>JAZHRO010000031.1:109720000-114720000 GCA_037157565.1 Thalassia testudinum
AAGGGTGATGGTAAAAAGTAGATGGCTTTAGGTCAACAGGAACCCTTAAATCCAAGTTCCCTCAGAAGTAGCTTCCCAGATATTTGTTTCCCACTTCCTATCCTCTAAAATCAATGTTTCCGGGACATCCAAATCATTGTACACCCATCTAAAGTACTTAAGTATAAAATGGCAGATGACTACGCTATCGGAATTGGTTTTGAAAACCTATCGTTGTAGTTCCAGTAGCGAAGAAATCCATTCAACAAATAAAATTTATATTGAAAAATCTGTAAAGAAATCCCGGGTCGAACACAGGGAGGCTACGTCGATGAAAATTCGCCCTTATATTTTTGTATTTTTGTTTAAAGCGTAGAATAATCACAATGAAATCAGTATAGACAAGAAGAGAGAGAGAGCATTCACTTGATATTGCAAAATATTTTTACAACTAAGAAAGCAAGAAATGATTACACTAGAAAGCGAGAAACTATTACAACTAGAAAGCAAGAAAATTCTACTCTGGAAAGCAGTAAAAAGAATGGGAGAGAGAAGTTATCCTCCTCAACGATCGCTTGGAGGACGAGCCGGATAGGACAACGCCTGGAAGACGAGGAACAGAGCAGAAAGGAGGATGAGGTAGGAGGAACGGAAATGAGGCAGCATGTCCTCATCGTCGCGGGATCCATTTTCGAAATGGGGGCGAAAACTTGGTTTTAGCTCTTGAGGAGCATCCCGGGTGTGGAACAAGCTTCTCTTGAGCTACGGACAGGGAGAAAGGAGAAGGAAAGGATGAGAAATCCATATGGTAGGTGTCTCCTTTTATAGTTGCAAGGATTGGGGGCATTTTGGACATTACAACATGAAAAACATTAATTCAGGACCTTTAGTGACCGATAAATCCGTAACTAAAGGCCTGAACGTGGTCAACGTGTGCGCACCGCGTGCGCCTGCTCACCTTCAATGCCCTTCAATGCCCACGCACGTTCGCGTGCGCTCAGCCATCCGATCAAGAGATCGGATGGCTTAAACTGCTTATGCCCGCACCGCGCACCCACGTGCAATCGCGTGTTTGCGCTGCACGTCTAATCACACATGGGTGCTATCGGTAGATGTGCGCCACTGGATGCGCATCGCACAACTCTAATCGCGCGCCCACTCACAGCAGATGCAAGCTCGAACGCATGTTACATGCTCCCATAGCGCGCTCGACCGCTGCACTGAGCATGAGCTTGTGTCACGTGGAGAGTTTTGTGCATGCGTGCGGCCGACCGTTGGATGAGCATCTGACGGAGGGTATTCGTCGAGCGGGTGAAGAAGAGAAGTGGAGGTGGGTCCTTGGGGCCGGTTGGGTGCCTGGGATGGCGCCACGTGGTGCCATCTTGTCCGTCCATCTTCTGAATATTATAGATGGTGCCATAGGTGTCAAATTGGACTGATTTCCACGTCGTCAGGCTACGATCAACGATCCGAACCCATCCGTGTAGTCGGATTTGTTGTCTGAGGTGTGGATTAACACCATCTTGGCCCTTGCTCTTTAGGGTTCCTCGATCTCAATATAGTGCTACGGATGTCCGATCAGAGCAATCTTGGAGTCGTTGAACTCCAATCATCGCCCTGATCAAATCCCTACAGTTGGACCTTCAATCCGAGGCCCCAATTAAAAAGTCACCCCATCCCTGACAATAAAAAGAAGATAATTACTATACAATTTATGCAACTTGATCTAAATGCATGATTATGCATTTTATGCACAATTTACAATGTATAATGCTACTGTGACACTAAGAACATGCATTAATAAACAGCTTAGGTTAATTAGATGTATGCACATCTAATTGCGCATCAATCACAGGTCTTAATTGACCTAGATTAGGCTAGGACTTAGCATAAGTTAGGGAAATTCATGCATGCATAAGCATTATCTGCATCTTTACTGCTTTCTTTTAGCTATGCATAAAATATTGCTATAATGTACTGATTAGGTGCATTATGTCAATTACAGGGAATAAGTGGGATCTGAAGCTGGGATCTGAAGCTGGATCAGGAGAATAGAAGAATAACGGGTGTTGCAGCAGGACTAGAGCAGAAGACTTAGATTAGATATAGTGAATAATGATGTAAGGGAGTTAAGGTATGCTATTCTATTAAGTAGGAATAAAGAAATAAAATGTGAAGAGCTTAGGTCCATCCTAGCCCTAAGATAGCCTAAAGACTTCCCCCAAGCCTTAGCAACCCTTTATTAGGTCACCGCACCCTAGGAAACTTTAAAACCCTAGTTCCAACCCTTATCTGGATGTCCAGATAAGTTATAGGACGTCCAGAACCCTTAGCGAACTCCCGCACACCTTAAACCCACTACTGCAGTGTTATTGGACATCCAGACACTTGGTCAGACGTCCAATTTCTACAAAATACCCAAGACAGAACCTTGAATTCTTCCTTACTCTGATTGGACGTCCAGACAACAAGTATGGACTTCTGATTTTTTAGTATAAGATGTTTGATTCCATTTTTGGACGTCTGGAACTGCTCTCCAGTTCCTGTTTTGAGATTCAAGCCTTGATCTTAGATCTCCAGCTCCCTAGACCCAATTCCAGCCCCACAGGAACCTAAATTAGGGTACCCTAAACCCTAGTACATCACCTCTAGACCTCCCTAAGGACCTAATTAGGTCCTCACCAAACTCAATTGACATAGATCATAGTCAATTACCATTACCTAAGCCAATTGGACTCATTGAGTCCAATTGAGCTCAGATCTCAACCCACACAAGTCCAATTGGACTTAGTGAGAGTCCAATTGACCTAAGCCCAACCTAATTGAGTTATTTCACTCTCAATTAGGTTCACACTCATTCAATTAAACTTGGGTTAAGTTTAATTGCAATTCCCCCTCAGCAATTAGGTTTTGCAACCCTAATTTAAGGCCTACACCAACCTAAACCCCTTAAGACCTAACCTAGACCACTTAGCCACCTAGGGCACGACCACACACTCACACACACACACACCCATTCACACACACACACTCATCTAGAGTTCTCTAGAACTCTCTTGAAGTGGCACCACTCTTGGTTGCCAAATTTAGCAACCAAGAGTCATTCAATTCTTAGATCCATTTTTTATGGATCTAAGAACTACTCTCTCTCTCACTTGGCCAGCCACTCATGGGACTCTCTCTAGAGAGTTCCACACTTCTCTAGAGAAACTCCCTTAGGTCTATAAGAAGACCTAAGGGGTGGCCATTTACACCCATCCCATTCTTGGCACTCATCCACGTAGGTTAGCTATGTCTCCACCTCCACTCTACCTCCACGAGGAGCACCACCATGGAAGCCACCATCTCCACGCTAGGATGCTAGATCAACTCTCCAACCTCTCTCCAAGGGTCGGCCTAAGTACCATTGGTCGCCCCTCCTTCTAAGCCACTCAAAGGCCATCGGAGCCCACCTCCAAATGCCCTTCTTTTATGCTAGATTAGTAACTTAGCTCTCATAGTTTTATTGCTTTCATTTACTACTTAGTAGTGTAGCTCTTATTCTCCCTCAATGGTGCATGCAAAATCCCCCCATAGATTCCTGTATGCGATCATTTTCTGTTAGCTAGTTTTATGTTTTCAAGCTTTCCTATACAAGCTTTCCTCTACAGTCCATGTTGCAAACATCCTCTAAGTGAATGAATAAAAGATATGCTTTTATATATCTGTCTTTATGTTGGAAGTCACCATGAGCTTATTGGTTGCAATATGATTTGTGTGATTCAAGTTGCCTGTTTTTCATTTATATATATACTTTGCAACAAGTATGTCGGTTCCCGAAAATATAGAGAATCTAACTATAAATGCATTTTCTGTAAACAGCCACCACATCACTAAAATTGTGCGCACTGAAACTCATACTTTCACTTTCGTTATCTATCTGACACACGTGCATGTAATTAGAATTCATAATAGAAGTGGCGAAACTTTAATCCGAAGAGTGGAAACTGGCATGCGATTTTGAATAAAGTAGAGCGATAAAGGATCTATTTCATATTTGAACAAACGCCTCCCAAAGAGAATGACCGGGACTCAAAGTCTCATTATCTTTTTATAAATATTTTTTGTTTGATCGTATTGCGCACTATACTACGATGCTTTTTCATATCAAAATGCACTCTACGATCCCCAAACAACATCACACCCCCATGCCTATCTTTTGCTAGTCCCTAACAAAAACTACATGCTATTTATAAAAGAATTAGGTTGGATTACTCAGGCAAAAATCATTTTCAACATTAAGAAATTTTTACTTAGGATCTGAACTTTCAAAGACACAATAGCGCCTAGGTATCTACCAAAATGCAGACTGCCTTAAGCCCTCGCCTTATTTAAAGAAAAATCTCTTCTTCTCTTTTTCTTCTTTTCTAATTTTTTTGGATTTTTGAGTTTAGGGTTAAAAAGTGGCTTTCTATAGCCACTCAACCCACCGGAGATTTGATGAGAACCCTTAGTTCTAAGCATCTTATTGTGAAAGTGATAGACTCGTTGATCGGCAATTAGAATAGACTTCGGGTTTATACGCCCCTAGGTGACCTTACAAAAAGAGTTCTGCCTAAAGGTGTACTTTACGATCGGTAACTTTCTCCCTACTTTTATTTTTATGGGGTCAACACAGAGGTGGGTCCAGTGTATATCTCCCTAGCTTATTCTACTTCTTCGCTTCTTCCTAAGTGTTTAGGGAATTTTTAGTGCATTTCTTGAGCTAGGTTTTGGACAACCGGTCGATGAGCTGTTACCACCGACAACTTGCTAGCCATACTTGTGCGGCGAAGTGTGGCTTATTTCCTTTGTTTTATTTCTTTTCTTTCTTTTCTCCTTTTTCTTTTTCTTTTTCTTTTCTTCTTGACTTTCTTTTTCTTTTTAAGTAGGTGGCTTCCCTAGTCTAAGATTTACCTAAAGGCAGCAAAAAGAGAGCGGTCCAATGACTAGGCTCTGGACAACCTACCTATGGGCTGTTACCTACGATAACTTGCCAGCCATATCACCCTAGAAGGTTCATTAGCTGCCCAATTTCCGTTAAAATTGTCGAAAAATAAGTCAGTGATGAGATAGTGTGTAGATGCTTAGACTTAAAGTTCCCTCAAATCAGAGAGCGGGTTGATAAGTCGTGTATTTATCACCCAAACTTATTTAATCAAATTAAAATAAAATTCAAGATGGCGAGGACTCAAAAAACAAATCCACATTTTAGTGGATACCTGGGCTGATTAAGCCCAAAGACCTGAAGGGTCTTAGTATTCAGATCCTATTGTAATATTTCCTAAGATTGAAAAGTCCTAATGTCCAAGTATTCTTTCATAATTCAAAATTTTATTTATTTATTTTTTTTATGTATATGTAAGAAGAGAAATAGAATTTACAAGAATTTCATAGAGCTAACAAAATGATTCAGAAATGAATCCACCCCCCATGTCTAGCTAATGCAATGTCCACATTGAGAATAGAAGATATGAAAGGAGGGGTAGAGTACGGAAGATATCACCTGAATATGAAGCTCAGGTCAACTCTGAGTCAAACTGTACAACTGCTGAGTTTAATGCCGTTAGCTAGGTGAAGTCCAGCCAAAGAAGTCACAACATGCCTAGAGCAATCGTGTCTGAGACGGGTTCTGGAATAGTACGGTCAATAAAGGGCTTCAAACATTGATCGTTGACTTTGAATGAATTACCCATCTTTAGGTCAGAGATCTGAACAGCTCCATTTGAAAATATCTGCTCGATAATGAACGGGTTGTTCCATTTCGACCTAAGTTTGCCAGGAAAGAGCTTAAGTTGAGAATTGAACAGCCAGACCTTCTACTTCAGCTCAAAGCTCTTTCGGGAAATCAATTGGTCATGTAGAGCTTTGGTCCGAGCCTTGTAGATCTTGGCATTCTCATACACATCATTTCTAAGCTCCTCCAACTCAGATAGTTGGAATTTCCTGGTCTTCCCGGCTACACTCAGATCTAAATTGCACTGCTTGATTGCCCAGAATGCCCTATGTTCAATTTCTACGGGTAAATGACATGCCTTTCCATACACCAGATGAAATGGAGACATGCCGTTGGGCATTTTATATGCCGTACGGTAGGCCCAAAGGGCATCCTCAAGCCTTTGAGTCCAGTCTTTACGATCAGGCCTAACCATTTTCTGCAAAATATTCTTAATCTTTCAATTGGAGATCTCTACCTATCCATTCATCTGGGAATGGTAAAGTGTGGAAATTCGGTGATTAACCCCGTATTTTTCCAGCAAATTACAGAACTGGGCATTAGTGAAATGAGTCCCACCATCACTAATGATGGCCCTCGGAATCCCGAACCTGCAGAAGATGTTCTTCTTGACAAAATCAATGACCACCTTGTGATCATTGGTTCATGTGGGAATCGCCTCAATCCATTTGGACACGTAATCAGTAGCGACAAGAATGTACTGATGTCCAAATGAAGGGAGGAAGGGTCCCATGAAGTCGATGCCCTAAACGTCAAAGATTTCAATAGGAAGAATCGAGTTTAGGGGCATCATATCTCTCTTAGTTATGCTCCCAAGTGCCTGGCATCGGGAACACTACCTTGAGAATTCCTGAGCATCCTTGAATAAAGACGGCCAATAAAATCCAGATTGTAAAATTTTTGCAGCCATCTTTTTCGTGGAGAAGTGTCCACCACACGCAAATGCATGGCAGAACTCGAGTATACTCTTAAATTCTTTCTCCGGAATACATCGGCGAATAATCTGATTAGAGCTGATGCGGTACAGTTTAGGGTCCTCCCAGAAATAATATTTGGCCTCAGATTTGAGTTTGTCCCGTTGTTGCTTGGTCCAATACTGGGGAATTTGACCAACGGCCAAATAATTAACAATATCAGCAAACCACAGGGTTTGGACACTTGAAACTGTAAGGATGGTTTCGTCCGAAAAAGTATCAGCAATCGGAATGTCTGGACGAGAAGAATCACTCAGAAATCTCGACAGATGATCTACCACCACATTCTGTACCTCGGATTTATCCTTGATTTCAAGATCAAATTCTTGAAGCAGAATAATCCAATGAATAAGCTGGGGTTTGGCATCCTTTTTGGCCAAGAGATCTCTCAAGGCCGAGTGGTCGGTGTATATGATGGCGTGAGACCCTAAGAGATAAGCCCTAAATTTCTCCAAAGCAAACACTACAGCTAGTAATTCCTTCTCAGTAACAGTATAGTTCCTCTGGGCCTCGTCTAGAGTTTTACTAACGTAGTAGATGACAGAGGGCTTCCTGTCAATCTTCTAACCCAAAACAGCCCCGACCGTGTAATTAGAAGCGTCGGTCATGATCTCAAATGGGGCTGTCCAAACTGGTGGTTGCAACACTGGAGCACAAGTGACTGCCATTTTAAGAAAATCAAATGCCTTACGGCATGATTCGTCGAAATCAAACAACGTTTCTTTGGCGAGAAGATTGCTCAGAGGATGAGCAACCTTCGAAAAGTCCTTGATGAATCCCCTGTAGAATCCCACATGATCAAGACATGATCAAATTTGTTTAATAGATGTGGGAGGAGGAAGTTTAGCGATAGCGTCAACCTTAGCTTTATCCACTTCGATTCCCCATTCAGAGATTACATGACCCAAGACGATGCCTTCTTGTGTCATGAAATGACTCTTTTCCCAGCTAAGGACCAGTCTTGTTTTGATGCATCATTTAAGAATCATTTCAAGATTTGCTAGACAAGAGTCAAATGATTCTCCAAAAATAGAGAAATCATCCATGAAGACTTCCATAAACTCTCCCACCATGTCAAAGAATATGGCCAGCATACACCTTTGAAAAGTTGCAGGTGCATTGCATAAGCCGAATGGCATCCTACGGAAAGCAAAGGTTCCATAGGGACAGGTGAAAGTCATTTCCTCCTGATCTTTGAGATGGATAGGAACTTGGTTGTATCCCGAGTAACCATCAAGGAAACAGAACTACTTCTGCCTGGCTAATCTTTCCAAGACTTGATCAGTGAAGGGCAAAGGAAAATGATCCTTCTTCGTGGCTGTGTTCAGCTTCCTATAATCAATACAGACCCTGCAAGAGGAAGCTGAACAAGTTGTGACAGATTCTCCTTTCTCATTAGTCTCAACGGTAATCCCATCTTTCTTTGGAATAATCTGCACGAGACTTACCTAAGGACAATCAGAGATTAGATAAATGATTCCTACATCGAGCCACTTAATAAACTCCTTCTTGACCACTTCTCGCATATTTAGATTTAATCTCCTTCGCATCTGGCGAAAAGGGCGAGATCCATCTTCTAAAAATATTCTGTGATTGCAATAAGATGGCTTGATCCCCCTAAGGTCATGAATGGTCCAACCAATTGCCTCCTTGTGTTCCTTCAGGACCTTAATCAGTTTAATCTCCTGCACCTTTGTTAATTTAGCATTGATAATCACAGGGAGCATCTTATGTGGTCCTAAAAACTGATATTTCAAATTCTCAAGCAATGGTTTCAGTTTAAGCTAGAACGGGTTGATGATTAAACGTAATGAAGACGCTGATGAAGACTTATCAAGAGGAAGAGGTTGACAGTGAACAAAGTCAATAACCACTTCAGAAGATGGTGGGTCTACCATAGAGGGTTGCAGGTCCGATTCATCATCAAAGGAGGAACTTTCAAATGCAGAAACCATCATACAAGTTTCAATATTTACATTATCATCCTCAAGTTCCTCAATAAATCCACAATCCTTGAATTTATTAATCGCCTTAAAAATATCTAATTTCCATGCTACCGCTTTCACAGTTAATGTTGGCCTTGGCGGTAGCCAGGAACGGAAGCCCTAGAATGATGGGCGTGTTCCTCAGATTTTTAGGTACATCCATGTCAAGGACAAGGAAATCTACAGGAAAATAGAAATCCTTAACCTTAACAATAATATCTTCAATAATGCCTCACGGATTTGTGACCAAGAAGTTCGCTAACTGTAGCATTACTGAAGTCGGCCGAAGTTCACCTAATCCAAACTTCTCATAAAGAGAAGTCGGAATTAGGTTGACGGATGCACCCAAATCCAGCAATGCTCTATCAAAAGTGTAATCTTCAATGACACAAGAAATCAAAGGAGCACCTGGATCTCTCTTTCTCTAAGGGAGGTGGTGCAGGATAATAGAACTAGCCTACTCGGAGAGTACCACCTTCCTCGGAATAGATTCTCTCGACTTACGCTTCTGTGTACATAAATCCTTTAAAAATTTCATGTAAGCTGGTAAATGCTTGATAGCATTGAGGAGCGGGATATTGATCTCGACATTCTTGAAAATATTCAAAAGCTCCTCATTACTATCAACAGACTTCTTCCTTGATCTGATCAAGGCCCCAGGAAAAGGAACATGAGTCGGATCTTTGGAATCAAGTTCCTGAGCCTTGATTTCTTCTCCAGAATTCTCCTTTCTCTCCTCAGGTTCTTCAGGATTCAGTAAATCAGAACAGTGTGGTTGTGGATACTGAGTTTGTTTACCACTCCTCAAGGTAACAGAATTTATGGACGCATACGAGTTTGGGTCTTGGAGAGGGTTAGGAAAGATTGGAGGGGCTTCATTAGCCAAGAACCGTTGATTTGTGGAAGAAGAAGAAGAAGAGGAAGGACCCTACTCAACCACTTGAGCATGTGCGTGTGGATCCCTCTGATTCCCATACCCATGGGCTTGATTGCCCGGATTCAGGATATTACGTGGGTTGGGTACAGGTTGAGATGGTAAAGATCCAGGTTGACGAGAATTAGCCATGAGCCCGGTTTGCAAGTTGTCCAGTGAGGTTTTCATTTGCTGCATGAGCTGGAGCATAGATCCTTGCATCTCTACCTTTTGTCGGTTCAAATCACCCTACCCTACGTGTTGACGGGCATTCCAAGCTGGCTGATTGACCTAATTCGGGGGCAACTGAGTATAAACATGACCCTGACCCATTAGTCGTTGTGGAGCATAGTTGCACAATCAACCCATGATAGAAAATCTGCATGAGTTGCCATTTCGGCACCTTGTGGTATGGACACCTCCGCAATAGGTCCTGGAATCTCTCCCAGGAAACATGAAATTGCTCCCCTGACCGCTGAGTAAAGGTAGTAATTGCCCATCTCAAAGCATTGGTACATCCAACAGGGAAGAATTTCCTCAGAAAGGTTGATTTCAACTCATTCCAAGTTGCAATTGGTCTTCCTATAGTCCTGTACCAATGAGCAGCTTTATCCCTAAGAGAGTAGGGGAAGAGCCTCATGATCATTTGCTCTTCATTCACATTTCATGCCTTGGTGGTCCAGACCAAAGTGGTCAAGTCCTCCAAGTGCTGAAACGGGTCTTCAGAGCCAAGCCCATGGAAATGTTTGATCAGGCTTAACACCTGGGGCTTGATTTCTACGTCTTCAGCAGGAATCTGGACGTCGGAACATTCCCCATAATTTGAAGGATCATAAAATCCTTCAAAGGCTGAGCGCCCTGCATTCTCTGGAACCATTCTTGCATTCCCTGCACTTGTTCCAGCTGCCTTCGAAACACCTCCTGTGGATCCTGCAGTAGAGGAGGTTGTTAATCAGCCATGGGATTAATTTGGCCAAAATACAATCTACGCCTCCTAGAATACTCTAGTGGTCCTTCTAATCAGGGATTCAATGACCTTCTTCCCAGCATAAACTAGGAAAAGGTCAGAAGGACTAGGGATAAGAACCCTGCAGCATAACAAAACAATCTTGTCCTTAAGTGGGGTAGCCTAAGGATCTACAGACTCTCAGAACCTGCCTTAAGATTATAAATGATTTACTCTACTTGTGTCTGCTCAATCCATGCAGTTAGAAGGAGGGACTGGGGAGAAGGTTCTTCCTTCGGCTTGTGCCTCGGGTTCCTAATGTACCCCCCAGCCACGGTCGTTTGACGCTACTCCCCTAGCTAGACATCAGATTGATCAGTACAAGTAAGTTAATCGTCAACAATCTCAGACTAGGCCCCAAAGAGTGAATCAGTCCTAAAGGCCAACGTCTACTAGATTTTATTGAGGCCTGGGATGTAGTGCTTATGGAATGTGGTGGGCCCTTAAAATGGGTTATGCCCTTAATGATCAATTGAGTATATGTAAGTGCATGTACAACCAGGATTTTCAAGCAAGATTATTTGTGATGAGTAGATTTTAATGTTCAAATCTTGGTTAAGTAGCTTTTAGGGTTTAGAATTAGGTTGAATTCAATCAAGTTTGAGGCAAACCAGGTTTTCAAGCATGGGTGAAGATTGCTTTCCTTTTTAAAATCAGAAATAAAGTGGAGTGCCTAGTATGAACCTAGATTGAAAACCCATAGAAGAAGCTACTTGGTGAGTTGATTTTATGTTGAGTGGTGCGGCCCAAACAACTCAAACAATTGGCCAAAATTGCACCACTGAGTTAGGCACACAAAAATGGTTAACCTAGAATGATTTCTACTCTTTTATGTGTTGATTTGTGTGTACTGGTTCCACAGATCAGAATCTAGTTGGGTAAAAGAAAATCAATTAGGTTAAGTGCCTTGAATGTGGGTGTATGTTGTGTGTATGTTGAATTGCCCCACAAAAATATCTTTTTGTTTTTTTCTTAAATGTGAGGGTGAAATGAATGTGAGTGGAAACCCAAACAACCAAACTAATCCTAGGATTTATGCAAACACCTAGGTTAAATGGAATTTGAATTCAATGTGATGAAATGAAATCTATGGAGGGGAAAAATTGGGGAGCACTTACAATCGTCTTCAACTGCACTTTACTTCGATCTACCGCTTGACGATTCCCTGATAGAGGTATCTGCAAAATAAAAGATATGAGATAAAGCAAGTTAGAAGATAGTAAAGTGCGTGAAATGCGAAAAGAAGATCGAAAAATCGTTGCCTCCCCGGCAACGGTGCCAAAATGTTGAATGGCGGATGACTATGCTATCGGAATTGGTTTTGAAAACCTGTCATTGTAGTTCGAGTAGCAAAGAAATCCGTTCAACAAATAAAATTTATACCGAAAAATCTGTAAAGAAATCCCAGGTCGAACACAGGGAGGCTACGTCAATCAAAATTTGTAATTATATTTTTATGTTTTTGTTTAAAGGGTGGAATAATCATAATGAAATCAATATAGACAAGAAGAGAGAGAGAAATCATTCACTTGATATTGTGAAATGTTTTTACAACTAAGAAAGCGAGAAATTATTACACTAGAAAGCGAGAAATTATTACAACTAGAAAGCGAGAAAATTCAACTCTAGAAAGCAGTAAAAAGAATGGGAGAGAGAAGTTATCCTCCCTGATGATCGCTTGGAGGACGAGCCGGACGGGACAACACTTAGAAGATGAGGAATGGAGCGGGAAGAAGGAGGACGAGGCAACACGTCATCGTCGTCACAAGATCCGCTTCCAGAATAGGGGCGACAACTTGGTTTTTGCTCTTGAGGATCATCCCAGGTGTAGGACAAGCTTCTCGTGAGCTTTGGAGAGGGAGAGAGGAGAAGGAAGGGATCAGAAATTCATATGGTAGGGGTCTCCTTTTATAGTTGCAAGGAGTGGGGGCATTTTGGATATTACAACATGAAAAACATTAATTCAGGCCCTTTAGTGATGGACAAATCCATCACTAAAGGCCTGAACGTGGCCGACATGCACGCACCGCACACGCCCGCTCACCTTCAGCAACCTTCAACGCCCGCACACGTTCGCACGCGCTCTTGATCAGACGGCTTAAATTTCCTACGCCCGCGCCACGCGCCCGCGTGCGATCGCGTGTCTATGCTACACGTCTGATCATGCGTGGGCGCTATCGATCGATTTGTGCCACTGGATGTGCAGTGCACGACTCTAATCGTGCACCTACTCACAGTAGATGCAGGCTCGAACGTGCGTCGTGCGCTCGCATAGCGTGCTCGACCGCTGCACTGAGCTTGAGCTTGTGTCGCGCGAAGAGTTTTGTAAGTGCGTGTAGCCGACCGTTGGATGAGCATCTGACGATGGGAATTCGTCAAGCGGGTGAAGAAGAGAAGTGGAGGTGGGTCCTTGGGGCCGGTTGGGTGGCTGGGATGGCGCCACGTGGTGCCATCTTGGTCATCCATCTTCCGAATGTTGTAGATGGTGCCACGAGTGTCGGATTGGACCGATTTTCTCACCATCAGGCTGCGATGGACAATCTGAACCCATCTATTTGTCTGAGGTGTGGATTAACACCATCTTGGCCCTTACTCTTTAGGGTTCCTCGATCTCTATCTGGTGCTACAGATGTCCGATCAGGGCGATCTTAGAGTCATTGAACTCCAATCATCGCCCTAATCAGATCCGTACGGTTGGATCTTCGATCCGATGCCCCGATTAAAAAGTTGCCATGTCCCTTACCATAAAAAGAAGACAATTACTATACAATTTATACAACTTGATCTAAATGCATGATTGTACATGTTATGCATTATTTACAATGTATAATGCTAATGTGGCACTAAGAACATGCATTACACTAGGTCGAACACAAGGAGGGTACATCGATCAAAATTCACAATTATATTTTTGTGTTTTTGTTTAAAGGGTGGAATAATCACAATGAAATCAATATAGACAGGAAGAGAGAGAGCGAGAGAGAGAGCATTCACTTGATATTGCAAAATGTTTTTACAACTAAGAAAGTGAGAAATGATTACACTAGAAAGCGAGAAATTATTACAACTAGAAAGCAGGAAAATTCTACTCTAGAAAGGAGTAAAAAGAATGGGAGAGAGAAGTTATCCTCCTCGACAATCGCTTGGAGGATGAGCCGGATGGGACAATGCCTGGAAGATGATGAACGGAGCGGGAAGAAGGAGGACAAGGCAGGAGGAACGGAAACGAGGCAACACATCATCGTCATCGCAGGATCCACTTCCGAAACGGGGGTGAAAACTTGGTTTTAACTCTTGAGGAGCAACCTAGGTGTGGGACAAGCTTCTCTTGAGCTTTGGAGAGGGAGAGAGGAAGGGATGAGAAATCCGTATGGTAGGGGTCTCCTTTAATAGTTGCAAGGAGTGGGGGTATTTTGGACATTACAATATGAAAAACATTAATTCAGGACCTTTAATGACGGATAAATCCATCACTACAGGCCTGAACTTGGTCGACGTGCGCACACCTGCTCACCTTCAGCACCCTTCAACTCCTGCGCACATTCGCAAGCACTCAGTCGTCCGATCAAGAGATCTAATGGCTTAAACTGCATACGCCCATGCTACGTGCCCGCCTGCGATCGCACGTTTGCGCCGCCTGTCTGATCGTGCGTGGGCACTATCGGTCGATCTGCACCACTAGATGCTCATCGTGCGGCTCCAATAGCATGCCCACTTACAGTAGATGCAGGCTCAAACTCACGTTACGCGCTCGCGTAGCATGCTCGACCACTTCACTGAGCGTAAGCTTGTGTTGTGACGAGAGTTTTGTGCATGCATGCGATCGACCGTTGGATGAGCATCTAACGATGGGAATTCGTTGAGCGGGTGAAGAAGAGAAGTGGAGGTGGGTCCTTGGGGTTGGTTGGGCGGTTGGGATGGCACCACGTGGTGCCACCTTGGCCATCCATCTTCTGAATGTTATAGATGGTGCCACGGGTGTCAGATTGGACTGATTTTCGCACCGTTAGGCTACGATCGATGATCCGAACCCATCCGTGCAGTCGAATTTGTCATTTGAGTTGCGAATTAACATCATCTTGGCCCTTGCTCTTTAGGGTTCCTCGGTCTCTATCTGGTGCTACGGATGTCCGATTAGGGAGATCTTAGATTCGTTGAACTCCAATCATCGCCCTGATCTGATCCCTATGGTTGGATCTTCGATCCGAGGCCCCGATTAAAAAGTCACCCTGTTCCTAATCATAAAAAATAGACAATTACTATACAATTTATACAACTTGATCTAAATGCATGATTATGCATGTTATGCATAATTTACAATGTATAATACTAATGTGACACTAAGAACATGCATTAATAGACATTTTAGGTTAATCAGATGTATGCACATCACCAAGTCCAACAATTGTGGTTGAATCAGGATTGACTTCGGTCTGGTGATCTCAAAAATATCATCATTTAATTCTTTGGGGTGGGGTTGAGGAATGGGGCTACTGATTGAGTCATCAAGATTCGAATCGTCCAAGTTAGCCCCAACATGATCATACTCTTCAATGATTAGGCCATCAAATAGTTCTTCATGCTCCTCGAGCCTAATTGTCTCACTAAAATCCTCTTCCATACGCTCAAGTGAGACTTCACTAAGAGATTCTTCACCCTCAAATTCAAGGAATTCATGATCCTCATTTATATATGTCTCAAAATCGATTGTCATTTCCTGGTTCAAGGAGACCTATTTTTCCTCGCTCCCTGTCTCGGGGATCTCGAGTGAATCAATCGGTTCATCCTCAATGGGTTGCTCTAGCCCAACCTAGTCATCCCCAATCTCAGAAAATGTATCCCCCTTGACAAGCACCTAAACGGGTTCAAACATTGGCTCTCGTGAAGGGGGTTCATCTTGAGAATCATCCCAAGATTTGACTAGAGCAACCACAAATTTCATCCTCAACCTTGACAACTTCCCAAGTAGAAACTCACCCAGGCTCCTATCCCTAACATTTTGGAGCAAATCCAAAAAGGAGCTATTCAGCTCATCAATCATTTTTATCATAGGCTCCAATTCTTCAATGCATGGTGTTGGCTAAGCTTCTAAAGATTGTATGGTGTTCCTCAAATTAGCCAACACCCTATCCTAGATCTAGTTCACCTAAACCGACTGGTTCGGTTCAGGGTTGGGTGGGTTTGGGTTCAATCTAGGGTAGTCAAGATATCGAGGTCCCCAAGTCCCTCCCTGATAGTAGGTCATTTCAGGTTGTTTAAAGGATGGTGGAGACCTATATTCAGTGGAATACTAGGGAGGGTAGGTGTTATAATTATCATATCCTTCCTGATTGTAGATCGGGTTGGTTTTATCATCAAAGCATCGAGACCTATAATCATTGTAGCTCTGGGAAGGATAGTAATCATAGTCTTGTTGTCCAAGATTAGGCCCTGGACACTGAGGTCCAGATTCATATCCCCAATCAAAGTTATCTCGACTAGTGGATGGGTAATTACAAGTCAAGTTGGGATAGTAATCACCTTAGGGATAAGTGGTGGTAATAGGATAGGATGTGAAATGAGTGTAGGATGTGGAAGGATACATGGTAGAAAAGGAGGGAAAATAGAGAAGAGAAAAGGTGCCCTGCAATACAATCAACCAATCCTATCCTTATGTGGGTAGCCTTCAGACCTATAGACTCCCAAGACCCGTCTTAAGATTATAAAAGATTTGGTCAACTTTTATCCGGTCAATACAACCAGTTAGAAGGACGGACTGGGGAGAAGGTTCTTCCTTTGGCTTACACCTCCGATTCCTAGTGTACCCCCAAACCGCAGTCATTTGACGCTACTCCCCTAGCTAGGCATCAAATGGACCAGCAGAAGCAGATTAATCAACAAAAATCTCAGTCTGAACCCTGAAGAGAGAATTAATCCTTAAGGCCAACATCTGCTCAATTTTAGTTAGGCTTGGGATGATCGTTCTCTTGGAATGTGATGGGCCTTTAAGATGGGTTGTGCCCTTAATGATCAGTTAAAATGTGTGTGTGTGCACAACCATGGTTTGCAAACAAGGTTATTTGTTGATGTGTCTTTTAGGGTTTAATTCTTAGGTTGGTTCAATCAAGGCTTAGCAAAACACTACAAGTTTTGAAAACATAGGTGATGATATGTTCCTTTAAAAATCAAAAATAATGTGGAGTGCCTGGTTCAGCCCTAAGAATCAACCCTTAGTGGCAAGCTACTTAATGGATCAGTTTTAGATTGAGTGGTGCGGCCCAAACGGTTCAAGCAATTGGCCTATTGCACCACTTGATTAAGGCATACAAAAAGTCTTAACCTAATCAGATTTCTACTCACTTATTTGTGTGTTCAGTGTACTGGGTCCACAAGTCAGATCCTGGTTTAAGTGGTAGAATCGATGTGATTATGCGCCTTATGGTGAGAAGTTGTAGGTGTTAAGTGTGTAGCTTTCAGAAAATCCCACAAGAGAAGAGTTTTTTTTTCTTTTTCTTTTATATATGCGGGGGTGAGATGAGTGGAGGTGGCAAACAAACAACCAATATCCTAGAGTTTATAAAAATCACCTAAGTTGATTTGGGTTTGCATTATTAGTGTGGTGAAATTAACTAGTGAGTAGGGGTGGTGGGGATAAACTTACAAAACCCTCATCCGCACTTTTCTCCATTCTAACTGCTTTGGCCCACCTCGGATGAGTACCTGCAATCACAATAAGATAAGAGAAAAAGTGAGATAAAAGTTAGGTAAGATGGAAAAACACGGAAAAAAAAACAAAGAGCATTGCTGATGAGAGCCTCATCATAAGCCATAACTAGCTCATTTTGACCCAATAAAGAAGATAAAAGCACCTACATAACCTAGAAGAAGGCCTAAATGAAGGAATAAGTGCTCTGAGAAGAAAACATGAAATAAAGGTTAAAACTGCAATTTTACCATTGCAGTACATAAATGGGATTTCTCAGAGGCAAAACATAGGTTAAATAGTCTAAATAAGATAAAAAGTGGGTTGAGTCAATAAGAAATGGGTTCATGTGCAATCTGGGAAGTAAATGACATGTGGTAACACTAAAACAGACCCGCTTAAATTAACAAGGTTAAGGTCAGAATAAAAATCAATTAAACCCTCTAAAAATCATGGAAAAACATCCTCTAGGGTTTAGAACATTTAATTTGACCTTTGGAACCCAATTTGACCTAGATTAGGGTCCTAGTTCATCAATTGACCTAATTTAGGTTTTTACGCAAAATATCCAGTCAAACGTGGTCAAACCTAAAATCCAACTTCACCATTGGATTCCTTAGGTCAAAATTAGGTTTGTGCCAAAATTTGGACCTAAGGGGAGGTCATCTTGACCTACTTTGCAATTTAGTACACCCAAATCACAATTTCCCCTTATCTTTTGAAAAGCATAACAGAAAGCCCCCTAACTTCCTCACCACCTTTGCAATCAGGTCCTGCCGCCATTATTGGGGCAGAATCCTGCTCCGGCGAGGATTTGAGAGGGAATCCTCTCTGATTCCTCAGAGATCCCCTCCCAGAAATGGAAGGGAGATTCTCTGAGGAATTCCCTTCCATCTGAGGCCAATCTTGATCCCTAGTGTGAACCCAATCTCTCGTTCGAACGCACGAGGGATTTGGGTATCTAAACTCTTTCCATCTCTGGCGACCGACCTCAGACGATTGTGTACCTTCCAAGCCTTGAACGACTGGCCCAGTGCCTATAAAAGAGACTACACCTCCGGCCGCTCATCTTGAGCTTGATTTGGCCAAGTTTCCACCTCCAATTCATCTCCTCCTGCCCGGCCAAAGTTCCCAGCAAGCTCCGGCGAGCTCCCTCTCCCATCCTCTTCGCTCTGCCACCAAACTAGTGGCAGAGTTAGCTTCCTGACTCTCCTCCACGTCGCGCAGCACCCGCGCATGCCGTCTCAGCCCTGTCGTCGCCGTCGTTCTCCCCCACTGGGCAGCATCTTCTCCGGCGACAGCAGGTACTGCTGTTCGCCTCTCCGTCCCCCTTCATCCCTGTAGTTAGGCCAAATACCTTCTCCACATTCCCCTCTCTCCTTTTCCCTTGCTATTTTATCTACTTACCCCCCGACAGTGCCTGAGCACCTCCATCTTCCTCGCCTCCGACCGACCTCTGGCGAGCTGCCCACACCACTTCGCCCCTCCACACGGCTCGCCAACCATCTCGTGAGCTCCACCTCGCCACCAGGAATTCATTCCACCCCTCCACTGCCACTCCAAACCTCCCCAATAACCCCCCAAACAACCCCACACATCCGGCCACAGGTTGACCTAGGCACGCACGCCTAGGCCGACCTGCGACCTGCAGCACCGTCCACCGCCTTCGCCGTGCTACGACGAAGGTCTCTAGCTGGTCTGATTGGGCCGAGAGGCTCGATTTGTGTCTGACAGTGTCGACGCTCCTACCGCCATGGATGACAGTTGAAGAAGCTCCGTAGCAGCTCTAGGCGCCAGGGTTCCCAGGCTGCAGGTGCTGCGTAGTCGTGTGAGTGTCGCGAAGTGCCTTGGTCCAGCAAGGAGCGCAAGCAGAGCCAGCAGCTGCGGGGATGACACGCAAAGTCTGCGGGCGCGCGCGAAATCAGGGCAGAGGCTTTAGTCCCACATCGTGGAGAGACGAGGCGCCGCTGCGCCATAAATTGAATTTGTGATATTACCTTAACGCCTCCGTAAGCATAGGGGTGAGGTCCCTCACCTGCCCTCACACCCGCCTCGTCCGCGGTTTGATCTCGCGGATCTGGCGGGATCCGACCCGACCTAAACCTCAGCACTCCTCGCACATCACACCACCTGCAGGTGCGCCTGGTCCCGAGTACGATCCGACCCGATTATCCGTGTGGCTCTGGGAGAGCGTCCCTGAGTGAATTGTAGAGAAAGAGAGAGATGCGCGGGTAGAGGGAAAAGGATAGGTTTTGCTCCTGTGCAGGCAAACTGAGCGTGGAGAGACTTAGCCGCAAGGAGAAGATAAGAAGCAGAAGAAGAAACTGAGCGAAGGTGACCAGGGAAGAGGCATAAGCAAGGCAGAGAACGAAAGAGAGGTCAAGTGAAGACAGCAAAGATCAGAAGAAGAAGAAGAAAGAAGGAAGGCAAGGCAGGAGAAGAAACAAGAGAAAGGATACAAAGGCAGGAAGAAGAAGCCTTCACAAGAAAAGAAGAGAAAGAAGAAAGAAAGCAAGATCAGAAGAAGGAAAAGGGGAAAATACTTTTAAGACGTCTGATCACCAGATCAGACGTCCAATTTCATATTTTTTGTCCTAATTACTTTTAATCGCATACATTCATATTTGAATTAACATTTTGAGTAAATTAGAGTGTTCAATTACATTTTGATTAGTAGTAAATTCCATTTGCTCCCTGTGTTCGACCTCGGATGCTCCGATTTTCGAGTAATAAAATTCTCTATTTGTTTGAACGCTTTGTCGGCTATACTACAACGCGATATTATCTTTTAACAAACCCCACAAAAGCGTCGACAACAATTGCCTCTCCAGCAACGATGCCAAAATGATCGCAAGGCGCACTTTGTGAATTAAAATTAGGGTTTGGAGGACCCATCATCATAGCTCACAAAACACGTCTATCAAATAAAATTTATAACCGAAACTCGAGAAGTGAGTCCCTAGTCGAACACAAGGAGGCGAACGTTTGGTTTTGAAAATCCCGTTTCTCTTTTATTTCTTTTTGTCATTTTTTATCTTTTCTAATTATTATACTTTTTAGCAAGCAAGAGTCAGGTCAATGAATTCTCGCTAATCTACTTGCAATAATATAAGAGAGAGAGGGAGAAAAAGAGAGAGAGAGAGAAACAATCATCTATTTATAAACGAATGTTTGTTACACTACAAAAGCAGGAAATCTACACTACGAAAGCGTAAAAAGATAGAGAGAGGTGAAAGAAATTCCCCTCGACGGTCGCTCGGAGGATGACTCGCTCTGACGTCACCTGGAGGACGGTGGTGAGGAGCGGGACAAATGGGGATGTAGTCGAAGGATGGAGGGCAGGGCAAGACGGCGTCGCGGCGAGGATCTTCCCGAAGGGTAGTGAGAGGATAGCAACGGGATGCTCCATGAATTGGGATGAGGGGAGGGAAAACTATTTGATTTTCTACTCTAGAGGAGCATCCTGGGCTTGGGATGAGCTCTCTCTAGAGCCTTGGAGGTGGTGAGAGGAAGAAAGGAAGAGATGAAGAAAAATGGGAGGGGTAGGGATCCATTTATAGTGGAGGAAAGAATCAAATTCGCATATAGGACATTTAGTGATGGTCATAAAAGTCATTGAAGATCTGCCGCAAACGTCGCTGAAGATCTCTCTCACGCACCCCTACTGTCGCACCGCTGGCGTACGCTATACGTGTCCTTATCGCGCACACAGGCACAATATGCGCCGCTACTACCACTGCCTCCCTGTGCACTGCCCTGCTGCGGGAGCCACTGCGCTTGCATGTGCATGCCTCCACAAGCGTGCGTGCGGTGGTGCGTGCGTGCTCATGGGCAGCCTGGGTTGCACCATGTGGCACAATCTACGCCATCCATCTTCTTTCCATTATAGGGGATGCTACAGAGGTCAAATTGAGTCGATTTTCACACCGTTGGCCTGCGATCGTCGACCTGAATCCATCCATGTGGTCAGATTTGTAATTTAACGCTCCAGATTGCGTCACCTAGTCCCTCGGCTGTTGATCTTCCTTAAATTGCATATGGTGCTACGGGACTCCAATCGAGGCGATTTCAAAGGCGTTGGACTCCGATTGTCGTCTTGATCAGATCCGTATGGTTGGATCGTCAATCCGAGGCTCCAAAATAAATATCCTTCTCTCCTGACCACAAAAAGGATGTAATTAACCTAAATTATATACAACTACTCTAAATGCAAAATGATGCATGCTATACAATATTTATAACATGAAATGCAAATCTAAGCCTAGGAACATGCATGAATAGGCATTTTACCCTCAATAATTGTGTCTACATCAACTTGGATCCGTTGCATAGGCTACAAAAAAATACAATCATGATTATCTGGATTGCTAAAGCTTCAGATGAAAACAAAAGACATAAGCCTCTAGTCAAACTCTTGATAAAAATTACTCATGTAGGACTACTATGCTTTTAGTCATGCATTTGCTAGGAACTAGCAAGATTTAGGCATGGGGGTGTGATTGCATAGCAATCATGCAACCTAAATCACCTAAATTAAGCTAAAACCTAGCATAACTTAGGATTAATGCATTCATAGGCATTGTAATTTGCAAAATAGCTAGTTTATTAGTCATATAGATAATATCGTCATTTTATGACCTAAAAGATGATTTTAATTGCAGATGATTCGAAGCCATGAATGTCAGATCAAACCAGACAGATCTAATCAGAATGACGACGGGAGTCTAATGCTTCCGAAATCATCTCGATCAGACAACTAAGGCAGCTTGTGCAGTCCATAAAAGAACGGATATCATAAAGAAAAGGATAAAGATCTGAACCTCAGATGGAGAATCCAACCACACAGATGAATGCAAATCAACGATCGCAGTCCAACGGCACAAAAATCAACTCGATCGGAGGTCTACATCACCATATACAAAGAAAAGAAGATGAACGGCCATGATGACGCCATGTGGCGCCATCACAGCCTCTCCCTCACCACCACCCCATCTAGGAAGGCTACCCTCGCACGTTGTGGGCTGTTGGATCTTCATCCAATGACCATGAGTGCACCACGTCGCCCATCCAGCCAGATAAGAATAAATGTATACAAAGAGGTAACTATAACAAATCACGCACGTAGCGCTTTGGCTCGAGCACCTGCGTTAGATCTGGCGATGCCCGTTCGAGCCACAATCCGCGCGAGGATGGGTGTGGATTAAATCAGGCTATACGATGTCAAGCTGAGGGCGACGATCGAGTCCACGTGGCGAAGCGAGGGCGCGCCACAATCGAACGCAAGATCAGACATGCGTTTAACATGCAATCCCACAAGCTTTTCAAAACAAACGTAGGGAGGTGCGAGCACGTAAGCCGTCCCATCGTAGGATCGGATAACTGACGTTGAGGAGGGTTTTGAAGGCGAACGATGAGCGAAGCAGATAAGCGTGAGCATGAGGAGGAATTAAAGCCACGCGATCGAAGATCAATAATGCAGCGGCTGCCACATGTCACCACCAGAGCAATCCAAGCGTAGAAGTCCTTTTGAAGGCCATTTTGAGACTAGATCTAATCTGTTGATCTCCCGATCAACGGATCTGTTCAAATAAGAGTTTTTGCATGAGATAAAGGGGTTAAATACCCACTTTTCCCCTCATTAAAAATATAAAAGAGGGCCCAGGGCCTCCTAATTGAAGCATCTCTCTCTCCCATCAACTCCAGATCTCTTCTACCGTCTTCTCTGCAATTCTCCGTCCCTCTGCAACTTCGTCCTAATGTTCTAGATCTGAGGTGGTGCCACAACTCGCACAAGCATCCCACAAGCGACATCGTCTCTCTACCTCCTTCTATCTATCCCTTTCTTTCTTTCTCTCTTTTTCTCTATCTATCTCTACTTTTTGCATAGCAATTTCTATTGTGAAAAACTCTTTATCAATGCAATTAAATTTGATCTTATGGATATCTGATGCCTCTTTATACATATATACATATATAAATACCGTTAGAACTAGTTTATTGAAAAGCTTCTGTTAAAAATCAAGATTACCTCCCTGCGAACGACCTGGTACTCACCGGAGTTTTATAAATTTATTTGTCGACGTATTTTTGCACTATACTACAAGTGAATAATCATTTAAAATGCAAATTACACAACGAACAAGGTACGGCTTCGATCCAACGAGAAACATAAGCAACTACGAGTAAAATATGCTCGAAGCCAGAAGAGGATGGAAATGGACCCATAAAATCTATGCCCCAAATATCAAAGATTTCACAGACTACAATAGGATTCAGAGGCATCATGTCTTTGTGTGTCATGCTACCAAGAGTTTGACAATGACTACATGCCTTACAATATGTCTGTGAATTTGCAAAAAGAGTGGGCCAGTAAAACCCGCACTACAAAACTTTTGCAATGGTCTTAGGACCAGAAAAATGACCGCCACAAGCCTGATCATGACAAAAAGATAGGATAGAGTCAATCTCAGAAGAGGAAACACAACGCCTAATGATTTGATCATTGCAGAGTCGAAAAAGATATGGATCTTCCTAGAAATAGTATTTGGCTTCTGATTTGAGTTGTGATTTACGATTCTAGTCCCAGTCAGACAGGAATTGATGTGCAACCAAATAGTTTACAATATCAGCATACCAAGGAAGATCAAAAGATGTGGTCAATAGATGTTCATCAGAGAAATGTTCTGTGACTGGAGGAGATTCCTTTATATTCTCAAAAGGAAGGCGGGGAAGGTGGTCGGCAATGATATTCAGTCGTCCCGCCTTATCATGAATTTCTAGGTCAAATTCTTACAAAAGCAAGATCCATCTGATAAACCTAGGTTTTGTGCCTTTCTTAGAAAGAAGGTGTTTGATTGCTGAGTGATCAAAGCACACAATGATTCAAGATCCAAGGATATAAGATCTAAATTTCTCTAATCCAAATACTATCACTAGCAATTCTTTTTCAGTAACAGTATAATTCCTTTATAAATCATTCAGAGTCTTGCAAGCATAGTAATTCACTACAAGATTTTTCTCAATTTTGTGTCCTAGAATAGCTCCAACTGCATGATCGAATGCATCACACATGATCTCGAATGGTAGATTCCAATCAGGAGGTTGCAGAATAGGAGCATGTGTAACTCTGTCTCTCAATGTCTTAAATGCAGATATACACTCCTCATTCATCTCAAAATTAGTGTCTTTTGTGACGAGATTCATGAGTGGTCAGGCAATCTTCGAAAAATCAAGTATAATCTTCTATAAAATCCAACATGCCCGAGAAAATATCAGATGCCCATGATCGAGTCAAGGATTGGTAGATTTCAGATTTGATTGATCTTGGCTCGATCTACTTGGATACCTAATAAACACGCATGAATTCATGATAAAATGCTTATTTATGATAGTTCCAAGGCTTAGCATTGCATATCATGGTATAAATATTGCATAAGCATCCATTGCATTACATTTAGAATAATTGTATATTATGTACACTAATTCTTTCGTCTTACATGGCCAGGAGGCAATGTGACATCTTTACAGGTTTCGGATGAAGAATCTGACTGTACGGATGGATTCAGAGCGACGATCACAGTCCGACAATGCAAAAATCACCCCGATCAGAGCTACCTAGCATCCTCTATAAGGAGAAGAAGATGGACGGTCCAGATGATGCCACGTCACTGATAAACGTCAATTTATCATCATTCTTTCACATTAAAACAATCCAAACTCTTAGGGTTTTGCTTTTCAAACAGGTTTTTGGGTAGCATTTATTAATAAATTAGGTTAGGCATGCATTGCATTTTTTATTGTCTTTTTAATGTATTTTTGTGAGTGTTAGGGATAAACAAATTAACAGATCCCTAGAACCCTAGCACTCAGGAAGGCAACAGACGAAGGAGAAGCTCAAACTAGTTGGAACTCAGCTTGATCCAACTTACCATAGCTGGAATCCAGCTCACGTGGACTAGGGTTAGCTCATCCTAGCTCCATTCAGCTCATCTCAGTTGAATGGTAGCTCAAGAGAGCTCATCTTAGCTCTGCCTAGCTCAAGTCAGCTCAGATCCAGCTCAACTTAGCTGAATCTAGCTCATCTCAACTCCCATTAGTCCACAGGGAGCTCTAGCTAGCTTAGCTGAGTTGACTGAAGTTCACCCCAGCTCAGGTCTAGCTACATCCAGCTCCACTCAACTCCAGCCAGCTGAAGATGACTTCATTCCAGCTCAAGAAGCTCAAGTCCAACTCCCGGGGACTCAACTTAGCTTAACTCAGTTGAGCTAAGCTACCTTAGCTGCCTCAACCAGCTTGATCCTCCCCAAGAGCACCAGACCTAGCTCACCTCAGCTCATTATGGTAGAAGCCAGCTCACTTTAGCTTGGCTTAGCAGCTAGCAAAGAACTAGGAAGCTAAGCCAGCTAGAGTAGCCCCATGTTGACCTCTTCAGTAGCTGCCAGCTCCAATTCAGCTCCAGACACTTCATATCCAGCTCCTCTCCTCAAACCCTAAGCTCCACATGCCTACTCCTCCACTCCACTACTAGCTAAGCTAGCTTAGCTTAGCTTAGCTTAGCTAGCATCCAGCTTCTTGGCCATCCATCAGCCATAACTTAACCCTAGCTAGCTCCACCTCTACTCAAGTTGGCGCCACCTTCTTCACCACCCTTCACCCCTCAATCACCACCAAAAGACACCTAGATGTTGGCGCCAAAACCACCCTAACCTCCCCCCTTTTTGGTGCCAACTTCACTTCCCATATCCACCCTACACATAACCCTTCCAAGCCACATCCACCATCCACCTCAACCCCCTTCTAGAAGCCTAGAAGTTGGTGCCAACCCATGGCACCTCTCCATGGTTGGCGCCACTTTTAGGTGTCCCTTGGCCACCCATAACTACCCCCTTACATCCCTTAGGTGGTGCCAACTCCCCTTAGCCCTAAGATCACCTAACCACCCTAATCTTCCCATCTTAGCCATCCATCTCAAGAGTCACCTTAACCCTCCCATCCTACCCTATAAAAAGACCAACACCCACTACCATACAATCCATTTTTGTCTAGCAAAATACCTCTTATATTCTACCTATAGCTCAAGGCCAAGAGAGAAGAAGAAGAAGAAGATTAAAGGGACACTCTATCCCCTTGATGCCTTCCCCTCTTCCCTTCTCTCTTGTGCCCACGCCAGCCAAAGGAGAAGCCAGGCAAGGAAGACCTTTGGAGGAGGTCTTGAGGGTGGTATACAACCATCCTTGGAGGAGAGCTTAGAGGTGGTCCACGCCACCTTAGAGGAAAGCCTTGGCACGCCCCCCTACTTCAGGGTTTTCCAAGGAAGCTACACCTTGAAGAATTTTGCAAGGAAAAGGAAGGGCTCTTTTTGATTGCGGGAGCAGCCGCAATTGGAGCAAGAGCCTCACCATCTTCACCATCATTTCAGAGGATTTTTGTGTTTTCATTACATGCATTTTTAATTCTAGTAGTTTAAGCATTCTTCTACTAGATTCTTGTAAAACAATTCCTCAATTTTATACAAGTTGCCTTCATTAGATTTGTTTTGTCATGATTGCAATTTAAATTTCCCTTTTGTGCACTCACTTCCCTCCCTCTCCAATTACCCTAGGCCTTCACGTGCCTAGGGTGAGCTTAGAAGGAAGGTAGCTCCTGTCACCTAGGATTACTATTAGGAGTAGTTATCATCAACTCGAAATCCTTGTTATTTCAAATACAAAAAAAAATGTTATATTGAAAAAAAAATAACAACAAAAAGAAAGGTTATTTTCGCAACAAGAAAGAGAAGTATTTTTCGCAAACATTTGGCCTCCTTGGACGACCCTAGATACTCCCCTATCTAGGTTATAAATTTAAAAGCGTACGCAATTTCACGTGTTACAATGACTCTAAAAACCCTAATTACAAAATCACACGATTTTTCGCATCAGTCGCGCCATCTAGACCGTCCTATACGAACCATGTCCACCCAGCTTTAGGTATGGAGTGATCTCAGTCGTTGGACCTCAATCCAACAGCAGAGAGGTGCTCTACATCACCCGGCCTCAAGCATCTCAAGGAAGGCTCCATCGTGATCGTTGGATCTTCATCCAACGGTCAAGACGCACGACCACATCGCCCTCCTCATGATAATCCATCTCCTTGGTGCAACGGTGAAGTACTTGGCTTGCAAAGGAGCGCAAGTTCGAGACCCGCAGACCCCCTAAATCAACAACTGGAGGCACCGGCTACGCGCACAAGCACATACAGCCAACCACACTTCAGCAAGCGCGCATGCGCACAAGCGCGTGCACAGCCACCCACACTGCAACGCCAGCACGCAAGTGCATGTGCGAGAAGGGGCACATGATGCGCGGACTAGCAGGGGTGAGGGTTGGCACGGATCTTCAGTGACAGCATGGGTGGACCTTTAGTGATGCTTACAGCCATCACTAATTGCTTGTAGGCACAAAGACAGTTGCGGGCGTGAGCGAAGGAGGCGCGATCTTCAGCGACGGCTGTAGGGGTCTTTAGTGACGTTTGTAGCTGTCACTACAACCCTCTACATGAATTTCTTCCTCTTCCCTCCACTATATAAACACCCCTACACCCCTCATTCCTCTTGATCTCTACCTACTCTACTCCCACCTACTCCTAAGCTCTAGTACCCTACCAAAGCTCCATTTGATCTTATTCTCAAGCTCCAAAGGCCTCCTATTAGTGTAATATTCTTATTTCCCACCAAATATTCATCCTTCATCCCACCACCTGCATAGGTTGCCTTGGAGCCATCCCCCTACCTCCATTCCAGTAGAAGATCACCTCCGTCTCCTCACCTCCATTCCAGAGCCTCGGTGAAGCATTCATCTACCCGATGTCCTCCTGCATCTCACCTTCGTCATTCTGCATCTCACCTCCTTCATCCAAGCTTCCACCAAGCAAGGTCGAACAGCCGATTTGGGAGATTTCCTCTCACCCCTATCTCTTTTATGCTTTCATAGATTATTGTAATAAACATTTGCGTGATATATCATAGTTGTTCCATCTCTCTTGTGATCTATCTTGCTTGCTTCTTCTATAAAAATAAAACAAAAAAATAACAAAACCCCAAAACACCAAAAAGAAACAAAATAAAGCGCAGATTTCAAACAAAGTAAACATCGCCTCCCTGTGTTCAACCCGAGGCTCCCTTAGAGTTTCGATTATAAATTGTATTTGATAGACACGTTTTGCGAGCTATGACAACGGGTTCTCCAGACCCCAATTTTAATTTGCAAAACATGACTCATCATTTTGGCACCATTGCAGGGGAGGCAACAAAATTTACTTTCTTGTTTTCTGCGCTTCTTTGCATTTACATATTATTAACCCCGCTTGTCTCTGATCTATTGTCTTGCAGATACCCTAGCATGGAGTTCCAAGTGCAGTAGACCAGAGTAAAGTGCGGGTAAAGTAATTTGTAAGTGCCCCCCACATCCCCCCCCCCTACTAGTTTCATTTTGCCACATTCATAACCAAGATGTAATTTACTTAGGTGTTTGCATAAACCCTAGGATAGGATTTGTTTGTCTTGTTTGCCACCTCCACTCATCTCACCTTCACATATATAAAAAAAAGATACTTTTTGTGGGATGAATCAACATACGCACTTTATACACCCACATTTGAGGCACATAACCTAACTTGATTTTTATCTACTCAACCAGGATTTCGATCTGTGGAATCGGTACACACAAATAAACACATAAAGCAGTAGAAATTAGTCTAGGTTAATCATCTATGCGTGCCTAATTGGTGGTGCATCTGGGTCACTTGATTGAATTGATTGGACCGCACCACCCAATTTAAAACTGATTCATTATGTAGCTGCTCCATAGGATTCAATATTTAGGTCAAGCCATGCACTCCATATTTTCTAGATTTGTAAAGGAAAATACTTAAACACGTGATTTCAAACTTGGTTTGCCTCTTGAAAATTTGGTTGAATATACTTAACACTTGAATCCTAAAAGCTACTAAGCAAATCTAAATCTTAAAACTCACTTCATCCTTAATAATCTTGCTTGAAAACTTTTTGGTTGTGCACATACACACATTCTCAAACAAATCATTAAGGGCACAACCCATTAAGGGCCCATCACATTCCACAAGCACCAATATCCCAATCCTAACTAAAATTGATTAGGCATTGGCCCTAAGGACTGGTTCGCTCGTCAGGATCCAGATTGAGATTGTTCACGATTAACCCACTTATACGAGTCAATTGGATGCTAGCTAGGGAAATAGCGTCAAATGACCGCTGCTAGGGGGTACACTAGAAACTGGAGGCACAAGCTAAAGGAATAACCTTCTGCCCAGTCCCACCTCCTAACTGGTCGGATTGCCTGGATACAAGTAGAGTAAATCATCCATAATCTTAGGACGGATTTTGAAAGTCTATAGACCTTTAGGCTATCCAACCTAAGGACAGGCTTGTATTTTTTATGCTGCAGGGTTCCTTCTTTTCCCCGTCCTTCCGACTTCCTTCCATTGTATGCTTGGAAGGAGGTCATTGAACCTTAGATTGGAGGGACCTTTAGACCATTCTCGGAGGTGGAGGTTGAGCTATAGCCAAGTAGATCCCATGGCTGATCAACAACCACCTCCCCCGCCCCCGAACTAGTAGGAGCTGATTTAGAGGCGGTTGAAAGAATTGCAGCAAATGCAGCAATGGTTCCAATGAATGAATGGTCAGGGCACTCGGCCCTTGAAGGATTTCTATGATCCTTCAAACTATGGGGAACATCCCAGCCTACCGAAGACATAGAAATCAAGCCCCAAGTCTTAAGTTTGATTAAGCATTTCCATGGGCTTGGCTCGGAGGACCCATTCTAGCACTTGGAGGATCTGACCACTTTGGTTCAGACCACCAAAGCAAGGAATGTGAATGAAGAGCAAATGATCATGAGGCTCTTTCCCCATTCTCTCAGGGATAAGGCTACACATTGGTACCAAAACATCGGAAGGCCGATAGAAACATGGGCTACTCTTAAGTTGTCTTTCCTGAAGAAATTCTTCCCAATCGAACAGAGCAATGCCTTGTGATGGGCAATTACCACTTTTGCTCAGTGACCGAGGCATTTATAAGGAGAAATCGTTGTTTAAAATGAAGAGTTGTAATATAGTTGAAATCACTTTGAAAATAAATACAATTTTTATTACTTGAAAATGTTCCGAGGTCGAACACAGGGAGCAATATAGGATTTAGAAATCAAGATCACAATTCAAACTGAAATAAATTGCAATAATATCAGTAGAAATGTACAAAAATATGGGAGTAAGAAGGAGATTTTGACCATCAAATACTCCAATATCACCAAGGAACTCAATGTTATGAAATGAGAGCTAATTCTGTCGTCTGATTTGGAAATTAGACGACTTAAAGTTGTCTCCTTCTTCTTCTTCTTTTCTTCTTCTCTGTCTTCCTTCTTTCCTTCTTTGACTCTTCCTTTCTTCTTTCTCTGTGATCCTTCTCTTCTTCTTCAACTTCTGCTCTGGCCATGGTCATTTATTTTCCCAACACAGTTAATTAAGTTAATTAGGCTTAATTAAGTGCAAGAGAAAGTAACTTAGGTTAACTTAAATTAATGTCAATTTAGTATGGGGTCAAGCTAACCTAACATTTTAGATTTCAAATTCTCTTTTAACTGGTTGAGTCCAGGTTGTTCACTGGGAGGCATAACTTAATTTGGTTCACCATTTAATCCTAAGCATTAATTACTACTTAATCAATTAGAATTATAATTATAATACTTTAAGATCATGAATCTTGCACAAAGGATATTTAATTAAAAGACATGCAACATTCCATAAGACAAACATATTTACACATGTGATCAATTATTAAAAACAAGTAAACATGTTTATTTTTGCTAACTTCATTTCATTTCCAAAAGATTAAGGCAAGAAAAAGAAATTCAATTAAGTACAAGTGCCTTATTCATCAATTAAACTCTAGAAGAAATTGTATTAGAGTAAAATACAAAAATTAGACGTCTTAAAAATAAGCTTTAAACAATTAGACATCTAAAACTTTATTTTTTTTCTTTATTTATCTTCTATCTTCAGCCATCTTATCTTCTCCTCCTCTTCTGCCATCTCTCTCTTTTCTTTTATTCTTTTCCATTGCTCTCTGTTTACTTCTCCCTTTAACTTCACGAGCTCTTCTCCTCTTCTTCTCCTGAATTCCTTAAGTCTCTTAACCTTTTCTGTTCTCTTTCTTTTTCCTTCACTCTTCAACTGTGCATTTGAACCATGTTTTGAACCAAAAATTTGGTTTATGGTTGGCAGCTTGGACCGGTCGGGGTTATGCAGCACCCCTCTCAGGGTGGGACCAAACCCTACTGGGTCAAAACCTGGTTTATTACGTTTGGTTTATTTTTTATTTAATCATCACATATGCACAGTCTCCGGCCTCCCAAGCCCACATGCACATGCCCGCTCTTGGGCCCATGTTCGCACACCCACAGGCGCATGATGCAAACACATTTATTGAGGGTAAAATGCCTATTCATGCATGTTCCTAGGCTTAGATTTGCATTTCATGTTATAAATATTGCATAGCATGCATCATTCTACATTTAGATTACTTGTATATAATTTAGGTTAATTGCATCCTTTTGTGGTTAGGAGAGAAGGATATTTATTTCAAAGCCTCGGATTAACGATCCAACCATATGGATCTGATCAAGACGACGATCGAAGTCCAACGCCTTTGAAATCACCTCAATCGGAGTCCCATAGCACCATATGCAGTCCGAGGAAGATCAGCGGCCAAGGGACTAGGAGACATAATTCAGAGCTTCAAATGATAAATCCGACCACGCAGATGGATTCAGGTCGACGATCGCAGCCTAACGACGATAAAATCGGCTCAATCCGACCTCTGTAGCAGCCCCTACAACAAGAAGAAGATGGATAGCCCAGACTACGCCACGTGGCACAGCCCAGGCCACCAACACACGCACGCAACACCACACGCGCACAGCAGCGCAGGTGCGCATGCGAGCGCGCATGCGCGCAGCGCCAGTGCAGCACCAGCGCGTGGGTGCGCACGCGCGCGCAGCAAGGCAAGAGCGGCGCCAACACAGCGTGAGGTGGACTACAACAACGCATGAGCTGGACTTACAGCCGTCAGTAATTCATCGCATGCCAGGAAAGGCAACTGTGGGCGCCAGCGAGCATGGGCTGACTACAGCGATGTTTCCAGCGACGGCCTGGATGTCACTAATGGTCCCATACCGATTTTTGCCTCTTCTCCACCACTATAAATGATCCTACACCCGCTCCCTTCCAAGCCATCTCTACCTACTCTACTCCCACCTACTTCCAAGCTCTAGCAAGCCAACCAACGCTCCATTAGAGTCTATTCTCAAGCTCCCAAGGTGCTATTAGTGTAGCGAACATCTGCCCCACCAAATACTCCTCCAACTTCCCATCTCCCTTCATAGGTCACCTTGGAACCGTCCTCTCACCTCCATTCTGGTAGCAGATCAACTTTGCCTTCTCACCTCCATTCCGGAGCTACGCCGAAGATTTCCTCAACCCGACGTCCTCCAGCATCTCACCTCCGTCGACCCACTCCTCACCTCCTTCGTCCGAGCTTCCGCCAGGCACCGTCGTCTCACCGAACAGCCGATTCAGGAGATTTCCTCTCACCTCCCTCTCTTTATACGCTTTCATAGTTTCTTGTAATTGACATTAGAAGTAATATATATCAGATTTGTTCCAGATCTCTATCTTGTGATACATTTGCTTGATTTCTTTTATTTCAAAAATACAAAAAAAATATCAAAACCCTAAAATACCAAAAAGAAACAAAACGAAGCGTGGTTTTCACGTAATGTAAACGTTGCCTCCCTGTGTTCGACCCGGGACTCCCTTGGAGTTTTGGTATAAATTTTATCTGATCGACGTGTTGTGCAACTACGACAATAAGTTACTTGTAACCTCGATTTCTAACACGCAAAACTCGCCCAACCATTTTGGCACCGTTGTTGGGGAGGCAACGGAATTTACTGTATTGTTTTTTGTGTTTCTTTGCATTTACATAGCACTAACCCTACTTCTCTTTGATCTACTGTCTTGCAGGTACCCTAGCATGGAGATCCAAGTGTGGTAGACCGGAGTAAAGTGCAGGTAGAGTGTTTTGTATGTGTCCCCCACACCACCCCCACCTTAGTTTTCATTCCATAACCGAATAACTGAAACCCAAATCAACTTAGGTGCTTTTTATAAACCCTAGGATAGATTTGATTGTTTGTTTGCCACCTCCACTCACCTCGCCATCCACACAAATAAAAATAAAAAATAAAGTGTTATCTGATTGTGGGATTTTCTATAAGCTACACACTTAACACACACAACTTCTCACCCTAAGGCACACAATCACATCCATTCTACCACTTAACCGGGATCTGACCTATGAATCCGGTACACTTAATTCAACACACAAATAAGTGAGTAGAAACCTGAATAAGTCAAAAAATTTTGTGTGCCTTAACTAAGTGGTGCAATAGGCCAATTGATTGAACTGTTTGGGCCGCACCACTTAAGATAAAAGCAATTCATCAAGTAGCTTGCCACTTAGGGTTGATTCTTAAGGCTAAACCAAGCACTCCACATTTTTTTCTTTGATTACTAAAGGAATATATCATCACCAGTGCTTACAAAACTTGGAGTGTTTTTCTAAACTTGATTGAATATACCTAAGATTAAACCCTAAAAGCTACTAAACAAGGTTGAACTCCAAAAGACACATCATCAAATAACCTTGTTTGCAAACCCTGGTTGTGCACACACACACATTTTAACTGATCATTAAGGGCACAACCCATCTAAAGGGCCCATCACATTCCTGAAGCACCATTGTCCCAAGCCTAACTAAAATTGATTAGACGTTCGCCCTAAGGACTGGTTCGCTCGTCGGGATCCAGATTGAGATTGTTCACGATTAACTTACTTATACTAGTCAATCTGATGTCTAGCTAGGGGAGTAGCGTTAAACGACTGCGGCTGGGGGTACACTAGGAACCGGAGGCGCAAGCCAAAGGAAGAACCTTCTCCCCAGTCTCTCCTTCTAACAGGTTGGATTGCCTGGACATAAGTAGAGTAAATCGTCTATAATCTTTGGATGGATTCTGAGAGTCTGTAGACCTTTAGGCTACCCAACTTAAGGACAGGCTTATATTTTTGTATTGTAGGGCTCCTTTCCCTTTTGATTTCCCTCCTTACTTCACCATGTACCCTTCCACATCCTACACACATTTCACATCCTATCCTCCTACCACCACTTATCCCCAAGATGATTACTATCTCGACTTGACTTGTAATTACCCATCCACTAGCCGGGATGACTTTGATTGGAGATATGAATCCAGACATCAGAGTCCAGGGCCTAACCCTGGATGACAAGACTATGATTATTATCCTTCCCAGAGCTATAATGATTATGGATCTCCATCCTTTCATGACCAAACCAACCCAATCTACAATCAGGAAGGATATCATGATTATAACACCTACCCTCCCTAGTATTCCATTGAATATAGGTCGCTACCATCCTTTGAACAACCTAGAATGACCTACTTTCAGGGAGGGACCCGAGAACCTTGACATCTTGACTCCCCTAGATTTAACTTGAACCCACCCAAACCTGAACCGAACCAATCGATTTAGGTGAACCAAATCCAGAATAGGGTGTTGGCTAATTTGAGGAACACTATACAATCTTTAGAAGCACAGCCAACACCATGCACTGAAGCAGTAGAGCCTATGATCAAAATGATTGATGAACTTAATAGTTCTCTATTGGATTTGCTCCAAAGTGTTAGGGATAGGGACTTGGATGAGTTTCTTCTTAGGAAATTGTCGAGGTTGAGGATGAAATTTGTGGTTGCACTAGTCAAATCTTGGGATGATTCTCAAGATGAACCCCCTTGAAGAGAGCCAATGTCTGAACCTTCTCAGGCGCCCATCAGGGGGGATACATTTTCTGAGATTGGGGATGACCAGGATGGGCTAGAGCAACCATTTGAGGATGAACCGATTGATTCACCTAAGATCCCCGAGCCAGGGAGCGAGGAAAAATGTCTCCACGGACCATGAAATAACATATGATTTTGAGACATATATAAATGAGGATCATGGATTCTTTGACTCTGAGGGTGAAGAATCTTTTGGTGAAGTCTCACTTGAACTTAAGGAAGAGGATTTCAGTGAGACAAATGGGATTGAGGAATCTGACAAACCAGTTGATAGCCCAATTATTGAATATTTGGATTCGGCTTGGGTTAACTTGGAGGATCCGAATCTTGATTATTCAATCAGTGACCCTAGTCCTCATCTGCACCCCGAAGAGCTGACTTCTGAGATCTTTGTGCCCAAGTCAATCTTGATTCAGCCACGATTTCTGGACTTGGGAGAATCATATGGGGTGAATAATACGCTAGAGGTCCAAAAGCCTGAGCCCTTCATGTTGGAGGATAGAATTGTTGAAATAAAAATTTGGGAGGTTAATTTTGAGGGAAAAACAAGTTTGGATATAAGGGTACCTATTGACCTGAAACCACCTATCTTCAATACGGACCCTTATGATATCTTTCACGTGCGACCCAAGCCTGGAATAACTGATTATTTTTCTGAGCTAGATGTTAAGTGGACAACCACACCTATTGAACTATCTTTACTTGTTGTCCGACACTTTGGTCTTAGGTTGCACACCACTAAATCGCAGGCCCGGCCCCATAAACACAACAACCTTTTGTTCTGGGTGATTTTCATCCAGAACCTGAGAACTACTCGACCCTGGGGCATGGGTCTGCACCATAATCTCATCCACGTCTGTGGACATCTTCTGCAGACGGGTTTCAGGATCAACCTTTTTATTTTGATTCTGACCCGCACTTGTGAATTCTCGATTTCTTCTTTGTATGTATGTTATGCCTAGCTGAAGGCATTAAACTTAGCACGTGTGTATACACTCTTCTCTCTGTGGAGCTAACCGGATTTTCACGACACTCAGGTGATGTTCTGTTTACTCTGCCCTTTTCTTGTCTTTATTTTTACAATGAGGACATTGCATCATTTAGGCATAGGAGGGTGGATAATCAATTCCTGAAATCATTATGTTAACTCCGTAGAATTTCTTTTAGTTTCTTATAAAACTAAAAAAAAAATTGAAAATTTGAAAAAAGATAAAAAAAGAAATTAGGAAAAGAGAACTTAGGCATTTGGAAGTTATTAACTTTAGGAAATGATACGAGAGGACCTAAACACGTAGACTCTTTAGGTCTTTGGGCTTAATTAGCCTGGGTGTCCACTCGAATGTAGATTTAGTCTCGAGTCCTCGCCAATTATAATTCATTTTAATTTGGTAAATAAATTGGGATGACAAGTATGTAACTTATCAACCCGCCCTCTAATTTGGGGGGACTTAAAGCCTAAGCATCTACACACATATTTTTTGCACGGACTCACTTTCCGACGGTTTTTACGGAAATTGGGTAGCTAAGGGACTGACTTGGGTGGTATGGCTGGTAAGTTGTTGGTGGTAACAACTCATCGGCCGGTTGTCCAGAGCCCAGCCACAAGACTATTTTTGTTGTATTGCCTTTAGGTAAATCTTAGATCAGGGAAGCCACCTACTTAGAAAAAAAAGAAAGAAAGAAAAAGAAGAAAATAAAAAAACAAATAAAATCACACTTCACAACAGGAGTATGGCTAGTAAGTTGTCGATGGTAACAGCTCATCGGCCAGTTATCCAGAACCTAGCTCACAAAAAAAATAAAAATAAAAATAAATGCACAATAATTCCCAAAACACTTAGGGAAGAAGCGGGGAAGTAGAATAAACTAGGGAGATATACACTAGGTTGGCCCTTGTGTTGACCCCATAAATAAAAGTAGGGAGAAAGCTACCGATCGTAAAGATAAACCTTTAAGCAAGGTCACCTAGGGTCGTAGAAACCCAAAGTCCATCTTAATAGCCGTTTTGTGAGTCTATCACTTTTTCACAAAGATGCTTAGTAGTTAGAGTCCTTTTCGAGTCTTGGGCGGGTCGGGTAGCCGTAAAAAGTTATTTCGGAGCTCTCAAACTACAAAAGTACAAAAAAATTAGAAAAGAAGAAAAATAAATATATATATCTTCCCTTCTCAAATAAGGCGAGAACTTGGGTGGTCTGCATTCTGGTAGACACCCAGGTACTGTTGAGTTTTCGTAGTTTAGGACCTTAGTTGAAATTTTCTACTGTTAATAAATGACTTAGGCCTAAGTGATCTAATGCTAATTCTACTTTTATACAAAGCATACAGTTTTATTTTGCTAGGGACTAGCAAAAGATAGGCATGGGGGTATGATGTAAACACATTTATTGAGAGTAAAATGCCTATTCATGCATGTTCCGAAGCTTAGATTTGCATTTCATGTTATAAATATTGCATAGCTTGCATCATTCTGCATTTAGATTACTTGTATATAATTTAGATTAATTGCATCCTTTTGTGGTTAGGAGAGAAGGATATTTATTTCGGAGCCTCGGATTGATGATCTGACCATACGGATCTGATCAAGATGACAATCGAAGTCCAACGCCTCTGAAATCGCCTCGATCAGAGTCCCGTAGCACCATATGCAGTCCGAGGAAGATCAATAGCCAAGGGACTAGGAGATATAATTTGAAGCTTCAAATGATAAATCCGATTGAGCAGATGGACTCGGGTCGACAATCGTAGCTTAACGGAGTGAAATCAACTCAATCCGACCTCTGTAGCAGCCCCTACAATAAGAAGAAGATGGACGACCCAAACAGCGCCACGTGGCGTAGCCCAGGCCGCCAGCACACTCACGTAACACCGCACATGCGTAGCAGCGTAGGTGCGCGTGCGGGTGCTCAGCGCCAGTGCAGCGCCAGCACGTGGGCGCGCGTGCGCGCGCGGCAAGGCAGGAGCGGTGCCAGCGCAGCGTGAGGTGGACTACAGCGAAGCATGAGTTGGACTTACAGCGACGGTTACAGCCGTCAGTAATTCATCGCATGCCAACAAAGCCATCTACGGGCGCCAGCGAGCATGAGCTGCCTACAACGACGTTTCCAGCAACGGCCTGGATGTCACTAATGGTCCCATACTAATTTTTGCCTCTTCTCCACCACTATAAATGGACCTACACCCCCTCCCTTCCAAGCCATCTCTACCTACTCTACTCCCACCTACTCCCAAGCTCTAGCAAACCTACCAACGCTCCATTAGAGCTTATTCTCAAGCTCCCAAGGTGCCTAATAGTGTAGCAAACCTCTGCCCCCACCAAATACTCCTCCAACTTCCCATCTCCCTTCATAGGTCACCTTGGAGCCATCCTCTCACCTCCATTCGGTAGCAGATCAACTCCGTCTTCTCACCTCCATTCCAGAGCTACGCCGAAGCTTTCCTCAACCCGAGGTCCTCCAGCATCTCACCTCCATTGACCCGCTCCTCACCTCCTTCGTCCGAGCTTCTGCCAGGCGCCGTCGTCTCGCCAAATAGCCGATTCGGGAGATTTACTCTCACCTCCCTCTCTTTATATGCTTTCATAGTTTCTTGTAATTGACATTAGAAGTAATATATATCAGATTTATTCCAGATCTCCATCTTGTGATACGTTTTCTTGATTTCTTTTATTTCAAAAATACAAAAAAAAATATCAAAACCCTAAAATACCAAAAAGAAATGAAACGAAGAACGATTTTCACGTAAAGTAAACGTGGCCTCCCTGTGTTTGACCCGGGACTCCCTTGGAGTTTCGGTATAAATTTTATCTGATCTACGTGTTTTGCAACTATGACAACAGGTTACTTGTAACCTTGATTTCTAACATGCGAAACACGCCCGACCAGCACACACACACCCGAGCACGTGCACTGCATGCACCCCACACACACACATGCTCTTTATGCACCCTGCGCTAAAAATCGAATAGCCCATTACAATTTTTACTTTTATTCCATAGCATGCGCTCATTCCTTATCGATGTGGGACTAGCCTTGTCCCCACCAAGCCGAACTTTGGCTGGAGACATAGGCCGGCTCAAAGCTCCAAATCGAGCAAGCTACAGCTCATTGGAAAGCTCTAGAGGAGTTCTAAAGGATTGCAGCATCAATTTGATGCTGAGAACAGAATTAACCCTTCGATTTGAAGGGTGAAGATTGACAGATGTCACGGCCATTTTGGCCTGCAGATGAGTTTCACAGGTCTAAAGACCTGCAGACATGCTCTTTGACCTCAGATGAGGTTTTGAACATATTCAGGAACTGATTCCGCTACTAAAGGTGAAGGGAAAAGGTTCAGGAAGGCTTCAGGAAGGTGAAGAAGCTCAAAAGCTTCAAGCAGAAGTTTCAGAGCTTCAAATCAAGCTCTAAAAAGCTTAATAGATAGCTAAAGGTCAACTGAATCTAATTCAACAAGCTCTGAAGGTTGTTAGGAATCTATCTGGGCAGTATTTGCATTTAAATTTTGTGAAAAAGACAATGAAGTAAGTATTAGGTTCAAATGAACCCAAATTGAATAGAAGTTGGATTCATGTGAAACTCTAATTAAAACTCATCCAAATCGAAGCTAATCTCTCTAAAGTCATCCCAGAAGTAATTTAAGCTCATCAATTTCTCTAATTGGTGAATGAATCATCCAGTCAGACCTAATTTTGACCACTGAACCTCAAAATTTAACTTTCATCATTGAGCTCTTTCAGATGAAATTAACACTTCAATTCATCTCTATTTGATCTCAGGAACAGGTTTAGGGTCTCACAAAGGAGCTTCAACCTAGAAACCTAGGGTTTCAAGTCAGTCGCCTGAGCTCTAAATTTAGTTTGTTCGACAGAACAAGCTAAGGCCTATCTAAGTAAATGATATACAAATATGACCTTAGGATACCCATCTTATGCTTCTAGACCTTTAAAATTAAGCTTATCCCTAATGAACAGTCTTCTCCAACTCTGCCGAAGTTGGAGAAGACAGAGGTCTAAATCTAACTCCAGACTTTAAAACTTCAAATTAAACACTGCAGATTAATCATTAAGCCTCAAGTAAGTGATTTGGAGCTTCTGAGGAAGTTCTATAGGCTGAAGAGTACATTTTTACTCGTCGGAGTTCGTCGAAGCTCTAGTGAGTCCAGACGATGACTAAAAATATGTATGGATCATCAAAATAGGCCATGAACGGTCTGAAAAGTTTCTTGAGGTCACAAGGAACCTTATGAACACATTAATCCATTCAATTATTGATTATACTGAAAGATATGTATTGAATTAATAGTGAGTGTAGTCTAAGTTCGCTAGAACTCAGGACAAGTTCTCTCACTCAATTGAGTGGAGAGAACATGTCAGTGAAGTGTGACGAAGGTGTTTAGGTGATTGATTAGGTGAATAAACTCCTCCTGAGCCGCCATTGATAATGAGCTCAGGAGATTGGATAAATTTTAGGCTTTTTCTAGATGAATGATTATTAATCAAATTAAGGTGAGGATAGGGACCCTAAGATGATGATTAAGTGATGGAGGGCCCCAGTGGAGGTAAATTTCCCTCGGATACTTCTGCCATGGATAGTGGAAGCATTCGATGAAGGTGGAGACGAATTAGGCGATTAGGTGTTAAAATTGGGGAATTAAGATATCAGATATGATCATGGAGGATTAAGAAAGGTGATTAGTGAAATAAAAAAACAAAAGAGTGCTCTAGTCAAGCTCAAAGAGCTCTCCAGAGCTAAAGAAGACGACGAAAAATCTAACATTAAATCTAACTAAACTACTCTAATTAACTACTCTAGTTACACTACTTACCTAACCTACTGTTACCTGGACGAAGGGGGCAAAGGATCTCAGTCGATGGCTCATAATGGAGGAGGAAATCAGAGGAGCAAGCGAAGAAGTCCGGCAGGTGTAGGCGAAGCGTAGAGGAGGAAGTCCAATGTCGGCACTGCGTCAAAAGACTCAGCGGGCGATGGCAAAGATCAAGGATGAGTGGAGACGAATGGAGGAAGATGGAGGAAGCAGAGGAAGGTCGTCGAATTTTGGAGTGAATAGCCTATCTGCTAGCTCAGTGGGGGGTAGAGGGAAGGGAACTAACCTCTTGAAATCGGAGAGGTGGAGGGGTATTTATAGGTTGTGGCGGCTGAGGAGGAGGGTGAATCTGGATGGAAAGGAGTCTAGGAGTGAAGTAACCACCGGCGTCTTCTTTGATGCCGGTGAGGTTAACTTCAAACCCTAAATAGGATTTAAGCATCATCCAGACTGATGGATGAAAAGAGGGTGGTGAGCACAAGCTCCAAGAGCTTGGTAAGGAAGAGAGGATGCCAGATGAACGGTGATCAGCGGGTGTAGATACCTCCTATCGTCAGCCATCGAAGAGGCTGAAGAAGAAATGAAGAGGAAGAAGATGTTTACAAGGACCTGTCTGCAATGAAAACTAAGGACCTAAGTGAAGAAGAAGGATTCGATTGAAATAAAACTTAGGGACTAAAACGTAAACTAAGGTTTCAAGGCTTATTTTATAATTTAAATCTTTTTCACCTTTTTATATATGATTATAAATTAGACAAATGTTATATTTAAACCTTGGATTTACGTTTTTGACCATTTTAGTTTAATTTATTTAATTAAGTAAAGTTACTTAAGTTATTACATACTTAGTTATAAGTTATACTTAAGTTAATTAACACATTAATTAGGTAAATAATTGATGATATTTTGAGTCCATTTATTAATTAAATTATTAATAATATTAATTGGCTAACATCCTGGTGAACTCTCTGTCCCTCTCGACCAATTCTTGGCAGGTTTCTTTTCTGTCAAATACACATTTTGTACTCTTTAGTTTGGGGATGGGGGATGTCGAGAAGCTGCGTTTTCAAACATCCTGTAATGATTGCTTCATGGTGATCTGGAGACTGGTTTCACCCTTTGATGGAGCCTTGCCGGAGAGACCACCCCAGAGAGTGGGACTCAAGTGGGGAAAACTTGAGATCGAGGGACTGCCTTTGCATCTGAGGTCGAAGGAGGTTGTATCGTCGATGATCTCAGGCTTTGCATCAGTGGCAGAAGACGCGGTTATCGAACTGCTGGAGGGGGATGGGTGCCTGCTAAATGTGATGGTCGATGTCTTCATCGCTGGATCTATACCCGATAGTCTGATTCTGAGGTGTGGTGGGAGCTCCTGGATGCTGAGGCTGAGGTTCTTGATGGGGGACACTGTAGCAAAGCAACTTAAGTCATATGGACCTACAGCTGATGAGGAAGTGAATGTTCAGGAGCTGTGCACGGTTCGCAGCAGTGAATCCCTAATTGTCGAGGCTCATAAGGACTTCTGTGTCGGGGAGACGGGGGTGATTCAGAATGAAGGAAAGGAGGAATCAGGCGGTGGGGAAACGGCAGGACCGATGGCCACGGTGGCAGGGGATGTGCTGTCAGGTGGTATGGCGACTGAGGAGAAGGGGAGTCATGACACACAGCCTGAATCTCTGAAGGATAAACAGGACCTGCAAGAAAAGGAAGACCCTAAATTTGAAGGTGGTTCTTGCGCAAAGACTGCTAAGGGCAGATCACCGTATAGCATCCGACAAAGAAATCAAAGACTATCATTCTGATGGATGAAGACGAGGTTGTGAAAGTTATGCAAGTATGCAAATGCCAAACCCTCAGGAGGGAGGGGTCCAATGAGGATAGATGAGAATCCTCACTTGGAACGTTCGTGGGTTGCGCGACAAATGCCGGAGGGCATCTTTAATGAGATATTTGAGAGAATGGGGAAATGAATGTGCGCTCATTCAAGAGGCACACATTGAAAATAATTCTGATAGGCTTTGGTCTGACTTGCTAGCTTCAAGGATGAACGATTGTGTGCAGATTGATACAATTGGGAGGTCGGGGGGCATTGCTATCTGGTGGAGGAAGAGGTTGGCTCAGTGTTTGGAAATTCACAAAGCTAGACATATGCTCACATGCAAATTCCAGATTCATCAGGGGCAGGAGCTGTGGGAGGAATGGTCTGCTGTGGCTGAGTTGGTGCAGGGGGAATGTGGCTGATGGGTGGGGATTTTAATTGTGTGTTAACAGGGGCAGACAGGCCTAATGGTAGCACAGACAGTTCGGCTATTGGATTCTAGATGATGGTTCAATCTCTGCATTTGAGTGAGTATCCTTCCTCCGATGTGGAATTTACTTGGCGTAATGGGAATGAGCTGGCATCCAGACTTGATAGATTTTTTAGGAATGTGGACATCCTTGAAAGATTCCAGTTGTCTAATGTAAGTGGATTGAGCCGACCTTTCTTTGATCACACCCCTTTGGTGTGGGACAGTGGGGAAGAAACCCAGGTTGGTTCCTATTTCAAACTGAAACAATCATGGCTGAATGAACCGGGCTTTTGTCAGATGGTCAGCTCTTGGTGGAGATCTAAAAAGGTGGAGGGATCTGCTACTACCAGATTAGCAACCAAGCTGGCTAATTTGCGCATTGTCTTAAAAGAGTATGGATCTACTGTTGGCCTGATGAGGGAGCAAAGGAGAAGGGAAGCTCTGAATAAAATTCAGGAGCTGGACTGTAAAGAAGCAGCTGGCCCCTTACCTGAGGAGGAATTGGCTGAAAGGAAAATGTGGCAGGGTGCGATACTGAATGAAGACCTTAAATAAGAAATTGATTGGAGGGAGAGATCCAGGCATCTATGGCTTAAGGAGGGAGATGCCAATACAAAATTTTTCCATCTTGCGGCTAGCACTCGAAGGCATGTTAATTTTATTTCCTCTATTCTTTGTGGTGGACATAGGGTCTTCTCAAATCAGGAGATTAAATCTGAAGCCATTAAATATTTTAGAGAGGCATCTTGGGCAGTTAAGAAGGGGAAATGGAGAATGGCAGGAAGTGATGGTCCTAGGGTGACGAGTGAACAGGCTGAGTAGCTGACCGCACTCATTATTGAACAGGAGACCCTACAGGCAATCAGAGAATTAAATATGGAAGGTTCCCCGGGCCCTAATGGAATACAAGTGTTCTTTTACAGAGAGATGTGGAATGTGGTGGGCAAGGAAGTGATGGATGTTATCAGAGAATTTGAGGTGGGAAATGCTGGGTTTGAGAGGATTAACAAGTCCTATCTTTTTCTATTGCCTAAATCAATGGGAGCAGAACATTTTTTAGACTTCAGGTCAGTCTCCCTTTCAAACTCCATCTACCTTATCATCAGCAAGATTTTGGCTAATAGGCTGAGAATTGTTCGACAAGACCTGATTCATCCAATACAAGCTGCATTCATGCCCAACAGATCACTTCAAGAATCCTTTATCTTGGCTTAGAAAATGGTTAATGGATGGCATAGAAGGAAATGCAAGGCATTCATGTGGAAAGTGGATTTCCAGAAAGCCTATGATTCTATCTCTTGGCCATACCTTTGGGAGGTTTCTAGAAGAAGAGGCTTCCCCCCCCTTTGGGTCTAATGGATGAAACGTTGTATCACTACTGATTCATTTTCTCCTTTGGTTAATGGGAAGCCATGTGGAGCCTGGATCCATCCTCAGCGTGGGGTTAGACAAGGATGTCCTCTAGCCCCACTGGTCTTCAACCTTGCGGTGGATGGGTTGGCAAGGTATGCTTGCAATTTGGCAGAGGTGGGTATAATTAAAGGGTACTCCTTATCTAACAGGAGAAATCTGGCCCCCATTTTGCAATATGCAGATGACACGGTTTTCTTTGTGGAAGGGTCCAAGTCTGAGGCACATGCTCTGGGGTTATTGGTAAAGATACTTGGCAATATTTCAGGATTACGTTTGAACAAGGATAAGTCTGTGCTGATTTGTTTTGGCATGAATGAGTAGGAGCAGATGGATTTGGAGGGTACATTGGGGTCACCTCGTGCTAAACTGCCACTGAGGTATCTAGGATTACCACTGAGGGCTACAAAGTTGAAAAAATCAGATTGGAATGTCTATTTGAGAAGGTTTCTAGAAAGCTAAAAGGTTGGAGTAGTAAATTCTTGTCCAAGGGTGGAAGATTAATCCTGCTCAATTCGGTCCTTACAGCCATACTGGTCTTCTATTTTAGCATATTTAGGGCCCCTAAATGTATTTCGAAGAGATTGGATGTTATGAAGAAGAGATTCTTCTGGAAAGGAGTAGGTCATGAGGGCAGTTTCATGCAGCCCATCAGATGGAGCAGTATCTGCAAGCCTAAGGAGATTGGTGGTATGGGAATTAAAGCACTAAAAGAATTCAATGAGGCCTTATTGATGAAATGGGCCATCAAGATTTTGGACTGCAAGGAGGGGTTGATGGATGATCTGATCAGGGATAGCTATGGGGGATCAAACAATAGTTTGCAAAGGCTTCAACCGAAGAAACCCTCCCCTTTTTGGCAATCTGTGATCACTGTAATCAGCAGTTATTGGCACTTGCTGCAACCTAAGCTCGGAGATGGCAGAAGTTTCAGCTTATGGAACGAGCGATGGTCTGACTTGGGCCTTCTGAAAGAGATCTACCCGAGAGTGTATGATGCTACTGCAGACAAGGATGCCACAGTTAGCAGTCTGTGGTTTGATGTAGAGGGCTCCTGGCGGCTAGAAGGGCTGCAGCAGTGCAGATCAGGCACTCGTTTATGGGAGGAGAGGCAGAACCTGATGGCTAATTTACAGCAGCTGCATCTTATGAGAAATGTGATGGATACATTTGGCTGGCAGGGGATTTTTTCAATGCAGTAGGTGTATGAGAAAGCTATTAGATCCAATAGTGAGGTGGAATGGGATACTGTTGGCAGAAAGATTTGGCTCTTGAGAGTGCCTTTGAAGGTTCAGATATTCCTGTGGCTTTGTAGATGGGAAGGGTTGATCACTAGTGATCTGAGGCACAGAAGGATAGGGACTGTTCTGAATGCCTGCCCTCTTTGTGGTTTACAATCTGATAGTGCAACACACATCTTCTCCTCTTGCTTGGTCACCGACAAGATTTGGAGGATGGTATGCTTGGAACCCCTCCCCTCATGGGATTCTATGTGGCAGAGGTTCATCAGTCATGGTCGGCCCTTAGGGGCTATGGCAGCCATTTTGTGGAGTGTGTGGAGGGCGCGCAATGATAAGCTTTTTCAGGAGAGACCGGTGAGGTATGAGAACATTGTAAAGGAGTGCAAGTCTCTCATACATAGTTGGGCATCTCTTTTGTAATACTTTTTTGATAAGAAATATACTACCCTTAGGAGTGCTATCGGTTCATGATAGCAATCCTCACTGTTTCAAAATATATATATATATTAATTGGCTAATAATTTTGCATTTTTAACTTATTTTAAGGTCCTTTAATGTTTTATCCCTTATTCTATAATTAACCCTTATATTTACATATTCCTAGCTAATTAACTAGGAAGACTAGTTAATTAGGAGTAATTAGAAGCCATGATGAGCCTCTCATCAGGCCTCCTCTTCTTCTTCCTTTTCCTTAGCTGCTTTCTCTTCTTCAGCTTCAGGCCTCCTCCTCTTCACAATTCGGCTAGATGTTGGTCGAAGGTTCCTATACCAAAACCCTCCCCCTACCCGCGTGACTTTCCTCTCTCTTTCTCTCTTAGGATCCGCTCTCCCAGAGCCACGGGTATCCGGGTTATCGGGACAGGCGCGTACCCAGGTCCAGGCTCACCGACGTGCGGTGCTGAGCGAGGAGTGTAGGTCGGGTCGGGTCAGGCAATGTCCACGGGTGAGGTGTCGCGGATGAGGCCGGGTGAAGGTGAGAGGGACCTCACCCCGTGGTATTTGAGGCGAGTAGCTATTGGTAGTTTTTCAATTTATGCGGGTGTGCAGCTTCAACAGCTTCCAATGTGGGACTATCCGTGCACCCCTCCTCCACACATCTGCAACTGGGAGTGACCTTCGCAATTCCAGCAGCTGCTGAGGCTTCCAATTGCAATTGAGGACCTGGGTGCGTGCGTAAGACTCTTCTGCGCAGCTTGGGTCTTCAAGCTGGGACAACAAGCACCTGGGGCAGCCTCAAGCAAGCTTCGAGCTTACTCACCAATGGCAGACAAGGCCTGGTACCTGAAATCAGTAGAATGGCCTCTCGACCATGTCAAAATGCTCAAGGAGTATCACCGGAGCACGGCGAATGTGATGGGGGTGGTGGCGTGGAGCAAGAGTGACTGTGAGTGCGTACCTAGGTCAAACTGTGTGCGTGTGAGTGGGTGTGTTCGGGGGGTGACTTGGGTGAGTGGCCAGGTGAATGAATAGAGGGGAAATGATCAGGGATATGTGGTGAAGGTTTTGCGAGGGTCAGCGAGGGTTTTGGTGGGTTGTGGAGGTGGGATGGCCTCATCGGAGGGGGTGGCCAGAGATAGAGGAGATGGAGGTGCGAAGGGGCATCAGTGGTGGATTTTGGAAAGTAAAGAGCGGAGAAGAAAGTGGAGGAGAGAGGAAACTTAGCTAGGAGGTTAATGGACGAAGGGGGGCAGCGAGGGTGTCAGGTCTGGTGTGGCCGATGCTGGAGACAAAGGCAGCTTCGATGAGGTGGGAACGGCGAGGACAAAGAGGAACGGGCATCTGCTGGTACAGCGAGATGCAGAGAAGAACAAGGAGGAGGAATCCACCGTAGGTATGGCTGATGGATGACGAGAAAGGGAAGAGGGGATCGCCTGACGTCGAGGAGTCCTTGGCCGTGAGAGGGAGAGAAGAATTGAGGGGATTCACAGCTGAATTCGAGCGTGGAGAATGTGGGAGGATTTGGGCTTCTTTAAATAAGGATCTGAGGGGCGGTTAGGGATTGGGAAGCAAGCTTTTCAAGCTTGGAAGGTCGTCGAACTTGGGAGCTGTTAAGATACCCAAATCTCTCATACGTTCGCATGGGAGATTGGGAGGGAATCAAAGCACATAGATGGGTTCATACTGGAGATAATTTCTCAGAGAATCTCCCTTCCAATTTTGGAAGAGATTCTCCAAGAAATCAAGGAGAAATTCCCTGTCAAAGGTCGTTGGAGAAGATTTCCTCCGTGATAATAGCGGAGGGACCTAATTGTGAAGATGACGAAGAAGTTAGCGTGCTGAATGCAAGGGTTTTTGAAAGTTAGGGATAGAAATGTAATCAAACAGAACCTTTTTGCAAACTAGGTCAAGGCAAACTCATCTTAGGTTTAAATTTTGGTACAAACCTAATTTGGACCTAAGGAATCCAATGGTGAACTTGGATTTTGGTTTTGACCTTGTTTTCCTGGGTAATTTATGCAAAAATCTAAATTAGGGTAAATATCTGTCTGAAACTCCATTTTAGGTCAAGCTGGGTTCTGATGACCAAATTGATGGTACTAAGCCCTAGAGAATATTTCTATATGATTTTTAGAGGATTTAGTTGAATTTTACCCTGACAAGAACCTTGGTTAAATAAGTGGGTCTGTTTGTAGGGTTTCAAAAGTCATTTAATTCTTAGAACTCACACAAACCCTTTTCTGTATGATTTAACCCACTTGTTATCTTATTAAGACCATTTAACCTTTATTCAGCCCTTGAGAAAACCCGTGGTTGTACTGCATTCATGATAAGCTGGTAAAATTACAGTTTTAACCCTAGTTTCTTATGTTTCTCTCAGAATGGTTATGCAATGAATTATGACCTTCAGTTGGTTATGTAGGAGCATTTATTAACTTCATTGGGTCAAAATGAGCTAGTTAGGGCTCATGATGGTGTTCCCATCACTGGGGAACTGTTTCATGGTGCCTAGGAGCGATTCCAGAAACTTTTGAGGAAGTATCCACACCACGAGGTGTCGAAATGGCAACTCATGCAGATTTTCTATCACGGGTTGGTTGAATAACTCCGTAATCACGTGGACGCCTCCTGTAGAGGTAATTTCCTCAACAAGGATGCAAATAGCTCATACAACCTATTTAAGGAAACGAGTGAGAACTCAATTAATCACGCCTCCATGGATGCATTCAACTGGTCCCAACAACCCAAGTCAAATGCTAATGAGATCAAGGATTCTCATTCATTTGACATGGAATTGATTTGTAATAAGCTTGATAAGATGGACTTGGTTGCTAAAAGAATGGAAGAATGGATGTCTAGGAATTTGGGAAATACATCTACACCCACTCAATCCCAGAATTCGGGATTTCATTCCTCACGAGCTCCCACGAAGTAGGAGTTCGTGAGCCAGGACTTCTCGGAACCTTATGGGTTCCAAACTGGGGCCTTTGATCCTAGTTTTTCTGATCCTTCCTTCTCTCCATCCTCGCCCTATGAGGATGCGTATGCAGTACAGGAGAATGCTAGGCCCAACCCATATTCCAACACTTATAACTCAGGTTGTAGGAACCACCCTAACTTCTCCTGGAAAAGTCATGGGCAACAGACCCAAACATGACCCAGCAACTATGCATCTCAAAAACCTATGGGTCAGGGTCAAGTATACACCCAGTTGCCCCTAAGACCAGTTACTCAGCCACCTTGGAATGCCTAATAATCTACAGGACAGGCTAATTTAAACTAGCAGATGGTAGAGATGCAAGGGTCCATGCTTCAGCTTATGCAGTAAATGAAGACATCATTGGACAACTTGCAATCCAGGTTTATTGCTAACACCCGACAACGCAGATCTCTACCATCCAACTCATACCCAACCCGCGCAATGTGCAAAATCAGGGCAATAGAGCCCAAGGGTATGGAAATCAAAGGAACCTACATGTGCATGCTCAGGTGGTTGAGCAGGGTTCCACCTCTTCTTCTTCTTCTAGTTACATGACCAACGAAGGTCCTCCAATCTTCACTAACCCACCTCAAGACCCAAACCCTTATGCCTCTGCAAACTCCGTCACCTTAAGAAGTGGAAAGCAGACTTAGGACCCTAAATTACCTTCTAGAAGCCAAAACCCTGGGGAGCTTGAGAGAGAGAAGGAGGAGATTGAAGAAGACAATAAGGCCCAAGGACTGGAAATTGAAAATACCACTCACATCCCATTTCCTGAAGCCCTATTGAAAACTAGGAAGAAAAAAACCATAGATAGCAATGAGATCCTGAATTTATTCAAGAGTGTAGAGATCAATATTCCGCTCCTTGATGCTATTAAGCACATCCCAGCTTATGCTAAATTTATGAAAGAACTATGTACCCAAAAGAGTAAGCCGAGAGAACCCACTCCGAGGAAGGTGATTCTCCCTGAGCTGGCAAGTTTTGTCATCCTGCATCACCTTCCTCAAAAGAAGAAAGATCCAAAGGCCCCCTTGATTTCATGTGTTATTGGGGAATACACTTTTGATAGGGCACTATTGGATCTAGGTGCATCCATCAACCTAATCTCGACTTCTCTTTATGAGAGGTTTGGGTTAGGTAAACTTAGGCCAACCTCAGTAACACTACAATTAGCAGACCACTCGGTTACCACACCGAAGGGCGATATTAAGGATGTAATCGTCAAGGTCAAGGATCTCTATTTTCCCTTGGATTTCTTGATCCTTGACATGGATGTACCTAACGATTTGAGGAACATGCCCATCATTCTGGGGCACCTGTTCCTAGCTACCGCCAAGGCCAACATAAATTGTGAGAGTGGTAGTATGGAGATCGCCTTTAGGGATAGGAAGCTAACTCTTGATATTTTTAAGGCGATAATAGGATTTGAGGATTCTGGATTCAATGAGGAGCTCAAGGATCATGATTTTGAGACTTGTATGACGATCAATGCACTCAAGGACTCCACCAGCTTCAACGAACCCAACCCACAACCCTCCGTGGCAAACCTGCCACATCCTGAAGAGGCTATTGATTTTGTTCATTCCCAGCCTCTTCCACTAGATCATCGTAATGAATCTTCATCAGCATCCTCCCTACCTTCTATACTAAACCCACCTCAGCTTGAATTAAAACCATTGCCTAAAAATTTGAAATACGAGTTCTTAGGACCTAAGAACACTCTCTCCCTGTGATTATTAATGATGATTTGACTAAGGAGAAAGAATTGAGGTTGATTTCCTTAAGAATAATAAGGAGGCAATTGGTTAGACCATCCATGACCTTAGGGGGATCGAGCCATCTTATTGTAATCACCGTATTTTTATGGAAGATGGATCCCGCCTTTCTTGCGAAATGCAAAGGAGACTAAACCCGAATATGCGAGAAGTGGTCAAGAAGGAGATAATCAAGTGGCTCGATGCTAGAATTATATACCCAATCTCAGATAGTCCGTGGGTTAGCCCCATTCAGATTGTATCCAAGAAGGCGGGAATAACCGTTATGACTAATAAGAAAGGGGAAACCTTCACCATTCGTTCAGCTTCTGCTTGGAGAGTCTGTACTGACTATAGGAAGCTGAACACAGCTACCAAAAAGGATCACTTTCCCTTGCCATTCATCGATCAAATCCTAGAAAGGTTAGCTGGACAAAAATACTTTTGCTTCCTGGACGGTTATTCGGGATATAACCAAGTCCCTATCCATCCTGAAGACCAGGAAAGGACAACTTTCACCTATCCCTATGGAACCTTTGCATTCCATAGAATGCCATTCGAGCTTTGCAATGCACCCATGACTTTTCAAAGTTGCATGCTGGCCATCTTTTCTGACATGGTGGGAGATTGTCTTCAGGTGTTCATGGATGATTTCTCCATTTTCAAAGATTCTTTTGAGCCCTTCCTAGCTAACTTGGAATTGATCCTCCAGAGATGCATCAAGACACGGTTGGTCCTTAGTTGGGAAAAGAGCCACTTTATGACTCGGGAAGGCATTGTCCTGGGTCATGTCGTCTCTAATCGGGGTATTGAGGTTGATAAGGCTAAGGTGGATTCTATCTCTAGACTTCCTCCACCCACATCCGTAAAATAGATTCGCTCTTTCCTTGGGCATGTGGGTTTTCATAGAAGATTCATCAAGGACTTCTCGAAGGTTGCTCGATCCTTGAGTAACCTTCTGGCCAAAGACACGCCGTTTGAGTTTGATGAATCATGTCGTAAGGCATTTGATTTGTTAAAAAGATAGTCACCTATGCCTCGGTGTTGCAACCACCGGTCTGGACAGCCCCATTTGAGATTATGGCTGGCGCATCTGATATGCGGTCGGGGCTGTCTTGGGTTAGAAAATTGAGAAAAAACCCTCTATGAACTACTACACTAGCAAGACTCTAGACAAGGCCCAGAGGAACTACACCGTTATTGAAAAAGAATTGCTAGCTGTAGTTTTCGCTTTTCAAAAATTCAGGGCTTATCTTTTAGGTTCTCATGTAATCATTTATACCGACCACTCGATCTTGAAACATCTCTTGGCCAAAAAGGATGCCAAGTCTCGGCTTATTCGCTGGATTCTGTTACTTCAAGAATTGATCTTGAAATCAGGGATAAAGCCGAGGCACAAAATGTAGTGGCAGATCACCTCTCGAGAACCCTAATTGATTCTCCTCATCTGGATATCCCTATTTCAGACACTTTTTCAGATGAGACTATCCTTACAATCTCAGGTATCCAAACCCCCTGGTTTGCATATATCGTCAATTATTTGGCCGTTGGTCAAATTCCCCAAGATTGGACCAAACAACAACAGGACAGACTTATGTCTGAGTCCAAATTTTTTTTTGGGACGATCCTGAGCTGTACCGCATCGACGTAGACCAGATTATTCATCGACGCATCCCGAAAATTAAGTTCCATAGTATACTTGAGTTCTGCCATACATCTGCATGTGGTGGACACTGATAAGATGGTTTTCACTTTTGAATAATGTATTAAGATGATTTGTCGTTGTAGGATCAAGGTGGTGGAAAACTGCTTAACAAAATAATTAAAATTAAAATTTAAACCACTCACAGAAGAGTAGGTCGTGTCCAAAAGGAAGCAATGACTTAGTTAAACTTGCAATTAGGTCAAAATCAAGTTCGCTAAACTATTCGCCAAATCAAACAATGCCTGTATAGCTCTGAAAGTAAACCTTAAATTTATGGAGAAGTCAAGGGATCTGAATGTAATTTTTACGTGAGAAAATTATACATGTGCAAGAGTATGCCATGTACTATTCACTTGCATGCATATGATGTCATTCAAAATTAAATTCAATGCACATAGAGATGAATAATAAGGTTGAATAATTATCTAGAAGCATGAGCATTAAGGCATAAATTCACCACAACAAAATAATCATAAATCAAAATTCATTTTGTGGCAATGGCATGAAATGTAAATAGAAATGCAAGTAGAAATAGAGGATTATACCTCTCTCCTCCTCGCACACGGGAGAGAGGCTCATTCAAGAGGTCAGCTGAAGCGAGGCCTTTGCGGTGGTGGCGGTGGTGTGTCGTGAGATGGCCAGAGCCAACCTGCCGGAGGAAAGAAGTGGCAGCGGTGGAGGAGGCTGCTGCTGGCAGCGCTTGCTGTAGGTGCAAGGAAGGCAACGCGTGCGGGTGCTGGGGGAGCTGCAGGCACGCAGAGGCGTGGGCACGTGGGCGCTCTGTAGCTCGCTTGGGTACGCAAGGTCTTGTGGCCATGAGGTTGCAAGCGCTGCAGTGGGCGACGCACGGGCACTGCAACGGGGGCAAGTGGAGGCGCGGGCTCTGCAGGGCGCACAGGAGTGCGCGGTGGTTCTGTTGGTGCCACTGCAGGTGCTGGTGAGGGCGCTGGTGCTGCTGGTGAAGGCGAGTGCGGGCAGATGGCGCACGGTGTTGTCTTGTGCGCTAGAGGTGAAGTGAGGGTACGCAGTGGGTTGCAGGCACTGCTGGAGGGCGGTCTGCAGGCCGCAAGGGCGCGCAAGCGTGGTCTGATGGAGTGGGGGGGTGCTGGGGTGTAACGAACGCGTGCCCCAGACGTCTTTTAAGACGTCTGGGAGGAGGCCCAGACGTCGATCCAGACGTCTGGGATCACCTCCAGACGTCTGAACCAGACGTCTGGAAAACAGTTATTTTCGCACGGGAGAGTCGTCTGCGCGCCTGTGCGCGCAGACCCGCGATTCCTCTCTCTCTCTCTCTTTCCCTCTCTCTCTGCGGCTGCAGGCGGCCTGCCACCTTCTCTCTCCTCCCCGCGCGGCCTTAAAAGGGCCACGCCTCCCCTCCCGTCTCCACCGTCTCCTCCTTCTTCTCCTTCCTGTGCATGAGAGCGAGCGGACGCGAGGGCGGCAGCGACAGCCGCAGTGAGCGCGGAGGTGCGGCGTGCGAGGGCGGAGCTCTGCCGTGAGGGCGAGCTCGCCGGAGCGGCTTGGCCGGCCAGCGGAGGGCGCAGGGGGCGCGGAGCGGCGCGGAGAGGGACCTGCTGCGGTCTGAGCAGCAGGAGCGCGGGGTGCGACGCGGGCGGCGTCGCAAGCAGAGTCTGGGTCGCGCCCTGATTCTGGAAAATTTTCCAGAATCAGACGTCTGGGTTGACAGCCAGACGGCGAGATAGACGTCTTGAAGCTCATACAGACGTCTGAAAGGTGAGTTTACCGCCTTCTCCTTCCTTCCTGTCAACTGACCGTACTGAGGGAGGGAGTTGGCTGTGCGCAGGTTCGCTGATTTGCCATCCATTGCGAATCAGACGTCTGGAAGTTGTACCAGACGGCTGGAGTGACCTACAGACGTCCGGAGTGACCATCGGACGTCTGGGAGCTAGGCAGACGTCCCCGCAGACTTCTGGACGTCTGGGAAACCACGCTGAACAGGTAATTCTCTGATCCACTTTTTAAGACGTCTGGAAGGAGTTCCAGACGTCTGATTTTGCACAGTATCATCTTTTTCGACCCGTTTAGGGCCCGTTCGGGCTCCGTTTTCCGCGATTCGAGTTGCGTTCTTTTCAGAATTAATTCCTCTACCCGTCTACAGTAGCTATACACTATTTTGAGACACTCCTTGTGTTTGATCCTTGTGATAGGACCTCGTTCGGTTGCAGTCTTGAGAGTCGCGGAGGCACGCGGGATTCCCGATCACGCCCCCATTACTCCCGTTGTACCTGGTAGAGTGGCTTTAAGTACTAATAAAATTTGTTAAAGTATGGAACCATAACTAGAACCTAGGACATTGCATGAATCCTAGGAATGAGAAATATATGGAATGATAGTTCCTAGGTGTTGCATGAATCCTAGGGCCGGAAAACTAGGTTGTATGATAGACCCTAGGATATGGCATGAATCCTAGGATGGAAAAACTAGTGGAATATATAATAATGCAGTCTTGGAAAAATGGAAAGGAATATATGAAGCTGCCTGTAAATTGAATTCACAGCTGCCTGTTATGAATAAAGAAACATGATTGGGATCATGGTTGGTAAGAACGTGAAACTGGAAAGTAAGACATAAGATGTTCTGGAACCCTACGGGGAAGTAGGAGTAGAACTCCTGGAAAGAGAATGGAATAGAATTGGGGAGGTGAGCTGGCCCTTGAGTATGGAGTACCAAGGAGAGCGACTGTCCCCCTGTTTAGTGCAGAGCTGAGCTAGCCACCCCAGGGACCCGGGGGTTAGGACTGGCCACTCTGTACCGACTTGTTGGCCCTCGTGTACGTAGTACCAAGGAGAGCTAGTAGTGTTAGGAGAGTACTAGCTACCCCACGGACCCCAGGGTTCTGCTAGCCTCCTTCACCGACTTGTTAGGCCCACCAGGGCAAACCAGGGTAGTCAGGCGAGGGTGCGCGGACTGTGGAGGGGCAAGGCCCCGGTTTGGTTACTGTGGAGGGGTTGGACCCCTGTTACTGAGAGGGCTCTTCCTTGGTTCCGTGCTGTGCTTTGGGCGCACCCGTTAACGGAAACGACTGACCGCGTGCCAGTGCGGGCTAGCTACCTGTGCGTTTATCGCGCGTGCCGTAGTCACCGTTACGTCTGTCAGTGACCTTGGGGTGGTTGACTGAGGGTAGGATCACCACGGGGGACTCTCCCAGCCAGGACAGCACCACGTGCTACTTCTACTTTTGGAAAAGACTGCAATCAAGATCGTTCCCACGAGGACATTCGAGATCAAGTAAAGGATCTGAGAAATAAATGAAATAGTGAGAAAAATTGAAAGATGTGAATAAAGGAAGTAATAGAACATAACAGCTACTGTACACTCTACTGTTGCCTTTAGTTAGTTTGCCACTCTACTCAGCGTTTTGCTGACGTGTTACACTCGTTACCTTTTTCAGGACCAGGTGTTGAGCAGCCAGGGTCGGCGGCTGCAGAGGACGCTGGGCCGAGTAGGGTCCAGTAGAGTTACCACAGCCTTTTGTACCTCTTTTGTTTCAGTTCTAGTGAGTAGTTTTTGTTTTCGTTGTACCTTCTTTACCTGCAGTTCTTGTTATATGATAAATGTTGTTTTACTGTTGTGGTGGTACCTACTGTAGTAGTTTCTTTCCTTACTGCTGTACTTTCTTACTGTTAGTTATATTCATGCTGAACGTGGTTTATTTTACTGTCTTTTGGTTACTTCCTCGTTGGACGACTAGGTCTTGGGATTAGTCGAGTCGGTCCGGTTCTCGTGTCTCGTAGGGACTCGGGAACCGGGTCGTTACATGGGGTGAAGGCGTGCAGAGGGCAGATGGTGCGCGGTGTTGAGCTGTGGGTAGGAGGAGTTGTATCTCTTTGTGCTGTAGCAGTTGTGGCGAGGTTTTTGGGTCCTTTTTGGTGGAATGGAGGAAAAATAGAGAATGGGGAAGAAGATGGAGGTGGATGCTGGTGATGGTTGATGATGGTGGTAACAAGTCGTGCATCAGTAGATGCACTCACAGTAGGCGAGCTTCAAGGAGCTCGTGCATGGTGGTGGTCAAGTCCATCCTCTTGGCGCAGCGGTCTGTCACCCCACCGACCCACAGTATGACGGATCTTGGCCGTGGAGGCCCACGGTGGTGGAATGGGTGGTGGCCTCCCTTGCATGGTCGTCTCCTCCTCCCTTTGTAGTTGAATTTGAAATCCAAAGAGGCGGGCTCAGGTGTTCTTCATGGCCAATGAATGCTCGGAGCTGTGCATGAACGGTTGCACAAGGAGAAGAAGCAGCCATTACCTGTGGAGGAAGAAAATAAGAAAATAATAAAATATTATGATTATTTATGCATAAACCCTTAACTTCTCTATTAAATTAAAACAATGCAAGTAATTCACCTAATTGATTAACTAATCAAATGCATGCAATTCTAAGTTAATTCTAAATGCATGCAATGAATGAATTATGCAATTAAGCTAAAAAATATGAATTAATTTATTTACATCCTAATGTATGCTATCTAAATGTTAAAATTAACTTAATGTCTAGACATTTAAATACTTAAATATCCCACAAATATGGGCTAATCAAATACCCCCATGCCAAGTTTTTGCTAGTCCCTAGCAAATCCAAGCAAAACCTAGCACTCCAAGTAAACTAGCCAACCCAATCGGTCTTCCTTTAGAAACATATTAAGTTCAGACATTAGACCTAAGGTTCCCAAGTAGTTGCTAAGTTACAGACTAGGTTGGCTAAAGACGAGTTGTAGGCACAAGTTTCCCTGATTTCTGACTCTACCCTAAGGTTTATTGATCCCTGAGATTAAAGCATCCGTGCATGTGCATTGGTCTGAGTTATTTGAGGTTGGTATGATTACTAACCTAGAAAGGAAAAAGGATTTTTTTTTGAATAATATATATATATATATATTTTTTTTTTTGTTTGATTCCTCTAAGTCTAATCTCAAATCAGCTATCAACACGGTCTGTGTCGAATTCATTGTCCCCATCACGTACCTCAAAGGGTGTCTGGCTTTCGATGCTTCGAGATAGCACCACCCATAGCGACCCCAAGAACTCCTGGCAATCGACACTTTGAGATAGTATCGCCCATGGATTTCTTAAGCAAATTCAGGCCTGTAGCAATCGACACTTCAAGATAGGGCCGCCCATGGTACCTAAACTGCACAATGTGCTTACATGCCCCCAGTAGGATGGATATCCTAAGAGACAAGCACCAAGGAGGTAATATGTTATCATCGCATCCTCAAGGTGACTATATACTCCACCTCTCCTGTGGCAGGAACTCTTCCAATCAAATTGTGTTTTCAAGCCTCTCCTAAGTCAAAACTAAGAGAACCAAATTTCTTTTAAGAAATGAATTAAGGTGATTACTTACTTACACAAGACCAAGTGTATGAAATTTGGATGCTTGGGTTACAAGGACCCGTAAATCAAAAGGTAGAACAAGACTCCAGGTACTACCCCACCTTTTAACTCAATCCCTAGCTTTCCTTCCTCAACCTTTTGAGGAATGGTCCGCAATTTAACTCCTACTTAAGTTTTTAAGTCCACAAAGGGTCCTAAAGGTCTAAAGCTAGTAGCTCACTTAGCTTCTAAAGTTTGACCCTAGAATCAACTTAGTCTAACCTAGAGTTCTAATTTGCTTAAGAATGCAGGGCCCAACCAGTTAAGCTCAATAATTACAATTTTTTTTTTTTAATGCAAGTTATGCAATGCAGAATGCTTTAACTAAATGCATGAATGCACTATGTATAAATGCTATGTATATCCCCAAGTACACCCCCCCATGCCTAAAATCTGCAATGTCCCCATTGCATAGAAGGATATTACCTGGGTCAAAGTTGGGCTGGCGTTCTTTTGTTAGCAGCTGAGTAGCCAAAGAACCTACAAATTAGGTTCAAGGATCGCAGAAATAAACCCTAAAAATGAGCAAAGTAATGCTGGCCTAGAAATCAGGTAACCTAGGATGTTGGCGAGCTGATGATGAATCCCAATAGCAAATGCTCGCCCAACTAAGATGGGAATGAAATCTTCCCAGGTCACCAGAAGAGGTTCTAAAGGATAAACTGGCATAACAACCTCCAAAGGGGTAGGGGGAGGATGACAAGGATCCTCCAAAAGAAATGGGGAAGGAATGGTGCAGAGATAAACCCCCAGGGTAATGGACTGACTAAAGAAATCATCAATCCATACCCGATACTCCATTATAGGAAATATTACTTTGTTAAGCCCCCTGGTCAGAACAAAAGTGATAATATCTCTAAACCAACGATCGTCTAGGGTATCCAAGTTTTGAGGTTGTGGGATGGCCGTGAGATCTAGGTTGGATTTAATTAGCTCGGTGTCCATCCCTAACAATCATTCCAAATCCTCAATTGCATCCCTAGCATTCCTTGCACTATCACATGTATCTTCCTGCACTTCATCATGAGTCACAATTTTGCCTTCAGACATAAACGAATCAGAGGGTGACTTCAAATCAAATGAAGGCAGGTTGGAAGCAACAAATCTGGGGATTATCCTATCAAAGTCATCCCCAGGTTCTTGTTCTTTACTCAAATCATCCCTGGAGTCTATATGTGAATCCACATAAATCTTAGAAGTTGCTTCCAAATTTTCCATCATTCCATCATGAGGAGAAATATCATCGATGGGTGTGCTAAGGAAACCTAATTTGGTCAAATTTGTGACATCCTAAGGGGCTAACTCTTCAAATAAGACATAATCGCCCTTAGTGTCACTCCCAATCTTGAATGTAGGTTCCTTATATAATTTATCCTTCTCATCATATGATTCATCATATACCCAAGGTCTAGAATCATCTAAAATCTCAGTAGATCCCCTAGGGTACTCTATCTGAGGTAAATGGTTTACAATGGTAAAATCGGACTCCTCAGATAGGTCAATTTCTTCAGGGTTAGGTTCCCTAAGGGTGGGCTTGAGTTCCATCTCCTGATCAGAAGGGAGGGCAGGATTAATAACATGACTTCGACCCACTTTATCAAATGTCACGAAAATACTATCTGGGTCGAGGTCTTCTAATGGTACCATCATTCCCTTCTTTTGACTCCAATATAATTCAAGTGGATACTCAACCTTATCATCATTTTCCTCAGGTTTCCACCTTTCTTCATCCAATGCATAGCTACTTTCATATGTATCTTCCTCCCACTTAAGGCGTGGATCTCTCAAGGAAGTGCCATCTAACGGCAAGGTTTCAAAATCGATCCTCGAAAAGTAGCTATTCTCCCTTACATAATCCCCAAAATTTCCCTCCAACTTAAGGTGTTTCTCTCCCACGGGAAATTTATCTAGAGTAGAGGGGTGTACGTCATCCTCAATGGGGTAGATTGAGTGGCTAATTTCATCTCCTTCTTGTTGGCCTGCTCTCGCAGATTCTCCCAATAATTCAATCATTTCATTTTGCATTTTCTATATTACCATCTTCAAGGAGGAGAGGTCATTTCTATCAGGAGAGAAGTCAGGCTCAGGCTTATAGTACCCAGGAGTGTATGTCCAACCATTATAATTATTCAGGGAGGTTGGGTTGGGTATTTCTTTGGTGTGTGGGATATTGGGCAAAGCAAATCCCGCTCCTAGGTTCTGCTCACTGATTGGGGCTTAACCAAGCCAATACTCCTATAATAGGAGTAAAACAGATCCCAATGATTGTCATTATGTCCATCAAAGGATGGACCATCTCGGCGTATGGGATCGAAGAGTGCAGAGTGGGGGTAAGGGTGTGGGCAAGATGTGAAAGGATGAAAATCAATGTGGTCCATTCTAACTCACACCTCAATCAAAATTCCCCAAGCAAAACACAATTCAAAAAGGACTTTTTAGGTCTTTCCCAATTTAGGCTTTTGATTTTAAGTCATATTGTAGGTGACAATACAATTTGCTCAATCAATTTACGCGCTTATTGTCAACCTACGGATTGCCTAAGAAGACCTAGTTGGAGCTTAGGTGTTCTTCCCTAAATCTCAAATGGTAGAGCAACTCCAAAGATGGAAGATCGAGGGATGCAAGTAGGCCTAAGCCTTCCTTTGAAGCTATGCTTTCGTGGTGCTACTCAACTACCCCCAAAAACCCATGACAGGGTATCCCCCTCTTTGGAGTTACAAAATCTTTGATCTCAAGTTCTAAACACTTCAGAATCCAATGATAGGAGGGCTCTTGTCCTAGTAGTTCCAAGACTTAGGAGTGTCTAAATGCATGCTGTGGTGCAAGAAATATAAGTGTGCATACACCGCAAATAGTTTTTGAATTTTGAATCGCACGTCACATTTGAAAATCAAGTCCTTGATTTTTAAATGTCCCTCCTTTAATTAGTCCTTTTTCAAGAATTAAATGTGACCACTTGTTAGATCTATTCAATACAGATTAGGTGGTCCTGAAATTAATCCAAATGCATTTGCATGACAGGTAGAAATGCAAAGTTAGAAGTGCATACTTGATTCCAGCATTCTTCATGCAATATGCAAGACAGGAAATTAGATCTAGATGTTGCTCATTCAATCCTAAATGATAGGACCTAGGGGCAGGCAGCTTCTAGCAGGTAGCTCATGTTTTTGTTTTTGTTTTTCTTTTTTAGCTACTTATGCACAAGCAAATTAAAGGTAAACAATCCAAAAAATAAATTAAAAACCTAAATCTAAAGAAAAGGGAACAAGCTCCCAAAAATTACCCAACACAACCCTAAAACAAAATCGGGGAACAAACTCTTCAACTGTACCCCAGAACAAGGGTGTCAAACCAAATGTGCAACGAAAAATTAAGTCTAAAGTCTTAATCCTACTCTAATCAAATCAGTGACTAAATGTGCAGAGATGATCGTCGCATCCTCGTCCTTCCCCTCCTAGCAATCTAGTTCCTTGCAAGGTAGCTCGAACAATTTCTCCTCTGGCGACGTCAAGGATCGCCTCACACAATGGCTGGTGTGATTGCAAGTTGTAGAATGTGTGTCGCAGATCGTTGCACTCGCATCAGAGAAAAAAAAATCCATAGTTAAATATGATTCAAAATTTAAATCAATGTGAACGAATGAATGAATGAATGTGATTTAATTAAGCATGTTGCCTCCCCGGCAACGGCACCATTTGATAAGACGATTTTCGCTTCTAAATAATGTATTAAGATGATTTGTCGTTGTAGGATCAAGGTGGTGGAAAACCGCTTAACAAAACAATTAAAATTAAAATTTAAACCACTCACAAAAGAGCGGGTCGTGTCCACAAGGAGGCAATGACTTAGTTAAACTCACAATTAGGTCAAAATCAAGTTCACTAAACTATTCGCCAGATCAAACAATGCCTATATAGCTCTAAAAGTAAACCTTAAATTTATGGATAAGTCAAGGGGTGTGAATGTAATTTTTATGTGAGAAAATTATACATGTGCAAGAGTATGACATGTACTATTCACTTGCATGCATATGAAGATGTCATTCAAAATTAAATTCAATGCACATAGAGAAGAATAATAAGGTTTAACAATCATCTAGAAGCATGAGCATTAAGGCATAAATTCACCACAATAAAATAATCATAAATCAAAATTCATTTTGTGGCAATGGCATGAAATGTAAATCGAAATGCAAGTAGAAATAGAGGATTATACCTCTCTCCTCCTCACACACGGGAGAAAGGCTCATTCGAGGAGCTACTCCTACAAGAGGTCGGCAGAAGCGAGGCCTTCGCGGTGGTGGCGGTGGTGCATCATGAGATGGTCGGAGCCAGCATGCCGGAGGAAAGAAGTGGCAGCGGTGGAGGAGGCTGCTACTGGCCGCGCTTGCTGCAGGCGCAAGGAAGGCAGCGCGCGCGGGTGCTGGGGGCACTGCAGGCACGCGGAGGCGTGGGAGTGTGGGTGCTCTGCAGGTCGCATGAGCGCTCGAGGTCTTGTGGCCGTGCGGTTGCAGGCGCTGCAGTAGGCGACGCGCAGGCGCTGCAGCGGGGGTGGGTAGAGGCGTGGGCTCTGAAGGCGCACAGGCGTGCACGGTGGTTCTATTGGTGCCACAGCAAGTGCTGGTGAGGGCGCTGGTGCTGCTGGTGAAGGCGTGCGCGAGCAGATGGCGCACGGTGTTGGCATGTGCGCTGGAGGCGAAGTGAGGGTGCGCGGTGGGTTGCAGGCACTGCTGGAGAGCGGTCTGCAGGCCGCAAGGGTGCACGAGCGTGGTCTGATGGAGTGAGGGGCTGCTGGGGTGAAGGCATGCGGAGGGAAGATGGCGCGCGGTGTTGAGGTGTGGGCAGGAGGAGTTGCAGCTCTTTGTGCTGCAATGGGTGTGGCGAGGTTTTTGGGTCCTTTTTGGTAGAGTGGAGGAAAAACAGAGAATAGGGAAGAAGATGGAGGTGGATGCTGGTGATGGTTGATGATGGTGGTAACAAGTCGTGCATCAGTAGATGCACTCACAGTAGGCGAGCTTCAAGGAGCTCGTGCACGATGGTGGTGAAGTCCATCCTCTTGGCGCAGCGGTCTGTCACCCCACCGGCCCACAGTATGACGGATCTTGGCCGTGGAGGCCTACGGTGGTGGAATGCTGCACGATGGTGGAATGGGTGGTGGCCTCCCTTGCTCGGTTGTCTCCTCCTCCCTTTGTAGTTGAATTTGAAATCCAAAGAGGCAAGCTCAGATGTTCTTCATGGCCAATGAATGCTCAGAGCTGTGCGTGAACGGTTGCGCAAGGAGAAGAAGCAGTCGTTACTTGTGGAGGAAGAAAATAAGAAAATAATAAAATATTATGGTTATTTATGCATAAACCCTCAACTTCTCTATTAAATTAAAACAATGCAAGTAATTCACCTAATTGATTAACTAATCAAATGCATGCAATTCTAAGTTAATTCTAAATGCATGCAAAGAATGAATTATCCAATTAAGCTAAAAAATATGAATTAATTTATTTACATCCTAATGTATGCTATCTAAATGTTAAAATTAACTTAATGTCTAGACATTTAAATACTTAGCCCACAAATATGGGCTAATCAGACACTTTTCCAGGAAAAAGAAGGCAACAAAAATCTTGCAATCTGGATTCTATTGGCCATCATTACTTAAGGATGCCCAGGAATTCTCAAAGTCATGCACCCAATGCCAAACACTCGGGAACATGGCTAAGAGAGATATGATGCCCCTAAACCAAATACTTTCTATCGAAATTTTCTACATATGGGGCATCGACTTCATGGGACCCTTCCCTCCATTTGGACACCATATATTCTGGTCACTGTTGATTACATGTCCAAATGGATTGAGGCAATCTGCACCCAGACCAATCACCACAAGGTGGTCATCGATTTTGTGAAGAAGAATATCTTCAGTCGATTCGGGATTCCTCCAGCGATTAGCAGTGATGGTGGCACACATTTCACTCATGCCCAATTTCAGAATTTACTAGGGAAATACAGGGTGAATCATCGGATTTCCACACCCTACTACCCTCAGATGAACGGACAGGCTAAGGTCACCAATCGGGAGATCAAAAACATTTTGCAGAAAACCGTAAGGCCTGATAGGAAGGATTGGACCCAAAAGCTAGATGATGCTCTTTGGGCCTACCGTATGGTGTACAAAATGTCTATCGATATGTCTCCATCCCGTCTGGTGTTTGGTAAGGCGTGTCACTTACCCGTAGACCTAGAACACCGGGCATTTTGGGCCATCAGGAAATGTAATTTTGACCTAGAGTTGGCCAGGAAGACCAGGAAACTCCAACTATCTGAGTTGGAGGAGCTTAGAAATGATGCCTATAAAATGTCAGAATCTATAAGGCAAGGACCAAGGCTCTCCATGACCAGATGATTTCACGTAAGAGCTTTGAGCCAAACCAGAAGGTCTGGCTTTTCGATTCTCGACTAAAGCTCTTCCCTGGAAAGCTTAGGTCTAAGTGGGATGGCCCATTCGTTATTGAGCGAATTTTCCCTGACGAGGCCGTCGAAATCTCTAACCCAAAGATGGGTAATTCCTTCAAGATCAACGGACAACGTCTCAAACCCTTCGTTGACCATGTACTCCCTGAACCCATCTTAGATAAGGTTGCTCTTACCTTGCCCTAACCACCACGAGCCGATCATCGCCTAGCTAAAGGCACTAAACTCATCACGTGTAAAGACTGTTCCGAGCTGATCAAAATCTCACGGAAACCAGGTGCTATTCTTCCACTTCTACTCTCCTGTATGCTTTCATTTTTAACAATGAGGACATTGCATTGACTAAGTGATGTAAATATGTCTACACTACTTAAGATGTCTATTTGTGCATGTTCTTAAGCATAGGATTGCATTGCATACTATAAATATTGCATAACATGCATCATCTTACATTTAGATTAGTTTGAATAAAATGGAGGTTAATTGTCTCCTTTTAATTTCATAGATAGGGCAAACTTTTTATCGGGGCCTCGGATCGAAGATCCAACCGTACAGATGTGATTAGGGCGACGATTGGAGTTCAACGACTACAAGATCGCCCTAATCAGACATCTATAGCATCAGATAGAGATCAGGAAATCCTAGATGATCAAGGGCCAAGATGGTGTGAATCCGCACTTCAAACGACAAATCCAACTGCACGAATGGATTCCGATAGACGATCACAGCCTAACGGCACAAAAATTGACTCAATCCGACAACCATGGCACCATCTACATCATCCAGAAGATGGACAGCCAAGATGGTGCCACGTGGTGCCATCTTGACAGCCCAAACCAGCCCAGCTGATCTTGAAGACCACCGCGTGTTAGATCTGGACCGCACGATCGTGATCCAACGACCATAGACAATAGCTCCTCAACTCATTCGCGTGACCATTTCCCCTCCGTAGCGCAACAAGTGGAGGCCTTATCTCGAGCGGGCGGCGCGCGTTCGAATCGTAAAGAGCGAGCGAGCGATGCGGGCGAGCGGGCGCGATTGACCACTCGATCGCAATCAAGTGGTCGCACGCACGCAATTTCTCTCACGCCATATCGTATGTCATGCCTCACGCGAGATCAGACATGGGCGGGTGTGCAGAGGAGGCAAGCGGAGACGCGAGATAAGTCATCCGATCTCACGATCAGACGGCTAAGATCAACTAAATGTGAACGCATGTTACACGCGCGAGCAAGCGAGCGGGCACACGCACTCTGCCGCACGTCGCCCACGATGGGGATTTAGTGACAGTTTTATCCATCAGTAAAGACCCCTTATTTAATGTTCTGAGATTTAAAAGACCAATTTACCCTTATTCCTTGCAACTATAAAAGGAGACCTCCTCCACACGAAATTCTCATCCCTTCCTTCTCTTCTCTCCCTCTCCAAAGCTCAAGAGAAGCTTGTCCCACACCTGGGATGCTTCTCGTGAGATAAAGTCAAATTTTCGTCCCCCTTTCGAAAGTGGATCCCGCGACGACGACGACGTGCTACCCCGTTCCTATTCTTCCCACTTCGTTCTCCTTCGTCCTGCTCCGTCCTCCTTCGTCCAGGAGTCATCCCATCCAGCTCGTCCTCCAAGCGACCGTCGAGGAGGATATTTCTCTCTCCATTCTTTTTAATGCTTTCTAGAGTAGATTTACTGCTTTCTAATGTAATCGTTTTTTGCTTTCTAGTCGTAATGTTTAGTGTAACAAACAATCTTTTTAATGATGAATTCCATGTTCATTCTACACCTCTTTTTAGTTTTTGTTTGTAATATTCTCTCTTACTCTCTCTCTCTTTCTCTTTTCTATTTAGTGTAAATAGATAGATAGTTTCTAGTCAATTAATTTACTTCGTGACAAATAAAACAAACGCGTATTTTTAAATCAAACGTCTGCCTCCCTATGTTCGACTTGGGATTTCTATTCCGGTATAAATTTTATTTGTTGAACACGAGTTCTTCGCTTTCATACTACGACGACAGGTTTTCAAAACCAAACACGTTAGCATAGCAACTCGCAGGTTCAACATTTTGGCGCCATTGCCGGGGAGGTGACGCTCTTTGATTTTTCTTCATGTTTTTACAACTTACGAATCATTTACCTCACTTCTCTCCTTTCTTATTGTGATTGCAGGTACTCTTTTGAGATGAGTAAATGCGGTAGATTGGAGAAAAGTGCTGTTAAAGGCTCTGTAAGTTATCCCCTACCTCCCACCCATTAGTTTTCATTTCACCACATAATAACACAAACATCAATCAACCTAGGTGTTCTTATAAATTCTAAGGTTAGTTTTCTTTGTTTGTTTGACACCCATACCGCCTCAACCTCCACATTTAAAAATTTAAAAAAAAAAATCTCACAGAGGTACACAACTTCATCTGATTTTCAAACTCAACCGGACAACCGATCTTTAGAGCCGGTACACACATCCAAACACATAATTGAGTAGAAATCATATTAGGTAATCACTGGTGTGCCTAATTAAGTGGTGCAACAGGCCAATTGTTTGAGTTGATTGGGCCGCACCACTTCAATTAAAATCAATTCATCAAGTAGCTGCCACATAGGTTCAACTCTTAGGGATTTACCAGGCACTCCACATTCTTTTAAGTTTTAAAGGAAAACATCTTCACCTGTGCTTTCAAAACCTGGTGTGCCAACAAAACTTTGTTTGAAAACACCTAAAGTTGAATCCTAAAAGCTACTAAGTAAGATTTAAACCCTAACATTCACCACATCAAAAATAATCTTGCTTGAAAATCACAAGTTGTGCACACACACAAATCAATCAATCATTAAGGGTACAACCCAGATAGAGGGCCCATCACATTCTAAGGCACATTTAAACCTAGCCCTAAATAAAATAGAGTAGACGTTGGCCTTAAGGATTCGACTCACTCTTCAAAGCCCAGAACGAGATTATTTTCGATTAGTCTGTTTCTATTATTCAATCTGATGACTAGCTAGGGGAGTAGAATCAAACGATCGCAACTGGGGGTACACTAGGAACCGGAGGCGCAAGCCGAAAAAAGAACCTTCTCCCAGATTGAATTAGAGCAACCAATTAAGGATGATCTGATTTCTTCACCTGAGATTCCTGAGCCAGGGTACGAGGAAACGTATATCTCCTTGGAACAGAAAGTGACAGATGATTTTGGGACATACATTAATATGGATCTTGATTTCATTGATTTTGATGGTGAAGATTCAATTTGCGAAGTATCACACGATTTCTGTGAGACGATTGGGCCTGAGGAATCTGATAGATCATTTGATAGCCCAATAATTGAGGAAACTGATTTTATGAGGGCTCATATTACGAATCCATAATCGCATTTTCTGGATGATTCAATCCAATACCCTGATTGTCAGTTACACCCCATTGAGCTTATCGATGATTCTGTTTTTGAGATAACTAGACCCAAATCAATTCTAATTCAGTCACATCTTTTAGACTTGAAAATTTCACACAAGGTGATTAATATGCAAGAGGTCTAGAAATTTATCATTCTGATTGAGGAGGAGAGAAGTTGGGAAGTTCTGATTTAGGAAGCTAACTTTGGAGGAAATAGAAGATTAAGTCTAAGGGTTCCAATTCATCTAAAACCATCAAACCAGGACCCTTACGACATATGTTCTGAGGATGTCCAACCCAAGCATACATTCAATGATTATCCTTTTGAGCTTGAATTCTCTATAACCCGACTTTTTGGTCTTAGGTTGCATCCTCATAAATCACAAGCTCGACCACACTTGCATACTGATTTTAGGTTTTGGGTAATTTTTATCCAGAACCTGAGATATTCTCAATTATGGGGTATGGGTCTACACCACAATCTGGTCCACATTTGTGGACATCTGCTGACAGGTCAGAGGTTTCTTATGTTTTTTCTGATTCTGACCTGCACCTATGAATTCTTTATTTCTCTTCTTTGTATAGTGTGCCTAGCTGAAGGCACTAAATTCAGCACGTATACAGCTCTTTTTAGTTTTTATCTCGGAGCGGACCTGACATTCACGCAATTCAGGTGCTTTCTATTCTATTCCACTCTGTTTTATGTCTTTTTAATACAATGAGGACATTGCATTAGATAGGCATGGGGGTGGATATTCATCTCTGAATTTATTCGTCAGCTCCGTAGATTTGTTTTATCTTCTTTTATATATAAAAAAAATTGTGGAATTAGGAAAGAGAACTTGGGTTTAAGAAAATTTTCAATCTTAGGAAATACTACATTATGATCTGAACACAAAGACCCTTCAAGTCTTTGGACTTAATCAACCCGTGTATCCATTAAAATGTGGATGTATTTTTCGAGTCCTCGCCAACCTGAATTCTATTTTAATTGGAGTAAATAAGTTTGGGTGATAAGTACACGACTTATCAACCCGCCCTCTGATTTGAGGGAACTTTGAGTTTTTAGCATCTACACACTTTCTTTGCACTGACTCGTTGTTTGGCAATTTTAACGGAAATTGGGTAGCTAATGAACCTTCTAGGGAGATATGGCGGGCAAGTTATCATGGGTAACAACCCATAGGTAGGTTGTCCAGAGCCCAGTCACTGGATCTTTCTCGTTTTACCGCCTTTAGGTAAATCTTCGACCAAGGAAGCCACCTACTTTAAAAAAAAAAAAAGAGTTAAAAAAAAAGGAGAAAAGAAAAAAATGAAATAAACCACACTTCACCGCACAAGTATGGATGGCAAGTTGTCGGTGGTAACCGCTCATCGATCGGTTGTCCAGAACCCAGCTCAAGAAATGCACTGAAAAATCCCAAAACACTTAGGAAGAAGCGGAGAAGTAGAATAAACTGGGGAGATATACACTGGATTCACCCTTGTGTTGACCCCGTAAAAATAAAAGTAGGGAGAAAGCTATCAGTTATAAAGATACACCTTTAGGCAGAATTCTCTTTTTAAGGTCACCTGGAGGCGTAGAAATCTGAAGTCCATTTTTACTACCGGTCAATGAGTCTATCACATTCACAGTAAGATGCTTAGAACATAAGGTTCTCATCAAATCTTGGGTGAGTTAAATGACCGTAGAAAGCCACTCTTAAACCCTAAAACTCAAAAATCTAAAAAAAATTAGAAAAGAGGAAAAAGAGAAAGAGAAATTTTTCTTTGAATAAGGCAAGGGTTTGAGACGGTCTGTATTTTGGCAGATACCCAGGCACTATTGTGCTTTGAAAGTTCAAATCCTAAGTAAACATTTTCTTAATGATTGAAAATAACTCAAGCCCAAATAATCCAACTTGATTCTTTTATAAATATCATATAATTTTTGCTAGGGACTAGCAAAAGATAGACATGGCGGTATGATGTAAACATGTTTACACTACTTAAGATGTCTATTTGCGCATGTTCTTAAGCATAGGATTGCATTGCATACTATAAATATTGCGTAACATGCATCATCTTGCATTTATATTAGTTTGAATAAAATGGAGGTTAATTGTCTCCTTTTATGTTCATGGACAAGGCAAACTTTTTATCGGAGCCTCGGATCGAAGATCCAACCATACAGATGTGATCAGGGCAACGATTGGAGTTCAACGACTCCAAGATCGCCCTAATCAGATATCTATAGCATCAGATAGAGATCGGGGAACCCTAGAAGATAAAGGGCCAAGATGGTGTAAATCCACACTTCAAACGACAAATGTGATCGCACGGATGGATTCGGATCGACGATCGCAGCCTAACGACACAAAAATCGACTCAAACCGACAACCGTGGCACCATCTACATCATTCAGAAGATGAACAGCCAAGATGGCACCACGTGGTGCCATCTCAACCGCCCAAACTGGCCCAGCTGATCTTAAAGACCACAGCACGTTAGATCTAGACCGTACGATTGTGATCCAACGGCTATGGACAGCCGCTCCTCAACTCATCCGTGCGACCATTTCCCCTCCGTAGCGCAGTGGGTGGAGGCCTTATCGCGAGTGGGCGGCGCGCGTTCTAATCGTAAAGAGCAGGCAAGCGGTGCGAGAGAGCGGGCACGATTGACTGCTCGATCGCAATTGAGCAGTCGCGCGCGTGCAATTGCACTCCCGCTGTATCGCACGTCGCGCCTCACATGAGATCAGACATGGGCGGGCGTGCAGAGGAGTCGGGCGGAGGCTCGAGATAAGTCGTCCGATCTCATGATCGGACGGTTGAGGTCAGCTAAACGTGAACGCATGTTACATGCGCGAGCAGGCAAGCGGGCACGTGCGCTCTGCCACCGTCGCCCACGATGGGGCTTTAGCGATGGTTTTATCTGTCAGTAAAGACCCCTTATTTAATGTTTTGAGATTTGAAAGACCAATTTTCCCTCATTCCTTGCAACTATAAAAGGAGACCTCCTCCACACGAAATTCTCATCCCTTCCTTTTCTTCTCTCTCTCTCCAAAGCTCAAGAGAAGCTTGTCCCACACCCGGGATGCTTCTCACGAGATAAAGTCAAATTTTTGTCCCCCTTTCAGAAGCGGATCCCGTGATGACGATGGCATGCTGCCCCGTTCCCATTCTTTCCTCTACGTTCTCCTTCGTCCTACTCCGTCCTCCTTCGTCCAGGTGTCGTCCCATCCAACTCGTCCTCCAAGCGACCGTCGAGGAGGATATTTCTCTCTCCATTCTTTCTAATGCTTTCTAGAGTAGATTTACTGCTTTCTAGTATAATCGTTTTCTACTTTCTAGTCGTAATGTTTAGTGTAACAAATAATCTTTTTAATGATGAATTCCATGTTCATTCTACACCTCTTTTTGATTTTTGTTTGTAATATTCTCTCTTACTCTCTCTCTCTTTCTTTCTCTTTTCTATTTAGTGTAAATAGATAGATAGTTTTCTAGTCAATTAATTTACTTCGTGACAAATAAAACAAACGCGTATTTTTAAATCAAATGTCCACCTCCCTGTGTTCGACCGGGGATTTCTATTCCGTGGTAAATTTTATTTGTTGAACACGAGTTCTTCACTTTCATACTACGATGACAGATTTTCAAAACCAAACACATTAGTGTAGCAACTCGCAGGTTCAACACTAAGCATGGGGCGATGGATATATCTTATGAAGTAATCTTTTTGTCAGCCGTAACAGTAATTTCCTATTATTCTCAAAAAAAAAAAAAGAATTAGGGGATGAGAACTTAGGCATTAGGAGTTACAAAATTTAGGAATTGATACTTTGGGACCTGAATACTTAGACTCTTCAGGTCTTCCGGCTTAATTAACCCGGGTGCCCATTCAAATGTGGACTTAGTCTCGAGTCCTAGCCAATTCAATTTTATCTTTAATCTAGTAAATAAATTAGGATGATAAATACACGACTTATCAACTCACCCTCTAATTTGAGGGGATTTTAAGTCTAAGCATCTACACACTATTCGCACCGACTCACTTTCCAGGAGTTTGTACGGAAATTGGGTAGCTAATGAACTATTTAGGGTGGTATGGCTGGCAAGTTGTCGCAGGTAACAGCCCATTGGCCGGTTGTCCAGAGCCCAGCCATAAGACCATTTTCTTCATACTGCCTTTAGGTAAATCTTAGATCAGGGAAGCCACTTACTTAAAAAAAAGGGAGAAAACAAAAAAATAAAAATCACACTTCACTGCACGAGTATGGCTGGCAAGTTGCCGTGGGTAACGGCCCATTGGCCGGTTGTCCAGAGCCCAGCTCACAAAAATGTATAATAATTCCCAAAACACTTAGGGAAGAAGTGGAGTAGATTAAACCGGGAAAATATACACCGGGTTCGCCCTTGTGTTAACCCCATAAATAAAAGAAGTAGAGAGAAAGCTACCGTTCGAAAAGATAAACCTTTAGGCAACATCACCTAGGGTTGTAGAAATCCGAAGTCCATTTTAACGGCTGCCTAGTTAGTCTTTCACTCTTTTCACTAGATGCTTAGTACTTAGAGTGTTTTTCGAGTCTTGGGTGGGTGGGGTAGCTGTAAAAAGTTATCCCAAAACTCTCAAACTCCAAAAGTCCAAAAAAAATTTTAAAAAAAATGTATCTTCTCTTTTCAAATAAGGCGAGGGCTTGGGCAGTCTACATTCTGGCAGACACGCAGGCACTGTCGAGTTTTTGTAATTAGGTCTTGGGGTTGAGATTTTCTAAAGCAATCGACAAATCTTGCCTAAGTAATCAAATCCTAATTCTACTTTTATACATAGCATTTAGGTTAATTTTGCTAGGGACTAGAAAAAAATAAGCATGGGGGTATGATGAACACGCATGAATTCATGATAAAATGCTTATTTATGATAGTTCCTAAGCTTAGCATTACATATCATGGTTAAATATTGCATAAACATCCATTGCATTGCATTTAGGATAATTGTATCTTATGTACATTAATTCTTTGCTCTTACATGGCTAGGAGGCAATGCGACATCTTTACGGGCTTTGGATGAAGAATCCGACTATACGGATGGATTCGGAGCGATAATCGCAGTACGTCAACGTGAAAATCACCCCGATCAGAGCTCCGTAGCATCCTCTATAAGGAGAAGAAGATGGATGGTCCAAATGGTGCCATGTGGCATGATGTCGAGCCCGGATAGGTTGTTAATATGATGATTTTATCATTGAAGTGTGTATAGTGGTTAACCTAAATCGGACCTAACCATCTCTTTACAAAATTTTTTAACCTGGCCTAATTGATTTTATCTTGTACTTTTATACCCAAGGTCGAACTCAGGGAAGTGGGGTACAAGTCAAGTTTCTACGCCTTTCCTACAACAAGTCTCTTCCGTTTGTTTATTGTGTTTTTGGTGTTTTTCTTATTTAGATTTTTTTAGGTAATCTTTGTCCTTGAGGCACACCCTCAAAATTGGGTTCTTGGCTTTGAGCCAAAATAGGGTTCCAAAATGGGTCTTGCTAATTGCAAGACAAAGTACCTGCAAGTCGAAGATTATCTTTTCTCTTTTATATATTTTTTTATCTTTTTTTTAACGGGAAAGTGAAACAGAAATATAGTATATATATATAGGTATATATTATATATGTATAAAGGGGTGCAGGTGGAGGCAGAGATGGAGTGTAGCACGGTGTCGAGTCGATCATCTTCTAGAAAGATGCAACCAACAGGACGAGGTGCCATGTGTAAGGTGTAGGATGGATGATGGAAGATGAATGCGAACACGCTTTTTGTACGCGTGTATCGGGGAATATCAGCAACTGGTGTAGATATTCCTGTGATACAGCGTATGGTAAATAATGTGAAAATATATATATATATATATATATATATATATATATGTATATATGTAAATATGTCTATATGTATATATATATATATATGGTTATAAATATATAGGTATATATATATGTATGTATAAGTATATAGTAATATATGTATATATAGATATATGTAGCTATATGTATAGATAGATATATGTATATATATATGTATGTATATATAGTTATAGATAAATATATGTATATATATATATGTATGTATATAATACTATATATATGTATATATATATATATATAATATATGTATATAGGTATATGTATCTAGATATGTATATATATGTATATATAGTTATATAGATATATATATGTATATATGTATGTATATATAAGTAGGTGTGTATATATGTATATATATATATATATGTATCTATACTTATAATAGTATATATATAGATATCTGTATATTTATATATATATATATATATATGTGTATAAATATATGTATATATATCAGTATATATATGTGTATATATATATATATAAGTAGATATATATATATATGTATATGTATAGACTAATACATAGTTATATAAGTACTAATATATGTATAAATATATATATATATATAAGTATATAGATACATGTATATATATGTATATGTATATGTATATAGATATATATATGTATGTATGTATACTAATACATAAGTATATAGGTACTACTATATGTATAAATATAAGTATATATATATGTATATATATATATGTATATAAATATATGTGTATATATATCAATATATATAAGTCTACGTATATATATATATGTTTATAATAGTGTATATGTGTGTGTGGGTGTGTGGAAGTGTTAGTGTAGGTGTGTGTGTGCGTCGGTGTAGAGAGAGTGAGAGAGTGTTGTGAGAGAGAGAGAGAGAGAGCGGGAGAGGAGAGAGCAACCGCGTTGCTGGAGTGAAAGGGCGTTGTTAAGGCGTCTGGGCGCGAAGGGGGTCGTCTGGGGCTTCCATGCGCGTACGCGCAGGTGCGTCTGCGCAGAGAGGAGCGCGCGGGAGAGGGGAGCGGAGAGGAACCCGCAGCGCACAGCACTGCGCTAAGAGGAGTATGTGAGCGAGTGAAGCGAGCAACGTGGGGACACGTAGGCAAGTTGAGCGAGCTGGCAGACGGCGGGAGAGTGCGGGCGACGCGGGCGGAGACGTGCAGGCAGGCGCACGCACGGGCGAGGGCCGGTTGCGGAGCGCCGGGTGACCGGGAAAGTGAGAAGCTTTCCGGTCACCCCACTGTAGCCACAGTGTCACGCAGACTCGCATGAAAAATGGCTACAGTGGTCGTCCATGCCGCGCAACAGGATACGGGCGGTTGTGAGTGTGGCCGACTCGCTGCTGGCGCGCGAGGGAGAAGGTCTGCGCCGGCCGGTTGCGAGCGCGAAGAGCTTGCGACAGAGCGCACGGAGAGGGAGGCAAGGGCGCCTGCAGCTTGCGTGGAAGCTTGCGAGTGCTGGCAAGGGGTGGGGAAGTGCTTGGCCAGCCGCTACAGTGACGCGCAGAGGCCGGTTGCGAGCAGAAGAGGGCACGACAGGGTGGAGAAAGGGGAAGGCATAGAGGGCCTGCAAGCACGCACGGAGGGCGAGGGCGCGTGCAAGCGCGCGCGAAAGGGGCTGCTGCTGTTGCTGGGCATGCGAAGCTTTTGAGCTTCAGACCTTGAAGTTGCTCCAATGGTGGAATGGCTGGAACGGAAAAAACAGTGAAGAAAGCCACCATGCCCACCGACTCTTTGAAGAGCTGGGCGGTGGTGGTCTCACTGTGGTGGTGTGCACCACAGTGAGGGCTCCTGCCCGCCGAGTGTCTCCGAGGAGGGCCGGCGTATGGAGGGGAAAGGAGGAGAGGACGGCCTGGAAGGAGAAGGTTGTGCTGCAGGTTCTTTTCGTGGCTGGGACCAGGCTTGTTGCAAAGGATGGAGCCGTGGTCTTTAAATAGAAGAGGAAGGCATGGCCGTGCATGGCTCATGCAGGGAATGGCAGCTGCAGGGAAGGGTTGGCAGGGAGAGGGATGGAGAGCAGGGAATGGCAAGTTGCAGCTGCGGGAAGCATGGCGCGAGGAGAAGATGCATGCAGCCGCGGGAAAATCAAGTGAAATGAAAAGATGGTGATTTAGCAGAGATGCACTTGAGGAAAAAAGTAAATTGCGAGGCCATTTATTTATTCTCCTCTCCTCTCAATTAAAATGCATACATGCATGTATTTTTACAATGCAACTATGGAGACCTAATATGCATTAGCAATGCTAGGAAATAGCACAAGATGGCACAATTGCAGGAGTATTTTTGCAGTGCAATCATGGCACCATCCAGACCGCCCTACACAAACCACGACCCCCCAGCTTCACACATGGAGTGATCTCAGCTATTGGATCTCAATCCAATGGCTGAGGGGCGCTCTACATCGCCCAGCCTTAACATCTCAAGGAAGGCTCCATCACGACCATTGGATCTTCATCCAACGATCGAGACGCACGACCACAACGCCCTCCACACGATAATCCATCTCCTTGGTGCAACGGTGAAGCACTTGGCTTGTAAAGGAGAGTGAGTTCGCAACCCGCGAACCCCCAAATCAGCAATTGGAGTCACTGGCTGCGCGTAAAAGCACGCACAGCCAACCGCACCACAGCAAGGACGCACACACATCGGCTCCCGCACAGCCACCCGCACCGCAGCACCAACGCGCAATAAGGGGCGTGTGATGTGCGGGCCAGCAAGGGCGAGGGTTAGCATAGATCTTCAGCAACCTAGGCGGACCTTTAGTGACGCTTACAGCCGTCACTAATTGCTTGTAGGTGCAAGGACAGCTGTGGGCGTGAGCGATGGGTGCGCGATCTTCTGCAACAACTGCAGGGGTCTTTGGTGACGCTTGTAGTTGTCACTACAGCCCTCTACACGAATTTCTTCCTCTTCCCTCCACTATATAAACACCCCTACACCCCTCATTCCTCTTGATCTCACCTACTCTACTCCCACCTACTCCTAAGCTTTAGTAGCCTTTCAAAGCTCCATTAGAGCTTATTCTCAAGCTCCAAAGGCCTCATATTAGTGTAATATTCCTATTTCCCACCAAATATTCATCCTTCATCCCACCACCTTCATAGGTTGCCTTGGAGCCGTCCACCCACCTCCATTCCAGTAGAAGATCACCTTTGTCTCCTCACCTCCATTCCAGAGCCTTAGTGAAGCATTCCTCTACCCAGCGTTTTCCTGCATCTCACCTTCATCATCCTACATCTCACCTCCTTCATCCAAGCTTCCATCAAGCATCGTCGTCTCACCGAACAGCCGATTCGGGAGATCTCCTCTCACCCCTATCTCTTTTATGCTTTCATAGATTATTGTAATAAACATTTGAATGATATATCATAGTTGTTCCATCTCTCTTGTGATCTATCTTACTTGCTTCTTGTATAAAAACAAAAGAAAAAAATAATAGAACCCCAAAACACCAAAAAGAAATAAAACTAAGTGCGGATTTCAAACAAAGTAAACGTCACCTCCCTATGTTCGACCTGGGACTCCCTTGGAGTTTCGGTTATAAATTGTATTTGATAAACGCATTTCGCGAGCTAGGACGATGGGTTCTCCAAACCCCAATTTTAATTTGCAAAACATGACTCATCAATACCTCGCTCAAACATGAGATGACCAAGTACAATGCCCTCTGGAACCATAAAATGGCTCTTCTCCCAACTGAGGACAAGATTCACTTCAATACATCTTTTGAGAATCTTCGACAAATTATCTAGACAAATATCAAATGTTTCCCCGAAGATTGAAAAATCATCCATAGAAACCTCCATATATTCACCTACCATCTCGATAAAAATGGCTAATAAGCAATGCTGAAAAGTTGCGGGTTCATTGCAAAGCCCAAATGGCATTCTTCGGAAAGCAAAGGTTCCGAAGGGGCAGGTGAATGTCATTTTCTCTTGATCTTCGGGGTGGATTGCGACCTGATTGTATCTAGTGTAACCATCCAAAAAGCAGAATTTATTACCAGCTAATTTCTCAAGGATTTGATCAATGAATGGTAGAGGGAAGTGATCCTTCTTTGTAACCGTGTTGAGTTTGCAATAGTCGATGCAAACTCGCCATGAATTTGCAATTCGTGTGGGAATGGTTTCTCCAAATTCAGTTTTGATTATGGTGAGTGGTGCCTTTTTGGCTATCACTTGAATTGGACTCACCCAAAGGCTATCAGATATGGGATAGATAATGTCAGCATCTATCCACTTGATGAATTCTTTCTTTATGACCTCCTTAAGATTCAGATTTAGACGTCTTTGTGCTTCACGAGAAGGTCATGGCCCATCTTCAATATAGATGCAATGAGTATAGTAATTAGGGCTAATCCCAGTAAGGTCATGCAGAGTCCACCCAATTGCCTTCTTATGATCTCGCAAAATCGCAATCAATTTGATTCTTGCTTTCTAGAAAGATGTGCATTGATGATTATAGGGTAAGTTTGATCGGGTTCGAGATAGACGTATTTGAGTGAATCAAGCAATGGTTTGAGTTCCACTTTTGGAATCAAATCAACAGAGTCTGGGATGGGATTTTCTACTGCAAAAAGAGGTAGATGTGATTCATTTGATACAGTCTCAAGATCAAGTGGAGATTCTAATAATGGGTTTTCGTTCTAAAGGTAAAGAATATCAAGAGAAGGGTTTTCTAGTTCTAAGGAACTAGGTTCATCCTCAAGAAGATAAACATATTTAATCTCCTCAATCCATTTGCCATCTAATCCTTGAGAAGCTCTAAATATATCAAGTTTAAGTGTCTTCTCCCCAAACTTAAGTTCAATCTTTCCAGATTCATAATTTATATACACCTTTGCAGTGGTCAAGAAGGGTCTCCCTAGAATTATTGGGGTATCTCTAACTTATTCAAGAACTTCCATATCTATGACAATAAATCCAAAGGGAAATAGAAATCCTGAACTCTAATGATGACATCTTCTAATACTCCCCTAGGTGACTTAATAGATCTATCTGCTAATTGTAAAGTCACATCAAATGGTTTAAGTGTGTCAACATCAAAATATTCAATTAGGGAAGCAGGAATCAAATTAATGGAAGCTCCTAAATCTAGGAGGGCTCTATCAAAGCACTGGTTCCCAATTATACAGGAAATAAATGAAGATCCTAGGTCTTTCTTTTACAAAGGAAGCATACTCGAAATAATTGAGCTCACTTGCTCAGAGAGTACCACAGTGCTTCCCTTCTTCGGCTTATGCTGAGTACACAACTCCTTGAGAAATATCGCGTAAGTCGGTATGTGCTTTATAGCATCTAGGAGTGGGATATTAATATGTACCTGTTCAAAGATCTTAATCAAATCCTCATCTAAAGTAACAGGCTGCTTTTGTTTCCTAGATTTCTTCAATGCTTCTGGGAATGGGACTTGGATATGCTGTTCTACTGAGGGATTTCTCTGATCATGAAATTTAGCGGAATTGCGGAATCAGGTGATTCACCACTCACAGGTGTAGAAATAGGAGTTGTTCTAGATGTACTATGGTCTTAGGATTGCAAACGTGGATCTACTGGATCTCTAGTGGAGTCCCACGACAATTTGTAACAGAGTTAATACCCATATTTGAAGAAGCAGGAGAAGATGATGTAGAAGCTTGAGTCTGGAAAGATGGATTAGATAGTAATGGCTAATTACCTTGATTCGATAATAATTATTGCTAATTTGGATACTCGTAGTCAGGTGGTGCAGAGGGTGGTTCTGATTCAGATTCTGATTCAGGGATACTTGATTTAGGAAGTTGACTTGTCCATGAGTCGGATGTTGACCTACTGGGTGAACCTATGCTGGATATTCCTAGGGTTTGGAACTGGCTGGGATGGAAGGGCCCCTAACTAACAAGATTCAACTAACTGTGTGATTTGGCCCCTAAGATCAGCCAATTCTGCTGAATATTGCCGTTGGACTTCAGCAAGAGCATCAGCATTCTGTCGTTGGCTCTCAATCACAACTCGCAAAATCTGATCGAGCTGCGAATCTCTGTTTGGCCCTGAGTAGTTCTGCGTACTCGAGTGAAAGGGCCTCATATGGGGTTGCTGAAATGACAACATTAGCAGGTTTTGACGGGTCTGATTTGGATCTAGTGGTCTTTGGGAATGATCAGACCAAGAGAAGTTTGGGTGATTATGCCATCCAGGATTGTAGGTATTAGAATATGGGTTTGATCTTGGTGTGTAGCCCTGAATAGCATTCAAATCATAAGGATAGGGCGTGTTTTCTACAAAAATAGGAAGTGGGGAAAGAGATGGGAACGATTATGGGACAAAGGTCCCTCCTTGGGTCGGTGCAGGAGTAGATAGAAAACCCAAGGAAGATGGATCTCTAGAATCCAGATTATTCACAAATTCCCTCCCCGCAGGAATTTGCAAAATAGGTAAACATGCAGGATTCTGTGTAGCGAGTAGAGGTGTAAGAGTGTTCATGGTGTTTCAAACCTCATTGAGATGCTTCGCTACGATGTTGACTTTGTCCAATTTTTCTGCAATAATCTCTAAATCCCTTAAACAGGACGAGTTCTGGATTTCGTGAATGCCCTTGTGCTGATGCGAGTTTGGATGCGGATTTTCATGTAGGTTTCCTCGCGTGATTTGCGACATTGAGGCGTTGTTGATCAAGTTTTCTACCATCCCTTCAAATAATTCTGAGGCAGATTCTTCATCGCAATTTAGGAAATTCCCTCCACAAGAGGCATCGATCAAATTGCGAATGCTCTCTTGTAATCCATAATAAAAGATATGCATGAGTTTCCAGCGAGGGATGTCGTGATGTGAGCATTTCCTTTGCAATTCATGAAAGGACTGCCACTCTTCATGGATTAGTTCTCCTTGGTTCTTAGTAAAGGTCGTGATAGCTCGCTTAAGTGCATTGGTGAGACCTATAGGGAAGAATTTCTTCAAGAAAGCAGATTCGAGTTGATCCCAAGTAGTGATAGGTCGTGCAATTAGTTTATATCAGTAGGCAGCCTTATCCTTAAGGCTAAAGGAGAACATCTTCATGAGTAGGAGTTCCCTGCTTTGATTTCAAGGACCAAGAGTCTGAGATAGATTTTTAAGATCTTCTATGTGTTGAAATGGATCCTCAGAAGAATACCCGTGAAAGTGTGGGATTAGACCTATAATATTCGGCTTTAATTCTGAGTCATTTTCTCCAATGGGAATCCTAACATTAGGTTGTACTTGTGCATTATATGGATTATAGTAGTCTTGGAGTAGAGGCCTAGGACGTGGTGGTAGAACCAAATCAAGTGGATCAGGACCCGCCTTAGGTCGAGGAAGAGGATGGGCCTGTAAGTTCTATAGGCTCTAAAGAGCAGCTGTCAACAGATTGATTTAGTGATTCTGCTCGAGCATTTGCAAATTCTGGTTCAGGAGGGCCTCAAGGATATCAAAAGGTGGCATCTCCCACTCACTAAGAGAAGGGATCTCGGGATTCGGGTCTGCGTTTGATCCATAGAATCAAATGCGGAAAAAATAGAAGTAGCAGATGGGAAAATGGGTGGTTGCTTCAGTGCAATCGGTCTAAGTAGACCTGTCAAAGGAGATGCAAGAGGTGGTTTCAGGGATCACCTCTCGTGCATAAACAAAAAAAATGTGCAAAGGCACACTCACCCCACTGCGAGAAACAACGGCAAGCAAAACCCAAATACAGTGCAAAAAGTGGGTTTTTCTTCTTTTCAAAGGAAAATAAGATCCTAACAATACGTGTAAAATACATAGATGCAAACAAGTATAGTATCAATCCAAATACGCGTCCTAGATCGTGTCTAGCAGGTGCATATCCTTAAGGCTCAAAGGTCTAAGGTCTAGGATCGAGACCGCATACTACTAGCTCCCCGGGGCTCGTAGTAGTGAGACAGACTTGTTGATCTTCAACCAAAGCCCTAAGAGGTGAAAAGAGGAGAGGTAGAAAATATAGACTCATGTGACTCTAGTGATCACATGATGAATGCGATAGCATGCAACAAACATAAACGATAAAATCTGCATGTAATCTGCAAACAGATTATGTGTCACGAGTTTTAATGAGTCCTCTTCTTGGTTAATCTTTTACAAAAATGATAGAAAGAAGTAAAGGTGACCGCTTTTTAGATATTTTCAAAAAAAATATGGTCTTGCTTATTAAATCCAAAGACAGGGATCTACATAGGATTTTGCATGTTTCCTGCTGATGTGAGATAAAAACACTCGAGTCAGATCATAGAAAACTAGTAGAAATGTGCACTCCTGAGAGTGTATGCCTAATAACATACTGCTGCTAGTCAGAAGATATGAATATTTTTGGTATTCTTTTATATTTCTCTAAACTAAATGCAACAAACAAATCTACACTAAAGACTAAGGAAAGAAATACTCCCTATGGTATGTATAGTGGATGTGTGAAAACAGAAATCCCGCCTCCTTTCCTAAGATTACCTACTAAGATATCCCCAAAAAGAAGACAGAAACAAAACAAAACAAAGCTAATTAGAAAAGAAATTATTTACAAACTAAAGATAATGGCGATTATAAATTACAGTTACCTCCCCGGCAACGGCGCCATTAAAATGATGTCATTAACAAAATTATGCAAGGGAATGTTTTGGTGAATAAAATGAAGCAATGTCATTAAAATGGTACATTATTTCTCAACACAATTAACTAAGGTTATTAGTCTTAATTAAATGCATTAGAAATAACTTAGGTTAACTCGAATTAGTGTCATGAGTATAGTATAGGATCAAGTTAACCTAACATTTTAGATTTATAATTTCATTTAACTGGTTTAGTCCAGGTCATTCATTGGGAGGTATAATAGTAAACTTAATTTACCATTAGTTCGTAAGGCATAATTATTAACTATTTAATCGATCAGATTAATAATTATAATACTTTAAACACATGAATAATTGCACAAAAGATTAAACAACTAGAACATGCAATATTCCATTTAATAGAAACAATTATACAAGAAAGATTTGTCATTAAACACCAAGTAGAAACATGTTTATTACAATTGATCTTACAAAATATAAGGCATAAAAGACAATTACAAGAGTTTAACATGCCTTTTACAACATTAAAAGCTCAAAATATACAATACAGTAGCTTCAGCCATTAATCAGACGTCTGAAAAAGAAGTTAGACGACTTAAAAGTAAAAATTAGACTTCTGATGATGCTATTGGACGTCTGATTTCTTTACTTATTCATTTATATTTTTTTTCGATTCACCCATTTCTTCTCCTTATTTTGCTTCTTCTTCTGTGCTCTCTCTTTCTTGCTCAGCTCACTACTTTTACATTTTCTCTCTCTTTCTTCAACCTTTCTTCTTTAATTCTCTTCCTTAACCTTAGCTTGAGTTCTCTTTGTCCTTCACTTAGTTCATCTCTGCCTGTCCATCTCTTCTTCTTACTTAACTATTTTAACACTTTAACCTTTATTCTTTTTAACTATGCACGAACCCACTTAACCCATTTAACAAAAATTTGTTAATGGGTGACCCAGCCTTTCGGGATACACAACACCCTAGAGGGGTGGGACCAAACCCTACTAAGCTAGGCCTAGTTTATATTAGGTGTATTTTTTCCATTTTCCATGATGCACAGTCTTAGGCCCATCACAGGCCCACAAACTCGCTCGCCCACCCAAGCACACACACAGTCACGCACGCCTACACACACACACACATGCACGTGCAACACACACACCCTCAATCCATGCTTAGAATAGGTATGGGTTTTGTTTGTGCGCCCAACGCTGTCAATTGAAGCGTTAGGTGCACGAAAACACAATATACTAAGGTGTTCACTCAAAGAATCCCAAGGTGGGAATAAGTTTGGCTCACCTCATCTATGCAATGCTGCAACAGAATCGATGATAGGAACACCATTATGAGCCCTAACTAGCTCATTATGACCAAATGAAGAGAATAAAAGCTCCTACATAACCAACTAAAGGTCCCAATTCACTGCATAACCTTTCTGAGAGAAAAATAAGAAACTAGGGATAAAATTATAATTTTACCAATGCAATACAACAACGGGTTTTCTCAAGGGATAAACAAAGGTCAAAGGGTCTTAATAAGATAATAAGTGGGTTGGATCAAATAGAAAAGGGTTTGTGTGTACCCTGTGAATTAAATGACTTCTTGAAATCCTAAAATAGACCCACTTGATTAACCAAGGTTCTGGTCAAGATAAAATTCATCCAAACCCTATAAAAATCATATAAAAATATTTTCTATGGTTTAGAACCTTCAATTTGGCCATTAGAACCCATCTTGACTTAGAATGGGGTCTCAGATAGATATTTACCCTAAATTGGGTTTTTACATAAATTTCCTAGTCAAACGTGGTCAAACCCAAAATCCAACTTCGCCATTGGATTCCTTAGGTTCAAATTAGGTTTTTACCAAAATTTGGACCTAAGAGGAACTCATCTTAACCTACTTTACAAAAAGGTCCAGTCTGATTACATTTGAACACCTATCTTTCAAAAACCCTTACAAATTACCCCCTAGCTTCTTCATCATCTTCACATTTAGGTCCCTCCTCCATTATAACAGAGGAATCCTACTCCGGCGAGCTTTAGAAGGAGAGTTCTCCCTGATTGCTCAGAGGATCTCCTCCAAAATTGGAAGGGAGATTCTCTGAGAAAATTCCTCCAATCTGAGCCCATCTTTGATCCCTGATTCCTTCCCAATCTGTCATGGGAACGCATGAGAGACATGGGTATCCTAATGGATTCCTTCTTCGACAAGCTTTCCTTGCTTGGGAAGCTTGCTTCCCAAGCCCTAACCGACCTTCAGGGCTCTATTTAAAGAAGCCCAGATCGCCCCGACTCCTCCAAGCTTGAATTTGATCGTAGACCCTCTCAAATTCTTCTCTCCTCCTCCAGTCGATTCGCTCTTCAAGCTCCGACGACCTTCCATACTCTCCCTCGTCGTCTGACCACAATACCAGTGGCAGACTCTTCCTACTTGCTTTCATCCACGTCGCGCAGCACCCGTCGACACTCCTACCCCCTTCATCCTCGCCGACCATCTCTCTCTGAGCACTTTTGTCTCCGACGTCGGCTACACCTCAACCGACACCACCTCTGCCCCCTTTCGTCTCCTAACACCCTAGCTAAGTTCTCTCTCCCCTCTACTTTCCTCTCCACTCTCTATTCCCCAAAATCAACCACTACTGACCTCCATCACCCTCATCTCCTTCATCTCCGGCCACCACCTCTGGCGAGGCCGCTCCACCTCCACAGGCCATCCCACCTCTCGCCGACAAGCCCATAAGCTTCCCCTACGCCACTGAGCACTTCCCCCCACTTCACACACCACTCCACTCACTCACGCACCTCACCGAACACACCCACACCTTCGCACTCAGTGTGCCCTAGGCACGCTCGCACAGGCATCCCCACGCCACGCCAACCACCCCAGCACATTCGCAGTGCTCCGGCGATGCTCCCTGAGCGCTTTGATGAGGCTGTGAGGCCATTCTTGTGATTTCAGGTTCAGGCATCATCCGCCATTGGTGACCGAGCTTGAAGCAAGCTCCAAGCCACTCCAGGCCTTGCCAGTTCCAGGCTTCAGGTCCAGGTTGCACGAAATCACTTCATGCATGTACCCAAGACCTCAATTGAAGATAAGAGCCCCAACAGTTAAGGCAATTGGAAGCAACCACCCTCTGCTGCAAACACGCAAAGAAGGAAGGCACGTTTAGTCCCACATCGGCAACTGCGAAGCGACTGAAGGCGCATAAGTTGAATTTGTGCCTTAGCCTTATCGCCTCCAAACCACGAGGTGAGCTCCCTCTCACTCGACCCAGTCTCATCCGTGCTCACGCCCCACGGACCTGGCTTGACCCAACCTGACTGCACCCCCCGCCCACCACCACATGCCGGTGGGCCTGGTCTCAGGTACACACCCGACCTGATAACCCGATTGTACGTGTGGCTTTGGGAGAGCGGAACCTAAGAGAGAAAGAGAGGAGAGCTATGTGCGGGTAGGGGTAGGTTTTGCTGCAGGTGAAAGCTGAAGAGAAAGAGAAGCTAACAAAGAAGAGAAGGCAGATGGTAGAAAAAGGAGAGAAGAGGAAGCACCAAAGAAAGAAGGAGGAGAGCATGAGCAAAGGCAGAGAAAGAAGAGAAAAACAAAGTTAAAGAAAGAAAGAAGAGAAGGAGTAGAAGCAGAAGAAGGAAGAAAGAAGAGGAGCCGTAAAAGAGAAGTAGAGAAAGAAGAAATCAGAAGGGAAGAGAACTGTAGCATCAGACGTTTAAGTCGTCTGATTTACAAATCAGATGTCCAATTTGAGTTTAATTCATATTCATATACATTGAGTTCCTTAGTCGATATTGTTGGAGTATTTGGTGATCTAAATCACCATTTTACTCCCACCTTTTTGCACTTTGATCTTGTTATTATTGCAAATCCTTTTACTTTGAATTGTGATCTTGATTTCTAAATACCAATTTGCTCCCTATGTTCTACCTTGGACTTCAAATTCGAGTAATAAAATTATATCTATTTTGAATGCATTTTCAACTATATTACAACACAACACTCTTAAACACTGATTTAGCGCTCCAAACACTCGATCTTCAAATAAAGATTCCAGGTGAGTCTCTGAGCCAAATCAAGCAATCAAGGGCTCGATCGAAAGCTATAAGGTTCATCTACACGATTTTAGCTTCAATTTAAGATTTGGATCGGATGTGATCCACCGATTTGAGTGATGAACATGGCTGCTCAGTCATGTCAGGAATAGCTCTCAGAGATGAATCCTCAGGTCTAATGACCTGCAGAGGAAAGTATGCCCTCAGTCGAGGGTCAGAATGCCTTCAATAAAGCATTCTGCATGAAGTGGATGAAGAAAGAGGGTCAGGGAAGCTCAGTAAGCTTCAGAAGAGAAGGAGCTTCATTATGGAAGCTCAAAGCTCGGATTTAGAAGTGAATCAACTCTGAAGAGAGCTAAAGACCTCATGAAGAGGTCTAAACCTATAGAAGAGGTTGAATGTGACAAATCTGGATAAGATTTAGGTTCAAATCTCATCAAAACCATGAAGAACAGTGTTGGGTTCCTTTTTGAACCCAAATGTGCAGTTGTTGAACGTCGGGTTGCTACGCTAACATGTTCAATTTTGAAAACTTGTCGTCGTAGTATGAAAGCGAAGAACTCATGTTCAACAAATAAAATTTATACCGGAATGGAAATCCTGGGTCGAACACAGGGAGGCAGACATTTGATTTTAAAAATATGCATTTATTTTATTTGTCACGAAGTAAATTAATTGATTAGAACTATCTAACTATTTACAATAAATAAAAGAGAGAGAGAGTAAGAGAGAGAGAATATTACAAACAGAAACCAAAATGAGATGTAGAATGAACATGGAATTCATCATTAAAAAGATTGTTTGTTTCACTAAACATTATGACAGAAAGCAGAAAACGATTACACTAGAAAGCAGTAAATCTACTCTAGAAAGCATTAAAAGAATGGAGAGAGAAATATCCTCCTCGACAGTCGCTTGGAGGACGAGCCGGATGGGATGACACCTGGACGAAGGAGGATGGAGCAGGATGAAGGAGAACGAAGCAAGATGAACAAGAACAGGGCAGCACGTCGTCGTCGTCACGGGATCCGCTTCCGAAAGGGGATGAAAAATTGACTTTATCTCGCGAGAAGCATCCTGGGTGCAGGACAAGCTTCTCTTGAGCTTTGGAGAGGGAGAGAAGAGAAAGAAGGGTTGAGAATTTTGTATGGAGGGGGTCTCCTTTTATAGTTGCAAGGAGTGGGGGCAATTTGGTCATTACAACTCTAAAAACATTAATTCAGGACCTTTAGTGATGGATAAAACAGTCGCTAAAGGTTCAAACGTGGCCTTCGTGGGTGGCGCGCACGCACCCGCTCGCTTGCCCGTGCGCTCAACGCATGTGCACGTCCAGCCGATCTCAGCCGTCAGACCGCGAGATCGGACGGCTTAGATCGCACCTCTGCCTACCTCCTCTCCATGCCCCATCGCGTGTGATGCTGCGTCTTCGCCGCACGTCTAATAGCGCGTGAGCACTATCAGGCACGCATAGCCATTCGATGACGATCCGACGCTCCTAGCGCCCACTCACCTGCGCCCGCTCGCCCGCACCCTGCGAATCGAACGTGCATCTGAAGGCGGCCGAGCGCCTTATCCACTATGCTGCATGAGTGGATGGGATGGCGGTCGAACTTTTGAACACGCGATCAGGACCGTTGGATCAAGATCCAACGGCCCAGATCGCACGTTGGATTCTATTTGGAGAGGCAACAGTGGACCTGAGGGCCGGTTGGATGGCTGAGATGGCACCACGTGGCACCATCTTGGCCGTCCATCTTCTGGATGATGTAGATGGTGCCGCGGGTGTTGAATTGAGTCGATTTTCACGTTGTTAGGCTGCGATCAACGATCAGAATCCATCCGTGCAGTTGGATTTGTCGTTTGAAGTGTGGATTCACACCATCTTGGCCCTTGATCTTCCAAGGTTCCCCGATCTCTATCTGATGCTACAGATGCCTGATTAGGGCGATCTTAGAGTCGTTGAACTCCAATCATTGCCCTGATCACATCTGTACAGTTGGATCTTCGATCCGAGGCCCCGATAAAAAATTTTCCCTGTCCATGAACATAAAAAGAGACAATTAACCTCTATTTTATTCAAACTACTCTAAATGCAAGATGATGCATGTTATGCAATATTTATAGCATGCAATGCAATCCTATGCTTAAGAACATGCATAAATAGACATCTTAAGTAGTGTAAACATGTTTACATCATACCCCCATGCCTATCTTTTACTAGTCCCTAGCAAAAACTATATGTTATTTATAAAAGAATCAGGTTGGATTATTTAGGCTTGAGTTTATTTTCAGTCATTAAGAAAATGTCTACTTAGGAGCTGAACTTTCAAAGACACAACAGTACCCGAGTATCTGCCAAAATGCAAACCGCCTCAAGCCCTCGCCTTATTCAAAGAAAATTTTATTTTTCTCATTTTCTTCTTTTCTAATTTTTTTGGATTTTTCAAGGTTTAGGGTTTAAGAGTGGCTTTCTACAGCCATTCAACTCACCCAAGATTTGATAAAAATCCTAAGTTCTAAGCATCTTATTGTGAATGTGATAGACTCATTGACCGGCAGTTAAAACGGACTTCGGATTTCTACGCCTCTAAGTGACTTAAAAAAAGAATTCTACCTAAAGGTGTATCTTTACAATCGATAGCTTTCTCCCTACTTTTATTTTTTTACGGGGTCAACACAAGGGTGAATCTAGTGTATATCTCCCCGGTTAATTCTACTTCTCCGCTTCTTCCTAAGTGTTTTGGGATTTTTCAATGCATTTATTGAGCTGGGTTCTGGACAACCGGTCGATGAGCTGTTACCACCAACAACTTGCCAGCCATACTCGTGTAGCGAAGTGTGGCTTATTTCTTTTTTTTTCTTTTCTCCTTTTCTTTTTGATTTTTTTTTTTAAGTACGTGGCTTCCCTAGTCTAAGATTTACCTACAGGCAGCAAAAAGAGAAAGATCCAGTGACTGGGCTCTAGACAACCTAGCTATGGGCTGTTACCCACGATAACTTGCCAGCCATATCAACCTAGAAGGTTCATTAGCTACCCAATTTCTGTTAAAATCGCTGAATAATGAGTCAGTGACAAGATAGTGTGTAAATGCTTAAAACTCAAAATTCCCTTAAATCAGAGGGTGGGTTGATATGTCGTGTACTTATCACCCAAACTTATATACTCCAATTAAAATAGAATTTAGGTTGGCAAAGACTCGAAAAACAAATCCACATTTTAGTGGATACACGGACTGATTAAGTCCAAAGACCTGAAGGGTCTTTGTGTTCAAATCATAATGTAGTATTTCCTAAGATTTAAAATTTTCTTAAACCCAAGTTCTCTTTCCTAATTCCATAATTTTTTTTTAATAAAAGAAAATAAAACAAATCTACGGAGCTGACGAATAAATTCAGAGATGAATATCCACCCCCCCATGCCTATCTAATGCAATGTCCTCATTATATTAAAAAGACATAAAACAAAGTAGAATAGAATAGAAAGCACCTGAATTGCGTGAATGTTAGGTCCTCTCCAAGATAGAAACTAAAAAGAACTGTATATGTGCTGAATTTAGTGTCTTCAGCTAGGCACACTATACAAAGAAGAGAAATAAAGAATTCACAGGTGTAGGTCAGAATCAGAATAAACAGAAGAAACCTCTGACATGTCAGCTGAGGTCCACAGATGTGGACCAGATTGTGGTGCAGACCCATACCCCATAATCGAGAATATCTTAGGTTCTGGATAAAAATTACCCAAAACCTAAAATCTGTATGCAAGCGAGGTCGAGCCTGCGATTTATGAGGATGCAACCCAAGACTAAAAAGTCGGGTTACAGAGAATTCAAGCTCCAAATGATAATCATTGAATGTGTGCTTGGGTTGAACATCCTCAGAACAAATGTCATAAGGGTTTTGGCTTGATGGTTTCAGATGAATAGGCACCATTAGATTCAGTCTTCTACTTCCTCCGGAGTTAGCTTCCCAGATCAGAACTTCCCAGCTTCTATCCTCCTCATTCAGAATGTTAAATTCCGGGACCTCTTGCATATTAATCACCCCATCTGAAATTTCCAAGTCTAAAAGATGTGGCTGAATCAGAATTGACTTGGGTCAAATTATCTCAGAAACAGAATCATCGATAAGCTCAATGGGATGTAACTGACAATCAGGGCATTGAATTGAATCCTCCAGAAAATGCAATTCTGGATCCGTAATGTGAGCCCTAATAAAATCAATTTCCTTAGTTATTGGGCTATCAAATGATCTTTCAGATTCCTCAGACCCAATTGTCTCACAAAAATCATGTTCTGTAAACTCATGTGAGACTTTGCAAATCGAATCTTCACCATCAGAATCAAAGAAATCAAAATCCGTATTAATGTATGTCTCAAAATCATCTGTCACTTTCTGTTCCAAGGAGACATACGTTTCCTCGTACCCTGGCTCAGGGATCTCAGGTGAAGAAATCAGATCTTCCTTAATTGGCTACTCTAATTCAATCTGTTCAGCCTCGTAACACATGTCCCCCCCAATAAATGCCTGAACGGGTTCTGAAATTGGCTCTCCTGAAGAGGGTTCATCCTGGGAATCATCCCATGATTGAATCAAAGCGACCACAAATCTCATCCTCAATTTCGCTAATTTCTCAAGTAGAAACTCACCCGGGTTCTTATCCTTAACATCCTGGAGCCAATCCAACAAATACATATTCAAATCATCAATCATCTGAATCAGGGGCTCCAATCTCTCAATGCAAGGTATTAGCTGAACTTCTAAAGATTGTATGATATTCCTTAAGTTAGCCAGAACCTTATCTTGAACCTGATTACCCTGAACCAAATGAGTTGGTTCAGGGTTGGGCGGGTTTGGGATCAATGTAGGGGAATTAACAAATTGAGATTCGTTATACCCTTCTTCATAATAGGTCATTTTAGATTGTTCAAAAGGTGGTGATGACCTAAAGGCAGTGTAATCAGAGGATGGGTAAGGATCAGTGTATCCTTCTTGATTGTAGATCATATTAGGTTGTTCATGAAAGGATGACGATCTATAATCGATGTGGCTCTGAGAAGGATAGAAATCACAATCAAAGTGTTCAAGGTTAGACCCTAAACACGGAGGTCCAAAACTGTATCCCCAATCCAAGTTATCCCAACTAACTGATGATTGATTATAGTACAAGTCGGGATAATCGTCATGTTGAGGATAATTCAAAACAGGAGGGAAAGAGCGGGAATGCGTGTAATATGTGGAAGGATTCATGAGACACAGGAGGAAGAAAAGCACCATGCAATACAAGCAATCAAACCTGTCCTTAAGTGGGCTAGCCTAAAGACCTACAGACTTCCAAAACCTATCTTGAGATAAAAGAAACGATTTGATCTACTTCTGTCTGATCAATCCAACCAGTTAGAAGGAGGGACTGGGGATAAGGTTCTTCCTTCAGCTTGCGTCTCTGGTTCCTAGTGTACCCCCCAGCCGCGATCGTTTGATTCTACTCCCCTAGCTAGACATCAGATTGAACAGTAGAAACAGACTAATCGAAAATAATCTCGTTCTGGGCTCTGAAAAGCGAGTCAAATCCTTAAGGCCAACGTCTACTCTGTTATATTTAGGGCTAGATTTGAATGTGCTTTGGAATGTGATGGGCCCTTTATATGAGTTGTGCCCTTAATGATTGATCGATTTGTGTGTGCGTGCCAAACCAGTGGTTTTCAAGAAAGATTATTTTTGATGTGGTGAATTTTAGGGTTCAAATCTTGCTTAGTAGCTTTTAGGATTCAACTTTAGGTGTTTTCAAACAAGTTTTGTTGGCACACTAGGTTTTGAAAGCACAGGTGGAGATGTTTTCCTTTAAAACTTAAAAGAATGTGGAGTGCCTGGTAAATCCCTAAGAGTTGAACCTAAGTGGCAGCTACTTAATGAGTTGATTTTAATTGAAGTGGTGCGGCCCAATCAACTCAAACAATTGGCTTGTTACACCACTTAATTAGGCACACAAGTGATTTCCTAATCTGATTTCTACTCAATTATGTGTTTGAATGTGTGTACCAGCTCCAAAGATCGGCTTACCGGTTGAGTTTGAAAATCAAATGAGGTTGTATACCTCCGTGAGATTTTTTTATTTTTCTTTTTTTTTAAAGTGGAGGTTGGGGCGGATGTGGGTGTCAAACAACAAACAATCTAACCTTCGAGTTTATAAGAACACCTAGGTTGATTGATGTTTGTGTTATTATGTGGTGAAATGAAATCTAATGGGAGGGAGGTGGGGGTAACTTGCAAAACCTTCCACAGCATTTTACTCCAATCTACCGCTTTTGTTCATCTCAAAAGAGTACCTGCAATCACAATAAGAAAGGAGAGAAGTGAGGAAAATGATTCGTAAGTTAGAAAACGCGAAGAAAAAATCAAAGAGCGTCGCCTCCCCGGCAACGACGCCAAATGTTGAACGTCGGGTTGCTACGCTAACGTGTTCATTTTGAAAACCTACAGTCATAGTATGAAAGCGAAGAACTCATGTTCAACAAATAAAATTTATACCGGAATGGAAATCCCGAGTCGAACACAGGGAGGCGGATGTTTGATTTTAAAAATACGCATTTATTTTATTTGTCACGAAGTAAATTAATTGATTAGAACTATCTAACTATTTACAATAAATAGAAGAGAGAGAGAGAGTAAGAGAGAGAGAATATTACAAACAGAAATCAAAACAAGATGTAGAATGAACATGGAATTCATTATTAAAAAGATTAATTGTTTCACTAAACATTATGACTAGAAAGCATTAAATCTACTCTAGAAAGCAGTAAATCTACTCTAGAAAGCATAAAAAGAATGGAGAGAGAAATATCCTCCTCGACGGTCGCTTGGAGGACGAGTCGGATGGGACGACGCCTGGACAAAGGAGGACGGAGCAGGATGAAGGAGAACAAAGCAAGACGAACGGGAACGGGGCAACATGTCATCGTCATCGCGGGATCTGCTTCCGAAAGGGGACGAAAAATTGACTTTATCTCGCGAGAAGCATCCCAGGTGTAGGACAAGCTTCTCTTGAGCTTTGGAGAGGGAGAGAAGAGAAGGAAGGGATGAGAATTTCTTATGGAGGGGGTCTCCTTTTATAGTTGCAAGGAGTGGGGGCAATTTGGTCATTACAACTCTAAAAACATTAATTCAGAACCCTTAGTGACGGATAAAACCGTCGCTAAAGGTTCGAACATGGCCTTCGTGGGCGACGTGCGCACGCCTGCTCGCTTGCCCGAGCGCTCAACGCACGCACACGTCCAACCGATCTCAGCCATCCGATCGCAAGATCGGACGGCTTAGATCACGCCTCCACCTGCATCCTCTACGTGCCCCATCACATGTGATGCCGCGTCTTCGCCGTGCATTTAATAGCACGTGAGAGCTATCGGGCATGCACAGCCGTTAGATGACGATCAGACGCTCCTCGCGCCCGCTCGCCCGTGCCTTGCGAATCGAACGCGCATCTGAAGGCAGCCGAGTGCCTTATCCACTGTGCTGCGTGCGTGGATAGGCGGGCGGCCAAACTTTTGAACACAAGATCAGGACTGTTGGATCAAGATCCAAAGGCCCAGATCGCGCGTTGGATTCTCTTTGGAGAGGCAGTGGTGGACCTAAGGGCCGGTTGGATGGCTGATATGACGCCACGTGGTGCCATCTTGGCTGTCCATCTTCTGGATGATGTAGATGGTGCCACGGGTGTCGAATTAAGTCAATTTTCGCGCCGTTAGGCTGCAATCATCGATCTGAATTCATCCATGCGATCAGATTTGTAGTTTGAAGTGCCGAATCACACCATCTTAACCCTTGATCTTCTAGGGTTCCCCGATCTCTATCTGATGCTACAGATGCCTAATTAGGGCGATCTTGGAGTCGTTGAACTCCAATCATCGCCCTGATCACATCTGTACGATTAGATCTTCGATCCGAGGCCCCAATAAAAAATTTACCCTGTCCATGAACATAAAAGGAGACAATTAACCTCCATTTTATTCAAACTACTCTAAATGCAAGATGATGCATGTTATGCAATATTTATAGCATGCAATGCAATCCTATGCTTAATAACATGCATAAATAGACATCTTAAGTAGTGTAAACGTGTTTACATCAGCAGTGACTTCTAATCTCAATTAATTCACAATAAAACTCAATAAAATCAATCTGAGTGAACTCTAAATCATTCCAAGAATCGAGTTAATCCATCAATCAAAGTTTTAAACACTAAATCCTCAAAATGACTTCAGGTTTGACTTATGAGCTGTAAAGTTGGAATTTTTTATTAGAAGTTCTACTGATCAAATCGGAGACCTAGATAGCTCTATTTCAACCTCAGGAAACTAATCCACACTTCAAAGTGGATTTTTTAGCACTCAAATAGTGCTCACAGGCACTACTGCCTGGGCTAAGAAAGAGGTTTGTTCATCAGAAGAAATTAGGAGTTATTAGTCCTAATTAAGACCTAGAATAGATTCCCTAAGTTTTGTTGAAGCTTCAGGATCTGTTCCTAGAATCTAAACCCTAACAAAATTATCTCTCCAACTCCATCGGAGTTAGAGAAGATGAAGATCAAGAGAGAGCTCTGGTCATTAAAACACAAATCAAATTACTCCATAATCCTTAGGTCAAATAGAAGCAATCTAGATCTTCTCAAGTCATTCTAAAGGCTGAAGCTCACGGTTCAACTCACCGGAGCTCTGGTGAACTCAGACATAGGTAACTGGAGTTAAAAACTCTATGGAACAGACCAAGAAAGGTCTCAAAAGACTCCTAAAGTCACAAGAAACCACAAAAGTACTTCAATTAATCAAAAAAATGATTAATTAAAAGAATTTATCATGAATTCATGTAGAAAAGATTTTGAGTTCGCATGAACTTTAGATTGATCCTCTCACTCAATTGAGTGATAGAAAAGACTCAGTTGAGTCTTGCGATGCTTATGAGTGAGTATTTAGGTGATAAAAACTCCTCCTGAATTGCCATTGACAGTGAGCTCAGGAGGTTGAGGTGAGATTAGGCATTTTATATGTGTTGAGTAATTCAGGTAATTAGGAGGTAGATCGGGGCCCTGAAGTGGTGTAGAGGTGATGGAGGGCTGATAAAAACCAGTTTATCATCATTTTTATGCATTAAAACAAACCTAGCTCTTAGGATTTTGCTCTGCAAATGGGGCTTTGGGTTGCATTTAGGCATCAATTAGGTTAGGCATGCATTACACTTTTTATTGTCTTTTTAATGTGTTTTTGTGAGTGTTAGGGATATACAGATTGTCAGAACTCCAAAACCCTAGCACTCAGGAAGGCAACTGGTGAAGAAGAAGCTCAGACTAACTGGAACTCAGCTTGATCGGCCTCACCATAGCTGGATTCCAACTCACTTGAACTAGGGTTAGCTCATCTTAGCTCCATTCAGCTCACCTCAGCTGAATAGCAACTCAAGAGATCTCATCTTAGCTCACCTTAGCTCAGGTCAGCTCAGATCCAACTCAACTTAGCTAAGTCTAGCTCATCTCAGCTCCCATTAGTCCACAGGGAGCTCTAGCTAGCTCAGCTGAGTTGACTGGAGTTCACCCCAGCTTAGGTCCAGCTACATCCATCTCCACTCAACTCCGGCCAGCTGAAGATGACTTCATTCCAGCTTAGGAAGCTCAAGTCCAACTCTCGGGGACTCAGCCTAGCTCAACGCAGTTGAGCTAAGCTACCTTAGTTGCCTCACCCAGCTTGATCCTCCCCGGGAGCATTAGACCCAGCTCACCTCAACTCCTTTCAGCAGAAGCTAGCTTGCTTTAGCTTGGCTTAGTAGCTAGCAAAGAACTAGCAAGCCAAGCCAGCTAAGGTAGCTCCTTGCAGCTCTCTTCAGCAGCCAGCAGCTCTAGTGCAGCTCAAGATGACTACCTCCAGCTCTTCTCCCTGAAAACCTTAGCTCCAAATGCCTCCAACTCTACTCCCTACTAGCTAAGCAAGCTAAGCTGCTTAACTTAGCTACTCCATGGCACCAAAACCAACTACCTTACTACCCTACTACCTAAGCTCTAGCAAAAAGACCACCTACTCCTACTTTATTTTGGTGCCAACTATCCCTTCCATCACCACCCTACATCCACCATCAAAACCTATCTCCACCCTCCATTTTTTCCCTCCAAAATTGCCTTCTAGAAGGTATTTTTGGAGGGAAAACCCAGGCACCTCTTCATTTCCCTCCCATTTTTCCCTCCAAAAATATTGAAGTACCCCTTCATTTCCCTCCAAAAAAACACCATAACCACCCCCCTTCCCATCCTATAAATACCCTACCCTACCACCACATAATTCCCATCCTCCATTAGTGTATTTTTCTACTTATAACCACCTACACCTACGGCCAAGAAGGAGGAGTAGAGAAGAAGATTAAAGGGGCACACCACCAGCCCCTTTGGTGCCTTCTTCTCCCACTCTCTTCAACTTGGGCCACACCAAGGAGGAGGAATTTTCTACTTCAAGGAGGACAGCCAGGCAAAGGAGAAGGACCTAGGGTGGACGTCCACCCTTGGAGAAAAGCTTAGAGCACGCCCCCTTAGGACTTGCTTTGGAGGACATCACCTTGGCAGAGCATAGCAAGGAAGGAGTTGGAGGACTCTTTTCAAGCTCGAGAGCTACCAAGCATGGAGCAAGAAGCCCTCTTCACCATCTATCTAGAGGATTTGTGTTTTCTTTTATTTATTGCAATTTTCTAGTAGTAGAAGCATTCATCTACTAGGCTTTTCTGTAAAACACTTTCTCATTAATCTAGTTGCCTTCTTTGCAATTTCTTTAGTTGCATTTTTAATTGCTTTGTTTTTAGCATTCTTCACTCCCTCTCCCTAATTATTCTAGGTCTCCACTTGCCTAGAGTGAGCTTAGGGAGAGGCTCTACTTGCCACTTTAGAAGTAGTGTATTGAGTTAAGTGTAAGTCACTTTCTCGCCAACAATTTCGCATGTTGCCTTAATTTCAAAAACATAAAAATGATATATTGAAAAAGATCAAAAAGAAAGTTGAGATCTATTTTGTAAGCAAGAGAATTAATTTTGCAAACATATTGCCTCCTCGGATGACCCTAGATACCCCACTATCTAGGTTTATAAATTTAAGAGTTGATCGATTTTGCACGTTACAACGACGTATTTTACAAACCACGTAAAATCCGTGTCACTTTTTGGCGCTGTTGTCGGGGAGGCACGGCTTTGCATTAGTCAATTTTCTCTTGCTTGAAGTGGATCTCATCCCCTTCTCTTTCTTCTCTCTTGTGTGTTGACGTGCCTTCGTGCGTGTGTGTTAAGAGGTGTCGTTATAGTTGCACTTGATACGTCGGTTTTAAAAGAAGTAAACGGAGGTGAGTCCGAGTGTCGATCTCAGGGAGGCGTGGAAATCGGATTTTGTTTACCACTTGTCACGAAAAAGGCGGAGTTTTGCTTGCGAAAGAAACGGTTTTGAAAAGCGAGAGATAGAGAGAGTTTAGGGTTAGAAAGCTCTTGGTTTTGATCATGCACTTTAAACAGAAATTACAAAGGCAACTAAATGAAAAATAATTTCATTAAACATGCATTCATAGTTCATGGTTTACAATATTAAATACATGCTTCAACAAAAGTAAATGAAAGCTTAAAAGAGAGAGAGAGAGGTAGAGAGAGAGTGGAGAGCGACGAGGCAGCCACGGCGGTGGAGGCTCCGTCGGCGGCTCGTCGTCTCCGGCGATTACAAGAGTGCCTAAGACTAGCTAGGAGAGGAGTGGAGTAGTTGCAAGTGGGAGAGGATGCCTTGAATTGTGGTAGAAGGGGGTTTAAATAGAGTTAAGGGCTTCCTAAAAGAAGAATGTGCTTTAGCGACATCCAGAACGTCGCTAAAACCGCTTCCATATACGTCGGTGAAGGCCTTCTGCCGCCGGTCAGCCGCCCGCCCCTCTCTCTCTTCAGGCGCGATCCGTGGCTGTCGAACGAGAGCCGTCCGATTGATGATCGGACGGCTGAGATCCTCCCGCGCCTGCGCTAGGATCGCGCTTCGGGCGCGCGTGCGCGCGCGCGTTTCCGCCCGGCGTGCGCGCGCGCGTGGGAGGTGGGGCGCTGTCGTCGCGCCGCGTGACGCAATCCTGGCCGCTCGCTTCTGATCGCGCGGCTCAATTTTGCCGCGCCCTTCGCCCGCAAATGATTTTCGCTCCGCGCGGATCGAACGCGCGTCGCCGCAACGCGGGCATGCGCGCTAACCGTTGCGCCACGCCCGCGCTTTGTCGCGGCGACCGCGGGCGAGCGCGCGGATCTCGGCCGTTCGATCGAAGATCAACGGCCGAGATGCGTCCTTGGCTGGCTTGGGAGCGTGCGGGCGGCAGGGGCGGGGCGACGTGGCGCGTTCTAGGCCGTTGATCTCCAGATCAACGGTCAGGATTTCTTGGGCCCATTGTGGGAGCTCCGGATGTCGGATTTGGCCGATTTTGAGTCCGTTAGACTCCGTTCGTCGTCCTGAATCCATCCGTGCGGTCCGATTGCTCATCTGAGGCCTGCTTTGACAAATGCTTTACACAAATGGCCATTAATACAGTTTATAAGCAATCTTGGTACTTGATGCATGCAATGCTCCTATTCTACTTTATGTTGTGCCTTTTATTCTAAAGATGGGCCATATTCAACCTAATTACTACCCCCTTGCGTGGTGTTATCATACCCCCATGCTTACTCCTTGCAAGTCCCTAGCAAGGTTTATTCTAGCCTTTATTTCTTTGGCGAATTCAAGAAGTAATTGCTTAGGCACTTCGTTACTTGTCAATAAGAGGAACTATACGAAGATCTTAATCTACAAAGACTAAGCAGCGCCCGGGTGTCTGCCAAAATACGAATCGCCCGAATCCTTGCTTTGTATATATATAACTATACTTATGTATACGTATATATCTATATATGTCTTTTTAGAATTTTTAGATTTCAGTGTGGGTTGGTAACTTTTTACGGCTACCCAACCCACCCAAAACTCGGTCAAAACCCTAAGTGCTAAGCATCTTGGTGTGAATGTTGTGATAGACTTACTTAACGGTAATTGAGACAGACTTCGAGTTTCTACGCCTCTAGGTGACCGAAAAAGAAAATAAATTTTTGCCTGAAGGTGTATTTGTTCGATTGGTAGCTTTCTCCCTGCGTTCATTTTACTTGGGGTCAACACAAGGATTTTCCAGTGTATATCTCCCCGGCTTGTACTACTTCCCCGCTTCTTCCTTAGGTGTTTTTGGTCTTCTTTTTTTTGTGCAATTATTGAGCTGGGCTCTGGACAACCGACCAGTGGGCTGTTACCCACGATCACTTACCAGCCATACTTGTGCGGTGAAGTGTGGTTTATTTTCTTTTCTTCTTTTCCCTTTTTTTTTTTTTTTAATTATTATTTTTTTTTTTTTTTTTTTTACGTAGGTGGCTTCCCTAATCTCAAATGTACCTAGAGGCAGTGAAAAAGAAATGGCCTGTGGCTGGGTTCTGGACAACCTGTCAATGGGCTGTTACCCACGACAACTTGCCAGCCATACCACCCTAGAGAGTTCATTAGCTACCCAATTTCTGTCAAAATCTCCGAGAAGTGAGTATGTGCAGAAATGTGTGCAGATGCTTAGACTCAAAGTTTTCCTGAGTTAGAGGATGAGTTGATAAGTCGTATACTTATCACCTTATTTATTAGGTGGATTAGAATAGCTTAAAGTTGCAAGGATTCGCCGCTAAATCCATATTTTAATGGACACTAGGGCTGATTAAGCCTGAAGGCCTGAAAAGTCTAAGCGTTTAAGTTCTTTTTGTATTATTTCCCACTATTGACAAGTTTCTAATGCCTAAGTTTTTCTTCCTAAATTCAATTTTTTTTTTTTTAATCAATTAATTTATTCATTCAGACTGATTAATTAAACTCAGGATTATGCAATTTACCATCCCCCCCATGCTTAAGTTGGACAATGTCCTCATTGGCAGATGCATGGATGCAGAAGGGTTCAAAAAGATAGTACCTGAGTGACGTAAACTACCAGATCAGTCTGAATCTGCTGGGTTGCCTCCCAGGAAGCGCTGAGTTTAACGCCTCCAGCTGGGCGGTGCACAAACAGGAATGACTTGGGTCAAGAAGGTATGTTCAAAATTAACCAGACCTAAAATCAGAAGTCCACAGATGCGGATAAGGTTGTGGTGGAGTCTGTTTACACCTCAAAACACGCCTATAAGAACGCCTTCTTATGCTATTTTCTAGCATTAACTATGTATATTATAATCCTATAGTCGCATTTGTAAAAACGCTTTCATGCATGCATTTAATTGAGAGGAGAAGAGAATGGAATAAATGGCTTGCATAATTATTTTTTTTATCAAGTGTTTCTTTGCAAAAGTCCCTTCTCTATTTTTATTTTCATCTTTTCTTCTTCTTCCCGCGGCTGAATTTCCTCCCGCAGCCGCATGCAGCACCCCCGCCTCTCCCTGCTGTCCTTCCCGCGCCTCTCCCTGCAGCAGCCACTCTCCAACGCCTCTCCCTGCTGCTGCCATGCCTCCCCGCCATGCTCTCCTCCTCTATAAAGCCGCAGCTCTTCCTCGCGACAAGGAAAAACATTGCTGCAATACGCAGCTGCGGCAGCAAGAAATAAACACCTTCAGCTCATCACCATCACCGTCCTCCCCTCCATACGCCGGTCCTCCTTCGAGGAGACACCCGGCGGGCAGGAGCTCACTGTGGTGCACACCACCACAGTGAGACCACCACCGCCCAGCTCTTCAAAGAGCCGGTGGGCGTGGTGGCTCTTCTCTTTTTCATTTTTTTCCCATTCCCGCACTTCCCGCCATGGCTGCCGCTTCAAGGTCTGAAGCTTGAAGCAGCAGCAGCAGCGGCCCCCGCAGCCTCCGCGAGCAACTGCACGCGCCCCAGCCCCTCTGCGCGCGCCTGCAGGCCTTCCCCGCTTCCGTTCGTCTGCTCTGTCGCCCGCCTCTGCGCCCGCAACCGGTCGCTGCGCGCCTCTGCAGCGGCCGGCCAGGCCCCTTCCCGCCTCCCTGCCAGCACCCACAGAGCCCCGCGCGCACTGTCGCGAGCCTCCGTGCTCGCAGCAGGTCGACGCAGACTCCTCATCTCCTCTGCGCGAGTACGCTCCCGTGCGCCCGCGACCTCCAGACGTCGGCCGCCATCTGCAGACGACTTATCGTGCCTCCTGCAGAGCGGCTGCATTCTCTCTCTCTTCGCGATCTCTATCTCTCTCTCTCTCTCTCTCTCTCTCTCTCTTTTCACTTACAGCAACACACACAGACCCATTCAACGACACACACACTCACACACTAATCGTAACTTATATACATACATATATATATATATATATATACATATACATATATCTATATATATATACTTATATATACATAGTATATCTATATAGTTATGTATACATACATATAATATAATATATATATATATACATATACATATATAATATATATATATATATATATATATATATATACACATACTCATATACATATATATATATATACATATCTATATACTTATACATATACACATATATATATACATATATATCTAGATACATATATACTTATATACATATATATATATATATCTATATAGTATTATATATATATACTTATATACATATATACATAGCTATATACATATATACATACATATATATATATATATATATATATATATATATATATATACACCTATATATATATATATATATATCTATATATATCTATACATATATACTTATACATTTATATACATACATATGTACATATATTTTCACGTTATTTATTATACGTTGTATCGCGGGGATATCTGCACCAGTTGCTGATATTCCCTGATACACGCGTACAAAAAAAGCGTGGTCCCATACATCATCCATCCTCCATCCACACTCCACGCGGCACCTAGTCGTGTTGGTTGCGTCTCTCTAGACGTCGGCTGACTCGACATAGTGCTACACTCCATCGTCACCTCCACCCCCACCCCTTTATATATATACTACATATAAATATATATCTATAGCTACTATATTTACTTTCTATCTGTTAGTTTCTTTCTTAGTAAAAAGATAAAAAAAAGGTATAAAAGTGAAAAGATAATCTTTGATTTGCAGGTACCCCCGTCTTGCAAGTAGCAAGACGTGTTTTGAAACTCTGTTTTGGCTAAAAGCCAAGGACACAATTTTGAGGGTGTGCCTCAAGAACAAGGATTACAAGAAAAAAAACCTAAATAAGAAAAATACCAAAAACAGAATAAACGAACGGAAGAGACGCGTTTTAAGGAAAACGTAGAAACTCGACTTGAACCCCACTTCCCTGAGTTCGACCCTGGGCTTAAAAGTGACAAGATAAAATCAATTAGGCCAGGTTAAAAATTTTGTAAAGAGATGGTTAGGTCTGAATTAGGTTAACCACTATACACATTTCAACGATAAAAATATCATATTAACAACCTATCCAGGCCGACCATCATAACTTTTCTGTTATACCCCCATGCCTATCTTTTGCTAGTCCCTAGCAAAACCGTATTTAGAAATGATCTTAAGCTGAAGATTTTCTTCTGAGATGATATCGGTGTGTTTATTATCGGATATTGTGAGAACCAATTGTAGAGAAGATTACCAGTACTTTAAGTCTTACATGACAAAGATTATCTCTCAACTAACCAGGACTCTTGATATTTAAACCTTAAGTACGATTTCCAGGACCCAGGAGGTTTTTCCATACTCGAGAGCTCAAGAGGTTATGGTTTGTGCATAGTGCAGGATCAAGACTGACCAGATGAACCTTAAGACTCACTCCCAGGGTTTCACGAATTTTTAAGTACAGGTTGGTCCCAATTTCAGCTCGTGTTTTCGGATTGACCCTTAAGATGATTACGGAAAACTCAACTCCCATTTTCGAAAAACAAATTATACCGACATTTATGAGATATACTGACTCTTTTGCAACATCTTTTTTTTTTTTTTTTTTTCGTTTTTTCTTTTTTTTTTTTTTTTTTTTTGAAACATATGTCAGTATATCTCTTACAACACATTTTGAAAGAGCACACTTTTTTTTTTTTTTTTTTTTTTTTTTGGTGGGAGAGTTTCTTTTTGGTGGAAAGAGCCACTCCTAAACACAAGACTAAAACTTGGGATAAAAAGTCTACCTGCACGCACAGGTAAGGACTCCACCTTTCCTAATGAACACTAGGGTTGGATCTTATGTTCACCTGATCTTTCCTGATATGTGTAGTGTGAACCAAGTTTACTTAAGCTCTCAAGAAAAAGCAAACCAACGAATCCTGTACTGTGTCTCAGGTACAAGAAACGTTCTTAGTTAGGAGAGATTTTGATCTATTTCGTCAATGCTTTAAGTGAATTAAGCCGAGCCTGAGCGAATCAAGCTTCTGTGGCCTGGAAATTCTTCAAAACAGAGGTTGAATATCCATAAACACTTATTGTATTTTTTTGTTTCAGCTTTTAGATCATTACTAAACACCATTTATTACTATATATATATATATATTTTTTTTTTTTTTTTTTTTTTGCATATTTATAAATAGGTGGTAATTGTCTGATACCATAAAATACCCGGATCCTATGGATGCCTATCCACCCCCCCATGCCAAACAATGCTATGTCCTCATATGCATGCAAGGAAAGGCAGAGAACGGATGACAGATCGGGTAACAAGAGCTGAGGTTCAGGGTATAGATCAGGGTGGAAGGGTGGTTGGATGGTGGGTGGTGAAGAGAAAAGTGAAGTGATTGCGATAGAGGTGTGAAAAGTGATGGTGGATGGTGAGTGCTGTTAGGGTGCCTCCCAACAAGCGCTGAATTTAATGTCCCCAGCTGGACTCAGAATGAGGCAAAGAATTAGTTACCCTCCAGCAGGGCAACGGTTTCTCCAACGGGGGCAGGTTCATGAGTCAGATAGGGTTTCAAACGCTGCCCGTTGACCGTAAATTTACGCCCAGATTTGGGATCTTCGATTTCGACGGCCCCATTGGGGAATGGTCTTGAGACCAGAAAAGGACCAGTCCATTTGGACTTTAATTTCCCAGGAAAGAATTTGAGTCGGGCATTATAGAGCCAAACTTGCTGAGATGGCTCAAATTCCTTCCGCCGAACATGGCTGTCATGAAAAGCCTTAGTGCGCTGTTTAAAGGTTAGAGCAGAATCATAGGCTTCACGACGGAGCTCTTCCAGCTCCTGGAGTTGGAGTTTCCTTTCTCGTTCACACAAGTCTGGGTCGAGGTTACATTGGCGAACCGCCCAATAAGCGCGGTGCTCCAACTCCACAGGCAAATGACAAGGCTTCCCGTAAACGATTCTATATGGAGACATACCAAGGGGAGCCTTGAAGGCGGTCCGATACGCCCAAAGTGCGTCAGTCAGCTTGTCGGACCAATCCTTACGGTCAGGCCGAACCGTTTTCTGGAGAATCTGCTTGATTTGCCGGTTCGACACTTCCGCCTGGCCGTTCGTCTGAGGATGATACGGGGATGCGATACGATGGTGGACTCCGTATCTCCTCAGAAGTGCCCGAAAAGAAGCATGGGTAAAGTGGCTTCCTCCATCCGAGATAATGGCCCGAGGGATCCCAAAACGCGCAAAGATATGGTCTTTGACGAATCGGGTGGAGATAACATGGTCAGCACGGCGCGCGGGAATAGCCTCGATCCATTTTGAAACATAGTCGACGGCCACGAGGATGAATTCGAAGCCGTTGGATGGAGGGAAGGGACCCATGAAGTCAATTCCCCAGATGTCGAAGATTTCCGCAGCTAGGATGTGTTGCAAGGGCATCATGTCACGACGTGCCATTGACCCTAAAGACTGGCACCTAGTGCAATGTTTGGCATAAGCGTGCGCATCCTGGTGAAGGGAGGGCCAAAAGAAACCGCACTGCAACACCTTGGCTGCAGTTTTCCTCCCAGAGAAATGGCCTCCACAGGCCTGATCGTGGCAGAAGGATAGCACACTGGGGAACTCACTGTCAGGAATACAGCGACGGATGATTTGATCAGCACCTATCCGAAAAAGAAGTGGATTATCCCAGAAATAATACTTTGCTTCTGCCATGAGACGCTCACGCTGGTTTTTAGGCCAGCCACGTGGAAGAGATCCAGAAGCAAGGTAATTGGCAATGTCGGCATACCACGGTCCACTTGCCGCATTTATTGCCAATAGGTGCTCATCAGGAAAAACTTCATTAATTGGCAGAGTAAGTCCAATATGGTCAGGGTCCAGTCTGGAAAGGTGATCAGCCACAACATTCTGGGCTCCGACCTTATCACGAATCTCAATGTCAAATTCCTGGAGCAGAAGGATCCAACGAATCAGTCTAGGCTTGGCATCCTTCTTGTGCATGAGATGGCGAATGGCCGCGTGATCAGTGAAAACAATAACGTGAGAGCCCAGAAGGTAAGAACGGAATTTTTCCAGCCCAAAGACGACTGCCAGTAGTTCCTTTTCAGTGGTAGTATAATTACGCTGGGCCTCGTCCAACGTCTTACTGGCGTAGTATACCACGAAGGGGTGTCTATCGCGTCTTTGTCCCAGGATGGCTCCGACTGCAAGGTCTGAAGCGTCACACATAAGTTCAAAGTTGAGGGACCAATCAGGCGGCTGGAGAACAGGGGCCTTGGTGACAGCATTACGCAGTTGCGTGAATGCTTGTATACAGTCAGGGCCCATGTCGAAGGGCACGTCGGTTGATAGGAGATGAGTTAAGGGTCGAGAAATTTTGGAGAAGTCTTTGATGAATCTCCTATAGAAACCGACGTGTCCCAAGAAGGAGCGGATTTGTTTGACAGAACCAGGCACAGGTAAATCAGCAATGATATCGAGCTTAGCTCTGTCAACCTCGATACCCCTATCGGAGATGATATGTCCAAGAACAATTCCTTCGTGCACCATAAAATGACTTTTTTCCCAGGAAAGCACGAGGTTTACATCAATACATCTCCTAAGGATGCGAGTCAGGTTGGCAAGACATTCGTCGAAAGATGGTCCAAAGACTGAAAAGTCATCCATGAAGACCTCGAGAAAGTCACCCACCATGTCATGAAATATCGCCAGCATGCATCTCTGGAAAGTTGCTGGCGCGTTACAAAGTCCGAACGGCATCCTTCTAAAGGTGAAGGTGCCGAAAGGGCAGGTAAAAGTGGTTTTCTCTTGGTCTCGGGGGTCTATTGCCACCTGGTTATATCCTGAGAATCCATCCAGGAAGCAGAAAAATTTATTTCCCGCTAACCGCTCCAGGATTTGGTCAATAAATGGTAGCGGGAAGTGATCTTTCTTGGTTGCAGCATTGAGTTTCCTATAATCTACACACACTCTCCAAGATGTAGGAGTGCGTGTAGGGATGGATTCGCCCCTGTCATTGACACGGATGGTGAGTCCTGCCTTTTTGGGCACAACGTGAATCAGACTCACCCAGGGGCTATCGCTGATCGGGTAGATTATACCCGCATCCAGCCACTTAATGATTTCATTCTTAACGACCTCCCGCATGTTAGGGTTGAGACGTCGCTGCATCTCGCGAGAAGGTCGAGCCTCCTCCTCCGTATATATACGATGAGTGCAGTAGGAGGGACTAATACCAGATAAGTCTGATAAAGACCATCCAATAGCTGCCTTGTGTTCTAGGAGGACCTTAGTTAGTTTGCACTCCTGCTCCATGGTTAATTTTGAACTGATGATTACAGGGACCGTTTCATTTGGTCCCAGGAAAACATACTTGAGTGTATTAGGCAGCACTTTTAGCTCGGGAGTGGATGGGGAAGGATCTGGCATTTCTTGGGACGAGAGTGTCCCAGACGGGTAGGAGAACAAGTTAGGAGGAAGAAACTGGCCTTCAGATTGGCCAAGAAGAGGGGCTTCTTGGATAGATGGATCCAAAAATGAATAGCCCCAGTGAGAAGTATATGGGCTCAAGGTCCCAGTGTGGATTTGTAAATCCACCTGATTTGGCGGGGAAGAAAGGGCAATTTGGTCTTCATGAGTGTGGACTGACAGTGAGTAGCCCGGATATGACTCAGACCACGAGGTATGGGAAGCGGAGAAAACCTCGTCAGAAGTCTGGCCAGGAGAAGGTACTGGACAAGGGAGGGATTGGGGAACGTCACAGTATGCGTTGGTCAGGCAGTTATCAGTGTTTATAGGTAATCTGCAACAGTCCGAATAGGTCCCAATTAGTCCGATACACGCGCTGACGGCCATGTCCTCGTCAGACGTGTCATCCTCAATGCAATCGCAATCAAAGTTCTTGGCTGCCTTGAATATGTTAAGCTTGAGCTTCTCAGATCCAACGGCAATCTCAATACAGCCCGACTCGCAGTCGATGTGGGCGCGGGCTGTGGCCAAGAAAGGTCGACCGAGGATGATCGGACAATCAGACAGTGAACTAGGAACTTCCATATCTAAAACAAGAAAGTCAACAGGAAAACAGAGACTGTTGACCCTAACCACCACGTCTTCCACCACACCCTTCGGGATTTTGACAGAACGATCTGCCAACTGTAACGTGACAGGGGTGGGTTTCAGATTTCCCAAGGAAAATTTTTTGAGCATGATGGTCGGTATGAGATTGATGGAAGATCCTAGATCAAGCAAGGCACGGTTAAAACTGCAGCCTTGGATGCTACAGGAAATCAGTGGTGTGCCCGGATCTTTCTGCTTCGGTGGTAAGTTTGATAGTATAGCACAACTCGCATGAGGTGAGAGAACCACCGGATTCTTAGTCTTCTTTGACTATCGCCTGGGTGTTGTGTAGTCTTTGAAAAATCGAGCGACAGTAGGTATGTGGTCGATTGCCTCGAGCAGGGGTACCTTGATTTCTACATCCCTGAACAAATTACGTAGGTTGTCAAAGGCCTGCGTATTTTTCTTCTTGCCTTTTGGCTCCCTTAGTAGAGCCTCAGGGAATGGGACTGATTCTGGCACAAGTTTTGGTGCATCATCCTCTCGCGAATGCGGTATGCATTCCGAATGAGAGGGCGAAGAAGAAGATGGGCCAGGATCAGGTCGAGGCGGATCGACGGTCTGCTTACCGCTCCTCGTAGTGATAGCATTGGACGATGCGGGTCCAGTGGGATCATACGGTGGAGGAGGGTTTGCAATGGGGATATAAGAGTGTGGTGCTGCAACAGGATTAGCCTGAAATCCCGGTGGAATGTTCGGAGCTTGCAGAACTTGATTAACCTGTCCCTGAGAAGGTCGTACCTGTGGTTGAGAACCACGGGGCACGAAATTTCGCGGGTTTGGAACAGGTTGGGCGGGAAGAGTGCCCTGAGATCGAGTCGCCATGCGTAGTTGACTGATCTCGGCATTCTGCTGCGCCAATTGGTGCTGAAGAGAGGTCATGTTCTCTTCATGGCGCTTTGACATTTCCGTCATCATTCGCATCAATTTGTCAAGAGGGCTTGATGCGTGTTCAGTTTGTGGTACGCAAGGGCCTGATGGCGGATTTGCCATAGGATTAAACTGGACCCTTGGGATGACGGGTGCGGACGGTCGCATTGGTCCACCTGCGGGGTTTTGGCGCTGCGGGTTGTTGGACCATGCAAAGTTCGGGTGATTACGCCACCCTGGGTTATAAGTGGCAGAAAACGGGTTGTTCCCCAGGGCGCAAGCATCTTCTATGCCAGAAGACGCGTCCGCATGTAGATATGCGTCAGAGCACACGGAGGCTTGGTCCTCCGTGTCAAAATACTGGCTCGCAGAAGCCAGTTCCACATGACTTACCGAGTCGCTTGGCGCGACACTCGGTAAAGAAGGTCTAACGGGGTTTCTCGGGATAAGCCTGGTATTAGAAGAACTTGGATTGTGACGAAGTGGTGAAGAGGTGGTGTTTGCCATAGATCGGGCGGGGTTGGCCAGAAGCTCGTCCAGCTTCTTGTGCACGACGGAGACTTCATCCAGTTTTTGTGCAATAAGGCTTAAATCAGTGGATGAATGGGAGGGTCCCGTGTCAACTTCGTGGACATTTCGGGGCTGGCTGGTACGATTAAAGGCGATAATGGAAGCATTGTTCATCGAGTTTTCACTCATATTTTCAAACAGCTCGAATGCTCCATTCTCGTCTTTATTCATAAAGTTCCCTCCGCAGGAAGCGTCTGCAATCTGCTTCAAAGTCTCATTTAGCCCATAGTAGAAAATCTGGGCTATATGCCACTTAGGCAGACCGTGATGCGGACACTTCCTGAGGAGGTCGTTATACCTCTCCCATGCCTCATGAAATTGTTCGCCGTTTTGTTGCGTAAATGAAGTGATAGCACGGCGAAGCGCATTGGTTCGCCCGATTGGGAAGAACTTCTTGAGAAATGCTGTTCGCATCTCTTCCCAAGAGTGGGTGGTTCTCCCAAGGGTGCGTAACCATTGCGACGCTTTATCCCGTAATGAAAACGGGAACATCTTCATGAGGACTATAGATAACCCGACATTTCTTGGTTTAACGGTTTCAGCAAGTCGGGTTAGGTCTTCCAAGTGGAGAAATGGGTCTTCACTTGCAAGACCATGAAAGTGAAAATTGATTAGGCCAATTATGTTTGGTTTTAATTCAAAGTCGTCCCCGCCCATGGGAATCCGAATTTGTCCTATGGTCTCTGTAGCAGCGGGATTCTGATAAGAGCTAAGAGACCTAGGCTCCTCCCGTTCGGGAGGGTTCTGCATTTCCTCCAATGTTTCCCGAATGGCTTCGATTTGCTCATTATACATTTCCATTTGGGCTTGGAGGCGGGTTATGGGATCTAAGGCTCCACCACCTGGTGGATTCTGAGGGCGGTTTCCTCCCTCGGGATTTGGGGGTGGGCGTGCAGCCATGTTTGTGGAGGAGGAGGACGATTCGACTTGTTTTCTAGATTTATCAGTCAATTCAAATAGTTCAGGGTTTTGTGACCTCCTCCCAAACATGCACTACCGCAGGAAGAATTGGGGAGATGAGAAGGGAAAAGGGATGAGAGAAATGACGCCGCAAAGGTACACTTGATTACAAATCAATACAGTCAAGTTCCTAACCTCTACAGTGTGCCCTTAGACCTAAAGATCTAAGTTACCTACTATCACGAACTACGGAACCGAATGCGAGCACCACGGAACCACCGGGCCAGATTGAAAGGCCGTTTGCCCCAGTCTTAGACACCCGATAGCACGCGGGAACTCTCACCAGCACGTAGCCGCTACACGTAGGTAGTTAGACCTCCAATCCTTAAAAAGGGTCAAGTTACTAACAATTTTAATTAGAGGCTTAGGGTCAAGTGCTTTTGGAATGTGAAGGGCGTTGTTTACGGGTAATGCCCAAGTGATTGATTTTAAGAGTGTGTAAGAACAAGCATGCAACAGGGAAATCTCCCCGAATTGAAGTTTTTATTGGCGAATGATTTTTAGAGTTCAGCCTTAAGTAGTATGAATTTTAGGGTTTTGCTGAATTACCAATTCAACCAATCTCCGGGTTTTTGCAAAAATACAGGTTTTCCTTCTAAAACCCAAGAAACCCTTCTTCAATTATCAGTTAGTTAATGCATGCTAAAATGCAATGGGCTACCCTAAATGGAGATTTCTATGTGTGGATGCGCGAATCAATTTTATACCAATGTGAAAGGGAGCCAAAGCACTTCAATTCAAGTGCTCCCAATCACCAGAAAGATATCCACACACAAGGCTTCAACCAACAGATAAAGAAACTAAAACTGTTGGGGTTGAAGTATTCAGGATCGAATCACAGGCAAGTTTGAAAAGTCGTGGTGGGGTTGGAATCAACTCAATTCCAAATCTCCCCACCAAAAATGTGATCCTGAATTAAAGATAATTGAGGCAAAAGAGGGATACAAGCAATCTTTTTCTTTGCCTCAAAGAATACTTCCCATGGCGAAAAATCTAAGAATCAAGATTCTAGAATTTTCGCTATGCGAAGTAAGGCGGGAAATCCCGGGGCAGTGGGAGTGAAGACAACCAATCAATCAAGTGAATTTTAATCCACTTGCCCTCAAGAAATCCCAAGAAGTTTTTCTAATTTTTAGTTTTAAAATTTTTTTTTTTTTTATTTTTGTGGTGGCAAGTTAACACTAATTTGATGAGAAAAGAAAACCTACTTGTTCAGCAACGTGTGCGAAGCTCCAATGCGATGTCGGCGTCTTCACGCTCTCGTTCCCGCCTTGGATCTGCTCACGTCCTCGACTTCGTTAGCCTTCTTCTCCTTCCACCAGGTTCACCTGCACACCAAAAACAATAATACCCGTGAAGAGAGAAGAGACAAATTTAAAGGAATTGGATAGAAACTTACTCGAAAGCGCACCTCCCCGGCAACGGCGCCAGAAAAGTTATGATGGTCGGCCTGGATAGGTTGTTAATATGATATTTTTATCGTTGAAATGTGTATAGTGGTTAACCTAATTCAGACCTAACCATCTCTTTACAAAATTTTTAACCTGGCCTAATTGATTTTATCTTGTCACTTTTAAGCCCAGGGTCGAACTCAGGGAAGTGGGGTTCAAGTCGAGTTTCTACGTTTTCCTTAAAACGCGTCTCCTCCGTTCGTTTATTCTGTTTTTGGTATTTTTCTTATTTAGGTTTTTTTTCTTGTAATCCTTGTTCTTGAGGCACACCCTCAAAATTGTGTCCTTGGCTTTTAGCCAAAACAGAGTTTCAAAACACGTCTTGCTACTTGCAAGACGGGGTACCTGCAAATCAAAGATTATCTTTTCACTTTTATACCTTTTTTTTATCTTTTTACTAAGAAAGAAACTAACAGATAGAAAGTAAATATAGTAGCTATAGATATATATTTATATGTAGTATATATATAAAGGGGTGGGGGTGGAGGTGACGATGGAGTGTAGCACTATGTCGAGTCAGCCGACGTCTAGAGAGACGCAACCAACACGACTAGGTGCCGCGTGGAGTGTGGATGGAGGATGGATGATGTATGGGACCACGCTTTTTTTGTACGCGTGTATCAGGGAATATCAGCAACTGGTGCAGATATCCCCGCGATACAACGTATAATAAATAACGTGAAAATATATGTACATATGTATGTATATAAATGTATAAGTATATATGTATAGATATATATAGATATATATATATATATAGGTGTATATATATATATATATATTTATATATATGTATGTATATATGTATATAGCTATGTATATATGTATATAAGTATATATATATAATACTATATAGATATATATATATATATATATGTATATAAGTATATATGTATCTAGATATATATGTATATATATATGTGTATATGTATAAGTATATAGATATGTATATATATATATATGTATATGAGTATGTGTATATATATATATATATATATATATATATATTATATATGTATATGTATATATATATATATTATATTATATGTATGTATACATAACTATATAGATATACTATGTATATATAAGTATATATATATAGATATATGTATATGTATATATATATATATATATATGTATGTATATAAGTTACTATTAGTGTGTGAGTGTGTGTGTCGGTGAATGGGTCTGTGTGTGTTGCTGTAAGTGAAAAAAGAGAGAGAGAGAGAGAGAGAGATAGAGATCGCGAAGAGAGAGAGAATGCAGCCGCTCTGCAGGAGGCACGATAAGTCGTCTGCAGATGGCGGCCGACGTCTGGAGGTCGCGGGCGCACGGGAGCGTACTCGCGCAGAGGAGATGAGGAGTCTGCGTCGACCTGCTGCGAGCACGGAGGCTCGCGACAGTGCGCGCGGGGCTCTGTGGGTGCTGGCAGGGAGGCGGGAAGGGGCCTGGCCGGCCGCTGCAGAGGCGCGCAGCGACCGGTTGCGGGCGCAGAGGCGGGCGACAGAGCAGACGAACGGAAGCAGGGAAGACCTGCAGGCGCGCGCAGAGGGGCTGGGGCGCGTGCAGTTGCTCGCGGAGGCTGCGGGGGCCGCTGCTGCTGCTGCTTCAAGCTTCAGACCTTGAAGCGGCAGCCATGGCGGGAAGTGCGGGAATGGGAAAAAAATGAAAAAGAGAAGAGCCACCACGCCCACCGGCTCTTTGAAGAGCTGGGCGGTGGTGGTCTCACTGTGGTGGTGTGCACCACAGTGAGCTCCTGCCCGCCGGGTGTCTCCTCGAAGGAGGACCGGCGTATGGAGGGGAGGACGGTGATGGTGATGAGCTGAAGGTGTTTATTTCTTGCTGCCGCAGCTGCGTATTGCAGCAATGTTTTTCCTTGTCGCGAGGAAGAGCTGCGGCTTTATAGAGGAGGAGAGCATGGCGGGGAGGCATGGCAGCAGCAGGGAGAGGCGTTGGAGAGTGGCTGCTGCAGGGAGAGGCGCGGGAAGGACAGCAGGGAGAGGCGGGGGTGCTGCATGCGGCTGCGGGAGGAAATTCAGCCGCGGGAAGAAGAAGAAAAGATGAAAATAAAAATAGAGAAGGGACTTTTGCAAAGAAACACTTGATAAAAAAAATAATTATGCAAGCCATTTATTCCATTCTCTTCTCCTCTCAATTAAATGCATGCATGAAAGCGTTTTTACAAATGCGACTATAGGATTATAATATACATAGTTAATGCTAGAAAATAGCATAAGAAGGCGTTCTTATAGGCGTGTTTTGAGGTGTAAACAGAGTCCCGTTCCTAAGGGGCGGGAATTCTGTAACCGATATATCATGCATGCCCGTGTCAGACCCTCTCTTAGTTTGTGGGCATGCAAACAAGTTGCTGTGGACGAACGCACCCCAAATATGACATGCCAAACACTAAAGATGTAGGTCTTATATTCAGCTTGTGTCCCCATAAAATTGTAATCCATCGAAAGTGTATCAATTCTAGTGCATTCGGGTTGCGGGATCTTTATTCTGGTAGGGCAAGTAACAAAGTCCAGAGTTTCATACTGAGCCCTACAACCAAGCATGAGTCTTCTCTTCAAAGACGAATCCATCTCTTCCGCAACTATGATTTCATTGCTCATTCCCTCCAAGCCCTTGATCTCAAGAATATTTTCTTCAACCTCCTTTGTATCAGATTCACTGTTTGGGGTTGCATTAGAGGTAGGGTCAATTTCATCCTCTAGATCATATTCTTTCTCTCGGCCCTCCTCCAAATTTGTGATGGGGATTCTAACCGATTCATAATCAATTTCTTTGAAATTGTAACTCCATTCTCCATTTCCGACGTTGGCTGCTACTCCCACCGGATTACTTGTCTTGAGCCGATTAGATTCAGATTCCAAGGTCTCTCCCCTCACCTTCTCAGTTTCCTCCTGATGTTTGTTCTCAATGCTCCCCAAATTGTGTTCCAAGGAATCCTTACTGTCCTTATCCACTGAGCTATCCAACTCCTGAGGGGTATCAATGGTGGACTGAACCAAATCAGGATGACTAGGTGTAGTCCAATTGATCATGGTAGGTCCTTGCTTTATGAATTCCATGAATGGCGTTGTATGCAACAGCTTTCTTTGGCCTTCTTCCCCCAATTGTTGGAACAACTCCAACATGGCATGTTGCCCTTTAACCAATTCTTGATTCTGTCTGTGTAGTTCTAACTGGAGGTTATCAAGAATTGACATGGTGTCATTTGGTGTCCTTTGGATTTCTTCCTTGAAATCCAGGTTAAGAGAGTATGGTTGAGGTTGTGGATCAGAATCCATATTGGTGTTTAAGTTCTTGGGTGGGTCCTCTATTCTATCATGTTCAGGGTCCAGTTCTTCAAGAGGAACCATTCTCTGTTTGGTCCTACTCCAGAATAGTTGAGGTTCTAAGTCCTCCTCCCAGTCAGATTCTTCATCAGGGGACCAAATCAGAGGTTGATGATCCTGGGCTTGCCTAGATTTCTGATCATTTTCTGATTTCCATTTGTCTAGAACTCCTTCTAATCCAAAGGTCAAGTAGGCAAGGTTGTTGAATTCAGATGACCTTTCTTGGTTATTATCTTGAGATGGGTAGGGTTCTTGGTGTTCTCCTAAAGTGTAGGTCCTATCACAGTAGAGCGGGTCGGACCTAAATGAGGAGGCATCGTGAGGACAATCGAGATATGGAGCCCCATGATTTGAATTGTACCCTTGGGTGGCTATGTTGGTTGTATTCCAATAAGAAGTTGGTGCGGTTTGGTCATAGTTGGGCCAAGAGGGATATTCAAGGTTGTACCCCCAACTTGGTGGTTGGTTAGCCCAAGTAGGCTGTGGGTATGGTCCACTTGGGTTAGCATACAAATCCTGTTGGGGGTAGTTTGGGTAAGATGGATAGGTATTGAAATCCATGGTTTGGAAGAAATGGAGGGATGTGGGCAGAACAGATGCGAGAGAGTTGTGTCCTCAACCAAGCAAACAAGCCTAGTCCTTATGGTGTATTCCTTAGAAGACCTAGAAATCTCACAAAGGTTGATTAAGTCCGTAAGCACTGGACTTCCCTTCTCAAGGCTAATCTGGCCAGGTTGATTACGAGGGGATTGCAGGGAAGGTTCTTCCTTTGGCTTACGCCTCCGGTTCCATAGACCCCACAACCACGGTCTTTTGACACTGCCCCGCAGCCTAGTCACCAGATTCTACCAAGGGAATGAAAGCCAAGTGCCTAGCAGACAAAACCTCACCTTTTGAGACTTAACTCAGTCCTGCCTAGGGCACGTCTACTCAGTTTTAAAGGGTTAGGACAGTGCTTGTGCTTAGGGTGATGTGATGAGGCGTTGATTGGGGTGGTGCCTCTTAATGTTCCACTTTCAGAGTGTGTGCTTCTAGCAAAACATGATTTTCAAGCAAGGATTTGTTAAGATATAGTGTCTTTTAGTGTTTCATCCTTACTTAAGTACTTTTTAGGGTTGACGTGTCTTAATATTTTCAAACAAGTTTCAGTGGGCACGTCAAGTTCTGCACACAACTTAGTGAAAGTAGATTTCCTTTTATTTTGTAGAGGCTCTAAAACCCTAGTGTACTCATCCTGATAATCATGCAGCTTCTATTAGATGAGTTAGTTTTAGGGTTGAGTGGTGCGGCCCAGGTCAACTCACGGTGGCTTCGCAAACACCACTCAAGAGAGAAAGAAAAGAACACTCCAAGAATTTGTCCAGTATATTAGAGTGTACATTTTTTTGTAGGGTGGTGTGTTAAGAATGTGGGTCAAGCAATCATTCGCCACGCCAATTTTTTTCAGTTTTTATGATCTTTTTTAGCTTTTTCACGCAAGCAAACAATGAGAGAGAGAGTACTTACTATCGGTCCTCGAGGCGCCTACTTCCTTGCTACCATAGTGGATTGCGTCGCTTCGCCGTCCATGCGCCGAATTCCTGCAACCGTCAAGTAAAAAGGAAAATAGGGCATTAGAAGATATGAGAATGAAGGTGGAATGGAGGTGATAAAACAAATCCGTTGCCTCCCCGGCAACGGCGCCAAAAACTGACGTGCCTTCGTGCGTGTGTGTTAAGAGGTGTCGTTATAGTTGCACTTGATACGTCGGTTTTAAAAGAAGTAAACGGAGGTGAGTCCGAGTGTCGATCTCAGGGAGGCGTGGAAATCGGATTTTGTTTACCACTTGTTGTCACGAAAAAGGCGGAGTTTTGCTTGCGAAAGAAACGGTTTTGAAAAGCGAGAGATAGAGAGAGTTTAGGGTTAGAAAGCTCTTGGTTTTGATCATGCACTTTAAACAGAAATTACAAAGGCAACTAAATGAAAAATAATTTCATTAAACATGCATTCATAGTTCATGGTTTACAATATTAAATACATGCTTCAACAAAAGTAAATGAAAGCTTAAAAGAGAGAGAGAGAGGTAGAGAGAGAGTGGAGAGCGACGAGGCAGCCACGGCGGTGGAGGAGGCTCCGTCGGCGGCTCGTCGTCTCCGGCGATTACAAGAGTGCCTAAGACTAGCTAGGAGAGGAGTGGAGTAGTTGCAAGTGGGAGAGGATGCCTTGAATGGTGGTAGAAGGGGGTTTAAATAGAGTTAAGGGCTTCCTAAAAGAAGAATGTGCTTTAGCGACATCCAGAACGTCGCTAAAACCGCTTCCATATACGTCGGTGAAGGCCTTCTGCCACCGGTCAGCCGCCCGCCCCTCTCTCTCTTCAGGCGCGATCCGTGGCTGTCGAACGAGAGCCGTCCGATTGATGATCGGACGGCTGAGATCCTCCCGCGCCTGCGCTAGGATCGCGCTTCGGGCGCGCGTGCGCGCGCGCGTTTCCGCCCGGCGTGCGCGCGCGCGTGGGAGGTGGGGCGCTGTCGTCGCGCCGCGTGACGCAATCCTGGCCGCTCGCTTCTGATCGCGCGGCTCAATTTTGCCGCGCCCTTCGCCCGCAAATGATTTTCGCTCCGCGCGGATCGAACGCGCGTCGCCGCAACGCGGGCGTGCGCGCTAACCGTTGCGCCACGCCCACGCTTTGTCGCGGCGACCGCGGGCGAGCGCGCGGATCTCGGCCGTTCGATCGAAGATCAACGGCCGAGATGCGTCCTTGGCTGGCTTGGGGGCGTGCGGGCGGCGGGGGCGGGGCGACGTGGCGCGTTCTAGGCCGTTGATCTCCAGATCAACGGTCAGGATTTCTTGGGCCCATTGTGGGAGCTCCGGATGTCGGATTTGGCCGATTTTGAGTCCGTTAGACTCCGTTCGTCGTCCTGAATCCATCCGTGCGGTCCGATTGCTCATCTGAGGCCTGCTTTGACAAATGCTTTACACAAATGGCCATTAATACAGTTTATAAGCAATCTTGGTACTTGATGCATGCAATGCTCCTATTCTACTTTATGTTGTGCCTTTTATTCTAAAGATGGGCCATATTCAACCTAATTACTACCCCCTTGCGTGGTGTTGTCATGTGTGCAGGAACTACAGTGGGAAAGTAGGAATTTGAAAGCGAAAGCTCAAAGTTCCTTGTCGTCCCGCGAACATTCAAGTTGGTTCTTCTAACTTGTCACACCTAACCTAAAAAAACTACCAAAATACACTAAACTTGGCTTTTGGGACCCTAAACAACTTAATTAAGTGGAGTGGTGCATTTTAAAACTTATTAATTGCTTATTTGCACCATTAACACCACTTCATTTCAAGTATTGGTGTTCTATTTTTCAGATCCAGATTTCTATCCGGATTTGAAAAATCAATTCTTAACACCACAGGCTCCTAAAATCATAAAATTTCATACAGTGATTCCAAATTAATATAGGAACCTCTGTTTCAAATTTCAAATCAATTGGATTTGTATTTAATTTTTAAAAATTCATGGACTACAGAGGGGTCACACCCTCCAATCTTCCTATTTTGCTACTGTCTATGAATTTTTAGAATTCTTTTACTCATCCAATTTTTGTGAAATTTAGCTTGCTGGAATCCTTGTGAAATTTTACACATTATATAAAATCATTAAAATTTTCTGAGGTCAGTGGTAATACTGAAAAGTCCAAAATATTCATAGGTATCATTTCTAGACTTTGACACCAGTACAAGTAAAAATTTAAAATAATTATCAAACAAATTCGTAAAATCCTACAAAAATCTTTTCTGGAATCCTTGTTTGATTCTCTTCAAAGTAGTGGTGTTGTTTGAATTTTTTGGACCACTACTTAATATAGAAAGCCTCAAAACATCTCATTGGTAGTTAAATATCTGTCCTTGGACCAATTAGATTAGGGTTTCTTTTTTCATTTTTAGAAACAAATGACAAAAGGAAACATATCTTCACCCATACAACTTAATTTCCTCTTTTTTGTGGAATCTCAAACTTGTTTGAAAACTTAAAAAGAAAACCCTAAAAATACACTAAGTTAAATCCAATCCTAAAAGACAGAAATACAATAATTGTATGACAACTTGCTTTTCATTAGAGCCACTCTCCAATTCTTCCTGCACACACACAAAAAATTGAAATAACAGGGCAACAACCCAATTAACGCCCTCCACCTTCTGTGTGCACACTAGTATCCTAGACCTAATTAAAATTGGTAGCAATTTGACCCCTAAGGATTTCATCAACTTAGGCTTGCTATAGAGGACTTAAGCTTTCTATAGTTAATACCAATTCTGTCATCTATATCTGGTGTTCAGGCTGAAGGGCCGTGTCAAACGACCAGGCGCGGGTTTGTACAAGCACCTGGGGATTTTCCTGGGAAACGCTTGGGCCCAACCCTCCCCTTAAGCAACTTGGCTAGATTTGTTGACAGAACGGGTATTCACTATTGATTACTTATTTCCTAGGTAGACCAAGTCTTAGGTCAATTTCTAGGGAGTCACAATTAAGTTAGGTCTAGAATTTGATTGCTTGTGTGCACACTTCTCTCATCTCCATCTCTTCTCCTCCCCTCCCGTTTCTTCTATTTCGCACAGGCGGCGGTCCAAAACTCCACACTTGGAGGGACCACTTGATTTTGCCTCCCTAAAAAAGACATTTCCATGCATTCTTCCTCTTCTTTAAAAATGGAAAATCAAAATTGGTCCTCTAACCCGCATGCTAATTTTTCTTTCCCCTATTTTTCCACCCAGGAGCTACTTAATCAGGCCCCTCCACCTAATCTCTACTCTATCATGGCTCAGCTACAAGTTAAGCAACAACAGTTGCATAAGGATTTAACAAACCTAGCCAACCAAGGGAGTCCTGCCACACCTGTCCAAGCTCCACACATTCCACATCTCACCCCTTTTAACACCCGCAAGAGAGAAAATCTACATAAATCCCATGCTGAGTATAATTATTATTCTGAGGCTTTTTATGGTTCAACAGGGAATTATGTCTATCCCAATCATCACCCCACACAAAATGTCCCTACTTTCCAGGAGAAATTAAAAAATTCCTCTAATGGGAGGAATTATCCGACTCACTCCTGGACCAATCCGGTTCCACACCAACAATAGAACCCGTTTGGAGGGTATGGTTCAAATCAGACTTATCAATCTGGGTAATCTCAAGAAGACATTAATGCCCAGATGATGAAAACCCTGCAGGACTTACAAAGAAAAACAAAGGAAACAACCCGTCTTATTAACAATCTCAGTGATCAAATTGGGGATATTCCGACTCAAACACCTGCAGGACACTCACCATCCCAACCCACACCAAACTTTATTAATCACAGGAACCAACACCCAGGTGGATACCAACATCAGAACCACACGGTTCAGCCTCCTATTAACCCAATATCACAGCACCAACCCAGTTTCTATCAACATCAGGCCCCTCCACCTCCTCCCAGTGATCACCAAGCTACGTATGCAGAGACTTTGAGGAGTGAGGAAACCACCATGGATTTAAGGCCTTCACATTCAAATGATGAAACTGATTCTCAACCAATGAAGATTGACTCCCCTAACCTCAATAAGGAAGAAGAAAAGGAAATCCCAAAAACACTTGATTCAAACCCTATTTCCCACTCTCAAAAACTGCAATCCAACAATCCAAAATCAGAGCCCTCTGACCACAATTGTTTGGACTTATTTGAGCAAGTCGAGAGGAATATTCCCCTCCTAGATTCACTCTAAAAAATTTACTTCAAAAGGGCATGATCAGAATCTAGAAATGTTAGTCCTTTCAAAGACATCCAGCTTAGTTTTTCAGAGCAAGCTGCCTTTCACAAAAAGGGCACATCACTCATCTCAGTTGTCATAACTGACACCATTTTTTTTCGCACCCCTCTTGACTTAGGTACCTCTAATAATCTCATCCCCCTGATCTTATTTAAGGAATTTTGATTCAGCGATTTAAAACCTACTAAGGTTTAATTCCAATTAGAAGATCGATCTACCATTCAATTGCGGGGAGTTGTTGAGGATAGTATTATCAAGGTCCAGAATTGTCTATTTTTGGTAAATTTTCTGGTCCTTGACATAGAGGTACCTAAAGCTCTCATTAATGTCATCCTTGGAAGACCTTTTCTGATTATGACAACAACTAATATCAATTCTCATTCTGGGAAAATGAATATAAGTTGCAGTAACCAGACTTTCTCATTAGATTTATTTCAAGCTTCCAAGAGGTCCATTGATCACAAAATTTTTGAGGATACTAATAATAAAATGGAAGCAGTATTTGAGAAGTCTATGTTGATCCAATCTCATTCATCTTTGACCACTATTGATCTAGATTTTATTGATTCTTATTCTAAGGATAATTATGTGGTCCAAGACTTTCCAGATCAACTAGGGTTTGACTTTCCCCCTTTTCATCTTCCTATTTTTTCACCAAAAATATCCACACTAACTTCACCCATCCTACATCTCACTAACTCCTTTCCCCTCCCTTTTCCTACCACCTGATCCACCTGAGTTTGGCTTTCATCATCAATTCAAACCATAGCCAGACCCGGGTCCTTTTTCCATTTCTCTATATTATTTCGATCCCTTTATCTTTACCACTCATCTTTTTAGGGATCTTGAGGAAGACACTTTTATTAAAGACATTCAAGTGTCCAACTATTTACATGATTTTCTATCTTCTGTGCATACCTTCACGCCCAGCTGAATGGCGTAAAAGATAGCATTGGATGGGAGGTAACCCATCATTTTTCCTACTTTCCTTTTTCCTTTCTTTTTCCAGGTTTTGACTATCTTAAACCCGACCGCTCTTCATTAAGGTGATCCCTTTTCCCTCCTAATGCATGAGGACATTGCATATCTTAAGCATGGGGGGTGTTTTTTAAATTTGATGATCGATTTAGGATTTTCAAAACCTAAAAACATGCATTTTTCTTTAGTTTATTTCCTACTTGCATACCCAAAAAAACAAAAATGTTGGAAACTTTTTGAGGAAAAATTTTGAAATAGGGACTAAGGTCGAAAAAACTTACTTTTGGTACAATGGGATTTAATCTTTAATAAACTAGGGATGAGGATGTGGATCTGATCATTAGAATTTTAGGGTCTATTTTAGACTAGATCAGATATCCTTCTCTAAAAATTTCACCTGAACTTATGATAGTTCAGGTGACTTGATCCTATTTTGGAATATGGAAAGTATTTGGCTTAGTCTCTGATTCAAAAACTTGCATTTCTTGAGGAACTTCTTGTGTCAATTTTCACGCATAAGCCAACACTTAAAAACAACTAAAAATTTAAAAAAACCCCATGTTTGGACTTAGTAAAAGTCTGAAGCAGATCATTGGTTTGAGTTCCCACCACCGAGAAGGAGGAAAATGCCTCCTTTGAGGACGTGATGACAACATGTTACCGCCTCGGCACTGCTCCATATCTATATTTCATATCTTTAGACGGAGCATTAAAACGCATTTTAGAAGCTCAAGTGTCTTAGACGGTGCTCTACCTATAGTGTCGGAGCAAGAGCTTGAGTTTTCTTGGAGCGCCCCTTTATATTACATTGTGTTTTAGGGTTGTGAGCTCCTGGGTGGTGTCATGGACAGTGCTATCCTGAAGTACTGGCGCCAGAGCCCCCTCGAGGATTGGTAACGAGAATGATGATCCCGACACATCTGTTGTAAGATTAAGCTAAAAATAAGCATGGGGGAGAAAAAAAATAAAAATAAATAAATAAATAAACACGCCCCTATAAATGTTGGCTTTTCACAAGCACGAACATAAGGTTTTAAAGGATTTTGCAAGTTACGAATCAGATTCATGAGCCAGAAAAATTCTAAAAACAAAAATTTCAAGTCATCTGAATTAACAAGGGATTAATTTGTGAATTTTTTGAAGGATATATTGATCCCGTTTTGTCTAATGGCTGGTTCCAAAAATAAATCCCGATGTTTATCCTTAACAAATCCCGTGCCTCCTGTGTTTAGATCAACCAAGGTCCCTTAATCTTTTTCTCCTTAAAACTCGAAAAAAAATTACATTTCCCAAAAATTCCATTTTGTAAAAATTTAAGTTTTGCTAAGAGACTAGCAAAAGATAAGCATGGGGGTGTGATAAATTCCAGTTTATCATCATTTTTATGCATTAAAACAAACCTAGCTCTTAAGATTTTGCTCTGCAAATGGGTTTTTGGGTTGCATTTAGGCATCAATTAGGTTAGGCATGCATTGCACTTTTTATTATCTTTTTAATGTGTTTTTGTGAGTGTTAGGGATATACAGATTGTCAGAACTCCAAAACCCTAGCACTCAGGAAGGCAACTGGTGAAGAAGAAGCTTAGACTAACTGGAACTCAGCATGATCCAGCTCACCATAACTGGATTCCAACTCACTTGAACTAGGGTTAGCTCATCTTAGCTCCATTCAGCCTCAGCTGAATAGCAGCTCAAGAGAGCTCATCTTAGCTTACCTTAGCTCAGGTCAGCTCAGATCCAACTCAACTTAGCTGAGTCTAGCTCATTTCAGCTCCCATTAGTCCACAGGGAGCTCTAGCAAGCTCAGCTAAGTTGACTGGAGTTCACCATAGCTCAGGTCCAACTACATCCAGCTCCACTCAACTCCGGCCAGTTGAAGATGACTTCATTCCAGCTTAGGAAGCTCAAGTCCATCTCTCGGGGACTCAGCTTAGCTAAACTCAGTTGAGCTAAGCTACCTTAGCTGCCTCACCCAGCTTGATCCTCCTCGGGAGCATTAAACCCAACTCACTTCAGCTCCTTTCAACAGAAGCCAGCTTGCTTTAGCTTGGCTTAGTAGCTAGCAAAGAACTAGCAAGCCAACCCAGCTATGGTAGCTCCTTGCAGCTCTCTTCAGCAGCCACCAGCTCTAGTGCAGCTTAAGATGACTACCTCCAGCTCTTCTCCCTGAAAACCCTAGCTCCAAATGCCTCCAACTCTACTCCCTACTAGCTAAGCTAGTTAAGCTGCTTAACTTAGCTACTCCATGGCACCAAAACCTACTACCCTACTACCTCAGCTCCAGCAAAAAGACCACCTACTCCTACTTTATTTTGGTGCCAACTATCCCTTCCATCACCACCCTCCATCCACCATCAAAACCCATCTCCACCCTCCATTTTTTCCCTCCAAAATTGCCTTCTAGAAGGTATTTTCGGAGGGAAAACCCAGGCACCTCTTCATTTCCCTCCCATTTTTCCCTCCAAAAATATCCAAGTACCCCTTCATTTCCCTCCAAAAAAACACCATAACCACCCCCCTTCCCATCCTATAAATACCCTACCCTACCACCACATAATTCCAATCCTCCATTAGTGTATTTTTCTACTTATAACCACCTACACCTATGGCCAAGAAGGAGTAGAGAAGAAGATTAAAGGGGCACATCACCAGCCCCTTTGGTGCCTTCTTCTCCCCACTCTCTTCAACTTGGGCCACGCCAAGGAGGAGGGCTTTTCTACTTCAAGGAGGATGGCCAGGAAAAGGAGAAGGACCTAGGGTGGACGTCCACCCTTGGAGAAAAGCTTAGAGCACGCCCCCTTAGGACTTGCTTTGGAGGACATCACCTTGGCAGAGCATAGCAAGGAAGGAGTTGGAGGACTCTTTTCAAGCTCGAGAGCTACCAAGCTTGGAGCAAGAAGCCCTCTTCTTCACCATCTATCTAGAGGATTTGTGTTTTCTTTTATTTATTGCAATTTTCTAGTAGTAGAAGCATCCATCTACTAGGCTTTTCTGTAAAACACTTTCTCATTAATCTAGTTACCTTCTTTGCAATTTCTTTAGTTGCATTTTTAATTGCTTTGTTTTTAGCATTCTTCACTCCCTCTCCCTTATTATTTTAGGCCTCCACTTGCCTAGAGTGAGCTTAGGGAGAGGCTCTACTTGCCACTTTAGAAGTAGTGTATTGAGTTAAGTGTAAGTCACTTTCTCGCCAACAATTTTGCATGTTGCCTTAATTTCAAAAACATAAAAATGATATATTGAAAAAGACCAAAAAGAAAGTTGAGATTTATTTTGTAAGCAAGAGAATTAATTTTGCAAACATATTGCCTCCTCGGACGACCCTAGATACCCCACTATCTAGGTTTATAAATTTAAGAGTTGATCTATTTTGCACGTTACAACGACGTATTTTACAAACCACGTAAAATCTATGTCAAGGGCCCCGGGTGGATGTGTTCTATGCCAGAGTGCCTCTGTCATGGACAGCGGAGATCTCTGATGAAGGTGTAGTGGTTTATGTGCATAAGCTGATAAAAGTCGAGGAAAAGAAGTGGAAATGACCATGGAGAGTTAAGGAAGGTGCTCAGGTGTTACGAACGCAGCTTCAAAACGTCATTTAAGACGTCTGGGAGCTGGCCCAGATGTCTGACCAGACGTCTGGAACCCCTTCCAGACGTCTGACCAGACGTCCGGAAGCTGGGATTTGATTTCCGCGGCACAGTGGATTTCTTCTACGCGCCTGCGCGCGTAGACCTGCGGATACCCTCTTTTTCCCTCTCCTCCTGCGAGCGCAGGCTCTGTCTCTCTCTCTCTCTCTCTCTCTCCCCACGCGGCTTTAAAAAGAGCCCTCGCCCTCTCCCTCACTCTCATCTCCTCCGCTCCCTTCTTCTTCCTCTTCCAGCCGGAGTGCGAGCGGCGGCAGCAGCAGCCGCGGCGAGTTGCGGGAGGAGGTGTCGCCCGAGGGAGGAGATGCTCGGCCGTGAGGGCTCGAGCTTGCTGGGGCAGCTGGAGCCAGCCGACGGGGGAGCCGCAGGCATGGAGCATCGCTGGAGGGCTGCTGCAGCTCGAGCAGCAGGAGGACGAGGCACGGCGCGGCCGTGCGTCGCGGGAGGAGGGCGAGTCGAGCTCTGATTCTGGAAATTTTTCCAGAATCAGACGTCTGGGATTCCAACCAGACGACGATGAAGACGTCTGGAGGACTGTCCAGAAGTCTGGTAAGTAAGTTATTTTCGTCTTCTTCCTTTTTTTGCGACCGTCCGTACTGAGAGCGAGGAGTGGGTACGTGTAGGCTCAGATATTCGCATCCAATGCGAATCAGACGTCTGGCCGCAGTGACAGACGACTGGAAGGACTTCCAGACGTCTGGGGTGACCATCGGACGTCTGGGAACTAGGCCAGACGCCCCCGCAGGCTTCTGGATGTCTGAGAGACTACACAGAACAAAGGTACCATCTGACCCACTTTTTAAGACGTCTGGAAGAGGTTCCAGACGTCTGATTTTGGACTGTTTCGTCATTTTCGACCCATTTAGGGCCCGTTCGGAGTCCGTTTTCCGCGTTTCAAGTTGTGTTCTCTTCGGAATAAGATCCTCTACCCGTTTACAGTAATTATATACTATTCTGAGAAACTCCTTGTGTTTGATCCTTATCCTAGGACCCCGTTCCTTTGCAGTCTCGGGGGTTGCGGAGGCACGCGGGATTTCCGACCACGCCCCCAGTACTTCCGTTGTAGCTGGTAGAGTGGCTTTAAAGTTTTTAACATAATTTGTTACAATTATGGAACGATTAATAGAACCACAGGGCATTGCATGAATCCTAGGAATGAGAAATCAGATTGAATGATAGATCCTAGGGTATTGCATGAATCCTAGGGCTGGAAAACTAAATTGAATGATAGATCCTAGGGTACGGCATGAATCCTAGGACTGGAAAACTAGTGATATGATTATAGATATTGCAGTCTTGGAAAACGTGGAAAGGAAATAATAGCTGCCTGTAAATTGGTTTAACAGCTACCTGTTATGAATAAATGAACATGATTGAGAATATGGGTTGTATGAACGTGAAACTGAAAGGGGTGAAACCGGAATGTGCTGAGTTAAAAGAGCTAGAACCCTATGGGGAATTAGGAGTAGAACTCCTGGAAAGTGAATGGAATAGAATTGGGGAAGTGAGCTGGCCCTTGAGTACGGAGTACCAAGGAGAGCGACTGTCCCCCTGTTTAGTGCAGAGCGGAGCTAGCCGCCCCAGGGACCCGGGGTTAGGTCTGGCCACTTTGTACCGACTTGCTGGCCCTCATGTACGCAGTACCGAGGAGAGCTACTAGTGTAGGGAGAGCACTAGCTACCCCACGGGCCCCGGGGTTCTGCTAGCCTCCTACACCGACTTGTTAGGCCCACTGGGCAACCAGGGTAGTCAGGCGAGGGTGCGCGGACTATGGAGGGGCAAGACCCCTGTTTGGTTACTGTGAAGGGGTTGGACCCCTGTTACTGAGAGGGCTCTATCCTATACTGGTTCCGTGCTGTGCTTTGGGCGCACCCGTTAACGGAAACGACTGACCGCGTGCCAGTGCGGGTTAGCTACCCGTGCGTTTACCACGTGTGCCGTAGTCACCGTTACGTCTGTCAATGACCTTGGGGTGGTTGACTGAGAGTAGGATCACCACGGGGGACTCTCCCGACCAGGAGAGCACCACGTGTTACTTCTACTGTTCGGAAAAGACTGCAATCAAGATCGTTCCCACGAGGAACATTCGAGATCAAGTGAAGGATCGGAGAAATAGATAAATTGTGAAACAATAGAAAGACATAAATAAAGGAAGAAAGAAAATAAAACAGCTACTGTACACTTTACTGCTTCTTTAGTTTAGCTACCACTCTACTCAGCGTTTCGCTGACGTGTTACACTCGTTACTTTTCAGGACCAGGTGTTAAGCAGCCAGGGTCAGCGGCTGCAGAGGACGCTGGGCCGAGTAGGGTCCAGTAGAGTTACCACTGTTCTTTTGTGCCCTCTTTGTTCCACTGTAGTGAGTAGTTTTTGTTACTCTCTGTACTTTTCTTTACTCGCAGTTCTTGTTATGTTATAAATGTTGTTCTACTATTGTGGTGGTACATGTTGTAGTAGTTCTTTTCCTTACTACTGTATTTTGTTACTGCTAGTTATATTTCATGTTGAATGTGGTTTATTTTACTGCTCTTTTTGTTACTTCCTCGTTGGACGACTAGGTCTTGGGATTAGTCGAGTCGGTCCGGTTCTCGTGTCTCATCGGGACTCGGGAATCGGGTCGTTACATCAAGTAGTTGAAGGGGTGAGTCGAAGTCCAGTGAGGTTGGAATTGACCTTGCTGGAGGTGAGGAAGAAATACCTAAACTAAGCTAAATTACACTAACTATGCTACCTAACTACTCTAAACTAAATCCTAGCTAATCTACTATTACCTGGATGAAGGAGATGAGGGATCTCACCATTAGTAGGGTGAGAACAGGATCAAAATCAAGAACGGGTGAGGAAAGAAGCTCCGACCGATCGAAACAGAGGAGATCAGAGAAGTGAGGCGCTCAAACGCCGATGGCAAGGCCGAGGAGCGAAAGAGGAGGTGAGAGAGGCAACGCTTCCTCAGCGACAGCACTCGAGATGGAGAACGAAGACGTCAAAGTTGTGGAAGAAACCTACTGACCGACCTCAGTGTGGAGTAGAGGGAAAGGGGGTCGATCCTTGGCATCGGAGGAGTTGGGGGTTATTTATAGGTGGCAATGGAGGTAGGAGGGCTTCCTTCATCTCCGACGATGATGAAGTCACCATGCCGAAGTTTGTTAGGTTTAGGAGTATCGAGACTGTAAGATGGAATGGTGGCGGTGAGCAGAAGGCTAGCAGCAAGGGTAGAGGAGTTCAGATGCGAGATGGAGAGTGATCGGTTGGTATTGTCACTGGTCATCCTCAACAGTTCAGTGCAAAGAAGAAGAAGGTGATGTCAGCAATGCTCATAGGGACCTTGGTGCAATAAAACCTAAGGACCTATAATAAATAAAAGGACTCAATTGAATAAAAACTTGAGGACCTAAACGTAAATAAAGGCATTTAAAGCTCATTTAATTTATTTCTTTTATTTCTTTTTCAACTTTTTATATGCTATTACAAATTAGGTAAATATTATATCCATGCCTTGAATTTATGTTTTTACTTTTTTTAGCGTTATTTAATTAAATGATTAATTTAATTACATAGTTAGGGTTAAATATTGATTAAATTAATTTAGACATTAATTAACTAGCTAAATATTTAATATTTAAGCCCAAATTGGTAATTAAATTATAATTATGATTAATATATATTTAATTTAGTGTTTTTATGTTATTTTAAAGATCCTTATTATTTAATGCCCTTTATTATAATTAACCCTTAATAATACATATCCTTAGCTAATTAACTAAGGAACTAGTTAATTAGGGGTATTTAAGAGCCATAATGAGTCTCTCATCAACCACCTTACCCCTTTGTCTCTGATCTTCCTCGGACTACATCTAATGCTACGGAAGTCCGATCGGGGCAATCTCAGAGGCGTTGGACTCCGATCATCTCCTTGATCAAATCCGTACGGTTGAATCTTCAATCTGATGTCCTAAAATGATGTTGCCCAATCTCTTAACTACAAAAAGAGGTGAATTAATATACAATTTGTACAAATTAATCTAAATGCGTGATGATGCATGTTATACAATATTTATAATGCAAGATGCTTATATGGACATAGGAACATGCATAAATAGGTCTTTTAGCATGGATAAATGTAGATATATCATACCTATTGAGCATATATTCTGAGCATAGAATGTGGGTTGGGAGCCTAGCCTGCAGGCAGTTTGGTTGAGCCAATATTGGCTGGAGACAATGCTCTGAAATGCACCTAATATGAACTAGGGCCCGATTTGTAGTAATGGTATTGATCCAATCAAGAGATCGTTGATCCTACAAAATGAACCAGACCCACCAATTAAAAACACATTTTTGATTAAGTTAAAAATCAAGTGTTGTGTGTGCCTTTGTGTGCAAGTGTGTTGAGTGAAGTAAAATAGCTAAGTGTTGAGACTGAGTGCTTGTGTAAGCCTAAGTGTGTGAATGAGTTAGTGTGTTAGTGTGGGTATATATATAAGTAGAATGTATAGTATGTAAATATTATATGTGTATATGTATATAAATAAAAGTATATGTAAAGTATAAGTATAGTATATACTTTTACCTAAGGTTATGTATATATATTTTTAGTAAGGTTTGAGTGACATCTACATATGTCACTGTATATATAGTATATGTTATTATAGCTAATAATATATGTTAGTAAAACCTATTTTAGTATATACTTATGTTATTTTTGTACCTACACTTAGGTATTGTTTAGAATAGTATGTATAACTAACATAGAGTAGTTTAAGGAGTTTTTCATGCCTGCTTTGTTATAAATATGTTTGAAACATTGTGATTAGAATTAATTGATTATTTTTGTTTATAATTAACTCAATTCGTTCATTCATTCATTCATTGATTCATTTGTAAATAGATTTAATATTTTTGGAATGAAAGAGTATTTTTGCATAATAGAGAGATGTATATTAATAACTGCCTCCCGACGAATGACATGGAATAAATTAGTAAAATTTATGTAAATAAATAAATTGACATGACATCTGTTTGCATTGCGACTAATACAACAACGATGACATCATTAAATCACATTTTGGCAAGCAAACGATTTTCATGATCAGGTGGTCAAAGGTTGGAGAGTAAGGGTGGAGGAGGTGGTTAGTGGTGAGGAGAAAGGGAGATGAACTGGTGAGGTAAGGGGACGGGAAGGGGTGAAAATTAAAAAGATTAAATCCTAAAAATTAAGGCCTAAAAAAAATTTGACTAAAAAAATTTTGAGGACTAAAAAATAATTTTTTAAGATTAAAAAATTTTTTTATTACATTTCAGTATAAAATCGTTAAGTGTAAGGGTTACGGCCAACGAAATTGCAAATACGAAAATAATACTACTTTTTCAACGATATATCTGTAAATATAGTAAATTGAATTATATTAATTAATTTCAAAAGGTCTTAATAGCATTCACATAAAAATGCCAAACTTTTAATGTTATATACATGTCATTATGCATTCTATATTTATATATGTCACATCCAATACACCTTTGTTAAAAAATGCCACTGGCTTAATGTGAGATAACTCAACATTAGTCATACTTTTAATGATTGCAATTTTGGGAAGGTAAAACTTTTAAGGTGTTGGATGAATTTATTAAGGTTCTTTGATTGCACAATATTGAAATGAAGAAGCAATAGTAAAATCAAGTGGTGAATTAAAGTAGATGGAATGTAGCTAGGGAGGAGCAATAAGTGGCATTTATTTGGGTGTGGAATATAATCTACAACAAACATGACCATTTTTTAATAATAGTAGATTATCTCGGTGGAGCCTAATCTAAGTGCCCTTTTTGTGGTAGATAATCCTTGTAAATATAAAAAATTATGGTGACAATTAAGTAATGCCAAAACTTTACGTCATTTGCATAAAAGTAGGTGAACTTGATGGTGTTTTCTTCGATAAATAATAACATGTTGGTGTCTTTAGGAAGACACAAATAAGGGAAAATAGTAAAGGAATTGTATATTTTAAAAATATATATCTAAATCTTATCATTGCAATTTCTCTCTTGTTATTTTTTACCAAATAAAATATGTATTTAGCCATTTAGCAAATACATCTTGTTAATGCCAAATCCAAGTGACGTTGTTGTAAAGTTGATCAACTTTACAATAATATCTACGGATATCTAAAAATGATGATGGAAATTTTGTAACGAGAGCTTTAGGTTACCTATGTTAAGGAGTATCTAAATTTGATGGTGACTTTTGTAAAAATAGTAACATATTAGCAAATCATCTTAATAAAGCTTAATATAATTGGTATTTTTGTAAAAATTGATTTTACATCATTTATGTTAGAGTACTAGATAATGGTGCTTTGTTTGATAAATGGTAACACATGTGTGCCTTTAAATATATAGAAATAAGGAAAAATATAAAGGACATTACATAGATTTTGGCAAATATATCTTACTAATGTTGAATTTAAGTTACATTTTTGTAAAGTTGATTGATTTTGCAGTAGTATCTATGTATATATTAAATAGATGAGGAAATTTTGTTATAAGAACTTTAGGTCTTATGTATTAAAGAGTACCAAATTTTAATGGTGCTTTTTTGAAAAATAGTAACATATCATCAAATCATCTCGATAGACTTTAGTATAAGCAGCGCTTTTATTAAAAATCACGTGGTGGAGTAAAACAGATGGAATGGATTGAGGAAGGAGCGATACGAGACATTTTCTTAGGTGCAGAATATGATCTACGACAAAGATGGGCATTTTTTAATAGTATTAGATTATCTAATCTAAATTCCCTAACTTTGTAATAATATCTTTGTAAATATAAAAAATTATGATGACAATTATGCAGTGTCAAAACTTTTACATCATTTATGTAAAAGTAATTATATTTAAAGGTGTACATGGGTCGAGTTCAACTTAAACCTAACTCGATTGATAAATCTAACCTGATAAAACTTATGTTGGGTTGGGTTTGAGGTCTGATAAATCTAACCCAACCCACAACCCGATTCAACCCAATACACATACACACACACGAAAGAGAGTATCCATTAAAATTTTAAAGAAAAAAAAGCAACGATGTTTAAACTTGAAAGGAAAAAAATATCCACTCAAATAACGTACGCCACTTCCTCAATTTCACTTTTCCCTCTCCCTTTGTGCTCTCCATCGTGCGTTTCTTTTCAGTTTCCCTCCCACTCGCAAACTCTAAACCGAGCTCTCTCTCGTCGTCGCCACTAACCTCTCTCGCAGCTCCCTTCTCGTTGTCGCCATTGTTCTCATCATTACCACTCGAGGTTAGGAACTTCCTCCCTCCTCTCTTCCTTTATGTAATGACCCATTGCCCTTTTAGTCAGATAAGACGTCTAGACTGTCAGTCAGACGTCTGTCCAGATGTCTGGACATATGTCCAGACGTCCGAAAGTAAAAGAATATCGCATATTCTTTCACTCTGTGTGCGGGCGACGTGCAGAGTCCCTCCCTCTCTCCTTCACACCCTCACCCCTTAAACCCTAACATCCCTCTATATAAACCCCCCCTTCTCTTCTTCTCACCTCCTCACATCACTCAGCCACCGCCACCTCCACCCTCTCCTGCGACAACCACGTCCCCCTCCCATCTCTGCTGCAACCGCAGTGAGGAAGGAGAGCCACCGGCGAGGGGAAAGCGAGGAGGAGCGAGAGCGAGAGAGTGCGAGGGAGTGAGAGTGGGGGAAAACGATGATGGCTGCGGGAGCACGATGGAGCTCGAGGAGGAGTCGTGGGGGAGAGGAGGACGCTGGTGAGGAGCTACTTAAGCTCCTGTAGCTGCTAGAGGTGCACTGCGGGCAGAGGGAGAGCGGGGCGAGCGGCGTGAAGAAGTTCTGATACTGGAAGTTTCCAGTATCAAACATCTAGAGTGAAGTCCAAACGACTGGCAAGGCACCAGGACATCCGGAGCTGAGGTCGAACGTCTGAAAGCGCAATATCGCAAGATACGTATCTTCCTACGCTACTTTTCCGCCATGCAGATCGTAGCGCAGGGGATGTTAGCTGATCGTTGTGTCTACGAGTGCTCGTACGCAGGTGCAGGCTTTGGGAAGGCACACGATGCGCTTTCCCAAGTACTTTTGGACGTCTGATCACGTCGCTAAACGTCCGGAGGTACTTCCAGACGACTAAAGGCCTTGTCTGATGTCTGAAACTGCCCTCAGACAATCGCAGAGGGAGTCTAGACGTCTGAATCAGCCGCAGGAAGGGTAAGGTGAGTTCTAACGTCTTTTAAGACATCTGGGACTAGTCCCAGACATCTGATTTTGGTCAGTAACCTTGTTTTTGGCATGTTTAACGCCCAAACGGAATTGGATTTCCGCAAATGAAGTACCGCTATTTTCTACTCGAGTTCCTCTACGTGTTCGTGTTGAGTATCTACTGTTTTGAGCTCGTCTAATGTATATTGGTCACTGGTACAGGTTACCAATTGGTGACGTGTTCGGGGCCCGTGGAGATAACAAGATCTCAACTTTCATAATTCATTTTTCATGATTCAATTCTCAATACATGCAGCTGGTGATTTCACAGGTACTTTTTCATTAAATACAGGTAGCTCATATTCTAACAAGCAACTCATAATTATAATACAAACATTTGCTAACAATTTACCTTAATCACACATGCAAATAAACCATACAGTACAACAGGCTCATTCATTTTCTACCCTAGGATTCATTCCACATCCTAGAGTTCCATTCAACTATTTCAACCAAGTTCATTCTCATTTAATTAATAACTGAATTAAACCACTCTACAGGTATAACGGAAGGAATGGGGGCCTGTGCCGCAGATCTCGTCGTCTCTGCGGGCCCCGAACACGTCACTAACTGGTAACCTTATGTTCTCTGTAGCTGATTCAGACATCCAGACTCCCTCTGCAGCCGTCTGGGAGCAGTTCCAGACGTCAGACAAGGTCTCCGGTCGTCTGGAAGCACCTCAGGGCATCTAGTAATGTGATCAGACATCCAAAAGTGCCTAGGAAAGCGCACCGCATACCTTCCCAAAGTTTGCCCTGCGTACAAAGGACGCAGGAACCAAATCAGTCCCACAGCTCCTGCACTGAGATACTCTGCATGGCGGAGATCAGCGCAAGAACGTGCATACCTCGCTCAACTCATGTTTTTAGACGTCCAGCCTTAGCTCTGGACATCTAGGTGCCTCGCCAGATGTCTTTTCCTCACTCCAGGCGTCTAATACTAGAAAACTTTCAGTATCAGAACCTGCTCGTGCCTCCACCCGCGACGGTAGCTCCAGCTACTGCAAGAGTTGGGACAGCTCCCCGCCGACGTCCTCCACGCACGCATGCACCCACCGCTGGCCGTGCGAGCTCCACCGAGCTCTCCAAGGTCCTCTGACCTTCCACGCTCACCACCTTCCCCCCTCTCGCTCTCCCTCGCTCGCCCTCCACTCGTCTCTCTCATCCGCCCTCACCACCGCCGCACAGGAGATCTGAAGGTGGTGGTGGTTGGTGGTGTGAGGAGAGGAGAAGGGGGAGGAATGGTATAAATAGGAGGGTATAGGGTTTAGGGTTCGGGAGGAATGAGGAAGAGAGAGAGAAGGGAATGGTCTCTGCGCACCGCCCATGCGCAGAGCACAAAGTGTAGTACGAAAATTCCACTTTCAGACGTCCGGGAATGGGTCCAGACGTCTGACTGAAACTCCAGACATCTTAAATGGTTAAAAGTGTAACAGGTCATTACACGTAGTCACCGCTACGTCTCGACAGTGACCTCGGGGTGGTTTACTGAGTGTAGGACTACCACGGGGAACTCTCTCGGCCAGAAGAGCACCACGTATACCTTCTACTCTACGGAAAAGACTGCAATCAGGATCGTTCCAACGAGGAACATGCAAGATCAAGAAATACCTGGATACTTTGAGAAATAGATGAACTAGAAACACATAAATGAGATAAATATAAATAAGAAATAAACCTGTTATTGTTTTACTATATTTGCACTTAAATAATGTAAACACCACTCTACGCAGAGTTCGCTGACTTTGCCATTTCGTAACCCTATTCAGGACCAGGAGTTGAGCAGCCCGAGTTTCCGGCTGCAGAGGGCACTAGGCCCAACCGAGCCCAGCCGTAGTCGTTCTTTCAACTCTTTCACTTTCTCAACTGTTGTAATAAGTAATGGACACATATTCTACTATTCCTATTACTTTCTATTTCCTTTCTGTTTTCTGTTGTTGTTATGGTGGCATGTACTATGTTTTGAGACAGTTGTTCTACTTTCTTTACTGCTTCGTTCTTTTCTTCTACTTAGTTATATTGCATGTGTGGATGTGGTTTATTTTCCTACTTTTGGTTATTTCTCGTTCGACGACTAGGTCTTGGGATTAGTCGAAGCGAGCCAGTCTCGGATCCTATAGGGATCCGGGAACCGGGTCGTAACACTTTACATTAGAGATAGCCACCACCTCCCTTCACTAGAGCCACTACCATTGCCACCACCACCATTACCACACAGCCTACCACCCCCTCACTGGCCACCCATCGTCGTTACTACCTTCCCTCTGCCCAACCTACCCATAGTCGCTAGCCCACTACCACCGATCCACCACCACCACACAGCCCACTACCCCTCACCGGCCATCCACTATCCTCTCTACCTTCCCCTCACCCATCCTATCACTAGAGTCGTTACCACCACCACCGCACAACCTACCGCCCCTTCACCGGCCATACTCATTTATTATAGCCAATAGCCACCACCCCCTCTCTCGGCCATCCTACTCCTCCATTGCCTTCCCTTATTTTAGCCTAAATTATTTGAAATTTTAATGTAGGCATTCAAACTTTGACACTTAAATTAGACAGCATTATTTAGATTCTCATCTAATTATTTATTTAGACAAAATTAAATGACATCCACACATACATCTTAAATTTTTTCCTTACTATTAAAAACTTATTTTGATTTTTGTCTAATTCTTTATTTTGAATGCCAACATCTATGAAAAAAAATTATATGGATAAGATAATCGTCTTATAATATGTGTTTACTTTTCTACAAGAAAGACACAATTAATATTATACAACTATCAAGTTTCTTTTTGTTTTTACATATTTTATTCACTTTTTTAGAATATACAAGTTGTTTATAAGTTTAAAATATTTTGTTATTAAGTATGAAAGACATAAAAAATATGTAGTAGATAAGCATAAGTTTTGAATCCTTTGACTAGTTAACAACCTGCTCAACCCAACCCAACCCGACCCAATTTTTATTAGTTGGGTTGGGTTGGAAAAATTCTAACCTAAAAATTATGAGTCGGGTTTAGGTTGAGTTTCAACCTGATCTGTATACACCCCTAATTAAATTTGATGGTGTTTTCTTCAAGAAATAATAATATGTTGGCGTCTTTAGGAAGACGCAAATAAGGGAAAGAAAAAATGTAGGGAAACACCATAGGTAGCACATTTTGTAATGCAAGGTGGTGTAAATATAGTCCCCACTTAACAATTGATATTTAATGTAAAAAAATAAAATAACGAAAGATCTATTACATGATGGATCCCACCACACTAAAAAAAATCACCACACCACTTTGAACTAAATGCACGATTGATAAATCATTTAACATACGTGATAAATTATTATGTGTGATTTTGCACCAGTGCAAAATTATTTTGGAAGTAATTTTGCATTGGTGTAATGTCATTTTGAATCGATGCAAAATTATTCTGAAGATACAAGGTGATTCTAAAGGTGATCTAGTGATTTTGCATGTGTAAAGTGGTTTCGAATATGATTTCAGTGATTTACACTCATAAAAAATAATTGTTATTGATTTGAACAATAGTGAATCCCACCACGTTACTACTTTTTTACGTAAAAGATATATATGAAGGTCCCTACTAGGAGGGGGTGACGTAATAATTGCGGAAATAAAATATATAAAGCAATCTCACAAAATAAGCAATCACAAAATATGCACAAGTAATTTTTAGGTGGAAACCCAAACCGGGTGAAAACCACCACCTAACCCTTTCGAGTTAGGATTTACCGATCAACCTAGTTGATCAAATCCACTAAACCGAATCACTTAAAACGAGGGTGATTCAACCTCAATACAACCACGCTACAAGTACGAGGGTAGCGTTCCTCAACCCCTTCTCTCCACGAGAAGGATTTTGTCCCACGAAGGAGACGGGAATTCGCAAAGCGAATACCCAACCAAAATAACAAAGGTAAAATAAAACAACAGGTCCTATAGAGCCAACAAAGTAATTAAGAACCTAGCTTCTATAGGAATAAGGAAACTCCCCTTTGCAAGGAGTGCGTCGAGGATGACGCGGTGCGTGTGCCACGCAACGGCGCAATGTCGCTCTCGTAGACAACGGCGGGAGAGCGGGTGCGCGAAGGGAATTTAGCTCTCTAGGTGATGGAACTTAAGCTTGGAGAGCAAGATCTTTTCTGGACAAAAAAGAGTGTGAAAGTGTGTAGCTAAGTGTATCCAAGTGTGTCTTGTGTTTCTCTTAGTGTGTATATTGTGTGTAAATGGTCCCCTCTATTTATAGAGGCCTTAGGAAGGCTTTGGAAGGCTTGGAAAAGCTTCCATAGCCGTTGGGTGCAAAGCCCAAGTGAATCAGCCCGAAATCAGGAACAATCATTGTTCTGACAGGCTTATCAGACATCTAATTCTAGCATCAGACGTCTGGAAGTTCACTTTAAGATGTCTGATTAAAAGGTCAGACGTCTGATTTTGGGCGGGTCTCTCCCTGACTTGGATCAGATCTAAACAGGGTTTTTGTGCAAGTCCATCAGACGACATACAGGACGTCTGGCACTATGTCAGGATGTCTGGAAACCTACTTTTACTGTGGGAATTGATTTCCAAACATTGCAACGGCTAGAAAATCTCTGAGAAGAGATTTTGGGTCAGCCGAGGCAAAACGGTCATTTATCAGACGTCTGGACAGTCTTATGGACGTCTGATAAGGCTCTAACGGTTATATCTGGAGTGTCTGCTAAGCCAGCCAACGGTCCACTAATTGGACGTCTGGCAAATCCATCAGACGTCTTCTAAGATGTCTGGTATAAGGTCTGGACGTCTGATTTCATCAGACAGAACTACTATGTCCAGCCTAACAGTTATCAGACGTCTGAAACAACAGTCAGACGTCTTAAAATACATTATCAGACGTCTGATTTTGGAATTAGACGTCTGGAAAGTCTGTTTGAACCCTATATTGGTTTTCTAAGTATTCTACAGAAAACCTAAGTATCCTAGGGTTGTGCCGGTGTTCCTAGGACTACTGTTAGGGTTCTTTGAGGCTCTTTAACATAATTTCTAAGGAAATAAAGAAAAACAAAAGAAACGAAAAATACAACAAGTACAAAAGAAGGAAATCTATCCTATTCTTCATTTCCTTCCATCTTCAATCTGTCGCTCTACGCGAACCTCCTCTGTTTTTCGTCAAGCTCCTCCAATCCGTCCTGGATGCGAGCTCGAACTCCGTCTAAACACGTCCACATTTGCAATTGACCTGAAATCTAGGACTCAAATTGCAAATGTTAAATAACACGTGTTTTGTTATCATCAAAACAAATGATCGTGGTGCTCTAGCACCAACAATCTTCCCCTTTTTGATGATGACAAAACCGTAAATAATAATACAAAAAATCCTCCCCCTTTTTGACATTATCAAAAAGGTTTGATTGATTTTAAATTTCCTATAACTCCCCCTTAAAACATGCTCTTCTATGAATTTATTTTGACAAAGGTAATGTCCTCCCCCTTTTTGTAACAATGAGATAGCTATTATTTTTCTCCCCCTTTCTAAAGGAAATTTAGCTACCTTATTTCTCCCCCTTAAAAATTGACAATTAGCTCATAAACTTTAACTCCCCCTATCTAAATGCTACTGATAAACAAAGATAGGGTAAAGGGTTTTACCTCACCTACCATGGCCAATAAAATGGCCCGAATGGTGGTGGTGGATGCCACATCGGATGGGGCTCCCATCCGTAGCTTGGAGGCCCGGGCATTGGCGCCGGTCTCCAATCTGGTGGTCGACGTGCGGCGGTTTCGTCGTTTGTTCGCCGTCTCGTCGGTCTTCTTGTTCTCCTCCTTGGTCTACTCCTTGGTTCTCCCAACTTGAGTTGACCAGACTTGAGCTTGTAGGTCCAGTCCTTTATGTTGTAATTATCCCTGAACCCTACAAAACAAGATTCTAATTCCTTTTTCGGTATCCAAGTGGACTTGGATCCGGATTTGTTAGCGGGTCTCCTTGATGGAGATCCTTTCTCAATCTTAGGGCTATAAAAATTATCTACTTTATTGATTAATTTGTTGGAGTTTTCCCTAAGACATGCAATTTCTTTTTCTATAATACTCATCTTAGTCTTTAAATTAGAGATTTCTAACTTTAGACTATCATTTTCCTCAATCAATTTATTATTTTCATTGATGAGGTCTTGATTTTCTAATAATATGTTATCATTTTTAGGACTAGCTTCTATGTCCTTAAGTTATTTTTCTAACCTATCATTTTCATTTTTAAGAAAACTAAGGTTCTTCTTCATGCTTTTGTTTTCTATTTTTAGTGATTTACTAATCTCAAATAATTCATTAAAAGCTTCTTGTAAATCAAAATTTACCTCATTGTCGCTGTCGCTTCCGCTTTCGTTGTCGCTATTGCTTCCTCTGGCCATGAAACCAAAGCAAGCGGTTTCTTCTTCTATGGTCTTTTCTTCTTCTTCCTCCGAGCTAGAATCGTCCCAAGTGGCTTGGAACGCCTTCTTCTTAGATTTCTTCTCCTTTTCCTTCTTCTCCTTTTTGAGAAGAGGGCATTCTGGTCGCAGATGCCCTTTCCCGTTGCAATGGTAGCAACGTCTCGGGCTTTCCTTCTTCTCCTTTTTCTCTTTCTTTAATTCCCTACAAAACTTGGAAAAATTTTTAAGTAAAATTCTAAAGTCTTCGTCGTCGGAACTTACCTCGCTATCCGACGCGGCTCTGAAGGCGAGAGTCTTCTTTAGTTTAGGCTCTGGTGTATCCTTCTTCTTCTGCTTCAACTTAGTCTCGTAGGCCATCAGATTGCCTAGGAGATCTTCCATGTTGAGCTCCTCCATTTCGTTCGCCTCTTCGATGGTGGTGACTTTCTGTTCCCATTCCGGTCCAAGGGAACGAAGAAGCTTCCCTTGAAGCTCCCCCTTGATGAAGGTCTTCCCTAATGCTTTCAAATTATTTACAATGAGAGTGAACCTAGTGTTCATCTCACTTAAAGACTCATTAGGTTTCATAGAAAAAGATTCAAATTCTTGAGAAAGTAAATTAATTTTAGAAGTTTTTACCTTAGAGGTACCTTCGTGAGTTACCTCAAGTGTGTGCCAAATCTCGTATGCGGTGGCGCATTGCGAGATTCTGTTGAACTCCTCCGGGCTGAGCGCGCAATACAACGCATTCATTGTTTTCGCGTTGAAAGAGAGCTCCCGGATCTGCTGCAGCGAGTAGCCTCCCACGGGTTTTTCTGGGATCTCAAATGGCGTCTCGCATCTGGCCCAGACTGTGAAGTCGGTGGCTTGAAGCCATGTCTTCATCCGCAACTTCCAGTAGCTGTAGTTGTTCCGTCAAAGTAGGGTGGTCGGACGGTGGACTGCCCCTCGGAGATTCTGATTGCGGCTATGCTTCCCTCCATGATCTAGATCCTCGCCGGTTTGTAACGCCGATTTCGTGAGACCTGCTCTGATACCAATTGAAGGTCCCTACTAGGAGGGGGTGACGTAATAATTGCGGAAATAAAATATATAAAGCAATCTCACAAAATAAGCAATCACAAAATATGCACAAGTAATTTTTAGGTGGAAACCCAAACCGGGTGAAAACCACCACCTAACCCTTTCGAGTTAGGATTTACCGATCAACCTAGTTGATCAAATCCACTAAACCGAATCACTTAAAACGAGGGTGATTCAACCTCAATACAACCACGCTACAAGTACGAGGGTAGCGTTCCTCAACCCCTTCTCTCCACGAGAAGGATTTTGTCCCACGAAGGAGACGGGAATTCGCAAAGCGAATACCCAACCAAAATAACAAAGGTAAAATAAAACAACAGGTCCTATAGAGCCAACAAAGTAATTAAGAACCTAGCTTCTATAGGAATAAGGAAACTCCCCTTTGCAAGGAGTGCGTCGAGGATGACGCGGTGCGTGTGCCACGCAACGGCGCAATGTCGCTCTCGTAGACAACGGCGGGAGAGCGGGTGCGCGAAGGGAATTTAGCTCTCTAGGTGATGGAACTTAAGCTTGGAGAGCAAGATCTTTTCTGGACAAAAAAGAGTGTGAAAGTGTGTAGCTAAGTGTATCCAAGTGTGTCTTGTGTTTCTCTTAGTGTGTATATTGTGTGTAAATGGTCCCCTCTATTTATAGAGGCCTTAGGAAGGCTTTGGAAGGCTTGGAAAAGCTTCCATAGCCGTTGGGTGCAAAGCCCAAGTGAATCAGCCCGAAATCAGGAACAATCATTGTTCTGACAGGCTTATCAGACGTCTAATTCTAGCATCAGACGTCTGGAAGTTCACTTTAAGATGTCTGATTAAAAGGTCAGACGTCTGATTTTGGGCGGGTCTCTCCCTGACTTGGATCAGATCTAAACAGGGTTTTTGTGCAAGTCCATCAGACGACATGCAGGACGTCTGGCACTATGTCAGGACGTCTGGAAACCTACTTTTACTGTGGGAATTGATTTCCAAACATTGCAACGGCTAGAAAATCTCTGAGAAGAGATTTTGGGTCAGCCGAGGCAAAACGGTCATTTATCAGACGTCTGGACAGTCCTATGGACGTCTGATAAGGCTCTAACGGTCATATCTGGAGTGTCTGCTAAGCCAGCCAACGGTCCACTAATTGGACGTCTGGCAAATCCATCAGACGTCTTCTAAGATGTCTGGTATAAGGTCTGGACGTCTGATTTCATCAGACAGAACTACTATGTCCAGCCTAACAGTTATCAGACGTTTGAAACAACAGTCAGACGTCTTAAAATACATTATCAGACGTCTGATTTTGGAATTAGACGTCTGGAAAGTCTGTTTGAACCCTATATTGGTTTTCTAAGTATTCTACAGAAAACCTAAGTATCCTAGGGTTGTGCCGGTGTTCCTAGGACTACTGTTAGGGTTCTTTGAGGCTCTTTAACATAATTTCTAAGGAAATAAAGAGCAACAAAAGAAACGAAAAATACAACAAGTACAAAAGAAGGAAATCTATCCTATTCTTCATTTCCTTCCATCTTCAATCTGTCGCTCTACGCGAACCTCCTCTGTTTTTCGTCAAGCTCCTCCAATCCGTCCTGGATGCGAGCTCGAACTCCGTCTAAACACGTCCACATTTGCAATTGACCTGAAATCTAGGACTCAAATTGCAAATGTTAAATAACACGTGTTTTGTTATCATCAAAACAAATGATCGTGGTGCTCGAGCACCAACAATATATACCGTGCATTACATTTTATATCACCTTTTATGTTTGTGTACCCATATTCTAAGGGAAAATAGCAAAAGAATTATAGATTTTAAAAATCTATCTAAATCTTATAATTACAATTTCTATCTTGTTATTTTCTAGTAAATAAAATATTTATTTAGTCATTCGGCAAGTACATCTTGTTAGTGCCAAGTACAAGTGGTGTTTTCGTAAAGTTGATCGACTTTACAGTAATATCTACGTATATATAAAAATGATGATGACAATTTTGTAATAAGAACTCTAGATATCTATGCTAAAGAGTACCTAAATTTGATGTTACCTTTTTGAAAAATGGGAATATATTAGCAAATCATCTTCGTAGACTTTAATATAATTGGTATTTTTGTAAAAATTACTTTTGCATCATTTGTGTTAGAATGTCGGATATTGGTGCTTTGTTTGATAAATAATAACACATGTGTGTCTTCAAAATATAGAAATAAGGAAACATATAAAAGGGATGACATAGATTTTGGCAAATACATCTTGTTACTATGTCATCTATGTTAAAGAATACCTAAAATAAATGGTGCTTTCTTGGAAAATGGTAACCTATAAACAAATCATCTTAATCAACTTTAATATAAGTGGTGCCTTTATAAAATTGACTTTACATCATTTGTGTTAAATACTTGATAATGGTTCTTGGTTTGATAAATAGTAACACATGTGTCTTTAAAAACATAGAAATAAGGAAAAATATAAAGAGTGTTTCATAGATTTTAGCACACACATCTTGTTAGCACCAAATCCAAATCACCTTTTTGTAAAGTCAATCAACTTTGCAGCAGCATCTACATATATATATGATGATCACAATTTTGTAATAAGAACTCCACATCCTATGTATTAAATAGTACCTAAATTTAATGGTGTTTTTCTTTAAATAGTAACATATTGATATAAGTGGTGGTCTGTAAAATTGACTATACATCATTTGTGTTAAAGTACCAAATAATGATGCTTGCTTTGATAAGTAGTAACTCATTAGTGCCATTAAAAAGATAAAATAAGGAAAATATAAAAGGCATTACATAGATTCTAAACTAATCTATATTCGAGTCTCATAATTATACTCTCTCTCTCTATCTTGCAAAGCACAAGATAATGATGGCAATTTGGTAATAAAAACTTCACATCATTTGTGTTAAAGAGTACCTAAATTTAATGGTCCTTTTTTTAAAATACTAACATATTAGTAAATCATTTTCATAAAGTTTAATATGAGTGTTGCTTTTGTAAAATTGACTATATATCATTTGTGTTAAAGTACCTCATAATGGTGTGCTTCCTTTGATAAGTAGTAACTCATTAGTGTCATTAAAAAGATAAAAATAAGGAAAATATAAAAGACATTACATAGATTTTAGACAAATCTATATTCAAATCTCATAATTATACTCTCTCTTTCTTGCAAAATACAAGATAATGTGGTAATTTTGTAATAAGAATTTCACATTATTTGTCTTAAAGAGTTATTTTTTTTTAAAGAGTACCTAAATTTAATGGTGCTTTTTGGAAAATAGTAACATAGCAGTAAATCATCTTGATAGGGTTCGATATAAGTGGTGTTTTTTCAAAACTGACTATACATCATTTTTGTTAAAGTATCTTATAATGGTGCTTGCTTTGATAAATAGTAACTCATTGGTGTCATTAAAAGGATACAAATAATTGAAAAGTAACAGCTTTCAATCCCTCAACGAACGCTTCCATCTCCCACCATACCTTGAACTTTTGTTGTCGACAAGTCATCGTAAGATCTATAAAATAAAAAAGCCAGTGAACTGTAATTTTAACAATTACTTGTCCACCAGCTTTCTTTTCTTTTATACATTGTGTTTAAATTTAAATATAATTTTAAAAAGTTATTGTTTCTTTTTCTTTAGATAGATTTGAACTTTAAACTATTTTCCTTTTAGTTAGGAACAAATGAGATGTATTTCTTTTGTCAAAAACAAATTGAAAGTATTCTCATTTGTATTCATTTATCTAAAAGCACTTGTTTCATTATCATAGGTTTCTATTTATACTCTTGGACAATCTTTTTTAAGCAAAAATGTAAGTCAATGCCCTTATTCGAGCATTTTTTTCATACGTCTCTCCCAAGATTAAATATCATGAGCAATTTTTAGCCAATAAGTAAAAAGCACTATTGATTTTTAAGTGTGCAGCTACATATCATTATTTTTTTTAGTGTACAATCAAATATCACCTATAATTTTTTAGTGTACAACTAAATGTTACCCATGACTTTTAGTAAACATCTAATAAACATCACATCGATGATATATAAGAAAAAGTAAATACTTGTATATTTGTTTCGAGAGGGATGCATAAAAAAGTGCTTGAAGTAGAATGTATTTATATCATTATCTTTTTTTTTACAAGAAAATGAGTAGAGAAATATATATTGCAATGCAGACACATGACTTCTACTCATGACCCCGCTCAACAAAAGAAGAAAAATATATTAGTTGAAAATCAAAATATATCAATTGAAAATTAAAATACACCAGTTAAACATCAAATAATGAAAATAAAAATATCCTAGTTGAAAATAATTTTCCATCAATTGAAAATCAAAACACACTGGTTGCAATTAAAAACACACAGGTGTATTTTATCTTTCCACCAATAGAAATGATTTTCCACTTATGAAAAGTATTTTTTTACTTGAAATGTAATTTTTTACCTATAGAAAGTAGTTTCCACCGATTAAAAATCGAAACACACCAGTTGAAATAAACACATACAACAGTCCATCACATTCTCTCATTTTACACGTTACAAAATATATTGCAACGTATATTTCTTTACTTTTTTAATTTTTTAAAATTAAAGAGAAAGCAGATTTAACGGTATAAAAAGAAGTATGTAGAATTACTGGACCTCTGGCGTTTATTCTAATTTTATAGTTTTTTATTTAACTTCCTATGAAATGTTAATTTTTAATCGGTGATGAAGTAAATCTATCAGTACAAACCGGAGTATATTCGTTGTTTCTCTATGTTGTTTCCATTTAATACCAAAACCAATCTATCCCAAAAGAAAACGGGCCATAAATAGTTTAAACTTTTACAAAACCAATCCTATCTGTTCGATAGATGACAAATACAAGATGAGTCCGGGACTAAAGGAAACAAATCAAGTTAGGGTTTTTACTAAATCATTTTTTCTTTTCTTGCCTAAAAGAAGGTCATAGACTTAAGGTTCATTTATCATGAAAGCTAGAGTATGATACTGAACAAAATAGCATGTTTAAGGATATTATTAGCCCAAGAAAGAGATGAGGTGAGATGCTTAACATTGTCAAATATTAGCAATTCATTTTATGGGAGCAACCAAAGGAAGCACGTAGGGGAGGGGACCCTTTGTTTGAAAGTTCGCCTTTCCATAGGGATTAATTTAGAGGTAATAGATGCCAACAGCTATGCATAAGTGGAGAAAGTATCATTAATGTTGGTCCAAGAGAGATTATCAAAGCAACTAACAAAAAATCATGCATCTTTCTAAAACTTTTAATTTTCCAAGCAGAGATGGCATGTGAGTTGTTGGAAAGAGCCACTGTCAACCTTTTTTCTCTTAATGCAAATGACTTGTTGTATCCTCCTCTTTCCTCGAAGACAAGAGAAGGTGTGTCTATTCCTTGGATCCATATTCTTGGGCCCCATGGCTCTGGCAGTAAACGCATGCTTCTCTCAAAGTAATAAAAGGCCACACCTTTTGCTTTAAAAGCATAGCAAGAGAAAGGTGATGGGCCTGTTGCAAGGACTTGAGAGGGAGAAGATTCAAATGCAAGACAAAGTCATATGTACTCTTATGATGCCCCTATTTAAGGGCAATGTCCTTTCCACCACCCCACCCCCCCTTTCACACATACCAAACCCACGCCTTAACCAAACTTCTAGCGAATACCTACACGTGTGTCGGTGCAAGTTAATTTATATGTTTTTTCCTCCTTTTTCTTTCTATGTACATGGAAATATATATACCATATATGATGCCATCTCCTCTTCCGTATCATCCCCACCTCCAAGATTCTCCTAAATTGGAAGTTTAATCCAATTTCATTCTCATTGTCTTATAATAGGCAGAAAGGATATATTGATTTAGAATTATACACCAAAGTAAAGAGTAAAGAGATTCAAGAGATAGAGTAATAAATTGTAATTTAATTGGTGAATAGACTTATACCTCTTCCATTCAAAATAAACATCATCATCAAACATAAAAGAATTCATAATAACCACCGATCAAATCTATAATAATGCACTAATTAATAACAAGAAACCAATCAAAAAGCAATAATCGTGCTCACAATCCACCTACAGTGTGTTGATGACGTGGGCATAGCGCTAACGTCAAGCACCTGAAGCCTTGCATTTAGGGACAAGATTTAAAGCAATTGTCCTTTTTTTTAACATTATTTACTTTCCATGGAGAAAAATAACTCGAAACAAATAAAAGCAAATCACATTTAATTAAGTGGTGATGAATTATGATGACGACGATGGGAACAGTCCACTTGCTCGATCTTACCTTAAAGGTAGAGACATAATGCTAAAATATAAACGGGCAGTGGACGATATATAAGCGAGCTTGAGATCTTTAGACTTTGGGTACCCCTTTCTAAGGGCCAAAAAAGTAGCCATCCGTTTTCAATTGAAGGAGGGGGGCGCAGACAGAGGTAATGGGACTTGATATATGGGTACATATGGATATACTCCGGGAGGAATAATGGACCCCAAAAAAAAACTAGGTGCTCAGCTTTACCTTTTCCAACCACATGCAACTTCGCAAAGGTGTCACTTTTGCACCCATTTGGGAAGAAAAAGGTGGCATTGATTTTTCACTTTCTCAAAATTCCATCGCGAATATTTTATTGCTTTAGTTGAGACCCTCCCCCTCCCCTATCTACGTAAGGCTGCAGGAAGAAAACATGGACCCTATATGTAGAATAATTATTAGATTGAGTACTTCGAAGAAAAAGAGGGCATGGTCTATGATGACTAGGATTACATATACAAGGTCCCATATTTAGAGTAGAGCAGTGGTGGAATGGCTGAGAGTGAGAGTATCCAACCTCAAAAGAATAAAAAAAACTACCAAAAAAGAAAAAAGAGGAATAAATAAATAAAATAATAAAAAAGAAAGAGTAAATTTGCAAAATCTCTGTCCAGTTTTACTCTGTCCCACTCTCAATCTGTGACTCTGCCTCTACTAAACCCCACGTCTGATTGGGATACCCAGAACGAGAACCAGCCTATAAAAACAAGTGGGTGGAATCAAATCATGAAAACGAAGTAAGTATTACAGCTGGCAGCTTTTCCGTGGAAAAGCATAGCAATTAATGGGAAAAGGTTGGCCATCACGCCACGGCTTTGTTTGGGCATTTGCAAGTAGGGAGAGGTTCGATAGTGTTGAATGAACAACAGCAGACTTTAAGCCACAAACAAACCAGTGGTCACAAAGCATTTCAGGCGTCTCCTGCTGACGTGAGACTAAACGCTGCCTTTGGCAGGGGATGGTGTCTTGTTTTAGATAAAATTAAAGTGAAATAAATACAAAAAATTATTTGATTAGTAAAATTATAATAATTAATGAAATTACGAGTAATTGATATATTGATTTTGTAAAAGTGAAGAGAGAGGTAGTATGTTTTGATAGGATGAATCTTAATTATTACGTAATATTTTTTGAATTATATATAAAAAAAAAGTAATGGACTTTAATGTGATCATCCTCGCATCCCGTACACCCCCACCCCTAAATCCATTTCTATCCCAGCAGGTAGCATATATTTCACCTCCTACTCCCGTGACAAACGCAGCCTTAGTGTGACCCCTCCCAAATTCTCATTCTCCTCGCTCTGCTCTCTCTCTTCTCGATTGGAGCAATGGCCTAATTCCAGTCCAATCAACCCCATTTCGAACCTATAGCTATATCCTCCTTCGATCCTAGGAGAGATCCGACCGTTGATTTGATACTTGTCCGAAACTATGTCATCCCATTTGACAAGGGGGAATAAGTTGATAGAATAACAGGGAAGGATTGAAATAAATGATAGAGTAATTAAATTCACTTATTTTCATAGTTTGAGAGATCAAAATTATTCTACAAAAAATAAAGAATAACTTCATCATGGGTAAAGTTTCAGTTAACCCGATGTAAGTAAGGATCAAATTATAAGTAATAAATTAAATGCTTACCTCGATGTAAATCTGCTTAACTTAATAATCAAACACCACCGTAAAGAACAATTATTACAACAATAATGGATTTGGAATTAGCCATTAGGCTTGCTACACCTAGCTTGGTACACCTGATGGGCTTGTGGGCATTCAACTGGGCCGGATGGATTTAAATCGTAATTTTAGAGTTCATCTCAATAAAAATAAATGGGTTTCGGCTTGGGTAACAAATTCTTAGGTTTAGATCGATTTGGTCCAGCTACAAATTATATTTTTTTTTAAATAATTACAAATGTTACGTGATAATCTTTTACATAAGAAAGCATTCCTCTCTCTTTGATTTCTAAAAAGACTATCAATTCCTATAATTATCCTCTGACTCCTTTTTATAATAATGTCAAACCATCCATTGTTTCCATTTATAATATCACGTACTCCCTCTCATTTATAACTCAATGATTCTTGAACCCTAGTCCCTTACGACTCTCACTCATCTGAAATCCATCACTAAAATTCCAAATTCTTCGTGGTCCTTGGTCCTCCGAGTTATATTACATCAACCGTATAAGAAGTTGAGATTTATACGCATGTTTTTAAACTTGTGGGCAAGTTTTGATGGGCCTAGGCTATTGAAGTGAAGCCCAACCAATAACTAGAACAAGCCCAAGCCAGTAATAAATGGGTTGGGTTAGGCTTGGATCTTTGATATTCGTGGGTTATATGGGCTTTTATAGGTAACTAAATGCCCAAGTCTGAATGGAGTGATTCATAGTAATTAAAGAACAACAATTGTCGCAAACAAGTAGGGGTGTCGATTGGGTTTAATTCAACTGGATTTCACTTAAACTTAAAAATTAGCAAATTAGATCCAACCTAACCCCCAAAAAAAAAAAAAAACACAAGCCTCGGATCCTAAATCCAAGACCTAATCCAACAAGGAACTAATGGACCTGACACAACCTAAAATTGGTTGAGTCCTGTGCCTTCACAAGTGATGTATCAAGTTCCATGCGAATCTATCGAGTCTTATATGGATGGTACGTCCTCTTCGTCAAGTCCCTACTTGAACAAATAAAGGTCTAACAAGTTCTACTTATTGGGTCCATGTAGGTTCAGAGTTAGAATCCAAGACCCAAATAAATAATGAGGTGGATCAAGTCTGATTCAACTTAATTTGGGTCCAATGAAATCAATCGCTCTTAGTTTGGTTCATCACGTCCATTTTTGAATTGCAAGTTACATACTTAATTGTAGTTTCTATTTTCGGTAATTCAAGGAAATAAGAAGGTAGATTAGGATTTGAGGTTCCCACGACTTGTCTTGGTTTTTATTGTGTGATCCCGTTCTATCGAGGCCACCCATATATAAGGCAATATTACAACCTTTATCTTTTTTGCAAACAAGGCAATACTATAACCTGTATGCCCCAATATCCATCCTTTATTATCGCAATGCCTCATACCTAGATGGCATGCGCTATATGATTCAAATCACAGCCCTAATGGTGTTTATTTGTGACCCTTTAAATTCTTGACCGTTGAAGGTTACCCAACCTTTATTTCATGTACAAGTATTTTTTACATTTCAAAAGGTAAAGCGTGGAGTGGGTGATCAATTCATGCATGTCGAACTGGTCGGGACGTTGGGAACTATGAAAGGAATGAGCATGATCTCAAGTAATAACAAATGGGGACCGCTGAAAAGGAGGATATTGTTGCTGCTTAACAGTACCCGCTTGGGTTTACACGGTAAAAGGATTTTGAATCTCAAATACTTGTGGCCCATTCCTTGACGGTTAGTTTATTTCATGGGTTAGCTAACCTAAGTTAGTTAAGTTGTAACAACAGTTAGCTATTGTTTCTATTTACTTGCAAAGAAGAGTTAACCCTTATTTATATTTACTGAATAGGTGTTAGTGTTGCATTCGTTTTGCGTCGAATTAAGAAATATATGCATCGTAGTATAGTTAACGAAAATGCAACAGCATTTAAATTTATAAAACTAGAAATCGATGTGAGTTTGAGGTCGTTCGCAGGGAGCAAATATGGAATTCACATCACTAATCGCAATATAGAATAAATGAGCACAATAATTAATTGTCACAAAGATATGTAATGAATAAACTACTCAAATTGATATTCAATTATAATTAGTAGTATCTAAAGAAATCACTATGATAAAAAGAAGAGAGAAACACTAAAAATAGTGATTTAGGTCACCAAGGATATCCCTTAAGTTAAGCACATATCAAAGCATATCAACTTAATCAAATATCTCAACAATGGTCTTGAACCACTAATCTCCAAATAGCCATACCAGATCAGATACCAAGCATCAACTCAAATAATGCCACAATAATTAGAACCAATTCAGACGTCGAATATAAAGCTCAAACGCCCTAAGTATTAAGGCCTCAAAACAACCATAGAGCCATTGCAAGGCACCAACCACAGAGGCACGAAGCCTCAACAGAGACCTCAGAGAGATGCTAAGTATAAAACACACAGGCATGCATCTCGAGGCAACAGAACACATCCTGAAGCAAAACCCTCCCCACTCCTCAGATTTTCCTCCCTAATTTCTCTAATCAAGCGCATAATTGGGTAATCGGGCATACGGGTCAGAGGTCCAAGCCTGCCGGCATGGAGGCGGGCGAGGAGTGCGTGAGACACGTGAGGTGGGGACCTCACCCCCACTGTGAGAGGCAATGAGGCCTTAGCATGAAAACATTTTATACAGCCTAGGTTGTTATTCCACTTATGAGGTGGGACTAAATGTCCCACCCTTCTCTTCGTTGGCTTCGTTCTGGTGTCGAGGAATTGCTCGAAGAGTTGGAGCTGCTGCTACAACTCTACTTCTCGATTGAAGGCACAGCTCTACTACTGGAGGTCGTCTACATCGATTAAGAGTAGAGTTAGTAGTGATGATGACCGGAGGAATGATGTCGGTGACGGAGAAGACAGTGGATGACGGTAATACCTGAAATCATGAATATGGGCCTTAAGCCCTTATTAAACCAACTTAGAACAATCGTCGTGATGCAAGGAGTCCATTGATGGTGGGAGAGAGGTGATTCGTGCTCGAATATGGTCGAATGAAGTTGGAGATGACTGTGGGTTGTGGGTTTGGTCGTCGGGGGTGTAGAGTGGATGAAGCTTCAAATTAGGAGGGGACTTTTGACTAGTGGAGGGTGAGGAAGCTTCTGGGAGTCGTGGTTGTGTGGATGGCCGAGTGTAGCGACATAGCGACCACGCTAGAGGCATGGCTGGAGTCAAAGAAGACGGAGGGGGAGAGTGGCGATCAGCAGTCGATTTAAAGTGGGGAAGGAGTGATTCTAACCTAAAGAAAGAGAGAGTGTGTTTAGCCTAATCTAATGGACGAAAGGGGGAGGATTTGGCACCAACTGTGATTGGCTGGCGCCGGAGACAAGATTGCTTCGGTGGAGGAACTGAAACAAGAAAGACGGCCTTACGGCCTAATCAAATGCGTTCAGAAGCTTCGCTATATCGTGAGGAGTGTGATGGTGGAGGAGATTTGATGGATGGTGCAATGTAGTGGCCGGACGAACTCGGGAACGGCAGTGGGCTATGGGTTTGTCCAGTGAGGGTTTCGAGAGGCCAATAGCCCCAATTTTGTTTGGGCTTTTGGTCGTGAGGTCACAGCAAAGGTTTTGGAGGTGGTGGCGTGGAGTTTGGTGGACGGATGTGTTAACGCGAGCTCGCCAGAGCTCGTGGAGGTGATGGGGAAGATGGAGGGTGTTGAGGCGATATGGTGATCGAACCTAGAAGCTAAGGGGTTGGAGAGGATTACGGGAGTGAGAGGAAGAGAAAAGAGAAACTTAGAGCGCAAGAGAGAGGGTGAAGACGCTCGACTGTGATGGGCCGACGTCGAAAAAGATGGAGTCGTTGGTGAGTAATTCAGCGAGGATGACGAGGGCGAGGACGGTCGAGCTTTGGCTGGCCACGCTCGCGAAGAGGAGAGGAAGAAGATGGCATATCCTGTTGGTAGAGAGCATGCACAGAAGGAGACCGGAGGGCTCGCCAGAGCAGAAGAAGGTGATGGACGAAGGAGGAAAGTAGTGTTTTCCGATCAATTCTTGGCTTAGGAGAACGGCTATGGCCAGGGGCTCCTTTATAGAGCTTCAGATCGAGATCTTAATTAGGAAAGAGTCTTGGAATTCTCGAGATTTCAAGGAAAACTATCCTCTGAAATCTCTAGCTCGCATGAGCTCTAGAGATCTCTGTAGGGTTTCCTAGCTGGTCCAAATGATTGGGAAGGTTCTTGCAAACAATCCCTCCAATTTTGGAGGGATTTGGATCTAATTTGAGGGAGGAATCCTCCCTCGAATCTCGGTTGAGAGCTGCATTCACATCAATGGCGATAAGAATCGAAATGCATAAAATGATGAAAAGTTAGGGATCCTTTTGCAAAGAATTCGAAACCTAAGGGGCTAAAGGTAAGAAATAGAGTTTTTAAGGACTAAAGTGCAAACTAGGTCAAGATGGACTCTGATTGGGCCAAAATTTTGCTACCAACCTAATTTAGACCCAAGAAATCTAATGGTAAAGTTGAATTTGAGTTTTGACCATGTTTGACTAGGAAATTTAGACAGAAGCCCAAATTAAGGTAAAATCCCGTCTAAGACTCTGTTCAAGGTCAAAATGAGTTCAAATGGTCAAACCAAATGTACCAAATCTCTTAGAATATTATTCTTTGAATTTTAGGAATTTTATATAAATTTTATCCAAATAGAACCTCTTTAATTTAAGTGGGTCTGAAATTAGGGTTTTGTGTGTTGTGGTTCTCACAAAGCGCGAAACCCCATTTTTGTCTGTGTAGACCCACTCATTGGACTTTAGTGCTCATTTAACCTTCATTTAACCCCTGAAAAATCCCGTGGTTAATCTTGTTTATGATGTGCTGTTAAAATTACAGAATTAACCCTGATTTCCCATTCTCTTCTCAAATCAGAATATTATAGAATTACAACTCTCAGATGATTATGTAGGAACTTTTATCAATTATACTTAAGAGTGGCTAGTTAGGGCTTATGATGGTGTTCCCATCAATTAGGAATGAGGGTTATCATGTGATGTGAAAAGGGAGCGTTTACTTGGGAATGGGGGTTATGAAATTGCACTAGACGGGGGTGAATAGTGCAAGATAAAAAATATGTGAAAATAAAAATTAATCACATAAATATTCACCACAAGAGAAAAAATTTTTAGGTGGAAACCTCAAATGTAAAAACTAATGATAACATCATCATGCACCATAACTAGCTTTAACTAATCAGAATCAATTGACAAAATGCTCCAACATAATCACTAGAGAGTCATAATTCACTGAATATCCTTTCTGAGAAGAGTGCATTAAATCAAGGTTAAATCTGCAGTTTTAACAGCATATTATGAATGCAAAATAATCACGGGATTTCCCTGGGGTTAATCTAAGGTCAAATGAGCATTAATGATTAATAAGAGGGTCCATGCAGACAGAAATGAATTTTCGCGTACTTCGAGAACTGATTATAACCTAAAATCCTAATTTCAGACTCGCTTAATAATAGAGGTTCTAGTCAAAATAAAATCCATCTAAACCTTCGAAACTTCATAGAAAAATATCCCATAAGGTTTGGCAACCTTGGTTTGACTATCTGAACCTATTTTGACCTAAAACAGAGTCTCAGACGGAAAGTTGCCCTAATTTGGATTTCTATGCAAATTTTCCAGTCAAACTTAGTCAAAACTGAAATCTGACTTTACCATCAGATTCCTTGTGTCCAAATAGATTTGTACCAAAATTTGAGCCCAATCAGAGACCATCTTAACCTAGTTTGCATTTTTGTCCAGTCAGACTCTCTCTCTCAAATAGCCCCTCAGCTTTTGAATTGTTTGCAATCAAGACCCTAGGTTTCTCATCATTCTTTGCAAATAGGTCCCTACCGCCATTGGTGTGAACACTCCAAGATCCGTCGAGATTCGAGCAAGGATTTTTCGTTCGATTCATAATCAAACAGTCCCAAAATTGAAAGGGAGATTCCTTGAGGAATTCCCTTCCAAATGGACCCAGCCATGATTCCTAATTCCTTCCCAATCTCCCATGCGAACGCATGGAAGATTCGGGTATCCCATGTGCGCGAAGCCCCCGGAGCTTGAAAGCTTGTTTCCAAGCTCAAAAACACCCCCTAAAGCGTATAAAATGACCTACAATGCATTTTCGCTTCTGCTTAGCTAGGTTTAAGGCTAGAACAACACCTTCTTCCTCTCCGACAGCCAGCTCCGACCTAAGCTCCGACGGTCTCCTTCTCCGTCTTTCTAGGGATGGCCAACGGCCAAATTGATCCGTCTAATTTCCTCATCATCTTTCGCGCCTCGCCAGCGACAGCGAGGGCCGCCTCCCCCTTTCCTCACCGTCGTCTCCCTCAATGGAGCAAGTTCCTTTTCCGACGTCGGCCAATCAAAGCTAGCGCCAACTTCTTCCTCGTCATCCATAATTAGTCCACACTCTCTCTCTTTCTCCCTAGGTTCTATCTATCCCTTTCTCCCTTCGTTTCGACCGTTGTTCGCCCTCCGCTTTCCCCACGACCGGCCAAGCTTTGGCGAAGCCCCCACAACTCCACAAGCCACCTCTCACCTCTTCACAACTCCCAAAACAACTATCGTCCCTATTGACCAAAACCCCTCAAGAAATTTAGGGGATTAGGCCACCAAACACCCTACCGAACACACCCATTGCCGACCACCTTCTTTGACCTCGCCCAACCTCCACACACACGCCCACGCCACGAAAACACCACCACCACATTCGCCATCACTTGGCGATTCCCCTGAGTTATTCTAATGTGGTCGTGAGGCCTTATCGTATGTTTTAGGTCCTCATCATCCACCACCATCGCCACCGTCATCTCCGACCCTTGCTCGCAGTTCTCCGACAAGTTTGAGGCTTGATTCCATTTCCAGGATCTGCGGACTCCACCTACATAGCTGTTATGACCTGATTCCCGAATCCCTACAGGACCCAAGACCGGTTCGACTCGACTAATGCCAAGACCCAGTCGTTCAACAAGAAATAATCGAAAAGTAGGAAAATAAACCACATTCACCATGCAATGAAACTAAGAGTAAAAGCGTACAAGCAGTAAAGGAAATAAAAGCTGCTAGTTCAGTACATACCACCACAACAACAGGGAAATAGAACAAAAGTACAGTAACAAAAACAGTAACAGTCTGAAACTCACTAGCAGAAAGAGAATACAACAACAGTAAGAAAACTACTGCTGGGCTCCACTGGGCCCAGCACCCTTTGCAGCTGGTAAATCGGGCTGCTCAACTCCTGGACCTGTAAAGGGTTAAGAGAAAACAGAATCAGCGAACACTGAGTAGAGTAGTAACCAAACTATCTAAAGCGGTAAAAGCTAGCAGGTAAATTTATCTTTTCCAATTATTTTACTTTACAAGTAATTCCTTTTCACCCCATTGGTTTACATTCAGATTTCTTTCTTGATCTCGCATGTTCCTCATGGAAACGATCTTGATTGCAGTCATTTCCGAAGAGTAGAAGGCACACGTGGTGTTCTCCTGGTGGGAGAGTCCCCCGTGGTAATCCTACACCCAATCAACCACCCCGAGGTCACAGATAGACGTAGCGGTGACTACGGCACGCACGATAAGTGCACAGGTAGCTACCCTGCACTGGCACACGGTCAGTCGTTTCCACTAGCGAGTATGCCCAAAGTACAGCACGGAATAGTATAGGGCCTAGCCCCCTCAAAAATAAGGGTCTAACCCCTCAGAACCAAACAGGGGTCTCGCCCCTCCACAGTTCGCGCACCCTCATCTGACTACCCCGGTTTGCCCAGTGGGCCTAACAAGTCAATGTAGGGTGGCTAGCTGAACCCCGGACCCCGTGGGGCGGCTAGTTCCCTCCCTACACTAGTAGCTCTCCCTGGTACTGTATACGCGAGGGCCAACAAAAGTCTATCTAGAGTGGCCAATCCTAACCCCGGGTCCCATCCCAAGGGCAGCTAGCTCTGCTCTACACTAAAAAGGGGACAGTCGCTCTCCTTGGTACCACGTACTCAAGGGCCAACACACTTTCCATCCACATTTCCAGGCCTTTCCATTCATCCACATGAGCTCTACTCCTAACTCCCCGTAGGGTTCATGCTCATATTCACCATATTATTCCATACCAAGTTTCATCATTCACAATTCCATTCATATTATACACATGCAGCTCATATTTCCACAATTTAACACATGCACAGGCGATATCACAGGTAACTATTTAGTTATCACAGGCATTTCATATTTCAACAGGCAGCTCATATTTATTAACAAGCAGTTGCCAACAATTCAACTCATTCATTTATGATTACCGTCTCAATCACTCACACAAACAATGCAACTATTTCTCATCCTAGGATTCATGCCACATCCTAGGTTTCTAGTTATCTAATTTTCATATCTGCATTCATGTTTCATAAATAGAACAGGGGGGAAACCATTCTACCAGCCAATCCGGAAGTACTGGGGGCTCGAACTACAGACCCACATGCCTCTGCAAGTCCCAGACACGCAACAATTCGAACTCTTATACCAAGGAACACGTCACAGTGGAACATTCAGAACAGTATGTAAAGGTTTCTAACATGTAGAGGAACTCACAAGGAAACCACAGATATTTCGTTTGCGTAAAACGGATCCCGATCGGACCCTAAACGAGTCAAAAACAAGTCTGCTGACCCAAATCAGACGTCTGGGGTAAAGTCCAGACATCTTAAATGTCAACAGAGTCTCACCTCAGGTTCCTGTGACGACTTCAAACGTCCAGGACTCTTCCGCGACCGTCTGTACTAGACTCCAGACGTTCGATTTGTCCTCCGGTCATCTGGGGATGCCCCCGGTCGTCTGGTAAGCTGTCCAGAGGTCCGAAAAGTGTGGGAGGGCATGCCCCGCGCCTTCCCAAAGCTGCTCCTGCGCACAACAAAGTAGCACAACCCTTTTTAGCCCAGCAAATCACCTCTGCGGTGCGGCTTGCATGGTCGTAACAGCGAGGAAGACGTACCTGCGCGAATACCCACTTTCAGACGTACGGTGTTGTCGCTAGACGTCTAGCCCGTCATCCGGAAGGCACTCCGGACATCTGATACTGGAAAAACTCCAATATCAAACCGCACTCCCGCTTCTCTCGCCGTGCCCCGCCGCAGCTCCTGATCTGCTGCAACTCCACCTGCTACAGGAAGTCGGGGATGACACCCCGACGCTCTCCTCCTGCACGCGCCGCGGCGGTCGTGCAACACTCCGACGAGCCTCCACGAGCTCGCAACCTTGGCCTTCTCCTCCTCACACCCTCTCCTCCTTGCTCTCGCTCCCTTTCTCTCACGTGCCTCACTCACAGCAGTGGAGTAGGGAGTAAGGTGGTGGTGGTGGAGTGGAGAGGAGAGGAAGGGGGGTGCTCTTATAGGCAACAGGTTAGGGTTCAACGAGGGGGGAAAAAGGAGAAGAGAGGAGAGAGAGAGATCTGCACGCTGGCTGTGTGCAGAAAGCAAATGCACGTACAGGTTTTTCAATTTCCAGGCATCTGGGAATGGGTCCAGACGTTTGGCCAGACGTCTGACTGACAGTCCAGACATCTTAAAAGGCTCAAAACAGAACGGGTCTTTACAATAGCCACCTACAGCAACAATTGAGCGAGGAAGGACCAGCATAGCTCAACCAATTGAGCAAAGCACGCACTGCAGCCCTTACGCGAAGGAGCCGTGAAGATAGTCCCACATCGTGGGAATACAACGCAGCTACAACACGTAAATTGATTTTGTGAACTGTGCTTACCACTCTGTAACACGAGGGGTCGGGTCCCTCATACCCATTCACCTGATAGCCCGACTTATGCTTACTCCTCGGTCACCACCCACGCCGATGACCCTGGACACTATACATGACCCGGTTACCCATGTATGGATCCGAATATGCTCTGGGTTTGTGAGAGAGAAGAGAAGGAATTGTGAGAGAGCAGGGGAGGGTTTGTCTCTCTGAAGCATACCCTTGTGCAACCTATGCGACACTTAGTCACTGAAGGAGTTGGTTCCCTTGTGATGTGAAGGAGAAGAAAAGGTCATGCCTTTGAAGAAGAATGGAAGGTTTGTGAAGAAGGAAAGAAGAAGAAGAAGAGAAGCTGAAGAAGAAAAGCTTCCTGAAAGCCTTATGCCTGTGCTACATAAGTCGTTTGATCTGGTTCTGAGTACTGTTGAATAATTTAAGAACCTAAGTTACAATTGAATTTTGATTAAAATATTGAATGCATGCTTAATTAAGAGAATAAGTGGTGATTCAAATCACCATTGTTTTGATTCTCTTCTCTTTTTTATCCATGATATTGTTAGCTTCATTGAATAGCAATTTGATCATACTTATTCATTGCATATTTATTATTACTTGTGCTCATTGATTTTGAGATGAAGATTAATGTATGAATTCCATATTTGCTCCTTGTGTTTGACCTTGAACTCCTTTAAGAAACAACTTAAAACTCCTCGATAGCCCATTAAAAAAGACCACCACCTAAGCCTCTCGACTTAGAATTTCCTAGTCGATCGAGTCAACTAAATCCACTAACCGAACTACTTAAACGAGGGTAGTTCAACCTCAATACAACATGCTACTTTAACCCGATGGTAGCATACCTTAAACCCCTCTTCTTCATAAAAAGTATTTTGTCTCGAGAAGAATACAGGAATTCACCACGTGAATATCCAATAGACAAAATACAAAACAAAAACCTATAGATCCTAAAATATAAGGATTAAACCTAAGCTTCTATAGGCCAAAAGGCTTCCCTTATACGAAAGAGATTAGACGTGATTGTACAACACATTGGTACTCTCATATATGAAGTGTGAAGCTTGGAGAGCAAGGCCACAATCTTTTTCTTGTTGAATTCTTCTCTTTGATCACTAAAAATGGTGAAAATAATTGTGTCTAGGTGTATCTAAGCCAAGGGGAGCTCCTCCTTTATTTATAGAGGCCTTAGGAACCTTTAAGAAGGCTTGGGAGAAGGCTCCTAATCGTTGGAAACAAATCCAAGGCAAATCAAATCGAAATCAGGGTCATAATCATTCTGACAACAAAATTAAACGTCTAATTTTAGGGTCAGACGTCTAGTTAGACATCTAATGACAAGTTTGGACGTTTGATCTAAAGGGTCAAAGTTCCTGATTCTGTCGGACGGAAGCAAGAACTAGGTTAGACATCTAGAAAGCTATTTTTGGACGCCTGGGTAGAAATTTGAATGTCTAATTTTGTGCGAGTTCGTTCCTGTTTTAGACCAGATCTAAACAGGGTTCTAGTGTAAAGTGGTCAGATGACGTATTAGACATCTGATATAACTATTGGATGTCTGAAAGTTGCAGGAGTTGATTTTTGAGACGCAACGGCTATGAAGGTCTGACAGACCTTGGGTTTGGGTCCAACGACTCTTTATCAGGCGTCTGGGTAGCTCTACAAACGTCTAGAAATAAATGCTGGGCTACACTAGCTTGACTCACTAAGAAAAGTCAATGGTCCTCTTTCAAGATGTCTAGCAATTCTCGTAGACGTCTTATTAAATGACTGGACTATGGGCAAGACGTCTAAATGTAATGGTTACAAAGCATTAATTTCAGCCTAAGTGGTTGGTCATTTGGACAATGTGTCAGACGACTTAAAAGTCGATTTCAAACATCTAACAACTATGTTGGACGTCTGATAAGGCTTGTTTGGAACTTTTTTTTTTCTAAATTGGCTCTAGGATTTGCCTAAGTGTCCTATGATAGTGTAAGTGTTCCTAGGACTAAGTTGTTATGCTTTTGGGCTCTTTAACACATTTCTAAGGAAATAAAGAGCAAAAAGAAGAAACAAATACATTTAAATAAATGTTCTATCCTATTCTTCTTTTTCTTCAAGATTTAGCTCTAAGCAAAGCTCCTTTTCCTCCACCAAGCTCCTCCAATCCGTCATGGATGAGAGCTTGAGCTCTTCGCACTTGCTTCCATTTGCATTTCATCTTGAAATCTCAAACTCAAATGCAAATATTAAATTATAAGTGTTTTATTATCATCAAAATCAACGATCATGGTACCCTTGCACCAACAGGTTAGAAAGAGGGATAAGGTGGTAAAAGACATGTTTGCCCTTGGATTGGGAGGTAAGTTAGTTGATGTTTTTATTTTTTACAAAAATAAATTAAATATGTAAAATGTTAAATGGGAAGAAAAATAATGCATAGAGAACTTGATTAACCTATAAATTATCAATATACATAATTGGGAAATATCCATAATTCAAGTTAAGCAAACAATCCCTCGTTCGAAAGAATGCCCAAAGAATAAAGTTTCACTCATCACAAACAACAAATTATCTCATTATATTACATCACTGTGAATCCATGTTGAGATATATTCACTTTGATATAATATATTTATTAAAAAAATTCACGACACCATATTAACACATTCACATATTTATTATAATATTAAAAACTAATCTACTAATATTATATTAATTATAATATCAATTATTTTATCTTATTATTTATTTCATAACTCAAATAAATATCTTATTATACTTATTCTTACGGTGCTATACTTATCCCAAATAAAATTTTTATTTTATTGTCAAATGCAGTCTAAGTTGTGATCTCAAGTGACAAAACCATGACACAGTGACCATTAGAAACATGGGTGCAACCCTTTGGTCATGTTTAGCCTTCACCAAGCGAGAGATAAAAGAGATGAAGAAATCATTATAGAAATTAAATAAATAGTATATGGCAATCAAAAAATAAAGAAAAAACTAATCAAAACTATATTGTAGAAGAATAGGGGATGGGCTTCCCTTCTCGATGTGCGCAAGGGGGGCGATCTCCAGCGGCGCTATGGGCGACGTTGGATCTGGCGGAGGATGGGGAGTTCGAGGGTGGTGGCGACACAACATGAGACGACCGGAAGTGGCTGGACGTCAAGGAGAATGGCAGCGGCGGTGGGTGCCAGTCGTGGAAGGAGCTATCGAGGAGTGACGTGGCTGGTAGGAGCTCGACGGCAAGCTCACGATGAGCTTGCTAGCGGTGTTGGCAACGAGGATGGAAGTCGGATGGTGAGTGTGTAGCCAACTGTAAGGTAGTCGCGATGGGTTGCGAGGGAAGAAGATGAATAGGGGATGGGGTGGTGCTAGCGTTACGAAGAAGATAAAAAAAATGAAGAATATAAGGACTTCTAGAATGAGCTCCGCGAGGGGTTACCTAGACTTGAGCTCCATTGCTCGCCTTGCGAAGTGCTCTGTCAACATCAACTACCAACACTCGATGTCCATTGCAGGAGTGAGGGTGAGAAAGGCAACTCCAAAAATAGGTCACGAGCGATGCATCGCTTGGAGGATAGAGAACGAGGGTTGAGGTGGAGGTTGAGACAACCCTCGTTCAATCCCAAGTTAGGATAACCCGTGTTATCTACCCAGAGAGGGGTTGGGTTATCCCCTTGGTAAACAGGGATTAACCCCTCTTTGGGGTTGGGCTATCCCCCTTGGTAAACAGGGGTTAAGCCATAAAAAGAAGGGTCAACCCCCACCATAAACTAGGCTTGAGGGTTACTTTATGTTAAGGGTTAACTAGTATGTGATGAGGAAAGAAAAATCATATCATAAACTTTGTGGTTTAACCTAGCTGCCTGGCATTCCAAGCGGATCCAACTACCCGGCATTCTAAATGGATCCAACTACCCGGTAATCCAGCCAAATCCGCCAACCCGACATACCTATGGATCCATCAACCCGTCAACCCATCAACGTATTTGGTTGACCAAAGGCATAACGCGCAAGCCATTGTGCCGATTATTACATCAGGTGTCGTTTGATAGTTACGAAATTTACTCTCCTTAATGATTGGATCGTAAGATCATGGGAAAACCTCATGATACCCACGATTAAGGAGGGCACAACCTATATATACCTAGGTTGCTCTAGGATTTTTTTTTTTTACACAATTTGAGAGTTTCATTTGTATTCCCCACCAAAACAAGTGAAGCTTAAGAGGTACAATCTCTCCCCAAACATACACCTTTCCTAGTGGAACTGGATCAACAATTCCTTGTATTCTCTTGCTTGTGATTGCATTTGATTCAAGTATCCTACTTTAAGGAACTCGATCAATGGTGGGACTTGAAAATTTTGAAATCCATCCATGGTGGTCTTATAAATAGGGGGTGAGGCAGTAAATGCCCGTCTTGTCGATATAAAATGACAAAAATAATTCTGCAACGATTGGCCATCACTCGCAGAAGGCAATGCTTACATTGTACTACATAAATGGCCAGGATTAAGGCTTCTAAAGTTAATGGGAAGCTCAGGCAGTGATATTCCTAGTTCTCCCGATACACAAGAGGAGATATGACTATTTACTCCTCATATGTGGCACCTTGCCTGCTAAGATAATAATGAGGCACGTGCGACCTATAAATGATCAGGCTACCTGATATAGACACATCTACTTAAGTTAAAATACCTAATCATGCATGTTCCTAGTCTTAGATTTGTATTTCATGTTATAAATATTGCATAGCATGCATCATTCTGCATTTAGAGTAGTATATATTTTAGGTTAATAAGGTCCTTTTTATGATCAAGAGAGAAGATTTATTTCAGGGCCTCGGATGGACGATCGGACCGTACGAATCTGATCAGAATGACGATCGGAGTATAATGCCTCTAAAATCGTCTAGATAGGAGTTCCGTAGCATCATATGAAATCCAAGGAAGAACAATGGCCAGAAGGGTAATGCGACATCCTTACAGGCTTCGGATGAAAAATCCAACCATACGGATGGATCCAGAGCGACGATCACAATCCGACAACGCGAGAATCATCTCGATCTGAGCACCATGGCACCCTCTGCAACAGACAGAAGATGTACGACCCAGATGGCATCACGTGGCGCCATGATGATATCATCATCAACCATATCTAGCTTTAATTAGCCATTATCAAGGAATAAATGCTCCTACATAACCGCCAGAGGATTGCAATTCATTGCAAATCCTCTCTGAGAGAAATACAAGAAACCAGGGTTAAAACTATAATTTTACCATCATGAATGCAGAATAACCGCAAGTTTCTCCAGGGGTTAAGTAAGGGTCAAATGATCTTAAGTGTCTAACAAGTGAGTCCGTACAGACAGAAAAAAGTTTTCCCGTATTTTGATAATTAAATGACTTCTTAAATCCTGAAAATAGACTCGCTTAATCTACTGAGGTTCTAGTCAGGATAAAATTCACCTAAACCATCTAAAATTCATATAAAAATATTATCTAGGGTTTGGTACCTACAATTTGTCCATCAGAACCCGTCTTGACCCAAAACAGAGCCACAGACAAACTCTTGCCCTAATTTGGGTTTTTATTCAAATTACCTAGTCAAACTAAGTCAAAAACAAAATCTAACTTCACCATTGGATTTCTTGGGTCCAAATTAGATTTGTACCAAAATTTGGGCCCAATCTGAGATCATCTTGACCTAGTTTACAATTTGGTCCTATCTGATTCTTTTATCTCACAGTCATGCCCCTAACTTTTGAATTTCTTACAAATAACCTCCCAACTTTGTCATCATCTTCACAAGTAGGTCCCTACCACCCTCAACTCCTAATCCTAAAGCTTCGGCGACCGTAATTTGGCAAGATCTCCGTGATTTCTTGACGAATCCATCTCAAAATTGAAAGGGAAACTTGTCAAGTAATTTCCTTTCAAATGAAACCATCCAGAGGTCCTAAATCTCTCTAGAATCCTCATGCGAACAATTTGATTGAATAGGTATCCTACGCCAGCGAGGAGCTCGGAGCTTCCAAGCTAGTTTCCAAGCCTGGAACTCCATCTAAAGCCCTATAAAAGGACCTCTGTAGCCTTACACATCTTCTCAACTAGGTTTGAGGCCTTAAAACCCACTCCCTCGTCTTCTCCAGCCAAAAATAATCGCAGCTCCGGCGACCCTCTACCTCTCTCTCTCTCTCGGACCTCCAATGGACAAATTGAAGGCCCTATCTTCTTCCCCTCGTCCTCGTGATCTTCCCAGCCAAAGGGAGGTCATTCCTTCGTCTCGTTCGTCGTCGCCGCCTCGCCGTCTTCTTCACCTTCTCCAGGTCCGGTCAGCCACGACCGGACCATTCCATCCTTCTCTCTCTTTTCTAAGACCCTCTATCTACTTCTCTTTCTCTCTACTTTCTTTTCCCTCACACACTCAACTCTCGACCGCCAACCGCATCTCTCCCCCATCATCTTCCCCACGTCCGACACGAGCTCCGGCGAACTTGCACTGGCACTACACTATACCAAACACAACACCATTGCCTCCATTAGTTTCGCCATGAACCACTGATCAGAAGCCCCAACTTTATTGGGACTTTTGATCAAGCACTCACCTCCCCGAACACAGCTCCCTTCGCTCACCCTTTCCGCCACCGACAGCCACCCTCCAACCTTCACACACCCTCTAACCACCACCACTGCATTCACCAACCTCCGGCGACCCTGCTGAGCGCTCTGACTGGGGCATTTAGCCCGTGTTTTCTTATTTCAGGTCCCGCCGATTTGCCGTTGCCGCCGTCGTCTTCTTCAGCCACGGCAGGGCTCCTCCAACCTTCAAACTCCCTACTGCAACTTCCACTCGACATGGCTCCATGTCTTGAGGCCTCCCAAGCACTCAATTAAAGCAGCACGCATCAGCAGCTACTCCAATTTGGCGAAGAAACTCGTTGCAACTCACACAGATCATGCAAAGGAGAAGTGGGACATAGTCCCACCTCGAAAGTACAGAACTCTCTGAAGTGGGATATTAGGCAATTGTGCCTAAGGCCTCTTGCCTCAAGACACATACGGGGAATGAGGTCCCCCTCACATGCCTTCGTGCACTTCACACCTCGCCTGTGCACACGCCACGTGGTCCTGGTCCGAACCCATATACCCGAAGATGGATCCTATTACGCATTGGGTCAAAGAGAGGAGAAAAGAAGGGGTACGGGGGTTTTGCTCTCTGCAACACTTAGTCGAATTTGAAGGGTGCGTAGCCCTTGTGCGTGAAGAGAAAAGGTGTGTACTATGAAAGTAGAAGGAAGGAAGGAAGGAGGACTTGAGAAGAAAGAAAAGGAAAAAAGAAACCAAAGAAGAAGAAATAGAGAGGAGCACTGTAGAAGACGTCTGATCATATGTTCCTTCCTTTGACAATGTTTGAGTAATTGTTCCATATGTTAGACTAATAATTGGTGATCTAAACCACCATTATTTTGTCTAGATTTCCTTTTTGGTCCATTCATATACTCATGCCATACATTATATATTAGTTTTTGAGTAATATCTTGTGCTCATTTATATTATTCATTGAGATTAGCACGTGAATTCCATATTTGCTCCCAACGAATGACCTCGGATTACTTTCGAGTATAAATATTATATGTTTTTCGCGCTGATTCGAACTGTACTACAACGCAACGACTTTAAAACCCATTTTAGAATGATAAACATTTTGATGCCGTTGCTAGGGAGCAATGTGCAATTCACCGCTATTCTCTGCTTTATCTGATTATATTTGAGCACTAACTTGCCTTGTTTGCTTTCTTGTGATTTTGAGAGGTACTTCACGAGGAGATCTTCCACACAAATCAACCACTCTAGGGCAGGTAACTTTTTTATTTCTTCACTAATCAACCTCTTAATCTTGGGAAGACAAAAAAAGGAAACAATCAATTAGGAATCACCTGCCTTATTTTTATAGTAATCATCATTTAAAAAGGTAAGTTTCCTGATTTGAGAAAATTTTTTTTTAAAAAAACTGATTGAAGATTGAGACGATTCTATTAGAGATTCCCTACCTTATTTGCCTGCACTTATTAGGGACTACACGTAATTTCTAAATCACTTTGGGCTAACATCTTTCTTGCTTAAAGCCCAAGGTGAACAAGTTAAGATCATATTGGATGCAGAATAGAGCCAATTAGGGTTTCAATTTTAGGATTTTGGAGTGCTAGTTCACACTTGCCTGCATAAAAGGAAATAGACCCACCCGCATTTGTGTGCTACCCAAGCCCTTGGTTGAAAAGATCTAATCAACAAAAATCCTAAAATCAGGCTCTAAATTCACTTGAACCTTAAAATCTTGGACCAAATAACCTGAGAGTCAATCACGGTGATTTCTTGGTCATGACCTAGATCTCATTCTACCATCTTTAGGGCAGGTTAAGTGAAGTTGGTCTACATTGTAGGCCAACCAACCTCCAAATTAAGTCACAAGTTGAATTAACTTCTAATCAAATGAAATCAAAAACAAAAATTAGGATATAAAATTGGTAGACTTAAGGTCTTAAGTTCATACATTCCGGTCTACCTGGACCCTCGAGGACAAGGAAGGTCAGGTAGGGGAAACCCTGTAACCCGTGAGGATGCTCTACCATGTAGGAGTCTTTGCGGGGCTCTCCCTTCCTAGCTGCCCAAGTAATTCTCGGGTGTGCAAATTTCTGACTCAAAGGTATCATCCACCTCGAAATTGCCTTAGTCATCCAAAAATCTTTGGATGCCTTGATTGGGTCAAAAATTCACATCCAGTCCCTCATCCCTTCTATTTAAAAGCACACACACAAATCATCTTGGGGATTTCTTTCAAATCTAATCAACTACAATCTGAACCTAAGTTTTGATTCTTCATCATGATTCCACCATTTGATTCAAAAATTCAACCTGACATGTTAGCAGACCCGTTTGAGGATATACAGGCTAATGTGTCAAACACAACAATATTCATTTCAGAACAAGCATAGCTGATTTTGACACAACTAGAAAACAGGGCAACTTGGGATGTTCTCATGCCAAAATACCGGGAAATTGAGAGATGGCATAATGGTGAGTATACCTTGCGTAGATTTGAGCCATCACTATGGAAAGTACACCGAGATGACCTTGAAAGAAGAGACAAGATAATGCAGATGTTGAAACATGTAATCGATCATAGGCATCAGAACACCCTTGCGACATCTTGGATTAACCAACACAATCTCCCAAATCCTGGGTTTGATAATCAAGCTTGTTATGGACCCCCAACCCAAAGGAATTCCAATTCAAATTTCATAGCAATTGGCATACTTGATCTTGAAATGGGTGGGGAGGATCCAATTACAGGTGATCACGATTACAAGCCAACCCTACCATGCCCTAATGTTCCAAACACCTGTGATACCAAGATTGAATCAAAACCTCTCAAGGGTGTAAATTCCACCCCTTATTCTAATAAGGTGACTCTCGAGAACTATTCTGACATCCCTGTACAGCCCAATCTAGATTCTAGTGATCCAACCCACACCCTTAACCTAGAATCTGGATCTGAGCCTTATTGGGATGATTATGAGGCCCTGTGCAATACGAATCATATTTCGAATCTGGATTATGATTCAGGACCCTATTTGATGAGTACACCTCTCCAACCTTCTCAAAGATGTAGATTGATTTTTCGGAAGTCGCACCAATTTCTAATACAGAAACCGAGGAGTTGGAAGAGTTGGGTTTTGATTGGGTCTTCTCCACAAGCCAAGAACCCGAGCCCAAACCTAATAGGGACACCTTTTTAAGCTCAAATCTAAAACTAGGTTAGACCCAAGTCATGTTGCTGATTGTCCATATCTTGATTTATTCTGTGGTGGAACCTTTAATCCGGAATCAGGTTCAGAACATGATTCTCGCAAGTTCTCTGATGATTTTGAATCTTACTCTAATATCAGAGAACTGTTGTTTCCTGATAATTACGAGCCAATCTATGACCTCAGCATCCACGACCCATCTTTTGATTCTGACGTTGAGGTCAATGATTTGAAAGAAAACACCTCTTCTTCTACACATGCAAACCTTCCCAAACTCGTTTTCAACCTTGACCCACAACTGGACTCAATTTCTACTCTGATTCTCCTCTTAATGAGCCAATTGCACATGATTCTCCACATCTCAATCGGGTTTCGGACATCGATCAGACTACAAATCATGCCCCATCCTTCTCTGATCACCCTCGTAGGGATCTCACATACTCCACTCATTCATTCTCTTTTGAGGATCCCTACTCTGATTAGGTTGATTCGACTCAACCAAACCCTAGCTATACACTTCCACATCCTTTCGAGCTCCATAGCATATGGTGGGATCCGCATCTCTTGATCCACATCTATCAACCTGCCAGATTGATTGGGTTTGGGCTACATCATCAGCCTGCTGACCTAAACAAGCACCTGGTTGGACCAACCAAGCTATTGATCAAGGTGCTTGTTCTACAAAACTCATCTGATTTGACCACTCCTCCATACCACTTTCTACTCGGCTGAAGGCATTAAATTTAGTACTTAACGGGATGCAACCCATCATTCTAAAAACACGAGATCCTTCTGATTATCATTTCTGTACCTCATGTCTAATGCACTTTGAGTTCAATTTTTAGAATAGTTGATCCCACCTCTGGTACTCGAATCAGAGCCTAAAATCATCTGCAACAGTCATCCCGACCCGTTCGCTCACCCGATTATCCTATTCTAATTCCTGAACCCTAATTGTTTCATACCCTCCGTTTACAATGAGGACATTGCAAAACTTAGGCATGGGGGGTGTCAAAGTGTAAACATATAGAAATTCAAGTTCGGAAGGGTTCTAAAAAATATACATATTCCAAAAAATCAAAAAAATAGAAAATTAAAAAAAAAAGGAGAAAGGGTAGGAAATTTTGAAAAAATTAATTCTTGAGGAAAAGGGGAGGTGATGTAAATGTCAAAAAGGAGCAACAATTTGAAATAAAAAGAGATAGTCATTAGTAAAAGATTAAGGAATCTACTTAGTTCTAGACCAAGTCAAAACAAGAAATAAAAGTCAAAAAAGAGCTAAGAGATAGAGAGATTAGTATGAACGCTGATTTTAGACCTCTTGAGCTTGTGTTTAGGCTTAAAAATTCAAGTATACGTTAAAATCTAGATAGTCCTCAAGAGGTTGAGGAAAATGCAAAGCTTAAGTATTAGATCTAAGACTTAGGGATTATTCAGCCTTGTTAACTTACCTCTGGTTTGCGGGATTCGGTAACCTAAGCACCCTAATCCACACACAGTCTGGTTCAGTGCGCTTAATTATCAAAATCACGCAAAAGTGTAATTATGTTCTGAAAATGCTACCTAGATTAGGAGAGGCTAATCAACACAAGTTGATTTGGATGAGTTCCTGGCGTAGAGAGGCGGGAAATTGCCCTCAAAGATGCGCAATAACATACAATCTCCTCGGTGTTTATCTCCTAGGATATCTAAATATCCTACCAGGGGCATGTAAGCACTTGTGCTAATTCAGGTGCCATGGGTGGGATTATCACAAAATGCCTATTACCAGGGCCTGAATTTAGCTATAGAATGCCATGGGCGGCACTATCTCGAAGTGTCGAAAGCTAGGGTTCTGGGGGTTGCCATGGGCGGTGCTATCCTGAAGCATCGATTGCCAGGGACCCTGCGAGGATTGATGGTGGGAGCTAGGAATTCGATACAGACCACGTTATAAAGCCAATTCGAAGCTAGAAATAAAGAAAAGAGAGAGAACTCTCCAAAAATATAAAAGAATCTTCTGTCTCTCTCTTACAAAAAAACGCACTGCAAACTGAACCGAGACTAAAAATGTTTTAAGCACGGGTGCTTCAACAGCGGAGTTCAACGAACCTTAGGTTAGTTCCTGTGGGCATTAGAAATCTTCACGGCGGACTGAGGCTAAAGCTGGTCAGGTCTGCATCTTGATTAATACTTGAGCGCCTTAGCGAGGCCGTACTCGCTAAGGCAAGTTATCCTCCTTGACGGCTCGTCCTCCAAGCAGCCGTCGAGGAGGATAACTTCTCTCCACCTTCTCTTTTACTGCCTTCCAGTGTAGATTTCCCACTTTCTAGTGTAGATTTCCCATTTTCTAGTGTAGATTTCCTAATTTCTAGTGTAGCAAGTAGTTGTAATAAACATTGCCCTATCATAATGAAATCCATGTTTATTCTATCTCTATTTTCTCTTTATTTGTAATATTCTTTCTCTTTCTTCTATTATTTATTCTTTAACTAGATAGCTAGTTTAGATTCAATTCGACCAGCTAATCTGCTTCGTGACAAATAAAACAAACGTGATTTTTAATCAAACGTCTACCTCCCTGTGTTCGACTCGGAATTCTTTTTGAGTTTTAGTTAAATTGTATCTGTTGACGATTTTTCTCGCAAATCAAACTACAACGACAAGTTTTCAAAACTCAATCCTGTTTGCATACGTTTTCCTCTCCAACATCACACAATACCGACAAACACCATCTATCTTGTCTTCCTCGCCGCTCCTTCACCACCGGAGACTTCATCTCCTCCAAGTCCGGCATACCACCGACAAGGACTTCCTCCCCTTTCGTCCGTTAAGTAGGTTAGTTAGGTCTCTTTCTCCCTATATTATCTTCCCCTTATTTCTATCCCTTGTTTCGACCCTCGACGCTACCGTTCACCATCATCTCCTTCATCTCCGACCGCACCTCCGGCGAGGTCTCCCCATCACTCCACCTCACCACACACCTCGCCAACACCCTCATAAGCTCTGTCACACCACCCCAAACCAAACCCCTCTACCTATTCGCTGTTCCACCCATCCAAACACTCCACTGAGCAAACCACCTTCGCACAGTCTCCTCCGCCTTCGCCAGCCACCTACAACCACCCCCGCAGCACTCCACCACCACCAACACCCTCGCCGCAACCTTGCGATCCTCTTGAAGTGTTCTAATGTGGTCGTGAGGCCGTATCACTTGTTTAAGGTACCACATCGGATCTCCACTGCCGCGTCATCTTCTCTGGCTTCGTTCATGGTGTTCTAGCAACGGTAACCCCAGGTCTCAACTCCAAGACGCACGGACTTCACCCAAGAAAGCACCCAGGTCTTCAATTGGAGGAACACACTTTCCCTCGACCACAATCAGAAGAGATCCTTAGCTGCTGCACCAAATTAAGAGAAGCACACAGCAACAGCCTCATGCAAAGAAAGGAGTGGGATTTAGTCCCACATCGGTGGGAGAAAAGCGTGCAACTACGCTTATTAAGTTTTTGTGTTTATGCCTCTTCACCTCAAACACTGGGGGTGAGGTCCCCATTACACCCGCTCACCCATACCCACCTACACTTCCACTCCTCGGCTACTACCCACGCTGGTAGCCTAGACCCGATACTGCTTATACCTGAATACCCAATTGGTTGACCGATTGTCTGAGAGGGGAAAGGAAAGAAAGAGAGAGGGGGGTAGGGGGTTTTTGCTCCTCTGTGTGAAATCTGAACACTTAGCCATGAGGGAATTGTTATCCTTTGTGCTTTGAAGAAGAACAGAAGGAGAAAGCTTGAGAAAGAAAAGGCCTGTGCATGAGAGAAAGACTTGATGAGAAGAAGAGAAGGACGTTTAAGTCATCTGATCTAAAAAGCCAATGTCCGATCGAGCATTTGATACTTTAGCCACTTAAGCTTGAGTGGCATTACTGATTCAGGCTACTGTTCATTTATTTCCTATAATTGAGTAATTAGTATATATGTGCTTAAGACTAATAATTGGTGATTTAAATTACCATTATTTTATCTTAGATATCTTTTTGCGTTGTCCTCTTTAACCCTTGCAACACTCATGTTCTCCATTGAAGATCAATTTTGAGTAGATACTATTCATTAAATATCATTATTGGTTTGATTTCTTGTGCTCATTTATATATTCATTTCATTTAGCGCGTGAATTGCAATACTTGCTCCTTGTATTCGACCTCGAACTTCATTTCTTGATTTCGAGTTTATAAATTGTATTTGTTGATCGAGCTATTTAGGAGACTTCGCTACGACGAAATAACTTTAAACCTCCTATCTGGCTCTATCAACACTGGGTTCCACGTGGAGTCGGTTCGGGTCGTAACAATTAATCTATGTGAGTGATGGCCAATCATTGCATGGTACAATTTGTCACTTATGAGCGAAATGATCGTCTTTAATGTTGTAATGATGATAGTTCCCAGTGTGGTAATAATTTAAGATTACGTAAAAGCTGAACCGACGTGGCGCAGTAATAATTCACCCACAAAAAGCATTAAATGCCTAACAAGATGGCAGGATTCAAATTTTTCGAACGACGCCCTTTAAGGGGTGACCCGCAGCTATAAATAAAGATTGGTGAGGAGATTAAATACACCATGCTCAAAAGGTGCATTAAAAACTCTTAATGCTGGAAAGGAGTGGCTAATTGAAGAGAGAGCTCATCTTACAAAATAGGAGATGTCGATACTCTCAGGCAAAAGTGAGTCTGCCTCATCCTCTTCTATGTTATTGGGCAAAACCTTAGCAATATACACTAGTTCAGATTTTCATAGTCGAATGGCCATTCGAGAGTTCTTAGAAGAACATGACCTAGGGGAGGTCTGGTTTCAGCCTTCCGATCAAGACACTCGACTATATTCACCTAGCAAGGGTGATTTCTTTTTAGTCTGTGAATATGTTGTATAACATGGGTTGAGGGTACCTTTAAACCCATTTATTGTATCTTTTCTTTCTTACTATAGGCTTGCACCTAATTGAGTTTAAATTGTTGGCCGGTACTAAATGCTTTTATAGTATTATGTTTTCACCTAGAAATTCGACCCCAGATGAGGTTATTCTGACTGATGTTCGGCTTCATGTTGTTGAAGGTGAAAAAGGTATGCCACCATCGGGCACATATACCCTTTATAATCGAAGAACAAAATATAGGATTAGAAACCTTCTGGATAGCCTACAGGGGTAGGACCACCATTTTTATTTATTCACGATGGGAAGAAACTAGAGGTACCCAATAGCTGGCAAAATCTCCCAGAAAAATACCTGCCGCCTACTCCACACAAACTTGATTCAACTGCTCAAGCAGATGCAAAGAAGCTAGTGAATTTCAAGTCTACCGCATGTGCTAAGTTAAGGCAGCCGGCCGTCTTGAAGGTACTAATATGGGTAGTGGATTTATACATGTAAGTCGAGGGTGTCAAATATTAGCGACTTGTTTCTTGAAAATCACTATCTATCTCATTTTTTGTTGTGGCAGCGTTCAAGAATTCTCACGCCCCAATTCGCCAAAAAAGCAGGGACAAGCTTCCAGAAAGTTCCTCTCACAGCACCACTTGCCCAAGCGAGGCAAAGGGCATGTTGGAGGTATCCGAGGGGGGAAGAAGCCAAGAGGATAGACCCTTGCACACCAACGATGAGAGAAAAAAGAGAAAAGACCCTACAGAGGAGACAAATGGCTCCTCAGGCAGTGCACTGAAGAGACTAAAGAAAGGAATAGCCTCTAAACTACCACACCAACCACCGACAGTCGATTCAGACCCACTTGAGAGTAGGGAGCCTAAAAGCCAAGCTAAGCAAGTTGAGACAATAAGTCGACCAAGAAGAACTAAAGAATCCGCTGAGAAGATAGCAGCAAAGCCACCTTCTTTGAAGACAACTACAAGTGCCTAAAAGGGGCCAATAGAGTTGCTGCCTCCTCTACCAAAGTTGGAGAGCCTATTCGGAAAACCTCTTGAAGCATCAACTAAGACCTAGGGAGCTATATTTAGGAGTCTCCTGATGCAGCAACAACAATACAGGCAAGGAGCTTTCGGTCGTCACATACCAATTAACCCAAGGTCATAGGGAGGGGGGGTTTGGCATGGTGGTCCAAACAATCAGTTCTACTAGAGGATCAGTGCTAAAGTTAGAGGGAAAGGAATAAGCCAACGTTTTGAACCACCAAAGAAGGGAAAGCCCCCTCCCACCCGACACCTCTCAAGAGAGGACAAAGGCAGCAACAGTGCTAAGATCAGAGATGCCGGTAAGCTGGGGGAGAGATGAATCCTCGAATAGGGAAATCCTGTCGGCGGACATAGAGAGCAGGTGCTAAGACACCTACATTCTGCTGTGAGTTGGGCCTCACCTACCTAGCCTAAAAAGCATTCACTTTTATTATCTACGTATGGTAAGAGTCTTTGAAGTTTAGCACATCATTAATCCAATAAAAGCACACACTAACAAGCATGTTGTTGTCTATAAGTGGAAAGTATCAACACCAGTTTTATTCCACGTGGTCCAACAACCCTCTCTGGCTCCACATCTAGTCCGTCGTCAGTTGTCCAAGTGGTAGAAAAGGCGATGGACTAGGTTGAAAAGGCTATGGTAGAAGAGAGATCAGTTGGCCTCACTTTCTAACAGCCTGACGAACCAGCTAGCATCTGCCCGAAGGGGAGAAAGAAGTGCCCAAGCAACGCTAAGGGCCATAAGGAACTCAGTCGAGGGAATCAACCGAGAACTATGCAAGTGCACTTGAAGCACCTTAAGAAAATGAATGAACTAAAGGAGAAGCTGAAATCCGTCTGCCTAAACATTTTGGACGTAAAAGAGCAGACACGAGTATTCAAGGCCATTTGTAGCTTTGTTGTCGAAGTGTGAGAGGATGCGTTGAAGGACAAGCGCATTCACCTGGCCACAACAATGGACGAACTAGCCAAATTTCGAGTAGCACGAGAGGAAGTGGAAGCACATGCAAAAAGATGGAAGAAAGAGGAGGAGGCCATCCCCAGGATAGTGGAGGAAGAATTGAAAAAGGTCCACAATTTGAAAGAAATGCGTTGATGTGATATGGATCCAGACTATTGATGCTCACCAAATATACGCGATTAAAATACGTACGATCGTAGTAGCACGTAAAAAGGCGTTCAATTAAATTTTTAATACCAAACTACAAGGAGTCCAGGTTGAACACAAGGAGGCAGTCAATATCTTAAACCTTTCGCAGTCATTATATAGCAAGATAGAACACAAATATCAAATAAGACATAGATATCAAATGAATCCTGACTTTCATTTCAATCTCGAAGAGAGTCTTACAAACGAAATCTATAGTGTGATTACAACTATAAATCAAAGCAAATAAAAAAGAGAAAGAGTAGAGAGAGAGAGAGAGAGAGAGAAGCCTTTTGAGGGATGCTTGTATAAAGCTTATGGCGGAGCTTCAGATCTAGGGCACCGGGAGGAAGAAGAAGAGCGAAGAATGCTTGGAGAGAGAGAAGGCGTGGACTATGGTGGACTAAACTATACTAAGGGTAACTATCTAAGAGACTAAGTGCCCTCTAAGGGTTGGAGGCTAGGTCTTTTTTTAAGAATCTAGGTGGCTTCCTATTGGTTGATATAGAGTGCCTAGGATCACTAATTTGGATGATTTAGATTTAATCAAAAATGATGCCTAGGATTGGTTGAATAGGAACCTTAGGATCTAAGTTGTAGGGCTAGGATAGGATAAGGGTTTTCTAGGTGAGTGGTTACCAAGGGATAAAATCTTGCCAAGAGATAAGATCTTATCTCTTGGGATCTTATCTCTTGGCCAACCACTAAGGAATAAAATCTTCTTAAGTTAGCACCAACTTAAGAGGATTAGGCTAGGATTTTCATGGGTCTTATGTGTGTAGGGTTAGGGCTAGGTTTTGTAGACATAGGTTGTGAGAATAGGTTCCTAATTAAGTTAGGTTGACCCTAAGTCTAGTGAGTTGGGTCCAAATAAGTAGGTCCTAGTTTAATTGTGTGTGTAAATGTGTAATTAGGTTAAGGAAAATAGGTTAAGGCTTAGTCTAATTAGGTAATAATGAACCTAATTAAACTTGTGTGGGTTGGTATTTGCTCAATTAGGTTCTAGGGGAACCTAATTGAATTCGGGTGCACCCAATCAAGTGTGCACCAAATTGGGTAAAGGCTTGGTCAATAGGTTTAGGTTGCATTTGATTAGACTCAAATGAGTCTAATCAACTGAGGGTTAGTCTAATCAGGTCCCATGGACCTGATTAACTAGTGGGTAACCCAATTGACTCAAACTGAGTCAAGTGTGGAATGGACCTAAATAGGTTTCTAGGCTAGGGATAGGATATTGCATAAGTGGATTAGGGTTAGGGATAGTAGGATAGGACTATGGATAAGGTGGATAGGTACATGGATAATGTTATCCATGTTTTTGGCTTTTGAGCTCAAATATCTAAGGTTGAGCTAGTTCAAGGATAGGTACTAGGATAAGGTTATCCTAGGGTTTTAAGAATAAGGAATGGTTATTGTAGTCCCTCTCTTTCCTTCTCTATTCTTGTGCCTTCATCCCTTCTTTGTTTCAGCTTTACTCTTCAACCAGCTCCTAGCTCTACTACAACTTCTTTACCTATCTAGCTTTTATTCTTCAATACTCTAGATTATTCTAAATCCTTTACCTACATTATTCACAAAAGACTAAAATTAGATATTTATTCATAAAATAAATACAAAGCCTAAATATGCATTCATGCTCTAAATGCAGTATTTATAAACCTAATGCACGATTTTACTAAGGAGTTAGCCTTAGATTAAGCCAATTAGGATAATAAATTAGGTTGTTATCTACTATGTCATGAACTTTTTTGCCAAGGATCCATCAATGGAACATAGTCGAAATTTGTTGATGGAGGAAATAAGGAAGTACACCCTCATTGACATCCAGTCCATTCTGGAGGGAGGACAGACCTCCATAGAGGTGTTGTGCACTTGGTTGATCAATAAGCTCAACCTAGAGCATGATCAACAAGGGAGGGACTAATAAAAGAAAAAGAACCCATCTCCCCTAAGCCAGACAATCATTACGCAAGTCCCCCCGAGGGGAATGAAGAAGCAGAAGAATGAGAAGCCCTAGTAGTTGAGGTTCCGCCTAAGGGAGGAGAGGAGAGCGAGGTGGGCAAGGTTGAAGTAGCTGGTAATGTCCCTACCAGCGACAACCTGCCAGTGACTAAAGAAAGAACTCCCCCGACTCCTACCCTTAATCTACCAGATGAATTTTAATGTTGTGGGCTTTGGTTGGATCTATTTTTTCTCCTTTTTTTTTAAAGGCAAGCATGGTTGTATAAAGTAACATGGAACATATGAACAAGCTAGAATGAGAAAAATGGTTGCTCCACTACATACTTTATACATTGTATAATTTCAAATTTGTTGCATTCCATGTTTGGGGGATTAATCTACCTCCCATTATTTGTAACTTATGATAATCATAGTCCCCAGCCATGTGGACCTCCCTCCCACATGGCAAAGAGTTGCCCACATGGCTCAGTTAACTTTGAAGCTTAGGCCTGCCTTAAAATGAGGTCCCCCTCAGCGAACTTGAGCTTACAAACCCACTTGTTATAGATGGTAACTACAGCTTCTTTATAATGGGACGTGGAGGTGGATGCCTCCTCCCATATTTCGTCTACTAGGTCAAAAGCCAACCGGACTTGATCGTCATTTGTCTGGGGATCATACAACTAGGAGCGATAGGTCAGGAGGAGAGTCTTTATAGGGAGTCTTGCCTCCATCCCATAAACCAAACTAATTGAAAAGTGCCCAGTGGACATCTTTTGACTAGTCTGATAACCCAACAAAACATCTGGCAACTAGTCAGCCCACTGGCCATTAGAGAACTCCAGTTGGCACCTCAATGTGGATATTATCGTCCAATTGGTTACTTCTGCCTACCCATTTGCTTAAGGATGAGCTACGTAAGTAAAGTGCAAACGGATCCCCCAACTAACACAAAAATCCTCAAACTTCTTAGAGGCGAACTGAGTGCCATTATCAATCACGATGGCTTAGGGAATCCCATATCTAGTAATAATATTCTTCCAGACAAAAGTTATTACTCTGTTGGCTATTGATCTTGCCATGGCCTCAGCTTTGACTCACTTCAAGAAGTAAACAATAGCCACCAAGATATACTTCTACTAGGCTGGGGCTGGCGAAAATGGGCTTACAAAAGCCATTTCCCATTTGGCAAAAGGGATTGGAGAGAAAATTGAGACTAACTCACTTGGTGGAAGGCGATGGATGGTCGAGAACTTCTGGTACTTGTCACTTTTTTGGACAAATGACTTGTAGTGTTGTCTCATTGGAGGCAAGAAGTAACCCAACTAAAGCAGGCGAGCAACAAGTGCTTTGTAACCTTCAAGGTTAGAGCAGATGCCACTGTGAGCTTCGCTGAGGGATTGAGAAGCCTCCTCTTCAATAAGGCAACGCAATAAGGGGATCGAATAACCCCATTTGTAAAATTGCCTATCAAGTAAGGTGTATCGCGAGGCCTTAAGCCTAAAAGACTTAGGCAGCGTCTCACCAAGAGGTACATCCCCCTTGCTCAAATACTTCATTATAAGGGTCATCCACGAGTCAAATGTCTAAACAGTTAATGTTTGAGAGGATGACATCGTCGGCTCGTTAATTGCACAGCAATCATAGGCCCTAATTAGCCTAAATTAAGGTAGAACCTAGCGTAACATGGGCATTCTACATGCATACACATCATACTTTACATCTTAGATGATTTATATATTTTATACATAATAATGTGCTATTTGAGAGGTATTAATAATTGCATGTAATCTAGGGCAACAGATGATCGATTCAACCTTTTGGATCTATTTCGACTGACGATGGGAGTCCAACGCTTCCAAGAGCACATCAATCAGACTCCCGTAGCACCCTAGGGAGTTCGTAGAAGAAACAAGAACCAAGGGGCAAATTGAAGAGTATCCAGACCTCAAATAACAAATCCAACCGTACGGATGGATCCAAATTGATGTTCGCAGTCCAACGGCGTAGAAATCAACTCAATCGAAAACCCACATCATCAGATACAATGAGAAGATGGATGGCCATGATGGCGCCACGTGGCACCATCGCAGCCACCCCTCACCACACCACAATCTGGAAAGGAGAGTCGTGGGCCATTGGATCGTCATCCAACGAACACAATGCAGCCACGTCGCCCAACTCCAGCCGCCTCATCACGCACGGGTGAGATCTCAACCGTTGGATTCCCATCCAACGGCCGAGGGAAACCGCATGGGAATTGAAAAGCGCGACAATCCGCATGTGTAGCGCAGCAGAGAGCGCGCCTAACAGACCACACGCAACACGGGATCGAAACGCAATTGAGAGTCGGACGCCCGTAGAAGAAATTCCACCACCGAATCTTCATCAGGCAGGTCAGCGACAAACTGATGAGTTACAACTCATCATAGCTAAATCGCCTAAGTTAAGCTCGAAACTATGTTAAACACTATCAAATTAACACATAAAAAGGGTTAAGTATGGAAAATAAAGAAAAAGACCTAAAACATCAATTGTGTTGAAAATGCATAATTAGGTTATTAAATGAGATATTCTATTAAAGAAGGTTAAATAGTGATCCAAGTGCAAATTGAACACAAATAAGCTCAAAATTCCAAATCAAAAGTATAATTAACTTCCCAAATGTTCAATTAAGCTTCTATAAAAACTTGGGTACATTTGGACATCATTAGGGCCTTGTACTTAAAGATTTACATTTAGGTCCTTAGTACATTATATTTCATTCATAGAAAATTAGCCAAGGACATACTTGAAGACCGCAAGAACCTATTTGTAAGCCTTAAGGACTGCTCTGAAACGTTTCTTAACCACTTATGGGCTTCTGTGTAATCTTTCTACCCCTTCGTTGAAGGGCCCTCCCAGCAATTTCACCAGTAGACCCCCAGCCACATACAGTCCACGCACGCACTGTTCACGCGATGAACTCAAGCAATCCCTGCCATCCATCATCTAGACCCTCTTGATCTGTGGCTACTGTTGTCAGCGAAATTGACGTTAAAAACTGTTGGTGCTAGAGCACCACGATCATTTGTTTTGATGATAACAAAACACGTGTCATTTAATATTTGCGCTTTGAGTCCTAGATTTCAGGTCAATCGCAAATGGATACGTGATTAGACGGAGTTCGAGCTCGCATCCAGGACGGATTGGACGAGCTTGATGGAGAACAGAAGAGATTCGCGAGGAGCGATATATTAAAGATGGAAGGAAATGAAGAATAGGATAGATTTCCTTCTTTTGTACCTGTTGTATTTTTCGTTTCTTTTGTTGCTCTTTATTTCCTTAGATAATTCATGTTAAAGAGCCTCAAAGTACCCTAACAGTAGTCCTAGGAACACCTGCACAACCCTAGGATACTTAGGTTTTCTGTAGAATACTTAGAAAACCAATATAGGGTTCAAACAGAGTTTCCAGACGTCTAATTCCCAAATCAGACGTCTGATAAAGTATTTTAAGACGTCTGACTGTTGTTTCAGACGTCTGATAACTATTAGGCTGGACATAGTTAGTTCTATCTGACGAGATCAGACGTCCAGACCTTAGACCAGACGTCTTAGGAGACGTCTGATGGATTTGCCAGATGTCCAATTAGTGGACCGTTGGCTGGCTTAGCAAACAGTCAGGATATGACCGTTAAGAGCCTTATCAGACGTCCATAGGACTGTCCAGACGTCTGATAATTGATCGTTTTGCCTCGGCTGACCCAAAATCTCTTCTCAAAGATTTTCTAGCTGTTGCAACGTTTGGAAATCCATTCCCACAGAAATAGTAGGTTTCCAGACGTCCAGACATAGTGCCAGACGTCCTGTATGTCGTCTGATGAACTTGCACAAGAACCCTGTTTAGATGTGATTCAAGTCATGAAGAGACCTGCCCAAAATCAGACGTCTGACCTTGGAATCAGACGTCTTAAAGTGAACTTCCAGACGTCTGATGCTAGAATTAGACGTCTGATAAGCCTGTCAGAACAATGATTGTTCCTGATTTCGGGCTGATTCTCTTGGGCTTTGTTCCCAACGGCTATAGAACCTTTCCTAAGCCTTCCAAAGCCTTCCTAAGGCCTCTATAAATAGAGGGGAATCTTTGCAACACTAAGACACACCTAGAGAGACCAAGATACACAAGAAACACTTTGTAATACACTTTCCACTCTCTTGTGTCCTAGCTAGCTATTGCTCTCCAAGCTCACGTTCCATTCTCTTGAGAGCATCAAGCTTAGCGCACCCGCTCTCCCGCCGTAGTTCACGAGAGCGAAGTTGCGCTGTCGCGTGGCTCACGCACCGTGTCATCAACTCGACACACTCCTTGCAAAGGGGAGTTTCCTAATTCCTATAGAAGCTAGGTTTAAAATTACTTTGTTGGCTCTATAGGATTACTTGTTTATTTTATCTTTGTTATTTGGTTGGGTATTCGCTTTGCGAATTCCCGTCTCCTTCGCGAGACAAAATCCTTCTCGTGGAGAGAAGGGGTTGAGGTACGCTACCCTCGTTTAAGTAGCGTGGTTGTATTGAGGTTGAATCACCCTCGTTTAAAGTGATTCGGTTTAGTGGATTTTGATCAACTTGGTTGATCGGAAAATCCTAACTCGAGAGGGTTAAGTGGTGGTTTTCACCCGGTTTGGGTTTCCACCTATAAATTCTTGTGTACTTTGTGTGATTGCTTATTTGTAAGATTATATTTCAATTCCGCAATTATTACATCACCCCCTCCTGGTAGGGCCGAAAATTTCATTGGTATCAGAGCAGGTCTTGCTGTTTCGGCGTAATAACCAAGCAAGAAGATCTATGGAGGGAAGCAGTTCCACGGGTAGGATTTCCGAGGGCCAGTCTACGACTCGTCTGCCGTTCTTCGACGGGAGCAACTACCCTTACTGGAAGCTGCAGATGATGACGTGGCTTCAAGCCACCGATTTCACAGTCTGGGCTAGGTGCGAGACCCCCTTCGACATCCCAGAGAAACCCGCCGGAGGATACTCGCAGCAGCAGATCCGGGAGCTCTCTCTCAACGCGAAAATAATGAACGCGTTGTATTGCACGCTCAGCCCGAAGGAGTTCAACAGAATCTCGCAATGCGCCACCGCATACGAGATTTGGCACACACTTGAGGTAACTCACGAAGGTACCTCTAAGGTAAAAACTTCTAAAATTAATTTACTTTCTCAAGAATTTGAATCTTTTTCTATGAAACCTAACGAGTCTTTAAGTGAGATGAACACTAGGTTCACTCTCATTGTAAATAATTTGAAAGCATTAGGGAAGACCTTCATCAAGGGGGAGCTTCAAGGGAAGTTTCTTCGTTCCCTTGGACCGGAATGGGAACAGAAAGTCACCGCCATCGAGGAGGCGAACGAAGTAGAGGAGCTCAACATGGAAGATCTCCTAGGCAATCTAATGGCCTACGAGACAAAGTTGAAGGAGAAGAAGAAGGATACACTGGAGCCCAAACTAAAGAAGACTCTCGCCTTCAGAGCCGCGTCGGATAGCGAGGTAAGTTCCGACGACGAAGACTTTAGAATTTTACTTAAAAAATTTTCCAAGTTTTGTAGGGAATTAAAGAAAGAGAAAAAGGAGAAGGAAAGCCCGAGACGTTGCTACCACTGCAACGAGAAAGGGCACCTACGACCAGAGTGCCCTCTTCTCAAAAAGGAGAAGAAGAAGGAAAAGGAAAAGAGATCTAAGAAGAAGGCATTCCAAGCCACTTGGGACAATTCCAGCTCAGAGGAAGAAGAAGAAGAAAAAGAAGAAACCGCTTGCTTTGGTTTCATGGCCAGAGGAAGCAATAGCGACAGTGAAAGCGGAAGCGACTCAAACAATGAGGTAAGTTATGATTTACAAGAAGCTTTTAATGAACTATTTGAGCTTAGTAAATCTCTAAAAATAGAAAACAAAAGCATGAAAAAGAATCTTAGCTTTCTTAAATCTGAAAATGATAGGTTAGAAATAAAACTTAAGGATCTAGAAGCTTGTCCTAAAAATGATAACCTATTATTAGAAAATTATAACCTCATCAATGAAAATAATAAATTGATTGAAGAAAATGATAGTTTAAAGTTAGAAATTTCTGACTTACAGACTAAGATGCATACTATAGAAAAAGAAATCGCATGTCTTAGGGAAAATTCTAACAAATTAATCAACAAAGTAGATAATTTTTATAGCCCTAAGGTTGAGAAAGGATCTCCATCAAGGAGACCCGCTAACAGATCCGGATCCAAGCCCACTTGGATACCGAAAAAAGAATTAGAATCTTGTTTTGTAGGGTTCAGGGATAATTACAACACAAAGGACTGGACCTACAAACTCAAAGCTGGTCAACTCAAGTTGGGAGAACCAAGGAGTAGACCAAGGAGGAGAACAAGAAGACCGACGAGACGGCGAACAAACGACGGACCCGCCACACGTCGACCACCAGACTGGAGACCGGCGTCCATGCCCAGGCCTCCAAGCTACGGATGGGAGCCCCATCCGATGTGGCATCCACCACCACCATTCGGGGCATTTTATTGGCCATGGTAGGTGAGGTAAAAATCCTTTACCCTATCCTCTTATTAGTAGCATTTAGATAGGGGAGTTAAAAAATTATGAGCTAATTATCAATTTTTAAGAGGGAGAGACAAGGTAGCTAAATTTCCTTTAAAAAGGGGGAGAAAAATAATAGTTATCTTGTTGTTATAAAAGAAAGGGGAGGACATTACCTTTGTTAAAAGAAACTCATAGAAGAGCATGTTTTAAGGGGGAGTTATAGGAAATGTAAAATCAATTAAACCTTTTTGATACTGTCAAAAAGGGGGAGGTTTTTTTTTGCATTATTATTTATGGTTTTGTCATCATTAAAAAGGGGGAGATTGTTGGTGCTAGAGCACCACGATCATTTGTTTTGATGATAACAAAACATGTGTCATTTAATATTTGCGCTTTGAGTCCTAGATTTCAGGTCAATCGCAAATGGATACGTGATTAGACGGAGTTCGAGCTCGCATCCAAGACGGATTGGACGAGCTTGATGGAGAACAGAAGAGATTCGCGAGGAGCAATATATTTAAGATGGAAGGAATTGAAGAATAGGATAGATTTCCTTCTTTTATACTTGTTGTATTTTTCGTTTCTTTTGTTGCTCTTTATTTCCTTAGATAATTCATGTTAAAGAGCCTCAAAGTACCCTAACAGTAGTCCTAGGAACACCTGCACAACCCTAGGATACTTAGGTTTTCTGTAGAATACTTAGAAAACCAATATAGGATTCAAACAGAGTTTCCAGACGTCTAATTCCCAAATCAAACGTCTGATAAAGTATTTTAAGACGTCTGACTGTTGTTTCAGACATCTGATAACTATTAGGCTGGACATAGTTAGTTCTGTCCGATGAGATCAGACGTCCAGACCTTAGACCAGATGTCTTAGGAGACGTCTGATGGATTTGTCAGACGTCCAATTAGTGGACCGTTGGCTGGCTTAGCAAACAGTCAGGATATGACCGTTAAGAGCCTTATTAGATGTCCATAGGACTGTCCAGACATCTGATAATTGACCGTTTTGCCTCGGCTGACCCAAAATATCTTCTCAGAGATTTTCTAGCAGTTGCAACTTTTGGAAATCCATTCCCACAGAAAAAGTAGGTTTCCAGACGTCCAGACATAGTGCCAGACGTCCTGTATGTCGTCTGATGAACTTGCACAAGAACCCTGTTTAGATTTGATTCAAGTCATGAAGAGACCTGCCCAAAATCAGACGTCTGACCTTGGAATCAGACGTCTTAAAGTGAACTTCCAGACGTCTGATGCTAGAATTAGGCGTCTGATAAGCCTGTCAAAACAATGATTGTTCCTGATTTCGAACTGATTCTCTTGGGCTTTGTTCCCAACGGCTATAGAACCTTTCCTAAGCCTTCCAAAGCCTTCCTAAGGCCTCTATAAAATAGAGGGGAACCTTTGCAACAATAAGACACACCTAGAGAGACCAAGATACACAAGAAACACTTTGTAATACACTTTCCACTCTCTTGTGTCCTAGCTAGCTCTTACTCTCCAAGCTCACGTTCCATTCTCTTGAGAGCATCAAGCTTAGCGCACCCGCTCTCCCGCCGTAGTTCACGAGAGAGAAGTTGCGCCGTCGCGTGGCTCACGCACCGCGTCATCAACTCGACGCACTCCTTGCAAAGGGGAGTTTCCTAATTCCTATAGAAGCTAGGTTTAAAATTACTTTGTTGGCTCTACAGGATTACTTGTTTATTTTATCTTTGTTATTTGGTTGGGTATTCGCTTTGCGAATTCCCGTCTCCTTCGCGAGACAAAATCCTTCTCGTGGAGAGAAGGGGTTGAGGTACGCTACCCTCGTTTAAGTAGCGTGGTTGTATTGAGGTTGAATCACCCTCGTTTAAAGTTATTCGGTTTAGTGGATTTTGATCAACTTGGTTGATCGGAAAATCCTAACTCGAGAGGGTTAGGTGGTGGTTTTCACCCGGTTTAGGTTTCCACCTATAAATTCTTGTGTACTTTGTGTGATTGCTTATTTGTAAGATTATATTTCAATTCCGCAATTATTACATCACCCCCTCCTGGTAGGGCCGGAAATTTCAAAAACTGCATTATAGTATAGCCAAAATCTCTTCGAAAGCAAATAATATTTATTACTCGAATTTTAAGTCCGAGGTCGAACACAGGGAGCAATATGGAATTCAAAACTCAAGATCACAATTGGAATCAGAAATATAAGAGATTGCAATAAGAATGATGTCAGGTATCAATGTGCAAAAAGAATAGAGTAAAATGGTGATTTAAATAATCAATTACTCCTCACAAATAACAATTAAATCAAAGCCTCAAATATATGCAATCAAATGTATCAGACGGTTTAAACAGCCTATGCTACAATGTTGTTTAGAGACTCAAGGGCCTCTTTGTTTCTCCCTTCTTTCTCTGTTTCCCCTGCCTTCTCTTCTTCTTCTTCTGTTCTTCTATTCTTCTCCTTCTCTTCCTGTGCGGCTCCCCTTCCTTCTCATTTCTTCTTGTGCTCAGGCTTTCTCCTCTTCTTTCTTTCCTCTCAATTCTCCTTCATGCAGAGGGGGAAGATCCTTCAAACGGCTAAGTGTGTGCCGTTACTCCTTGCACCAAAACCCCCTGCCCCCGCGCACTATCTCTCTTTCTCTCTAGGTCACGCTCTCCCAGAGCCTTCCATAGTACCAAGTAATCGAGTTTCGGACCTAGTGCACACCCAGGTCTAGGGCTGCGGGCGTGATTGCAAATTAGGAGTGGAACGAGTTAGGCAGGTCAGATCTGCGCCAAGCCCGCGGGGGACAGGTCATGGGCAAGGCGTAGGTGAGCGGATAAGCGGGGACCTCACCCTCAGATTTGAGGAAAACAGCCTTAGACACAAATTCAACTTACGTGCCTCAGTGAGCTCTTTGGTTTCCGAGGTGGGACTAAAGTCCCACATTCCTTTTGTACGTCTGCAGTAGCACGTCTCCTCCTCAATTGCCTCAGCTGGCGAGGCCAAGGCATCCAATTGGCCACCTGGGCGTGTGCGCGAGATGTTTCCGCGCGACCTGGGGCTTCCACCTAGGGCTATCAAGACCTGGAGCGAGCTTCAAGCAAGCTCGAAGCTTGCTCGTCAATGGCAGAGGATGCGAGTACCTGAAATCAGCAAGAAGGCCTTTCGGCCGCGTCAGAAGGCTCAAGAAGGATCACTGGACCACGGCGAGTGCGACGGTGGTGGTTGTGTGGCGTGGCGTGGTCTGTGCGTGTGGGGCAGAGTCCGACTGTGCATGTGAAGGTGGGTGTGTTCGGAGGCGAGTTTGGGTGAGCGATAGGTGGAATTAGGTTAGGGCCTTTGTTCGTGGAGTTATGGCAGAGCTGATGGGGGTGGTAGCGGCGAGATTCGTGCAGTGGCGCGGTGGATAGGCGTCACCGGAGCTTCGCCGGAGCAGAAGAAGGTGACGGTGTTGAGGGAGAATCAGTGGTTGTGCGTGTGTTGTGAGAGTGGGAAAAGAAAGTATAGTGAGAGAGAGAACGATAGAGGAACTTAGGGACACGATAGAGACATGGAGGGTTCCGGTGTTGGTCAACCGGAGCCGAAGGAGGATGGTGCGGCGAGGCAGCAACGTCAACTAAGGGAAAGGTACAACCTCTCGTTGGCAGGAGAGGTTCGCGAAGATGAGGGGAGGATCGTCGGCCGTCCAATTTGATGGTTGGACGGTCGGAGGAGAGTGGAGAGGGGTCGCCGGAGCTAAGTCTGAAGGTGGCCGGACATGGAGGAGATGAGGGTTTCTTCGGCCAAAACTTGCTAAAGAGCACGGCCGTGCCTTAGGGTCTCTTTTATAGGCCATAGGATGCCCTTCCAAGCTTGGAAAGAAGCTTTCAAACTTGAAAGGTGGTTGCAACAATAGATACCCAAACCTTTGAAAGGTTCGCACGACCTTTTGGGAAGGACTTAGAGCCCAAGGAATGGCACAAATGGAAGGAAACTTCCCAAGGAATCCCCGCATCAATTTTGAGAAGGATTGATTGAGAATCGAGCGAGAAATCTTTGCTCCAAACTCGACGGTGAAGATTTCACCTTTCAAAAATGGCACGAGGACCTACATGTGAAGAAGACAAAAAAGTTGGGGGACTATTTGTAAGAAAATTCAAAAGTTAAGGGTCAGAATGAGATAGAAAGAATCTGACTGGTCCAAAATGCAAATTTGGTTAAGATGATCTCAAATTGGGCCCAACTTTTGGTAAAAACCTAATTTGGACCCAAGAAATCCAATGGAGAAGTTAGATTTAGGTTTTGACCAAGTTTGACTGGGTAATTTATGCAAAAACCTAAATTAGGGTAAATGTCAGTCTAGGACTATGCTTTGGGTCAAGACGGGTTCTAATGGTCAAATTGAAGATTCCAAACCCTAGAGAATATTTTTCTATGGATTTTAAAGGGTTTAGGTGAATTTTATCCTGACCAGAACCTAAGTTAATTAAGCGGTCTGTTTTTAAGGTTTCAAAAATCATTTAACTCTCAAACCACGTGCAAACCCTTTTCTGTTTGTTCTAACTCACTTGTTAGATTTTAAGGACCATTTGACCTTTAATTACCCACTAGGAAAACCCGTGATTGTACTGCATTTGTGATAAGATGGTAAAACTACAATTTTAACCCCGTTTTCTTATATTTCCCTCAGAATGGTTATGCAGTGACTTATGGCTCTCTGCAGTTATGTAGGAGCATTTACTGATTTAATTGGATCAAAATGAGTTAGTTATGGCTCATGATGGTGTTCCCATCATACCCCCATGCCTAGCTTTACTAGTCCCTTAGCAAAATCTTATGGAATTAACTTTAATTATAGACCATATGCCTTTCTATATTCAAAACTCTGATGTGTGCTTTCTTTTGTAGATTAGGTCAGAATGCCGATAGTAGGCTTAAAAGTACTCAAGTATCAACCAAGATCTAGCCAAAATCCTCCGCAAATGTTTCTAAGGCCCACAGGAACTAACCTAAGGTTCGTTAAACTCCACAGTTAAAGCACCCATGCTTGTAACATGTTTTAGCCCAGGTTCAGTTTGCAGTGTGTTTTTGTAAGAGAGAGACAGAAGAACTTTTCTTTGTTTTTGGAGAGTTTTCCTTCTCTTTTCTTTTTATTTTTAGCCTTGAATTAGCTTTTCAACACGGTCTGTATAGAATTCCTAGTTTCCACCATCAATCCTCGCAGGGTCCCTGATAATCGATGCTTCGAGATAGCACCGCCCATGGCAACCCCCAGAACCCTGGCTTCCGAGATTTCGAGATAATCCCGCCCATGATGTAATGTAGCTAAATCCAGACCCTGGCAATCGAAATTTCATGATAATGCCGCCCATGGCATCTGAACTAGCACAAGGTGCTTACATGCCCTCGATAGGATATTTAGATATCCTAGGAGACAAGTACCGAGGAGACGATATGTTATTGCGCATCTTCAAAGGGAACTTCCCGCCTCTCCACACCGGGAACTCGTCCAAATCAACTTGTGTTGATTAGCTGCTCCTAATCTAGGTAACTTTTTCAGAACAGATTTAACGCATTTGCGTGATTTTAATACTTAAGCACACTGAACCAGACTATGTGTAGATTGGGGTGCTTAGGTTACCGAGTCTCACAAACCAGAGGTCAGTTAACGAGGTCGAATAATCCCTAAGCCTTAGACCTAATACTTAAGCTTCGCATTTTCCCCAACCTCTTGAGACATATCCAGATCTTAGCGGATACTTGAATTTTTAAGCCTAAGCCTAAGATCAGCATTCCTACTAATTTCTTTTCGTTTCTTAGCATTTTTTGTCTTTCATTTTCTTTCTTTTGATTTGGTCTAGAACTAAGTTAATTCCTTAATCTTTTATTAATGACTATCTCTTTTTCTTTTCTTTTTAAATCGTGCTACTTTTTGACATTTTTATCTCTCCTTTTCTCCACAACAAATGATATGTAATCAATTCAAAATTTCCTCCCTTCTCCTATTTTTGTTATTTCTCAATTTTTATTTTTTTTATTTTTTGGAATATGTGATTTTTTTTTATAAAACCCTTCTTGTGAAGTGATTTTCACAGCGTTTTGCACTTTAATACCTCCCATGCCTACGATTTGCAATGTCCTTAATGTAAATTAGGTGGGTTCGAGTTCAGCTTAGATCATTCATTAGAACAGGTGTTGGGTGTGTGGATGGGTCGGGATGACTGTTGCAGATGATTTTAAGCTTGGGTACGGGTACCAGAGGTGGAGTCGGCTGTTCTAATGGATGATCACTAAAGTGCAAGATGAGTTCAGCATAAGATGTGTCAAGAAGCATTTCGGATTTTTCAAAAAGATAACAGGTTGCCTCCAGTTAAGCACTGAGTTTAACGCCATCAGCCAGGTGCAATAAGCTCAGGGAGAATGGAGATCAAAAGATACCTCAAACCTGTTCGCATCAGTGAGTTCAATGAACGGCTTGAGTCACTAACCGTTCACAAAAAAGGGTTCTGAATCAAGGCTAGGTTGGCTGATTTCAATAGCTTCATTTCCAAAGATTCGTCTCACCAAGAATGGTCCAATCCATTTTAATCTGAGTTTTCCTAGGAAAAGCTTGAGTTTGGCATTAAAGAGTATAACTTTATGACCAGGGTGGAAAGTTTTTCGCATAATGTGCCTGTCATGGAAGGGTTTAACCCGCTCTTTATAGATACACGAGTTCTCATACACATCATTGCGTAGTTCCTCGATCTCGCTCAATTGCAACCTGCGGTGTATTCCAGCCTTCACTAAATCTAAATTGCACTTCCGTACTGCCCAATAAGCCTTGTGCTCCATCTCAATGGGAAGGTGACATGCCTTACCGTACACTAGTCTAAAGGGAGACATGCCTAATTAGGTCTTGTGGGAGATCCTATAGGCCCACAAGACTTCTGGAAGGCGAGTAGACCAATCTTTTCTACCAAGCCGAACAGTGACCTGAAGGATCTTCTTAATCTCTCGATTTGACAGTTCTGCCAGTCCATTAGTCTGGGGGTGGTAAGGAGTCAAGATACGATGCGACACCCCATACTTTTTCATCAGGGACTGAAAGTGCACATTGGTAAAATAAGACTCGTCATCGCTGATGATGGCCTTAGGAACCCCAAATCTGGTAAAGATGTTCTCCTGGAAAGATCGAAGGACAACTTTATGATTACTCGTTCTCATGGGGACGGCTTCGACCTATTTAGAGACATAATCAACAGCGAGTAGAATGTATTCGAAGACGTTAGATCCGGGAAAGGGTCCCATGAAATCAATTTCCCATGTGTCAAAGATTTCGCACACAATAATCGGTTCAATGGCATCATATCCCGTGGGTCCATGTTGCCAAGGGTCTGACAACGAGCGCATGCCCTACAATACGTCTATGCGCCTTTGAACAAAGTGGGCCAAAAGAACTCACACTAGAGAATTTTTGCTGCAGTTTTATGCCCAGAGAAATGGCCACCGCAGGCCTGGTCGTGACAGAATGACATTATGTCATTGACCTCGTCGTCAGGAATGCATCTCCGGATCACCTGATCATTGCCGATGCGGAAAAGGTATGGTTCCTCCCAAATATAGTACTAGGCTTCAACAATCAATTTGTCCCGCTTGAAAGTCGACCAATCTAGCAGAACTTTCCCCGTAACCAAGTAGTTTACAATATCAGCAAACTAAGGGAGATTGTGAATGGCTAACAAGTGCTTGTTCGGAAAATGCTCGGTGATTGGACCAGATGAGTCAATGACGGAAGAAGGGAGATGGGACAAGTGGTCAGCTACCACGTTCTGTTTTCCCGCTTTGTCGTGAATCTCGAGATCAAATTCTTGCAACAACAAAGTCCAGCAAATTAGTCGAGGTTTCGCGTCCTTCGCAAGGAGGTGCCTCACTCCAGTGTGATTTAAGCATATGATAACCTGGGAACCCGAAAGATATGATCTGAATTTTTCTAGGATAAATACTACGACTAGCAGCTCTTTCTCAGTAACTGTATAGTTACCCTGACCCTCGTCAAGTGTCTTGCTAGCGTAGTAAATGACCATGGGTTTCCCGTCTATTTTCTGCCCAAGTACCACCCCTACAACACAGTAAGATGTATCGCACATGATCTTAAAGGGTTGAGACCAATCAGGGAACTACAGGATAGGTGCTTGGGTTACTCGATCACGCAAGATCTCAAATGCCCGAGCGTACTCCTTGGAAATTTCAAAGGGGACATCCTTGGATAGAAGATTAGTCAGGGGGCGCGTGATTTTCAAGAAATTGGGAATGAATTGACAGTAAAAATCGACGTGCCCCAGGAAGGATCGGATGTCTTTGACCAAGCTAGGCATAGGGAGTTTGGAAATCAGATTCACCTTGGCTCGATCAACTTGGATGCCTTTTTCAGAGATGAGATATCCCAGGACAATTCCCTCAGGTACCATGAAGTCGCTCTTTTCCCAGGAAAGAACCAAGTTCACATCGATGCACCGCCTGAGGATTTGGACCAACTGCAGGAGGCAATCATCAAATGATTCACCAAATACTGAGAAGTCATCCGTGAAGACTTCAAGATATTCACCTACCATATCTGAGAATATGGTAAGCATGCACCGCTGAAAAGTAGCAGGTACATTGCAGAGATCGAACGGCATCGTTCAGAATGCGTATGTTCCAAAGGGACAGGTGAAGGTGGTCTTCTCTTGGTCCTCGGGATGGATTGTGACCTGATTGTAACCGGAGTACCCGTCCAAAAAGTAGAAGAATAGATTTCTCGCTAGTTTCTCGAGAATCTAATCAATGAACGGTAGTGGGAAATGATCTTTTTTCGTAGAGGAATTGAGTCTTCTGTAATCAATGCAGACTCTCCACAAGTTTGCTATACGAGTCGGTATGGTTTCTCCAGTTTCAATTGTGATGATGGTGAGCCCTGCCTTAGGCACAACTTGGATTGGACTCACCCACCGACTGTCGGAGATCGGGTAGATGATCCATGCATCTAACCACTTGATTATCTCTTTTTTCACGACATCCTACAGATTTGGATTTAGGCATCTCTGCATTTCACGGAATGGTCGTGAGCCCTCTTCAGTGTAGATGTGATGTGTGCGGTATGAGGGGCTGATACTAGTCAGATCATCGAGAGTCTATCCAATGGCTCTTCGATGCTGCTCGAGAATAGAAATCAGGCGTGTTTCCTGATCAGGTGAGTCGGGAGTTGATAATCACAGAAAACATCTAATTGGAACCCAAAAAGACATACTTGAGATGATTGGGAAGAGGCTTTAATTCCATGACCGGATTGTCAGCAGTAGCAGGTGGTTTAGTGTGGGTGTTGGGAGCTATGGGTGTGTCTAGGTTGAGTTCAGGCTCCTCTAATTGCGGGTTTTGATCCTCTTGTGGTTGATCAAAAATAGTTGATTTTTCCTAGATGAAGTCATCAACCACAACTTCGATATCGTAAATCTATTCAATGACTCAGCAATTAATTCCTTGTTGGGCCTTAAAGATGTCGATCTTTAGTGTCTTGCTCCCAAATTTTAATTCAATTTGGCCCTCCTCACAATTGATATTGGCCCTAGCAATGGCCAAAAAGGGTAGTATGATCGGTGTATTCTTCACACTCCCAGGAGCATCCATGTCTAAGATGATAAAATCCACTGGAAACTAGAAATCATGTACCCTAACTATGGCATCCTTGAGAATTCCTTTTGGTGACTTAATTAATCGGTTGGCTAGTTGTAAAGTCATTTCAATCGGTTTAAGCTTCTGAGAATCCTTAGGATTTGAGGCGCGTTTGAGTGCTGAGCGGCGGGCAGCGGACGAAGCAGCGGGCGTGCAGGAGAGTGGGAGCCGTCAGATTCAGATCCAAGGGCGCACAGGCTACCACATGGCAGCACTAGATCAAGCCGTGGATGGAAGAAGGATTTGGAAGGCTTAATCAGAGCTGTTGATCTCCCGATCAATGGATCTGATTAATCTGAAGCCTTTGCACAGATTTAAGGACCCAAATACCCTAAATGCCCTTCACTAAAGCTATAAAAGAGGCCTAAGGGCCCCCTTTGAAAGGCATTCTCTTACTTTCTTCTTCTTCCTTCTACACCTTCTCTCTCTTCTTCTTCCTGTCTTCTCTGTATCCGTCTCTACACCTTCGTCTGAAGCGTCCGTTGGGCCACCCCAACGAATCATTACTGCTCTTCCCAACCTCTCCAGAAGGCCACCACGAATCACCTGTGGTGTCCTCGTTCTGTTACATAAGTAGTTTATGTTTATGTTAGAATTTATTTAGTTAGATATATGCATTTCATGTTCAAACTCTTTGATTGATATATATAGTGCGATATTGTGTCTATACTATTTAGTAATTATATTGGGAACAACGCATGAAATCAAAAGTGCTTCCTACCTCCCTGCGACTCACCAGTTCCGTTAATTATTTACTCGAGACGTATTTCGCGCTATACTACAATGTGCTAATTTTCTACGTGATCTACGCCACGAACACTCGTTAAGCATATGGAGACATATATTGTTATCCTTGCTTAACAAGATGGCAGACGTCAACCTCGCGAGGGCATCTGCCAGAGGGTTGTCAAAGCATGGAACCCACTTGATAATGGTGGACTTAAAGTTCACCAATTCTTCATGGGCCTTTTCAGCATATAGCCACATGTTGACATCCCTAACTTGGAATTCTCCATTAATATGGTTTGCTACCAGTTGGGGATCCCTGAAAATTTCCAACTTTAGAGGGCTCCCATAGATTTTGCCACACGGAGGCTCACTAAAAGGGCCTCATATTCGACTACATTGTTAGAGGCAAGAAAGGCCAACTTGACGTTATATTTGTAAGTGCCGCAATCGGAAGTAATCAAGTCTATGTCGACTCTTGACCCAGTAGATATTGACGACCTGTCAACAAAGAGTTACCAACAATGATTAAGCAGGGAATCCACATTAGTGAATTCAACAACCAAATCTGCCAAAATTTGCCCCTTCATGGACAGGCAAGGTTGATACTTTATATCAAACTCTGCCAATTCCAATGCCCATTTCATTTGTCGGATAGACCCTGTTGGTTTATGTAAGATATTCCACAGGGGGTAGGTAGATAGGACATGAATAGTGTGAGCCTGAATGGAAGGGTGAAGTTGTCTGGCTGCCATGACCAGGGCTAAGCCAAGTTTTTCAATTATTGAGTACTTGGCTTCTACTCCATGGTATGTCTTACTAACAAAGTAAACAAACTTTTGAGTGCTAGCTTGATCCTGTGCGAGGGCAACACTAAGAGCTAAAAGTGATGCCACCAAGTAAAGGTACAATGGTTCGTCAAGAGAAGGGGTGGTCAAGACAAGTGGATCCTACAATGCTTTCTTGACCGCTTCGAGAGCGTCTTGGCACTAAGGGGTCCAATGGGAAATATTGTAGCCTTTTCCTTTCTTAATACATTCAAAGAAAGGAAGGCATTTGTCAGAAAATCAAGACAAGAAGTGGCAAGAGTCACAATCTTGCCGACTAATGAATGGACACCTCTAAGATTAGACGGCAGAGTCAACGCCATGACTGCCTGAATCTTGTTGGGGTTGTCTTCAATCCCCCTGTTGGAGACTAGAATGTCTAAAAATTTACCCATAGTTATGCCGAAAGGGAACTTTTTAGGGTTGAGCCATAGTCAGGTGTCACTTAAAACTTGGAACACCTCAACTAGATTTGCCAAATGCTACCTGAAACTTAAGCCTTTAACAAGCATATCATCGATATACATCTCAAAAGATTTTCCAATTGAACGACAGAAAATCATACTTTTAAGACACTGATAAGTTACCCCCATATTTTTTAGGACAAAGGCAATAACACAGTACTGGAAAGACCTCATTTGATTATAAAAGACATATGAGGTCTATCTACCAGCGCTAGGCTTATTTGGTGATATCCTTTGTAGGCATCTAAAAAGGACATATGAGACTGCTCGAAGCAAGAATCCACAAGGGAATCGATCTTTGGCAATGGGAAATCATATTTTCGGCAGGTGTCGTTTAGGTTGGTGAAGTCCGCGCACCTATGCCACTTGTTTGTTTTCCTCACCATGGCTATGTTCGATAGCCAGGTTGGATATAGCGATGCTTCAATGAAATCGACTTCTAACAACTTATTGACTTCACCAACAGTCGCCTGCCACTATTAGGGGACTTGTGCCTGCGTGCCTGCTTTATTGGTCGCACGCCTGGCTAGGTGTTCAAGCGGTACTTGATTATTGAAGGGTCCACTCCTGCCAAATCTTTAACAAACCAAGCAAGCACGTTCGCATTAGCCCACAAGAGGAATAACTCCTGAACTTCCTAGGGGGCAAGGTCCACCCCCACTTGGACAAGCTTGTCGGCAACATCCAGAAGTAGCTGAACCATAGGGGTGGATGTGCCAGGTGTGACGGTTGCTTGCTAAGATGAGGATGCTAGGCCTTCCCCCTATACAATATGACCTGCCTCCTCTTCTTCCCTCATTTTTGTGGATTGGGGATCCTTCTCTCCATTGAGCGCTCAAGCTTAATGCTTAAAAGCTCTCATCTGACTGACTGATCCCCATGCACAATTCCAATCCTGCATGGAGACTGGAACAAGACGATCTAAAAATAAGAAGAGGGGATAGCTCAGAAGTCGTAAGTTGTTGGGCAGCCCAGGATGTCGTCAAAGGTGGCCGCCAAATTGGTTGTTGTGAATGTAGTCATCCTATTAAGGTGCCAGTCGCTGTTACATATGGACACCGGTAGCTCTATCTTGCCCTTAGGCATAACCATATGGTTACCAAATCCTACCACAGGATATGTCGATGGGGAGAGATCTTGCTCCTTAAACTCTAGCTAGGTAAGGGTCTTGAGGAAGAGAACGTCCACCACACTACCTTCATCAACTAGGAGATGCGACTAGAGCTGCCCTACCACCAACATAGTTATCAAAAGTGGATCCATGTGACAACTCAGATTCAGCAAGGAGTTGAACAAAGCTGAGGCCACCTGCCTCACAATGTTCCTGGCGACTTAAGATGGCCACTGAATACTAGCACAAACCTCCCAAGCATGGCCATCCTCGAGGTGTGTCCATGATCATCGACGACCGAGTTGCAAAAAAAATAATATTTTATATGTTATTATTATAGTATATTGGTCACAATGCAAATCGATGTCGCGTCATTTTTTATTTAATTACAGTTTTTACTAGTTTGTTCCAAGTCATTCACTAGGGGGCAATTATTGATATACATCACTCTAAGTCCAAAAATATTCTTTTATTCCAAAACTGTTAAATTTTATTCACAAAATTAACGAATGAATCAAACAAATAACGAATTTGATCAATTATTTACAAAAAGAATCAATTAATATGTGTTACAACACCTAAAACAAATATACATTAAATAGGCACCAAAAACTATATGTAATTATTCTATGTTAGTTATATACAATAGTATAAGTAATACCTAAGTATAGGTACAAAAATACTTATTAGTTTATACTATACTAAGCTATATTATCATACTAATACCTTTAGTAACATATATTATAGGTACGATAACATACATGTACATTAGTATAGCCTTAGTAAACTATATACATAACCTAAGGCAAAAGCTACTATCTATACTAACGTATATACAAATATACAGTGACAAATTTTTCAATCATTAAAGCGCTAAGTTATTCATACATAAAAGAGCTCAAACATCTACCTACTTCTCTACTTACGTATACATATTTATTTATATACATACATATACTTATATTATACGCATATATATATACTCATATATATATACAAACACAGACGCACACACTTAGCCACATAAGGACTTCTCTCTTCCTTCTCTTCTTAAACTTAACATTTTAAGGATCATCTAATCTTTCATCAGACATCCATTATTACACAAGGGCCAAAAATGTGTTTAATGGGCGGGCTAACCCATTTCGAGGGATACACAACGCCCTTCTAGGTAGGACCAAACCTCTACTTTTGGCCAACCCTAGTTCTTAATTTAGGTTCATTTTTTTTCATTTTTCGAGCCCAATAAGCCCAACCACATGCCTACATGCAACCACACATACACAAGCATGCACGTGCCCCGAGGTAAACTAATGCTCATTTCATTTACACCCTGCGCTGAAGAACAAAAGGCCATCAGTGCAGAAGCATGATATACCGCTACGCTACTTCCAGCCACGATGTGGCACAATTCCAGCGGGTGATCTACATGCCTTTTAGCTCTTCTATGAGTTCAATTGTGAAGAATTTGGCTCTTGATTTAAGGGTCATAAATTAATATAAATTATAAATAAAATATATAATTACAAAGCCCTTATATAGGACTGCCTAATTGTACAATTAATTTAGAGAATTGAGTTACTTAATTATATAATAAAATTAGCTAAAAATGGTGATTTGTCCACATTAAATTAGAGGTTAATTACTTAATTAAAGTATAAATTAGTTAATTAAACATACAATTGATCTTATAATATACATAATAAATTATTTATTACACATTTTTACTATATTTTTGAAACTTTATTTTGATTTATTTACATTTAATTACACGTTTAAGTTAGTTTTATACATAATTAATTTATAAATACTATAATCCACCATAAATACAGTATAAATAGGTCGAAAATACTTAATATAATATTATACAAGTGTACATTATAAATTACTCCATTATTAACTTAAATTAATAATTTATTTTATTTTAAGTTAGTAAATTACTTAATTAACTTAATTATTTACTGTAATTACTTAATTAAATTAAATTGCAAGTATTATACAATTCATATTATATAGTTAAATACATATGTACAATATTAGGTACAATTATATACATACAGATATGTTTATATAATTGCTTAAGATATTACACATTTAGCTAATATAAATTAATGGATAATAATACAATAAAGATGTATAAATAATAACTCATTCTAAATATTTAATTTACTATATAGAATACATATATATGTTATTTATATACATTTTGTACATATTGTATAATATATATATATAGCTTAGATTTAATTTATATTATATACAAATATATACATAATATACAAGATATTTTGGGTAGTTTTCATGATTTTCTAATTTTTATAGATTATATATATACATATATAAGAGAGATAGAAGATGAGAGAGAAAGGGTGAGAAGAGAGGTTTTTTTTTGGTGATTTTGAATTTGATTATCTTTATTAAATTTTCAAGTAAACTAAACCGTCAACTGGTATGTTCTACCAAATTAGGTGTTCAGAATACTTTCAAATTTTGCATACACCTAAAAAAATACATGATCTTACTCAAGACAGGTTTATTTTATTTTTTGTGAATTTTTTATATGTTTTATGTATTTACAAATCTCAACCAAAAGTGAACTAATTGGAAGTTAAACAATGGAACCTAAGGTCTCAAAGTGACTTCTAAGCACTGGGCAAAGTGTTTAAACATTTAAAAACCTCCAGCACTTCATATGAAACATAAATGAAACAAAAAACTTGATTTACATCTCGAATTCCATTCATATCACATTTTTGGATAGCTAAGTAGTCCATATGGCTGACAAAGAGTTGAAATCAGAGTTTTCTTGCTCATTCTCAATCTAAATTGAATCCATAACAGTACATGAATGCTTGAATATGGAACTCTAACATTACAAAACAGTGTCAGTTTATTTAATTCTCAAATTTACTTGAAATCCCATTTTTGACAGTGGTTGCTGCTCATGAAACCAACGGCTATTATTGCTACCACTACAAAAAAATTACCTTTAGTGACATTTAATAATTGCCACTATATGCATTATATTTGCCGCTATATGCAATTAGTGACACATAAAATAATTGCCGCTTAATTCCCTCCTTTGTTGGCGTCACTAAAAGGTTAGCGGAAATTATACAATCGCCACTAAATTAATGGTGTTGGCATCACTTTAATTGCCGCAAATATTGTCGCTAATCACCTTCTTTAGTGCCAGTGCATTTTTTTGTAAGAGATAGAGATAGAAAGCTTTTCATTTGGAGAGTTTTCCCTCTTTTCTTTTTACTTTTCCTTAGATCCAGCCTCGAATTGGCCCTAAACACGGTCTGTATCGGATTCCTTGTCCCCACCATTAATCCTCGAAGGGTCCCTGGCTTTCAATGCTTCGAGATAGCACTGCTCATGGCAACCCCCAGAACCCTGGCTTTCGACACTTTGAAATAGTGCCGCCCATGGCATTCTGTAGCTAAATTCAGTCCCTGGCAATCGACATTTTGAGATAATCTCACCCATGGCACCTAAACCAGCACAAAGTGCTTACATGCCCCCGGTAGGATATTTAGATATCCTAGGAGACAAACACCGAGGAGACGATATGTTATTACGCATCTTCAAGGGGAACTTCCCACCTCTCTGCACCTAGAACTCGTCTAATTAAGTTGTGTTGTCAAGCCGCCCCTAAGCTAAATCTTCGAGATGGTTTTTCGAAACATAACACTTTTGGCAAATTTTTCTTTATTAAGCACACTGAACCAGGCTAAGTGTGTGATTTTGGGTGCTTAGGTTAAAAAGTCTCGCAAACTAAAGGGCAGGCAACGGGGCCAAAAAATCCCTAAGCCTTAGACCTAATGCATCAACTTCGCACTTTCCTCAACCTCTTAAGGATTAGTTTGGATCTTAACGGATACGTGAATGTTTAAACCCTAAAATAAGCCCAAGAGACCTAAGATTAACACTTATACTAATCTCTCTGTCTCGTTGTCATTTTAGGGTGTATTTCTCTTTTCTTTTTTATTAAGTCTAGAACTTAAGTAATCTCCATAATCAACTGCTAATGACTAATTATTTTTTTCTTACTTTGTGTTCCTTTTTGACATTTAAACTCTCTCCTCTCTTCTTCCTCGAGAATGATTTTCAATTAAGTTCACAAAATTTTCCTCCCCTTTCCATTTTTTTTGTTATTTTTTTATTTTTTATTTTTTATCAATTTTTGAATATGTATATATTTTTTGTAAGAACCCCTCAGAGAATTGAACTTCCATATGTCTGCACTTTAACACCCCCCCCCCCAAGCCTAAGTTTTGCAATGTCCTCATTGTAAACTAGAGGGTATAAAATCAACTTGGTTCAAGGATTAGAATAAGATCAAAAGGTGGGTGAACAAGTTGGGATGACTGTTGCAGACGATTTCGAGCTTTGATATAAGTACCAAAGGTGGAGTCAGCTATTCTAAAGTTGAACTCAAAAGTGCAATAAGAATGTAGCTCAAAAGATTATCAGAAGGGTCTCGGGTTTTTGGAATGATAGGTTACTCCCGTTAAGCACTAAATTCAATGCCTTCAGCCTAGCAGAAGGTGATCAAGGAGAAGGCGTGGTTAAATCAGAGTGTTGTAGAACAAGCACCTTGATCCATAGGCTAGTTGGTCCAACGAGGTGCTTGTTCAGATCAACAGGTTGATGATGCAGCCCAAACCCAATCAGTCTAGTGGGCTGATGGATGTGAATCAAAAGATGTGGAGCCCACCAGATACTTTGAGGCTCAGAAAGATATGGCAGTGCGAATCGCGGGTTTGGCTAAGTCAATTCAGCCTGGTCAGAGTAGGGATCCTTAAAAGAAAACAGAGCTGTAGAGAATATAGGAACCCTACTGACAGGATTAGAAAAGGATGAGAAGTGATTATCGATCTTATCAATGTCCAAAACCCGATCAACAGATGGAGGAGAATCATATGCAACCGGATTAGAAAGAGGTGAATCAGAGTAGAAGTTGATTCCGATGGCGAGTCAAGGTTGGGAATGGATTTTGGAAGGCTCTGTATGTGAATCAAAAGGTGTGGCTTCTTTAAGGTCCAAATCATTAACCTGAGCTTCAGAATCAAAGAATGAATTATAGATGCTGAGGTCATAAATTGGTTCATAATCGTCAAGAAACAATAGTTCTCCGAATTCAGATTAAGATTTGAAATCATTGGAGAATTTGCGAGAATCGTGTTCTGAACCTGATTCCAGATCGAAAGTTCCACCACAGAATGAATCAAAATGTGTAGAATCAACAACCTAACTTCGATCTAACCTAATTTCTGATTCTGAGCTCAAAAAGGTGTTCTTATTAGACATGGGCTCAGGTTCTTGGTTCGTAAGATAGACCCAATCGAATCCCAACTCTTCCAAGTCCTCGATTTCTATATTATAAATTGGTTTGACTTCCGAGAAGTCAATCTGTATCTCTAAGGAGGTTGGAGAGATGTAATCATCAAATACAAGCCCACAATCATAATCTAGATTCAAAATCTGATTTTCATCACATTGAGCCTCATGATTATCCCAAATAGGCTCGAATCCAGATTCCAGGTTAAGGGTAAGGATTGGATCACTAGAATCTAGGTTGGGCTCTATTGGGATGTCAAAGTCACTCTCAAGAGTTACCTTAACAAGATAAGGCTCGAGATTTACACTCTCGAGAGGTTTTGTTTTAAGCTCATCATTACAGGTGTCTAGGAATTCAAGGCTTGGTGAACTAAGTTCATGATTTTCTAGGGCTGGTTTGCAATCGGGAAAATCTATAATCGGATCCTCCCAACACATCTCAAGATCAGGCGTATCAATCTACACATAATTTGAATCAGATTCCATCTAGGTTGGGGGTCCACACAATCTTGATTCTCGAACCTGGGATTTGGGAGATTAGATTGATTCTCAGTCTTACTCCAAGATGTCTCATCATTTTCTGAAAGAATGTATGGGTATCTTTGATCAATGATTTTCTGTAATGTGTTTAGCATGTACCCACGTTTCTCAATGAGACCTTGGTACATTCCCCAAAGTTGTGGGTCCAACACATATTGTATATACTCATTATTGTGCCATCTCCACAATTCACCGTATTCCGATAAAAGATCATCCCGGGTTGAACCATGTAAGATTTGTGTAAATAGCATTTCAGCACGATCTGTAATGTGGGTTGTTTCTGGTACATTAATCGAAATCCCGATAATTGAATTTGAGATTCTCTCATGTTCTTTATAATATTTAAGGGCATTCTCAATCATTCTATCTTTCATGGACCTTCGGGATTTCCTAATTGGTCTTCCGAAATTTCCAGGTTACATCTTCAAATTAGGTGGTGGGTCAGGATGTAGAATCAAATTCAGATTCGAATTGATGTGATTTTGGACCCAATCAAGACACCCAAAGTTTTCTAGATGACTAAGGCTTGTTTCAAGGCGGATGATGCCTCTGAATCAGAAATCCGCACACCCAAGAATTACCTAGCCAGCCAGGAAGAAAGAGCCCCGCAAAGACCCCTACACGGTAGAGCGTCCCCACAGGTTATAGGATTTCCCTCACCTGACCTTCCTTGTCACCGCAGTTCCAAGTAGACTGGTATGTGTGAATTAAGACCTTAAGTCTATCAATTTTATTCCTAATTTATGTCTTGGATTTCACTTGATTAGAAGTTAATTCAATTTGTGACCTAATTTGGAGGTTGGTCGTCCCACAAAGTAGACCAACTTCACCTGACCTACCCTAAAAGATGCAGAATGAAATCTGAGTCAAGACTCAAAGATCAACCTGAATTGACTCTTAGATTATGAGGTCCATAATTTTAGAATTCAAGTGAGATTTAGAGCCTGATTTTATGAAAATAAGGCAGGTTATTCCTAATTGTTTTGTTTCCTTTTTCTTTATTCCAAAGATTGAGGGAATGATTATGGAAGAAGGGAGATTACCTGCCCTAGGAGTGGCTGATTTGTGCGGAGGATCTCCTCGTGATGTACCTCGTAAAATCACAATCAAATCAAACAAGGCAAGTTGGTACTCAGATAAATAATCAAGAAAGATCAGACTAATGTGTGAATTGTGTATTACTCCCCGACAACGGCGCCAAAATGTTTATTAGAGCTTTCGTCAGGTTTCAGGAAATTGCGTTGTAGTACAGTCGACAAATAGCTCTCAAACAAATAAAATTTATAACTCAGAATCTATAACGGAGTCCAAGGTCAAACACAAGGAGCAAATGTGAAATTCACAACATTAATCACATTCAGAATCCATGAGCAAAAGTAATTGAGCATTCAAATAGATATTCAATGAATAATAACCTGTCACATTAGTTATTCAATGAAATCCAATGTATCTAGAGACAAAAAGAATGGAGAGAATCTAAAAAGTAGTGATTTGAATCACCAATTAAATCCTCTAATTAAGCATACATCTCATAATTAATTTAACCTTAACCATAGTATTTAAATAATGCAACAGTATCTCAAATAATGCTCAATCAGACGACTTAAGTGAGTCATCAGTAAGCACAGGCACAAGGCTTTTAAAAGCCTTTCTTCTCCTTCTCTTCTTTCTTCTTCTTTCCTCATTCAGCTTCCTTCACGAGCCTTCTCTTTTCCTTAAGGCTTTCTCTAAGCCTTCTTTCCTTCTCTTCTGCACGAGCCTTCCTTTTTTCTCTTCCTCAGAGCTTCTCCTTTTCTCTAAGGCTTTCCCCAAGCCTTCTTTCCTTCACAGAACAAGGGACTAAGTGTTTCAGTGGCTAAGTTGTGGCACTGAACACAAGAGAGCAAAACCCTCCCCCACCCTCTCACAAATTCCCTCCTCTTTTTCTCTCTCACAAACCCAGCGTAACTGGATCCATATTCAGGTAAACGGGTCTCAAATAGTGTCCAGGCCTGCGTGCGTGGATCACAGGCAAGGAGTGAAGTCAGGTTAGCGGGTGAGTGGGTAGTGAGGGACCCGACCCCTCATGTGCTGGGCGAATAGCTCAAGGCACAAAATCAATTTATGCACGTCCATGCATTCTTCCGTGCCCGATGTGGCACTAAAGTGGCTGCTCCTATCTCGTGCAAGGTCGCAACGTCTTGCTAAGGGAGATGCCTCCAATTGATGTAGTTGTTGAGGAGAAGGCTTCCAATTGAAGCCCTGAGCATGGACCTAGAAGGTGTCAGCGTGACATGGAGGTGGATTTTGGAGCTTTCGTGGCCGGAGTGTGAAGAACAAGGCGGAGATGATGGCAGCGACAACGGAGCACCAGCGTATACCTGAAATACAAAAGAACAACCTCTCAGCCATGTTAAATCACCTCAGAAGGATCACCTGGTGTTGGGGAATGCAATGGCGGTGTTTGCGTGGAGTTTGGCAACATGTGGAGGGCAAACGATGACAAAGATGAAGGTGAGAAGGTAGGTTGTTCGGTGGGTCGATTGGATGGGTGGAACGGCGAATAAGGATGAGGGTTTGGTTTGTAGAGGTGAGGCGGATCTTATGGAGGTGTTGGTGAGGCGTTTGGTGGATTGTGGGGGTGCGGAGTTCTCGCCAAAGGTGTGGCCAAAGAGGAGAAAGGTGATGGCGTGTGGTGGTGTCAGTGATCGGATTGAGTGATAAAAGAGATAGAAGGGAAGTAGAGGAAAAAATGGACCTAACTAACCTAAGCTAATAGAGGAAAGGGGGGAAATGTCCTTGCCGGGGGTACATCGAACTCGGAGAAGACGATGCCTCCGATAGGGGAGAAGTGGCGAGGAAGATGAGGAAAGTGACGCCTGCTGGTATTGCAAGGCGTTGAAGAACTTCGGGAAGAAGAAATGGCCGATCGTGGTCTGTGGCGACCAGTGAAGAGGGCAGATGGAGAAGCTCGCCAGAGCTTGCGAAGAGTTTGGCAGGAGAGAGAGGAAGAAGTGAGATTTTCTATCCAAACCAAGCTAAGGAGGTGAGGTTTACATCGGGGGTGTTTTATAGGGCTCCAGGGGGCGTTCCAAGCTTGGAAACTAAGCTTGGAAGCTTGCACCTTTCGCACAAAAGGAAACCCACGTTTTCAAATCATTCGCATGAAGTTTTGGACAAGAATTAAAGCCCAAGATGCAGCTCAGATTGAAGAGCATCTTCTCAGGAGTTCCCCTTCCAATTTTGGAAGGGTTTGGGCGTGAAATCAAAGAAATCTTCCTGATTGAAGGTCAGCTGCAGGTGTGTTCACATGGAAAAGGCAGCAGGGGCCACTTTGTGAAGGTAATGACAAAGTTACGGGGATCTTTGCTATAGATTTCAAAAGCTGAGGAATTATTTGAGAGAAAAAGAATCAAATTGGATTAAAATGTAAACTAGGTCAAGATGATCTCTGATTTGATCCAAATTTTGGTACAAACTTAATTTGACCCCAAAGAATCTAGTGATGAAGTCATTTTGATTTTCACCAAGTTTAACTGGACAATTTATACAGAAATCGAAATTAAAGCAACTTCCTATCTGAGACTATATTTTATGTCAACATAGATTCCAATGGTCAAATCAAAGATACCAAACCTTTTAAAATATTTTTCTATGAATTTTAGAAAATTTAGATGGAATTTACCGTGATCAGAACCTCTATTATTTAAGCAAGTTTGAAATTAAGGTTTCGAATGCTATTTTGACTCTCAAAATACATGAAAACCTATTTCTATCTGTATAAACTCTCTTATTAGTCATTAATGCTCATTTGACCTAACCCCTTGGAAACCTCATGATTATTCTAAATTCATGATCTCCTGTTAATAATGCAATTTTATCGTTGTTTTAATGTACTCTTCTCAGAAAGGATATGTAATGAATTATGACTCTGTAGTGATTATGTAGGAGCAGTTGTCAATTAATTCTAACTAATTAAAATTAGTTATGGCTAATAATAACATTAACATCAATATTCCCCTCTTAAAGGTGATACAAAAGAAAAATACAGAAAAAATAAAAATACAATGAGTTTGCACATGGCATATTGTATCTTCTGTAGATCTAATTCCAACTTTCTAATTGCTGAATATCTTTCATAAGCAGCTCATCCCTCTTGTTAACCTCCTTTCCATTTTCCTTTTGTAGCCTGCAATCTTTGTTTGATTGAATATGGCCATGTGATTTGACATTTGCAATTTGCTCCTCTTGGTTGATATCCTTGAACTCCTCTTGAAATTTCTCTAAACTTGCAAACTAGAAAAAAAACACCAAATATAACAAAACTGTCACAAAAATACATTGATGATGAGAATTACGGTGATGAAAGGACACAATAAGGACATGCATATTGTAGTTATCTCAAATAAGTTTTACTTTTAAATTTTGAATGACCAATTATCATAAACAAACCTTGCCCACATCAAGGAAATGCATCAGCATGAAAAGCTCATTCAGAATGTCTTGAAATAAAGAAAGAATATCAAAACAAGTAATAAGCTTAAACTGTATTGCTCATTGTAACTAATTAATTCTTCATCATTTAAATTAGCTCCACAAATTGCATGTTATCTATTAGAAAAGTCTTTTGCATATATACATTAGGGTCATGGAAACATTCAAATATATCCATGATAAACACACATGAATTCATGATAAAATACTTATTATTATTCATAGGCCTAGAATTACATTTCATAGTATAAATATTGTATAACATTCAGTGCATTGTATTTAGGACAGTTTGTGTATTTTGTATATTAATTTCGACATTTTATTTGGCCAAGAGACAATGTGACATCTTTACGGACTTCAGATGAAGAATCCAACCGTACGAATGGATCGGGAGAGACGATTGCAATCCGTCAACGCAAACATCATGTCGATCAGAGCACTGTAACACCCTCTACAATAAGAAGAGGTGGACGGCCCAGATGGTGCCATCAAGGTCACCCTACATGAGTCGTAGCCTCCACAACCTCACCGCAAGGAGTGATCGCAGCCGTTGGATCTCAATCCAACGACTGAGAAGTGCCCAACCTCACCTGCCCTCCTTCAAAGCTCTACAAGGAAGATCGAGGCCGCAGCTACACCAACACCTCCGCGCGACCATCCAACACCTATGCCACAACAGTAGCGCGCTTACTCCTCAAAGAGTTAGCAAGGGTTCGAACGGCAATCCGCTGTTACCGCCTCAGCACCAGCTAAATTGGACCGCTCGATCAAGATTACGCACGCCAAATCAGACGCCACTCAACGACGCGCCAACACAGGCCAGATTTGACACGCACCAGCTGGAGCACTCATTCAAGATGATCATGTGCGCTCTCCGCCATCTGATCATGGAGAGGTGCGATGCGCGTGATCTTCAAATTTCGCGAGGGTGCAATCCGCATACACTCTTCAGCCGTGAGATCATGATTGAACGGTAGAGATGCATCCTTGCCATCAAGCACTTTATTCAAACGCCAACAAAGCACTCGCAATCTCCACACAATCTATGCCATCCACCCACAATCCAACGGCCAACAAACCTCCCTTCATCTCCAACTGCGCTACGTGGATGCTTCAACTACCGTGCACGTGATGCGAGCGTGTGCGCTACGCTGTGCATGGCCGGTGCACGTGCTCGCATGTTTGGTGCGTGGCAGTGAATGCCTAGGCCACGACAACCTCCATCCCTTCACCTATTTAAACCCCCCTTCACCTCCCTTTTAAACTTCATCTCTACCTTTGCTATTCCCACCTAGTCTAGAGCTTTAAAAGCCAATCAAAGCTCCTAAGAGCTCATTACCAAGCTCCAAAGGTCCCCTACTAGTGTAGCGATCCCTTACCCCACCAAATATTCCTTGTCTCTCTCACCACCTTCATAGAGAGCCTTGGAGCCGTCCTCCCACCTCCATTCTAGTAAAAGATCACCTCCACCTCCTCATCCCCGTTCCGTGCCTTGGTGAAGTATTCCTCTACCAAACATCCTTTGCCATCTCATCCCCATCGTCCAGCCTCTCACCTCCTCCGTCCAAGCTGCCGCTAAGTGTCGTCGTCTTGCCAAACAGCCGATTCGGGAGATTCCTTCTCACCCCTATCTCTTTCTTTATTTTCCACTTATTGTAATAAGCATTTGAATATCATTTTGATATATGTTTTCTTCTGTATTGTGAGCTATTTTGTTTATTGCTTTACCACAATACAAAAAAAATAACAAAATCCTAAAATACCAAAAAGAAACAACACGAAATACGGATTTCAACGAAAATAAATGTCGCCTCCCTTTGTTCAACCCGGGACTCCCTTGGAGTTTCGGTAAAAACTTGTATTTGATAACATGTTTTATGACTACAGCGACGGATTTCTCCTAACCCCAACTTTCCTTTCGCCAAAGCACGTCAATCAATCCACCACACTTGTAACCATTGAGATCAAATGAAATTAAAGTTATTGAAGTATTGTCATCATAGCATTCATTCAAAGCTTTTTGATATCAGATCACATGATCTATGGGGCTTTCTTTTCATAGTTAAAACTCTTGCATACTCATAGTTATGTAAATGTGAATAAACAAGATCAACCTTGCAATACTCTCTAAATTAAATATAATATCGTTCCTTCCCATGGCACTCCCTTTCCTTAGGTGTTGAGCTTCGCCTGCCCCTTATCGATCCTTCCCCCCACCCGTAGCGGCGAGAGGGATCCGAGAACAGAGGCACAGGGATGTCAAAGTCCAAGGTGTACGCAGACGTCAACGTCCACCGCCCCAAGGAGTACTAGGACTATAAGTCCCTCACCATCCAATGGGGAGACCAGGATGATTATGAGGTGGTGAATCAAGTAGGTAGGGGTAAATACAGCGAGGTCTTTGAAGGAATAAATGTAACAAACAATGAACGCTACATCATAAAGATCCTCAAGCCTGTTAAGAAAAAGAAGATAAAAAGGGAGATTAAGATACTTCAGAATCTTTGTGGAGAACCAAATATGGTGAAGCTACTGGATATTGTTCGAGATCAACACTCAAAAACTCCTAGCCTTATATTTGAATACGTTAATAGTACAGATTTCAAAGTTTTATATCCAACCTTGACAGACTATGATATCCGGTACTACATTTATGAGCTCCTCAAGGCCCTGGATTACTGCCATTCTCAGGGAATCATGCATCGGGATGTCAAACCTCATAATGTTATGATAGATCACAAGATGAGAAAACTTCGTCGGATAGATTGGGGTTTGGCTGAATTTTATCTTCCTGGTAAGGAGTACAGTGTCTGTGTGGCATCTAACTACTTTAAGGGCCCTGAACTCCTTGTGGATTTGCAGGATTATGATTATTCTTTGGACATGTGGAGCCTTGGCTGCATGTTTGCTGGAATGAGCAAGGAGCCTTTCTTTTACGGCCATGACAACCAGGACCAGGTTGTTAAGATTGCAAGGGTGCTTGGGACGGATGAGTTAAATGCCTATTTGAACAAGTACCGGTTAGATCTTGATCCCTAGCTTGAAGCACTTGTAGGAAGGCATAGCAGGAAACCGTGGTCCAAGTTTATGAATGCAGATAATCAGCATCTAGTTTCTCCAGAACCCATAGATTTTCTTGACAAGCTACTTCGCTATGATCACCAGGATAGACTTACAGAGCGAGAAGCAATGGCACACCCTTATTTCTTTCAGGTAAGAGCTACAAAGCACAGCAGGGTGTGCAGTTCATGGTAGTTCTTCCATGTACATGGGATGTGGCTCTTGAGAAACAGAACCCCGTCAACTCATTCTGGCATTATTTGGGTGGTAGTTGATACAATTGCCTTGTGCGATAACAAAACATAACATTGAAATGACGATGATCCCCAGAATTGGCTACTGCCTATCTTATATTTGACACCTTGATAATTTGCTAATAGTAATCTCCTCTCTAAACCATTAGACACCTATATATACATGTGCTCTGTAATGCATGTGAAGTAATTGGGATAGGTTCCAGTATTGCTGGAATTCGTAAAAGGGAACATGAGAAATACCAAATTAAAAAAAAAAAAACTTGCTTTTTAGCAGTCAGAGCTATCAATGCTTTATCTTTATCTTGATCCTGCCTGATAGCAGCTACTAAAACTACTTCATATTCTTTTCTCTATCGAGTAGAATAACAAATTATCAAAATATCATATTTTTATCAATGGAGTATAGTACAAATTTAACTTTATACATTGGATTATATTCCCAGAACAATAATGTACCTGGGATAATCTTTTGTTGGGCATGAGTGGGGTAAATGATTCCTGGCCTCCATCCCACTTGAATGATCTTGGAGATTCTGTAATTGCAAAGCTCAAGTTCTCTACTTCCTAATTTCAATACCCTCCATTAACTAAAGCTTGCAATCAATGCACCTCTTTCTGTTGAAAGAAAATGATTTTGAAAGTTTAAACTAGCACAAAAACTTTCTTTGAAAGAATATCAATTGCACATATGATTAGTGAGAAGAGATCAACTGCAAAGATGCTGCATGCACTTTGTTTTTGTTTGAAGAGTATAATGTGTTGAGAGTTGCATGCATTTAGAAACTGGCTTGTAATTAAATAGCGTTGTTAATTGAGCAAGCAACACACTCCCCCAAATCTTTGTCATAAATCAGATCCTAAGGCCATCATTATTGTAGAAATTAGGGAGAAAATATAGACATGAGTAGGAAGAAACTTCTATCACAAGCCATATTAACAACGCCTCACTTCAATAGCAGCAGCAGCACTTCAACAGCAGCACCTCAAATTCAGCAGCAGAGCACTTCAACAGCAACACCTGCAATTCAGTAGCAGCACCTGCAATTCAGCAGCAGCAGCAGCTGCACTTCAGCTAAAGGGGAGTGGGAGGAAGTTCAGAGTAAATTTTCAGAAACTTATGACAGCTAGAATCCAGACTCTCAAGCCAAAACCATGTGAAAGTAAATATAGGTGCTATGCGAAAACAATAGAGAATCACTAATGGTCTTCATTAAAAACTATAGAGCAGAACAGATCATCTTGAATGTAGGATATTAGCTACAAGATAGAATATTTATTCATTTTGAGATTACATAATTATGAGAAGGGATAGGAGGGTTGAAACGCCAACATTCTATTTGAAAGGTACTGAAACACCTCTAAACTACAAAGGACGCCCTTTGGGTTTTAACATTCAAGTGCATACTATATATGCTCACCTCAAATGAAGTGTGAGCATATTACATATTATAGTATGCGTAATGATGTTATCAACACTTTTACTAATAAGCATATAATAAATAAGTCCTTTAATTTTGAATGTTAAAAATATAGAAAACCAACTAATCCCTGATTACTCTGCCACAGATTGTACACCAATGGACCATTCTTTTGCAACCTTGATTTTAAAGTTCTGAAAATCAAAATGTACCTAGCTAAATGGGTGTCATGACAATGATACATTTCAAATTGAAACTTTGACATGGTACATTCCTAAATTAAAGTCATCAAAAAATAAAATAACATACCAATATGATTTCACAAGAAGTCAGATGAATAGGCAAATTATTCCAGTCATATCAAGTCAAACCGGATTTAGTTGTCTAAGGTGAGGAGTTAAGGAAGCGAAAATCTACCACCTCACTAAATAACTGCAGTTGGAATGATCTACAAATCATAGGTGAACAACCAAAGCCTAGGTCTATGTGACAGGGAAAAATGGAACCCAAACTGAATAGGTCCAGGTATTGGTCAAATGAAGGATTCAAACCCCTAATCACCAATCACATTGCATGAGAAGAAGCAGGGCCCATAGTAGGTGACCGATCATGTGATTTGGGATAGACCAGACACAGAAACAATACCCATCTCACCTCACGAGAATCAATAAGAATACTTTTCTTTTTGAGGAAAAACCACCAAACAAAATTCTAAACTAGTTGTCAATTAACATATCTAGACGTAAGACATAATCATAAGCACCAATCATTGCAAAGGGATGCCAAGACAAGGAACAAGGGACCCCTTCAAATACAATAGCTAAAAGCAAGCTCTAAACACCCAACAAAATAAACAGCAGCAACCCCTCAAGGAGAAAAGCAACGAGAACTAACCAACCTACCAATAAACCATAACCAAATACCTGATATGGATCATACATGTCAAATCCAAGTGCACAGTAGCAGCTAAGACTATTGGTTTCTAATATGACTCAACACATCCCCAAAAGGTAGACTACTCATCCATTAACTGCTATGAGAAAAATGACTGACAACTGACCTCCAAGACACTGAAACTGAGCAACGACATTGATGATTTGGAACTTCTGACCCTCACATGAATTACAGAACGCACTGGAACAGAAGCAGAATAAATAATCAATATGTGGAAGTGGTGTCTAGAAGAGTAAGTTTCTTTAAATAAAGAAATGTTGTTTTCTTAGTGCCATTACACATGGTTGCTATCAAATACTGTAAGCATATGGCTGCACAAACCTGTAAAGACAGCAATGCATTCAACAAATACATAAAAGTACACACTTGTTCATTCTTATCGAACTTATTATCCCCGGAATTTTCAGGTGCTTCATATGGTTTTTCGACTCCACAATTTTGGCAATTGCACTTTGTCTTGAATGGATAGTTTATATTACCACATTTCTCACACTTCGATCAGCCTTTGGCCATTTTTTGCTCTGCATCATCGATATATATTAATTAGAAAAGGAATGGGAGCCATTGCATTGAAAATAGAAAATGACAGCTAACAAAATAGTTCCATCAAAACTTTTGCTAGTATGTCCCCCACATGTAGGAAATATTGCCAGCCAAAATGGAAGAAAAAGTAGATGCAACTTACTAGAACCTTTGGAATTCTCAGATTTAGTAGCCTGTAAAAACAATACAATAAATTACTATTGTATTTCACAAGTAATTTAAAAAATAAATTTTTGAGAATAAAAAGAATATTGTCTAGTTAATACACTTGACAAAAAGGCTGATGCGAGTACAAACACCATTTATGATTCATGTGTCGATCAATTGAAAAGATTTTTTTGAAGTATACTTCAACTACTAAAAGTTTTCAAACTTCATTAACAGGCATTAGAAAAATCTAAGTATACAAAAGAAAATTACATCATTATATTGATTACAAGAAAACTAATTGAGTAGCAGACCAATCCAAAATTCTACAAAGTTTTTTATACATCAATCTTGAATCTAATTGAGTAGCAGATGCCTTAACAGAGCTACCATCTTTATTATCCTCATTAAAAAGAAAGAAAAAGAACTCCATCCAGATAAAAGGGAAAAGTAAAAGGAAGGGAAAAAGAGGATAGGAAAGAAATATAGAAACTTACAAATGATTAAGCTCCATGTAGTTTCAACAGCCTAATCATGTCCTACTTCTTTGCACCTTCTTTGAATATTAGATAAATATGCAAAAGTTAGTTCCAATTGATGCTCGCCAACTTATGCAAAATGCATTTTGTTCACTATATCAACCAACTCAACAATCTTCCATTGTAATTACCAACAACTCCATTTGCCACTAGCGCACCCCTATTTGGATTGTGTCAATGTGAACGAATCCCATCAAATTGATCTCCTTGTAGTTTACATGCTAATCTTTGGTTTCACGATAATCCATCCATAATCTAAATCAATTTTAACTAGACCACCTTGAAAATATCAAAATTAGAATGGGGGAATGTTCATGTGATTGTTATAGTTCTTTTTTTTTTTTTTCCAGATAGACAAAACATATGGTACCATAAAAATCAAACCTCAGGTTTACATGGGAAGCTTAAGAGCAATAAGAAGTCACAAGAGTAATAACAGAGTCAAAATTTCATCTCAGTTGAAAGCGGATAACACAAACAAGAATCATAAACAATTTTTTTTCAGTATTCAGACTCGAATCATAATATTTCTACTCGCTAAGCCAAATAAAACTCATACCATAAAGCAACATAAACTAAAACAGTCTAAAACTAGAGCAGTTAAGCCTTCTGACCTGAAGGACCAGGGTTCAGATCTTATCACGCTCAAAGGATGCTTGAACCTGGGATGGGAGTAGTTGGTAGCCACCTCTCTTCAACTATCTGCCACTTTTAAGTCCAAATGACTGAGATATGATGTTGGAATTGGCATGCAACTGATCTGAAGATGATCCCCTTATACGGTCTTGGAATGTTTAAAATTAAATGCTATCTATCAGCTTAGAACTTGCACTTAGACTATTGCATATGTCATCTAAGCATTTCAAAATGTGACGTTAATTCAAAAATTTATAGTAACTCGTGAATAACTTTGAAAAAGGAGTATTCTTTTGATTGGAGAAAGGAAGAGTGCCTGTCAATTCACATAAATAAAATTACATGGGAACCCTTCCTCTTTCAACCCACGTCTGTTTCCACGGAACATTAGTTACAGAAAATGGATGACGAGCCAAATTATCAAACGTGTGGAATGAATCTGTAGTAATTCCATCCCTTCCCATTGATTGTGAATTACTAATTAAATATCCCAGATTCATTGCTTGTGAATCACTAAAATATCCCTTCCCATCAACTAGAAATAATCGCAATCATCACAAGCCTGAAAATGGCCATTAGGAAGAGGCTGACATAGAAAAAGCTTGACCAATCGACACTTCTTTTATGCATCAAGTAATCTAAATATTAGTGACGTTTGTAAAATGCCTCCTTTTGTTGTACCTGGTATGCATTCATGCTAATGAGAGCTATGACGGAGAAGAAGGCTACGGGTCGTAGTATCAGTTCCCACGCCATCGTCGACGCCCTCCTTCCCTTCCAGTCTGAGACAAGCGATGGCATCAGAGAATGGGACGCACCAGAAAGAGTCCAAGGTATCAAACAAAGGGTTCAAAACAACTGCCTCACCAGAAAAGAGATTGATCACCGAGGCAAACAAGAAGAGTAAAGTGCCATCTTGGGGTTAGCGAGGGGGTGATGGACAGACACTCAGCAGTCGTGGGCTTTGGAATGTGGGAGAACACAACGGAGGAAATCAGCGAAGAGGAGATCACAGCAGAGAGACACATATATAGAATATGAGAAGGGATAAGATTGGAGATCGGAGGAGATCGGTGATGAGGAGATTTGCAGTGTACCTTGAGGACGAGATCAGAGGAGGACGCGAGCTCTGATGTCGATAATGTGGTGGTGATGTGGGGAAGGAGATCGGAGGTGGAGGTCACAGCGAGGACGAGGAGGGTTTGTGGGCACCCTCCTTTAAGCCCTCGCGTTGGCGGGATAGAGGCAGCGGCGTGGGACGCGGGGCAAAGGAGCGGCGTGAGAGGGAATTGGGGAACGGAGGTGATGGCGTGGGAGGAACTCACGCGTGGGAAAGAGAGGATTCAGTGGAGATTCAACATGGTTGCGAGCTCTTGGGGCAGGGCGAAGGGGGAACGTGAGGAAGGCGAGCGGGAGTGGAGAGAAGATTTTGGGAATTGAATAGCTGGACGCAAATCAGGAAAAAGGAAAAAAAAATTATGATATTATTCTATCCCAATAAATTAATTTAATATTTTGGTAACAGTTTTACGTGTCATTCACTTATTTTTTATCTCAAAAAAAAAAATCCCTAAAAGATAATTTAAAAACATATGTTATTGCAGTGGAGGCACTAATAAAAGAGATTTTAAAATTTTTTTAGTTTTTTTTTTTGGAAGGACGAGGAATGTTATCGAAGACGATAGCAGATCGGATTGATCAGTATATTTTATAAATGATGGAATCTCTTCCAGATGGATTCTTCTAGAAAAGAATCGCATTTCCAAAGAAAACTTTCATAAAATAAAATTTGTACCTAAAATGATTATGGGAAAAAAATCTCAAGCACCATGGACGTGAAGATTAATAAACTATAACAATAAAAAGTAGCCTATTTTACATGTCTCAAATCTCCTCGTTAGACTTGAAACATAAAAACAAAAATGTAGTAGTTAATGAAAGTGTGAAATTAAACAAGAGAGGCGGCTAAGTAGAATTGAAAATGCAGAAACATCATAAAACAATAATTTTCGTATGAGCTTTACAATTTAAGACACAAACTTCTTCAATTTTTTCCCAGAAAGAACATATTGCAAACTAAAATACAAGTATCTATGCACACAAAACATTCTACATGTAGAAACATTCTAATTCTTCAAAGATATATATTGGTCGATCAAAAACATTCCAATTTTCTTTATGACCAATTTTTCTGTCTCCCACCTCTTTTTGTCACTAAAAATAAGTTCATCTTTAAAATATAGTCACTAAAAACATATTTTGTTATAGTGATTACTCTAATTCCCACCTAGCTACATGTATCTTAAATAAATGAAATCAAAAGTTTCTTTCTATTTGAAGGGATAAATTTCAATTTAGTTTTTCCCTATGTTTTTAAAAAAATGTTGAAGATGAAATAGTAGCCTCATTTCATTTTCATCAATTTGTCATTCAAAAAAGATATTATAGTGGCATAAGTAAGAATTACTACTAAATCAAAGACGATAGTAGAATTTAGTCTTTCGATGGAGATGGAAATTCGCAAAGCAAATACCCAACCAAAGACAATGAAACTACAATAATCCTATAAAGCTACAAAGTGAATAATTAAATCTAGCTACTATAGGTAAAGGATCTTCCCTTTGGTGGAAGTGTGTTGACTTGGCAACAAGGATGAATGAACCACACAACGGCACAACATCGCTCTCATTATCGTAGGCAGGAGAGCGGGTGCATGGCGAGAAAGAAGCTCTCAAGATGAAGACAATGGCTTCTGAGAACTAGAACTTCTTCTACTTCTCTAGGACACAAATATGGTGGAAAGTAGTGTTTCTTAGTGTGTCTTGGTGTATCTAACAAAGGAGGGCTCCTCCTCTATTTATAGATAGCTTAGGAACCCTTAGGATGAATGTGGAAGCCTTAGGTAGCAATTAAGGATGAACCCAAGGCAAAATAGGCTAGAATCAAGGTCATTAATGATTCTGACAATGTTATCAGACATCTGGAAACTACTTTTAAGACGTCTAAAAAGTAAATCAGACGTCCAATCCTAGACGGATTTCCTTACTAAATTCGTTCAGACCTAAACAGGGTTCTTGTGTAAGTCGATCAGACGACTTATTGGACGTATGACACTAAATCTGGACGTCTGGAAACCTAGATTACTGCGGGAATGGATTTCCCGAAGTACAAATGGCTAGATTACTGATAAGAGGTGATATTGGCTTGATAGGGCAAACATCTATATATCAGACGTCTAAGGTCCTCTACGAATGTCTGATAGAAGATTAAGGGTTATTTTTCAACAATTAAATTTCTAAGCCAACGTTCCACTAATTGGACGTCTGGCAATGTCATCAGACGTCTGCTAAGACATCTTGACTAAGGGCTAGATGTCTAAAAATGGCAGATAGAGAGTGATTTCCAACCTAAGTGTTTTTGGATGTCTGATCAAACAGTCAGACGTCTTAAAGTCAAGGATCAGACGTCTGATGTCCAAATTCGATGTTTGATCAGGCTATTTAATGCCTACTTTGGTTTTCTGAGTTAACTACAAAGAGTTTAAATATCCTAGGGTTGAGTAAGTGTTCCTAGGACTACTGTTTTGTTACTAATGGGCTCTTTAACAAGTAATCTAGGAAAATAAAGAACAAAGAACAAAAGATACAAAGCACATACTACAAGACAAATAGAAATCTATCATATTTTTCTTATCTTCAAGCTCTCGCTCCAAGCGAAGCTCCTTCTCCAACAAGCTCCTCCAATCCACCATGGATGTAAGCTCTTCACACTTATATGCATTTGCAATTGACCATTAATCTTGGACTCAAAAGCAAATGTCAAATATCAAGTGTTTTGTTATCATCAAAATTAACGATCGTGGTGCCCTTACACCAACAATAGATGTTGTTGCATCAATATACTTGAACAAATTCTAAACTCAAAAACTCAATTTTTTTTCTCCCCTTTTCTTTTTCGAAATTTTTTTCTATGTATATTTTTCTTTTCTTTTCTTTTTCTTTTCTCTCTTTTTTCTTTCTTTTCTTTTCTCTATTTTTTTTCACATCCATATATCTACTAATGCAACATAGTATAGCATACGAACTTTTATTTACGAGGCATTATGCAGGATTGGGGATGTTCGAGAGGATATCGGGTGGCTTATTTGGTGGAAGTGTTTAATCTCAGCACTAGGAAAGGAATGGATGGGACTATATATTTCTAACCTTGACACTAATACCCTCCTTCAGCCGAGGATTCCATAAAGGACAGTCATGACCATCCACCTCAATCCTAGTTTTATCAGAACTCGCTCTCTGTGTATTTGCCTTATTTGGTGACTCTCAAAAGACTCGCACTAAGAATTTCTATGCAGAAACCGAAAGCGAAAAACTATGCCTAACTCCGAGTACCAATATCTAATTATCCAGAATTTAAGATTCCTCATACAAGCCTTAGAGCACCAGTAGACTTTCTACTCTCACCTCACACTTATTTGGTGGATCTGCTAGAAATAGTTTTCCTGACTCCCTAATTACCATCCAAGGGCTCAGGAGGAGAAGCATTGCTTCTTCTCAACAAACTAAAGATGTTTATCGATTTTCACAGAAGATCCATTGTAAATTCTACGTGTAAGTGTGAAATTGTACTAGATTCTAAACTAAGGAATCAACTTAAGAATAAATCCCTAATAAGATCTTTTTGATAAAAACTCTTTATACCTAAATGTAATTTTTTTTTTTGACATAAAAATAAGACATGCAATGCTTACCCCCCCATGCCTATTTATTATAATGTCCTCATTGAAATGTATGCAGGAAAATAAAAAAGTAACAAGCAAGAGGAGGGGATATCACCTAACTAAGCTTATTATTCCAAGTCAGCTTGGATGCAAAACTACCTGTAAATAGTACTAGGTTGCTGATTGCACAGCAATCATGCAACTTAAGCCACCTGAATTAAGTTAAATACTAGCATAACTTAGGAACAATGCATGCATAAGTGTTGTAATTCACATAATAGTTAGTTTGTTAGCTGCATAAATAATATTGTCATTTTATGCACTAAAAGAGAGATGAAATTAATTGCAGATGATTTGAGGCCATGAATGACAGATCAGACCATATTGATCTGATCAGGACGTCGATGAGAGTCCAACGCTTCCAGAATCGTCTTGATCAGCCATCCGTAGCATCACGTGCAACCCATGGAAGATCAAAAGCCAAGGAGCAAGAAGACAGAAATCCAGACCTCAGATGCCAAATCCGACCACACGGATGAATCCAGATCAACGATCGTAGTCCAACAGCGCAAACATCATCTCAATCGAAGGCTTACAACACCGTCTACAAAGCAAGAAAGATAGGCGGCCACGATGATGCCACGTAGCACCACCACAGCCACCCCTCGCAGTGCCCCCAATCTCTAAAGAACTCTTCTCACGAATTGTGGGCCGTTGGATCGTCATCCAACGGCCACCATGTGCTCACGTCGCTGTTCTCTCGTGCCTCATCAAGAAAGATCAAGCCTCAGTCGTTATATCTTCATCCAATGGTTGAGGGCAGCCGAGCGAGAAATGGTAAGCGCGATAATCCACGCTTGTAGCACAACGGAGAGCGCACGTGAACCCTAGGGCAAGACGCATGTTCAAAACCTCCTGGGAGGTGAAATCAGAAGGTGGTGAGGCGTAGGCGTAATCCGACCGTGGGATCTTCAATTGGCAGTGCAGAAGCGAACGTGTGGCACAACTAGAGGCTTCAGAACCTACACGCGAGAACGAATGCGCGCACTACGCGCAATCTCACTCGCTTTCTTTAATGAAGGCGGTGCAGTGCGTGAGTTAAGCCGTCCGATCGTGAGATCGAATGGCTGATGTTAATGGTGCACGATTTGAATGTGCGAGTGCATGCGAGGAGAGAGAAAAGTGCAGTGGCATTGGAGCGGGCGAGCTGGACCGTCCGATGAAGATCCAAAGCGATAGAGGCCACCACGTGTCGGCACCAGAATAAATTCGAGTATGGAAGGCGCAAATGAGGTTATTTTGAGGCCAGATCAGAGTCGTTGATCTCCCGATCAACAAATCTGATCAAACCAAGGTTGTTGCATGAGTTGGAGGGAGGGTTTAAATGCCCAATTTTCCATCATCAAAGCTATAAAACAAAACCAGGGCCCCCCTTGTTGAACATCTCTCCACCATAACTCCCACCAAATATAACTCTAGCCTCTCTCTCTCTGCAACTCTTCTCTGCACTTCCTCCTGGCACTCTGAATCTAAAGTGCTACCACACTTCATACAAGAATCCCACAAGCAGCGTCATCATCTGCTATCTATATCTCTATCTCTATCTCTCTCTCTCTCTCTTTCTCTTTTTTTAGCATAGTTATTTCTATTCATAGTTGAAAAACGGTTTCCAAATAGCAATAAAGTTTTGATTATCTGGATATCTGATGCCTATATATATATACATATATAAATATATAAATATCCGCTTAGAACAACTTTCTAAAAGGCTTTCGCATAAAAATCATGTTTTTCCTTCTTGTGAGTTAGCATTTGCTTACTTTTTGAAAAAAAAAAATCTCTCTTGGTGATTTCTCGAGCTGAAATAAACTTTCATGTTAAAAATTCAATTCCTGAAAGTTGCACGTCCAAAAATTCCAAACTTTTTAAACTGGAAGTAGGTTTTGAAGTCATCAACAACATATCCAAATTTCACACAAATCAAAGTTATAAAAAAATTTTAAAAATTCACAAACTAATCTATTATCATATCAGTTAATGTTCCTCATTTTTTGGAGTTCAAAATATCATAAGAATTTTTATACAAATCCTATTAACTTGAAATTTGTGGCACTGAATTTCAGTTGAAATCATGAATCTAGGAAAAATCTAAGAAAAATATTTCTTATACATTTGATTTCACAGATTACTCAATCACTAACTGGGAGTCAAAACTGACTACGAAACCCCCAATACACTTTAAATTTGGAAGAAATAGAAAACATGTATTAAAATTCTTGAAAAAATATTTTCTGAGTGCCTAGTTAGTGGTACAATAGGATCAATTGATTGCATTACATCAGTCACACCCCTTCTCTGAATTTGGACATAAAAGAACCATCCAGCACTATCTGCGCTTAGGGTTTCACATTAAGGGTAGAGCACACCAGCATTTCCATTCATAAAGGAAATCTATCAAACAATTAGGATTTGCAAAAATGTTATGTGCCTCATCAAAACCCTTGATTGAAGATATTAACTCAAGTGAATCCTAAAACTAACTAATACAACCATTTGAACCTTAAAATTTACTTCATCATAAAAACAATTGCTTGTGAACCCCTTGCCTATGCACTTCACACTTCGAAAATCAATCTTAAGGGCAACATCCCCAAACTCCCATCATATTCAAAAACCACATCAAGCCTAAGCCTAAAACTGAGTAGACGTGTCCTAGGCATGACTAATCTTCTTGGGGACTTGAGGTCAAGGCCTTGTCTACTTCGACCCACTGGTGACAAAAAAGGTCGGTGCGGAAACCATGTTAACACTTGGTGGTGTCCTACCATGCAAGGTGCCCTAGGGGGTCCCACCCTTTTGGCCAACCAAGTAATTCAAGGGTTGAACTAACCTAGTTGTGTTTTGGGGAACCAGAATTAGGTCAATTTAGGGTTTACACTCTAAGGATTAATTTGATTGCTTGCATTGAACGGGTGGGGAATTCTCTTATCCGTCTTCTCCCTCTCATCTACGGACATTCTTCTGGTGCATGCAAGGTAGAAGATCTCTACATCTTGATTTGTTATCACCTTTAGAAAGAAATCTTAGGAGAAGACCTGTTTATCCAGAATATGAATCTGAACCCTTTGTAATGGCTAGTTGTTACGACCCGATTCCCCGAATCCCTACAGGACATGAGATTGACCTGACTTGATTGATCCCAAGACCCAGTCATCCAACAAGAAATAACCAAAAAGCAGGAAAGTAACCCACATTCACTATGCTATGTAACTAACAGTAAAAAGAGTACAAGAATTAAGGAAAGAAAAGCTGTTAACAATACATATCACCACCACAACAGTAAAACGAAAATAATGTACAGTAACGTAAAGGTACAAGAGTCTGAAACTCACTACAACAGAAAGTACTACAACAAGAAGGTTACTGCTACTGGGCTCTACTGGGCCCAGCACCTTCTGTAGCCAAAGACTCAGGCTACTCAACACCTAGACCTAAAAATGATTATGAGTAACAAAGTCAGCGAACGTTGAGTAAAGTGGCAACCAACTAACTAAAGCACTAAAAGCTAACAGGTAATTTATCTTTTCCAATTACTTTATTTTACAAGTTATTCCTTTTCACTCATTGGTTTATATTTTCAGATCTCTTTCTTGATCTCGAATGCTCATCATGGGAACGATCTTGATTGCAGTCTTTTCTGAAGAGTAGAAGGTGCACGTGGTGCTCTCCTGGCCGGGAGAGTCCCCCATGGTGATCCTACACCCAGTCAACCACCCCAAGGTCAAGGACAGACGTAGTGATGACTACGGCACATGCGATAAGCGCACAAGTAGCTACCCCACACTGGCACGCGGTCAATCGTTTCCACTAACGGATACGGTCAAAGTACAGCACGGAACAGTATAGGGCCTAGCCCTCTCAGTAACAGGGGTCTAGCCCCGTAGAACCAAACAGGGGTCTTGGCCCTCCACAGTTCGCGCACCCTCATCTAACTACCCTGGTTTGCCCAATGGGCCTAACAAGTCGGTGTAAGGTGGATAGCTGAACCCTAGCCCCGTGGGGTGGCTAGCTCTCTCCCTACACTAGTAGCCCTTCCCGGTACAACGTACACAAGGGCCAAGAAGTCGGTGCAGAGTGGCCAATCCTAACCCCGAGTCCCAACCCAAGCGCAACTAGCTCCGCTCTACACTAAACAGGGGACAGTCGCTTTCCTTGGTACCACGTACTCAAGGGCCAGCACACTTCCCACTCACATTTCCTGGTTCATTCCATTTATTTCCATGAGCTCTACTCCTAATTCCCCATAGCGTTCATGCTTATATTTCTCATGCCATTCCATACCAGGTTTCATCATTCACATTTCCATTTTCAGGTTATACACATGCAGCTCGTATTTCTATCATTCACATTTCCATTCTTAGATTATACTCATGCAACTCGTATTTCTATCATTCAACGTATACAACAGGTAAGGTCACATGTAACTATTTAACTAGCATAGGTAATTCATATTTCACAAGCAGCTCTTGTACATTTACAGGCAGTTATTAACATTTCTATTTACTCATTCAAGACAGCAATTCAACACGCATATAGACATTTCAAGTACTTTTCGTCCAAGGATTCATGCCATATCCTAGGTTCTAGTTATTCAATCCACACATGCATTCAGGTTTATAATTAAATTAGGGAAAGCCACTCTACCAGACAACCCAGGAGTATTGGGGGCTCGAACGGCACGCTCACGTGCCTCAGCAAGCCCCGAACTCGCAACAGAAGGAAGTCCTATACCAAGGAACAATCACAATGAAATATTCAGAATAGTATAGAAAGTCTTCTGACAAGTAGAGGAACTCACAAGGAAAAAATCTATATCTTATTTGCGTAAAACGAACCTCAAACGGACCCTAAATGGGTCAAAAATAGGGTTACAGACTCAAATCAGACATCTGGCACAAGGTCCAGATGTCTTAAAAGTAGACAGGAACTCACCTCAAGTTTTGCGTCAGCCTCAGATGTCCAGAACCTCCTCCCTGCCGTCTGGACCCAGCTCCAGACGTCCAACCTCTCTCTCAGACATCTAGGAGTGCTTCCGACTGTCTGGTAAGTTGTCCAGACGTCTGAAACGAGTGGGAGGGCATGTCCCGTGCCATCCCGAAGTAATCCCTGCACGTGACAGCAAATCTCCTACAATAAGCCACGCAAAATGTAGCTACGGAACGGTCTGCATGGCCGTATCCGCAAAAGGAAACGTACCTTCGCGAAGATCTGCTTTCAGACGTCCGATGTAGTCACCAGATGTCCTCCCCGTCTTCTGGACGTCATGCCAGACGTCTGATTCTGGGAAATTCCCAGAACCAGAACCTCTTCCTACTCTCCCTCGCCACGCGCAGTCGCAGCCTCACCTCCTCGCCTGCAACTGTGGCTACAGCAGTGTCGAGGAGGGTTCCTCCGACATACTCCTCCCACACGCGTCGCTCTAGCCGTGCACCCTCTGGTCAGCTCCCACGAGCTCGCGAGCTCGACTCTTCCTCCTCTCTTCACTCCTCCTCTCCTCCTCGTCACCGCTTTCGCGCTCTCTCTTGCGCTAGCTCCTCTCGCTAGGGTGGAGAGGAAGAGAAGAAGGTGGCTGGCTGGGTGAAGGAAGAAAGAAGAGGGGGAGAGGGGTTTTATAGATGCGCATCATGGTTTGGTGGAGGAGGGAAGAGGGAAAGAGAGAGGAGGGTACTGTTTGTGTGCAGCCCGCGTGCAAACGCAAAGCTTGTACCAAAAATTTTAATTTCCAAACGTTTAGGAAGGGGTCCAGACGTCTGACCAGATTTCTGGCTGACAGTCCAGAAGTCTTAAAAGGCTCAAGACATAACGAGTCATTACATCATAACAAACTTAAGGGAAGCTTCCTCCCTGAAAATTGAGCTAGCTAGGGTGCGGAAAAAGAACTATATACACATAACCAACTTAAAGAGAACCGAAGCCGGTCCAAAATGACGTACCCTCAAAAAGCTCTGAGTACCGCTCTCGCATCACTGCCTCAGGCTCCCTGGTAGCCTCCTCGTACCTCTGGCTCCTCCACAAGACCTTCACCAGGGGTACCTGCTTCCGTCTCAAACTTTGGATGGCTCTGTCTAGTATCTGTACTGGTCGCTCGGGGTAGGTCAGGCCGTCACGCACCTCAACACTCTCGTGGCTCAGAACGTGACTGGGATTGGCGACGTACTTCCTGAGGTTGGACACATGGAACACGTCATGCACACCGGAAAGCTAGGGAGGATGGGCAAGCCTGTAAGAAACGGGTCCTACCCGCCCCAAGACCTCAAAGGGCCCCACAAACCTCGGTGCAAGCTTCCCTTTCACCACAAACCGCTACAGACCCTTCATGGGCGGAACGCGAAGAAAGACGTGATCCCCAACCTTGAACTGCACCTCTCTGCGCTTCCGATCGGCATAACTCTTCTACCTGCTCCTGATAGTGCGAAGTCGTTTATGAATCTACTCTATCACCTCCTGACTTTGCCGAATAAGCCTGGGGCCAACCTCCCACTTGGTCCCCACCTCAACCCAACTCAAGGGCGCAGTACACCTCCGTCCGTACAGAGCCTCGTAGGGTGCCATGCTGATACTCGAGTGATAGCTGTTATTATATGCAAACTCTGCAAAGGGAAAGTGCTCCTCCCAAGAGCCCCTCCAATCCAGTACACAGGCACATAAAAGGTTTTCCAGTGTCTGTATCGTGCGCTCTGACTATCTGTTCGTCTGGGGGTGGTATGCCGTACTGAACCTCAACCATATCCCCAAGGCCTGCTGAAACTCAGCCCAAAACTAGGAAGTAAAACGGGTATCCCAGTCGGATACAATCTCATGTGGAACTCCGTGCAGACGTACCATGTCACGAATATACTTCTTTGCCAACTACGTTGGCCCCAAGGTGACTCGAATCGGCAAGAAACGTGTCGTCTTCTTCAATCTATCTATAATCACCTAGACTACATCGTGTCCTCGCTGGGTAATGAGCAAGCCCACCACCAAATCCATGGTGATGCTCTCCCACTTCCACTCTGGCACAGGAAGTGGTTGCAACGACCTTGCAGGCCTTTGATGCTCGGCCTTCACCTACTGGCACACCAGACACTGCTACACGAACTCACCTACGTCCCTCTTCATCCCTCTCCACCAAAAGTCGTGTCTCAGATCATGGTACATCTTCGTGTTCCCGGGATGTATGGTGAACCTGAACTCGTGTGCCTCAGTCAAGAGCTCTCTCAACAACTCCTCGTCTCTGGGAACACACAAACGTCCCCTCATGCGTAGCACCTCATCTTAAAAAGAGAAGTCCCCTGGGTCCCCTGACAATACTCTGTCTCTCATCGACTGCAGATACGGATCTGTCATCTGTCCTGTGATGATGCGATCTATCAGCTTTGGTCTCATCTGTCATGTCACTGTCACTGCCCCACAATGCCCCTGTAACTCTAGGGGTCGCCAACTGCACAACTCCACCATAAGCCTCCAACTCTATGCCAGTAAACTGGCCAAGTGGGCAGGCACCTTCTAGCTTAAAGCGTCAGCCACCACGTTGGCCTTCCTTAGATAGTAGGAGATGCTGCAGTCATAATCCTTCAGGAGCTCTAACCAACGTCTCTGCCTCATGTTAAGCTCCTTCTGATCAAACAAATACCTAAGGCTCTTGTGATCCGTGAATATCTCAAAAGTCTCATCGTAAAGGTAGTGCCTCCATGTCTTCAGCGCGAAGACAACAGCTGCCAGCTCTAGGTCATGTGTAAGGTAGCTATGCTCATGGGGCTTCAGTTGCCACGAAGTGTAAGAGACAACGTGACCCCACTGCATGAGCACAACCCCTAACCCCTGCAACGAAGCATCCGTGTAGACAACGAAACCGCCGCTACTATCTGGGATGGTGAGTACAGGAGCCGAAGTCAGCCTCTCCTTCAACTCCTAAAAACACGCCTCACAAGCATCTGTCCAAGCAAAGAGCACGTCCTTCCAGGTCAACTGAGTCATAGGACATGCAATCTGCAAGAAACCCCAGATAAATCACTGGTAGTAACCTGTCAGTCCCAAGAAACTGCGAATCTCTATCACTGTACATAGCCTCTCCCACCTAAGTACTACCTCTACCTTGGCTGGATCCACAGCCAAGCCATCCCCTGAAATCACATGACCCAAGAAGGTCACCTGCCTCAACCAAGACTCGCACTTGCTATATTTAGCATACAGCCTGCGTCGTCTCAACGTGTTCAGAACCATCCGCAAGAACTGTCCGTGCTGTGTCTGATCCCGTGAGTAAATGAGCACATCAACAATAAATACCACCACAAACTGATCCAGATACAGCCTGAACACCCGGTTCATCAAATCCATGAAGGCAGCGGGGGCGTTGGTCGGCCCAAACAACATGACCAAAAACTCGTAGTGTCTATACCGGGTGCGGAAAGCTAACTTGGAGACGTCAGTCTCCCTGATCCTCAACTGGTGGTAGCCTGATCTCAGATCTATCTTGGAGAATACCGTGGCACCTCGCAACTGGTCAAACAGATAATCAATACTCTGCAGCGGATACCTGTTCTTGATGGTGACCCTATTCAGTTGTCTGTAGTCAACACAAAGGCATAGGGTACCATCCTTCTTCACATATAACACCGGGGCTCCCCACAAGGACGCACTGGGCCTCACAAAGCCCTTCTCCAAAAGGTCCTGCAGCTATGACTTGAGCTCTCACACTCAAGTGGTGACATCCTGTACGGTGCCGAGGAAATGGGGCTGGTCCCCGGTACTAGTGAGATTTCAAACTCGATCTCACGCTCAGGCGGTAGTCCTGGTAGCTCCTCGGGAAACGCGTCAAGGTACTATCTGACCACCGGGATGCCCTGAAGGTCTACCACGGGGTTGGGCTCTGCCACTACAGAAACCAGGAAACCCTCACACCTTTGGCCAAAAAGTCTCACCGCCCGAAGTGCAGAAATACACCCAAAACCTCCATCCACCGGCTGTCCGTGAAACTCAAAGGAAGGCATCTCCGGTATGGAGAAGACGATCTTCTCTCAAAACAATCCACTAACGCGTGGTAAGCGGATAGCCAATCCATCCCTAGAATCACGCCAAAGTCCTCCATAGGTATCACGATCAGGTCAGCAGGGAGGTTGTGTCCCTCAATACTGACCTCACAGTCTGTGTAGACCTCCTCAGCTACAAACAGCTGACCACCCGGACCTCTGATCACAAAAGAATCCTCTAACAACACAGTCTTGTCCCAAACTAACAGCAAAACTCGCAGCAACAAACGAGTGTGTGGCACCGGAATCAAAAAGTACATAAATTAATCTGCCCGAAACTGTAACCATACCTGCCACCACTGAACCTGATGCCCGGGCGTCTCTGTGTGTCAGGGTGTTGATACGCCCCTCAGCTCTCGGAGCGGAAGAAGCAACCACACTCTGCATCGGACGGGTAGCCACTGGCCGGTACCCTCCTCGCGACTACTATCCTCCCCCATGCACCCGGGAACCACGGCCACCTACTCGGCCTCCAGCACTCGGTGCAGGGAGCATCTGCTGCGCTCCAGCCCTAGACGGGCAGTCCCTCCTAATGTGGCCCGGCTGGCCACACTGGTAGCAAAGGGGGACTCGACTCCCTCCCTCGGTAGGTCCCTGCTGACTGCTGGGCGGGGGTATAGCACTGGTAGCTAGCCCCTGTCGAGGGCCCCCAAAGGCTGCTGATGGCCTCGCAAAACGTGATGGCTCTCCCGCGGGCGCTGCGTACCTCCTCTCTCGCCGACTTTGTGAGTACTCTGGCTAGTAGGGCCCCTTCCATCCGCTGTCAGTGTCTTGTGCGGCTAGGTTGGTCTCCTCATACATCATAGCTACCTCCACCACTCTTGAGAACGTGGGCAACATCAGGGGTTTGACATACCCCCGAATGGCCGGTCGGAGCCCCTCAGTGAACCTCCGCAGGCATTCCTCCTCAGTAGCCACAACTGTCGCAGCAAAACGTGACAGCTCTAGGAAGCACGTGCGGTACGTGCTAACAGTCATCGTCCCTTGGCGGAGAGTGTGGAACTACTACCTCCTCTAGTCCTGCCACGTCTGCAGGAAGTATTGCTCACAGAAGAGGGTCGCAAACTGGTCCCACGTCGGCTCTACCCTCTCCTGGCCTCTGACTGCCCTCCACCACCTGTGTGTCGCGCTCTCCAGCTGGTACGAGGCAAAGGCCACGCGGCACTCCGCAGGGAGGCGGAGGGTGTCAAACACCTCGATCTGCTCCAACCAGTCCTCCGCCTCAGACGGGTCCTCATCCCCCTTGAAGGAGGGGGGCTTCAACTTCCGGAACTATCCGAAAAACTCATAGTGCAGCTGTAGCAGGGGAATGGGCATGCCTCTAGGCAGGGAGGGATCATGCTCGGAAGTGTCAGAGTGTGGTGGGGGTGGTGGAGGACCACTCCCTCATCCAGCGCTGCGTCGGTCTCGTGGTCCCACAGAGGACTCCCCCTCCACATCCCCAGGGAGAGGCACTCGTAAAGGCGGGTGGAGCTCCTCTCGTACTATCTCTCATATCAACTGCGCGAGGTCCTGGGCCTGAACGCCCGGGAGAAGTGGCTGGTACATTGATGCCTTGGGCCTGGCACGTCAGCCCCTCCGACCTCGTCCAAGGCTGCATCCGCGACCCGCCTCAAGGACTCCACGTCGAGGCATCTCTTGCAAATAGACGCAGAAACAGAACAAAAAGAAGTCAACTCTAACGAACTTCAGCAAAGGAAACTCAGAACAGATGTCAAGTGGTACGTTGTGGTGGTTACTCTAGTTACATGCACGTAAATTTGTTATTCTCAAGCTAGTTGATTCATTTCTCGGGAGGACCTTGCTCTGATACCGTCTTGTTACGACCCGGTTCCCAAATCCCTACAGGACACGAGACTGACCCTACTCGACTGATCCCAAGACCCAGTTGTCCAACAAGAAATAACCAAAAAGCAGGAAAGTAACCCACATTCACTATGCTATGTAACTAACAATAAAAAGAGTACAAGCAGTAAAGAAAGAGAAGCTGCTAACAGTACATATCACCACCACAACAGGAAAACGGAAACAAGGTACAGAAGCAAAAAGGTGCAAGAGTCTGAAACTCACTACAACAGAAAGTACTACAACAAGAAGGCTACTACTAATGGGCTCTACTGGGCCTAGCACCTTCTGCAGCCGGAGACTCGGGCTGCTCAACTCCTGGACCTGAAAAGGATTATGAGTAACAAAGTCAGTGAACACTGAGTAGAATGGCAACCAACTAACTAAAGCACTAAAAGATAACAGGTAATTTATCTTTTCCAATTACTTTATTTCACAAGTTATTCCTTTTCACCCATTGGTTTATATTTTTAGATCTCTTTCTTGATCTCGAATGCTCCTCATGGGAATGATCTTGATTGCAGCCTTTTCCGAAGAGTAGAAGGCGCACGTAGTGCTCTCCTGGATGTGAGAGTCCCCCGTGGTGATCCTACACCCAGTCAACCACCCCAAGGTCACGGACAGATGTAGCGGTGACTACAGCACGCTGGATAAGCGCACGGGTAGCTACCCCGCATTAGCACGCAGTCAGTCGTTTCCACTAACGGGTACGCTCAAAGTACAACACGGAACAATATAGGGCCTAGCCCTTTCAGTAACAAGGGTCTAGCCCCGCAAAACCAAACAGGGGTCTCGCCCCTCCACAGTCCGCGCACCCTCGTCTGACTACCTTAGCTTGCCCAGTGGGCCTAACAAGTCGGTGTAGGGTGGCTAGATGAACCCCTAGCCTTGTGGGGTGGCTAGCTCTCTCCCTAAACTAGTAGCTCTCCCTGGTACAGTGTACCCAACGGCCAAGAAGTCGGTGCAGAGTGGCCAATCCTAACCCCGGGTCCCAACCCAAGGGCGGCTAGCTCCGCTCTACACTAAACAGGGCATAATCGCTCTCCTTGGTACCACGTACTCAAGGGCCAGCACACTTCCCACTCACATTTCCCGGTCCATTCCATTTATTTGCATGAGCTCTACTCCTAATTCCCCGTAGGGTTCATGTTCATATTTCTTATGCCATTCCATACCAAGTTTCATCATTCACATTTCCATTCTCAGGTTATACACATGCAGCTCGTATTTCTATCATTTAACGTATACAACAGGTAAGGTCACATGTAACTATTTAACTAGCACAGGTAATTCATATTTCACAGGCAGCTCTTGTTCATTTACAGGCAGTTGTTAACATTTCTATTTACTCATTCAAGACTGCAATTCAACATGCATACAGACATTTCAAGTACTTCTCGTCTTACGATTCATGCCATATCCTAGGTTCTAGTTATTCAATCCACACATGCATTCAAGTTTATAATTAAATTAGGGAAAGCCACTCTACCAGACAACCCAGGAGTATTGGGGGCTCGAACGGCAAGCTTGCGTGCCTCAGCAAGCCCCGAACCCACAACAGAAGGAAGTCCTATACCAAGGAACAATCACAATGGAATATTCAGAATAGTATAGAAAGCCTTCTAACAAGTAGAGGAACTCACAAGGAAAATACCGATATCTTGTTTGAGTAAAACGGACCTCAAACGGATCCTAAACGGGTCAAAAATAGGGTTACAGACCCAAATCAGACGTCTGGCACAAGGTCCAGACGTCTTAAAAGTAGACAGGAACTCACCTCAAGTTCTGCGTCAGCCTCAAATGTCCAGAACCTCCTGGCTGTCTGGACCCAGCTCCAAACGTCTGACCTCTCTCTCAGACATCTAGGAGTGCTTTCGGTCATCTGGTAAGTTGTCCAGAAGTCCAAAACATGTGGGAGGGCATGTCCCACACCTTCCTGAAGCAATCCTTGCACGCGACAGTAAATCTCCTACAATAAGCCATGCAAACCTTCCTAGTAGCTGCGGAGCGGTCTGCATGGCCGTATCCGCAAAAGGAAATGTACCTTCATGAAGATCTGCTTTCAGACGTCCGGTGTAGTCACCAGATGTCCTCCCCGTCGTCTGGACGTCATGCTAGACGTCTGATTCTGGGAAAATCCCAGAACCAAAACCTCTTCCTACTCTCCCTCGCCACGCGCAGTCGCGGCCTCGCCTCCTCGCCTACAACTGCGGCTGCAGCAGTGTCGGGGAGGGTTCCTCCGACGTACTCCTCCCTCACGCGCCGCTCCAGCCATGTACCCTCCAATGAGCTCCCACTAGCTCACGAGCTCGGCACTTCCTCCTCTCCTCACTCCGCCTACTGTCTACGCACAGTCCACGTGCAGACGCGAAGCTCGTACCAAAAATTTCGATTTCCAGACATCTGGGAAGGGATCCAGACGTTTGACCAGACGTCTGGCCAACATTCCAGACGTCTTAAAAGGCTCAGGACAGAACGGGTCTTTACACTAGTCATCACGGGGAAGATGAGATCGAAGAGGACGAAAAAAATCTGGATCCAACGACTCTTCTACAAAGGCAGATCACTAAGCAAGGTTGGCATCAAGATAGACAAATAGAGGTCATAGTGTAGGCCATTACTCGACTCCAAAATGGAAGAGTAGACAAGCCTCTCTATGACTTTTACAATTCTGCTAAAGACCAACCTGAACCCTTTATTAGGGTACCTCAGGATGGGGAAGATTTTGAACTCAAACCACAGATCATCAATCTGATTCCCCACTTCCACGGTTATGAGTCTGATGACGCCTTCCACCACCTTGAAGAACTTCTACACATAAGAAGGACCTTTGTCCCTAGGAACCTAAATGAAGGTATCATAATGATGAAAATGTTTCCATTCTCTTTAAAAGATAAAGCTACTCATTGGTTAAGGACTATTGGTAGACTGATCCTAACATGGGAAGATTTAAGAAGCACATTCCTAAAAAAGTTCTTTCCCCTAGGAAAAACCAATGCCCTTAGATATACCATTACAACCTTTAATCAAAACCTTGGGGAGCAACTAAATGAGGCTTGGGAGAGATTTAATGCTTTGGCTAGGAAATGCTCTCATCATGGGATTCCGAAGTAGCACTTGGCCCATATTTTCTATTATGGGTTAAGTGACAATTTAAAGAATTTCGTTGATGCGGCATGTGGGGGCAATTTCCTAAGTAGAGATACTGAGGGAGCATTTCAATTATTTGAGAATATGAGTGAAAATTTCCTCAACAATGCCTCAATGTCCACCTTTAACAGAGCAAATCAACCAAGGAGCAGAGTTTATGAAGCTAAGGATAATTCAAACCTAGTTGATTTAGAGTTAATTGCACTACGATTGGACAAGGTGGAACTCGTGGGAAAGAACATAGAAAGTTTGGATAAGAAACTGGACAGCCTTTTGAAGGGTGAGAGTTCTTTAGGTACACATTCCAGAATAAATCCTATGCCTACCCAAGGAGTTTCTATGATATCCCATACCCAACTCCCCAACACTTTAGGTCATGAAATGGTGCACAATATTAATGACCTAACCGCGGCTCCACTTATGAGCCAACTCTACTTGAACCCATCTCTTTCTAGGTACCAAGGAGGGACCTTGATGCCCTCAAATTCTAAACTAGGCATCCCGATGCCTAGTTATCCTAAGGATGTGAATGCACTCCAGGGTTACACTAGAAATTATCCCAATTCAAATGCTTACAACCCTAGATGGCGCAGCCATCCTAACATTGCTTGGTCAAGTCAGAAACCCACCCAGGGTCCTAACTTGACTAAGTCACACTTACGGGCAACCTAGTAGCTACACACAACCACACACATATCAACCACAACCTACTTAGGAAAACCAGCCCTCTGATCTTAGTCTGGTCCTTACGGAAATGTAAGAAATGAATCTAAGACATAAGGAAGAAATAAATCAATTGATTATTTCTGTCGTCGTCAATTCTATCCTCAATTGATTTATGTCTTCCTTATGTCTTAGATTCATTTCTTACATTTTCTTGCGGACCAAACTCAGATCAGAGGGCTAGTTTTCCTAGGTAAGTTGTGGTTGATATGTGCGTGGTTGTGTGTACCTACTGTGTTGCCCATACGTGTTAGGCTTAATCAAGTTAAGACCCTGGGCGGGTTTCTAACTTGACCAAGCAAAGTTAGGATGGTTGCGCCATCTCGGGTTGTAATTGTTTAAATAGAGATCATTTTTAGTGTAACCCTGGAGTGCATTCACATCCTCCGGATAACTAGGTATTGGGATGCCTAGTTCAACATTCAAGGGCATCAAAGTCCCTCCTTGGTACCCAGAAAGAGATGGGTCCAAGTAGAGTTGGCTCATAGGTGGAGCCATGGTCATGTCATTAATATTATGCACCATTTTCTGACCTAGAGGGTTGGAGAGTTGGGTGCGGGTTAACATAGGAACTCCTTGAGTAGACATAGGATCTATTCTAGAATGTGTACCTAAAGAACTCCCACCCATTAGAAGGTTGTCCAGTTTCTCATCCAAACTCTTTACATTCTTTCCCACGAGTTCCACCTTGTCCAATCGTTGTGCAATTAACTCTAAATCAACCGAGTTTGAATTATCCTTAACTTCATAAACTCCGCTCCTTGGTTGATTTGCTCTATTAAAGGTGGACATTGAGGCATTGTTGAGGAAATTTTCACTCATATTTTAAAATAATTGAAAGGCTCCCTCAGCATCTCTACTTAGGAAATTGCCCCCACATGCCGCATCAACAAAATTCTTCAGATTGTTACTTAACCCATAATAGAAAATATGGGCCAAGTGCCACTTTGTAATCCCATGATGAGGGCATTTCCTAGCCAAATCATTAAATCTTTCCAAGCCTCATGTAGTTGTTCCCCAGGGTTCTGCTTAAAGGTTGTAATGGCACATCTAAGAGCACTGGTTTTTCCTACGAGAAATAATTCTTTTAGGAATGTGCTTCTTAAATCTTCCCATGTTAGGATTGGTCTACCAATAGTCTTCAACCAAAACGCAGCTTTATCTTTTAAGGAGAATGGGAACATTTTAATCATTAAGGTCCCTTCATTTAAGTTCCTAGGGCCAAAGGTCCTTCCTATGTGAAGAAGTTTTTCAAGGTGGTGGAAGGGGTCATCAGACTCGCAGCAATGGATGTGGGGAATCAAATTGATGATCTGTGATTTGAGTTCAAAATCTGCCCCATCCCGAGGTACCTTAATAAAAGATTCAAGTTGGGGTTCAGGAGGATTGTAAAAGTCACGGAGAGGCCAATCTGCTCTTCCATTTTAGAGTCGAGTAATGGCTGCACTATGGCCTCTATTTGTCTTTCATGATGCCCTTGCCTAGTGATCTGCCTTTGTAGAAGTCATTAGATCCAGATTTTGTTCCTCCTCTTTGATCTCATCTTCCTCGTGGTGACTAGCCATTAAAGAGGGTTCAGATTCAGATTCTGGACAATTAGGTCTTCTCCTAGGATTTCTTTCTAAAGGTGATAGTGATGAGAACCTCATCATGAACCTAACTAGCACAATTTAATCCAAATGAGTGTGAAAAAGCTCCTGCAAAACCTAAAGAGAGGCTTAACTCAGAGAATTCTAAGTTAAAGAATAAAACAAATCACAAGGGGTAAAACTGTAATTTCACCAATGCAATGTGCAAACAGGGTAATTAAGGGTCCAAACACAGGTTAAACGAGCTTAATAAGAAGGGAAGTGAGATGATCTGATCCAAAAAGGGTTATAGCAACTTCTAGGAATTAAATAACATTCTATAACCCTAAAACAAATTCACTTTAATTCATGACGAGGCGACAACTAGGTTTTGTTATAGCGTTGTAGTATAGCCAGTTATTGCCATCATTTCAAATATATAATTTTTTTACTCGGAAAATAAAAGAGTTCCCGAGGTCGAACTCAGGGAGCAAGTTGTATTCTAGGGGTACAAGTTTCTTTTACAAAAATAAAGAAAGAGAGAGAGAGAATTTGTTGGATTCTCTTCTTTTCTCTTTGCTTATCCTCTCCTCTTCTTCCTTCTCAGATCTTCTGCTCTCTTCCTTTGTTCTTCTTCTTCTTTCAGTTGTTTCTGCTCGTCTCTTCCTTTTTCTTCTGCAGAGCAGTCCTGTTCTTCTTCTTCTTTCTTTCTTCTTTTCCTTTCGTCAGATCTTCTTCTCGTGTTCTGTGTTCTCCTCTGCCTCGCCTTCCTTCTCCTTCTTTGCCATCAGGACATCGTCTGATTTTCCAATCAGACGACTTAAACCGCCGCTGCTACAGTGCCGCTCGGTGCTCCTCCTTCCTTCAGCCTTCGTCTTCTTCCACGGTTCTTCTTCACCTGTGCCTGCACACTTACACAGCTTGATCAGAGGGGCAAAACCTAACTCTACCCTCCCCCGCGTCTCTCTCTCACAGAAGCCGCTCTTAGGAAAGCTCTCCCAGAGCTGCCGGGTAGCCGGGTACGGGTCGCGCCCGGGTCCAGGCCCACCGACGTGCGTGGTGGGCGAGGAGTGCAGGTCGGGTTTAGTCGGGTCGGGCCAATTCCGCGAGGCGTGAGTGCGGACGAGACCGGGTAACCAGGCGGGTGAAGGGGACCTCACCCCGTGTGCTGAGGCGATAAGCCTCCAGCACTTTTTCACTTTATACCGCTGCGCTGCTTCGGAGTCTTCCGAGGTGGGACTAAATGTCCCACCCCAATTTGGCGCCTGCGCGGAGGAAGCAGCTGGTAATCGCGGCTTTACGCGAGGCCTTCGCGGGAGGGCTTCGCCTCAACTGCAGCCTGACGCTTTGCCGAAATGCCCCGCACAGCCTGGGAGCGTGACTTGGGCGCGGCGCACCTGGAGCAGCAGGTCGAAGCAGCTCCTTCTGCACGGCAATGGCGGCGGAGGACGGGTGACCTGTTCACAGCAAAACGGCCTCTCGGCCTAATCAGAAGGTGCCGGGAGCTTCGCCAGAGTGCGGCGAAGCTCGTGCGGGTGGTGGCGAGGCGTGGGGCGACGTGCAAGGGCTGCCCTAGGTCGGACTGTGGGTCGGAAAGTGGGTGTGTTCGATGGATTTGCAGAGGTCGGGTGGCGGGAATTGGAAGGGCGGAAATGGATCAGGGTGAGGAGGCGGAGATTATGTGCAGGTCGGCGAGCCGTGTGGGATGCTGGAGTGATGGGAGCGGCTCGCCGGAGGATGGCCGGAGGCGGAGAAGGTGAGGGTGATTCGGCGCGGTCGAGGGGTAATTAGATAAAAATAGTAGGGGGAAACGAGAGAGAGAATAGAGGGAAGTAGTTCTAACCTAACTAAAGTGACGAAGGGGGCGAGGAGGCGGACGGCTGTACCTGCTGTCGCCGGAGAAGAAGGTGCCCAGTGGGGGAGGACGGCGGTGACGACGGGGCAGAGGCAGCGCGCGCCGGTATTGCGCGACGCGGGAAGAGCAAGGGAAGAAGTCTCTGCTGCTGGTATTGCGGCAGAGCGAAGAGGAGGAGGAGGAGGAACCGCCGGAGCTGGTGGGCGTCTGCCGAAGTAAGGAGAGAGGAAAGTTGGGGGGGTTTCTCCGTCAGATCCGAGCTGGGAAGAACGGTGGAGTGACGGGGGTATTTATAGGGGCCGAATCAGAGAGGAAGGCGGAGGGAGACGACGTGTCTCCCTCGCCGGAGGACGCCGGAGATGGAGACCCATACCGTCCGTGCGTTTGCACGGCCGGTATGGTGGGTTGCAGCGACTAGGGGGGTGTTCCTGCGACGGCTGACGATGCAGGGCACCCCCGGTTGTCTCGCCAGACCCTCCCCCTTACCCTGCGCGGCGCCATGCTCCGCGCAAGGTCGCCGGAGCATGGTGCTGGTCAGGTTTTGGCAGGAGGGACCTGGATGCAAAGAACGAAGGAGAGTTAGGGGTAGAAATGTGAGGGTTCAAAAAGTTGAGGGCCAAAAAGTAAATAAATGAGGACCAAAGTGTAAAGTTGGTCAAGAAGGTTTCCTCTTAGGCTCAAGTTTTTATACATGACTAATTGGGACCTAAGGATTATGATGGTGAATTTTATTTCCAGATTAAACCTTGCTTGACTGGTCAATTTATGCAAAAACCTAAATTAAGTCGTTAATTTGGACATGGTTCTCAATGTAGGTCAAAATGGGTTCCTAAGGCCAAATTGAAGGTTCTAAACCCTAGAGATTATTTTTCTATGAATTTTAGAGGGTTTATTCTATTTTTACTTTGCCTCGAACCTCGCAAATTGAAGTGGGTTTGTTTTAAGGTTACAGATTATTATTTAGTTCCTTGGAATTGCTGTAGCCCTTATTGAATCATCTCATCCCACTTTTATTCTTATTAGGTTGCTTTGACCTATGTTTGGACCCTGAGTTACCCTATTTTTAGATTGGATTGGTGAAATTGCATTTTTACCCCTTAGTTTCTATTTTCTTTGCGAACTCAGAATCTCTCTGAGTTAAGCCTTTCCTTGAGTTATGTAGGAGCTTTTATCCTTTGTATTAGGTCAAAATGAGCTAGTTATGGCTCATGATGAGGTTCTCATCAATTCACGAGGTTCGAGGTAGGATAAAAATCAACTAAACCCTCTAAAATTCATATAAAAATATTCCCTAGGGTTTAGAACATTCAATTTAGCCTTTGCAACCTATTTTGACCTAAAATGATAACCATGCCCAATTTATAACTTAATTTGGGTTTTTGCACAAATTGACCAGTCAAACATGGTCCAACCTCAAATCAAATTTCACCATTAAAATCCTTGGGTTCAAATTAGTCTGGTATAAAAATTTGGACTTAAGAAAAGACCATCTTGACCGACTTTACAAATTGGTCATCTTAATTTACTTTTTGACCCTTATCTTTTGAAACCTTTACGAATTGCCCCCTATCTTTTCATCATTATTTACAGAACGGTCCCTCCTACCATTTCTGCGCAGTACCAAACCTCCGGTGACCTTGCGCGGAGGATGGCACCGCACAGGGCAGGGCACCCGTCCTCAAAAACAAGCGGGAGGTGCCCTGCGTCGTCCTCTGTCGCAGGGACCCTCCCCTGGCTTCTGCAACCGACCATGCCTCTCGTGCGAACGCACGAAAGGCATGGGTGTCCATTTCCGACCACTCTCCGGCAAGCCTGGCACGTCGTCTCCTCGATCTCCTCCCCTCGCCAGCGCCGATTTAAGGAGCGGCAGGGTCTGCCGTCTCCTTTAAGCTTCTTCTGGCAGAGAAACACCCTACATTTCACCTCTTCCCTCTCCCGTCAGGCAGCTTGAGCTTCCGACGAACCTCCCTCCTCCTCCTCGTCACTCTGCTGCCCTACCTGCTGCAGAGTCCACTCTGCTACGTCGTCCCGTGCCAGGCCGTACCAGCTGGCGCCCTCCAATCTCCTCTTCGTCGCCGATAACCACCTCCTGGGATCTTCGTCCTCAGCTCCGATAGGCACGAGCCAGATGCCTCCCTCTCCCCATTCGTTGATTAAGTAGGTAGGAATCCTCCTCTCTCTCTCCCTTACATTTTCCCCTTCCTGATTTACCCTTGTAATCCACCAACCACCACTTCCACCTCCATCTGCTCCATCTCCGGTCACCATCTTTCGCGAGGTCACTCCACCTCCACAGACCACCTCACCCCTTGCCGACAAGCCCAGAAGCTCCCCCACACTCCACTCAACCGTTTCCTCCACTCCATTCACCACCATTCATTGCCCGACCACCCCTCGAACAAACCCACTCCCGCACTCACAGTCTGCCCTAGGCGCACCTCCACAGGCACATCCGCGCCTCGCCGACCCTCGCTCTGCCTTCGCCGCCCTCTGGCGAGGCTCCCTACGTTATCTGATGCGGTCGCGAGGCTGTCTTTATGTTTTCAGGTCAGCGCCTCCTCGCCGCCATTGAAGAGCTGCTGAAGCTCCTTCGCAAGCTACTCCAGGACGTCTCCAGCCCAGGCGTGCGCTCCAGGCAGCGTGGGTTGGTTTCGCAAGCACGCCCACGCTTGCAATTGTGAGTGCAAACGCTCGTTGCCGCGCCAATTGGCAGCATCTCCTCACCTGCGGCCGCGTGGATTGGAGGTGGGACTTTAGTCCCACCTCGTAAGTGTGTGGCCTCGTGCCCACACTTAAATTGAAAAAGTGTATTGGGTTGTTTGCCTTCGTTACACAGGGGCCAAGTCCCTCACCCACATGCAGCGCACCACGCGCTCGCCCACGCTCGCCCGCCCTCACCCGCGCTCACGCCTCGCGGGTCTGGGCCGAATCCGACTACCCGACCAAGCACTCCTCGCCCACCACCGCAAGCCGGTGGGCCTGGTCTCGGGCGCGCAACCCAAACCCGATTACCCGGCTCTGGGAGAGCTTTCCTAAAGAGAGATTTAGAGAGAGAGACGTGGGGAAGGGGTAGGGGTAGGTTTTGCACTGATCATCGTGTGTGTGCACAAGGAAGAAGGAAAAAGAAGCAGGCAGGAAGAAGAAGAAGAAGGAGGAGCGGCCAAAGACTTGGCCGCACTAAGGAGCTGAAGAAGAAGAAAAGGAGCCGCACTGTAGCAACCGCATAGTTAAGTCGTCTGAGCACCGAGTCAGACGACGGAAGGTCAGCGGCCAGAGCAGAAAGAAGAAAGACGCAAAGAAGAAGAAGAAGACAGGAAGGAGAAAGAAAGAAAAGAAGAGGAACGGCCAGAGCAGAAGAAGAAGAAGAAGAAGAAGAAGAAAATAAGGAAGAAGGACTTAGCAGCTGAAAGAGAAAGAAGACAGAAGCCCTGCAGCCGCAATGAAGAAAAGAAGAAAATTAGAGAGGAAGAGAAGAAGAAAAGAGAAAGAAGAGAGAAGGAGAAGCCAACAAAAAGACTTTTGCTCCCTCTCTCTCTCTATCTCTTAATTTTTGTAAAACTTTATATTGTGAATTTATGTTTCTAAAATTATAGTTGCTCCCTGAGTTCGACCTCGGGAAACTTGTCATTCCGAGTAAAAAATATTTGTATCAATCTGGTAGCTATTTTGTCATATACCACAACGACTGTACATATAACAAAGACAAAGCCACGACCGGCATTTTTGGCGCCGTTGCCGGGGAGCAACGGCTATTCTAGAAGCCATTAATTCACTATTTTTAGAGTTTCTATTAATCTCTTCTCTTTTGTGTGCAGGCACAGGAAATCAAGAAGACAACAAGCAGCCGCACAACAACCACACCTGGGACAGGTAATTTTCTATCCTCTCATTTTAACCCGTAAATTCCAAAGAGGAATAAAAAGAAAGAACAAGCAATATAGCTATAACCTGTCTTCCATATTTAGTAAATCATCGAAGCTGCCGGTTTTCAATTTCAACACACTATTTCTGCACTTCCATTAAGGGTATTTAGAGCTAACACCTTCTTGCTTGAGCCCTAATTACCCAATCAAAAGGAAGCTAACTAGACCAAGTAGAGCCAACATAAGATTCAAAATTAAGGGTTTTAGAGACACACTTCTTAAGCAAGAATTAAGAATTCCCAAAAGATGTGTGCCCAAGCCATTGTTTGAAAGTACCTAATCAGGGAAACCCTAAGAAATTTAGCTCTTAAAAACACTTGAACCCTAAAAGACAAAGACCTAATAAGCTCTCAAAAGAACTAGCAGGTGAAGTTGACCCCTTGGGTCAACCAACCTTCAACTTAGGTCACTCTTTACACTCAAAAGGCTAAAGTTCAAGTGAAAACCTAAGCACCTTGATCCCAACTAAAAGTGGAAGACTTAAGAGGTCAAGATCCCCATTCTGGTCTACCTGGAATCTCAGTGACAAGAGAGGTCGGGTGGGGGAAACCCTGTAAGCCGTGGGGACACTCTACTGTGTAGGGGTCTTCGCGGGACTCACCCTCTCTGGCTGCCCAGGTAATTCTCAGGTGGACGATCTTTTGATCAAGGGGTCCATCTGCCCCGAACCTCTATAGTCACCCAACATTCTAGGTGTCTCGATTAGGTCCAGCACCTGCGAAACTCATCCTCTCCATCAGTGTATGTTTGGTAGGAGGTCCTTGAAACCTCCTTTAGAAATTCACTCCCCTCGAGGTCGAGCCTCAGTGCCCTTGTTTGAGCAAACAACACTTCATATAGACCTCTCCTCCGACTCCGAACCCAACTCACCTTCTTCTTCCACAATGGCTCAGCCAGTTGAGGAAGAGAACAATTTGGAGCACCAGCTCCAGCGACTCAATGACCTCTTCCAGAACTTCATGCACCCACCGCAGCATCCTATGATGCGGGACCATTATAATCCTGCTGCGGTGGCTATTGAGCCTCGAGTCAGAATCCTGACTGGAGGCCCTGATTCTGAATTAAAGCCCAATATGATTCATGCCATACCTAAATTTCATGTGCTTAATTCTGAAGACCCCTTCCAGCACATAAAACAGCTAAAGCATCTGGCCCAGACTTTTGGGTCAGATGCACAAAATCGGGATATTCTCCTCATGAAGATGTTCTCCTTCTCCCTTATGGACAAGGCTACCCACTGGTACCAAACACAGACCCGGCTGATCAACAATTAGGAGGAACTTCAGCCTGAGTTCTTGAAGAAGTTCTTTCCCGTTGGTCGAACCAATGCCTTGCGCCATCAGATTACCCACTTCACGCAACAAACGGGAGAACCTCTCCATGAGGCATGGGATCGCTTTCAGGATCTCATGAGAAAGTGCCCCCATCACGGAGTTCATAAATGGGAACAAGTACAGTCTTTTTACCAGGGACTCCGTGAAAATATTAGGATTTTCATCAATGCAACTTGCGGAGGGAATATCATGGGTCAGCATGAGAACACCGTGTGGGAGATTCTCGAAAATATGTGCGAGAACTCCATCAATAATGACTCCATGGGATTATTCGACAAGATGAATACCCGCGCATCGACGAACCTTAGAGGAGCACACGAGACGCAAGGCCTGTCCGCATCATTCGACCCGGAATTGATGGCCAGTCGATTGGACAAGGTCTCTATCATTGAGAAGAAGGTGGATGAGCTAACTGAGCACTTGCAGCGAGCCACCTCTGCGCATAATTCCTTTGCACAGCCTCCTTCCACACGGGAGACTATGCAAAACATTCTCCACCGACCTTCCCCTGGGATGGATCCGTATCCACCCCCATCTGATTCTCGGATTGAGGGATCCTCCGATCCTTTCAATACTAGCCAGAGGAATTCCACTCCCCCATTCTCTGACTCTTAGGAGGTTCCTCAGACCTGCAAGGACCTCAACGCCATCTAGAATGATCCATTTTCCAATACCTACAATCCTGGATGGCGAAACCATCCCAACCTCCAGTGGGCGGGAAATTCCCAAACACAAAGACCACCCTTTCAGCCGCGTCCACAACCATCTCATCCTTACCAGTCGCCTCAGCCTCGGCCCAACCCTACTTATCCATAAGGGCAAAACCAAGACCAAATGTCCCTCATCCTTTAGACTCTGGCTGACATTCAAAGAACGAATGTGGCTATTCAGAAGCAACACAAGGATGAACTTACAGAGGTTCGAAACCAACTAGCCCAGTTGGCAAATTCTCGCCAACCCAGTACACTTCCTTCTCAACCTCTTCCTAACCCTAATAACGTACTGACCCAGAGGTGCGTTATGAACCCAAACTTGGGCCAAGCACACATGATTTATCAGGCCCCCTCAATTCCTTCACCTGACGGGATGGAGGCTTCCACTTCTTATGCGAGTTATCAGCAGCAACCCATCCTATCAAACCCTAACCAAAACCAGGCAGGACTAAATTTTGTAACCACCCGTAGTGGTAAGGAAACCCAAGATCCACCTTATCCAGACCACTCCAAGCTCGGTAGTGATCCAAACCCTAGGACAGTAATTCAGGACGATCCTACCCCTGTCCCAGATCAATGACCTAGACCTATCCTAGAAGAACCAACCAAGGTTCCATTTCCCGAAGCCTTGACCAAGGGAAAGAAGACAACCAAACCTGTGGCTCCTGAGGAAGACCTGGTTAAGCTCTTTTAGCAAGTCCAAATAAACATCCCCTTGATGGATGCGATTCGCCACGTACCGGCTTACGCACGATTCTTGAAGAATGTGTGTACACCTCAGCGTAAGCCGCGAACCAAGAGTGGGAGTCCAATTGTACTGTCAAAGCAAGCCAGCTCTGTAATCCTAAGCAGACTCCCACCCAAGGCAAAAGATCCAGGTACTCCCCTGATTTCCTGTAAAATAGGTGAAACCTAGTTTGACAGAGCATTGCTAGACTTGGGTGCTTCCATAAATCTAATACCCACATCCTTACTTAACCACCTAGAAGAATCTAAGCTAAAACCAACTAAAGTGACACTACAGTTAGCAGATTGATCTATAAAGTCACCTAAAGGGATTCTTGAGGATGTTATTATAAGAGTGCAGGATTTCTATTTCCCTGTAGACTTTATAGTCTTAGACATGGACGCACCTGAAAACCCTAGGGATACACCGATCATTCTAGGGAGACCTTTCCTGGCTACAACTAGAGCCAACATCAGTTGTGAGGAGAGCCAAATAGAGCTGAAATTTTGGAATCAAACCCTCAAAATTGATATCTTTAAGGCCCAACAAGGAATCAATTGCGGTGTCATCGAACAAATCTGTGATATTAGGGCTTTGGTTGATGAAACACATTTTGAGAATAACCTGATTATGCCTCATCAACCACAAAAAGATCTTGAACCGCAATTAGAAGAGTCAGACCCTAATTAAGATAAACCCATAACTCCTATCCTTGAACCTCACACTTACCCTGAATCACCCGCTGCTGCTGATAACCCCATCCTTGAACTAAAACTCCTTCCCGATCATTTGAAATACATCTTTTTGGGTTCTAATCAGACTTTTCCTGTGATTATAAATTCCAAGCTTACTCTTGATCAGGAATACCGTCTGATTGCTGTTCTCCAGCAACATTGTAAAGCCATTGATTGAACTCTCGACTTGACTGGAATAAGTCCCTCTTATTGCACAGACCATATTTATTCAGAAGAGGGCGCACGACCTTCCCATGAGATGCAGAGACGTTTGAACCCCAATCTGCAGGAGGTCGTGAAAAAGGAGATCATTAAGTGGTTAGATGCAAGAATCATCTACCCAATCTCCGACAGTCGTTGGGTGAGCCCAATTCAAGTCGTGCCTAAAAAGGCAGGGCTCACCACCATTACGACTGAAACCGGAGAAGTCATACCTACCCGTATAGCCAACTCGTGGAGAGTCTGCATGGATTACCGAAGACTCAATTCCTCCACGAAGAAGGATCATTTCCCACTACCTTTCATTGATCAGATTCTCGAGAAATTAGCGGGAAATCAATTCTTCTACTTTCTTGACAAGTACTCCGATTATAACCAAGTGGCTATTCATCCTAAGGACCAAGAGAAGACCACATTCACCTGCCCCTTCGGAACTTACTGTCGGTGCTAGAGCACCACGATCATTTGTTTTGATGATAACAAAACACGTGTTATTTAACATTTGCAATTTGAGTCCTAGATTTCAGGTCAATTACAAATGTGGACGTGTTTAGACAGAACTCGAGCTCGCATCTAGGATGGATTGGAGGAGCTTAATGAAGAACAGAGGAGGTTCGTGTGGAGCGACAGATTGAAGATAGAAGACAAGAAGAATATGATAGATTCTTTTTAATCCTTTCTTGTATCTCTTGTCTTTATTTTCTTGCTCTTATTTTCCTTAGAATATTATGTTAAAGAGCCTCAAAGTACCCTAACAGTAGTCCTAGGAACACCGGCACCACCCTAGGATACTTAGGTTTTCTGTAGAATACTTAGAAAACCAATATAGGGTTCAAATAGCACTTCCAGACGTCTAATTCCTAAATCAGACGTCTGATAATGTATTTTAAGACGTCTGACTGTTGTTTCAGACGTCTGATATCTGTTAGGCTGGACGTAGCTGGTTCTGTCTGATGAAATCAGACGTCCAAACCTTATACCAGACGTCTTAGGAGACGTCTGATGGACTTGCCAGACGTCCAGATAGTGGACTGTTGGCTAGCTTAGCAGGCACTCAAGATTATGACCGTTAGAGCCTTATCAGACGTCCTTAGGCCTTTCCAGACGTCTGATAAATGACCGTTTGGCCTCGACTGACCCAAAATCTCTTCTCAGAGATTTTCTAGCCGTTGCAACGTTTGGAAATCAATTTCCACAGTAAAACTAGGTTTCCAGACGTCCATACATAGTGCCAGACATCCTGTATGTCGTCTGATGGACTTGAACAAAAACCCTGTTTAGATCTGATTCAAGTCAGGAGGAAACCCGCATAGAATCAGACGTCTGACTTTTAAATCAGACGTCTTAAAGTGGCCTTCCAGACGTCTGATGCCAAAGTTAGACGTCTGATAACCCTGTCAAATGTAATCATTGTCCTGATTTCGGCCTGATTCTCTTGGGCTTTGTTCACAACGGCTATAGAACCTTTCCTAAGCCTTCCAAAGCCTTCCTAAGGCCTCTATAAATAGAGGGGAGCCTTTACACACCTATATACACTAAGAAAGACACAACATACACACTTGGATACACTTAGCTACACACTTTCACACTATTTTGTGTCTAGAAAAGATCTTGCTCTCCAAGCTTAAGCTCCATTCCCTTGAGAGCATCAAACCTTCGCGCACCCACTCTCCCGCCGTTGTTCACGAGAGCGACATTGCGCCATTGCGTGGCTCACGCACCCGCGTCATCGTCGACGCACTCCTTGCAAAGGGGAGTTTCCTAATTCCTATATAAGCTAGGTTCATAATTACTTTGTTGGCTCTATAGGACTTGTTGTTTATTTTATCTTTGTTATTTAGTTGGGTATTCGCTTTGCGAATTTCCGTCTCCTTCGTGGGACAAAATCCTTCTCATGGAGAGAAAGGGTTGAGGAACGCTACCCTCGTACTTGTATCGTGGTTGTACTGAGGTTGAATCACCCTCGTTTTAAAGTGATTCGGTTAATGGATTTGATCAACTAGGTTGATCGGAAAATCCTAACTCGAGAGGGTTAGGTGGTGGTTTTCACCCGGTTTGGGTTTCCACCTAAAAATCTTTGTGTACTTTGTGTGGTTGTCTATTCTGTGATATTGTTTATATTTATTTTCGCATTTTATTACGTCACCCCTCCTAGTAGGGAACTCTCACTTACGCATTTCGAAGGATGCCTTTCGGTCTCTGCAACTTCGAAACTTACGCATTTCGAAGGATGCCTTTCGGTCTCTGCAATGCACCCGCGACTTTTCAGCGGCGCATGCTTGCCATATTCTCTGATATGGTAGGTGATTATCTGGAGGTCTTCATGGATGACTTCTCAGTTTTTGGGGCATCATTTGATGATTTCCTCTAGCACTTGGTTCATATACTCAGGCATTGCATCGATGTTAATTTGATTCTTTCCTGGGAAAAGAGCCATTTTATGGTGCCTAAGGGGATCGTCCTAGGACATCTAATTTCTGAGAAAGGCATCCAAGTGGATCGAGCCAAGGTTGATCTAATTTCTCGACTTCCTATGCCTAGCTCGATCAGGGACATCCATTCTTTTTTGTGGCACATCGGTTTTTACCGTCGTTTCATTCCTGATTTTTCGAAAATCGCGCGCCCCCTGACTACTCTTCTTTCTAAGGATGTACCCTTTGAGATCTCCAAGGAATGCACTCAAGCCTTTGCAAACCTCCGTGACCGAGTCACCCAGGCACAGATCCTACAATCCCCTGATTGGTCTCAACCCTTTAAGATCATGTGCGATGCATCTGATTTCGCTGTAGGAGCGATTCTGGGGCAGAAAGTTGACGGGAAACCCGTGGTCATCTACTACGCTAGCAAGACACTTGACGAGGCTCAGTGTAACTATACAGTTACAGAGAAAGAGCTGCTAACCGTAGTATTTGCCCTTGAAAAATTTCGATCTTATCTCCTGGGTTCCCACGTCATCGTCTACTCGGATCACATGGTTGTGAGGCATCTCCTTGCCAAGAAGGAAGCGAAGTCCCGATTAATCCGATAGATCTTGCTGTTGCAAGAATTCGACCTCGAGATTCGCGACAAGGTGGGAAGACAAAACGTGGTAGCTGACCATTTGTCTTGCCTTCCTTCTGAGATCATCAACCCTTATAGACCCATCACGGAGCATTTCCCTGATGAGCACCAACTGACTATTAGTACTAGACTCCCATGGTTTGCTAATATAGTAAACTACTTGGCATCTCATCAGATCCCGTCTGATTGGCCGAAGGCCAAGAAAGACAAATTGCGCTCCGATGCCAAGTACTACATTTGGGAAGATCCGTACCTCTTCCACATAGGTGCTGACCAAATCATCTGGCGATGTGTTCTGGAAGGTGAAATCAATGATATTCTCTCCCTCTGCCATGACCAGGCATGCGGTGGCCACTTCTCTAGGCACAAAACCGCATCGAAAATCCTCCAGTGTGGCTTTTATTGGACCACCCTGTTCAAGGACGCATACAATCATTGCAAGGCATGCAGTCGTTGCCAAACTTTGGGCAACATGAGCCATCGTGACATGATGCCTTTACAGCCGATTCTCATATGCGAAATCTTCGATATTTGGGGGATTGATTTTATGGGCCCCTTTCCTATTTCGGATGGCTTCGAGTACATTCTACTGGCTATGGACTACGTGTCCAAATGGATCAAAGCCATACTAACCCGAACTTGTGATCATAAAATCGTTCTCAAATTTATTCATCACAATATCTTCTCACGATTCGGGATTCCTCGCGCTATCATCTCTGACGGGGGGACCCATTTCACGAATGCTCAGTTCAGGTCACTGATGACCAAATACGGGGTGTCTCACATAATTTCCACTCCTTATCACCCCCAGACTAATGGTCCAGCTGAGCTGTCAAATTTGGAGATCAAGAAAATCTTGCAGGTCACTGTTCGGCCTGACAGGAAGGACTGGTCGTCCTGACTTCCGAAAGCTTTGTGGGCTTATAGAACCGCCTACAAAACCCAATTAGGCATGTCTCCTTTTAGACTGGTGTACGGGAAGGCATGTCACCTTCCCGTCGAACTGGAGCACAAAGCCTATTGGGCAGTACGGAGCTGTAATTCAGATCTTTCTAAGGTTGGAACCCACAGAAAGCTTCAGATCAGCGAGATCAATGAGTTACGCCTTGATGCGTACGAGAACTCGCGAATCTACAAAGAGCAGGTTAAAGCCTTGCATGACAAGCACATATCTAGAAAGATCTTTCATCCTGGTCAGAAGGTCCTACTCTTTGATGGCCGACTCAAACTCTTCCCTTGGAAACTGCGATCCAAGTGGGTCGGACCATACCTTGTCCGATAGGTTTTTAGAAATGGAGTCGTCGAAAGCAGTCCGCTCAGCCATGATTCTGAGCCTTTCATCGTGAACGGTCAGAGACTCAAACCGTTCATTGATGTAACCTCTACTGATTTGGTTGAATCATCATTTATCCTCCATTTTCCCTGAGCATATTGCACCCAGCCGATGGTGTATAACTCAGCGCTCAACGGGAGGCAGCCCGTCATTCTTTTTGAAAAAACCCGAAACCTTTTCTAACACCTTTTTGCACTTAAGGTTCACCCTTTAGGACAGCCGACTCCACCTCAAGTGCTTGCATCTGAGATTAGAAATCGTCCGCAACTGTCACCCCGACCCATTCACTCATCATAACATCTGTCCTAATGTATGAACTAAGTGTTGGTGCCAGAGCACCACGATCATTTATTTTGATGATAACAAAACACGTGTCATTTAACATTTACACTTGGAGTCTTAGATTTCAGGTCAATTGCAAATGGAGACGTGATTAGACGGAGTTCGAGCTCACATCCAGGACGGATTAGAGGAGCTTGATGGAGAACAGAGGAGATTCGCGAGGAGCGATAGATTGAAGAAGGAAGGAGATGAATGAAAGTTTGGCCCTACGAGGAGGGCTGACGTAATAAAATGCGAAATTGAAATATAAAGCAATCTCACCAAAGAAAACCAATCACAAAATACACAAATATTTTTAGGTGGAAACCCAAATCAGGTGAAAACCACCACCTAACCCTCTCGAGTTAGGATTTTCCGATCAACCTAGTTGATCAAATCCACTAACCGAATCACTTTAAAACGAGGGTGATTCAACCTCAGTACAACCACGCTACAAGTACGAGGGTAGCGTTCCTCAACCCCTTCTCTCCACGAGAAGGATTTTGTCTCGCGAAGGAGACGGGAATTCGCAAAGCGAATACCCAACCAAAATAGCAAAGATAAAATAAACAAGTCCTATAGAGCCAACAAAGTAATTATGAACCTAGCTTCTATAGGAATAAGGAAACTCCCCTTTGCAAGGAGTGCGTCGAGTTGATGACGCGGTGCGTGTGCCACGCAATGGCGCAATGTCGCTCTCGTGAACAACGGCGGGAGAGCGGGTGCGCGAAGGTTTGATGCTCTCAAGGGAATGGAGCTTAAGCTTGGAGAGCAAGATCTTTTCTAGACACAAAATAGTGTGAAAGTGTGTAGCTAAGTGTATCCAAGTGTGTATGTTGTGTCTTTCTTAGTGTATATAGGTGTGTAAAGGCTCCCCTCTATTTATAGAGGCCTTAGGAAGGCTTTGGAAGGCTTAGGAAAGGTTCTATAGCTGTTGGGAACAAAGTCCAAGAGAATCAGGCCGAAATCAGGACAATGATTACATTTGACAGGGTTATCAGACGTCTAACTCTGGCATCAGACGTCTGGAAGGCCACTTTAAGACGTCTGATTTCAAGGTCAAACGTCTAATTTTATGCGGGTTTCCTCCTGACTTGAATCAGATCTAAACAGGGTTTTTGTACAAGTCCATCAGACGACATACAGGACATCTGGAACTATGTCTGGACGTCTGGAAACCTACTTCTACTGTGGGAATTGATTTCCAAACGCTGCAACGGCTACAAAATCTCTGAGAAGAGAAGAGATTTTGGGTCAGCCGAGGCAAAACAGTCATTTATCAGACGTCTGGAAATGCCTAAGGACGTCTGATAAGGCTCTAACGGTCATAATCTTGAGTGCCTGCTAAGCTAGCCAATGGTCCACTATCTGGACGTCTGGCAAGTCCATCAGACGTCTCCTAAGACGTCTGGTATAATGTCTGGACGTCTGATTTCGTCAGACAGAACTAGCTATCCCAGCCTAACAGATATCAGACGTCTGAAACAACAGTCAGATGTCTTAAAATACTTTATCAGACGTCTGATTTGGGAATTAGACGTCTGGAAGTGCTGTTTGAACCCTATATTGGTTTTTTAAGTATTCTACAGAAAACCTAAATATCCCAGGGTTGTGCCGGTGTTCCTAGGACTACTGTTAGGGTTCTTTGAGGCTCTTTAACATAATTTTCTAAGGAAAATAAAAGGAGCAAGAAAATAAAGACAAGAGATACAAGAAAGGATTAAAAAGAATCTATCCTATTCTTCTTGTCTTCTATCTTCAATCTGTCGCTCCACGCGAACCTCCTCTGTTTTCCGTCAAGCTCCTCCAATCCGTCCTAGATGCGAGCTCGAACTCCGTCTAAGCACGTCCACATTTGCAATTGACCTGAAATCTAGGACTCAAATTGCAAATGTTAAATAACACGTGTTTTGTTATCATCAAAACAAATGATCGTGGTGCTCTAGAACCAACAATCTCCCCCTTTTTGATGATGACAAAATCGTAAATAATAATGCATAAAAATCCTCCCCCTTTTTGACATTATCAAAAAGGTTTGATTGGTTTTACATTTCCTATAACTCCCCCTTAAAACATGCTCTTCTATGAATTTATTTTAACAAAGGTGATATTCTCCCCCTTTTTGTAACAACAAGATAGCTATTATTTTTCTCCCCCTTACTAAAGGAAAATTAGCTACCGTATATCTCCCCCTTAAAAATTGACAATTAGCTCATCATTTTTTAACTCCCCCTATCTAAATGATTATGATAAAAAGATAGGGTAAATGGTTTTACCTCACCTACCATGGCCAATAAAATGGCCCGAATGGTGGTGGTGGATGCCACATCGGATGGGGCTACCATCCGTAGCTTGGAGGCCCGGGCATCGGCGCCGGTCTCCAATCTGGTGGTCGACGTGCGGCGGGTCCGTCGTTTGTTCGCCGTCTCGTCGGTCTTCTTGTTCTCCTCCTTGGTCTACTCCTTGGTTCTCCCAACTTGAGTTGACCAGCTTTGAGTTTGTAGGTCCAGTCCTTTGTATTGTAGTTATCCCTGAACCCTACAAAACAAGATTCTAATTTTTCCTTCGGTATCCAAGTGAGCTTGGATCCGGATTTGTTAGCAGGTCTCCTTGACGGAGATCCTTTCTCAATCTTAGGGCAATATAAATCATCTACTTTGTTGATTAATTTGTTAGAATTTTTCCTAAGACATGCAATTTCTTTTTCTATAATACTCATCTTAGTCTTTAAATCAGAAATTTTTATTTTTAGACTAACATTTTCCTCAATCAATTTATTATTTTCATTGATGAGGTTATGATTTTCTAATAATAGGTTATCATTTTTAGGACTAGCTTCTATGTCCTTAAGTTATTTTTCTAACCTATCATTTTCATTTTTAAGAAAACTAAGGTTCTTCTTCATGCTTTTGTTTTCTATTTTTAGTGATTTACTAATCTCAAATAGTTCATTAAAAGCTTCTTGTAAATCGAAATTTACCTCGTTGTCGCTGTCGTCGCTGTCGTTGTCACTTTCTCCGATTGCCATGAAACCAAGGCACGCGGTTTCCTTCTCCCCGAGATCTTCTTCCGAGCTCGTCTCCTCATGAGTGCCTTCTAACCTCCTCCATATCTCGTGGGCGGTGGTGCACTCTTGGATTTTCTCGAACTCTTCCGGACTCAGCGCGCAATACAGGGCATTCATTGCCTTTGCGTTTAGTGAAAGCTCTCGAATCTGCAGTTGCGAGTAGCCTCCTTGGGGTCGCTTCGGGATCTCGTATGGGGTTTCGCAACATCCCCATATCTCGAATTCAGTGGCTTGGAGCCACGTCTTCATCCTCAACTTACAATATCCGAAGTCCCTCCCGTCGAAATAGAGTGGTCGGACGGTGGACTGCCCTTCGGAGATTCTGATTGCGGCTATGCTTCCCTCCATGATCTTCTTGCCTGGTTGTTACGTCGAAACAGCAAAACCTGCTTTGATACCAATTGAAAGTTTGGCCCTACGAGGAGGGGTGACGTAATAAAATGCGGAATTGAAATATAAAGCAATCTCACCAAAGAAAACCAATCACAAAATACACAAAGATTTTTAGGTGGAAACCCAAATCGGGTGAAAACCACCACCTAACCCTCTCGAGTTAGGATTTTCCGATCAACCTAGTTGATCAAATCCACTAACCGAATCACTTTAAAACGAGGGTGATTTAACCTCAGTACAACCACGCTACAAGTACGAGGGTAGCGTTCCTCAACCCCTTCTCTCCACGAGAAGGATTTTGTCTCGCGAAGGAAACAGGAATTCGCAAAGCGAATACCCAACCAAAATAGCAAAGATAAAATAAACAAGTCCTATAGAGCCAACAAAGTAATTATGAACCTAGCTTCTATAGGAATAAGGAAACTCCCCTTTGCAAGGAGTGCGTCGAGTTGATGACGCGGTGCGTGTGCCACGCAATGGCGCAATGTCGCTCTCGTGAACAACGGCGGGAAAGCGGGTGCGCGAAGGTTTGATGCTCTCAAGGGAATGGAGCTTAAGCTTGGAGAGCAAGATCTTTTCTGGACACAAAAGAGTGTGAAAGTGTGTAGCTAAGTGTATCCAAGTGTGTATGTTGTGTCTTTCTTAGTGTATATAGGTGTGTAAAGGCTCCCCTCTATTTATAGAGGCCTTAGGAAGGCTTTGGAAGGCTTAGGAAAGGTTCTATAGCCGTTGGGAACAAAGCCCAAGAGAATCAGGCCGAAATCAGGACAATGATTACATTTGACAGGGTTATCAGACGTCTAACTCTTGCATCAGACGTCTGGAAGGCCACTTTAAGACGTCTGATTTCAAGGTCAGACGTCTGATTCTATGCGGGTTTCCTCCTGACTTGAATCAGATATAAACAGGGTTTTTGTACAAGTCCATCAGACGACATACAGGACGTCTGGAACTATGTCTGGATGTCTGAAAACATTTAGGCTGGACTTGTTAGCACTGTCTGATGAAATCAGACGTCCATACCTCTGTCCAGACGTCTTAGAAGACGTCTGATGACTTTGCCAGACGTCCAATTAGTGGACCGTTGGCTGGCTTTACAAACACTAAAGGATATGACCGTTAGAGCCTTATCAGACGTCCTCAATCCTTTCCAGACGTCTGATAAATGACTGTTTTGCCTCGGCTGACCCAAAATCTCTTCTCAGAGATTTTCTAGCCATTGCACTCTCTTGGAAATTCATTCCCATGAAAAAGTAGGTTTCTAGATGTACAAACATAGTGCCAGACGTCCTATATGTCGTTTGATGGACTTGCACTAGAACCATGTTTAGATCTCATTCTAGTCAGGAAGAAACCCGCATAAAATCAGACGTCTGACCTTATTTTCAGACGCCTTAAGCTGATCTTCCAGACGTCTGATGCTAGGATCAGACGTCTGATAACCCTGTCAGTGCAATCATTGTTCCTGATTTCGGCCTGATTCTCTTGGGCTTTGCTCCCAACGGCTATGGAAGCTTTCCTAAGCCTTCCAAAGCTTTCCTAAGGCCTCTATAAATAGAGAGGAACCTCTTGCACACAAATATACACCTAGAGACACCAACATACACCTAGACACACCAAGAACAACCATTTCCACTCTTTTGTGTCCAAAAAGAATATCTTGCTCTCCAAGCTCAAGTTCTACATCTTGAGAGATCAAGCCTTTGCGCACCCACTCTCCCGCCGTAGTTCACGAGAGCGACGTTGCGCCATCGCGTGGCTCACGCACCTGCGTCATCAATTCGACGCACTCCTTGCAAAGGGGAGCTTCCTAATTCCTGTAGAAGCTAGGTTTAAATCTTTGTTAGCTCTATAGGACTATATTTGTTATTTTACTTTGTTATTTGGTTGGGTATTCGCTTTGCGAATTTCCGTCTCCTTCGTGGGACAAAATCCTTCTCGTGAAGAGAAGGGGTTGTGGAACGCTACCCTCGCACTTATAGCGTGGTTGTAATTGAGAATGAATCACCCTCGTTTAAAGTAATTCGTTTAGTGGATTTGATCAACCGAGTTGATCGAAAAATCCTAACTCGAGAGGGTTAGGTAGTGGTTTTCACCCAGTTTGGGTTTTCACTTAAAAATTATTGTGTATATTGTGTGATTGTTTATTTTGTGAGATTGGTATATATTTTATTCTGCATTTTATTACGTCACCCCCTCCTAGTAGGGCAAATCTACACTATGTTTAATAAAAACCCTCCTAAGTTACAATGAGGACATTGCAAATCTTAGGCATGAAGGGGTATGGAAGTGCAAAACTCGTAAGAAAAGCTTTTAAACAAAAAATTCACATATGTCAAAAATACCATAAAAATTAAAAAAAAAAATCAAAAAGAATAAAATGAGAGGAGGAAAGAAATTTTGTGGACTCTACAAAGGTGGAGGAGAAAAAGAACAAAATGAAAAGAAGGAGCACAAAATGAAAGAAAAGAGATAGTCATTAGTGAGAAATTAAGGAGTTAACCTAAGTTCTAGACCTCATTCAAGAAAAGAAATGGAAAGTGCGCAGTAAGATTAGTAAGAACGCAAACCCTAGGCATTCTTGGATAGACTCTTAGTACCCATTAAGATCTAGTCATTCCTCAAGAGGTTGAGGAAAATGAAAAGCTTAAGTATTAGGTCCAAGGCTTAGGGAGTATTTGGCCTCGTTAACCAACTTTTGATTTACGGGATTCAGTAACCTAAGCACCCTAATTTCACACACAGCCTGGTACAATAAGCATAAAAATCAAAATCACGCAGAAGCGTTGCAAAAATTCTGAAAATGACACCTAGAGTAGGAGCAGCTGATCAACACAAGTTGATTTGGACGAGTTTCCAGCACGGGAAGGCAGGAAATTCCCCTAGAAGATGCATAACAAAATATCATCTCCTCGGTGCTTGTCTCTTAGGATATTTACATATCCTACTGGGGGCATGTAAGCACTCTGCTGATTCAGATTCCATGGATGGCATTATCACGAAGTGTCAATTGCCAGGGTCTGAATTCGGCCACGGAACACCATGGATGGTATTATCTCAAAATCTCAAAAGCCAGGGTTCTGAGGGTTACCATGGGCGGTGTTATCTCGAAGCATCGACTGCTAGGAACCCTTGAGGATTGGTGATGGGGACAAGGAATCCGATACAGACCGTGTTGAGAAGCTAATCCTAAGCTAGAATTAAAAAGAAAAGGAGAGAGAAAACTCTCCAAACATATAAATCTTCTACCTCTCTTACTTACAAAACGCACTACGAACTGAGCCAGGGCTAAAATTATCTCAAGCACGGGTGCTTTAACCACAAAGTCCAATAAGCCTTAGGTTAGTTCTTGTAGGCCTTAAAAGCCTTTGCTATAAGGACTGAGGTTGAGGCTAGACAGAACTGAATCTTGGTTGATACTAAAGTACCTTTTAGGCCTATGGATGGCATTCTGACCTAATCAAGGTTACAAAAGAAAACGCACTTATCTGAAATCATTAAGAACTTCATGGTTTAGAACAAGGGTTGAAACCTTAAAATTTTGCTAAGGGACTAGCAAAAGCTAGGCATGAGGGTATGATGAGAACCTCATCATGAACCCTAACTAACATAATTTAATCCAAATGAGTGTGAAAAAGCTCCTGCAAAATCTAAAGAGAGGCTTAACTCAAAGAATTCTGAGTTAAAGAATAAAACAAATCATAAGGGGTAAAATTACAATTTCACCAAGGCAGTGTGCAAACAGGGTAATTAAGGGTCCAAACACAGGTCAAACGAGCTTAATAAGAAGGGAAGTGGGATGATCTGATCCTAAAAGGGTTATACCAACTTCTATGAATTAAATGACATTCTATAACCCTAAAATAAACCTACTTTAATTCACGAAGTTCGAGGTAGGATAAAAATCAACTAAATCATCTAAAATTAATATAAAAATATTCCACAGGATTTAGAACCTTCAATTTGGCCTTTGCAACCTATTTTGACCTAAAATTAGAACCATGCCCAATCTATAACTTAATTTGGGTTTTTGCACAAATTGACCGCTCAAACATGGTCCAACCTCAAATCAAATTTCTCCATTAAAATCCTTAGGTTAAAATTAGTCTAGTATAAAAATTTGGACTTAAGAAAAGACCATCTTGACCGACTTTACAAATTTGTCCTCTTAATTTACTTTTTGACCCTTATCTTTTGAAATCCTTACGATTTGCCCCCTATCTTTTCATCATTCCTTTCAGAACGGTCCCCCCTGCCATTTCTGCACAGCACCATACCTCCGGCGACCTTGCGCGGAGGATGGCACCGCGCAGGGCAGGGCGCCTGTCCTCAGGAACAAGCGGGAGGTGCCCTGAGTCGTCCTCTATCGCAGGGACCCTCCCCTGGCCTCTGCAACCGACCATGCCTCTCGTGCGAACACACGAAAGGCATGGATGTCCATTTCCAGCCACTCTCCGGCGAGCCTGGCACGTCGTCTCCTCGATCTCCTCCCCTCGCCAGCGCCGATTTAAGGAGCGGCAGGGTCTGCCGTCTCCTTCAAGCTTCTTCTTACGGAGAAACACCCTACATTTCGTCTCTTCCCTCTCCGGTCAGGCAGCCCGAGCTTCCGGCGAACCTCCCTCCTCCTCGTCGCTCTGCTGCCCTACCTGCAGCAGAGTCCACTCTGCCCCGTCATCCCACGCCAGGCCGTACCAGCTAGCGCCCTCCGATCTCCTCCTTGTCGCCAATAACCACCTCCTGGGCATCTTCGTCCTCAGCTCCGGCAGGCACAAGCCGGACGCCTCCCTCTCCCCCTTCGTCGATTAAGTAGGTAGGAATCTTCCTCTCTCTCTCCCTTACATTTTCCCCTTCCTGATTTACCCTTGTAATCCACCGACCGCCACTTCCACCTCCATCTGCTCCATCTCCGGTCACCATCTCCGGCGAGGTCACTCCACCTCCACAGACCACCTCACCCCTCGCCGACAAGTCCAGGAGCTCCCCCTCACTCCACTCAACCGTTTCCCCCACTCCATTCACCGCCATTCACCACCCGACCACCCCCCGAACAAACCCACTCCCGCACTCACAGTCTGCCCTAGGCGCACCTCCACAGGCACATCCGCGCCTCGCCGACCCTCGCACTGCCTTCGCCGCCCTCTAGCGAGGCTCCCTACATTATCTGATGCAGCCGTGAGGCTGTCCTTGTGTTTTCAGGTCAGCGCCTCCTCGCCGCCATTGAAGAGCTGCTGAAGCTCCTTCGCAAGCCGCTCCAGGACGTCTCCAGCCCAGGCGCGCACTCCAGGCAGTGCGGGTTGGTTCTGCAAGCACGCCCACACTTGCGATTGGGAGTGCAAACGCTCGCTGCTACCCCAATTGGTAGCATCTCCTCACCTGCAGCCGCACGGATTGGAGGTGGGACTTTAGTCCCACCTCGTAAGTGTGTGGCCTCGTTCCCACACTTAAATTGAAAAAGTATATTAGGCTACTTGCCTTTGATACACAGGGGTCAGGTCCCTCACCCGCACGCAGCGCGCCACGCGCTCGCCCGCCCTCGCCAGTGCTCACGCCCCGCGGGTTTGGGCTGAATCCGACTACCCAACCAAGCACTCCTTGCCCACCACCGCAAGCCGGTGGGCCTGGTCCTGGGCGCGCAACCTGAACCCGATTACCCGGCTCTGAGAGAACTTTCCTAAAGAGAGATTCAAAGAGAGAGAAAGACGCGGGGAAGGGGTAGGGGTAGGTTTTGCACTTATCATCGTGTGTGCGCGCAAGGAAGAAGGAAAAAGAAGAAACAGGCAGGAAGAAGAAGGAGGAGGAGCGGCCGAAGACTTGGCCGCACTGAGGAGCTGAAGAAAAAGAAAAGGAGCCACACTGTAGCAACCGCATAGTTAAGTCATCTGAGCACCGAGTCAGACGACGGAAGGTCAGCGGCCAGAGCAGAAAGAAGAAAGACGCAAAGAAGAAGAAGACAGGAAGGAGAAAGAAAGAAAAGAAGAGGAACGGCCAGAGCAGAAGAAGAAGAAGAAGAAGAAGAAGAAGAAAAGAAGGAAGAAGGACTTAGCAGCTGAAAGAGAAAGAAGACAGAAACCCTGCAGCCGCAAGGAAGAAAAGAAGAAAATTAAAGAGGAAGAGAAGAAGAAAAGAGAAAGAAGAGAGAAGGAGAAGCCAACAAAAAGACTTTTGCTCCCTCTCTCTATCTCTTAATTTTTGTAAAACTTTATATTGTGAATTTATGTTTCTAGAATTATAGTTGCTCCCTAAGTTCGACCTCGGGAAACTTGTCATTCCGAGTAAAAACATTTGTATCAATCTAGTAGCTGTTTTGTCATATACCACAACGACTGTAAATATAACAAAGACAAAGCCACAACCAGCAGATAGCAAATCAGGATGTAGAGATCTTCTACCTTACATGCACTAGAAGAATGTCTGTAGATGAGAGAGAGAAGACAGATGAGAGAATACCCCACCCTTTCAATGCAAGCAATCAAGCTATTCCTTAGAGGGTAAACCCTAAATAGACCTAATCCAGGTTCCCCAAAACACAACTATGTTAAGTCAACCCTTTAATTATTTGGCTGGACAGAAGAGTGGGACACCCTAGGACACCCCTCACGGCGAGATACCATTAAGGGTTAACGCAGTTACCTCACCGACCTTTCTTGTCACCAGTAGGTCCAAGTAGACAAGGCCTTGACCTTAGCTCAATCTAATTTCAAGTCCCCAAGAAGATTAGTCCTGCCTAGGGCACGTCTACTTAGTTTTAGGCTTAGGCTTGATATGCTTTTGGAATATGATGGGTGTTAGAGGGGTGTTGCCCTTAAGATTGATTTTTAGATGTGTGAAGTGCACAGACAATGGGTTCACTTACAATTTTTTATGATTAAGTGAATTTTAAGGTTCAAATGCTTTTATTACTCAATTTTATGGTTCACTTGAGTTAATATCTTCAATCAAGGGCTCTGATGAGTTACACAAGAGTTTTGCAAATCCCAATTATTTAATAGATTTCCTCTATGAATGAAAATGAAAGTGTGCTCTACCCTTAATGTGAAATCCTAAGTGCAGATAGTGCTAGATGATTTTTAATGTTCAAATTCAAGAAAGTGGCGCGACCCAAGCAATGCAATCAATTGGTTCTATTGCACCACTAACTAGTCACTCAAAAATATTTTTTTTGCAATAATTTTAATGCATGTTTTCTATGTTTTCACATTTAAAGTATACTGAGGGTTCTGTAGTTTGTTTTGACCCTAGTTAGTGATTGAATAATCCGTGCAATCACACGTATAAGAAATATTTTTTTCAAATTTTTTCTAAATTCTTGATTTCAATAGAAATTCAGTGCCATAAATTTTAAGTCAATCAGAGTTCTATAAAAATTCTTATGAAATTTTTAAGTCTAAAATATCAGAAACAGTAACCGAATTGATAACAGATCAATACGCGAATTTTTTAAATTTTTATCTAACTCAGATTTATGCAAACTTTGGATATGTTATTCTTGAATTGAACACCCACGTCCACTAAAAAGTTTAGAACTTTTGGACATACGGATTTTCAAAATTAAATTTTTAAGATAAGAGTATGTTTCAGCCAGAAATTCACTAAGAGATTTTTTTTTAAAAAAAGCAAGCAAATGCTAACTGATCCTAAGGTTCAAGAAAAACACCTTTTTTTCTTAGATTTTTTTTTCAAAATCTAAACTAATCTAAGCTACAAGTACTTACCTAAGATTCGTACCCATTTTCTTTTTTCCGTTGTTACGCGTATCTTTCTATAATTTTGTAATTTCTACACAATCAAAAATAGCAAGTTAGAATCTCAAATAAGCACTTTTACAGGAAAAGCTTTTAAAAATTTCCGTTGCCTCCCTAACAACGATGCCAACTTGTTCGATCGCAAGATGTGTTAAAAGATTATAGCAATCATTGTAGTTGCGAATCACGATGAAACAAATAATATTTATAATGTTTCGGTGAATACCAAGTCATTTGCAGGGAGGCAAAACACAATTTTATGCGAAAGCTCTTCAGAAAGTCATTCTAAATAAATATTTATATATTTATATTTGTATACATAGACATTAAATATCCAGAAAATCAGAACTTTATTGCTATTTGAAAAAAGTTTTTAAACTAGAATCACTATGCTAAAGAGAGATAGAGAAAGAGAGAGAGAGAGAAAGATAGAGAGATAGCAGATGACGACACTGCTTGTGGGATTCTTGTGGGAAGTACAACAACACTTCAAATCCAGAGCACCGGGATGAAGTCCGGAGAGGAGTTGCAGTGAGGGAGAGAGGCTAGAGTTGTATCTGGTGGGAGTTATGGTGGAAGATATGTTCAATAGGGGGCCCTGGTCTTCTTTTATAGCTTTGATGAGGAGCAAAGAAGGCATTTTAGCCCTTAAAATCGTGCAACAACTCTAGGCCAATCAAATCTGTCGATCGAGAGATCAACGGCTCTGATTTGGCCTCAAAACACCCTCATTTGCACCTTCTACGCTCGGATTTAATTTGGGCTTGACATATGGCAGCCTCTCACGCCTTGGATCTCCATCGGACGGTCTAGCTCTCCCGCTTCAAAGCCGCTGCACTTTTCTCTCTCCTCGCATGCGCCCGCACATTCCAATCGCGTGTAATTAATCCCCAGCCATTCGATCTCTGGATCAAATAGCTTAGAATCTCACCCGCACCGCCTTCGTTTGAAGAAAGCGCATGTGATTGCACGTTCATTCTTGTGTGCAGCCGTGGAAGCCTCTAGTCACGCCACGAATTCGCATCTGCACCGCCGATTGAAGATCCCATGGTCAAATTACGCCTGCGCCTCACTGCCTTCTAATTTCACCTCCCAAGCAGTTTGAACACGCGTCTTGTGCTTCGATTCACGTACACTCTTCGCTATCCTACAAGAGTGGATTGTCACGCTTACCATTTCTCGCTCGGCTGCCCTCAGCCGTTGGATGAGGATCCAATGGCTGAGGCTTGATCTTCCTTGATGAGGCGCGAGGGAACGACGACATGGGCGCATGGTGGCTACTGGATGACGATCCAACGGCCCACAATGCATGAGAAGAGTTCTTCAGAGATCGGGGGTGTGGCAAGGGGCGACTGTGATGGCGTCACGTGGTGCCATCGTGGCCGTCCATCTTCTCTTCTTTATAACCGGTGATGTAGGCCTCTGATCGAGTTGATTTTTGCATCGTTGGACTATGATCATTGATTCGGATCCATCCATGCGGTTGGATCTTTCATTTGAGGCTTGGATCTTTGTCATCTTGCTCCGTGGCCTCTGTTCTTTTATGGGCTACACAAGATGCTATGGTTGTCTGATTAAGATGGTTTCGGAAGCATTAGACTCCCGTTATCTTCCTGATCAGATTTATACGATCTGATCTATCATTCACGGCCTCGAATCATCTGCAATTAATTTCATCTCTCTTTTAGTGCATAAAATGACAATATTATTTATACAGCTAACAAACTAACTATTATGCAAATTACAACACTTATGCATGCATTGTTCCTAAGTTATGCTAGAATCTAACTTAATTCAGGTGGTTTAGATTGCATGATTGTTGTGCAATCATCCACCTTTTCAATCATGTTAATCTTTTCGGGCAGATGAATCTAGCCGTGAAGATGGTCTCGGACAAGTCAGTCTTGCTAGTAAAGCAAACCTAGGCAAATTGACCCTTGCCAGGAAAATGGATATTGGTGAATTACCCTACCAAGTAAACAGATCGTAAGTAATTGGGTGTTAGAAAGGCAATTATTACTTTTAGTGGGCTTATTTGTTGTGCCTAGTAGAATGATTTTTCTTCCCTCTGTAGGATCGGTAAAGCACATTAGAAGGGGGGATAAATAGTATGGTAGATAAAAACTTGTAGGAATAACAAACCACAAAAATATACAAGATATATAGTGGTTCCCCTCACTTGGGTACTCCACTACCTAAGTCTCTCGACTTAGGATTTTTAACCTGATTCCCTCAACTCGGAGGGAATCAATTTACTAATACCTGAGATAATTAACAGGTTACCTCAACCTAATTACAAGATATCAAAAAGAAATAAAGATACAGGTGTAAGCAAGATGCAAATAAAAGCTTACAACAAATTCCTAAGTCTCCAACAAGTGTATATCTTAATAGATGATAATATACTAATCTAATGAACTCAGACTAAAATGAAAGATAATACGATAAAGCACGAGATCGCCTGAAAGATGTTTGTTGAGAGAGTGTCACCTTGAAGGATGGAACAAAATAATAGACCTTGCAACTAGAAATGTGAAATCTGGAATTAGGAGCAAGGAGATAATATTTTCTTGTTGTTTTGTACAAATGACACACACAAGGTGTTTATATAAGCCACTAAACACCTTCCCTACGATTACCGGACGTTAAAGGCAATTTGGGAAGATTAGAGATAGGTTTAATTGCAAAATAGCCATTCAGATTGGTCACAACGGTTAGTTGGTATCGGTATTAAACTTTTGGTACCGATACTGACTACTTACAGTCAACCCAACTAAGTCACTAGGTACCGGTACTAATGATGGGTATCGGTACTTGTGACTCACAAATTTGGGTCCTGTGACTTACATGTACCGGTACTAGTGATTAGTACCAGTACTTGTAAGGTCCAGGCAAAACTGTGACCACTTGGTACCGGTACTCACAATGAGTACCAGTACTTATTGTTCACAGCTTGGGACTTAGGCACAAACCTGTGCCTAGCATGTACCGGTACTTGTGACCAGTACCGGTACTTACTACAAGTATTAAATATTATAAGTGTAAGTTAATTTTTAGAGTTATCCCATCTACTCTATGCGACTTTATTTTAAAAGAATCGAATTTGAGTTTTGAAACAAATGAATGAACGATATTCTGAACCCTAATTATCTCTACTTTGATTTTAACTCCTAGATTATGTTTTACTCGTTAGGAGACATACAAAGATTCTAAAATACAATGAATACAACAAAAACTATAATCTTCTAGTCTTCTTCCTTCATATGCTATCTTATTGCTTGCATCCACAGATTTTTTTGACCTGTAATACTTTATAAACACATTAGATTTTAAAACGATTTTGTTAACACTAAAACACAAAGGAGAGATGGAATTAGGTTCCAACACCCTAGTCAACATGCAAATTATGTAAACATCAAAATTCATCAATTACTCCATTTCTTCAACTTTCATTTTGTATTCCTCCTAATAATTTCTCTTACCAAATAAAGTCTCAACATATATATTTACCTTAACTCTTGTAGGATCATCCAAGACCCTTCAGCTTCATAAACAATGAGCTTAAAGACTCTTTTGCCTCCAATGATGCATTCCCTTTGGTTATTTGGTAAGCCTCTTTATGTTTTGTTTATTAGCAATTAGCAATATGTTAGGACAAAGAAATTACTAATATACCAATCTTTGCACTTCTTTCATATTCCTTTGCAGTGACATTATGAGCCCTACTTATATTAAGTCTCTATAGCAAAAGAAATATATAATATTGAATTTAGTTTTTAATGACCCTATTGAATTTAGTTTTTAATGACCGAAACCACAAAGCTTGGGTCATTAATTATTAACTGTTCCTTTTTCATATTTGGTCAAAATCATAATGGTTGCACAAGCACGAGTCATTAAACCAAGTGGAGCCGCGAAGCTTGACCCAAACCGCGTAGCCTACATAGTTCATTCTTGTAAATGCCGTTCACTCGAGCTGGACTTAGCTACAAACCTTTTCGACCTTGTTTGGGATTGAGAGGAAGTGAGGAAGGGAGGTTTAGTGGCTAAATATCCCCTTAAAAGTTTTTAAATGTTTTTCTCATCAAAATACAATAATCTACGCTTCTATTTTTAAGATTAAATAAATATCTTCTAACTTCCTATACTTTTACTATTAATTTTAAATAAATATCAATTACATACTTCACTTTTATCTTTAATATTAAATAAATATCTACTAACATCATATCAATATCCCAATCATTTTATCTGCTACTTATCCTACCACTTAATCCATCATCCAAACAAATATCTTTCTCTACTAATTTCACATTAATCTATCCAAACAGTACTTTATTACACATCTAAATAAAACCTTAAATAAATGATAAATTTTAGGCGAACGTTCCGTTATAAGGATGGAGAAAAAAAGGAAAAAAAAAAAAAAGTATATATATATATATAATGGAAGAAGTTACAGTGGTAGGATAAGTTACTTTTCCTATTTAAGTAGAGTTGATGTCATGTCAAAGGGATAAGAAAGAAATCTCAATACGCTATCTAAAAGATCGATAGCCGCTGTCACACACTCAATTTTTTATTTTGAAACCTCCCACGACAACACACGCTTTTGCTCAGCATTACCGTCGGAAACAATTCCTCAACTCCAAATATGCAATGAGTTGGTATAGCGACAAACCGCCTCCCCAGAATTTGGCGACTACAACATCAAAATCTCACTGCCACATTTACCCCCGTCAAAATATGGAATGAAAAAGCCAAAGGCTAAATGAACGACTACTAAGTTACTGACAATATATTTTGTTATTACCTCTTCCCAATCTAGAACAATGGTTAAGATGGTTAGAAATCCAAATAATGTGGTTTCATGGACAAGAAAATCTGAGTTGAACCAATAAAAATAAAAACAATATCGCTCCTCTCAGCAGCTTTCGAATTCCTTTAGAATGCAGATTTCACTCGAGAAGATATGTGCAGTAAAGCCATCAAGACCTCGACAGAGTAACCAAATGACCTTCATTCCACTCCGAGTCCAAGTAAATCTCAACCATCAGCTGGGTGTTTAGCAGTTTTTCATACAGAGGACTGACAATCAGAACTCAATTGCCATTTTATAGTCAACTGCCATTGCCCTTGTGGTTTAACAAATCAGTAGATGCGACTCTTTCACATAATTTCAGACAAGGTGATATCCATCTGACCTGCAGACTTCGCTTTGATTATTCACACAAAATATCACTTCCCAATCAGCAAGATTGGGAATGTCTCTTCACGTACCTTCAGACAAGTCAACACCCGTTTGGTCTATTGTAGACTGAAGGGGAAGGAAATTGATCACACCGTCACAGTTTGTATCACTAGAAGAACAATATTTGGCAGCCACTCGAACATGTCCATTTTCTGCCTGATGGTGACTGTAAGGCTTGTCTACAGAGGTGAGTGATGCAAGCGGATCCATACCACCACCCTTGTCATCGGAATGTGGCCATGAGTTGGATTCCAAATGTCCATTGCAATTTATGCTACTGTTCACAGCGTGATCTTTAGCTTCCTCTCTAGAAAGGATCACGTTTCTGTCACTGCCCTCAGACAACACAGAACAAATTTGTAATTCAGACTTCAATTTTTCATTGTCGATCTGCATGGGCTCACAGAATCCATTACTGCTGCCATTAATCTCACTGAGATGTGTAAGCCGTTCAATACGGGTACCTTTTGCCAGTGGTAGGGACTTCTTTTTCAATGGTTTGTCAAGGAAGCCCCGAGAAAATAGAGGCCTTGCTTCTTTGGAGGTGGGATTGCCCCTTGAAGCTGGTGATGTAGCTGTGCTCTTCCAATCAGGGACAGATGGACCATCAGAAGGTGGATCTTCAGGAGTGGCTGTCCTTGTTTGCCCCAACTTAAGACCATTGGCAACTGAAACAGGTGGTTCTGGAGCCAGATCTCTACAACTTCTAGCTTCAAATCTAGCCAAAGAATCTGCTAGCTCCTCAGAACTGTTGCCTGATTCAGCCCTCCTTTCTAAGGGCTTGAACTCATCAGATTGGTTCTCAAGGGATGGAGAGCCAGTCGAATTGACATCACTGTTTGATATTTTCCTTGGTGAAATTTTCTTGGCATCTTCTGTCTGCAGAACAGGAAAATCCCCATCTGGTGCCCGAGAACACAATGGAACTGAGCTAGATGACTGAGGTGTGTCAATTTCCATTTCCATTTTGGCTTCATCTGAAGTGCCAGAAGATATGGTCTTTTCAGAGGCGGTTTCCATCTGGAAACAATAATTTCTAACAGGTTAGAAAATTGCTATGGGAACATGAAGTTAGCAGGACGAAATACTTACTGAACTCGCTTCCCCAGTTTTGTCTGATGAGACAGAGGTGACTTGTGCTGCAGAAGAGTTTGTCTCCGCAGGTTCTAAGGTCTTAGGCCACCGAACTTCCAACCTGAGAAATAAGAGAAAAAGAAGAGACTTATCTTGGTGACCAATCTAAATAACCATGGCAAGTAACAGTATCAGCTCAATACGTCAGTTATGAAGAGATCCGATATTCTTATCACCTTATCCTTCCAAAATGAGTTCAGATTTGTAGTGCAGTCCCGTTTCATATGCAAACTTCAGCTCAAGCTCAGAAGATAATGGAATTTCATCAAACGCCTCTTGAGCAAATAAAAGCCAACAAGATTACTTCTACAACATGGTATTCTCAAACGTCTACAACATAGAGATGATTTGATGCAATGATCGGGGATAACCATTTAAGAATGGTTCAGCCCCCCAAATCAGATTTTTCTCCCTAAAACGTTTGAAGCCGTAATCCTCTTTCCCACGTTGCATGCTGAATATTGTATGGCATACCCATTATTTTACCCTTTATTGCATGAACTTACTTTTCAAAAGAAAACAGTGGGAACTTAACGAGCAAGTTTTTTATTCTACAAAGAGGATGATCACTTGAGGTCAGTGATCATCCACTATAATAATAAGCAAGTTCTATATTATTGTTTATCCCGACAGGAGGGGAAAAAATGCCTGATTTAGATTAGATCAATGATCATCAACATCTGCATCATCCTTCACTTATTTAAAAAATGAATAAAAAATGGATTTTTTTTTGAAAAGAAACAAAAAAATAGATTATATCTCAACGTGAAGCCTATGTCACACATAAGAAAATAGAAACCAGGACCCAATCAACTGGACCAGATTGATCTGATCCAATTCCAAATTCAGCTGATCTCATTAGTCATGATGGAAGCCTAGTGACTTCTTGTTTTAAAATCAGGACTATTGGCCCCACTAGATTGTGATGCATCTTTTCCAATCCAATCCAAAGTTTTTTTTTTTTTTGAAAAAGGAAAGGATAGTTATACAGAGTGATAACTACCCAAATATATTAATTATATATCAACAACCACCGTCAGTACAAATAGCAGACCCCAAGGTCCCCCACTCACAAGGATCCACTCCAAAGATTAAACAAAGAAATAACAGAATCAACAAAATTCTCCACATAAGGCCTCTAGCCCCTAAAGACCACAGCATTCCTACCTAACCAAATGCCGCATAACACCGCCAACGGTCTGAACCTCTCCTTTGTATGGAAGACAATCCGTCCAACATCACCCCCTCCATTTCTGAAGCTACGCCAAAAATCTTCAAAGGATCAACAATCCCACCACCCCACTCTCACCCGACTCCAAATCTGCACCACAAACGGGCAAGTGAAAAAAAGGTGATCAATCTCCTCTTCCCCACCTCCACACAAAGGGCAAACCTTGCTCTCTCCAAGAGCCCACCTTACCCTCCAAACCTTGGTCACAAGTCTTTTCCTCTTACGTAGCCAGACAAAAATCTTGACCTTTAAAGGACACGCGACGTTCCAAATCTATTTGCAATCTCTCACCAAATCCAGTTCAACCATGAAACCTCCATTGGACAGTCTCCTATAGGCAGCCCCTACCGAGAAATCACCTTCATCCCAACCCAACATATCCGTACCAAAAGTTGGTTGCAACCCTTCCAACTCTTCAAGAAACATCTGAAAGTCGTGAGTTCTCACATCTGAAAGGTTTCCTACAAAGCGCGGGCACCACCCACCTTCCCATACCTCGGCCACAGATGCCTCTTTGTTCTGGGACAAAGCAAACAATCTCTGAAATCTTCTAGCAAGCACACCTTGTCCTGTCCAATCATCCTGCCAAAATCTGAAAATCTCTCACATTCCAACCACAGGAACAAAACAGCTATGCACCCTAGGAGCCACCCCCGACAAACCTTTCAAAAAATGAGAAGCATCCCTCAACAGAGATATCAGGATATCCCACCACACCAGGCCACCATAAGCGGTCCCGAACACCTTGCCCACCAAATCCTCCCTACATTCCAAGAGGCTCCTCACCCATTTCACCAACATGCTATCATTAGACCTCCCTAGGTCTCTCACCCCGAGTCCCCCCTCTTCTACCGGCCTGCAGACCTCCCACGCAACCAATCTGGCACCCGATCCACCTGTCCCCTCGTTAAACCAGAAGAAATTCCTCATAAGTCTCTCTATCTTCCCGACAACCTGTCGAGGCATCTTTAGGACAGAAGTAAAATACGACGGCATCGCTGCCAGGACCACCTTGAGCAAGACCAACCTTCCACCCCTTGACAGAAGCCTGGATGCCCACCCTTCCAGTCCTCCTTCTAGCCTCTCCACAAGGGGAGCCCAATCTTTCACCAGAATCCTGCCATCCGTCAATGGTAAGGCCAAATACCTGATCGGAAGCTTCACCTGCTCAGTGCCGAGACCCAAGCTACACCCCCTCGCCTCCGCCTCACTCAAACTGAAGGGGACAGTCAGATTTAGACAGATTGATCTGCAATCCCGAGGCCTCACCAAACAGGAAGAGTAGAATCCGCATTCTCCTGGCTTCCACTTCCCCTCCTTCAATGAAGAAAACCGTATCATCTGCATACTGAAGTACCGAAATGCTCGTCCCACCACTCAAGAAGAAGCCCTTCACCAAGTTCCTCTCACACAACCTCTTGGTCACCCTCGCCAGTGCATCTGCTGCAATCACAAAAAACATCGGGGCCAAAGGACACCCTTGCCTCACCCCCCTCCTCGGCTGAATCCAACCTCCTGCTGGGTTTCCATTGATAAGAACCGAGAAAGACGTCGTGGTGACACCTCTTCATCCAGTCAATCCACATCGGCAGAAAACCCCTCTTCATCAAGGACGCCCAAAGAAACAACCACTGAACCGAGTCATAGGCCTTACTGAAGTCAACTTTGAACCAATCCCAAGTTTTTGAACCATGCATCTGTCGGTACAGCATGAAATTTTGGGGCCTCCATCAGATTCAGAAATGTTGAAAAATCCTCTGCCTATATGATAGGACACCTACTAAAAATCACAAACATGGAAGAGAGATTCTTCTCAGAAAGCCATCCTATCCCAACTTAAGATAGAATATGACTTGAAAATGGCAGGTTGGTTTGGGCTAAAAGAACATGCTTAGACACATGCTGTTTAACATCATGTGATCACCTGACACAGCCAAATGCTCATTAAGGTGCACAAGCCTTGCCTAGATGGTCGATGAACATGAATAGTGAAAAATGCACACAGCTCATGATTCACAAACAGATTGTCCGAAATTCCCCTTATTGAACAAGTCAAGACACTCCAACCAAACAAGGGAAATACTAAGTCCCTTGAAGTTCAAAGAAAAGAAAATTGCAACAGATTTCCTTTTTGGCCACTTTCAGAACCCATTTGCATTGCAGTAATGTAATCAGATTATCCCATGCAACTGCATATAGTGCCCTAATCTGTTTTTTCATTGTTGTACCTAAATATATTCTAATAAAACTTAAGAAAGATTGTAACATAAAATGTTCTAACTACCTTCAAAAGTTGCTATAATTAAGTACTCTTAACATTGTATTTTATCATGGAAATCAATTCTTGGAACTGAATTACATTATGGCAATCCAAACATAGCCCGAGTATCACAAGAGAGGGACTTTACCGATCCTTCTACTGGAATTTATAGCTCACTAACCACTAGGAAGTGGAAATGCCCTTTAAGGCACATGGGAGAAGTTCGCCCATAATTATGAATACTCGTTAATTTCTACATTTCTACTAATATATGTATATTTACACTTGTATGAAAGATAAGCTGCTCTTATGTATGGGAGCATAAGTCATACCTACTTCCTATGCATATTTACCATAAGTCATACCTACTTCCCATGTATATTTACAGATACACAATTTTTCGATGGACTGAGAGATCTAACTTTAGTGAAACCCAGATATTACACTTATTGCATCCACAGACTTCTCTTACAAGCTAAAAAAATATTAGACATTTTTTGTCTGGGTACACATGGGCAGCTTCATATGCAAAATATGCTTTTTGCTAGTTGATACATATAAGTAAAAGTTAAAATATCCTCTCAGATTATCAGATGGAATATGGCAACATCGGAGAGAGCAAAGAAGATGATGACCATTCCCTAAAGATTAATTAGAAATTATAGTGAATTGAAAGGTGATGCCACCAAGAAACTTGGATAAAAGTGACATCACCATTGCCGTCAGAAGAACACCACCACCAAAAAAAGGTCGAGCATGTGATTGCTTACTGTGTCAAGGATCACAGCTCTTTTTTTAAAAAATGAGAAGATTGCAGCTTCTTAACCAACACAATTCAAGAAGGAAGTGTTACTGGATGAACAACAATTAACAATGTCAGCGGAAATGCTTGAGAACATCAATGATCTTTGGATCATGTGAAGAAGCAAATGTCAAGGAATACATCATCAAGAAAGGTAGTGAAGGACAGGGAACAAGAGGGAGAAATAGAATCACAAAAGAGGAAAAAAAATCCCTCAGAGAAAAATCTAGCAAACTAGGGTCAATGGATCTTTGGGGTCGTAAGATTTGCAACCACAAGTTTTATCACATACATACCCTTCTCCAGAGAAATATAACACTTCGTAGCAAGTGTAGGACATACAACAGAAGAGAGAGCCATAGGGATCATAAGAGTTGCAGTCACAGGTTTATCATATATGTAACACTTATAAAGCAAACTAGAATCCTACAAAGTACAAAGTAGGAGCGGATATGTGGGATCTCAAAAAGGAAAATCACAGGATGCGAGAGAGAATTCTAGCAATAGAGATATTATGTAACTGCATAATTTTGGGATGATTTTCACGGAGAAAGCATGGTAAAGGAGTGTGGTTCCCACATGTTTTATTACCTTTTTCTTGAAAAGATTTTATTACTTGATTAGAAAATCCCTTTAATTTACTTTTTCTTTTTTTTTGACGAGATTCATTTCATTTATTTTCTTCAGTTAGTTAATGCATAACCTTCTCATCCAATGAAAGATCTCACTTAAGTACCTCTTACAAATTTTCTAGAACAATAATACAACCTGCATTATTAGCTCTGCCCTTGACCCTTAAAAATCACCATGGACAAATTAATGAAGCACAAAATATGAGATAGATGGTTGATACATTGTCAATGGAAAAGACAATAATGAAGTTAATAAGATGGAATCTTGGAAGCTGATGGTTTTGACTTGATAGAAGAAACCCGGAGTGTTTGGAATGCAAATTAATAAAGCAAGTGATAGAAGTTATGATAAAACTAAAAGTGTGTTGAGTACACTTGTAAATAAATAGTATTTTGGGTGGCTTTGTGTTGTAATTTTTCCACTGCTTGGAGAGCAAGAAATCTATACTTTATAAATAAATTCCTAAGACCTCTATTCATCATTGTGTGAGGGAAAACCCTAGGCCCACACATAAAGAGGCACACCACCTCTCGAACTAGGTTATCAAATCGTTTCCGGACTCTAGTGTTTGTTTTATATTTGTTTTTACAGCAAGGAGCCCTAGGAAGTGAGTGTTTTATACGGTAGAAGGAAGATTTAATCTCTTGAACACATGTGGATAAAGCTGGAAGCTGAGGGTTTTCTACATGGCAGAAGAAAGATTATCCATATAATGCAACTGGATATCACTTGAACACTGGAAGGAGTCCTAGAACCTTAAGCTTTTGACTTTGAAGATAAGAAAGAAAAAATATATAAAAAGATCTCGTCATAGAAGAAGACACAAATGACACATGAAAAATGTAAAGTGAGAATATTTTGAGCCCCTCAAGAATATGGAGGGATTGATGGAGATACCAAATAAACTCAAGGTTGGTTAAAATGAAGAGGAACAGCAGCTATTATATGTTACAAGAGGATGCTCAAAAAGAAAGGCAAACACTACAAATATTAATCAAACTAGTAACATACATAGGACCAAGTATTAAGTCATCAATTATATCGGATCCATAACAAGACTTTACAGAGAAATTTCTAAGTGGAATCAATAGAAACAGGCCAGCCAATTCACAAATTATAAGTGCGAGAACATTACCGTTCAAAAAAAAGCCGAATGAGATGTAAGATAGCAGGTGTGCACAAGGTGTCGATCAAACAAGAATAGTGTCTAAAGGACATATTCTTGCTTGTTGGAGCAAAGTCAGAGGATAGCCCAAGATATAGTAGAATGAGAGAACTCAAATGTGAGCAGAAGATTTGAACCTTGTTTTGGTTTTAATTCCTTCAATGTTCCCAATAGGATGACCCAGCTTGAAAAAGTTGCATCCGCCAATTAATTTTTTTCCAAAGTCAAATCACAGAACTAAGAGATCTATCTAAGAGGTGCCTCCTTTGTTCCAGGAACATCATCTAAAAGTTAATTTCTACTTTGAAAATCAAGAGAAACCTTTTATTTCTTCTGTCATCTAATACTAAAAGGATTCCATTTATCAACCACAAAGAGTTGGTTCTCGGCCTTTGAAAAACTTTTTGACCTTAACTCTATGATCTCGATTGGACTCTCATTAATCCATCCACTATCATGATATAAGTAGGCTAGGAAAACCAAAGAAAACAGCTCCAAAAGAAAAAGGTGAAAAATGTCACACCTGCTATATAACAGCATGTAAGCTCCTTGGGATAATACCTCCTCAATATCAACTTTCGCTACCTAAATTACCATTTCTGCAGTGAGTTACAGAAGGAGGAAAAGTAAATAGACCAGAAGTAACATCAAAAAAAGCCATACCTTGCAATCATCAATCCTGTACCACTGTCCACAAAAGTCCTTTGTGTAACAGATGTAATGACCAAAAAAAGAAGCATTCAGCATGTCTAAATGCACAACAATTGCATAGAGGGAATAGAGGTTGGTAGTGCCCCCTGTACTGCTTATGTATGGACCAAGGTCTAACATCTCTGGAAAGGCAACCCTCTTGTTCAGTTTTCCGAATCTCCCACTCTGTCCAGATGGGCAACAATAGACAATGATGTTCAGGACCTTTGGCATCAAATATAGAGTTCTAGAAGTACTTACTATTTTGTGGGAAACCACAGAGACAAAACTGAAAAGGAATTATGTGTTTCTCCTTTTTTTATATAAAATACAATAGAATTCCAGTGATATCTTCTAGCAGGACATGCAAGGTTTGGGTGTCATATAAAACAAGAATTTCCTGCTTTTTCCAATATGAATTTGATAAAATGCATTAATTTGTGCATTATTGCAAACATGTAATGTTTGAATTTTCCAAGAAGCTGAACATTTTTCAAAATGTTTCACCAAGAGATTAAGCTAAGCACATAGTTTAATGTCTTTAAATAATAAAAGAGAATCCTTTTTTTGACGAGACAGAGAGAGAATCTGGTGAGCAACTTCTCATTCATTTTTTTTTAAAGGATGAAAAAAGGAAAGGAAAAGAAAAAAAAGGAAACCTCCCATTTTAAGGTGCCCTACTTACAACCTGAATTCACATTTTTTTATGCAGTTTATCATTAACAACACAAAAGAAACCCTACCAACAGCCTGCATTCACATTTTCTTGCAATTTTTCATTGACAATAAGATGAAAGAGAGAATGATATGCACGTGTGGATTTCATTGGATTTTCACCTGAAATCTCTTAAGAGCAATTGTGAGGATATTGGGAGGTCGATGAACTGTCAGGCGCTTCAACGCCTTAACATAGCCATTGCATCTACATGGAGAAATGAACATAAGGGGAAAAACATAGTTCGGTTATAAAGAGAATAAAGCAAAATGAAATATATGTTAGATAATCAGAATTTTAATTGCCATGGAAAAGACTCTTCAAATGCTTCATACCTACCTACAGTAAATAAATCTCCACAAAACCTAAACTGAATCCAATTCCAGATGAATAAGATGCAACAAAGGATTGAGGTTTAACTTGCCTAATATAAAGTACCATCTCACCATGTGTTTGCAATGTTAGATCATAAAATCCAATATCATTAGATTGCTTATCTTGTTAGACAATGGATCTCAACAGGTAATTGATTCAAAGCAAAGTCCAGATTTTCTTCTATGCTTCATTATTTACAAAGCATTGGCCACATAACTACAATCATACTACTGCTTGCAAGTAAATTCAATAGCATTGAAATCTTCCGTACTGAAAATGTAGAATGATCGAGGTTCACGGGCTCATAATAACCTGCTGGATGTATGCAGGGGAATGTGCATGGTTGCTCTGCTAACTGTCTCTTGTAGAGAGTGAGAGCACAACTTCAGCATGTTTTCATGGTTTTTTAAGATGAAGGGCATTATGTTGAGCGGTTATTCATGCACTTCTCAATATCAAGGGCTGTGGCACTGTTTTTACAAGAAAACAATACCCAGGTTTTTTAGCATGAAGAACTGCGCTAGGCGGTAACACGAAGTATAAAGTCTGAGACCTACTCAATGCTCAAAGGCCAAAACAAGTGATAATATAATGTAAGCCCAATAAATAGCTGCAGTAACTCTAATTGTCCTAAGATAGCAAAATTCTGTTTGTAAAGTGCCCAGTTGCAGGCCTCATCAACATTTGTGAAATATTGCAGATTTCATGAACAAAGAAGCTCTCACTCAAGGATTGGGAAAACATCTGGAGCATTGTGAGCAGACGGGTCTGTATCCAGAAGGACTCCATATTCGTTATAGCATTTCTATCCAACATATCACTGCATTACTCCTTTCCATTTTTATATGCTTGGATACATTCTGTCAAAGATTGAGAAGAAAACAAGTTTTAGAATAAAACATTATGGGAATGTGGCTTCTAGACAAATTCCATTAGAGTCAATTGGACGAGCTAGAATGGAAAGATGATCAGGAGCTCTGAATCTACAAATGGTGATGAAAGGGGGAGTTGTCCATAGAGGATGGGAAGCTGGTAGAATTTTTCCAATTTAGTAACAGACTAAAAGTGTAAACGATGATTTCAGAGGGATTTGAACCTAAAATATGCATCACATAATGTCCAAAGATTTGAAAGGAAACAGTAAAGAGGTGGCTTTAAGCTAGAGTGGTATGGGAAGCTTCCACTTCTATCCAAAGGATTTGCTGGGGAGGGCAGTTTTAACAGGCCCCTACACTATTCAAGGCATTGTAACTGGAAAGATGATGAGGTAGCAAGATACTGAACATGGAGAGGAGGCCCAAGAAACAAGTCGGGCCACAAATACATAGACAAGTTCAATAGAAAAGAGGATGGAACAGGTTTCTCCAAGTTGGGCCTCAAACCAAGTTCAATATGACTTCACAAAAGAGGGAACAGGTTCCCACTTCTCCAAGGCTCTCATGGATCACGTTTTATACCAGTTAACTTCAGGAAGAGTTAAGTGGAAAGGTAAACAGTTTTGTGATAGAATAACCAGCAGTTATATGTGATAGATGAGCTAATGCATCATATTTAGAGAATAGGGAGAATGATGTGATACGTGAGTTAGAGCACTGCAGGCAGAGAATTGCAGATTGCAGTTTATTTATATTACATTTAATATAGGATTGGTTTAATTTTTATATAGTGGGATAAATAATGAATTTGACATTACACGTGAATTTGATATGTCGTAAGTAAAGAAGTGGGAATTGAAACTTTTTCGTTATCTATCTGATTTTAGTACGGCTTTTTGTTGGAAGTTGTAATGCATTGGAAACCACTTAACCAACTAAGTTGGATTAACCCACCACCAAATGCAGAGAAGGTGAAAAATCTCCATGCTAGGTTATGGAAGAAAAATCCCCTAGAAGGTTTAGACTCTTCACTTGGCTTCTCAAAAGTTCTAGTGAAAACATAGATGCTTTTAAACATAACTTGTGTCAAAATGCATAACATGCATGTCAGGATGCAAATCTCATGTGCACCCTTTCACTTCCTAGTGAAGGAAGCAAGTCGTCTTTTTAAACTGTGACTTCAGCAGGAACAACTGGCTTTGCATGAAAGTCAGATCTTAAATATAAACTAATTTTACCGCTTTTTTACTCTCGTGTCAACAAGGTATTTGCATAGAAGCAGCTGTTTTTTTCGAAAAGATGCATAGAATCAGCTGTTACAGATATAATATCATTAAGCAAGCCCTAACATGGGCTCTCAGACAGAGGTATAAGTTCCCTTGAAGGCCATTGGCCTTGAGAAACAAGCAATTTTTTTTTGGAAAAGGGAAAGGCCAATTATCCAATTGATAACCACAATAATGCCCAATTACAAAAGTGCACTCAGCCTAACGATAGCTAAAATGGACACCATAAAATTTTCACATACAGCCGCTACCCTCTAAATACCACATCATTCCTCCCCAACTAGATGCCCCACAGCACCGCTAAGGCCTCTCCCTCTCCTTTTTCGAACAGAAGACATTCTATCCAACATTGGTGCCCCCACTCCTGAATGATCTCTTGAACTCCCCAAAAGAGGAGTGGCTCCACCACCCCGTCTCCAATCGCCTCCATATCTGAGATACAAATGGGCACGAGAAAAACAGGTGGTCCACATCTTCATCTACCCGATGACATAGGGGACATTCCTTCTTATTCCCAAGTACCCATCTAGCTCTCCACATTCTCATCATAAGCCTGCGCCTCCTAAGTAGCCAAGTGAAGATCTTCACTTTTAAGGGGCATCTCGCCATCCAAGCCTGATTGCAATCTCTCTCATCAGGTCCAGATCCCCAAAGAGCCCCCCATCTCCAAGTCTTCTATATGCAGCCTTCACCATGAACTCACATTCATCTCAATAGAAAGCATCATTGCCCTCCTCCAGCTGAAAACCCTCCAACTCCCAAAGTAATGCCTAAAACTCCTGAATCCACACATCCAAGAGGTTCCCAGCAAATGATGGGCTCCACCTACCCGCCCAGATATCTGCCACCGATGCATCTTTGTTCGTAGCTAACACAAAGGATCTTGGGAACCTTCCACATAATCTCCCCTCAACCCGTCCAATCATCTTGCCAAAATCTGAACTCACCTGATCCAATCACTGGAACAAAGCAACCCAGCACCTTTGGTGCCACCTGAGACCATCGTTTAAAAAAGCACGCCTTAAGGCTATAGAGGCATACGCCTCGAGGCGAGACGGGCCAAAATAGCCTCGGGCTACTAACAAGAAGCATGCACCTCACTTTGGTCGAGGAGCTCGACGCGGTCTAAGGCACTGAGGGGCATCTGAGAAGCCGCCTCAGGTGCAGCAGTGTCGTCGGAGGAGAAGCATCGCTGGTAGTGCAGTAACCATCGTCGGAGGGTTTTGGCTGGTTTCTGCCCTTTATTCCCATTGCCCGATAACTACAAGGATTGTGGAGGGCTCCATCAGTCCTCATAAATCGGTACGATCAGCCCTAAACCCCTTAAGGTTTGGCTATCGCTGCCACTAGCCTTAGCTACTGTCGCTACAGTTGCCCAGGCTCTCAGTTAGCCGAAGGAACAGACCCCTCTGGCATCTCCCAGGTCCCACATCCATGTCATTGGGGTTGCTCACCGCCAAGGAACTCCCTAGCGACATCGCTTTAACCCATTGGCAACTTTCCTTAAGTTGAGATAAAGGCTCCAAAATGGCCTATTTAAGTCATTTGACTTTGAGTTTTAGTTCTTTTGAGTCTTCCAATGGTTTGAGAAATTAATTTAGTTTGTGCTTTTGTTATGATTTCTACTCTTATATATTATATAAATGTTTATCTTTTTATTTAAACATCATCTCTCGTCTAGTTTCGCTCTTTCAATGTTGTGATAGAGAAAAACATATGATAAAAGTGTGTTATTTACATTATTATTTCCTTCTTAGCACTTAACAAGTATATATCATATTATTTTTCTATGTTTTTTATGCAAATCCTGAGGCTTACGCCTCGCCTCCATGAAGGCAAACCGCCTCGGTATTGCCTCGCATTTTTTAAAACCTTACCTGAGACAGACACCTAAGTGCGAAGCACCCCTTGGCGAGGCAAGGAGAAGGTCCCACCACACCGAATCATCATAAGAAGATCAAATGACCTTCCCCACAGGCTATTTTCATTCTCCAACAACCTTCCAATCCACTTAATTAGCAGTCTATCGTCCATCCTCCCTAGGTCCCTAACACCAAGCCCCCTTCCTTCATCAATCTATAGATCCCCTCCCATGCCACCAACCTTGCTCCTGACCCATTCGTACCATGATTTGTCCAAAAGAATTCCTCATCATGCCTAGGATCTTCTTCTTAACCTACTACAACATCTTCAGGACGGAAATAAAATAAGGCGGCATTGCAACCAGCACCGCCTTGAGTAAGACTAAACTCCCACCTCTGGACAACATCCTGGACACCCATCCTGTTAATCTTCCTTCCAGCCTCCGAATCAAGGAGGTCCAATCAAGCATTCTATCTGGAAAAGGCCTAAATAAGAAATGGGTAAGGCCTCCTGCCTCATGCCAAAGGCCAAACTGCACGGACTCGCCTCCTCCGTCATGTGGAAAGGAACAAAACTTGATTTGGAAAGGTGGATCTGCAAACCAAAAGCCTCCTCAAACAACTCCAGCAAAATCTGCATCCTTCTAACCTCTACCTCAGCACCCTCAATGAAGAACAAAGTATCAACATACTGAAGTATTGGAACCGTCGACCCGTCCTCCAATGAGAAACCCTTTATCAAGTTTCTCTCACACAATCGGATCGCCGTTCTCGCCCAAGCATCTGCTGCAAGCACAAAAAGCATCAGAGCCAATGGGCACCCTTGTCTGACTCCTTGGTTGGATCCATTCACCCGTTGGATTGCCATTCATAAGAACATAAAACAATGTCATGGTAACATACCTCTTCATCCAGTCAACCAAAAGGGATGGGAAACCCCTCTTAGTCAACGAGGCCCACAAAAAGGACCACCGCACTGAGTCATAAGCCTTGCTAAAATCCACTTTCCGCAAGAACACCTTCCTCTTCTCCCTCCTCCAATAGGACAAGATCTCCAAAGCTGCAACGTATCCCTCCAAAATGTTCCTACCAGGAGCAAAGGTCATCCTGAGACACAACATCCACCAGCACCCCCTTCAACTTATTTGCCAGGATCTTTGCCACAATCAAATAGATGGCGTTGGAGAGGGCGATCGGCCTATAATCTTTAATAGCCTCCGCCCCATCCATCTTCGGCAGCAGGAACATATAGAATTTATTCAACCTGTTGAAACCCACATTTCCATCTTTAAATTCATGCAGCACCTGTAGGACATCATCCTTGATCATCAACCAGAATTCCTTGTAAAAGAAAATCAGGAAGCCATCCGAGCCAGGACACCCATCCGCATTCAACCCCCAAATTGCCTTTTGAGCCTCCTCCTCCTGAAATGGCCCAACAAGTCTCCTCGCCTCCTCATCGTCAACTCGCGGAATGTTGGATCCCAACCACCTTCATCTTCCCCCCTGCCTCCTCCCAGTGAACTCCTAATAGTAACCAGCCGTTGCCTCGCCAATCGCCTCCCTACTAGCAAAATCCACACCATTTACCCATAATCTGTCAATCCAATTCTTCCTTCTCCTCCCTAACATCACCATGAAAGAAGCGAGTGTTAGAGTCCCCTACTTTGAGCCAATTCTATCTAGACCTCACCTTCCATTCTACCTCCACCTTTCAATCCTCTGTCTGTACCACCTGCAAGTGTCTTGCTCTGTCCATTCGGTCTTCCTTGGAGAAAAGGCCCACATCATCAACCATGTCCAGTCTAGTAATCTCAGTAAGTGCTTCATCCCTCCTCTGACGCTCCTCTTTAATCTACCTCCTGTACGCCCTGAGAAAAGATCTAAGCTCACGTAGTTTGGCTTCCAACCTTGCTGCAACTGAGCCCTCCACATTCATCAACCTCCACTTTTCCTCAACCATCCCCTTAAATCCCTCTTCTAGCAACCAGGCCCTGTCAAATTTCAAATAGGTCCCATACCTCCAACCTTCATTCGTTCCCCAGAGCAGCGGAGTGCGGTCTGAAAAAGGTCGCTCCATGGGCCTAACCTCTGCCATTGGGAAAACCTCTGCGAGTGTCGTTGAAGATAAGAATCTGTCACTTATAGACCTCTGTCCTCCTTAACTTCTCCAAGTGTAGGTGCAAGAATAAGGTGGCAAATCTACCAAGCCCTGTGTAGCAACAAATTATGCAAAATCCTCTGAGCCTGGATCCATCCCCCTTCATCCATCTAGTCTATCCTCCACCACTAGAGTTACATTGAAATCTCCTCTTATCAGCCACCAGGACCCCAGATATCTTGTTGCTACCTGATTCAGCTCCTCCCACAATCTATGCCTCTGCGTCCCTTCATTAGGCCTATAGACAGCGGAGAAGACCCAATTGGAATTGTCCTAACGCCTCTGTAGCTTAAGTGTGACCTCAAAGGGCCCAACCAGTGAGTCCACCAGAGAGAACACATCATCCTTCCACCCAACAATCACCTCGCCTGACCTTCCCACCGCATCCAGAGCCAAAAACTACCCTAGGCCACCACCACCCATCTCCCTCCATAGCTACTGCTCGCATCGATTCAATTTCATCTCCTGGAGAAGCACCTCCTCAGGGCCCCACATCTGGAGGTAGCTCCGCAAAGCAACACACCTGAGGACCTTGGTCATGGAGATGGCGAAACTCCCCCTCCCCCTAAAATGCACCTATATCCCACCTCCTCCGCAACGTAGTCAATCTCCCCCACCTTCGACTCCCCACCCCCTTCCTCTTGCATCTGTTCCTCCCCGCCCTCAACCAAATCCACTGGCGACCTGGCCCCTTCTGCAACAACCTCCACCTCACCCACAATACCTCCCTCTCTACTCCCTCCTCTACCCAATGGCCTGATCCCCACAGAACCATCAGGGCCACCTTCATCGAACATCTCAGCCGATCCCGCTCCTACACGACGCCCTTGAGATGCTCCAAGGCTGCAGCGAACCTCCACCCCAGAGTCTTCCGCCGTCAACCCACTCCTCTCCGCCGCTGACTTCCTCGCTCAAGGACCTGGCCTACCACCTTTGATAGCTCTACCTTGGTTTATAAGAGAGTCTCAATGCAGGAAGATTCTTCGGCTTCCATCTCCAAAGGCGCACACATCCCGCCTCCTCGCAACTCAGCTCCGCCCGACTAAAGTCACCCCCAAAAAACGGCCCCAAGCGAAGGGGGTGAGAACTTGAAGGTGTTCGAGGTCGAGCGCGAGGCCCCCCTTCAACCACTCTGCCAGCCTCACGCAAATCGGAGTGCTCCGACCAGGATCTGCTAAGCATATAGTGAGGGTCGTCCGCCATGTCATCCATAAGCCCTCCGTGCCTCCACATGGGCTTTCGGGGAATTGAAAAATTCCCCATCCGCAACCATCCCCGAACCCTCGCCAATTTCCTCTGAGACACGCGACCCACATTTAAGAGGTGCCTTCGTGTGATAAGCTATCGCTGCCTTAACTGCATGCCCGCACACCATTGATTGCAGCTTGGGAGTCGTAACTGCCGCATGATCTCTGCACCCCCTCACCTTCCCAAAAATGTCAGCCACTGTGTCCGACAACCACTCCACCCTCGAGTCGCCAACACCGCCCTCTTCCATTGCTAAACCTCTCGCCACCGCCTCAACAAACGTCCGAGTTTCCTTCCTCTCCGATCTAATGCGGACCACCCAAAAGGAACCCCCGAGGCTCAGCAACACCTTGTCTACGAACTGCCTCCCTGGGATCATCACCACCAAAGAGCGAATCTCGGAGAGGTCACTCGCCCTCAGGCCGAGTCCCCCACACCAATGAAGCTTCGTAAATGGGGAGACCACCATCACGACCACCTCCCTCGTGCGGAGGAACAAAGGGACCCCCTCAATCACCACCTTCCACCTCGACCTGATCAATGGATGCTCCACCGCGTCATCCGACCTCACCGGCCACCTCCATCTAACCACAACCTCCCCACAACGCACCTCTTGGAACAGCAATCTCTCCATCTCTGGTCGGAGGCCAAAAAGCGCAAACTTCCCAACTCCAATCACCGCCACACCAACACCTTCCCTCCTCAGCCCCAAGAACAAGGAAACTACCATCTCCAACTCCTCCAGCTCCACACTACCTTCCACCACCACCGCAATCAAAGCCACCACCAGCATTCTCTCGAGGAACCTAACCTCCTCCGACCACGATGCCTCGACTTCCAAGAGCGACATGCCCTCCAACAGTGGAGGCAAGGCACCACCACCACCAATGGAAGCCTTCAAACCATGGCCGCGCTGCTCACACGAGGCCCTCCGGTGTCCGAATCCGCCATAGCATAGGCACTTGACAAGGTCCCTACAATCCTTCGCAAGGTGTCCTCGCCCTAGGCATTTGAAGTAGAGGATCCACACATTTAAGAGGGCTTCCTTTTAATGGACATAATACATTCTATCTCCAAAATAATAATCACCATGCCAATAGCTGATCTGCTGGTAGAATAACCATGGTATTTCTTTCAAAAAAGGTACTACGTAGCACAAAAAGAGTTTGCAGCCCAAAGCATGAACACATGCTAAGATGCCAGGCATACAAGATTAGAATAGACTTATCAAGACAATACATACAGCAATATGCAAGCTGAATATACAAACTAAAAAACAAATATAATTAACATTACAGCAGAAACAAGAATAAAAATTAGACTTTTTCTCACAGGATATCTGTACAAGTATTCATATATAGAAGGATTATTGTTAAAACAGAATATCCATACCCATCACATTTGTACTTATTTTCCCCATCAAGCCATTCCTTTGCAGTGAATTGATCTAAACAATTCTCTAAACATTCAGCATCTCCTTGAATTTCAACTGTCAAATCCATCATGTTCTCGTATCTGTTTGAGACCTGCTTGCAATTTGTACATATAACCTGAAAATAAATAATGTAAATCAAATGTTGCATCTCTTTGAAAGCACACCGGTATGATAAAACATGTAATCCAAAGTAGTATGTGAACCTAGAGAGGCATATGTTATCAACCAGTAATCTGCTACGAAAGAGATACACACTATTCGTAAACCAACTTCCATATGCTTCAGATTTACTTCACTGAAGTTTCATATTTCCACACATATTTTGAATTTTTTTTGAAAAGGCATATTTTGAAATTTTAAATAGAATTCCCCGTTCCTATGTTCCTAACCATGGTCCTAAACTTCAAGCATAATAGGGATACAACCAAATTTGGATACAACTACACCGAAGTGGAAAGAAAGTAGGTATTGAAATCTTAAATAGACCATAGTCCAAAACTTCAAGCATAATAGGGATACAATTAAATTTGGATACCACTTCAACAAAGAGGAAAGAAGGTAGATACGATAGGGTCATCTGATGGCCAGCTCTGCTTTGAAATTTCAATGTTTTTTCCAACTTCATCATGCACCACTTTGGATTCTTCTAGACTACCATTTTTCAGTAATTTCATTGAAGTTCACTCTATTTCGGCATACTTGGACAAAAGCACTCCCTTCTGTTAACAATGCTTACAGTAGCATACATATAAATAAGAATATCTCATGAGATTATCCTCCACCACCTCTAAAGCTCCAACAGAGACTGCTACAGAGATTAAGAATTATAGTAAGGAATTCATCTCATAATGCAAGCAATTCAAAAACACTACTGCTAAAAAACATGATATAGGAGCAGGCAATCTTGAAGCTTCACAAGATTTCTTTGCTAACAGCTTCTATTCTGTGGGCCACCAGACATCAGATTTTGCTGCGCTCAAGATTCAGGTGATCAGATGCTGCAATCAGTTACGCTGTATGCATTAAGATCTTGCAGTACACACTCCAACTCTTGCAAATATGATCATTTATTTCCTTGAAGTTCATGCCCTAGCAAAGCATCAATCCATGCACATTGGAGCTAGTGTTCAGCGTTCGTCCTTGCAAAGCCTTTATCATCATCTAATTTGGACAATAAAGTGGTTCCCCTGCATGATACAAAATCTAAGACCCAATGATCATGTATCAAGATTCATATGTGCAATCAGCAAGCAATGAAATTTTCAAGTCCCTCATTCCAAATCAACCCAGAAAGTTGTAATTAGCTTATAATATTTCCAGAATTCTGCCAATCATCCCCAAAGTTTCAGGATTCAGAGATTGCAGAACAATCCTGAAGTTTCAAAAAAAATGCAAAACAGTTCCAGGAATAGTAAAATCATCTACAAATTCTAGATGTCTTTCACACAGATGGGCATCAACCAAGATTGATTGGAAGTGCACACAAGAACATTTCAATAAAGAGATGCATTAAAGCATTATTCTATAGATGGAGGAGAAAGCCAGCCCTTGATCCTTGATCTCTGCCAGCCTTTGTTTTGACTATATGACAAGTTAGAGGCCTTGTGGCCCACTGAGAGGTCGATACCGAAGGCCATCATCCGAAACAAGGACCAATCATCGAGATGCATCACAACCAACGAGTCAACCAACAGAGCTTCTGTTATTGATATTCACAGCTATTCTAGAGAAATGTTTTTATGTGACACTAATGATTCAATAACTATTTCTGTAGCTTCAGAATGAATGACAAGTTCTTCATAACAAGAATACAATAACCGCTCAGAGTTGTGAAAGGTATTAGGTTTGCTGAGAAATGCAAGAGAATATGTAGAAAGCATATTCTTTACATCATTTTACTTTTAAGGGTTAAGGGGCTGCTGTTAAGTCATTTACAACTTTCCATATTTGTCTACTTAGAACTGTAGAGATGGATTCTTTGTATGTGTCAATGGAAGCAGAAAGCATATGCCAAGCACGTGGATCTTTCTTTCCGTAATTAAGAAGGAGGTGCAGTTATCTTTGTTTATATGGAGAGGTGGAGCCCACTTTACCTGCTGCCAATTATTATTTGTTTATATTCCTTATTGAGCCTTTCCTTGTTTATATTCCTTATTAAGTCAGATAGTAAGTTTCAACGCTATCTAATTTGGAGATTATTCACCATATTGTGTACAGTTGCCCTCTTAAATAGCAAGAGTGTGCACAGTATCGGTACTATTTGCCAAATCTATATTCCAGCCAGCTGTCCAATTTTCAGAAGTTTTAAATCCACTTAACATTCTTGGAAATTTAAGAACGTCCGAGGTTAGGAAATCACACCTCAGTCAAATAAGTTTGAAACACTTGAGTTAAGACTAGAATTTCCCAAATTTTTTTCGAATGTACTTTTCTATTTACTCTCTTTTGCTCTGGTATAGTCTGAGTTTAAGGAAGGATCTTTACAGTTGAAAAAAAGAAAGAAAGAAAGGAGACAGAGCATGGCATTTTTCTCTGGGCACCACCTCTTCTTTATTTCTACTCCTCACTCGTTGGATGTCTTTAAAAATCCACCAAGTATGGGAGAAAACCGGAAGATTTGGACTTTGTTTTTAAAAAAGCGGAACATCAAGACTTTTATCTCTTCCCACTCACTTGTAAGGTGGTCATGCACTATGGATAGCTTATTGTGAGTCCCTAAATGAGAGAATCTATTGTTCTTGGAGAAGATTTTTTTTTCTCTCTCCCACTATTCCAGAGGTCACTATTTCAGAGTCACCCTTTGATGTCTCCATGTAGGAAAGAGTAACCTATCTCTTTGAGGCTTCTGTGTGAGAAAGAATTTACTCAGGCTCAGAGGAAAGAATTTACTCAGGCTCAGAGATAGATGTCTTTTCCATTCTCATCAACTTCTACTTGGAGATGGATGATATTTCTAATCTCCACTCTCTGTTTGAAGGACAATTTCTGCGGAAGATCATCTTAGACAATCTCTCTAAACCTATTCAGGACTTCATCATTAGGCTATCATTTAGGTCGAGATGCCTTATTCTTGTCTCCTGATTGTTAATTGTTAAGATGTTTCTCCATGTTTTCATGATGTTCATGTATATATTTTTTTTTGCAAACATTATGTTCATATACACTTGGAGATAGAAGTTTTTACCAATCTTGAACCTTAACCTCGAAGAGACAGGCTAGAATTTCCAGAACAAACATATGTAGCATTCTCATTTTCATTTGAGTGTTTGTTTGTTTTATTTCCTTTTAAGTCCCTAGGTTTTAGATATTACTTTCGTTGAAACTTTAGCCTCTCTTTTATAATAGAGGTTTTTGGAGAATTACAAAGATATCCAAAGAAAACATAAAAGTAACCAATATGCCCTTATACTCAACATCCCCATCAAGTTGGGGCATAGATATCCACAAAGACCCAACTTGTCACATAGAAAATCCAGACACTTCTTCTTCAGGGCCTTAGTAAATATATCCAAAATTGAAGCTCTGATGGGACGTATGGTGTGCTAATCCATCATGAACAAAGTGGCAATCAACCTCGATATGCTTTGTCCTCTCATGAAAAACTGCATTCGAGGCAATAAGAAGTAGCACAGGCATGGAAGCCTGGATGCCAAGATCCTATAAAAATGAGATGATCCACAATCTCATGTCGCCTGAGCCATCACTCTATATTCTGCCTCGGCACTCGAACAAGATACAATACTCTGTTTCTTACTCTTCCAAGAAACCAGATTCCCACCAAGAGAGACAGCAAATCCAAAAGTGGAGCGCCAGTCATCCGCTGACCCGACATAATCAACACCAGAGTACTCAACAATACCCAGATCACAATCATCTCTGTAATACAGTCCTTTACCTGGTATCCCCTTGAGGTACCTCAAAATAAGGCAGACCTCTAGCCAATGGTTGTAGTGTGGAGCCTGCATGTGCTGGCTGGCTCTACCCACTGCAAAACTAATATCAGGCCTTGTGATAGTAAGAGTAGATGGCCAACTGTACTGCGATAACTAGTAACGTCCTCATCTAATGGATCCTCCTCCTCAGATAAGCATGTAGGTGGTGGCTCCACAGGTATACCAGATGGCTGAGCTCCTAGCAAGCCAGTCTCCTGAAGAATTTGACAGGCATACTGTCTCTGTGACAAGGATATGCCGGACTCCTGTCATACTACCTCAATCCCCAAAAAATATCTCAATTCTCTCAAGTCCTTAGTAACAAAGGTAGACTGGAAAAAGGACTTGGTTTGGACAATCTTATCTTCATCATCTCCAGTAAGAATCATATCTACATATATTGCCAGAATAACAACACGAGTATGTTCTCCAAAATCAGTCTTCCAGATGAAGACAGAGTAATCAGACGTAGAGTGCTTAAACCCAATCTTCATAAACTCCGTACTAAGTCTCTCAAACTAGGCTCAGGGACTGTTTCAGGCCATATATTACCTTCCGTAATCAACAAACATCTCCCACTGAGTGTTGTAACCTAAAGGTTGTCTCATGTATACCTCCTCAGACAAATCACCATATAAAAAGACATTTTTAATATCAAGCAGATGTAAAGGTCATCTCCTAATCATAGCAACATAAATAATACTCCTAACAGAAGTAATACGTGCTACAAGGGAAAATGTCTCAAAATAATCTACCCCATATGTCTAAGTAAAACCTTTAGCAACAAGCCTAGCCCTGTACCTGTCTATTGTCCCATCAGGCCTATACTTGATGGTGTATACCCATCTACAAGCAACCACAGTAGCCCCATCAGAATAAGGTACCAGATCCCTTGTCCTTTGTGACTGTAGAGCCTGTATCTCCTCATCCATCACAGCCTACCACTTAGGGTCACAAGTAGCTTGGGCAAAATCTCTGGGAATCGTAGAAGCAGTAATCGCTAAAGCCAACCGACGAACTCCCTCACCAAGATAAGCAACCCCTGTGTACTGGGAAATAGGATGAAACATGCACGCTCTCCTGGGTCGCCTCGAAGATGGTTGCTCCTCTATGTCTAAACTACTCCCATCTCCCAAACCAGGAGAAGGTCCAATGTTGGGGAAAGGATGAGGCCTCCGATGATAAACCTGAGTCTCCTCTAGAACAACCTATATAGACGTTCATTCCTCAGAAAAGCATGGAACATTCTCAAAGAAAGTGACATCTACAGTAATAATGTACCACCTGTGGCTCAGGTCATAGCATCTGTATCCCTTCTGTGTCCTGGAATACCCAAAAAAAACACATTTGACTGCCCTAGGAGAGAACTTATCCTGATTCCCATATGCCTGAACGAAACAGGTGTAGCCAAAGATTCTCAGAGGTATAGCAAATGGCCTGTCACAATCTGAATGGATCACCTAGAATGGAATCTGTCCATGAAGAACTGAAGGAGGTACCCGGTTAATCAGGTAGGTGGCAGTGAGTATGGCATCTCCCCAGAATTGCTTAGGAACCTTCATATTGCTCATCAAAGTCCCAGCAATATCTAGAAGGTGTCGAAGCTTGTGCTCAGCCACACCGTTCTGCTGAGATGTGTGAGCACAAGAAGTCTGGTGCATAATGCCTTAAGAAGAGAAAAGGCTTTGAACATCTCCTGCATAAACTCTAATGCATTGTCACTACAAAAAAACTCGAATAGTGCCAGCATATTAAGTCTAAACCTCTATTAAGAATCGCTAAATGACCTAAGGAATCTCAGATCAATCTTTCATCAAGAAAATCAAGTAAAACGACTATAGTCATCCACAATAACAACATAATATCTGTGTCCTCCTAGTGTCGAGACCCTGGACGGTCCCCACACATCACAATGTACCAAAGCAAAGGGAGTAGAACTCACTCCAGCTTCCCTATGTGAGTAAGAGCTCCTATGGTGCTTTCCAAGCTAACAGTCCTCACACTGTAACGTCACATAATCTGGCAGACTCGAATACATCAGTTGCATCTTCTTGAGCGAAGGATGCCCAAGCTTCCTATGCCACAGCTAGGGATCAGTAGCTATGGAGACAGCTCCTGCAAACAAGGCAGGTGTGTCGAGATAGTAGGGACCATCTCGCTCTATTCCACCACCAACAATGCCTCCTATCTTTCGATCCTAGAAGTATAAATGGTCTTCATCAAATATAACCCGACATCCAAGATCCTTACAGATATGGCTAACGGAAAGTAGGTTCATTGGAAACCCTGGAGCACAATGAACCCCTTCAACAAACATCCATGGAGAGGCATGAACATGCCCAACTGCAGTAACCGGTGATGTGGAACCATTGGCCACCTTAACATTCTGGATCCCCTGAGGACTAATGGGATCTATAAGCCTCTCTCTATCCCCTGTGAGATGAACAGAGGCACCAGAGTCAATCACCCATGCTCCTCTGGTCTTCTTTTTCTCCCTTGAATCTTCTTGGACTGCACAATCTAGTCCCTCGTGGTTTGAAATAGATCTCTACAGTGGAACCATATTGCCTTCCTTGCATGAGAGACATCATTTCTTGAGAGGAAGTCATAACTTTCAATTGTGAGAGAAGACTCACCACCTTACAGGCAGCATGGGAGACAACCTTCACCATGCTCTAAATACCGCAAGAAATTGTAGACCACATAAACTCCTGGGCCACCATCAGACCCACCGTAGGCCTAATGGCATCAACAAGAACCGCAGCAGGCTAGGCATCTCTCCTCCTGCGATAGGCGATAGCAACAGCAGGCAAACCCCACAAGGGGATGTGGCGAGGCGAGGCCGAGGCAGACCCCACCCGCCCCCATGACAACAAGCTGGGTGGCACCTGACATCCATGGTGGAGGCCCAGCAACAATGGTAGCGATCTGGCCATCGCCAGACCCCGACCTGATTCCCACAACAGCAGCAGTGGTGAAAGATCCAACCACCGCAGCAGCAACGCCAGACCCCCACCCATGTTCTAAAACGGCAGCAGCGATGGAGTTTTCTTCTCCATCGTTGTTGCCGTTGTTCTGGTAATCACGAGGGCCAAATCACGACTTGAGTCCCACAACAATGGCGGCGATGAGAGATCCAACCATCGCAGCGGCAGCACCAAACCCCCACCCATGTTCTGGAACAGTGGCAGCGGCGGTGGAGTTTTCTTCTCCATCGTTGTTGCTGCTGTTCTGGCAACCCATCGTGATCTAGATGATCAAATCACATACATATTGATGATTTGATCATTATTTTAGGTGGATCTTTGGTGGGATATCGGAGCACCAACCTAAGACCGCTGCTCTGATACCATGTTGAAGAAAATAGAGAGCTTGTTATTAGAAGAAACTCTAGCCTCTCTTTTACACTAGAGAAGAAGTTTTGGCAGAATTACAAAGATACCCAAAGAAACATAAAAGTAACCGATACACCCTAATACTCAACAAACTTTTTTTTAACCCACTAAAGCCTATTAACTAGTATTGTTTTATGAATTCTAAAATCCTTTTCTTTGAGAGGTTTGTGAGAGCTTAATTTATAATCCTAGGAGAGACTCTTTTGTCTTTAAGGTCCCCACATGAAGAAACTTTCTTTCTTCGATGGTCCCTAAAGACAAGAGGACCACTATTTTCAGTCTCCAGAGGAGAGACCTCTTTCTTTGAGTTTCCATCTGGGAGAGGCCTCATCTTTTTGTCTCCATAAGGGAGGCACTCTTTAAAGTTCTCAAATGAGATGGCACCAACACCAAATCAATCGTCTATAACTCATCTCTGGATTCCTACCTACACTCGCCTACAAGCAAGTTGAAGATGCAAGGAAGTTGACAAAGAAGCAATGACCAGCAGCATCGTTTTCTTTATGTTATGTGTTTTGTTTTTACTTTGTAGAGTGGAAATATTTCTTGTGTAAGCTGACCATTTCATACTCCAGTTTGAGGGGGAGTGTTGAGATATGGGGTGTGTTGTAGTACTACGTTTAGTACCACACAGTGGAGTGAAGAAAACAATGGTGTGTGGGAGCTTATAAATAGGCCGTTGTACCCCCATTTGTCTTTTAAGAAGGATAGAACTATCAACCCTATCAGGGTCTTCTCCCGTGGTTTTCTCCCCGCTCTTCGTGAGTGGAGTTTCCACGTAAATCCAAGTGTTCCTTGATTATTTTATAATTTTGATATCTTGTTACGTTTCCACTTTATATATTTCTTTAACATGATCTCAAAGCAAGTTGTTCCTTGGGTTTGTTCTCAAGTTTATCATTATGTTTATTATTCTTTATTTTTATCATTATTCATGAGTTTTTGGAGGAGGATCTGCCACATTCGTGGCATCATCCTGACAGCACTCTCATATCAGGTTCTTAGAACCCTATCGAGAGAGAGGAGCATAGGGCCCAAATCTAGAGGCTACAGATGAAGAGCTGGAGATACAAAGATGAAGACGATGGCATCCTGATCGAGGCAATGTGCAAGATCGGTGCTGCAAGCACCACTTGGGTAGAACTGGAGTCTTAGGCAAATCCACCAGCACCTCGATTGTTGGTCTGAGGAGCAACTGCGAGGCGAAGAGGCAATGTGCGAGCAGCAATCAAAGAAGAAGACAAAGGAAGTGAAGGAGCTCTACGTGGCTTTGAAGATAGCAACGAAGCAGAAGAAGAAGGCGATAAGTATGATGGCAAAGGCACTAAGGGGTCAAATTAGCCCTCCGGGCGACACTGCAAGGGTGCTGGAGCACCGGCAAAGTACCTAAGCAACGCAGCTCAAGGAGGGTGATGGCACTACACAGTGGCAACACTGCCCTATGGTCGAGAAAATGCGATGAGCTTGGACGGCAACAAGAATGAAAGAGAAGAGGCCAAACAATAAGCATGCGAGACCAGGGACGAGATGTTCGCCACTAATGGTGGCGCTGGTGCCGACGTTGCAGCGAAGGTGCCGCTAATGACAGAGAAAACAACAATTATAGAAGATTAACAAAGAGCAGGGACGTTTTGGGGTTTTTCAAACTCCTAAAAGAAGGTTATTTTTAGGTTTTTTATTGTTGAGTATTTGCCTTATCCACCCTCTAATTTCCTTTTAAATCTTTTTTGGGTATCTTTTTTTAATAATATAAAGGAAAAGGTGGGGTAGGAATAAAAAGAAACAAAAAAAAGGGGGAAAGAGAAAAATATTTAAAAAATAGAGAATAGAAGAAAAATATCAAAAAAAAGAAAGAATAAATAAAAAAAGAGAAAAAAAAATAATGATGATGGATTTTCAAGAGAAGGGGCGAAGCTCTTCTCTATATGTTATATTTTTCTCTATGTTTATTTCTTGCTCTGCCAGGTGTCGTGTAGCCATGAAGGAGTCGTGGTGGTAAAGAAAGGGCAATGCCCTCCTTGCGCACCTTGCGCGCACTACACCTCCATGCTTGCCTACATTTCATGCGACCTGCCACCAAACACGACGACATCGGATCGGCCATCGATCTTCCCCTTGTACGCAAACAAAAAATAGAACTCCAAGGACAGTAATGAAAAGATAATAAACTTCTAAAACAAACAAATAATCCTCAAGAATCGACTGCTTTGATATTGTTAGGAAATAAATCATAGAGAATAAATTAGGATTGTGTTAAGCATTTTACTATTTAGGTCTTTTCTATTTTTAGTAAATGTTTAGTTGGATTTCCTTGTATGCCAAGATCTCTCTATATATATAAAGAGGGCTAAGGCCTTTATTTTCAAGAACAAAGTTTATTTTCCCCAAAACTCCACACGGTATCAGAGCCACCAATTTCCATGGCTTAAGGTTAGGAAAAGGTAAAACCGTAGAGAGGGGAGGTGACCTCCGACGACGCTGCCGATCTCCGACGAGCCTCCGTGGAATCCCTACCTCTCCAAGACATCTCCTCTCTTTCCCTCCTCTCAACATTGGAGAAGACTGTAGTCACCGTTGGAATACCGCTGCTACTGATCGAAGAACAAGTCCATCGCCGTCGTCACTACACCGATCGTCATGAGACTTGGAGGGGTGCGTCGCCGGCCCATTGCTGACCGGCTGCACCCCCTTCGGTGACCATTGGCCGATGGAGTCACCGCTGATGACCCATTCAGGCTCCGACGTCACCCATGAGCCATGAGGCTCAAAGCTTCGTTTAGACCCCTCAAACCTCGTTTGTTCGAGGTTTTAAGGATACCATTATGTTCCTTGGAGGCCAAGCTACTGAACCAAGGCAATTCAGATCTCCCCCAACTCGCCAAAGCGCTATCACGCTCCTCTCCACTGTAGCGTCGTCGCCGAAAAAAAAGGGAGAGGAAAGGTGGGTCCTCTCCTCTCTTATCCGATTGCACCACCAGCAGTAGCAGCAACGGCATCAACGTCAGTAGCAACAACTGCATAAGCGACAACAGCAGCACTATCGCTTTCTCTCATGTTGCAACAAGCCTTGTTGGTCATGTAGGGCTACTATGTGTTCTCTCTCTCCCTTGTGAAGATCCTTCATGTTCCGACAACAATGCTTCTCCTAGCCTCCTCTCTAGCAGCACGCAACAGGAGCGAGAACCAGAATTGCAGGCAGTACTCTCACACAACTCAAGAGAAACCAAGCAAGAACTGGCTCTATGAGGGCGTACAAGTAGAGACACCGAGTTTGAAGGCAACTTGACGAAGAAGAAAGACATAAATTGGTGTAAAGTAAATAGGGTGCACTCTCACGCACCTAGAGTGTTTCAATTAACTTTTGGGGCGTAAGAGCAATGACACCTGTGTGACCTTATGCGCACTCAAGAAGACCAAGCCTAGCCATCTTCAAACTCTTGGGCATAGGAGCAGCAACACCCAAGTTTTAGTCATGATTTCTCACGTACTTAGTGCCTTATGCAGGGTGTACAAGTAGAAACATGACAAGGTACAGATGTTGAAGCCGACTATTATTCTACTACCGTCAAGTACCGTTGATTTAATCTCCGTCGTCTACCGTGTCTCGCAACCGTTGAGCTAATCTTCGTCATCTACCGTGTCTCGACTTGCGAGGAAGTGTTAGGAAATAAATCATAGATAATAAATTAGAATTCTGTTAGGTATTTTCCCATTTAGATCTTTTCTACTTTTAGTAAATATTTAGTTGGATTTCCTTGCATGCCAAGATCTCTCTCAATATTTATAAAGAGGGCTAAAGCCTCTATTTTCAAAAAGAACAAAGTTTATTTTCCCCAAAACTCCTCAAATACAATGTTGATAAATGAAAATAAGTGAATAATAATCAACATAAATATCGGTGATTCGATAGCATTCATTTCCATCTCAAAAAAAAAAAAAATCAACATAAATATCAAGCATGATAAATAGTAATACTTGGGTTTACATGAAAACCCTAATCACAAAGAACGGGAAAAAAACCAGAGGAGAAGGGCCCAATAGGGCTGATAGTTCTATTCTTTTCAAAAGACAAATGTGGGTACAACAGCCTATTTATAGGCTCCCACACACCATTTTTTTCTTCACTCCAATATGTGGTACTAAACATACTACTACAACACACCCCATCTCTCAACATAAGGTTTTAAAACCCCAAATCAAGATGCGGCATGCTCCTCGCATTTGTCGCCTAGTCTCACGCGATCCACACCATGGCACCTCCAATGCACGCTCAGTCGGGCTCCTCTGCCATCTCCACATAACCACATGATCGACACCTCAATCTCTACCGCAATCTCCGCTTGGTGTATTGCTTCTCCACGCATTGTCGCCAGTGTTGTCACTGCATCTTCATCTCGCACGAGCTTCCTCACTCCGATCCTCTGCATACGCGCTTCTTCTCCTCACCTCATACTTCGCCAAGTCTTGGGCACCTCTACACATGCCACCAACATCACCGCCAGGACTCCTTTACCGTTGCGCAACACCTAGCAAAGCTACCACTCCTTCTCAAAGTCACAGTAGGGAGAAAAGGCAATGTCCCTCCTTGCGCAGCTTGCATGCACCGCACCTCCATGCTTACCTCCATTTCACGTGACCTACTGCCACACGACAGCACAGGACCATCAATCAATCTTTCCCTTGCTGACGAATAGAAAATATAACTCTGAGGACAATAATGAAAAGCTAATACAACTTCTAAAACAAATAGATAATCTCCAAGAATTGACAGCTACGATACCACGTTAAAGAAATGTATAAAGTAGAAAGGTAACAAGATATTAAAAGTATAAAACAACCAAAGAACACTTAGGTTTACATGGAAATCCTACTCACAAAGAGTAGGGAGAAAACTACCAAAGAAGGCCCTAATAGGATTGATGGTTCTATTCTTCTCAAAAGACAAATGAGCATACAACAACCTATTTATAGGCTCCCACACACCATTCTTTTCTTCAGTCCACCATGTCATACTAAACGTACCACTACAATATACCCCTTCTCTCAACAAGGTTTATAAATTCTAAATCTGTAAATACAGACAGGCTATGCAGAAAAAAAAACAGTAGCAGAAAGATCTCTGCTTGCTTTTAATCATCTCAAAGATGCCGTGGGCAAGATCAGTAAGTAAAAGGATGTTGATGTACAAGCTGCCATGATGGCAATTCAATTACACCTTCTGACAGTTTATCGGATGCAAAACAGTAAAGTAGATATCGTTCTTCACAATCTATTATTAACAAATAGAATATTAGCAAAAAAAATCACCAAGGTGAGGTTCAACCTGAGATTGGAGATGGCCACCAAATATATGTTGTACAAGTGTTGTCTCTTGAGTGCTGGCGTCCAAAGCTTTTTCACCCCCATATTCATCTAGACAGACAGACTGCATTGTATCTATTGCAAACCTGTTGAATTTGACATATTAAACATTCAGCCTAAACTTACGAGAGTTACAACCCAAAAGGCAAATAATAAATGGCCATCATTTTATTAAATTATTACAAACAATGAAGAAAACAATTGAACAATGCAATGTAAGCCATTCGGATATAGAAGCACCTCATAAACTCATGAGCATCCTCCTGACTTCCATAGCCAAGGTTGCTGCTAATGCTCGGTAAATGTGATAGAATACTCATCGGAGAAAAAGGTTGCATACTGCTCTTCACTTTCTGTATATGAGACTGAATCTCACATAGAAAGCACCAATCATTGCGTCTACCTAATTAGCAGTGAGAGAAAAGTTATAATCACTGCCTTTGGAAAAAGAGCACAAAAAGGATTATGTTTGAAGTTACATTGTCTTGAATGAACGCCCTCCAGTAAGTAAGCAGCAAGCGGTCTGGTGCATGCAAGACATTGAAGAACAACATTGGCAAAGCAGCTGGAAAAATAGGAAAATAATGAATAAGATATATCTGTAAGTGAATTTAACTCAATCTGCAGAAGATCACATCAAATAATAAACAAGGTGAATAGCAAATAATCCTTGCCTCAGACCTGTTTCCACAATTCAAAAGACCACATGGCAGGAAAGCTTCTTTATCCCAGTAAAATAGCCTCACAAATTCATCATATGGGAAAAGGATCTGAACATGTCACATCAATGATGCTCATGAAGTTAAAAAAATAAATAAATAAGCATCTATTATTAATGATCAAATGTCAGCAACCATAACATCTGAAGTTCCTTGCCTTTTTGGGTTTCCTTAGCACCTTGAGTGCTGCACGAGCAGGTGAACCATGGCCAGGTATCAAAGCAATTGCAGATCCAGATACTTTCCTCCTGCATTTTGATTTGTGCTCCTCCTTCCAGTGCTTAGATTGGCAATCAAGAGAGCTGGAAAGAACCAATTCACAACATTTTTTTTTTCTTGCAGAGGGTACAACATTAAAGAATTCAAGCTGCTTTAGAGAACTTGCCAAATAAAGATCTGGGTGAAGTAGACAAGAAAGATGTGGTCTGAAATGCCAATAGATGTAAAAAGAAAGTGAAGGGTGCTAAAAATAGAAGAAATCTACGTAAAAGCTCTAGGTACTGGTTAAAGAGAACCAAAGGAGTTTTCTTGACAGTACTGGCCTTCTATGGAATTATCCAACCACATGGGATGTGGAAGTGATTGCAAGATCAAAGATACTCGTTCCTAAACATAAGGAAAATTTTACGAGTAGACCAGACAGTAATGATACTACTATATATAAGTTAATATTGATAATTTACTATTGCTACTAACATGATATTTATGTCTATCTCTTGGTTGATGCAAAAAAAAAAAAAGCAATTGCTATTTTTTCCAGAAAACAATTTTTAAAATTTATAAAGAAATCTTTAGATATGTGTCCCTAAAATCATTTGTAATCAGACAAATACAGCCAACTTCTCACTGTTTGAATGTATACCCTTGAGAGTTGCTCCCTTTTACAGCATGTAACCCCACATCAAATACTTTGAAGAAATTGACGGAGTTGGAGAAAGATGTAAGGATCTTTCATGTTCAAACCTCTATAATGTTCACCTCTCTCCCATTATCAAAATTAACAAAGTAGGCCTTGTGGGGTCTTAACAAAAAAAAATAGCATTACATTTAAGTTAAATTCCTTTGATTTTGAGGGAATTCTTCACGGAAGGATGCATGCTCTAACAGAAGCAAGGTTCTTTTTTCTTGAAAGATGAAAGGAAGGATACACAGGGCAGTATCCTTTCTGCTCTACTAAAAAGGAAATGAGGTTGAAGTGGAGATTACACCAGAGCAATCTCCCACTCCCCCGCAAGAGCCTCTGCTCAAAAAATAATATTCTCCATGTAAGCTCTCACACCATCAAAAGCTACCCTATTTCTCTCCAACCAAATTACCCATAATTTTTTTTTTGAAAAGACAAATTAGCCATAAATTTTTTTTGAAAAGACAAATTACCCATAAAATGAATACCAATACTGCTCTCCCGTGATTGAAATGCCAATGGCATGCCGACGAAATACCACATTTTAGACAGAACCATTTTGACATGGTCCAAGTGTCAATTTACACTTGTGCCAACGAAATTTTGACCATTTCAAGGAAATTTCAACCATGCCGAAGAAATTTTGATGAATGGTTCTACTCCCCATGGATTTAATGCAATAGCATATGAATTTCATGAAATTATGAGGTGTGGATTTGTTGAATTAGGTGTCATGTGATTAGATTTTGTGAAGGTTGATAGGATGTGTACTTGTTTAAATTGGATCTCTAAATTCAGGTAGCCATCTTTGGTAGATCATTTGATTTCCTAAGATTTTCAAGCAATTAAATTACTTTGATGGTCAGTACCATAGAGATATAATTAAGCTATGATTAAGGCCCACCATAGAAGGATATGGCATATTAAGTAACATGATATCATTTGATTTGATTTCCTAAGATTTTCAAGCAATTAAATTACTCCTATGGTCAGTAACATAGAGATATAATTAAGCTACGATTAAGGCCCACCATGGAAGGATATGACATATTTAGTAACATGATATAGTCATGTAAACTTCACAAATTGTTATATTTGAATTTTTTATCATTGCATGCCTCAATGTAATTCAGAATGTAATTATTTGATATTTAATTCTTAAACTTGAGCATGATAGACTACATGCTGCATAAGATATATCATTATTATTTTTTCATAAACTAATTTAAACTTATGATTTTTTTTGAAATTGTAATTATTTTGACTACTTTTACCATTTTTGTTGGTATACATTGTCATGCCTTTGACATGCCCTCCGTCTGCCTCCCAAATGAACTATTTTCAAGACATCAAAATCATCGAAATACGGGTGTTTCCACTACATGCCTCCGAGATGCACACTTAGAAATTTATCGAGACAACATCAAAATCGACATTTAAAACCTTACTGTATTAGTTCACAGAGAAGGATGGCCCCTTCCATAAGACAACCAAGAGTTACTGAGTGTAGTTCACCCAATGAATCCTCATTTCAATCTAGACATAAAAGACACATCTAAAGAAAAGGTGATCAAAGTCCACCACCTCACGACAAAAACACATAAAGTATTAGCAGTTGAGTGCCATCTCTAACTCTTGGTAGCAGGTCTCTTTCACCTCCACTCCAAGTAAAAAACCAAATCTTAAGAGGTACCTTAGCCGACCACAGCAAACCATAGCCTTTAAAAAATCCTCACTGGGGGGGGGTGGGTTCAAACTTCCCAATCCCATCCAACCCCCGCTACCTCCTACGTCTTCATGAAGCTGCATCAACTTGCCAATCCAAGCCCTAAACAAAGCGAACACAAAAGTAGGCATCCAACTTCCTAGTCCCACCTCTCTTACAACATTCCACACCTTTGAAAGGACTACATCCTTGTCCAATGCCAAATGCAAATAGACATGGATGATTTGTTGGTAAAGGGCCGTGGCTGCACCATGGATCTCTCCATAATCAAAAATCTACACCCGACAGAATTATTGAAACAAAATGCTCTTGCACCTGCAGAAACACCCTCGAGAGACCATTCCACAAAATCGAGGATCCCCCCATGAAGTTGGATTTATCATCCTAGTTTAGCACATCTCTCTAAAGCTCCAAAAGAATGCAAACAGAAAGCCTTTGACTACCTCCCATGATCCATAAACAACGTTTAGTAATGAGTGCTTCCTTCAAGGTCCCCATGCTTCCACATTAAGCAGTCGCACCTTCCAAGAGACAACCCCACTTCGCCCCCTTCCAAACAATTAAATAAAACTCCGATAAATGGCTTCCATGTAAGAGACAACTTCTTGTGACACCCAAAACACCAACATGTACAAAGAGGGGATCACCGAAAATATTGCCTTCAATAGTACAAGTCTTCCTCCTTTAGAAAGAGCCTTGGACTTCCAACCTACAAACTTCTTCTCAAGCTTCTCCAACAAGACAACAAAATCCATATACGTCAAGCCATGCAAGGTGAAAGATGACCCCAAATCAAAGAGTGGCAGCTTCATCCTTCAAGGCTTCAAGTGGATAGCAACACCGCCACCACATTGGCCTCTACCTCATCCACACCAAAAGTCATACAAGTTGATTTGTGACAGTTAATTTGTAAAATGTAAGGCCTCTCCAAATATATGTAACAAAGCTACTACAGTCTTTGCTTCTGGCTTTAACCGTTCTATCAATAGTAGAGTATCATGAATGTACTAAAGCAGCAAGACAACTAAATTAGAATCATGGCAAATTGAAAACCTAAGAATAGACCTACTTCACATGCTGTGATAGTGCTTAATGACAAGGCATCAGCTACCACAACAAACCAAACAGCTGCCAAAGAACTCCTTTGTTTTACCCCTCTCCTCAGCTGAACCCAACCACCAACCAAATTGCCATTGAGTGCAAAAAAGTGGTCTACAAAGTTTTAGAAAAACAGTCTGAAAAGCACCGCCCACCGATAAATGTTGACTGCACTGAAAGAACCAAGGAATCAAGTACAAAGCCTAGTCTATTACCCAACACCTTTGCAACAATCAAATAAATAGCATTGGACAACGTGATGGGACGCAAATAAACATCCTCCACCACTCCTCTCTTGGGTAGCAGGAATTAAGAAAACCTTGTTCAACCTACCAAAGCCATGATTTCTGTTGGACAAAAGAACGTTCTATTATTTAGAGACCCTACGTGCCTTTATATACAAAAGCATGAAGTGAAGAAGTACAAGAATACTCCTTAAGTAAAAAACCAAGCAAAACAAGCCACAAAACTAAAAATAACTCAACACTCCCCCTCAAGCTGGAGCATATACGTCAAACATGCTCAACTTGGAACAAAGTAATTCAAGATGCTTATTGGAAAGTGCATTTGTAAAACTACCAGGAATTTGGTCTTCAGTGGTTATATATGGTGTAGAAATCTTCCCAGCTAGAACGACATCTCTAATAAAGTAACAACCAACTTCTATGTGCTTGGTTCTTTCATTGAATGCTGGATTGTTGGCAATGAAGGCAACCACTTTGTTGTCACAGTACATGAGAGTAAGACCAGAGGCACTTACTGCCAAATCCTATAGAATAAATCTCACCCACAACAACTTAGATTCAGCACTAGATCTAAAGACTACATTCTGCTTCTTACTTCTCCAGGTGACAAGATTGCCACCAATATAGGTATAATACACTGTAGTGGATCTCCTATACTCATGTGCTCCAATATAGTCAGCATCAAAATAGCCTCAAACATTAACATGACCATGCTTCCTAAATGACAAACCTTTCCCAGGAGCCTGCTTAAGATACCTTAGAACCGGGCACACACCATCCCAGTGTACCTCTCTAGGAGACTGCATAAACTGGTTGAGCCTCCCAACAACAAAGAAGATATCTGGTCTAGTCACTGTCAAACATAGTTGCTTTCCCAGCATGGCACGGTATCTCGTGACATCCTCAAGTAATGGACTATCTAAAGCTACAAGTGGTAAAGATAAGTCTATCAAAACACTAGTTGGTTTGCAACCAAGCATTCTTGATTCTTTCAACATGTCAACTACATATTTTCTCTGAGATAGAACAAGGCCACCATCAGTATGTTACACTTCTATGCCTAGAAAATAATTTATCATCCCCAAATCCTCAATCACTCCCTGTAAGCAAAATGTCATCAGCATAGACAATAAGAATGACTGAACCAGTAATGCTATGCACGGTAAATACTGAATGATCAGCCGTGGATCTAGTGAAGCCATATTCCTGAACTGCAATGCTAAACCTCCCAAACCATGCCCTAGGGGGCTGCTTAAGGCCATAAATGACCTTTAATCTGCATACTTTCATAGACTGAGAGAATTGGGTTGTGAGTTCAGTGCCACATCAGAAGATGTGGACTTTGTGTGTGAGTGGTGGCCTAAAAATAAGTGTGTACTCCCATATTCCTTTGAGAAGAAGAAATACAAATCAATACCCTATCGGGGCCTCCTCCTATAGTTTTCTCGCTACTATTCTTGAGTGGGGTTTCCACATAAACCCAAGTGTTTTGATATTATTGCTTCCGCGTTTTTTAAATATTGTAACTTGGTATCAGAGCAGTCCATTCCTTGGGTTATGTTTATTCGATTATCATGTTTTATTATTCTTGTACTTGTTGTTCTCTTCCAAGAAGAAGGATCTCCTTGGAGATAATGATCTAGACGATCTTGCCGATGGAGATCTCGAGGAATCGTGTAAGGGTCGCAGCAGAAGGAGGAAGATCACACAGCACCTGATAAGGCTGGTGGCGATGGTGGTGTACCAATCCTCGCATAGTTCTTGCTGGTGGATCTGAGAACGCGACGGAGAACGAGAAGACGAAGAGGACAAAGAAGGCGCCCAGTGGGGTGCTGGGCCTTGTGCACGGCAAAGAAGCCACACGAGGGTGCCACGACGACCCCGCAGCACGCAGTTGCGGCGATCGACGACAGTGACGACATTCGCATCAGTGGCCACTGCAGTAAGGCAAGGCAGCGGCGATCGTGTGAGGGGCGACGGTGGAGCCACGAAGGAGTCAATCACACGAAGGACCTGCCGAAGGAGCATGTGGCAAAGGAGATCGTGACGTCGACACCATGGCTCCTGTGGTGGTGGAGCTTCACGAGGTGGCCTTAGCAGACGCGACCGGTGGTGATAGCCGGTGAGGACGTTGGCGAAAGCGACTGCCGCGAAGTGACCGCGAACACCTACCACGCCAACACCGGAATGAGGGCAACGTAGGTCTCCAGAGGCGACCTCACGCTACCACGCGACGATGATCACAATCGATCGAGGCGTAGAGATCCCATCGTCGAGCACGTGTGGACCAAGTCGCCACCTCATTCCCCTCGATCTGCTCCCAATAAGGACCAAGAGCTCGATCTGCGAGCGTGGTGGAGGCAGTGCATGCGAGGAGGTGGCGCCAGAGATGGAGATGGCCACATGAGGAGTTGGGTTCTTCTGAACCCTAAGGGAGACTGAGGATTTTTTAAAGCAAAAAAAATGACGATGAAAAGAAAGAGAAGGAAAGAGAAAAAAATCAGAAAAAGGGAAAAAGATACAGAAAAAAATCAAAAAAAAAAAGATGATGAAAAAGAAAATGAAGTTTATGTTTAAAAGGAAGAGGTGGAGCTTTTATTATTCTATTTTCTTCTTGCTATTACTTTTCTTCTCCCATACGAGTATAGGAGAAAGGGAGAGTGTAGAAACTTGTTGTAGTCCCACCATTTGGGAGTCTCTTTTGTTCTTGGACTACATATAAGAAACCCAATTCTGGGAAGTCTAAAGTTTTGAGATCTCTAGAGAGGGAGATCCAGTTTCAAGGTCCTCAAAGGAAGGACTCATTTCAGGTTTCTATGTGGGAGATCCAGTTCCATGAACTCCAAAGAGGAAGATCCACTTTCGAGGCATTCAAAGCAAGACCCCTTTTATAGAGATCCTAAATGAAGAGCCACCAGCACCAAGTCTCCAAAGGAAAGGCCATTGTCAGAGATAACCACAATTCCTTCAGTAGCTCTAACATATGTTCCTGCCTATGTAAAGTGGGTTTCTTTGTGTTACAAGCTGAGCATTCCATGCTCCAACTTAAGGAAGAGTGTTGAGAGAATCGGATTGTGGGTTTAGTGCCACATCAGAAAATGTGGACTTTGTGTGCGAGTGATGACCTATAAATAGGCATGGACTCCATTATTCCGTTGAGAAGAAATAAAAATCAGTGCCTTATCGGGGCCTTCTCCTGTGGTTTTCTCCCCACTCTTCGTGAGTAGGGTTTCCACGAAAACCTAAGTGTTTTGTGATGCTTATATGCTTTGATATTATTACTTCCCCCCTCAACAACAAATCCTGGGGGTTGTTGCATGTAAATCTCTTCATCAAGATCACCGTAGAGGAAGGCATTCTTAATATCAAGCAAACTGGTCAATTATTATTAACTAGCACTGAAAGTAAAATCCATACATAATTGAAATGTGCCACAGGTGAGAAAGTCTCTAAATAATCCACACCAAAGGTCTGTATATAGCCTTTAGCCACTAAACGCACCTTGAATCTCTCTACTGTCCCCATTCGGACAACATTTGAGGGTGAACACCCACCTACATCGCACAACAGTAGCACTACAGGGTAAGTCAACAAGTTCCCAGGTCCCTCTGGACTGAAGAGTTGCCATCTCTTCCTCCATGGCTAAGGTCCATGAGGGATCCTTGAAAGCATCAAGATAAGTCCTAGGAATATAATGATTGTCCACTGCAAGAAATAGAAGACGCCCTACTACAAGTAAATGATCAAGTGAGATAATTTGAAACAAAATACTTGGCACATGACCTCTATGATTTCCTTTGGGCAATAGAAAGATCACTCTCAATTACCTCAGGTACTGTAGGGTCTGGACCTCCAGTGGAATCCACATGATTAACAGAGGGCTAAGCATGAATGGTAGAAAGAGGTTCCTCTGCAGGAGCTATAGTAGATGGAGGTCGGCATTGAAAATGTTTTGGAAAGATGTTTGTAACCTCAAGATGTCTTGGGAAGGTAACAGAGGAGTCATCTGTCTGCATCACAGCCGACTCAGAGGGTCTTGTAGACGCAACAGTAGGGCATAGGAAGTGAGACATTCCTACATGACATTAGGAGATTTTCCAACAATAGAATAATATGGTATCTCCTCAAAAAAGGTGACATCCTTAGTAACATAAAATCGATGTGTAAGAAAATCAAAACATCGATATCCCTTTTGAGTTCTAGAATAACCCACAAGAACACATCTAACTAACCAACGAGACTTGTCCACCTTGAATAGGTAGACAACGCGAACACAACCAAAAATCTTAGGAGGTATAGAAAATAAATCCTGATCAGGAAATAAAACAGAGTACGGGATGTTTCCACCAAGAACAGAGGATGAAACCTGATTTATCAAAAATGTTGCAGTAAGAGCGGCACTAACCCACAAAGTAATAGGAATATGCATTTGAAACATAACAGTACAAGCAACATCAAGCAGATGTCTTAACTTGCATTCAGCCACCCCATTTTGTTGGAATATATGAACACAAGATGTCTACTGTATAATACCCAACGACTGGAAAAACTAAGTCAAAGTAGAGTTCACAAACTCAAGTCCATTGTTAGTTCAAAACATGCAAATAGTACCAGAAAATTGATTCTTATTTCATCAACAAAATTCTTAATCAATACAGGGGTTTCGAATTTCTCCTTCATCATGAATACCCAACAAACACGGGTATAATCATCTGCAAGCACCAAAAAATAATGAAAACCCTAAGACTCTTGACCTTGCATGGACCCCACAAATCAGCATGAATAACACAAAAAGGAGACTCGGTTCTATCATTACTACTAAGAAAAGAAACCTTATGATGCTTGCCAAGTTGACAAGTCTCACAGGAAAAGGAACCAGAAAACTGCATGTCTAGAAACTGATGACAAAGAACAGAACTACTAGGATGTCCCAATCTAAGGTGCCACTATAAAGTAGTCATGGCGCACGCAGAAGCAATAATAGGAACTTTCTGGTGGTAGGTTCAAACAATATAAACCATCCTACTTAAGTCCTCTACCAATCTGCTTCATCGTCTAGAGGCCATGTGGGAAGAAAAAATGATCAGCTCTACAATTTAATGTCTTAGTAATCTGACTTATAGACATTAAATTCAGTGCAAATTTAAGTGCATGCATAACATCAAAGGTAAAGTAGTAGTCAAGGAGATGTCACCCAAGCCTGTCACAGGAGGCAAGGCACCATCAGCTACCTTGACATGGACAGCTGTAGTCAGTGGTCTAAGAGAAGGAGCAGTGTTGCATCTCTTGTAATGTAGGAAGAGACACCTAAATCTGTAAGCCATGATAGTGTACAAACATCACTCGCACTAGCAGCAGTACCTATCGTCTGAGTCATAGAAGCACCAGTCGTGGATGAGGCCTGAGAGGATACAAGTATGTCATACTCCTTGGAAATAGTAATTTGATAACTGGATTGATCCTCCTCCTGATAATACTAACTTCCATCTTCACCATAAGTAACCTGGTTGGCCTGATGCCCCTGAGGAAAGACATGCTTTATCCAACACCTATCAACTGTGTGATTTGTTGTGTGACAATGTTCACAAAACAAACCACGACCTTTGCCTCGTCCTCCTACTCTCGCACCACATCCTCTCCCGCTACCTCCTAAAGTTCCCCTACCACGGTCAACTGCTGCCATGGTAGAGGGATCTGAAGGTGGGGCAGGATCAGAGATCTCCAAACGCAAGAGCCTAGCATAAATCTTAGCATATGTAGAAATGTCCTTTACGGTCATAAGGAATATATTCTGGATCAAGGCCAGTAAGTAATTAACCAGAACGAAAGGCTTCACACTGCTTAGCAATAATAGTAATATCAGTAGATATTGGCTGATAGGTATCCTGCTCATCCCAGAGGTTCTTAATAAAACCATAATATTCAGCCAATGACATAGTTCCTTTTCTAAAAGTGTGTAGCCCCCCAATGACTCAGTATAGGCAGCTAATGGTACTCTTGTGGGAATATATCTCATGAAGGACTTCCCACATCTTCTTAGCTGATGCATAAGACATAACCTGCTTTGCTATAGATTCTTTCATGTTATTCAGCATACAATTGACAATCCAATCATTATCAGCCTCCTAGTCCACGATCTTGACTGCATTCATCTTAAATCAGGATATATTTCTTGCAGTGCAATCCCACAAATTGGGAGAAAAACGTAGACCAGAGAAGGAAGTTAGTACCATCTAGCTTAATAGAAGTCCCTTGAATAAAAGAAGATGCGCTTAGGGTAGAGATCTTCCCCATTGAGTCGCTAGCAGGGTCCTTCCTATCTTCCATAATGCCCGATATGTGGGAAACAGCAAATCAAATATGCAGCACAATCAAAATCAAATCATAATACGCCTCAGAAACACGTCACAGATATGAAAAAACATGGATTCAGACCATATGTAGATCTGAAGAGATGAAAACAGAAGCAAGAACGACCCTTTAAGACTAGATGAAGCCCCAAAGAGGTCTTTTCCTACATTCTACAAACCTTGCGCTGCCTGAGGAGGAGAGAAGGTGAGCATCGCGTCACCCTCTCTACAAGATCACCAGAAAATCACTGCGAGTCCTCAGATGATATGAGGGAGGTGCTGCAGCTAGTCAACAAGTACTGGTAGAAGTCAGCTAGCCACTAGGAAGTCCACTGCCACCCCTGATGCACACCAAGCGGTGATCCAAGGCCTCAAGAGGCTGCCACTAGGCTTCTACCGGTGGTAGGCGACAGTGCAAAGCCTTAAGGGGCCACCATTGGACTTCCTTGCCGCCACTAGAGGCTCCTACCAGTGGTAAGCAGCGACGCAAGGCCTCAAGGAGCAGTCGCTGGAGCCTCCTACTGGTGGCATTGGGCTCGCTGCCGATGTTAGAGAGGCGGCGGCGACAAGGAGGGGGCTGGTGGCACCTTGCGAGAGAGAGAGAGAGAGAGAGAGAGAGAGAGAGAGAGAGACCAGGGTTACGATGAAAGGGAGAGGAGGCTAGGTTTTGGGTGGGGTATTCAAGCACCAGTCTAGGACCGCTGCTCTGATATCATGTTGGGACAAAAGAGCGTTCTATTATTCAAAAACCCTACGTGCTTTTATATAGAGAGGCACAAAAGGGAAAAGTACAAGAATACCCCTTGAGTAATAAACCACGCAAAACAAGCCATAAAACTAAAAATAACTCAACAATTTCCATCTAAGAACTCTCTGACCATAGACAAGACCTACCTACCGGGTTGCCACATCCCAGAACACCTTATAATAGACGATCAAGAACCCATCAAGGCTAAGAGACCCTTCATTGTTTTTTTTTTTTGAAAAGTGAAAGGGTAGTTATCCGGTTGATAACTACCCAAAAATTATATTACCACAAAAGGCACGAGGCCAAATTACAAGTTAGAACTCCAAAGGCCAATCAACGAAGATACAGACTACACAAAATCCTCCAGATAAAGTCACTACCCCTTGAAAACAACTACATTCTTCCCCAACTAGATGCCCTAACAACTAACAGCCTTGCCCTCTCCCTCTTTGTCCTAAAGACATTCTGGCCCACATTCCTGAACCCACACTTGAACGATCTCCAGAAGTCATCAAAAGTAGAGTGCGCCCACCACCCGGACTCAAAATGTCTCCAAATTTGAGTAACAAAGGGACAATGGAAAAAGATATGATCCACGTCCTCCTTCCACAAACACAAAGGGTGTCCGCCTTGGGATCCCATCTAGCCTTCCACACTCTCGTCACGAGCCTACATCTCTCCTGAGCAACCACGCGATGATCTTCACCTTCAAAGGACAAGCTACCAACCAAATCTAATTACAATCTCTAATAAGATCAATGTCCCTGAAGACACTGGCACTCCCCAACCTTCTATATGCAGCTCAAACCAAGAAGTCTCCCTCCTCCCAACAATAAGCGTCCACTCCATCCTCCAACTCCTATAGTAGAGTATGGACCTCCACAATCCTCTGGCATGTCAAGTTTCCCACAAAGGTGAGGCACCAGCAGTCCTCCCACACGTCAACCACCCTAACTCCCATATCTGCAACTAGCGCAGAAATTCTAGGGAACCAATCACACAGTCTCCCCTGCCCAATCCAGTCATCCAGCCAAAATCTAAACAGTCTTCCCAAGCCAAGCATCGAAGAAAAAAGTTTTTGGACCCTGGAAGCCACCATCGAGAGACCTCTAAGGAAGTGAGAGGCACCTTATGGGGGCGATAGTAGTAGGGCCCAACTCAAAAGGCCACTGTAACACATCTAGAAGACTTTCCCCACCAAGTTTTCTTCATTCCCCAACAACTTAGCAATCCACTTGGTCAAGAAACTATCATTCATTCTTCCCACCTCCCTAACACCTAGGCCTCCCTTCATTCATTGGCTTGCACACCTCCTCCCAGGCCACCATCCTTGCCCCCTTCCCACCTACTCCATAGTTCACCCAAAAGAAATTCCTCATTAGGCTCAAAATCCTCCTTTCAATTCGCTTTGGCATCTTCAACACTAAGACAAGGTATGACGACATAGATGACAACATCGCCTCGAGTATCACCAGTCTCCACCATCTGGATAGGATCTTGGATGCCCACCCCGCCACCCTCCTCTCCATCCTCTCCACCAAGGGGCCCAGTCATGCAAAAACATCCTCCTACATGTCAGTGGGAAGCCCAAATAGGAAATAGGGAGAGCTATCACCTACATGTCCAGAGCCAAGCTACATCTAGCGGCCTCCTCACCTGACATATGGAAGGGGACAAAGGTTGACTTCAAGTAATTAATCTGCAATCAGAATGCCTCCCCAAAGAACTCTAACAAAATACGCATCCTCCTCACCTCTGTCTCAAAGCCCTAAACAAAGAACAACTCAAATTCCTCTATCACCAACTTAGATTCTTCATCTCGAAATAGAGACCCCTCATTGTTAAGTCTGCGAATAGCTGCACCTCTTCCTCCATCACCAAAGTTGTAAACGATTCCTACTACTTGCCCATCAACTTCTTCACATCCCTACCTTGCTAGTGCCAGGAGCTCATGTGTCTTATAGCATAGAAATGTTTAAAGTGCGAGGCCAAAAAATCTCCTACCTAATATCGCCCCAAAAACTCCATTCCACTCCTACAAATCTCTCAACATAATTCTTGCATCTCCTCCCATACACAAGCATGGCAAAAACACATATTAGTGTCGCCTTCTCTCAACCAAGTCCGCAGGATCTTTGCCTCCTTTGGGTGTCATTTTTCTCTTCTTCTATGATAATCTTCTGTTGTCAAGCCCATTCCATAACATCATCTTTATGTAAAAACCTTGAATCTTGTACACTATCAAGGCTAATAACTGGCTCTAAGGCATCATTTCTCTTATGCTTCTCCTTTGTCTATTTTTCACCAGAGCATAGTATGCCCCACAGAGCCTATAGCCAAACTACGATCGTCCTTGGAGCCAAGTCTAAAGGGGACACTCTTCCATTGCGTATGCAAAAGCTCCCTCAAATCAGATTTGCGTAACCAAGATTTTTCAAACTTGAAGTGCATCCTGCATCTCAATTCATCATTTGACCTCCAACATGGCCTATCCAGCGGGATGACATGTAAAAGCAGGAATAGCTCCATAAACTTGATTGACGAGATGAATCTGTCAATACATAAACACATCTCCACCAACGACGAGTTTCCCTAACTAAAGTGGCAATTGCAGCCAGGAGAACCATAAGCTGCAGATCTGTCAACAAGTTACTGAAGCCTCCAGCACCTTTTTCACCTTATCACTCGAGCAGTCTTCAATCTCAAATATAACAAAAAATCACCTCCACCCAACCAAGGAAGATGCAGAAAAGGCTCCATAACCTGTCTCAACACTTCCCACATGCTTTCTCTACTAGAAGGCAACTGCACTCCATGCATTGACATGAACAAGAACCCGTTCCCATCTGATTTTTGCAACGCAGAACCATCATCAAGACATGTGAGACAGAATATGAATACCCCTTGAAAACATATCAGCCTCTCAAGCCACAAGTTGGCCTTGAATGTTCATATATCACTCCGACGTGCATACCCTTTGCCTATTTTGCATTACACCTGAGCATCAATGGAGCAGCACTTGCAAACTTCCCATTGCATTCGGGCAATGAAGCATGTTTTCCTGAAGAGGTAATGAAGCATGCTACTAGTAGGGAAAACCCTAACTAAATCCAAATGAATGCTAGAGTCCATGTTTTTTGTGACAAGTAATGGTAGAATCCATGTTAAAGAATCCAATCGAGTTCAGTGCTGACTGTCAGCTGCTTAAAACAAACCTCGAGCTTGCACCTATATATAAGAAGACAATAACCTCAAGATAGGCAGAGTTTGTGGCAAGGTAATAACCATCAGGTAACCTATAACAAGGTAAAAAGGAACAACATAATAAAACCTTGCAGTATATATTCATTTAGAAATGACCATTAGCATCGTTAAATTTGATGCATTGCCTTCAAATCTAATAACAACCGCAATGATATTACACAGGAGAGCTTATTGTTGACCATGATGATGCAAACATCCATAAATAGAAATAATGGTCCGGTAACAGAGAACAATCCCAATTCAAGTGCAAAAGACAGTGACACAACCCAGTTGAAGCCCACAGGATGCCCGATGGACATAGACCACACAATATTTAAAACTAAGTCTAAAATTATCCAAAAGAATTCCCTTCTGCTAACCCTTGCCCACATTTCCAACCATCCCTACCACAAAGTAATCCCCCCCCCCCCGCTCTACTTGCACCAACACCTACATTCTAAAAACTAGATTGCACATAAATTTGTCCCTGCAACCAATGCCTAGACAGAGAGGAAAAATGGCATAGTCTAGTTCTTTACCGAAACAATTCCAGCACTGAGAATCAAGATGGATAAAATTCCTATCCCACAAAAATCCATTCCTCCGATACACTCAATCCACAACCCATGAATAATTACAAATCCACAATTAAGGTTTGGCATATTGGCAACATATCGATATTATGTACCATACCTTTTTCATAATATCTATAATATATCACCAATATATCATCGATATCAAAGATATATCACCGATATCGAGGGATGTCGGTGATATATCTCCAAAAATGAAGAACTGCAATTCAATTTTTCCCTTAAAATAGTGATATGTGACCGACATGGAAGATATGTCGATCACATATCTTTGTCTGCCTATGCAACTCACATAGATTCTTTTCATTTCTTTTCTTCTCCCCTGCCGTGTATGACTTATTGGGACACATAACTCACATGAACACATGATTCACCACCTTCAAGAGAAACACAAAATGATGATGATGCAGTGATGGTTAACGAGTCACAGGCAAAAAGTAGTGATGGAGGAGATGAGAAATATCATCATCAAGGTCCTAGTAGAGAGGATGTCCAACAATGAATGCACGCAAAAATATGCAAATAAAAAGGGAGATCCCATGTCAAGTCCACCTTGTGACTATGACGTAGGTAAGGTTTGATATATCGCCAATATATCGACACACATAATGCTTGGTGTGGTCAATTAATACTCTAACACTATTTATATTTTATTCTTTTGTGAGTAGTATTACTATGGATATTTTTCAATTATTATCGTATTACGTACACTTTTTTTCAATATATGACTTTGTCGATATGCGACTAGTACGTTTTTATTATGTTTTCATTCAAAATTTATTATTTTCATCTTCTAGGTATTTCTTTATGATGTATTAATTGTTAAATTATTAATTTTCATAAAATTTGTGTAATTTTGAAATATTTTGAACTTTTTTGAGTGATTTTCCTAAAATTTACTAATATTAGCAATATATCCCTGATATATCCCTTTTTTGGCTTATCGATAAGATATCGATATTTAAAACCTCCACCACGATCAAGTTCAAGAAGCTGGCGAATCAACCAACTCCCCATGCATAAAGACCCGCAAAACCTTCCTCCAAGGTTCCACCGTTCTCCACCCACTCCATCGCCTATATACTACCACCAAAACCCAACAAGACAACACTTTTCCACTCTCCCTGCCACGCTGCCCAATCCATTCCCACTCCCCTGAACTCCAACTACAACAAAGAAGCACGCGAGAAAGAAGAACGAAACCGGCTTCCTTTTTGCGTACCGAAGAATCAAGAAAGCAAGCCAACATTTTATGTGCTAAGAGGAAAGAGAGCAAAAAGAAAGGAAGAAGAAAAGAAAAAGGAGAGGAAAGAAACCAACTTTCTCTCTTCAACATCAATATCACAGTCGTTGATCTCCCGAATTCTAGATAATTAAGAAAGGAATTTCGAACGAAGGAGTTGACACTGATACCAGTAGCGGACGGTCCTGCAGCCGGCGCAGACCTTGGTGGCAGCCTTCCCGCAGACGAAGCACTGGGGATCCCTCGCTCCTCCTCCTCTTCCTCCCCCCTCGGAGGGCGAGGAGGCCTCCTCTTCCCCACCGCGGCGACTGCCGATCGACATCGCCCCACCACGAAGACGTCGCTGAGCACCTCCCTCGTACCGTTCCACCTCCTCCGCGCAGAAGGGCGCCTCCACCGCGAAGTACCTCGACGCGGCGCTCCTCAGGAGCACGACCAACCCCAACACCACCGCGAGCGCTGTGGCCACGTACGGGAGCAGCGCCGAGGGATCCGGCGGCGGCGCGCCGCCGAGCATCTAAAGCTCCAATAGCGCCGCCGCGATCGCCGCTCTCATCGATCGCTCTCTCTCTCTCTCTCTCTCTCTCTCTCTCTCTCTCTCTCTCGCCGATCGACTCAGATCGTTCTTTCGCTCTCGCTCTCTTCCGACTCTCTGTGCTTCTTTTGTTAAGGTGGGGAGGAAGAAACAAGAAACGCTACACGAGGCGGAAGGAAGGGGTTGGGGGGAGGCGGTGTGGTGCTTTGCGGGGGTGGTTAGGCGGTGGTGAAGGGGGCAGGGGCAGATCTGGGGCGTTGGATCGTTGGATGGGGAATTCGGTGTATCTTGCTTTTTATTGAAGATGGGTTGGCCTTTATGTAATGATCAGGAGGCCGCGGCAGAGGCTGATAAAGGCAAAAAAAATTTCCCTGAAATCTTTTTGGGAGTATCTTCTCAAGCAACTGATTCCATTTTCACATGAGCTTTAGCTTAGATTAAGGATATTTTTTTTAACAATGTGCAAACGGTGGGAAAAATATTAACATTTAGAGTGATATTTTATTAATTAATTGGAAAGAAATTCTCATTCCACATAAGATTATTATCCTTCAAATTTATTAGATGGCTAAATTAATCAATGATGACTACTATACTTTGAATGAAAATATTATTTACTGCAACTTCCAATCTTTTTTTTACAAATAATTGTTGAAACACATATCCATCATAGTTTAGATATGTTAATTTGGAAGTCCCATCCTAAAGGTAATTTCTCGGTAAGATCTACCTATTTAACCCTACTTAAGGATACTGATTTGAATGAGATTGTGGGAGGAAGAGAAGTAAGGTATTGTAAAAAAGTATGGTCTATAAATAATTTAGCTCCTAGAATCAAGGTATTCTTATGGAAAGTGATTGTTGGCGCACTTTCATTATCCCTACGAACAGAATGACAATGTTGAAAGTCTTATGCCCTTTATGTCAACTAGGAATGGCGGATTGAGATCACCTCCTTAGGGAATGCTATTTTATGTGGGTATTATGGTTTTATTGCGGAATTAGAATGCATAATTCAAATGATTCTTGGTAAGATTTTGCAGTTAACAGTAGGAATTTTTTTGAAGTTGTAGAGGATTCTAAAAATATGGTTAGGCATTCTAAAAATCTAGTTTTCTATGTAATTCACTCATTTTGGCTTCGCAAATGCAAGGTTGTGATGAATGGTGACATGCCTGATCCTCTTGCTATGACTGAAGGGGCATTAAATATGTCTAAATTCTATTCTTGGAATGAAGTAGAGGAATTTAGAAGATATTTGGTTTGCCAGCAACTCCAATCTTCGATGTGATCAGATGATAGTGCTTGACATTCAATTTTTCCAAAGATCTTGATGGATGTGATAATGGGAGAAATTACTTCAAGAGTAGTTATTGTCTACATTGATCACCAAGGGAATTTGATAGCAGCCTCGTCAAATTCTATCCAAACGAATTGCAGTCAAGATTGCTAAAACTTGGGCTACATATTATGGCCTCAATCTAGCCATTCAAGTTGCGTTACTAGAAGTGGCACTACTTTCAGATGTCATTACCCTAGTAAGTCAAATTAATGCCCTACAACAACCTTCCTAGATGATAAGAAATCTTATTTAACGCTATGCTTTAATTCTTCAAAATCATCAAGGTTTCTCTTGATCAAAAATCAACAGAGCTATTATCCATCCTATACACATATTAGCTCATCACTATGTTAGGCATAACTTGTAAGGGTATTGAAAATTTCCATACTTTCCTTGTAATGGTGAAGGTTGTTAATGAAATGATCTTTTAAAAAAAAAACTATCTCGATGGTTGGGATCTTATCATTGAGGGGGAAGGTCATGTTCCATGTTGTTGCCCTTTCATCACTTGAGAATAACTTTTGAGTCACTCAGTAATAAACACTAGTTGGTCGAACCCTCACTAATATGTTAGTCAAGGAGGGGCTATGCACCCGCTCCCCCTATCAAAAGTTTTGGCCTATCATCTAATATTAAAAGATTAAATTATAATTAAAGGAAAAATATTGTAATATAATTTAAAGAAGTATACGTTGTCGTACCTGATATTTAACTATATATAATATAAATTTTGAACCTAATTAAAATTTTATGATTTGGAATAGTTAATCCCTACACTATCATGGGATCATTGATTTACAATAATCATGTGACTACTCAATGACACTTGAAAATTCAATTAACCTATAATAACCTCCGCTTTTTCAGTCATCTCCCTCTACTACACTTTTGATCACAAAAGTATGTAGCTCACTCCACTTTGCTCATTATCTTCTTAAATTAGATTCTCTCTCTCTTACTTTTTTGATAACCTAAAACTCCTTGCGAGTTAGGGAAGAAATGACTCCCACATCACATGCTTTTTAGGTAAGTACAAGGTTAGGATTGAATGCACGCCCTTGCCAAAGTCAAGGATGTGAGCCCTCACCCATCCAACCATACCCTAACGGACCTCTCCACATAACTTGTTATCATGTCCATTGAAGTTGCAACCCTTCTCACAATGTTTTGCCATTATTATCAATTTTGCCAAGGTTTTGAAAATTACTTTTTTCTTTGTTCGATGATTTTTACTAATTATTTTTTTATTATTTAGTAATTTTCTATTTTTGGTATCCATTGAAAAATCATCAAGTATGTTTACGTAGAGTGATCTAATTTACCAATAATTTTATCTTTATAAAATAATTTAATTACTTCACAATATAAACATTCTATTCATATTTAGTTGCAAAGATAATTTTCTTGTTGATATTTTTTTAAAAATTTAACCAAAATTCACAAACCTCCAAAGTTAAGACAACTCACTCATACATCTACTACTAACATATTACGATTGTGTTGGTTTCTTGGGGGGTCATTTTTTTTCTCTTTGCATCTAATTTTCTCAAAAAAATATTTTAGCATATTATTTTGACATATAAGACTTCTTTTTATTATGATCTTATAATTTTTCATCATTGGCTTCGTCATTCTAAAAGCTTGGAACATCTTCGTATTATCCCCACTTATCCTTTTTCTTGGCTCTGCCTTGTGGGTGATTGTTATTACTTTGTTTGCGCCTTACTAGCACTAGTAAAAAAATTAAAAATCGAATCAAATTGGAAAACAAAATTGAATCAAATTCAAAAATTCGATTGTTAAAAGATTCGATTTAGCTTTGCGATCTATTTACTTAACCATGTCATTCTCAAATCCAACTACGAGTCCTCACTTCCCACCTAACCCTTGTTTGATTTTAACTAAACACTTTTCAAATTGATTCACCTTAAATAGCGTTGGTTATATTTTGAATCAAATCAAATTTAGGGAGAAATACTTTGGTTATCTTAAAAATTTTCTAACAAATCAAAATTTTAATTTTATTCAGAAAAATATGTTAATTGAATCAAATGAATTTTATATACCTCTACACAATAGTCTCTTTAAGGTGACATGTTGAACTTTCTTTACTCTCACTCATCCTCTATTTTCTTTGCATTTAATATTATACGATTATTTTCACCAGGATGAGGTCATTACATTGTTTTAAATTTGATAGGAAAAAGATGATATGAGTTAGCAAAAATTAGTAAATTATTAATTTCACGTGTATGGCAGCGGTGGAGAGAGAGAGGGAGAGAGGAATGACCGTGGATGGTAATTGGCTTGTTCAAATGGGACAGACAGGGAGACAACGAGACAGGGAGAGGAGCGGGGATATATGAGAGGGAGACAGCACAGAAGCGATAAGGTGTTAGACGCTCAAGGTCCTGCGTGTCCGAAATTCAATGAACCAGTCACCTACGGCCGCATTAGTTAGATAGTTAATAGTTAATAGTTAATGCTTAATAGTTAGCTACAGTTACTCAATAATAAAGATATTTTATATTCAATTTTAAGCTGGCAAATTTAATAAACAAATTACCTTTAAAGTGGAATAATTTTACTCCACCTATTTGTATCTTGATTCAGGCTTCATCTATATGATTCTACTGTATAATATGATATGAAATACAATTTACAACACCGTTTAGAATTATTTATTAGCTAAATTAAAATAAATTTGAATTTACTTCTTGATATGACATAAAGCTCGTGGAGTTGATGGAAAATATAAGGAAAGGGACAATTACAAATATGTAATGAACTTATAATAAGAATAATGAATTGGTGACTCAATTTCATTTCAAGGGTGTATGTTTGGAGAGGGAATTCAACTCTAAACCATTCACCAATGCATTTAGGTGTACATTACTTAGGGATCGATCCCCTTGTTTAAGATGCTATATAAGGAACCCTTAAGATAACAACGATGATTACATGGGTAGAATTATCTCTACTAGCTTGTCTCCTTAACCATGTTGGCGCCTCTGTTCCAGTGTTGTCACTTCGATTCTTATGTTGCCATCTTGGCCTTTACTCCTTGAGTCTTGATCGTGCTCATGGCTCTTGGTAGCTGAATCGCTAGTAGGCTCTTGGGTAGGCGAGTCAATTGACAAGTTATGTGGGGTTGAGCATGCATTGCCTCTGGACAAATTGGGTTTTGGGCCACCCTTGGTGAGTGTTTTGGGCTTGTTTTGTGTGGATTCATTCTTTCCCTCGTTACTTACTCGCACTCTTTAGTTTGGTTGCTCCGGTTGCAAGAGTACTCCATTGCTTTTTTCTTTTTATATTTTCTTTATTTTTTTTGGCATGTCCCCTTGGCCCAGCAACCATGACTTGGGTGCTGAGGGGTAGGTGTTTTCCGTCCTCTCATTGAGTTGGGTGATGACCACCTATCTTTTTTTTCCTTGGGGACTTGTCTTTTCAAGTGACTTTCTTATATGTCTAGCAAGGCAGATTCTGGTTCTTACTACTTCCCTTTAGGGGGAGCTTTATACCCTTATGAAACCCCTTCTTATTTGAGATTGTTGGGTTGCGTTCATTGTTGCAAGGGCTTCCTGGCTGTGGTGGCCTCCCATCTACTTAGTGAGGCGAGAAGCCTTTCCTGTTTCCCTCCTTTCTTTGGGTTGGATTCTTAATCAGCTGTCCAGCCTGTTTGCTGAAGCGGGTGGTCCTTTCTTCCTTCTCCCTCTTGTGGGGGATGCTTTGATTGGCCTTCCTCTTTCTCTGCAGGGCTAATAGGCCTTTTGCCCCCTCCCTATCTTAGGGGGAGGGTTTGTTCTAGTTGTCCTTTTGCATGGGATGGCTGGGTCTCTTGCCCCCTCCCCTTTTTGGAAAAGGGTTTGTTTTGGTTTGCTTTTTACCTTCGAAATCAGGCGATTCCTTCTTTCCCTCTTTGAGGGAGGATTTGTTCAAGTTGAGCTTCCGCCTGCTCAATCGAGTGGTTGCCCCCTTTCTCTCTAGGAGGGATGGTTGGTTCTAGCTGGTCTTCCACCTCCTCATCCAGGCAGTTAGACCTTTTGCCTCCTTTTAGGGGGAGGGTTTGTTCTTATTGGCCTACCACCTTCTCATTCAAGTGGCTAGACCTTTTACCTTCTCCCACTCTTGGGCCTTTTGCCTTCTCCATCTCCTAGGCAGAGGGTTGTTTCTTGTTATGGTTCATACCTAGTGGGCGTTGGCTAGGAGTGTACATAGGTCAGGTTCAACTCGAACCCCATCCAAACCTAACCTGATTGGGTTGGGTTGGGTTGTGAGCAAGATTGAGTTGGGTTGGGTTGTGATTTTCTCAACCCGATAAAAAATAAGTTGAGTTGGGTTTGAGGTCTAATAAACCCCACCCAACCCGCAACCTAATTCAACACGATACACATACACACACACACGAGAGTATCCATTAAAATTTTAAAGGAAAAAAAGCTACCTTATTTAAACTTGAAAGGTGACAAAAAAAATCCACGCAAATAACGTATGCTACTCCCTCAATTTCACTTTTCTCTTTCCCTGTGTGCTCTCCATCGTGCGCTTCTTTTCAGTTTCCCTCTCACTCGCAAGCCCTAAACTGAGCTTCTTCTCTCATCGTTGCCACCAACCTCTCTCGCAGCTCCCTTCTCGTTATCGCCATTATTCTCGTCATTACCACTCGAGGTTAGCATCTTCCTCCCTCCTATCTTCCTCCTCAGACAACCACCACCTCCCTTTACTAGAGTCATTGCCACCATCACCACACAGCCCACCACCCCCTCACCAGCCATCCATCGTCGTCACTACCTTCCCTCTACCCAGCCTGAACCTCCCACCAGAGCTGCTGGCCCACTACCACCGATCCACCACCACCACATAGCCCACCACCTCTCACTAATCATCCACCATCCTCTTTACCTTCCCCTCTACCTAGCCTATCACTAGAGTTGCTACCACCACCGCCACACAACCTATCACCCCCTCACCAGCCATCCTCCTTCACTATTGCCAATAGCCACCACCTCATCTCTTAACCATCCTCCTCCTCCTTTACCTTCTCTTAATTTAGCCTAAATTATTTGACACTTTGATTAGCCATTCAAACTTTGATGCTTAAATTAGACATCATTATTTAGGCTCCCATCTAATTTTTTGTTTAAATATAATTAAAAGACATCCATACGTATATCTTAAATTTTTCCTTACTAGTAAAAAAATATTTTGATTCTTATCTATTTCTTTATTTTGAATGCCTACATCTATTAAAAAAATTACATGGATAAGATAATCGTCTTGTAATATGTGTTTACTTTTCTACAGGAAAGAAGCAATTACTATTATACAACTATCAAGTTTTTTTTATTTTTACCTATTTTATTCGCTTTTTTAGAAGATATAAGTTGCTTATAAGTTTAAAATGCTTTGTTATTAAGTATGAAAGACATAGAAAATAAGCAGGAGATAAACATAAGTGTTGAGTCCTTTGACTAGTCAACAACCCACTCAACCCGACCCAACCCGACCCATTTTTTATGGGTTGGGTTGGGTTCAGTAGTGTAACGGGTTGGGTTCGGTTGGAAAAATTCCAACTTGAAAACTATGGGTTGGGTTTGGGTTGAGTCCCAACCTGATCCAACTCGACTCGTGTACACCCCTAGCATTGACCACTCTTAGTACTGTAAAGCTCTTGTGCTCTCTTGGGGAGTGCTACCCATATCATGAGACTCTTCCGCTTGGGATCTAGGGTGGATGGTGGCTACCCATCGCCTAAAGCTTCCCACCGTTGGTGGCTGGGCTGATGATGGGTTGACATCGGTTGGGCATCTTGAGTCTTGGGTTATGGCATGCACCACATCCTCTTAGGCTTATCATTTTGTGCATGTTGTGTCACATATTAAGTGCTTCTAGGATGGCCACTGGCTGGAGGCGGGGGATGCGTTCCTTTGCCTTCCTTTCCTCCTTATATAGGGGTGGGGCTTGCTAGGGGTTAGGTATGCACACTCATCGTCTATCAACCCATTAGAGACCAAATTGTAGTTTTTGTTCGCCGACCTTTGCTTGGTTGAGGTGGCTTGATGCGGCGCAACTGTTATTCCGTTGGCGAGATGTAGTCTATGATGACCCAAGTCCCACCAATTGATCAAACTAATGAGATCCAAACCGTTGAATGCTAATATCAAGCAACATACAATTACCTAATCACAGTCATTCAATACATAGTCATAAAATAGGCCAAACATTTATTCATAATGCATTAAATAAAAATAGAGTACTAACAATCATAATATAATCCACCACAAAAAAACAGGAAAGTAAACTAAGTGCTTAAGTGCTAGTATAGTCACAATAAATCTGGAAATAAAAGAGTTTAACAAACTAAACAAAAACTAAACGAGCAACATATTCAGTACAGACCATCTCCTACAACATAGCTCAATCCTGCAACAGAATGACCAACTGTAGCTGCTATACTTGGCTGCTTAGCAATACCCAAGTATGGAACCCAAGGAACACATTGGTTAAAACTGAGTAGAGTAGAACCAACAATCGAGTACACAATAATAACATAGAGAGCAAAAGAGTGGATACTATTTCATAAGTTAATGCATTTATCAATCTTTATCTTATTTTGTTCGTTTTACAAGTTAAGCCCAAATTGTTATAGGCATATCCTCCCAGTCAGCACTTCGAGGCACGACGCAATCTTCGTATGACTTTCTGACGCACAAGATTGGTATAAGTTATCCTCTTGGTCGAGAAGACGGCTTATACCCATCGAGTCACCACGATCCATCACCTTAGAGTCATTGTGAAAAGGGGTGGCAACTACTTTGTATGACATGAACATGTTGAAGCACTATTTACGCTGAACTACTGATCAGTCCAATTTATTGGACATTTATTTCGCTTAAGTACAATATGGAGTACGTTTCCTTATGATTTAATGGATTAAGCTAGGTATTAATTAAGCTTAGCTTATGAAATTTTTGTGTCTGCTTTGCATTCTAATACATACTTTTATACTTCTTATTTGATATGTGCAAGCAGAAAGAAGTGTAACTGGACGTCAATGTGATTAGCACTTGAACGAGGGGTATGCCTATAATTACACACTACAATTGCTCCCTCTGCTGATGTTCAAATCCAGTAGTTACGCAAATGCGAAGGGAGATGCGGAGGTTGTGGATCTGGAGAGGGATAAGAATCCTCCCTACGACTGGGGGATCGAGGGATCGCTTCGTTCTTCCCCTTGAAGGGGCTCTGTTCCACCAACACCATTGTGATCTTTGGCGTGCACCGTGATCAAAAGCATACACTGTGGCTGTTACATGCTCCACCCCCTCCATTCTCGCAATCCCTATGGTGCACACAGTGACAATGCACGCACCATTGTCTGTTCTCCATTGACCGCCTCTCCTCGACTGCACATGGATCTCCACTAGCAACCACCTTCAACGCAACTCCACGCCTCATTCTCTTCTTTATTCTTCCTCTTCTTCATTTCCTTCTTTACCTTTCTCTTCTCCACCCACACCCACTGTTCATCTTCTTCAACCCACTGATGCATGGGTTTTGGTGAAGAAAAATTAGGGTTTCAAGAACCCGTTGTTGTAGTTCGCAAAACACATTATCAAATAAGATTTTTAACTGAGACTCTAAGGGAGTCCCAGGTCGAACACAGGGAGGCGACATTTACTTTCGTTGAAATTCGCATTTCATGTTTCTTTTTGGTGTATTAGGGTTTTGTGATTTTTTGGTGTTTTTGAAATAAAAAGACAAGCGAGATAACTTCACAAAGTAAAGAAACAAATATGATATTTCATAATGTCATTCAAATGTCTATTACAATATGCTAAAATATAAAAGAGATAGGGATGAGAAGAAATCTCCCAAATCGGCTATTTAACGAGACGGTAGCGCTTAGCGGTAGCTTGGACGAAGAGGTGAGGTCCTGGACGACAGAGGTGAGATGCAAGAGGACGCCGGGTAGAGGAATGCTTCACCAAGGCATCGAAATGGGAATGAGGAGCTGGAGATGATCTTCTACAGGAATGGAGGTGGGAGGATGGCTCTAAGGCTTCTTATGAAGGTGGTGAGATGGAGGACGAGTATTTGGTGGGGTATAGGAGCATTACATTAATAAGAGGCCTTTGGAGCTTAGGAGCAAACTCTAAGGGAGATTTGGTAGGCTACTAGAGCTTAGGAGTAGGTGGGAGTAGAGTAGGTAGAGATGGTTTGGAAGGGGAGGGGTCATGGGGTTTATATAGTGGAGGAATGTAGGTCTTTTGTGCTCACGGGTCTTCAGCGACATTTAAAACGTCGCTAACGACCCACCGAGGTGTGTTGCTAAAGCATTCATGCACTTGGCTAGCATGAGGAGGCGTGGCTGTAGCTGGCACATTGCAAGGATAGCATCAGCCGTTGGATCAGGCGTGGAGAGTTGAGATCGCGAGGAGGAAGCATGCGCTTGATGGAATTTGAATCCCGCGCTCAACGGCAGCCGTTGGATCTTTCATCACATGGCTGAGAGGCATCTGTGGATCGTGCCTTCACTGGTTTAAGAGGCATCCGATGACCGAGAACACATCCGATCATCTTAAATGAGCCTCTGATTACGTGTGTGTGATCTAACATGCGTCCTTGCGTCGCTGGGTGGCGTCAGATCGCGCGTAAGGAACCTAGACCGCTCGATCAAGATCAAGCGGTCTAATTTTTACCGGCGCTGTAGAGAGCACGGGGGATTGTGGCTCGAACCTGTGCCTCTCGTTTGAGGAGCGAATGTGCTACCGTTTGGCCAATGTGCTGGATGGTTGTGTGGAGAGCGGTGTGGTTGCGTGCCTCGATCGTTGGATGAAGATCCAACGGTTGAGATAAAGCCTTCACTGTTGTGCTTTGGAGGGGAGAACAGACCGATGTAGCGCGTGTCTCAGTCATTCGATTGAGATTCAACAGCTGGGATCGTTCCTTGCGTGAAGCTGGGGGTGCGGTGGCTCATGTGGGGTGTCCTGGATGGTGCCACGTGGCATCATCTGGGCCATCCATCTTCTTCTTCTTGTCAAGGGTGCCACGGAGCTTGGATTGGGGTAATTTCGTGTTGACGAACTGTGATCGTCGCTCCAGATCCATCCTTACGGTCGGATTCTTCATCCGAAGCTCCTAAAAATGTCGCACTTCCTCCTAGCCATATAAAATGTTGAAATTAATATACAGATTATACAAACTATTCTAAATGTAATGCAATGAATGTTATGAAATATTTATACTATGATATGCAATGCTAGACCTAATAACTACCATAAATAAGCATTTTTATCATGAATTCATGTGTGCTTATCATCCACCGAACCCAACAACTCCACCCCACCGCCGGTGAAATGACTCGCCGCCCTTTTAGTCGGATAAGACATCTGGAGTGTCAGTCAGACGTCTGTCCAAACGTCTAGACATATGCCCGGACGTCCAAAAGTGGGAAAAATCGAAACCTACTTTTCCGACACGCGCATGGGGCACACGGAATATTTTCTCTCCTTGCAACCCTGTCACCCGAAACCCTAATCTCCTTCTATTTAAACCCCCACTTCCCCTCACCCACGCCACTCTCCACCAGCCACCACCACCTTCATCCTTCACCTTCCTCTCTTCCTTCCAGCACGGTGAGAGAGAGAGGCAGGACACGGAGGAGGAGGAGAGTGCAGCGAGAGTGTGGAGGGAGAACGAGAGGGAGAGAGAGGAAGAACGTGAAGGGAGGGTCGAGGCTGAAGGAGCTCAGCGGAGCTCGTGCAAGAGCTCGGAGGAGCTCGTGCGAGGGGCGGCGGGCACGCACGCGAGGAGTACGGGCTTAGGGAGGCAACCTCCCTACCCTCTACAGCTGCTGAGGCTGCTGCGGCATGCTGCTTGAGGCATTGCAAGGAAGGCAGCGTCGCGGAGGAGGTTCTGGTACTGGGAATTTTCCAGTATTAGACGTCTAGAGAGTCGACCAGACGTCTGCAGAGGCATCAGGACGTCCGGAGCTGAAGCCGGACGTCTGAAAGCATATTATCGCGCAGAGGTACGTGTTTCCTGCGCTACTTTCTGCCATGCAGACTGTAGCGCAGGAATGTTTGGTTGAAAATAGGTCTGCATTTATCGTACGCAGGTGCAGGGCGTTGGAAAGGCACGCGGTGTGCATATCCAGGCACTTTTAGACGTCTAACCACATCACTTGACGTCCGACGGCCCTTCCAAACGATTGGAAGGAAGGTCAGACGTCTAGAACTCTCCTTAGACAGTTGCAGGGGAGTCTGGACATCTGAGGCAGCCACAGGAATTGAGAGGTAAGATCTAACATCTTTTAAGACGTCTGGGACTAGTCCCAGACGTCTGATTTTGGACAGTATGGGTGTTTTTGGCCCATTTGGGGCCCAAATGGAATTAGATTTTTGCAAATGAAGTACCGTTGTTTTCTACTTGAGTTTCTCTACGTGTTAGTGTAGAGTATCCACTATTTTGACATGTCTGATGTAAATTAGTTGCTGGTACAATTTACCAACTGGTAGTGTGTTCGGGGCCCGCGGAGACGACGAGATCTGCGGTGCAGGCCTCCATTCCTCCCGTGATACCCGGTAGAGTGGTTTAATTCATTTGTTAAGATGTAAGTAAAGAATATGCTTGCTTAGATTAAATTGATTAAAACTCTAGGATGTGGAATGAACCATAAGGTAGAAATGTATGAGCCTAATGTTGAGCTATACTATTCACTTGAGATGCATGTTTAACTAAATTGCTAGCAATATGTATTAGTTGATTTATGAGTTGCCTTGTCAGATATGAAAACACGAGCTTCCTGCTATGTAATGGAAAAATGGAGAGTTGAATAATATGATCCAGATATTGATAAATGAGATGAATATGAACATGAACCTTGCGGGGAATTAGGAGTAGAACTCCTGTATATGAAAGGAATCTGAATGTAGACGAGAAGTGAGTTGGCCCTTGTATACATGGTACCAAGGAAAGCAACTGTTCCTTTTAGTGTAAAGGGGGAGCCAGCCACCCCTTGGGTTGAGACCCGAGGTAGGACTAATCACTCTACACCGACTCCTGTTTGGCCCTCGCGTACGTAGTACCGAGATGTGCTACTAGTGTAGGGAGGGAGCTAGCCGTCCCACGGGGCCCGGGGTTAGGACTAGCCAACCTACACCAACTTTTTAGGCCCTCTAGGCAAACTAGGGTAGTCGGATAAAGGTACGCGGACTGTGGAGGGGCGAGACCCCTGTTTGGTTCTGAAGGGCGAGACCCCTTTTTTGAGAGGGCTGAAAGAGGTTGTGGTGTAGACCCGGATAGGTTGTGTTAATATGGTGATTTTATCGTTGAAATGCGTATAGTGGTTAACCTAAATTGAGCCTAACCATCTCTTTACAAAATTTTTAACCTGGCCTACTTGATTTTATCTTGGTCACTTTTAGGCCCAGGGTCGAACTCAGGGAAGTGGGATTAGAAGTGAATGAGTTTCTACGCCTTTCCTACGACGAATCTCTTCCGTTCGTTTATTATGTTTTTGGTGTTTTTCTATTTAATATTTTTTTTTCTCATAATTTTTGTCCTTGAGGTACACCCTCAAAATCAGGTTCTTGGCTTTGAGCCAAATTAGGGTTCCCAAAGTCGGTCTTGCTATTCACAAGACTGAATACCTGCAAGTCAAAGATTATCTTTTCTCTTTTGTGTATTTTTTTTATCCTTTTAATGGCAGGAAAGAGAAATAGAAATAAAGTAAATATAGTATATATATATGTATAAAGGGGTGGGGGTGGAGGTGGAGATGGCGTGTAGTATGGTGTCGAGTCGATCGTCGTCTAGGAAGACGCAACCAACAGGACGATGTGCCGCGTGGAGTGTAAGATGGATGGTGGAAGATGTGTGCGAACACGCTTTCTGTACGCGTGTATCGGGGAATATCTGCAACTGGTGCAAATATTCCCACGACACAACGTGTGGTAGGTGATATGAATATATATATGTAAATATATATATGGTTATAAATATATAGGTATATGTGTACTTATATATGTATATATGTATATATATATATATAGTAATATATATATATAGATATATGTAGATATATATATATATGTATGTATATTTAGTTATAGATATATATGTATATATGTATGTATATTTGTGTGTGTGTGTGTATATATATATATATATTTATTTATGTATGTATATATACTTATACTTAGTTATATAGGTAATAATATATATATAGATATATATATATATTTATATATTTATACGTATATAAATATATGTATATATGTATATATATATGTATATATGTATATATATATGTATATAAATATATAGATATATATATATATATAAGTATATATTAATGTATAAGTGAGAGTGTGTGTGTGCGAGAGTGTGAATGTGTGTGTGTATGTGTCTGCTGAGGAGTGAGAGAGTGCTGTGTGAGAGAGAGAGAGAGATCGTCTGCTTGAGAAGAAGTGGCGAGTTAAGTCATCTGTAGCAGCGGGGCGATTTCTGATGGCGCACGCACACGCGCAGGCGCGCGAAGACGTGTGTACTGAAGGGAGTGAGCGCGAGGGAGAGAGGCCGCAGCGCACTGCGCTGCGCGGTGAGGCGGGCGGGCGTATGCGGGCGAAGGGAGCGGGCACACGCAGACGCTGAAGCGGGCGGGCGTACGCGGGCGAACGCAGACGTGCGGGCGGGCGCTGGAGCGGGCGCGGGCTGGGATCGGTTGCGGTGCGCCGGGTGACCGGTTAAGTGAGAAACTTACCGGTCACCGCACTGTAGCCACAGTGTTTCGCTAACTAGCATGAACAGTGGCTACAGTGCATGGTTGAGCCGCGCGACCGGGTGCACCCGGTGTTGTGAGTGCGGGAGCCGCTGCGCGAGCTGGCGCGCGTGCAGAAGGTCTGCGTCGGCTGCTGGCTTGCGCGGAGAGTCGGGTGTACGCGAAGAAGCGAGTGGCGAGGGCAGCCTGTAGGCACACGCGGTGGCCTGCACTATTGCTGCTGCTGCGGACAAGTGGTGGCCGGTTGAGCTTCAAAGCTTTGAAGCTCCTATGGCAATGGCGGGGTAGGCTTGAAACGATGAAACAGGGAAGAGAACCACCATGCCCACCAGCTTTTTGATGAGCTGGGCGGTGGTGGGACTCACGGTGGTGGTTATGCACCACAATGTGGTACTCCTGCCCACAGAGTGGCTCCTCAGAGGAGGAGAGGCTGCGTATGGAGGGAGAGGGAAGGAGACGGCCTGGAAAAGAAGAGCTGCAGTGTGTTGGATTTTTTTGTGTGGACCAAGCTCTCCTTTGCAAAGAAGAAGCCGTGCTCTTTTAAAGAGGAAGAAGGCATGCACAGCCATGCGCTGGCTATGCATGGCTGTGCATGCTGTGCATGGCTGGCAGGGCAAGCTGCTGTGTAGAGCATGGCGTGAGGAAGAAGAGGCCATGTCTTGCAGCCGCGAGAAGAATTCAAAGTCAAATAGAAATAAAAAATAAAGATGGAGATTTTGCAAGGCAGCACTTGAGGAATTTGTTAATTGCAAGGCCATTTTATTCACTCTCCTCCCCTCTCAAATAAATGCATGCATGCATGTATTTTTACAAATGCGACTATAGATACCTAATATGCATTGGTAATGCTAGGAAATAGCACAAGACGGCACAATTGTTGGTGTATTTTTGCTGTGCAATCAAGGGCGAGGCGTTGTACTGTTCCGTGTTGTACTTTGGGCGTACTCGCTAGCGGAAACGACTGACCGCGTGCTAGTGCGAGGTAGCTACCCATGTGCTTATCACACGTGTCGTAGTCACCGCTACATCGCGACAGTGACCTCGGGGTGTTTGACTGGGTATAGGACTACCACGGAAGACTATCCCGACTAGGAGAGCACCACATGTACCTTCTACACCACGGGAAAGACTGCAATCAAGATCGTTCCCACGAGGAACAAGCAAGATCAATGAATACTTGGATCCTTTGTGAAATAAATGAACCAGAAATACATAGATGAGGTAAATAGAAATGAGAATAAAACCTAGTTGCTTGTTTTACTTTACTTGCACATAAATAATATAAACACCACTCTACTCAGTGTTCGCTGACTCTGTCTTTTCGTAACCCTGTTCAGGACCAGGGGTTGAGCATCCCGAGTTTCCAGTTGTAGAGGGTGCTGGGCCTAGCCGAGCTCAGCCATAGTTGTCTTTCCCGCCCTTTTTCTTTTCTGCTGTAGTTGTGAGTACTTGATATTTAAATTATTGTTCCTGTTACTTTCTGTTTTTCTTCCGCTGTTGTTGATGTGGTGGCATGTACTATTTTGAGACAGTGTGCTCTACTTTCCTTTACCGTTTTGCTTTTCCTTCTGCTTAGTTATAATGCATGTGTGGATGTGGTATTATTTCCTGCTTTTGGTTATTTCTCGTTGGGCGATTAGGTCTTGGGATTAGTTGAGGCGAGCTGATCTCAGGTCCTATAGGGCACGCCACTTCCAATCGTCGTTTTGCCACCGGTGTGACTCCCCTCTCTAGCTCATCTGCACCGATGTCCTTGTAGCCATCCATGCACGACCATCACCGCTGACTTCTTCACTATTCATCATCTTCCTTGACGGGAACCCATCACCCATCGGCCACTCACATACACCATGGATATGTCCGATCACCATTCTTTCCTCCATTGACACCCAAACGTTCACCTCTCCACCACCGTCATGCCTATGCCATCTCAACCACCACCGTCGACCGTGGACGCCGCCCCCAAGCTCCACGCCGACGACAGGTCCCGTCCTCCGACTGGCCACTAGTAGCCACTCGGTCCGTGCCGAGATCACCAACGTGAATCCTGGACTCTGACGCACGTTCCCCTTGATCCTCGCCGCCAGCCAAGCTTCCTTGCGCAAGCATGAGAGCACACGAAATCCTCTGTTTAGATTTGAATTAATAATTATGGTGAATGTGCTTGCCACTATCACTATTCTTTTATTTAAGGTTTTAATATATTGAAGTAAATTTGCATGGACATCCCTCTTTTTAATATGAATTAGATGTGGTTGAGTTCTTCGTATGAATGATATAAAACATGGGGTGTTGGTTATAGTAAACAGGTGTTGTTGTGTAGGAGATTAATATAGACATTATTTGCTATTGCCAAGATCACTATTAGTGACACGATATTATTGTGGTAATTTTGCATGTGAACACCTGCCTTCTTGATTAATTACTTAGAATGAGAATTTATGCTGAAATGAGTAGCACTAGTTAGTATACACCCCATTGATTTTCCCGAATAAATAAGGCACCACTCATGAGTTTAATAGGCTAGTTCCTCCTTGTCAACATGACCTAACTATTTTCGTAGTTAGATTTTGAGTATTAAATGTTTTGAAAAGTGATTTTCTATTACGTAACTAAATACAATGATACTACATTTCATGTGTAAAAATTCATTAAAAACGAGAATCGCTCTTTCAACTACAAATAGCCAACATTCACCCACTGGCCGAGAATAGAAACCAACTCCAAAAGCCTTCGATCCATACATTTCACTTTCCCAATTAACCGCTAAGCTTAACCAAAGAGTCAAAGGGAGGCCAGCAACTCCCTAAACCAACCCAGAACATGTCTAAAAGATCAAAGCTACAATCAAAATTCAGCGAGTACAGGGGCTAACACAAGTTATCCAACCTTTAAATCCTAACAAATCCGTCGTTATTATTCTTCAATTTTAATCTCGGATAACGGATTTTACATATATTCCACATGGAGATATTAATCAACTAAAACATCCAAGTTTTCACTTTGATTAAGCCCATTCAATCATTAGATAAATTCTCAGTAATTAACCCTGATTTTAGTATAAATAACATCCCAAAATCCCATTATTTTAGTGTTGATTTCAATGTTTAAATAATATCACAATTACCACCCAAACCCAAGTTTTATCTTACTTTAATTCGATTAATCTCAAGTATTAATCCATCAATGAATCAACAACATAATTACATGTTAAAGTACCCAAACATAGCAAAAAAATGCCAACATGGATTTCGAACTTAGCAAGAGAGGTGAATGCAGACACAACGAAGAATAGTGCAAAGAAAATCTAAATAACATGTTTACTATATGTGAAATGGATCGAAATGGAATAAGCGAGTGGACTACTCTACCTAACTTCATTGGAAGGCCAAGGTGACTCCTAACAATGCACAAAAGGTTTGGGAATTTGTGTGAGCGTTCCTCAAAATCTGTGCATGCACTGAGCGGGTCTGTTGATCATACACACTAAGAACTGGGTTGAAAACCACTCTTATGATTTTTTATCTAAGGAATAATACTCAAATGTTGAACGTGTAATAACGTTAATACAATTTCAATAGTATCTTATTTGCACAAAACGTAGGTCGTTTGATCCCTTGAACTGGTTAAAATAGTGCGAAGGGGTCTCTTAAACTAACATTGGACCAACCGTCAACCACCGATTCACGTATGAACTATGTCCCAAGCCCATGCCCCCGCCCCTACTCACACTACACGTGACTTCCACGCCTACCAATGCTAATGCGCGTGCTCTGCACGTCGGTTGTGCTTTTTTTTTCTTTCTCTTTTATCTTCTTTCCTTCTTCTCTCTCCTCTCCCTTGAATCTTGTGCAGCCCAAGGGTGATAGTGACACCCCTGAGCCCTAATTTAATCCTTTTATAGATCACTAATTAGGATGAGGGTTAGGGAAAGTAATGATAACATCATCATGAGCCATAACTAGCTTTAATTAATCAGAATCAAGTGATAAATGCTCCTAGATAGTTGCCTGAGTGTCATAATTCCATTCAGATCCATTTTGAGATAAGAACATTAAATCAAGGTAATTCTGCAGTTTTAACATTATATCATGAATGTAGAATAATCATGAGGTTTCCCAGGGGTTAATCTAAGGTCTAATGAGTATTAAAGTCTAATAAGAGGGTCCATACAGATAGAAATGGGATTTCACGCATTTTGAGAACTGATACAAAACCTAAAACCTTATTTTCCGACCTACTTGAAATATCGAGGTTTTGGTCAGGATAAAATTTATCTAAACATTCTAAAATTAATAGAAAAATATTCAATGAGGTTTGATATCATTGATTTGACCTTTGGAACCTATTTTGACTTTAAACAGATTCATAGACACAATTCTACCCTAATTTGAGTTTCTATGCAAATTGCCCAATCAAACTTGATCAAAACTGAAATCCAACTTCATTATCAGATTCCTTGAAACCAAATTAGGTTTTTACCAAAATTTGGGCCCAATCATAGTTCATCTTGATCTAGTTTGCATTTTAATTGAGTCAGACTCTTTCTCTTACATATAATCCCCTAGCTTTCGAATTATTTACAAATCACCCCCCAGCTTTTGTCATCTTCTTTTAAAAATGGTCCCTGCTGCCATGGCAGGTGTGAACCCAAAAGAGTTGACCTTCAATCGGGGATACCTCCTTGATTTCTTGACCAATCCCTTCTAAAATTGGAAGGGATGATCTTGAGAAAGTCTCCAATCACCTGAATCGCATCTTGGACTCAAATTTGGACCAACAAGCTCATACGAACCCTTAGGATTTCAGGGATCTTCTTCCCTAATTTTTCGAGCTCTTCAAGCTTGTTTCCAAGCTTAAGAGCTTGCCCGAGCTCTATAAAAGCTCCTGGAGCTTCTAACCAAACTCCTTAGCAAGGTTTCGACCCTAAAATCCTCTTCAACTCCTTCCCCGGCCGTCTCCGACTAGGCTCCGGCGATACCTCCTCAATCTCTTCCTATGACTGACCAACAACCAAATTGGTTGGTTGTCCTTCATCCTCAACTTCGTCCACTCCTCGACAACCAACTCAAGAGCTTCCTCCCCCTCTCCTCGTCGCCGTCCTCACCCTCAGGAGCATTCATCATCTCCGACGCCAGGCAATCACAGCCAGTGCCTTCCTTCCCTTTTCATCCAGTAACTTAGGTTATATCTCCTCCTTCTTCTCCTGAATCCCCCCAACTCTTTACTTTTATGTTTCAACCATCGACGTCACCATTCGCCCTCCATCTTCTCCAAGTCCGGCCGAGCTCTAGCGAAGCCTCCATACCACCACAAACCATCAAACATCCCACTATCACCTCCATAAGCTTTGCCTCATCTCCACAATCAAAACCCCTCACTTAAATCCATCATTCACCCACTCCAAAGCTCCACCAAACAAACCCATACTCGAGCACCTTCCTTGACGTCGCCTGACCACCACATGCACTCCCACGACTCACAGACACCGCCATCACCTTCACCATCCTCAGGCGAAGCTTTTGAGATGCTTTGACATGGCCGCAAGGCCGTTCTTTGTGTTTTAGGTACTCGCTAATGCTCCATCGCCGCCCTCATCTTCTCCGACCTCAGTTGCTGTTCTCTGACTACAATCACCCTCGATGCACTCCCAGGCTGTGCACAAGACTCCCAGGACCCTTCCTAGGTCCTCCAATTGAAGACACGAAGCCTCAGTAGCTGCAATCGAGAGAAGCTTCCTCTGCAATTTTCACACGAAAGGTAGGGACACATAGTCCCACATCGGTGGATGAGAGACAGCTGATGCAGTATAACATTGATCTGTGAAATGAGCTGTCTGCCCAAGACACCGGTGGTTTGGTTCTTGCTTTACTTACACCCGCTCACCCGCCTACGCACACCTCGCCTATGACACATGCCTACAGGCTTGGTCACTGTTCTCGACTCGATAACCCAACTAAATACTTGAACCTATACCTAGGTTTGAGAGAGAAAGAAGGAAAGATTTTTGAGAAAGCGGGGGGGTGGGTTTTGCTGCATCATCCTTGTGCCCTTGTGCTGAAGAGGAGAGGCTCTCGATGCTTAGCCTCTGAAGTGTGCTCTGTGCTTGAAGGCCTTGAAGAAAGGGAAGGCTTTGAAGAAGAAGAAAAAGAAGGAGAAGGCTCTTTGAAAAGCCTTGTGCTTGTGCTTTGTTAAGGTGTCTGATGTTGCACTCCTAACGTTTGATTGAGGATTATTCTGAGCACTATTGAGTTATTTGAGTACCTAAGTTTACATTGAATTCTGATTGAGGATTATTGCTGAATAATTTGAGTAATTGAATGCATGCTTAATTAAAGAGAATAGTGGTGATTCAAATTACCATTATTTTTATTCGTTTTCCTTTTTGATTCCATGATCTCCTGAGATATTAGATTGCATTGAATATCAATCTAATCAGTTTTATTTATTGAATATCTATTATTGTGATCAATTGATTATGCTCATCTATTTTAAATGAAGATTAATGTGTGAATTCCATATTTGCTCCCTGCGAATGACTTCGGACTCCCTTTAGATTTTAAGCTTATAAATTTAAATGTCTTGTTGTGAGATTTAGGAGTGTACTACAATGAACACATCTTTAAAACTCTTTTATCATCCGTAAATAGAAAGTCATCAATTTCCTAAAATACCCTTGGAAATTGATTTATTTACATTGTAATCTTGTTAGTCTTATTTTAAGCATAACTTGAGTTACACAACTTGGATTTGCGTGAAACAAGCATCGTTGAAAAAATCATGACTAGAGAAATCTAATGATATCCCATATGGTACCCTTTTGATGAGGTTTGACCAAGGATTGACAAAAAACATGAGTTTTTTTTCACGTTTTACGAGGCATTCACTCATAGGATCTAATGTGTCTAGGGGTTCAAAATGACTCAAACCACTCCGAAATGACTCAGGACTTAGATTTTAGGGCGTTACATCATCCATCAAAAGAGGTAAAGAAAGGGCCTCTTGTTTGAGGTGAGATGATTTAGTAATTGCCCCCTTGCTTCGATCCTTTTCTTTCTTTTTACTGGGGGAAAGGGTCAATGCACATTGTGATTTTGGGTAGGTAGTTATGCTATGTTTTCTCAAGTGAGGAGAGCAACTTTCCTTGTGGGTAGTGACACCATTGCCCTGCCTCCTTTGGCTACATTTCCTTCTGTCATTAACTGTGTATTGTCGTTCCATCTCAGGCACCCTTTGATTTTGTTGGCCTTTGAGCTCTTGAGTGCGCTTTTAGTGATGTTGGTCTATCAACATAGAGAATTTTTTTTGGGGGTTTTCCCAGGATATCTCCGCGATTGCCTTTGACCCTTATGTTCCTCAAGAGCCCATGTCAAGTATTGCCAATAAGTTAGGTTTGTTGCTGATCTTGATTTTCCTCCTACACCTTTTCTCACGCTCCGAGCTTCGTATCCTTATGAAAACTCTGGTGAGTCCTAGGTCAAACTTAGGGGGCGAAGATCATTTCTAACTTAATGCAAAAGCATGAACTAAATGTGACTAACTAATTTTTTTTGTATTTTTGTATAAAGTGAAGGATATGAGAAATCAAAAAACTAATTACAGGATATAAATAGAAGGGGGTGACAAACAAGATTGTAAATAATATAACGAAAATAAAACTTTATTACTACAAGAAATGTTCAACTATTACAACTAGAAATAATGAACTAGAAGAAAACAGAAAAGAGTGGAGAAGAAGCAGAAGATAAGAGCATAGCCTGTGGATGCAACCTCCTTGAAATAGATTTGGAGATGAGGAAGAACACCTGGAGAAGATGAGGAGAACGACCACAGCGATGATGAAGGTGAGGGCCGCATGCAAAAGAAGGTGGTAAGAACCTATGCTAATGTAGGAAGGTGGTGAGATTTTTTAGGAAGGCTTCTTAAAGGTGGTGAAATGATTATTCTAAGGAGCATAAAACATAAGGAAGCATGAAGAGAGGAGGGGCTGAAATGACTCTTCCGTACCTCCATTTTTGTTCCCTAGGGGTCACCGAGTAATTTTCAGGACCTCAGGATGTTTCTACAATTTTTGCACACCAAATTGTGCACCCGAGGTTCACCGTACAATTTCTCAAAGCCTAGGGTATTTTCTATAAATTCTACTACTCAAAATTGCACTCAAGGACCACTTACAAATTCTTTAAACCTCAGGGGGTTTTTTGTAAGTTTCACATACCCATTAGTGTGACTAAAGGCCTCGGGAAAGTTTTCCTAAACTTTAGGGGCCTTTAAATAAATTCCACGTGCTAAATAACCCTCATAGGGACCCATGGGTGGTTTCCTAGATTGTAAGGGTGTTCTTGCAATTTTCATAGTAATAGAGTGAGACCAAGGATTCCCATATCTTTCTTTCCTTTGTTGAGGGGCGAGGTGTAATTTTCACGCCTATAAGTTTTCGTTTTGGGCACCCACATAAAAAACAACATTAGGATAAAAACCACAATTTTTCCCTACCTCACCCAACTAAACCCTAAACCCTTGCTATAAAATGCCCCCAACTCTCCTCTCTCAGGCACACACAGTGTGAGAGGAGAGTAGAGAGGGCGGCGCCGGCACGAAACGTGCGAGAAGCTCGCAGCAGGTGGCACACAAGGGGCGAGGAGCAACGCACGTGGGTGATGCGTGAGGTGGAGCAAGGTGTAGTACGCACTAGTAGCAAATGAGGAAGAGCAAGGCAGTGCACAGGCAGCACGCGGATGGTGTGCAAGCGACCGGTTCGTGCGGGCTAGTCAGTTTGAATTGGTTCCGGGTCAGTTCAGGTGACCCCGATTGGTTCAGGGCCCAAACAACCTCAAAATTGCGCACGAAAGATACCGTTGGAATGCTTATTCAATTTACCACGTCTTGGTGTCTTTTTTAGCACTGTTTTAGCATGTTTAGCTCACCAAAAAATTAATTAAAGACCTAATGACCCTCTTTGACCCACTTGGTGCATAGAAATCACGCCCAGAAGGGGCACGCTTTCCGAGCAAGGACACGCAACATCTATAGGAGGTTCGAATAGATCATTGTGCCCCCATTCCTTCCAGTTAAATTGTGGTAGAGTGGTCGCCTAACTGCACCTTTTTGTTAGTGACTTAAGTAGGCATTGTCATTGTGTTGAGCTTATGTGTTTAGAATACCGTGACATGTCATTTCCGAGCCCAAGTTTTATTATTGCTGAGTACATGCCCTAGCTTTGTAAGCTTGATACATGAGTGGGTTGGCTTATCAATTTCTCTAGTTGGAATAGTGGTGGTGGAATTTAAATTAATAACTTGTGCCAAGTATGAATGGTCAACTACATGTATGTTGTTATGACTCATGTATGATTCGAAATAAATCCCTAAGTATGTAAGTGATACTTGAATATCTCTAGTGCTTGGAATGATTGTTGAATGAGCTTGGTAGCAATGACACTAGGGACATACTTGAACCCTAAAGGAAAACTAGACACTCACTTTAAATGCAATGAACACTTGGATTGGAGATGCCTGAACTTGTTGGCAACCAAGTAGGGACATACTTGAATCCTAAGGTGAACTAGAACTGATGCATAAGTATGCATCATATCTGGAATTGCTAATGGGGCATAAATACGAATGTGGGGTGGTGATTGGCCCGTGTTGAGATTTGGTTGTGGGGTTGAGCTAGCCCTCGGGTACATGCGTATTGAGAAGAGCTAACCACCCTATTGTGCAGAGAGAGCTGACCTCCCCGGGTGGGAACCCGAAGGAGGAACAACCTTTCTACGCACACACTTATTGGGCCCACGAAGGGCCAACCGAGATAGCCGGTGAGGGTATGCAGTGACGTGGAGGTTGTGTGGCTATTGTACTATTTTTTGTGTATACACATTAGTGGAAACGACTGACTGTGTGCCAGCACGGAGTAGCACCTCGTGTGTTTATTGCACGTGTTGTAGTCACCACTACACCACAGTCATGACCTTGGGGTGGTAGACTAGGTGGTAGGGTGAGCATAAGGTGTTCTCTCAGCCAAGAGAGCGTCTTGTGGTCACCCTGCAACTCGAAATACTATAACGAAATCGTCTCTCTAGGAGACATGTGAACCAAAAAGAGGATGATCGTACTTAGTGGGATTTATGAAAGGGATACGTACAAGATAAATGAACTATTGAATAAATCTAACAAGGGAACCTGAAACTGTCAAGTTGTTTTCCTAAAATAATCAAGGCCTAAACAAACCACCTCTTACTCTTTTGTTGTTGTTGTTACACGTTCTTCCTTTTACCACTCTACTCAGCTTTGCTGACGCCTACTCTAATAGTGTACTCAGGTCAGGGAGAGAGTAGCCAGCTCCACAAGCTACCGAGGGTGACGGTGCTGGGCCTAGTCACGCCTAGCCATAGTATCGTTTACCGTTCTACTGTTGTAGTGAAATGACCCTTCCCAAGGGTAGGTAGGCTTTTTCTAGAGATTGTGAGGGTTTTGTCGCAAATTTTAACCCCTTGGGTTTTTGGTGGAAGGACTTGTGGGAGTTTGGGAATGAGGTGGGGCATTTTGTGCAATTTCTCGGCCCCACCCACACCCACGCACACCCCAAAACCCTAAAACCCCCTCTATTTAAACCCACTACCTCATTTCCCGAGCCCCCACCCTTCTCGTTCCTTCCTCGGTGCCACCAGCAACCCCCTTCCTCCCCCCTTCCTCTTAGTGACCTCCCTTTCATGCAAGGAGCTCCCATTGTGGGAGTTGAGTGCGCAAGGAGGGGCTTAGGCAAGCTAGCGACAAAGCTTGGAGGAAGGATGCGCGTGGAAGCTGAGGAGAGCCATTGCTGCTGTAGCTCCTAGTGCGGGGTGCGGCTTTCGCGAGGAGAAAAGGCTCGCGAGTGGTTCTGCGGAGTCATTTTTCCACAGAACCAGACGTCTGGGGAGTCCAACAAACGTCTGATTAGATGTCCGGAACTATCATCGGACGTCTGATACCGCACAGAACCTGAGGTAATGCCCTCCTCGAGACTTGTGCGCATTTTCAGTATATTTTCTTTTGCCTAGTAGACGTAAGGTTGAATGCCTTGGGGTGTGCGCTGCGTAGGAGAGGGCTTACCATTCGCGAGAGAGGAAGGCTCGCGAAGGACCTGGGGAGATTTTTCTCTGCATATCAGACATTTGTATCTCTCAACAGATGTCTGACCGGACGTCTGGAGGTAGCACTAGACGTTCGATAAAGCAGATTTAAATGGTAAGGACCTGTCCACCCGTTTCCTTTTCGTATGTGTTATCTGCGGGTGACTGTACGAGTCTGTGTGTGCCTGCAAAGTCGTTGGGAAGAGATGTAGGCGCAGCTTTCCTGGGGCTTTAGGACGTCTGGACGCATCTATAGACGTTTGATAGCTGCCCCAAACGTCCGGGTGCATTGATAGACATCTGGGAGGACCTCAGGACGACCGTGAGGGGTTCCAGACGTCCGGTATCAGCACAGAACTCAAGGTGAGCATCCTGTTGCCGTTTAAAATGTTTGGGACCTCTCCCAGACATCTGATTTTAGTCTGATTTAATGTATTCAAGCGCCAGGCGATTGGTCCAGGTGGACCAGCCTGCCTGGTCCAGTTCAAGTGAACCGGGAAGGGTTTTTGGGTCGGTTCAGGGCCCAAATGAAGTCAATTTTTCGTAAATAAGGTACCGTTGGGTTCCTATTAGAAATTCCCATGTGATGGAGCCTTGTTCTAGCTATTTTTGAACTCTTTTTCCTATCTCGAGAAATATTGAAATGGTTGGCTTGACCGTCCGTGTTACTAGGACGCTTGTCAGTGGTGTGCACGAGACCCGCAAAGGCTACGTGGTCCGCCGTTCGTGCCCCCACACCTCCCAGTTACTCTGGTAGAGTGGTCCTTACTATTCCTTGTGAATTAAATGATGGAAGTGCATGTTATTTAGAACAAATTGGTTGAACCCTAGGATGTATAATGAACCCTAGGGCTGAGATAGAAAATAAAATAATTATACATGTCATGAATGTTAAATTGTGGTATTGTTTCTGAATATGCTAAATTATAAGCTGCCTGTCTACATTCGTTGAATCATGGCTTGAACTGAAATACATGTTGTATCTTGTTTAGTTTGTTTGATGCGATAATTGTTGAATTGTGAAACCATGAGCTGCCTGTTATATCCTAAATTTATCATGATATGAATAGAGGCATGTGTATTGTATGGAAGTAAGAAATTACTATGCAAGAACCCTACGGGGAACTAGAAGAGGAACTCACATGTACGGAATAAATGTCGACAGAAAGTAGCTGGCCCTCACGTACATGGTACCGAGGAGAGCTACTATACATAATGTAGGGGGGAGCTAGCTGCCCCATGGGACACGGGGTTAGGACTGACCCCCCTACACCGACTCTTGTTAGGCCCACTAGGTAAACTGAGATAGTCGGATGAAGGTACGTGGACTGTGGAGGGGTGAGATCCCTGTTCTGAGAGGGCAAGGCCTTGTACTGTTCCATGTTGTATTTTTGGGCGTACTCGCTAGTGGAAACGACTGACCACGTGTCAGTGCGGGGTAGCTACTCTTGTGCTTATCGCACTTGCTATAGTCACTGCTACATCGCGACCGTGACCTCGGGGTGGTAGACCGGGTGTAGGACTACCATGGGGTGCTCTCCTGGCCAGGAGGGTGCCACGTGTACGGCCTACATCGTGGGAAAACTGCAATCAAGATCATTCCCTTAGGGAACAGGAAGATTGAGAGACATTGTGGACCTTCGCTGGAAAAACACTAATTGTTAATTAGCTGTCGTTCAGATAATTAGGTAATTACATGTAAATCTGTGGTTTTCTTTATTGCGTAAATGATATAACTGTTGTATATGCCACTCTACTCAGCGCAAGTTGACTCATTGTTATATATATAACCATGTACAGGTGAGGGAGTCGAGCAACCAGCACCACCGGCTGCAAAGGGTGCTGGGCCTGGTCGAGCCCAGCCTTAGTTTCCAGGACTAGTTCTTTTCCAGCTTTCTCTACTGTAGTGAGTGTTTCTATTTCATGTTGGACTCGATTGTGTGAACTTTTAATGTCGTGATGGCTAGTTTTGGATTATGTTATTATCTTTTTGAGCTTCAGTTACTTTTGTTGCTTCCTTTAATTATTCTAGCTACTTGCATGTGTGGTTTGTGTTGTTTTTGTGCATGTGGTTTAGTTTCTCGTTGGACGACTAGGTCTCGAGGTTAGTCAAGGCGAGTCGTTTCTGGGTTCCCAGAGGGGTCGGATTCGGGTCGTAACATGTAGTATGCCTCTTGCTTTAGAATTCAAGTAGTTTTCCCTTTTCTATCATACCTAGTGGTTTGATGTGATGGTTATGTTGTAAACTATTTTTCCATGCATTATTCTTAGTTTTTTACCTACCTTCCTTGTATTATGTTCTTTCTTTTATGATGCATATGGAATGTTGCTATGTTTTAAGTTTATTGCTTGATGGATGACTAGATCTTGGGTATTTGGACACGGTCCGGCCCGGTTGTCATTTGGGTTCGGGTTAGATCGTAACAGGGGGCGTGGGATGTGTTTATATAGAGGTTTCTAGGTCTAAGGTAGAGGGCTAGGATTTATTAGCTTTAGGATTAAAGGCTAGGATGGAAAGATAAAGGGATAGGTTAGGTTGGTTTTGTTGGAAAACTAAAGGAGGGCAAGGATCGATTTATGGAAGTACACTAGAGGGGGGTGAATAGTGTAATTGAAATATAACATGTAAATAAAATTCAACTACACAAAATGAATACCAAGATTTTTAAGTAGAAACCCAAATCAGGAGAAAACCACCACCTTTGTCAACTCGATTTAAGATTTGTCGATCATAAAGTGATCAAATCACTATCCACATTGCTTGAAAATGAGGGTGGTGTACCTCAATACAAAGTACACCTTCAATCCCTAAACAAAGGTTTCTCTCTTCCATTAGGAAGAGATGGGGATCCGACAGGCCGGACACTCAAGTAAAACAAGATGAAAATAAATGGAAATAAACCACAACCCATAGAGCACCCCCAACAAGATAATAATATAATCTAGCTACTATAGGTGATTAGGAAACTCCATGAGATGATTGGTTGCAACTAAGTAGTAAGGGAGATAGAGTTTTGCCCAAAGTACAAGAGAGCACAACAGAAGGGCAAGTAGCAAGTGGAGCAATATAGAGTGTAGTGCCTGAATTGTATCTCCAATTGGTGTGTATGCCTAATGAGGGGTTAAGGGCAATTTATAGGCCTCAAGAGAAGCTTCAAGAAGGCTTGGGAGCTTTCTCCTGGCTGTTGGAGATGAATCCCTAAAGATTTGGTCGAAATCCAAATCAAATCAAGCAATAATTGTTTCTGATAGCAGAAGTAGACATCTAAAAAAATATGTCAGACGTCCGATATGAAGTTTCTAGACATCTGATAAAAAGGGTCAGTGTTATTGGACTTAATTGGATCTAAACGGTACACTTGTTACTAAGTGTTGGACGTCTGATAACTCACTATAAGATGTCTAATAAAATTTTTAGACGTTTGAAAATGAGTGAGTTTGTTCTTGGATTGGATCAGATCCAAATAATGATCTAGTGTGTAAGGGCCAAACGTCTACTGGATGTCTGGCAATATTAGTGGACATTTGATAGTCATAATGACTTAGGATTTTGGGTTTCTTGAGAATCTCTGAATCGAGATTTACTCTAATAAATCTTGCTTTACGTCAAACCGGTCCTAACATTCTAATATTAGACATTTGGAAATAATACTAAAATATTTCTAAGTTGGTTTGCAAAGATTTTGTTTTGACCAAAGTAAATTTAGGCTTCGATTAGTTCTAGCAGTCAAATATTCGGACAACTAAGAGTGTCCAAATGTTTGAAGTAGGCTATGGACGTTTGATCCTAGGTCTGGTCATTTGAAGCTTAAGTATTTAATTTCTTAAGGCAGTGTATTTGGTATTTGGACGTCTGATCTAAGTATCAAATGACTTAAATTTTCATATCAGACGTCGGGAACTAACATTAGACGTCTAATACTAGGGTATGTGTTAGATTTAAGGTTGGATGTTGTTCTAAGTTATTTCCTAAGTGTTCAGTGCCTAAGTCAAAAGTTCCTATATTTAGATAGTGCCTCTTCACAACTCTTTTAGGCTCAATAAATAGAAAATTACAACTCTATTCAAGAAGGATATGCAAATTATCCTAAGACCTAGACAAAGACATCTTCATCCTCTAGTCTTCCTTTGAGATAAAATGAGATGAGACCTGCAACTTGGCTATGGTAAAGATAAGAAATAGTGATTATGTTATATTTACTTTCCTTTTGTTATTGTGTGAAATCATCAAAACATTTATTGAGAGAGGTTGAACTAACAATTTGTAGGATGATGGAGGGCCTAGATTTAATCAAGGGGGGTGGCACCTATAGTTGTTTCTAGGTTAATATGGCCAACCATTAGGTTGTCTAAGGAGGGCCCTTGGATGAGGATCTAAAGAATAGGATTTAAGGTGATAAGATATGCACTAATTGGCTTTATTAGGATAGGAACTTAAGGGGGAATTTTAGGAGCCTTAGGATCTTGATCTAAGGGTGTAGGAGGGGTACCTAGGTGACGACTAAAGGTTTTATAGAAAAGCCATAGGTGGGGGCACAAAAGGGACAAGCTTTAGGGTTTGTGTTAAGGGATTTAGGAGTAGGAAGGTTTCGATGATAAGGTGGTTTAAGGAGATATGTTTGGTAGGCCATATAAGGTTTCTAAATAGGCTCATGGCCAACCACTTTGGGTTGGTAAATAGGCTAGGTAATTGGGTTTAGGCTTAGAAAAAATTGGGTTCCTACTTGGGCTAGATCTATGATTAATTAGGAAAGTGGCTAAACCTCCCTGCATAAGTGAGCTCAATTTGGGTTCTCCATCCTACAAGGGTCCAATTAGCTCCAAACTTGATACCTGCACATATTCAAACAAGGACATCAAGATACCAAATATAGATAAGGGGAAAATTACATAAAAACCCATAAAAATGCATTATTTACAAAATCATGCTAAATGACCAATTTAGCCTAACCTAATGCATTGTAACCTCATTCACCCTTAAAATAGCATTAGTTAGGCATAATTTATTTCAATAAATATGGAAATATCACATCTTGAGGGGTCATTATCCAAAAAAAGGGGCTCTTGCTCAAGCTCAGGTTGGAAGGGATGCTCCTCAAAAAGGTGGGTTGATGGTTCAAATCCCGAGTCCATTCCATGCTGTGGGAGCGAGCACGTCCTGATTCTTCAAGCGGCGTGCTAGAGTCGACCCCTCAGGCGAAGGTGGATTCTGCCCCACTCGATTCAATTGGTGTAAGGGCACCTCGATCATTGATTTTGATGATAACAAAACACTTGTTATTTAATAATTGCATTTGAGTTATAGTTGACGGAGCTCAAGCTCGCGTCCATAGTAGATGGAGGAGCTTGATGGAGGGGAAGAGAAGATGGGCCTTCACGTGGAACGAGAACTTGAAGGCAAGAAGAATATGATAAATATCTTATTTATCTTTGTATTTATACTCTTTATTTTCTTTGCTCTTTATTTTCTTAGATTATATGTTAAAGAACCCAAAGTAACATATAGTCCTAGGAACATTTACATTGCTCTAGGATATCTTAGACAATTTTGAAAATCACTCAGAAAACCAAAACAATAATCGGACAGCCTGATCAGACGTCTAACCTGGACTTCAAACTTCTGATATTGGACTTTAAGACGTCTGATAGTTTGTACAAACGTCCAAACACTTAGGTTGGACTTCATGTATTCTGTTCATTGGTTTCAGTCAACCACCCCATAGTCCATACGTCTTAGAAAACGTCTGATAATCTTGACAGACGTCCAACAATAGGACCATTAGACTATTAGAACATAATATTCGAGGATTTCCTTTTAATCATATTTATAACACTTTCAAACGTCCATAGAGCTTCTCAGACGTTTGATAGTTTGTACAAACGTCCAAACACTTAGGTTTGACTTCATGTACTCTGTTCATTGGTTTTAGTCGACCATCCCATAGTCCAGACATCTTAAAAGACGTCTGATGACCTTGACAGACGTCCAACAATAGGATCGTTAGACTATCAGAATATAATATTCGAGGATTTCCTTTTAATCATATTTGTAACACTTTCAGACTTCCATGGAGCTTCCCAGACATATGATAAATAGACATTAGGCTAAATTTGACTCAAATCACTTTTGTCAGACCTATTAGCTATTTAAGCCTCGGTAAATCCATTCCCACAGAGAATTGCCTTTCCAAATGACCAAATATCTTGTTAGATGTCTGACCTGTCGTCTGAGCAACAAGACTCTAAAACCTTGTTTCGATCTAGTGAAAACAGGAATTAATCCATCTTAGAATTAGACATCTGATTTAATTCCTAGATGACTTAAAATAACTTCTTAGATGTTTGTCTTGATATAACATCGTCTAGATGATCAACCCTTCTAGATCAGATGAAGGCCCAAATGTCTGACCTTAAACCTAGACGTTTGATAACCCTATCAAAATCATAAATGACCCTGATTTCGACCTAATTTGCCTTGGATTTGATTCAAACGGCTATGGAAGCCTTCTAAGGCCTTCTAAACCCTTCTTAGGGCCTCTATAAATAGAGGACCCTTCCTTTGTTCAATACTCCTTGATAGAATACTTTCCACCATATTTGTGTCAAAGAAGTGATTGAGAAGAGTTCTTACTCTCCAAGTCCTATTCAACAAATCTGAGCGTGCCGATACTCTTCCGAATTCACGTTGAATCACTTCCGATTTAGGCAGGACCCTTTCACCTATAGTAGCTAAGTTCATTTACCTATTTGGGCTCTATAGGTTGTGTTTTTCTCTTACCTTTTCCGGTTGGGTATTCGCTTTGTGAATTCCCGTCTCCTTCGAGAGACAAAATGTAGATTCCCTACTAGGAGGGGGGACGTAATAATTGCGGAAATAAATATAAACAATCTCACAAAATAGACAATCACACAAGTACACAAGTATTTTTTAGGTGGAAACCCAAACCGGGTGAAAACCACCAACTAACCCTCTCGAGTTAGGATTTTCCGATCAACCAAGTTGATCAAAATCCACTAAGTGAATCACTTTAAACGAGGGTGATTCAACCTCAAATACAACCACGCTACAAGTGCGAGAGTAGCGTTCCTCAACCCCTTCTCTTCACGAGAAGGATTTTGTCCCTCGAAGGAGACGGGAATTCGCAAAGCGAATACCCAACAAAATAATAAAGATAAAATAAACAAGTAATCCTATAGAGCCAACAAAGTAATTTTTAACCTAAGCTTCTATAGGAATTAGGATGTTTCCCTTTGAAAGGAGTGCGTCGACGACGTGGATGCGTGAGCCACGCGACGGCGCAACTTCGCTCTCGTGAACTACGGCGGGAGAGCGGGTGCGCGAAGGCTTGATGCTCTCAAGATGTAGAACTTGAGCTTTGAGAGCAAGAGAGACACAAAATGGTAGAAAGTATGTTCCTTAGGTGTTTCTAGGTTTCTCTTGGTGTATTTTGGTGTGTAAAGGCTCCCTTCTATTTATAGAGGCCTTAGGAAGGCTTTGGAAGGTTTAGAAAAGCTTCCATAGCCGTTGGACACAAAGCCCAAGTGAATCAGCCCGAAATCAGGAACAATCATTGCACTGATAGGGTTATCAGACGTCTGATTCTGTCATCAGATGTCTGGAAGACCACTTTAAGACGTCTGATTTCAAGGTCAGACGTCTGATTTCGTGCGGGTTCCTCCCTGACTTGAATCAGATCTAAACAGGGTTGTTCTGCAAGTCTATCAGACGACATACAGGACGTCTGGCACTATGTCCGGACGTCTGGAAACCTACTTTTTCGTGGGAATGGATTTGCAACGGCTAGAAAATCTCTGAGAAGAGATTTTTGGGTCAGTCGAGGCAAAACGGTCAATTATCAGACGTCTAGAAGGGCTTAAGGACGTCTGATAAGGCTCTAACGGTCATATCCTTGAGCGTATGCTAGGAGAGCCAACGGTCCACTAGTTGGACGTCTGGCAAAGTCATCAGACGTCTCCTAAGACGTCTGGTCTAATGTCTAGACGTCTGATTTCATCAGACAGAACTAGTTATGTCCAGCCGAAAAGTTATCAGACGTCTGAATCAACAGTCAGACGTCTTAAAACACTTTATTAGACGTCTGATTTGGGAATTAGACGTCTGGAAGTGCTGTTTGAACCCTATATTGGTTTTCTAAGTTCTCTACAGAAAATCTAAGTATCCTAGGGTTGTGCCGGTGTTCCTAGGACTATTGTTAGGGTACTTTGAGGCTCTTTAACATAATGTTCTAAGGAAATAAAGAGTAAGAAAAAATAAAGACAAGAGTACAAGAAAGAGATAAACAGAATTCTATCCTATTCTTCTTATCCTTCCATCTTCAATCTATCGCTCCTCGCGAATCTTCTCTGTTCTCCGTCGAGCTCCTCCAATCCGTCCTGGATATGAGCTCGAATTCCGTCTAATCACGTCTACATTTGCAATTGACCTGAAATCTAAGACTCCAAGTGCAAATGTTAAATAACACGTGTTTTGTTATCATCAAAACAAATGATCGTGGTGCTCTAGCACCAACACAAAATACTTCTCGTAAAGAGGAGGGGATTTGAGGTACGCTACCCTCGTTCAAAGTAGCATGGTTGTAAGAGGTTGAGTCATCATCGTTTAAATGACTCGGTTAGTAAATTTGATTGACTAGGTTGATTGAGAAATCCTAAACTGAGGGTTTTGGTGATGGTTTTTACCTGGATTTGGGTTTCCACCTAAAAATCCTTGTGTGCTCGTGAGATTGCATTTTTGTGTGATTGTTATATTTTATTCCGCATTATTTTGTATCACGCTCGATCTCACCACCCCTCCGTTAGTAATTTCAATTGGTATCAAAGCATGTACTCGCATCATCGGCGTTGCAAACCGACGAGGATCCAATGCAGGGAAGTATCACCGCCATGAGACACTTGGAGGGGCAGTCTACCGTTCGATCGCCCTACTTCGATGAGAGCAACTATGCCTACTAGAAACTGCTTATGAGGATGTGGCTTCAGGCCATCGACTTCGCGTTATAGGGAAGATGCGAAACCTCATATGAAGTTCCGGCAAAACCCAAAGGTGGATACTGATAAACGTCAGTTTATCATTATTCTTATGCATTAAAACAAACCTAGCTCTTAGGATTATGCTCCGCAAACGGGTTTTTGGGTTGCATTTAGGCATAAATTAGGTTAGGCATGCATTGCATTTTTTATTGTGCTTTTAATGTGTTTTTATGAGTGTTAGGGATAAACAGATGGCAAGATCCCTAGAACCCTAATACTCAGGAAGGCAACTGGTGAAGGAGAAGCTCTCACCAGCTGGAACTCAGCTTGATCCAGCTCACCATAGCTGGGATTCAGCTCACCTGAGCTAGGGTTAGCTCATACTAGCTCCATTAAGCTCATCTCAGCTGAATGGCAGCTCAAGAGAGCTCATCTTAGCTCACCCTAGCTCAGGTCAGCTCTGATCCAGCTCAACTTAGCTGAGTCAACTCATCTCAGCTCCCATTAGTCCACAGGGAGCTCTAGCTAGCTTAGCTGAGTTGACTGGAGTTCAACCCAGCTTAGGTCTAGCTACATCCAGCTCTACTCAACTCCAGCTAGCTGAAGATGACTTCATTCCAGCTCAGGAAGCTCAAGTCCAACTCCAGGGGACTTAACTTAGCTCAACTCAGTTGAGCTAAGCTACCTCAGCTGCCTCAACTAGCTTGATCCTCCCTGGGAGCACCAAACCCAGCTCACTTCAGCTCATTATGGTAGAAGCCAGCTTACTTTAGCTTGGCTTAGCAGCTAGCAAGGAACTAGCAAGCTAAGCCAGCTAGAGTAGCTCCATGCCACCCCCTTCAGCAGCTGCCAGCTCCATTTCAGCTCCAGACTTCTGTCCAGCTCCTCTCTTCAAACCCTAGCTCCCATTGCCTCCTCCTCTACTCCATTACTAGCTAAGCTGGCTTAGCTTAGCTAGCATCCAGCCCCTTGGTCATCCTCCACCTTCAACTCAACCCTAGCTAACTCCACCAACTAAGCTTACCTAGTCCACCTAAGCTACCTAAACCTCTACTCTATTTTGGCGCCAAGATGAACACCTCTTAGCCCCTCAACTACACCCAAAAGACACCTTGTTTTGGCGCCAAAATAACCTTCTAGAAGCCCTCCCTTTTGGCGCCAAAACACCCCCACATCATGGCCCTACACATAACCCTACAACCTATCCTAGCCATCCACCTAACCCCCCCTTCTAGAAGCCTTCATGGTGGCGCCACCTTTAGGTGCCTCTCCACCACCATAACTACCACCTTCACATCCCCCCACTTGGCGCCAACTATCCTCCACCTTAAGATCACCTAACCACCTCCTAAAAGCCATCCTAGCCCTACACTTCATCTCCACCTTAACCACCACCTTCCACCTCCATAAAAACCCATCACCTACCACCATTTTCATCATCCTCCATTAGTGTATTATTCTACCTATACCCACCTACACCTACGGCCAAGAAGAAGGAGTAGAGAAGAAGATTAAGGGGGCACATCACCCACCCCTTTGGTGCCTTCTTCTCCCCACTCTCTTCAACTTGTGCCACACCAAGGAGGAGGGCCATTCTACTTCAAGGAGGATAGCCAGGTGATTGTCTGAGCGAAACGGTGTGGCTTCGAGAGATAACTGGTTTTTATTGTTATGTCGTTGTAATATAGCCAGTTGTTGCCATCATTTCAAATATATAAAATTTTTTACTCGGAAAAGAGTTCCCGAGGTCGAACTCAGGGAGCAAGTTGTATTCTAGAGATATACATGTTTCTTTTACAAAAAGAAAGAGAGAGGGAAAGAATTTGTTGTCTTCTTTTCTCTTTGTTTTCTCCTCGTGATGTTCTTCTTTCTTTCTTTCTTCAGATCTCCTTCTTCTTCTTTGTTCTGCAGAGGTGATGTCTTTCTTCTGCAATGGTGATGCTCTTCTTCTTCTTCCTTGTTCTGCAGAGGTGATGTTCTTCTTTCTTTCTTCAGATCTCCTTCTTCTTCTTTGTTCTGCAGAGGTGATGTCTTTTCTTCTTCTTCCTTGTTCTGCAGTCAGGGACGTCGCCCCTCCTTCTTTCTTCTTTTCCCTTCAGGCCGTCGTCTGATTTCCAAATCAGACGACTTAAACTGCCTGTTGCTACAGTGTCTCCCTCAGCTTCCTTCTTCTTCCGCGGTTCTTCTTCTTCACCTGTGCCTGCACACTTCAGAGCTTACATCAGAGAACAAAACCTACTCTACCCTCTCCCCCCCCGCGTCTCTCTCTCTCTGAAACCACTCTTGGGAAAGCTCTCCCAGAGCTGCCGGGTAATCGGGTTCAGGTCACGCCCGGGTCCAGGCCCACCGGCGTGCGTGGTGGGCGAGGAGTGCAGGTCAGTCTAAGTCGGGTCGGGTCAGGTCCGCGGGGCGTGAGCGCGGACGAGACCGGGTAACCGGGCGGGTGAAGGGGACCTCACCCCGTGTGCTGAGGCAGTAAGCCTCCAGCACTTTTGCATCTTATATCGCTGCGCCTCTTCAGGCTTTTCCGAGGTGGGACTAAATGTCCCACCTCAATTGCGCGCCCGCAGCGGGGAAAGCAGCGGGAGATCGCAGCGTCACGCGAAGCCTTCTGCCTTAGCTGCGAGCCTGGTGTTTTGTCGAAACGCCTCGCAAGGCCTGGGAGTTGAATCTGGGCGTGGCGCTGAGCGTGGCGCGCCTGTAGCTGCAGGCGGAAGCAGCTCCTTCTGCACGGCAATGGCGGCGGAGGTCGGGTGGCCTGTTCACAAGAAAACGGCCTCTCGGCCTAATCAGAAAGTGCCGGGAGCTTCGCCAGGGTGCGGCGAAGCTCGTGTGGGTGGTGGCGAGGCGTGGGGCGGCGTGCAAGGGCTGCCCTAGGTCGGACTGTGGGTCAGAGGATGGGTTTGTTGGGGGGAGCGTTACGGAGGTGTGGAGTGGCAGTGAAGGGGTGGGGGGTGCTCAGTGTGATGAGGCGGAGGTTCTGCGGTGGTCGGCGAGCCGTGTGGGTTGCTGGGGTGATGGGAACGGCTCGCCGGAGGATGGCCGGAGACGAAGGGGGTCACGGTGGACAGGATCGGTTGAGAGCTTAATTGAATAAATTGAAAGCGGGGGAAGAAAGAGGAGAAGAAGGGGAGTAGTTCTAGCTTACTTGCAGGGACGAAGGGGGAGGAACAGGGCGACAGTCGTATCGACTGTCGCCGGAGAAGACGATGCTCAGGGAAAGGGGCGGCGGCGAGCAGAGAGCCGGAGAGGCGCCAGCTGGGTGCGGCGTGGCGCGGGAAGAGCAGGGGAGGAAGTCTCTGCTGCTGGTATTGCGGCAGAGCGAAGAGGTGGAGGGGGAGGAACCGCCGGAGCTGGTGAGCGTCTGCCGGAGAGAGAAGAGAGGAAAGTTGGGGATTTTCTCCGTCAGATCCAAGCTGCCCTGGTCGGTGGAGCAATGGGGGGTATTTATAGGGATCAAACAGGGAGGAAGGCGGAGGGAGACGACGTGTCTCCCTCGCCGGAGGATGGCCGGAAACAAAAACCCATACCGTCCGTGCTTTCGCACGGCCGGTATGGTGGGTTACAACGACCAAGGGGGTGTCCCTGCGACGGCTGACGACGCAGGGCACCCCCGGTTTACTTGCCAGGTCCCCCCCTCACCCTGCGCGGCGCCATGCTCCGCGCAAGGTCGCCGGAGCATGGTGGTGGCAGGTTTTGCAGGGGGGACCTGATCGCAAAGAACGAAGGAGAGTTAGGGGCCAAAATGCGAGGGTTCAAAAGTTGAGGGCCAAAAAGTAAATATATGAGGACCAAAGTGTAAAGTTGGTCAAGGAGGTTTCTTCTTAGGCTCAAGTTTTTATACATGACTGATTAGGACCTAAGGAATCTGATGGTGAATTTCATTTCTATATTAAACCTTGTTTGACCGGTCAATTTATGCGAAAACCCAAATTAAGTTATTAATTGGGCATGGTTCTCAATGTAGGTTAAAATGGGTTCTGAAGGCCAAATTGAAGGTTCTAAACCCTAGAGATTATTTTTCTATGAATTTTAGAGTTTTTATTCTATTTTTACTTTGCCTTGAACCTCGTGAATTGAAGTGGGTTATTTTAGGGTTACAGATTATCATTTAGTTTCTTGGAATTGCTGTAGCCCTTGCTAGATCATTTCATCCCACTTTTATTCTTATTAAGCTGCTTTGACCTATGTTTGGGCCCTGAATTACCCTGTATGCAGATTATACTGGTAAAATTGCATTTTTACCCCTTATGACTTATTTTCTTCTCAAACTCAGAATTCTCTGAGTTAAGCCTTTCCTTGAGATATGTAGGAGCTTTTATCCTTTGTATTAGGTCAAAATGAGCTAGTTATGGCTCATGATGAGGTTCTCATCATACCCCCATGCCTAGCTTTTGCTAGTCCCTTAGCAAAAACTTAAGGTTTCAACCCTTGTTCTAGACCATGAAGTTTTTAATAGTTTTAGATAAGTGCCTTTTTTATTTGAGCATAGATTAGGTTAGAATGCTGACCATAGGCCTAAAAGGTACTCTAGTACCAATCAAGATCCAAATCTGTCTAGCCTTAGCCTCAGTCTTTTAGCAAAGGTTTTTAAGGCCCACAAGAACTAACCTAAGGTTTACTGGACTTCGTGGTTAAAGCACCCGTGCTTGAAATGATTTTAGCCCTGGCTCAGTTCGCAGTGCGTTTTGTAAGAGAGAGATAGAAAGTTTTTCTGTTTGGAGAGTTTTCTCTCTCTTTTTCTTTTTAGTTCTAGCCTAGGATTGGCTTTTCAACACGGTCTATATCAGATTCCTTGCTCCCATCATCAATCCTCAAGGGTTCCTGGCGATCGATGCTTTGAGATAGCACCGCCCATGGCAACCCCCGGAACCCTGGCTATTGAGATTTCGAGATAATCCCATCCATGGTGTTCCGTGGCCGAATCCAGACCCTGGCAATTGACACTTCGAGATAATGCCATCCATGGAATCTGAACCAGCAGAGTGCTTACATGCCCCCAGTAGGATATGTAAATATCCTAGGAGACAAGCACCGAGGAGATGATATTTTGCTACGCATCTTCGAGGGGATTTCCCGCCTCTCCGCGCTGGGAACTCGTCCAAATCAACTTGTGTTGATCGGCCGCTCCTATTCTAGGTGTTCTTTTCAGAATTTTGCGACGCTTCTGCGTGATTCTGATTTTTACGCTTACTGAACCAGGCTGTGTGTGAGATTAGGGTGCTTAGGTTACTGAGTCCCGTAAACCAAAAATTAGTTAACGAGGCCGAATACTCCCTAAGCCTTAGACCTAATACTTCAGCTTTTCATTTTCCTCAACCTCTTGAGGAGTGTCCAGATCTTAATGGGTACTAAGAGTCTATTCAAGAATGCCTAAGGTTTGCATTCTTTACTAATCTCTTTGTGCACTTTTCTTGAATGAGGTCTAGAACTTAGGTTAATTCCTTAGTTCCTTACTAATGACTATCACTTTTTCTCATAATTTTGTGCTCCTTTTTCATTTTGTTTCTTTTCTCCTTCACAAAATTTCCTTCTCCTCTTTTCCTCTTATTCTTTTTCGAAATTTTTTTTTTTAATTTTTATGGTGTTTTTGGCATATGTGAATTTTTTTGTTTGAAACCTTTTCTTACAAGTTTTGCACTTTCATACCCCCCCATGCCTAAGATTTGCAATGTCCTCATTGTAACCTAGGGGGTCTTAGTTCATTCCTTAAGACAGAAATTTGGATGAGTGGATGGGTCAGGTTGAATTTTTGCGGACGATTTCAAATCCCAGATGCAGGCATCTGAGTTGGGGTCGGCTGTCTACAAGGGTGAACTTCGAGTGCTAAAAGGTGTCAGAACAAGTTTCAGGTTTTCAAAGAGAATGACGGGCTGCCTCCCGTTAAGCGCTGAGTTTTACGCCATCGGCTGGGCGCAATAAGCTCAAGGGGAAAGGAGGATATAAGATGCCTCAGCCAAATCAGTAGAAGTTACATCGATGAACGGCTTGAGTCTCTGACCGTTCACGATGAAAGGTTCTGAATCGTGGCTGAGTGGATTGATTTCGACTGCTCCATTTCCAAAAACCTGTCGGACCAAATATGGTCCGACCCACTTAGATCTCAGTTTTCCTGGGAAGAGTTTGAGTCGGGTATCAAAGAGTAGGACCTTTTGACCAGGATGAAAGATCTTTCTCGAGATGTGTTTGTCGTGGAAGGCTTTAACCCGCTCCTTGTAGATTTGCGAGTTCTCGTACGCGTCTATGCGTAACTCATCGATCTCGCTGATTTGGAGTTTTCTGTGGGTCCCAGCCTTGGAAAGATCTAGATTACAGTTCCGTACTGCCCAATAGGCTTTATGCTCCAGTTCGACGGGAAGGTGGCATGCCTTTCCGTACACCAGTCTAAAGGGAGACATGCCCAATTGGGTCTGGTGGGCGGTCCTATAGGCCCACAATGCTTCCGGAAGTCGGGACGACCAGTCCTTCCTGTCAGGTCGAACAGTGACTTGCAGGATTTTCTTGATCTCCCGATTAGACAGCTCAGCTAGACCATTAGTTTGGGGGTGGTAAGGAGTAGAGATTCGGTGAGACACCCCGTATTTGGTCATCAGTGACCTAAACTGAGCATTTGTGAAATGGGTCCCTCCATCAGAGATTATTGCACGAGGAATCCCGAACCTTGAGAAAATGTGTTGATGAATGAATTTGAGAACGATTTTGTGATCACAGGTTCGGGTCGGTATGGCTTCGATCCATTTGGACACGTAGTCCACAGCCAACAGAATGTATTCGAAACCATCCGAAACAGGAAAGGGGCCCATAAAATCAATCCCCCAAACATCAAAGATTTCGCATACTAGAATCGGTTGCATAGGCATCATGTCGCGATGGCTCATGTTGCCCAAAGTCTGGCAACGACTGCATGCCTTGCAGTGATTGTATGCGTCTTTGAACAGTGTGGGCCAGTAAAAGCCGCACTGGAGGACTTTTGATGCGGTTTTATGCCCGGCAAAATGGCCACCGCATGCCTGGTCATGGCAGAAAGAGAGGATATTGTTGAATTCCCCTTCCGGGACACATCTTCGGATGATCTGATCGGCACCTATGCGGAAGAGGTACGGGTCTTCCCAAATGTAATACTTGGCATCGGAGCGTAATTTGTCTTTCTTGGCCTTCGGCCAATCGGACGGGGTCTGATGAGATGCCAAGTAATTTACTATTTTAACAAACCATGGAAGGCTAGTACCAATAGTCAGCAGGTGCTCATCGGGAAAATGCTCAGTGATGGGTCCGGAAGGGTCAATTATTTCAGAAGGAAGACGGGACAAGTGATCAGCTACCACGTTTTGCTTTCCCGCTTTGTCGCGAATTTCAAGGTCAAATTCTTGCAACAGCAAGATCCATCGGATTAATCGAGGTTTCGCGTCCTTCTTCGCAAGGAGATGCCTCACAGCTGTGTGATCCGAGTATATGATGACATGGGAACCCAGAAGGTACGATCTGAACTTTTCTAGGGCAAATACTACAGCTAGCAGCTCTTTCTCAGTAACCGTATAGTTACGCTGAGCCTCATCGAGTGTTTTGCTGGCGTAGTAAATGACCACAGGTTTCTTGTCATTTTTTTGTCCCAAAACCGCTCCTACAGTGAAGTCGGATGCATCACACATGATTTCAAAGGGTTGAGACCAATCAGGGGACTGTAGGATCGGGGCTTGGGTGACTCGGTCACGCAGGATTTCAAATGCTTGAGTGCATTCCTTGGAGATTTCGAAGGGAACATCCTTGGAGAGAAGAGTGGTCAGGGGGCGTGCGATTTTTGAAAAATCAGGGATAAATCGTCGATAAAAACCGACATGCCCTAAAAAGGATCGGATGTCCCTGATTGAGCTAGGCATAGGAAGGTGAGAGATCAGATTAACCTTAGCTCGATCCACTTGGATACCTTTCTCTGAAATTGAGTGTCCCAGGACAATTCCCTCAGGCACCATGAAATGGTTCTTTTCCCAGGAAAGAACCAAATTCACATCGATGCACCGCCTGAGTATCTGGACCAAGTGTTGGAGGCAATCGTCGAATGATGCTCCGAAAATTGAAAAGTCATCCATGAAGACTTCCAGATAATCACCTACCATATCTGAGAATATGGCAAGCATGCATCGCTGAAAAGTAGCGGGTGCATTGCAAAGACCGAAAGGCATCCTTCGGAAAGCGTATGTTCCGAAGGGGCAGGTGAACGTGGTCTTTTCTTGGTCCTCAGGATGGATTGCCACCTGGTTATAACCGGAGTACCCGTCAAGAAAGCAGAAGAACCTATTTCCCGCTAGTTTTTCGAGAATTTGATCAATGAAGGGTAGTGGGAAATGATCCTTCTTCGTGGAGGAATTGAGTCGACGGTAATCTATACAGACTCTCCACGAGTTGGCTAATCGGGTAGGAATGATTTCTCCGGTCTCAGTCGTTATAGTGGTGAGTCCTGCCTTCTTGGGCACGACCTGAATTGGGCTCACCCAACGACTATCGGAGATCGGGTAGATGATCCCGGCATCTAACCACTTGATGATCTCCTTTTTCACGACCTCCTGCAGATTGGGGTTTAAGCGTCTCTGCATTTCACGAGAAGGTCGTGTGCCCTCTTCTGAATAGATATGATGAGTATAATAAGAGGGACTTATTCCAGTCAAATCATCGAGAGTCCATCCGATGGCTCTGCGATGTTGCTGGAGGACAACAATCAGACGGGATTCCTGTTCAGGACTGAGGTTGGAATTGATAATCACAGGAAGGGTCTGATTAGAACCCAAAAAGACGTATTTTAAGTGAGCAGGAAGGGGTTTCAGTTCGAGGATGGGGTTTTCAGCAGCAGCGGGTGGTTCAGTATAGATGTGAGGTTCAAGGGTGGGAGTTACTGGGTTGTTCATACCTGGATTCGACTCCTCTGTTTACGGGTCAAGATCCTTCTGTGGTTGATGAGGCATACTCGAGTCATTCTGGAGGTGTGATTCATCAACCAAAGTCTTGATGTCACAAATTTGTTCGATGACGCCGCAATTAATTCCTTGTTGGGCCTTAAATATATCAATTTTCAGTGTTTGATCTCCAAACTTAAGCTCTATTTGGCCCTCCTCACAGCTGATGTTGGCTCTAGCAGTAGCCAAGAAAGGTCTCCCTAGAATGATTGGTGTATCCCTAGGGTTCTCAGGTGCATCCATATCTAAGACTATAAAGTCCACTGGAAAATAGAAATCCCGCACTCTTACAATAACATCCTCGAGAATCCCTTTTGGTGACTTTATAGATCGATCTGCTAATTGTAATGTCACCTCGGTTGGTTTTAGCTCAGATTCTTCTAGATGGTCAAGTAAGGATGTGGGTATCAGGTTTATGGATGCACCCAAGTCTAACAATGCTCTATCAAATTGGGTACCACCTATCTTACAGGAAATCAGGGGAGTCCCAGGATCTTTTGCCTTGGGTGGGAGTCTACTAAGGATTACAGAGCTGGCTTGCTCTGACATAACAATTGGGCTCCCTCCCTTGGTTCGCGGCTTACGCTGGGGTGTACATATATTCTTTAGAAATCGTGCGTAAGCTGGTACGTGGCGGATTGCATCCATCAAGGGGATGTTTATGTGGACCTGCTCAAAGAGCTTGACCAGGTCCTCCTCAGGGGCCACGGGTTTGGTGGTCTTCTTTCCCTTGGTCAAGGCCTCGGGAAACGGGATCTTGGTTGGTTCTTCTAGGATAGGTCCAGGTTGTGGATCCGGAACAGCGGTATCTTGGATAACTATCCTAGGGTCATGGTTATCAGGCTTGGAGTGGTTTGGATAATGCGGGTCTTGAGTTGTTTTACCACTACGTGTTGTTACAGAATTTAATCCGGCCTGATTTTGGTTTGGGTTTGGTAGGAGGGGTGGCTGCTGCTGAAATCCCGCATAAGAAGTTGAGGCTTCCATCTCGTCTGGAGATGGAGCAGTAGGGGCCTGATAAATCCATTGAGCGTGGCCTAAATTTGGATTCATAACGCGCTTCTGGGTTGGCACGTTATTTGGGTTAGGAAGAGGTTGGGAAGGGAGTGTGCCTGGCTGGCGAGAATTTGCCAACTGGGCCAGTTGAGTTTTAACTTCAGTAAGCTCGTCCTTGTGCTGTTTTTGAATAGCCGCATTCGTTTTTTGAATGTCAGCCAGAGTCTGAAGGATTAGGGACATTTGATCCTGATTTGGCCCTGATGGATAAGTAGGGTTGGGCCGAGGCTGAGGCGGCTGGTAATGACGAGGGGGCTGTGGGCGAGACTGAAAAGGTGGTCTTTGAGTTTGGGAATTTCCTGCCCACTGAAAATTGGGATGGTTTCGCCATCCAGGGTTGTAAGTGTTGGAGAATGGGTCGTTCTGGATGGCGTTGAGGTCCTCGCAGGTCTGAGGAACCTCCTGAGAGTCAGGGAAAGGGGGAATGGAGTTCCCCCGGCTGGTGTAGAAAGGATCAGATGGGGATGGATATGGATCCATCCCAGGGGAAGGTCGGTGGAGGATGTTTTGCACAGTTTCCTGTGTGGAGGGAGGTTGTGCAAAGGAGTTACGCGCGGAGGTGGCTCGCTGCAAGTGCTGAGTCAGCTCATCCACCTTCTTTTCAATGATTGAGACCTTGTCCAATCGACTGGCCATTAATTCCAGGTCGACTGATGCGGACAGGCCCTGCGTCTCATGTGCTCCCTTAAGATTCGTCGCTGCGCGGGTATTCGTCCTGTCTAATAATCCCATGGAGTCATTGTTGATGGAGTTCTCGCACATGTTTTCGAGAATCTCCCATATGGTGTCTTCATGTTGACCCATGATGTTTCCTCCGCAAGTTGCATTGACGAAAAGGCGGATGTCCTCACGGAGTCCCTGGTAAAAAGATTGGACTTGTTCCCATTTAGGAACTCCGTGATGGGGGCACTTTCTCATGAGATCCTAAAAGCGATCCCATGCCTTATGGAGAGGTTCTCCTGATTGTTGAGTGAAGTGTGTAATCTGATGGCGCAAGGCGTTGGTCCGACCAACGGGAAAAAACTTTTTCAAAAATTCGGATTGAAGTTCTTCCCAAGTGTTGATCGGCCGGGTCTGAGTTTGATACCAATGGGCGGCCTTGTCCATAAGAGAAAAGGAGAACATCTTCATGAGAAGAATATCCCGATTTTGCGCATCTGATCCAAAAGTGTGGGCCAGATGCTTTAGCTGTTTGATGTGCTGGAAGGGATCTTCAGAATTAAGCCCATGGAATTTAGGTATAGCATGAATCATGTTGGGCTTTAATTCGGAATCAGGTCCTCCAGTCGGGATTCTGACTCGAGGCTCAATGGCCACCGCAGCAGGATTGTAGTGGTCTCGCATCATAGGATGCTGTGGTGGGTGCACGAAGTTTTGGAAGAGGTCATTGAGTCGCTGGAGCTGGTGTTCCAGATTATTTTCTTCCTCAACTGGCTGAGCCATGATGGGGGAAGAAGAAGAACTTGGTTCTGAATCAGAAGAGAGAATAATGTGAGGGTGTTGCTGCATAAACACGGGCGTCGAGGCTTGGCCTTGACGAGAGTGAATTTCTAAAGGAGGTCTCAAGGGTGGTCTTAGGGACCTCCTTCCGTACATGCACTGTTGGAAGAGGTAAGTTTAGAAGGTGCTGGACCCAATCAAGGCACCCAAAAATGTGTTGGGTGACTATAGAGGTGCGGGGCAGATTGACCCCTTGATCAGAAAGATCGTCCACCTGAGAATTACCTGGGCAGCCAGAGAGGGAGAGTCCCGCGAAGACCCCTACACGGTAGAGCGTCCCCACGGGTTACAGGGTTTCCCCCACCCGACCTCTCTTGTCACTGCGGTTCCAGGTAGACCAGAATGGGGATCTTGACCTCTTAAGTCTACCAATTTTAAGATCAGGGTGCTTAAGGTTTCACTTGAACTTTAGTCTTTTTAAGTGCAAAGAGTGACCTAATTTAAGGTTGGTTGACCCAAGGGGTCAACTTTACCTCTTGTTTTCTTTGAGAGCTTTCAGGTCTTGTCTTTTAGGGTTCAAGTGTTTAGAGAGAGCCAATTGTTTAGGATTTTTCTTGTTAATTATTTTCAATCAATGGCTTGGGCACACCTCTTTTGGATTTCCTCAATTCTTGATTAAGGGGTGTGTCTCTACTGAAATCCTAATGTTTGACCTTATGTTGGCTCTACTTGGTCCATTTAACTCTTTGTTGGGAAATTAGGGCTCAAGCAAGAATGTGTTAGCCCTTAAATACCCTCAATAGTGTGCAGGAGTAATGAGTTGAAAACATGCAACTCTTTATGGTTACTAAGTATGGAAGACAGGTTAGCCCTATATTGCTTGTTCTTTTCTTTTCTTCCTCTTTAGAGTTTAGGGGTTAATAGTGAGAGGAAAAATTTACCTGTCTTCGGAGTGGTTGTCGTGTGGTTGCTTGTCTTCTTGAGTTCCTGTAGCTGCACAAAAGAGAGGAGATTATCAGAAATTAAAAAAAAGAAACAAGAATGTTTACCTCTAGAATAGCCGTTGCTCCCCGGCAACGGCGCCAATTGATTGTCTGAGCGAAACGGTGTGGCTTCGAGAGATAACTGGTTTTTATTGTTATGTCGTTGTAATATAGCCAGTTGTTGCCATCATTTCAAATATATAAAATTTTTTACTCGGAAAAGAGTTCCCGAGGTCGAACTCAGGGAGCAAGTTGTATTCTAGAGATATACATGTTTCTTTTACAAAAAGAAAGAGAGAGGGAAAGAATTTGTTGTCTTCTTTTCTCTTTGTTTTCTCCTCGTGATGTTCTTCTTTCTTTCTTTCTTCAGATCTCCTTCTTCTTCTTTGTTCTGCAGAGGTGATGTCTTTCTTCTGCAATGGTGATGCTCTTCTTCTTCTTCCTTGTTCTGCAGAGGTGATGTTCTTCTTTCTTTCTTCAGATCTCCTTCTTCTTCTTTGTTCTGCAGAGGTGATGTCTTTTCTTCTTCTTCCTTGTTCTGCAGTCAGGGACGTCGCCCCTCCTTCTTTCTTCTTTTCCCTTCAGGCCGTCGTCTGATTTCCAAATCAGACGACTTAAACTGCCTGTTGCTACAGTGTCTCCCTCAGCTTCCTTCTTCTTCCGCGGTTCTTCTTCTTCACCTGTGCCTGCACACTTCAGAGCTTACATCAGAGAACAAAACCTACTCTACCCTCTCCCCCCCCGCGTCTCTCTCTCTCTGAAACCACTCTTGGGAAAGCTCTCCCAGAGCTGCCGGGTAATCGGGTTCAGGTCACGCCCGGGTCCAGGCCCACCGGCGTGCGTGGTGGGCGAGGAGTGCAGGTCAGTCTAAGTCGGGTCGGGTCAGGTCCGCGGGGCGTGAGCGCGGACGAGACCGGGTAACCGGGCGGGTGAAGGGGACCTCACCCCGTGTGCTGAGGCAGTAAGCCTCCAGCACTTTTGCATCTTATATCGCTGCGCCTCTTCAGGCTTTTCCGAGGTGGGACTAAATGTCCCACCTCAATTGCGCGCCCGCAGCGGGGAAAGCAGCGGGAGATCGCAGCGTCACGCGAAGCCTTCTGCCTTAGCTGCGAGCCTGGTGTTTTGTCGAAACGCCTCGCAAGGCCTGGGAGTTGAATCTGGGCGTGGCGCTGAGCGTGGCGCGCCTGTAGCTGCAGGCGGAAGCAGCTCCTTCTGCACGGCAATGGCGGCGGAGGTCGGGTGGCCTGTTCACAAGAAAACGGCCTCTCGGCCTAATCAGAAAGTGCCGGGAGCTTCGCCAGGGTGCGGCGAAGCTCGTGTGGGTGGTGGCGAGGCGTGGGGCGGCGTGCAAGGGCTGCCCTAGGTCGGACTGTGGGTCAGAGGATGGGTTTGTTGGGGGGAGCGTTACGGAGGTGTGGAGTGGCAGTGAAGGGGTGGGGGGTGCTCAGTGTGATGAGGCGGAGGTTCTGCGGTGGTCGGCGAGCCGTGTGGGTTGCTGGGGTGATGGGAACGGCTCGCCGGAGGATGGCCGGAGACGAAGGGGGTCACGGTGGACAGGATCGGTTGAGAGCTTAATTGAATAAATTGAAAGCGGGGGAAGAAAGAGGAGAAGAAGGGGAGTAGTTCTAGCTTACTTGCAGGGACGAAGGGGGAGGAACAGGGCGACAGTCGTATCGACTGTCGCCGGAGAAGACGATGCTCAGGGAAAGGGGCGGCGGCGAGCAGAGAGCCGGAGAGGCGCCAGCTGGGTGCGGCGTGGCGCGGGAAGAGCAGGGGAGGAAGTCTCTGCTGCTGGTATTGCGGCAGAGCGAAGAGGTGGAGGGGGAGGAACCGTCGAAGCTGGTGAGCGTCTGCCGGAGAGAGAAGAGAGGAAAGTTGGGGATTTTCTCCGTCAGATCCAAGCTGCCCCGGTCGGTGGAGCAACGGGGGGTATTTATAGGGATCAAACAGGGAGGAAGGCGGAGGGAGACGACGTGTCTCCCTCGCCGGAGGATGGCCGGAAACAAAAACCCATACCGTCCGTGCGTTCGCACGGCCGGTATGGTGGGTTACAATGACCAAGGGGGTGTCCCTGCGACGGCTGACGACGCAGGGCACCCCCGGTTTACTTGCCAGGTCCCCCCCCTCACCCTACGCGGCGCCATGCTCCGCGCAAGGTCGCCGGAGCATGGTGGTGGCAGGTTTTGCAGGGGGGACCTGATCGCAAAGAACGAAGGAGAGTTAGGGGCCAAAATGCGAGGGTTCAAAAGTTGACGGCCAAAAAGTAAATATATGAGGACCAAAGTGTAAAGTTGGTCAAGGAGGTTTCTTCTTAGGCTCAAGTTTTTATACATGACTGATTAGGACTTAAGGAATCTGATGGTGAATTTCATTTCTATATTAAACCTTGTTTGACCGGTCAATTTATGCGAAAACCCAAATTAAGTTATTAATTGGGCATGGTTCTCAATGTAGGTTAAAATGGGTTCTGAAGGCCAAATTGAAGGTTCTAAACTCTAGAGATTATTTTTCTATGAATTTTAGAGTTTTTATTCTATTTTTACTTTGCCTTGAACCTCGTGAATTGAAGTGGGTTGTTTTAGGGTTACAGATTATCATTTAGTTTCTTGGAATTGCTGTAGCCCTTGCTAGATCATTTCATCCCACTTTTATTCTTATTAAGCTGCTTTGACCTATGTTTGGGCCCTGAATTACCCTGTATGCAGATTATACTGGTAAAATTGCATTTTTACCCCTTATGACTTGTTTTCTTCTCAAACTCAGAATTCTCTGAGTTAAGCCTTTCCTTGAGATATGTAGGAGCTTTTATCCTTTGTATTAGGTCAAAATGAGCTAGTTATGGCTCATGATGAGGTTCTCATCACCAGGCAAATGAGAAGGACCTAGGGTGGACGTCCACCCTTGGAGGAGGAGAATTAAAGGTGGTAACTACCACCATGGAGGACATCATTTGGAGGAGCATCTCAAGAAGAAGAAGAAGGAGTGGTCTTTTCAAGTCAAGAAGCTACTTGGCTTGGAGCAAGAAGCCCTCTTCTTCACCATCTATCTAGAGGATTTGTGTTTTATTTTTCTTGTATTTTCAAGTAGAGTAGAAGCATTCCTCTATAGGTTTTGTGTAAATAATTTTGCTTTAATTCAAATTGCCTTCTTTCAATTTTTGTTGCATAGCTTTTTACAATTTTTGCCTAGCATTTATTTCACTCCCTCTCCCTAATTATTCTAGGCCTCCACGTGCCTAGGGTGAGCTTAGGGAGAGGCTCTACCTGTCACCTTAGGGTTAGCTTTATTGAATTATGTATTAGTTGTTTTCCTGCTATCAACAAAAACTTGCATGTTGCCTTTATTTCAAAAATCTATAAAAAGTATATATTTAAAAGACCAAAAAGAAAGTTGATTTCTATTTCTAAGCAAGGGATTTTGATTTGCAAACTTTCCTCCTTGGACGACCCTAGATACCCCACCATCTTGGTCTTATAAATTTTAAAAGTGAATCCATTTTTGTGCGTTGCAACGACTTAAAACCCCAATTTAACAAATTGCGCAAAAACGCGATCAGATACTCACAGCAGCAGACTCGCAAGCTTTCTCTCAAAGCAAAAGCGATGAACTCGTTGTACTGCACGTTAAGCCCAAAGGACTTCAACCGGATCTCGCAATGCACCACCACATACGAGATATGACACACGCTTGAGGTAACTCACAAAGGCACCACTAAGATAAAATCTTCCGAGATTAATATTCTTTCACAAGAATTTGAATCTTTCTTTATGAAATATAATGAATCCTTAAGTGAGATGTACACTAGGTTCACTCTTATAGTGAACAATCTTAAAGCTTTAGAGAAGACATTTATTAAGGGGAAGCTTCAAGGAAAGCTTCTTCATTCCCTCGGACCGGAATGGGAACAAAAGGTCACCGTCATCGAAGAAGTAAATGTAGAGGAGCTCAACATAGAGGATCTCTTAGGCATTCTCATGGCCTATGAGATGAAAATAAAGCAAAAAAAGAAGGATACACTGGAGCCAATGCCAATGAAGACCCTCGCCTTTAAAGCCACTTCGTACAGTGGGTAAGTTCTGATGACGAAGACCTTAGGATTTTATTTAAGAAATTCATTAAGTTTGTAGGAACTCAAAGAAGGAGAAGGAGTGAGGTAGCCCGGTACGTTGCTATCATTGCAACGAAATGGGGTATCTTCAACCCAAATGTCTTCTTCTCAAGAAAGAGAAGAAGAAAGGGAAGGCAAAGAAATACAAGAAGAAAGCATCCCAGACTACTTGGGATGATTCAACCTCAGAGGAGGAAGAAGAGGAGAATCCTGAGATCGAGAACAAAATCGCTTGCATGGGTTTTATGGTTATTGCGAGTGATAGTGATGAAGATAACAACTCCGACAATGAGAAAGTAAACCCTTTTTCTATTAATGAGTTGCAAGAAGCTTTAGAGGAACTTTATGTTTTAAGTAAAGCATTGAAATTAGAGAATAAAAAAATGAAAAAGGAATCTAGGACCTTAAAGATTGAAGTAGATAATCTTGTTGCAAAAGGTTTAGATTTAAATGCTTCCTTTGACTTTATCAAAACTAAAAAGAATACTCCTGTTTTAGAAAATAATGAGCTAATCTTAGAAAACACAAACATGATTGAAGAAAATAGCTTACTTAAATATGAAATTTCAGCTTTAAAAATTAAAATGAGCATTATAGAAAAGGAACTAGCTAGTCTAAAAGAAAATTCAGATAGCCTTTTATGTAAATTAAAAGCTAATCCTAAGGTTGAGAAAGGCTCTCTTTCAAGGAAATCCGCTAACAAATCCGAATCCAAATTGACTTGGATACCGAAGAGAGAACTTAAAACTTGTTTGTAGGTTTCAAGGGAGATTACAATATGAGAGATTGGACCTACAAGATGAAGGACGGTCTACTCAAGCTAGGTGGATCAACGTCAAGACCAAGGAAGAAGATGAGGAGACCAACAAGATGATCGGTGGGTGATCGAACCACCTTGCATCAACTATTCAATTGGAAACCGGCACCAATGCTCGGACCTCTAAGCTTTGAATGGGAACCCCATCAATTTTGGCACCCACCTCAAGGGCTATTTTATTGGCCATGGTAAGTGAGGTAATCCCTTTACCTTGATTTTTGATAAATAGCATCTAGATAAGGGGAGTTAAAAATTTACATGCTATATGTCCATTATTAAGAGGAAGAAAGATATCCTTAAATTAGAAAGGGGGAGATTTTAAAAAATAAACGTAGCTGTGTTTCCATTAGAAAGGGGGAGTCAGTAGATAAAATGAATAGCTATCTTGTTATGACAAAAGGGAGATAATATTATTCATGTTCTATTATGTTAAAAAGGGGATTTAACCTAAATTAGAAGAGCATGTATTAAGGGGGCGTATAGGATAAATAATTATAATTGATTAAACCTTTTTGATAATGTCAAAAGAGGAAGAATTTTTTGATTATCATGTGTGATTTTGTCATCATCAAAAAGGAGGATATTGTTGGTGCAAAGGTATCTCGATCGTTGATTTTGATAATAACAAAATACTTGTTATTTAATATTTACATTTGAGTTATAGTTTCAGGAATAATGCAAATGAATTCAAGTGTGAAGGAGCTCAAGCTTGCTTCCATGGTGGATTGGAGGAGCTTGATGAAGTGGAAGAGAAGATGGAGCCTCGGGTGGAGCGAGAACTTGAAGACAAGAAGAACAGAATAGATGTCTTGTTTATCTTTGTATTTGTACTCTTTATTTTCTTAGACTACATGTTAAAGAGCCCAAAGTAACATACCTATAGCCCTAGGAACATTTACACTACCCTAAGATACTTAGACAATCTTAGACGATCTTGGAAATCACTTAGAAAACCAAAACAATAATCAGACAACCTGATCAGACGTCCAATCTGGACTTTTGACATCTGATAGTTTGTACAAACATCCAAACACTTAGGTTTGACTTCATGTTCTCTGTTTATTGGTTTCAGTCGACCATCCCATAGTCCAGACATCTTAAAAGACATTTGATGACCTTGACAGACGTCCAACAATAGGACTGTTAGACTATCGGAATATAATATTTGAGGATTTCCTTTTAATCATATTTATAACACTTTTATACGTTCATGGAGCTTCCCAGATGTCTGATAAATAGACATTAATCTAAATCTGACTCAAATCACTTTTGTCAGACCTGTTAGCTATTTGAGCCTCAGTAAATCCATTCCCACAGAAAATTGCCTTTCCAAACAACCAGACATCTTGCCAGATGTTCGACCTATCGTCTGAGCAACAAGACTCTAGAACCCTGTTTCGATCTGGTAAAAATAAGAACTAATCCATCTTAGAATTAGACATCTGATTTAATTTCTAGACGACTTCAAACAACTTCTTAGACATCCGTCTTGATTCAACATCGTTTAGATGATCAACCCTTCTAGATCAGATGAAGGCCTAGATGTTTGACCTTAAACCTAGATGTCTGATAACCCTGTTAGAATCATAAATGACCCTGATTTTGGCCTGATTTGCCTTGGATTTAATTCCAACAGCTATGGAAGTCTTCCAAGGCCTTCTAAACCATTTTTAGGACCTCTATAAATAGAGGAGGATCCTTCCTTTGTTCAATACACCTTGATAGAATACTTTCCACCATATTTGTGTCAACGAAGAGATAGCGAACAGTTTTTGCTCTCCAAGTCCTATTCAACAACTTTGAGAGCGCCGATACTCTACCAAATTCACGTCGAATCACTTCCGATTTAGGGATGTCCCTTTCACCTATAGTAGCTAAGTTTGTTTACCTATTTGGGCTCTATAGGTTGTTTTTCTCTTTTCTTTTGTAGTTGAGTATTCGCTTTGCGAATTCCCGTATTCTTCGAGAGACAAAATACTCCTCGTGAGCGGAGGGGATTTGAGATATGCTACCCTTGTTCAAAGTAGCGTGGTTGTAAGAGGTTGGGTCACCCTCGTTTATGTGACTCGGTTAGTGGATTTAATCGATTAGGCTAATCAGGAAATCTTGAACCGAGAGGTTTAGATGGTGGTTTCTACCTGGATTTGGATTTCCACCTAAAAATCCTTGTGTGCTTGTGAGATTGCATTTTTGTGTAATTGTTATATTTTATTCTGCATTAGTTTGTATCACGTTTTATCTCGCCCCCTCTCCGTTAGGAATTTCATATTCCTCCCGGGACAAAATTCCTATTAATCATTTTGGGCAAATAGCATTGGGCTAGGATGGGGCTCACGTAAATGCGCTCATCAACGTTGAAGCGCTTTCTTCTGGCCAAAATGTTGATTTGTGTTTGTTGATGGGGGAGGCCTTGGGGAGTTGGCTACTCATCTATATTGGGCCCTCACTTCCTCTTCATGAGGCCTCGGGCACTTGCATGATGTCTGTGTGGGTTAGAGGTCTCCCCTCTCAACCCTTTGTTGGCTTCTTGACTTCCATGTAGGGGAAGGTAGTGGTGCGTTCGTAGTTACCCTTGCTACTGCCCCCTTCCTACTTACCACTTTGAGGCGAGGAGGTTGAAGCGCGCTTTGCACGAGAACAGAGGAAGCGTTGGGTTGTTCGGCCATTGGATAGTAGCGTTGACTTGTCTAAGGCCACCGTGATTTTCCAGCAGGCATGCATATTGTGGGTGTAGGCTTTTGATGCCTGCTTCTCCCACGAATTTATGAAGGACCACTTAGATGCTTTCAAGTAAGAGTAGCTACTAATGTTGCGAATCAATGTGCGAATTTAAGTCGTTAATTTGTAGCCGTGGTTCAGAACTCACATTTAATTCGCAAATGAAAAAAAATGTATAACGAGACCACGAATTGAATCTTTAAATTTAATTTTGGTTCGATGAGTCACGGTCGATCCTAAGAGAGGTAAAATTTGATTCTTATCGCTTCAAATCCGTTTAACAATTTATTTTATTTTTAATTTTTTTATTTTTGTAATTTTCATGACCTTTTAATTAATTATACGAAAGTAAAAAACAGAACTAACACTAATGATCTACACTACCCTTTTTTTTTTTTATCTTTTCTCACTTCACTATTTTTTTTTTTTACTCTTTTGAATAAGGAAATTAAGACAACACAATAAAAACAATAAAACAGACACGTAATCTTTTATTGCATAGGAATACGAAATTACACTACTTGACTAAAAAGTAAATATGTTAGCGCTTATACCAGGCTTAAACAGAAAACATGAAATGATGGGGATGATCCGGGTGTAGTGAAAGGCTTAGGATTAGGACAAGTGTGATGGGATTAGGATATGACCGGGGATTTGTTAGGACGGATTGGGACAAGGTGTCGGAAATTTAGGATATGGGATATGGGGTAGCTAAGGGATCTGGATGGGGATTTAGGTAGGTTTCTAGGAGGTCCAAGTGGTGGTGGTGTTGCATGTGTTTGCGTGCGCGTTACTGGTGGTGAGTGGCCATTATCTACGGTGGAGGTGGCTGTGGTCGATGGATAGGGGGGAGAGAGGTCTGGCCGTGAGTTTGCTGCTGTGGGGGTGAAGATGGTCGTTATCGGCTAGGTAATGGGGTGGCCAGCTGAAGTGAATGGGCTGCTGTAGGGTGTGAAAAAAAAATCAAAACAGAGGAAGAACAGGGGAGGGAAGGTGGCTGTGTTTGGTGGTGAAATTGGAGGTGGTTGTGGAGTGATTGGATCAAGTAACTCGGCGAGGAGGTAGAGGGGGTTAAGAGGGACGTGTGGGTGGTCGTAGCGAGTCGAGAGGTGGAGGGGGGCTGGTTGTGTTCGAAGATGGAGCTTGTTGGGTTCACCGGTGGGGCAGTAGTGGTGGTGTTGGGTGGCTGCACGTTCCGTGGAGGAGGAGAAGGAAGGAAGAAGAAAAGGAGAAGGAGAAGGGAGTGGTGATTGGTGGTTGTCGCTGCGTGGAGGATGGCCGGCGGCGGTGAAGTGTGTGGTGCTGCAGCCGGTGGAGTGGAGTGTGTGTGTGTGTTTTGTGGTAACAAGTGAAGGTGGTGGTGTTGTGCGTGGACGTGAGTGACCGTGTGAAGGGAGTGAGATGGTGAAGTTGATGGTGGAGGATGGGTGGCTGTCGGGTGATGGTGGTGTTGGATATAGATGGTGGACGGTGGTGGGTATGGAGATGGTGCTGACGGTGGTGACGTGGGTAACAAGAACAAAATAAAAGGAATAATAGGAAGAATAAGAAGAAATAAGAAGAAAGGGAGTCTAAATTACTTGCATCGAAATAAAACTAATATATTTGCAATGATTTAATTCTAAATTATAAGAAAAACAACAAAAGAAGAAGGGAATGAGGGAGAGAGGCTTCCAAGTCGATGAGGGCTCCTCGAGCCTTGGCTATGGTGGTGGTGATCCTTGTCTTAGTGCCTACACCACCTAGGCCTCAAGAGTGATGGGCGGCATGATAGAGGGGAGCCTCGGGTGGCCGGCCACCATGGCCATGGGGAGGAGAAGAGAAGGTGGAGAGTGGTGGAGGGTGGAAAAAATGGGAGCGGAAAAAGGGAGGTGCTCCTATGGGATGAGAGGATTTTATAGAGTGGGTATGGAAGGGTCCAGAGAGTCCCGGTGGGTTCTCTTCTAATGGAGAGATTAAGGGTGATTAGTTAGGTGTTAATGAGGGTTACAATAGGTGATTAGGCAGGAGTTTAGTAAATGTTTTGGGCCTCTAGTGTGGGAATGAGTTAGGCTGAAAATCAGTGCACTAAATAGGTGGGAGAGTGGGGTGTTGGGCTAATTATGTGTGGTATTTAATGATGGATTAATTGGTCCTAGAGTAGACTCTAACAAGGTGGCAAGTAAGTGGATATAGAACTAATTAGGTGTAGGGGTGTGCATTTTGTGCGCACATGTGTATAGATGTGTTTGCATAGTGTAGTGTAGACACATGTGTGGAGATTTAATATGTGTCCACATGGGTGTGTTTGTGTAATTAGAGGGTGTTGGGTCAAGTGGATTAGGCTCGAGTTTGTCTTAGGCTTGGTCTTGGTTGTTCTTGGCTGCTCTTGGCCATTTCCCTCTCTCTTGATTTGATCTGCATGCATGCTCCCTTCTCCACCTTATCTGTGCTGGAAGCAATTTAGTCATTTTAGGACCCATGATTGCTGTGCAATCACCTACGAATGGAGAATAAGGTGCTGGAGTTACTCTTATCCAACCTTGAGTGGGCATCTTTACCATGTGCACCCACCAACTTGTGGAATGCGTATCGAAATTGCCTCCGAGTTGTATGTATTCTTATCTTCAATGGTAGTCTTCCTTATGTCTACCGAGTTTAAATTTGTTTACTTCTAATTTCTAGGTTGAGGTGAGCCGAGTTTGTGCGGTGCGACCTTTGCTGCCAAGTAGGCAATGTCTTGGGTAGATGTAGCCTATTGTGACGTCTGAGCCTTACACATTGAATTGGACGAGGCGATGGCCGCTCAAGAGGAGGCTGAGGACAAGAGGGCCACCTTAGACAGTTAAGATGGGACAAAGTTTGCTCGTATGCAAGGTGCCATTACTAAGGCAAAGCAAGAGGCTTCTTTTTACCAGGGTCAACTAGTGATAAATGTACAATTAATGGATATTACATGACTAATTTAGCTTAGTCTTAGCATATTTAGCATATTCATGTGTTTATATTGTTGCATTTCATGCATCTAGGTCATGCGTACATATTTAGATTAATAAGTGTTTTTATAACACTAATTGGTATGTTTTAATTATATGAATAAATGGGAGCTAATGACCAAGACAAGCTGAGGAAGGAAGACAAGACAAAGGGACATGTGGCACCTCTCCATTTGCCCTCCACCTTCGACCCAAGACAACCTATTCTATACATAGCCTTGTTCTAAACCCCATTTAGACAACTCCACATCACCCTTCATCCTTCATCTAATGGCCTAGACTAACATCCTATTTTTAGCCCATCATGGTCGGCCACCTAGGCAAGCATCCTCACCACTCATTTGCCATCCTAGGACCCTTGACACTTGATCCAAAAACCAACCTAATCCACCTAGTTATGCTTCATCTAATGGGCTATCTTAAACCTATCCTAACAATCAAGTGGTGCCACCTTTACACCCTATCCAAGCCCTCCATTTTGAATCAAGCAATCCTAACCTTCCGTCACATAAGCCCTTCTAGAATCCACCATGGTCGACCAAATATGGGACCCCATCTTCACCATCCATCACACATCTAAGGGCCTTTAATCCACCATAACCTAGTCACCCCCTTAGGATCACAATCCCTACCCTCTAAATTCAATCCTAAGGCTAGGCATAAACCCTAGAAAACCAACATTAGTTGATCAACCAAACCCAATCCTAACCCTTTATCTATCATCCTATGGCCCTACACCCATGATCATAAGTAACACACCATTAGCCAATCAAATTAGACCTTACACTCTATGAAAAAACACTTAATCTCATCTTCTTCCATCTCCTTCCTCCACCACTTCCAAAAGGCTTTCCTAAGTAGAATAATTAGGTCCCTTCTCTATCTCAATGGTTGTCCACTAGGTCCCTCCATAGTCACCTCCCTACCACCCTAACCCTAACCCTAAGCCTTCCTCTACCTCTATGCCACCGTAGCTTAGGTTAGCACCTTAGATGTTCCCTTAGGTTCCCTCTCCTACTTCCTTCCTACCATCTCAAGGGCAAGAAGATTGGGTGGAGACTTTACCACTACCACCCAATGGCTTCTACACCTGCTCCAACTCTCTAGCTATTTTCTGCTTCATTCTTATTTCTCTTGTTATGTCTTTCTTCTTCTTAGTTGTAATTTCATTTTTATTGATTGTAATCAACCCTTCTTCTTGATTAATGAAAAGTCTTATTTCATATCTCTCGTCTTCATTCATGCTTTCATATTAGTATTAATTTTATTTATTTTCATAGGTAGATTTTTGCTTTTGTAGTTAGAATTAATTATAGTTTCTCTTCACATCTTGCTCCTTATTCAAAAATGAAGAAAAAATCAGAAAATATAAAATACCAAAAATATAATAAAAGAGAAATTTGAAAGATAATTAATTAGAAGTTGCCTCCCTACGAACGACCTAGACTCTCAAGTCTATTTGATATTTGATGTAGACACACCTATTTCACATAAACAGTCTATTTATATGTGTTCTTAGGCATATAATTGCATTCAACATTATAAATATTGCATAGCATGCATCATTATGTATTTAGATTAGTTTATACAAATTATAGGTTAATTTATACTTTTTGTTGTTAGGGGATAGGGTGATATCATTTTGGGACCTTGGATTGAAGATCCAACTATACAGATCTGATCAGGGCGACGATTGGAGTCCAACACCTCCGAGATCACCCTGATCGAACCTCTGTAGCATCAGATGCAATCCGAGGAAGATCAGGGGTTAAGGGGTAAGGTGATGCAAATCCATACCTCATATGACAAATCCAACCTTACAAATGGGTTCTGATCGATGATCGCAGCCCAACGACGCAAAAATCTACCCGATTGAACATCCGAGGCACCATCTACAAGTATTGGAAAATGAACAGCCTAGATGGCGCCACATGGCGCCATCATAACCACCCAAGGCCACCCGTAGAACTCCATCTGCGCCCCTCAATCTTAGCCGTTGGATTTCCATCCAACAGTTGAGAGCGCACGTGCTTAAAATAAAAAATGCAACACAAGCGGCCCCTTAGTGCAGTGGTAGCATGCTGCGTTTGCAAAGCGATGACGCGTGCTCAAATCCTGATGCACCTCAAATTGAAGCGATGGGTGGGCACGATGAAATTGCGTCGTTTGATCGGTGATGAAAGGCAGTGGCGAGCGCTACGTGGCGCACTCTCGAGCGTCGGATGGAGGAGCGCGCTACACATGAGCGATGACGCACGATCGTATGCGCCATCGTACATGAGCACATACAACGCATGAAGACCGTGTTCATACGATCTCGACCATTCGATCAAATGATCAGATGACCAAGATTGTAATGACATGATGAGGTGCAAATAATCGAAGACCTAATGGTGGCCACGTGGTGCAGCGAGGCACGTTTGATCAGCAGCGAGCGGCAGAGATGGAGCACGAACCTTCACTGACGCTTAGCTATAGTAACAGCCACATCCATCACTAAAGGCCATGCAATTAATTTTCAAGATGGGAAGTGCCCCTTTTGTCCCCATGTCCTCAACTATAAATAGGACCCTACGCCCCACACATTTCATCATCCCTTCTCTTCTCCTTTCACCCTCTTCAAAGCTCTAAAAAGTTAGTCCCATAGTTGGGATGCTCTACTAGAGTCTTAAAGATAATTTTTCTATCTTCTCACTCCCGTTCGTGGAGCACTCGTGGTTGTCCTTTCGCCACCATTCGGGAAGCAGTTCTCGTTGCAACGACGCCCTGTTTCATCCTCTATCCTCCAACTTTGTTCTTCCTCGTCCAACATCTCACCATCCTCTTCCAAGTGCTCCGTCAACACGGCTCGTCCTCTAAGCAGTCGTCGAGGAAGATTTCTCATCCCTATCCTTTTATTGCTTTTTAGAATAGATTTCCAACTTTGTAGTAGTAGCAAGTAGATGTAATGAACATGCTCCTATGGTTATAAAATATTTGTTCATTCTCTCCCTATTTTCTCTTTCTTTGTATTATTTTATTTCTCTTCTATTGTTTGTTATTTAAGTAGAATAGCTAGTATAGATTTAATTCGACCAGCTAATTAACTTTGTGGCAATAATTTTAAACGTAATTTTTAATCAAACATTCGCCTCCCTGTAACTCATCAAAGTTTCGATTATAAATTTTATTTGGTAGCAGATTTTCTTACGAATTTTACAACGACCAGGGTTTTCCAAAAATTTAAATTTTTGCAACGAAATCTCGCTAATCAATATTTTTATGAGTTCAGTACTTTAAAAATTTAAAATGATCATAAATTTCTCTCTATAACGACAAGTTTTTATCCTAAGCAATTTTCTTTGATCAACTAGCCAATGCCCAAGAGGCGTGCCTTGAGTTGGGTTGCCTCCTGAGGCACCAGGATGAGAATTTACCTTGTTGGATACCAAGCTAGAGGCTAATTTTACTAGGTTGGATGGGGTGATTTAGCGATCATTGAAGTTGCAAGAAGTTGTCAAAGAGTTATTGCACCAGTATCGGGTTTGGAGGGCCTTGCACGAGCGGGCTTGCACCGAACTCTCAAACACCACGGAGGCATCTCATGTAGAGAGATGAGGCTAGGGAGGTTGCTGATTCATGAAAACCACTAGGTAAATAGTCGATCGTTGTAGCACGAATTTTCATGGCCAAAATAAAATATCGGATCTCTGATGAGTCCAGGTTGAACATAAGGAAAGAATCGTATCTAACTGAATGTGAATGCAAAGTAATTTTTTCGTATTTTTTTATAAAGAAAAGTTGGTGAGAAGAAGGAAGCAAACCAATAACAATATTTGAAATTAGAAGGCTGGTGAGAAGCACAGACTGCAAGATAATAGCATTGAAAATAAATTTCAATTGTAAGTAATCATAATTCAACTATGTTATGACCTAAAACTCAAACACAAGCTTGAATTTAGATTAAGCATGTCGAGAGGAATCCATTGATGCTTGTTGAGCACAAATCAAGTTTGTGTAGCTTGGAAATGAAGAATTACAAGTTTTGGTCAATTTTGGGAAAAAATTTATGTGGATGGTGTTATATTAACTTTCCGATGGTACTAATTTTATGAAAATACAAGTTGTATGGTAAAATATATGTGAAAAACAAATTTTACAAGAACATGTGTAATGCAAAAGTCAATTTAAGGGTAGATCCGTCCTTCGGACACTTTCTCGAACTCTAGTGGGCCCTCCTAGGGCTTTTGTAAACCCAGCAAGCCGCCACCTATTGCCTTTCTCACGAACTCCATTGTGGGAACGAAATCTGAGAGAGAGAGGGAGAGAGGGAAAAGAAAGGGGAGGAGAGGGAGGAGTTGAGCCACACATGTTTTCTTTCCTCCATATCCTTCTCCCCTGACGAGCCCTCTCCTCATTCCTTTAACTCCACTGATGTGTGGAATCTGACGAGGACGGGCAAAGGACGTCGACGGTGGCAACACGCAAGAGAAGGTGTGTTCTCTCTCTATTCTCCATTCGTTCATGCGTGGGTCTTCCGTCGTATGTAGAGGCGAGGAAAATGAACGAAGGAGAGAAGGAGAGGAAGGCGGAGACGACGATGAGTTGTCGAGAAGCAGGGCGCTGGCGGTGAAGTCAGACGATGCATGGGTTCTCCTCCTGCATGCGGTGGCAAGGAGAATGAATGAAGAAAAAAGAAGGAGAAGAAGGAAGAACGAGAGAGAGATGTCACAGTCATGCCTCACTGAAGGCATGGCGAGGGTCGGAGGTGGGCGGAGGCGACCACGACAGTCGTCGAAGGGGATGCTGTCGAGAAGCCCTTGTGTGCATGCGTGCATGGAGGAAGAACGAAGCAGATCACATGGAAGGAGAAGATGGAAGAAGGAGGAGAAGATGATTGGCCGGCAGGGAAGAGATGCTGGATGCCGCCGACGAGGCGTGGCCCATGGTCCCAACATGCACACACGCATGGCAAGGAGTCGCGAGGAAAGAAGACGATGGAGCGGAGGAGAAGGAAAGAAGAAGAGTGGAATTTTGAAACTATTGTCAAGCTAAAATTTTAAGTTTTTAATATTGCAAATAAGTCCTTAACTTTGCCCTCTTTAATTGATTGATTTAGGGAGCATACGAAACCTGATTCTGACGAGGCACCCATCGTTGCAATCAAGTTGAGACGTACTGTGACATGGTAACTCCTAAGATCTCTTTTCCCATAAGAAGTGGTAACTTGCATTTTTTTCACCCTAGGTTTTTCAATTACCTTTTAACGTATTCTCTCTTGTCTAACTTAAAGGACACCCAGAGTGTGCATGAAGTCTAAGAGGTTTCCAATTTATTTTCTCAGAGTCATCATGACCCCTGGTGATCCCAGGTAGAGTAACCCTACTATTCCTTTTTCGTAGCATTCGATGTATGGTTGAATGTCAACTTGAGATTACGTTGGTTTCGCATTCCTCTTGTTGAGTACTTCGAGTTCCACCTGTTGTTAGTTGTCCATATTTGGGTACATCATTTCTTGAATTGACAAGTGCAATATCCTGAAATAATAACGGATTAAAACTATTAAATGATACAAATGGTTGGACAACTTGCTTATGCTTATACATAATTGGGATACTAATTCAATGCCTACAACCTTTGTATAATGAGATGTTAATCTTTATCTGGCTTGTTAAATTAAATAATCTCTCGGTGAATAAAAGAATTTGTGATAATTATTGGAATATATAAATGATGGGAATTTATGAAGAGGTTGAAAAGAAAGAAAGAAATATAAATAGAAATATCTATCATACTTGTGATGGCGATAAATATTTTAATGATATATATATATATTGTTCAATTTATTCTTGTTGCTCATATTATATGTGATATGATGCATTGCGAATGCTTTATTTATTCTATGTTTATGCAATGGATGACTAGATTTTGGGAATTTTGTAAATTGACTGGAGTTCCTAATAGGTTGGGGGGCTTGGGTCATAACAGATGGTATCAAAGCATGGTCATGTCGTATAGACATAGGATAGTTAGATTAACCAATGCAATGGTATTACATCACGAATCATAGTCATCAAATCGAGTCTTGATCTAGTACTGTAAGAATCATTTCATTTCTTGGGTCCTGTAGGACAGACTTGGCTAGTCACACTTATTGTCAAGAAACCATGAGCAGTCTTTGTCAATGTTTGTTACCCCATCTTTATCTTATTTATGTCGAAGTTGGTATTGTTTTTCCTGCTACTCACCACGAGACCTATTTGCTTAAGCTATAACCTTCAATGTGTCAATGAGTAGTCTATCGATGTTGGCTTTTAATTCTACTTAATAGTTCTATGATCAACTTCTTTGTCAAACAAAACTAACCCATTCAGGTTACGGATTTTGAGGTGAACTTTATGCCAACTTCTATTATCTTAGTTCTCATTTCTCCATTAAGTCTTCTTGTTATTTCTCTGAGGTAAGATGGGATGTAGAGTTCCTGGTCCTCAATTATAACATGATTAGGGATTCTGAGTTTAGGGATTGTGAGCACGTAGTCTCTTGAAACTGTGGACAAACTGATTAATACCAACTCTAAGTGATAGAATTAGTCTTTGATCTACTGATTCCCCCTTGTTGCCAGAAGATGAAATTGACAAGGGCTGATGTGGATGGTCAGGACAATGTGTAGATGTGTCTAGCATAACCCCTACCCCTTAACCTTGCATCTCACCAACAGTATCCATGTGAGAGTATCGAGGGATGGTTTCTTGCCACAAGAACAATATTAATGATCAAGGAAATTTGGTCAGAAGTTGGATTTATTTTGGGACATTCTATTCTCCTTATGGAAGGGAAAGGTAGATCCCCTTTGAAATAACGATTCCTGAGGATGGTGAAGCCTGAACGGATGTAAGTAGCTACTGAATGCGGAAACTATTAATAATTGGAATCCAACACTATTTTGGATGAGAATTTACTATTTACACATTTTGTACTTACGAAATTCTATTATGAGGAGGTGGTCTACTCAATTCTAAGCTATGCTTAGCCTAGTCAGCTCAACATTATCTTGGACAATCCATATTGATCAAGGGGATAGGAGGGCAGCTTTTTATGGTAGAGTTAGTCTATTAGTAGTGTATAGTGGTAATAGGGGGTTACGAGTTTCCTGCAGACGTGATAGTTCTAGAAATGGAAGACTTCGATGTCATCTTGGGGGTAGAGTTGTTGTCCATATATCACGGGATAGTTGTCATCTTGGACGTAGATATTTAAAGGACCTGTGTACCCAGAAGCGTCGATCTAGGAGATAGGTCTAAGCAAAGGTCATCCTACCTGACCATGTTAGCTCGGTGCTCTAACATGGAACACGCCCCAAGATGAAAGACTTGGGAGTGATGATAACACCATCATTTTCCATAACTAGTTTAAATTAGTTGGAATCATGAGACAAATACTCCTAAGTGATGACCTAAGGACCATAATTCCACTCTGATTCATTTTGAGAATAAAATAATAAATATGGTTAATTCTGTAGTTTTAACATCACATCATAAGTGTAGAGTAACCCATGGGGTTTGGTAGGGGTTAATTAGAGGTCAATTGAGCATTGAAGACCAAGAAGTGGGTTCACACTGATAGAAATAGGATTTCACGCATTTCGAGAACCAAAACAATACACAAAACCCTAATATCAACCCTACTCAAATTAAAGAGGTCATGGTTAGGATAAAATCAATCTAAACCTCCTAAAATTCATAGAAAAATATTCTAATAGATTTGTTATCCTTGGTTTGATCATTTGAACCTATTTTGACCTAGAATAGAGTTTCAGATGGGATTTTGCCCTAATTTAGGCTTTTGTGCAAATTACCCAACCAAAAGTGGTCAAAAATCAAATCCAAGTTCACCATTAGATTTCTTTGGTCTAAATTAGGTTAACACCAAAATTTGGGTCCAATTAGAGTTCATCTTGACCTAGTTTGCACTTCAGTTCCTCAAGAGCTATGTTCTTACACTCAAGCCCCTAGGTTTCAACTTTTATTACAGAAAATCCACTAGCTTTCTCATCATTGTCACAACTAATCCCTCTTCACCTCCATCTGAACAGGATCTTTGAACCCAACACCGACGATCTTCAATCAAAGATCTCTCCATCAGCTTGTAATGAAATCCTTCCAAACTTGGAAGGATTGTTCACCGAGAGACCCTCCATCGAATAGGCACAGTCATGGCCTTCCTTATGAAGTAAAGAATTCAATCGAGCTCAAAGAATCCATGCGAAGAACCAAACCAAATCATGATGAATTCACGTTGAATCTTCTTGATTGAGCTCAAATCCGAGCTCTATATAAGCTCTAGATGATCCCAGGTTCATTTCAAGCTCGATTCTAGGCCAAAACCACCTACTTCCTCTCTTCTCCAGCCGCCTCCACTGCAGCTCTGGAGACTCTCCCCAACCCCTTTTGTTCACTGGCCAATGGCTAAATTGGCCAGACCACGACCTTTCTCTCCTTCCGCCTCTTGCCAACCAATGCAGAGGCTCTCTACCCCTCTCCTCATCTCCCTCTCACTCATCGGAGGATCCGTCTTCCTCGCAACTAGCAAAACATGCCGACGTGAGACTCTCTCCTATTCGTCGCATAGTTAGAACTACTCTCTCTCTCTCTCTCTCTCTCTAGTGTCTCCCTATTCCCTTATCTTCTTAATTCAACCGATATATACCTCTTTTCCCCTTCATCGTCCCCAGTGACAGCCACGCCTCTAGCGAAGCGCGCACTCGCTACCGACCACGAAACTCATCGCCACCACCACCAAAACATCCACCTTGCCTCCCTGCACAAAAGCCCTCTCCCTATTGACACTTCCACCCACCAAAACTCCTCCCCGAACAAACTCACTTCTATTCATTCTCTCTGTCATCGATAGCCCTCCATCGGCCGCCAAACACCACAAGATTGCCACCATCATGTTCGTCATGCTCCGGCGATAATCTTGAGCCTTTTAATTTGGGCGTTTAGCCTGTATCTTATGTTTCAGGTACCATTGCCAGTGAGCTTCACCTTCGCTGTCGTTCTCCGTTGATCAAGCTCCATCGACCTCAATCCCACACCCTGAAGGCGCGGTTTGACATCTCGAAGACATCCGGGATCTTAATTTTAAGAAGTAGAAGTAGCAACAACAATTGAGATAACTCACATCAACAGCTTCACGTGAGGAAGAGAGCTTAGATTAGTCCCACATTGAGCATGGCTGACTTCTTCACCGCGTATAAAATGAATTGAGTGAGAAGGCTGCTTGCCTCGAACGCACGGGGGGTGAGGTCCCCCATCCACACCCCTACATACACCCTTGCTTGCGCTCACACACACGCAGGTTTGGGCTGGATCCGTTTGCCCATTACTGTTCCTACCCATATACCCGACTTAGAGAGAAGAGATTCTGAGGAGGGTAGGGGGTGATTTTGCACTATTCATGCCTCGAAATTCATGCCTATACACTCAACACTTTGCGTTTGTGAGGCTTTGTGCTCTAGCCTTGCGCTCGAGGCTTTGTGTTGTGCTTGCCTTGGTTCCTCTGAGGCGTGAGATAAGGCGTCTGTAGCACCTTGGCAACGTTTGATTTGGCTTAGTTTTGGTACTGTAGAGATATTTGATGCTTATCTGACATGGCTATTTGCAAATAAGTGGTTCAAAAGCCACTGTAGCGATATTGAATTAGGTTAATTACATTGGGATATGTACTTGAATGTGGGAATTAAGTGGTGATTCAAATTACCATTTTTAGGGTTTTTAATCTTGTTTTTATCCTTTAGATACAATTTGGTCTATTACTACATATATTTTGATTATTGATATTCATTGCATATCTTTCATGAATTATCTGCTCATTATTTCTAATTGCGATTAGTGTGTGAATTTCAAATTTGCTCACTAAATGAACTCAGACCCAATTTTGTTTCTCGAGCTTATAAATTTAAATGCTGATTCGCTTTTGTTACTGTACTACGATGTAATCATGTCTTAAAACTCAACAAAAGCTTGTCAACAAGGAGCCCTGTATATTTCAGTGGTTATAGGTAACCAACACATTGACGAGGCTCTGCTCAATCTGGGTGCGGGGGTGAACATTCTACCAAGTTCTATTTACGACCTTTTGGGAGGAGGCGATTTGAAGCCTAGTCCTATCATCATCCAAGTCGCAGACAAATCACTTAGGACACCATGGGGATTGCTGGAAGATGACCTGGTAAGAGTGGATGCCTTCTTTCTTATTGACTTTCTTGTACTTGACACTGACTCAACTAATAAGCCCATCAAGCCATCCATTATTATGGGACGCCCCTTCTTGGCCACAGCCAACACCTCTATCAATTGTAGATCAAGGGCACTTAAAATGGGCTCTAGGAACAAGAAAATTTGGTTGAATGTTTTTGATACCTACAACTCGGATTGGAAGATTGTTCCCAGATTGAGGTGGTTGATGAAATCGTTGAAGAGACTACTCTAACACTCTTATGTAATGATCCTCTTCAAATGGTCATATCTAAGGGCCATCCTCCAATTATTGAAGAAAATGTAGGAGATATGCCCGAAATAGAAGAGTTACTGGGAGTACACATAGAGTCTCTGTCCCCAATCTGGACCCTAAAGGTAGATTCACTACCTGAGGCGTGGACATATCAACTTATACCATTAATACAAAAGGCTCCTAAGTTGGAGCTTAAACCCCTCCCTAGCACCTTGAAATATGCCTTCCAAAGGCTCCTAAGTTGGAGCTTAAACCCTTCCCGAGCACATTGAAATATGCTTTCATTGATCCTAATGACACGCTCCCCATCATCATCTCATCTATGCTATCTGAATCGTAGGAGGGATCTTTTCTCGAGTGTTTACAAAGGCATAAGGAAGCTATTGCATGGTCATAGCTGATATTAAGGGTGTTGGCCCCTCCCTCTGCATGCATCATATATACATAGACAAGTCTGTGAAACCCTTTCGAGACATGCAGAGAAGGCTCAACCCCAATATGCGAGAGGTTGTTAAGAAGGAGATTCTGAAATGGTTGGATGTAGGCATTGTCTATCCCATTTCAGACAGTAAATGGATCAATCCGATACATGGGGTGCCCAAAAAGGTAGGAATCACTGTGGAAGAAAATGACCAAGGAGAGTTGGTGACCACTAGACCCTCAACTGGCAGGAGGGTCAGCATTGATTACCGCCATTTGAATATGGCTACCTAGAAAGACCATTTCCCCTTGCCGTTTATTTATCATATTCTAGAAAAACTGGTGGGGAACAAGTACTTTTGTTTCCTAGACGGGTACTCTAAGTATCATCAGATAGCTGTCTTCCCTGATGATCAGGAGCGTACCACCTTCACGAGTCCGTATGGCTCGTTTGCATTCCGTCAAATGCCATTTGGGTTATGTATTGCTCTTGTCACGTTCCAACGATGCATGATGGCTATCTTTTCTGACATGATCGACAAGTTTGTGTCATGGATGATTTCTCCATTTATGGCTCTTCGTTTGACCTATGTCTCTCACACCTTGATAAAGTCTTAACCCACTGTGAAAAGACAAAGTAGGTGTTTAGCTGGGAGAAGAGCCATTTGATGGTCCACTAAGGCATTATTTGGGGCATGTAGTTTCTGAGAGAGGATTAGAGGTGGATTAAGCCAAAATCGAGTCATCTCTAAACTTCCCTCACCCACCAATGTTCGTCAAGTTAAATATTTTCTTGGCCATGCAGGATTCTATAGGTCTCCAAGCCACTCTACAACCTATTAGCAAAGGATGTTTCCTTTGATTTTGATGATAGATGTGACGAGGCTTTTCAAGTCTTGAAGAAAGCCCTTATCTCTATGTTAATTCTCCAAGCAACAGATTGGGCCCTCCCATTTGAGCTTATGTGTGATGCTTTGGATTTTGCCGTGGGAGTGATCTTAGGTCAAAGGGTTGATGGTAAACCTCATATTTTTCATTATGCTAGCAAGACCCTTACAGATCCTCAACAAAACTACATGGTCATTGAAAATGAACTTCTTGTAGTAGTATTTGCTTTGGAAAAATTTCGATCTTATTTATTGGGGTCTAAGGTTGTGGTGTTCACTAACCATTCTGCTTTAAAGCACCTTCTTACTAAGAAGGACACCAAACCTCTTTTGATTCTTTAGATTCTACTACTCTAGGAGTTCGACCTGGAAATTATAGGTAAGGAGTGGAAATGTGATAGCAAATCATCTGTTTAGGACCCCTATTGTTACGACCCGATTCCCGAATCCCTACAGGACCCGAGACTGGCTCGACTTGACTAATCCCAAGACCTAGTCATCCAACAATAAATAACCAAAAAGCAAGAAAGTAAATCACATTCACTTTGCAAAGTAACTAACAGTAAAAGAGTATAAGCAGTAAAGGAAGTAAAAACTGCTAACAGTACATGTCACCACCATAATAGAAAAGTAGAACAAAAATACAGAATAGTAACAGTAACAAAATCTGAACTCACTAACAAAAAAAGGAAGTACAACAATAATAAGAACTACTGCCAGGCTCGACTGGGCCCAGCACCCTCTGCAGCAGGTAACTCGGACTGCTCAACTCTTGGACCTGAAAAGGGTGATGAGTAAACGGAGTCAGCGAACGTTGAGTAGAGTGGTAACCAACTAACTAAAGCAGTAAAGGCTAACAGGTAAATTTATCTTTTCCAATTATTTTACTTTAAGTCATTTCTTTTCACCCATTGGTTTACTTTCAGATCTCTTTCTTGATCTCGTATGTTCCTCGTGGGAACGATCTTGATTGCAGTCTTTTCCGAAGAGTAGAAGGTACATGTGGTGCTCTCCTAGTTGGGAGAGTCCCCCGTGGTGATCCTACACCCAGTTAACCACCCCAAGGTCACGGACAGACGTAGCGGTGACTATGGCACGCGCGATAAATGCACGGGTAGCTACCTCGCACTGGCACGCGGTTAATCGTTTCCGCTAATGGGTACGCCCAAAGTACAGCATGAAACAGTATAGGGCCTAGCCTTCTCAGTAACAGGGGTCCAGCCCCTCAAAATCAAACAGGGGTCTCGACCCTCCACAGTCCGCGCACCCTCGCTTGACTACCCTGGTTTGTCCAGTGGGCCTAACAAATTGGTGTAGGGTGGCTAGCTGAACCCCGGGTCCCGTGGGGTGGCTAGCTCTCTCCCTACACTAGTAGATCTCCCCGATACAGTGTATGCAAGGGCCAATAGAAGTCGGTGTAGAGTGGCCAATCCTAACCCCGGGTCCCAACCCAAGGGCGACTAGCTCCGCTCTACACTAAACAGGGGACAGTCACTCTCCTTGGTACCACGTACTCAAGGGCTAGCACACTTCCTACTCACATTTCCAGATCCTTTCCATTCATCCATAGGAGCTCTACTCCTAATTCCTCGTAGGGTTCATGCTCATATTCACCATGTTATTCCATATCAGGTTTCATTATTCACGGTTCCATTCTTGTACTATGCACATGCAGCTCGTATTTCCACAATTTAACATATACAACAAGTAATGTCACAGGAAACTGTTTAACTAGTACAGGTATTTCATATTCCACAGGCAGCTTGTATTTCCCCAATTTAACATATACAACCAGTAATGTCACAGGTAACTGTTTAACTAGTACAGACATTTCATATTCCACAGGCAGATCGTATTTATTAACAGGCAATTATTTACAATTTTATTCATTCATTTATGACTGCAATCTTAAACACGCATACAAACAGTGCAAGTACTTCTCGTCCTAGGATTCATGCCACATCCTAGGTTTCTAGTTATCTAATTTCACATATGCATTCATGTTTTATAATTAAAATAGGAGGAAACCACTCTACCAGACAATCTGGGAGTACTGGGGGCTCAAACGGCAGACTCATGTGCCTCTGCAAGCCCCGAACATGCAACAGATCAAAGTCCTATACCAAGGAACAAACCACAATGGAACGTTCAGAACAGTATATAAGGCTTTCTAACATGTAGAGGAACTCACATGGAAACCATAGATATCTTGCTTACGTAAAACGAACCTCAAACGGACCCTAAATGGGTCAAAAACAGGACTGCAGACCTAAATCAGACGTCTAGCACAAGGTCCAGAAGTCTTAAAAGTCACCAGGGTCTCACCTCAGGTTCCTACGTCGACTTCAGACGTCCAGAACCCCTACTTGACCGTATGGACTCAGCTCCAGACGTCTAACCTCTCCTCCAGTTGTCTGGAAGTGCTTCCGGTTGTCTGATAAGCTGTCCAGACATTCGAAACGCGTGGGAGGGTTTGCCCCGCACCTTCCTAAAGTTGTCCCAGTGCACGACAGACCAAATCTTCCACTTTTAGCCGCACAGATCGACTTTGCGGTACAGCCTGCTTGGCCGTAACCGCAAAAGGAACATACCTTCGTGAAACCTTGCTTTCAGATGTCCAGTGTCGTCACCAGACATCCAACCCGTCGTCTGGACGACACGCCAGACATCTGATTCTGGGAAAAACCCAGAGCTAGAGCGACCTCCCGCTCCCTCACCGCGCGCAGCTGTGGCTTCTCCTCCTTGTCTGCAGCTCCTGCTACAACAGGGTGTTAGGGACCTCTCCCCCGACGCACTCCTCCTCCCGCACGCGTCGCTCTGGCCATGCGTCCTTATGCAAGCTCCCACGAACTCGTGAGCTTAAGCTCCTCCTCCTCTTTTCACGTCGCCTCTCCTCGCTCCTCGCTCTCGCGCCCTCTCTCTCGCTCGTCCCTCTCGCTGCAATGGAGAGGAAGGAAGGAAGGTGGTGGTGGAGTGGAGAAGAGAGGAAGGGGGAGAGGGGTCTTATATAGGAAGCGACAAGGGTTCGGTGTTGGAGAAAAGAAGAGAGAGAGAAGAGAGGAAGGCTTTCTGCGTGCAGCTAGCACGCAGACCCCGACCCTGGGTACAAAATTTTCAATTTCCAGACGTTTGGGAAGGGGTCCAGACGTCTGACTGATAGTCCAAATGTTTTAAAAGGCTCAGAACAAAACGGGTCTTTACACCTATTGAGGCATCAACCCCTATTGGCTGTATTTGGGAGACTTTTCCTGATGAGTCTCTGATGGCCGTGGAGGCAAAAACTCCTTGGCTTACTAATACAGTGAACTATCCGGTCATGAGCATTACCTCCAGTACTTGGGATAAGCAGGAGCGAAATAAGTTTATTGCCGAAGCTAAATTTTATCAATGGGAGGAACCTGAGCTGTTTAGAATAGGCCATAACAAGTTATTTTGTCGTTGCATCACTGATGAAAAACAAAGGAGTGCTCTGAGTTTCTGTCATGACCTTCACTGTGGAGGACATTTTAGTGGGAAAACGACTGCCCATAATGTTCTTGAGTTTGGCTTTTGGTGGCCCATATTATTCAGAGATGCACATACGTATGTGGGCACATGTCTACATTGCCAGCAGACAGAAACCATTAGAAAAAGGGATGAGATGCCCCAGCAACCTATTCTCCTAGTTGAGATCTTTGATATCTAGAGCATCGACTTCATGAGTCCCTTTCCTGTGTCCTTCGGTTATGAGTACATTCTTATGGTCGCAGACTATATATTGAAATGGATAGATGCCATACCCACACGGATCAATGACCATTCTGTGGTCTTCGATTTTGTTAAGGCTGATATCATTTCTCAGTACGGGTGCCCAAGGACTATCACAAGTGATGGAGGACCTCACTTTAAGAATGTGCACTCTACATGACTACTCCAAAATTCGGGAGTCAATCACATGATAGCTACACTTTACCATCCCCAAACGAGTGTTCAGGTTGAAGTGTCTAATAGGGTGATTAAGCGGATTTTGGAGAAGACTGTTAGGCCCGACAGAAAAGATTGGTTAAAAAAATTGAATGATGCTCTTTGGGCCTATGGGTATGTCTCCTTTCCATTTTATCTATGGAAAAGAGTGCCACCTTATCATTGAAATCCAACACAAAACTTATTGGACTATTGAAAACGTTAACTTAAATCTTGATAAAGCAGGTAAGGCACGCATGCTGGAGTTAAGTGAGTTAGAGGATCTTCGCAATGAAGTATACGAAACCTCCCAAGCTTACAAGCAAAGTACAAGGGTCTTCTATGATAAGCACATCATTAGAAGGAACTTTGAGCCTAACTAGTGGGTTTGGCCTTTCAATTCTAGACTTAAATTATTTCTTGGAAAGCTCAAGTCTCGTTGGGATGTGTCGTATGTTATTAATGCCTTCCCTCTTGGAGTAGTTGAAATTTGGAATCCTAATTCTGGTCTGAGCTTGAAGGTAAATGGCCAATGACTTAAACCATATATTACTCTTTCAGATGGCCAAGTTATGGACGCACTTCGACTTGAGGAGCCTTAGCTCCTCCTACTCTCCTCCTCAGGTGATATTCTTCTATGTCTTTAATTTTCCAATGGGGACATTATCAATCTTAGGCATGGAGGGGTATAACTTGAGGTTATTTATAGTATTTATAAATATTTACATGTATTTAGGTTAGGTGCATTAATTGTTGAAAAAAAATATAAAAATCTCTCTTTGGTTTTCTTGAGTTGAATTGGTTAGTCCATAGCAAAATAATTTTATCAAAGAGGTTTCATTGAAGATTTTCTTCTTAAATTATTTCTTAGTTTAGAATCCAGTACATTTACTTCAATTGCACATAGACTGGATAATGGATCTTATAAGAAAACCAATAGATATTTTAGTTTGTCAAAGAGAAGCATTCCTTCTTTTCTTGAACCTTTGCACAGTTAGTAGGGAGTCAGGTAAACTATCTTCTATTAGGTCCACCTAACATTTGTGAGGTAAAAGTAGAGTATCTACTGGTACGCTAAGTCTAGTGCAAGGACTCTTAAATTCTAGATAATTAAATGATGATACCTCAGAGATAGGCATAGTTTTCGCTCTCAGTTCCTGTGTACGAACATTGTGTGAATTCCTGAGGGTCACCAAATAAGGTAGATTTCCAAAGATTGAGTTCTAATAAAACTATGACTATGGTGGATGGTTACGATCGTCCTTCATAGAGTCCTCCGCTGAAGGAGGGTATTAGTGTCAAAGGTCAAATATTCGCTTGTCCTATCCATTCCTCCCGGTGCCGAGAGTAGGCACTTCCACCAAATAAGCCACATAATATCCTCTTGAACATCATCATCCCAAATAATGCCTCATGAATAAAAATTTGCATCGTGTTGTGTTGTATTAGTAGTTATAAAAAAAAGAGGAAAAAATATGTATAGAAAGAAAAAAAAAGAGAGAAAAGAAAAAAATAGAAAAAAAAATGTTCGAGTTCATAGCTATGTCTTAGTGTCGATTTCATCATGTGTCAATGTTATTGTGGCAACAAAAACACCCATCGCGATCCACCAAATATGACCCATACCTACTTTTCAATATTTTTGATTGCCCGAATATTGGCGAATGACTTCTAAGTTAGTTATAGGGTTATTAGAACTCTAATTAAAGTGTGAGTGCTATGTAAGGTTCCAAATATTGAGTGCATTTACAAAATCTGGTGAGATTGTGAGCTCAGAAAGGAAATAAGAAAAAAGAGTGAGCGCAAAGGAACGCCAAGAGAGCATAGTTTTTAGCCTCTCTCTAGGTTGACTTGTTTGACAGTCTAGAGATCTAGAGGCTGCAGTACTAGACTACATGTAGTACCAGATGAGTATAAGTACAAAATATGAATCCATTTGACTCAGATATCTTCTACTTAAGCCAAAAAGCTGGGATCAAGTCAAAGATGATTTTCTGCTTTATCCCCTAGGTAAGTAGTTGCCTATCTTAACAGAATTTTTACCAAGGGTTAAGTACTAACTTTAAATGTAAATTGACTTTTCATTTGAATCTGTTGCCTAAGCTACTATCATTTCTTTATCACATTTGTCTAGATCTCTAAATTTTTGGAATAAGACAAGCAGAAATCTTTGGTCACTTCCATCATTTTTCACTGTTGCTAAGGACAAGCAAAAATTAGGCATGAGGGCATTTGATGAGACCACATTTGGGGGCTAATTGAATGCGTAAACGCCTAGGTATTAGATTAATTGTTACATGTACATAGCATACTTTACTATGTACATATATTAGTTTATAAAATTATTTGCATGCATATTTCATACATTACATACATATGTAAATATGATTAAGGATAGTATGCATTAGAATGTAAGTAGGCTAGATTATAATTTAGTTGACATGGTATGAATACATTACTTAAAGAAATATGATTTAACATTCTTTTGGGTTTTTATATAAATAACCAATCTTTCTTTATTATTTTTCTTTGCAGGACCCATTGCCATTTACACTTTTTAAGACGTCCAAAACTCAAGCTGGATGTCTAATGAACTAACAGTGCCCGATGCCTACGCACCGCCTCTCCTCTGCCAAGTCAAGTCGCCAAGCCTCACCGCATCCCTCTCAACCGCTTGATATCTTCGTCCAGTTGTTAGAGGAGATTTCAAGCTGTTGAAACAGACTGCAGGAACATCTATAAAAAAGAATCACTGCGACCGTGCTAGCTCTCGCATCTTCCATTGTGCTTCTGCCTATTCTCCACCGTGGAACCTGCTTACACCGTGAACATGGCGAGCATCGTAGCCTAAAGCACCACCTTCACCCTTCACCTTCATCTCCACCGTGAGCCCACCGCCACCAATCGTGCGGTGATAGTGCACAGCCTCCATCACTGCCACTCCAACATCATCACCACCACTCACATCCTCTTCTTCATCTTTTCCCCATAAGTTGTCCGCTGCTCATCATCTTCCTCCAAAGAAGCCAACATCGCAGCAGCCTCATCACAACCACCATCACCACCGACAACCCCACAGTCATCCACGCCCTCACGACTGCCATCCTCCTCTTTGTCGTCTTCATCTCCTTCCTCCTCTTCTTCACTTTCTCCTTCCACTGTTTACCGTCTTCATTAACCAAACCCATCAGCCATCGAACTCCCCCACACTGTGCGACCATCTTCGGCCATCATTCTCACCTCCATCGACACTATAACGTTCACCTCTTCACCACCGTCATGCCCCCGTCGTTTCAACCGCCACCATCAATCATGGTTGCGCCCACGGCAGCACACCGATGGCCACTCTCCTCCAATCAGCCATGTCCGACCACCTCTCGCCGCCATGTCACCATTGTTGTGAAGCTCCCTTGCTGGCGTACCACCACCGACATGCAAGAAGTCGGGCGAGCCTCCTCATGTGTGCACACCATCTCCAAAGCAAAACCCTTATTTTGCTACAGTAAAATAGTAATTAGTGTTTATGTATTTTGCCATTGCAGATCACTATTCACTTATTTAAATGATATTATATTGTGATTATTTTGCATGTGAACACCCATGGTCTTAATTAATTGTGTAGAATGATAATTTGTGTGGGACATGAGTTTGCAATAGTTAGTATGCGTATCCATTGATATTCTCGAATAGATGATACACATTAATTACTTTAATAGGCTAGTTCCTTTTTGTGGAGACAACCTAACTATTTTTGTAGTTAGATTTTGAATTATTAAATATTTTGAAAAGCGATTTTCCACCACAAAAGCATTATAACGACACGACATTTCATGTTAAAAATTTCATCGAAAGCGAAGATTGACTTTTCAATCTGCAATCAAGATATCATCAAATGAGGATCAAGGATGCGATTATTCCTAAGATCACCTTCAGGACTCTGTATGGGCATATGAGTTCTTGGTTATGCCCTTCAGTCTAATAAATGCCCCTGTAGCCTTTATGGATATGATGAACATGGTTTCCACCCTTACCTTGACCAATTTATAGTGGTGACTATAGATGACATCCTCATCTACTCCCAAGACAATTTTCAGGCACTAAAGAAGTTGAACCTGAGACAACAATGATGGATGGAGTTCCTAAAGGACTATGATTATACCATTATGTATCATCTAGGGAAGGCAAAGGTGGTGGCTACCACACTAAGCAGGAAGACACTAGTCAGATTGGTCAACTTGTAGGCTGAAAGATGTAGATAGATACTAGAGGTCAGTACCTGGAGACCTCAGGAGACAGCCGGATACTTGGGGCAATCACATTGATGAGGTGGTTACGCCCACAGCTTATTGATTGAGTTATCGGGGGATAGAAGACAGATCCATAGTTATAGGGCATATGTGATCAGGTCTTGGTTGCAGATCTAGGGGATTTTACCCTAGTGGATGGGGTGCTAGGGTTGAGTGGACAACCTTATGCTCCTTAGGATGAAGCACTTCATAAAGGTTTACTAGCAGAGGCCCACAATTTGCGATTGACCATCCATCTAGGGAATAACAAGATGTATCATGAACTGCACATAAACTTTTGGTAGGCACGTGATGAGGAGAGAGCGTCACTATGGATCTGGTAGTCGGGATACCACATACTCAAAGAGGTCATGACACCATCCTGGTAATCATTGACCGACTGACACAGACAACATGATTCTTGATGATTCGAGTTACTTATGTTCCTCACAGTTGGCAAGGTTATATGTTTGGGAGATCTTGTGTCTTATTGAGTTCCCAAGGAGGTCATATCAGACAGAGTTTCCACGTATTCCTTCCAGCTTGGGGGAGGGTTACAATAGGGCATGGGAACTTAGTTAAGGTTCAACACAACCTACCATCCTCAAATGATTGACAATCGAAGTGTACAATTTAGGCCCTTGAGGGCTTACAACCAGGTTTTGCAACTGTAGAAGTTGACGGTGTTGGTCCAAGCACAGCACTGTAGTTGGTAGTTATAGTTCTAGTTTGGTGTTTTCTTTTTGGTTCAATTTCCGTGGTACTCGTTAGTTGTTTTCAATACTTGTTCATTCTTTTTAGTTTTGTGTCCATACTTGTGATGGCTATGAATATTCTAATGATATATATATTTGTCTAGTTTATTCATGTTGCTCATATTATATGTGATGTGATGCACTATGAATGCTTTATTTATTTTATGTTTATGTTATGGATGACTAGATACTGGGAATTTCTTAAATCACCTCGAGTTCCTAAAAGGGTAGGGGACTTGGGTCGTAACAAACTATTACAACTACTAAGAAGAACTACAATGAAAACAAAAAAAGATAAAAAAAAGTAGAAATGGAGATTCAGAGCATAGCCCCAGGAAGCAGCCCCTAAGAAGATGAACTAGAGATGAGGAAGAGTACTTGGAGAGGTGAGGGGGACAACTATAGAGACGATGGTGGTGGGGAGGTTGGCATGAAGGTGGAGGTAAGGACTTACGCTAATGGAGGAAGATGAAGGTCATGAGGGTTTCCAGAGGAAAGCTTAAGAATGGTGGTGAGAGAGACTAAGTAGGCATGAAGTGGTGAGGAGGGGGACAACCACAATGTTTTTATAGAGGGCTTGGAGGATCTTGATTGGTGAAGACAAGCTGCTTTGGATCATGGTTTTGGATGGCTAGGGTTATGTGTTTAGAAGTCAAAGGCTTAGATCTAAGGTAAGAGCAGATAATTAAGGTTAGTTTTTGTTGGAACCTAATGAAGGATCAAGATGTGATAGAACGGAAGATGGAGGGCCATGATTTAGAGACATATGGATGACCATGACATTTTATTTGGAGAGGAATGGCTAGCCACTAGGTTGTTCCTAGGGCTAGATGAGGATGGGGTTTTGGTGGCCTTTAGATTAGGTTTGTGTGGGGTAGATGTAGAGGTGGTAGTGGTTGGCCATGGTGTTTTATTAAGAAGGTATGTGGTTAGCCAATCAAAGGTTGTTGGGAGGGATATGTTCTAGGTTTAGGTAGGGATTTAAGGCCATAATAGGATGTAGGATGTAGGGTGGAGATTTAAGCCTGTGAGTTGGCCAACTAAACTAACATTTTGTAGGTAGATAAATCAAGTGGTTGGCCAGGAAACATAGGCTAAAGATCAAGGTATATGGCCAGCCACCTAGAGGAATAATCAGGCTATGGTAGCTAGGTTCTAGGCTAGGAAAATTGGGTCCCTAAATAGGCTATGCTTAGGGTCTAATTAAGCTAGGGTTTAGGTTAGGAATTGGCTTAACTTTCTCTGCATAATTGAGCTCTATCTGATTTCTCCTTCCTGCAAAGCTCCAATCACTCCCACACTTGATAGCTGCACACATATAAACAAGGACATCAAGGCACCAGACATAGATAATGGAAATATTAAATAGAAACCCATAAGAATGCATTATTTACAAAATGATGTTAATTGACTAATCTAACCTAATCTAATGCAATGTAACCTAATTTACCCTTAAATTAACAATAGTTAGGCATAAATTTTGTAAATAATATGAATATATCACACTCCTATGCCTATCTTTCGCTAGTGCTGGAGAAAAATATTACGCAAAGATTATGCGGAAAACTAAAAATAGAGTTTTTGAGCGAAAATAAATTAGAAATCTTTGTATCAACTTTTCAATGAATCAAAAGTAATTGTATCCCAAAACCTTTTCCATAAAAACTTTACAGCTTTCAAGTATCAACCCAAATAAAGACTGCTTAAACCCAATTAGAGATTTTATTAGAGTTAGCTTTGGGTCTCAAGAGCAACTTTTTATGGCTCTGTCAACCCACCCAAGGTTTGAATTGAGCTCAAATCTCAAGCATTCTAAGCGTGAAAAAGATTTGATTCATCAATTAGGAAACCTTATTGAATTCTAAGTTTTCAACAAGACAAAGAATATCTCTTCATTCTATTCAACCCCATTTTCGAATCTGCCTTACTAAAGACTGAAAATAAATTAGAAATCTTTGTATCAACTTTTCAATGAATCAAAAGTAATTGTATCCCAAAACCTTTTCCATAAAAACTTTACAGCTTTCAAGTATCAACCCAAATAAAGACTGCTTAAACCCAATTAGAGATTTTATTAGCGTTAGCTTTGGGTCTCAAGAGCAACTTTTTATGGCTCTGTCAACCCACCCAAGGTTTGAATTGAGCTCAAATCTCAAGCATTCTAAGCGTGAAAAAGATTTGATTCATCAATTAGGAAACCTTATTGAATTCTCAGTTTTCAACAAGACAAAGAATATCTCTTCATTCTATTCAACCCCATTTTCGAATCTGCCTTACTAAAGACTGAAAATAAATTAGAAATCTTTGTATCAACTTTTCAATGAATCAAAAGTAATTGTATCCCAAAACCTTTTCCATAAAAACTTTACAGCTTTCAAGTATCAACCCAAATAAAGACTGCTTAAACCCAATTAGAGATTTTATTAGCGTTAGCTTTGGGTCTCAAGAGCAACTTTTTATGGCTCTGTCAACCCACCCAAGGTTTGAATTGAGCTCAAATCTCAAGCATTCTAGGCGTGAAAAAGATTTGATTCATCAATTAGGAAACCTTATTGAATTCTAAGTTTTCAACAAGACAAAGAATATCTCTTCATTCCATTGAACCCCATTTTCGAATCTGCCTTACTAAAGACTGATAGATTTCTCTCTCCCCTTTTCTATCCCGAGGTAAACCTTGAAGATGTATCTCCTTCGCTGAACAATTTGGTCTCTTATTGTAACACCTCACACTTTTTTTTTTGTTTTTGGATAATTTTGACACACTTTTTTTTCTTTTTCTTACTCCTACTACTTTATTTTTCTTTTCTTCCAATTTTCACTCTTTTTTTTAGGTAGGTGGCTTCTTCCTAATCCCATTGGAGAACATTTCCTAAATAAAGGCTCTAAAAGCTGAAAAGGCAAAGCTGGGGAGCAGACCCAGTAATCAAGTTATGCGACGAGATTGTGATTTTTTAAAGGATATTCGTTGCAGAATAGTTTGAAAATGTCATATAAACGATTATCAAATTTTATTTAATCGAAATTTAAAAACTTCTGAGGTCGAACTTAGGGAGCAATTCAGTATTTCAGAAGCAAAATATCACAATTTTCAACAATAATGTAGTGCTTATAAATCTAGAGAGTAAAAAGAAATAGAATTTTCTCTTCTTTTCTTTCTTCTCTTCTCTCTTTCTTTTTCTTTGCTTTCTTTCTTCTTTCCCTTCTTTCTCTGTCTTTCCTTTCTCAGATGTTTGATTCTTTGAATCAAACGCCTTAACTGCCTTCTGCTACAGTGCCGAGCCTTCTTCTTCTTCCTTCCTTCCTTCTCCTTGGCTTCTACCTCTCTGTATTTGGCCTTTCTCTTTCTTTCTCTGCTGCAGCTCCTTCCTCTCTACGACAGCTCTTTCCTCCTCTTTTCTTCTTTTGGCTTTTCTCTTTGGCTTCTTCTTCTTCTCTTCTTGAGCTGCTGTGCCTCCTCCTTCTTCTTCTTCAAGTCCTTCCTTCTCCTTCAGCTGCCCTTCTTCTTTGGCTCCTCCTTCGCTACCTTTGGCCAAGTCCTTCCTCTGCAGTCTCCTTCTTGGCTTCTTCTTCTTTCGCAACTCCTTCTTTCTTCCCTACGCACACAGAGGCAAAACCTAACCCCTACCCTCCCTGCATCTTTCTCTCTCTATTTCGCTCTTAGGGCACATCTCTCCCAGAGCCTTTCTCGGGTAAACAAGTCGGGTATGCGTGCTCGGGACCAGGCCCACCGGCGTGCGGTGGTGGGCAAGGAGTGCGTGGGTAGTCGGGTTAGGCCAGGTTCGCGAAGGCATGGGTCGCGGACAAGATCGAGTCGGGTGAGTGGGACCTCACCCCATGGATCTGAGGCGATAAGGATATGACACTTTTTCAATTTATGTGTCGCCTCCTGTTCATCAGCTTCTGAGGTGGGACTAAATGTCCCACCCGCTTCTCGCGCGTTGCAGCAGCAGATGTCGCGCTCTATTGCAGCAGATGCAAGGGGCTTTTGCGTCAATTGCTTGGCTGGGGTTGTGCGCAAAGGGCTTCCATGCGACCTGGGGGTGTAAGCCTGGAACATCAAGGCCTGGAGCTGCAGCAAGCTTGCTTCAAGCTTCCTCGTCAATGGTGGAGGGGCGACGAAACCTGAAATGCATGTATAAGGCCTCGCAGCCCTATCAGACCAAAGGAAAACCTTCGTTGTATCACGGCTAAGGTGAGGTGGGAGTTGGTTGGCTGTGGGGCGGCCTAGGCGTGCGTGCCTAGGTCGCACTATGGCCGTGAAGGTGGGTTAGGTCGGTGGAGGTGTGCATTGTGTGTGGCGGGTGGTGAAGGTGCGGAGGATGATCAGTGAGTGATAGCGATGCTATCGAGGTGGTTGGCGAGGCGTGTGGAGTGGTGGAGTGATGGTTGCGCCTCGTCGGTGGTTTGCCGGAGGTGAAGGAGACGAAGGTGATTGGCGATTGTCGAGGTGTCGAAAATAAAAATTGATAAGGGGGAAATAAAGAGGGGAGGAAGAGGTACTTATCTAGGGTGTTTAGAGCAAAGGGGGGAGGTGGACGGCGAGTGGCGGGGATCTGCCATCGCCAGAGACAAAGACCCTGTGGTGAAGAAGTGACGACGAGGAAGAGAGGCGGAGGGCGCGCGCTGGTACGATGCGGTGCGGAGGAGCACGGCGGAGATGGCTCTACCACTGGTACGGTGGCAGAGCGATGAGAAGAGGGAGGGAGAATCGTCGGAAGCTGCGGACAGTTGGCCGAAGTGAGGATGAGACGAATTTGGGGGGCTTTCTCTGGCCAAATCAAGCTTGAAGGAAGCGGAAGGATTTGTGCTTCCTTAAATAGGCGTGGGCAGAGCGGGATTCGCAAGGAGGTAGTGGGCACACCACGCCGGAGGTATGGCCAGAGGGGGCCCATACCTCTCAAGCGTTCACATGAGAGGTATGGGGCGTTTCAGGGCATGAGGAGCTGCCCATGCGATAGGAGGCTTCGCAGGGAGCTCCCCTTTCAAATCTGGGGGCGGCTCCCCATGAAATCGAGGAGAAAACCTCTGCGCAAAGTCGTCGGAGGAATGGTCTCTTCTGCAATGGAAGAGGGACCAAAATGAAGAAAGTGATGAGAAAGCTGAGGGGGGATTTGCAAGGGTTTTCAAAAGTTAAGGGCCATAATGTAATTGGTTGAACCAAATTACAAAGTAGGTTAAGATAACCTTCCCTTAGGTCCAAATTTTGGTTTAAAACTAATTTGGACCTAAGGAATCAAATGGTGAAGTTGGATTTTAGGTTTGACCACGTTTGACTGGACATTTTGCTCAAAAATCCAAATTAGGTCAAATATTAGGCATAGACCCCAATCTAGGTCAAAATAGGTTCCAAAGGCCAAATTGAAGGTTCTAAACCCCAAGGGATATTTTCTATGAATTTTAGAGGGTTTAGTTGATTTTTATCTTGCCTGGAACCTTATGAATTTAAGTAGATTTTTTTTAGGATTACAGAATGTCATTTAATTCATAAATTTCACAATAACCCTTATCTGACTGAACCATCCCACTTTTTCTCTTATTAAGTCCAATTGACCTATGTTTGGACCCTTAGAAATCCTGTTGATGCACTGTAATGGTAGAATTGCAATTTTATTTCTTGTTTCATGTTCTCTTCTCAGATTAGTGTTTCCTTGAATTAAGCCTTTCTCTTGGTTATCTAGGAGCTTTTGTTCACTTTATTAGGTCAAAATGTGCTAGTTAGGGTTCATGATGAGGTTCTCATCATACCCCCATGCCTAGCTTTTGCTAGTCCCTTAGCAAAATTTTAAGGTTTTAACTTCTGTTCTAGACCATGAGTTCCTTTCACCAATTATGGTAAGTGCTTTTTCTTCTTTTTCCTCTATGATTAGGTCAGAATGCCGACAATGGGCCTAAAGGTACTCTACTACCACCCAAGATCCAGACCTGTCAAGCTTTAGCCTCAATCCTCTACGAAGGTTTTTAAGGCCTGTAGGAACTACCCTAAGGTTTATTGGACTCCATGGTTAAAGCACCCGTGCTTGAGACATTTTTAGCCTTGGTTCAGTTTGCAATGTGTTTTTGTAAGAGAGAGACAGAGGATTTATTTGTTTGGAGAGTTTTCTCTCTTTTTTCTTTTTAATTCTAGCTTAGGATTGGCTTCTTAACATGGTTTGTATCGGATTCCTCGCCCCCATCATCAATCCTCAAAGGTTTCTGGCAATCGATGCTTCGTGATAGCACCGCCCATGGTAACCCCCAGAACCCTGGTTTTCGAGATTTCGAGATAATCCCATCCATGGCGTTCCGTGGCCAAATCCAGACCCTAGCGATTGACACTTCGTGATAATGCCATCCATGGTATCTGAACCAGCAGAGTGTTACATGCCCCCGGTAGGATATGTAAATATCCTAAGAGACAAGCACCAAGGAGACGATATGTTATTACTCATCTTCGAAGGGAATTTCCCACCTCTCCTTGCCGGGAACTCGTCCAAATCAACTTGTGTTGATCGGCCGCTCCTAATCTAGGCAACATTTTCAAAATATTAAAACGCTTCTGCGTGATTTTGATAATTATGCGCACTGAACCAGATTGTGTGTGAATTGGGGTGCTTAAGTTATTGAGTCCCGCAAACCGAAGGTCAGTTAACGAGGCCGAATACTCCCTAAGCCTTAGACCTAATACTTAAGCTTTGCTTTTTTCTCAACCTCTTGAGGAATATCCAGATCTTAACGGGTATTAAGAGTCTAGCCAGAAAGGCCTAGGGTCAGCATTCCTACTAATCTTTTTGTGTCACTTTAGCACTTTCTCTTTACTTTTCTTAATGTGGTCTAGAACTTTGGTTAATCCCTTAATCTCTTACTAATGACTATCACTTTTTTTTTTCATTTTGTGCTCCTATTTAGCATTTTGCTCTTTTTCTCCTCTTTTTTGTATAGCCCACAAAAAATTTTCCCTCCTCTTCTCAGTTTTTTTTTAGATATGTGATTTTTTTGTTGAAAACCTTTTCTTGATATGAATTTTCATGTATTTTGCACTTTCATACCCCCCCATGCCTAAGATCTGCAATGTCCCCATTATAAATTAGGTGGGTTCGTATTTAGCTTGGTTCATTCATTTGGACAGGTATTGGGTGAGTGAACGGGTCAAGGTGACTGTTGCGGACGATTTCTAAACTCGGGTACAGGTACCTGAGGTGAAGTTGGCTGTCCTAATGGATGAACCCTAAAAGTGCAAAATGAATTCAGTAAAGAAATGTCAGGAAAGGTTTCGGGTTTTTAAAAGAATGACGGGTTGCCTCCCGTTAAGCGCTGAGTTTTACGCCATCGGCTGGACGCAATGAGCTCAGGCAGAATGAAGGATAAAGGATGACTCAGTCAAATCTGTATTAGTCACGTCAATGAACGGTTTGAGTCTCTGACCATTTACGATAAAGGGTTCAGAATCTTAGCTGAGTGGACTGATCTCAACGGCTCCATTTCCAAAGATCTGTTGGACTAGATATGGTCTGATCCACTTGGATCATAGCTTCCGTGGGAACAGTTTTAATCGGGCATCAAAAAGTAGGACCTTTTGACCAGGATGAAAGATCTTTCTAGATATGTGCTTGTCATGAAAGGCTTTAACCCGCTCTTTGTATATTCGCGAGTTTTAATACCATTGAGACGTAATTCATCAATCTTGCTTATTTGAAGCTTTCTGTGGGTTTCAGCCTTAGAAAGGTCTAAGTTGCAGTTCAGTATTGCCCAACAGGCTTTATGCTCCAATTCGACAGGGAGGTGACATGCCTTCTAGTACACCAGTCTGAAAGGAGACATGCCTAATTGGGTCTTGTGGGCGGTCCTATAAGCCCACAAAGCTTCCGAAAGCTGGGATGACCAATCCTTTCTGTTAGGTCGAACAGTAACCTGAAGGATTTTCTTGATCTCCCGATTTGATAGCTCAGCTAGACCATTAGTTTGGGGGTGGTAGGGAGTAGAGATTCGGTGTGACACCTCGTATTTGGTCATCAGTGACCTGAATTGAGCATTTGTGAAATAGGTCCCTCCATTAGAAATGATCGCACGTGGAATCCCGAACCGTGAAAAGTTGTTTTGGTGAATGAACTTGAGAACAACTTTGTGATCATTGGTTCGGGTTGAAATGGCTTCGATCCATTTGGACACATAGTCAACAACGAGTAAAATGTACTCGAAGCCGTCCGAGATAGGGAAGGGGCCCATAAAATCAATCCCCTAAATGTCAAAAATCTCGCATACGAGAATCGGCTGTAAAGGCATCATGTCACGATGGCTCATGTTGCCCAAAGTCTGGCAACGATTGCATGTCTTACAGTGATTGTATGCATCCTTGAAGATTGTTGGCCAATAAAAGCCACACTAGAGGACTTTTGATGCGGTTTTGTGCCTAGAAAAATGGCCACCGCATGCCTGGTCATGGCAGAAAGAGAGTATGTCTTTGATTTCAACTTCCGTGATACATCGTCGAATAATTTGGTCAACACCTATGCGGAATAAATACGGGTCTTCCCAAATGTAATACTTGGCATCAGAGCGCAACTTGTCTTTCTTGGCCTTCAGCCAATAAGACAAGATCTGATGTGATGCCAAGTAGTTTACTATGTCAGCAAACCATGGAAGCCCCGTACCAATAGTCAAGAGGTGTTCATCAGGAAAATGCTCCGTGATGGGTCCGCAAGGGTCGATGATCTCAGAAGGAAGGCAGGACAAGTGGTCAGCTGCCACGTTTTGTCTTCCCGCTTTGTTGCGAATCTCGAGATAAATTCTTGCAATAGCAAGATCCATCATATTAATCAAGGTTTTGCGTCCTTCTTCACAAGGAGATGCCTCACAGTTGTGTGATCCGAGTAAATAATAACACGGGAACCCAGGAGATATGATCTGAACTTTTCTAGGGCAAATACTACGGCTAGCAGCTCTTTCTCCGTAACTGTGTACTTACGCTGGGCCTCGTCAAGTGTCTTGCTAGTGTAGTAGATGACCACAGGTTTCCCATCAATTTTCTGTCCCAAAACCGCTCCTACAGCGAAGTCAGACGCATCGCACATGATCTCAAAGGGTTGAGACCAATCAGGGGACTGTAGGATTGGGGCTTGGGTAACTTGGTCACGAAGGATCTCAAATGCTTGAGTGCATTCCTTGGAAATTTTAAAAGGTACATCCTTGGAGAGAAGAGTGGTCAGGGGGCGCGCGATTTTCAAAAAATCAGGGATGAATCGACGGTAAAAATCGACGTGCCCCAGAAAAGATCGGATGTCCCTGATCAAGCTAGGCATAGGGAGCTTGGAAATCAAGTTAACCTTGGCTCAATCAACTTGGATGCCTCTTTCAGAATTCAGATGTCCCAGGACGATCCCCTCAGGCACCATGAAGTGGCTCTTTTCCCAGGAAAGAACCAGATTCACGACAATGCAACGCCCGAGTATTTGAACCAAGTGCTGGAGGCAATCGTCAAATGATGCCGCAAATACTGAGAAGTCATCCATGAAGACTTCCAGATAATCACCTACCATATCAGAGAATATGGTAAGCATGCACCGCTGAAAAGTTACGGGTGCATTGCAGAGACCGAAAGGCATCCTTCGGAACGCGTTTGTCTCGAAGGGGTAGGTGATCGTGGTCTTCTCTTGGTCCTCTGGATGGATCGCCGCTTGGTTATAACCGGAGTACCCGTCAAGAAAGCAGAATCTATTTCCCACTAGTTTTTTGAGGATCCGATCAATAAACGGTAGTGGGAAATGATTCTTCTTCGTGGAGGAATTTAGTCTTCTGTAATTTATGCAGACTCTTCATGAGTTGGCTATACGGGTCGGTATGACCTCTCCGATTTCAGTCGTGATGGTGGTGAGTCTTGCCTTCTTAGTCACAACCTGGATTGGACTCACCCATCAACTGTTGAAGATCGGGTAGATGATCCCTGCATCTAACCACGTAATGATCTCCTTTTTCACGACCTCCTGCAGATTAGGGTTACGATGTCTCTGCATCTCACGTGAAGGTCGTGCGCCCTCTTCGGAATAGATGTGGTGTGTGCAATAAGAGGGGCTTATACTAGTCAAATCATCGAGAGTCCATCCAATGGCTCTACGATGTTGCTGGAGAGCAGTAATCAGGCGGGATTCCTGATCAGGTATGAGTTGGGAGTTTATAATCACAGGAAACGTTTGATTGGAACCCACAAAGACATATTTCAGATGATCAGGAAGGGGCTTGAGTTCCAAGATGGGATTATTAGCAGCAGCGGGTAGTTCAGAGTGTGTGTGAGGAACAAGGGTAGGAGTTATGGGTGTATCTAGATCAGGTTCAGACTCCTCTAATTGCGGGTTTTGATCTTTTTTGTGGTTGATTGGGAGTGATCAGGTTGTCCTCAATATGTGGTTCATCAACCACGACTTTAATATCACATATTTGTTCTACAACACCGCAATTAATCCCTTGTTGGGCCTTAAAGATGTCAATCTTAAGAGTTTGATTCCCAAATTTTAACTCTATTTGGCCCTCTTCAGAGCTTATGTTGGCCCTAGCAGTGGTCAGAAAAGGTCTCCCTAGTATAATCGGTGTATCCCTTAGGTTCTCAGGTGCATCCATATCTAGAACTATGAAATCCACTGGGAAATAAAAATCCCGTACCCTAACAATAACATCCTCGAGAACTCCCTTAAGTGACTTAATGGATCGATCAACTAACTGCAATGTCACCTCAGTCGGTTTAAGCTCGGATTCTTCAAGATGGTTAAGCAGGGATGTGGGTATTAGGTTTATGGAGGCACCTAGGTCTAGCAATACTCTATCGAATTGGGTTTCACCAATTTTAGATGAGATCAGGGGAGTGCCTGGGTCTTTTGCCTTGAGTGGGAGTTTACTCAAGATTACAGAGCTGGCTTGCTCTAACAGTACGATCGGACTCCCACTCTTTGTTTGTGGCTTACGCTGGGGTGTACACACGTTTTTCAGGAATCGTGCGTAAGCCGGTACATGGCGGATTGCATCCATCAAGGGGATGTTTATCTGGACCTGTTCAAAGAGTTTGATCAGGTCCTCCTCAGGAGCCACGGGTTTGGTTGTCCTTTTTCCCTTAGTCAAGGCCTCGGGAAATGGAACCTTGGTTGGTTCCTCTAGAATAGGTCCAGGTTTTTGATCTGGGACAGTGACATCCTGGATAACTATCCTAGGGCTTGGATCACTACCAAGCTTGGAGTGGTATGGATAAGGTGGGTCTTGGGTTGCTTTACCACTACAGGTTGTTACAGAGTTTAATCCTTCCTGGTTCTGGTTGGGGGTTGGTAAAATGGGTGGCTGCTATTGATAACCTGCGTAAGATGTTGAAGCTTCCATCCCGTCAAGTGATGGAACAGAAGGGGCCTGATAAATCATGTGTGCGTGGCCTGGATTTAGGTTCATAACGCGCCTCTAGGTCGGCACGTTATTTAGGTTTGACAGAGGTTGTGAAGGAAGTGTGCCCAGTTGGCGAGAATTCGCCATCTGGGCAAGTTGGTTGCGGACCTCTGTGATCTCTTCCTTGTGCTGTTTTTGGATTGCCGCATTTGTTCTCTAAATGTCAGCTAGTGTTTGAAGGATAAGAGACATTTGGTCTTGGTTTGGCCCAGATTGATAGGTTGGGTTGGGCTGAGGCTGAGGCGACTGATAAGGACGAGGGGCTTGTGGAAGGGGTTGATAAGGTGGTCTTTAAGTCTGTGAATTTCCTGCCCACTAGAAATTGGGATGATTTCTCCATCCAGGGTTGTAGGTGTTGGAAAATGGGTCATTCTGGATGGCATTGAGGTCCTCGCAGGTCTGAGGAGCCTCAGGGAAGTCAGAGATGGGGGTTCAGAGTTCCCTCGACAAGAATAGAGCGGATCAGAGGTCCCTCCAATTCGAGAGTCAGACGGGGGTGAATATGGGTCCATCCCTTGAGAAGATCGGTGATAGATATTTTGCACAGTTTCCCTCGCGAGAGGTGGCTGTGTGAAAGAGTTCTATGTAGAGGTGGTTCGTTGTACATGCCGAGTCAGCTCATCCACCTTCTTTTCGATGATAGAGACTTTATCCAACCGACTGGCCATTAGTTCCAAGTCAACGGATGCAGACAGGTCTTGTGTCTCATGTGCTCCCCTAAGATTCGTCGATGCATAGGCATTCGTCCGGTCGAATAAGCCCATGGAGTCATTGTTGATGGAGTTCTCACACATGTTTTCGAGAATCTCCCACACCGTGTCCTCATGCTGACCCATGATATTCCCTCCGCAGGTTGCATTGACGAATAATCTAATGTCCTCACAGAGTCCCTGGTAAAAAAGACTGGACTTGTTCCCATTTAGGAACTCTGTGATGGGGGCACCTTTGCATGAGATCCAAAAATCGATCCCATGCCTCATGAAGAGGTTCTCCCATCTGTTGAGTGAAATGAGCAATCTGATGGCGCAAGGCATTTGTCCGACTAATGGGAAAGAACTTCTTCAAAAACTCGGATTGAAGTTCATCCCATGTGCTGATCGGACGGGTTTGAGTTTGATACCAATGAGCCGCCTTGTCCATGAGGGAGAAAGAGAACATCTTCATGAGTAGAATATCCCGATTTTGCACATCTGACCCGAAGGTCTAGGCCAGGTGCTTGACCTGTTTAATATGCTGGAATGGATCCTCGGAGTTAAGCCCATAGAATTTTGGTATGACATGAATCATATTAGGCTTCAGTTCAGAATCAGGACCTCCAGCCGGGATTCAGACTTGAGGCTTGATTGCCATCGCAACGGGATTATAGTGATCTCGCATCACGGGACACTACGGTGTGTTCATGAGGTTCTGGAAGAGGTCATTTAGTCGCTGAAGCTGGTGCTCAAGATTATTTTCTTCTTCAACAGGCTGTGCCATGATGGAAGAAGGAGAACTAGGTTTAGAATCGGAGGAAAGGTCTATGTGGTGGGGTTGCTACACAAACAAAGGTATCGAGGCTTGGCCTCGGGGAGAGTGGATTTCTAAAGGAGGTTTCAAGGACCTCCTACCAAACATACACCGATGGATTGGATAAGATTAGAATATGCTGGACCCAATCAAGACACCCAAAATATGCTGGGTGACTATAGAGGTTCGAGGCAGATGATACCCCTTAGTCAGAAAGGTCATCCACCTGAGAATTACCTAGGCAGCCAGAGAGGGAGAGTCCCACGAAGACCCCTCCACGGTAGAGTGCCCTCGCGGGTTACAAGGTTTTCCCCACCTGACCTCTCTTGTCACTGAGATTCTAGGTAGACCAGAATGGGGACCTTAACCTCTTAAGTCTACCTCTTTTAGTTAAGATCAAGGTGCTTAGGGTTCCACTTGAACTTTAAGCCTTTTGAGTGCAAAGTGACCTAAATTAAAGGTTGGTTGACCCAAAGGATCAACTTCACCTCCTTGTTCCTTTGAGAGCTTTTAGGTCCCTTCTTTTTAGAGTTCAAGTAGATTAAGAGCCTGATTTGCTTAGGGTTTCTCTTGGATAGGTCTCTTCAAACAAGGCTTAGGCACACCTCTTTTTTGGAAATTTTGATTCTTTTTTAGAAGAAGATGTGTCTCTAAAACCCTAGCTTGTAATGCTTAGGTTGGCTCTAGTTGGTCCAATTTAGTTGCCTCAGAAATGGGTATCTAGGGCTTAATCAAGAAGGTTTTAGCCCTAGTTACCTTAAGTGGATATGCAATTAGAAATGTGTTGAAATTAAAAATCAGGCAACTTTTGTGAGTTACTAAATATAGAAACAGGTAGCCCTTAATTGATTTTTCTTTATTTTTCCTTCTTGGATTTTGAGGGGATTAAGAGAGAAGGATAATGAGAGTTTACTGTTTCTTAGTGTGGTTGTTGTGCGGTTGCTTTTCTCTTCTCGAATTTTCCTTAAAATAATCACAACAAAAGAGAGAAATTAAATTAGTAATAAATCAGAAATTGTGATAAATGCTTCTAAAATGCCCGTTGCTCCCCGGCAATGATGCCAAAAATAATTGGGTTATGCGATGAGATCGTGGTTTTTTAAAAGGATATTCGTTGCAGTATAGTTTGAAAACGTCATATAAACGATTATCAAATTTTATTTACTAGAAATTTAAAAACTTCCGAGGTCGAACTCAGGGAGCAATTCAGTATTTCAGAAGCAAAATATCACAATTTTCAACAATAATGTAGTGTTTATAAAAATATAGAGTAAAAAGAAGTAGAATTTTCTCTTCTTTTCTTTCTTCTCTTCTCTCTTTCTTTTTCTTTGCTTTCTTTCTTCTTTCCCTTCTTTCTCTATCTTTCCTTTCTCAGACGTCTGATTCTTTGAATTAGATGCCTTAACTGCCTTCTGCTACAGTGCCGAGCCTTCTTCTTCTTCCTTCCTTCTCCTTGGCTTCTGCCTCTTTGTCCTTGGCCTTTCTCTTTCTTTCTTTGCTGCAGCTCCTTCCTCTCTACGGCAACTCTTTCCTCCTCTTTTCTTCTTTTGTCTTTCCTCTTTGGCTTCTTCTTCTTCTCTTCTTGAGCTGTTGTGCCTCCTCCTTCTTCTTCTTCAAGTCCTTCCTTCTCCTTCAGCTGCCCTTCTTCTTTGGCTCCTCCTTCGCTACCTTTGGCCAAGTCCTTCCTCTGCAATCTCCTTCTTGGCTTCTTCTTCTTCTTCCGCAACTCCTTCTTTCTTCCTTGCACACACAGAGGCAAAACCTAAGCCCTACCCTCCCTGCATCTCTCTCTCTCTATTTCGCTCTCACGGCACAGCTCTCCCAGAGCCTTTCTCGGGTAAACAGGTCGGGTATGCGTGCCTAGGACCAGGCCCACCGGCGTGCGGTGGTGGGCGAGGATTGCACGGGTAGTCGGGTTAGGCCAGGTCCGCGGAGGCGTGGGTCGCAGACGAGATTGGGTCGGGTGAGTGGGACCTCACCCTGTGGATCTGAGGCGATAAGGCTATGGCACTTTTTCAATTTGTGTCGCCTCCTGCTCGTCAGCTTCCGAGGTGGGACTAAATGTCCCACCCACTTCTCGTGCGTTGCAGCAGCAGATGTCACACTCGATTGCAGCAGATGCAAGGGGCTTCTGTGTCAATTGCTTGGCTAGGGTTGTGCGCAAAGGGCTTCCGCGCAACCTGGGGGTGTAAGCCTGGAACATCAAGGCCTGGAGTTGCAGCAAGCTTGCTTCAAGCTTCCTCGTCAATGGCGGAGGGGCGACGAAACCTGAAATGCATGTATACGGCCTCGCGGCCCTGTCAGACCATAGGAAAACCTTCATTGTATCACGGTTAAGGTGAAGCGGGAGTTGGCTGGTCGTGGGGCGACCTAGGCGTGCGTGCCTAGGTCGCACTGTGGCCGTGAAGGTGGGTTAGGTCGGTGGAGGTGTGCAGTGTGTGTAGTGGGTGGTGAAGGTGTGGAGGATGATCAGTGAGTGATGGCGATGCTGTCGAGGTGGTTGGCGAGGCGTGTGGAGTGGTGGAGTGATGGTTACGCCTCGTCGATGGTCTGCTGGAGGTGAGGGAGACGGAGGTGATTGGCGACTGTCGAGGTGTCGAAAATAAAAATTGATAAGGGGGAAGTAAAGAGGGGAGGAAGAGGTACTTATCTAGGGTGTTTAGAGCGAAGGGGGGAGGTGGAGGGCGAGTGGCGGGTATCTGCTATCGCCGGAGACGAAGACCCTGTGGTGAAGAAGTGACGACGAGGAAGAGAGGCGGAGGGCGCATGCTAGTACGGTGTGGTACGGAGGAGCACGGCGAAGATGGCTCTGCCACTGGTACAGTGGCAGAGCGACGAGAAGAGGGAGGGAGAGTCACCGAAAGCTGCGGGCAGTTGGCTGGAGTGAGGATGAGACGAATTTGGGGGGCTTTCTCTGGCCAAATCAAGCTTGAAGGAAGTGGAAGGATCTGTGCTTCCTTAAATAGGCGCGGGCAGAGCGGGATTCGTAAGGAGGCAGCGGGCACACCACGCCAGAGGTATGGCCGAAGGAGACTCATACTTCTCGAGCTTTTGCACGAGAGGTATGGGGCATTTCAGGGCATGAGGAGCTGGCCATGCGGTAGGGGGCTTGGCAGGGAGCTCCCCTTTCAAATCTGGGGGTAGCTCCCCATGAAATCGAGGAGAAAACCTCCGCGCAAAGTCCCTAGAGATATGATCCCTTCTGCAATGGCAGAGGGACCAAAATGAAAAAAGTTACGAGAAAGTTGAGGGGGGATTTGCAAGGGTTTTCAAAAGTTAAGGGTCAGAATGTAATTGGGTGGACCAAATTGCAAAGTAGGTCAAGATGACCTTCCCTTAGATCCAAATTTTGGTATAAACCTAATTTGGACCTAAAGAATCCAATGGTAAAGTTGGATTTTAGGTTTGACCACGTTTGATTGGACATTTTGCTCAAAAACCTAAATTAGGTCAAATATTGGGCATGAACCCCAATCTAGGTCAAAATAGGGTCCAATGACCAAATTGAAGGTTCTTAACCCTAAAGGATATTTTTTCATGAATTTTAGAGGGTTTAGTTGATTTTTACCTTGCTTAGAACCTTGTAAATTTAAGTCAGTTTGTTTTAGGGTTACAGAATGTCATTTAATTCATAAATTTTGCAATAACCCTTATCTGAATGAACCATCCCACTTTTTCTCTTATTAAGTCCAATTGACCTCTGTATAGACCCTTAGAAATCCCGTTGATGCACGGTAATGATAGAATTGCAATTTTACCCCTTGTTTCATGTTCTCTTCTCAGATTAGCGTTTCCTTGAATTAAGCATTTCTCTTGGTTATGTAGGAGCTTTTGTTCACTTTATTAGGTGAAAATGTGCTAGTTAGGGTTCATGACGAGGTTCTCATCACCCAGTGCAACATGCTAGTCATACCTGCAAGGATCAATTGACCCTCAATCTAAGCCCTATTGACTACTTTGATTTCAATAGTAGGTCGCCTAAAATACAAGTCAGTGCATAAGTGCAAAGTTAGTGTGCTTAATTTTCTCAATCTTTTCAAGCTAGAGGGTAGGAAGATAAGTCATATACTTATCACTCCCTTGACTTAGGCTTTTAAAGCCTCCTTCAAGGATTCAAGAAACAAATCTTTATTTACTTAAATACCTAAAATAATTAAATTGAAAATGACCTAAAAAGTTTATGTGAAAGGATTCTAAATATACTTTTCTTAAGATCGGTAAATCATCAATATCAAAAACTTTAGTTCTTTCTTAGCTCAAAAAACCAATTTTTATTTTTTTTCTTTTTCAAATAAATAACTGAATATAAATAATAATTTTGGAACTGAATAGAATAACTCAACATAATATTATCTACCCCCCCCCCAATGCCTATTTCATGCATAGTCCTCGATGCATGCAATAATCATAAGAAAAAGATATAATATACCTGCAAACCATGAGTCACTCAAGATGGCTCGATCAGATCCTGACCTAAACTATATACTGCCTACTATAAACAATTAGAAACATTGGGTTGCCTCCATCAAGCTCTAAGTTTAATGCCTTTGGCCTAGCACAATTTAGTTCAATAGGTGTCCAAAAGTTCAATCAGGTCAACCACATATCCAAGTGGATAGTAGTCAACTGTTTGATTTTTCTCTTAAGTCGTGGCCTTTACGGGATTTTCTATTATGTGAATGGCCATAGATTTCTTGATACCCCCCAATTCTTCGATGAAGCCATAATTCAATTTGTTCCTCTTAGATACACAAAAGACATTAAATTTTATTCTTTGTTCTCTTAGGGCAATCTCTAACTTCCCCGAGTCACAATTAATTCGGGCTTTAGCAGTGGTTAGGAAAGGCCATCCTAGGATGATCGGGGTATGGTTAAGGTTTTCTGGTGCTTCTATGTTAAGGACCATAAAAATCAACAAGGTAATGAAAGTCTCTGACCTTGATAATCACATTTTCCAGAAGTCACCTAAGTGTTGTCATAGATCGGCTTGCCAATTGAATGGTTTTATCAATGGATTTCATGTTACCTAAACCAAGCTTCTCAACAAGTATAGTAGGGATCACATTGATGGAAGTACCGAGGCTGAGGAGGGCTTAATTAGAAGTGATGTCACCTATAGTGCAAGAAATTGGTGGCGCTTCGGTTCTTGTCTCTTAGGAGGTAGCTTGCTTAAAATGAGAGAACTGGTGTGGTCAGGAAATACTACCGTCCTAATAGAATCAGATCCTGCCTTACACCTTTTCATATATCAACTCATTAAAGATCCTACATAGGCAGGAATAGATATGGTAGCTATGAGAAATAGGGTTATCAATAATTTGAACTTTGTTAACCAGAATATCTTTTCCATAGATTTCTCCTTCATCTTTTTGTTGCACTGACTCATATATTAATTTCGAATTAGATTTCATTTCCGAAGCAGATTTTTGTCTAACAACATCGCTATTCAGGATTCGTGATTTTTGAAAATAGGTCCTGGCTTGAGTGACTTGGGGTTGGGTGGGACCCTTGGATCTAATGTTACTCCCCATGGTAATGGCATTAGCAATGGTAGGATTCTAGGGAGGTGTAGATAAAACATGTGCCTCCTGTTTGGTCATAGTAGGAACTAGGTTAAATACAGGAGGAATAGAGGGAGCAAGGTTAATCACTTGCGCCAAGGATTGTGGCTCCTTGGTTTCATTCAGATTCCTAGGAAAATTCCTAGGGTTAGGGATGGGTTGGGAGGGTAACATTCCATGTTGTCTAAAATCAACAATTTGGTCCATTCTTCCAATCAATTTAGATATCAATTGGTCCATCTCCCCCTTGTGTCTCTAATTCATATCTCTAATTTTCTTAAGGAGCTTGTTGTGTAGGTGTCTGATAGGTTGGATTAGGATTTTTGCTACATGTCTATATTTGTCCAAAGGAGGGTTGATTATAGTCTTGCCTGGTTGGGTTGAGATTTTGAACTAGTTTCTTGGTCGACTAGGAAAAGTTTGGGTGATTTCGCGCACTTAGGGTTGTATGTGTTAGAATATGGGTTGTTCCTATCATAACCTTGGATGGCATTAGCATTCACATAGGCTGAGAATGTAGGTGACAGATCACCAAAATCAAAGGTTGAGGGAGTCAAGGTCCCTCCTTGGAATCCAAATTGGGTTTGTTCCTAGTATAGTGGCTCATAGGTTGAGCCATAGTCAGATTGTGCACTTGATTCACCACTTCTCTACTTAGTGTAGGCTGTGTGTAAGTGAGAAGTGTAGAGGTCCCCTGCTTCATTGGATTAGCATAAGATTTAGATCATAGGGGGTTTCCACCTTGGATAATGTTGTCTAGCTTCTTATCCAGATTCTCCACTCTCTTTCCAACCAATTCCACCTTATCCAATCTCTTGCCTATTATTTCCAAATCAACAGCACTCGAATTAGATTGAACCTCATATATCCCACTTTTGGGTAGATTGGATTTACTAAAGGTGGCCATGGAGGAGTTGTTTAGGGAGTTCTCACTCATATTCTCAAATAGCTCAAATGCCACATCCTCATCTTTACTCAGGAAATTTCCTCCACATGCAGCATCCACGAAACTCCTAAGATTATCATTTAATTCGTGATAAAAGATTTGGGTGAGATGCCATTTTGGTACCTCATGATGGGGGTATTTCCTTGTAAGATCAATAAATTGCTCTTACGCCTCATGGAGTTGCTCACCTGGATTCTGGGTAAAGGTGGTGATGGCTCATCCTAAGGCATTAGTCTTTCATATGGGAAAGATCTTCTTAGGAAGTCACTCCTAAGTTCTTCCCAGGTCCCAAAAGGTTTTACTAATGACCTAAGCCATTGTGTCGCCTTATCCTTGAGAAAGGGAACATCTTCACCATCAATGTCCTCATCCATGTTCCTTGGTCCAAAGGTTCTTCCTATATTCAAGAGTTCCTCTAAGTGCTGAAGGGATCATTCGTGTTATTCCTATGGAACTGAGGGATAAGGTTGATAATGCTAGGCTTTAGTTCAAAGTCATCCTCAGTGTGGAGTACCCTAAAATAGCCTTCAAGTTGGATTTTAGAGGGATTATAGAAATCCCTAAATGGTTTAAGCTTAGTAGGGTTTTGCAATCTCTAGAACGCCTTGAGGATAGTGTTAATCTATTTGTCATGGTGTTTCCCTTGGGCCTTGATTTGGGCTTGAAGTGTAGCTATAGGATTATCCCTCATTGGGATATCCTCCTCCTTTATATCCTCTCTTTGGCTAGAGCTAGCCATAGTAGCAGAGTGTGTGGTGGACTAAGACAAGATCTTCCTAGGATTCTTATTCAAGGGTGATACTAAATCTAAATTCAAAGATCTCCTACCTTACATACAAGAAGATATCCCAGGAGATGAGAAGGGAAGCAGGAGAGAGAAACACCAACCCACACAATACAAACAACCATGCTAGCCTTATAATGTAACTCTAATAGACCTAAGCCTTGACTATATAGGCACACCACTAAATAAATTAACCCTTGTGTCTAACATATAACTTGGTTAGGCTGATTCAAGTAGGATAGAGGGGGTGCTTCCCCGACCACTGTCCAAGTGTCAATTGAGTAACCCTTACCCGACTTAAGTCGTTTGACAATTAGACCCTTCAACTTGACACCAAGTTATGTACTGACAAAGACGTAGGCAATTTATCTCAAGAAATGACTATCTAACCAAGACTAATTTGTTCTGTCTATGACACATCTACTCAGTTTTAAAGGGAATGTGGTGCTCTTAGATATGGTAGGTGTTGGGGGGATAGATGCTCCTAATTTTTCAATTCAGAAGCGTGTATGTGCACAAACAATAGTTCACAAATAAGACCTACTAAAGTGAATGACTTTTAGGATTGAAGCCTTGTTTAGTGACTTTTAGGGTTTGAATATTAATAGATTTGAACAAGTTTTGTAGGCATACAAGATTTTGCAATCACGTATGAAGATGAATTTCCTTTAATATCAAGTATTGTTGAGTGCCTTGTTAAACCCTAAAATTAAAACCCTAACACAGGCAGCTTCTAGGTGTGAATTAGTTTAAATTAAAGAGTGGTGCGACCCAATCAAAGTAATCAATGGTTCTGAGCACCACTCAATTACATACACAAAAAATAAATTTAAGGATTTTTTTCAAGCCTTTTTAATAAATATGCCTCATTTTTCAATGTACTAAGGTCTTAGAATAAAAAATGACCTGCAGTTAGTATTTTTCATGAATTAGCTAGTGCAGGCTACCCAACAATTCCCAAACTTTTTTAAGAGAACAACAACTTTATCATAAATCAAATGCAAGTTGTTTTAGTCAATTTGGATATGTAGAAAAATTATTAAAATTCAAACACTATGCAAAAAAATAACAAATCATATTTTGCATAGGGGTTTGTTCTGCAAATTTTCAAAATTTCTACAAACATTTAAGCATTGAAATTTTCAATTCCCAACTTCAAGATACACGTCCAGAAGCAATTTTGTGATTTTTGGAGTTAGGGATTATACAGAATTGATTTTCAAAAATCAAATTTGCAATCAGTCCGAATTCAAAAAGTTGGTTTTCAAGATAAAGAGTGAATAACAAACCACAAGAGATAAGTTTTTTTTTCAAAAGGTTTTTGTGTTTTTTTTATATATAATGCAAATAATAAAGCAAATCTAACCTAGGGTTCAAAAGTAACCTAAATGGAGAAGATAATTTTGGTTCTCTTTTTTTTCTAATGAAATCCCAACCTAAAATGAAAGAGATATACCAAAAAATCTTTAACCCGTACTTTTCTCTGTCTACCACTTTGTGTCCCATTCCCGTGCTCTTGCACGGTTTCCTACACACAAAACAACAAAGAAGAAAAAGCAAGTCAAAAATCAGAATGCAGCTAAAAATGCAAAGGAAAGAAAATAAATCCATTGCCTCCTTGGCAATGGTGCCAAAAAATTTTGATTTACGAAAATCACTAGGTAAATAATCAATCATTGTAGTGCGATTTTTCGTGATCAAAATAAAATATAGAATCTTTAGTGAGTCTGGGTTGAACACAAGGAGGCAAGAATCGTATCTAACTTAATGCGAATATGAACTAATTTTCTTGTATTTTTTTTTTATAAACAATAGGCCTTGAGAAGAAGGAAGCAAACCAATAAGAATCTTTGAAATCAGAAGGGTGGTGAGAAGCATGGATTGCAAGATAATAGCAATGAAATAAATTTCTATTGCAAGTAATTAGAGATCAACTATTACATCTGCTAAGAAGAACTACAATGAAAGAAGAAGTGGAGTTGGAGATTTGGAACGTAGTCTGAGGAAGCAGCCGCTAGGAAGATGTGGAATAGTACTTGGAGAGGTGAGGGGGACAACCATAGAAAAGATAGTGGCGGTGAGTTCGGCATGAAGGTGGAGGTAAAGACCTATATATGCTAATGAAGGAAGATGAAGGTGGTGAGGGTTACTAGAGGAAAAAGCTTAAGAATGGTGGGGAGAGAGACTAAGTAGGCATGAAGTTGTAAGGAGGGGGACAACTGCAATGTTTCTATAGAGGGCTTGGCGGATCTTGATTGGTGGAGACAAGTTTCTTTGGATCATGGTTTTGGATGGCTAGGATTAGGTGTATAGAAATCAAGGGCTTAGATCTAAGTTAGGAGTAGATAATTAAGGTTAGTTTTTGTTGGAACCTACAAGATGTGATAGAAGGTAAGATGGAGAGCGATGATTCGGGGACATATGGTCGTACATGATGTTTTATTTGGAGAGGATATGACTGACCACTAGGTTGTTCCTACGGCTAGAGTAGGATAGGGTTTTGGTGGCCTTTAGATTAGGTTTGTGTGGGGTAGATGTAGAGGTAGTAGTGGTCGACCATGGTGTTTTATCAGGAAGGGATATGGCTGGCCAATCAAAGGTAGTTGGGAGGGATATGTTCTAGGTTTAGGTAGGGATTTAAGGCCATACATAGGATGTAGGGTGGAGATTTAATCCTATGAGTTGGCCAACTAAACTAAGTTTTTGTAGGTAGATAAATCAAGTGGTTGGCTGGCCAACATAGGCTAAAAATCAAGGTGTATGGTTGGCCACCTAGAGGAATAATTAGACTAGGGTGGCTAGGTTCTAGGCTAGGAAAAGTGTGCCCCTAAATAGGCTAGGTTTATTGTCTAATTAAGCTAAGGTTTAGGTCAGGAATTGGCTCAACCTGCTCTGCATAATTGAGTTCAGTTTGATTTCTTCTTCTTGCAAATCTCCAATCAGTCCCACACCTGTTACTTGCACACATATAAATAAGGACATCAAGGCACCAGATATAGATAATGGAAATATTACATAAAAACCCATAAGAATGTATTATTTACAACATGATGCTAATTGACTAATCCAACCTAATCTAATATAATGTGACCTAATTTACCCTTAAACTAACAATAGTTAAGCAAAAATGATGTAAATAAATATGAATATATCAGTTGCCTCCCACCTTGAGGGGAGAATTGAGTTACTGAAGAAGGATTCCAAGGTGGCTATGGCGCCGGACGAGGAATGGTGGAAGGAAACTTACCATCTTAAGAGCGAGGCACGGGAAGAGCTCCATCTAGACCTTGTGGTGGAGTTTTTTTGCCACCCATCCCTCGATGGAGAAGTATTGCTCGGATGAGTTGAGCAAACACGTTTTGGTGGCCATCCAATCCATCCTAGTAAGCGACCTTAGGTCTAAGGAGGACATTCTTTCTTGGTCCATGTGGGATCTTAATTAGGCTCATGTTGACTAAGTCTTCCCGAGATGGATTGTGGATTGTTGCCTAGTCGAGCCATAACCTGAGGTTAGGTAGGCTCTGCATCCTTACTTGCACCCAACCCAAGCTTTGTCGGGGCATGTGCTCCATGCCTCCAGTCTTTTGATTGTTTGAACTTTTGTTCTTTCCCCACATTTTGCCTTTTTTGACCTTTGTACCGAACATTTTGCTTGATCCATAAAGGTGTTTACCTATATTTTTCCTTAATGAAAGGTGCCTTCTTATTAGTATTAGAGTTTTTTCATGATTACTATGGTGTGCTTGTGGGGTTTCTCATTTTTTGGCAGGGTAGCTTTTGAGCTTTCTGCTTGCGAGGCTAGGTCATGATTAAGCGAGGGCCTTTCTATGGGTGACTCGATTTAAGTGCACTGTTAGCTTTGGCTTCTCTTGGGGGCTTGTGACTTTGCTTGTAGAGGTGGGAAAGAGAAGAGCTATGGTGCGTGCACCTTGTGTTGCCTATTGTGCTCCACCGTAGTCTTTCGTAAGTTTCCATGGGTGGGTTGCCCTTCAAGGTTGGCTTGGGGGCAAGGGGGTTTTGTCCACTCACCTCTCTCGAGCCTCTTGTATGGGAAAAGGGGCTGCAATCCTCCCAACACCTCCTGTCTTCATTGGACAGGTTCTTGTAGGGTTGGCCGGACTGAGCTGACTTGTCGCACGTCAGAAGGCGGGGGCATCGTGATCTACTGCCTTATTCTAGCAACGCGGGGTATCCGTGTGGGTGGATGCTTTTGCTTGCAGATCATTTGAGGGGGCATTATCCTTTGCTTTAGTGTTTTAGAAGTGTGGTTGTGGGCATTGGCTTTGAGGTACAAGGACCTTCATGGTTTATCCTACACCCCAACTCAAGCATTCTTCTTACGAAGAGATTTGAATGGTGATGGGAAGGGCCTTTTGTCATCTGTGCCATGACATTTTTACCCAGTGTAGTTCTATCGAGCTAATCTCTAAACCTTAAGAGGTCATGTTGCTACTTCTTACACTGCTTTTTACTTGTGTCTAGCACTTGGTTTTGGTTGAGCGGGTATGTCCGTTGGGGTCTTCCCACCAAGGGTTCTGTCTTATATGGGTGACTCCTTACTTGCCTTTTGTGTATGAGCGTTGGGCCATCATCTAGTTAGTTTACCTGCCCAGAGGAGGATATTGAGCTTGTTGTAAATTGGTAAGACGTGGGTCACTGGGCCTTGTATGTTGCACACACGCCTCCCATTGTTGTGGGTGTTAATTGGGCAACATGTCCCTCGGGCGAGGAGTTGCGATCGTCTTTTGGCGGTCAAGTGGAGCCCTTGCTATTTCTATGGGTTTTTTGTGTCGAAGTCCTCTGTTGCATTCTCGGCAAGGAGGTGGTAGCTTTTCTGGGTTGCCAGCTAGTATTGGCTTTTCCTCCTTCTGGGTTGGCTGAGGTGTCTAGCTGTCATTATTGTTACCTCATGGTGGTTGGGACGACGATGTAGTTGCGATGTTCGAGATGCTTAAGGTCTGGGGTGAGTATGTGTCCCATCCTTTTCTTCCTCACGAAAAGATGCTTCTTAAACCACTCAGTGGGGCTCGCAGGCCTCTCCTTCCTAGTGTTATTATCTCCCTTGGTAACTGGTGTGCCTTTCTTGCAGATCGTGCCCCTGGAGTTGCTACGCCACATTTACTGTGGGTATGGCTTTCCAAGGTGACACCCCGGGAAGACGCGTGTGTCTGTCCTCCTTGTCCCATCTATAAATAGGGGTAGTGGGAAACGTTGTTCGTCATCCTTGCTCCTTCAAGGGTTTTAAGGGGAAATGGTGGTGATAAATCTGCCTTGGCTGCCACCTTGCTAAGCTTTGGTGCCACCTGGTGGCCTTGGTGAAGTGTTTTCTTTTGGATCCATCCTCTTCATAACTACTCCTATACCTATTGCTCATGGCTTGGAAGCCCCCTTTTGGGGTTAGGATCCCCTTTTTGGTTGCTGGTAGAGAGTGGCATTTTGTAGGGAAATGCAGGATCGATCTTTGTGGTAGTGTGATAATGAGGGTCTTTAATCGGGTTGAGTCCCTCCAAACTAGGGTGGAGCTCCCTGTTCGTGCCTTGGCATACCAGTCGAGTTGTCAGCTGTGGCTGCAGTTGGTGAGCCTCCCATGAGGGCTCTTGGAATCTAACGTCCTTTCTATCAAGTAAGCGGGTGGGCCTCGTGGGTTTTGCTGGCTATCTCAACAGAGGGATGATTTAAGGGCTTCACCTCATGGGGGCCCTTATAGGGTCGTGGTTGTTCGCTTTGCTAGGCCTCAAGATGAACCTTTTAGGTTGATGGGTGTGTGTTGTACCCATTAGAACGAGGCCAGTTCCTGTGGCTCTCTCTACTTGAGGTCAATTTTAAGGCAAAAGGTTGGGGGGCTCAACGCTAGCTAAGCAATGCCTGCTCCCTCTATGTACTTCGTGGCCTCAACCTTGTGGGGGTGGCTTTTTCATATGAGGACGTTATCCATCAATTGAGGTAAAGAAAGGGCCTCTTGTTCAAGATGATTTAGTAATTGCCTCCTCGCTTTGGTCCTTAATTTTTGCTGAGAGGGGAAAGGGTCTACGTGCATTGCGATTTTGGGTAGGCAGTTGAGCTATGTTTTCTTATGTGAGAAGAGTAATTTTCCTTGTGGGATGTGGAGCCATTGTCTTGCCTCCTTCGACTGCGATTCCTTCTGTCGTTGGCCTTGTATTGTTGGTCCATCTCAGGTACCCTTTGATTTTGTTGGCCTTTGGGCTTTTGAGTGTGCTTTTAATGACATTGTTTTATCGGCGTGGAGACCTTTTCTAGGGGGTTTTCCTAGGATGTCCTTGCGATTGCCTTCGACCCTTACGTGTCCTTAGGAGCCCGTGTCAAGTATTGCCACAAAGTTGGGTTTGTTGTTAATCTCGATTTGTCTCTTGCAACTTTTCCTGTGCTTCAAGCTTTGCACCTTGAGGGTTTATTGTCCAGAAAAAGTGGCTCTCGCACTACCTCGGTGGGGAGGGGCCCTCATTGAAAAGGCAGGTCGGTGATTCACATCTCGAGACCACTCCATGCCAGCACTCTATATGGGAGCAATCATGTCCTAATTCTTCTAGCAGCATGCTAGAGCAGGCCCCTCAGGTGAAGGTGGGTTCTGCCCTACTCAGTTCCACCCAAGATGAAGCTCCGGTCAACCATTTCGAGCAAATAGCCTTGGAGTGGGATGGGGCTCACGTCGATGCACCCATTGATGTCGAAGCACTTTCTTTGGGCCAAAATGTTTATTCACATTTGCAAGAGGGGGAGGCCTCAAGGGGTTGGTTGCCCATTTCTCTTAGGCCCTCGCTTCCTCTTCATGAGTTCTCGGGCCCTTACACGATGTCTGCAGGTGCCAGGGATCTTCCCTCTCAACCCTCTATTGGGCTCTCAACATCTGGGCTGGGGAAGGTAGCGGTGCTTTTGTAGTTACCCTTGTCGTGCCTCTCTTCTTGCTTACCGTTTTGAGGCAAGGAGGTTGAAGCGTGCTTCACACGGGAAGAGAGTGAGCTTAGGGCTATCCGCCCATTGGTTGGTAGGGTTGACTTGTCTAAGGCGATTGTGATTCTCTAGCAGGCACGTGTACTTGTGGCTCTCAACTTCTGACCAAGGTGACCTTGTGGCTCTCCTTCATGGTAGTAGGTTGGCTGGTGGCAAATTGCCTACCTTGACCAAGTTGCTTTTTCCAGGGTAGCTGGGCCGAATAACGTCAAAGCTCCCATAGGTAGCCCTTATGAACTTGGTGAAGCTATGTGGTGAGGATGGTCATCCTTCTAGGTTGGTCATTCATTATCGGACAACTTTTACACCTTTTAGGATTTCTCCCTTTATAACTTGTTGGCCTCACGTTGGCCGAATGTAGGCTTGATGGCATTTGTTAGAGTAATGAAAAAAGAATTTTTGTGTTCTTCCTATGTTGTGGAATGATTGCATGTTCCTGTTCACTTCGTTTTTTCTTTTGCTACAAGCGTGCAACTTTCAAAAAAGAGGGAGGCGAGGGTACCCTCTTCTGATGATTGCTTGATGCTCTGTGCTTGGTCGATGTTCGATTGATTTATCTAGGGCATTGGTTCGTGTAGGCAGGGTAGGAGGGGGGGAGCAAGCGAGCCAAAGGGGTTTGTCCTCCTCCTTAGCCAGTTCTATGCTTCCCTCATATCCTGAGGGTCACAGTCTTTTAGGGTCCGACTATTCAAACACACTCTCTTCTTGTTTGTACCCCTTCAATGACAACGCGGTGATCCTTATCTTAGCACTTCTCTCGTGGAGGAGGGAGAGATTTGTTTGCCTTTGGCTCTCAGACCTTTTTGTGCACCTTTGAGGTTGATAAGTGACCTTCTTCTTATGGGAGGTGGGTCTGATGCACGTTGAGGGGTTTCCTCCCACATCTTGTGGATGCTATGCTCGGGAGAGAGGGCTTAGCCAGTGGGGTGTTACAAGGCACATGGTTGTGCAAGAGCTGTGTGGGGTGTGTGTGTGCAGTCCCTCAGCGTTGGTTGATCCTGGGGGTAGTATTTGGGCAGAGTGTTGCCGGAGTGTCATGTGCTCCTCTCCGTGTTCTACTTTGGTTGGTGATCTCATTGCGGCCCTTAGGGCAGCCTGTGGAGCCTCTTGGCCTGACATACTCGCAGTCACACCCCATTAATTCCTCTTGACTTTTCGAGAGTGGATTAATGGGTGTGAAGGCTTAGAGGTCCTAGTTACCAGGCTAATTTTGGGTTGCATGAGTTATAATTAATGTACTGGTAGAAGATTTTGAGGGAAAAAATTTTCATGTTTTAACTACAAGGCTAAAATCTACCAAAATTTTGGCAGAGTTACTCCTGTTTTATTATGTTTTAACCCAAACTTGTACTTGCAAGAGACACATGTGCACAACATATAAATATAAAATTCCACTCACATGTGGGCACACCTTACACATTCACTTCGAAACAACAAAAAATTAATATATGCAAGCGAGCACACCCTACAACAATCACAACCTATTTATCCAACATGTACGAAAAGAAAACTAAGAAGTATCAACTAACCATCCATAACATACCGCATTGTTAAGTCTATAAGCATTCATATATGTTCATGTACCACAGTTTGATCATTTATAGTAGTTCTACACAACTCAAAAGCTATATATATTACAAAAATAGGCCCAACAATAGATTTTACATAACATATCAAAGGGCCATAACAAAAAGACAATAAAAGAATGCTAACTAATAGCTCAGTAGGTGTTAGGTGCGGTAATCGTCATAATTTAAGAGAGAAACACGTCGTAGTATAATGACGAAAATCGAATCGACATTTAAATTTATAAGTGCTCGAAAAACATAAGTTCCGAGGTCATTCGTAGGGAATAAAATTGGAACTCAACCACTAATCACGTAATAGAAATGAGCATGATAATCAATAATCACAAGATATATGCAATGAATAATCAACTAAAAATATATTCACTAAGGATCCAAATTGTATCCCAAGATCAATGATCAAAAAGATAGTGAAAAACCTAAAAAAGTGTGGTTGAAACCACCAATTAATCAATTAACACTTAAGCTCAATTCAATTAGACTCTTCTCAATTCTCAAGCAAACAGCTCATCAACACTTAACCAAATTCCCAATTTCTTCACCAATTAAACATCCTGTGAAGGCCTTAGACGCCTTAAATGCTCAAAGCAAAGTCTTCACAAAATTTGCCTAAGTCCTTAGGCACGAATCCCAAGAGCAAAACCCTCCCCCTACTCTCTCACAAATCCTCTCCTCAATCCCAAACCAGACCCAGTTCATAAATCTGACCCAAATCCAGTTTAGAATTCAGACCAAATCAGATCGGTTCAAAATGGCCTAGCACATAGTGGGGGGCCAGTCTGGTTCGCATGGAGTGGGCGAGCTGGGCTAAGTGCATAGGGGCGTGAGTGGAGGGACCCGACCCCTGTGTCGAAGGTGATAAACCTACAGACACAAAACGTTATATATCAAAATTTGGTTTAGCTTCCCACGATGTGGGACTATCATAGGACCCTTTCTTCGTGTGTTGCTGCGTGCATGTTCTTCTCAAATCGAAGTAGCTACTAGGGCTCCTTCATCAAGTGGAGTCCTAGATGGCTTCATTGTTGCAACCCACAACTCTTGGATGTCGTGGTGGTGGAAGTGGTCAATGGATGGCGGTGAACGATGATGACGACGAAGCGAAATCCAGGGAAGACCTAAAGACAAGAAAATAGGCTTAATGCCCCAATTAAAAAGCTCATTAGCATTGCCATGATGTGTGGAGTGCAATGGGAGTGATCGGGAGGTGTTTCGAGGACTATAGAGGTCAGTCGAAGTCAGAGTAGGTGGCGGATGGGTGGGTTGTTCGATGGGGGGTTACGGTGATCAAAGCTCCGAATCTCATTGGGGCTTTTGATCCCTGATGCACAAGCAAGGATGTGGTTGTGGTGGCATGTGGATTGGATGTGTGTGGCATCGATGCGAGCTCACTGAAGCTCACCCCATAGGCGAATAAGGCGAGAGGGGAGATAGGTGATTTCATGATCTAAACTAAAAGCTAAGGTCCTAAGGCTAATCTAGAGAATAAGAGGGAGGAGGAGACCTAGTTTATTGGATGAAAGGGGGAGGTTCTCGCGCTGGCTTGCCTTGTCGGACGCAAGGGAGATGAAGTCTCCGGTGGGGGTAGACGGTGAGGAAGACAAAGGAAGGGACTCCTGCTAATGTGTGCGGGTGGACGAACTTAAGGGAGATAATGGACCTCTCGATTTGACTGTTGGGAAGCCTAAAGAAGCTGAGCAAGAAGCTCATCAGAGCTCAGGTTGGAGGCGATTGGAGGAAGAGAAGAAAGGTGGATTTTGTCCTGATCCTGGCTGGTTTGAACTTGGGAACACGACAGAGCTTAAATAGAGCTCAAACTTGTAAGAATTCACGCATTTAACTTGCGAGACAAGTTTTGATTAGAAAATCTTGAGCTCATTGGAACTTTTCCTCTTCAAATTAGGACCTAAGATCTAGTCCAAGGGAAAGAGGATCTCCTTCTGATCAATCCCTCCAAATTTGGAGGGATTGGATTGTAGAATCAAGGAGAACTTCTTGGTCAAAGGTCGATCGTGTATGGGTTGACTGCTAGATTAGGAAACCCTGAGTTGAGAGGTGGTAGGGACCTATTCGTGAAGAAGACGAGAAAGTTAGGGGCATATATGTAATAAAACATAGAACCTAGGTGTTTAGATGTAAAAAATAGATATTTAAAGGGATAAACTGCAGGCTAGGTCAAGATAGACCCTAATTGGGCTAAAATTTTGGTGTTAACCTAATTTAGACCCAAGGAATCTATTGGTAAACTTGGATTTGGGTTTTGACCTAGTTTGACTAGGTAATTTACGTAAACAATCAAAACAAAATAAATTCCCACTTGAAACTCTATTTTTTGTCAAAATGGGTTCCGATAGTCAAAGTAAAGGTATCAAACCTCTTAGAATATTTTTCAATGATTTTTAAGAGGTTTATATTGAATTTATTTCAATTTGAGTGAGGCTAAAATTAGGATTTTCAGTGATATTTAATCATCGAAATGCGTAAAACCCTAAGTCAGTCAGTATGAGCCAACTTCTTGGTCTTTTAAGTTCATTTAACCTTTAATTAACTCCTGATCAACCCCTTGGTTAATCTGCATTAATGATGATATGGTAAAATAACAAAATTAACCCTATTTTCTTATCTTCTCAAATCAGTTCAGTAGAGAATTATGATCCTCAGACGATCATTTAGGAGCATTTATCACTTGATTCTGATTAATTTCAATTAGTTATGATAAATGATGGTGTTACCATTAATAAGTTGGCCCCTCCATGGCCTTCAATGTCACGCCTCAGTTACCGCCATCTCTAGGCACCCTAAAGTCGAGTAGAAGCACTAGTTCGCTGATGTGTGGAGCTAAGACTACTTTGGGGAAGTCCAGGAATCGCTGCACTAAGGCATCAGGTCCTGAAATGGATTACAAAAATTGGATGAGACAACTGGCCAGTAGGGACAAAACTACGTCTGCCAACGAAGCAAAAATGTGTAGTGTATGGAAACCACCCTACTAGCTAACTACCCATTCTAATTTCACCCCACAATTATCACATGAACATTCACATTTTTATTTTGTCTGTTCTCTGTCCTTCACCTCGGAGATCAACTTTCGAAAAATCTTTCCTACCTAACAGAGGTGATTGGGGCGTACCCTCCTCTGGAGTCCTAGCCTAGTAGGCTCTCCTTGATTAGGGGAGGGTCTAACAACATTGGTAATCCTTAAGCAAGGCATACCCGTCCTCGCCATGTAAGGACATTACTGAAACCAGTCATTTAAGCCGGGCCTATTAGGAGCAACTTACCCAATGTCCTTAGGATTTCCATGAGCGTCTCAACTCATATCCATTGAGGTGCGGTCAAATTTTATTCAGTTTAATTGTGGTAGGGTAAGCTAGATGTTTAACAGGCCGCACTAGTCCCTCTCGCTAAGATCACGTACTCCAAGTGTGCCCTTTGAGCCAACCACCTGACTAAGGCTACAACTCTAACCCATTTAAGTAGGATTGGCTAGATGTTTAATGAGCCACACTATTTCTCTCTAGTGGAACATAGTCCTTTGGGTGCGCCTTCTTAGTTCGCCGTCGGTATTGAGGCCATGACCACATCCCGCATCTACGCGTCTTGACCGTTTAGGCTGGACTTAGGTGCCCTTGGTATCTAAACTCGACAATAACCACCAAGTGTGTCATCATAGCCAGGAATCCTCCAGATTCCAGGGCCAGCCATAAGTAGTCACTAGCTACTTCAACTCTTCAAGACTTCATCCTGCAAAAGTGAACCCTCGGTTTATGTGGTCAAGGTGTCATTCCTTACAGACCACCTATATGACCTAATCATCATCTTGATATTCAATTTCCTATCCTGAAAGGGGTATCTCATCCCTATGGGCCTACTGAATCCTTTGAAGTCTCACTTGAGACTTTACAGATCCCAATATTCTCCTTTTTTAGCCTCTCATTGAGTCAACAAGTTCATTAATCCAGGTTCGACCCTTTTTATTTTGCTTCTGTGGATCGTACTTTAAGCTAAATTTTAGGGGCTCTCAAGCTCTCCACATATTTAATTTCGAAGCCATATTTATTTTCCTATATAGGACACATCATCATATGGGACCAAGATCTTATATCCACACCACATCATCATCATAATCCTCATATTCTTTATCTATTTGTAGAATGATTAGTGACATGAAAATTTCAAAAGGGCCTTTATTAAACCATTTATTGGGAACACCCAAACGACTCGGTAACACACTCATAAATCATTGATCTATCATAGTCGCTACATGCAACTTCATAAATATTTAAGGCTACCTTATATCCAAAATAAGATCCCCTTTTTGGTGAAAAATCATCACAAATTGCCAAACCGAAGATGGGTGCCCCTATCTCATCCCACTACATGCATTAAGCCTTCCACATTCACCCATCCATGAGACTATATATATATATATATATATATATATATATATATATGAAATTATGATTAAAGTGCCATGAAGACAAATTATTTGGGCATCAACAAATAGATTCTTAACAAGGGAAAAGAGTCCCTTCAATGCATTTTTTTCAGATCAAAGATCAGTGCTATTTTGCAGGTAAAATATAACCTCCTTTTTTCACCAAAAACTCATCACACGACTCATTCAAGCACATATATTTAATCACCATATCCACAATTTCCCTAAGACACAAGCCTAAAATCATAGGTTTGAAATTTCACCATACCATCATCAAATCATGTTATTTAGGCATCAAGAGGTGATTCACACAGAGAGAGAAGAAAGGTCTCTATCTTGGTCGTGGATGGGCAAATGACCATGAATTCCTACTAGTGTGCTTGCATTCCTAGTGACAATAATAGCAACAACAACAATACATCACCACCATGACCACCATAACAACAACCATCAACCCACCACGTAAATCCCAAAATCCTTAAAATTAGGGCAAAACTCTAGCTAGGGATTAAGGATGGAGGTACCTACGACCAAAACCTTAACGAGCCTTGGCTTTTCACCAGTGCTCGCCCCACCACCTCATCCCCTTGTCATGGCAAGGTAACAACAACAATGGTGGTAGTAGCCACCGCACGACAACAGCAGCAGCCCCATGACAGTAGTTGTCGTTGAAGATGGGTGAAGGGCAACATGGGGAGGCACTCCTGGCGGTTGCAGTGGCATTGGACGGAAAGGGCTTTGGGTTGATGGGGATGGGGAAGACTTGTGGGAAGAGTTAGGGGAGAAGAAATTAGGTCTTCTCTCGCCACCCATTTCCCTCTTTCATAAGTTGGGATATTACACTTAAGCCCTTCCACCCAAAAATCAATTTTAAGTAGTGGCCCCCAAAAATGTATTCCCTCACCAAAAGGCTCTCAATCCATCCATTAATAAATGAATATCATGGGGAATCAACCCATTAAGTCCAAATTTAGATCCTTGGCACTTAATAAGGGTTTGGTTAGGAATAGGGTTAGTCATTAAAATTTTAAAACCCTTATACCTTAACTCCCTTAAAAAGATTTTGTTTGCAAAATCTAACATACCCCAAGTATGGAAGAGGTGGGGATACTGGATCCGCATCTCAGCTTCGGGCTCCCATGTAGCCTCCTTAAACCTCTAGTTGCGCCACAACACCTTCACCAGGGGTATGGACTTATTATGCAGCTTCTTCGTCTCCCGATCCAAGATTTACACGATGCTAAGATTAGGCTTAATTTGCAGATCATCATAGCACACCACATGGCTCTCGTCAGAGATCCACTTCCTCAGTGTAGACACATGAAACATGTCATACATTGCTGACAGGTGCGGAGGCAAAGCCAATCGGTATGTTGCCAGGACAACTCGCTTGATGATCTTGAATGGGCCCATGTAACGAGGTCTCAGCTTTCCCTTGGTCCCAAAACGATGGATCCCTTTCCTTGGAGACACACGAAGAAACACCTTATCTCCAACCACATCAAATGGCGTAGTTGTCAAGGAGCTAACAAACACAATAGGTTTATTTGATTATATTTTTTATTCATTATGAGGTGCACATTGAGTCGACTAATCTATAGTTTTTTGTGTAAGGAAATTGACAAGTTGGAACTACAAGTGTAATCGAGCCACAACGTCAACCTTAAGTGATGCCCATAAGAAGACACAAAGAAAAGGAAGGAGACTTGGATCCCGCGACCAAAGGGGATTCTCCTTTGTTACTTATTCGATTAGGAGATTTGAGATATTAGCTTACTAGTTTTATGTATCCATTTTCTTGCCCTTGTAGCACCGGGGCTAGTTTTCGAGGGCGTGTCCCCACTTTATTTTAGGCTCTTGTTTAGGGGTAATTTTTTTCAGGAACCTATTCCAACTTTCTTTAGTCATTAGGGTTATTTGTCTATGGTGTGGACTATCGTGTGGTAGAGTTAGCATTATCTAGTCTAGTCTAGTTTGTTGCTTGCTTGCTTGCTTTATATATATATATATATATATATATATATATATATATATACTCTCAAGCTGCCTGCTAGAAGTTGCATATTTTAGGATGAACATATAGGATTGATTGAGCAGCATCTAGTTTACTTGATTGCACTGAATTGCATTTTGCACGAAGATTGTTGGAGTCGGATATATTCTTCTATCTTTGCATCCAATGCAAAGATCACGCATTTCATTCTAGGCTAAATTCAAAGACCACCTGACTTTGATTGAATCTACCTAATTAAGTGGTCTCCTAACTCAAATTGGGGATTAATCAGAGGTGTAACATTAAGAATCAAGGACTTCAGTGCATGCAAAAGGACTTGTGTGCAATTCTTTACAAAGAAAATTGATTTCGGTGTGATGCACATAAGCACCACTTGAGCACTTCACTAGGGGACACTAGAGACTTCTTTCCACTTCATCCCCTTACACCACAAAAAGAGTTAGCCAACGATCAAAAAGTCTGTCCCATTATGCAACCTTGGGGAGTTCGTGGTGAGCAGTCTCGATTAGAGGCTAAATCTCTTTGCGAGTAGGTCTTCATGCACTAATGAAGGTCGGCCTAGGATGTGTAATTGATTGTGTAGCTTGTTTGGCCACCAAGAGATAACATAACTAACCTCCTTTATTCTCCAAAGAGCCTGCCAAGGATCTCAAGTCACATTTGCCCTCTTATACCACTATAGTGGGAATGGACGAGTATGCACTTGACCCCATGTGACAACTCAAAAGGGTAGGTTGGAGGTTGGCTTAAAGTCCTAATATGCCTTTTAAACAAGAGGAGAGTTCCTTTGCTTTGTGTTTGATTGGGGTTTGTGTTTTCAAGACTTGTTTTCAAATGGATTACAACAACTACTTCACTTCTTACCCTCACCCTCTAACACTTTATCCTGATCCCATGACCCGCACACATCCATCCTCTAATAGATATCCTAATGAACAATGGGATCCTATGTACTCCTATTATAGGAGTACTAGTTTGGTTAATCCTCAATCCTGTGAAAATGAGCAGAACCTAGGAGAGGGATACCCCATCCCTAGCCCACCTATGACCATACCCAACCACCTACCCTTGATGATCCTCACTATCAGGGTTGGACAATGACTCCTAGGTCCTTTGATCACCAACTTGATTTTCCTCCTACGCATGATGATAGTCACTCCTCCTTAAAGTTGGAATTACAGAAATATTTAGATGAATTGACTCAAATTAGGAGAGACATTTTGAGGGAAAATGGTGACTCATAGGAAATTTAGCCCAAATTAGCTACTTTCTCATGGCTAACCTTCAAACCTCCATGATTGTTGATCCTTTCATGATTAGTGTGTTGGTGCTAAAGCACCACGATCATTTGTTTTGATGATAACAAAACACGTGTTATTTAACATTTGCAATTTGAGTCCTAGATTTCAGGTCAATAGCAAATGTGGACGTGTTTAGACGGAGTTCGAGCTCGCATCCAGGACGGATTGGAGGAGCTTGACGGAAAACAGAGGAGGTTCGCGTGGAGCGAAAGATTGAAGATGGAAGGAAATGAAGAATAGGATAGATTTCCTTCTTTTGTACTTGTTGTATTTTTCGTTTCTTTTGTTGCTCTTTATTTCCTTAGATATTTCATGTTAAAGAGCCTCAAAGAACCCTAACAGTAGTCCTAGGAACACCGGCTCAACCCTAGGATACTTAGGTTTTCTGTAGAATACTTAGAAATCCAATATAGGGTTCAAACAGACTTTCCAGACGTCTAATTCCCAAATCAGACGTCTGATAAAGTATTTTAAGACGTCTGACTGTTGTTTCAGACGTCTGATAACCTTTTAGGCTGGACTTAGTTTTCTGTCTGATGAAATCAGACGTCCAGACCTTAGTCCAGACGTCTTAGAGGACGTCTGATGGACTTGCCAGACGTCCAGATAGTGGACCGTTGGCTAACTTAGCAAGCACGGCAGTATATGACCGTTAGAGCCTTATCAGACGTCCATAGGTCTTCCCAGACGTCTGATAAATGACCATTTGCCTCGGCTGACCCAAAATCTCTTCTCAGAGATTTTCTAGCCGTTGCAACGTTTGGAAATCAATTCCCACAGTAAAAGTAGGTTTCCAGACGTCCATACATAGTGCCAGACGTCCTGTATGTCGTCTGATGGACTTGCACAAAAATCCTGTTTAGATCTGATTCAAGTCAGGGAGAAACCCGCATAGAATCAGACGTCTGACCTTTAAATCAGACGTCTTAAAGTGGCCTTCCAGACGTCTGATGCTAGAGTTAGACGTCTGATAACCCTGTCAAATGTAATCATTGTCCTGATTTCGGCCTGATTCTCTTGGGCTTTGTTCCCAACGGCTATAGAACCTTTCTTAAGCCTTCCAAAGCCTTCCTAAGGCCTCTATAAATAGAGGGGAGCCTTTACACACCAATACACTAAGAAAAACACAAGACACACCTAAGCAACATACTTTCCACTCTTTTGTGTCTCTCTTGCTCTCCAAGCTCAAGCTCCATCATCTTGAGAGCTAAATTCAGTTTGCGCGCCCGCTCTCCCGCTGTTGTTCACGAGAGCGACGTAGCGCCATCGCGTGGCACACGCACCGCGTCATCGTCGACGCACTCCTTGCAAAGGGGAGTTTCCTATTTCCTATAGAAGCTAGGTTTAATTATTTTGTTGGCTCTATAGGACTATTGTTTATTTTATCTTTGTCTTTTGGTTGGGTATTCGCTTTGCAAATTCCCGTCTCCTTCGTGGGACAAAATCCTTCTCGTGGAGAGAAGGGGTTGAGGAATGCTACCCTCGTACTTGTAGCGTGGTTGTACTGAGGTTGAATCACCCTCGTTTTAAAGTGATTCGTTTAGTGGATTTGATCAACTAGGTTGATCGGAAAATCCTAACTCGAGAGGGTTAGGTGGTGGTTTTCACCCGGTTTGGGTTTCCACCTAAAAATTACTTGTGCACATTTTGTGATTGCTTATTTTGTGAGATTGCTTTATATATTTTATTTCCGCAATTATTACGTCACCCCTCTTCGAAGGGAAACTTCATAGTGAACCACTCAAATCTCTTCTTATAAAAGATAGAGTTTGAATCGTTGTGGCGCAACTCAAGTGTTCAACTTTTAACATTTATAAGCCATAACTATGAAGATAACTACGAAGAGTATACGGGTTGTCCAAGGAGGCAAGGTGTAACAAATCAAATCCCGAAATGCCTTTTGTTTCTTTTTTTTGTGTTTTCGATTTTGTATTTTTTTTGGTCTTTTTGCTTTTGAAAGAAATAAAGTGCAAGGCAAAATCGTTTCTCACGAAAGAAAAGTATTACGAGGTTGATTTCTTTCCCTACAAGTAAAACCACAAGGGAGATAGGAAGTGAGCTCACAAGAAGCTAGGGTGAGCTTCTTGTAATCACTTCCCACTCACAATCCCACATCCAAATGTAATACTTAAAAGTAAAGATTCTCAACATGCATCATCATTTCATTTATCCAAAATCAAAATATACAAACTATGAATTAAGCATGCAAAGGAGAGCTTACAAAAGACTATGATGAAATCTAAAGTAATCTCGAATGCCCACAAGGAAACTAACACAAGTCTACTACAACATAAAATGGAAAGCATAAAACACAAAGATTAAAAGTGGCTTATGGAATTAAGCTCAATCCTACATTTGATGGTTCCTTAACGAGGCTAGAGGGAAAAGAGGAAGAAGAGGGAGAAGAGTTGATTTGCTTTTCTCTGAAGTAGGTTTCTTGAGCAGGCATGGGATCTTGAGTAGTTTTCCCATTCCTCAAAGTAACTGCATTGGCAGTATGGTTGTTTCTGGGAGGAGGTCAGGAAGCCTGATTTTGATTGAAACATGGTGGGTGCTGAGATGCTGGATAGACGGGTTGATTAGGATACCCGCCTTGATATTCGTTTCATTTATTATTAGGGTTGGGCATGGGCTTAGATGGTAAATTGCCTATAGGTCTATGATCTGGAGTGACCTTGACTTGATTCTATAAATTGGTTACTATGCGGGTCACTTCATTCATTTGGTTCTACATTCCTTGCAGTGTTTTCCTAACCTGGGCATTGATATCTTCTTGAGATGGCCTAGGTTGATACAGATTCTACCCATAAGCCCCAAATTGATTTTGCTTTGGAAATGGAACTTGATTCTAGGCTTTCTAGGAGGGGTTTGGATTGTTCCTCCAATTTTGGTTGTAGGAGTTGGAGGAATTTCTAAATTTCTCCTGGAGAGCCAAGATGTTTTCAGTGGCAGGGCTAAAAAGATTTTCATTAATGAAATTATATGTCCCAGTCAACTCTTGTGGAAATTCAGATAAACATTGCTGCTTAGCTGGGACAACACCAATATTATGCAAATTCTCTCTTCTCATGAGGTTAAGGGGGTTTGGGTAAGGAGATTATTTTTGAGTCAGCTTTTCTTCGATCTTCTTCTGGTGAATTTGCATCTGATCCAGTCCTTGTGCAATCATTTGCAAGCCATATTGTGTGACTGGAATCGATGCAAATTTAGAGTTAATTTCATTAACCCTTAGTCTTGGGTTCGTAGCCCTACTAAAGGTATCCATCGAAGACAAATTAAGTGAGTTTTCACTCATTTCTTCAAAAAGTAAGTAGGCACCATTAGCACCTTTGTTAAGAAAGTTTTCCCCACATGAAGCATCCACGAATCGTTTTAATTGATCTTCTAATCCGTGATAGAAGATCTACACTAGCTGCCATCATGGAATCTCATGGTGGGGACAACTCCTTAATAATTCTTGAAACCTCTCCCACGACTCGTGGAGAGATTCACCAGTCTTCTGCTGAAAGGTCGTAATAGATCGTCCTAGGGCATTCGTGCGACTGATCGGGAAAAACTTTCTCAGAAAGCACTTTTTAATTGAGGCCAGGTAGTAATAGGATGCCCAACTGTCCTAAAATAATATGCTGCCTTGTCTTTTAGGGAGAGAGGGAAGAGTCTCATGAGCCACAAATCTTCTCACACATTGCGAGAATGGGTGGTTTGCTCGAGGACAGTCAGCTCCTTGAGGTGGCTAAAAGGGTTCTCTCTCGGAAGACCGTGGAAATGTTTAATGAGGTTCAGGATAACAGGCTTGATTTCAAAATCCCCCTTGTGTATAACCACCATGGGTCTCTCCTCGTAGTTGGAAGGATCGTAAAGATCCTTAAGTGGTACGAGAGGTTCCCCAAGCAGCTGACCCCATCTTTGGTTGGCTAGGTTCGTGACTGTCCTAGCCTATTGTTGCTAGGTGAGTTGAAGTCGAGCCAGTTGGTTGACCATCATAAAAAGGGGATTAGGTGGAATTTGATTCTGCTCTGGCTTGTCTGGGTTTTTAGGTAGCTCCAAACCCAGAATGTTAGGGATGGGAAAGTCAGCATTTGGGTTAGTTGCAAGATTTTGTATAGAGAGGTTAGGGTTAGGTTGAGAGGTGGAAGGGTTAGCGGCAGAGTTTCTGGACCTATTTTACAGGTTTTCCATTTTTGAATTAGAGGAATAATGTGAAGAAGAGGAAAGAGATCTTTTTTCCTGGAGGGTGAAATCAATTGGTCCCTTGAGATGTGAATTATGGGACCTTCGCCCGTGCATACACTAGAAGACGGAGGGGGGAGGAGAAGGAAAAAGATGAGAAGTGTGCAAATCAAGCAAACAAAGCCTAAACCTATCTTAAGGTTGATGATGAAGCGTATTTCACGTGGTAGAAATCGGAGTTTAGAGGACCCATCGTCTAACTCGTAAAATGCGTCTATTAGATAAAATTTATAACCAAACTCGAAAAGTGAGTCCCGGGTCGAATACGGGGAGGCGAACATTTGATTTGGAAAAATCCACATTTCACTTTTATTTGTTTTTATCATTTTTATCTTTTATAATTTTTTTGGGTGTTTTAATAGGCAAGAGATCGAGTTGATGAATTCTAGCTAATCTACTTGTAAAATATAAAGGAGAGAGAGAGAGAGAAGAACAATCATCTATTTATGAATAAATGTTTGTTACAACTATGAAAGCGGAAAAACTACACTATGAAAGCGAAAAGGATAGAAAGAAGTGAGAGAATTCCCCTTGACGTTCGCTTGGAGGATGACTCGCTCTGACATTGCCTGAAGGAAGGTGATGAGGAGCGGGACGAACGGGGATGGAGCTGGAGGACAGAGGATGGGGCAAGATGGTGTCACGGCGAAGATCTTCTCGAAGGACGGTGAGAGGACGACCATGGGATGCTCCACGAATGGGGATGAGAGGTGGGAAAACTATTTTCTTTTCTACTCTAGAGGAGCATCTCGGGCTTGGGACAAGCTCTCTCTAGAGCCTTGGAGGTGGTGAGAGGAAGAATGGAAGAGATGGTTTCGAATGGAGGGGGATAAGTCCTTTTATAGTGGAGAGACAAAATCGTCCATGGGAAATTAGTGACGGCTGTAATTGTCGCTGAAGATATGCCCAACTGTTGCTGAAGATACGCGCCCTTCCATTCCTTTGCTGGCGCACGCATAGCACAGGTCATTAGTGACAGTTACAAGCATCACTAAAGGCCCGCCCAACTGTCACTGAAAATCTGCACCCTTCAATTCCTATGCTGGCCCGCGCTCAATTGGCCAATTGGGGGGGCTGCGGGGATTCTAACCCACGCCCCTTCATTGAGAGCCAACGCCTCCACCATTGCGCCAAATCGTCTGGATGGTCATGCGAACATCTTAAGGCACACAGTGGAGGAGAGCTCTCAGCCGTTGGATCAAGATCCAATGGCTAAGAATTGATGATGAAGATGATGAAGGGGGCGCCTTCTAGTTGCTGTTGGCTGGTGTTGGGCGGCCTAGATGGCACCATGTGGCGTCATTTAGGCTGTTCATCTTTTGTCTGTTGCAGAGGGTGCAACGGTGCTCAGATCGAGATGATTCCCGCATTACCAGACTGCGATCGTTGCTCCGGATCCATCCGTACAGTCAGATTTTTCATTTGAAGCCCATATGGATGTCACATTGCCCCCTGGCCGTTGATCTTCCTCAGACTTCATATGATGCTATGAGACTCCAATCTAGATGATTTCGGAGGTGTTAGACTCCGATCGTCATCTTGATCAGATCTGTACGGTTCGATTGTCCATTCGAGACCTTAAAATAAATCTTCTTCTCTCTTGACCATTAAAAGGACTTAATTAACCTAAAATATATGTAACTACTCTAAATACAGAATGATACATGCTATGCAATATTTCTAACATGAAATGCAAATCTAAGCTTAGGAACATGCATAATTACGCATTTTAACCTAAATAGATGAGTTTATATCAATTGACTTCCTAGGAAAACATAAAACTTGGGAACCCAGGAAATCAAGAAATCAATAAGTGGACCCACTTCCCAAAGTGAACTCGGCTAGACTACAAAGGTGGCTTGGGCTTAAGCATGTCTTGGGAAAATCACCAGGGGCTTGTGTAAGCTCGTACCCATCGTTTGGCTTGCCTTTAAGTCGATCTCTGCATTTACTAAGGGAATTAGGAATGATTAGAAATCCTTAAATTCCAAATATCAAGCCTAATTTGATGAAGTCCTTAAGTGGTCGAATGACTACCATTTTTAGTTAGGCTTGAGATACATGAATGTGCACAGGAATGTGGAGGGCGTTAATTGGGGTAAATGCCCAGTTATTTCTTTTTTTGAGTGTGTGCAGATTGGACAGAGTGAATCTAATGCCAAAACAAGTGGTTATCACACAATTTTTGTTGGTTTTTGCCTTTTAGGGTTTGATATTGTTTAGTGTGTTTTAGGGTTTTCTTATTATGTTTTTAAACAAGTTTAAATTCCATAATAAAAAAGGCAAACAAGTTGTATTGGTGATGATAGATTTCCTTTTAAAGATTGAGGGACTAAAAATGAAAGAACCCTAATTGACTTCAACCCTAGGCAGAAAATTAATTATTAATGAATCCTTTTAGACTTTTCTTTTTAGGTTGTGGTCCAAAAAAATCAAACAATACCACTACTGAAAATCAAATCAAACAAGGATTCCAAAAAATATTTTTTTGTGATTTTAGGAAGTCATTTGATATTTTTTTAGAAGTTTTCTTTGTACTGGTGTCACTATCCAAGAATGATACCCGTGGGTATTTTGAACTTTTTAGTAACACCACCAGCCACCAAAAATTTTGAGGATTTTATATGTTGTGAAGAATTTTTCAAGGATTCCAGAAAGCTAATTTCATAGAAATTGGATGAGTAGAAAAATTTCTAAAATTCGTGAATAGTAGCAAAATAATGAAATCAGAAGAGCTAACCCCTTTGTGGTTCATGAAATTTTCAAAATTTTCTATAAATCCAAATGTTCTGAAATTTGGACCGTATGCTCCTGACTTGATTTGGAACCTTTGGGTGAAAGTTCACAATTTTAGCAGGCTTGTGGTGTCAGGAATTGATTTTTAAAATCCGGAAAAAAGTTTGGACCAGAAAATCAATACACCAACACTTTGAGTAGGGTGGTGGTAAACAAGTCAATCAAGCAGCCAACTGATTTTAAAAGTCACCACCCAACAAAATTTTTATGTTTTTTATTCTGAAAGCTTGTTTTAATAATTTTTTGATAATTTTTAACAATTGTGTAACAAGAAAAGGGCACTAACCTCAGATTTTGCAGCAAGAGGTGCTTTAAGCTCTTGCTCCAAAAACCTGTGTAGAAACTTGCGTACACGAAATTAAAAGAAAGAGAAGGGAATGAGATCCGCGTATCAAGCAAGAGAGAAAATAATATGCAAAGCTGTGCCTCCCTAGCAACGGCACCAAAAAGTGATGCGAGATTTACACGGTTTGTTAATTGATGTAATTAGTGTTGTTGAGACATGTAAAATCGATTATCTTTTAAATTTATATTCCTAGATAGTGGTGGTATCTAGGATCGTCCAAGGAGACCAATTGTTAGTCAAATAGATGATTCTCTCTCTCGCCTACTTAAATCCTCACTTCTTTTTATATTTTGGTTTTATGGATTTTTAGGGTTTTTTTCAATAACCGATATACGGAAAGCTGATTTTGTTGGTGCAAGGGTACCATGATCATTTATTTTGATGATAACAAAACACATGTCATTTAACATTTGCTTTTAAGTCCTAAATTTCAAGTCGATTGCAAATGTTACAAGTGTAAAGATGGAGTTTGACCTCGCATCCATGGCGGCTTGGAGGAGCTTGACGGAGGAGAAAGAGCTTAGCGAGGAGCGAAAACTTAAAGAAGGAAGGAGATGAAGAATATGATAGATTTCCATTCATCTTGTACTTTTCTTTTATTTTCTTTGTTTCTCTTTATTTTTCCTTTCTTAGATGTATATTAAAGAGCCTCAAAGTATCTACTCTGTAGTCCCAGGAACATTTGCACAACCCTAGGATACTTAGATTTTCCGTAGAGGACTTAGAAAACATAAATATGTTTCAGACAGCCTATTTAGACGTATAATACTAATATCAAACGTCAGATAGTAATCTTTAAGACATCCGAATGTTGAATGAGACGTTCAAACATTTAGGGTTGGTCTTAGAGCCTTCTGTCTGTTGATTTCAGACGGTCGACCCTTAGTCCAAATGTCGTAAAAGACGTCTGATGACTTAGCCAAACATCCAATTAGTAGAACATTGGCTTTCACAATATGATTGTTGAGAAATGACCTTTAGGCTTCTATCAGACGTCCGTAGAGGACCTTATAAGTGACCGTTAGTCCTCGATTGAGCCAAAATCACTTCTCTTGAGGCTTATAGTCATTTGTGCCTTAGGAAATCCATTCCCGCAGTAAATTAGGTTTCCAGACGTCCAAACCTAGTGCTAGATGTCCGATATGTCGTCTAATTGAATTACACAAGAACCCTGTTTAGGTCTAACTCAAGTTAATAAGGAAACCCATTTAGGATTAGGACATCTTAAGAGTATCTTCCAGACGTCTGATAATTTACCCAGACGTCTGATGACCCTGTTAAAATCATTAATGATTCTAATTGCAGCTTGTTTTACCTTGGGATGATCCCCAACGGCTACCTACAGCTTCCAAAGCCTTTCTAAGCCTTCCTAGGCCCTCTATAAATAGAGGAGTACCCTTGCCTTGCAAACACACTCCAAGCAATACTATTTCCACATCTTTTGTATTCAAGTAGAAGAAGCTCTAGCTCTCCAAGCGTTTGGTCCACACTTGAGAGCTTCATCCAGCTGTGCACCTGCTCTCACTCCGCAATTACAAGAGCGAAGTAGTTCCTACACGTGGTTCACGCATTTGCATCAAGTCGATGCACTTCCAGCAAAAGGAAGTATTCTCTACCTATAGTAGCTAGGTTTATTTTGTGGCTCTATAGGTTGCTTTGTATTTTACTTTGTTAATTGGTTGGGTATTCGCTTTGCGAATTCCCATCTCCATGAGACAAAAACCTTCTCGTGAAGAGAAGGGGTTTTGAGGTTACGCTACCCTCGTATTTGTAGCGTGATTGTAAGAGGTTCAGTTACCCTCGTTTTAAGTGACTGGGATGGTGGATTTTGATCGACCCAATTTTGGTTTCCACCGAAAAATCTTTTGTGCAATTATGTGATTGTATCTTTTTGTGAGATTGTTTATTTGCTTCCACACTTTTATTTTATTTTCTGCAAATCTCACCCCGTCTCGTAGGAATCAACAAATTTGACTATGCCTAAGTGAATGACATGAAATCTACCTTCCTAAGCTCATCCTAGGCAAGTGCGCCTAGGATAATTTAGATGGTAAAGTGTGTGCACAAAAAGTGGTAAAAATGCTACTTGAAATAGAAAGCACAAGAATGAAAAAAGGCACTTTGCTATTAAAGAAGAATAATTGTTTACAAAATACCTAGGGAGCTCAATCAAGTCAAGGTTCTACTTAATTAATCCCTAGGTAGATGAATGCTTCTACTATAAAAAATTAAATAGCAACATGGTAGAAGAATGGAAAATCTCTCGAATAGCTAAAGTAACTTTCTCTCCAAGAATGGTAGCTCCCAGACTTGAAGAAAGCTTCCTCCTAGCTCCTTGGACTTGCTCCTCTCTTAAGGTGGATGTCCTCTACCTTGGCTCCTCCTTGTCTGATCGTCCTCCTCAAGATGATAAGCTCCTTGGCATGGAACCAAGGAAGAGGATAGGAGAAAGTGAACACTAGAGGGACAAGGTAGGTGTTCCCTTTGATCACCTCTCTTCTCCTCCTCCTTGGACGTGAATATGGAGTGGAAATATGGGAAGAATTTGTGCTTGCCAAGGATGGATAGAATGGTAGGATGGGGGGTTCTTTTATAGGTTTAGCATGGGTGGTGGTTGGAGGGTAGAATAGGCCTTTTTGGTGGTCAATTAAGGAGTGAAGGGACACTTACTTTTGGCGCCAAGGTTGGGTTTCTAGAAGGTGGTGAGTTGGCGTGGAGATGAAGGGCTAGGATGAGGTGTAGGAGGGAATACAAAGCTGAGATTTATTAGTCATCTTGGCACCAAGAAAGGGTTAGGAAGATGGTGGTGGTGTTGGCTTATGTTGGTGCCAAGGAGAGTAGGAATTAAGGGGTGCATCGTGCCCTTTGGTGGATGTCCACCATGAAGGGGTACCATGGATTTTTGGCACTAAAGAGGGTAGGTTCTAGAAGGTGAAAGTTGGTGCCAATATGTGGTGGTTGTAGGCCATGGTGGACGGTCTTAAGATGGGGGTTAGGAAGCTTTCTTGGCCCCATGTGAAAGGGTGCCAAGGAGGGTGGCTTAGCTCCATGGTGGAGGCTTCTAGAAGCCTTTATGGCCGGCCATGAAGGGGTGTCTTGGAGGTGGTTTTGGCGCCAAGTGAAGAGGTGCCATGGGGGTAGCTTTGGCACCAACTTGAAGGGGTGCCAAGGGGAATTTTTTGGTGGTATTTTTGGGTGGTTTTTAGCTAGGGTGGACGAACATATAGTGGTGCAGTAAGGAGTGGAGGTGGGAGCTTGAGTAGTGGAGGAGCTAGCTAAGCAAAGCAAGCTAGTAGCTGAGCTAAGTAGAGGAGTAGCTGGAAGGAGCTTCCTTGAGCTGGAATTGAGCTAGATTCAGCTGAGTTGGGCTAGGATCCAGTTACTGGAGCTTTTGTCTTCCCACTTATTCCTTGTGCTTTCCCACTATCCGGGTTTCTACGATTTTCAAAGCATTCATCTTTGACAATCAAATTGTAACTACATGAGATAAAGCAAGAAAGTGCTAATGCATGATCTAAACTCTAAATGTAAATGCATGCTAAATGCAATGCAATTGACAAAACTCTAGGAATTAGATGTGAATGGATGTTAAGAATGATGATAAACTGACGTTTATCAGTCCACCTATGATTGGATGAAAGGCTCTTATATAGAGGTGACTTAGGATTTTTTTTAGAGCCAAAAAGTGGAGGGAAAAATGGAGCCTTGGAAATGGAGTTTGTGGCTATTAAGTACAGATTAGTTTTTCTAGGTATTGGAATGGAGGAAGGTATTATGGCTGGAGGGGTCCTAGGTTTAGAAAATGGGATTCTAATAATGAGATGTGCGGAGTAGACATGGGGATATGGGTTTTTAGCCTAGGAAATAGGATGATACAATGGGTGGTGTAAAGGCTTTAATGAACAGGGTGTTGGAATTGTGATTAGGGCTTTAGTGATTATGTTGGAATGGAAGAGCCCCCATTAGGTGATGTGGAGAGTAAATGGGATGGCCATTGGAATTGTCGAGAGGTCTTAAAGAGGCCTGAGAGGGCGTGTATGCATCAATTTTCCATGGAGCTTCTTCATAGCATGTGGAGGCATGGATGAGCCTGTAATAAAGCTTGAGCTCGAGCACGTTAATTGAAGTGGGGAGCTCATTGAATTTTGTTGCCTGATTATTTGTTATTTTAGTTGAGTTGGTTCCTGGGGTTTGCAAGTCTATTAAGTTCAAATCGTCAGCTCAAATTCTTCAATTCCTTCTTCTTCTCTTTTCTCCTTGTCTCTCAATCTTGTGATTATCAAATATCATCAATCAATGCAAGAACACAAAATTATGTAAATTATGATGCAAACCTATCTAAAATGCAACTTATGCTAATTCCTGCAATATGCTCGTGAAATCAGACTAAGATGAGTAGGGAGTTATCAAATTATAAATATGGGCAACACAAAATGCGGTTAGATCAATTAGTCAGCTCAATTCAATGGAGGCAAAGGACCAATTCTTGAGAAATAGCCCTGATCATGACATAAATCCTAAAATATAGCCTCTAGAGGAAGATGAACCACCTTTGGATCTTCTACCCGAGCTTTATTGGAGCCAATCAAAGGGGAAGAGGGTCCCATTAGATGAACTCGACCTAAATGATAGTATCTTTGTTATATTTGATGAAAAGGGTCATAGTTAAATAGTCAACCCAACTTCCATTCCTGATTTTGAGGTGGAATTTACACCCCATCCTAGGGATTCCAAACCTACACCTTACACCTCTGAGGACCTTGCACCTTACTTAGATTTCCCTGAGGATTGTGATTCTGAAGTCAATAAATTTCATGACTCTTTGGTGTCAGAGGGAATTATATTGGAAGTCAATGATAAAAATCATGACCCTCAACTTAGGGAACCAACACTCGTCATACAACATTAGGATTTATATGTGCCCACTGATTAGTCTATTTTAGTAGACTATATTTGAGCCTAGGTTGGTTAATTTCTACCTCTTTAGTACATTAATATTTATATTTGGTCATAAATAATTGCATGCACGAATATTTAGATTTACATACATTCTAAGGCATTTTATAAATCCATTATAAATAATTGGTGCGTGTAGTGCTGTTGCAAGAATAAATACCGAGAATTATTTCTACGCAAACCTAATCCAATCTCTTTATTTTTATTTTTCCCATAACCATACCCGTCTCCCTCTCCCTTTTACAACTACAAGCCCATGCAACAAAGGCCCACTCCAAAACCCAACGCCAACCGACGTCAACACAACATTCCCACACCCCACGCCCACTGGACTCAGCCATAACACAACGCACACACACAATCACGCACAAACTTCTCACCCGCTATTGCATAATCGAACATAGCACACTCTCACACTCCAAAGCATCTATATCTATATCTATACCATACTCTAAAAAAAGGTGCTCTCCACCAGAGAATTACACGTGTCACCACCTTATCTCAATAACAAAAAAAATCATTTCCTATTCTACCAAACCTCTCCTCCCAGTTCTCCTTTTCTCAACCCCCTGGGATACGTATTCCAATCTTTTTCTCTCTTCCCTATTCCCAAGTTTGACAACGGCACAATGACCAAATCCGACGTATGTTAAAAAAAAATGACAAGTACCATGCATACCTTAGATTTTTGTGCACTTATAATCATCTGAAAATACGAGTGGAGTAAGGAAGAGGGTTAAAATAGTGGATCAGATTTTTCTTCGACAAGGAATGAAATAATGTAGAAAAATATATAGTCGATTTCTCAGGAACTTCTCGTGTTTAGAGATTGTAGTTAATTTTCAAATATAACTTTTAAAGAAGGAAAAAATATTCAGATTCTATAATATATTTAAGTTATACATTAAATCTGGAGTACTTAAATACTTAGTTGAATATTTGATCATTTATTTACACATCTATATCTATATGTTATCTAAAAGAAAAATGTAGAAATGTACCTTCTACACCGTCAAAGGCCATCAATACGAGACATCTTATTCTTTTGCATTTTCTTTTTCAAATGTTTTTTTTTCAATGTTAACCTGCAACAACCTATCTTTTGCAACTATTTTAGATATTTTATTTTTAATATTAGTGTTTTATATTTTTTATTGCTTATAACGTGCACAACTTAATATTTCTTAACCTTTTCAAATATTTTGTAAATTTACATTTAAATTTCAACCAATTAACACTATATTCTTTTAAAAGAATTATCTCGATAGATAATCGGTGTTAGCAATTTTTTTTTTGATGATAAGAATTATTATTATTTTATGAGATTGATTAATAATCCACTATCTAGTAAATGCATATCTATATATCATCTAAAAGAAAGTGCACGAGCACACGTTCTACCACGTCGTCTCACACCACCAACTCTCCTCTTCTCTAAATTCACGCATTACCCTCCACCACCCAAATGCAAATCCAAACCCCGTTCCTCTCTTCTCCTCTCCCCTTCAAATGTCCATGAAGCCCTCCACCTCCCTGCCCTCCCCACATCCTCCATCGACAACCTCAACAAGGACAAGCGTCATCACTGTCGTTCTAACTGCCAACCCAAGTAGATCTGTTCCCCATCACCACCCAACCAATATTTCTTCTGCCCCACCTATTGAGCAGGGAAACTTACACCAGATATCAATTCACAAAACATTCCCAAGGAGTTGGGAGGGGTGATCTCAATTGACCAAGGAAATCGGAGGATAGAACAAGATCATTACTACAGAGGGAATCACATGGAGATCAAAGACAGTGGTAGGTTATCTTTTTTTGCCATTTTTGCTCTTTGAATATATATTTAGTCCTACAAATCCATCATGATCCATTTGATATAATCACAACTAACAACCTCTCCTCTCCTATCCATCACTTTCACTAATTGTACCACCAACTACATACACTCTCATTTTTATTAGCAACATGTAAGGACCTCTATTCACCTCCTCCATATTATATCCTTTCCAACTTAAACTTTTAAATAATAAAAGCACAAGAAACCTTATCTAAGATGACTTTATTATACTTAAACTTGAATTATATCAATAGAGCCAATACATAAGATTGAATATATTAAGTCATTCCAAGCTACTTTTTAAATATTAAAGAAAAAGTTTAATCCATAAAATTTGAGAGGAGATTTTTTTTTATCAAAGAAAATGCTCATTTAGAATGTAAATAAATATCAAAATGTAATTTAAAAGTTATACATTTAAAATTTCATTAAAATATTAAATTACTTAAAGTATCTTTTTTTTTATGAAAATAAATTAGCGTCAATTATATTTAAATTTTAAAAAAATTACCATACATCCTACAGCACGGCATGGGTTTAATCAATTTGTACACACAATCGCTCAACCCTCTCTCCACCTAATCTAACCACTCACGAACATACCCCATGCAACGCCCGCTCACCCAACCTGCACTCACCCTCCATCTCATGATCTCTCTTGCACAAGCATCACTCTCGGACCCCCCTCACTCTCTTGTGGACTTAATCAACATGCCTGACCTAATTGTTCATCAACGACCGCATGTCCTAACTTATCCTCTTCTCGCGACAGACAGGGGGCGATCTCTTCCCAACTTCAGCGCAAGGAGGAAGGCAAGGGCATGCACAACAGGGATGTTGGGTGTGACCGCTCACACCTCCTCCCCTTTCTTCACTCCACCTACTGCCTCCACCCTTGACACCACCAACCATTGCCCACCACCACCACCACAGCTAGTCGACCCGACATCTCCTCTACCTCATCACCAACCACCACCACACACCATTGACTTCCACCCCAGTATGCTCCATCTTCGGTGAGCTCGATGCCCCACCAATGATCGACAGTGAGGAGGAAGGAGGAGGGCAGGCTGAGATGTAACGACTCGAGCCCCCACCCTAGTAGAGGTCCAAGTCGATTTTATAAACTCCCAAGATCTGGTCGTCTAGCATATAAACATAAAACAACACTCACGTGTACAACATATCGTATCACATATATCACAATAAAAGAAGCAACAACTGAACTGAATGGTACCAAAAGAAATCTGTCATAGTCACCATCATTCACCTGTATAGTACTAAAGCAAAACTAAAGTACTACTAAAGAAAATTGGAGTGAGAGATACTGGAACTAAGAAAATGTAACGACAACTACCAAACTATGGTGTTACACTTGGATCAGCACCATCAGCTCCTACAGCTGTAGAATTCAACTACATCCCACCAAGACTTGAGTACAAAGTCCACAGAAACGTCATCAAATGCTGAGTAGAGTAGCAATGTAGAAAGGAAGAGCAAAAGCTAAATAAGTGCAAGAATCAAAGAAAGCGAGTATTATTTTCAGTTGTTTAAGTTTTTCTTTTATTTATCCTAATTATCTTGCCTTCACACATTTCAATTCTTATCTTCCCAAATCTATTTCCTTGGAAGGCTCAAGGAGATCATGTTATGGTATCCTAAGTGATAGATTAAATATGGCACACCCCCTTGGCTGAGGAGATGGCCCGCACCTACTTTATCACCTAGTTAATCACCCTAAGGCTCTAGCTAATAAGGCAAAATGGTGACTACGATCCATGTGATATGCATGCGGGGAGCTACCCCGCACTGGCACACAGCTGATTATTTCCACTTTAGGATATGAAAACAAGTCACAAGGAGGCTAACTCACTACCCAATTAGCCAAAGCGACCTAAGAAAACAAGTCACAGGGAGGCTAGCTCACTCCTTGAACCAATCTCTACCCCTAACAGGTATAATTGGCTGTGTTGTTGATACTAGGCATGAGATTGACTTCCAATGGATATCACCAACCCAATCTTATCCACTTTTGCATTCATTGATATAACAAGAATTATAATTACCATAATAATTAATTTCCTTTATTTCATTCAATCATACCTTTCAAATTTCATATTGTTATCATAAAGCATCTTACCACAATTTCTTTTATGTATTAGTTAGTATTTTCGATCCGTAGATCAATCAACATTATCATTAATTTAAATAAAAAGAACTTGTGCGTTGTATTATGATTCCAACATGCATCATAATTTATTTAATCATTTGATCATGCGATTTCAATTATTAATTAGTAAATATAGTACTCAATTTGGTGCTCAAGTATGTGAAACTAGATTACTCAACAAGAGGGGATATGCTAGCCCAAGAATGTATTATAGTAAACATTCAATGACAATTAATGTCCTAAGATGAAAGATGCAGGATTACTGGACCTAATGTCATCAAAAGATCACATATCATACATGCCTCCTCGGGTGTCAGGTGTGCCTTGGGTAGCAATCCTAAGTCAACCACGGTCAAAACAAGGTCAAGAAACAATTATAGGAGTATTCAAGGGTCAAATCAAAATTTATATTCTCTGCTGAGGGTGTTTAAAGCTCAACAAACTGAAGTTCATTTCGAGATGATTCCGGTCATATGTGGATCGTCAAAATCTAACGTATATAACATTCTCTTCATAAGGATTAAAACGTGAAAGCAGAAACGTATAAATTCCACTTCACAAGTTTTCCCACATTTAATCCTCCCTCCCCACGCTCTTCTTCTTCCCCCCGTTCTTCTTCTTCACGTCGGCGTACCCATGCAAGCATGCGTAGGCTGCCATGGCAGCCACCCTCTCTCGAGCTTGCTGGCCTGCCACCGGCTGCCGCGGTCACCGCTGATCCCGCCATACTCCACCTCAACTCCAGCAACCCTCCTCACCGACCGGTCGGCCCCTCTGGCCTCTCCTCGCACGATCTGCCGTTGGTGGAGAAACCCACCACCGTCGTTGCCCCCACGACCTCATCGATGCATCCCGGTCACCCGATGGCCTTCGTCAAGCGCGGCCGCTCTCCTTCCCTTTTCTCGCAATCAGCCACCACTCCCCTTCTCTCATTCGACCACACTTCCCCTTCCCTCACCTTCTTCTCTTCAACACACGCATGCACGGGAAGGAACGGAGAAGGGGAGGCACATACCTACGAAATCGACCGCTATTCCTCGACAACACGCTACCTTCGAGCATTCTCTAATCAACTCTGTCGGTCCCCGTGCGTCGAATGGAGAGTTGAGGAAGGCGAAGAGAGGAGGTAGTGGTGGGTGTCTCCGCTCTCTATTCTATCTCTCTCTCTCTCTCTCTCTCTCTCTCTCTCTCTCCATGAGTTCACGAGTGGCGGCGGTGGAGAGGGAGAAAATGAATTAGGTTTTAGGTTTATAACAGAGGAATAGAGAGAAAAATTAACAGTAGGGGCAAAATTAAGAATTAACTAATTCTATCCCTGTAATTACTTATTTTTCTCAAAATTACATCAGACAATCTCTGATTTTCACAAAATTGATTTCATTGGAAGACTTACGTTGAGGGAGATCTAATAGTATCAAATATGACCTCATTCTCAAAATTTTCCTTGAGGATTGATCAGAGTTAACCAAACCTACGTTTGATTTCATTGGAAAACTTACAATGAGGAAGATCCAATAGTATCGAATATGACCTCATTCGCAAAATTTTCCCTAAGGTTTGATCAGAGTTAACCAAACATATGTTTCTTCACATTTTACAAGGTATTTGTACTCATATTGAATCAAAAGTGTACCAACATGTTTGAAGTGACTTGAACTACTCCAAAAAAAAACTCAAACTCGGATTTTAGGGTGTTACACAAGAGCACACCAGGGCCCTCGTGCACACCACCTTCTTTCTCCTTGCTCCGCCCCTTGCATCCTCCGGTCATCTCTCTTACTTGTACCACCACCTCACATAGCTCCATCACCAACGAGCAACACCGATGACCGTTCTCTTCATCGATAGTCCCCTCGTAGTGATAGTGCAAGGGGTGTGTGTGTGCGAGCATTCGCAGCCACCTGCCATCCCCTGCGCAATCACACGTGGGGTTTTGAGAACCTTGTTTCCTCTATTGTTTTCTTGCATTTGGCAGTGTAACTTAGTTAGATTGATATGTTTAAATTGAATGTTTCATGTGGATGACTTGAGCATGTTATATTTTTATTGATTCAATGAATTTGAAGTTATATTTTACACATCTCTGTGAATCAACACCCATCTTATCATTATATATTGTTTGATCGATTTACTATTCTCTATATTTTTTGATTTGCCTCACTATGAACCACATGCAGCGATGCCATAATTATTTAGTCATGGCGAGAGCGCAACACCCAAGTGGACCCAAGGGAATTGATACCGAATTAGATGATTTGGATGAATTCTGGTCTAGGGGACATGAAGAGTTGATTTTGGAGGAGGCTGATGAAACAATGGAGGAGCCCAAACTTCTAGTTCGGAGTGACTCCAAGGGGGAATATGTATTATTTGATGACTTACCCTCTAAGGATGTGATTGATTTAACTAAATTTGGATTCCTACCCACTTTTGATTTTGAAGATCATTCTCCCCAAACTTGGGAACCCTTTGAATCAATTGTTACACACAAGGATGGTGAGAATATCACCGATTACCTTCCAGATTCACCTAGAACTCCAACTCTTGGGAGGATGGTATCCCCGTACGTACTCGACCTTGAGATTATTGATTCTCCACCTATAGATGATAAGCCTTGAGTAACTATGCCTATACCCTCTCTCCCACAATTCTCCAGGAGAATCCTTCACCCATCCTTAGTGACCAAGATCCTCTTCTGTCTAGGGATGGTTATGAATTTGATGCACATATCTCCCATATAGACCTATCCGAAACACAACCTAATGTTATTGAGGAACCTCTACCTCAAGTAGACAAGGGGCCAAAGGAGGTTTTTATATCATTTGGATTGAGAATTTGGGCTGACACTCAAAGTCGATATGTATTACTTGAGGAATTACCCCTTGAGGATACCAGGGACCTAATAATTGAGAGAGTCCCCCTGAATTTACTTCTCACCACCTCTCCTCCATTGGCTTATGAGGAAGCACCTATGGCCATTAATCAAGAACCACCTAACCTCCCTTGAGAGGATTTAAGTGAGCAACAAGAGCCCAAGGCTGTAATCACTTATGCTATAGGATTCCACATGTGTATGCTCCAAAGTCAACCATTGATTCCCTTCTTCCCAAGAGCGAACCCATGACTCCATATCCTGACAAGATTATCAATGCTACGCAGGTTAATCTTGATTTGTATACAAAGGGCAGTAGGGATGACCTAGCTAACCTTTATAGGTTGTTTGGATTGGATTTGGAGCCTTAAGACAACCTCAAGACTTAAACTCCCTAGAAATTAGCTTCCTCAGGGCTTTGCACACATTTCTTCTCTATGGAGGGATAACAAGACCGATACATCCTATAGTGGACTGGCGAGTATGGATTGACGCTTGCCCAAGTTAGTCCATCATCCTCAGGGTGTTCCTCTTAGCACCCTCTCTTCCCCACATGCCTTTGCTTGAGGAACCTTTGTCTCCTCTCCCTACACTCCCAAAGGTCATTACTCGGGTGTATTATGTGACATCTCCAAAGGTGGCCGAAGAATATCCTATTCTCATCTGTGTCTGGTAAGCATTTAGCATCACTCTCCATCACCAGCTTGCCAACATCCTAGGCTACCTATTCATTAGGCAAAACTTAGTCATGGAGGTATTTGTTAGATCCACCTTAGTAGACTAAATTTGAGCCCAAGTATCTTATAGTTGGAGTGGGAATTTAATTTAAAGAATGCATTACATTGATAAAATTAATTAAGCTTTAGATTTATCATTCCCTGCATTTCATTAATTTTTACGTACCTTGTTATGTGATTTGATTAATTACTTAATTTTAATGCATGGTCATTTTGGGTAGTTCAATTTTTTATAACATCACAGCATGCCTCAATTTGAAATGCCACCTTGGTACTAGGAATTTTCCATCAAAAATGGCAAAGAAATCAATAAGGACTTGATTTCTTTTTTACTCTTATTTTTGGCAAGCTTATTTACGAGGAAAGAGAGATATACTTATTTTTGCTGATACTCGATCTAGTACAATCAAGGAAACCCAACGCCACCTTGATTTCTCTCCCTTAGAAAGAGCCCCCCATCTCTCTTATTTTTCCCAGCATTGTTGAACGTATGAATTGCTACGCCAACATATTTGGTTTTGGAAAATCTGTCCTTGTAGTTTGAAAGCGAAGAACTAGTGTTTAACAAATAAAATTTATACCGAAATGAAAATTCCGGGTCGAACACAGGGAGGCGGACGTTTGATTTAAAAACTACGCGTTTCTTTTTATTTGTTACGAAGTAATTCAATTTAAAACTATCTAACTATTTACAATAAATAGAAGAGAGAGAGAGAGTAAGAGAGAGAGAATATTACAAACATAAATCAAAACGAGATGTAGAATAAACAGGGAATTCATCATTGAGGAGATTGTTTGTTTCACTATTACAACTATAAAGTAGAAAATAATTACACTAGAAAGTAATAAATTTACTCTAGAAAGCATTAAAAGAATGGAGGGAGAAATGTCCTCCTCGACGATCGCTTGGAGGACGAGCAGAACTACTCTAGAAAGTAGTAAATCTATACTAGAAAGCAGTAAAAAAAATAGAGAGAGAAATATCCTCCTCGACTGTCGCTTAGAGGATAAGTCGGACGGGACGACGCCTGAACAAAAGAGGACGAAGTAGGACGAAGGAGGATGAAGTAGATGAACGGGAACGGAGCAGCACGTCGTCGTCGTCGCAGGATCCACTTCCGAAGGGGAACGAAAATTTGGACTTTATCTCGCGAGAAGCATCCCGGGCGTAGGAAAAGCTTCTCTTGAGCTTTGGAGAGGTAGAGAAGAGAAGGAAGGGATGAGAATTTCGTGTGGAGGGGGTCTCCTTTTATAGTTGCAAGTAGTGGGGGCAAATTGGTCATTACATCTTTAAAACATTAAATAAGGGGTCTTTAGTGCCGGATAAAACCGTCGCTAAAGCCCCAATGTGGGCGTAGTGGCCGCTCCCCACGCGTGCCTCCTCGGCTGCTCACTCTCAACACCCGCCGCACGTTCAGCCATCCACAGCCGTCCGATCGCGAGATCGGACGACTGTGATTGCGCCTTCCCCGCTCGCTATGCGCCAGCCCCAACGCGTGCGATGCCACGTGAGGTGCGGGCGTGCCATAGCGCGTCATTACTATTGAGCGCGGACGACCGTCTGATCAAGATCCGATGCACGCTCGCGCTTGCTCGCCCACGCCATTCGCCTCCTCGCTGCGGCTCGAACCCGCGTCCGCTGCTCACGATAACGCCCTCGCCCACTACGCTGCGGAGAGCAAATTGTCGAGCGGGCGATTTGAGGTGCAACCGTTCACAGCCGTTGGATCAAGATCCAACGGCGGAGAGGGGGCGGATGTGGAGGCTTCAGTGGTTGCATGTGGGCATTTGGGCGGCCGAGATGGTGCCACGTGGCACCATCTTGGCCGTCCATCTTCTGGATGTTGTAGATGGTGCCACGGGTGTCGGATTGACTCGATTTTTGCGTCGTTATGCTGCGATCGTCGATCTGAATTCATCCATGCGGTCGGATATGCCATTTAAAGTGCGGATTTACACCATCCTGGCCCTTGATCTTCTAAGGTTCCCCAGCCACTATCTGATACTACAGATGCCTAATTAGGGCGATCTTGGAGTCGTTGAACTCCAATCGTCACCCTGATCACATCTGTACGGTTGGATCTTTAATCCAAGGCCCTGATAAAAAGTTTTCCCTGTCCAAGCACATAAAAGGAGACAATTAACCTCAATTTTATTCAAACTACTCTAAATGCAAGATGATGCATGTTATGCAATATTTATATCATGCAATGTAATCCTATGCTTAAGAACATGCATAAATAGATAACTTAAGTAGTGTAAATGTGTTTACATCATACCGCCATGCCTATCTTTTGCTAGTCCCTAGCAAAAACTATATGCTATTTATAAAAGAATTAGGTTGGATTATTTGGGCATGGGTTATTTTCAATCATTAAGAAATTGTCTACTTAGGATATGAACTTTCAAAGACACAACAGTGCCCGAGTATCTGCCAAAATGCAGACTGCCTCAAACCTCGCCTTATTCAAATAAAAATTTCTTTTTCTCTTTTTACTCTTTTCTAATTTTTTGAATTTTCAAATTTTAGGGTTTAAGAGTGGCTTTCAACAGCCATTCAACTCACCCAAGATTTAATGAGAACCCTAGGTTCTAAGCATCTTATTGTGAATGTGATAGACTCGTTGATTGGCTATTAAAACGAACTTCGGATTTCTACGCCTCTAGGTGACCTCAAAAAAAAAATCTGCCTAAAGGTGTATCTTTATAACCGGTAGCTTTCTCCCTACTTTTATTTTTTTTACGGGGTCAACAGAAGGGTGAATTAAATGTATATCTCCCCGGTTTATTCTACTTCTTCGCTTCTTCCTAAGTGTTTTAGGAATTTTTAGTGCATTTCTTGAGCTTGGTTCTGAACAACCGGCCAATGAGCTGTTACCACCGACAACTTGCCAGCCATACTCGTGCGGGAAGTGTGGTTTATTTATTTTTTTCTTTTCTCCTTTTCTTTTTTGATTTTTTTTTTAAGTAGGTGGCTTCCCTGTTTAAGATTTACCTAAGGGTAGGAAAAAGAGAAAGGTCCAGTGACTGGGCTCTGGACAACCTACCTATGGGCTGTTACCCACAATAACTTGCCAGCCATATCACCCTAGAAGGTTCATTAGCTACCCAATTTTCGTTAAAATCGCCGAACAACGAGTCAGTGACAAGATAGTGTGTAGATGCTAGAAACTCAAAATTCCCTCAAATCAAAGGACGGGTTGATAAGTCGTGTACTTATCACCCAAACTTATTTACTCCAATTAAAATAAAATTCAGGTTGGCGAGAACTCGAAAAATAAATCCACATTTTAGTGGATACACTGGCTGATTAAGTCCAAAGACCTGAAGGGTCTTTGTGTTCAAATCATAATGTAGTATTTCCTAAGATTGAAAATTTTCTTAAACCCAAGTTCTCTTTCCTAATTTCGAAAATCATTTTTTTCTCCTTTTTTTTAATAAAATAAAATAAAATAAATCTACGGAGCTGACAAATGAATTCAGAGATGAATATTAACCCCCCCATGCCTATCTAATGCAATGTCCTCATTGTATTAGAAAGACATAAACAGAGTGGAATAGCGTAAAAAGCACCTGAATTTCATGAATGTCAAGTCTGCTCCGAGATGAAAACTAAAAAAAAAATGTTTAAGTGCTGAATTTAGTGCCTTCAGCTAGGCACACTATACAAAGAAGAGAAATGAAGAATTCACAAGTGTAGGTTAGAATCAGAATAAACAAAAGAATCCTATGACCTATCAACAGAGGTCCACAGATGTGAACCAGATTGTGGTGCAGACCCATACCCAATAATCGAGAATATCTTAGGTTCTGGATAAAAATTACCTAAAACCTAAAATCAGAATGCAAGCGGGGTCGGGCCTGCGATTTATGAGGATGCAACCCAAGACCAAAAAGTCGGGTTACAGAGAATTCAAGCTCAAAAGGATAATTGTTGAATGTGTGCTTGGGTTTGACATCCTCAAAATAAATGTCGAAAGGGTTCTGATTTGATGGTTTTAGCTTAATGGGCACCCTTCGACACAGTCTTCTACTTCCTCCGGAGTTAGCTTCCCAAATCAGAGCTTCCCAACTCCTATCCTCCTCAATCAGCATGTCAATTTTCGGGACCTCTTGCATATTAATCACTTTGTCTGAAATCTCCAAGTCTATATGATGTGGCTGAATCAGAATTGACTTGGGTCTAATTATCTCAGAAACAAAATCATCGATAAGCTTAACAGGGTGTAATTGATAATCAGGGCATTGAATTGAATCTTCAAGAAAATGCGATTCTAGATCCTTAATGTGTGCTCTAATAAGATCAGTTTCCTCAGTTCTTGGGCTATCAAATGATTTTTCAGATTCCTCAGGCCCAAACGTCTCATAAAAATCGTGCTTTGTAAACTCATGGGAGACTTCGCAACTTGAATCTTCACTATCAAAGAAATCAGGATCCGTATCAATGTATGTCCCAAAATCATCTGGCACTTTCTGTTCCAAGGAGACATACATTTCCTCGTAACCCAGCTCAGGGATCTCAGGTGAAGAAATCAGATCTTCCTTAATTAGTTGCTTTAATTCAATCTGGTCAACCTCGTAACACGTGTCCCCCCCAACAGGTGCCTGAGCGGGCTTTGTCATTGGCTTTCCTGAAGAGGGTTCATCCTGGGAATCATCCCATGATTGAATCAAAGCAACCACGAATCTCATCCTCAATTTCGTTAATTTCCTAAGTAGAAACTCACCCGGGTTCTTATCCTTAACATCCTGGAGCCAATCCAACAAAGACTTGTTCAAATTATCAATCATTTCGATCAGGGGCTCCAATCTCTCAATGCAAGGTATTGGCTGAACTTCTAAAGATTGTATGATATTCCTCAAGTTAGCTAGAACCTTATCTTGAACCTGGTTAACCTGAACCAAATGAGTTGGTTCAGGATTGAGCAGGTTTGGGGTCAATGTAGAGGAATTAACGAATTGAGATTTGTTATACCCTTCCTGATAATAGGTCATTTCAGATTGTTCAAAAGGTGGTGATGACCTAAAGGCAGTGTAATCAGAGGATGAGTAAAGATCGGTGTATCCTTCTTGATTGTAGATCGTATTAGGTTGTTCATGAAAAGTTGACGATCTATAATTGATGTGGCTCTGAGAAGGATAGAAATCGCAATCAAAGTGTTCAAGGTTAGACCCTAAACAGGGAGGTTCGGAACAGTATCCCCAATCTGAGTTATCCCAACTAACTGATGGTTGATTACAATACGAGTCGGGATAATCGTCATGTTGAGGATAATTCAAAACAGGAGGAAAAGAGTGGGAATGCGTGTAATATGTGGAAGGATTCATGAGAAACAGGAGGAAGAAAGGCACCTTGCAATACAAACATGTCCTTAAGTAGGTTAGCCTACAGACCTACAGACTCCCAAAACCCGTCTTGAGATAAAGGAATGATTTGATCTACATCTGTCTGTTCAATCCAACCAGTTAGAAGGAGGGACTAGGGAGAAGGTTCTTCCTTCGGCTTGCACCTCCTGTTCCTAGTGTACCCCCCAGTCGCGATCGTTTGATTCTTCTCCCCTAGCTAGACATCAGATTGAATAGTAGAAAGAGACTAATCGAAAATAATCTCGTTCTGGGCTCTGAAGAGCGAGTCAAATCCTTAAGGCCAACGTCTACTCTATTTTATTTAGGGCTAGGTTTGAATGTGCTTTGGAATGTGATGGGCCCTTTAAATGGGTTGTGCCCTTAATGATTGATTGATTTGTGTGTGCATGCACAACCAGTGGTTATCAAGCAAGATTATTTTTTATGTGGTGAATTTTAGAGTTCAAATCTTGCTTAGTAGCTTTTTAGGATTCAACTTTAGGTATTTTCAAACAAGTTTTGTTGGCACACCAGGTTTTGAAAAGCATGGGTGAAAATGTTTTCCTTTGAAGCTTAAAAAGAATGTGGAGTGCTTGGTAAATCCCTAAGAGTTGAACCTAAGTGGTAGCTACTTGATGAGTTGATTTTAATTGAAGTGGTGCAGCCCAAACAACTCAAACAACTGGCCACAAATGCACCACTAAGTTAGGCACACAAAGATGGTTAACGTAGAATGATTTCTACTCTTTTATGCGTTGCTTTATGTGTACCGGTTCCACAAATTAGAACCCGGTTGAGTAGAAACAAATAAATTCGGTTAAGTGCCTTTGAATGTGGGTGTACGTTGTGTGTTTGTTGAAAATTGCCCCACAAGATTATCTTTTTATTTTTTTGTATATAAATGAAGGTGGAATGAATGTGAGTGAGAATCCAAACAACCAAACTATTCCTAAGATTTATGCAAACACCTAGGTTAATTGGAATTTGGATTTAATGTGACGAATGAAATCTATGGAGGGGGAAAGAATGGGGGATAACTCACAGAACCTTCCACAGCACTTTTCTCTGATCTATCGCTTTTGCCTGTCTCGAAAGAGTACCTGCAATTACAATAAGAAAGGAGAAAAGTGAGGTAAATGATTTGTAAGTTACAAAACGCGAAGAGAAATCAAAGATCGTCGCCGCCCCTGCAACGGTGCCAAAATGTTGAACATACGAATTGCTACGCTAACGTGTTCGGTTTTGGAAAACTTGTCATTATAGTTTAAAAGCGAAGAACTCGTGTTCAACAAATAAAATTTATACCGAAATTAAAATTCCCGGTCGAACACAGGGAGGCGGATGTTTGATTTAAAAACTACGCGTTTCTTTTTATTTGTCACGAAGTAATTCAATTTAAAACTATCTAACTATTTACAATAAATAGAAGAGAGAGAGAATATTACAAACAGAAATCAAAACGAGATGTAGAATAAACAGGGAATTCATCATTAAGGAGATTGTTTGTTTCAATATTACAACTAAAAAGCAGAAAACAATTACACTAAAAAGCAATAAATTTACTCTAGAAAGCATTAAAACAATGGAGGGAGAGATGTCCTCCTCGACGATCGCTTGGAGGACGAGCAGAACTACTCTAGAAAATAGTAAATCTATACTAGAAAGCAGTAAAAAGAATAGGGAGAGAATATCCTCTTCGACGGTCGCTTCGAGGACGAGCCAGATGGGACGACGCCTGGACGAAGGAGGATGAAGCAGATGAACGGGAACGGAGCAGCACGTCGTCGTCGTCGCGGGATCCACTTCCGAAGGGGGATGAAAATTTGGACTTTATCTCGCCAGAAGCATCCCGGGTGTAGGACAAGCTTCTCTTAAGCTTTGGAGAGGTAGAGAAGAGAAGGAAGGGATGAGAATTTCGTGTGGAGGGGGCATCCTTTTATAGTTGCAAGGAGTGGGGGCAAATTGGTCATTACATCTTTAAAACATTAAATAAGGGGTCTTTAGTGACGGATAAAACTGTCGCTAAAGCCCCAACGTGGGCGTAGTGGCCGCTCCCCACGCGCGCCTCCTCGGCTTCTCACTCTCAACGCCCACCGCACGTTTAGCCATCCACAGCCGTCCCATCGCGAGATCGGACGGCTGTGATTGCGCCTTCCTCGCTCGCTGCGCGCCCGCCCCAACGCGTGCGATGTCGCGTGAGGTGCGGACGTGCAATAGCTCGTCATTGCTATTGAGCGCGGACGGCCGTCCGATCAAGATCCGATGCACGCCCGCGCCCTTCGCCTCCTGGCTGCGGCTCAAACCTGCGTCCGCTGCTCGAGATAACGCCCTCGCCCACTGCGCTGCAGAGCGTGGATTGTCGAGCGGGCGATTTGAGGTGCAGCCGTTCACAGCCGTTGGATCAAGATCCAACGGTGGAGAGGGGGCAGATGTGGAGGCTTCAGTGGTTGCATGTAGGTGTTTGGGCGGCCGAGATGGTGCCACGTGGCGCCATCTTGGCTGTCCATTTCTGGATGTTGTAGATGGTGCCATGGGTGTCGGATTGACTCGATTTTTGCGTCGTTAGGCTGCGATCTTCGATCTGAATTCATCCGTGCAGTCGGATTTGTCATTTGAAGTGCAGATTTGCACCATCCTGGCCTTTGATCTTCTAGGGTTCCCCGGTCACTATCTGATGCTACAGATGCCTGATTAAGGCGATCTTGGAGTTGTTGAACTCCAATCATCACCCTGATCATATCTGTATGGTTGGATCTTCGATCCGAGGCTCTGATAAAAAGTTTGCCCTATCCAAGCACATAAAAGGAGACAATTAACCTTCATTTTATTCAAACTACTCTAAATGCAAGATGATGCATGTTATGCAATATTTATATCATGCAATGCAATCCTATGCTTAAGAGCATGCATAAATAGACATCTTAAGTAGTGTAAATGTGTTTACATTAAGTGTAAACCACCTTCATCCCTCGAATTTTTCATTCTCTTGATTGCATGGTCCCCCCTCATTTTATTCCTGAGATCGCACTTGCTCTCAGTCCTCTCTCTCCTCTCCAATTTCACTCCTCATCTCTCCTCTCCCTCTCATGAATCCATTTCGCACAAGGCCCCACCTCTATTCTTCTCTCTCTCTCTCTCTCATGTTCACAACTTCCACCCCCCTGCACTCTCTCTCTCTCTACATGCAACCTCTCTCCCCCTCTCATTCACGTCCCCCCCTCCCCCCTTCTCTCAAAGCATACCACGCATGCACATTGCCCCCTTTCCACCCCTTGTCAAGCTTTGCAACAACACACCCCTTCATTATTTTTCTCTCCACATGGATCGCTTGCCCTCCTTTGGTCAATGACAAGAGCTCGATAAAGATCGCCAAGACCGTGCCCCCCCTGCGGCTTTAATCTCTTCTTCTCCTCGTCAATCTCAGACAGTGCCTCCTCATTTGCGACTTCAAGACCACCAAGCCCTTGCCCTTGCCACCAAGGCAGTGTGTGGATCACCTTCCTGTTGCCTCGACGACCGCGAATGACCATTCTTCATCGACTGTGTTCTCCTCCACTCTCTCAACTCTTTCCCTCCCTTAAGAGTAGCCACCACTACGATGCCATCTTCTCACTTGTGAGGATTAACCACCACTGCGCTCTCCCTCTGCTCGGCCTCACCGCTCCTCGACGTCTCTTCCTCGACCATGACGACCTTATGACCATCGCTCCGGCCACCATCATTTTCTCACTGCATCGACTACGCCCACACCTTCTTTCTCGATGTCATCACTATGATTGCACTTTCCACGCATTGGCAAGCATGGTGACAGCCCGTTGTCAGTGCATAACGTCATTGACGTTCCCATCACAGCACCGCATTCACAACCACATGTTCTCACTGCAACCTACTGAGTTTGCTTTACTACTAGAGTTCATATATTTTTATTTGAAACATTGATTAGTGGAATCATAATTTGATTTTTATGTGGATGAATGAGACACTTGTTTGAGTTGATTAAATATTTGATCCAAGTAGATTTGATTATTCTTTGACTTGTCATTAATGACATTTATTTGATTTCCTTAGCTCGAACGAATCAATTTTGATATTTGTTTTGATTTGGATTTGTTCACCATGATTTATACTACAACACACTATTATTAATTGTCATTATTATTATTTGCCCAAGTGAAGATTCCTACATTAGTACTTACCTGAAACTGTAGGAAGGCAAGAACATTTGAAGCTTCCGCTCCAAATTAATCCTGCTCTCGCTTTAATTCTCACCTGCACAAAACACAAAATGAAGCAAGTGATGATCCACTAAAGTAAGAGAGGTTTTAATTAGAAACTAAGCTGTGCCTCTCCTGCAACGATGCCAAAAAGTAGTGCAAGAAAATGCATGTTTTGTAAAAATGAACTTTAAGTGTCGTCGTAACACATAAATTTACACACTTTTAAATTTTTAAAATCGAGTACTTGGTGAGTACTTGGGTCATCAAGGAGGCAACTTTAGTTACAGAGACGTTGAAAGTCTCTCACTCTCTTAAATCTTCTTTTTTTTTTTGCTTTTTACGTTTTGTGATTTTTGGGGTTATGAAAATATGAGCAACGAAGATATGCTAACGCTACCTAGATATGTGAAATATAAAAGTGACAAAACCCAACCTTCCTAAGCTCACCCTAGCCAAGTGTGGCCTAGGGTAATTAGGAAGGATGTGTATGCAACTATGAAACTAAGGAAGCATAAGATAAATGAAATTAAATTGAAAGGCAAGCTTGAATATATTTAAGAAGAAGAATCCACATGGTAAGCACTTGAGAAACTTACTTATGTGGAAGGGGTCCACATAAGTAATTCTCAAGTGTAAAGGAATGCTTAATTACTACAAAATGTAAATACAAAAATAAAGAGACTATGGTAGGAATAGGCTCCAAAAAATGATGCTTGATGCAATCTTTGCTCCAAACTCGAAAGCTCCCGAATTTGAAGAAAATGCTCCTCTTGATGTTGCTCTCTAAATGCTTCTACAAGGGTAGATGTCCACCCATTCTCCTCTGCCTGGCCATCCTCCTAGTGTTGCGCTCCTTGGCTTGTCTTCATGGAAGTAGTGTAGGAGACTAGAGAGGTGGTGATGCTTCCCTCTAATTCCCACGCCAAGCCTCCTCCTTAGGTTTATGGTGGAGATTTTAGGTAGAAGAATGGGTAGCCAAGCATGCCCTTAGGTGGCGGTCATGGATAGGTTTTATAATGGAAAGGGGGGTGGTTATGGGTTTCTTGGTGCCAAGATCAAGGGTTATAAGAGTGGTGGTTAATTGCATAGCAATCATACGACCTAATTTACCTGAATTAAGTTAGATTATAGCATAATTTAGGAATAATGAATGCATAAGCATCATAATTTGCATAGTAGTTACTTTGGTAGCTTTATAGATAATACTGTCATTTTATGCTTTAAAAGAGAGACGATATTTATTGTAGATGATTTGGGACCGCAAAATGATAGATTAGACTGTATGAATCTGATCAGGACGACGACAGGAGTTTAATGCTTTCGAAATCGTCTTGATGAGATAACCGTAATATCACATACAGCCTATAGAATAACAGAGGCCAAGAAGCAAGATAATAAAGATCCAAACCTTAAATGCCAAATTTGATGCATAGATGGATCCGAATTAACGATCGCAGTCCAATGGTACAAAAATTATTTCTATCGGAGACCTATAGCATGATCTACAAAGAAGAGAAGATGGATGACCACGATGGCACCACGTGGTGCCATCACAGCCGACTGGGTCGTCGCCCCATTCTATGAAGAAGTGTCCCTCACGTGTTGTGGGCTGTTGGATCGTCATTCAATGGCCACGATGCGCCTACGTCGTCGCCACAGCCCCACCTCATCAAAGGAGGTCACACTCAACCATGTGATCTACATCCAACAGTTAAGAGCAACCGAGCAGCGATGAGGAAATGCAACAATCCACGCGCATAGCATAGCAGAGAGCGCGGTCACTTGAGAGTAGCCGACATGCGATCGATCCACGCTTCTCACGAAATCAAAGAGGCGGTAACGTCTAAGCGTAATTGGGTCGTCAGATGAAGACGAACGATGTGAATGCGAACGTGTGGTGCGCCTAGGTGCGCTGGATGAGGTGGTGTGGATCACACACTCTTTAACGCCCGAAGCTAACGCGCTGTTGCACGCGCATTCACAAAGGTGGTAGCGCAATGACTTTAAGCCGTCCAATCGAGAGATCGGACAGCTGAAATTGAAGATAAGTGTGCGCGTGTGGTTTGAACTCAGAGGCGTGAGGTGAGCACAAGGAGCACGCAATTGGGATCCGACAACTTAGAGGTCGCTACATGTAAGCAGTAGATTGAATTCGAGCATTAAAGGTGTGTGGAAGCATTTGAGGTTGTTGCATAGTTTTGGGGGCTTAAATGCCTATTTTGCCCCTCATTAAAGCTATAAAAAGAGTCCCAAGGTCCCCTAGTTGAGAGGCAATTCCCACCAGACTGACCTCCAGCCTCTCTCTCTGCAACTTCTCTCCGGTCTTCCTCCTGGCGCTCTGGATCTAAAGTGCTACCCCATTTCACACAAGCATCCTACAAGTGGCATCGTCCTTCATCTTCTCTCTCTCTCTCTACTCCTTAGCATATTTATTTTTAGTTTGAAAATTGTTTACAAGTAGTAATAAAAGTCTAATTCTCTGGATATATGATTTCTATTTTGCATTAGTAGTTAGTATGAAAATCTTTTAAGAATCATGTTTTGCCCCCCTTTGAACGACTCGATACTCAACAAAATTTTATAAATGTTATTTGTTTCATCGTGATTCGCACTACAACGATACAAAATCTTTTAATGCATTTTGCCGTTGAACAAGTTGGCGCCTTTGCCGGGGAGGCAACGAAAACTTTTGAAGCTTTTCTTCCTAGTGCTTATTTGAGGTTTCTAACCTACTTTATTTTCATTGATTTTGTGTGTGCAGGAAATGTGAAAATTCCTAGAAGAAACGCAACGGAAAAATTGCAGGTTTCGAGTCTCAGGTATGTACTTGTATCTTAGATTAGGTTAGATCTCCTTTCGAAAAAAAATTCCAAAAAAATATATATGTAGGTGTTTTGCTTGAACCTTAGATTAGCATCTGCTTGCTTTTTGAAAAAAAAATTATCTTGTTGGTGGGAATCAACAAAACCACCTCTTATATTTTTGAGCTAAAACAAATTCTCATCTTAAAAATTCAATTCCTAAAAATTCACACGTACAAAAATTCTAAAATTTTTATTGGACGTGGGTTTTAAAGCCAAGAAAAACATATTCAAATTTTGGGCCATTCTGAATTCGCAAATTGAACTATTGTCAAATCTGTTATTGTTCCTGAGTTCTAGGAGTTCAACATATCATAAGAATTTTTAAATAACTATGATTAACTTGAAATTTTTGGCATCGAATTCCTGTGAAAATCAAGAATTTAGGAAAAATCTAAAAGAAATATTTTATGCCAATTTGATTGCACATACTATTCAATCACCAATTGGGGGTCAAAATAGACTATAGAACCCCCAGTACATTTTAATCTAAAAAAAAAATTAAAAAAGTGCATTAAAATTCTTGAAAAAATATTTTCTAAGTGCCTAGTTAGTGGTGCAATAATACCAATTGATTGCATTATTTGGGTCACACCACTTGATTTTGAACTTAAAAAGATCATTTAGCAGCTATCTGCTCTTAGGGTTTCACTATAAGGTAGATTAAACTTGTATTTTCATACTTAAAGAAAATCTATCAAATAATTGAGACTTGCAAAACCTCTTGTGTGCCTCATCAGAACCATTGCTTAAAGATATTTACTCATGTGAACCCTAAAAGTCACTAATACAAGCAATTGAACCTTAAAATTCACTCCATCATAAAAAAATTGCTTGTGAACTCCTTACCTGTGCATTTCACACTTTTGAAATCAATTCTAAGGGCAACACACCCCTAACGCCCATCATATTCCACAAGTGCCTTAAGCCTAAGCCTAAAATTGAATAGACGTACCCTAGGCAAGATTAATTTTCTTGGTAACTTGAAATTAGATTGGGCTAAGGTCAAGGCCTTGTCTTCTTGGATCCATTGGTGACAAGCAAGGTCGATGCGGTAACTACGTTAACCCTTAGTGGTGTCCCACTGTACGGGGTGTCCTAAGGGTTCCCACCCTTCTAGCTAACCAAGTAATTCAAGGGTTGATCTAACCTAGCTGTGTTTTGGGGAGCTAGGATTAGGTTTATTTAGGGTTTATACTCTAAAGATTAACTTGATTGCTTGTATTGAGAGGGTGGGGTCTTCTCACATCTATCTTCTCCCTCTCATCTACAGACATTCTTCTGGTGCATGTAAGGTAGAAGATCTCTACATCCTGATTTGCTACCACCTTTAGAAAGAAATCCTAGGAGAAGACCTGATTATCCAAGATCTGACTCTAAACCCTCTTCAATGGCTAGTCACCACAAGGAAGATGAGATCAAAGAGAAGGAACAAAATCTTGATCCAATGGCTCTCTTACAGAGGCAAATTACTAAGTAGGGTCGACATCATGACAGACAGATGGAGGTCATAGTGAGGCCATTGCTCGACTCCAAAATGGGAGAGTAGACTAGCCTCTCAGAGACTTTTACAATCCTCCTGATGCCCAACTAGAATTTTTCGTTAGGGTACCTTAGAATGGGGATGATTTTGAACTCAAATCACAAAACATCAATCTGATTCCCCACTTCCATGGCCACGATTCCAATGACCCCTTCCACCACCTTGAAGAACTTCTACACATAAGAAGGACCTTTAGCCCTAGGAATATGAATGAAGGTACCTTAATGATGAAAATATTCCCATTTTCCTTAAAGATAAAGTTGCTCATTGGTTGAGGACTATTGGTAGACCAATCCTAACTTGGGAAGATTTGAGAAGCACATTTCTGAAAAAGATTTTTCTCGTAGGAAAAACCAATGCCCTTATATGTGCCATTACAACCTTCAAGAAGAACCCTGGGGAACAACTACATAAGGCTTGGGAGGGATTTAATGACTTAGCTAGAAAATGCCCTCATCATGGGATTCCAAAGTGGCACTTGGCCTATATTTTCTATTATGAGTTAAGTGACAATTGAAGAATTTCGTTAATGCAGCATGTGGGGGTAATTTCCTAAGTAAAGATGCTGAAGGAGCCTTCAATTATTCGAGAATATGAGTGAGAATTCCCTTAACAATGCCTCAATGTCCACCTTCAACAGATCAAATCAACTAAGGAGCGGAGTCTATAAAGTTAACGATAATTCAAACTCGATTGATTTAGAACTAATTGCATAACGATTGGATAAAGTTGAACTCATTGGGAAGAATGTAGAGAGTTTGGATAAGAAATTGGACAACCTTCTGAAGGGCGGGAATTCCTTAGGTACACATTCCAGAATAAACCTTATGCCTACCCAAGGAACTTCTATGCTAACCCGCACCCAATTCCCCAATCCTCTAAGTTAGGAAGTAGTGCACAATATTAACGACCTAACCATGGCTCCACCCATGAGCCAACTTTACTTGGATCAATCTCTTTCTAGGTACCAAGGAGAGACCTTGATGCCCTCAAATTCTGAATTTGGCATCCCGATGCCTAATTATCCTGAGGATGTTAATGCACTCCAAGGATACACTAGAAATGATGCATATTCAAACACCTACAACCTTGGATGGCATAACCATCTTAACTTTGCTTAGTCAAGTCAAAAACCCGTCCAAGATCCTAACTTGACTAAGCCAAGCACTTATGGACAACCCAGTAGGTATACACAACCATGCACGTATCAGCCACAACCTCCTCAGGAAACCCAACCTTCTGATCTGAGTCTGGTCTTCAAAGAAATGCGAGAAATGAATTTGAGACATAAAGAAGAAATGAATCAATTGAGGATAGATTTGATGGGATGATTGAACCAATTAGTTTATGCTAGACAACACGGGATGCTACCATCCCAACCCGTCCCAACCCAAGGAACTTCAATAGGGTTAACCAAAACAACAACGGGAGCAACAAGCACACATAATTCAACCTGCTCCCTAGCACCCACCTGGATTTGTTAACCCTAACTCTAACCCGACTCAGCCTATTTTGCAAAACCCACCTCACTCTTCTAACCTTAATGCCTATGCTTATGCTGTCACCTTGAAAAGTGGGAAACAAATCCAAGATCCTTATCCTTCTACATCCAAATCTTACCAAGATCTTGAGGAGCCCAAATTTTACCTGGGAGACCAAGCTAATCTAGAAAACAAAACTCAGGATTTGAACACTATGATTTCTCTCAAGCATCTTTTCATGAAGCCTTGAACAAATCAAGGGAATAGAAACCCAATCAATCTAAGTAGTGGCTTGAGATTTTAAAGCAAGTCCAAGTGAATATACCACTCCTTGAAACCATTGAAAACATCCCAACCTGTGCGAAATTTCTTAAGGAAATGTGCACACCGAAATGCCTGGTCAAATTATCAAAAAGGGTCATAGTTGTTGAACAAGCCAGTGCTATCCTTTTAAATAAGCTCTCTCCTAAGAAGAAAGATCCATGGACCCCCTTAATTTCATGTGAGATAGATGGTTTTATTTTGCAACGAGCCCTACTAGACCTTGTTGCCCCCATTAATCTAATCCCAACAGAATTATATGAAGAGTTGGAGTTAGGTCCCTTGTAACACATTGATGTTATCCTTCAGCTTGTTGATAGGTCAACCAAGATTCCAAAGGGACTCCTACAAAATGTGATTATAAAAGTGAGGGATTTTGAGTACCCTGTGAACTTTTTAGTTTTAGATATGGGGGCATCAAAAAATTTGAACCACACCCCGATAATTTTAAGAAGACCTTTCTTGGCCACAGCTAAAGCTCTGATCAACTGTGAGACGGGGATTATGCAAATCACTTTGTGAAGAAAAACTTTTCATCTCAATATCTTTAAAGCTTCCCAAAAGAATAAATTGAATTGTGGTTCTATTGAGGTTGCGAGAATGATTGAAGAGGTTTTGGCAATTCACACTAAGAATGATCCAAATTCTTCTAAACCTCAAGATCAACATGAGAGGCAAGGAAGTAATGTACTTGAGGATGATTATGATCTACCACCTCCCATAGAAAATCAAATTGAAAAAGACATTAGTGAGATTGAGAAACTTTTGGGAGTATCTTATGATGAATTAGATGATAATATAAAGAATCCTTAGCACATCCACCCTGAAATTCAAGAATTGTTGGATTTTAAGGGGGTTCAAAACATTGGACAATCTAAGGACATGAACCAGGAAACAACCTCAGAAAAAGAAGTTCAAATCATGATGGACTGGGGAAGAACTTATAATGCAACTGGTTCAAATGGATGGCTTGACTCTGAGGAAGAAATGACTTTTGATGAGCAAGAGGTAATTTTTTATGAGGATTTTGAGGAATTCAACACAACTCTACCTTTTTCCTCATATGGCCCAAAGCCTGGAGAATTGATGATTTTTGACATCAATTACCATTATGAGGATCCTTATGATTCTAATTCAGAACCAGATCTAAATTTTAATCATGATTTCAATCCAGACCCTCCACCACCTCTTCTTGAATTATGGAATTGGATTAATGAACAAGCTCTGCATCATGAACCTCATCTAGATGACCCTATTCTACTTTTAAAATCAGAAAAACTCTTCAGAGTAGGACTACATCATCAGTTGGTCCATATTTGTGGATCACTGATTCTGGGACCACATGATCATATCTTTATACTAATCCTAAATTTCTCAGCAACAATTACACCTTCACTTGACCCATAATATTGAAATACATATTTCTTTTGGGTTTAAGTCTGGCAAATGATGCTAAACTTATTATTGGCTGGGAGGCAACCCAGTATTTTGTACAGGCATTTCTCTATCCACACTGACCTGGATTAACAAGCCCAGTCAAGTGATATCCCCTCCTCTTGCTTGTTACATTTTGATTTTCCTGCATACATTTCAATGAGGACATTGTAATAAATAGGCATAAGGGGGTGGATATTGTACGTCTTATTTTTATGTCAAAAAAAATTTGCATTCATGCATAAAGAATTTTTATCAAGAAGGTTTTATTAGGGATTTATTCTTAAGTTGATTCTTGAATTTAGAATCTAGTACAATTTCACACTTACACATAGAATTAGCAATTGATCCTCTGTGAGAACCGATAGACATCTTTAGTTTACCGAGAAGAAGCGCTGCTTCTCCTCTTGAACCCTTGGACAATAATTAGGTGATTGCGCAGCAATCATAGGTCTTAACTCGCCTGAATTAAGCTAGAACTTAGCTTAACATGAACATTCTGCATGCATACACATCGTATTCTGCATCGTAGTTGATATATGTGTTTTATGTATTAAATTATGTTATTTGAGAAGTATTAATGATTGTAGGTAATCCAGGGTTGCAAATGACCGATCCAACCATATGGATCTGTTTGGAATAACGATGGGAGTCTAACGCATCCAAGATCGCATCAATTAGACTCCCATAGCACCCTAGGGAGTCCACAGAAGAGCAAGAGCCAAGGGACAAATTGAAGAAGATCTAGACCTTAGATGACAAATCCAACCGTATGAATGGATCCGGATCGACGTTCGCAGTCCAACGGTGCAGAAATCAACTTAATCGGAGGCCTACGTCATCAGATATAAGGAGAAGAAGAACGGACGACCAAGATGACGCCACGTGGCACCATCGTAGCCGCCCCTCGCCACACCCCCAACCCTTGAAGGCTCCTCACCTCTCAGCGTGGGCCGTTGGATGTTCATCCAACAGCCACGAACGCACCACACCGCCACCCAGAACAGATTAATATAAATATAATTAAGTATATATAACAAAGGCTCTGCGTAGCGCATTGGCTCGTGCGCGTGCACCCGCGTATGTCTGGGGCGTGGGTTGGAGCCCTGCGCTGCAAAAAAATTGGTGCGAGTCGCGGGGGTGCGTGTGTAGGCGGGCATGCGCGATTGGAGGGCCCAAAGGCATCCACATGGCGTGATCGCATGGGGTTGTTGCGAGATCTGGAAGGCGCAAGAACTGTGCGTAGAATCTGAATGGCGTGATGAGCACGCACTTATAAGCCGTCCGATTGCAAGATCAGACGGCTGAGATGATGAGGTGGGATTTGAAGACGAAAATGTGAAGAAGCGGTGCGGGATCGCGGGAGCCGTGCGATGCGGATCTGAGGGCGTAGAATGCCCATGTGGCAGCACTAGAATAAACCAACCAAGAAGAAGGATTTGGGGAAGGATTTGCAAGAGAAAAAAAACTTATAAAAGGACCTAAGGGCCCTCCTTTAAAAACAACTCTCTCACAACTCTCATTCTCTTCTTCCTTCTTCCACCTCTCTCTCTTATTCCTCTTCCCATCGTCTCTGCATTCCATCCGCAAAATCCGTTGGGCCACCCTGTCGGATTGCCGTTGCTCCTCTCAACCTCTTCAAAAGGCTACCACGAATCACCCATGGTGCCCTCATTCTATTACTTAGTTTTATTCATGCTTATAATTTGTTTAGTTATAGTTACATGTATGCAATTCATGTTTAAACTCTCTGTGTGGTATATATATTGTAATTCATTGTCTCTACTATTTAGTAATTAGATTTAAAATAAGTGCATGAAATCAAAAGCGTTTTGCTACCTCCCTGTGATCGATTGGGACTCCCAGTTCTGTTAATTTTATTTGTTGAGACGTATTTCGCGCTATACTACGACGCATTTATCTTTTACGCGATCTACGCCTCGAACAAATTGGTGTCGTTGCTAGTGAGGCAAGGTGACTTTTGATTTCATCTGCAGCATACTATTTTTATGTGTAGGATTAAACCAGAGAAGCGGAGAATGAATCAAAGCGGGCGCTGCGGAAATCAGGTGCACACATTGCTATTAGAAATTTGGTCAGAAAGTAAGTGTTATTTTCAAAATTCAATAGCCATGTTTCTATTGCTCCGAAAATCTTGAAATTTGGAATAGAATTAGATTTTCAAATTATCTTTCCAACGCCACTATTTTCAAAAAGAAATTCTATTTGTGTAATTTTTAAAAATTTGTAAAGTACATATGTGTCAGATTGCTAAAAAATAAAACTTTTATGAATTTTGAAAATCAATTCTGCCCAACATACAAATCTGATTTACTCATAACCAGTGGGGTTTGAAAGATAATCAAATTAGCTTTCATTATCATATTTTTACAAAATTTTTGAAGCATATTAAATACTGCTTCTAACAAAAAATCAACACGGGGTTTAAATCCTAGATTTGACACTTTGCTAGTTAAAAATTCATAACTAATTGTTGGAAATAGTAAAAATTCTCAAAAAATACTCTCTGAAAAGCTTATTGAAAAAGGAATCTTCTTGCTAAGTTTTAAATCATTTGAATTGCATCTTTACTTGAGTGTTTATATTTGATTTGTGGTCTTTAATTTGAAACAACTTAGAAGCGCATGAGGCAATAGGACCATATTGGATAAACTTGGACCCTAACGAGTCCAAAAGTTAGTCTGTGAGGCGAGTCACTTTGTGGACCGCCCACCATAAATACTACATTGAAAAGACAGGTTAAAATTCACAAAGAACACATCAAATAACCTGCATTTGGCTTGAAACTAATGAGTAGTTTCAACCTCTCTTGCAAAACCTGGTATCTAAGGCTGCAGGGTAGCGTCAAACAATCGCGGCTGTGGGGTAACAAAATCGGAGACAAAATTCGAAGGAAGAACCTTCCTCATAGTCCCCTCGTAACCAGCCTAGCCGAGTTAGCCTAAGAGGTGGGAATTCCTTGCAATCGGTTTCTTGCCAAATTTTCTTCAACTTGAACTTGAACGAAAAATCTGGTCATTTGATTTTAAGGACCACTCTGATTAACAAAGCCTTAGCCTTGTTCTACTTGACTACACCAACCCTTTGAGTTGGTGTATGCAAGGAAGGTCATTAAGACCTAACCTCGCAAGACCTTGGGAGCCAAACCCAAGGCGACAAGCGATTTTCACCCAACCTCTCATCTCAACCTTCTTACACCCGATTAGCTGAGATGGCTAATCCCGATCCTCGAATTCGTCAGGACCTTGAAAATCAGGACCCAATGGCTCGTCTGGAAGCCAGGGTTGAGGAAACGGAACAGAAATATGAGCAGAGCATCGACCAGATTCTCAGGACACTTGATAGGATGCAGCACCCACCACGCGAAGAACAACTACGGGACTTCTATGATCTGGCGGCAATAATCATAGCACCTCAGGTCCAGATTCCCGCAGGCGGAGATGCATTCAAGTTAAAACCGAATATCATAAGTCTAATTCAGACTCATTTCCATGGAAACTCGAATAAGGATCCCTTCCAACACCTCGAAGACCTGAGTCGAATTGCAGAGTCAGTTCGACCCAGGAATATTGATATTGGAATTGTTCTCATGAAGCTTTTTCCTTTTTCTCTCAAGGATAAAGCTGCTTATTGGTTCAAGACCATCGAGAGGCCAATTGGAACCTGGGAGGAATTACGTTGGGAATTACTCCAAAAGTTCTTCCCGATCGGTTGAACAAATGCCATGAGGCGCACAATCACGACTTTTGCTCAAGGCCCTGGAGAGAAGCTACATGATGCCTGGGACAGATTTCACGATCTTCTCAGGAAGTGCCCACATCATGATGTACCCAAATGGCACCTTGCGCAAGTATTTTACCATGGGCTGGATGACACACATCGGTACTTGGCCGATGCATCTACCGGTGGGAATTTTCTCGCAAAGGACGAGAATAGCGCATTTGAACTGTTTGAGTCCTTAGCAGAGAACTCGATGAACGCCGCCTCAATGAACCAGTTCCAGCGACTTGGACAGCAATGAGTCAATGTCCATGAAGCTCAAGCCGAATCTGCCCGAGCCGACATGGACATTATCACCAAAAAGCTGGATAAGGTGGATCTGCTCGATAAGAAGCTTGATGAAATGATGCGAGCATGATCCGGATCTTCTGGCAACACTGCTCCATCTTACTCCTCTCAAGTAACCCGAGCCCCCTCTTCTCATACGTATTCGATTACTTGGGATGTTTTCTCTCCATCTTCGTAGGATCCTGCATACCAGGAACCTGTGAACAATATGGATCTAGCACCGTACAATCAAGGTTTCGCACCACATGATGATGCAAGTGTGTATTCTTTTGATGAATTCGCATCTAAGACATCTTCGGCTTACAAAGATGTCAATGCCATTCAGGGATACAGGCGTAACAACTCGTATTCTGAAACATATAACCTTGGTTGGCTCCAGCATCCCAATTTCGCCTGGGCTGGTAATCCACAGAGATTGAGTCAAGTTCCACACTACCAGACAAGATAATACGGGAATGTACAGAACATGTATCTTAGGCAGCAGCCATTCCCGTCTCAGCAGCAACAGACACGCTCTATTTATCAGCCGCTACACCAAGCTGCCAACTACCTTCCAAAGCGGGCCGACCCTTTGGAGTCGCTGAAGGAGGAACTGCAGGCATCTATTCAAAAATCTACTCATGACAACTTCCAAATAATGAAGGCAATGGCTAACCAAATACAGAGCATACAGAACACGCAGAACCAGATGATGCAGGAGCATAGATCACAGGGAGCTTTACCCTCCCAACCTATTCCGAACCCAAGATATGTGCAGAATCAGGGTGCCCCGCCTAGATTCCAAGCACCACAGGGGCAGGCATACACGGTTATGCAAGCACCTTCCGCACCTCCAGGTTATGGGCTCGGTCAGCCACCTCTGTTGCTAAACCCTGTGTATCCAGACCAACCTGCTCCTTTGCCCCTGCATGGACAGCACGCCGATGCAAAAGTTGTTACCTTAAGGAGCAGAAAGACTACATAGGACCCGCTACCTAGGCAAGCGGGTAACGATTTTTCCTGCGCCATACCACGAGATGGCTCACAACCATCTTCCTCTCACAAGCTATCTTCATTAGATAAAGGAAAGAAGCCTTTAGACCCTGAAATTCCTGTCCCTTTTCCCGCAGCCCTAACACGAGATTCAGCATGGAAAAAGGACATGCGGAATTTCGATGACTTGAAATCTATGTTCAATGAAGTTCACATTCAGGTCCCTCTCCTCAAAGCGATAGATCACATCCCAGTTGTTGCTAGGTTCTTTAAGGATTACTGTACTCCGAAGAGGCAACAGAGGATCGGACGACAAGCAGTATTATCTGAGGAAGCAAGTACATTTATTTTAATTAACTTACCACCCAAGAAGAAGGACCCGAGCACACCATTGATTTCCTACTTATTGCATGTTATGACCTGGTTCCCGAATCCCTACAGGACCCGAGATCGGCTCGACTCGACTAATCTCAAGACCTAGTCGTCCAACAAGAAATAACCGAAAAGCAGCAAAGTAAATCACATTCACTATGCAATGTAACTAACAGTAAAAGAGTACAAGCAGAAAAGGAAGTACAAGCTGCTAGTTAGTGCATACCACCACAACAACAAGAAAGTAGAACAAAAGTATAGTAATAGAAACAGTAACAACAGTCTGAAACTTACTAGTAGAAAAGAGAGTACAATAACAATAAGAAAACTTCTACTGGGCTCGACTGGGCCCAGCACCCTCTGTAGCTGGTAACTCGGGCTGCTCAACTTCTAAACCTGTAAAGGGTTATGAGAAAACGGAGTTAGCGAATGCTGAGTGGAGTGGTAACCAGACTATCTAAAGTAGTAAAGCTAGTAGGTAAATTTATCTTTTCCATTTATTTATTTTCCAAGTAATTTCTTTTCACCCCATTGGTTTACTTTCAGATTTCTTTCTTGATCTCGCATGTTCCTCATGGGAACGATCTTGATTGCAGTCTTTTTTGAAGAGTAGAAGGTACACGTGGTGCTCTCCTGGCCGAGAGAATTCCCCGTGGTAGTCCTACACCCAGTCAACCACCCCGAGGTCACAAACAGACGTAGCGGTGACTACGGCATGCGCGGTAAGCGCACGGGTAGCTACCCTACACTGGCATTCGATCAGTCGTTTCCGCTAGCAGGTACACCCAAAGTACAGCATGGAACAGTATAGGGCCTAACCCTCTCAGCAACAGGGGTCTAGCCCCTCAGAACCAAACAGGGGTCTCGCCCCTCCACAGTCTGTGCACCCTCGTCTAACTACCCCGGTTTTCCCAGAGGGCCTAACAAGTCGATGGAGGGTGGCAGCTGAGCCCCAGGCCCTGTGGGGTGGCTAGCTCCCTCCCTACACTAGTAGCTCACCTCAGTACCGTGTACACGAGGGCCAACAAAAGTCGATGTAAAGTGGCAAATTCTAACCTCAGGTCCTAACCTAAGGGCGGTTAGCTCCGCTCTACACTAAAAAGGGGACAGTCACTCTCCTTGGTACCACGTACTCAAGAGCCAGCATACTTCCCATCCATATTTCCAGATCTTTCCATTCATCCACAGGAGCTCTACTCCTAACTCTCAGTAGGGTTCATGCACATATTCACCATATTATTCCATACAAGGTTCCATCGTTCACAATTCCGTTCTCGTATTTTACACATGTAGCTCGTATTTCCACAATTTAACATATGCAACAAATGATATCACAGGTAACTATTTAGTTATCTCAAACATTTCATATTCTAACAAGCAGGTCGTATTCATTAACAGGCAGTTGCTAACAATTTAGTTTATTCATCCATAAATACAGTTTCAATCACGCAAGCAAGCGGTTCAACCATTTCTCATCCTAAGGTTCATGCAACATCCTAGGTTTCCAGTTATCTAATTTTCAGAGATGTATTCATATTTTAAAAGTAAAACAGGGGGAAACCACTCTACCAGACAATCCGGGAGTACTGGGGGCTCGAACTGTAGGCCCACGTGCCTCTGCAAGCTCCAGACATGCAACAGATCGAAGTCCTATACCAAGGAACACATCATAATGGAATGTTCAGAATAGTATATAAAGGTTTCTAACATGTAGAGGAACTCACAAGGAAACCACAGATATTTCGTTTGCATAAAACAGATCTCAGTCGGACCCTAAATGGGTCAAAAACGTGTCTACAAACCCAAATCATACGTCTGGAACCAAGTCCAGACGTCTTAAAAGTCATCAGAGACTCACCTCAGGTTCCTTTGATGACCTCAGACGTCCAGGACTCCTCCGCAGCCGTCTGGACTCAATTCTAGACATCCGACCAGTCCCCCGATCATCTAGTCAGCTGTCCAGATGTCCGAAAAGCGTGGGAGGGCGTGTCGTGCACCTTCCCAAAGCTGCTCCTATGCATGACAGAGAAGTGCACCATTTTTAGCCAAGCAAATTGCCTCTACGGTGCGGCCTATATGGTCGTAACCGCAAGGAAGACGTACCTTCGCGATACACCCGCTTTTAGACGACCGGTGTCGTCGCCAGACGTCCAGCCCGTCATCCGGAAGGCACTCCGGACGTCTGATACTGGAAAAACTCCAGTACCAGACCGCACTCTCGCTTCTCTCACCGCGCTCCGCCACTGCTCCACCTGCTCTACTGCAACTCCAACTGCTGCAGAAGGTCGGGGACGACATCCTGACGCTCTCCTCCTCCCGCACGCACCACGGTGGCCATGCAAACCTCTGGCGAGCCTCCACGAGCTTGCGACCTCGAACCTCTCTTCCTCACGTCCGCTCCTCCTCCTCGCTCTTGCTCCCTCTCTTTCACGCACCCAGTGGTGGAGTGGAGAGGAAGTGGGGTGCTTCTTATAGGCGAGGGGTTTAGGGTTTGGCAGGGGAGAAGAAGAAGAGAGGAGAGAGACAAAGGTCTGCACGCTGCCTGCACGTAGAAAGCAAATGCGCGTACAGATTTTTCAATTTCCAGACGTTTGACTGACAATCCAGACGTCTTAAAAGGCTCAAATCAGAACGGGTCTTTACATTGTAGGATTTCTCTTTTGATAGGGCCCTTCTTGACTTGGGATCGTCCATCAACCTAACTCCCACCGCGGTATTTGATCGATTTTGATTTGGGGAGTTAATGCCCACCTCGGTTATCATACGGTTAGCTGACCGATATGTAAAAACACCGAGGGGGGTGGTTGAAAATGTGATCGTAAAAGTCCAAGGATTCTGCTTTCCAGCGGACTTTTTTGTTCTTAATATGGAGGTTCCTCCTAATCTCCGTGATGCACCGATTATCCTAGGTCGCCCGTTTCTGGCAACCGCCTGTGCGAACATCGACTGTGCATCAGGGTGCATGGAGATTGCCCTGGGAAACGAAAAGCTTAGACTGAACATTTTCAAGGCATCAAAGAACTTTGATTGTGACTTGATCGAGGAGGATAGTGATGATGAAGATTCAGCTTTCTGTGGGAACATTAGGCTCCTCTGCAACAACCCAATGGCACATTCATCCTCACTATCAAGGGTCTTTGATCATGATCCACACGGGACTGAGACTACTGGTATACACATTTCATCCCATGGATTTGGTTGTCATGGGTGTTCATCTACTCCTAACACCCCTGATCCTGACTATCCTGTCCTATCCAACACTGATATCTTAAGACAGGATTACATGACCACTGCAAGCAGATTCTTCATAAATCAGGATCAGCAAATTTCCACTATTGTTTCCTCTCCTCCCCTGCATAACCCTCCTCCCCACCCTCCGCTACTAGAGCTACAACCCTTACCTGATTCGCTCAAATACGTGTTTTTGGGAGAAAGTGAGACATATCTAGTGATTATCAATGCTCACTTGACTCCAGATCAGGAACACCGGTTGATCTCCGTTTTACGAGCACATAGGGCTGCTATCGGGTAGGGCATTGCTGATTTCCACGGAATTCGCCCCTCATATTGTACTCACCATTTCTACAGTGATGAAGGGGTGAGACCATGGAGACAACCTCAGAGACGCCTAAATCCAAATATGTTTGAGGTTGTCAAGAAGGAGATCATTAAATGGCTAGACGCAGACATTATCTATCCAATTTCCGACAACCAGTGGGTGAGTCCCATTCAGATAGTGCCCAAAAAGGCGGGACTCACCGTAATCAGAAATGAATTGGGCAAATCCACCCCGACCCACACCACAACTTCTTGGCGAGTCAGCATTGACTATAGGAAGCTAAACTCGGCTACCAAAATGGATCATTTTCCTTTGCCCTTTATTGATCAGATTCTAGAACGACTAGCTGGGCGTAGTTTCTTCTACTTTCTAGATGGATACTCCAGGTACAATCAAGTCGCAATCAACCCGGAAGACCAAGACAAGATGACTTTTACGTGTCCCTTTGGAATATTCGCTTTTAAGAGGATGCCTTTTGGCCTCTACAATGCACCAACTACTTTTCAGCGATGCATGATGGCCATCTTTTCATACATGATCAGGATTGCATAGAAGTGTTCATGGACAACTTCTCCGTGTTTGGAGACGATTTCTTGTCTTGTCTCGATAACCTCACAAAGATTCTGAGGAGATGTATAGAAGTTAACCTAGTACTTTCATGGGAAAAAAACCATTTTATGGTGAGGGATGGCATCGTACTAGGTCACAGGATCTCCTCTAATGGAGTCGTGGTCGACTGAGCTAAGTCTGAAATCATTTTGTGATTACCTTCGCCTAGCTCTGTCAGGCAAATCAGATCATTCTAAGGGCATGTCGGATTTTATCGAAGATTCATTCGAGATTTCTTGAAAATTGCCCGTCCATTAACGAATCTTCTGGTAACCGACACGCCTTTTGAATTTGACTCCTCATGTCTCAGCACTTTCCAGACCTTGCGAAACGCTGTCTCCAGTGCACCTATTCTCCAACCTCCCGACTGGTCGCTCGACTTCGAGATGATGTGTGACGCCTCCGACTTCGCTCTCGGAGCTGTTCTTGGCCAGTGTCGAGAGTGCCATCCATTTGTAATATACTACGCCAGCAAAATGCTAAACGAGGCTCAGCGTAACTATACAGTCACTGAGAAAGAATTGCTGGTCGTAGTATTTGGGTTGGAGAAATTTAGGTCATACTTACTCGGGTCCAAAGTTATCATCTACATTGACCATTCCGCCCTCCGACATTTGTTGGCAAAGAAGGACCCCAAACCCCACCTTATTAGATGTATCCTTCTGTTGTAGGAGTTTGATATTGAAATCCGCGAAGAAGCCGGAGCACATAATGTTGTGGCAGACCACTTGTTTCGGCTTGACCCAAACTACATTTCGTACTCCTCGCCGATATCAGACCTATTTCCAGATGGGTCTCTACTATCTATCAACTCTGTGGAGTTTCCTTGGTATGCTGATATAGCTATCTTGTCACAGGCAGGCTACCTGCTGGATTATCCAAGGATCAAAAGCTCAAATTTATATCAGAGGCTAAGTTCTATTTTTGGGATGACCCATTACTCTTTCGCATTGAGGCTGATTAGATCATCCGTAGATGCGTCCCTGATTCGAAAATCTCTAGTGTGCTATCCTTCTACCACAGCGACGCTTGTGGGGGTCATTTCTCGAGCCGAAAAACTGCTGCAAAGATTTTGCAGTCAGGATTTTTCTGGTCGACCATTTTCAGAGATACACATGAGTTTGCCAAGTGCTATAAGCGATGTCAAGCAGTCGATTCTATGACCCGAAGAGACATGATGCCTCTCTAATCCATTCTGGCCATAGAAGTATTTGATGTCTGGGGCATCGACTTTATGGGCCCCTTCCCGAACTCACATGGCTTTGAGTACATACTCCTCGCAGTAGACTATGTCTCAAAGTGGGTAGAAGCCATCCCGGCAAGACTAGCTGATCATAAGACTGTTATATCCTTTATCCAGGAATTTATTTTTGCTAGATACAGAGTTCCCTGCGCCCTGGTAAGTGATGGGGGAAGCCACTTCATCCATGCCCATTTCAGATCATTATTGAAGAAATACGAGGTGCAGCACCGCATTGCTACCCCATATCACCCACAAACCAATGGGCAAGCTGAAGTATCAAACCGTCAAATCAAGCTTATCCTTCAAAAGACTGTTAGATCTGATAGGAAGAATTGGTCCGATCGATTGATCGATGCAATATGGGCATATCGAACCGCGTACAAGGCCCCACTCGGAATGTCACCATACCACATGGTGTATGGAAAGGCTTGTCACCTTCTTGTGGAGCTGGAGCCCTGTGCCTTTTGGGCGGTGCAGAAGTGAAATTTTAACCTCGAGGCCGAAGGTTATGAAAGGAAGCTCCAGCTCAGTGAGTTAGGGGAGATTAGGCGGGAAGCATATGAGAATGCAAAAATATTCAAGGACAAGACAAAAGCCTTCCATGATCGACACATCCGGAGGAAGGAGTTCGCACTTAACTAGTAGGTTTGGTTGTTTGACTCCTGACTCAAATTCTTTGCAGGAAAGCTCAAGTCCAAGTGGATTGGGCCATTTCTGGTGGTCCACCCGTATCCTAACGGGGTGGTCCAAATTAGAGACCCAAAATCTGGGCACGATTTTACGGTTAATGGCCAGCGCCTCAAACCATTCTTTGCCCAGGAACCTCCTCCTGTTGACGAAACGATACATCTTCTTGAGGATGTATGACTGATGAGTTGCTCAGCTAGAGGCGTTAAACTCAGCACGTATACATATATGCATACCATATATACATAGCATATTTCATTTTCTCAATGTTTTGCATATTGTTCTGCATATTGTGTATGGCATTGCAGCAATGGCGTGAGCTGAATGATAACTCATAAGCAATTCCAGGTGATTTCTATCCACATACACCCAGCCTTATTTCTTTTATTAATGCATAAGGACATGCAAACACTTAGGCATGGGGGGGTAGTTCATACAAAACTGAAAATTTTCTACCAACAATTGGGGGGATTAGATCATTTTATCAAGAGGTTTTATTAAAGATTTATTCCTTAGTAAATTCCTAGACTTAGAATCCAGTATAATTTCATACTTGCATGTAGATTTTGCAATGGATCCTCTGTGAAAATCGATAGACATTTATAGTTTGTCGAAAAGAAGCATCGCTTCTTCTCCTGAACCCTTGGATAGCAATCAAGGAGTCAGGTGAACTATCTTCTAGTAGATCCACCAAAACATATGTGAGGTGAGAGTAGAGAGTACTGATGCTCTAAGGCTAGTATAAAGAATCTTTAATAATTGAATGACACTTGGAGTTAGGCATAGTTTTCGCTCTCAGTTCTTGCGTACTAAATTTGTGAGAAATTACATACGAGAGCCACCAAATAAGGCAAAAACACAGAGAGCGGGTTCTAATAAAACTATGACTGAGGTGGATGATCACAACCGTCCTCTACGAAATCCTCGGCTGAAGGAGGGTACAGATGTCAAGGTCAAAAATACGTCGTCTTATCCGTCCCCTACCCTATGCCGAGAAGAGGCACTTCCACCAAATAAGCCACCCAAAATCCTCTTGGTCATCCCAAAATTCCCTAAGAGTGCTTCACGTATAAAAGTACGTATGTCATGTTATGTTGTGCTGATAAATATAACAGTATGTCGTGTTGTGGCATTGTGCCAATAGATTTGCATACAAAAGAGTTGTTTGCTTGAAAAAAAAAAGAAGAGAGAAGAAAAAAAAGAAGAAAAAAAAATAAAAGAAAAAAAGGGTGTTATGTAAAACAGTTACGTAATGTGAGTCAAGTTAAATGTTTTGAAACGTTTTGAGGCAAAAACACCTACCACCCTCAAGAACCATCAAATACAGCCTTAACCTACTTTTTTTGTATTTCTGACCGCCTGAATACGGGTTGAGAAGTATGACTTAGTCGTAGGGTTATCAGAACTTAATTAAAGTGTCATGCCGTGTGAGACCACAAAATACATTTGCAAATCTAGTGAGATGTGAGCTCAGAAAGAAAAAGAAAAAAAGAGAGAAGAGTACAAAAGATTAAAGAGAGCACAGTTTTTCTAGCTCCTCTCTAAGTTGATTTATTCAATAATCTGGAAATCTAAATTCTAAAATACTAGTATCTAAGAAGCACCAGAAGAGAGTGAGCCACCAAATACAATCCAGTTAACTCAGACATCTACCCAAACCAAACACCGGGGCCAAAATCATAAAATATTTTATAACCTCGAGAGAAGAGGTTCGCCTATCCCGATAGAATTTTACTAGGGGTCTAGTACAAGCTTTAAATGCATATCGACTCTTCGCTTAGATCTATTGCAGAAGCTACAACATTATATATTCATAGTTATCTGGATTCTGAATTTTTGGGTGCAGCACAAAGAAATAAAACTTTAGTTTAACTCTTGGTAAAATGTATTTAGTCTTGCACTTGCTAGGGGACTAGCAAGATTTAGGCATGGGGGTATGATTGCGCAGCAATCATAGGGCCTAACTTGTCTGAATTAAGCTAGAACTTACCTTAACATGAACATTCTGCATGCATACGCATTGTATTCTGCATCATAGTTGATATATGTGTTTTATGTATTAAACTATGTTATTTGAGAAGTATTAATGATTGCAGGTAATCCAGGGCTGCAGATGACCGATCCAACCATATGGATCTGTTCGGAATAATGACGGGCGTCCAACGCATTCAAGACTGCATCAATCAGACTCCCATAGCATACCAGGGAGTCTGCAGAAGAGCAAAAGCCAATGGGGCAAATTAAAGAAGATCCAGACCTCAGATGACAAATCCAACCATACGGATGGATCCGGATTGACGTTCGCAGTCCAACGGTGCAGAAATCAACTTAATTGGAGGCCTACGTCATCAGATATAAAGAGAAGAAGAACAGAAGGCTATGATGGCACCACGTGGCACCATTGCAGCCGCGCCCCCAACCCCTGAAGGCTTCTCACCTCGCAGCATGGGTCGTTGGATGTTCATCCAATGGCCACGAACGCACTACATCGCCACCCAGAATAGATTAATATAAATATAATTAAGTATATATAACAAAGGCTCTACGCAGCACATTGGCTCACGTGCACGCTTGCGTATGCGTGGGGCACGGGTTGGAGCCCTGTGCTGTGCAAAAATTGGTGTGGGTCATGGGGGTGCACGTGTAGGCGAGCATGCACGATTGGAGGGCTCAGAGGCATCCACGTGGCACAATCGTGCGAGGTTGTTGTGAGATCTGGAAGCTGCGAGAACTGCACGTAGGATTTGAATGGTGCGATGAGCGCACGATGATCTGGAAGGCTGAGATGATGAGGTGGGATTTGAAGACGAAAATGCGAAGAAGCGATGTGGGATCGCGGGAGCCGTGCGATGCGGATCTGAGGGCATAGAATGCGCCACGTGGCAGCACTGGAATAAACCAACCAAGAAGAAGGATTTGGGGTAGGATTTGCAAGAGAAAAAAAGCTTATAAAAGGACCTAAGGGCCCCCCTTGAAAAACAACTCTCTCATTCTCTTCTTCTTCCTTCTTCCACCTCTCTCTCTTATTCCTCTTCCCGTCGTCTTTGCATTTCCGTCTGCAAAATTCGTTGAGCCACCCTGTCGGATTGTCGTTGCTCCTCTCAACCTCTTCAAAAGGCCACCACGAACCACCCGTGGTGCCCTCATTCTGTTACTTAGATAGTTTTATTCGTGCTTATAATTTGTTTAGTTATAGTTACATGTATGCAATTCATGTTCAAACTCTCTGCGTGATATATATTGTGATTCATTGTCTCTACTGTTTAGTAATTAGATTTAGAATAAGTGCATGAAATTAAAAGTGTTTTTCTACCTCCCTGTGATCGACTGGGACTCCCAGTTCCGTTAATTTTATTTTTTTAGACATATTTTGTGCTATACTACGACGTATTCATCTTTTGCACGATCTACGCCCCGAACATTAGGGAGTCAGGCAAACATCTTCTAGTAGATCCACTAAACAATTGTGAGGTGAGAGTAGGGAGTCTACTGGTGCTCTAAGGCTAGTATAAGGAATCTTAGTTTCTCGGTACTTGAATAATGATACTTAGAGTTAGACATAGTTTTCACTCTCGATTCTGTGTATAAATTCTTTATGTGAATTGTTGGAGAGCTATCAAATAAGGAAAATACGTAGAGAGTAGGTTCTAATAAAACTAAGACTAAGGTGGATGGTTACGACCGTCTTTTATGGAATCCTCGACTGAAGGAGGATACTAATATCAAGGTCAGAAATACATTATCCCATCCATTCCTTTTCCGGTGTCGAAAGTAGGCACTTCCATCAAATAAGCCACCTGATATCCTCTTGAACACTGCAATCCCGAATAATGCCTCGTGAATAAAAATGTGCATGGGTGCTAGAGTACATTGTGTTGGACGAAATAAATATATATGAAAAAAAAAAGAAAGAGCAAAGTAGAAATATATATATATATATATATATATATATATATATATATATATATATATATATATATATATATATATATATATATATATATATATAAACAAAGTGTTAATTGCATTGTGTTTACTTCATGACAAGCACATTGAGGCAACAACACCCATTCCCTTTGATCCATCAAATACAGCCTTGACCTACTTTTCTGTATTTCTAACCTCCTGAATACAGGGCGAGGAATGTTGACTTGGTATAGAGTTATCAGAACTTAATCAAAGTGTTAATGCCATAAGAGGCCACTAAATATATTGACAAATCTGGTGAGGTTGTGAGCTCGAAAAAGAAAAGAGAGAGAGAGAGAGAAAGAGAAAAGAAAAAGAAAAGAGAGAAAAAAAAAGAAGAAAGAGAGAGAATGAGTACAAAGGAACTAAAGAGAGCACAGTTTCTCTGTCTCTCTTTGAGTCGAATTATTTAATAAGTCTGGAAATCTAGGTTTTGTATGACTAGTCTATATGTAGCACCAAAGGAGTGTGAGCCACTAAATACAAACCTACTTGACTCAGACATCTTCTACCTAAGACAAAAGTTAAGGTTGAAATTACAGATTATTTCGCAACCTCGAGGGAAGAAGTTTGCCTATCCCAATAGGATTTTACTAAGGGTCAAGTATGAGCTTTAGATGTAGATTGATTTTTCACTTAGATCCGTTGCATAGGCTACAACACTACACTTGCACAACTATCTGGATTTCTAAAGTTTTGAATGAACCAAAAAAAAATAAAAATCTAGTCGAACTCTTGATAGAAATTAGTCATTTAGGACCACTTTGCATTTAGTCTTGCATTTGCTAGGAACTAGCAAGATTCAGGCATGGGGGTGGGATTGCACAGCAATCATACAACCTAATTTACCTGAATTAATTAGATTTTAGCATAATTTAGGAACAATGCATGCATAAGCATCATAATTTGCAAAGTAGTTACTTTGGTAGCTTTATAGATAATACTGCCATTTTATGCTCTAAAAGAGAGACGATATTTATTGTAGATGATTCGGGGTCACAAATGATAGATCAAACCGTATGGATCTGATCAGGAAGACGACGAGAGTCCAATGCTTCCGGAATCGTCTTGATCAGACATCCGTAGCATCACATACAACCCATGGAAGAATAGAGGCCAAGGAGAAAGATAGTAGAGATCCAAACCTCAGATGCCAAATCTGACCGCACAGATAGATCCAGATCAACCATCACAGTCCAACGGCACAAAAATCATCTCGATCAGAGACCAACATCATGATCTACAAAGAAGAGAAGATAGACGGCCACGATGGCACCATGTGGCGCCATCATAGCCGCCCAAGGGCGCCGCCCCATTCTCTGAAGAAGTGTCCCCTGTGTGTTATGGGCCGTTGGATCATCATCCAACGACCACATCGTCGCCACAACCGTGCCTCATCAAAGGAGGGTCGCGCTCAGCCATTAGATCTTCATCCAACGACTGAGAGTAGCCGAGTAGCGATAAGGAAATGCAATAATCGACATGTGTAGCACAACGAAGAGTGCACTCACTCGAGAGTAGCCGACGCGTGATTAACCCACACTTCGCAAGAAATCAAAGAGGCGGTAGCGTTTGAGCGCAATCGGGCCGTTAGATGAAGACGAACGGTGCGGATGCGATCGCGTGGCATGCCCAGGTGCGTTGGATTAGGTGGTGCGGATCACGCGCTCTCTAACACCCGAAGCTAACGTGCCATTGCACGCACATTCATAAAGGCGGTGGCGTAATGACTTTAAGTTGTTTGATCAAGAGATCGAACGACTGAAATCAAAGATGAACGAGCACACGCTGTTTGAACTAAGAGGCGCATGCGAGAGGCATGAGGCGAGCGCGAGGAGCGCGCAATCGGGATCCGACGACTCAGAGGCCGCCATGTGTCAGCAGTAGATTGAATCAGCGTGTTAAAGGTGCATGGAAGGTGATTTTGAGGTGCGATCTGATCCGTTGGTCTCCCGATTGGCAGATCTAATCAAACCAAGGTTGTTGCATGGTTTTGGGGGGCTTAAATGCCTATTTTGTCCCTCATTAAGGCTATAAAAAGAGCCCTAGGGTCCCCCAGTTGAGAGGCATCTCCCACCAGACAGATCTCCAGCCTCTCTCTCTCTGCAACTTCTCTCCGATTTTCCTCCCAACGCTATGGATCTGAAGTGCTGCCGCACTTCACACAAGCATCCCACAAGCGATGGTTCCTTCATCTGCTCTATCGCTCTCTCTCTCTACTCCTTAGCATAATTATTTTTAGTTTGAAAACTGTTTACAAGTAGTAATAAAATTTTGATTCTCTGGATATCTGATTTCTATTTTGCTTTAGTAGTTAGTACGAAAAGCTTTTGAGAATTATGTTTTGCCTCCCTGTGAATGACTTAGTACTCATCAAAACTCTATAATTGTTATTTGTTTCATCGTGATGCACACTACAACGATACAAAATCTTTTAACGCATTTTGCTGTTGAATAATGGTTACTTGATGGTGGGCTAGGAATTTTTGGTGCCAAGTGAAGAGATGTGGAGAGGATGTGACTATGTGTTTTGGCGCCAAAATGAAAGGGTGTCAAGGTGGTGGTGGTTACATGCATTTTTTACACCAAAAATGGGAGGTCATGGAGGTGGTTAGGCATGGGTTGGCACCAACTATGGTGGAGGGTACGTAAAGGAGTAGGAGGAGAGCTTAGGTAGCTAGCTACCTGAGAGCTAGTAGCTAAGTGGAGCTAGGTTGAGCTAGTATGAAGATAAGAGGAGTTGAGGTGGAGCTCAAAGGAGCTGAATGTGGATTTAGCAGGTAGCTTAGTTAGCTAGCTAAGGGTTAATAACTAAGCTGAGCTAGGTTGAGTTGGTATGAAGCTGAGAGGAGTTGAGGTGGAGCTCAGAAGAGCTGAATGTTGATTCAGCACCTAGCTTAGCTAGCTAGCTAAGGGCTAGATTGAGTTGGCTGGAGCTGGGATGAGTTAAAATAAGCTAACTAGAGCTGGGAAGGGGGCTCAAAGAACTCCTGTGGTACTTAAGACTTCTTATTCTTTAGGGTTTTGCCTTTCTCTTTAGTTTGTCAAGGTTTAGATGTTTGCAACAATCTCGCATATCCTAACAAACCCAAAAATATACAAAGTAAGCGAAAATGCTGCAAATGCATGCAATGCTCCTAAAAATGCAAGTATGCCTAATGCATGCCTAGAACAGTAATGTGAGTGCAAAATACTTAGGAACTAGGTGTGAAATGTGCTTAAGAATGATGATAAGCAATAGTTTATCAACAAGTGGCACCACAATCCCCAAGGAATTTGATATACATCTCTAATAGTGACTGGCCATGGCAAGGAAACTTCATACTTTGATGAATGACGTTGGCCTTCCCCACTTCATCGTTACCTCGACCCTCGCTAGGCTCACTAAGGTACCACCACATGTGCCCAATTACCCTAAGGACGTCACGTTGAGTAACCAATATTTGCACCTACCGAACCTAGCATACAACTAATGCTTCCTCTAGTTGTCCAAAGCCGATCACAAGTGAGTTCCGTGCTACGTAACACAGGTATGGCAACATGGATGCGTGCGACTGCAAATCGATCCAAGCACGGCTTAGTTACGTGATATGCTAATTCCATGAAGACTGTAGGGGCATCATTTAACTCCAAAGGCATCATAGTAACCTAAGGTGCTCCCCATCGTGTTAGGACAACAGTCTTAGCAACATCATCAACCCTTCAGTTTCCAGTTGATGACATTCCGTCTTGGACTCAATATTTGGGTGATAGGCCACCCTCTAGGTCAATCCAAGAGGTTGTTGATTCAAGCCATGGTAACTCAGTTGAATTTCCTACAATTAACATAGAGCTGAAGCAATTTGTCATCCCCTCTTAATGAACAAAACTGGTATTCTCCAAAGTAATACACTTGGGTGAACAAAGCCTTCTAGATGGGCTCCCGTAATTGCACCTTCACTCCTAAAGTTCAGCCAGTGCCCTCCTATACGAAGCCCTTAAGGTCGGGTCTAATCTTGTCACCCAGTTAATCCCAAATTCCATTTCCTCGTCTGATGGCTATTTGGCAAGTCCTCTCAGCAACCTGTTGGAATTTCCTCAGACCACTAGTGCCTCATTCTAAATGCCTTTCCTTGCCTTCTAAAGCGATCTTAACATAGGCTGGATACTTGGGGTATCCATCGACCATCAACCCAACCACCTTTACAGTCTATTTTACTCGGACGGGCGTCTCTTCCTGTCCCTATGGGAATTCCCATGGCAACCCACTTGGAAGGGGATAACCACTAGTCTATTGAAATCGTCCCAGTAATTACGATACCCAACGATCCAACCCATTCCTAGGTTAACATCGGATCTTGTGTCTTGAGGGTTAGGGAGGGTCAGTACTCATCCCATGCCCTCAAATCAACACCCTACAATTCCCTAGGTCTCTTGGGAGTAAAGAACTCACCCATAGGGTCTCGTTCTTAGGAAAGAAGGGTCCCAACACGTTGGCCTTTGTCTAGGTTTACGTGTAAACCCTAGTGGTACAAAAGTGTGGAGCACCATCATCAAAAGAAAGTGTGCTAACAAGCCATAAATTATATTCGAAATCATACCTTTAACCTCTGATGCCGAGACCAATGCCTCCTAAGGTATTGGAGTGCCCCTCTTCTCAAGGGCTGGACTTGTAGGGTGAGGTGAAAGGTTGGAAGATCCTGAAGCTCTCTACGGACAATTCTTTTTGAGGTGACCTTATTGTTGGAACTGATAGCAAACAAGAGGAAATCTGCATTTCTCGAAGTGCCTTTTTCCACAATTTTGGCATCTCCCGCTCTTGCCTCCCCTCTTCTTCTAGTCCCTTTGTAGTGTAGGATGAGCAGACCATGTGGGGTTGCTCCCCTCCTCTATTTTGGCTCACTTCTGTCTTCTTCCTCCATCCAAGGTATCAAAAGGACTTGGATTGGTAGGACCTTGAAGTTGTGGTGGTTGCATCCCCATGGGATCGCTTCCCGAGGGCATAGACAATCTCGAGTCTAGCATTTGTAGCACTGAATGCATGAATTGATGCACTACAACAGTTGGTACAGTCTCGTCTTGTGAATTACTCACACGAAAGTTCTTCCTTAGAGGCATTGCCTACAACGACCAATAATCACTAGTTCTCAATTTTGCAAGCAAAGCCTACAAGTCAACAAGATTGTACCTCCCCACTAATTGACTTGCTAGACCATAAATACGCGAGACTACCTACCCTAACTCTCTCTCTCTCTTGTGGATGTCTAGTACTAGATTTCGTGTGCACAGGTAATCTAGAGAAGTGGCTTCCAAGCGATAGTGGAAGCCTTGCTCTGATACCAGGTTTGTGGCACCTCGGATTCGACCATCTGGAGCACTTGCATGACTTGTAGATTATCTGCAGCTGTACTTATACCTATACAACGTACAAAACACATGACTTGCATCTATGGCCACGAGACAGAGTAGAAGTGAGAGAGAGAGAGAGAGAGAGAAAGAGAGCAAGGGACGAGGAAAAAGTAAAGCAACACATATATCACTGATATCACACCACCACATTAATTTAATTATAGACCACAACTAATTACATCAATGCATGTAGTTTAAGAGGTTTAGTGGTTACAACACTAGAGTGGGATGCAACTAGATATAACTATAATATACAACAAAGGTAGTTCACCAAAGAAAATCAACGTGCTTTTCTAGGTATTGGGTGTGATGTCATAGCTCTCCTCCTTTGTTGGTCCCTCAAGGGTGGTGCCACAAGCTGAAAAATCAGCTTCTCGAAACAACATGGTATCCGTGAGTCTGGCATCTATGGTCGAAAATGGATAATGAGACATAGGGTTGAGACAAATGGCTCAGTAGGGCTCTACTCCAGTGTCATATTTAGTATTGTTGTTATTGGTTGCGTGCACATGCGAATATACATACATAAATGCATGTATATATATATGTATGTATGTATGTATCCAGTGAGCATTGTGCTCATAAAACACGTTATGAGCACATCATAACCACCGTTGATGTTTACCGCATGCTTGATGAAACCACTTATAATACGCTAAAGTGGTTTTCCAAATAACGATTTTACAAATTATTTTTGGAAACATTTATTTATTTAGAAAGAATATTTTCGGTTATATATGTATACCATCGAAATTCTAGTATGTAATCTTCGCATTGTTTGTTACATGCTTTCACCATCGTTGTTTTTTCGTTTCTATCTACTTCATTTCGTTCTTTGAGTTGCAATCTTCATGTCCATAGGGCTTCTCTCGTCCTTATTGTCATTTTTCTGAAAGAAATGTAAACATCTTCTTATAACAAAATTGTTTGATACATGTAAGGTTCCCTAGATTTGATTTACGTTATTATTTTGTTTGTGTAATATATATTATATAGTTGCAAGTTATAAGACTATGCATATGTATCCAAGTGAAGTGTTGTATTACAACATATTTCAGTGATATATGGGAATCGACAAAGTGTATTACAGAGTTGCAAAACACCATAATGAGTTGTGCAGCGTTTGACAGTATTTTGTATTACATAGTACCCTTTACATGAAATGCATGTTTTTTTTGTCTTTTAGCAGGCGATGGAGTGTGTATTCCATAGTTGCAAGTTACGAGACTATGGATATGTATTCAAGTGAAGTGTTATATTACAACATATTTCAGTGGTATGTGGGAACTAACGGAAAGTGTATGACAGAGTTGCACAATGCCATAATGAGTTACACAGCGCTTGGCATTCTTTTGTATTACAGAGTACCCCTTACGTGAAATGCACGTTTTTTTGTCTTTTAGTAGGTGATGGAATGTGCATTACATAGTTGCAAGTTACGAGACTATGGATATATATCCAAGAGAATTATTGTATTACAACATTTTTCAGTTATTTGTTATAATTTTTATTCATTTTGTTATAATTGCATTGTATATTTGTTACAAATGTATGTAATCTACGTTACAATGTGATAATTAAGTCATTACAACGATTTTGTTGATTTAATGATTATTGCATGTCTATTCCAAATTAATTATTAGATTAGTAGGATGTGATCACATTCTAAATGTAGTATTCAAGATTTATTGGGATTTATTTTTATTTTTTTAGATCAAAATTATTTTCTTTTGGTAACTTCATTATTATTCACTACATTAAGAAACCGTTATGGGTTTATTTGGTGGTTTTTGTTTCCATCGTTAGATCATAATCGTATGGATAAGATTCCAGTGCTCATTTGCATTTTTTTAGCACTGCGCTCTTTAGATAAGTCCTATATATATATATATCTTATCAGATTCACTCGGGCATTTCTTATCGGCTACCAGATCTACCTTGGTACCCCTCCCTTAGCTACTCTCCAACTGGCAACTTTCCCGTTGCCTAATCTATCCAACTTGTAAATCAGTTAATAAGTATTAACCCATTGGCCAATTTAAATGATAAATCATCCCCCGTATTAAAATGAGGCAGATGTCGTATGTGCACTCCCTTAGCCAAGCTTCGAGGCTTGGGCCTACCTTGGCCTTCGGTAGCCTACTCCCCTTTGGCTCGGATCCAGGAGTTGGTCGAGATATCCATGACCAGTCACGCTCCATACTTAGCGTCAGTGTCCCAAACGGTTCCTTGACCACATTAGGGGATTGGAACCTACCCTACAAGTTCCCTTATACACCTTGCCTTAGAATACGAGAGGTCAACTGACTCGCGTTAATCTCATGAGTGTTTCAAGTGTTCCTGGCTCACTCAACATACTTATAATTACAGGTTGGTGACTCCCTAGAGTGACATCACTAGGAGCCCCCATGTGGGCTACCTCTCATTATTTGATTCTTCTGCCATAGATCTAGGATGGTCAGTCACTGTCTATACTTGGCCGGTGAACACTACATCCTATCTCGTAGATGATTCCCCTCTTTAAGACATCACTGAACACACTCTTCGGGGTTGCCTTTTCAACGCTCTAGTCGCCTCACGAATCTCGTGGGATTTCTCTGGTATGATGCATCGGTCACCCGTCTCAAGTACTAGAGGTCCTATATCCTGTTTATTCCGACCCCAGTAATTATTAAACATTCCTCGAAGGCTTCCCCTTGCAGCTAACCTAACAAGTTGTGCCAATTCAGAAGGACTATTTCATAGCCCTAAAACCATAGGGCTTGCCTTAGAATTGAAGACCATGGCTTCCTTATAACTACTCCTACTAGCCAGGAATACAACCATGGGGTTGGCAGCCGGTGAAATAGTATTCCACCACATAGACAGCCTTTACGGGTACTCCCCTTGAAGTCCTGAGTCCTCTTCATTGGTGCAACTTGTGCCACTGTGGCACATTTGGTTGTCATCAGCTACCCCCAAGTCCTTGGATCTTCGACCCATAACAATGCCCAGAGCTCCTAAGGTCAAGGTGTTTAGCATTATGGGCTCACCTGATTTGACTTGATGATCTCAATTACTCAAATTCCTACGTTCCTATGATTAGACAAGAATCATTTGGGGGTTTCGTTCTAGACCCTTCAAGTTGAGTGAGAGACTTTAAATATAGTCTACTTCATCCTCCTTCTGGTATTTGACTTAGATTTGGCCAATTAGATCAGGTTCTCGATCTGCGTGAAGAAGTTCTACACGAAATGGGACCACTTTTGCTTTATTGGACATCCAATAATAATGTTAAACGTCCAATGTGGCAAGTTATGTCATACGACACTTGTCCAGACACCCAATGTCTGTCATCCAAGAGATCAATGTTCCCTATCATCAATATTAGATGTCTAGGCTAATCCTCTAGATGTCTGTTAGGATATCTAGATGTCCATGACTACCATGCTCATCCTTGAAACTATAGACAAGCTACAAGTGATTGTTTAAAATTCCAAGCAGACGTCTAGATTAGCATTATTAGACATTTAACCAAAGTGTCAAACGTCCAGTATGCTGTCAGAACTACTGCATATTCTGAAATGGGATTTCCTGCCCTTCCAACCCATACATACACATATCTAGTGTCTGGTCGCCATTATAGAACACATATACCCAAACTATAAAGCATGAGAAACACCAAGAAAAATCCACGGATTTCATCATCAAGAAGTAAAATCCTTAATCAAAATCCTCATGTGTATCCACATCCTAAAATCCCCAAATCTAGAACATGCACCAAACATTATTTGTTTAATCCCATCCACCACCTACTCTTTCTTCCATTCCATGGCTCGCCTACGAACAACAAGAGGTAGACTACAAGGGAATGGAGATCAAGAGAAGTACAGTGCCCTACCTAGCATTCGAGGGTGCTGCAGCTGTGCCCTTCTCCTCCTCCTCAAGCTATTGCAACCACGGCAATAGCAACAATAGCTACAACAATAGTAGCAGTAGCAACAACATCAATTGCTACTCCTCTTCCTCTTCTTCTCGTGCTGCAATGGACAGTGTAAAGAGGATGAAGTGGAGAAGAGAGCACGGTAGTGGTAGAAAAATGAGTGTGAAATAAGGGTGAAATGAGAGTGAAATGGGATGAGGATAAGATATCTCTCACTGTCTCATTTGCAATTGTTAATTGGCAAAATATCAAATCCACTTGACCAACAAAAATCAATTTGCTAAAGAGGCTACGAAATCAAGTCATCCACCTCCAGTCCCTTACGCTTTAATGTTTTGAAAACCCATTCATCCTTTTCTCAAATTCCCAGAGCCTATCACACAATTACTCCCCAACTTTCTTTGCCTCAACACCCTTCCACTTTTTCAATCACCCATTTGCACAACGTTGGAATACTAATACCAATAGGATCCAAGGCTTAGGTTCTAAGTTCCCTAGTTGGGTGTTTAAGGCCTTAATTAGCGATTAAGATCGTTAATTGTGCTATTACCCTTCGTTGATTCCAAGGTCACACCTGCTTAATTAGGTAATTACTAGTGGGCTTTCATGGTTGTTGTGGTGGCATAGGTGCCAAGGTGTGATGTGGCACAAGGAGATTGGGTGGAAGGTGGAGCCAAGGATTGGTGAAGTGGAGGATGAGGTGGATGGACAAGCTAGGGATGAGCTGGGCGTATGAAGTGGCATGTGGGCTGTTAGGTTTAGGGTTAAGGTTAAGGTTAAGTGGTGTGATAATAAGCCAAATTGAAGTGACACCAAATATCACCTAGAGAAGACCCCTATAAAGAGAAAAGTATGCATTAATACACATTAAACAATTAAGCTTCAAGATGAAAATAATTAACCGTGAATGACATTATTTACATTATGATCATTAATATCTAAAATGCACTAATTTAATGAAATTACGTAGATAATGCCCCTAACCAATTTAAATTAGGCATAAAATAGTTAGTTAAATATAAATTCATCACACCCGTATGTCTAACTTTTACTAGTCTTTGAGCAAAACAAAATTGAAAAAATGAGTATGGAATGCAAAAGTCAGTCGACAATCGACTTTGATCTATTATAACTGTGGAGGCATCAATCTTCACTAACCAAAGGAAATTGTACATATGATCTTAACTACAAAGATTCAACAGCCTTGGGGTATTGACCAAAATGCAAACTGCCTAGTTCTGTTAAAACTCCATTAGTCGCAACTTTGGGCCTTAAGAGCAACTTTCTATAGCTTGTCAATCCACCCAAGGTTTGAATAGAAAATGAAAGTCTATGCATCTATGCTCGTGTGTTGACTCGACAAGTGGGTAACTCAGTGTAAGGAGTTGTTCTGGGTATGCATGAAAGAATTGTTGAATATACTATAGGACATGGTGGACCTCCTCGAGGAGTGAGGTGTAATTTGATAGCTAATGAGGAATCATATTCCTTTTTTATTTAGCAAGTAGTTGGTTTTCACTCTATTACTCTCACTTTTTAGTTAGATGGATCACCTTTTTATATTATATGTATATGTGATCCTTTTACCTTTTGCATCAACTAAACCTTTTGAACTCTATGTATTGATGTAGTTAATTGTGGCCTGTTAATATAACAATGATGATGATGATGTAAATGTGATGGTTACGTGTTTATGTTTTATGCTTTATTTTTCTCTCTCACTTCCACTGTCGTTTATTGGATGTATGTCATGCTTATGAAATCGTACAGGTACAAGTAGGTGATCTATAGGTTAGCGTTCCGAGTTGGAAATCTAGGATGTCACATGCATTGTGCCTTCGATTGTGATGAAGGGTTGTAAGTCTTTATTATTATTATTATTATTTTATTTTGGATTGTAGGCTTGTAGCCCCTTTAAAATTAGGAGTGTACATGGGTCGGGTTCAACCTAAACCCAACCTAACCCAATTGAGTTGGGTTGGGTTGGGTTGAGAGTATATTGGGTTTGGTTGGGTTGGGATTTTCCTAACTTGATAAAAAATGAGTTGGGTTATGTTTGAGGTTTAATCAACCCAACTCAACCCACAACTCGATTTATGATTTTATACATACAGAAACACACATATATATTATATAATATATATAATTATATGTACATATATAATTATGTGTATATAATATATAACAGGCACCAAGCTACACAAAACTCTCATCTCGTCAACGTCTCCTCACTCTTCCTTCCAAAATTCCTAATTGCAACCCTCAGTCTCATCGACCCCTCATCTCTCCAACCTCTTGAATTCCCAATAGTAGCCCTCACCCCTCAAGTCATAGTTTCATAGACCTCTCATCTCTCCCACCTCCACCAGTTTCAGGCAATGCCCTCTCCTCTCCTCAACTCCAAGCTTCAGGCAGTGCCTTTTCTCTCCTTAGTGGTGGTTGGCGACACCCTACGCTCTTCAAGTAACCCATCACTTCTCTCCTCTTCTTCCCTGCAGGATCCCTCTCCCTTAGCACCACTACTCCCCTTCCTCGCTTCTCTCCCCCCGATGACCCTCCTCCCACCAGCCACCATCATCGGACGACCAACTCTCCTTTCTTCTTCCTTGTAGTGTCTCCACCACCATCGTTGGATGACCTACCTCTTTTCTTTTCTTCCTCATAGAGATCTTACCACCACCATCAGAGTACCCCCTCTCCTATTCTCTTCTTCCTCATAGGAACCCCCCCTGCCCCAACTAGGGCTACCATCGCCGGAGGACCCCTCTCCCTCGACACCATTGCCTCCATTTCCCTTGACAACCCTCCCCCCACTAGCCACCACCACCAGACAACCCTTCTCCATCAGCACCACCACCCTCCCTCCTCTCCCCCTAAAGACCATCCCCTTAGTAGCCATCACCATCGGACTCCCTCACCTTTTTTAAGTGTTTGTATTTGTAAGTTTCCTTTTTCTTTTAAGTGTTTGTATTTGTAAGTTTGTCCTTTTAAATGGTGGTGAGTTATGCCCACGTGTATTATTTGATTTTTATTAAATTTTATTATCAAATATGCATTATTTGTTCTCATTGCTTTTATATCATATCTCTATTTTTTTATTGAATTTTTTGTTTTATCTTTATCTATTTTATCATATATAAATTACTTATGAGTTTAAAATTTTTTGTTATTAAATATAAAAGACATAGTAAGCATGTATGAGATATATATAAACTTTGAGTAGTTAATAACCTGCTCAACTTGACTGACTTAATTTTGTAAGTTGAATTGAAGTAGGTTATAAAAATCTTAACCCATAAATCGTAAGTTAAATTTAAGTTGAATCTCGATCTAACCTGTATACACTTCTATTTAAATGGGAAATAGCTGTTTAAGAAAAATAAATGCACAGTACATACTACAATAGAACCATGATTGAATCTTTCACGAACTTTTAGTATATATATTGATTGTTAGGTTATAAAAATCTTAACCCATAAATCGTACGTTAAATTTAAGTTGAATCCTAATTTAACTTGTATACACTCATTTAAATGAAAAATAGTTGTTAAGAAAAATAAATATACAGTACATGCTATAGTAGAGCAATGACTGAATCCTCCACGAGTTTTTAGTATATCTATTGATATTTAAATGGGAAATAACTATTAAGAAAATAAATACACAATACATGTTACAGTAGAATCATGACTAAATTCTCCAAGAATTTTCGATATATATATTTTCAGGTTATAAAAATCTTAACCTATAAATCATAGATTAAATTTAAGTTGAATCCTAATCTAATCATTACATGCTCTTATTTAAATAAAAAATAATTCTTAGAAAAAAATACACGATACATGCTGCACTAAAATTATATTAAATCCTCCAAGAGCTTTCAGTATATAATATTTAAATAAAAAATCATTGTTAAGAAAAGTAAATTCACAAGACAGGGGAATTGGTTCTGCCCTATTCTTTCAAATCTCTCGCGGTCACCTTTACTTCTCTCTCACCACCGAACCTCCTCCCATCCCCACCCTGTGTCATCCTCGCCCATCCTTCCTAGCGAAAACCACCACTACGGAGCTCGCCCTCACCCCTAGCCTTTCCCCTCTCACCTCACCACTCCTCCCTCACTTCTCATCTCCTCCACCGAAGCCACCACTGCAACCCATCACCTCCACCACCACCACCACCACCCCATCCTCACCACCTGCCTCTCCGTCACCCCGACCACACTCGCAATTACCACCGACCCCCCACCTCGCCTCCACCCGCACCGTACTCTCCGTACCACCTGCAGCGACCAACCACTGCTGTTGCGAAGCCTTCGCCGCCGAGTTCGCAACCAAGCGCGTGTCTACCTCCGTCCCACACGGGTCATCTACGAGCGGCAAGCACTACCCACTACCCGGCACCGCTTCTCCCCGCCGGCATCCGATCACCGAGGAATCGGCACGGCGGCTGCCTCTGTTCCTGCAGCACCCTCGCCTCAACCCGATAGTGTAGGGACATCCCCTGTGTCCCTATCCAACGCCGCCACCACCGTCGCTATCCCCAGTTGAACCCGCTGTCCAGTCCGACCCCGCATCCGCCGCGTCCCACGGTTCCGACGCCGTTGCACGACTACTTCCAGGTGTCTCTTTGGCGTGAGTGCAAACCCATATTATTGCTATTTCTCCCTTGCTTTAGCTTGCTGTTACCGTGGGACTTTTGCGTGCAATTACTACTCGATTCCCTGTTGCGATTTCTGCCCTGTAGCTTGTTGCCGTGATGTACTTTCGTCACCTCTAGTTGGCCATTCGGGAATTTGTGGGATTCACGTAGGGTCGAATTGGATTCTCTGTCGCGTCATTTGTCGAGCAAATTTATTTTACTTATGCATTAGTTAATCTGGAGTGACTCCTGCTGCTCAAGCAGATTCATAACTATTTAGCCACGTAGAGTTTGCGAATTTTGCAACTTCATTTGCAACAAGCGAGGTCCAGGTTTTTGCATTTTGTATGACTTATTTTTTAGTTCATTACAGTTTTTTTTGTTCTTTGGAAGACTTAGGATCAGTTACGATTCTTTCATGAAGTGCTCTACTCAGTCTTTTCATTAGTTGCATTTGTTTCTTTATACTGGCGTCTTTTGTCATGCTCCGGACATTTTGGCTACAATGAATCGCAACCATTTTTGCGACCAGTCGACCTTACATTGGGAATGCTGTTAGGAGTGCTCATCATTTTTGCTTATCATAGTTGGCCACATTCTAGCTTTTTCCTTTTGTAAACTTTACCATCAAAAGAAAAGTTTTTGTTTTGGTTATGGCTCACTGTAAACTGTACTGCTTTAGAATAGTGTTATTTATGTACTACCTATCTGTTACTTATATGATTTTCTTCCCTTGTCCCAGATCTTTTAAGCAGCAAAGACCATCACGATGTTTCACTTATTCACTGCAAATCCTTCCTCTCCATGTCCTTCCATCAACAAGCTTAACATGCTTGGATTTGGAACTCGTCATGTTTCCTTAAATACACTTTGTCAAAGGATTTGTAAGGTTCACCCAAGAAAACACTGTGCATATTCAGTCCTAAGTGACCAGTCTGCTGTTGTGTCTATTGAAAAGAAATTTCAGCTTGAGGATGTTATTGAGGCACAACAATTTGATAAGGATGCACTAAGCCATATTTTTGAAGTTGCTCGTGAAATGGAAAAGTTTGAGAAGAGCTCTTCAGGAAATAACATATTGAGGGGATATCTGATGGCAACTCTATTTTATGAGCCGTCAACAAGAACAAGGCTTTCCTTTGAGTCGGCAATGAAGAGATTGGGAGGAGAAGTTCTGACCACAGAAAATGCTCGAGAATTTTCTTCGACCGCAAAGGGGGAAACACTTGAAGGTAATTGTTTTTTTTAATTTTATTTTTAACCACTTTGAATAAAATTTCTTTGTTCTTGATTACTTTATTGATCCTTGGATTTAGACACGATAAGGACGGTGGAAGGGTATTCAGATATCATTGTGATGAGGCATTTTGAGAGTGGGGCAGCAAGGAGAGCAGCAGCTGCCTCAAGCATCCCAGTCATAAATGCTGGGGATGGTCCTGGCCAGCACCCAACTCAGGTGATTTCCTTTTGCCTGTTCATTTCTAATAAATATCAGGGAGGTTGCTCCTCTTTCTTATGTGGCAATGGTTTGGTGGAGAGACATGCCTTTTATTTATTTTTTAACTGTTTTTGACTTTATATTGACCTACACTAATCCCCTACGTATTGAGGATAAAGGCCAAGTTGTAATGTGATCCCTTCAAAAAAGTTATAACATAATATCTTTGCTTTTTTTCCTACATGTTGTTAATGCCCTTTTTGGTATCTCTACCTCCGCTAGCCACTGCCGTACCCCATCTGCCCTGCCCGGTATCATGAGGTAGGGACTCTGCTTGAATGCACTAAAGGTGAGGGTGTACATAGCCTGGGTTGGGCTTCACCTAGACTGGGCTTCACCTCGACATACACCACTCATCTTGTTTGGACTTCTGCTGCCTGCTTGGGCTTCTTCATATCTGCTTGTTCCTGTTTATGGCATCATTGCCTTTCACATGGATCTTGTTAAATTAGTTGTTGCACACAACTGTCAGGTGGCTGTCACTTCTTTAAATAACATAATAACATAGATATTTCAGTGTATGGTGACACATGTTTTAATAGATGGGAATACCATTTGAATATGTGACAAGGGGGAACCAAGTCTATGGGTTCTAGTAGAATTGTAAAACTGAGAAGTCCAAGTGATTGTTGTGTTCCTGTGAGAGTTGTCTTCAATCCAATGAGCTACATGGTTGTGGATTGGAACATGCATAGTTATTGGAAGATGTAGTTCAACTTGATCTTTGGAAGAGTCTTTGTGCAAGTTGATTTGGTGGATATAAAATGAACTTGAATCATAGAGTGGAATGATAAATTTAGGATGAAAGGTAGAGGAGAGGGAGATGGAAAGATGGGGGGAGACCACTTGACGGTCACCCACATCCCTTGAGGTTGGTCAAGTGTTTCTGTTGCTTGTCCTTTGGTTGCCTTGTCACCTCTTGCAAATCAATCATGTGCCGTAGCTGTAATGGGCTTGGCCATCGATGGAGAATGTGTCCGAGAAGAAGTTTGAAGAGAGATGGGTCATGGAAGGAGTTGGTAGGGATCGTTAGCGAGGCTTTGTGGCATTACAGCAAGTAGCTAGGTCCTTCTCTTCAAGTGTTGGGGAACGTCGTGCTCGTTGTGGTGGAGGCAACGTTGAAGAAGGTGGTCCTCTCTACCAAGCCGGAGGGCGCATGGTGACTGTGAGGCTCTACCACCCACCTCATTAGAGGTGGTTTTGTGGTGTAGGCAACTCTTGTGAAGAGGTGTGGAGTGGCTACCTTTGTCGTGGTTAGAGTTGTATGATTGGTGGGGTTGCCACTAGAGACTTGTTGATTCATGATTTTCGAGGCCTTGATAGCTTCCTTTGGGTGCTTGTGTAGATGCATGCTTGTGGACAATGATGCCCTTGTTATGGTTGAGGTGGAGATGTCGGAGGTTGTGTCCTAAGAGGTGATTGTGGAAGGTGAGCTTGGAGGATTGTAGGTGGTCGCCATTGAGGATGTTATTGCTTCTTGGTTGGTGAAGCAGGTCAGACCGTCAGAGGAATTGACTGGGGTAGGCGCTAGTTGAACTTGGTTGGGAACATGTGTTGGTGGTGCATCAAGGGCATTTTGATCTTTGTAATTGGGGACCCTTTGTTTCTTGTAAGAGGGCGGAGGGTGCAAAAGAGTTGCAAGTGGAAGCTGAAGGGGCACATAAGGCTTGAGGGGCTTCGAAAACTTGGCCTTTTAAGTGAAAATGAGTTTAGTCCAATTGTGGTGGGCCCAACTTAGGAGAACTTCTATAGGCCAACCTCCTGTTCACTTTGAAGTCCAAACCTAATATTTTCTTAGGGGACATTAAGATATTTGAAGAGACTTTAGGCCCATCTTTGCTTCCTCGTGGCACAACGAGCCTGATACCTCTTTTGCAAGGGGTGAACCACTTAGACCTTTTGGATGAGAGACCCTCAAACTCTAGGGTGGATGGGACCCCTCTTTGTTTGCTCGACCCCATCGCCCTAGAGGGTGGAAGGCCAAATTGGTGAGGGCATGACCAAAGTGTTAGTGGAGGCAGAGTGGGGAGAGGGGTTTTAGGTGGAACTTAGGGGCTTGCCTTTGTTAAATATGGTGGTAGGCTGATCAATTGAACTAGGAGGGGGACCCTCTCAAGTCTAGGATGGTGGTGACATCCTTGGCCTAGAAGGGTGGATAGGCAGTGAGCTCAAGGGGGCTTGTGGCTATGAGTTGGAGACAGATCACACAACTTAGGCCGCAGTTGGTCCATAGGAGTAGGAGATTGGAGAATAAATCCAATATGAGGGTGAAGTCAGCGATTATGTGCATGGTGGTAGAGCTTACCTTAGTGGACTTCTTGGTGGCTCTGGTTATCTGAACAAGGAGCATTGCAGCAATGATTGCTATGGGGTCAACCATGGTAAATAAGGTTAGAGTTCTTTCATGGAATGCTCATGGCCTTCAGGACCCTAATCGGAGAGGTGCATTGCATAGATGTGCCGTTGAATGGAATATGGACTTTCTGATGATTTAAGAAATTAAGCTAGAAGGATTAAATGCTACTGCAAAAAGGGAGATATCGGGAACATTGTGACAAATTCTTGCCAGTAGTATCTGTGGGTGGATCTGGGGAATGTTGATAGCTTGGAAGGGGTGCAACTATGAGTTGGTTTCGTACTCTACTGTAAGATGGGGCCTTATGGGGTGTTTCAATTGGCTTTTAGATGGTTTGACTATTGTGTACATGATGGTTTCTAGCTTGTGCAAGGAGGTATTGTTGGCTAAACTATGGACAAAGCTACAATAGGCGACCATTTTGTTTTTGTTTTTTGTTTTTGTAGTTGTCGGTGTTAAATTTACTTGGAGAAATTTAGTAAGGCCAAAGTTGAAGATAGATCAGTTTCTTTGCTTAGTGGATCTTGTAGAGCAATTCCAGTTTGCAGAGGCTATGACAAAGCCATGACCTTTCTCGGATCATGCCCCTTAATTTGGAATTCAAATGAAGATACCAAATTTACATTGTATTTCAAATTTGATAGGTTTTATTTTTTGGAGCCTAGCTTTAATGACCTACTTTGCAAGAAATGGAATGAGGTGCAACTTGCTTCCTCCTCTATTAGGAACCTAGCAGACAAGTTACAACATCTGCAATCAAGGTTGAATTTGGAAGAAAGATATCCAAGAGAAGAGGGAAAAAGCCAAGCTTGAGGCCCTATAGGGGAATGCCACACTTGATAGATTGGAAGATGCGAGGGACTTGACCCTTTCAGAGACAGAGGATAGAAAAAAGTTTCAGGGCATTATGCACAGGATGGCTTGAAAAAAGAGATAGACTTGTGGCTAAAGGAGGGCGATGCCAACACACATTTCTTTCACTTAGCAGCTAGCTCAAAGAGGAGATCAAATCTTATCGACTCTTTACACATGGGGGATGAGTCGATCTTGGGGAAAGAAAGGGTTGTCCAGGCTTCTAAAACCCATTTTCGTGATTTTACAAGATGTCGAAGGCCTAGTACTTGGGAGTGGTTTGATCGAACGTCCCTATGGTTGGGGAAGACAAGTCCATGCTTTTGGTTAGAAAGGTGACAGAAGGGGAGGTGCATGTTGCTTTTCGTGGGTGAAAGGTAGAAGTTTCCCTTTACTTGGATGGTTTTCCAGTATTTTCTTCAGGGAGCTGTAGAGGTTGGTAAACGAGGCCAGGGAGTTCTTGGTGGGAACTCCATTGTAAGAGGTTGAATAGCATCTATATTTTCCTTCTCCCTTTGCGCTCTTAAATTCTATTTATTTTATTGTGGACAAAGTCCTTGTCAATAAATTATGAGGTGTACCCTGCTTGATCAGCTTTGTCAAGTCAGCTTTCATTTGCGGCAGGTCGCTTCAGGAGTCCTTTGTCACAATTGAGGAAATGGTTGCGACATGGTGATAAAGAGCAGTTAAGTGTTTCTTGTGTAAGGTTGATTTCTTGAAGGCATGACTTGATCTCTTGGTTGTATCTATGGTAAGCACTTCATTTGGCTTGGATGTAGAGGTGCATCACCTCCACCTCAATTTTGGTCAATGGTAGACCATTAGGATATAGTTGTGGAGGGGATTAGGTAGGATGCCCCTTAACTGCTCTCTTGTTTCTTATAGCTGCAGATAATTTGTCTTTAATGGCTTTTAAAGCGTGTGTAGGTGGTTTGTTGGAGGGGGGGTACATGATAGTAGGAGACAATAATTTGGTAACCCTAATCTTGCAGATGACACTTTATTTTTCATTATTGGGGGGGGGGGGACGAAGGTAGAAAAATTGGGTTGTTATTTTCGAGGAGATTTCCTACCTTTCTGTTGTTTTTTTTGAGGGAAATTCCTGCCTTTCTGGTAATCATGGTAAATTGATCTTCATTCCATTCAACATGTCGGGGGATGATGTCACGACGGGGTCCTCCTCTCTTCTTGTTGTAAACCTCCTATTTGTATATGGTGATTTGCCTTTGAAAGAGAAGCACTTGACTATTGGGGATTGGTTGCCTTTGGTTGATAGACTGGTGAAGAGGTTGGTAGGATGGAGGGGGCATGTCTTATCTTGAAGTCAATTTTATCAATTCTCAATTTTCGATTTTTCTGTCTTCAAGTGTTGAGCCCCCTCGGGCATTTTATGTTTATGTTTATTTTTATTTTTATGTGGGGTAGGGTTTCTATGACAAATGAATTTGATCATTTTCTCCCTTTTGGTATCAGAGTGCGATCCTAGATTGGGTTCTAGTATCCCATCAAGCATTTAACCCTCTAAACCCTACACCTAAACCCTATCCATCGGTCCCTCCTCTCATTAGCTAGTGTCACCCCCTCCCCTGTAGGTAGAATCGACCACCTCTGCAGACTGCGCTGCCCTCTGTAGGCTGTGCCCCCTATGACTGCTACGCATAACCAGCATCATAGGGGAGTGGTCGGTGCTTCCAGCCACTAGCAGGCAGTGAAGAGTAGGGTCGCCTTGTAGGTGTCGCTAGGGCTCATCTAGGCTCCGGCATACATCTTTATTTCAAGTAGGGGTCCTTGCATGATCTTAGACCTGGGTTTTGGGTCCCCGTTTACCCGGAAATCCATGTTTGAAGTCTGATATGCCGATCAGATGGTTTATATATGTTCGATGATTTGATGGTCTATTGGTTTTCCATGTTATTTTTGGTTTCGTGGTTGAAGTTAGTATGCTGTTATTTGAATATGAGGCGTGTGAGTCTCTTTCTTGATCCCAGATGGGATCAGATGGGATGCATTATTCTCGATTGTCACAAATGTGTATGATGATCACATGAAGTCATGATCAGAATCATGTTATCCTTCGACCAGAGGTTAAGATAATTTCAACCATAGATTATGCAACATTTATGGTGACAAGGGAGATGTTTGATATGGTTATTGTCTTTAGGAGTGAATATGAGGTATTACTCCAGGTGTGCAGGCAGTATAGGGCTTCCCAAGCAGGTTTAGCTTGTTTGTCTCGAGTAGGGGATGTAGATGAGCTTGTTGATTCAAGACCTTCTCAGCATATTTGTGGTGATGAGAGACAGTTCACTACTATTCATCTGGTTCCACCAGGTAGATCTGTGCAGATGGGAGGCAGGCACCCATATCTGGATAGAGGGAGGTTCGTGTAGCCTCGCACTTGACGTTGGAGAATGTTCTTTTAGCTTCTGATTTCCCATTGAGTTTGCCATCAGTGAGTAAGATTACGAAAGAGTTGAAGGGCAATCTTTGATGTTATGTCCCTTACATTTGAGGATATTCTCATTAGATGCACCATTGGATGTGGTTGTGAGGAAGTTGGTGTCTATCGTCTTCTATAGTCGCCTTATGCAAGACGTGCTTCCCTCTCTTTAGGAGGTGCCACTAACTTCTTGTGGCATCTTAGGTTTGGTCATCTTCCTTTGCTGAAGCTTAGACGGATGCTGCCATAGATTTCTCCTGCTGCCATTTCAGTGTAAGGCATGTTAGCTTGAGAAGCATCATAGGCGTACCTTTCCTAGGAGTCAGCATTGGGGTTCCCTAGCATTATTCCAATTGCTCCATATGGATATTTGGGGACCTAGTTGAACTCTAGATCGTCTCGGACACAGATACTATTTGACTATTGTGAATGATTTTTCTCGTTTTCTCGAGATTTTTCTATCGAAGGTCAAATTTGAGGCAGGTGACATGATCGTGCTTTTTTAGCAGAGATAAGGACTCATCATGAGGCAAAGGTGGAGACCATTAGATCAAACAATGCATTGGAGTTCTGCACCACTTCATTACGCACCTTTTATCATGAGCATGATATCATTTATCAGATTACCTATCCTCATACATCTCAGTAGAATGGTGTGGCAAAATGAAAGCATAGACACATTCTTGATGTTGCACAAATACTCTTGATTCAGAACAGTGTACCTAACAGATACTGAGGAGATGTGGTATTGATTGCCTGCTATCTGACCAATCGGATGCTGTTCACTGTTCTCAATGAGCAAGTTTCCTACTCCATCTTGTTTCTTGATAATGATCTATTTGGAGTGCCTCATAGGATATTTGGATGTGTTGCATTTGTCCATGTCCATGTATCCAACAGGGATAAACTTGCTCCTCGGGCAATCAAGTGTGTTTTTCTTGGGTATTCGCGGACTCAGAAAGAGTATTGATGTTATAATCCTGTTGGAGGACATCACTATGTCAGTGCAGATGTCATCTTTCCTGAGGATGATTCGTACTTTTCTACTATTGGGAGTCGTCTTTCTCCTGATCATACTGAGGCTCCCATACCCATTACACCTGTACCATTAGGAGTGATTCTTATCATTGAGATTGGGTCTTCACCATTAGAGCTGACAACCTCTAGACTTGAGCGATTTCATGAGCCTTTAGTCACTTATAGGCTTTCTGTTACATATCGGTAGGTATCCTCTTCCTCTGATCTTGCTCTACCATAGCCTCAGATGCCCACAGGAGATGTTGACAGTGATGATACAGGGAGTTCCCAGGATGATAGTGGAGGGTCTCTTGTGCCGTTGAGTGCTGGTAGTTTATCTAATGATGATACCAGTGTTTTAAATGTTGACGGGCTGTGGATCTACTGTTTGGAGGGAACTCAAGGCAGGTGGGAAGTTCAAAATTCGAAATGGGTGTTTCGGAGGGAACCTAAATTGGGGCTGCTGTTTGGAGCGAACTCAGGGAAGGGAGGCACACACACACGGGGTTGGCTGTTTGGGATGGGAGGGAATGAACACACGCACACACAAAATTTGAGTATTTTAACATCATTTTTAGTATTTATGTGATTTTTTGTTGGCATGTTGTCGGCATGCCCTCGGCATGCCCATCAAAAAACGGACATTTCAACGGCATGCCTTTGGCATGCCCACGAAATGCACACTTAGAATTTCATCGGCATGGCGTCGAAGTCGGCATTTCGAACCTTGGATGATACTAGACGTAGTGGGGATCCTACAGGTCTAGTAGTTCCAGGATCTACTTTGGAGCCTTTACAAGGGGACGTGCCAGATGATCTGGACCTTCTGATTGCCATTCGGAAGGTACCTCACTACTGTCCTAGAGATCCTTATACAGGAGCAGTTCCTACTGATGGTTTGGGGTCTGCATTTGGCCAGTTTTGTCAGGCTCTTTCTGTTGCATAGATTTTCTCCAATCATCAGCAGGCCATGCTTGGTCCAAAGTGGCGCCAGGCCATAGAGGATGAGATGCTTCTCTGTGATCCCATGGTACCTGGGAGCTTACTACACTACCTGAGGAAGCCACTGTTGTTAGGTGTCGATGGGTGTTTGCCCTGAAGTATAACCTAGATGGGTCGATTGCTAGGTACAAGGCCCACTTAGTGGCTAAAGGGTTTACTCAGATGTACGGAGTGGACTTCTTTGACACTTTTTTCTCGGTTGCTCATCTCTCCACAGTCTGGATTCTTGTTTTAGTTGCAGTGCACAATGGTTGGAAACTTCACTATGTATTTCTGTATGGTGATTTGTAAGAGGTATACATGTAGCAACCACCTGGTTATGAGATGCAGGGGGAGTGTGTATGTAGGTTGAAGAAGGCAATCATGGCCTTAAGCAGAGTCCCAGAGCATGATTCCAAAAGCTATCCTAGGTTGTGGAGTCTGTAGGGTTCCAGAGATTGTTTGCTAATGATTCCCTGTTTGTTAGGAAGATGAGGAAAGGGGTAGTGGTAACTCATGGTCCATGTTAATGATTTGATAGTTACAGGAGATGATGTTGCAGGTGTTACAAAGATCAAGCAGTGTTTGATAGAGCAGTTTGTCATGAAGGATAGAGGTAGCTCACAGTAGGAGTGGCATAGTTCTGTCCCAAAGGAAGTATGCACTAGATATATTCAGGGAGACTGATATGTTGGGTGCTAAATTAGTAAATATTCCTGTGGACCCTAAGGCATGACTTTTTGACAGAGTCAGATGCAGTGGATAATAAGCAATACAGGTAGTTAGTTGGCAAGCTACTATACTTGACTATTATTAGATCAGACATCTCTCTTGCAGTGGGCAAGCTCAGTCAGTTATTGGATAGACCAACCAAGTAGCACTGAGATGCTGCTATGATGGTACTGAGATATTTGAAAAAAGCACGAGGACAAGGGCTTTTGTTTACCAGAGGGATATCCATGACTGTGATGCTTACTCCGATGTTGACTATGTAGGTTGCTTAGATGACAGGAAATCCATTATAGGTTTATGTACTTATATGGCTAGGAATCTAGTTACCTGGAGAAGTAAGAAGCAAGTAGTGGTATCCAAATCGAGTGCTAAGTCTGAGTACAGGGCGATGGCACAGATAACTGCAGAATTGATGTGGGTGCGATCCCTACTGATAGATCTACATGTGCAGATTGATGGGACTTATGGAGATGTAATGTGATAACTGAGCTGTTACATACATCGCAAATAACGTCATGTTTCATGAGCGCACTAAACATGTGAAGGTGGATTGCCATTATACATGAGACCTGATCCAGAAATGTTTCTTATATACCACTTAGGGGACTTTTGATGATTAGACGATAGATATCTTCACCAACCCTCTGGCTTATTTTTTATTTGATGTTTGCTGTTCCAAGCTAAGCATGATTGATATTTATGCTCTGGCTTGAAGGGGAGTGTTGAGCCCCCTCGATCATTTTGTTGGTGCTAGAGCACCACGATCATTTGTTTTGATGATAACAAAACACGTGTTATTTAACATTTGCACTTGGAGTCTTAGATTTCAGGTCAATTGCAAATAGAGACGTGATTAGACGGAATTCAAGCTCGCATCCAGGACGGATTGGAGGAGCTTGATGGAGAACAGAGGGGATTCGCGAGGAGCGATAGATTGAAGATGGAAGGACAAGAAGAATATGATAGAATTCCATTTTATTCCTTTCATGTACTTTTGTCGTTATTTTCTTGCTCTTTATTTCCTTAGAACATTATGTTAAAGAGCCTCAAAGTACCCTAACAGTAGTCCTAGGAACACCCTAGGATACTTAGGTTTTCTGTAGAAAACTTAGAAAATCAATATAGGGTTCAAACAGAATTTTCAGACATCTAATTCCCAAATCAGACGTCTGATAATGTGTTTTAAGACGTCTGGCTGTTGATTCAGACGTCTGATAACATTTAGGCTGGACATAGTTAGTTCTGATCGATGAAATCAGCGTCCAGACCTTAGATTAGACGTCTTAGGAGACGTCTGATGACTTTGCCAGACGTCCAATTAGTGGACCGTTGGCTGTCTTAGCATACACTCAAGAATATGACCGTTAGAGCCTTATCAGACATCCTTAAGCCTTTTCAGATGTCTGATAATTGACCGTTTTACCTCGACTGACCCGAAAATCTCTTCTCAGAGATTTTCTAGCCGTTACAAATCCGTTCCCACGAAAAAGTAGGTTTCTAGACGTTCAGACATAGTGCCAGACATCCTGTATGTCGTCTGATGGACTTGCGATAGAACCTTGTTTAGATCTGATTCAAGTCAGGAAGATACCTGCCCAAAATCAGACGTCTGACCTTATTTTCAGACGTCTTAAAGTGGTCTTCCAGACGTCTGATGCTAGAATTAGACGTTTGATTATCCTATCAATGCAATCATTGTCCCTGATTTCGGCCTGATTCTCTTGGGCTTTGCACCCAACGGCTATGGAAGCTTTCCTAAGCCTTCCAAAGCCTTCATAAGGCTTCTATAAATAGAGGGGAGCCTTTGCACACTAAGATACACCTAAGCAACATACTTTCTACTCTTTTGTGTCCAAGAAAAGTTCTTACTCTCCAAGCTTAAGTTCCATCATCCAGAGAGCTAAATTCCCTTTGCGCACCCGCTCTCCTGCCGTAGTTCACGAAGACCGACATTGCGTTGTCGTGTGGCTCACGCACCCGCGTCGTCAATTCGACGCACTCCTTGCAAAGGGGAGTTTCCTAATTCCTATAGAAGCTAGGTTTAAAATTACTTTGTTGGCTCTATAGGATTATTTGTTATCTTTGTTATTTGGTTGGGTATTCACTTTGCGAATTCTCGTCTCCTTCGTGGGATAAAATCCTTCTTGTGAAGAGAAGGGGTTGAGGAACGCTACCCTCGCACTTGTAGCGTGGTTGTAATTGAGGTTGAATCACCTTCGTTTAAAGTGATTTGTTTAGTAGATTTGATCAACTTGGTTGATCGGAAAATCTTAACTCGAGAGGGTTAGGTGGTGGTTTTCACCCGGTTTGGGTTTCCACCTAAAAATTATTATGTACTCGTGTGATTGAATTTTTTGTGAGATTGTTTATTCCGCAATTTTTTATGTCACGCTGATCTCACCCCCTCCGAGTAGGGAATTACAATTGGTATCAGAGCATGTCTTGCTGTTTCGGCGTAACAACCAAGCAAGAAGATCATGGAGGGAAGCAGTTCCACGAGTAGGATTTTCGAGGGCCAATCTACGACTCGTCCACCGTTCTTCGACGGAAGCAACTACCCTTACTGGAAGCTGCGGATGAGGATGTGGCTTCAAGCTACCGATTTTACAATTTGGGCCAGGTGTGAGACCCCCTTCGACATCCCAGAAAAATCCGCCGGAGGATATTCGCAGCAGCAGATTCGTGAGCTCTCTTTAAACGCAAAGACCATGAATGCCCTTTACTGTGCACTTAGCTCGGAGGAGTTCAATAGAATCTCGCAATGCACCACCGCATACGAGATCTGGCACATACTCGAGGTAACTCATGAAGGTACCTCTAAGGTAAAAACTTCTAAACTAAATTTACTTTCACAAGAGTTTGAGGCTTTTTCCATGAAATCTAACGAATCCTTAAGTGAGATGAACATTAGGTTCACTCTCATTGTAAATAACTTGAAAGCATTAGGGAAGACTTTCATCAAGGGGGAGCTTCAAGGGAAGCTTCTTCATTCCCTCGGACCGGAGTGGGAACAGAAAGTCACCGCCATCGAGGAGGCAAACGAAGTGGAGGAGCTCAACATAGAAGATCTCCTAGGCGATCTAATGGCCTACGAGACAAAGTTGAAGCAGAAGAAGAATGATACACTGGAGCCTAAACCGAAGAAGACTCACCTTCAAAGCCACGTTGGATAGCGAGGTAAGTTCCGACGACGAAGACTTTAGAATTTTACTTAAAAATTTTTTCAAGTTTTGTAGGGAATCAAAGAAAGAAAAATGAGAAGAAGGAAAGCCCGAGACGTTGTTATCACTGCAACGAGAAAGGGCACCTACGACTAGAGTGCCCTCTTCTCAAAAAGAAGGAAAATGAGAAGTTTAATAAGAAGGCGTTTCAAGCCACTTGGGACGATTCGAGCTCGGAGGAAGAAGAAGAAAAAGAAGAAATCGCTTGCTTTGGTTTCATGGCCAGAGGAAGCGACAGCGAAAGCGATTCAGACAACAAGGTAAATTCTGATTTACAAGATGCTTTTAATGAGTTGTATGAGCTTAGTAAATCACTAAAAATAGAAAACAAAAGCATGAAAAAGAATTTTAGTTTTCTTAAATCTGAAAATGATAGGTTAGAAATAAAACTTAAGGATCTAGAAGCTAGTCCTAAAAATGATAACCTATTACTAGAAAATCACAACCTCATCAATGAAAATAATAAATTGATTGAGGAAAATGTTAGTCTAAAAATAGAAATTTCTGATTTAAAGATTAAGATGAATATTATAGAAAAAGAAATTGCATGTCTTTGGGAAAACTCCAACAAATTAATCAACAAAGTAGATAATTTTTATAACCCTAAGGTTGAGAAAGGATCTCCGTCAAGGAGACCCGCTAACAGATCCGGATCCAAGTCCACTTGGATACCAAAAAAAGAATTGGAATCTTGTTTTGTATGTTTCAGAGATAACTACAACACAAATGACTGGACCTACAAACTCAAGGCTGGTCAACTCGAGTTGGGAGAACCAAGGAGTAGACCAAGGAGGAGAACAAGAAGACCGACGAGACGACGAACAAACGACGGATCCGTCGCACGTCGACCGCCAGACTGGAGATCAGTGCCAATGCCCGGGCCTCCAAGCTACGGATGGGAGTCCCATCCGATGTGGCATCCACCACCACCATTCGGGCCATTTTATTGGCCATGGTAGGTGAGGTAAAAATCATTTACCCTATTCTTTTATCATAAGCATTTAGATAGGGGGAGTAAAAAATTATAAGCTAATTGTCAATTTTTAAGGGGGAGATATAAGGTAGCTAAATTTTCTTTAGAAAGGGGGAGAAAAATAATAGCTATCTTGTTATAAAAAAGGGGGAGGACATTACCTTTGTTAAAAGAAATTTATAGAAGAACATGTTTTAAGGGGGAGTTATAGAAAATTTAAAATCAATCAAACCTTTTTGATAATGTCAAAAAGGGGGAGGATTTTTTGCATTATTATTTATGATTTTGTCATCATCAAAAAGGGGGAGATTGTTGGTGCTAGAGCACCACGATCATTTGTTTTGATGATAACAAAATACGTGTTATTTAACATTTGCACTTGGAGTCTTAGATTTCAGGTTAATTGCAAATAGAGATGTGATTAGACGGAATTCGAGCTCGCATCCAAGACGGATTGGAGGAGCTTGATGGAGAACAGAGGGGATTCGCGAGGAGCGATAGATTGAAGATGGAAGGACAAGAAGAATATGATAGAATTCCATTTTATTCCTTTCATGTACTTTTGTCGTTATTTTCTTGCTCTTTATTTCCTTAGAACATTATGTTAAAGAGTCTCAAAGTATCCTAACAGTAGTCCTAAGAACACCCGCACAACCCTAGGATACTTAGATTTTCTGTAGAAAACTTAGAAAACCAATATAGGGTTCAAATAGAATTTCCAGACGTCTGATAATGTGTTTTAAGACGTCTGACTGTTGATTCAGACGTCTGATAACATTTAGGCTGGACATAGTTAGTTCTGTCTGATGAAATTAGACATCTAGATCTTAGACCAGACGTCTTAGGAGACATCTGATGACTTTGTCAGACGTCCAATTAGTGGACCGTTGGCTATCTTAGCATACACTCAAGGATATGACCGTTAAAGCCTTATCAGACGTCCTTAAGCCTTTCCAGACGTCTGATAATTAACCGTTTTTCCTCGACTGACCTGAAAATCTCTTCTCAGAGATTTTCTAGCCGTTGCAAATCTATTCCCACGAAAAAGTAGGTTTCTAGACGTCCAGACATAGTGCCAGACATCCTGTATGTCGTCTGATGGACTTGCGATAGAACCTTGTTTAGATCTGATTCAAGTCAGAAAGAGATCCGCCCAAAATCAGACGTCTGACCTTATTTTCAGACGTCTTAAAGTGGTCTTCCAGACGTCTGATGCTAGAATTAGACGTATGATTACCCTGTCAATGCAATCATTTTCCCTGATTTCGGCCTGATTCTCTTGAGCTTTGCACCCAATGGCTATGGAAGCTTTCCTAAGCCTTCCAAAGCCTTCCTAAGGCCTCTATAAATAGAGGGGAGCCTTTGCACACTAAGATACACCTAAGTAACATACTTTCTACTCTTTTGTGTCCAAGAAAAGCTCTTGCTCTCCAAGCTTAAGTTCCATCATCCAGAGAGCTAAATTCCCTTTGCGCACCTGCTCTCTCGCCGTAGTTTACGAAGAGCGACATTGCGCCGTCGCGTGGCTCACGCACCCGCGTCATCAATTCGACGCATTCCTTGCAAAGGGGAGTTTCCTAATTCCTATAGAAGCTATGTTTAAAATTACTTTATTGGCTCTATAGGATTATTTGTTATCTTTGTTATTTGATTAGGTATTCGCTTTGCGAATTCTCGTCTTCTTCGTGGGACAAAATCCTTCTTGTGAAGAAAAGGGGTTGAGGAACGCTACCCTCGCACTTGTAGCGTGGTTGTAATCGAGGTTGAATCACCCTCGTTTAAAGTGATTCGTTTAGTGGATTTGATCAACTTGGTTGATCGGAAAATCCTAACTCGAGAGGGTTAGGTGGTGATTTTCACCCGATTTGGGTTTCCACCTAAAAATTATTGTGTACTCGTGTGATTGAATTTTTTGTGAGATTGTTTATTTCGTAATTTTTTACGTCACGCTGATCTCACCTCTTCCGAGTAAGGAATTACACATTTTGCTTATGTCCATGTTTATTTTTATTTTTATGTAAGATGAAGTTATGATTGTTCCCACCTCTCTCTATATAAAGAGAGGTAGCGTTTCTATGACGAATGAATTTAATCATTTTCTCCCACTTAAAGCCATCGAAAAAGGTTTTTAAGAAGATTGATGATATTAGAAGCAATGATTTAAATATCGCGATATATTGGCGATATATCACATATCGCTAACCTATGATATATCGATATAGGGTAAATATTGTTTTTCTCATATATTGAGTGATACATCGCCGGCATCAAGGGGTATCGACGGGTATTCCTAAATATTGCTTGATGCCTTTGTAATTTTTTCCACATATCGACGATATGTAGGGGATATTGGTGACATTTCATCCATTCTTTAGCCATTCATGTAAGTAGATTTGTGCTATGTTCCAAACCCTTAGCCCCTGCTACTATTGATTCATATTGCTGGAGGGGTCTGCCTCGTACACCCCCCTAAAAAATTGGATTTTTTTTGGCACTTGCCTTAATAGATTCTACTAAAGTTTCAACTCATGCTTAATTGATGCTAACAATTCTAATGACTAGTGGAAGAACTAAGCATCATGCTTTTCCCCTTCTCTCTATCTACTTGAATGCTCCGTCCCAATTTTATCTTCTCAAGAGAAGGATTTTTCACTAGCGTGAAGCAACTATAATTGCTTGGGATCATCTCCCTCAACCAAGTAAACACCGCCAGTAGTGTATTTATATTATATTTTCATTCAAAATTTATGATTTTAATCTTTTTAGGTATTTCTATATGATGTAGTGGTTATTAAAATATTAATTTCATTAAATTTGTGACATTTTGAGTCATTTTGGGTCATTTGAGTGATTTTCTTAAAATTTTCTGATATCGGCGATATATTCTCGATATATCTTTTTAACTTGTCGATGTGATATCGATATCTAAAGCTTTGATTAGAAAAGTTTTTTGGAAAGGGGCTAATCATGGGGGAAGATTCATGCAATTGGTGAAGTGGGAGGATATTTGTAATCCCATGGTGCAAGGTGGATTGGGGGTTCTACGTCTCAATGGTTTTGGTGATTTCCTTGCAGGCCAAGAGGGTGATCAGATTATTATTGAACGAGGACACTTTGTGGCATTGAGTAATGCATGATTCATATGGACCTTCACTCAGCTAGGAAGATACAAGGGTTGTTCTGTGGGGGGCATTTGCAGTCTGGAGAGGAATTTGTAAGGTTAGGGGAGGCATTGCCTCTTTCTTTGAGCCGGTTTTGTGGGATGGGAGGATGTTCAAATTCTGAGAGGATGATTGGCTGGGGAACCTGGCTTTTAAACTACATAGGTTCTATGCCTTGGCTCTGAATAGACATCAACGTGTGTTGGATGCCTGGGATGTTCCCTTGGCTAGGGGAGTTGGATCCTGGTTGCCCCATTTTAGGGGATTACTCTTTAGAGGCAACGCTAAGTGGTCTTTTGGCCTATGGAGGGATAGCCAGACCAACTGGCTTAGGCACACGGGAACATCACCAAAAAAATGTATAGGCTGCTCAGCGGGGCTGCAGATGGGGAAGATGCCTACTTGGTTTTGGACTAGATTTTTTTGGAAGATGGTGTCATTGAAGATAAAGCTTTTCTTGTAGCTTCTTAGAAGAGGGAGACTGGCCACCAAGTCTCAAGTGCAAGGGTGGTTCTAGGAGAGGGGGTGGGGGGTGCAACTTCCTCTTTATGTGGATTGGAAGATGAGGACATCGCTCACCTTTTGCTATGGTGTGAGTTTGGCCAGTTGAGCCTATACCAGTTGATTCAAATTGGAGTGGTTGAACCTGCCAATTTTTAGTATAACAGACAAATCATTTAAATTTAAGTTACATGCCAGTTCTATATTGGGTAAATGGATTTTTGAATGATTCCAAATCTAAAATAGACACGGTTCTCACTTGGGTGGAATAAGTCAACTTGGTTTCACTTTTAGTGAATTGATTTCAATCTGCAATTCATTATCTGACTTTAATAAAAGTTCTAAAATTCAACTTCAATTCATTTTGCATGGTTATGCTTTGGTCAATTTCACATCAAGCCGTCTTCACTATTCAAGTCTAACAATTGACTTGTATCACCAGTTTTGTAATTAACCAAATGCAAAAAATCACTTGCTGCAATTTCTAGAACCTGGTAGTTCTTGTATATACATTCATAATCACATTCTGAAGATGGGATGATTCTTGAATATATTAATGTAGTCACATTCAAATACTAATTTTCAATTTGATCAATCACACATTTAAATCAATCAAGAATCATCACACAACAAATCATGTTCATATTGGTTCAACATATTGTGTCTATAAATGATAAAGATTAAAGTTAGGCAATGAGACTCTCTTTTACTTTTCCATTTGTAGGATTGTGTTTATTGAAAGAAGTGACACATCAAGGAAGTGTTGGGGTCATTTCAAAACTTTTTCAAAGCACAAATAATGACCCCCAAAGGCTATCAAATTAGATCTAATGACATATACTATTTTCTATTGCACGATTTAGGAAGTATACCTTAGTGATTGGGTATCATGTGTTAATGCAATACACATTGATGTAAAAATCAGCCTACTCGGTCAAGTAATCCTAGGTGTCACCCTCCCGACCGAATACTCCATAGTCAGCAACACCGACTACTCGGTCGAGTAGTAGGTCAATTTTTGCATAGAGAAATAAATAGCTATATAAGTATATTATTTCTTTTAGGTCAGATAAAACCCACTCCCCTGCTGTTGCGATGAGAGATCATCGCCTAAGGTCCAAGCATGTTGTGATGAGAACTTGTTGCAACCTTCGCCCAAGCTACTACGATGAGAGATAATCACCCAAGCCCTAAGGGCCATGCCTACTGCAACCTTGTTGCGAGCCTGCGACGAGAGCCTGCTACTATTGTCGTTGGTACTGTAGCTATTACTGCTCCTCTTTCTCTCTTTAGTTCCTTGGTTTAGGGTTTCCTACATATAAGTATCTAAAAAATTAAAATTATTAAAGTTTTGTGCATTTATTTTTAACTTGTGCTTTTATTTTGTTGTAATTATTATTTGTTGCTTATTTTATAACCTTGAGCTTGAAAATGATTTATTTTTATGCAATGATATATTTTATTTCTTGATATATATATATATATATATTAAAAAAATACTCGACCAAGTACTCCTCAACTACTTCCCCACATACCATGTACTTCTTAGCCAGTGGCCCGACCAACTGACCACTGACTTTTACGACATTGGCAATACATGATAATCACAACCAGGCTTCCACTTGAAGTCTAAAAACAAGGTGTAAGGGTTAGTTGGTAAGGCGCAACTTTAGAGTTACATGAAGAACACTTTCTTCTTCACCAGTGGATCTCTTTCTTGTCTCTTTGCCAAGAAGCACAAACTCGGAGGAAGGAGGCCTAGGAAGGGTGTCCTCTAGAGTCTAAAGAAATAGAGAGTGCTGTGCCAACTGGATAATTGGTTTTTGTTGTTGGCTTTTATCTATTTATAGAAAATCAAAATCCTAATAGTTGAACTTTGAATATTGAAAACCTACCATAATGCCATCCTTTATTGCACTTTTCATATTTCTCAAAAACCCATATATATATATATCTATATATACATGTATGCCATTGGTGCTTTTCTATGCCTATATATTCAACTATTTGAAAGATATAACTTCATTTATTCTAATTGTTGTCTCAAGTCGCTATACTATATTGCAGGGGAGATACCATAGATAGCTCGTAGTCCATCTATGATTGGGATATTCCAGATGAAGTCTTAAGATTCGATTTTGATATTGCAAGATCACTACTCATGTGATCATCTTTTCTTCAAAAGAAAAAGAGATTTGATTTGATCTTATTTGATCCTAATAATCAAGCCTCAATTCTCTAAAAGTTGTCTTCCCAATATATTGGCCTTATACTCCAAGGAGTCTTAATCACTAGGTTGTTAAATCTACATGTTCTAGTTATAGATATAGATTTTTGCCTTTGATGTAAGGAAATGCACCTCTTTCTTTAAGCACAGTGTATGAAAGAGGACTTGCGATTTCAATTCAACCAATCAACTCTTTGATTATGCCTACAAGATAAGCTTATAATATCCATTCCTCGTGAAACTTCCTTCAAGAGGCAATCTCATATGATTACCTTGGAAGATTGTCACCTCTTCTAAGATTGGACGCTGTGATCATGATTTGTTTAATATGGACTTTCGACAAAAAATCGGGTCCAATATCACATAGATTTGTACTTAATATATATTTTGTTTAAATCTAAGTGTAGGAAAGCACATTTAGTTCACAGACTTGTTACATAATTGGATGGCTTGCCTAGAGTACATGACTTCGATACCTAGAATAAGCCCTTTAAGGTTCATTGTACCACAATTTGAATTCCAAAGCAATTGAAAAGATTTTTTTAAAGCTTTAATCATTTATGTAATTTTCCAGTACCCATAACCACATTGTGAGATTGAATTTCATGTGTTTCGTCCACCAATGATCTTAGTGCCCTTATAAGAGTGTTTGTAGAGGTGACTTGCACCGAAGCCACAAGTACCATTGATTTAGTAGCTATAGGTGCGAGTTTCTCTTTGCTTTTATGTGGTTTCTACTTCAATATCCTTGTAATGACGAAAGGAGAGATGGGGAGGGAGATGTGGCGAGTAAGAGGAGTGGCAGCAGATGTTTGGGAAGGTACCTCGCATTTGGTGTTTTCGATGTAGGGAGAGAAGCCATCACACGAAGGACTGCAAGGATCCTTTGGTTTGCTTTGTGGTATTGCAGGGTTGGTTATTAGCAGGAGTCTTGTAGGAAGGTTGTGAAGGTGGATGACCACCATGGCTCGTTTTCTTTGCCTCCTCTAGCCTTGGCGATTGAGGTTGAGGCTTCATGGTCCCTAGAGTTTGAGAAGAATGGGGCTTTTCTTGGTTCGGCTGTGGTCAATGGTGTTGTGGCCATCCTTGGTGGAGGTTCAGATGGGTCTTGCTAAGGTGCGTGGATGATCAGTCGATCCTTCATTGGCTATCATTGACGAGCATAAGGTGTACTTCTCTTCGATTGATGTCACTCTTTTTAGGAAGTTGTGTTTCAGTACAACTTCCGTGAGGAGTGGGTCGATGAGGTGGAGGTTGACTGATTTGGGGTGTTGGATGTCCAACCTCTGGTGAAGGCCCTCGTGAGGGTCTTTGTGGATGGGACTCCATTTCATTTGCGGTTGGTCAAAATGATGGAGGTGGTGGTTGGGAGTTTCAAGAGATTGAGGGCATGTGAGAACGTGGCATTAACCTCCTTGAATCTTAGTAGCGTCGTTGTCGTGGTGGAGGTTGTAAGTGGCCTAACAGTGGTGGAGAAGATGGTTGTCAAGTTAGGGGGTAGGGGTTATTGTGGCTCCTTTCTCTTCGATGGAAGGAGGCCAAGGGGAGTTTAAGGTCTTACATAGAGGTGGTGACGTCACCGGTGAGGAGGTTGTCACTGTCAAAGAGGACGCATGTTATGATAAGTGAACCTCTAAGATCCATGTAGAAGATTTGGGTTCAGGGATCATTGTGGGATGGGGCGAGATTGGAGGAGTCGTATAGGGGTATGTACGATGGAGAAATCTTCAGGTGAGATTGAGGTGGATCCTTCGGGGGACTTAAATTCTTCATGCGCGGCTACTGTCCACCATGTAGTGGTGGATCCTTGGGGAAACTTAAATGCCCTACACTAGGCTGTTTTATGTTATGTGAAGACTTCAGTGGGATTGGACTTAGAGGAGTAGATGTTTGGCTTTTTGGAGGATGGCTCTGGATCTGATTATAGATCTAAAGCGGGTATGTTTCGTTTGAACCTTCCTTGGGCTAACGGTTTTTCCCTTTTTGTTCCTCCTTTCTCGCCGATTTTTTATGGTTGTTTCTTTCCATTTGTTCTGCAAGAACATTGCATTGTGGGTGGGGATGATCTTCCTCTGTGTGCGATGGCATCGTTGGTGCCAAGGGATGATCCTTTGGTGCTTGATCTGGATGTGGTGGGGTGTCACGAGCTTATTTAGGAAGAAAATGTGATTGGGCACGTTGGAGTGGCAGGGTCTTTTGAGCTAGGGAGGGTCGGGATACGTCGCCTGCTATGTTAGGTGGTTCAGAGGTGGGGGGTGCTTGTGGTGCGATTACAACTTAAGTACAAAATCGAAGTCCCTTACTTGGAGATCAGTCTTGCTGCCAAAACTTTAGATGGTATACATAAGTCAGACCTAGTGAAAGCATCCGAATGACAAGAAGGGCATCGTAATGGTGTCATAGACATGTTCAAGGAGGTTGACACGAAGGTGGCTCCTGTGGTTGGGGCTTGATGCTTGGCTTCAACAGGGTGCTCTTCTGTTGATGGTTAACATTCTACTGTGGAATGTAGGGAGGCTTCGAAGCTATGGAGTGGAGGGTGGATTTTGTGATGGTGCAGGAAATGAAGTTGGACTCTTTGGAGCCTTTTGTGAAAAGAGAGCTTGGTGGTAGGTCGTTTGAATCCTTTTTGGAGGTTGACTCAGTTGGAAAGGCTTAGTAGAATGCTGATGATGTGGAAGGGGCTTGATTTCCTTCTAGGCTTGAATAGGTGATCCCCTTGGTGTTTGTTCGGGGTTTTCACTAGAATTTCTGATGGGATAGAATTGGTGCTCACTACAGTGTATGGACAGTGTAATGATGGGGTTAAACCGTAAGTTTGGGAGGAATTGAGGTAGCTAGATAGCTTTGTTGATGGCAGACCGTGGCTTATCGGTGGCGACTTCGATGCCACTTTGTCTTTGGAAGATTGACCTATTGGTAGGGGTGATCGATCCTTGGAAGGATTTGTGAATTTGCTGGTTGATTTGGAGTTGATTGATTTGCCAATCAGGGGAATGCATTTCATGTGGAGGAATATTGTTGGGGTGAAATCTAAACTTGATTAGTTCCTTTGCCTAGTTTCTTTGGCTGAGTGGTTACAATTGGTGGAGGTAAATGCCAAATCAAGGCCTTTCTTAGATCATATGCTACTAGCGTGGGGTTCAAATGAAAATGCGAGATTCTCTTCATACATCAGGTTCGACAAGTCTTGGCTTCTGGAATCGGATTTAAGGAGATGATCACACAAGAATGGAATAATGGGTAGGTCTCTAGGTCGGCAACAAAAGCATTTGCAGAGAAGTTGATGAAGCTGCTATCCAAGTTGATTTCCTTTAAGGGAGGAGGTTTGGGAGAAACCCTATTTGGAGGCCCTTCAATGTCTTGATAACTTGGGCAGGCTTGAAGATTCAAGAGATTTGATGTTAGGTGAAAAAGAAGAGTGATAGAAGATGCAGGGGGTTGTCACTAGGGAGGATTAAATGGAGATGGACTGGAGACAATGTTCTAGATAGTTATGGTTGAGGGAAGGTGATGTGAATGCTAGGTTCTTCCATCTTGTTGCAAATTTGTGACAGTGTTTAAATTTGGTCTTGTTGATCAAGGTGAATGACGTGGTTGTCATAGATGTGCAGTAGATTGTGCGAGCCCTCAGTTTGCATTCTTATGGCTTTACTAGACAAAGGAGATCGAGGGGATGGGACTAATTTAATTTGCAAATTCCTGTGCTTGATATGGGTGGCAAGGAGTTGTTGATGAGATGCTTGACAGAGGTCTTGGCGGCTATTAGGGACTTTAAGGCGAAAGGTTCACCTAGCATGGATGGTTTTCCAATTCTTTTTTATAAGGTTTTTTGGGATGTGATATGGGAAGGATTTTTGGATATGAGCTAGGAGTTCTTTGCAGGAAATTTCAGCTTGGAGAGATTGAATAGATACTTGTTCTTATTGCCTAAGAAGTTGGGTGCAGAAAGGATAGACATTACCGTCTGATAATGTTTAATTCTATTTATTTAATTGTGGTGAAGATCCACGTAAATAGATTAAGGGAGGTGTTACCTGATCTTATTAGCCCTGGGCAATTTGCTTTCATTAGAGGAAGATCGCTTTAGGAGTCCATTATGGATGAGGAGATGTTGTCATCTTGGACTAGGAGGAAGAAGAAAGGGTTCTTGTGGAAGGTGGATTTTGCTAAGGTATATGATTCTGTTTCATGGTCGTATATGGGGCAGGTGTTAAGGTAAAGGCATTTTCTTGAGGAGTGGATCTCTTGAATTATGAGATGTGTGACGACCACCTCATTCTCTATTATGGTGAATGGCAGGGCAACGAGTGATTGGATTCAACTACAATAAGGGGTAAGGCAGGGTTGTCCGTTAGCTCCTTTGTTGTATATTCTGGTAGCTGACACACTTGCAATGATGAGCTTCAAGGCCTGCTCTGGAGGGTTTATTAATGGGTTTACTTTGGCTTCTACCAATTCTTTGGTGACACCACTCCTACAATATGCAAGTGTTACTATCTTTTTTGTTGAGGGGGATGTAGAGGAGGCAACTCATTTGGAGTCTGTGGTGGTGATTTTTGGAGAGTTTACTGGTCTTACTATTAACTTTGGTAAGTTAATTTTGATCTCCCGTAATATGTCTGTGGATGTGACAAACTCTTGTTCTCTACCTTTGGGCACACTGGTTAGTAGCCTTCCTTTACTTGGGATTGTCGTTGAAAGGGACATAGACTTCTACTGATTGGTTGCCATTGGTTAAGCTTGAAAAGAGAATGTCTGGTTGGAGAGGTCATGTGCTTTTTAAGGGTGGAAAATTGGTACTTCTTAAGTCAATTTTGTCTGCAATTCCTATGTTTACCATGTTTGTTTTCAAGCCCTCGAAGATTATTATTAAGAGCTTGGATTCTATCAGGTGAAGATTCTTTTAGAAGGGTGCAAATCATGAAGGAAGATTTTTATACCTTGTTCGCTAGGATGAGATTTGCAGTCTGTTGCTCAAGGTGGTTTGGGAGTCTTGCATCTATCATATTTTGGAGATTCTTTACTCCCTAAATGGGTTGTGAAGCTTCTATGAAATGAGGACACTTTGTGGAGTATCGTTATACGCAATGCTTCTGGGCGGTTGCTTAATTGTGAGGAGAGGAGAATGGTGCCACAAGGGGCATCAAGGTTTTAGAGGGGCTTGATGGTGGTGATGGAGTGAATTAGGTTGTTTTTTAAGCCAAGGCTGGGGTATGTTTGGACTTCCAAATTTTTGGGAAGATGATTGGATGGATGAAGGGATCCTCGCCTCTAGGTTTCCTACATGTTATGCTTTGATTCCAATTAAGCACATTACAGATGATTAGGTCTGGGATGGCTAGATGATCAGAGGGCTTGGGTCTTGGGTGTACTCTCGTGCTGAGGAGTTGTAGGAATTGCTTCGTGTTGATGCTTTGGTCTTGACTGTTGGAACACTTGATTGCTTGTTATGGTCCTCTAGGTGTATAGGTTGTTGAGGGGTGTGGTGGCCTTGGAAGATGGGTACTTAGGCCTTGATTGTTTCATTGTTTGGAAAATGAAGGTGCCTTTGAAAATTAAGATTTTTTATGGTTGGGGAGAGGAGGGCTCCCCACTAAGGAAAGGATTAGAAAATGGCTCCCAAATTGTGATATTATGTGCCCCCTTTCTGGGGTGGATGATGAGAATGGATTACATTTTTGGATGAGATGTGGTATGGTAAGGAATCTTTTTCTTGCCTTGGGGTTACCGATGTGGCAAGGAAGGAATCCAATGGACACATGGAGGTCTTTTTGTAGTGGTTAGCATGCGGATCTGAGTCTCCGAAGCAAGATGACTACAGTGTGGTGGGTAGGGGTGTAAACGAGTCAAACTTGAGCAAACCTACCTTGTTTAGGTTCGGTTTATTTATCTAAACGAGCCTAAACCTTTGTTCATGTTCGGTTCGTTTATTTTGCAAATCAAACCCAAATCAAACTTGAGCGAACCTACCTTGTTTAAGTTTGGTTTGGTTCGGTTCGGTTCATTTAAGGTTCATTTAAGAATTCCACTAACAATCATACAAAATGAATTCTAAGATAAAAGCTATTAACTAATTTGTAAACATTACATTTCACTAACAACTATATGAAATGAGAGATCAGAACTCTTAATTAAAGAAGAATAATAGATTTTCCTTTCACGAACTGTTATAAAGGAGGTGGGGGGTTACTAGAGGAGCAGGTAACAGTAGCAATTTGATGATGTGGAGAAGGGAGAGGAAGCCACCAAGAGATAGGAGTGTAAACGAATCAACCCTAAGCGAACCTACGTAGGTTCGGTTTGATTCAGTTTTGTTATTAAAGGTTCGATTCGGTTTATTTATGGTTCGTTTAAATGTAAAGTTTGAAATGTTATTAATTTAGGTGCGATTCATTTAGAGTTCGTTTAAGGGTTCATTTAAAGGTTTGTTTATGATTCCTTTAAAGTATAATATTTTGTTATAAATACAAACATAATAAAACATAATTTAAAAAAATAAAACATGAACTGGAAAATTAAAAAATATATAAATTATATGATAAGTATTTCAAGGCATGTTTCTAATAGAAAAAATAAAAAATGCCTCTATAGTCTAAAAAATATAGAAGGGAGGTGTCCCTTGAGTTGTCTTGCCATTGCATATTCCAATCTTGGGAGGTGAAGAGTCTCTATTTTAGAGATGAGAATACGACAGTAGTGGTAATTGGTTGTTACCCTTGTAGGTCCAGATTTTCTATATATAGATATCAAGTTTTTAATGAATCAAACCTAAACGAATCTGCCTTGTTCAGGTTCGATTTGTTTATCTAAATGAGCCTAAAATTATGTTTAGATTTAGTTCGTTTATTTACGAGCCGAATTTAAATTGGACTTTTGACGAATCGAACCTAAACGAATATCGAACCTGACAGCCCTAGTGGTAGGCAGCCTGGTTACAGTGGAATTGATCCATTTTTAAGGGTGAATGGATGTGGTTAGAAAATGTGGTGAGAGGCAATGTTTTTCTCTGACTTTTGGACGCAATACCTGTAAATATATTCTAATTTTTATCCTTTAATGTAATGGAGCGGATGACTACCTACCTCCGGAAAAAAAAAAAATCCTTGTATCACTTCAAAAAAAAAAAAAAATCCTTGTAATGACAGAGGGTTTAATTTTATTCCTTGAGGTTCACGGGTTCAATGCAACTTCCTGTGTTTTGCACTTCATTGACACAAAAAAATTGTTAATATGTTTATAGGTCTCAATTAATTGGTACTGCTCTGCAGCTTTTTGATCTTTTTAATCTGTATCAATGTGTGAGGGATTACACATCAGGTTGCTACCATTGTTGTCCTTTCCCTGTGGAATAAGAGTTAATTTTTGCTTTGTGCTGCTTCAAAATTCAATTTATAATATCCATCCTGATTTATTCTCAAAAAAATATTCATCCTGTTTGATTTACTTGTGAAGGCTCTCCTGGACGTTTACACTATTGAAAGAGAGATAGGCAGATTGGACAGAATCAAATTGGGTTTAGTAGGTGATCTTGCGAACGGGAGGACAGTTAGGTCCTTAGCTTATCTAATTGCAAAGTACAACAATGTCAAAATCTTTTTTGTTGCTCCAGATGTTGTCAAGATGAAGGTAAGGATGGCTTCATCGTTATCACACAGCCTTGCAAATGATAATCACCAACAAATCATGCATACATCCACAAAATAATGCATGAGCTCAAGCACATACAAGTATGCACAGACAAATATGAACACTGACATGCATATACCTGTATCATTTACCTGCCCTTTTGTATTGACTGTGATCTAAAATTGTCATAATTCACAGGATGACATAAAAGAGTACTTGACATCCAAGGGGGTTGAATGGGAAGAAAGTGCTGATCTTATGGAAGTGGCTTCTAAATGTGATGTCGTCTACCAAACACGCATTCAGAGGGAAAGATTTGGTGAGAGAATGGATCTATATGAAGAAGCTCGTGGAAAGTATATTGTGGATAGAAATGTCCTAAATGTGTTGCCAAAGCATGCAATTGTGATGCATCCTCTTCCAAGACTTGATGAGGTAAGCATGTCTCAATTTCTTGTTGCACTTCCTACTTTTTGCACTGCAGATTGACCATGGTACTACTTTTTTTACAGGTCGCGGTAGATGTGGATGATGATCCTAGGGCTGCATATTTCAGACAAGCTAAAAATGGCCTGTATATTAGAATGGCTCTTTTGAAACTCTTACTTCTTGGGTCGTGAGACCATCTGTTTAATGTCACATTTTCAGTTATCAATTGCAGTAAGTTTGATTGATCTTTATAGTGCAAACTTTCCTCAGTATGCTGTAATATTAGCATGCCTTTTTCATGGCAATGAAGATGGGGAAGTGCTTCTTGTCCTTTCTATGTGCTTTTAGGTGGATTATTTTATTTGGAGTATGGTCGTATATCTTTCTCGCTCATTTTTCTTGCAGGATCTCTTTTTTTTTAAGGGGAAAAGAATATGTTGATTTTTTAGTGAGAAGTGTAAAGGATCTAGTGAACTACCATGATTATGAGTTTTCCATGTATTGAAAGTTCCAAATGTATCATTTAAACTTCATCCAAGCTAAGCCCCAGAATATTCTCCAAAGCTTTTTAGTTCAAGCTTTAGGTACTATGTGTCACTTTTGATTCAAAGACTTCTCTTACATTTTGAAATGCATTTCTCATTTTCATATATTACATTTTTTTGCTGATATATATTAACAGGAGTGACGAGTGAACATCCGAAGGCATACATTCTACCTTTTCCGGCATATTATGCATGTCCTCATTTGGTTTTGGTTAGAATTTGAATGATGACTATGTGAGTGGGCTATCACACAAAACTATTTTATTGGGGATTATACATGGTGACAAGTGGTTAGAGGAGAGAGGAGTGTTGAGGACTCACCCTCTCACCCCTTTTGGTGGATGGGAAGCTTTTGCATAATTTGAGCTTGATAGAATTGAATTATCTTGGTTAATATTGGAAGTTACCTTTCTCTTGTTATTATTATTATTATAGTTCCCATTTCTTATTTGATAAAGGACTCTTCATGTAATTTACCCATAGTCCTTTTCAATATAAGAGAGGCTAGGGTTTCCGTTACTCAACAAGACAAATGTTTTCCTTCTGACATGGTATTAGGGTGATGATCTTAGATTGGTGGTTTGATATTTCACCAAATACCAGCAAAATTTGTTACCATCGATCTTCAACCATGAGGATCTTTCACTAGATTTGATCCCCTCAACAGATTTCCCCATAGATAGGCACCACCTATGGTGGCTCTCACCATTGCCAGCCACCAAGCTATCGTTTATTTAGTGGAATTGTGATGTATGTCCCTTGTTTGGGAGAGTTAAACCTGGGATAAGATAATACCAGGATTGAGGCCATTATCTCAGTATTATCTAATTTTGTTGGGTGGGTGGGGGTGGGATGGTCTAATCACATGCACAATTCCCCTCCCGCCTCACCGCTACTGCTGTTGTTGAGGTCAAGGCCGTCGGGGTGGCGTATAAGGCGGTGTTTGAGAATAGCGTGACGATTGCGGTGAAGAGGCCGAGGGACGTTGAGATGGGGGAGGTAGAGTTCGTTGCGAGGGCCAAGGCCATCAGGGCGATGAGTCACCTGAACCTCATCTCGCTCCGTGCGTACTACTACAGTTGTGACGAGAAGCTCCTCGTCTATGACTACATGCCCATGGGGAGGAGCCTCTCCACACTCCACAGTGAGAGATAACGAAATTAAGATATTTTAGCATATGCTAGCCACATTTCATTTCCACTCTTTGCTTGGTATTGTTGAATCTAAGGTGCATTTGTTGTGGTTTGGTTGGTTAGTGATGGTGATAGGATTCACTCTCCATGCATGGCGAACGTGTTCCTCCACGCTGGATAATCAACCAGAAGGGTAGAAATCAACCTACATGTAGTGCACATATGCTCTTATGGAGGTTGAGAATCCACCGATGGAGTCTGATAATCCAGAGGTGGTCTTTAAAATTCACAGGTGGATTCTCAACACCCCAATTATGCTAAACACGAGATTACTCGTTTTAATCTTGGGATTGCCAACTATCGAAAACAAACACCAAAACCCTGCATTTTGGGATTGGGACACAATCCTACTCCCATAAAATTCTATCCTGCGAAATTAATTCCGCTAAACAGTGGCTAAATTAGTGCTATTGGTGTTGTTGCCTCCTAGTGCTATTGCTGCCACTCTAAGTGTCTATTGTTGTCGTTGCAGCTTCCTTTACACCTAGCGCCACCAACAGGCCCTCTTGTTAAGGCCTCACTGCAAAAAATTGCCTTTAGCGACAATTTGTATTTGCCACTGTAGGCCTTCTATTTGCCGCTATACGAAATTAGCAACACTTAAAATAAATGCTACTTAATTTCCATCTTCGTTGGCGTCACTAAAAGGTTAGCACAATTGTATAATTGCTACTAAATCAATGGTATTAGCATCACTTTAATTGCTGCAAATAACGTCGCTAATGATCTTATTTAATGGCAATTTATTTGCCACTGTTTCGCCACTATCGATTTATAATAGCGGCAATTTAATTGACACCAATAATGTCATTATATACTTTATTTAATGACTTATTTATGTCACTAAATTGCCACTATTGATTTACTTTACTCACACTTTATTTTGTCGTTTAATTGCCGCTATTAATATTATTTAGCAATAATTATTTGTCTTTAAATCATTATTATTGATTTGCTTTAATGACACTTTCTTATGTTACTAAATTGTCACTATTGATTTACTTTAATGATGCTTTCTTTTGTTATTTAATTGCCACGGTTGATTTACTTTAATGATGCCTTTTTGTATCACTTAATTACCACTATTGATATTTGTTGGGATCAGTGAAGAGCCACGTGGCAGTTATCCAGAAGGTCACTTGGGCCACTGGTTTTGGGCCTATAGAACCAAAAATAGGAGTGGTTTTCTTAGTTGGCAATTAGTTTAATTTAGTTTATCTGTTTTAAGAAGATTTGTAAAGATTTGGTTTTACCAAATCTAGAAGATTTGATTAGATTGAGTTTAGTTTTAGAAATAGGAATGCTGGTTTTGTAAAGAGAATCTTTCCAAATGAGAAAAGATTTTATCTCTTTAGGCAATTAGATTTTCTCTCTTTATTTGGTTGTTGGGATATGTATTTTCTATAAATAGAGAACCTTCCCACCTTATTTTCTCTTGAGCAATACAATAATATTTTCTACCAAGAGGCTCATCACCTTTCTTCCCTCTCTCATCGTGAATCAACAAGGCCTACTAGCCTTCATCTTCGTTCCAGACATCTTAAACGCACAATCAAGTATCGTGCGTGAGATTTCTGGATCTATCCACTAATTTGAGCCTCCACGTTCCGTCTGTCCTCCTAAAACTCTCTACAATATTCTTTACTAGGAAATAAATATTTTTTAATAAGCCTAAAACATAGGGCTGGGCAACCTCAAATTTATTGATACTCTAATAATAAAGTATAATAAGAGCCCATTTTATTGACCTCTCAAATTGTCAAGTACAAATTCCCTCTTAACTGTAATACAAAAGAAAAGAACAGAAAAACACATAGAAAAATGAAAATACAAGAAAAAAACATAACTCTTAGCATCGGCAGACTTCTTCAATCATTTGAAAAATCCAACAAAGTCCTTAGAAACTTCATGATTAATGATTGAAGCAACAACAGATATCATCTTTTGGAATTACAACAACAGCAGCCATATCAACATCTTGATCAAGGATTTTCATCATGGTTGTAAAAATCGATCTACTCGGCCGAGTAATCGTAGTCGGTCTCCAACCGACTGAATAGTCAATAGTCGGTGCTATAGTCGGCCACACCGACTGCTCGGTCGAGTAGTCGGTGTAGTTGGTCGAGTAATCGACCAAGTTTTACATAGATGATTAAATCTAAAAAAATTTAAGTCACTAGACTCACTACTCTGATCGATGTAGGCATGCGTGCATGTACAAAAGCATGCATATGTGTAGCATGTATGTATTTCTAAACACCATCCTGCCCTATGACAAAGGGGTGTTGACAACCTACTATTTCAAGGATGCCATAGGCCAATCCCAGAATGTCTACTGGTAAGCATTACCAATCAGATTGTTGGCAGCCAAAATAAATGTTGACAGAACAATGAATCAAGGTTGTTGCCCATGATTCTCAAATCAAAGAGGAGATCAAGCATAAGTTATGGATCTAAGCATCCAGACAATTTATGGTAGAGGAAAGCTAAACCATTTGTAAACTTAATGGAGGATACATGGTAGCTAGTAGACACCATTACTTAAATAGGTATTGTTTTTGGCAAGGCTTAAATAGGTATTGTGTTACAACATCATCTCATTTATTGTCTCTCGGACCTATATATCAAATATTTTAACCTGAAAATTCGAATGACGTTGGGTTTTTCAAATATGTACTTAGATATGTACCTCAAAATTTGTTTAGCCAAACCAACCATCTAAAAATGCATTGAATATGGATTTCTGTGTAACAATCGCTAGGAAAAATAATATATATATGCATGTAAAATTTTGTTTAACCAAATATGAGTGTGTAATATATATATATATATATATTAAAAAAATACCCGACCGAGTACTCCCTTACTACTCCCTCGCATATCGTATACTCAGTCAGTGGCCTGACCGACTGAATACAAACTACTGACTTTTACAATCATGCATGCAGACTCACTATAAGTTGAAGAAGAAAGACGCTAAAGATAGAGTAAAAGATGATTTTTTCTACAAAATGCATTTGGTTAAACAAAAGCCAGAAGCTGCATCATATAATAGCCAAACACTTCATCAAACACAAACCCAGACTAAGCAGATCCAGTTTTGTAAGCTTCAGCATTCGTATTTTGATTAAATAGCTTTGTCCTATGAATTATATTCCTTGGGTGCCCATCCAATAGCTAGATTTTATAACTGGGTATGTAGGTCCTAGGGTTAGATCTAATTCTAATGAATATATTTGGAATAATGCATATTCTCACCCTACTCCTATTGATTCACAAGACCGACTAGGTGAGTCCTCCCATGGTTTTCCCACCCATCAAGAAGGTTTTCCATGTAAACCAGTGGGCCATGTGATTATTCTTACCCAACATGGTAGAAAAGCCACAGATCTACTACAAGTACACTGCTTCGCTCATGGTAGACAGGCACTGGTTTTTTTTGGCAAGACCCCTTAGACACTAGACATTCATGATATGAGAGTTTCACACATTTTGTAATCACACATCCAATAAACACAAAGAATAGGATCAGTTTATCTTTTCTATAGAACTCACCAAATCAATATCTGGGTGCAGCATACTTATTGCTTTGTCTTTGCTTTTGGTCTGATTATTTTGAAGAACAAAAAAGCAGATGCATTAGATCCTAATAAAGCTGTCTCAAAAGTTGTCATGTTGAAGATTATATATACCAGTTACCAGACTTTATTCAAGCACATAAATAAACTAACAAACATATTCAAGTTAAAAATAAAACTAAGAGTAATAAAATACCAGCACTCGGACGAGAGTTCCTCTCTTTCATAGGGTATTAACTCTTCGACCAACTCCTCTAGTACCTCTAGTTACCTGAATAATATCCGATCAAATGGTGGAGCATCAAATACAATTGTTACCTGAAATATGGGCCTCAATGAAGAGAAAGGAATGCACACCTGTAAGTAGCAAATTGTTAAATAAAAACAATTAACACCTCTGATGCATCAATTCAATAGCTCAAAACTAACATACAGAATGGCTATCTGAATCAATTTCAGCATTTCCATTTTGATTGGCTGCATAAGTAGCCTTTGGCTCCACACAAAGCAGCATCTTTAACTTTGATTGACTATGGCTGCAGAAGGCAAATTCTGGAAGAGTTAAAAACTAAATGTAATCATCTGAATACAAAATATACACCTCTAGGCAAATACACCACAATTAGCCAATAGCAGAAGGCATTCAAATGTAACAATTTTTTTGAAATGATCAGCTACAGGATCATTTGCTGATATGGTTAAGGCTTAAGCAGAACAATTTTAAAAATTTAAAGTCCATGTAGATGAATGTTAATCCTCCATTCAATAAGGCAATTACACCACAATCAACCAACAGTAAAAGGCATTCAAATGTAACAACTTGATGAAATAATCAAGTAATGGATCATTTGTCAATGGCTTAAACAACGTTAAAAATTCGAAGTCCATGTAAATGAATGCTAATCCTCCATTCAATAAGGCAAATCCATATTTTCAATCTTCCTTTGAAAAGCAAATTTTCCATAACATCCAAAGTATGAAGGACAGATCTCGAGAATGGACAATGCCTATCTTATCATAGTATAGCATTTAAAGTCAAATTGGCTTGGTCCAACAACAGAAGTGCACGCATAAATTTCCCCAATCTTTCTGCATTGTCACTACCCCAACCCATTGTTTGTCACTACTATCATTGGAATAAGGCATACTGAAATTGTGCAGGTTTTCAACCACTAGATTTTCTTTACCATGAAACGAGAAAAGGCAGATTAAAACAACAATATTACATGATTCAGATCATAAGGGCTTATTTCTATTCACGAAATATCCTAACCATTTAGCCCCATTGACTTGAAAGTAAACTAACTGAAGAAAGGAACAAGGGTAGGCTGCATCATTTTCTTCTTTTCTTTGTTTCACAAATTTCTTTAGAAGGAATAAAAGGGGGTTGACAGAGTTATTGAGAGAGAAAATGGAATAGTAAGTTATGTTCCAATTGGAAGGTAGCAAGGCTACATAAGTTTCTTCCACGTGATTAATCTTACTCCTGGTAAGATTTATTCCCTATTTACACACTTCTTAGCAACCAAAAGCATGACAATGCACTTTTCAGAAAAACATGATGATGACAACAAGTTCTTGTTCTGATGCCTATTCTGCTTACTAAACTAGGGCTGAGAGTTGAAAGGTTTCCTTAATTTGCTACCATATACTAGTGGAGAATATGTAATAGTGCCCTATTATTTTCTTCAAAGGAAATTACCATTCATCATTATAACTTTACTGCAAACTAGATATTAAAATGGACATGATTTTCCAATCTACGCCTCTCTCTTTTTTTTTTTATGTGACCCTCCTTGCCATTTTTGTCTTGTTCCTTGTCCAAATAGTTCCATTCACACACACAAAAAGATGTCATAGGGCACCCATAACCCACTGTAGAATGACCTTCAACATTTCTATACTCCTTTATGCTGAAGCATGGGAATTTACACGATTCTAGATCGATTCTTTTTTCTTGAAAATGCCTTGTCCTAGTGAGCATGGGTATTGTGTTCCTTAATACCAGTAATCTACACAAAGTTGCTTTTGCTCTTGATGCATGAGATTAAAAGAAAATGCAAAGTACAACCAATTCACTTTCTACAACTTCTCAGAAAAACAGAACAAGATCCAATTGAATTCTGCTTTTTTTTTTAAACAGAAAGGATCCAATGGAATCACACTCACTAGTTCAATCTTACTGATTAGGAAATTACACCACTTGGACCGAATCAAGCATGAAACCAAAAAAATAAATCCAGCATAAAATCCAAGATGTATTTCTATCAGCTTCCACATAATTAGAATTGAAGTCATTCGCTAAAACCAATCTCTTGTTGTTTATAGTCTCAAAATGGAAAATAACTACAACTATAAGAGAAGCCCAGACTGGATAGATTCGGCTTGGGTTTGGCTATGTAAGGGCTCCTTTCCCCAACTAAAGGGCAGATGTATGTGTTGTATATAACTGAATGGTAACATCTACTAAGCTTATACTAATGTATCTAAAATTTTCACTATGCTTGGAATCTTTTGGCAGAACTGCATTTGCAAGATATACATTCAGCAAATTGTCATTACACTTGGCATAGTACAGCAACAATTTTTTATATTTCATGTTTCAGAATAAGGAAACCAACAAGTTAAACTAATTTTTTTGTCATACAATGACAAAAATATTTAGATATAATGTTACTCACTCAAGCTAAAGCCATCACATTGAGTGCTTAGCAAACAGATAAAACCCTTCACATTAATGATCTGAGTTGCAGCAAGAATGGCAGGACCCGGTTCCTTACCATGAGGATCCCTTATTTCAGGGAGGTGGCATTCGAGTGCCCATATTGCAATGAAAGGAACAATGATGTCCAGTTCACAGGATCAATTGAACCCAAAGGTTGCCAACACCTTATGAGTTCCATCATGGGACCTCAAGATACTTGACCGACAAGTGGTGAAATCTAATTGTGGTGTGGATGGGAAGGGGACAGTTGCTGCCACCTTTCTTACCCCCCTGCTAATCCATCCCAAAGCCAACCACAACTACCGGTGCTTGAGTTGGTTAATGGCCTCCTCCCTGATCGGTGTTGGGTAGCAGAGTGGATCACTCATATGCTCTCTAATCTTTTTAGTATAGTGCTGCAAAAGTTAGATGATGGGAGTAGTTCCCAGTGGGGATTCAATTATTACTAGGTGTCTGGAATACTCTAATGGTGAGGAAGAATTCTATAGCTATTGCACCGAGGAGGAGGAATGGCAGGAGTCATTAGATGAATTGTAGCTGGAGATCATGTGGAGGAGGAGGATAACAACAATGTCCTCGATGAAATTTCTCTCAAAATTGTTCTTCAAGGGTGTTTCCGTGTCTTGTCAATTAGAGGAGAGTTCTCAATCCGGAACATCTGGGATTGGGGTGGTGATGGTCCAATTTAGTCTATGATCAGATTTCTGAAGCCAAGGATACTGACAATCAACTTGTGACAGCCTTAGGGCAAAGGATCTTGGTGCTTGCAAGTAAGCTAGAGGTGTTTGTGTTGAAACTTGTTCCTACTTCTGAACTTAAGAAATCATTGGCATTAGCCCAAGAGGTAGCTGGTGTTTCAGATTATGCTTCTGGAACAAATGCTTTGATCTTATTAGAGAGATTTTGTTGCCCTTTCCTAATTGCACAGTGTTGCTAGATCCAAGCCAATTGTGTGCCAGAGCAAGTTGTTCTGGTCCAGTGAATTTAAACTCTGTTGAGTGTCCTGCTTGTGGAAGGTTAGTTTGTATATCATGTCATGTTCCTTGGCTTGCATCAATGACTTGTGAGGAGCATCAGAATAATCCTCAAGAAGAAAGAGACTATAAAGATGCTGCATTTCACCATTTAGCATAAGAGAACAACTGGAGATGCTGCGTACGTTTCCTAAGTGATTGATCTTGTGCAAGGGTGCTAGCCTATGACTTGCTGGTGTGGACATAAGTTATGTTATTCCTGTGGATCTGAGTATATTGGTGGACAACAGACATGTCACAGTGCACATTATGAGGAAGAGGATGAAGAACATCAAGTTTGCTTTTCGAAAAAAACATCAAGTTACTCTTTCTAATTAAGAATCAGAATTACGGAGATGGCTTTCCTTCCAATTGCCGGCCTCAGCCCTTGATGCCTACACAAAAAAGAGAGATCCCAACTTGCTCTAATCCAAAGATTTCTTGCAAGGGGGCATGGCCCAAGTGACTTGAATCCCTGTCAGTCCCCTCCCTGCTGCTCTGACTCATTTGTCGACACCAAAAAGGACCTCCACCAGCTCCCCTGGCTTGAGAGGTTTGTCTCTGTGATTAGTAACAACTACACCATGAAGATTATATTCAGTGAAGGGATACCAGATTCTAATTAAGAAATAGTTTGCTATCTTTTCTTTCTTGGAGATGGTTGCAAGGAAGAAAGTTGTTAAGCTGCAACCTTCATTTCTATGCAAGGTGCCTACTAAAATCAACCTGTTAATGTTGGAATGTAATTTCCAGATGCATTATAATAGAATCTCAGAACTTTTATGAAATGAAGGGAAGCTTGTTGACTGAAAAAAAAAAGTGCTGAAATCTAATTATGCCTCCATAAAGATACCAGAGCTGGACTTTGAAATACCTCTAGAAGCTCATCCTAGCACTTCATCCACTGTGGAAGGCATACCACTGCAAGCTACAGATGAGTTGCAGTCCCTTCAAGAAGAAAGGAAGGTGGATCCATAAGCTACAGAAGCCATTGATCAATTTCTGGAAAAATTACGATGATTTGCTGGAGAAAATTGTTCCTTCACCTTTATTCTAGATGATCCAGTTGGAAACAACCTCACTGAGAATCCGTTTAACTCCATCTCTTGATCCTCTTTTGTTAGTTAAGTCTTATGGAAGGACACGTGAACAACAAATAACATTGGGATTTTTAGGCAATCCACCAGATGACGAATCCAAGGCATATAGATGAGCACCCAACTGTTAATAACCAACCACAAAATGGAGTTCAATAAGAGGCACATGGATCTATTGGCACTATTATTGGTTGCAGAACAAAAAGAGGCACAAATTTCTGATGTTAACAAAAAAAGGTTCTTATAGGCATCGGTGCCCACTCAAAATTTGAGAATTCTATTGTTTTTTTAGTTTGGTTGATTCCATTTCCTTGATAGGTACCAAATGCAAACTGCACATCCTTCTCATCTTTAAGAAGATAGAAAAACTCCTGATGGATGCACCCACCCTCTATCGCCTGGTGTTGTTGAGAGTTGAGATCAGAGCTACTACTGTATGAGAGAGCTTGAGCCATCAACCCACTGTTGTCGCACCATCATCGTGAGAGGTCACCGTCGCCGTGAGAGGTCACCACCTCCTACTTTGTTGCTTTGGCCAATGAGTATAAGGGGAACTGGGAAGGGGTGATGAGGTGTAGCTCATCATAAGCTAAAATGTCCAAGTTAAGGTAGAAACTAGGTTAAACACTATCTAATTAACACAATAAATGGTTAAGTGTGGAATTTAAGGAAAATGACCTAAAACATCAAATGTGTTAAAAATACGTAATTAGGTCAATTTTGAGAGATTATCTATTAATTAAGTAAATGAATGCATTAATTGCCAATTGAACACATTTTTGAGGTCAAAAGTTTAAATCAAGGGTAAAATTATGTTCTAAAATGTTTAATTAAGCTTTAATAAAAAACTTATGGCATTTGGATATCAATAGGACCTTGAAACCATCACATTACATATAGGTCTTTCATTCTCTCACATTTCATGCATACAAAACCTTATAGGGACTCATTTGAAAATCGTCAAGGGCATGTTTGCAAGCCACAAGGGACCTTTTGGTTATCATTCTCTTCACTTATGGGCTTTTCCCTAATTCTCCTACCCCTTCACCTTTGGGTCTTGATGCAAAAGCACCAAAAGACCTGCAGCTCGCTTCCTCAGCTCACGAAGAACATGGCCCATCTAGGCCGTTGTTCCTATGCTCCTTGAGATCAATGATGGATCTTCACCCTTTGATCCCTCGCCTTTACGTGAAGCACCCTTGTTTCTCTCAGATCTGATCCAACGGTGGGTTTTTAGTTTGATTCTTCCCGCGTCCTCTTCATATCTCATCCCATTGTTAACCTTATTCACACTTAATCTCACTTAACGGTGCCTAGACCCCTCCAACACTTATATAGGTAGTGTCCTTGAGCTTGTGTGGCCTTTATTGACTCCCTTCCCCCTTGAGCTGATCCTTTCATCCACATCTCCCGCTTCTCTCCCTCCTTCGTTGACCGTCGATGACAGGGGCAGTGTCTATCCCTCCGATTCATCATTGTAGTGACCAGTTGCAGCCCAAGGACCTCATTCCTCAGCTGGAGACCCTCGCATCTCCCTTCGACGCCACATCAATCTGCTGCGGATCTAGGAATCCCATTCATTTGAGTAGCTAGATTTCTTGCTTTCATAGACAGAATTTACTACTTACTAGGTAGTTTAAATGCTTTCTACAGTAGTTAGAAGTAGTGTTAAATAGTGTAGACCAAAATCCAACTCATGATTAGTCCAGATTAGGAGTAGATTAGAATAGAATTGATTTTGCCCTCTCTGATCAATTCAGATCGGAGTGGTGTTTTCACGCATTCATATCGACTCACTGATCTTCCTTTACACGTCACTATCCTCATTCTAATGTTTTCCTCGTGTTTTGATCCACAATCCACCCCATCCATCAAAGTTGGTTTGGATTTGAAGTTTACCAACGTCTAGATCCAAATTACGCTCAAATCCACCTGGGGGTCTCCTCATTCACTTCATAAGTTCACAAGGACCCTCAATCTGAATTGAATTGCTTCGATTCGCTCGATTGCTTGGCATTTAGATTTTATGCCCAATCGCAAAATTTGGAGCTAATTCAAGTTTAAACAGATTTAATCGAGCGATTTGAGTTTTTAAACATCAAATTGGGTGCAATGCGATGAATATGAGGTGTGTTGATTAAAGTTTGATAATCAGATGAGCATATACTCAATTTTAGCTCTGATTTGGGTAGTTTAGGTCAAGGATGATCATGTCCTTTGATTTGAGGCCTAAATCATGATCAACTGGTTTCTAAGGATTTACCCTGAGGTCTAAACACTGATCTCTAGTGTTGAGCTCTAGGTGATTAGATCATCTGGGCGAATCCACAGCAAAAAAGCCCAATTAGGGGCAACATGATTTCTGATCCAATGGACTTTTATTTTGATTTCCAAGGTTTAAATGAAGGTTTTAAAGTTTATCATTGTGTAATGGGATTAGACCTGCACAGCAAATGTGTAGATGCTCTGATCTACTATTTAATCATGTTTATTTGTGGATATTGGATTTCTGATTTCAAATGATTTGGTGGATATGAATTTCAAGATTTGAATCTGATTTGCTTTGATTCAAATCAGACCTGAGAAGGTCTGATTGAATTCGTTGAATTACCTACTATCCAATCTATTTGCCAGCTGAGCAGCAGCAGCTTTGTTGAGGATTGTTGAATGATTCATGGATGAACATATTGTCTTGGTTGAACTATTTTCAGGCTCAAGATTATTTCATAAGAGCCCCACATCAGACCTTATAGGTCTAATCTTCCTGTTGCACAACAGCAACACTGAATAGCAGGCTTGGGTCTGATTCCCATGGATTTAGGATGATTCGAAGAGTTGAATGGGCTGGCATTATTTTATACTGTTAGAACATGTTGAGCAAGGTTTCATGTTATCTTGAATTTGTTGTGATAGCTTCTAATCTTTCCATTTTGAATCATTATCAGCAAACTATATTTGTCATAACTGTCCAATATGGATATTTAATGCAAATCAAGATGAAAATCATGCTTAATGTTTCAAACATCTTTCATGTGATGTGCTGAGTGTGTTTGAGTGGTTATATGCCTATTCCAACACATAGAAATGTTTTTGAGGCTTTAGGTTCATGTTGCACACTCATTCTAAGCCTCTTTTGTGTTAACTTGTAAATCCATAGAAAATATAAAAAATCATTAAAAAAAAAAAACCTGACTTGAGTAAGATCAGATATTTGTTTAAGTGCATACGAAATTTCAAAGTATTCTGAATCCTCTGGTTGGTAGAACATATCAGCCAACGGTTTGATCTACTCTGAAATTCAATAAAAGAAACTCATATGAAAAATACAAAAAGAAATAATTCTTCCATCATCTCACATTCTCTCTCCTTCTCCTACCTCTATAAAACATAAAAAGACCGTAAAGATATGAAAAAGTCAAAAATTGTATAAAAATATCATGTATATAGTATTTATACTTGTAAATATAACTTAATATGAATCTAAATGTAAATAGTAAAGTATATAATTTAAATGTATGCAAATAACTTATATTATATAATTATCTATTTATTTAATTATATTAAACGTATATAATACTAAGCAATTATAAATAACTATGTACATACCTATAATCATATCTATTACTGTACATATGTATTTAAGTAATTATTATATACTATATGATACATGTATATTTATTTATTTATTTATGTATTTATAGTAGGTAATTAAGTTATTAAGTTAAATATCTAAGTTATTAAGTTAAAATAAAATAAATTAGTGAATTAAGTTATTACTGAAGTAATTTATATTGTATACTTGTATATTATTATTTTAAATATTTTTAGTATGATTATGATGTATTTATAATGTACAGTAGTATGTACACTGTATATTAATATTTATATATATAAAATGTATACATAAATTTATATAGATTAAAATAAATATTCTAAAATAAATTAAAAATATTTAATAAATACCTTATTATACAAATTAACTATTTATAAAGTCAATTGCATCATTAATTTATTATTTTATACATTAATTGAGTAATTATCCTTTAATTTAACGTGTATAAATCACTAACTTTAATTAATTTTTATATGTAATTAAATAACTTATTTTTATAAATTAATTCTACAAGTAAGTAGCCCTGTGAAAGGGCTTTCCAACCCTATAATTTATTTTGAAATTGGACCCCATAAAGGCTCTCAATTCGAGGCTCAAACTTGGCCTTAGAGAACGTAGTGCCGCACTAGATAGTCCCACATCGTGGGTCTTCAAGTCTCTGCACCCACATATAATGATTTCCATCCGAAGCTACTCTGTCGTCACTTGTCTGGCGCACTTATACCCATTACACTATACCCTCTGAGCATATTGTATATTGAGCATTGGTTTGGGGTTGGAAGCTCGATTTGTCTGGGTCCTGTTCAATTGAGCTGGGTCTGGGTCGAAACTATACATTGAAATACACTAAAAAAAAACTAGGACTGGGCTTAGTAGTGGTCTAGTTCCACCCGTGAGGGTTCTGTGTATCCCATGAAAAGCCTGGTTCACCCATTAAAAGCCTAATTTTTGGTTAAGTGAAGGCTCAGTGTGAGTGAGGGAATGAATTGAGAAAAAAAATATGTGTTGAGCCCTCTGTGTGTGTTGTGTATATGAGTTGTGTTGCCTAAGTGTTGTGTGTGTGTAATGTGTTGTGTATGTATATATGTGTATATGTATATATATACGTATATATGTATAGTAGTATATATGTATAGAGTATATATGTCTGTAATACTAGTATAATTAGCATATAAGTAGAGTAGTATACATATAAGCCTTATGTGTGTATATATTTATGTTAAGACTTTGGTGATATTTTTATCCATCACTGTAGGTATATATATCTGTTAGTAAAGATAGTTCTTTTTACCTTATAGTTTGTACATATGTTTTATAAGGCTATATTGATACTTAGATATGTCACTGTACATATAGAATATATTACTAAAGGTATTAGTATATGTTAGTATAGTACATATTAATAGCTATTTTTGTACATAAACTTAGGTTTATCTAGTATAGTATATATAATTAATATAGAGTTATTTCATTTAGTTTTTTATAATGCCTGATTAGTTGCAAATATGTTTAAGGCATATTAGTTAGTAGTTAATTAATTCATTTGTATATAATTAACTCATTAATTCATTCTTTGATTCATTATTTCATTTTGTATATATAATTGACATTTTTGGAATAAAAGAGCATTTTTGAAAATAGAGAGTGATGTATATCAATAATTGCCTCCTAGTGAACGACTTGAAATAAATCAGTAAAAATTATGTAATACCCTCTCAAAGGGCATTAAGAGCAAGCACCCCCTTAGGTGCTTGCGGGTTAGAGAGAGCCGGTGTGGCGATTGAAGCATGGTAACCCTATTCTTGTAATAGAAAATGTAGCTAAAAGGAGGGAGGGCAGAGCCCGACCGGGAAGGGGGGCATGAGGGGTTTTCCCCCCAGATTCCTTCTTTGAGTTGTAAGTGCTGAGTTCAAGGAAGGAGGGCAGCGCCTGACCGGGAAGGGGGGCCTGGGGGGTTTTCCCTCCCAGATTCCTTATTGGTTTCTCTAACTAGCATGCGTCCTTCAACTAGCACTTTCATCTAGAGATTTCCCTTCCCTGCTTTATATTTCTCAGCTTCTGGTGTGACGATTATTGGGGGCAGTTGGAACTATTCCTTACCTTGAGAAGAGGATTTGATCTGGTGCTTATACTTCTCATCAGCCTGGTTCAGAAGTGAATCCAATCGATGATCGGGCAGAAGGCCACTAGCGTAGGGTCATTTCTGAAGGGTGACTTCCCGTGGGTCAAAGTAATAAAGAGAACTGTCTGTTGCTATAAAATGACACGACATCTATTTGCATTACAACTATAATACAACGACATAATTAAATCACTGATTTTATACAACACAGATTGTCGACGATCAAGGGGTCCTATTTTTTTTTTCCCTCTTGCAAATCTTTTCTTTAAATCCCTCCTACCAAACCTACCTTAATCAAGATCTCTAAGCTATCCTTCCAATAGAATTAAATGGATCAACATCTACAAAATTTTAGATCGCGATAAATAGTACCTGTAAGATGAAACTGACTCTTTCCTCCCTTAGGCAGATCACTCCCATCAGCCTCGTCGTCCTCGTCGAGCATGGGGAGGATGGGCGATAATGCCCTTGGCTAATTCATTTGCATTTGCGTGAATCAAGAGAGAGGGCTTCGATTCGTAGATGTGGCCAGAATCGTCCTTCCATCGAGATTCTAGTACCTTTGTGTATAGAATTGAAAAGACGAGGGAAACAATGACAGGGTTGGCGAGGAAGAGGGCATCCTGCAATTTGTATGGGTGGGAGGACTGCCTGATTGTGGGATAGGAGCCCTAAAGGGCATGGGGGTGCACGGAATTTTTTTTGACGGGGGCATGGGGGCAGCGTGGGATTTTTTTCAAGGGATCGTTTAAGTTTATATTATTTGAAAAGATTTTGTGTCTTAAAAAAATATTTGTATTGTAATGTTAATAATTGATTGTTATAAAACAAAATAAGGCATAACAATATTAATAATTTTCATCTTTGCATATCTCAATGCTAAATGGAATCTGAAGCTCTTTTTTATTTGAAGAGATAAATTTGAATTTAGCTTTTCCCTCTTTATATTACTAAAAGAATGCTAAAGATGAAATAATGACCTTTTTTCACCTACACCAAATTATTGTTCGGTAAAAATATTATAGTAATATAAATAAAAACAATCGCTAAATCAAAGGCTATATGACAAATATATTTGCCACTAATACTAATTGTCATTTGCTAATTGCCACTAAATCAAATGTAATAGCGACAAATATATTTGCCACTAATACTAATTATCATTTGAGAAAATGTTATAGTGGCATATGCAAGATATTTGTTGCTAAATCAAAGGAATTAGTGATAAATGCATTATATGCCACTATCTGATTCGTCGCTAAAGGCTATTTTTTTTTTAGTGTCTCGTGGCCTTGCCTCTTGACCTAGGTGGCAGAGATCTCCTTGCTACACCCCTTAGATCTGCCGTGGGGTCTTGATCAGGGGCTATTGGGTCATTCCGACGTTTGGTGAAGTTGGTTTTGCCCTCTAGTCCATACATCAATATGCATAACTCCTCTTATTGTCGCATTAGATGTTTTGGACACATCGTGCCTACTTTGTGTGCATTCTTGCATGCCTATTTGTGCACATATATGTGCATCTTTGGATTAATAGTAGGCTATGCATGTAAAGTGTCATTATTTTTCTCATGCCTGACACAGAGACCTTGACCCTTGTTTATGAATTGGATCATGAACAGTGTTGATCCAAAAATTGCCTTTAATATGCTTTATAAAAAGATGACTAAGGATATTTGTGAGGCACTGGAGTGTTAGTATTCTATACAGACCAGTAGCTCACAACATGCAGACATTTGTAGAAGGATATGGAACACCAACTTGGGAGATCTGTCCATGGCTGACTAATTTACCACTATGGAGTGCTTGTTTGAGGAACTTGATGTTTTCCAACCTGCTTGTTGTGACAAGTAGATTACAGAGCAAGCTGAGTAGTAGACTTACCATTTCCTTGATGGCCTTTCCAGTCAATACCAATTTGTAGGTGTGTACACGAGTCGAGTTGGGACTCAATCCAAACCCAACCCATGGTTTTCGGGTTGGGATTTTTCCAACCCAACTGAACCCATTACATTACTGTTGTGAAAAAAAAATCGTAGATCGCGTTTTTGATAAAAGCGTCGTAGTATAGTTGCGAAATACGATTCAACAAAGATATTATTTTGTAAAAAAATAACGAGACTTTGAGTCTCGATCGTTCGTCTCTGGGAGGCGTTGCTTTTACTTTTGAAATCGATCTTACTCTACTTTGTTTAGAATCGCATGCTAATTCGTGATTATTACGTATTTAGATATGACATACTTAGTTGCAAGAATATTAGGAATCGGAAACAGGCAACTTGAATCACACAAAAAGAATGACAATTATTAAGCTCATGGTGATTTCAAACATATAGAGACAAATATATATATAAAAGCATTTTTCATTCATTCAACGGGAGAGTCGTTTGCAACATAAAAGGTAGAGGAAAGCTTGTACATAAATTCTTGAAAATTAAACCTAGCAACTAGAAAATAATTACATACAAGAATCGATGGGGGGATTTCGCATGCATCATAAGGGGAGAAGTAAGACTACACTACTAAGTAGTAAATAAAAGCAGTAAATATACGAAGAGCTAAACTACTAATCTAGCAGAAGGAAGGGCATTCGGAGGTGGTCTCCGATGAACTTTGAGTGGCTGAGAGGAGGGGTGGCCAATGTAGCTTAGGCCGGCCCTTGGAGAGAGGTTGGGGAGCTGATCTAGCTTCCTGGCGTGGAGATGGTGGCCTCCATGGTGGTGCTTAACTCTTGGAGGTGGAGTGGAGATGGAAGTGGCTAACCTAAGTGGAATGAATGCCAAGGAAGTGAATGGGTGCAAATGGCCACCCATTGGGTCTTTTTATAGACCTAAGGGAAGTTCTCTAGAGAATTATGGAATTCTCTAGAGAGGCCTATGGTGGGAGCTCGTGGGAGAGTGAGAGAGAGAGGGTGGATGGTGGTTTTTAGATCCACCAAATGTGGATCTAAAAATTGAATGGCTCTTGGTTTCTATTTTTGGCAACCAAGGCAACCGCACATGGTAGAGAGTTCTAGAGAACTCTAGGCTAGGTATTTTCATGTGGATGGTGTGTGTGGGTGTGTGTGGGTCGAAACTTAGATGGCTAGGTTGATTAGGTTAGGTTCTAGTGGGTTTAGGTCAAGGTATGTCTCAAATTAGGGTTATAAACCCTAATTCACTAAGGTAAAGTGTAATTAAACTTAATACAAGTTTAATTGGGTGTGTGAAAACTTAATTGAGAGTAAAATAACTCAATTAATTTAGGTCTAGGTCAATTGGACTCTCACTGAGTCCAATTGGACAGTGTGTGCTGAGATCAGGGCTCAATTGGACTTAATGAGTCCAATTGAATAGACTGATGGAATTGACTAAGATCCAAGTCAATTAGTTTAGTGAGGACCTAATTAGGTCCTTAGGGAGGTCTAGAGGTGATGTACTAGGGTTAGGGCACCTTAATTTAGGTTTTTATGGGATTGGAATTGGGTTTAGGGACCTAGAGATCCAAGATCAAGGCTTAAATCTCAAAATAGGAATTGGAGAGCAGTATCAGACGTCTAATAATAGAATCAGACATCTTATACTAAAAAATCAGAAGTCTAGACTTGTTGTCTGGACGTCCAATCAGAGTCAGGAAGGATTTTGGGTTCTGTTTTGGGTATTCTGCAGAAATTGGACGTCTGACAAAGTGTCTGAACATCCAATAACACTGCAGAAGTGGGTTTGAAGTGTGCGGGAGTTGGCTAAGGGTCCTGGACATCCTAAAACTTATCTGGACGTCCAGAGAAGGGTTGGAACTAGGGTTTTAGGGCTTCCTAGGGTGCGGTGACCTAATCTAAGGGTGGCTAAGGCTTGGAGAAGTTTCTAGGCTATCCTAGGGCTAGGATGGACCTAAGCTTTTCACATTTTATTGCTTTATTCCTACTTAATAGAATAGAAAACCTTTAACTCCCTTACATTATTATTCCTACATCTAAACTAGGCCTTCTGCTCCAGCTCTGCTACAACTTCCGTTATTTCAGATCCAGCTTCAGATCTTGCTCCAGATCAGCTTATTCCCTGCAATCGACATAATGCACTTAATCAGCACATTATAACATTATCTTATGCATAGCTAAAGGAAAGCAGTAAAGATGCAGATAACGCGTATGCATGCATGAATTTCCCTAACTTATGCTAAGTTCTAGCCTAATCTAGGTCATTTAAGACCTATGATTGCTGCGCAATCATACCCCCATGCCTAAATCTTGCTAGTTCATACTAAATGTAAGACTAAATTATTTACAGCAAGGGTCCCTAAGGGACTGATTATTTTATCAAGTGTATGCCTAGAGATTTTTCTCCTTTTTGTTTGCATCCTATATTCTAGAAATCTAGAAAAATGTGAAAGTGCAGCTACGTAGCCTTTGCAACGGATTCGAGTGAAAAACTGATTCACCTCTAAAGCCTGTACTTGACCCCTAGTAAAAATTCTAGCAAGATAGGCGGACTTCTTCCCTTGGGGTATTCAAGATATTCTATGAATTTCACCCCGACTTTAGGCTTAGGTAGAGAATCTCTGAGGAAAAGGATTATGTATTTGGTGGCTCATTCTCACTTGGTGCTACATAGAGACTAGTACTACAGAATCTAGATTCCCGGATTACTAAGTAACTCAACTTAGAGAAAGACGAGAAAAACTATGCTCTCTTTGATTCCTTTGTATCCATTCTCTCTTACTCTTTTTTTTTTCTTTCTTAGAGCTCACAACTTTACCAGATTCACATATATGACTTGTATTTGTGGTCTCACTAGGCATTAACACTTTAATTAAGTTCTCATAACCCTAACACTAAGTCGGAATTCCTTAGCTAGTATTTGGGCGGTCAGAAACACAAGAAAAATAGGTTAAAGGCCATATTTGGTGGAGCTCAATTTGGTGGTATTGCCTCGATGAAATAAACACTAAATATTCTTTCTTTTTTTTTTTGCTTTTTCTTCTTTTTCTAAGTTTTTTTTTTCAATTTTTCTTTCTTTTCATCATTTTTTTTTTCATTTCAATTTTTTTCTTTCTTTCTTTTTTTTTCACAACATAACATAACTAGCACACATCCATGAACTTTATTGATGATGCATTATTAGGGATTGGTGGTACTCAAGAGACATTGGGTGACTTACTTGGTGGAAGTACCTACTCACGACACCGGGAAAGACGGATAGGATGGTGTGTTTCTGACCTTGGTATCAATACCCTCCTTTAGCCGAGGATTCCATAAAGAATGGTCGTAACCATCCACCTTAGCCCTAGTTTTATGAAAACTCGCTCTCCGCATATTTGCCTTGTTTGGTGGCTCTCAGTATTTCGCACATAAATGCATACGCAGGAAACGAGAGCGAAAACTATGCCTAATCTATGAGTATCATCACCTAATTATCTAGGATTCTAGATTCCTTGTACTAATCTTAGAGCACCAGTACACTCTACTCTCATCTCACACTATTTGGTGGATTTTTGGAAGAAAATCAGCCTGACTTCCAAAACACTATCTAGGGGTTCAGGAAAAGAAGCACTGCTTCTTCTTGACAAACTGAAGATGTTTATCAACCTTCACCGTGAATCCATTGCAAATTCTACATGTGTGTGAAAAGTTGTACTGGATTCCAGATTACATGAATCAACTAAAGGATAAAATCCCCAATGCATTCTCCTAATAAAATAATCTTATTCATGAATGCAATATGTATATATGCTATAGACATGTAACCTCGCATAATTTGTACTTTGTGAATTTCCCGTATCGGGTTACAATCAGCTTGACCCTAAATTTAGAACAAAAGGTGAGCAGGTGAGTTGGAAGTGGCTGTTGCGGATGATTTCTAGCTCCAATGCGAGCATTGGAGGTGGAGTCGGTTGTTCTTTTATTTAAGGTCCTAAAGTACGTTTTACATGCAGCTCCGAGGTTTTCCTAAGTGTTGGCATAAAATTTTTTCAGTTTTGCTGTATCTACCCCCCCATGCCTAAGTTCTTGCATGTCCTCATGCATGAATGTAAAAGAAATTAAATATTGCAGGGAGAGAATGGGTAGAAATCACCTGTAATTGCTCCTGAAATTATATTCAGCTTCGGCCAATCTGTCAGATGCACTATGCAAAGGAAATATGCTAAAGGAAAAATATGGTATGTATAAAAATGGTTATATATAAATGATGGTGGAATGTGGGGCGAATGGTATCTATACGTGCTGAGTTTAACGCCTCCAGCTGGGCGAGCACTGAATCACACGTCCTCACTAATATGAATAGTCTTGTCAGGTGGAGGAGGTTCCTGGGCCAAAAATGGCTTGAGGCGCTGGCCGTTTACCGTGAATATATGCCTAGATTTTAGGTCCTTGATCTGGACTACCCCATTAGGGTATGGCTGCATCACAACATACGGGCCAGTCCACTTGGACTTGAGCTTCCTCGCGAACAGTTTCAGTCGTGAATCAAATAGCCAGACTTGCTGGTTGCACGTGAATACTTTCCTCTGGATGTGGCGGTCGTGAAAGGCCTTGGTCTTGTCCTTGTATATTAATGCATTCTCATAGGCCTCCTGTCGGATTTCTTCTAATTCGCTGAGCTGGAGTTTTCGTTCTTGATCTCCTGCATCGAGGTCGAGGTTGCATTTTCGCATTGCCCAAAAGGCACGGTGTTCCAGCTCTACAGGAAGGTGACAGGCCTTGCCATATACCATGCGATATGGTGACATTCCGAGTGGGGCCTTGTATGCAGTCCGGTATGCCCAGAGTGCATCGATTAATTTGTCGAATCAGTCCTTCCTGTCTAGTCTAACCGTCTTCTGGAGAATCAGCTTGATTTGACGGTTAGACACTTCAGCCTGCCCATTGGTCTGTGGGTGATATGGGGGTGGCTATGCGGTGATGTACTCCGTATTTCTTTAACAACGACCTGAAATGGGCGTGGATGAAGTGGCTTCCCCCATCGCTAATTAGAGTGCGGGGTATTCCGAATCTCGCGAAAATATTTTGCCGTACGAAAGAAATGACGGTCTTGTGGTCAGCCCGTCTCGCCGGGATGGCCTTGACCTACTTTGAGACACAATCAACAGCTAGCAATATGTACTCGAAGCCATGCGAGTTTGGAAAATGGACCATAAAACCGATGCCCCAGACGTCGAACACTTCTACGACCATGATGGGTTGGAGTGGCATCATGTCTCTCCTGGTCATAGAACCGATTGACTGACATCGTTTGCAGCGTTGGGCGTAATCGTGTGTATCTCTGAAGATGGTTGGCCAGAAAAATCCCGACTGGAAATACAAGGTGACTTACCAGTCACGTCTGTCATGAAAGTCCTCTCTAAAATAATTTACAAGCATCCGAGCTCAACAGATAGCCGTATTCATGCCATATCTATAAAAAAAAAGATGTAAGCCAAAATAAATAATTAAACCATGAGAAGAAGACATAATTCTTTTGGAAAAAAGGTGCCACAAATCGGAAACAACCAGATAACATCTTGTATGCAAGTCTCGTCTCTTTTGCTAGGTAGGAGTGTTGGAATTCTTGATAAATTTGCATAAAGAGCCGTAGACACCAACAAGTAAGGAAAAAAAGCTAAAAGAAAGATGGGAGATGACAGAAACCTTACCCAACCAATCTTCAGAAACTTATAATCCAATCAAATCCAACCTGATATCATCAGGAATGAAATTGGGCAATGATCACTTTAGAGGAAAGTATTACAAAATAAAGAGTAAAGTTTCTCTCCAAATTAGTAATACCTCTTACCTGGACAAACTTGAAAAAATCCTTCATAAATAAAATACATTTAGAATTAAATGTAAACACTAAATAATCCATAATTCATAATATGATTACAAGACGAGTCCAACGATCCTTAAAATAACAATAAAGAAGAGTCTTAGAGTGTTATACAATTACAAGAAAGTTTTTAAAATTTCAATCACAAAGCAACATAATTAATTAAAGCTAAAAACAAAATTCATAAGAATTACTCCATTTACTTCAAACTTTAATCACTTCATTTTTTCCTGGAAGATAAAGGAAACAAATCAAGAATTACTTTAATAACTAATAGATTACAAAAATTTAGAAAAATGCAATCATTTTTCAATTACCCCTAATTTGTGAACATCACATATGTTAAATAAACTCTTTCATGATACTCTAAATCTTCATAGTCCACAATGATTATTACAATAAAAATGCATTCAAATTATGAGTAAGTAAATAAAATTTGAAAAGAGAAAATGTCTAAATAGTAAATAAAAACTTACGGTACCTAAAAGTTCAATTTTTTCAAGACCCTCAACTTTTTCTTCCACCTCTTTGATCGAAGAAGATCTCAACTAATCTTCACAGCAAATCAAACATTCAACAATCTTGTCAAAGAACTTCTGAACTAATTAAGTATGCATCTTCCCGTGCTAAAGGTAGGCTGCAAGGAAACAGTAGACATCGGAATAGCTAACACATCTCTTGCTATCAAAAATAAAATATGATATTTGGATATATGAACCTTTCACCAATTTAAAATATTAAAATTTTGGTCATCCTTCTTACATGGCTCATCAAAATATCTGTTCATTTTTATTTTGATTTCTTCACTTTGTTCTTCTTGGAGATGCCTTTGAAATTCACTTTCAAAGCCAATATCTATGTCATCTTCATATTCATCTACATTCATGGAAACTTGGTCGGTTGTCTTTTCTTCATTTCTTAATGATGATCAGCTACTCAAGTCAAGCAACTTGTAATGTTCATAAAGCTCATTTATGAAAAACATGAGGTTATCAACCAACTCCAAAACATGCTCTTTTGCATACACTTTAGAGAAACAAAATCACATACTTCAATATGAAATGAGGATCTAAAAGAACAAGAACCAATAATAACATGTTAACTTTGTCTGAGCTTCACCAATATTTTTCTAATTTTTCCTTCATCCTTTTTGCTATTGCTTGTAAGGTATGGCCATTGCTTTTAGACCAATCAATCAAAATATTCTCTATCTTACACACTTAATGAAAATAAATATTGGCTGTAACATAAAGATTTCTTGACAAACATTTGGTGGCATCAAAAAAGCATTTTAGAAACTTGGTTAACACATGAGCATGCTTCTAGTCTTCCGTGGTAGGTAGACCCAAATCAAGTTCGGAGCTAAATTGAGGGTCTTCTTCTTCCATTCTTTCAAATACTTTTTGAAACTTTATAGTAGTTTCCAACATCAAATAAGTGGAATTCCACCTGGTTAGAACATCAAGACCTAATGTTGACTTAAAAGGAATTCTCTTTTGTCCAACATATTTCTTGAATTGCAATCCTCTAGCATTTGAACTCCTTACGTCCTTGATAGCATCACGAATTTGAGAAATCAATGCTTGCATCTCTTTAACACCATCTTTTACTATTAGATTCAAGATGTGAGCATAACACCTTATGTGAATGTATTTTCCATTTAGAATATTGTCATTCCTCTTGCCAAATGTGGATTTCAAATAATTGACAGCCACATCATTTGCATTAGCATTGTCCAAGTGATTGTTCCCACCCTCTCAATTCCCCATTTAAGAAGACATCCTTCAATCATTTTTCTAATTTCTTTTCCCTTGTGGCATGATATGGTGCAAAAATTGATGATTTTTTTTTTAACTTCCACTCATTATCAATGAAATGTGTAATCAAACATAAATATGAAATATTTTGAATGGAAGTCCATAGATCACTTGTAAAGTAAATCTGACCTTCACTTTCTTTAAAATGTTATTCAATTTCATCTTCTCACGTGAAAGAATCTTTATAATATCTCTAGCTACGGTATTTCTAGAAATTGGCTTAAGGTTAGGTTGAGTCACTTACATAAAATATTTAAAGCTCTCATAATCTCCAAAATTAAAAGGCAATTCATCAACAATGATCATCCTATCAAAAGCTTCCCTTACAACTTCTTCATCATACTTCCTTAATGCAAGAGAATTCTCTCCTTGCTTCCCAATTGATTGAAATGTTAATGTTCTTTATCCACTTGATGATAAATAAGAACGTAATGGACTCTTCTTGCACTTCTGTTGAACGTGAATCGATAGTGTATGGGTTTCATTTTTACTAACATAAACATAGGACATACCACAATACTTGCAAATTACATTAATTCTTTCTTCTTTATGTTTACGTTTAGTAAAATGCTTCCACACATCAGACCTTTCTCAATTTCTATTCTTTCTCATTTAAACCTCTAATTCAGACAAGCTAGGTTCGATTGAGTCAATGAAATTTTGCAAGGCGATTCATTGCTTCCCTTAACTTCATCATCCATCTAAAAAAATAAATTCATCATTAAGATTTTGTTTTTTCATCTCCAAAATTGAAACTAGTTAGCAACTTAATTTTAACATTATTTGGCTGAACAAAATCGACATTTTGTGCAGTAAATGAGTCTTCCCAGAACATGAGACTCCACTGAATAAAGGTTAGACACATCCATATAAAATAAGAGCTCAAAGTATTGTTCATGAGAAAAACATGAAAAGTCTCAAGAATATTTAAAGGCAAGAAATATACCCTCTTATTGTCATGCATTCTGTATTTCAACCTCATCAGAATTCTCTTCTAATGATTGGAAAGGGAAAAAACACTAAACCAAAACAGATGCACTGAGACCATTAATTATGTTTTTTTTTCAAATTGGTTCAACGATTTATGTCGGTCAATAATTGGAGTCAATATATGTTTTGAATATTTAATGGATGGCTATGAGGTTTTAATTGTAGAGCAACTTAAATCTGCACTTAAGGCAAAACGATAGGCTCTGAATGCCCTATATGCTAAGCTTGAAGAGGAGAGGAATGCTTCTGCTGTTGCCACCAACCACACAATGGCGATGGTAACCAAACTTCAAGAGACAAGATGAGAAGTTAGCAATGCAGATGGAAGCTTTGCAATACCAGAGAATGATGGAAGAGCAATCTGACTATCTGAGTATGACCAAGAGGCATTGCCAGAGAAAGATGGTGGGTGGTGGTGGTCGGGAAAGATAGTCAGGAAAGATGGGCTGTGTGGTGATGGTGGTGGGTGGTGGCGGTGGCAGCTCCGGTGAAGGGTGGTGGTTGTCGCTAGACTTGCTACTCAATAGCAATGAAGAGGAGAGGAAGAGAGGAGGGAGGAGATGTTGAGTTGACCTTGAGGCTCGAGCAGTGACGATGAGAAGGAGGAAGCTTCGAAGCTACGACCTGTGATGGAGATTCAGAGAGGCTGGTGGGGGGCATCGTGGTGGGCCACTGGCTGGAACAACCATGGAGGATGTTAAGACCCGTTCTGTCCTGAACCTTTTAAGACGTATGGACTGTTGGTCAGACGTCTGGTCAGATGTCTGGACGCCTTCCTAGATGCCTGGAAATTGAAATTTTTGTGCAAGCCTTCACGTCTGCGTGCGGGTGGCGCGCAGACAGTACCCTATTTTTCTCCCCTTCTTTTCTCTCCCCTCCTCCAGAGAACCCTAACACCATCTTTATAAACCCCTCTTCCCCTCTCGTTCTCCCCACTCCACCAGCCCTTCTTCTCTTCCTCTCCACCCCAGCGAGAGGAGCTAGTGCAAGAGAGAGAGCGTGAGAGCAGTGATGAGGAGGAGCGGCGTGAAGAGAGGAGGAACTTGAGTTCGCGAGCTCGTGTGGGAGCTCACTGGAGGGTGCACGGCCAGAGTGACGCGTGCGGGAGGAGGAGTGCGTTAGGGAGTCGTCCCTGACACTGTTGTAGCTGGAGCTGCAGGTGAGGGGGTGAGGCGCGGCTGCGCGTGGCGAGGGTGAGCGGGAGAAGGTTCTGGTTCTAGGTTTGTCCCAGAATCAGACGTCTGGAGTGACGTCCAAACGACGGAGCGGATGTTTGGAGACGACTCCAGACATCTAAAGGTAGATCTTCGCGAAGGTACGTTCCCTTTGCGGATACGGCCATGCAGGTTGCTCCATAACTATGCTTTGCATGGCTAATTTGAGAAGATTTTGCTGTTGCGTGTAGGATTTGCTTCGGAAAGGCGCGGGACACGCCCTCCCACATGTTTCAGGTGTCTGGGTAGCTTACCAGACGGCTGGAAGCACTCCCAAACGTCCGGAGAGGTGGTCGGACGTCTGGAGCTGGGTCCAAACGGTCCAGAAGAGGTTCTGGACGTCTGAGGTCGATGCAGAGCCTGAGGTACGTATCTGGACACTTTTAAGATGTCTGGATATTGTGCCAGACGTCTGATTTGAGTTACTAGCCCTGTTTTTGACCCATTTTGGGTCTGTTTGAGGTTCGTTTTATGCAAATAAGATATCGGTGTTTTCCTTGTGAGTTCCTCTACTTGTTAGAAGGCTTTCTATACTATTCTGAATGTTCCTTTGTGATTGTCCCTTGTTATAGGACTTCGTTCCGTTACGGATTCGGGGCTTACTAAGACACGTGAGCCTGCCGTTCGAGCCCCCAATACCTTGGGTTGTCTGGTAGAGTGGCTTCCCCTAATTTAACTACAAACCTGAATACATGTGTGGAATGAATGACTTGAACCTAGGATATGACATGAATCCAGGGACGAGAAACACTTGAAATGTCTGTATGCGTGATTGAATTGCAGTCTTGAATGAGTAGACAGAAAACAACTTCCTGTTAATGAACAAGAGCTGCCTGTGAAATATGAATTAACTGTGCTAGTGAAATAGTTGAATGTAACCTTACCTGTTGTATACGTTAAATGCTAGAATACGAGCTACATGTGTATAACCTGAGAATGGAAACATGAATGATAGAAATACGAGCTGCTTGTGTATAACCTGAGAATGGAAATGTGAATGATGAAACCGGGTATGGAATGGTATGAGAAATATGAGCATGAACCCTACGGGGAGTTAGGAGTAGAGCTCCTGAGAATGAATGGAATGGATCTGGAAATGTGAGTGGGGAAGTGTGTTGGCCCTTGAGTACATAGTACCAAGGAGAGTGACTGTCCCCTGTTTAGTGTAGAGCGGAGCTAGCCGCCTTTGGGTTGGGACCCGGGGTTAAGATTAGCCATTCTGCACCGACTTCTTGGCCCTCGTGTACACCGTACCGGGGAGAGCTACTAGTGTAGGGAGAGAGCTAGCCACCCCATGGGACCCGGGATTCAGCTAGCCACCCTACATCGACTTGTTAGGCCCACTAGGCAAACCAGGGTAGTCAGGAGAGGGTGCGCAGACTGTGGAGGGGTGAGACCCCTGTGTGATTTTTAGGGGCTAGACCCCTGTTATTGAGAGGGCTAGGCTCTATACTATTCCGTGCTGTACTTTGAGCGTACCCGTTAACGGAAACGACTGACCGCGTGCTAGTGCAGGGTAGCTACCCGTGCACTTATTGCACGTGCCGTAGTCACCGTTACGTTTGTCCGTGACCTTGGGGTAGTTGACTGGGTGTAGGACCACCACAGGGGGACTCTCCTGGCCAGGAAAGCACCACGTGCGACTTCTACTCTTCGGAAAAGACTGCAATCAAGATCGTTCCCACAAGGAACATTCGAGATCAGGAAAGAGATCTGAGAAATAAACCAAGGGGTGAAAAGGAATAACTTATAAAATAAAGTAATTGGAATAAACAGCTACTTGTTCACTTTTACTACTTTAGTTAGTTGGTTGCCACTCTACTCAGCGTTCGTTAACTTTGTGTACTCATAACCTTTTCAGCTTCAGGTGTTGAGCAGCCCGAGTCTCCGACTACAGAGGGTGCTGGGCCTAGTAAAGCCCAGTAGCAGTAGTCTTCCTTTGTAGTACTTTTTGTTGTAGTGAGTACAGACTCTTGTACCTTTATATTTCTGTACCTTTACATTCCTGTACCTTGTTACTGTTTTACTGTTATGGTGGTGATATGTACTGTAGCAGCTTTTGCTTTCCATACTGCTGTACTCTTTTACTGTTAGTTGCTTTGCATAGTGAATGTAGTTTACTTTCCTGCTTTTTGGTTATTTCTTGTTGAACGATTGGGTCATGGGATCAGTCAAGTCGGGCCGATCTCGTGTCCTGTAGGGATTCGAGAACCAGGTCGTAACAGAGGAACTCAGGAGTCCGAGTTAGGAAGGTGACGAAGGTCAGTTGCGACTCACGAGCGGTGCACCTGGGGTGTGGAAAGGTTAGGGCTTTTGCGTTGGGCTTTTGGATGGTTGCGATGAATGAGGGAAAACTTGAAAGGGCTAAAAAGTGAAACTCGCATGGATTCCTGGAGGCTTATGTGAGAGGGAGTGCATTTTGGCATTTTGGCCAACATGTGTTGCGTGGGTTTTTACTATTATTTTTTCTTAAAGAAAGTTGCGTGGCTTTTTTTTATTTAGAGTTTGTAATGGGATGATTTTTTTTTAAAGTTTGCATGGATAATTTCATATATATATATATATATAACTAAGAAGTTGGTTGAATCGGGTTGTGGGTTGGGTTGGGTTTATTAGACTTTAAACCCAACCCAACCTATTTTTAATCGGGTTGAAAAATCTCAACCCAACCTAACCCAATCGGGTGGGGTTCGGGTTGAACCCAACCCGTGTACACCCGTACCAATCTACATGTGATTAGATTTTGTCTACCATGACTATTCCGAGTCTAAAGACTGTCTATGGGCATCTCTAGAAGATTGATGCAAGCACTGCTTCTCTCTCTACCATTGCTATGCCTAATATCGTTGATCTTGCAGTCTTCGGGGGGAGAGGAGGTAACTTTAGTGGTCGCAAATGTGGGTGTAGACTTGGTGGGGGTCATTATAGATGTATCTACCCCTTTGTGACCCTTATAAGAAGACTAGTCGTTTCTCCAACAAATGTTGGGAGAAGTTTGGGAGACTTGCCTGGGCACATTAGACTTCTACTATTGTTGTTCCTTCTTCTGAGTCTGAGGTGCCTCCTGATCAGACAAGCATCCCATTTATTGTGGATGAACTTGATCATCTGTGTCAGTTTCTAAGGAGTGAGCCCTCCTCTATTGTTGCCCTTGCCATAGGTGCTGTAGCAAATGCTATCTATATAGGTAAGAGTGATTGGATTATTGATTCTGGGGCACCTTACTCATCTTACCAGTAGAGCTACCAATCTGTCCTCATCCAAAGATTCTGATATTGTTACCTCAGTCAGGTTAGCAAATGAGAGCATGTCTCCTATCACATTAGTTGGCATTGTGTAGTTTTCCCCTCGTTTATAGCTTTTAGATGTTTATTATTGCTTTGAATTTTTCCTTAGTTTATTGTGCAAACAACTAAAATGTTGCATTACTTTTTAAGAGTATTATTGTTACTTTCAGGACATCTAGACAAAGTAGACGGTGGGGGCTATGAGCACTGTGGACTCTACCATCTGGATCTTCCATCTCCTTTTGCTGGGGCTACCTTTATATCATCTAATCCTTTCTTATGGTACTCCAAACTTGGCCATCCTTGTCTAAGCTTCACCAGATGTTTCTTGACGTCCCACCTTCCACCACATTTGATTGTGAGCCTTGCTAACTTGGGAAGCATCATTGACGTTCTTTCCCTTCTTCTGTGGAGCCGTTGAGTCAAAGTGCTCTTGAGTTGATTCATTTCTCTGAGAAAATAAATCTGATTATTTTCAATGATAAATTCTTTTTTGAAGTGTAAAATTCTTTTTCCACCAAAATTAAATGTTTTAGATCAGATAAACTTCTTGAGTTTGTTTAGCGACCTCTTCAGTCCTTTCTTGAGGAGAATGGGACCATTCACCAAACTTCTTACCTCCATTACAACAAAAAGGGATTGCAAAAAGGAAGTTATGACACCTACTTGACATTGCTAGGACGCTTTTGTTCTCTAAGAGTATTCCTAAGTCCTTCTGGGGGGATGTGGTTCTTACTATTACTTATTGCATCAATTGCCTCCCCTTTATTCTTGGAGGTGAATTCCCTTGAAGTTGCTCCATCCTGATAAGGAACTATTTTCTTTGCCACTCCACACTTTGGGGTGTGTTTGTTTTGTCCACAACTTCGGTAGCCTAGACAAATTGTCTCCTCAAGCGACCAAGTGTGTGTTCCTTGGCTATTCCCGCGCGTAGAAGGGGTATAGGTGTTTTGACCAAGTTGGCAAGCATTACCGAGTTTGTGCTGACGTCACGTTCTTTGAGAGGGTGTCTTATTTCTCTCTTGAGGGGTGTGCTGCCTAGTTCCAGGCCCATGTTTACTAGAGAATGGAACCTACACCAAATGTGCTTGTGCCTACTCCCACTCCTGTGATTTTTGATGTTGATGTAGGTACTCATCCATCATTCTCTATGCCTCCTACCAGTGCTGCTTCGGATGCTCCTCCCTAGGCGGAGAGCCATTGTAGGGGTGATGATCGACCCATTTCTCTAAGAAAATCGGTTCGGTCATGTACGCTGCATTGTATGTCTCATTATACTTCTACCCGCTTGGATTATTTAGTGTAGCAGTTCTCATAGGCTTTTCGCAATACTATTTTTCCTAGATTATATCAAGAGGCATCTTAGAATCTGAAGTGGGTGGCTGCTATGGATGCAGAGATGGAGGCACTTACCACTAGGGGCACATGGGACATTGTGACTGCTCCTCGCGGTGCAAAAATTATGGATTGCATATGGGTGTATAAAGTTAAGCATCATGTGGATGGCAACATTGACAGGTTTAAGGCTCGCCTTGTTGCAAAGTGGCTTACATAAACATATGTTGTCGACTTCTTTGAAACCTTTTCTCTAGTGGCATGTATCAACTCCATTTGTGTTATTCTATCAGTTGCTGTCAACTTGGAGTGACCCAATTTGGAGCTACAATTAAAGCCATACACACTGATGGTGGAGGTGAATATACCAAAGTTCATAAATGGTGTGTCGCCAATGGGTTCATCATCGCATTTCTGCCCCACACACACCAGAATAGAATGATACAACGGAGTGCAAGAACAGGCATCTTACCGAGGTTGCTCTAGGTCTTTTATATCATGCCAATGTTCCTCTCAGCTACTGGCCTTTAGCCTTTCAAATTGCAGCGTATATTATTAACCTCCTCCCCTCCCCTTTAACACAACATACAACACCATATAGTCTTCTTTTTCAACAAGAACCAGATTATCGCTTCTTGCGTGTATTTGGTTGTGCCTACTATCCGTTTCTTCATCCTTACAACAAGCACAAACTTCAACCCTGCTCTGCACTTCATATTTTCATGGGCTACAATTCTCACTACAAAGCCTATACATGCCTCAATCCTACCACTAAGAAGCTCCTTATTGCCAGGCATGTTACCTTTGATGAAACTTTATGCCCATTCAAACAAGTATCGTCACCAAGTTTCCCACCAACTACAGCAACTACTCCTTCCTCCCTTTTGTCGATGACATCCAAGTTTCCTCCACCTTCACACCTTGAACCTATCCCTATCCCTCCAGAACACTCTGTTCCACTTCCATCAAATCCACCTATTAGCTCGCCACGTCAAACCACAACTTCACCGCCTATTAGCTCTACCACTTCTATTCCTTGTCCCTCTTTAACACCACCACCACCACCACAACAACGAACTCACCCTATGGCCACTCGATCCATGCATGGCATTAGCAACAAAAAAAAGCCTTCTTGGCGTCTGCTTATCCCCTACTACAACACCTTCAGGTCCTTTATAATGAACAAGAACCCACAACATTCATTCAAGCTACTAAGCATAAACATTGGCTTGATGCCTTGGGTGAGGAATTTTATGCCATACAAAAAAACCAAACATGGACTCTTGTCCCTTGTCGCCCAAATATGAATGTGGTGTTGATTTAAGAGCCTAATTGCATCAATCGGGATGTAATTGTTATATGGTTACGTGTGAATTCATGTTGAAATTAGTGAGATTTGGGAGAGGTTTTTAGTCCCATACTGGAAGTGGATAAACCTCTTGGTGAGTGTAAAAGGCTTCTGCCTCTCATGACTTTGTAGCAAAGAGTGAGGGGGGGCTGGGAACCATGCACGCATGCATCCTGCCTCGCCCTGGCCTGACTCGAGCTCGGGTGAGAATCAATATGGAACTTGGAACTTGGACTCTTTTTGCTATAACTTTTAATATCACGATTTTGACCTGGATTGGTCGATCAAAAAGTAAAATTAATCAACCAATTGTTGTAGTCGATCAATGAGTTAAGTTTGGTCGATCAATTGGTTTGGTCGACCAAAAAGTCAAGTTTGATCGATCAATTTATTTTGGTTGATCAATGGGACTTAATTGGTCTATCCATTGCTGTATTTTCATAAAACCTGAACTCTATGTTATTCATGATCCTATTGAATGGCTCGTGGATACTGGAGCTAATGTACATATGTATACTGATAGATCGTTCTTTTCTTCCTATCAGGCCTACAGTGGCGGGACTGTTAAGATGAGAAATGACTCTGTAGCCAAGGTGTTGAGATTCAGATGCATGGACTTGAGGTTTTCCTCAGGGTGAGTCTGGACACTGAGTAAAGTGTTGTACATTCCTGCTGTGAAAAAGAATGTTCTTTTGGTTCCTTGTTAGTTAAAGAGGGTTTTGAGTTAGATTTTAAATGTAATAAAGTTGTTATGTTGAGACATGGAATATTTCATGGAAAAGGGTATTTGGCAGATTTTGATCTATTATTTAGAGTGAGATGTGATGTGGATGTATTATCTAGAAATGCTTTAAATGATATTAGTTTTTATTCGATTCAATCTGTTTGCAATAATATTGAATCTTATGATATATGGCATGGTAGATTGGGTCATGTAAATTTTAATTCTTTAAAAAAAATGATGAAATTAAATATAATTCCTAAACACATCATAGATAAAACTAATAAATGCGAAATATGTATTCAGGCTAAACAAACTAAGAAGTTTTTTTACTCTATTACTAGAGATACTGAGGTTCTAGATTTGATGATACGGATATCTGTAAGTTAACAGTGTGTTGACTAGGGGACAATAAAAAGCACTTTATCACCTCTTTAGATGATAGTAATAGATATTGCTATGTGTATATGCTTAAGTCTAAAGGCGAGGTATTAAGTAAATTCCTCATCTTTTAGAAGTAGAAACACAAACTGATAAAACTCTTAAGAGATTGAGGTCAGATAGAAGAGGGGAATATACGTCCATCTTATTTGATGAACAGTGCCAAGCTTTTGGTATAGTTCATGAAGTGGCGGCCTCATATTTCCCTCAATCTAATGGGATAGTAGAGCGAAAAAATAGAACCCTAACTGATATGGTCAACGCTCTTTTGTAAAGCTCAGGATTACCTACTTACATGTGGAGGGATGCTTTGAATATGACATGTCATATTCTAAGTAGAGTTCCCCTCAAGCATAAGAAAAGTAGTCCATTTGAGATTTTGAGAAATAAGAAACCAAGTTTGAAATACCTCAAAGTGTGAGGCTGTCTTGCAAAAGTGGTTGTACCAGAACACAGGAGGAAGAAGCTTGGACCTAAGATAGTTGACACGGTCTTTCTGAGTTATGTTGATAATAGGTATGCCTATAAATTTTTTGTTATAAAATCCAAGATTTTAGGCATAGATGTCAACACTATTGTTGAGCTTTACGATGCTACATTTTTTAAGGATGTCTTCCCTATGAAGATTGGATTACCTCAAAATATGACTTCAGATGATCTAGCCACCACATCTGGTTCTATTCCTGGTCAAGTGGAAAGAATATCTAATGTGGGGGCTAGCTCTTCCCATTCTGAACCTAATCAAGTAGAAGAGTCTGAACCTAGGAAAAGTAAAAGACCAAGAATTGCCAAGGATTTGGGAAGTGATTTTATTACTTACCAAATCGAGGGTGATTCCCTCACTATCGTGATGCTATGGCTTCTTCTGAGGATAAGCACTGGAAAGATGCCATCAAGAATGAGATGAGCTCAATCATCTCTAATGGCACTTGGGAGTTGGTTGATTTACCTTCAAAGTGTTCTACTATTGGGTGCAAGTGGGTGTTTAAGAGAAACCTTAGACCTGACGGAGCTATTGAAAAATATAAAGCTAGACTTGTTGCCAAGGGATTTAAGCAAATGAAAGGAATCGATTATTTCAATACTATTCTCCAGTAACTAAGATAACTACTATCCTAATGCTTATTGCATTGGCTTCTATTTACGATCTCAGTATCCACCAAGTGGATGTGAAGACTGCCTTTTTCATGCCAATCTTGAGGAGGAGATTTATATGGATCAGCCTGAGGGATTTGTAGCTCTTGGGAATAAGAAATAAGTTTGCAAGCTTGTTAAATCTCTTTATGGTTTGAAACAAGTACCTAAGCAATGACATGAAAAGTTTGATAAGACTATATAGTCTTTTGGCTTTGTAGGTTACAAATCTGATAGGTGTGTCTACTCCATGACTAAGGGTAATATTTGTATTGTTCTATGTCTATATGTAGATGATATATTATTGTTTGGATCAGACATTAGAATTGTGAATGAAAGTAAGTTGTTCTTGAATAGTAAGTTTAAGATGAAGGATATGGGTGTTGCAAATGGGATCCTAGGCCTCAAACTAATTTAGTCAACAGAGGGGATAACTATTTCTCAATCTCATTATATTAAGAAGGTTCTTGAGAAATTTGGCTATAAAGATTACAAGGTTGTAAGCACTCCTTTTGATTCATCAAAAACTCTCTATAAGAACAAAAGTGGAATGCCTGTTTCACAACTAAGATATTCACATATTATAGGAAGCTTGATGTATTTAGCTAATTGTACTTGAGCAGATATTTCTTTTTCCATGTCTAAGTTGAGTAGATACACAAGCTATCTTAACTACACTCATTGGGATACCTTAGATCGAGTACTTAGGTACTTAAAGGTAACTGCTTCTCTTAATTTGCATTATGGTATATATTCTTCAATTTTGGAAGAATAATGTGATGCAAGTTGGATCGGTCAAATGGAGGATTTCAGGAGTAATGGTATTACAAGGTATGTCTTTACCCTTGGAGGCGGTACAGTCTCCTGGCTGTTTGCAAAACAAACTATTTTTGCCCGATCTACCTTTAAGGCTGAGCTATGTGCTTTGGACACCATTGGAATTGAAGCTGAATGGCTAAAAAATCTTCTTACAGAAATCCCTATGTTGGGTAAGCTAATTCCTGTGATATCTTTGTATTGTGATAGCATGACTGCTATAGCAAAGATTAAGAGTTCAAAGTTTAACTAGAAAACAAAGAGACATATCCAAATCAGACTTAAGTCTGTAAGGGATTTAGTGTCTCAAAGAGTGATTGCTGTGGAATTTATAAGATCTAAGGATAACACAGCAGATCTGTTTACTGAAGGACTTGATAGATTTTTAGTCCTTAAGTCTAGGCTTGGGATGAGATTGAGCCCATTGGGATTTCACTCGCAGTAGCAATCCAACCTAACTAACTGGAGATCCCACAAAGTAGGTTCAATGTGGTAACAAGCTGTATGGGGAACTGGTTGGCACTCATTGTTAGATGTTTTTGCATCTTAGTCCAATCCCTGGAAGCCCGAGTGCCTTAAGCTGCAAACTTAGGAAGAGCAAAGGCTCTGAATGGGTTCAAGCCTTTATGACAGGATGTGAGCAGTGCATCCTTAGAGAACACTACCTATGTGGGTGTTATTGTGAGCCGTAGGTAAGGGAATATGGTATTTCCCGATTACACTCATGAAACAGGATAAGGTGCATGGCCTTTAAGAGCACAAACTCTAAAGATTATCACCAAGAACTTTATTCTGTTGTCAACACTATACACCTCACATCAAAGGTCTAGAGTTCAAGACTAGCTTCACTTTATTCCTGTGGTGGTGAAGATGGATGACTCAGGTAAGGGTTCAAACCAGAAGGTACATTTACTGAAAGCAGAGTATGGTAGCTGAGGAATCTATTGTTGAATTTCAATGATGAATTTGTGGCGGAATGTTGGATTTGAAAGCCTAATTACGTCAATCGGGATGCAATTCTTATATGGTGACATGGGAATTCATGTTGAAATCTGTGAGTTTTGGGAGGGGTTTTTAGTCCCATACTGGAAGTGGACAAACCTCTTAGTGGGTGTAAAATGCTTCTGCCTCTCATTGCTTATGTAGCAAAGAGTGAGAGGTAGGGCTGGAGACCACGCATGCACGTGCGTCCCGCCCCGGCTTGACTCGGGCTCAAGTGAGAATTAATTTGAAACTTGGAACTTTGACTCTTTTTGCTATAAACTTTTAATCTCACGATTTTGATTTACATTGGTCGATGAAAAAGTAAAATTGGTCAACCAATTATTTTGGTCAATCAATGAGTAAGTTTTGCCGATTAATTAGTTTGGTCAACCAAAGAGTTAAGTTTGATCGACCAATTTATTTTGTCGATCAATGGAACTTAATTAGTCGATCAATTGTCTTATTTTAATAAAATGGGAATTTCTATAAATGTTTAGTCGTCGGCTCTATATAAGGGCCACGAGGGGCTCTCATTTGACACATAACAAGAGCAGAAAAGCTCTCTTCACTCTCTCCCCCTCTCTCATTCTTATCTCTCTTTCTTAGTGCGTTTGTTCGACGTGAGATTAATAGAAAAATCTACAATCACTTTTTTCGATCTTGCTTAAGGAGATTAAGAGATCCAAGAGAAGTTTTTGGTTGATCAAACCATTAAATTTATAGATCAATCGGGAATTTGGTTGGAAACCAAATTGCCTCAGCTTCGTTCTCCTGAGGTGGTTTTTGAGGACATCCAAGATCGGAGTGTGCCAAATCTTGGAGGTAAATTGTTGTATCTTGAGAAGAGTTCGTCAGATCCCGACGCACCAATATTGTGGGGGGCAGTACCTTTTCTAAGGGAAGTCCTTAATGGACGCTTCTATCGGAGTAAAGTTTAACCGTTTCTCGTTTTGTTTATTTGTGCTATTGTATGTTATTTGTTTATTATTTTATTCTGGATCTTATCAAATCATGTTTAACTTGCTTGATTTAATATTTTTATCTATGCAAAAATGTTGGAAATACATATATTTATTTATTTATTTTATATGGTAATCGTTTGGTTTTTAAAATTAAATGTCATCTAGATGGCTCGATAGCTTGCTATAAAGTGCAACTTGTTGCAAAAGAGTTCCATCAAATATGTGGCCTTGATTATAAGGACACATTTAGTCTTGTGGTAAAGCCAGCCACCATCATCTTACTTCTCAGTATGGCGCTTTTGAAACAATAGCACATTATTCAATTAGATATCCACAATGTGTTCTTACATGGACATCTTGATGATGAAATATATGTGGTACAACTGCAAGGCTTTATTAATCCTGATCAACTAGATTTTGTGTGCAAATTACACAAGTCTCTCTACGACCTTAAACAATTTTCTTGTGCGTGGTTCACTTGCCTAACACAGTTTCTAAAGCCATTTGGCTTAGAAGGCTCAAAAACTGATACACCATTATATATTTCGAAGTCCTTGAGGCACTTCACTTATTTACTTATTTATGTTGATATACTTCTCATCAGCTCATTAGAGTCAGTTAAATATTCTACTGGCCTCACTAAAAAATGAATTTCCTGTTCGAATTCTTGGCTTCCCAAATTACTTTTAGGTGTGGAATTCCATAAAACATCTTACGACCTTCATTTGCCTTAGCAAAAGTATTTACTGGAGCTTTTTATTAAATTTCAATTTGATGGTGTTAAACCTCTTAGAACCCCCATGTCTACAAGCCAATCTGCTTTCTTGGTTGCGACAACTTCTAGCCTGGATAATGTTACCATTTATAGAAAACTCATTAGATGTCTCTGGTATGCTACATTCACACGACTGGACAATTCATTTGTAGTTAATAAACTGGCTCAGTTTATGCATACACCTACTAACAATCACTTTGAGGCCTTGAAACATCTCTTGCGATATATTAAAGGAACTTTGAGCCATGACATCTCACTTTCAACAAAAAACAATCTGTCATTAATTGCTTGCTTTAATGCGATTGGGCTAGCAGTATTCTTGATTGTCACTCAACTACAGGATATATAGTTTACTTCGGCAATAGTCCAATCTCCTGGATGTGCAAGAAACAACCATGTGTTGCTCGTTCCTCCACTAAAGCAGAGTATCAAGCCATCGCTGATGTCATAGCCGAAATTATGTGGTTAAAGTCTCTACTAAGTGAAATTGGCTAGCCTCTGTCTACTTCTCTAGACATATGGTGCAACAATATTAGCGCAACATATATGTCTCTTAATCCAATATTTCACGCTCGATCTAAGCATATGGAGATCAATTACCATTTTGTCTGCGAGTAACTTGCGAAAAGTCACCTACAAGTCAAGTTTATCTTTGGTAAAAGTAAAGTTGCTGACATGCTTACCAAACCATTATCAGCCTCTCAAATCAAGGTGTTGCGTAGCAAACTTCATGTCATCCCTCAACCTTCAGTTTGAGGGGCAATGTTAGAGGAATCCCAAAGTATCCCCGACGACTCCCCTGCTGAGCTGTCAGTGTATTCCAAAAGCTGTTGCCGTTGTTCTCTTTGTCCTTCCTGTAAACAAACTGGTAGCCTGTGCTATTTAGCAAGGTCGGCTGCTACTTGTGTGTGAGAGCAATTAGTATTATTCTCTCCCTTTCCTCTTGTATAGTTGATCGGAAAACCTGTGTCTTGTGACAATACCTTGTGGTCAGTTCGACCTCTCTCTATTGCGATGAGTAAACTACTGAAAGGAAAATTTTTAAAGCTTATCCATTGTCCAAAAATATCAATTACACTTTATGCACATCCTACTAGCAAGCCCCACTAAGCTACTAGACCACCTATTCCATTAGTATCTAGTTCTCCGTGATGCACTACCAGTGTAGCTCGACCAACTTTGATGATCTTCACAATGCTTTTGTCTGTTACCACCGATGGCTTCGTCATCCAAAATTAAAAACAAAAAAAATCAAAATTACGTAGCTAGTGGTAAATCAAGCCAATCTGCGGAGCGTTTACGAGTGGTTAAATAAATTCCAATAAGATTACATATTACTAATTTTATTATCCAAGCAATAATACAATTGATATTTTTTAATTTTCGTGTGGTTAAGCTAATGATAGGAAAACCAAATTACCAAGAGTTAAGTAAAATTCACGACTCTCAAAATAATCTTTAGTTAATTGATTAGTGGAAAAGATTTCTCTTAGGATTAATCTATCCAATATTTATTTCTTATGGTTATAGCTTAACTCAAATTTAATTTTAGGATTAAGTTATCCTATATGAAACAAATTATGGGTATGGATTAACTTGGATATCGATTACTCTAATGGCAAATCGATTATCTAATATAAATGTATGCAAAATTATAAATAAAAATTCAATCTCTTAGGCAAAAGAAGTGCATCTATTTCATTGTCAAAATCAAACTTATCAAAATATATGAAATAAATCACAAGTTCAATAACACAAAATATATTAAAAAGATACAAGAATAATTCCTGATGTAGCTGAGTTTGAATCTTGACCTACCTGTGATTTATGGATGACAAAATCCAGTATGAAGGCACGATCACCACATGTAACCACCATTACGACGATTACATCTTCCCTTGATTTCAAAGCTACACAAGATTGTAGAAGTGATGCAAAGATGGAGTTGCTGATGATGTGGTGATGTCAATGGTGGCATGGACGAAGATGATGTGTGGTCATAGTTAGAAGTGATGGAGATGATAAAGATGGCATAATCGGACAAATGACCAAGGTGAAGAATAGTGGTTGTGATTCAAGGGGAATGGACCTAGCTTATGGAAAAGGTGTGTAGGTGAGATTATTAGTGGGAGATTAAGTAAGGTCTAAAGGGAGAGGTGATGTCTTATTTATAGAATAAAGTGGTAGAGTGCTTAAGGAATAAAATCAAGACCTTGAATGAGATAATTAAACTGATGAATAAATTCAAGAATTTAAGAAAGCAATCAATAGTAAATCAAATTCAAAATTCAAGAATCAAGCCTATGATCCATTGTTGGGTTGGAGGAATAAATAGTCTGGATGATTATTACCATTGAATTTGGAATAAAAGGTGTGGGCATGTAGGTTTGAAATAAAGCTAGATGATTTTTCATCTCTCCCCCATCATATGCTTCTCCTTGTTCTTTCTCTAAAAGTTTCTTACAAGCGATAAAAGTTAACAATGATCAATTCAAAAATAAAAAATGTTAATTGATACAAATACATACTTATTTTGCTAAATAATGTTGGGATAAATAACTTTAGCTATGAATTATGCATGCAAATTTAGACTTATCAACCACCTCTCGCACTTGCCCTTTTCTTTTTTGAATTATCTCCTGCCAAAACTGATTTTATCTTAATATCTTGATCGACTCTCATTATCTTAATTTAAATACCTTGACTAGCTCTTATTTTTCTTCTTAATTTATTAAGATTGTAGCAAATTAGGACTTATTTTTTTAGCCGTAACAAACTTTTGTCGTTTTAAAACTTTGTAAATATATGGGAAATGTAACGTTATTATCTTGTGAGAGCACAATTGATCTTCATGATCTACTTAATTAATCGACTTCCTGTGCTTACACATAACAATATTATTATCTCTTGAAATGTTGTTTCATGCTCCACGTTTACACAATCTCCTTCCAATTGTTTGTGTTGTGACCGTACAATTACTGCAACAAAATGATCCAATGTGATGTTAAATTAAGTTTAACATGATTATCTTTGACAAAGTTAATAAAGTAATGTGACTAAAATGATAAAAATAACGTAAACTTTACCTGTATTTAATGTGAACATTTAGGGAGTATTTGGTATGCAGAATTAACATCAATTTCACATTTAATTTCACATTTAGCACCTCTAATTTTGGAATCGTACAAGGTTGTAATTCTATAATTAGGTAATTCTACCTTCCCTCGAATTATCTAATTTTGCTCGTTAATTATGTCTGTTTCTTCTTTTCAACTAATTTTTTTCTTATTTCACTAACTTATTCCATTAAATACCTTAAACGGAATAAAACTCTCTAATTCCTTTGACAAGATAATAAACCCTATCAAACACCTAGGTAGAATAAAATTAGACCTGGCCATGGGTCAGGTTAGGTGGGCCACGGATCGGGTCAATCAGATCGAACTTTTAAAAGCTTTGGTCCAAGCCCTAGTCGAGTCAACCCATTGTCCTATAAGCTTGGCCCAAGCCTTATTTTTGAGGGTTGGGTTGGGCCTGGGCTAACTCATGAGTCAAATATAAAGTACTTTAAAGTTTTAAACATAAACATATATAATAATATAATATGAATGGCTGAAAACATAAGCATGGCCATACTAAAAAAATACCATAAGTAAAAAGAACAATAAGAACAAAATGTACTTTAGTTAAAATGTCATAAAAGTTACAAAGGTTCATCATTCACATAAAAATAAACTACTGAAGTTTCTAAAGTATTAATCCTCCATGAAAACACATCCTATAAAATTTATAAATCATATGAAATTTAAGAAGAATATAAGTAATCCTATGTTATTGTGTTAGCAATTCAATCCTCAATCCCTATTAACAACTTTCAATCTATTACGTTATAATGTGTTAACTGTCAAGTATATTACCCCATGTTTCTCGCTTATTGAATGTGTTACATGGGTATACTAAAGGTCTTTGATGCATAATTAAAAAAAAAATACAAGATAAAGAATACGGTGGAAGAGTTGGAAGGTGGTTGTTCATGGATTATAATTTTAGATGATGGTTATTGGATGTCTCGTATGACACTTGGAGATTTTGAAAAAGCAAGACAATAGTTAAATAGAAGAAAAAATTGGCATTTAATGAATGAGAATGAAACTGTTGGAATTACAAGTTAAGACTCTTGAAAGTTTTTATTTTAAATATTAATGATTTATGGGCCGGATCGAGTCGAGTTGTAAATTGGAGACCCAAAACTACCCATTTAAAATCGAGCTAGTTAGAGAATCGGACTGAGTCAGATCATAATAAAAAAATTAAAACCCAAATCCACCCATTTTATGAGTTAGGCGAGGCAGATCAATGAAACCCTTAACTCATGATCAAGTCTAAATAAAATCACTCATTGCCTCCATTCTTCTAAATTTTAATTTTTATTACTTCTAATCATTTCCCTTGTCGAACTCCAAACTTAAGAAATAAAGTCACCAAAATTTCCCCCCGTTGTACCTTCCTTCTCCTCTCCTCACCCTTTACTCCTACGAAAACATTCCTCGCAGCCTCATTCCCACGAAAAAGTTTCCCCTGCGCCCTTTCCCTCCCCTACTAGATGCAAACACAAAACCCTCCCCTCTCTCACCATCCGCCGACATGGAGTCCTCAACATCTTCCTCTTCCTCTTCCCCTTTCTCAATCCTGCTTCTCCTCTGCTCTTAACATCGTCCTCCTCGCCTCGCCGACCTCCTCGTCCGCGTCGTCGTTGGCACCCTCTGCCTCCTTTGCCTTCCCCTATTCCCCCTCCGTCGACCCCTCTCCCCTGACGACCCCTCGTCACCCCCATTCCTTCCCTCGACCGCGATCCCCGATGACCCCCACGCAGTCACTGACCACACCCGCCTCCAAAACCACCACCACCAAACAAACAAACCACTAATATTGAAGGTGGTAATTCCATAGTGGAATATCTCCTATAATGAAGGTGGTAAAGAATAAGGACTGATGTGTCGTCGATATATCGATATCGTTGAATCAACACATCGATATCAGCCTTAATATCTTTTTTTTATAATATCGCTGATATATCGTCCGTATCACTGATATATCGGAGATATATCATCGATATCTTGGTCTTTTGTTGAACTTTAGAACTGTACGTGTTAGTGTTTTTGCTTCCTCGTAGTCTATCAAATATGTCAACTTTAAAACTGTACATTCTTTGTCGACAATTCAGTCATTGCACTTGGTTTTACTTATTGAAAAATAGGAAGAAGATTCTAAAATGTCCGTAAGAAATACATTAACATCTTCAAACCTCTATAAAAAGATGCATAAAATTAAGTACTTTGATGATCCATGGAAGTATTAAAAGGGTTATTTTGTCATATTCCTTTGATTAAAAAATGTCATACATGATGGTTCTTCTTTCTTTCTCCCACAACAACCTAGGATTAACAGGCTCACTTGTTTCAGCATGGCTTATCTATAAATACTTACCAAGGTTTGACATATCGCGATATATTGGCGATATCGTTGATATATTGCATATCAACGGGTTGGGTGGTATCGATACCACCCAATGTAACGACCCGGTTCCCGAGTCCCTACGAGACACGAGAACCGGACCGACTCGACTAATTCCAAGACCTAGTCGTCCAACGAGGAAGTAACCAAAAGACAGTAAAATAAACCACATTCAGCATGAATATAACTAACAGTAAGAAAGTACAGCAGTAAGGAAAGAAACTACTACAGTAGGTACCACCACAACAGTAAAACAGCATTTATCATATAACAAGAACTGCAGGTAAAGAAGGTACAGCGGAAACAAAAACTACTCACTAGAACAGAAACAAAAGGGGTACAAAAGGCTGTGGTAACTCTACTGGACCCTACTCGGCCCAGCGTCCTCTGCAGCCGCCGACCCTGGCTGCTCAACACCTGGTCCTGAAAAAGGTAACGAGTGTAACACGTCAGCAAAACGCTGAGTAGAGTGGCAAACTAACTAAAGGCAACAGTAGAGTGTACAGTAGCTGTTATGTTCTATTACTTCCTTTATTCACATCTTTCAATTTTTCTCACTATTTCATTTATTTCTCAGGTCTTTTACTTGATCTCGAATGTCCTCGTGGGAACGATCTTGATTGCAGTCTTTTCCAAAAGTAGAAGTAGCACGTGGTGCTCTCCTGGCCGGGAGAGTCCCCCGTGGTGATCCTACCCTCAGTCAACCACCCCAAGGTCACTGACAGACGTAACGGTGACTACGGCACGCGCGATAAACGCAGAGGTAGCTAGCCCGCACTGGCACGCGGTCAGTCGTTTCCGTTAACGGGTGCGCCCAAAGCACAGCACGGAACCAGGGCAGAGCCCTCTTAGTAACAGGGGTCCAACCCCTCCACAGTAACCAAACCGGGGCCTTGCCCCTCCACAGTCCGCGCACCCTCGCCTGACTACCCTGGTTTGCCCTAGTGGGCCTAACAAGTCGGTGAAGGAGGCTAGCAGAACCCCGGGGCCCGTGGGGTAGCTAGTACTCTCCTAACACTACTAGCTCTCCTCGGTACTACGTACACGAGGGCCAACAAGTCGGTACAGAGCGGCCAATCCTAACCCCGGGTCCCTGGGGCGGCTGGCCCCACTCTGCACTAAACAGGTACAGGTACTTCCCTTGGTACTGCGTACCCAAGAGACAGTACAAACTACATCTCAGTTCCATTCCTTTTTCTTTCCAGGAGTTCCACTCCTAATTCCCCGTAGGGTTCCAGCTCTTTATCTCAGAACATCATATGTTTCACTTTCCAGATTCACGTTCTCAAAATCCATGATCTCAAACATGTTTCTTTATTCATAACAGGCAGCTGTTAATTCAAATTACAGGCAGCTTTATATTCCTTTCCATTTTTCCAAGACTGCAGTATTATACATTCCACTAGTTTTTCCATCCTAAGATTCATGCCACATCCTAGGATCTAGCATACAACTAGTTTTCCAGCCCTAGGATTCATGCATCACCTAGGAGCTATCATTCCATACATTTCTCATTCCTAGGATTCATGCAATGTCCTAGATTCTAGTTATGGTTTCATACTTTAACAGATTTTATTAATAACTTAAGCCACTCTACCAGGTACAACGGGAGTAATGGGGGCGTGATCGGGAATCCCGCGTGCCTCCGCGACTCTCAAGACTGCAACTGAACGAGATCCTGTCACAAGGATCAAACACAAGGAGTGTCTCAAAACAGTGTATAGCTACTGTAGATGAGTAGAGGAATTAATTCTGAAGAGAACGCAACTCGAATCGCGGAAAACGGAGCCCGAACGGGCCCTAAACGGGTCAAAAAAGACGATACTGTGCAAAATCAGACGTCTGGAACTCCCTCCAGACGTCTGGAACTCCCTCCAGACGTCTTAAACGGTGGATCAGAGAATTACCTGTTCAGCGTGGTTTCCCAGACGTCCAGAAGTCTGCAGGGACATCTTTCCTAGATCCCAGACGTCCGATGGTCACTCCGGACGTCTGGAGGTCACTCCCGCCGTCTGGTACAACTTACAGACGTCTGATTCGCAAAGGATGGCGAATCAGCGAACCTGCGCACAGCCAACCCCCTCCCTCAGTACGGTCAGTCGACAAAAAGGAAGAAGAAGGCGGAAACTCACCTTTCAGACGTCTGTATGATCTTACAGACGTCGACCTTGCCGTCTGGCTATCAATCTAGACGTCTGATTCTGGAAATTTTTCCAGAATCAGGGCCCTCCTCGGCCTCCGCTCGCGACGCCGCCCGCGTCGAACCTCGCGCGTCTGCTGCTCAGACCGCAGCAGGTCCCTCTCCGCGTCGCTCCGCGCCCCCTGCACCCTCCGCCAGCCGGCCAAGCCGCTCCGGTGAGCTCGCCCTCGCGGCAGAGCTCCGCCCTCGCACGCCGCACCTCCGCGCTCACTGCGGCCGCCGCTGCCGCCCTCGCGTCCGCTCGCTCTCGCGCACAGGAAGGAGAAGGAGAAGGAGACGGTGGAGACGGGAGGGGAGGCGCGCCCCTTTTAACGCCGCGCGGAGAGGAGAGAGGAGGTGGCAGGCCGCCTGCAGCCGCAGAGAGAAAAAGGGGAATATGCAGTCTGCGCACTCAGGCGCGCAGGCGACTCGTGGGTGTCGAAAATAACGGATTTCCAGACGTCTTGAAACTATCCCAGACGTCTTATCAGACGTCTGCTTGTGATCCCAGACGTCTTGTCCGACGTCTGAGCCACCTCCCAGACGTCTTAAAAGACGTCTGGGGCACACATCCGTTACACCCAAAGTGTATTTTTCCCGGATATCGGCGATATATTGTCAATATGGGTATATATTGCCGATATATCGACACCGGGCAATATCGTCGATATATCGGCAATATATTGCCGGTTGGGTGGGAAAATGGTGCTGTGGCACTGTTGAAATGGGATGGCTGGATGGGAGGTTGAAAATGGTAGGACAGGACTGGGCGGGAGGCGTGAGATTGAAAATGAGTAGACACAGACACAGACACAGGTAAGATTTGATTGACGCTGTTCGGAACCCACTCGCACACACGCACGTGCATGCAAGCATGCACGCACCCACACACACATTTTTTATATTTTATGACTTTCTGAGTAATTTTCTAAAAATTTACCAATATCAACAATATATTCTCGATATATCTCCTTTCTGACTTGTCGATACGATATTGATATCGATATTTAAAATCTTGGTAAAATATGTTTGCTATTCAATGACTTAATGTAGATTCCTTAATGTAGCCCTATTTAGTTTCATTCCTATTTTGTTTCTCTTTCGTACTGGTTTACTAAGTTATCTAGCTCATGCTTATCTATTAGACTCTTGACCAAGTGTAAAGGAGATGCCGGATACCTTGACAGATCAACTGGGACTATAAATGCTCACTAGTCAACCAGTTAGGTCTCATTAACTTGGAATCAAATGACATGTCTTTGATGTTGTTTTGTACATTGTTTTGGCTTGTAATAAGCCGATCTTTGGTAGTTCTACTTTTCCTCCATGTTCATATACTTGGATCATATCTTTTCAAACCACATGATGTTTTGCTACAAACTATACAATAATTATGAACTATGGTTCATTCCGTTTATATAGCACTTCTTGGCAGATTACCTAATTTGGATATTTTTGCTGTTTGGGGAACCTCCACTTCCAGCCTCTGCATGTTATGTGGTGTCAGAGAAGAGTGTCATTTGTGCTACCTTTTCTCCTTCCCCGACTCTTACATCCAAGCATGATGAGACCTTTGATGAGAGAACTTAGGTTGAATTCTGCATGGGTTTTCGTAGATGAATAGTTTTGGTTATTAGTGTGATTATAAGATTGTTATGCAGTGGGGATTATCATCTTGGATCTACATGACGATTTGATTTTTAGAAACCTGTCTTCCACTATTTCCACTTTGTTGAAAGTCTACATCGATATATCCGTGTGAATGACTTGCAATTTTTTTAAGCTATGAAGTGCATCGGTTTCGTTTGTGGTGCATGCACTAATTGTCATACAGCATGGTATGTAGTTATTGAATCTGACTGTATGCTTGGAGTTCTAGTGGTTTTGGTGAGTGTGGGATTCCTTGGATATGTTGGGGATTGGTGGTGCTTTATTGGTTGATTGATTTCATTCGGTATTATTTGTATGATTGAATTTTCTCAATTGAAGATGTTGAATTTGATCTGAAAGTTTTAGTTATGGATGAGGTTTTCTTGTGAAATGAGGGTTTGTCCATTGTAGCTATTTCCACCGATAATGCAAAAGTGGTGTATCATCATGCATGATTAATATGAACATGAAGCTTTAAAGTTCAATGATAGTGTCAAGATTGACACAATGTGAAGCATGGAGGCTCTTCTTGATGTAGGAAAAATAGTCCACATGTGGAGTATCCGTGCGTGTGAATAGGGATCGATGAGGAGCCCAACTGGTTGGTTGGGTGGCCGGTGGTGGTTGTTGGTAGGCCTTGAGGGTAGTCAACGGTTGTGGTAGAAGAGAGAGAGAGAGAGGAGAGGAGCTTTGAGTTGGAAATATTATTATTACTAAAAAAGAAATACAAGGGAAAACTCTATATAGAGAGAACATATTCCAACATTTGAAAATAAAAGATCTTATCACTTAAGGAAATATCTTATCTTTAAATAAGAAAATAAATCCTAAATATTGTTTCCTAAAACCTATTTGCTAAAAGTAGTAAACTTAACAATTAAGTAGAGACTCAAGTTTGGTCCCTTGGACCACAAGACTGTCAGCCCCTTAGGACCCTTTATTGCTTGCCACGTGGCTTGAATGGATGCCACGTGGCACTGCCACGTGGCCCATCTTATTCCCAATAATCCCCCTCAAGTCGAAGGCTGCGAGGCTGACGACTTGGTCTTTCACTTGTGAGGTTAGATGCCTCATCATTTATCCTCTTCAAGAACCAAGCTCTCGGTCTTCTCCTTTGATAAGTCAATGGCAAATCCTCTTGTAACTTCTGAAGTCATTGCTTTTGTGGCAACCTGAGTAATCGTCGTGACAGCTATCGTTGACTTCTCTTTTCGTAGTAAAGCGTGTAGCTTCTCAAGGTCTTCATGGGTTAGGGAATCCACATGTGAGGTGCTAATAGCCCCACATGGTGGTCTCCTAAACTTCTCCTAACACTTGTCTTGTGGATGATTGTTGCGACCACAGTGTTGGCACTTCGAGTAGACACGGCAAGGTCTACATCCACGTCCACACCTTCGTCCTCACCTGCTTTTGGAATAGCAAGTGCAAAGCTCTTGCCTTTTGGCATGTCTTCCTCCTTGGGGATCTCCATCTTGAGGAGACGGCAGAAGATGGTCTCAAGATCCATCTTCCCTTCTGAAGCAAGAATCTAATCGCGGGCAGCTCAGTAACGAGAATTTGACCTCAATAAAACCTTGGCAGATTGCCAAACTGCCCTTGTCTCCCTCCTACTTGTCGTAATAGAGAGGCTCGTATATCTCCAACTCCTCAAATAATGCCTCCATCTTTTCGTAGTATTTTGTCAAGGAAAGATCTCCTTGACCGACCGTCCAAATACGGGTGGAGTTCGGTGATGCGAGTGTTGTTTGAGTGTAATGACCCGATTCCCGAGTTCCTACGAGACACGAGAACCGGACCGACTCGACAAATCCCAAGACCTGGTCATCCAACGAGGAAGTAACTAAAAGAGCAGTAAAATAAACCACATTCAGCATGAATATAACTAACAGTGAGAAAATACAGCAGTAAGGAAAGAAACCACTACAGTATATACCACCACAACAGTAGAACAACATTCATAACACAATATGAACTGCAGGTAAAGAAAAGTACAGCGGAAACAAGAACTACTCACTATAGTGGAACCAAAAAAAAAGTGGTACAAGAGAACAGTGGTAACTCTACTGGACCCTACTCGGCCCAGCGTCCTCTGCAGCCGCTGACCTTGGTTGCTCAACACCTGGTCCTGAAAAGTAACGAGTGTAACACGTCAGCAAAACGCTGAGTAGAGTGGCAGCTAAACTAAAGAAACGGTAAAGTGTACAGTAGCTGTTTTAATTTTCTTTCTTCCTTTAATTTACGTCTTTCTATTGTTTCAAAATTTATCTAATTCTCAGATCCTTCACTTGATCTCGAATGTTTCTCGTGGGAACGATCTTGATTGCAATATTTTCCGAACAGTAGAAGTAGCACGTGGTGCTCTCCTAGCCGGGAGAGTCCCCTGTGGTGATCCTACTCTCAGTCAACCACCCCAAGGTCACAGACAGGCATAACGGTGACTACGGCACGCGCGATAAACGCACAGGTAGCTAACCCGCATTGGCACGTGGTCAGTCGTTTTCGTTAACGGGTGCGCCCAAAGCACAGCACGGGACCAGTACAGGGCAGAGCCCTCTCAGTAACAGGGGTCCAACCCCTCCACAGTAACCAAACAGGAGCCTTGCCCCTCCACCGTCCGCGCACCCTCACCTGACTACCCTGGTTTGCCCAGTGGGCCTAACAAGTCGGTGTAGGAGGCTAGCAGAACCTCAGGGCCCGTGGGGTAGCTAGTACCTCCCTACACTAGTAGCTCTCCTCGGTACTACGTACACGAGGGCCAACAAGTCGGTACAAAGTGGCCAGTCCTAACCCCGGGTCCCTGGGGCGGCTGGCTTCGCTCTGCACTAAACAGGGGGACAGTCGCTCTCCTTGGTACTCCATACTCAAGGGCCAGCTCACTTCCCCAATTCTATTCCATTCACCTTCCAAGAGTTCTACTCCTAATTCCCCGTAGGGTTCCATCTCTTTTAACTCAACACAATCAGGTTTCACCTTTCCAGTTTCACGTTCATACAATCCATGTTCTCAATCACGTTTATTTATTTATAGTAGGCAGCTGTTAATTTAATTCACAGGCAGCTATTAATCCCTTTCCACATTTTCCAAGACTGCAGTATTCATACATTCCACTAGTTTTTCCGTCCTAAGATTCATGCCATATCCTAGGATCTATCATACAATCTAGTTTTCCAGCCTTAGGATTCATGCAACACCCTAGGATCTACCATTCAATCTATTTCTCATTCCTAGGATTCATGCAATGTCCTAGGTTCTATTTATGGTTTCATAATTTAACAGATTATACTTAAAGCCACTCTACCGGTTACAACAGGCGAACTGGGGGCGTGGTCGGGAATCCCGCGTGCCTCCGCAACCCCCGAGACTGCAACGGAATGGGATCCTATCACAAGGATCAAACACAAGGAGTTTCTCAAAACAGTATATAGCTACTGTAGACGGGTAGAGGATTTAATTCCGAAAAGAACGCAACTCGAAATGCGAAAAACGGAACCCGAACGGGCCCTAAACGGGTCGAAAACGACGAAACAGTGCAAAATCAGACGTCTGGAATAAGTTCCAAACGTCTTAAAAAGTGGATCAGGGGTTACCTTGCTCTGCGTGGTCTCTCAGATGTCCAGAAGCCTGTGGGGGCGTTTGGCCTAGTTCCCAGACGTCCGATGGTCACCCCGGACGTTTGGAAGTCGTTCCCGTCGTCTGGCACTGCAGCCAGACGTCAGATTCGCGTTGGATGCGAATCTCAGAACCTGCGCGTACCCATTTCCTCTCTCTCTTAGTACGGTCAGTCGAAGAAGAGGAAGAAAGATGGAATAACTCACCTTTCAGACGTCTGGACAGTCCTCTAGACGTCGTCCCTGTCGTCTGGCTAGACTCCCAGACGTCTGATTCTGGAAAAGTTTCCAGAACCAGGGCGCCACTCGCCCTCCGCTCGCAACGCTCGGCCGCGCCGAGTCCCGTCCGCCTGCTGCTCGAGCTGCAGCAGTCCTCCCGCGTCGCTCCGCGCCCGCTGCGCCCCCCGCCGACCGGCCCTAGTAGCCCCGGCGAGCTCGCCCTCACGGCCGAGCGCCTCTATCCACGCGCAGCACCTCCTCCCATGCTCACCGCGGCTGTCGCTGCCGCTGCTCACTCGCGCTCGCTCTCGCGCACCGGCTGGAAGGAGAAGAGGAAGGGAACGGAGATGACGGGAGTGAGGGAGAGGGCGTGGCCTTTTAAGGTCGCGCAAGGAGGAGAGAGAGAGGGAAAAAGAGAGAGAGAGAGCGTTCGCAGGTTTGCGCGCTCAGGTGCGTAGACGAAACACGCGTGCCGAAAAAAACCGATTTCCGGATGTCTGGAAGGGGTTCCAGACGTCTGGTCAGACGTCTGGGCCACCTCCTAGACGTCTTAAAAGACATCTGAAGCCGCGCATTCGTAACATTGAGGTTCGCGCATTCCTCTCCTCGAGGGCTGTCCAAATCTCGAACGCGTTTTTTTTTTAGAGCATATTCGAAGCTATGGACGGATTCATCGAGTTCATGACCCAGTTCATGACAACGTAGTTCTCCTTCTTGAACTTCTTATTCTTGTCATCTTTGAACTCTAGCACCTCTTCAAGGAGAATACTCAGTTTCTCCTAACCTCCAACAAAGATCTTGAAGGTGCAAGTCCACAAGATGTAGTTAGAAGCATTACTAAGCTTGATGGTTGTCCCAGAGACAACCACCTTGCTTTCTCTAGGGTCGAGCGTGACGCCTCCGATTGTCGTGACTGTTTCCGTCATCTTTTTTTAGTCTTCCTTCTACATGTAAGGTGTCGGATTTGTTGAGGACTTCTCGGATACGAGAACCACCAACGTGTGGTCAGGATACCCACACGCACAAGGAGCCTAGATCGAAAGCTCTGATACTATGTCAGAATTGACATAACATGGAGCGTGGAGGCTCTTCTTGGCGTGAGAAAAATAGTCCATGTGTGGAGTATTCACGCGTGTGAACATTGAGCGAGGAGGAGCCCAACCGGATGGTGGGGTGGCTGGCGGTGGCTGTCGGTAGGCCTTGAGGGTAGTCAGTGGTTGTGGTAGGAGAGAGAGAGAGAGAGAGAGGGAGAGAGGAGTAGCCTTGAGTTGGAAATATTATTATTTCTTAAAAAAAATACAAGGGAAGGTTCTTTTTACACAGAGAGAATATATCTCAACATTTGAAAATAAAATATTTTATTACTTAAAAAAGATCTTATCTATAAATAAGAAAATGAATCACAAATATTATTTTATAAAATCTATTTGCTAAAAATAACAAACGTAACAATTAAGGAGAGACAAATTTAATCTCTTGAACCACAAGACCATCAGCCCTTAGGGCCTTTTTATTGCTTGCCATATGACACTGCTTATTCCCAACAGAAAGCTTCTCAAATTTCATCAAAATAAGGATTGTACCTTCAGCTGATGTGTGTTCTGTAGGATTATTTATTTATTCAATGGCATCGGAGCTGTCCTCTTCGTGGTATCTTGCTTTGGATGTATTGGAACTGCTGCAAGGAATAGGTGCTGCTTATCTTGTGAATCCTAAGTCTTAACTTATGAATTTTCCTTGTGAAGCCATTTTTAATTTTCTGAGAAAACATTATTTCTCCCGGATTGTCCACCTTATTTTCGGTGGTATTGGAAGCTATAGCTGAATATATCTGGTAATATGTTCTTATGCATGGTTGCTTGCATGCACACATCCTTGCTTGCTCATTTGTTTCAAAAGTACATGTAACTAATTGAGTGTAAAATTCAGCCCTTTGGGTTAATTCACCTTTAAGCCAAACAAATTCAAAATGCTTAAATTTAGTTTTTAATAGTTGTTTGAAGAGTCAGACTTTGTCCTATTTTTCCAGAAATACTGAATTTTTATTTTTTTTCCCTTTTTGGTTATAGGCATGAGTTTGTTGGAGAGGGGTTTGGGGGGTTATAGGCATGGTTATAGGCATGAGTCATTGGGGTCTAAACAGTTAGGTCATGTGGATGTGGCTGTTTGTCCAACCTCTCAAGCTCATTATCACTTTGGGATTATGGAGCCCTTGATTTGTTTAGTTCCCCCGTGTTTCTGCTTGTTTCATTGTCCAAAATCATTTGTGCCGATAAGCCAAACCCCACTAGTCGGTTGTTAGCAACTTGCTAGAATTTGACTCCCATCCCGCCGTCAAAGCCAAGGGCAGCAGGTATAAGTATGTGTGTATAGGTTCAATTTTCAGACTTTGCTGTGTGGGACTATATTGTGGTTTTTTTCCCTTGAAAAAAAAATCACTGGTCATGTTAGCATTATTGGTAGGTACCTTTTTATTTATAGTTATTATTCATCGGGTTATATTCTGTCGACTAGTGTTAAATGGCAGGCTTGGATGCACTCCAGAAGTGAGCCTAAGTGCTTTAGCAAGACTACATCCTACAAAAATATGTTTCAAGCTCTTTATCTTTAATCCATAAAATAAGATTTTAAATATCGATATTATAATTCGAAAAAGAGATATATTAGGGATATATCGTTAATATATCGTTGATATCGATAAGTTTTAGGAAAATCACTTAAAAAGATTCAAAACATTTTAAAATGTCACAAAATTAATGAAAATTAACACTTTAATAATTAGTACATCATGTAAAAATGTCTAGAAAATGAAAATCATAAATTTTAAATGAAAATATAATAGAAATAAATTAGTTGCATATCGACGAAGTCATATATTTAAAAGTAAGTGTACATAATGTGATAATAATTAAAAAATATTTATAATAATGTTATTCACCAGAAGAAATAAATTACCAATAGTGTCGGAGTATCAGTAGATCACACCAAGTATGGAAGCATCGACCAATGTCATTAAATCAATACCAGGTTGAGCTTCTACCTGATTTGATACCTCTCCTCCGATTATCTTCCTCTATTCATAATATGACTCCTACGTCATGTAACTGTATCGAGTATTGTATTAATTGATGTATCATTGATGGTATTCATCACTACAATACAGAAGCATTCTAAGACATGGATAATCGATTGTGATTGTCGAACGAGCTGCTCCTGCTTCTAGTTCTAAATCTATCTTAAGTAGATTCATCTTGATGTCTTTTTGAATCTGTGGATTCGGTAGAATCACCTTGTTTCAATGTGGAATATGATGATTCACAAGGTTCATGCTGTCTCATCGATGAATTTCATGGTGGTCAAGGAAGTGGTGCAACAAAATGAAAATGTTGATAAGAAAATGGTTGAGGAGCTTGAAGTACAAAATACTTAAGGAATATCACAATCATAACTTGCAAATGCAAAATCACTTTGGGTACTATTACTTTCGTGGCAACTATCCTATCCATAGGAGGAACCATAAAATGATGGAGGGCTGGTGTAGTTGGGGAAGTAATTAAATGATCTTTGTGCCTCATCTTGGGGTTGATACTGAGGACTGGTATAATGAGATTCGTGGCTACTATAGTAACTTTATGATGATCCTATGCCACTTTCAAAGATTAATTTTGCTGCTAGATTAAGGGATCTCACCGGTGAACTTAAATAATCGATGGACATCATAAAATGGCCTGAGACATACTCATATCATGTTCCTGCGTCATAGTTACAAGGTGGAGTTAGTATGGGGTCTTCATCTATATTTGTATATCTTTACGTGTATTCATGTTGGACATCCTCTCTAGTTTTTACTAGGATCTTGATAATGATATCCCTCATCTCTTCTACCACTACTTTCTGCCTGTGGCTCGTCAACTATCACTGCATTTGTGCATTATCATTTCCATCATCATCATTATCTTGTGTTCCTTTTGAAAGTGGAGAATTATCGATTAATATTTGATGGCTTTTTATAATTTAGTCCATCGACAAAACATATGTCTATATGAATTGCACAAGGTAGGGGAGAAGAAAAGAAATGAAAGAATACATGTCCATGTAAATTGTACAAGCAGATAAAGGTATGTAACCGATGTATCTCTCATTTTGGTCAGATATCACCAATTAAATGAAAAAATTCAACTGTAGTTCTTTGATATCGGCGATATATCATGAAAAAAAGAGATGACATGTGATATTGATATGAAGATATCCGTCAATATCGATATATCATCGATATATCAAATCTTACCACAAAATGGGCAGAGAATAATTGGAAATTCTACTTGCCAACAGTTCATCTGGGGGAAGGGCTGAGTTAATGAACTTCCGTTGGCTTAAAACTTTGCACTTCCATACAATCATGTTATACTTGGAATTCTTTTTTATTTCCTCATTGCCAACAATTATTTCACATGCTGATCCCACTGTAAACTTCCCTTTAGTGTGAGCTTTTCAGACGGGCTCCTTTTCTTCCTCAAACTGGCATCTATCTTTAGTATCAGTGATTTTATTGGCTTCTCAAAAGGCTCCCCAACTGAACCTGTCTCCTGTTGCTAGATCTGCACGGTAATTGAGAAACTAAAAAAGGAGTGCTTCCTTTAATCGAGCAGTATGAAGCCGCACATCTCTGTCCATAATCCATGGGTCCCTCCATATCTGGATTGACTTCTGTTGCCCAGCTTCCAAAACATGTTGACAAGAATTTCCCTTGAGCCCCGAAGTGTGCCATAAATTTTAGGAGTTTGATCCAAGATGAGCCCCCAAAAATGTAGTAGTTTCACACTGGAAATCTTTTGCTTGCAGATACTCTTCATTATCGTTCCCTCTGCTGCAACGGTATGTCAGAGTAATTTTAGTAATAAATCTTGATAAAAAACATAGCTCTTTTAAATCCAAGACCCCATAGTTCTTCTGGAGCACCAATACACTTCCGGCCCTTTATGTAACGGTGTTTTTTGTTTTCAAAATCCCACCAAAAATCCTTTTTGTGACTATTCATCAAATGATAACCACGTGAAGGCAAGCAACCAACTGTCATAAGATGAAGAGGTAAAGCAGGTAATGTTGAAACTATTAGAACAATCTTGTAGTCTGCAAAAGCGCCCCACTCTTCCATCCATTGAGCTTTGTCTTCAACTTGCATGGTATATGTTGGTTTGCCTCCTCTGGGCCTTGCCATCATCTATTAGGATGCCCAAATATAATTTATCTTCAAATTCTTTTCCAAAATGCCCAAAACCTGATTGCTCATTTCCTTGTTTTCCTCTGGCACATCCTTGCTGAAGTGGACCTTTGTCATATCTTACTCTTTCACCCGAATAAGCTCCATAATACTTAATAAGCTTGATAAATATTTTTGCTGTTTCTAAGGAATTCACTTTTATGAAAATCATGGTATCATCCACAAACACTATATGCATGAAAGCTGGGCCTCGTGTCACTTGAAAATGCCAATTCAACCTGCAAATTGAGAGTTTAAAGGTAAACCTCAGCTGCAGTGAGCTTTGCAATAAGTTTATTAAGAGCATTAACTAAAGTAATTGGCCGAAAATTCTTTGTTTGTTCTACAGTCTTCAGCTTGGGAAACAAATCTACGAAGGTGGCATTTAGTTCCTTGCTAACACCCCACCTTGCAAAAGCTTCTTTGATCAGCATGATAATGTCGGCAGCAAGAACATCCCAGCTCCTTTGAGAAAATATTACTTGAAAACTGTTTGGTCTTGGGCATTTAAAGGGGGTTTATAGCAAACAACACAAGAGAATAACTTCTTGTGGATGCAACCGATTTAATGACCAATAAAGCACATTTTTATGCTCTCTCCCTCTATGAATTCTTGTGATAATTTAAGGCATGATAAAATCAATTTCAATATTGAGAACTTTCGTTTTTGTTTTTGGCTTTTGTTTAAACCTACATATAAGTTGTAAATCCATTTCCATGTGGATTGCTTTTACATTTGTAGTACTTATGCCTTTTTACTTATGTGGGTTAAGATGCATATTTGATTACACACCCTGAACATGAATAAAGGATACTCTATGATTTTATCCTTGGTATGCCTTACTGTACATATTGCCTTCCTCTACATGCAGGTATTGATGGACTTCTTAAAAGTTCATTCACTTGCATTAACAAAAGCACAAATATGACTTTTTAGGTCTATGTTTCGTAAAAGACTATTGATATTACTTTCATTGGGAATCACAATAATACTAACTTCCTTCACCTCAGTATTAGTATCTGTTTGTTTTAAGAAGTAGACCGAAGATGGCCAAGGCAAACAAATCATAAAATGGCTATCAATTTGAAGTTAAATTAGTGAAGTTAATTTTTCTTACATCTCAATCAAGGATGAGTTTCCTTCTGTGGCTTTTATATTTGGTATTTGATAGTAACTTGTAGTTCATAAATTTTTGTTATTTCATTATAGACGATCGCATTTGACTTGGTGTGTTGTACCAATTCGTAAGTTGACGCGGCGATGGAGAATTAAAATAAGATGTCTTTGAATGTTGAACTAGGGTGTATTCGCTATGTTATTCGCATATGTTTTTTCACATGTCATTCTAACGAAAGTATAGATTTTGGTAAAAATGCGATAAAATAGAGGGGTTACTAATATTTATGATTTTCTCTTTTTATTCTCTGTGTGTTTTTTTTTTGTATAGTTTGATTTTAGTGTTTTTAATGTTATCAATTATATTTCCTTGATTGAGATCTTTTATTTGTAAGTTACGGTAGAGATTACAAGTAGTCATGGGTGGATTTGGAAGATCTATGTGATTCTCAATTTTGTTTTGGGAGTTTTAGCTTGTTTGATCTTCATTTGCATAATTTTGATCATATCCTTTTTAGATAGTAATTCTTATTTTGGTAAGATAACATTAGACATTGGTTTTATATGTGTAAATGTACAAACTATCCTAAATCGTGGTGGTAATATTAATTTAATTTTATAGTTACTATTTTATATTATATATTTTCCTATGGTTATGGTATTGGTGATATCTCTATTGGCAATTATCATGATATGTGTTAGCATATGTTGTATGGTCATTTATTTTTTTTCTTATTGTAAGGATTATGCATGTTTTGTCCCTCAAGGATATTCTTGTACTTTTAACTCTATGGTCTCTCTCTGTATAAGAGAGTCCTAGGGTTTCTAATGAAAGTAAATTATTACAACAAATTTGGTATCAGAGCATCGGTCCTAGACCGTGGTTCTAGGTATCCCACCCCTTACAGCCTCCAAAACTTTAACCATCAAACCCTAATCGTCTCTCTCTCCCTCGTGAGTAGTAGCAACTCTCGATAGCGCGCGGTGGTGCTGTGGCGACACGGGTGAGCCTGTAGCATCGACGGCGGTGCTGTGGTGAGCTTAGAGGCTCTCCTTGCCTCCAGCGGCGACGCTACAGTGTCTAGGTTGATCATGGCGATGCTACGATAGCTTCGAGGGCCTTCCTAGCCTTCGGCAGTGGCGTTGCAACACCGAGAGCCACTCGCGGCGGCACTGTGGCCCTTGGAGGTCGATCTAACCTTCGGCGGTGACGCAGCAGCGGCTTGTTGAGCTTGCGACAGCGCTACAGGTGATCGACGGCGGTGAAACAGCAGCTAGGGCTACCTGTTGGATCGATGATTGTGCACTGCAGGTGGTGTTGACCTCCGGCAGCACCGCTACAGTGATCTGTGGCGGCGGTTGGCGACGCAAATCAATAGGGAGGAGGTGCACTGTGATTTGATCCCTGTGCAGCGATTGTGAAGGGGTTTTTGCCCTGATCTAAGAATGTAAGGTTGTGATACAGGTTTGAATCTATTTGATTTCAGACTTGTGGATGATTTTGTAGTAATAAAAGCTTGATCGAGGCTTCCGGATTGCAAAGATGGCTTTAGATGATCAATCTAAGGTATCTTCGGGACCTGTTTTCGACATTGAGGTACTCAAAAACCCTTTCTTTGGTCATGTTGTTAAGTTGGATGAGACCAACTACCCACGGTGGTCCCAGACCTTTCTTATGACCATCAGGGGTCATAAAAAGAGCCATATTCTTATGGATTCAGAGCTTGAGAGCAAGACAAGCACAAATGCTAATTGGGATAGCAACAATGCTATGGTTTGTGCATGGCTGATGTAGACAGTTATACCCCGCATAGGGGATGAGATCATGTATTACACTACTGCAAAAGAGATGTTGAAGTCTTTGCGAGATACCTATTCACATGCCAAGAACTCCGCACGAGTTTTTCAGGTCTTCTATGACCTTTTTTATCTGTCAAGAGGGACGCACGCTGTCACAGTATTACCCCCTCATGAAGGGAATGTTGAAGAGGCACTACTCCTACCTGCAAGGATGTGCCTATGAGTCTTGGAGGAGTTTTAGAAGACAATTGGTTATTTCTCTTTTCTTGACTGGCCCTGGATCTGAGTATGTAATAGTTAGAGATCAGATCCTCACTACTCCTAAGCTTCCTACCCTGGAGGAAGCAAATAGTAGACTTGGCAAAATTACAGTATGCATTCCCACTCCTGACACTATTGGTCAGTCGTCTGCACTGGCTACGATCCCTAGATGTGGTAAGTGTAGTACTTACCCTACACGTGGTCGTGGACGTGGACGCTCTTTTGGTACATGTATTAGGACTCCATGTATTTATTGTGGTAGACTTGGTCATGCTGAAACTACATGTTGGCAAAGGTGTGGTAGGCCACCTATGGCCAATTAGGCAGTTGAGATCTTCGATGCAACTCTTCCTACTTTTGATATTAGTTCCTTGAGCACTGAGATTGAGAACTTGTGACAACAAATTGCTCAGTTGACTCAGGCATCCTCAGATTCCAGACACAGTAGCTATGGCTTCCTCTTCAGAGACACCTACGACTGGTATGTCGTCACTTTTATTTTCTAGCGAGTGTTAATTGATTCTGGTGCATCCAAGCACCTATGTAGCGATCGAGGCTCTTTCTTCCAGTTAGCACCTGTTACACCCGCCACAACAGCACAAGTCGCTGATGGGCGACATTCATCACTTGTTGGTAAGGGAGATATGTTTTTATCTCCTACTTTGAGACTTGCAGATGTTTATTATATGCCTAATTTTCCTTTGAGCTTATTGTCTGTTAGTAGTATCACTAAAAATCTGAACTGCTGAGCTATTTTTGATGCATCCTTTTGTGTCTTACAGGACAAATAACTAGGAAGACGATTGGTGAGGGGTGTGAGGAACATGGGGTGTATCGTTTGAGCTGTAATGCTTTTTCTACCTCTACTACCCAAGGCCTTGCTTCTGTTGGATCTCTTCTCTAGTGGCACTATCGCCTTGACCATCTATCCATTCATCGCCTTAGACGTGTTCTACCACACATCCTCTCCACTACTATTATCACCTGTGATGCTTGTCAACTTGGCAAGCACCATAGGGTTAGTTTTTTTCTGTTCTACTTCTGTTTCGTCTGTCACTGCATTTGATTTGGTTCATATGGACATGTGGGGTCCCATTCGTACTCCTAATCGACTTGGGAACAAATATTATTTTGTTTTAGTTGATGACTTTTCTCGTGTATCTTGGATGTTCTTTTGAAAAATAAGTTCGATGTAGGACAAATTATTTAGAACTTTATTAAAGAAATAAAAACTTAGTATTCTTGCTTGGTAAAGTGCTTTCGTTTTGATAATACCTAGGAATTTTGTACTTTGCATTTGTATAATTTCTTTCTAGTTGTGGCATTATCCATGAGACAACATGTCCTCATACCTCTCAGCAAAATAATGTTACTGAGAGGAAACATCGCCATATTCTTGATTGTTACGACCTTATCCCAGATCCCTACAGGATCCGAGACCGGCTCGCCTCGACTAACCCTAAGACCCAGTTGTCTAACGAGAAATAATCAAATAACAAGCATCAATCCATCTACCACACAAGTAGAGTAGCTAAGCAAAAGGAAATTGGCACAAAAGGAGAAATAAAACAGTAATACTAAAATAATACATGCCTTCAGAAATAGGAATACAGCCATCACAACAAAACTAGTACAGATAGAGAACATAATGGAAAAGTACTGAAAATATAACTACAGGAACTCACTACAACAAACAGTAAAAACTATAACTGGGTTTGATTAGGCCCAGCGTCCTCAGCAACTGGTGGCTCGGGCTGCTCAAATCCCTGACCTGTACAAAGTTATATAAATCTGGAGTCAGCTAACGTTGAGTAGAGTGGTGGCTAAAACATAAAATGCATTTAACAAGTAGCTTAACATATTATTTTCCGATCCAAATTATCTTATAACGGTTTTCTGTGTAGAGATCTCTAATCAGGGTCCATCACATTACTTACTCTTCTTGTTCCCTAAAGGAACGATTTTGCTTGCAGTTTTCTTGTGATGTAGGATGCACACGTGGCACTCTCCTGGTCGGGAGAGTCCCTCCGTGGTAGTCCTACACTCAGTCTACTACCCCGAGGTCATGGTCGTAACATAGCGATGACTACGGCACACGTGATAAGCATGCGGGTAACTACCTCACATTGGCACGCGGTCAGTCGTTTCTGCTAGTGGGTACGTCCAAACATACAGTACAGAACAGCATAGGGCCTTGCTCCCTCATAACAAAACAGGGGTCTCGCCCCTCCACAGTCCGCGTACCCTCGTCCGACTATCTTGGTTTGCCCAACGGGCTAACAAGAGTCGGTGTAGGGTGGCCATGCCTAACCCCGGGCCCCCTAGGGCGGCTAGCTCCCCCCTACACTAAGTAGCTCACCTCGGTACCACGTACACGAGGGCCAACAGGAGTTGACGTAGAGTGGCCAAACTCACCCCGGGACTCAACCCAAGGGCGGCAAGCTCCCCTCTACACTACAAGGGATAGTTGCTCTCTTCGGTACTACGTACACGAAGGTCATCTCACTTCCCTTAACGGCCGCCCGTGGGCGGAAATTTCAAAACCATTCGATTCTCCGTGCTACGGTATTCTTGTCTCGTTCTATATTCCCCGTAGGGTTTGTACATGACTTTCCCTTTATCTAGAACAGGCAGCTCAATTATAGTGCAGGTTTGTTCGTAATGTGGTTCATTGCTGATAATACAGATAGCTCATGATTTACTCAATTATTCACATGCACTTTTCTCTAGCCTTAATGTTCATATCACAACCTAGGGTTCTATTGGATAGCTGTATTCTAGAGCATACGTTTATTTCTTCCTAGGATTCATTTCACATCCTAGGTTTTAACTAATTGCATGCATTTTATTTAACTTGGAGAATTAGTTAGAACCACTCTACCAGGATAACCAGGTGGAATAGGGGCTCGTACAACAACTCCCGACATCTCCGTAGGTCCCGTACACTCGACGGATTGGAGACCTAAGACATGGATTGACAGGTCGAAAAGGGTCCAAGTGCTACAGACAAGGTGCCATTACATGGAGAAAAACGTATGGGAAACAAAGACGTTTTGTTTACGAAAAATTGACATTGTTTGGGCCTTGTACGGGCCTAAAAACATGAGGTCTGACAGAAATCAGACGTCTGGGAGAGATCCCAGACGTCTTAAACCAACTCGCAGGCATACCTCTCTCGGGACGCCTCTATCGGACATCTGGAACGCAGTGCCGACGTCCAGGGGTTCCGTTAGAAGTCTGGAGATGCTCCCAGACATCTGAAACTACCTCGGTCCTCACTCCACTGCACCTCCAAACCTTTGACACATGCGTACGCATATTCAGGACTCAGCAGATAAAGAACGGAAAAAGTAAATCTCTACCAGACATCTCATAATACCTTCGGACGTCCTCCCCGACGTTTGGAGGTCATTCTGGACGTCTGATTCCACGGAAAAATGACTTCCGTGGAACCGCTTTGGGCTCTCCTTGCCGCAGACGTTGCAACAGAGCAGCACGATGCCCTCTGCTCTCGTGCTCAGACCTGCTCTCTGCTCTCCGCTTGCTCTCTCTTCGGCTCCCTGCTCTCCTCTCACTCAATTGTGATGGTGTGAGACAGAGAGGAGGTGAGGGGAGAGGTGTGGGCATCGCAGGGAGTGGTGCAGGTGATGGTCGTCGCAGGGGAAGGAGTGGTGAGGCGTGAGGCGTGGGCGAGGGAGTGGTGTGCACGCGGTATGTGCCGAAAAGAAAAAGTATTTTCAGATGTCTGGCTTTCTCTCCAGACATCTGGGGAACCTTCCAAACGTCTTAAAGGATTAAAAGGTGACGGGTCATTTCATTGATGTTGCTCGCGCTTTGTTGATTTACCATTCTGTCCCCTCTATCTATTGGGGTGACGCTGTTTTGACCGCTTGTTTTTTGATTAACCAGATGCCTAATACTGCATTGCATGAATAGATTCCTCTACAAGTCATGTAACCTGATCATTCCTTATTTCATGTCACCCCTCGGACTTTTGGTTGTGTTGTCTTTGTCCATTTGTTGGGATCGGGTTGGGATAAACTAGCATCGAGAGCAGTCAAGTGTGTTTTTCTTGGGTGTACCCAAACATAAAAGGGGTATCGGTGTTTTGATCCGTTTACTACTCGGCACTATGTTTTAGCGGATGTTACCTTTCATGAGGCTGTACCTTTTCTGTGATGGCTACTGAAATGCTTCTCAAGGGTGATATGACGCCTATGCTATATTCTCCCATTCGCTTTGGAAGAATTCCTGAGATTCATGTCCCTACCACAACACCACCACCTCCTACACATCCCCTTCCACGCCTGATTGGGCCACTTCAAACATATGTACGTCCTAATGCTACCTATCAGGGATCCCCATATTCACCTTTACTATCGGCTTCTCAGGTGAGTCCTTTGGACACTGATGTATGTTTGCCAAGTGATGGTCACATGGATAGGACAAGTGATGTGTTAGGCGATCTTGACCTTCCAATTGCCATTCGAAAGTGACCACGAACTTACACTAATCCTACGAGGGTGGGGGGACACTTGCTATTGATAGTCTAGCTCTTAGATTTGTTGGATTTATTCAGCCGTTAGCTACTATGCAGATTCCAGCTACTCACCGTGAGGCCATGCTTGATCTATAATGGCAGGCATCCATGGAGGATGAGATGTTCCCTCTTAGAAGTCGTGGGACTTGGGAGCTTACTCCACTTCCTGATGGTGTTGCACTCGTTGGTTATCGATGTGTGTACATTGTGAAGTTCAATCTTGATGGTGGTGTTCCTAGGCATAAAGCTAGCTTCGTGGCAAAGGGGTTCACCCAGACTTATGGGGTGAACTTCTTTGACACCTTCTCTCTAGTTACTAGACTTCCCATAGTCTGGGTGTTGATTGCAGTGGCAGTTCAATTAGATTGGCCCTTGCACTAGTTAAATGTGAAGAATACCTTCCTTTATGGTGTCTCCAAAAGGAAGTCTATATACAATAGCCACCTGGCTTTGAAAGTAAGGGGATGTGTATGCCAATTACGGAAGGTTACATATGGCCTTAAATAGAGTCCCAGAGCCTGATTTTAGAGACTGTCACAGCTTGTAGAAGCAGCTGGATTTAGGAAATCAACAGTTGATTTTTCACTTTTTGTCAGGAGGACTAGATGAGATATTGTGGTACTTCTTATTTATGTTAATGATTTGATCATCACAGGGGATGATGTGCAGGGTATTACTAAGGTTAAGCGCATCCTAGCAGAGTAGTTTTTCATGAAGGACCTGGGGGCTTTACAGTATTTCCTTGGTATTGAGGTTACTCGCAGCAATGAGGGTGTGGTCTTGTCTCAGCAGAAGTATGCTTTAAATATCTTCCAAGGCTAAGGAGGCCAATATTCCTATGGATCCTAAGATGCTACTCTTTGATGAGGTTGCACAGGTGGTGGATAGTAGACAGTACAGACAGCTTGTAGGCAAGCTACTGTATCTTATTATCATGAGGCCGGACATCTCCTTTGCAGTTAGGAGACTGAGTCAGCTCATGGTCAAGACAACACATCAGCATTAGGATGCAGCATTGATGGTGCTTAGATATGTTAAGAAGGCTCCTGGGAAGGGTCTCTTCTTCTCAAAGGGGTCCTCTATGACGTTGGTTGACTAAGATGCAGACTATGTCGGATGTCATGTTGATCGCAAATCCATTGTTGAGTTCTGCACCTTCTTAACAGGAAATTTGATCACATGGAGGAGCAAGAAGCATGGTACACTTGAGAGATCCAGTGTCGAGTCTAAGTACAGAGCTATGGCTTAGATGACTGCTGAGATGATGTTGATCAAATCCTTGCTTATTGACCTACAGGCGCACTTTTTTAGTCCCATGAGAATGCGATGTGATAATAGAATAGCTACCTTCATTACCAACAACCCAGCATTTCACAAGAAGACGAAGCATATTGAGGTTGACTATCACTATACCAAGGACATTATCCAGAAGGGGTTGCTATATACCACTTCTGTTGCATCTGAGGAGCAAATTGCTGATATTTTCACCAAGCCCTTGGTAAGATCTTCGTTAGATTCTTGTATATCCAAGCTGAGCATGATAGATATCTATGCTCCAGCTTGAGAGGAGTGTTAGCTTATGTTGTGTGGTCATTTATTTTTCTTCTTATTGTAAGGGTTATGTGTGTTTTGTCCCTTAGAGATATTCCTGTACTTTTGATTCTATGGTCTCTCTCTATATAAGAGAGTTCTAGGGTTTCTAATTAAACCAAGTTATTACAACTAATTATATGTATGGTTAATAGTTTCTTTCTCTTAAAGGGGCATATTAGCTTATAGTAACAACCACTTCAAGTAAGAGCAACGTCGAGCATGACTACATCCACTTGTGTAATGGGTGCATTGAATGTGTGCCACCAGTTACACCAGAAGTACAAGTGGTTGTAATAAATTTGGTAGATCATATGTCTTTAACTTAAGAAGTAGGTAATTTTAAATTTATATTTATTAATTTTAAATGTAATAAGACAATTACATTATTTATTAATTATCTAAATTTTTTCTCATAAGCTTATTGTCACGACCTGATCCCAGATCCCTACAAGACCCGAGATTGGCCCGCCTCAACTAATCTCAAAACCCAATCGTCCAACGAGAAATAACCAAATAACATGCATCAAACCACAATCACATAAGTAATGTAACCAAGTAGAGAGAAATTGGCAACAAAAGGAGAAACAGAATAGTAATACTAAAATATTACATGCCTTCAAGAACATAAATATAGTCATCACAACCAAAAACCAGTACATAGATGATAGAGAATACAATGAAAAAGTGCTAGAAAGTGTAACTACAGAAACTCACAATGCAGCAGAAACTACAGCTGGGCTTGACTAGGTCCAACGTCCTCAGTAGCTGGTGACTTGGGTTGCTCAAATCCCTGACCTATACAAGGTTATACATCTGGAGTCAGCTAACGCTGAGTAGAGTGGTGGCTAAAACATAAAATGCACTTAACAAGTAGCTTAACATATTACTTTCTGATTCCAATTATCTTATAACGGTTTGCTGTGTAGAGATCTCTAATCAGGATTCATTGCATTACTTAATCTTTTTGTTCCTTAAAGGAACGATCTTGATTGCAGTTTTCTCAAGATGTAGGATGCACACGTGGTACTCTCCTGGCCAGGAGAGTCCCTCTGTGGTAGTCCTACACCCGGTCTACCACCCTGAGGTCATGGTCGTGACGTAGCGGTGACTACGACACATGTGATAAGCACGCAGGTAGCTACCTCGTACTGGCATGCGGTCAGTCGTTTCCGCTAGCAGGTACGTCCAAACGTACAATACGGAACAGCACAGGGCCTTGCCCTCTCAGAACAGAACAGGGGTCTCGCCCCTCCATAGTCCATGTACCCTTGTTAGACTATCCTGGTTTGCCCAATGGGCTAACAAGAGTCGATGTAGGGTGGCCATGCCTAACCCCGGGTCCCCTAGGGCAGCTAGCTCCCCCCTACACTAAGTAGCTCACCTTGGTACCACGTACGCGAGGGCCAACAGGAGTCGATGTAGAGTGGCCAAACTCACCCCGGGTCTCAACCCAAGGGCAGCAAGGTCCCCTTTACACTACAAGGGATAGTTGTTCTCTTCGGTACTATGTACACGAAGGTCAGCTCACTTCCCTTAATGGCCGCTCGTGGGCGGTAGTTCCAGAACCATCCGGTTCCCCGTGCTACGGTATTTTTGTCTCGTTTTACATTTCCCGTAGGGTTTTGTACATGAATTTCTCTATATCTGATTTGATATATACAAACTAGGTAGCTCAATCACAGTATAGGTTTGTTCATAATGTGGTCCATTCTAGATAATATAGACAACTCATGATTTACTCAATCATTCACAACCTAGGATTCAATTGAATAGATGTATTCTGGAGCATACAATTATTTCTTCCTAGGATTCATCTTACATCCTAGGTTTAACTAATTGCATGCATTTTATTAATCTTATTGTTTTATAGTCAGAACCACTCTACCAGGATAACCGGGTGGAATGGGGGCTCGTACAACAGCTCTCGACGTCTCCGCAGGTCCCGTACACTCGACGGATTGGAGACCTAAGACATAGATTGACAGGTCAAAATGGTTCAAAATGCTATAGACAAGGTACCATTACATGGAGAAAAACGTATGGGAAACAACGAAGTTTCATTTACGGATGACCGACATCATTTGGGCCTTGTATGAGCCTAAAAGCACGAGGTCTGACAGAAATCAGACTTCTGGGAGAGGACTTAGACGTCTTAAACTAACTCGTAGGCATACCTCTCTCGGGGTGCCTCTATCGGATGTCTAGAACGCAGTGCCGACGTCCGAGGGTTCCTTCAGACATCTGGAGATGCTCCCAGACGTCTGAAACTGCCTCGGTCCTCTCGCCAACGCACCTCCCAACCTTTGATACATGCACGTGCATTGTCAGGACTTGGCAAATAAATAGCGAGAAGAATAAATCTCTACCAGACATCTCACCCCACCCTTGGATGTCCGCCTCGATGCATGAAGGTCGCTCCGAATGTCTGATTCCACGAAAAAAAAGACTTCCACGGAACCGCTTTGGGCTTCCCTCACCGCAGAAGCTGCAGCAGAGCAGCTCGACGCCCTCCACTCTCGCGCTCAAACCCACGATCTGCTCTCCGCTCTCCGCTCTCTGCTCGCTCTCTCTCCCTCTCTAGCTCAGCTGCGATGGTGTGAGACGAAGAGGAGGAGGAGGGGGGCTTATAAAGGAAGAGGAGGTGAGGGGAAGGGCATGGGCGAGGGAGTAGTGCGGAGTGGGCGTCGCAGGGTGGGGAGAGGCGGTGAGGGGAAAGGTATGGCATGCGTACAGTGCGTGCAGAAAAGAAAGGTACTTTTAAACATCTGTCTCTCTCTCCAAACATCTGGACAGACGTCTGGTGAATACTCCAAACATCTTAAGCTACGAAAAGGTGACGGGTCATTTCAGCATAACAAACTTCGTCCCTGAAACTTGAGCTAACTAGGGTGCAGAAAAATAACGTAGCAACGTATAACAAACTTAAAGAGGACCAAATTAGGTCCGAGGAGTCATACCCTCGAAAAGCTCCGAGTGCTGCTCTCGCATTGCTGCCTCGAGCTCCCAAGTCGCCTCCTCGTACCACTGGCTTCTCCATAGGACTTTTACCAGGGGTACCTCCTTCCGTCTCAGACTCCGGACGACTTTGTCTAGTATCTGTACTGGCTTTTTGGGATAGGTCAGGTTGTCTCCCACCTCGATGCTCTCGTGGCTAAGGACATGGTTGGGATCGGCGATATATCTCCTGAGGTTAGAAACGTGAAATACGTCGTACACTCCAGAGAGCTGGGGAGGAAGGGCAAGCCGATAAGCGACGAGTCCTACCCATTCTAAGACCTCAAAAGGTCCTACAAATCTCGGTGCAGGCTTCCCTCTCACCCTAAACTACTACAAGTCCTTCATGGGCGAAACATGGAGGAAGACATGATCCCCAACCTCAAATTGTACCTTCCTACGCTTCAGATCAACGTGGCTCCTTTTCCTGCTCCTGACAGTACGTAGTCATCGATGGATCTGCTCAGTCTTCACCTACTGGCATATCAGACACTGCTGAACGAAAAGACCCACATCCCGCTTCATGCCCCTCCACCAGAAATCACGTCGTAGGTTGAGATATATCTTCGTGTTCCCGGGATGTATGGTAAATCTGGATCCGTGTGCCTCAGTCAGGAGCTCCCTCAACCGCTCCTCATCTCTAGGAACGCACAAGCATCCCCTCATATGCAGGATTCCGTTAGTGAACGAGAACTCTCCTGGGCTCCCTGCCAATACTTGGTCTCGCTGTGTCCATAGGTATGGGTCCGTCATCTACCCAATCACGATGCGATCCATTAGCTCTGGTCGTGTCTGCCTCGCCATTGTCACTTCCCCACAGTACCCCTGTGACTCCTGGGGTCGCCAGCTGCTCAACTCCTCCATGAGTCTCTAACTCTGTGCTCGTAAGCAAGCCAAGTGGGCGGGCACCTTCCGGCTCAAGCATCAGCCACCACATTGGCCTTCCCTGAGTAGTAGGAGATGCTGCAATCGTAGTCCTTCAGGAGCTCCAACCAACGTCTCTGCCTCATGTTGAACTTGTTCTGGTCAAACAGATATCTGAGGCTCTTATGGTCAGTAAAAATCTCGAACGTCTCTCCGTACAAGTAGTGCCTCCAGGTCTTCAGTGCGAGGACAAATGCCACCAACTCCAAGTCATGGGTGGGGTAGTTATGCTCATGGGGCTTCAGTTGTCATGAAACGTAAGCGACAACGTAACCCCGCTGCATGAGCACACCCCCCAACTCCTGCAACGACGCATCTTCGTAGATGACGAATTTGCCACCTTTGTCAGGGATGGTGTTACGATCCGGTTCCCGAATCCCTACAGGACACGAGACCAGCTCGACTGGACTAATCCCAAGACCCAGTCGTCCAACAAGAAATGACCAAAAAGCAGGAAAGTAAACCACATTCACTATGCTAAGTAACTAACAGTAAAAGAGTACAAGCAGTAAAGGAAGTAAAAGCTGCTAACAGTACATATCACCACCACAACAGTAAAGTAGAGCAAAGTACAGAAACAGAAACGGTAACAACAGTCTAAACTCACTAATAGAACAGAGAGTATAACAAAAACAGGAACTACTGCTGGGCTCGACTGGGCCCAGCACCCTCTACAATCGGTGACTCGAGCTGCTCAACTCTTGGACCTGTAAGGGTTATGAGTAAAATGGAGTCAGCAAACACTGAGTAGAGTGGTAACCAACTAACTAAAGTATTAAAGGCTAATAGGTAAATTTATCTTTTCCAATTATTTTACTTTAAGTCATTTCCTTTCACCCATTGGTTTACTTTCAGATCTCTTTCTTGATCTCGTATGTTCCTCGTGGGAGCGATCTTGATTGCAGTCTTTTCCAAAGAGTAGAAGGCACACGTGGTGCTCTCCTGGCCGGGAGAGTCCCTTGTGGTGATCCTACACCCAGTCAACCACCCTATTGGCAAGCCACTCGATCGTGTTTTAACAGTCAGTTGTATCGTAGTATAGGTGACCAAGTGTTGACAACAAATAAGAATTTATTACTTGAAAACCTAAGTATTCAAGATCGAACACAGGATGCAAATGGAATTTATTCACTAATCTCAATAATGTAATTGAACACTTAGAATTACTCAAAACCTAATTCAAAATTTAAATGTAATAGTTTAAAAGTCAATTGTGGCAAAAATAAAAGAGTTGGACGTCTGATCCCAGATGTCTTAAATGATGGCCTCTTATTCTCTTCTCTCTTCTTCTTCTTCTTCCTTCTCTTCCTTTCTCTGATTTTCCTCTTTCCTTAGTTCTTTTTCTTCTATTCTTCTGATTTTGGCCGCCTGCTTCTTCAGTGTCTTTCTCCTTCTTTCCTCTACGGCTAAGTGTCAGCTTCACCTTCTTCCTCTGTAGGTCTTCTTCTTTCTTGCTTCTTCCTCCTTTAGCCTTCCTTAGCTCTGCTTCCCTTGGCTTCAACCTTCTTCTTTTTCCTTGGCTTCTGCCTTAGCTTCCTTCAGCCTTAACTCTCCTCTGACTTCCTCTTCTCTTTGGCCGTCCTTCCTTCTTCCCTGCACACACAACACCGAAGAGCAAAACCTACCCCTCTACCCACCCCCGCGTCTCTCTCTCTGTATATCTCTCTTCGGTCCGCTCTCCCATAGCCGAGTAATCGGGTCGGGTTGCCAGGTCCGTGAGGTCAATTCACGGACGAGGCGTGATAGGTGAGGCGAGGGACCTCACCTTAGTGATTTCGAGGCAAACAGGGAAGAACACAAAATCAACTTAAACTACTCAGGAAGCGCGAGACTTACCGAGGTGGGACTTTTGCTGGCTTGCAGGAGAGTGTCTTCACAATTGATGTAGCTGCAGGTCTCGCGGTACTTGCTCTTAGGCTGGATTCACTCTCGCCCACAATCCGCACAGCCTGGGACCCTGAATTATGGAGTTTGCTTCCTGCAGCTGGAGAACAAGCAAGCTCGAGTGCTCGTTAATGGCGGACGAGAGCTCTACCTTGCATGACACAAAAGAAGCCTTGCGGCTCTATCAGACCACAGGAGGACCTTCTCCGTGTCATGGCGAAGGTGAGGTGGTAGGTGGCAGGCCGTGGAGCGACCTTGGCTTGCTTGCCTAGGTCACCCTGTGGCCGAGCTTATGGGTTAGGTCGGGGGAAGCGTGGAGTGCGTGTGGCGACCTGTGGATGGGTGGAAGATGTTCAGTGGTCGATGGCGGAGGTGTTGAGGTTGGTGGCAAGACGTGTGGAGTTGTGGAATGACGGGTGCGTCTCACCGAAGGTTAGCCAAAGATGGGGAAGATGGCGGTGGATAGTGGCTGTCGAGGGGTAATTCGTGAAATAAATTGAGGGGAATTGAAGAGGGGATAGAGACGAGTGATTCTAACCTAAGTGGACGAAGGGGGAGAGATGGTAGCTGGCAATACCTGCTGTCGTCAGAGAAGAAGGTATCTAGTGGAGGGAGACAGCGGCGATGACGTGGCTAGGGATGCTCACGCGGGTGTTGCGCGATGTGGAGGAGGATGGTGAGGACGGCTCCTGCCACTGGTATTGTGGCAGAGAGACGAGAAAGAGGAGGGAGGTTCGTCGGAGCTCGCTAGACCACTTGGCCAGAGGAGAAGAAGAAATTGAGGTGGAACTCTGGCCAAGTCGAGCTAAAGAGGTGTGGCCGGAGATGGTGGTCATTTTATAGTTGCTGGTAGGGACTCCTATGCTTGGAAGACAAGCCTCCGAGCATAAGAAACCTTGCCAGAGATAGAATTCTGTGGGATACCCAAATCTCTCGTGCGTTCGCACGATAGATTGGGTGTGAATCAGGGATTAGGACCAGGCTCAGATGGAAGGGAATTCCTCAGAGAATCTCCCTTCCAAATCTGGGAGATCTCTGAGGAATCAGGGAGTATTCCCCCTCCATTCCTTGCTGGAGTAGGATTTCTCCCCATTAATGGTGGAAGGACCTATTTGTAAGGTTGGTGAGGAAGTTAGGGGGCTCTGTGCAATGATTTTCAAAAGATATGGGCCAAAATGTAATTGGGTGTACTAATTTGTAAAGTAGGTCAAGATGACCTCCCCTTAGGTCCAAATTTTGGAACAAACCTAATTTGGACCTAAGGAGTCCAATGGTGAAGTTTTATTTTAGGTTTGACCACGTTTGACTGGATATTTTGTATAAAAACCCAAATTAGGTCAATTGATGAGCTAGGACCCCAATCTAGGTCAAAATAGGTTCCAAAGGCTAATTTGAAGGTTATAAATCCTAGGGGATATTTTTCCATGAATTTTAGAGGATTTAAATAATTTTTATTCTGACCATAACCTTGTTGAATTAAGTGGGTCTGTTTTAGGGTTACAGAATGCCATTTAATTCCTAGATTGCACATGAACTCATTTCTGATTGAACCAACCCACTTTTTATCTTATTCAGACCATTTGACCTATGTTTTTCCTCTGAGAAATCCCGTTTATGTACTGCAATGGTAAAATTACAATTTTAACCTTTATTTCATGTTTTCTTCTCAGAACACTTATTCCTTGAATTAAGCCCTTCTCTTGGTTATGTAGGAGCTCTTATTCTCTTTTTTAGGTCAAAATGAGCTAGTTAGGACTCATGATGAGGCTGTCATCACACCCCGAGGTCACGAACAAACGTAGTGTTACGAACGCAGCTTTAAGACGTTTTTTTAAGAAGATTCATCAGAGGTTTTTTACAGATTGTGCGTCCCATGACACAGTTGACCCAGAAGGACGTGCCCTTCACTTGGACAGATGCCTGTGAGTTGTGTTTTCAGGAGCTGAAGGAGAGGTTGACTTCGGCTCCCGTGCTCACCATCCCTGACAGTAGTGGCGGGTTCGTTGTGTACACGGATGCCTCCTTGCAGGGGTTAGGAGGTGTGCTCATGCAGAGGGGTCACGTTGTCGCTTACGCTTCGCGGCAACTGAAGCCCCATGAGCATACTTACCCTACCCACGACCTGGAGTTGGCAGCTGTCGTCTTCGCGCTGAAGACCTGGAGGCACTACTTGTACGGTGAGACCTTCGAGATTTTCACAGTTCACAAGAGCCTCAGATACCTTTTTGATCAGAAGGAGCTCAACATGAGACAGAGACGTTGATTGGAGCTCCTGAAGGACTACGACTGCAGCATTTCCTATCACCCGGGCAAGGCCAATGTGGTGGCTGACTTCTTGAGCCGGAAGGCGCCCGCACACTTGGCTAGTTTACAGTTACAGAGTTGGAGCCTTTTGGAGGAGGTGGGCAGTTGGCAACCCCTAGAGTTACGGGGGCACTGTGGGGCAGTGACTGTAACGCGATAGACTAGGCCAAAGCTGATAGACCGCATCATCACAGGACAGATGACCGATCCGTACTTGCAGACATTGCGCGACAGAGTACTGTCAGGAGACCCAGGGGACTTCTCTTTCACAGACCAGGTGCTGCGCCTGAGGGGACGGTTGTGCGTTTCCAGGGACGAGGAGCTGTTGAGAGAGCTCCTGACTGAGGCACACGGTTCCAGATTCACCATACATCCCGGAAACACGAAGATGTACCACGACTTGAGACGCGAGTTTTGGTGGAGGGGGATGAAGCGGGATGTGGGTGAATTCGTGCAGTAGTGCTTAGTGTGCCAGAAGGTGAAAGCTGAGCAGCAGAGGCCTGGAGGGCCGCTACAGCCGCTTCCAGTGCCAGAGTGGAAGTGGGAGAGCATCACCATGGACTTGGTGGTGGGCTTACCTGTTACCCAGCGAGGACACGACGCAGTCTGGGTAATTGTGGATAGACTAACGAAGACGGCACTATTCTTGTCGATCCGAGTCACTTTGTGACTAGCACAGTTGGCAGAGAGGTGTATCCGCGACGTGGTACGACTACACGGAGTTTCGCGGGAGATCATATCCGACCGGGATACCCGCTTTACGTCCCAATTTTGGGCTGAGTTTCAGCAGGCCCTGGGGACGCGGTTGAGGTTTAGTACAGCTTACCACCCCCAGACGGACGGAAAGTCTGAGCACATGATACAGACACTTGAGGACCTTTTGCGTGCCTGTGTACTGGACTGGAGGGGCTCTTGGGAGGAGCACCTGCCCCTGACGGAGTTTGCATACAACAACAGCTATCACTCGAGCATCGGCATGGCTCCCTACGAGGCTCTGTACGGACGGAGGTGTATGGCACCCTTGAGTTGGGTTGAGGTGGGGACCAAGTGGGAGGTTGGCCTCAGGTTGATCCGGCAGAGTCAGGAGGTAGTCGAGCAGGTCCACAGGAGACTCCGCACTGTCAGGAGTAGACAAAAGAGCTACGCGGATCGGAGACGCAGAGAGGTGCAGTTCGAGGTTGGGGACCACGTCTTTCTTCGTGTTTCGCCCATGAAGGGCCTGCAGTGGTTTGGGGTGAGAGGAAAGCTCGTGCCGAGGTTCGTGGGGCCCTTTGAGGTCCTGGAGTGGGTTGGACCCGTTGCTTACAGACGTGCCCTCCCTCCTCAGCTTTCTGGTGTGCACGACGTGTTCCACGTGTCCAACCTCAGGAATTACGTAGCCGATCCCAGTCATGTACTGAGTCACGAGAGCGTCGAGGTGGGCGACAACCTGACCTACCCCGAGCAGCCAGTGTAGATTCTTGACCGAGCCGTCTGCAGTTTGAGACGAAAGCAAGTACCCCTGGTGAAGGTTTTGTGGAGGAGCCAGTGGTACGAGGAGGCTACCTGGGAGCCTGAGGTGGCAATGCGGGAGCAGTACCCGGAGCTCTTTGCGGGTACGTCTTTTCGGACCGGCTTCGGTCCTCTTTGAGTTTGTTATGTTTTTATATGACGTTTTTCCCGCACTCTAGTTAGCGCAAGTTTCGAGGACGCAACTTCCTTTGAGTTTGTTATATTGTTACGAACGTGGCTTCAAGACATTTTTTTAAGACGTTTGGGAGGTGGCCCAGACGTCTGGAACCCCTTCCAGACGTCTGGGATTTAAATTCTGCGGCGTACGGGGTTGCGTCTGCGCGCATGCACGCGTAAACCTGCAACCGCCACCTTCTTTCCTCTTTTTCCCTCTCTCCTCCTGCAGGGCGCAGTGTTGCGCTCCCTCTCTCTCTCTCCCCGTGCGGCCTTATAAGGCCCTCGCCCTCTCCCTCACTCTCATCTCCTCCGCTTCCCTCTTCTTCTTCTCCCAGCCGGTGCGAGAGCGCGAGCGAGCGGGTGGCGGCAGCGGCAGCCGCGGCGAGTGTGCGGGAGGAGGTGTTGCGCGAGGGAGGAGACGCTCGACCGTGAGGGCTCGAGCTTGCCGGAGCAGCGGGCGTGGAGTGTCGCGGGAGGGCTGCTGCAGCTCGAGCAGCAGGCGGACGGGGCGCGGCACGGCCGTGCGTCGCGGGCAGAGAGCTAGTCGAGCTCTAATTCTGGAAGTTTTTCCAGAATCAGATGTCTGGGATTCCAACCAGACGACGGTGAAGACATCTGGAGGACTGTCCAGACGTCTGGCAAGTAAGTTATTTCGTCCTTCTTCCTTTTTCGCGCGTACGGCCACGCAGCCATCCGCCGCGCCTTCGTCTGCACCCCGTCATACTGAGAGCGAGGAGTGGATACATGCAAGTTCTGCTCGGGAGGGCGCGAGACTCATCATCCAACGTGAATCGGACGTCTGGAAGCAGTGCTAGACGACAGAGAGGACTTTCAGACGTCCTGGTTGACCATCGGACGTTTGGAAACTAGGCCAGACGCCCTCGCAGGCTTCTGGATGTCTGAGGGACTACACAGAGCGAAGGTATCCTCTGAACTACCTTTTAAGACATTTGGAAGAGGTTCCAGACGTCTGATTTTGGACTGTTTCGTCGTTTTCGACCCGTTTAGGGCCCGTTCGGAGTCCGTTTTCCGCATTTCGAGTTGCGTTCTTTTCGGAATAAAATCCTCTACTCGTTTACAGTAATTATATACTATTCTGAGAAACTCCTTGTGTTTGATCCTTGTGTTAGGACCCCGTTCCATTGCAGTCTCGGGGGTTGCGGAGGCGTGCGAGATTTCCGACTACGCCCCCAGTACTTCCGTTGTAGCTGGTAGAGTGGCTTTTAAAATTATTAACATAATTTGTTACAATTATGGAACAATTAATGGAACCTAGGGCATTACATGAATCCTAGGAATGAGAAACCAGATTGAATGATAGATCCTAGGGTATTGCATGAATCCTAGGGCTGGAAAACTAGATTGAATGATAGATCCTAGGGTACGGCATGAATCCTAGGACTGGAAAACTAGTGATATGAATATAGATATTGCAGTCTTGGAAAATGTGGAAAGGAAATAATAGCTGCCTGTAAATTGATTTAATAGCTGCCTGTTATGAATAAATGAACATGATTGAGAATATGGGTTGTATGAACCTGAAACTGGAATGGTGAAACCTGAATGTGCTGAGTTAAAAGAGCTGGAACCCTACGGGGAATTAGGAGTAGAACTCCTGGAAAGAGAATGAAATGGAGCTGAGAAGGAAAGATGTGGAAGTGTGTTGTCTCTTGGGTACGTAGTGCCAGGGGAAGCACCTGTTACCTGTTTAGTGCAGAGCAGAGCCAGCCGCCCCAAGGACCCGGGGTTAGGTCTGGCCACTTTGTACCGACTTTTGGCCCTCGTGTACACAGTACCGAGGAGAGATACTAGTGTAGAGCGAGTACTAGCTACCTGATAACACCACGCAAGGGGGTAGTAATTAGGTTGAATATGGCCCATCTTTAGAATAAAAGGCACAACATAAAGTAGAATAGGAGCATTGCATGCATCAAGTACCAAGATTGCTTATAAACTGTATTAATGGCCATTTGTGTAAAGCATTTGTCAAAGCAGGCCTCAGATGAGCAATCGGACCGCACGGATGGATTCAGGACGACGAACGGAGTCTAACGGACTCAAAATCGGCCAAATCCGACATCCGGAGCTCCCACAATGGGCCCAAGAAATCCTGACCGTTGATCTGGAGATCAACGGCCTAGAACGCGCCACGTCGCCCCACCCCCGCCGCCCGCACGCCCCCAAGCCAGCCAAGGACGCATCTCGGCCGTTGATCTTCGATCGAACGGCCGAGATCCGCGCGCTCGCCCGCGGTCGCCGCGACAAAGCGCGGGCGTGGCGCAACGGTTAGCGCGCACGCCCGCGTTGCGGTGACGCGCGTTCGAGTCGCGCGGAGCAAAAATCGTCTGCGGGCGAAGGGCGCGGCAAAATTGAGCCGCGCGATCAGAAGCGAGCGGCTAGGATCGCGCCACGCGGCGCGACGACAGCGCCCCACCTCCCACGCGCGCGCGCACGCCGGGCGGAAACGCGCGCGCGCACGCACGCCCGAAGCGCGATCCTAGCGCAGGCGCGGGAGGATCTCAGCCGTCCGATCATCAATCGGACGGCTCTCGTTCGACGTCCACGGATCGCGCCTGAAGAGAGAAAGGGGCGGGCGGCTGACCGGCGGCAGCAGACCTTCACCGACGTATATGGAAGCGGTTTTAGCGACGTTCTGGATGTCGCTAAAGCACATTCTTCTTTTAGGAAGCCCTTAACTCTATTTAAACCCCCTTCTACCACCATTCAAGGCATGCTCTCCCACTTGCAACTACTCCACTCCTCTCCTAGCTAGTCTTAGGCACTCTTGTAATCGCCGGAGACGACGAGCCGCCGACGGAGCCTCCTCCACCGCCGTGGCTGCCTCGTCGCTCTCCACTCTCTCTCTACCTCTCTCTCTCTCTTTTAAAGCTTTCATTTACTTTTGTTGAAGCATGTATTTAATATTGTAAACCATGAACTATGAATGCATGTTTAATGAAATTATTTTTCATTTAGTTGCCTTTTTAATTTCTGTTTAAAGTGCATGATCAAAACCAAAGAGCTTTCTAACCCTAAACTCTCTCTATCTCTCGCTTTTCAAAACCGTTTCTTTCGCAAGCAAAACTCCGCCTTTTTCGTGACAACAAGTGGTAAACAAAATCCGATTTCCACGCCTCCCTGAGATCGACACTCGGACTCACCTCCGTTTACTTCTTTTAAAACCGACGTATCAAGTGCAACTATAACGACACCTCTTAACACGCACGCACGAAGGCACGTCAGTTTTTGGCGCCGTTGCCGGGGAGGCAACGGATTTGTTTTATCACCTCCATTCCACCTTCATTCTCATATCGTCTAATACCCTATTTTCCTTTTTACTTGACGGATGCAGGAATTCGGCGCATGGACGGCGAAGTGACGCATTCCACTATGGTAGCAAGGAAGTAGACGCCTCGAGGGCCGATAGTGAGTACTCTCTCTCTCTCATTGTTTGCTTGCGTGAAAAAGCTAAAAAAAAAAAATCATAAAAATTGAAAAAAATTGGCGTGGTGAATGATTGCTTGACCCACATTCTTAACACACCACCCTACAAAAGAAAAATGTACACTCTAATATACTGGACAAATTCTTGGAGTGTTCTTTGCTTTTTCTCTTGAGTGGTGTTTGCGAAGCCACCGTGAGTTGACCTGGGCCGCACCACTCAACCCTAAAAACTAACTCATCTAATAGAAGCTGCACGATCTTTAGGATGAGTACACTAGGGTTTTTAGAGCCTCTACAAGATAAAAAGGAAATCTACTTTCACCAAGTTGTGTGTAGAAGTTGACGTGCCCATTGAAACTTGTCTGAAAGCATTAAGACACGTCAACCCTAAAAAATACTAAAGTAAGGATGAAACATTAAAAGACACCACACCCTAAAAATTCTTGCTTTAAAACCCTGTTTTGTAGAAGCACACACCTTGAAAAGTGGAAAATTAAGAGGCACCACCCCAATCAACGCCTCATCACATTACCCTAAGCACAAGCACTATCCTAACCCTTTAAAACTGAGTAGACGTGCCCTAGGTAGGACTGAGTTAAGTCTCAAAAGGTGAGGTTTTGTCTGCTAGGCACTTGGCTTTCATTCCCTTGGTAGAATCTGGTGACTAGGCTGCGGGGCAGTGTCAAACGACCGTGGTTGTGGGGTCTATGGAACCGGAGGCGTAAGCCAAAGGAAGAACCTTCCCTGCAATCCCCTCGTAATCAACCTGGCCAGATTAGCCTTGAGAAGGGAAGTCCAGTGATTACGGACTTAATCACCCTTTGTGAGATTTCTAGGTCTCCTAAGGAATACACCATAAGGATTAGGCTTGCGTGCTTGATTGAAACACATTTCTTGCATCTGTCGCCCTCCGCATCCCCTCCAGTTCTTCTCTAGTGTATGCACGGGAGGCGCTCACTGCATCCCGAATTGTGTGTTTTGGGGCAGGAATCTAGGCGACGTAACTCTGTTGAAAACATGGCTGAACCTAGGGTAGATGAGGCTGAAGATCAACCCCCACCAGATGCTATGGCTGTCGTCCAGGCTCAAATCAATGCTAACCATCGGCTTCAGCAACGACAAATCCACACCATCATGCAAGCCATACAACGGTTACAGAACCCGCAAGAACAACCACCACCTTTCAATGACATACCAGGACAACCACCACTTGATTTACCACCGTTTCAGAACCAGCCAAGACCCCTCCGTGATTTCTATAACCCTTCTGCCATTAGAGTCGAGCCACACCTTAGGATCCCCGAAGGGGGAGACGATTTTGAGCTAAAACCTAATGTATTAAGTCTAATCCAGAGCCACTTTCATGGAAGCTCAAATGAAGACCCCTTTCAGCACCTAGAAGATCTCGACCGCATAGCAAGAACAGTAAAACCTAGGAACATTAGCCTTAATATAGTTCTAATCAAGATGTTCCCTTTCTCATTAAGAGACAAGGCTTCTCATTGGCTTAGAACCCTAGGTAGACCCATCACCACCTGGGAGGAACTGAGGCATGCATTTTTAAAGAAATTCTTCCCCATAGGAAAGACCAATGCCCTCAGAAGAGCTATCACTACCTTCACACTCCAGGGTGGGGAACAATTTCATGAGGCGTGGGAAAGATTCAATGAACTTTTGAGGAAATGCCCACACCACGAAGTTCCAAGGTGGCAATTAGCCCAGATCTTCTACCACGGTCTGGATAGCAACCTACGGAACTTCGTCGATGCCTCATGCGGGGGAAACTTCCTAAACAAAGACGAGGAGAGCGCGTTTGAGCTCTTTGAGTCTATGAGCGAGAATTCGCTCAACAATGCCTCCATGAACCAGTTTAACAGATCCAGTCAACCCCGTGGTGGGATTTATGAGGTACAAGCAAATTCTGGAATGGTTGACATGGACATTATTGCCAAAAAGTTGGATCGAGTGGAATTGGTGGACAAGAAGATTGATGAGCTTCTAAACCAGACCAGGAACCCCTTGCAGACTTTCACCCTAGCAAAAGGAGCACATAATGTTGACCTGGTCCAACCCTTCACCCAACTAAACTTGGAACAACCCCCAACCATGTTCCAAGGAGGGACCTTTGCTCCCTCGACCCTTGAGTACTCCCTTCCTTCTTCATCAACATCGGCTATTCTAGAAGATGTGCAAGCCGTCCAAGGATATGCAAAACCTGACCCTTTCTCCAACACTTACAACACCGGCTGGCGTAATCACCCCAACTTTGGTTGGACAAACCAGAAACTACCGCAATTCCAAAACCAGCCCAGGCCAAACCAACAGCCACACTTGCCCCCCTATCAGCAAGGACCACCAGTTAGACCCCAATATAACCAAAATAGGGCGGCCCCTCCCCCACAAAACCAAATGGACACCCTAATAAAGATGATGGCTGACATGAACCAAAAACATCAGGAAGAAATGGCCTTGGTAAAGGGACAGTTAAGCCAACTCTTGGACTGTAAACAGCAAGGATCTCTACCTTCCCAACCACAACCAAACCCGCGAAACATAATTAGCAGAGGCCCCAATTCGCAAGGGTTCCAAGGCAACCCCGGGCAGGCTCATATGGTCCAACCGGCTCCACAAACACCTCCTGGGTTTGGCGCCTCTTCATCCTCATCTTCTCAAGGATCACCCCATGGCCCCAATGCCTCTGCGAATGCGGTGACCTTGAGAAGCGGCACCAAAACCCAGGATCCCAAATGGCCGACTCTCCCCGAGACTTTACCCGACTTAGAAGAAGCACCAACCAAGGACCCAAACATGGAACCAATCCAGACACCCTATCCTGAGGCCTTGGAAACAATCAAGAGAAAAAAGAATACTGTGGAAACTGAGGAGCTGATGGAAATTTTTAAACAAGTACAGATTAATATTCCGCTTCTAGAAGCTGTCAAACACATCCCCGCTTACGCCAAGTTCTTAAAGGATGCCTGTACACCCAAGCGTAAGACGAGACCTCAAGCACCTAGGAAGGTTGTACTCTCTGAGCAAGCCAGTTCCGTGATATCAAGCAACCTTCCACTCAAACGAACTGACCCAGGAGCACCCCTGATTTCCTGCAACATCGGGGACATGACATTTGATAGAGCGCTCCTGGACCTAGGTGCTTCTATCAACCTAATTCCCACAACCTTGTACCACCAATTTGGTTTTGGGGAGCTGGCACCAACCCCTGTCACCATCCAGCTGGCGGATAGATCAGTGAAAACCCCGAAGGGGGTTGTCGAGGACGTGATTGTACGGGTCAAGGACTTCTATTTCCCAGTCGACTTTTTGGTGCTCGACATGGAAGTCCCTGAAAAATTACAGAACGCACCCATAATCTTAGGCAGACCTTTCTTAGCCACGGCTAAAGCAAACATCGATTGCGACACGGGATGTATGGAAATCGCCTTCGGAGACAGGAAAATGCAATTAGATATCTTCCGGGCAACAAAGTCTTTTGATTGTGATTACATTGAGGAACATGATCCCGTGGAAACTTTAATCGAGGAATGCCTTACCCTCAACTCTGTCTCAGACCACCAAACCCGTAGTTCTGACTCGCCACCATCATTACCTATGGACCTCTGTAAGGCTGAGTATCATCACATGACACCATTTGAAGAAATCAATGTTGATCAACTACCGCCCTTTCCATTCCCATCGACTGTGGTCCCACCCGCACCTGAACTTAAACCATTGCCCGAGAATCTCAAGTACGTCTTCTTGGGACCTGGCCAGACCTTCCCAGTGATTATTAATTCCCATCTAACCAAGGATCAGGAACTAAGGTTGACTGCAACTCTTTCAGAACATCGGGCCGCCATTGGTTGGACCATCTCAGATCTAAGAGGAATTAGCCCCACCTATTGCACCCACAAGATTTACCTGGAAGACGGGGCCCGACCTTCCCGCCAGATGCAGAGACGGTTAAACCCTAACATGCGGGAGGTCGTTAAAAAAGAAATTATCAAGTGGCTCGACGCCGACATCATCTACCCTATCTCTGATAGCCCCTGGGTGAGCCCCACTCAAGTGGTTCCAAAGAAGGCTGGGCTCACCGTTGTCACTAATGATCATGGCGAATCCATTCCCACCCGCACCACCACCGCATGGCGGGTGTGTATTGATTATAGGAAGCTTAACGAAGCCACTAAGAAGGACCACTTCCCCTTGCCATTCATTGACCAAATCCTTGAAAGATTGGCAGGGCAGAAGTATTTTTGCTTCCTGGATGGATATTCAGGATATAACCAAGTCGCAATTGCTCCAGAAGATCAGGAAAAGACCACATTCACTTGCCCGTGTGGCACGTTTGCATTCCGTCGAATGCCATTCGGGTTATGCAACGCACCCGCAACCTTCCAGCGTTGCATGCTAGCCATTTTTTCAGAAATGGTGGGTGAATACTTGGAGGTCTTTATGGATGATTTCTCTGTATTCGGGAATTCATTCGACCATTGTTTGAGCAACTTGGAGAAAATCCTGAAACGATGTATCGAGGTTAACTTGGTGTTAAGTTGGGAAAAGAGCCATTTTATGGTTCAAGAAGGAATTGTCCTCGGACACATCGTTTCGCATAAGGGCATCGAGGTAGATCGAGCTAAGGTTGATTTAATTTCCAAACTTCCTCCACCTAGTTCGGTCCGACAGATTCGCTCTTTTCTAGGACATGTTGGCTTCTACCGAAGGTTCATCAAAGACTTTTCCAAACTTTCCAAACCCTTGACCGACCTTCTAGCCAACGACGCAACTTTCCACATGTCTCCTGATTGCACCCAGGCTTATCATACCCTCCGGGACTTAGTCTCCACCGCACCTGTACTTCAACCCCCAGACTGGTCCCAGGGTTTTGAGATTATGTGTGACGCATCAGATTTTGCCATAGGCGCTGTCCTGGGACAAAGGCAAGACAAGAAGCCCGTGGTGATCTACTACGCGAGCAAAACGTTGGACGAGGCCCAGCGTAATTATACGGTCACAGAAAAAGAGTTGCTTGCTGTAGTCTTTGGACTGGAAAAATTCCGATCATACTTGCTGGGATCCCACGTGACTATCTACACCGACCATTCAGCCATCCGGCACCTGTTGGCCAAAAAGGATGCAAAACCCAGGCTCATCAGATGGATCCTGCTTTTGCAGGAATTTGACCTGGAAATCCAAGACAAGGCCGGATCAAAAAATGTGGTGGTTGACCACCTGTCAAGACTTCATCCAGACCACATTGGACCCTCCCTACCTCTATCTGATACCTTCCCTGATGAACACATCCTAGCCGTGCAAGACAAGAAAATGCCATGGTATGCTGACTATGTCAACTACCTGGTTATAGGACAAACCCCGCACAGCTGGTCCAAACAGCAACGGGACAGGTTCTTGGCTGAGGCCAAGCACTATTTCTGGGATGATCCCATGCTGTTTCGCCTCTGTGCTGATCAGATCATCAGGAGGTGCCTCCCCGAAGACGAGGTTCAGAGTGTGCTTTCCTTTTGTCATGACCAAGCATGTGGCGGCCATTTCTCTGGCAAGAAAATAGCTGCAAAAGTTTTGCAGTCTGGATTTTATTGGCCGTCCCTATTCAACGATGCACACATCTTTGCCAAGACTTGCTCACGATGCCAAACACTAGGGACAATGACCAAAAAAGATATGATGCCCCTTCAGCCCATTTTGATTGTCGAAATTTTCGACGTTTGGGGTATCGATTTTATGGGCCCCTTTCCACCATCCAACGGCTTCGATTATATCTTGGTCTCGGTAGACTATGTTTCCAAATGGATTGAAGCCGTTGCCACCCGACGATGCGATCACAAGACGGTCATGGACTTTGTAAAGAAGAACATCTTTTCCCATTTTGGAATACCCAAGGCCATGATCAGTGATGGTGGAAGCCATTTTATCCATTCCCAGTTCCGTGCCCTACTTAGAAAATACGGGGTAAACCACCGCATTGCCACCCCGTATCATCCACAAACAAATGGGCAGACTGAGGTCTCAAACAGACAAATCAAGAACATTTTACAGAAGACTGTGAGACCTGACAGGAAAGACTGGTCCACACGACTTGATGATGCCCTGTGGGCATACAGGATCGCTTTTAAGACCCCGATAGGCATGTCACCTTACCGCTTGGTCTTTGGCAAAGCTTGCCATCTCCCTGTCGAATTGGAACACCGGGCTTACTGGGCTGTTAAGCAATGTAACATGGATCCCCAGTTAGCTGGTGCGCAAAGGACTCTTCAATTATCTGAGCTTGAAGAAATTCGTCGAGACGCCTTTGACAATAGTCGGCTATATAAGGAGAAAATGAAAGCCGTCCACGACCGACTCATTCATAGGAAAACCTTTGAGCCAAACCAACAAGTCTGGCTATTTGATGCACGCCTGAAACTCTTTCCAGGGAAACTTAGGTCCAAATGGACAGGACCATTTCGGGTGGTCAAGCCCTATTCCAACGGGGCAGTCGAAATCGCCGATCTTAATACCGGGCACACCTTTACAGTCAATGGTCAAAGATTGAAGCATTTCCTGGCCCAGGTACCCCCCAAGGAGAGTGTCACCCTTGTTGAGGGCTGACACCAGGCACCGCCCAGCTGGAGGCGTTAAACTCAGCGCTTCCTGGGAGGCAACCCAGCGGATTCAGACTGATCTGGTAAGTTTACGTCACTCAGGTACTATCTTTTTGAACCCTTCTGCATCCATGCATCTGCCAATGAGGACATTGTCCAACTTAAGCATGGGGGGATGGTAAATTGCATAATCCTGAGTTTAATTAATCAGTCTGAATGAATAAATTAATTGATTAAAAAAAAAAAAAATTTTGAATTTAGGAAGAAAAACTTAGGCATTAGAAACTTGTCAATAGTGGGAAATAATACAAAAAGAACTTAAACGCTTAGACTTTTCAGGCCTTCAGGCTTAATCAGCCCTAGTGTCCATTAAAATATGGATTTAGCGACGAATCCTTGCAACTTTAAGCTATTCTAATCCACCTAATAAATAAGGTGATAAGTATACGACTTATCAACTCATCCTCTAACTCAGGAAAACTTTGAGTCTAAGCATCTGCACACATTTCTGCACATACTCACTTCTCGGAGATTTTGACAGAAATTGGGTAGCTAATGAACTCTCTAGGGTGGTATGGCTGGCAAGTTGTCGTGGGTAACAGCCCATTGGCAGGTTGTCCAGAACCCAGCCACAGGCCATTTCTTTTTCACTGCCTCTAGGTACATTTGAGATTAGGGAAGCCACCTACGTAAAAAAAAAAAAAAAAAAAAAAAACCACACTTCACCGCACAAGTATGGCTGGCAAGTGATCGTGGGTAACAGCCCATTGGTCGGTTGTCCAGAGCCCAGCTCAATAATTGCACAAAAAAAGAAGACCAAAAACACCTAAGGAAGAAGCGGGGAAGTAGTACAAGCCGGGGAGATATACACTGGAAAATCCTTATGTTGACCCCAAGTAAAATGAACGCAGGGAGAAAGCTACCAATCGAACAAATACACCTTCAGGCAAAAATTTATTTTCTTTTCCGGTCACCTAGAGGCGTAGAAACTCGAAGTCTGTCTCAATTACCGTTAAGTAAGTCTATCACAACATTCACACCAAGATGCTTAGCACTTAGGGTTTTGACTGAGTTTTGGGTGGGTTGGGTAGCCGTAAAAAGTTACCAACCCACACTGAATTCTAAAAATTCTAAAAAGACATATATAGATATATACGTATACATAAGTATAGTTATATATACAAAGCAAGGATTCGGGCGATTCGTATTTTGGCAGACACCCGGGCGCTGCTTAGTCTTTGTAGATTAAGATCTTCGTATAGTTCCTCTTATTAACAAGTAACGAAGTGCCTAAGCAATTACTTCTTGAATTCGCCAAAGAAATAAAGGCTAGAATAAACCTTGCTAGGGACTAGCAAGGAGTAAGCATGGGGGTATGATAACACCACGCAAGGGGGTAGTAATTAGGTTGAATATGGCCCATCTTTAGAATAAAAGGCACAACATAAAGTAGAATAGGAGCATTGCATGCATCAAGTACCAAGATTGCTTATAAACTGTATTAATGGCCATTTGTGTAAAGCATTTGTCAAAGCAGGCCTCAGATGAGCAATCGGACCGCACGGATGGATTCAGGACGACGAACGGAGTCTAACGGACTCAAAATCGGCCAAATCCGACATCCGGAGCTCCCACAATGGGCCCAAGAAATCCTGACCGTTGATCTGGAGATCAACGGCCTAGAACGCGCCACGTCGCCCCGTCCCCGCCGCCCGCACGCCCCCAAGCCAGCCAAGGACGCATCTCGGCCGTTGATCTTCGATCGAACGGCCGAGATCCGCGCGCTCGCCCGCGGTCCCCGCGACAAAGCGCGGGCGTGGCGCAACGGTTAGCGCGCACGCCCGCGTTGCGGCGACGCGCGTTCGAGTCGCGCGGAGCAAAAATCGTCTGCGGGCGAAGGGCGCGGCAAAATTGAGCCGCGCGATCAGAAGCGAGCGGCTAGGATCGCGCCACGCGGCGCGACGACAGCGCCCCACCTCCCACGCGCGCGCGCACGCCGGGCGGAAACGCGCGCGCGCACGCACGCCCGAAGCGCGATCCTAGCGCAGGCGCGGGAGGATCTCAGCCGTCCGATCATCAATCGGACGGCTCTCGTTCGACGTCCACGGATCGCGCCTGAAGAGAGAAAGGGGCGGGCGGCTGACCGGCGGCAGCAGACCTTCACCGACGTATATGGAAGCGATTTTAGCGACGTTCTGGATGTCGCTAAAGTACATTCTTCTTTTAGGAAGCCCTTAACTCTATTTAAACCCCCTTCTACCACCATTCAAGGCATGCTCTCCCACTTGCAACTACTCCACTCCTCTCCTAGCTAGTCTTAGGCACTCTTGTAATCGCCGGAGACGACGAGCCGCCGACGGAGCCTCCTCCACCGCCGTGGCTGCCTCGTCGCTCTCCACTCTCTCTCTACCTCTCTCTCTCTCTTTTAAAGCTTTCATTTACTTTTGTTGAAGCATGTATTTAATATTGTAAACCATGAACTATGAATGCATGTTTAATGAAATTATTTTTCATTTAGTTGCCTTTTTAATTTCTGTTTAAAGTGCATGATCAAAACCAAAGAGCTTTCTAACCCTAAACTCTCTCTATCTCTCGCTTTTCAAAACCGTTTCTTTCGCAAGCAAAACTCCGCCTTTTTCGTGACAACAAGTGGTAAACAAAATCCGATTTCCACGCCTCCCTGAGATCGACACTCGGACTCAACTCCGTTTACTTCTTTTAAAACCGACGTATCAAGTGCAACTATAACGACACCTCTTAACACGCACGCACGAAGGCACGTCACTACCCCACGGGCCCCGGGGTGCTGCTAGCTCACCTACACTGACTTGTTAGGCCCACTGGGCAAACTAGGGTAGTCAGGAGAGGGTGCGCGGACTGTGGAGGGGCAAGACCCCTATTTGGTTACTGTGGAGGGGCTGGACCCCTGTTACTGAGAGGGCTCTGCCCTATACTGGTTCCGTGCTGTGCTTTGGGCGCACCCGTTAACGGAAACGACTGACTGCGTGCCAGTGCGGGGTAGCTGCCTGTGTGTTTATCGCACGTGCCGTAGTCACCGTTACGTCTGTCAGCGACCTTGGGGTGGTTGACTGAGAGTAGGATCACCACGGGGGACTCTCCCAGCCAGGAGAGCACCACGTGTTACTTCTAATTTTAGGAAAAGACTGCAATCAAGATCGTTCCCACGAGGAACATTCGAGATCAAGTGAAGGATCTGAGAAATAGATAAATTGTGAAACAATAGAAAGACGTAAATAAAGAAAGAAAGAAAATAAAATAGCTACTGTACACTTTACTATTTCTTTAGTTTAGTTGCCACTCTACTTAGCGTTTCACTGACGTGTTACACTCGTTACTTTTCAGGACCAGGTGTTGAGCAGCCAGGGTCAGCGGCTGCAGAGGACGCTGGGCCGAGTAGGGTCCAGTAGAATTACCGTAGTTCTTTTGTACCCCTTTTTTTTCCACTGTAGTGAGTAGTCCTTATTACTCTCTGTACTTTTGTTTACTTGTAGTTCATGTTATGTTATAAATGTTGTTCTACTGTTATGGTGGTACATGCTGTAGTAGTTCCTTTTCTTACTGCTGTATTTTTGTTACTGCTAGTTATATTCATGCTGAATGTGGTTTATTTTACTGCTCTTTTGGTTACTTCCTCGTTGGACGACTAGGTCTTGGGATTAGTCGAGTCGGTCCGGTTCTCGTGTCTCGTAGGGACTCGGGAATCGGGTCGTTACACGTAGCGATGACTACGGCACGCGCGATAAACGCACGGGTAGCTATCTCGCACTGGCACGTGGTCAAACGTTTCCACTAACGGGTACGCCCAAAGTACAGCACAGAATAGTATAGGACCTAGCCCTCTTAGTAACAGGGGTCCAACCCCTTAGAACCAAACAAGGATCTCGCCCCTCCATAGTCTGCGCACCCTCGTGTGACTACACCGGTTTACCCAGTGGGCCTAATAAGTCTATGTAGGGTGGCTAGCTGAACCTTGAGCCCCATGGGGTGGCTAGCTCTCTCCATGCACTGGTAGCTCTCCCAGTACGTGAGGGTCAACAGAAGCCAGTGTAGAGTGTCCAATCCTAACCCTGGGTCCCAACCCAAGGGCGGCTAACTCTGCTTTACACTAAATAGGGGACAGTCGCTCTCCTTGGTACCACATACTCAAGGGCCAGCACACTTCCTGCTCACATTTCCAAATCCATTCCATTTATCCACAGGAGCTCTACTCCTAATTCCCCATAGGATTCATTCTCGTATTCACCATGTTGTTCCATACTAGGTTTCATCATTCACATTTCCATTCTCGTATTATACACATGCAGCTCGTATTTCCACAATTTAACATATACAAGTAATGTCATAGGTAACTGTTTAACTGGCACAAGCATTTCATATTCTACAGGAAGCTCGTATTTATTAACAGGCAGTTGTTTACAATTCTATTCATTCATTCATGACTACAATCTCAAACACGCATATAAACAGCGCAAGTATTTCTCGTCCTAGGATTCATGTCACATCCTAGGTTTCTAGTTATCCAATTTTAGATATGCATCATGTTTTATAATTAAAACAGGGGAAACCACTCTACCAGACAATCCGGGAGTACTGGGAGCTTGAACGGTAGACTCACGTGCCTCTGTGAGCCTCGAACACGCAACCGATCGAAGTCCTATACCAAGGAGCATACCACAATGGAACATTCAGAACAGTATACAAGGCTTTCTAACATGTAAAGGAAGTCACAAGGAAACCATAGATATCTTGCTTGCGTAAAACGAACCTCAAATAGACCCTAAATGGGTTAAAAATAGAACTGCAGACCCAAATCAGACGTCTGGCACAAGGTCGAGACGTCTTAAAAGTCACTAGGGTCTCACCTCAAGTTCCTGCGTCGACTTCGGACGTCCATAACCCCTACTTGATCGTCTAGACTCAGCTCCAGACGTCCGACCTCTCCTCTAGTCGTCTGGGAGTGCTTCCGATCGGCTGGTAAACTGTCCAGACATCTGAAATGCGTGGGAGGGCGTGCCTCGTGCCTTCCCAAAGCTATCCCTACAGGTGACAGACAAAATCTTCCACTTTTAGCCGCATAGATTGGCTTTGCGGTGTAGCCTGCATGGCCGTACCTGCAAGAGGAACGTACCTTCGCGAAACCTTACTTTCAAACGTCCAGTGTCGTCACCAGAGGTCCAACCCATCATCTGGATGACACGCCTAACGTCTGATTCTGGGAAAAACCTAGAACCTGAGCGACCTCCTGCTCCCTTTGCCGCGCATAGCCGCGGCTCCTCCTCGTTTGCAGCTCCGACTGCAGCAGGGTGTCGGGGACGACTCCCTCGACGCACCCCTCCTCTCGCATGCACCGCTCCGGTCGTGCATCCTCCGGCAAACTCCCACGAACTCGGGACCTCAAGCTCCTCCTTCACTCTTCACGTCGCCTCTCCTCCTCGCTCTCGCGCCCTCTCTCTCGCTCCCTCTCTCTCGCTCATCCCTCTCGCTGCAATGGAGAGGAATGAAGGTGGTGGTGAAGAGAGGAAGGGGGAGAGGGGTCTTATATAGGGAGCGGCTAGGGTTTGGTGGAGGAGAAAAGAAGAGAGAGAGAAGAGAGGAAGGCTGTCTACGCGCAGCCAATGTGTAGACCTGACGTTGCGTACAAAATTTTTAATTACCAGGCATCTGGAAAGGGGTCTAGACATCTGACAAGACATCTGACTGACAGTCCAGACGTCTTAAAAGGCTCAGAATAGAACAGGTCTTTACATCATAACAAACTTGAAGGAAGTTTCATCCTCGAAACTTGAGCTAGCTAGGGTGTGGAAAAGGAAATATACATGCATAACAAACTTAAAGAGGATCGAAGCCGGTCCAAAAAGACGTACCCTCAAAAATCTCCGGGTACCGGTCTCGTATCGCCACCTCAGGCTCCCAGGTAGCCTCCTCGTACTGCTGGCTCCTCAACATGACCTTCACCAGGGGTACCTACTTTCGTCTCAAACTCCGGATGGCTCTGTCTAGTATCTGCACTGGTCTCTCGGGGTAGGTCAGGTCGTCACCCACTGCGACACTCTCGTGGCTTAGAACATGATAGGGATCAGCGACATACTTCCTGAGGTTGGACACGTGGAACACGTCGTGCACACCAGAAAGCTAGGGAGGAAGAGCAAGCCGGTAAGCAACGGGTCCTACCCGCTCCAGGACCTCAAAGGGCTCCACAAACCTCGATGCAAGCTTCCCTTTCACCCCAAAACGCTGCAAGCCCTTCATGGGCAAAACGTGAAGAAATACGTGATCCCCAACCTCGAACTGCACCTCTCTGCGCTTCCGATCAGCATAACTCTTCTGTCTGCTCCTAACAGTGCGAAGTCATCCGTGAATCTGCTCTATCACTTCCTGACTTTGCTGGATCAGCATGGGGCCAACCTCCCACTTGGTCCCCACCTCAACCCAACTCACGAGTGAAGTACACCTCCATCTGTACAAGCCTTGTAAGGTGCCATCTCGATACTCGGGTGATAGCTGTTATTATATGCAAACTCTGTCAGGGGTAAGTGCTCCTCCCAAGAACTCCTCCAGTCTAGCACACAGGCGGGTAAAAGACCCTCAAGTGTCTGTATAGTGCACTCTGACTGTCTGTTCGTCTGGGGGTGGTATGCCGTACTGAACCTCAACCGTGTCCGCAAAGCCTGCTGAAACTCAGCCCAAAATTGGGAGGTAAAATGGGTATCCCGGTCAAATACAATCTCACGCGAAACTCTGTGCAGACGTACCACGTCATGAATATACCTCTTTGCCAACTGCGCTGGTCCCAAGGTGACTCGGATCGGCAAGAAGCGTGCCGTCTTTGTCAATCTGTCTACTATCACCCAAACTGCGTCGTGTCATTGCTGGGTAATGGGTAAGCCTACCACCAAGTCCATGGTGATGCTCTCCCACTTCAACTCTGGCATAGGAAGTGGCTGCAACGGCCCTGCAGGCCTTTGATGCTCGGCCTTCACCTGCTGGCATACTAAACACTGCTTCATGAATTAGCCAACATCCCGCTTCATCCCTCTCCACCAAAAGTCACGTCTCAGATCATGATACATCTTTATGTTCCCGGGATGTATGGTGAACTTGTACCCGTGCGCCTCAGTCAGGAGTTCTCTCAACAACTCCTCGTCCTTGGGAACGCACAAACGTCCCCTCATGCGCAACACCTTGTGTTACGAACGCGCGGCTTCAGACGTCTTTTAAGACGTCTGGGAGGTGGCCCAGACGTTGGACCAAACGTCTGGAACCCCTTCCAGATGTCTGGGATTCGGTTTTTTTCCGACACGCGTGGTTTCGTCTGCGCGCTTGAGCGCGCAGACCTACGAACGCACCCCCTCTTTTTTTCCCTCTCTCCTGCGGCCGCAGGTTGCGCCCTCTGTCCGCTCTCTCTCCTCCCCGCGCGGCTTTAAAACGCCACGCCCTCCCCCTCACTCTCATCACATCCGCCCCCTTCCTCTTCTCCTTCCAGTCGGTGCGCGAGAGCGAGCGCAAGTGAGCGGCGGCAACGACAGTCGCGGTGAGCGTGGGAGGAGGTGCTGCGAGAGGGAGGAGGCGCTCGGCCGGAGGGCGAGCTTGCCGGGGCTGCTAGAGCCGGCCGGCGGGGGGAGCAGCAGACGTCCGGGGTGACGCAGGAGGCCTGCTGCAGCTCGAGCAGCAGGCGGACGAGGCGCGGTGCGACCGTGCGTCGCGAGCGGAGGGCGAGTCGCACCCTGATTCTGGAATTTTCTCCAGAATCAGACGTCTGGGCTTTCAACCCGACGACGGGGAAGACGTCTGGAGGACTGTCCAGACGTCTAGTAAGTAAGTTATTTTCGTACCTTCTTCCTTTCCTACGATCGTCCGTACTGAGAGAGAGAAATGGGTACGCGCAGGTTCTGAGATTCGCATCCAACACGAATCAGACGTCTGGCTGCAGTGCCAGACGACGGGAGCGACTTCCAGATGTCCGGGGTGACCATCGGATGTCTGGGAACTAGGCCAGACGCCCCCGCAGGCTTCTGGACATCTGAGAGACCACGCAGAGCAAAGGTAACCTCTGATCCACTTTTTAAGACGTCTGGAAGAGGTTCCAGACGTCTGATTTTGCACTGTTTCATCGTTTTCGACTCGTTTAGGGCCCGTTCGGAGTCCGTTTTCCGCGTTTCGAGTTGCATGTTTCTCGGAATTTAATCCTCTACCTGTCTACAGTAGTTATATACTGTTTTGAGAAACTCCTTGTGTTTGATCCTTGTGATAGGATCCCGTTCCGTTGCAGTCCCTAGTTAGGACTGGCCACTTTATACCGACTTGCTGGCCCTCGTGTACGTAGTACCGAGGAGAGCTACTAGTGTAGGGAGGTATTAGCTACCCCATGGGCCCCGGGGTTCTGCTAGCCTCCTACACCGACTTGTTAGGCCCACTGGGCAAACCAGGGTAGTCAGGCGAGGGTGCGCGGACTGTGGAGGGGCAAGGCCCCTGTTTGGTTACTGTGGAGGAGTTGGACCCCTGTTACTGAGAGGGCTCTGCCCTGTACTGGTTCCGTGCTGTGCTTTGGGCGCACCCGTTAACGGAAACGATTGACCGCGTGCCAGTGCGGATTAGCTACCTGTGCGTTTATCGTGCGTGCCGTAGTCACCGTTACGTCTGTCCGTGACCCTGGGGTGGCCGACTGAGAGTAGGATCACCACGGGGGACTCTCCCGGCCAGGAGAGCACCACGTGCTACTTCTACTGTTCGGAAAAGACTGCAATCAAGATCGTTCCCACGAGGAACATTCGAGGTCAAGTGAAGGATCTGAGAAATAGATAAATTGTGAGACAATAGAAAGACGTAAATAAAAAATGTAACAGAACATAACAGCTACTGTACACTCTACTGTTTCTTTTGTTTTAGTTGCCACTCTACTCAGCGTTTTGCTGACGTGTTACACTCGTTACCTTTCAGGACCAGGTGTTGAGCAGCCAGGGTCGGCGGCTGCAGAGGACACTAGGTCGAGTAGGGTCTAGTAGAGTTACCACTGTTCTCTTGTACCTCTTTTTGTTCCACTGTAGTGAGTAGTTCTTGTTACCGCTGTACTTTTATTTACCTGCAGTTCATATTATGTTATAAATGTTGTTCTACTATTGTGGTGGTATATATTGTAGTGGCTTCTTTCCTTACTGCTGTATTTCCTTACTGTTAGTTATATTCGTGCTGAATGTGGTTTATTTTATTGCTCTTTTGGTTACTTCTTCGTTGGACGATTAGGTCTTGGGATTAGTCGAGTCGGTCCGGTTCTCGGTTCTCGTGGGGACTCGGGAATCGGGTCGTTACAAGATGGTATCAGAGCAAGGTCGTCCCGAGAAGTGAATCAACTGACTGGAAAATAACCAATTCACATGTCTATAGCTAGAGTAGCCACCACAACATACCTTTTGACATGAACTCTTAGACGTTTTCGTTAGGTATCGTTCCGCATTGACGTGTTTCGTTTTGTTTCATGTCTCCACTGTAGGAGATGCCTCGTTGTGGAACTAGGAGGGTGGGCCGCGGGTGCAGCCGAGGTCGGGGCCCGAGGGACAGATGTGTCGGGCTTGGAGTACATACTACCCCTCTTCTCCTGAGCATACCGTCTCCGGACCTCGTCCAACTAATGCGAGAGGTGGTTCGAGAATAATTTCAGCTTCCACCCACATCGCCACCCCCTCCTCCCCCATCCGAGCGTACAACAGGGGAGTTGTTGGCGGAACGAGATTTCCGCCGTCACACTAGGCGTGTTAGGAGAACTCAAAGGAGACATGTGGCGTCCGCAGGAGAGTCGCCACGTTTTGCAGGGCCATCGACGGCCTTTGGGGGCCCTCGACATGGGCCAGTCGCCAGCACCGGACCCTCGCCCAGCCGATAGCAGGGACCCACTGAGGGCGGGAGTCGGGTTCCCCTCTGTTACCAGTGTGGCCAGCCGGGCCACATCAGGAGGGACTGCCCATTTAGGGCAGGAGGTCAGCAGATACTTCCCGCGTAGAGCACTGGAGGGCCCGCAAGAGGCCGCGGTTACCATGCGCGAGGAGGAGGACAGCAGTCACGAGGAGGGTACCGGCCAGCACCTGCCCGTCCGACGCAGAGTGTGGCTGCTTCGTCCGCACCTAGAGCTGAGGGGCGTATCAACGCCCCGACACACAGGGATGCCAGAGCTTCGGGCTCAGTTGTGGCAGGTATGGTTTCAGTTTCCGGCAGACTCGTTTACACGCTTTTCGATTCCGGCGCTACGCATTCGTTTGTCGCAGCCAGTTTCGTAGTTAGTTTGGACCAGGATTATACACTGTTAGAGAATCCGTTCGTAATCAGAGGTCCGAGTGGTCAGCTGTTTGTAGCTGAAGAGGTGTACACGGATTGCGAGGTCAGCATCGGGGGACATAGCATGCCAGTTGACCTGATTATGATACAGATGGAGGACTTTGGCGTAATTCTGGGGATGGACTGGCTGTCCGCTTACGACGCCTTAGTGGACTGTTTTGAGAGGAAGATTGTCTTCTCAATGCCGGAGTTGCCTTCTTTCGAGTTTCACGGACATCCAGTGGACGGAGGCTTCAGGTGCATTTTGGCACTTCGGGCGGCGAGACTTTTGAGCCAGGGGTGTGAGGGCTTCCTAGCTTGTGTGGTGGCAGAGCCCAGCCCTGTGGCAGACTTCCAGAGCTTCCCGGTGGTCAGGGAGTACCCTGACGTGTTTCCAGACGAGTTACTAGGACTACCGCCCGAGCGCGAGATCGAGTTTGAGATCTCGCTAGTACTAGGGATCAGCCCCATCTCCACCGCGCTATACAGCATGGCACCGCTTGAGCTACGAGAGCTTAAGTCTCAGTTGTAGGACCTTTTGGAGAAAGGTTTCGTGAGGCCCAGTGCGTCTCCCTAGGGAGCCCTGGTATTATTTGTGAAGAAGGATGGTACCCTATGCCTTTGTGTGGACTATCGACAGCTGAATAGGGTCACCATCAAGAACAGATATCCGCTGCCGAGGATCGACAACTTGTTTGACCAGTTGCGGGGTGCCACGGTGTTCTCCAAGATCGACTTGAGGTCTGGATACCACCAGTTGAGGATCAGGGAGACCGACGTCTCCAAGACAACATTCCGCACCCGGTACGGACACTACGAGTTTTTGGTCATGCCGTTTGGGCTGACCAATGCCCTCGCAGCTTTCATGGATCTGATGAACCGGGTGTTTAGACTGTACTTGGACCAGTTCGTGGTGGGTTTCATAGATGATGTACTCATCTATTCTAGAGATCAGACGCAGCACGGACAGCACTTGCGGATGGTTCTGGACACTCTGAGATGACGTAGGCTGTACGCCAAATACAGCAAGTGCGAGTTATGGTTGAAGGAGGTGACCTTCTTAGGTCATGTGATCTCTAGAGACGGCTTGGCGGTGGACCCAGCCATGGTCGAGGCAGTACTCAGGTGGGAGAGACTGCGTTCAGTCACTGAGATTCGTAGTTTCCTGGGACTGGAAGGCTACTACAGACGATTCATCAGAGGTTTTTCACAGATTGCGCGTCCTATGACACAGTTGACCCAGAAGGACGTACCCTTCACTTGGACAGACGCCTGTGAGGCGTGTTTTCTGGAGCTGAAGGAGAGGTTGACCTCGGCTCCCATGCTCACCATCCCTGACAGTAGTGGCGGGTTCGTTGTGTACACGGACGGCTCCTTGCAGGGGTTAGGAGGTGTGCTCACGCAGAGGGGTCACGTTGTCGCTTATGCTTCGCGGCAACTGAAGTCCCATGAGCATACCTACCCTACCCACAACCAAGAGTTGGCAGCTGTTGTCTTCGCGCTGAAGACTTGGAGGCACTACTTGTACAGTGAGACCTTTGAAATTTTCACAGATCACAAGAGCCTCAGATACCTTTTTGATCAGAAGGAGCTCAACATGAGATAGAGACGTTGGTTGGAGCTCCTGAAGGACTACGACTGCAGCATCTCCTACCACCCGGGAAAGGCCAATGTGGTGGCTGACACCTTGAGCCGTAAGGCGCCCGCACACTTGGCCAGTTTACAGTTACAGAGTTGGAGCCTTTTGGAGGAGGTGGGCAGTTGGCGACCTCTAGAGTTACGGGGGTACTGTGGGGCAGTGACTGTGACACGGCAGACTAGGCCAGAGCTGATAGACCGCATCATCACAGGATAGATGCCCGATCCGTACTTGCAGTCCTTGTGCAACAGAGTACTGTCGGGAGACCCAAGGGACTTCTCTTTCACAGACCAGGTGCTACGCTTGAGGGGACAGTTATGCGTTCCCACAGACGAGGAGCTGTTGAGAGAGCTCCTGACTGAGGCACACGGTTCCAGATTCACCATACATCCCGGAAACATGAAGATGTACCACGACTTGAGATGCGAGTTTTGGTGGAGGGGGATGAAGTGGGATGTGGGTGAATTCGTGCAGCAGTGCTTAGTGTGCCAACAGGTGAAAGCCGAGCATCAGAGGCCTGCAGGGCTGCTACAGCCGCTTCCAGTGCCAGAGTGGAAGTGGGAGAGCATCACCATGGACTTGGTGGTGGGCTTACCTGTAACCCAGCGAGGACACAACGCTGTCTGGGTAATTGTGGATAGACTGACGAAGACAGCACGATTCTTGCCGATCCGAGTCACTTTGGGACCAGCACAGTTGGCAGAGAGGTATATCCGCGACGTGGTACGGCTACACGGAGTTCCGCGGGAGATCGTATCCGATCGGGATACCCGCTTTACGTCCCAGTTTTGGGCTGAGTTTCAGCAGGCCCTGGGGACGCGGTTGAGGTTTAGTACAGCTTACCAGCCCCAGACGGACGGACAGTCCGAGCGCACGATACAGACACTTGAGGACCTTTTGCGTGCTTGTGTACTGGACTGGAGGGGCTCTTGGGAGGAGCACCTGCCCCTAGCGGAGTTTGCATACAACAACAGTTATCACTCGAGCATCGGCATGGCTCCCTACGAGGCTCTGTACGGACCGAGGTGTACGGCACCCTTTAGTTGGGTTGAGGTGGGGACCAAGTGGGAGGTTGGCCCTAAGTTGATCAGGCAGAGTCAGGAGGTAGCCGAGCAGATCCACAGGCGACTCCGCACTGTCATGAGCAGACAGAAGGGCTACGCGGATCGGAGACGCGGAGAGGTGCAGTTTGAGGTTGGGGACCACGTCTTTCTCCGTGTTTCGCCCATGAAGGGCCTGCAGTGGTTTAGGGTGAGAGGGAAGCTCGCGCCGAGGTTTCTGGGGCCCTTTGAGGCCCTGGAGCGGGTTGGACCCGTTGCTTACAGGCTTGCCCTCCCTCCCCAGCTTTCTAGTGTGCACGACGTGTTCCACGTGTCCAACCTCAGGAAGTACGTAGCCGATCCCAGTCACGTACTGAGTCACAAGAGCGTCGAGGTGGGCGACGACCTGACCTACCCCGAGCGGCCAATGCAGATTTTAGACCGAGCCGTCCGCAGTTTGAGACGAAAGCAAGTACCCCTGGCAAAGGTTTTGTGGAGGAGCCAGCGGTACGAGGAGGCTACCTGGGAGCCTGAGGCGGCAATGCGGGAGCGGTACCCGGAGCTCTTCGCGGGTACGTCATTTGGGACTGGCTTCGGTCCTCTTTGAGTTTGTTATGGTTACTATGACGTTTTTCTCGCACCCTAGTTAGCGCAAGTTTCGGGGATGAAACTTCCTTTGAGTTTGTTATATTGTTACGAACGCGCGGCTTCAGACGTCTTTTAAGACGTCTGGGAGGTGGCCCAGACGTCGGACCAGACGTCTGGAACCCCTTCCAGACGTCTGGCATTCGGTTTTCTTTCGACACATGCGGTTTCGTCTGCGCGCCTGAGTGCGCAGACCTGCGAATGCACCCCCTCTCTTTTTCCCTCCCTCCTGCGGCCGCAGGCTGCGCCCTCTGTCCGCTCTCTCTCCTCCCTGCGCGGCTTTAAAATGCCACGTCCTCTCCCTCACTCTCATCACATCCGCCCCCTTCCTCTTCTCCTTCCAGCTGGTGCGCGAGAGCGAGCGCGAGTGAGTGGCGGCAGCGACAGTCGCGGTGAGCGTGGAGGAGGTGCTGCGCGAGGGAGGAGGTGCTCGGCCGGAGGGCGAGCTTGCCAGGGCTGCTAGAGCCGGCCGGCGGGGGGAGCAGCAGACGTCCGAGGTGACGTGGGAGGCTTGCTGCAGCTCGAGCAGCAGGCGGACGAGGCGCGGCGCGGCCGTGCGTCGCGAGCGGAGGGCGAGTCGCGCCCTGATTCTGGAATTTTCTCCAGAATCAGACGTCTGGGCTTTCAACCAGACGACGGGGAAGATGTCTGGAGGACTGTCCAGACGTCTAGTAAGTAAGTTATTTTCGTACCTTCTTCCTTTCCTACGACCATCCGTACTGAGAGAGAGAAATGGGTACGCGCAGGTTCTGAGATTCGCATCCAACGTGAATCAGACGTCTGGCTGCAGTGCCAGACGACAGGAGCGACTTCCAGAAGTCCGGGGTGACCATCGGACGTCTGGGAACTAGGTCAGACGCCCCCGCAGGCTTCTAGACGTCTGAGAGACCACGCAGAGCAAAGGTAACCTCTGATCCACTTTTTAAGACGTCTGGAAGAGGTTCCAGATGTCTAATTTTGCACTGTTTCATCGTTTTCGACCCGTTTAGGGCTCGTTCGGAGTCCGTTTTCTGCGTTTCGAGTTGCGTGCTTCTCGAAATTTAATCCTCTACCCGTCTATAGTAGTTATATACTATTTTGAGAAAATCCTTGTGTTTGATTCTTGTGATAGGACCCCGTTCCGTTACAGTCTCGGGGGTTGCGGAGGTACACGGGATTCCCGACCACGCCCCCAGTACGCCTGTTGTAACAGGTAGAGTGGCTTTTAAGTTTATTGGTATAATCTGTTAAATTATGGAACCATAAATAGAACCTAGGACATTGCATGAATCCTAGGAATGAGAAAATAGAATGAATGGTAGATCCTAGGGTGTTGCATGAATCCTAGGGCTGGAAAACTAGATTGTATGATAGATCCTATGGTATGGCATGAATCCTAGGATGGGAAGAACTAGTGGAATATATGAATATTGCAGTCTTGAAAAATGTGGAAAGGAAATAATAGCTACCTGTAAATTGGTTTAACAGCTGCCTGTTATGAATAAGTGAGCATGTCTGAGAATATGGGATGTATGAACGTGAAACTGGAAAGGTGAAACCTGAATGTGCTAAGTTAAAAGAACTGGAACCCTACGGGGAATTAGGAGTGGAACTCCTGGAAAGAGAAAGGAATGGAACTGAGAAAGAAAGACGTGGTAGTGTGCTGTCTCTTGGGTACGTAGTACCAAGGGAAGTACCTGTACCTGTTTAGTGCAAAGCGGAGCCAGCCGTCCCAAGGACCCGGGGTTAGGACTGGCCACTTTGTACCTACTTGCTGGCCCTCGTCTACGTAGTACCGAGGAGAGCTACTAGTGTAGGGAGGTACTAGCTACCCCACGGGTCCCGGGGTTCTGCTAGCCTCCTACACTGACTTGTTAGGCCCACTGGGCAAACCAGGGTAGTCAGGCGAGGGTGCGTGGACTGTGGAGGGGCAAGGCCCCTGTTTGGTTACTGTGGAGGGGTTGGACCCCTATTACTGAGAGGGCTCTGCCCTGTACTGGTTCCGTGCTGTGCTTTGGGTGCACCTATTAACGGAAACGACTGACCGCGTGTCAGTGCAGGTTAGCTACTTATACGTTTATCGCGCGTGCCGTAGTCACCGTTACGTCTGTCCGTGACCCTGGGGTGGTTGACTGAGAGTAGGATCACCACGGGGGACTCTCCCGGCCAGGAGAGCACCACGTGCTACTTCTACTGTTCGGAAAAGACTGCAATCAAGATCGTTCCCACGAGGAACATTCGAGATCAAGTGAAGGATCTGAGAAATAGATAAATTGTGAGACAATAGAAAGACGTAAATAAAGAAAGTAACAGAACATAACAGCTACTGTACCTCTACTGTTTCTTTTGCTTTAGTTGCCACTCTACTCAGCGTTTTGCCGACGTGTTACACTCGTTACCTTTCAGGACCAGGTGTTGAGCAGCCAGGGTCGGCGGCTGCAGAGGACGCTGGGCCGAGTAGGGTCCAGTAGAGTTACCACTGTTCTCTTGTACCTCTTTTTGTTCCACTGTAGTGAGTAGTTCTTGTTACCGCTGTACTTTTCTTTACCTGCAGTTCATATTATGTTATAAATATTATTCTACTGTTGTGGTGGTATATACTGTAGTGGCTTCTTTCCTTACTGCTGTATTTCCTTACTGTTAGTTATATTCATGCTGAATGTGGTTTATTTTACTACTCTTTTGGTTACTTCTTCGTTGGACGACTAGGTCTTGGGATTAGTCGAGTCGGTCTGGTTCTCGTGTCTCGTAGGGACTCGGGAATCGGGTCGTTACACCTTGTCTGTAAAAGAGAAGTCTCGTGGGTCCCTTGGCAACACTCTATCTCGCAATGACTGTAGGTACGGATCTGTCATCTACCCTGTGATGATGCCGTCTATCATCTCTGGTCTCGTTTGTCGTGTCACCGCCACTGCCCCACAATACCCCTGTGGTAAGAACCTCATCATGAATCCTAACTAGCACAATCTAACCTAGATATGTGAGAAAAAGCTCCTGCATAACTCAAAGAAAGGCTTGACTCAGAGAATTCTGAGTTTAAGAAGAAAACAAGTCATATGGGGTAAAAATGCAATTTCACCAACACAATCTGCAAACAGGGTAACTCAGGGTCCAAACATTGGTCAAACTAACCTAATAAGAAGGAAAGTGGGATGATCTAATCCAACAAGGGCTACAACAACTCTAAGGAATTAAATGATATTCTGTAACCCTAAAATAAACCCACTTCAATTCACGAGGTTTGAGGCAGGGTAAAAATCTACTAAACCCTCTAAAATTCATAGAAAAATAATCTCTAGGGTTTAGAACCTTCAATTTGGCCTTAGAAACCCATTTTGACCTACATTGAGAACCATGCCTAATTAATGATTTAATTTGGGTTTTTACGTAAATTGGCTGACCAAACAAGGTCTGACCTAGAAACAAAATTCACCATTAAAATCCTTAGGTCCAATTTAGTCATGTATAAAAACTTGAGCCTAAGAAGAGACCTTCTTGACCAACTTTGCAATTTGGTCCTCATCTATTACTTTTTGACCTTCAACTTTCGAAAACCTTGCATTTTGGCCCCTAGTTTTCTCGTCATTCTTTGCATTTAGGTCCCTCCTGCAAGTCTCTGCGCAGCGCCATGCTCTGGCGACTTTGCGCGGAGCATGGCGCCGCGCAGGGTGAGGAGGATGTCCTGCAAATTAAACCTAGTGTTCCCTGCGACGTCTACTGTCGCAGGACACCGCCATGCCGCCTGACGACGCCCACACCTTCCGTGCGAACGCACGGAAGGTATGGGTCACACCTCCGGCCATTCTCCAGCGAGGGAGACACGTCGCCTCCCTGTGTCCACCCCTCCGCCACCACCTTTATAAAGACCAGCGTCGCCAGCCAGTTCGGACAGCTTGGTCTTGACGGAGAAAACCCCAACCCTTCCTCTCTCCCCACTCCAACAGGAACCCACCAGCTCCGACAGCTCCTCCTCCTCCGTCTCGTCGCTCTGCTGCAATACCAGCAGCAGAGCCACCTTCGTCTGATCTCCCCACGTCGCACCGTACCAAGCACGCGCCTCCCTGCCCTCTTCCTCGTCGCCGCTCTCTCCCTCTGGGTGTTTCTTCTCCGGCGACAGTTGATACGATTTCCACCCTGCTCCGGCCCCCTTCGTCCTTGTAGGTAGGTTACTGTTATTTCCCTTCGTCCCCTCTTTCTTTTCCCCACTGCCTTTCAGTTGATTACCCCTCGACTGCGCCCGACCACCATCATCTTCCATCCCTCCGGCGAGTTGCCCCCGTCGATCCGCCGCTCCACAAAACTCGCCAACTGTCCCAAAAGCACCGCCTCACCCTACCCAACACCCCCCACCCCTCCACTGCCACTCCACACCTCCACAACACTCCCCCGATCAAACCTATTTTTTCGGTTGCAGTCCGACCTAGGGCTGCCGCTAGACACCGCCCCACAACCTGCTGCACCCCGCACTACCTTCGCCGTGCCACGGCGAAGGTTTCCCTGTGGTCTGACTAGGCCAAGAGGCCCTGTTTGTGTTAGGCAGATTTTCAGCCCCGGCCGCCATTGGCGACGAAGCAAGGAGCTTCCAAGCGAGCTCCAGGCCTCGAAGCAGCAGGACTCCAGCCAAGGCAAATTTGAGAGACCCAGGTGAAGGCAGGCAGCTGGCACGTGAAGGGAAGCGAGGACACAGCTGCTGAGGCAAGGTCGCGATTCTTCCTGCGGGCGCGTGCGAGAATGGACAAAGTTTAGTCCCACATCGTAAGATTTCGAAGCACCGCACCCATTTAAATTGATTTTGTGTTTTTACCTAAGCGCCTTAGAACACTGGGTGAGGTCCCCTCGCCCACTCGCCTGCCTCGTCCGCGACCCATGCCACGCGGACCTGGCCGACCCGTTTACCCCGCACTCCTCGCGCACCACCCACGCAGGTGCGCCTGGTCACGGGTACGCTACCCGACCTGATAACCCGGCTCTGGGAGAGCTTCCTATGAGCGGTTTACAGAGAGAGAGAGAGACATGCGGGTAGAGGGAAGGGCTAGGTTTTGCTGTTTCTTGTGCAGGAACAGGGCGCGAAGGAAGAAGGTTCACCACTTGGCCGCAGGAAGAAGAAGAGCGGAAGAAGAAACTCTGAAATGGCTTTGCAGCTGAGCAAGGCAGAAGACCAAGGAAGAAGAAGCGGGAAGAAGAAGAGAAGAAGAAGAAGCAGCAAAGGAAGAAAAGAGGGGAAGCACTGTAGCAGACCGCCGTTTAAGTCGTCTGACTGTGATATCAGATGACGGATGAAGCTTCAGAGGAGATAAAGCAGAGAAGAAGAAAAAGAAAAGAAAAGGCTCCGCAGCTGAAGAGAAAGAAAAGAGAAGGAAGAAAGAAGATAACGATAAGAAAAAGAAGAAGAACTGAAGAAGAAGAGAACTAGAAGACAAGTAGAAGAAGAAGAGGAACTGAAGGCAATCAGAGCCAAGGAAGAAGACCCGTAAAGATACAGAAAAGAGAAAGAAGAGAAGAAGAAGACAAGCAAAGAGAGAAAGAAGAGAAGAAGAAAAAGCCAAAAGACAGAAATCTATTTCTCCCTTTCTCTCTCTCTTATTTTTGTAATAAAGAAACATTGTACTTCTAGAATTTCAGTAGCTCCCTGAGTTCGACCTCGGGAAACTATTTCCGAGTAAAATTTTAATGGTAACGACAACCGTAGCTGTCTTATTTTATACCACAACGACATTACTGTAACAAGCATTAAAACAAACAAAGACTAGCCGCGGTTGGGAAATGTCACCACCCTGTAACTCTAGGGGTCGCCAACTGCCCAACTCCTCCATGAGTCTCCAACTCTGTGCCTGTAAACTAGCCAAGTGGGCGGGCACCTTCCGGCTCAAGGTGTCAGCCACCACGTTGGCCTTTCCTGGATAGTAGGAGATGCTGCAGTCATAGTCCTTCAGGAGCTCTAACCAATGTCTCTGTCTCATGTTAAGCTCCTTCTGATCAAACAAATACCTGAGGCTCTTACAATCTATGTAAATCTCAAAGGTCTCATCGTAAAGGTAGTGCCTCCATATCTTCAACGCGAAGACAACAGCTACCAGCTCTAAGTCATGGGTAGGTAGCTATGCTCATGGGGCTTCAGTTGCCTTGAAGTGTGAGACAACGTGACCCCGCTACATGAGCACAGCCCCTAACCCCTGCAACGAAGAGTCTGTGTAGACCACAAAATCGCCACTGCTATCTAGGATGGTAAGCATAGGAGCTGAAGTCAGTCTCTCCTTCAACTCCCGAAAACATGCCTCACAAGCGTCTGTCCAAGCAAAGGACAAGTCCTTCCGGGTCAACTGAGTCATAGGACGCGCAATCTGCAAGAAACCTCTGATAAACCGCCGATAGTAACCTGCCAGCCCCAAGAAACTGCGTATCTTTGTCACTGTACGTGGCCTCTCCCACTTGAGTACTGCCTCAACCTTGGCTGCATCCACAGCCAAGCCATCCCCTGAAATCACATGACCCAAGAAGGTCACCTGCCTCAACCAAAACTCGCACTTGCTATATTTGGCATACAGCTTGCATCGTCTCAAAGTATCCAGAACCATTCGCACGTGCTGTTCGTGCTGTGCCTGATCGTGCGAGTAAACGAGCACGTCATCAATAAATACCACCAAAAAATGATCCAGATACGGTCTAAACACCTGGTTCATCAAATCCATGAAGGCAGCGGGGGCGTTGGTCAGCCCAAACGACATGACCAAAAACTCGTAGTGTCCGTACCGGGTGCGGAAAGCTATCTTGGAGACGTTGGTGTCCCTGATTCTCAACTGGTGGTAGCCTGATCTCAGATTTATCTTGGATAATATCGTGGCACCTCGTAACTAGTCAAACAGATCATATCCTCGGCAGCGAATACTTGTTCTTGATGGTGACCCTATTCAGCTGTCTGTAGTCAACAAAAAGGCGCATGGTACCATCCTTCTTCACAAATAACACAGGTACTCCCCACGGGGACGCACTAGGCCTCACAAAGCCCTTCTCCAACAGGTCCTGTAGTTGTGACTTGAGCTCTCGCAGCTCAAGTGGTGCCATCCGGTATGGTGCCGTAGAAATGGGGCTAGTCCCTAGTACCAGTGAGATCTCAAACTCGATCTCACCCTCAGGCGGTAGTCCTAGCAGCTCCTCTGGAAACACATTGGGGTACTGTTTGACCACCGGAATGCTCTGTAAGTCTACCACGGGGCTGGGCTCTGCCACTACACAAGCTAAAAAGCCCTCACACCCCTGGCCCACAAGTCTCACTGCCCGAAGTGCAGAATTGCACCTGAAACCTCCGTCCAACAACTGTCTGTGAAACTCAAAGGAAGGCATCTCCAGTATGGGGAAGACGATCTTCCCCCCAAAACAGTCCACTAAGGTGTGGCAAGCGGACAACCAATCCATCCCCAGAATCACGCCAAAATCCTCCATCGATATCACGATCAGGTCAACGGGGAGGCTGTGTCCCCCAATACTGACCTCATAGTCTATGTAGACCTCCTCAGCTACAAACAGCTAACCACTCGGACCTCTGATCATAAATGGATCCTCTAACAACAAGCCGTCCTGTCCCAAACTGACAGCAAAACTCACAGCGACAAAAGAGTGTGTGGCGTCGGAATCAAAAAGTACGTAAACTAATCTGTCGGAAACTGTAACTATACTTGCCACCACTGAACCTGATGCCCTTGCATCTCTGTGTGTCAGGGCATTGATACACCCCTCAGCTCTTGGTGCAGAAGAAGCAGCCAAACTTTGTGTCGGATGGGTAGCCGCTGGCCGGTACCCTCCCCATGACTACTGTCCTCCCCCACACGCCTAGGAACCACGACCACCTGCTCGGCCGCCAGCGCTCGATGCGGGGAGCATCTGCTGTGCTCCAGCCCTAGATGGCCAGTCCCTCCTGATGTGGCCTGGCTAGCCACATTGGTAGCAGAGGGGTACTCGACTCCCTCCCTCGGTAGGTCCCTGCTGACGGCTGGGTGGGGGTCCAGTGCTGACAGCTGGCCCCTGTCAGAGGCCCCCAAAGGCCACTGACGACCCTGTGAGACGGCTCTCCCGCGGGTGCCGCGTGCCTCCTCTCTCGTTGGCCCTGTGAGTACTCTGGCTGTTAAGGCCTCTTCCATCTGTTGTCGACTGTGCTCCAGTCCTAGATGGACAATTCCTCCGTATGTAACTCGGTTGGCCACACTGATAGCAGAGGGGTACGCGACTTCCCTCTATCTGTTGTCCCTGCTGGTGACTGGGCAGGGGTCTGCTGCAGTTGGTTGATCCCTATCGGGGGCTCCCATAGGTCCCTGGTGGACCCACAGAACGGGACGGTTTCCCTGCCGGTGTCTGGTGCCTCCTCTCCCAGCGACCCTGTGAGTGCTCCTACGGGTAGGGCCTCTTCCGTCCTCCTCCATCAATATCTCATGAGGACGGGTTGGTTTCTTTGTAGGTCATGGCAGCCTCGACCACACGGGAGAAGGTAGGCAGCTTCAAGGGCTTTACGTACCCTCGGATGGCGGGTCGGAGACCCTCGGTGAATCTCCACGGTGCTCCTCCTCGGTAGATGCGGCTGTCGGGGCGAACATGACAACTCCAGGAAACGCGTACGGTACGCGCTAATTGTCATTGCCCCTTGGCGGAGAGTGTGGAACTCTCGCCTCTTCTGATCCTGCCATGTTTGTGGGAAGTACTGCTCACTAAAGAGCACCACAAATCGGTCCCACGTCAGTTCTCCCTCCTCCTGTCCTCTGACCGCCTTCCACTACCTGTAGGCTACACTCTCCAGCTAATACGTGGCGAAGGCCATACGGCATTTTGCAGGAGGACATAGGATGTCGAAGATCTTCTGCATTTGTTCCAGTCAATCTTTTGCCTTAGATGGGCTTTCCTCCCCCTTGAAAGAGGGGGCCTTCAGCTTCCTGAATTGGTTGAAGACCTCATGGTGTAGCCGCAGCAGAGGAATGGGTGCACCTCCAGATAAGGAAGACTCGTGCCCCGAAGTGTTTGAAGGGGGCGGTAAAGGATCACCCCCTCCCCCTACTACTCGTCCAGCGACGTGGCGGCTTGCCTGCCCCACGGAGGATTCCCCCTCCACATCCCCAGGAAGGGAAGGCTGAGGAGGAGGCTGATGGAGATCCTCCTGGATAAGACTCCAGATCAGTTGGGCGAGGTTCGGGGCCTGGATGCCCGGGAGGAGAGGTGGAGCGGCTCTATCTTTAACCATCGCTCATTCTCCCCTGTGACCACGTCCTTGGCCACGACCACGTCCGCGGCCTGACTCAATAGCTCCCTGGCGAGGCATTTCCTACTCAAAGATCGAGGAGGAACGAGATTATTGGTGCCTGTTTGACCAAAGAGGAGATGTGAGACTCAGATACAATAACTAGGAGAAAATGTTGCGATGGATATCTTAGTTACATGTACAAGTGTGGTGTTTTCCAGACTACTTGGTTCATTTCTCGAGATGACCTTGCTCTGATACCATCTTGTCACGACCCGATTCCAAATCCCGACAGGATCTGAGACTGGCTCGCTTCGGTTTATCCCAAGATCTAGTCGTTCAACAAGAAATAACCAACATTCAACAAACCACAATCACACAAGTACAGTAATTAAGCAAAAAGAAAGTTTCACCAGGTGGAAAGAGAACAGTGATATTTCAGCCATCACATCAAAGAGTACATGTAACAGAATACAAACTATAAAACTCACTAGTAGGCAGTAGAACTAAAGCTAGGCTCGACTAGGCCTAGCGTCCTCAGCAGCCGGTGGCTCGGGATGCTCAAATCCCTGACCTGTACAGAATATATTTGACTGTAGTAAGCTAAAGCTGAGTAGAGTGGTGGCTAAGAATTAACATGCATTAACATAAAGTTTTCCATTTTCTAATTATATTATACATGTGGGTGCGTAGAGATCTCTAATTAGGATTTGTTAATTAATCATCTGGTTCCCTATAGGAACGATTTTGCTTACAGCTTCCCGTGACATAGGATGTCCACGTGGCACTCTCCTGGCTGAGGGAGTTCCACTGTGGTAGTCCTATACTCGGTCTACTACCTCGAGGTCACGGTTGTGACATAGCGGTGACTACGGCACACGTGATAAGCATGCGGGTAGCTACCCAGCACTGGCACGCGGTCAGTCATTTCCGCTAGCGGGTACGCCTCAACGTATAGTGCAGAACAGTGTAGGGCCTTGCCCTCTCAGAATAGAACAAGGGTCTTGCCCCTCCTCAGTCTGCGTACCCTCGTCCGACTACCCCGGTTTGCCCAATAGGCTGACGAGAGTCGGCGTAGGGTGGCCATACCTAGCCCCGAGCCCCCTGGGGCGGATAGCTCCCCCCTACACTAAGTGGCTCACCTCGGTACCACGTACACGAGGGCCAGTAAGAGTCATCGTAGAGTGGCCAAACCCACCCCGGGTCCCAACCCAAGGGCGGCAAGCTCTCCTCTACACTACAAGGGATAGTTGCTCTCTTCGGTACTACGTACATGAAGGTCAGCTTACCTCCCTTAACAGCTATCCATAAGCAGCAAATTCCCAGAACCATCTAGTTCTTCGAGGTATGGTGTTCATGTTTACATTCCCCGTGGGGTTCATATAGGAATTTCTTTATCACATCCGGGTTGGAATGTTCGGGACAACAACTCAATTTCCATTTTATTATAGTAGGGGTCCATTTTAGCTAAAAACATGCAGCTCTTAATTACACAATCATTCACATGCAGTTTCTTCTGACCTTAATGTTCATGCCAAGACCTAGGGTTCAAGAATTTATTCTCGAATATACGTTTATTCTTTCCTAGGGTTCATCTTAAGTCCTAGGATTACTTAGTCACATATATTGAATTAGAGGTTAAGGTTGTAACCACTCTACCTGGGTAACCGGGTGGAATGGAGGCTCGTACAGTGGCTCCCGATGTCTTCACAGGTCCCGTACACCTGACGGACTGGAGACCTAAAACATGGATTGATGGGCCAAAAGGTTCAGAAAGATATAAACGAGGTATCATTATACAGAGAAACTCGTATTGAAAATAGAGACGGTTCGTTTGGGAAAAAGCGATAAAGATAGGGCCTTACACGACCCAAAATACGCTATCAAACGGAAATCAGATGTCTTAAAACAGTTCTTAAGGGATACCTTTCTTGGTGTTCTGCTATCAAACATCTGGAACTCAAAGCCGACGTCCAAGGACTTTGTTAGACGTCTAGGGGTGCTCCCGGACATATGAAACTACCTTGGCTACGCTCCCGCCTTCTGACACATACGCGTACGTTGTCAGGACTTGTCAGAGAGGAAAAGTACGGAAAGTAGATCTCTACTAGACGTCTTGACATACCTTCGGATGTCTGGTGAGACGTCTGGGTGTCTCTCTGGCCGTCTGATTCCGCGGAAAAATGACTTCTGCGGAACCGCTCTGGCTCCCCTTGCCTGCAAGTGCTGCAACAGAACGGTGCTGCAGCCTTTGCCCTCGCGCTTCCTCTTGCTCGGCTCTCCGCTCTTCACTCGTTCTCGCCTTCACTCTGCTCTCGGCTGTGGGTGGGCAACGAAGAGGAGGGAGAGAGGTTTATAAAGAGAGAGGAGGTGAGGGGGACGGAAAGGCGGAGTATTGGCGTGGAGTGGCGTCATAGGAGAAGGCGTGGTGAGGCGCGATGAGGGAGGAAGCATGGCGCTCGTATGCTGTGTGCTAAAAGCATTTCCAGATGTCTGGTGAACATCCCAGATGTCTTAAATGGCCAAAGGGGTGGTGGGTCATTTCAGCCGCACTGTCCAACTAATACGTGGCAAAAGCCACGCGGCACTCCGCAGGGGAGCGAAGGGTGTCAAACACCTTCTTAATCTGCTCCAGCCAGTCCTCGGCCTCAGACGGGTCCTCATCCCCCTTGAAGGAGGGGGGCTTCAACTTCCGGAACTGTCCAAAAAGCTCGTAGTGCAGCTGCAGTGGGGGAACGGGCACACCTCCAAGATGGGAGGGCTTATGCTCGAAAGTGTCAGAGTGCGGCGGGGGATGTGGAGGACCACCTCCTCCCCCTCGTCCAGCGCTGCGTCGGTCTCTCGGCCCCACAGAGGACTCCCCCTGCACATCCCCAGGGGGAGGCGCCCATGGAGGCGGGTGGAGCTCCTCTTGTACTATGTCTCGAATCAACTGAGTGAGGTCCTGGGCCTGAACTCCCGGGAGAAGTGGTGGGTCAACTGGCACCTCGGGCCCTTTACATCCGCCCCTCCGACCTCGTCCACGATCGTGTCTGCGGCCAGCCTTAAGAACTCCACGGCGAGGCATCTCCTGCAAGGAGACGCGGAAGACAGAACAAAAAGAAGTCAACTCTAACGGACTTCAGCGAAAGAAACTCAGAATAGATGTCAAGAGGTATGTTGGGGTGGTTACTCTAGTTACATGCACGTGAATTGGTTATTCTCAAGCTAGTTGGTTTATTTCTCGGGACGACCTTACTCTGATACCACCTTGTTACGACCTGGTTCCTAAATCCCTACAGGACACGAGACGGCTCGACTCGACTAATCCCAAGACCCAGTCGTCCAACAAGAAATAACCAAAAAGCAGGAAAGTAAACCACATTCGCTATGCTAAGAAACTAACAGTAAAAGAGTACAAGCAGTAAAGGAAGTAAAAGCTGCTAACAGTACATATCACCACCACAACAGTAAAGTAGAACAAAGTACAGAAACAGAAATGGTAACAACAGTCTAAACTCACTAGTAGAACATAGAGTACAACAAAAATAGGAACTACTGTTGGGCTCAACTGGGCCCAACACCCTCTGTAGCCGGTGACTCAGGCTGCTCAACTCCTGGACCTATAAAGGGTTATGAGTAAAACGGAGTCAGCGAACGCTGGGTAGAGTGGTAACGAACTAACTAAAGCAGTAAAGGCTAATAGATAAATTTATCTTTTCCAATTATTTTACTTTAAGTCATTTCCTTTCACCCATTGTTTTACTTTCAGATCTCTTTCTTGATCTCGTATGTTCCTCGTGGGAACGATCTTGATTGCAGTCTTTTTCGAAGAGTAGAAGGTACACGTGGTGCTCTCCTGGCCGGGAGAGTCCCCCGTGGTAATCCTACACCTAGTCAACCACCCCGAGGTCACGGACAGACGTAGTAGTAACTACGGCACGCGCGATAAACGCATGGGTAGCTACCCCTCATTGGCACGTAGTCAGTCGTTTCCACTAGTAGGTATGCCTAAAGTATAGCACAGAACAGTATAGGGCGTAGCCCTCTCAGTAACAGGGATCCAGCCCCTTAGAACCAAACAGGGGTCTCGCCCCTCCACAGCCCGCGCATCCTCGTCTGACTACCTCGGTTTGCCTAATGGGCCTAACAAGTCGGTGTAGGGTGGCTAGCTGAACCCTGGGCCCCATGGGGTGGATAACTCTCTCCCTACACTAGTAGCTCTCCCAGGTACAGTGTATGCGAGGGCCAACAGAAGTCGATGTAGAGTGACCAATCCTAACCCCGGGTCCCAACCCAAGGGCGGCTAGCTCCGCTCTACACTAAACAGGGGACTGTCGCTCTCCTTGGTACCACGTACTCAAGGCCAGCACACTTCCCACTCACATTTCCAGATCCCATTTATCCACAAGAGCTCTACTCCTAATTCCCTGTAGGGTTCATGCTCGTATTCACCATGTTGTTCCATATCAGGTTTCATCATTCACATTTCCATTCTTGTATTATACTCATGCAGCTCGTATTTCCACAATTTAACATATACAACAAGTAATTTCATAGGTAACTGTTTAACTAGCACAGGCATTTGATATTCCACAGGCAGCTCATATTTATTAACAGGCCGTTGTTTACAATTCTATTCATTCATTCATGACTGCAATCTCAAACATGCAGACAAACAATGCAAGTATTTCTCGTCCTAGGATTCATGCCACATCCTAGGTTTCTAGTGATCCAATTTCACATATGTATTCATGTTTTATAATTAAAATAGGGGAAACCACTCTACCAGACAATCCGGGAGTATTAGAGGCTCGAACGGCAAACTCACGTGCCCCTGCAAGCCTCGAACATGCAATCGATCGAAGTCCTATACCAAGGAGCATACCATAATAGAATGTTCAGAACAGTATACAAGGCTTTCTAACATGTAAAGGAAGCCATAAGGAAACCACAGATATCTTCCTTGTGTAAAACAGACCTCAAACGGACCCTAAACGGGTCAAAATAGAACTGCTGACCCAAATCAGACGTCTTGCACAAGGTCCAGACGTCTTAAAAGTCACCAGGATCTCACCTCAAGTTCCTGCGTCGACTTCAAATGTCCAGAACCCCAACTTGACCGTCTGGACTCAACTCCAAACGTCTAACCTCTCCTCTAGTCGTCTGGGAGTGCTTCTGGTCATTTGGTAAGCTGTCCAGACGTTCGAAACGTGTGGGTAGCCGTGCCCCGCACCTTCCCAAAGCTATCCCTACGTGCAACAGACAAAATCTTACACTTTTAGCCACATAGATCGGCTTTGCGGTGTGGCCTGCATGGCCGTAACCGCAAGAGGAACGTACCTTCGCAAAACCTTACTTTCAGACATCCGGTGTTGTCACCAGACGTCCAACCCGTCATCTAGACGACACGCCTGACGTATGATTCTGGGAAAAACCCAGAACCAAAGCAACCTCCTGCTCCCTTCGCCATGCGTAGCCACGGCTCCTCCTCCTCGTCTGCAGCTCTGGCTACAGCAGGGTGTCGGGGATGACTCCCCTGACGCACCCCTCCTCCCACACGCGTCACTTCGGCCGTGCGTCCTCCGACGAGCTCCCATGAACTCGCGACCTCAAGCTTCTCCTTCTCTCTTCACACAGCCTCTCCTCCTCACTCTCGCGCCCTCTCTCTCACTCATTCCTCTCGCTGCAATGGAGAGGAAGGAAGGTGGTGGTGGAGTGGAGAAGAGAGTAATGGGGAGAGGGGTCTTATATAGGGAGCAGGTAGGGTTGATGGAGGAGAAAAGAAGAGAGAGAGAAGAGAGGAAGGCTGTCTGTGCACAGCCAGCGTGCGGACCCGACGCTGCGTACAAAATTTTCAATTTTCAAACGTTTGGGAAGGGGTCCAGACGTCTGACCAGATGTCTGACTGACAATCTATACGTCTTAAAAGGCTCAGAACAGAACGTGTCTTTATAGATGGTGAGTACAGGAGCTGAGGTTAGCCTCCCCTTTAGCTCCTAAAAGCATGACTCACACTCATTTGTCCAAGCGGAGGGTACATCCTTTCGGGTTAGCTAAGTCAGAGGATGTGTGATCTGCGAGAATCCTTGAATAAACCATCTGTAGTAACCAGCCAATCCCAGGAAATTATGAATCGCTATCACCGTACGTAGCCTCTCCCACCTAAGTATTGCCTTTACTTTGGCTGGATCCACAACCAATCCATCCTCTGAGATCACATGGCCGAAGAAGGTGACCTATCTCAACCAGATCTCGCACTTGCTGTACTTGGCGTACAGCCTGTGCCGTCGTAAAGTATCCAAGACCATGTGGAGATGTTGCTCGTGCTGCGTCTGATCTCGAGAGTAAATGAGTACGTCATCAATGAAAACCATAACGAATTGGTCCAGATACGGCCGGAAGACGCGGTTCATTAGATCCATGAAAGTGGCAGGGGCGTTGGTCAGCCCAAACGACATGACCAAGAACTCGTAGTGACCATACCGCATACGTAAGGCTGTCTTAGAGACGTCGGTCTCCCTAATCCTTAGCTGATGGTAGCCTGACCTCAGATTTACCTTGGGGAATATCGTGGCATCTCTTAGCTGGTCGAAGAGGTTATCTATGCGCAGCAATGGGTATTTATTTTTGACGGTGACCTGGTTCAGCTGTCTGTAGTCGATGCACAACCGAAGAGTACCATCCTTTTTCCTCACAAATAGAATGGGGGCTCCCCATGAGAAGGCACTTGGCCTCACGAAGCCCTTCTCTAGCAGGTCCTATAGCTGTGACTTGAGCTCTCGCAGCTAAAGCGGGGCCATCCGGTACGGTGTAGTAGAAATGAGGCCGATCCCCGGTACCAGTGAGATCTCAAACTCGATCTCACGCTCAGGTGGCAGTCCTGGTAGCTCCTCTGGAAAAACATTGGGGTACTAACGGACCACCGGAATACTCTGTAAGCTGACCATGAGGCTGGGCTCTACTAGGACACAAGCAAGGAAGCCCTCGCACCCTTGGCTCAGTAGCTTCGCTGCCCGAAGTGCGGAGATGCACTTGAATCCTTCGTCTACTAGCTAGCCGTGGAACTCGAAGGGAGGCAACCGTGGTATGGAGAAAATAATCTTTCTCCTGAAGCAGTCTACATGGGCATGGTATGCAGCTAACCAGTCCATCCCCAAGATCACACCAAAATCCTCCATCGGGATCATGATCAGGTCTATTGGAAGACTGTGTTCCCCTATAGTGACCTCATAGTCAGTGAAAACCTCCTCGACAACAAACACCTACCCACCTGATCCTTTAATCAGGAAGGGCTCCTCTAAAAGTACCCTGTTGGACCCCATGCTGATAGCAAAATCCGCAGAAATAAATGAATGTGTGGCACCGAAATCGAAAAGTGTGTAAACAAGCCTTCCGAAAATAGTAACCATACCTGCCACTACGGAGCCTGAAGCTCTAGCATCTCCGTGAGTCAAGGCGTTAACACGCCCCTTAGCCCTCGGTGTAGAAGAAGCAGCCATGCTCTGGGTCGGGTGGGAGGCAGCGGGCCGGTACCCTCCTCGTGACTGCTATCCTCCTCCTCGGTCCTGGTAACCGCGGCTGCCAGATCGGCCTCCAATGCTTGGTGCTAGGAGCGTCGGCTGCGCTCCGATCCTAGATGAACAATTCCTCCGTTTGTGGCCCGGCTGGCCACACTGATAGCAGAGGGGTATGAGACCTCCTCCCTCTGTCTGCTATCCCTACTGGTGACTGGGCGGGGGTCTGCTACAGTTGATTGGTCCTTGTTGGGGACCCCCAAGGGTCCTTGGTGGACCCACAGAATGGGATAGCTCCCCAGCTGGTGCTTGGTACCTCCTCTCCCGACGGCCCTGTGAGTGCTCCTGCAGGTAGGGCCTCCTCTGTCCTCCTCCATCAGTGTCTCACACGGACGGGTTGGTCTTCTCGTAGGTCATGGCAGCCTCGACTACGTGAGAGAAAGTAGGCAGCTTCAGGGGCTTTACATACCCCCGAATGACATGTCAGAGGCCCTCGGTTGTTATGACCCGGTTCTCGAATCCCTACAAAACACGAAACCGACTCGACTCGACTAATCCCAAGACCCAGTCGTCCAACAAGGAATAACCCAAAAAACAAGAAAGTAAACCACATTCACTATGCTAAGTAACTAACAGTAAAAGAGTACAAGCAGTAAAAGAAGTAAAAGCTGCTAACAGTACATATTACCACCACAACAGTAAAGCGGAAACAAAGATAGAAATGTAAACGGTAACAAGAGTCTAAACTCACTAACAAAAGAAAGTACAACAACAGGAAGACTACTGCTACTGGGCTCTACTGGGCCCAGCACCCTCTGCAATCGGTGACTCAAGACCTGAAAAGGGTTATGAGTAACAAAGTCAGCGAATGCTGAGTAGAGTGGTAACCAACTAACTAAAGCAGTAAAAGCTAACAGGTAAACTATCCATTCCAATTACTTTATTTTACAAGTTATTCCTTTTCACCCATTGGTTTATATTTTCAGATCTCTTCCTTGATCTCGAATGTTCCTCGTGGGAACAATCTTGATTGTAGTTTTTTCCGAAGAGTAGAAGGCGCACGTGGTGCTCTCCTGGCCGGGAGAGTCTCCTGTGGTGATCCTACACCCAGTCAACCACCCCAAGGTCACAGACAGACGCAGCGGTGACTACAGCACGCGCGATAAACGCACGGGTAGCTAACCCGCACTAGCACGCGGTCAGTTGTTTCCGCTAACGGGTACGCCCAAAGTACAACACGGAACAGTATAGGGCCTAGCCCTCTCAGTAACAGGGGTCTAGCCCCTCAGAACCAAACAGGGGTCTCTCCCCTCCACAGTCCGCGCACCCTCGTCTGACTACTCTGGTTTGCCTAGTGGGCCTAACAAGTCGGTGTAGGGTGGCTGGCTGAACCTCGGGCCCCGTGGGGTGGCTGGCTGAACCTCGGGTCCCGTGGGGTGGCTAGCTCTCCCCGGTATAGTGTACGTGAGGGCCAAGAAGTTGGTGTAGAGTGGCCAATCCTAACCCTGGGTCCCAACCCAAGGGCGGCTAGCTTCGCTCTACACTAAACAGGGGACAGTCGCTCTCTTTGGTACCACGTACTCAAGGGCCAACACACTTCCCACTCACATTTCCAGATCCATTCCATTTATTCACAGGAGCTCTACTCCTAATTCCCCGTAGGGTTCATGCTCGTATTTCTCATGCCATTCCATACCAGGTTTCCTCATTTACATTTCCATTCTCAGGTTATACACATGCAGCTTGTATTTCCATCATTTAACATATATCACAAGTAATGTCACAGGTAACAGTTTAACTAACACAAGCATTTCATATTTCACAGCAGCTCTTGTTTATTAACGGCAGTTGTTCACATTTCTACTTATTAATTTAGGACTGCAATATCAAACACGCATACAGACAGTGCAAGTACTTCTCGTCCTAAGATTCATGCCACATCTTAGGTTTCTAGTTGTCTAATTCACATATGCATTCAGGTTTTATAATTAAATTAGGGGAAACCACTCTACCAGACAACCTAGGAGTATTGGGGGCTCGAACGGTAGGCTCACGTGCCTCATCAAGTCCCGAACCCGCAACTAAGTGAAGTCCTATAACAAGAAACATACCACAATGGAACATTCAGAACAGTATAAAAGGCCTTCTAACAAGTAGAGGAACTCACAAGGAAAACACCGATATTTTGTTTGTGTAAAACGGATCTCAAACGGACCCTAAACGGTCAAAAACATGGCTGCAGACCTAAATCAGACGTCTGGCACAAGGTCCAGACATTTTAAAAGTAACCAGAAACTCACCCCGGGTTCTACGTCGACCTCAGACATCCAAAACCTCTTCTTAACCGTCTGGACCCAGCTCCAGACGTCTGACCTCTCCTCTGGACGTCTGGGAGTGCTTTCGGTTGTCTGGTAAGCTGTCCAGACGTCCGAAACTCATGGGAGGGCGTGTCCTGCGCCTTCCTGAAGCAATCCCTGCACGCGACAAGCAAATTGCCTATATTTAGCCATGCAAATTGTAGCTGCGGTGCGGCCTGCATGGCCGTAACCGCAAGAGGAACGTTCCTTCGCAAAGATCTACTTTCAGTCATCTGGTATCGTCACCAAACGTCCAATATGTCATCTGGATGGCATGCCAGTCGTCTGATTCTAGGAAAATCCCAAAACCAGAACCACTTCCTACTCTCCCTCGCCGTGCGTAGCTGCGGCCTCGCCTCCTCGCCTGCAGCTCTGGCTGCAGTAAGTGTCGGGGACGACTCCCCAGACGCACTCCTCCTCCTACATGCACCGCTCCAACCGTGCACCCTCCAGCGAGCTCCCACGAGCTCGCAAGCTTAAGCTCTTCCTCCTCTCCTCACACCACCTCTCCTCCTCTTCGCTCGCTCTCGCGCTCTCACTCGTAGTCGCACCTCTCGCTGCAGTGGAGAGGAAGGAGGGAAGGTGGCTGGCTGTGGTGAAGTGGGGAAGAAAGGAAGGGGGGAAGAAGGGTTTATATAAGGGTGTGTTAAGGTTCGGTGGAGGAGGGAAGAGGGAAATAGAGAGAGAAGAAGGGTACTGTTTGCGCGCAGCCTGCGCGCAGACGCGAAGTCATGTACTAAAATTTCAATTTCCAGACATCTGGGAAGGGGTCCAGACGTCTGACCGACAGTCCAAACGTCTTAAAAGGCACAAAATAAAATAGGTTTTTACATCAGTGAACCTCCATAGGCGCTCCTCCTCAGTAGACGCGGCTGTCGGGGCGAAGCGCGACAGCTCTAGGAAACACGTACGGTATGCGCTAACCATCATCGACCCCTAGTGGAGAGTGTGAAACTCCCGCCTCCTCTGATCCTGCCAAATTTGTGGGAAGTACTGCTCACAGAAGAGCACCACAAACTGGTCTCATGCCAGCTCTCCCTCCTCCTGTCCTCTGACCGCCCTCCACCGCCTGTGAGCTGCACTCTCCAGCTGATACGTGGCGAAGGCCACGCGGCATTCCGCAGGAGGATAGAGGGTGTCAAGGATCTTCTCCATCTGCTCCAGCCAATCCTCTACCTCAGACGGGCTCTCCTCTCCCTTGAAGGAAGGGGGCTTTAGCTTCCTAAACTGGCTGAAGACCTCGTGGTGTAGCCACAACGGGGGAATGGATGCACCTCCAGGCAAGGAGGACTCGTGCTCAGAAGTATCTGAAGGAGGTGGGGGTGATGGAGGATCACCCCCTCCTCTCCAGCTCGTCCAGCGCCGTGGCAGCTTACCTTCCCCACGGAGGACTCCCCCTCCACATCCCCAGGAAGAGGAGGCTGAGGAGGAGGCTGATGGAGCTCCTTTCATATCAGATTCTGGATCAGTTGAAGGAGAGGTGGAGCGGCCCCGTCCTCGGCCATCGCTCGCCTTCCCCTACGACCACGCCCCCGGCCACGACCACATCTGCATCCCACCTCAAGAGCTCCCTGGCGAGGCATCTCCTACACGAAGATCGAAAAGAAACGAGATTGTCGGTGACTATTTGATTACAGAGGAGACGTAAGACTTGGAAATGATAATCAAAATAAAATGTTGTGATGGCTATCCTAGCTACAAGTACAAGTGTGGTGATTTTCGAACTATTTGGTTCATTTCTCGGGACGACCTTACTCTGATATCATCTTGTCACGACCCGATCCTAGATCCCTACAGGTCTCAAGACTGGTTTGCCTTGACTAATCCCAAGATCTAGTCGTCCAACGAGAAATAACCAAATAACTTGCATCAAACCACAACTACACAAGTAATGTAACTAAGTAGAGAGAAATTAGCAACAAAAGGAGAAACAAAATAGTAATACTAAAATATTACATGCCTTCCAGAACAGAAAATACAACCATCACAATAAAAAACTAATACATAGATGATAGAGAATACAGCGGAAAAGTGCTGGAAAGTGTAACTACAGAAACTCACTAGCAGTAGAAACTACAGCTGGGCTCGACTAGGCCCAGCGTCCTCAACAACTGGTGACTTGGGCTTCTCAAATCCCTGACCTGTACAAGGTTATACATCTGGAGTCAGCTAATGCTGAGTAGAGTGGTTCTGACTATAAATCTCCAAGATTAATAAAATGCATGCAATTAGTTAAACCTAGGATGTGAGATGAATCCTAGGAAGAAATAAACGTATGCTCTAGAATACATTTATTCAATTGAACCCTAGGTTGTGACATGAACACTAGGGCTAGAGAAAAATGCATGTGAATGATTGAGTAAATCATGAGCTGTCTGTATTATCTGGAATGGACCACATTATGAACAAACTTGTACTATGATTGAGCTGCCTGGTCTGTATATATCAAATCAGATATAGAGAAATTCATGTACAAAACCCTACGGGAAACGTAGAACGAAACAAGAATACCGTAGCACGAAGAACCGGCTGGTTCTAGAATTGCCGCCCACGGGCAACCGTTAAGGGAAGTGAGCTGACCTTCGTGTACGTAGTACCGAAGAGAGCAACTATCCCTTGTAGTGTAGAGGGGAGCTTTCCGCCCTTGGGTTGAGACCTAGGGTGAGTTTGGCCACTTTACGTCGACTCATGTTGGCCCTCGTATACGTGGTACCGAGGTGAGCTACTTAGTGTAGAGAGGAGCTAGCCATGGCCACCCTACATCGACTCTTGTTAGCCCATTAGGTAAACCGGGATAGTCGGGCGAGGTTGCGTGGACTGTGGAGGGGCGAGACCCCTGTTCTGTTCTGAGAGGGTAAGGCCCTGTGCTGTTCCGTACTGTACGTTTGGACGTACCCGCTAGCGGAAACGATTGACCGAGTGCCAGTGTATGGTAGCTACCCACGCGTTTATCATGTGTGCTGTAGTCACCGCTACGTCGTGACCATGACCTCGGGGTGGTAGACCGGGTGTAAGACTACCACAGAGGGACTCTCCCGGCCAGGAGAGTACCACGTGTGCATCCTGCATCTCGGGAAAACTACAAGCAAGATCATTCCTTTTGGAAACAAAAAGATTAAGTAATGCAATGAATCCTGAATAGAGATATCTACACAGCAAATCGTTATAAGATAATTGGAATCAGAAAGTAATATGTTAAGCTACCTGTTAAGTGCATTTTATGTTTTAGCTACCACTCTATTTAGCGTTAACTGACTCCAGATGTATAACCTTGTACAGGTCAGGGATTTGAGCAGCCTAAGTCACCGACTGCTAAGGACGCTGGGCCTAGTCGAGCCTAGCTGTAGTTTCTGCTGCTAGTGAGTTTCTATAGTTACACTTTCCAGCACTTTTCCGCTGTATTCTTTATCATATATGTACTAGTTTTTGGTTGTGATGGCTGTATTTTCTGTTCTTGAAGGCATGTAATATTTTAGTATTACTATTCTGTTTCTCCTTTTGTTGCCAAGTTCTCTCTGCTTAGTTACATTACTTGTGTGGTTGTGGTTTGATGCATGTTATTTGGTTATTTCTCGTTGAACGACTGAGTCTTGGAATTAGTCGACGCGAGTCGGTCTCGGATCTTATAGGGATCTGGGATCGGGTCATGACACTTATCATCCATTATTTTAATTCTTTGTAGAGGTTCTATTAGACTACTTTTAGAGAAGAAGACTTCAGTGATAGGTTAGAAGATGTTTAATACGTTTAGAGGTACTTCTACAGTGGGTGCATTGAGTACTATGCTAATAGTTATACTTGAAATATAAGAAGTTACAACAAATGCAGTTGATAATGTTTTTCAAATTTAACTAGTTAATTTTAAATCTACATTTATTAATTTAAAATATACTAAGATAATTGCATTATTTTTTAATCATCTATTTTTTTCCATAAGATTAATTTTCATGGCTTGAATTCAAAGTATAGGTTCTATTGGACTATTAAATTTAAATATGATTTTAATGATGGATTAGAAGATATCGATTAATATCGACAAAAGTGTAAGAAGTTCAACTATAAGAATGCAAGTTACGAGCCTAGTCTCTATTTTTAGTGTCATTACAAGATATAATACTCTCTATATCCTTGATGCTTGGCAAACTCTTTATTAGATGTTCAGGTATATTTAGATTGCATTTAGGTAATGAGTATTATAATGTATTAATTTTATTTCAAATGTTTAACTTATTATTTTATTTATAATTTAATAATTTTTTTGCTTGTAGTGTAAGGTTGACGTACTTTACTTGATTTCCATTATGATAAGATTAATTAAGTCATGTAAAGAGTAAAATGGAAAATAAGAAATCATATATATAAGATAAGGCTTATGGTTTAAAAGGAAATGGCGTTAAGTTTACTTAGTAGATTGATGTAAAATGAGAAAAGGTAATTTCAAATTGGGACAATCTTCCGTATTTGGTAATGTCATTATGTAAAAAATATAAATTACAAATAAATTTATCACTTTTTTATAGTTGACATGAATATGATGTACTTAAATTTTAAGAAAAGTGTAAATAATGTAAATAACGTACTTGACAAATGTTGTGAAAACCTCTCAAGTAGTGTTGGTAAGTTTATATTCTTATCTTTTTATATTGATTATATAAATGATTTAAATAATAGTAATGGAAAGTAATGTTTATATGTTTTAGGTGTGAAAAAGAAATATCCTCTCAGACTCTTAGCACCATCCAAGCGTTTCTTACTTTACTTAAAAAATATAAATATTATTTTATATTATCTTTATTTGAATAATTTGTATAGCAATGTGAAATATAAATTTATTAACTTAACTTTCTAAACTTGGAAGGATATCGTTTTACTACACATTTACATTATTTTTTTTTTAATCTCTACATTCTTTGCACACTTTTTTTCTAGAAGTAAAGAATACCTTATACATATGTCAAAAATGAAAATCTAATATATTATTTATAATATACATTTTTTACAAAATAATATTATCAAATACATAAGATTGCCTGTATATGCCGTTGTCTTCTCCTATTTTACATTAATTCACTAAAGAGGTTTGGCACAAATTCTTTTTAAATGATAGACCTTCTTTATCATATATGTACGACAACTTGATTAACTTTATCATTATTTGAGTCAAGTACAAGTATGTTGACTTTGCTCTACAAATGAAACAAATTAAATAATTAAAAAATATAAGTTAAACGTTCGAAATAAAATTGATATATTATAGTATACATTACTTGCATGCAATCTAAACATATCTGAAAATATGATTAAGTCATTTGTCGAGCATCGGGGACATAAAGAGTATAGTGTCTTTCAATGACACTAGAAATAGAGGTAAGACTTGTACTTTATGTCCTTATAGTTGACCCTCTTAAACTTTTGTTGATATTAATCATCTTATAACCCATCGTTAAAGCTTTTTTCTAAATTTAATAGTTTAATAGGGTTAGTGCAATGGCTTAAAGCCATGGGACAACCTTGTGAAAAAAAAAAGAGTAAAAAATAGTATAATCATTTTATTATATTTTAAATTAATAAATATAGATTTAAAATTACTTGGCTCCTAAGTTTAAAAGATATTATCGGCTATATTTGTTGTAGCTTCTTATATTTTAGGTGTAACTAGTGGCATGGTACTTAATGCACTTACTACATAAGTATTTGTGGTTGTGTTAAATATCTTTTGACCTATCGCTAAAGTTCTCTTCTTCGAAAGAAATAGTCTAGGACCTATGCAACAGATTGAAATGATAAATGATGACTATGTGGGAAAAAAATTAGTTGATTAATAGATAACGCAATTAACTTGTTACATTTAAAATTAATAGATACGGATTTATAATTATTTGCTTCTTGACTTAAAGACAACATATCATATTTGTTGTAACTAGTATTTATATATAGCTGGTGGCACAATATTCAATTTACCTACTGCACAAGATGATATAGTCATGTTCAGTGTTCTTATTTGAGGTGACCGTTGTGGGGAGCTAATATGTCCCTAGCTTCTTTTTCCTTTGGTTTTTAGGAAAGAAAAGGGATTACCAACCATACATATCATGGTGATCCAAATAGAGAGATCATAAATGTCATAATGGTAGAAAAATATATAACACAAAATGTTAATTATGAAGTTAAACTATATTATGTACATATTTTACATATAAGAGGACAACTTATATATTTACACATAAATAATGAATATCTTGTATTATCCTATCAGAATAAGAATTAAAATTTAAGAAATAAAGAATCCTAATTGTCTAAATGAAGGTCGAGCAAGTTAGAACTAATAAAAATAAAATTGAAAATTCCATAATGCTTTCAAATCTACCGATGATTATTTTCAATTTTTACTATAGCTTACAAACAAAAGCTCTTAGTCAATAAGGAAGTATAGTGGATAACATTAAAGACGTTACGACAAACTCACACAAAAAGATACACACAAAATAAAAAGACAAAGTTATCAATATTATCAAGGGATTGATTTCTATCAAAAATCTGGCAAAATCTTTCAAATTTTATTGTATCTTTTTTCAAAATTTGTACCTACATTATAATGATTCGTATAAAAATATAAATAAATAACATGGTCAGTACATCCATTTCCACATCAAAAAAACAAAATAATAGGGATTCATGAGTTTCAAGATGCTGTTAAGTGGAAAATAAAAAATTGATGTAAGAAAACAATCGTTAATTGTAACTTAACTAATTTAGATTCAAATTGATAACCATTTTATCATTTGTTTGTTGCAAATGCTGTCCCTAAGATGATTTGGGGAGAAAATGAGCACTGAGCTGATCTGGTTGAAAATGATAGGAACAAGGTGAAGAATGGTAAGAGGACAGGGTAAAAATGTTAATTAGCTAATAAGCAGGGTAGGTAGGTGTTTAAGTCTGAAAAACAACTTTGAAGCTTGAGACAAACTAATGAGGGGAGTAGTTGAGTTAAAAGAATAGGCGATGCAGAGGAAAAATATTTCAAATCGAAAGGGATGAAAAATATTTGATTGGGATAATAGTCACTGAGAGATTAAAAGAAAGAAGCTATTGGATTAAAGCCTGTAGTCAGTTATTTGAAAGAACCAATCTTGTACGTGGCTTTGATACATTATCTGAAGAAGCATGCATTATGTAGAGGGCAATTTTAGTGAGAAATACTTCTGATTGAGTCAAAGGAGTGTAAAACTTAAAAGATTTTTGGGTTTGAAATGATGAAACTATTAGATGGAGATAGGATACAAGAAAGGATGCATATCCTCTTGATCAGAATTCAAATGTTTTGGTGAGGCATCCAAGTTGGATAGTGGATGAAAAGGCTTTTAACTCATAAGAAATGTCCTGGTAGAAATGGTGATTGCCTTTGTGAAGCCAGGTATTTTCAATGAGGCTTGAGGGTCAGCTTAGATTAAGAATATTTTTTATTTTTGAGATAAATGTGTTGATACTGCAAGTTTAGTGTGGTTGGAAAAAGATTGAAATTGAAGGATTCGTATGTTTGAGGAGGACTTATATCATTCAGATAAAAAATTAGTAGACTTGAATGGAGACTGATGCATGTTTGAATTGAGACTCATGGGAATATGATTGCAAAGATAATTTTTGCAGTTATTAGAATTGAATTTGTTTGCTCTAGTTTCAAATTTTAGTGGGATTTGCAATTACAGTCCAAATACAAGGGGTGAAAGAGAAAGTACAGATGGAAAATTGATGGTGATATAACCAACCTTTAGTCTTGCATATGTCACGATGAGGAGATTGAAGAATAATACTAACTAGTTGAAACTTCCATCTCAAGAAATAATTTTGTAGTTCATAATTATCGCCAGAGGTGAAGGAAGTTAATATTATCGTGACTCCAGATGTAAGTGATATCAATAGCCTTTCATTGAGCATAGACCTAAAAAGTCATATTTATGCTTTTGTTAATGCAATTGAATTAACCTTTAAGAATTCTATCAATACCTAGTGCAAACACTCAAAAAGAAATTAGTTTGCCATGTTAAATTACTTTCACCAACTGTGAGGTCTCCAGGTATCCCTTACCAAATCACAACAATAATTCAAATTTGGGTAGTGGTTGAGATTATTGTGGTTTGTAACTAAAGCTATAGCTGTTGATGTTGAAGAGTTAGTTGAATGTTTGAAGTCAAGTTTGCACTGAAGTTGTTTGTAGGCAATGTGGGTAAAAGGCATTACTATTATAAACATCAAAAAATCATTCAGGCATTTAAAATCGCAAACATAAGCATCGAAAAATCATTCAACCATAGCTATTGCTTGGTATAAAGCATTTGGATTTAAACATAGAAAAATCATTTAAGCAAAAGAAAAGTTTATTTGGGAAGAAAAAAACATATATGAACAACATAATTGATTGGAAAAAACATTTTATTATTCATCAATTGTAGCATTAGCTAGAAAATCAAAAATCAAATTACCTTATGATAAGCTCGACTCCAGGTGAACACCTTTGATCTTACCTAAGCAAGAAAAAAGTGAGAAACCTCTAAAAAATACTTGCATCTTTAGCTAAGGACCAATCCATTATTGCATAATACTGTTAAAAAGAAATCCTAAGAGTTATTCACCAATCGATTTTGGAGTTGCATTGATGGTTATCCATCGGAATTGATGCATTCACTTAAAGTTTCATGCTCTTTACTTTTATTTGTTTCAATTATCTCAGATGCGTTGTCGTCGACCTCATCATAATTCAAAATTAAATTATCATCGTAATTCAATTCTTCTTCATTTGGTAATTGTGTAACACCATTTGATAACCCAGTTTGCGCTATAAGTTGGATGGAAACATTATATATTGATGGTGTTCTTGATTTTGTATCACATGTTAGTGTGAATTATTCTTCTTATCTTAAAGATGTTAAACTTGTTGTACTTATGAAATTAATACAAATGGGTCATCTTTGTATTAGGTACTACCTGCCTTAATCAACATGAGATGACCATTAGTCTTGACATTTGAAGGTCGTGACCTAAATCTCATCGTTTGTATTTAAAGAGGCATATTCATTTGTTAAGCATGTATTGAAATTGAACGATGTCAACAAGGACTATAAAACTCAATCATGCAACCTTCATGATTGCCCTGACAAATGGTTGTACTACTTTAACACTTTCGTCTACGATTGCGTAGCTCTATATGGTATCATACTCTATTGATAATGTAACCAATATGACTCTTAATGCATGTATTCGTACTATGATCTTGTTACATCGCTTCATCGCATAACTCATTGTATACTTGCTTCATTTATAATATACATTAGTTATAGTTATACACACACACACTCTACAAATTAATGTGGATTCAATTAGCTCAGGCTTCAACTATTTTGGAAAATGTTGCTTTTGATGGGCAACAACATTTGATATATTTTGTTATTGAAAAATGCTTCGATGCTTCATAATTAAATTAGTCGTAGGTAATTACAACTTAAGCAATGAAATTATTATGAGTATGAATTTTCATTAAACTTACTCTACATATTAATTAATTAAACAACTTACTCTAAATATTACTCTACTTTTTTAGAATTACTTAGATCACATGACACATTGTTTGTCTATATTCGTTGATTACACATTGTAATTTGTTGCCTCGACGACTTGTGATTGAACACGCATGACGGGTTGATTGTTTTCACATCGAGGATCCTTTTTGCTAATTAAACCTTGTTTCCATATCCTCAACATACATAGAATACCACATTAAGCATTAATTCACAACATGCACTTTAGCAATAGAGCTTTCAGGATGAGCTCTAGTATGCATGAATGGTTGTAAAGTACACATCAACTTAATAAAATGCAATAGAAGATGCATTCGACTTTAAGAATGTAATTATTATACCTTTTGATAAGATACATCCAATGGAATGCTATCGAATCAACAAGTAATACCACTTTTGGTAGGTGACATGTGAGATGTTTTGTTATATCAAAGAATGCTTGTAGAAACATCATATCAATTTTACACATTAACAAAATCATCTTTGTCTACATTTTTCTTTTATCATCAATGTGGACCTTCCACCTAGAAAGTCTAGAGAATATTAAGCCAACTTCCAAAATTGCAGAAACGATATCATTGGAAAATAATCCATGCAATCCCACTCAAAGAAGACACTGCAACAACATGTGATAATCGTGACTTTTAAACTTATAATCCTTCTGTCAATAACATTTACGCACCTATGTGAGATGCATAACCATCTGTCATGCAAATCGCCTTTAGTATTTCACAAAAGTTCTATTACGAACAGGGCATCAAGCGTTGTTTAAGACGTCTGGGAAGTGGCCCAGACGTCTGGCCAGACATCTAGAAGCCTTCCCAGATGTCTGGTATTAAATTTTTTCGGCGTACGGGTTTGCGTCTGCGCGCATGCGCGCGCAGACTGAACCCACCGCCCTCCTTCTTCTCTTTCCTCTCCCTCCCTGCAAACGCTGCCTTCCTCTTTTTCTCTCTCTCCGCGTTGCCTTCAAATAGCGCCTCCCTCTCCCTCACCCTCACTCCATCGCCTTCTTCTTCTCCTTCTCCCTGTCAGCGAAAGAGAGCGCACGAGTGAGAGCGGCAGCAGCGACTGCTGCGGGCGTGTGTGGAAGAAGAAGCTTGACCGCGAGGGTGCGAGCTTGCTGGGGTAGCTAGAGCTGGCCTGCGGGGGAGCAGCGAGCGTGTGGTGCCGCGGAGGAGCTGCTGCAGCTCAGGCAGCAGGCGGGTGCGACGCAGCACGGCCGTGCGTGGCGGGCGGAGAGTGAAAAGGGTCCTAATTCTGGAAAAATTTCCTAGAATCAGACGTCTGGGCTTACGCCCAGACGACGCAGAAGACGTCTGGAGGAAGGTCCAGACGTCTGACAGGTACAATATTTGTTATCTTCTCCTTCTTTCGCGTGTACGGCCATGCAGCCGTTCCGCCGAGTTCTTCTGCACCTTTTCATGATGAGAGCAGGCGTGTGTGTGCAGGATTTGTTCGAGAGGGCGCTAGGGCTTGCCATTCCACACAGATCAGACCTCTAAGCACAGCACCAGACGACGGAGAGGGCTTCCAGACATCCGAGGTGATAATCGGACGTCTGGAAACTAAGTCCAGACGTTCCAGCGGGCTTCTGGACGTCTGAAGGACTGCGCAGACAAAGGTATGACTTGAGCTACCTTTAAGACGTCTGGAAGAAGTTCCAGACGTGATTTTGGGCAGACTCGTCATTTTTGACCCGTTTAGGGTCCATTCGGAGTCCGTTTTCCACGTTTCAAGTTTCGTTCTTCCCAGATTTATTTCCTCTACCTGTTTACAGTAATTGTATACTGTTCTGAGTAACTCCTTGTGTTGATCTTTGTGTTAGGACCCCATTCCATTGCAGCTCTAGGGGTTGCGGAGGTGCGCGGGATTGCCGATCACGCCCCCAATACTCCCGATTTTGCGGGTAGAGTGGCCCTTTAATTTATTTATCAAAAATTATACATTTATGAAACAATTAATAGAGTCTAGAGCATTGCATGAACCCTAGGGCTGAAGAATTAGATGAAATGATAGATCCTAGGGTATTGCATGAATCCTAGGACTGAAAAACTAGATTGAATGATAGATCCTAGGGTATGGCATAAATCTTAGGACTGGAAAACTAGTTGAATATATACATTGCAGTCTTGGAAAAGTAGAAAGGAAACGATAACTATCTGTAAGTTGGTTAACAGCTGCCTGTTTATGAATAAATAATTACTGTTGAGAGCATGGGTTATATGGATATAAAGCTGGAACGGTGAAACCTAAATTGGCTGAGTTAAAAGAGCACGAACCCTACGGGGAGTTAGGAGTAGAACTCCTGGAAAGTGAATGGAATAGAATTGGAGAAGTGAGCTGGCCCTTGAGTACGGAGTACCAAGGAGAGCAACTGTCCCCCTGTTTAGTGCAGAGCTGAACTAGCCGCCTCAGGGACCCAGGGTTAGGTCTAGCCACTTTGTACCGACTCTTGGCCCTCATGTACACAGTACCGAGGAGAGGTACTAGTGTAGGGAGAGCACTAGCTACCCCACGGGCCCCGGGGTTCTGCTTGCCCTCCTACACCGACTTGTTAGGCCCACTGGGCAAACCAGGGTAGTCAGGCGAGGGTGCGCGGACTGTGGAGGGGCAAGACCCCTGTTTGGTTACTGTGGAGGGGCTGGACCCCTATTACTGAGAGGGCTCTGCCCTATACTGGTTCCGTGCTGTACTTTGGGCGCACCCGTTAACGGAAACGACTGACCGTGTGCCAGTGCGGGGTAGCTACCCGTGTGTTTATCGCACGTGCCGTAGTCACCGTTATGTCTGTCAACGACCTTGGGGTGGTTGACTGAGGGTAGGACCACCACGGGGGACTCTCTCGGCCAGGAGAGCACCACGTGTTACTTCTACTTTTCGGAAAAGACTGCAATCAAGATCGTTCCCACGAGGAACATTCAAGATCAAGAGAAGGATCTGAGAAATAAATCAATAATGAATAAAGGTTAAAATATAAAGAAAGAAATTAAAAATATAACAGCTAGTGCTCACCTTACTGCTTCTTAGCTTTTAGTTGCCACTCTACTCAGCTTTTTGCTGACGTATCACCCTTGTCACCTTTTGAGGACCAGGTGTTGAGCAGCCAGAGTCGATGGCTGCAGAGGGCACTGGGCCTAGTAGAGCCCAGTAGTGTTACTTGTAGTACCCACTGTACTTTTCTTGCTGTTGTGTGAGTAGTTTCTGTTACCCCTGTACTCTTTTCATTGTAAGCTTCATGTTTATGTATATGTTTAATTCTCTACTGTTGTGGTGGTGTATACTGTAGTATTTCTTTACTTTACTTCTGTATTTTGTTACTGCTAGTTATATACATGTTGAATGTGATTTATTTTACTGCTCTTTTGGTTACCTTCTCGTTGGACGACTGGGTCTTGGGATCAGTCGAGTCGGTCCGATTCTCGTGTCTCGTAGGGATTCGGGAATCGGGTCGTTACAAGTTCTTCCTTTTAGAAGGGCTCATCATATAATAAGAAGTCGAAACATAATATTTTCTGTTACTTTGTTTTTTTAGATGTAACACCTTTCTTATATTTATGTCATGAAGGTCGAGCTTTACCTTTAATGTGTATTTTGATTTTCCATCAACATTTAGAATTCTCTAAACATTGCTATCTTTAGTATCCGAATAACCATGAACGGAATCTGTATTCGAGTCATTCCTATCTCCATTGTCATTAATGATATCCTTTGCTTCCTTAACTTGTAATGCTTCAAGTCTTCGACACTAGGTAAATTGAGCTTTTTCTCGATGAAGTGTCCAAGATTTATATGACTTCTTAATATCATCCATGATTAAATCTTGATACACCATATGCTGCGCGTACATAAATACTTTTGCATAATTGTTACATGGGCATCATATGAGTTTCTCCTTATTGTATATCTCCTTTATATGTGTCATGAACATATCAACCCTAACATTGTATGCATCTATTCTTCATCCATCGAAGCATATTGATCAATTAGGCCCACTATCCTATCATTGAAGGGAATAAGTGATCACAATTCTCATAATTTTTATTTAACTTATAAGAGTAATTCAATGAAATGTAATACTTTTCAATGTTTTAGGTAGGATAGTTAAGATAATCATTTTTGGTAGGACAATTAAGTATTTTTTAAGTAGGTGAGTGGATTTTGTTTTAAGAATTAGAAATTAAAAGTACGAGGAGAGACCTCTTTCCATGAAACTAATGAAGTATATTGGACAGTTTATGTTTCTTTTGAGATGGGCAAGTATTGGTTGTCAAGATTGAATTTTGGAGCTTCAACTATTTAACTTTTATATAGATGTCATATTACATTTATGTTAAATATTATTTTATCACAATGAAGGATATCATAAAATTTCTAATGCATCTATGAACTTTCCTAGAAAATTTCCTGTTACCCTATATGATAGCAACTCATCAAGGCTTTTTAGGAGGCACAAGATGTATTGGAAGTAGATTTTTTTTTCTCTTAGGATTAGAAGATTTTATAAGCAAAAAACGAAGCAAAAGGGTTGTGCTGGAAATCAAAATGTGCCTAGATACTTTGATTGAAGGCTTGTGTGATGTGCCCACACATGGAAAAGAAAAATGTTGAGCATTCACGGTACAATATTACGATGAAAATGATGAAATCAACCTTGAGAAAGCTGAAGAAAATTTTAGAAGAAGAAATGTGCACATGCCCTCTTGAATTTAACAAATGAATACACTATTCCCACATTGAAAGCTTGGAGGATCATGGCATGTTGTACAATTGATGATTTAATTGAAAACTCAATATGAAGTGTTGTCATACGAGGAAAGATAATAAGTTCATAATGGACATTTCATGGATTTTTTTCTTAATAGCAAAACGCTATTCCTCTGCGTCAACTTGGCACAAATCTGTAAAAAATAGGTGAGAACTGGAGGGGAAAGTTGAATCAGGTTGATAGTCTTCAATGTATTGTCCAACAATATAACTAAGTAAGCTGACGATTTAAAATAAACAACCTATTAAAAGAAAAGATTGTAACGCTACATGTGTGTGGGAGGGAGAAAATACTTGCATCTCTTGGTATCTTTGTTAAGTGCCGAGGGTGATACAGAGATCTCATCTTAGCAGAGCTAATGAAGGGGAACCAACTAAAGATGCACACAACGAAGAATGTCATCAAGGAGGTTGCAATAAATGTGGTGGTCTTGGAGTAGTCCCGTATAAATGGAGAAGACCAAAGTCGACGTTCCAGGTGAAGGTGCCTGTGCGCATGTCTGTTTAATCTTCACGAGTTTAATCAGATAATTTTATTCTTAACAATAAATATCATATATGCGGTGGAGGGCCACTGATTGACCACACTGGTCAACCAACATTCTCTAAGCACTACCATATATGTAGGCGTGATCGTGGTAGTGGATGAGCCTATGTCACGTATGAATCAAACATGGAATTTTATTATGGGTAGAGCTTGTCTTTATTTGTAAGAACTAAAGCTTATGGATGAAAAGAGGGATATATTTGAGAGAGGAAAATGCAATTTGGACACCGGTAGGGATAGGAATATGAGGGTTGGGGAGGTGGGGATTGGATATTGGAAAGTTGGTCATGCTTTATCGAACCAAATGAAAGAAAGAAATTACCGTAATATTTGCAGCTGGACTCAGAACAAAGACGTGGATTTGAAGTTCCACAAAATACGATAACATTTGCAATGTCGAGGAGAAAAGGCATGCACCCAATTTCATTGACATTACTGCAATATTGTAACTTGCAATTGCAACCAATCCATTCCTCAGGGCATTCATGTGGATGGATGTCAAACAAATTGCAAGTTGCATCAATAAAAAAAAAAAATAAAGAGAACAGCAATTATGGGTTCCATACAATAATGGTCCTCTCATATTTTCATCTCTTCCATGATAAGGGCTGTGAGGAAAATTTGAAAGGTACTTGCCAACAAGTTTCAACAAAAATATTCGCTATGGCTAATTTTAATATGAAGTTACATTTGAATGAGATTGTGTCGTGAAATTGACAAGCAAGCGATTAATAAAAAATTTGCTAAGAGTTATACGGTGGAAGACATGTGTGGCCCCCACCTCCACCTACCCCAAAATAAGACTTAGAAGTGATGAAGTAACTAATTGGGTGCCCACATAATATAGAAGTAGAAAATAAGTAAGCAAAAGCAGCTAATCTTTCGTATATTTAGAATGACGGAGGGGATGATGGAGGTGGGGGTGTTGAGGGGATCGTCATTGAGGAGGTAAAAGGAGGGTGACGGGAGATCGTAAGGGTTGAAATAACTTACATCGATGAGGGAGGAGGAGGGTGGTGGAAGTTGGAGAAGGAATAGGGTGAGGCAAAGGATGACGGGGGTGTCGAGCACGACGCGTACGATGAAGTTGATGAGGTGTGAGGAGGACGATGTTGAGGAGAAGTGGGATCGAGGAGGACGGGGCCAATCGACGGATGTTGAGAGAGGATAGGATTATGTGCAATTAGGAAGGGAGGAGGGGAAGGGTGCCATAGAGGTAAAGTGGGGGACATATTTTTTTAATGTCTTTGGTGGATTTGTTTCAACGATTTTTGGTAAAAAAAAAAAAAAAAAAGACGTCCCCACCTCTCTCAACGATTTTTGGTAAATCCTGTACACTTATCCTGTCTTGGGATAAGTGGAATCTATGTCTCTCTTTTTATTCTAACCACGTTAAATAATTAATATTGTCAAAAGATAATGACATTAAATTTAATAAAATATCACATTAATCTTTGTTTTCGTTGCAGTGAGACCATAGATCATGATCCTGATTTCGGTATTACGCTCGGCCGCATTTATCACTCTTAGTATTTTTAGACCATTATAACGATTATTAATCAAGACATCCTATTTTTACCGCTTGGTAAAGTCGTGGAGAAAGATGAGTTTGTGTAACATATATATATATATATATATAGAGCAATGGGAATTAGGAATCATGGAAGGACTTTATTTGCCAACAAAGCACTTGCGTAAGAAACCTAGATTTATACAATACTGGGATCAATAGAGAAATCCATACATGGTCGGGGATTCTCCAGAGTGCATGGACGTAATATATCATATTTAGGGTTAAAGCTTAGTAAATGTTCTCGTGAGAAGGGGACAATGCTACGGTGGGGAGACGAAATGGAGGGAGTGAGACAAGTGTGGACCAAGATGTGGGAGAGGGTGCTGACAGATGGAGAACACAATTTGGCAATCGGGCTTATTTACAGGTGTTCGAACCAATGCCGACTGTTGTCACAACCTATCACTTCGTTATTGCCTATGATATGCGCATAGATTAACTCTTCCTTGACAGTGGAATGTTATTCAACGCGGTCCACAGACAGGCCATCATACCGCTTGCTGTGCCACAAGTTCCACAACTGGTGAGTCAGAGTGGATGCATGCATATGCTGCTTTAAATGAAATTTGCCAACCATACATATGGTGTCCCACAAGCCATTATACCGCTTGCTCATAATTGACACCTTTACAAAGAGAAATCCAGCATGGCTCGAAGATCGATCTGGATATTAGTTTTCTGTTTAAATCCTGTACATGTGGAATCCAGTCAAAAGGTGCCTCGAAGTGTGCAATTCTTACCCAGAAGAAGGAAAAAAGTGTGATGGGGTTGCGATAACAGACAGCCATAAGAAAATTAATGATGAACTTTTAAGGGCTCATTTGGGTCGTGGATTATGAGTCCATATACTGCATCTGGGACCTTGTCATCCGGTGAGAACAAAACCCGGAGGAACCCAATTCTGCGAGGAGCACGAAATTTAGTTTAACTTGTGATTTATCCCTCATCTGCAATCTCGTGTTTCATCGCGATGGTCTTCAATGAAACCCTAGTTCGATCGCGCTGCCCCTCTTGCTACAGCTCGCGATGCTCTTCAGCGATGACCATAACAGGCGATGGTCTGCGACAACAATGTCGAAGGCGAAGGTGTGCTCGGTCGAAGTGATAGGGCTAGCAATTATTGTTTTGGGTCGGCGATGGTCGACGATGGCCGACGATGACCATTGGAGGTTTGTGGGTTCAAGGTCCGGTTTCAACGATTTCATAAATGTTCCCTTTCTCCATAGCTCCCCCTTCCCCCACACCACTCGTCACTCCGATGAGGCTCGACAGCGGAAATAACAAAAGCCCGAGGCGGCACTGCCCCCTCCCTGCCGTCGTTGCTACTCCGCTGCTGCAGGAGGCCAACCACATGCGTCGTCACCCCTTCCACTTCAACCTCTATTGCCATCTGGAGAAAAGGATGATCGAATTGCGGTTTGGGTTTCCTTCGGAAGTGTGGTTTCCGTAGCCATCTCTTCTAGAAAGGTGTGATCTTTTGCGTGAATTCTGGATCTTTGGGGCTCTCTGGAAGGTTTTTTTTTGGAGAATCGGGTTCTTTGAATATTTGTTCGGGTGGAGGAATCGCAGCCAAGGAATTAAGAATCCATGTGAAAATTTTCACTTTAGCTTTTGGGTGGGACTTTGTGTAGGAGGTAATGTAAAAGTGTTTCCCAAAAGATTGGATCTTTAAGGATAGCTTCGAGAAGCATCCCTCCTGTTGTTGCATTTGCTTTGTGGAAAAATCCTCGAGCATTTTGTTAGAAGCCATCGCTCCAGTCACTAGAGAAGTTTGGGAGTGTGGCTGCAATTGGTCAGGGTTTTAGAGGTGGTCACTGTATCATGGAGGAATGGCGAACGTTGATAGATAGGACTTGATCTTCAAAGGAAGTTCTTATCGAAGAATTTACCCAATAGGTTTGCTTTTCTTTCCCCTCTTATTCTCGAACAGATTTTCATTATAGTCAAAATGCAGCAAGCATAGGTGGTCCTTTCTCCAAGATATACTTTTGCCATTCATATCAATTTTCGTGGCAATAGTAAGATAAGAATGACTTGGAAATGATCTTTGTGGATGGTCGAGGACTGTTGGAGATGTGTGAATTGCAATAGATAAGGATGGACAAGTGATGTGTGAATTGCTATAGGTGAGGAGGATCAACGAGTGAAAAGAGAATATTAAGTAATGGAGAACAACAGACGGATGTGAGTCGATCTCTTGCATCGATCTTGATTTTACTACTTATAGATCAAACCTCAAGGAAGGAGAGGAGAGCTTACTAAAAGAGACAATGGTGTCGCATGGCCAAGGATAGGTCAACACGGTGGGGATGGTTAGCTGAAAACATGGACTTGGTGGAAGGCATGGCTAAAAGAGTCATTAATACACTTCTAATTTCAACTCATTTTCCAAGTTCAACCATTCATTAATACAATGTCATATTTATTATAAATATCCAGACCAACATAAAGGCAAAATGGTCCAAAATCGATTTTCCAACTAACATTCAATTTGATTTAATTATATAACTATCAATTTATCCCACAAAAATAACTCCTTACCAAACACTTCTATCCCTCCAAACATAGGATATCCCTAACATATCCCTTGACATGACCCATGCCTCTCTCAAATGCCAAAACCTATTTATCCATAGAAAAACCCTATATCCCTCACACAACATAATTTATCTCTCAAAATTTATCCCGCGATCCAAATGCAACCTTAAATGGTCGAATAACATCACCAAAGTCATTGTGACTTGTGTAAGATAACAATCAAGACGTTGCAATGCATAGTTTAGACTTCAAAAGGGCTCAAAACGTCACTAATTAACATGGTTTGCATAGGTCCATTTAAGATCACTACACATGAGAGGCATGTATTCTTTCTCAATTGCACTTTTAAATCACTCATAAAAATTGCTCATTTTACCATTCTTAGAGTCAAAATATTCAACTAAGTCCAAATGGCAAGTGGATGATGTCACGACCCGAACCCAGGTCCCTACAGGACCTGAGACCAGTTCGCCTCGACTGATCCCAAGACCAAGTCGTCCAACGAGAAATAACCACATAACATGCATCAATCCACAACCACACAAGTACTGTAGCTAAGCAGAAAGAAATTGACATTAAAAAGAGAAACAGAACAGTAGTACTAAAATATTACATGCCTTCAAGACAGAAATACAGCCATCACAATAAACTAGTACAGATAGAGAACATAACGGAAATGTACTGAAAGTATAACTACAGGAACTCACTACGACTAACAGTAGAAACTATAGCTGGGCTCGACTAGGCTTAGTGTCCTCAGCAGCCGGTGGCTCGGGCTGCTCAAATCCTTGACCTGTATAAAGTTATATATCTGGAGTCAGCTAACGCTGAGTAGAGTGGTAGCTAAAACATAAAATGCATTTAACAAGTAGCTTAACATATTACTTTCCGATCCCAATTACCTTATAACCGTTTACCGTGTAGAGATCTCTAATTAGGATCCGTTGCGTTACTTAATCTTCTTGTTCCCTAAAGGAACGATCTTGCTTGCAGTTTTCCTGTGATGTAGGATGCACACGTGGCACTCTCCTGGCCAGGAGAGTCCCTTTGTGGTAGTCCTACACCCGGTCTACCACCTCGAGGTCATGGTCGTGACGTAATGGTGACTACGGCACACATGATAAGCTCGTGGATAGCTACCACGCACTAGCACGTGGTCAGTCGTTTCCGCTAATGGGTACGCCCAAACGTACAGTACGGAACAGCATAGGGCCTTGCCCTCTCAAAACAGAACGAGGGTCTCGCCCCTCCACAGTCCGCGTACCCTCGTCCGACTATCCCGATTTGCCCAACGGGCTAACAAGAGTCGATGTAGGGTGACCATGCCTAACCATGGGTCCCCTGAGGCAGCTAGCTCCCCCCTACACTAAGTAGCTCACCTCGGTACCACGTACGCGAGGGCCAACAGGAGTCGGCGTAGAGTGACCAAACTCACCCCGGGGCTCAACCCAAGTGCGACAAGCTCCCCTCTACACAACAAGGGATAGTTGCTCTTTTCGATACTACGTACACAAAAGTCAACTTACTCCCCTTGATGGCCACCCGTGGGCGGCAAATCCAAAACCATCCAGTTCTCTGTGCTACAGTATTCTTGTCTCGTTCTACATTCCCCGTAAGGTTCGTACATGAACTTTTCTTATTCCATATCTAGGTTGTTACATACAGAACAGGTATCTCAGTTTCCACAGTACAAGTTCATTTTTCTATTCATAACGTAGTTCATTTCGGGTATACAGGTAGCTTATGATTTATTCAATGATTCATTTCTCTACACATGCATCTTCTCTAGCCCTAGTGTTCATGACACGACCTAGGGTTCAATAGATATATTCTTGTCATACGTTTATTTCTTCCTAGGGTTCATCTCACATCCTACGTTTAACTTATTTCATGCATTTTATTAATATTGGAGATTTATAGTCACAACAACTCTACCAGGATAACCGGGTGGAATAGGGGCTCGTATAGCAGCTCCCGACGTCTCCGCAGGTCCTGTACACTCGACAGATTGGAGACCTAAGACATGGATTGACAGGTCAAAAGGAGTTCAAGTACTACAAACAAGGTACTATTACATGGAGAAAAACGTATGGGAAACAAAGACATTTTGTTTACAAAAAATCGACATTGTTTGGGCCTTATACGGGCCTAAAAACATGAGGTCTAACAGAAATCAGACATCTGGGAGATATCCCAGACGTCTTAAACCAACTCGCAGGCATACCTCTCTCGGGGCGCCTCTATTGGACGTCTGGAACACAGTGCCGATGTCCAAGGGTTTCGTCAGACGTCTGGAGATGCTCCCGGACTTTGAAACTGCCTCGTGTCGCACCCCGCCGCATCTCCTAACCTATGACACATGCATACTCATTGTCAGGACTCGGCAGAAAATAAGGGAAAAAGTAAATCTGTACCAGACGACTCACAATACCTTCGAACGTCCTCCCCGACGTCTGTAGGTCACTCCGAACATCTGATTCCACGGAAAAATGACTTCCGCGGAACTGCTCTGGGCTCTTCTCGCCGCAGATGCTGCAACAGAGCAGCACAGTGCCCTCTGCTCTCGCGTTCAGACCCGCTCTCTGCTCTCAGCTTGCCCTCTCTCCGGCTTCCTACTCTCGTCTCGCTCAGTTGTGATGGTGTGAGATGAAGGGGAGGAGGAGGGGGTTTATAAAGGAAGAGGAGGTGAGGGGAAAAGCGTGGCATCGCAAGGAGTGGTGCAAAGTGCGAGTGATGGCTGTCGCAGGGTGAGGCGTGAGGCATGGGCGAGAGAGTGGCGTGCGCGTCGAAAAGAAAAAGCATTTTCAGTTGTCTTGCTCTCTCTCCAGATGTCTGGTGAACATCCCTGACATCTTAAAAGACCGAAAGGTGACGGGTCGTTTCAGATGATGACTGAGTAGATGCTAAGATTTAATCTAGGTAGAGTTGTCAAACGGGTTCGGTTGAGTTGGACTTGACTCATTTACTTCAAAGTCGTTTATATTTGAGTTGAGTCGAGTTATATCTGTTTATTAAACAGGTTCATAGCATGAAAATCGAGACTGACCCAGAAACATAAGTAAATCCAACTCAACCCATTTATTATATGGGTTAGGCTATCGTTGCCCCACATCCTTCCTCTTTCCTAGTCATCGCCTCCCTTCTTCCTCCTTTTTAGGAGAAAAAATTTATTTATTGGGAGAATTTAGATGTAATTAGGAAAGTTTTGACGTAAATGGATATTAAGATCTTAATTTTTTTAGTTAACTATGGTGGGGAGTTATATCATAATTACCATCATTTATCGTTAAATGTAACATCAAGGGCATTTATGTATAATGGAGCAAGTTTTTAAGGCTATGGGTATAACAATGAATTCTTCAAGGATATAGGTGTAATTAGGTATGTTTCTAGGGTCATAGATATACAAATCTCATAATTTAATTGAGCCTAATTTTCGTCAATGGACTAATTGAGCCCAATCAAGGAGATCACATTGATAGTTAGTAATCACGATAATTAGTTATGCTTGGGACTAAGAATCCCACCAGCTTGCCCCTGAAAGGATAAAAAAGCCTCTCAATTGGGCTCGTCTCAATTTGAGAAAACCCCAAAACTTTTTTTTTTGTCAACAAGGAGCCCCATCATGTCAAGGAGAGAAGGGAAGAAAAAACCTCTACATGATCATGCATGTGTGTATGCCCTTCGACTAGCTTCCACCTTATCAATGTGCACAATATTCCTCTCCAAGTATGATAGAGAGAGGTAAAGATTGAACCCTAGTTCTCTTGAATGTTACTGTAATGATTCAAAATAGGCTTTAACACTAAAGAAAATCAATCCCATAATGGTAATCTCTCTCTCTCTTTTTTTTTTGAGTAAACGTTAATGTATTAACTCAAAAAAGTGGCCAATCGACTAGAATACAAGGAGGAACAGCACAAAAGTCGAATTACAAGCACCATGACTGGGAAAAATAGAAGCAAAAAGGTCATTTACAAACGGTCATTAATGATGCAAGTGGCTCACGGTGGTACCTGTTGAGGCCACTTCTCCATATAGCCTCGCATTCCTCTCTTTCCAGAGTCTCAAAATAGTGGCATTGATAGCCAACCACAGGTCATCACAAGCCGACAAAGTAGGGGCTTGCAAAGGGGCAATAGGTGGCATACCAGCGAGCCCCAAAGAGGAATTAACTTGTCTCCAAACAGCACTGGAAAAGATATAGGAGAAGATCTAACGACCCGATTCCCAAGTCCCTACGAGACACGAGAACCGGACCGACTCGACTAATCCCAAGACCTAGTCGTCCAACGAGGAAGTAACCAAAAGAGCAGTAAAATAAACCACATTCAACATGAATATAACTAACAGTAAGGAAATACTGCAGTAAGGAAAGAAACCACTACAGTATATACCACCACAACAGTAGAACAACATTCATAACATAATATGAACTGCAGGTAAAGAAAAGTACCGCGGAAACAAGAACTACTCACTATAACGGAACAAAAAGAGGTACAAGAGAACAGTGGTAACTCTACTGGACCCTACTCGGCCCAGCGTCCTCTGCAGCCGCTGACCCTGGCTGCTCAACACCTGGTCCTGAAAGGTAACGAGTGTAACACGTCAGCAAAACGCTGAGTAGACTGGCAGCTAAACTAAAGAAACAGAAAAGTGTACAGTAGCTGTTTTAAATTTTCTTTCTTCCTTTATTTACGTCTTTCTATTGTTTCAAAATTTATCTATTTCTCAGATCTTTCACTTGATCTCGAATGTTCCTCGTGGGAACGATCTTGATTGCAGTCTTTTCCGAACAGTAGAAGTAGTACGTGGTGCTCTCCTGGCCGGGAGAGTCCCCCGTGGTGATCCTACTCTCAGTCAACCACCCCAAGGTCACTGACAGACGTAACGGTGACTACGGCACGCGCGGGAAACGCATGGGTAGCTAACCCGCACTGGCACGCGGTCAGTCATTTCCGTTAACGGGTGCGCCTAAAACACAGCACGGAACCAGTACAGGGCAGAGCCCTCTCAGTAACAGGGGTCCAACCCCTCCACAGTAACCAAACAGGGGCCTTGCCCCTCCACAGTCCGCGCACTCTCTCGTGACTACCCTGGTTTGCCCCAGTGGGCCTAACAAGTCAGTGTGGGAGGCTAGCAGAACCCCGGGGCCTGTGGGGTAGCTAGTACCTCCCTACACTAGTAGCTCTCCTCGGTACTACGTACACGAGGGCCAGCAAATCGGTACAGAGTGGCCAGTCCTAACCCCGGGTCCCTGGGGCGGCTAGCTCCGCTCTGCACTAAACAGGGGGACAGTCGCTCTCCTTGGTACTCCGTACTCAAGGGCCAGCTGACTTCCCCAATTCTTTTCCATTCCCTTTCCAGGAGTTCTACTCCTAATTCCCTATAGGGTTCCAGCTCTTTAACTCAGAACATTCCAGTTTCACCATTCCAGTTTCACGTTCATACAACCCATATTCTTAATCATGTTCATTTATTCATAATAGGCAGCTGTTTAAACGAATTTACAGGCAGCTATTATTTCCTTTCCACATTTTCCAAGACTGCAGTATTCATACATTCCACTAGTTTTCCCGTCCTAGGATTCATGCCATATCCTAGGATCTATCATACAATCTAGTTTTCCAGCCCTAGGATTCATGCAACACCCTAGGATCTACCATTCAATCTATTTCTCATTCCTAGGATTCATGCAATGTCCTAGGTTCTATTTATGGTTTCATAATTTAACAGATTATACTTAAAGCCACTCTACCAGGTACAACGGGAGTAATGGGGGCGTGGTCGGGAATCCTGCGTGCCTCCGCGACCCCCGAGGCTGCAACGGAACGGGGTCCTATCACAAGGATCAAACACAAGGAACTTCTCCAAATAGTATATAGCTACTGTAGACAGGTATAGGATGTAATTCCGAAAAGAACGCAACTCGAAATGCGGAAAATGGAGCCCGAACGAGCCCAAAACGGGTCGAAAACGACGAAACAGTGTAAAATCAGACGTCTGGAACTTCCTCCAGACGTCTTAAAAAGTGGATCAGGGAATTAAATCGCTCTGCGTGGGCTCTCAGACGTCTAGAAGCCTACGAGGGCGTATGGCCTAGTTCCCAGACGTCCGATGGTCACCCAGGACGTCTGGAAGTCGTTCCCGCCGTCTGGCACTAGAGCCAGACGTCTGATTCGTGTTGGATGGTGAATCACCGAACCTGCGCGTACCCATCTCTCTCTCTCAGTACGGTTAGTCAAAGAAAAGGAAGAAGACGGAAATAACTCACAGTTCAGACATCTGGACAGTCTTCCAAACGTCGTGCCCCTCGTCTGGCTATCAGCCCAGACGTCTGATTCTGGAAAAGTTTCCAGAACCAGGGCGCCACTCGCCCTCCGCTCGCGACGCCCGGCCGCGCCGCGAGTACTCCGCCTGCTGCTCGAGCTGCAGCAGTCCTCCCGCGTCGCTCCGCGCCCGCTGCGCCCCCCGCCGGCCGGCCCTAGCAGCCCCGGGGAGCTCGCCCTCACGGCCGAGCGCTTCCTCCCCCGCGCAGCACCTCCTCCCACACCCGCCGCGGCAGTCGCCGCCGCCGCTGCACCCTCGCGCACTGGCTGAAGGAGAAGAGGAAGGAGGCGGAGGTGACGGGAGTGAGGGAGGGGCGTGTTCCTTTTAAGGCCGCGCGAGGAGGAGAGAGAGAGAGCTGACAGCGCTGCGCCTATGGTCGCAGGAGGAGAGAGGGAAAAAGAGAGAGGAAGACGGTTGCGGGTCTGCGCGCGCCTGCGCGCAGACGCAGTCCCGCGTGCCACCGAAAATAGATCCCAGATGTCTGGAAATGGTTCCAGACGTCTGGCCAGACGTCTGGGACACCTCCCAGACGTCTTAAAAAAAATGCCTTGGGTGCGTTCGTAACAATATAACAAACTCAAAGGAAGTTTTGTCCCCGAAACTTGCGCTAACTAGGGTGGGGGAAAACGTCATAAATACCATAATAAACTCAAAGAGGACCGAAGCCGGTCTGAAAAGACGTACCCGCGAAGAGTTCCGGGTACCACTCCCGCATTGCCACCTCAGGCTCCCAGGTAGCCTCCTCGTACCGCTGGCTCCTCCACAAAACCTTTACCAGGGGTACTTGCTTTCGTCTCAAACTGCGGACTGCTCGGTCTAGAATCTGCACTGGCCGCTCGGGGTAGGTCAGGTCGTCGCCCACCTCGACGCTCTCGTGACTCAGTACGTGACTGGGATCGGCTACGTACTTCCTGAGGTTGGACACGTGGAACACGCCGTGCACACCAGAAAGCTGCGGGGGGAGGGCAAGCCTGTAAGCAACGGGTCCAACCCGCTCCAGGACCTCAAAGGGCCCCACAAACCTCGACGCAAGCTTCCCTCTCACCCCAAACCGCTGCAGGCCCTTCATGGGCGAAACACGAAGAAAGACGTGATCCCCAACCTCAAACTGCACCTCTCTGCGTCTCCGATCCGCGTAGCTCTTCTGTCTGCTCCTGACAGTGCGGAGTCGCCTGTGGATCTACTCGACTACCTCCTGACTCTGTCGGATCAACCTGGGGCCAACCTCCCACTTGGTCCAGACCTCAACCCAACTCAAGGGTGCCGTACACTTCCGTCCGTACAGAGCCTCGTAGGGAGCCATGCCGATGCTCGAGTGATAACTGTTGTTGTATGCAAACTCTGCCAGGGGCAGGTGCTCCTCCCAAGAGCCCCTCCAGTCCAGTACACAGGCACGCAAAAGGTCCTCAAGTGTCTGTATCATGCGCTCAGACTGTCCGTCCGTCTGGGGGTGGTAAGCTGTACTAAACCTCAACCGCGTCCCCAAGGCCTGCTGAAACTCAGCCCAAAACTGGGACGTAAAGCGGGTATCCCGGTCGGATACGATCTCCCACAGAACTCCGTGTAGTCGTACCACATCCCGGATATACCTCTCTGCCAACTGTGCTGGTCCCAAAGTGACTCGGATCGGCAAGAATCGCGCCGTCTTCGTCAGTCTATCCACTATTACCCAGACTGCGTCGTGTCCCCGCTGGGTAACAGGTAAGCCCACCACCAAGTCCATGGTGATGCTCTCCCACTTCCACTCTGGCACTGGAAGCGGCTGTAGTGGCTCTGCAGGCCTCTGATGCTCAGCTTTCACCTGCTGGCACACTAAGCACTGCTGCACGAATTCACCCACATCCGCTTCATCCCCCTCCACCAAAACTCGCGTCTCAAGTCGTGATACATCTTCGTGTTTCCGGGATGTATGGTGAATCTGGAACCGTGTGCCTCAGTCAGGAGATCTCTCAACAGCTCCTCGTCTCTGGGAACGCACAACCATCCCCTCAAGCGCATCACCTGGTCTATGAAAGAGAAGTCCCCCGGGTCTCCCGACAGTACTCTGTCGCGCAAGGACTACAAGTACGGATCGGCCATCTGTCCTATGATGATGCGGTCTATCAGCTCTGGCCTGGTCTGCCGTGTCACCGTCACTGCCCCACAGTACCCTCGTAACTCTAGAGGTCGCCAACTGCCCACCTCCTCCAAAAGGCTCCAACTCTGTAACTGTAGACTGGCCAAGTGTGCGGGCCTGACGTGCCTTCGTGCGTGTGTGTTAAGAGGTGTCGTTATAGTTGCACTTGATACGCCGGTTTTAAAAGAAGTGAACGGAGGTGAGTCCGAGTGTCGATCTCAAGGAGGCGTGGAAACCGGATTTTGTTTACCACTTGTTGTCACGAAAAAGGCGGAGTTTTGCTTGCGAAAGAGACGGTTTTGAAAAGCGAGAGATAGAGAGAGTTTAGGGTTAGAAAGCTCTTGGTTTTGATCATGCACTTTAAACAGAAATTAAAAAGGCAACTAAATGGAAAATAATTTCATTAAACATGCATTCATAGTTCATGGTTTACAATATTAAATACATGCTTCAACAAAAGTAAATGAAAGCTTAAAAGGGAGAGAGAGAGGTAGAGAGAGAGTGGAGAGCGACGAGGCAGCCACGGCGGTGGAGGAGGCTCCGTCGGCGGCTCGTCGTCTCTGGCGATTACAAGAGTGCCTAAGACTAGCTAGGAGAGGAGTGGAGTAGTTGCAAGTGGGAGAGGATGCCTTGAATGGTGGTAGAAGGGGGTTTAAATAGAGTTAAGGGCTTCCTAAAAGAAGAATGTGCTTTAGCGACATCCAGAACGTCGCTAAAACCGCTTCCATATACGTCGGTGAAGGTCTGCTGCCGCCGGTCAGCCGCCCGCCCCTTTCTCTCTTCAGGCGCGATCCGTGGACGTCGAACGAGAGCCGTCCGATTGATGATCGGACGGCTGAGATCCTCCCGCGCCTGCGCTAGGATCGCGCTTCGGGCATGCGTGCGCGCGCGCGTTTCCGCCCGGCGTGCGCGCGCGCGTGGGAGGTGGGGCGCTGTCGTCGCGCCGCGTGGCGCGATCCTAGCCGCTCGCTTCTGATCGCGCGGCTCAATTTTGCCGCGCCCTTCTCCCGCAGACGATTTTTGCTCCGCGCGACTCGAACGCGCGTCGCCGCAACGCGGGCGTGCGCGCTAACCGTTGCGCCACGCCCGCGCTTTGTCGCGGCGACCGCGGGCGAGCGCGCGGATCTCGGCCGTTCGATCGAAGATCAACGGCCGAGATGCGTCCTTGGCTGGCTTGGGGGCGTGCGGGCGGCAGGGGCGGGGCGACGTGGCGCGTTCTAGGCCGTTGATCTCCAGATCAACGGTCAGGATTTCTTGGGCCCATTGTGGGAGCTCCGGATGTCGGATTTGGCCGATTTTGAGTCCGTTAGACTCCGTTCGTCGTCCTGAATCCATCCGTGCGGTCCGATTGCTCATCTGAGGCCTGCTTTGACAAATGCTTTACACAAATGGCCATTAATACAGTTTATAAGCAATCTTGGTACTTGATGCATGCAATGCTCCTATTCTACTTTATGTTGTGCCTTTTATTCTAAAGATGGGCCATATTCAACCTAATTACTACCCCCTTGCGTGGTGTTATCATACCCCCATGCTTACTCCTTGCTAGTCCCTAGCAAGGTTTATTCTAGCCTTTATTTCTTTGGCGAATTCAAGAAGTAATTGCTTAGGCACTTCGTTACTTGTTAATAAGAGGAACTATACGAAGATCTTAATCTACAAAGACTAAGCAGCGCCCGGGTGTCTGCCAAAATACGAATCGCCCGAATCCTTGCTTTGTATATATATAACTATACTTATGTATACGTATATATCTATATATGTCTTTTTAGAATTTTTAGATTTCAGTGTGGGTTGGTAACTTTTTACGGCTACCCAACCCACCCAAAACTCGGTCAAAACCCTAAGTGCTAAGCATCTTGGTGTGAATGTTGTGATAGACTTACTTAACGGTAATTGAGACAGACTTCGAGTTTCTACGCCTCTAGGTGACCGGAAAAGAAAATAAATTTTTGCCTGAAGGTGTATTTGTTCGATTGGTAGCTTTCTCCCTGCGTTCATTTTACTTGGGGTCAACACAAGGATTTTCCAGTGTATATCTCCCCGGCTTGTACTACTTCCCCGCTTCTTCCTTAGGTGTTTTTGGTCTTCTTTTTTTGTGCAATTATTGAGCTGGGCTCTGGACAACCGACCAATGGGCTGTTACCCACGATCACTTGCCAGCCATACTTGTGCGGTGAAGTGTGGTTTATTTTCTTTTCTTCTTTTCCTTTTTTTTTTTTTTTTTTTTTTTATTTTTTTACGTAGGTGGCTTCCCTAATCTCAAATGTACCTAGAGGCAGTGAAAAAGAAATGGCCTGTGGCTGGGTTCTGGACAACCTGCCAATGGGCTGTTACCCACGACAACTTGCCAGCCATACCACCCTAGAGAGTTCATTAGCTACCCAATTTCTGTCAAAATCTCCGAGAAGTGAGTCTGTGCAGAAATGTGTGTAGATGCTTAGACTCAAAGTTTTCCTGAGTTAGAGGATGAGTTGATAAGTCGTATACTTATCACCTTATTTAGTAGGTGGATTAGAATAGCTTAAAGTTGCCAGGACTCATCGCTAAATCTATATTTTAACGGACACCAGGGCTGATTAAGCCTGAAGGCCTGAAAAGTCTAAGTGTTTAAGTTCTTTTTGTATTATTTCCCACTATTGACAAGTTTCTAATACCTAAGTTTTTCTTCCTAAATTCAAATATTTTTTTTTTTTTTTTTTTTTTTTAATCAATTAATTTATTCATTCAGACTGATTAATTAAGCTCAGGATTATGCAGTTTACCATCCCCCCCATGCTTAAGTTGGACAATGTCCTCATTGGCAGATGCATGGATGCAAAAGGGTTCAAAAAGATAGTACCTGAGTGACGTAAACTACCAGATCAGTCTGAATCTGCTGGGTTGCCTCCCAGGAAGCGCTGAGTTTAACGCCTCCAGCTGGGCGGTGCATAAACAGGAATGGCTTGGGTCAAGAAGATATGTTCAAAATTTACCAGACCCAAAATCAGAAGTCCACAGATGCGAATAAGGTTGTGGTGGAGTCCCGTTCCAAAGGGGCGGGAATTCTGTAACAGATATATCATGCATGCCTGTGTCAGATCCTCTCTTAGTTTGTGGTCATGCAAACAAGTTGCTGTGGACGAACGCACCCCAAATATGACATGCCAGACACTAAAGATGTAGGTCTGATATTCAGCTTGTGTCCCCATAAAATTGTAATCCATCGAAAGTGTATCAATTCCAGTGGGGATCTTTATTCTGGTAGGGCAAGTAATAAGGTCCAGAGTTTCAGAATGAGCCTTACAATCAAGCATGAAGCTTCTCTCCAAAGACGAATCCATCTCTTCCGCAACTATGGTTTCATCGCTCATTCCTTCCAAGCCCTTGATCTCAAGAATATTTTCTGCCACCTTCTTTGTATCAGATTCATTGTTTGAGGTTATATTAGAGGTAGGGTCAATTTCATCCTCTAGATCATCTTCTTTCTCTCGGCCTTCCTCCAACTTTGTGATGGGGATTCCAACTGATTCATAATCAATTTCTTTAAAATTGTAACTCCATTCTCCATCTATGATGGTGGCTGTTGCTCCCACCGGATTGCTTCTCTTGGGCCGATTAGATTCAGATTCCAAGGCCTCTCCCCTTACATTCTCAGTTTCCTCCTGATGTTCATTCTTAATGCCCCTCAAATTGTGTTCCAAGGAATCCTTACTGTCCTTATTCACTGAGCTGTCCAACTCCTGAGGGGTATCAATGGTGGACTGAACCAAATCAGGATGACTAGGTGTAGTCCAATTGATCATGGTAGGTCCTTGCTTTATGAATTCCATGAATGGCGTTGTATGCAACAGCTTTCTTTGGCCTTCTTCCCCCAATTGTTGGAACAACTTCAACATGGCATGTTGCCCTTTAACCAATTCTTGATTCTGTCTGTGTAGTTCTAACTGGAGGTTATCAAGAATTGACATGGTGTCATTTGGTGTCCTTTGGATTTCCTCCTTGAAATCCAGGTTAAGAGAGTATGGTTGAGGTTGTGGATCAGAATCCATATTGGTGTTTAGGTTCTTGGGTGGGTCCTCTATTCTATCATGTTCAGGGTCCAGTTCTTCAAGAGGAACCATTCTCTGTTTGGTCCTACTCCAGAATAGTTGAGGTTCTAAGTCCTCCTCCCAGTCAGATTCTTCATCAGGGGACCAAATCAGAGGTTGATGATCCTGGGCTTGCCTAGATTTCTGATCATTTTCTGATTTCCATTTGTCTAGAACTCCTTCTAATCCAAAGGTCAAGTAGGCAAGGTTGTTGAATTTAGATGACCTTTCTTGGTTATTATCCTGAGATGGGTAGGGTTCTTGGTGTTCTCCTAAAGTGTAGGTCCTATCACAGTAGAGCGGGTCAGACCTAAATGAGGAGGCATCGTGAGGACAATCGAGATATGGGGCCCCATGATTTGAATTGTACCCTTGGGTGGCTATGTTGGTTGTATTCCAATAAGAAGTTGGTGCGGTTTGGTCATAGTTGGGCCAAGAGGGATATTCAAGGTTGTACCCCCAACTTGGTGGTTGGTTAGCCCAAGTAGGCTGTGGGTATGGTCCACTTGGGTTAGCATACAAATCCTGTTGGGGGTAGTTTGGGTAAGATGGATAGGTATTGAAATCCATGGTTTGGAAGAAATGGAGGGATGTGGGCAGAACAGATGCGAGAGAGTTGTGTCCTCAACCAAGCAAACAAGCCTAGTCCTTATGGTGTATTCCTTAGAAGACATAGAAATCTCACAAAGGTTGATTAAGTCCGTAAGCACTGGACTTCCCTTCTCAAGGCTAATCTGGCCAGGTTGATTACGAGGGGATTGCAGGGAAGGTTCTTCCTTTGGCTTATGCCTCCGGTTCCATAGACCCCACAACCACGGTCGTTTGACACTGCCCCGCAGCCTAGTCACCAGATTCTACCAAGGGAATGAAAGCCAAGTGCCTAGCAGACAAAACCTCACCTTTTGAGACTTAACTCAGTCCTGCCTAGGGCACGTCTACTCAGTTTTAAAGGGTTAGGACAGTGCTTGTGCTTAGGGTGATGTGATGAGGCGTTGATTGGGGTGGTGCCTCTTAATGTTCTACTTTCAAAGTGTGTGCTTCTAGCAAAACATGATTTTCAAGCAAGGATTTGTTAAGATATAGTGTCTTTTAGTGTTTCATCCTTACTTAAGTACTTTTTAGGGTTGACGTGTCTTAATATTTTCAAACAAGTTTCAGTGGGCACGTCAAGTTCTGCACACAACTTAGTGAAAGTAGATTTCCTTTTATTTTGTAGAGGCTCTAAAACCCTAGTGTACTCATCCTGATAATCATGCAGCTTCTATTAGATGAGTCAGTTTTAGGGTTGAGTGGTGCGGCCCAGGTAAACTCACGGTGGCTTCGCAAACACCACTCAAGAGAGAAAGAAAAGAACACTCCAAGAATTTGTCCAGTATATTAGAGTGTACATTTTTTGTAGGGTGGTGTGTTAAGAATGTGGGTCAAGCAATCATTCGCCACGCCAATTTTTTTTCAGTTTTTATGATTTTTTTTAGCTTTTTCACGCAAGCAAACAATGAGAGAGTACTCACTATCGGTCCTCGAGGCGTCTACTTCCTTGCTACCATAGTGGAATGCGTCGCTTCGCCGTCCATACGCCGAATTCCTGCATCCGTCAAGTAAAAAGGAAAGTAGGGCATTAGACGATATGAGAATGAAGGTGGAATGGAGGTGATAAAACAAATCCGTTGCCTCCCCGGCAACGGCGCCAAAAACTGACGTGCCTTCGTGCGTGTGTGTTAAGAGGTGTCGTTATAGTTGCACTTGATACGCCGGTTTTAAAAGAAGTGAACGGAGGTGAGTCCGAGTGTCGATCTCAGGGAGGCGTGGAAACCGGATTTTGTTTACCACTTGTTGTCACGAAAAAGGCGGAGTTTTGCTTGCGAAAGAGACGGTTTTGAAAAGCGAGAGATAGAGAGAGTTTAGGGTTAGAAAGCTCTTGGTTTTGATCATGCACTTTAAACAGAAATTAAAAAGGCAACTAAATGGAAAATAATTTCATTAAACATGCATTCATAGTTCATGGTTTACAATATTAAATACATGCTTCAACAAAAGTAAATGAAAGCTTAAAAGGGAGAGAGAGAGGTAGAGAGAGAGTGGAGAGCGACGAGGCAGCCACGGCGGTGGAGGAGGCTCCGTCGGCGGCTCGTCGTCTCTGGCGATTACAAGAGTGCCTAAGACTAGCTAGGAGAGGAGTGGAGTAGTTGCAAGTGGGAGAGGATGCCTTGAATGGTGGTAGAAGGGGGTTTAAATAGAGTTAAGGGCTTCCTAAAAGAAGAATGTGCTTTAGCGACATCCAGAACGTCGCTAAAACCGCTTCCATATACGTCGGTGAAGGTCTGCTGCCGCCGGTCAGCCGCCCGCCCCTTTCTCTCTTCAGGCGCGATCCGTGGACGTCGAACGAGAGCCGTCCGATTGATGATCGGACGGCTGAGATCCTCCCGCGCCTGCGCTAGGATCGCGCTTCGGGCGTGCGTGCGCGCGCGCGTTTCCGCCCGGCGTGCGCGCGCGCGTGGGAGGTGGGGCGCTGTCGTCGCGCCGCGTGGCGCGATCCTAGCCGCTCGCTTCTGATCGCGCGGCTCAATTTTGCCGCGCCCTTCTCCCGCAGACGATTTTTGCTCCGCGCGACTCGAACGCGCGTCGCCGCAACGCGGGCGTGCGCGCTAACCGTTGCGCCACGCCCGCGCTTTGTCGCGGCGACCGCGGGCGAGCGCGCGGATCTCGGCCGTTCGATCGAAGATCAACGGCCGAGATGCGTCCTTGGCTGGCTTGGGGGCGTGCGGGCGGCAGGGGCGGGGCGACGTGGCGCGTTCTAGGCCGTTGATCTCCAGATCAACGGTCAGGATTTCTTGGGCCCATTGTGGGAGCTCCGGATGTCGGATTTGGCCGATTTTGAGTCCGTTAGACTCCGTTCGTCGTCCTGAATCCATCCGTGCGGTCCGATTGCTCATCTGAGGCCTGCTTTGACAAATGCTTTACACAAATGGCCATTAATACAGTTTATAAGCAATCTTGGTACTTGATGCATGCAATGCTCCTATTCTACTTTATGTTGTGCCTTTTATTCTAAAGATGGGCCATATTCAACCTAATTACTACCCCCTTGCGTGGTGTTATCAGGGCCCCTTATGGCTCAAGACGTCAGCCACCACATTGGCCTTTCCCGAGTGGTAGGAGATGCTGCAGTCGTAGTCCTTCAGGAGCTCCAACCAACGTCTCTGTCTCATGTTGAGCTCCTTCTGATCAAAAAGGTATCTGAGGCTTTTGTGATCTGTGAAAATTTCAAAAGTCTCACCGTACAAGTAGTGCCTCCAAGTCTTCAACGCGAAGACAACAGCTGCCAACTCTAGGTCATGGGTAGGGTAGGTATGCTCATGGGGCTTCAGTTGCCGCGAAGCGTAAGCGACAACGTGACCCGTCTGCATGAGCACACCTCCTAACCCCTGTAAGGAGGCGTCCGTGTACACAACGAACCCGCCACTACTGTCAGGGATGGTGAGCACGGGAGCCGAGGTCAACCTCTCCTTCAGCTCCAGAAAACACGCCTCACAGGCGTCTGTCCAAGCGAAGGGCACGTCCTTCTGGGTCAACTGTGTCATAGGACGTGCAATATGTGAAAATCCTCTGATGAATCGTCTGTAGTAGCCTGCCAGTCCCAGGAAACTGCGAATCTCAGTGACTGAACGCGGTCTCTCCCACCTGAGTACTGCCTCGACCTTGGCTGGGTCCACCGCCAAGCCGTCTCCAGAGATCACATGACCTAAGAAGGTCACCTCCCTCAACTAGAACTCGCACTTGCTGTACTTGGCGTACAGCCTGTGTCGTCTCAGAGTGTCCAGAACCATCCGCAAGTGCTGTTCGTGCTGCATCCGATCTCTAGAATAGACGAGTACATCATCTATGAAAACCACCATGAACTGGTCCAAGTACGGTCTAAACACCCGGTTCATCAGGTCCATGAAAGCAGCGGGGGCATTGGTCAGCCCAAACGGCATGACCAAAAACTCGTAGTGTCCGTACCGGGTGCGGAAAGCTGTCTTGGAGACGTCGGTCTCCCTGATCCTCAACTGGTGGTATCCAGACCTCAAGTCGATCTTGGAAAACACCGTGGCACCCCGCAACTGGTCAAACAAGTCGTCGATCCTCGATAGCGGATATCTGTTCTTGATGGTGACCCTATTCAGCTGTCGGTAGTCCACACAAAGGCGTAGGGTACCATCCTTCTTCTTCACAAACAATACCGGGGCTCCCCAGGGAGACGCACTGGGCCTCACGAAACCTTTCTCCAAAAGGTCCTGTAACTGAGACTTGAGCTCTCGCAGCTCAAGCGGTGCCATCCTGTATGGCGTGGTGGAGATGGGGCTGGTCCCTGGTACTAGTGAGATCTCAAACTCGATCTCCCGCTCGAGTGGTAGTCCTGGTAACTCGTCTGGGAACACGTCAGGGTACTCTCTGACCACCGGGATACTCTGGAAGTCTGCCACAGGGCTGGGCTCTGCCACCACACAAGCTAGGAAGCCCTCACACCCCTGGCTCAAAAGTCTCGCCGCCCGAAGTGCCGAAATGCACCTGAAACCTCCGTCCACTGGCTGTCCGTGAAACTCGAAAGAAGGCAACTCCGGCATGGAGAAGACAATCTTCCTCTCAAAACAGTCCACCAAGGCGTGGTAAGCGGACAACCAATCCATCCCCAGAATCACTCCAAAGTCCTCCATCTGTAACATAATCAAGTCAGCTGGTAGGCTATGTCCCCCAACGCTGACCTCGCAATTCGTGTACACCTCCTCAGCTACAAACAGCTGACCACTCGGACCTCTGATTACGAACGGATTCTCTAACAGTGTATAATCCCGGTCCAAACTAACTGTGAAACTGGCTGCGACAAACGAGTGCGTAGCGTCGGAATCGAAAAGCGTGTAAACGAGTCTGCCGGAAACTGAAACCATACCTGCTACCACTGATCCCGAAGCTCTGGCGTCCCTGTGTGTCAGGGCGTTGATATGCCCTTCAGCTCTAGGTGCGGACGAAGCAGCCACACTCTGCGTCGGACGGGTAGGTGCTGGCCGGTACCCTCCTCGCGACTGCTGTCCACCTCCTCGCGCCTAGGAACCGCGGCCTCTTGCGCGTCGCCCAGTGCTCTGCGCGGGAAGTATCTGCTGACCTCCTACCCTAGACGGGCAGTCCCTCCTGATGTGGCCCGGCTGGCCACACTGGTAACAGAGGGGAACCTGACTCCCGCCCTCAGTGGGTCCCTGCTATCGGCTCGGCGGGGGTCCGGTGCTGGCGAATGGCACCTGTCGAGGGCCCCCAAAGGCCACTGATGGCCCTGTAAAATGTGACGGCTCTCCTGCGGACGCCACGTGTCTCCTCTCTCGCCGGCCTTGTGAAAAGTCTGGCTGAAGCGCCTCTTCCGCCCGTCGTCAGTGTCTTGCGCGTACGGGTTGGTCTCCTCGTAAGTCATAGCTGCCTCCACCACCCTCGAAAACGTAGGCAACTTCAGGGGTTTGACATACCCCCGAATCGCAGGCCAGAGCCCCTCGGTGAACCTCCAAAGGCGCTCCTCCTCAGTAGCTACCGCTGTCGCTGCAAAGCGGGACAGCCCCAGGAAACGCGTGCGGTACGCTCTCACGGTCATCGTCCCTTGGCGGAGAGTGTGGAACTCCCGCCTCCTATGGTCCTGCCACGACGAGGCATCTCCTGCAAGGAGACGCGAAACAAAACGAAACACGTCACTACGGAACGATACCGAACAGAAATGTCTAAGAGCTCATGTCAAAGGATATGTTGTGGTGGCTACTCTAGGTATAGACATGTGAATTGGTTATTTTCCAGTCAGTTGATTCACTTCTCGGGACGACCTTGCTCTGATACCATCTTGTAACGACCCGATTCCCAAGTCCCTACGAGACACGAGAACCGGACCGACTCGACTAATCCCAAGACCTAGTCGTCCAACGAGGAAGTAACCAAAAGAGTAGTAAAATAAACCGCATTCAACATAAATATAACTAACAGTAAGGAAATACAGCAGTAAGGAAAGAAACCACTACAGTATATACCACCACAACAGTAGAACAACATTCATAACATAATATGAACTGCAGGTAAAGAAAAGTACCGCGGAAACAAGAACTACTCACTATAACGGAACAAAAAGAGGTACAAGAGAACAGTGGTAACTCTACTGGACCCTACTCGGCCCAGCGTCCTCTGCAGCTGCTGACCCTGGCTGCTCAACACCTGGTCCTGAAAGGTAATGAGTGTAACACGTCAGCAAAACGCTGAGTAGAGTGGCAGCTAAACTAAAGAAACAGTAAAGTGTACATTAGCTGTTTTAAATTCTCTTTCTTCCTTTATTTACGTCTTTCTATTGTTTCAAAATTTATCTATTTCTCAGATCTTTCACTTGATCTCGAATGTTCCTCATGGGAACAATCTTGATTGCAGTCTTTTCCGAACAGTAGAAGTAGCACGTGGTGCTCTCCTGGCCGGGAGAGTCCCCCGTGGTGATCTTACTCTTAGTCAACCACCCCAAGGTCACTGACAGACGTAACGGTGACTACGGCACGCTCGATAAACGCACGGGTAGCTAACCCACACTGGCACGCGGTCAGTCGTTTCCGTTAACGGGTGCGCCCAAAGCACAGCACGGAACCAGTACAGGGCAGAGCCCTCTCAATAACAGGGGTCCAACCCCTCCACAGTAACCAAACAGGGGCCTTGCCCCTCCACAGTCCGCGCACCCTCGCCTGACTACCCTGGTTTGCCCCAGTGGGCCTAACAAGTCGGTGTGGGAGGCTAGCAGAACCCCGGGGCCCGTGGGGTAGCTAGTACCTCCCAACACTAGTAGCTCTCCTCGGTACTACGTACACGAGGGCCAGCAAGTCGGTACAGAGTGGCCAGTCCTAACCCCGGGTCCCTGGGGCGGCTAGCTCTGCTCTGCACTAAACAGGGGGACAGTCGCTCTCCTTGGTACTCCGTACTCAAGGGCCAGCTCACTTCCCCAATTCTTTTCCATTCCCTTTCCAGGAGTTCTACTCCTAATTCCCCGTAGGGTTCCATCTCTTTAACTCAGAACATTCCAGTTTCACCATTCCAGTTTCACGTTCATACAACCCATATTCTTAATCATGTTCATTTATTCATAACAGGCTGCTGTTTAAACGAATTTACAGGCAGCTATTATTTTCTTTCCACATTTTCCAAGACTGCAGTATTCATACATTCCACTAGTTTTCCCGTCCTAAGATTCATGCCATATCCTAGGATCTATCATACAATCTAGTTTTCCAGCCCTAGGATTCATGCAACACCCTAGGATCTACCATTCAATCTATTTCTCATTCCTAGGATTCATGCAATGTCCTAGGTTCTATTTATGGTTTCATAATTTAACAGATTATACTTAAAGTCACTCTACCAGGTACAACGGGAGTAATGGGGGCGTGGTCGGGAATCCCGCGTGCCTCCGCGACCCCCGAGGCTACAACGGAACGGGGTCCTATCACAAGGATCAAACACAAGGAACTTCTCAAAACAGTATACAGCTACTGTAGACAGGTAGAGGATGTAATTCCGAAAAGAACGCAACTCGAAATGAGGAAAACGGAGCCCGAACGGGCCCGAAACGGGTCAAAAACGACGAAACAGTGTAAAATTAGACATCTGGAACTTCTTCCAGACGTCTTAAAAAGTGGATCAGGGAATTACCTCGCTCTGCGTGGGCTCTCAGACGTCCAGAAGCCTGCGGGGGCGTCTGGCCTAGTTCCCAGACGTCCGATGGTCACCCAGGACGTCTGGAAGTCGTTCCCGCCGTCTGGCACTGGAGCCAGATGGCAGAACGGTGGCAGCAACTAGCTTTTCTTAAGTCGTTGTAGTACAGATAGTTATTGCCATCATTTGCTAATATTTGTTACTCGGAAAATACAGTTCTCCCGAGGTCAAACTCAGGGAGCAAGTCGTATTCTAGAGATATACATGTTCTATTACAAAAATAAAGAGAGAGAGAGATGAAAGTTTGGCTCTTCTTCTTTTCTTCTTTCTTACTCTTTGTCTTCTCTCCTCTTTGGCTTTTGTTCTTCGTGTTCTTCCTCTATTTCTTGGTTGGACGATCCTGTCTTTTTCTTCTTTTTATTTTCTTTGTTTCTTCTTTTCTTGCCTCAGATCTTCCTCCCGTGCTCTTCTTCTTTTCTTCTTGCTTCTCTCCTTCTTCTGCTTTCTGTTTCTGCACTTGGCGGCTCTGTGTTCCTCTTTCCTCTTCTTCGCCTTCCTTCTTCTTCTTTGCCTTCACCTGTCTTCAGGACGTCGTTTGATTTCTAAATCAGACGACTTAAACCGCTTGTTGCTACAGTGTCTCCCTTAGCTTCCTTCTTCACCTGTGCCTGCACGCTCAAGAATTCAGAGTCAGAGGGCAAAACCTACTCTACCCCCCTCCCCCGCGCGTCTCTTTCTCTCTAAGTTCGCTCTTAGGACAGCTCTCCCAGAGCAACCGGGTAATCGGGTACGAGTCGCGCCCGGGTCCAGGCCCACCGGCGTGCGGTGGTGGGCGAGGAGTGCAGGTTGGGTTAATCGGGTCGGGCCAGGTCCGCGGAGCGTGATCACGGACGAGGCCGGGTCGGGTGAGAGGGACCTCACCCCGTGGTCAGGAGGCAGACAGCATAAGGCACTTTTTGCCTTTATGCGCCCGCACGCCTCTGAAAGGTTCCGAGGTGGGACTAAATGTCCCACCCCAATTGAGCGCCCGTCGCGGAGGGAGCAGCGGGCGATCGTGGCTTCACGCGCGGCCTTCGCCCCAACTGCGAACCTGGGACGTTTCGCGGAGACGCCCCGCGCAACCTGGGAGTCGAACCTGGGCGAAGGTGTGCCTGCACCTGCAGGCGAAGGAGCTCTTCCTGCTCAGTAATGGCGACAGCGGGCGAGTCACCTGGTCACAGAAGAACGGCCTTTCAGCCAAATCAGATAGGCGGGGGACCTTCGCCGTGGCACGGCGAAGGTGGTCAGAGGGTCTGCAGGGGGCGTGGTGGAGCAAACAGATCGCCCTAGGTCAAACTGCGGGCGAAGAAGTGGGTGTGTTCGGTGGGTCTGCAAAGGGCGTTTGGTGGGCAGTGGAAGGGCGGAGGAGGATCAGGGTGAGGAGGCGGAGGTTATGCACCGGTCGGCGAGCCGTGTGGGGTGCTGGAGCGATGGGAGTGGTTCGCCGGAGTTTGGCCGGAGGTGGAGAAGGTGAGGGTGATCGGTGGGAAATAGGTGGCGACAGTAAGGGTTTTCAGTATAGAAAAGAAAGAGGGGAGGAAGAGGAGAAGTTCTACCTGCTAAGATGGACGAGGAGGGGTTGGCGCAGGCGACAGTCGTATCGATTGTCGCCAGAGAAGAAATTGCCCAGAGGAAGGAGCGGCGGCAAGGAAGGGGCCGGAGAGGCACCAGCTGGGTACGGCGTGACGCGGAAAGATCGAGGGAAGGTAACCCTGCTGCTGGTAGTGCGGCAGGGCGAGGAGGAGGAGGAGGAGAGGCCGCCGGAGCAAGGGGGTGTCTGTCGGAGTGGGAAGGGAGGAATTTAGGGGGGTGTCTCCGTCAGATTCGAGCTACCGAAAGCGGCAGACGGTGGTGGCTTTTATAGAGGAGAAATCAGAGAGGATGGCCGGATCGCGACCCATACCTTCCGCGCGTTCGCACGGAAGGTGTGGGCGATGGCAGAGATCGTGGAGGTGTCCCTGCGACAGCAGACGTCGTAGGGAACACCCCGTTGTCTTGGCAGGGGGTCGCCCTCACCCTTCGCGGCGCCATGCCTCGCCGGAGTATGGCGCTGCGCAGGGTTTTGCAGGGAGGACCAAAATGCAAAAAATGATGAAGAATTAGGGGCCAAAATGCGAGGGCTTCAAAAGTTGAGGGTCAAAAAGTAATGGATGAGGACCAAAATGAAAAGTTGGTCAAGAAGATTTCTTCATCATTTTACGTAAAAACCCAAATTGAGTTGTTAATTGGGCATGGTTCTCAATGTAGGTCAAAATGGATTCCTAAGGCCAAATTGAAAGTCCTAAACCCTAGAGATTATTTTTATATGAATTTTAGAGGGTTTATTTGATTTTTACGTTGCCTTGAACCACGTGAATTGAAGTGGATTTGTTTTTAGGGTTACAGGCTGTTATTTAATTTCTTGGAGTTGCTGTAGCCCTTATTGAGTCATTTCATCCCACTTTTCTTTTTATTAGGTTGTTTTGACCTATGTTTGGACCCTGAGTTACCCTATTTTCAGATCGGATTGGTGAAATTGCATTTTTACCCCTCAGTTTATGTTTTCTTTGCAAACTCAGAATCTCTCTGAGCCAAGCCTTTCTAAGGTTATGTAGGAGCTTTTATTCTCTGTATTAGGTCAAAATGAGCTAGTTATGGCTCATGATGAGGTTCTCATCACCAGACGTCTGATTCGTGTTGGATGGCGAATCACCGAACCTGCACGTACCCATCTCTCTCTCTTAGTACGGTCAGTCGAAGAAAAGGAAGAAGACGGAAATAACTCACAGTTCAGACGTCTGGATAGTCTTCCAGACGTCGTGCCCGTCGTCTGGCTATCAGCCCAGACATCTGATTCTGGAAAAGTTTCCAGAACCAGGGCGCCACTCGCCCTCCGCTCGCGATGCCCGGCCACGCCGTGAGTACTCCGCCTGCTGCTCGAGCTGCAGCAGTCCTCCCGCGTCGCTCCGCGCCCGCTGCGCCCCCCGCCGGCCGGCCCTAGCAGCCCCGGCGAGCTCGCCCTCACGGCCGAGCGCTTCCTCCCCCGCACAGCACCTCCTCCCACACCCGCCGCGGCTGTCGCCGCCGCCGCTGCACCCTCGCGCTCGCTCTCGCGCACTGGCTGAAGGAGAAGAGGAAGGAGGCGAAGGTGACGGGAGTGAGGGAGGGGCGTGGCCCTTTTAAGGCCGCGCGAGGAGGAGAGAGAGAGAGAGCTGACAGCACTGCGCCTGCGGTCGCAGGAGGAGAGAGGGAAAAAGAGAGAGGAAGACGGTTGCGGGTCTGCGCGAGCCTGCGCGCAGACGCAGTCCTGTGTGCCACCGAAAATAGATCCCAGACGTCTGGAAGTGGTTCCAGACGTCTAGCCAGACGTCTGGGACACCTCCTAGACGTCTTAAAAAAAATGCCTTGGGTGCGTTCGTAACAGAAGAAGAGGTGATCATGTGTCTCTTCACAAGTACCACAAAGTTTGCAATTGGTGTTTATAAATAATCCCCATCAAGCCAACTTATCGAAAGTAAGTAACCTACCTTTAGCCACTAGCCAAGTACAACAGCTCCACTTGGGGGGAGCTTTTTTATTCCAGATTGCCTTCCATATATCAAGGATAGTCCCCATAGTTATGATAGTCTCTCTAATCTTCTTAGTAGATAACGACCTACAGGGGTTAACTGGCCAACTCCACCTATCATTAATATGAAAGTGTTCGAAAAGAGTGCCACGAAGGGATAAAAATATCTCCACCAAGGTGAGTCAAAAAGAAAAGGGGAGGCAGCAACCCAGTTCCCATATGTTTGGCTCATCCAGATACACCAGATGGACTCAATATCTGAGACAAGACGATGTGCCAATTTTGCGAAAGCACAAACCTAGAGCTCCTCAAGGTTACAAAGATTACAGCCCCCCCTCTTGGAGGGGTTTGCAAATTTCTTCCCAAGCTACAAGATGGGGCTTCTCATCCCAGATGAAATAGAAAATCCAGCTCGGATTCTATCAAGGGTGGTCATTTTAATAATAGTGCATGAAAGCCAAAATCTTAAAAGGCCCTCAACACCCCATTTTACCCATCTCACTCGCCCCATTTTGGAGAGGGTTTTCCTACTCCAACCTGAAAGAAGATTTCGAACTCTATCTTCAAGTGCTGAAGAGGTGCTGGCATCTCTCCCGATAACTAAAGAGATTCCCAAGTAACGGCAGGGGAATCTACCCTCAAGCATGCCCAACAAAAGACAGATACCCATTTTATGGCGACATTGTTTGGAGATATACACTCAGCTTTTTGCACTATTGAGCTTAGGGCCAATCAAGAGAGCGAGAGTATCCAAAGCATTCTTAATGGCTCTGGCTAAACGAAGGTTGGCCTTGCAGCATATGAGAACATCATCAGCAAAAATTAGATGGGAGGGGAAGATAGTACCCTTGATTCTAGAGGGGAGAATCTTGCCTTTCTGAGTCTGGTGCTGTAAGAGTATGGAAAGGACATTGATAGCCAGCGTGAAAAGAAGGGGTGTGAGTAGATCAGCTTGTCTTAGTCCTCGTTCAATGTGGATGAAGCCTGCCGAATCTCCATTAATGAGTGGGGAACAAGAGGGCGTAGAGATGCACATGCGGATCTAGTTGATCCAAGTATCATTGAATCCGAGGAGATTGAGAGTTCTAAATATAAAATCCCTCTTGATGGTATCGAAGGCCTTGGAAACATCCGCCTTAACGCACATTCTAGGCACCATGCCTACCGTGTGGAAGCCTTTCATGAATTCTTGGGCAAGCAAAGAGCAGTCAGAGATGCAGCAACCTTTAATGAAGGTCCCTTGGTTTGGAGCAACCAATTTGGGCATAAGATGAGAAAGTCTGCCAGCCAAAATCATTGAGATGATCTTGTAGATTGTATTGCAGTAGGCAATAGGCCTAAAGTCTTTGAGAGAGGAGACAGTAGGCCCCTTGGGGACAAGAGTAAGGAAGGAATGGTTGAGCTCCCTTACTAAACCCCCACAACTAGCAAAGGAAAAGCGGACACCTTCAATGATATCTGCATGAATGATGCTCCAAGCCTTTCGAAAGAAGAATGCATTGAAGTCGTCTAGGCCAGGTGACTTGTCAGGCCTAATGGACCATAGAGCATCTTTGATTTCATCATCGAGAGGAACTGAAGTTAAGCTGGCATTATCATCAGGAGAGAGAGAGAGAGAAAATGGTACCAGCCAAGAGAGGTTCCCAATAGAGGACTCATTCCGATCTCGAGCAAAGAGTTTGGAATAAAAATCCAAGGCTTTGGCCTTTAGCAGCCTCTCCTCGTCAATGACCTCCCCTCGATCTGTTAGGAGTTTGGAGAGGGAGTTTTGGTTTTGCATCACTTTGGTGGCATGTGCAAAGAAGCCCGTGTTTCAATCACCCAGCTTGAGCCCATTACATCGGCTCCGTTGCTTCCAGAAATACTCCTCTCATCTGAGCTGAGACAACTCGGAACGAACACTCTACTCCTGCAGGTGCGTGGCATGATTATCAGGATCCTGCATAAGGGAAGAGTGGATATTATCGAGGACAGAGGAGAGGTCAATGATGCAACTAACTCTAGAGCGATCGTTGCGCTCCCAATCTTTGAGAGCGTGCTTGACTCACTTGAGTTTGGTGATACAATGGAAGAAGGGGTTGCCCTCCACCTTTGTCCTCCAGTCCTCCTCCAATAGAGGAAGAAAGGACACTATCTTCGCCCAGTAATTAAGGAACCTGAAAGGTTTCTTTCTTAGGCAAGAAGGAGCAAGTTGAAGCAACATGCAAGCTTGATCATTGAGATCAAAGTGTAGATACTCCACTCTCACTAGCGGGAACGTATTGGCCCATTGTATGTTAGCCAGCCCCCGATCTAGCTTGCAGGTAATGCGATTTTCACCTGTTCCGAGGTTACTCCAAGTAAGAAAGTTCCCACAGGTGGCAATCTCTAGGAGCTCACAGGAGTTGATGCAGTCATTGAAATCCTGCATGGAGACCCTTAAATGGGGAACACCCCCATGGTTCTCCCTGTTGAGCCTAATAGCATTTAAGTCTCCAATAACCACCCAAGGGCCCTCTACCAGAGAAAGATGGTGTTTGAGAGCAGCCTAGAGTTCAGTTCACCTAGACATGTCATTAAGGGCATACACAAGCGACAAAAAAGTGTAAGACCTCCTCTGTTAACACATCGCACCAGGATAACCTGATCTATAGAGTGGATAAGATTCACGTCCCAGGCTTGTTGGTTCCAGAGGAAAAGTACACGACCATTATAACAATGCTCCATGTTATGGATGACAGCCCATCCATTAGGGATCCAACGACGAAAACGAGGCCAAGAACCAGCGGAGATGCAAGTCTCCAAAAGTGCTGATAATTGGATGTCATGGGTACGAAGGAAGGGATTTACCTCCTTCAGCTTTCCCTATGCATAGAGTCCCTGGGTGTTCCAAGTCGCTGACAACATGGGTTGGAGTTGGTGCCCATCGGCAACTCCAAGGATGCATCAACCGGAGCTTTGGCCTTCTTTTTGCTCTTCTTTTTCTTGGGCATTTGCCATTCACCTTCCTTGAGTTCTTTACCATCCTTAAGAATATTGTCTAGAGTGGTAGAGAGCCTCTGGTGACGCTGATGCTCCATGGAGAAATCATGGGTGGACGAACAGGAAGGGGAGGGCGAGACTGAAGGAGGTATCATCGTTACTTTTATAAGGTTGCTGCTTTGATGATCCCCTTGATTTGCTCCTGCCATTACGGTGAGATTGACAGTGTTCCAGTGAGGTCTGCACATTTTAAGTTCAAAATCACACTACCATAGTTCCTTTCGTGATCATTAAAGAGACAATTATTAGGATTACAAGTGTTCCTTCTAGCTGTGATGGCAATGGCTACTGTGAGGTGCAACCGGGTGACCTCACGGGCTATGTGTGTTGTTTCCAAGCAATAAAATTGTAAGGTAACCATCAAGCAATAAAATATTGTAGCAACATTCATGAAATATACATATACATCAAAACTATACACGTCAAAATGTATACATCAAACTAGTTATTGTAATCTATCTCTTTCTAATGCCTAGTTTACTTAGGAGGTTAACCCCTCAAAAGGAGAGGTTAAGCTCCATTTACTTGACTACTTAATCCATCATTTGCTAATCTAGGTTTAACCATTTTAGCTAAATCCATGTTAAAATCATACACTACTCATGTCTCTAACACCTCTCACATTTTATATACCTAATATCACTACTAAGTAAACTTCACAAGAATTAACACAACTTAACATCAATTTAAATAAATACAAATTGATGTTAATATCACTTAACATCACTCTACAAATAAATACAATTACAAATTAATGGTAATTTCATATTTTTTAACATCATTTTCCTAACCTAGGTAAACAAACTAACCATAAATTTTCCTCATATAATTATATAGGTCAAACCAATGTCATACATCAAATGTAATTATATAAGAGAATGGGTCTTGTCTTCTTCCAAACTTCCCAACGCCGCTCCCATTTCTCCGACCCTCCTCAATATCGATGGTTCCCCTCCAAAATCACCCACCTTTCCCTATACTCCAAAATCACCGAACACTCTGCAGTTACCATACTATCTTCTACCAATTGTCGATCAACAGTGGAAAACTTGAAAGTTAACTTCAACAATTAACAAATAGAGCAAGCGCAAGCTTGAATGACCATGCCCTACAACATTGTAGGTCTATCTCAAAATTTTTTAACAATAAGATAGGTCTATGTCAGTGTTTAATGATCATTTAAACTAATAATCGATCTTAGTGTATGGACACAGGTTTATCTCGATGTTTAGAATTAGTCACTCAGATTAGATTTCATAGTTTTGACATCAAGTATGTGTCGCTAAATGTTAACAAAGCGTCGAAGTGACGGCTATCGTGTGTTCGGATGTCAAGAAAGGCAGAAATCTGCATCATCCAAATGGTTGTTGACATCGAGATAAACTACAAAATTTGATGTCCGAAAACATCGAGATATCCAAAGGACATCGAAATACCTTAAAAGGAGGAGGTTATATCTCATGCATATAGCCATTGCAAACATATAGGTAGATCTTCTGAGAGTAACAATCAATTGCACATCCTTTTCTTTCGTAACCTTTGTACGTCGCCATATGTCTTTGTAATGACCTTTAAACTAGTTAATTAAACCTGTGCTTCGTTGTGGAAATAATAGAATTATGTATTTCAATTTGAACAAAATTATTTAAGTTAATTATATCATTGTGATTATCATCACCCTCATGGAAAAATTGGTTATTTCCAACTACTAATATGTTTAGTGTTTGTTTTATCTTTCTTTGAGTAAAAGTTAAGGTTAACGTATAATTTTGAGTTATAGAATAGTAAACCTATAAAATGGCTATATTTTTCATTTTCTAAAATGGATATAAAAGAAAGAAAATTCAAATCCATGTAAACAATTTCCTCATGTGAATTGTAATAAACTAATATTATAGTGCTTACTGCATTGCTTTCTCCACAGACTTTATTAGAGTATATAGATATATAGAAAACATCAAAAAAATTAGTAAAATATTCCAAATATACTTTCTCTCAAGCATTTTTGCCTTTTAAGTCAAAATGTATCCAAGGTTTAGCAAGTATCTTATAAAAGAACACTCATCCATAGGTTACTTAAGAATCCATATCATTTATGAATTCTTTTTAAAAACTAAGATATAATATCCCTTCTTTAGCTAATATTTTCATTCCATATTCAATATTAAAAAGATAGATGTTACTGGTGAATATAATACAAAATTTTGTAACCTTATTCGATTAGAAAAAATATATTTTGATGAATAAAATATAATGCCATAGCAATCTCTCTTAATTTGGTATGTCATTTTAGGATTGCAAAAGCATCTCTATTTGATATGTCATTTCTACTTTAATTTAAAGAAGCGCTAAGCAACAATTTGATAATTATCTTGATTTTCTTCAGAAATGCATTCAGTTATCAAGTATCTTATGCCAATAGGTCGCATTCTCAGGCAACTGTAGCTTGCGTGAGTAGGCACTAGACAAACCTGTCCTTCATTTTCTGCTTAAGATGTCCTTCATTTTTTGGGTTAAGATATAGACTTTGGGAGACTCGGAGTGGGTTACTTGAGAGAATGGAGGGGGATATAAAGGTTGGGTGTAAAATCAGGAAAGAGAGGGCCCATGTGGTAAGATGATGTAGACACGTTGGAGAAAAAAAAAGGTGAGGGGCACCTTTTACGATATGGCATGCTAAAGTTCGTTTGAAGTAGTACATAGTAATTTATTCATCTTGTGTTCTTTCTATTTACATTTTTAAAGAGGGATTGCTACCAGTAGTTGAGATCCCATCAAATTCAAGTTTAACTGCAGCAGTTGAGATCTTGTCAGGAAATCAAAATTTTGAGTGTTGTTGTATGGAATGTCGATGCAGTGGAAGGTGCAACCTTGATTGAGAGATGTGTCAGTATTGAGGAGTTTGTTGGAACTGTTGTTCGGCTTCATTTACAAGAGAAGAGAGTTAATGGACCGTGAGATAAATGAGAATTAAGTGGGTGAGAATGGGGAGTAATGTAGGGGGAGGAATGATTCCGTGGGGTAAGAGTACGTAGTAGTGCGGTGGGGGTGATGTGGTTGGGCAGTTTGCAGTGGGAATAATACTATTGCTGATAGAATACATCGAGGAATGAGAGGGAGGAGGTAGTGGAAATTCTTGAAATCACTCTCCATGCAAGAAAGGTATTTACGTACGTGAGCGTGAGGTTTGGAGACGGAGGGGATACGTATATTTTTTATTCTTTATTTTTTTCTTTTTCAAGAAACGAGGAGGAGTCCTTTGAATAGTCGGATGGATGAGATTTAAAGAAGAAATGACACTTGTGTTTACCTAAATTAAGATGAAAAGATGAATTATATATATATAAATTTATTCCATTAAAGTCGTAGATCACTACTCCGTTAAATTGAACAGGAAACATAAAAAAAAAATATTAAAAATAGGAAAACTTATATTTTCATCCTCCTATTTTCCCTTTAAACCCTTACACCTCCTCCTCCTCCTCCTCCCCCTTCCTCTCCTTCTTCGACCTTGGCAAACTCGCTCTCAGACCTACATCCGCTGCCAGCAGCCCCACCGCATGGAACACCACGGCATCTGCGTGGCCACCTCCCTACTACGATCCCAAGGCCCATCGCTTACGTGGGGTACGACGACATCGCGTATGATAGCATCTAGATGGTGAAGATGACGAGCTTGTCGTAAATGGTCACGCAAAGGTCGTAGTAGGGGAGGTGACAGCGGAGGCACCGGGAGGAGGGTGAGGAGGAGGGGGTGTGAGTGTTTAGGAAAAAAAATATGGGGATAAAAATATAATTTTTTTATATATTTTTTTCTTAACATTTTTCATTTGACTTAATGAAGCATGTTACGACGTGAAAGAAATAAATTTATAGGGATATATATATAAATATAAAAAATATAAGAATATATATATGTTATTGAAAATTTATGTAGACTTGTACATGTGTGGGCGTAAAAACTTCTTTATTATTTTTATTTTTAATTTATTTCTTAAGTAAGGGAGCCTTAACATATAATGGAGGCTAAAATTTTTTTCAAGCAAGAATGTAAAGGGGAAGAGTGTTATTACAGAATAGTGTCGAAGATAAATAAATTTAGATTGAAGAGGTCATATACCTATTGATAAAATAACTAAATAAAAAAATATACCAAAACGTAATAATACGAGCAAGTGGATTTCTGCATCCCACCATATATGCTGTCGTGGGCCAGACATTAAATGCGTTGTTAAGAAAATAAAATGCCACTTTTAGATGGGTGGTCGGGAATTTGAGTGTGAGAGAGATGGAGGAAGGATACGACATTAAATGCGGAGAGAGAATGTGAGGGAGCGGGGGGTGTCGGAATCAACCTGGTTTACAATGGATCCTTATATTTAAAATGCCATCGATATTGACCTTGGATTCTATTTGTAAAATTGTAGAAGTTGATCGTAAAGTACTTATAATTTTATCCAACTTTCGTTCACATCGATTTTATTTTTGAATTAATACCTACACTGTAGTTGTGCGCTAGTTCTTACTAAACTGGCTTTGTACCCAATTCTTAATTAGGAAACGTGAATCAAAAGTCAAGTCAAATTTGTATCCATTTTTGAATGCAAATTGGACTTCTTGATGGTGTGTGTATGTGTCTATATATATATATATATATATAGGAAAGTATCCTAAATTATATTATTTATAAAATATTTAAAAAGTACATAATTTTATTCGTTGAATCCTCCTCCCCTTGATGATAACATTATAATTATTTATTTAATAATTTTCAAAACCTATGGGATATGTTTCAAACTATTTCAATCAATATAATTATATCAATCATTACTTATTTTTATCTCCACGTAGTAGTAAATATTTTACATTTTTTATATTAGAAGTATTCATGTAATGTAATTTTTGTATTATTATTAAAACATAAATCGTATTTTTAGTATTACAAATTTGCATCTAATGCATTTTTGTATTATAAATTTTACAATTGAAGTGTACAATATATTTTTACATTACAAATATCTATGTAACGTAATTTTATAATACAATTTTCGTAACAAATACATACATATCAATCTATATTGCAAGTGTGTATGTAAATTAATTTTGTATTATAATTTTTGTAACGAAAGTGCATAATAAAAATTAGTATTACAAATGTACATGCAACATAATTTTATGTTACAATTATATAACCAAAGTGTACAGTAAAATTTTGTATTATAAATATGCATGTAACACGATTTTGTATTGCAATTTTTATAATTGAAATATATAATACATTTTTGTTTTACAATTTTCATAATCGAAGTGTATAAGTCAATTTATATTACAAGTGTACATATAACTTGATTTTGTACTATAATTTTATAACTAAAGTGTATAATAAAATTTTGTATTATAAATGTGCATGCAACATAATTTTATAATATAAATTTTTATTTTTGTATTACAATTTTTATTTATATATTTCATGTTTTATACTCGTTACAACATACACATATTTTTATTATAAAATATATGTTTACTTATCTTAAATGATGCTTTATTTATTCAAACATATTAGTTTTGAAATTAAAAGATTTTATCCTACTTTATAGTGTGTCCATTTTCACAATTAATTCTTAAAAATCTTTAATTTCTCTTATAGTCAACTTTTTTTTTTAATACTACACATGAGCATAATTTTTATATAAAACATTTTTAATAACCATCATTTTATAATAGTCATTTGAGCATTTTATTATTTTACTTTTTTATATGAAAAGTGAGTGATTACAATGTATTTTATATTGATAATAAATAGAAAATATTATTTTTAATTGACTCCTAAAATGAATAATTTTTATTTAAATTTTAAAATCTAATCCAACTATTGTTAATTTACATTCATTTAATTATTTATAAGCATTATACATAAGAGATAAGAGTGCGTGCGTGTGTGTGTGTGTGTGTATGCAAAAACTATCCAATCAATCTGATTTCTTCGTTGAGTGCAGACGCATGGATGTGAGAATAATCCTTATTTAATCAATGGGTGGGTGGGAATTTTATTGAGAGGGAGAGAGACCGGAAACGACACGACATTAAATGAGGGACCGAGAGAGAAGATGAGAGAGCGAGTGGGTGGGAGCGGGGTAAGGGATTGAAACGCGGAGGGGGAAGACCCTCCTTTAATATAGAACTAATGTGTTTAGGTCTACACTTCGTTGCGGCATAGATGAGGGGGATAAAATAGAAAGAAAGAAAAAAAAAAAGAGATATAATAATTCATGTGGTCGATCGAATAACATCGATCATATGAGGGATAGGATCCACTGAAAATATATAATATATATAATTATATGAAAGAAATTAAAAAAATTACTAATAACATTCATGATTATGACCTTAAATTTTATTGTGTAATTTATATGTAAAGGTATAATTCAAAATGTTCTAATAATGATAAAAAAATGTAATTTAATATATAGAAAAATATAAATTTACTTTTATAACATCACAAATGAAGGATTGGTAAATAATTTTTAATATTTTTGCAAGAAAATATAGATTTACTTCTGCAAAATCGATAAATTGAGAGTTATTTCCATATTAAATGACCTTGGAGAAAGGGAGAGAGAGATTAAATGCGACCAAATGCTATTAGTAAATACTAAATACATATCCTATGAATAAATATAAGTAGGTACCTATGATTAAATACTAAATAAGTACAACATGATTGAGCAAACGGATCTAAATATGAATTTGTGATTTAGAAATTTGATGAATAAGTTGGTAAGGTATGCATGCATGAGTATTTAATTTGAAAATAAATATGTAAATTCAACCCAAACATATCCTTGTTTACATTCCTATATCCAATGCCATTAATATATAATATACAATACTTTATGAAAATCAAATTATTCAAAAAAAATTGTTATAGTTATAAAATAAATATATAAATAAATAACTGAAAAGTGCTTCTCACACATGTAAAGTTGCGCAAAAAAAATCTACTTTGAGACACATTAAAATAATTTGTTAAAAAAAAGTACAACAAAATATATAATTTATGTTTTAGGATTATGGTATATATTATTTCAAATATATAACATATTTTTAAATATAATTTATTTAATAATATATATATATATATTGTGTGTGAATTTATGTAATAATATATATATTGTGTGTGCGGGTGTGTATGCGTGCATGTACGTGTGTGTGTGGATCTTGGAATTGAGGGGAACATTTACGTGTGAAATAATATCAATCTCATACTTAGTAATGTGGAAACATACAAGATTGAGGTAGAGTAATCTTCTTTATATAATTAATGGTCAATCAGGTCCAAAGGTGTCAAATTCATTGCAATCACCTAAATTTCAACTGCAACGGATACTAAGTAAGACAATAATCTAAAAAAACTCACTTGTCCTCCCATTTATGCTTATAAGTTAAGGATATACAATTCGTCAGTGTAGAAATAAAATCAATGTCTAAATGCATGCACGCATTAGTATGTTCACATCCCATGTATGTTACCCATGGATGAGGGGTGTGACTAATTATCGAATATTTTTTCTTTTGAATGAAATAAAATAATTTTTTGAATAATTATCTTCTATATATGAATCATTGTTTGTATGTAATAATCATATCATTAATTATAATTATGATAACTAACGTGTCTTACACAGAGGATGTATGTATTTAAGATCTCAATCCCAACGGTGTATGCATGTTTTTATCGACGGAAAATTATTTTCGATAATTTTTTTTTGTAAGTATAAATTTATATATTTTTATTTTTTTGAGAGTGAGAAAGAGGGCGGGGGAGCAGTAGCATCGGCGTGGGTGCAATGGGAGGGGCAGTGAGTCGGCGGGGGACACCTGGCTTGGGTAACCCGATTTTAGTATATAAAGTAGATATAGATATATAGATGTTGAGAAAGCCAAAGGGAGGACAAAACGAGGGGAGGGATCAATACGAGGATTTGTAGATGGGTGGGAGGTGGCGATAAGGATGCAAGACTTATTCAACTTGCACCAAATCCGAGTTAATAAAAAACATAAAGGATAAACCTTGATCCGTTTAAATTAAAGATTAGATTTGGATTTTTTTTTAAAAAAATCGAGTAGGTGTGAGCATAGATATGAGTTTGGATTTATATCCTCTATATTGACTTGATCACTTGACTTATATAATTTTTTAATTTATTTATTTATACAAAAATTTATATATTCTATGTATGTTACGAATAATATAATAATTATGTCATTTGAATTTCGATGCAAATTTATTAATTTCTTTTTAATTTAATTTTATTGTGAACATAATTTGATGGTAAGATATACAAACTAACTAAAAGGTTAAAGGATATCCATAAATAGATGGATATAGATGTAAGTAAATAAGTAAAAGCTGGATATAAATTTTATAAATAAAAATGTATACAAATTTAGTCGAATCTAATCTGTTTGAATTCCTGGATTCCTAGGTGGTGACGAGTAGGCGGTAACGTTGATGAAGGAGGGCAAGTAGGCAATGTGGGGGTTGCTGATGGGAAGTGGTAGAAGGGCGTAGCCACAGAGGAAGGGGGTGGGAAAGAATGATGACAATAGCAAGTTTCATAGAAGAGTACGCACGGTGGAAGAGAGATCTGTAAAGATATGTTAAAGTATATAAGATTTCACTGAAGAGTTTGTAGACCGGAAGGAAAATCTACTCGGATACGTTAAAATATGTAAGATCTTGCTCGACATTAGTTTAACTTTCATTTTCTTTTTTTAAATATGTTTTTATTAACCTGATGTAAGAGGTGCACCCTAGAGAGGAAGAGAGAGATGAAGTATGTTGTCCAGGGGAAAGTTACGCCCAAACAAATAGGGAAAAGTAATAAAAAGTAACGACAAAAAATGCAAAGAACAATGACACCAATGGTACAACCCTAACGCCTGCAACCTCACTTTGCTCCCTCGTAGCTGCAGTCGATCAAGGGCACCAGTGAGGAGACTCCATGCAGCCACACATTCGGCGACGAGGCGATAATGCGTAGTTGGACGACAAGCCGATACCACGTAGCCAGACGACGAGTCGACCAGTCAACGACGGCGATCGGCGAACACCCAGTGGCGACACCAACGACAAAGTCGAATGAAGGCCACGCTCCCCCTACACACCCTCCAACGGACTACGTGCACTGCAAGTGCCGCAGCCATCATCCCTACGACGTCAATCGTCGACAATGAGGAAGGACAGCCGTAGCCAGCCGTAACTTCAATGAAATATGGTTTCCGCGTGTAAAATTTCTAGTCAAATTCAACACCGTCTCCTTAGAGAAAACAAGAACCCACTGTAAAGATCTTTTCTGTTCTAAGCCTTTTAAGACGTCTGGACTGTTCGTCAGACATCTGGTCAGACGTTTGGACCCCTTCCCAGACGTCTGGAAATTGAAAATTTGGTACGTGACCTCGCATCTACGCACGGGCTGCGTGCAGACAGTACCGCTCTTCTCTCTCTTTCCCTCTCCTCTCCTCCACCTGAACCCCTCTCCCCCTCTTCCTCTCTTCCCCACTTCACCACAAGCCACCTTCCTTCCTCCCTCTCCACTGTAGCGAGAGGGGCGAGCGTGAGAGAGAGCGTGAGAGCGAGCAACGAGGAGGAGAGACGACGTAAGGAGAGGAGGAAGAGCTTGAGCTCGCGAGCTCATGGGAGCTCGCCGGAGGACACACGGCTGGAGTGGCACGTGCGGAAGGAGGAGCGCATCTAGGGAGATGTCCCTGACACTTGTTGCAGCCAGAGCTGCAGGCGAGGAGGCAAGGCCGTGGCTGCACGCAGCGCGGAGGAGCAGAAGTAGTTCTAGTTCTGGCATTTTCCTAGAATCAAATGTCTGGTGTGCTGTCCAGACGACGGGTTGGACGTCTGGTGACAACACCGGACGTCTTAAAGTAGTGTTCTGCGAAGGTATGTTCCTCTTGCGGATACGGCCATGCAGGCTGCACCCCAGCTTCGATTTGCATGGCTAAAAGTGGTAGATTTTCCTGTCGCGTGCAAAGATAGCTTCGGGAAGGCGCGGAGCACGCCCTCCCATGCATTTCAGACGTCTGGACAGCTTACCAGACGACCAGAAGCACTCCCAAATGTCCGGAGGAGAGGTCGGACGTCTGGAACTGGTCTAGACGGTCAAGAAGAGGTTCTGGACATCTGAGGTCGACGTAGAACCTGAGGTGAGACTCTGGTTACTTTTAAGACGTCTGGACCTTGTGCCAGACATCTGATTTAGGTCTGCAGTCCTGTTTTTGACCGGTTTAGGGTCCGTTTGAGGTCTGTTTTATGCAAACAAAATATCTGTGTTTTCCCTGTGAGTTCCTTTACTTGTTAGAAAGCCTTATATACTGTTCTGAATGTTCCATTGTGGTATGTTCCTTGGTATATGACTTCGATCAGTTGCGGGTTCGGGGCTTACTGAGGCACGTGAGCCTGCCGTTCGAACCCCCAGTACTCCTGGATTGTCTGGTAGAGTGCTTTTCCCCTATTTTTAATTATAAATCTAAATGCATATGTCAAATTGGATAACTAGAAAACTAGGATGTGGCATAAATCCTTGGATGAGAAGTACTTGCACTGTTTGTATGCGTGTCTGAAATTGCAGTCTTAAATGAATGAATAGAAATGTGAACAACTGCCTGTTAATAAACAAGAGCTGTGTTACGACCCGGTTCCTGAATCCCTATAGGATACGAGACCGGACCGACTCGACTAATCCCAAGACCCAGTCATCCAACGAGAAAGTAACAAAAAAGCAGTAAAATAAACCACATTCACCAAGGAAGCAACTAACAGTAACAAAAGTACAGCAGTAAAGAAGTAAACTACTACAGTACACCACTACAACAGTAGAAAATTAAACAGGTACAGGAATATAAGTTCACAATAAAAGAGTACAGAAGTGTAACAACTACTCACTACAACAGGAAACAGAGTACAGTAGAAAGCTACAACTACTGGGCTCTACTGGGCTCAGCACCCTCTGCAGCCGTAGGCTCTGGCTGCTCTGCACCTGGACTTGAAAAAGGTTATGAGTACAAAATGTCACCGAATGCTGAGTAGAGTGGCAACCAACTAACTAAAATAGTAAAGGTGGACAGGTAACTGTTGTTTTTCAATTTCTTTCTTTCTTTAACTACTTATTCTTTCTTTCACTACTTGATTTACTTATCAGGTCTCTTTCTTGATCTTGAATGTTCCTCGTGGGAACGATCTTGATTGTAGTCTTTTTCGAAGAGTAGAAGTAGCACGTGGTGCTCTCCTGGACGGGAGAGTCTCCTGTGGTGGTCCTACACTCAGTCAACCACCCCAAGGTCACTGACAGACGTAACGGCGACTACGGCATGGGGGATAAACGCACGGGTAGCTACCCTGCACTGGCACGCGGTCAGTCGTTTCCATTAATGGGTGCGCCCAAAGCACAGCACGGAACAAGTATAGGGCATAGCCCTCTCAGTAACAGGGGTCTAGCCCCTCTCAGTAACCAAACAGGGGTCTCGCCCCTCCACAGTCCACGCACCCTCGCCTGACTACCCTGGTTTGCCCAGTGGGCCTAACAAGTTAGTATAGAGCGGCTAGCTGAACCCCAGGCCCCGTGGGGTGGCTAACCCTCTCCCTACACTAGTAGCTCTCCCCGGTACAGTGTACATGAGGGCCACTGAGTTGGTGCAAAGTGGCCAAACCCACCCCGGGTCTCAACCCGAAAGGTGGCAAGCACCCCTCTACACTAAGAGGTAACGTGCGCTTCCCTTGGCACCACGTACTCAAGGGCAAGCACACTTCCCAAAGCATTTTCCATATCTATTCCATGTATTTCCAGGAGCTCAACTCCTATTCCCCCGTGGGGTTCATGCTCATATTCCTCAGGCCATTCCATATAAGGTTTCATCATTTCTATTTCCATTCTCAAGTTATACACATGCAACTGGTGATTCTATCATTCATATTTCTATATCCAGGTCATTCATAGGTAGTTCGTGTTTCCGACCTTCACCTTTCCATTTCCAAGTTATATACATGCAGCTCATATTATGTCATTTTACGGTATGACAGGAAAGATATATTCAGCAGTTATCTAACACAAATATTACATGTTTCACAAGCAACTGTTATTCATTTTCAGGCAATTTTCTTCATTCTATCTACTTATTCAAGACTACAATTAATTCATTTAATACAGACATTCCAGTATTTCTAGTCCTAGGATTCATGCCATGCCCTAGGGTCTAATCATTCATTCCACACATGTATTCAAGTTTGTAATTAAACTAGGGGAAGCCACTCTACCAGTAAACCCAGGAGTAATGGGGGTTTGATCGGTAGGTCCACGTGCCTCAGCAAACCCCAAATTCGCAATGGAACGAGGTCCTATCACAAGGATCAATCACAAGAAACCACTCAGAACAGATAAAAAGTATTCCAACAAGTAGAGGAACTTATACGGAAAACAACGGAATCTTAATTGTGGAAATCAGACCTCAAACGGACCCTAAACGGGTCAAAACAGTAATTCTGATTCATATCAGACGTCTGGAACACCTTCCAGACGTCTTAAAAGTGTTCAGAACCATACCTCAACTCCTGTGCCACTCCTCAGACGTCCAGGAACTCTACTGGACCGTCTGGACTCAGTTCCAGACATCCGACAACCTCTTCGGACGTCTGGAAACACTTCCCGCCGTCTGGTGCCTCTCCTAGACGCCTGAACTGCGTGGGAGGGTGTGTCCCGTGCCTTCCCGAAGCGAATCCTACACGCGCAATGCAAATCTCCTCAATATGGCATGGAACAGTGCCTCGGCAGAACGGCCTGCAAGGTCGTATCCGCAAAGGAAGGTGTACATCGTAGGATTTACCTCTCAATCGTCTCGAACCTCCTCTAGACGTCGTCTGCGTCGTCTGGATGTCGATCCAGATGTCTAATTCTGGGAAAATCCCTGAACCAGAAGCTACCTTCGCCTTCTCGCGCCGCGCGTGGCCGCGCCGCGCGTGGCCGCGTCGCGCCCGCTCGCTTATTGCTCCGGCTGCAGCAGTGTCGAGGAGGACCTCCCTGACGCACCCCTCCACCTCGCGCACGCGTCGACCAGCTGTGAGCTCTCCGGCAAGCTCCCACACGAGCTCGCATGCTCTCCTCTCTTCCCCTCGCTGCTCCTCTCCTCCCACGCCGCTCACGCTCGCTGCTCACTACCTGCTGCTCTCGCTGGAGGAAGGAGAAGGGTGGATGGAAGTGGGGTGGTGTGAGGGAGAGGAGGGGGCTTTATAAGGGTGAGGTTTTAGGGTTTTCGCTGGGAACTGAAGAGAGAGAGAAGACGAAGGAAAATGAGGGGTACTGTCTGCACGCAGCACGCGCGCAGATGAAGGTTGTCCCCAAGATTTTCGATTTTCAGACGTTTGGGAATGAATCCAGACGTCTTACAAGACATCTGACCCTCAGTCCAGACGTCTTACCAGACGTCTGACCTAAAGTTCGGACGTCTTAAAAGGGATTAACAACACGGGTCTTAACAACATAACAAACTCAAAGGAAGTTTCGTCCCCTAAACTTGAGCTAGCTAGAGTGCAGAAAAGGAATATCTTACGCATAACAAACTCAAAGAGGATCGAAGTCGGTCCGAAAAGACGTACCCTCAAAGAGCTCTGGGTACCGCTCTCGCATCGCCGCCTCAGGCTCCCAGGTAGCCTCCTCGTACCTCTGGCTCCTCCACAAGACCTTCACCAGGGGTACCTGCTTCCGTCTCAAACTCCGGACGGCTCTATCTAGTATCTGCACTAGCCGCTCGGGGTAGGTCAGGTCGTCACCCACCTCGACGCTCTCGTAGCTCAGAACGTGATTGGGATCGGTGACATACTTCTTGAGGTTGGACACGTGGAACACGTCGTGCACATCAGAAAGTTGGGGAGGAAGGGCAAGCTGTAAGCAACGGGTCCAAACCGCTCTAGAACCTCAAAGGGCCCCATAAACCTCGGTGCGAGCTTCCCTTTCACCCCAAAATGCTGCAGGCCCTTCATGGGCGAAACGCGAAGAAAGACGTGATCCCCAACCTCAAACTGCACCTTTCTGCGTTTCCGATCGGCATAGCTCTTCTGTCTACTGACAATGCGGAGTCGCCTGTGAATCTGCTTGATCACCTCCTGATTCTGCCGGATCAGCCTGCGGCCGACCTCCCACTTGGTCCCCATCTCAACCCAACTCAAGGGTGCAGTACACCTCCATCCGTATAGAGTCTCGTAGGGTGCCATGTCGATGCTCGAGTGATAGCTTTTATTATATGCAAACTCCGTCAGGGGCAAGTGCTCCTCCCAAGAGCCCATCCGGTCCAGTACATAGGCACGTAAAAGGTCCTCAAGCGTCTGTATCGTGCGCTCTGACTGTCCGTCCATCTGGGGGTGGTATGCGGTACTGAACCTCAACCGTGTCCCCAAAGCCTGCTGAAACTCAGCCCAAAACTGCGATGTGAAGTGGGTATCCCAATCGGATACAATCTCCCGTGGAACTCCGTTCAAATGTACCACGTCGCGGATATACATCTCTGCCAACTGAGCTAGTCCTAAAGTGACTCGATCAGCAAGAAACGCGTCGTCTTCGTCAATCTATCTACAATCACCCAGACTGCGTCGTGTCCTCGCTGGGTAATGGGCAAGCCCACCACTAAGTCCATGGTGATGCTCTCCCACTTCCACTCTGGCACTGGAAGTGGCTGCAATGGCCTTGCAGGCCTCTGATGCTCGGCCTTCACCTGCTGGCACACTAAACATTGCTGTACGAATTCACCTACATCCTGCTTCATCCCCCTCCACCAAAAGTCGCATCTCATATCATGATACATCTTTGTGTTCCCGGGATGTATGGTGAACCTAGAACCGTGTGCCTCAGTCAGGAGCTCTCTCAACAGCTCCTCGTCCCTGGGAATGCACAAATGCCCCTCATGCGCAGCACCTCATCTGTAAAGGAGAAGTCTCCAGGGTCCCTTGACAATACTCTGTCACGTAACGACTGCAGGTACGGATCGGCCATCTGTCCTATGATGATGTGGTCTATCAGCTCTGGCCTAATCTGTCGTGTCACAGTCACTGCCCCACAGTGCCCTAGTAACTCTAGGGGTCGCCAACTGCCCATCTCCTCCATGAGTCTCCAACTCTGTGCCTATAAATTGTCCAAGTGGGCGTGCGCCTTCCGGCTCAAGGCATCAGCCACCACGTTGGCCTTCCCCGGATGGTAGGAAATGCTGTAGTCATAGTCCTTCAGGAGCTCTAACCAACGTTTCTGTCTCATGTTAAGCTCCTTCTGATCAAACAAGTATCTGAGGCTCTTATGATCTGTGAAAATCTCAAAAGTCTCACTGTACAAGTAGTGCCTCCAAGTCTTCAGCGCGAAGACGATAGCTGCCAGCTCCAGGTCATGGGTAGGGTAGCTATGCTCATGGGGCTTCATTTGTCGCGAAGCGTAAGTGACTACATGACCCCGCTGCATGAGCACACCCCCTTAACCCCTGCAAAGAGGCGTCCGTGCACACAACGAACCCACCACTGCTGTCTAGGATGGTAAGCACGGGAGCCGAAGTCAGCCTCTCCTTCAGCTCCTGAAAACACGCCTCACAAGCGTCTGTCCAAGGAAAGGGCATGTCCTTCCGGGTCAACTGTGTCATAGGACGTGCAATCTACGAGAAACCCCTGATAAACCACCTGTAGTAGCCTGCTAGTCTCAAGAAACTGCGGATCTCTGTCACTGTACGCAGTCTCTCCCACCTGAGCACTGCCTCAACCTTGGTTGGGTCCACAGCCAAGCCATCCCCGGAGATCACATGACCCAAGAAGGTCACCTCCCTCAACCAGAACTCGCACTTTCTATATTTGGCGTATAACCTACGTCATCTCAGTGTGTCCAAAATCATCCACAAGTGTTGTCCGTGCTGCACCTGATCCCGAGAGTAGATGATCACATCATCAATAAATGCCACCACGGACTGATCCAGATACGGTCTAAACACCCAATTCATCAAATCCATGAAAGCAGCGGGGGCGTTGATCAGCCCAAACGGCATGACCAAAAACTCATAGTGTCCGTACCGGGTGCGAAAAGCTGTCTTGGAGACGTCGGTCTCCCTGATCCTCAACTGGTGGTAGCCAGACCTCAAGTCTATCTTGGAGAATACCGTGGCACCTCGCAACAGGTCAAACAAGTCGTCAATCCTCGGCAGCAGATACCTGTTCTTGATGGTGACCCTATTCAGTTGTCTATAGTCCAGACAAAGGCGTAGGGTACCACCCTTCTTCTTCACAAATAATACCGGGGCTCCCCATGGAGACGCATTGGGCCTCACAAAACCCTTCTCCAGAAGGTCCTACAACTGGGACTTGAGCTCTCGCAGCTCAAGTGGTGCCATCCTGTAAGGTGCTGTAGAAATGAGGCTGGTCCACAGTACCAGTGAGATCTCAAACTCAATCTCGTGCTCGGATGGTAGTCCTGGCAGCTCCTCTGGGAACATGTCGGGGTACTCTCTGACCACCGAGATACTCTGAAAATCTGTCACGGGGCTGGGCTCTGCCACTACACAAGTTAGAAAGCCCTTACACCCCTGGCCCAAAAGTCTCGCCGCCCGAAGTGCAGAAATGCACCTGAAGTCTTCATCCACTGGCTATCCGTGAAACTCAAAAGAAAGTATCTTTGGTATGAAGAAAACAATCTTCCTCTCAAACCCGTCCATCAAAGCATGGTAAGCGGACAGCCAAACCATCCCCAGAATCACGCCCAAGTCCTCCATTGGTATCACAACTAGGTTAGCGGGGAGGCGGTGTCTCCCAACACTGACCTCGCAACCTGTATTAATCTTCCCAGCTACAAACAGCTAGCCACCTAGGTCTCTGATCACAACGGATCCCCTAATGGAGTGTTATCGGACCCCAAAGTAGCGATAAACTTATGGAGCAAGAAAGTATGTCATACTAGAAGCAAGAAATACGTATTCCAAAAAGACCAAACATTGTAACCATACCTGTCATTGCAGAAACTGAAGCTATGACATCCTTGTGAGTCACGACGTTGCAACACCCCTCAGTCTTGGGAGAGGACAAAATAGCCAGGCCCGAGGCGGAGCTAGTGACAGCTAGCCGGTATCCTCCCCGTGACGGCTGTCCTCCCCCACGAGCCTGGGAACCACGGCCTCCTACGCTTGGTGCGGTGAGAGTCTACTGTGCTCTAGCCCTAGACGGGCAGTCCCTTCTGAAGTGGCCCGGCTGGCCACATTGGTAGCAGAGGGGGACTTGACTCCCTCCCTCGGTAGGTCCCTGCTGGCGGCTGGGCGGGGGTCCAGTGTTGACAGTTGGCCCCTGTCGGGGGCCCCCAAAGGCTACTGATGGCCTCGCAAAATGAGACGGCTCTCCTGCGGGCACCGCGTGCCTCCCTTGAGCTCTCCTGACTCGCCTAGTGCGACGGTGAAAATGTCGTTCCACGAAAAACTCCCCCGCCGTACTCTCGGAAGAGAGATGAGGGGGTGGCGGAGTGGGTGGAAGCTGAAATTCTTCTCGAACAACCTCTCGGATCAATTGGATGAGGTCCTGAGATTGTACGCTCAGGAGGAGAGAAAGGGTAACACGTACTCCAAGCTCGACACGTCGGCCCCTCCGGCCTCGTCCACGGCCACGTCCACGACCCGTCTCGGGAATTCTTCGGCGAGGCATCCCCTGCAAGGAGACGTGGAAGACAAAACAAAAGACGTCAACTTTAATGAACTTCAGCGAAAGAACCTCAGAACAGATGTCAAAAGGTACATTGTGGTGGTTACTCTAGTTACAAGCACGTGAATTGGTTATTTTCCAGCTAGTTGGTTCACTTCTTGAGACGGCCTTGCTCTGATATCATCTTGTTACGACCTGGTCCCCTAATCCCTACAGGACACGAGATCGAACCGACTCGACTAATCCCAAGACCCAATCATCCAACGAGAAAGTAACCAAAAAGCAGTAAAATAAACCACATTCACCATGCAAGCAACTAACAGTAACAAAAGTACAGTAGTAAAGAAGTAAACTATTACAGTACACACCACCACAATAGTAGAAAATTAAACAGGTACAGGAATATAAGTTCACAATAAAAGAGTACAGAAGTGTAACAACTACTCACTACAACAGGAAACAGAGTACAGTAGAAAGCTACAACTACTGGGCTCTACTGGGCTCAGCACCCTCTGCAGCCGTAGGCTCTGGCTGCTCTGCACCTGGACTTGAAAAAGGTTATGAGTACAAAATGTCACCGAATGCTGAGTAGAGTGGCAACCAACTAACTAAAACAGTAAAGGTGGACAGGTAGCTATTGTTTTTCAATTTCTTTCTTTAACTACTTATTCTTTCTTTCACTACTTGATTTACTTATCAGGTATCTTTCTTGATCTTGAATGTTCCTTGTGGGAACGATCTTGATTGCAGTCTTTTCCAAAGAGTAGAAGTAGCACGTGGTGCTCTCCAGGCCGGGAGAGTCCCCCGTGGTGCTCCTACACTCAATCAACCACCCCAAGGTCACTAACAGACGTAACGGTGACTACGGTACATGCGATAAATGCACGGGTAGCTACCCCGCGCTGGCACACGTTCAGTCATTTCCGTTAACGGGTGCGCCCAAAGCACAGCACGGAACAAGTATAGGGCATAGCCCTCTCAGTAACAGGAATCTAGCCCCTCTCAGTAACCAAATAGGGGCCTCGCCCCTCCACAATCTGCGCACCCTCGCTTGACTACCCTGGTTTGCCCAATGAGCCTAACAAGTCGGTGTAGGGCGGCTAGCTAAACCCCGGGCCCCGTGGGGTGGCTAACCCTCTCCCTACACTAGTAGCTCTCCCCGGTACAGTGTACACGAGGGCCACTAAGTCGGTGCAAAGTGGCTAAACCCACCCTGGGTCTCAACCTGAAAGGCAGCAAGCACCGATCTACACTAAGAGGTAACGTTCGCTTCCCTTGGCACCACGTACTCAAGGGCAAGCACACTTCCCGAAACATTTTCCAGATCTATTCCATGTATTTCCAGGATCTCAACTCCTATTCTCCCGTGGGTTCATGCTCATATTCCTCAGGCCATTCCATACCAGGTTTCATCATTTCTATTTCCATTCTCAAGTTATACACATGCAACTGGTGATTCTATCATTCATATTTCTATATCCAGGTCATTCACAGGTAGTTCGTGTTTCCGACCTTCACCTTTCCATTTCCAAGTTATATACATGCAGCTCATATTATGTCATTTCACGGTATGACAGGAAAGATACATTCAGCAGTTATCTAACACAAATATTACATGTTTCGCAGGCAACTGTGATTCATTTTCAGGCAATAGTTCTCATTCTATTTACTTATTCAAGACTGCAATTAATTCATTCAATACAGACATTCCAGTATTTCTAGTCCAAGGATTCATGCCATGTCCTAGGGTCTAATCATTCATTCCACACATGTATTCAGGTTTGTAATTAAACTAAGGGAAGCCACTCTACCAGTAAACCCAGGAGTAATGGGGGCTTGATCGGCAGGTCCACGTGCCTCAGCAAACCCTAAATCCGCAATGGAACGAGGTCCTGTCACAAGGATCAATCACAAGAAATCACTCAGAATAGGATAAAAAGCATTCCAACAAGTAGAGGAACTTATACGGAGAACAACGGAATCTTAATTGTGGAAATCGAACCTCAAACGGACCCTAAACGGGTCAAAACAGTAATTCTGATTCATATCAGACATCTGGAACACCTTCCAGACATCTTAAAAGAGTTCAGAACCATACCTCAACTCCTGCACCACTCCTCAGATGTCCAGGAACTCTACTGGACCGTTTGGACTCAGTTCCAGACGTCCGACAACCTCTCCGGACGTCTGGAAACACTTCCCGTTGTCTGGTGCCTCTCCCAGACATCTGAACTGCGTGGGAGGGCGTGTCCCGCACCTTCCCGAAGCGAATCCTGCACGCACGATGCAAATCTCCTCAATATGGCACCGAACAGTGCCTTGGCGGAACGACCTGCATGGCCATATCGGCAAAGGAAGGTGTACATCGCGGGATTTACCTCTCAGTCGCCTGGAACCTCCTCCAGACGTCGTCTGCCTCGTCTAAATGTCGATCCAGACATCTGATTCTGGGAAAATCCCAGAACCAGAAGCTGCCTTCGCCTTCTCGAGCCGCGCCCGCTCGCTTGCTTCTCCGACTACAGCAGTGTCAGGGAGGACCTCCCCGACTCACCCCTCTGCCTCGTGCATGCGTCGACTGGCCGTGAGCTCTCCGGCAAGCTCCCACACGAGCTAGCGCGCTCTCCTCTCTTCCCCTCGCTGCTCCTCTCCCACGCCGCTCATGCTCGCTGCTCGCTACCTGCTACTCTCGTTGGAGGAAGGAGAATGGTGGATGGAAGTGGGGTGGTGTGAGGGAGAGGAGGGGGGTTTATAAGGGTGAGGTTTTTGGGTTTTTGCTGGGAGCTGAAGAGAGAGAGAAGACGGAGGAAAACGAGGGGTACTGTCTGCACGCAGCACGCGCGCAGACGCTGGTTTGTACCCAAGATTTTTTATTTTCAGACATTTGGGAATGAGTCCAGACGTCTTACAAGACGTCTGACAATCAGTCCAGACATCTTACCAGACGTCTGACCTAAAGTCCGGACGTCTTAAAAAGGCTTAACAGCACGGGTCTTAACAAGCTGCCTGTGAAATATAAAATGCCTGTGCTAGTTAAACAGCTACCTGTGACATTACTTGTTGTGTATGTGAAATGATGGAAATACGAGCTGCATGTGTATAATCTGAGAATGGAAATGTAAATGAAGAAACCTGGTATGGAATGACATGGGGAATACGAGCATGAACTTTACGGGGAATTAGGAGTAGAGCTCCTGTGAATAAATGGAATGGATCTGGAAATGTGAGTGGGAAGTGTGCTGGCCCTTGAGTACGTGGTACCAAGGAGAGTGACTATCCCCTGTTTAGTTTAGAGCGGAGCTAGCCGACCTTGGGTTGGGACCTAGGGTTAGGATTGGCCACTCTACACCGACTTCTTGGTCCTCGCATACACTGTACCGGGGAGAGCTACTAGTGTAGGGAGAGAGCTAGCCACCCCACGGGGCCTGGGGTTCAGTTAGCCACCCTACACCGACTTGTTAGGCCCACTGGGCAAACCACGAGAGTCTGACGAGCGTGCGCGGACTGTGGAGGGGCGAGACCCTGTTTAGTTCTGAGGGCCTAGACCCCTGTTACTGAGAGGGCTAGGCCCTATATTGTTCCGTGCTGTACTTTGGACATACCTGTTAGCGGAAACGACTGACTGCGTGCCAGTACGAGTTAGCTACCCGTACGCTTATCGCGTGTGCCATAGTCACCGCTACGTCTGTCAGTGACCTTGGGGTGGTTGACCAGGTGTAGGATTGTGCTAGTTAGGGTTCATGATGAGGTTCTCATCAAGGATCACCACGGGGGACTCTCCCGACCAGGAGAGCACCACGTGTGCCTTCTACTCTTCATAAAAGACTACAATCAAGATCGTTCCCACGAGGAACATTCAAGATCAAGAAAGAGATCTAAAAAATAAACCAATGGGTGAAAAGGAATAACTTGTAAAATAAAGTAATTAGAAAAGATAGATTACCTGTTAGTTTTTACTGCTTTAGTTAGTTGGTTACCACTCTACTCAGCGTTTGTTGACTTTGTTTACTCATAACCCTTTTCAGGTCCAGGTGTTGAGCAGCCCGAATCACCAGCTGTAGAGGGTGTTAGGCCCAGTCGAGCCTAGCAGTAGTCTTCCTGTTATTGTACTTTCTTTTGTTAGTGACTTCAGACTCTTGTTACCATTTACGTTTCTATACTTTGTTTCCTCTTTACTGTTGTGGTGGTGATATGTACTGTTAGTAGCTTTTACTTCCTTTACTACTTGTACTCTTTTACTGTTAGTTACTTAGCATAGTGAATGTGGTTTACTTTCCTGCTTTTTGGTTATTTCTTGTTGGACGACTGGGTCTTGGGATTAGTCGAGTCGAGCTGGTCTCGGGTTCTGTAAGGATTTGGGAACCACGTCGTAACACCCACCAAGGAGTGTGGGGCAACCATTGCTCAACTTTAATAGACTTTACAATCAAAACTTCAACATTGAAATAAGCAACCTATTTCAATCTCTTGAAGTTGGCTATTCCTTCAATATAACATATTCAAAATAATCTTTCGTTAATTCTTGACAAGAATGACAAATTAGGGGCCCTTGAAGTTCCAATTAGAGAATTCAATCGCCTCAAAAACTTCGTAAGCAATCTTGGCCTTATGGATCTCAAATTCGCTAGACAGGGGTTTACTTGGTCAAATAGGAGGCAACCTCAATTTCTAAATCGTGAAAGACTAAATAGAGTACTCTTTGTATCTGCGGATTGGTGGCTTACCTATCCTAAAGTTGGGGTTTTGCATCTTCCTGCCATTAGCAACGATACAACCCGATCTTATTACGTACTGAGAGGAAACCAAAGAGAGGTGGTACCATATGGAGATTTGAGGCCAATTGGTATTTAGAAAAAGACTTTAGAAAAACTATTCAATCTAGTTGGGTAAGTTCTGATGGAGACATTCCCATTCAACAAAAATTGAAAAAACACTCCTCAGACATTAACAACTGGCGAAAAAATTATGTTACAAACTAGAAGGTTACCAAAAAATTGATTGAAGATGAAATTTCTTCCATACAAACCAATCCACCTTCTTTAGAGGGTCAATTAAAAGAAAAGGAGTTGAGAAGTAAATAAGATAAAGTTCTGCTTAATGAAGAACTGCATTGGCACCAATAGTCAACACATGTTTGGGTCAACAATGGCAACAAGAACACCAAGTTCTACCATCTATTTGCTACTAATAGAAAAGGAAAAATAGAATAAAGTGGCTGAGGCTACTTAACAGGATGGAAATGGGGGATTAGAAACTAATTGAATCTTGCTTTCATCATCACTTTACCACGTTATATGAGTCACAATGGCTACAAATTATTTTCCCTTCCATTTTTCAAGCTCAAGATTACTTAAAGATCGATGAGCTTAGCTGGGTGGCCTCTATCCCTAATCTGAATGAAAACAAGAATGCCATCTTCCATATACCTCCTTCAAAAAGCCCAAGGCTGAACTGATTCCTAGCTCTTTTCTACCATCAAAACTGGAATTAGGTTTGAGACTAGGTTGTCAACTTCGTTCAGTCTTGCATCACTAATTCCTCTATGCCTAGAGACATGGGAAAACTTCTATTGCCAGTATCCAAGGTAACCAACCCATTGGAGCCTAAGGACTACAAGCCCTTCAGCTTACCAAACACTATCTACAAACTTGTCGCAAAGCTAGCTACTAGAAGAATTTCCCCAATCCTCCATAGATTTATTACTCCTAACCAATCCAAATTTTTATTAGCTTGGCAAACTATTGATAATGTCATTCTTGCAAAGGAGATTCCACTCTCTAAGGACCAAAACGAGGAAGAAGGGAGCTATGGCGATGAAACTAGATGTGGAGAAAGCCTTTGATCGTCTGGAATGGCCTTTTATCCAATTTTCTCTCTCTCTCTCTCTCATTTTCATTATCAACCATCATTAGTAAATCTTATTATGTCTCGTGTCTCATCTACAACTTTTGAAGTTATTGATGATGGAAACATTACTAAAACTATCCATCCTTTCCATGGTGTGAGACAGGGGTGCCCGCTCTCCTCTTATTTATTTTGTGTACTGAATTTTTTATCTAAAACTCTCTCCTCTTTACACGCTAAAAAATTTTCAGGATACATGATTGCTGTCAACGTCCAACCAATCACGCATCTCGTGTATGCCAATGATACGATTCTATTCGCTCCAGCAACCTTACTTGAAGCAAAGGAAATGAAAGAAATCCTTTAGCTTTATGAGAGATGTTCGGGATAGAGGGTAAACTACCAAAAATCCAAGATATTTTTTGGAAGAGGAGTTAGTGAAACTGATAAGGCCAACATTATGGAAGAATTCCAAATGAAAAGCATGCCAAAAATAGAAATTTACCCAGGTAACCCCCTTATTGATGGTAAAGGCCATAAAGGATTATCTAACTTGCTAGCAAACAAATGCCGAAGGAAACTTATTACTCAGAGATTTTGGTTTTAGAAATTTTTCATTTGGTTAAGAACAATTCCTAAAATCATGATTGATTCAATGATTTAAGTCCCATCTTCATTGAATCGATGAAAACTAATGTTTGATTCATGTGGTTTTGCTAGTATTTAACCCCAATATGATTCTAGCATTCTTATTTTCGATTGATGGTTTGATTAACATTTTTTTGTCACATTCGATTTTCTAATCGTTGCATTGCATCTGCACCCAATATTCGTCCGGTATCGGTACTCATAATGAGTACCAGTACTAGTTGAGTGTAGGATTGCATCGATCAATCCTAGAACACCATCTGTTCCATTTTGGTACTGATACTAAAGTTTAGTGTCGGCACATATAGGATACAGATTGTACTCAAGAACTTTTCCAGATTCAATGTAGTATCAGTACATTAGATCAATACCGGTACACATTGTTTTCAGTACCGGTACATAAGGTTGAGTATCGGTACACATGAGGTACCATTTTTAGCAAAATTGTACCCTATAAATACTGGTACTCAATGTGAGTAACAATACTAATGGACATGTTTGTCCTGGAATTTGGACTCATGGCAAACTCTACCTGGTAGGTACTGATACTTCCTTTAAGTATTGATACATACAGAATCCAGGAAGCATCTAGAATTCATTAGGTTTCGATACTTGTCTTTCGATATCGGTACCATGAGCATCCAGGTGGTACCAGTGCTCATCTTAAGTATCGGTACATATATCTATATACTAAAAGAAGGTGCTAAGCACCTTATTCAGACATGTGTCAGGACCAAAATTCCACTTTCCATTTCTCTTCCCCTACCTCCTCTCTCCACATGTTCCCACTTCCCCTCTCCTAGAGGGTGTCCCCATTCCTCTTCTCAACATGTTAAGTAGTTCCTCCTCCCTTCCTCTGCTCCTCTCCTCCCCAGATCAGACCTCTCACGCTTTTATCCAAAAAAAAAAAATCCAAGTCGATCACATATCAATCGCCCCTCCTAGCCCAATGACCCACAAATGTGTCTCCATGACTAACTACCCCCACACCAATCTCCCCTCTAAGCCCTCCTTCTGAATCCCTTCTCCCCTGTGGTAGAAACTAGAAACCACCACCATCCTCCACAACTCCATCTCCTAGATCCACTCCCACATCACCTTCAAACATCATGAGAAGAAGACCACCTTCTTGCCCCACAAGCTCACCTCTCTGTTCTACCAAGTCTCTATCATTATCGACCCCCTACTTAGATGCTACAATGTCCTCGAGCATGGGGAGTTCGAGCAGCAAACCTTAGCTCACTAAGCCCTAGTTCACCAGCATCGCTTGGTAGCTCTATCACTTTGGTTGCCACGCGACACTAATAAACACCCGTTTATCGTTATTCTTAAGCTAAAAATCACATCTAGTTCTTAGGTTTCTACATTGCAATAAGGTATTGGGTTGCATTGAGGCATTCACTTGCATTTTGGGTTTAAACATGCATTGTCATGTTTTTCGTATCATTTGGTGTGTTGCTATACTTCATTTTATTGTCAGGGATGAATACACAGTAGAAACCAAGTAAACCCTAACAATGTAAAAGGTAGAAAGGCAAGAAGAAGATAGAAGCTCATTACAACTAGAACCCAGTTCAATCCAGCTCACCTCAGTTGGATCCTAGCTCAACCCAGATCATCTCAATTGGATCTAGCTCATTCTTAGCTCCACCCAACTCATAATAGCGCAACTCTACTTAGCTTAGTTACTGGTCCTAAACTAGCTAAGCTAAGCCAACTAATGAAATGACCCTTCCCAAGGGCCATTCGTAATTTTCCAGAAAGATAGGGGCGTGAGCCCAATTTTAAACCCCCTAGGTTTAGGTGTGTGAGCCTTGCGGGAATAGAAAGATTTCGCAGGGGGAGATCTCACAATTTTTCTCTCTTACTCCTCCCGCACAACACACCCACCCACGCACACAACCCACAACCTCCTCTCTTTAAAAACCCCTCCACCCTCTCCATTCCCTCACCATCTCCACCACCCTCACCATCACCACCACCACCTCCACCCTCGTCCTCCACAACCCTGTCGGCGACACTCCTTCCTCGTCCCCCTTGCCGCCCTGAGTAGGGAGGATGGAGGCGAGCTCGAGATGGAGGAGCACGGAAGAGAGGGCGAGCAAGGACTTGAAGGGGAGGGAGAGCGTGGATGAGGGAGAGGGGGAGCGTAGGTGCAGCCAAAGGAGCTTGGGGGAGGAGCTGGAGGATCTCGGGAGAGGAGGCGCGACCTCCTATAGCCGCAGGAGGTGCTGCTGCGACGTCTACGGGCGGAGGAGAGCATGAGGAGAGGCTCACAAGAGGATACTACAGAATGATTTTTCACAGTATCAGACATCTGGAACTCTATCCAGGTGTCCGGAGGATCCTCGGGACGTCCGGAGCTGGAGCCGAACGTCTGACAGCATGCAGAGTGCTGAGGTATGTCCTATGTACGCACCGCATGCACGTACTTAACCTTTTACATGTTGCGTTTTTAAAATCGCACACATGCACAGGTACGTGACGTGGGAAAGGCGTGTGGCGCACCCTTCGAGGTGCTTTAGGATGTTTGGAGACGATACCAAATGTCTAACTACACTTCCAAACGACCGAAGGGAGTGTCAGATGTCTGGGATGACCCTCAAATAGTTGCAGAGGGGTTCGAACATCTGGGGAAGCTGCAGGGAAGTAAGGTGAAGTTCTGAGATCATTTAAGACGTCTGATTTTACTCAGTTTGCTTGTTTTTGGCCCATTTAGGGCCCAAACGGAGTCGATTTTACGCAAACGAAGTACTGTTAGTTTCTATTCGAGTTTCTCTACGTATTAGTGTCACTCATATACCTTTATGAACTCATTTGATGTGGTTGGTCAATTGTATAGGTCTTCAACCAGTTCAGTACACGGGACCTGCGAAGGCGACGGGATCTACGATCCGAGTCTACATTCCACCCGTGTATCCCGCTAGAGTGGTTCTCTCTAATTCCAAAATTAATAATTAAATTGCATGCCTTAGAAATATTCGAATGAACCCTAGGTTGTGAAATGAACACTAGGGATGAAAGAGATGAATGCATACTACTTTAGAAATATTCAAATGAACCCTAGGTTATGAAATGAACACTAGGGCTGGAAGAAATGCATGTGTAGCTAATAAATGAATGAGTTACTATGATAAAACATGAGCTGCCTGTACTGCCTATAATACATTCCTATACTAAATAATTGATTGTGGAATCTTGAGCTTCCTGTTATGCATCAGATATGGAAATAAGAAAGTCTATGTACGAACCCTACGGGAATTTAGGAAGAAACCAAGAATACTATAGTATGGAAAACCTGATGGTTTTGGAACACGTTGCCTACGGGTGACTGTTCGAACTTGGTTAAGGGAAGTGAGCTGGCCCTTGTGTATATGGTACCGAGGAGAGCAACTATCCCTTTAGAGTAGAGGGCAGCTTACCGCCCCTTAGGTTGAGACCCTGGGTAGGTTTGGCCACTCTACGTCGACTCTTGTTTGGCCCTTGCGTACGTGGTATCGAGGTGAGCTACTTAGTGTAGGGGGAAGCTGATGAGTGGCTACTCATCATGGCTAAAAAGCTGAAGTTAAGCTAGACACTGAGTAAAACAACATCAAATTAACAAATAAAAAGGGTTAAGTGTGGGAATTAAAGAAAAAGACCTAAAACCTTTACTCTATGTTAACACTTCATAATTAGGTCACAAAATGAGATATTCTGAAAGCAAAGTACAAATGATGATCCATGCATCAATTGAACACATAAATAAGTTTGAAAGGCCAAATCAAAAGTATAATCAATGTCTTAAATGTTCAATTGAGCACATATAAAAATTTGAAGGCAATTAGACATCATTTAGGTTATGAAATAGGTAGTTTACACTTAGGTCCTTCATGCATTACACTCTTGCCCTTAAAAACTCCCCTTTGGACCTACTTGTAAGCGCAGGGACCCTTTTGAAAGGCTGCAGGGGCCTTCCGGTTGTAGTTCTTTTCATTTATGGGCCTTCACGCAATTCTTCTACCCATTCATTCAAGGGTCTGTCTGCAATTTTCCTTTATTTCAGAGAGAGGCATGCTGCTCTTCGCACGCACTGTAGCGCGCAAAGAACACGGCCAATCCCAGCCGTCCGTCGCTCTTCATGATCCTAATCTGCGGTTAGATTTGAATGGAAGCCTCGCACGATTCGACGCATGCTATTACCCATCTCCCCAGATCTCATCTGACGATCAGATTTTGTGCTTAACTCGCCGCGCGCTCCGCTCCTCTCATCCTCGCCGCCGGTTGCATCTTGATTATCCTCACCTACGCGGTGATCTCAGCCACTGAGCATGCTACTTAAGCACCTCAGTGGTGTTGCGTGCAAGAGGATCGCCCCCTCCTACACCTCTTAGCGATCATTCGTCCACTCCAGTCCCTCCTCCCCATCAAGCCTCTGATTTCACAGCCACCGGCTGTGAAATCATCACCTTCTCTCGACCTCCTCGTCGCTAAGGACTTCGTAGCACCTGACGACGACCCTGGAGCCTCACTAGCAGAATTAGTTTTAGCTGTAGTTAAGTAGTTTAGAGTAGAATTAATGTAATTGTTAATGTTCGATTTCGCTGTAGGATAAAGTAGCTGTAGTAGTAGAATTAGGCTTAAATCCCCCCTCACCTCCTCTGATCATTCCAGATCAGAGGGGAAGATTTCATATAACCATGTTTTCAAATTCTCTACCTCTCCATACTGTCATATCCAGTTCTGATTTTCCACGACATGTTTTCTCGCTTTCCACCCATACATTCTGACCCAATTTCAGATCTGATTGGTTTTCAACCTCAGATCTGAAATTGGCGTCAACAAGCACTTAAGGGGCTTCCCACTCACCTCACTCATGGTCACAAAAGCCCCTGATTTTGGGTCGAAATTTTCAGTTTGTCAGATTTCTCCTCAATTTGGATTTTTAAGGATTTTTCTTTCAATTTGGTTTTACTGCCTGATCTGACAAATTGAATGAAGTTGATTTGAATTCCTTGTTGGCAAGGAATCTGAGAGGTTTTCTGGTGACAGAAATCATCTTAGAAGAGCCATACATAGATCTGATTTGATAATTTCTTGAATGCATTGAATGCAAGTCAAATCTGAGGATAATTACTATAGTAATTTGAAGTCTAATCTCGCATTCATAAGTTTTTTTTTGAATGGCTATTTGGTGATTTCCTAACCTAAGGAGTTCTCAATACTCCTTAAGGTTTTAGAAACTGGGATTTGACTTAAGGACTTTAATTGGCTGAATTAATTCTTCCTTCATGCTGTCTATAGCATTAGGAAGAGTTAAATCAGTGATATTTGTGGATTTAATCTGAAATGAAGTTTTTTTTTATAAGGGTTTTTGGCATTTGAATTAGGGTACTTAGTGATTTTAGTGAGAAATTAAACCCTTGTCAGATTGGGGATTGAGAGAGATTTTCTTTTCAGTTTGGATTTTTTGACTCTGATCCCAGTAGACAAAGCAAAGTGCTGCATCTTGCAGCTACATGTTTTTCTCTTCCAACTCACATTTCATCTCAAATGGACTAACTGCAATAGCAGTTAGACCATTTGGACAGTGACTTGAGCTGCTGCAGAGTCTGGAAGGTCTTGTTGCTGCTACTGTCTAGTTATTATAAGTTGTAACAGATAGGTTCTACTGTTAAACTGTATAGACTCTAATTTGATCATAGCTAACAGTAGATTGTGTTTCATTTCTTATGTAAACAAACTTTCTTGTTTCAATACTTGAACTCTAATTTCTGTGCATGCTTGTGTTATATTTCTCAATTGTGTCAGCTAGTTTAGTCAAAAATCACCACCCAAACATGTTTTAAAATTGGAAACCTAACTGAGGACAGGATTAAGATGGGTAAATACATCCTAAATTTCGTACTATATAGAAAGAAGGCAATCATAAACAGGATAAAAAGGGTTAAAAACTTTAAAAGACAGTGAAACAAGCCTCTTTCTCTCCTCAGTTAACTCTTCCCTTCTTCTCTCCTAACTCTTTCAGATCTGCAACAACAGTAAAAAAATTAAAAAGAAACACCCAAAAGGACCAGAAATAAAAATACTTATATATCTATATATATACATATATATATTACTTTGTATATTAAGTATACTTATATAGACATAAGCTATATATTAGGCTACATATGTAAATAGGTAGTGTAACTATATATATATACTGTATACTTAACTATGTAAATATAATGAATACTGTAATTTAGGTTTTAGATCTAGTTTAGACAATAAATACAATAATTATATAACTGTATATAAATTGAACTAATTTATATGTATTATTAAACTAACTAGATCAGTAAATAGTATAATTAAGAGAGTTAAACTATAAAACTATGTATATATCTATGCATATGTAGATTATAAGTAAATAAAATCTTTTATCTTAATCTAATCCATTATAAATAATAAATAATGAATTTATTAAGTTTATAGCTAAGTTGTTAAATTAAATTAGTTAAATTAGTAATTTAGAATTATAATTAAGTTAACTTGAATCTGTATACTAAGACTAATATACTTTAAGTAATTTAGGCTAATTTAAGTATATTTATACCTGATTATATTAAGTTTAACTTAATTTATAAGCAGAACAATTAAAACTGCTATTTAAATGTAAATAACACATACATTAATTCGGAAAAATATAATAAAAATGTGTATAAAATACTTATGTATGTATTCTAACTCTGTATGAGGTCAATTAGACCATTCACTAACTAATTTATAAGCAATTAACCAAGAAAACACCAAAATCAGTGTGTAAAAATAGTCTACTTTAGTGAATTTATTTATATAGTAAATCTAATTAAAATTTTAAATTAATTAAACAATTATATAATATTATGTAAATACTTTATTTTCCATAATTTATTTTTATTTTTAAATAAATTATGGCCCTCGAATTGAGGGACAAAATCTCTTCCAGCCCACAGCTGCACGTGATTTTCAGCGCAGATGTAGCGCTCGAATAGTGCCACATCGTGCGCTGCAAACCGCGTGCAGCGATTTATATGGAATTTGTGTTTAGACAGTGCAGTTGTCACGGGCGCCGGGCACCCGAAACAACCACACTGTCATATATACATTGAGCATATATTGAGCATTCTGAGCTTGATCTGTGGGGTCGGGGGCCCGGAGAGAGGCGTGTGTGCGTGGGGCTGAGAAGGCCCTGTGTTGAGTTATGAAAGACATAATTAAGCGGCCTAATGAGAATTAGGGCACGCTTAGTAGAGGTTTGGTCCCACCCTCTGGGTGCTGTGTATCCCTCGAAAAGCGTGCCCTCAAATTAAACACATTTTTAATTAATTAAAGAGAGTTAATGATGATTGTTAAACGCCTCTTAGCCACAGCTTGTTAAAGTCACTAAGGCAAAATGAAAACACAGAAGAAGAAGAACATCTGATGAAGATTGGTGTTAGGGAGAGAGAGTTGTACTTACGTAAGTAAAAACAGATACAAGAGAAATATAAATAAATATATATATGTATACGTAGTATAGCCAATTACTTTTATGTAAATAAACTCATACATTTACCAACAGAATAAAACGTCACCATAATCGTCGCTACAGACCCCAGTTTCCCTCCTTAAGTTTGTATATAGTGTTTTCTGGGATCTAGCGACGCTTACGTCTGTCACTATAACTGTTGTATGTGTTACTGTAGATATCAGACTAGTAAGTTAAGTTAATATACTATGTAATCTTAGCCTATTGTGTAGTTTCATGTAAGTATTAATACTATAACTTGTAAAGACATAGTTTAAAGTGTAGTGATAAATTGTTTGGTGCTTGTTTGTAGTAGTTTTTGCAAGCATTACAATTAATTCTTAGTAAGTAGGCAAACCATGTCCACATTCATTCATTCTTTAATAAGATGTAAAGCTTCTATTTGGAATTAGAGGATAATTTTGAGATCAAAGAGCGATGTAATTCAATAATTGCCTCTCAGTGAACGACCTGGAATAAAACCAGTAAAAATTAGATAAGTAAATAATAATGGTTGTAATGACTGGTATTCCATACAACTCACCACAATGACACTCATGGTATTTCAAATCACAACATACTACAACACATCATTATCTCAACAACCAACACCATTACACATTATCCACATCATATCACATCAATCATTCATTCCGTTATTAGGAGCCAACCACCTCATGGGGCCTAGGGTTAAGACTGGCCACCCTACACTGACTCTTGTTAGGCCCTCTAGGCAAACCGGGATAGTCGGGCGAGGGTGCACGGACTGTTGAGGGGCAAGACCGCTGTTCTAAGGGGAAAGACCCCAATTATGTTCTATGCTATACGTTTGGGAGTACCTGCTAGCGGAAACGACTGTCCGCATGCCAGTGCGGGGTAGCTGCCCGTGTGCTTATCGCCCGTGCCGTAGTCACCACTGCGTCGTGACCGTGACCTCAGGGTGCTAGACAGGGTGTAGGACTACCACGAGGGCTCTCCCGACCAGAAGGGTACCACGTGTAAATCCTACATCGTGGAATAAACTACAATCAAGATCGTTCCCTTAAGGAACAAGAGGATTAAGAAATGTTGTGGACGCTTATTAGAATAACCGAAACAGAAACACCTAGTTGAGATAAATGAAAATAAATGATTAGTTACTTGCTTGTTTCTTTAAGTTCAATTGCATGTAAATGGCTTAACTACCACTCTACTTAGTGTTAGTTGACTACGGATTATATAATCATATTCAGGTCAGGGATTTGAGCAGCCAGCGCCATCGGCTGCCGAGGGTGCTGGGCCCAGCCGAGCCCAGCCGTAGCGTTTTTCCTCTTTTCTATTCTAGAGCCTTTTGTAGTAGTGAGTACTTTAGTATGTATTAGATATTTCTGTTCATCTTACATTTTCCTCTGTTGTAATTATGATGGCTATGTATGTTGTAATACTCTTCCGCTCGTGGCATGTAATAATTTTGAGACTTATCGTCCTGTTTTTCAATTACTGTCTTTTTATTAATTCTGCTTAGTTACATTACATGTGTAGTTGTAGTATATTTTCTACTTTTGGGTTATTTCTCATTGGATGATTGGGTCTTAAGATTAGTCGAGGCGAGTTGATCTCGGGTCCTATAGGGATCTGGGATCGGGTCATAACAGTTGAAGAGTCATCAACCAGCTCAGGTCAGCCCAACTCCAACTCATGAAGACTCAACTCATCTCAACTCAGTTAAGCTTGGCTACTAGACCTAAGCTAGCTAGGAAGTTTTCAAGAACATCAGCTCCAACTCACCTCAACTCCAAACAAGTTGAAGTCAACTCAACTCAGCTCACCCTACTTAGCCTAGCTACTAGCAAAGAACTAGTTAGCTAAGCTAGTAGTAGAGTTCACAGACTACTCTTCTAGTATCTCCATGCAGACTCAGATTAGCTTACAGAAGCTCCTCCTAGTTATTTCTAGCTCCTGCCCTCCCTACTTAGCTAGCTACCCTACCTCCTCTCTACTCAGAGTGGTCGGCCACCTAGCTCCATAACTCCACCAAAAACAACCACCTTCTCCCTTTTCTTTTGGTGCCAAAATCTATAACCACCACCACCCTTGGCACCCCTTCAAGGGTGGCACCAAACACATGCACCTCTTCACTAAATAACCACCACCATAACGAACCTATGTTGGTGCCAAAAATACCACAACCACTACCCTAAGTTGGCGTCAACTTTCAACCCCATCTCCACCATCCATTTGTTGGCGCTAAAAATGCTAACCCCTAACCACATCAAAGTTGGCGCCAACCCTCCTAAATCCTACTCCTCTACGCCCCTTCCTATGGCACCAAATAACATCAACCCACCATCTCATAACCACCCCCACGACAAAACATCCTAGCCCTCCATCCACTCGCCACGCCACCTAACCCTAGATTAACCTAAGGTGGCACCAAGCCTTCTCCCTCCTAGTCTATATATACCACCTATAATCACCATTAAAAGGTATCCTTGACTACACAATTTCTTCTACCTAAATCACCATTAAAGGCCAAGGAAGAAGGAGGTTGGACATGCACATTACAAGGGTCCCCTACCATGCCCCTGTAGTCTCTACACTCCATTCTTCTCCCTCCTTGTGTCTAAGTCAAGGAGCATCAACTTGGAGGACGACTAGGCAGGGATTGAGGGTGGACGTCTACCACCCTAAGAGGAGCTAAAGAGGAAGCATTCAAGGAGGAAGAAGGAGCTTTCTTCAAGTCTGGGAGCAACCATTCTTGGAGTGAAAGCAACTTCAATTGGGAGATTTTTCTTTCTACTTTTCTTGTCATTATTCTTGTAGTAGAGAAGCTTTCCTCTACTTGGCAATTAATTGTGTCAAATCCCTCCACACAATTGAGCTTCCCAAGTTGATTGCAGACTTTCATTCTTTTTTTTTTTTTGAAACTTGGTAGACTTTCATTCTTCTTACTCTAAATTAAAGTGCCTTTCATCATTTCTTTATGTGTCTTCATTATTTTATGTATATCAATTTCAAGCTTTAGTTTAGTGGTTTTGTGCACCCACTCCACCTTTCTAATTATTCTAGGCACACTTGCCTAGGGTGAGCTCAGAAAGGAGGATTTCATTTATCTTGATCACATAGGTGTAATTCATGTTTCATTGCTCATGTTTTGAAAACCCTAAAAAGTACAAAACCCGAAAAACACAAAAAGAAGATTTGAGAGAGAGAGAGAGAGAACACCGTTTTGATAACTGCAAATTGGCCTCTTTGGAAGATTCTAGATACTCATCCTATCTAGGAATATAAATTTAAAAGTTGTGTGGATTTGCGTATTTCAAAGACTTTAAAACCCGATTTACAAATCACGCAATTTTTCGTATCACACGCTCACCCCTCAGCATCTACAGGTGGATAGCCTGCCAACCCGACTACTTCCCCTATATTCCTTCGACTTGACGATACTCTTCGACCTCATCTCCAAGGTCCGCAACCTCCCCCAAACTGAGGACTACTTCACATCTCTCTCGTAACCTTCTAGAAACAAGTAGCTCTACCTCACTCTCCCTGAGGCCTACTTATGAAGGAGGCATCTAACTCATATTATTCTTTGCTTAAGAGTTTGATCCAGAAGGGTTGCATGAACGATACCTCCTCATACAATGTGGTGATGACAATGCACATGGAGCTTAGGGAGCACAAGAAGGTCATCTCATTGATCAAAGAGATGGAGGATAGGGATGTACCACTTGACATATTTATTGTAATGTGACAAGCTCTACAACTTTAAAGTTAGGTGTTTTTTTCCCTACAAATTTTTGAACTCAATCACCTTTATAACATAGGGTGATCAAGGAGGAGTTGTTGACTAGAAGGGTGGTTTGGAGGGATGTGGTGTTAACAACCCATTTGTAAATGGGAGGAGGTCTGTCTTGCAATGGTTCACTAGGGGACGAATGACCTCCACCACACTCCCACTGTAAGAAGAATCTACAGTGGTTCGAAAGATGAGAGGATAATATCCCTAGAATAGCATTCTTTTTTGTTTTTCCCCCTTTTTAGTATGTTGGGGGTCAACTTGGGAAAATCCTCGGTATGGATGGCATTAGAAATTCTGGTGTGCCCAAGCAATTGTTTTCTTGATAGAAATAGAGGACGGATGAAAAATGAACATTTTTAAATTATCATCTCTTTAGAATCCTCTATGGCCTAGATTTGGATAAGTGTGATGGAATTGCTGCTTGCTCACTTGAAGTTTTTGTGAAACATGCATGGATTTGTCCCAAAGGTATTATGCAGTTGGGTGTATTCGAATATGGTTACTTGCCAAAAGCTTGCCAATGATTACTAATTTTATTGGTTATTTTTAAATATTACTACTCTACAATGATATCAACTGGACTATGGTCATGCCCATTTACATATGCCTGCTGAATTATTTACCCTTAAATGAGTACTAGATTCCATAATTTTGTGATGACGAGTATGCTAAAAATGGCTCACATTGTCAATTTTTAATTCTTTCATCTTTGATGTGTGAAAGTATTTGGTGGACTTCTGGATGTGGGGAAATTATGAAAGTCCCAATTCCTCTCCCCGGAAGACGTTCAAACTAGACCTCAACACTCAATTTCCTATTGATGGGACCTCTTGAAGTTTCAGGTAAACCTTGCACACCAACCTTCATATAAGTTAAATCTTAACTGTAACAATAGATTTACATGGTATAATTTTTACTTTTCTGTAAGTATATCTGATAAAAGTTGTTCATTATTCCTTAAAAGTTATAATCACCTTCAGTCAGGGGATAAATATTGTTTGTCACCTATGCATGTTCCGTAAGGGATCCATCAATGGTGCATCACCCACCTTTCCTACAGGCTCTAGAAAAATCATTCTAGCTATTATTCTTATATTTTCACATCTTACATTTCGTTGCATGGCTTCCTATCCATTATAGGTGCATTTTTCATTATCTTCAAATTAACCAGTGCTTAACTTGATTAAATTTGATTCACCGTTGGGCTATTATTTTAAACATCAACGTGTTTTCATCTTTTGCTATATCGATGATGATGCAAAAAATAAGAAAGCAAAGGAAAAATCAAGAAAATTAACATTGAACATCCTTTCTTATGGGTGTCCCCTCATGAAAGAAACACAATTATATTCCAAGTATTTAATTACAACATTGAGTTTATAGGCTTACGAGCTCTATAAACAGAGAACAAAAGATGGAGAGACACCTCACTGGAAGAGGAGGCAAAGCTTCAGTCTCAGCAGAAGATTTGTGTAGACTCATCTTCACTCTTTTGCAATGAAGATGAGAAAAAGAAGTTACGGTCTTTTTCGTTGTAGCAAAGCATGGGTATGATACACTAGTATTAACTCAAGGAGAGTGGCCTTTGGAGAATCCCTCTAATTAATCCACCTATCATGCCATCATCAATTGCTTCACCCAATTTTCCCTATTTCCGTTCGTGCCATTTCCATTTCTCACATATCTTAAATGTTAGCACCACATTTTTCATTTACAGTCTTGTACCTTGCTTCTACAACTTTTTCCTACCTATCTTTGAGACACGTGTTTGGCACTTCATGTAATGCCTGCCACATTTCCCATATGCTTATTACCACTCTCCTTTCCTTCATCTTGCATCTTTACCAATGCCACATGTCAATTGCCATGGTAATACCCATCGATCATGCTTCACTTCCACGATCATGCGAGGAGCTTCAAGATTAATTATTTGATTTGCAAAATAAGTCAAAGCATTCAAGACATTTCTATTAAGTTCATGGCAAATAAAATCCACTATGGGAATCCCCAAAGTGAAGCGCAGAAAATCGAACACTAGTATATATTAATTGGGGAGATACAATTTCACTCATGAATCATTTTGTATAAATATTAGTGTTATTACACTAGTGTAATACGTTTTGATATTTTAAGTAAATAGGTGCTTTTAACATTCTTGTCAAAGCAATTATTATTTCTTGCATTGTTTTATTTAAAATACCAAAATAACTGCATTTGTGCTATTCTTGTGTATAGTAATTAGCCTAAAGAAAACTTACTATTTGACTAAATTTTATTATGTAATTGACAATAAATGTGAGTAGATCATTCGATTCTCATGTAGGTGATGAATTAATCGAAAGATGAAATTCATTTATCCCACATGATTGATCTCTCATATTTGGTTATCTACATTAAAATTTACCCTTTATAGTATTGGTATTTCTATCTAAAGACTAAATGTCATTATTGTATTGAATTATTTTCTAACTTTCATTTATTCATTAGAGCATGTTTTTGTCTTTTATTTTAGTTAACTCCTCCGTATCTTCTATTTCTATCAATCTAAACTCCATTTCAAAATTAAATGGATCTAATTTCAAATTCTGGAAGGAGAGTGTCATGATAATTTTGAGATGCATGAATCTAAACTTTGCATTAAGGATGGAACAACCTCCTCCTCTTATGGATCAAAGTACTTCTGATGCAAAGAAAAGCTTTAAGAGGTTCGCATGTGTCTCATGATCATGAAGTGCATCATTCCAGAAAATTTCACGGCTACTATCGTAGAGGAATCCAACTCGAAAGGTGTTAGGACCCGATTCTTGGATCCCTACAGGACCCAAGACCAGCTTGCCTCGACTAATCCCAAAACCTAATCTTCCAACAAGAAATAACCAAAAGTAGGAAAAATAAACCACAATCACACATACAATATAACTGAGCAGAAGAAAAGTACGAAGCAGTAAAAAAGGTAGAACAACAGTCTCAACACGTAGTATATGCCACCACATCAACAATAGAAAATGTAACGGAAACAGAAAGCAACAGGAATAGTAACTAAGTGTCCATTACTCACTACAACAGCAGGAAAGCGACAATGCCGAAAGAACAACTACGGCTAGGCCCAGCACCCTCTGCAGTCGAAAACTCAGGCTGCTCAACTCCTGCTCCTGAAAAGTGTTATGAAAGGAAAGAGTCAGTGAACATTGAGTATGTAGGTTCCCGGCCCTACCAGGAGCGGTGAGATCAGTGTGACGTAAAAAAAATTACGGAAATGAAATATAAATAATCTCACAAATAAGCAATCCTACAAGGTACACAAAGATTTTTAGGTGGAAACCCAAACCGGGTGAAAACCACCACCTAACCCTCTCGAGTTAGGATTTTCCGATCAACCAAGTTGATCAAAAACCACTAAACCGAATCACTTAAAACGAGGGTGATTCAACCTCAATACAACCACGCTACAAGTACGAGGGTAGCGTTCCTCAACCCCTTCTCTCCACGAGAAGGATTTTGTCCCACGAAGGAGACGGGAATTCGCAAAGCGAATACCCAACCAAAAGACAAAGATAAAATAAAACAAGTAATCCTATAGAGCCAACAAAGTAATTTAAACCTAGCTTCTATAGGAAATAGGAAACTCCCCTTTGCAAGGAGTGCGTCGAGTTGATGACGCGGTGCGTGTGCCACGCGACGGCGCAACGTCCCTCTCGTGAACAACGGCGGGAGAGCGGGTGCGCAAAGGAAATTTAGCTCTCTAGATGATGGAACTTAAGCTTGGAGAGCAAGATCTTTTCTTGGACACAAAAGAGTAGAAAGTATGTTGCTTAGGTGTGTCTAGGTGTTTCTTAGATGTGTGTTTGCATTGCAAAGGTTCCCCTCTATTTATAGAGGCCTTAGGAAGGCTTGGAAAAGCTTCCATAGCCGTTGGGTACAAAGCCCAAGTGAAGCAGCCCGAAATCAGGAACAATCATTACTCTGACAGGCTTATCAGACGTCTAATTCTGGCATTAGACGTCTGGAAGTTCACTTTAAGACGTCTGATTTCATGGTCAGACGTCTGATTTTGGGCGGGTTGCTTCCTGACTTGGATCAGATCTAAACAGGGTTTTTGTGCAAGTCCATCAGACGACATATAGGACGTCTGGAAACCTACTTTTACTGTGGGAATGGATTTCCAAACGTTGCAACGGCTAGAAAATCTCTGAGAAGAGATTTTGGGTCAGCCGAGGCAAAACAGTCAATTATCAGACGTCTGGATAGTCCTATGGACGTCTGATAAGGCTCTAACGGTCATATCCTAAGTGTTTGCTAAGCCAGCCAACGGTCCATTAATTGGACGTCTGGCAAATCCATCAGATGTCTTCTAAGACGTCTGGTCTAAGGTCTGAACGTCTGATTTTATCAGACAGAACTAACTATGTCCAGCCTAACAGTTATCAGACGTCTGAAACAACAGTCAGACGTCTTAAAACATTTGATCAGACGTCTGATTTTGGAATTAGACGTCTGAAAATGCTGTTTGAGCCCTATATTGGTTTTCTAAGTATTCTACAGAAAACCTAAGTATCCTAGGGTTGTGCAGGTGTTCCTAGGACTACTGTTAGGGTACTTTGAGGCTCTTTAACATAATATTCTAAGGAAGTAAAAAGAGCAAGAAAATAAAGACAAGAGATACAAGAAAGGATTAAAAAGAATCTATCCTATTCTTTTTGTCTTCTATCTTCAATCTGTCGCTCCACCCGAACCTCCTCTGTTTTCCGTCATGCTCCTCCAATCCGTCCTGGATGCGAGCTTGAACTCCGTTTAAGCACGTCTACATTTGCAAATGACCTGAAATCTAGGACTCAAATTGCAAATGTTAAATAACACGTGTTTTGTTATCATCAAAACAAATGATCGTGGTGCTCTAGCACCAACAGAGTAGAGTGGTGTTTATATTATTTAAGTACAAGTACAGTAAAAACAACAGCAGATTTATTTCTCCTTTCTATTTATCTTATTTATGTGTTTATGTTTCATCTATTTCTCAAAGTATCCAGGTATTTCTTTATCTTGCGTGTTCCTCGTGGGAACGATCTTGATTGTAGTCTTTTCCGTAGAGTAGAAGGTGTACGTGGTGCTCTCTTGGCCAGGAGAGTCTCCCATGGTAGTCCTACACCCAATCAACCACCCCGAAGTCACTGTCGAGACATAGCGGTGACTACGACACGCGTGATAAGCGCACGGATAGCTACCCCACACTGACACACGATCAGTCGTTTCCGCTAGTAGGTACGCCCAAAGTACAACACGGAACAGTATAGGGCCTTGCCCTCTCAAAATAGGGGTCTCGCCCCTCAGAACCAAATAGGGGTCTCGCCCCTCCACAGTCCTCGTACCCTCGTTTGACTACCCCGGTTTATCCAGAGGGCCTAACAAAGTCGGTGTAGGGTGGCTAGCTGAACCCTGAGCCCCGTGGGGTGGCTAGCTCCCTCCCTACACTAGTAGCATACCTCGATACTGCGTACATAAGGGCCAACAGGAGTCGGTGTAGAGTGGCAAATCCTAATCCCGGGTCTCAACCCAAGGGAGACTAGCTCCACTCTACACTTAAAGGGGACAGTTGCTCTCCTTGGTACCACGTACACAAGGGCCAGCACACTTTTCGTCTACATTCCAGATTCTGTTTATCCACAGAAGTTATACTCCTAATTCCCCGTAGGGTTCATACTCATATTCACCTCATTTATCCAAATCCAGATTTCATGTTTCATAATTCATTCCTCATCCATATACAGGCAACTCGTGTTTCCATAATTCAATTGTCAAAAACATGCAGCTTGTGGTTTCACAGGCAATTTTTCAATTATATACAGACAGCTAGCATTTTAACATGCATCTCGTAATTATATTAAAGGCATTTGCTAGCAATTTATCTTAACCATGCATTCGAGTAAACAGTACAACTCAAACAGGCTCATTCATTTCTACCCTAGGGTTCATTCCATATCCTAGAGTTCAATCCGACTATTTCAAACATGTACATTCTTATTTACATATTAAAAATTGAATTAAACCACTCTACCGGGTATCACGGGAGGAATGGGGGCCTGTGCCGCAGATCTCGTCGTCTCCGCGAGCCCCGAACATGTCACCGGCTAGTAACATGTACCAGCGACTAATTTATATTAGACGAGGTCAAAACAGTAGATGCTTAACATGAATACGTAGAGGAACTCGAGTGGAAAATAGTGGTACTTCGTTCGCGGAAATCCGATTCCATTTGAGTCTTAAACAGGCCAAAAACACGGTTACTGATCAAAATCAGACGTCTAGGACCAATCCCAGACGTCTTAAAAGATGTCAAAAACTCACCTTGTGTTTCTTGTGGCTGATTAGATGTCCAAACTCCCTCTACAACCGTCTGGGGACAGTTCCAGACATCGGACAAGGTCTCCGGTCGTCTGAAAGCACCTTCGGACACCTGGTGATGTGATCAAACGTCCAAAAGTGCTTAGGAAAGCGCACCGCATGCCTTCCCAAAGCTTGCACCTCCGTACGAACACCCACAGACACAACGGTCAGCCGACATCCCCTGCGCTATGATTTACATGGCGTAGGAAGATACGTACCTTGAGATATCAGGCTTTTAGACGTCCAGCCTCAGCTCCGAATGTCCGAGTCCCTTGCCAGTCATCAGAACATCACACCAGACGTCTGATACTGGAAAACTTCCAGTACCAAAATCTCCTCGCAGCTCCCCCTGCTCGCATCTCCGCCGCAGCAGCAGCTCCAACAGTTGCAGGAGCTTGAGCAGCTCCCCACCAGCGTCCTCCTTGCACGTACGCGCCCGTTGCCAGCTGTGCAAGCTTCCCCGAGCTCCCGAAGGTCCTCCAACCTTCCAAGCTCTCTTCCTTCCTCTCTCTTGCTCTCCCTCGCTCGCCCCCCCTCTCGCTACTCTCGTCTAGCCTCGCCACAGCCTCACAGGAGGCGCTGGAGGTGGTGGTGACTGGTGGTGAGGGGATGAGAAGGAGGGGAGGGATTTAAATAGGATGGGAATTAGGGCTTTCGAGGTGAGGGTGCGGGGAGAGAGAAACCTCTGTGCATCGCCCGTGTACAAAGCGCGAAGTGCAGTACGAAAAATCCCACTTTCAGACGTCCGGGCACGTGTCCAAACGTCTGGACAGACATCTGACTGAAACTCCAAATGTCTTAACCAACTAAAAATATAACAAGTCATTACAAAAGGGTTCCTTGATGTGATAGACAAACGTTTTGCAAAGACCGAAAAAGCATAAACAAGCAATCTTCTAGTGGCTCAGAACGTGATTGGGATCGGTGACGTACTTCCTAAGGTTGGATACGTGAAACACGTCATACACTCCAGAAAGTTGAGGAGGAAGGGCAAGTCGGTAAGCAACGAGTCCTACCTGCTCCAAGACCTCAACGGGGCCCACAAACCTTGGCGCAAGCTTCCCTTTCACTCCAAAACGCTGTAGGACCTTCATGGGCAAAACACGGAGAAAGACGTGATCCCCAACCTCAAACTGTACCTCTCTGTGTTTCCGGTTAGTGTAAATCTTCTTCCTGCTGCTGACAGTGTGGAGTCGTCTGTGAATCTTCTTTATCACCTCCTGACTCTACCGGATCAGCCTGGGATCAACCTCCCACTTGGTCCCCACTTCGACCCAACTCAAGGGTGCAGTACACCTCTGTCCGTACAGAGCCTCGTAAGGTGCCATGCCGATGCTCGAGTGGTAGCTATTATTGTATGCAAACTCTGCCAAGGGCAAATGCTCCTCCCAGAAGCCTCTCCAGTCTAGTACACAGGCACGCAAAAGGTCCTCAAGTGTTTGTATGGTGCGCTCTGACTGTCCGTCCATCTGGGGGTGGTGAGCGGTACTGAACCTCAAATGTGTCCCCAAGGCCTGCTCAAACTCAGCCCAGAATCGGGAAGTAAAACGAGTATCCCTGTCAGATACAATCTCACGTGGGACTCCGTGTAGGCGTGCCACATCTCGGATGTATCTCTCTGCTAACTATGCTGGTTCAAATGTGACTCGGATAGACAGGAAATGCACTGTCTTCGTCAACCATTCTACTATCACCCAGACTGCATCATGTCCCCGCTGGGTAACTGGTGGACCCACCACCAAGTCCATGGTGATGCTCTCCCACTTCCACTCTAGCACAGGAAGTGGCTGCAATGGCCCTGCAGGCCTCTAATGCTCGACCTTCACCTGCTGGCATACCAAACATTGCTGCACAAACCCACCAACATCCTGCTTCATCCCTCTCCACCAAAAGTCGCGTCACAAGTCATGGTATATCTTTGTGTTCCCGAGATGTATGATGAACCTAGACCCGTGCGCCTCAGCCAGGAGCTCTCTCAACAACTCCACGTCCCTAGGAAAGCATAAGTGTCCCCTCATGCGCAATATCTTGTCTGAAAAGGAAAAGTCTCCTGGGTCCCCTGTCAATCCCCTGTCTCTCAGCGTCTGTAAGTACAGGTAGGCCATCTGCCCGATGATGATGCGGTCTATCAGCTCAGGTCATGTCTGCCACGTCATTGTCTCTATCCCACAATACCCCTGTAACTCCCGAGGTCGCCAACTGCCCAACTCCATGAGTCTGCAACTTTGTGTCTGTAAACTGGCCAAGTGGGTGGGGGCCTTCCAGCTCAAGGTGTCAGCCACCACATTGGTCTTCCCTGGGTGGTAGGAGATGCTGTAGTCGTAGTCCTTCAGGAGCTCTAATAAACGTCTCTGTCTCATATTAAGCTCCTTCTGATCAAACAAGTACCGCAGGCTTTTATGATCCGTGAAAATCTCGAAAGTCTCACCGTAAAGGTAGTGCCCCCATGTCTTTAGCGCAAAGACAACAGCTGCCAGCTCTAAGTCATGGGTAGGGTAGCTATGCTCATGGGGCTTCAGTTGCTGCGAAGCGTAAGCGACAATCTGACCCCGTTGCTTGAGCACACCCCCTAACCCCTACAAAGAAGTGTCGGTATAAACCACAAAACCGCCACTGCTGTCCATGCTGCGCCTGATCCCGCGAGTAAACGAGTACGTCGTCAATGAACACCACCACAAACTGGTCTAAGTACAGCCAGAAAACACGGTTCATCAAATCCATAAAGTCAATGGGAGCATTGGCCAACCCAAACGACATGACCAAGAACTCGTAGTGCCCGTACCAGGTATGGAAAGCTGTCTTGGAGACGTCGGTCTCCCTAATCCTGAACTGGTGGTAACTCGACCTCAAATCTATCTTAGAGAACACTGCGGCATCTCGCAACTGGTCGAAGAGGTCGTCAATCCTCGGCAGCGGATACTTGTTCTTGATGGTGACCCTATTCAGCTGTCGGTAGTCGACACAAAGTCGCAGGGTATCGTCCTTCTTCACAAACAGCACAAGGGCTCCCCACGAGGACACACTAGGCCTCACAAAGCCCTTCTCCAACAAGTCCTATAGTTGTGACTTGAGCACTCGCAGCTCAAGTAGTGCCACTCGATATGGTGCAGTAGAAATGGACTGGTCCCCGGTACTAGTGAGTTCTCAAACTCGATCTCACGCTCAGGCGGTAGTCCTAGCAGCTCCTCTGGAAAGGCGTCGTGGTACTCGTAGACCACCGGGATACTCTGAAAGTCATCCATGAAGCTAGGCTCTGCTACTACACATGCCAAAAAGCCCTCACACCCCTGGCTTAAAAGTCTGGCCGCACAAAGCGCGGAGATGCACCTGAAACATCTATCCACCGGCTGTCCGTGAAACTCGAAGGGAGGCAACTCCGGTATGGAGAAGATGATATTCCTCCCGAAACAGTCCACCAGGGTGTAATAGGCGAGCAGCCAGTCCATCCCTAGGATCACGCCAAAATCCTCCATTTGTATCACAATCAGATCAGCGGGGAGGTTGTGTCCCCCTATACTGGCCTCGTAGTCCGTGTAAACCTCCTCGACTACAAGCAACTGGCCACCTGGGCCTCTGATCACAAACAGATCCTCTAACAGTAACTGCCCTGCCTCAAACTAATGGCAAAACTCATAGCGACGAAGGAGTGCATGGCAACGGAATAAAAAAGTACATACACTAATCTGCCAGAAATAGTAACAATACCTGCCACCACTGAACCTGAAGCCCTGGTGTCTTTGTGTGTCAGGGCGTTGACACGCCCCTCAGCCCTCGATACAGACGAAGCAGGTATACTCTGGATCGGGCGAGCAGTAGCTGGCCGGTACCCTCCTCGTGACTACTACCCTCCCCCACATGCTTGGTGACCACGACCACCAGCTCGATCTCCAGCACTCGATGCAGGGAGCATTTGCTGTGCTCCGGCCTTAGATGGGCAATCTCGGCTGATGTGGCCCAGCTGGCCACACTGGTAGCAGAGGGGTACATGACCTCCCTCCGTAGGTCCCTGCTGGTGGCTAGGTGGGGGTTCGGTGCTGGCAATTGGCCCCTGTATGGGGCCCCCAAAGGCCAACGATGGCCCCGCAAAACAACACGGCTCTCCTGCGGGAGTCGTGTGCCTCCTCTCCCGACGGCCCTGAGAGTACTTTGGCTGGTAAGGCCTCTTTCGTCTGTTGTTAGTGTCTCGAGCGGCCAGGTTGGTCTCCTCATAAGTCATGGCTACCTCAACCACACAAGAGAAAGTGGGCAGCCTCAGGGGTTTGACATACCCCCGAATAGTAGGTCGGAGCCCCTCAGTAAACCTCCATAGGCGCTTCTCCTATGTAGACACAGCTGTCGGGGTGAAATGTGAAAGATTCAGAAAATGCATGCAGTACGCGCTAACCGTCATAGTCCCCTGGCGGAGAGTGTGAAACTCCCACCTCCTCTAGTCCTGCCAGGTCTGCGGAAAGTATTGCTCGCAGAAGAGAGCCACGAACTGGTCCCACGTCGACTCTCTCCCCTCCTGGCCTTTGACTGCCCTCCACCACCTATGTGTTGCGCTCTCTAGTTGGTATGTGGCAAAGGTCACGCGGCACTCTGCGGGAGGGCGAAAGGTGTCGAACACCTTCTCTATCTGCTCCAGCTAGTCCTCTGCCTCAGATAGGTCCTCATCCCCCTTGAAGGAGGGGGGCTTCAGCTTCTGGAACTATCCAAAAAGCTCATGGTGGAGTTGCAGTGGGGGAAAGGGCATGCCTCTAGGCAAGGAGGGATCGTGCTCGGAAGTGTCAAAGTGCAGTGGGGGTGGTGGAGGACCACCCCCTCCCCCTCCTACTCGTCCAGCGCTGTGATGGTCTCTCTATCCCACCGAGGACATCCCGTCCACGTCCTCAGGGAGAGGTGCCCGTGGAGGATGGTGGAGCTCCTCTCGCACGATGTCTTTGATTAGCTGGGCGAGATCCTGGGCTTAAACGCCCGGGAGAAGAGGTGGGTCAACTGGTACCTCAGGTCTGGCATGTCTACCCCTCCGACCTCGTCCATGGTCGCGACCACGACCTACCTCGGGAACTCCCCGACGAGGCATCTCCTGCAAGGAGACGCAAGAGATAGAATAAGAGTGTCAATGATACCGGATTACATTGAGAAAAAGACTCGGAAACAAAAATCAAAGCGATATGTTGTGGTAGCTATCCTAGTTATATGCACGTGAGTGGTTATTCTCAAGCCAATTGATACATTTCTCGGGACGACCTTGCTTTGATACCATCTTGTTACGACCCGATTCCCAGATCCCTATAGGACCCGAGATCGGCTCGCCTTAATTAATCCCAAAACCTAGTCGTCCAACAAGAAATAACCAAAAGTAGGAAAAATAAACCACAATCACACATGCAATATAACTAGGCAAAAGAAAAGTATGAAGCAGTAAAGAAGGTAGAACAACAGTCTCAACACGTAATACATGCCACCACATCAACAACAGAAAATGTAATGGAAACGGAAAGCAACAGGAACAGTAAACTAAGTTTTCATTACTCACTACAACAGCAGGAAAGCAACAGTGCTGAAAGAACAACTACGGTTGGGCTCGGCTGGGCCCAGCACCCTCTGCAGCCTAAACTTGGGCTGCTCAACTCCTGGTCCTAAATAATGTTATGAAAAGACAGAGTCAGCGAACGCTGAGTAGAGTGGTGTTTATATTATTTAAGTACAAGTACAGTAAAAACAACAACAGATTTATTTCTCATTTCTATTTATCTCATTTATGTGTTTCTATTTCATCTATTTCTCAAAGTATCCAGGTATTTCTCGATCTTGCGTGTTCCTCATGAGAATGATCTTGATTACAGTCTTTTCCGTAGAGTAGAAGGTACATGTGGTGCTCTCCTGGCTGGGAGAGTCCCCCGTGGTAGTCCTACACCCATTCAACCACCCCGAGGTCACTGTCGAGACGTAGCGGTGACTATGGCACACGCGATAAGCGCACGGGTAACTACCCCGCACTGACACGTGGTCAGTCGTTTCCGCTAGCGGGTATGCAATAAGTACAGCACAGAATAGTATAGGCCTTTGCACTCTCAGAATAGAGGTCTTGCTCCTCAGAACCAAACAAGGGTCTTACCCCTCTACAGTCCGCGTACCCTCGTTTGACTACCCTGGTTTGCCCAGAGGACCTAACAAAGTCGGTGTAGGGTGGCTAGCTGAACCCCGGTGATGGCAACACCATAATGAGCCCAAACTAGCTCATTTTGACCCATAAAAGAGAAAAAGAGCTCCCACATAATCAACTGGAGGGCCTAATTCACTAAATAATCATTCTGAGATAAAAGCAAGAAACAAGGGGTAAAACTGCAATTTTACCATTTCAGTACAACAAAGGGTTTTCTCAATGGTTAAACACAGGTTAAATGGTCTTACCAAGATAAAAAGTAGGTTGGTTCAAACAGAAAAGGGTTCGTGTGAATTCTGGGAATTAAATGACTTCTTGTAACCCTAAAATAGACTCACTTCATTAAACAAGGTTCTGGTTGGGATAAAATTTACCTAAATCATCTAAAAATCATAGAAAAATATTCTCTAGGGTTTAGAACCTTCAATTTGGCCATTAGAACCTATTTTAACTTAGAATGGGGTCTCAGCTAGATATTTTCCCTAAATTAGATTTTTACGTAAATTGACCAGTCGAACATAGTCAAACCCAAAATCCAACTTCACCATTGGATTCCTTAGGTCCAAATTAGGTTTTTACCAAAATTTGGACCTAAAAGGAACTCATCTTAACCTACTTTGCAAACAGGTCTGACCCAATTACATCTCTACCCTTATCTTTCAAAAACACTTACAATTGACCCCCTAGCTTCTTCTTCATTCTTTGCAATTAGGTCCCTCCACCATTATAGCGAAGGAAATCCTACTCTGGCGAACTTGAGAAGGCAATTCCTCCTTGATTGCTCAGAGAATCCCTCCCAAAATTGGGAGGGAGATTCTCTGAGTAATCTCCTCCAGTATGAACCCATCAGTGAGCCCTAATTTGTACCCAATCTCTCATGCGAACGCATGAGATTTGGGTCTTTTTGAAGCTTCCTACTCTGGCAGACATACCTTGCTAGGAAGCTTGGCTTCCAAGCACAAATCATCCCCAGAGGCCTATTTAAGCAACCCCTGATTCATCCGCATCTCCTCAGCTTGGAATTGGGTCGGTCCACCCTCAATTCGTCTCTCCTCGCCGGCCACAACATCTCCGCAAGCTCCGACGGTTCCTCCCTCTCTCTCTCGTTGCCCAACCACAATACCAATGGTTGGGTTGCCTTCCTCTCATTCATCTGCGTCGCCCATACCAGCCCTGACACTGCCACTGCCCTCATCTTCACCGCCGCCTCATCTACGGAGATCTTCGTCTCCAGCATCAACCATACCAGCCCAAATGCCTCTCTTGTCTCCTTTGTCCTTTGTTTAGGTCTGTTAGCTTCCCTTTCTCTTCTACTCCCATTCCCCCTCTTTATTTCTCAAAAGCACCCCTCGATGCCACCGATCACCATCATCTTCACCTCCAGCCATACCTCCGACGAGGAATCCCCGTCGCTCTGCACATCCACCCGCCTCGCCAACCACCCTACAACCTCTGCAACACCCCACTGATCATCTCCCACTACTCCAATCACTTCGCCACTCACCCAAAAGCGCCCCTGAACTCACCCACTCACACTGTCACAGTGTGTCCTAAGCACACTCCCACAGGCGTTCCCATGCCACGCCGACCACGCCACCTATTCGCCGTGCCTATGCGAATCTCCCTAGACGTTTTAACGTGGCTGCAAGGCCGTGCTCATGATTTTAGGTTTGCGCAACACTGGCCGCCATGGACGAAGAAGCTTAAAGCTGCTTCCTGTGTTCTAGCTGTTACTGCTCCAGGCGTGAGTCCCAGGCGACGCAGACTTGAGGCACGAGTGCGTCCAGGCTACCAATTGGAGTCAACAGCCCAAGCAGCCTCGCCAACTAAGCCAAACACCTGCTGCTACAGCACGTGCAAGGGAGGTGGGATGTTGAGTCCCACCGCGGAAGTGGGCGAGCGAAAGTATGCACATAAATTGATTTTGTGCATAAGCCTTGTCGCCTCCTACTCACAGGGTGAGGTCCCTCTCTCCCCCTCTCATGGCCTTGTCCGCAGCACTGCCCACGCGAACCTGGCCACGACCCATTTACCCGACCGACTCACTCCTCGCTCACCACCCACGCTGGTGAGCCTGGACCCGGGTCTCCGTTAGGTCCGATTACCCGATCCAAATGTGGCTCTGGGAGAGCAAACCAAAATAGAGAAGAGAGAAGAGAGGAATGCTACGCAGGGGAAGGGGTTTTGCTGTGGAAAGATTGGCTCCACACTTAGCCAAATCCAAGGAAGGAAAAAAAAGGAAGGAGAAGGGTCAGGAGAAGAAGAAGGAAGGAGAACAAGCCAAGGAAGAAGGAAGAAACTGAGGTTCGCAAAGCTAAGGCAGAAGTCAGAGGAGAAGGAAGGAGTTGAAGGAAAGAAAAGAGCCGTAGAGAAGCTAAGGAAAAGAAGGAAGAAAGGAAGAAGAAGGAAGATGCCATGGAAGAGAAAGAAGAAAGAAAGAAGGAATCAAAAGAAGAAGAGGGAAGGATATTCCAAAGAACAGAGAAGAAAGATGATAAAGAGAAAGAGAGAAGAATAGGAGAAGTAGAAGAAAGGAAATAGAGAAAAAGGCACTGTAGCACTTCATTTTTAAGACGTTTGATTTTGTAATCAGACATCCAATCCTTCATAAGTCCATTATATATTTAGCTACATTTATTCTTATTATCCATATACTCATGCTTTATATCTTTAATCAGATTTTTTTGTAGTATTATGTGTTCAAATTGCATTCATTATTAAGCTTAGTGCATGAATTCCACTTGCTCCCTGTATTCAACCTCAGACTTTAAAATTCGAATAATAAATTGTATTTGTTTTGAACGCTTTTTCGACTATACTACAACGTGACCTTTTGAAAACTTGATCAAGCGCTCCTAAACACCCGGGTCCCGTGGGGTGGCTAGCTCCCTCCCTGCACTAGTACACACCTCGATACCGTGTATGTGAGGGCCAACAAAAGTCGGTGTAGAGTGGCCAATCCTAACCTCGGGTCTCAACCCAATGTAAAGACCCGTTCTGTCCTAAACCCTTTAAGACGTCTGAACTGTCGGTCAGATGTCTAGACCCCTTCCTAGACATCTGGAAATTGAAAATTTGGTACGTGACTTCGCATCTGCACACGGGCTACGCTCAAACAATACCGCTCTTCTCTCTCTTTCCCTCTTCTCTCCTCCATTCGAACCCTAGCGCACCCTTATAAAACCCCTCTCCCCCTCTTCCTCTCTTCCCCACTTCACCACAAGCCACCTTCCTTCCTCCCTCTCCACTACAGCGAGAGGGGTGAGTGAGAGAGAGAGCGCGAGAGAGAGTGACGAGGAGGAGAGGTAGCGTGAGGAGAGGAGGAAGAGCTTGAGCTCGCGAGCTCGTGGGAGCTCACCGGAGGACGCATGGCTGGAGAGGTGCATGCGGGAAGAGGAGCGCGTCGGGGGAGGCGTCCTCGACATTTGCTTCAGCCAGAGCTGCAGGCATGGAGGCGAGGCCGCGGCTGCGCGCAGCGAGGAGGAGCCGAAGGTAGTTCTGGTTCTGGGATTTCCCCAGAATCAGACATCCGACGTGCCGTCTAGACAACGGGTTGGACATCTAGTGACAACACCGGACGTCTGAAAGCAGTGTTCCGCGAAGGTATGTTCCTCTTGCGAATACGGCCATGTAGGCCGCACCATAGCTTCGATATGCATGGCTAAAAGTGGATGATTTGCCTGTCACGTGCAGAGATAGCTTCAGGAAGGCGTGGGGCACACCCTCCCATGCATTTTGGACGTCTGGACAGCTTACCAAACGACCGGAAGCACTCCCAAACGTCGGGAGGAGAGGTCGAACGTCTGGAGCTGGGTCCAGACGGTCAAGAAGAGGTTTTAGACATCTGAGGTCAACGCAGAACCTGAGGTGAGACTCTAGTTACTTTTAAGATGTCTGGACCTTGTGCCAGACGTCTGATTTAGGTCTGCAGTCCTGTTTTTGACCCGTTTAGGGTCCATTTGAGGTCTGTTTTTCGCAAACAAGATATCAATGTTTTTCTTGTGAGTTCCTCTACTTGTTAGAAGGCCTTTTATACTATTCTGAATGTTCCATTGTGGTATGTTCCTTGGTATAGGACTTTGATCAGTTGCGGGTTCGGGGCTTGCTGATGCACATGAGCCTACCGTTCGAGCCCCCAATACTCTCGAGTCAACTGGTAGAGTGGTTTTCCCCTATTTTAATTATTAAACCTGAATGCATATGTGAAATTAGATAACTAGAAACCTAGGATGTGGCATGAATCCTAGGATGAGAAGTACTTTCACTGTTTGTATGCGTGTTTGAAATTGCACTCTTAAATGAATGAATAGAAATGTGAACAACTGCCTGTTAATAAACAAGAGCTGCCTATGAAATATGAAATGCCTGTGCTTGTTAAACAGTTACCTGTGATATTACTTGTATATATTAAATGATGGAAATACGAGCTGCATGTGTATAATCTGAGAATAGAAATGTGAATGATGAAACCTGGTATGGAATGATATGGGAAATACGAGCATGAACCCTACGGGGAATTAGGAGTAGAGCTCCTGTGAATAAATGGAATGGATCTGGAAATGTGAGTGGGAAGTGAACTGGCCCTTGAGTACGTGATACCAAGGAGAGCGACTGTCCCCTGTTTAGTGTAAAGTGGAGCTAGCTGCCCTTGGGTTGGGACCCAGGGTTAGGATTGGCCACTCTACACCGACTTCTTTGGCCCTCGCGTACATTGTACTAGGGAGAGCTACTAGTGTAGGGAAAAAGCTAGCCATCCCATGGGGCCCGAGGTTCAGCTAGCTACCCTACACCGACTTGTTAGGCCCACTAGGCTAACCGAGGTAGTCAGACAAGGGTGCGCGGACTGTGGAGGGGCAAGACCCCTGTTTAGTTCTGAGGGGCTAGGCCCCTATTACTGAGAGGGCTAGGCCCTATACTGTTCTGCGCTGTACTTTGTGCGTACCCACTAGCAGAAACGACTGATCGCGTGCCAATGCGAGGTAGCTACCCGTAAGCTTATCGCATGTGCCGTAATCATAGCTACCTCTGTCCGTGACCTCGGGGTGGTGACTGGGTGTAGAATCACCACGGGGGACTCTCCCGGCCAGGAGAGCACCACGTGTGCCTTCTACCTTACGGAAAAGACTGCAATCAAGATCGTTTCCACAAGGAACATACGAGATCAAGAAAGAGATCTGAAAAATAAACCAATGGGTGAAAAGGAATAACTTGTAAAATAAAGTAATTGGAAAAGATAAATTACCTATTAGCTTTTACTGCTTTAGTTAGTTGGTTACCACTCTACTCAGCGTTCGTTGACTCTGTTTACTCATAACCCTTTTCAGGTCCAGGTGTTGAGCAGCCCGAGTCACCAGCTGCAGAGGGTGCTGGCCCCAGTCGAGTCCTGCAGTAGTCTTCCTGTTGTTGTACTTTCTTTTGTTAGTGAGTTCAAACTCTTGTTACCATTTACGTTTTTGTACTTTGTTTCCGCTTTACTGTTGTGGTGGTGATATGTACTGTTAGCAACTTTTACTTCCTTTACTGCTTGTACTCTTTTACTGTTAGTTACTTAGCATAGTGAATGTGGTTTACTTTCCTGCTTTTTGGTTATTTCTTGTTGGACGACTGGGTCTTGAGATTAGTCGAGTCGAGCCAATCTCATGTCCTGTAGGGATTCGGGAACCGGGTCGTAACAAGATGGTATCAGAGCAAGGTCGTCCCAAGAAATGAACTAACTAGCTTGAGAATAACCAATTCACGTTCATGTAACTAGAGTAACCACCACAATGTACCACTTGACATCTGTTTTGAGTTTCCTTCGCTGAAGTCCGTTAGAGTTGACTTCTTTTATTCTGTCTTCCGCGTCTCTTTGCAGGAGATGCCTCGATGTGGAGTCCTTGAGGCGGGCCGTAGATGCGGCCGTGGACGAGGTCGAAGGGGGGGACGTGCTGGGCCTGAGGTGTCAATTGACTAGCCACCTCTCCTAGGTGTTCAAGTCCAGGACCTCGCCCAGTTGATACATGACATAGTACGCGAGGAGCTCCACCCACCTCCACGGGCGCCTCTCCCTGGGGATGTGGAGGAGGAGTCCTCTGTGGGGCCGAGAGACCGGCGCAGCGCTGGACGAAGGGGAGGGGGTGGTCCTCCACCGCCCCCACTGCACTCTGACACTTCTAAGCACGAGCCCTCCCTACCTGGAGGTGTGCCTGTTCCCCCACTACAGTTGCACTACGAGCTTTTCGAAGAGTTCTGGAAGCTAAAGCCCCCCTCTTTCAAGGGGGATGAGGACCCTTCTAAGGCAGAGGACTGGCTGGAGCAAATCGAGAAGGTGTTTGACACCATTTGCCCCTTACGGAGTGCCGAGTGGCCTTTGCCACGTATTAGCTGGAGAGTGCGACACACAGGTGGTGGAGGGCAGTCATAGGTCAGGAGAGGGAAGAGCCGACGTGGGACCAGTTTGTGACCCTCTTCTACGAGCAGTACTTCCCACAGACTTGGCAGGACCAGAGGAGGCGAGAGTTCCACACTCTCCGCCAAGGGACGATGACTGTTAGCGCATACCACACGTGCTTCCTGGAGCTGTCACGTTTTGTTGCGACAGCTATAGCTACTGAAGAGGAGAGCCTGTGGAGGTTCACTGAGGGGCTCCGGCCTGCCATTCGGGGGTATGTCAAGCCCCTAAAGTTGCCCACCTTCTCGAGAGTGGTGGAGGTAGCTATGACATACGAGGAGACCAACCCGGCCGCACGAGACACCGATAGCAGATGGAAGAGGCCCTACCAGCCAGAGTACTCTCAGGGCCGATGAGAGAGGAGGCATGAGGCGCCCGCAAGAGAGTCGTCTCGTTTTGCGAAGCCATCAGTGGCCTTTTGGGGCCCCCGACATGGGCCAGCTGTCAGCACTGGATCCCCGCACAACCGTCAGCAAGGACCTACCGAGGGAGGGAGTCGAGTTCCCATCTGCTACCAGTGTGGCCAGCCGGGCCACATCAGGAGGGACAGCCTGTCTTGGGCTGGAGCACAGCAGATGCTCCCCGCATCGAGCATTGGAGGCCGAGTAGGTGGTCGTGGTTCCGAAGCACGTAGGGGAGGACAGCAGTTGCGGGGAGGGTACCAGCCAGCAGCTACCCGTCCGACACAGAGTGTGGCTGCTTCTTCTACACCGAGAGCTGAGGGGCGTATCAACGCTCTGACACACAGAGACGCCAGGGCATCAGGTTCAGTGGTGGCAGGTATGGTTACAGTTTTCGGCAGATTAGTTTACGTACTTTTTGATTCCGACGCCACGCACTCGTTTGTTGCTGTGAGTTTTGCTGTCAGTTTGGGACAGGACTGCATGTTGTTAGAGGATCCATTTGTGATTAGAGGTCTAGGTGGTTAGCTGTTTGTAGCTTAGGAGGTCTACAAAAACTGTGAGGTCAGTATTGGGAGACACAGCCTCCCCGTTGACCTGATTGTGATACCGATGGAGGACTTTGGCGTTATTCTGGAGATGGATTGGTTGTCCGCTTACCACGCCTTGGTGGACTGTTTTGAGAGGAAGATAGTCTTCTCCATACCGAAGATGCCTTCCTTTGAGTTTTACGGACAACCGGTGGACAGAGGTTTTAGGAGCATTTCTGCACTTCGAGCAGCGAGACTTTCTGGCCAGGGGTGTGAGGGCTTTCTAGCTTGTGTAGTGACAGAGCCCAGTCCCGTGGCAGACTTTCAGAGCATCCCGATGGTCAGAGAGTACCCCGATGTGTTTCTAGAGGAGTTGCCAGGACTACCACCTGAGCGTGAGATCGAGTTTGAGATCTCACTGGTACCGGGGACCAGCCCTATTTCTACGGCACCGTACAGGATGGCACCACTTGATTTGCGAGAGCTCAAGTTGTTGGTGCTAGAGCACCACGATCATTTGTTTTGATGATAAAAAAACACGTGTTATTTAACATTTGCAATTTGAGTCCTAGATTTCAGGTCAATTGCAAATGAAGACGTGTTTAGACGGAACTCGAGCTCGCATCCAGGACGGATTGGAGGAGCTTGACGGAAAATAGAGGAGGTTCGCGTGGAGCGAAAGATTGGAGATGGAAGACAAGAAGAATAGGATAGATTCTTTTTTATCCTTTCATGTATCTCTTGTATTTATTTTCTTGCTCTTTATTTTCCTTAGACATTATGTTAAAGAGCCTCAAAGAACCCTAACAGTAGTCCTAGGAACACCTGCACAACCCTAGGATACGTAGGTTTTCTGTAGAACACTTAGAAAACCAATATAGGGTTAAAACTGACTTTCCAGACGTCTAATTCACTAATCAGACGTCTGATAAAGGATTTTAAGACGTCTGACTGTTGTTTCAGACGTCTGATAACTGTTAGGCTGGACATAGTTAGTTCTGTCTGATGAATTCAGACGTCTAGACCTTATACCAGACGTCTTAGGAGACGTCTGATGACTTTGCCAGACGTCCAGTTAGTGGACCGTTGGCTGGCTTAGAAGACACTCAAGAATATGACCGTTAGAGCCTTATCAGACGTCCATAGGACTTCACAGACGTCTGATAAATGACCGTTTTGCCTCGGCTGACCCAAAATCTCTTCTCAGAGATTTTCTAGCCGTTGCAACGTTTGGAAATCAATTCCCACGGTAAAAGTAGGTTTCCAGACGTCCAGACTTAGTGCCAGACGTCCTCTATGTCGTCTGATGGACTTGTACAAAAACCCTGTTTAGATCTGATTCAAGTCAGGGAGAAACCCGCATAGAATCAGACGTCTGACCTTGGAATCAGACGTCTTAAGTGGCCTTCTAGACGTCTGATGCCAGAGTTAGACGTCTGATAACCCTGTGAAGTGTAATCATTGTCCTGATTTCGGCCTGATTCTCTTGGGCCTTGCACCCAACGGCTATGGAAGCTTTTCCAAGCCTTCCAAAGCCTTCCTAAGGCCTCTATAAATAGAGGGGAACCTTTGTAACAAAAACACACCTAGAGAGACATATACACACTAAGACAAACACTTTGCAATACACTAAGATCAAGTATTTCCACTCTCTTGTGTCCAAGAAGCACTTGCTCTCCAAGCTCAAGCTCTACATCTTGAGAGCATCAAACAGTTTGCGCGCCCGCTCTCCCGCCATAGATAACGAGAGCGACGTAGCGCCATCGCGTGGCACACGCACCGCGTCATCGTCGACGCACTCCTTGCAAAGGGGAGTTTCCTATTTCCTATAGAAGCTAGGTTCAATTTTGTTGGCTCTATAGGACTATTGTTTATTTTATCTTTGTATTTTGGTTGGGTATTCGCTTTGCGAATTCCCGTCTCCTTCGTGGGACAAAATCCTTCTCGTGGAGAGAAGGGGTTGAGGAACGCTACCCTCGTACTTGTAGCGTGGTTGTATTGAGGTTGAATCACCCTCGTTCAAAGTGATTCGGTTAGTGGATTTGATCAACTTGGTTGATCAGAAAATCCTAACTCGAGAGGGTTAGGTGGTGGTTTTTACCCGGTTTGGGTTTCCACCTAAAAATCTTTGTGCACATTTTGTGATTGCTTATTTTGTGAGATTGCTTTATATATTTTCAATTCCGCATTTTTTTACGTCACCCCTCCTAGAAGGGAACCTTCAATCAAGTCACAGTTGCAGGACCTGTTGGAGAAGGGCTTTGTGAGGCCCAGTGCATCCCCGTGGGGAGCCCCGGTGTTATTTGTGAAGAAGAAGGATGGTACCCTGTGCCTTTGTGCTGACTACAGACAGCTGAATAAGGTCACCATCAAGAACAGGTATCCGCTGCCGAGGATTGATGATCTGTTTGACCAGTTGAGAGGTTCCACGGTATTCTCCAAGATAGATCTAAGATCAGGCTACCACCAATTGAGGATCAGGGAGACCGACGTCTCCAAGACAGCTTTCCGCACCCGGTACAGACACTATGAGTTTTTGGTCATGTCATTTGGGCTAACCAACGCCCCCGCTACCTTCATGGATTTGATGAACTGGGTGTTCAGACCGTATCTGGATCAGTTTGTGGTGGTATCTATTGATGATGTGCTAATTTACTCGCGGGATCAGGCACAGCACGAACAACACTTGCGAATGGTTTTGGACACTTTGAGATAACACAGGCTATATGCCAAATACAGCAAGTACGAGTTCTGGTTGAGGCAGGTGACCTTCTTGGGTCATGTGATTTCAGGGGATGGCTTGGCTGTGGATACAGCTAAGGTAGAGGCAGTACTCAGGTGGGAGAGGCCACGTACAATGACAGAGATACGCAGTTTCTTGGGACTGACAAGTTACAACCAGCGATTTATCAGGGGTTTCTCGCAGATTGTGCATCCTATGACTCAGTTGACCCGGAAGGATGTGCCCTTTGCTTGGACAGACGCTTGTGAGGCGTGTTTTCAGGAGTTGAAGGAGAGGCTGACTTCGGCTCCTGTAGTTACCATCCCAGATAGCAGCGGTGATTTTGTTGTCTACACAGACGTTTCGTTGAAAGGGTTAGGGGGTGTGCTCATGTAGCGGGGTCACGTTGTCGCTTACGTTTCGCGACAACTGAAGCCCCATGAGCATAGCTACCCTACCCATGACTTAGAGCTAGCAGTTGTTGTCTTCGCGCTAAAGACATGGAGGCACTACCTTTACGGTGAAACCTTTGAGATTTTCACGGATCATAAGAGCCTCAGGTATTTGTTTGATCAAGAGGAGTTTAACATGAGACAGAGACATTGGTTACAGCTCCTGAAGGGCTATGACTACGGCATCTCCTACCATCCGGGGAAGGCCAACGTGGTGGCTGACGCCTTGAGCTAGAAGGTGCCCACCCACTTGGCCAACTTACAGGCACAGAGTTGGAGACTTATGGAGGAGTTGGGCAGTTGGCGACCCCTAGAGTTACAAGGGCATTGTGGGGCAGTGACAGTGACACGACAGACGAGACCAAAGCTGATAGACCGCATCATTATAGGACAAATGACAGATCCATACCTGCAGTCGTTGTGAGACAGGATACTGTCAGGGGACCCAGGAGACTTCTCTTTTACAGACGAGGTGCTGCACATGAGGGGACATTTGTGCATTCCCAAGGAAGAGGAATTATTGAGAGAGCTCCTGACTAAGGCGCACGGGTCCAGGTTCACCATACATCCTAGGAACACAAAGATGTATCATGATCTGAGACGTGACTTTTGGTGGAGAGGGATGAAGCAGGATGTAGGTGAGTTCGTGCAGCAATGTTTGGTGTGCCAGCAGGTGAAGGCCGAGCATCAAAGGCCTGCAGGGCCGTTGCAGCCACTTCCTGTGCCAGAGTGGAAGTGGGAGGGCATCACCATGGACTTGGTGGTGGGCTTACCCGTCACTTAGCGAGGACACGATGCAGTCTGGGTGATTGTTGGCAGATTGACGAAGACGACACATTTCTTGCCTATCCGAGTCACCTTGAGACTAGCGTAGTTGGCAGAGAGGTATATTCGTGACGTGGTACGTCTGCATGGAGTTCTGTGTGAGATTGTATCCGACCGGGATACCCATTTTACTTCCCAGTGTTGGGCTGAGTTTCAGCAGGCCTTGGGGACACAGTTGAGGTTCAGTACGGCGTACTACCCCTAGACGGACGGACAGTCAGAGCGCATGATACAGACACTTGAGGACCTTTTACGCGCCTGTGTACTGGACTGGAGGGGCTCTTGGGAGGAGCACCTGCCCCTGGCAAAGCTCGTATATAATAACTATCACTCGAGTATGGGCATGGCACCCTACGAGGCTCTATACGGATGGAGGTGCACTGCGCCCTTGAGTTGGGTTAAGGTGGTGACCAAGTGGGAGGTTGGGCCCAGGCTGATCCGACAGAGTTAGGAGGTGATAGAGTAGATTCATAGATGACTTCGCACTGTCAGGAGCAAACAGAAGAGTTATGCTGATCAGAGGCGCAGAGAGGTGCAGTTCGAGGTTGGGGATCATGTCTTTCTTCATGTTTTGCCCATGAAGGGCCTATAGCATTTTGGGGTGAAAGGGAAGCTTGCGCCAAGGTTTGTGGGACCCCTTGAGGTCGTGGAGCGAGTAGGACACGTTGCTTACAGGCTTGCCCTTCCTCCCCAGCTTTCTGGTGTGCACGATATGTTCTACGTGTCCAACCTCAGGAAGTACGTCGCCGATCCCAGTCATGTTCTGAGCCACGAGAGTGTCGAGGTGGGTGACGACTTGACCTACCCCGAGCGACCAGCACAGATACTAGACAGAGCCGTCCGGAGTTTGAGACGGAAGTAGGTACCCTTGGTGAACGTCTTGTGGAGGAGCCAGAGGTACGAGGAGGCTACCTGGGACCCTAAGGCGGCGATGCGAGAGCGGTACCCGAAGCTTTTTGAGGGTACGTATTTTAAGACCAACTTCAGTCCTCTTTAAGTTTGTTATGTGTATATAGTTCTTTTTCTGCACCCTAGCTAGCTCAAGTTTCGGGGACGAAACTTCCTTTAAATTTGTTACGATCTAAAGACCCATTCTATCCTGAGCTCTTTAAGACATCTGGATTGTTGGTCAGACGTCTGAACCCCTTCCCAGACATCTGGAAATTGAAAATTTGGTACGTGACTTCGCGTCTGCACGCAGGCTGTGCGCAGACAGTACCGCTCTTCTCTCTCTTTCCCTCTTCTCTCCTCCATCCGAACCCTAGCACACCCTTATAAAACCCCTCTCCCCCTCTTCCTCTCTTCTCCACTTCACCACAAGCCACCTTCCTTCCTCCCTCTCCACTGCAGCGAGAGGGGCGAGTGCGAGAGAGAGAGACGAGGAGGAGAGGCGGCGTGAGGAGAGGAGGAAGAGCTCGAGGTCGCGAGCTCGTGGGAGCTCACCGGAGGACGCACGGTCGGAGCGGCGCATGCAGGAAGAGGAGTGCATCGAGGGAGACGTCCCAGACACTTGCTGTAGGCGAGGCCACGGCTGCGAGCAGCGAAGAGGAGCAGAAGGTAGTTCGTGTTCTAGGATTTTCCCAAAATCAGACATCCAGTGTGCCATCTAGACGATGGGTTGGATGTCTGGTGACAACACCGGACATCTGAAAGCAGTCTTCCATGAAGATATGTTCCTCTTGCGGATACGGCCATGGAGGCTGCACCGCAGCTTCGATCTGCATGGCTAAAAGTGGATGATTTGCCTGTCGTGTGCAGAGATAGCTTCGAGAAGGCGCGGGGCATGCCCTCCCACGCGTTTCGAACGTCTGGATAGCTTACCAGATGACCGGAAGCACTCCCAGACGTCCGGAGGAGAGGTCAAACATTTGGAGCTGGGTCCAGATGGTCAAGAAGAGGTTCTAAACGTTTGAGGTCAATGCAGAACCTGAGATGAGACTCTAGTTACTTTTAAGATGTCTGGAACTTGTGCTAGACGTCTGATTTAGGTCTGCAGTCCTGTTTTTGACCTGTTTAAGGTCCATTTGAGGTCTGTTTTTCTCAAACAAGATATCAGTGTTTCCCTTGTGAGTTCCTCTACTTGTTAAAAGGCCTTTTAACAAGTAGAGGAACTCACAAGGGAACCTTTTATACAATTCTGAATGTTCTATTGTGGTATGTTCCTTGGTATAGGACTTCGATCAGTTGCGGGTTCGGGGCTTGCTGAGGCATGTGAGCCTGCCGTTCGAGCCCCCAATACTCCCGGGTCGTCTGGTAGAGTGGTTTTCCTCTATTTTAATTATAAAACCTGAATGCATATGTGAAATTGGATAACTAGAAACCTAGGATGTGGCATGAATCTTAGGTCGAGAAGTACTTGTCTAATTTGTATGCGTGTTTGAAATTGCAGTCTTAAATGAATGAATAGAAATGTGAACAACTGCCTGTTAATAAACAAGAGCTGCTTGTGAAATATGAAATGCCTGTGCTAGTTAAACAGTTACCTGTGATATTACTTGTATATATTAAATGATGGAAATACGAGCTACATGTGTATAATCTGAGAATGGAAATGTGAATGATGAAACCTGGTATGGAATGATATGGGGAATACGAGCATGAACCCTACGGGGAATTAGGAGTAGAGCTCCTGTGAATAAATGGAATGGAACTGGAAATGTGAGTGCGAAGTGAGCTGGCCCTTGAGTATGTGGTACCAAGGAGAGCGACTGTCCCCTGTTTAGTGTAGAGCGGAGCTAGCCGCCCTTGGGTTGGGACCTAGGGTTAGGATTAGCCACCCTACACCAACTTCTTTGGCCCTCGGGTACACTGTACCGAGGAAAGCTATTAGTGTAGGGAGAGAGCTAGCCACCCCACGAGGCCCGGGGTTCAGCTAGCCACCCTACACCGACTTGTTAGGCCCACTGGGCAAACCGGGGTAGTCAGACAAGGGTGCGCGGACTATGGAGGGGTGAGACCCCTGTTTGTCTCTGAGGGGCAAGACCCCTATTACTGAGAGGGCTAGGCCCTATACTGTTCCATGCTGTACTTTGGGCATACCCTCTAGCGGAAATGATTGACCGTATGCCAGTGCGGGGTAGCTACCCGTGCGCTTATCACGCATGCCGTAGTCATTGCTACGTCTGTCCGTGACCTCGGGGTGGTTGACTGGGTGTAGGATCATCACGGGGGACTCTCCCGACCAGGAGAGCACCACGTGTGCCTTACACTCTTCGGAAAAAACTGTAATCAAGATCGTTCCCACGAGGAACATTCGAGATCAAGAAAGAGATCTGAAAAATAAACCAATGGGTGAAAAGGAATAACTTGTACAATAAAGTAATTGGAAAAGATAAATTACCTATTAGCTTTTACTGCTTTAGTTAGTTGGTTACTACTCTATTCAGCGTTCGCTGACTCTGTTTACTCATAACTCTTTTCAGGTCCAGGAGTTGAGCAGCCTGAGTCACTTGCTACAGAGGGTGCTGGGCCCAATCGAGCCCTACAGTAGTCTTCCTGTTGTTGTACTTTCTTTCGTTAGTGAGTTCAGACTCTTATTACCGTTTACGTTTCTATACTTTGTTTCCGCTTTACTGTTGTGGTGGTGATATGTACTGTTAGCAGCTTTTACTTCCTTTACTGCTTGTACTCTTTTACTGCTAGTTACTTAGCATAGTGAATGTGGTTTACTTTCTTGCTTTTTGGTTATTTCTTGTTGGACGACTGGGTTTTGGGATTAGTCGAGTTGAGCCGGTCTCAGGTCCTGTAGGGATTCAGAAATCGGGTCACAATAGAAGGCTAGTTCCGTTCTACACTAAAAGGGGACAATTGCTCTCCTTGGTACCATGTATACAAGGGCCAGCACACTTCCCGTCTACAATCTAGATTTCGTTTATCCACAGGAGTTCTACTCCTAATTCCCCGTAAGGTTCATGCTCATATTCACCTCATTTATCTAGATCTAGATCTAATGTTTCATAATTCGTTCCTCATTCATATATAGGCAGCTCGTGTTTCCATAATTCAATTCTCAAAAACATGCAACTTGTGGTTTCACAGGCAATTTCTCAATTACATAAAGGCAGCTCGTATTTTAACATGCATATCGTAATTATATTAAAGGCATTTGCTAGCAATTTATCTTAACCATGCATTTGAGTAAACAGTACAGCTCAAACAAGCTCATTCATTTCTACCCTAGGGTTAATTCCATATCCTAGAGTTCAATCCGACTATTTCAAACAAGTACAATCTTATTTACATATTAACAACTGAATTAAACTACTCTACCGGGTATCATTGGAAGAATGGGGGCCTGTGCCGCAGATCTCGTCGTCTCCGCAGGCCCCGAACACGTCACCGATTGGTAACTTGTACCAATGACTAATTTACATTAGACGAGGTCAAAACAGTAGATTCTCAACACGAATACGTAGAGGAACTCGAGTGAAAAACAGCGGTATTTCGTTCGTGGAAATCCGATTCCGTTTGTGCCTTAAACATGCCAAAAACACGGTTACTGATCAAAATCATACGTCTGGGACCAATCCCAGACGTCTTAAAAGACATCAAAAACTCACCTTGTGTTTCCTGCGGCTGATCAGACATCCAAACTCCCTCTGCGACCGTCTGGGGACAGTTCCAAATGTCGGACAAGGTCTCCGGTCGTCTGGAAGCACCTCCAGATGTCTGGTGATGTGATCAGACATCCAAAAGTGCTTGGGAAAGCGCACCACATGCCTTCCCAAAGCTTGCACCTGTGTACGAACACCCGCAGACGCAACGGTCAGCCGACATGCCCTGCGTATGATTTGCATGGCGTAGGAAGATACGTACCTCGCGATATCACGCTTTCAGACGTCTGGCCTCAACTTCGGATGTCCGGGTCCCTCGCCAGTCATCTGAACATCATGCCAGACGTTTGATACTAGAAAACTTCCAGTACCAGAACCACCTAGTAACTTGTTCTGCTCGCACCTCCGTCGCAGTGGCAGCTCCAGCAACTGCAGGAGCTTGAGCAGCTCCCCACCAGCATCCTCCTCAGGCGTACCCACCCTCCGCCGCCCATGAGAGCTCCCGAAGGTCCTCCAACCTTCCACGCTCTCTTCCTTCCTCTCTCTCTCGCTCTCCCTCGCTCGCCCCCCTCTCGTCACTCTTGTCTAGCCTCGCCACAGCCTCATAGGAGGTGCTGGAGGTGGTGGTGACTGGTGGTGAGGGGATGAGATGGAGGGGAGGGATTTAAATAGGATGGGAATTAGGGTTTGCAAGGTGAGGGTGCAGGGAGAGAGAAACCTCTTTGCACCGCCCACGTGCAGGGCGCGAAGCGCAGTACGAAAAATCCCACTTTCAGACATCCGGGCACATGTCCAGATGTCTAGACAGACGTCTGACTGAAACTCCAGATATCTTAACCGGCTAAAAATGTAACAAGTTATTACAAAAGGGTTCCTTGATGAGATAGAGAAACGTTTTGCAAAGAACGAAAAAGCATAAACAAGCAATCTTCTAGGAAAACTTATCTCACTCAAGTATAAGGGCATTGGGATCATATGGAAGCACAAGCATCATGGAGATGTGTCATTTGGCATCAAAACTAAAGGCACTAAAGTTGGAGTTGTCTGAAGACCTCCTTGTGCACTTAGTTTTGATATCCATTCCTGCACAATATGGGCAGTTCAAAATTAGCTATTACTGTCAAAGGGAGAAATGGCATCTTAATGATCTCATTTCTCATTGTGTGCAAAAAGGTGAGAGACTCAAGCAACATAAGCTTGAGAGTACTCATCTAGTTACCAGTTCTAAAAAAAAGGGGCAAATGATGCTACTACTTATTCTTCATCAAAAAGCAAGCAGAAGAAACCTAAGCCAACTAGTTTCTTTTGCAAAGGTAAAGGACATGTACAAAAAGATTGTACCAAATATCACTCATGGCACGAAATAATGGTATGTCTCTTTCTTTGGTTTGTTCGGAAGTCAATTTAGCTTTCGTATCCTTAAACTTTTGGTGGATAGATTTAAGAAATGCTATTCACATTAATGTCTTTATGCAGGGTTGCCTAAATTGCCAAATGTCAAGTAAAGCCAAAAGGTTCATTTATGTGGGTGACAACAAGAGGGTAGAAGTTGAAGCTATTGCAGCCTTTAAATTGTCTTTAAGAAGTGGTTTTGATTTGAATTTAAAAGAAACATTTGTTGTACCTTCATTCAAATGGAATTTAATATCTGATTATGTACTGGATAAGTTCGGTTATTCTTGTTCTTTTATAGATAAACAATTTAAGTTGTTTCTTGATTCAAATCTAATTACTACTGATTCTTTATCTGAGAATGATAATTTATATAAGCTTCATGCGTCCTCCACTTTTGAAACCTTGCATGCTACGTCAAGTGGTATGAAATGCAAATTAACTAATGAGAATTCTAGAATGTTATGACATAAGCGATTGATCGTATCTCTAAACAGAGAAATGATAAGCCTACATCTACAAGAATTCTCCATTCCCTAGATTATATGGATTTAAATATTTGTGTTGAATGTTTAAAAGGGAAAATAATGAACAAATCAAGTGTAGGTGCCTTAAGAGCTAGCATCTTAGAACTAATCTATATGGATATTTGTGGACTATTCCCTATGGCTTCATGGAATGGTTAACAATATTTCATTACCTTCAAAAATGATTACTCCAGATATGACTACCTATATTTAATTTACTATGGATGCCTTCAATCTTATAAGGTCAAGGTAGAAAATCAACTTAGGAAAAGGATTAAGGCTATCAGATCTAATCGTGGTGGTGAATAGTACGGCAAATATGATGGATTTGGTGAAAAATGGCAAGGGTCATTTGCTTCCTTCCTAGAAGAATGTGGATTGCACCTTAGTACACCATGCCAAGGACCCCTAGCATAAATGATGTTGCACAGAGGTGTAATAGGACTCTTAAATATACGATAAGAAGTATGATTAGCCAAACTTCTTTACCAGAATCTCTTTAGGGAGAAGCATTAAAGACAACAGCATACATCTTAAACAGAGTACCAACAAAGGCAATGCTAAAAGCCCCATATGAAATGTGCACAAGTAAAATACCCAATCTTAAGCATTTTCATGTTTGGGATTGTCTTGCTGAGGGTAGGCCTTATAGGCCTAATGAGGGAAAATTAGACTCCAGAATGGTTAGCTGTTATTTTGTTGGGTACTAGAAAAATTCTAAGGGATATAAGTTTTTTGTCCCTGAAACTTGCTTATTTTTCAAAATGAGAAATGCCTATTTTTTTGAGGATGTTGGTTTGGGTGGAGATAATAGGAACATTACATTTTAGGAACCTAACCTTATTCCTAAGGATAATACTAAATAGGGTCAAGTTCTTATTCCCAATGTCATTCCAATAGTTAGGGATGAAGGTAATGTTGAAAATTTTCCTATGGATCAAACTCAACAACCTCAAAGTAATCAGGAAGCACCCCTGAGGTTGTCTACTAGGGAAAGGAGAAGTGCATGTCCAACTGATTATGTTGCATTTCTCTAAAAACATGAGGCTAACCAAATAGATTCGGATCTCATTTCGGTTGAACAAGCAATACGAAGTACTTATTCCCAAGAATGGACCGATGCTATGAATGAGGAAATGAAATCAATGAGTGACAATGACATTTGGGAACTTGTTTCATTCCCTAAAGGTGTAAAATCCATTGGTTGTAAATGGATTTTTAACACCAAAAGGGACTATAAGGTCAATGTGGATAAGTATGAGACTCATCTTGTTGCAAAAAGCTTTACTAAAAAAAAAGCATTCATTTTAAAGAGACATTCTCCCTTATTTCTTCAAAAGGCTCATTTAGAACCATGATGGTTTTGGTGGCTCGTTTTGATTTAGAGTTACACCAGATGGATGCGAAAATAATGTTTATTAATGGTAACATTAATGAAATAAAATGTATGGTGCAACCAGAACACTTTGCCTTAGGTAATGCAAAAAAAATGATTTACAAATTAAAAAAAAACCATCTATGGTTTAAAACAAGCTTCACATTAGTGGTATTATAAATTTCATCAAGTTGTCTCATTTGGTTTCAAGACAATTTCTGTTGATAAATGCATATATCATAAATTTGATAAGGGTGAACATGTTTTCCTGATTTTGTTTGTCAATGACATATTACTATTTGAAACTAAGAGATTTCTCTCAAATAAATTTGTGATGAAGAATCTTGGTGACGTATCTTTTGTATTAGGAATCCCGATACACCAAGATTGCTTTCTGGGTATTCATGGATTGTCATAAGAGAACTACGTTGAAACCATTCTAAAGATATATGACATGGAAAACTATAAGACAAGAGACACTCCTGTGGCTAAGGGAGATAAATTCACTCTTAATCAGTGCCCTAAGAATCAAGTTGAAGTTAAAGAAATGTAAGGCATTCCATATGCATTGGTAGTGGGAACCTTGATGTATGCACACGTCTGTACACGGCCAGATATTACATACATTGTTGGCATGTTAGACAGATACTTAAGTAATCCCGCGCCCCATCATTGGAAGGTAGCCAAACGAATTATGCGATATCTTCAGAAAATAAAAGACTTCATACTCACATATGAGAGATAAATACGTTGGAGGTCCTCAGGTATTCGGACTTCGATTTTGCTGGATGATAGGAAAGCTGAAGATCCACTTTGGGTTACATTTTTCTACTAGCCGGAGGAGCTATTTCATGGAGGAGTGCTAAGTACATAGTGATAGCTACCTCTACGATGAAAGTGAAATTTATAGCATGCTTTGAAGCCTCAAATTAAGGAATATGGCATAGGAATTTTTTCGTAGCCTTACGTATTATGGGTAGTGTTGAAAGACTACTACAAATCTATTGTGACAATAATTCTACGGTATTGTATTCCAACAATAACAAAAGTTCGTCGAAGTCAAAACATATTGATATAAAGTTTCTGACTATCAAGGAAAGAGTTGAAAGTGACCAAGTGCCCATTCGACACATAAGAACTCACTCCATGGTGGCAGATTCACACACTAAAGGGCTAATGCCAAGGGTCTTTCATATGCATGTTGCCTGAATGGGGTGTTGTATTATTTTCATGATACTGCAGTTCAGTAGGAGTTTGTTTCATTTTAGTATTAATTATGTGTGGACAAGTTTGTATTTTTTTTTTGCCTAAATTAAGTTATGTTTTTCTTTGGACTCATTCAATATCAATTTTGATCTCTTATTATATTGATCTCTTATCAATATAAATTTCTTTGCCTGAAAAATAAATATGTATGGATCATATTAACATATAATTTTTCATGCTTTATACCCATTATTGATCTATGTCATTATTTGTGTTGATGTATGTAATCATTGAGAGGTGTAGTCAAATGAATAAAGTGACGAAATCTACATTGGTCCTGTATTTAACACAATATACACGAGATTGTTGGAGGTGTATTTCTATATGATATACAGTTAAGCTCATACATGCAGTTATAAAATAATGTGAGGTTATATGGATAACATATGTGGCCTAAGTGGGAGATTATTAGAATCATATTGTAGGCTTACATATATTATCATTAGGAAACCTACATTAATAATATCGTATATTTCTTTGTTATATAATCAATTAATTATTGGGTAAATTATATTTCTAATAATATGGAGACAATTACGTAGAAATCTTTTTTTTTCAAGAGAATTATGGTTCTTTGATGGGAAGAACCATTAATTCAAATACAATGGTTATGATCCCCGAAGGTATGTGAGGAGTGAGCAGTATTGTTTTTCCTGCACCCCATCACAGGAATGTAAGGGCCTAGGGGAGAGAGCCCAAAGGACACACGTGATTTTCTTATCTTTTGTTCTAACTCTCTAGACCCTTGGAAGCACCATTGCCATTGTCATAGGAATTGCTGCAGCAACACGAAGGATCATTGCACGTGTCCTCCATCCTTCATTCCAAGCGATATACTTCCTTTTTGTTTTTCTGTGTTGGGATTGATGATGCAATGTAAAATAGAGATTCTGAAATTTATTGAAAACCTATGACAAAGATTTTTCATTTGTCAAAATCTTAAAATATTTATGGTAGCACAAACATATGAACATATGATTCAATGATAGTCAATTACCTTTAGTGACCATCAGAGAAGAGAAAACTTTTTATTACAAAGAAAAATGAAGTACAACTCTCTTTACTCTTGATCTCTTCCTCTCTTCTATTTCTCTCTTAGCATTGCAAAATTCGAAGGCTTTATTCCCTTATTTATTGATACAATACAAAACTCATAATCCTACAAGAAATCAAATTCCTACTAGAATTTCAAACTCGTACTCCTATTGGGGCTCAAAAATCCAAAATCTATTTGAACTTTCAATTACTTGGAAGTCAAGTCAAATAAAAAATAAGAATAATCCTAAATTCCTAAAAATCTCCCCTTTGAATTCTATGGCATGAGTTACTTCTCATTGAGTCTTGCAGTAGCTCATCTTCATCTACAAATCCTCTCCTACAAGTTGCTCCTTTCTCTAGATGATGCACCCACCTAAGGTGCATGTGTAGCTGATCATGAAATTCGCAAGAGTGATAAAGAGTGTTATGCATGAAATCTAGTCGTTTAACAAAATTCCAAATTCACAAAAATAAATTGCAATATGTATAAGTATGCTAAGAGTATGAGTCATCCTCAGGGCAGCAAAATTACCTAAATTACCAATTACTTACCTAAATAATTTTTTAAAATTTTGGGGATTTTTTTTATTTCTTTAGGATTTTAGAATAAGGAATTAAAATTAATCCTACATCTAGTTTTAATTCTAAACTAACACAAAAAAATTGTACGAGGATCAAGAAACTAATCTACAAACTAGTTACGAACTACAAATTACAAATTAAACTAATGAGAATAAAAGCAAATAACTAAGAAAATGTTATTATGCAAAATAATGTCAAGATTACAACCAGAGAATACAAAAAGAAAGAGAAGAGAAGAGGGCAAGGGGATGTCTTGGTGTGGTGGTGGCAATAAGAGTGTGATGGATGGTGGCTACGATGGTGCAGAGGTGGAGATTCATTGGAGAGACCCATGCCCAAGAGAGAGTGAAGGGTAGAGAGAGAGAGGAAGGAGAAGAGAATGAGGGATGAGTGGGTTGCCTTTTGCCAAGGGGTCTTGAAGGAATTTCTATAGAGGATTTTCAAACACTCTATTAAGATAACCACAACTAGCCTTCTTTTGTCGGCCCCTTTACCTTCAAAATCTCATATTTCACATAATACAATTATAGCCCTCAAAATTAGCTTTCAAATGCAACTTGAATCACTTAATTTGGGCTTTGAATGAAAAAGTTATGGCACAAGTACTAAAGGTGTATCAAGTTGTTATGAATTTAGGAATTATGATTAGGATTTCTCTCTTGATTAGCTATAATCATAGAAAGAAGGGAGAGAGAAATGTTTTAGACGTGAGCTTCTCTTAAGGAAGGGCTAACATGTGATTTTGATGAGGAAGATTGTAATTAAATTGGTTCTAATTAGGATTTCCTAATCAAGAATAGGAATATGATTAGTTATCTCCTACTAAATGATTTTCATATTGAAAGTGAGAGAAATAGGAGAGGATCCACTCTTAGACGTGCAACATAGTTAGAGAAGGGTTAAAGAAGATGTCCTAGAATGGCATGGGTGGTAAATATGTGCTAGGGTTATTAAGGTGGAAATTAAGGTTTTGGTGGTGATGTAGACACATTTATTTACAATAAAATGCCTATTTATGCATGTTCCTAGGCTTAGATATGCATTCCATATTATAAATATTGCATAGCATGCATCATTCTGCATTAGAGTAGTTTGTATAAATTATAGGTTAATTCGTATCCTTTTGTGATTAGGAGAGGAGATTTATTTTAGGGCCTCAAATTGACGATCCGACCGTACGGATCTTATCAGGATGACGATCGGAGTCTAACGTCTCTGAAATCGTCTTGATCGAAGTTCCGTAGCACATTATGTAGTCCAAGGAAGATTAAAGGCCAAGGGGCAAGGTGGCACCAATCAGAACCTCAGATGCCAAATCTAACCACACAGATGAATCCGGATCGACGATCGCAACCCAACAGCGTGAAAATGAACTCAATCCAACATCTGTGGTGAGACCTACAAAGAAAAGAAGATAGATGGCTCAAATGGCACCACGTTGTGTTATCTAGGCTGCCCAATATCAGCTACGCCTCATGAGTTGAAGGAGAGCCATGCCAAATCGTGACCGTTGGATCTCGATCCAACGATTGAGATCGCACGTACGCTGCATCATCTTCTCAACACAATTCACGCTCAACATAGTGGTTGGGAGGAGCGTTCCCAAATCCACGCCACACGTTCGAAACCGCTCGCAACGTCTAATCTCGCAAGCACGGGCACAAGTGAATTGCGCCCATTGGATGGTCATTAAGCAGTGGAGAGGGCAACGACGTGGCATAATCAGACCCACATGATCTACATGCGCACGATCACACGCCTACTAATGCCCAATCTGACACACCATCAATCGCATGATCCCTGCGCCATCTCAACTGTCCGCTTCCAATCCAACGACTACCAACTGTCCTCGCCAACGCCAGCAGAGCACGCGTGTCGCACACGCATGCACGAGCACCAACGGTGGTGTGCACGAGCTTTAGCGATGTTTAGGGTAGATCTTTAGCGACATCTTTAGATGTCACTAAATGTCACATGCATGAATTGTCTTCTCTCCTCCACTATAAAAGGACTCCTACACCTCCCATTCTTCATCTCTTCCTTTCTCTTCCTCACCACCTCCACTAGAGAGAGCTTGTCCCAAGCCCGGGATGCTCTTCTAGAGTAGAAAATCAAATTATTTTCCCGCCTCTCATCCCCCTTCATGGAGCATCCCATGGTCGTCCTCTCACCACTTTAGGAAGTAGATCCCTATCACAATGCCATCCTGGCCCGTCCTCCTCCCCCCATCGCTGTTCTTTGTCCAGCTCCTCCCCACCTTCGTCCAGGGCACCGTCAGAGTGAGTTGTCCTCCAAGTGACCGTCGATTGGGATTCTTCTCACCTCTCTCTATCTTTTTGCTTTATAGTGTAGTTTTTCTACTTTCTTATTTGCAACAAACTCTTTGGTATATACATGGATGTTCTCGCTCTCTCTCTATCTTATTTTGCAAGTAGAATAGTTAGATTTCATCGACTTGATCTCTTGCCGTATTAAAGTACCAAAAAAAATTACAAAAGATAAAAGCAACAAAACAAATAAAATCGAAAATGTGGATTTCAAAATCAAACGTTCGCCTCCCTGTGTTCGACCTGGGACTCCCATGGAGTTTCAGTATAAAATTTATCTGGTAGCAATTTTTGCAACTACGACGAGGGGTTCTCCCAAACCCTTATTTCCCTCGCAAAAATATGCTAATCATTTTGGCGCCATTGCCGAGGAGGCAATGCTCTTTGATTTTTCTCGTTCTTTTTTGCCTTACTTAACTTTTATCTCACCTTTTCTCTGATCTTATTGTGATTGCATGTGCTCTTCCAAGGAGGGCCAAAGCGGTTAGATCGGAGAAAAGTGCAGAAGAAGGTTCTGTAAGTGTATCCCCACCACCCCTACCTTAGATTCCATTCCATATCCTAATAAATCAAACCCAAACTAACTCAGGTGCTTGCATAAATCCTAGGTTAGTCCTGGTTGTTTGATTATTATTTCACCTCACCTCACCAACCCGCATAAGTTTAAAAAAAATTAAAAAAAAAACTCTTCTCTTTTGGGATTGAATTAAAGAGAGACACTTAACACCCATAAATTATCATCCTAAGGTGCACAATCACTTTGATTCTACCACTTAATTGAGATTCTAACATGTGGACCCGATACACTCAAACTCAACACCCACATAAGTGAGTAGAAATTTGATTAGGTTAAACATCCTTGTGTGCCTTAATCAAGTGGTGCAACAGGTCAATTACTTAAACTGTTTAAGCCGCACCACTTAAGATAAAAGTGATCCATCAAGTAGCTTGCTACTTAGGGTTCAATTTTTAGGAACTCACCAGGCACTCCACATTATTTCTAATTTTTAAGGGAATATATCATCATCAGTGCTTTCAAAACTTGTAGTGTTCTATTGAACTTGATTGAACGAACTTAAAGATTAAACCGTAAATGCTACTAAACAAGGTTAAACACTAAAAGACACATCATAAAATAACCTTGTTTGAAAACCTTGGTTGTGCACACACACACATTTTAATTGATTATTAAGGGCAGAACCCATCTAAAGGGCCCATCACATTCCAAAAGAAGAATCATCCCAAGCCTAATTAAAACTGAGTAGACATTGGCCTTAAGGATTAACTCGCTCTTTAGGACTCCAACTAAGATTTTTTTCGATTAATCTACTTCTACTGGTCCATCTAATGTCTAGCTAGGGGAGTAACGTCAAACAACCGCGGTTGGAGGGTATCAAGGGAACCTGAGGCGAAAGCTAAGGGAAGTACCTTCTCCCCAACCCCTCCCTCTAATTGGTTGGATTGACCAGAAAGAAGTAGATCAAATCATTTTTGTTATCTCAAGCGGGTCTTGGGAGTCTGTAGGTCTTTAGGCTAACCCACTTAAGGACAGGTTTTGTTGATTGTACTGCAGAGCACCTTTCTCTATTTTGCTTTCCCTCCTACTTCATCATGTATTCTTCCACACCATACACACAATTCCAATCCTACCCTCCTACCACCACTTATCCTCGAGATGATTACTATTCCGATTCAACTTATGATTAGGGATATGATTCCGAACCTTAATGCCTAGGACCTAACCTTGGACATCAAGACTATGATTATTATCCTTCTCATGCCTACAATGATTATAAATCACCACCCTTTGATGATCAACTTAACCCTATCTACAATCAGGAAGGATATGTTGATTTTAACACCTACCCTCCCCTGGATTATGCTGCACATAGGTCACCACCTCTCTTCGAACAACTCAAAATGACCTACTATTAGGGAGGGACCTAAAAACCTCAATTTTTGACTCCCCTAGATTTAACCAAAACCCACCCAACCCTAAACTGAACCACTCGGTTCAGGTGAGCCAAGTCCAAGATAGGGTGTTGGCTAACTTGAGGAACACTATACAATCTTTAGAAGCTCAGCCAACACCATGCATTGAAGCATTGGAGCCTATGATCAAAATGATTGATGAGCTTAATAGTTCTTTATTGGATTGGCTCCAAGCTATTAAGGATAGGGGCTCGGGTGAGTTTTTGCTAGGGAAATTGTCGAGATTGAGGATGAAATTTGTGGTTGCCTTAGTCCATTCTTGGGATGATTCCTAGGATGAACCCCCTTCAAGAGAGCAAATGTCAAAACCCGCTCAGGCGTCTGTCGGGGGGGACACATTTTCTGAGACCAGGGATGACCAGGTTGGTCTAGAGTAACCAATCGAGGATGATGTGATTTTCTCACCTAAGATCCCTGAGCTAGAGAGCAAGAAAAAATATATCTCTATAGACCAAGGAACAAAATATGATTTTGAGACATATATAAATGAGGATCAAGAATTCTTTAATTCTGAGGGTGAGAAATCTCTAAGTGAAATCTCACCTGAAGTTAAGGCAAACGATTTTAGTGAGAGAAACGGGCTCGAGGAACATGATGAATCATTTAATAGCTCGATAATTGAGGATTATGATCCGGTTGGGGCTAACATGGAGGATTCAAATCTAGATTTATTGGATGATTCAATCAAAAACCCCATTCCTCAACCACACCCAAGGAACTGAATGATGACATTTTTAAAATTAATGTACCCCAGTCAATTCTGATTCAGCCACAATTTTTGTATTTGGGTAAATCACATGGGGTGAATGATACGCTAGAGGTCCTGGAAACTAAACACTTGATTCTAGAGGAGAGGAGTTTGGAAGAAAAATTATGGTAAGTGAATTCCGAGGGAAATGAAATTTTGGATTTAAGGGTTCCGGTTGACTTGAAACCACCTACTTTTTACCAGGACCCTTGTGACAATTTTTATTCTAGGGATGTGCAACTCAAGCATAACATAATTGATTATATTTTTGAGCCAAATTTCACATGGACAAACAGGTCTAGTGATTTAGACGTACCCATTCTCCGACATTTCAGACTTGAGTTGTACACCACAAAACCGCAGGCTCGACCCTGCAAGCACAATAATCTCCGGTTCTACGTGATTTTCATCCAGAACCTAAGAACTACTCGACCTTGGGGCAAGGGTCTTGTTACGACCCGATTCCCGAATCCCTACAAGACACGAGACCGAACCGACTCGACTGATCCCAAGACCCAGTCGTCCAATGAGAAAGTAACCAAAAAGCAGGAAAGTAAACCATATTCACTATGCTAAGCAACTAACAGTAACAAAAGTATAGCAGTAAAGAAGTAAAACTACTACAGTACACACCACCACAATAATATAAAGTAAACGTGTACAGGAATATAAAGTACAAAACGTCAGAGTACAAAGGTGCAAGAACTACTCACTATAACTGAAAAAGGAGTACAACAGAAAGCTACAACTACTGGGCCCAGCACCCTTTGCAGCTGTAGGCTCTGGCAACTCAACACCTGGACCTGAAAAGGGGTTATGAGTAAAAAATGTCAGCGAACACTGAGTAGAGTGGCAACCAACTAACTAAACCAGTAAAGGTGGACAGGTAGCTATTGTTTTTCAATTTCTTTCTTTCTTTAACTAATTATTGTAACGACCCGGTTCCCGAGTCCCTACGAGACATGAGAACCGAACCGACTCGACTAATCCCAAGACCTAGTCGTCCAACGAGGAAGTAACCAAAAGACAGTAAAATAAACCACATTCAGCATGAATATAACTAACAGTAAGAAAGTACAGCAGTAAGGAAAGAAACTACTACAGTAGGTACCACCACAACAGTAAAACAACATTTATCATATAACAAGAACTGCAGGTAAAGAAGGTACAGCGGAAACAAAAACTACTCACTAGAACAGAAACAAAAGGGGTACAAAAGGCTGTGGTAACTCTACTGAACCCTACTCGGCCCAACGTCCTCTGCAGCCGCCGACCCTGGCTGCTCAACACCTGGTCCTGAAAAAGGTAACGAGTGTAACACGTCAGCAAAACGCTGAGTAGAGTGGCAAACTAACTAAAGGCAACAGTAGAGTGTACAGTAGCTGTTATGTTCTATTACTTCCTTTATTCACATCTTTCAATTTTTCTCGCTATTTCATTTATTTCTCAGATCCTTTACTTGATCTCGAATGTCCTCGTGGGAACGATCTTGATTGCAGTCTTTTCCAAAAGTAGAAGTAGCACGTGGTGCTCTCCTGGCCGGGAGAGTCCCCCGTGGTGATCCTACCCTCAGTCAACCACCCCAAGGTCACTGACAGACGTAACGGTGACTACGGCACGCGCGATAAACGCACAGGTAGCTAGCCCGCACTGGCACGCGGTCAGTCGTTTCCGTTAACGGGTGCGCCCAAAGCACAGCACGGAACCAGGGCAGAGCCCTCTCAGTAACAGGGGTCCAACCCCTCCACAGTAACCAAACCGGGGCCTTGCCCCTCCACAGTCCGCGCACCCTCGCCTGACTACCCTGGTTTGCCCTAGTGGGCCTAACAAGTCGGTGAAGGAGGCTAGCAGAACCCCGGGGCCCGTGGGGTAGCTAGTACTCTCCTAACACTACTAGCTCTCCTCGGTACTACGTACACGAGGGCCAACAAGTCGGTACAGAGCGGCCAATCCTAACCCCGGGTCCCTGGGGCGGCTGGCCCCACTCTGCACTAAACAGGTACAGGTACTTCCCTTGGTACTGCGTACCCAAGAGACAGTACAAACTACATCTCAGTTTCCATTCCTTTTTCTTTCCAGGAGTTCCACTCCTAATTCCCCGTAGGGTTCCAGCTATTTATCTCAGAACATCATATGTTTCACTTTCCAGATTCACGTTCTCAAAAATCCATGATCTCAATCATGTTTCTTTATTCATAACAGACAGCTATTAATTCAAATTACAGGCAGCTTTATATTCCTTTCCATTTTTTTTTTTTCCAAGACTGCAGTATTATACATTCCACTAGTTCTTCCATCCTAGGGTTCATGTCACATCCTAGGATCTAGCATACAACTAGTTTTCCAGCCCTAGGATTCATGCATCACCTAGGAGCTATCATTCCATACATTTCTCATTCCTAGGATTCATGCAATGTCCTAGCTTCTAGTTATGGTTCCATACTTTAACAGATTTTATTAATAAACTTAAGCCACTCTACCAGGTACAACGGGAGTAATGGGGGCGTGATCGGGAATCCTGCGTGCCTCCGTGACTCTCAAGACTGCAACTGAACGAGGTCCTATCACAAGGATCAAACACAAGGAGTGTCTCAAAATAGTGTATAGCTACTGTAGACGGGTAGAGGAATTAATTCTGAAAAGAACGCAACTCGAATCGCGGAAAACGGAGCCCGAACGGGCCCTAAACGGGTCGAAAAAGACAATACTGTGCAAAATCAGACGTCTGGAACTTCTTCCAGACGTCTTAAACAGTGGATCAGCTATTACCTGTCCAGCGTGGTTTCCCAGACGTCCAGAAGTCTGCGGGGATGTCTGTCCTAACTCCCAGACGTCCGATGGTCACCCCGAACGTCTGGAGGTCACTCCCGCCGTCTGGTACAACTTCCAGACGTCTGATTCGCAAAGGATGGCGAATCAGCAAACCTGCGCATAGCCAACTGCCTCCCTCAGTACGGTCGGTCGACAGGAAGGAAGAAGAAAGCGGAATACACACCTTTCATACGTCGGTATGAGCTACCAGACGTCGTCCCCGCCGTCTGCCTATCAACCCAGACATCTGATTCTGGAAATTTTTCCAGAATCAGGACGCGACCCGGACTCTGCTCGCGACGCCGCCCGCGTTGCACCTCGCGCTCCTGCTGCTCAGACTGCAGCAAGTCCCTCTCCGCGTCGTTCCGCGCCCCCTGCGCCCTCCGCCGGCCAACCAAGCCGCTCCGGCGAGCTCGCCCTCACGGCAGAGCTCCGCCCTCGCACGCCGCGCTTCCTCCGCGCTCACTGCGGCCGCCGCTGCAGCCCTCACGCTCGCTCGCTCTCGTGCACAGGAAGGAGAAGAAGGAGGAGACGGTGGAGACGAGAGGGGAGGCGTGGTCCTTTTAACGCCGCGCGGAGAGGAGAGAGAGAAGGCGCGGCAGGCGTCTGCAGCCGCAGAAGAAAAGGAGGGAATAGCGAATATGCGGTCTGCGCGCGCAGGCGCGCAGACGACTCGCGGGTGTGGATGATAACGATTTTTCAGACGTCTGTAAACCATCCCAGACGTCTGGCAAGACGTCTGGATGTGATCCCAGACGTCTGGTCAGACGTCTGGGTCACCTCCCAGACGTCTTAAAATACGTTCGGGGCACGCGTTCGTAACATTTCACCACTTGGTTTATTTATCAGGTTTCTTTCTTGATCTCGAATGTTCCTCATGGGAACGATCTTGATTGCAGTCTTTTCCGAGGAGTAGAAGTCGCATGTGGTGCTCTCCTGGCCAGAAGAGTCTCCCGTGGTAGTCCTACACCCAGTCAACCACCCCAAGGTCACGGACAGACATAACGGTGACTACGGCATGCGTGATAAACGCACGGGTAGCTACCCTGTACTAGCACACGGTCAGTCCTTTCCATTAGCGGGTGCGCCCAAAGCATAGCACAGAACTAGTATAGGGCATAGCCCTCTCAGTAACAGGGGTCTCTCCCCTCCACAGTCCCCGCACCCTCGCCTAACTACCCTGGTTTGCCCAGTGGGCCTAACAAGTCAGTGTAGGGTGGCTAGCGGAACCCTGGGCCCCATGGGGTGGCTAGCTCTCTCCCTACATTAGTAGCTTTCCTCGGTACTGTGTACGTGAGGGCCAAGAAGTTGGTACAGAGTGGTCAATCCTAACACCGGGTCCCGACCCAAGGGCGGCTAGCTCCGCTCTACACTAAACAGGAGGACAGTCACTCTCCTTGGTACTCCGTACTCAAGGGCCAGCTCACTTCCCCACTCACATTTCCAGTTCCATTCCATTTATTTCCAAGAGCTCTACTCTTAATTCCCCGTAGGGTTCATGCTCATATACCTCAAGTCATTCCATACCAGGTTTCATCATTTCTATTTCCATTCTCAGGTTATACACATGCAACGGGTAATTCTATCATTCACATTTCCATATCTAGTTTATTCACAGATAGCTCGTGTTTCCAACATTCACCTTTCCATTTTCAAATTATATACATGCAGCTCATATTATGTGTGCAACAAGAGAATTACATTCAACAATTAACTAGCACAAGTACTACATATTTCGCAGGCAACTGTTATTCAATTACAGGCATTTGTTATCATTCTATCTACTCATTCAAGACTGCAATCCATTCATTCAATACAAACATTCCAGTATTTCTAATCCTAGGATTCATGTCACATCCTAGGTTCTAATCATTCATTCCACACATGCATTTAGGTTTTAATTAAATTAAGGGGAAGCCACTCTACCAATAAACCCAGGAGTAATGGGAGCTTGAACGGCAGGCTCACGTGCCTCAGCAAGCCCTGAACCCGCAACGGAAACCAATCCTATCACAAGGATCAATCATAAGAGAATACTTAGAACAATATAGAAAGTCTTCTAACATGTAGAGGAATTCATACGGGAAACATCGGTATCTTAAATGCGGAAATCGAACCTCAAACGGACACTAAACGGGTCAAAAATAGTGTTCCTGACTCAAATCAGACGTCTAGAACAACTTCCAAACATCTTAAAAGTGTCCAGTGCCATAGCTCAAGTCTTTTGCCACTCCTCAGATGTCCAGGAACTCCGCTGGACCGTCGGGACCCAGTTCCAGACGTCCTACCACCTCTATGGACATCTGGAAGCGCTTCTCGTCGTCTGGTAGGTCACCCAGATGTCTGAAATGCATCGGAGGGCATGTCCCGCGTCTTCCCGAAGCAGGAAATTGAATCTTCTCAAATCGGGCATGAAACAGTGCATCGGTGGAGCGGCCTGCAAGGCCGTATCCACAAACAAGACGTACCTTCGCGAGGCCCCCTTCTCAGACGTTTGGCACCACCTCGAGATATCTGTACCGTCGTCTGGAGGTCACTCCAGACATCTAATTCCGGGAAAATCCCAGAATCAGAACTTGCTTCCGCCCTCTCGCGCCGTACGTGGCCGCACCGCGCCCTCTCGCCTATTGCTCCGTTTGCAGCAGTGTCGGGGAGGACCTCCCCGACGCACTCCTCCACCTTACGCATGTGCCACTCCGGCCGTGAGCTCACCGGCGAGCTCCCATGCGAGCTCGCAAGCTTGCTCTCCTCTCCTTCTCACACTGCTCCTCCTCTCCTCTCACGTCGCTCCTTCTCTCCGCAGTTCTCGCTCTGCTACTCTCGATGGAGGAAGGAGGAAAGTGGCTGGGAAGTGGGGGTGGAATGAGGGAGAGGAGGGGGCTTATATAAGGGTGTGGGCATAGGGTTTTCGTCGGGCGGAAGGAGAGAGAAGAAGAAGGAAACGAGGTACGTGTACTGTCTGCAAGTAGCACGCGCACAGACGCAAGCTCGTACATGAAATTTTTGATTTTCAGACGTCTGGGAATGAGTCCAGACATCTTACAAGACATCTGACCCTCAGTCCAAATGTCTTACTAGACGTCGGACCTAAAGTCCAGACGTCTTAAAAAGGCTTAACATCACGAGTCTTAACAGGTCTGCACTATAATTTGGTCCACATCTGTGGACATCTTTTGCTGGCAGGTTTGATTATTAATCTTTTTATTAGGATTCTAACCTGCACTTGTGAATTCCTAATTTCTTCTTTATTTGTATATTATGCCTAGCTAAAGGAAATAAACTTAGCACATGTATATACTCCTTTCTCTCTACGTAGCCAACCGGATTGTCACCAAATTCAGATGATATTCTGTTTATTTTGCCCTTTTCATGTCTTTATTTTTATAATGAGGACATTGCATCATTTAGGCATGAGGGGTGGATACTTAATCCTGAAATTATTTTGTTAGTTCCATGGAATTTCTTTTATTTAAAAAAAAAGAAAAAATTCAAAAAGAAAAATGAAAAAAATTAGAATTAGAATTAGGAGAAGAGAACTTAGGCATTATGAGTTGTAAACTTTAGGAAATGATACTTTAGGACCTGAACACAAAGACTCTTCAAGCCTTCAGGCTTAATCAGCCCTAGTGTCCACTGAAATGTAGATTTGGTCTTGAGTCCTCGCCAAGTAATTTTATTCTAACTTGGTCAATAAATTGGGGTGACAAGTACACAACTTATCAACCTGCTCTCTGATTTGAGGAGACTTTAAGTCTAAAGCATGTACACACTATTTGCACTAACTCACTTTTCGATGGTTTGTACAGAAATTAAGTAGTTAATGAACTTTCTAGGGTGGTATGGCTGACAAGTTGTCGATGGTAACAGCTCATTGGCCGGCTATCTAAAGCCCAGCCACACGACTATTCTCTTCCTACTACCTTTAGGTAAATCTTAGATCAGGGAAGCCACCTACTTAGAGAAAAAAAAATAGAGAAGTACCCAAAAAAAAAAGAAAAGAAAAAGAAATAGAAAAGAAATATATATATAAACCACACTTCACCGCACGAGTATGGTCGGCAAGTTGTCGATGGTAATAGCTCATCGATTGGTTGTCCAAAATCTAGCTCACGAAATGCACAAAAATTCCAAAATAGTTAGGAAAGAAGCGGGGAAGTAGAATAAACTGGGGAGATATATACTCGGTTCACCTTTGTGTTGACCCTATAAAAAAATCAAGTAGGGAGAAAGCTACAGATCGGAAAGATAAATCTTTAGGCAGAAACTCTTAAGGTCACCTAGGGTCGTAGAAACCTGAAGTCTGTTTTAACGGCTGCTTTGTGAGTCTATCACTTTTCACAAGATGCTTAGAGTTTAAATTTCTTTTTGAGTCTTTGGTGGGTTGAGTAGCCGAAGAAAGCTGCCCTGAAACCCTAAACTCAAAAATCCAAAAGAATTAGAAAAGAAGAAAAACAGAAAAAAAAAATGTATCTTCCCTTTTAAATAAGGTGAGGACTTGGACGGTTTGCATTTTGGCAGACACCTAGGCACTGTTGAGTCTTCATAAGTTTAGGACCTTAGTTGAAATTTTCTATTGTTAATAAACAACTTAGACCTAAGTAATTGAGCCCTACTTCTAGTTTTATACATAGCATTGAGTTTGATTTTGCTAGGGACTAGCAAAAGATAGGCATGGGGGTATGTTGTAGACACATTTATTTAGGATAAAATGCGTATTTATTCATGTTCCTAGGCTTAGATATGCATTCCATATTATAAATATTGCATAGCATGCATCATTCTGCATTTAGAGCATTCTGTATAAATTATAGGTTAATTCGTATCCTTTTGTGGTCAGGAGAAAAGGGGATTTATTTCTAGGCCTCGGATTGACAATCTGATGGTATGATCTTATCAAAACGACGATCGGAGTCCAACGCCTCCGAAAATGTCTTGATCGGAGTTTTGTAGGACATTATGCTGTTTGAGGAAGATTAAAGGCCAAGGGGCAAGGTGGGCAATCAGAAGATCAGATGCCAAATCCAACCACAAGGATGGATCCGGATCGACGATCGTAGCCCAACAACACGAAAATTGACTTAATCCGACATCCGTGGTGCCACCTATAAAGAAAAGAAGATAGACAGCTCAAATGGTGCCACATGGTGCCATCTAGGCCGCCCATTATCAGTTACGCTGCATGAGCTGAAGGAGAGCCAAGCCAAATCATGACCGTTGGATCAAGATCCAATGGTCGAGATCGCATGTATGCCGCATCATTTTCTCGACACAATTCGCGCTCAGCATAGTGGATGGGAGGAGCATTCCCAAATCCGCAACGCACGTTCGAAACTACTCGCAACACCTAATGTCACAAGCGTGGGAGCAATCGAACTGTGCCCCTTGGATGGTCATCAAGCGGCGGAGAGGGCGACAATGTGGCACAATCAAACCCGCGTGATCTGCATGCGCACGATCATGCACCAATCAACGCCTGATTTGATGCGCCATTGAGCGCACAATCCCTGCCCATACTTGCCGTCCGCTTTCGATCCAACAGTCGCCAACCATTCTCGCCAACGCCAGCAGAGCATGCGCATGTGCAAGCCCCAACGATGGTGTGCGTGAGCTTCAGTGACATTTGGGGCAGATCTTCAGTGACGTCTTTAGATGTCACTAAATGTCTCGCGCATAAATTTTTTTCTCTCCACCGCTATAAAAGGACCCCTACACCTCCCATTTTTCTTCATCTCTTCCTTTCTCTCCCTCACCACCTCCAAGGCTCTAGAAAGAGTTTGTCCCAAGCCCGGGATGCTCCTCTAGAATAGAAAATCAAATTATTTTCCTGCCTCTCATCCCCCTTCGTGGAGCATCTCATGGTCGTCCTCTCACCACTTCAGCAAGTAGATCCTTACTGCGACGCCATCCTGCCCCATCCTCCTCCCTCTGCCGCCATTCTCCTTTGTCCAGCTCCTCCCCACATTCGTTTGAGGCTCCGTTAGAGCGAGTTGTCCTCCAAGTGACCGTCAAGGGAGATTTTTCTCACCTCTATCTCTTTTAGTTTGTTTCACTTATTGTAGCTGTAATAAACATTATTTCATCTCAAGTATCAAGTTTCATCTCTCTATTCTCTTTTTATTCATTCTTCAAGTAGCTAGTTTTATCATTCCCCTAAAATACCAAAAAAATAACAAAATCCTAAAACACCAAAAAGAAACAAATTGAAACTTGAATTTCAAGAAGTAAAACATCGCCTCCCCATGTTTGACCCAGGACTTCCTTTTGAGTTTTGGTAAATTTCATTCGATAGCAAGTTTTGTGACTACAATGATGGCTTTCTCAAAACACTAACTTTTTATCGTAAAATCACGCTAATCAGGTGGGTCTTACTAAGCTTAAGTAATGCTTTTGAGCCCAAAATGAATGAAAATTGATATGATGACCTCAAATAGGATCCTCCAAAAATGTTTTGGACCATCTCTTATTCTCTTAGGCCTCCAAAATACTACTTTCAGCTATACATAGCTTCCTAACTCCATCTTTGCAAATGTCTTCTCCTCTTTATTCTTATAAGTAACAAAATGCAATAATTAGAAACTTAAACTCATAAACCAAATATTGTGCTAATTATGATTATTTATTTACAAAATAATTCAAAATTAGCAAAATTTTGCATGGAATGATAATAAGATTAGGCAATTATCAAAGCCTCAACATCGCCACATTGGTTAGCATGGCGCCATCCATCTCTTGTGACCAAAAAATGTGTTGTTATCCTCATCTAAAGTGAGCTCGAGTTGCTTCTTCTTACACACTCTTGTAGTAGAGATGTCGATAGTCTACTGCTCTCTTCTTGTACTACTCGCCTTGGGAATAACTAGAGCTCCATCATTTGTCACAACTCTTTCCCTTGAGTCTATACACCTTGTTTGGCATCCTTCTGCGCATTAGCATACACACTCTTTTGCTTACTTTAAGAACTCCCCCTTTAAGAGAGAATTGATGCCCCTCAAACTCTAGAGTTTGTAATGAAATCAGATTCTTCTTGGTGGTAAGCACATGTCTAACACATCACAAAGTTCGCACCTTCTTGTCAGGCATGTGAAATCGCACTGATCCTACACCTATGACATTGTGGACCTCTTCACCTACCGACCTGATCGTCGAGAAATTCGTTGCGAAGATATCACGGCTTAGGGTTTTAAGAGAGAGAAACCCATGTCGTCATATTTTCACAAGAAAGTTCGACATACTAGATTTTTTTTTTTTAAAAACAGTTCGACATACTAGATAATATTTATAACTAAGACTCAATGAGTATCGAGTCGAACACAAAGAGGTGACATTTGATTATTTAGAGAAAATCTGTGTTTACATTTATTTATTTTTGATATTTTGTGGCTTTCAAATTTTTTTGGTGTATTGATGGAGCAAAAATCAGGTCAGAATAATTTCTATCTAATTACTCTACTTGCATAATATTAAAGAGAAAGACAGAGAGATAGAGAGAGATGACAAAAATATATGTTTAAGATGAAATAATGTTTGTTACAACTACTAATTGCAGAAAATAGATCTATGCTACAAAAATGATAAAAGAAGATAGAGAGAAGACTCCCCCTCGATGGCTGCTTGGGGGACAACTTGCTAAGACGACACCTAGACGAAAGAGGGGAGGAGCTAGAAGAAAGAGAACGGAGGAGGAGGAAGATGAGAGGTAGGGCGGCGTCGCGGCATGATCCGCTTCCTAGAATGGGGATGAGAAGTTGGCCGACAATAGCTCCATGAACTGGGGGTGAGAAGGTGGAAAAATTATTTTAATTTTCTATTGGATCATCCCAAGGGCTTGAGAACACTAGAAGGTGAGCTTAGAAGTTCTTGTGCTCTAGGGAGGTGAGAAATGGATTAGGAAGGGATGAATGGCCAAAGGGGGGGTAGGGGGTTATATAGGCTTGTGCTAAATCATTTGGCCACACTTACCATCAATGCCCGCGCAAGGCACGGTGCCCCACGCCCCGCTCGCGCGCTTGCACTGCTATCTTCGTGAGGCACAACTGGGGAGCATCTCCACCGTCAAATGTACATCGAAGGGTTGTGAGTGCTTGATGTTGAGCTTTAGATAGCGTGCATAATAAGCATATGATTGCACGTTATTGCCCCTACGAAGATCTATGCTACTACGCAGTAGCATCCCGTTGTTGATCGTGTGCTTGTTGATGTGCCTAATCGTGCCTTCGCTAACGTGGCCACTCCTCAACCACATGATCTTCATCGAGCGGATGCGATTGATTGCACCTGCACTGAGATTTGCTTACGAATTAGAGCTCGATAGCATATCATGCATTTAGGGAATGCATGCGTTAACCAACGAGCTGATGTGCTCCTCAACTAATGTCAACCGTTGGATGCAAATCCAACAGTTATGAGTGCGCAATGCTATGCCCTCTTTAGGCTGATGAAGCGTGGGGGATAGAGGTGGTGTGGCTGCTTCTTGACCATTGGATGAAAATCCAACGGTACAGACTTGATGCCGTAGACGAGAGGACTCTTGAGGGTGACGTGGCACGCTTATGGCAATTGGATGGCCATCCTACTACCTAGATTGCATGGTGGGCATGCTTCATAGGTTGAACGGGAGTTTTGGGCGACTTTGGGTAGCTTTGATGGTGCCACGTGGCACCATCTAAGTCGTCCATCTTCAAATATTTGTAGGGGATTCCACGGATGTTTGATCGGGTTGATCTTCACATCGTTGGGTTGCGATCGTCGACCCAAACCCATCCGTGTAGTCAGATTTGTCGTCCGAGGTCTGGATTTGCATCCTCCTAACCTTGGCTTTTGATCTTCTATGGCTTCTAGCGAATGCTATAGATGTCCGATTAGGGTGATTTTGGAGGCATTGGACTCCGATCATCACCCTAATCATATTTGTATGGTCGAATCTTCCGTCTAAAGTCTAGAGATGTGTTGCCCTGCCCCCTGGCCATTAAAATACACAAATTATTGTACAATTTATATATGTTAACCTAAAAACAAGATGATGAATGCTATGGATTATTTACAATGCTAAATTCTTCTCAATAGCTTAGGAACCCACATAATAGGCATTTTATCACGAATAAATATATATTTATCACAACCCTATTGTGCTTCCTCTATTGCATTCTTGATGTCATGAATTGTTGCCTAGATGAGCACACATGATCTGAACTTGTCAAGTCCAATAGCCATCTTCAATCTAACTTCTCTTCCATCATCAAGCAGGCTAACATGTCTCCTTCTAATAGTAGACATGCATCTAAATTTAGAGCAACATCAGACTTATTCTTCCCTCGAAAATTTTTGATCCCTTTCTTCAACTTCTCATCTTCCTCACATCTCAAACAATTGGCTATCACATGACCTTCCTTGTCACAGTAGAAGCATGTACGAGGTCCATGTGACTTGGATCATCTTCCTATGCCTGTCCTACCTTCAATCTCCCTCAATGTTCAATATCCCTGAGTATTGCTTCGTCTGCATCCTTTCGTCATGACTCGTTCATTACTAATGAGGTAATAGTTGTGTTTCAAATATATGATCAAAGAAAGGTGGAAGTAAACTCAACAAGTTCAATGCTTTGTCCTCTTGTTTAAGAGATCTCTCCCCATTTTGGTCTTCTCCCTAAGGGCAACTACATCTATTACGATCTTGTTAAATTTGTCCAAGTGCGCTGCCAACCTGGGTCCCTTGAAATCCTCAGATCATATAGTCTCTTCTTCACTAATAGCATGTTCATCAGAGATTTAGATTTGTATTTGCTCTCAAGATTCTCCTAGATATGAGCTAAATCATCCAACCCAATGTCCTTACGACGAGTATTGTCTGTCAAAAACAACTGGATTTTCCTACTTGCAAGTGTTGGTGCATAACCACCAATGTATTTGATTTTGATAATAACAAAACATATAACTTTCGTATTATTCTTAAAGAACTAACATTTCAGGAATAAGAATTGATGTAGTAGCAAAAAGCAAGAAAAGGAGTTAAGAGGATGGTCAAGAAAATGGAAGAGTTAGAAGAAGATAGCTATTTAGAGCTTTAGCTGTTGTATCTTTATTTCTATTTAGTATTTTCATTTTCTTTAGTTAGATTTGATGTAAAGAACCTAAGTATGGTAACTTAGTCCCAAATAACTCTTACCTAGACTCTAGGCAATTAGGAGAAACTTAGAATTAAATTAGGAGTCCAAAATAGAAATCAAATTCCTCAATCAAACATCTAATGTCTCTGTCGAACGTCTAAAACCTTCTTAGCAGACTATTGATCCATCTTCTAGGCGACTGTTGTAGTGACCATTGGAAGACCAATGTTTACGTTAGGTTATTAGATGACCAACCTCATTATCAGATGTCCTATAGTATACACCTATTAGACGACACATAGTGTTACGACCTGATTCCCAAATCCCTATAGGACCCAAGATCGGCTCGCCTCGACTAATCCCAAGACCTAGTCATCCAATGAGAAATAACCAAAAGCAGGAGATAATACCACATCCATACATGCATTATAACTAAGAAGAAGGAAAAGCGAAACGGTACAGAAAAGTAGAGTAAACTGTCTCAAAATAGTACATGCCACCACAACAACAACAGCGGAAAGAAAATAGAAAGTAACAGGAACAGTAAAATAGATGTCTATTACTCACTACAACAGTAGAAAAATGAAAGAGCTGGAAAGAAACGACTACGGCTGGGCTCAGCTGAGCCCAACACCCTATGTAGTCGGAAACTCGGGCTGCTCAACTCCTGGTCCTAAACAGGGTTACGAAAAGACAGAGTCAGCAAATGCTGAGTAGAGTGGTGTTTACATTAATTATGTGCAAGTAAGGTAAAACAAGTAACCAAGTTTTTATTCTCAGTTCTATTTATCTCATTTATGTATTTCTGGTTCATTTATTTATTTCTGGTTCATTTATTTCACAAAGGATCCAAGTATTTCTTGATCTTGCTTGTTCCTCGTGGGAATGATCTTGATTACAGTCTTTCCGTGGAGTAGAAGGTACATGTGGTTCTCTCCTGGCCGAGAGAGTCCCCCGCGGTAGTCCTACACCAAGTCAACTACCCCTAGGTCACTGTCGCGACATAGCGGTGACTACAGCACGCGTGATAAGCGCATGGGTAGCTACCCCGCACTGGCATGCGGTCAGTCCTTTCCACTAGCGGGTACGCCTAAAGTATAACATAGAACAGTATAAGGCCTTGACCTCTCAGAACAGAGGTCTCGCCCCTCAGAACCAAACAGGGGTCTCGCCCCTCCACAGTCCGCGTACCCTCATCCGACTACCCCGGTTTGCCCAGAGGGCCTAAAAGTCGGTGTAGGTTGGCCAGTCCTAACCTTGAGCCCCATGGGGCAACTAGCTCCCTCCCTACACTAGTATCACACCTCGATACTACGTACGCAAAGGCCAAATAGGAGTCGGTGTAGAGTGACCAGTCCTACCCCGAGTCTCAACCCAAGGGGTGGCTGGCTTCCCCTCTACACAAAAAGGGACAGTCACTCTCCTTGGTACCGTGTGCATAAGGGCCAGCTCACTTTCCGTCTACATACCAGATTCCTTTCATATACAGGAGTTCTACTCCTAATTCCCCGTAGGGTTCATGCTCATATTCATCTCATTATTAGTATCCGGATCACACTATCAAATTCTTAATTTTCCATCACATACAGGTAGCTCATGTTTTCATCCTAAAATAGTATCTCATAATTACACTAATACCACTTCTAGCAATTTACTTTAAACATGCACTCAAGTAAACAGTATAGCTCAAGACAGACTCATACATTTCTACCCTAGGATTCATTCCACATCCCAAAGTTTGATCCAATCATTCCAAATAAGCATATTCTTAATTAAATATTAACAACTGAATTAAGCCACTCTACTGGGCATCACGGGAGGAATGGGGGCCTGCACCGCAGATCTCGTCGTCTTCGCGGGCCCCGAACATGCCACCGGCTGGTAACCTGTACCCGCGACTAATTTACAGTAGACGAGCTCAAAACAGTAGGTACTCAACACGAACACGTAGAGAAACTCAAATGGAAAACAACGGTACTTCGTTTGCGGAATTTCGATTTTGTTTGGGTCCTGAATGGGCCAAAAACACGATTATTATCCAAAATCAAACGTCTGGGACTAGTCCCAGATGTCTTAAAAGATGTTAGATCTTACCTCTCACTTCTTGCGGCTGTCTCAGACATCCAAACCCCTCTTTAACCATCTAAGGAGAGTTCCAGATGTCTCACCTTCCTTTCAATCGTCTGGAAGGGCCATCGGACATCTGGCGAAGTGGTCAGACGTCCAAAAGTACCTGGAAAGGTGCACCGCGTGCCTTTCCAACGCCCCACACCTGCGTACCAAAACGCAGACCCATTATCAGCCAAACATTCCTGTGCTATGGTTTGCATGGCGGAAAGTAGCGTAGGGAACACGTACCTCCACGCGATATTATGCTTTCACACGTCCGGCTTCAGCTCCGGACGTCCTGATGCCTCTCCAAATGTCTGGTCGACCCTTCAGACGTCTGATACTGAAAAACTTCCAGTATCAGAACTCCTCTGCGTAGCTCGCCCCGCTCGAGCCTCCGCCCTCAGATGACGCAACGGCAGGAGCTTGAGAAGCTCCCCGCTGACATCCTCCTCTCTTCCACGAACTCCTCCTCGAGCTCCACCGAGTTCCCATAGTCATCGTCCCTCTCCCTCGCTCTCCTCTCACTCCCTTGCACTCTCTCGCTCTCTCTCTTCCCCATTCTCCCTCGCTGCTGCTGCAGCAGAGACAGGAGGCTAGTAGGGCATGGTCAACGCAAGGAGAAGGTGGAGGTCATGGTGGCTCGAGTGGTGGGGTGTGGAGTGTAGATGGGGGTTTAAATAGGAAGGTTTTAGGGTTCGGGGTGTGAGGGTGGAGGAGAGAGAGATACATTGCGCGCCGCCCGCGCGCAGAGAGAAAAGAATGCATGATATTTTCCTACTTTCGAGCATCTGGGCAGACGTCTGAGTGACACTCCAAACGTCTTATCCGACTAAAAGGGCGCTGGGTAATTTCAACATAACAAACTTAAAGAAAGTTTCATCCCTGAAACTTGAGCTACGTAGGGTGCGGAACTAACGTAAAAATGCATAACAAACTTAAAGAAGACCGAAATAGGTCTGAAAAGACGTACCCTCAAAAAGCTCCGAGTACCGCTCTCGCATTGCCACCTTAGGCTCCCAGGTCACCTCCTCGTACTGCTGGCTTCTCCATAGAACCTTCACCAATGGTACCTGCTTCCGTCTCATACTGCGGACGGCTCTGTCGAATATCTGTACTGGCCTCTCAGGATAGGTCAGGTCGTCTCCCACATCGATGCTCTCGTGGCTCAGAATGTGAATGGGATTGGCGACGTACTTCCTGAGGTTGAACACGTGGAACACATCGTGCACCCCAGAAAGCTGGGGAGGAAGGGCAAGCCAGTAAGCAACAGGTCCTACCCGCTCCAGGGCCTCAAAGGGCACCACAAACCTCGATGCAAGCTTCCCTTTAACCCCAAAATGTTGTAAGCCCTTCATGGGAGAAACACGGAGAAAGATGTGATCCCCAACCTTGAACTGCACCTCTCTACGCTTCTTGTCACCATAGCTCTTTTGCCTACTCTTGACAGTGCGAAGTCGTCTGTGAATCTACTCCATCAGCTCCTGACTCTACCAAATCAGCCTGGGACCAACCTCCCACTTGGTCTCCACCTCGACCCAACTCAAGGGTGCAGTACACCTCCGTCCATACAGGGCCTCGTAAGGTGCCATGCCGATACTCGAATGATAGTTGTTATTGTATGCAAACTCTGCCAGGGGTAAATGCTCCTCCCATGAGCCTCTCTAGTCTAGTACATAGGCACGTAGGAGGTCCTCAAGTGTTTGTATGGTGCGCTCTGACTGCCCATCGGTCTAGAGGTGGTAGGCTGTATTGAACCTCAGATGCGTCCCCAAGGCCTGCTGAAACTCTACCCAAAACTGAGAAGTGAAACGAGTACCTCTGTCGGATACGATCTCACGAGGAATTCCATGCTGGCGCACCACATCTCTGATGTATTGCTCTGCTAGCTGTGCTGGCCCAAAGGTGACTTGGATCGGCAGAAACCATGCCATCTTCGTCAATCGGTCTACCATCACCCAAACTGCATCGTGTTCCCACTGGGTAACTGGTAGACTCACCACCAAGTCCATGGTGATGCTTTTCCAGTTCCACTCTGGCACAGGAAGTGGTTGCAATAGCCCTGTAGGCCTTTGGTGTTCGGCCTTCACCTACTGGCATACTAAACACTGCTGAACAAACTCACCAACATCCTGCTTCACCCCTCTCCACCAGAAGTCGCGTCGTGAATCATGGTACATCTTTGTGTTCTCCAGATATATGGTAAACCTAGACCCATGCGCCTCAGTTAGGAGCTCTCTCAATAACTCCTTGTCTCTAGGAATGCATAGGCGTCCCTTCATGCACAGTATCTCGTCCGAGAAAGAAAAGTCTCCTGGGTTCCATGTCAGCACCCTGTCCCGCAGTGTCTGCAAGGTCATCTACCCTGTGATGATGCAGTCTATCAGCCCTGGTCGTGCCTATCGCGTCACTGTCACTACCCCATAGTACCCCCGTGACTCCCGAGGTCGCCAATTGCCCACCTCCTCCACGAGTCTCCAACTTTGTGCCTGTAAGCTGGCTAAGTGGGCGGGCACCTTCCGGCTCAAGGCATCGGCCACCACATTGGCCATCCCTATGTGGTAGGAGATGCTACAGTCGTAGTCCTTCAGGAGCTCTAACCAACGTCTCTGTCTCATGTTAAGCTCCTTCTGGTCAAATAAGTACCTGAGGCTCTTATGATTTGTGAAGATCTCGAAAGTCTCACCGTAAAGGTAGTGCCTCCATGTCTTTAGCGCGAAGACAACTGCTGCCAGCTCTAAGTCATGGGTAGGGTAGCTATGCTCATGGGGCTTCAGTTGCAGTGAAGCATAAGCGACAACGTGACCCCGCTACATGAACACACCCCCTAACCCCTGCAATGAAGCGTCGGTGTAAACCACGAAACCGCCACTGCTGTCTGGAATTGTAAGTATAGGAGCTAAAGTTAGTCTCTCCTTCAACTCCTGGAAACACCCCTCACACTCATCGGTCCAGGCGAAGGGCACGTCCTTTCGGGTCAGCTAAGTCATAGGACGCGCAATCTATGAGAATCCTCTGATAAACCGCCGGTAATAACCTACCAGTCCTAAAAAGCTGCGTATCTCTGTCACTCTGCGTGGCCTCTCCCACCTAAGTACGACCTCTACCTTGGCTGGATTCACATCCAATCCATCTCCTGAAATCACGTGACCCAAGAAAGTCACCTGTCTCAACCAAAACTTGCACTTGTACTTAGCATACAGCCTGCGTCGCCTCAAGGTATCCAGGACCATGCGTAAATGTTGTCCATGTTGTGCCTGATCCTGCGAGTAAACGAGTACATCGTCGATGAACACCACCATAAATTGGTCTAAGTACGAACTGAACGCATGGTTCATCATATCCATAAAGGCAGCGGGGGCATTGGTCAGCCTAAACGGCATGACCAAGAACTCGTAGTGCTCGTACAGGATACGGAAAGTTATCTTGGAGATGTTGGTTTCCCTGATCCTCAACTGGTGGCAACCTGACCTTAGATCTATCTTGGAGAACACTGTAGTGCCTTGCAACTAGTCAAAAAGGTCATTGATACGAGGCAATGGGTACTTGTTCTTAATGGTGACCCGATTTAGCTGCCGGTAGTCGACGCACAGCCGAAGGGTACCATCCTTCTTCTTCACAAAGAGTACAGGGGCTCCCTACGGGGATGCACTAGGCCTCACAAAGCCCTTCTCCAACAGGTCCTGTAGCTGTGACTTGAGCTCTCGCAGCTCAAGCAGTGTCATCTGGTACGGTGCTGTGGAAATGGGGCTGGTCCCCGGTACCAATGAGATCTCAAACTCGATTTCACGCTCAGGTGGTAGTCCTGGAAGCTCCTCTAGGAAAACGTCGAGGTACTCGTAGACCACCGGGACACTTTGAAAGTCAGCCACGGGGTTAGGCTCTACCACTGATAGGCCAACAAGCCCTTACACCCCTAGCTCAAAAGCCTCTCTGCCCGAAGTGCGGAGATGCATCTGAAACCTCCGTCCACCTGCTAACCGTGAAACTCAAAGGGAGGCAACTCTGGTACGGAGAAGACGACCTTCCTCCCAAAACAGTCCACCAAGGCGTGATAGGCGAACAGCCAGTCCATCCCCAGAATCACACCGAAATCCTCCATTTGGATCACAATCAGGTCGGCGGGGAGGTTGTGCCCCCTATACTGACCTTGCAGTCTGTGTAGACCTCCTCGGCCATAAACAACTGTCCACCTGGCCCTCTGATCAGGAACGGAACCTCTAACAATACACTACCCTACCTCAAACTGATGGCAAAACACGTAGAGACGAAAGAGTGGGCAACGCCGGAATCAAAAAGTACGTACACTAATCTGCCAAAAACGGTAACCATACGTACCACCACAGAACCCGAAGCCCTGGCGTCTCTGTGTGTTAGGGCATTGATACGCCCCTCAACTCTCGGTGCAGAAGAAGTAGCTACACTCTGGGTCGAGTGAGCAACAGCTGGCTGGTACCCACGTGACTGTTGTCGTCCCCCACGCACCTGGTGACCACAACCGCCAGGTCGACCTCCAGTGCTCGGTGCGGGGAGCATCTTCTGTGCTTCGACCCTAGTTGGGCAGTCCCTCTTGATGTGGCCCAGCTGGCCACACTAGTAGTAGAGGGGTACACGACCTCCCCCCTCAGTAGGTCCTTGCTGGTGGCTGGGCGGGGGTCCGGTGCTGGCAATTGGCCCTTGTCTAGGGCCCCCGAAGGCCACTAGTGGTCCTACAGAATGGGACGGCTCTCCCGCGGGCGCCGTGTGCCTCCTATCCCGATGGCCCTGTAAGTACTCAGGCTAGTAGGGCCTCTTCCGTTCACCGTTAGTGTCTTACGCGGCCGGGTTGGTCTCCTCGTAAGTCATGGCTACCTCGACCACACGAGAGAAAGTGGGCAGCCTCAGGGGTTTGACATACCCCCGAATCGCAAGTCGGAGCCCCTCCATAAACCTCCACAGGCTCTCCTCCTCAGTAAACACAACTGTCAGGGCGAAAAGTGACAGCTCCTGGAAACATGTGCGGTACGCGCTAACCATCATCGTCCCCTGGCGGAGAGTGTGGAACTCCCTCCCCCTCTAGTCTTGCCAGGTCTGCGGAAAGTACTGCTCATAGAAGAGAGCCATAAACTGGTCCACGTCGACTCTCTCCCCTCCTAGCCTCTAACTGCCCTCCACCACCTGTGTGCTGTGCTCTCCAGTTGGTACATGGCAAAGGCCACGTGACACTCCGCAGGAGGGCAAAGGGTGTCGAACACCTTCTCTATCTACTCCATCCAGTCCTCTGTCTCAAACAGGCTCTCATCCCCCTTGAAGAAGGGGGACTTCAGCTTCCGGAACTGTCCAAAAAGCTTGTGGTGTAGCAGTAGTGGGGGAACGAGCACACCTCCAGGAAAGGAGAGCTCGTGCTCGAAAGTGTCAGAGTGTAGTGGGGATGGTAGAGGATCACCCCCACCCTCTCCTACTCGTCCGACGCTGCGACGGTCTCTCTGTCCCACCGAGGACTCCTCCTCCACGTCCTTAGGAAGAGGTGCCCGAGGAGGCTGCTGGAGCTCCTCTCGCACAATGACTCTAGTCAGCTAGGTAAGATCCTAGGCCTGAATGCCTAGGAGGAGGGGTGGGTCAGCTGGTGCCTCAGGTCCGGCACGTCCGCCCCTTCGACCTCGTCCATAGCCATGACCATGGCCTGCCTCGGGAACTCCTCGACGAGGCATCTCCTACAAGGAGATGCAAGAGATAGAATATGTAATGACCTGTTACATTTTTAGACGGATAAAACCTTTAGAGTTTCAGTCAGACATCGGTCCAGACGTCTAGACATGTTCCCGGACGTCTGAAAGTGAGATGTTCGTACTACGCTATGCGCTTTGCGCACGAGCGGCGTGCAGAGGTCTCCCTCTCCCCTCACCCCACAAACCCTAACTCCCCTCCTATTTAAACCCCTCCCCTCCTTCTCATCCCCTTACCACCAGTCACCACCACCTCTAGCATCTCCTGTGCAGTTGTGGCGAAGCCAGACGAGAGTAGCGAGAGGGGGAGAGCGAGGGAGAACGAGAGAGAGGAAGGGAGAGAGCATGGAAGGTCGGAGGACCTTCGGGAGCTCGACGGAGCTCGCACGGCCAGTGGCAAGCGCGGGCGCGAGGAGGAAAGGCTCGAGGAGGTGGCCTCCCGACCCTCTACAGCTGTTGAAGCTACGGTGACGCGCTGCGGGCGACGGTATGAGGTGAGAAGCGTCGCGGAGTAGGTTCTGGTACTGGAAGCTTTCCAGTATCAAACGTCTGGAGTGAAGTCCAGACGACTGGCGAGGCACTCGAACGTCTGGAGCTGAGGCCGGATGTCTAAAAGCGCAATATCGCGAGGTACGTATCTTCCAGCGCCATGAAAATCATAACGCAGGGGATGTCGGCTGATCGTTGCGTTTGCGGGTGCTCCTACGCAGGTGCAGGCTTTGGGAAGGCACACAGTGCACTTTTCCAAGTACTTTTGGACGTCTGATCATGTCGCTGGACGTCTGATCACGTCGTTAGACGTCCGGAGGTACTTCCAGATGATCGGAGACCTTGTTTGACGTCTCGAACTGCCCCTAGACGGTCGCAGAGAGAGTTTGGACGTCTGAATCAACCGCAGGAAGTGTAAGGCGAGTTTTGACATCTTTTAAGACGTCTGGGACTAGTCCTTGACATCTGATTTTGGTCAGTAACCGCATTTTTTGCCCGTTTAAGGCCCAAACAGAATCGGATTTCTGCAAAAGAAGTACCGTTGTTTTCCACTTGAGTTCCTCCACGTGTTCGTGTTGAGTATCTACTATTTTGAGCTCGTCTAATATACATTGGTCGCTAGTATAGGTTACCAGCCAGTGGCGTGCTCGGGGTTCGCAGAGACGACGAGATCTGCGACACAAGCCCCCATTCCTCCTGTGGTACCCGGTAGAGTGGTTTAATTTAGTTGTTAATATTTAAATAAGAATGTACTTGGTTGGAATAATCGGATTGAACTTTAGGATGTGGAATGAACCAGGGTAGAAATGAATGAGCCTGTTTGAGCTGTACTGTTTACTTGAATGCATGGTTAAGATAAATTGCTAGCAAATGCCTTTAATATAATTACGAGATGTATGTAATGAGAAATTGAATTGTGAAACCACAAGTTGCATGTTATGATTGACAACTAAATTATGACAACACGAGTTTCCTGTATATGAATGAGGAACGAGTTATGAAACATGAGATCTGGATCTGGATAAATGAGATGAATATGAGCATAAACCTATGAGGAGTTAGGAGTAGAACTCCTGTGGATGAAAGGAATCTGGAATGTAGATGGGAAGTGTGCTGGCCTTTGTGTACGCGGTACCAAGGAGAGCAACTGTCTATTTTTAGTGTAGAGGAGAGCTAGCATCCCTTGGGTTGAGACTCGGGGTTAGGATTGGCCACTCTACACCGACTCCTATTGGCCCTCGCGTACGTGGTACCGAGGCATGCTACTATTGTAGGGAGGGTGCTAGCCACCCCACGGGGCCTGGGGTTTAGCTAGCCACCCTACATTGACTTTGTTAAGCCCTTTGGGCAAACCGAGGTAGTTAGACGAGGGTACGTGAACTGTGCAAGGGCGAGACCCCTATTTGGTTCTGAGGGGCGAGACCCTTGTTTGGTTCTGAGGGACGAGACCCCTATTCTGAGAGGGTAATGCCGTATACTATTCCGTGCCGTACTTTAGGCGTACCCACTAGTGGAAACGACTGACCACGTGTCAGTGCGGGATAGCTATCTGTGCGCTTATCACGTGTGCTGTAGTCACCGCTACGTCTCGACAGTGACCTCGGGGTGGTTGACTGGGTGTAGGACTACCACGAGGGACTCTCTCAGCCAGGAGAGCACCACGTGTACCTTCTACTCTATGGAAAAGACTACAATCAAGATCGTTCCCACGAGGAACATGCAAAATCAACAAATACCTGGATACTTGAGAAATAGATGAACCAGAAACACATAAATGAGATAAATAGAAATCAGAAATAAACTTGTTATTTTTACTGTACTTACACTTAAATAATGTAAACACCACTCTACTCAGCATTCGCTAACTCTGTCTTTTTCGTAACCCTGTTCAGGACCAGGAGTTGAGCAGCCCGACTTTCCAGCTACAGAGGGTGCTGGGCCCAGCCGTAGTCGTTTTTCAGCTCTTTTGTTTTTCTACTGCTGTAGTGAGTAATGGACACATATTGTACTGTTCCTGCTACTTTCTGTTTCCTTTCCATTTCTATGGTTGTTGTGGTGGCATGTACTATGTTTTGAGACAGTTGCTCTACTTTCTTTACTACTTCATTCCTTTCTTCTGCTTAGTTATATTGCATGTGTAAATGTGGTTTATTTTTCCTACTTTTGGTTATTTCTTGTTGGATGACTAAGTCTTGAGATTAGTCGAGGCGAGCCAGTCTCGGGTCCTATAGGGATCTGGGAATCGGGTCGTAACAAAATAAGAGTTGTCAACGATACCAGATTACATCGAGAAAAAGACTCGGAAACGAATTTCAAAGCAATATGTTGTGGTGGCTATCCTAGTTATATGCACATGAGTGGTTATTCTCGAACCAATTGGTTCATTTCTCGGGATGACCTTACTCTGATACCATCTTGTTACGACCCGGTTCCCAAATCCCTATAGAACTCGAGACTGGCTCGCCTCCACTAATCCCAAGACCTAGTCATCCAACGAGAAATAACCAAAAGTAAGAGATAATACCACATCCACACATGCATTATAACTAAGTAGAAGGAAAAACGAAATGGTAAAGGAAAGTAGGGAAAACTATATCAAAATAGTACATGTTACCACAACAACAACAGCAGAAAGAAAACAAAAAGTAACAGGAACAGTAAAATAGATGTCTATTACTCACTACAACAGCAGAAAAATAAAAGAGCTAGAAAGAAATAACTACGGCTGGACTTGGCTGGGCCCAGCACCCTCTGCAGCCGGAAACTCGGGCTGCTCAACTCGTGGTCTTGAATAGGGTTACAAAAAGACAGAGTCAGCGAATGCTGAGTAGAGTGGTGTTTACATTAATTATGTGCAAGCAAGCTAAAACAAGTAATTAGGTTTTTATTCTCAGTTCTATTTATCTCATTTATGTATTTCCGGTTCATTTATTTCAGAAAGGATCCAAGTATTTCTTGATCTTGCTTGTTCCTCATGGGAATGATCTTGATTGTAGTCTTTTCTGTGGAGTAGAAGGTACATGTGGTGCTCTCCTATCCGGGAGAGTCCCGCGCGGTAGTCCTACACCTAGTCAACCACCCTGAGGTTACTATCGCAACGTAGCGAAGACTACGGCACACGTGATAAGCGCACGGGTAGCTACCCCACACTAGCACGCAGTCAGTCATTTCCGCTAGCGAGTACACCTAAAGTATAACACGGAACAGTATAGGACCTTCCCCTCTCAGAACAGGGGTCTCGCCCCTCCACAATCCACGTACCCTCGTCCGACTACCCCGATTTGCCTAGAGGGCCTAAAAGTCGATGTAGGTTGGCTAGTCTTAACCCCGGGCCCCGTGGGGCAGCTAGCTCCCTCCCTATATTAGTAGCACACCTCGGTACTACGTATACGAGGGCCAAACAGGAGTCGGTGTGGAGTGACCAGTCATATCCCGGGTCTCAACCCAAGGGGTGGCTGGCTTCCCCTCTACACTAAAAGGGACAGTTGCTCTCCTTGGTACTGTGTACATAAGGGCCAGCTCACTTCCCGTCAACATACCAAATTCCTTTCATATACAGGAGTTCTACTCCTAATTCTCTGTAGGGTTCATGCTTATATTCATCTCGTTATTAGTATCCGGATCACACTATCAAATTCTTAATTTTCCATCACATACAGGCAGCTCATGTTTTCATGTCTAAAACAGTATCTCATAATTGCACTAATACCATTTCTAGCAATTTATTTTAAACATGCACTCAAGTAAACAGTATAGCTCAAGATAGGCTCATACATTTCTACCTTAGGGTTCATTCCACATCCTAAAGTTCGATCCAATCATTCCAAACAAGCATATTATTGATTAAATATTAACAACTGAATTAAACCACTCTACCGGGTATCACGGGAGGAATGGAGGCTTGCATCACAGATCTCATCGTCTCTGTGGGCCCCGAACACGCCACCAGCTGGTAACCTGTACCAGCGACTAATTTACATCAAACGAGCTCAAAACAATAGGTACTCAACACGAACATGTACAGAAACACGAGTGGAAAACAATGGTACTTCGTTTATGGAATTCCGATTCCGTTTAGGTCTTGAACGGACCAAAAACATGGTTACTATCTAAAATCAGACGTCTGGGACTAGTCCCAGACATCTTAAAAGACATCAGATCTTACCTCTCACTACCTACGGCTGTCTCAGACGTCCAGACCCCTCTGCAACCGTCTGAGGAGAGTTCCAGACATCTCACCTTCCTTCCAGTCATCTAAAAGGGCCATCGAATGTCTGGCGATGTGGTTAGATGTCCAAAAGTGCCTGGAAAGGTGCACCGCTCGCCTTTCCAACGCCCCGCACCTACGTACCAAAACGCAGACCCATTATCAGCCAAACATTCCCGCACTATGGTCTACATGGAAGAAAGTAGCATAGGGAGCACATACCTCCGTGCGATATTATGCTTTCAGACGTCCGGCTTCAGCTCCGAATGTCCCGATGCCTCTCCAGACGTCTAGTCAACCCTCCTGATGTCTGATACAGGAAAACATCCAGTATCAGGACTCTGCGCAGCTCGCCCCGCTCGCGCCTCCACCCTCAGACGACGCAACAGCAGCTCCAACAGCTGCAGGAGCTTGAGAAGCTCCCCGCCGGCGTCCTCCTCTCTTCCACGAACTCCTCCTCAAGCTCCATCGAGCTCCTGCAACCGTCGTCCCTCTCCCCCTCTCTCCTCTCACTCCTTCGCACTCTCTCGCTCTCTCTCTTCCCCATTCTCCCTCTCCGGCTCCTCTCCTTCCTCGCCGCAGCTACAGCAAAGACAGGAAGCTGGTGGGGCATGACCAACGCAAGGAGAAGGTGGAGGTGGCGGTGTCTCGAGTGGTGGGGTGTGGAGTGTAGATGGGGGTTTAAATAGGAAGGTTTTAGGGTTCGGGGTGTGGGGGTGGAGGAGAGAGAGAGACTCAGTGCGCCGCCCACACGCAGAGCGAGAAGAATGTATGATATTTTCCTACCTTTGGATGTCGAGACATATGTCCAGACGTCTGAACAGACATTTGACTGACACTCCAGGCATCTTATCCGACTAAAAGGGCATCAGGTCATTTCACATAGCAAACCCTTGAACCTTGGAAATCTAAATCTTGGAAGATCTTGTGTTAGAAGCTCGAATCATAAAATGATTCTAATTTCAAGTGTCAAACAATAAGATTAGATATCCTATCAGACAACCAATATTTAAACCAGACATCTTAGCCTACTCTAGACCCAAATTCAAGAAAGCTTAGTTACAGTAAAGAATGGCCAATCCTTTTGTCAGACATCCGATATTATCAAATAAGCTATCTAACCACTTAATCAAATGCCCCTTGGATAAGTTCCTATTGGCCTCTTTCTTGAACCTTTTTTATTAGACGTCTGACTAGACAAATCAAACGACTAATTAATCAACCAGACACTTGATACTATAATAACTACTGGGATCACTTTGCAATCTATCTTGATTTTGATTTATCTTTATCCTAATCACTCCCAACAGCTATAAGGCCTCTCTAAGCCTTTCTAGAGACTTCCTAACACCTCTATAAATAACCTATTGGCTCTCCATTGTCATACACACATAGAATCAATTCTTTTCACTATATTCACAAAGAGAGAAGATCATTGAGAGAAATCCATTTCTCAGCACTCCATGTTCCCTACACACCATTTGAGAGCTTCGATTCACTGCACCTAAACTCTGATCTACTTCCATCAAAGGGAATTTTCCTTAACATATAGAAGCTAGTGTTTACACTTATCTTGTGGCTCTATAGAGTTTTTGTTTTCTTTTTGTTTTGTCGTAACAATGTCTAGGTTGTAGATTATCATCTTGTGGAGACAAAATTGCATTGGTTTGATCTGATGCATGTTGTATTGAGGTTACACCACCAATGTTTTAAAGTATTATTGTTTAGTGTTTTAATTGCTAGGCGATCGGGAAAAATCCTAAATTGAGGTGACTTAGGTGGTAGTTTTAACCTATAGGGGGTTTTCCACCAAAAACATGCTTCTGTCCTTGTGGAGTGTTTATATATATATATAATTGTACCATTCACAACCCCCCCTCCCCCATTCTTTCTTTTATTACCATTCTTCCTCTATCAACTTCTCTGGCTTGTTCTCTTTGTTTTGGAAATCCTTGGCAAGTCTCTTTCATGTGAGAATATTCTTCACTTGTTGTTGCCATAAGGTAAAGTCATTCTTCCAACCGAAAGGCCCCACGGAGAATGATGTGCCCTTTGAGATGACTTTGCCATCAGAACCATGGATGTACTACTCTCTCAACCTTCAAGTGTTCGATCACCTCTAATCAAACTGCATCTTTATTTGATTGCCTAAAAATCGATGAAGATTGCATTAATATGCATGATCTAGAAAAATCAACACCAAACATACCCAATTCAAGTCGTACACTTCATCTAGAGCATACCAAAATCTCAATCTGAACTCGTAAATCAGCCTTCAATTGCCTTCGATCTGGCCTAATGTATCTAAACTGTCAAATTTGATGCACTAAAAGTGTACCCTTTACTTCAATCTGTGCCCATCTCCTTAACACAAAATCACCGCCATAATCTTCTATGCTTTGAGGCCACCATTGCAGGCTTCTCTCATGGTAGTTTTTGGGATTTAGCAACTTCCACCACCAATGTCGATAATGCCTTTCCTATGGTAGAACACCAATCTCTCAACCACATTGGCATTAATACTACTTGTTGGACACAAATGAATCATAAATCAAACATTCGTGGCGACACAAACATATGAATGCACGATTTAACAATGGTTAATCACCCATTATAATAACCAAATAATAAGAAATTTTTATTATAGAAAAATAGAGTATAACTCTCTTGACTCTCAATGTCTTCTTTTCTTCTCTCTCTCTCTCAACGTTGCAAAATTTGAAGTCTCTGATTCCTTATTTGTAGACAAAATACAAGACTTATAATTCTACAAGAAATCATATTTCTAATAGAATTTCAAAGTCATAGTCCGAATGAGACTCACAAATCCTAAATCTATTAGGATTTCTCATTACTTGGAAATAAAGTTAAATAAAAAATATGTGTACACCTAAATTTCTAACAAGGGAGGCCACGAGGAATGGTGGGGAATAGAGTTGTGATTCGAGGTTGTCAGGAACCGTCATTGGGAGATTGAATTAATGTGTTGGACGGAGAATACTGGTAATGGAAACCTCGGAACAATTGTGACAAGGTGTTTGGTTATAACGAAAATGTATTTTGGTATGCAAGTTCACGCAAAAGTTTAACTATCTCTCTTAGAATTAAATTACATGGATGATATTTAGATATAAATTAAATTAATATTTGAATATCACCGATCCTTGATTATATAATACGAATAATTGAATAAGACATAGGTTAGATGCGATAATTATTGCATTGAAAGTGATTATAATATTATTTTATATTAAGGCTTAAAAGAATCTATGGTGGAGCATATTGCCGCAGAAAATTGCAAACTTAACTTTAGTCCCCAGGTAGAATCATCGTTGTAGGATGACCTCCTTCAGGGGAATGAGGGATCCAACAGCCAGGATCCAAGCGAAAGTATCCCGATACCCTTCCAAGCGCTGGAAATATCGAGTAGGATTTGTGCGCCATTGATGGCGAGCCTGAAGGGTGTCGGTGGGATTTCCTGATGCCGTGGGAAACACGCCGCACCAATCGCATCCTTCTCCGTATAAACTCCCCCCTCGGCAAAGTGGGTTGAGATATTTAGGTTGTGTTTGACACGTGTATAAAGATTATGTCGGGATAAAATATTATATGGATAAGTTTAGGGTTATTTAATAGTTAAAAATAGAAAAATATAAGTTGTGAGGTAAAAAGTGATATACGTATTATTTTCATATTTTACACAATGTTGACTCATTTGATAATTACATTTAATGTAAAGAAATAAAAGAACCTAAAGTTTATTACTTGATAGTTCTCATTACATTTAAAAATATCACCATATCACTTTAACCTAAGAAACTCGCAAGTGATAAAAAATTTTACATCGGTGATAAATTATTCCAAAGGTATTCTTACCTATCCAAATTGATTTTGCACATGTCCAAAGTGATTTTGAACTATAAATTTAGGGTTTAGGATTTAGGTTTATAGAAAGTAATTTCACGTATGAGAAGTGATTTTTCACTTGAAATGTGATTTTTCACCTGAAATGTGATTTTTCACCTTAAGGTTTAGGATCTAGGATTTAAAGTTTAGGATTTAGCAAAGCTAAACCCTAAACTCTAAAGACTAAACCCTAATAAGGTGAAAAATTACTTATCACACGTGAAGAAACACTTGGAATTTAATTTGCATCCGTGTAAAGTAGTTCAAAGTAAGGTGTAATCTTACTTTGCACTGATGCAAAAAAATTTATTATACCGGTGCAAAGTAGTTTAAAGTAAGATTGTACCGGTGCAATCTTACTTTGCACCCGTACAAAATATTTTTGAAGGTGCAAAGTAATTTTGCACAACCACTCATCCCTACGAAAGTGATTTATTGTTGATTTTAACAATGATGAACCTCACCACGTGTCATCACTTTTTTGCATAAAAAAGTGAGAGAGATTACATTTATAGTTATGCGTCAACTTTTATGTTTTACAACTTACGTCTTATTTAATATTAGTATAAAAATAAATAGTGAGATAAAATGATTTGTAATGTAATGTGATGTTAGTGAATGATTTTTTAATATTATAACATAATGTGAGTAGGTTGATGTGATATAATAAATATATTTTAATAGATATGTTGAAGTAGATATATTTTAATGTATATTAATATTGATGTGATATAATAAAATAGTTTGATGTTGATGTTGGTAGAGCAAAATAAGTTGTGTCCTTTAACATCCTAATTAATTATTTTAACTTCCTCCAATAATCTTTTGCTCAAGAGATAACATATGAATTATTCTCCAACCAAACGTAACCTTAGAAATGCATATTATTTGAGCCAATATAAATAATTTACTTAAATTACATAGAATAGGGAAAATGATTTAAATTATTTGAGTTATAATTAAATATTGATTCAAAGTATAAAATTATTATAGGTATTGAATCGATTAGTGGGTCCACTAATTTTAATAGACCCACTCAAATAATCTAAAATCACTTTTTATAATATTTATTTTTACAAAACATTTTAGAAACTAAAATATTTATCTTTTGTTACCTTTTTGTTTTATTATTAAAATTTTTATTATGAACCAAGGTTTCAAATCTAATGTGATTTAAATATCACCGACAGTATTTACTTTTAAACCAAATATAAATCTCACTTAACCGAAACTTAACTCAAATCGATCCAAACAAAGTTTAATTCGAGTTGATCATAGGTGTTCGATTTGTCAACCCACATCCAAAATGATTCAAACAAAATAATCCGAATTCATCCAACCTCATCGAATGCCCACTCCTTGCGGCATTAATGTTAATTTTTTCTCTTTAGATACACGTGCAGGCCAGGCATGGCACGGAATGCATGTGCGAGAATGCTTTTGGGTAACATATAACCACCTTGGTGCCCTCACATAAGCACTACCTTGAAGCTTTCTTGAGGTGGTGCATGGATACCGTGGGAGAAAGTGAAATACATAGGAAAATTGAGAAATCTCTGTGTTTAAGTCACTTCAAGAAATTAAGTGACGAATACATCAGGATTAAGCCAACCCAACAAGAATAAATGGTCATATTCCATCAAACAAACAACACTTGAAAATATTACATGCTTGGTTGTATCTTTATTGATTCTTGCAAGGGTTAGTATTGAGAATTAATATATAGATCACAAGGTAAATATGTTAGATATGGAATTCAATTTCACGACTTCTTAGATGTTAAAGAGATGGTTAACTCCCTGATGTCTTATTTTGCATTTTTGTTGAAGTATCTTATTGGAATATTTGATTTATAATTGATATAGCTTCTTGTTTTGGCATTTATGATATTATAGAATTACTTGCAGCACATACCTTTGCTAAATTGATAAATTGAGAAATTACGATTGCATGGCACGCATAGATAATTGATGTGCATGTTGAGTTTTTGGTGCTGTACTTTACTATGATAGAAAACTAATGTTTTTGTTTTTCTTATTCCAAATATGACAAAAGACTAGGCGCTAGTCACGAGTTTCTAGAAGTGGATTCTAGTTTTTTTTTTCTGCCAACATGTTTAAGTTAAAGAAATTTTTATATAAATGCCATAAATTTATAAAATTATATAGTTGCCATCATAATTTTTTTTATTTAAACAAATGTCACCATGAAGTTGATTGTTTTTAAAAAAATGACACTTGAATTAAGTTCCATCAAGATAATATGCTATTTTCAACTAAAAACATCATCAAATGCTCATTTTTGCCACGAAATTCTCATATCCTCAAAAAATATAATCGCATCACTCCTTTACATCCTTGATCTTTTCTTTATCTTTCAAACTTTGTTATTTGCCCCTATTGTTATTTTTTTCAACATGGCATCATGGGACTGAAACACATAAAGTTGTTCAACACCCCAAAGAATTTCATTTTTCTCCAATTTACCTCCCGATAAGAGGAGAAAAGCTAAACCAAATACACCCAACCCAAAAGGTCCAACAAGTTCAGCCATCCCAAAGAAAGGTTAGCCCAAATTCAGGATAAAGTAGCTCTGCAGCGACAACCTCGGGGCTGCATCACTAACTCAGATTGTAGAGTCACACTATTGCCATTCCTAGTGGCCCACTGGATCCACCCAAAGCTTTGAGCTTGCTTCCTCCGCTTAACCTACCTAACCCGTTAGGATCTCAGGTGACCCTTTTCTCTGGAAGTTGCATAGTCTACCGAACTAGTGCAAAAGAGTGCCATGCCGCCATGGCAACGAAGACCAGGCAATGCTGAGCAGGAATGCAAAGTGAAGACCTAGAAGTTGAAGCAACACAGGAGCAAGGCAGGCTTCAAGGACTATAGTAGACAATTGTGCCTCTAAAGAGCAAATAATTACATGTATTAATTGAAAGTTCCCTACCAGGAGGGGTGACGTAATAAAATTGCGGAATTGAATATATAAAGCAATATCACAAAAATAAGCAATCACAAAATGTACACAGGTATTTTTAGGTGGAAACCCAAACCGGGTGAAAACCACCACCTAACCCTCTCGAGTTAGGATTTTCCGATCAACCTAGTTGATCAAAATCCACTAAATGAATCACTTTAAACGAGGGTGATTCAACCTCAGTACAACCACGCTACAAGTACGAGGGTAGCGTTCCTCAACCCCTTCTCTCCACGAGAAGGATTTTGTCCCACGAAGGAGACGGGAATTCGCAAAGCGAATACCCAACCAAAAGACAAAGATAAAATAAACAATAGTCCTATAGAGCCAACAAAATAATTAAACCTAGCTTCTATAGGACATAGGAAACTCCCCTTTGCAAGGAGTGCGTCGACGATGACGCGGTGCGTGTGCCACGCGATGGCGCGACGTCGCTCTCGTGAACAACAGCGGGAGAGCGGGTGCGCAAACTGAATTTAGCTCTCAAGATATAGAACTTGAGCTTAGAGAGCAAGAGCTTCTTGGACACAAGAGAGTGGAAGTATGTTGCTTAAGTGTGTCTTTTGTGTTTCTAAGTGTATATCTTGTGTGTTTTTGTGTTGCAAAGGCTCCCCTCTATTTATAGAGGCCTTAGGAAGGCTTTGGAAGGCTTAAGAAAGGTTCTATAGCCGTTGGGTGCAAAGCCCAAGAGAATCAGGCCGAAATCAGGACAATGATTACATTTGACAGGGTTATCAGACGTCTAACTCTGGCATCAGACGTCTGGAAGGCCACTTTAAGACGTCTGATTCCAAGGTCAGACGTCTGATTCTATGCGGGTTTCTCCCTGACTTGAATCAGATCTAAACAGGGTTTTTGCGCAAGTCCATCAGACGACATACAGGACGTCTGGCACTATGTCTGGACGTCTGGAAACCTACTTTTACTGTGGGAATTGATTTCCAAACGTTGCAACGGCTAGAAAATCTTTGAGAAGAGATTTTAGGTCAGCCGAGGCAAAATGGTCATTTATCAGACGTCTGGAAAGTCCTATGGACGTCTGATAAGGCTCTAATGGTCATAATCTTGAGTGTTTTCTAAGCCAGCCAACGGTCCACTAATTGGACGTCTGGCAAAGTCATCAGACGTCTGGTCTAAGGTCTGGACGTCTGATTTCATCAGACATAACTAACTATGTCCAGCCTAACAGTTATCAGACGTCTGAAACAACAGTCAGACGTCTTAAAATTCTTTATCAGACGTCTGATTTGGGAATTAGACGTCTGTAAGTGCTGTTTGAACCCTATATTGGTTTTCTAAGTATTCTACAGAAAACCTAAGTATCCTAGGGTTGTGCCGGTGTTCCTAGGACTACTGTTAGGGTTCTTTGAGGCTCTTTAACATAATTTTCTAAGGAAAATAAAGAGCAACAAAAGAAACGAAAAAATACAACAAGTACAAAAGAAGGAAATCTATCCTATTCTTCATTTCCTTCCATCTTCAATCTTTCGCTCCACGCGAACCTCCTCTGTTTTCCGTCATGCTCTTCCAATCCGTCCTAGATGCGAGCTCGAACTCCGCCTAAACACGTCCTCATTTGCAATTGACCTGAAATCTAGGACTCAAATTGCAAATGTTAAATAACACGTATTTTGTTATCATCAAAATAAATGATCGTGGTGCTCTAGCACCAACATTAATTACGATCCAAACTCCCACATAAAAAAGGGCACCGTGAATACAAGAAAAGGGCAATCACCCTAATTGTACGGAAAGAAAGAGTATTATAGTGCATGATTGAGGGTTAGATCCCCTCCTCTGATGTACACCATTTAGGTGGAACTAGGCCACCAACTCTCTCTTTTATGCTTTTGATTTTTTATTCCACTAAATGAGTTCTAGCAACTCGATCATTTAGAGTCGTTTGCGGGAAAAGGCAAATGCTCTATCGGTTGAAAATCTAGGACCTAAAGTCAACTTTATCAGCAAGTCAAACACACTCGCCTAGAAAAGGTTCATCATTGATGAGAACCTCGTCATAAACCCTAAACTAGCACCATCTAACCCAGATTTGCAAGAAAAAGCTCCTACATAACTATAGAAAGGCTTGACTCAGAGAGATTCTGAGTTTGTGAAGAAAATAAGAACTAAGGGGTAAAAATGCAATTTCATCAACTCAATCTGAAAATAGGGTAACTCAGGGTCCAAACTTAGGTCAAACCAACCTAATAAGAAGAAAAGTGGGATGATTTGATCCAATAAGGGCTACAGCAACTTTAAGAAATTAAATGACATCCTGTAACCCTAAGAACAAATCCACTTCAATTCACGAGATTCGAGGTAAATAAAAAATCAACTAAACCCTCTAAAATTCATAGAAAAATAATCTCCAGGGTTTAGAACCTTCAATTTGGCCTTAGGAGCCCATTTTGACCTACATTGAGAACCATGCCTAATTAATGACTTAATTTAGGTTTTTACGTAAATTGACCAGTCAAATAAGGTCTAATCTAGAAATAAAATTCACCATTAGAATCCTTAGGTCATAGTTAATCATGTATAAAAACTTGAGCCTAAGAAGAGACCTTCTTGACCAACTTTACATTTTGGTCCTCATCCATTACTTTTTGACCCTCAACTTTTGAAACCATCGCATTTTGGCCCCTAAGTCTTCTTCGTTCTTTGCATTTGGGTCCTCCCTACAAAACCCTAAGCAGCGCCATGCTCCTGCGACTTTGCGCGGAGCATGGCGCCGCGCAGGGTAAGGGAGACCCTCTACCAAGACAACCGGGGGTTCCCTGCGACGTCTGCTGTCGCAGGGACACCTCCATGGTCTCTGTGGCTGCCCATACCTCCCGTGCGAATGCACGGAAGGTATGGGTCTCCATCTCCGGCGTCCTCCTGCGAGGGAGGCACGTCGCCTCCCTCTGCCCTCCTCTCTGATCTCACCTCTATAAAAGCCGCCTCCGTCTGCCGCACTCAGCAGCTCGGTTCTGACGGAGAAACACCCCCATCCTTCCTCTCTTCCCACTCCGGCAGAAGCCCTCCAGCTCCGGCGGTCCTTCCTCCTCCTCGTCGCTCTGCCGCAATACCAACAGCAGAGCCGCCTTCGCCCGCTCTTCCCGCGTCGTGCCGTACCCAGCGCACGCTCTCCCGCTCTCTCCTCGCTATTGCCCCCTCTCTCTGGGCACCTTCTTCCCCGGCGACAGTCGAAACGACTGCTGCCCTGCTCCGTCCCCCTCTCGTCCCTCCAAGTAGGTACAGTTCCTTCCTTTCCTCCCCTCTTTCTTTTCCCTACTTCAATTTGCTCAACCACCCTTTGATCGCGCCTGATCACCCTCACCTTCTCCATCTCCGGCCAACCTCCGGCGACTCGCTCCCATCATTCCACCACCCCACACGACTCGCCGACCGACCCAAAACTTCCGCCTCATCACGCTGAACCATTTCCGCCCCTTCATTTCCTGCCATTCGCCACCTGAAGACCCCCCGAACAAACCCATTCACCCAGCCCTTGCACGTCGCCCCACGACCTGCCAGACCCCGCACCACCTTCGCCGTGCCACAGCGAAGGTCCCCCGCTTGCCTGATTAGGCTGAAGGGTCGTATTTCTGTGAACAGGTCACCCGTCCTCCGCCGCCATTGCTGAACAGGTGGAGCTTCTTCCGCCTGCAGCTGTAGTGTCGCTTCGCCCAGGCTTGCACTCCAGGACACGCGCCTCGCCCTCACGCGCCTACCCAGGTTTGCAGCTGGGGTGAAAGCCCCGCACACAGCCGCGATTGCCTGCAGCTTTTTCAGCTGCAGGCGCCAAATTGGGGTGGGACATTTAGTCCCACCTCGGTAGTTCTGAAGGCCGCGCACCCGCATAAATGCAAAAAGTGCTATAGGCTTATCGCCTCAGCACACGGGGTGAGGTCCCTCCGACCCGCTTACCCGGCCTCGTCCGCGACCACCCCCCCGCGGACCTGGCCCGACCCGCTTACCCGACCTGCACTCCTCGCCCACCACCGCACGCCGGTGGGCCTGGACCCGGGCGCGACCCGTACCCGATTACCCGGCGGCTCTGGGAGAGCTATCCTGTGAGTGAAATTTGAGAGAGAAGGATGCGGGGGAGGGTAGGGTTAGGTTTTGCCCTGACCAAGCTGTGAGTGTGCAGGCTGAGGCAGAGAAGAAGAAGAGAAAGAAGGAAGGAGCAGGATTGTAAGGTCCTCCAGTCGGGATTCTGACTCGAGGCCCAATGGCCACCGCAGCAGGATTGTAATGGTCCCGCATCATAGGACGCTGCGATGGGTGCACGAAGTTTTGGAAGAGGTCATTAAGTCGCTGGAGCTGATTCTCCAGATTGTTTTCTTCCTCAACTGGCTGAGCCATGATGGGGGAAGAAGAAGAGCTTGGTTCTGAATCAGAGGAGAGAATAATGTGGTGGGGTTGCTTCACACACACGGGCATCGAGGCTTGGCCTAGACGAGAGTTAATTTCTAAAGGAGGTCTTAAGGGTGGTCTTAAGGACCTCCTACTGTACATGCACTGTTGGAATAGATGAGTTTAGAAGGTGCTGGACCCAATCGAGACACCCAAAAATTGTTGGGTGACTATAGAGGTGCGGGGCAGATGGACCCCTTGATCAAAAAGATCGTCCACCTGAGGATTACCTGGGCAGCCAGAGAGGGTGAGTCCCGCAAAGACCCCTACACGGTAGAGCGTCCCCACGGGTTACAGGGATTCCCCCACCCGACCTCTCTTGTCACTGCGGTTCCAGGTAGACCAGAATGGGGATCTTGACCTCTTAAGTCCACCAATTTTAGTTTAAGATCAGGGTGCTTAAGGTTTCACTTGAACTTTTAGGTATTTTTGAGTGCAGGAGTGACCTAATTTTAAGGTTGGTTGACCCAAGGGGTCAACTTCACCTCTTGTTCTTTTGAGAGCTTTTGGGTCCTTTCTTTTTAGGGTTCAAGTGTTTAGAGAGCCAATTGCTTAGGGTTTCTCTTGTGTAGATTTTTTCAAGCAAGGTTTAGGTACACCTCTTTTTGGGAAGATCTTTTCTTTCTTAATAGAAGGTGTATCTCTAAAAACCCTAGCTTTTCAATTCCTGAGTTGGCTCTAGTTGGTCCATTTTAGTTGCCTAAAAAATGTAGTATCTAGGGCTCAATCAAGAAGGTTTTAGCCCTAGTTACCTTAGCTAGATGGACAGTTAAAATGTGTTGAAATGAAAAATTTAGGCAACCTTGAGTAATTACTATGTATGATGCAGGTAGCCCTAAGTTGATTGATTTTTTTTTTTTAGATTTTAAGGGAGTTTAAGAGAGGGCTAATGAAGATTACCTGTTTGTTGGAGTGTTTGTTGTGCGGTTGCTCTTCCAATTTTTACCTGCACACAAGAGAGAAAAAGATTAGCAATCTCTTGAAAGAAATTTAAATCTTCTAGAATAGCCGTTGCTCCCCGGCAACGGCGCCAAAAACTGGCTAGAAGCGACTCCCCTATAGTTTTTATTATTTCGTCGTAGTATAGTATAGAGAAGTGGTTACCAGTTTAATATAATTTGTTACTCGAAAAAAGAGTTCCCGAGGTCGAACTCAAGGAGCAAGTTGTATTCTAGGAGTACAATGTTTCTTTGTTATAAAAATAAAAGAGAGAGAGGGAGAAATAAATCTTAGTCTTGTGGCTTCTCTTCTCTCTCTTAGCTCATCTTCTTCTTCTTTCCTTGGATCTTTTTCCTTGATCTTCTGCCTTCAGTCTTCTTATTTCTTCTCTTCTTCAGAGCTTCTCGTCTTCTTCTCCTCTTTCAGCTCTGTCTTTCTTCAGCTTCTTTTTTCTTCTTTCTGCCTCAGCTGCAGAGCTTTTCTTCTTGCGGTCCCCTGCCTTGCTCAACTGCACGGCTTCTTCGTTCTCCTTCTTTCTCTGCAGTCCTTCTTCTGCAGAGCGTCGTCTGATTTTCCAATCAGACGACTTAAATCACCGCTGCTACAGTGCTCCACCTTCTTCTTCCTTCTGTCTTCTCCATCTTGCTATCTGTTCTTCTTCTGCTTCTTCTTCTTCTCTGCACTACACCCTATTCTCTTCTTCTTCTCTGCCTCGGCCTACACAGAGCAAAACCTACCCCTTTCCCTCTACCCGCACGTCTCTCTCTCTCTCAAGACTTCGCTCGTAAGATAGCTCTCCCAGAGCCGCCGGGTAATCGGGTCAGGCTTCGCACCCGAGACCAGGCGCACCGGCAGGTGGGTGATGCGCGAGGAGTGCTCAGGATAAGTTCGGGTTGGATCCACCGAATCCGCGTGGTGAGCTCGCGGACCGGGCGGGTGAATGGGCGCGGGACCTCACCCCGGTGCGTTCGGAGGCGATAAGGTAATTTCACAAAAACAATTTAAAGGGGTGCGCAGCCTCAGGATCGTCCGAGGTGGGACTAAATGTCCCACCCCAATTCGGCGCCTGCAGCTGAGAAAGCTGCAGGCATTCGCGGCTGTTGCTAGGTCTTCTCTTCAGATGAAGGCCTGGGCAGCTGCGTGATCTCAATCCGCGCGTCCTGGAGCGCAGGCCTGGGCAAAAGCGCAGCTGCAGCTGCAGGTTGAAGCAGCTTCACCTGTTCGGCAATGGCGGCGAAGGACGGGTAACCTGTTCACTAAGATACGGCCTCTTGGCCTAGTCAGAAGGTGCAGGGAGCTTCGCCGGAGTGCGGCGAAGCTCGTGCGGGTGGTGGCGAGGCGTGGGGCGGCGTGTAGGGGCTGCCCTAGGTCGGACTGTGGTCGGGGGAATGGGTTTGTTCGGGGGAGTGATGTGGAGGTGAGGAGTGGCAATGAAAGGGCGGAAATGGTTTAGTGGGACGAGGTAGAGGTTTTGGGCCGGTCGGCGAGTTGTGTGGAGTGGCGGAATGATGGGAGCGACTTGCCGGAGGTGGGCCGGTGGCGTGGAAGATGATGGTGGTCGGGTCGGTCGAGGGTTTGATTGAGCAAATTAAAATAGGGAAAAGAAAGAGGGGAGGAAGAGAAGTAACTGCTACCTACTTGCAGGGACGAAGGGGGAGGAGCAGGGAGGCAGTCGTGTCGACTGTCGCCGGAGAAGAACGTACCCAGTGGGGGCGGACGGCGGCGACGACGTGGCTAAAGCAGCGCGCGCGGGTATTGCGCGACGCGGAGGAGAATCAGGAAGAAGTCTCCGCCATTGGTTTTGTGGCAGAGCGAAGAGGAAAGGAAAGGGACCTCCCCGGAGCTCGCTGGGTGTCTGCCGGAGTGGGAAGAGAAGAAAGTTGTGGGTTGTAACGACCCGATTCCCGAGTCCCTACGAGACACGAGAACCGGACCGACTCGACTAACCCCAAGACCCAGTCGTCCAACGAGGAAGTAACCAAAAGACAGTAAAATAAACCACATTCAGCATGAATATAACTAACAGTAAGAAAGTACAGCAGTAAGGAAAGAAACTACTACAGTAGGCACCACCACAACAGTAAAACAACATTTATCATATAACAAAAACTGCAGGTAAAGAAGGTACAGCGGAAACAGAAACTACTCACTAGAACAGAAACAAAAAGGGGGTACAAAGCTGTGGTAACTCTACTGGACCCTACTCGGCCCAGCGTCCTCTGCAGCCGCCGACCCTGGCTGCTCAACACCTGGTCCTGAGAAAGGTAACGAGTGTAACACGTCAGCAAAACGCTGAGTAGAGTGGCAAACTAACTAAAGGCAATAGTAGAGTGTACAGTAGCTGTTATGTTCTATTACTTCCTTTATTTACATCTTTCAATTTTTCTCACTATTTCATTTACTTCACAGATCCTTTACTTGATCTCGGATGTCCTCGTGGGACGATCTTGATTGCAGTCTTTTCCAAAAGTAGAAGTAGCACGTGGTGCTCTCCTGGCCGGGAGAGTCCCCCGTGGTGATCCTACCCTCAGTCAACCACCCCAAGGTCACTGACAGACGTAACGGTGACTACGGCACGCGCGATAAACGCACAGGTAGCTAGCCCGCACTGGCACGCGGTCAGTCGTTTCCGTTAACGGGTGCGCCCAAAGCACAGCACGGAACCAGGGCAGAGCCCTCTCAGTAACAGGGGTCCAACCCCTCCACAGTAACCAAACCGGGGCCTTGCCCCTCCACAGTCCGCGCACCCTCGCCTGACTACCCTGGTTTACCCTAGTGGGCCTAACAAGTCGGTGAAGGAGGCTAGCAGAACCCCGGGGCCCGTGGGGTAGCTAGTACTCTCCTAACACTACTAGCTCTCCTCGGTACTACGTACACGAGGGCCAACAAGTCGGTACAGAGCGGCCAAGCCTAACCCCGGGTCCCTGGGGCGGCTGGCCCCACTCTGCACTAAAACAGGTACAGGTACTTCCCTTGGTACTGCGTACCCAAGAGACAGTACAAACTACATCTCAGTTCCATTCCTTTTCTTTCCAGGAGTTCCACTCCTAATTCCCCGTAGGGTTCCAGCTCTTTATCTCAGAACATCATATGTTTCACTTTCCAGATTCACGTTCTCACATTCCATGATCTCAAACATGATTCTTTATGCATAACAGGCAGCTGTTAATTAAATTTACAGGCAGCTTTATATATATTCCTTTCCATTTTTCCAAGACTGCAGTAATATACATTCCACTAGTTTTTCCATCCTAGGATTCATGCCATATCCTAGGATCTATCATACAATCTAATTTTCCGGCCCTAGGATTCATGCAACACCTAGGAGCTATCATTCCATATATTTCTCATTCCTAGGATTCATGCAATGCCCTAGGTTCTAGTTATGGTTCCATACTTTAACAGATTTTATTAATACTTAAAGCCACTCTACCAGGTACAACGGGAGTAATGGGGGCGTGATCGGGAATCCCGCGCGCCTCCGCGACTCTCAAGACTGCAACCGAACGAGGTCCTATCACAAGGATCAAACACAAGGAGAGTCTCAAAACAGTGTATAGCTACTGTAGGCGGGTAGAGGAATAAATTCTGAAACGAACGCAACTCGAACCGCGGAAAACGGAGCCCAAACGGGCCCTAAACGGGTCGAGAAAGACAATACTGTGCAAAATCAGACGTCTGGAACTCCTTCCAGACGTCTTAAACGGTGGATCAGAGAATTACCTGTTCGGCTTGGTTCCCCGGACGTCCAGAAGTCTGTGGGGACGTCTTTCCTAGATCCCAGACGTCCGATGGTCACTCCGGACGTCTGGAGGTCACTCCCGCCGTCTGGTACAAATTCCAGACGTCTGATTCGCAAAGATGACAAATCAGTGAACCTGCGCACAGCCAACCCCCCTCCCTCAGTACGGTCAGTCGACAAAAACGAAGAAGAAAGCGGAAACACACCTTTCAGACATCTGTATGATCTCACAGACGTCGACCTTGCCGTCTGGATGTCAATCCAGACGTCTGATTCTGGAAATTTTTCCAGAATCAGAGCCCTGCTCGGCCTCAGCTCGCGACGCCGCCCGCGTCGCACCTCGCGCGTACGCTGCTCCGCCCGCAGCAGGTCCCTCTCCGCGACGCTCTGCGTCCCCTGCGCCCTCCCCCGGCCGGCCAAGCCGCCCCTGGCGAGCTCGCCCTCACGGCAGAGCCCCGCCCTCGCACACCGCAGCTCCTCCGCGCCTACTGCGGCTGCCGCTGCCGCTGCGCCCTCGCGTCCGCTCGCTCTCGCGCACAGGCAGGAGAAGAATGGAGGAAGATGGTGGAGACGGGAGGGGAGGCGCGCCCCCCTTTTAACGCCGCGCGGAGGGGAGAGAGAAGGCGGTCGCAGTCGCCTGCCACCGCAGAGAAAGAGGCAGGATCGCAGGTCTGCGCGCACAGGCGCGCAGACGAATATCCCGTGCGAGCATAACTGTTCGCCAGACGTCTGTAAAATATCCCGGACGTCTGGTCAGACGTCTGGATGTGATCCCAGACGTCTTTGCAGACGTCTGGGCCACCTCCCAGACGTCTTAAAAGACGTCTGGGGCACGCGCTCGTTACAATATAACAAACTCAAAGGAAGTTTCGTCCCCGAAACTTGCGCCAACTAGGGTGCGGAAAAAGGATGTCCAAATAACCATAACAAACTCAAAGAGGACCGAGGCCGGTCCGAAAAGACGTACCCGCGAAAAGCTCTGGGTACCGCTCCCGCATTGCCGCCTCAGGCTCCCAGGTAGCCTCCTCGTACCGCTGGCTCCTCCACAAAACCTTTACCAGGGGTACTTGCTTTCGTCTCAACCTGCGGACGGCTCGGTCTAGGATCTGCACTGGCCGCTCGGGGTAGGTCAGGTCGTCACTCACCTCGACGCTCTCGTGACTCAGTACGTGGCTGGGATCGGCTACGTACTTCCTGAGGTTGGACACGTGGAACACGTCGTGCACACCAGAAAGCTGCGGGGGAAGGGCAAGTCTGTAAGCAACGGGTCCAACCCGCTCCAGGACCTCGAAGGGCCCCACAAACCTCGGCGCGAGCTTCCCTCTCACCCCAAACCGCTGTAAGCCCTTCATGGGCGAAACACGAAGAAAGACGTGGTCCCCAACCTCGAACTGCACCTCTCTGCGTCTGCGATCTGCGTAGCTCTTCTGTCTGCTCCTGACAGTGCGGAGTCATCTATGGATCTGCTCAACTACCTCCTGACTCTGCCGGATCAACCTGGGGCCAACCTCCCACTTGGTCCCCACCTCAACCCAACTCAAGGGTGCCGTGCATTTCCGTCCGAACAGAGCCTCGTAGGGAGCCATGCCGATGCTCGAGTGATAACTGTTGTTGTATGCAAACTCCGCCAGGGGCAGGTGCTCCTCCCAAGAGCCCCTCCAGTCTAGTACACAGGCACGCAAAAGGTCCTCAAGTGTCTGTATCGTGCGTTCCGACTGTCCGTCCGTCTGGGGGTGGTAAGCCGTGCTAAACCTCAACCTCGTCCCCAAACCCTGCTGAAACTCAGCCCAAAACTGGGACGTAAAGCGGGTATCCCAGTCGGATACGATCTCCCGCGGAACTCCGTGTAGTCGCACCACATCACGGATATACCTCTCTGCCAACTGTGCTGGTCCCAAAGTGACTCGGATCGGCAAGAATCGTGCCGTCTTCGTCAATCTATCCACTATTACCCAGACTGCGTCGTGTCCTCGCTAGGTAACAGGTAAGCCCACCACCAAGTCCATGGTGATGCTCTCCCACTTCCACTCTGGCACTGGAAGCGGCTGAAGCGGCCCTGCAGGCCTCTGATGCTCGGCTTTCACTTGCTGGCACACTAAGCACTGCTGCACGAACTCACCCACATCCCACTTCATCCCTCTCCACCAGAATTCGCGTCTCAACTCATGGTACATTTTCGTGTTTCCGGGATGTATGGTGAATCTGGAACCGTGTGCCTCAGTCAGGAGCTCTCTCAACAGCTCCTTGTCTCTGGGGACGCACAGCCGTCCCCTCAAGCGTAACACCTGGTCTGTGAAAGAGAAGTCCCCTGGGTCCCCTGATAGTACTCTGTCGCGCAAAGACTGCAAGTACGGATCGGTCATCTGTCCCGTGATGATGCGGTCTATCAACTCTGGCCTGGTCTGCCGTGTCACCGTCACTGCCCCACAGTACCCTCGTAACTCTAGAGGTCGCCAACTGCCCACCTCCTCCAAAAGGCTCCAACTCTGTAACTGTAGACTGGCCAAGCGTGCGGGCGCCTTACGGCTCAAGGCGTCAGCCACCACATTGGCCTTTCCCGGGTGGTAGGAGATGCTGCAGTCGTAGTCCTTCAGGAGCTCCAACCAAAGTCTCTGTCTCATGTTGAGCTCCTTCTGGTCAAAAAGATATCTGAGGCTCTTGTGATCTGTAAAAATCTCAAAGGTCTCACCGTACAAGTAGTACCTCCATGTCTTCAGCGCGAAGACAACAGCTGCCAACTCTAGGTCGTGGGTAGGGTAGGTATGCTCATGGGGCTTCAGTTGCCGCGAAGCGTAAGCGACCACGTGACCCCTCTGCATGAGCACACCTCCTAACCCCTGCAAGGAAGCGTCCGTGTACACGACGAACCCGCCACTACTGTCAGGGATGGTGAGCACGGGAGCCGAGGTCAACCTCTCCTTCAGCTCCAGAAAACACGCCTCACAGGCGTCTGTCCAAGCGAAAGGCACATCCTTCCGAGTCAACTGTGTCATAGGACGTGCAATCTGCGAAAACCCTCTGATGAACCGTCTGTAGTAACCTGCCAGTCCCAGGAAACTGCGAATCTCAGTGACTGAACGCGGTCTCTCCCACCTGAGCACTGCCTCGACCTTGATGGGATCCACCGCCAGGCCGTCTCCAGAGATCACATGACCCAAAAAGGTCACCTCCCTCAACCAGAACTCGCACTTGCTGTATTTGGCGTACAGCCTGCGTCGTCTCAGAGTGTCCAGAACCATCCGCAAGTGCTGTCCGTGCTGCGTCCGATCTCTAGAATAGATGAGTACATCATCTATGAAAACCACCACAAACTGGTCCAAGTACGGTCTGAACACCCGGTTCATCAGGTCCATGAAAGCAGCGGGGGCATTGGTCAGCCCAAACGGCATGACCAAAAACTCGTAGTGTCCGTACCGGGTGCGGAAAGCTGTCTTGGAGACGTCGGTCTCCCTGATCCTCAACTGGTGGTATCCAGACCTCAAGTCGATCTTGGAAAACACCGTTGCACCCCGCAACTGGTCAAACAAATCGTCAATCCTCGGCAGCGGATATCTGTTCTTGATGGTGACCCTATTCAGCTGTCGGTAGTCCACACAAAGGCGTAGGGTCCCATCCTTCTTCTTCACAAACAGTACCGGGGCTCCCCAGGGAGACGCACTGGGCCTCACGAAACCCTTCTCCAAAAGGTCCTGCAACTGAGACTTGAGCTCTCGCAGCTCAAGCGGTGCCATCCTGTATGGCGCGGTGGAGATGGGGCTGGTCCCTGGTACTAGTGAGATCTCAAACTCGATCTCACGCTCGGGCGGTAGTCCTGGTAACTCGTCTGGAAACACGTCGGGGTACTCTCTGACCACCGGGATGCTCTGGAAGTCTGCCACGGGGCTGTGCTCTGCCACCACACAAGCTAAGAAGCCCTCACACCCCTGGCCCAAAAGTCTCGCCGCCCGAAGTGCCGAAATGCACCTGAAACCTCCGTCCACTGGCTGCCCGTGAAACTCGAAGGAAGGCAACTCCGGAATGGAGAAGACAATCTTCCTCTCAAAACAGTCTACCAAGGCGTGGTAAGCGGACAGCCAATCCATCCCCAGAATCACTCCAAAGTCCTCCATCTGTATCATAATCAGGTCAGCTGGCCGGCTGTGTCCCCCGATGCTGACCCCGCAACCCGTGTACACCTCCTCAGCTACAACAGCTGACCACTCGAACCTCTGATTACGAACGGATTCTCTAACAATGTATAATCCTGGTCCAAACTAACTGCGAAACTGGCTGCGACAAACGAGTGCGTAGCGCCGGAATCGAAAAGCGTGTAAACGAGTCTGCCAGAAACTGAAACCATACCTGCTACCACGGATCCTGAAGCTCTTTCGTCCCTGTGTGTTAGGGCGTTGATACGCCCCTCAGCTCTAGGTGCGGACGAAGCAGCCACACTCTGCGTCGGACGGGTAGGTGCTGGCCGGTACCCTCCTCGCGACTGCGGTCCTCCTCCTCGCGCCTGGAAACCGCGGCCTCCTGTGCGCCCTCCAGTGCTCGGCGCGGGAAGTATCTGTTGACCTCCTGCCCTAGATGGGCAGTCCCTCCTGACGTGGCCCGGCTGGCCACACTGGTAGCAGAGGGGAACCCGACTCCCGCCCTCAGTGAGTCCCTGCTGTCGGCTAGGCGGGGGTCCGGTGCTGGCGACTGGCCCCTGTCGAGGGCCCCTAAAGGCCACTGATGGCCCTGCACAACGTGACGGCTCTCCTGCGGACGCCACGTGTCTCCGTTGAGTTCTCCTAACACGCCTGGCGTGGCGGCAGAAATCTCGTTCCACCACTAACTCCCCTGTCGTACGCTCGGAAGGGGGAGGGGGTGGCGATGTGGGTGGAAGCTGAAATTCTTCTCGAACCACCTCTCGAATCAGTTGGACGAGGTCCCGAGACGGTATACTCAGGAGAAGAGGAGGGGTAGTATGTATTCCAAGCCCGACATATCTGTCCCCCGGGCCCTGACCTCGGCCGCGCCTGCGGCTCACCCTCCTAGCTCCACGACGCGGCATCTCCTACAATGGAGACGCGAAACAAAATGGAAACGTCAAAACAGACGGTACCTAACAACACTTCTAAGAGCTCATGTCAAGAGATATGTTGTGGTGGCTACTCTAGCTATAAACATGTGAATTGGTTATTTTCCAGTCAGTTGATTCACTTCTCGGGACGACCTTGCTCTGATACCATCTTGTAACGACCCGATTCCCGAGTCCCTACGAGACACGAGAACCGGACCGACTCGACTAACCCCAAGACCCAGTCGTCCAACGAGGAAGTAACCAAAAGACAGTAAAATAAACCACATTCAGCATGAATATAACTAACAGTAAGAAAGTACAGCAGTAAGGAAAGAAACTACTACAGTAGGCACCACCACAACAGTAAAACAACATTTATCATATAACAAAAACTGCAGGTAAAGAAGGTACAGCGGAAACAGAAACTACTCACTAGAACAGAAACAAAAAGGGGGTACAAAGCTGTGGTAACTCTACTGGACCCTACTCGGCCCAGCGTCCTCTGCAGCCGCCGACCCTGGCTGCTCAACACCTGGTCCCGAAAAAGGTAACGAGTGTAACACGTCAGCAAAACGCTGAGTAGAGTGGCAAACTAACTAAAGGCAACAGTAGAGTGTACAGTAGCTGTTATGTTCTATTACTTCCTTTATTTACATCTTTCAATTTTTCTCACTATTTCATTTACTTCACAGATCCTTTACTTGATCTCGGATGTCCTCGTGGGACGATCTTGATTGCAGTCTTTTCCAAAAGTAGAAGTAGCACGTGGTGCTCTCCTGGCCGGGAGAGTCCCCCGTGGTGATCCTACCCTCAGTCAACCACCCCAAGGTCACTGACAGACGTAACGGTGACTACGGCACGCGCGATAAACGCACAGGTAGCTAGCCCGCACTGGCACGTGGTCAGTCGTTTCCGTTAACGGGTGCGCCCAAAGCACAGCACGGAACCAGGGCAGAGCCCTCTCAGTAACAGGGGTCCAACCCCTCCACAGTAACCAAACCGGGGCCTTGCCCCTCCACAGTCTGCGCACCCTCGTCTGACTACCCTGGTTTGCCCTAGTGGGCCTAACAAGTCGGTGAAGGAGGCTAGCAGAACCCCGGGGCCCGTGGGGTAGCTAGTACTCTCCTAACACTACTAGCTCTCCTCGGTACTACGTACACGAGGGCCAACAAGTCGGTACAGAGCGGCCAAGCCTAACCCCGGGTCCCTGGGGCGGCTGGCCCCACTCTGCACTAAAACAGGTACAGGTACTTCCCTTGGTACTGCGTACCCAAGAGACAGTACAAACTACATCTCAGTTCCATTCCTTTTCTTTCCAGGAGTTCCACTCCTAATTCCCCGTAGGGTTCCAGCTCTTTATCTCAGAACATCATATGTTTCACTTTCCAGATTCACGTTCTCACATTCCATGATCTCAAACATGATTCTTTATGCATAACAGGCAGCTGTTAATTAAATTTACAGGCAGCTTTATATATATTCCTTTCCATTTTTCCAAGACTGCAGTAATATACATTCCACTAGTTTTTCCATCCTAGGATTCATGCCATATCCTAGGATCTATCATACAATCTAGTTTTCCGGCCCTAGGATTCATGCAACACCTAGGAGCTATCATTCCATATATTTCTCATTCCTAGGATTCATGCAATGCCCTAGGTTCTAGTTATGGTTCCATACTTTAACAGATTTTATTAATACTTAAAGCCACTCTACCAGGTACAACGGGAGTAATGGGGGCGTGATCGGGAATCCCGCGCGCCTCCGCGACTCTCAAGACTGCAACCGAACGAGGTCCTATCACAAGGATCAAACACAAGGAGAGTCTCAAAACAGTGTATAGATACTGTAGGCGGGTAGAGGAATAAATTCTGAAACGAACGCAACTCGAACCGCGGAAAACGGAGCCCAAACGGGCCCTAAACGGGTCGAGAAAGACAATACTGTGCAAAATCAGACGTCTGGAACTCCTTCCAGACGTCTTAAACGGTGGATCAGAGAATTACCTGTTCGGCTTGGTTCCCCGGACGTCCAGAAGTCTGTGGGGACGTCTTTCCTAGATCCTAGACGTCCGATGGTCACTTCGGACGGCTGGAGGTCACTCCCGCCGTCTGGTACAAATTCCAGACGTCTGATTCGCAAAGATGACGAATCAGTGAACCTGCGCACAGCCAACCCCCCTCCCTCAGTACGGTCAGTCGACAAAAACGAAGAAGAAAGCGGAAACTCACCTTTCAGACGTCTGTATGATCTCACAGACGTCGACCTTGCCGTCTGGATGTCAATCCAGACGTCTGATTCTGGAAATTTTTCCAGAATCAGAGCCCTGCTCGGCCTCAGCTCGCGACGCCGCCCGCGTCGCACCTCGCGCGTACGCTGCTCCGCCCGCAGCAGGTCCCTCTCCGCGACGCTCTGCGTCCCCTGCGCCCTCCCCCGGCCGGCCAAGCCGCCCCTGGCGAGCTCGCCCTCACGGCAGAGCCCCGCCCTCGCACACCGCAGCTCCTCCGCGCCTACTGCGGCTGCCGCTGCCGCTGCGCCCTCGCGTCCGCTCGCTCTCGCGCACAGGCAGGAGAAGAATGGAGGAAGATGGTGGAGACGGGAGGGGAGGCGCGCCCCCCTTTTAACGCCGCGCGGAGAGGAGAGAGAAGGCGGTCGCAGTCGCCTGCCGCCGCAGAGAAAGAGGCAGGATCGCAGGTCTGCGCGCACAGGCGCGCAGACGAATATCCCGTGCGAGCATAACTGTTCGCCAGACGTCTGTAAAATATCCCGGACGTCTGGTCAGACGTCTGGATGTGATCCCAGACGTCTTTACAGACGTCTGGGCCACCTCCCAGACGTCTTAAAAGACGTCTGGGGCACGCGCTCGTTACATGGGTGGTTCTCCGTCAGAATCGAGCTACTGAATGCGGCAGACGGTGGCGGCTTTTATAGAGGCGAAATCAAAGAGGAGGGCGGAGGGAGACGACGTGCCTCCCTCGTCGGAGGATGGCCGGATCGCGACCCAGACCTTCCGTGCGTTAGCACGGAAGGTGTGGGCGAGGGCAGAGATCGTGGAGGTGTCCCTGCGACAGCAGACGTCGCAGGGAACACCCCGTTGTCTTGGCAGGGGGTCGCCCTCACCCTGCGCGGCGCCATGCCTCGTCGGAGCATGGCGCTGCTCAGGGTTTTGCAGGGAGGACCCAAATGTAAAAAATGATGAAGAATTAGGGGCCAAAATGTGAGGGTTTCAAAAGTTGAGGGTCAAAAAGTAATGGATGAGGACCAAAATGCAAAGTCGGTAAAGAAGGTCTCTTCTTAGGCTCAAGTTTTTATGCATGACTAAATGGGACCTAAGGATTCTAATGGTGAATTTTATTTCTAGGTCAGACCTTGTTTGACCAGCCAATTTACGTAAAAATTCAAATTAAATCATTAATTAGGCATGATTCTCAATGTAGGTCAAAATGGGTTCCTAAGGCCAAATTGAAGGTTTTAAACCCTAGAGATTATTTTTATATGAATTTTAGAGGGTTTAGTAGATTTTTTCTTTGCCTCGAACCTCGTGAATTGAAGTGGGTTTGTTTTAGGGTTATAGATTGTCATTTAATTCTGTTACGAACGCACCCAAGGCGCTTTTTTTAAGACGTCTGGGAGGTGTCCCAGACGTCTGCGATCTATTTTCGGTGGCACGCGGGACTGCGTCTGCGCGCAGGTGCGCGAAGACCCGCAACCGTCTTCCTCTCTCTTTTTCCCTCTCTCCTCCTGCGACCGCAGGCGCAGCGCTGTCCTCTCTCTCTCTCTCTCTCCCCCTCGCGCGGCCTTAAAAGGGCCACGCCTCTCCCTCACTCCCGTCACCTCCGCCTCCTTCCTCTTCTCCTTCAGCCAATGCGCGAGAGTGTACGCGAGAGTGAGCGCGAGGGTGCAGCGGCGACGGCGACAGCCGCGGCGGGTGCGGGAGGAGGTGCTGCGCGGGGGAGGAAGCGCTCGGCCGTGAGGGCGAGCTCGCCGGGGCTGCTAGGGCCGGCCGGCGGGGGGCGCAACGGGCGCGGGCGACGCGGGAGGACTGCTGCAGCTCGAGCAACAGGCGGAGTACTCGCGGCGTAGCCGGGCGTCGCGAGCGGAGGGCGAGTGGCGCCCTGGTTCTGGAAACATTTCCAGAATCAGACATCTGGGCTGATAGCCAGACGACGGGCACGACGTCTGGAAGACTATCCAGATGTCTGAATGGTGAGTTATTTCCGTCTTCTTCCTTTTCTTCGACTGACCGTACTGAGAGAGAGAGATGGGTATGCGCAGGTTCGGTGATTCGCCATCCAACGCGAATCAGACGTCTGGCTCCAGTGCCAGACGGCGGGAACGACTTCCAGACGTCCTGGGTGACCATCGGACGTCTGGGAACTAGGCCAGACGCCCCCGCAGGCTTCTGGACGTCTGAGAGCCCATGCAGAGCGAGGTAATTTCTTGATCCACTTTTTAAGACATTTGCAAGAAGTTCTAGACGTCTGATTTTACACTGTTTCGTCATTTTTGACTCGTTTCCGGCCCGTTCGGGCTTCGTTTTCCGCATTTCGAGTTGCGTTCTTTTCGGAATTACATCCTCTACCTGTCTACAGTAGCTGTATATTGTTTTGAGAAGTTCCTTGTGTTTGATCCTTGTGATAGGGCCCCGTTCCGTTGCAGTCTCGGGGGTCGCGGAGGCACGCGGAATTCCCGACCACGCCCCCATTACTCCCGTTGTACCTGGTAGAGTGGCTTTAAGTATAATATGTTAAATTATGAAACCATAAATAGAACCTAGGACATTGCATGAATCCTAGGAATGAGAAATAGATTGAATGGTAGATTCCTAGGGTGTTGCATGAATCCTAGGGTTGGAAAACTAGATTGTATGATAGATCCTAGGATATGGCATGAATCCTAGGATGGGAAAACTAGTGGAATGTATGAATACTGTAGTCTTGGAAAATGTGGAAAGAAAATACTAGCTGCCTGTGAATTGAATTAACAGCTGCCTGTTATAAATAAATAAACGTGATTGAGAATATGGATTGTAAGAACATGAAACTGGAAAGTGAAACCTGGATGTTCTGAGTTAAAAGAGCTGGAACCCTACGGGGAATTAGGAGTAGAATTCCTGGAAAGTGAATGGAATAGAATTGGGGAAGTGAGCTTGCCCTTGAGTACGGAGTACCACGGAGAGCGACTGTTCCCCCTGTTTAGTGCAGAGCAGAGCCAGCCGCCCCAGGGACCCGGGGTTAGGACTGGCCACTCTGTACCGACTTGCTGGCCCTCGTGTACGTAGTACCGAGGAGAGCTACTAGTGTAGGGAGGTACTAGCTACCCCACGGGCCCCGGGGTTCTGCTAGCCTCCCACACCGACTTGTTAAGCCCGCTGGGGCAAACCAGGGTAGTCAGGCGAGGGTGTGCGGACTGTGGAGGGGCAAGGCCCCCGTTTGGTTACTGTGGAGGGGTTGGACCCCTGTTACCGAGTGGGCTCTGCCCTGTACTGGTTCCTTGCTGTGCTTTGGGCGCACCCGTTAATGGAAACGACTGACCGCGTGCCAGTGCGGGTTAGCTACCCGTGCATTTACCGCGCGTGCCGTAGTCACTGTTACGTCTGTCAGAGACCTTGGGGTGGTTGACTAAGAGTAGGATCACCACGGAGGACTCTCCCAGCCAGGAGAGCACCACGTGCTACTTCTACTGTTCGGAAAAGACTGCAATCAAGATCATTCCCACGAGGAACATTCGAGATCAAGTGAAGGATCTAAGAAATAGATAAATTGTGAAACAATAGAAAGACGTAAACAAAGGAAGAAAGAAAATTTAAAACAGCTACTGTACACTTTACTGTTTCTTTAGTTTAGCTGCCACTCTACTCAGCGTTTTGCTGACGTGTTACACTCGTTACCTTTCAGGACCAGGTGTTGAGCAGCCAGGGTCAGCGGCTGCAGAGGATGCTGGGCCGAGTAGGGTCCAGCAGAGTTACCACTGTTCTCTTGTACCTCTTTTTGTTCCGTTATAGTGAGTAGTTCTTGTTCCGTTGTACTTTTCCTTACCTGCAGTTCATATTATGTTATGAATGTTGTTCTACTGTTGTGGTGGTACATACTGTAGTAGTTTCTTTCCTTACTGCTGTATTTTCCTGCTGTTAGTTATATTCATGTTGAATGTGGTTTATTTTACTGCTCTTTTGGTTACTTCCTCGTTGGACGACTAGGTCTTGGGATTAGTCGAGTCGGTCCGGTTCTCGTGTCTCGTAGGGACTTGGGAATCGGGTCGTTACAAATTCCTTGGAGTTGCTGTAGCCCTTATCAGATCAGATCATCCCACTTTCCATCTTATTAGGTTAGTTTGACCTATGTTTGGACCCTGAGTTACCCTATTTGCAGATTGTGCTGGTAAAATTGCATTTTTACCCCATATGACTTGTTTTCTTCTTAGACTCAGAATTCTCTGAGTTGAGCCTTTCCTTGAGTTATGTAGGAGCTTTTATCCTCTGTATTAGGTCAAAATAAGCTAGTTATGGCTCATGATGAGGTTCTCATCACGCATAACCCCTTTGCACACCCTCCTTCCACAAGGGAAACTATGCAAAACATTTTTCATCGATCTTCTCCTAGGATGGATCCATCATCCGAACCTTTGACCGGAGGTCCTTCCGATTCTTTCTACACCAGCCCGGGGAATACCATCCCCTCTTTCTCTGACTCTCTGGAGGTTCCTCAGACCTGCGAGGACCTCAACGCCATCCAGAACGACCCGTTCTCCAACACCTATAACCCTGGATGGCGAAACCATCCCAACTTTCAGTGGGCGGGAAATTCCCAAACCTAAAGACCACCCTTTCAACCCCGCCCACAACCCCCTCGTCCTTACCAGCCGCCTCAGCCTCGGCCCAACCCTACTTATCCATCAGGGCCAAATCAGGATCAAATGTCCCTTATCCTTCATACTCTGGCTGACATTCAAAGAACGAATGCGGCTATTCAAAAGCAACACAAGGACGAACTTACAGAGGTCCGAAACCAATTGGCCTAATTGGCAAACTCTCGCCAGCCAGGCACTCTTCCTTCCCAACCTCTTCCTAATCCAAATAACGTACCAACCCAGCGGCGCGTTATGAACCCAAACCTGGGCCATGCCCATATGATTTATCAGGCCCCCTCTGTTCCTTCACCCGACGGGATAGAGGCCTCCACTTATTTTGCAGGTTACCAGCAGCAACCTATCTTACCCAATCCCAACCAAAACCATGCAGGACTTAATTCCGTAACAACCCGTAGTGGTGAGGAAACCCAAGACCCACCTCATCCAAACCACTCCAAGCCTGGTAGTGATCCCAACCCTAGGACAGTAATCCAGGGCGTTCCTACCCCTATCCCATATCCAAGACCTGGACCTATCCTAGAAGAACCAACCAAGATCACACGGCTGTAAGGCATCTCCTTGCCAAGAATGACGCGAAGCCCCGACAAATTCGTTGGATCTTGCTGTTGCAAGAATTCAATCTTGAGATTCGCGACAAGGCGGGAAGGCAGAATGTGGTAGCCAACCATCTGTCCCGTCTTCCTTCTAAGATTATCAACCCTTCCGAACCCATCACAGAACATTTTCCTGATGAGCACCTGCTTACTGTCGGTACTAGACTTCCATGGTTTGCTGACATAGTAAACTACTTGGCATCTCATCAGACCCCGTTTGATTGGCTGAAGGCCAAGAAAGACAAGTTGCATTCTGATGCCAAGTATTACATCTGGGAAGACCCGTAGCTTTTCTGCATAGGTGCTGATCAAATCATTCGGAGATGTGTCCTGGAAGAGGAATTCAACAATATCCTCTTTTTCTACCATGACCAGGCATGCGGTGGCCATTTCTCTAGGCATAAAACCGCATCAAAAGTCCTCCAGTGTGGTTTTTACTGGCCTACACTATTCAAAGACGCATACAGTCACTTCAAGGCATGCAGTCGTTGCCAGACTTTGGGCAACATGAGCCGTCGCGACATGATGCCTTTGCAGCCGATTCTCATATATGAAATCTTTGATGTTTGGGGGATTGATTTTAGGGGCCCCATTCCTATTTCGGATGGTTTTGAGTACATTCTGCTTGCTGTGGACTACGTGTCCAAATGGATTGAAGCCATACCGACCCGAACCTACGATCACAAAATCGTTCTCAAATTCATTCATCAAACCATTTTCTCAAGGTTCGGAATTCCCCGTGCTCTAATCTCTGATGGAGGGACCTACTTTACAAACGCTCAGTTTAGGTCACTGATGACCAAATACGGGGTGTCTCACCGAATCTCTACTCCTTACCACCCCCAAACTAATGGTCTAGCTGAGCTGTCAAATCGGGAGGTCAAGAAGATCCTGCAGGTCACTATTCGGCCTGACAGGAAGGACTGGTCATCCCGACTTCCGGAAGCGTTGTGGGCCTATAGGACCACCCACAAAACCCAATTAGGCATGTCTCCCTTTAGACTGGTGTACAGAAAGGCGTGTCACCTTCCCGTAGAACTGGAGCATAAAGCCTATTGGGCAGTACGGAACTGTAATCTAGATCTTTCGAAGGCTGGAACCCACAGAAAACTCCAAATCAGCGAGATCGATGAATTACGTCGACACGCGTATGAGAACTTGCGAATCTACAAGGAGCGGGTTAAAGCCTTCCATGACAAGCATATCTCAAGAAAGATCTTTCATCCTGGTCAAAAGGTCCTACTCTTTGATGCCCGACTCAAATTTTTCCTTGGAAAACTGCAATTCAAGAGGGTAGGATCATATTTAGTTCGACAGATTTTTGGTAATAGAGCTATCGAAATCAGTCCGCTCAGCCACGATTCCGAACCTTTCATCGTGAACGGTCAGAGACTCAAGCCGTTCATTGATGTGACTTCTACTGATTTGGCTGAATCATCTCTTATCCTCCATTCCCCTTGAGCTCATTGCGCCCAGCCGATGGCGTAAAACTCAGCGCTTAACGGGAGGCAGCCTGTCATTTTCTGAAAATCTAAAACCCTTTTCACACTTTTATGCACTTAAAGTTCACCCTTTAGACAACCGACTCCACCTCAGATGCTTGCATCTGGGATTAGAAATCGTCTGCAAAATTCATTCCGACCCATTCACTCATTAAAACATCTGTCTTAAGGAATGAACTAAGTAAATAAAAACCCCCTAAAAGACAATGAGGACATTGCAAACCTTAGGCATGAGGGGGTATAAAAGTGCAAAACTTGAAAAAAGGGGTCTTAAAACAAAAAAAAAATTCACATATGCCAAAAACACCATAAAATTAAAAAAAAATTTCAAAAAAGAATAAGAGGAGAAAGGAAATTTTCTGGGAGAAGGGAAAAGAAACAAAATGAAAAGGAGCACAAAAAATGAAAGAAAAGAGTGATAGCCCTTAGTAAGAAACTAAGGAATTGACCTAAGTTCTAGACCTTATTCAAGAAAAGAAATGAAAAGTGCATGGTGAGATTAGTAAGAACGCAAACTTTAGGCATTCTTGGATAGACTTTTAGTACCCATTAAGATCTAGACAATCCTTAAGAGGTTGAGGAAAATGAAAAGCTTAAGTATTAAGTCCAAGGCTTAGGGAGTATTTGACCTCATTAACTAACTTATGGTTTACGGGACTCAGTAACCTAAGCACCCCAATCTCACACACAGCCCAGTTCAGTAAGCGTAAAAATCAAAATCACGCAGAAGCGTCACAAAATTCTAAAAAATACACCTAGAATAGGAGCGGCTAATCAACACAAGTTGATTTGGACGAGTTCCCAGCGCGGAGAGGCGGGAAATCCCCTCAAAGATGCGTAACAAAATATCATCTCCTCGGTGCTTGTCTCTTAGGAAATTTACATATCCTACTGGGGGCATGTAAGCACTCTGCTGGTTCAGATTCCATGGATGGCATTATCACGAAGTGTCAATTGCCAGGGTCTGGATTCGGCCACGGAACACCATGGATGTGATTATCTCGAAATCTCAATAGCCAGGGTGGGGGTTGCCATGGGCGGTGCTATCTCGAAGCATCGATTGCCAGGAACCTTTGAGGATTGATGATGGGAGCAAGGAATCTGATACAGACCGTGTTGAAAAGCCAATCCTAAGCTAGAAATAAAAGAAAAAGAGAGAGAAAAACTCTCCAACCAGAAAAACTTTCTATCCCTCTCTCTTACAAAAATGCACTGCGAACTGAACCAGGGCTACAATCATTTCAAGCACGGGTGCTTTAACCACAAAGTCCAATAGACCTTAGGTTAGTTCTTGTGGGCCTTAGAAACCTTTGCCAAAGACTGAGGCTAAGGCTAGACAGATCTGGATCCTAGTTGGTACTAGAGTACCTTTTAAGCCTATGGTTAGCATTCTAACGTAATCTATGTTCAAATGAAAAAGCACTTATCTGAAGTTGTTAAAAACATCATGGTCTAGACCAAAGGTTAAAACCTTAGGTTTTTGCTAAGGGACTAGCAAAAGCTAGGCATGGGGGTATGATGAGAACATCGTCATAAACCCTAAACTAGCACCATCTAACCCAGATTTGCACGAAAAAGCTCCTACATAACTATAGAAAGGCTTGACTCAGAGAGATTCTGAGTTTATGAAGAAAATAAGAATTAAGGGGTAAAAATGCAATTTCACCAACTCAATCTGAAAACAGGGTAACTCAGGGTCCAAACTTAGGTCAAACCAACCTAATAAGAAGAAAAGTGGGATGAATTGATCCAATAAGGGCTACAGCAACTCCAAGAAATTAAATGACATCCTGTAACCCTAAGAACAAACCCACTTCAATTTATGAGATTCGAGGTAAATAAAAAATCAACTAAACCCTCTAAAATTCATAGAAAAATAATCTCCAGGGTTTAGAACCTTCAATTTGGCCTTAGGAGCCCATTTTGACCTACATTGAGAACCAGGCCTAATTAATGACTTAATTTAGGTTTTTACGTAAATTGACCAGTCAAATAAGGTCTAATCTAGAAATAAAATTCACCATTATAATCCTTAGGTCATAGTTAGTCATGTATAAAAACTTGAGCCTAAGAAGAGACCTTCTTGACCAACTTTACATTTTGGTCCTCATCCATTACTTTTTGACCATCAACTTTTGAAACCCTCGCATTTTGGCCCCTAAGTCTTCTTCGTTCTTTGCATTTGGGTCCTCCCTGCAAAACCCTGAGCAGCGCCATGCTCCGGCGACTTTGCGCGGAGCATGGTGCCTCCTGCGAGGGAGGCACGTCGCCTCCCTCCGCCCTCCTCTCTGATCTCACCTCTATAAAAGCCGCCTCCGTCTGCCGCGCTCAGCAGCTTGGTTCTGACGGAGAAACACCCCCATCCCTCCTCTCTTCCCACTCCGGCAGAAGCCCTCCAGCTCCGGCGGTGCTTCCTCCTCCTCCTCGTCGCTCTGCCGCAATACCAGCAACAAAGCCGCCTTCGAACCGCTCTTCCCACGTCCCGCCGTACCCAGCGCGCGCTCTCCCGCTCTCTCCTCGCTGTTGCCCCCTCTCTCTGGGCACCTTCTTCCCTGGCGACAATCGAAACGACTGCTGCCCTGCTCCGTCCCCCTCTTGTCCCTCCAAGTAGGTACAGTTCCTTCCTTTCCTCCCCTCTTTCTTTTCCCTACTTCAATTTGCTCAACCACCCTTCGACCGCGCCTGATCACCCTCACCTTCTCCATCTCCGGCCAACCTCCGGCGACTCGTTCCCATCATTCCACCACCCCACACGACTCGCTGACTGACCCAAAACTTCCGCCTCATCACGCTGAACCATTTCCGCCCCTTCATTTCTTGTCATTCGCCACCTGAAGACCCCCCGAACAAACCCATTCCCCCAGCCACAGTCTGACCTAGGGCAGCCCCTGCACGCCGCCCCACGACCTGCCAGACCCCGCACCACCTTCGCTGTGCCACGGCGAAGGTCCCTCGCTTGTCTGATTAGGCCGAAGGGCCGTATTTCTGTGAACAGGTCACCCGTCCTCCGCCGCCATTGCTGAACAGGTGGAGCTTCTTCTTCTTGCAGCTGCAGCATCGCTTCGCCCAGGCTTGCGCTCCAGGACGCGCGCCTCGCCCTCACGCGCCTGCCCAGGTCTGCAGCTGGGGTGAAAGCCCCGCACACAGCTGCGATTGCCTGCAGCTTTCTCAGCTGCAGGCGCCAAATTGGGGTGGGACATTTAGTCCCACCTCGGTAGTTCTGAAGACCGCGCACCTGAATAAATGCAAAACGTGCTATAGGCTTATCGCCTCAGCACACGGGGTGAGGTCCCTCCGACCCGCTTACCCGGCCTCGTCCGCGACCACCCCCCCGCGGACCTGGCCCGGCCCGCTTACCCGACTTGCACTCCTCGCCCACCACCGCACGCCGGTGGGCCTGGACCTGGGCGTGACCCGTACCCGATTACCCGGCGGCTCTGGGAGAGCTATCCTACGAGTGAAATTTGAGAGAGAGAGACGCGGTGGAGGGTAGGGTTAGGTTTTTCCCTGACCAAGCTGTGAGTGTGCAGGCTGAGGCAGAGAAGAAGAAGAGAAAGAAGGAAGGAGCAGCCAGAGCAGTGGCTGCTTGAAGCAAAGCAGAAGAAGGACTGCGAGAAGAAGAAGGAAGGAGGACGCACTGTAGCAGAGTCTGCTTAAGTCGTCTGATTGAAAAATCAAACGACGCTCTGAAGAAAAAGAAGAAGGAGAAAGAAGAGAGAAGCAGAACACGAAGAGAAAGAAGGAAGAGAGAGCGAGTCTGCACGCGTAGACTGCGCCCTCCAACCTGCAGGCATCCCTCTTTCCTTTTCTCTCTCCCCCAACGCCTTCAAATACCCTCTCCCCCTTCCCTCTCGCTCACCCACCACTCCACCATCTCCTCCTTCTTCCAGTGTTAGCGGGAGAGTGAGAGAGCGAGGGCATCTGCTGCTGCTGGGTGCGCGCGAGGAGGAGGAGGTGCAGCGAGAGGGAGAAGAGGCGGAGCGCGTGAGGAAGAGAGAGGGAACTCGTCGGAGCTGCCCAGGGCCAGCCGACGGGTGTGCACAGCAGGAGCATGATGCTGGAGAGGTTACCCCGGTGCTGCTGCAGCTCAGGCAGCAGGCAGACGAACGTGGCACGGCCGCGTGCAGCTAGAAGAAGGCGAGAAGGTTTTGAATCTGGGAAAATTTCCCAGAATCAAACGTCTGGACCTACGTCCATACGACGCAGGAGATGTCTGGAGGAAGATCCAGACATCTGAAAGGTACGATATTCTCATCTTTCTCCTTCTTACGGACGCGGCCATGCAGGCCGTTCCGCCGAAGGTTCTGTCTCATTGCCGTGTTGAGATCGTTTACGTACGCGTGCAGGTTTCGTTCGGGAAGGCGCAAGGACACGCCCTCTCACACAGATCAGACGTTTGGGCACAGCACCAGATGACAGAGAGAGTCTCCAGATGTCCGGAGTGATAGTCGGACGTCTGGAACTAGGTCCAGACGGTTCAGCGGGATCCTGGACGTCTGAAGAACAGCTCAGAGTAAGGTATGACTTGGACCATCTTTTAAGACGTCTAGAAGGTATTCCAGATGTCTGATTTGGGTCAGAGTAGTCGTTTTTGACCCGTTTAGGGTCTGTTCGAAGTCCGATTTCCGCGTTTGAGATTCCATTCTTCTCATAATTAGTTTCTCTACTTGTTTAAAATAGTTTTATCCTATTCTGAGTGGTTCCTTGTGATTGATCCTTGTATTAGGACCTCATCCCGTTGCGGCTCTGGGGGCTGCGGAGGCATGCGGACTTGCCGATTACGCCCCCACTACTTCCGGTCTTGCGGGTAGAGTGGTTTCCCTTGGTTATTTACCAACATTAATGCATCTTTGAGATAAATAATAGATCCTAGGGTATGGCATGATCCTAGGATTGGAAAACTAGATGGAATGATAGATCCTAGGGTGTGGCATGAAACCTAGGAGCAGAAACACTAAAATGAATGTCGTGAATACATGAATTGCACTCTAGGACAAGTAGAAAGAATAATGATAATTTCCTGTAATTGGATAACAGCTACTTGTATATGAATGTATATTAAATATTGGAAACACGGGCTATATGAGAATAAAACTGAAATGATGAAACCTAAAATGGCTTAGCTAGAGAATATGAGCATGAACCCTACGAGGAATTTGGAGTAGAGCTCCTGAAAAGTATATAGAATGGAATTGGGGAAGTGAGCTGGCCCTTGAGTACGGAGTATCAAGGAGAGCGACTGTCCCCCCTTATTTAGTGCAGAGCGGAGCTAGCCGCCCCGGGGACCCGGGGTTAGGTCTGGCCACTTTGTACTGACTTTTGGCCCTCACGTACACAGTACCGGGGAGAGCTACTGGTGTAGGGAGAGTGCTAGCCACCCCACAGGCCCCAGGGTTCTGCTAGCCGTCCTACACCGACTTGTTAGGTCCACTGGGCAATCCAGGGTAGTCAGGCGAGGGTGCGCGAACTGTGGAGGGGCAAGACCCCTGTTTGGTTACTGTGGAGGGGATAAACCCTTGTTACTGAGAAGGGCCCTACCCTATACTGGTTCCGTGCTGTGGTTTGCGCGCACCCGTTAACGGAAACAACTGACCGCGTGCCAATGCGGGGTAGCTACCCGTGCGTTTATCGCGCGTGCTGTAGTCACTGTTACTCCTGTCAGCGACCTTGGGGTGGTTGACTTAGGGTAGGACCACCACGGGGGACTCTCCCAGCCAGGAGAGCACCACGTGCTACTTCTACTTTTCGGAAAGACTGCAATCAAGATCGTTCCCACGAGGAACATTCGAGATCAAGAGAAAGACCTGAGCAACAAACCAAGAAAGAGTAAAATAAAGAAAGAAATTAAAACAACAGCTACTTGTTTACCTTTACTATTTTCCTAGCTAGCCGGTTGCCACTCTACTCAGCATTTTGCGGACGTGTCACCTTTATCACCTTTTCAGGACCAGGTGTTGAGTAGCCAGAGCCTGCGGCTGCAGAGGGTGTTGGGCCTAGTAGAGCCCAGTAGTTCTACTTGTGTTGTACTTCCTGTACCATTTTTTTTTTGTTGTTGTGAGTATATTCTGTTACTCTTGTACTCTTTTATTGTAAGCATCATATTTCTGTACTGTTTGAATTCCCTACTGTTGTGGTGGTATGTACTGTAGTAGTTCTTTTCTTTACTACTGTACTTTTGTTACTGTTAATTACATGCATGATGAATGTGGTTTATTTTACCGTTCTCTTGGTTACCTTCTCGTTGGATGACTGGGTCTTGGGATTAGTTGAGCCGGTCCGATTCTCGTGTCTCGTAGGGATTCGGGAATCGTGTCGTAACAAGATGGTATCAGAGCAAGGTCGTCCTGAGAAGTAAACCAACTGGCTGGAAAATAACCAATTCACGTGCTTATAACTAGAGTAGCCACCACAACGTACCTTTTGACATCTGTTTTTAGACCTCTTTGTTAGATATCGATTCGTATTGACGTCTTTTTGTTCCGTGTTCGCGTCTCCTTACAGGAGATGCTTCGACGAGGAGGTAGCGAGGCGGGCCGCAGACGCGGCTGAGGATGAGGTCGGAGGGGTGGGCGCGTTGAGGTCGACGCCTCAGTAGACCAGCCACTGCTCCTGGGCATTCAGGCCCAGGACCTCGCCCAGCTGATACGGGACATCGTGCGAGAGGAGCTCCACCCGTCGCCACGAGCACCTCTCCCTGGGGCTGCGGAGGGGGAGTCCTCTGTGGGACCACACGACAGACATGGCACTGGACGCGGGGGAAGGGATGGGCCTCCACCAACCCCACGTTCCTCCGGCACTTCCGAGCTCGAGGCTTCTTTACCTGGAGGCGCGCCGGCATCTCCATTTCAGTGCCACTTTGAGCTTTTCAGATAGTTCTGGAAGCTGAAGCCCCCCTCCTTCAAAGGGGATGAGGACCCGACCGAGGCGAAGGATTGGCTCAAGCAGATTGAGATGGTTTTTGACACCCTACGCCCCCTTGTGGAGTACCGCGTGGCCTTTGCCACGTACCAGCTGGAGAGCGCGGCACATAGGTGGTAGAGGGCGGTCAGGTGACAGGAGAGGGACGAGCCGACTTGGGACCGATTCGTCACCCTCTTCTACGAGCAGTACTTTCCCCAGACGTGGCAGGACCAGAGGAGGCGGGAGTTCCACACTCCGCCAGGGGACGATGACTGTGAGCGCATACCGTACGCGTTTCCTCGAGCTGTCTCATTTCGCAGCGACAGCCGTGGCTACTGAGGAGGAGCACCTTTGGAGGTTCACCGAGGGGTTCCGGCCTGCGATTCGGGGCTATGTTAAACCCCTGAAGCTGCCTACGTTCTCGAGGGTGGTAGAGGCAGCTATGACGTACGAAGAGACCAACCCGTCTGCACGCGACACTAACAGCGGGTGGAAGAGGCCCTATCAGCCAGACTTCTCACAGGGCTGATGAGAGAGGAGACACGTGGCACCTGCAGGAGAGCCGTCACATTTTGCAGGGGCATCAGTGGCCTTTGGCAGCTGCTAGCACCGGATCCCTGCCCAGCCGTCAGCAGGGACCCACTAAGGGCGGGAGTCGAGTCCCCCTTTGCTGCCAGTGTGGCCAGCCGGGCGACATCAGGAGGGACTGCCCGTCCAGGGCTGGAGGTCAGTAGATGATTCCCGCGTCGAGCACTGGAGGGCGAGCAGGAGGATGCGAATTCCAGGTGCGAGGAGGAGGACAGGAGTCGTGGGGAGGGTACCGGCCAGCGGCTACCCGTCCGACGCAGAGTGTGGCTGCTTCGTTCGCACCTAGGGCTGAGGAGCATATCAACGCCCTAACACACAGGGATGCCAGAGCTTTGGGATCAGTGGTGGCAGGTATGGTTTCGGTTTCCGGCAGACTTATTTACACGCTTTTCGATTCCGACGCTACGCACTCGTTTGTCGCTACCAGTTTTGCGGTTAGTTTGGGGCAAGACTGTATGTTGTTAGAGGATCCGTTCGTGATCAGAGGTCCGAGTGGTCAGCTGTTTGTAACTGAGGAGGTGTACACAGGTTGCGAGGTCAGTGTTGGGGGATACAGCCTTCCCGCTGACCTGATTCTGATATAGATGGAGGACTTTGGTGTAATTCTGGGGATGGACTGGCTGTCCACTCACCACGCCTTGGTGGACTGCTTTGAGAGGAAGATTGTCTTCTCCATACCGAAGTTGCCTTCTTTCGAGTTCCACAGGCAGCCAGTGGACAGAGGCTTTAGGTGCATTTTTGCACTTCGGGCAGCGAGACTTTTGAGCCAAGGGTGTGAGGGCTTCCTAGCTTGTGTGGTGGCAGAGCCCAACCCTATGGCAGACTTCCAGAGTATCCCAGTGGTCAAAGAGTACCCCGACGTGTTCCCAGATGAGTTGCTAGGACTGTTGCCCGAGCGTGAGATCGAGTTTGAGATCTCACTGATACCGGGACCAGCCCCATCTCTACAGCACCGTACAGGATGGCACCACTTGAGCTGCGAGAGCTCAAGTCTCGGTTGCAGGATCTTCTGGAGAAGGGCTTTGTGAGGCCCAGTGCATCTCCCTTGGGAGCCCCGATTTTGTTCGTAAAGAAGAAGGATGGTACCCTACGCCTTTGTGTGGACTACAGGTAGCTGAATAGGGTCACCATCAAGAACAGGTATTCGCTGCCAAGGATTGATGACTTGTTTGACCAACTACGAGGTGCCACGGTATTCTCCAAGATCGACTTGAGGTCTGGATACCACCAGTTGAGGATCAAGGAGGCAGACGTCTCCAAGACAGCTTTCCGCACCCGGTACGGACACTACGAGTTTCTGTTCATGCCGTTTGGGCTAACCAATGCCCCCGCTGCCTTCATGGATTTGATGAACCGGATGTTTAGACTATACTTGGACCAGTTAGTGGTGGTATTCATTGATGATGTGCTCATCTATTCTCGAGATCAGACGCAGCATGGATAGCACTTGCAGATGGTTTTGGACACACTGAGACGACGTAGGCTGTACGCCAAATACAGCAAGTGCGAGTTCTGGATGAGGGAGGTGACCTTCTTAGGTCATGTGATCTTGGGGGATGGCTTGGCTGTAGACCCAGCCAAGGTCGAGGCAGTGCTCAGGTGGGAGAGACCGCGTACGGTTACGGAGATCCGCAGTTTCTTGGGACTGGCAGCCTACTATAGGCGGTTTATCAGGGGCTTCTCGCAGATTGCACGTCCTATGACATAGCTGACCTGGAAGGACGTGCCCTTTACTTGGACAAACGCCTATGAGGCGTGTTTTCAGGAGCTGAAGGAGAGGCTGACTTCGGCTCCCGTGCTCACCATCCCAGATAGTAGTGGCGGGTTCGTTGTGTACACGAACGCCTCTTTGCAGGGGTTAGGGGGTGTGCTCATGCAGCGGGGTCACGTTGTTGCTTACACTTCGCGGCAATTGAAGCCCCATGAGCATAGCTACCCTACCCACGACTTGGAGCTGGCAGCTGTCGTCTTCACACTGAAGACTTGGAGGCACTACTTGTATGGTGAGACCTTTGAGATTTTCACAGATTACAAGAGCCTCAGATACTCGTTTGATCAGAAGGAGCTCAACATGAGATAGAGACGTTGGTTGGACCTCCTGAAGGACTATGACTGCAACACTTCCTACCACCCGGGAAAGGCCAACGTGGCGGCTGACGCCTTGAGCCGGAAGGCGCTCGCCCACTTGGCCAGTTTACAGGCGCAGAGTTGGAGCCTCATGGAAGAGATGGGTAGTTGGCAGCCCCTAGAGTTACTGGGGCACTATGGGGCAGTGACTATGACACGACAGACGAGGCCAGAGTGGATAGACTGCATCATCACTGGACAGATGGCCGACCCGTACTTACAGTCATTTCGTGACAGGGTGCTATCTGGAGACCCTGGGGACTTTTCTTTTACAAACCAAGTACTGCGCATGAGGGGACGTTTGTGCATTCCCAGAGACGAGGAGCTGTTGAGAGAGCTCCTGACTGAGGCACACGGTTCCAGGTTCACCATACATCCCAGAAACAAAAAGATGTACCATGATTTGAGACATGACTTTTGGTGGAGGGGGATGAAGCGGGATGTGGGTGAATTCGTACAGCAGTGTTTAGTATGCCAGCAAGTGAAGGCCGAGCATCAAAGGCCTGCAGGGCCGTTGCAGCCACTTCTCGTGCCAGATTGGAAGTGGGAGAGCATCACCATGGACTTGGTGGTGGGCTTGCCCATTACCCAGCGAGGACACGACATAGTCTGGGTGATTGAAGATAGATTAACAAAGATGGCACGTCTCTTGCCGACCCGAGTCACCTTGGGACCAGCGCAGCTAGCAGAGAGGTATATCCACGACGTGGTACGTCTACACGGAGTTCCGCGGGAGATCGTATCCGACTGGGATACCCGTTTTACATCCCAATTTTGGGCTGAGTTTCAGCAGGCCCTAGGGATGCGGTTGAGGTTCAATACAGCATACCACCCCCATACGAACGAACAGTCTGAGCGCACGATATAGACACTTGGGAACCTTTTGCGTGCTTGTGTACTGGATTGGAGGGGCTCTTAGGAGGAGCACTTGCCCCTGGCGGAGTTCGCATATAATAACAATTATCACTCAAGCAACGACATGGCACCCTACGAGGCTCTGTACGGACGGAGGTGTACGGCACCCTTGAGTTGGGTTGAGGTGGGGACCAGGTGGGAGGTTGGCCCCAGGCTGATCTGGAAGAGACAGGAGGTGATCGAGCAGATTCACAGGCGACTCCGCACTGTCAGGAGCAGACAGAAGAGCTATGCAGATCAGAAACACAGAGAGGTACGTTTGAGGTTGGGGACCACGTCCTCCTTCGCGTTTCGCCCATGATGGGCCTACAGCGGTTTGGGGTGAGAGAGAAGCTCGCGCCGAGATTCGTGGGACCCTTTGAGGTCCTGGAGCGGGTTGGACTCGTTGCTTACAGATTTGCCCTTCCTCCCCAGCTTTCTGGTGTGCACGACGTGTTTCACGTGTCCAACCTCAAGAAGTACGTCGCCGATCCCAGCCACGTCCTGAGCCACGAGAGCGTCGAGGTGGGTGACGACCTAACCAACCCCGAGCGGCCAGTGTAGATTCTTGATAGAGCCGTCCGGAGTCTGAGACGGAAGCAAGTACCCCTGGTGAAGGTTTTGTGGAGGAGCTAGCGGTACGAGGAGGCTACCTGGGAGCCTGAGGCGGCGATGCGGGAAAGGTACCTGGAGCTCTTTGAGGGTACTTCTTTTCGGACTGGCTTCAGTCCTCTTTGAGTTTGTTATGTGTATATCATTCTTTTCCACACTATACTTAGCGCAAGTTTTGGGGACGAAACTTCCTTTGAGTTTGTTATGTTGTTAAGACCCACGACATCAAACGTTTTTAAGACGTCTGGGAGATGGTCCAAACGTCTGGTCAGACATCTGGGCACCTTCCCAGACGTCTGGAATTTAATTTTTGCTGTGTACGATTGCGAGTCTGCACGCGCAGACTGCGCCCGCCGACCTGCAGGCGTCCCTCTTTCCTTTTCTCTCTCCCCCGACGCCTTCAAATACCCTCTCCCCCTTCCCTCTCCCTCACCCATCACTCCTCCGTCTCCTCCTTCTTCTTCCAGTGTTAGCGTGAGAGTGAGAGAGCGAGGGTAGCAGCTACTGCCGGGTGCGCGCGGGGAGGAGGAGGTGCAGCGAGAGGGAGAAGAGGCGGAGCGCGTGAGGAAGAGAGAGAGAACTCGCCGAAGCTGCCCAAGGATGGCCGACAGGTGCGCACAGCGGGAGCGTGGTGCTGGGGAGGTTACCCCGGTGCTGCTGCAGCTCAGGTAGCAGGCGGACTAGCGCTGCACGGTCGCGCGCAGTGGGAAGAAGGCAAGAAGGTTTTGATTCTGGGAAAATTTCCCAGAATCAGACGTCTGGACCTACGACCAGACGACGCGAGAGACGTCTGGAGGAAGATCCAGACGTATGAAAGGTACGATATTCTCATCTTTCTCCTTCTTGCGGACGCGGCCATGCAGGCCGTTCCGCCGAAGGTTCTGTCACATTGTCGTGTTGAGATCGTTTGCGTACGCGTGCAGGTTTCGTTTGGGAAGGCGCAAGGACACACCCTCCCACATAGATCAAACGTCTGGGCACAGCACCAGACAGCGGAGAGTCTCCAGACGTCCGGCGTGATAGTCGGACCTCTGGAACTAGGTTCAGATGGTTCAGTGGGATTCTGGACGTCTGAAGAACAGCTCAGAGTAAGGTATGACCTGGACCATCTTTTAAGACGTCTGGAAGGTATTCCAGACGTCTGATTTGGGTTAGAGTTGTCATTTTTGACCCGTTTAGGGTCCGTTCGAAGTTCGATTTCCGCGTTTGAGATTTCATTCTTCTAAGAATTAGTTCCTCTACTTGTTTAAAATAGTTTTATCCTATTCTGAGTGGTTCCTTGTGATTGATCCTTGTATTATGACCTCATCCCATTGCAGATCTGGGGGTTGCGAAGGCACGCGGACCTGCCGATTATGCCCCGACTACTTCCAATCTTGCGGGTAGAGTGGTTTCCCTTGGTTATTTACCAACATTAATGCATCTTTGAGATAAATAATAGATCCTAGGGTATGGCTTGAATCCTAGGACTGGAAAACTAGATTGAATGATAGATCCTAGGGTATGGAATAAATCCTAGGACTGGAAAACTAGATTGAATGATAGATCCTAGGGTATGGCATGAATCCTAGGACTGAAAAACTAGATGGAATGATAGATCCTAGGGTGGGGCATGAAACCTAGGAACGGAAACACTGAAACGAATGTCGTGAATACATGAATTGCAGTCTTGGAAAAGTAGAAAGAATAATGATAATTGCCAATAATTGGATAACAGTTGCTTGTATATGAATGTATATTAAATATTTGAAACACGGGCTATATGAGAATAAAACTGAAATGATGAAACCTAAAATGGCTTGGCTAGAGAATATGAGCATGAACCCTATGAGGAATTTGGAGTAGAGCTCCTGAAAAGTATATAGAATGGAATTGGGGAAGTGAGCTGGTCCTTTAGTACGGAGTACCAAGGAGAGCGACTGTCCCCCCCTTGTTTAGTGCAAAGCGGAGCTAGCCGCCCCAGGGACCCATGGTTAAGTCTGGCCACTTTGTACCGACTTTTGGCCTTCGCGTACACAGTACCAGGGAGAGCTACTGGTGTTGGGAGAGCGCTAGCCACCCCACGGGCCCCGAGGTTCTGCTAGCCATCCTACACCGACTTGTTAGGCCCACTGGGCAAACCACGGAAGTCAGGTGAGGGTGTCCGGACTGTGGAGGGGTAAGACCCCTATTTGGTTACTGTGGAGGGGCTAGACCCTTGTTACTGAGAAGGGCTTTGCCCTATACTGGTTCCGTGCTGTGCTTTGCGCGCACCCGTTAATGGAAACAACTGACCGCGTACCAGTGCGAGGTAGTTACCCATGCGTTTATCACGAGTGCTGTAGTCACCGTTACGCCTGTCAGCGACCTTGGGGTGGTTGACTGAGGGTAGGACCACCACGGAGGACTCTCCCGGCCAAGAGAGCACTACGTGCTACTTCTACTTTTCGGAAAGACTGCAATCAAGATCGTTCCCACGAGGAACATTCGAGATCAATAGAAAGACTTGAGCAATAAACCAAGAAAGAGTAAAATAAAGAAAGAAATTAAAACAATACCTTTACTGTTTTCTTAACTAGCTGGTTGCCACTCTACTCAATGTTTCGCTAATGTGTCACCTTTATCACCTTTTCAAAACCAGGTGTTGAGTAGCCAGAGCCTGCGGCTGCGGAGGGTGCTGAGCCTAGTAGAGCCCAGTAGTTCTACTTGTGTTGTACTTGCTGTACCATTTTTTTTTTGCTGTAGTGGGTATATTCTGTTACCATTGTACTCTTTTATTGTAAGCATCATATTTTTGTACTATTTCAATTCTCTACTGTTGTGGTGGTGTGTACTGTAGTAGTTCTTTTCTTTGCTGCTGTACTTTTGTTACTATTAATTACATGCATGATGAATGTGGTTTATTTTACTGTTCTTTTGATTACTTTCTCATTGGACGACTGGGTCTTGGGATCAGTCGAGTCGGTCCAATTCTCGTGTCTCGTAGGGATTCGAGAATCGGGTCGTAACAAAAGGAAAATGGGCAAAAGAGTTGCCCTACATCATTTGGGGATATAGAATAGTCTAGAAAACCGCTATCAACAAAACTCACTTCAGCTTGGTCTATAGAGAGAAAGCCAAGATCCCATTAGACGTGGACATCTCATCTTACCAGGTCTAGTTCTTCAACCCTGACAAGAATGAAGAACAGATGATGGCCCTCGACCTGCTCGAAATCTTAAAAGAAGAAGCAAGTGATAAGCCACAAGGAAACTATCACTAAGTACTATAATCAACGTGTCAAGAGGAGACGCTTCAGCGTGGGCAACCTAGTGCTCAGATAGGCTATGGCCTCTAACTCGACTAAGCAAGGTGAAAAGCTAGCCCCTAGCTACGAGGGCCCCTATCGAGTCACCACCTTAAACTCAATTGAATCCTACGAACTAGAGGCCCTAGACGGTCGGTGTATACCTCACTCCTGGCATGTTGCTCACCTCAAACCTTACCTTGTTTGAGGTGATTGTTCACACATAAGCCATAGACTTAGCAAAAAATGCAACAACCAGGCTGAGAAATAGAAATTTCATTCAACTTCATTTCATTACAAAATTGAGGCAACCACCTTTGCAAATTTAAAAAGTTAAACCACCAAAAAACATATACATGTATTGTTTGATTCATGGACCCTATACAGTCATTCATATCACCTAATTTCTCCAGAAAACCAAGGAAACTAATAGGGAATCATATCAACCTATTTTATTAATGGCCATCGAGGTGTTCTCTTTGGATAGCTAGATATGAGATATCTTTAGATATGATAACCCTTGAGATGAAGGATTTTGGCATAATTTCAAGAATGGAATGGTTAGCAGGACATCACGTCATCCTATACTATTTTGGAAACAGAGTCATCTTTTCTTCACTAGTATGTATTACAAAACCAACAAGATAAGGCCATAGAGAGGATATTAGTGTTGAAAGCCTATATATTATTGGCTACTTCATCATGCAATCTGCAAGATAGGTTTTGTTCTACTATGTTATGAGTAGGAGTTGGGAACTCTTAAGGTTAATTTTTTGGGTGCTAATAGCTAACACAATGTTAGATGGCAGTTAATGGTTAACTACACACTAATGTATTTTGTGTTCATAGTTTTATGTAATGGTAGATGGGAACCACCCATTTTGCATATGTTGTAAACTTGTAGTAACAAGGACACTTTTTTGCAAGATAAGTTTACATATACATGATAATGGTGATGATGATGTGCATCACTTTAATTTTCAACTCTTCTTATATTTGCAATCATATTCCTTTTATTTGTTGCTGCCACTTTATTGTGTACCATTATGTAATATCAAATTTCGAAATTTCTATCATGACATTGTAAAGTAATTAAAAATTTGACTACTTCTCAAACCTAACTACCCATTAATTAGAAATACTATACAAATCACACTCATGAACCTAGTTCCTGGTTTTTTGGGAGGTTACGAGGCATGAAAAATCCCTTCCTAAGAATATCTTCTGAAATTCATGTTTCCTTGATTTAATATTATTTCTGCTTGATTCAAAGAAATTGTTATGGGTGTATGATGGCTCATGAATGTGGGATGAGTGCCCATTCACCTCATGAATTGAGCTTGAAGGCTTCTGGTGAGTGGGATTATGTTTTAATTGAAGATTTGAATTTGCTATGTTCTTTGGAAGATAATCCGTAAGCTGTAGATATAAGGTTGTTTGTAGATCCTAAACTCCAGTATGAACTTAGTTAATAGCTATTGGGAAATATACAAGGAGCTTAAGAGTAAATCCATGTTGAATAGAGTGAAGAACTATGTATGGTTCCTCTTTAGGTTTAACTCTGCTTTAGGTATAGACCACCAAATCGGTCATTAGGTGTCTAAACTTGGAGGTAGGGTTGTGGGTTGAGAGTGGTTGAGAACTAAATAGAAATAAATACAAACTTGGGAAATTAAGAAGTTTGGTTAAACACCCAAAACGAGTTATCTATTTGTTGTATAAGACATAGATATGTAGCCTAGGGTGTTACGACCCGATCCCAGATTCCTACAGGACCCGAGACCAGCTCGCCTCAATTAATCCCAAGACCTAGTCATCCAACGAGAAATAACTTAAAAGCAGAAAATATACTACAACCACACATGCAATGTAACTAAGTAGAACTAATAAAAAGGCAGTAATTGGAAAACAGAACAAGAAGTCTCAAAAATATTACATGCCACAAGCGGAAGAATATTACAACATACATAGCCATCACAATTACAACAGAGGGAAATATAACATGAACAGAAATAACTAATACATACTAAAGTACTCACTACTACAAAAGGGCTTTGGAACAAAAAAGAGGAAAAACACTACGGCTGGGTTTGGCTGGACCCAGCACCCTCGACAGCCGGTGGCGCTGGCTGTTCAACTCCTTGACTTGAACATGGTTATACAATCTATAGTCAGCTAACGTTGAGTAAAGTGGTGATTAAGCCATTTATATACAATTTAACTTAAAGTAACAAGCAAGTAACTAATCATTCATTTCCATTTATCTCAACTAAGTGTTTCTATTTCAGTTATTCTAATAAGGATCCATAACATTTCTTAATCCTCTTGTTCCCTAAGGGAACGATCTTGATTACAATTTATTCCGTGATGTAGGATGTACACATGGCACTCTCATGGCTGGGAGAGCCCCCATGATAGTCCTACACCCGGTATACCACCCTGAGGTCACGGTCACGACGTAGCGGTGACTACGGCACGCGTGATAAGCGCACGGGTAGCTACTCCGCACTAACACGCGGTCAGTCATTTCCGCTAGTGGGTACGCCCAAACGTACAGCACAGAACAGAACAAGGGTCTCGCCCCTCCGAACAGGGGTCACGCCCCTCAATAGTTTGCGCACCCTAGCCCGACTATCTCAGTTTGCCCAGAGGGCCTAACAAGAGTCAATGTAGGGTGGCCAGTCCTAATCCCGGGCCCCATGGGGCGACTGGCTCCCCCCTACACTAAAGTAACCAGAGTCGATGTAGGGGACCATTCCTAACTTCGGGTCTCAACCCAAGGGCGGCTAGCTCCCCCCTACACTAAAGTGACGATAGCTTTCCTCAGTATCGCGTACACGAGGGCCAGTTTACTTTCCATACAAAAGGGACAGTTGCTTGCTTCGATACCATGTACTCGAGGGCAAGGTCACTTCCCTTCTACATACGATATTCATTCCATACATGCGAGTTCCTTTCTAGTTCCCCGTAGGGTTCGTACATAGACTTTCTCATTTCCACACCCAATTCATTAAGTGCATAATAGGAAGCTCAAGGTTTTACAGCCAATTATTCAGTACACAGCAGATATTTTCATTCATGTCATGGATCATAAAAATGTGGTACAGGCAGCTCATGGTTTACTACTTTCAGTAAGCATAACAGCAATTTAATCATTTAATACATGTGCATTCATCTCTTTCATCCCTAGTGTTCATTTCACAACCTAGGATTCAAGTGAATATTTTTAAAGTAGCATGCATTCATCCTTTTCAGCCTTAGGGTTCATCTCACAACCTAAGATTCAATCCAATATTTCTAAAGCATGCAATTTAATTATTAATTATGGGATTAGAGAGAGAACCACTCTACCGGGATACATGGGTGGAATGGAGGCTCGGATTGCAGATCCCGTCGTCTCCGCAGGCCCCGTGTACTCAACTGGCTGAAGACCTATATAATTGACCAACCACATCAAACATGTTAAAAAATGTATACAAGTGACACTATTACGTAGAAAAACTCGAACGGAAACTAATGGTACTTCGTTTGTGCAAAACTAACTCCGTTTGGGCCTTAAATGGACAAAAAACTTTCATACTGTCTAAAATCAGATGTCTGGGACTAGACCTAGACGTCTTAAACAATCTCAGAACCTCATCTTGCTTCCCTGCGGCTTCCTCAGATGTTCGAACACCTCTGCAACTGTCTGAGAGTGATCCCAGACATCTGACACTCCCTTCAGTCGTCTAGGAGTGCAGTTAGACGTTTGGTACCATCTCCAGATGTCCTAAAGTACCTCGAAGGGTGCGCCACGCACCTTTCCCACGTCCCGTACCTACACATGCGCACGCGTTTAAAATTACGACACATAAAAGGTTAAGTACGTGCATGCAGGCGTGTATGCAAGACATACCTCGGCACTTTGTGTGTTGTCAGACGTCCGGTGCTAGCCCCGGACGTCTCGAGGATCCTCCAGACATTTAAATGGAGTTCCAAACGTCTGATACTGTGAAAAAATGGTTCCACAGCATCCTCCTGTAAGCTTCTCCTTGCGCTCTCCTCCACCCGTAGAGGCTGCAGCAGAACCTCCCGTGGCTACAGGAGGTCGCACCTCCTCTCCCGAGCACCTCCTCATACCTTCGGCTCCTCCCCTTTCCTCACCCACGCTCTCCCCCTCCTCCACGTTCCCGCTCTCCCTCTCTCCCGTGCTCCTCCATCTCGAGCTCCCCTCCTTCCTCCCCACTCGAGGCTGTAAGGGGGACGAGGAAGGAGTGTCGCCGGTAGGGTGGTGGAGGACGAAGGTGGAGGTGGTGGTGGTGGGAGTGGTGGAGATGGTGAGAGTGGTGGGGGTTAAATAAGGAGTGGGTTAGGGTTTGTGAGGGAAGGTGGGTGTGCGTGGGTGGTGTGTTGGGTGGGAAGAGAGAGAGAGTAAAAATTGCGGAATCTCCCCTGTAGAACCTTTTTCTTCCCGCAAGGCCCACACACCTAAGCCTAGGGGGTTTAAAATTGCACTTACACCCCCCACCTTTCGAGAAAACTACGAACGTCCCTTGGGAAGGGTCATTGCATAGGGTGTTTTAACCTAATGGAAAAGGGACTAATAAGATGCCAACAATTTTTGAAAGAGCTATTTCTCAAGTTCATGGGCACAAATTACAAAGGAGGAATCCTAAAGAGATTATAGGGCAAGTTTTGAGATAGAAATAGAGTGTTAAAAGTATGATTTGGGATATAACCCCACAGCTCATAATTAGATCAATAGTATGAAATGAATGGTGAGATAGAGAAAGTCTCCATTTGCTTAACTAAGTCATAACCCAAAGTCAACACCTGTTCCGATGAGTCTGATTGGCTCATCTTGGATCCATGGGTACCTGGATCGATTTAGAGGTGAAGACCTCTTGTAAAGGTGCTAGAATTTGGGGGTATCATAGTTGGGGGTTATCCAGGAAGTAGCAAAACTTCGCTTGCCCCAATGAGTCACTTCTTGATAAGCCACCCAATGTAACACATATATATATTAGAGGCTACGGGGATGATTCACTAGATTGGCTATGAGATGACCTTTATATGTGTTCTCTCTGGTCTTAGCTTCAGGTGAATTGGTTATTTGTGTTGGAGGTAATCTAAAAGGTTCACATAATGGAAAATGTTGGTAAGCAACGACCACAACTAGAAAGTTACTCATGTAAAGCCTATCACCATTGAATATGGATTTTCCCATGAGATTGGGATAGTCGAAAGGAAACCTATGAAATGTAATGAGCTATGAGCCATGGTTGGGTGGCTAGTTAATTGACTACTAAATTTGAATGTATGAAATAGGCAAATCTAGAATAAATAGACTATGAACGACCTAATAAACTTGTAAAATGATCGCAGAATTGTATCTCATACTTAAGTTGTGGACCTAAGAGTGATTACACCATATTACCAACTCTAATTATCTCTTTAAGCCCTTGCCTTAACCCTAGCCTTCATCCTAAACCTAGTCCGAACAACCTAGCTCACACTTCAGTGACACTAGCTCAATCCTAGCCCTAATCCTATTTTCTAAAAGCCTCTACCTTGTCCACATGCGCCACATAATTTTTCTACACTAAATTGCCAAAAATGTTCTTTAGAATTAATTTATAAAATGTTGCAATCAATTAATTAGGCTTTAATTTCATTCCATGATTTTAGACAATGAAGATCCTAATCCCAATCCAAATTCCAAAATTCATGAGAGCCTGACCATAAATTTCTCATTGTAAATCCAAATTTAGTGATTCAAATTGTATTTGAAAGCTAATTTTAAGAGCTACAACTTTCCTTTTATGTGAAACTTCAAATTCAGAACATATAAAGTCCAAAAATTGAAAATAATTAGGGATTCCTACTTTCCTATTTAGATAAATCCGATCCCCAATCTTAATTCTAATTTCCAAAATCTAAACATATTCCTTGGCCACCAAGACACCTATGGATGTCCACCCCCTCTCCATGTGCCTATATAAACACCACATCACCTCCATTAGTTGCATATAACTGTTCTCCTTGCTCCTTCTTCCTCCTTAGGTCTTCTTCTACCTCCTCCTTTCTTCTTCTTTTTCTTCCTAGCTCCACCTTCTTCTTCGTCCATGTTACGAACGCGCGGCTTCAGACGACTTTTAAGACGTCTGGGAGGTGGCCCAAACGTCGGATCAGACGTCTGGAACCCCTTTCAGACGTCTGGGATTCGGTTTTTTCGACACGAACGGTTTCGTCTGCGTGCCTGAGCGTGCAGACCTACGAGCGCATCTCTCTCTCTCTTTTTCCCTCTCTCCTGCGGCCACAGGCTGCGCCCTCTGTCCGCTCTCCCTCCTCCCCGCGCAGCTTTAAAACGCCACGCCCTCTCCCTCACTCTCATCACCTCCGCCCCCTTCCTCTTCTCCTTCCAGCCGGTGCGCGAGAGCGAGCACGAGTGAGCGGCGGCAGCGACAGCTGCGGTGAGCGCGGGAGGAGGTGCTGCGCGAGGGAGGAGGAACTCGGTCGGAGGGCGAGCTTGCCGGGGCTGCTAGGGCCGGCCGACGGGGGGGAGCAGGAGACGCGGGGTGACGTGGGAGGCCTGCTGCAGCTCGAGCAGCAGGCGGACGAGTCGCGGCGCGGTCGAGCGTCGCGAGCGGAGGGCGAGTCGCGCCCTGATTCTGGAATTTTCTCCAGAATCAGACGTCTGGGCTTCCAAACAGATGGCGGGGAGGACGTCTAGAGGACTGTCCAAACGTCTGAAAGGTGAGTTATTTCCGTCTTTCTTCCTCTTCTTCGACTGACCGTACTGAGCACGAGGATGGGTACGCGCATTTCTGAGATTCGCATCCAACGCAAATCAGACGTCTGGCTGTAGTGCCAGACGACGGGAGCGACTTCCAGACATCCGAGGTGACCATCGGACATCTGGGAACTAGGCCAGACGCCCTCGCAGGCTTCTGGATGTCTGAGAGACCACGTAGAGCAAAGGTAACCTCTGATCCACTTTTTAAGACGTCTGGAAGAAGTTCCAGACGTTTGATTTTGCACTGTTTCGTCGTTTTCGACCCGTTTAGGGCCCGTTCGGAGTCCGTTTTCCGTGTTTCGAGTTGAGTTATTTTCAGAATTAAATCCTCTACCCGTCTACAGTAGCTATATACTATTTTGAGAAACTCCTTGTGTTTGATCCTTGTGATAGGACCCCGTTCTGTTGCAGTCTCGGGGGTTGCGGAGGCATGCGGGATTCCCGACCACGCCCCCAGTACTCCTGTTGTAACCGGTAGAGTGGCTTTTAAGTTTATTGGTATAATCTGTTAAATTATGGAACCATAAATAGCACCTAGGACATTGCATGAATCCTAGGAATGAGAAACTAGAATGAATGGTAGATCCTAGGGTGTTGCATGAATCTTAGGGTTGGAAAACTAGATTGTATGATAGATCCTAGGGTATAGAATGAATCCTAGGATGGGAAGAACTAGTGGAATATATGAATACTGCAGTCTTGGAAAATGTGGAAAGGAAATAATAGCTGCCTGTGAATTGAATTAACAGCTGCCTGCTATGAATAAATAAACATGATTGAGAACATGGATTGTAAGAACGTGAAACTGGAAAGTGAAACCTAGATGTTCTGAGTTAAAAGAGCTGGAACCTTACGGGGAATTAGGAGTGGAACTCCTGGAAAGAGAAAGGAATGGAACTGAGAAAGAAAGACGTGGTAGTGTGCTGTCTCTTGGGTACATAGTGCCAAGGGAAGTACCTATACCTGTTTAGTGCAGAGTGGAGCCAACCGCCCCAGGGACCCAGGGTTAGGACTGGCCACTTTGTACCGACTTGCTGGCCCTCGCGTACGTAGTACCAAGGAGAGCTACTAGTGTAGGGAGGGCACTAGCTACCCCACGAGCCCCGGGGTTCTGCTAGCCTCCTACACTGACTTGTTAGGCCCACTAGGCAAACCAGGGTAGTCAGGCGAGGGTGCGCGGACTGTGGAGGGGCAAGGTCCCTGTTTGGTTACTATGGAGGGGTTGGACCCCTGTTACTGAGAGGGCTCTGCCCTGTACTGGTTCCGTGCTGTGCTTTGGGCGCACCCGTTAACGGAAACGACTGACCGCGTGCCAATGCGGGTTAGCTACCTGTGCATTTATCGCGCGTGTCGTAGTCACCGTTACGTCTGTCCGTGACCCTGGGGTGGTTGACTGAGAGTAGGATCACCACGGGGGACTCTCCCGGCCAGGAGAGCACCACGTGCTACTTCTACTGTTCAGAAAAGACTGCAATTAAGATCGTTCCCACGAGGAACATTCGAGATCAAGTGAAGGATCTGAGAAATAGATAAATTGTGAGACAATAGAAAGACGTAATTAAAGAAAGTAATAGAACATAACAGCTACTGTACACTCTACTGTTTCTTTTGTTTTAGTTGCCACTCTACTCAGCGTTTTGCTGACATGTTACACCCGTTACCTTTCAGGACCAGGTGTTGAGCAGCCAGGGTCGGCGGCTGCAGAGGACGCTGGGCCGAGTAGGGTCCAGTAGAGTTACCACTGTTCTCTGGTACCCCTTTTTGTTCCACTGTAGTGAGTAGTTCTTGTTACCGCTGTACTTTTCTTTACCTGCAGTTCATATTATGTTATAAATGTTGTTCTACTATTGTGGTGGTATATACTGTAGTAGCTTCTTTCCTTACTGCTGTATTTCCTTACTGTTAGTTATATTCATGCTGAATGTGGTTTATTTTACTGCTCTTTTGGTTACTTCCTCGTTGGACGACTAGGTCTTGGGATTAATCGAGTCGGTCCGATTCTCGTGTCTCGTAGGGACTCGGGAATCGGGTCGTTACACTCCCTCTCCCACCTTCTTCCTACACCTTCTAATTAGCTTTTAGATTACCATAGTTGCTTAGGAATTCCCTTCTCTAGTTAGGTTCTCCCTTGCCTCCACCTTCTACCTCAAGTTCTTCTCTAGGATCTTCTTTGACTTCTTCTTCGACATCTTCCTCGACTTCTTCTCCGGCCTTCTTCCAAACCTTCCTTCTACCTCTGAGACTTGTGGTGGTGCTCTTCTTCAATCGTCTCGAGCTTCCTCACATTCATCACTTTTTATGTTTCTCTACTCTCTTCTCCTTCTTTCTCTACTTCTTATTCTTCTTCTTCTTAATTGTAGTGGCAAACTTTTGATAAGTAGTGATATATTCATGATTTTGTATATATCTCTCTGTATTTGCTTGTTAGCTAGTTGCTTATTTGCTTTATTATTTTGAAAAATCCAAAAAAAAGTGTGTTTTTGCTATTTCGCAAACCTATATTTTCACATTGTTTCGTAGTCTCTTTTTGAAATTCGTTACGACTTTTCCACACTTCCAAAAATCACCTAATTTTGTTAGTACTCATACTTAGGATTACTTAGAAAGTAATCCAACCAAAAGCCTCCCTGAGATATGACCTGGACTCCCATATATTATGATTTGATTTCGTTATGAGTTTAGTATTTCGATTTTGAGAAATCGCGATACTTGTGCTACAATGATAGAATTAACCTATAGCGAGTTTCGCGCATCAGCTAGAGATTTATTATAAAGTTATCCTTTCTTTGTATTGTGTGCTGAAATGTCTCTACATCCCCTCCATCTATAGGTGAGCTTCTTTGCCCTAAAAGACAATTAGTTGCCTTCCCAACTACCAAACATGAGCAAATTGGTCTTTGTTGCAAACTTGACATATGTGCAAAATGGTATTGATGGAGGATCAAGAGGGTATCAAATTCTAACAAAAAGAATCTTTTGCAATGACTAGAATTTGTCTTTGTTCAGATTAATTGAAATATTGTTAAACCAATTGAACTTTATAGGGCTAGTTAAAGATTGAATAATTTCCTAAATGGATTCTAATGGATAGAAAATCAAATGGGTCCTTTCTTACTTGAACTGCAATTTTAACCTTGATCAACTATTTTCTTTTATTGACCCAATCTTTCTTGATTCTCTTTGGTCCTTTATCGCTTTTTAACCATTTTCTTTTTTTTATCTATGATTTCCATCTTTCTCAAGAGTTTCTCTTTTAAGATCTATATCTAGACACTTAGTTATTTTGATCACATTAAAATATGGAAAATGTTATAGTGTTGAAGTTCCTTGTAGACATCCATAGATTATTGCTTATGGGGAGGTGGAGCAAACCGGTAAAAGGTAGAGCTACTCTATTTCCATTGTTAGAACATTCCACATTGGTAATGTGAAGTATACATAACTAAGCTTTTATTTTTGTGAGTGTAAGGAAGGGTAGAATAGCACTAGTGAGGGGTGAATAATGCTCATTCTTTCACATCAACTTTAATATAAAATTCTTATGGAGTTAGCTTGTCCAAGTAAATGTATTAGAATTTCTCCAAATATCATTCTAAATGACAACTGTAGGTGTCATTCTCAAATATGCAAACCACAAGCGATACTACTATTTAGAGCGACTCCTTCATCCAGAGTTAGTCCACTACTAAGGTTCCCCACCTTAGGATTTCTTCAAAACTTCTCGTCACAAATCCACTATAACAATATTTAGATTACCTATGGGTGTAACCTAAACCTTTACAATAATTAGTTATTTAATTAATGAATCCAAGTTTGTTTAGGGGCAGCTCAACCTAACAACAAAACAAAGTGATATCTAACCACTTGTCAACCAATACTCTTTCCAGCTGCACACCACTATCCTATTTCACAACAAGTATATAGAAATGTCAAAGCGAAATAAAAATATAGATGCCATAGCAATATCAAACTTTAATTTTTAAATTCTATAGCTCAAATAGATATATCAAGGTAAAGCATCAGTTATTAGGATTATCTAATATGCTTCTCTAGAAATCTCAAATTTAAAGGTTCAGAATTATTGCAATTTGAGAAACTAATAGATGAATCCTTGATTTGTTGGCAACAAGGTTTCCTCCCTGGATTTTGAAAATTAATTCTCACCAATAGATTCCTTTAGAATCACTTCACCTAGAATCTACTTCGCCAAAGACTCTTTTAAAATCTAATTCACTAGAGATTCCTTCAAAATTATTTCACTAGAGGTTTAGCTATTCAAATCTACAAAATCTCCTGTTGAACTATCATCAATAGAATCTCTTCTAAACTTGCTTTCACTAGAATCTCCTCCAGTATCACTTTTCTAGAATCTCCTTCAAGAATGAATAGAGCAGCTTTCTTTAAAATCAAAATTAGAGAGCTTAGAGGGAGAGGTAGAGCTTCACTAAAGAGTATTTTGTATCTCTTGTGTTTTGTGTTGAAAAGCTTCACAACCACCTTTATTTATAGTAGATTTCCTTCTTATAAATGACTAAGTTTTACCCTTCCAACAGCTAGAAATAATGGAGAAGTCAATTATTTTTTAAAAACTTTACTATGTGAAAATGCCCTCAGATGGTATCTTCAAATCAAATTTAAATTCATAAATATCTTCGTCTTCCAATGACAAAATCAACTAGACCAGTTGGAATTACCTTATTTGTCTATAATGACTATTTCAATCAAAAGCAAGTCATTAACAAATTCCTAATTGGGTGATTCACTTACTAATCACTCAAAATCAACTTAGGTATTTTCCTTTTCAAAAGCTTGGCCCACTCCTAAGTGATTTGATTCAAGTCTAATTGGTCAAATCAACCTATTGGCACTTATATAATAATATAATTGATTAAACTTTTAAAAATCTAATAAAATAAAAATGTAAATTTGAAATTGAACTTGCCTTCAATTTAATCTTCTTCTTCAATTGCATCTTCAAACTTGTAATCTCCAATTCTTCATCATAATGAGTATAGTTCTTTGATCTTCAACCTTCATTACATTTAAGTACGCATAAATATTTCACACATTTGAATGTATACGATTAATTTTGAATAACACCTTTGCATATAGATAATTATAATGGTCAACGCATAAATCAAAGATTTCTTAATCATTCATTAAAATATGCAATAATACTTTGCAATTATTGTGAAAATTGCATTAGCACTTCAATTTTTGCAATAAATTTTCTAACTTCTCTAATCATCTTCAATTATCTTGTTAACAATAAAATGACTAAATTCATTATATTTCAACATTTTCTTTTAACATCAATATGTTTAACTCAATAACTTTTTTTATAATAAAAAGAAAATGATAGAAGCTAAACATTGCCTTGCTAATGTTGATAATAGTTTTCCATATTGCTTAGTTTCACTTATATAAACAAATTATAAAAAAAAACCTTATATTAATCCTAATATGTCAACTACACAAGAGTTATGTAAGATAATGATAAAAGGAAATGGAAATTCTCTTTTAGTTTAGAACAAGGGCATTCTTAGATATGGTACTTTTTAATATTAATGTTTAAACTTATTAATATGAGAAATACAAAGCATATTGCAATAAGAAAAAGTAGAGAGTTACTCACCTCACACCTACCACCAAACCCATCCTACATGGCATGTGTGAGGCGGATGCCATGTGAATGAGGTGGAGTTACATAGAGTAATGTATGCACCACCTTTTTAACTCTTAAAAGTAACATTACTATTTTTAGTTAAGAAGGGAGAGAAGTGGGTTACCTTTTTAGCTTTTAGTACTTTTGTTGTAGTTTTGTGATTGATGATTGCTCATATGTGTTCATTATATTCAAATTTGAATTTTAGTATAGGAAGAGGAAAACTAAGGAAAAAATAAATCAATTTTTAAGCATTTCCAATTCATTATGACTAGTGCCAACTATACTGTTAAGATCCGTGCTGTTTGAACCTTTTAAAACGTTTGCACTATGGGTCAGACGTCTGGTAAGACATCTGGACTGTGAGTCAAATGACTGGTAAGATGTCTGGATACCTTCCCAGACATCTGGAAATCAAAAATCTTTAGGTACGAGCTCGCGTTTGCGTGCGTGCTGCGTGCAAACAGTACCCTCTCATTTTTCCTCCATCTCTCTATTCCCACGCCTCCAAGCAAACCTTAAACCCAACCTTATAAAAACTCTCCTCTCTCATTCTCCTCACTTCTCAGGCACTAGCCACCTTCCTCTTTTCTTTCCCAGAGCGAGCGAGAGCGGCGTAGAGGAGGAGCGGTGTGAGAAGGAGAGGGGGAGCGGCGTGAGAAGGAGAAGAGGAGGTGAGCTCACAGGTGAGCGCAGGGCCGTAGTGGTGCGTGTGCAAGGCAGAGGAGTGCGTCGGGGAGGTCCTCCCCGACGCTGCTGCAGCCGAAGCTGCAGGCGAGGGGGCGCGACACTGTCACAAGCTGTGCGAGAGTAGCGGAAGTAGGTTCTAGTTCTGGGATTTTCCCATAATCAAACGTCTGGAGTGACCTCCAGACGACGGTGTGGACATCTGGAGGTGGTTCCAGACGTCTGAGGTGAGAGTCTAGCGAAAGTACGTCCCTTTGCGGATATAGCCATGCAGGCCATTCCGCTGCTACCGCTTTGCATGCCCTTTTTGAGAGGATTCGGTGTCTGCATGCAGATTTGCTTTGGGAAGGCGCAGGACATGCCCTCCCACGCATTTCAGACGTCTGGGCAACGTACCAGATGACGGGAAGCACTTCCAGACATCCGGAGAGGTGGTCAGACGTTTGGAGTTGGGTCCAGATAGTCCATAAGAGTTCCTGGATGTCTAAGGATTGGCGCAGAGACTTAGGTATGTTACTGGACACTTTTAAGATGTCTGGAAGTTGTTCCAGACATCTGATTTGAGATAGAAACCTTATTTTTGACCTGTTTAGGGTCCGTTTGAGTTCCGTTTCATGCAATTAAGATACCATTGTATTCCTTGTGAGTTTCTCTACTTGTTAGAAGGCTCTCCATACTGTTCTGATAGTTACCTTGTGATTGTTCCTTATGATAGGACTTCGTTCAGTTGTAGGTTCGGGGCTTGCTGAGGCACGTGAGCCTGCCGGTCAAGCCCCCAATACTCCTGGATTTACTGGTAGAGTGGCTTCCCCCTAATTTAATTCTAACCTAAATGCATGTGTGGAATGAATGATTAGAACCTTGTATATGGCATTAATCCTAGGATGAGAAACACTTGAAATGTTTGAATTGGATGATTGAATTGCAGTCTTAAATGAGTAGATAGAATGATAGCAATTGCCTGTAAATGAATAACAGCTCCCTATGGAATATGAAGTACTTGTGCTAGCTAACTGTGGCATGTAAATTTCCTGTTGCATACGTTAAATGACATAATACGAGCTGCATGTATATAAATTTAGAATGGTAATGTGAATGATGGAAATGTGAGCTACCTGTGTATAACCTGTATATGAAAATGTAAACGATAGCAATATGAGATGCATATGTATAACCTGAGAATGGAAATAGAAATGATGAAACCTGGTATGGCTTGACATGAGGAATATGAGTATGAACCCTACGGGGAATTAGGAGTGGAGCTCCTGGGAATAAATGGAATGGATCTGGAAATGTGAGTGGGGAAGTGAGCTGGGCCTTGAGTACGGAGTACCAAGGAGAGCGACTGTCCCCCTGTTTAGTGCAGAGCGAAGCTAGCCACCCTTGGGTTGGGACCCGGGGTTAGGATTGGCCACTTTGTACCGACTTCTTGGACCTCGATTACACGGTATCGGGGAGAGCACTAGTGTAGGGAGAGAACTAGCCACACCACGGGGCCCGGGGTTCAGCTAGCCGTCCTACACCGACTTGTTAGGCCACTGGACAAACCAGGGTAGTCAGGCGAGGGGCGCAGACTGTGGAGGGGCGAGACCCCTATTTAGTTCTTAGGGGCTAGACCCCTGTTACTGAGAGGGCTAAGCCCTATACTGGTTCTGTGTTGTACTTTGGGAGCACTCGCTAACGGAAACGACTAACAGCGTGCCAGTGTGGGATAGCTACCCGTGCGCTTATCGCGCACGCCGTAGTCACCGTTACGTCTATCCGAGACCTTGGGGTGGTTGACAGGGTGTAGGATCACCACGGGAGACTCTCTCCACCAGGAGAGCACCACGTGTGCCTTCTACTCTTCGGAAAAGACTGCAATCAAGATCAAGAAAGATACCTAATAAATAAACCAAGTGGTGAAAATGAATGATTAGTTAAAGAAAGTAATTAAAATACAACAGCTACCTGTCCACTTTTACTGTTTTAGTTAATTGGTTGCCACTCTACTCAGCGTTCACTAACTTTGTGTACTCATAACCCTTTTCAAGTCCAGGTGTTGAGCAGCCAGAGCCCACGGCTGCAGAGGGTGCTGGGCCTAGTAGAGCCCAGTAGTTGTAGCTTCTTGTTGTACTTCTTTCTGTTGTAGTGAGTAGACATTTGTACCTTTATTTTCTGTTCTTTATGTTCCTGTACTTATTACTTTCTACTGTTGTGGTGGTGATATGTACTGTAGCAGTTTTTACCTCTTTATTGCTGTACCTTTTTACTGTTAGTTGCTTAGCATAGTGAATGTGGTTTACTTTCCTGCTTTTTGGTTACTTTCTCATTGGACGACTGTGTCTTGGGATCAGTTGAGTCAGTCCGGTCTCGTGTCCGGTAGGGATTTAGGAATCGCATCGTAACAAGATGATATCAGAGCAAGGTCATCCCGAGAAGTGAACCAACTAGCATGAGAATAACCAATTCGCGTGCTTGTCACTAGAGTAACCACCACAACGTACCTTTTGACATCTGTTCTGAGGTTCTTTTGCTGAATGTCTGTTGAAATTGACATCTTCCTATTCTGTTGTTCGCGTCTCCTTGCAGGAGATGCCTCGTCGTGGAGTCATTGAGGTGTGCTGCGGACGTGGCCGTGGACGACATTAGAGGGGCGGACATGTTGAGCCCGACGTTTCGGTGGACCAGCCACTTCTTTCAGGCGTTCAGGCTCAAGACCTCGCCCAGCTGATACGCGAGATAGTATGAGAGCTCCACCCGCCTCCACGGGCACCTCTCCCTGGGGACATGGAGGGGGAGCCCTCTATGGGACCACGAGACAGACATAGCATTGGACGTGGAGGAGGGGGTGGTCCTCCACCGCCTCCACCTCACTCTGACACTTTCGAGCACGAGCCCTCCTTGCCTGGAGGCGTGCCCGTTTCCCCACTTTAGCAACATTATGAGCTTTTCGGATAGTTTCGAAAGCTGAAGCCCCCCTCCTTCAAGGGGGATGAGGACCTGACTGAGGTGGAGGACTGGTTAGAGCAGATCGAGGAGGTATTCAACACCCTTTGCCCCCCTACGGAGTGCCGCATGGCCTTTGCCACGTACCAGCTAGAGAGTACGGCATACAGGTGGTGGAGGGCGATCAAAGGTTAGGAGGGGGCAGAGCCGACGTGGACCGGTTTGTCACCCTCTTCTGCGAGCAATACTTTCCGCAGACGTGGCAGGATCAGAGGAGGTGGGAGTTCCACACTCTCCGCCAGGGGACGATGACTGTGAGCGCGTATCGTATGCATTTTCTGGAGCTGTCCCGTTTCGCTATAACAGTTGTGACTACTGAGGAGGAGCGCATGTGGAGGTTCACTGAGGGGCTCCGACTTGCCATTCGAGGGTACGTCAAACCCCTGAAACTACCCACGTTCTTGAGAGTGGTGGAGGCAGCTATGACCTATGAAGAGACCAACCCGGCCACACGTGACACTGACAACGGACAGAAGAGGCCCTACCAGTCAGACTACTCACAGGGCCGGCGAGAGAGGAGGCATGCAGCGCCGGCAGTAGAGCCGTCACGCTTTGCGGGGCCGTCAGTGGCCTTTGGGGGCCCTCGACAGGGGCCAGTTGCCAGCACTGTACTCCCGCCCAGCCGTTAGTAGGGACCTACCGATGGCGGGAGTTGAGTTCCCCTTTGCTACCAGTGTGGCCAGCCGGGCCACATCAAGAGGAATTACCCGTCTAGGGTTGGAGGTTAGCAGATACTCCCCACACCGAGCGCTGAAGGACGAGCAGGAGGCTGTGGTTCCTAGGCGCGTAGGGGAGGATAGTAGTCGCAGGGAGGGTACTGGCCAGCAGCTACTCGTCTGACGCAAAGTGTGGCTGCTTCTTCCGCACTGAGAGCTGAGGAGCATATCAACGCCCTGACACACAGAGACGCTAGAGCATTAGGTTCAGTAGTGGCAGGTATGGTTACAATTTTCGGCAAACTAGTTTACACACATTTTGATTCTGGCGCCACGCACTCGTTTGTTGCTGCTAGTTTTGCTGTCAGTTTGGGATAGAACTGTGTGTTGTTAGAAAATCCTTTTGTGATCAGAGGTCTGGGTGGTCAGCTGTGTGTAGCTGAGGAGGTTTACATAGACTGTGAAGTCAGTGTTGGGGGACACAGCCTCCCCGCTGATCTGATTTTGATACCGATGGAGGACTTTGGTGTGATTCTGGGGATGGATTGGTTGTCCGCCTACCACGCTTTGGTGGATTGTTTTGAGAGGAAGATCGTCTTCTCCATACCGGAGATGCCTTCTTTTGAGTTTCATAGACAACCGGTGGACGAAGGCTTCAGGTGCATTTCTGCACTTCGGGCGGCGAGACTTTTGGGCCAGGGGTGTGAGGGCTTTCTGGCTTATGTAGTGGCAGAGCCCAACCCCGTGGCAGACTTTCAGAGTATCTCGGTGGTTAGAGAGTACCCTGATGTGTTTCCAGAGGAGTTGCCAAGACTACCGCTCGAGCGTGAGATCGAATTCGAGATCTCACTGGTACCGGGGACCAGCCCCATTTCTGCAGCACCATACAGGATGGCACCACTTGAGCTGCGAGAGCTTAAGTCCCAGTTGCAGGACCTTGTGGAGAAGGGCTTTGTGAGGCCCAGTGCGTCTCCGTAGGGAGCCCCGATATTATTTGTGAAGAAGAAGGATGGTACCCTATGCCGTAGTGTGGACTACAGATAGCTGAATAGGGTCACCATCAAGAATAGGTATCCGCTGCAGAGGATTGATGATTTGCTTGACCAGTTACAAGGTGCCACAGTTTTCTCCAAGATAGACTTGAGGTCTGGCTACCACCAGTTGAGGATCAAGGAGACCGACGTCTCCAAGACAGCTTTCTGCACCCGGTACGGACACTACGAGTTTTTGGTTATGCCATTTGGGCTGACCAACGCCCCCGCTGCTTTCATGGATTTGATGAACCGGGTGTTCAGATCGTATTTGGATCAGTTTGTGGTTGTGTTTATCGATGATGTGCTCATCTACTCGCAGAATCATGCACAGCACGGACAGCACTTGCGGATGGTTTTGGACACATTGAGACGACGTAGGCTGTATGCCAAATGCAGCAAGTGCGAGTTCTGGTTGAGGAAGGTGACTTTCTTAGGTTATGTGATTTCAGGGGATGGCTTGGCTGTGGACCCAGCCAAGGTAGAGGCAGTGCTCAGGGGGGAGAGACCACGTACAGTGACAGAGATCCGCAGTTTCTTGGGACTGGCAGGTTACTACCGATGGTTTATCAAAGGTTTCTCGCAGATTGCGCGTCCTATGACACAATTGACTTGGAAGGACGTGCCCTTTTCTTGGACAGACGCTTGTGAGGCGTGTTTTCAGGAGTTGACGGAGAGGCTGAGTTCGGCTCCTGTGCTTACCATCCCAGACAGCAATGGCGGTTTCGTTGTGTACACAGACGCTTCGTTGCAGGGGTTAAGGGGTGTGCTCATGCAGTGGGGTCACGTTGTCGCTTACGCTTCGCGGCAACTGAAGCCCCATGAGCATAGCTACCCTACCCACGACTTAGAGTTGGCAGCTGTTGTCTTCGCGCTGAAGACATGGAGGCACTACCTGTATGATGAGACGTTTGAGATATTCACGGATCATAAGAGCCTCAGGTATTTGTTTGATCAGAAGGAGCTTAACATAAGACAGAGACGTTGGTTAAAGCTCCTGAAGGACTATGACTGCAGCATCTATTACCATCCCGGGAAGGCCAACGTGGTGGCTGACGCCCTGAGCCGGAAGGTTTCCGCCACTTGGCCAGGTTACAGGTATAGAGTTGGAGACTTATGGAGGAGTTGGGCAGTTGGCGACCCTTAGAGTTACTGGGGCACTGTGGGTCAGTGACTGTGACACGGCAAATAAGACCATAGCTGATAGACCGCATCATCACAGGACAGATGACAGATCTGTTCCTGTAGTCGTTGCGAGACAGAGTACTGTCAGGGGACCCTGGAGACTTCTCCTTTACTGACGAGGTACTGCGCATGAGGGGACGTTTGTGTGTTCCTAGGGATGAGGAGTTGTTGAGAGAGCTCCTGACTTAGGCACACGGTTCCAGGTTCACCATGCATCCTGGGAACACAAAGATGTATCATGATCTAAGACGTGACTTTTAGTGGAGGGGGATGAAGCGGAATGTAGGTGAGTTCGTGCAGAAGTGTTTGGTGTGCCAACAGGTGAAGGCCGAGCATCAGAGGCCTGCAGGGCCATTGCAGCCACTTCCCGTGCCAGATTGGAAGTGGGAGAGCATCACCATGGACTTGGTGGTGGGCTTGCCCATTACCCAACGAGGACACGACATAGTCTGGGTGATTGTAGACAGATTGACAAAGACGGCACGTTTCTTGCCAATTTGAGTCACCTTGGGACCAACACAGCTAGCAGAGAGATATATCCATGATGTGGTACATCTGCATAGAGTTTCGCGTGAGATTGTGTTTGACCGGGATACCCGTTTTACGTCCCAGTTTTGGGCTGAGTTTCAGCAGGCTTTGGGGACACGGTTAAGGTTCAGCATGGCGTACCACCCCCAGACGGACGGACAGTCAGAGCGCATGATACAGATGCTTGAGGACCTTTTGCGTGCCTGTGTATTGGACTGGAGGGGCTCTTGAGAGGAGCACTTGCCCCTGGTAGAGTTTGCATATAATAATAGTTATCACTCGAGCATCGGCATGGCACCCTACGAGGCTTTGTACGGATGGAGGTGTACTGCACCCTTGAGTTGGGTTGAGGTAGGGACCAAGTGGGAGGTTGGCCCCAGGCTGATCCGGCAGAGACAGGAGGTGGTTGAGCAGATTCACAGACGACTTCGCACTGTCAGGAGCAAACAGAAGAGTTATGTCGATCGGAAGTGCAGAGAGGTGCAGTTCGAAGTTGGGGATCACGTCTTTCTACGCGTTTCGCCCATGAAGGGCCTGCAGCGTTTTGGAGTGAAAGGGAAGCTTGTGTCGAGGTTTGTGGGGCCCTTTGAGGTCCTAGAGCAGGTAGGACCCATTGCTTATAGGGTTGCCCTTCCTCCCCAGCTTTCTAGTGTGCACAACGTGTTCCACGTATCCAACCTCAGGAAGTACGTCGCCGATCCCAGTCACGTTCTGAGCCATGAGAGTGTCGAGGTGGGTGACAACTTGACCTACCCCGAGCGACCAGTGCAGATACTAGACAGAGCCATTCGGAGTTTGAGACGGAAGCAGGTACCCCTGGTGAAGGTCTTGTGGAGGAGCCAGAGGTATGAGGAGGCTACCTGAAAGCTTGAGGCGGCAATGCGAGAGCGGTACCCAAAGCTTTTTAAGGCTACGTCTTTTCGGACCAGCTTCAGTCCTCTTTAAGTTTGTATGCGTATATTATCCTTTTTCCGCACCCTAGCTAGCTAAAGTTTCGGGGACGAAACTTCCTTTAAGTTTGTTATGATGTTAAGACTTGTGCTATTTGAGCCTTTTAAGACGTCTAGACTGTGAGTCAAACGTCTGGTCAGATGTCTGGATACCTTCCCAGACATCTGGAAATCGAAAATCTTTGGGTACGAACTCGCGTCTGCGCGTAGACAGTACCCTCTCGTTTTTCCTCCTTCTTCTCTCTATTCCCCCGCCTCCAAGCAAACCTTAAACCCAACCTTATAAAACCTCTCCTCCTCTCTCATTCTCCTCACTTCTCAGCCACTAACCACCTTCCTCTCTTCTTTCCCAGAGCAAGCGAGAGCGGCGTAGAGGAGGAGCGGCATGAGAAGGAGAAGAGGAGGTGAGCTCGCGTGGGAGCTCACAGGTGAGCGCACGGTCGGAGAGGCACGTGCGCGAGGCGGAGGAGTACGTCGGGGAGGTCCTCCCCAACACTACTGCAGCCGGAGCTGCAGGCGAAGGGGCACGACACTGTCACAAGCAGTGCGAGAGCAGCGGAAGCAGGTTCTAATTCTGGGTTTTTCCCAGAATCAGATGTTTGGAGTGACCTCCAGACGACGGTGCGGACGTTTGGAGGTGGTTCCAAACGTCTGAGGTGAGAGTCTCGCGAAGGTATGTCCCTTTGCGGATACGGCCATGCAGGCCGCTCCGCTGCTACCACCTTGCATGCCTTTTTGAGAGGATTCAGTGTCTGCGTGCAAGATTCGCTTTGGGAAGGCGCAGGACACGCCCTCCCATGCATTTTAGACGTCTGGGAAACGTACCAGATGACAGGAAGCACTTCCAGACGTCCGGAGAGGTGGTCGGACATCTGGAGTTGGGTCTAGATAGTCCATAAGAGTTCCTAGATGTCTAAGGATTGGCGTAGAGACTTAAGTATGTTACTGGACACTTTTAAGATGTCTGGAAGTTGTTCCAGACGTCTGATTTGAGACAGAAACCTTATTTTTGACCTGTTTAGGGTCTGTTTGAGTTCTGTTTCATGCAATTAAGATATCATTGTGTTCCTTGTGAGTTTCTCTACTTGTTAGAAGGCTCTCCATACTGTTCTGATAGTTCCCTTGTGATTGTTCCTTATGATAGGACTTCGTTCAGTTGTGGGTTCGGGACTTGCTGAGGCACGTGAGCCTGCTGGTCAAGCCCCCAATACTCCTGGATTTACTGGTAGAGTGGCTTCCCCCTAATTTAATTCTAACCTAAATGCATGTGTGGAATGAATGATTAGAACCTTGTATATGGCATGAATCCTAGGACGAGAAACACTTGAAATGTTCGAATTGGATGATTGAATTGCAGTCTTAAATGAGTAGATAGAATGATAGCAATTGCCTGTAAATGAATAACAGCTGCCTGTGAAATATGAAGTACTTGTGCTAGCTAACTGTGGCATGTAAATTTCCTGTTGCATACGTTAAATGACATAATACGAGTTGCATGTATATAAATTGAGAATGGTAATGTGAATGATGGAAATGTGAGCTACCTGTGTATAACCTGTATATGAAAATGTAAACGATAGCAATATGAGTTGCATATGTATAACCTGAGAATGGAAATAGAAATGATGAAACCTGGTATGGTTTGACATGAGGAATATGAGTATGAACCCTACGGGGAATTAGGAGTGGAGCTCCTGGGAATAAATGGAATGGATCTGGAAATGTGAGTAGGGAAGTGAGCCGTAGTCAGTGTGGGGAAACGACTGACCGCGTGCCAGTGTGGGGTAGCTACCCGTGCGCTTATCGTGCGTGTCGTAGTCACGGTTACGTCTGTCCGGGACCTTGGGTTGGTTGACTGGGTGTAGGATCACCACGGGGGACTCTCCCGGCTAGGATGACACCACGTGTACCTTCTACTCTTCGGAAAAGACTGCAATTAAGATCGTTCTCACGAGGAACATTCGAGATCAAGAAAGAGACCTGATAAATAAACCAAGTGGTGAAAAAGAATAATTAATTAAAGAAAGTAATTGAAATACAACAGCTACCTGTCCACTTTTACTGCTTTAGTTAATTGGTTGCCACTTTACTCAGCGTTCGCTGACTTTGTGTACTCATAACCCTTTTCAGGTTCAGGTGTTGAGTAGCCAGAGCCCACGGCTATAGATAGTGCTGGGCCCAGTAGAGCCTAGTAGTTGTAGCTTCTTGTTGTACTTCTTTCTGTTGTAGTGAGTAGACTTTTGTACCTTTATTTTCTGTTCTTTATGTTCCTGTACTTGTTACTTTCTACTATTGTGGTGGTGATATGTGCTGTAGCAGTTTTTACCTCTTTTCTGCTGTACCTTTTTATTGTTAGTTGCTTGGCATAGTGAATGTGGTTTACTTTCCTGCTTTTTGCTTACTTTCTTGTTGGACGACTGGGTCTCGGGATCAGTCGAGTCGGTCTGGTCTCGTGTCCTATAGGGATTTGGGAACCGGGTCGTAACAGATACCCATTCGTTGAAATCCCTTATGTTATCTTTCTCATGGTAATAATGCCAATATTACCACATACACTATTATGAGTTTGTAATTTGTGCCATCTATCATGCTTCCATTAGCGCATACTAGGGCAACATGGTTGATGTTTTTAGTGCAACTATGATGGTGCTATTAGCATCTATTGTGGTGCTGATGACACCTTGTTGGACAATTACTCACATTATTGTTGCTTCTAGTGAATGTGCCTTAGAAGTAATCTTTGTTAGTGTTGTGGTATGTTTTTACATTACCGCTTCTTTTAATGTATGTTTTCATATGTTATTATTCTTCTACATTACATTTGTGTCATGTTATTGCCTATTCCACTAGCAACAAGAAAGGACTATGTACTATACTAGAATGGCGATTACTACCTTTTGTGGTGACGTTAACACCTATCAGCTACTGTTAGCGTGTATTGAGATAATATGGTTGAAGTCTCTAGTGCAATTATGATGGTGTCGTTAGCACCTATTGTGATGCCAATGACACCTTATTGGTCAATTATTCACATTACTGTTACTTCTAATAAATATGCCTTAGAAGCAGTTTTTGTTGGTGCTATGTTATATTTTCACATTATTGCTACTTTTAAGGTATGTTTTCATATGTTTTTGTTCTTTTATGTTACATTTGTGTCATGTAATTGCTTATTTCACCAGCAATGAGAAAGGATTAACTACTATACTAGAATGATGATTATTACCCTTTGTGGTATCGTCAGCATACATTATGCTACTATTAGCACATACTGAAACGATGTGGTTAAAATCTTTAGTGTAGCTATGATGGTGCCGTTAGCACCTGTTGTGGTGCTGAAGGCATCTTATTGGACAATTACTCATATTACTGTTGCTTCTAAAGAATGTGCTTTAGAAGTAGCCCTTGTTGGTGTTATGGTATGTTTTCATATTACTATTGCTTCTAAGGTATGTTTTTATATGTTCTTGTACTTCTACGTTACATTTGTGTGATGTTATTACTTATTCCACCAGGAATAAGAAAGGATTACCTGCTATACTAGAATGACGATTACTACCCTTTGTGGTGCTGCCGGTAGCATGTACTAGGACAATGTGATTGAAATCTTTGGTGTTGTTATGATGGTGGCATTGACACTTATTGCAGTGTCGACGACACTTTGTTGGATAATTACTTACATTACTATTGCTTCTAAGGAATGTGCCTTACATCCAGCCTTTGTTAGTATCATGAGCACTTATCATGCTGCTGTTAACATGCATTATGACAATGTGATTGAAGTCTCTAGTGCAGCTATGATGGTGTCGTTAGCACCAATTGTGGTGCCGACGACCCTTTGTTGGACAATTACTTACAATACTGCTGCTTTTAAGGAATGTGCCTTAGAAGCAGCTTTTGTTGATGTTGTATGTTTTCACATTACTGTTACTTCTAAGGTATGTTTTCATATGTTCTTGTTCTTCTATGTTACATTTGTGTCATGTTATTGCTTATTGCAATAGCAACAAGAAAGAATTATCTACTATACTTGAACGATGATTACTACTCTTTGTGGTGTTGTTAGTACCTATCATGTTGCTGTTAGCACGTATTGGGATAATATGGTTGAAGTCTCTACTATAGCTATGATGGTGTCATTAGTAGCTATTGTGGTACCGACGACACTTATTGGGTCTGTCACTCACCTTGTTTGTGCTGTGAAAAATTTAGCTCAAACATCTACTACAACCATTTATAGTTCCCTGCAATCATTTATTTCACCTAATGTGATGTTAATTGAAGTGCTTTCGTGCCCTTACCACTTATGTCTATGCCCTTGTTAAGATCGCTAAATCAGGTTTTAAAAAGTGTTGCGTTGTAGCACGATCGAAATAGCGTTCAAAACAAATACAATTTTATTACTCGAATATATTTCGAGGTCGAACACATGGAGCAAATGGAATTCACACACTAATCTCAACAATAAATGCAAATTAAACACATAAAACTACTTAAAATCTAATTAGGAATGTAGAGCATGAGTATATGAAGAATAAAAAGAGTTGTAGGCAAAATAATGAAGAGCATATGAGTATCAGACGTCTGATTTTGCAATTTGAAGTCTTAAATGTCTAGTGCTACAATGCCCTTCTTCTTCTAATTTCTCTGATTTCTCTTCTTGACTTGGCCTCTTCTCTTCTGCTTCTTCTTTCCTTCTTCTCTTTCTCTGTCTTCTACCTTTGTTCTTCTTCTTCTTCTTTGTCTTTCTTCTGTTTTGTCTTTGGCTTCTTATTCTTCTTTTTCCTTCTTCTGATTTCTCTTCTTCCTTTGGCCTCTTCTCTTTTGCTTCTTCTTTCCTTCTTCTCTTTTCTTTGCCTTCTGCCTTTGCTTCTTCTTCTTCCTTCTGCCTTAGCTTCCTTCTTCTTTCTCTATTTTTGGCTTCCTTCTTCGTTCTCTACCTTCTTTGGCCTTCTCTTCTTCTTCTTTTCTTCCTTAGGCCTTCTCTTCTTCTTTTGTGGTCCTCTTCTCCTTCTTCTTTTCTTCTTTCTCTGGCTCTTCTTCTCTTAGAATCCGACTAAGTATGGAGCCAAATTCCTCAGAGCAAAACCCCCCTTCCCCTGCGTAGCTCTCTTCTCTCTTTCTCTCTTTTCTATTTTAGAACCACTCTCCCAGAGCCTTTAGTTGGTTGGGTAATTAGACCTAATGCATACCCGGGTCCAAGCTCACTAGTGTGTGTGGTGAGCGAGGAGTGAAGTCGGGTCAGCCAGGTTCGCGTATTAGGTGTTGCGGACAAGTCCAGTGAAGGGGGGGAGGAGGACCTCACCCTCAGTGTTGGAGGCGAAGAGCCTCTGACACTTTTACAATTTATGCGCACGAAGGTGCCTTTCCACTTCCAAGGTGGGACTAAATGTCCCACCTTCCTTTTGCGCATCGCAGCAGCAGAGTGACCCTCTCAATTGCCTCAACTGCAGAGTCTCTCAACTCCAATCGAAGGCCTAGAACTGTGCGCGAGAGTCTTCCATGCATCTTGGGAGTGTCTTCCTAGGATTGGCAGCACCTGGAGCTGCAGCAAGCGAGCTTCAAGCTTGCTCGCTGATGGCGGATGGGCGACGAATCTGAAAACACAAGAACGGCCTCACAGCCACGTCAAATCGCTCAGGGAACGTTGCCGAAGCACGGTGAATGTGATGGGAGTGGTTTCATGGCATGTGGGTGGCTGTGGTGGCGTGCCTAGGGCACACTGTGGGCATGTGAGTGGGTGTGTTCGGTGAGGTGTTTGGGTGAGTGGTGCGGTGAGTGGAGTGAGGGGAAATGATTAGTGGGATGAGGTGGAGGTCATAGGGTGGTTGGCGAGGTGGATGGAGGTGCATAGCAATGGAAACACTTCACCGGAGGTATTGTTGGAGATGGAGGAGGTGACGGTGGTCGGTGGCGTCGACGGTTGGTTTTGGGAAATAAAGAGAGGGAGAGAGTGTGAGAGAGAGGGAATCTAAGACCTACCTCTAAGGGACGAAAAGGACAAGAATCCTACTCCGGTATGGTTGTCGGACGTGGGGAAGACGAAGCCTCCACAGATGAGGCGGCGGCGAAGACAGGGCAGGGGCGACGTCGGCCGGTATTGCGCGACGCGGAGGACCGTGGTGGAGGTAACCCGACCACTAGTATTGTGGTTGGGCGATGAGAGAGATAGGGAGAAGCCGCCGGAGCTTGTAGAGGGTTGTGGCTGGCGAGGGAGAGAGGAATAGAGGGGGAACCAGCCCAATTTCAAGCTGAGGAGCTCGGTTTTGATCTGGGGCTTCTTAAATAGGTCATTAGAGAGGAATTTGTACTTGGCAGCCAAGCTTCCAAGCAAGGCAAACTCACCGAGGATGGAAATAGTTAAGGGACCCAAATCTCTCATGTGTTCACATGAGAGATTGGGAAAGAATCAGGGATCAAAGATAGGTTCAGATTGGAGGGAATTACTTAGAGAATCTCCCTTCCAATTTTGGAAGCTATTCTCCAAGTAAACAAGGAGAAATCTCTTTTCAAAGCTCGTCGGAGTAGGATTCCTCTGCTATAATGGTGGAGGGACCTATTTGTGAAAATGATGAAGATAGGAGGCTGATTGCAAGGGTTTTTTGAAAGTTAGCGGTAGAAATGTAATCAGATTGAACCTTTTCGCAAAGTAGGTCAAGATGAGTTCCCCTTAAATCCAAATTTTGGTACAAACCTAATTTGGACCTAAGGAATCCAATGGTGAAGTTGGATTTTGGGTTTACCACGTTTGATTGGAAAATTTATGCAAAAATCCAAATTAGGGCAAATACCTGTTTGAGACCCCATTCTAGGTCAAGATGGGTTTTAATGGCCAAATTGAAGGTACTAAATCGTAGAGGATATTTTTATATGATTTTTAGAGGGTGTAGGTGAATTTTATCCTGACCAGAACCTTAGTTAATTAAGTAGGTCTATTTTTAGGATTTCAAGAAGTTATTTAATTCACAGAATACACATAAACCCTTTCCTGTCAAATCCAACCAACTTGTTATCTTATTAAGACCATTTAACCTTTGTTTAATCCTTGAGAAAATCCGTGGTTGTACTGAATTGGTAAAATTGTAGTTTTACCTCTTGTTTCTTATTTTACTCTCAGAATGGTTGTGCAGTGAATTATGACCTTCAGTTAGTTATGTAGGAGTATTTATTCTCTTCATTGGATCAAAATGGGCTAGTTATGACTCATGATAGTGTTCCCATCAATCCTCTAACCTATTTTATCAGTCACTCCTACTAATGGTGTTGTGAATAGTATTCTTCATGCAACTACATCGATAGTAACTGCTTTATGTTGGTACCATTCTCACCATCTGCTGGTACATGCTCATGCCTACATAAGCTTAATTGGTGCCGTTAGTACCAATGATGGTGCTATTGGCATCTATTTGGATAGTAACTTATGTTGGTGCCTTTGGCATTTATTTAATGTACATGCTCATGGCTTACCAGTCTTGCACTTACATGATACTCAAGCACCTACTGCAACCACTTATCTCTTATCTTGATGCTATTGCACCAATTACCTATACATGTCGGAACAATGTTGGAACACTAAACATGTAAGAAAATGCTATAAAAGATTTGATTAACATTAACGTTGTTACTTTCATAAGCATTGTTACAATGGATAGGCCTTACAAAGGTGCCGTCAGCACCTAACACCAGATATGAATTTGCATACCACTAGAGTTATAATAGACACTACATATATGAAGGTGCCGACAACACTAAACCACACTTACATCAAGGGGGAAAACATGAAGAAGTTTGGTGAAGGTCAGTCTTGGTGTTAGTGGAGCTTGGAGTTGGAGGAGGAGCTTGGAGGGGATTAGGGTCAGTGTTGGTGTTGGTCCCATCAGCAGAGGTAGGAGCTTGCCAGAGCTAGAGGCTGGAGGAGGAGGAGCTCAGGGTTGGAGGAGGAGGAGCTTGGTGGGAGGAGGAGCTTGTTGGAGGACCTCGGGGTCGAATGAGTTTGGAGCCGAAGGAGGAGGAGGTCGGGATCATGGAGCTTGGGGCTAAAGGTGGAGGAGCTTAGTGAAGCTTGGGGTTGGAGGAGGAGGAGCTTCGAGGTGCTTAATTGGAGGAGGAGGAGCTCGTTGTAGGACCTCAAAGTTGGAGGAGGTTGGGGTTAGCGGAGAAGGAGCTCACCGAAGGAGGTCAGGGTCGGAAGAGGAGGAGATCGTTGAAACTTGGTGTCGGTTGCTGGTAAGTGTCTAGTAGGGGTAGTAGTGGATGTGGATGGGTGGTTGGACAGTGAGATTAGGTGGGATGATTCTTTTATAGGTAAATTTTGAATTCAAAACTGGTGGACCCCATAAAGGAGGCGGTTAGGGGGAAAGGTTACACATGAAATTCTAGTAGAATTTCACTTAGGATTGGGATATGTTATGGGTTATATAATAGAATATGTATATCATTACTCTTATAAGTTATACTATTTTTGTGTGCCTCCTCTAATTGAATTTTTTACCTTAGCTACCAAACAAGTTGGAGGAGGGTAGAGGCAAGGGAACATAAAAGAGCCATTAGAGATTGAGGGAAAGTCGGTAGGTTACAAAGAGAAGGAAAGCTTTAAAAAGAATGAAAGCTTGCAAACAATTTAGGTTTGTTTAAATAGAGCAACTTTCCGAGGATGTCCACGTAAATACAAGGTTGGAGATATTTGTGCAATCTAGAATATTTTGTGAGTGCATCAGTGCAAAAAATTTTAAGGCCTCATTTATTTCGTGGGTTTGGTTGTTTGATCCTTGCTTGGGAGGGTTAAATCCAGGATGATGGAAATGCAGGATAGTGGTGACAAACCCATGGCCATCGATGTAGCCGATTGATGTCTTCCATTAATACACTTGCTGTTGGTTGGAGGAGATTAATGGCGAAACAATAGAGGGTTGGGGATGTCAAGTTAGGAGGCTAGTGGAATATTGTTGGTCATGCTCTCTACAGTAGCTGGAGGTGGTAGGGGCTCCCAACCAGCGGATTCCTATTGCATGAGTCGATGCTGCAGTTGCTTTATGTTGAACCTTATTTGGCTTCGAGGTTATGTTATTTTGTAGTGCGATGCTGCAACGTATTTTCCATCGATGGAATGTGTAGGCGAGTGACGGTTATATTTTTTGAACTTGATCTTATGTACTCACTTTTCAGATCCACCAGTGTACCAATCTTCGAATCCATTGGCGTATTATAACGTTTCACTGGTGAATTTATTTGGTGGATTATAACTTTCCATCGGTGAATTATCTCAATCCTCCGATGATTTCATTTAATTATTACATATTCTACATTTTCAATTCATGCAGACAAACACTCTAATTTTGCCAAATGTGAGATTACTCGCTTTAATCTCTGGTATTGACAAATATCAAAAACAAACACCCACACTTTCCATTCCCAAGATAGACACAATCCCGTTCATGAAAATCTTTATTTCGCGAAACAAACACGACATAAGAAAGCATAAGTTAAAAAGTAAACAAACATACGGTGCAACGTGTTTTGCAATATACAGAGTGAAAGTGGTGGTTTCAACTGGTGTATTTTGATTTTCCACCAATGGAAACCACTTTCCATAGATGACAAATCACTTTCAAGTAAATCATTTTCTATAGGTAAAAAATTATTTTCCACCAATGAAGAAGTAAAATATATTGGTGTATTTTTATTTTAAATCAGTGTATTTTGATTTTCAACTAATTGAAAATTTTTTTAATTGATATATTTTGATTTTAAATTAATTGCTTGATTTTCAATCAATAAATTTTAATTTTTATTCACTAAATTTTTATTTTCTATCCATAATTTCCTTTCTTCTTTTTAACAACAACATGAGTTAAAATTGCACGTTGCAAAATGTGTCCCCACGTGCCCTTAAGTATCCGAGTCCAAACCATAAATGGAACGTCGTAGCACCTTATATCCGTAAGGATTAGTCATTCCGTTTTAAAAGGACCCTCTCTTTGATCGGTCTCCGTCGGTCACGAAATGACGCGGTTTGGTTTGGACCAGAAGAGGCAAAACACGGGTACATAACTGCAAACGCGCCACGACGTCCCTTTCCCATTTACTCCGATACGAAATTTCAAAATTACAGACCACCGAAGGGCAGAGTCGAGAAAAAACCAAAACTGGGAGGGGATTCCAACCACAAAACGCCAACCCCTTTCCGCATCCCCCCCACCCATTCCTTTCTTCGGTGCTGCTGCGTTCTGCTGTGCTTTGTTCCGGTGTTGCCCCCACAGACAACCCACTCCAAAAAGCTGATAGTATCGAATTCCAGTTCCAGTTCCCATTCCAACCAGAGAGAATGGGCGGAGAGGGGGCGGCGAGGTCCTACTTTCTTGATTTCCTCCGGGGCTGCGGTCTCGGGGGCGCGGGGATCGACGAGGGGGAGCAGAGGCGGCGCCTCCAGATGCCCTACTACCTCCGGGCGGCGGTGGCGCGGGCGATCCAGAACAAGGATGCCGGGGGTGGGAGCGCCGCCGGTGGGGCCAAGGAGGGGGAGGAGGTAGTGGCGCCGGAGGCTCCCGTGGTGGTGTTCGTGAACTCGAGGAGCGGGGGGAGGCACGGGGCCGAGCTCAAAGGGTGGCTGCAGCAGCTCCTTGGAGAGGGACAGGTGCGACTTTCTTCCATGCAAAGGTTTGAGTTGAGAGAGAAGCGGGAAAAGGAGTTGGGGATGCTCGTGGTGATGAGGTGTGAAGTGAGTGGCGTATTGCGGTGGTTTTTGATTTGGTTCTGTGGGGATTGGAGGTGAAGGGGGCGGAGGAGAGTGGAGGCGGAACGGTTGTGAGTTGTCTTTTGGTTTGTGGGGGGTGAAGTTCAGTGTGTGTGTTGTGATCGGGAGTTCTTCGGGAAGTTTTTGGATCTTGGAGTTGAGGGAATTCGGCTCTTTTTATTGGCGAATGATTGTTTTTTTTTACCACAGTACAATTTGGCAGATCTTGGGAGTTTGATGTGCGGAAATGGGTGGATGGGGTCTGCTTTTGGTGAGGATGAAGATGATCTTGAGTTGTTGGTTCTGGTGATGGTGTTGTTTTTGCTTGCGGGTAGAGTGAGTGGTAAGTGTGTCCTGTGAAAGGACTTTTTTCTCCTTTTAGGGTGCTTTTTTGGGTCTAGGATTTTGGGGGATTTGGCGGTGGTTATTGTTGAGACTCCTATTTGTCCCTTGCTATTTTATCATTTTTTTTGGTTATATTTTTATTATTTCTTATTTTATTTTGGACATGCATTATTATTTACTCAAACATCTCTATATATAAAGAGGTATTGGGTTCTTTTTGAGAAATAAGTTAATCATTTCGTTCTAGTTGACATCAAAGTGCTGTCGTTTGCTAGGTTCTGGTATCCTACTGAAAAAGTCCCTCTAAAACCCTAACACCAAAAACCCATCCTTGCTGCCACTGGCCCCTCTCTCTGTTCCTCACCGGCATAGGGGAGGCTCCATCGGCCTCTAGCACCGGTAGGGGACCTCGTGAAGGGCCCCACAGGGGCCCATCTGGTGGTGGACCCCCAAGCGACCAGCCAAAGGGGCCACTAGAGGAGCACCGACCCTTGCAGCAGTGCCTAGGTCACTTAGGGCGGTAGCTTAGGGACTGAAGCAAGACACCCAGGCGACGTAGGCAGCACTGTTGGGGTTGTTCCCTTCTTAGGGCCTGTTTGTTTCGTGGGATAAATTTTGAAGGATAAATTTTATAGGTGATGGAATTGGGGGATAAACTCGAGATAAATTGATTTTGGTGTTTGGGGAGGTATGAGTCAAATCATGGGATAAATAGGGGTATTTTGGTGAAATAGGTGGGGAAGATGTCTCACAAGATGGATAAATTTATCCCAACTCCCCCTTGGAAAAAATTTATCCTGGGTTTCGAAGCTTTCTCCTGGGATAACTTTATTCTGGGATAAACTTGCCAAACATGGGATAAATTATTGTATCCCGCCAAAGCTGTCAAGGCGTTAGGCAGCTGTAAGGCGACAAGCTCCTTAATTGCTCGAGGTGAGAGGCGACAAAAAGTCGATTGCCTGATTGAATTCAGGTGATAAATCTTTTTATTTCTTAAAATATTAAATATACCTAATAAACTCATATGGTAACATTAACTTTCATAAGAATCATATGATAATACTATTTAAGTGAACGAAAAAAAAAAAAACGATCCTATCATATTTAAGTAACAATAACATATATATTTATATTATCATACAATATGTAAACAAATATATTACATTTATAATTATAGGTTAAAACAAACAACCAAAATATATATCATATGTATCTATCAAAACAAGATAATGACATATATTTATTTTGAAGAAGAAAAGAAGGGTTAACATCCACCCTTCATTGATAACAGGAGCTAATTACACCAAAAATTACAAAGAGTATTATAGTGATAAAGCACTCCCTCTATTAAGACACCCTATGGAAAATCACTCCACTGTGTTTGAACCAAATGCAACGACAAAGTGAAGGGCTTCCTCGAGGTAGAGGCATCCACCAATGGCCTACAAATGCTAGCTCAAAAGGTTGTTTTCGAGTTGTATTCATGTTGATAACATATATTATGATATGTTATATTTACAATATTATGCAAACTTAATATCATAACTTATATATGATTAGAGAGTTGTAGACAATAACAAATATATACATATACACATCAATATATCATAATTATATTATTACATACAATGTATATGTATAACTTATATATTTATGTCTTAAAAGACAAACAATATTCTAAGTTAGGAAGAGAAGGCAAAATTGAGCATATAAAAGCTGTCAATAGCATATTTGTATGTATGTATTATGTATATACAACAATATATAATATAAACATATTTATAATATATGTAACTTAATATCAAATAAAAGTCTTATGGTCTTACCTAAAGTGAATTAGGACTAAGATGATGAGGCGCAAGGTGACCTAGGCGACAAAGAAGGTGACTAGGCGATATCCCGGATGAAGCCTCTAGCCTGGAATAGCTTTAAGGTGACCTTTGGCTTTCTCGCTTGGTTCGGTCGTCTAGAAGCCTGAGACGATAGCCTGGACAACATTGTATCCCGCATAACAAATAGGTCCTTAGGCGGCGGCGCATAGGGCCCCTCTCTTGCTGTGGCTGTGTAGGGTTGTTCCCCTTATCATGCGAACCCTCTAGACTTGCAAAGGGGGTCCCTCCTTGTCTTGGGTGTGAGCCTCTAGCCTTCTATGGTTCTGGATCCTCACGCCTAAAGCCTGATTTGATCGTAGTGATCTCTTTTATGATCTGAAAAATATTTTAGATCGTAAGGGTAGCATACTCTCCTGTTTATTTGGCTCACGATGGTGAGTTCTTGTTACGACTCGGCTCCCGGATCCCTATAGGATCTGAGACTGGCTCGCCTTAACTAATCCTAAGACCTAGTCGTCTAACGAGAAATAACCAAAAGTATGAAATTAAACCATATTCACACATTAATATAACTAAGCAGAAGGAAAGAACGAAGTAGTAAACAAAAGTAGAATAACTGTTTTAAAATAATACATGCCACCACAACAACAATAAAAAATAGGAAGTACGAGAATAATAATTTAAAGTCTAGTACTCACAATTACAACAGAAATAAAGAACTGTAAAAGAAACCACTACGGCTGGGCTCAGCTGGGCCCAGCTTCCTCTACAGCTGGAAACTCGGGCTCCTGGTCCTGAACATTGTTACGAAAAGATTGGGTCAGGGAACGCTGAGTAGAGTGGTGTTTATATTATTTATGTACAAGTAAAGTAAAAACAACAAGCATGTTTTATTCTCATTTCTATTTATCTTATTTATGTATTTCTGATTTATCTATTTTCCAAAGTATCTAAGTATTTCTTGATTTTGCTTGTTCCTCGTGAGAACGATCTTGATTGTAGTCTTTTTCGTGGAGTAAAAGGTGCACGTGGTGGTCTTTTGGTCGGGAGAGTTCCCCGTGGTAGTCCTACACCTAGTCAACCACCCTGATGTCACTGTCGAGACGTAGCGGTGACTACTGCACGCGTGATAAGCGCACGGATAGCTACCCCGCACTATCACACGGTCAGTTGTTTCTGTTAGCGGGTACGTCCAAAGTACAGCACGGAACAGTATAGGGCCTTGCCATCTCAGAACATGGGTTTCGCCCCTCAGAACCAAACAGGGGTCTCGCCCCTCCACAGTACGCGTACCCTCGTCCGACTACCCCGGTTTGCTCAAAGGACCTAACAAAGTCAGTGTAGGGTGGCTAGCTGAACCTCGGGTCCCGTGGGGTGGCTAGCTCCCTCTTTACACTAGTAGCACGCCTTGGTACCATGTATGTGAGAGTCAACAGGAGTCAGTGTAGAGTGACCAATTCGAATCCCGGGTCTCAACCTAAGGGAGGCTAGCTCTGCTCTACACAAAAAAAGAGACAGTTGCTCTTCTTAGTACCACATACACAAGGGCTAGCACACTTCTCGTCCACATTTCGGATTCCTTTCATGCACAGGAGTTCTACTTCAAATTTCTCGTAGGGTTCATGCTCATATACACCTCATTTATCCATATTCAGATCTCATGCTTCATAACTCGTTCCTCATCCATATACATGCAACTCATATCTTCATAATTTAGTTCTCAATCTTAAACATGCAACTTATGGTTTCACAGTTCAATATCTCATTTACATATAAGTAGCTCATATTTTAACATGCATCTCAAGTAAACCAGAGTAGTTCCATATCATGCTCATACATTTCTACCCTAAGGTTTATTCCACATCTTAGAGTTTCAATCAATTAAATTTAAGTAGACATATTCTTTATTCATATCTTAATAATTGCAATAAACCACTCTACTGGGTATCACAGGAGGAATGGGGGTCTGTGTCGCAGATCTCGTCTTCTACGCGGGTCCCGAACACGCCACCGACTGGTAACTTGTACCAGTAACTAATTACATTAGACGAGGTCAAAATAGTAGATGCTCAACACGAACACGTAGAGGAACTTGAGTGGAAAACAGCGATACTTCGTTTGCGGAAATCTGATTTTGTTTGGACTTTAAACGGGCTAAAAATGCAGTTACTGATCAAAATCAGACGTTTGGGACTAGTCCCAGACGTCTTAAAAGATGTCAGAACTTACCTTACATTTCCTGTGGCTGCTTCAGACGTCCAGACTCCCTTTACGACTGTCTGGGGGCAGCTCCAGATGTTGGATAAGGTCTCCGCTCGTCTGGAAGTACCTCCGACGTCTGACGATGTGATCAGACGTCCAAAAGTACTTGGGAAAGCACACTGCTCGCCTCCCCAAAGCCTTCACCTGCGTACGAATACCCGCATACACAACTTCAGGTCGACATTTCCTGCACTACACCCTACATGGCAGAAGGTAGCGCAGGAAGATATGTACCTCGCGATATCTTATGCTTCTAGACGTCCAAAGCCGGACATCCTGGTGCCTTGCCAGCTGTCTGGATGTCACTCCAGACGTCTGATATTGGAAAACTTCTAGTACCAGAACCTGCTTCGCGATGCTTCTCTCCTCGCAACGTCTCCAGCAGCGTGCTGTAGCAGCTTCAGCTGCTGTAGAGGGCCGGGAGGCTGCCTCCCCGAGCCCTTCCTCCTCGCGCACATGCCCGCTGCCGGCCGTGCGAGCTCCGCCGAGCTCCCGAAGGTCCTCCGACCTTCCACGCTCTCTTCCTTCCTCTCTCTCATTCTCCCTCGCTCGCCCCCGTCATCACTCTCGTTTTGCCTCGCCACAGCTGCACAGGGGATGCTGGAGGTGGTGGTAAGGGAGTGGGAAGAGAAGGGGTTTAAATAGGAGGGGAGTTAGGTTTAGTGGTTGGGTGCGGAAGAGAGAGAGGCCTCTGCGTGCCGCCTGCACGTAGAGTGAAAAAGGGAGGTATGCAAATCTCACTTTCAGACGTCCGAGTATGTATCCAGACGTCTGACCAAAACTCCAGACATCTTATCCGATTAAAAAGGCAACGGGTCATTTCAGTTCTAGCCCTTGGTGATCTCTTTTGTCCCTTCTATGCACAATGCTAATCTCATGAGGAGTAGAGATGACATTGGATACAGCTACTGCGATGGGGATAGTGGGGTATGCGGGCTTGATGCTACAGGAGCATGACAGGAGTTGCCATGATGTAGGATGGGTGGTTAACCTGGTGCTTTATAGTATCTTTATGGAGATCAGGGTTATTTCCAGTCACTCAGTTCTATTGCACAAGGAAGAATAGTGTAGGTTGCTGATGACAGGCATGCTCCTGTTGTCGGTCAAGGGTAAGTGTTTGTAACCCTTACGTTGCGGTTGTCGAGAGCACTACATGTAGCAGAGTTTCCCATGAGCCTGTTGTCCGTGAGTAGGATCATGAAGGATCATCATTTTAGGGTTATTTTTGATGAGGTTGGATGCATCGTTTAGGATAAGTTCATTGGAAAGACTCGCTAGAGGTACAAAGGAGAATGGTCTTTATCACCTTGGCCAGGAATCGTTTGCAGGACCCAACAGGTATGACGGTGGGAGTACCTTACAGTAGCACATTCGTCTAGGTCACATGCATCTGGATCGCCTTAGGAGGGTGATTCCATGTATTTTACCTGCCACCATTATTAGGTGTAACGCTTATCAATTAAGTAAGCATCATCGATCGTCTTTTCTTGCTAGTACTTCTGGATCAGCGACTTCTTTTGAGTTACTTTATATGGATGTTTGGGGACCGAGTAGAGTTCCAGACAGGATGAGACATCGTTATTATCTTGTTGTCATTGATGATTTTACCAGAGTGTCCTGAGTATTTTTTTCTAAAGAACAAGGCAGATGTTGGAGGTGTTATAGAGGCTCTTCTCTTGGAGATCAGGACTTAGTATTCCGCCATAGTGAAGATTGTATGGAGAGATAATGCCCTCGAGTTCTACATTGCTAAACTTACGGAGTTCTACAGGACTCGTGAGATTATCCAGTAGACCACTTATCCCCATACCTTACAACAGAATGGGATTGCAGAGCGGAAGCACAGACACTTGTTAGAGGTTGTTTGCACTCTTCTTATCCACCACAGTGTTCCTTAAAGATATTGGGGGATGCTGTTTTGATGGCATGCTATCTCATTAATAGGATGCCGAGTTCAGTTCGTCAGATACCGATTCTTCCATTACATTCAGATGGTGAGCTTTTCCACGTGTCTCTCATGACTTTTGGGTGTGTTGATTTTTTTCATATGCCATCACTAGGCCGTGACAACCTTGCTCCTCGCGCTGTTAAGTGCGTCTTCTTAGGGTGCTCCAGGAGTCAGAAGGAATACTGATGTTACGATCTCATCCACCACTTGCATTATGTCAGCGCTGATATGACTTTGCATGAGACAATATTTTTCAATTGCTGGACACACAAGTGTTCATGATGATACAACTCCCATGCCTATTCCTCCTGTTCCACTAGAGGTGATTTTGATTTCCATACCTCAGCTGATTTCTTTGGGCTCCACTACTTCCTTGGATGACTACCAGAGATTGTATGGTTCGCTGCGTACGTATAGTAGACCTCATGCGACGCTACAGAGGTCACCGTCCTCAATAGTGATTGATGCTCCACATGTAGTTGAGATGGGATCTGATGACAGTGACAATCTAGTTTGACCTTATCCCATGGATAGTGCAGATCACAGTAGTAGTGAGGTTCCTTTTGCAGATGTTTATTTAGAGGTTCCAAAAGATTCTAACCTTCCTATGCCATTAGGAAGGCACTCTGCATGTGTGAGTCCATATATCGTACTGTAGGCAGTTTGGCTATCAATGGCCTTGGTTCTCAGTTTGGTAATTTTTGCCAGGCACTTACAGACTTACACATTCCGTTTATCTATTTGCAGGCCATGCTTAATCCAAAGTGGCGTTAAGTTGTGGAGGACGAGATGGCAATACTTTGGAGTAGATAGACTTGGGAGCTCACCTCGCTTCCTACAACATGCGATTGGTTGGCTCCAGATGAATCTTTGCCTTGAAGTACAACCTTGATGGGTCTATTTCAAGATATAAGGTTAGGTTGGTGGCAAAGGGGTTCACTTGGATCTATGGGGTGGACTTTTTTGATACTTTCTCTTTTGCTGCATGTCTCGCTACTGTTCGTGTACTTGTCTCTTTTGCGGCTCATAGAGATTGGCGGTTATACCAGTTTGATGTGAAAAATGCCTTTCTCTGCAGCGATCTTCAGGAGAAGGTTTACATGCAACAACCCCTGGGTTTTGAGGTTTAGGGGTAGTGTGTATGCAGACTCAAAAAGACCATCTATGGCCTGAAGTAAAGCTTGAGAGCCTGGTTTCAGAAGCTCTTAGACGTGTTGCAGAGGATAGGCTTGTAGATGTCTTCTTCAGATCACTCTCTATTTGTTAGGAAAATAGAGAATGGCGTAGTAGCACTACTAGTTTATGTAGATGACCTGATTATCATTGACGATGATGAGGCTGGGATATGACAGGTTAAGGAGTCTCTTGTAAAGCAATTTGTTATGAAGGATCTCATCCAGCTTAATACTTTTTTCTCTAGGAGCAGAGATGGGATTGCTCTTTCTCAACGCAAGTATGCGTTGATGTCCTTTAGTAGATATGTATGCTGGGGTCCAAGCCAGCCAATATTCCTATGAATCCCAAGGCACATCTTCATGATGAAGAGGCAGTGGCGGTTGATAGCAGAGCATACAGACAGCTTATGGGTAAGCTGTTGTATTTAACTATTACCATACCTGATATTGCCTTGGCAGTAGACAAGTTTAGTTTATGGAGGGGCCGACGAAGCTACATTGGCAGGCAGCTATGCAGGTGTTGAGATACTTGAAGAAAGTACCAGGTTGTGGTATTCTTTTCCAGAAAGACTTTCCTATTATAGTGGTAGGATATTTCGATGTTGATTATGCACGATGTGTGGTTGACAGGAAATCCACCACTGGTTTCTGTACCTTTGTGGTAGGTAATCTTGGTACCTGGAGGAGCAAGAAACAAGAGGTACTTTCTCACTCCAGTACAGAGTCAGAGTATAGGGCGATGACTTAGATTGTTGCAAAGATGATTTAGATATGGTTTCTACTGCATGATTTGAATGTCCAAATTGAGGAATCTATGGAGATAAGATGTGACAATTGGGTGGCTATATACGTAACTAATAACCCGATGTTCCATGAGAGCATCAAACACGTTGAGGTTGACTGCCACTGTATCAGAGATTTCATACAATGTGGTTTACTACGTACCCATTATGTTGCATCTGAGGATCAGACTACCGATATGTTTACTAAGCCTCTACCTCGATCGATGTTTGACTATTACTGTTCCATGCTGAGCATGATTGATATCTATACTCCAACTTGAGAGGAGTGTTGGGATACCTATTTATCCTTTGGCTATGTTATCAATTTTTGGTTGTATTTTTATTATTTTTTATTTTATTATAGACATGCATTATTTTTTACCCAAATCTTTCTATATAAAGAGGTAGATTTTTTTTTTTTTTGAGAAATAAGGTTAATCATTTCGTCTCACTGATATTGAGCCGTGAAACATGCATTCATTGTCTCGTTTGGAATGGTCATTGTTCAATGGTCGGTTTCCGAGCTCTAATTGCGAGTGGAAGAAGTCTGAGTGCTGTGCAGCATGAAAGGTAACTACCTGAGATGAGCCTCTGGCAATGGTGTCAGTGCTTACGGAGAGTAGTTAAGGGTGTTATTATTATTATTTGTTTTGGTTACCGGAAGTGGGAACGCTTTGTGCTCTTCTGGGAATTCATCTAAGATCTAACCAGGTTTAGCATCCTTCCTTCCCAGAAAGAAAGAAAAGAAAACGAAGTTTGGCATTCTGAAAACTTGGATTTTTTTTTTTTGGTGTAATTTAATGGGGCTTTAGGAAATTTTTGGGCTGTCCTACCATGGGCTTTTATGTGGTCTTTGAAGAGAAGAACGGAATAGATGATGCGTACTGGATGAAGCAATTGGGAGTGGGCTATGCTAATCAAAGGAATAGCTACCTGGATGTCATGAAGCTGGTGCTTATATCTCTGTGCTTCTGTTTAGCGGTTGGTCAATTTGTTAGAAGGTTTTAGTAATTTTATAGTAGTTTTGAGGGGCAAACTGGGTACCGGTTATTCATGGTTGATCTCAGGGGTATTTGGGGGATTAAGGGGTATGATATGCGGGTATTGCTAGGTCGCCTTATGACTGGAAGATGAGAGAAACTAGTGTAGAATGGACAAAACAATTGGGAGACCAATAATTCCAGTTGCTTCTGAATGTATCAATGCTGCTATAGGTGGAGAGCAGCTTCTTAATTTGAACTTTCTCAGGCTTTTCAAGGAGCTGATTTCAGATCTTGAGGGATTGTGGATGATTTTGCAATAGTTAACATGCTGTTATTTAACCTTTCAAAAGAAAAAGTTGTTAATTAGGAATCTTCTTGTCTACGGTTGATTTTTTGGGGTTCTCTGGGGATCTGGAATCTTTAATTACCAGGATTGGGAGTGTGGAGTTTGGAATTTGCCCTGGGCTCCGGCTGATGAGTATAGAGTTTGGAGTTTTGCCTGTGCTTAGATTTGAACAATAGAGTGGGTGACAGATACTTGATGAGGCAGTTAAGAGGATAACTATTTGAGTTCCTAATGGCAAGCAGAAGATGACATTTGAATCTTGGTTAGATCAGATTTTGGCTTTTAGGCCGGATTTCTAGCGGACCTATGGCATCTGAATGCATCTTTCAAATTGTTGATTTCTCAGGCTTCTCATGAATTTTGAAGATTTGCTCACAGGTTTATGAGGAGGCAACTTGGATTTCTTGCTTCGAAGAGAGAAAATGCTGTTCAATAGATGAGGCAATTGAAAAAATAATGATATGAAAATAAAAGACATATTTGCTTACTGACACTGTCTCAATGGCTGTGTGATAAGGGACGAAATTACTGGACAAGATATTTATGATAATCGCAAAGATTAGTATACACAAATCATAGATGTTGACTGTCTTGGTGATGTAGAATTTATTTGTATGATCCAAGAAGCTATTCCTTTTATAATCATTAAAAAATACAACAAAAAGAATAAAAATTACTTTTCAAGACCAACATCTCCAGATCTATAGTCTGGGAACTTGGTCTTGGAGAATGCTAGACATCCAGCAAGGGCTGATTTCTCCGTAGGTACATATATCTGAGTACTCTAGCTGCAGGAGAAAAGATAACATTAGCGTCTTTCCTAAGAAGAGAGAGAAAAGACAAGGCTCCACTAAATGTTGTATTTGAGAATAGTCCATCAGACGATCCAAGATGACCTATAAAAGTTTTCTCAAAAGGATGTAAAAGAATGTGGAATAGAAAAGTAAAAAAAGACAAATGACCTCAAATGACAGATAAGTAGGACTCCTTGACATAGACATACATATTATACCCAAGAACCTCTAAGTATTTGCTTGGGATCATTTGATCATCTTAATCTAGAGTATGTAGGATCTGAAATGCTATGTGCACATACTAAAAGGGAGGGTTTATAGTAATAAAATAAATCAAACAATAAAGTGCAATTTAAAATGATAAGCTAGGATGTATGGTGGTTTCTCAACTTGACGACTTTATTACTTAAGCCTCCCAACTTATGATTTTTAATCCTGATTGCCTTACTTTGGGGAAATCAGTAGGACGAAATAAGAAGTCTTATTCCAATAGAAAACCTTACACCTCTTTATATAGAGGTGTTGGGTAAATTACATAAGAGAATCAGACAAAAAAAAAAAAGAGTAAATAGTCCCTGACTAAACATGAAAGATAACTAGAGTGTTTAACACTTCCTCTCAAGGTGGAGTATAGATGTCTATCATATTCAACTTGTCACAACAAGCCTCAAATGTAGATTAGATAAGAGGCTTGGTAAACATATCTGTTGTCTGGTTCTCTTAGGCAACTAAGGTGGTGAAGAGAAGTCCCCTCTAAATCAGATCTCTAGTGTAGTAACAGTTAAACTCTAAATGTTTCGTACGCTCATGAAATATGTGATTGTTTGCTATGTAGGTAATTGCCCTATTGTCACATCTCATCTCTATAGGCTCCTCAATCTTGACATGCAAGTCAAGCAAGACAGACCTAATCCACACAAGTTCAACTGCTGTCTGTGCCATTGCTTTGTATTCTGACTCTGCACTTGAGCGAGACAACACTTTGCTTTTTGCTTTTCCAAATAACCAGAATACTAGCCACATAAGTATAAAACCCGGTGGTGGATTTTTTGTTAGAAAGACAACTTGCATAATCTACATTAGAGTAACCCACTATGGTCATAGACCTGCCTTTCTTGAACAGTAGTTCATGCCCAGGTACTTGTTTTAGGTACCTAAGCAGCTGCATGACAGCATCCTAGCGCTGCTTGGTTGGCCTGTCCGTAAACTAACTAAACTTGCTAACCACAAGCGAGATGTCTGGATATGTAATAGTGAGGTAGAACAACTTCCCAATTAGCTATCTGTAGCCTCTACTCTCTATAGCCTGTGACTTAGAGTCATATAAGTACATCTTTGGATCCATGGGTATGTTGGCTGACTTAGATCCCAACATCTCAATCTCTTATAGTAAATCAAGAGCGTATTTTCTCTGGCCGAGGACAATACGATTCTTTCCTTTCTCCACTTCTATGCCCACGAATTATCTCAAGGAGTTTAAATCCTTCATAACAAATTTCTTTGTTAGTTTCTGCTTGACCTCAACTATCCCAGTTGCATCATCACCGGTGATAATTATGTCATCTACATAGACAAGGAGAGTAACAATGCCCTTGTCCGTCTTTCTCACAAATAAGAAATGATCAAAAGTAGACTGAATAAGTCCCATATCTTCAACGACCTCTGATAGCTTTTGAAACCAGGCCATCGGACTCTGCTTGAGGCCATATCGCTTTTTTCAACTTGCACATACACTCCCCCTGAGTTTCAAAGTTGGGGGGCTGTTGCATATACACTTCTTCTTGTAGATCACCATACAAGAAGGCATTCTGCACATCTAGTTGATATAATGGTTAGTCAAAATGGGCAGCAATAGAAATGAGAATCCGCATAGTAGGAAGCTGGGCCCGGGGGAGGTGTCAAAGAAATTCACCCCATATGCTTGGGTGAATCCCTTTGCCACAAGACGAGCCTTATATCGAGAAATAGATTTGTCTGTATTGTATTTCACGGCAAAGACTTAACGACAGCCAACAGTGCGTGCATCGGGAGGTAATGGAGTAAGATCCCATGTTTGTTGAGATTGGAGTGCAGCCATCTCAACCTCCATGGCTTGATGCCATTTCGGATCGAATATAGCCTCTTGATAAGTGGTTGGTATCTGTGCAAAAGTGATGGTATCAATGAATAAGGCAAATGAGCAACTTAAGCACCAAGAAGAAACTACCCCTGCCATCGGATAGTGCGCACAACTCCTGAGGGCCTTTCGAATAACAATCGGAAGATCCATATCATCAGAGGGAGACTCAGTCTCAATAGGTGGCTCAGATGGTGATGTTTCATCATCACTAGGAGGAGAATCAGAGACAACTGGTATAACACCTGCATGATTATACTAGACACACAATGGTCAGTAGTTTGAACATATACCTGTTGTGGGGAGGATGATGGTGCTGAAGAGGGGAGGTATGTTGTCGATATGTCACTGGTTTCGTAAATACCAATGGAGGATCTTTGAACCGTGCCCAACTAGTATTTGGTGATGTAATCTGAGTAGCAGGAAAATCTCCAAACTGAGTAGAGGGAACATGCATGGGAGCCCTCTCTACCTCGAGTATCAATTGTGATAGAAAAATATGGGACGACTTCATGAAAAGTAACATTGACACTAACATAATGCCTCTTCTGTAGGGGATCATAGCATCTGTAGCCTTTCAGGGTATGACTGTATCCTAGAAAGACACTTAACTACTTTGGGGGTAAGTTTGTTTCTACTTGGCCGAGTAATATATACAAAGGCAATACAACCAAAAGTTCGAGGTTGCAATTGAAATAGCTCTCAGTCAAGGTATAATATCTGCTGTGGTATCTACTTAGAGACAACAAGACTAGGCTTCTTGTTGATCAAATAATACATAGTGAGAACTGCATCTCCCCAGTACTATGATGGAATATTATGATGTATCAAAAGAGTCTGGGTCACATCCAAAATATGTCTGTGTTTTCTATCAGTACCTCATTCTATGGATGTATGAGGACGTGGTCTGATGAACCACTTCATGGGATATGTAAAAAGCTTTCATACGTGTAGTACAAAACTCAAGTGCATTATTAATACGCACAACTTTGACAGTGGCAGTGTAGACCCAACATCTGACTTAACAAAAATAGCTAAGATAATCTGGAACAATTATCCACAATCACCAAGTAGTACCTATGTCCTAATCGATTTGGAATTTGACTAAGGCCCCCTACATCTAAGTGCAGCAAATAAAAAAAACTCAGAAATAGTAGAACTGGCAGGATAAGTGGATATGTGGTGCTTTCCTATATGGCATGCATCACAATGAATCTTGGTGGCTGGCGAAAGATGAGGAAAGATACAGCGAAGCCTGTTTAGAGATGGATGACCAAGGCGATTGTGCCACTGTGCAGCATTCCCTGCAGTGAAATACACATCCCTTTGGCACTGTGCAGCAACTGGCGTCTGAGATAGGCGATACATACCCTCTCTTCATGTCCGCCACAAATCATCTTCTCGTAAGCTTGTCCTGAAACACAACCAATATCATCAAAAATCACCCTGCAATTAAGGTCTTTCGTAATTCTGCTGACAGATAACAAGCTCATTTGAAAATCTGGAACAAAAAGAACATTGGAAAATTTCATATTAGGGGTGATTGGCACCTCTCCCTGATCATCAACTCTGGTATGCTTTCCATCTGCTACCTGAACACTCCTATCAGGACGTACAAACTGAAAATGCTGGAAGCTACTATGATCACCACTCAAGTGCTGTGATGCACTTGAATCTACCAAGTAGACCTGTCAGACACAACAAGAACACATCCTGTACTTGAGGAGGCAATGGCAACGGTATCTAAAGAGGAAGACAGAGTCTCTTGAGTAATCCGAGCAAGCCTCTGTACTACAGCATCAGACTCAGCTCGTGACACTGTGTCAGACTCTATCTCAGAAGAAGTAGCAACCTGTTTGGCTATGGGAGGTCTCCCATGCTTAGACTAGCATGAGCCCTCCACGTGACCAATCCTACCACAGAAAGTGCACTGTCCTCTATTATGACCACACCCATGAGTAGAGAGTAACCTCTAGTGCCATGACCTCCTCCAACAGCCAGGGCAGAGGTCTGTCCAGTAATCTCAGGAGGAGTAGCTACTGTGATCCGACTTAGTCGGCTATAAGTCTCCTCAAGTGACAGAAGCTTAGATAATGTCAGAATCTGAGAGCTTGCAGGATCATATTCTGGGCCTAAACTAGAGAGAAAGTGAAGGACTGCTATCTCTTTGCGGTATTTCAGATGAGTACCACATGTGTACACAGGCTTGCATGCATTGTACTTTTCCAAAAGCCCTTTCTACGTGGCATAGTACTGCGTTAAGGGCTACCCTCCTGCTTGAGAGAAACATCTCATTGTAGATCTGATAGACCTTACTGGAATTCTTCTCATGGGAATACTTGTCAAGTAACATATCTCACATTTCCTTAGAAGTCTTGTAATACATGATGCCATCACCTATCCACGGTGATACAACATTCATGACCTACGCTCTCACCATAGCATTGTCCTTCCATGAGGCGTACTTTCCGATTTTGTTCTGAGGTTCTGGCTCGAGTAAGAGATGCTCCTTATCATGACTCTCAACGGTCATCAAGAACGTTTGAGACCAATGGGCATAGTTGGTCTCATTCAACTTTACAATAGGAATGAAGAATGGGTTTTTGTGGTTCCCTTTCTCTTGATTAATCTCCGATGTCACCTTGGATGACGAAGAAGCCATGATCCTCAAAGACAACGAAAAGTCGCTAAAATTAGATCTAAAAGAGAATATTCAGATTTGCAGTATCACAATAGATCATAAATCAAGTGATTTAACATGAAATTCAGGTGATTGCTTCCTCGGAAATCACATTAGACACACATGGCAACCCTCCAGATAGTAGGAGGTGCATGCTAGGGCCAAGAGGGACCCCTAGCGGCCCTTAATGGAAGGCTGCCACCCTTCGATCGCCGGAGTAGATAACTCTAGACCCACCGGTGATGCTACTGTCGGTTGGTGGGGTGCTGCGCCACTTCCTAGGTTGAGCTTAGGCCCTTGCGGAGCTGCACGCCCACCTGGTGATCTACAACGCCACTAAAGGGGCTGTAGTGCCTTGTAGCGCCGTTGCTGGAGGGGGCTTGACCCCTGTTGCGTTGCCCACCGTCGGTGGGGGTGCCCTATCGGCACTATTGTCGTTGGAGGGTTGGTGTTTGCGAGGAACTGATAAGGGAACGAGTTTAGGGTTTTGGTGGAACATGTTTGAAGGCCTGTTTCGGTGGGATACTAAAGCGTCGACCTAGGATTATCGCTCTGATACCAAGTGGGACGAAATAACAAGTTTTATTACAATATTTGGGTAAATTACATAAGAGAATCAGACAAAAATATAAAATGAGTAAATAGTCCCTGACTAAACATAAAAGATAACTAGAGTGTTCAATGCTCAACCGAATCAAATTCACTAAACAAGTGAGATAGTTGATGGATTACCTCAACTTAATTACAAGATTAACGATATAAAAATAGAGTAAAGTGTAAGATATAAAATGAAAATCTTACAATAATATCTTAGGCCTCCCAACAAAAGATTAGGTTAAGAATACCAATTTGAAAACCTAATTGTGACTTGGCATGTGTAGAAAAATGAATAGTGTGTAAGAAATTAACGAGCACATAAGCTTGTAGAGTAGGCGTTTAGTGTAGAGAATAGAGCTCTTATTGTGTGGAGATTGTGTAGAGGATAGCTTTTTAGAGCACTAGATGATTCTTGGTATTTGTTGTGTGTAAAACTAGGTTAGGAGCGCTTATTTATAGAGTTAAGGACCATTAGGCTCGAGCACTAGCTATTGGACACTCCAATTAGCTATTCACAAGCCAAGATCCACAATTTTAGGCAAGCAGCTTTGACCCAATGGATAGTTGGTATCAGTATTGAGTAAGGAGTACCGATGCTGAGTGCTCTCAAGTTTGTTTTTAGCTTAACTTGACCCCAACTTGTAATTGATAGGCACTGGTACTAATCCTTAGTATCACTATTTGTTGCTCATAGGTTTGGGTTTGAGTTTGGCTTGAGTTCAAACCTGTAAGCCATAGGTATCGGTACTAAGTCTTAGTATCGCTACTTGTGAGCTATTATCCAAGCATCAAGACCGATTTTATACTCAACATGTAAACCAGTTGTATCGATACCAAGCTTTAGTATCGGTACTTGTGAGCTACTGATAAAACCTTCGTTGAATTTTGGTTAAGTGTTAAGATTACGGATCGTAATGAGCAAGTATCAATCCGAAACACTTTATTTTCTCTTGTTAAACATTTTTGTTGAGCTTTAAGCATTATTTTAAAAGCAATTTATCCTTTTATCGAAAACACATACTTTGAAATACGAATTTGGATTGATCATACTCAAACTTAGTTTGAAAGTGAAATTCAAATTGAGTTCAACCTAGTTTATCTCTAGATCATTTTTATGCTAGCTAATTTAAGTCCCACTTTGTTAGGAGGCTTACAATCAACTAATAATCAGAAATCAAAGAATATAAACTTATATGTTCTTTGCTTGTTCTTCATGTCTTTTGTTTCTTCTTTGTGACCCAGTGTTAACTTTTTTAGTTTAAGCTTATTCATCGTTTGAACTCATTTCTATAAGTTAATTTTTCCTTGTGTCCTTGGTCTCCATTATGCTTTTGTTCATCGTTTAATCTCTGCAACATAGCTCAATTGCAATTGATCGCGCTCCTAAAGACCTAATTCGGAATAGAAGAACCACTAAGTAATCATACAAACGAGAGTGAGCTGGTGACCTAGTTCTACCATAATGATATACATCTGGGGAGGGGATGTAGCCCTCAAATATTCACTATTTTTAGTATTACAGCTTATTTAAGTGTTTAAGGTTTGGTACCCATTTATAGAGAGGAACTCCAACCCCTTTTATAGGGTGTTTAGGAATAGCAATATGGTGGTAATCGTTTTCTTGATTGTTGTTCGTGGGTGATATGGCGGTAGTTGTTTTCTTGATCATTACCCAAGGGTGATGCAGCGGTGATTGCTTCCTTGATCGTTGCCTGAGGATGACCTTTTCTATTCCTCGATGAGTTTCTAGTGTTGCTTCATCTACCGAACAATTTCACATCGCTTGGATAGCTAGGCCATCCGCTATGCCTTGGTGGGGAGGTTAACTAAATCTTTTACTAGGTTCTCAGGTCGAGTTTTGGTTACGGTGATCTCGAATTGTTCCTCCTGAAGGTCACCCGGGTCTGGTCCTTTACTGTCCACTTAGGTTGGAGACCTTGACTGGTCCTTAGATTGGGGTTGCTGGCAGTTCCTTGTCTCAAACCTCTAGCAAGTATTCGAGATAGTTGGATCCGATGCATGGCTAGTTCATTGCCTCGAGGGACTTGTGGGCTTCTCTTCTTTGGGCCCATTATTTCCGGTCCTGTTATGAGCTTCTCTTCTTTAGGCTTATTATTCTTGGGCACTCTTTTCTTCATTCGTCAGTTGCCTCCACTCTTGTAGTTTGGTTGTGCACGAGATGGTGAGCTTGTGACCTTTGGCATAGTTGTCATTTTACTGGGGGTTTCCCCCTTCATCCACATCGGGTTTGCCCCCTATATATCATGCTTTTCTTTCTTTCTTTGTTTTTAGCGGCGATTAAGCGTGTCTCTTAATCAAGGTAAATTATTGATTAAACCTGTACAAACCTTTAAGACTTTATTCAATTATGCTTCGGACACATTTATTCTTTTTTAAATTGGGCTTTGATTGTATTGTACATAGGAGAAGTGAGTGAGCATTAGGGGGGTTGGTGCCCTTAATTAGATTAATTTAAGTATGAGTGCAAATGGGCAACCAATTTCAAATAAGGCCTTTAAAATTTTCCCCTAAATGTCTTTTAAGGTTTGACTTGTTAATCTAAATTTTAGTATTTAAATTTTTAAATCAATTCAATTAAGCTTCAGGGAGCACACCAAGTTTTGGAATCACATGTGAGAGTATGTTCTTTTTTAATTCAAGTAGATACGGTGAACTTTGAGAGTAATTTGCATCCTAAAGTTTGAAACCCTAATGCAGGCAATTTTCAAGGTGAGTCAATTTAATTCAATGAATGGTGTGGCCCAAATAATGGCAACCACGACTTTTGTGCACCACTCAAATAATAGGGTTCAAATTAGATAGGTTTTAATGATTTGGAACCCTCAAGAATGGTTCTTTGTATATTAGCATGAAATCCAAACCACCCAATAATTTTTTTTTTAAAGGGTTGCACTTATCAGGTTTTCTTTACTCTTACTCAACGTTTTAAAAATTATGAGGCAGTATTGAGGCGAGGCATAAGCCTCGAGGCGCTTAAGGTGTAAGCCTTAGTTTTTAGATCGAAAATAAGAAAAATGACACATACATATTGTTAAGTGCTAATAATGAAAAAAATAATGTAAAAATACATTTTCATGCTATTTATGCCTTAGCATAATATCTAAATGTTTATTACTAAATATTATTAGCGCATAGTATACACACAATATTCACATATAAACTATTATAACAAGATTTAAATATACATAAATATCACACAACATGTAAACTGTTCAAAAAATTAAAATACTAATCACATAATAGTACTAAAAAAAGGAAAACAATAATAAAAAACTTTTTTTTGAGAGAATAATAATAAAAAAACGTGTAACAACAAGATTTAAGTAAACAATCACTACATAGCCTCTAAAAAAATCAATTTAGTGATCACATAACATGTAAACTAGCTACATAAAACATTTAAGCATATTTTAACATAACTAAATAGTAAAATAAAGGTATAAGTAATAAGAAAAAATGTAATGTGTAACTTAAGAGAGGTTGAGACTCTTACTAATAAGTGAGGTTGAGACTTGAAAGGGGAAGGCGACAACGATGGGCAATGGAGAGGGGACAAATTGGTAAGGGGTAATATGTAGGTGACTAGCAATTAGTGATGCAACAACCATCAGCAATGGTCATGAAAGAGTCTAAAGATGCAGAATAGCTTACAACAGCTAAGGGCGATGGGGTTTTTAGGCCTTAAGAGGTTAGGGCCATTATTCAATTCAGGGTCAGGTAATAGGTATAGATATGCAACTCACATGACATTTAAATGTGAACTTTTGACCAAGGCTATAGCCTCGGTTTTGCCTCACCGTTTTAGCTCCACTTCGACGTCTTAGCTTTGCCTAAATAAATCGAGGCGCACGCCTCACATTGCAACCAGGTGATTTTCCCTCGGGGCTACTTTTTTAAAACTATGCCCGCACTTTACTCCTATTTACTGCTTTGGGCTGTTGCCACCGTGCTCCCGCTCGATGTTCCTGCATACAAGTAGATAGATAAGGACAAAGTGAGGTTAGAAATGATAAATGCAACCCAATGCAAAAGAGAAAAAATGATACGCAAAAAATTGCAAAGAAAAGATTCTTGAAATTGTTGTTGTAGTTGCAAAAATCTGCGATCAAATAAATTTAACCAAGTTTGAGTTAGAGTCTAACATAGGGAAACAAATCACGTTTAGTTTTCTCGCAATTATTTCTTTTTGGGTTTTTTTCCAAAATTGTAATTTTTATAAATTTTTTAATAAAGAGAGTGAAGGTGAGAAAATTGAGACAATATCATGAGGGCAACAAAAATAGAGAAGAACATGCTACTATTATCAAATGAAAGTTTATTACAACTAAGGTGCAAAAATAAGAGGCGGGTAAGAAGAGGAAGCTGGAGTGGTTGTCTGTTGGCTGCTTGCTAGAGACGACTTGATGAAGAGGATGAGATGTCGGAGATAGGGATGAGGTGTAAGAAGAAGGTGGTGAGGGTAGGTGAGGATGAGATGTCGGAGACATGGATGAGGTGTAAGAAGAAGGTGGTGAGGGTAGTTGCGGTCCAGCCAGCAGCTGGTGAACGAAGGTGAGAGGTAGAAACTTAGCTATGGGAATGGTGGTGAGAGGATATGACCTAAATCTATGGTGAATAGGGGTGAGAGGCTAGGTTGATCTTCTACCTATGAAGGGAGGTGAGAGGAAGTCCTTAGGCGGCCATATGAAGGTGGTGAGGGGAGGGTTGAAGGGAGGCCAAAGAGGGAGTTATACACTAATATGGAGCCTAGGCAATTGGGGAGAGGTTTAAAAGGAGCTAAGGTAGGTTTCTTAGCTGTAATGGAAGTAAGGAGGGGGTGAGTGGTGATTGTTTGTGGTTGGAGGAGGTAGGGGCCTTTTATAAGTGGAGGGTAATTGGTAGCCAAAACATGCATTGTGCGTGCTTGGCACACGTAGAGAACTTGTTGGCATGAGATTTGTGTGCGAAAGGTGCGTACATTGAAGTTGAAACAGTTGGAGCGGGTGTGCGATTGGCGCTCGCATGTTGCATGCGATGGTTGGAGTGGGTTGAAATGAAATGTTGGAGCGCACATGAGGAGTGGGTTTGGGTGCGTGGGGTGCTTGATTAGCGTGCAATTAGTGCGCTGACAGCGTGCCAAGTTGGAAATTGAGTTGATGTGGTCCCCTCATCCTGGAAATTTGCATAGATTTCTAAGGAGGCTTGGAATTTCCTTAGAAGCAAGGGCTTTTGGTGTTGTTGGTCAAATTATAGCAATGCTCTCGTAGCTTGGTGAATTTGCATTTTACCCCTCATAGAATGTATATTCTCTTGAATCTTTGCTGTAGCCCTCCATCCTTAAGCTCCAGCTCTCGCATTTGTTCTTGCATAAATTGAGATTATTAAAATATATATAAATTATGTACAAATGCATGCATGAACCAAATATGCCTAGAATGCTTATGATGCATTATTTATATCTTAATAATGCTATGTAATTGTAAGGATTGACATAAAATAGGCGCATTATTTTTAATAAATATGAAATTATTAGTACTTCATGTAAAGATCCACTTACATCCAACCATTACTGCTTTGGAGGGTAGCTCAACAAGACTCTAGGTGCTGCATGACATGAGTGTAGACATCTTATCTTGCATGACCTTACACCATTCTAGATTACTAATTGCTTGATGATACGTAGTAGGTACTTGCATAGTAGAGAGTTGTTATAAAACTCTTGTACTTAGAAGACAAGTTTGCCATTGACGTGTGCTTAGAGATTAGATGAATAGCACATGATTGAGTGTCCTTTCGTAAGGCAATGGGCATATCAAAGCTATCATTGTGAGAATCATTTATCTCATTAGACTTAGGGTCATAATCTTTAGTTGATGTATTCGCGAGAAGGATTGGTGGTCTCTGTATCACTAGGTATAGGACACCCTTCGGATGTATGAGAGGGTACTAACTCAGGAATGGGTGCAGGATGAGCTGGCTCTTCCTATTGACTTGGGTGACGAGCATATCATCTCGAACATGTTGTTAGGATGGTTATTTGGAGGAGGTGGACTCTCAGGTGACACCTCTGTGGTGCATCTGAGGGTATTGTAAGCGGAATGATGGCCACACTTTCAGGTGCAGGAGTGCTAAGTTGAGAGCTAGATGTAGAATAGTAAGGGACTGACTTATGGAAAGTAACATTAGTATTGACATAGTAGTGTCAACCAACCGGGTCATAAGATTGATACTACTTTTGGATTTTTGAGTATCTTAGAAAGATGAACTTGAGTGCATGAGGGGCAAGCTTATCTCTGTTGGGTCCATGAAGATGCACAAATGCCATACAATCGAAAACCTTGGATGACACTCCAAACAATTCACAGTTAGGAAATAGGATGGAATAAGGAACTTGCTTGTCGAGAATTGTAGATGGCATTCGATTAATGGGATAACAAGCAATCAACTCTGCATCTCCGTAGTATGTAGCTGGTACATTGACCTTTATCAAGAGAGTCCTTGTAACATCTAAGATATGTTAATGCTTTCTTTCTGCCACGCTATTCTGCTATGACATGTAAGGGCAACTTATTTAGTGGATGATTTACACTCTCGATAGAAGGCACAAAGAGAGTTGGTAAAAAGCTCCAATGCATTGTTTGATCGAATGATTTTCATGTTAGCCCAAAATTGATTTATGATCTTTTGGTACGAATGCCCTAATCATATCACCATCTTCGGACTTGGATTTCAAAAGAAATGTCCAAGGGAGGCGAAAGAAATCATCCATTTTCACCAAATAAAATTTGTGTCCCATATGATCCAGGGCCTGGTTATGTCTTTGAATGTCTAGGTGGAGTAACTGGAACAAAGCTTTTGAACCCTGATGTTGGCTCTTTAGGAATGTGCTTTTGTGATGTTTTCCAAGTTGCTTTACATTGGAAGGTGGCTGTTGGTAGAATTTGCGGTAGCATCTTTCGAAACTTATGTAGAGGTAGATGACCAAACCGGAGGCACCACAGGTAGCTATTAGCCCCTCCTGATGGAAGAGAGACATGACCTGCATAGAGGACGATAGTAGAAGATGGTAGACACCACCCTCTTCTCGACTACAACCAATAGTGCGTTGATAAACACCACTCTCTTCTCGATCGCATACGATTGGTTTCTATACTCATCGTCCGAGTCTCCACTAGCAACGATATACACCATCTTCTCCACCACAACCAATACTACTCTTTGCCAACTTATACGCATAGGCATATGTGGTCCTGAACCTTGCTCGATGTAATCTATGCAACCTCTTCCTAGAGCCAACTTGGCACTAGAACAACCTGTAAGGAAAGTAGTGGTAAAATCTTTACTTGGCCCCATATGATATTCTACCATGAAGGAATATAATTCTCTTCACTCTTGTTCCCTTCCTCTCTTTTCTTCTAATTGACATTGTAGAGTTTGGAGCCTCTGCTCTTCTATTCGTAAGTGTAATACAAGACTCAATCCTATTTTAAATCCTATTCCTAATATCCGAACTCTTACACTTATTTACACTTAAGAATCCTAAACCTATTAGGATTTGTAATTGCTTGGAAAATCGAGTCATATAAAAAATAAGAACTCTTAAATTCTCAACCATCTCAATTTTGAATTGAATTCCATCGCACATGATCTTTTTGTCGAGTCTTACATTAATCCATCTTTATTTGTAGACCTTCTCCTGCAGAGTCGTACCCACCTTAGGCATTGCACCCATCTAGGATGCACGCATAGCCCGACATAACCAAACTGGCTAACATAGAATCATTCTTCTCCCATGATTGAAGAATATGCCATTATCTTCATTTAAAGCAAACTTTACTTCCTTCTTGCACGTTCCTATAGCAAAGTACCAATGATTTACTAGTCTTTATCTTGAATCGCTCGCCTAAAGCTCTATCGTCTTTCATGGCTCTTACCTCGAACTTGTACACTCTATTTGGCATCCTTTTTTCCACGCATCAGCATGCATGCTTATTTGCTTATTTTGAGAGCACCCCCTCGCAAAAGAGATCTAATGCCCCTTGGACTCTAGAGTTCCCAACGAAATTTGATTCTTCTCAGTAGTAGACACATGTCTAACACTTTGTAGAATTTACACCATCCTATCAAATATGTAGAATCACATTGATACTATTCCTATGACATTGTGGGTCTCTCCACCTATCAACCTGATCGTGCTTCCTCTATCACATGCTCATTATGTATTGAACTACTCTCACTCCCTAGATGAGCATGTGTGTTTTGAACTTGCAAAGTTCAATAACGATTTTAGTTGGGAAAAATGAACAACTCACTTTATTCTTTAACCCTACATCTCTTTCTATAGAAAGAGACTCCCCCTCAAGCTAGAGCATAGATATCAATCATGCTCAGCTTGGACACACATGTATTAAAAATGGATCTAGCTAGAGGTTTGGTAAAGATATCAGCAGTCTGCGCCTTTGAAGTAACCTGGGAAGTGAAGATAAACCCCTTCTGAATCAAATCTCTGGTGCAATGGCAATCTACCTCCACATGTTTGGTACGTTCATGGCACATGGGATTGTTAGCAATATAAGTGGCAGCCCTATTATCACATCGTAGTTCCATAAGCCTATCAATCTGTACATGTAGATCACTCGGCAAGCATCTTACCCACATCAACTCTGCCGATGTCTGAGCTATAGCACAATACTCAGACTCAGCACTGGATCTGGATACCGCAGTCTTTTTTACTCTTCCAGGTAACCAAATTCCCTGTAACATACGTACAGAACCCTGTGGTAGACTTTCTGTCATCATGGCTGCCTGCATAGTTTGCATCAGAGTATCCAACTACGGTCATGGATGTCCCCCTAGTGAAGAGAAGACCCTGTCCTGGTGCTCTCTTCAAGTATCTGAGCACCATCATGGCTGCATCTCAGTGCTATCTGGTAGGCTTCTTTATAAACTGGCTCAACTTCCCTACTGCAAAGCAAATATTTGACCTAGTAATCATCAAGTAAAGTAGCTTTCCCACTAGCTGGCGATACTGTCAACTATCCACTGGCTCTGCATCATGGTCATACAGTCGTGCCTTAGGGTCCATGGAAATATTTGCCGGCTTGGCTCCTAGCATACCTGTCTCCTTTAGAACGTCTAGGGCATATTTTCGTTGAGATAAAACAATACCACGCCTACTACGAGCTACTTCTATCCTAAGAAAATATCTCAATGGCCCTAAATCCTTCATCATAAACTGATTTGCCAAAGTCTGTTTGATCTTAGCCACACCTACTGTATCATCACTAGTGATAATCAAGTCATCAACATAGACCAAAAGAGCCACAATACCTTTTCCGGTCTTTCTAATAAACAAAGAATGATCTGCAGACGATCTGATGAACCCTACAAATTCTACCACCTGGGAGAGCTTCTGAAACCAAGCTCTCGGACTCTGCTTGAGGTAGCCTTCTGCAACCTGCATACACACTCTCCTTGGACCTCGTAACCGGGGAGCTATTGCATGTAGATCTCCTCCTGTAAATCTCCATAGAGAAAGGCATTCTTCACATCAAGCTGGTAAAGATGCCAATCTCTTTGAACTGCCACGGAAATTAAAATCCTTACTATAGATAACCGAGCCACTAGTGAGAAAGTATCAAAAAAGTCCACCCCATGTCTCGGTGAACCCTTTGGCAACAAGTCGGGCCTTGTAGCGTGCAACGGATCCGTCTGGATTGTACTTGACTGCAAACACCCAACTGCAGCCAACTACTGTAGCATCCTCTGCTAAAGGTGTAAGATCCTAAGTACCACGTGACGTAAGAGCAGCCATCTCATCCTCCATGGCCTGGTGCCACTTTGGATCAAGCATAGCCTGCTGGTAGGTGGCAGGGATTGATATGGCAGAAAGAGCACGATAGAAGCTCCCAAAAGCTAACCCATAGCCATCAGTAGCTAGACTACCTGCAACATGGTATCTGGACTCAGATGTGGGGTGCCCTTCTAATGGCAATAGGAAGGTCGAGATCCGCTATTTGATCCTCTTGTATTGGTTGTGAAGCAGAAGGATCCTCCTCCGGGCATCTATTATCAGAGGGTGTCTTGTCATCATTTCACACCCTATCTCTGGTCTCCTGAGATGGAGATGGTGAAGTCTGTGTGGCTTCTGTAGGAGGTGGCATTTGAAAAGTGCTATGAGGTCGCTGATATGTAACAATGGGTTTAGAGAACTTCACAAGATCAGTCATAGTAGGTGGGGGAGCATAAATAGGTACTGCCTCCAAGGGAATGGGAGGTATAGGCATGGGAGCCTCCGTAACCTCAGGCGATAAACTCCAGGCAGCAGTAGAAAAATATGGAGTAGACTCATGAAACGAAACATCGGTACTCACATAGTACCTACTAGTAAGAGGATCGAACCATCTATATCCTTTCCAAGTCCGTGAATATCCCAGGAACACGCACTTAATTGCTCGTGGTGCCAACTTGTCTCGTCTTAGAGAAAGAAGGTGAACAAATGCAACACAACCAAACACACGTGGCGGCACATGAAAAAGCTCCTGCTCAGGGTGCAATATATGCCAAGGTATCTGCTCATGAAGTATTGAGCTGTGCATCCAATTGATCAAATAGCAAGTTGTAAGAACTGTATCTCCTCAATATATCGGAGGCACACTGTGGTGGATCAACATGGTATGAGCCACATCTAGAAGATGTCTGCTTTTTCTCAGCCACCCCGTTCTGCTGAGAAGTATGAGCACACGTGGTCTGGTGCACTATCCCATGAGACCTGTAGAAGGCAGACAACCTAGTGGTGCATAATTCAAGTACATTATCAGATCTCACTACTTTAATAGTGGCTGAATACTGATTCTTAACCTTCAACATGAAACTTTCAATAATAGATCCAACATCTGATTTATTTTTCAATAAAACACCCAAGATAGACGTGAAAAATCATCAACCATTACTAAGTAGTAACGGTGACCTTGCCTGTCTGGTATTCTTCTCGGACCCCACACATCATGTATAATAACTCAAATAGGGTTGTCGATCTAGGACGAGTACTCACCGGATAGGAGGAATGACGATGCTTGCCCAACTAACAAGCATCACAGCAAATCTGGGTCGTAGGAGATATATGTGGAATGACTCGACGAAGGCTATCCAAATGAAGGTGTCCAAGGCGGAGATGCCATTGAAATGCACTTGTAGGTGTAGAGGATCTTTCCTCGACATGTAGATGTAAGTGGAGTCTGAGCCAATTGATAAACCCCATGCTCTACATGTCCGCTGCCAATCACCTTCCTTGTCAATTTGTCTTGAATAGTACATCCCACAGCATCAAATATTGCACGACAATTAAGTTCCTTAGTAATTTGGCTGACTGAGAGAAGACTCATAGGAAAGTATGGAACATACAAAACATCAGGCAATCTCAATATAGAAGTTACCAGTACCTTGCCCTGACCTACCACCTTGGAGTGTCGGCCATCTGCAACCTGAACAGTCCTGCTAGTTGGTAGTGAATGAAGATGGGTAAAGTAATCCCGATCTCCACTGAGGTGCTGGGAGGCTCCTGAATCCACAAGCCATTCTGAGCAACTCTGATTCATGCTACGTGCAATGGAACTCAATTCGCTTGGTCCCTTAAGTCTATCGTGATGATTATGACCTTGGAGTAGTCTCTTATACTTATTTCGGGCAATAATCATAGTGTCATCTCTCAACTCTTGAGTGGTAGAAATACCACTAGAAATAGGCTGAAAGTACTGGTTTTATACTTTCCAACCTCTGTATCGATATCCAGTGACATTTCTGACAACCCTAATAATGCCATTGTGCCTTGAGAGGAAGGATAAACCCAGAAAACAGATCTGAATCATCAATTTCAGATTATGAAGAAGGTCTGAAATATAGAAGATGAACCCCTTGATCACGAGATCCATGCATACACCACCTGGAGATTAGATCAAAGGCCTTAAAGGAACCCCTGGAACCAATAGAGGCTACACTAGAATGCGGGGAACCATCCTAGCATGGCTATCAAGGAGGTCAGGGGCGCAGACGATAGGCGGCGACGCTCAGAGGTTAGGGGCGGTGCTTTGAGGTTGGGTGGCGCTGCTCCGAGGTCGGGGGCAACGTAGGGGCAGCGCTCCGAGGTCGGGGGTTATGGTCTAGGGAGGCGCTGCGATCTCCGGGCGACGCTGCAACCTTTGACCAATGAGGCACCATGAGAGGCGACGCTGCGGTGCCTCGAGGAACACAAATCACCGCCTACAGAGGGGTGGCGGTGCTTTGTGGCACTCGGAGGAGGCTCGCTAGGGCCAGCAGCGGTTGGCGGCGAGCATCAGCAGTAGCTGCGACCGCGGTGGCGACCTGCTAGGGCTGGTGGCGGTGGGTGGCTCACCAGAGCCGCCTCTCATGGGTTTGTATTAGGAGGATTAGGGTTTTTGGTGGAGGGGTACGGAGGTTTGTGAGAGGTAAGATACTAGATCGCCGATCTAGGATCGCCGCTCTGATACCAAGTTGGGAAAAATGAACAACTCTATTCTTTAACCCTACCTCTTTTTATATAGAGAGAGAGGTGGGTGCAGATTACCGTAACACCCCATGAAGAAAACAAAACATACATAGCAGCACATAACACCAATATACCAAATAAATAGCTAGACTCCATAACAATTTTAAATCTAACTTCTTTTCTACCTCAAGCAAGTTGCCATTTCTCCTTTTAATATGACAACTGATGCGATCTCATCTGAGTCTATGCTAGCATTTGACTTCTTCCCTTGAATCTTCATCTCTTTCTTTATCTTCCCTTCACGTCTCAAATAATTGGCTATAATGTGACTGCCTTCATCATAGTAGAAGCATGTGTAGGGTCTCGATGACTTGGATCATCCTCTTCCACTTGTCCGGTGCTTTGATCTTCAAAGCTACTCTCAGCAATTGGTGCTCAACTATCCTTGAGGCTTGAATGTTACTTCACTTGCATCCTTCAGTTGCAACTCGTTTATCAGCAACAAGGCAACAACCTCATCTCGTATGATTGACTCCTTCCATAGAGTAGTTCCATTATGTGATCAAAGGAAGGTGGAAGAAAACTTAAGATGATCAACAATTTGTCCTCCCCTTTTCTAGATGTCTACCTGTCCGTTCTTGGTCTTCTCCTTAAGAGTGAATACATTTGTCACTGTTTGAGTTACCAAGTTTATCAGGTTTGCTTTATTTGGAATATTTAGTTTAGTCTATTTTCTATTCTTGTTTACATCTTCTATTTCTATTAGGACTACTTTGTAATTCTTCCACCTAGACTCTTTATATAAAGAGGTCAAGGGGACTCTATATTCAATAAAACGAATTATTATTCTCCCCACATGCCATTAGAGCAGGGAAAACCCTAACCTTAGGTCTCTCTCTCTCTCTCCCCTTGCCTAGGGAGGCATGCCGCCACCCCTTCCTTCCTTGCTTGAGGACTGATGCTGTCGCCCCGTCTTCCCTCTGTCTCATTGCAACCCTCCTTTCTCTCTCTTCCTTTCATGCGTGTTGCATAGAGGAGAATGGGCCACCACTGCCTTCTCTCTTTCTATCTTTCTGTATGTCTTCCACTCGCACATGCTACGATTACGAAAAGGAGAAGGGGCTATCGTTGCCTCCTTCCCTCTTCGCTCGTGCGTGTCGTGTGGGGGAAGGGGCTAGTGTTGCCCTCCTCATTCCTGTGTGCACCACCATCGTGCGTATTGGTTTTGCCATGTTCGCACAAGACCCTGCTCTCACTCGTAAGCCACCATGCAAGCCCACACGTGATCTCATGAAGCGCAAAGATCTCTTCCTCTTAATGGTTGACATAGGAACAATCGGTATTGCGGGGGTGGGAGGGAGGGCGGCTTTACCTTTTGCACCCAATTGAAAATTGGATATTTCTTTTTTAATTTGAATTGTGAATTCTATTGAGTAAGCTATCCTCTACTACTGCTAATGCAACAACTGTTGATGTTGCATCAGGATTCGTTGCCTAACCTAGTCCAGCTTTTGCATCCTTTAATCCCTTTGTGGATATCGATGATGGTAATGACTGGTGGGGGAACCGAGCTTGCTGCTCATCCTTCCTCTTAACTTTTCTGCTTGCCTGCCTCTACTTTTAGATAGGGACCTTTCTTGATTTTTTTCCCTTCTCCTCGAGGGGTTTCCATAGCCATGAGATGTCTCCTACCTTTATTACTTTTTGATCATCTCCTCTTGCTTGCATGCAACTCCCCTGCTTTTATCTTGTCTAAGAGAAAAGGATTTTTATTGGTGAGAGGCGACTACCTGCTTGCCTGGTGGTCTGCTTGCTTGCCTTCTTTAGCTTGGCGATTACGTTCGTAAAGGGGGTCCTAGTTTTGCTATACATCCTGCAAGATAGGTGTTGCACACTCCAACTTAGGGGGAGTGCTAGAGTTACTAGGCTTATTAGGTTATAAGGTTGCTTTATTTAGAATATTTGGTTTAGTCTATTTTCTTTTCTTGTTTGCATTTTCTTTTTCATTTAGGGCTACTTTGTAATTCTTCAACCATGACTCTCTATATAAAGATGTTAGGGGGGCTATTTTCAATAAGGCGAATTATTAAGTCACAATGTTGTTGAATTTGTCTAAGTTCACCTCCAAATAGTCATCCTCAAACCTCCTTATATCACACAACCTCGTTACTAATTTGTTTATTAGAGATTTGAACTTGTATGTGCTTTTATTCTTCTCGTAGGTATTAACTAGATCATCCATCTAAGGGACCTCCCAAAGAGTGTGTTTTGCCAAGAACAATTGTATAGTGTTGCTTGCAAGATCTCTCTTCTTTTACTACTCTTCATCGGTTAACTTATCTAGCTTCTCTTTCTTTTAGATATCTTTGACAAGTCTTGATGTGAGGATATTCTTTACCATCACTGAGTAGAAGACAATGATTCAATCTATTCATCAAAAGAGCCCAACACCTCTTTGTATAGAGAAGAGGTATTGGGAAGATAATAGGTATGTCCAAAGGAACAATAGAAATAACAAAATAGCCAAAACAAAATAACAAAATAGTAAGATCGAAGGGGTGTCTCAACACTCGCTCTCAAGCTAGAGTATAGATGTTAATCATGCTCAGCTTGGAATGGTAGTCGTGTTGAAAGCAGAACATGAAAGAGGCCTTGTGAAGACATCTGCTGTTTGGTCTCAGATGTGACAAAAAGTAATGTGTAACATCTCTCGTTGGATTAAGTCTGGTGCAGTGGCAATCCACCTCGACATGTTAGGTGTGCTCATTGAATATGAGATTGTTTGTAATATATGTAGTTGCTCGATTGTTGCATCTTTTCTCTATAGGTTCTTCGATCTGAACATGCAAACCACGTAGTAGAAGCCTTACCCAGATCATCTCTACGGTTATTTGGCCCATTGCCCTATATTTTGACTCAACGCTAGATTTGGAAACTACTTCCTATTTCTTGCTCCTCTAGGTAACTAGGTTACTAGTAACAAATGTGCAAAATCAAGTAGTGGATTTCTTATCAGCCAAGCATCATGCATAATTAGCATTAGAATAATTACTGTCATGGGAGATCAATTCTGGAAAAGTACCTCTCGTCTAAGTACTTTCTTCAGGTATCTAAACATCTGCATAGTTGCTTGCCAGTGTTGCTTGGTTGGTTTGTTCATAAACTGACTAAACTTTCCAATAGCTAAAGCAATTTCAGGTTTGGTAATCGTTAGATATAATAATTTTCTCACAAGCTACCTGTATGCCTGACTGTCAATGGGCTCTGCCTGCTCATCATAAAGATGTACCTTGGGGTCTATAGGAATATTTGCTGGCTTGGACCCTAGCATCTCTGTCTCCTTGAGCATATCCAAATCATACTTGCACTGGGACAACACAATCTCCTACTTGCTTCTTGCCACCTCTATGCTAAGGAAATATTGAAGTTGCCTAAAGCCCTTCATAACAAATTGCTCAGCTAGGGACCTCTTGATCTCAGTTATCCCAGCATTGTCATCACCGGTAATAATGAAATCATCAACATAGACTAGTAAGGCCACAACTCCCTTCTTAGTTTTCCTGACAAATAAAGAGTGACCTGACGATGACCTCTGCAAACCCTTCTTCTCTACCACCTCTGAGAGCTTCTGGAATCGTGCTCTTGGACTTTGTTTAAGGCCATAGATGGCTTTCTTCGGCTTGCACACATACTCCCCCTGAACCTTAAAACCAAGGGGCTGTTCTATGTACACCTCCTCCTGAAGATTGCCATAGAGGAAGGCGTTCTTTACATCAAATTAGTGAAGCAACTAGTCCTTGTGGGTAGCAATAGAGATAAGTATCCGGACTGTTGATAGGCGAGCAACAGAGGAGAAAGTATTGAAGAAGTTTACTCCATATGTCTTGGTGAACCCCTTCACCACCAATCGAGCATTGTGCCTTTATATAGACCAATCAGGGTTGTATTTCAGGGTAAAGACCCAACGAGATCCTACCAAGTGAGATCAGTTGGAAGAGGAGTAAGCTCCTAAGTGTGTTGAGTCCGAAGAGTAGCCATCTCATCCTCCATGGCTTTACGCCATTTTGGATCAAGGCTTGCTGGTATGTGGAACGTATCTCTGTTGCAGCTAGTGCCGTAGTAAAGAGTTCAAAGGTAGTCCCCAAATTAGTTGTAGATATAGCTTCAGCCACATGGTATTGTGCACAAGAATGAGGAGCCTTCCGAATAGCAATTGGAAGATCATCATCCGGGACAACATTACCTAGTCTTGCACAATCACCACTAGACACAATCGCTAGATGCCTCAACACATACCTGACTCGAGGAGGGTGGGCCCAAAGTAGGGGGTGCGTTGCCTGTAGGTAATTGGCAACTGAAAAGTAATAGGTGGATCCCTAAATCTTTGATCATCACTACCACTGTTAGGTGTAGAACTACTCACAGGTTTTTGATTGCCACTGTTAGGTGCAGGACCAACCTCAGAAACTAGAAACTCATCCATAGAAACATGAGGAATAGGCATAGGAGAAAACTCAATCTCTGGTGCTAACTATCATGCTGTGAGGGAGAAGTAGGGACCGACTGGTGAAAAGTAACATTAGCACTTACATAGTGCCTGCTAGCTACTGGATCAAAACACCGGCATCCCTTCTATGTTTGTGAATAACCAGGGAAAACATACTTCACAACTCTAGGTGCCAGCTTATCTCTCCCTGAACCCAATTGGTATACAACACTACACATCCAAATACGAGGTGGAAGCTGAAATAGATCACAGGATACAAAATATGCCATGGGGTTCGTTCATGTAATACGGAAGAGGGTGTCTGGTTAATAAGATAGTAAGTTGTAAGCACCACATCACCTCAGTATAAGTGTGGCACACAATGATGGATCAATAGTATACAAGCCACACCCAATAAATGTCTGTGTTTCCTCTTTGCCACACCATTTTGCCGTGAGATATGGGGACATGACGTCTGATGTATAATACCATGAGACTTGTAGAAAGTAGCTAATTTGGTGGTGTAAAACTCCAATGCATTATCAGATCTCACAATTTTAGCCATAACAAAAAATTGATTTTTTATTTCTAATAATAATGTCTCAATCACATGTCCAGCATCAGATTTACACTTTAACAAAACTAACCACGACAATAGGAAAAAATCATCTACTTTAACCAAGTAATAGTGGTGTCCTTGTCAGTCAAGAATCTGACTAGGGCCCAAGACGTCCATATGCAGTAATTGAAACATAGTAGTAGTCCTTGGTCTAGTGCTAGAAGAAAAAAAGGATCTGTGGTGCTTTCCCAACTGTCATGCGTCACAATGTATCTCAATAGTGAGTGAAATATGCAGGATGATGCGTTCGAGCCTGTCTAGAGAAGGGTGACCAAGGCGACAGTGCCACTGCAAGGCACTCCCAGTAGTAGAACTAACATCACCTTGGCAAGTAGCAGCAGGTGGTGTCTGGACTAGACGATACACAACCCCTTCTTCATGTCCTCCAACAATTATCCTCATCGTTAGCTTGTCCTTAAAAGTGCATCCCACATCATAAAAAATAGTATGACAATTGAGATGTTTCGTAATCTTATTAATAGTCAATAAGTTTAGTGAAAAGTCAGGAATAAAAAAGACATCGGGCAATGTGATGGTGGGGGTCACTGCCACCTCCCCCCTGATCGTCAATCTATGCATGTCTGCCATCTGCAAATTGTCCTACCATGGGGTACTGACTATAGTTTGCCAAAACAACCCTAATCTCTTAACAGATGACGTGAATCACCAGAATCTACTAATCATGACATACTTGCAGAAGCTTGGGCACATATGTCTATAACTGATGAGGAGGCAAAAGCAACAGTCTCAATAGATGATGTGGCTGACTCTTGAGTCAACTGGGAGAGGTGTTGAAGTAAAGCAGAGCAGGTACAACAGCTGTAGACACTTCTATAGTTACTGAAGCTTGGTTAGCTATTGGAGGTCTTCCATGTTTAGTCCAACATGAAACCTCCACATGGCCAACCTTGCCACAGTGGTACATGTGGTACGAGGCCTACCAAATGCACCTTGTCCTCTTCCACGTCCATGGGTAGAAGGTGCTCCCCAATCACCATGTCTTGCAACAATAGCTAGGGCAGACTCCTAACTAGCATCTCCTGTTTGAGGTATCGTCACGTCAATCCGACTCAGGTGACTATAGACTTCCTCCAGGGTAGGAAGCTTAGAAAGAGTAAGAATCTGTGAACGGGTAGCTGTGTACTTCGAGCCAAATCCTGACAGAAATTGGTGAACTGTAGCCTTTTTGTGGTACTCTCTGTGTACAACACGTGTAAACAGGCCTACATGCATTGTACTTCTCCTGAAGCCCCTTAAGGGCAGAGTAGTATTGAGAAAGAGATCTTCCTTCTTACTTCCACTGAGACAGCTCGTGATTAATATGAAAAACTCTATATGAGTTCTCATGTGAGTACATGTCACGGAGATTGTCCCACATCGCCTTGACTGTCGGATATACATGATCTTGTCTCCAATTTATGGAATCATGCAATTCATTAACCATGCCATGACTATTGTGTTGTCTTTCTTCCATATGGCATACTTTCCCGTCTTCTTTGTGGGCTATGACTCTAACAAAATGTGCTCCTTGTCATGATCTTCCACTGTCGTCAGGAACATCTAAGTAGGGGTGTTAATCGAACTGAACATACTCTAACATAGGTATGTTTGAGTTCGGGTTCGAGTTCGGTTCAATAACGAAATCGAACATTTGAGTTTGGTTCGTTATTTGTTCATTTGAGTTCAAATGAATATGTTCGATGAAGTTCGATAATATGTTCGAAATTAGAGTTCAATAACAGTTCGTTTGATAATAGTTTAATAATAGATTGACAGTCCTGGGGAAGTGGTGGATGGTTGAGGAGGATGAGGGAGTGTTGGTGATTGGTGAGTGGTGGTTGGGTGAGGAGAAAGGAGTGCTGGTGGTAGCGGTAGCCGATTGAGGGGCTCAATGGTGTTGGAGGAGATGGCGGTGGTTCGGAAAACTGCAAATGTAGAGGAAGAAGAGAGGAAGAAGGGAGGAGAGGACCTAACCTTGAGAGTGATGGCACACTAGTGGTTGATGGAAGAAGATGGTGGTGCACTAGTGGCAGCAACAGAGTCATGGAGGCGTCTGGTGGTGACTTGATGCAAGGGTTTTTCTTTTGCCAATGTGGGAGTTAGAGCTGTGTTTGTGGGAGAGTGATTGGGGGGGGGGGGGGGGGAGTGGAGGAGCCATGGTTCGGGGATGGTTTTTGTTTTGTTTGGTTTTTTTTTTTTGTTTTTGGGGATGGGACTATTCTCGTAAGTGCATTGTTGGGGTAGCACTTAACTGTATTCTAAGGAATTTTCTGCCACTCCATTTTTACATGGATGTCTCCATTTTATGTGTATCTCTTTATGTGGTTATCTTACTGAAATCCATGAAGTTAAATAAATTCATGCCTTGTGGGTCACATAGGAGTTCACCCATGTAACTTCATGCACCTTATTCACCATTATTGTATAAATGGTACACGGAAACAAATTGAATAGGTTGTAATGGTCTTGTGTGATGGTTTATCTTCATAAAAAATTAGCTAGCCAATATTATTAATAAGCTATATTGCCCCTTAATTTCATCAACCCCCTTAAGTAAATCACCCTTATGGGGGGAGGGGGGAGGGGTGAGGGGTCACTTTTTTTTTGAAAAATTAAATGAATTCTTTATATTTACATAAATATATAATTACACACACAAATGTATGTCTCTATGTGTTTTCGAACTCAAACTATTGAATGAAAATACATTACGTTCACGTTCGGTTCATTAAGTTAACAAACAATTTTAATGTTCATGTTCAATTTGTTTTTTTTCGAATGAACTTTTATTTAATATTTTATCGAATAAATTCGAGTCGAATTTGAACTGTTCAGTTTGATTAGCACCCCTACATCTGAGACCACCTGGGGTAATTGGTCTCATCTAACTTGATGATGGGATCAAAAAATGGACTTTTGTAGGTCGTGCACTTGGGAACAACACTCGATGTCAGCTTAGAGGAACTAGAAGCTGCCATTCGTAGATGAGAAAATACATCAAAACTTGGATCTGAAATTATTTTTTATATCGTGGAAAAATCAAACACACTGAGCAGGCCTTAGACATGAAGATTTAGGAGATCAGAGACCTAAAACTTGTGTCTAAGAACACATAGGTGCCCTTACACTGCAGCTGGGTGTCAGTGTCGTGCCACTTGGGAGGAGCTTCTTGCCGATCCTGTGTTGCTGGAGAAGGCCTACGTTGTTGCTGCAGTACTGGCGGGAGGTTGATGAGGGTTAGCGGTGGTGAAGAGAGGAGAGAGAAGGATTTGGGTGTTAAGGTTTTTGGAAGGCCTTGTTTGGTGGGATACCAGAACTCAGTCTAGGACCATGCTATAATACTAAGTAGGAGAAAATGATTCAATCTATTCATCAAAAGAACCTAACACTTCTTTATATAGCGAAGAGTTATTGGGAAAACAACAGGCATGTCCAAAGGAACAATAGAAATAACAAAATAACTAAATCAAAATAACGAAATAGTAAGACCGAAGGGGTGTCTGAACACACTGCTATCACAAGGCGAAGTTCTTCCTATTGAAAGGCTCCACGGAAAATGATGTGTCCTTCAAGATGAACTTCGCCATCATATGTGTGGATGTAGTGCTCCTGCAGCTTACCCAACACCTCTTTATATAGAGAAGAGATATTGGGAAAATAACAGGCATGTCCAAAGGAACAATAGTAATAACAAAATAACTAAAACAAAATAACAAAATAGTAAGACCGGAGGGGTGTCTCAAAACACTCTACCACAAGGTGAAATTCTTCCTATTGGAAGGTGTTGGTAGAGTTATTAGAGTCATCTGTCATGTTTCTTGTCCTGTTGGACTTATGATGTATTTTTCCCAACACATCTCCTTATATAAAGAGGTGTAGGGCTTCATTTGAGAATAAGATAAGTCATTTTCTCCGACTTGGTATCAGAGCGGTGATCCTAGATCGGCAGTTTGGTATCCCACCCCTCACAAGCCTTCGTACCCCTTCATCAAAACCTTAGTTTCCCGTTTTACACCCATGCGAGCCGCCGCCGGCTAGCCACCAGCTGTCGTCGGCCTTAGGAGGTTGCTGCAACAGTCGCAGCGGCTGCTGGTGCCCGTTGTGACTCTAGCTGCTCTTCTCCCTTGAGTTGCAGGTTGCCTTCTCGAGCACTAGTGTCGCCAGCAGGCCCTAGCGGACCTCTCCTCGAGCCCTAAAAGGTGCTGTTGCCTCTTTAAGGGCTCTGCAGTGTCGCCTCGAGGCCCTATGTCGCCTCTCATCGCGTTGAGGGCCTCTTTGAGGGCTCTGCAGCGCCGCCTCGAGGCCCTACACCGCCTCTCCTCGTGTTGAGGGCCGGTCTGGAGGTCGCGACGCTGCCCTGAGGGTGTAGCACTGCCTGACGGTTGGTCCAGCACCTGGGAGCATCACCCCGGTGCCTCCCCTTACCTCGGGACAACACCTCCCATCACCGGAGCGTTGCCTCAGACCACGGTAGCAACGCCACCTCCGTTACCCATCACGTGTAGGTCACAATGGTGGTTCTGGGGGTCGGTTGAGCCTGCCTAAGCACTGTTAGGATATGTCCTAACGTCCTAACATGCGTTAAAACCTGATCTACAGGATTTTTGTGATTCTTGAGATGTTTTCTAGGGTTTCTTTGCCTTAGATCTCATGTTCAAGAGATCATTTTTTCTCTGGTTGTGAAGTCTTCAGATCTGAATATTAATTTCATATTGCTCTTGTGGTATCTTGTGATAGTCCTAAGGCATGATGGCCTCCTCAGAATCTTCGGAAGTGTTATCAGTTACTGTTACGGACAACGGAGGTTATAAATCGCATTTCTTTGTTCCTATTGCCAAGTTGTACGAGGCCAATTATGTTAGATGGTCTCAAACATTCCTCATGACTGTTGAGGGACATGATAAGGAACACCTACTGTTGGAGATGGAGCCACAAGATAAAACAGGAAAAAATGTCACGTGGAAGAAAGATAATTCCATGGTCCGTGCATGGATCATGAATTCTGTTGAACCTTAGATCTGTGATGGGATCATGTACTACAAGACAACCAAGGAGATGTAGGATTCTCTACGCGATACATCTTCTCATGAAAAGAATTTTAGCAAAGTGTTTGAGATTCATCATACCCTTGGTCGTCTCAAATAAGCAGGTCGGTCTTTGTCGCAGTATTATGCCACCCTAAAGGGGCTTTTTGAGAAATATAATGCTTGTCGACCTGTTTGCACGTGTGCCACTTAGAGGGCACATAGGAAGTATGCTGTCCTTCAATTTCTTGATGGACTTGGGCCTGACTATGAGGCTACTAGGTCCCCGATCCTTGCTCTAGCTGAGCTACCATCTCTGGAGGAGGCTTATAGCTGCATGAGCAGAGTGGTTGTTAGGCAACCCGTGTCAAAAAGTAGACAAACCCCTATACTTGTTGCTAGTCGAGGAGGACATGGTGCTCCATCCACAAGGGGGAGAGGGCGTGGTGGTCGAGGTACGAGTGGTAGACCTTGCACCATTTGCTCGCATTGTGGAAAGATAGGCCATACAGAGGCCTCTTGCTGGACAAAGCATGGTCGACCTCCCGTGGCCAACCATGTTGTCGCTTTGGAGGATGGAAGCGACATGGTGTCCCGTGCAGACTATGATGCTATGATCCAGCGTCTCTTCCAGTTGTCCCAGGAGACTACTACTACTATCGCAGATACCGTTGCCTTAGCCACTTCAGGTATGACTTTCGCTTATAGGTTTGGTACCACTGATAATACATTGTGGTTGGTGGATTCTGGCGCATCTCAACATCTCAGTGGAGATGAGACGTGTTTTGGATAGGTTTCTAATGTCCTCTCAGGGAGATCTGTGCAGGTAGCATATGGCAGGCAGTGTAGGATTCATGGCAGAGGAGATATTATAGTGACTCCTACTCTGACATTGCCTAATGTTCTTTATATTCTAGAATTTTCTATTAGTCTTTTGTTTGTCAGTAGAATTACAAAAGACTTGCACTGTTGTGTAATATTTGATGAGCTAGGCTGTATTTTTCAGGACAAACTCATAGGGAGGATGATTGGTGGCGAACATGAGGAAGGGGGTGTGTATCGCCTAGTCCAGAATTTAGTTGTCGCTACATGTCAGGGCGAGGTTGCATTTAGTGATGGTACAGCTCTTCAGTGGCACCGATGTCTTTGACACCTACCATTGGATAGGCTTCGACGTGTCATTCCTTATATTTCACCGGCTATAGAAATTTTGTGTGATGCATGCCAGCTGGGAAAGCATCACAGGACCAGTTTTCCTTCTACTTCATCTCATAGTTCTTATGCTATCTTTGATTTACTGCATATGGATGTCTGGGGACCAAGTCGTATCCCGAATAGACTGGGTCATAGATTTTATCTACTTATTGTCGATGATTTTCCACGATGTCATGGTTATTTCTTTTGAAAAATAAATATGATGTTGGATTAGTGATTGAAACATTTATCTTACAAGTAAAGACTCAGTTTTCTACTATTGTGAAGATTGTGTGGTTGGATAATGCTTTAGAGTTCTGTACATCTAAGTTGGCAGGCTTTTATAGATATCTTGGGATTGTTCATCAGACATCCTGTCTACATACGTCGCAACAAAATGATGTAGTAGAAAGAAAGCACCATTATGTTCTTGATGTGGCTAGAACATTATTGATCCAGCACAATGTACCATAGATATATTGGGGAGATGTAGTGTTGACTGCATGTTATTTGATTAATAGATTGCCCAACTTAGCCATATAAGAACAAGTTCCGTGGCTGGTTCTTCATTCTTAGAAGGATCTATTCACTGTTCCACCTTACGTGTTTGGTTGTGTTGCCTTTGTTCACATTCTTAGACCTGGTAGAGACAAATTGGCTCAAAGAGCAGTGAAGTGTGTGTTTTGGGATACAGTAGCACCCAGAAAGGATACATATGCTATGACCCACGTGGTGAGAAACATTATGTAACTGCAAATGTCACTTTTCATGAGTCCATTCCTTATTTCTCTATAGATGGTAATTAGGTGACATTTGAGAGGAATTTGGCTCCTATGCTTGTTCTACTAGTTCCCTTGGAGCAAATCTCTATTACACATCATGAAGATATACCTACCACGGAGATTTCTATGAGGCAGAGAGCAGAAAATACTCAGGTATATAGGCTACTTGTGAAATGCAGACATCATACATGGCGACAAAAACACACCCCCACTACACCTCAGCTACCTATCTCCTCTTCTAGTCAGGTATGTCTTGATACTGACGTCAGTTGTCTTAGTGGTACTTGTGCAGGTTCCTCTGATGAGTCTCATACTCCAAGTACTACTGACCATAGTGAGGAGGATCTTGACCTCCCAATTGCTATTTGGAAGGCTCCATGCAGCTGTGCCCAGTATCATAATGTACAGACAGTTTCCACTGCCAACCTCTGTAGTTCCTTGCTGCATTCACAATAGCACTATCTGCAATGTATGTTCCTACCTCCCATTAGCAGGTCATGTTGGATCCAAACTGGCGTCAGGCCATGGATGATGAGATGGCTGCTTTACAGTCTAGAGGGACGTGGGACTTGACTACCTTGCCTCCTCATGCTAGAATAGTTGGGTGTTGCTGGGTTTTTGCTGTTAAATACAACCTAGATGGTACGATCTCTCGCTACAAGGCAAGATTGGTGGCAAAGGGATTTACCCAAATATATGGGTAGATTTCTGATACCTTCTCTCTGATTGCTTGACTGTCTACTATTTGGATTTTGATGTCTGTAGCAGCTTACTGTGTTGGGCCTTTTCATCAGTTGGATGTCAAGAACGCATTCTTGTATGGAGATCTTCAGGAAGAGGTCTATATGCAACAACCGCCTGGGTTTGAGGCTCAGGGGGAGTGTGTCTGTAGATTGAAGAAATCAATCTATGGTTTGAAGTAAAGTCCAAGAGTATGGTTCCATAGACTTTCGGAGGAGGTACATGTAATGGGACTTGTAAGGTCCTCTGCTGATCACTCCTTATTTGTCAGGAAGAGTAAAAGGAGAGATCTTCAGGAAGAGGTCTATATGCAACAACCGCCTGGGTATGAGGCTCAGGGGGAGTGTGTCTGTAGATTGAAGAAATCAATCTATGGTTTGAAGTAAAGTCCAAGAGTATGGTTCTATAGACTTTCGGAGAAGGTACATCTAATGGGACTTGTAAGGTCCTCTGCTGATCACTCCTTATTTGTTAGGAAGAGTAAAAGGGGAGTGGTTGTGCTTCTTGTTTATGTGGATGACCTAATCCTCTCTGGAGATGATGTTGCTGGGATAGCTGAGGTAAAAAGGAAGTTGGCTGATATCTTTGTGATGAAGGATCTGGGTGAGCTTAGATATTTTCTTGGGATCGCAGTGGCACGCAGCAAAAAGGACATTGTTCTTAGTCAACGGAAGTACGCCCTTGATATCTTGCAGGAAATAGGAATGATGGGGTCCAAACCTGCCAATATACCTACGGATCCCAAAGGGCATCTCTATGATACTGAGTCTCTGACTATAGATAGCAGATCATATAGGTAGTTGGTCGGTAAGTTGTATCTTACTATTACACGTCCGGATCTTTCCCTTGCAGTAGGAATGCTCAGCCAATTCATGGACAAACCGATTAGGCAACACTGGGATGCTGCTATACAGGTACTTAGGTACATGAAGAAAGCACCTGACAGAGGTTTTATTTCAGAGGGGCACATCTATGAGTGTTGTTGACTACTTTGATGTGATGTTGACTATGCAGGTTGCATGATAGACAGGAAGCCAACAACTGGATTCTGTACTTATGTGGCAGGCAACTTAGTGACGTGGAGAAGCAAGAAGCAACTGGTGGTATCTAGGTCAGCGCAGAATCAGAGTATAGGGTTATGGCTCAGGCAACTATAGAGATGATTTGGATCAGATCTGTTCTACATGATCTCCATATTCAGGAAGAGGGACCAATGGAGATGAGATGTGATAATCGTGCTGCTACTTATATTGCCAACAATCCAATGTTTCATGAACGGATAAAATATGCTGAGGTTGATTGCCACTACACTAGAGACTGGATACAACGTGGAATTATCTACACTTCATCTGTGTCATCTGAAGATCAGATTGCAGACATATTCACGAAGCCACTTGCAAGATCTGCTTTTGGTAAGTGTTGTTCCAAGTTGAGCATCATTGATATATATGCTCCAACTTGAGGAGGAGTGTTGGTAGAGTTATTAGAGTCATATGTCATGTTTCTTGTCCTGTTGGACTTATGATGTATTTTTCCCAACACCTCTCCCTATATAAAGAGGTATAGGATCTTATTTGAGAATAAGATAAGTTATTTTCTCCGAAGGAAGACTCCATGGAAAATGATGTGTCCTTCAAGATGAACTCCGCCATCATATGTGTGGATGTGGTGCTTTTTCTGGCTTCAAGTGTCCAATTGCCTCTAATCAAATCAGATCTCCACCAATTGAATTGAAAAACACTAGGATGCACTATCTAGAAAATTAAAGTTGAATATGCTTGATCCAAGACATCCATTCTATCTGGATCCTGCCAAAATTTCAATTTGGATTCCTCGATCATCTAAATTAGCCTCCAATTCTCTTTGATTTAACTAATGAATCTTGACCTCCAGGTCTATTATACTAAGGTGCACCCTTTACTTTAGCCTGTGGTTTGCCTCTCTGGCATGAGGTCGGCACTACAATCTCCTTTGTGCGAAGGCTGCCTTCGCAACCTTATCCTTTGATGGTTTTTGGATCTGGCAACCCCCATAACCATTGTTGATGACCTGCTCATGGTTGAGTATCAACCCCCTCAACCAAGTTGACACTGATATCAGTTGTTGGGCACAGTGAAACATGAACAATGCATGCATGACATGCACAAATATTGGGATGCATGATTTAACAATAGAGGGTCACCTCTCAGGACCATTAAAGAAAGAAAGCTTTCATTATGTAGAAAAGCAGAGTACAACTCTCTTGAATCTTGCTCTCTTCCTTTCTTGTCTCTCCAATCATCATTGTGGAGGTTCGAGGCTCTGCATCTCAATTTATAGATGCAACATAAGATTCAAAATCCTATTTGAAACTCTATTCCTAAAAGAGATCTTTCTCTTCTTATATGGACTCAAGAATCCAAAACCTCTTCGGATTTGCAATTGCTTGGAAATCAAGTTAAATAAAAAATAGAAATACCCTCAAATTTCCAATACTCCAAACCCCAATTATAACAGGGCAGGTGAAGAAAGATATAAAATTCATTGAGATACAAAAAGTACAGGTGAGACCTAAGGTAGGGGCAACCTCCTATCTATATATCATCCCTTTTACCAACCAAGCAAAAATCTTAATTTGAGTAGAACCTTCGCCTTACATATCATTCTTCTATCCCATGCCAACCTCATCCACATCAGCTGAAGGATGTTGGAGAAGTCTGCATGCCCACCCTCACAGAAAAAAAATCCATTCTGCAGCTGCCAATCCCATTTGTCAATGTAGTCCCTATTTGGTCTGAACGAAGAATAGCCATCAAGTAGCAACAGGGACTCAAACTTTTGTCAGGTACCCAAGGAAAGTGTCCAACTGCCACCTCCAGACTCTTGACTTTTGGAAGTATTCAGAGACTAACTTTGTTCACCTATGTGGTAAATCATTTAAATATTTGGTGAAATATTGAAGATAGACAATGTTGAGATATTTGTTGAAAAACTTACAAAGCAACCTTCTCACACTCTTCCAGAATCAGTTGTTCATGAACTTTTTTGTTATGGGGAAAATACTGAATTGCAAATCTTCATTGTTTTCTTAAATTTAATTCCTGGGGTTTATCATTGCTCTGTGGATGTTAATCAAAGTCTAAAACCTAAAGTCTAATTAGAAGAAGATACTAAGATCCAAAGAGTAGGTAAAGAAAATAGTGGAATGATTTTCACACCAACAATTAGAGAGGACTTTCATCTCAATATCATGTTTTCTGTATGTAGAGTTGGGGATCCTGGAAGTTGACAATCCCATATTTTCATGGTACTGGAGGTTTTCTTCCAGTGAGACAGTGATTGTTAGTTGTTTAATGGTTAAACTACAGCCTCTAGAAAGATTCTGTCGAACATTTAAAACCATTACAGATTCAGTAAATTAGGAAAGACTATGTTTGGTATTTTCTCTTTTCTTGTCATATTGGCTACTTTGTGTCAGGATCTTATATTATTGTAGGAATGACTTGAGCAGAGATATGAGTAAGTAAAAAAATAATGTTTTCTTGTCCGCAAAACATGCAGGTACTCGATCTTTCAGTTGTCAAGCCATCCGAATTTGTCAATTGCGGATTAAAATGCCTAGAGAATTTGGCAAATCTTGGAGATAATTGTGCACGAATGACCCGTGAAAGGCTAAGGCTTGTGGTATGTATGCACCATCTAGTGTCTATTAACTATTCGTGTGTGCATAGAAGCTATTTTTCTTTTCATTTCCTTTGGTTACTTATACACCAATGATTTTGATTTTATGGGCATTTGCATACATTTCAATTTCAATAACAGACCAACTACTGCTGCTACTGGTAAACCTTTCTCGCATTGAGTGAAGTTGGCAGCATGGATTTTTTGCCTTCTGTTAGTCCCAATGGTCTTTGTTATTTGGTATTGTCTTATTTGTATATTTTTTTTCCTTAAGTACTCTTGTAGTTTTTCCACCTCCATATATTAAAAGGTAGGGTTATGGAATACGACAATCTGATTCATTTGTTATAACTTGGTATCAAAGCTGTGGTCCTAGGCTAGGTTCCGATACCCACCTTGATTCCCATACCTTCTCTACTGAAAAAAAACCAAACCCTAGGGAGGTCTGAAGAGGACATCACCACCATTGTCGACCTCCCTTGGCTGGTTGGTGGGTCACTACTGTTCCCCCAACTGCCCAGCACAATCTCCTATCGATAGGGGATACCTGCAGCGTCACCCACAGCAAGTGCCACCTCTTCTGTTGATCGGTGGGGGCTGCAGCATCGCCCAGAGAAGGTGCAATGCTGCCCCTGGTGGCTGCAGCGCCGTCTAGAGGTAAAGTGCCACCCGTTGGTGGTTTCAGCGTTGCCTAAAGGGGGTGTTGCCAGTTTGATCTGGTCTGCAGTGTGTGGATGAGGTCTTGCTGTTCAAATCAAGTCGCCCAGGCAGGGTTGCTTCCTGCTGCAAATCACCTAGGTGCTAGCAGTTTCATCCAAGGGTAATAGTCCTCACATGATGGTTTGACTTTTCCTTTCCTCCCATGCATGTAGACATTGGTTGGTTTTGGTTGAAGTTGATATGGCATCGGAAAGTGGCAGAGGTGACATCGGAGTGCATATCTGAGTTTGGGGTATACGAGAGATCCTGTTTTGGTTCGATGATGAAGCTAGGTGGAACCAATTATGCCTGATGGTTACGGTTATGTTTCATGACCATGGAGGGTTATGACAAGGAGCATACTTTGCTTTGACCAGAACTAAAGGAGGTGATAGTTCCTATTGCTGAGTGTCATGCCTTTGCTGTGACAGGAGGGTCACATGACACCAGTCACTATTCTTAGGAGCGAGTATAAGACACTACTTCATGCATCTAATCAGCATGATGAGTCTTGAGCAGGAGTTGTGAGTCAGTCTTGGGTAGAGAGTAGATTGGCTTGTAGATTTAGGCGTCTTGACACATTTATGATGATGCGAGACAATTCTCTACTAGCCATTTCATTCCATTAGGCAAGATCGTGTAGGTTGCTGATGGGAGACACTCTTCCATATCTAGTCAGGAGGAGGTTCGTGTGACTCTGTACATGAAGTTGGAGAATGTTCTTTTGGCCCTTGATTTCCCACTGAGTTTGCTGTTAGTTAGCTGGATTACAAAGGAGTTGCCTTGCAGATCTGTCTTTGATCCAATTTCTCTCATGTTTGGATGTTCTCATAGGAAGCACCATTGGGTGTGGTCGTGAAGAAGTGGAGTCTATCGTCTTCTACAGTCACCCTATGCAGGCCATGCTTCTCTCTCTTCAGGTAGTGTTTCTAGTTATTTGTGGCATCTTTGGTTTCGTCATCTCCTACTGTTGAAACTTCGAAGGATGTTGCCACAGATCCCTTTTACTGCCACCTTTCACTATAAAGCATGTCAACTTGGGAAGCACCATGGAGTACCTTCCCAAGAAGTCAACATGGGGGGTCTTAAGCATCATTCCAGTTGCTTCATATAGACATTTGGGGATCTAGTAGGACTCCGGATTGGTTGGGGCATTGATTCTATTCGATGATTGTGGGTAATTACTCTCAACTTACTTTTGGAGTGTGTATGTAGTTGGTTTAGTCCCACATCGTCTATTGTGGGGCTGTGGAGTGTGTGGTGGCCTATAAATAGCCATGTACTCCATGTTTTTGTGAGAAGAATACAGAGATATCAGCCCTATCGAGGCCTTCTCCTATGGTTTTCTCTCCGTTTTTCGTGAATGGGGTTTTTATGTAAGCCCAAGTATTATCATTGTTTATACTTTGATATTATCATGCTTTCACTTATTATATTATTCAACTTGGTATCAGAGCAGCTCGTTCCTTGGGTTATCTTATTCATTTGATTTATCATCACTTTATTGGAGTTCTGAAATTCATTTTTTGCACTTGGAGATCATTGCTTGTGGGGTTCATCTCCCTAGAGGAGTTCGCAGAGCCCAAACAAGGTCTTATAGGACCATGGCGACGTGCAATGAAGTCGACGAAGATCGGATCGAGGGCACGCAAGCACCATCATCCCCTGTTGCTGCGACACTGTGCAGAGCCCCCTTTGGTTGGGGTACAGTCTTGATCTAGTGGATGAGCCTGAGGTCTGTGAGGTCGTAGACGAAGATGCTACGATCAAGAGTGATGGCGCGGATTAGACGATGGATGTTGCGTTTGGCACGGACAAGGTCCGCAATCTATCGTTGGATCCGAAATGCAGGGAGGTTGTTGCGGAGGGGATCCAATCCTCCTAGAGGCTCGAGGCGAATAAGCATGTAATCTTGCACAATCCAGAGGCACGATTGTAGGTGATGGAGCAGAAGAGATGCAATGAGATATGGAGGAGCGGCACACCATCCATGCGAGTGTCGATCGGATGACGGAGGCTGTGATGGCTTTGAGGGCGACAAGTAGCTCCTCAATGACAAAGGACGAAGCTAAGGTGATCTCGAGGAGCGTGGGGAGGTGTTGGGGTCGAGGGAGCAGCACAATCCAATGTGTTCTCTCAAACCCTAGTTTAGTATGGGAGAAAGGTGGAGTGTGGACGCTATTATAGTCACCCCATTAGGGAGTCCCTTTGTTGTAGATATCACATGAGTCACAACTCTAGGAGGTCCAGGTTTCAAGGTCTCCAGGAGGGAAATCTAATTTCAAGGTCCTTAGAGAAATGGCCTAGCTGATTTCTATGTGAGAGATTCAATTTTTTGGACTCCAGAGGAGTGATCCACCTACTAGCACAAGTTGAGGTCTTATCCAAGCTAGCTACATCAGTACGTCCAACAGCTCTAGCTTCGTATCGTTAGTAGCACACCCGCCTACAAGCAAGAACCAGATTGAGAGAGTTGTGTTCTGTTGTGTAGAGTGGGATTTCAGTATTGTACAATCTGAGCATTGCATGCTCGAGTTTGAGGGGGAGTGTTGGAGTATGTATGTAGTTGGTCTAGTGCCACATCGTGTATCGTGGGACTGTGTGGTGGCCTATAAATAGGCATTTACTCATTTTTTTGAGAAGAATATAGAGATGTCAACCCTATTGGGGCTTTCTCCCGTGGTTTTCTCCCCGCTCTCGTGAGTGGGGTTTCCGTATAAATCCAAGTGTTATCCTTGCTTATGCTTTGATATTATTATGTTTTCGCTTATTTATATTATTCAACTCTTGGCTATTTTTGTTCAAAGCAAAGTTTGAAGTTGGTGTTGTGATTCATGCCTTCCTAGTAGAGATCGGATTCAGTATGAGGTGAAGGTGAAAATCATTAGATTAGACAATGCTTTGGAGTTCTACACTACTTCTTTGCGTACTTTTTATCGGGATCATGGCATTATTCATCAGACGAGTTGCCCTCATACATCTAAGTAAAATGGTGTGTTAAAATGAAAGTATCAACATATTCTAGATGCTGTTTAGACACTCTTAATCCAGAACAATGTACTAGATAGATATTGGGGAGATGCAGTGTTGTCTGGATGCTATCTTATTAATTGAATGTCCTATACAATTCTTAATGAGCAAGTATCTTACTCCTTATTTCTAGACAGTGATCTCTTTGGACTGTCACCTAGACTCTGCAAGTGTGTTGCATTTATGCATATCATGGACCCAGTAGGGATAAACCTACTCCTCGTGTTGTCAAGTGTGTCTTTCTTAGGTATTCGTGAACACAAAAGGGATACAGTTATGATCCAGTTGGAGGATGCCACTATGTTAGTGTAGATGTCCCTTTCCACGAGTCTGTTCCTTTTCCACTACTGGGAGAAGTCTTTCTCCTGAAGTTGCTGACACCTATGCCTATCCCTCCTATGCCTTTGGAGGTGATTCCCATCACAGATTTTGTGCCGCCATCGTCTGAGCCACTACTCTCGAAGCTAGAGAGATTTTGCGAGCCTCCAGTCACATGTAGGTTGTCTATTTCCTATCACTAATAATCTTCTATTCCTGCTCCACCTCAGCCTCAAGTGACCACAAGAGATTTACATACTGATGGGATAGTCTGGGGAATGAATATGATGCATTTCCTGGTACCTCAGGGAATTTAGATGATTTACTGATGATATTGATCTTTCGATTGTCATTCGAAAGGTGCCATGTAGCTATGCCAGATATCCTTTTTTAGGAGCCATCTCTATAGAGTTTTTGGGAAATGCATATGGAAAATTTTGCCATGCTTTATCTGTCACATAGATTCCTTCTACTTATTCGTAGGCCATACTTGATCCAAAGTGGTGATAGGGCATGGACAATGAGATGGCTGCGCTTTGGTCACGTGATACATAGGAACTTGCAGAGCTACTAAATGGAGCTTTTGTTGTGAGGTGTAGATGGGTGTTAACCATCAAATACAACCTTGATGGGTCAGTGGCTAAACATAAGGCTTTGCTAGTAGCAAAGGGGTTCACGTAGGCATATGACATGGACTACTTTGACACATTTTCTCCTGTTGCCTGGCTTCCCATTGTGCATATCTTGATATCTGTTGCAATTCATAAAGACCAACCACTTCATCAGTTGGATGTGAAGAATGCATTCTTCTATAGTGACTTACATGAGGAAGTTTACATGCAGCAACCTCCTGGGTATGAGACTTAAGGGGAGTGTTTCAAATTATGTCGTTAGTGGAAAGTAATATATGACCTAAAGCAAAGCTCTAAAGCTTGGTTCCATAAGCTATCTACGGTTATTGAGACCATTGGTTTTCAAAGATCCTCGTTTGATTGCTCTCTATTTGTCAGGAAGATAAGGAAGGCAATAGTTGTGCTTTTTATTTATGTTGATGATTTGATGATCACAGGAGATGATGGGACATGCATAGTTAAGGTCAAGAAGTGTCTTGTGGGAAAGTTTGTCATCAAGGACCTTGGGCCATTGAGATACTTCCTTGGGATTAAGGTAGCATGTAGTAGGAAGGGCGTAGTGCTATCCCAAAGGAAGTATGCTCTTTGTTGAAACTAGGGGTGTACTTGTTATTTTTGTGATTCTTGGGGTGTCTTTGTAATTTTCCTAAAATTTTCTAATATAAAAAAGATGCCAGAGTTTCTATTGATGAATAAGATGTTTTCTTTTCCTCAACATGGTATCAGAGCAGCGGTGCTAGGTTGGTGTTCTGATATCCCACCAAATATCCACCTAAAAGATGATCAAACCATCAACTTGAAGGGATTTGATCATCGAGAATCATGACGGAGCATGGTAGCAGGGACGACATCGGGAATAGAGTTCCTAGTGTCGCTGCCAGTCACCTACCGTAGCTGGAGATTGCTGCCCTATGCGGGGTTTTGCTGTTGCCGCTGGGCAGTAGTGCCGCTTGTGGGGGTTGTAGTAGGCAGTCCTGCCGCTGCTGTAGGGGTTTGTCACCTTGTGGGGGGTTTTGCTGCCACCGCTGGGCAGCAGCACCACTCGTAGGGGTTGCAGCAGGCAATCTTGCCATTGTTGGAGGGGTGCGCTGCCCCTGTGGGGGGTCCTGCGGGATCTACTGTTGCTGTGGGTAGATCCATAGGAAGGTTGCAACCATATTCTAAGGTCAAATCATGGCCTTGGTTTCAGAGTTGTGGAATTCTCTCATGCATGTTGGAGTGTCTTTCACGCATTACTCTTGTGGTGATGAGTCTTCTCTCACCATTGATTAAGATGCCTTTCTCAAGCTTGATGAGCCTTCTCTCATGCCAAGAAGATGAGTTTGATCTACTAGAGAAATCAAACTTAGATTTGGAAGGACTTACGTGTGCAGTCCAAGAAGATTCAAGGTGGAAGAAGTGAATTGGAAGAGCATGGATTATAGATTCTGGTGCCTTGGTCCATCGTATAGGAGATGTGGAGCGAGTAGTGAATCTAAAGGCTCCACAAGGGATCAAGGATGTCAAAGTGGCTAATGGAGCCACATCATCCATCATTGCTGTTGGGCGTGTGCACGCCTTCCCAAGTATTGTGATTGACGAGGTTCATTGTGCTATGGAGTTCTCGATGAACCTGTTGTCTGTGAGCCGTGTTTGTAATGATCTTCGGTGTTGAGTAGTATGTGATGAGGGCTATTGCTACTTCTAGGATCGACAGACAGGAGATATTATAGGTGGGGGAATAGAGAGAGGTGGCCTCTATTACCTGGACACACCCACCTTGTTTGCAGGAGCGCCCTCCATACCTACTGACCCTTGAAAGGCAATATATGGCTTGAAATAGAGTCCCCGTGCTTGGTTTGGGAGGCTTAGTACAGAGATCGCGAAGATTGGTTTTCAGCGCTCTACCTCAGATCATTTAGTTTTCATCAAGAAGACTAAGTATGGAAAGCATACCCGTGTTGTCCTTCTTGCATGTACGTGGGTGATATGATTCTTATTGGAGATGATGAGGATAGAATTGCCCAGACCAAGTCCTTCTTGCAGCCTACTTTTGTTACCACATACTTGGGAGAGTTGAGATATTTTCTGGGGATTGAGGCTGTGCGACAGGAGATGAGCTTGTCCTTGTTATAGAGATAGTATATACTTTAGATTCTTCAAGAGACAGGCTTGCTTGGAGCTAAGCCATCTGGTATATACCTGTGGAGTTGCCACCTACATGTTTATCTGATGAGGAGGATCCATTATATGAGGATGTTATTGGTTATCGTAGTACAGTTGGATGCTTACTTTATCTTACTATCACGAGGCTTAATATCAGTTTTGCAGTGAGCAGAGCTAGCTGGCCAGCACATGCAGGCTCCATGTTACAGCCATTGGCGTAAGGTTTGCCTCATTTCGAGGTACCTCAAGGGGACACTAAGTAGAGGACTGTATTACAAAGATGATGGGAATCTAGATATTGTTGCTTACTCAAATTCATATTATGCTGGGTCTATAGATGATCGTCGCTCTACCTCGGGATTTGCTATGTATCTTAGGGGGAAATCTCATCTCTTGGAGAAGTAAGAAGTAAAGTGTTGTTGCACGATCGAGTGCAGAGGCCGAGTACGGAGTGATGGCACAGGCGACTTGCGAGATTATGTTGGTAGTTTCCTTCTTATAGGATCTTAGCGTCCAGACTACTACACCTATCCTAATTCTCTGTGATAACAAGTTAGCTACTTACATTGCCTCAAGTCTGATTTTCCATGAGAGGACCAAGCACATTGAGGTCGATTGCCACTTTGTTCGTGATGCTGTTCTCACTAGCAGGATTACCACCCTATATGTTCATAGCTTCAACTGGCTGACATATTTACTAAAGCTTTGAAGAAGTGTTTGGATTTTCTATGCAACAAGTTGGGTCTTGTAGATATCTATACCCCAAGTTAGGGGGAGTGTTGAGACTAGGGGCGTACTTGTTATTTTTATGATTTTTAGGGTGTCTTTGTAATTTTCCCAAATTTCTCTAACATAAAAGACAGGCTAGGGTTTCTATTAATGAATAAGATTTCTTTTCCTCAACACTCTTGATGTTATGCTGGGAGCTAAACCAATCAATATTCTCATGGATCCCAAGACTCATCTCTATGATGAGAAGGCTGAGGTAGTGGACAACTGACAGTACAGAGGACGGGCAGGCAAGCTCCTTTACTTGATCATTACTAGACCTGACATTTTCTTGGTAGTTAGGAAACTAAGGCAGTTCATGGGCATGCCAATGAGGCATTGTTGGCATGCTCCAACGATGGTATTAAGGCACCTGAAGAAGACACTAGGTCAAGGGGTTCTGTTTAGCAAAGGGACCTCCATGAGTGTGGTAGCTTACTCAGATGCAGACTATGCAGGGTGCCTGGCTGATAGAAAGTCAACTATAGGGTTTTGTACCTATGTGGCATCCCACCTTGTGACATGGAAGAGCAAGAAGCGGGCAATCATCTTTAGATCCGGTGCTGAGTTAGAATACAAAGTCATAGCACATACAGCTCCAGAGATGATGTGTGACTGAGACCACTTTTTGCATACGTGCATATATTAGTTGACACATCTATGGAGATGAAGTGCAATAACAAGGCAGCCACATACATAACCAACAACCTCATGTTCCACGAGAGGACCATGCACGTGGAGGTGGACTGCCATTACACATGTGACTTGATCTAGCGAGGCCTCATCTACACTACTTCAGTCTCCTTAGATGACTAGACAACAGATATATTCATCAAGCCACTGCCATGATCATCCTTTGATATTTGTTGTTTCGAATTGATCATTACTAGACCTGACATTTTCTTGGTAGTTAGGAAACTAAGGCAGTTCATGGGCATGCCAATGAGGCATTGTTGGCATGCTCCAACGATGGTATTAAGGCACCTGAAGAAGACACTAGGTTAAGGGGTTCTGTTTAGCAAAGGGACCTCCATGAGTGTGGTAGCTTACTCAGATGCAGACTATGCAGGGTGCCTGGCTGATAGAAAGTCAACTATAGGGTTTTGTACCTATGTGGCATCCCACCTTGTGACATGGAAGAGCAAGAAGCGGGCAATCATCTTTAGATCCGGTGCTGAGTTAGAATACAAAGTCATAGCACATACAGCTCCAGAGATGATGTGTGACTGAGACCACTTTTTGCATACGTGCATATATTAGTTGACACATCTATGGAGATGAAGTGCAATAACAAGGCAGCCACATACATAACCAACAACCTCATGTTCCACGAGAGGACCATGCACGTGGAGGTGGACTGCCATTACACATGTGACTTGATCTAGCGAGGCCTCATCTACACTACTTCAGTCTCCTTAGATGACTAGACAACAGATATATTCATCAAGCCACTGCCATGATCATCCTTTGATATTTGTTGTTTCGAATTGAGCATGATTGACATCTATGCTTCAAGCTTTCAACTTGAGGGAGAGTGTTGGCTGCTATGGTCTTTTGTTATTGTTATTTATTATTATTTTTGTTATGTTGAAATGCCAATCAAATCTATATTAGAAACCCTAGGTGCCTTTATATACAGAGGCACAACGGGTGAAAATACAAGTGTGCCCTTACTTTAAAAGACAACAAAATATAACAAAATAAGTAACTCAACACTCCTCAAGTTGGAGCATAAACATCAAGCATGCTGAGCATGGTACATAACTTTAGATGCTTTTTGGCGAGTGCTTTGGTGAAGACATCTGCAATATGATCTTTAGTGGCAATATAAGGTGTCGTGATCTTGCCAGAAGTGGCATCTCTGATAAAATGGCAATCAACCTCTATGTGCTTTGTTCTCTTGTGAAAGGCAGGATTATTTGCAAATAATGCAGCTGCCTTATTATCACAATATATAGTAGGACAAGAAACAAACACTCCCAAATCGCATAAAATAGATCTCACTCGTAGGAGCTCACAAGTAGAATGGGCCATAGCATTATATTCTGATTCTGCATTGGATCTAGCAACAATATTTTGCTTCTTACTCCTCCATGTGACTAAGTTTCCACTTACACATGTACAATAGCCAGTAGTAGATCTTTTGCTCTCATGTACCTCTGCATAATCTGCATCAGAATACCCTGAGACATCCAGATGGCCATGCTTCATAAATGATAACCCCTTACCAGGGGCTTGCTTGAGGTATCTCAGTACCTGACACACACTATCCCAGTGTACTTCTCTAGGAGACTGCATAAACTGGTTCAGTTTCCCAAGAGCAAAACAAATGTAAGGTCTTGTAACAGTCAGATATAACAATTTTTCCACCATAGCACGATATCTGGTGACATCTTCAAGCAATAGACTCTCGAAATCTGCAACTGGCAAAGAAGGGTCCATAGGAATGCTTGTAGGCTTGCAACCCAGCATCCCAGTCTCTTGTAGCATGTCAAGAGCATATTTCCTCTGTGACAAAACTAGACCTCCATTAACATGTCGCACCTCAATGGTCAAATAATAATTTATTATTCTAAGATCTTTAGTGACAAACTGAGAATGTAAGAACCTTTTGGTAGCCTCTATCCCTATTTCATCATTTCCAGTGAGTAGTATATCATTTACATAAACAATAATAATAATAGATCCAGCAGCTATATGCATAGTAAAAATAGGGTGATCTGTAGTGGATCTAGTAAAGCCAAACTCTTGCACATCTTTATTAAATCTCTCAAACCAGGCCCTGGGACTCTATTTAAGGCCATAAATGGCCTTCTTCAAACTGTAGTTTTTTTGACACTTCTCCTCAACCACGAAATCAGGAGGTTGTTGCATGTAGACCTCTTCCTCTAAATCACTATAGAGGAAAGTATTTTTAATATCAAGTTGAAAAATAGATTAGCTACTGTTGCCTGCCACAGAAAGTACTTGTACTGAATTAAGTCTTGCTATAGGAGAAAATGTCTCAAAATAGTCAACTCTAAAGGTTTGTGTGTAACATTTGGTGACCAGTCGTGCTTTGAATTTTTTCAATGTACCATCTGGGTGGTGGTTTAGGGTGAACACCCACCTACACTCGACAACAGTGACACCAGGGGGTAGGTCAACAAGTTCCCAGGTACCCCTGGACTGAAGAGCAGCCATCTCCTCTTCCATGGCTAAGGTCCAGGAAGGGTCCTGAGAAGCCTCGATATGATTCATGGGAATGGTTTTGCTGTGAACTGCAAGAGGTAAAAGTATCCCTATGATCAAGTGCAATATAATTGGAAACAAAATATTTAGCTCAAGATCGTTGAGACTTTCTTTGAGCAATAGGAAGATCCACATCAGGTACCTCTCGTGGCGTAGGGTCTGGACCACCATCTGAATCAGCAGAGGATTGAGGAAGAACAGTAGAAAGTGGTTTCTCTGCCTGTAGAATGGTAGGAGGTTTGCGTTAAAAGTGCTTGGGACATGTATTTGTATTTGTCACCTCTAGATGTTTAGGAAAGGGAATGGGAGGGACATCATGGGGTGGAGGAGGCTCAGAGGGACTTGGAGGCGCAGTGGTAGGCATAGGCAACGGAACATCCTGCGAGACACTCGGAGACTTTCCTGTAGCAGAATAATAGGGTATGTCGTAAAAAAAAGTCACATCCTTACTAACATAAAACTGATGTAAAAGAGGATCAAAACCTCTATACCCCTTCAAGGTTTTAGAATACCCATAAAAATGCATTTAACCGATCTAGGAGCAAGCTTGTTCACTTTAAATAAATGAACAAAGCAAGCACATCCAAATACTTTTGGAGGAAGAGAAAAAAGCTTCTGATCATGAAATAAAAGAGAATAAGGGACCTTCCCACCAAGAATAGAAGATGATACTCGATTAATAAGAAAAGTAGCTGTAAGGATAGTATTTGCCTAGAAAGTGACAGGAATATACATTTGAAACATAATAGTGCGGGCAACATCAAGGACGTCTCAACTTGCGTTCAACCACCCCATTTTGTTGGGATGTATAAACACAACAGGTCTGATGTATAATGCCAAGAGACTGAAAAAATTGAGTGAGAGTAGAATTCACAAACTCAAGTTCATTGTCAATCTGAAACATGCGAATAGTAATAGAGAACCGAGTCTTTATTTCATTCACAAAATTTTTAATTAGTACAAGAGTTTAGAATTTTTCTTTCATCATAAAAATCCAACAGACATGGGTAATCATCCATAAAAATAAGAAAATACCGAAAACCCCTAACACTCTTGACCTGACATGGGCCCCATAAATTAGCATGAATAAGAGAGAAAATAGACTCAGCTCTTTTATTTCTATTAGGAAAGGAAACTCGATGATGCTTGCCAAGCTACTAAGCATCGCAAGCAAAGGAATCTGGAAACTGCATATCAGGAAACTGACAATGAAGAACGGAAACACTAGGATGTCCCAATCTCAGATGCCATGTAAAGTAGAAGTGGCGAAAGTAGCAGCTATGGAATGATGCTCTGGTGGAAGGTTAGCATAGTAGAGGCCATCCTGCTTAAGTCCTCCACTAATCTGCTTCATCGTCAGGAGGTCCTACAAGAAGAAATGGTCATGAAACATTGCTATGCAATTTAATGCTTTAGTTGATAGACATTAAATTTAAACCAAATTTGGGCGCATGCATGACATCAGGAAGATGTAAATAGTGGACAGAGAAATGTCACCCAAGCCTGTCAAAGGGGACAAGGTACCATCAGCTACTCTGACATGTACTGGAGTAGTCAACGGTCTAAGAGACGAAAAAAGAGTAACATCTCCTGTGATGTGTGAAGATGCACTTGAGTCTGCAAGCCAAGATGGCTTACAAACACCTCTGGCGCTAGTAGTAGTATTTGTCTTCTGAGTCACAAAGCACCCGTAGTGAAAGTAGTCTGAATGGACACAAGTTTGTCATATTCTTCCTTGGAAATAGTGATCCGAGGACTGACTTGCTCTTCCTCCTGATAGCGTAGACTCTTATCTCCACCATAAGTAACTTGATTGGCCTGATGGCCATGAGGAAACCCATGCTTTATCTAGCACCTGTCAACTGTGTGATTCGTCTTGTGACAATGGTCACAGTATAAATCATGTCCTTTGCCTCGGCCTCTTGCTCTCGCTCCACGTCCTCTCCCCCTGCTTCCTGGGGTTCCCTTACCATGGCTAGTTGCTGCCATGGCAGAGGAATCAGAGACTGGGACATGGTCAGATATCTCCAGTCTGGACAGGTGAGCATAGATCTGTGCAGGTGTAGAGACCTCCTCAAGGGCCATAAGCTGATATTTAACAGACTTGAACTCAGGACCAAGACCTGCAAGCAACTGAACAGAACGAAAGGCCTCGCATTGCTTTGCAATAACAGTGACATCTGTGGAGATCGGCTGATAAGTATCCTATTCATCCCAGAGGTTCTTCATAGAGCCATAATATTTGGCAAGGGACATAATGCCCTTTCGAAAAGAATGTAACTCAATTACCCTGTAGAGGCAGCTGATGTTGCTCTTATGAGAATGCATCTCATGAAGAACCTCCCATATCTTCTTCGTTGATGCATATGACATAACTTGCTTTGCGATAGGCTCCATGCTTCAACATGCAACTCGCCACCCAATTATTGTCTGCCTCCTAGTCAACAAACTTGATAGCGTGTTCATCTTGCATAGAATATATTTCTTCCGGTGTGATCCTACAAATCAGGAAAAAGTAGACCACAGAAGAAAGTTAGTGCCATCCAACTTGATAGAGGTTCCTTTCATAAAGGAAGGTGCGCTCGGGCTAGATATCTTCCTCGCTGAGTTGTTAGAAGCATCCTTCTTGTCTTCCATAATACCCGATATGTGGGAAGTAGCCAATCAAATATGCAACAAAATAAAAAAGCAGATCATAACAAGTCTAAGAAACCCATCATAGATCTGAACGAACATTACTCAGACCATATCTCGATCTGATGAGATGAGAACAGAGGTAAAATGACCCTTTGGGACTAGATGAAGCCCCAAAGAGGTTTCTTGTCTTCTACGGACCTTGCGCTACTCGAGACGAAGAAGAGGAGGCGAAAATCATGTCACCCTCTCCACAAGATCACTAGAGTACCACTGTAGGTCCTCCGATGATCATGAGGGAGATGTTGCAGTTGGTTAAGAACTGATAGCGGTCAACCGGTCACTAGGAAGCCACCACCGCCCCTGATGCACCCCAGGCGGTGGTGTAAGACTTCAAGAAGCCGTCGCGGGGCTTCTTCTGTTAGAAGTCGACGGCGCAGATTCTCAGGAGGCTGCCATTGGACTTCCTTGGCACTGCTCGGGGTTCCTACTAGTGGTAGGTGGCAGCGCAGAGGCTCAAGGAGCCACCTGTTGGCTTCTCTGCTACCAGTGGAGCCTCCTACTGGTGGTGCTGGGCTCGCTGTCGGTGTAGGAGAGGCGGCAACGGCAAGGAGGGGGTTGATGGCGCCTTACAGGAGAGAGAGAGAGAGAGAGAGAGAGAGAGAGAGAGAGAGGGCCTAGGGTTACGGTGGAGGGTAGAGGAGGCTAGGTTTTGGGTGGGGTATCCAGGCATCGATCTAGGACCGCTACTCCGATACTTGTTAAGTTGAAATTCCAATCAAATCTTTATTAGAAATCCTAGGTGTCTTTATATAGAGCAACACAAAGGGTGAAAATACAAGTATGCCCTCACTCTAAAAGATATAACAAAATATAACAAAATAAATAACTTAACATGTTTAGTTGTATTTCTTTATTTTCTTGAGTACTCTTGTAATTTTTCTATCTCTACATATTAGGAGGTAAGGTTATGAAATAAAACAATCTGATTTATTTGTTCTAACTCTTTCCTTAAGCTATATTATGAGCCACTTGAGGACTTAAGTCCTAATACTCAAAATCATGCTTGAAAATTTCCTTCGAATATTTCTTGGACTTTCCTTGATTCCTGGGGAGGCTTAACATCTATCTTCTCACATCTTCAATTTGGTGCATTAGGTGTATCTCCATATATCTAACCATCTCAAATGAGTATATCATTTTATTTTCCAATAGGAAAAATTGTACTGATCCAGTTAGTTGAGTTGGTCCTATATTCCTATGTATTGGCTTCGATGCATGTTATGTTGTGCTTTAGTTCACAGATCTAGAGATTCTTTTGCAGGTTGCAGGAGGTGATGGTACTGTTGGATGGGTCCTAGGATGCCTAGGTGAGCTTTATGCTCTTAATAGAGAGCCAGTACCTCCTACTGCCATAATTCCACTTGGTACTGGCAATGATCTTTCAAGGAGTTTTGGCTGGGTATGCTATTGCATCCCTGACTATTGCTTTAAACTTGTGAATCCTTTGCTCATATGGTTAATTGTTTCTCAGGGTGGCTCATTTCCTTTCATATGGAGATCGGCAGTCCAAAAATCTCTTTATAAGGCCACAATAGGCCAGATCCGTCATCTTGATAGGTAAAATATCAGTTGTCTTGCTCTGTTGTCCTGATTTTGAAGGCATCTTTTTTCTTCATCTTCAGTGTTGGAGAAACATATGTTGGCGTTAGTGGGTCATGTCCCGACCTGATTTTGTGTTATGTGGGTCGTGTATTTAGTCCCACTTTGCTATCAGTACTCCATAATAACGAAGATTGGACTAATCAGGAGAGACATAACAAAGCTAATTGGATCACAACATGACCCATTAACCCCAACAACATATATACCTCTCAACATTCAGAAAAGAAAATATTCTTTATAACTGTTACTTTCAAGTTTTAAACCACCAAAATCAGTTTAGCATTATGGCATGTTACTTTAGTTAGCTGCATTAAATATTTTTCAGTGACCTTGGACAGGAGTTTGTACTCAAGGAATTGCGATACAAGTCTCGTTGGAACTAGTTCGTGGGATAATTTGTTTTTTTTTCTTTCCTTTCAAATTCAAGAATACTTCTCGGCCTTGTTCTTTTACTTTTGATTGGTGTTGCACCTTAATTCACTCTTAAGAGTGGGCGTTTAAATATCTACTTGATAAGAGTTGTAATGAAGATAACTTGCCATATTTCAGACAACATTGTGAATGACAAGGTATAGCATGTCTGTTGCTTATTTGTTTTAACTGGCTCGATTCTTGTTTTGGCATCATCTTCCACTTGCCTGAACAATTTATTTTACAGTTTATAAGTTGTAAGTTTCATTTATACAGCTGGAAGGTAGTGCTCTCCATGCCATCTGAAGAGTCATTGGAATTGCCACATTCCCTTAAGCGCATTGAAGGGAGTAATTTCCCTCAGGTTTACTTGTTGACTGATACTCTAAGAATTTGTGGCATTCATATGTAGATTTTTCTTTTTTAATATCATCCTTGATCATCAAAAGCAGGATGGAAATTTTGATGGACAGTTGCCTGAAAAAGTTTCATGCTTTGGTGGTGTATTTTACAATTACTTCAGCATAGGTATGCATTTCTTTCTCTTCTTTTGATCCAGCTTTGCTGGTGCTTGTATTTATCCATCCCTTTTTATCTAGTTCCAACATCAAGTTCCTTTTTTCTTTTCTGGAGAAGGTATTTCTGTTTGGTTCTTTTGAGTTGGCTATTTGGTGTTATTAGCACATAACTTTGACATGTGTTGCAAAAAGTGTGAAGTGGTAAGAGGATATTAAGACTCTGGATTATTAGAAGGCCCTTCTAACTTCGAAAAAAAAAGGAAGAAAAAGAGAAGATACATGAATCAGGTACTAAGGGGCCTAAACAGAATATTATGTTAGAAAATGCACACATTTAAGCACTCAAATGCTAGATTAAAGTTAAAGTTAAAAAACATGGCATTACAATTAATATGGTTGTCTAGTGGATAAATTAACAATGCTGAGATTTTTTATAAGTTTAAGTAAATTCTTTTTCTGAAAGAGAGAGAAGAAAAATAAGTTCCCATCTTATCCATCTCTTAGTATCATTTTACACATATACATTGAATAAATTTGATGTTTGTCTGATTCTACATATGCAGATGTTGTGGGTTTGTAACTTTAGAAGGAGAAAAAAAATGAAAATAAAAGTTGTTCTGGGCTATATTTTTTGTTTTTGTATGATCAGCTTGCATCATAGAATCATAGTATTTTTGCAACTACATATTCCCTTCTAACTGGCATCTAAAGAAATGCAGTTTTAAGCATCATGCCTGGTTGATAACAACTAAGAGCTCAATTATGATATAACTTATGGGTTTTTAATTTCTGAAACAGGCATGGATGCTCAAGTTGCATATGGGTTTCATCATTTGCGTAATGATAAGCCATTCCTTGCTCAAGGACCCATTTCAAATAAGGTTGCTTTCCCTTTTGACGTACATGTATATTTGGAGTTCCTTGCAGTTTGACCTTATTATCCTATACAAGATTTGTATGTTATGGCTTCTTCTGAGAAATATTACTGGTTTAAAACTTTGCAGCCATCATTCATCTCACTTTGCTTGCGCTAGTAATATTATTTGAGAAAAGGGAGCGTAAAGCTCACTTACACATAACTTAGGTGAAACTTAGCTAATATCTTCCATTATGAATAATGTTTTGGAGTGAAATTTTGAGGATTGAGATCCCTTCATATGATGAACATGTTATATACAAAATTTCAAGTCAATCTGACACTCCTACACTCTACACTGAAGGGGGTTTGATTTTGATGGCTTAAGTATTACGAAATTTGGCCCTATTTGATGGAGGTGTTAGGATTATTTGATTTTAATGAAATTTTGTGCACTTTATGCCGCTAAATGGTTTCATTCATAAGTTTTCATTTTGAACCATTGATTGTGCATTAGAATGCCTAAAATGCATGTAACTTAGATGCAGGCGAGCTGCACGTAACTTATTATTTATGCTTAAAAAAAATCAATGGGGACAATGGGATATCATGTTTTGACTGTTCATAGTTGCACTATTACATGCTTTAATTACACCGCTGCACTGTATGTTGATATGTGGTTTACTCTGCAACTATAGTTGCCTGTTTGGATGCCTTTTAGTTTGCAGTTTAACTGTTTAGTACTTATTGCCTGGTTGATAACTTTAAAGCAAACTATGTCCTAAGTTGGTTCCGTTTAATGTTTGCAGTTAGTTGCATTCCACTGTATTTATGTTCATGTCTCTGTGGGTGGATCTTTATTTGAATGATCATTTTTTCCCCTTTTCAAAGAAAGCATTGCTCTCTTATCTGTGTCATTATGTATTCATATCACATTTAAAATAATCTCATGTTTATAGTTCAAACATGGAATTCAATGCAGCTGATATACTCTGGATGTAGCTGCACACAGGGATGGTTCTGCACGCCATGCTCGGGTGACCCAGGCTTGAGGTTGGTTGTTTGCATTATCCTATTCATTCTACTTCTTTCAATGTATATCCATAGTGAGTCTTTTGATGCAACTATAATGGACATCTGTCAATCATTTACTTTTTCATCAAAAGCCGTTGCAACTACTACATATCTTCAACATTTTATTGTGGTTCCCTCCCTGATTAGCATGCTGCTTTTCCCCATTTTATTTTTTTCATTCATTTTCTCAAAGTCCCTTTCTTGGTCTTTCACGGGACAGTCAGGCCTTCCAATTTCCAATTGATCTCCTCCATCTTCTTTTAGCAATGTTTCTGACTTTGTTTCTCCATCACAAATACCTAATGAAATCTGTGTTAACTAGATAATACCCTTCTCTATGATAAATCATCCGATGATTCTATGATTGTTGAAAGAATTGAGTGGTTATTTAGTGTTGCATTGGAAAGTGTGTATTTTATGTATGTGATGGCCTATAAATAGGCGTGTACTTCTCCCATTTACCTTTGAGAAGAAGAAATACAAATCAGTGCCTTATCGGGGCCTTCTTCCATGGTTTTCTCCCCGTTCCTCGTGAGTGGGGTTTTCACATAAACCCAAGCGTTTCTTGATTTGTTATGCTTTGATATTTATGCTTTTGCTTTATTTTAGATTTCAACTTGATATTAGAGCAAGTCGGTTCTTGGGTTATCACTTTTTGTTCTTCAGATTATCATGTTTATCTTTTTTGTTCTTGAAAGTTCTATTTTACTCCACGATCGTATGAAGAGGAGCAGGTGAGTTGAAGTGCTGCCATGGCTTGTTGGGTTTTGTGAACCCTAACAGTCAAGGGGACGTGAAGTTGGCGCTACACCGCATAGGAGGGTGAAGCAAAGCTTGGAAGGCATTCGTGCGGTCGAACGAGGCACTACAACAAGATGGAGAGCTTCTCCATCTTCTCTGATTGCTAGAAGCAGTGTGCGAGGCTGCAGCGATGTGGCAGGTGGTGGCGCGGGGGGGCAACTAGGGGCACCCATAGCGCTGCTGCTCCTGTTGCGCAGTGGTGAGTCACGCATGGGGGCGCAAGTCAAAGCAGTGGCGACGCTCTCATGAAGGAGTGCGAGATCTACGAAGGCGACGTAGATGACCTTCTTGAGAGGTGGCGTCGATCTTGCATCAAGAGGACACAAGGAGCAAAGGAGCCCAATGGAGGTGCTGCTGCAGCGTTGTAGGAAGCCCAAGTGTAGCAAGCGGCGAAGATTCGCGTGATTGCGAGAATCGTGTGATCTGTGTGATCGTGGCAAATCGCGACTCATACGGAAATCTCGCGCTCGAGAAGTTGGCGATGGTGATGTGGATGCACCGGTAGAATAAGAAGAGGTCGAAGAATGACCGTGACTTTGGGGAGTATGAGATTTCTTTTTGGTCATTTGCCTATTTTGACCTTTAAAAAAAACGGAGAGAAAAAAAAGAAAAATAAAAAAAAGAACGAGGAAAGAGAAGAAAATCAAAGGGAGAAAGAAAAGAAAAAAAAAGAAGAAAGAGGAGAAAAAAATCAATAAAAAAAGAAAAAGATGAAAAAAATAGAAGAAAATTTTAAAAAAAAAGGGTGAAGAGGTTTATGTTTAAGAGAAGAGATGGAGAAGTTTTCTCTAGTCTTTTAGGTTTTATTTTCTTGTTATTATTGTTTTCTCCCATATGAGTGCGAGAAAGGGGGAGTGCGGAAGTCTTGTAGTCATCCCTCGTTTGGGAGTCCTTTTTGTTTATGGACTCTACATGAGAAACTCAACTCTGGGAGGTCTAGAGTTTCGAGGTCCTCAGAGGAAGGACTCACTTCAGATTTCTATGTGGGAGATCCCTTTTCGTGGACTCCAGAGAAGGAGATCCACCTTTGAGGTTTTCAGAGGAAGACCCAACTTTAGGGATACTGAATGGGGAGCCATCAGCACCAGATCTTCAGAGAGCCACAGATCTTTCAACAGCTCCAGCCTTTGTTCTTGCCTGTGTAGAGTGGGATTCTTTGTGTTACAAGCTGAACATTTCATGCTCCAGCTTGAGAGGGAGTGTTGAGAGAATTGAGTGGTTATTTAGTACCACATTGGAAAGTGTGCACTTTGTGTGTGTGTGATGGCTTATAAATAGGTGTATACTCCTCCCATTTACCTTTGAGAAGAAGAAATACAAATCAGTGTCCTATTGGGGTCTTCTCCCGTGATTTTCTCCCCGCTCCTTGTGAGTGGGGTTTCTACGTAAATTCAAGCATTCCTTGATCTATTATGCTTTGATATTTATGTTTTCACTTTATTTTGGATGTCAACTATGATGACTTGATCTCTCACCAGGACCGAAAGAATTTTCAATCTTTTATGAAGATATAGCCAATTATTCATGTATTGCCTAAACACAATGCTTTAGAAGACCTTAAAGTTAATTTTCCTTGTTTTTATTCTTTTATCCCATGTACCAGTTGGAGTCTAACTTCTACGTGAATAATATTTTTTTATTTAAAATTATACTTTCCAGAATGAATTTGGTGACTCACATGATACACCATCCATATACGTAAACATGTTACTTTGAAGATCTTGATAACTTTTCTATCGTATGGAGCAACATTTACCATCTCAAACTTGCATAGCAACACGATTTTGTTGGGAAAATATTTCAGTGGTCTATCTATTTTGGTTAGGCCAATATTAATATTTATGCATGGGGCATTAGTTGAAGATTGCAATTATAATTGGTGATTATATGCGCTTCCTTTTTCACGTAGTGTTTTTTCCAATTCCTCGTCAATGTCATGATTTCCATTTACCTTAATCATTCTACTTTTCTATATTTACTGAAATATTGTTGATGCAGGGGCCTGAAAAATATCTTGAGACTCTCCATTAAAAAAGTCAACTCTGCAGATTGGGAATATGTTAAAATCTCCAAGAGGTATGCTTTTCCCCACTGAATACGGAAGGTATTTATGGTAATAGTGTAGCATTCACCGATAGAAATTTCCTCTGGCCAACAGTAAAGATTGCAGTTTTTTCAAACAGAATACTCTTTTTATACTTAAATTGTAATGTTTAACAGTTTATGGGCATATGTGTAAGTTATTTTGAAAAATAATTGATTATTCTCACAAATATTGGTTTATGGATTCCATCAATGATCATGAACTTCTACTTATGTCTTAAAGAAGGGCGTTAAGAAGTTTATTCACTGATGTTAGGTCTTATTTTAAGATATATTTATTTTTCTAAATATTTCACTTCCAGAACCAAGCTATTTTTTAAGTACAATAATTTAAATTTAGATAATAAACTGTAAATTATTTTAGACTTCATTGGTTAGCTTCTTTTGTAGTAAGAGTCTGGTATTACCCTTTTCCAACAAAAAACAAAATTTATTTTTATATGAGTTGTTTGGTATTGGAAAATATCTCGAGTGTGGTCTTCTTTAATCAAACATGCCCTGAGTGAAAACAACATTGTAGGTCAACTCTAGACCAATTTCCTATTTGATAGTTGAAATGGTTTTGCCTGCAGTGTTAGGTCTATAGTTGCCTTGAATCTCTACAACTATGGAAGTGGAAGACATCCTTGGGGTAAATTGAAGCCTGAATACTTGGATAAGGTTTGTTGTCTCGCTTATCTTTTCTGGTAACCGTGGAAGAATATAATAAGTAGTCTTCTTAAAAATAGAGATCCTTGACCCCTTTATATAGAGAGTTAGGGTGCAAAAATTACATAATAGTCCCTCAAGAGAGAAAATGCAAACAATAGTAATCCTAAATGTTGAGTTATAAGGGGGTATTTGTTATTTTCATTTTTCTTATGAGGCAGTTATGTAATTTGCCTAGTTCTCTTTTATATAAAAGAGGGCTAGGATTTCTTTTTGGAGGTTAATGCATTCTATTTGATCTCACATGGTATCAGAGCAGTGGTCTTAGGCCGATGCTCTGATATCCCATCGAAAAAAATCCACCACAATATGATTGGATCACCAACATGGAGGTGATCCAATGACGAACGCCTTCCATGCCGTCCACATCACCGCCGGTAGCAGGTGCGTCGGTTAAGGAGATGGTAGCACCGCCCGTATGACCACTAAAAAGCCTGGTGTCGTCGACGGTGTCGTCGCTGGGTGGTCTGGCCAGTCCACCACTGGTGGCTAGTTGCTGCCGGTAGTGGGTGTTGTTGCTGTTGGTGGCTGCATCTCTTGTGTTGTTTGGTGGCCAGTCTTCTCTCATGTCTATTGTTGATGGTGATGAGTTTTCTCTCGCTTATGTTGGAGAAAGTTGATCCAAGATGATCAACAATACTTTTCTCTGTGTTCACATGTGCAGCCCAATAAGTTGTTGGAAAGAAGGCTAGGAGTGCATGAGTGGTTGACTCTAGAGCCTCCATCCATTTTACAGGGGATAGTGATCGTCTCTTGGAGTCCGGACCCTATCACTCCTTGGGGAATCCAAGATGTACGGGTAGCCAATAGGGCTACTTCACCTGTTACAGCAGTTGGGCATATAGATGTAACGTCCAGGATGAAGATAAAAATGTATATTATGCTCTTGAATTTCCCATGAATCTCCTGTCTAGGTTGCATTTGCAGAGATCTTGGATGTGTGATTTTTGATGAAAAGCATTGCTATTTCCAAGATTGCCTAATCGGAGTGATGGTAGTGGTATAGAAAGAGATGGTCTATACTATTTAGACTCAACCACTTTGTTTGTAGGGGCTGTGTCAATTTCTCATGATCCATTACTTTGGCATCAGAGACTTGGGCATCCCTCCATGAAGAAGATGCATTAGATGTATTTAGAATTATCAGATTCATTAGTTCTGAATTGCGAAGGTGCCGGTTGGGGAAGCATCATAGGAGTAGTTGCCCTCGGAGAGATGATGGAGTCGGTGCAGTGCCTTTTGCCTTAGTGCATTGTGATGTTTGGGGACCTTCTAGAGTTGCCTCTCTTAGTGGACATAGATATTTTGTAGTAATGGTAGATGACAACAAACTTACCTGGGTTTTTCTGATGAAGGCTTGCAGTGCGATTCCCTCTATTGTTCAACAGTTTATGTCTGAGGTGCAGACACAGTAGGGCACTACAGTAAGGATTTTCCGCAGTGATAATGCACTAGAGTTCATTCACGGAGATTTATAGGAGGCCTTTCATTCAATGGGGATTATTCACTAGACTTCTTGTGCTCATACTTCCCAGCAGAATGAGGTTGCTGAGCGCAAGTTATGACACTTGTTTGATATTGCAAGGACCTTAATGTCTCATATAAAGGTTCCTGGCAGTTCTGGGGTGATGCCATACTCATAGCAGCACACTTGATTAATCGAATGTCATCTTCTGTGCTTCATGATTAGATTCCATATAGGATTATACACCGTGAGTGTAGCAGGCTGTTTCGTATACCCTTGCGAGTTTTTGGGTGCATATGTTTTACTCAGAATCATAGGACTCCCCATGCCACGAAGTGTGTCTTTCTTGATTCCTCTAGAACCTAGAAGGGTTACAGATACTATGATCCAATTCGAATGAGATATGTTGTCACTGCAGATGTGACTTTGTTTAAGATCCCCTACTTTTCAGAAGAAGGATCATCTATAAAGGCTGCCATACAGGAGACACAGATGTATCACAGGATACCATAGGTAGATTCTTTAGATGATGAGCTGGTTCAGCTTGTTACCTCTTCAGACAGGAGTGACTTGGATAGGGAGGAGCCTGTATAGAGGAGATTTACTGCTACATGTACTCTTCATCCTATGTTACACTACACTATGATCTCCCACCTCCAGGGGGGAGACAGATAATTTGCATTAGCTATTGCTACGGATGTTGTTCCTAGAGATTTTCTCCAGGCTTCCCAAGATCCAAGGTGGAAAGCTGCTATAGACGAGGAGATGCACGTTCTATAGACAAGGAAAACTTGGGATCTTGTTCCATGCCCTGAGGGTGCTATTGTTGGTTGCCAATGGGTGTATATCATCGAGTATAGATCAGATGGGACAATAGAGAGATATAAGGCCAGACTTATTGCTAAGAGGTTTACCCAAACATATGGGGTGAACTACCTTGAGACTTTCTCACCAGTTGCCCGTATTACTTCCATTAGGATTATTTTGTCTGTTGCAGTGGTTCAGTAGTGGCCTTTGTACCAGCTTGATATTAAAAATGCCTTCTTATATGAAGATCTTGTTGAGCAAATATATATGAGACAACTACTAGGATATGACAGTCAGAGGGAGCTTGTTTGTCGCTTACGAAAGGCCATTTATGGCTTGAAGTAGAGCCCGCGAGCTTGGTTTGGGAGGCTTAATTCGGAGATTAGGAAGATGGGTTTCAGATGGTCTACTGCAGATCATTCTTTGTCAGGAGGATATGGTATGGTGGTGTATGGGGAGTCATCATCTTAACAGTTTATGTTTATATGATTTTGATGGGTGATGATGTAGATGGGATAGCGCAGACAAAAGCCTTTCTTCAGTTCATCTTTGTCACCAAGGATTTGGGTGATCTTTGCTATTTTTTAGGGATAGAAGCTGTTAATTAGGAAACTGGCTTATCTCTATCTTAGAGCCAGTATACTCTATATATTCTAGAGGAAGCTAGGCTTCTTGGGTCCAAACCATCTGGGATACCAGTGGAGCCATCTCCTGGTCATGGTATTGATGAGATAGATCCCTTGTTTGAGGATGTTACCAGGTACCATAGTACTGTTGGTTGTTTGTTATATCTGACCATTACACGACTAGATATTAGTTTTGCTGTGAGTAGAGCTAGTCAGTTTATGCATAGTCCCAGATACAATCATTGGCGGGAAGTTTGTCTTATTATGAGATACCTGAAGGGCACCCCAGGGAGAGGGTTGTACTATAGTGCGAGTGGCTCTCTTGACCTTCTGGTATATTTAGATGAAGATTATGTGGGCTCTATTGAGGATAGACGGTCTACGTCGGGCTTTGTTGTTTATCTGGGAGGTAATCTTGTTTCATGGAAGAGCAAGAAACATAATGTGGTAGCTCGCTCCAGTGCAGAGGCGGAGTACAGATCTATTGCTCAAGCAGTGTGTGAGATCATGTGATAGTTGTCTTTCTATGGAATTTACATATGGAGGTTGATATTCCTATCCCACTCTATTATGACAATAAGTCCGCCACTTATATTGCATCAAATCCGGTCTTCCATGAGAGGACTAAACATATTGATGTTGATTGCTATTTTACATGGGATGCTGTCTTGGAAGGAAAGATAAGTACCCCTTATATATCTTCTGAGCTTCAGCTTGGTGACATTCTCACTAAGCCATCAAAGAAGCATCATGATTTTTTAAGTAGCAAGTTGGGCCTCATTGACACATACGCCCTAACTTGAGGGAGACTACTGTTGAGTTGTAAGGGGGCATTTGTTATTTTCGTTTTTCTTATGGGGGCACTTATGTAATTTTCCTAGTTCTCGTTTTGGAGGTGAATGCATTCTACTTGATCCCACACTAAATAAGCAAACGTATACATTATAATTTCTAATAACTATAATATTCTCCCTCAAGTTGGAGCATACAACACCCTGCTGCTGCAGGAGGTATAGTAAAATAGGATTCCCGCCTAAGAATGTAATTGCCAACCTAGAGGAGAGGCATGCAGGCTGTATGTTAGGCAGGTAGGCAATTGCCTTTCATCAGTGGAAACCCTCCTTTCTTTATGGAAGAGAAAAACATTAGGTAAAGACATTTAAGCAGTATAGGGCAGGTAGAAGGTAGGCAAGGCCTAGCTGCGAAAAAACACTCTTGAGGTGAATAAATTCAGTAAGGTAGTAGTTGGTAGTTAGAAGTAGGAGATAAGCAAGGTGCTCAATTCTCCCACCAATCATCGTCATCTCCAATTCTAAAAGGATTAGTAGGTGCAAATTCAGGAACAAGATTGGCAGCGAAACCCAAAGCAACATTAGTAGTAGTTGCAACAGTTGTAGTAGAGGAAGAACCGTTGCCTTTCAAGTGGTTCTTTAGACAATCCATCTATGTTGCAATGAAGGGCATGGAAGACTTGGCTAGTCATCTTAGTTGCAGTAGTCTTGGATGTAGTCAATTGATTAGCCCATGTTGGCTTCTTGAATTTCTTTAAGCACTTCTCAAACTGGTGATTCGCCTGTTTGCAATGAATGCAAGGGGAGAAGATGCAGCCTCACCTGCATCTAATAAATCTAGCCAAACGTCCACTTCTCCCTTCAGAAGCCATGAGGGCAAAATTGTCAGGAGTTGCTACAAGAGGGGATGAAGGTGTTACTTTAACGTTGATCTTTTAAAGACGTTCATAGATAGTCTCTAGATCTAGCATCGTGTCGAAGGAGAGAATCTGATCGTGTAGGATGGTATCGGGGACTAAGGCCTCTTTAGAACTTATAGGTCCTGTGAGGCACTCAGAAACTAGTTTGGAAAAATGATCAACTTGGTTTATTTTCTAATCCTACCTCTATATAGAGAGAGAGGTGGGTGCAAATTACAGTACAACTCCATGAAGAAAATAAAAATTACATAGCACCACATAACACCAATAAAGTAAATAACTAACTAGACTCCATAACACTTCCACTTAAGCTGGAGCATAGATATCAATTATGCTTAGCTTGGAAACACATGTATCAAAGACGGATCTAGCTAGTGGCTTGGTAAAGATATCAGCAATCTGAGCTTCTGAAGTAACTTGTAAGGTAAAGATAAACCCCTTCTGAATCAAATATCTGGTGTAATGGTAATCTACCTTCACATGTTTGGTGCACTCATGAAACATGGGGTTATTGGCAATATAAATGGCAGCCCTGTTGCCACATTGCAACTCCATAAGCCCATCAATCTGTATATGTAGATCACTCAGCAAGGATTTTACCTACATTAGCTTTGTTGATGTCTGAGCCATAGCATGATATACTCAGATTCAGCACTGGATCTGAACACAGTAGTATGTTTCTTGCTTTTTCAGGTGATCGGATTCCTTGCAAGTTGTAAACAAAAACCTGTGGTAGATTTCCTGCCAACATGACTACTGGAATAATCTGTCAGAGTATCCAACTATTATCATAGATGTCCCTCTAGTGAAGAGAAGACCCTGTCTTGATGCTCTCTTCAAGTACCTAAGCACCATCATATTTGCATCCCAGTGTTGTCTAGTAGGCTTCTCCATAAACTGACTCAACTTCCTTACTGCAAAGGAAACATCCGACCTAGTAATCATCAAGTGAAGCAGCTTCTCCACCAGTTGGCGATAACAACTGGCTCTGCATCATTATTACATAATCGTCTCTTAGGATCCATGAGAATATTTGTTGGTTTGGCTCCCAGCATACCTATTTCTTTTAGCACATCTAAGGCATATTTCCGTTGTGATAGAATAATACCATGATTACTATGGGCTACTTCTATCTAAGGAAATATCGCAAGGGTCCTAAATCCTTCATCACAAATTGATCTGCCAAAGTCTGTTTGATCTCAACCAGACCTGCTGTATCATCACTAATATATTGGTTTTCGCTTAATTAAGAAATTTGCAACGAAAATAATGACTCGTGTTTTTTTATGTGATGAAAAATTGATTATCAAAACATTAAATACTTAAAATCTAACCACGAAATTGGTTATGTTGTATCCACCGGGAGGATGAGCCTAATAAACTCACATGTACATTGCATTCATGCTCACAAATGTGATGGATTAGTTTCCCAAAAATATTGAATCAAAATCAATAGCGTTATAAAGAGCCTGAGAAACACAAGAGTGATTGAGAGAAATTAAGAGAAAGAAAGAGGGCGTGAAAGATAAGTGCATCAATATTTAAATATAAAATTTAAAACCTTATTCTTCAATCACCTTCACAACCCCTCATTTCAACTAATAGAAGACCTATTGTGCAAAAACAGGTGATAAGGAAAGGTCCGCACGTCAAGGAGAGATGATGATTGGTGGTGAGAAGCTTGGCGGAGGTGCACGGGAACAAGAGCGTCGTGTTGGTAGTGGCGGTCGTTCGCAAAACGGTCGCCGGTGGTTGGTCAGCACGTGAGAGGCCAACGGTGTTGGGTGCTGTCGGCAGCACGTGGATGGTAGGGTTGGTTGGGGGCTCGAGGTTGTTGGCTGCTAGAGAGGGTGGTCGGAGGGTGATGGCGTTGGTGGTGATGTTAGGTTCTCTTGTGGGTGTGAATATAGGAAGAAGATGAAGAAAACAAAGAAGATGAATAGTAAGGGGATAGGTGGTGGTGGTGATGGTCGGTGCCATCAAAGATGGGGACATGTGCACGTTGTCACCATGCAATCGTTGATGGTGGAAGCAAGCGGAGGTGGTTGGCGAGTAGCTTGAGACCATAGTGCGTGTTGAGTTCACCGTGCTTGCCTTTTACGCGGTGTAGGAGTAGAGACATGGCGGATGGAGAGAATGAGAATCCCCCTTTTGAACCTTCCTCTACACGCGTTGTGCACACCTGATCATGCATTCAACGACTTTGATCCACCATCCTTAGCTATAATCAAGGACTAATAGCTTTCTCTAGCAACTATTTGAATAGTTGCTGAGAATAGCCCGACCGAAGATGGCAACCAAGTTGATGCATGCAGTGGAATCAGTTGTGCCTGCGTCGTGCTCACATATGCACACATGGAAATGCTAGCAGGAACTTTTACACTTATGTCTTGCATTGTTTGGAATTTCTTCCAAGCTCCATTGCTTTATCTGGTTCCTAGATATAAACAAATAACTTATAAAATCTATTTTTATGTATTCAGCTAGAAAATACAATATGCTCATGCACCTGAGCCTAAACTAATTTTCTAATAATCCCCAGGCTCTAAATTCAATCTAACAACTGGAATGCAAGCATTTAGGCAGCATTATGGTCTACTAAAGTGGATCTATCAATCACTAGTGACAATCAAGTCATCAACTTATACCAAAAGAACAACACTTTTCGGTCTTCCTGTCAAACAAAGAATGATCTGCAGATAATTTGAGAAACCTCATAGACTCTACCACCTGAGAAAGCTTCTAAAACCAAGCTCTTGGTTTCTACTTGAGGCCATAAATGGCCTTCTACATTTTGCATAAATACTCCCCTTGAACTTCGTAATCGAGGAGCTGCTGCATATAGACCTATAAATCTCCATAGAGACAGGCATTCTTCACATTAAGCTGATGACGATGCCAATCTCGCTGAACTGCAATAGAAATGAGGATCCTCACTGTAGAGAGCTGAGCTACTGGAGAGAATGTGTCAAAGAAATCCACCTCATATGTTTGGGTGAACCCTTTGGCAACAAGTTGTGCCTTGTAACGTGCAACAGAGCCATCTGGGTCGTATTTGAATGCAAACTCATCTACAACAAACTGTAACACCCTCTGGTAAAGGTGTGAGCTCCTTGGTACATCGCGAAGTAAGAGCAGACATTTCATTTCTCATGGCTTGGTGTCACTTTGGATCAAGCATGGCTTGCTGGTAGGTGACAAGAATCTATGTAACAAATAGTGCATGACAAAAGCTCCTAAAAGTAGAACTAAGTCCCTTAGTGGTCAAACTTCCTGTAACTGGATATCTGGCACAGTTCCGTGGTGCCTTCTGAATGACAATTGGAAGGTCAAGATCATCCATTTGATTCTCCTGTATTGGTTGAAAAGCAAAAATGTCCTCATCTAGACATATAGTATCATCATCGGATACCGCACCATCCCTATGCAACCTGTCTGTGGTCCCTTGAGGCGTAGAATATGGTGTCTCTGTTGTAGAAGATGGCATCAGGAAAGTATTGTGAGGTCACTAATATGTAACAATAGGCTCAGAAAACTTCACAAGACTAGTCGTAGTAGGTGGGAAAGTAGAAATAAGTATCTCCTCCAAGGGAATAGGATGTATAGGCATGGGAGCCTTCGTAACCTTAGGGGTATAAACTTTGGGTAGCAGTAGAAAAATATGGAATAGACTCATGAAAGGTAACATCAACTCACATAGTGCCTACCAGTAAGGATCAAAACATCTATATCATTTCTCAGTCTGTGAATATCCTAAGAACACACACTTGACTGCTCGTGGTGCCAACTTGTCTCGTCTTGAAGAAAGAAGGTGAACAAATGCAGCACAGCCAAATACATGTGGTGGTACGTGAAAAAGCTCTTTCTCAGGATGTAATATATGCCAAGGTATCTGCTCATGAAATACTGAACTGGGCATCCTATTGATCAAATAGTAAGCTGTATGGATTGCATCTCTCCAATATAACGGAGGCATGTTGTGGTGGACCAACAAGGTATGAGCCACATTTAAAAGATGTCTATGCTTCCTCTCAACTACCTCATTTTGTTGAGAAGTGTGAGCACATGTGGCTTGGTGCACTATCCCATTGGACCTATAGAAAGTAGACAACTTGGTAGTGCATAGCTCAAGTACATTATCAGATCTTATTACTTTAATAGTAGTTGAATACTGATTCTTAACCTTCAACGTGAAATTCTCAATGATAGATTCAACATCTGATTTATTCTTCAACTAACACACCCAAGATAGGCATGAAAAATCTACTAAGTAGTAATGTTGACCCTGCCTATCTGGTATCCTGTTTGGACCCCACACATCCATGCATAACAACTCAAACAAGGCTATCGATCTAGGGCGAATACTCATAGGGTAGGAGGAATGACGATGGTTACCTATCTGACAAGCATCACAACAGATTTGGGTTGTAGGTGATATGTGCGGAATGACTCGACGAAGGCTATCTAGAGGAAGGTGTCCAAGCCTGAGATGCCACTGAAATACACACCTAAGAGTAGAAGATACCTCTCCTCGATATGCAGATGCAAGTGGAGTCTAAGCAAGGTGATAAATTCTACTTTCTACATTTCCACTTCCAATCACCTTTTCTTTCAACTTGTCTTGAATAATGCATCCCATAGCATCAAAGATTACTTGGCAATTAAGCTCCTTACTAATCTTGCTAACTGCGAGTAGACTCATAGGAAATTTTGGAACATACAAAACATTAGGTAATCTTAAAGTAGAAGTCACCGGTACCTCTCTCTGGCCTTCTACCTTGGAATGTCTACCATCTGCCACCTGGACAGTCTTGCTTGCTGGTAATGCTTGGAGATGGGTAAAGTAATCCTGATCTCCACTGAGGTGTTGTGAGGCTCCTGAATCAACAAGCCACTTTGAACTCCTTTGATTCCTGCCACATGCAATAGAACCCAATTCAGTTGCGATCTTGAACATATCATGATGACTATGACCTTGGAGTAGTCTCTCATACTCACTTCGAGCAATGGTAACAGTATCATCTCCCAACTTTTGAGTGGTTGAAATACCACTATGAATAGGCTCAAGAGACCAATTTTTATACTTTGCAACCTCTGTAGCGGTATCCAATGACACTCCTGAAGGCTTGGATAATGCCGTCGTGCCTTGAGAGAAAGGATAAACCCAGAAATCAGATTTGAATCACTGATTTCAGATCATGAAGAAGCTTTAAAAAATAGAAGATGAACCCCTTGATCACGAGATCCAAGCATACATCACTTGGAAGTCAGATCAAGGGCCTCAAAGGAGCCCTTGGAACCAATAGAGGCCACACTAGAATGCGAGGAAACATCCTAGCATGGTCATCTAGGAGCTACTGCTCCCCCTTGTCGTTGAAGGGAGAGCTAGCGCCTGCTGCTGCCGCTGGCCTGTTGGCTCACTGGTGGCTTGCTGGGCTGTTGGTGATGGCTACAGCCAGTGGCAGTGGGGGCTGCAGTTGGTGGCGGGGGCTGAGCGGCAAGGAGGGGGATTTTTGGTGGTTAGGGTTTCAGAGGCTTACTTCGGTGGGATACCAGGGCCACAGTTTAGGACTGGTGCTCTGATACCAAGTTAGGAAAAATGATCAACTTGGTTTATTCTCTAACCCTACCTCTCTTTTTATATAGAGAGAGGTGGATGCAAATTACAGTACAACCCCACAAAGAAAATAAAAGTTACGTAGCACTATATAACACCAATAAAGCAAATAACAAACTAGACTCCATAACAAAACCTTTTCGTAGCAAGAAGGTTGATAGATGACAAGTTCCTCAAATAATCCCTTTAGAGTTGTGAAATACTTAATCAAGGGTAGTTCTCCTTGGTTGGTATTCCATATCCTCCACTAGATATCTGTAAGGTGCATACAACCCATCTTTTGGGAGTACCACTCCTCTAGCGTTTCCCAAATCTCCTTTGCGGAATCCTTGTAGAGCATGTTGGTTGTAATTGATTGATCGATATTGTTCATCAACTAATTTATGATGAGAAAATTGCCTTTTTCTTGTATTTTGCTCCTTTGGAGTCAGGTGCTTTCTCAATTCTCAATTGGTATGTGCAACTTGTCTTGCCCTCCCAAGAAGATGCGGAAGGTGTAGGACTAGAACACATAGTTTGAGGAACCCGATAGCTTGATCGTGGTTCCTTGAACAAGTACAGAGGCCGAGATCTTGGCCTTGGAAGTCATCGTGGAAGATTCCACTTCAACTATTAAAACGCAAGGGTGCTAACAGGATGATGAGAGATCTGGTTGGGCGAGTCATGCGAAATTGGTTGAGAATGAGTCAAATTGGTTGATTGAGGAGGACTAGGTGAGGTGGAGACTGATCAAGGAGGGATTGGTCTTGGCTAGTTTGGTTGGGGCAAAACCCAAAGTAGTTAGGTGAAGGCGAGGATGGTCCTTGCCAATTGGAGTGGGTGATAGGGGCGGTGTAGGGGTTGAATTGAACTAGGATCGATCTTAGCTGATAGATTCGTGCAACTAGAGGTGGTGGAGAGAGAGGATCGGGTTGGTGGGTTGGTTCGTGTCAAAGTGAGATTGGAGAGGCAGCAATAGATAGAGGAAATTTGAGCAAGAGAGACAAAGAGAGAGGGGGGGTGATAGAAAGAGAGGAGGTGAGGATGTGCATCGTAGGCCAGGCAGGGAGAGAAGGGGTGGCACATGCTTTGCTAGGTAGAAAAGAGGGGCTGAAGGCTTTACTAGGAGAGAGAGAGAGAGAGAGAGAGAGAGAGAGAGAGAGAGAGAGAGAGAGAGAGAGTGAGTGAGGGGTGGGTCCCAAGATTTAAGGTTTTTCCTAATTTTGCTTTGATACCATTTGGAAGAATAACATGCAGTCTTCTTGAAAATTGAGAACCCTAACCCCTTTATATAGAGAGAGTTAAGGGTGCAAGAAATAGAAATTGCAAACGGCAATAGAAAATAACATAGACTTTCAATTGTAAATAAGCAAACCGATAACCTTTAATTCCTAATAACTCTAAGTGCAACATCTAGTAACTTCCTGCTTTTCTTGATTTCTGGTGTAGAATTCACCATATATGACCCTCCCCCTTACCATTCCATTTCGTTTTTTTGTTCATTTGTTCCACTGCATATGTGAACATGTTGGAAGATTGCCATCTCTGTATTTTGACCTTCTAAGTTGGTTTTCCTCCTGCTCTAGAGAGGATTTGTCGAAGCACATGCTGATGATGGGCTGCTTGAAATTTTTGGACTTAAACAAGGATGGCATGCTTCATTTGTGATGAGTGAAATTATCACAGCAAAACATGTAGCTCAGGTATCCTCTAATTTCAGTCCCTAGGTAGTTTTCCACTTTGTTTCTTTCATTGCACACTCTCATCTCGATAGGATGTTAAAATGATCATTTTGAAAAATCTGTCAAAATATCTCCTAATGGTAGCTGTGGCCACCACACCACACCACAACACCCCCCCACCTCCGCCCCCCCCCCCCCCCCGGGGTGATTTCATGAGTGCAATTTTTTAAAATGTTTTGAAGAGTCTAGCAGTATCCCAAATTTTCTTGCTATTTCAATCATGCCTCGTTATTTGAATTACCAGCTCATCATCTTGTTAACACATTCTGAAGAAGTGGTTATCAAAATTGGGATCGGCCAACTAAAATCTCATCCTGGTTAGTTGATCTATGATTTACTTGAAGTCACAGGCAAAATGTGCCTCATTGATCATAAATCAGGCAGCATCTGGGTCTTACATCCTGGGATTTTTTTGGTCTTTAATATCTTGTCTTTTGGTATAACATGTAGTGCTGCATTATATGGGCATCCTGGATAATGAGATTTTATGATCTTTAATGCTCTTTCTTTTCATGTAACATGTCGCAAAATTACGCTACTAATCTGGCAATCAACATGCCTAATTCCAGGCTGCAGCGATTAGGCTTGAGTTCAGAGGGGGGCAATGGAAGAAGGCATTCATGCAAATGGATGGTGAGCCTTGGAAGCAACCCATAAAGAAAGAATTCTCAACCTTCGTGGAGATCCAGAGAGTCCCTCACCAGTCATTAATGATTTCTGGTAAATGAAGATGGATTCTGTAGATCAGTCGGCAGGCAACTCTAGTTAGTCCCCATTCTAATAAAATTGGAAGATGTCAGAGCCAAGATGAAATAAGAAGGTTGCCCAATTCACGTTTTGGCTCTTTGATTGTAAATGTCGGTTCAGAATGGATAGGGAATGGTTGTGGGTTAGTATGGTATCATTATTTTTTATTCTTTTCAACTGTCGGGATCTGAATGAGATGAATTATGCTACCTGATTGTCTTCAAAATCAAGAGTTTAAGTCTTCATGTTTGAGAATTGTACCGGGGTAGTTTGGTACTGGTGTGTTGACTGCCGTTTGCATTATTTGTTATGTGGGTGGGATTCTGCTTATATTATTGATTTATGGGCTGGTCTGATTCATTCAGAGGATTCTCTCTAGTTTTAAAGAATTAGCTAGTTGAGATGGTAAATGTGGTAATTTATTCAATGTTTAGATTTGTATATGTTGAGTTTTTAGGAAAATTAATTTTGTTATCATGAAAAGAAGCTTTTAGTCCTCTTTTATAAAGAGAGAGAGTAAAGTCAAATAAGGAAACATAATATTTCCACAATATTCCTTTATTAAAAATAACACCACCAAAAACATTAAAGGTAAACGAGGAAGCGCAATATTCTCACAATATTCCCTTATTAAAAATAATACCACCAAAAATAGTAAAGTTCTCTAATGTCTCAATACTCCTCAAGTTAAAGTATAGATATCTACCATGCTTAACTTGTCGTAGGGTAACTCATGTTACTTTTTCTTCAAAGCCTTTGTGAATATGTATGTCAATTGTGATTTTGATGACACATAAAGAGTGCTAATTTGGCCTCTAATAACATCTTTAATGAAATAGCAATTCACTTCAATATGCTTAGTACGTTCATGGAATATGGGATTGGAGGTGATGTGAGTGGTAGCCTTATTGTCACAGAAGAGAGAGATGGGCTTGTCCACTAAAATGCCTAGTTCATGTAGAAAACTTGTCATCCACAAAATCTCACAACTAGCTTGTGTCATAGTACGATACTTGGCCTTAGCACTAGAATGAACCACAACCATTCGCTTCTTACTTCACCAAGAAACAAGGCTCCCTCCAAGATAAATTGTAGGCCTAGATGTGGACTTTCAATCCTTAGGTGCTCTGGCATGATCAGTGTTAGAATATGCAGACAATGTAAGTGGGGCATCAACAAGGTAGCATAATCCTCTGCTAGGGTTGCCTTTCAGGTAGCGTAGAATCAAACTGACATCTCTCTAGTGACTATATCTAGGGGACTGCATAAATTGAATGGCACAGCTAATAGCAAAATTGATATTAGGTCTTGCAATAGTGAGATATAGCATACGTCCTACCAAACTTCTATATCGAGTAACATCCTCAAATAGTGGATTGTCCTCCTTGGAGAAGGGTACTCCTGGAGCCTCATTAGGTATAGTAGATGGTTTGGCATCCAACGTATTAGTCTCTTCTAGAATCTCTTGTAATAGTGAGATATAGCAGATGCCTTACCAAACTACCACAAACGAATCCTGCCAAACAGCCTCAACACCAAGGAAGTAGTGCAGATCATCTTTAGTCACAAAAGTGGATTGACAAAAGGCCTTGGTCATCATAATCCCCTTTGTGTCATTACTTGTCAGAATCATATTATCAACATAAATTGCTAGGATCACCACATGCATCTTCCTCTTGACCTCTGTGTGTCGAATAAAGATGGAATGGTCCGTGATGATGCCTGAAACCTGATCTGCTGTATCTCCGAACTTAGTCTCTCAAACTAGGCTCGTGGGCTCTACTTTAGGCCATAAATAGTGTTTTGCAAACGACAAACAAGCTCCCCTTGAACCTGATAACCAGGTGGCTATTGCATATACACTTTCTTTGCTAGATTCCCATAGAGAAATGCATTCTTGATGTCCAGTTGCTGTAGAGGCAACCTCCGACTGACACCATTGCTAATATAACCAGAGAGAAGGTCTCAAAATAATCCACCCCGTATGTCTGGGCGAATCTTTTGCCAAAAAGTCGGACTTTGTATCTCTCAACAATCCCGTCTGCTAAATATTTGATGATATATATCCATTGACAATCAACTAAGGTAGCATCTGGTGGACAAATGATGGTAACACCATTATCTATGATAACTAGCCTATTTTAGTCTAACTCCAAGAATAAATGCTCCTTAATCAACATCTAAGGGTTGTAATTCCTTTCTGAATTGAATGCGAGAAGAAAGTGGGAAATCTAGTTAATTCTACTATTTTAACAAGAAATCACGAATGCAGAATAAATGAGTTAATTGGTGATTAATCTAAGGTTAAATAAACTTAAATTTCCAAGAAGTGGGCTTGAATTGATCAAATTAGTGTTTTCTGAGAGTTGAGGATTATTTTATTATAAAAACCTTAATTACAATCTCACTTCAATTAAATGCATTTTGATAGAAATAAATGTAAACTAAACCTCTTAAAAATTATTGAAAAATATTCTATGAGGTTTAAAACCTTCACTTTAACCAAAGGAATACATTTTGATTAAAAATAGAGATTTAGGTGGGAAATTGTTGCATTTTGGGATACGGTGTAAATTACCTAGTCAAACTATGTAAAAACCCAAATCTAAGGTTACCAATAGATTCCTTAGGTTCAAATTAAGTTGCTTTTAAATTTTGAGCCCAATCTGAGACCTGGTTTGCATTTTAGCTAATTTGCTTCTGTTTATCACTTGAAATCCCCTAAGTTTCAATGTTTCATTACATAAATGCCCCTACTTTTTGATTTTCCTTACGGTCGGGTCCTCCCACCACCTTCTTCACGTCCAAATGAGGAATGTGCAATTAGGAAACCACCCAAAACCCAACCTTTTGATTGCGGATTTCTTCAATCAAATCATCACCAAATCCCTTCAAATTTGGAGGGATTGGTATTCAGATCCTCCTCTTCCAATTAAACCCAACATTGAGAGCCAATTTGGACCTTATGATCGTCGGTGGAGCTAAAAAATAATGGAACAAACTTGCCAAAATCGCAAGGAATTTGTGTGAATTCCAAGCAATTGAGAGTAAATCCCACCTCTATTTAAGCTCTAGCATCTTCCATGTTCATTTTAGTTGAGATTGGACCGTGTTTCCACCTTTTTCTTCCACGCACAGCCTCTGCGACCTCGGCTTCGGTGAGCTCCTCTGACCACCCTTTTCCGCGCGTGCTAAGGCCAAATTGGCACCGCCATCCTCTTCCTCTCTTCCTCACGACCTTTGCTGACCAAAGCAAGGTCGTTTTGACCTCATCTTCCTCGCCATTCACCTCATTGGACCTACCTTCTTCTCTGCTTCCGGTCAGCCAACGTCGGACACAAACCCTCCCTCGTTCGTCCACTTAGGTAGTTCTTCTTCTCCTCCTCCTCCCATAGTATAATTTAGGCCTTTAGATTTAGGAATTCGAGCCCTAACTCCACCGTTCTTTACTTTCTTCCTTATGGCCGGCGAGAGCTCTCGCTAGCCCAAACTACTACTCCACGCCACCATCCACCAAACCACCTACACCACAAGCTCCATGACAACTTGTAGATCAAAATCCCTTAATAAATTGAGAGCTTTTAGCTACAAATCGTTGGGCTGGACAAGCCATCGTTCCACGTTGACCACCGCCTTTGTCCGGCCACCGCACACCTCCAAACACTAAATCACCATCACCATCACCTTCGTCGTGCTCCGGTGAAGATTTTGAGGTATCTAATTGGGGTTGTAAGGTCGTACTTTTGTCTCAGGTGATTCACCATCGACTTCATCTTCCCCAACGTCGTCGCGTTCATCCAGCGAAGCACAAGCCAAGGAAGCAAGCTCCCTCTACGCGGAATCACTCAAGGAATCTCGTTGAGCTATTGATTCTAGATCCAATGACTAGCACTCTCCAATCGATCATCCTTAACAAGCTGCTGCTTCATGCTAAAATGAAGAATGAGGGGATGTTAGTCCTACCTCGTTAAAGGAGTCGAGTTTGGAAATAAATTGAGAAGTGCCCCTTACCCAATCGCCCTAGCACGTAGGGGATCGGGTCCCCATCCTACCACTACCATACGCACGCACTTGGACACACGCTGGCGTGCCTGGGTGTGAGCCTAGGCTAGGTTTTGGGCTTGGTCTGCGCGTGGGATGGGCCGATTTTGTGGCATGATTTGCGAGGCTCCTTTGGCTCGAAAATTCTAAGTGTTTAAAGGCCTTAAACTTAGTTGAAAAAAATCATTTTATTTTGCCTTCTTAGTTCATTTATTTTTGTTTATTTGAGATTAACATTCATGACAATCTATTTCCTGTTGTATTAGATTATTGTGCTTTATTTTATTTTATTGATTAGTGGATTGATTGCGATTATTTACTCCCTGAGATGACTTCGGACTCACATTCGAGATATAAATTTTAAATGTCGATTTACTTTTATTGACTATACTACAATGCATATTTTAAACTCAACGAAAGTACATTAACATATTGGCACCGTTGTCGGGGAGCAACACGCAATTTCACCACTATTCATATCATTTATTTTGTCTGATTTGATTTCTAACTTGCTCTATTTGATTGTTTTGGGGTGAATATGCACTCAGGATCATTCGCTCGGAGCAACCACACTAGGGGCAGGTTAGTCATTTTGACTTCTTCCTTAATCCCCTCTTTATCTTGGAAAGAGAAAAAGGAAAACAAAAAAGAATTAGGAATTCAATCCTGTCTTACTTTTCTAGAATCATCATTTTAGGCAAGAATTTTCCAGATTTATCTTGATTGATTACGATCATATTTGATTTGAATTAAGTTGATTCAGAAACCCCAATTCCTTACAACTTGCACCTATTAGGGCCATAAAAATGCCACGGATATTCACCTTCTTGTTTGAGTCCAAGGTGCCATATTTGGAATCAATTGGACTTGGAAATAGAGCCAATTAGGATTTCCACATTAAGGTTTGAAGCGCTAGTACACACTTGTCACTCATAAATAGAAACAGATCTTCTCGCATTTGTGTGCCACCCAAGCCCTTAGTTGAATTGATCTTAACATCAAACCCTAAAATCAAGGCTCTAAATTCACTTGAATCATAAAAGTTGGGACCTAATAACCTGTTGAGAACCAAATCAGGGTGGTTCGGGTGACTTGACCCAAATCTCATCCTCAACTTTGGGGTAGGCCAGGTGAAGTTGGTTCACTTGGTGAATCAACCAACCTCAAATCAGGTCACAATTTGAATCAAAGTCTAAATTCAAGTGAAAATTCAAGGCACAATTAGGCCTAAAACTGGTAGACTTAGGGCTTAATTCACATATTCCAGTCTACTTGGATCCACGGTGACAAGGAAGGTCAGGCAGGGGAAACCTTGTAACCCATAGAAACGCTCTACCATGTAGGGGTCATTACGGGGCTCTCCCTTCCTAGCTACCTAAGTAATTATCGGGTGTGTGGATTTTTAATCCAGAGGTCCATTTGCCTTGGACTTCCATAGTCATTCAATTCTTTTGGGTGTCTTGATTGGGTCCAAAACAGTTCCAGTTCCTTATCTATTCTCTAGTGCATGTACGAGAGGAGGTTTTTGAGACTTGTCTTGAGACTCCATTAGTGAGACATACCCATCAGGGTCAGACCTTGACCCACTTGTTTGGGTCTCCTAATCTATTTGATATCTCTTCTGATTCATCGACATTTGATCTCGGTTCTCCATCCTCTGCTTCTATGGAGAATCCAGAATAAGAAGGGGGTGATATTCAACACCTGCAGGACTAGTTGTAGACTCTCACCAACTTGATTCATGCACTGGCCAACCCTTGACCTCGTCCATAGATGTGAGATCACTACAATCCCACAGCTGTAACTATCGAACCCAAGGTGTAGATTCTAGTTGGGGGACCTAATACTGAGTTGAAACCGAATGTTATCAACTTGATCCCCCACTTCCATGGGTTGGGCTTTGAAGACCCTTTCCAGTACATTCAAGGATTGAAACATCTAGCGCAGACTCTTGGGTTGCATGTGCAGAATCGAAACACCCTGCTCATGAAAATGTTCCCCTTCTCGTTGAAGGATAAGGATGTTGTTAATAGGGCAAAATCAATGTTTTAAAATCATTGCATTGTAGTATAGTCGAAATCACTTGTCAACAAATAAAATTTATAACTCGAATATCTAAATGAAGTCCGAGGTCAAACACAGGGAGCAAATATGCATTCATGCACTAATCTTTAATTGCATATAAATGAGCACAGGATATCAAGCCAATAATGATGTTCAATGAATAATATCTACTCAAAATAGTTCTTCAATGCATAAAATGAGTAGATCAAGAGTTTAAAAGAATAAAAAGATAGCTAAGGCAAAATAATGGTGATTTGAATCACCAATTATTAACCCAACACATATATATACTAATTACTCAATGAATCAAATAATTGCATAGTGATCAGACATTTGGCATACGGATCAGACGACTTAAATGTAGCCTGCTACAGTACTTAGAGAGCCTTCTTCTTTCTTCTGCCAAGCTTCTGCCTCTTGTTCTTCTTTCTTTCCTTTCTCTTCTCTGGTATGACCCTTTTGTTCTTCTTTGCCTTAGCTTCTTTTCTCTTCACGGCAACCTTCTCATTCTTCTCCCTTGGCTTTTCTCCTCTTCTCTCATGGCTAAGTGTTGCACAGCTGCACCAAGGAGCAAAACCCACCCCTCCCTCACTCTCTGTCTCTTTCCTTCCTTCTCTTTCTCTCAAACCAAGCTTATCAGGTATTTGGGTCACGTAATCGGGTCCAGGGCTGTGGGCATGGGGTCGCAGCCGAGGAGTGAAGGATAGGCGGGTCGGGTTAAGTGCAAGTGTGAGGGGCCTGACCCCATGTGTCTTGAGGCAAACAGCTATATAGACAAAATCAATTTATGCGTAGTTGTGCGGCCTTCCACGAACGATGTGGGACTAAATGTCCCCTTGTTCTTTGCGTGTGCCTGCAGGTGAAGGTGTCTTCAATTGCAGTAGCTGCAGAGGTTCATGCCCTCAATCAAGGACCTGGGACGGGTCCTGGAGGTCACCCGCATCTCCTGAGTGTAGCATCTGGGTCTTTCAATGTCGGAGAACTGAAGGTGAAGCTAGAGATGTCAAGGATATGGTGGAGCTTCGATGAAGGTGCCTACAACAAAAATACGGGCTATAAGCCCTAGTTAAAACTCTTAGGAGAATCGCAATGGTGCGATGAAGGAGTTGGTGGCGGTGGCGTGTTGTGAGGGTGGTCGGAGATGGCTGGTGAAGGCGGAGGAGGTCACATGAAGTGGGTTTGTTCGACGAGGAGTTTGAGTGGATGGAATGGCGAAATAGGAGAGGGATTTTGGTCTTGGTGATGTGGCAGAGGTGTAAAGGGTGTTAGCGAGGCGTGCGGTGCGGTGGAGTGACAGGAGAGCCTAGCCAGAGGGGTGGTTGGAGAAGAGGAAGATGAAGGTGATTGGCAGCGTCGGGGATTTGTTTTTAGGTTTTGAATATAGGAAGGGACCTAGAGAACTAACAGGGATCTAACTAACCTACTTTAAGTGGATGAAAAGGGAGAATGATGCTGATTGTGGTATGGTTGGCACCGTGGAAGAACTCTCCGGTGGGGGACGGCGAGGAAGAAGGAGGTCTGGAAGGGCACTCGCCGGTATTGCGAGATGCGGACGAGTGAGACGAAGAAGAATCTGTCGGCTATTGTCTGTGACGATGGACGAGGAAGGTGGACGGAGGGGCTCGCCGAAGCTCGCGAAGCTTTTGGTTGGGGAGAAGCGAAGACAGTGGGGAAATGGCCAAAAATGAGTCAAGGAGGTGAGGTTGTGCACAACCTGTCTTTATAGAGCTTCAGGGAGAGCTCTGGATCAGGAAAGAGGGATTCCATGGCTTGGGCTTGAAGGAAAGGAACCCATGATTCTCATGCGATCGCACTAGAAATCTATGGAGACTTGGGACTCCAAATTGATCCCAGATTGTTCGCCTATGTGTGAACATCAATCTCACCAATTTTGGTGGGATTTGATTGCCATTAGAGTAGGATTTAGGGTAGTCAATGTTGCTTGGAGGTTAGGTTTGATCTCAATGGTGGAAGGGGCTTTTGTGTGAAGATGATGACAAAATTGGGGGGCTTTATGCAAATATTTTGAAAGTTAAGGGTATAAATGAGAGAGAAAGAGTCAGATTGGACCAAAATGCAAACTAGGTTAAGATTATCTCTTATTGGGCCCAAATTTTGGTACAAACTAAGTTGGACCTAATGAATCTAATGGGGAAGTAAAATTTAGGTTTTGACCAAGTTTAATTGGGTAATTTATGTAGAAACCCAAATTAGGGTAACTGTCTGTCTGAGTTTCTGTTTTAGGTTAAAATGGGTTCTAATGGTCAAATCAAAGGTACAAAACCTTAGGAAATATTTTTATATGATTTTTAGAAGGTTTTGGTGAATTTTATCCTAACCAGAACCTTAGTTAATTAAGAGAGTCTGTTTTTAGGATTTTAGATGTCCATTAATTCTCAAAATACGTGGAAACCTGTTTCTTTATGCATGAACACGCTTATTAGACATTTATTACCATTTGTCCTTTAATAAACCCCTGGGAAACCTTGTGATTCTCTGCATTTAGGATATTATGTTAAAACTACAGTTTTTCACCTATTTTACTATTAAACTCTCAGAATGAATATACAGTGAATTATAGTCTTCTGGCAGTTATGTAGGAGCATTTATCAATGGATTATGACTAATTAAAATTAGATATGGATGATGATGACGTTATCATCAGATGCCCATTGGTATTGGTGCCTAACTCAACCGGTTAACACCTGGGAGGGTTTACAAGCTGAATTTCTCAAGATATTCTTCCTAGTGGGGCGCACTAACGCCCTGAGGCACCAAATCACACATTTCACACAGAATGTGGGGGAACCACTTCATAAGGCATGGGATTACTTTCTGGATCTCATGCGGAAATGCCCTCATCATGGAGTTGCTAAATGGGAACAAGTCCAATCTTTTTATCAGGGACTCTGTAAGGATATCGGATTATTCGTCAATGTAGCCAGTGGAGGCAACTTCATGGGTAAAGATGAAGACATCATTTGGGAGATTCTCGAGAACATGTGTGAGAACTTCATAAATAATGAATCTATGGGTATGTTCAACCGGACAATTACCTTTGCATTGACAAACACTTAAGGGACACACGAGACATGAGACCTATCTGCATCTGTCGTCTGGAGTTAATGGCCAGTCGATTGGATAAGGTCTCCATTACCGAGAATTTGGATGACTTGACTTGCCAACTTCAAAGAGTCACTTCTTCTCAGAAGAACACATATGCACGTCCGCCCATAGGGTGGGAGGTTGTAATATTCACCACCACTTATACAAGGGGATGGATGTGTATCCACCCCCATTTGATCCAGGTTTCAGAGGAAACTCTGAACCGTCCTACCCTAGTTGGGGGATCTTTGAACCCCCGTATTCTGATTACTCGGGAGCTACTCAACCCTGCGAGGAGCTTCACACCATCCAGAATGATTCATTCTCCAACTCATACAACCTTGGATGGCGCAATCATCCGAATTTTGCCTGGTCGAGAAATATTAAGAACTCTAGACCTCAATTCCAACCCTGACCACAAAATCCACAACCATATCAGCCCGCTCATCCTAGGCCCAACCCGAACTTTCAAACTGGGCCTAGCAAGGAAGACCAGATGAGCCTAATTTTACAGACCCTAGCTGATATGTAGAAGACCAATGTTGCCAGGCAAAGGCAGCACAATGAGGAAATTACAGAGGTGCGTAATCAGCTCTTACAAGTGGTTGGGACTCGCCAGCCTGGTGCACTTCCTTCTCAATCTCTGTTGAATCCAAACAACATGCTGAATTAGTGGCACATTGTGAACCCAAATCAGGGCCAAGCACATTACATTTATCAAGCCCCTTTTGCATCTCCACTTGACGGGTCAGAGGCTTTGACTTCATACATGAGTTATCAACAGCAACCCCCTATCCTGCCAACTCCTAATCCAAACCAGAAAGGCCTAAATTTTGTCACGACGCGTAGTGGCAAAACTACGTAGGACTCACCTTATCCTAGTCAATCTGGTCCAAGTAGTTCAAGACCTAAACCTAGGATGGAAATCAAGGACAAACCCACCTCAGATCCAGAGCCTAAACCAATCCTGGAGAAACCTACAGATGTTCCATTTCCTGAGGCCTTGACCAAAGGAAATAGGAAATCCAAACCCGTGGCACCTGAGGACTTGGTCAAGCTCTTTGAGCAAGTCCAAATAAGCATTCCCTTGATGGATGTGAATCGCCACATACCTGCTTTTGCACGATTTTTGAAGGATTTATGTACACCAAAGCATAAGTTGCGAAATAAAGATAGAAGTTCGATTGTTTTGTCAGAGCAAGCTAGCTCTATAATTTTTAGTAAACTCCCGCAGAAAGCAAAAGATCTTGTCACCTCTTTGATCTCTTGCAAGATAGGAAACCTAGAATTTAATCGAGTTTTACTAGATTTAGGAGCTTCCATAAACTTGATTCCCACCTCCCTACTAGACCATTTTGAGGAAACTGAGCTCCAACCGACTGAGGTGACTCTGTAATTGGCTGATAGATCGACTAAGTCACCACGAGGAATTCTTGAGGATGTTTTAGCTAGGGTACGAGATTTCTATTTTTTGATGGATTTCATTGTTTCAGACATGGACACTTTTGAGAATTTAAGAGATACACTGATCATCTTGGGGAGACCGTTCCTAGTGACTACTAAGGCGAATATCAATTGCAAAAAGGGCTAGATCGAGTTAAAATTCGGGGATAAAACATTGAGGATTGATATTTTTATTGCCCAGAAAAGAATAAACTGTGTGACAATTGAGGAAGTTTGTAAAATAGGCTCTCTGGTTGAGGATCTGATTCTCGAGGTGAACCTGATTCTCCAAGGACCTCAACCACAAGAAGATCTTGACCCACAGATTAGGTAGCCTAAATCTGATTTAGACCTATCTTTAGTTTCCAACTTATCTTCCGAGGCCAACCTCGAACCCCCACTTGCTATTGATAACCCGATCCTAGAGTTGAAAGCTCTACTAGACCATCTGAAGTACGTGCTTTTGGGTTCAAATTAGACGTTTCCAGTGTGTAAAGACCCGTTCTATTTTGAGCCCTTTAAGACGTCTGGATTGTCAGTTAGACATCTGGATCCCTTCCTGGATGTCTGGAAATTGAAAAATCTGTACGTGCTATTGGTTCTGCACGCAGCCAGCGTGCAGATCTCTCTCTCTCTCCCTTCTCCTTTTTCCCCTGTCGAAACCCTAAACCCCTCACCTATATAAGAGGCCCCCTTCCCTCACCTCTCCACTCCACCACACCTCCCCACTCCCCTGCCGTGAGCAGAGACGCACGAGAGGGTGAGAGCAAGAGTGAGGAGGAGGAGCGGGAGTGAAGAGGAGAGGGTTGAGCTCGCGAGCTTCGTGGAAGCTCGCAAGAGGTTTGCACGACCACCGCAGCGCATGCGGGAGGAGGAGAGTGTCCAGGCATTGTCCCCGACCTTCTATAGCAGTCGGAGCTGCAGCAAAGCGGGAGGAGCCGCGGTGGAGCGTGGCGAGAGAAGTGGGAGCGCGGTTTGGTATTAGAGTTTTTCCAGTATCAGACGTCCAGAATGCCTTCCAGATGACGAGCTGGACGTTTGGTGACGACACCGGACGTCTGAAAGCGGGTATATCGCGAAGGTACATCTTCCTTGCGGTTATGGCCATGCAGGCCGCACCGTAGTGTGATTTGCTTAGCTAAAAGTGGTGAGCTACTCTGTCGTGCGCAGGAGCAGCTTTGGGAAGGCGCGCGACATGCCCTCCCATGCTTTTCGAACATCTGGACAGCTGACTAGACGACCGGAGACGTTCCCAGATGACTGGAGGATCAGTCGGACGTCTGGAACTGAGTCCAGACGGTCGTGGAGGAGTCCTGGACGTCTGAGATCATCATAGGAACTTGATAAACGCCAGTTTATCATCATTCTTATGCATTAAAACAAACCTAGCTCTTAGGATTTTACTCCACAAACGGGTTTTTGGGCTGCATTTAGGCATAAAATAGGTTAGGCATGCATTGCATTTTTTATTATCTTTTTAATATGTTTTTGTGAGTGTTAGGGATGTACATATATATAGATCCCTAAAACCCTAGCACTCAAGAAGGCAAATGGTGAAGGAGAAGCCCAGACTAGCTGGAACTCAGCCTGATCCAGCTCACCTCAGTTTGATCCAGCTCACCGCAGCTGGAACCTAGCTCACTTGAACTAGGGTTAGCTCATCCTAGCTTCATTCAGCTAATCTCAACTGAATGGCAGCTCAAGAGAGTTCATCTTAGCTCACCCTGGCTCAAGTCAGCTCAGATCCAGCTCAACTTAGCTGAGTCTAGCTCATCTCAGCTCCCACTAGTCCACAGGGAGCTCTAGCTAGCTCAGCTGAGTTGACAGGAGTTCACCCTAGCTCAGATCCAGCTACATCCAGCTTCACTCAACTCCAGCCAACTGAAGAAGAACTCATCCCAGCTTAGGAAGCTCAAGTCCAGCTCCCGGGGACTTAGCTTAGCTCAACTTAGTTGAGCTAAGCTACCTTAGTTGCCTCAACCAGCTTGAGTCTCCCCGGGAGCACCAGACCTAGCTCACCTCAGCTCATTATGGTAGAAGCTAGCTTACTTTAGCTTGGCTTAGCAACTAGCAAAGAACTAGCAAGCTAAGCCAGCTAGAGTAGCTCCATGCCAGCCTCTTCAGCAGCAGCCAGCTCCAATTTCAGCTCCAGACTTCTCCTCCTCAGCTCCTCCCTCCAAACCCTAGCTCCAACACCTTCTCCTCTACTCCACCTTTAGCTAAGCTAGCTTAGCTTAGCTTAGCTAGCAACCAACTCTTTGGCCATCCACCACCTTCAAAGTCAACCCTAGCTAGCTCCATCAACTAAGCTCACCTAAGCTAGCTATCCTACTCCAAGTTGGCGCCACCACCATCACACCCCTTCACCCCATCACCACTACCAAAAGCCACCTATTTTCCCTCCAAAATGACCTTCTAGAACCCTTCCCTTTTGGCGCCAACTTTCCCTCCAAAATTTCCTTCATCTCCACCATACACCTCTCCTTAAATCCATCTCCACCATCCACCTAACCCCCTTTCTAGAAGACCCTAGGATGGCGCCAAAATGGTGGTGTCTCTCCACCACCAAAAGCCACCAACACCACCATAACCACCCCCTTAACACCCCTTGAGTTGGCGCCAATTGCCCTTAGCCTTAGGATCCCCAACCACCTCCATCTCTCCATCTTAGCTCTCCATTCCAAGAGTCACCTTAGCCCCCCTTCCTACTCTATATAAACCCACCACCTACAACCATTTTAGATCATCCTCCATTAGTGTAATTTGCTACCTATACCACCTATACCTACGGCCAAGAAGAAGGAGTAGAGAAGGATATTAAAGGGGCACATCACCAGCCCTTTTGGTGCCTTCTTCTCCCCACTCTCTTCAACTTGAGCCACGCCAAGGAGGAGGACGCTTCCACTTCAAGGAGGACGGCCAGGCAAGGGAGAAGGACCTAGGGTGGACGTCCACCCTTGGAGAGAAGCTTAGGGCACGCCCCCTTTGGGATTGCCTTGGAGGACATCACCTTGGTGGAGCACTGCAAGGAAGGAGTTGAAGGATTCTTTTCAAGCTTGGGAGCCACCAACCTTGGAGCAAGAAGCCCTCTTCTTCACCATCTATCTAGAGGATTTGTGTTTGCTTTTCTTATTTTAATTTTTCTAGTAGTAGAAGCATTCCTCTACTAGGATTTTTTTTTTGTAAAACACTTTTCATCAATCAAGTTGCCTTCTTTGCAATTTTCTGTTTTGCATTTCTACTTGCTTTATTTTTTTAGCATTTTTCACTCCCTCTCCCTAATTATTCTAGGCCTCCACTTTCCTAGAGTGAGCTTAGGGAGAGGCTCTACTTGCCACATAGAAGTAGTATTTAAATTGAAGTGTAAATCACCTTTTCCGCTACTAGTTTGCATGTTGCCTTAGCTTAAAAATAAAAAAAGTGATATATTGAAAAAATACCAAAAAGAAAGTTGAGATTGTATTCCAAGCAAGAGAATCACTATTGCAAACATTTGGCCTCCTTAGACGACCCTAGATACTCCCCTATCTAGGAATATAAATTTAAGAGCGAAAGTGGATTTACGCGTTACAACGACCCAATTAACAAACTGCGTGAATTCGCTATCAGAACTTGAGGTGAGTCTCTGATAACTTTTAAGATGTCTGGACTTATTTCCAGACGTCTAATTTGGGTCTGCAAACACGTTTTTCTGCAAACACGTTTTTGACCCGTTTAGGGTCCGAGTGAGATCTGTTTTACGCAAACGAAATATCTGTGGTTTCCTTGTGAGTTCCTCTACATGTTAGAAACCTTTATATACTATTCTGAATGTTCCGTTATGATGTGTTCCTTGGTATAGGACTTCGATCTGTTGCATGTCTAGGGCTTGCAGAGGCACGTGGGCTTGCATTTTGAGCCCCTGGTACTCCTAGAATGTCTGGTAGAGTGGTTTCCCCCTGTTTTACTTATAAAATATGAATGCATCTATGGAAATTAGATAACCGGAAACCTAGGATGTGCTTGAACCCTAGGATGAGAAATGTTGAACTGCTTGCTTGCGTGATTGAAACTGTATTTATGAATGAATGAGCTAAATTGTTAGCAACTACCTGTTAATGAATACGAGCTGCCTGTTGGAATATGAAATGTTTGAGATAATTAAACAGTTACCTGCGATATTGCTTGTTGTATATGTTAAATTGTGGAAATACGAGCTGCATATGTAAAATACGAGAACGGAATTGGGAATGATGAAACCGGTATAGAATAATATGGTGAATATGAGATGAACCCTATGGGGAGTTAGGAGTAGAGCTCCTGTGGATGAATGGAAAGGCCTAGAAATATGGATGTGAAGTGTGCTGGCCCTTGAGTGTGTGGTACCAAGGAGAGCGACTGTCCCCTTTTTAGTGGAGTGGAGCTAGTCGCCCTTGGGTTGGGACCTGGGGTTAGGATTGGCCACTCTACACAGACATATGTTGGCCCTCACGTACACGGTACCGAGGTGAGCTACTAGTGTATGGATGGAGCTAGCCACCCCATGGGGCCCAAGGTTCAGCTAGCCACCCTACACCGACTTGTTAGGTCCTCTGGGCAAACCGGGGTAGTCAGACGAGGGTGCGTGGACTGTGGAGGGGCGAGACCGCTGTTTGGTTCTAAGGGGTGAGACCCCTATTTCTGAGAGGGCTAGGCCCTATACTGTTCCATGCTGTACTTTGGGCGTACCCACTAGCGGTAATGACTGACCGCGTGCTAGTGCGGGGTAGCTACCCGTGCGCTTATCGCACGTGCCATAGTCACTGCTACGTCTGTCTGTGACCTTGGGGTAGTTGACTAGGTGTAGGACTACCACAGGGGACTCTCCCAACCAGGAGAGCACCACGTGTGCCTTCTACTCTTCAGAAAAGACTGCAATCAAGATCGTTCCCATGAGGAATATGCAAGATCAAAAAAGAAATCTGAAAGTAAACTAAGGGAGTGAAAAGAAATCACTTGTAAAAGAAATAACTGGAAAAGATAAATTTGCCTGCTAGCTTTTACTACTTTAGATAGTCTGGTTACCACTCTACTCAGCGTTCACTGACTCCATTTTCTCATAACCCTTTATAGGTCAAGGAGTTGAGAAGCCCGAGTTACCGGCTGCAGAGGGTATTGGGCCCAGTCGAGCCCAGCAGTAGTTTTCTTACTGTTGTACTTTCTTTTCTATTAGTGAGTTCAGACTTTTGTTTACTATTCCTATTACTGTACTTTTGTTCTACTTTCCTGTTGTTGTGGTGGTATGTACTGAATAGTAGCTTTTACTTCCTTTACTGCTTGTACGTTTTTACTGTTAGTTACAATACATAGTGAATGTGGTTTATTTTCTTACTTTTCGGTTATTTCTTGTTGGACAACTAGGTCTTGGGATTAGTCAAGTCGAGCCGGTCTCGGGTCCTGTAGGGATTCAGGAACCAGGACGTAACACAGTGATTATCAACTCTCGACTCACTCCTGTTCAGGAAATGAAGCTGAGTTCTATTCTCCAGTAGCATCGTAGAGCCATTGGTTAGACTCTAGATGACTTTACTGGAATAATTTCTTATTGCACTCATCATATTTATACTGAAGAGGGCTCACGACCTTCTCGCGAGATGTAGAGAAGACTTAACATGAATCTCTAGGAGGTCGTGAAAAAGGAGATCATTAAGTGGCTTGATGTGGGAGTCATCTACCCCATCTCTGGTAGCTGCCAGGTGAGTCCCATTCAAGTTGTGCCTAAAAAGGCAGGAGTCATCATGATTATGACCGAATTTGGAGAAACCATCTCGACACGATGTGAACTCATGGAGAGTCTGTATAGACTATCGGAAATTGAATACCTCTATGAAGAAAGATCATTTCCCTCTCCCATTTATTGACCAGATCCTTGAAAAGCTGATGGGGAATCGATTTTTTTATTTTCTGGATGGGTACTCGAGATATAACCAAGTGGCAATTCATCCTAAAGATCAGGAGAAAATCACCTTTACCTGCCCCTACGGTACTTACGCGTTCTGTAGGATGCCATTTGGGCCATGTAATGCGCCAACCACCTTTTAGCAGTGCATGCTAGCCATACTCTCCAATATGGTAGATAAATACCTTGAAGTCTTCATGGATGACTTCTCAGTATTTGGTCAGACGTTCAATGATTGCATTCTGCACTTGGTTCAAATCCTTCGATAATGCATTGACGTGAATCTGGTTCTCTCCTGGGAAAAGAGTCATTCCATGGTTCTTGAGGGCATCGTACTGGAACACGTTTCTAAGAAAGGTATCCAAGTTGACCGAGCTAAGGTGAATTTGATTTCCAAATTGCCTGTGCCTTCCTTGGTTAAAGACATTCGATCATTTCTGGGGCACATCAATTTTTTTCGACGGTTCATATCTGATTTCTTGAAAATTGCACATCACCTAACAAATCTTCTCTTAAAGGACACATGCTTTAAGATGACGGGTGAGTGTGTTTGCGCTTTCGAGATCCTGCGAGATCGAGTAACCCAGGCTCCAATCCTACAATCCCTTAACTAGTTTCAGCTGTTGAGATCATGTACAATGTATCTGACTACGCAGGAGTGATCCTTGGGCAAAAGATCGATGGGAAACTAGTGGTAATATATTATTCTAGCAAGACATCGGACGAGGCTCAGTGTAATTATACGATTACGGAGAAAGAACTGCTGGCTGTAGTATTTGGTCTGGAGAAATTCAGATTATACCTCTTGGGTTGCCATGTCATTATTTACTCAGATCACACCACTGTGAGGCACTTACTTGCGGAGAAGGATGTTAAATTGAGGCTAATTCGATGGATCTTACTCTTGTAAGAATTTGACCTTGAAATACGTGATAGGTGGGAAAACAAAATGTAGTCACCGTTCATTTATCCCGCATTCCTTCTTCAATCATTGACCCATCCAGACCTATTACCGAGCATTTTTCGGATGAACATCTCTTGGTTGTTAATAGACTTCCCTGGTTCACTGATATCGTAACTTCTTGGTCATTGGGAAACTCCTATCTAATTGGACCAACACAAGATGGGACAAGTTGATTTTCGACGCCAAGTACTATGTTTGGGAAGATCCCTACCTGTTCCACATTGGCAATGACCAAGTAACTAGAAGATGCATTTCTAATGATGAAGTCAATGATGTCATTGATAAGTCCAATTTATTGGACATTTATTTGGCTTAAGTACATATGTAATATATTTCCTTATAGTTTAATGGCCTAGGCTAAGTAGTAATTAATCTTAGCTTATAAATATTTTTGTATCTGCTTTGCATTCTAATACATACATTTATGCGCCTTCTTTGATATGTGCATGTAGAGAGAAAAAAATAAGAGGTGGCTGGACATGAGTATAATTAGCTTTTGAAGGAAGGTATGCCCATAATTGTCCATCACCGTTGCTCCCTCCACCAGCGTTCAAATTCAGCATTACGCATGCGAAGGGAGAGGCGGAGGTTGCGGTCTGGAGAAGGATAAAGGATCCTTCCCTCTGTGACTCTCGGGAATCTCATCCTTCCCTCTGCAGGGAACCTCTTCCATCGCCTCCATTGGCACCATGGACGGATTGAACATCGTGGCCGAAGCATACCTTGTGAATTTGGCTTGCACCGTGGCTCAGGCGATTCCCACTCTCCACCTTCTCCGTTGCGAAGGCCGTGTGGTGACAACACACGGCCTCCCACCACACATCACCACGCATTGCGCCCTCTCTCCTTTTTTCTTCTTCATCTTCTTCTTTGTTTCAATCTCCTTCCGCCGCCCCTCCCACCACGCCAACACCACCACCTACAACTCAAACCCCCACCCCCACCATCATCTTCCTCTTCGTCTTCTTTCTTCTCCCTGCTCTTCAACCCTTCGTCACTCTTCACCCACCTCCATGCCCGAAGAACCCAAAGTTGCAGCCATGTTGTCGGCCACAAGAGCCACTCCTGACCTCCATCATCGACGCGAACCTCGCCAACACCACCTCCATGCTCTATCGTGTCGTCCTCGTTGTCGCCAGACCAACTAGGCTCTCCCTCGTCGACCTGCGCAAAACCGCCACCGCTGGCCTCCCCTCGTCTGACTGGCGACCTCCGGCCACCACTCGTCGATGTGTCACCACCGTTACGACACTCGTCCTCCGACGCACCTCCATCGCACGTTGGACAGCAGCTAAACCCTCGGCCTCACCCGCAAGGAGGAGAGAGAGCAAGTCCTCTATTTTCCATCAAATTACTAATTATGGATTATGCCATTGCTGGATTCCTATTCATTTATTTTTTTGATTTAATATATTACATCGAATTTGCATGAATATCCTTCTACTCTTGATAAATTACTTCTGATTGAGTATCTCATGAATTATATAAGAGTATGTCACATTGATTACAGCAAATAAGGAATCTATTATTGGAAATCAATATTTACGTTGACTACCATTACCAAGATCATTATCTAGTAGAATATTATATTATGGTAATTTTGCATATAAATACCTACATTCCTGATCAATTGATTAAAATGAGCATTTATGTGAGAAAATGAGTTGCACTAAGTAATGTGCACACTCGTTGAGATTCCCGAATAAACGAAGCACTAAGCACTAGTCTAATAGGCTAATTCCTCCCTATGGAGATGACCTAACTATTTTTGTGGTTAGATTTTGAGTAATAAATATTTTTGATAGTCGATTTTCCACCACAAAAGCTTACAACGACATGCTATTTTATCTTTAAAATTTCAACGAAAGTGAAGATTGACTTGTCAAATGGCGCTGTTGCTGGAGAGGAAATATGCCTATTAAATTTTTCAGGGAATTTCTATCATTTTTATGCTATTTATGAAGTTTTTCTGATTTATTGATTATGGATCTTTTTCTGTGCAAAAACAACAAACGAAAGCGGCAGGCGCGCATGACGGAGACGATATTTTTGGTGGACCTTGATGCCACCTAGAGAACAGCAACAAGAGCATGTGGGCTTTTATCCTACGCACGTGAAAAGGGGATTGGCAACTGAAGACCTGTTTGCCTCCTTTAGATTTATATTAGGCTAGATAGACATTAGCATTTAATTTTTGTCTTGTGGACTCTTATTAGGCATTTTGGGAACGTGTCCCCAATACTTTTTATTGCGTATCGCTCTTGTATGTGGGTGTGTGTAACGACCCGATTCCCGAGTCCCTACGAGACACGAGAACCGGACCGACTCGACTAATCCCAAGACCTAGTCGTCCAACGAGGAAGTAACCAAAAGACAGTAAAATAAACCACATTCAGCATGAATATAACTAACAGTAAGAAAGTACAACAGTAAGAAAAGAAACTACTACAGTAGGTACCACCACAACAGTAAAAAAACACTTATCATATAACAAGAACTGCAGGTAAGGAAAGTACAGCGGAAACAAAAAAAACTACTCACTAAAACAGAAACAAAAGAGGTACAAGGACTGTGGTAAACTCTACTGGACCCTACTTGGCCCAGCGTCCTCTGCAGCCGCCGACCCTGGCTGCTCAACACCTGGTCCTGAAAAAGGTAACGAGTGTAACACGTCAGCAAAACGCTGAGTAGAGTGGCAAACTAACTAAAGGCAACAGTAGAGTGTACAGTAGCTGTTATGTTCTATTACTTCCTTGTTGAACGAGAATCTACGCTAACGTGTTTGGTTTTGGAAAACCCGTCGTTGTAGTTCGAAAGCGAAGGATTCGTGTTCAACAAATAAAATTTATATCGAAATAAGAATTCCGGGTCGAACACAAGGAGGCGAACGTTTGATTTAAAAACTTCGCGTTTCGTTTTATTTTGTCACAAAGAAATTCAATTTAAACTATCTAAGTATCTACAACAAATAAAAGAGAGAGAGGGAGTAAGAGAGAGAGAAGGAATACTATACGTGGAAATCAAAATGAGATGTAGAATAGACAATGAATTTATCATAAAAGAGTTCTTTCGTTACAACTAGAAAACATAAAACAATTACTCTAGAAAGCATTAAAAGAATGGAGGGAGAAATGTCCTCCTCGACGATCGCTCGGAGGACGAATAGACTACTCTAGAAAGCAGTAAATCGATACTAGAAAGCAGTAAAAAGAATAGGGAGAGAGAAATCCTCCTCGACGGTCGCTTGGAGGACGAGCCGGACGGGATGACGCCTGGACGAAGGAGAACGAAGCGGGACGAAGGAGGACGAAGCAGAAGAACGGGAACGAAGCAGCACGCCGTCGTCGTCGCGGGATCCACTTCCGAAGGGGGACGAAAATTTGGACTTTATCTCGCGAGAAGCATCCCGGGTGTGGGACAAGCTTCTCTTGAGCTTTGGAGAGGTAGAGAGGAGAAGGAAGGGATGAAAATTTCGTATGGAGGGGGTCTCCTTTTATAGTTGCAAGGAGTGGGGGCAAAATGGACATTACATCTTCAAAATAATAAATAAGGGGTCTTTAGTGACGGATAAAACCGTCGCTAAAGCCCCGCCGTCGCCGTCGCCGCCGCACCCACGCGCGCCCGCTCGGCTGGCCTGCGCGCGTAACGCAGACGCACGTCCGCGTCGTTTCAGCCGTCCGATCGCGAGATCGGACGGCTTAGATCGCGTCCGCGCCCGCTGCGTAGCGTGCCGCCCGCGTGCGATCGCGCGCCCACCAGAGCGTCCAATTGCGCGTCGGCGCTATCGGGCGCGCGCGGCCGTTGGATCTTCATCCGACGCTCGTGCGCACCCGCTCGCCTGCGCCTTCGACCCCCTCTCCGCGGCTCGAACCCGCGACCTCCGCTTCGCCCGCAGCTGCGTCGCCGCTGCGCTACGCGGGCGAAATGGTCGTGCGGACGTTTTTAAACGCGCGCGACCGCAGCCGTTGGATCGAGATCCAACGGCGGAGAGGAGACGGTGCGCAGTATTCACAGGACTCCTGCGGTCGATTGGGCGGCTGGGATGGCGCCACGTGGCGCTATCTTGGCTGTCCATCTTCTGGAAGTTGTAGATGGTGCCACGGATGTCGGATTGACTCGATTTTTGTGTCGTTCGGCTGCGATCGTCGATCCGAATTCATCCGTGTGGTCGGATTTTCCATCTGAAGTGCGGATTTACACCATCCTGGCCCTTGATCTTCTAGGGTTCCCCGGTCTCTATCTGATGCTACGGATGCCTGATTAGGGCGATCTTGGAGTCGTTGAACTCCAATTGTCGCCCTGATCATATCCATACGGTTAGATCTTTGATCCGAGGCCCCGATAAAATATTTGCCCTGTCCAAGCACATAAAAGGAGACAATTAACCTCCATTTTATTCAAACTACTCTAAATGCAAGATGATGCATGTAATGCAATATTTATATCATGAAATGCAATCCTATGCTTAAGAACATGCATAAATAGACATTTTAAGTAGTGTAAATGTGTTTACATCATTCCTTTATTCACATCTTTCAATTTTTCTCACTATTTCATTTATTTCTCAGATCCTTTACTTGATCTCGAATGTCCTCGTGGGAACGATCTTGATTGCAGTCTTTTCCAAAAGTAGAAGTAGCACGTGGTGCTCTCCTGGCCGGGAGAGTCCCCCGTGGTGATCCTACCCTCAGTCAACCACCCCAAGGTCACTGACAGATGTAACGGTGACTACGGCACGCGCGATAAACGCACAGGTAGCTAGCCCGCACTGGCACGCGGTCAGTCGTTTCCGTTAACGGGTGCGCCCAAAGCACAGCACGGAACCAGGGCAGGGCCCTCTCAGTAACAGGGGTCCAACCCCTCCACAGTAACCAAACCGGGGCCTTGCCCCTCCACAGTCCGCGCACCCTCGCCTGACTACCCTGGTTTGCCCTAGTGGGCCTAACAAGTCGGTGAAGGAGGCTAGCAGAACCCCGGGGCCCGTGGGGTAGCTAGTACTCTCCTAACACTACTAGCTCTCCTCGGTACTACGTACACGAGGGCCAACAAGTCGGTACAGAGTGGCCAGTCCTAACCCCCGGGTCCCTGGGGCGGCTAGCTCAGCTCTGCACTAAACAGGGGGACAGTCGCTCTCCTTGGTACTCCGTACTCAAGGGCCAGCTCACTTCCCTAAGTCTATTCCATTCACTTTCCAGGAGTTCTACTCCTACTTCCCCGTAGGGTTCCAGAACATCTTATGTCTTACTTTCCAGTTTCACGTTCTTACAAACCATGATCCCAATCATGTTTCTTTATTCATAACAGGCAGCTGTGAATTCAATTTACAGGCAGCTTCATATCTTCCTTTCCATTTTTCCAAGACTGCAGTATTATACATTCCACTAGTTTTTCCATCCTAGGATTCATGCCATATCCTAGGGTCTATCATACAATCTAGTTTTCCGGCCCTAGGATTCATGCAACACCTAGGAACTATCATTCCATATATTTCTCATTCCTAGGATGCATGCAATGTCCTAGGTTCTAGTTATGGTTTCATACTTTAACAGATTTTATTAATACTTAAAGCCACTCTACCAGGTACAACAGGAGTAATGGGGGCGTGATCGGGAATCCCGCGTGCCTCCGCGACTCTCAAGACTGCAACCGAACGAGGTCCTATCACAAGGATCAAACACAAGGAGTGTCTCAAAACAGTGTATAGCTACTGTAGACGGGTAGAGGAATTAATTCTGAAAAGAACGCAACTCGAATCGCGGAAAACGGAGCCCGAACGGGCCCTAAACGGGTCTAAAAAGAAGATACTGTACAAAATCAGACGTCTGGAACTTCTTCCAGACGTCTTACAAAGTGGATCAGAGAATTACCTGTTCAGCGTGGTTTCCCAGACGTCCAGAAGTCTGCGAGGACGTCTGGCCTAGCTCCCAGACGTCCGGTGGTCACTCAGGACGTCTGGAGGTCACTCCCGCCGTCTGGTACAACTTCCAGACGTCTGATTCGCAAGGGATGGCGAGTCAGCGAACCTGCGCACAGCCAACTCCCTCCCTCAGTACGGTCAGTCGGCAGGAAGGAAGGAGAAGGCGGTAAACTCACCTTTCAGACGTCTGTATGATCTTCCAGACGTCTACCTCGCCGTCTGGCTGTCAACCCAGACGTCTGATTCTGGAAATTTTTCCAGAATCAGGGCGCTGCTCGGCCTCCGCTCGCGACGCCGCCCGCGTCGCACCTCGCGCTCCTGCTGCTCAGACCGCAGCAGGTCCCTCTCCGCGTCGCTCCGCGCCCCCTGCGCCCTCCGCCAGCCGGCCAAGCCGCTCCGGCGAGCTCGCCCTCACGGCAGAGCTCTGCCCTCGCACGCCGCACCTCCGCGCTCACTGCGGCCGTCGCTGCCGCCCTCGCGTCCGCTCGCTCTCGCGCACAGGAAGGAGAAGAAGGAGGAGACTGTGGAGACGGGAGGGGAGGCGTGGCCCTTTTAAGGCCGCGCGAGGAGGAGAGAGGGGGTGGCAGGCTGCCTGCAGCCGCAGAGAGAGAGGGAAAGAGAGAGAGAGAGAGGAATCGCGGGTCTGCGCGCACAGGCGCGCAGACGACTCTCCCGTGCGAAAATAACTGTTTTCCAGACGTCTGGAAACGATCCCAGACGTCTGTTCAGACGTCTGGATGTGATCCTAGACGTCTGGACCGACGTCTGAGCCTCCTCCCCGACGTCTTAAAAGACGTCTGGGGCACGCGTTCGTTACAATATAACAAACTCAAAGGAACTTTCGTCCCCGAAACTTGCGCCAACTAGGGTGCGGGAAAAAGATGTCCAAATAACGATAACAAACTCAAAGAGGACCGAAGCCGGTCTGAAAAGACGTACCCGCGAAAAGCTCCGGGTACCGCTCCCGCATTGCCGCCTCAGGCTCCCAGGTAGCCTCCTCGTACCGCTGGCTCCTCCACAAAACCTTTACCAGGGGTACTTGCTTTCGTCTCAACCTGCGGACGGCTCGGTCTAGGATCTGCACTGGCCGCTCGGGGTAGGTCAGGTCGTCGCTCACCTCGACGCTCTCGTGACTCAGTACGTGGCTGGGATCGGCTATGTACTTCCTGAGGTTGGACAAGTGGAACACGTCGTGCACACCAGAAAGCTGCGGGGGAAGGGCAAGTCTGTAAGCAACGAGTCCGACTCGCTCCAGGACCTCAAAGGGCCCCACGAACCTCGGCGCGAGCTTCCCTCTCACCCCAAACCGCTGTAAGCCCTTCATGGGCGAAACACGAAGGAAGACGTGGTCCCCAACCTCGAACTGCACCTCTTTGCGTCTGCGATCCGCGTAGCTCTTCTGTCTGCTCCTGACAGTGCGGAGTCGTCTGTGGATCTGCTCAACTACCTCCTGACTCTGCCGGATCAACCTGGGGCCAACCTCCCACTTGGTCCCCACCTCAACCCAACTCAAGGGTGCCGTGCATTTCCGTCCGTACAGAGCCTCGTAGGGAGCCATGCCGATGCTCGAGTGATAACTGTTGTTGTATGCAAACTCCGCCAGGGGCAGGTGCTCCTCCCAAGAGCCCCTCCAGTCTAATACACAAGCACGCAAAAGGTCCTCAAGTGTCTGTATCGTGCGTTCCGACTGTCCGTCCGTCTGGGGGTGGTAAGCCGTGCTAAACCTCAACCTCATCCCCAAAGCCTGCTGAAACTCAGCCCAAAACTAGGACGTAAAGCGGGTATCCCGGTCGGATACGATCTCCCGCGGAACTCCGTGTAGTCGCACCACATCACGGATATACCTCTCTGCCAACTGTGCTGGTCCCAAAGTGACTCGGATCGGCAAGAATCGTGCCGTCTTCGTCAATCTATCCACTATTATCCAGACTGCGTCGTGTCCTCGCTGGGTAACAGGTAAGCCCACCACCAAGTCCATGGTGATGCTCTCCCACTTCCACTCTGGCACTGGAAGCGGCTGAAGTGGCCCTGCAGGCCTCTGATGCTCAGCTTTCACCTGCTGGCACACTAAGCACTGCTGCACGAACTCACCCACATCCCGCTTCATCCCTCTCCACCAAAACTCGCGTCTCAAGTCATGGTACATTTTCGTGTTTCCGGGATGTATGGTGAATCTGGAACCGTGTGCCTCAGTCAGGAGCTCTCTTAACAGCTCCTCGTCTCTGGGAACGCACAACCGTCCCCTCAAGCGTAGCACTTGGTCTGTGAAAGAGAAGTCCCCTGGGTCCCCTGATAGTACTCTGTCGCGCAAAGACTGCAAGTACGGATCGGCCATCTGTCCCGTGATGATGCGGTCTATCAACTCTGGCCTGGTCCGCCGTGTCACCGTCACTGCCCCACAGTACCCTCGTAACTCTAGAGGTCGCCAACTGCCCACCTCCTCCAAAAGGCTCCAACTCTGTAACTGTAGACTGGCCAAGCGTGCGAGCGCCTTACGGCTCAAGGCGTCAGCCACCACATTGGCCTTTCCCGGGTGGTAGGAGATGCTGCAGTCGTAGTCCTTCAGGAGCTCCAACCAACGTCTCTGTCTCATGTTGAGCTCCTTCTGGTCAAAAAGATATCTGAGGCTCTTGTGATCTGTAAAAATCTCGAAGGTCTCACCGTACAAGTAGTGCCTCCATGTCTTCAGCGCGAAGACAACAGCTGCCAACTCTAGATCGTGGGTAGGGTAGGTATGCTCATGGGGCTTCAGTTGCCGCGAAGCGTAAGCGACCACGTGACCCCTCTGCATGAGCACACCTCCTAACCCCTGCAAGGAAGCGTCCGTGTACACAACGAACCCGCCACTACTGTCAGGGATGGTGAGCACGGGAGCCGAGGTCAACCTCTCCTTCAGCTCCAGAAAACACGCCTCACAGGCGTCTGTCCAAGCGAAAGGCACGTCCTTCCGGGTCAACTGTGTCATAGGACGCGCAATCTGTGAAAATCCTCTGATGAACCGTCTGTAGTAACCTGCCAGTCCCAGGAAACTGCGAATCTCAGTGACTGAACGCGGTCTCTCCCACCTGAGCACTGCCTCGACCTTGGCGGGGTCCACCGCCAGGCCGTCTCCAGAGATCACATGACCCAAAAAGGTCACCTCCCTCAACCAGAACTCGCACTTGCTATATTTGGCGTACAGCCTGCGTCGTCTCAGAGTGTCCAGAACCATCCGCAAGTGCTGTCCGTGCTGCGTCTGATCTCTAGAATAGATGAGTACATCATCTATGAAAACCACCACAAACTGGTCCAAGTATGGTCTAAACACCCGGTTCATCAGGTCCATGAAAGCAGCGGGGGCATTGGTCAGCCCAAACGGCATGACCAAAAACTCGTAGTGTCCGTACCGGGTGCGGAAAGCTGTCTTGGAGACGTCGATCTCCCTGATCCTCAACTGGTGGTATCCAGACCTCAAGTCGATCTTGGAAAACACCGTGGCACCCCGCAACTGGTCAAACAAATCGTCAATCCTCGGCAGCGGATGTCTGTTCTTGATGGTGACCCTATTCAGCTGTCGATAGTCCACACAAAGGCGTAGGGTCCCATCCTTCTTCTTCACAAACAGTACCGGGGCTCCCCAGGGAGATGCACTGGGCCTCACGAAACCTTTCTCCAAAAGGTCCTGCAACTGGGACTTGAGCTCTCGCAGCTCAAGCGGTGCCATTCTGTATGGCGCGGTGGAGATGGGGCTGGTCCCTGGTACTAGTGAGATCTCAAACTCGATCTCACGCTCGGGCGGTAGTCCTGGTAACTCGTCTGGAAACACGACGGGGTACTCTCTGACCACCGGGATGCTCTGGAAGTCTGCCACGGGGCTGTGCTCTGCCACCACACAAGCTAGGAAGGCCTCACACCCCTGGCTCAAAAGTCTCGCTGCCCGAAGTGCCGAAATGCACCTGAAACCTCCGTCCACTGGCTGCCCGTGAAACTCGAAAGAAGGCAACTCCGGAATGGAGAAGACAATCTTCCTCTCAAAACAGTCTACCAAGGCGTGGTAAGCAGACAACCAATCCATCCCCAGAATTACTCCAAAGTCCTCCATCTGTATCATAATCAGGTCAGCTGGCAGGCTATGTCCCCCGATGCTGACCTCGCAACCCATGTACACCTCCTCAGCTACAAACAGCTGACCACTCGGACCTTTGATTACGAACGGATTCTCTAACAGTGTATAATCCTGGTCCAAACTAACTGCGAAACTGGCTGCGACAGACGAGTGCGTAGCACCGGAATCGAAAAGCGTGTAAACGAGTCTGCCAGAAACTGAAACCATACCTGCTACCACGGATCCCGAAGCTCTGGCGTCCCTGTGTGTTAGGGCATTGATACGCCCCTCAGCTCTAGGTGCGGACGAAGCAGCCACACTCTGCGTCGGACGGGTAGGTGCTGGCCGGTACCCTCCTCGCGACTGCGGTCCTCCTCCTCGCGCCTGGGAACCGTGGCCTCCTGCGCGCCCTCCAGTGCTCTGCGCGGGAAATATCTGCTGACCTCCTGCCCTAGATGGGCAGTCCCTCCTGACGTGGCCTGGCTGGCCACACTGGTAGCAGAGGGGAACCCGACTCCCGCCCTCAGTGAGTCCCTGCTGTCGGCTAGGCGGGGGTCCGGTGCTGGCGATTGGCCCCTGTCGAGGGCCTCCAAAGGCCACTGATGGCCCTGCACAACGTGACGGCTCTCCTGCGGACGCCACATGTCTCCGTTCTCGTCGGCCCTGTGAGAAGTCTGGCTGAAAGGGCCTCTTCCGCCCGCCGTCGGTCTCTCGCGCGGACGGGTTGGTCTCCTCGTAAGTCATAGCTGCCTCTACCACCCTTGAAAACGTCGGCAGCTTCAGGGGTTTGACATACCCCCGGATCGCAGGCCGGAGCCCCTCGGTGAACCTCCAAAGGCGCTCCTCCTCAGTGGCTACCGCTGTCGCTGCAAAGCGGGACAGCTCCAAGAAACGCGTGCGGTACGCGCTCACGGTCATCGTCCCTTGGCGGAGAGTGTGGAACTCCCGCCTCCTCTGGTCCTGCCACGTCTGGGGAAAGTACTGCTCGCAGAAGAGGGTGACGAACTGGTCCCACGTCGGCTCGTCCCTCTCCTGTCCCCGGACCGCCCTCCACCACCAGTGTGCCGCACTCTCCAGCTGGTACGTGGCAAAGGCCACGCGGCACTCCACCGGGGGGCGAAGGGTGTCGAAGATCTTCTCCAGCTGCTCAAGCCAGTCCTCTGCCTCGGTCGGGTCCTCATCCCCCTTGAAGGAGGGGGGCTTCAGCTTCCGGAACTGTCCGAAAAGCTCGAAGTGGCGCTGTAGGGGAGGTGCTGGTGCACCTCCAGGCGAAGGTGCCTCGTGTACAGAAGTGTCGGAGGAAGGTGGGGGTGGCAGGGGCCCATCCCCTCCCTCGTGTCCAGCGCCGCGTCCGTCGCGTGGTCCCACAGAGGACTCCCCCTCTGCAACCCCAGGAGGAGGTGCTCGGGGCGGTGGGTGGAGCTCCTCTCGTACAATATCCCGTATCAGTCTGGCGAGGTCCTGGGCCTGGATGCCAGGGAGTGGTGGCTGGTCCACCGAGACGTCAACGACAGCACGTCCACCTCGCCGACCTCGCCCTCGGCCGCGCCCGCGGCCAGTCTCGCCAGTCCCGCGACGAGGCATCTCCTGCAAGGAGATGCGAAACAAAACGGAAACGTCAAAACACACGGTACCTAACAAAACTTCTAAGAGCTCATGTCAAGAGACATGTTGTGGTGGCTACTCTAGCTATAAACATGTGAATTGGTTATTTTCCAGTCAGTTGATTCACTTCTCGGGACGACCTTGCTCTGATACCATCTTGTAACGACCCGATTCCTGAGTCCCTACGAGACACGAGAACCGGACCGACTCGACTAATCCCAAGACCTAGTCGTCCAACGAGGAAGTAACCAAAAGACAGTAAAATAAACCACATTCAGAATGAATATAACTAACAGTAAGAAAGTACAGCAGTAAGGAAAGAAACTACTACAGTAGGTACCACCACAACAGTAAAACAACACTTATCATATAACAAGAACTGCAGGTAAAGAAAGTACAGCGGAAACAAAAAAAACTACTCACTAAAATAGAAACAAAAGAGGTACAAGGACTGTGGTAAACTCTACTGGACCCTACTTGGCCCAGCGTCCTCTGCAGCCGCCGACCCTGGCTGCTCAACACCTGGTCCTGAAAAAGGTAACGAGTGTAACACGTCAGCAAAACGCTGAGTAGAGTGGCAAACTAACTAAAGGCAACAGTAGAGTATACAGTAGCTGTTATGTTCTATTACTTCCTTTATTCACATCTTTCAATTTTTCTCACTATTTCATTTATTTCTCAGATCCTTTACTTGATCTCGAATGTCCTCGTGGGAACGATCTTGATTGCAGTCTTTTCCAAAAGTAGAAGTAGCACGTGGTGCTCTCCTGGTCGGGAGAGTCCCCCGTGGTGATCCTACCCTCAGTCAACCACCCCAAGGTCACTGACAGACGTAACGGTGACTACGGCACGCGCGATAAACGCACAGGTAGCTAGCCCGCACTGGCACGCGGTCAGTCGTTTCCGTTAACGGGTGCGCCCAAAGCACAGCACGGAACCAGGGCAGGGCCCTCTCAGTAACAGGGGTCCAACCCCTCCACAGTAACCAAACCGGGGCCTTGCCCCTCCACAGTCCGCGCACCCTCGCCTGACTACCCTGGTTTGCCCTAGTGGGCCTAACAAGTCGGTGAAGGAGGCTAGCAGAACCCCGGGGCCCGTGGGGTAGCTAGTACTCTCCTAACACTACTAGCTCTCCTCGGTACTACGTACACGAGGGCCAACAAGTCGGTACAGAGTGGCCAGTCCTAACCCCTGGGTCCCTGGGGCGGCTAGCTCAGCTCTGCACTAAACAGGGGGACAGTTGCTCTCCTTGGTACTCCGTACTCAAGGGCCAGCTCACTTCCCCAAGTCTATTCCATTCGCTTTCCAGGAGTTCTACTCCTACTTCCCCGTAGGGTTCCAGAACATCTTATGTCTTACTTTCCAGTTTCACGTTCTTACAAACCATGATCCCAATCATGTTTCTTTATTCATAACAGGCAGCTGTGAATTCAATTTACAGGCAGCTTCATATCTTCCTTTCCATTTTTCCAAGACTGCAGTATTATACATTCCACTAGTTTTTCCATCCTAGGATTCATGCCATATCCTAGGGTCTATCATACAATCTAGTTTTCCGGCCCTAGGATTCATGCAACACCTAGGAACTATCATTCCATATATTTCTCATTCCTAGGATTCATGCAATGTCCTAGGTTCTAGTTATGGTTTCATATTTTAACAGATTTTATTAATACTTAAAGCCACTCTACCAGGTACAACGGGAGTAATGGGGGCGTGATCGGGAATCCCACGTGCCTCCGCGACTCTCAAGACTGCAACCGAACGAGGTCCTATCACAAGGATCAAACACAAGGAGTGTCTCAAAACAGTGTATAGCTACTGTAGACGGGTAGAGGAATTAATTCTGAAAAGAACGCAACTCGAATCGCGGAAAACGGAGCCCGAACGGGCCCTAAACGGGTCGAAAAAGAAGATACTGTGCAAAATCAGACGTCTGGAACTTCTTCCAGACGTCTTACAAAGTGGATCAGAGAATTACCTGTTCAGCGTGGTTTCCCAGACGTCCAGAAGTCTGCGGGGACATCTGGCCTAGCTCCCAGACGTCCGGTGGTCACTCAGGACGTCTGGAGGTCACTCCCGCCGTCTGGTACAACTTCCAGACGTCTGATTTGCAAGGGATGGCGAGTCAGCGAACCTGCGCACAGCCAACTCCCTCCCTCAGTACGGTCAGTCGGCAGGAAGGAAGGAGAAGGCGGTAAACTCACCTTTCAGACGTCTGTATGATCTTCCAGACGTCTACCTCGCCGTCTGGCTGTCAACCCAGACGTCTGATTCTGGAAATTTTTCCAGAATCAGGGCGCTGCTCGGCCTCCGCTCGCGACGCCGCCCGCGTCGCACCTCGCGCTCCTGCTGCTCAGATCGCAGCAGGTCCCTCTCCGCGTCGCTCCGCGCCCCCTGCGCCCTCCGCCAGCCGGCCAAGCCGCTCCGGCGAGCTCGCCCTCACGGCAGAGCTCCGCCCTCGCACGCCGCACCTCCGCGCTCACTGCGGCCGTCGCTGCCGCCCTCGCGTCCGCTCGCTCTTGCGCACAGGAAGGAGAAGAAGGAGGAGACTGTGGAGACGGGAGGGGAGGCGTGGCCCTTTTAAGGCCGCGCGAGGAGGAGAGAGGGGGTGGCAGGCCGCCTGCAGCCGCAGAGAGAGAGAGGGAAAAAGAGAGAGAGAGAGGAATCGCGGGTCTGCGCGCACAGGCGCGCAGACGACTCTCCCGTGCGAAAATAACTATTTTCCAGACGTCTGGAAACGATCCCAGACGTCTGTTCAGACGTCTGGATGTGATCCCAGACGTCTGGACCGACGTCTGGGCCTCCTCCCAGACGTCTTAAAAGACGTCTGGGGCACGCGTTCGTTACAGTGTGTCTTTTCGGGAGCGTGTTCCCATTTTATTTAGATTATAGGTTTATTTGAATTATTTGAATTGTATGTTAGTTAATTAGTTAGTTAATTAGGTAGATTAGGTTTGTTTGCTTATTATTAGAAAAAAATATATATTCGAACTGCCTGCTAGATGTTGCATATCAATAGGGCGACCATCTAGGATTGAATGAGTAGCATCTAGTTTATATTTCTGCATTGTAGACATCTTGCATGAAGAAAGCTGAAGTAAGGTACGTCTTCTCTTTGGCATTAATTACCTGTCAAGCATCCGCATTGAACTTAAATCTATGACCACTAAAGTGTTTGAATCTAATTAAGTCAATAGCCACTTTAAGAAATTGGGACTGTTAAGAGGTTGGACATTAAAATCAGTGACCTGAAATTGCGTGCAAAGAACTTGATTGTGAGATTTTAAATAGAAAATGCGCATTTGTGTTGTACACCTAAGACACTGTGCACATAACTCATAAGGTCACTAGATAAATTCTACCTCTCCTCTTTGCACCACAAGGGAAGTTAGTCGGAAATCAACAAGCCTATCCACCAAGTTACTTCGATTCCTCGTGTGTGGGCTCGATTTGATACTTCCATCCCTTGCGAGTAGGTTGTAGGTACCAACTGATAGGATCTAAAATATGGAATATAGCTACGTGCACAAATACTTAAACAGAATATTAGAAATACAAAAAAGATTTGCACAAATAATCAAACCACAGAAAATTGGCACAATATGTATAGTGGTTCCCCTCCCTTGGGAACTTCACTACCTAAGCCTCCTAGCATAGGGTTTTTAACCCAATTCCCTCAACTCTGAGAGAATTAATTTACTAAACCAAGGTAATTAACGGGTTACCTCAGCCCAAGTACAAGAAAATGGGTTTATTGCAACCCAACGAGCAACAAGCTCAAAAATAAATGAAATACAGGTGTAAGACAGAAAAGATCTTACAACTAAGACCTAAGTCTCTCAACAAATATATATAAGATAATACCAGTTTGAGAGCTTAGGATGGACGTGAATCGCTTCGTAGATGCGTGAGAAAAACATGTCGTTGAGCTTGCAAGAATGTAGAGAGAGTGAATGGCAAGCTTTTTCTTTCTCTCTTGAAAATATGGTGGAAATTTGAAATATAGCTGTATGAATTTTTCTTCTCTTTTTTATGTACAAACTAAGGGTCCAAGGGTTTATTTATAGAGTTAGGACCTAGTTGGGACATTTAGTAGACGTTGGAGTTTAAATCCCAACGTTTACATTGACAAAATAAATATTCCAGCTGTTCTGTTTTGAGCCAACGCCTAGTTGGTACCGGTACTAAAGTATGAGTACCGATACTTGTTACTTCCAGATTTGGGTTTCAAACTCTTAACACAAATCTGTAACCCACTTGTATCGGTACTAATTATGAGCACTGGTACTCATTCCCTCTAGTACTGGTACTGATCATGAGTACCAATACTCGTGGGGTACAGGTTTGTTTCTTTGAAAAAATCAAAACCTGTAACTCAAATGTACCGGTACTAAACTTTAGTACCGGTACTTGTGGGTTAACAAATACATTTTTTAAGTAAATTGTTCAATTGCGTTCTTTGAAAATGATCGTAGTACAAATCCTAGTTTATCTCTGATTAATTTTACGGTCTAAGTTGATTCTATGTTAAGAGGCATAAATTTTATGAAATGAAAACCTAATCTAAAAACTAAAGGACGAAGATGATCTTCTCCTCCTTGATTCTTCCTTGTCATCTTGCCTCTTTCATCTCATGATCTTCTTCTCATCATCATGCCTCCATCATTTCCTGTTTGCCTTGATCTTCACCTAAATCTGAAAAGCACTCAATTGCAAACGTTAATCCATAATAATTTTGTTAACACTAAAACAAGATGTGGAACAAGGTTCCAACAATCTCCTCCTTTTTGGTGTTGACAAAACTATCTTACAAATAGATAATTATAGTAAAATAATTTTTAGCAGTATCATATGAAAGAAAATTATTTAATTTAGTCCTCCCTCTCAATATATGCTCTCTCTAAAAATATTACTATTTGCTATTTATTCTTCTCCCCCTTTTTGTCAACCATCAAAAAATGGAAGGGTAAAGAATATCATACCATAAAATTTACCAATAGTAAAATGATGAATGTGGGTACTAAGCTCTGTTAGGCCATTGTTCTTGGTCTTCATTCAACCTATAGAAAGGTTGAAATGTTCCGTTGTGTGCCTTGAACACCCACTAATCTCTTTGATCTATTCCTGCAAAATAATGTAAAATATCTTTCCTAGGTACCTATTTTCTTGTGGGTCCTTTCAAGTTAGTACCTTTCAAACCTTGAGATTTATAGACTTTTCTTGTGTTAGATCTATAATTCTTGGGATTTTTGACCTTTTGGTACATCCATGCATGTCTATGTGCATGTGATTTAGTATGTATATTCTTTTTATTCTAAAATTTTGATTTTATAGCTTCACAAAATTCAGTATTTAACCTAGTTATTTTGAGTTTATTTAAAGTACCTTCAAAGTGCTCATAAATATCTTCTAATTCTACTATCTTTGCATGCAATTGATTGTTAGTCTCTTTTGACATTTCTAATTCCATTTCTAAACATGATTTATCTATGTCTAATGTTTGATAATTATTTTTTAAAACCTTATTTTCCTTTTTAAATAACCTAGCTTTATGATATAATTCTTCATAAGCTTCTAATAGTTCTTCAAAAGAAAAATCAAGGTTTACCTCTTCTTCTGTGTCTTCTGAAGTTGCAGCAAGATAAAGGTGTGTGACCTTGTCTTCATCTGATTCATTGGAGTCGGTGTCCATATTAGAGTTGCTATCATCCCATATCACTTTAAATGCTTTCTTCTTCTTCTTCTTGAGCTCCTTTGCTTCTTTCCTATTGTCCTCCTTGTTTAAGGGGCAATCCTTTCGCAAGTGGCCCTTCTTTTTGCACTTATAACAAATAATATTAGAAGAAATTTTACTTACTTGTTTACCTTGTTTCTTGAGGAATTTATGGAATTTCCTAGTAAGCATTTCCATCTCCTCGTCTTCGGATTTTGATGTTGTTGAGTCCGAGTCCTCCTTGATTGCTCTAAAAGTAATATTCTTCCTTTTGCTAGACATCTTCTCCTCCTCATTCTTCTTCATGTTTTCTAGTTGGACTTCGTAGGCCATAAGGCTACCAACTAGATCATCCAAGGGGAGAGTGGAGAGGTCCTTTGCCTCTTGAATGGCTGTGGTCTTTGGAGACCAATCACTTATAAGAGATCTTAAGATCTTCCTTACAAGCTGCTATTCCGTGAACTTCACTCCAAGGTTCTTTAGGGGTTAACTATTTCCCCAAACCTTGTGTACATGTCTTTGATCATTTCTCCTTTGGTCATCCTGAAACACTCATAATTTTCAGTTAGAATTGAGACACGAGTTTCCTTTACCTTAGGTGACCTCGAGAGTTCCAAATTTCGTAGGTGGATTCGCATGCCGAAATTTGGTCTAACTCTTCCCTTGACAATGCACAATAAAGTGCGTTCATCGCCTTTGCATTCTCCACGATCCTTTTCTTTTGATCCGTTGTCCACGCTACTCGTGGCTTTGGATCTGAGTACTTCTCTCGAATGAGGGTCTAAGCCTCCTCATCCATTGCTTTGAGGAAGACTTGCATCCTCCTCTTCCAATAACCAAAGTCCATCCCATCAAAATAGGGAGGACGAGTGGATGACTATCCTTCGGTGTGCCTTGATGTAGATGCCATTATGAGTTGATTTGTTATGTCTTCTCACAACCAGGCTCTGATACCACTTGATAGGATCTAAAATATGGAATATGGCTATGCGCACAAATACTTAAATAAAATATTAGTAATACAAAAAAGATTTGCATAAATAATCAAACTACAGAAAATTGGCATAATATGTATAGTGGTTTCCCTCCCTTGGGTACTCCACTACATAAGCCTCCCAGCTTAGGATTTTTAACCCGATTCTCTCAACCTCGAGAGAATTAATTTACTAAACTGAAGTAATTAACGGTTTACCTCAACCCAAGTACAAGAAAACGGGTTTGTTACAACCTAACGAGCAACAAGCTCAAAAACAAATGAAATACAGGTGTAAGACAGAAAAGATCTTACAACTAAGACCTAAGCCTCTCAACAAATATATATATAAGATAATACCAGTTTGACAGCCTAGGATGGACGTGAATCACTTCGTAGATGCATGAGAAAAACATGTCGTTGAGCTTGCAAGAATGTAGAGAGAGAATGGCAAGCTTCTTTCTCTCTTGAAAATATGGTGCAAATTTGAAATATAGCTGTAGGAATTTTTCTTCTCTTTTTTTATGTACAAACTAAGGGTCCAAGGGTTTATTTATAATGTTAGGACCTAGTTGGGACATTTAGTAGACGTTGGAGTTTAAATCCCAACGTTCACATTGACAAAATAAATATTCCAGCCGTTCTGTTTTGAGCCAATGCCTAGTTGGTACTGGTACTAAAGTATGAGTACTGGTATTCGTTGCTTCCAGATTTGGGTTTCAAACTCTTAACACAAATCTGTAACCCACTTGTACCGGTACTAATCATGAGTACCGGTACTCGTTCCCTCTAGTACTGATACTGATCATGAGTACTGGTACTCGTGGGGTACATGTTTGTATCTTTGAAAAAATCAAAACCTGTAACTCACATGTACCGATACTAAACTTTAGTACCGGTACATGTGAGTTAACAAGTACATTTTTAAGTAAATTATTCAATTACGTTCTTTGAAAATGATTGTAATATAAATCCTAGTTTATCTCTAATTAATTTTATGATCAAAGTTGACTCTATCTTAAGAGGCATATATTCTATGAAATAAAAAACCTAATCTAAAAATTAAAGGACGAAGATGATCTTCTCCTCCTTGATTCTTCCTTGTCATCTTGCCTCCTTCATGTCATGATCTTCTTCTTCTCATCATCATGCCTCCATCATTTCCTGTTTACCTTGATCTTCACCTAAATATGAAAAACACTCAATTGCAAACATTAATCCATAATAATTTTGTTAACACCAAAACAAGATGTGAAGCAAGGTTCCAACACCAACGAAGGTCGGCCTAGGAAGCTGATGGGAACACCATCATGAGCCCTAACTAACTCATTTTGACCTAATGAAGAGAACAAAAGCTACTACATAACCAACTGGAGGTCCTATTTCACTGAATAACCATTCTAAGATAAAAGTAAGAAATAAAGGGTAAAACTGTAATTTTACCATTGCAGGACAACAATGGATTTTCTCAAGGGTTAAACATAGGTCAAATGATCTTAACAAGATAATAAGTGGGTTGAATCAGACCAACAAGGGTTCGTGTGAGTTCTGGGAATTAAATGACTTCTTGTAACCCTAAAACTGACCCACTTGATTAAACAAGGTTCTGGTCAGTATAAAATTCACCTAAATCCTCTAAAAATCATAGAAAAATATTCTCTAGGTTTAGAACTTTCAATTTGGCCATTGGAACCTATTTTGACCAGAATATGGTCTTATACATATATTTACCCTAAATTAGATTTTTACGTAAATTACCTAGTCAAACGTGGTCAAACTCAAAATCCAACTTCACCATTAGATTCCTTAGGTCCAAATTAGGTTTGTACCAAAATTTGGACCTAAGGGGAACTCATCTTGACCCACTTTGCAAATAAGTCCAACCTGATTACATTTGTACCCTTATCTTTCAAAAATCCTTACATTTGACCCCCTAGCTTCTTCATCGTTCTTTACAATTAGGTCCCTCCACCATTATAGTGGAGGAATCCTATTCCGACGTACTTGAGAAGGTGATTTCTCCCTGATCTCTCAGAGAATCCCCTTCAAAATTGGAAGAGAGATTCTCTGAGAAATCCCCTCCAATGTGAACCCAATTTGAGGCCCTACTTTGTACCCAATCTCTCATGCGAATGCTTGAGAGATTTGGGTCTCTTTTGAGTTGTCATCGCCGGCGAACCTACCTTGCTTGGATGCTTGGCTTCCAAGCACAAAACCGACTTCCAGAGAGCTATTTAAGGAGCCCCAGTACAACCGCATCTCCTAAGCTTGAAATCAGTCAGAGACCCCCCTCAAATTTGTCTCTCCTCCTCTGGCCGACTCGCTCATCAAGCTCCGGCGACCTCTCCTACTCTCCCTTGTCAGCTAGCCACAATACAGGTGGCAGGTTCCTCTTCCTCACATTCGTTGGTGTTGTGCAGCACCCGCCGATGCCCCTGCCTCCCCTTCGTCCTCGTTGACTATCCTCATTGAGCATCTTCGTCTCCGGCGTCGGCAATACGAGCCAGACACCATCCCTGTCTCCCCTTCGTCTCTTCACCGCCTAGATAAGTTCCTCTCACCCTCTACATTCCTTCCCCCTCTTTATTTCCCTCAACCGACTACTGCTGCACTCCACCACCATCATCCCCTTCATCTCCGGCCGCCAACTCTGGCGAGTTCGTTCCACCACCATAGACCACCTCCCTCCTCGCCGACTAGTCCATAAGCACCGCCTCGACCCCCTGATCATAACCCCCACTCCATTCAATCCATTGATTGCCTAAACACACCCCCGAACACACCCACACACACGGCCATAGTGTGCCCTAGGTACGCTCACTCAGGCGTTCCTACGCCACGCTGACCACCCTTGCACACTCACCACACCTTGGCGAAGCTCCTTGAGCGTTTTAACGTGGTTGCAAGGCCGTTGTGATAATTTCAGGCCTAGGAGCCCTCTGCCATTGACACAGGGCTTGAAGCTTGCGTGCAGCGAGCTCCAGGCTTCGTCAGCCCCAGGTCGTGTCCCAGGCTATGCGGGGCACTCTCGCGAACAACTCCAGGCATCCAATTGAAGCCAAGAGCCGTAGCAGCTGCTGCAATCGAAGGAATGCCTCTGCTGCAGGTGCGCGTGAAGGGGGTGGGAAGATAGTCCCACCTCAAAAAGTTTTGAGGCACTTCACCTGCATAAATTGTTTTCTTGCCATAGGCTCTTCACCTCCAACTCACGAGGTGAGGTCCCTCTCTCACCTGACTCGACCGCCTCGTCCGCGACCACGCCTTGCGGACTTGGTAGACCCGACCCAACTAGCAAACCTCGCCCACCACCTCACGTCGGTGGGCCTGGTCCTGGGCACGTGCCCGACCTGATTACCCGAGAAGCGTGGCTCTGAGAGAGTGGAACCCAAGAGAAAAGAGAGAAGAGAGCTCGCGCAGGTAGGGGGTAGGTTTTGCTCTGCAGAGAAAGAGAAGCGAAGTCAAAGGAAGAGGAAGGAGAAGACAAGACCGAAGAGAAGATAAGGAAGAAGGAGATCAGCTGCAGCAGAAGGAAGAAGCCAAAGCCAAAGAGAGGAAGGCAAGGAAGGCAGAGAAAGCAAAGAGAAGGAAGAAATTGAAGGAAGAAGCTGAAGGCAGCCGGCAAAGAGAGAGAGAAAAGAAGAAAGCCAAAGGAAGAGAAGAAGGCAAAGCAAGAGAAAGGCTAAGGCAGGAAAGCTAGAGAAGGAGAAGCCAGAGAACAGAGAAGAAGGAAGATAAAGAAGAAAGGAAAGAAGTCAAAGGCAGCCGGCTGAGATAGAGAAAGAAGAATAGGAGAAGAAGCAGAAGAAAGAAAGAGCGAAGCACTGTAGCATCATTATTTTAAGACGTATGATTCACAAATCAGACGTCCAATTTTGAGTTCAATTTACATACATTGGTTCCTTTAGTTTTTTGTGCTTACATTTACTCCTATCTTTTTGCACTGAGACCTTGATATTATTGCATATTCTTTTAAAAATTCTAAGTTGTGATCTTGATTTCTAAATCCCAATTTACTCCCTGTGTTCGACCTTGGACTTTAAAATTTGAGTAATAAAATTGTATTTGTTTTGAACGCTTTTTCAGCTATATTATAACGCGACATTCTTAAATACCGATCCAGTGATCTAAACAGAAGCGTAATTCTTGTAAAACTTGTTTGGCCACCAAATGAACACTTAATTCTAAGACCTAGAATCTACTAAAAGCAAATCCCACTGTATTTGCATTTTTTTTGATAGGGGTAGAACTCTCTAGGAAGTTTCTACTTTCATTCTGATTTCTTGTAAGTCCTAAGAGAGTTAAATTTGCTTGGCTTAAAGAAATGGATCACCTTTACTCCTATCATTTAGATTATCAGAGTCAATACTTCCCATCTTTTAATCAGGATCCTATTCCCCGAGCATATCCATTCTTTGATGGATGCAATGACAATTCATGGGATCATTCATATTCCTATCCTGTGAGTATTGGCTCGATAACTCCCACTTTTGAATAGAGCCTAGGAGTGGAATTTTCTAGCTTGTGAACACCCAACCCTCCCACCCTTCATGATTTTCCTTATCAAGGTTGGACTGATACCCCTAGGAAACCAGAGCCTGAGATTGACTATCCTCCCCAATCTGATAGCAATAGCCTCTCCTATTTTATGATAGAAATGCAAAATCAACAAAAAGAAATGATGGAGTCTATGGGAGAGATGTTGAGGAATAGTCAACAATTAAACAAAGAAATTAGATAGCTTAGCTACTCTCTTACTATTGATTCTGATCCTTACCCGTACAACCGTGATCATCAAAATAATTCTGAGGAAACCAATGACAAGAGGGATCCCATTTTGAGTAGCTATCACTTAGACTCTCCCCATGAGACACGACCACTAGAGGAAAACGACCCTAGCGATTATCCACCCGAGCTATATTGGAGTCAAAAGAAAGGGAAGATGGTACCTCTTGAGGATCTTGACCCCGATGACAGTATTTTTCTTACCCCTAATAACCCAGGTTAAGGTCAGGTTGTTCATGCCACTTCCCCTATTAATCATGTGGTGAAACCTCATTCTACCCTTAGTGAGCATAATTCTGACCCTCTACTTAGGGAATCAATACCTACCATTCAGTATTCTGAGGATTTAAATGCACTCAATGAAGGTGACCCTAAGGAAATGGAAAATGAATTGGATCAATTTTGGTCTTAGGAATATAAAGAGTCTATTTTAGAGGATGAGGATGACCCAATGGAGGAACCTAGACTAAGAGTTTGGAGTGAATCTCGAGGGGATTATGTGTTATTTGAGGACTTATCCCTCGAGGATATTAATGATTTGGCGAAATCTAGATTCCTTCCTACTTTTGATTTTGAAAATCATCATCCGCAAAATCAGGAGTTGATATTGGAGGAAAACAAACACAATAGTGAGAAGCCTAGGAGAGACTCTCGGGGACAATACACATCAATTGAGGACTTATGTTCCGAGGAGAACAAAGAATTAAGTGATATAGGCTTACTCCAAAACATTAAGGCTGATTCTCCTTCAGAAATAATTGAGGATACTGAAGCAACTCCTCTCTTTATTGGTGAATCACATATACACCCTGACAAAAATTTAAGTGAACCAAAAGAATTCGGGGATGGAATTAATGACAACGATTCTGTTACTTCGACCCTGCCATCAAAGGAATTTGATTTGGAGCCCACCATTGATTCACTGGAAGGTGAAAATATGACTCCAATTCTTGAGGAAATCATTAATGAAAGGTAGGGTAATGTAAATTTTTCTACAACTGTTAGAGAGAATAATACATAATCTGAATTGTTGGACTTGACACAAACTAAGCCCTCCATGGACTTAACCATTACTGCCCAACATCACAAGCAACCCTTACACTCCCTAACCAATCCTTGGCTCAGGTCTCTGCTCAGTTACATTCTTTTTGGGGAGCATATCAGGCCAGTACATCCTCGGGTAGAATGGCGAGTTTGGATTGATGCTTGTACTTTTACTCTCGCCATTTAAGGGTTTGGCGTACTTATGATTATATCTTTTAAAACCCTCCTTGCTTTAGAGGACCCTTATTATCCTCTACTCATGTTTCAAGAGGTCCCTTCTTCTTTTACTCTTTTTCCTAAACCTCTCTAGATAGGTTGAGAGATTGTTTGCTATCATGTCTTCTGGCGAACATTTGAAATCATGCTGCATCATCAGCTCGCCAACATCCATGGCTACTTGTTTTCTAGGCTTGCGCTGTTGCACATATTTTTAGGGCCTAGCTCTTTCTGTTTGGAACTAGACTTGCAGGTTCCCTATAAGTCTGGCTGCCGATAGAAAATGCAGCGCTTGTTGGGAGGCAACCCAATGTCCAGAATAATGCCTTCTTCAGGTGATTTCCTTCCTTTCTCCCCTTGTTTTAATTTTACAATGAGGATATTGTAGGATTTTGGCATGGGGGGTGCATTTTACATTTTTAGGCAGTATTCATGCATTTAGGTTAGGTGCATTAGCATAAAAAAAAAATCTCTCTTTTCTTGAGCTGAATTAGTTAGCCCTAGCAAAACATCTTTATTAAGGAGGTTTCATTGAAGATTGTCTTCTTAAATTATTTCCGAGTTTACAATCCAATACAGTTACTTCACTTGCACGTAGACTGGGTAATGAATCTTTGGAGAAAACCAATAAGCATTTTTAGTTTGCTTAATCCTTGAACAATTTGAAGGGAGTCAGGAAAACTATCTTCTATTAAGATCCACTTAATATCTGTGAGAAGAAAGTAGAGAGATTACTGGTGCACTAAGTCTAGTGCAAAGATTCTGAAGTTCTGGATAATTAGATGATGATACCTCAAAATTAGGCATAGTTTTCGCTCTCTGTTCCTGTGTGCAAACATTGTGTGAATTCCTGAGAGTCACCAAATAAGGCAGATACATAGATATTTAATCCTAATAAAACTATGACTATGGTGGATGGTTACGACCATCTTTCATAAAGTCCTCGGCTGAAGGAGGATAATAGTGTTAAAGGTCAAAAATACGCTTGTCCTATCCATTCCTTCCTTATGCTGAGAGTAGGCACTCCCACTAAATAAGGCACACAATATTCTCTTCTTCATCATCATCCCTAATAATGCCTCATGAATAAAAGTATACATTGTTTTTTGTTAGTAGTAAAGAAAAAAGAAAGAAAGAAAAAAAAGAAAAAAAAAAGAAGAAAGGAAAAAAAAGGGTCAAAGTTTGGAGTTTTATCTTCATGTCATTTTTTTTAGGTGTCGATGTTTTTGAGGCAACAACAATAACACCCATTGTGATCAACCAAATATGACCCATATATACTTTTTAGTATTTCTGATCCCCCGAATATTGGCTGAGGGCTTCTAACTTAGTTGTAGGGTTATTAAGACTTTACATGAAGTATGAAAGCCATGTGAGGTCTCTAAGCAGTAAGTACGTTTACAAAATCTGGTAAAATATGTGATCTCAAAAAAGAAAGAGGAAAAAGAAAAGAGTGAGTGAGTAAGCGCAGAGGAACGAAAAGAGAGCACACTTTTTAGCTTTTCTCTAGGTTGACTTGTTTAATAGTCTAGAGATCTAGAATCTGCAGTACTAGACAACATGTAGCATTAGATGAGTGTGAGCCACCAAATATAAATCCATTCAACTCAGTATCTCCTACCTAAGCCAAAAAGCCGAGGTCAAATTATAAATAATTTTCTACTTTATCCCTGAGGGAAGTAGTTGCCTATTCCGATAGAATTTTATCAAGGGTTAAGTATGAACTTCAAATGTAAGTTGACTTTTTACTTGGATCTGTTACGTAGGCTACTATCACTTCACATTTGTTTGGATCTCTAAATTTATGGAATAAGAAAAGAAGAAATCTTTTGGTTACTTCCATTATTTTTCACTTTTTGTTAGGGACTAGCAAAACTTAGGCATGTGAGCATTTGATAAGTCTAATTTATTGGACATTTATTTGGCTTAAATACATATGGAATATATTTCCTTATAGTTTAATGGCCTAGGTTAAGTAGTAATTAATCTTAGCTTATAAATATTTTTGTATCTGCTTTGCATTTTAATACATACATTTATGCGCCTTATTTGATATGTGCATGCGGAGAGAAAAAAAAAAGAGGTGGCTGGACATGAGTATAATTGGCACTTGAAGGAGGGTATACCCATAATTGTCCATCACTGCCTCTCCCTCCACCAGTGTTTAAATCTAGCAATTACGCATGTGGAGGGAGAGGCGGAGGTTGCGGTCTGGAGAAGGATAAAGGATCCTTCCCTCTGTGGCTCTCGGGGATCTCATCCTTCCCCCTGCAAGGAACCTCTTCCATCACCTCCACCGGCATCGTGGCCGGAGTAGACACCTTGGCCGAAGCATACCTTGTGAATTTGGCTTGCACTGTGGCTCAGGCGATCCCCACTCTCCACCTTCTCCGCTATGAAGGTCGTGTGGTGACAGCACACGGCCTCCCACCATACATCACCACGCACTACGCCCTCTCTCCTTTTTTCTTCTTCATCTTCTTCTCCATTTCAATCTCCTTCCACCGCCCCTCCCACCATGCCAACACTACCACCTGTAACTCAAACCCCCGCCCCCACCATCATCTTCCTCTTCGTCTTCTTTCTTCTCCTTGTTCTTCAACCTTTCGTCACTCTTCACCCACCTCTACGCCCAAAGAACCCAAAGTTGCATCCACGTCGTCGGCCACAAGAGCCACTCCCGACCTCCATCCTCGACGCGAACCTCGCCAACACCACCTCCACGCTCTGCCGTGCCGTCCTCGTTGTTGCCAGACCAACCAGGTGCTCCCCCGTCGACCTACGCAAAACTGCCGCCGTCAGCCTCCCCTCGTCCGATCGGTGACCTTTGGCCACCACTCGCTAACAAATCACCACCGTTACGACACCCGTCCTCCAACGCACCTCCACCGCACGTTGGATGGTGGCCAACCCCTCGACCTCACGCGCAAGGAGAGAGAGAAAGCCCTCTATTTTCTAATTATGGAATATGCCATTGCCGGATTCCTATTTGTTTATTTTTTTGATTTAATATATTGCATCGAATTTGCATGAATATCATTCTACTCTTGATAAATTACTTTTGATTATCTCATGAATTATATAAGAGTATGTCACATTAATTAATAGCAAATAAGGAATCTGTTATTGGAAATTAATATTTATGTTGATTACCATTACCAAGATCATTATTTAATAAAATATTATATTGTGGTAATTTTGCATATAAATACCTACATTCCTGATCAATTAATTAAAATGAGCATTTATGTGAGAAAATGAGTTACACTAAGTAATGTGCACACCCGTTGAGATTCTCGAATAAACAAAGCACTACGCACTAGTCCAATAGGCTAATTCCTCCCTGTAGAGACGACCTGACTATTTTCGTGGTTATATTTTGAGTAATAAATATTTTTTATAATCGATTTTCCACCATAAAAGCTTACAACGACACGTTATTTTATGTTTAAAATTTCAACAAAAGTGAAGATCGACTCGTCAATCATATCCTTCTGTCATGACCAGGCTGCGGTGGCTAATTCTCTGGGTGTAAGACCGTAGCGAAGATGCTTCAGTGTGAGTTCCTTTGGCCCACTTTGTTCAAAGATGCACAAGCTTACTGTAGGGCATGTAGACATTGCCAGACCCTTGGCAACACGGGCCTGCGTGATATGATGCCCTTAAATCCGATCATCGTGTGAGAAATTTTTGATATTATGAGACCTTTTCTTGGATCCAACAACTTCGGATACATCTTACTTGCTGTTGATTACGTCTCTAAATGGATCGAAGTCGACCCTATAAGAACGAATGATCACAAAGTTGTTCTTTGCTTCATCTAGGAGAACATCTTTTTCATATTTGGGGTTCGTAAGGCCATCATCAGCAATGGTGGGTCCCAATTCATGAATGTGCACTTTCAGTCCCTGATAAAAAAGTATGGGGTGTTGCATCGTATTTCAACTCCATATTATCCCTAGACTAATGGACTGGTTGAGCTCTCCAATTGGAAGATTAAGAAAATTCTTCAGGTCACTATTCGACCTAACAGAAAGTATTGGTCAATCTGACTTCTAGAAGCATTATGGGCCTATAGGACCGCCCATAAAACCTAATTAGGGATTTCTCCGTTCAGACTTGTTTACGGGAAGACATGTCACATTCTTGTAGAGATGGAGCATAGTCCTACTAGGCAGTACGACGGTGTAATCTAGATCTCAGGGAGGTTAGAATCCACCACCATTTGTAAATGAGCGAGATCAATGAGCTATGCAATGTTACATACGAGAACTCACGTATCTGCAAGGAACGGATTATGGCCTTTCATGACAAGCACATCTCAAAAAAATCTTTCTATCCTAATTAGAAAGTGCTTCTCTTTGATGCCTGACTCAAGCTCTTCCAAGGAAAACTACGATTGAAATGGATCAGACCTTTTCTAGTCTGGAGGATCTTTGGAAATGGAGCGATCGAAATTAGTGAACTTAGCCACAACTCAGACCCTTTTGTAATGAATGGTCAAAGACTGAAACCATCTCTCAAGATTACCGATTTGAATCTGACTGCTAAATCTTTTGATCTCCATTCACCATGAGTTGCATTGCACTTAGCTGGTAGCATTAAACTTAACGCTTAATGGGAGACAACCCGTCATTTGAACACTTGAGACCCTTATTACCCGTCTTGAGTTAAATTCCTATTGGATTTTATGATTCATACTTTAGAATAGCCGACTCCACCTCCGATATGCATATTGGAGCTTGAATGTTTGCAACAGTCATCCCGACCTGATCAACCACCCTTGTGAACCTATTCTAAACTATGAACTATGTTGAATTTACACCCACCTGGTTTGTAATGAGAGCATTGCAAAACTTAGGCATGGGAGTTCTTGGTTGGGAAATTTTTGCTTGAAAGATGATATCAGAAAAATACATCAGAAAAATATGTCGTCGCAGTACGAATCGTGTGGTGGAAAAATCTCAGATAAAAAATATTTATCATTAAAAATTAATCATGAAAAATTAGAATATCGCATCCATAAGAGGGAACATATTAATAAACTCACAAATATTTTTAATACATTATTTGAGTACTTGGTGACATGATAATATGATGCGAAATAGATTTGTAAATATGTGGTAGCATCGAAGAGATAAGGTGACTTGAATGAGTAGAGTGAGAATAAGAGAGAATAAGGAGGGGATCACAGCAATTGTCACATAATATAATATTTATATTAAAAATATCACTTGTTTCCGATGGCATTGAATGTAATTTTGCTTTCCCGTGCGCGCGTGTGGAGCTGCGACGGGCGGCGAGGCTTTCGGTGGAGGTCGGGTTCTGATGGTGGCTGTGGCTCCGACGATTGTGGCCAGTGGCGGCCGGACGGAGAGGAGGTTTCTGGCGGTGGGGAGGTCGCCGTGGAGATCAAGGAGGTCGCACGCCGTCTGTTTGCACGGTCACCACTGCTGTGTGCGAGGAAGGTCGAGGCACGGTCGTGGTGGTCGTCGTGGAGGTCACGGGCGGTGGGGAGGTCGCCTTAGAGGTCACCGGCGCATGGTGTGTTGGACTTTGCTGGAAGTGAAGGAGGAGGATGGTCATGGACGAGAAGGGTGGCACCCGGTGGTGAGAGGATGAAGCTAGCACGGTCGCCGGCGTGCGAGGTCGGTAGCACGAGGAGAAGGTCGCGCTGTTGTTGCTGAGGGCGGAGCGAAGGTCAGGAGCGAAGAGGGCGCGGCCTGCTGGGTGGAGCACGCAGTGGTGATGTGATGACTCTGTTTCCTCTGGCAGGGAGAGGAAGCGCTCTATTCTCTGGGGGAGGAGCGGTTGAAGTGCGCTGCCGGGTTCTGAGATGAGGCGCGCCCTCTGTTGGGTGCGTCCTGTTGGTGGATTAGGGGAAAGGAGATGAACGAGGGGGGGAATGGCGGTTCTGTTGGGTGGTGCTTTTGAAGAAGAAACAGAGGAAGAGGATGAAGGAAGAAGAGGCTGTGCGTGGGGCCTCTGTTGGGTGGAGGAGATGTTGGGTTTCAAGGTTGTGTTCTGCTGTCGAGGGTGCGATGGAGCACGGTGGTCGTGCCTGAGAGGGTCTGAGCGGTCGAGGCGGAGGCTCGCGGTCTGAGAGGATGGAGACAATACTTGCTGTCGTGGAGGCGGTGTCGAGGACGGAGGCTCGTGGTAGCGGGAACGTCGGACGGAGTACGGTGGTGATGAACTCGCGGTGAGGAGAGCGCAGTCGTGGTAATGATGTCGACGCTGTCACCGCTGACCACGGTGGCCGTTCGCGGTGATGAAGCTCGCGGTCGTGGACGAGACGCGGTTGTGGGAACATGGTCGTAGAGGAGGCTCGCGGTAGTGGTGGTGGTTCTTGTGTGGAGGGAAGGTTCTCCCTCGTAGGGAGGAAGATGATGGATGGTCCCTCTCGAGATCCCTATGCCTGTTATAAACAGAGAACGAGAGAGAGAATAATTAGTGTGATTTCATGGTAAAAAAAGGGAAAGAGAGAGATTAAACAGGTAAGAGGAAATCACGTGAAAAGAGAGATCCAACGATATTTTTATTTTTAGAAATGGATGAATGCTCTCTTACGTTTATTATTTTAGCAAGATGTCCTAATTGGTTTTCTTTTTCAATAAATCTCTCTAAATTTTAATATTACTTGTAAGATGTTATTTCAAATTATCTCTTACAATAAGTACACTTAATGGTATGCAACTTGCATTGTATCAAAAAATTATGTAGGAATACTAAATCATGACTCTACTAATTTTTCAGTATATTATATACTTAAAGTCTCATTTAATCTTAGAATTGATTGCTCTTAGGCTCAATTAATGTCTACTGAAGTAGACCTATCAAACACTTACATGCCTAAATTTTTCTAGTTCCAAGCAAAATCCTATGAAACAGATCAGGTCTCTAGGCCAAATTTTATCGTTAAGACACCTTATCGTGCTGCTCCTCTAAAGACTAGATTGAAATACTAACTATAAGCCTAAAGGTATTCAATTATCAACCAAGATATGGACTTGACCATCCTCAGCCTTAGGTCTGCCTCGAAGGTTTCTAAGGTCCGCAAAAACTGCCCAGAGGTTTGTTGACCTCAATGATTAAAGCACTCGTGCGTATGTGCAATAAGTCAAGGTTCAGTTTGCCAGTGTATTTTTGATAGGAGAGAGAGGGATATTTATTTTGAAAGTTCTCTCTTTTCCTTTTAAATTACCAGAAATCTAACATCGGATTGACCCTAAACACGATCTATATCGGATTCCTTGTCCCACCATCAATTCTCAAAGGCTTCCTCTCAATTGATGCTTTAGGATAGCACCGCCCATGGTAACCCCCAGAACCATGGCTTTTGACACTTCGGGATAGTGCCACCTATGGCATTTTGTAGCTAAATTCAGACCTTGGCAATCGATATTTTGGGATAATGCCTCCCATGGCATCTGAACCAACACAAGGTGCTTCCATGCCCCCGGTAGGATATTTAGATGTCTTAGGAGACAAGCACCGTGGAGACGGTATGTTATAACGCATTTTCGAGGGGAGTATTTTCATTCCTCTCTGCATCAGGAACTTGTCTAATTAGCTTGTGTTTTCGAGCTGCTCCTAAGTCACTGTTGAGTTATGAATGTGAATGGGTACTTGGATTTTGAGGGTGGATCTGTCTAACCTTGTATACTTTTTATATAACACCTTCCCCTTTGTTTTTTAGTGAAGAAAATACCAAGCCTCCATTGAGAGAGGAGGTTGCTAACTCATTCTTGTGCTATGTTCATATGTGATCGATTTCTTTAGTCTTGTTTGTTTTTCGTTTTAACATGATATCAAAGTTGTTTTCAATCCTTGATCTTTAGGGAAACTCCACACACGTGTGTGTATTGAAGGATCTTACAAAGTGTGTGAGTTGAGGGTCTTTGCAGTTGCATCGAGACCTTTACAGCACAGTTCATGGTGATCTCTAGCCAGCAAGATTACCCATGGTAGTTGGGTAGTTGGCTGTGGTGGTGGTTGATAAACGTCAGTTTATCATCATTCTTATGTCTTAAAACAGATCTAGCTTTTAGGTTTTTGACTCCGCAATGGGTTCTCGGGTTGCATTTAGTCATAATCTAGGTTAGGCATGAATTGCATTCTTTTTGTGTTTTTAACATGTTTAATTGAGTGTTAAGGATAAGTAGATGTTCAAACCCTTAAAACCTTAGCACTCAAGAAGGAAGAAGGTGAAGAAGAAGAGCATTTCAGCTGAACCCTAGCTGGATCCAGCTCATCTCAGCTGGTTATCAGCCCACATGAGTTAGCTTTAGCTCCCCCAAGCTCCATTCAACTCATCTTAGCTGGATGGTAGCTCAAGGTAGCTCAACTTAGCTCAACCCACCTCAACTCAACTCAGATCCAGCTCAACTTAGTTGAGTCTAGCTCATCCTAGCTTTGTTCTCAAGGAGCACTTTTAGCGATCACTTTTTGGCGTCGTTGCTGTGGAAGCACAGCTTTGCTTTACCATTATTATCTTTCTTGATACGTAGATTTCATCCCCTCTTCTTTCTTTCTCTTGTGTGTGTAGGCACTACAAGAAGAAGGAAGGAATTTGGAAGCAAGAGCTTGAAGTCCCTTTTCTTCCAACAGATTTCAGGTTAGTTCCTTGCTCCTTGTTACATTTTCTCTAAAAAAAAATTACAAAAAAAATATTATATCAGGCTTTTACGATCATAAACATAAAAATTAGGTACAATGGTGACCTTTAAAAATAATTGTTTGGTTGTTTGAATCATTTAACACCACTCTACCTTAAGTGTTGGTGTTTTGATTTTCGGGTCCAAACTTCTATTTAGACTTCTAAAATCAATTTCCAACACAATAAGCCTCCTAAAATCTTGAAGTTTGACCCAAAGATTCCAAATCAAATTAGGAACATATGTTCCAAATTTCAAAGCAATTAGAGTTGTAGAGAATTTTTAAAAATTTGTGGACCACAGGGGGGTAATCTTCTCTGATCTCACTATTTTGTTACTGTCCACGAATTTTAGGACCTTTTCAACTTATCTAATTTTTGTGAAATTTACCTTTCTGGAATACTTGTGAAATTATTCACAACATATAAAATCAAAAAAATTTTTGGCGACCGGTGGTGGTACTAAAAAGTCCAAATACCCATGGGTATCATTTCTGGACTTTGACACCAGCACAGAGAAAAATCTTAAAAAAAAATCAAAAAATTCCTAAAATCACAAAAAAAAATTTTCTGGAATCCTTGTTTGATTTGCCTTCCAGTAGTAGTGTTGTTTGCTTTGTTTAGACCACTACTTAATAAGAAAAGCCTGAAATAATTCATTGCTAGTTAAAATTTCTACTTAGGATTCAATTCAATTAGGGTTTCTTTTCATTTAATTTAGTTCCACACTATAAAGGAAATCTACCTTCACCAATACAACTTAATTTCTTTGTGATTGTGGATCTAAAACTTGTTTGAAAGCTTAAAAAGGAAACCCTAGGAAAACACTAATCTAAATCAAATCCTAAAAGAAGAAAAATAACAAAATTTGTGTGACAACTTGCACACACTAAAAATTGAAATAACATGGCCTTACCCCAATCAACGTCCTCCACATTCCCATACACATTCAGATACCTAGGCTTAATGTAAAATACGTAGTCACTTGACCACTTAAGGACTTCATCCAATTTAGGCTTGATATCTAATATCTAAGAATTACTAAGCATTCTTAATTTCTTTTGAAAATGTGGCAACAGACTTAGAGGGAAGTCAAACGACGGGTGCAGGTTTACACAAGCCCCTGGTGATTTTCCCAGGACATGCTTAGGCCCAATCCACCTCTTTTAGTCTAGCCAGGTAATCTCAAGGAAGTAAGTTCACTTATTAATTTCTTCTTTATCGGGTTCCCAAGTCTTAAGTTTTATTAAGGAGTCAACCTTAAGACAGACTAGGCTTAGTTGTTTGTTTTGCACACTTTCTCTCATCTATCTCTTCTCCTCCCCTCCCGTCTTCCATTTAGTGTATGCACAACCGACAGTCCCAAAATCCACACTTGGAGGGACCAACCAATTCTTCGGCCCACTGCACCGCCCATATTTGCTTGTTTGCTTCTTCTTCTTCCTCTACAAAAAATAATAAAAAATGGAAAATGCCCAAAATCATACAAAAAATACTAACCCATCATCTACTAACCATTAAAACGGGAACCCTAATTTTCAACTTGAGGTTCCCGAACCACAATTTGAAATGCCGTAGTTTGAAATGCCGTCCCAAAATAATCCAACGAGAAATTTTGGAAATTCTGACTCATTACTCATTGTAGTAACCCAACTCCAACAACTCCAAGCAAATAAAAAATAATTGATTAGGACCATCGCAAACCTAGCCAACAATAGGCCACCCAATGCTGAACCTACTATTCCGTTGAGGGAATTCTATGATCCCTCAAATTACGAAGAAAGACTAGAGGTGGTCATCCCCGATGGAGAATTTGAAATCAAATCCGCAGTCCTGCATTTGATTAAGCATTTTCATGGCCTTCCTCGAGAAGACCCATTTAGCCATTTAGAGGAGCTCATGGTCCTCGCCCAAACCACCAAATCTCGAAATATTTCGGAAGACTTATGGCTAATGTAGCTCTTCCTGCTATCCATTAAAGATAAGGCCACTTATTGGTTTAGGATTGTGGGAAAACCCATTACTACCTGGACACAACTAAAGAGCGCATTTCTAAAACAGTATTTCTCGATTGGTTGGACTAATGCTTTATGTCGTGCTATTACTACCTTCTAACAAAAATCTGGTGAGCCTATGCAAGAAGCATGGGAAAGATTTCAGGACTTATTAAGGAGTTGCCCCCACCACGAGGTGCCACTTTGGCAACTCTTGCAAATATTCTACCATGGTCTTGATGACCAATTGAAGCGGTTTGTTGATGCCTTATATGAGAGCAATTTTTTAAATAAAGATGTCAAAAGCGCCTACGAACTTTTCGACGAAATGAACGAAAATTCTATCAATCACTCGTCCATGGATACCTTTGGCAGAAATGCCAATCCCCGTGTAAGCGTCCATGAAGTAGGCGCACAACAACAATCTCTCCCGATTACACAAGATGATTTGCAACTTTTTGCATAAAGACTTGACTAGATGCAAATCAATCAAAAGAAAATGGAAGAAAAATTTAACTCATGACCACAAAACTCACCACCAACCAACCCTAACCCTCGTTTTTCTAACACCAACTCTAACCCGACCCTCCTTCGTCGGGAAAATTTGCAACAAATAGATGATAGCAGATTTCAAAACCTTGATCTTACACCTAAATTTTCTGGAACTTCTGACAATTCTTCCATATATGTCCCAGTCAACGAAAACATTTCCGCTCTTCAAGATAATTTTAGAAACAATCCTCCAACTTCTATAATCCCACATAGGGGAATAACCCTAATTTTTCCTAGAAAAATACCAATCAAATTCCGCATTTTCAAAATCACACAGGGAATTTTGGCCAAAACCAACCCTTGCAGGCTGATATTAATAACCAATTATTGAAAACCATGTAGGGAATGCAACAGCAAATGAACGACGTTACCCATGCTATTTCTAATTTACAAAATCAAATCGCAGTAACACCCAATCAAAGGTCGATGGGAAATCTGCCCTCCCAACCCATCCCAAACCCCCAAAATAAGCAAACTCAATTTCAAAGAGGAAATAACTAGGGTCAACAACCAATAAATCCCGCACCTCAATTTCCACCCGATTTTCAAAACTCGCAACAAAATCAACATTTTCCACAGTGAAATAGCCATGCTGCCAATGCGGTAACATTAAGAAGTGGCAACTACACATAATGTGGAACCCTCACGGGAAAATAAATGAGATCAAGAGCAAATTTTTCCCACCTTCATTCACTCTCAGGATAAAGAAGATATCATAGACATGACACCTTTCCCACAGGCATTAAGCTCTAAGAAAAAGAAACCCAGAAAAATTAAGCCAATTGAAGAACAATTACACGAATTATTTGGCCAAGTTGAAATCAACATCCTTCTCCTAGATGTGCTTAAATACGTTCCTGCTTATGCAAAATTTTTAAAATAAATTTGTACACCAAAAAAGCAGCCTAAAAATCTAGGAAAGGTTGTCCGTTTTGAGACAGTTAGCTCTGTTGTTCAAAGCAAGTTGCCTCACAAAAGAAAGGACTCGGGCGCTCCATTAATATCTGTTGTCATTAATGACACGACTTTTGATCGTGCCCTCTTAGACCTAGGTGCATCAATAAACCTCATCCCTACCATCATTTTTGATGAATTTCAGTTCGGTGAACTTAAATCGGTGAAGGTCACCCTTCAACTTGCTGACAGGTTCGTACTCGAATAGGCTTTATTAAAATGGTGATATTAATATCTAAATGAGTATAGTGAGTTAACCTAAATCGAGTCTGCACCAGTTTCACAAAATTTTTAACCTGGCCTACTTGATTTTAGCTTGATCACTTTTAGGCCCAGGGTCGATCTCAAGGAGGCAGGGATTAGGAGATTTGCGAAGTTTCTATGCCTTTCCTAAAACGTATCTCTTCCTTGCGTTTATTATGTTTTTGGTTTTCTTGATTTTTAGGTTTTTTTCCGATAATCTTGTTCTTGAGGCACACCTTCAAATAGGTCCTTGGATATACGCCAAAATACAGTGAGTCCTATCTCGCCACATGCGAGACCGTGTGCCTACAAATTAAGATTTATCTTTTCTATTTTATGCTTTTTTTAGTCTTTTTAGTAGCAGGAAGAAAAGATAAATTGAAAGCAAAAATAGAATGCAATGAAAAGAAATACTTAGCTTAGTATATCTATATATGTATATATAGTAGATATAGAATATGTATAGTTATATAGATGTTATATAGATAGGGGTGAAGATGGAAATGTAAATGGGATGTAGCATGGTGTCAAGTTAGTCCACGTCTAGCAAGACGCAACCAACAAGACTAAGTGCCTCGTGGAGTATGGAGCGGATGTGTGTGAGTGAGGGTGGACGCGCTTGCTTTGCGCGGGTATCGGGGAATATCAGCAACTGGTGCGAATATTCCCACGATACGATGCACGATGGTGGGGTGAGTGCACGGGTATATGGGTAGTGTATGTGAGGTGAATATGTGTATAGGGGAATGTGGATAACTAGATATATATAAGTATATATATATGTATATATATATATATATCTCTATAACTATATATGTATATATATGTGTGTGTATATATATATATATATATATTTATGTATATGTAAATATATGTAAGGGTGAGAGTATGTGAATGTGTATGTATACATATGTGTGTATGCGTAAGTGTGTGAGTGTCTGTGTGTATGTGTATCAATGTGTGTGTGTGTGTGCATGTGCGCTGGAGGAGGAGCAGCCGTTTAAGTCGTCTGCTGCACGAGGGCGATGTCTGGAGGCGCGGAGGTGTGCGGGCGTAGAGGCTGAGGCTAACGTGCGTGCGCGGGCGTGTGAGGCTCAGCGCACTGCTGCGCGGGATGAAGTGCAACGCATTGCGGAGTGCAGCATACAGTATTGAGGGCGGGGACGCGGTGATCGGCTGGAGTGGGTGCCAGAGAGGAGAGAGAGCGACGTAGCCACTGGCTTAGTGAGAAGTGAGCCGGTGGTTACAGTGTCACGCAGATCGCATGCTACAGTGTGCTACAGTGCGCACGCGGTCTGGCGACCGGCTGGAGTAGGTTTGGCACACGACTGGCGCTGTGGAGCGTCTGTGTGCGCAGGATGAAGTCTCGTGAGGTTTGCGCGAGGCTGGTGGTGACCGGCTGGAGCGCTGAAGGTGCGTGGAGGTGCTGGAGCTTCAGAGCTTGGAGCTCTGCATTAATGGCGGAGGAGAAGAATAGCAACAAAATGAAAAATGCAAATAAAAAAAATGAAGCAAGAAGCCACCATGCCCACCTGCTCACGACGGAGTTGGCCGGTGGTGGAACTCACAGTGGTGGTCTGAGACCACTGTGAGCTTTCTCCTGCACACGGTGTGCCTCTTCTCAACTTGTGAGAAGAGGAACTGTGTATGGAGAGGGAGAGGGAAGGAGGTTGGCCAGCGGTTGTCTGAGGGTGGTCGCTTGTCTGTATGAAGGTGGATGCCAGCTGCTACAGCAAGGGAGAGTGCATGGTATTTTATAGAGGGAGAGCACGCCTCTCCCCATGCTGCTGGCAGGAGTGGCAAGGAGATGTGCAATGCACCATGCCCTATAGTCGCATGAAATGAGAAAGAGAAAAAAGAAAATAAATAAAAAATGAAAAATGGTGAAATTGCAATGACACACTCAAGGAAAATGTTAATAATGGAAGTGGATTGGATGACCATTTATTCTCACTCTCTTCCCCTCTTTATAAATGCATGCCGGTGTATATTTAAAAATGCAAGTAGGGCTACATAAGGTGCAAGGGCAATGTTAGGAAATAACACAAGATGGCATATTTATTGGTGTATTTTTGCTATGCAATCACTGATCGATCTGTTATTCACCCAAAAGGGATCATAGAAGTTGTTATTGTTCGGGTACAGAATTGTCTCTTTGCGGTGGACTTTTTAGTCCTCGACATTAATGTACTCGAAGCTTTAAAGAATGCACCTACTACTCTTGGAAGACCCTTCCTCGCCACTGCTAAAGCCAATATAAATTGTGATTCCGATAAAATGGACATCACTTGCAGTGGTGAGACACTCACCTTAGATATTTTTAAGGCTTCCAATAGATTTCATGAGCCAGATTTCTTCGATGACTCAAATTCTAAAATCTCAAATCTTGTTGAAGTACTTTCTATGAATACGTGTTTTACGATAAATTCCTCGCCTGAGCTACAACAATCGTCTAACCCACTCTCACCTACCACAACGACTTTCACACTAACCTCTAACCCCATTTCAGATCCTAGACTGCAATTAGATTTGAAACCTTTGCCGGATTCCTTAAAATATGTGTTTTGAGGCCCAAACCATACAAAACCTCTTATTATTAATGCATAATTTTTGGGGTTACAAGAGGAATAATGACTCCAAGTTCTTAACAAATATCAAAAAGTAATCAGTTGGACTTTAAATGAATTGAAAGGCATTGATGCGTCCTATTGCACTCACCGCATTTATCTTGAGGATGATTCGAGATCCTCTTGCTAACCTCAACATCACTTAAATCCAAATATGTAGAAGGTCATGAAACGGGAAATAATTAAATGGCTTGATGCGGGAATTATTGACCCTATCTTTGATAGCTAGTGTGTTACGACCTGGTTCCCGAATCCCTACAGGACACGAGACTGGACCGACTTAACTGATCCCAAGACCCAGTAATCCAACGAGAAAGTAACCAAAAAGTAGGAAAGTAAACCACATTCACTATGCTAAGTAACTAACAGTAACAAAAGTACAGCAGTAAAGAAGTAAACTACTACAGTACACACCACCACGACAGTAGATAAGTAAACAGGTGCAAGAATATAAAGTACAGAATATAAGAGTACAAAGGTGCAAGAGATTACTCACTACAACAGAAAAGAGTACAACAGAAGCTACAACTACTGGACTCTACTGGGCCCAGCACCCTTTGCAGCCGTAGGCTCTGGCTGCTTAACACCTAGACCTGAAAAGGGGTTATGAGTACAAAACGTCAACGAACGCTGAGTAGAGTGGCAACCAACTAACTAAAGCTATAAAGGTGGACAGGTAGCTATTGTTTTTCAATTTCTTTCTTTCTTTAACTAATTATTCTTTCTTTCACCACTTGGTTTATTTATCAGGTCTCTTTCTTGATCTTGAATGTTCCTCGTGGGAACAATCTTGGTTGCAGTCTTTTCCAAAGAGTAGAAGTTGCACGTGGTGCTCTCCTGGCCGGGAGAGTCCCCCGTAGTGGTCCTACACCCAGTCAACCACCCCAAGGTCATGGACAGACGTAACGGTGACTACGGCACGCGCGATAAGCTCACAGGTAGCTACCCCGCACTGGCACGTGGTCAGTCGTTTTTATTAGCGGGTGTGCCTAAAGCACAGCATGGAACCAGTATAGGGCCTAGCCCTCTCAGTAACAGGGGTCTTGCCCCTCCATAGTCCACGCACCCTCGCCTGACTACCTTGGTTTGCCCAGTGGGCCTAACAAGTTGGTGTAGGGTGGCTAGCTGAACCCCGGGCCCCGTGGGGTGGCTAGCTCTCTCCCTACACTAGTAGCTCTCCCTGGTACTGTGTACACAAGGGTCAAGAAGTCGGTACAGAGTGGCCAATCCTAACCCTGGATCCCAACTCAAGGGCTACTAGCTCCGCTCTGCACTAAACAGGGGGACAGTAGCTCTCCTTGGTACTCTGTACTCAAGGGCTAGCTCACTTCCCCACTCACATTTCCAGTTTCATTCCATTTATTTCCAGGAGCTCTACTCCTAATTCCCCGTAGGGTTCATGCTCATATTCCTCATGTCATTCCATACCAGGTTTCATCATTTCTATTTCCATTCTCAGGTTATACACATGCAACTGGTAATTCTATCATTCATATTTCCATATTCAGGTTATTCACAAGTAGGTCATGTTTCCAACATTCACCTTTCTATTTCCAAATTATATACATGCAGCTCATATTATGTGTGCGACATGAAAGCTACATACAACAGTTAACAAGTAATATATATTTCGCAGGCAACTGTTATTCATTTACAGGCAATTGTTATCATTCTATTTACTCATTCAAGACTGCCATCCATTCATTCAATACAAACATTTCCAGTATTTCTAGCCCTAGGATTCATGCCATAACCTAGGTTCTAATCATTCATTCCACACATGTATTCAGGTTTGTATTTAAATTAGGGGAAGCCACTCTACCAGTAAACCCCGGAATAGTGGAGGCTTGAGCGGCAGGCTCACGTGCCTCAGCAAGCCCCGAACCTGCAACGGAAACAAGTGCTATCACAAGGATCAATCACAAGAGAATACTCAGAATAGTATAGAAAGTCTTCTAACAAGTAGAGGAATTCATACGGAAAACATCAGTATCTTTATTGCGGAAAATGAACCTCAAACGGATCCTAAACGGGTCAAAAACAGTGTTCCTGACTCAAATCAGACGTCTGGAACACCTTCCAGACATCTTAAAAGGGTCCAGTAACGTACCTAAGCCTCTACGCCAATCCTTAGACGTCCAGGAACTCCGCTGGACCATCTGGACCTAGTTCCAAATGTTTGACCACCTCTATGGACATCTGGAAGCGCTTCGTGTCGTTTGGTATGTCGCCCAGACATCCAAAATGCGTTGGAGGATGTGTTCCGTGCCTTCCCGAAGTGAAGCCTGCATGAAAACCACCAAATCTCCTTAAAAAGGCATGCAACAGTGCCTCGGCGGAGCGGCCTACATGGCCTTATCCGCAAAGAAGATGTACCTTCCCGAAGTCTACTCCTCAGACGTCTGGAACCTCCTCCAGACGTCGGCTACGTCGTCTGGACATCGCTCCAGACGTCTGATTCTGGGAAAAACCTAGAACCAGAACTTGCTTCCGCCCTCTCGCGCCGCGCGTGGCCGCGTCATGATTGCACAGCAAAAACACACCAACAAATATGCCATCTTGTGCTATTTCCTAGCATTGCTTTTGCATATTAGGTAGCCATAGTGCATTTGTAAAAATAAATGCATGCATGCATTTATTTGAGAGGGGAGGAAAGTGAATAAATTGGCCTTGTAAATAACGTATTCCTCAAGTGCTGCCTCGCAAATTCACCATCTTCATATTTTTATTTGGCTTTGAATTTCTTCTTCTCCGCACGGCTACAGGGCATGGCTTCTTCTTCGTGCCACTCTCTGCCACAGCATGCTCTGCCAGCCGCATGCTTAGTCATGTGCAGCCCAGGGCATGGCTGAGCTTGCCTCCTTCTTTGAAAAGGCCCAGCCATCTTCCTTGCAGGGAGAGCCTGGTCCATGCGACACACAACAAACCCTTCCTCCAGGTCGTCTCCTCCCCTCTCCCCTCCATACGCAGCACCTCTTCCACTGAAGAGATACGCTGCGGGTAGGAGCAACTCACAGTGGTCCACGACCACCACTGAGTCCCACCACCGCCCAACTCATCAAAGAGCCGGTGGGCGTGGTGGTTCACTTCTCTATTTCACCCGCTCAAAGCTCTTCACGCCATTGCCGCAGACTCGAGCTTTGAAGCTCAACCGCAGCAGCAGCACAGCACCGATAGCTCCACGCAGTGCGCAAGCTCCTACGCGCACGCCAGCAGCCGGTGCCATCTCCTTCCGTGCGTGTAGGCTTGCTCCACAGTGCTCGCGCACGCAGGACCAGCCGCAGCCGGTCGTCTAAGCCGTGCGCGCACTGTAGCTACTGTTCACGCGTTTCTGCGAAACACTGTAGCTACAGTGCGGTGACCGGAAAGTTTCTCACTTATCCGGTCATCGCGCGCTCTCTCTCTGCGCCGTAACCGTCTCTTGCCCATCCGCGTGCCTGCTCCTGCGTACGCCGGCGCCTACACCCGTTTGTGCCCACGCTCGCATTCGCGTCTTCGCCCGTGTTCACTCCATCCTGCAACGCGGTACGCTGCGCTGCACTCTCCCTTACGCCTGTAGCCTCTAGCGTGGGTGCGCACCCTCGCGCGCCTGCGCTTGTGCATGCCTGCGCTTGTGCGTTGGCGTCCAGACGTTGGCTGCGGGCTCCAGATGCCTTATCTTGCCACGCCCTCTCACAGTCACTCTCTCACTCCCTCCCACAGACACACACATACACACACCACACTTGTACACCCTCACGTGTACACACACACACTCACTTGTACACGACTATATACTTATATATATATTTATATACACACACACATATATATATATATACATATATAAATACATATATATACATACATACATTTATACATACATACATAGATATATATATACATATATATATATATATATAACTATCTACATATATACATATACACATAGATACTTATACTAATATATCTATATACATAAATACATATATATATATATATATACATATCTATATATCTATATCCACATATTACTATATATATATATATATAATTGCATATCTATACACACACACACACATATATATAACTACATTTACACCTGTATAATTATAACCCTATCTATATATATACATATGTATTAACATTCATATCACCTACCACGCGTTATATCATGGGAATATCTGCACCAGTTGCTGATATTCCCCGATACCCACATACAGAAAGCATCCCCGCACACACTTTCCACCCATCCATCCTACACTCCACGCGGCACTTCGTCCTGTTGGTTGCGTCTTCCTAGATGACGATCAACTCAATACCGTGCTACACGTCATTTCCACCTCCACCCCTATATATATATAATATATATATATCTATATATATATACTATATTTATCTTATTTCTATTTCTCTTTCCTGCTATTAAAAAGATAAAAAAATATAAAAGAGAAAAGATAATCCTTGACTTGCAGGTACTCGGTCTTGCGAATAGCAAGAGTAGTTTTGGAACCCTAATTTGGCTCAAAGCAAAGAACCTGATTTTAAGGGCGTACCTCAAGGACAAAATTATCAAAAAAAAATCTTAAATAGAAAAACACCAAAAACATAATAAACGAACGGAAGAGATTCGTTGTAGGAAAGGCGTATAAACTTATTCACCTCTAATCCCGCCTCCCTAAGTTCGACCCTTGGCCTAAAAGTGATCAAGATAAAATCAAGTAGGCCAAGTTAAAAAAAAAAATTTGTAAAAAGATGGTTAGGCTCGAATTAAGTTAACCACTATACTCATTTCAATGATTAAATCACTATATTAACACAACCTATCCGGGTCTACACCATGCCGCGCCCTCTCGCCTGCAGCTCCGGCTTCAGCAGTGTTGGGGAGGACCTCCCCGACGTGCCCCTCTGTCTCGCATGCGTGCTGCTCTGGCCTTGCGCTCACTGGCGAGCTCCCACGCGAGCTTGCAAGCTAAACTCGTCTCCCTCTCACGCTACTCCTCCTCTCCTTCTCATGCCACTCCCGCACTCTCACTCGCTCTGCTGCTCTCACTGGAGGGAAGGAGGAAGGTGGCTGGGAAGTGGGGTGGAACGAGAGAGAGGAGGGGTTTATAAGGTTGAGGGTTTAGGGTTTTCGCTGGGGGCGGAAAGAGAGAGAAAAAGGAGGAAATCGAGGGGGGTACTGTCTGCGTGCAGTGCGCACGCATACACGAGCTCGTACTCAAAATTTTCGATTTCCAGACGTCTGGGAAGGTGTCCAGACGTCTGACCCACAGTCCAGACGTCTTAAAAGGCTCAAACAACATGGGTCTTAACACAGTGGGTCAGCCCTACATAGGTTGTACGTAAGAAAGCTGGCCTCACTGTTATTACTAATGATGAAGGTGAAGAAATTCCCACTTAGATTACTTCTTCGTGGCGTGTCTATATCGATTACAGAAAATTAAATACCGCCACAAAGAAGGATCATTTTTTGCTCTCATTTATTGATCAAATTTTGGAGCGGCTAGTCGAACAAGAATATTATTATTTTCTTGATGGATATTTTGGCTACAATCAAGTCACAATCCACCCTGAGGATCAGGAATAAACCCAAATATGTAGAAGGTCATGAAATGGGAAATAATTAACTGTCTCGATGCGGGAATTATTTACCCTATCTCCGATAGCCAGTGGATCAGCCCTACACAGGTTGTACCTAAGAAAGCTGGCCTCACTATTATTGCTAATGATAAGGGTGAAGAAATTCCCACTCAGATTGCTTCTTCGTGGCGTGTCTGTATCGATTACAGAAAATTAAATATCGCCACAAAGAAGGATCATTTTCCGCTCTCATTTATTGATCAAACTTTGGAGCGGCTAATCGAACAAGAATATTATTGTTTTCTTGATGGATATTTTGGCTACAATCAAGTTTCAATCCACCTTGAGGATCAGGAATAAACCCAAATATGCAGAAGGTCATGAAACGGGAAATAATTAAATGACTCGATGTGGGAATTATTTACCCTATCTCTGATAGCCAGTGGGTCAGCCCTACATAGGTTGTATCCAAGAAAGCTGGCCTCACTGTTATTACTAATGATAAGGGTGAAGAAATTCCCACTCAGATTGCTTCTTCGTGGCATGTCTGTATTGATTATAGAAAATTAAATACCGCCACAAAGAAGGATCATTTTCCACTCTCATTTATTGATCAAATTTTGGAGCGGCTAATCGGACAAGAATATTATTGTTTTCTTGATGGATATTTCGGCTACAATCAAGTCGCAATCCACCCTGAAGATCAGGAAAAGACCACTTTCACCTGCCCCTTTAGAACTTTTTCTATCCAAAGAATGCCATTTGGATTGTGTATTGCACCCGTACTTTTCAATGGTGCATGTTAGCAATCTTCTTTGATTTGGTGGATGACTACTTGGAGGTCTTTATGGATGATTTTTCCATTTTTGAAGATTCTTTTGATCACTGTCTTTGGAATTTAGAAAGAACTCTCCAAAAATGCATTGAGGTTAACCTAGTTCTTAGTTGAGAGAAGAGCCATTTCATGGTTCAAGAAGGCATTGTCTTGGGCCATGTTATTTTTGGAAAAGGAATCTCGGTAGATAAAGCTAAAGTTGATACAATCACCAAACTTCCCCCACCTAGTTCGGTGAAAAAAAGAAGATCCTTTTTGGGGCATGTGGGGTTCTACCGATGATTCATCAAAGATTTCTCCAGAATTTTCCGACCTTTAAGCCACCTTTTAACTAAAAACCAACCTTTTGACTTTGATCAAGGTTGCTTGGAAAGTTTTAATATTTTAAAATAAGCAATTACTGAGGCACCCATTCTTCAAGCCCTGACTGGGCTCATCCATTTGAGCTCATGACAAATGCCTTAGATTATACAGTAGGAGCCATCCTAGGGCAACGAATCAACAAGAAACCCATTGTAATTTATTACACCAGTAAAACACTTGATGAAACACAATAAAATTATATTGACACCGAAAAAGAACTTCTTGCGAATCGTTTTCTCCCTTGAAAAATTTTGTTCATATCTGTTAGGGTCACACATCACCATCTACACTAATCATTCGGCCTTGAAATATTTACTTAACAAGAAAGATGCGAAACCCCGCCTAATTCGATGGATATTATTATTACAAGAATTTGATTTGGAGATCAAAGATAAAGCGAGTTTGCAAAATGTTGTGGCCGATCACCTTGCTAGACTTGAGACTGGTGATATTTTGACCTGAATAGCTGGTTTTCCTGACAAAACGTTCCTAGCATTAAAATCCCTCCCTTGGTATGCTGTTTATGCAAATTATCTTGCCATTGGATGATTCCCTTCTGACTGGCTTAAACACAAGAGGCATAAGTTCTTTGCCGAGATGAAATATTACTTTTGGGAGGACCCCAACCTGTTCTGCATCTGTGTCGACCAAGTCATTCGACGATGTGTTCCCGATTTAGAAACACATGATATTCTGAACCATTGTCACTCAATGGCTTGTGGCAAACATTTTTCGAGGAAGAAAACGATGGCCAAGGTGTTAAATGCCAAATTTTATTAGCCTATCATACACAAAGATGCTCATGAATTTTCTAGGTCTTGTGTGCGTTGCAAGAGCATTGGCAACATGAACTCTAAGGATATGATGCCCCTTAACCCAATCTTGGAAGTTGAAATTTTTGATGTGTGGGGCATCGATTTCATGGGACCGTTTATCACTTCTTTTGGGTACTAATACATTTTAGTCGCTGCCAACTATGTTTCAAAATGGATCGAAGCAGTAACCACACGCACTAATGACTATCGAGTCGTTATGGATTTTATTAATAAAAATATTTTTCGTGTTTCGATGTTCCTAAGGCCATTATTAGTGATGGAGGCTCACATTTTACACATTCCCAGTTCCGTCAACTTCTTGCTAAATATAGGGTGAACCATAAAATCTCCACACCATATCACCCTCAAACTAATGGCCAAGCTAAAGCCTCCAACAGAGAGATTAAAAATATTTTGCAAAAGACAGTAAAGCCTAACTGAAAATATTGGTCTCTAAAACTTGATGTTGCATTATGAGCATACTATATGGCTTTCAAAACCCCAATTGGCATGTCACCTTTTCGCCTTATTTTTGGCAAGGCATGCCACCTCTCGGTTGAATTGGAACATAAGGCTTATTGGGCGATAAAAGAATTCAATTGCAATTTGGACGCGATTGGTAAACACAGAAAATTACAATTAACTGAACTTGAAGAACTTCACAACATGGCCTATGAAAATGCACGCCTTTAGAAAGATCAATCTAAGAAATTTTATGGCAAATTTGCCATTAGGATATCTTTTGAACCTAAACAATGCGTGTGGCTTTTTTATGTGAGGTTACATTTATTTCCTGGAAAGCTCAAACCTAAATGGACCGGTCCTTATATTGTAGTTCAAACTTATCCCCACGGTGCCATTAAAATTTTGGACCCAAAAAACAACAATACTTTCAAAGTCAACGGCTAACAACTTAAGCCCTATCTTGATAACCTTAACGCGAAATCCGATTCTCAAGACCTCCACGACATACTCGATAATTAATGCAATTCACCCTTGGCTGAATGGTGTACAGGATAGCACTGGAAGGGAGGTAACCCATCGTTTTTTCTCTCTTTTCGTTTTTCTTTTCTTTCGAGGTTTTGACTATCCAGATTTTGACCGCCTTCACCAGGTAATCTCTTTTCCCTTCCTATTGCATGCGAACATGCCATATCTTTAACATAGGGGTGTTTTTAAATTTGGACTATCAAATCAAGATTTTCAAAACCCAAAAACATTCAATTTTGTTGTTTCATTTTCTGCATGAATACTTAAAAAAAATAAAAATGTTGAAAACTTTTTGAGGAATTTTTGAAATCGAGACCAAGGTTGAAAGATTCATTTAAAGGTACAATGGGATTTAATCTTTAACAAACTAAGGATAATGACACGGATCTAATTGTTAGAATCTCTGGGTCTATTTTTTTTAGACTAGATCAAGTATCCCCTCTAAATTCCACCTAAACTCTTGATGATTCAGGTGACTTGATCTCCTTTTGTGACAAGGAAATTACCTGGCTTAGTTTCTGATCTAAAAACATGCATCTCTTGCAAAATTCTTGTGTCAAATTTCACACACAAGGCAACACCTAAAAGAATAATTAGAAATTAGAAAAACCCCTTGTATGGCCTTAATAAAATCCGAAGTAGATCATTGGTTTGAGTTTCCACCGCCGAGAAGAAGGAAAATGCCTCCTTTGAGGACGCGATGTCAACATGTTACCGCCTCGGCACTGCTCTATATCTATATCTCATATCTTTAGATGGAGCATTAAGGCGCAATTTTGTAGCTCAACTGTCTTGGATGGTGCTCTACCCATAGTGTCAGAGTAAGAGCTTGAGTTTACTTGGAGCACCCCTTTACACCGCATTGTGTTTTGGAGTTTTGAGCTCTTGGGTGGTGTCTTGGACAGTATTATCTCGAAGTGCTGGTGCCAGAGCCCCCTCTAGGATCGATAACGGGAATGATGATCTTGACACATTTGTTATAGGATTAAGTTAAGGATAAGCATGGGGGAGATTAAAAAAAAAGTTTTAAGAAAGTACACAACCTTATAAATGTTGGCATTCACAAGCACAAATATAAAGTTTTAAAGGATTATGTAAGTTGCGAATTGGATTCAAGAGCCAAGGAAATCCTAACTAATTTTTGGATCCGGAAAATGAATCTCGATGTTTATCTTTAACAAATCTCGTGCCTCATGTTTTAATCAACCAAGGTCCTGTAATCTCCTTCTCAAAAGTAAAAAAATTAGTTTTCCCCAAAAATTCATTTTGTAGAAATTAGTTTTGCTAAGAGACTAGCAAAAGATAAGCATGGACGTATGATAAATGCTAGTTTATCATCATTCTTATACCTTGAAACTGACCTAACTCATGTTTTTTGACTCCACAAATGGGTTTTTGGGTTGCATGTAGGCATAATCTAGGTTAGGCATGCATTGCATTGTTTTGTGTTAAGAATAAGCAGATGTTTAAACCCTTAAAACCCTAGCACTCAAGAAGGAAGAAAGTGAAGAAGAAGTGCATTTCCACTGAACCCTAGCTGGACCTGCTCATCTCAACTGGTTATCAGTCCACATGAGTTAGGTTTAGCTCCCCCAAGCTCCATTCAGCTCATCTTAGCTGGATGGTAGCTCAAGGTAGCTCAACTTAGCTCAAATTCAGCTTAGCTTGGTTGAGTCTAGCTCATCCTAGCTCCAATCAATTCACTGGGAGCTCTAGCTAGCTCAACTTAGTTAATAAGAGTTCACCTCAGCTCAGGTCCAGCTACTTCCAGCTCCACTCAACTTAAGTCAGCTGAAGATGATCTCAATTAGCTCAGGCCAGCTCAAGTCCAGATCCCAGAAGCTCCACTCAGCCCAACCTATTTGAGCTAATCTTTTTAACCTAAGTTAGCTACTCCAGCTAGCTAGGTTAGCCCCGGAAAGATCAGACCTAGCTCACCTCAACTCAATTCAGTAGGAGCTAGCTTGCTTTAGCTAGGCTTAGCAGCTAGCAAAGAACTAACAAGCTAAGCCAACTAAAATAGCTCTTTGTTGTTCTCTTCAGCAGCCTTTAGCTCCAGTGCAGCTCCAGACAGTTCTTCCTCAGCTCCTCTCCTCAAATCCCTAAACCTTAATTCCTCCTACCTCTTCTTCTACTCACCCACTAGATAAGCTAGCATAGCTAGCTTAGCTAAGCACAAAAATAGCTCCACCTACATGGCCACCCAACCTACCTAGCTAACTCGACCAAAAAGAGACCTAAACCAAGTCCACCTAACTCCTACTCCTAAACCCTTTTTTTGGCACCAACCCACTCACCACCTTTCAACCCACCACCACCACCAAAGGGTACCACAAAAGTGGTGCCACTTTTCCCTCCAAAAACCCTCTCCTTCACCACCATACACCTACCCTTACAAGCCATCCTAGCCTTCCACCTACCCCCTTTCTAGAATCCCCTTAAGTTGGCGCCAAACCATGGCACCCCTCCATGGTTGGCACCAACTTTAAGCACCCCTTGGCCAACCATAACGACCCACATAGCACCCCCTTAGGTGGCGCCAACTTACCCCCTCCATTGAATCCCTATAACCACCCATAACTACCCTATGAACCCATCCTAACCCTACACGTGTCTACGCAAACCTCTCCCTTCACAAGCCCTATATATACCCCCCATTTTACCCACTAAAAATCATCCTTGGTTACATTTTCTCTACCCATATTCCAACCATATCCATCATCCAAGGAGGGAAGGAGAGGAGGAAGAAGATCAAGGAGACACCCTATCTCCTTGGTGGCTTCAACTTCTTCTTCTTCCTTGTGTCGCCACCAAACCAAGGAGGAAGGCTTGGCAAGGAGAACATCCAGAGGAGGAGAAACTGAGGGTGGTGCATGCCCACCCAAGGAGGAGTTCTTGGAGTGGAAATCTTTCACTCTAGGAGGAGCCAGGCACACCCATCTAGGGGTTGCCAAAAAGGAAGGAGCGCCAGGAGCAAGCTTCCTTCAACTCAGGGGGCAACCTGAGTTGGAGCGGAACTCAGGGGGCAACCTGAGTTGGAGCGGAAACTCTATAGCATCATCACCATCTTCTTCATAAGCTTTCTTCCACATTTTCTTTGTATTTTGCATAGTAGTTTAGTGTTTGATTTTGGTTGGAGATTACAAGTGGGAATTCCTTTCAATTGTGAGTTCTCCAATCCCATTGTAAAACATTTTCAATTAAGAAGCATTCCTCTACTATCTTTTAAAATAGCTTGTGTTGCTCCTTTTTTGTGCTTTGTTTTATCCATTATTCCAAGCATCTCTTGCTTGGAGTGAGTTGGACAAAACAAGACACCTGTTCTTTGTTTTCTTGTAATTCAAATTCCCATCTCTCTTCGTATTTGTTTTTCCCGTATTCAAAAATGCTAAAAAAATTACATATTTCAAAACCTAAAAAAGAAGTTGATTTCCAAAATTCAAGTAAGAGATTTTATTTAAAGCATTCCTACCTCTCTTGGGGCGACCTGAATAGTTTCCCAAGTACTCAGAGTTTAAAAATTTTAAAAGAGATCCAAATTGCATGTTGCAATGACCTAATTCGTGATTTTTACAAATCACGCTTGTTAGCGATCAGTGGTCCTCATGGAGATCATCCATGGGGCTTCTCTAACGTAGAGAGGGAGCCATTCGTGGTCTATTAAGGGAATTCCAAGTGGTGCCAACTTGTTGAGGTCCTAATCGGTTCAATATGCTCTTTGATTCATTGAGGAGACCTTGCAACAAGTTTGACGGATCGATTTACAACCTAACCGACTGCATATGTTGCTTGGACCAACCTTTGGCCAACTAGTTAGCTTGTTTGACTGATCAAGCTAGTTAGCCTTGTATTTGACTAATTGATTGGCACTACTACCAACCGGGTAGGCCCATCCAACTAGCTACTACTATTGTCCTTATTACTATGAGTATTGTGGTTGCTGATATTGTTGTTGTGGTTGCTCTTGTGCCCAATTGGACTAATTGTATTTGTGATTATTGCATCTTGTTCTCTACTTTATCCAAGGTTTGAAATAATTGGGGAAAAATGAATCTTGGACTGAGGTATTCTCTTGTTGTTCTCTCTACAATGGGATTTGTACACTTGCTTGTATTCCCTCAATGTCTAAAGGATACAAGTGGTCTTATGTTGTTGTTGGTGCGTTTGCTTCTGTGCTTTCTAGCTGATGAGAACCTCATTATAAACCCTAACTAGCATAATCTAACCCAGATATGTGAGAAAAGGCTCCTACATGACCCAAAGAAAGGCTTAACTCAGAGAATTATGAGTTTAAGAATAAAACAAATCATAAGGGGTAAAACTGCAATTTCACCAATGCAGTTTGCAAACAGGGTAATTAAGGGTCCAAACACAGGTCAAACAACCTTAACAAGAAGGAAAGTGGGATGATCTGATCTAAAAAAGGGTTGTAGCAACTTCCAGGAATTAAATGACATTTTGTAACCCTAAAACACACCCACTTCAATTCACGACGTTCGAGGTAGGATAAAAATCAACTAAACCCTCTAAAATTCATATAAAAATACTCCCTAGGGTTTAGAACCTTCAATTTGGCCTTAGAAACCTATTTTGACCTAAAAAGAGAACCATGCCCAATTAATAACTTAATTTGGGTTTTTACGCAAATTGGTCGGTCAAACATGGTCCAACCTAGAATTAAATTCACCATTAAAATCCTTAGGTTCAAATTGGTCTTGTATAAAAACTTGAGCCTAAGAAGAGACCTCCTTGACCGACTTTACAATTTGGTCCTCTTCATTTACTTTTTGACCCTTATCTTTTGAAACCCTTGCATTTAGGCTCCCAACTTTTCATCGTTCTTTGCAGAACGGTCCTCCCTGCAACTTCTGCGCAGCGCCGTACTCCGGCGACCTTGCACGGAGCATGGCGCCGCGCAGGGCAGGGCTGCCGTCCTGCAAAGTGGAAGCGGGGTTCCCTGCGACGTCCTCCGTCGTAGGGACCTGCCCATGCCCTTTGCTGACCACCATACCTTCCGTGCGAACGCGCGGAAGGTATGGGTGTCATCTCCGGCCTTACTCTGGCGAGGCTGGCATGACGCCAACATGCCCCTTTCTCTGCGCTAACCCCTTTATAAGGAGCGGCACACCTTGCCGACTCCGATAAGCTTCCTTTGACGGAGATCTACCCCCCTTCATCCCTTTCTCCTCCGGTCAGAGAGCCCGAAGCTTCCGGCGAACTCCTCCTCTTCCTCCTCGTCGCTCTGCTGCCCTACCTACAGTAGGGTTTGCCTTGCTCCATCGTCCACGCCGGGCTGTACCCACCAGCGCCCTCCGCTTGCTTCCTCGTCGCCGAAACCCTCCTCCAGGGAGTCTTCGTCTCCAGCTCCGGCAGATACGAGCCGGCTGCTCTGCCCTCCCCCTTCGTCAAATACTTAGGTAGATAGCTTCCTCTCTATTTCCCTTGCATTTCCCCCCTTTTAAACTGTCCTTTCAACCACTTGACCGCCACTGTCCAGACCACCCTCTCCACCTCCGATCACCCCCTCTGGCGAGACCATCTCATGACCACAGACACTCCCGCACCTCGTCGACCATCCCACAAGCTCCCTCACACTCCACTCTATCGATTCCCCATCTCCATTCACTGCCAAACGCCACTCGACCACCCCCCGAACAAACCCACCTCTCCGGCCACAGTCTGACCTAGGTCAGCCTCTTCACACACTCCCGCACCTCGCCGACCACCGCACAAGCTTTGCCTCACTCCGGTGAAGCTTCCTACGTATTCTGACTGGGCCGAGAGGCCGTTGTTGTGATTTCAGGTGTGCGCCCCACGCCGCCATTGCTGACGAGCTGCAGCAGCTTCACCTGCAGCTGCAGGCGCCCTCCAGCCCAGGTGTGCATCCCAGGTCGGCAAGATTGTCTTTGTGAAGGCACCCAGGCCTGTAGCTGGGGCAAAGGCACAGCGGGCTGCTTCAATTGGCAGCAGGTCGCTCACCTGCGGGCGCCAATCTGGGAGGTGGGACTTTAGTCCCACCTCGGAAGTGCGTGGCCAAGCGCCTGCACTTAAATTGGAAAAGTGCCTAAGGCTTATCGCCTTCGAACACAGGGGTCAGGTCCCTCTCCCGCACGCGGCGCATCACGCGCTTGCTCGCCCTCGCCCGCGCTCATGCCCCGCGGGTCTGGGCAGGATCCGATTACCCAAACCGCGCACTCCTCGCCCACCACCGCACGCTGGTGGGCCTGGTCCTGGGCGCGATGCCCGCACCCGATTGCCCGGCTTTGGAAGAGAAGTCCTAAGAGAGAAATCTGAGAAAGAGAGAGACGCGGGGAAGGGTAGGGGTAGGTTTTGCTCTGACCCTTGTGTGAGCGTGCAGGAAGAAAGAAAGAAGAAGAAGGCAGGAAGGAAAAGAAGAAGGGAAGCGGCCGAAGCCTTAGCCACTCAGGGCAGCTGAAGAAGAAGTGATGGAGAGAAACAGAAGAAGGAGAAAGGAAGAAGAAAAGAACTATAGCAGAGCCACAGATAAGTCGTCTGAGCGCAGTATTAGACGTCGGAATCCCCACAGCTGCAGAAGGCAGGAAGAAAAAGAAGAGAAAGAAGAAGAAGATCACCACAGCTGCCGGCTAAAGAAAGGAAGGAAAGAAAAGAAGAACAGAAGAAGAGGCCAAGAAAAGAAGAAAGAAGGAAAGAAGAAAAAGAAGAAAGAAGACATCACCTCCAGAAAGAAAGAAAGAACAGAAGAACAAAGAGGAAAGAAGAAAGAAAGAAGAAGAAAAGAGAAAGAGAAGAAGAAGAGACCAAGATCTCCCTCTCTCTCTCTCTCTTATTTTTGTAACATAATAGAGAACTTAATTAGACTTCTAGAAGCATAGTTGCTTCCTGAGTTCGACCTCGGGAAAACCTTGTTCCGAGTAAAAAATTTTGTAATAGTAATCTGGTAGCTGTGTTGTCTTGTACTGTAACGACTGTACTTAAACTATAAAGACAAAACACAGAACAGCTCTAGCCTTACCAGCGTTACCATTTTTGGCGCCGTTGCCGGGGAGCAGCGGCTATTCTAGAAGCTATAAAATCTTTATTTGTGAGTTTCTAATAATCTCTTCTCTCTTTTATGTGCAGGTACAGGAAAATCAAGAAGCAGCCACACAACAACCCTTCAAGGATAGGTAATTTCTATCCTCTCTCTGTTAACCCCTAAATTCTAAAGAGGAAGAAAAAGAAAAGAATACACAATATAGGTATAGCCTGTCTTTCATACCTAGTAACAGCTGCATGTTTTCAAAACACTATTCCTGCACACACTATTAAGGGTATTTAAGGGCTAACACCTTCTTGCCTGAGCCCTAATTACCCAACACGGAGTTAATTGGACCAAGTAGAGCCAACATAAGACTCAACATTAGGGTTTTAGAGACACACTCCTTAATCAAGAATTGAGAAAAACCAAAAGAAGTGTGCCTAAGCCATTGATTGAAAATACCTATTCAGAAAAATCCTAAACAATTGGCTCTCTAAAAACACTTGAACCCTAAAAGACAAGACCTAATAAGCTCTCAACAGAACTAGCAGGTAAAGTTGACCTCTTGGGTCAACCAACCTTCAACTTAGGTCACTCTTTGCACTTAAAAAGATTAAAGTTCAAGTGAAAATCTAAGCACCTTGATCTTAAACTAAAAGTGGTAGACTTCAGAGGTCAAGATCCCCATTCTGATCTACTTGGAATCTCAGTGACAAGAGAGGTCGGGTAGGGGAAACCCTGTAACCCGTGGGGACGCTCTATCGTGTAGGGGTCTTCGCGGGACTCACCCTCTCTGGCTACCCAGGTAATTCTCAGGTGGACGATCTTTTGATCAAGGGGTCCATCTGCCCCGCACCTCTATAGTCACCCTACATTTTTGGTGTCTTGATTAGGTCCAACACCTACTAAACTCATCTCGTCCAACAGTGTATGTTTGGTAGGAGGTCCTTGAAACCTCCTTTAGAACTTCACTCTCCTCGAGGCCAAGCCTCAGTGCCCTTGTCTGAGAAAACAACACCTCACATCGACCTCTCCTCCGACTCCGAACCCAACTCACCTTCTTCTTCCACAATGGCTCAGCCAGTTGAGGAAGAGAATAATCTGGAGCACCAGCTCCAGCGACTCAATGACCTCTTCCAGAACTTTGTGCACCCACCGCAGCGTCCTATGATGCGGAACCATTATAATCCTGCTGCGGTGGCTATTGAGCCTCGAATCAGAATCCCGACTGGAGGACCTGATTCTGAATTAAAGCCTAATATGATTCATGCCATACCGAAATTTCACGGACTTAATTCTGAAGACCCCTTCCAGCACATCAAACAGTTAAAGCATCTGGCCCAAACTTTTGGGTCAGATGCACAAAATCGGGACATTCTCCTCATGAAGATGTTCTCCTTCTCCCTTCTGGACAAGGCCGCTCATTGGTACCAAACGCAGACCTGGCCGATCAATAATTGGGAAGAACTTTAGTCCGAGTTCTTGAAAAAGTTCTTTCCCGTTGGTCGGACCAATGCCTTGCGCCATCAGATTACCCACTTCACTCAGCAAACGGGAGAACCTCTCCATGAGACATGGGATCGCTTTCAGGATCTCATGAGAAAGTTCCCCCATCACGGAGTTCCTAAATGGGAACAAGTACGATCTTTCTACCTGGGACTCCGTGAGGATATTAGGCTTTTCGTCAATGCAACTTGCGGAGGGAATATCATGGATCAACATGAGGACACCGTGTGGGAGATTCTCGAAAACATGTGCGAGAACTCCATCAACAATGACTCCATGGGGTTATTCGACAGGACGAATACTCGCTCATCGACGAACCTTAAGGGAGCACACGAAACGCAGGGCCTGTCCACATCAGTCGACCTGGAACTAATGGCCAGTCAATTGGACAAGGTCTCCATCATCGAGAAGAAGGTGGACAAGCTGACTCAGCACTTGCAGCGAGCCACCTCTACGCATAGCTCCTTTGTACAGCCTCCTTCCACATGGGAGACTGTGCAAAACATTCTCCACTGACCTTCTCTCGGGATGGATCCATATCCACCCCCATCTGATTCTCGGATCGGAGGGTTCTCCGATCCTTTCTATACTAGCCTGGGGAATTCCACTTCCCCATTCTTTGATTCTTTGGAGGTTCCTCAGACCTGCGAGGACCTCAATGCCATCTAGAATGATCCATTCTCCAACACCTACAATCCTGGATGGTGAAACCATCCCAACTTCCAATGGGAGGGAAATTCCCAAACTCTGAGACCACCCTTTCAGCCTCGTCCACAACTATCTCGTCCTTACCAGCCGCCTCAGCCTCGGCCCAACCCTCCTTATCCATCAGGGCCAAACCAGGACCAAATGTCCCTCATCCTTTAGACTCTGGCTGGCATTCAAAGAACGAATGCGGCGATTCAGAAACAACACAAGGACAAACTTACAGAGGTTCGAAATCAATTGGCCCAGTTGGCAAATTCTCGCCAACCGGGCACACTTCCTTCCCAACCTCTTCCTAACCCTAATAACGTGCCAACCTAGCGGCGTGTTATGAACCCAAACCTGGGCCAAGCACACATGATTTATCAGGCCCCCTCTGTTCCTTCACCCGACGGGATGGAGGCTTCCACTTCTTATGCAGGCTATCAGTAGCAACCCATCTTATCCAACCCTAACCAAAACCAGGCGAGACTGAATTCTGCAATGACCCGTAGTGGTAAGGAAACCCAAGATCCACCCTATCCAAACCACTCCAAGCCTGGTAGTGATCCCAACCCTAGGACAGTAATCCAGGACGTTCCTATCCCCATCCTAGATCAAAGACCTGGACCTATCTTAGAAGAACCAACCAAGGTTCCATTTCCCGAGGCCTTGACCAAGGGAAAGAAGACAAAACCCGTGGCACCTGAGGAAGACCTAGTCAAGCTCTTTGAGCAGGTCCAAATAAACATCCCCTTGATGGATGCAATTCGCCACGTAACGGCTTATGCACGATTCTTAAAGAATGTATGTACACCTCAGCGTAAGTCGCGAACCATGAGTGGGAGTCCAATTGTACTATCAGAGTAAGCTAGCTCTGTAATCCTAAGCAGACTCCCACCCAAGGCAAAAGATCCTGGTACTCCCTTGATTTCCTGCAAAATAGGTGATACCCAATTCGACAGAGCATTGCTAGACTTGGGTGCTTCCATAAATCTGATACCCAAATCCTTACTTAACCACCTAGAAGAATCCAAGCTAAAACCAACTGAGGTGACACTACAATTAGCCGATCGATCCATAAAGTCACCTAAAGGGATTCTTGAGGATGTTATTGTAATAGTGCGGGATTCTTATTTCCCTGTAGACTTTATAGTCTTGGACATGGACGCACATGAGAACCCTAGAGATACACCGATCATTCTAGGGAGACCTTTCCTGGCTACTGCTAGAGCCAACATCAGCTGTGAGGAGGGCCAAATAGAGCTCAAATTTGGAAATCAAACCCTCAAAATTGATATCTTTAAGGCCCAACAAGGAATCAATTGCGGTGTCATCGAATAGATTTGTGATATCATGGCTTTGGTTGCTGAAACACATTTTGAGAATGACCTGATTATACCTCATCAACCACAAAAAGATCTTGAACCGCAATTAGAGGAGTCAAATCCAGATTTAGACAGACCCATAACTCTTATCCTTGAACCTCACATTTACCCTGAACCACCCGCTGCTGCTGATAACCCCGTCCTTGAACTAAAATCCCTTCCCGATCATTTGAAATATATCATTTTGGGTTCTAATCAGACCCTTCCTGTGATTATAAATTCCAAGCTCACTCCTGATCAGGAATCCCGTCTGATTACTGTTCTCCAGCAACATCGCAGAGCCATTGGTTGGACTCTCGATGACTTGACTGGAATAAGCCCCTCTTATTGCACACATCATATTTATTCAGAAGAGGGTGCACGACCTTCTCATGAAATGCAGAGATGTTTAAACCCCAATCTGCAGGAGGTTGTGAAAAAGGAGATCATCAAGTGGTTAGATGCAGGGATCATCTACCCGATCTCCGATAGTCGTTGGGTGAGCCCGATTCAGGTTGTGCCTAAAAAGGCAGGGCTCACCACCATTACGACTAAAATCGGAGATGTCATACCTACCCGATTATCCAACTCGTGGAGAGTCTGCATAGATTACCGATGACTCAATTCCTCCACGAAGAAGGATCATTTCCCACTACCTTTCATTGATTAGATTCTCGAGAAATTAGCGGGAAATCGATTCTTCTACTTTCTTGACGGGTACTCCGGTTATAACCAAGTAGCTATTCATCCTGAGGACCAAGAGAAGACCACATTCACCTGACCCTTCGGAACTTACGCATTCCGAAGGATGCCGTTCGGTCTCTGCAATGCTCCCGCGACTTTTCAGCGGTGTATGCTTGCCATATTCTCTGATATGGTAGGTGATTATCTGGAAGTCTTCATGGATGACTTCTCAGTTTTTGGGACATCATTTGATGATTGCCTCCAGCACTTGGTTCATATACTCAGGCGCTGCATCGATGTTAATTTGGTTCTTTTTTGGGAAAAGAGCCATTTTATGGTGCCTGAGGGGACCGTCTTAGGACATCTGATTTCTGAGAAGGGCATCCAAGTGGATCGAGCCAAGGTTGATTTAATTTCTCGTCTTCATATGCCTAGCTCGATCAGGGACATCCGCTCTTTTCTGGGGTACGTCGATTTTTACCGTCGTTTCATTCCTGATTTTTCGAAAATCACGCTCCCCGTGACGACTCTTCTCTCTAAGGATGTACCCTTTGAAATCTCCAAGGAATGCACTCAATCCTTTGAGAACCTCCGTGACCGAGTCACCCAGGCCCCGATCCTACAATCCCCTGATTGGTCTCAACCCTTTGAGATCATGTGCAATGCATCTGATTTCACTGTAGGAGCGATTTTGGGGCAGAAAACTGACGGGAAACCTGTGGTCATCTACTACGCTAGCAAGACACTTGACGAGGCTCAGCGTAACTATACAGTTATGGAGAAAGAGCTGCTAGCCATAGTATTTGCCCTTGAAAAATTTCTATCTTATCTCCTGGGTTCCCATGTCATCATCTACTCGGATCACACATCTGTGAGGCATCTCCTTGCCAAGAAGGACGCGAAGCCCCGGCTAATCCAATGGATCTTGCTGTTGCAAGAATTCGACCTCGAGATTTGCGACAAGGCGGGAAGATAAAATGTGGTAGCTGACCATTTGTCCCGCCTTACTTCTAAGATCATCAACCCTTCCGGACCCATCGCAGAGCATTTCCCTGATGAGCACCTGCTGACTATTGGTTCTAAACTTCCATGGTTTGCTGATATAGTAAACTACTTGGCATCTCATCAGATCCCGTCTGATTGGCCGAAGGCCAAGAAAGACAAATTACGCTCTGATGCCAAGTATTACATTTGGGAAGATCCGTACCTCTTCCGCATAGGTGCCGACCAAATCATCCGGTGATGTGTCCCGGAAGATGAAGTCAATGATATTCTCTCCTTCTGCCATGACCAGGCATGCGGTGGCCATTTCTCTGAGCACAAAACTGCATCGAAAATCCTCCAGTGTGGCTTTTATTGGCTCACTCTGTTCAAGGATGCATACAATCACTACAAGGCATGCAGTCATTGACAAACTTTGGGCAACATGTGCCATCGTGACATGATGCCTCTGCAGCCGATTCTCGTATGCGAAATCTTTGATGTTTGGGGGATTGATTTTATGGGCCCCTTTCCTATTTCGAATGGTTTCAAATACATTCTACTGGTTGTGGACTACGTGTCCAAATGGATTGAAGCCATACTGACCCAAACCTGTGATCACAAAATCGTTCTCACGGTTCGGGATTCCTCGTGCAATCATCTCAGACGGGGGGACCCATTTCACAAAGGCTCAGTTCAGGTCACTGATGACCAAATATGGGGTGTCTCACCGAATCTCTACTCTTTATCACCCCGAGACTAATGGTCTAGCTGAGCTGTCAAATCGGGAGATCAAGAAAATCCTGCAGGTCACTATTCGGCCTGACAGGAAGGACTGGTCGTCCCGACTTCCGAAAGCCTTGTGGGCCTATAGGACCGCCCACAAAACCCAATTAGGCATGTCTCCCTTTAGACTGGTGCACGGGAAGGCATGTCACCTTCCCGTCGAATTGGAGCACAAAGCCTATTAGGCAGTACGGAATTGTAATCTAGATCTTTCTAAGGCTGGAACCCACAGGAAGCTTCAAATCAGCGAGATCGATGAACTACATCTTGATGCGTACGAGAACTCACGAATCTACAAGGAGCGGGTTAAAGCCTTCCATGACAAGCACATCTCTAGAAAGATCTTTCATCCTGGTCAGAAGGTCCTACTCTTCGATGCCCGACTCAAGCTTTTCCCTGGGAAGTTGCGATCCAAGTGGGTCGGACCATACTTGGTCCGACAGGTTTTTGGAAATGGAGCCGTCGAAATCAGTCCACTCAGCCATGATTCTGAACCTTTCATCGTGAACGATCAGAGACTCAAACCGTTCATTGATGTAACCTCTACTGATTTGGCTGAATCATCATTTATCCTCCATTCTCCCTGAGCATATTGCGCCCAGTCGATGGCGTAAAACTCAGCGCTTAACGGGAGGCAGCCCGTCATTCTCTTTGAAAACCTGAAACGTTTTCTAACACCTTTGTGCACTAAAGGTTCACCCCTTAGGACAACCGACTCCACCTTAGGTGCTTGCACCTGAGATTAGAAATCGTCCGCAACAGTCACCTCGACCCATTCACTCATCAAAACATCTGTCCTAATGTATGAACTATGTTGTATAAAAATCCCCTAAGTTACAATGAAGACATTGCAAATCTTAGGCATGGGGGGGTATGAAAGTGCAAATCTTGTAAGAAAAGGTTTTAAACAAAAAATTCACATATGCCAAAAACACCATAAAAATTAAAAAATTTTTTAAAAAGAATATGAGAGGAGGAAAGAAAATTTTGAAAACTCTACAAAGGAGGAGGAGAAGAAAAAGGAACAAAATGAAAAAAAGGAGCACAAAATGAAAGAAAAGTGATAGTCATTAGAAAGAAATTAAGGAATTAACCTAAGTTCTAGATCTCATTCAGGAAAAGAAATGGAAAGTGCACAGTGAGATTAGTAAGAACGCAAACTTTAGGCATTCTTGGATAGACTCTTAGTACCCATTAAGATCTAGACACTCCTCAAGAGGTTGAGGAAAATGAAAAGCTTAAGTATTAAGTCCAAGGCTTAGGGAGTATTTGGCCTCGTTAACTAACTTTTGGTTTACGGGACTCAGTAACCTAAGCACCCTAACTTCACACACAGCCCGATTCAGTAAGCATAAAAATCAAAATCACGCAGAAGCGTTGCAAAAATTCTGAAAATGACACCTAGAGTAGGAGCGGCTGATCAACACAAGTTGATTTGGACGAGTTCCCAGCATGGAGAGGTGGGAAATTCCCCTCGAAGATGCGTAACAAAATATCATCTCCTCGGTGCTTGTCTCTTGGGATATTTACATATCCTACTAGGGGCATGTAAACATTCTGCTGGTTCAGATTCCATGGATGGCATTATCCCGAAATGTCAATTGCTAGGGTCTGAATTCGGCCACGGAACACCATGGATGGGATTATCTCGAAATCTCAACAGCCAGGGTTCTGGGGGTTACCATGGGCGGTGCTATCTCGAAGCATCGACTGCCAGGAACCCTTAAGGATTGATGATCAGGATAAGGAATCCGATACAGACCGTGTTGAAAAGCCAATCCTAAGCTAGAATTAAAAAGAGAGAGAAAACTCTCCAAACATATAAATCTTCTACCTCTCTTTCTTACAAAACGCACTGTGAACTGAGCCAGGGCTAAAATTATCTCAAGCATGGGTGCTTTAACCACAAAGTCCAATAAACCCTAGGTTAGTTCTTGTAGGCCTTAAAAACCTTTGTTAAGGACTGAGGCTAAGGCTAGACAAATCTGGATCTTGGTTGGTACTAGAGTACCTTTTAGGCCTATAGTTGGATTCTGACCTAATCTAGGTTTCAAATGAAAAAACACTTATCTGAAATCATTAAGAACTTCATGCTCTAGAACAAGGGTTAAAACCTTAAAATTTTGCTAAAGGACTAGCAAAAGCTAGGCATGGGGGTATGATGAGAACCTCATCATAAACCCTAACTAGTACAATCTAACCCAGATATGTGAGAAAAAGCTCCTACATGACCCAAAGAAAGGCTTAACTCAGAGAATTCTAAGTTTAAGAATAAAACAAATCATAAGAGGTAAAACTGTAATTTCACCAATGCAGTTTGCAAACAGGGTAATTAAGGATCCAAACACAGGTCAAACAACCTTAACAAGAAGGAAAGTGGGATGATCTGATCTAAAAAAGGGTTGTAGCAACTTCCAGGAATTAAATGACATTTTGTAACCCTAAAACACACCCACTTCAATTCATGAGGTTCGAGTTAGGATAAAAATCAACTAAACCCTCTAAAATTCATATAAAAATACTCCCTAGGGTTTAGAACCTTCAATTTGGCCTTAGAAACCTATTTTGACCTAAAAAGAGAACCATGCCCAATTAATAACTTAATTTAGGTTTTTACGCAAATTGGTCGGTCAAACATGGTCCAACCTAGAATTAAATTCACCATTAAAATCCTTAGGTTCAAATTGGTCTTGTATAAAAACTTGAGCCTAAGAAGAGACCTCCTTGACCGACTTTACAATTTGGTCATCTTCATTTACTTTTTGACCCTTATCTTTTGAAACCCTTGCATTTAGGCTCCCAAATTTTCATCGTTCTTTGCAGAACGGTCCTCCCTGCAACTTCTGCGCAGCGCTGTACTCCGGCGACCTTGCACGGAGCATGGCACCGCGCAGGGCAGGGCTGCCGTCCTGCAAAGTAGAAGCGGGGTTCCCTACGATGTCCTCCGTCGTAGGGACCTGCCCATGCCCTTTGCTGACCACCATACCTTCCGTGCGAACGCGCGGAAGGTATGGGTGTCATCTTCGGCCTTACTTCGGTGAGGCTGGCACGACGCCAGCACGCCCTTCCCTCTGCGCCAACCCCTTTATAAGGAGCGGCACACCTTGGCGACTCCTATAAGCTTCCTTTGATGGAGATCTACCTCCCCCCTCCCTTCATCCCTTTCTCCTCCGGTCAGCAAGCCCGAAGCTTCCGGCGAACTCCTCCTCTTCCTCCTCGTCGCTCTGCTGCCCTACCTGCAGCAGGGTTTGCCTTGCTCCATAGTCTGCGCTGGGCTGTACTCGCCGGTGCCCTCCGCCTGCTTCCTCGTCGTCGAAACCCTCCTCCAGGGCGTCTTCGTCTCCAGCTCCGGCAGATACGAGCCGGCTGCTCTGCCCTCCCCCTTCGTCGAATACTTAGGTAGATAGCTTCCTCTCTATTTCTCTTACATTTCCCCCCTTTTAAACTACCCTTTCAACCACCTGACCGCCACTGTCCAGACCACCCTCTCTACCTCCGATCACCCCCTCCGACGAGACCATCTCACGACCACAGACACTCCCGCACCTCGCCGACCATCCCACAAGCTCCCTCACATTCCACTCTATCGATTCCCTATCTCCATTCACTGCCAAACGCCACCCGACCACCCCCCGAACAAACCCACCTCTCCGGCCATAGTCTGACCTAGGTCAGCCTCTTCACACTTTCCCGCACCCCGCCGACCACCGCACAAGCTTCGCCTCACTTCGACGAAGCTTCCTGCGTATTCTGACTGGGACAAGAGGCCGTTGTTGTGATTTCAGGTGCATGCCCCTCGCCGCCATTGTCAACGAGCTGCAACAGCTTCACCTGAAGCTGCAGGCACCCTCCAGCCCTGGTGCGCATCCCAGGTCGCGCGGATTGTCTCTGCGAAGGCACCCAGGCTTGTAGCTGGGGCAAAGGCGCAACAGGCTTCTTCAATTGGCAGTAGGTTGCTCACCTGTGGGTGCCAATCTGGGAGGTGGGACTTTAGTCCCACCTCAGAAGTGCGTGGCCAAGAGCCCGCACTTAAATTGGAAAAATGCCTAAGGCTTATCGCCTTCGAACACAGGGGTCAGGTCCCTCTCCCGCACGCAACGCACCACACGCTCGCTCGCCCTCGCCCGCACTCACGCCCTGCAGGTCTGGGCAGGATCTGATTACCCAAACCGCGCACTCCTCACCCACCACCGCACGCCGGTGGGCCTGGTCCCGGGCACGATACCCGCACCCGATTACCTGGCTCTGGGAGAGCAGTCCTAAGAGAGAAATCTAAGAAAGAGAGAGATGCGGGGAAGGGTAGGGGTAGGTTTTGCTTTGACCCTTGTGTGAGTGTGCAGGAAGAAAGAAAGAAGAAGAAGGCAAGAAGGAAAAGAAGAAGGGAAGCGGCCGAAGCCTTAGCCACTCAGGGCAGCTGAAGAAGAAGAAGTGAAGGAGAGAAATAGAAGAAGAAGAAAGGAAGAAGAAAAGACCTGTAGCAGAGCCACAGATAAGTCATCTGAGCGCAGTATTAGACGTCGGAATCCCCACAGCCGCAAAAGGTAGGAAGGAAAAGAAGAGAAAGAAGAAGAAGATCACCACAGCTGCCGGCTAAAGAAAAGAAGGAAAGAAAAGAAGAATAGAAGAAGAGGCCAAGAAAAGAAGAAAGAAGAAGGCAAGAAGAAAAAGAAGGAAGAAGACATCACCGCCAGAAAGAAAGAAAGAACAGGAGAAGAACAAAGAGGAAAGAAGAAAGAAAGAAGAGGAAGAAGAAAAGAGAAAGAGAAGAAGAAGAAGCCAAGATCTCCCTCTCTCTCTCTCTTATTTTTGTAACATAATAGAGAACTTAATTAGACTTCTAGAAGCATAGTTGCCCCCTGAGTTCGACCTTGGGAAAACTTGTTCCGAGTAAAAAATTTTGTAATAGTAATCTAGTAGTTGTGTTGTCTTATACTATAACGACTGTACTTAAACTATAAAGACGAAACACAGAACAACTCTAGCCTTACCAGCGTTACCAATAGCTATATTGTGCAATTGTGCTTGTTGGCAATGGGGTTTGAGACATCCATGATGAAGTGTGCAAAAGAAAACTCCAGTTGTGCTTTCATTGCTCAAGAAAGTATATATGATCATGTTCCATCCCTTGATGATTGGATTGTTAATAAAGAAGCTATGAGGCACATGATTGGGAATCCACGATGATTTTCTTGACATACACTTGGTTCAAGAAAGGATATGATTGTGGTTTATGGTTTCGGTGTAAAGGTTGCAGGAAAAGGCAACATACACCTTTTGAATAGGGTTAGGCTTGATGATGCCCTCTATATCCTTAAACTCTCCTTAAACTTCCTGTAAGCAAGATTTGTAAGAAACCAAAGTGTAGATTATTTTTTTATGAAGGTTGATGTGTCCTACAAGATCAAGAGATGGGAAAGGAGATTGGCATCGTTGTGGAAGGTAATGCATTATATATATTTCCTAGGAAGGTTGATATAGCTCTCCAGACTAGCTTGCAGTCAAGAAGAACAAATCCGCCAAGATCTGAGATGTACACTTACGGCACAATTGGCTTGCTCATTTGAGCTTTATGGCATTACAATGATTACTACTTGATTTATTCTTTGGAATCAATATAAAAGATTTGAATTATGAAGTTTGTCAACTTGCAAGACACCATCGTGCCTCCTTTCCAGAATCTCAGCATAAGAGTTCAATGCCGTTTGTGTTAGTTCATTCAGATGTGTGGGGTCTTGCTAGCAACAAGTCGTAGGAGGATTTTAGTACTTCATTACCTTTGTAGATGATTGGTCTCAATTTACCTTTGTGTACATGTTAAGAAGTCAAACGAAAGTAACAAAAGTTGTGCAAATCTTCTCTAATATCATTGAGAATCAATTCAGTCATCAGATAAAAGCGTTTTGCTCCAACAGTGCTTGGGAATATTTGGATAAATAATTCCAAGACTATTTTCACACAAAATGGATCATAAATGAGGCATCTTGCATTTCTACTACCCTTGCTTTATTTTGCCAAAGAAATGTTCCAAAAGAATTTTATGGTGATGCAGCATTAATAAGTGTATTTCTTGTTAATCGGATGCCATGTCAAATTCTAGGTGGTAAGACTTCAGTATCCATGTTACTCTCAAAACAAGTAGTTATTTTGTCTCCTAAAGTCTTTGGTTGTCTTTGTTTTATTCAAAATTTTAGTCCTAATCATGGAAAATTGGATCCAAAGGAAAATAAAGGAGTCTTCTTGGGTTGCTCCACAGCACAAAAGGGATATAAGTGTTTTGATCCCTCTGTACAAGGAGGCAATATGTGACTAAAGATGTTACCTTTTCTGAGGATGAATCATATTTTGCCAAGGCTCCTCTTCAAGGGAAGACCACTATCAATGAAGAGAACCTTGGTGGTATGCAAATGTTTTATGAGAGTGGTGGCTATATAAATGGTGAGAATCAAAATGAGTCAAAAAATGATGATGGAAGTGAAAATGGTATAGAAAATGATGACAATAACAGTTGGGGGGAGAATGGTGGCGATGAAAGCAGGGATAAGATGTACGAAAAAAGGTATCAACATCCCTATCCTCATTCTCTCTTTAAAAAGAATGAAAATGCTAACACCAATATCATTCCCTCTTCCTCCTCATCTCAAAATCGAACACCAGTTACCAACAATATCCCTACTCTTATTGTTGAATTTGATGAGGTTGAAGTTGCAAGAAGAGGTGATGAAAATAATGGAAATACTGTAATTGATGACAACATTGCCCAAAGACATCAAAGAAGAGAAATTAGGCAGCCTCAGGGATATGCAGAATGCTCTAGATACAACATTGGAAGATATATGGGTTCCTCTTGATTTAGTCCATAGTAGAAGGGCTTTCTTTATTCTCTTTCAATTTTCAATGTTCCTAGAAATGCTGGAGAGGCACAAGTTGATCCTTAGTGTATGGCTATAATGCAAGAGGAAATAAAGTCATTGATTAAGAATGGAGCTTAGAAAGTGGCAGATATACCTAGGACACCAACATAGTGGGCTCCAAGTAGGTATATATTATAAAGTACAAGGTAGATGGGCAAGTGGATAGGTAGAAGGCTCAGTTGGTGGTGAAAGAGTTCATATAGAAATATGAAGTGGATTACTTAGAGACTTTTGCACCAGTCGCAAAGATGAACTCACTTCAAGTGATTCTTGCATTGCCAGTTCAATTCTCTTGGTCATTATATCAACTTAATGTCAAAAATGCCTTCTTGGATGGAGATTTCAAGGAAGAAGTTTGCATGTATATCTACTAAGATATAAATAACGAGGAAAGTGTTGCAAACTTAGAAAACTCTTATATGGGCTAGAAACAGTCACCAAGAGTCTGGTTTGAAAGGCTAAGAGTTGCTATAAAGAATCAAGGTTACAAATAAGGGAACAACGATCATACTCTGTTTATTAAGCATTATGGGAACCAGGTAGCCCTTCTAGTTTATGTGGATGACATGATCATCACAAGTGATGCCTAAGAGGATATTTCTAACCTTAAGAGGAGGCTAGCAAAATAATTTGAGATTAATGACCTTACAAAATTAAAATATTTATTAGGCATTGAAGTTGCAAGATCTAAGGATGGTCTCTTCTTTTTCTAGAGGAAATATGTTTTGGACTGGCTAAAGGAGATTGGGAAACTTGGATGTATACCTTTTACTACTCCAATTGAGGCTAATCATCATTTCAACATGAAAAGTGGAGATCTCCTTGATGATTCTCTGAAACTCAAGTAAAAAAGGATTTTTATGAAGCTTACCTATCTTACTCTGGCTTGACTCGATATCATATATGCAATTGAAGTCATGAGTCAACTCATGCATGCACCTATAGATGCTCATCTTAAGGTAGTAAATATAGTTACATGCTAGTTGAAGAAAAATCCTAACAGAGGACTATTTTTCACTAAAGGTAACAAACTTGAGATTGAAGAATATACCAAACCAAACGAGGTAGGATCTGTGGATGAGTATACATTTTTGTGGGAGACAATCCTGCTATTTGGAGAAGCAACAAGTAGAGTGTGGGTGCAAAGTTGATAAACACCAATTTATCATTATTCTTATGCCCTAAAACAAACCTAGCTCTTAGGATTTTAACTTTACAAATAGGTTTTTTGATTGCATTTAGGCATAACTTAGGTTAGGCATGCATTGCATTCTTTTTGTATTTTTAACATCTTTACTTGAGTGTTAAGATTAAGCAGATCTTCAAACCATTAAAACCCTAGCACTCAAGAAGGAATAAAGTGAGGAAGAAGTCCAAATCAGCTAAACCCTAGTTGGATCCAACTCATCTCAGTTGGATATCAGCTCACATTGGTTAAGTTTAGCTCCTTCCAACTCCATTCAGCTCATCTTAGCTGGATGGTAGCTCAAGGTAGCTCATCTTAGCTCAACTGACCTCAACTCAACTTAGATTCAACTCAACTTAGTTGAGTCTAGCTCATCCTACCTCTAGCCAATTCATTGGGAGCTCTAGCTACCTCAGCTTAGTTGACGGGAGTTCATTCCAGCTCCAGCTCATTCCAAGTCCAGCTCTACCCAGCTTCACTTAGCTCACAACAGCTGAACTCCCTCTAGCTTAGCTACTACTTGCCTACTAAGTAGCTAAGCTAGCTCAGGAGTTCTCATCAGAGGTAATTCTAGCTCAACCTAGCTTCAGCTAGGTTGAAACCAGCTCAACGTAGCTCAACTACTCAAGCTTAGCTACTAGCATAAGAACTAGCTAGCTAAGCTAAGTAGTTGAGCTCCTCATGAAGACCTCCTCAGTAGATTCAGCTCCAGTGCGACTCCAGTTAGCTCTTCCTTAGCTCCTCTTCTCAAAATCCTAACTCCTCCACTACTATTCTACTAATTAAGCTAGCTTAGCTAAGCTCAAACCTGCTTCACCTCCATAGCCGTCCACCACTTACCTAAACCCTAACCTAACTCCACCCTAACTCTACTCCAAGTCCACCACCTAAACTAACCACCTACCTCCACCTATGGCACCACCATCCCTACATCTCTTCACACCACCACCTCCAAGAGCCACCACAAAAAGTGGTGCCAACTTTCCCTCCAAAACCCCTTCATATCACCACCATCCATCTCCTTTTGAACCCATCTCCACCATCCACCTAACCCTATTCTAGAAGCCCCCCTTTGGTGCCAACTTTAACACTCCCTTCCACCACCATAACTACCCTTAACCACCACCTAAGTTGGCACCAAAACCACCTATCCACACCCCTTCAAAATGGCGCCAACTCTACCTCCAATCACCACCATCCAAACACCACCATAACCCATCTCCTCCATCCACATGTCGGCGCCAAAGATAAGCTCCTTAACCACACCAAAATTGGCACCAACTTAACCCAAACCCACCTACCCTACACCCTTTTCATGTGGCGCCAATTAACCTCAACCCTCCACCATATAACCACCACTTAAAGACCTAATCCTAACCCTCCATCCGTCTCCATGCCAACCGATAACCTTTAACCTATACAGAGTTGGCGCCAACTCCATTTAACCCAACCATAACCACCACTCAACACACCCCTACATATGGCGCCAACCTAATCTAACCCTCCATCCATTAACCACCCTCCTAAGCCTTCATCCTAACCCTACAACACACCACACAACCCTTTAACCCTAGTTTCCACCTAGGGTTGGCGCCAACTCCTAAGAAGCCTCTTCATTTTGGTGCCATTAACCCTAGCCCTAGGATCTCATAACTACCCCCTATAAGGTATCCTAGCCATCCATCCTTTAATCGTACCTATACCCCTACCCATCCTATAAAAAGACCATTAACTACCCATTTCAAGGCATCCTTGTTTACATTTTTTTACCCATATTCCACCCATATTCAACGTCCAAGGAGAGGAGAGGAGGAAGAAGATTAAGGAGACACCCTGTCTCCTTGGTGGCTTCAACTTCTTTTTCTTCCTTGTGTTGCCACCAAACCAAGGAGGAAGACTAGGTAGAGGAGGAGATACTGAGGGTGGTGCATGCCCACCCAAGGAGGAGTTTTTGGAGTCAAAATCTTCTACTCTAGGAGGAGCCAAGCACGCCCATCTAGGGCTTGCCAGGAAGAAGAGGAGAGCCAGGCACCAGGAGCAAGTTTTCTTCAACCAAGGGGCAACCTGAGTTGGAGTGGAAACTTTGCAGCATCATCACCATCATCTTCATAAGCATTCTTCTACATTTTCTTTGTATTTAACATAGTAGTTTAGTGTTTGATTTTGGTTGGAGATTATAAGTTAGAACCCCTCTCACTTGTGAGTTCTCTAACCCATTGTAAAACATTTTTTTTCAATTAAACAAAAGCATTCCTCTACTTTCTTTTAGATAGCTTGTGATTGCGTTGTGACTTGTTTCTTCATTACTCTAAGCCTTCCGTGCTTAAGGTGAATTGGAGAAGCAATGAATTTGTTGCTTTGCATTTTTCATAGCTCTAATTTCTGTCTCTCTCCGTATTGTTTTGCCCGTATTCAAAAATCCAAAAAAACTTACATATTTCAAAACAAAAAAAAAGTTGATTTCCAAGATTCAAGTGAGAGATTTTGTTTAAAGCATTCCTACCTCTTTTGGGACGACCCGAATACTTTTCTAAGTACTTAAAGTTTATAAATTTAAAAGCGATCCAAATTACGTGTTGCAACGACCTAATTCACGATTTTTACAAATCACGCATTTTAGCGATCAAAAGTCAAGTGCAAAGGTAGAATATAGAGCGATGGCATTTAGAATCATAGAAATATTGTGGGTGAAGATTATGTTGAAGGATGGGATATCACTCCATTTTCTTATAAGACTATAATGTGACAACAACGCAGCTATAAACCTTGCAAACAATCCCATTCTCCATGATAGGACCAAACACATAAAGTTGGATCGGCATTTTATATGAGAGAAGATTGATTCTGGTAAGGTGTGCTTGCCTTACATTCGATCTAGTGACTAGACTACAAATATCTTCACTAAGGGGTTTGCCATGATGCAATTTGAAGAAAATGTTGGCAAGTTGAGTGTGTTTGACATTTATGTCAACTTGAGGGGGAGTGTTGAGTTATGAATGTAAATAAGTATTCAAATCTTGAGGGTCAATCCATTTAGCATTGTGTATTATTTATGTAACACCTTCCCCATTATCTATTTCTTGGTGTAGAAAAGACCTAACCTCCTTTAAGAGAGGTGGACTAGGATTCTTGCTCCTCTGATTTTCTCTCTCTCATGGAGGAAGGTTTTTACGTAAATCTTGTGTCAGTGTGATTAATTTCTCTACTCTCCTTTGTTTTTTGCTTCAACAATCACTATAAGTTGACTACCGTTGCTCTACTCTATAGTAATGTTTGTCAGTTGTATACGAAACTACCGTTGCTATGCTTAACATGAAAAAATCGTTGTGAACATGTGAACTCAAGGACTATAAACTTTTCTAACGTGTAAGACGCGACAATGGATGAGCATAAGATCATGTTCCCTCATGCCATGAGATCACTGTACACTTACATACATGTTGGAAAATGGCTTGAGCAATTGATTAAACAATGAACTAAAATCTATACCTAATCAGGATTTTAAAGAGAAACCCCGTAGCCCTCTCTACTCATAAATGGGCCGGGTTTTACATTGGTCAAAAAGTAGGATGGGTTACGTGGTGATTTTCATCCTATTGGAAAATATAATTTGGGTTCACTTGATAATTGATATTTAATATAAAGAAATAAAATAACGTAAGGTTTGTTACGTGGTGATTTACACTACATTCAAAAAATCACTACACCACTTTAACTTAAAATACACAGATAATAAATAACTTTATACCGGTGATAAACTATTTTGCTCCGGTAATAAATTATTCTGAATGATTTGCATTGGTGCAAAAAATTTTTACATTGGTGATAAATTATTTTAAGGTGTTTTTGCACCGATGCAATCTTATCTTTCATCGGTGCAAAATTATTCCAAGTGTAGTTCACTTACTCAAAGTGATTTTACACCAATGCAAATTGATTTTGACCTATGAAGTTTTAGGGTTTAAGTTTTTGGAAATTGATTTCACATGTGATAAGTAATTTTTGATTTGAAATGTGATTTTTTACCTTACGGTTTAGGATTTAGAGTTTAGCAAAATCCTAAATACTAGAGACTAAACCCTAAACCCTAAGGTGGAAAAATCACATTTCAAATGTAAAATCACTTGTTATAGGTGAAGAAATACTTGGAATTTAATTTTACACCGGTGCAATCTTACTTTACACCCGTGCAAAATTATTTTGAAGGTGCGAAGTAATTTTGCATAGGTGTAAAATAAGATTGCACCCGTGAAAAGTGATTTTGCATCAATGCAGAGTAATTTCAAAGATAATTTGAGTAAATTACACCCATATCAAAATGATTTATTGTTGATTTTAACAGTGATGAATCTCACCATTTATAAGTACTTTTTTTACATTAAAAAAAGAGATGTGAGTTAAAATTATATATTTACTGACCTGTATCCTTTATTTTATAGTTTGCGATATCACGTTAGATTCCATGCAACTCAAAGGAAATTAACATCAATATTCTTAGGACAAACCAACTAAATATTCCATTTTCTTAAATAAAAAAACCCTAAGAACTCCACTATCACGGTTATTCATGGGAAATTTGGGTATGGTGTTTACTTGGAAGAAGACGAGGAGGAGATAAATACACATGCATTTGCGTGCTAGCATGATTTGTCAAAAAGATAGTCACTCATTTGCTATAATATTCCCGATGTAGGTATCAAAAATGTAAAGATTAACATATTTTATAATGTGATGAGATCACGTATCGATGTAAAATAATTATAAATTATTTTATATTTATATAAAATCATCTGAATTTATTGTTTATTGATGTAAAATTATTCTATGATTATTTAAATATAAAATTACCTAATTTCATTTTACATTGATGTAAAATCACTTTACATTGATATAGGATATGATACGTATTTATACATTTTTGACAATATTTACTGCATAGATTATCATGTGGTTCCAATCATCCTTACTCATTTAAATTAGTCTTGGAATCTAAGAATTGCCTTCATCTTCAAATGTGACCAACACCATATCACCCGTGAATTTTATTCCTTTTGCAATTGAAGGACCCCGAACAGGTTCGTGTAGCATAATATAGTCATCGCCTGTGGTCCATTCTTTAGTTACCTCACAACATACGGAAGAGGCAAAAGGTTAATTGGTTGTCATATTCCTTCTCACTTATTCCACATTTTACCCCCCATACCAACGTATTCCCTATGCCTTGGCCTAGCAAGTTGAAGATGCAATGTTAAGTTGCTGCAATATATCTCCACAAATTGAAGTTAAGATAAATAAAAGTAGATGGGGATCTAGTTAATTGACTTCGTTACACCGACCCTTCTTGCAATCTAGTTACAGTGGGATGACAAAGCTTGCAAGGTTATCCGCGGCGGATACCCGTAGTGTCATGTTCTTGTACTTATCCCAGAATAAACTCCTATCCCATGCCAGGTCATGAGCTAGGAGGGAGGAGGTTCGGCTCCTGCCTCTCCCAACCTTGTCTAACAATTGCTTAGGCTTCTTCTAACCCATTGATCTAATCATCAATTGGGGGAATAAACAAATTACAAGTAAATTCAAGAACACAATTGCACAAATTTGAAGCCTCTGAATGGATTCTTTTTTTTTTCCTTTCCTTGTTTTTCAAGGTTGGAGGTATTTCTAAACAACAAATGGGGAGCAAACGCAAAATCCAGTAAGAAAAGACTGGTTATTATGCAGATTCATTGGTTTAATTACATAGTTAAAAAAGCAGAAGTACTTGAGACCTTTACGGATAGAAATACGGGCAAGGTAACTGCAAGGAAAAGGATATGCTGCCTCACTAAAACACTGCATATATATATATATGGATGTATTTGGATCCACAATGAAGCACACCTGCTCGAGTTATACACAAAAAGAATGAAACGTGCAAAACTTAGATTTATGAGTTCTTGGATACTTCAATTTTATGTTTTTAGATACCTAGGAATAAACTGGTCACAATGACTACTGGAACATAAAAACTATATATCCAACCCAATACAAATCCAAAATAAGTTGTATTTAAAACTATATATCGACTGAAGTCACAGCAAGATTGAATTTGCATTCTGGCACTTCACCAAGTTCATAGGAAACGTTACACACGGTTAGCCCTGAAACCTTTCCAGTTTTATCATATACTCGAACATCATCACTTGGGTCATCAACTAACTTCCAGCTGCAAATATGCCCACCTAGCTAGTAAACCACTCTTAATGTCCAATAAAAATGGTCCCAGACAACAAAATCAAAACAAGACACTGATCTATTAAGAGTGCTCACCTTAGTGACATCATTGTTAGCTCATCAATTTTTCCTGGATTTGACGCCTGTCAGCTCCTTCACGACGTCTCTCATCGACGGCCTTGCAGTTGGTGCCTTCGCAGTGCACCTCAGGGCCAGTGCTAGAACTGCCCTCACTTCCTCCAACTCCGAGGATTCCAAGAGGTCATGCAGGAGTTCCACATCCACAACCCCTCCAAAGGCATCATCATCGCTGGCATTATCAAGGGCAGCCATCACCCAAGAAACAAGACCTGCATTTTCTGGGTAAGAGGGTCCCAATGCTTCCCTTCTGGTTATTAGCTCAAGCACCACAACCCCATAGCTGTAAACATCCGATTCCTTGCTTCTGCGCATCGAGAAGGCGATCTCTGCAGCAATGGAGTGAGAATTTCAGTTCAGGGAATGGGAAATTACTGCTGCGATGGTACCTCAGATAGTGTGATCCTCTTTTCTTATCTTTGGGGATTGGAGGAGCTGATTCAGAAGTGCACAACTTGTGCAATGTGTGTAGATCATGGTTCAACTTTTCTGTCGACAGCCATAATCTGTTTCGTGATCGAAATGGAAAATTTTCGTGTTCTATTTTTTTCAAATTTCTTGCCTGGAGTGCCAACTAATGAGACAGGATTTGCTGAAAACTAGGTGAAGTTTACCAAAATCAGCAAGTGGAGATTATATGATCAAATGAGTGAAAATTCGACAAAAACTGGATGGAAAAAGACACAAACTTTTGAATTCTAAGCAAGATTCCAATCCTCAATTTTGATGGTTTCAAAATCAAAACTCAAAACGGTTGCCACGTACTCTCTCGTTGACAACACACAGCACCCTTGTATGTCTATATCTGTGCAGATGTGTATGTACGTCTATAAATATAGATGTATGAAAGGACATAGTGATGTAAAAGAAGAAAATTTCTTTTAAGAAACTAAGAAGAAATTGAGCTTTGTCCTGGATGGAAAAGATGCACCAACACTATATATGAATCACATACATAAAAAGCAGTCGCAATTGCCTTTACATCCCCTTGTAATGGTACCAACTTTTGTCATCACAAGGCAGACTTATTGCAAATTGACTTGAGCGTGAAGATTTACGCAAGAGATTACGTACCTGGAGACATGTAACCAAGAGTGCCTACAACAGCGGTTGATTGAGCCGTACTAGAACAACCATCCATGAGCTTTGCAATCCCAAAGTCCGAGATATGAGGTTCCATATCCATATCCAGAAGAATGTTCTTTGGCTTGATATCACAATGCACGATAGGTGGATCACAATCATGGTGGAGATAAGCTAACCCCTGCGCGACTCCTAGCACTATCCTATAACGTGTACTCCAATCTAAACGCGGGGGAGGCTTCCTTTCATGGAGAATCTCGTGTAGGCTCCCATTAGGCATGTATTCATACGCGATCAAACCAATTTCCCTTCTCATCCAGAAATCAACCAGCTTCACCAAGTTCCGGTGCCTGATCTTCCCAAGCGTCTTGACTTCCCTGGCCATGCTCTTGCTCGACCCTTTGCGCCGAGCGAATTCAAGCTTCTTCACAGCGTAGACTTTCTCTCGACTAACCGACGCCTTGTAGATGGTCCCGTGGGCTCCTTTCCCCACCACAAACCTGTCGCTCAAATTCTCGGTAGCTTCCATTACCTTGTTCAGGAGGAGGGTTGATCCTCCTTGCAATGAAGGCTCAATCTCCCCTTCATTAATTTTCCGATATCCGACGTTAAGGTACACGTAACCAACTATGAAAATCACCATCAGCAGGAGAATGAGAGAGCCAATAATTACCAAGACAAGATGAAGCTTTGGGAGGTGCCACTTACTGCTTGATCTATTGCAACAGGAAGCGTCACCTGCCCCACATGGAATGCATAAGCCAGGATTGCCCCGAAACGAGCTCGTAGAGGAACCGAGAAACTTGAGCCACGCATCGGGGATTGGACCGGTGAAATTGTTATACGACACATTCAGCTTCAAGAGAGAAACGAGGCTTCCCAACGGCAATAAGCTTCCCGTCAGATCATTGAGGGAAAGATCCAAATTTTGCAGCATCTTCAGATTGCCCAGATCAGGGGGCACTTCACCGGTTAACTCGTTGCTGCTGAGATTCAAGGCGATGGAAAGGCTTTCAACGTGACCAACCGATGGAGGAATGCTCCCGCCGAACGTGTTTCCGCCGAGCTGCAGCTCCAAGAGGTTGCCGAACTTCGGAAGGAAGTCCGGTAACTTCCCGCCGAACAGATTATCCCGTAGGATTAGACGGGTCAGCAACGTCAGATTCCACAAGGTTGACGGAATGGAGCCACTCAAACGATTGCCACCCAAATCAAGCAAAGACAGCTTGCTGCAATGCGAGAGCTGCGGAGGAAACTCGCCCACCAAATCATTGGAAGAGAGATCCAGCAGCTCCAACTTCGCCAGGTTTCCTATCTCTCCTGGGATCCGACCCGTGATCGCGTTCTCCGACACTCTCAAGGTGGTGAGATTCTTGCAATTGCCCAAGCTGGAAGTCAAGATGCCACCGACGTGGTTGCTGCTCACGTCGACGTACAGCAAGCTCGAATTCTCCGACAACTCCGGGAGGTGGCCGGTGAGGTTGTTGTAGCTAAGTATCAACCTCTTCAAGCTCCAACAGCTCCCGATGCCACGGGGCACGCTGCCACTTAGGAGGTTGCTTCCCAAGTTGAGCACCCTCAACTGCCTTCCATGGCAGATTCCATCCGGGATCTCGCCGGCGAATCGATTGTTGGTGAAGTCCACCTGCTGTAGATTGGCTTTCGCCCCGAAACCCCGCGGTATAGGGCCGGAGAAGTTGTTGTTGAACAGGGAAATGTTCCTCAGCATCACCAGCTCGGCGATCTCCTCCGGGAGCTCCCCGGACAGGTTGTTGTCATAGATCAGCACCTCCTCGAGCGACCCAATTCGCCAGATCTCGGTCGGGACCTCTCCGATGAGACGGTTGCTAAACAGCGTCAGTCTACGCAAGTTCCGTGCTCTGCCCAACTCCCTTGGGATGGGGCCTTCGAGGCGGTTCACGTGCAGCTGCAACCAAGTCAGAGACGTGCAGTTCCCGAGGTCGGGTGGAATGGAACCGGAGAGGCTGTTTTCGTTGAGGAACAGCACTTGGATGTTGGAAAGCGATGCGAAGGAAGGCGGGATCGGTCCGGAGAGGCGGTTGTCGAGGAGGGCGAGAGCGAAGAGGTTGGTGCAGTTGCCCAATTCAGATGGGATCGCACCATCCAAGCGGTTGTGCGAGAGGACGACCTCCCTGAGGTTGCTGCAGTTCCCCAAGCTGGAAGGGATGGTGCCCACGAGGGCATTGCCACTGATGTCGAAGTGCTCGAGCTGGGAGAGCGCGCCGAAGCCCTCCGGGAGGGACCCGGTGAGCATGTTGTTGGAGAGGTAGAGCTCGGCCAAGTTGGTGCAGTTGGTGATGGATTCGGGGAGGGGGCCGGTGAGGAGGTTGTCGTTTAGCCACAAGACGAGGCCCTTGGTCATGCTCCCGAGGGTGGTGGTGGGGATGGCGCCGGTGAGGTTGTTGTTGTTGAGGTAGAGAGTTTGGAGGTTGGGGAGGAGGAAGAGGCAGGGGGGAAGGGGCCCCGAGAGGTGGTTGTCGAAGAGGGAGAGGAAGGAGAGGGAGGTGAGGTTGCAGAGGGAGCTGGGGAGCTCGCCGGAGAGGGAGTTGGAGGAGAGGTCGAGGTGTTGGAGGTTGGGGAGGAGGGAGAAGGAGGAGGAAGGACCGAGGGGGCCGTGGAGGTGGGAGGAAGGGAGGCTGAGGGAGGTGACATGGTCGTGGTCGTGGTCGTGGTCGTGGAGGGGGTCGCTGCAGCCGACGCCAAGCCATTTGTTGTTGGTGGTGGTGTTGCATGGGGTGGGGTGGGAGGAGTTCCAGGTGGAGAGGATGGAGAGTGGGAGGTGGAGGGTGGTGGCGGCGAGGGAGAGGAGAGCTTTGCCTTCAGAGTTGAGGGAGAGTGCGGTCTGTGGAAGAGTTGAGAGGAGGTGAACGAGGAGGGGGAGGAGAGGAGTCATTTCTCTCATACTTTACTCTCTGCGAGGAGAGAGGTCAGTAGTACCGCTGCGACATGCACGAGCGCCCGTGTAATGTCTGCAGTGTTGGAGGCAACGGTGGTGCATGCAGATGAGAGAATTTATAGAGGGAGGCGGCGGATTGGGCTCTATTTTTGTCAGGAAAGTGGGAGTTAGATTTCTTTCCCAGAAGGGGAGAATTGAAGGATATATGTGCGCATATTTTTAAAAAAACTGTAATTCGTGAAAAAAATGGATTTCCATCTATACGGCTGTTCTGGGAAATGCATTAATGAAAGATTATTCGTATTTAGGATCTGAATCTTTTGGAAGTTGACGGTAGATATATATCCACGGACTTCATTCTTTTGGATGCTGGAATAAGTAAGTTACCCTTAAAAATCTGAAGGATCTTGCTCCCTAAATCCTAACGTCCACGTCTTGAGGAAAAGGGAAAAGAAAAAAAAGCGAATAGCCCTAATGTCCTTAATCCATGGGAACCAACAAGAGATTTCGTCCCTATCTACTTTATGCAGGCAATTATGTGATTCTATGTAGTTCTTCCATATGGAATCGAATTGCAACGGGAATGTGATTAGTATATAGTCTATGATCTTTCCCACCTATATATATAATTAATCAACCTACTCTGCGAGGTTGATTGGAGATTCCTTTCCCACTCGATCTCGATCCAAGTTCTTCAGATTAACGATCATGCATGATATCGTACGTCCAAATATAACAGCCATGCTAAACGTAACCCCTACCAGCAATTGCTTGCTCTCCCTCTAGACTCATTCATGTTTCATGTATGTTATTTGTTTGCTTGCTCATTTTAATGTTTAGGCTCTTGCAACGTGATTGAGGGAGCCAATCCGAAAAAGGGACAGTCAGATTGGGATATTATTGAATCTCTAGTTTGTTTAATGAATTTTTCTCCTTGGATGTATAGAACAACAGATGCTGATAGAGAAGAACACTGAATTTATATATAGTTGGCCTCCCAAGCTAAAAATCCTAGCTTCATCCATGATTACACATTTGCTTTACTAAGAAGGAAAGGAGGCAAGGGAACAACACCATGGTCCAAGGGGTGTGGTGATGATTAGTTTCTTTGTTGCACATATACCAAATTTAAAGCATTAGTTAATAGGAATGAATTCCAATATGCTTCTTGACAAATTAAAGTGTAAGGCTGAGAATTGTCACACTTGAGAAGCTAAAGGCAAAATCTTCCTAAACTTGGCACAAAGGCATTTTCCTTTTTACAATTGATTCTCCTCTAAAATTACTTCGCTAAAGATTCCTCTAAAATCTTATAATTGCTTCATCAAATATTCCTCTAGAATCACTCCTAAAATTAGAAAATCACTTTTCTAGAGATTTCCTCTAGAATCATTTCTTCTTCAAATTTCCAGAATCTTGGAATCTTAGATTCTCCTCTAAAATCACTAGGATGATCTCATTAGAATCAAAATTATAGCTTCCAAACTAGAGGGCTAGAGAAGAAGCTGACACTTCATTATGAATCCTTTCCATTACATGCGTTGTATGCTATGAAGCCTCTACTCCTCTATTTATAGGTGATTTCTTCCTCTAACAATTGCATCTTGTGAAAAACTTTTGCACATGTGTGAAGATAATAATCAACAATAGCCATCATTAAATCATATAACTATTACACATTTAGTAAGAATCAACAATTTTGTGCTCCACTTAGATTGTGATATTGCATGTTCACCCTCAAAGTTTTGCACTTTCAAACATCCTTGTCATTTCTAATATTTTATAAACAACAAAACAATATTCTAATATTTCATTATTAACTAAATATTCTCCATAATGTCTCGAGCATTTCCTACATTTAATCCACTATCAACTTACTTGAGTAGGAAGTTTAAACACTATATAGACCTCTCCTTGTAACACTACCAAGAGCAATTTATCTCTCCTTTGCGGAGAGAACATCTCCTATAATCAAGGCACCAGGTACGATAAACATAGAATAAAGAAGTGTAATTAGGCCTACATAAACCCAAGCTAAATAAAATAAATGGATGCAACTAGTTAAAATGAACTTTAATAGAATCTCTCTTTATATGTGATGTGAAGCTCTTATAGGAAGGAGTAGAGTGATCAATCAAAGTTGTCTTCGATATAAATAACACTTGAGCCCAACAGGAGAAAGCTAAAGTAATTGGAATGATTGAATGAGCTCTTTAAGAGGTGATTGCTCTTAAAAACACTACTAGAAAAATGAGATCTACTGTCAGTTATTTATTGTCGGTTAAACAAGGGATGTCAAAAAAATATTTGTCGTCGCTTTTGTTATAAAGCGATGACTAAGAGGTAGTGTAAATTTAGGCAACATTTGTTAAAGAGGCGTGGCATTTGGATGTGCGGTGAAAATTTTTGAAGCGACATTTGTCGTCGCTTGTTGATTAAACCGACAGTGAATGTCCGTTGATGTATGCATGAGTAGCTCCTGAGCCTCCCATCACTGTTCATCTTCCCCAAACCCTCACTGCATCATCCTCCTCCTTGCAAGTAGAATCGTTGTGTCTTTGATCGAGCAGAGCCCCCTCCTCCTCGCTAGCCCTCCACGCCGCCCCTCCTCTTCATCCTCCTCATCGTCCTCCTCCACCTCTCCTCCTCCTCCTCCTCCTCCTCCTCCTCCTCCTCCTATGATCCTCCTCCCTGCCCCCTTCGCCTCTCCTCCTCGGATCCTCCTTCTAGCCCCATCTGCCTCTCCTTCTCCTCCTCCGATCCTCCTCCCTGCCCCCTCCACCTCTCCTCCTCCTCGTCGTCCTCCTCCTTTGATCCTCCTCCCTGCCCCCTTGGCCTCTCCTCCTCGTCGTCCTCCTCCTTCCCCCCCTTCGCATCTCCTCCTCGTCCTTCGATCCTCCTCCCTGCCCCCCTCCGCCAGTGCCCTCCTCCCCACCCCCTCCCCTTCCTCCTCCTGATTGGCCCCCTCCTCGTCCTCCTCCTCCCTGCCCCCCTCCGCCGGCACCCCCACCTCACCCTCCGCCCCTCCTCGTCCTCCCTCCCCCTCCTAACCGCTCCCCTCCTCCTCCTCCTCCGCACCCCCTCCTCCTCCCTACCACCTCCCCATCCTGTCCTCCTACCCATCCTCCTCCTCCCATTCTACATAATAATTAATTAATGTATTATCTAATTAATTATGTTATTTAAATTACATATTATCATTTTTGGGCATTGTCGGAGGCTATGCTACTTGAAGGTATAATTTTATTATGTATAATTTACTTTTATGATATTTTAGGTTTATGTTAGATGTGAGGTGTGTCCACATATGAAATGACCCAACGCCCTTTTTAGTCGGATAAGACGTCTGGAATGTCAGTCAGACGTCTGGACATATGTCCGAACGTCCGAAAGTAGGAGAATATCATACATTCTTTTCGCTCTGCATGCGGATGGCCCGCAGAGTCTCTCTCTCTCTCCTCCACCCCTTCACCCGAACCCTAAACCTCCCTATTTAAACCCTCCTTCCACTCCACACCCCACCACTCGAGCCACCGCCACCTCCACCTTCTCCTTGCATCAGCCATGCCCCACCAGCCTCCCGTCTCTACTGTAGCTGCAGCGAGGAAGGAGAGGAGCCGACGAGGGAGAACGGGGAAGAGTGAGAGTGAGAAAGTGCGAGGGAGTGAGAGCAAGGGAGAAGGACGACGGCCACAGGAGCTTGGTGGAGCTCGAGGAGGAGTTTGTGGAAGAGAGGAGGACGCCGACGAGGAGCTTCTCAAGCTCCTACAGCTGCTACAGCTGCCACTGCGTCGTCTAAGGGCGGAGGCGCGAGCGAGGCAAGCTGCGTAGAGGAGTCCTGATACTGGAAGTTTTCCAGTATAAGACGTCTGGAGGGTCGACCAGACGTTTGGAGAGGCATCAGGACATTCGGAGCTGAAGTCGGATGTCTGAAAGCATAATATTGCGTGACGTACGTGTTTCCTGCGCTACATTCCACCATGTAGATCGTAGCACAGGAAATATTTGGCTGTTAATGGGTCTGCATTTGGTATACACAGGTGCAGGGCGTTGGAAAGGCACGCGGTGTGCTTTTTAGGCACTTTTGGACATCTGACCATATCGCCAGATGTCCAACGACACATTCAGACGACCGGGGGCATAGTCCAACATATGGAACTTCCTTCAGATGGTCGTAGAGGGATCCAGACGTCTGAGGAACCCGCAGGAGACATAAGGTAAGATTTGATGTCTTTTAAGACGTCTGAGACTAGTCCCAGACATCTGATTTTGGACAGTAACCGTGTTTTTGGCCTGTTTAGGGCCCAAACGGAATCGGATTTCCGCAAATGAAGTATCGTTGTTTTCCACTCGAGTTTTTCTACGTGTTCGTGCTGAGTACTTATTGTTTTGAGCTCGTCTGATGTAAATTAGTTGTCAGTACAGGTTACCGGCTAGTAGCGTGTTCGGGGCTCGCGTAGACGACGAGATCTGTGGTGCAGGCCCCCATTCCTCCCGTGATACCTGGTAGAGTGGTTTACTATAACATTAAGATTTTACACAATGAAAGAGCATGTTTAGAATACTTGAATAAACCCTAGGATGAGAAATGAACCCTAAGGTAGAAACAAATGTGAATGGTTGAGCTACTTTGTATACTTGAAATGCATGTTAAAATACGAGTTGCCTGTATGTGAATGAGTAATTGAACTGTGAAATCACAAGTTGCATGTATATGATTGAGAATTGAATTGTGAAAACACGAGCTGCCTGTATATGGATGAGGAACGAGTTATGCACCATGTGATCTGAATATTGATAAATGGAACGAATATGAGCATAAACCCTACGGGGAATTAGGAGTAGAACTCCTGTGTGTGAAAGGAAATCTGGTATGTAGATGGAAAGTGAGCTGGCCCTTGTGTACACGGTACCAAGGAGAGCAACTATCTCTTTAGTGTAGAGGGGGAGCTAGCCTCCCCTTGGGTTAAGACCCGAGGTAGGATTGGTCACTCTACACCGACTCCTGTTGGCTCTTGTGTACGTGGTACCGAGGTGAGCTACTAGTGTAAGGAGGAAGCTAGCCACCCCACGGGATCCGGGGTTAGGACTAGCCAACCTACACCGACTTTTAGGCCCTCTGGGAAAATTGGGGTAGTCAAACGAGGGTACACGAACTGTGGAGGGGCGAAACCCCTGTTTGGTTCTGAGGGGCGAGACCCCTGTTCTAAGAGGGCAAGGCCCTATACTGTTCCGTGCTGTACTTTAGGTATACCCGCTAGCGGAAACGACTGATCGCGTGTCAGTGCGGGATAGCTACTGATAAGAACCTCATCATGAGCCATAACTAGCTCATTTTGACCCAATACAAAGGATAAAAGCTCCTACATAACTCAAGGAAAGGCTTAACTCAGAGAATTCTGAGTTTAAGGAGAAAATAAGTCATAAGGGGTAAAAATGCAATTTTACCAGTATAATCTGCATACAGGGTAATTCAGGGTCCAAACACAGGTCAAACAAACCAAATGAGAAGGAAAGTGGGATGATCTGATAAGGGCTACAGCAATTCCAAGGAACTAAATGATAATCTGTAACCCTAAAGCAAGCCCACTTCAATTCACGAGGTTCGAGGCAAAGTAAAAATAGAATAAACCCTCTAAAATTCATAAAAAAATAATCTCTAGGGTTTAGAACCTTCAATTTGGCCTTCAGAACCCATTTTGACCTACATTGAGAACCATGTCCAATTAATAACTTAATTTGGGTTTTTGCATAAATTGACCGGTCAAACAAGGTTTAATATAGAAATAAAATTCACCATCAAATTCCTTAGGTCATAATTAGTCATGTATAAAAACTTGAGCCTAAGAAGAAACCTTCTTGACCAACTTTGCACTTTGGTCCTCATATATTTACTTTTTGGCCCTCAACTTTTGAACCCTCACATTTCTACCCCTAACTCTCCTTCGTTCTTTGCATTCAGGTCCCTCCTGCCAAAACCTGCCAGCACCATGCTCCGGCGACCTTGCGCGGAGCATGGCGCCGCGCAGGGTGAGGGCGAGGGGCTGGCAAGTCAACCGGGGGTGCCCTGCGTCGTCAGCCGTCGCAGGAACACCCCCCTGGTCGCTGCAACCCACCATACCGGCCGTGCGAACGCACGGACGGTATGGGTTTCCATCTCCGGCGTCCTCCGGCGAGGGAGACACGTCGTCTGCCTCCGCCTTCCTCTCTGATTCGGCCTCTATAAATACCCCCGTCGCTCCGCCGTTCTGAGGAGCTCGGATCTGACGGAGAAAACCCCCAACTTTCCTCTCCTCTCACTCCGGCAGACGCCCACCAGCTCCGGCGGTTCTTCCTCCTCCTCCTCTTCGCTCTGCTGCAATACCAGCAGTAGAGACTTCTCTCCCTCGCTCTTCCCGCGCCACGCCGCACCAAGCTGGCGCCTCTCCGGCCCTCTGCTCGCCGCCGCCCCTTCCCCCAGGCATCTTCTTCTCCGGCGACAGTCGATACGACTGTCGCCCGCTCCAGCCCCTCCTCGTCCTGCTAAGTAGGTAGAACTCCTCCTCTTCCTCCCCTCTTCCTTTTCCTCACTTTAAACATTTACTGCCGCCCTCGATTCCGACCAATCACCCTCACCTTCTCCGCCTCCGGCCATCCTCCGGCGAGCCGCTCCCATCACTCCAGCAACCCACACGACTCGCCGACCACCGCAGAACCTCCGCCTCCTCACCCTGATCAACCTCCGCCCTTCCACTTCCCCCAAATCACCCTCTGCAACTCCACCGAACAAACCCATCTCCCGACCCACAGTCCGACCTAGGGCAGCTCTTGGGCTCCGCCCCGCCGCCTGCACACCCCCCGACCACCTTCGCCGTGCCACGGCGAAGGTCCTCCGCGTTTCTGATTGGGCCGAGAGGCCGTTTCTCTGTGGGCAGGTACCTGCGCTCGTCGCCGCCATTGTTGAACCGAAGCAGCTTCGACCTGCTGTCCCAGGTGCGCCGCGCCCAGGTCACGCTCCCAGGCGGTGCGGGGGCATTTCGGCAAAGCGTTAGGCTGCAGTTGAGGCGAATCCCTCGCGCGAAGGCCTCGCGTAAAGCTACGATTACCAGCTGCTTCCTCCGCGCAGGCGCGAAATAGGGGTGGGACATTTAGTCCCACCTCGGAAGGCTCTGAAGGAGCGCAGCGGTATAAAGCGAAAAAGTGCTGGAGGCTTGTTGCCTCAGCACACGGGGTGAGGTCCCCTTCACCCGCCCGGTTACCCGGTCTCGTCCGCGCTCATGCCCCGCGGACCTGGCCTGACCCGACTTAGACTGACCTGCACTCCTCGCCCACCACGCACGCCGGTGGGCCCGGACCCGGGCGCGACCCGTACCCGGCAACCCGACAGCTCTGGGAGAGCTTTCCTAAGAGCGGTTTCTGTGAGAGAGAAACGCAGGGGGGGAGGGTAGAGGTAGGTTTTGCCCCTCTCTGATCAAGCTGTGTAAGTGTGCAGGCACAGGTGAAGAAGAACCGTGGAAGAAGACGAAGGCTGAAGGAAGGAGGATCACCGAGCGGCACTGTAGCAGCGGCGGTTTACGGCAGAAGGAAGGCGAGGCAGAGGAGAACACAGAGAGGCCAAGGGAAGAACTGAAAGAAGAAGAGCACGAGAAGAAGATCTGAAGAAAGGAAAAGAAGAAAGAAAGAAAAAGAAGAAGAACAGGACCGCTCTGCAGAAGAAAAAGGAAGAGCAGAAACAGCTGAAAGAAGAAGAAGAACATCACCACTGCAGATAAAGAACAAAGGAAGAGAGCAGAAGATCTGAGAAGGAAGAAGAGGAGAAGCAAAGAGAAAAGAAGAAAAGCCAACAAATTCTCTCTCTCTCTTTCTTTATTTTTGTAAAAGAAACTTGTACCGCTAGAATACAACTTGCTCCCTGAGTTCGACCTCGGGAACTCTTTTATTTCCCGAGTAACAAATTGTATTAAACTGGTAATCACCTCTCTCTATACTATACTACGACGAAATAATAAAACTATAGAGGAAGGTTCTACACCAGCTACCCATGCACTTATCATACATGCCGTAGTCACCGCTACATCGTGACAGTGACCCCGGGGTAGTTGACTAGGTGTAGAACTACCGTGGGGGACTCTCCTGGCTAGGAGAGCACCACGTGTATCTTCTACTCCACGGAGAAAACTACAATCAAGATTGTTCCCACGAGGAACAAGCAGGATCAGGAAATACCTGGATCCTTTGTGAAATAAATAAACCAGAAATACATAAATGAGATAAATAGAAATGAGAATAAACTTGGTTACTTGTTTTACTTTACTTGCACATAAATAATGTAAACACCACTCTACTCAGCGTTCGCTGACTCTGTCTTTTCTTAACCCTGTTCAGAACCAGGAGTTGAGCAGCCCGAGTTTTCGGCTGCAGAGGTTAATGGACCCAGCCGAGCCCAGTCGTAGTCGTTTCTTTCTAGCTCTTTCATTTTTCGACTGTTGTAGTGAGTAATAGACATCTATTTTACTGTTCCTGTTACTTTCTGTTTTCTTTCCGCTGTTGTTGTGGTGGTGGCATGTACTATTTTGAGACAGTTGCTCTACTTTCCTTTACTGTTTCATTTTTCCCTCTGCTTAGTTATAATGCATGTGTGGATGTGGTAGTCTTCTTGCTTTTGGTCATTTCTCATTGGATGACTAAGTTTTGGGATTAGTTGAGGTGAGCCAATCTCATGTCCTGTAGGGATCTGGGAACCGGGTCGTAACAGCATATTGTTTATGTTTTAATGAATGAATGTGAGATGTGCCCACTTTGTTTGTATGTGATCTATTTTTAATGTAGGGTGTACCCACTGTGATTATATGCATTATTTTGATGTGTAGGTTATTAGAAAAGCTTCAAAATATAACACTTAGAACAAACTAAGTTAGGTATAACACTTAGAACTTTACATGTTTCTAGAAAAATCTCAAAGATAAAGGATTTAAAAATCAATTGAAAACACATTTTCCATATACCTAGACACTTGAGTAATAGATGTTGTTTGGTTATGAATGAGCCAATAGTGTAAACATAATAAATCCTTCAAACGAATACTTCCCACAAAATATTATAGATTTATAAGCCTCCCAATTCTTCTTAACAATACTGGTAATTGCTCATCCATTTAAAGTCATTCACATCATCATTATTTTATAACTTCAAACTAGGGGGTTATATTTGGATAACAAGGATTGTGTATGGATTATGAATGAAAAAAGGTACTGTTAAAATCCTCACATCAAGGTTTAAATTGGATTCTAAGACTTTTTAAGAATGTGACACATTATTTTTTATTTAAATGAATGGATGTGGGGTGTACCCACTTGTATTTATTGTATTATTTTGCTATGCATGTTTATAGAAAAACTTCAAATTTTATGGGAAAAATTTCTTGAATTTCTTAGATTTTTTTAATGTTCAAATTGGTTACTGTTTAGATACACACTTGTTAAAAGAAATAAATGCATACGAGTCTAAACATTAGGTATTTTAACTCTTAGGGTAAAAGTTTCCGAGTCAAATTGTGTCAAATTACTCGTCCGTTGAGACTTGTGATCATGTTATGCGGACAATGCAATCGTGTATGTATGCTTCACTTACATGCACGATGTGTTATTTTTATAGTATTCCATAAGTCTCGAATGACTTTAGTTCGGTGAAGTACCGAATTAGAGGTCTTTGAAGATTTGATCACAATTTAGATTTACTTGTTACATGCAACCTTATGCGGTGAAATTTTGATTCCTTCTTCTTTCTCTTCTCCAGTATACCAACTAATCTTATCTAATTTTCTGCTGTACTCTTAACTGGGTGCTAAAGGAAATCCAGTTAAAGTTAGTATTGAGAGGTATACTGGAGAAGTGCAGGGAGATGTTGCTGAAATTTTACCACACAATGGTTACATGTAACAAGTAAACTTAAGTTGTGATCAAATCTTCAAGGATGAGCTATAAAGTGAAAATTTTAATCAAGATACACATCATTCACTCTTTTCCCTTCCTAATTGTGATTTTTTAAGAATAAATTTTAGGTTATCATGGATAAATCTTTGATTGGATTAAGGAGTTCAGATTATACCAGATATAAGGATGGAATAATTTCATTCCTGGATTGGGCCTTTAATGATGATAGAAAAATATTTAGGCAAGGAGAACAACTTGATAAGATCTTTTTCCTGTAAAGAAGATGCTTGAATGGTTTCTTACATAACTGTAACACTGTGGTCGAGCATTTGATTTGTAATGGTTGGTGGCAACGTTACACTAGTTGGGTTGCTCATGGAGAGGATTTTACTGAGGAAATCGGAAACAATGAAAAGACTGTTGATGAAGAGATTGACGGGGAGATTGCTGATAGTAGAGGTGAAAATATACAAGAAATATTGAATGAGATGAGAGTATGAGATGATATAAATACAGATGAGGAAAATCCGTTAAAAAGTTGTGATCTGTTTTATGATGCTATTAAGGCGGCCGAGGATCCTATTGCTCCCAGGGTTACGAGCATGCTTAAGTTGTCATCTTTGTTGAGAATGTTCTAGTTTAAAGTTATGAACAGAGCAAGTGTTAAATTCATATTATAAATACTTTAGCTTATTGCTGAGCTGTTGAATAACTCCAATGATTTTCCGGCTTTATGATACGAGGCAAAGAAACAAATTCTCAAGTTTGATTTGGACTGTCAAAAGATCGATGCATGTTTGAATGACTACATTCTTTTCTGAACAAATTCAAAAACTTAAATAACTGTCCTGAATGTAGACATGAGAGATATAGGGAAGGTAAACATGAAAGTATAAAAAAACAACCTCAAAAGGTTCTTCGTTACTTTCCATTGACACCTAGGCTTCAACGTCTTTTTATATTAACTAAAAATGCATGGTGGATGACATGGCACCAGGATTCTAAATCTCAAGACGGAAGAATACATCATCCTACTGATTCAAATGAGTGGAAGAGATTTAACGAAAACAATAATTCATTCTTTTTAGAGGCAAGAAACGTATGGTTGGGTTTTATAAGGGACGGATTTAATCCATTTAAGAGTATGTATCTGTTGCACTCTATATGACCAGTGGTAATGGTCACTTATAACTTATCTCCCTGGTTGTGTATTGAAAGAACGATCTTCGTTTTCATTGAAAACTTTAATATAAAATGTTACGTCGTTGTAGTATGTTGCGTGATAAAAAATCACTTTTCAAAATATTTTAATTCTCATAATCTAACCATGAAAATAGTTAGGTGTTTCCATAGGGAGGAATTAGCATATTAGGGAGGAATTAGCCTATTGCACTAGTGAGTGGTGACTCAATTATTCGAGAAACTTAATGGATGTGCATGCTAATTCGTTCAATTCTTTTTCAACATAAATCATTATTTATGTAATTAATCAAGAATATAAGTGCGTACATACAAAATCACCATCAAGAAAATATGTCAATCATGATTTCGGTACTGACAAGCATCATCAATCTTAATCAAAACATAACTTGTTCCCCTTAACCAATATCCCCTACACTATCATTTTTATGAGATAAATGCAACTATATGTAATTTGAATATTTCAGAGGGATATCCATGCAAATTTACTGCAATATATTAAATAGATAAATAAATGAATAGTAGAAGATGCAATGGCATATGGCGTAAATAGAAATTGGAGGAAGAATAGAGGATTCTTCCTCTCTCCTCTTCACGCATGGGAAGGAGCATCGGAGGGCGTACTGCATGCAGTAGAGGCCGACCAGCTCTTGGCCGTTGCGTTGGTGGTGTTAGCAGAGTCGGTCGGCCGATGGAGGAGGAGAACGCCGGCATGGCTTGTGCACATGTGCGTGTGGATGGTGGGAAGAGTCGTCGTGGTCGTGGGTGGCCTCGTGGCATTGAGGCGAGCGCAGGGAAGTCGACGACACGGAGAACGGCGTCCGGACGAGGTGGCTGCGTGGGGATGTTTGATGCCGATGATGGGTTCCTCTGGAAAAGATGAATAGTGCGTGGAGAGGAGGAGGAGCTGCAGCCATTGCCATGGCCGCGCGAAGGTGGCACGATGGCACGCGACAAGGGAACGCACAAGAGCGTGCGAGGGGATGTGCGGTTGTACACGCGCGTGGCTAGTGGTAAGGCCGGGCGTGGCCAGTTGCTTGCACGTAGGAGGCGATTGGGATGGGCATGGCCACTGCGGATGCGACATGCGTTAGAGGCAATGCATGAGGGGGAGCGCCACTAGCCTGCGTGTGTGCGGCCGCGCGCGTGCGCAATGGCGTGGCAGAGGGGCATTGGTCCCACGCAAGCTGAAGGTGGTGAGGATGCACATGCTGTCACCGTGCGCAGGAGGTCGAAGGCGAGAGGAGGAAGATGGATGCCTACTTTAGATCACGGTGCTCGCCATATCCATGGTGTGCGCATGAGGAGCATGATGGAGGCGAGAGGAGATCCCCGCAGGGAGGGGGAGAAGATTTCTCCACCTGCATGCGGTGGGAGTCCTTTTATAAATCTTCTGCCATCGACTTTCCTCTGATCTGTTGCATTTCAGGAGGACTCGATCTTCTCCAACAACTTAACGGCAGTAGCGAGGCAATGGGGAAACAATGTGTTGAGGACAATGAGGAGGTTGCACACATGGAGGTAGATACGGCTAAGTTGTGGTACATATTGTCAACATCATTAGACGTCCAGAGTAAGCTCCAAACGTCTTAAAAATGAGATTTGGTTGCACTTGATTCCTACAATGCATATAACTATTTATAATATCATATAAACTTTACAAATATAAATTATAATGCATGCATTTATTTTATAATCAAATATAAATATTAATATACTCTAAAATGTAGTAACTAACCAACTTAGGTTAAAAATTAATCCAATAAATTGGACTCATCATGTATGAGATCATCGTTAATGATGCTAACTCTATTAATCCCCGATTCAAAACAACTAAGAAATGCAATAGATGTTTACCTTCAACTATTAATAATAAATTGAAACAGTTGTGGTACACTGGCGTGAAGATGTATAATGCAGAAAAAAGATAATTCTACAATATGCATACAACACTGTTGTGAACCATAAACGACTTTTTGATGTATGCAAATTTATTAGGTTGGAGTACTAAAAGAATACTTGCTTTCCTAGTCTGTATTGAAGATACTCATCACCTGCAATTGTTGGAAAGTAAAAAATTCTGTTACTTAAGGTATCATAGATTTCTACCAATTGAACATAGATGACGAATCACTACATCAGAAAGGACCAAAGGCTTCGAATATTTTATGAAGATGGTGACGAATAAATCGTTATATAATCTACCAATGAATAATTTATTCGTTACCATATTCATTGCTATATGAGCTATTGTTAAATTTACAACAAATAATATATTCGTTACCAAATTCAAACAAATAAAATCGTTACTAAAATCATTGCATACTTTAAATTTAACGATGGATGCTTTCACTATTTTATTTTCTTTTAACAATGTTTTTTTTTGTCACTTTATAAACAATCTACTAATGATTAATTCGTCGCAACGTAAGAATGATATAAAAATTTATTAATCATTTTTTAAAATATCATAGTATATCATATTTGTAATTTATTTGTATTACCTATAAAATGAAATTTTATTTTACAATATCCATCAAAATCCTCACAAATTAAAATTTTTCAATTAAAACTTTATATAAAATGCACATAAAAAATTATGGATAGATTTCATTGCAATATATATTTGAATGGACCAAAAAGTCTATTAGTTTCTAAAAAAATATTGAGATGTACAATTTTCAAAATAAACTCCAAGAGTTCCTTTCAACAAATATAACTAGAATTTTACAAAAACTAATTATTCATGCACTCTTTACCTATTATGCATACAAAAAAGTCAAACAAAAAGCTATCTTTATAAATCTTTTGAAAATCTATGTACTAAAAGAGAAACTAATTAAAATTGTACAGCAAGAGATGCACATAGATTGGTGTCTAAAACATGAAGGTAGCTATACTCCATAATTAGAAAAAACACAAGCTAGATCACAATTTCTCTCGACACTTAAATGCCAGATCGCAACATGTCCACAAATGATCCTCGCAACCTATCCACACTTCATCCTGTAGTATTTTGCCATTGATCTGGTTGAATGATTAGCAAAACAATGATCCCAAGTTGAGTCCATTCAAAATTAACAGTAATTTCAACCATCTCAAACTCATGTAATTAACTACATCATATATTGTAACCTAGCAAAAATATCCAACAATCTTAAGTATAGTAGTTCTAATATAAGCTTACCATTCAAAATGCTCCAACAAAATTATTTTCAATAAGAATCTACTGGTGACTTTTTTGTGTCATTGGTTGATAGCTTCTTTGACAAATCAAAAACGTACATAAAAAAAAATCGTGCAGTAAAAAATACAAAGCTATCTTTATACAGTAGTAGTAAAGATAGTTCTCATCAAAGTTCTTGTATCTTGACTTCCACAGATCCATCCTCATTCCCTTAATCATGTCTTTGAATGACTGAATATTGACATAATTGTACACAAATGAGCTGCATATTCCAGATTGGTACTTTTGAAATCATGCTTCTATCGCATTCCTTCATTCTGTCTAGAGATTTTGAGAAGAAAAGTAGCACAAACTCTCTTCACAGCTGAAACAAAGCGTAGGATTTTAATTTCAAGATTATTTCTTCCAAGAAAATGTTTGATACGTATATTGAAGATTTAAGATCAGAACTACCAAACCACACTTCAGATCATTCCTACTATGTGTTATAGAAGAAAAGGCAAATTATATGTCTGCAATGTCAAGGTTTTATCTTTCATTGAAAGGAACATGTCTGGATAACAACTAGAAATCTGGAAACAATATCAGATAAAGCAACATCAAGCATATCGTATGGTCGGCCATCAAAGAGATCTTCTCGCTTCCCATCGGTCAAGAGTTGTCAGTGTTAGATGGGATGCATTGGGTTGATCTACAAGTTCATCCGTCCTCCTGCACCAGACTAAAATAGTCTCTAGCATGTGAGTGCATGTGCATAAACAAAGTTGATTTGAAGTAACAACAGAACCATAAACAAATCTTTTTAACACCACATATTTTTTGCATGTTTGGTGTAATAAAGGACATATCTTTGGCTGACGATAATCAACAAAGAAGATAGAGATAGGCATTACCCTAGATTGCCCAAATTGCTCTTGGCCTCTAAGAAGTCATTAGAATTGTCCCCGGAAAAAAATCAAAGAAAGAAAAGAAAAGAAATTAAGGTCACTTTCTTATGCATGCAAAGAGAAAATATAAGATTATGGGATTTTCTTGTTAGAAATCTCAAAAAATTATCTCAAAAAGAAAAAACTAATTTCCCTTGATCAAGGGGTCTCCTCCCAATTTGGGAGACATGTCATCTATAAGTCTATAATTTCCAATCCTGTTGCATAAACCAACAATTACTGTTGCAAAATCAGTTTTATAACATGAGTGTCCCATCTCTTTCATGTTCACTAGCTTACTAATTCTTCTTAATAAATATATCTATTCAAATGTTAATTCTTTCCTAGTGAAGTTTTGCTAGTTAACTTAAAAATGACCATTTACCCAATGTAAAGTAATGAAATATACTTATAATTTCAAAGTTACATCATACACATTGTTTATGCTATTAGTTTAACAAAAGGGGCATTTTTTTTAACAAGTGTAACTGAAGCATATTCCACTGTCCTATTGAAAAAACAAACCACAAGCATCTAATAGGGAACCTTACCCAAATAAAATGTCATGGCATCTCCATGCACACCTCACCGCATCAATCATATGCCTCCTTCAGAAGCCGTGTCATCCCAAGAATCACGATCTCTAGTCTCACATCGAGTTGTGGCTTACTCTTGAGTTGGTCCCTAACCAAAGCAGCATACTTCAGCACCACATCATACACCCTCTGTTCAGAGGGGATCACCACCTCCCCAACAGGGCTTGCTACCATACTAGAAGCTATCTCAGGGAAGCTCCTACCGGTCACAGCAGACTTCTATTCTGCAGTTTCCATGGAAGGAGGTGTCAGTTCTACCTCTACAATGGCATGCTTTAGCTTTTGGGGTATTTGCATCAATTATTGTCCCTTTTGGAGGCTGCTTTGCAAGTGGTTTTAAAAGAGCTTTCAAGATTAAGGTGCCTTTTGATACTAACTATGATCATGCATATGAATTGTATAATCTACTTACCAAATTTACTTTTGAATCCTCTAGGATTTTGGTGACAGTATTCCTGGCCATGGTGGGATTACTGATAGAATGGACTGTCAGGTAGATTTTTCTGCTTGTTTGTTCCTCGATACTTTAGAGTTTAGACCAGCCATTTGAATATGCAAATAGAAACCCACTGCATAGTTAATCTGATGGCTGCAACATTCATGTCATTTGCTGTAACTCTCAACTTGGGTCAAATATTCATAACTTGCTTTTAGTAGATCTCATTTAGCTTCAATGAATGTACATAAGCAACTCTTGCTTGAGGTTTGATCTGGTGCTATCTTACTGTTGACTTCTTTTTGGACCTTTTTTCTTAAAAGAAAAAAACTTAACCAAAAGGATAATAGGTTTTTTTTCTTCCTTTTTTTTATGGTGCTTCAATTTTCTCAAGGCTTTCTGGCACTGGACCTCACACCTGCACATTTTGATTAGATAAGCATTAGTTTGTAAAAAATATGTTTTCAATATTATTTGGGACTTTATAATAGAAATCTTATATGCAGCAAGGAATATAAGGTTTGAATCACAAATGGGGAAAAATCCTTGCCCCTGAGAACTTTCAAGAAAGCTAAGGAACAAGAAATACAAATCATGTATATTCTTTGACAAAAATAACATTTCATATCCTTTGCTTTTTCGAGTCAAGTTATTTTGTTTCCAGCATATTTCATTTCTTTTTTGAGGTAATGCACTATGCTGCAGCAAAAGCAGCATTGTAGTTGCTTATCAGTTTTCTATTATAGCAATGGTAATATATTACTAGTTAACTTCTGATTTACAAAGACTTGTCACAAAAAAGTTGACAAAGACTGGATTTAAAACATACTGGAACATGCTGAACAAGCAGAATATCTTACAAGTCTGGGTTTAAATCTAAAACATACTACAAGTTGTGATAGAGTTCATCTGGTGCTGCCATTAATCAATGTTTCTTTATGTTGTAGATGGCGATGGCTGTGTTTTCATACATATACCACCAATCATTTGTGGTTACTGAAAGCCTTTCAGTAGAGGTGATTCTTGACCAGGTGATTTGCTTTTCCAGGGTTTACTTGTACCCCTTCTGAAGTCTCAGTTTTTACAATATCACATTGCAAATATTGGCGAATCTGTCATTTACGGAACTGCAAATGCTATACTTGAAACTAGGGACTGTGATTTCAGGAAAGGATATCAAGCATGTAGATAGATATAACTTGATCATCTTGATCTTCTCACCTAGAGATGGAGCAAAATACCAGAAAATGCATGCTAAAGGCAACTGCCTCTCCCTTGCCTGCGATCTATAGCTCTATTCTGATCTCCAAAACCTTACAGGTGCTCGAGAAGGATGTGATGCGGCTTGCACATGCTTGTCATGTATGTAATTATATTTTTTTGATCCAGAAACAAATCCTTGAATTATTTTCAGAATAAAACTTTAGGTTCTCATGTATCTAATTAGAATTTTTTGATCTGGTGTTCCTTCTCTCCTTTCAATATCTAGAAAATCATTTATTCTGAAAAAAAAAAACAACTCCCTACACCCAACTATGGCATTTCATCAAACCCTTCAGGTGCACCACATGACCTTCACCCTCTCACAGAGTCATTCCTTCGTTGGAACATCCCACCGTAACCACGGCCACCACCAAAACACCACCACCATCACGAGAACACCACCGCGACCGTCACATGGACACCATTGCCTCCACGACAACCCTCCCATCACCATCAAAGCCACCGCACCACGAAGACATAGCCATCCAACCACCACCACAACACACACGCAACCTCTAAGAACAGAGAGTACCTCAAAGGGGAACACCTTTAAGAGCCACGCCGACAATCGATCGATCCCGTAGGTGGAGGAGGAGTAGGAGAGGTAGCGATCGATCGGATGGCAGCAATGGAGGGAAAGAGGCAGCTTGCAGGAGAGTCACCGGGTAGTTGTTGAGGGAGAAGCAGTACTAGGACTCGAGGCGGGAGAGCTTACTCTCGAGGTCGACCAAGGAGCGACGGAGGGAGGAAGCCTCGAGGAAGGTGACGTCGTCAAAGCGGGTGGCGACGAGGAGCTTGCGAGAGAAGAGGGAGGTTGCACGCATCTCTTCATTCGCGTCACTTGCAACGATGAGCTTGCGGCGATCAGTACCCGCTTGGGGCGAGGAGGGCCAGTGGTCTTGTGACTTGGGATGGGATGAGAGATGTGTGGATAGTCGTCATGTGACAGGGATGAGGAGGTTGAGTTATATATAAATATTTTTATAGGTTAACAACGAATAGGGATAGTCGTCGTTATATTTAAATCAGATGATAACGAATAATTGAAATTGTGATTATATTTAGGTTAGATGGTAATGAATAATTAAAATTGTTGTTATATTTAAATTAGATGATAATGAATAATTAAAATCATGATTATATTTAAGTTAAATGGTAATGAATAATTAAAATCGTTGTTATATTTAAGTTAGATGGCAACGAATAATTAAAATCATTATTATATTTAAGTTAAATGATAATAAATAATTAATATCATTGTTATCTCTAAATATAATGATGGATATCGTATTCGTCGTTATTTATTCGTCATCTTTAGCTTATTTTGTTATAGTAAATGTTATAGTTTAGGGGTAAATTTGATGACAAGACGCATCGGGTCAAGTTATTATGGAGAGATATAAGAAATGGGTGAGATACGGTTGGGTCAACCATTCAAACAAGACCAGGCGATCTTGAAAAATTCTAGGTTTCGAAAGAAAAATATTTTTTTTATGAAACTGTCATACTGGAAAGATCTTACATTACGTCATAATTTAGATGTTATGCACATTAAAAAGAATGTGATGGATAATATCTTAGACATATTAAATCTAACTGATGATCCAAAGGGTACGGTGAAAGTAAGAAAAGACATGAAGAGTTTGAGGATATGTCTTGAGTTGCATATTCATGAGAAGGATGGCTACTTTCCACCTGCTATTTACAGCTTGAATCAGGATCAAAAGAGTAAATTGTTCTCCTTCTTAAAGAACATTTGGGTGCTTGATGATTTTTCGTTGCAGCTTTCTCATTGTGTGAATGGAATGCAAAAGAAGATATTTGACTTGAAAAGTCATGACTCCCATGTTTATATGCAAGTATTGTTTTCACTGGTGATCCCGGAGATACTGTGATGACCTGAGTCTCGCCAAGTGATAGAACTCGGGTCGCCGTGTGCCACCAACTAGCATGAACACCACAAGATCGCAGTCACCCAACACATAGCCATAAAACGTCAATAGTCAACATTTGTTACGACCCAGTTCCCGGATCCCTACAAGACTCGAGACCGGTTCGCCTCGACTAATCCCAAGACCCAGTCATCCAACAAGAAATAACAAAAAAAAGTAGGAAAGTAAACCACATTCACACATGCAATATAATTAACCAGTAAAAACGTACAAAGTAGTAAAGGAAAGTAAAACTGTTGTTCCATTACATACCACCACAACAACAGAAACAACGGAAACGAAAGTAACAGTAACAACAACAATAGCTAAGAAAAAGTCTGAAACTCACTACAACAGTAAGGGGAAACAATGAGAAAGTGCTGAAACTACAGTTGGGCTCGACTGGGCCTAGCACCCTCCGTAGCCGGAAGTTCGAGCTACTCAACTCCTAGTCTTAAACAGTGTTATGACAAGACAGAGTCAGCGAACGCTGAGTAGAGTGATATCTACACTATCTAAAACAGTAAAAGCAGCAAGTTTAATTCTTTTTTCTATTTATTTGTTTTATGTGTATTTCCTTTTCACCCATTTTTCTCAAACCTTCAGATATTCTTGATCTTGCATGTTCCTCATGGGAACGATCTTGATTGCAGTCTTTTCCGAAGAGTAGAAGGTACACGTGGTGCTCTCCTGGCTGGGAGAGTCTCCCGTGGTAGTCCTACACCCAGTAAACTACCCCGAGGTCACTGTCAAGACGTAGCGGTGACTATGGTACACGTGATAAGCGCACGGGTAGCTATCCCACACTGACATGCGGTCAGTCATTTCCGCTAGCGGGTATGCCCAAAGTACAGCACGGAACAGCATAGGGCATAACCCTCTCAAAAATAGGGGTCTCGCCCCTCAGAACCAAACAGGGGTCTCGCTCCTCCACAATCCACGCACCCTCGTCTAACTACCTCGGTTTGCCTGGAGGGCCTAATAAGTTGGTGTAGAGTGGCTAGCTGAACCCTGGGCCTCGTGGGGTGGCTAGCTCCCTCCCTACACTAGTAGCTTGCCTCGGTATCGCGTACACAAAGGCTAACAGGAGTTGGTGTAGAGTGGCCAATCCTAACCCCGGGTCTCAATTCAAGGGCGACTAGCTTCGCTCTACACGAAAAGGAGACAGTCGCTCTCCTTGATACCACATACTCAAGGGCCAGCACACTTTCCATCTACGTTCCAGGTTTCCAACCAACTATAGGAGTTCTACTCCTAATTCCCCGTAGGGTTTATGCTCATATTCACCACATTTATTCCGATCTAGATTCCACAATTCACAATTCAGTCCTCATTTATATGCAGGCAGCTCGTGTTTTCATAATTCAATACATGCCACTGGTGATTTCACAGGAAATTGGTTATAAAATACATGCAGCTTGTATTCTAACAGGCAACCCACAATTATTTCATAGGCAATTACTAGTAATTTATCTCAATTTTGCATATAAGTATCAAACAGTGCATCCATTTCTCTACTCTAGGGTTTATGCCACATCCTAGGGTTCCAGTCAGTTAATTCTACAATACATGCTTATTTGAATATTATTAAAAGCATTAAACCACTCTACCAGATAAGTCGGGAGTACTAGGGGCTCGAACCGCAAACCCAGGTGTCTCTGCGAGCTCCAAACATGCAGTAGGCCAAAACCCTATACCAGGGAATACATCACAAAAGGAGGATTCAGGACAATGTATAAAGGTTTCTAGTACGTAGAAAAACTCGCAAGGAAACTACAGGTACTTTGTTTGCGTAAAACGGATCCCGATCGGATCCCAAATGGGTCAAAAATGTGTCCATGATAGCGAAAATACGTGGTTTGTTATTTAAGTAATTTAGTATTGTTGCAACGCGTAAATCCGCTTTCACTTTTAAATTTATATTCTTAGAGAGGGGAGTATCTAGGGTCGTCCAAGGAGACAAAATGTTTGCAAAATTGATTCTCTTGCTTGGAATATAAATCTCAACTTTCTTTTTGGTATTTTTCAATATATCACTTTTTTTGTTTTTGAAATTAAGGCAACATGCAAAATTATGGCGGGAAAGTGACTTATACTTCAAATTTAATATACTACTTCTAAAGTGGCAAGTAGAGCCTCTCCCTAAGCTCACTCTAGGCAATTGGAGGCCTAGAATAATTAGGGAGAGGGAGTGAAGAATGTTAAAAACAAGCAATTAGAAATGCAAATAAAGAAATCGCAAAGAATGCAACTAGATTAATGAAAAAGTGTTTTCAAAAAAAGCCTAGTAGAAGAATGCTTCTACTACTAGAAAAATTATAATAAATAAAAGCAAACACAAATCCTCTAGATAGATGGTGAAGAAGAGGGCTTCTTGCTCCAAGCTTGGTAGCTCCCAAGCTTGAAAAGAGTCCTCCAACTCCTTCCTTGCTATGCTCTGCCAAGGTGATGTCCTCCAAGGCAAGCCCTAAAGGGGCGTGCCCTAAGCTTCTCTCCAAGGGTGGACGTCCACCCTAGGTCCTTCTCCTTTGCCTGGCCATCCTCCTTGAAGTAGAAAAGTCCTCCTCCTTGGCGTGGCCCAAGTTGAAGAGAGTGGGGAGAAGAAGGCACCAAAAGGACTGGTGATGTGCCCCTTTAATCTCCTTCTCTACTCCTTCTTCTTGGCCGTAGGTGTAGGTGGTATAGATAGCAAAATACACTCATGGAGGATGCTCTCAAATGGTGGTAGGAGGTGGGTTTTTATAGAATAGGAAGGGAGCTAAGGTGACTCTTGGAATGGAGGGTTAAGATGGAGAGATGGAGGTGGTTGCGGATCCTATGGCTAAGGTTAATTGGCGCCAACCCAAGGGATGCTAAGGGGGGTAGTTAAGGCTTTGGTGCCCTTTAGAATTGGCACCAAAATGGGCCTTCTAGAAGGCCATTAGGTGGTGCCACCTTAGGGTTCTAGAAGGGGGGTATGTGGATGGCAAGGATGGGTTATGTGGGTAGGTGTAGGGTGGATGAAGGAGCTGAAAGTTGGCGCCAAAAGGGAGGTGGTTAGGGTTAGTTTTGGCACCAACTTTTGGTGTCTTTTGGTGGTTAGTTGACGGGTGAAAGGTGGTGAAGAGGTGGGGCCAAAATGAGTAGGATAGCTAGCTTAGATAGGGCTTAAGTTGGTGGAGCTAGCTAGGGTTAAATTGAAGGTGGTGGATGGCCAAGGAGCTGGTTGCTAGCTAAGCTAAGCTAGCTTAGCTAGCTATGGAGTAGAGGAGGAGGTAGTGGAGCTAGGGTTTGAAGAGAGGAGCTGAGGAGAAGAAGTCTGGAGCTGGAACTGGAGCTGGCAGCTGCTGAAGAGGCTGGCATGGAGCTACTCTAGCTGGCTTAGCTTGCTAATTCTTCGCTAGCTGCTAAGCCAAGCTAAAGTGAACTGACTTCTACCATAATGAGCTGAGGTGAGCTGGGTCTGGTGCTCCCAGGGAGGATCAAGCTAGTTGAGGCAGTTAAGGTAGCTTAGCTCAACTGAGTTAAGCTAAGCTGAATCCCCGGGAGTTGGACTTGAGCTTCCTGAGCTGAGATGAGTTCTTCTTTAGTTGGCTGGAGTTGAGTGGAGCTAGATGTAGCTGGGTTTGAGCTGGGGTGAACTCCTGTCAGCTCAGCTGAGCTAGTTAGAGCTCCCTATGGACTAGTGGGAGCTGAGATGAAATAGACTCAACTAAGTTGAGCTGGATCTGAGCTGACTTGAGATAGGGTGAGCTAAGATGAACTCTCTTGAGCTGCCATTCAGCTGAGATTAGCTGAATGGAGCTGGGATGAGCTATCCCTAGTTCAAGTGAGCTAGGTTCCAACTGTGGTGAGCTGGGTCAAGCTGAGTTCCAGCTAGTCTGAGCTTCTCCTTTACTATTTGCCTTCTTGAGTGGTAGGGTTTTAGGGATCTGTATATCTGTTCATCCCTAACACTCACAAAAACATATCAAAAAGACAATAAAAAATGTAATGCATGCCTAACCTAATTTATGCCTAAATGTAGCCCAAAAACTCATTTCCGGAGTAAAATCCTAAGAGCTAGGGTTTATTTTAATGCATAAGAATGATGATAAACTGGCGTTTATCAGACCTCCATGCTTATCTTTTGCTAGTCTCTTAGTAAAACTTCAATTTTTTTGAAAACGGAATTTTTGGGAAATCTAATTTTTTTCGACTTTTGAGGAAAAAAGAGATTAAAGGACCTTGGTGGATTAAAACACAGAAGGTACGGGATTTATTAAAGATAAACATCGAGATTTGTTTTTGGATCCAACCATTAGACAGAACGGGATCAATATATCCTCCAGAAAATTCACAAATTAACCCCTTGTTAATTCAGATGACTTGAAATTTTTATTTTTAGGATTTTTCTGGCTCATGAATCTGATTCACAACTTGCAAAATCCTTTAAAACCTTGTGTCTGTGCTTGTGAAAAGCCAAGATTTATAAGGGCGTGTTAATTTATTTATTATTACTATTTTTTTCTTTTTTTTTTCCTCCCCCATGCTTATTTTTACCTTAGTCTTACAACAGATGTGTCGGGATCATCATTCCCGTTACCATTCCTCGAGGGGGCTCTGGCGCCAGTACTTTGGGGTAGCACTGTCCATGACACCACCCAGGAGCTCACAACCCCAAAACACGATGTGGTGTAAAGGGGCGCTCCAAGCAAACTCAAGCTCTTACTCCGACACTATAGGTAGAGCACCGTCCAAGACACTTGAGCTGCTAAAATGCGCTTTAATGCTCTATCTAAAGATATGAAATATAGATATGGAGCAGTGCCGAGGCAGTAACATGTTGACATCGCGTCCTCAAAGGAGGCATTTTCCTCCTTCTCGGCGGTGGGAACTCAAACCAATGATCTGCTTCAGACTTTTACTTAGTCCAAACAAGGGAGTTTTTCAAATTTTTAGTTGTTTTTAAGTGTTGGCTTGTGTGTGAAAATTGACACAAGAAGTTTCTCAAGACATGCAAGTTTTCGAATTAGAAACTATGTCAAATACTTTCCGTATTACAAAATAGGATCAAGTCACCTGAACTATCATGAGTTCAGGTGGAATTTTAGAGAAGGATATCTGATCTAGTCTAGAAATAGACCCTGAAATTCTAATGATCAGATCTATATCCTCATCTCTAGTTTGTTAAAGATTAAATCCCATTGTACCAAAAGTGAATTTTTCGACTTTAGTCCTGATTTCAAAATTTTTCCTCAAAAAGTTCTCAACTTTTTTTTTTTGGTATGCAAGCAGGAAATAAATTAAAGAAAAATGCATGTTTTTAGGTTTTGAATATCCTAAATCGATCGTCAAAATTTGAAAACACCCTCCCATGCTTAGGATATGCCATGTCCTCATGCATTACGAGGGAAAAAGGATCACCTTAGTGAAGAACGGTCGGGTTTAGGATGATCAAAATCTGGAAAAAGAAGAAAAAAGGAAAGCAGGAAAAAATGATGGGTTACCTCCCATCCAGTGCTATCTTTTACGTCATTCAGCCGGGAGCGAAGGTATGCACGGAAGACGGAAAATCATGTAAATAATTGGACACTTGGATGCCCGCAAAAAAGGTGTCTTCTTCTAGATCCCTAGAAAATTGATTAGAAGCAATATTGGGATCAAAGTTGGATGGAAAATAATAAGTGTAGCCCGAGTCTGGCCATGGTTTTAAATCAGGTTGGATGCCAAACTCGGGCGGGGTTGGTGGCAGGTCCGTAAGAAAGGAGTCGGGGAAGGAATGGTGAGGATTGGGTGAAGTTAGTGTGGAAAAATTAGGTGCGTGAATAGTGGGTGGGTTAGGGTGCTTAGGGGGTGTATTAGGAATAAATTTGGGGTCAAGACAAGTCTCCAAATCACAGATTTCGCTGACCACTGATTCTGAATCAGAGTCCTCAAAAAAATTATGGTCGGTAAGGGTATCTATTAACATTGTCTCCACCATATTGGAAATTTCCGTATCTGAGTCCTCAAAAAAGTTATCATCATGGAATCTCCTGGAGGATTTGAAAATATCTAAAGTGATAGTTTGGCCTGCACAAGTGATATCCATTTTGCTTGTGTGGCAATTGATATTTGCCTTTGCAGTGGCCAGAAAAGGGCGTCCAAGGATTATTGGGGAGTCCAGTAATGATTCAGGTACCTCAATGTCAAGAACCAGAAAGTCTGCAGGGAAGACACAATTCTGGACCTTGACCAAAACATCCTCGACAATCCCACGAGGTTTGATTGTAGATCGGTCGGCTAATTGCAGGGTAACCTCGATAAGTTTTAATTCACCAATATGAAATTCTTCGAATAAACTCGTGGGAATAATATTAACTGAGGCACCAAGATCAAGGAGGGCCCGATTAAAGGTAGTGTCATCAATAATTACAGAAATTAAAGGCGCCCCCGAATCTTTCATCTTAGGAGGCAGCTTACTCTATATGACAGAGCTTACTATCTCCAAAAGATGCACCTGTCTTAGATTTTTTGCTTGCCTTTTAGGAGTACAAATCTCCTTCAAAAATTTGGCATAGGCAGGTATATATTTGATGGCATCTAGGAGAGGAATATTGATATGAACTTGCCCAAATAGATCCATGAGTTCTTCTGTAGTGGGCTTAGATTTCTTTTTTTTGTTGGTGGTGGGGTGGAGAGCTTGTGGGAAAGGGATAGGAATCTTGTCTTTAGATTTTTGTATTTCTTTTTCTTCCTGATGGGGAGGTGGGGAGTCAATTTGCACAGGTATTTCACTAGGTTTGTGTGAAGGCCAGGGATCAGTGGTGGTTTTCCCACTCCTCAAAGTAACTACATGTGCAGTCAGATTATTATTTGGAGGAGGTGGGGGGGCCTATGATTGCGGAAACCTGGGAGGTTGCTGAGGTGGTGGATTAGGAGGAGGCTGATTTGGATAGTGTGGAGTTCTGCCCATATAATGGTCCCTTGGTGATTAGGGTTGGGCATGGGTTGGGACGGAAGATGTCCTGCAGGTCTTTGCGTGGGAGTAACCCCAATCTGATTATTCAAATTTGTGATGGTGCGGGTTACTTCCATCATTTTTGTTTGCATTTCCTGTAGGGTTCGCATCATTTGGGCATTGATGTCTTGTTGAGATGGCCTAGGATGGAAGATTGGATTCGACCTATACCCATTAAAATGATATGGTTGGGAAGAAACCTGATTATTCTAGGAGTAGTTCGATAATTTTTCCAATTGGAAGAATTTTTGATGGGCTCCTGGATGGCAGAAATATTTTGAGTGGGGTTAAGATTTGGATAGTTGTAATTCCTTAGTGAATCATGAGCAACCTCAGAATAATCAGCAGGAGTAGTGTTGAGATTGTGCAAATTTTCTCTTCGTGGAAAGTTAGGTTGGGTTAGATGTGGGTGTGGAGCTTGGGTTGATGTGGCCAGTCTTTCCTCAATTTTATTTTCATTAATATGCATCTGGTCGAGTTTTTGAGTGATCAATTGAAGATCGTCTTGGGTGACAGGGATAGATTGAGTGCCTATTTCATGAACACCGAACTCCGGGTTTTGGGTTCTGCAAAATGTGTTCATGGAAGCTTGATTAAATGAGTTTTCACTCATTTCTTCAAACAGGTCATAGGCACTTTCAACATCTTTATTTAAGAAGTTGTCGCCAGGGAATTACAACTATCCAGATCTTAACCCCACTCAAAATATTTCAGCAGGAGTAGTGTTGAGATTGTGCAAATTTTCTCTTCGTGGAAAGTTTTGTTGGGTTAGATGTGGGTGTGGAGCTTGGATTGATGTGGCCAGTCTTTCCTTAATTTTCTTTTGATTAATATGCATCTGGTCGAGTTTTTGAGCGATCAATTGAAGATCGTCTTGGGTGACAGGGATAGATTGAGTGCCTATTTCATGAACACCGAACTGCAGGTTTTGGGTTCTGCAAAATGTGTTCATGGAACCTTGATTAAATGAGTTTTCACTCATTTCTTCAAACAGGTCATAGGCACTTTCGGCATCTTTATTTAAGAAGTTGTCGCCACACGAGGCGTTGGCAAAATGTCGGATTTGATCTTCTAATCCATGATAGAAGATTTGCACGAGCTGCCATAAAGGAATCTCATGGTGCGGGCAACTTCTTAAAAGATCTTGAAATCTTTCCCAAGAATCATGGAAAGTCACCAGATTTTTGGTGAAAGGTCGTAATAGATCTTCGCAAGGAATTGGTACGACCTATGGGAAAGAATTTCTTGACGAAGGCACTCTTGAGCTGAGGCCAAGTTGTGATGGGTCAGCCAATGGTCCTGAACCAATAAGCGGCCTTATCTTTAAGAGATAATGGAAAAAGTCTCATCAGCCATATGTCTTCTTGCACATTTCCGGAATGGATTGTCTTTGCAAGAAGAGTTAGCTCTTTAAGGTGGCTGAAAGGGTCTTCCTTAGGAAGGCCATGAAAGTGTTTAATTAGGTTCAAGACTGCAGGCTTGATCTCAAAGTCCCCCTCTGGTATGACCACCCCTGGTCGTTCCTCATAATAAGACGGATCATAGAAATCTTTTAGAGGAATAACAGGTTGCTGACGGGGTGGTGGGTGTGGCCTTGGATTGGCTAGGTTTTGAATGTTCCTAGTCAATGTTTGTTGATTGGAATTTAATTTATTAATCTGCTTAGCTATCAATTTTAAAAGATCAGGCAGGGGGTCTTGATGTTGTGTTTGGGGCAACTCAAGATTAGGGAGCTCCAAGTGTGGGAAGTTAAAGGTGGGTGGGTTTTGGGTGGAAGGGTTAGAATTAGGGTTAGTGGTGGGGTTAGAGGTAAGGTTAGAGGTGGAAGTGGAAGGGTCAGTGGACCTATTTTGTTGAGTTTCCATTTTTTTAGAAGGAGAGGAAGACAGAAAAAGTGATCTTTTTGCGCGGGGGGCGAAATCAAATGGTCCTTCCAAGTGCAGATTTTGAGATCATCGCCCGTGCATAAAATGGAAGAACGGGAGGGGACGAGAAGAGAAAGAGATGAGAGAAAGTGTGCAAATTAAACAAACAAAGCTAGACCTAACTTAGGTATGACTCCCTAAAAATAAACCTAAGACTTGGTCTACATAGGAAATAAGTAATCAATAGTGAATACCCGTTCTATCAAAAAATCTAGCCAAGTTGCTTAAGGGGAGGTTTGGGCCCAAACGTTTCCCAGGGAAAACCCCAGGTGCTTGTACAAACCCACGCCTGGTCGTTTGACACGGCCCCTCAGCCTGAACACCAGATATAGATGACAGAATTGGTATTAACTAAAGAAAACTTAAGACCTAGATAGCAAGCCTAAGTTGATGAAGCCTTAGGGGTTAAGTTACTATAAGTTTTAATTAGGTCTAGGATGCTATAGTGCACACGGAATGTGGAGGGCATTTATTGGGTTGTTGCCCTGTTATTTCGATTTTTTGTGTGTGTGCAGGAATTGGAGAGTGGCTCCAATGAAAATCAAGTTGTCACACAATTTTTTTTTATATTTTTTTCTTTTAGGATTTGATTTTATTAAATGTGTTTTAGGGTTTTTCTTTTTAAATTTCAAACAAGTTTGAAACTCCACAATCAAAGGAAAGACAAGTTGTATTGGTGATGGTTAATTTCCTTTAATGTGAGTCTCTAAAAAGAAAGAAAGAAACCCTAAGCCAATTATCCTTAAGACAGAAAATTACTACCAATGAATTAATTTTAGGCTTTCTGTATTAAGTAGTGGTCCAAACAAGTCAAACAACATCACTAGTTTGAATAAAATCAAACAAGGATTCCAAAAAAGGTTTTTGTAAAATTTTAGGAATTTGTTTGATAATTATTTTGAATTTTTAATTATACTAGTGTCAAAGTCTAGAAATGATACCTATGGGTATTTTGGACTTTTCAGTATTACCATCGTCCTCAAAAAATTTTTGTGATTTTAGGTGATGTGTAAAATTTTACAAGGATTCTAGCAAGCTAAATTTCACAAAAATTGGATGAGTATAAAAATTGTAAAAATTCACGGACAGTAGCAAAATAGGAAGATTAGAGGGTGTGACCCCTCTGCAATCCACGAATTTTTAAAAATTAAATTCCAGTCCAATTGATCTGAAATTTGGAACAGATGTTCCTAACTTAATTAGGAATCACTGTATGAAATTTTATGATTTTAGGAGTTCTGTGGTGTTAGGAATTGATTTTTCAAGTTCAGACAGAAATATAGACCCGAAAAATAGAACACCAATACTTGCAATGCAGTGGTGTTAAAGAAGCATTCAAGCAAATAATGGATTTTAAAATGCACCACTCCACTTATTCAAGTTGTTTATGGTTCTGAAAGCCAAGTTTAATATTTTTTGGTTGTCTTTTAGCCTAAATGTGACAAGAAAGGGGAACCAACCTGAATTTCACGGGAAGAAAAGGATCTTTGAGCTCTCACTTCTAGATTCCCGCTTTATTCCTGCAATAGTTCCTGCACACACAAAAGAAAAGAAAGAGAAGGGGATGAGATCCACTTCAAGCAAGAGAAAATTGACTAATGCAAAGCCGTGCCTCCCCAGCAACGACGCCAAAAAGTGATAGCGAAAAAACGCGGTTTGTTAATTAGGTAATTTAGTATCATTGCAACGCGTAAATCCGCTTTCGCTTTTAAATTTATATTCCTAGATAGGGGAGTATCTAGGGTCGTCTAAGGAGACAAAATGTTTGCAAAATTGATTCTCTTGCTTGGAATATAAATCTCAACTTTCTTTTTGGTATTTTTAAATATATCAGTTTTTTTTGTTTTTGAAATTAAGGCAACATGCAAAATTGTGGCGGGAAAGTGGCTTACACTTCAAATTCAATATACTACTTCTAAAGTGGCAAGTAGAGCCTCTCCCTAAGCTCACTCTAGGCAAGTGGAGGCCTAGAATAATTAGGGAGAGGGAGTGAAGAATGCTAAAAACAAGCAATTAGAAATGCAAATAAAGAAATCGCAAAGAAGGCAACTAGATTAATGAAAAAGTGTTTTAAAAAAAAAGCCTAGTAGAAGAATGCTTCTACTACTAGAAAAATTATAATAAATAAAAGCAAACACAAATCCTCTAGATAGATGGTGAAGAAGAGGGCTTCTTGCTCCAAGCTTGGTAGCTCCCAAGCTTGAAAAGAGTCCTCCAACTCTTTCCTTGCTATGCTCCGCCAAGGTGATGTCCTCCAAGGCAAGCCCTAAAGGGGCGTGCCCTAAGCTTCTCTCCAAGGGTGGACGTCTACCCTAGGTCCTTCTCCTTTGCCTGACCATCCTCCTTGAAGTAGAAAAGTCCTCCTCCTTGGCGTGGCCCAAGTTGAAGAGAGTGGGGAGAAGAAGGCACCAAAAGGGCTGGTGATGTGCCCCTTTAATCTCCTTCTCTACTCCTTCTTCTTGGCCGTAGGTGTAGGTGGTATAGGTAGCAAAATACACTCATGGAGGATGCTCTCAAATGGTGGTAGGAGGTGGGTTTTTATAGAATAGGAAGGGGGCTAAGGTGACTCTTGGAATGGAGGGTTAAGATGGAGAGATGGAGGTGGTTGGGGATCTTATGGCTAAGGTTAATTGGCGCCAACCCAAGGGATGCTAAGGGGGGTAGTTAAGGCTTTGGTGCCCTTTAGAATTGGTGCCAAAATGGGCCTTCTAGAAGGCCATTAGGTGGCGCCACCTTAGGGTTCTAGAAGGGGGGTATGTGGATGGCTAGGATGGGTTATGTGGGTAGGTGTAGGGTGGATGAAGGGGCTGAAAGTTGGCGCCAAAAGGGAGGTGGTTAGGGTTAGTTTTGGCGCCAACTTTTGGTGTCTTTTGGTGGTTAGTTGACGGGTGAAAGGTGGTGAAGAGGTGGCTCCAAAATGAGTAGGATAGCTAGCTTAGGTAGGGCTTAAGTTGGTGGAGCTAGCTAGGGCTAAATTGAAGGTGGTGGATGGCCAAGGAGCTAGTTGCTAGCTAAGCTAAGCTAGCTTAGCTAGCTATGGAGTAGAGGAGGAGGTATTGGAGCTAGGGTTTAAAGAGACGAGCTGAGGAGAAGAAGTCTGGAGCTGGAACTGGAGCTGGCAGCTGCTGAAGAGGCTGGCATGGAGCTACTCTAGCTGGCTTAGCTTGCTAGTTCTTCGCTAGCTGCTAAGCCAAGCTAAAGTGAACTGGCTTCTACCATAATGAGCTGAGGTGAGCTGGGTCTGGTGCTCCCAGGGAGGATCAAGCAAGTTGAGGCAGTTAAGGTAGCTTAGCTCAACTGAGTTAAGCTAAGCTGAATCCCCGGGAGTTGGACTTGAGCTTCCTGAGCTGAGATGAGTTCTTCTTTAGTTGGCTGGAGTTGAGTGGAGCTAGATGTAGCTGGGTCTGAGTTGGGGTGAACTCCTGTCAACTCAGCTGAGCTAGTTAGAGCTCCTTGTGGACTAGTGGGAGCTGAGATGAACTAGACTCAACTGAGTTGAGCTGGATCTGAGCTGACTTGAGATAGGGTGAGCTAAGATGAACTCTCTTGAGCTGCCATTCAGCTGAGATTAGCTGAATGGAGCTGGGATGAGCTATCCCTAGTTCAAGTGAGCTAGGTTCCAGCTGTGGTGAGTTGGATCAAGCTGAGTTCCAGCTAGTCTAAGCTTCTCCTTCACCATTTGCCTTCTTGAGTGCTAGGGTTTTAAGGATCTATATATCTGTTCATCCCTAACACTCACAAAAACATATCAAAAAGACGATAAAAAATGCAATGCATGCCTAACCTAATTTATGCCTAAATGCAGGCCAAAAACCCATTTGCGGAGTAAAATCCTAAGAGCTAGGTTTATTTTAATGCATAAGAATGATGATAAACTGGCGTTTATCAGTCCACTGACCAAAAATCTGTCCCCAGATGTCTTAAAAGATACATAAACTCACCTCAGGTCCCTGCGGTGTCCTCAGACGTCCAGGCCTCCCCTGCGATCGTCTGAAAGCAGTTCCAGACGTCGGACTACTCCGGTCGTCTGGAAGCACCTCTAGTCATCTGGTGAGTTGATCAGACGTCCAAACATGCGTGGGAGAGCGTTCTGCACTCTTTCCCATGGCTGCTCCTACGTATGACAGTCGCAGCCACCAAAATTAGGTTGACAAATCCTTCTGCGGTGCGGCCTGCATGGCCGTAACCACGAAAAGAATGTACCTTCACGATAAACGAGCTTTTAGACGTCTGGTCTTAACCCAGACATCCAGATGCTCCGCCAGCTGTCTGGACTCTGCTCCTGACGTCTGATACTAGAAAATTTCCAGTGCCAGAACCCACTCTCAACGCTCTCCGCCGCACTTCTCGCTCCGCCGCAGCTCCAACTGCTGCAGGTGGTCGAGGCCACCTCTCCGGACTCTCTCCTCCTCCCACACGCGCCCGCTATGGTTGTGCGAGCTCTGCAGAGCTTCCACCGAAGCTCCCGACCTTGGCCTCCTCCTCATCCTTCTTGCCCTCTCGCTCTCCCTCGTTCACCTCCTCTCGCGGTTGTGAAGGTGGAGGGTGGTGGTGGTGTGTGGAGTGGAGAGGAGAGGAGGGGAGGGGTTTTTATAGATGGAATGGGGGCTCAGGGTTCGGGGAAAAAGGAGGAAAAAGGAGAGGGAAGAAGGTCCTGCACGCTGCGCGTGCATAGGGTGCAGTATGTGTATAGAAAATTCATTTTCAGATGTCCGGGAAAGGGTCCAGACGTCTGACTGAGACTCCAAACGTCTTAAAAGGCTAAAAGTAGGATGGGTCTTTACAACATTCATTCATGATGAATTAAATGAAAGAAAACTAAAATGTTGACAATATAATTAAAATTCACCATAAAATAGCAAGGAGAGTCTCCTACAATCACCAAAAGACAAGAAAGTAAAATCTAACAGCGGAAGGAAACTACTACTACAAGCCATTGGCTCAGTACGGATCATCTCGTCAGGTAGGACCCAGTTCCACAGAAGCCTGAGAGACGGCAGCTGCTACACCCGACTGCTCAGCAACACTTGAGTATGGAACCCGAAACTATACATTAGTGAAAACTGAGTAGAGTAAAGAACGAAACAAGTGGTAACAATAACAGGAGTACAGAAAAAGGGCACTATATCAACAATTCATCTGTTTATAGCTTATTTCTTTGTTAATTCCGTTTATGTACCTTGCCCATGTTCTTATAGTTCACAATTCCATTCATGTACCTTGCATTGCTTATACCCATTCAGTCGCCACACTCCATCACCCTGGGGTCAATATGGAAAGGGGTGGCAGTTACACCATGTAGCGTGAATGCATACAAGCACTACGTATGCTGAATCATAGACAGCCAGTGACCTACCCTTTGGTTGGGAATGAACCGAACCTCGAGCCCTGCATCCCCCTATCTCAGTTGGCCGCTAATCCTAGTTAAAGAGTCGTAAGGAGGGCAGCAACTTCCTAAACCAGCCCCTGAAACCGGTTGGAAAGACTAAATCTACAGCCAAACTTCGGCGAGTAGCAAGGCTAAAACTAGTTATCTTATCCTTTTAATTCCTGACATATCCATCATGTTGAGTATATAACTAATTTCAGATAACTGTATCTCTTATTTTTGTCATTTCAGGAAATCCTTAGTAATTTCATAGTACTAATTTCAAGATTAACAGATATCCTCATTATCGTCCAACCTATCCATTTACAGGTAGTTTTTCAGTTCATGATAGTGGTCCCATATTATTTAGAAACTATTGAAGATAACATAAGTTATTTCATGGAAAACAAAATTCGTTTGATGCATGCGATAACAAGGGTTCATGTGATCATTAAATCTTAATCATTCACATAAAAACCTATTATTTCTCATTAAAGCACCTATAAATCAGGGAAGACACTAGGGGGTTCCAAACTCAGCAAAAATGAGGACCCCACACCAACCAAGGCAGTACACGTGAAGAATTGCACAAAACGGGTCGCTCGCGACATGTCGCCTGCTGATTCACCGCCCATGCGTTGCTAAGATCGCACCACACCCGTCCTATGTGCGCCACACGTTGCGAACGCCCGCACCGAGCATTGCCCTCCCGTGCACTCTCATGCTTGCTGCAGCCACGCGTCGCTGATTAGCCCAAATTTGTGGGCTATTTAAATATGTAAATGCCTAGATATTAAGATATCCTTAACATTTAGCTAGCATATATTAGGATGTAAATAAATTACTTCATATTTTTAGCTTAATTGCATAATTCATTCATTGCATACATTTAGAATTATAATTGCCTACGAGAGGGGGTGAGATATGCGTGACGTAATATAAAATGCGGAATTAAAATAGACAATCTCACAAAAATAAGTAATCACATAATTATACAAGTATTTTTAGGTGGAAACCCAAATCAGGTGAAAACCACCACCTAACCCTCTCGAGTTAGGATTTTCCGATCGATAAAATCGATAAAATCCACTAACGTACTACTTTAACGAGGGTAAGACAACTTCACTTACAACCACGCTACGAATACGAGGGTAGCGTTCCTCAACCCCTCCTCTTCACAAGGAAGGAGACGGGAATTCGCAACGCGAATACCCAACCAATAATAAAGATTACAAAACAACCTATAGATCCAATAAAGATTAGCCTAGCTACTATAGGTAAAGATACTTCCCTTCGCTTGGAAGGGTGTTGGCTTGACGCGGGTGCATGAACCACGTGGTGGTGCTTGGTCGCTCTTGTAATCTCGTAGGGAGAGCGGGTGCGCAAACGAAGATGAAGCTCTAAGGTGTGGACACTGGCTTTGGAGAGCTTAGAACTTCTTCTTAGTGTCAATGTGACACAATAAGAGTGGAAAGTAGTCTTGCAAGGTGTGTCTCTACAAGTCAAAGGTCCTCCTCTATTTATAGAGGGCTTAGGAAGCCCTTAGAAAGCTTCCATAGCCGTTGGGGTTGAATCCAAGGCAAAATAGGCCGTAATCAGAATCAATCATGATTCTGATAGGGTCATCAGACGTCTGGTCCAAGTATCAGACGTCTGGAAAACCTATTTAAGACGTCTGAGAACTAAGTCAGACATCTGATTCTAGGTGGGATTCCTTCCAGACTTGGTTCAGACCTAAACAGTGTTTTAGTGCATGGCCATCAGACAACATACAGGACGTCTGGCCCTAGGTCTGGACGTTTAAAAACCTATTGTACTGTGGAAATGGATTCCCAAGATAGGTTAACGGCTAGGAAATCTAACAAAGGAGATTTTAGGTCAGCTGAGGCTAAACGGTCACATATCAGACATCTAGGGTCCTCTACGGATGTCTGATATAAGTTTAATGGTCATATTCCTCAATGTTTACTTGGTAGCCAACGTTCCACTAATTAGACATCTGGCACAAACATCAAACATCTTCTAAGAAGTGTGAACTAAGGTCTAGACATCTAATTTCATCAGACAGAAGCTACAAAGTCCAGCCTAAGTTATTGGACGTCTGAGTCAACAGTCAGACGTTTTAAAAGTCACTATCAGACGTCTGATTTCCAGATTAGACATCTGATTAGGTTGTCAGAACCCTATTTTTGTTTTCTAAGTTCTCTACGGAAAACCTAAGTATCTTAGGGTTGTGTAGGTGTTCCTAAGACAACTTTAAGGGTTCTTTGAGGCTCTTTAATATAAGATCTAAGAAAGAAATAAAGAGTAAAAAAAAGAAACACAATTACATAGAACAAGATAATAGGAAATCTATCCTATTATTGTCTTCACGCTTTTTCAGGCTACTGCTTCTTTCAAAGCTCCTCTGTTCTCTGTCAAGTTCCTCCAATCCGCCATGGATGCGAGCTAGAACTCTATCTAAACACATCTCCATTTGCAATTAACATGAAATGTAAGATTTCAAGTGTAAATGTTAAATAACACGTGTTTTGTTATCATCAAAATAAACGATCGTGGTGCTCTAGCACCAACAAGAATTAACTTAGAATTGCATGCATTTGATTAGTTAATCAATTAGGTGAATTACTTGCATTGTTTTAATTTAACATAGAAGTTAAGGGTTTGTGCATAAATAACCACAATATTTTATTATTTTATTATTCTCTTCTTCCATAGGTAATGGCTGCTTCTCCTCCTCGTGAACCCATTCACGCATAGCTGCAAGCATTCATTTACCATGAAGAGGATCTGATCCTGCCTCTTTGTTTTCAAATTCATCACCTGCAGCTACAAAGGGAGGAGGAGACGACCATGCACAGGGAGGCTCCGCCCTGACTTCGCCACTATGAAAGTTTTCGAGCTCACCTTCACCTCCACCACCATGCGTCTCCAAGGCCGAGCTCCACCACATCGTGGGCCAGAGAGGTGACAGCTCGCTACGCCAAGCCGGTGGACTCGTGTCAACATCGTCTGCGTGTGTCTCCGACGACCACGCAACCATCACCTTGCTTCGCCAGAATCAATATCACCAAGAACCACCACCGCAGCCACGCACCAGTAACCATTCTTGCAATTTTAAGACGTTCGGGAAGTTTCCTGGACGTCTGAAGCCACTTTACCACCTTCTTCCTCTTCGTTTCTTCTTCCTCTGTTTCTCCTCCACTTCAACGAAACCCACCACCATCATCACCAACAGTGCACCACTGCCCTCCTCGCCTGCACTCACCCCCAGTACATGGCCAGTAGCACACCTGCAGCCCGCTCGCCACGCCTGCAGCTGCTGTGCACCACTAGCATTTCCGCACAGCACCTCTGCCACCTCCGCCTGCAGCGCACGACCATCTCCTCCACGAGCTCACACACTCAAGCAACAACCACCTCAACCGTGCACCTTTGCATGTAGCGGCCATGGCTAGCAGTGTGTCCTCTAATGGCTTTGCTCGCGCGCTATAGAGCACGTCCTCTAGCAGCTTCCCTACGGGTGCTTGTGCCTCCACGCGCGCGCCCACGCCCTTCAGCAAGCCACGACTCCGCGCACAAAAGCAATAACGATAGCCACCGCCGCCGCTTCTCTCCTCCATACCACAGTATTCGGCCACCATTGGCTGCGCTACCACCACCGCTGGATGCATGTTGGCCTCACCCACCTCCGGCGAGCTCCTCCCCTCCGGCCATCCTCTCCTCCATGCATGGAAGCCATCCAAAGGAAGTCCCCTATTTTTGCATAGTAAACCTCCCATTAGTTATTACATTCATATGCCATTGCAAGCTTTTGATTTTTTTCTTTTATTAATTAAATATTATGGCACATTTAAGAGAACACCCTCAAATTTCAACATAAATGCAGTATCAGCATGATCATGTCTTACTATCCCAATTGAGAAGTGATTTTGATTTGATTTCTGGATGAAATTTATCGTGAACATTTATTTTCGACTCGTGCGAGTTTTAATGGGTCATTGCTTCCCTGTGGATACGACCCGCTCTTCTGCGAGTGGTTTATTTTAATTACTTTGATTAGTCGATTTTCACCACCTATAAATACAACGACAAATCATCTTAATCATTATTTTCGAAAGCGAAAATTGATTCGTCAAATGGCACCATTGCTGGGGAGGCAGTGAGCCTGTTAGACTCACATTTATTTAATTATTTGTTCACATTTTATTTGAGGCATATTTCAATTCAATTATCTGTTTGGTGCGAGGTATGCGTATTTGGAGACATCTTATCGCACCAGCCTTAAAGATCAGGCAATCCTTGACATCGTCAGTGGAGTTGCAACACTAGGAGAAGGTGCATCACGTCGACCTCAACAATGCCTTGGTGGACCTTGTTTCCATGTTGGAAGAGATATCCGGAGGACCACATCTTCATCTCATCCATTTAGCTATAGATAGTTTTTATTTTTTCTTTCTTCTCTTTAGTTTAGTACATTCATTTGGAAAACCCTTGTTCTGGGGTACATTTTTAGGGGTTTGTTCCTCGATTTTGTTTTAGGCCCATGTTGGGTAATATTTTTCGGGAGCCTGTTCCCTTTTCTTTAGATCTAGGTTTTTATTTTATTTTGTGGTTGTTTATCCTTTTCTTTATTTGTGCATATATATATAAAATAACATGAGTTGCCTGCTAGAAGTTGTTTACCCCTAGGTTGTATCATTTAGGATTAAATTTGCAGCATCTAGATCTAATTTCCTGTCTTGCATATTGCATGAAGAATGCTAGAATTAGGTAAGCACTTCTAACTTTGCATTTCTACCTATCATGCAAATGCATTTGGATTAATTTCAAGACCACCTAATTTGTATTGAATAGATCTAACAAGTGGTCATATTTAATTTTTTTGAAAAAGGACTAATTACAGGAGGGACATTTAAAAATCAAGGACTTGATTTTCAAACTTGGCTTGCGATTCAAAATTCAAAATTTTTTGCAGTGTATGCACACTTATATCTCTTGCACCACGACATGCTTTTAGACACTCAGGTTTGAAACTAATAGGACTAGATCCTCTTATTACTGGGGTTTAAAGTGACCCGAACTTTAGGTCAGAGGTAAAGTTGCTTCCAAACCTTGCAGATTGAGGGATGTTAAGAAGAACCGTGAAAGCAACACTTCAAAGGTAGGGCTTGACCTTACTTGTGATGAGTACCTCATCATGAACCCTAACTAGCACTTTTTGACCTAATAAATTGAACAAAATCTCCTACAAAACCTAAGGGAAGGCCTAAATCTGGGAATTACAAATCTGAGAATAAAATAATTCACAAGGGGTAAAACTGTAATTTTACCATTGCAGTACATAAACGGGATATCCAAGGGTCTAGACACAGGTCAAATGGGCTTACTAAGAAAAAAAGTGGGATGGTTTGATCAGGAAAGGGTTATGACAATCTAGGAATTAAATGACATTCTGTAACCCTAAAACAAATCTACTTTAATTTACAAAGTTTCAGGAAAGATAAAAATCAATTAAACCCTCTAAAATTCATGAAAAAATATCCCCTAGGGTTTAGAACCTTCAATTTGGCCTTTGGAACCTATCTTGACCTAGATTGAGAACCACACCCAATTTTTGACCTAATTTGAGTTTTTGTGCAAAATGTCTGACCAAACATGGTCAAACCTAAAATCCAACTTTACCATTGGATTCCTTAGGTCCTAATTAGGGTTATATCCAAATTTGGACCTAAGGAAAGGTCACCTTGACCCACTTTACAAAATGGTCCTCAATAATTACTTTTTGACCCTTAGCTTTTTGGACTCTTGCAGATACCCCCCTACCTTTCTCATCTCTTTCTTCAGATAGGTCCCTCTACCCTCGTCTGCGCAGGCCATACCTTCGGAGACTTTGCGTGGAGGATGACGCTGCACAGACCTGGGGAGCCGGCCCTAGATTTGAAAGGAGGACTCCTTGCATTGTCCTCTTTTGCATGGGCTGGCTCCCATGTCCTGCCAGCTACCATACCTCTCGTGCGAACGCTCGAGAGGTATGGGTCTTTTTCCGGCCATGCCTCCGGCGAGGAACCCACGTCTCCTCTTCGTGATTCCCTCTTGGCCAACACCTATTTAAGGAGCGGCAGCCCCTGCCGCTTCCTTCAAGCTTGTTTTGGTGGAAGAAAACCCTCAAAATTCATCTCCTCCTCCTCCGGCCATTCACCCGCAGGCTCCGACGACCCTCCTCCTCCTCTCTCGTCGCCCTACCACCATACCAGTGGCAGGGTTACCTCCGCCGTCGTCTGCTGTGACTGGCCGTACCAGCAGGCACCCTCCAGCACCTCTTCCTCGTCGCCATCCCTTCTCCTGGGCCCTTTCGTCTCCGGCGACAGCAGCGCAGCTGCTCGCCACCTCCGCCCCCTCCCCCTTCGTCCAGAGACTCTTAGTTAAGTCCCTCTTTCTGCTCTTTATTTTTCCCTCATTTATTTCTGACTTTCCGCCCCACTGCTCACACACCACCGCCATCTTCTCCATCTCTGGCCAACATCCGACGAGACTCACCCATCACTCCATGCCTCCACACGTCTCGCCACCAACCTCTTCACCTCCTCCATCGACCGCTGAACACTTTCCACCCACTCAGACCGCCACACACACTCCACGCTTCCACCGGACAAACCCACTCACACAGTCACAAACAAACCTAGGCACGCACGCCTAGGCCGGTCTGAGCCACGCCAACCACCGTCCCACCTTCTCCAAGACTCGACGAAGCTCCTCGTGTGTTTTAATGGGGCCGCAAGGTTGTATTCAGTGCTCTCAAGTTTAGCCCTCCGCCGCCATTGATGACCGCAAGCAGCTTGCTTGCTTCAAAGCTCTAGGCTACGCTAGTCCCAGGTCTCTGTCTCAGGCTGCGTGGAAGACACTCGCGCACACTTCGGGGCTGTCAATTGGTGTCAAAGGCAGTAGCAGCTGATGTGATCAGGGAAGCCTTCTACTGTGGGCGCAAGCGCGGAAGAGGGTGGGACTTTAGTCCCACCTCGGAAGTTTGCGAGCGGGCACGCACGCATAAATTGAAAAAGTGTCTTAGGCTAGTTGCCTCAAGACACAGGGTGAGGTCCCTCGCCCTCACCACGCCTCATCCGTGACACTTCCCCCGCGGGCCTGGCCCCCAGATCTGACTAACTCTGCCTGTGCACACCTCGCGCACCACGCATGCCTGTGCGCCTGGTCCCAGGCGCGTCACCAGACCTGCATACTCGACTAAGGCTCTGGGAGAGCGAACCCTGGAGTGAATCTGAGAGAGAGAGATGCGGGGAGGGTAGGGGTTAGGTTTTGCCTGACCTATCACTTATGCAGGGAACAGGAGAGGAAGCTAAGGAGGAGGAGCGGTGAGGACTTAGCCACAAGAAGAAAGCTACGGCCAGAGGGAAAGGGAGGACTCACACAGCAGAGAAGAAGAAGAGAAAAAGAAGCAGCATAGAAGAAAGAAGAAGGAGAAGTCAGAAGGACTAGGCACACATCAGAGAAGAAGAAAAGAAGAAGAAGAAGCCAAGAGGAAGAAGAAGAACTAGCAGTAGCAGCACTGTAGCAACTGGCATTTAAGGCGTCTGACCCTTGGAGTCAGACGTCTTAAAAGAGAAAGAAGAGAGGCAGACAAAAGAAATAAAAGAAGACATTTTTCCCCTTTCTTTAGTCTTTTGTAAAATAGTATATATTGTAAATTGTGATTTTGTACGCTTCTAGAACCAAGTTTTGCTCCCTGAGTTCGACCTCGGAGATTTTCTATTTTCGAGTAATAAAATACAATCAAACCGGTCCTCCACGAACCATTTTTTGGCGCCGTTGCCGAGAAGCAACGGGCATTCTAGAAGCTATTAAATCACAATTTCTGATTGAATATTGACTTAATCTCTCTTCTGTTGTGCAAGCACAGGAAGGCAAGAAGGAACAAGCTGCAGCACAACAACCACACCAAGGGACAAGTAACCTCCTACCCTCTCTTAAGCCCCTTAAATTCTAAAGAGGAAAAAGAAAAAGAAAAATTAATCTAGGGTTACCTATCTTCTATACATAGTAATTCACAAAGTTGCCTACTTTTAAATTTCAACACATTTTATCTGCATATCCACTTAAGGTAATTAAGGCTAAAACCTTCTTGCTTGAGCCCTAGTTATCCAATTCTGAGGCAACTAATTGGACCAATTAGAGCCAACTTAGGATTCAAATCAAGAATTGAAAATTCCAAAAAGAGGTGTGCCTAAACCATTGCTTGAAAAGACCTATTAAGTGAAACCCTAAGCAATCCAGCTCTTAATTCACTTGAACCATAAAAGAAAGGACCTAATAAGCTCTCACAGGAACTAATAGGTGAAGTTGATCCCTTGGATCAACCAACCTTTGAATTAGGTCACTTTTTACACACAAAAGGCTTAAAGTTCAAGTGAAACCCTAAGCACCTTGATCTTAATTAAAAGTGGTAGACTTAAGAGGTCAAGGTCCCCATTCTAGTCTACCTGGAATCTCAGTGACAAGAGAGGTCGGGTGGGGGAAACCCTGTAACCCGTGGGGGCGCTCTACCGTGTAGGGGTCTTCGCAGGACTCACCCTCTCTGGCTGCCCAGGTAATTCTCAGGTGGATGACCTTCTGATCAAGGGGTATCATCCACCCTGAACCTCTATAGTCACCCAACATTTTGGGTGCCTTGATTGGGTCCAACACCTTCTAACCTTGTCCAATCCATCAGTGTATGTTTGGTAGGAGGTCCTTGAAACCTCCTCTAGAAATCCACTCTCCCCGAGGCCAAGCCTCAGTACCTTTGTTTGTGCAACAACCACTTCACATAGACCTCTCTTCTGACTCTAAAACTACTTCCCCTTCTTCCACAATGGCTCAGCCTGTTGAAGAAGAGAATAATCTTGAGCACCAACTCCAGCGACTCAATGATCTCTTCCAAAACTTCATGAACCCATCGCAGTGCCCTATGATGCGAGATCACTATAATCCCGCTGCGATGGCAATTGAGCCTCGAGTTAGAATCCTGACTGGAGGACCTGATTCTGAATTGAAGCCCAACATGATTCATGCCATACCTAAATTCCATGGGCTTAACTCTGAAGATCCCTTCCAGCATATCAAACAACTTAAGCATCTGGCCTAGACCTTTGGATCAGATGTGCAGAATCGGGATATCTTACTCATGAAGATGTTCTCTTTCTCCCTTATGGACAAGGCGGCTCATTGGTATCAAACACAGACCCGCACGATCAACACTTGGGAAGAACTTTAGTCTGAGTTTTTGAAAAAATTCTTTCCCGTTGTTCAAACAAATGCCTTGCGTCATCAGATTACTCACTTCACGCAGCAGACGGGAGAACCTCTTCATGAGGCATGGGATCGATTTCAGGATCTCATGAGAAAGTGCCCCCATCACGAAGTTCCTAAATGGGAACAAGTCTAGTCTTTTTACCAGGGACTCCGTGAAGATATTGGACTATTCGCCAATGCAACTTGCGGAGGGAATATCATGGGTCAACATGAAGACACTGTGTGAGAGATTCTCAAGAATATGTGCGAGAACTCCATCAACAATGACTCCATGGGATTATTTGACAGGACGAATACCCATGCAGCGACGAACCTTAAGGGAGCACATGAGACGCAGGGCCTGTCCGCATCAATCGACCTGAAATTAATGGCCAGTCGGTTGGACAAGGTCTCAATTATTGAGAAGAAGGTGGACGAGCTGACTTAGCACTTGCAGCGAGCCACCTCTGCGTAGAACTCCTTCGCACAGCCACCTCCTGCACGGGAAACTGTGCAGAACATTTTTCACCGACCTTCTCCTGGGATGGACTCGTATCTGCCCCCATCTGACTCCAGGACCAGAGGGATCTCTGATCCTTTCTATCCTTGCCGAGGGAACCCTACTCACCCATTCTCTGACTTTCCTGAGGCTCCTCAGACTTGCGAGGACCTCGACGCCATCTAGAATGACCCATTTTCCAACACCTACAACCCTGGATGGCGGAACCATCCCAATTTCCAGTGGATGGGAAATTCTTAGAACCCAAGACCACCCTTTTAGCCCTGTCCACAAGCCCCTCGTCCTTATCAGTTGCCTCAGCCTCAGCCCAACCCCACTTATCCATCCGGGCCCAACCAAGACCAAATGTCCCTTATCCTCCAGACTCTGGCTGACATTCAAAGAACGAATGCGGCTATCCAGAAACAACATAAGGACAAAATCACAGAGGTCCGCAACCAACTCGCCCAGTTGGTGAATTCTCGCCAACCAGCCACACTTCCTTTTCAGCCTCTTCCTAACCCTAATAGCGGGCTGACCCAGCGGCACGTTATGAACCCAAACCCAGGCCAAGCACACTTGATCTATCAGGCCCCTTCTGTTCCATAACTTAATGGGATGGAAGCTTCAACCTCCTATGCGGGTTACCAACAGCAGCAACCCATCCTACCAAACCCAACCAAAACCAGGCAGGACTAAATTTGGTAACAACCCGTAGTGGTAAAGCAACCCAAGACCCACCCTATCCAGACCACTCCAAGCCTGGTAGTGACCCAAACCCTAGGACAGTCATCCAAGATGTTCCTATCCCTGTCCCAGATCAAAAACCTGGACCTATCCTAGAGGAACCAACCAAGGTTCCATTTCCTGAGGCCTTGACCAAGGGAAAGAGGACAGCTAAACCCGTGGCTCCCGAGGAGGACCTGATCAAGCTCTTTGAGTAGGTCCAAATAAACATCCCCTTGATGGATGCGATCCGCCACGTACCGGCTTACGCACGATTCTTGAAGAACGTGTGTACACCTCAGCGTAAGTTGCGAACCAAGAGTGGGAGTCCCATTGTACTATCAGAGCAAGCCAGCTCTGTGATCCTGAGTAAACTCCTACCCAAGGCAAAAGACCCAGGCACTCCCTTGATTTCATGTAAGATTGGTGAAACCCAGTTTGATAGAGCATTATTAGACTTAGGTGCCTCCATAAACTTGATACCCACATCCCTACTTAACCACCTAGAAGAATCTAAACTGAAGCCAACTGAGGTGACATTGCAGTTAGCCGATCGATCTATCAAGTCACCTAAGGGAATTCTTGAGGATGTTATTGTTAGGGTGCGGGATTTCTACTTCCCTATAGATTTTATAGCTCTAGACATGGACACACCTGAGAATCCAAGGGATACACCAATCATACTAGGGAGACCTTTTTTGGCCACTACAAGGGCCAATATAAGTTGTGAAGCGGGCCAAATAGAGCTGAAATTCGGGAATTAGACTCTCAAGATTGATATCTTTAAGACCCAACAAGGGATTAATTGTGGTGTCGTTGAACAAATTTGTGACATCAGAGCCGTGGTTGATGAACCACAAATTGAGGACAACATGATTATCCCTCATCAACCACAAGAAGATCTTAAACCGCAATTAGAGGAGTCAGAACTTAATCTAGATAGACCCATAACTCCTACCCTTGTACCCCACACTCACTCTGAACCACCTGCTGCTGCTGATAACCCGTTCTTGAACTCAAACCCCTTCCTAATCATTTGAAATACGTCTTTTTGGGTTCCAATCAGACACTTCCTGTGATTATAAACTCCAAACTCACACCTGACCTAGAATCCTGTTTGATTGCTATTCTCCAGCAACATCGCAGAGCCATTGGTTGGACTCTCGATGATTTGACTGGAATAAGTCCCTCTTGCTGCACACACCGCATCTATTCTGAAGAGGGTGCACAACCTTCACGTAAGATGCAGAGATGTCTGAACCCCAATTTGTAGGAGGTCATGAAAAAGGAGATCATTAAGTGGTTAGATGCAGGGATCATCTACCCTATCTTCGATAGTCGCTGGGTGAGCCCAATCCAGATTATGACTAAGAAGGCAGGGCTCACCACCATCACGACTAAAATCGGAGAGGTCATACCTACCCGTATAGCCAACTCGTGGAGAGTCTGCATAGATTACCGAAGACTCAATTCCTCCACGAAGAAGGATCATTTCCCACTACCGTTTATTGATCAGATTCTCGAAAAACTAGCAGGAAATAGATTCTTCTGCTTTCTTGACAGGTACTCCGGTTATAACCAAGTGGCGATTCATCCAGAGGACCAAGAGAAGACCACGTTCACCTGCCCCTTTGGGACGTACGCGTTCCGAAGGATGCCCTTCGGTCACTGCAATGCACCGGCGACTTTTCAGCGGTGTATGCTTGCCATATTCTCTAATATGGTAGGTGATTATCTGGAAGTCTTCATGGATGACTTCTCAGCTGTTGGGGCATCATTTGACGATTGCCTCCAGCACTTGGTTCACATACTCAAGCGTTGCATTGACATAAATCTGGTTCTTTCCTGGGAAAAGAGACACTTTATGGTGCCTGAGGGGATTGTCCTGGGAAACTTAATTTCTGAGAAAGGCATCCAGGTGGATCGAGTTAAGGTTAATCTGATTTCTAAACTTTCTATGCCTAGCTCGATCAGGGACATCCGATCTTTTCTGGGGCATGTCAGTTTTTACCGTCATTTCATCCCTGATTTCTTGAAAATTGCACGCCCCCTGACTACTCTTCTCTCCAAGGATGTACCCTTTGAGATTTCCAAGGAATGCACTCAAGCTTTTGAGATTCTTCGTGACCGAGTCACTCAAGCCCCAATCCTACAATCCCGTGATTGGTCTCAACCCTTTGAGATCATGTGCGATGCATCTGACTTTGCTGTAGGAGCGATTCTGGGGTAGAGGATTGACAGGAAACCCGTGGTCATCTACTACGCTAGCAAAACACTTGACGAGGCTCAGCGTAACTACACGGTTACGGAGAAAGAGCTGTTAGTTGTAGTATTTGCCCTCGAAAAATTCAGATCTTATCTCCTGGGTTCCCACGTCATAATCTACTCGGATCACACAGCTGTGAGGCATCTCCTTGTGAAGAAGGACGCGAAGCCTCGATTAATCCGATGGATCTTGTTGTTGCAAGAATTTGACCTCGAGATTCGCGACAAGGCGGGAAGACAAAATATGGTAGCTGACCATTTGTCTCGCCTTCGTTCTGAGATCATCGATCCTTCTGGACCCATCATGGAGCATTTTCCTGATGAGCACCTCTTGACTATTGGTACCAGGCTTCCATGGTTTGCTGATATAGTAAACTAGTTGGCATCACACCAGCGATGTGTCCCGGAGGTCGAAATCAATGACATTCTCTCTTTCTGCCATGACCGGGCATGCGGTGGCCATTTTTCTGGGCATAAAACCGCATCAAAAATCCTTTAGTGTGGCTTTTACTGGCCCACTATCTTCAGGACGCATACAGTCACTGTAAGGCATGCAGTCGTTGCCAAACTTTGGGCAACATGAGCCATCGCGACATGATGCCTTTACAGCCGATTCTCGTATGCGAGATTTTCGATATTTGGGGGATTGATTTTATGGGCCCCTTCCCTATCTCGGACAGCTTCGAGTACATTCTACTCGCTGTTGACTACGTGTCCAAATGGATCGAAGCTATTCCGACCCAAACCTGTGATCACAAGATCGTCATCAAATTATTCATCAGAACATCTTCTCACGGTTCGGGATTCCTTGTGCGATCATCTCTGATGGAGGGACCCATTTTACCAACTCTCAGTTCAGGTCACTGATGACCAAATACGGGGTGTCGCATCGAATCTCTACTCCTTATCACCCCCAGACTAATGGTCTAGTTGAGCTATCAAATCGAGAGATCAAGAAAATCATGTAGGTTACTGTTTGACCTGACAGGAAAAACTGGTCATCTCGACTTTCAAAAGCTTTGTGGGCTTATAGGATCGCCTACAAAACCCAATTAGGTATGTCTCCTTTTAGATTGGTGTATGGGAAGGCGTGTCACCTTTCCGTTGAATTGGAGCACAAAGCCTATTGGGTAGTACGGAATTGTAACCTAGATCTTTCTAAGGCTGGAACCCACAAAAAGCTTCAGATAAGCGAGATTGATGAAGTACGCCTTGATGTGTATGAGAACTCGTGAATCTACTAAGAGTGGGTTAAAGCCTTTCATGACAAGCATATATCCAAAAAGATCTTCTACCCTGGTCAGAAGGTCCTACTCTTTGATGCCCGACTTAAATTGTTCCCTGGGAAACTGCGATCCAAGTGGGTCAGACCATATCTTGTTCGACAGACTTTTGGAAATGGAGCCGTCGAGATCAGTCCGCTCAGCCACGATTCCGAACCTTTCATCGTGAATAGTCAGAGACTCAAACCATTCATTGACGTAACCAATACAGATTTGGCTGAGTCATCATTTATCCTCCATTCTCCTTGAGCTTATTGTGCCCAGCCGATGGCGTAAAACTCAATGCTTAACGGGAGGCAGCCCGTCATTCTTGTTGAAAAATCGAAACCTTTTTCTGACAATTCTTTGCACTTTAGGTTCAGCCCTTAGGACAGCCGACTTCACCTCAGGTACTCGTATCTGAGATTAGAAATCGTCCGCAATAGTCACCTCGACCTATCCACTCACCCAAAATCTGTCCTAATGCTTGAACTTGGCCAAATAAAATCCACCTAATGTACAATGAGGACATTGCAAACCTTAGGCATGGGGGGGTATGAAAGTGCAATAAAAAGTCACAACAAGAAAAGGTTTCAACAAAAAAATCTACATATATGGAAAAAAAAAACTTTGGAGGAGGGAAGAAAGTGCTGGTAAGCTTCACAAAAGGAGGAAAAGAGCAGAACATTAAAAAGGAGCACAAAATGAAAAAGAAAATGGATAGTCATTAGTAAGAAATTAAGGAATTAATCAAAGTTCTAGACCACTTTAAAGAAAAGCAAAGAGAAAGTGCACAACAAGATTAGTAAGAACGCAAACTTTAGGCATTCTTGGCTAGACTCTTAGTACTCGTTAAGATCTAGATATTCCTCAAGAGTTTGAGGAAAATGAAAAGCTTAAGTATTAGGTCTAAGGCTTAGGGAGCATTCGGCCTCGACAACTGACCTTCGATTTATGGGACTTGGTAACCTAAGCACCTAAATTCACACACACAGTCTGGTTCGGTGAGCATAAATATCAAAATCATGCAGAAGCGATTCAAATATTCTGAAAATGTCACCTAGATTAGGAACGGCCGATCAACACAAGTTGATTTAGACGAGTTCCTGACGCGGAGAGGTGGGAAATTCCCCTCAAAGGTGCGTAACAACATATCATCTCCTCGGTGCTTGTCTCCTAGGATATTTACATATCCTACCAGGGGCATGTAAGCACCCTGCTAGTTCAGATTCCATGGATAGCATTATCAAGAAATGTCAATTGCCAGGGTCAGAATTTGGCTACGGAACACCATGGATGGGATTATCTCGAAATCTCGAAAGCCAGGGTTCTGGGGGTTACCATGGGCGGTACTATCTCGAAGCATCGATTGCCAGGGACCTTTGAGGGTTGATGATGGGGATGAGGAATCCGATATTGACGGTGTTGTGAAGCAAATCCTAAGCTAGAATTAAAAAGAAAAGAGAGAGAAAACTCTCCAAACAAATAAACCCTTTGTCTCTCTCTTACAAAAAGCACTGCAAATTGAACCAAGGCTAAAAATGTCTCAAGCACGGGTGCTTTAACCACGGAGTCCAATAAACTTTAGGGTAGTTCCTGTAGGCCTCAAAAACCTTTGTTAAAGACTGAGGCTAAAGCTAGACAGATCTGGATCTTGGTTGGTGCTAAAGTACCTTTTAGGCCTATGGTTGGCATTCTGACCTAATCAAGGATACAAGAGAAAAAGCACTTATCAAATTTGATGAAAGGAATTCATGATCTGGAATAGAGGTTAAAACCTTAAATTTTTGCTAAGGGACTAGCAAAAGCTAGTCATGGGAGTATGATGAGCACCTCATCATGAACCCTAACTAGCACTTTTTGACCTAATAAATTGAACAAAAGCTCCTACAAAACCTAAGGGAAGGCCTAAATCTGGGAATTACAAATCTGAGAATAAAATAATTCACAAGGGGTAAAATTGTAATTTTACCATTGCAGTACATAAATAAGATATCTAAGGGTCCAGACATAGGTCAAATGGGCTTACTAAGAAAAAAAGTGGGATGATTTGATCAGGAAAGGGTTATGACAAAATCTAGGAATTAAATGACATTCTGTAACCCTAAAACAAACCCACTTTAATTCACAAAGTTTCAGGCAAGATAAAAATCAATTAAATCCTCTAAAATTCATAAAAAAATATTCCCTAGGGTTTAAAACCTTCAATTTGGCCTTTGGAACTTATCTTGACCTAGATTGAGAACCATACCAAATTTTTGACCTAATTTGGATTTTTATGTAAAATGTCTGATCAAACATGGTCAAACCTAAAATCCAACCTCACCATTGGATTCCTTAGGTCCCAATTAGGGTTATACCAAAATTTGGACCTAAGGAAAGGTCACCTTGACCTACTTTACAAAACGGTCCACAACAATTACTTTTTGACCCTTAGCTTTTTAGACTCCTGCAGATACCCCCCTACCTTTCTAGTCTCTTTCTTCAGATAGGTCCCTCTACCCCCGTCTGTGCAGGCCATTCCTCCGGCGACTTTGCACGTAGGATGGCGCTGCACAGACCTGGGGAGCAGGCCCCAGATTTGAAAGGACTCCTTGCGTTGTCCTCTTCTGCATGGGCTGACTCCCATGCCCTGCTGGCCACCATACCTCTCATGCGAATGCTCAAGAGGTATGGGTCTTTTTCCGACCATACCTCCGGTGAGGAACCTACGTCTCCACTTCGCGATTCCCTCTCGGCCAACACCTATTTAAGGAGCGACAGCCCCTGCTGCTTCTTTCAAGCCTATTTTGGTCGAAGAAAACCCTCAAAATTTGTCTCCTCCTCCTTCGACCATTCGCTCGCAGGCTCCGGCGACCCTCCTCCTCCTCTCTCGTCGCCCTGCCACCATACCAGTGGCAGGGTTACCTCCGTCGTCGTCCACTGTGCCTGGCCGTACCAGCAGGCACCCTCCAGCACCTCTTCCTCGTTGCCGTCCCTTCTCCTAGGCCCTTTCGTCTCCTGCGATAGTAGCGCAGCCGCTTGCCTCCTCCGCCCCCTCCCCCTTCGTCCAGAGACTCTTAGTTAAGTCCCCTCTTTCTGCTCTTTATTTTTCCCTCATTTATTTCTGACTTTCCGCCCCACTGCTCACACACCACTGCCATCTTCTCCATCTCTGGCCAACATCCGGCGAGACGCACCCATCACTCCATGCCTCCACACATCTCGCCACCAACCTCTTCACCTCCGCCATCGACCGCTGAACACTTTCCACCCACTCAAAGACCGCCACACACACTCCACGCTTCCACCGGACAAACCCACTCACACAGTCACAGACAAACCTAGGCACGCACGCCTAGGCCGGTCTGAGCCACGCCAACCACCGTCCCACCTTCTCCAAGACTCGGCGAAGCTCCTCGTGTGTTTTAATGGGACCGCAAGGTTGTATTCAGTGCTTTTAGGTTTAGCCCTCGACCGCCATTGATGACCACAAGCAGCTTGCTTGCTTCAGAGCTCTAGGCTACGCTAGTCCCAGGTCTCTGTCTCAAGCTGCGTGGAAGACACTCGCGCACACTTCAGGGCTATCAATTGGTGTCAAAGGAAGTAGCAGCTGCTGCAATCAAGGAAGCCTTCTGCTGCGGGCGCAAGTGCGAAAGCGGGTGGGACTTTAGTCCCACGTCGGAAGTTTGCGAGCGGGCACGCACGCATAAATTGAAAAAGTGTCATACTCTAGTTGCCTTAAGACACATAGGGGTGAGGTCCCTCGTCCTCACCACACCTCATCCGCGACACTTCCCCCGCGGACCTGGCCCCCAGATCCGACTAACTCTGCCTGTGCACACCTTGCACAGCACCCACACCGGTGCGCCTGGTCCCAGGCGCGTCACCCGACCCGCATACCTGACTAAGGCTCTAGGAGAGCGAACCCTAGAGTGAATATGAGAGAGAGAGAGACGCGGGGAGGGTATTGGTTAGGTTTTGCCTGACCGATCACCTGTGCAGGGAACAAGAGAGGAAGCTAAGGAGGAGGAGCGGCGAGGACTTAGTCGCAAGAAGAAAGCTGCGACCAGAGGGAAAGGGAGAAGGACTCGCACAACAGAGAAGAAGAAGAGAAAAAGAAGCAGCAGAGAAGAAAGAAGAAGGAGAAGTCAGAAGGACTAGGTGCACAACAGAGAAGATGAAAAGAAGAAGAAGCCAAGAGGAAGAAGAAGAACCAGCAGTAGCAGCACTGTAGCAACTGACATTTAAGGCGTCTGACCCTTAGAGTCAGACGTCTGAAAAGAGAAAGAAGAGAGGTAGACAAAAGAAAAAGAAGTCATTTTTTCCCTTTCTTTAGTCTTTTGTAAAACAATATATATTGTAAATTGTGATTTTGTACGCTTCTAGAATCAAGTTTTGCTCCTTGAGTTCGACCTCGGAGATTTTCTGTTTTGGAGTAATAAAATAGAATCAAACCAGTCCTCCACGGACCAACTTGCATCCCTCTTTGCCATGTTTGGTTTTGACTAAACTTTTTGGGCTTTAGGGAGGATCACCTAAGTCCCAGTTAGGTCTTCTTAGGCGTATCGTAGGTTGACAAGTAGGTGCGTAACTATTTAGATAACTTGATTTGTCACCTACAAGTGGACTTAAATCTCAAAAGCCTAACTGATTAAAGACCTAAAAAGTCCTTTGATTTGTGTTTTATTGGGAGGAATCTGATTGTGGTGTGAGTTAGAATGGACCACGTTGACTTTCATCCTTTCACAACTTGCCCACACCCTTACCCCCATTATGCAATCTTTAATCCCATACATCGAGATGGTCCATTTTTTGATGGACAAAATGACAATCATTGGGATTCTTTTTACTCCTACTATAGGAGTATTGGTTTAATTAAGCTCCAAAGCAGTGAGCAGAACCTAGGAGCGAGATTTGCCTTGCCCAATATCCCACACACCATAGGAACACCCAACCCACCCTCCCTGATTGATTGTAATGGTTGGACAGACACTCCTAGGTACTATAAGCTTGAGCCTGACTCCTCTCCTAATAGTAATGATGACTTCTCCTCATTGAAGATGGAAATACAGAAAAATGCAAGACGAAATGATTGAATTATTGGGAGAATCTTCGAGAGTAGGCCAACAGCAAAAAGAAGAAATTAACCACCCAATCTACCCTATTGAGGATGAAGTGCACCCCTCTACATTAGATGCATCTCCCGTGGGAGAGCCACACCCTAAGTTAGAGGGGAATGTTGGGGATTATGTAAGGGAGAATAGCTACTTTTCGAGGATTGATTTTGAAACCTCCCCACTAGATGACACTTCCTTAAGAGGTCCACGCCTTAAGTGGGAGGAGGATATGTATGAAAGTAGCTATGCATTGGATGAAGAAAGGTGATAACCTGAGGAAGATGATGATCATGTTGAGTATCCACTTGAATTATATTGGAGTCAAAAGAAGGGAATGATGGTACCATTGGAAGACCTCGACCCCGATGATAGTATTTTCATGACATTTGATGAAGTGGGTCGAAGTAAGTTGTTAATCCTGCCCTCCCTTCTGATCACGAGATGGAACTCAAGCACACCCTTAGGGAACCTAACCCTGAAGAAATTGACCTATCTAGGAGTTTGATGTTACCAGTGTGAACCATTTACCCTAGATAGAGTGCCCTAGGGGATCTACTGAGATCTTAGATGATTCTAGAGCTCGAGTACATGATGAATCGTATGATGAGGAGAAGGATGAATTATATGAGGAACCTACATTCAAGATTTGGAGTGACACTAAGGGTGATTATGTCTTATTTGAAAAATTAGCCCCCGAGGATGTCACAAAGTTGACCAAATTAGGTTTCCTTAGCACACCCATTGGTGATATCTCTCCTCATGATGAAATAATGGAAAATTTGGAAGCAACTTCTGAGATTAATGTGGATTCGCATATAGACTCCGGGGAGATTTAGGTAAAGAACAAGAACCTGGGGATGACATTGATAGGATAATCCCTAGATCTGTTGCTTCCAACCTGCCTTCATACAATTGGGAGTTACCCTATGATTTGCCTATGTCTAAAGGCGAAATTTTGACTCCATACCTTGAAATGATCACCAATGAAGTGCAGGAAGATACTTGTGATAGTATAAGGGATGCTAGGGATGCGATTGAGGAATTAGGAAGGTTGTTAGGAATGGACACTAAGCCGATTAGACCCAACCTAGATCTTATGGCCATCCCGCAACCTCGAAACTTAGACACCCTAGACAATCCTTGACTTAAAGACATGCTCACTACTATTTTGACCAGGGAGCTTAATAGACCAATATCTCTTGTAATGGGGTACCAAGTATGGATTGATGCTTTCTAATGTCAATCTATCACCCTAGGGGTTTATTTCTGCACCATTCCTTTTAGAGGATCTTTATCATCCTCCCCCTACCCCTATGGAGGTTGTTATTCCCTCCTATCCTTTAGAACTGCCTCCGGTGACCTGGGATGATTTCATTCCCATCATGGTTGGGCGAGCATTTGCTATTGGGATTCATCATCATCTTGCCAACATCCTAGGTTACCTATTTTCTAGGCCAGCATTACTTTGCTCATTTTTAAGGCCTATTTCTCTGGTTTTGGAACCTGACTTGTAGGTTCTTTGGTTACTCGGCTGCCAACAAAATAATGGCAGCTCATCTCTGACCCACGTAATATTCTTCTATGCAATGGGGACATTGCAGATTTTAGGCATGGGGTGGTGTACTTGGGGATATATATAGCATTTATACATAGTGCATTCATGCATTTAGTTAAAGCATTCTGCATTGCATACATTTGCATTGAAAAAAATAAAAACTAAAAAATGAAAAACAAAAAACATGTTGCATTGAGCTTAATTAGCTGGCCCTGCATTCTTAGGCATAAGACATGAACTTTAGGTTAGACTAAGTTGACTCTAGGTGTCTGACTTTAGAAGCTAAGTTGAGCTATTAGCTTTAGACCCTTAGGGTCCTTTGTAGACTTAAAAACTTAAGTAGGAGTTAAGTTATGGACCATTCCTTAAGAGGTTGCGGAAGGAAAGCTACGGATTGAGTAAAAGGTTGGATAGTACCTGGTGTGTTTTTTTATCTTTTGGTTTATGGGTCGTCATAACCTAAGCATCCACATTTCACACACACTTGATCTTGTGTAAATAGTGATCACCCTGATTCATTTCTTAAAGAAATTTTGGTTCTCTTAGTTTTGACTTAGGAGAAGCTTGAAAACACAATTTGATTGGAAGAGTTCCTGCTGCAAGAGAGGTGGAGTATATACTCACCTTAAGGATGCGATGATAACATATCACCTCCTTGGTACTTGTCTCTTGGGATGTCCGTCCTACTGGGGGCATGTAAGTTCATTGTGCGGTTCAGGTACCATGGGCAGCCCTATCTTGAAGTACCGATTGCCACAGGCCTGAATTCGCTTAAGAAATCCATGGGTGATACTATCTCAAAGTGTCGATTGCCAAGAGTTCTTGGGGTCTCTATGGGCAGTACTATCTCGAAGCATCGAAAGCCAGGCACCCTTCGAGGTTTGGTGATGGGGACAATGAATCCGACACAGACCGTGTTGATAGCTGACCTAAGGTTAGACTTAAAGGAATCAAACAAATATATATAAATATATAAAAATCCTCTTACTCTCTTTCTAGGTTGGTAATCATACCAACCTCAAATAAATCAGACCATTGCACATGTATGGATGCTTTAATCTCTGTAATCAATAAACCTTAGGGTAGAGCTAGAAATCAAGAAAACCCGTGCCTGCAACTCGTTCTTAGCCGACCTAGTTTGTAACTTAGCAACTACTTGGGAACCTTAGGTCTAGAGTCAGAACTAAACATGTTTCTAAAGAAAAACCGATTGCGTTGGCTAGTCCGCTTGAAGAGTTGGGTTATTGCTTGAGTTTGCTAGGGACTAGCAAAAACTAGGCATAGGAGCATTTGATTAGCCCAAATTGGTGGGCTATTTAAATATGTGAATGCCTAGATATTAAGATATCCTTAACATTTAGCTAGCATATATTAGGATGTAAATAAATTACTTTATATTTTTAGCTTAATTGCATTATTCATTCATTGCATGCATTTAGAATTAACTTAGAATTGCATGCATTTGATTAGTTAATCAATTAGGTGAATTACATGCATTGTTTTAATTTAACATAGAAGTTAAGGATTTGTGCATAAATAACCATAATATTTTATTATTTTCCTATTCTCTTCTTCCATAGGTAACAACTGCTTCTCCTCCTCACGCACCCATTCACACATAGCTGCAAGCATTCATTTGCCATGAAGAGGATCTGATCCCGCCTCTCTGTTTTCAAATTCATCACCTGCAGCTATACAGGGAGGAGGAGACGACCATGCATAGGGAGACTCTGCCCCGACTCCGTCACTGTGAAAGGCTTCGAGCTCACCTTCACCTCCACCACCGTGTGTCTCCAAGGCCGAGCTCCACCACATCGTGGGCCAGAGAGGTGACAGCTCGTCGCGCCAAGCTGGTGGACTCGTGCCAACACCATCCGCATGTGTCTCCGACGGCCATGCAACCATACCGTGCTTCACCGGAATCAACATCACTAGCAACCACCACCGCAGCCACGCATCAGTAACCATTCTCACAATTTTAAGACGTTCGAGAAGTTTCCCAGACGTCTGAAGCCTCTTTACCACCTTCTTCCTCTTCGTTTCTTCTTCCTCTGTTTCTCCACTTCAACGAAACCCACCACCATCATCACCAACAGCACACCACTACCCTCCTTCTCGCCCGCGCGCACCCCCCGTACATGGCCAACATCACACCCACAACCCGCTCGCCACGCCCGTAGCTGCTCTGCACCACCAGCATTTCCGCACAGCACCTCCGCAACCTCCGCCTGCAACGCACGACCAAGTCCTCCACGGGCTCATGCGCTCAAGCAATAGCCACCTCAACCGCTCACCTTCGCATGCAGCGGCCACGGCTAGTAGCGTGTCCTCCAACAACTTCGCTCGCGCGCTACAGAGCGCGTCCTCCAGCAGCTTCCCTACGGGTGCCTGCGCCTCCACGCACACGCGTGCGCCCTTCAGCAAGCCGTGACTCCGTACACAGAAGCAGTAGCGATAGCCACCACCGCCGCTTCTCTCCTCCATACCGCCACTTCCGGCCACCATTGGCCACGCTACCACCACCACTGGATGCATGCTGGCCTCGCCCAGCTCCGATGAGCTCCTCCCCTCCGGCCATCCTCTCCTCCATGCGTGGAAGCCATCCAAAGGAAGTCCCCTATTTTTGCACAGTAAACCTCCCATTAGTTATTACATTCATATGCCATTACAAGCTTTTGATTTTTTTCTTTTATTAATTAAATATTGTGGCACATTTAAGAGAACACCCTCAAATTTCAACGTAAATGCAGTATCAGCATGATCATGTCTTACTATCCCAATTGAGAAGCGGTTTTGATTCGGTTTCTGGATGAAATTTATCGTGAACATTTATTTTTGACCAGTGCGAGTTTTAATAGGTCATTACCTCCCTGTGGATACGACCTGCTCTTTTGCGAGTGGTTTATTTTAATTACTTTGATTAGTCGATTTTCCACCACTTAGAAATACAACGACAAATCATCTTAATCATCATTTTCAAAAGATAAAATCAATTCATCAAATGGCACCGTTGCCGGGGAGGCAATGAGCCTGTTAGACTCACATTTATTTAATTATTTGTTCACATTTTATTTGAGGCATATTTCAATTCGATTATCTATTTGGTGCGAGGTACACGTATTTGGGGATGTCTTGTCACACCAGCCTCAAAGATCAGGCAATCCTTGACATCGTTGATGGAGTTGCAACACTGTGAGAAGGAGCATTACGCTCGCCTCAACAACGCCTTGGTGGACCTTGTATCCTGTGGAGCATTTTTTGAAAAAGCTAAAAGATTATGTCTTGAATAAGGCAAAACTGGAAGATTCCATTGTAGAAGGTTATCTCGTGGAGGAGTATATAAATTTTACCTTCATGTATATGAATGAAACAGAAAATCACTTTAATAAACTTTAAAGGAACTATGAGGGGGAATACAATGACAATGATGAAGAATGTCTATCAATTTTTTATATTAGAAGAAGGTCGATTCCTCGTACAAAATACAAGCCAATTTTGAAAATTGACAAATGTTGGGCACATCATATATTTTAAAGCAATTTCTAGATATTGATCCATTCTACAAGGAATTTGAACGATTATCTCATTCAAGTATATCTGAATTTGACTTCTTGGATTGGTTTAAAAACTTTGTTAATCAACTGAAAGAGGATAAGGACCCACAATGGATACCAGATTTTAATGTAATTACCGATACACCATTATATTATATACATTATCACTCTGGGTATATAATAAATGGATTCAGATTCAGAATAAAAGAAATTGATGATAGAAAGGTTACACAACAGGACCGAGTTGTTGATTTTGATCTTACCATTGGTCCAAATGTATACTATGGTGAAATTAATGAAATTATGGAGATCAGCTTTAGATATGATCGTAGAGTTGTCTTATTTAAATGTTATTGATTTGATGTTTTTAAAGAGGGCACTGGTTTCAAAATTGACAAGAAACACAAATTTTTGAGTTTAAATCGTAATCGTCAAATTTTTAAGTTTTTTGAACCATTCACATTAGCATGTCAAGCGATACAAGTATTTTATGTCCTCAATAATTGCCCAAGAGGTTGGGTTATACTAATAAGAACAATATTGGGCAATCATTTTGACGCACAATCTAAAGCATAACAAGAATTAAAGGAAAAAAGTTATATAGATTCAAATGCAATAGATATGGATATCTAATGTTAGTAACAATTTATTTCCTTTGTTCATTTTTGTTTTACTTGTGCATTTCATATTTTCGTGTTTCTGTACTTTCTTTGTGTATCTATTTCATTAAAGGTTTACTTTATGTAATTGTTTATTTTTACATTAATGCTTTATATATTATTTTCAACTGTGTTAATTTTTATTTTTTTTGTTATTGTAGATGAAGGGGATTAAGAAAAAAGCCAATAAGAAGGGTTCCCCTCAGACACAGCCATCCACCCAACCTGAGCACCAGGCTCCCTTCCAGTCATTTTTTCTACGACCCAAAGACCTGGTATGATCTCGTGATGTCATATATGCGGGGAGGAAGGGAAAGGGGAAGGGGATTCCTCCTACTAAGCCAGATTATTAGTCGGAGTTGTGGGCATCAGAGGAGGAGGACAAGGATGAGAACAATGCGGTGGAGGGGGAGGAGGAGGGGGAGGATGAGTAGGTTGAGAGTACATCCCCAGTACATGTGGACTTGAGCACGGTGAGTACAAGTGCTAGTAAGAACTTCTATACTTTTAAGAAGTAATTTACTTCTATATTTTAAAACTTATTAAACTTATTATATATTACTGTCTACACAAGTAGAGTAAGAAGAGGATGGGGGAAGACAAAGAATCTAAATCTTTGGCATATCCTTGAGAGCCTGAGAATAACGATCAGGCTTAGAACCACAGGGGAGAATTATCCAAGCTTCATCAATCGAGTGGGCACGATGGTGAAGTCCATCGTGCCACTTTGCTACTTCTACTAGAAGAAGGAGCCTGACAATTGGAGGTAATTCCATGCATCTTAAATATTACTTCTATAACTTTATCTTAAAATTATTTTTATGTAAGATTGATATATTTTTCTAAAATAAACGTAGGTGAGTTACGAGTGGGGTGACGACCCCAATGTCCCTAGTATATCCTTAAGCACGTCATCAAGCTCCATAGAGATTGGAGGACAGAGACCAAGAGAAAAGTAAAATTTTTAAACATTTACATGTTTATTATGTACATGATTTCATATATTATTTCTAATATTTTATATTCGATATTTAGTTTTTCTCAAATAGGTCATCCTAGGAGGCAATGGAGAATTTCCCTCCTAATGTCATGTGTGAACACTAGAAGAAGGCATGAGAGCATTGGCTGGATCCCAAAGCAGAGGTTAGTAATTGCCTTTAAATGCTTATATTAATTTCATATATCTTAAATTCATAACAAAGGATCAATTTATTTAGTAATTTATATATATATATATATGCTTTTATTATAGGAGCAAGCAAGGAAAAATAAGGCCAATAGGGCCAAAGCTCCAGCACAAACCCATTGTTTGGGTAGAAGAAGCATTGAGACGGTTAAGAGCTCTTGGTGTACTTTAGAGATTATAACAACTTCACCCTTGAATATTATGTACTTTAGAGATTTTCTTAATAAAATTGTATCAGATTCATATTTTCAGTCTGCTTTGCATGTTGGGAGAGAGATGAGTAGGATGGATATCTACGAAGTCACCTATAGTAAGGCTGCAGCTGAGGGTGCTCGTAAATAGATTCATGAGTCATACCAGGATAGACACGTAAGTTTCCTAAATTTAAAAACTTCATAACTTTGCTATATTTATTATAATAATAATTTTTAATATGTTTAGGAGAGAATGGTTCACTTGGTGTATACCCCCGATGATGAGACCTCCGACAGCGTCCAACAACCTCTAGATCCAAAGGAGACATTTAGGAGAGTGATGCTATTGGACCACAGTGGTTTCATTCGTAGCATGAGGAAGGCACACACCTTGTCTAGTTGGTATGGGAGGAAAGGATAGTTTCATCTAGTGTCATCGATCAACTGAACCAAAAAATTGACACACTACAGAGATGAGAGGAAGAGAGGGAGAAGAGAGAGGCAGAGATGAAGAATCAGATATATATCATGCAGTCTTAGATGAGTAGGACGAATGATAAGATTCAACAGCTTCTATGCCTTCTTCTGAAGAAGGGACAGTCAGAGCATCCATCTTCATTTGATTACACCACCCATAGACAAGACGATGACATGGGTGAGGCTGGGGGCATCGATGCAGCAATATTTTGATGTTTTCTTTTTTTCTTCATTATTACATGTTTCCTTTTACATGTAAGTATTTGATTATGAAACTTTTTTTTGTAACTTTATTTTTGTGGAATATAAACTTGTTTTCATTCTCGACATTTTGTATAAAAGTAGGTGTTTTGCTAGGTCTAATAGTATTATGAAACTTTTTAGGTTTTGAATAATTTATATCTAGAATAGCAGCTCTTTCCCATAATTTTCATAATTAAAAAAAAATTCCCTACCTTTGCCGTCGATTTTTCCAATAATCGACAGTGCTAAATGGTATTTTTTTAAACAAATATAGCTATTTGTTGTCGCTTATTGCAAAAGTGTTGGCAAAAATATTAATGTCGTCACTTCATAAATGACGATAAGTACAATGACGTTTAAATTTTTATTTTTAAAAAAATTACACCGTCGTTTTTTGAAGCGACGACGTTTACATTTAAACGATGGCAAAAATCTAAAAGTGGTGCATTAATGTGGAAAAATGTGATATACAATCTATGTTGCTTATTTTCTAAATGATAGGAAATAAAAATCCCGTCGGTTATAAAACGACGACAAAAACTCCAATTCGTTTGCTGGGGCAATGATAATTCGACGTCAAATTTTCTTTACAACTGACAGCAAAATGAAACAACGATGCTAGTATGCTGACGCTTTTTGGTGTTAGTTTAAACACCTTTGTCGTCAGTTTCCAATTGACGGTAAAGGTGCAGATTGTTGTAGTGGCATATATGTAAAACCCTACGATAGGGGGTGAGATATGTGTGATGTAATATGAAATGTGGAATAAAAGATAACAATCTCACAAAAGGCACAAGAATTTTTAGGTGGAAACCCAAACCGGATGAAAACCACCACCTAACCCTCTCGAGTTAGGATTTCCTGATAGACCTAATCGATCAAATCCACTAAACAAGTCACTTCAACAAGGGTGACTTAACCTCTTACAACCACACTATTTTGAACGAGGGTAGTGTACCTCAGAAACCCTTCTCTTCACGAGAAGGATTTTGTCTCGCGAAGGAGACGGGAATTCACAATGTGAATACCCAACACAATTACAAAGAAAAATTACAAAACAACCTATAGAGCCAATAAAGATTAACCTAGCTACTATAGGTAAAGAAACTTCCCTTTAGTGGGAGTGCGTTGGCGTGATGACGCGGGTGCGTGAACCATGTAGGGGCACCTCATCTCTCTCGTAATCATGGAGGGAGAGCAGGTGTGCAATTGGATTCAAGCTCTCTAGGTGTGGAACAAAAGCTTGGAGAGGTAGAACTTCTTCTAAATGATCTTCTACTTCTTTTTTACACAAGAGACGTGGAAATGGTATTCAAGGTGTGTCTTGGTGTATGTTTGCAGGGCAAGGGTCCTCCTCTATTTATAGAGGGCCTAGGAAGGCTTTGGAAGCCCTTAGAATGCTTCCATAGCCATTAGGGTTGAACCCAAGGCAAAACAGGCAGTAATCAGAATCAATTATGATTCTGACAGGATCATCAAATGTCTGGTCCAGGTATCAGACGTCTAGAAAATTAGTTTAAGACGTCCCGGAACTAAGTTAGATGTCTGATTCTAGGCAGGTTTCCTTCCTGACTTGGTTCAGACTTAAACAGGGTTCTAGTGTAAGGCCATCAGACGACGTACAGGACGTCTGACACTAGGTCTAGATGTCTGGAAACCTGTTGTATTGTGGGAATGGATTCCCAAGATAGGTTAACGGCTAGAAGATCTCACAAAGGTGATTTTGGGTTAGTCGAGGTAGAACGGTCACATATTAGACGTCTAGGGTCCTCTATGGAGTCTAATATAAGCCTAACGGTTATATTCCTCAACGTTTACTTTGTTTAGCCAACGTTCCACTAATTGGATGTCTGGCACAACCATCAGATGTCTTCTAAGACATCTGAACTAAGGTCTAGATGTCTGATTTCAACAGATAGAACTAACTAAGTCCAGCCTAAGTTATTGGAAATCTGAGTCAACAATCATACGTCTTAAAAGTCACTATCAGACATCTGATTTTTAGATTAGACGTCTAATTAGGCTGTCAGAACCCTATTTTGATTTTCTAAGCTCTCTATAGAAAACCTAAGTATTCTAAGGTAGTGCAGGTGTTCTTAGGACTACTTTAAGGGTTCTTTAAGGCTCTTTAACAAAAGATCTAGACACAAAGAATAAAGAGCAAAAGAATAATAAAAGAATACATGAAAAGAGAATCTATCCTATTCTTCTCTTCACACTTTCGCTCCTCGTGAAGCTCCTTCTCCTCTGACAAGCTCTTCCAATCCACTATGGATGCGAGATCGAACTCTGTCTAAACACGTCTCCATTTGCAAATATCCTGAAATCTAAGACTTCAAATGCAAATTTTAAATAACACGTGTTTTGTTATCATCAAAATAAGCGATCGTGGTGCTTTAGCACCAACAATCTCCCCCTTTTTGATGATGACAAAAGCATAAATAATGATGCATAAAATCCTCCCCCACTTTGACATTATCAAAAAGGTATTATAATTTTTAATTATCCTAAACTCCCCCTTAAAACATGCTCTTATAATTTCATCTTTTCATTAAACAAGATAGCATGTTATTACCTCCCCCTTTCTAAAGGCAATATATCTATGTCAGTTTTAAAACCTCCCCCTTTAGGATGGACAAATAGCTCATTTGTTTTAACTCCCCCTACCTATATGCTAATGATAAAAAGATAGGGTTAAGGGTTACCTCACCTACCATGGCCAATAAAATGGCCCAAATGGAGGTGCATGCCAAACCGGATGGGGTTCCCATCCGTAGGTTGGAGGTCCAAGCATCGGCACTGGTCTCCAATCGGGCAGTTGATGTGCGACGATTCGATCATTTATTCGCCATTTTATCGATCTTCTTGTCCTCCTCCTTGGTCTACTCCTTGGTCCTCCCAACTTGAGTTAACCGTTTTTGAGCTTGTAGGTCCAGTCCTTTGTGTTGTAATCTTTATGACCTACAAAACAAGATTCTAGTTCTTTCCTCGATATCCATATTAATTTGGATATGGTTCTATTAGCATGTCTCCTTCAAGGAGATCCTTTCTCAATCTTAGGGCTAGATAAATTTTCTACTTTATTGATCAAATTATTTGATTTCTTCCTAAGACATGCAAGTTCATCTTCAATAGCATGCATCTTGGTTTCTAAGCTAGAAATTTTAATTTTTAAACTTGTGTTTTCCTCAATCAATATACTATTTTTATTTATTAAGTCTTTATTTTCTAATAATAAATTATTATCCTTAGGACTAGCTTCTAGATCCTTAAGTTTTATTTCTAACATTTCATTTTCATTTTTAAGGAAACTGAGATTCTTTTTAATATTTTTATTTTCTACCTTTAATGATTTACTAATTTCAAAAAGTTCATCCAAGGCATCTTCTAAATCGGAATGTACCTCATTGTCGGAGTCACTTTCGTCGTCGCCCACTGTCGCCATGAAACCCATGTAGGCAATTTCTTCCTCCGCACTTGAGTCATCCCAAGTTGCTTGGAACGCCTTCTTCTTATACTTCTCCTTCTCCTTCTTCTCCTTCTTGAGAAGAGGGCACTTAGGTCGAAGATGACATCTTGGACTATCTTTTTCCTTCTCCTTTTCTTTCCTTGATTCCCTACAAAACTTGAAAAATTTTTTAAGTAAAAATTGAAAATCTTCATCATTAGAAGTTACCTCGCTATATGACACAGCTCTGAATGCGAGGGTCTTTTTTGATTTTGGCTCTGATGTGTCCTTCTGCTTCATCTTTGTCTCGTAGGCCATTAGATTGCTTAGGAGATCCCCCATGTTGAGCTCCTCCACCTAGTTTGCCTCTTCGATGGTGGTAACCTTTTGCTCCCATTCCGGTCAAAGGGAACAAAGAAGCTTCCCTTGAAGCTCCTCCTTAATGAAAGTCTTTCCTAATGCCTTAAGATTGTTCACTATGAGAGTGAACCTAGTATTCATCTCACTTAAAGATTTATTAGTCTTTATAGAAAAAGATTCAAATTCATGAGAAAGTAAGTTGAGTTTTGAAGACTTTACCTTGGAGGTACCCACATGAGTTACCTCAAGTGTATGCCAAATCTCATATGCGGTGGCGCATTGTGAGATTCGGTTGAACTCCTCCGGGCTAAGCGCGCAATACAACGCATTCATCGTCTTGGCGTTGAGCGAGAGTTCCCGGATCTGCTGCTACGAGTACCCTACTGCGGGTCTCTCCAGGATGTCGAACGGTGTCTCACATCTGGCCCAGATGGTGAAGTCATTGGCTTGTAGCCAAGTCTTCATATGCAGCTTCCAGTAGGGGTAGTTGCTCCGGTCGAAGAAAGGTGGACGGGTAGTGGATTGCCCCTCGGAAATCCTGATTGCAGAACTGCTCCCCTCCATAGATCTCTTGCTGGTTGTTACGCCAAATATGCAAGAACCTGCTCTGATACCAATTATAAAACCCTATAGGAGGGGGTGAGATATGCATGATGTAATATGAAATGTGGAATAAAAAGATAACAATTTCACAAATAGCACAATCACACAAAAGGCATAAGAATTTTTAGGTGGAAACCCGAACCAGGTGAAAATCACCACCTAACCTTCTCGAGTTAGGATTTTCCGATCGACCTAGTCGATTAAATCCACTAAACAAGTCACTTCAACAAGGGTGACTTAATCTCTTACAACCACACTACTTTGAACGAGAGTAGTGTACCTCAAAAACCCCTTCATTAGAAGGATTTTATCATGCGAAGGAGACAGGAATTCGCAACGCGAATACCCAACACAATTACAAAGAAAAATTACAAAACAACCTATAGAGCCAACAAAGATTAACCTAGCTACTATAGGTAAAGAAACTTCCCTTTGGTGGGAGTGCGTCGACGTGATGACGCGGGTGCGTGAATCACGAAGGGGCACCTCGTCGCTCTCGTAATCGCGGAGGGAGAGCGGGTGCGCAACTGGATTCAAGCTCTCTAGATGTGGAACAAAAGCTTGGAGAGCTAGAGCTTCTTTTAGATGATCTTCTACTTTTTTTTGACACAAGAGATGTGGAAATGGTATTCAAGGTGTGTCTTGGTATATGTTTGCAGGGCAAGGGTCCTCTATTTATAGAGGGCCTAGGAAGGCTTTGGAAACCCTTAGAATTCTTCCATAGCCATTAGTGTTGAACCCAAGGCAAAACAGGCCGTAATTAGAATCAATTATGCTTCTGATAGGGTCATCAAATGTCTGGTCCAGGTATCAGATGTTTAGAAAACTAGTTTAAGATGTCCGGGAACTAAGTCAGATGTCTGATTCTAAGCGGGTTTCCTTTCTGACTTGGTTCAGACCTAAACAGGGTTCTAGTGTAAGGCCATCAGACGACGTACAGGACGTCTGACACTAGGTATGGATGTCTGGAAACCTATTGTATTGCCGGAATGGATTCCCAAGATAGGTTAACGGCTAGAAGATCTCACAAAGGTGTTTTTGGGTCAGTCGAGGCAGAATGGTCACATATCAGACGTCTAGGGTCCTCTATGGACGTCTGATATAAGCCTAACGGTTATATTCCTCAACGTTTACTTTGTTTAGCCAACGTTCCACTAATTGAATGTCTGGCACAACCATCAAACATCTTCTAAGATGTCTGGACTAAGGTCTGGATGTCTGATTTCAACAGACAGAACTAACTAAGTCCAACCTAAGTTATTGGACGTCTGAGTCAACAGTCAGACATCTTAAAAGTCACTATCAGACATCTGATTTTCAGATTAGACGTCTAATTAGGCTGTCAGAATCATATTTTGATTTTCTAAGCTCTCTATAGAAAACCTAAGTATCCTAGGGTAGTGTAGGTGTTCCTAGGACTACTTTAAGGGTTCTTTGAGGCTATTTAACAAAAGATCTAGACACAAAATAAAGAGCAAAAGAATAACAAAAGAATACATGAAAAGAGAATCTATCCTATTCTTCTCTTCACACTTTCGCTCCTCGTGAAGCTCCTTCTCCTCTCACAAGCTCTTCTAATCTGCCATGGATGTGAGCTCGAACTCTGTTTAAACACATCTCCATTTGTAAATATCCTGAAATCTAAGACTTCAAATGCAAATGTTAAATAACACGTGTTTTGTTACCATCAAAATAAACGATCGTAGTGCTTTAGCACCAACAATATGCACTAGGTGTCTAAGATAATAAGATGGATTGTATCAACATGTGTGTGTTTAAGCCTAAACTAATGTTCAAAGTCCTATTTCAATGGCCAAAAAGGTTTCCTTAATTAACTTTCAATGGGTAGTTTGACTACTCAGTTAAGTTAGTAAAATAGTCAAAGCTTACTTTCAAGTTAATCTCCAATTAACGTTAATTGGTTAGCCAATACATAATAGCTTGTAGATTCGCACAACACTAGCATTAGTTCTACTCATTTAATGTTAGTGTTGTAACTAACATTAGTTAGCTTAATAGAAGTTGATGCCAAGATTTGTTAGCAAGATTGGTTTTAACTTGTCTTATATCTAAGTAATTTTCAAAGAATGTTGATCTAGAGGTAGATCAAGCTTTCAATTCCCACTAGAGATGAGGTAATTCCACCAACCACAACAAGTAATCCATATGTTTGATTACAAGATAGAAGAATAGGATTACTAAATCTCTATTAATCACATGGATCATTCATAGATTATAAGGATCTCTAACTACAAAGACCCATTTTGTTCTGAGCCTTTTAAGATGTCGGGACGGTCAGTCAGACATCTGGAACCCTTCCGAGATGTTTGGAAATTGAAAATTTTGGATGCATGCTTGCGTCTACGCGCTGGCTGCACGGCAGCTGCACGCAGATAGACTCCCTCTTTTCTCTCTCTCTCTTCTCTCCCCCACTAGAACCCTAGTCTCACCCTCTATATAACCCCTCTTCCCCCCTTCCTCTCTTCTCCACTCCACCACCATCACCTTCCTTCTTCCTCTCCACTGTAGCGAGAGGGACGAGTGCTAGAGAGGGCGCGAGAGTGAGGAGAGGCGGCGTGACGTGAGAAGGAGCTTGAGCTCACGAGCTCGTGGGAGCTCATCGGAGGAAGCATCGCCGGAGCGGCGCGTGCGGGAGGAGGAGCGCGTCGGAGGAGACGTCCCCGACACTCTGCTGCAGTCGGAGCTGTAGACGAGGAGGAGAGGCTGCAGCTGCGCGTGGCGAGGGGAGCAGGAGGTCGATCTGGTTCTGGGTTTTTCCCAAAATCAGACGTTTGGCATGACGTCCAGACGACGGGTTGGATGTCTGGTGACGACACCGGACGTCTGAAAGCAGAGCTTCGCAAAGGTACGTTCCTCTTGCGGTTATGGCCATGTAGGCCGCACCGCAGCGTCGATCTACATGGCTAAAAAGGGGAAGATATCGTCTGATGCGTGTAGGGATAGCTTCGGGAAGGTGCGAGGCACGCCCTCCCACACGTTTTGGATGTCTAGACAGCTTACCAGACCACCGGAAGCACTCCTAGACGACTGGAGGAGAGGTCGGACATCTGGAGCTGGGTCCAGACGGTCAAGTAGGGGTTCTGGATGTCTGAAGTCGATGCAGGAACCTGAGGTGAGACCCTGGTGACTTTTAAGACGTCTGGACCTTGTGCCAGACGTCTTATTTAGGTCTGCAGTCCTGTTTTTTACCTGTTTAGGGTTCGTTTGAGGTTCGTTTTATGCAAACAAGATATCTGTGGTTTCCTTGTGAGTTCCTCTACATGTTAGAAATCCTTTTATACTGTTTTGAATGTTCCATTGTGATATGTTCCTTGGTATAGGACTTCGATCTGTTGCATGTTTAGGGCCTACAGAGGCACATGAGCTTGCCGTTCGAGCCTCCAATACTTCCGGATTGTCTGGTAGAGTGGCTTCCCCTGTTTTAATTATAAAATATGAATGCATATGTGAAATTGGATAACTAGAAACCTAGGATGTGGCATGAATCCTAGGACGAGAAGTACTTGCACTGTTTGTATGCGTGTTTGAGATTGCAGTCATAAATGAATGAATAGAAATGTAAATAACTATCTGTTCAAAAATATGAGCTACCTGTGAAATATGAAATGTCTATGCTAGTTAAACAGCTACCTGTGACCTTACTTGTATATGTTAAATGATGGAAATACGAGCTGCATGTGTATAATATGAGAATGGAAATGTGAATGATGGAACCTGGTATGGAACAACATGGTGAATACGAGCATGAACCCTACGAGGAATTAAGAGTAGAGCTCCTGTGGATAAATGAAATGGATCTGGAAATGTGAGTGGGAAGTGTGCTGGCCCTTGAGTATGTGGTACCAAGGAGAGCGACTGTCCCCTATGTAGTGTAGAGCGGAGCTAGCCGCCCTTGGGTTGGGACCCAAGGTTAGGATTGGCCACTCTACACTGACTTCTTTGGCCCTCGCGTACACTGTACCGGGGAGATCTACTAGTGTAGGGAGAGAACTAGCCACCCTACATCGACTTGTTAGGCCCACTGGGCAAATCGGGGTAGTCAGACGAGGGTGTACGGACTGTGGAGGGGCGAGACCCCTATTTGGTTCTGAGGAGCTAAACCCCTGTTACTGAGAGGGCTAGACCTTATACTGTTCCGTGTTGTACTTTGGGCATACCTACTAGCAAAAATGACTGACCGCGTGCCAGTATGGGGTAGCTACCCGTGCGCTTATCGCGTGTGCCGTAGTCACCGCTACGTCTGTCCGTGACCTCGGGGTGGTTGACTGAGTGTAGGATCACCACAGGGGACTCTCCCGGCCAGGAAAGCACCTTGTGTGCCTTCTACTCTTCAGAAAAGACTACAATCAAGATCATTCCCACGAGGAATATACGAGATCAGGAAAGAGATCTGAAAGTAAACCAATGGGGGAAAAGAAATGACTTGTAAAATAAAATAAATGGGAAAGATAAATTTACCTGTTAGCCTTTACTGCTTTAGTTAGTTTGGTTACCACTCTACTCAACATTCGCTGACTCCGTTTACTCATAACCCTTTTCAGGTCCAGGAGTTGAGCAACCCGAGTTACTGGCTGCAGAGGGTGCTGGGCCCAGTCGAGCCCAGCAGTAGTTCCTATTTTTGCTGTACTTCCTTTTGCTAGTGAGTTAAACTGTTGTTACCATTACTACTTCTGTACTTGTTCTACTTTACTGTTGCGGTAGTGATATGTACTGTTAGCAGCTTTTACTTCCTTTACTGCTTGTACTCTTTTACTGTTAGTTACTTAGCATAGTGAATGTGGTTTATTTTTGTAACGACCCGGTTCCCGAGTCCCTACGAGACACGAGAACCGGACCGACTCAAGTAATCCCAAGACCTAGTCGTCCAACGAGGAAGTAACCAAAAGAGCAGTAAAATAAACCACATTCAGCATGAATATAACTAACAGTAAGAAAGTACAGCAGTAAGGAAAGAAACTACCACAGTATGTACCACCATAACAGTAGAACAACATTCATAATATAATTTGAACTGCAGGTAAAGAAAGTACAGCGAAAACAAGAACTACTCACTACAACGTAACAAAAAGAGGTACAAGAGACAGTGGTAACACTACTGGACCCTACTCGGCCCAACGTCCTCTGCAGCCGCTGGCCCTGGCTGCTCAACACCTGGTCCTGAAAAAGGTAACGAGTGTAACACGTCAGCAAAACATTGAGTAGAGTGGCAACTAAACTAAAGACAACAGTAGAGTGTACAGTAGCTGTTATGTTCGATTACTTTCTTTATTCACATCTTTCAATTGTCTCACTATTTCATTTATTCCTCAGATCTTTTTCTTGATCTCGAATGTTCCTCGTGGGAACGATCTTGATTGTAGTCTTTTCCAAAAAGTAGAAGTAGCACGTGGTGCTCTCCTGGCCGGGAGAGTCCCCCGTGGTGATCCTACCCTCAGTCAACCACCCCAAGGTCACTGACAGACGTAACGGTGACTACGGCACGCGCGATAAACGCACAGGTAGCTAACCCGTACTGGCACGCGGTCAGTCGTTTTCGTTAACGGGTGCGCCCAAGCACAGCACGGAACCTGTCCAGGGCAGAGCCCTCTCAGTAACAGGGGTCCAACCCCTCCACAGTAACCAAACCGGGGCCTTGCCCCTCCACAGTCCGCGCACCCTCGCCTGACTACCCTGGTTTGCCCCAGTGGGCCTAACAAGTCGGTGTGGGAGGCTAGCAGAACCCTGGGGCCCGTGGGGTAGCTAGTACCTCCCTACACTAGTAGCTCTCCTCGGTACTACGTATGCGAGGGCCAGCAAGTCGGTACAGAGCGGCCGGTCCTAACCCCGGGTCCCTGGGGTGGCTGGCCCCACTCTGCACTAAACAGGTACAGGTACTTCCCTTGGTACTACGTACCCAAGAGACAGTACACAACTACATCTCAGTTCCATTCCTTTCTCTTTCCAGGAGTTCCACTCCTAATTCCCCCGTAGGGTTCCATCCTTTTTACTCAAACATCCAGGTTTCACTTTCCAGTTTCACATTCTTACAATCCATGTTCTCAACCACGTTATTTATTCACAACAGGCAGCTGTTAATTCAAATTACAGGCAGCTTTATATCTCTTTCCATTTTCCAAGACTGCAGTATTATACATTCCACTAGTTTTCCCATCCTAGGATTCATGCCATATCCTAGGATCTATCATACAATCTAGTTTTCCAGCCCTAGGATTCATGCAACACTTAGGAGCTATCATTCCATCCATTTCTCATTCCTATGATTCATGTAATGTCATAGGTTCTATTTATGGTTCCATAATTTAACAGATTTTATTAATAACTTTAAGCCACTCTACCAGGTACAACGGGAGTAATGGGGTCGTGATCGGGAATCCCACGTGCCTCCGCGACCCCCGAGACTGCAACAGAATGGGGTCCTATCACAAGGATCAAACACAAGGAGTGTCTCAAAACAGTGTATAGCTACTGTAGACAGGAAGAGGATTTAATTCCAGAAAGAACACAACTCGAAACGTGGAAAACGGAACCCGAACGGGCCCTCGACGGGTCAAAAACGACGACACTGTGCAAAATCAGACGTCTGGAACTTCTTCCAGATGTCTTAAAAAGTGGATCAGAGAATTACCTTGTTCTGCGTGGTTTCTCAGATGTCCAGAAGCCTGCAGGGATGTCTGGCCTAGTTCCCAGACGTCTGATGGTCACCCCGAACGTCTAGAGGTCGCTCCCGCCGTCTGGTACTACATCCAGACGTCTGATTCATGTTGGATGGCGAATCACCGAGCCTACGCACACCCATCTCCCTCCCGCAGTACGGTCAGTCGACAAGACGAAGAAGAAGACGGAAAACTCACCTTTTAGATGTCTGGAAAGTCTTCCAGACGTCGACCTCGCCGTCTGGCTATCAGCACAGACATCTGATTCTGGAAATTTTTCCAGAACCAGGGCGTGACTCGCCTCCGCTCGCGACGCCGCCCGCGTCGCACCTCATGCGCCTGCTGCTCGAGCCGCAGCAGGCTTCCCGCGTCATTCCGCGCCTGCTGTGCTCCCCGCCGGCCGGCCCTGGTGGAGTCGTCGGCAATGTTTCGATGTGACCGGGTTTTAGTTTGTTATAACGTTGTAGTAAAGCCGGTTATTACCAACACTTCAAATATAAATTTTTTTACTCGGAAAATAAAAGAGTTCCCGAGGTCGAACTCAGGGAGCAAGTTGTATTCTAGAGATATACATGTTTCTTTTACAAAAAGAAAGAGAGAGGGAAAGAATTTGTTGTTTTCTCTTTGTTCTGCAGAGGGGATGCTCTTCTTTCTCTCTTTCTTTAGATCTCCTTCTTTCTCTCTGTTCTGCAGAGGTGATGTTCTTCTTCTGCAATGGTGATGCTCTTCTTCTTCTTCCTGCTGTTCCTGCTTTGGTGATGTTCTTCTTTCTTCAGAGCTCCTTGTTCTTCTTCTTCTTTGGTTTTCTGCCTTGACCTCTCTTCTTCTTCTTCTGCAATTGTGGTGACCCTTTCTCTTTTTCCTTTTCTTCTTTATGGCTGCAGAGCTTCTGCCTTCAGCTACTAAGTCTTCCTTTCTTCTTCTTCTGCTTTGGCCGTTGCTCTTCCTTCTTCTTCAGCCTGCCTTCTTTCCTGCTCTGGCTGCTGACCTCCCGTCGTCTGACCCGGTGCTTAGACGACTTAACTATGCATTTGCTACAGTGCAGCTCCTTCTTCTTCCGCGGGTCTTCTTCTTCGCCTGTGCCTGCACACTTCAGGGTTTTTCGTCAAGAGGCAAAACCTACTCTACCCTCCCCCCCCCGCGTCTCTCTTTCTCTCTGAAACCACTCTTGGGAAAGCTCTCCCAGAGCTATCGGGTAATCGGGTTCGGGTCACACCCGGGTCCAGGCCCACCGGCGTGCGTGGTGGGCGAGGAGTGCAGGTCAGTCTAAGTCGGGTCGGGTCAGGTCCGCGGGGCGTGGGCGCGGACGAGACCGGGTAACCGGGCGGGTGTAAGGGGACCTCACCCCGTGTACTGAGGCAATAGGGCTAGTGCACGAAATCAATTTAAACAGTGGAACGGGTGTGAGGCTTACCGATGTGGGACTAAACGCAGACCGTTCCTCGCGTGCGCCTGCTGGGAGACCGCGGCCTGGCTTCTGCAGCTGCGGCTTCTATTGGCATAGGTTGCTGGCTGGCTGCCTTCGCAAGACTCCCCGTACTCCGCAGCAGCTGGAGACCTGGAGTCCTCAAGCCTGGAGCGCGGGAGAAGCTGCTTCAATGTGCGTCAATGGCGGTCGAACCTCAAAACCTGTCGGACACGAATATGGCCTTGCGGCCTGATCAAACCACTGGGGAACCTTCGCCGTGGCACGGTGAAGGTGAGGAGCTGCGCGGCAGGCCGCAAGGAGGTGTCTGGCGGCAGCCCTGGGTCGGACTGCAACCGGAGGAATGGGTTTGTTCGGGGGAGTGTTACGGAGGTGTGGAGTGGCAGTGGAGGGGTGGGGGGTGCTCAGTGTGATGAGGCGGAGGTTCGGTGAGGGTCGGCGAGCCGTGTGGGTTGCTGCGGTGATGGGAGCGGCTCGCCGGAGGGTGGTCGGAGGCGAAGGGGGTGAAGGTGGTCAGGGTCGATAGAGGGCTTAATTGAATAAATTGAAAGCGGGGAAAGAAAGAGGAGGAGAAGGGGAGTATCTCTAGCTTACTTGCAGGGACGAAGGGGGAGGAACAGGGCGACAGTCGTATCGACTGTCGCCGGAGAAGACGATGCTCAGGGAAAGGGGCGGCGGCGAGCAGAGAGCCGGAGAGGCGCCAGCTGGGTGCGGCGTGGCGCAGGAAGAGCGGGGGAGGAAGTCTCTGCTGCTGGTATTGCGGCAGAGCGAAGAGGTGGAGGTGGAGGAAACCGCCGGAGCTGGTGAGCGTCTGCCGGAGGGAGAAGAGAAGAAAGTTGGGGATTTTCTCCGTCAGATCCAGGCTGCCCTGGTCGGTGGAGCAGCGGGGGGTATTTATAGGGAGCAAACAGGGAGGAAGGCGGAGGGAGACGACGTGTCTGGATGGCGTTGAGGTCCTCGCAGGTCTGAGGAACCTCCTGAGAATCAGGGAAAGGAGGAATGGAGTTTCCCCGGCTGGTGTAGAAAGGATCGGATGATCTTCCAGTCCAAGAATCAGATGGGGATGGATATGGATCCATCCTAGGGGAGGATCGGTGGAGGATGTTTTGCACAGTCTCCTGTGTGGAAGGAGGTTGTGCAAAGGAGTTACGCGCAGAGGTGGCTCGCTGCAAGTGCTGAGTCAGCTCATCCACCTTCTTTTCAATGATTGAGACCTTGTCCAATCGACTGGCCATTAATTCCAGGTCGACTGATGCGGACAGGCCCTGCGTCTCATGTGCCCCCTTAAGATTCGTCGCTGCGCGGGTATTCGTCCTGTCGAATAATCCCATGGAGTCATTGTTGATGGAGTTCTCGCACATATTTTCGAGAATCTCCCATACGGTGTCTTCATGTTGACCCATGATGTTTCCTCCGCAAGTTGCATTGACGAAAAGGCGGATGTCCTCACGGAGTCCCTGGTAAAAAGATTGGACTTGTTCCCATTTAGGAACTCCGTGATGGGGGCACTTTCTCATGAGATCCTGAAAACGATCCCATGCCTCATGGAGAGGTTCTCCTGATTGTTGAGTGAAGTGTGTAATCTGATGGCGCAAGGCGTTGGTCCGACCAACGGGAAAAAACTTTTTCAAAAATTCGGATTGAAGTTCTTCCCAAGTGTTGATCGGCCGGGTTTGAGTTTGATACCAATGGCCGGCCTTGTCCATAAGAGAAAAGGAGAACATCTTCATGAGAAGGATATCCCGATTTTGCGCATCTGATCCAAAAGTGTGGGCCAGATGCTTTAGCTGTTTGATGTGCTGGAAGGGATCTTCAGAATTAAGCCCATGGAATTTAGGTATAGCATGAATCATGTTGGGCTTTAGTTCGGAATCAGGTCCTCCAGTCGGGATTCTAACTCGAGGCTCAATGGCCACCGCAGCAGGATTGTAGTGGTCCCGCATCATAGGACGCTGTGGTGGGTGCACGAAGTTTTGGAAGAGGTCATTGAGTCGCTGGAGCTGGTGTTCCAGATTATTTTCTTCCTCAACTGGCTGAGCCATGATGGGGGAAGAAGAAGAACTTGGTTCTGAATCAGAAGAGAGAATAATGTGAGGGTGTTGCTGCACAAACACGGGCGTCGAGGCTTGGCCTTGACGAGAGCGAATTTCTAAAGGAGGTCTCAAGGGTGGTCCTAGGGACCTCCTTCCGTACATGCACTGTTTGGAAGAGGTAAGTTTAGAAGGTGCTGGACCCAATCAAGACACCCAAAAATGTGTTGGGTGACTATAGAGGTGCGGGGCAGATGGACCCCTTGATCAGAAAGATCGTCCACCTGAGAATTACCTGGGCAGCCAGAGAGGGAGAGTCCCGCGAAGACCCCTACACGGTAGAGCGTCCCCACGGGTTACAGGGTTTCCCCCACCTGACCTCTCTTGTCACTGCGGTTCCAGGTAGACCAGAATGGGGATCTTGACCTCTTAAGTCTACCAATTTTAAGATTAGGGTGCTTAAGGTTTCACTTGAACTTTAGTCTTTTTAAGTGCAAAGAGTGACCTAATTTAAGGTTGGTTAACCCAAAGGGGTCAACTTTACCTCTTGTTTTCTTTGAGAGCTTTTTGGGTCCTTTCTTTTAGGGTTCAAGTGTTTAGAGAGAGCCAATTGTTTAGGATTTTTCTTGTTAATTATTTTCAATCAATGGTTTGGGCACACCTCTTTTGGATTTCCTCAATTCTTGATTAAGGGGTGTGTCTCAACTGAAATCCTATTGTTTAACCTTATGTTGGCTCTACTTGGTCCATTTAACTCTTTGTTGGGCAATTAGGGCTCAAGCAAGAATGTGTTAGCCCTTAAATACCCTTAATAGTGTGCAGGAGTGATGAGTTGAAAACATGCAACTCTTTATGGTTACTAAGTATGGAAGACAGGTTAGCCCTATATTGCTTGTTCTTTTCTTTTCTTCCTCTTTAGAGTTTAGGGGTTAATAGTGAGAGGAAAGATTTACCTGTCTTCGGAGTGGTTGTCGTGTGGTTGCTTGTCTTCTCGAGTTCCTGTAGCTGCACAAAAGAGGAGATTATCAGAAATTAAAAGAAACAGGAATGTTTACCTCTAGAATAGCCGTTGCTCCCCGGCAGCGGCGCCAAAATGGAGTCATCGGCAATGTTTCGATGTGACCGGGTTTTAGTTTGTTATAACGTTGTAGTAAAGCCGGTTATTACCAACACTTCAAATATAAATTTTTTTACTCGGAAAATAAAAGAGTTCCCGAGGTCGAACTCAGGGAGCAAGTTGTATTCTAGAGATATACATGTTTCTTTTACAAAAAGAAAGAGAGAGGGAAAGAATTTGTTGTTTTCTCTTTGTTCTGCAGAGGGGATGCTCTTCTTTCTCTCTTTCTTTAGATCTCCTTCTTTCTCTCTGTTCTGCAGAGGTGATGTTCTTCTTCTGCAATGGTGATGCTCTTCTTCTTCTTCCTGCTGTTCCTGCTTTGGTGATGTTCTTCTTTCTTCAGAGCTCCTTGTTCTTCTTCTTCTTTGGTTTTCTGCCTTGACCTCTCTTCTTCTTCTTCTGCAATTGTGGTGACCCTTTCTCTTTTTCCTTTTCTTCTTTATGGCTGCAGAGCTTCTGCCTTCAGCTACTAAGTCTTCCTTTCTTCTTCTTCTGCTTTGGCCGTTGCTCTTCCTTCTTCTTCAGCCTGCCTTCTTTCCTGCTCTGGCTGCTGACCTCCCGTCGTCTGACCCGGTGCTTAGACGACTTAACTATGCATTTGCTACAGTGCAGCTCCTTCTTCTTCCGCGGGTCTTCTTCTTCGCCTGTGCCTGCACACTTCAGGGTTTTTCGTCAAGAGGCAAAACCTACTCTACCCTCCCCCCCCCGCGTCTCTCTTTCTCTCTGAAACCACTCTTCGGAAAGCTCTCCCAGAGCTATCGGGTAATCGGGTTCGGGTCACACCCGGGTCCAGGCCCACCGGCGTGCGTGGTGGGCGAGGAGTGCAGGTCAGTCTAAGTCGGGTCGGGTCAGGTCCGCGGGGCGTGGGCGCGGACGAGACCGGGTAACCGGGCGGGTGTAAGGGGACCTCACCCCGTGTACTGAGGCAATAGGGCTAGTGCACGAAATCAATTTAAACAGTGGAACGGGTGTGAGGCTTACCGATGTGGGACTAAACGCAGACCGTTCCTCGCGTGCGCCTGCTGGGAGACCGCGGCCTGGCTTCTGCAGCTGCGGCTTCTATTGGCATAGGTTGCTGGCTGGCTGCCTTCGCAAGACTCCCCGTACTCCGCAGCAGCTGGAGACCTGGAGTCCTCAAGCCTGGAGCGCGGGAGAAGCTGCTTCAATGTGCGTCAATGGCGGTCGAACCTCAAAACCTGTCGGACACGAATATGGCCTTGCGGCCTGATCAAACCACTGGGGAACCTTCGCCGTGGCACGGTGAAGGTGAGGAGCTGCGCGGCAGGCCGCAAGGAGGTGTCTGGCGGCAGCCCTGGGTCGGACTGCAACCGGAGGAATGGGTTTGTTCGGGGGAGTGTTACGGAGGTGTGGAGTGGCAGTGGAGGGGTGGGGGGTGCTCAGTGTGATGAGGCGGAGGTTCGGTGAGGGTCGGCGAGCCGTGTGGGTTGCTGCGGTGATGGGAGCGGCTCGCCGGAGGGTGGTCGGAGGCGAAGGGGGTGAAGGTGGTCAGGGTCGATAGAGGGCTTAATTGAATAAATTGAAAGCGGGGAAAGAAAGAGGAGGAGAAGGGGAGTATCTCTAGCTTACTTGCAGGGACGAAGGGGGAGGAACAGGGCGACAGTCGTATCGACTGTCGCCGGAGAAGACGATGCTCAGGGAAAGGGGCGGCGGCGAGCAGAGAGCCGGAGAGGCGCCAGCTGGGTGCGGCGTGGCGCAGGAAGAGCGGGGGAGGAAGTCTCTGCTGCTGGTATTGCGGCAGAGCGAAGAGGTGGAGGTGGAGGAAACCGCCGGAGCTGGTGAGCGTCTGCCGGAGGGAGAAGAGAAGAAAGTTGGGGATTTTCTCCGTCAGATCCAGGCTGCCCTGGTCGGTGGAGCAGCGGGGGGTATTTATAGGGAGCAAACAGGGAGGAAGGCGGAGGGAGACGACGTGTCTCCCTCGCCGGAGGATGGCCGGAAGCAAGAACCCATACCGTCCGTGCGTTCGCACGGCCGGTATGGTGGGTTATAACGACCAGGGGGGTGTCCCTGCGACGGCTGACGACGCAGGGCACCCCCGGTTTACTTGCCAGGTCCCCCACCTCACCCTGCGCGGCGCCATGCTCCGCGCAAGGTCGCCAGAGCATGGTGCTGGCAGGTTTTACAGGAGGGACCTGATTGCAAAGAACGAAGGAGAGTTAGGGGCCAAAATGCGAGGGTTCAAAAGTTGAGGGCCAAAGTGTAAAGTCGGTCAAGGAGGTTTCTTCTTAGGCTCAAGTTTTTATACATGACTAATTAGGACCCAAGGAATCTGATGGTGAATTTCATTTTCATATTAAACCTTGTTTGACCGGTCAATTTGCACAAAAACCCAAATTAAGTCATTAATTGGGCATGGTTCTCAATGTAGGTCAAAATGGGTTCTAAAGGCCAAATTGAAGGTTCTAAACCCTAGAGATTATTTTTCTATGAATTTTAGAGGGTTTATTCTATTTTTACTTTGCCTCGAACCTTGTGAATTGAAGTGGGTTGTTTTAGGGTTACAGAGTTATCATTTAGTTTCTTGGAATTGCTGTAGCCCTTGCTAGATCATTTCATCCCACTTTTATTCTTATTAAGCTGCTTTGACCTATGTTTGGGCCCTGAATTACCCTGTATGCAGATTATACTGGTAAAATTACACTTTTACCCCTTATGACTTGTTTTCTTCTCAAACTCAGAATTCTCTGAGTTAAGCCTTTCCTTGAGTTATGTAGGAGCTTTTATCCTTTGTATTGGGTCAAAATGAGCTAGTTATGGCTCATGATGAGGTTCTCATCATACCCCCATGCCTAGCTTTTGCTAGTCCCTTAGCAAAAACTTAAGGTTTCAACCCTTGTTCTAGACCATGAAGTTTTTAATGGTTTTAGATAAGTGCCTTTTTTATTTGAGCATAGATTAGGTTAGAATGCTGACCATAGGCCTAAAAGGTACTCTAGTACCAATCAAGATCCAAATCTGTCTAGCCTTAGCCTCAGTCTTTTAGCAAAGGTTTTTAAGGCCCACAAGAACTAACCTAAGGTTTATTGGACTTCGTGGTTAAAGCACCCGTGCTTGAAATGATTTTAGCCCTGGCTCAGTTCGCAGTGCGTTTTGTAAGAGAGAGATAGAAAGTTTTTCTGTTTGGAGAGTTTTCTCTCTCTTTTTCTTTTTAGTTCTAGCCTAGGATTGGCTTTTCAACACGGTCTGTATCAGATTCCTTGCTCCCATCATCAATCCTCAAGGGTTCCTGGCGATCGATGCTTCGAGATAGCACCGCCCATGGCAACCCCCGGAACCCTGGCTATTGAGATTTCGAGATAATCCCATCCATGGTATTCCGTGGCCGAATCCAGACCCTGGCAATTGACACTTCGAGATAATACCATCCATGGAATCTGAACCGGCAGAGTGCTTACATGCCCCCAGTAGGATATGTAAATATCCTAAGAGACAAGCACCGAGGAGATGATATTTTGTTACGCATCTTCGAGGGGATTTCCCTGCCTCTCTGCGCTGGGAACTCGTCCAAATCAACTTGTGTTGATCGGCCGCTCCTATTCTAGGTGTTCTTTTCAGATTTTTGCGACGCTTCTGCGTGATTCTGATTTTTACGCTTACTGAACCAGGCTGTGTGTGAGATTAGGGTGCTTAGGTTACTGAGTCCCGTAAACCAAAAATTAGTTAACGAGGCCGAATACTCCCTAAGCCTTAGACCTAATACTTCAGCTTTTCATTTTCCTCAACCTCTTGAGGAGTGTCCAGATCTTAATGGGTACTAAGAGTCTATTCAAGAATGCCTAAGGTTTGCATTCTTTACTAATCTTATTGTGCACTTTTCAGTTATTTTCTTGAATGAGGTCTAGAACTTAGGTTAATTCCTTAGTTCCTTACTAATGACTATCACTTTTTCTCATAATTTTGTGCTCCTTTTTCCTTTTGTTTCTTTTCTCCTTCGCAAAATTTCCTTCTCCTCTTTTCCTCTTGTTCTTTTTCGAAAATTTTTTAATTTTTATGGTGTTTTTGGCATATGTGAATTTTTTTGTTTGAAACCTTTTCTTACGAGTTTTTGTACTTTCATACCCCCCCATGCCTAAGATTTGCAATGTCCTCATTGTAACCTAGGGGGTCTTAGTTCATTCCTTAAGACAGAAATTTGGGTGAGTGGATGGGTCGGGTTGAATTTTTTTTTTGCGGACGATTTCAAATCTCAGATGCGAACATCTGAGTTGGGGTCGGCTGTCTGTAAGGGTGAACTTCGAGTGCTGAAAGGTGTCAGAACAAGTTTCAGGTTTTCAAAGAGAATGACGGGCTGCCTCCCGTTAAGCGCTGAGTTTTACGCCATCGGCTGGGCGCAATAAGCTCAAGGGGAAAGGAGGATATAAGATGCCTCAGCCAAATCAGTAGAAGTTACATCAATGAACGGCTTGAGTCTCTGACCATTCACGATGAAAGGTTCAGAATCGTGGCTGAGTGGACTGATTTCGATTGCTCCATTTCCAAAAACCTGTCGGACCAAATATGGTCCGACCCACTTAGATCTCAGTTTTCCTGGGAAGAGTTTGAGTCGGGCATCAAAGAGTAGGACCTTTTGACCAGGATGAAAGATCTTTCTCGAGATGTGTTTGTCGTGGAAGGCTTTAACCCGCTCCTTGTAGATTTGCGAGTTCTCGTACGCGTCTATGCGTAATTCATCGATCTCGCTGATTTGGAGTTTTCTGTGGGTCCCAGCCTTGGAAAGATCTAGATTACAGTTCCGTACTGCCCAATAGGCTTTATGCTCCAGTTCGACGGGAAGGTGGCATGCCTTTCCGTACACCAGTCTAAAGGGAGACATGCCTAATTGGGTCTTGTGGGCGGTCCTATAGGCCCACAATGCTTCCGGAAGTCGGGACGACCAGTCCTTCCTGTCAGGTCGAACAGTGACTTGCAGGATTTTCTTGATCTCCCGATTAGACAGCTCAGCTAGACCATTAGTTTGGGGGTGGTAAGGAGTAGAGATTCGGTGAGACACCCCGTATTTGGTCATCAGTGACCTAAACTGAGCATTTGTGAAATGGGTCCCCCCATCAGAGATTATTGCACGAGGAATCCCGAACCTTGAGAAAATGTGTTGATGAATGAATTTGAGAACGATTTTGTGATCACAGGTTCGGGTCGGTATGGCTTCGATCCATTTGGACACGTAGTCCACAGCCAACAGAATGTATTCGAAACCATCCGAAACAGGAAAGGGGCCCATAAAATCAATCCCCCAAACATCAAAGATTTTGCATACTAGAATCGGTTGCATAGGCATCATGTCGCGACGGCTCATGTTGCCCAAAGTCTGGCAACGACTGCATGCCTTGCAATGACTGTATGCGTCTTTGAACAGTGTGGGCCAGTAAAAGCCGCACTGGAGGACTTTTGCTGCGGTTTTATGCCCGGCAAAATGGCCACCGCATGCCTGGTCATGGCAGAAAGAGAGGATATTGTTGACTTCCCCTTCCGGGACACATCTCCGGATGATCTGATCGGCACCTATGCGGAAGAGGTACGGGTCTTCCCAAATGTAATACTTGGCATCGGAGCGTAATTTGTCTTTCTTGGCCTTCGGCCAATCGGACGGGGTCTGATGAGATGCCAAGTAATTTACAATATTAGCGAACCATGGAAGGCTAGTACCAATAGTCAGCAGGTGCTCATCGGGAAAATGCTCAGTGATGGGTCCGGAAGGGTCAATTATTTCAGAAGGAAGACGGGACAAGTGATCAGCTACCACGTTTTGTTTTCCCGCTTTGTCGCGAATCTCAAGGTCAAATTCTTGCAACAGCAAGATCCATCGGATTAATCGAGGCTTCGCGTCCTTCTTCGCAAGGAGATGCCTCACAGCTGTGTGATCCGAGTATATGATGACATGGGAACCCAGAAGGTACGATCTGAACTTCTCTAGGGCAAATACTACAGCTAGCAGCTCTTTCTCAGTAACTGTATAGTTACGCTGAGCCTCATCGAGTGTTTTGCTGGCGTAGTAAATGACCACAGGTTTCTTGTCATTTTTCTGCCCCAAAACCGCTCCTACAGCGAAGTCGGATGCATCACACATGATCTCAAAGGGTTGAGACCAATCAGGGGACTATAGGATCGGGGCTTGGGTGACTCGGTCACGCAGGATTTCAAATGCTTGAGTGCATTCCTTGGAGATTTCGAAGGGAACATCCTTGGAGAGAAGAGTGGTCAGGGGGCGTGCGATTTTTGAAAAATCAGGGATAAATCGTCGATAAAAACCGACATGCCCTAAAAAGGATCGGATGTCCCTGATCGAGCTAGGCATAGGAAGGTGAGAAATCAGATTAACCTTAGCTCGATCCACTTGGATACCTTTCTCCGAAATTGAGTGTCCCAGGACAATTCCCTCAGGCACCATGAAATGGCTCTTTTCCCAGGAAAGAACTAAATTCACGTCGATGCACCGCCTGAGTATCTGGACCAAGTGTTGGAGGCAATCGTCGAATGATGCTCCGAAAACTGAAAAGTCATCCATGAAGACTTCCAGATAATCACCTACCATATCTGAGAATATGGCAAGCATGCATCGCTGAAAAGTAGCGGGTGCATTGCAAAGACCGAAAGGCATCCTTCGGAAAGCGTATGTTCCGAAGGGGCAGGTGAACGTGGTCTTTTCTTGGTCCTCAGGATGGATTGCCACCTGGTTATAACCGGAGTACCCGTCAAGAAAGCAGAAGAACCTATTTCCCGCTAGTTTTTCGAGAATTTGATCAATGAAGGGCAGTGGGAAATGATCCTTCTTCGTGGAGGAATTGAGTCGACGGTAATCTATACAGACTCTCCACGAGTTGGCTAATCGGGTAGGAATGATTTCTCCGGTCTCAGTCGTTATAGTGGTGAGTCCTGCCTTCTTGGGCACGACCTGAATTGGGCTCACCCAACGACTATCGGAGATCGGGTAGATGATCCCGGCATCTAACCACTTGATGATCTCCTTTTTCACGACCTCCTGCAGATTGGGGTTTAAGCATCTCTGCATTTCACGAGAAGGTCGTGTGCCCTCTTCTGAATAGATATGATGAGTACAATAAGAGGGACTTATTCCAGTCAAATCATCGAGAGTCCATCCGATGGCTCTGCGATGTTGCTGGAGGACAACAATCAGACGGGATTCCTGTTCAGGACTGAGGTTGGAATTGATGATCACAGGAAGGGTCTGATTAGAACCCAAAAAGACGTATTTTAAGTGAGCAGGAAGGGGTTTCAGTTCGAGGATGGGGTTTTCAGCAGCAGCGGGTGGTTCAGTATAGATGTGAGGTTCAAGGGTGGAAGTTACTGAGTTGTTCACATCTGGATTTGACTCCTCTGTTTGCGGGTCAAGATCCTTCTGTGGTTGATGAGGCATACTCAAGTCATTCTGGAGGTGTGATTCATCAACCAAAGTCTTGATGTCACAAATTTGCTCGATGACGCCGCAATTAATTCCTTGTTGGGCCTTAAATATATCAATTTTCAGTGTTTGATCTCCAAACTTAAGCTCTATTTGGCCCTCCTCACAGCTGATGTTGGCTCTAGCAGTAGCCAAGAAAGGTCTCCCTAGAATGATTGGTGTATCCCTAGGGTTCTCAGGTGCATCCATGTCTAAGACTATAAAGTCCACTGGAAAATAGAAATCCCGCACTCTCACGATAACATCCTCGAGAATCCCTTTTGGTGACTTTATAGATCGATCTGCTAATTGTAATGTCACCTCGGTTGGTTTCAGCTCAGATTCTTCCAGATGGTCAAGTAAGGATGTGGGTATCAGATTTATAGATGCACCTAAGTCTAACAATGCTCTATCAAATTGGGTACCACCTATCTTACAGGAGATCAGGGGAGTTCCAGGATCTTTTGCCTTGGGTGGGAGTCTACTAAGGATTACAGAGCTGGCTTGCTCTGACAGAACAATTGGGCTCCCTCCCTTGGTTCGCGGCTTACGCTGGGGTGTACATATATTCTTTAGAAATTGTGCGTAAGCTGGTACGTGGCGGATTGCATCCATCAAGGGGATGTTTATGTGGACCTGCTCAAAGAGCTTGACCAGGTCCTCCTCCGGGGCCACGGGTTTTGTGGTCTTCTTTCCCTTGGTCAGGGCCTCGGGAAACGGGATCTTGGTTGGTTCTTCTAGGATAGGTTCAGGTTGTGGATCTGGAACAGTGGTACCTTGGATAACTATCCTAGGGTCATGGTTATCAGGCTGGGAGTGGTTTGGATAATGCGGGTCTTGAGTTGTCTTACCACTACGTGTTGTTACAGAATTTAATCCGGCCTGATTTTGGTTTGGGTTTGGTAGGAGGGGTGGCTGCTGCTGAAATCCCGCACGAGAAGTTGAGGCTTCCATCTCGTCTGGAGATGGAGCAGTAGGGGCCTGATAAATCCATTGAGCGTGGCCTAAATTTGGATTCATAACGCGCTTCTGGGTTGGCACGTTATTTGGGCTAGGAAGAGGTTGGGAAGGGAGTGTGCCTGGCTGGCGAGAATTTGCCAACTGGGCCAGTTGAGTTTTAACCTCAGTAAGCTCGTCCTTGTGCTGTTTTTGAATAGCCGCATTCGATTTTTGAATGTCAGCCAGAGTCTGAAGGATTAAGGACATTTGATCTTGATTTGGCCCTGATGGATAAGTAGGGTTGGGCCGAGGCTGAGGCGGCTGGTAGTGATGAGAGGGCTGTGGGCGGGACTGAAAAGGTGGTCTTTGGGTTTGGGAATTTCCCGTCCACTGAAAATTGGGATGGTTTCGCCATCCAGGGTTGTAAGTGTTGGAGAATGGGTCGTTCTGGATGGCGTTGAGGTCCTCGCAGGTCTGAGGAACCTCCTGAGAATCAGGGAAAGGAGGAATGGAGTTTCCCCGGCTGGTGTAGAAAGGATCGGATGATCTTCCAGTCCAAGAATCAGATGGGGATGGATATGGATCCATCCTAGGGGAGGATCGGTGGAGGATGTTTTGCACAGTCTCCTGTGTGGAAGGAGGTTGTGCAAAGGAGTTACGCGCAGAGGTGGCTCGCTGCAAGTGCTGAGTCAGCTCATCCACCTTCTTTTCAATGATTGAGACCTTGTCCAATCGACTGGCCATTAATTCCAGGTCGACTGATGCGGACAGGCCCTGCGTCTCATGTGCCCCCTTAAGATTCGTCGCTGCGCGGGTATTCGTCCTGTCGAATAATCCCATGGAGTCATTGTTGATGGAGTTCTCGCACATATTTTCGAGAATCTCCCATACGGTGTCTTCATGTTGACCCATGATGTTTCCTCCGCAAGTTGCATTGACGAAAAGGCGGATGTCCTCACGGAGTCCCTGGTAAAAAGATTGGACTTGTTCCCATTTAGGAACTCCGTGATGGGGGCACTTTCTCATGAGATCCTGAAAACGATCCCATGCCTCATGGAGAGGTTCTCCTGATTGTTGAGTGAAGTGTGTAATCTGATGGCGCAAGGCGTTGGTCCGACCAACGGGAAAAAACTTTTTCAAAAATTCGGATTGAAGTTCTTCCCAAGTGTTGATCGGCCGGGTTTGAGTTTGATACCAATGGCCGGCCTTGTCCATAAGAGAAAAGGAGAACATCTTCATGAGAAGGATATCCCGATTTTGCGCATCTGATCCAAAAGTGTGGGCCAGATGCTTTAGCTGTTTGATGTGCTGGAAGGGATCTTCAGAATTAAGCCCATGGAATTTAGGTATAGCATGAATCATGTTGGGCTTTAGTTCGGAATCAGGTCCTCCAGTCGGGATTCTAACTCGAGGCTCAATGGCCACCGCAGCAGGATTGTAGTGGTCCCGCATCATAGGACGCTGTGGTGGGTGCACGAAGTTTTGGAAGAGGTCATTGAGTCGCTGGAGCTGGTGTTCCAGATTATTTTCTTCCTCAACTGGCTGAGCCATGATGGGGGAAGAAGAAGAACTTGGTTCTGAATCAGAAGAGAGAATAATGTGAGGGTGTTGCTGCACAAACACGGGCGTCGAGGCTTGGCCTTGACGAGAGCGAATTTCTAAAGGAGGTCTCAAGGGTGGTCCTAGGGACCTCCTTCCGTACATGCACTGTTTGGAAGAGGTAAGTTTAGAAGGTGCTGGACCCAATCAAGACACCCAAAAATGTGTTGGGTGACTATAGAGGTGCGGGGCAGATGGACCCCTTGATCAGAAAGATCGTCCACCTGAGAATTACCTGGGCAGCCAGAGAGGGAGAGTCCCGCGAAGACCCCTACACGGTAGAGCGTCCCCACGGGTTACAGGGTTTCCCCCACCTGACCTCTCTTGTCACTGCGGTTCCAGGTAGACCAGAATGGGGATCTTGACCTCTTAAGTCTACCAATTTTAAGATTAGGGTGCTTAAGGTTTCACTTGAACTTTAGTCTTTTTAAGTGCAAAGAGTGACCTAATTTAAGGTTGGTTAACCCAAAGGGGTCAACTTTACCTCTTGTTTTCTTTGAGAGCTTTTTGGGTCCTTTCTTTTAGGGTTCAAGTGTTTAGAGAGAGCCAATTGTTTAGGATTTTTCTTGTTAATTATTTTCAATCAATGGTTTGGGCACACCTCTTTTGGATTTCCTCAATTCTTGATTAAGGGGTGTGTCTCAACTGAAATCCTATTGTTTAACCTTATGTTGGCTCTACTTGGTCCATTTAACTCTTTGTTGGGCAATTAGGGCTCAAGCAAGAATGTGTTAGCCCTTAAATACCCTTAATAGTGTGCAGGAGTGATGAGTTGAAAACATGCAACTCTTTATGGTTACTAAGTATGGAAGACAGGTTAGCCCTATATTGCTTGTTCTTTTCTTTTCTTCCTCTTTAGAGTTTAGGGGTTAATAGTGAGAGGAAAGATTTACCTGTCTTCGGAGTGGTTGTCGTGTGGTTGCTTGTCTTCTCGAGTTCCTGTAGCTGCACAAAAGAGGAGATTATCAGAAATTAAAAGAAACAGGAATGTTTACCTCTAGAATAGCCGTTGCTCCCCGGCAGCGGCGCCAAAATGGAGTCATCGGCAATGTTTCGATGTGACCGGGTTTTAGTTTGTTATAACGTTGTAGTAAAGCCGGTTATTACCAACACTTCAAATATAAATTTTTTTACTCGGAAAATAAAAGAGTTCCCGAGGTCGAACTCAGGGAGCAAGTTGTATTCTAGAGATATACATGTTTCTTTTACAAAAAGAAAGAGAGAGGGAAAGAATTTGTTGTTTTCTCTTTGTTCTGCAGAGGGGATGCTCTTCTTTCTCTCTTTCTTTAGATCTCCTTCTTTCTCTCTGTTCTGCAGAGGTGATGTTCTTCTTCTGCAATGGTGATGCTCTTCTTCTTCTTCCTGCTGTTCCTGCTTTGGTGATGTTCTTCTTTCTTCAGAGCTCCTTGTTCTTCTTCTTCTTTGGTTTTCTGCCTTGACCTCTCTTCTTCTTCTTCTGCAATTGTGGTGACCCTTTCTCTTTTTCCTTTTCTTCTTTATGGCTGCAGAGCTTCTGCCTTCAGCTACTAAGTCTTCCTTTCTTCTTCTTCTGCTTTGGCCGTTGCTCTTCCTTCTTCTTCAGCCTGCCTTCTTTCCTGCTCTGGCTGCTGACCTCCCGTCGTCTGACCCGGTGCTTAGACGACTTAACTATGCATTTGCTACAGTGCAGCTCCTTCTTCTTCCGCGGGTCTTCTTCTTCGCCTGTGCCTGCACACTTCAGGGTTTTTCGTCAAGAGGCAAAACCTACTCTACCCTCCCCCCCCCGCGTCTCTCTTTCTCTCTGAAACCACTCTTCGGAAAGCTCTCCCAGAGCTATCGGGTAATCGGGTTCGGGTCACACCCGGGTCCAGGCCCACCGGCGTGCGTGGTGGGCGAGGAGTGCAGGTCAGTCTAAGTCGGGTCGGGTCAGGTCCGCGGGGCGTGGGCGCGGACGAGACCGGGTAACCGGGCGGGTGTAAGGGGACCTCACCCCGTGTACTGAGGCAATAGGGCTAGTGCACGAAATCAATTTAAACAGTGGAACGGGTGTGAGGCTTACCGATGTGGGACTAAACGCAGACCGTTCCTCGCGTGCGCCTGCTGGGAGACCGCGGCCTGGCTTCTGCAGCTGCGGCTTCTATTGGCATAGGTTGCTGGCTGGCTGCCTTCGCAAGACTCCCCGTACTCCGCAGCAGCTGGAGACCTGGAGTCCTCAAGCCTGGAGCGCGGGAGAAGCTGCTTCAATGTGCGTCAATGGCGGTCGAACCTCAAAACCTGTCGGACACGAATATGGCCTTGCGGCCTGATCAAACCACTGGGGAACCTTCGCCGTGGCACGGTGAAGGTGAGGAGCTGCGCGGCAGGCCGCAAGGAGGTGTCTGGCGGCAGCCCTGGGTCGGACTGCAACCGGAGGAATGGGTTTGTTCGGGGGAGTGTTACGGAGGTGTGGAGTGGCAGTGGAGGGGTGGGGGGTGCTCAGTGTGATGAGGCGGAGGTTCGGTGAGGGTCGGCGAGCCGTGTGGGTTGCTGCGGTGATGGGAGCGGCTCGCCGGAGGGTGGTCGGAGGCGAAGGGGGTGAAGGTGGTCAGGGTCGATAGAGGGCTTAATTGAATAAATTGAAAGCGGGGAAAGAAAGAGGAGGAGAAGGGGAGTATCTCTAGCTTACTTGCAGGGACGAAGGGGGAGGAACAGGGCGACAGTCGTATCGACTGTCGCCGGAGAAGACGATGCTCAGGGAAAGGGGCGGCGGCGAGCAGAGAGCCGGAGAGGCGCCAGCTGGGTGCGGCGTGGCGCAGGAAGAGCGGGGGAGGAAGTCTCTGCTGCTGGTATTGCGGCAGAGCGAAGAGGTGGAGGTGGAGGAAACCGCCGGAGCTGGTGAGCGTCTGCCGGAGGGAGAAGAGAAGAAAGTTGGGGATTTTCTCCGTCAGATCCAGGCTGCCCTGGTCGGTGGAGCAGCGGGGGGTATTTATAGGGAGCAAACAGGGAGGAAGGCGGAGGGAGACGACGTGTCTCCCTCGCCGGAGGATGGCCGGAAGCAAGAACCCATACCGTCCGTGCGTTCGCACGGCCGGTATGGTGGGTTATAACGACCAGGGGGGTGTCCCTGCGACGGCTGACGACGCAGGGCACCCCCGGTTTACTTGCCAGGTCCCCCACCTCACCCTGCGCGGCGCCATGCTCCGCGCAAGGTCGCCAGAGCATGGTGCTGGCAGGTTTTGCAGGAGGGACCTGATTGCAAAGAACGAAGGAGAGTTAGGGGCCAAAATGCGAGGGTTCAAAAGTTGAGGGCCAAAGTGTAAAGTCGGTCAAGGAGGTTTCTTCTTAGGCTCAAGTTTTTATACATGACTAATTAGGACCCAAGGAATCTGATGGTGAATTTCATTTTCATATTAAACCTTGTTTGACCGGTCAATTTGCGCAAAAACCCAAATTAAGTCATTAATTGGGCATGGTTCTCAATGTAGGTCAAAATGGGTTCTAAAGGCCAAATTGAAGGTTCTAAACCCTAGAGATTATTTTTCTATGAATTTTAGAGGGTTTATTCTATTTTTACTTTGCCTCGAACCTTGTGAATTGAAGTGGGTTGTTTTAGGGTTACAGAGTTATCATTTAGTTTCTTGGAATTGCTGTAGCCCTTGCTAGATCATTTCATCCCACTTTTATTCTTATTAAGCTGCTTTGACCTATGTTTGGGCCCTGAATTACCCTGTATGCAGATTATACTGGTAAAATTACACTTTTACCCCTTATGACTTGTTTTCTTCTCAAACTCAGAATTCTCTGAGTTAAGCCTTTCCTTGAGTTATGTAGGAGCTTTTATCCTTTGTATTGGGTCAAAATGAGCTAGTTATGGCTCATGATGAGGTTCTCATCACCTGGCAGCCCCGGCGAGCTCGCCCTCACGGCTGAGCGCCACTCTCGCACGCAGCACCCCCTCTGCGCTCACTGCGGCCGTCGTCGCCGCAGCAACCCCGCGCCCGCTCTCACGCTCGCTCACTGGAAGAAGAAGAGGAAAGGGGTGGAGGCGACGGAAGCGAGGGGAGGTGTGGTCTTTTTAAGGCCGCGCGAGGAGGAGAGAGAGGGAGCACGGCAGCGGCGTCTGCAGCCGCAGAGAGAAGAATAAGCGAATATGCGGTCTGCGCGCTCAGGCGCGCAGACGACCCGCGCGTGTCGAAGATAACTGATTTCCAGACGTCTGGAAACGATCCCAGACGTCTGGATGTGATCCCAGACGTCTGGTCCGACGTCTGGGCCACCTCCCAGACGTCTTAAAAGACGTCTGGGGCACGCGTTCGTAATAACTTTCCTGCTTTTGGTTATTTCTTGTTGGATAACTAGGTCTTGGGATTAGTCTAGTCGAGTCAATCTCGGGTCCTGTAGGGATTCGGGAACCGGGTCGTAACACTAGCTCATTTCACACTATGGCTCACATAAGAGCTAGATAAAAAAGGAGTAGAATGTCAAGATTGAGAGAATGAATGGTCAAAAGATGAGACTCGTGTGAGGTTGACTTTCAACTCTGTTTGTAGGCAATGACCAAGTGTAACCAGTTCTATTAATGTGGTGAGTATATATCGATGAAGTAGTAAGTACTTACAAAAGCTTCATCTTTTAATCTTGTACTCAAAGCTTCCTTTATCTCTAAATCTTTTTTTGACATTTGTTTTATTCGCTCAGGGATATTTATTAATGGTGTGGCAAGTTTGTTATTCTAAATGTAGATGCTTTAACATCTAGATACATTAACCACTTGTTGGGCTACCACTCCTTTATATCACTATCTAATTCATTTATGGCAACTAAGGTTGAATACTCTTTATCTGTGTTCTTGAAAACATAATATAAAAATGATGAAACATATCTCAATGAGTTATTTGGGTCCTTGAATACAATGAACAAGATTTTCTTTAGATAATGTTGGTTGCCTAAATAGGGAATGAACTTAGAAGAATATATCCATTTATTTGCTTCATGGCCATTGGCGTCTCCATCTTCATTTAAATCCTTGCAAGAAAACTCTTATGAGTCCTTTAAGATTGCCAGATGCCTAAAATACTCTTCTTAGATTAAACTTTGAAGGGTCATGTCTTTTCTCTATTGAGTATTTAGATGTTGTTTTGTACCTTTTGATCAGGATACTTAGATAATTTCTTTTCTCCTTATGCTTCCATTGACCTGTAAGCACTTGTTGGATGTTTGACACTCTTAAAGATTGAGTTCTCAAACTATAGAATTGGATACTCAGGTCATAAGAAGAATATTTCATTCTTTATTGTTCTCAAAAATATATAAGAGCTCCAAAGATTGATGTAATAGAAATAAACCCTAGGCCTTTATTAAATAAGAATTTGACTAAATGTTATCTATGGTAATTTCACACCTACATCAAGTTTACTATTTAATGTTAGTTTGTATGCCAACAATATTAAATTTTTACCCAATGTCACTATTAGGATAGTCCGAATATGACTAAAGTTAATTCTTCATAAACTAGCTTGGTTGAAGATAATACTTGTATTTTTAAGGTGCTTTGGTAAGAACTTAGCCTTTAAGTGTCATCTTCACTTGGGAAACCACTAAGTAAGATTTTTCAAGGATTCTTTCATGTGTTATTGTAGCAATTTCTTTGTAAATATATATCTCTTTGAAGTCAATCTCCTTGAAAGTAAGAACTAATTTTCAAAAAAAGATGTCTAAACCAAAATTGCATTTAGACTTAATTAAAAAATTACCTAATAAATGTCTACTATGCAAGCTAATTATTAGTAATGAGCTTAATTTAACAAAAAATATAGCACATAAATTAAAAATGAAAAAAACATAAGTGCTCTTTTATCTTCTTTTTCTTCTTTATTGCTTTGACTTCAATTTAGTAGTTTTTTCCTCCTTTCTTACAATTCATTAAATGTTTTTTTTCCTTTCTTATTGAAACTTAATTAACTAGCTAGTCTGTTGCTTTTAACCTTACAACATAGCGACCAAAAAAAAAAAGTTGATTGTACGTGTTCATTACCATCAAAATCATGGGATTCAAGCAACATAATTACCTCTACACTTGGAAAGAACATCTCCACCTTCAATGTTATATCCTCTCAGCTCAACCATTCTCTCTTACATGCTAGTTGGATCTCAAATCTAAAGAAGTCAATTTTGGAAGCTTGTAACATTAATAGCCTTTTTATTTTCTTGTCTTTGATCTTACCCTACCTCAAAATTTTCACCTTTCATTGTGACATGCCTATTAATTTAGTTGGTATAATCAAATTATAGTAAGGATGACCTATTATGATATATAATTACAAATTTTGAAACCAATCTTGTCATATAATTCTATGAAGAAATAGCAGTACCCACATTGACCATGATAAACCAAACCAATGAAAGTGCTTTCCCCTTTTCCCTTAATTTATTCGAGTGTTAACTTCCATTGATGCTATCACCTCCTCTAACCACTACAAATTAAATCTAATATTGATTCATTGCTAAAGGATCTCTCATCTGCCTAGGTTATCAAATTAATAATCTTCTAAAGTATTTGAATCAAGTATCAAAAGAATAACACAAGGTAGCACATAAGAAAATGTTGTTAGGTTTGTCCCTTTTAGGAGTTGCACCATAGAAAGGTAAAGATCTCCAAATGCAGTCACTATCTCATACTTAACTTGGGGGAAGTGATCTTCCCAATCAACATCTTCCATTTATTGCTTTGCAACCATAGGACACATGCTTCCTAGATTGTGCATCATTTCTTAACATGAATAATGTTCATTACTAGGAGCTTTTGCCTATTCAATTAAACAAGTGAGGCTCTAGGAGACAAGGGGATCATGAAAATCCCTTCAAATCTTAAAGCAATTATTTTGAACCAACTAATCAATTGTATTAATTTTTAATGTACATTTCATACATAATCCTTGAAAAGTTTAAGCTTTTTAGTTCGTATATTAGTTAAAAGTTATATGCTTAGGTCTTGTGCAGAAATAAGGTCTTCTATTTTTAATTCGCAGGTGATGAAGCGTCGGGTTTCACCGGGTTGTGTTATATCGTTGTAGTAAAGCCGGTTGTTACCAACGTTTCATATAAAATTTTTTTACTCGGAAAAATAAAAGAGTTCCCGAGGTCGAACTCAGGGAGCAAGTTGTATTCTAGAGATATACAAGTTCTATTACAAAAATAAAGAGAGAGAAAGAGAGATGAAAATTTGGCTTCTTCTTCTTTTCTTCTTTCTTCCTCTTTGTCTTTGGTTCTTCCTGTTCTTCTTCTTCTTCTTCTTCTTCTTCTTCTTCTTCTGCTTTCTTCAGATTTTCCCCTCGTGCTCTTCTTCTTCTGTTCTTCCTTGTTTCCTTTCTTTCTTTTTCGTCAGATCGTCTTCTTCTTTTCTTGCTTCTTGCTTCTCTTCATTCCTTCTTCTTCTTTGTCTTCACCTGCCTTGACCTCTCTTTTTCTTCTTTCGCGATGGCCGTTGCTCTTCCTTCTTCTTCAGCGGGTCTTCTTCTTCTTTGGCTGCTGACCTTCCGTCGTCTGCCCCGGTGCTGAGACGACTTAACAATGCCTTCGCTACAGTGCAGCAGCTCCTTCTTCTTCAGCGGGTCTGCTTCTTCTTCTTTGGCCTGCACACTTCAGAGTTTATTCGTCAAGAGGCAAAAACCTACTCTACCCCCCTCCCCCGCGTATCTCTCTCTCTGAAATCACTCTTCGGAAGCTCTCCCAGAGCGCTATCGGGTAATCGGGTTCGGGTCAGGCCCGGGTCCAGGCCCACCGGCGTGCGTGGTGGGCGAGGAGTGCAGGTCAGTCTAATCGGGTCGGGCCAGGTCCGCGGAGCGTGGTCACGGACGAGGCCGAGTCGGGTCGGGTCGGGTGAGAGGGACCTCACCCCGTGGTAACTGAGGCAAACAGACGGTGGCAGTTTTGCAATTTATGTGAGTGTGTGGCTCCAGAAACTCCCGAGGTGGGACTATCCGCGCACCCGTTTCTCTCACGCCTGCAGCAGGGATGGCGCTTCCAATTGCAACAGCTGTTGATGCGCGCAACTCCAATTGAGGGCCGGGGTGTGTGCGCAAGGCTCTTCCGCGCTGGCCGTGGCTCTTCAACCTGGGATATCTAGGCTTGGAGCAACCTCGAGCAAGCTTCGAGCTTCCTCGCCAATGGCGGTCAAGGCCTGGAACCTGAAATCAATAGAACGGCCTCTCGGCCAAATCAGACAGGCGGGGGGACCTTCGCCGTGGCACGGCGAAGGTGGTCAGGGGGTCTGCAGGGGGCGAGATGGAGCTGTCAGGTCGTCCTAGGTCAAACTGTGAGCGAGGGAGTGGGTGTGTTCGGTGGGTCTGCAGAGGGGTGTTCGGTGGGAAGTGGAGGGGCGGAAGAGGATCAGGGTGAGGAGGCGGAGGTTCTGCGGTGGTCGGCGAGCCGTGTGGGTCGCTGTGGTGATGGGAGCGGCTCGCCGGAGGGTGGTCGGAGGCGGAGAGGATGAGGGTGAACAGGGTCGGTAGAGGGCTTAATTGACTAAATCGAAAGCGGGGAAAGAAAGAGGAGGAGAAGGGGAGTAAGTCTAACTTAACTGCAGGGACGAAGGGGGAGGAACAGGGCGACAGTCGTAACGACTGTCGCCGGAGAAGATGTTGCTCAGAGAGAGGGGCGGCGGCGAGCAGAGGGCTGGAGAGGCGCCAGCTGGGTGCGGCGTGGCGCTGGGAAGAGCAGGGGAGGAAGTCTCTGCTGCTGGTAGTGCGGCAGAGCGAAGGGAAGAGCGGGGGAGGAAGTCGCCGGAGCTGGTGAGCGTCTGCCGAAGAAAGAAGAGACGAAAGCTGGGGGTTTTCTCCGTCAGATCCAGGCTGCTTTCGTCGGTGGAGCGGCGGGGGGTATTTATAGGGTTGAAGCAGGGAGGAAGGCGGAGGGAGACGACGTGTCTCCCTCGCCGGAGAATGGTCGGAATTCGAACCCATACCGTCCGTGCGTTCGCACGGCCGGTATGGGGGGCTGCAATGACCATGGGGGTGCTCCTGCGACGGCTGACGACGCAGGGCACCCCCGGTACACATGCCAGGTCCTCCACCTTACCCTGCGCGGCGCCATGCTCCGCGCAAGGTCGCCGGAGCATGGTGCTGGCAGGGTTTTGCAGGAGGGACCTGTTTGCAAAGAACGAAGGAGAGTTAGGGGCCTAAATGCGAGGGTTCAAAAGTTGAGGGCCAAAGAGTAAATATATGAGGACCAAAGTGTAAAGTCGGTCAAGGAGGTTTCTTCTTAGGCTCAAGTTTTTATACATGACTAATTAGGACCTAAGGAATCTGATGGTGAATTTTATTTTCATATTAAACCTTGTTCGACCGGTCAATTTGCGTAAAGACCCAAATTAAGTTATTAATTGGGCATGGTTCTCAATGTAGGTCAAAATGGGTTCTAAAGGCCAAATTGAAGGTTCTAAACCCTAGAGATTATTTTTCTATGAATTTTAGAGGGTTTATTCTATTTTTACTTTGCCTCGAACCTTGTGAATTGAAGTGGGTTGTTTTAGGGTTACAGATTATCATTTGGTTCCTTGGAAGTGCTGTAGCCCTTGCTAGATCATCTCATCCCACTTTTATTCTTATTAAGCTGTTTTGACCTGTGTTTGGGCCCAGAATTACCCTGTATGCAGATTATACTGGTAAAATTGCACTTTTACCCCTTATGACTGGTTTCCTTCTCAAACTCAGAATTCTCTGAGTTAAGCCTTTCCTTGAGATATGTAGGAGCTTTTATCCTTTGTATTGGGTCAAAATGAGCTAGTTATGGCTCATGATGAGGTTCTCATCATACCCCCATGCCTAGCTTTTGCTAGTCCCTTAGCAAAAAAAACTTAAGGTTTCAACCCTTGTTCTAGACCATGAAGTTTTCAATGGTTTTAGATAAGTGCCTTTTTTATTTGAGCATAGATTAGGTTAGAATGCTGACCATAGGCCTAAAAGGTACTCTAGTATCAATCAAGATCCAAGTCTGTCTAGCCTTAGCCTCAGTCTTTCAGCAAAGGTTTTTAAGGCCCGCAAGAACTAACCTAAGGTTTATTGGACTTCGTGGTTAAAGCACCCGTGCTTGAAATGATTTTAGCCCTGGCCCAGTTCGCAGTGCGTTTTGTAAGAGAGAGATAGAAAGTTTTTTCTGTTTGGAGAGTTTTCTCTCTCTTTTTCTTTTTAGTTCTAGCCTAGGATTAGCTTTTCAACACGGTCTGTATCAGATTCCTTGCTCCCATCATCAATCCTCAAGGGTTCCTGGCGATCGATGCTTCGAGATAACACCGCCCATGGCAACCCCCGGAACCCTGGCTATTGAGATTTCGAGATAATCCCATCCATGGTATTCCGTGGCCGAATCCAGACCCTGGCAATTGACACTTCGAGATAATGCCATCCATGGAATCTGAACCAGCAGAGTGCTTACATGCCCCCCGTAGGATATGTAAATATCCTAAGAGACAAGCACCGAGGAGATGATATTTTGTTACGCATCTTCGAGGGGATTTCCCGCCTCTCCGCGCTGGGAACTCGTCCAAATCAACTTGTGTTGATCGGCCATTCCTATTCTAGGTGTTCTTTTCAGATTTTTGCGACGCTTCTGCGTGATTCTGATTTTTACGCTTACTGAACCAGGCTGTGTGTGAGATTAGGGTGCTTAGGTTACTGAGTCCCGTAAACCAAAAATTAGTTAACGAGGCCGAATACTCCCTAAGCCTTAGACCTAATACTTCAGCTTTTCATTTTCCTCAACCTCTTGAGGAGTGTCCAGATCTTAATGAGTACTAAGAGTCTATTCAAGAATGCCTAAGGTTTGCATTCTTACTAATCTTATTGTGCACTTTTCAGTTATTTTCTTGAATGAGGTCTAGAACTTAGGTTAATTCCTTAGTTCCTTACTAATGACTATCAACTTTTCTTATAATTTTGTGCTCCTTTTTCATTTTGTTTCTTCTCTCCTTCACAAAATTTTCTTCTCCTCTTTTCCTCTTATTCTTTTTCGAAAATTTTTTAATTTTTATGGTATTTTTGGCATATGTGAATTTTTTGTTTGAAACCTTTTCTTACGAGTTTTTGCACTTTCATACCCCCCCATGCCTAAGATTTGCAATGTCCTCATTGTAACCTAGGGGTTTTTATTCAACTAAGTTCATACATTAGGATAGCTGTTTTGATGAGTGAATGGGTCGGGGTGACTGTTGCGGACGATTTCTAATCTCAGATGCAAGCACCTGAGGTGGAGTCGGCTGTCCTAAAGTGTGAACTTCAAGCGCAAAAAGCTGTCAGAACAAGTTTCAGGTTTTCAAAGAGAATGACGGGCTGCCTCCCGTTGAGCGCTAAATTTGATGCCTTCAGCCAAGCGGGAAATGCGATGGAGAGGGGATGGTCAACTCAGCAGAGTTTTGTAAGACAAGCACCTTGATTAAGAGCCTGGTTGGTCCAACCAGGTGCTTGTTCAGATCAACAGGCTGATGATGCAGCCCAAACCCAATCAATCTGGTGGGTTGATAGATGTGGATAAAAAGGTGTGGTGCCCACCATAAACTATGAAGCTCAGATGGATGTGGAAGTGTAAACGCAGGGTTTGGCTGAGCCGAATCAGCCTGGTCAGAGTAGGGACCCGTAGGATAATCAGTGGTTGATGCAGGAACCCTACAGGGGTGATCAGAGAATGATAGAGCATGGTATGTAGTCTGATCAATGTTCGAAACCCGATGTGGAAATGCAATCGGCTCGGTGAGAGGTGAATCAGCATAGAAATTGAGTCCGGTTGCGGGTCGGGGTTTGGGAGAGGTTTTGATCCGTTCTGTGTGTGCGGATGAGGTGGCCATTGTGTATGAGGGCTCTTCTAGAAACAGATGATAGGTGATTTTCTGTAGAGAGTCCTCTGGGTAACTATCAAATGCCGGAAGAGTGTTTGTAGGATGAAAGAAATCGGATTCGAGAAAAAATTTGGATTCTTGGTTGCAATCACTCTTGGCATTTTCTGTTTTTGGTTCCTGAGGATCGAAAAGGAATGATTCTGTGTTATCGGTGATCTCGGGAATCAGGACCTCAGAATCAGAGTCAGAGTCAGAGTCATGTGAACTGAGGTCGTAGATAGGCCTGGCGTGTTCAGGAAGGGGAATCTCTCCGCAATTATAGTCAGATCTGAAATTGTCGGAGAGTTGGCGAAAATGATCATGAATTCCACCACAGCAGAAATCATCAGATGTGGAATCAGCAGCCTGATTGGGTTCTAGCCTATATGTCAATTCTGGGTTCAAAAAGATGTTCTGTTCAAGCTCTAAGCTGGTAGGATAGACCCCATTAAAACCTTGCTCATCCAACTCCTCAGTTTCTGTATCATAAATTGGCATGTTTTCTGAAAAATCGATCAGATTTCCTGAGGATGTTGGAGAGGGATACTCATTAAATAGAGGCCCGGAATCATATCCTGTAAAAATTTGATCTTCCTCATAAAGGGCCTCATAATCTTCCCAATAAGTTTCAGATCTAGGTTCTAGGCTTAGGATGTGGGTAGAATTATTAGAACCTAAGTCCGAATAACCTTCGAGGGTCACCTTATCAAAACAAGGGGTGGAATTTATACCCTCCAGAGGTTCAATTCTAATCTTGTTATTGCAGGAGTCTTGGAGTTCTAAGCTTGGTGATTTATGGCCTAGGGTTGGCTCAGCATTGTGTTCTCCTGCAATATCCCAACCTAATTCAACATTGTCTTCTATCTGGGTTGGGATTTTACAACCACTTTGTGCCTCAATCCCGAGGTCTGGGAAACTGGATTGATTCTTAGTACTGTTCCAAGATGACTCATCCTTTGTTTCTGGTATATACGGGTATTTCTGGTTGATAATTTGTTCTACTGATTTCATCATTTCTACCCGTTTTATAAGGGCATCTTGGTGTTGTTCCCAAAGTACAGGATTTGTTAAGCATTGAAGGTATTCAGATTGGTGTAATTTTTCCATCTCAATGTATCCTGTCATGAGCATGTCTCGGGTTGATCCTTTTGAAATTCCAGTCAATAGAATTTGGGCACAGTTTATGATGAAGGATGTGGTTGTTGGGACATCAACCTGAATATTTCCTATTGGTGTTGAGGTTTTTTCTTCTTTTCCATAGAATCTTATGGCATCCTCGATCATTTTATCTTTCATAGATCTCCGATATTCAGGTTTCTTGAATGGTAGTCTTGCTAGGTAATTCGGCTGCATAATTGGATCAGGTGGTGGAATAGAATCAAAGTTTGAATCAAGATGGAAGAAGGGGATTTTGTTCAGAATCAGAGGAAAGAGGGGCTATGCGAATGATTTCTGCAAAAACAAAGGAGCCGAGGCTTAGCCTCGGGGAGAGTGAATTTCTATAGGAGGTTTCAAGGACCTCCCGAAAAATACTGAAGGGCTGGATGAGATAAGCAGGTGCTGGACCCAATCAAGACACCCAAAAATTGTTGGGTGACTATAGAGGTTCGGGGCAGATGGACCCCTTGATCAGAAAGATCGTCCACCTGAGAATTACCTGGGCAGCCAGAGAGGGAGAGTCCCGCGAAGACCCCTACACGGTAGAGCGTCCCCACGGGTTACAGGGTTTCCCCCACCCGACCTCTCTTGTCACTGCGGTTCCAGGTAGACCAGAATGGGGATCTTGACCTCTTAAGTCTACCAATTTTAAGATCAGGGTGCTTAAGGTTTTCACTTAAACTTTAGTCTTTTAAGTGCAAAGAGTGACCTAATTTAAGGTTGGTTGACCCAAGGGGTCAACTTTACCTCTTGTTTTCTTTGAGAGCTTTTAGGTCCTGTCTTTTAGGGTTCAAGTGTTTAGAGAGCCAATTGTTTTAGATTTTCTTTGAATAGGTATTTTCAGACAAGGGCTTGGGCACACTTCATTTGGTTTTCTCAATTCTTGAGTTAAGTAGTGTGTCTCTAAATCCCTAGTGTTGGATCCTAGGTTGGCTCTACTTGGTCCAGTTAATTCTTTGTTGGGTAATTAGGGCTCAAGCAAGAATGTGTTAGCCCTTAAATACCCTTAATAGTGTGCAGAAATAATGAGTTGAAAACATGCAACTTTTATGGTTACTAAATATGGAAGACAGGTTAGCCCTATATTGCTTGTTCTTTTCTTTTCTTCCTCTTTAGAGCTTAGGGGTTAATAGTGAGAGGAAAAATTTACCTGTCTTTGGTGTGGTTGCTTGTCTTCTTGAGTTCCTGTAGCTGCACAAAAGAGAGGAGATTGTCAGAAATAATAAAAGAATACAGGAATGTTTACCTCTAGAATAGCCGTTGGTCCCCGGCAACGGCGCCAAAATGATGAAGCGTCGGGTTTCACCGGGTTGTGTTATATCGTTGTAGTAAAGCCGGTTGTTACCAACGTTTCATATAAAATTTTTTTACTCGGAAAAATAAAAGAGTTCCCGAGGTCGAACTCAGGGAGCAAGTTGTATTCTAGAGATATACAAGTTCTATTACAAAAATAAAGAGAGAGAAAGAGAGATGAAAATTTGGCTTCTTCTTCTTTTCTTCTTTCTTCCTCTTTGTCTTTGGTTCTTCCTGTTCTTCTTCTTCTTCTTCTTCTTCTTCTTCTTCTGCTTTCTTCAGATTTTCCCCTCGTGCTCTTCTTCTTCTGTTCTTCCTTGTTTCCTTTCTTTCTTTTTCGTCAGATCGTCTTCTTCTTTTCTTGCTTCTTGCTTCTCTTCATTCCTTCTTCTTCTTTGTCTTCACCTGCCTTGACCTCTCTTTTTCTTCTTTCGCGATGGCCGTTGCTCTTCCTTCTTCTTCAGCGGGTCTTCTTCTTCTTTGGCTGCTGACCTTCCGTCGTCTGCCCCGGTGCTGAGACGACTTAACAATGCCTTCGCTACAGTGCAGCAGCTCCTTCTTCTTCAGCGGGTCTGCTTCTTCTTCTTTGGCCTGCACACTTCAGAGTTTATTCGTCAAGAGGCAAAAACCTACTCTACCCCCCTCCCCCGCGTATCTCTCTCTCTGAAATCACTCTTCGGAAGCTCTCCCAGAGCGCTATCGGGTAATCGGGTTCGGGTCAGGCCCGGGTCCAGGCCCACCGGCGTGCGTGGTGGGCGAGGAGTGCAGGTCAGTCTAATCGGGTCGGGCCAGGTCCGCGGAGCGTGGTCACGGACGAGGCCGAGTCGGGTCGGGTCGGGTGAGAGGGACCTCACCCCGTGGTAACTGAGGCAAACAGACGGTGGCAGTTTTGCAATTTATGTGAGTGTGTGGCTCCAGAAACTCCCGAGGTGGGACTATCCGCGCACCCGTTTCTCTCACGCCTGCAGCAGGGATGGCGCTTCCAATTGCAACAGCTGTTGATGCGCGCAACTCCAATTGAGGGCCGGGGTGTGTGCGCAAGGCTCTTCCGCGCTGGCCGTGGCTCTTCAACCTGGGATATCTAGGCTTGGAGCAACCTCGAGCAAGCTTCGAGCTTCCTCGCCAATGGCGGTCAAGGCCTGGAACCTGAAATCAATAGAACGGCCTCTCGGCCAAATCAGACAGGCGGGGGACCTTCGCCGTGGCACGGCGAAGGTGGTCAGGGGGTCTGCAGGGGGCGAGATGGAGCTGTCAGGTCGTCCTAGGTCAAACTGTGAGCGAGGGAGTGGGTGTGTTCGGTGGGTCTGCAGAGGGTGTTCGGTGGGAAGTGGAGGGGCGGAAGAGGATCAGGGTGAGGAGGCGGAGGTTCTGCGGTGGTCGGCGAGCCGTGTGGGTCGCTGTGGTGATGGGAGCGGCTCGCCGGAGGGTGGTCGGAGGCGGAGAGGATGAGGGTGAACAGGGTCGGTAGAGGGCTTAATTGACTAAATCGAAAGCGGGGAAAGAAAGAGGAGGAGAAGGGGAGTAAGTCTAACTTAACTGCAGGGACGAAGGGGGAGGAACAGGGCGACAGTCGTAACGACTGTCGCCGGAGAAGATGTTGCTCAGAGAGAGGGGCGGCGGCGAGCAGAGGGCTGGAGAGGCGCCAGCTGGGTGCGGCGTGGCGCGGGAAGAGCAGGGGAGGAAGTCTCTGCTGCTGGTAGTGCGGCAGAGCGAAGGGAAGAGCGGGGGAGGAAGTCGCCGGAGCTGGTGAGCGTCTGCCGGAGAAAGAAGAGACGAAAGCTGGGGGTTTTCTCCGTCAGATCCAGGCTGCTTTCGTCGGTGGAGCGGCGGGGGGTATTTATAGGGTTGAAGCAGGGAGGAAGGCGGAGGGAGACGACGTGTCTCCCTCGCCGGAGAATGGTCGGAATTCGAACCCATACCGTCCGTGCGTTCGCACGGCCGGTATGGGGGGCTGCAATGACCATGGGGGTGCTCCTGCGACGGCTGACGACGCAGGGCACCCCCGGTACACATGCCAGGTCCTCCACCTTACCCTGCGCGGCGCCATGCTCCGCGCAAGGTCGCCGGAGCATGGTGCTGGCAGGGTTTTGCAGGAGGGACCTGTTTGCAAAGAACGAAGGAGAGTTAGGGGCCTAAATGCGAGGGTTCAAAAGTTGAGGGCCAAAGAGTAAATATATGAGGACCAAAGTGTAAAGTCGGTCAAGGAGGTTTCTTCTTAGGCTCAAGTTTTTATACATGACTAATTAGGACCTAAGGAATCTGATGGTGAATTTTATTTTCATATTAAACCTTGTTCGACCGGTCAATTTGCGTAAAGACCCAAATTAAGTTATTAATTGGGCATGGTTCTCAATGTAGGTCAAAATGGGTTCTAAAGGCCAAATTGAAGGTTCTAAACCCTAGAGATTATTTTTCTATGAATTTTAGAGGGTTTATTCTATTTTTACTTTGCCTCGAACCTTGTGAATTGAAGTGGGTTGTTTTAGGGTTACAGATTATCATTTGGTTCCTTGGAAGTGCTGTAGCCCTTGCTAGATCATCTCATCCCACTTTTATTCTTATTAAGCTGTTTTGACCTGTGTTTGGGCCCAGAATTACCCTGTATGCAGATTATACTGGTAAAATTGCACTTTTACCCCTTATGACTGGTTTCCTTCTCAAACTCAGAATTCTCTGAGTTAAGCCTTTCCTTGAGATATGTAGGAGCTTTTATCCTTTGTATTGGGTCAAAATGAGCTAGTTATGGCTCATGATGAGGTTCTCATCAGCAGGATACACACAAAAGATTCGAAATAGAACACAAGATTGCATAAACACTTCCACAAGCTAGAGATTAACTCCTTAGTCGAGGTATGGTTTACAAGGTTCCTACAAATCTTGCACTTTAAATGCAAAGGAGGAGACAAACAAACAAAGCATATCAAAGGCTTATTTCAACATGGAGAAGCTTAATTGAGTGTCTATAGCCCTAAGTTTACTTTTTACAACATGTAGGGGTTTAATTATGAAGGAGAGGGCCCAACATATTTATTTATAGTTAATTTCTGATATTAAACCTTGAGTTGAGGATGAGGAACCAATTAAACTCATCTATAGCCTAAATTCCCAATAATATCCTTAAACAATCCACCCTCCCCCCTCGCAAATTGCCCTCTTGGATGCACAACAAAGGAAACCTATTCTTATTTAGGAAAATCAAGGGGAAAAAATTATCTTGTAATCCAATTTACCTAAACTAAAGTATTTGCCCCCTCCATTATATGTGTTTTCACGGCGTCTAATTATCATTTCATTCATTCTAGATCTTTCCCTGTGAGAAAGAATGAAAAACCTCTTATTCAAACTAAAACCCTAGCCTCCCTTATATAGAAAGGGGGGATGAAAGAATTACATGAAAAGTCTAAACTAAAATGAGAAATGACAAAAAGAAAAACAAATAGAGAATGAAACAGACTCTAACACTCCCCTTCAAGTTGGAGTGTAGATATCCCCTAAGCCCAACTTGTTACATGGAAACACGTCTTTTCCTTATCAACGCTTTTGTTTGAATGTCTGCAAGTTGAAGATCAGAGGACACATAAGGAGTAGTAATTCCCTCTTCCATCACGACATTTTGAATGAAATGGCAGTCCACCTCAATATGTTTTATCCTCTCATGGAAGACAAGATTTGAGGCAATGTGTGTAGCTGACTTGTTGTCACTGAACATTGGAACTGGACTCTTCACTTGTACTGCAAGGTCTACAAGAAAAGAGGTGACCCACATTATAACCTCACATGCAGTATGAGCCATTGCTCTATACTTAGCCTCAACACTGGAGTAGGCCACTACTATCTACTTTTTACCACACGATGAGATAAGATTGCCTCTAAGAAATATGGCAATATGGCATATCTAGTGGTGGATCTTTTATCCTCAGTAGACCTTGCATAGTCAGAATCAGAATAACAACAAAGATTTAGGTGACCATTGTTCTTGTAGTATAGCCCTCTTCCAAGAGACGCCTTCAGATACTTTAGTATTAGACAAACACCATGCCAATGATTGTAGCATGGTTTTTCCATATACTAACTCGCTCTGCTAATAGCAAAGCTAATATCTGGGCAAGTAATAGTCAAGTATAGTAATTTTCCCATAGTGCTCCTATATCTATGGACATCCTTAAAGGGTGGATCCTTAGTTTCCCTATATTGCTTATGTTGTTCAACTGGAATAGCTGAGGGCTTTGTGCCAAGTAGTCCAACCTCCTCAAGTATCTCAAGGACATACTTTCGCTATAAGAGTGCCATGCCATGTTCGTTTGTAACAGCTTCAATCCCCAATAAATATTGCAACTCGCTTAGAAGGTCTTTTGTAACAAAGACCTTCTATAAGAATGCCTTGATCTCTTGAATGCATGCACTATCACCTCCTGTCAGAACCATGTCATCAATGTACACAGTAAGAATGATAGTGCGATAGGTAGTCATTTTGATGAAGATGGAATGGTTAGATGTGGATCGTATAAATCTAATATGCAGCAATTCACTAGTTAATATGTCAAACCAAGCACGGGGACTCTTTTTGAGACCATATATAGCCTTCTTTAGCTTGCATGCACACTCCCCTTCAACCCCATATCCAAAAGATTGCCACATATACCCTTCCCTCAAGTCATTGTAAAGGAGAGCATTCTTGATATCAAGCTGATATAGTGGGCAATTTCGGTTAATAGCAATGGACAGAATGACACATATTAAAGCAACCCGAGCCATACGAGAGGTCTCAAAGTAGTCTACTCCATAGGTTTACGTGAAACCCTTGGCCACCAGTCTTCCTTTAATCTATCAATACTAACATTTGCAAGATATTTAATTGTATAAAACCACTTGCAATTGACAACTTTAGCACCCTTTGGACATGGTACAAGTTCCCTTGTGCCACGAGTAATAAGAGCCTCCATTTTTGCATCCATAGCTATCATCCACTAAGGGTCCTATGAAGCTCTAAATAGGTTTGAGGAATGATGGTGCTGAGTAACACTCTAGAAAACTACTGTATAGAAAGATCCAAATGTGTTTGGTTGTGAAATGGGAGACAAGATATAATCTGTAAGTACAAATTGTTTTTCTTAGGGTAATTGGTCTCTCACCGACCTTACTCTGACTCTGTGTTTGTGAGGGCATATAACTACTATCATCAAGAATAGGAGCAAACATAGTAGGAAATGGAATAGTAGGAAGCTCATTTTATCATCTATGATATGTTTGCAGTTGACGAGGAACAAGCTCGATATTGGTTCCTTCCTTAGAAAGGAACGGAACCTCCTAAGATAAGTTTATATCTGTAGTAACAATAAATCGTCGACTACTTGGGTCATAGCACATGTATCCCTTTAGAGTGAAATAGTAACTAAAGAATATGCAGTTAACTGCTCGAGGAGGTAGCTTGTCCTACTGCCCAAAGGTATGCACAAAACACAAAGTGGGAGAGAAAAAGGTCAATCCACATCAGGATGCAGCAACTGGAATTGGATTTCCCCTTTCAGGATAGATGAGGGGACCTAGTTAATCAGATATATAGCCATGAGTATAGCATCTCCCCAAAATTGCTTTTGCAACTTCATGGAGAAGAGAAGGGTCTAGGCAATGCCCAAGATATGTCACAGCTTCTTATCAGCAATACCATTTTGCTAAGAGGTGTATGCACAAGATGTTTGATGTAAGGTGTCATTTGTGATAAAGAATGACTCTAGCTCCTTTTGCATGAATTATGGGGCATTATCACTGCGGAAGGTCTTGATTGAGGTTGAGTAGACATTCTACACCTTTACAAAGAACCACTTCACTATGTGAAGGCTCTTGGATCAATCCTTTATAAGAAATACCCAAGAAGATCTATTGTAGTCATCAATAAACATAATAAAGTATCTATAGCCTGCAATTCTAGTCACACGGGACAGCCCCTAAACATCGCAATGGATCAACTGAAAGGGCAATTTGCCACGCTCTTCATTCTATGGAGGAAAAGTAGATCGATAATGATTTCCTAATTGGCAAACCTTACAATTAAAGGTATCAGGTGAGGGCAGATCCGAGAACATTTGACAATGCTTCCCAAAGGAGGGTTATCCAAGTCTACGATGCCAGAGGGGATGATTTGTGGAAATAAAGGTTGCTCTGGCAAAATGAGTGGTAATGTTAAGATAATATAATCCAGTCCTCTCATATCCTCCACTAATAGTCTGGTTGGTTTGCTTGTCCTGAAAATAGTAATGGTGCTTATCCAATATGATTCGACATTTGAGATCCTTGAACAACTTGCTCACAAAAAGAAAGCTAATAGGAAACTTAGGTGCACAATCAACATCTAATAATTGTAGCCTGGAAGTAAACTGAACATCTCCAACTTTAGTCACTAAAGAGGAGCCATTCGCCAACTTTACGGAGGTAACTGCTCTAATTGGTTGGGTTACAAACAAATAACCAAGATTACCAGTAAGATGATTGGATGCACCTGAGTCAATCACTCACTTGCTAGTAGTGTTAGTGATGGTAACACCATCGTGAGCCATAACTAGCTTTAATTAGTCATAACCAAGTGACAAATGCTCCTACATAATCTCCTGAAAGCCATAATTCCATACAAAGCCAGTTTGAGAAGAAAACACTAAATCAGGGTTAATTCTATAATTTTAACATTATATCATCAAAGTAGAGTAACCACGGGGTTTTCCAAGGGTTAATCTAAGGTTAAATGGGCATTAAAGTCTAATAAGTGGGTCCATATAGATAAAAATGAGGTTTCACGCATTTCGTGAACCAATACAGCTCCCAAAACCCTAATTTCAGATCCACTTAAATTACAGAGGTTTTGGTTAGGATAAAATTTATCTAAATCTCTTAAAATTTATATAAAAATATTCCTTAAGGTTTAGTATCCTTGATTTGACCATCTGAACCTATTTTGACCATTAACAGAGTCACAAACAGATTTCTACCCTAATTTGGATTTCTACATAAATTGCCCAGTCAAACTTGGTCAAAACTAAAATCTAACTTCATTATATGATTCCTTGGATCAAAATTAGGTTTGTGCAAAATTTGGGCCCAATAAGAATTCATCTTGACCTAGTTTGCAATCTAGTCCCTTAAAACTCTATTCTTTACATATAAGCCCTAGCTTTTGAAATTTCTTGCGTTTAGCCCCTCAACTTTGTTGTCTTCTCCACAAAAAGGTTCCTACCACCATGGCAGGTGTAAACCCAAAGGCACCAACCTTCTAGAGAGGAGATCTCTCTCGATTCAACTCCTAATCCCTCCAAAATTGGAGGGATTGCTGTTTAGACAATCAAGAATCCATCCAACCCCATTTGAGGGATTGGAATTGATCCTACAAGCCAGGCGAGCTCGAGTTTTTTCAAAAAAAAAATTCCTTGAAATCCTATTCCTTTGCGAGAATTCATCCTAATAGAGCTCGGATCTAAGCTCTATATAAGCTCTCCTAGCTCAGGCCGTTCAAAATTAGTCTAGTTTGGCTCTAAAACCTTTTTCCCTTCTTCCAGCCAACTCCGACCTCGACTCCGACGAGCACTCTCGACCTCCTTCTTCTGGCCATTAGATGAACAAATCAAGTGGTCCACCATCTTCCTCACCTTCTTCGGCTCCTCACCAGTCACAGCAGGAGTTCCTTCCCCCATCGTCGCTGCCATCTTCCCTCAATGGAGATTCCATCTTCTCCAGTGCCAGCCAATCACAACCGGCACCTCTCCTCATCCCCTTTGTCCATTAGTTAGGTCAACTCCTTCCTCTCCCTCTCTAGATTAGGTACAAGTTATCCCTCTCTTGTTTCAACCACCGACACACCCTCAAAGCCCTTCATCTTCCTCCACTCCGATGACTCCTTAGCGTGGTCGTCCACCCTCCATAGACCACCAAACATCATTGTGATAGCTCCAAAAGCTTCACTGCTCCACGCCCACCAAAACCCCTCAAGAAATTGAGAGGATTACGCCTCCAATCATCCCACTGAACACCACCTGTCGCCGACCTCTTCTTCGACTTCGCACACCCTCCACACACACCTGCATGCCACAAGAACCCCACCATCACCTTTGCCACCACTTGGCGAAGCTCAGGGGCATTTTAACCAAAGCTTTTGAGCCTATATTTGTGAATTGCACATTCATCGTCGTTGCCTGTCGCTGCCGTCGTCTCCGACTCTGTCCGCCTTGCTCCGATCTGCTCCAACCTCACTACCATGTCCAGATGCTGCGGCCTAGTTCCAGGAACCTTCCCAGGGATCCAATTGAGATATGAAGCCACGCTGCTGCTACAATTAGGAAAATTCACCACCAGCTGCTCACGCGAAGGGAGGTAGGGACAATAGTCCCACCTTGTAACATGAAAGGCTCGCGTAGGCACGTAAGAGGAATTTCTGTTCTAGCCCTTTCGCCTAGTAACATGGGGGGTTGGGTCCCCCATGCACGCACCTCCTCGCGCTCTCACGCCTCACCCGTGATCCATGCACACAGGTCTAGCCACTATACAGGATCCGATTACCCGCGTTCTTACCTGAACATACACCCGATTATTTGAGAGAGAAGAGAAGAGAGATTTGTGAGAGGAGGGGGGAGGGTTTTGCTGTGTGACCCTTTGCCTTGGGTGCATGCTGAAGAAAGAGAGGCTCTATACTTAGCCCCTATAAAGAGAAAGGCCCTAATCTTGTGTTGTGCTTGAAGGCTTGTGAGAGAAAATTCTTGGTCTTTGAAAGGCTCGAAGAAGAAGAGAAGTCCTTGAGAGCTTTGCCTTCTGTGAAGCTATGCTACTGTTACGACCCGATTCCCGGATCCCTACAAGACCCGAGATCGACTCTCCTCGACTAATCCCAAGACCTAGTCATCCAACAAGAAATAACCAAAAGTAGGAAAATAAACCACATTCACACATGCAATATAACTAAGCAGAAGAAAAGAACGAAGAAGTAAAGAAAGTAGAACAACTGTCTCAAAATATAGTACATGCCACCACAACAATAACAAAAAATGGAAAGGAAACAGAAAATAACAGGAACAGTAAAGTATGTGTCCATTACTCACTACAACCGTAGAAAAATGAAAGAGCTGAAAAACGACTACGGCTGGGCTCGGCTGGGCCAAACACCCTCTACAGCCGGAAACTTGGGCTGCTCAACTCCTGGTCCTGAACAGGGTTACGAAAAGACAGAGTCAGTGAACACTGAGTAGAGTGGTGTTTACATTATTTAAGTGCAAGTACAGTAAAACAACAACAGGTTTTTTTCTTATTTCTATTTATCTCATTTATGTGTTTCTAGTTCATTGATTTCTCAAAGTATACAGGTATTTCTTGATCTTGCATGCTCCTCGTGGGAACGATCTTGATTGTAGTTTTTTCTGTAAAGTAGAAGGTACATGTGGTGCTCTCCTAGCTGGGAGAGTCCCCCGTGGTAGTCCTACATCCAGTCAACCACCCCAAGGTCACTGTCAAGACGTAGCGGTGACTACGGCATGCTTGATAAGTACAAGGGTAGCTACCCCACACTGACACGTGGTCAGTCGTTTCCGCTAGCGGGTACGCCCAAAGTACAGCACAGAACAGTATAGAACCTTTCCCTCTCAGAATAGGGGTCTCACCCCTCAAAACCAAATAGGGGTCTCACCTCTCCACAGTCACGTACCCTTGTCTGACTACCCCGGTTTGCCCATAGGGCCTAACAAAGTCGATGTAGTGTGGCTAGCTGAACCCTGGGTCCCGTGAGGTGGCGCTCCCTCCCTACACTAGTAACACGCCTCGGTACCACGTACGCGAGGGCCAACAGGAGTTGGTGTAGAGTGGCCAATCCTAACCCCGGGTCTCAAACCAAGGGAGGCTAGCTTCACTCTATACTAAAAAGGGGACAATTGCTCTCCTTAGTACTGTGTACACAAGGGCCAGCATACTTCCCATCTACATTCTAGATTCCTTTCATCCACAGGAGGTCTACTCCTAATTCTCCACAGGGTTCATGCTCATATTCATCTCATTTATCCATATTCAGGCCTCATGTTTCCCCAAAACTCGTTCCTCATTCATATACAGGCAGCTCGTGTTTTCACAATTAAATTCTCAGTCATATACATGTAACTTGTGGTTTTACAATTCAATTTCTCAATTACATACAGGCAGCTCGTGTTATAACATGCATTTCAAGTAAACCAGAGTAGTTCAACATCATGCTCATACATTTCTACCCTAGGGTTCATTCCACATCCTAGAGTTTCAACCAATTTAATCCAACCAGGAATATTCTTTATTTATGTCTTAATAAATGCATTAAACCACTCTACCGAGTATCACGGGAGGAATGGGGGCCTGCACCGCAAAACTCGTCGTCTCTGCGAGCCTCGAACACGCCACCGACTGGTAACCTGTACCAGCGACTAATTACATTAGACGAGGTCAAAACAGTAGATACTCAACACGAACACGTAGAGGAACTTGAGTGGAAAACATCGGTACTTCATTTGCGGAAATCCGATTCCATTTGGGCCTTAAACAGGCCAAAAACACGGTTACCGACCAAAATCAGACGTCTGGGACTAATCTCAGATGTCTTAAAAGACATTAGAACTCACCTTGTGTTTCTTGCGACTGATTCAGACATCCAGACTCCCTCTGCGACCGTCTGGGGGCAGCTCCAGATGTCTCACCCCACTTCCAATCGTTTGGAAGTACTGTCGGATGTCTGGCGACGTGATCAGACATCCAAAAGTACTTGGAAAAGCGCACCGCATGCCTTCCCAAAGCCTTCACCTGCGTACAAAAATGCAGGCACAGTTTTAGCCCAACAACTCCTGTGCTGAGATCTTTTGCATGGCGGAAATCAGCACAGGAAGTTACGTACCTCACGCGATACGTGCTTTAAGATGTCCAGCCTCAGCTCCGAACGTCCTGGTGCCTCGCCAGTCATCTGGACGTCACGCCAGACATGTGATACTGGAAAACTTCTAGCACCAGAACCTCCTCGCAACTCACCCCGCTCTCACCTTCACCCGCAACGGCAGCTCCAGCAGCTGCAAGAGCTTGAGCAGCTCCTCACCAGCCTCCTCCTCTCTCCCACGACTCCTCCTCGAGCTCCATCAAGCTCTCACGGCCATCGTCCTCCTCCCCTACTCTCACTCCCTCACACTCTCTCTCTCCCGCTCCTCCCCGCTTTCCCCTCACTGGTGGCTCTCCTTCCTCGCCGTGGCTGCAGTAGAGATAAAGGGGGATGTGGCTGTCGCAGGAGAAGGTGGAGGTGGCAATGGCTAGAGTGGTGTGAGGGGTGAAGGAAAAAGAGGTAAGGGGTTTATATAGGAGGGAGTTAGGGTTCGGGGTGAGGGTGCGAGGAGAGAGAAAGGCCTTTGTGCACCGCCTGTGCGCAAAGCGCAGTATGAAATTTCCCACTTTCAAATGTTCGGGCACGTGTCTAGACGTCTAGACAGACGTCTGACTGAAACTCCAGAGGTCTTATCCGGCTAAAAATGCAACAGGCCATTACAGCTATGATGAAGTTAAGTCATCTGGTTCTGATAGGCGACGTCTGATTAAGCCTTTGATTCTGATGCTATTGGATCGTTTAAGTACCTAAGTTGGTTAATTGAGAATACCGTTGAATGATTTAAATGCTTGGGGTCTATGCTTAATTAAGATGAATAATTGGTGATTTAAATCACCATTATTTTGTCTTTCTATTTCTTTTTATCCCATGATCTTTTAAGATACATTGATCTATGTTTGAATGCTAATCTAACCAATTTATTCATTGAATATCTTCTATCTGATGCTTAATTTACTATGCTCATTTATTCTGAATAAACATTAATGCGTGAATTCCACATTTTCTCCCTGCGAATGACTTCGGACTCCAATTAGATTTTGAGTTTATAAATTTAAATATTTTGTTATGCGATTTATGAGTGTACTATAATGAATGCATATTAAATCTCCTCAATCTACACTGCAACAGTTAGATACCAAATTTTCGTAAGCTTCATCAACATAAAGGCAACAAGAGCACGAAGAGCATTGTCACACATGGTCATATTGTCTCTAATGCAGATCCATATGATCAATAACCCTCCAAGAAGATAGAATAGTAAGAAAAGGGTAAGGTGAGAAACAATCTCAAGCAGTCATTGGAGACGATCCCAAGTAGAAATCGGGAAACATTCTTGGTCAGTAATTGAGGAAGGAGCCAAGTTGCCATGACCAACCACAGCCCACGAGAGAAGTAGATACATAGAAGCATATAATGAAAAACAAAGGCTCATCTCTGGAGATGGGTAGAGAGCAACACCAAAAAAAAATCTCAAGTTAGACTCACATGCATGAGATGGCACTGAGCATCGTCCATTGCAGCGGTACTATAGCATCGATATTGTAGCACACTACTATAGCAGCAAATTTATGAAGGAGAAGAAATTGTGGGTAGAAGAAAGAAGATGGTTGATGAGTCCATTTTAATGGACTAATATTACGCCAAAGTAACTTTAATTGTATCTTTTAGGTTTGTTAATAACTATATTAAGTTATAGAATGTTTGCATGCATCATGATTTAGGTTTACATCTATTCTATAACTTAATATGTTCTTTTTATGTGCAGGAAAAATAATTGGCAAAAGAATGAGGAGGAAAGGGTAAATTACCCTTTCAAATAACCGATGGCTGTTCTTTTCCCCATCCTCCAGGTACCCTCAACAGCCGCCGGCCAGAAATAGTTAAGGGATTTGAAAATCCCTTAACTCTTGCAGGCGCAAACTAGGAGGAGTTAAAAAGAAGAGGCGGAGAAAGGAGAGGGAAGATCATATAGAGAGGGTGAATAACTCTTGCGTGCACTGTGGACCAGGATCACCTTCCCTTCAGCGCTGCAGGTGCTCACGCCATCAAGCCTGCCCCTGCAGGCACTGCACCTTCATCACCACTGCGCACCTGCAGCCGTGCCCTAGCAAGCCGCTCGCATCCCACTCCAACACCAGCACCCTGTAGAAAGGTGCCCGCTGGCACACGCCCACCTTCCAGCGCCTCAGCCTCCAGCGCCTGCCTTCCCTTCCACCCGCCAGTGCCTTCAACCTGTAGCGTGCCATCTACAGCATGCGCGGCAGCACCCGTCAACCTCTGGTAGGCCGCGCCCGCAGGCACACACCTCCACGTGCCTCTCATCAAGCAGCACCTTCACGGCAGTAGCAGCCTCCCCCGGCGTCTTGTCCTCCACCGGTCGACCACATCCGGCCATCTCCGTCGACGCTGCGGACTCCATCGGATAGCCCTCATCCTCGCCGACCTCCCTAGCCTGTCCACTGCCCGCCAATGCTCTCTCTCTCTTGTGAGGTGGAGAGAGAGCAAATGCTCTGTTTCCTCTGATATTAAAATTTACATTCTCTGCCATTCCCACAGAATTTGATTTTTTATTTATTATTATTTTATTATGGCAGAATTGCGCATGCACACTCATATTTTCTGATAATTGCATGTTATTGATATTCACTTGTTTTAAGATTGATTTTGGGATCAACACGTGCACCGATTCTCTCTACTATATGACACGTGAAAATTACACAAACTCATCATATATTTATTGAATATTTCAGTGAGGGAAAACTGCACATATACCCTTATCTTTTTAAGTTATTGTGAATCTACTTTCCTTCGCATTTTATGTCAGATTTGAATAGGGATTTTGCACTTAACCGAAAGAATATAAAATAATCAAGAGTTTATTGCACAATTACCTTCCTGTGGACACGACCCACTCATCTGTGAGTGGTTATTTTTATTTTTTTGATTAGTCGATTTTTCCACCACTTAAATACTACAACGCAAAGCGGAAAGTTGACTCACTAAATTGGCGCCGTTGCCGGGGAGGCAACAAACGCAATAGATTTACTTCATTGTTTTTAAATATTCTGAGTTACGAAATTATCTTATCAATTTTTTTACTGTGTGAGGAATCTGAAGAGGCAACGAGGCGCAACAGAGAGGCGACAGCAACCACGAGTTAAGCCACACGAGGAAAAGACGAAGGAGACCAAGATCCTATTTTCGCAGAGGATTCTCCGTCGTCACTAATTTATTTCTATCTTTTCGCCCTTGTAGTAATTGGGGCTGAATTTTTGAGGGTTTGTCCTCGCATTCTTTAGCTACTAGGGCTTACAATATTTTTGGTGCGTGCATGATTCTATTTTCTACTTGCCCACTTTTCAAACCAATAAAGAAAATATCGAGCTGCCTATTTAGAAGTTGCATGCCCTTAGGTGGGCACATTTAGGGGTGATTGAGCAGCACATTAGATCTTATTATTGCATTGCAAGCATATTAGCATGAAGATTGCTGGAGACAGGTATATCTTTCTAACTTTTGCATCCAACTCATGTTCACGCATTTGCATTCAAATTTAAATTCAAGACCACCAAGTTGTTTGAATTTACTAATTTAGTGGTCACATAACTAAAAGTGGAACTAATATTCAGATTCAACCCTAAAAGCAATTCACATTTGATCTGATTCTAAGGGACTTGTCTGCAATTTCAAAAGAAATTACAAAGATTTGCGGTGTGTTGCACACTTCTGACACTGAGCACGCACATTAGGCACCGCACTAAGGCTCGATCCCTTAAGGCTATAGGCACCGATCTCTTTATCGGTGTAGACCCTCCTATTGTGCTTTGTGGTGGTGGTGATACTATCTTTTGACTAAGTGTTCTGATACTCCACGGAGGGGGACATCCCTTAAAGGAACAAAAGGGTAGTTAAGGGGCACCGCAGACGCACCACCTCAAAGGAAGGGTTCGCCCTACTTGCATCCCTTTGTTCGTCCTTGGAGTAACTTCTCACTTGATCACCTGGGAGTATCATCCAAGCAAAGTATAGGTCCTAGGGCACTTGAAGGTTGAATTAAGGCACGTAATTGTAGTGAAAAACTTGTTTGGCCATTTATATTAACTAATTCGACCTCCACAATAAAGAAGGTTAAGATTTCAAGTCCACACCCATTTTATACCACTTACGTGGGAACGGAGGGATAAGTCTTGATCTTTTGACTTATCTTTGGAGTGGAGGTTTAACTTACTCAATAAAAAACCTGAATTGTGTTTTGTATGCTTGGTAGACGCTCTCTTGAGGGTAGTCTAGTGTTTGATCCTGAGCCTGAGAGAATTCTTAGGAGAGCTCACCTAGGAGAAGAAAAAGAAGGAATGGTTGAGCAAGGTGCAAATCAACAAAGAACCCTAAGGGACTATTTTATTCCTACTAACCAACCTGCACAAGCACTAAGACGACTGGTAGGGGATAATTCGTATGAGATTAAGAGCAGTACCATATCTTTATTGCCCTCCTTTTATGGTACTACTAGGGAGGACCCCTACTGGCATTTAGAGGAATTCACCGAGGTCAGTTCCACGGTGAAGCTCCAAAGCTTTACTAATGAAGCCCTGATGAGGACTCTATTTCCTTTCTCCCTAAAGGATAAGGCCAAGAACTGGTATCATACCCTCGATGCAAGGGTAAATGATTGGGCCACCCTTAAGGAAGAATTTTAAAAAAAGTATTTTCCTATGAGTAAAACCAACCATTACAGAAGAGAGATTATGGGTTTTACTCAACAGGAAGGGGAGCAATTTCATGAAACTTAGGAGCGCTTTAATGACCTTCTTAGGTTATGCCCCCACCATCAAGTGCCAAGATGGCAGTTGGTCGAAAGGTTCTATAACAGATTATCTGAAAGGCATAGGAAAACCATTGATGCAGCCTGTGCAGGAACCTTTATGACCAGAATTGAGGATGAAGCCTGGGCATTATTTGAAACCTTAAGCGACAACTCCATACATCTGTCCTCTGCCTATCAAGAAAGAAAACCATCAATCTTACAGAGGAAGATAGAAGCCCATGAAGGTGGGGCTTCTCATGATTTGGCTTATCAGATTCAACTATTGAATAAAAACTTTGATAAGCTTTTAGCAAACCCCGGCATGAACCCGCAAGCAGCCTCTATTTTTCAGGCTTCAAGAGAATGCTCCATTTGCCAAAGCACAATGCACGCCACTGCGGAGTGCCATTAGGAAAACTAATTCCCTGAGTTGATTTAGGCTGACTTGAACGCGGCCCAAGGTTTTCGCCCCCTCGCAATAACCCTTACTCCAACACTTATAATCCAGGGTGGCGGAACCATCCAAACTTCTCTTGGAAGCAAGCTGATGCTTCTAACTCAGGGAATATAAGACCCTTACCTCCCCAGCCCACATACCAACCTTCTTATGAAAACCCTCCTTCGAATAAGCCCTCTGAGATGGTTGAACTGAAGGCCATGATGAAAGCAATGCAAGAGAATCAGAATATGGTTATCCAATCTCAAAATAAGATAATTACTGATATGCAATCCCAAATTGGTCATCTTACTGAGGTAGTTAGGCAACGTGATCCGGGGAAGCTACCTAGCTCTTCTGTGGAGAACCTTAAGGGCAAGGGGGTTGTATTCAGGGAGCATGCCCAAGCAGTGACCGTGCTGAGGAGTGGAAAAAAGATTGACAAGCCTGATAACACTCTTACGGTTACATCTCAGAATTCCCCTTCCACACCTGACCCAACTTCCATCTCACCCGAGGAAGAGCCACACCACTCTCCCTCACACAAAATCACCCACAATGAGGATGTCGTCCTTCCACCACCCCTTTCCCGCCATGACGACCCCTCTACCCAGAAGCCGAGGGTGCCTATCCAGAGCGCCTATCTGCTCCTGGGGAATCTTCTGTTGGCTTGTCTGGAGCCAAGGATAGGACGGAAGAGATTATGGATACTTTTAGGCAAGTCCAGATTAACTTGCCTCTATTGGAAGTGATTAAACAAATTCCGTCCTATGCCAAGTTTCTGAAGGACCTGTGCACCTAGAAGCACCGATCTAGGAAACAGGTCCAAACCAAGGTCATCCTGCCTGACCATGTTAGCTCGATACTCCAGCATGGAACACCCCCCAAAATGAAAGACCCAGGGGCCCCGTATATTTCAGTGGTTATAGGTAACCAACACATTGACGAGGCTCTGCTCGATCTGTGTGCGGGGGTAAACATTCTACTGAGCTCTGTCTACAACCTTTTAGGAGGTGGAAAGCTTAAGCCTAGTCCAGTAATCCTCCAGGTTGCAGACAGATCACTTAAGACACCGCAGGGATTGTTGGAAGATGTCCTTGTGAGAGTGGAGGATTTCTTCTTCCCCGTTGACTTTCTGGTACTTAATACAAACCCATCTAATAAGCCCAGAAAGCCGTCCATTATTCTGGGATGCCCCTTCTTGGCCATAGCCAATGCCTCTATAACTTGTAGATCTGGGGCACTTAAAATGGGCTTTGGGAACAAGAAGATCCGGTTGAATGTTTTTGATACTTACAAGCAACCCGAATTTGAGGATTGTTCTCAGATTGAGGTCGTTGATGAAATAATTGACGAGACTACTCCAGCACTCTTATGTAGAGATCTCCTTCAGAAGGTCATATCTCAGGACCATCCCTCGATTATTAAAGAAACTGAAAGGAAAATGCCCGAACTAGAAGAGTTGCTGGGGGTACACATTGAGTCTCTGTCCCCACCCTGGACTGTGAAGGTAGATCTGCTGCCTGAGGTGGGGACATCTCAACTAAAACCCTCAATCCAAAAGGCTCCTGAATTGGAGTTGAAACCCCTCCCGAGCACATTGAAATATGCTTTCCTTAGCCCTAATAACACGCTCCCCATTATTATCTTGTCTGCATTATCTGAATTGTAGGAGGGAGCTCTGCTTGAGTGTTTACAAAGGCACAAGGAAGAAATTGCCTGGACAATTGCTGATATTAAGGGAGTTGATCCCTCTCTTTGCATGCATCATATATACACGGACGAGTCCGTGAAGCCTTTCCGAGATATGCAGAGAAGGCTCAATCCAAATATATGGGAGGTTATTAAAAAGGAGATTCTGAAATGGCTAGATGCAGGGATTATCTATCCCATTTCAAATAGTAAATGGGTCAGTCTATTCACGTAGTTCCGACAAAGGCAGGAATCACTGTGGAAGAGAATGACCAAGGTGAACTGGTGACCACTAGACCCTCAACTGGTTGGAGGGTCTGCATTGATTACCGCCATTTAAACACGGCTACCTAGAAAGACCATTTCCAATTACCGTTTATCGATCAAATTCTGAAACGATTGGCGGGGAACAAGTACTTTTGTTTTCTTGACGGGTACTCTGGGTACAATCAGATAGCCATTTTTCCTGATGATCAGGAGCATACCACCTTCATGAGTCCTTATGGCACTTTTGCATTCCGCCGAATGCCATTCGAGTTATGTAACGCTCCTGCCACTTTCCAACGTTGTGTGATGGCTATCTTTTCTGATATGATCGACGAGTTCATTGAAATTTTCATGGATGACTTCTCCATTTATGGCTTGTCATTTGACATATGCCTTTCGCACCTTGATAAAGTCTTAACCCATTGCGAAGAGGCAAAGCTAGTGCTTAGCTGGGAGAAAAGCCACTTTATGGTCCAACAGGGAATTGTGTTAGGGCATATAGTTTTCGAGAGAGGATTAGAGGTGGACACCACAAAAATCAATTCCATCTCTAAGCTTCCATTGCCCGCCAATGTTCGTCAGGTTAGATCTTTCTTTGGCCATGCTGAATTTTATAGGCGCTTCATTAAAGATTTCAGTAAAATCTCTAAGCCACTCTACGACCTGTTAGCGAAGGATGTCTCCTTCGATTTTGATGATAGATGTGGCAAGGCTTTCCAAGTTTTGAAGAAAGCCCTCATTACCACGTCGATTCTCCAAGCACCAGATTGGACCCTCCCGTTTGAGCTTATGTGCGATACTTTTGATTTTGCAGTGGGAGCGGTCTTAGGTCAAAGGGTTGATGGCAAACCTCATGTGCTGCATTATGCCAGCAAGACCCTTATGGATCCTCAGCAAAACTACACGGTCACTGAAAAGGAATTACTTGCTGTATTATTTGCTTTGGAAAAGTTTTGATCTTATCTTTTGGGATCCAAGGTTGTGGTGTTCACTGATCATTTAGCCCTTAAGCATCTTCTGGCTAAAAAGGACACCAAACCTTGCCTAATTTGTTGGATTCTGCTAATCCAAGAATTTGACCTAGAAATTAAAGACAAAAAAGGAGTTGAGAATGTGGTAGCAGACCATTTGTATAGGATCCCTATTGAGGCATCAAACCCTGCTGGCGGTATTCAGGAGACTTTCCCTGATGAGTCTCTAATGGCCGTGGAAGCTAAAATTCCTTGGTTCGCTGACATAGTGAACTATCTGGTCACGGGCATTACCCCCAGTACTTGGGACAAGCAGAAGTGAGACAGGTTTCTCGCCAACACTAAGTTTTATCACTGGGAGGAACCCGAGCTTTTTAGAATAGGCCCTGACCAACTGTTTCGCCGTTGCGTCCCTGATGAAGAACAAAGAAGTGTTCTGAGTTTCTACCATGACCTCCACTGTGGGGGACATTTTAGTGGGAAGAAGACTGCCCATAAGGTTCTTCAATCTGGTTTTTGGTGGCCCACATTATTCCGAGATGCACATACGTATGTGGGCGCATGTCTACGTTGCTAGCAGATGGGAACCATTGGAAAAAGGGATGAGATGACCCAACAACCTATCCTCCTTGTTGAAATCTTTGATATTTGGGGCATTGACTTCATGGGTCCCTTTCCTGTGTCCTTCGGATATGAATACATCCTTGTGGCTATTGACTATGTATCAAAATGAATAGAAGCCATACCCACGCGAACCAATGACCATTCCGTGGTCTTGGGCTTTATTAAGGTTAATATCATTTCTTGGTATGGGTGCCCAAGGACGATCATAAGTGATGGAGGACCTCACTTTAAGAATGTACACTTCACAAGACTACTCCAAAATTTGGGAGTCAACCACATGATAGCCACACCATATCATCCCCAAACGAGTGGACAAGTTGAAGTGTCCAATAGGGAGATTAAGCAAATTTTAGAAAAAACTGTCAGGCATGATCGGAAGGATTGGTCTAAAAAACTAAATGATGCTCTTTGGGCCTACAGAACTGCGTATAAGACTCCCTTGGGCATGTTCCTTTCCGTCTTGTCTACGGAAAAGCGTGCCACCTTCCCGTTGAAATCCAACATAAATCTTATTGGGCTATTAAAAACGTTAACTTGAATCTAGATAAAGCAGGAAAAGCACGTATGTTAGAATTAAGTGAGCTTGAGAAGCTTCGTAATGAAGCTTATGAAACTTCTCAAGCTTACAAGCAACGTACAAAAGTCTTCTATGACAAGCACATCATTAGAAAGACTTTTGAGCCCAATCAGTGGGTTTGGTTTTTCAATTCTAGACTTTAATTATTTCCTGGAAAGCTCAAGTCCCGCTGGGATGGGCCATACGTTGTTATCAATACTTTCCCTCATGGAGCTGTAGAGATTAGGAAACCTATTTTAGGTGCGAGCTTTAAAGTAAATGGCCAGCGACTTAAACCGTATATTACTCTTTCAGATGGCCAAGTTTTGGACGCACTTCGGCTTGAGGAGCCTTAGCTCCTCCCACTCTCCTCAGGTGATATTCTTCTATGTCTGTATTTTTCCAATGAGGACATTGTCAGTCTTAGGCATGGGGGGTATAACCTGAGAATGTTTATAGCATTTATAAATATTTGCATACATATTTATATATATATATATATATTATAAAAAAAATTCTCTTTTCTTGAGCTGATTGGGTTAGTCCCTAGCAAAATACCTTTGTTATTGGAAGTTTTTCTTCCAGAATTATTTCTTAAGTTTAGAATCCAGTACATTTACTTCACGTGCACGTAGACTTGGTAATAGATCCTTGAGGAAAACCAATAAGCATTTGTAGTCCACTGAACCCTTAGACAGTTCATAGGGAGTCAGGCATACTATCTTCTAGTAAATCCACCTCATATTTGTGAGAAGAAAGTAGAGAGATTACTGGTGCGCTAAGTCTAGTGCAAGGACTCTTAAGTTTTGGATAATTAGATGATGATACTTCAGAGTTAGGCATAGTTTTCACTCTCTGTTCCTGTGTGCGTATTTTGTGTGAATTCCTGAGAGTCACCAAATAAGGCAGATACACGGAGATTGAGTCTTAATAAAGCTATAACTATGGTGGATGGTTACGACCGTCCTTCATAGAGTCCTCGGCTGAAGGAGGGTAATAGTGTCAAAGGTCAGAAATATGCCTGTCCTATCCATTCCTTCCCGGTGCCAAGAATAGGCACTTCCACCAAATAAGCCACGCAACTTCCTCTTGACCATCATCATCCCTAATAATGCCTCATAAATAAAAGTCTGTATCGTGTTGTGTTGATTGAAAAAGAAACAAAAACAAGAAGAAATAATTAAAAAAAAAGGAAGAGAGAGAAAAAAGAAGAAACAAAAAGAACAAAAAGAAGAAATAGTTATATTAAAAAAAAAGTCCAAGTTATAATGTAACATTATTTCTAAGGCAACAGAACATCTATCACGTTCCACCAAATATGACCCATACCTACCTTTTAGTATTTCTGATCGCCCGAATACTGGTTGAGGACTCTAACTTAGTTGTAGAGTTATTAGGACTTTAATTGAAGTGTGGATGCCATGTGAGGCTACCAAATAATGAGTACAATTTCTAAATCTGACAAGATTCATTATCTCAGAAAGAAAGAAAAGAGGGAGTGCCCAGGAACATCAAGAGAGCACAATTGTGTGCCTCTCTCAGCGTTGACTTGTCTAATAGTCTAGAGATCTAGAGTCTGCAGTACTAGACTATTTGTAGCACCAGATGAGTGTGTGCCACCAAATATAAATCCAATTAACTCAATATCTCCTACCTAAGCCAAACGCCGGGTCAAATTACATATTATCCTTTGCTTTATCCCCGAGGGAAGTAGTTGCCTATCCCGACGCAATATTTACCAAGGGTGAAGTACAAACTTCCAATGTGAATTGGCTCTTTCACTTGGATCTGTTACTTAGGCTATCAGCACTTCACATTTGTTTGGATTTATAAAGTTTTGAAGTAAGAAAAGAAGAAATCTTCTGATTACTTCTATTATTTTTCATTTTTGCTAGGGACTAGCAAATCTTAGGCATGGGGGTATTTGATGAGTCCATTTTAATGGACTAATATTATGCCTAAGTAACTTTAATTATATCTTTTAGGTTTGTTAATAACTATATTAAGTTATAGAATGTTTGCATGCATCATGATTTAGGTTTACATCTATTTTATAACTTAATATGTTCTTTTTATGTGCAAGAAAAATAATTGGCAAAAGAATGAGGAGGAAAGGGTAAATTACCCTTTCAAATAACCGGCGGCTGTTCTTCTCCCCATCCTCCGGGCACCCTCAACAGCCGTCGGCCAGAAATAGTTAAGGGATTTGAAAATCCCTTAACTCTCGCAGGCGCAAACCAGGAGGAGTTAAAAAGAAGAGGCGGAGAAAGGAGAGGGAAGATCATCCAGAGAGGGTGAATAACTCTTGCGTGCACTATGGACCAGGATCACCTTCCCTTCAATGCTACAGGCACTCACGCCATCAAGCCTGCCCCTACAGGCACCGTACCTTCATCACCACCACGCGCCTGCAGCCACACCCTAGCAAGCCGCTCGCGTCCCACTCCAGCACCAGCACCCTGCAGAAAGGCACCCGCAGGCACACGCCCAACTTCCAGTGCCTCAGCCTCCAGGGCCCGCCTTCCCTTCCACCCGCAGCGCGCCATCTACAACACGAGCGACAGCACCCGTCCGCCTCTGCCAGGCCGTGCCCGCAGGCTCACACCTCCACGTGCCTCTCATCAAGCAGCACCTTCACAGCAGCAGCAGCCTCCTCCGACGTCTTCTCCTCCGCCGGCCGACCACCTCCGACCATCTCCGTCGACGCCGCGACCTCCATCGGATAGCCCTCATCCTCGACGACCTCCCTAGCCCGTCCACAGCTCGCCGGTGCTCTCTCTCTCTCGCGAGGAGAGAGAGCAAATGCTCTGTTTCCTCTGATATTAAAATTTACATTCACTGCCATTGCCACAGAATTTGATTTTTTATTTATTATTATTTTATTGTGGCAGAATTGCGCATGCACACTCATATTTTCTGATAATTGCATGTTATTGATATTCACTTGTTTTAAGATTGATTTTGGGATCAACACGTGCACCGATTCTCTCTAGTATATGACACGTGAAAATTACACAAAATCATCATATATTTATTGAATATTTCAGTGAGAAAAAATTGCACATATACCCTTATCTTTTTAAGTTATTGTGAATCTACTTTCCTTCTCATTTTATGTCAGATTTGAATAGGGATTTCACACTTAACCGAAAGAATATAAAATAATCAAGAGTTTATTGCATAATTGCCTCCTTGTGGACACGACCTGCTCTTTTGTGAGTGATTATTTTTATTTTTTTGATTAGTTGATTTTTCCACCACTTAAATACTACAACGCAAAGCGGAAAGTCAACTCACCAATGGTATGAGAATAAAGAAAGTATCGAGCACTAGCTTAGGATCGCCTCTCTTATACCATGTAAGAGAGAATGGAAAACCTCTAATTACATGAAGAGTCTAAATTAAAATGAGAAATGACAAAAAAAATAAATAGAGAGTGAAAGGGGCTCTAACACCCTACAAGAAAAGCCTACTCCTATTGACAAAAATCAAGATAACTCCTAATTTCAACATTCATAATAGCCTAACACACCTTTAATAATTTGACTTTAACTTTTTCATTAGGACTCCAAATTGAATGATTCAAATTGTATTTAAAAGCTTATTTCATAGACATTAATCATCTTCTATCTGTATCTTGAAGTTCAAACTAGAAGGCAACCTAATTAACAAGACAAATCGTGGCCAATATAAAAAGTCTATTACACAAATTCTATTAGGAAACATCTGATTAGGAATCCCATTCCCAATCAAACTCAAAAACCAAATCCTAAATTCTAGCCCCCTTGCATGACTAAAGGAAACCACTCCCTTTATCCAAAAAAAAAAAAAAACATGTTATACGTGCTAATCACTTATTCCTCCTCTTCTCTTTAATCTTCTCCTCCCTTCCTTCGAAAGAGGATGGCCAACTTCTATCTACCTGCTAGCCATGCCTATTCACATCAAGGATGAGTCAATTTTGAGGTCTTCTTTGTGGTAGAATAAAGTTTTATATGTCGTTCATGGGATTTTGTGTGACAGATAGCTTCTCCAGTAAGTGCAAGAGCTACAAGACTTTTAAGACACTATTAAGAGTCCTCTTTCTTTCACTATCCTTTTACTCCTGTAGTTGATTCCTTATACTTCAATATTGAGTCTACTGATTGCAAATTAATGCACAATACTTATTTTATGTTATGTTTCATGGATTGCTTGATATGATCAATATGCTTAGTATGACGGAGAGCATAATTAGAATCGATTTTGGTGCTTGATATCTATTGTTTGGATCTAGTTCATTGTTGGTAAACATGATACACCTAGGAGAAAGTAGTTCCTTACCAGGATCTAGAACTTTTTCTTCTATAATTATTCTTTAACTACATATTGGTCATCATTAGCTTTTGTTTGGCATCATTTAGGACACCACTATTGCATCATATCAAGTTTTTGTTGCATAAATATCAAGTTAGCATCTTAATTGCACATTTTGTTTAAATTCCAACGTTCTTACAAGTTATTTTTATCATTATTCTACATGTGATTTATTCACATAAATTTTTCATAATTTCTATGGGTATTTTACACACATTAAGGAATCTGGGATATAGGATTACATGAAAATTCCTAATAGGGGAAAAAAAGGTAGATGATTTCTATTACAAAATTGCAAGGCCAACTTGGTCATTTTTTCACGTAATTTTGTACCCAATGCATCATTGTAAAATTTGAGTCATTATTAATTTCCTTATTAAAAGTAGGTATTTATAAAGATTATCATATTTTTGCACGCATGTCACGATAGGCTAGATGGCATGTTTTATCGAGTTTACAAGTCAATTTGCGCTGCTTGTAATCCTAAGTTAACTAGTTTTGATTCGCGCATGTCGAATCTCTAAGAATTGATTTTAATTGGTGGATTAAGGTTTACATAAGTCAAATACTCATAGAACATCATTTCTATGGGTTGGACCCATCTCTCACTTATCTTTTAAAGTTGGTTTTAGATTGTGCATTAAATAACAAGCATATGACTACCCACAAATAAGCTGTCCTATTAAAGTTGTCAACGTGTGATTTCATCTTGCATGAATTACGTTTTGGCTCCGATTGACTCAACTTAAAGATCACCCCTACTTAACAAGTTAGGTTATATGAGTTCCCAGTTGACAATTTTCCACTAAGGTTAAGTTCTATATTCACCTGACTTGAATTTAGGTATCCAAATTAGTCTTCCACTTCTAACATGGTCTTCTTAAGACTTAGGTTTCTAGAGTTAGCCTTAGGCCAAGCTCAAATTCAACATAAACCTAAGAGGCAACTGAGTAAAAGATGTAATAAGGTCAATTTTCTAGTTGTAGTTATTCGATCTTCTTGGAGTTAAAATTCTAGAATCAACTTGAGTGAAGCTCAGATATGCTTCAAACCTAAAAGGGCTTACTTAGATTTTCACCAAATCAAATCCCTCCAATTATCTAGAAAAATATGGTTGGATTGATAATTCTCTGGCACACAATGCAAATTGTGAAAAAAGTGGGGATCTAAACATAAATCTAAATCCAATTAAGGAAAATTGTTCTGAACAACTCATTGGCTCCAAATAGATGAACCCAATAAAAGCATCCAAAAAATTTTAATTAGGTATGTGAATTATTTTCCATGAGCTCTTTCAAGTAACATTTGTTGAGTTATAGGAGGAAAAATAATTTTGATATTTGAATCCAACAAGCATATCTATGTTAGAATGAGTTGCCACGGAGGACCTCAAGATTCCCAACCATAGAACTTCTTCTGTCAAAGATTCAAATTCAATGCTTGAAAGTAAGAGTTACAAGAGCATAATAAGCATAGTCTTAACGGTAGTAAGGAGGAATGGTTAAGAGTCCTTGAAGTTGTTCAAAAAATAGACAACTAGAGTTGAACATCTAAAAGTGACTATAAAAAAGACTATAGAGTAGCTCGAGCAAAGAGGTTCGTCAACATAGGAATTTTAGTCAACCAGCCAACCCAAAAAGGAGACATCCCAAAACTTTTTTTCTTGGAAGTTCATCAAAATGATTCCTGTTGTTGCAGGTTATTAATGGTTATTACTTTTCCCAATCAATAGGGAAGCTGACAATCCTGGGAAATATCATCCAAAGTCGGCAATTCTGACAGTTGTATGTACCAAATATAAGGTTCTGCATCGATTTCAGTCACGGGATGGAGACAAGGGAGGACGAATGGAACCTGCAAAAAAAAAAAGAAAAAGAAAAAAAAAAAAAGGGAGGACCAATGGAGGCAGTCGCCCCTTAACTTTTAAACTTCCTCAAGGACTGGACATCAAAACCAGTAAAATTAGCCATCTATTATCATGTTCGCCCCTCCAGCTATCATGTTCGTAATGTTCGTCCCCTGGTTTAAATTCCTGACTCCGCCTATGATCTCAATTGATCAGCCACGAAATGTTGGATGAGGTAAAGCAATATGGATGAAAAAAAATATATATATATATATTCAAAATTCTTCCATCAAAAAGCCCTTTTGCATCTCTCTTTCCAAAGAAACCAAAGTGTTCTTGCCGGTAAGATTCTGTTTAACAGGGGCACTGGTCGGGGTTATTAAAGTAAACAAAATTCTCGAAATAATCCAATAGGGCCGGGCATTTTTTTTATTATCATTTCCAGAAAGTTTTTTTATGATGTTGTTAACTATCTTGCAGTGTCCAAAATCTCTTTGAGTAGATAAATATATGGATGGTATGGGCCTCACTTGGTGACTTTTATTTAAGTAGGGAGTTTATAATGTTTTTGGTGGAAATTCTTGGAGAGGGGAAATCCTCCCCAGATTCCCTTGTCCGTGGAGGATCTTGCTTCCCCATCTGTGGGCAAAGAATAAGTTTGTTTCACTACATTTTTGTCTCCTTTGAGGTGGGTAGGTTGAAAGGACACAAAGTCAACAAGGGGGCTAGAATTCTTAGTCAGTCAATCAGTCAAGGCCTTTCAAGCGAACGAATTAAACCCCATTTCACTTTGGGGATGCGCCATTCTCCCATGCCCAAGTTGACTTTCATGCATTTCCCCCTTCTATTTGACATGCGACTCCCTGCAATTTCCGCGGACAATTTCTCTTGGGAGTCATTCCCGACGTATTCCCGATCGAGACACCACCTCCCTCGCTATGGCCACATTTAATTTAGAGCAATGGTATATAAAAATCTCATTTTAAGTTATTTTTATAAGCTTTTCATTTTTTTTTTTTTTTGATAAAAACACATGTATTTTTTCAAATAGTATATGTATTATTTGAGGCGTGTGCCTTTCTTTAACAGAACAACTTAAAAAAAAATCTTAAAAAGTAAAATAGAAACGTTGTTTTTCTTTAATTTAGAGCAATAGGTGATTCACGACGCATCCTACGGTCGTTTCCACTCACGACATCGTGGCGCTCCATCCGACGGAAACAGATAAAAGAAGGTGACGAATGTACGGCCAACTACTGTTATCCTTTTTATTCTGGGGGGGAAGGCATCCAATGGGCCGTAGAAACCGCCGTTAGTTTTCTATTTTTCTTTAATTTAATATCGTTTATTGCAGTTGGCGGTGCTTATTTAAGCAAAGTTTGTTCTGGCGGACTTTTTGTGGCGGGAGCGCTCCTGGTGAAGGTGCAGCAGCAGAAAGCAGAGATTGGGCAGAAGAAGCCCGACGAGTGGAGCCCAATTTTGACTTTGGTGGAAGCGGGTGGTGGTGTGTCTCTGTACCGGAGTATATAATTGTGGCGATTGATTGCTCGCCTGAGAGTCGACAGTTGGGAGGTGGCAACCATAGGATGTCAATTGGTTCGGTTTGGACTAAATTTTATTATTATTATTTTTTTTTATTTATAAATTTATTTTTTATATCTACTCCAAATATAATGAGGAAAAAACTTATCCCATATCTATTAAATTAATAAAAATCTATTTAATTAATAGATACCCATCGATATGTTGATCTATTATCGGAAAAAAAAGTACATATCATACTTATCAAAATTTCTTGAATATAACAACCTTTTTGAGATATGTAAATAAATAAAAATATCATAATAAAAAAAAATCAATATTTTATATATATTTCATGATTTAGAATAAAAAATGATCACATGAGAGAGAAAAGTAGCCTTATCCTAACGTTGAAATGAAATTTTGGAGTCATGTTACAGTCACATGGCAAAGGAAAACTAGTCATAATGTTGAGAATTGAGATGAAATTTGGATAGTATATAGAAGAGAGAAGAGAGGATAGGAAACATCTTTGAGATGAAATTTGACGTTGAGATAAAATTTGAAAAATTAGAAATCAAAGAGATATGAGTTTGTGACCAATTTTTGACCTCGTAATCACATGAGCAGTCAATTGTGGAAAGTTAAAAATCTTGAGACATTTGAAATTTTTAAAATTGGAATCTTAAAATCTTAAAATATATAAAATTAATTTTTAAAATCCTATATATATAATATATTTTTCCTATATCCAAACTCAAATCCATCAAGTTTACATCCAAAAACCTAAACATACCTAGATATTAAATGAATTGAATTTTACCTATCCAAGTCAAATAAATTCAGACCATATTAATTCTCCGTTTGAAAGTACCACATTGATATTCCAATTGGCAACCCTTCCTCTATTTGTGTGAGAGAGCGTTGGGGTTTGGCCCTTTATGATTTAACTGGAGATAAGTAGCTATCTTTGATGTGATAAAAGGAAGAACAAAAGTCACATTGGCAGCACAATCTCCATGTAAAATCGACGCCCATGGTTCACGAACAGAGCGATCGCCAGCGGCTGAATAAAAAAATTGGTGAGGTAGGACCGTTAATAATTAATTATGGAAAGAAATTATTATTGTGATACTAAAAAGGAAAAAATATATATATTGAGTTACATGGTTATTTCTATCTTAATTTTACGTTGAGAGTGTTGTTCTATAAATATAACAGTGAATCATATAAGAAACTCTATTGTCAAAAACAATCAAAATCTAAGCTTTAAAATTAAATCTTCTATTTTTGGTAACTCTCACGAAAAAGCTGTAACTTTTGACAAGAAAACATCTAAGCTAAAATACTTAAATTAAAATCTATAATAATTTTCAACTAATCCCTTATATTAATTAAAAGTAAATTTCCACTTTCTTATATTATCATTAAAGAATAGCAACACCTCGATATCTCACAAACAATCCCCCCCATTCTCCAACAACATGTGCTAACACCTCATATTTAATTCCTATCTATGACCTTACTCTGCTCCTCTCACATTCTCTGTGTAACACCTTTAATCGTAGTGTAATGATTTTCATAACTCTCTTACATCTAATATGATAGCATCCCATATTGAATATATAATGAAAATTTCTCATGTGCAGAAAGAAATTGACCGACGTAGCAATATACAAAAAATATAAGTAATGACCTGTACCTAACGTTGCGAAAAAAAAGAATGCTGTGGTATTGGTGCAACAACCAATAGGAAGAAAGAACAAAGAATGTTGTGGATCGTGGTGAAGCAACCAATAGAGAGAAGAGCAGGTTGAATTGGACAACAAGCTGGAGGGAAAAGGGAACGTACGAGAATAATAGGGAGAAGGAATGACAGGGACTGGGTGTTAGCGGTATAAGAAGGGGGATTGAATTGCAGAACAAGAATTTAAATAAATTTATCTAAACAATCACAAAAAATTGACACAAGTATATATAGAGGAAACTCTTACAGGAAAAATCTCTATCTAAATCTTCCAATCTAGGATTTTGTCCAAAAATAAATGGGAATAACTAAGCCACACCACTAATTTGAGGGTGGTGTTCTTAAAAATACAATTCCCCTCTCTTGAACATTAATTCCCGAGAGTTTAGCCTCTCTATTAAGAGGAAAAGAGAAACCCACAGCTCGGACACTCAAACAAACTAATAAAATTAGTATAATATAAATAATCCTAAGAGCCTTGAATAATATGGAAAATAAAATAGGCTAAAATACTCTCTTTACAAACGTAGAAGAAGCATAAAATCAAAGTGGGAGGAATGTAGCTCTCAAGAACTTCTAAGAACAATAGAGCACAATAGCACTAGAAAGCTTAAAATAGGAGAATTGGAAGAATTTTGTACTAGAATGTCCCCATGCTTGGTGTGTAGGCTTAAGACAACCCATAGAGGGTATTTATAGGTGTAGGAAATTAGATCTATCCCTTATGAGTTGTTGGAATTCGAATTCAAGAGAATTAAATTGAGGTAGAATGGCATCATTTAAGTGTAGATTGATTGGACCAAACGTCCGAAAACCATGGCAGACATTCAAATGGACTATTTCAGACGTCTGAGATAAAAATAGGACGTCTGAAAAGGCCTCCGTGTTAAAGCAACCGTTACTGGATTTTACAAGTTTGAATATAGGGACATCTGAGCAAATAGTTGATGTCTTAAGATGACAAGTTAGACGTCTGAATAAAAGTCTAGACGTCTGAATGCCTAAAATGTTCCAAATTCAATGAGTAACAGTCATAATTAATTGCAGTCAAATTGAACGTTGGATAAAAAGTGAACGTTGGTCATTTCCAGACATCTTAAAAAGGAACTAGATGTCTCAAATGTAAGGAAAATTTTGACCATTCATAATCCAAAGCAAAGAGGCATCTAAGAGATATCTTAAAGGTATAGATGTCTAAGGAGAATTACACATGTCTTGAAAGCTATATCAAACGTCTAAACTAAGAAAACAGAAAACATAGGTTTTGGATGTGATACAGGACGTTTAAATGAGTAGCTCCATCTGAAAGGTCAAATACAAATGTCTAAAAATAACATTGGATGTCTAAAATTCTAAAAGCTAAGTCTTAAGTTTTGAGTGAGAAGAGTATGGATATGAAGGTTGTAAAGGTATCCTTAGGATAATGTAAGGCTCATTTACACTTTAAAAATGAAATAACAAAGAGATAGAACTAATCTTCATATCCTTGATTTTTTTTCTCCTCCATCCTTTCATAGAGCTTGAGCTTAAGCTTTCATCAAGCTTCATCCATCCCTAAGCCTAAAATATTAATCTCCAAATACAATGTTAAACATAACATATTTTGTTATCATCAAAATCAATAATTGTGGTACTTTATCACCAACAACCTCCATCTTTTTAATGATAACAAAATCATATAAAGAAAAAATATTTCCCCCCCTTTTTGACATTATCAAAAAGATGTAATCATAATTGTTTTAAACTCCTTATTAATCTATGCTTCTATATTTAAGAGAAATTAACTTCTAAATATTAAGCTATGGTCATTCTCCCTCTTTTAAGCAAAAATTTGGTTAATCAATTTGAAATAGCTCCACCTAACAATAAGATTCTATTTTCTCTCCCTTTATTTTAAACCTTAAAAGTAGTGTATATATATATATATATATATATATATATATATATATATATATATGTATGTATGTATATATGCTCTCCTATCAAAATCAATGAAATAAACTAGAAAATTTACCTCCAAGCTTACTAAGTAAAGGTGACACCGAGTGATTGAATTATTGCCAATGGTATGGATTCTACCCTCCATACCCATTTGATTCTCCAAGTACATTGAGCCATCCTTGATGAAGTCCATATAGATAACGACTTGGATCTTCGCAATTATCTACAAAATAAGAATGAACCAAAGATCTAGGTACCCACATTTTCTTAGGTCCTTTAGGGTTAGAATTTATCATCCAAAAGTATGTGTTTCTTGGATTTCATCCTCTTGGCTTTGGTGAACAAAAATCTTTCTTAGTGTGTGCTAAGTTAGGTTTGATTTCATTTATTTTCTTCTTACCCTTAGAAATCTTAATAAGATCACTAACTAGCTTATTTGAATTCTCTTTAAGGTTAGCTAGATCATTTTCAATAAAATCTATTCTATCTTTCATCAAGGAAATATTTATTTTCAATGAGCTATTCTCTTCAAGAAGTTGAGTTTTAGCCATAATAAGATTTGTGCTTTCTCTTACAAGCTTGTGCTTTTCATACTCAAAAGAACTACATTTACTTTTTAACTTTTTATTTTCTACTATTAACAACCTACAAAGTTCATAAATTACTTCTAAAGCATCTTGTAATTCTTCTATAGTGTAAGAAGGTGATACCTTATCATTGTTGCTTTCTTCATTGCTTTCATCCTCAAGTGTCATGAATCCAAGACAAGCGAATTCTTCTTTATTTCAATCGTTGTCTTCTTGTTCATTTTCGCTTGAATCATCCCAAGTTGCTTGTAAGGCTTCTTTTTCTTGAACTTCTTAAACTTCTTCCTTTCTTTATCTTACCTCTTCTTAATTCTTTCAAGATCCTCTTTGAGAAGTGGACAATCCTTTTTACTGTGTCCCTTCTTCTTGCAATGGTAGTAAATGATTGGTGGTCGTAAAATCGCGATAATGATAAATATGTCGTCGTAGGTGCGAAAACACGACGTTTTAAATTTATGAAACCATCTCCTAAAAATACGAGAATACTGTCTGGAGTACGGATCATCTCATAGGGAGGTAGGGATAGCTAGATGATTTTCAACCGAACCAGGTAAACGATTTTTTTATTTATATATTTTTATTTTTTTATAATAAAAGGAAATAAATTAAACAAACATGGAGACAAATACGAAGTGAACACGTAAATGCAAATAAGAACTTTATTACTAATAGAAAGTCAGAATAACATAGAATAACAAGAAGAAGGAGAGAAAAATAATCTTAGATTGAAATCCGGCGATGTCGTCACGGGGGTGGAGAGTGCCGTTGACGGTTGTCAGTGAAGTTGCACGTAGAGTCGAGAGGTTGCAGAGAAGTCATGCAGGAATGAGTAGGAAGATGCGCAGGATACGTTGAGACACTGTGGAAATTGCTACCAGAAACCAGAGGAAGGTCGTTGGCAAGGGGGAACTGGAGGCTGACGTCGTGAGGGTGCTTGCCATTCAAGAACGAGTCGTGGTCATTGAAGACAAGAGGAAGGACCTGTGGTTGGTGGAGAAATCATGAGAGGGAGAGGGAGTACATGAGGGGCATTGGTTTTGGTCCTTTTATATCTCATGCAAATCCTTCTTTCCTCGGTTCTCTCTGATGCTACCACGTGGCGCGCCGTGCACTCTTAGATCCTTCATCGCACGGCTCCCACTCGCCTGAGCCGGTGCCTTCGCATGTTCGCCTTCAAATCCCGTCTCATCATCTCAGCTGTCCGATTTCAAATCCTATGCGTGCTTCTCGCACCTTCCAATCTCACAACAACCCACGCAATCGCGCCACGTGGATGCATCTCAGCCCTCCAATCACGCATGCGTGCCCGCCCGCGATGCCACATCAATTTTTGCGCAATGAAGAGCTTGAACCTGCGTCCCGTGCTTACATGCGCACTTGCGTGAGCTAACGCGTTGCGCAAAGCCTTTATCATATATATGTGCTTATTTATATTTATACTAATCCAATCTGGGTGGCGACGTGGCACTTTTGTGGCCGTTGGATGAAGATCCAATGACCCACACTGCGAGGAGAGGTGCCTTCAAAGTTGGGGGTGCGGTGAGGGGCGGCCACGAGGGTGCCACGTGGTGCCATCGTGGCCGTCCGTTCTTCTCTTTATATCTGATGACGTAGGCCTCCGATTGAGTTGATTTCTGCACCTTTGGACTGCGAACATCAATTCGAATCCATCCGTACTGTTGGATGTCATTTGAGGTCTAGATACTCTTCAATTTGCCCCTTATCTCTTGCTCTTCTGCGGACTCCCTAGGGTGCTACGGGAGTTTGATTGATGCGATCTTGGATGCGTTGGACTCCCATCGTTATTCCAAACATATCCATAAGGTTGGATCCATCATCTACAACCCTGGGTTACCTACAATCATTAATACCTCTCAAATAACATAGTTTAATACATAAAACACATATACCAACTACGATGCATATGCATACAGAATGTTCATGTTAAGCTAAGTGCTAACTTAATTCAGGCGAGTTGGGGCCTATGATTGCTGTGCAATCATACCCCCATGCCTAAATCTTGTGAGTCCCTAGCAAGGGCAAGACTAAATACATTTTATCAAGAGTTAAACTAAAGATTTATTTCTTTTTGTTTTATCCAAAAATTCAGAATTCAGATAACCATTAATATATAATGTTGTAGCTCCTGCAACGGATCTAAGCGAAGAGTCGATATACATTTAAAGCTTGTACTTGACCCCTAGTAAAATTATGTTGGGATAGGCGAATCTCTTCTCTCAGGGTTATACATATTTTCTGATTTTGGCCCCGGTGTTTGGCTTGGGTAAGAGATGTCTGAGTTAACTAGATTTGTATTTGGTGTTTCAATCTCTTTTGGTGCTTCTTAGAGACTAGTATTTTAGAATTTAGATTTCCAGATAATTGAATAAATCAACTTAGAGAGGGGCTGGAAAAACTGTGCTCTCTTTAATCTTTTGTACTCCTCTCTTTTTTTATTTTTCTTCCTGAGCTCACATCTCACCAGACTTGCAAATATATTTGGTGGTCTCACATGGCATGACACTTTAATTAGGTTCTGATAACCCTACGACTAAGTCAGAAGCCCTCAGCCCGTAGTCAGGAGGTTAGAAATACAGAAAAAGTAGGTTAAGGCCGTATTTGGTGGTTCTTGAGGGTGGTAGGTGTTTTTACCTCAAAACATTTCAAAATATTTAACTTGACTTACATTATGCAACAGTTACACAAAACTTTTTTTTTCTTCTTTTTTTTTCTTTTTTGAGCAAACAACTCTTCTGCATGCAAATCTATTGGCATAATGCCACAACACAATATACTGTTGTATTTATCAGCACAACATAACATGACATACATACTTTTATACCTGAGGCATTCTTGGGGATTTTTGGGATGACCAAGAGGATCTCGGGTGGCTTATTTGGTGGAAGGGCCTATTCTCGACACCAGGTAGGGAACGGATAGGACGACATATTTCTAACCTTGACATCAGTACCCTCTTTCAGCCGAGGTTTCCGTAGAGGATGGTCGTGACCATCCACCTCAATCCTAGTTTTATCAGAACCCGCTCTCTGTGTTTTTGCCTTATTTGGTGGCTCTCATATGGATTTCTCACAGATGTAGTACGCAAGAACTGAGAGCGAAAATTATGCCCAACCCCAAGTGTCATTATTCAATTATTAAAGATTCCTTATACTAGCCTTAGAGCACCAGTAAACTCTCTGCTCTCACCTCACTGATATTTTGGTGGAGCTATTAGAAGATAGTTCACTTGACTCCTTGATTACTGTCTAAGGGTTTAAGAGAAGAAGCAATGCTTCTTCTCGACAAACTAGAGATGTCTATCGATTTTCATAATGAATCCATTACAAAGTCTACATGTAAATGAAATGGATGTACTGGATTCTAAACTAAGAAATAATTTAAGAAGAAAATTATCAATAAAACCTCCTTGATAAAAATATTTTTTGATTTTTTTCTGAATAAATGCTAAATATAAGTGGTTTTTTTTTTTAATGCAAATGCATATATGTAAGACTGATGGAAACTAGATATAGGTGACTCAGCAAAAATTTTACCTACCCCCCTGCCTATTTCATGCAATGTCCTCATTGTATGCTGATGAATAGAAAGTAAGCATGAGAAGGGGAAGATATCACTTGAATAGCTCTAAATTATTCTCGTTAAAACACTAGCTCCAACCTAAAAAGAAATTAATCTATTATGTATAAGCAAAATTGGGTTGGGTTGCCTCCCAACAAGCGCTAAGTTTAATGCCTCCAGCCTGGCGTGCACCTTTTAGCAGTCTAAAAGTGCTGCCTTCTCTAGGACAGGTCCAGGTTTAATGTTCTCAATGTAAGGTTTCAGTCTCTGACCATTCACAGTGAAAGTTTGACCTATCTTTGGGTCTGTGATCTCAACGGCTCCGTGTGAAAAGATATGTGTAATAGTATAAGGGCCGTTCCATCTCAACTTGAGCTTTCCTGGGAATAAACATAACTTGGCATCAAACAACCAAACCCTCTGATTAGGTTCAAAGCTTTTTCTAGATATATGCATGTCATGGAAAGCTTTGGTTTTCTCCTTGTAAATCTAGGCATTTTCATAAGCATCATTACGAATCTCCTCGAGCTCAGTCAATTACAACTTCCTATGCTTTCCTGCTTTATCCAGATGATAGTTGCATTCCTTAATTGCCCAATATGCCCTGTGTTCTATTTCTACGGGGAGGTGACAGGCCTTACCAAACACTAAATGGTACGGTGACATTCCAATGGGGGTTTTATAGGCTATACGGTAAGCCCAAAGTGCATCATCGAGCTTGGTAGCCCAATCCTTCCTATCGGGCCTAACCGTCTTCTACAATATATTCTTGATCTCCCTATTTGAAACCTCAGCCTGGCCATTTGTTTGTGGATGGTAGGGTGTAGAAATCTTGTGTGTAACCTCATATTTAGCAAGAAGGTTCCTAAACTGATTATGTGTGAAATGGGTCCCTCCATCACTGATTATAGCTCTTGGCATCTCGAATCGGCTAAAGATGTTCTTAATAAACTCCATAACGATCTTGTGATCATTCATTTTAGTTGGGATTGCCTCGATCCATTTGGACACATAATCTACAGCTACGAGGACGTACTGATATCTAAAGGATGGTGTGAAGGGTCCTATAAAGTCAATACCCCAAACATCAAAGATCTCAACCACTAATATGGGGTTCAAGGGCATCATGTCTCTCCTAGTCATGTTTCCTATAGATTGGCATTGGGGACATGACTTAGAGAATGTGTGGGCATCTTTGTGAATGCTAGGCCAATAAAATCCACTCTGTACCACTTTGGCAGCCGTTTTCTTCCCTGAGAAGTGTCCTCCACAAGCAGAATTATGGCAAAATGTCAAAATACTATGGATTTCATTCTCAGGGACACATCTACGAATAATCTGATCAGCGCAAAGTCTAAACAATTCAGGATCCTCCCATAAGTAGTACTTGACCTCATAATAAAATTTATCTTTTCTCTGCTTGGACCAATCCTTAGGTATTCGTCCAATAGCCAAGTAATTCACAATATCACCATACCAAGGGGTTTGGACCTCTGAAATAGCTAAGATACTCTCATTTGGGAAACAATCAACAATAAGTATGGTTGGATTTGGATTCTCAACTAGGATTCGAGATAAATGATCAGCCACTACGTTCTACGCTCCTGCTTTATCTCTAATTTCTAAGTCAAATTCTTGAAGCAGGAGGATCCACCTAATTAGCCTTGGTTTGGCATCTTTCTTAGCTAACAAGTGTCTCAGAGCGAAGTGGTCGGTATAAATAATCACATGAGATCCTAGAAGGTAAGCTCTAAACTTTTCTAAAGCAAAGACAACCGCTAGCAACTCCTTTTTAGTGGTGGTGTAATTCTTTTGAGCAACATCAAGAGTCCTGCTACCATAGTAGATCACAACAGGTTTCTTTTCTATTCTTTGACTCAAGACAGCACTAACAGCGTAATCAGAGGCATTGCACATGATCTCAAAAGGAGAGTCCCAGTCAGGTGCTTGTAAGATTGGTGCTTGAGTAACAGATTTCTTCAGTTAGTCAAAGGCCTTAAGACAAAGATCATTGAAGTGGAAGGCTTGGTCTTTGGCCAAAAGGTTACTTAGAGGTCTAGCAATCTTTGAGAAGTCTTTGATGAACTTCCTATAAAAACCCACATGTCCTAGAAAAGATCTTATTTACTTGACAGATGTGGGTGGTGGGAGTTTGGTGATCAATTCAACCTTAGCTCTATCCACCTCCATTCCCCTATTAGAGACCACTTGTCCTAATACGATTCCTTCTTGGACCATAAAGTGGCTCTTCTCCCAACTCAGAACTAGATTTACCTCAATGCATTTCTTCAATACTCTTTGGAGGTGGGCTAAACAGGAATCAAAAGAGTCCCCAAAGATAGAGAAATCATCCATAAAAACCTCCATAAAGTCTCTGATCATCTCATAAAATATTGCCATCATGTACCGTTGAAAGGTTGTGGGTGCATTACAGAGACCAAATGACATTCTACGGAAAGCAAAAGTGCCATAGGGGCACGTGAATGTGGTCTTCTCCTGATCTTCGGGACTTATGGCCACTTGATTGTATCCTGAATAGCCATCTATAAAACAGAAGTACTTCTGACCAGCTAACTTCTTCAAAATTTGGTCAATGAATGGTACAGGAAAATGATCCTTTTTAGTGGTTAAATTTAGCTTCCTATAATCAATACAAACTCTCCACGAGGAACCAGTCCTAGTAGGTATAGACTCCCCATGCTCATTAACGATCATGGTCAAACCAACCTTCTTGGGAACAATCTGAATAGAGCTAACCCAAAGGTTATCAAATATGGGGTAGATAATTCATGCATCAAGCCACTTAATGATCTCTTTTTTCACAATCTCTCTCATATTCGGGTTTAATCTTCTTTGTAATTGGCGAGAAGGTTTCATTCCCTCTTCAAGATAAATGTGGTGAGTACTGTAGGAGGAGTTGATTCCTCGAAGGTCAGCTATGGTCCAACCAATTACCATTTTATGATCTTCTAGGACTTGAATGAGTTTATATTCTTGTTCCCTACTTAGTTTGGCATTAATAATCACAGGGAGAGTTTGATTTGGTCCTAGGAACACATGCTTCAAGGTATCGGCAATGGTTTCAGTTCAAGCTGGGGTGGGACAAGGGTAGAGGGCGAGAGGGGTGCAGAAGGTGAATTAGGTAATCTCTTCACTTGAAAAGTCCAAGGAGGGTGTGTGTTAGATGTCGTATGAACCTCTTGTGGGTCCTCTTCGATTATGGGTTCTTTAACCAAATGGATTGACATAGATTTTCAATCACTTTATCTCTTTTTTGAGTTCCTCGATCAAATCGCACTCATCATCGAGAGTTTGGGATGCCTTAAAAATATTGAGTTACATCTTTTGATCTCCAAAGGCAATCTCCATTCTTCTAGTTTCACAGTTAATATTAGCCTTGGCAGTGGCTAGGAAGGGTCTTCCTAAGATGATGGGTGTGTTGTGTAGTTTCTTTGGTACTTCCATGTCAAGGACAAGAAAATCAACAGGGAAATAGAAGTCCTTGACCTTAACTATCACATCCTCCACTACCCCCAGAGGAGTTTTAATGGATTGATCGGCTAGTTGCAATGTAACATCAGTGGGTTTCAAATCACCAAGTCCAAATTTCTCAAACAGCACAATGGGTATCAAATTTATGGATGCCCCTAAGTCGAGTAGAGCCTTCTCAAAAGTCATGTCACCAATGACACAAGAAATCAACGGGGCTCCAGGATCTTTCTTCTTAGGAGGTAGATTCTTTAGAATTATAGAACTCACATGCTCAGAAAGAACCACCTTCCTAGGTGACTTTTTCCTGGCCTGACGCTTTTGAGTACAAAGGTATTTGAGGAATTTGGCATAGGTAGGGATGTGTTTGATAGCATCGAGGAGTGGGATGTTTATCTGGACCTGTTTAAACAACTCAAGCAACTCCTCATTGCTAGACGGGTTCTTTTTTGGTTTTGATTTTTCCAAGGCTTCAGGGAATGGGACATGGGTGGATATTTCAACCTCGAGTTCCTGAGCCTCCAAATTATCATTCTCAATATTAAATTTTCCATCCTCTAATTCTCCATCCTTTTGTTCAAGCTTAGAATCTTTTTGTGTTGGCCATACAAGATCCTGGGTGGTGGTCCCACTCCTTAAAGTAACAGCATTCACCATTGCATTCGAGTTTTGAGTGGGGTTTGATAAAATCGGTTGACCCTGTTGTGGGTTTTGGTTGAAGCCTGGTGGTGCCTGGTTCATCATATTAGCTTGGTTCTGTTGGGGCATTCTATTCTGGTTAAACCTTGAGTTTGTATTGTTATGGTTTTGGATGTTCCTAGGGTTTGGGATGTGTTGTGAGGGGAGAGTCCCATGTTATCGTGAGTCAACAAGCTGACTAAGTTCCCCTTAATTTCATTCATGTCCTCCTGAGTCTTTCGATTCTATTGATTGATTTGCTCTTGTTGCCTAGTCAGTATTTCACCCATCATTTTGATCAACAATTCTGTTTGGGTTGGTTGGGTGGGTGGAGGGAGACTTTGGACATAGCTTTGCCTTGAAGATTGATCCTGATTAAAAGAGCTAGGATAAGGTTGTCTAATCTAGGTTTGGTGGGGCACTTGTCCTATCTTCTGATTCGTCCAAGAGAAGTTTGGATGATTACGCCATCCAGGATTGTAATTATTAGAAAATGGATCATTCTTAGCGTATTCTTGGATGGCCTTAACATCCTCAAATCCTGAGGACGAGTTGATCGAATAGGAAGAATCAGTATAAGCAGGAACAAAAGTTCCTTGTTGAGCTCCATAGGAAGGGTCCTGATAGCTCAGGCTTGCAGAGTGAGTCAAATTTAGGTTGTGAGGGTGCTCTCTTGCAGGAGTTTGGGCATAACAGAGCGGGGAGGAGTGTGTCCCTTGACTGGGTATGGGCTGGGTGGTTTTGATTGTATTAAGAAATTTGTCAAACTTCTTAGAGACTGTGGTTCGCAGCTTTTCACATAGCTTTTCTAAGTCAACCTTATTTGGGCTAGTTTGAAGTTCATACATTCTTCTTGGTTGACTAGTCCTTCCAAAGGTGTTCATAGAGGCTTGGTTGAGGGGGTTTTCACTCATGCTTTTAAATAGGTCATATGCACTATCCTCGTATTTATTTAAAAAGTTACCCCCACAAGCCGCATCCACATAATTTCTCAACTGCTCATTAAGTCCATGGTAAACAATTTACACTAGGTGCCACTTGGGTATGCCATGGTGTGGACATTTTCTGGCTAAGTCAGTAAATCTTTCCCAGGCTTCATGTAGTTGTTCCCCAGATTGTTGAGTGAAGGTTGTGATGGCTTTCCTAAGGGCGTTTGTTTTTCCAATAGGAAATAATTTCCTAAGAAAGGCATTCTTTAGCTCATCTCATGTGTTGATGGGTTTCCCTATGGTTCTGTACCAATGGGCAGCTTTGTCTCTTAAGGAGAATGGGAAAAGTTTCATCATCAAGACATCAAGATTCATGTTCCTAGGTTTTATACTTTGACCAAGGGTGGTAAGTTCCTCAATGTGTTGGAATGGGTCTTCAATGTTAAGTCCATGGAATGGTTTTGAATAAGACCTATCCAATGGGATTTGAGTTCAGAATCATCTTCAGGAACCCTTACATGAGGTATGACATTGTAAGTCGCAAGATCGTAAAAGTCCCGTAAGGGTCGAGGTTGTGGTTCGTTTTGGTTTCTATTGTTGAGCCATTGCTTAAACTGTTCATGCAATTGCTCCATTAGCTCCTCCTGGTTTGGATTGGGTTGGTCAAGAAGTGGTGGATCCATTGTTGAGGGCTCACTGGAATTAGCTTTCCTCCTAGGTTTGAAGCCTAAAGGTCCCTCTAGCCTTGGTTTTCTTGATCTTGTACCATGCATGCACAATAGTAATCAATCAAGCGCACACAAGACAAGAATGATTTTTACTTGCTTTTCTAAAAAATTCAATGTTTATATGTGATCAAGCAAGTTGTCAACCAGTTATGCACCCTAAATCAACCTACGGAGTGCCTTAAGACCTACACTTTGCTTAAGTGGTACTCTCAAGTGATCTAGTGGGAAGTTACTCAAAGGATGGAACTAAGGGATGCAAGTAGGGAGAACCATTCCTTTGAGGCGATGCGTATGCGCTGCCTCTTAACTACCCTTTTGTTCCTTTAAGGGGTGTCCCCCTCCTTACAGTATCAAAACATTGGGTCACAAGATAATACCACTACCACAAGGAGAAGTAGGAGGGTCTGCACCGATAAAGAGATCAGTGCCTATAGCCTTAAGGGATTGAGCCTTAATGCAGTGCCTAATGTGTGTGCTCAGTGTTAGAAGTGTGCATCACACCGTAAATAATTTTTGATTTTGAAACGCAGACATGTCCCTTTGAATCAGATCAAGTGTGATTTGGTTTTAAGGTCGAATCTGATTATCAGTCCCAATTTCAGTTAGGCAACCACTAAATTAGGTTAATTCAATCAGTTTGGTGGTCTTGAATTTTAATCCACATGCAAATGCGTGAACAGGAGCTGAATGCAAAGATAAAAAAGCGTACCTGTCTCCAGCAATCTTCATGCAAATATGTACGCAATGCAAGGAAAAAGATCTAACGTGCTGCTCAATCACCCCTAAATGCGCGTACCTAAGGGCATGCAACTCCTAAATATGCAGCTCAATTTTTTTTTGTTTCTTTTAGAGGCAAGCAAGCAAAAATTGAATCACGCACGTAGAAGAATAACCCCTAATAGCTAAAGATGTGGGGACAAACCCCCAAAAATCAGCCCCGATTACAAGGGCAAGAAGACAGAAATAAAATTTGCGACGTAGGAGAATCCTCTGTGAAAGCAGGATCCAGGTCTCCTGAGTATTCTTCGAGTCTGTGGGCGTCGCTCAAGGTCGACGTCACTGCTCCACTGCGCCTGTCGCGTGCCTTGGTCGCGTCCCGCCTACACAAACTCCTTTTCTGCGACTTGCTTTCGCAACCCATCAAGATGTTGTCTCGCGTAGTTGGTACTTGCAAACAGATAGAGAAATATGTGAGGCTCACGAATACTATGTCAGGAAAGAAACTATCTTCAATATATGCCTCCCCGGTAACGGCGCCAAAAACTAGTCATGAAATCGCGATAATGATAAATATGTCGTCGTAGGTGAGAAAACACGACGTTTTAAATTTATGAAACCGTCTCCTAAAAATACGAGAATAATGTCGGGTGTACGGGTCGTCTCACAGGGAGGTAGGGATATCTAGATGATTTCCAACCTGATCAAGTAAATGATTTTTTTTATTTATATATTTTTATTTTTTTTATAATAAAAGGAAATAAATTAAACAAACACGGAGACAAATACTAGGTGAACACGTAAATGCAAATAAGAACTTTATTACTAATAGAAAGTTAGAATAACATAGAATAACAAGAAGAAGAAGAGAAAAATAATCTCAGATAGAAATTCAGCGATGTCGTGACAGGGGTGGAGAGTGTCGTCGACAATCGTCAGTGATGTTGCACGCAGTGTCAAGAGGTTGCAGAGAAGTCGTGTAGGAATGAGTAGGAAGATGCACAGGATATGTTGAGACATTGTGGAAATTGCTACAAGAAGCCAGAGGAAGGTCGTCGGCAAGGGGGAACCGGAGGCCGTCGTCGTGAGGGTACTTGCCATTCAAGAACGGGCTGTGGTCACCGAAGAGAAGAGGAAGTTGAACGAGAGGAAGGGCCTGTGGTCTTTAGTTGGTGGAGAAATCATGAGAGGGAGAGGGAGTACGTGAGGGGTATTGGTTTTGGTCCTTTTATATCTCGTGCAAATCCTTCTTCTTTCCTTAGTTCTCTCTGATGCTGTCACGTGGCACACTGTGCGCTCTCAGATCCTTCATCTCACGACTCCCACTCACTCGCACCTACGCCCGCACCTTCGCGTTTTTGCCTTCAAATCCTGCCTCATCATCTCAGCCATCGTAGGCTCCCACTCGCCCACGCTCGTGCCTTCGCATTTTCGCCTTCAAATCCTGCCACATCATCTCAGCCGTCCGATTTCAAATCCTACGCACACTTCTCGCACCTTCCTGCTCTCACAACAACCCACGCGATTGCAGCACGTGGATGCATCTCAGGCCTCTAATCGTGCATACGTGCCTACACGTGCCCGCCCGCGAAGCCGCATCAATTTTTGCGCAGCGCAAAGCTCAAACTCATGTCTTGCGCTTATGTGCGCATGCGCGTGAGCCAACGCGTTGTGCAAAGCCTTTATCATATATATGTGCTTATTTATATTTATACTAATCCAATCTGGGTGGCAACGTAGTGCGTTCATGGTCGTTGGATGAAGATCCAACAGCCCACACTGTGAGGAGAGGTGCCTTCAAGAGTTGGGGGCGCAGTGAGGGGTGGCTGTGATGGTGCCACGTGGCGCCATCGTGGCTGTCCGTTCTTCTTCTCCTTCTATCTGATGACGTAGGCCTCCGATTAAGTTGATTTCTGCACCATTGAACTGCGAACGTCGATCTGGATCCATCCGTATGGTTGGATTTGTCATCTAAGGTTCGGATATTCTTCAATTTGCCCCTTGGCTCTTACTCTTCTACGGACTCCCTAGGGTGCTACGGGAGTTTGATTGATGCGATCTTGGATGCATTGGACTCCCGTCGTTATTCCGACAGATCCATAAGGTTGGATCCATCATCTGTAGCCCTGGATTACCTGCAATCATTAATACCTCTCAAATAACATAGTTCAATACATAAAACACATATACCAACTACGATGCAGAATATAATGCATATGCATACAGAATGTTCATGTTAAGCTAAGTTCTAACTTAATTCAGGTGAGTTAGGGCCTATGATTGCTATGCAATCAATTGGTTCCTTCTCTATCTCTTCCTTATTACCTTTTCCCCTGAAATTCATGTTATTCTTCACAAATTTTTGAAACTTACCTGTCAGAAACTCAAGATCCTCATCATCTTCTTGATCACTTTCTTCCGAATCCAAATTTGCTCTAAGGGCTAGTTGCTTTTTCTTCCCTTCATCGATTTCCTTCTACTTTTTGATTTAGTTCGTCTCGTAGGCCATGAGATTCTCAAGAAGTTGATCCATATCCAAGTTCTCAACTTCATTTGCTTCTTTTATAGCTGTGACATTAGGCTTAAAGATGTTAGTTAAAGAATGTAAACTCTTATCTTTGAGCTCAACTTTTATGAAGGTTTTCTCCAAAGCCTTCAAGTTGTTGACAATGAATGTAAACCAGGTGTACATATCTTTTATAGTTTCATTTTCCTGCATTTCAAATTTTTCGACCTCTTGGGTTAGCATAACATCCTTGGAATTTTTTATCTTACTAGTTCTTTCAAGAGTAACCTTGAGAGTTTTCTAGATTTCATTTGTCATTATTCATTGAGAGATCTGATTAAACTCATTGAGACTTAGGGTACGGTACAAGGCATTCATAGCCTTGAAGTTGAGTGAAAGCTTCTTGTTGTCCTCTGTCAAGGCTCCATTTTCCGATTTCTTCAGCTTCACAAATGGTGTTTCCACCATTTCCCAAAGTGAGTAATTCCCCAATTGAAGGAAAATTTCCATCCTTTGATTCCAATATCAATAGTTCAAGCCATCGAAGTAAGGAGGCTTCGTGGTAGAGAAACCATTGTTTCCACTTGTTAAGAACACCCTTAATGCCATCGAATCGTCTTGTAAAGGCTTTTATAGCTATACACAAGAATAAACAAGGCTCTGATACTAATTGTTAGTGGCACAAGAAGGGGGTTGAATTGTGCAACAAGAATTAAAATAAATTTATCTAAACAATCACAAAAAATTGACACAAGTATGTATAGAGGAAGCCCTTGCGAGAAAAACCTCTACCCAGATCTTCCAATCTAAGATTTTGCCCCCAAAACAAAGAGAAATCACTAAGCCACACCACAAATCCAAGGGTGGTGTTCCACAAAATACAATTCCTGATGGAAACACCATCATAGGCCCTAACTAACCACTTTTAGTCAAGTTTAAGAGATAAAATGCTCCTACATAGCCATCTAAGGGTTATAACTCCACTTCAGGCTGTTTTGAGAAGATAATAAGAAACTAGGGTTAATTCTGTAATTTTAAGAGGATATCATGAACACAGAATAACCAAGGGATTTGCTAGGGGTAAATTGAAGGTCAAATGAGCATTAAAGATTAATAAGTAGGCTTATGCAGATAGAAACGGGGTTTCACGCATTTCAAGAACTAATACAACACCCAAAACCCTAATTTCAGACCTACTTAAATTACAGAGGTTTTGGTCAGAATAAAATTCATCTAAATATCCTAAAATTCATAAAAAAATATTCCTTGAGGTTTGGTAACCTTGATGTGACCTTTAGAACCTATTTTGACCTTAAACAGAGTCAGATAGAGTTTTGCCCTAATTTGGGTTTCTACACAAATTGCCCTGTCAAACTTAGTTAAAACTGAAATACAACTTCACCATCAGATTCCTTGGGTCTAAATTAGATTTGTACCAAAATTTGGGCCCAATCAAAGTCTATCTTGACCTAGTTTACATTTTAGTCCATTTAAACTCTATTTTTCACACTTAAGCCTCTAGCTTTCGAAATCTTTGCATATAGCCCCCTAACTTCTTATCATTTTCTTCAAAAAGGTCCCTACTGCCATTAACAGTGTGAACCCATCAACACTGACCTTCAATATGGGATTTCTCCCTGATTTCTCAATCAATTCATTCTAAAATTGGAAGGAATGATCTTGAGAGAATCCCCAATTATCTAAACCTTGCCTTGGGCTCCAATTCTTGTCAAAGAGCTCGTATGAGTTCCTTAAGTTTAGGGGTCTCTTTCCCTGGAATTCTGAGCTGTTCAAGCTTGTTTCTAAGCTTAGAAGCCTGCCTGAAGCCTTTAAAAGGATCTCCATCGCATTGCCTAGCTCTTTAGCGAGTTTTAGACCTAGAAATCCTCCCTCTTCTCTACCTCCGGCCTACTCCAAGAATCGCTCCAGCGACCTTCTCCCTCTAGCCTCCTCGCCTGCTACCACATACTATAGGCAACAGGTCTACCTTCGTCAACTTTGTCCGCATCTCGCCATACCCGCAAGAAGCCCCTTCCCCCTTCAGCCATCGCCACTCTTCCTCCCGGAGGACTCCTTTGTCTCGAGCTTCAGTCCATCATAGTCGGATGCCCTCGACCGATCTCCCTCTCCCTAAGTCCTTAAAACTCCTCTCCTACTCCACTTCATTTCTACTCACTTAAACCATACTTTCGACTGCTGTTTCGCCCGCACCCACTCTCATCTTCCACGCTCCGGCATACCTTCGATGACCTCGTGCAACCGCCACACCGCACTAAGCCACTCCCCACTGGTCCCAAAACCTCCGCTGTGTCCTCACGACCAAAACCCCTCAACTAATTGAGGGGATTGGCCTCTCACACACTCCACCTGACACCACCTTCACCGCACCACCTCCCTGACCTTGCTAGCACACCACACATACCTTCACAGCACGCCACGGCCGCCATCGTGTTCCTTAGAATGCAGCAATACTTCTAAACTTGTTTATTGAGACTATAAGCCTGTATTCATGTTCTTTAGGTTCACCGAACCTCCACCGTCACCTTCGTCATCTTTAGCCCCGTCTGGCCTCCTCCAGCCTTGTTCTTAAGCAATAACATCCCCAAGAGCTGCGGACAACTCCTAGGTTCTTCTCGAGGACCACAATTGAAGACCACATCCTTCATCTTCAATTGGAAGCATTTCCTCTTGCGGCTGCTACGCGAAGAAGCGTGGAAAAGATAGTCCCACATCAGGGACTTTGAAGCATCGTGCAGCGGATAAAGGTTTTTTGTGAAGACAACCCCTCACCCAGTACACGAGGGGTCGGATCCCTCCACGCACGCATATGCACACCTCACTCGCTACACCTCACAGGAGGGTCTGGTCCCCTACTTTAATCCGAATACCTGAACTGAACCCAATTACACCTGAGTCTGAGAGAAGCTGAGAGGGGAAATTTGTAAGAGAGAGGGGAGTGGGTTTTGCTTTGTTGAGACCTTGGATCCTACCCTCTCTTGTGACACTTAGAGAACTTTTGAAGAGGCCCTTGAGCCTTGGTTGCTGCTGCTACTGTGTTCATGAAGAAGAGAGGACCTTGTGCCTCCTCTTAAGGCATCTAGAAGCCTTGCCCATTGTCTAAGGCCCTCTGCTGGTTATTGTGGATACTTAATTGACGTGGAAATTTGATTGTGGTTACTGTGCATTTATTTGAATATTTGTGAGCAAAACTTTGAAGGGTTAATTTGGTGATTCAAATTACCATTTTAACCAAATCTTTTTCCACTATTATTATGATCTTATTGAAATATCATTTTGAATATCATTGATTTCAATTGCATATATTTCTTGAGATTGGTGAATTTAAATTGCATACTTGCTCTCTGCGAACGACCTCGGACTCTATTTTCTAAATCTAAGTTTATAAATTTAAATGGCTTGTTGTGCAATTTAGGAGTGTACTATAACGAACGCATTTTAAAACTCCTATCTCATCCATCAACAATTCCCCTCTCCTGGACAATCCCCAAGGAGAGTTTAGCCTCTCTATTAAGAGGAAACGGGAAACCCACAACTCGGGCACCCAAACAAACTAATAAAAATAGTATAATGTAAATAATCCTAAAGGCCTAGAATAATGTGGAAAATATAATAGGCTAGAATACTCCCTTTGCAAACCTATAAGAAGCAAAAAATCAAAGTGGGAGTGACGTAGCTCTCAAGAACTTCTAAGAACAAAAGAGCACAATAGGGCACAATAGCATTAAAAAGCTTAGGATATGAGAATTGGAAGAATTTTGCACTAAAATGTTCCTATGCTTACTGTGTAGGCTTAAGGCAACCCATGGGGGGTATTTATAGGAGTAGGAAATCAGATTTAGGCCTCATGAGTCATTGGAATTCAAACTTGAGAGAATTAAATTGAGGTAGAACAGTTACAAATCATTTAAGTGTAGATTCACTAGACCATACGTCTGACAAATCAAGATAGGCATCTAAATGGACTATTTTAGATGTCTGAGATAAAAATAAGATGTCTAAAAAGGCCTCAGTGTCAAAGCAATCATTACTGGATTTTACAAGTTTGAATACATGGATGTCTGAGGAAATAGTTAAATGTCTTAAGATGACAAGTTAGACGTTTGAATAAAGGTGTAGACGTCTGAATGCCTACAACATTCCAAATTCAATAAGTAACAGTCATAATCAATTGCGGTTAAATTTAACGTTGGATAAGAAGTGAATGTTGGTCATTTCCAGGCATCTTAAAAAGAAACCAGACATTTGAAATATGAGGAAAATTTTGACTGTTGATAATCCAAAGCAAAGAGGCATCTGAGAGATATCTTAAAGGTATAGACATCTAAAATTCTTGACCAGACATTTGAGCATAATTATAGACATCTTGAAAGCTAAATTAGAAGTCTAAACCAAGAAAATAAAGAACATAGGTTCTGGATGTGATATAGGATGTCGGAAGGAGTAGGTCAAACGTCTGAAAGGTCAAATACAAACGTCTGAAAATAACATTGGACATCTGAAAATCTAACAGAGGCTAAGTCTTGAGTTTTGAGTGAGAAGAGTATGGATAGGAAGGTTCTAAAGGTATTCTAAGGATAATGCAAGGCTCATTTACATTCTAAAAATGAAATAACATAGAGAAAAAACTAATCTTCATCACCTTGATTTTTTTTTCTCCTCCATCCTTTCATAGAGCTTGAACTTGAGAATTCATCAAGCTTCATCCATCCCTAAGCTTGAAATATTAATCTCCAAGTACAATGTTAAACATAACTATTTTGTTATCATCAAAATCAATGATCATGGTGCTTTATCACCAACACTAGGGACCATTAGTCTCCCACATTGAGTTTACTTTAGGGTTCTTTATACCTTATATGTAAAGGAGGTTTCAAAAAGAAAGGAGGGATCATGCTTGATGAACACATAATATATATCTAAGTCATGCCTAAATTGTGTTAGTTTCACAGTATTAAGTGCATAATTGTATTAGGTTAGATCATGATATATGTAAGCACAACAATGTAGTAGTGCATGCATTATGGGTTAATTATGTGCTATTAAGCCTCTTTGTGATTTGGAGAGTAATTAGTGTTTGTTTTACATTTCAGGATTGAGCCAACAAGAGTCAAATTTAGAGTCACATTGGAGTCTACACAACCCTAACCCTAGCTTACCTTCTAGAACCCACCAATTCCCACGCCACCTATGGTACTTCCCTCACACATCCACAAAAATCCTCCTGCAAAATAACCCAATCCTATTTAGAATCCAATCACATCAATTCATACAATCAATCACCCACTTAAATTGATACCTTCCTAAATCTCTACCCAACATGTTCACACCTCTTTGACTCCACACCAACCACCACCAAGGCCACCCAAAATCCTACGCAACTAAGCCACCACCCAACTCAATTCCACACCAACTCTTAGTTTTAGAAAATCACATTCCGAATTCCTACTTCCTACTTTCCTAAAATCCATATCCTTATCCTAATTACCAATCCTATTTCTACTTACCAAAACGTAAAACTTAATTTCCCCACCAAGTAGCCTCCACCATCACCACAACCTTAAAGCCTCGCTTGCCCTCCAATGCCCACCATCCTCCAACCTCTAGGTTGTCCACCATCCTTTCTCTATCATCTACACCAATGATTGATGAAACCCACTAAGTAAAATACGCATCATTTTAGCATGGGATTTGCAACTATTTTAAATTTTTCGAAATCGAACTCACGAAAGATTTGAAATAAAGTATGGAGTCGGAGTCATCTCAAGAGGCTAGGGACCTAAATAAACCTAACTACTATTTTTCTGATATTTAGGGTTTTTCATATTTTTTTGGTATTTTAATAATAAGAAAGAAAGAGATAAGACAGATCAAGGATTAAATAGTAATAGATAGGGCCTAAATGTAAATCATGAATAAATATTTTTTTGAATATCAAAAAATCCTAATAAAATTATTGAACCTAATTTATGACCTAAATAATATGCATACCTAATTTCAACTGAAAATAATAAGTAAATTAAGCATAGGAAAATCAGGAATAAAATATAGGGCTTGATTTGTGACAATGGTTGGACTTGAATGTAAAATGTGAATGAATTTTTTGATATAATGAATTTTTGCACGAAATTTGAATGCTCCACACGCATACATGCCCCCCCTACGTGCACCTCCACCAAGAACAGCATCTCCAACCTTACCCACAACAATGTGCGCTCTTGTCTCGTCTGCAACCATTCACAGTAGTGTGCACGTGCCAGCAGCCTCTGCCCACACACCATCAATCATCCTTGCATGCGTGTGGCATGCATTCCTAGCGCAATCATGTGCACACCCCGCATGCTACTGCACTTGTTGAATTTAATTTTTGCCTTATGTTATTTCATTCTTAGGCATAGTTAGACATAACTACTTGTGAATATTTTTTAACTATTTCTCTAAATGGAATAGAATGTGAAAACACATTTTTCCTCCTCGTTGATCAACCTAACTCCCTCTATATGTGAGGAGCCAGTATATTTTCATTGGTTGTGGTGCTAGTGACCCCATGCAATGAATTATTTCCTATCCTTTATCTATTTTAATTCTCTAAGCAACACGATCAAGTAGGTATGGAGAATATGGTGAAAGAAATTGATGCTCAATGTGGGTGTGCACTTGGTGTTTATATAAGGAAGGAAGCAAGATTTGATTGGTTCATAAGGTGTGCCATGGATTAAAGAGGTTGGAGGGTGGTGATGGAGTTTGGAAGGGATGGACGGCTAAGATATGGGTATAGGTGGCATGGAGTTTAGATAGGGATAGGGTTGGTTTTGGTTGATCATGAGGGAGGGTTGGGATTGAATTGGGTGTTGGATGAAGGGTGGAGATTTAGTTTGGTGGTGGCATGGGGGATGGGATAGGTTAGGGATTGGTAATTAAGGTGGCGTGGGATTGATTAGGGGGCTAGGATCATGTGCATTTAGGATGGAGGGTGAGGATCAAAGTTGAAGGTGGCGTAGGGATTGAATAAGGAGAATCTCAAAGTGGTGCCACCTTTATGATAGTGTAGAGTTATTGGTAAGATGGAGGGTTGTGATTGAAGGTAAGAGAAGCACTTGGATCACTAGGGAATGTAGGGCTAGGATTAATCAAGGCATAGATAGGGATTTGGATAGCCATGGTAGTGAAATTAGACTAAGGTGGCATGTGGAATTATTGGAGGGGTGGAATTAGGGTTGGCTTAGATTGGGTGCAATTAGGTCAAGTAAGGTTAATTGAATATGGGTGAGCTCAATTCAATTAATTCTGATTAAAAGCTCCATCTTAGTTTTGGAATTGGTTCCTATAAGGATAAACAAATGTATATTAATTCACAATATGAAGTTAGGCTACAAAAATTGACCCTAAATGCATTATTTACATTATGATGCACTAGTACTTATAATGCACTAACCTAATGCAATTATGCCTAAAATACCCCTTAACTAACATCAATTAGGCAAGAATTATTTAATTGAATATGAATTTATCATAAACTCATGGCTAACTTTTGTAAGTCCTCGAACAAAACAAAAATGAAGAATCAATCGGGAAGTGAGTCTAAGCTTAAATAAAATAAGCATAAAGACATTGATTTTTACCAAACCAAAGGAAATTGTACACAAGATCTTAACTACAAAGGCTGACCAAAATACAAATTGCCAAATCCTATCGAAATTTTATTACCTGCAGTTTTGGGCCCCAAAAGTAATTTTCTCTGGCTCTTCAATTGCTAACGCGCTTTCATCGGGTTTTAACTATGCATCATAGTATAGCGAAGAAAGCGAATCAACACTTAAATTTATCAACTTGAATGTGTGTCTGAGGTTGTCTTAGGGAGCAAATTAATTGCAATTCAAACCTCTAAAGAAATGAATATAAATTGAGGCACAATAGCTTGAATGCAAAAAGAAATAGATTATGCAATGAATATCACTCTTAATAGTAAAAAATAAATGAACTTGTAAGGCTAAAAAAAATGGTTTTTCAACTAAGCTTAAGGCCTTTTAACACATAGTCATAATCCAAGCCAAAGACCTCTCAAAGCATGCGCAAAATTCAGTCCAGACCTACGCCCAAGCAAACCAAAATCGACCCAAGACCAGCTCAAGCCAAAGTGACAGGAATTAGGGATCAAATCCTAAATCTAAAGGCCCTAAGCTAGTTTATGGGAGAAGGAGAAGTAGAGTACCTACCTAAATTGGATGAACAAAGAAGGATTGCATCCGGCGTTGGTCGACCGAATGTGAAGAAGAGGACAAGTCCGATGATGCCTAATTTTTGCTAGTTCCTAGCAAAATCCTATGGAACAAACAAGATCTCTAGATCAGATTTTTATCGTCAAGATACCTTATCGTGCCGCACCTCTAGAGATTAAATAAAAATACCAACTCTAGGCCTAGAGGTACTCAAGCACCAGCCAAGATATGGACCTGACCAGCCTCAACCTTAGGTCTACAACAAAGGTTTCTAAGGCCCCAGAATCTGCCCAAAGGTTTATTGAGCCCAGCTGTTAAAACACCCATGTGTTCATGTAGCAAGGCCTAGGTTCAACTTGCTAGTGTATTTTTCAGAAGATAGAGAGATATTTTTGAGATTTTTTTTTTTGTAATTTTTTTTATTTCCCTAAATCCAACTTCTAATTGGTCCTCAACACGGTCTATATCAGAATCCTCGTCCCTATCATCAATCCTCAAAGGGTCTCTAGTAATCGATGCTTTAGGATAGCATTGCCCATGGCAACCCCCAGAAACCTGGCAACCGACACTTCGTGATAGTGCCGTCCATTGCAATCTGTAGCTTAATCTAGGACCTGGCAATCAACATTTCGGGTTAATGCTGCCCATGGCACCTAAACCAGCACAAGGTGCTTACATGCCATCGGTAGGATATTTAAATATCCTAAGAGATAAGTGTCAAGGATATGATATGTTATAACGCGTCTTTAAGGGTTACTCCTCTCAGCGATGGAAACTCATCTAATCAACTTGTGTTTTCGAGCCACTCCTAAGCCAGATCTTCAAGAAACCATTTTACTTTTCAAAACAAAACACTTTTTAGCATTTTTCTTCATTAAGCTCACTAAACTAGACCAGTGTGTGAGTTGTGGATGCTTAGTTTACCAAATCCTGCAAATCAAAGGGCAGACAAGGAGGTCAAATAGTCCCTAAACCTTAGACTTAATACCTTAGCTTTGCAACTCCCTCAACCTCTTGAGGAATAGTCCAAATCTTAATAAATACGTCAATGTTTAAGCCTAAACTGGCCCAAGAGGCCTAAAGTCGGTACCTCTTACTTATCTCCTTTTCTTTAGCACTACAAGACTTAATTTATCATCCAATCCAGCCCAGAACTTAGGTATGTTCCATACTCAATTACCGGGACTAACAAAATTTTCTTTTGCTCCTTTTCTTTCTGTATTTCTCCTCTTTTTCCTCCTTATGGATTTACAATTTAGCTCAGAAGTTTCCTCTCCTTTATATCCTCTTTTTTTTTTGTGAACCCCTCAAAATAATCGAATTTCGAGTTGTTTTACACTTTAATACCCCCCATGCCTAAGTTTTGCAATGCCCTCATTGCAAACCAGGTGGGTTTGAATTTAGCTTAGTTCATATTTTAGGACAGGATCACAAGGGTGGGTGATCGGGTTGGGATGGCTATTGCAAATGATTTCAAGCTCCAATACGAGTATTGGAGGTGGAGTCGGTTGTTCTAAAGTACGAACCCTGAAGTGCAATAGGAATTTAGGTCAAGAAGGGTAAGAAGGGTCTCAGGTTTTCAAATGATAGGTTGCCTCCCATTAAACACTAAGTTTAGCACCATTAGTTGGGCGCAATGTAGCTCACGGGGAATGGAGATCAAAAGATTCAGCAACCGGATTCGAATCGGTAAGCTTGAGGAATGGTTTCAGTCTTTGACCATTCATTACAAAAGGGTTCGAGTTGTGGCTGAGTTCACTAATTTCAATGGCTCCATTTCCAAAGATCCTCTGGACTAGAAAAGGTCTGGTCCATTTTGATCATAGTTTTCCTGGGAAGATCTTGAGTTGGGCATCAAAGAGAAGCACTTTTTGACCAGGATAAAAAGATATTCGTGATATGTGCTTATCATGAAGAGCTTTAATCCGTTCCTTGTATATACGTGAGTTCTCATACGTGATAACTCTGCATTTGATGATGATAATTCCGTCAACTAGGGTTTATCTTGAGGATATATGTTGTAACGACCCGGTTCCCGAGTCCCTACGAGACACGAGAACCGGACCGACTCGACTAATCCCAAGACCTAGTCGTCCAATGAGGAAGTAACCAAAAGACAGTAAAATAAATCACATTCAGCATGAATATAACTAACAGTAAGAAAGTACAGCAGTAAGGAAAGAAACTACTACAGTAGGTACCACCACAACAGTAAAACAGCATTTATCATATAACAAGAACTGCAGGTAAAGAAGGTACAGCGGAAACAAAAACTACTCACTAGAACAAAAACAAAAGGGTACAAAAGGCTGTGGTAACTCTACTGGACCCTACTCGGCCCAGCGTCCTCTGCAGCCGCCGACCCTGGCTGCTCAACACCTGGTCCTGAAAAAGGTAACGAGTGTAACACGTCAGCAAAACGCTGAGTAGAGTGGCAAACTAACTAAAGGCAACAGTAGAGTGTACAGTAGCTGTTATGTTCTATTACTTCCTTTATTCACATCTTTCAATTTTTCTCACTATTTCATTTATTTCTCAGATCCTTTACTTGATCTCGAATGTCCTCGTGGGAACGATCTTGATTGCAGTCTTTTCCAAAAGTAGAAGTAGCACGTGGTGCTCTCCTGGCCGGGAGAGTCCCCCGTGGTGATCCTACCCTCAGTCAACCACCCCAAGGTCACTGACAGACGTAACGGTGACTACGGCACGCGCGATAAACGCACAGGTAGCTAGCCCGCACTGGCACGCGGTCAGTCGTTTCCGTTAACGGATGCGCCCAAAGCACAGCACGGAACCAGGGCAGAGCCCTCTCAGTAACAGGGGTCCAACCCCTCCACAGTAACCAAACCGGGGCCTTGCCCCTCCACAGTCCGCGCACCCTCGCCTGACTACCCTGGTTTGCCCTAGTGGGCCTAACAAGTAGGTGAAGGAGGCTAGCAGAACCCCGGGGCCCGTGGGGTAGCTAGTACTCTCCTAACACTACTAGCTCTCCTCGGTACTACGTACACGAGGGCCAACAAGTCGGTACAGAGTGGCCAGTCCTAACCCCCGGGTCCCTGGGGTGGCTAGCTCAGCTCTGCACTAAACAGGGGGACAGTCGCTCTCCTTGGTACTCCGTACTCAAGGGCCAGCTCACTTCCCCAATTCTATTCCATTCGCTTTCCAGGAGTTCTACTCCTACTTCCCCGTAGGGTTCCAGAACATCTCATGTCTTACTTTCCAGTTTCACGTTCTTACAAACCATGATCCCAATCATGTTTCTTTATTCATAACAGGCAGCTGTGAACTCAATTTACAGGCAGCTTCATATATTCCTTTCCATTTTTCCAAGACTGCATTATTATACATTCCACTAGTTTTTCCATCCTAGGATTCATGCCATATCCTAGGGTCTATCATACAATCTAGTTTTCCGGCCCTAGGATTCATGCAACACCTAGGAACTATCATTCCATATATTTCTCATTCCTAGGATTCATGCAATGTCCTAGGTTCTAGTTATGGTTCCATACTTTAACAAATTTTATTAATAGTTAAAGCCACTCTACCAGGTACAACGGGAGTAATGGGGGCGTGATCGGGAATCCCGCGTGCCTCCGCGACTCTCAAGACTGCAACCGAACGAGGTCCTATCACAAGGATCAAACACAAGGAGTGTCTCAAAACAGTGTATAGCTACTGTAGACGGGTAGAGGAATTTCTTCTGAAAAGAATGCAACTCGAATCGCGGAAAACGGAGCCCGAACGGGCCCTAAACGGGTCGAAAAAGACGATACTGTGCAAAATCAGACGTCTGGAACTCCTTCCAGACGTCTTAAAAAGTGGATCAGAGAATTACCTGTTCAGCGTGGTTTCCCAGACGTCCAGAAGTCTGCGGGGACGTCTGCCCTAGATCCCAGACGTCCGATGGTCCCTCAGGACATCTGGAGGTCACTCCAGCCGTCTGGTACAACTTCCAGACGTCTGATTCGCAAAGGATGGCGAATCAGCGAACCTGCGCACAGCCAACCCCCTCCCTCAGTACGGTCAGTCGACAAGAAGGAAGAAGAAGGAGGAAACTCACCTTTCAGACGTCTGTATGATCTTACAGACGTCGACCTTGCCGTCTGGCTATCAATCCAGACGTCTGATTCTGGAAATTTTTCCAGAATCAGGACCCTGCTAGGCCTCCGCTCGCGACGCCGCCCGCGTCGCACCTCGCGCTCCTGCTGCTCAGACCGCAGCAGGTCCCTCTCCGCGTCGCTCCGCGCCCCCTGCGCCCTCCGCCAGCCGGCCAAGCCGCTCCGGCGAGCTCGCCCTCACGGCAGAGCTCCGCCCTCGCACGCCGCACCTCCGCGCTCACTGTGGCCGCCGCTGCCGCCCTCGCGTCCGCTCGCTCTCGCACACAGGAAGGAGAAGAAGAAGGAGACGGTGGAGACGGGAGGGGAGGCGCGCCCCTTTTAACGTCGCGCGGAGAGGAGAGAGGAGGTGGCAGGCCGCCTGCAGCCGCAGAGAGAAAAAGGGGGAATATGCGGTCTGCGCGCTCAGGCGCGCAGGCGACTTGCGTGTGTCGAAAATAACGGATTTCCAGACGTCTTGAAACTATCCCAGACGTCTTATCAGACGTCTGGTTGTGATCCCAGACGTCTTGTACGACGTCTGAGCCACCTCCCAGACGTCTTAAAATACGTCTGGGGCACACATTCGTTACATATGTGCACTAATAGCACACCATAATGGGCATGGGAGCACTACATGCATCGTGAATTAAGATTGCTTATAAATCAATATTTAATGGCCATTTGTACAAGTTCATGTTGAAACAGGCCTTAGATGAGCAATTGGACTGCACTGATAGATTCAGATAGATGAATGGAGTCCAACGAACTTGAAATCAGTTAAATCTGACATTCGGAGCTCCCTCGACCAGCCCAAGAAGATCTGGTTGTTGATCGAATGATCAACGACCCAAAACGTGCCACATGGCACCTACATGTCCGCGCCACACCCTCGAGCTTCGACCGCACCGCATCTCCAACGCACCCAAAGGACTTCAAAATCTGACCGTTGGATCTCCATCCAACTGTCGATATTGCCCGTGCCTGATCTCACCTCTGCACCAACTCGCGAAGGCAACACAGCGATCGAAGGCTCGCACTCACAAGCAGCAGCGAGCGTTCGACCCCCGCTGCGCCCCAAATTGCGCTCCAGCCAGCATCGTAGCTGATTCGGAATGCCCAATCACCATCAAATGGCTCTAAGGAGGGCTACGCAGCGCGCTCTCATGCAGCCGATGCGAATGCACGCGATCACAGGCAAGGCGCACGCAAGAAGCACGCAGCGTGATCTGAACCAACGCTCAGGACGCGATCTCAACCGTTCAATCTTTGATCGGACAGCCCACATTGTGCGCACACGGATCGCGCGGAGGAAGAAGCACGCGTGTGCTTGGATCGGTGGGCGAGGGGATTCATCGACACTTCTGGAATGGGTTTAGCAACATCCTGGACGTTGCTAAAACCCTTACTTAGTTTGGAAACCCCTTCTTCTCTATATAAACCTCCTCAACCACCCCATTCAAGGGCATTCAATTCACACACACTCTCCATGCAATACTAGCCCTCTCCTAGCTCCACCAAGCATCCCATATCCACCCCAGAGTGGTTGAGCCACCGACGGAGCCCCCTCCACCACTGTGGCTGCCTCGCCTCCTCCTTGCACTCTTTTTACTTTAGTGTTATGTCGCACTTGTTTAAGCTTTCATCTATTATTGTAGTTGTAAACAAACTCTAATTGCACGTTATATGTTAATGTTGTTTCTTAAATTATAGCTCACATCTTCTTAGAATGAATGTCATGATTTAAACACAAGCTCTAACCCTAATCTCTCTCTCTCTTTCTCATTTTCTCGCAAGCAAACCAAACATTCCTGTGACAACTAAAGCAACAAACTAATCTGATTTCACGCCTCCTCGTGTTTGACACTTGGACTCACCAAATCCACATCTTAAATTAAAATCGACGTTGCGAATACATGCTACAATGATATAATTAAACCAACGCATTCCGCATGCGTCAGTTTTTGGCACCGTTGCCAGGGAGACAACGGATTTCTTTTGTTGCTTTCATCCCACATTCATATTCACCTCTTCTAACTCATTTTCTCCCTCTACTTGATTGGTTGCAGGAACTCGACGCTTGGGTGGTGGAGGAGCACAATCCAAGACGGTAGATACTGAGTAAAGTGCTGCAAAGACCATTGTGAGTACCACTTCACCCATTGAGTGTTCGCTTGCTTAAAAAAATATATAAAAAATATAAATCTAAAATTGGCGTGGTGAATGGCTACTTGACCTACATCCAAACTCATCACCCAACCAAAAAAATACACTCTAATGTTTTTGAAGAGATAATCTTTTTGGAGTGTTCTTCTTTCTTTTGAGTGGTGTTTGTGAAGCCACCATGACTTGACTTGGGCCGCACCACTCACCATAATTAAAATCAACTCACCTGGTAAAACTACATGAACACTAAGGTGAATACATTAGGGTTGTTTCTCTAGGGCCACATCATTATAAAGGAAACAACTTTCGCCTGTTGTGTGCAAAACTTTGTATGTCCACTTGAACATTGTTTGAAAACATTAAGAAATTTCAACCCTAAAAATCACTAAAGCAAGGATGAATCATTAAAAGGCACCACATCCTAAAATCCTTACTTGAGAATCATGTTTTGTTAAGTGCACACACACGCTCAATCAGACTAAGAGGATGCCTCATCACATATCTCGAGTACAAGCACTGACCTAGCCCTCATTAAAATTGATTAAACATGCCCTAGGAAAGACTAATCTAAGTCCTAGAGGAGTAATTGGGTTTGTCAAGTGCTTAGCCTTAATTCCTAACGTGGAATTTGGTGTCTAGGCTGTAGGGAAGTATCAAACGATCGCGGTTGTGGGGTCTACGGAACCAGCGGCGAAAGCCAAAAGAAGAACCTTCCCCTCAATCCCCTCGTAATCAACCTGGCCAGATTAACATCGGGAAGGGTGGTTAATAGCTTACAGATTTGATCATTCCCTTTAAGGCTTCTAGGTCACCTAAGGTATACACTATAAGGACTAGACTAGCTTGCTTGTTTGTGCACACACTTCTCACACCTGTCTCTCTCCGCATCCCTCCCCATTCTTCTCTAGTGTATGCACGAGAGATGATCACTTCATCCTGAGCTATTTGTTTTAGAAAGAGAAATCAGGTGACTTGATTTTACAAGAGAAATGGTTGAACCAATAATTGATAAGATTGGGGACCAACCTCAACCCGATGCTATGGCCATCATTTAGGCCAAAATCTCTGCCAACCACCAACTCCAACAACAACAAATCCAAACCATCATTCAAGCCATACATCGATTGCAAAACCCTCAAGGACAACCACCACCTAACCCACCACAACCTCCTGAGGGCCAACCTAGTCCTCTCCGTGATTTTTATGATCCGTCTACTATCCGAATCGAGCCACATCTTAGGGTCCTTGAAGGGGGAGATGATTTGGAGATGAAACCTAATGTCCTGAGCTTAATTCAGAGCCACTTTCATGGGAGCTCAAATGAGGACCCCTTCGAACACCTTAAGGACCTAGATCATATTACCTGAACTGTGAAACCCAGGAACATCAGCTTAGACATTATTTGATTAAGATGTTCCCTTTCTCCCTAAAAGACAAAGCATCTCACTGGCTTAGAACCTTAGGGAGACCCATCTCCACCTGGGAGGAACTGAGGCATGCATTCTTGAAAAATTTTTCCTCATAGGTAAAACCAATGCCCTTAGAAGAGCCATTACCACATTCACACGACAAGGTGGGGAACAATTCCATGAGGGATGGGAAAGATTTAATGAATTGTTGAGGAAATGCCCACAACATGAGGTTCCAAGGTGGCAATTGGCCCAGATCTTCTACCATGATCTAGACAACAACCTGAGGAACTTTGTTGATGCCTCATGTGGAGGCAACCTTTTGAACAAAGATGAGGAGAGTGCGCTCGAACTCTTTGAGTCCATGAGTGAGAATTCTCTCGACAATGCTCCATAACCTAGTTTAATCGATCCAGTCAACCCTGTGGTGGGATTTATGAAATGCAAGCCAATTCTAGAATGGTTGACATGGATATTATAGCCAACAAGTTTGATCGAGTTGAGTTGCTAGACAAAAAGATTGATGAGTTGTTGAACCAAACCAGAAACCCACTACAGACCCTCTCCCTAGCAAAGAGAGCTCACAATGTAGATTTGGCGCAGCCAATGAACCAAATGCACTTGGAACAACCCCTAACCATGTTCCAGGGAGGGACCTTTGCTCCCTCAAACCTTGATTACTCTCTCCCCTCCCCCTCGGCATCTTTTATCTTTGAAGATGTCCAGGCCATCCAAGGTTATTCCAAACCTGACCCCTTCTCCAATACCTACAACGCCAGATGGCGTAATCACCCGAATTTCTCCTGGACGAACCAAAAATTGAACCACTTCCATAACCAACCCAAGCCAAACCCCCCTCCTATCAGCAAGGTCCATTGGTTAGACCACCCTATAATCAGAATAAGGTGGCCCCTCCCCCACAAAACCAAATGGACACGCTGATAAAAATGATGGCTGATATAAATCAGAAACATCAGGAGGAAATGGCATTAGTGAAGAGACAGTTGAGCCAGTTGTTGGATTGCAAACAACAGGGGTCCCTTCCTTCTCAGCCACAACCGAACCCACGAAATGTGATCAACAGAGGCCCCAATGCTCAAGGGTTCCAAGCCAATCCTAGGCATGCCCACATGGTCTAGCAAGCCCCATAAACACCCCCTGGGTTTGCTGCTTCTTCTTCCTCTTCTTCTCAAGGATCTACCCATGGTCCCAATGCCTCAGCAACGCGGTTACCTTGAGAAGCGACACTAAAACTCAGGACCCCAAATGGCCAACCCCTCCCGTGACCTTACTTCCTAAGATATCTGATTTTGACGATGAGCGGGAGGAACCCAAGGACCTAGAGACTGACCCAATTCAAACCCAAACACCATACCCTGAGGCCTTGGAGAAAAGGAAGAAAAAGAGAGTTGTAGTTGAGAATGAGGAGCTGTTGGAGATTTTCAAACAAGTCCAGATTAATATTCTGCTCCTCGAAGAAATCAAGCATATCCCAGCTTACGCTAAGTTCTTGAATGATGTCTGTACGCCGAAGCGTAAGCCGAGAACCTAAGCACCAGGAAGGTTGTGCTCTCAAAACAAGCTAGTTCAGTGATATTGAGCAGCCTACCACCCAAACGAACTAACCCAGCAGCGCCCCTCATATCTTGTAATATTAGGGACATGACATTTGATAGAGCGCTCTTGGACTTAGGTGCCTCAATCAAACTAATCCCGATTACGTTTTATCACCAGTTTGGATTTGCAGAATTGAAACCCACACCCGTGACTGTCCAATTGGCTGATAAATCCATGAAAACCCCGAAGGGAGTAGTCGAGGACGTAATTGTTCGGGTCAAGGACTTCTACTTCCAAGTTGACTTTTTGTCCTCGACATGGAAGTCCCTGTACAGCTACAAAACACACTCATCATCCTAGGCAGACCCTTCTTAGCTATGGCTAAGGTGAACATTGATTGCGACACGAGATGCATGGAAATCACCTTTGGAGACGAGAATATGCAATTAGATATCTTCAGGGCAGCTAATTCTTTCGATTGTGGTTGGGTTGAGGAGCAAAATCCCGTGGAACCTCTAGTTAAAGAATGCTTCACTCTTAGCTCTTCAGCATACCATCTGACTCAACCAGTTGATGACTACCTTGACCCACCTCAGCCTGTGGAGGTTGATCTGTGTAGAGCTGATTACCTTCAGCAACCTCCATTTGAGGAGATTGATGTTAATCAACTCCCACCTTTCCCCTACCCATCAAATGTTGTCCCACCTACACCCGAACTAAAGCCTTTGCTCGATAATCTCAAGTATGTCTTCCTAGGACCTAACCAGACCTTCCCTATGATTATCAATGCCCATTTAACTGGGGATCAAAAACTTAGGTTGACTGCAACCCTCTCTAAACATCAGACAGCCATTGAGTGGATAATTTCTGACTAAGGGGAATTAACCCTACCTATTGTACTCACAAGATCTATTTGGAAGATGGGGCTCGACCTTCTTGCTAGATGGAGGGGCGATTGAGCCCGAATATGCGAGAGGTCGTTAAAAAAGAAATAATAAAATGGCTTGACGAAGACATCATTTACCCAATTTTTGATAGCCCCTTGGTGAGCCCCACTCAAGTGGTACCTAAGAAAGCCAGGCTCACTATGGTCACCAATGACTAGGGTGAATCCATTCCCACCCGCACCGCTATTGCATGGCGGGTGTGCATTGACTATAGGAAGCTTAATGAGGCCACCAAGAAAGATAATTTCCCTCTGCCATTCATTGATCAGATTCTCAAGCGATTGGCAGGGCAGAAATATTTTTGCTTCTTGGATGGATATTCAGGATACAACTAAGTTGCTATTACACCAGAGGATCAAGAGAAGACCACATTCACTTGCCCGTATGGCACATTCGCATTCCGTCGTATGCCATTCGAGTTATGCAATGCACTCGCGACCTTTCAGCGTTGCATGCTAGCCATTTTTTCAGAGATGGTAGGTGAATACCTGGAGGTCTTTGTTGATGATTTCTCCGTGTTTGGGAACTCATTTGACCATTATCTTAGAAACTTGGAGAAGATCCTGAAGCGATGTATCGAGGTCAACCTGGTTTTAATCTGGGAAAAGAGCCATTTCATGATTCAGGAAGGAATTGTCCTCAGTCACATCGTCTCGCAAAGGGGCATCGAAGTGGATCGACCTAAGGTTGATTTAATTTCCAAACTTCCACCTCCTAGCTCGATCAAGCAAATCCGATATTTCCTAGGACATGTTGGCTTCTATAGAAGGTTCATTAAGGATTTTTCCAAACTTTCTAAGCCCTTGACCGACCTTCTAGCCAACGATGCCCTTTTTCACATGACACCTGATTGCATCAAGGTTTACAACACCCTTAGGGAAACAGTCACCACTGCACGTGTTTTACAACCCCCAGACTGGTCCCAGGACTTTGAGATAATGTGCGATGCATCAGATTTTGCCATCGGCGTAGTCTTAGGACAAAAAAGAGAGAAGAAACCCTTGGTGATCTACTACGCAAGCAAAACGTTGGATGAGGCTCAATGGAATTACACCGTCACAGAAAAAGAACTGCTCGTCAAAGTCTTTGGGTTAGAAAAGTTCCAATCATACCTTTTGGGATCTCACGTGACGGTTTACACCGACCACTTAGCTATCCGGCATTTGTTGGCCAAAAAGGATGCTAAACCCAGGCTCATCCGATGGAACCTACTCTTGCAGGAATTTGACCTGGAAATATGAGACAAAGCTGGGTCCAAGAATGTCGTAGCCAATCACCTGTTCAGACTTCACCCAGACCACATCGGACCCTCATTACCCTTGACTGACACCTTCCCTGATGAACAACTTCTAGCCATGCAAGGAAGAAAGCTACCCTGGTATGCAGACCTAGTCAACTATCTGGTGGTAGGACAGACTCCGCACGGTTAGTCCAGACAGCAACAGGATAGGTTCTTGGCTGAAGTCAAGCACTATTTCTAGGATGATCCTATGCTGTTTAGACTCTGTACTGACCAGACCATTAGGAGGTATATTCCTCAAGAGGAAGTCCAAAGTGTGCTATCCTTTAGACACGACCAAGCCTGTGGTGGCCACTTCTTTGGGAAGCAAACGGCTGTAAAGGTTTTGTAGTCTGGATTTTACTGGCCATCTTTATTCAAGGACGCACACAACTTCGCTAAGACTTGCTCTCGATGCCAGACATTAGGGACTATGACTAGAAAGGATATGATGCCCCTCCAGCCCATTTTGATTATCAAAATTTTTGATGTTTGGGGTATCGATTTTATGGGTCATTTCCACCATCCAACGGCTTCGAGTACATATTAGTCTCAGTAGACTATGTCTCGAAATGGATCGAAGTCGTAGCCACCCGACGATGTGACCATAAGGCTGTCATGGACTTTGTTAAGTAAAACATCTTCTCTCGATTTGGGATACTGAAAGCCATGATCAGTGATGGTGGGAGTCACTCTATTCATGCCCAATTTCGTGCCTTACTTAGAAAATACAGGGCAACTCACCGTATTGCTACCCCGTATCACCAGCAAACAAATGGGTAAACTGAGGTCTCTAATAGGCAGAACAAGAATATTTTGCAAAAAGACAGTGAGACCTGATTGGTCCACACGATTGGATGATGCCCTTTGGACATACAGGACCGCTTTCAAAACCCCGATAGGCATGTCACCTTATCGATTGGTCTTTGGCAAGGCTTGCCACCTTCCGGTCAAGTTGGAACACCAGGCATACTAGGCTATTAAGCAATGCAATATGGACTCCCAGTTGGCTAGAGCTCAACAGACACTCCAACTCTCTGAGCTCGAGGAAATCCAAAGGGACACCTATGAGAATAGTCGACTTTAAAAAGAGAAGATGAAAGCCGTCCATGACAGACAAATCCATAGGAAAACCTTCGAGCCCAATCAACAAGTTTGGCTTTTTGATGCAAGACTTAAACCTTTCCCCAGGAAGCCGAGATCAAAGTGGACAAGACCATATCAGGTGGTCAAACCTTATCCCAACGGAGCGGTTGAAATTACAGACCCTAATACTGGGCAAACCTTCACCATAAACGGCCAGAGATTAAAACATTTTCTTACCCAGGTTCCCCCAAAGGAAGTAGTCACCCTCATTGAGGGTTGACACGGAGCTTCGCCCAGCTGGAGGAAATCAACTCAGTGCTTCCTGGGAGGCAACCCAGAAGATTCAGACTGATCAGGTACACACTGGCACTCAGGTGATTTCTTTCTGTACCCCCTTACATACATTTATTTGCCAATGAGGACATTGTCCAACTTAAGCATGGGGGGGTGGTAATTCGCATTCTCTGAGTTTATATTATCAGCCTGAATTATATATATATATAAACAATATATATATATATAGGAAGGAAAACTTAGGCATTAAGAGCTTGTCAACTGTAGGAAATAATACGAGAAGAACCTGAACACTTAGACTTTTCAAACCTTCAGGCTTAATCAGCCCTGGTGTCTACTAAAATGTGGATTTAGCCCCGAATCCTCGCAACCTTAATTTACATTAAACTGATCAATAAAGTAGGGTGATAAGTATATGACTTATCAACCTGCCCTCTGACTCGGAGGGACTTTTAGTCTAAGCATCTGCACACATTTTTACACTGACTCACTCGGAGATTCTAACAGAAATTGGGTAGCTAATGAACCTTCTAGGGTGGTATGCCAGGCAAGTTGTAGGTAACAGCCCATTGGCTGATTGTTCAGAGCCCAACCACATGACCATTCTCTTTTATTACCTCTAGGTAAATCTCAGATCAGGGAAGCCACCTACTGAAACAACAAAAGAAAATGGAAAAAAAAAGAAAAAAGGAGAAATAGAAAAAAATAGAAAAAAGAAGAAAAAGAAAAAAATAAATAAGCCACACTTTACCGCATGAGTATGGCTGGCAAGTGGTCGTAAGTAACAACCCATTGGCTGGTTATCCAGAACCCAGCTCACTAAATGCACGAAAAAGCCCAAAACACTTAAGGAAGAACCGGGGAAGTAGAGCAATCTGGGAAGATATACATTGGAAGCACCTTTGTGTTGACCCCACACAAAATAAAAGTAGGGAGAAAGCTACCGATCGGACAGATACACCTTCAGGCAAGCATTTCCTTTTTCGGTCACCTAGGGGTGTAGAAACCCGAAGTCTGTTTTAATTACTGTTGAGTGAGTTTATCACAATCCTCACACCAAGATGCTTAGCACTTAGAGTCTTTTTCAAGTTATGGGTGGGTTGGGTAACTGTAAAAAGTTACCTACACACTCTCAAATCCAAAAATCCAAAAAATGAGAAAAGATGAAAAAGAAAAAAATATATGTCTCTGTATATATGCTTTAAAGCGAGGACTTGGGCGGTTTGCATTTTGGCAGACACACGGGCGTTGTTTAGTCTCTGTGGATTAGGCTCTTAATATATTTCCTCCCGTTGACAAGAAAACATATGTCTAAGTAATCAATTCCCAATTCCGATTGAAAATAACAGCTATGATAAACCTTGCTAGGGACTAGCAAGGGATGAGCATGGGGGTATGATAACTCTACATTCGATGATGATAATTCCGTCAACTAGAGTTTATCTTGAGGATATATGCACACTAATAACACACCATAATGGGCATGGGAGCACTACATGCATCATGAATTAAGGTTGCTTATAAATAAATGTTTAATGGCCATTTGTACAAGTTCATGTTGAAACAGGCTTCAGATGAGCAATCGGGCCGCACGAATGGATTCAAATCAATGAATGGAGTCCAACGAACTCGAAATCACTTAAATCCGACATTCGGAGCTCCCTCCACCAGCCCAATAAGATCTAGCCATTGATCTGACGATCAACGGCCCAAAACGCACCATGTGGTGCTCGCCTACCTGCGCCTCACTCGCGAGCTTCGACCGCTCTGCATCTCCAGCGCACCCAGAGGACTTCAAAATCTGACCTTTGGATCTCCATCCAATGGTCGATATCGCCCGCGCCTGATCTCCCCTTTGCACCAACTCGCGAAGGCAACACAGCGGTCGAAGGCTCGCACTCACAAGTAGTGGCGAGCGTTTAACCCCCGCTGCACCCCAAATCGCACTCCAGCCTGCACCGCAGCTGATTCGAATAGCCCGATCACTATCGAATGACTCTGAGGCAGGCTACGCGGCGCGCTCTCACGTGCCCGATGCGAACGCACGCGAACATGTGCAAGGCGCACGCTCAAAGCACGCAACGCGATCCAAACCAGTGGTCAGGGCACGATCTTAGCCATCCTATCTTTGATCGGACGACCCACGTTGCGTGCACAAGGATCGCGTGGAGGAAGAAGTAGGCTCGCGCGCTTGGACCGGCGAGCGAGGGGCTTCACCGACACTTCTGGAATGGGTTTAGCGACATCCTGGACGTCGGTAAAACCCTTACTTAGTTTGGAAACCCCTTCTCTATATAAACCTCCTCAACCATCCCATTCAAGGGCATTCAATTCACACACACTCTCCATGCAATACTAGCCCTCTCCTAGCTCCACCAAGCATCCCATATCCTCCCGGAGTTGTCGAGCCACCGACGGAGCCCCCCTCCACCGCCGTGGCTGCCTCGCCTCCTCCTCGCACTCTTTTTACTTTAGTTTTTTGTTACACTTATTTAAGCTTTCATCTATTACTGTAGTTGTAAACAAACTCTAATTGCATGTTATATGTTAATGTCGTTTCATATATCATAGCTCACATCTTTGTAGAATGAATGTCATGATTTAAACACAAGCTCTAACCCTAATCTCTCTCTCTTTCTTGTTTTCTCGCAAGCAAACCAAACATTCCTGTGACAACTAAAGCAACAAACTAATCAGATTTCATGCCTCCTCGTGTTCGACACTTGGACTCACCAAATCCACATCTTAAATTAAAATTGACATTGCGAACGATGCTACAATGACATAAAAACCAACACGTTCCGTGCACGTCAGTAGGCATCGTTGCATAGTTCATGGATCTCGCTTATTTGCAAATGGTGGTGGATTCTGGCCTCCCTGAGATCTAGATTACACTTCCATACTATCCAGTAGGCTTTGTGCTCCATGTCTATAGGAAGGTGACATAACTTCCTGTAAACAAGTCTGAACGAAGACATCCCTAGCTAGGTTTTATGGGTGGTCCTATGGGCCCATAATGCTTCTGAAAGTCGGGTCAACCAATCTTTTTTGTCAAGTCTGATAGTGATTTGAAGAATTTTCTTGATCTCCTGATTGGAGATCTCAACCAGTCCATTAGTCTGGGGGTGATATGGAGTCGAAATGCGATGAGACACCCCATATTTCTTCAACAGGAACTAGAAGTGCACATTCACAAAGTGGGACCCGCCATCGCTGATGATGGACCTAGGAACCCCAAATTTGGAACACATGTTCTCCTAAATGAAGCAAAGAACAACTTTATAATCATTCGTTCCCATGGGGATGACTTTGATCCATTTCGAGACATAATCAACAGCAAGTAGGATGTACTTGAAGTCATTGGATCCAGGAAAAGGTCCCATAAAATCAATTCCCCTAATATCAAAGATTTCGCACACAATGATCAGATTTAAGGGCATCATATCGTGTGGGCCCTTGCTGCCGAGGGTCTTGCAATGGGCACATGCCCTACAATAGGCTTGTGCGTCTTTGAATAGTGTGGGCCAAAAGAACCCACACTGGAGGATCTTTGCTACGGTCTTACGCCCAGAGAAATGGCCACCGCAGGCCTGGTCGTGACAGAAAGTTATAACATCATTGACCTCATCATCAGAAATGCATCTTCTAATTACTTGGTCAATGCCAATGTGAAATAGATAGGGACCTTCCCAGAAATAGTACTTGGTGTCAGAAATTAGCTTGTCCTGCCTGGTCTTCGCCCAATCAAATGGGACTTTCCCCATGACCAAGTAGTTCACGATATCTATGAACCAGGGAAGTCCATTAATGACCAAAGATGTTCATCCAGAAAATGCTCGGTAATAGGTTCGGATGGGTCAATGATCAAAGAGGGAAGATGGGATAAATGATCAGCAACTACATTCTGTTTTCCCACCTTATCGGGCATCTCGGGTCAAATTCCTGCAAGAGCAAGATCCATCGAATTAGCCTTGGTTTAGCATCCTTCTACGCAAGTAAGTGGCTCACAGTAGTATGATCCGAGTAAATAATGACATGTGAACCTAGAAGGTATAATCTAAATTTCTCCAGACCAAATACTACAGCCAGTAGCTCTTTCTCTGTAATCGTATAATTATGTTGAGTGTTGTCTAATGTCTTGCTGGCATAATATATTACCATTGATTTTCCATCAATCTTTTGTCCAAGTACAACTGCTACTGCGTAGTCAGATGCATCACACATGATCTCAAACAGCTGAGATCATTCAGGAGATTGTAGGATTGGAGCATGGGTTACTCAGTCACGCAAGATTTCAAACGCGTAAACACACTCACTTGCCATCTCAAAGGAGGTGTCCTTTGAGAGAAGATTTGCCAAAGAGCATGCAATTTTTGAAAAATCAGATATAAACCGTCGATAGAAACAACGTGCCCTAGAAACGATTGAATGTCTTTGAATGAGGAAGGCACAAGAAGTTTGGAAATCAAATTCACCATAGCCTAGTCAACTTGGACACCTTTCTCAGATACAAGGTGTCCAAGTACGATGCCCTCAAGAACCATGAAATGGCTCTTTTCCATGAAAGAACCATATTCACTTCGCATCGTTAGAGGATTTGAACCAAGTGCAGAAGGCAATCATCAAAAGTATGATCGAAAATCGAGAAGTCCTCCATAAAGACTTCAAGTTATTTACCACCACATCGGAAAATATGGCTAGCATGCACTGCCAAAAGGTGCTAGGCACATTGCATAGCCTAAATGGCATCCTACGGAACGCATACGTCCCGTAGGGGCAGGTAAAGGTGGTCTTCTCTTGATCTTCAGGATGAATTGCCACTTGGTAATATCCAGAATACCCATCTAGAAAATAAAAAATCGATTCCCTACTAGCTTCTCAAGGATCTGGTTAATAAATAGGAGAGGGAAATGGTCTTTCTTTGTGGAGGTGTTCAATTTCCGATAGTCTATGCAGACTCTCCATGACTTCGCAATCCTAGTCGAGATGGTTTCTCCAAATTCCGTCGTAATCACGGTAAGTCCCACCTTTCTAGGCACAACTTGAATGGGATTCACCCAGCAGTTATCAGAGATGGGGTAGATGATTCCCGCATCGAGCCATTTAATGATCGCCTTTTTCATGACCTCTTAGAGATTCGGGTTAATCTTCTCTACATCTCGCGAGAAGGTTGTGGGCCCTCTTTAGTATAGATACGATGAGTGCAATAAGAGAGACTTATTCCAATCAAGTCATCTAGAGTCCAACCAATGGCTCTACGATGTTGCTAAAGGACAGAAATCAGCTTTGTTTCCTGATCAGGAGTGAGTTGAGAATTGATAATCACTGGAACGTCTGATTTTGAACCCAAAAACATGTATTTCAGATGGTTCGAGAGAGGTTTCAACTCCAGACCTGGGTTATCAGGAGCGGGTGGGGGTTTTGGGTTAGCCTTAGAAGACAGGGTGGAAGCTAGGGATATGTCTGGATCAAATTCGGGCTCCCTAATCTGTGGGTCAAGATCTTCTTATGGTTAAGGTCCTTGGATGATGGGAACACCATCATGAGCCATAAATAGCTCATTTTGACCCAATTAAGTCAGTAAATGCTCCTACATAACTGCCAGAGAGTCACAAGTCATTGCATAATCATTCTAAAGGAAAAATAAGAAACTAGGGTTAAAACTGTAATTTTACCAGTTTATCATGAATGCAGTACAACCACGAGTTTTCTCAGGGGTTGAATGAAGGTCAATTGGTCTTAAAAAGATAACAAGTGGGTTAGAACAATCAGAAAAGGATTTGCACGTGTTTTGAGAATTATATGACTTTTGAAATCTAAAAATAGATCTACTTAATAAACTGAGGTTATGATCAAAATAAAATTCACCTAAACCCTCCAAAATTCATAGAAAAATATTCTCTAGGGTTTAGAACCTTCAATTTGAACATCAGAACCCATTTTGACCCAGAACAGAATCACAGACAAACATTTGCCCTAATTTAGATTTTTACATAAATTACCCAGTCAAACATAGTCAAAACCAAAATCCAACTTCACCATTGGATTCCTGAGACCCAAAATAGCTTTGTACCAAAATTTGGATCCAAGATAAGTTTGTCTTGACCTAGTTTGTAAATTGGTCCTGTCTAGTTTCATTTCTACTCTTAACTTTCAAAACTCTTTCAAATAGGTCTCCAACTTTGTCGTTTTTCTCACAAAAAGGTCCCCACCGCACAGAACTCCTACTCCTACAACTCCGGCGACAATCAATCGAGGATTTCTCCTTGATTGATTGATGAAACTTCCTCAAAATTGAACCAGAGATTCCTCTTGAAATCCTCTTTCAATCAGACCGATTCCTGTGCTTCAATTCTTTCCCAATTTCTCATGCGAACGCATGAGAAATTTTGGTTTCCAACTCTGGCGACCTTCCAAGCTTGAAATCTTGGCTTCCAAGCTCTAATCGACCCCCTGATACATATATAAAGACTCCCCAGGCCTGCCCGATCCTCCAAGCTTGAATTTGACTAGAGAATCCCTCAAATTCCTCTCTCCTCCTCCGACCACTTTTCTCTTCAAGCTTCAACGACTCTCCTTGCCTTCCCTCATCGTATAACCACAGTACCAGTGGCAGACTCTTCCTCCTTGCCTTCTTTCGCATCACACAGCACCCACCGGCGCTCCTACCCCCTTCATCCTCGCTGTCCACCTCTCTCAGAGCAGCTTCATCTCCGGTGCCAACCACACCTCAACCGGTGCCAACTCTGCTCCTCTTCATCTGCCACCCCTCCTAAACAATCCCTCGACTTCCACTCTTCATTTTTAGCCACTTTCCACTTTGTTTCAACCGCCGACTCGCGTCACTGCCCTCCGTCTTCCAACTCACCGGCTGATGTAAACACATTTACACTACTTAAAATGTCTATTTATGCATGTTCTTAAGCATAGGATTGCATTTCATGATATAAATATTGCATTACATGCATCATCTTGCATTTAGAGTAGTTTGAATAAAATGGAGGTTAATTGTCTCTTTTTATGTGCTTGGACAGGGCAAATATTTTATCGGGGCCTCGGATCAAAGATCCAACTGTATGGATATGATCAGGGCGACGATTGGAGTTCAACGACTCCAAGATCGCCCTAATCAGGCATCCGTAGCATCAGATAGAGACCGGGGAACCCTAGAAGATCAAGGGCCAGGATGGTGTAAATCCGCACTTCAGATGGAAAATTCGACCACACGGATGAATTCGGATCGACGATCGCAGCCGAACGACACAAAAATCGGTCAATCCGACATCCGTGGCACCATCTACAACTTCCAGAAGATGGACGGCCAAGATAGCGCCACGTGGCGCCATCCCAGCCGCCCAATCGGCCGCAGGAGTCTTGTGAAGACCCGCACCGTCTCCTCTCCGCCGTTGGATCTCGATCCAACGGCTACGGTCGCTCGCGTTTAAAAACGTCCGCGCGACCATTTCGCCCGCGTAGTGCAGCGGTGACGCAGCTGCGGGCGAAGCGGAGGTCGCGGGTTCGAGCCGCGGTGAGGGGGTGGAAGGCGCGGGCGAGCGGGCGCGCACGAGCGTCAGATGAAGATCCAACGGCCGCGCGCGCCCGATAGCGCCGACGCGCAATTGGACGCTCTGGTGGGCGCGCGATCACACGCGGGCGGTGCGCTACGCAGCGGGCGCAGACGCGTTCTAAGCCGTCCGATCTCACGATCGGACGGCTGAGACGACGCGGACGTGCGTATGCGTTACGCGCGCGGCCAGCCGAGCGGGCGCACGTGGGCGCGGCGGCGACGGCGGGGCTTTAGCGACGGTTTTATCCGTCACTAAAGACCCCTTATTTATTATTTTGAATATGTAATGTCCATTTTGCCCCCACTCCTTGCAACTATAAAAGGAGACCCCCTCCATACGAAATTTTCATCCCTTCCTTCTCCTCTCTACCTCTCCAAAGCTCAAGAGAAGCTTGTCCCACACCCGGGATGCTTCTCGCGAGATAAAGTCCAAATTTTCGTCCCCCTTCGGAAGTGGATCCCGCGACGACGACGGCGTGCTGCTTCGTTCCCGTTCTTCTGCTTCGTCCTCCTTCGTCCTGCTTCGTTCTCCTTCGTCCAGGCGTCGTCCAGTCCGGCTCGTCCTCCAAGCGACCGTCGAGGAGGATTCTCTCTCCCTATTCTTTTTACTGCTTTCTAGTATAGATTTACTGCTTTCTAGAGTAGTCTATTCGTCCTCCGAGCGATCGTCGAGGAGGACATTTCTCCCTCCATTCTTTTAATGCTTTCTAGAGTAATTGTTTTATGTTTTCTAGTTGTAAGGAACGAACTCTTTTATGATAAATTCCTTGTCTATTCTACATCTCATTTTGATTTCCATGTATAGTATTCTTTCTCTCTCTCTTACTCCCTCTCTGTCTTTTATTTGTTGTAGATACTTAGATAGTTTAAATTGAATTTCTTCGTGACAAAATAAAAAAGAAATGCGAAGTTTTTAAATCAAACGTTCGCCTCCCTGTGTTCGACCCGGAATTTTAATTTCGGTATAAATTTTATTTGTTGAACACGAATCCTTCGCTTTCGAACTACGACGACGGGTTTTCCAAAACCAAACACGTTAGCGTAGATTCTCGTTCAACACCGGCGTACCTCCGAAGAGCTCGCATGGCCACTACACTCCACCAATCCAGCTGCCGTTCATCCCTACACCTCCGCCGTGGTCCAGAGAGCAAAAGCCCTCTGGTCTTCGAGGCTATTAGCCTCCCCATTGCTCCACCGAACACCGCACTTTCTCACTTCACCGTCCATCACTGTCCGACCACCTCACGCACTCTCACACCCCATGAATGTTGTCGTTCAATTCCTCGCCTCACGGTGAAGCTCATGAACTATTTTGACTGGGGCTCTTAGCCCGTTTTCGTGCTTTCAGGCTCCCAGGGCTTCGACCGCCATTAACGAAGCTTCGACCGAAGCTTGAAGCTCTCATCAGGCCTGCAAGTTCCAGGCATCGACTTCAGGCGCAGCGGATTACCTCCAGGAGTATCCTCACGCGATCAATTGGAGCCATTGACCAAGTCCTCTGCGCCAATTTGACGATGGAAGTTGCTGCTGCTGCTGCGAGAAGGAAGGAAGATGGGATAGTCCCACCTTCGAAGCTGACTAGCCCCCGCAGCAGAATAAATTGAAAAAGTGATACGGGTTGTTTGCCTCAGTGACGTGGCGTGGGGCGCGTATGTTTACAAGGGTCGATATAGCTTACGCTCACAATGTCGATTTTAAAATAAAGAAACGGATGTGAGTCCGAGTGTCAATCTCAAGGAGGAGTGAAAATCGAATTTTTCTTGTCACTTAATGTCACGGAAATAACGGGTTTTTGCTTGTGAAAAGTCGTGGGTGAAAAGCGAGTAAGAGAGAGAGAGAGTAGGGTTAGAATTTCTTCATTCACACATACAACTTTAACATGAAAGAGGGCAAGTAACTAGATAGAAAACAACTTCATTTAACATGCAACTTTAGTTTATAATTACAACACTAGCTAACTGCTTAAACACGAGTAAAGTGAAGCTTAAGATAAAGAAGGAAAGAGAGAGGGAGAGAAGACGGCGAGGCAGCCACAAAGGTGGATGGGGGCTCCGTAGGTGACTCGTCATCTCCGGCGACTACAAAGAGAGCTAATGGTGGCTAGGAGTGGGGTGGAGCACTTGCAAGTGGAGTTGAATGCCTCCCATGGGTGGTTGGAAGGGGTTTAAATAGGAAGAAAGGCTTTCCAAATGAAGAAGGGGTTTTAGCGACGTCTGGGACGTCGCTAAAACCCTTCCCAAAACATCGGTGAAGGCCCTGCCCACCGGTCGCTCGCATGCGTCTGTTCTTCTTCGCGCCTGATCGGCGTGCGTGCGTCGTAAGCTGTCCGATCGAAGATTGGATGGCTAAGCTTCCACGCGGGGCACTAGCGCGGATCGCGTGCGTCATCACACGCGTCTGGTCAAGGTGCATCTGCAGGCACCACATCTCGCAATCGCACTCGTCCGCTCGCCGATCTACGGTCCAATTTCGCCCGGGCGCGCCTTCGCCTTCGATTTGCTGCGCGGTGCGTTTCAATCCCACAACGCAAGAGGGTAGGTGAGCGCTTCAACCGCTGCGCTGCTCTATATGGATGGTTGCGATCGTGCGTCGGTGCTCGGCTGCTGCTGGAATGATCTGGTTTGATGACCGGGTTTTAGTTTGTTATAACATTGTAGTATAGCCGGTTACTACCAACATTTCATTTATATAAATTTTTTTACTCGGAAAATAAAAGAGTTCCCGAGGTCGAACTCAGGGAGCAAGTTGTATTCTAGAGATATACATGTTTCTTTTACAAAATAAAGAAAGAGAGAGGGAAAGAATTTGTTGTTCTCTTCGTTTTCTCCTCGTGATGTTCTTCTTTCTTTCTTTCTTCAGATCTCCTTCTTCTTCTTCTTCGTTCTGCAGAGGTGATGCTCCTCTTCAGATCTCCTTCTTCTTCTTCTTAATTCTGCAGAGGTGATGCTCCTCTTCAGATCTCCTTCTTCTTCTTCCTTGGTTTCTGTCTTGGCCTCTCTTCTTCTTTTTCTGCAGTCTCTTCTGTGAAGGTTTCTTCTTCCTTGGCTCTGCTGCACTTCTTCTCTGCAGCCTTTCCTCTTCTTCTGCCTTGCTCAGCCTCTTCTGTAGAGTTTCTTCTTGTTTTTCCTCCCTGCGGTTAAGTGTCAGCTTCTTCTTTTCTTTTTCAGCCAGGGACGTCACGCGAAGCTTTCTTCCTTAGCTGCTTCAAGCCGTCGTCTGATTTCCAAATCAGACGACTTAACTACCTGTTGCTACAGTTAGCTTCCTTCTTCTTCCGCGGGTCTTCTTCTTCGCCTGTGCCTGCACACTTCAGAGTTTTTCGTCAGAGGCAAAACCTACTCTACCCCCCCCCCCGCGTCCCTCTTTCTCTCTGAAACCACTCTTGGGAAAGCTCTCCCAGAGCTACCGGGTAATCGGGTTCGGGTCAGGCCCGGGTCCAGGCCCACCGGCGTGCGTGGTGGGCGAGGAGTGCAGGTCAGTCTAAGTCGGGTCGGGTCAGGTCCGCGGGGCGTGAGCGCGGACGAGACCGGGTAACCGGGCGGGTGTAAGGGGACCTCACCCCGTGTACTGAGGCAGTAAGGCTAGTGCACGAAATCAATTTAAACAGTGGAACGGGTGTGAGGCTTAACGATGTGGGACTAAACGCAGTCCTTCCCTCGCGTGCGCCTGCTGGGAGATCGTGGCCTGGCTTCTGCAGCTGCGGCTTCGATTTGCATAGGTTGCTGGCTGGCTGCCTTCGCAAGACTCCCCGTACTCCGCAGCAGCTGGAGACCTGGAGTCCTCAAGCCTGGAGCGCGGGAGAAGCTGCTTCAATGTGCGTCAATGGCGGTCGAACCTCAAAACCTGTCGGACACGAATATGGCCTCTCAGCCTAATCAAACCACTGGGGAACCTTCGCTGTGGCACGGCGAAGGTGAGGAGCTGCGCGGCAGGCCGCAAGGTGGTGTCTGGCGGCAGCCCTGGGTCGGACTGCAACCGGAGGAATGGGTTTGTTCGGGGGAGTGTTACGGAGGTGTGGAGTGGCAGTGGGGGGTGCTCAGTGTGATGAGGCAGAGGTTCGGTGAGGGTCGGCGAGCCGTGTGGGTCGCTGAGGTGATGAGAGCGGCTCGCCGGAGGGTGGTCGGAGGCGAAGGGGGTGAAGGTGGTCAGGGTCGATAGAGGGCTTAATTGAATAAATTGAAAGCGGGGAAAGAAAGAGGAGGAGAAGGGGAGTAGCTCTAGCTTACTTGCAGGGACGAAGGGGGAGGAACAGGGCGACAGTCGTATCGACTGTCGCCGGAGAAGACGATGCTCAGGGAAAGGGGCGGCGGCGAGCAGAGAGCCGGAGAGGCGCCAGCTGGGTGCGGCGTAGCGCGGGAAGAGCAGGGGAGGAAGTCTCTGCTGCTGGTATTGCGGCAGAGCGAAGAGGTGGAGGGGGAGGAAACCGCCGGAGCTGGTGAGCGTCTGCCGGAGGAAGAAGAGAAGAAAGTTGGGGATTTTCTCCGTCAGATCCAGGCTGCCCCGGTCGGTGGAGCAACGGGGGGTATTTATAGGGATCAAACAGGGAGGAAGGCGGAGGGAGACGACGTGTCTCCCTCGCCGGAGGATGGCCGGAAACAAGAACCCATACCGTCCGTGCGTTCGCACGGCCGGTATGGTGGGTTACAACGACCAGGGGGGTGTCCCTGCGACGGCTGACGACGCAGGGCACCCCCGGTTTACTTGCCAGGCCCCCAACCTCACCCTGCGCGGCGCCATGCTCCGCGCAAGGTCGCCGGAGCATGGTGCTGGCAGGTTTTGTAGGAGGGACCTGATTGCAAAGAACGAAGGAGAGTTAGGGGTCAAAATGCGAGGGTTCAAAAGTTGAGGGCCAAAGAGTAAATATATGAGGACCAAAGTGTAAAGTCGGTCAAGGAGGTTTCTTCTTAGGCTCAAGTTTTTATACATGACTAATTAGGACCTAAGGAATCTGATGGTGAATTTTATTTCCATATTAAACCTTGTTTGACCGGTCAATTTACGCAAAAACCTAAATTAGGTTATTAATTGGGCATGGTTCTCAATGTAGGTCAAAAAGGGTTCTGAAGGCCAAATTGAAGGTTCTAAACCCTGGAGATTATTTTTCTATGAATTTTAGAGGGTTTATTCTATTTTTACTTTGCCTCGAACCTTGTGAATTGAAGTGGGTTGTTTTAGGGTTACAGATTATCATTTAGTTTCTTGGAATTGCTGTAGCCCTTGCTAGATCATTTCATCCCACTCTTATTCTTATTAAGCTGCTTTGACCTATGTTTGGGCCCTGAATTACCCTGTATGCAGATTATACTGGTAAAATTGCATTTTTACCCCTTATGACTTGTTTTCTTCTCAAACTCAGGATTCTCTGAGTTAAGCCTTTCCTTGAGATATGTAGGAGCTTTTATCCTTTGTATTAGGTCAAAATGAGCTAGTTATGGCTCATGATGAGGTTCTCATCATACCCCCATTCCTAGCTTTTGCTAGTCCCTTAGCAAAAACTTAAGGTTTCAACCCTTGTTCTAGACCATGAAGTTTTTAATAGTTTTAGATAAGTGCCTTTTTTATTTGAGCATAGATTAGGTTAGAATGCTGACCATAGGCCTAAAAGGTACTCTAGTACTAATCAAGATCCAAATCTGTCTAGCCTTAGCCTCAATCTTTTAGCAAAGGTTTTTAAGGCCCACAAGAACTAACCTAAGGTTTATTGGACTTCGTGGTTAAAGCACCCGTGCTTGAAATGATTTTAGCCCTGGCTCAGTTCGCAGTGCGTTTTGTAAGAGAGAGATAGAAAGTTTTTCTGTTTGGAGAGTTTTCTCTCTCTTTCTCTTTTTAGTTCTAGCCTAGGATTGGCTTTTCAACACGGTCTGTATCAGATTCCTTGCTCCCATCATCAATCCTCAAGGGTTCCTGGCGATCGATGCTTCGAGATAGCACCGCCCATGGCAACCCCCGGAACCCTGGCTATTGAGATTTCGAGATAATCCCATCCATGGTATTCCGTGGCCGAATCCAGACCCTGGCAATTGACACTTCGAGATAATGCCATCCATGGAATCTGAACCAGCAGAGTGCTTACATGCCCCCAGTAGGATATGTGAATATCCTAAGAGACAAGCACCGAGGAGATGATATTTTGTTACGCATCTTCGAGGGGATTTCCCGCCTCTCCGCGCTGGGAACTCGTCCAAATCAACTTGTGTTGATCTGCCGCTCCTATTCTAGGTGTTCTTTTCAGATTTTTGCGACGCTTCTGCGTGATTCTGATTTTTACGCTTACTGAACCAGGCTGTGTGTGAGGTTAGGGTGCTTAGGTTACTGAGTCCCGTAAACCAAAAATTAGTTAACGAGGTCGAATACTCCCTAAGCCTTAGACCTAATACTTCAGCTTTTCATTTTCCTCAACCTCTTGAGGAGTGTCCAGATCTTAATGAGTACTAAGAGTCTATTCAAGAATGCCTAAGGTTTGCGTTCTTACTAATCTCATTGTGCACTTTTCAGTTATTTTCTTGAATGAGGTCTAGAACTTAGGTTAATTCCTTAGTTCCTTACTAATGACTATCACCTTTTCTTATAATTTTGTGCTCCTTTTTCATTTTGTTTTTCTTCTCCTTCACAAAATTTTCCTTTTCCTTTTTTCCTCTTATTCTTTTTCGAAAAAAAATTTTTTTTTTTTTTTTAATTTTTATGGTGTTTTTGGCATATGTGAATTTTTTGTTTGAGACCTTTTCTTACAAGTTTTGCACTTTCATACCCCCCCATGCCTAAGATTTGCAATGCCCTCATTGTAACCTAGGGGGTCTTAGTTCATTCCTTAAGACAGAAATTTGGATGAGTGAATGGGTCGGGTTGAATTTTTGCGGACGATTTCAAATCCCAGATGCAAACATCTGAGTGGGGGTCGGCTGTCTACAATGGTGAACTTCGAGTGCTGAAAGGTGTCAGAACAAGTTTCAGGTTTTCAAAGAGAATGACGGGCTGCCTCCCGTTAAGCGCTGAGTTTTACGCCATCGGCTGGGCGCAATAAGCTCAAGGGGAAAGGAGGGTATAAGATGCCTCAGCCAAATTAGTAGAAGTTACATCAATGAACGGCTTGAGTCTCTGACCGTTCACGATGAAAGGTTCAGAATCGTGGCTGAGTGGACTGATTTCGATTGCTCCATTTCCAAAAACCTGTCGGATCAAATATGGTCCGACCCACTTAGATCTCAGTTTTCCTGGGAAGAGTTTGAGTCGGGCATCAAAGAGTAGGACCTTTTGACCAGGATGAAAGATCTTTCTCGAGATGTGTTTGTCGTGGAAGGCTTTAACCCGCTCCTTGTAGATTTGCGAGTTCTCGTACGCGTCTATGCGTAATTCATCGATCTCGCTGATTTGGAGTTTTCTGTGGGTCCCAGCCTTGGAAAGATCCAGATTACAGTTCCGTACTGCCCAATAGGCTTTATGCTCCAGTTCGACGGGAAGGTGGCATGCCTTTCCGTACACCAGTCTAAAGGGAGACATGCCTAATTGGGTCTTGTGGGAGGTCCTATAGGCCCACAATGCTTCCGGAAGTCGGGACGACCAGTCCTTCCTGTCAGGTCGAACAGTGACTTGCAGGATTTTCTTGATCTCCCGATTAGACAGCTCAGCTAGACCATTAGTTTGGGGGTGGTAAGGAGTAGAGATTCGGTGAGACACCCCGTATTTGGTCATCAGTGACCTAAACTGAGCATTTGTGAAATGGGTCCCCCCATCAGAGATTATTGCACGAGGAATCCCAAACCTTGAGAAAATGTGTTGATGAATGAATTTGAGAACGATTTTGTGATCACAGGTTCGGGTCGGTATGGCTTCGATCCATTTGGACACGTAGTCCACAGCCAACAGAATGTATTCGAAACCATCCGAAACAGGAAAGGGGCCCATAAAATCAATCCCCCAAACATCAAAGATTTCGCATACTAGAATCGGTTGCATAGGCATCATGTCGCGATGGCTCATGTTGCCCAAAGTCTGGCAACGACTGCATGCCTTGCAATGACTGTATGCGTCTTTGAATAGTGTGGGCCAGTAAAAGCCGCACTGGAGGACTTTTGATGCGGTTTTATGCCCGGCAAAATGGCCACCGCATGCCTGGTCATGACAGAAAGAGAGGATATTGTTGACTTCCCCTTCCGGGACACATCTCCGGATGATCTGATCGGCACCTATGCGGAAGAGGTACGGGTCTTCCCAAATGTAATACTTGGCATCGGAGCGTAATTTGCCTTTCTTGGCCTTCGGCCAATCGGACGGGGTTTGATGAGATGCCAAGTAATTTACAATATTAGCAAACCATGGAAGGCTAGTACCAATAGTCAGCAGGTGCTCATCGGGAAAATGCTCAGTGATGGGTCCGGAAGGGTCAATCATTTCAGAAGGAAGACGGGACAAGTGATCAGCTACCACGTTTTGTTTTCCCGCTTTGTCGCGAATCTCGAGGTCAAATTCTTGCAACAGCAAGATCCATCGGATCAATCGAGGTTTCGCGTCCTTCTTTGCAAGGAGATGCCTCACAGCCGTGTGATCCGAGTATATGATGACATGGGAACCCAGAAGGTACGATCTGAACTTCTCAAGGGCAAATACTACAGCTAGCAGCTCTTTCTCAGTAACTGTATAGTTACGCTGAGCCTCATCGAGTGTTTTGCTGGCATAGTAAATGACCACAGGTTTCTTGTCATTTTTCTGCCCCAAAACCGCTCCTACAGCGAAGTCGGATGCATCACACATGATCTCAAAGGGTTGAGACCAATCAGGGGACTGTAGGATCGGGACTTGGGTGACTCGGTCACGCAGGGTTTCAAATGCTTGAGTGCATTCCTTGGAGATTTCGAAGGGAACATCCTTGGAGAGAAGAGTGGTCAGGGGGCGTGCGATTTTTGAAAAATCAGGGATAAATCGTCGATAAAAACCGACATGCCCTAAAAAGGATCGGATGTCCCTGATCGAGCTAGGCATAGGAAGGTGAGAAATCAGATTAACCTTAGCTCGATCCACTTGGATACCTTTTTCCGAAATTGAGTGTCCCAGGACAATTCCCTCAGGCACCATGAAATGGCTCTTTTCCCAGGAAAGAACCAAATTCACATCGATGCACCGCCTGAGTATCTGGACCAAGTGTTGGAGGCAATCGTCGAATGATGCTCCGAAAACTGAAAAGTCATCCATGAAGACTTCCAGATAATCACCTACCATATCTGAGAATATGGCAAGCATGCATCGCTGAAAAGTAGCGGGTGCATTGCAAAGACCGAAAGGCATCCTTCGGAAAGCGTAAGTTCCGAAGGGGCAGGTGAACGTGGTCTTTTCTTGGTCCTCAGGATGGATTGCCACCTGGTTATAACCGGAGTACCCGTCAAGAAAGCAGAAGAACCTATTTCCCGCTAGTTTTTCGAGAATTTGATCAATGAAGGGTAGTGGGAAATGATCCTTCTTCGTGGAGGAATTGAGTCGACGGTAATCTATACAGACTCTCCACGAGTTGGCTAATCGGGTAGGAATGATTTCTCCGGTCTCAGTCGTTATAGTGGTGAGTCCTGCCTTCTTGGGCACGACCTGAATTGGGCTCACCCAACGACTATCGGAGATCGGGTAGATGATCCCGGCATCTAACCACTTGATGATCTCCTTTTTCACGACCTCCTGCAGATTAGGGTTTAAGCGTCTCTGCATCTCACGAGAAGGTCGTGTGCCCTCTTCTGAATAGATATGATGAGTACAATAAGAGGGACTTATTCCAGTCAAATCATCGAGAGTCCATCCGATGGCTCTGCGATGTTGCTGGAGGACAACAATCAGACGGGCTTCCTGTTCAGGACTGAGGTTGGAATTGATGATCACAGGAAGGGTCTGATTAGAACCCAAAAAGACGTATTTTAAGTGAGCAGGAAGGGGTTTCAGTTCGAGGATGGGGTTTTCAGCAGCAGCGGGTGGTTCAGTATAGATGTGAGGTTCAAGGGTGGGAGTTACTGGGTTGTTTACATCTGGATTTGACTCCTCTGTTTGCGGGTCAAGATCCTTCTGTGGTTGATGAGGCATACTCAAGTCATTCTGGAGGTGTGATTCATCAACCAGAGTCTTGATGTCACAAATTTGCTCGATGACGCCGCAATTAATTCCTTGTTGGGCCTTAAATATATCAATTTTCAGTGTTTGATCTCCAAACTTAAGCTCTATTTGGCCCTCCTCACAGCTGATGTTGGCTCTAGCAGTAGCCAAGAAAGGTCTCCCTAGAATGATTGGTGTATCCCTAGGGTTCTCAGGTGCATCCATGTCTAAGACTATAAAGTCCACTGGAAAATAGAAATCCCGCACTCTCACGATAACATCCTCGAGAATCCCTTTTGGTGACTTTATAGATCGATCTGCTAATTGTAATGTCACCTCGATTGGTTTCAGCTCAGATTCTTCTAGATGGTCAAGTAAGGATGTGGGTATCAGATTTATAGATGCACCTAAGTCTAACAATGCTCTATCAAATTGGGTACCACCTATCTTACAGGAGATCAGGGGAGTTCCAGGATCTTTTGCCTTGGGTGGGAGTCTACTAAGGATTACAGAGCTGGCTTGCTCTGACAGAACAATTGGGCTCCCTCCCTTGGTTCGCGGCTTACGCTGGGGTGTACATATATTCTTTAGAAATCGTGCGTAAGCTGGTACGTGGCGGATTGCATCCATCAAGGGGATGTTTATGTGGACCTGCTCAAAGAGCTTGACCAGGTCCTCCTCAGGGGCCACGGGTTTGGTGGTCTTCTTTCCCTTGGTCAAGGCCTCGGGAAACGGGATCTTGGTTGGTTCTTCTAGGATAGGTTCAGGTTGTGGATCTGGAACAGCGGTACCTTGGATAACTATCCTAGGGTCATGGTTATCAGGCTGGGAGTGGTTTGGATAATGCGGGTCTTGAGTTGTCTTACCACTACGTGTTGTTACAGAATTTAATCCGGCCTGATTTTGGTTTGGGTTTGGTAGGAGGGGTGGCTGCTGCTGAAATCCCGCACGAGAAGTTGAGGCTTCCATCTCGTCTGGAGATGGAGCAGTAGGGGCCTGATAAATCCCTTGAGCGTGGCCTAAATTCGGATTCATAACGCGCTTCTGGGTTGGCACGTTATTTGGGTTAGGAAGGGGTTGGGAAGGGAGTGTGCCTGGCTGGCGAGAATTTGCCAACTGGGCCAGTTGAGTTTTAACTTCAGTAAGCTCGTCCTTGTGCTATTTTTGAATAGCCGCATTCGATTTTTGAATGTCAGCCAGAGTCTGAAGGATTAAGGACATTTGATCTTGATTTGGCCCTGATGGATAAGTAGGGTTGGGCCGAGGCTGAGGCGGCTGGTAGTGATGAGAGGGCTGTGGGCGGGACTGAAAAGGTGGTCTTTGGGTTTGGGAATTTCCCGTCCACTGAAAATTGGGATGGTTTCGCCATCCAGGGTTGTAAGTGTTGGAGAATGGGTCATTCTGGATGGCGTTGAGGTCCTCGCAGGTCTGAGGAACCTCCTGAGAATCAGGGAAAGGAGGAATGGAGTTCCCCCGGCTGGTGTAGAAAGGATCGGATGATCTTCCAGTCCAAGAATCAGATGGGGATGGATATGGATCCATCCCAGGGGAGGATCGGTGGAGGATGTTTTGCACAGTCTCCTGTGTGGAAGGAGGTTGTGCAAAGGAGTTACGCGCAGAGGTGGCTCGCTGCAAGTGCTGAGTCAGCTCATCCACCTTCTTTTCAATGATTGAGACCTTGTCCAATCGACTGGCCATCAATTCCAGGTCGACTGATGCGGACAGACTCTGCGTCTCATGTGCTCCCTTAAGATTCGTCGCTGCGCGGGTATTCGTCCTGTCGAATAATCCCATGGAGTCATTGTTGATGGAGTTCTCGCACATGTTTTCGAGAATCTCCCATACGGTGTCTTCATGTTGACCCATGATGTTTCCTCCGCAAGTTGCATTGACGAAAAGGCGGATGTCCTCACGGAGTCCCTGGTAAAAAGATTGGACTTGTTCCCATTTAGGAACTCCGTGATGGGGGCACTTTCTCATGAGATCCTGAAAACGATCCCATGCCTCATGGAGAGGTTCTCCTGATTGTTGAGTGAAGTGTGTAATCTGATGGCGCAAGGCGTTGGTCCGACCAACGGGAAAAAACTTTTTCAAAAATTCGGATTGAAGTTCTTCCCAAGTGTTGATCGGCCGGGTCTGAGTTTGATACCAATGGGCGGCCTTGTCCATAAGAGAAAAGGAGAACATCTTCATGAGAAGAATATCCCGATTTTGCGCATCTGATCCAAAAGTGTGGGCCAGATGCTTTAGCTGTTTGATGTGCTGGAAGGGATCTTCAGAATTAAGCCCATGGAATTTAGGTATAGCATGAATCATGTTGGGCTTTAGTTCGGAATCAGGTCCTCCAGTCGGGATTCTGACTCGAGGCTCGATGGCCACCGCAGCAGGATTGTAGTGGTCCTGCATCATAGGACGCTGTGGTGGGTGCACGAAGTTTTGGAAGAGGTCATTGAGTCGCTGGAGCTGGTGTTCCAGATTATTTTCTTCCTCAACTGGCTGAGCAATGATGGGCGAAGAAGAAGAACTTGGTTCTGAATCAGAAGAAGAGAGAATAATGTGAGGGTGTTGCTGCACAAACACGGGCGTCGAGGCTTGGCCTTGACGAGAGTGAATTTCTAAAGGAGGTCTTAAGGGTGGTCTTAGAGACCTCCTTCCGTACATGCACTATTTGGAAGAGGAAAGTTTAGAAGGTGCTGGACCCAATCAAGACACCCAAAAAAATGTGTTGGGTGACTATAGAGGTGCGGGGCAGATGGACCCCTCGATCAGAAAGATCGTCCACCTGAGAATTACCTGGGCAGCCAGAGAGGGAGAGTCCCGCGAAGACCCCTACACGGTAGAGCGTCCCCACGGGTTACAGGGTTTCCCCCACCCGACCTCTCTTGTCACTGCGGTTCCAGGTAGACCAGAATGGGGATCTTGACCTCTTAAGTCTACCAATTTTAAGATCAGGGTGCTTAAGGTTTTCACTTGAACTTTAGTCTTTTAAGTGCAAAGAGTGACCTAATTTAAGGTTGGTTGACCCAAGGGGTCAACTTTACCTCTTGTTTTTCTTTAAGAGCTTTTAGGTCCTGTCTTTTAGGGTTCAAGTGTTTAGAGAGAGCCAATTGTTTAGGATTTTTCTTGTTAATTATTTTCAATCAATGGCTTGGGCACACCTCTTTTGGATTTCCTCAATTCTTGATTAAGGGGTGTGTCTCTACTGAAATCCTAATGTTTGACCTTATGTTGGCTCTACTTGGTCCATTTAACTCTTTGTTGGGCAATTAGGGCTCAAGCAAGAATGTGTTAGCCCTTAAATACCCTTAATAGTGTGCAGGAGTGATGAGTTGAAAACATGCAACTCTTTATGGTTACTAAGTATGGAAGACAGGTTAGCCCTATATTGCTTGTTCTTTTCTTTTCTTCCTCTTTAGAGTTTAGGGGTTAATAGTGAGAGGAAAAATTTACCTGTCTTCGGAGTGGTTGTCGTGTGGTTGCTTGTCTTCTTGAGTTCCTGTAGCTGCACAAAAGAGAGGAGATTATCAGAAATTAAAAGAAACAGGAATGTTTACCTCTAGAATAGCCGTTGCTCCCCGGCAGCGGCGCCAAAATGGAATGATCTGGTTTGATGACCGGGTTTTAGTTTGTTATAACATTGTAGTATAGCCGGTTACTACCAACATTTCATTTATATAAATTTTTTTACTCGGAAAATAAAAGAGTTCCCGAGGTCGAACTCAGGGAGCAAGTTGTATTCTAGAGATATACATGTTTCTTTTACAAAATAAAGAAAGAGAGAGGGAAAGAATTTGTTGTTCTCTTCGTTTTCTCCTCGTGATGTTCTTCTTTCTTTCTTTCTTCAGATCTCCTTCTTCTTCTTCTTCGTTCTGCAGAGGTGATGCTCCTCTTCAGATCTCCTTCTTCTTCTTCTTCGTTCTGCAGAGGTGATGCTCCTCTTCAGATCTCCTTCTTCTTCTTCCTTGGTTTCTGTCTTGGCCTCTCTTCTTCTTTTTCTGCAGTCTCTTCTGTGAAGGTTTCTTCTTCCTTGGCTCTGCTGCACTTCTTCTCTGCAGCCTTTCCTCTTCTTCTGCCTTGCTCAGCCTCTTCTGTAGAGTTTCTTCTTGTTTTTCCTCCCTGCGGTTAAGTGTCAGCTTCTTCTTTTCTTTTTCAGCCAGGGACGTCACGCGAAGCTTTCTTCCTTAGCTGCTTCAAGCCGTCGTCTGATTTCCAAATCAGACGACTTAACTACCTGTTGCTACAGTTAGCTTCCTTCTTCTTCCGCGGGTCTTCTTCTTCGCCTGTGCCTGCACACTTCAGAGTTTTTCGTCAGAGGCAAAACCTACTCTACCCCCCCCCCCCCCCGCGTCTCTCTTTCTCTCTGAAACCACTCTTGGGAAAGCTCTCCCAGAGCTACCGGGTAATCGGGTTCGGGTCAGGCCCGGGTCCAGGCCCACCGGCGTGCGTGGTGGGCGAGGAGTGCAGGTCAGTCTAAGTCGGGTCGGGTCAGGTCGCGGGGCGTGAGCGCGGACGAGACCGGGTAACCGGGCGGGTGTAAGGGGACCTCACCCCGTGTACTGAGGCAGTAAGGCTAGTGCACGAAATCAATTTAAACAGTGGAACGGGTGTGAGGCTTACCGATGTGGGACTAAACGCAGTCCTTCCCTCGCGTGCGCCTGCTGGGAGACCGTGGCCTGGCTTCTGCAGCTGCGGCTTCGATTTGCATAGGTTGCTGGCTGGCTGCCTTCGCAAGACTCCCCGTACTCCGCAGCAGCTGGAGACCTGGAGTCCTCAAGCCTGGAGCGCGGGAGAAGCTGCTTCAATGTGCGTTAATGGCGGTCGAACCTCAAAACCTGTCGGACACGAATATGGCCTCTCGGCCTGATCAAACCACTGGGGAACCTTCGCCGTGGCACGGCGAAGGTGAGGAGCTGCGCGGCAGGCCGCAAGGTGGTGTCTGGCGGTAGCCCTGGGTCGGACTGCAACCGGAGGAATGGGTTTGTTCGGGGGAGTGTTACGGAGGTGTGGAGTGGCAGTGGAGGGGTGGGGGGTGCTCAGTGTGATGAGGCGGAGGTTCGGTGAGGGTCGGCGAGCCGTGTGGGTCGCTGAGGTGATGAGAGGGGCTCGCCGGAGGGTGGTCGGAGGCGAAGGGGGTGAAGGTGGTCAGGGTCGATAGAGGGCTTAATTGAATAAATTGAAAGCGGGGAAAGAAAGAGGAGGAGAAGGGGAGTAGCTCTAGCTTACTTGCAGGGACGAAGGGGGAGGAACAGGGCGACAGTCGTATCGACTGTCGCCGGAGAAGACGATGCTCAGGGAAAGGGGCGGCGGCGAGCAGAGAGCCGGAGAGGCGCCAGCTGGGTGCGGCGTAGCGCGGGAAGAGCAGGGGAGGAAGTCTCTGCTGCTGGTATTGCGGCAGAGCGAAGAGGTGGAGGGGGAGGAAACCGCCGGAGCTGGTGAGCGTCTGCCGGAGGAAGAAGAGAAGAAAGTTGGGGATTTTCTCCGTCAGATCCAGGCTGCCCCGGTCGGTGGAGCAACGGGGGGTATTTATAGGGATCAAACAGGGAGGAAGGCGGAGGGAGACGACGTGTCTCCCTCGCCGGAGGATGGCCGGAAACAAGAACCCATACCGTCCGTGCGTTCGCACGGCCGGTATGGTGGGTTACAACGACCAGGGGGGTGTCCCTGCGACGGCTGACGACGCAGGGCACCCCCGGTTTACTTGCCAGGTCCCCCACCTCACCCTGCGCGGCGCCATGCTCCGCGCAAGGTCGCCGGAGCATGGTGCTGGCAGGTTTTGCAGGAGGGACCTGATTGCAAAGAATGAAGGAGAGTTAGGGGCCAAAATGCGAGGGTTCAAAAGTTGAGGGCCAAAGAGTAAATATATGAGGACCAAAGTGTAAAGTCGGTCAAGGAGGTTTCTTCTTAGGCTCAAGTTTTTATACATGACTAATTAGGACCTAAGGAATCTGATGGTGAATTTTATTTCCATATTAAACCTTGTTTGACCGGTCAATTTACGCAAAAACCCAAATTAAGTTATTAATTGGGCATGGTTCTCAATGTAGGTCAAAAAGGGTTCTGAAGGCCAAATTGAAGGTTCTAAACCCTGGAGATTATTTTTCTATGAATTTTAGAGGGTTTATTCTATTTTTACTTTGCCTCGAACCTTGTGAATTGAAGTGGGTTGTTTTAGGGTTACAGATTATCATTTAGTTTCTTGGAATTGCTGTAGCCCTTGCTAGATCATTTCATCCCACTCTTATTCTTATTAAGCTGCTTTGACCTATGTTTGGGCCCTGAATTACCCTGTATGCAGATTATACTGGTAAAATTGCATTTTTACCCCTTATGACTTGTTTTCTTCTCAAACTCAGGATTCTCTGAGTTAAGCCTTTCCTTGAGATATGTAGGAGCTTTTATCCTTTGTATTAGGTCAAAATGAGCTAGTTATGGCTCATGATGAGGTTCTCATCAGCTGCCGACCGTTGGATGGAGATCCGATGGTCGTGATCTGCTACGGGCGAAGAGTGTAGCGATGGCGCTGGCGATGGTGCGGCATTCTCAGCCATCCGATCAAAGATCGGACGACTCAGATCGTTCTGCGATTGATGGAGGGGGTTGGGCATGGCATGTGGGCGCTGATCGAGCGCCACGTGGCACCTTGTGAGCCATTGATCGTCAGATCAATGACCATAACTTCCTGGGTTAATTGCGGGAGCTCCGAATGTCGATTTTGAGTCTGTTGAACTTCGTTCGTCGCTCTGAATCCATCTGTGTGGTCCGATTGCTCATTAGAGGCCTATTTTGACATGTCCTTGTACACATGGCCATTAATAGTGTATTATAAGCAATCTTGATGTGCAATGCATGTGATGCTCCTATTCCTATTTATGATGTGTTATTTGTGCATTTTTCTCTTAAGATAAACCCCAATTGACAGATTTATCACCCCAAGATGCAGTGTTATCATACCCCCACCCCATGCTTACTCCTTGCTAGTCCCTAGCAAGGTTTATTCTAGCCTTTATTTCCATCCAGGATTTAAGAAGTAACTACTTAGACAATTCGTTACTTGTCAATAGGAGGAAATATACTAAGATCTTAATCTACAAAGACTAAGCAGCGCCTAGGTGTCTGCCAAAATACGAATTGCCTAAATCATTGCTTTAATGTATATATATATATATATTCTTTTTTTCTTTAGATTTTTTTTTGGAGTTAAGAGTGTGTTGGTAACTTTTTACGGCTACCCAACCCACCCAAAACTCGAACAAAACTCTAAGTGCTAAGCATCTTGGTGTGAAGATTGTGATAGACTAACTTAACGGTAATTTAGACAGACTTCAGATTTCTACTCCCCTAGGTGATCAGAAGAGGAAGTGTTTTACCTGAAGGTGTATTTGTTCGATCGGTAGCCTTCTCCCTACGTTTGTTTTAATTGGGGTCAACACAAGGATTTTTTCAGTGTATATCTCTCCGGCTTGCTCTACTTCCCTACGTCTTCCTTAGGTGTTTTGCTTCTTTTTGTGCATTTACTGAGCTGGGCTCTGGACAACCTACCAATGGGCTGTTATCCACGATCACTTGCCAGCCATACTCATGCGATGAAGTGTGGTTTATTTTGTTCTCTTTTTTTCTCCTTTTTTTTTGTAGGTGGCTTCCCTGATCTCAAATTTACCTAGAGGCAATGAAGAAGAGGTGATTCCGTGGCTGGGCTCTGGACAACCTGCTAATGGGCTGTTACCCACAACAACTCGCCAGCCATACCACCCTAGAGAGTTCATTAGCTACCCAATTTCTGTCAAAATCTCTGAGTGAGTCTGTGCAAAAATATGTGTAGATGCTTAGACTAAAAGTCTTTCTGAGTTAGAGGGTGAGTTGATAAGTCGTATACTTATCACCTTATTTAGTTAGTGAATTAAAGTAGCTTAAGGTTGTAAGGATTTGAAGCTAAATCCATATTTTAACGGACACCAAGGCTGATTAGGCCTGAAGGCCTAAAAAGTTTAAGTGTTCAAGTTCTTTCTGTATTATTTCATACTATTGACAAATTTCTAATGCCTAAGTTTTTTTCTTCCTAAATTCAAATTTTTTTTATATTTATTCTATTCAGACTAATTAAATGAGCTCAGAATCATGCAATTTACCACCCCCCATGCTTAAGTTGGACAATGTCATTAACAAATACATGGATGCATCAGGGATTTGAAAAGATATCATCTGAGTGACGTAGAATACCTAATCAGTCTGAATCTTCTGGGTTGCCTCCCAAGAAGCGCTTAGTTTAACGCCTTCGGCTAGGCATAGTGCACAAACAGGAATGGTTTGGGTCAAGGAGGCATGTACAAAATTAGCCAGACCCAAAATCAGAAGTCCATAGATGCGAACAAGGTTGTCGTGGAGTCCCGTTCCTAAGGGGCCGGAATTCTGCAACAGATGTGTCAAGGACATGTCATGATCCTCTCTTAGTCTGCGAGCATGCAAAGAAGCTGATGTGGATGAGCGCACCCTGAATATGACATGCCAGACACTAAAGATGTAGGTTTTATACTCAGCTTGTGTCCCCATAAAATTGTAATCCGTCAAAGGTGTATCAATTCCAGTGTATTCGAGTTGCGGGATCTTTATTCTGGTAGGACAGGTAACAAAATCAAGAGTTTCATAATGAGCCCTACAATCAAGCATGAGGTCTCTCTCCAAAGACGAATCCATCTGTTCCACAACTACGGTTTGATTGCTCATTCCCTCCAAGCCCTTGACCTCAAGAATATTTTCTTCAACATCCTTTGTATTAGATTCACTGTTTGAGGTTGCATTAGAGGTAGGGCCAATTTCATCCTTTAGTTCATATTCTTTCTCTCGGCCCTCCTCCAAATTTGTGATGGGGATCCCAACTAATTCATAATCAATTTCTTTGAAATTGTAACTCCATTCCACATCTCCTATGTTGGCTGTTGTTCTCACCTGAGCACTTCTCTCGGGTCGATTAAATTCGGATTCCAAGGCATCTCCCCTCACATTCTCAGTTTCCTCCTGATGTTTGTCCTCAATGCTCCCTAAATTGTGTTCCGAGGAATCCTCAATAACCTTATCCATTGAGTTGTCCAACTCCTGGGGGTATCAATGGTGGACTGAACCAAATTAGGGTGACTGGGTGTAGTCCAGTTGATCATGGTAGGTCCTTGCTTTACTAATTCCATGAATGGCGTTGTGTGCAACAGCTTTCTCTGGTCTTCTTCCCCCAATTGTTGAAACATATCCAACATGGCCTGTTGCCCTTTAACCAATTCTTGATTCTGTCTGTGTAACTCTAACTGGAGGTTATCAAGAATTGACAGGGTGTCATTTGGTGTCCTTTGGATTTCCTCCTTGAAATCCAGGTTAAGAGAGTGTGGTTGAGGTTGTGGATAAGAATCCATACTGGGGTTTAGGTTCTTGGGTGGGTCCTCTATTCTATCATGTTCAGGGTCTAGTTCTTCAAGAGGAACCATTCTCTGTTTGGTCCTACTCCAAAATAGTTGAGGTTCTAAGTCCTCCCAGTCAGATTCTTCATCAGGGGACCAAATCAAAGGTTGATGATCCTGGGCTTGCCTAGATTTCTGATCATTCTCTGATTTCCATTTATCTAGAATTCCTTCCAATCCAAAGGTCAAGTAGGAAAGGTTGTTAAATTTAGATGACCTTTCTTGGTTATTATCCTGAGAAAGGTAGGGTTCTTGGTGTTCTCCTAGAGTGTAGGTCCTACCAAAGTGGATAGAGACTGGGTGGGACCTAAATGATGAGGCGTTGTGAGAAGAATCGAGATATGGAGCCCCACGATTTGAATCATACCCTTGAGTGGATATGTTGGGTGTATCTCAATAAGAGGTTGGTGTGGTTTGGTCATAACTAGGATAGTTGGGCCAAGAGGGATATTCTAGGTCGTACCTCCAACTTGGTGGTTGGTTAGCCCAAGTAGGCTGTGGATATGGTCTACTTGGGTTATCATACAAATCATGTTGGGGGCAGTTTGGGTAAGATGGATAGGCATTGAAATCCATGGTTTGGAAGAAATGGAGGGATGCGGGAAGAACAGATGAGAGAGAGTTGTGTGTTCAACCAAGCAAACAAGCCTAGTCCTTATGGTGTATTCCTTAGGGGACCTAGAAATCTCCAAAAGGGTGATCAAGTCCGTAAGCACTGGACTCCCCTTCCCAAAGCTAATCTGGCTAGGTTGATTATGAGGGGATTACAGGGAAGGTTCTTCCTTTGGCTTACGCCACCGGTTCCATAGGCCCCACAACCGCGGTCGTTCGACACTGCCCCACAGCCTAGTCACCAGATTCTACTAAAGGAATGAAAGCCAAGTGCCCAGCGAACAAAACCCCACCTCTAGAGACTTAGCCCAGTCTTTCCTAGGGCATGTCTACTCTATTTTAAAAGGGCTAGGATAGTGCTTGTGCCAGGGTTATGTGATGAGGCGTTGATTGGGGTAGTGCCTCTTACTTTTCCAATTTCAGTGTGTGCTCCTATCAAAACATGGTTTTCAAGTAAGGATTTTTTTTAAGATGTGGTGTCTTTTAATGTTTCATCCTTACTTTTGTATCTTTTAGGATTGACGTGTCTTAATGTTTTCAAACAAGTTTCAGTGGACACGTCAAGTTTTACACATAATTTGGTGAAAGTAGATTTCCTTTTGTTGTAGAGGCTCTAAAATCCTAATGTACTCATCCTAGTGATCATGCAGCTTCTATTGGATGAGTCGATTTTAGGGTTGAGTGGTGCGGCCCAAGTCAATTCAAGGTGGCTTCGCAAACACCACTCAAAAAGAAAGACGAAAACTCCAAGAATCTTAGATTATTTAGAATGTTAGAGTGTTTTTTTTTTTTGGTTGGTTGATGTGTTAAGGATGTGGGTCAGGCAATCATGCACCACACCAATTTTTTTTAGATTTTTAAGCAAGAAAACAACCATGGGTGAAGAAGTACTCACGATCGGTCCTTGTTGCGCTTACTCCCTCGTTACCGTCACAAGTTGCACTGCTTCGCCATCCCAGCATCTCATTCCTGCAACCATCAAGTAGGAGACAAGGCGCTAGACGATGTGAGCATGGATGTAAAATGGAAGTGACAAAATAAATCCATTGCCTCCCTGGCAACGGCGCCAAAAACTGACGTGGCGTAGGGCGCGTATGTTTACAAGAGTCGTTATAGCTTACGCTCGTAACGTCGGTTTTAAAATGAAGAAACGGATGTGAGTCCGAGTGTCGATCTTAGGGAGGCGTGAAAATCGAATTTTTCTTGTCACTTAATGTCACGGAAATAACAGATTTTTACTTGCGAAAAGTCGTGGGTGAAAAGCGAGCGAGAGAGAGAGAGAGTAGGGTTAGAATTTCTTCATTCACACATGCAACTTTAACATGAAAGAGGGCAAGTAACTAGATAGAAAAAAACTTCATTTAAGATGCAACTTTAGTTTATAATTACAACACTAGCTAACTGCTTAAACACAAGTAAAGTAAAGCTTAAGATAAAGAAGGAAAGAGAGAGGGAGAGAAGACGGCGAGGCAGCCACGGCGGTGGAGGGGAGCTCCATCGACGGCTCGTCATCTCCGGCGACTACAAGAGAGCTAATGGTGGTTAGGAGTGGGGTAGAGCACTTGCAAGTGGAGTTGAATGCCTCCTATGGGTGGTTGGAAGGGGTTTAAATAGGAAGAAGAGCCTTCCAAATGAAGAAGGGGTTTTAGCGACGTCCGGGACGTCGCTAAAACCCTTCCCAAAACATCGATGAAGGCCCCTACCCACCGGTCGTTCGCGTTCGTCCGTTCTTCTTCGTGCCTGATCCGCGTGCGCATGTCGTAAGTCGTCCAACCAAGGATTGGACGGCTGAGCTTCCGCGTGGGGCGCTGGCACGGATCGCATGCGCATCACGCATGTCTGGTCAAGGTGTATCTGTGGGCACCACGTCTTGCAATCGCACCCGTCCGCTCGCCGATCTACAGTCCAATTTCACCCGCGCGCACCTTTGCCTTCGATTTACTGCACGGTGCATTTCGATCCCGCATCGCGTGAGTGCGGGTGAGCTCTTCGACAGCTGCACTGCTTTGTATGGATGGTTGCGATCGTGCGTCAGTGCTTGGCTGCTGCCGACCGTTGGATGGAGATCCAATGGTCGTGATCTGCTGCGTGCGAAGAGTGTAGCGATGGCGCTGGCGATGGTGAGGCGTTCTCAGCCGTCCGATCGAAGATTGGATGGCTCAGATCGTTCTGCGATTGATGTAGGGGGCTGGGCGAGGCATGCGGGCACTGATCAGGTGCCACGTGGCACCTTGTAAGCCGTTGATCGTCAGATCAACGGCCATAACTTCCTGGGTTAATTACAGGAGCTTCGGATGTCGAATTTGGTCGATTTTGAGTCCATTGGACTCCGTTCGTCGCTCTGAATCCATCCGTGCAGTTCGATTGCTCATTAGAGGCCTGTTTTGACATGTCCTTATACACATGGCCATTAATAATGTATTATAAGCAATCTTGATGTGCATTGCATGTGATGCTCCTATTCCTATTTATGATGTGTTATTTGTGCATTTTGCTCTTAAGATAAACCCCAATTGATAGATTTATCACCCAAAGATATAGTGTTATCACTCAGCACGCATAGGGGGTGAGGTCCCTGCACGCTCACCTCACATGCCTCGTCCACAACACTTGACCCACGGACCTGGTGTGCCCGACACGCCTAAACCCTTCACTCCTCGGCTGCGACCACGCCCGCAGCCCTGGACCTGAGTTTGCACCTACCCGATTACCCGGTTACCCATTGAGAGGCCCTGGGAGGGTGAAGCCTAAGAGAGAAAGGGAAGGAGAGATTGCGCGGGGTAGGGGGAAGGTTTTGTAGCAGAGAAAATTGGCTGACACTTAGCCAATTTGAGGCTGAGCAGAAGAAGAAAAGAAGAGAAGAAAGGAACTGCAGCAGAGAAAGAAAGGAAGAAAAGAGCTCTGTAGCATCAGACGTTTAAGTCGTCTAATCCCATCTTCAGACGTCTGATTTGAGTTTCTAAAGCTATAATTAACTAGATTGATATTGTGTTTCTACTTGCTATTACTGTATAAGGGTAATTGGTGATTTAAATCACTATTTTACCCTCTTCATTTTGCATTAAGCTTTTACTTATATATTATGCTCATTTACATTATAAATTGTGATCTTGAGCTTTAAATTCCATATTGCTCCCTGTGTTCGACCTCGGAACCTTTTCGAGTAATAAAATTTATTTATTTGAGCGCTATTTTGGCTATGCTACAACACGACAATCTCAAACATTAATTTAGCACGAAGAACATTGGAGAATTGGGTTCACCTTAGGAATCAAATCCTCAACCAAAGAGCCTATCACAAACTTCCTCAATTGCCCCATAGTTTATTCTTTTTCGAGCCTTAAAAATATCGATCCTTAACATCTTATCCCCAAATTTTAACTCAATCTGGCCCTCTTCACAATTATATTCGCCTTAGCAGTCGCTAGGAATGGTCTCCCTAAAATGATCGGTGTGTCTCTCAGATTCTCAAGAGTATCCATGTCCAAAACGATGAAATCCACCGAGAAATAGAAATTTCTTACCCTAACTAGTACTTCCTCGAGAATTCCTCTTGGTGATTTGATCGATCTGTCAGCTAATTGTAGAGTCACCCCAGTTGGTTTAAGCTCAGTTTCCTCAAAGTGGTCTAGTAGGGAGGTAGGAATCAGATTTATGGAGGTTCCTAAATCCAATAAAGCTCGACCGAACTCTAGGTTTCCTATCTTGCAAGAGATCAAGGAATGCCAGGATCTTTTACTTTCTGCAGAACTTAAGATTATAGAGCTAGCCTGCTCTGACAACACAATCGAACTCCCCTCTTTGTTTTGTGGCCTACGCTTTGGTGTACATAAGTCCTTTAGAAATTGTGCGTAAGCTGATATGTAGTGGATTGCATCCATCAAGGGAATGCTTATTTGGACTTACTCAAAGAGCTTCACCAAGTTCTCCTCAGGTGCCACGGGTCTGGATTTCTTATTTCCTTTGGTCAAGGCCTCCAAAAATGGCACCTCTTCAGGTTTGTCCAGGATTGGTTCAAGCTCTGGATCTGGGGTGGGTTTGTCCTTGATGTCCATCCTGGGTTTAGGTCTTGAACTACTAGGACCAAATTGACTAGGATAAGGTAGGTCCTGAGTAGTTTTACCACTACACATAGTAACGGAGTTTACGCTTGCCTGGTTTGGATTTGGAGTTAGCAGGATAGGAGGTTGCTGCTGACATCTCATATACAAAGTAGAAGTCTCCGACCTGTTAGGTGGAGGTGTAGAAGGGGCTTGATAAACGTAATGTGCTTGGCCCTGATTTGGGTTCACAACGTGCCTTTAATGCGGCACTGATGACTCTACAAATAATAGTGCTAATTACATCAATTAAAATCAAATTTGAGGGCACATGTGCATTAATATCATGATATAGTGGGTTTGGGAGTAATAAATGCATATCGTGTAATATCCATATTTAGATTGCTTATAATCAATGTTTAATGACCATGTGTACAAGTGAATATTGAAACAGATCTTAGGTGAGCAATCAAGTCATATGGATGGATCCGGATCAACGAACGGAGTCCAATGAACTCAAAATCATCTCAATCCGACCTTCGTAGCTCCCACGATAAGCCAAAGAAGTTTTGGCCGTTGATTTGATGATCAACGGCCCATATTGTGCCACATGTTGCCTACAACGACCTCCAGCAGTGACCTCCAGCAACATCCACCTCTCTTCACCGTGTGACACATGCGATCTCGACCACCCGATCGCCATTAGACGGTTGATGTAGACACATCTACGTCACATAAACTGTCTATTTATGCATGCTCTTAAGCGTATAATTACATTCAACATTATAAATATTGCATAGCATACATCATTCTGCATTTAGATTAATTTGTATAAAATATGGGTTAATTTTCCTTTTTGTGGCTAAGGGATAGGGCGATATCATTTCAGGGACTCGGATTGAAGATCCAACCATACGGATCTGATCAGGGCGACGATTAGAGTTCAACGCCGCCGAGATTGCCCCGATCGGACCTCCGTAGCATCAAATGCAATCCAAGAAAGATTAGAGGCCAAGGGGCAAGGTGGTGTAAAATCCATACATCAAATGAAGAATCCAACCGCACCAATGGATTCGAATCAACGATCGCAGCCGAACATCACGAAAATTGGTTTAATCCGACAACCGTGGCACCACTTACAAAACGAAGAAGATGGACGGCCATCACAGCCGCCCAACACTGCCTACAGTGTCTCTTCGATCATATGATCAATCTCAGCTGTTGGATCTCCATCCAACAGCTGAGATGCGTCCCAGCCGCACCTGCTCACTTCTAAAGAACGAGGCCAAGAGAAGATCTTGACCGTTGGATTGAGATCCAACGGCCGAGAGAGCGCATGGAGAAAATCAACAACTCACCTCAAGTGGCCTTGTAATGCAACTGTGAAGTGCCTCCCGCGAAGAGCGTGACGTGCACTCAAATCCACGTGAGTGGATTAAATTTGCGAAGAGGCGAGCATAGCGAAATTCCGCCGCACAATCGAGATCGAGCAGTAGCAGCAGCGGCTACGTGGCAGTGCGGATGAGCAAGGATCTGTATGCATGCGATAACGCACAAGATGAGGTGCCCTGCATGCGTTGTGAAGAGCGGACGAGTGCTGATCACGACCGTTCAATCTCCATTGGATGGCCTTGATACGGCCACGTGTTGCGACGATTAGGTGAGCGCGCAAACGGTTGAAGTCGGATGGGCGTGTGACGTGGCCGCGTGTGGAACGTCGGATCGGCGAAGGACAGCCCTCCTTCTATGCGAGCTTCAGTGACGTGCGCCTTTAGCGACATGCATATCCGTCACTAAAGGCCCTACATTTATGTTTAAGACCTTAAAAGACCCTTTTGTCCTCAATTTGTACACTTATAAAAAGGGCACCCCTACCACTCATTTCACCATCCCTTCTCTTCTTGTCTCACCCCCTCCAAAGCTCTACGAGCTGGTCCCATACCTGAGATGCTCCATTAGAGCTAGAGTAAAATAATTTTCCATCTTCTCACCCCCTTCGTGGAGCATCATGTGGTTGTCTTCTCGCCACCATTCGGGAAGGAAATCTCATTGCGACGTCACCCTGTTTCGTCCTCCGTCCTCCAACTCTGTTCTCCCCCATCCAGCATCTCATCCCCATCATCCGGGTGCTCCATCAACGTGGCTCATCCTCCAAGTAGCTGTCGAGGAGGATTTTCTCATCCCTCTCTTTTTACCGCTTTCTAGTGTAGCAAGTAGATGTAATGGACATACTGCTATGGCTATAAAACACTTGTTCATTCTCTCCCTATTTTCTCTTTCTCTGTATTATTTTTTCTCTTTCTTCTATTGTTTATTATTTAAGTAAAATAGCTAGTGTAAATCTAATTTGACCAGCTAATCTACTTCGTGACAATAATTATAAATGTAATTTTTTATCAAATGTTCGCTTCCCCGTGTTCGACCCGGGAGTCACTTTGAATTTTGGTAAAATTATTTGGTTGACGGATTTTTATCCACTACAATGATGTGTTTCAAACCAAATTTTTTGCGTACGAAATTCTATTCAATGGTCCACTCCTCGCCTCAACAACAGCCGCATGATCATCATCCTTCAGTCAAGATTGTGAGGTGCCCGAGCCATCAGCTAGACAATCCGAGCGCATGGCTCAGCGGTCGAGAGAAGTGCTCGCAACTCAGCGCCACAAGTTCAAGCCCTCACGAAGGCTCAAATCCGCGACACACGATGAGTGGGTGAAATTAGACAACCCGAACGAAGATGAACGGCAGGAATAGCGGCACGTGGAGCACCCGGATGCATACGATGCGTGCACACGCGATCTGACGCGCAATCGCACAGGCAATCATACGAGAGGCACTGGGTGCGATCCAGAGCGCAATCTCAGCCCTTTGCGCACGATCTGACGGTTGTGGTTTCTTCCCGCACAATCGTGCGGATGGGTCATCTTGAGGCATCCGATGGCGATCCGCCACACGCATCCAACGGGTAGCATCTCTCCTTGCGTGTGGCAGCTGCGGATAGCGCATGCGCGCACTGTGCGTGCATTGGTGCACAACTGTGCACGCGAGGTGTGCACGTGATGGCCAGGACGAGCATGCGAGAGCGTGAATCTTGGGCCAAATGATTTGGCCTAAAGCCTATAGAAAACCCTATGGACCTCCATTTGCAATCATCTCTTCCTATCATCTAGCAAGCACGTCCCCACATCCATAGAGCTTCAAAGTGTGTTCTCGGAGTCACCGAGCCGTTGATGGAAGTCCCACCACTGCCGTGGCTGGCTCGACAGACCTTGTTTTCGCCTTGGATTGCTAGTTTTCCTTTAGCTTGTAGTTGCTATTTGTTAAGCATTCCTCTAGTGTCTATGCTCATATCTGCAGTACACTAGCTATATAATCTAGAAAAGTGACTGGCTTTATTTTATGTTGTTTTAATGCTTTCCAAGTGATTTTCTACTTAGCTCATCTTATGCTTCATCATGTCTTCGTTTCATGCATAGTTAGTGATCTTTGTTCTACTTCAGATTTCTAACCCTACTCTTTCTATCTCTCTCTTTCTTTCTTTCTTTTGTTTTCTCTTTATACAAGCAAATCAAAATAAAAGTCATGTGGAAATAAAAAGAGTGACTAATTGATTCGATTTTCACCTCCCTTAGATTGACACTCGTACTTACCTTTTCATATTCATCTTTAAAATTGATGTCGTAAACGCTTGCTACAACGAACGAATTATCCTTACACATTTTTTGACGTTAGTTTTTGGCGTTGTTGTCAGGGAGGCAATGGATCTTCTAGTGGCTATCATTTTTTTGCATTAGTGGTATTCACCTTTTCTGACTCACATTTCTCACTTTCTACTTATTAATTGTAGGAATCCAACGCATCAGTGACGGGAGGAGTGCATCCTAAGACGATAGATTGTGAGTAAAGTGCGATGAAGATTTTGGTGAATACCACCCTACCTATCGTAATTTCGTCATCTCGTATCTAAAAAAAATCGCATTTAGGCTCGTGTGTGAACCTTAGGATAGAGTGTTTGCTTGCTTGAAAAAAATCCAAAAAAAAAGAAAGAATTCACAAAAGTGGCATGGTGAATGATTACTTGACCCACATCTTGAACCCACCACCAAAACAGAATAATTTTCCTTCTTCCATTGTCCTTCTTCCTAGAGTGGTGCTTGCGAAGCCAAATGTGTTTTGTATTGGGTTGCACCACTCAAACTAAAATCAGTTCACCTGATAGAATTGCATAAACTTTAGGATGAATACATTAGGGTTGCTTTTCTAGGGCAACATTACTTGCACTAAAGGAAATTGACCAACACCTGTTGTGTGCAAAAACTTTGTGTGCCAACTACGAACATTGTTTGAAAATATTAAGAAACTCTAACCCTAAAAAGCACTAAAGCAAGGACAAATCACTAAAAGACACCACATCTTAAAAACCTTGCTCGAAAACCCTATTTTGTTGAGTGCACACACACTCAATTGGATTAATTAAGAGGCACAACCCCCAACAATGCCTCATCACATATCTTGAGCACAAGCACTATCCTAGCCCTTAATTAAAGCTGTTGGACGTGCCCTAGGTAGGACTAATCTAAGTCTTGGAAGCGTGATTGGGTGTGTTAAGTGCTTGAGCTTAATTCCCATTGTGGAATCTGGTGTCTAGGCTGCGGGGAAGTGTTAAACAATCGCAGTTAGAGGGTATCAAGGAACCAATGGCGTGAGCCAAAGGAAGAACCTTCCCTTCAATCCCCTCATAATCAACCTGGTCGAATTAACTTTCGGAAGGGGGGTATAAGTACTACAGATTTGATCATTCTCTCCAAGGCTTTTAGGTCACCTAGGTCTCCACTGTAGGGCTTAGTTTGTTTGCTTGGTTGTGCACACACAATTCTCTTGTATGTTCTTCCCTCATCCCTCCACTTCTTCTAAACCATGGATTTCAATGCCTATCCATCCTACCCAAACTATCCCCAACATGATTTATATTCTAACCCAAGTAGACCGTATCCACAGTTTACTTGGGATAACCAGCCACCTAGTTGGGGATATAACCCAAGACCTGAGTACCCTGAATACCCCTCTTATCCCAACTATCCCAATTTTACCCAACCCGCACCAACCTCCTATTGGGATACATCCAACGCACCCACTTAGGGGTACGATCTAAACCTTAGGGATCCTTATCTTGATGATGATTCTCCTCATGATGACTCCTCTTTTAGGTCCTACCCACCCACTAACCAATCTGATAGGACCTACGCTTTAGGAGAAAACCAAGACCCCTACCCTCCCCAAAACAATAACCAAGATAGGTCATTTGAATTCAAGGATCTCTCCTACTTGACCTATGGATTGGAAGGGATTTTAGAAAAATGGAAATCAAATGATGGGCAAACCAAGTAGATCAACCCCTACTTTGGACCCCTAACGAAGAATCCAACTGGGAGGAGGACTTAGAACCTCAATTATTCTTGAGTAGGACTAAACAGAAAATGGTGCCTCTTGAGGAATTGGACCCTGAAAATGATAGAATAGAGGACCTACCTAAGAACCTAAACTCCAGTATAGACACTAACACACATCCTCACCCATATCCCCCTAACCCTGAGTTGAATGCTAAGTACAATAGGGAGGAAATCCAAGGGAAACCTAATGACACTTAGTCAATTCTTGATAGCCTTCAATTGGAGTTATATAGATAGAACCAAGAATTGATTGAGAGGAAACAAGCCATATTTGATATGTTCCAAAAACTGGATGAAAAGGGCCAAAGAACACTGATGAAAGCAACCCCTTTTACAAAATTCATGAAGCAAGAACCATGGTGATCGATTGGACCACACCTAGTTGTCCAAAATTGGTGCAATCCATTATCAGTAACCCCCTAATGTTGGAAAGCATTAAGGATCCTTTAGAACACAAATGAGTGAAAAATGAGAATGAAACACTCCAAAGAAATGGGGATGAATCTAAAAATTTGGAGGATGAGATTGGGGTCGATGTCCCTGAATTTAATGATAATAATTTTGTAATAGGGATATCAAGATTTGAGGATGGGGAATCTGACTTTGACCAGTTTGATTGTGAAATACTTGAGGAACCCATCATGGATTTGAAGGAAAGGCAATGGGAAGAACTAGAACATGAAATGAATGATGAAATTAGCTCCATCACAAGTTCTTCTCTAATGGTTGACTATGATCTAGAAGAAATGAACAATAGGATTTCAATATCCAATGGTTCTGAGGAATTAGATAAAGAAATCATGTTTGAGGATTGCGAGGATTTTCACTTGGACCTGCCCAAATCAATCATGATCAACCAGACACATTCCTTTGTAGCTAACTCAAGTCTCAAAGATGTGGATGCAACTAATGTAGAGTTGGCTAAACCTTTGGATTCCAAACTTCTTGAGAAAGAAGAGAACATTTTGTTGAATCAAATTTTTGGATGGATACACAAATGACCCCCCCTGAGGATAATAAAATAGAAGGAAATGATGACTGCAAGGGTCCTGAGTTGATCAAGCCACTGACCTTTTATCAAGACCCCTGTGACCTTTATGACTTAGATCCAAGGAGGAATAAAAACCCTATGCTTTATCATCACTTCGAACCTAATTTTCTAAGGACAAGAGCTGCTTATCCTGACAATCTAAATGTCCAACATTATAGATTAGGGTTATCTTCGTCCAAGCAAACTTCTAGTCTATATGCCTAAAGAAAAAGACACAAATGGACTAAGGCATGCATGACCAAAGACTTTCTGAGTTCCCGTCTATTGCGTCATGACGAGTCGATTTTTCGCTTTCGAAAATTATGATTAAGAAGATTTATCATTGTATTTCTAAGTGGTGGAAAAATGACTAATCAAAATAATTAGAATTAAAATTAAACCACTCATAGGAGAGCGAGTCGTGTCCACATGGAGGCAATGACCTATTTAAACTCACAATTAGGTAAAAATCAAGTTCGCTGAAATATTCATCAAATAAAACAATGCCTATGTCGCTCTGAATGTAAACCTTAAATTTATGGAAAGGTCAAGGGTTGTTGTAATTTTATCCATGTGCAAGGGAATGCCATGTACTTTTCACTTGCTTGCATACTAAAATGTAATTCAAAATTAAATGTAATGTATATAGAGATGAACCAGTAAGGCTTAACAATTATCTAGAAGAATAAGCATAAAGCTGTAAATTCACCACAATTTAATTAATCTAAGAAATCAGAAAAATGATTGTTGACAATGGCAATTTCCATAAACAGAAATTCACACAAAAATAGGGGATTCTACCTCTCTCCTCGCGCACGGGAGAGAGGCTTGTTCGAGGAGCTACTCTAGGAAAAGGTTGGCTAGAGCGAGGCATTCACGGCAGCGCATCGCTAGGTGGCCTGGGCCGACTGGACAGAGGAGAGAAGTGGCAGCGGTGGCTATCGCTGCTGCTCTATCACGGAAGTGGAGCTGCTGAAGGGTGTGCATGCGTGCGTGGCTGTTGTGCGACCAAGCGCACTGCTGAAGGCTGGCGGTTATGAGGAGCGTAGGGGGATGCGCGTGCGCAGTGCGGGAGGTCGCTGGAGGTGTTGCTTGCTGGAGGTGCGGTGGACGTCCCTGCGGACGGAGGTGCAACACACTCTGTGCACGAGCAAAGGTGCAGCTATAGCACGTGCTCTATGCGCGCGGGCAAGAGCCGCTGCTGCTATAAGCATTGATGGCCACTGCAGGGAGTGCAGGTGCGTGCTGAAGGCGAGTGGGTGCGCTAGTGGGCGTGTGCCTGTCGCGGAGGAGTTGGAGGACAGTCACACGGGCTGTAGGAGCGCGGGTGCGCGTGAGGGCACCCTGCTATGGGCGAAGGAGGAGCATCACGCGGGCACTGACAATGGCGTGGCTGGTGGCTGTGCGTGATGGCGCTGTGTGCGGCTGAAAGGTTGGGAAATGTTGGGTTTGTTATTGATGTTGCAGGTGAAACACGAGGAAGAAGATGCAGGTGAAAGGTGTTTCAAGTGAGGCACGGTGGTGCAAGGACTCTAGCTGGCGGTGTGGGCTGTCACACCACACGCCCAGGGTGGTGGAGCTGCGCTGCCGCAGTTGAGGGCGATGGTGAGGAGGTGAAGCACAGTATTGGGTCGGGATGGAGGGCTCCTCTGAATGGCAGCCATTCCTCCTCCTTTGTAGCTGTGGCTACAAGGATTTTGAAATTCGAACAAGCCACCGTCGAGTGAATGCTGGACAAGTGAATGCGCAAGAGGAGGCGGAGATGGAGCGGTTACCTACAAAAAGGAGAAGAATAATAATAAAATAATTAAGATCATTTATACATAACTCCTTAACTTCTATGTTAATTAAAATAATGTATGTAATGCACCTAATTAATTAACTAATCAAATGTATGCAATCCTAGGTTATTTCTAAATGCATTTAGATATGGATGCCACACATGAATTATGCACTTAAGCTAAAAATATGAATTAATTTAATTACATCCTAATGTATGCTATCTAAATGTTAAAATTAACTTAATGTCGAGGCACTTAAAAACTTAAATAGCCCACAAATATAGGCTAATCAAATACCCCCATGCCTAATTTTTGCTAGTCCCTAGCAATCTAAGCAATAACCTAGCACTCCAAGTAGACTAGCTAACCCAATTGGTCTTTCTTTAGAAACATGTTAAGTTCAGACTTTAGACCCAAGGTTCCCAAGTAGTTGCTAAGTTATAGAATAGGTCGGCTAAAGACGAGTTGCAGGCACAGGTTTCCCTGATTTCTAACTCTACCCTAGGATTTATTGATCCCCGAGATTAAAGCATCCGTGCATGTGCATTGATCTGAGTTATTTGAGGTTGATATGATTGCCAACCTAGAAAGGAAAAAGGATTTTTTTTTAATATATATATTTTTGTTTGATTCCTTTAAGTCTAACCTTGGATCAGTTATCAACACGGTCTGTGTCGGATTCATCGTCCCCATCACCGTACCTCGAACGGTGCCTGGCTTTCGATGCTTCGAGATAGCACTGCCCATAGTGACCCCAAGAACTCCTGGCAATCGACACTTCGAGATAGTATTGCCCATGGATTTCTTAAGCGAATTCAAGCCTGTGGCAATCAGTACTTCGAGATAGGGCCGCCCATGAAACCTGAACCGCACAATGCACTTAAATGCCCCCAATAGGATGGATACCCTAAGAGACAAGTGTCGAGGAGGTAACATGTTATCATTGCATCCTCAAGGTGAATATATACTCCACCTCTCCTGCGGTAGGAACTCTTCTAATCAAATTGTGTTTTCAAGCTTCTCCTGAGTCAAAACTAAGAGAACCAACTTTTCTTAAAGAAATGAATTAGGGTGATCACTTACTTACACAAGACCAAGTGTGTGTGAAATGTGGATGCTTAGGTTACAAGGACCCGTAAACCAAAAGGCAGAACAAGACTCCAGGTACTACCGAGCCTTTAACTCAATCCCTAGCTTTCCTTCCTCAACCTCTTGAGGAATGATCTGCAACTTAACTCCTACTTAAGTTCTTAAGTCTACAAAGGACCCTAAAGGTCTAAAGCTAGTAGCTCACTTAGCTTCTAAAGTTCGACACTTAGAATCAACTTAATCTAACCTAAAGTTCTGGTCTGCTTAAGAATGCAGAGCCCAGCCAGTTAAGCTCAATAATACAAAATATTTTTCTTCTTTTTCTTTTTTTTTTAATGCAATATGCATGAATGAATGCAAAATTTAGACATGCTATAAACAAATGCCTCAGGTCCTCTCCCCCATGCCTGGTTCAAACAGTGTCCTCATTGGAAATAAAATAGTTAAAGGAAGATATTACCTGAGACAAAGAATGACAGGAGCTAAGGATCCTCAAGAGTGACCTCGACAATCAGATGACCATCCAAAGTAATCTATGGTTTTAACAGTTGGCCGTTGATGATAAAGGGAGTTGCTGAAGAGGAAGGACTTTTAATCTCCACAGCTCCATGTGGAAACACTTTAGTGATTATGTAAGGCACATCCCAACCAGATTTTAATTTCCCTGGAAAAAGCTTAAGTCTAGAATTGAAAAGCTAGACTTGTTGGTTGGGCTCAAAGGTCTTTCTAAGGATATACTTATCATGTAAGACCTTAGTTCTCTCCTTATAAGCTTGAGAGGTGTCATAAGCATCATTCCTCAGCTCCTTAAGCTCACTTAATTCTAGAAGTCGTGCCTTACCCACCTTTTCTAAATCCATGTTAACACTTCGAATAGCCCAAAGTGTCCTATGTTCCAGCTCAACGAGTAAATGGCACACTTTCTCATACACAATCCGAAAGGGAGATGTACCCAAAGGGGTTTTATAGGTCGTTCGATACGCCCACAAAGCGTCATCGAGCTTTTGGGGCCAGTCTTTCCTATCACGTCTAACGGTCTTTTCTAAAATATTCTTTATCTCCTTATTCGACACTTCAACCTGGTCGCTCATCTGAGGATGGTAAGGGGTAGTGACCTTGTGAGTCACTCTCAGACTCCTGAGTAGCCGATTGAAGTGGTGGTTTCGAAAATGAGGTCCCCCATCACTTATAATGGTCTTGGGGTAGCCAAAATGAGATACGATATTGGCCTTCACAAATTTCAAAACCACAGAGTGGTCATTTGTGCACGTAGGAATGGTCTCTATCAATTTAGAGACATAATCAACTGCCACCAAGATATATTCATAACTATGGGACGAAAGGAAAGAGCCTATAAAGTCAATTCCCCACACATCAAAAATTTTAGCAGATTGAATAAGGTGCTGAGGCATCTCATTCCTCTTCCCAATTGTTTCAGTCCGTTGACATCTAATACAAGCCTTAACAAAATTATGAGAATCCATACATAATGAAGGCTGCCAAAAATCAAACTGGAGAACCTTAAAAACAGTTTTCTTAGCACCAAAGTGTTCTCCATAATGAAGTTCATGGCAAAAAGTCAGCACACTTTGTTGCTCCTCTTCATGCACACATCGTCACAATACTTTGTCTTGTCCAATTCTAAATAATTCAGGCTCTTCCCAATGAAAGTATCTAGCTTGGGAAATGAATCTCTTTCTTTTCTGCTCATCCCAAGAGCCAGGAATTTCAACAGTGACCAAGTAATTTGTGGTATCAGCATACCAAGGTGAAGTTGGTGTTACCGCCATAAGGGTTTCATCAGGAAATGTCTTGTGGATGTCTCCAAATAGAGAGTCATTAAGTGGAAGGCGAGACAGGTGGTCAGCCACAACATTTTCTACTCCTTTCTTTTCACATATCTCCAAGTAAAATTCTTGAAAAAGTAGGATCCACCTAATCAGATGTGGCTTAGCAATTAGATGTTTCACTGCTGCATGATCAGTGAAAATAACCACCTTAGATCCAAAAAGATAAGACCTAAACTTCTTCAGAGCAAAAACTACAGCAAGCAATTCCTTTTCAGTGACGGTGTAGTTTTGTTGTGATTCGATTAAAGTCTTGCTGGCATAATGCAGCACATGAGGTCTTCCCTCAACCCTTTGTCCAAGGACTACTCCCACTGCATAATCCGAAGCATCACACATTAGCTCAAATGGGAGTGTCCAATCATGAGGTCAAAGAATAGGCACAGAGATCAAGGCCTCCTTCAGAGTTTGAAAGGCCTCGGCACACTTTGAATCAAAATTGAAGGAAGATTCCTTCACCAACAAGTCACAAAGTGGCCTAGAAATTTTACTGAAATTTTTAATAAAGTACCTATAAAAGTCGGCATGGCCCAAAAATGATCTAATCTGTTTGACTTTCCTGGGCAATGGGAGTTTGGAAATAGAATCAATCTTGGCTTTATCTACTTCCAAGCCTCGCTCAGACACAACATGCCCAAGTACAATTCCTTTCTATACCATGAAGTGGCTTTTCTCCCAGCTGAGGACTAAACCAGTCTCCCTACATCGCTTCAACACATTCTCCAGGTGCAGGAGACACTGGTCGAAAGACGAGACATAAATGGAGAAGTCATCCGTAAACACTTCAACACACTCGTCAATCATGTCTAAAAAAATGGACATCATACACCGCCTGAAGGTTGCAGGGGCATTACATAATCCAAACGACATACGCCTGAATGCAAAGGTACCGTAAGGACTCGTGAACGTCGTCTTCTCCTGGTTATCAGGGAAGACTGCAACCTGGTTGTACCCAGAATATCCATCAAGAAAGCAATAGTACTTATTCCCCACCAATTTCAGGAGAATTTGATCAATAAAAGGCAAGGGAAAGTGATCCTTCTGGGTAGCGGTGTTCAACTTGCGGTATTCAATACAAACCCTCCATGCAGTTGAGGGTCTAGTCACAACTTGTTCACCTTGGTCATTAAATTCCACAGTACAGCATGCCTTCTTTGGCACCACATGAATAGGACTTACCCATTTACTATCTGCAATGGCGTCTAACCACTTCAGGATTTCCTTTTTAACCACCTCCCTCATATTAGGGTTCAGACATCTCTGTATGCCCTAAATGGCATGATGGAATAATCAGTATAAATGTGGTGCATGCAGAGTGTAGAGTCTATACCCTTAATGTTAGCAATGCTCCAAGCAATAGCTTCCTTGTGCCTAGACAAGCATTCCATCAAGGCTCCCTCCAGTGCCTCAGATAGCACAGCCAAAATGATAACGGGGAGCGTATCATTAGCACCTAGGAAGACATATTTGAGAGTGTCAGGGAGGGGTTTCAACTCAAGGTCGGGCGCTTGTATGGTTGAAGGTTTCATAATAGATGTCCCCATCTCAAGTAGTAGATCTACCTTGGGCAGAGATGATGGGGAAAGAGACTCGGCAGAAACACCAAGCAATTCCTCAAGTTCTAGTATATCCCCTTCACATTCCTCCAAGAGATGGGAATGCTCATTTAGCATGACATGCTGAAGGGGGTCATCACATAACATTGAAAGGGTTGTCTCTTCAATCAGGTCATCTATCACCTCAACTTGAGAACAATCCTCAAGCCTAGCTTGTTTATAAGCATCAAACACATTAAGCCAGATTTTCCTGTTCCCAAAGCCCATTTTCAATACCCCAGTATTGCAATTGATTGAAGCATGCGAAGTTTCAAGGAAGGGGCTACCCAAAATGATGGAGGGCTTGGTTGGCTTGTTGGTAGGGTTAGTGTCCAAAACTAAGAAGTTGACGGGGAAGAAGAAATCCTCCACTCTCACGAGGACATCTTCCAAAATTATCCACGGTGTCTTAAGTGATCGATCAACAACTTGGAGGATTACTGGGCTAGGCTTCAGATTGCCTCCCCCAAGTTGTTCATACACGTAGCTCGGAAGGAAGTTCACCCCCGCACCCAGATCAAGTAGAGCCTCATCAATCTGTAAGTCACCAATAACCACTGAGATGTACGGGGCTCCTGGGTCCTTAAGTTTCGGGGGTGTGTCATGTTGAACAATTGAGCTAACAGAATTAGGCAGGACAACTTTTGATTGGACCTGTTTCCTTAATTGTCGCTTTTTCATGCACAGGTCCTTTAAGAAGCGGGCATAAGACAGAATCTGCCTGATAGCTTCAAGCAAAGGCAGGTTAATCTGCACTTGCTTGAAAGTTTCCATGATCTCATCCATCTTATCTTTAGCTCTAGATGAGCCAGCAGAAGTCTGCCCAAAGGTGGATAAGCGCTCTAGAAAGTGCACTCTCGATCTCTGGGTGGAAGGGTTGTCATGTCGAGTAAGGGGTGGAATGGGGGCAACTTCTTTCGATGAGGTGATTTCAAGCGGAGGAGATTTGGGCAAGTCTTCTCCAGTGGGGGTGAAAGTTGGGGTGGATGGTTTTTCAGAGGGTGAGACTATAGGAGCATCGAGTTTGGAAATTTCTTTCCCACTCCTCAGAATAGTCACTGTCTGAGCATGCTCCCTAAAGAAAATCCCTTTTCCTTTAGGATTCTCCTCAGTAGCACTGGGAAGATTCCCAGTTTCCCTCTGTCTAACGGCCTCAACAAGGTGTCCTATCTGCGATTTCATTTCATGTATAACCTTGTCATGAGATTGGATGATGACACTTTGACTTTCTTGCGTAGTTCTCAACATTGCCTTTAATTCATCCATCTCAGAGGTCCTAGGTTAGGCAAAGGTTTGAGGTTGGTTCATTTGTTGATTTTGAAAGGGTTGTGGTTTATAATACCCTGAATTTGAAACATTCCCTTGTCTCCAAGAAAAGTTTGGGTGATTCCTCCTTCCCTCATTATAAGTGTTGGAAAAAGGGTCATTACGAGGTCTAGGACGGAACCCTTGAGCGGCATTCAGATCCACCTGTACAAGCTAAGGGAATTGGGAGGCCAAGTGGCAATCCACAGTAGCGTGTGTATTGCCTTAGCAAATGGAGCATTCAGAAGCTTGGGATGTGGAGGTGTTAGATACGAATTGGCCCGGGCTTGACATAAGCCTTTCCATGTTTTGATTCAACAATTGAATCTGATAGGCTAAATTCTAGGTGTCCCTTGCCTCATTCGCCTCCAACTTTCTTTGCATGAGAGTGGGTTTTCTATCCATGTAAGCAGAATTCAAGTGAATAGAATTCTCACTTAAAGTATCAAAAAGGTTCCAAGCTTCATCCTCAGTCTTAGATAGAAAGGTTCCTGCACAAGCACCACCATAGTCTGCCTGTGCGAATCATTAAGTCCGGTGTAGAACCTTTCAACCAGTTGCCACTTAGGCACCTGGTGATGTGGGCAAAGTCTCAACAGGTCATTAAAGCGTTCCCATGCATCATGAAAAGCTTCCCCATCCTTTTGAACAAAACTCATAATTTCCCTCCTAAAGTGATTTATTTTTCTCATGGGGAAGTACTTCAAAAACTCCTTCTTCAGGGCATCCCAAGTGTTAATATCATCAAGGGTATGATACCAATACTTGGCTTTGTCCTTGAGAGAGAAAGGAAAGAGGATCCGCATTTGAGCGTCATGAGTAACGCCCTGCAGCTTCACCGCGGAACAGACCTTGGTGAATTCCTCTATATGCCTGTAAGGGTCTTCCCTAGCAGTACCATAAAAGGAGGGCAGCAAGGATATGGTACTGCTTTTGATCTCATAAGGATTGTCCCCTCTAGGTCTACGTACTGCAAGGCTAGCTTGATTGGTTGGAATGAAATATTCCTTAAAGCTCCTTTGACCAGCCATTTCTTCCCTTGGGAGGTTCCTTCTTAAGATTCTTTCAGGTTCAGGATCAAACACAAGTTGTCTCCTAAGAGATTGCCTACCAAGCATGCACTACAAACACAATTCAAAAGGACTTGTTAGGTCTTTTCATATTAAGCTTTTGACTTTAATTCAAATTGTAGGTGACAAAGCAAGTTGCCTATTGTCGACCTTCGAAATGCCTAAAAAGACCTAGTTGGAGCTTAGGTGTTCTTCCCTAAATCTCAAATGGTAGAGCAACTCCAAAGACAGAAGATCGAGGGATGTAAGTTGGCCTAAGCCTTCCTTTGAAGCTGTGCTTTCACGGTACTTCTTAACTACCCCCAAAAATCCGTGACAGGGTATCCCCCTCTTTGGATTTACAAAACCTTTGATCTCAAGTTCTGAACATTTCAGAATCCAACGGTAGGAGGGCTCTTGTCCTTGTAGTTCCAAGACCTAGGAGTGACTAAATGCGTGCCGTGGTGCAAGAGATACAAGTGTGCATACATCGTAAAATTTTTGAGTTTTGAATTTTGAACCGCAGCACAATATCTCAATTCAAGTCCTTGATTTTTAGTGTTCCTCCTTAACTTAAAGTCCTTTTTCAAGAAAATACGTGACCACTTGTTAGATCTTTTCAATTCAATTAGGTGGTCTTGCAATCAAATCCAAATGCACATGCGTGAACAATATAGAATGCAAAGAAAGAGGACGTACCTTTCCTCCAGCAATTAGCAATGCAAACAAAATAAATCTAGAGGCTGCTCATTCACACCTAAATGTCATCCTAAGGCAGGCAACTTCTAGCAGGCAGCTCATTTCTTTTTCTTTTTGTTTTTGTTTAGCTACTTATGCACAAGCAAAGAAAATGATAAACAACCACAAAATAAAATAAAAACCTAGATCTAAAGAAAAGGGAATAGGCTCCCGAAAATTATTACCCAACACGGGCCTAAAACAAAATCAAGGAACAAACCCCCCCTAAAAATGTACCCCAGAACAAGGGTCTCAAACCAAATGTGCAATGAAAATTAAGTTCTAAAACCTAAATTCTATCTACTAAAAAAAATCGACGAAGATGAAGACAATCACTCCAGATGTCCTCCTTCAATGGTGGAGACAAGGCCTACCACAGTGCATTGAGCTCCTACCTTCAAAAATGGAGCTCCCACTGTCCTCTAAGAAGTGCAAACAAGGTCCACCTCGATATAGCTGAGGCTGGTGCAACTTGTCAAGCAAATATGAGTACCTCGCACCAAAAAGATCGAAGTTAAATACACCTCAAAAAAAATAATGTGTGAACCAATAAATAAATGAATGCAAGTTTAACAGGCTCGTTGCCTCCCCGGCAATGGCGCCATTTGACGAGTTGATTTTTCTCTTTTGAAAATTATGATTAAGAAGATTTATCATTGTATTTCTAAGTGGTGGAAAAAGACTAATCAAAACAATTAGAATTAAAATTAAACCACTCACAAAAGAGCGGGTCGTGTCCATAGGGAGGCAATGACCTATTTAAACTCACAATAAGGTAGAAATCAAGTTCGCTGAAATATTCGTCAAATCAAACAATGCCTATGTTGCTCTGAATGTAAACCTTAAATTTATGGAGAAGTCAAGGGTTGTTGACGTAATTTTCATGTAAGAAAATTATCCATGTGCAAGGGTATGCCACGTACTTTTCACTTGCATGCATACTAAAATGTAATTCAAAATTAAATTAATGCATATAGAGATGAATCATTAAGGCTTAACAATTATCTAGAAAAATAAGCATAAAGCCGTAAATTCACCACAATTTAATTAATCTAAGAAATCAGAAAAATGATTGTTGACAATGGCCATTTCCGTAAATAGAAATACACACAAAAACAGGGTATTCTACCTCTCTCCTCCTCGTGCACGGGAGAGAGGCTCGTTCGAGGAGCTACTCTGGGAAAAGGTCGGCCAGAGCGAGGCCTTCGCAGTGGTGGCGGCGGCGCGTCACGAGGTGGCTTGGGCCAGCTGGACGGAGGAGAGAAGCGGTGGGGGTGGCTGCCACTGCTGCTCTGTCGCGGAAGTGGAGCTGCTGAAGGGCACGCACGTGCGCGTGGCTGCTATATGACCGAGCGCACTGCTGAAGGCTGGCTACGAGGAGGAGCGTAGAGGGATGAGCATGCGCAGTGTGGGAGGTCGTTGGAGGTGTTTCTTGCAGGAGGCGCAATGGACATCCCTGCGGGCGGAGGTGCAGCTGTAGCGCATGCTCTACGCGTGCGGGCGAGGACCGCTGCTGCTGTAAGCATCGATGGCCGCTGTAGGGAGTGCGGGCGAACGCTGGAGGCGAGTGGGTGCGCTGAGGGGATGCGCTGGTGAGCACGCGCTTGCCACGGTGGAGTTGGAGGATGATCGCGCGGGCTGGAGGAGCGCGGGTGCACGCAAGGGTACCCTACTACATGCTGGTGGGCACGCAAGCGTACCCTACTACGCCCACGGTGGTGGAGTCGCGCTTCTGCAATTGAGGCCGGTGGTGACGAGGTGAAGCATAGTATTGGGTCAAGATGGAGGCCTCCTCTTTATGGCAGCCATTCCTCCTCCCTTGTAGTTGTGGCTACAAGGATTTTGAAAATCAAACAGGCCACCGTCAAGTGAATGCTGGACGAGTGAATGCGCAGGAGGAGGTGGAGACGAAGCAGTTACCTGCAAAAAGGAGAAGAAGAAGAATAATAAAATAATTATGATTATTTATACATAACTCCTTAACTTCTATGTTAATTAAAATAATGTATCTAATGCATCTAATTAATTAACTAATCAAATGTATGCAATCCTAGGTTATTTCTAAATGCATTTAGGTATGGATGCCACACATGAATTATACACTTAAGTTAAAAATATGAATTAATTTAATTACAACCTAATGTATGTTATCTAAATGTTAAAATTAACTTAATGTCGAGGTGCTTAAATACTTAAATTGCCCACAAATATGGGCTAATCACGTCACTTTCGTCAAATTTAAGAAATGTGCGTCGTAGTTGTTGATTAGGGCGAAATAGATGTTTTGAAATTGTTACATTGCAGTATAGTCGAAATCACTTATCAACAAATACAATTTATAACTCAAAATCTAAATGAAGTCCGAGATCGAACACAGAGAGCAAATAGGAATTCACACACTAATCTCAATTAAAAGTATAAATCACCACAATGAATGAAGAATAATAAAGATATTCAATGAATAATAACTACTCAAAATTGATATTCAATGTATGACATGAGTATATCAAGAGTTAACTATGACAGAAAGATACATAGAATAAAATAATGGTGATTTAGATCACTAATTATTAGCCTAAGCACATATATGTCAATTATTCAATTATGTTAAATAAATTAACAGTGATCAGATATCTGAATATTAAGTTAGACGACTTAAATGTTGCCTGTTACAATGCCTTCTTTTTTATCTTCTTCTGCTGTCTTTGGCCTTTTCTTTTTCTTCTCTCCTTTCTCTTCTGCCTTCCCTCTTTTCTTCTTCACGGTAACCTTCTCCTTCTTCTCTTCTTTTTTCTCTACAAGCCTTCTCTTTTCTTCTTCTTTGGCTCTTCTTTCCTTCCCAGCGACTAAGTGCCGCACAGCTGTACCAAGGAGAAAAACCCATCCTCCCCCCTATCTCTCTTTCTTTCCTCCTCTCCTTTTCTCTCAGATATCCGGGTTAATCAAGTACTCGGGTCGCATAACCGGGTCCAGGGCTGCAGGCGTGGGGTTGCAACCGAGGAGTGAAAGGCTAGGTGGGTCGGGTGCGTGGGTGAGCGGGGACCTCACCCCTAGTGTTCGAGGTGAATAGCCCCAATGACAAAATCACTTTATTCACTGGCGAGCTCTTGTATTCTCACAATGTGGGACTATCCCCAACCCTTCTGCTCGCACACGCCTGCAGATAAAGACACCTCCAATTGAGGCAGCTGCAATCACTAAAGCCTTCGATAGGGTGCCTAGGAAGACACCTAGAGCAAATCCATGTGTCCTAGGATGCAGACCTGGGGCTTTCGATGCCGGAGAATTGAAGGTGATGCCAAAGAACTAAAGGCAGTGGCAGAGCTCCAGTGGAAGACCTGAAATCAAGAATAAGACCTCACAGCCACACCAAAATAGCTCATGACCTTCACTGGACCATGGCGAGTGTAATGGCAGTGGTTTCGTGGAGGATGGAGGTGCGTGGTGGTCGGATGGACTCAGAGATGAAGGTCGGTGATGGGTGTGTTAAGGGGCAATCGTGAGAAGGTGGAATGGTGAATAAGAAGAGGGGTTTTATGCAAATGGTCAAGGTGGAGGTTTTGGAGTAGGTGGCGAAGTGTTCGAAGCGGCGGAGCGTGCGGAAGACCTCACCGGAGGGCAGTTAGAGCGAAGGATGAAGGTGGTTGGCAACGACGTTGAGGAGATATTTTTGGGTTTTGAAGATGGGAAATTAACCAAAGGATCTAAAGAAACCTATCTAACCTATTCTAATTGGATGAAGGGAGGGAATGCCCACACCGATGGTATGCCGGACGTGGGGAAGATGAAACCTCTTGTGATAAAGGAGCGATAAGGAAGACAAGGAAGGAAGCGTTAGCCGGTATTGTGAGACGTGGACGAACGTGGGGAGAAGGAATCCGTCGGCTATTGTCCGTGATGATGAACGAGGAAGGTGGATGGAGGGGCTCGCCGAAGTTGGTGGAGATGGAGGTCGGGGAGAAGGGAAGAGGGGGTGTCTGGCCTCCAAATCAAGCTAAGTAAGGTTTGCATCAGGGGGTCTTTTATAGGCCATAGGAGGTCCTTCGAAGGTTGGAAACCAAGCTTGGAAGCTTCCAAGCTCTACGGTTTTAGGAGACCCGAACCTTCAAAAGGTTCACATGAGATTTGGAGTAGGATTCAGAGCCTCGTACATGGCTCAAATGGAAGACAACTTTCTCAGGAATCCCCCTTTCTATTTTGGGAGAGATTCGTCAATCAATCAGAGAGAACTCTCCAATCAAAGGTCGCCAGAGTAGGACTCCCTCCGCGAAATGGTGGAGGGACCTGAGTGCAAGGAACGACGACAAATATAGGGACCCATTTGCAATTATTACAAAAGTTAAGGGCGTAAATGTGAGAGAAAAGAATCAGATCGGACTGGAATGCAAACTAGGTCAAGAAGATCTTTGATTTGGTCCAAATTTTGGTACAAACCTAATTTGGACCCAAGGAATTTGATGATGAAGTTAGATTTTCGTTTTAACCACGTTTGACTGGGTAATTTACGTAGAAACCCAAATTAGGGCAACTCTATATCTGAGATTGTTTTAGGTCAAAATGGATTCAGATGGTCAAATCAAGGGTACCAAACCTTGGACAATATTTTTCTGTGATTTTTATAAGGTTTAGGTGAATTTTACCATGACCAAAACTTCAGTTAATTAAGAGAATCTGTTTTTAGGATTTTAGATGTCCATTAATTCTCGAAGTGCATGAAAACTCGTTTTGTTCTGCATGGACCCACTTGTTAGACATTAATGATCATTTGACCTTTAATAAACCCCTGAAAAATCTCATGGTTATTATGCATTTAGGATATACTGTTAAAACTACAGTTTTACCCCTATTTTAATGCACTTCTCTCATAATGGATGTGCAGTGAATTATGGTCTTCTGGCGGTTACGTAGGAGCTTTTATTAATGGATTGTGACTAAATAGAGCTAGATATGACTGATGATGATGTTATCATCATACCCCCATGCCTAACTTTTACTAGTCTCTTAGCAAAATCTTATGGAATGAACTTGAATTCTAGACCATGCTTTTGATGCTTAGAGTCCCGATTTATTCTTCTTTTTAGAAATTAGGTCAAAATGCTAATAATAGGCCTAGACGTACTCAAGTACCAACCAAGATCCAGACCTGACCAGCTTTAGCCTCAGCCTACCGCGAAGGTTTCTAAGGCCCACAGAAACTATCCTAAGATTCGTTGAACCCAACAGTTAAAGCACCCGTGCTTATAACATGGTTGGTCCAAGTTCAGTTTGCAGTGTGTTTTTGCAAGAGAGAGAGATAGAAGATTTATTTTCATTTTTGAAAAGCTTTCTCTCTTTTTCTGATTATTTTTAGCTTCGAATTGGCTTCAAACCAAGGTCTATATTGGATTCCTAGTTCCCATCATCAATCCTCGTACGGTCCCTGGCAATTGATGCTTCGAAATAGCACCGCCCATGGCAACCCCTAGAACCCTAGCTTTCGACACTTCGAGATAGAGCCGCCCATAGAGTTCTGTAGATAAATTCAGGCCCTTACGATCGACATTTCAGGATAATCCCGTCCATGGCACCTGAACCAGCACAAGGTGCTTACATGCCCCCAGTAGGATATTTAGATATCCTAAGAGACATGCACCGAGGAAACGGTATGTTATTGCGCATCTTCAAAGGGAATTTCCCGCCTCTCCACGTCGAAAACTCGTCCAAATCAACTTGTATCTTCAATCCACTCCTAATCTAGGTAGCTTTTTCATAACAGAGTAAATGCTTTTCGTGATTTTGATTATTAAGCGCACTGAATTAGACTTGTGTGTGGATTAGGGTGCTTAGGTTACCGAGTCCTGCAAACTAGAGGTCAGTTAACAAGGCTAAATAATCCCTAAGCCTTAGACCTAATACATAAACTTCACATTTTCCTCAACCTCTTGATGACTATCCAAATCTTGATGGATATGTGAATTTTTAAGCTCTAAAACAAGCCCAAGAGACCTAAGATCAGCACTCATACTAATCTCTATGTCTCTTTAGCACTTTTTAACTTTATTTTTTTCTTTTGATTTGGTCTAGAACTTAAATAGATCCCATAATCATTTACTAGTAACTAACACTATTTTTGTTTTAAATTGTTGCTTCTTTTTGACATTTAAAATCACCTCCTCTTTTCTTCCTCAAGAATGATATGCAATTAAGCTCACAAAATTTCCTCCCCTTTCTCCATTTTTTTGCTCTTTTTCAATTTTTTATTTTTTTTATTTTTTTAGAATGTGAGTATTTTTTTTTGTGAAAATCCTTCAGAAACTTGAATTTTTATGTGTTTACACTTTAACAATGGGATTACACCATAACCTAGTCCACATCTATGGACTTCAGACTTTGGGTCTAGCTGATTATGTCTTCCCCTTCTTGACCTAGACCATTCAATTGATTGATCCTTTGTTGTCTGTGTATTATGCCCAACTGAAGGCACTAAACTCAGAGCTTCCTAAGAGGCAACCTAGAGGATTCAAGATGATCGATTACAACATTGAAACTCAGGTGATTTCTTTCCTTACTCTCTTGCATACATTTAATTTCTAATGAGGACATTGTCCAAGATAGGCATGGGGGGTGGTAAGTCTTATTTTCTTATTACAAAATTATCAGCTTGAACTAGTTTTTTATTTCTTTTATTCATGAAAAAAAAATGATAAGAATTAGGAAAAGAAAACTTAGGCATTAGGAGCTTGTCAACTTTAGGAAATGATATGTTAAGGACCTGAACACTTAGACTCTTCAAGTCCTCAGGCTTAATCAGCTCGGGTGTCCACTAAAATTTGGACTTATTCTTGAGTCCTCACCATCTTAATTTATATTAATTTGGTTAATAAAGTAGGGTGATAAGTATATGACTTATCAACCTGACCTCTGATTTAGGGGAACTTATAATCTAAGCATCTGCACATGTTTCGCACCGACTCACTCCTCGACAGTTCTAACGGAAATTGGGTAGCTAATGAACCTTTTAGGGTGGTATAGCTAGCAAGTTCTCATGAGTTAGACACCCCATTAGCAAGTTGTCTAGAGCCTAGCTATAGAGCCCAGCAATGTGACCCATTCTCTTTGACAGATGCCTTTAGGTAAATCTTAGATAAGGAAAGCCACCTACTTAAAAATAAAATAAAAAAAAGAAAACATAGAAAAAAAGAGAAAAATAAAAAAATAAATAAGCCACATTTCACCGCATGAGTATGGCTGGCATGTTGCGGTGGGTTAGACACCTCATTGGCCGTTTATCTAGATCCCAGCTCATAGAATTTACAAAAAATTCCCAAACACTTAAAGAAGAAGCAGGGAAGTAGAATAATCTGGTGAGATATACACTGGGTTTTCTTTTGTGTTGATCCCACAAAAATAAAGTAGGGAAAAAGCTATCCGTCGAATAGATACACCTTTAGGCAACATTTTCTTTTCAGGTAACCTAGGGGTATAAAAATCCGAAGTCCATTTTAATTGCCGTTGAGTGAGTCTATCACAATTTTCACGGCAAGATGCCTAGCACTTAGAGTCCTTTTCGAGTCTTGGTTGGGTTGGGTAAACGTAAAAAGTTACCCCAAAACTCTCAACGTCAAAATCCAAAAAACATTAGAAAAGAAAAAAAAGAGAAAAAATATATGAATTTGCTCTTATACTGAATAAGGAGAGGACTTAGGAGGTCTGCATTTTAGCAAGCAACTGAGCGTTGTTGAGTCTCTGTGGGTTAGGTTCTTGATAAAAATTTCCTCTATGACAAGTAACTTATGCCTTAGTGATCGATTCGTAATTTTCTTTGTAAATAGCATTTAGATTAGCCTTGCTAGGGACTAGAAAGGGGTGGGCATGGGGGTACGATAACTCTACAAATAATAATGTTAATTACAACAATTAGAGTCAAATTTGAGGGCACATGTGCATCAATATCATGATATGGTGGGCATGGGAGCAATGCATGCATATCATGCAATATCTACATTTAGATTGCTTATAATCAATGTTTAATGATCATGTGTACAAGTGCATATTGAAACAAGTCTTAGATGAGCAATCACATCGTATGGATGGATTCGGATCGACGAACAGAGTCCAGTGGACTCAAAATCATCTCAATCCGACCTCCGTAGCTCCCACAATAAGACAAAGAAGTTTTGGTCTTTGATCTGATGATCAACGGCCCATATTGGCCCACATGTCACCTGTAGCGACCTCCAGCAATGCTCGCCTTACCCCTTCATCGCACGGCACACATGATCTCAACCACTCGATCGCCATCGGACGGTCCACGTCTCGCCTCAACAGCAGCCACACAATCGCCATCCTTCGGTCGAGACCGTGAGGCGCTTGAGCCATCAACTCAACAATCCGAGCATGTGGCTCAGCGGTCGGGAGAAGCGCTCGCAACTCAGCACCGCAAGTTCGAGCCCTCGTGAAGGTTCAAATTTGGTTTGAGAGCTAACTAACCTAAGCATCCAAAATTCACACACATAGAGTTGTCTTGTTGGCATCTGAGACTGCGAAAACACAGAGATTAAGAGATCGATTCTAAATCCTCTTTAATCTAAGGATTTCTGCGGGGTGGCTCTTGAAAGGGTGAAGGATGTGCTACTCATCTAGAAAAAGGATTTTGAGTATAATGTTAGTAAGAAAAATGAGAAGGGGGAGAAAAATTAAAAAAAGAAGAAATTAAAATAAAATAAAATACCCTGCAGTTAAGTACCTCATTATAAATAGGTACTTATACAGTTTTTCCACCAAATAAAGCATCTCGATACAAATGGATGCTATCCTTCCTTCCATCAAATAAAAGAACACCTCACTACATATGGGTGTTCTATCCTATAGAAAAAGTTGGAAAAAAATATAGAGATAAAATTAGGAATAAGAGACCTCGTGGTCCACCGGGGAGATATACACAAAAAGTGTTGACCTCGGGATAAAAAATTGGTAAGGAGAAAGCAACCAAACCTGAGTAAGGCCAAGCCAAAGGCTTGAATTGGAATAATCTGGATTGGAAATTGATGTCTTAAGATCTGGATTTTTGCAAATTTGGATGCCTTTAGAACAATTCTCTTCACAAGCACAGATGTTTTAAAATCATAGCTACTGAACCTTTGTATTGGGCAGTGAAGCCTAAGAAATCAGGTTTTGAGGACTTGTAGTTGAGACCTAAAGGAGAAAGATTGACAAAAGCCTAGGTCTAGAAGTCTATCCTTGGTGCTGTAGACTGGCAGATTAGGGTTTTACTACTCTAAGTTTGGTTAGTGATGAGTATCTAGCTAATTTGCTAAAACTTAGATTGAAAAAAATCAGATTTCATAACTTAAGGATTAACTTAAGTCTATTGAGTTTTTGAGTTAAAATTTAATTTCCAACTCTTAAGCTTTGCTTTTCTTAAAACACTTTGAATTCTAAGTTTCTATGGTTTAGAATGTTTACAAAGAATAAGTGATTTTTGAGATTCTAATTTTTGATAAAATTCTCGTTAAAAACTCTATTTTTAATAGAGTGTGTTTTGAGAAGGTATTTGAATTATAAGTCTAAGTAGGGATATTCTCACAAGAATGCTCTATATATTTATGAATACTTATTTATATATACATAAAATCTAAAAAAAATGAATATTCAAAATTCTGACCTAAGCATTCTTCTACTTAGTTTTTATTCATATTAATTTAAACCCAAGTGTTTAAATCATCATATTTCTAGTTAATTCTGCTAGGGACTAGCAAAACTTTGGCTTGGGGTATGATGAGAGGCTCATCATAGCTTCTAATTACCCTTAATTAACTAGTCTCCCTAGTTAATTAGCTAGGAATATGTGATGTAAACATATTTATATTACATAAAATGTTTATTTATGCATGTTATTAAGTATAGAATTGCATTACATACTATAAATATTGCATAGCATGTACCATCTTGCATTTAGATTAGTCTGAATAAAATGGAGGTTAATTATCTCCTTTTATGGTCAGGGACAGGTTGACTGTTTATCAGGGCCTCAAATCGAAGATCCAACCGTACGGATCTGATCAAAGCGACGATTGGAGCTCAACTACTCCAAGATCGCCCTAATTGGATATCCATAGCCACAAATAGAGATCGAGGAACCCTAGAAGATCAAGGGCCAAGACGGTGGTAATCTACACCTCAAACGACAAATCCAACCGCACAGATGGATTTGAATCAACGATCACAGCCTAACGGCATGAAAATCGACTCAATCCGATACCTGTGAAACCATCTACATCACCCATAAGATGGACGGCCAAGATGGTGCCACGTGGCGCCATCTCAGCCGCCCAACCGACCGCACGCAACTGCTGAGGCCCTTAACACCAACGCCTCTTCGTCGTTGGATTAAGCTGAAGCCCTTAGCGCCAACGCCTCTCCGCCGTTGGATCAAGATCCAACAACTGAGATTGGATCTCGGACCGGTGCCTTCACCATCAGAAGCTAAGGAAAAAGTAGTCTTGATCGTTGCATCTCGATCCAACGATCCAAATCTTACGCCGCACGAACTCTCTCCTCGCCAATCCACGCACGCAGCGCAGTGGATAAAGTGCTCGCAAGCCTCAAGATGCGAGTTCGAGACCACGGGGCGCTTCAATTAGCATGGATGAGTGGGCGCTATTGACCACACGATGAAGATCGGGCGGCCGTGAGCGCCCAATCGGATCCACGCGCCATCTGACGCGGCGAGGCAACGTAGCATCGCACGCGATGAGGCACGTGGATGAGGCGGGCAATGGAGCGCTCTCAACTGTTTGATCCCACGATCAAACGGCCGAGATTAGAAGATCATGGACGCGCGTTGAGGCGCAAGGAGGTGAGCGGGCGCGTGCGAGCCGCCCACTACGGTCACGTTCAGGCCTTTAGTGATGGATTTATCTGTCACTAAAGGTCTTGAATTAATGATTTTCAACATGTAATGACAAAATTGCCCTCACTCCTTACAACTATAAAAGGAAACCCCCTCCATATGAAATTCTCATCCCTTCTCTTCTCTTCCTCTCCAAAGCCCAAGAGAAGCTTGTTCCACACCCGAGATGCTCCTCAAGAGATAAAGTCAAATTTTCGCCCCCATTTCGAAAGCGGATCCCGCAACGATGATGACGTGCTGCTCTGTTCCCGTTCTTCCTGCCTCGACCTCCTTCTTCCCACTCCACTCTTCGTCTTCTAGGCGTCGTTCCGTCCAGCTCGTCCTCCAAGCGATCGTCGAGAAGGATAACTTCTCTCTCCCATTCCCTTTTCCCTCTTTCTAGAGTAGAATTTTCCTGCTTTCTAGTGTAATAGTTTTCCTGCTTTCTAGTGTAATTTCTCACTTACCTAATTGTATAAACATTTTAAAGTATCAAGTGAATGTTTTCTCTCTCTCTCTTTCTCTCTCTCTTATGCTAATTGTTTATAGTGCTTCATTGTAATTAGTTCACTTTTTAACAAAAACCCTAAAAAAATATAATTGCGAATTTAGTTCGTCGTAGCCTCCCTAAGTTCGACCCGCGATTTCTATTCCAGTATAAATTTTATTTGTTGAACACGAGTTCTTCGCTTTCAAACTATAACGACAGGTTTTCAAAACCAAATTCGATAGCGTAGTAACTCGGAGTTTCAACATTTTGGCACCGTTGCCGGAAAGGCAATGATTTTCGATCTTTTTGCATTTCACACACTTTATTATCTTCTAACTTGCTTTCTCTTATGTCTATTGTTTTGCAAAGACCTCCATCAGGAAATCGTCAAGCGGTAGACCGGAGTAAAGTGCAGTTGAAGACAACTGTAAGTGCTCCCCATTTTTCCCCCTCCATAGATTTCATTTGTCATATTAAATTCAAATCCCAATTAACCTAGGTGTTTGCATAAATCTTAGGATTAGTTTGGTTGTTTGGATTTTCACTCACACTCATTCCAGCCTCGCTTATAAAAAAAATAAAAAGATAATTTTGTGGGGTAATTTTCAATAAGACACACAACATACACCCACATTCAAGGCACCTAACCTACTTGATTTGCTTCTACTCAACCGAGTTCTGATCTGTAGAACCGGTACACACACAGCAACACATAAAAGAGTAGAAATCATTCTAGGTTAACCATTTTTGTGTGCCTAACCTAGTGTTGCAGTTGTGGCCAGTTGTTTGGGTCGCACCACTCAACCTAAATCAACTGATCTAGTAGCTTCTTCTTAGGGTTTTCAATCTAGGTTCACACCAGGCACTCCACTTTAGTTCTGGTTTTAAAGGAAAGCAATCTTCACTCATGCTTGAAAACCTAGTTTGCTTCAAACTTGATTGAAATCAACCTAATTTTAAACCCTGAAAGCTACTTAAGCAAGATTTGAACATTAAAATCTACACATCACAAATAATCTTGCTTGAAAATCCTAGTTGTGCATGGACTTACACAATACTCAATCAATCATTAAGGCCACAACCCATTTTAAGGGCCCATCACATTCCATAAGCACTACAATCCCAGGCCTTAATAAAATCGAGTAGACGTTGGCCTTAAGGACTGATTCACTCTTCCGGACCTAGTCTGAGATTGTTTATGATTAATCTACGTGTACTGATTAATCTGATGTCTAGCTAGGGGAGTAGCGTCAAACGACCGCGGCTGGGGGGTACACTAGGAACCGGAGGCGCAAGCCGAAGGAAGAACCTTCTCCCCAATCCCTCCTAACTGGTTGGATTGAGCAGACACAAGTACAATAAATTATTTACAATCTTAAGGCAGGTTTTGGGAGTCTGTAGATACTCAGGCTAACCCACTTAAGGACAGGCTTGTTTTGTTGTACTGCAGGGTCCTTAACCCCAGTCCTTCCGACCTTTTCCTAGTTTATGCTAGGAAGACGGTCATTGAATTCCCGATTGGAAGGACCACTAGAGTATTCTAGGAGGTGTAAATTGGATTTTGGTCAAATTGATCCCATGGCTGATCAACAGCCTCCCCTGCCTCGGGATCCACAGGAGGAATTCCAAAGGTAGCCGGAACAAATGCAGAAAATACAGGAATGGTTCCAGAGAATGCAGGGCACTCAGCCCTTGAAGGATTTTTATGATCCTTCAAATTATGGGGAACGTCCCGGCGTCTAGATTCCAGCCAGAGACGTAGAAATCAAGCCCCAGGTGTTAAGCCTGATAAAATATTACCATGGGCTTGGCTTCGAAGACTCATTTCAGCACTTAGAGGACTTGACCACTTTAGTCCAGACCACCAAAGCGAAAAATATGAATGACAAGCAAATGATCATGAGGCTCTTCCCTCACTCTCTTAGGGATAAAGCCGCTCATTGGTACAGAACTATAGGAAGACCAATTGCAACTTGGAATGAGTTGAAATCGGCCTTTCTGAAGAAATTCTTCCCCATCGAACGTACCAATGCCTTGAGATGGGAAATCACTACCTTTACCCAGCGTCCGGGAGAGAAGTTTCATGTGGCCTGGGAGCCATTCCAAGACCTATTGCGGAGGTGTCCACACCACGAGGTGTCAAAATGGCAACTCATGCAAATCTTCTACCACGGGTTGACTGAGCAACTCAGAAATCACGTGGATGCTTCTTGCAGAGGCAATTTCCTCAATAGAGACGCAGATAGTGCACTGGATTTGTTTGAGGAAATGAGCGAGAATTCAATCAATCATGCCTCCATGGATACTTTTAACCGGTCCCAGCAGCCCAGATCAAATGTTAATGAAGTCCATGACTCTCATTCATTTGATATGGAATTGGTTTGTAACAAACTTGATAAGGTAGACTTGGTTGCAAAGAGAATGGAAGAGTAGATGGCTGAAAATTCTATGAATAACTCTCGATCCACTCAATCCCAGAATTCGGGATTCCATTCGTCGTGAGCTACTTCTGAACGGGAGTTCGTGAATCAACTCGATGTGGCTCAACCTGTGAGTTAGCATTATTCGGAACCCTACGGGTTCCAAACTGGGGCCTTTGATCCCAGTTTTTCTGATCCTTCCCTTTCTTTCTCTCCATCCTCACCCTATGAGGATGTCTGTATTGTACAGGAGAACGTTAGATCCAACCCCTACTCTAATGCTTATAATCCTGGTTGGAGAAACCACCCTTCTCCTGGAAAAACCTGGGGCAACAGACCCAATTTCGACCCAACAACTATGCTCCGCAACGACCAATGGGTCAGGGTCATGTGTATACTCAGTTGCCCCCAAATCAGGTCAATCAGCCAGTTTGGAATGCCCGTCAACCCGTAGGGCAGGCTGATTTGAACCGACAAATGGTAGAGATGCAAGGATCCATGCTTTAGCTCATGTAGCAAATGAAAACCTCGCTGGACAACTTACAAACCAGGCTCATAGCTAACTCTCGTCAACCCAGATCTCTACCATCCCAACCCGTACCCAACCTGTGAAATATTCTGAATCCGGGCAACCAAGCCCATGGGTACGGAAATCAGAGAGACCCACACACACATGCTCAGGTGATTGAGCAGGGTCCTTCCTCTTCCTCTTCTGCACATCAACAATTCTTGGCTAATCAAGCCCCTCCAATCTTTCCTAACCCTCCCCAAGACCCAAACTCTTATGCATCTGGAAATTCTGTTACCTTGAGGAGTGGCAAACAAACTCAGGATCCACAACCATACTGTTCTGATTTACCTAATCCTGAAGAACCTGAGGAAAGGAGAATTCTGAAGAAGAAATCAAGGCTCAGGAACCTGATTCCAAAGATCTGACTCATGTTCCTTTTCCTGAAGCCTTGATCAAATCAAAGAAGAAGAAGTCTGTTGATAGCAATGAAGAACTTCTGAATATTTTTAAGAATGTTGAAATCAATATCCTGCTCCTCGACGCTATCAAGCATATACTAGCTTATGCAAGACTTTTAAAGGATTTGTGTACACAAAAGAGTAAGTCGAGAGAATCTGTTCCGAGGAAGGCGGTACTCTCCGAGCAGCTAGTTCTGTTATCCTGCACCACCTCCCTCAGAAAAAGAGAGATCCAGGTGCTCCGTTGATTTCTTGTGTCATCAAAGATTACATTTTTGATAGAGCACTTCTGGATATAGGTGCATCCATCAACCTAATTCCGACTTCTCTTTACGAGAAGTTTGGATTAGGTGAACTTCGGCTGACTTCAGTAACGTTGTAGTTAGCAGACTGTTCGGTCACAAATCCTCGAGGTGTTATTGAAGATGTTATAGTTAAGGTCAAGGATTTCTATTTTCCTATAGATTTCCTTATCCTTGACATGGATGTATCAGAAAATCTGAGGAACACACCCATCATTCTGGGGCATCTGTTCCTGGCTACCGCTAAGGCCAACATTAACTGTCAAAGCGGTAGCATGGAAATCGCCTTTGGGGATCAATGAATGAAATTGGATATTTTTAAGGCGATTAATAAATTTGAGGATTATGGATTTATTGAGGAACTTGAGGAGGATAATGTGAACATTAAAACTTATTTGATGGTTTCTCCAATTGAAAGTTCCTCCTTTGATGATGAATTGGACCCGCAACCCTCTATGGTAGACCTGCCATCTTCTAAAGAGGTTATTGATTTTGTTCACTCTCAACCTCTTCCTCTTGATGAGTCATCACTATCTTCCTTACCTTTAATCATCAACCCGCCCAAGCTTGAACTGAAACCATTGCCTGGGAATTTAAAATATCAATTTTTAGTACCACAGAAGATGCTCCCTGTGATAATCAGTGCTACATTAACAAAGAAGCAGGAGATTCAATTGATTAAGGTCCTAAAAGAATACAAGGAGGCAATTGGTTGGACCATTCATGACCTTAGGGGGATCGAGCCATCTTACTGCAATCATAGAATATTCTTAGAAGATGGATCCAGCCCTTCTCGCCAGATGCAGAGGAGATTAAATCCAAATATGCAAGAAGTGGTCAAAAAGGAAATCATTAAGTGGCTCAATGTAGGAATTATTTATCCAATCTCTGATAGTCTCTGGGTAAGTCCCGTGCAGATTGTTCTCAAGAAAGCCGGGATTACCGTTGTGACTAACGAGAGAAGAGAATCTGTCACAACTCGTTCAGCTTCCTCTTGGAGGGTTTGTATCAATTACAAAAAGCTGAGCACAGCCACGAAAAAGGATCATTCCCTTCTGCCTTTCATTGATCAAATCTTGGAAAGATTAGCCGGGCAAAAGTACTTCTGTTTTCTTGATGGCTACTCGAGAAACAACCAAGTTCCTATCCATCCTGAGGATCAGGAAAAAACTACTTCACCTATCCCTACGGAACCTTTGCTTTCCGTAAGATGCCTTTCGGTTTATGCAATACACCTGTGACTTTTCAAAGGTGTATGTTAGCCATATTCTCTGACATGGTGGGAGAGTTTATGAAAGTCTTCATGGATGATTTCTCTATTTTTGGAAAATCGTTTGACACTTGTCTGGCTAATCTAGAAATGATTTTTAAATGATGCATCAAAACACGATTGGTCCTTAGCTGGGAAAAGAGTCATTTCATGACACAAGAAGGCATCGTCTTGGGTCATGTAATCTCTGAACGGGGAATTGAAATGGATAAAGCTAAGGTTGATGCTATCACTAAACTTCCACCTCCCACATCTGTTAAACAAATTCGATCATTTCTTTGTCATGTGGGATTCTACAAAAGATTCATCAAGGATTTCTCGAAGGTTGCTCGTCCTTTGAGCAATCTTCTTGCCAAAGAAACGCTGTTTGTTTTCAACGAATCATGTCGTGAGGCATTTGATTTCCTAAAAACGGTAGTCACTTGTGCTCCGGTGTTACAACCACTGGTTTGGACAGCCCCTTTTGAGATCATGACCGATACTTCCGATTACTCGGTTGGGGCTGTTTGGGGTTACAAAGTGGACAGGAAGCCCTCTGTCATCTACTACGCTAGTAAAACTCTGGATGAAGCCCAGAGGAATTACACTATTACTGAAAAGGAATTACTAGCCATAGTATTTGCTTTGAAAAAATTCAGGGCTTATCTCTTAGGGTCTCATGTCATCATTTATACCGACCACTCGACCTTGAGACATCTCTTGGCCAAAAAGGACGCCAAACCCTGGCTATTCGTTGGATTCCTCTGCTTTAAGAATTTGATCTTGAAATCAAGGATAAAACTGGGGTACAAAATGTGGTGGTGGATCATTTGTCGAGATTTCTAAGTGATTCTTCTCGTCCGGATATCCCGATTGCTAATACTTTTCTGGACGAAACCATCCTTACAGTTTCAGGTGTCCAAACCCCGTGGTTTGCTGACATTATTAATTATTTGGCCGTTGGTCAAATCCCCTAGGATTGGACCAAGCAACAACAGGATAGACTTAAATCTGAGGCTAAATACTACTTCTGGGAGGACCCTGAACTGTACCACATCGACTCTGATCAGATTATTCACCGATGTGTTCCGGAGAACGAATTCAATACTATACTCGAGTTCTGCCATGCATCTGCGTGTAGTGGACATTTCTCCGGGAAAAAGACGGCTGCAAAGATTTTGCAATCTGGCTTCTATTGGCAATCTTTATTCAAGGATGCCTAGGATTTCTCAAGGTCATGTTCCCGATGTCAGGCACTCGGGAGCATAACTAGGAGAGATATGATGCCCCTAACCCAATTCTTCCTGTCGAAAACTTTGATGTTTGGGGCATCGATTTCATGGGACCCTTTCTCCCTTCATTTGAACATCAGTATATTCTTGTCGCTGTTGATTATGTGTCCAAATGGATTGAGGCAATTCCCACCCGAACCAATGACCTCAAGGTGGTCATCGATTTTGTTAAGAAAAACATCTTCAGCAGGATCGGGATTCCGAGGGCCATCACCAGTGATGGTGGCACTCATTTTACTAATGCCCAGTTCCATAATTTGTTGGCAAAATACAGGGTTAATCACCAAATCTCCACACCTTACCATCCTTATGCAAAAATAAGCATGATTTGTAATTAGGGTTTTTAATGTTGCTGTAACACGCGAATTCGCATACGCTTTTAAATTTATATTCCTAGATAGGGGAGTATCTAGGGTTGTCCAAGGAGGCAGATTTACAATTCAACTCTCTTGCTTAGAAAATAAATCTCAACTTTTTTTTTGATATTTTAAATATATAAGTTTTTTTTAGCTTTGAAATAATAAGGGCAAAGTGTGAATTTTTGTTGAAAGCTACAAAACAACTAATACCTAATTCAAGAAACCTAACCCTAAGGTGACAGGTAGAGCCTCTCCCTAAGCTCACCCTAGGCACGTGGAGGCCTAGAATAATTAGGGAGGGAGTGAGACAATTGCTAGGCAAAATTTGTAACAAGCTATGCAACAGAAATTGAAAGAAGGTAATTTGAATTAAAGCAAAATTGTGCACACAAAACCTATAGAGGAATGCTTCTACTCTACTTGAAAATACAAGAAAAATAAAACACAAATCCTCTAGATAGATGGTGAAGAAGAGGGCTTCTTGATCCAAGTCAAGTAGCTCCTTGACTTGAAAAGACAACTCCTCCTTGGCGTGAGATGCTCCTCCAAATGATGTCCTCCATGGTGGTAGCTACCACCTTTAATTCTCCTCCTCCAAGGGTGGACATCCACCCTAGGTTCTTCTCCTTTTCCTGGCCATCCTCCTTGAAGTAGAATGCTCCTCCTCCTTGACGTGGCACAAGTTGAAGAAAGTGGGGAGAAGAAGGCACCAAAGGGGCTGATGATGTGCCCCCTTAATCTTCTTCTCTACTCCTTCTTCTTGGCCGTAGGTATAGGTGGATGTAGGTGGAATTAAACACTAATGGAGGATGCTCTAAAATGGTGGTAGGTGGTGGGTTTATATAGAGTAGGAAGGGGGCATAGGTGGCTCTTGGAATGGATGGCTAGGATAGGATATGGGAGGTAGTTGGGAATCCTATGGCTAAGGGTGATTGGCGCCAACCCAAGGGGCACCTAGGTTGTGGTTATGGGTGGTGGCACCCCTTGAAGTTGGCACCAAAATGGTTTCTAGAAGGGGCGCTTAGGTGGCGCCAAGTAGGGTTCTAGAAGGAGGGGTATGTGGGTGGCTAGGATGGGTTGTAGGGTTATGTGTAGGGCCATGATGTGGGGGTGTTTTGGCGCCAAAAGGGAGGGCTTCTAGAAGGGTATTTTGGTGCCAAAACAAGGTGTCTTTTGGGTGTAGTTGAGGGGCTAGGAGGTGTCCATCTTGGCGCCAAAATAGAGTAGAGGTTAGGTAGCTTAGGTGGACTAGGTAAGCTTAGTTGGTGGAGCTAGCTAAGGTTAAGTTGAAGGTGGTGGATGCCCAAGGAGATGGTTGCTAGCTAAGCTAAGCTAAGCTAAATTAGCTAGTTATGGAGTAGAGGAGGAGGTATTGGAGCTAGGGTTTGAAGAGAGGAGCTGAGGAGGAGAAGCCTAGAGCTTGAACTAGAACTAGCAACTGCTGAAGAGGGTAGCATGGAGCTACTCTAGCTAGCTTAGCTTACTAGTTATTTGCTAGCTGCTAAGCAAAGCTAAAGTAAGCTGGCTTCTACCATAATGAGCTAAGGTGAGCTGGGTCTGGTGCTCCCTGGGAGGATCAAGCTGATTGAGGCAGCTAAGGTAGCTAAGCTCAACTAAGTTGAGGTGAGCTGAGTCCCCGAGAGCTGGACTTGAGCTTCCTGAGCTGGGATGAATTCATCTTCAACTGGCTGGAGTTGAGTGGAGATGGATGTAGCTGGACATGAGCTGGGGTGAACTCCAGTCAACTCAGCTGAGCTAGCTAGAGCTCCCTCTGGACTAATGGGAGCTAAAATGAGCTAGACTCAACTAAGTTGAGCTGGATCTGAGCTGACCTGAGTTAGGGTGAGCTAAGATGAGCTCTCTTGAGCTGCCATTCAGCTGAGATGAGATGGATGGAGCTAGGATGAGCTAACCCTAGTTCAGGTGAGCTGAATTCCAACTATGGTGAGCCGGATCAAGTTGAGTTCCAGCTGGTGAGAGCTTCTCCTTCACCAATTGCCTTCCTGAGTGCTAGGGTTCTAGGGATCTAGCAATATGTTTATCCCTAACACTCACAAAAACACATTAAAAAGATAATAAAAAATGCAATGCATGCCTAACCTAATTAATGCCTAAATACAGCCCAAAAACCCATTTGCGAAGTAAAATCCTAAGAGCTAGGTTTGTTTTAATGCATAAGAATAATGATAAACTGGCGTTTATCACATCCCCAGACGAATGGACAGGACGAGATCTCCAATCGGGAGATTAAGAATATTCTGCAGAAAACGGTTAGGCCTGATCGTAAGGACTAGACTTAAAAGCTCGAGGATGTTCTTTGGGCCTACCGTACGATGTATAAAACGCCCATCGGCATGTCTCCATTTCATTTGTTGTATGGAAACGCGTGTCATTTACCCGCAGAGATTGAACATAGGGCATTCTAGGTAATCAAGCAATGCAATTTAGATCTGAATTTTGCTGGGAAGACCAGGAAACTTCAACTATCTTAGTTAGAAGAGCTTAAAAATGATGCATATGAGAATGTCAAGATCTACAAGGCTCGGACCAAAGCTCTACATGATTAATTGATTTCCCGTAAGAGCTTTGAGCTAAATCAGAAGGTCTGGTTATTCGATTCTCGACTTAAGCTCGTTCCTGGCAAACTTAGATCTAAATGGAACAGTCCGTTCATTATCGATCAGATTTTTCCAAATGGAGCCGTTCAGATCTCTGACCCAAAGACAGGTAACACATGTAAAGTCAATGGTCAACGTCTGAAGCCTGTTATTGACTGTACTCTTCCAGAACCCGTCTCAGACACAGTTGCGCTAGCCATATTGTGACTTCTTTGGCTGAACTTCGCCTAGCTGACGACATTAAACTCAGCAGTTGTACATATGACACAAAGCTGACCCGAGCTTCATATTCAAGTGATATCTTTCATACTCTACCCTTTCTTTCATGTCTCTTTTTTCTCAATGTGGATATTGCATCAGCTAGGCATGGGGGGGTGGATTCATTTTTTAATCTTTTTTTTCAGCTTTGTGAAATTCTTGTAAATTGTATTTCTCTTCTTATATATATATTAAAAAATAATAATAATAAATTTCGAATTAGGAAGGAATACTTGGACATTAGGACTTTTCAATCTTAGGAAATATTACATTAGGATCTTAACACAAAGACCCTTTAGGTCTTTGGACTTAATCAGCCCATGTATCCATTAAAATGTGGATTTATTTTTCGAGTCCTCACCATCTTAATTCTATTGTAATTTGATTAAATAAGTTTAGGTGATAAGTACACGACTTATCAACCCACCCTCTGATTTGAGGGAACTTTAAGTCTAAAGCATCTACACACTTTCTTTTCACTGACTTGTTGATCGGCGGTTTTAATGAAAATTGGGTAGCTAATAAACCTTCTAGGGTGATGTGACTAGCAAGTTATCGTGGGTAACAACCCATAGGTAGGTTGTTCAGAGCCCAGTCACTAAACCATTCTCTTTTTACTTCCTTTAGGTAAATCTTAGACCAGGGAAGTCACCTACTTAAAAGAAGAAAAAATGAAAGTCAAAAAGAAAAGAAAAAAAAAGAAAGGAGAAAAGAAAAAGAAAACAAAAGAAATAAGCCACACTTCGTCGCATGAGTATGGCTGGCAAGTTATTGGTGGTAACAGCTCATCAACCGGTTATCCAGAACCAAGCTCAAGAAATGCATTGAAAATTCCCAAAACACTTAGAAAGAAGCGAAAAAGTAGAATAAACCGAGGAGATATACACTGGATTCACCCTTGTGTTGACCCCATAAAAATAAAAGTAGGGAGAAAGCTACCGGTTGTAAATATACACTAGATTCACCCTTGTGTCGACCCTATAAAAATAAAAGTAAGGAGAAAGCTACCGGTTGTAAAGATACACCTTTAGGCAAAACTCTCTTTTTAAGGTCACCTGGAAGCATAGAAACCCAAAGTCCGTTCTAATTGTCGATCAACGAGTCTATCACATTCACAATAAGATACTTAGAACTTAGGATTTTCATCAAATTTTGGGTGAGTTCAATGGCCATAGAAAGCCACTCGTTAACCCTAAACCTAAAAATCTAAAAAAATTAGAAAAAAAGAAAAAGAGAAAAAGAATTTTTTTTTTTAATAAGGCGAGGGCTTGAGGCGGTCTGCATTTTGGCAGATACCCGAGCGCTGTTGTATCTTTGAAAATTCATATCCTAAGTAAAAATTTTCTTAATGTTGAAAATAACTTATACTCAAATAATCCAACCTAATTCTTTTATAAATAACATATAGTTTTTGCTAGAGACTAGCAAAAGATAGGTATGGGGGTGTGATGTAAACATGTTTATATTACATAAAATGTCTATTTATGCATATTCTTAAGAATAGAATTGCATTACATACTATAAATATTACATAGTATGCACCATCTTGCATTTAGATTAGTTTGAATAAAATGAAGGTTAATTATCTCCTTTTATGGTCAGGGACAAGGCAACCGTTTATTGGGGCCTCAGATCGAAGATCCAATCGTACGGATCTGATCAGGACGACGATTGGAGCTCAACGACTCCAAGATTGCCCTAATCGAATATCCATACCATCAGATAGAGACCGAGGAACCCTAGAAGATCAAGGGCCAAGATGGTGGTAATCCACACTTCAGACGACAAATCCAACCGCACTGATGGATTCAAATCGACAATCGCAGCCTAACGACGCAAAAATCGACTCAATCCAATACCCGTGACACCATCTACATCACCTAAATGATGGACGGCCAAGATGGCACCACGTGGTGCCATTGGTGCCATCTCAACCGCCCAACCAGCCGCACGCAACCGCTGAAGCCCTTAGCGCCAACGCCTCTCCGCCGTTGGATCAAGATCCAACGGCTGAGATTGGATCTTGGACCGATGCCTTCACCATCAAAAGCTAAGGAGAAAGAAGTCATGACCGTTGGACCTCGATCCAACGGTCCAAATCTCGCGCCGCATGAACGCTCTCCTTGCCAATCCACGCACGTAGCACAGTGGATAAAGCGCTCACAAGCCTCAAGACGTAGGTTCGAGACTGCAGGGCGCTTCAATTAGCGCGAATGAGCGGGCGCTATCGACCGCATGATGGAGATCGAGTGGCCGTGCACGCCCAATCGGATCCACGCTCCATCTGACGCGGCGAGGCAACACAATATCGCACGCGATGAGGAGCACGGATGAGGCGAGAGATGGAGCACTCTCAACCGTTTGATCCCACTATCGAATGGCCGAGATTGGAAGATCGTGGATGCGCGTTGAGGCATAGGGAGGTGAGCAGGCACGCGCGAGCCGCCCACTATGGCCACGTTCATGCCTTTAGTGATGGATTTATCCATCACTAAAGGTCCTGAATTAATGATTTTCAACATGTGATGACCAAATTGCCCTCACTCGTTGCAACTATAAAAGGAGACCCCCTCCATATGAAATTCTCATCCCTTCCTTCTCTTCTCTCCCTCTCCAAAGCTCAAGATAAGCTTATCCCACACCTGGGATGCTCCTCAAGAGATAAAGTTAAATTTTTACCCCCATTTCAGAAGCGGATCCCGCAACGACGATGACATGCTGCCCCGTTCCCATTCTTCCTGCCTCGACCTCCTTCCCACTCCGCTCTTCGGCTTCCAGGCTTCGTCCCGTCTGGCTCATCCTCCAAGCAATCGTCGAGGAGGATAACTTCTCTCTCTCATTCCTTTTTCCCACTTTCTTTTTTTTGAAACAAAAAGGAAAGCTATCATCCTACAATAGCAATCCAGAGAGGTATATTATATAAACAAGTAAGAGGAATTACAAAACAGATCCCCACGTATATATGAGGGACCAGCACTCACTTACAATTTTTTCACAACACACTGGTCTCTCCTGAAAAAGCCTCGCATTTCTTGCCTTCAACACACACCAGAGGGTAACAGCCATACGCACATGTGGCTTCTCTCTCACACCAAACTCATGCTAGATGTAATCCCATGTTGGTAGTGGCTCTTGGCAAGTCCTCCAAATAGCATTAGTGACCAGGAAAGATGAGAAGATGTGGTTCACATTGTCAGTGTGCATACCACATAAGGAACATTCATGATGAGCAACTTGTTAGTTCGACTACTCATATATAATATTTTAATGATTTTACAAAATGAAGAAAATGAAATAAAAAATAAGCGTAGCATATTGTTTCTCTCTGTAATAACATATTTGCAGGTTTCATAAAGTTTTCCAAGATGGGAGATTAAAAGCGTGAAGACAAGTAGCATAAGTATTAGGTCATAGGCATTTTCATGTAAACTTTCAAAGGTTGTAATTTTTATTTTTCTTGACTCTAGAAATGTTGTAAAGAACCCCCAAACATAACCTATAAATAGCTAACTTAGGTTCTCTACACTTAGGATAAATTAGAAATAAAAACCTAACACTTAGACTCTTATCAGACCTCTAGAACAATGGTCAGACATCTGATTTTCCACTTTAAGACATCTGACAAGTGTCTCAGACGTCTATCTTCCTATAGTGCGGCCTTTACATTCTGTCTTCATGAACATCAGTCGAAGAACTCCTCTATCAGACGTCCATAATCTCATCGAGACGTCTGATACTTTACCTGGACGTCCTCAGACTAACCGTTAGACTAAGCACCTATCTTTGTTGCATGGATGACAAGCAAAAATGTATTTCCAGACGTCTATTTTTGGACCGTTGCCCATAATTTTCTGTGCGTATCTCATTACAGGCATAAAATCTTTTGTCAAAAGATGCGGGGAAGTCTATTTTGGTTTTCAGACGTCTGGTGATTTCCTCAGACGTCCATAATGACGTCTGATCCTTTAAACCTAGAATCCTATTTGGATCTAATGAAAACAGGAACGAATCCACCCTTTATTAGACGTCCAATAACCTAACCAGACGTCTTATGTGAAAATATCAGACGTCCTTCTTTTGATCCAATGGAGTCAGTTCAAGGTGGCCTATAGTATTAGACGACCAGAATTATAATCATACGTCCTATAAGACGTCTGATCCTAAAATTAGACGTTTGATATTGCTGTCAGACTCATCATTACTTTGATTTGTGGTGGATTTCGTCCTAATCTCTTGGGATTTGACTCCAACGATTAGGAAAACTCTCCCAAGTGTTCTTGAAGGTTCCAAACTTGCCTATAAATAGACTACAACTCCTCTTAGGCAAAACACACCTCTTGAGATACAATTCCCTTGGAAAAATCACTTGCTCACTACTCTAAGCTTCATCTTGCCCTTGTGTTGTGCCAACACTCTGATCAAAGGGCAAATCCATACTCCTGGCTCACTCCATTCTGCAAATCCTCAGGGAGTTCTTTTCATGCTTAGTAGATAAGAAAGTAATTAAAGTATTGGGGTGCTCTATAGGTATTGTTTTACTTCTTATTTTTTGTACTTTGGGTATCCGGCCTGTCGGGTTCCTGTCTCTTCATTTTGAAGGGAGAAACCTCCGTTTAGGGATCGGAGGTGGGATTTATAATTGAGGTACACTACCCTCGTTTAAGTAGTGTGGTTAGTGGATTGATCACCTTGTGATCGAAAATCCTAAGTCAAGGGATTGGCTTAGGTGGTAGTTTTCACCCATCTTGGGTTTCCACCTAAAAATCTGGTGCCACCTTTTGTGATTGAATTTTTTTGTATAACAATATTTTATAATTTCACTATTCACCCCCCCTCTAATGCAATTTCACAGCTCCCATCCTCCTATGTCGCAGATCACCTGTAATCAAACCATCTCTCCTACACAGCCAAAGAAATATTTGTACCTTAAGGGGGATTTTCAGGAGCCAAATTTTCTTGTCAATGAAATCGCATCTCCACCCACTTCCATTTTCCATGATTCTATTGTAACCACACTGCATAGTGTAAAGCCCCTCCCAGATGTATTTATCCTCCACTCCATGCCTTGGCCTAAAGCTTTCAAGATCTGAGAGTAGATTCCTCCTTTCATCCCACAGTCAGGTGCCCCTTCTGGTGGATTCTTCTTCATTCAAATTCCAGCTGCAACTATTGCTAGACCAAAATCTACTAACAGTTCCCTCCTTATCAAATGCTACAGGAAAGGCCCTTGGATAGACCTCCTTCAGAACACCCAGCAGGCACCAACCTTCCTTCCAGTAGTTGAAGGTCCTGCCATTCCTAAGAGCCAACTGCAGCAGATGCAAGTTATCAACCAAAGCTCTACTCACTGAATTCCAAAAGGGTGAAGGTCTGCTGGGCTGCAGCCTAGAGAGCATACTGTTTGAAGCTCCATAACTGTCCCTGATCAAGGTAGCCCAAGGTTTCAACTCTACTTGCAAGAGCTTAATTGCCCACTTAAGCAATAAAGCATCATTGAACTGTTTCAAAGATTTAATCCCAAGTCCTCCCCTGTCCTTAGGTTGGCAAATCTGCTCCCACTTTAGTGGCTGCAAAAATCTACCCTCATGCTTGGCTCCCTTCCAAAAGAACCTTTTTCTCAATACATCCAATCGTTTCCATATGGACTTAGTGGCTTTAAAGATGGAAAAGTAGAAAATAGGGATAGAGGTGATCACTGAATTGAGCAAAATGAGTCTTCCACCCTTTGAAAGAAAGCTGCTATGCCATCCATCCAACTTCACTGAAATTTTATCAAAGAGACCAATCCAATCTTTTTTCTTCATTCTAGAACATCTCAGTGGTAGCCCCAGATATTTGATAGGAAGGCTGATGCAGGGGGTCCCCAAAACAGCAGCAATATCACCTTGATCAGCCTCAGGTAAGCCAAAACAGACCAAATTTGACTTTTCTCTATTCAGCCTAAGGCCTGAGAGCTCTCCAAAAATGTTGACCATATGACACAAAGCTAGTGCTTCATCCAAAGATCCTTCCACAAAAAAAATCGTATCATCCGCATACTGAAGTATAGGAGCCAAAGTACTCCTGCAAGATAAGGAATATCCTCTAAAAAGACCTACTTTAGCAAGTTTACAAGAATACCAAGCCAAGTTGTCAACTGCTAGGTTGAAAACCAAAGGTGCCAGAGGACATCCTTGTCTGATCCCACATTGGGCCTGAATCCAAGCACCACATGATTTCCCATTTATCAAAGGAGTGAAAGAGGCAGTTGTGATACACATTTTCACCCATTGAATCCAAACAGGGGGAAAACCTCTTCTTTTAAGTACTTCCCAAAGATAGGGCCAACTGATGGAGTCATAAGCTTTGCGGAAGTCAACCTTCCATAAAAAAGCCTTACACTTCCTCTTGTGCCAACCACAAACCATCTCCTGGGCCATGATAAAAGACTCTTGTAGAGATCTGTCAGGAAGGAAGGCTGATTAACAGGGTGGATCAGCTCTTGCAAAACAGGCCTCAATCTATTGGCCAAACCCTTGCTAATCACCAAATAAATAGAGTTAGAGAGGGCAATTGGTCTAAATTCCTAAAAAGATTCAGCTCCCAGAGTCTTTGGCAAAAGAAAAAGAAAGGATCTATTGATTCTTTCAAAGCCAAAGTTGCCAATCTCAAATTCTCTGATCACCTCCATCACCTCAGTGCCCACAATATCCCACAACTCTTTATAGAAGAAAACTTGAATTCCATCAGGACCAGGTGAACCTTCACAGTTGAGATCCTTGATGGCCTTCAAGACTTCAGCTTCAGATATATTTGCAATCAAGCTGGACCCCTGATTCTTAGTGATTCTGGGAATGTCACTTGCTGCCATCCTCCAACAGCCCCTACCAGCAGATCTTGAAGACTCCTTGAAGTACCTGATAGCCTCAACTCTGATATCAGAGATGGAGGTAATTCTCTACCCATCTTTAACAATAGAGGAAATCAGATTGATCTTCTCTAAGAGCTAGCAACCAAATGGAAGAACTTAGAGTTTGCATCCCCCTCTTTTAACCACAGCTGTCTTGACCATTCCCTCCAATCCATCTCCAGCTTTCTAGAATAGAATTTTCCTACTTTCTAGTGTAATAGTTTTCCTGCTTTCTAGTGTAATTTCTCGCTTACCTAATTGTATAAACATTTTGAAGTATCAAGTGAATATTTTCTCTCTCTCTCTCTTTCTCTCTCTCTTATGCTGATTGTTTATAGTACTTCATTGTAATTACTTCGCTTTTTAACAAAAATCTTAAAAAAATATAATTGTGAATTTAGATTGACGTAGCCTCCTTGAGTTCGACCTGGAATTTCTATTCCAGTATAAATTTTATTCGTTAAATATGAGTTCTTCACTTTTAAACTACAACGACAGGTTTTCAAAATCGAATTTGATAGCGTAGTAACTCAAAGTTTCAACAATATGTAAATATATGGATTAATTATAGAATAAGGGATTAAATATTAAAGGACCTTAAAATAAGTTTAAAATGCTATACTATTAACCAATTAATATTATTAATAATTTAATTAATAAAGGGACTCGAAATAACATCAATAATTTACCTAATTAATGTGTTAACTAACTTAAGTATAACTTATACCTAAGTATCTAATAACTTAAGTAACTTTACTTAATTAAATAAATTAAGCTAGAAAGGTCAAAACTGTAAATCCAAGATTTAAATATATTATTTGCCTAATTTATAATCATATATAAAAAGTTGAAAAAGATTTAAATTAAGATAAACCTTGAAAACCTTAATTTACATTTTAGTCCCTAAGTTTTATTTCAATCGAGTCCTTTTATTCACTTAGGTCCTTAACTTTCATTTCAAATAGGTCCCTATAAACATCTTCTTCCTCTTCATTTCTTCTTCAGCCTCTTCGACGGCTGACAACAGGAGGTTTCCATACTCGCCAATCACCGTCCATCTGACGTTCGCCCTTCCCATCCAAGCTCCTGGAGTTTGTGCTCACCGTCCTCTTTTCATCCATCGATCTGGATGAAGCTCAAATCCTATTTAGGGCTTGAAGTTAACCTCACCGGCGTTGGAGAAGACGTCGGTGGTTACTTCACTCCTAGACCTCTTTCCGTCCAGATTCACCCTCCTTAGCCGCCGCAACCTATAAATACACCTCCACCTCTTCAATTTCAAGTAGTTAGGTCCCTTCCCTCTTCCCTCCACTGAGCTAGCAGATAGGCTATTCGCTCAAATTCCAACAACCTTCCTCTGTCTTCCTCCGTTCGTCTTCATTCACTCCTGATCTCCTCCGTCATCCACTGAGTCTTCTGACGCAATGCTGACGTTGGGCTTCACTTCTACACTGCACCTACACCCGCCGGACTTCTTTCTCCGCCCTTCTGATTTCCTCCTCCGTTAAGGACCTACAATGGAGATCCTCTACCCCCTTCGTCCAGGTAACAGTAGGTTAGGTAAGTAGTTTAATTAGAGTAGCTAATTAGGTAGGTCAGTTAGATTTAATGCTAGTTTTCCTGTCATCTTCCTCAGCTCCGGCAAGCTCTTCGAGCTTGACTGGAGCATTCTTTTATCTTTTAATTTCATCAATCATCTTCCTTAATCTTCCATGATCACTTCTAACACTTTGATTTCCTGATTTGAACACTTAATCACCTAATCCATCTCCACCTTCATCGGTTGTTTCCATTGTTCATGGCGGAAGTATCAGAGGGCAATTCACCTCCACTGGGTCCTCCATCACTTAAGCATTATCTAAGGGCCCTAATCCTCACCTTAATTTGACTTAAAATCACTTATATTTAAAACACCTAAAATTCACTCAACCTTCTGAGCTCGCTGTCAATGGAAGCTCAGGAGAAGTTCCTCCACCTAATTGATCACATAAACACTATCGCTACACCTCACTGATTAGTTCTCTCTACTCAATTGAGTGAGAGAACTTGATCTGAGTTCCAACGAACTCAAATCACATTCTCTATGAATTCATTGCATACATTTCAATTTAATCATTAATTGAAGAAATTATTGAGTTCTTGAGGTTCCTTGTAACCACAGGAGACTTTTCAGCCTTTCAATGGCCTATTTTTATAGCTTTTACACATTTTTAGCCCTTTTCTGAACTCACCGAAGCTCCGGCGAGCTCCAACGAACCAAGATGTACTCTTCAGCCTATGGAATTCCCTCAGAAGCTCCAGATCACTTTTTTGAGGCTCACTAATCATTCTACAATATTTTGTTTGAAGTTTTAGGACCTGGAGCAAGACTTAGACCTTTGTCTTCTCCAACTCCGGTAGAGTTGGAGAATTCTGTTCAATAAGGATAATCCTAATTTTAAAGGTCTAGAAGCACCAGATGGATGTCTTGAGATCAAATTTGAAGACCTTTCATTCAGTTAGGCCTTAGTTTGTTCTATCGAACAAACTACTTTCAGAGCCTAGGCGACAGACCTGAAACCCTAGGTTTCTAGGTCAAAACTTCTTTCTAAGATCCTGAACATGTTCCTGAGATCAAATAGAGATGATTTGAAGTGTTAATTGCATCTAATAATGTTTAAGGATGAAAGTCAAATTTCAAGGTTCAGTGGTCAAAATTAAGTCTGATCTGATGATTTAGGTTTCAATTCAAGAAATTAATGAGTTCAAATTACTTCTGGGATGATTTTAGATAAATTTGATTTGATTTAAATGAGTTTTAATTAAAGTTTTAGAAGAATCCAACTGCTGTTCAATTTGGGTTCATTTGAACCCAATACTGTCTTTAGTGTCTTTTCGATGAATTTCAAATGCAAACATTGCCTAAATGGACTCCTAACAACTTTCATAGGTTGTTGAATTCGATGTATCAGATCTTAAGCTGTCTGTGAAGCCTTTCAAAGCTTAATTTGAAGCTCTGAAGCTTCTGCTTGAAGCTTTTAAGCTTCTTCATCTTTCTGAAGCTTCTTAGCACCTTTTCCCTTCACCTTTAGGTGCAAAATAATCTTCTGAGATGATTCAGGACCTCATCTGAAGTCAAAAAGAATCATTGCAGGTCCTTATACCTATAAAGCATTTCTATAGGCTTAATAGCCATGAAAAGCTCCTACTTTCACCCTTCAAATTTGTTACAACCCGGTTCCCGAATCCCTACAGGACCCGAGACCGACTCGACTCGACTAATCCCAAGACCCAGTCATCCAACAAGAAATAACTAAAAAGTAGGAAAGTAAACCATATTCACTATGCAAAGTAACTAACAGTAAAAGAACACAAGCAGTAAAGGAAGTAAAAGCTACTAACAGTATATATCACCACCACAACAGTAAAGTAGAACAAAAGTATAAAACATGAACAGTAACAATAGTCTAAAACTCACTAGTAAAACAGAGAGTATAACAAAAACAAGAAACTACTGCTGAGCTCGACTGTGCCCAGCATCCTCTGCAGCCGGTGACTCGAGCTGCTTAACTCCTGGACCTGAAAAGGGTTATGAGTAAACGGAGTCAGCGAATGCTAAGTAGAGTGGTAACCAAACTAACTAAAGCAGTAAAGGCTAACAGGTAAATTTATCTTTTCCAATTATTATATGTTAAGTCATTTCTTTTCACCCATTAGTTTACTTTCAGATCTCTTTCTTGATCTCGTATGTTCCTCGTGGGAACGATCTTGATTGCAGTCTTTTCCGAAGAGTAGAAGGCACACGTGGTGCTCTCCTGGCCAAGAGAGTCCCCCGTGGTGATCCTACACCTAGTCAACTACCCCGAGGTCATGGATAGATGTAGCGGTGAATATGGCACGTGCGATAAGCGCACGGGTAGCTACCCCGCATTGGCACGCGGTCAGTCGTTTCCGCTAGCGGGTACGCCCAAAGTACAGCACGAAACAGTATAAGGCCTAGCCCTCTCAGTAAAAGGGGTCTAGCCCCTCAGAACCAAGCAGGGGTTTCGCCCCTCCACAGTTGACGCACCCTCGTCTGACTACCCCGATTTGCCCAGTGGGCCTAACAAGTCAGTGTAGGGTGGTTAGCTGAACCCCAGGTCCCGTGGGGTGGCTAGCTCTCTCCCTACACTAGTAGCTCTCCCCGGTACAATGTACGCGAGGGCCAACAGAAGTCAGTGTAGAGTGGCCAATCCTAATCCCGGGTCCCAACCCAAGGGAGGCTAACTCCGCTCTATACTAAATAGGGGACAGTCGCTCTCCTTGGTACCACGTACTCAAGGGCCAGCACACTTCCCACTCACATTTTCAGATCCTTTCCATTCATCCGTAGGAGCTCTACTCCTAACTCCCCGTAGGGTTCATACTCATATTCACCAAATTATTCCATACCAGGTTTCATCATTCATGGTTCCATTCTTGTATTATACACATGCAGCTCGTATTTCCACAATTTAACATATACAACAAGTAATGTCACAAGTAACTATTTAACTAGCACAGGCATTTCATATTCCACAGGCAACTCATATCTATTAACAAGCAATTGTTTACAATTCTATTCATTAATTTATAACTGCAATCTCAAACACGCATACAAATAGTGCAAGAATTTCTCGTCCTAGGATTCATGCCACATCCTAGGTTTCTAGTTATCTAATTTCACATATGCATTCATGTTTTATAATTAAAACAGGGGGAAACCACTCTATCAAACAATCCGGGAGTACTGGGGGCTCGAACGGCAGACTCACATGCCTCTGCAAGTCCCGAACACGCAACAGATCGAAGTCCTATACCAAGGAACATACCACAATGGAACATTCAGAACAGTATATAAGGCTTTCTAACATGTAGAGGAACTCACAAGGAAACCATAAATATCTCATTTGCGTAAAACAGATCCCAAACGGACCCTAAATGGGTCAAAAACATGACTGCAGAACCAAATCAGACATCTGGCACAAGGTCCAAACGTCTTAAAAGTCACCAGGGTCTCACCTCAAGTTCCTACGTCGACCTCAAACATTCAGAACCCTCACTTGACCATCTGGACTCAGTTCTAGACGTCCGACCTCTCCTCCAGTCGTCTGGGAGTGCTTCCAGTCGTCTGGTAAGCTGTCCAGACGTCCGAAACGTGTGAGAGCCGCGCACCTTCCCAAAGCTATCTTTACATGCGACAGACAAAATCTCCTACTTTTAGCCACACAGATCGGTTCTGCTGTGCAACCTGCATGGCCGTAACCGCAAGAGGAACGTACCTTCGCGAAACCTTACTTTTAGGCATCTGGTGTCGTCACCAAACGTCCAACCCGTCTTCTGGACGGTACTCCAGACGTCTGATTATGGAAAAATCCTAGAACCAGAGCAAGCTCCCGCTCCTCTCGCCACGCGCAATCGCGGTTCCTCCCTCTCGTTGCAGCTCCGGCTGCAGCAGGAAGTCGAGGATGACTCCCCCGACGCACTCCTCCCGCACGTGTCACTCCGGCCATGCACCCTCCGGCGAGCTCCCACGAACCCGTGAGCTCAACCTCCTCCTCCTCTCTTCATGCCACTCCTCGCTCCTTGCTCCCACTCCCTCTCTCTCACTCATTCCTCACGGTAGTGGAGAGGAAGAAGGTGGTGGTGGTGGAGTGGAGAAGAGAGGAAGGGGGAGAGGGGTCTTATATAGGGAGTGGGGTTCGGATTTGGTAAGGACAAAAGAAGAGAGAGAAGAGAGGAAAGCTATCTGCATGCAGCCAACGCGCAGACCCGACCCTGCATACAAATTTTTCAATTTCCAGACATCTGGGAAGGGGTCCAGACGTCTGACCAGACGTCTAACCAAAAGTCCAGACGTCTTAAAAGGCTCAGAACAGAACGAGTCTTTACAAAATTGAAGGGTAGATTCTATTTTTAGCATCAAATTGATGCTGCAATCTTGTAGAACACCTTCAGAGATTTCCAACGAGCCCTTGTTTGCTCGATTTGGAGCTCTGAGTCGACTTGTGCTTCCAGCTAAAGTTTGGTCTGGAGGGGACTAACTTAGTCCCACATCAATAGAGCGTGAGCGCATGTCTTAGGATAAATGGAAAAAGTGCATAGGGTTGTTCGGTCATCAGCACTAAGTGCACAATGAGCATATGTGTGTGTGTGGGTGTGTGGGGTGCACGTGTCCGAATGTGTGTGCACATGTGGGCGTGCGAGCGTGGGCGTGTGCACGTGGACCTGGGAGGTCGGAGGCTGTGCATGTTGAGAATTGAACCAGAAATAAACCTAATACAAACTAGGCTTGGACCCAGTAGGGTCTGGTCCCACTGAGAGGGGTGTTGTGTATCCCCGATCGGTCCGAGCCACCAACTGTAACACCAAATTTTTGGTTCGGTTCAAGTGCACACACAGTTAAAAGATAAGAGAAAAGCTCATGGAGGTTAAAAGAGAAACAAAAGAGAAAGGTAAACAGACAGAAAAGAAAGAGAAGAAAAGAGGTTAAGAACTTAAGAGGAACGTGAAGAAGAGCTTAAAGGAAAGATGAAATTAAAGAAGAGCTCGAGACGGAGAGGTAAAGAGAAAGGTAAAGAGAGAGAGAGAGAGAAGGTAGAAGAAGAGAAGAAGAATTGAGGCTAAAGATTAAAGAAGTAAATGAAAATTAAAGAGTTTTAGACATTTGATTTTGTAATGTTTACTTTTAAGATGTTTGATTTTGTAATTTTTACTTAAATACAATTTCTTTTTTAGCTTAATTGATGTAATAAGGCACTTATATTCATTTGAATTTCTTTTTCTTACCTTAAACTTTTGTAAATGAGATGAAACTAGTGAAATAAACATGTTTACTTGCTTTTAATAATAATTCACATGTGTAAATATGTTTTTCTTTATGGAATTTTGCATCATATCATTTAATTGAATACCCTTTATGCAAGATTCATATTCTTAAAGTAATCTAATTATAATTTCAATTGATTAAGTAATTAGTATTAGGATTTAATGGTGAATTAAATTAAGTTATGCCTCCTAGTAAATGACCTGGATTCAACCAGTTTAAAAAAATTAAAATCTAAAATGTTAGGTTAGCTTGACCCTATACTACTCAATCGACATCAATTCAAGTTAACCTAAGTTACTTTCTCTTGCGCATAATTAATCGTAAATAACTTAATTAATTGTGTTGAGAAAATAAACGAAAAATGGGGTAGGGGACCCGACCCCCAATGTTCATGGGCGATAAGCCTTGAACACATCCAATTTATACCAAACTTTTGTTTCTTCCCCCTCCAATATGGCACCAAAGTGAGGTGCCTCTTCTTCACTTCCTTTGCGTATGGTTGCAGCTAAGGGTTAGCGTAATTGGATCTGATGGAGTTGCTTCTCGTCCAATTGAAGCCCTCGAGAGCTTCGTTACTTCAATCCGCTTTCATTGGAAGTGGGAGCTAGTGCTATAATGAATGGATGGTGGCAAAGGGCGATGGAGAATCGGCGACGATGTCTTCGACGATAAGGAGTACCTAAAACTAGAATCATGGGCCTCAAGCCCTGATTAGATGGCTCATTAGCATCGTCGGAGTGTGGAGTTCGGTGGTGGTCTCGGTTTGGTGATTGGAAGTGTATGGCGACCGGATGACATCGGAGAAGACGGCGGGAGGGTAGGTCATCCGGTGGTGGTCTCCAGAGGTCAAGAGCTCTAAAAAACTTGGGGCTTTTGATCTCTAGGATGGGACAAATCATATGGAGGTGGTGGCGAGGTGTTAGGCTGTGTGTGTCGATGGGGTAAGTTTGTCGGAGTTGCGGTTGGAGGTGGAGAAGATGATGTAGGAGAGGGTTGAATGGCGACGGAATTTGGGCTTCTAAAGGTCCTAGTCCTAACTAGAAAAGGAGAAGGAGAGATTGGCCTAATCTAAGGGAAGAAAAGGGGGAGATTTGGCGTCGACTATGATTGGCCGATGCTAGAGGGGTAACATCTCCAAAGGTTAGGACGGCGACAAGGAGAGGGAGAGGCAGCTCCTGAGTTGGCTGTTGTGGAGCGGACGAAGTCAAGGAAGAAGGAGAACCAGCCAATTTGGTTGTTGGCTAGCCGTTGGAAGAGATCAAGGAGGTGTCGCCGGAGCTCGGTCGGAGAAGGTCGGGGAAGGAGTTGAAGAAGATTTTTGGGCCTAAACCTTGCTAAAGAGGATGGTTTGTGCATTAGGATCTTATATAGAGCTTCAGAATATGCTCTAAGCGAAGGAAGAGGCTTGATTGAGCCTCTTTTAGAAATCAAGAATTTCCACAAATTTCTTGTGTTTGCATGATCTCCTTGCTTTGAATTAGGGTCAAAGATCCTTATGAAATTGATCTCCAACGTCTGAACACCAATCCCACCAAGTTTGGTGGGATTTGGTGGTGATTTGATTGGGTTTTTAGCTCGGTCAAGGGTCGGTGCTTGCCCTGTTGATCACCAATGGTGGAAAGGGCCAAAGTGTGAAGAAGACAATAAAGATAGGGGGGTAAATGTAATAAATCTGAAAGTTAGGGGCTTAAGTGAGAGGAACAAAGATCATAGAGACTAAATTGCAAACTAGATCAAGATGGACTTTGATTAGGCCCAAATTTTGGCCTTAACCTAATTTGGACTAAAGGAATTTGATGGTGAACTTAGATTTCAGTTTTGACCATATTTGACTGAGCTATTTACACAGAAGCCCAAATTAAGTTAAAATCCCATTTAAAACTCTATTCAAGGTCAAAATGGGTTCAAATGGTCAAACCAAAGGTACTAAACCTCTTACAATATTTTTTTATAAATTTTAAGAGGTTTAGATGAATTTTATCCTGGCTAGAACCTCTTCAATTTACGTGGGTTTGAAATTAGGATTTTAGTGTGCTGTTTTAGTTCTCGGAATACGTGAAACCCTATTTCTATCTGTGTGGACTTTAATACTCAATTGACCTTTAATTAACCCCTGGGTGATCCCGTGGTTACTCTACATTTATGATGCGATGTTAAAACTGCAGATTTAACCATGTTTTAATGTTTTCTTCTCAGAATAGATTTGAGTGGAATTACTACCCTCAGGTGATCATTCAAGGGCATTTGTCACTTTATTTCAACTAATTCAAGTTAGTTATGGTTAATGATGGTGTTACCATTAGTGGAGCTCCCGTAGGGTTGAATAACTCTAAAAAAATCAGGATACGAGACTTCAAAGATCCCCCAACTAGAGTAGGGAGGTTCAGAGTTCCCTCCAAAACCTAGATCAGATGGGGGTGGATACGCATCAATCCCATGATATGAGTGGTGGACATTATGCACGGCCTCCCTCCTTATGGGTGGACATGCATACATGCTTTGCTGAGAAGAAGTGGATCTTTGGAGTTGGATAGTTAAATCACATCATGAGCCATAACTAGCTCATTTTGACCCAATACAAAGGATAAAAGCTCCTACATAACTCAAGGAAAGGCTTAACTCAGAGAATTCTGAGTTTAAGGAGAAAACAAGTCATAAGGGGTAAAAATGCAATTTTACCAGTATAATCTGCATTAAGGGTAATTCAGGGTCCAAACATAGGTCAAAGCAACTTAATAAGAATAAAAGTGGTATGAGATGATCTAGCAAGGGCTACAGCAATTCCAAGGAACTAAATGATAATATGTAACCCTAAAACAAACCCACTTCAATTCACGAGGTTCAAGGCAAAGAAAAAATGGAATAAACCCTCTAAAATTCATAGAAAAATAATCTCTAGGGCTTAAAACCTTCAATTTGACCTTAGGAACCCATCTTGACCTACATTGAGAACCATACCCAATTAACAACTTAATTTGGGTTTTTGCGTAAATTGACCAGTCAAACAAGGTTTAATCTAGAAATAAAATTCACCATCAGATTCCTTAGGTCCTAATTAGTCATGTATAAAAACTTGAGCCTAAGAAGAAACCTTCTTGACCAACTTTACACTTTGGTCCTCATATATTTACTTTTTGGCCCTCAACTTTTGAACCCTCGCATTTTGGCCCCTAACTCTCCTTCGTTCTTTGCGTTCAGGTCCCCCCTGCAAAACCTGCCAGCACCATGCTCCGGCGACCTTGCGCGGAGCATGGCGCCGCGCAGGGTGAGGGGGAGAGCCTGGCAAGTAAACCGGGGGTGCCCTCCGTCGTCAGCCGTCGCAGGGACACCCCCTGGTCGCTGTAACCCACCATACCGGCCGTGCGAACGCACGGACGGTATGGGTTTCCATCTCCGGCGTCCTCCGGCGAGGGAGACACATCGTCTCCCTCCGCCTTCCTCCCTGATTCGGTCCCTATAAATACCCCCGTCGCTCCACCGTTCTTCCCAGCTCGGATCTGACGGAGAAAACCCCCAACTTTCCTCTCTTCTCACTCCGGCAGACGCCCACCAGCTCCGGCGGTTCTTCCTCCTCCTCCTCTTCGCTCTGCCGCAATACCAGCAGCAGAGACTTCTTCCCCTGCTCTTCCCGCGCCACGCCGCACCCAGCTGGCGCATCTCCAGCCCTCTGCTCACCGCCGCCCCTTCCCCCGGGCATCTTCTTCTCCGGCGACAGTCGATACGACTGTCGCCCGCTCCGGCCCCTCCTCCTCCTGCTAAGTAGGTAGAACTCCTCCTCTTCCTCCCCTCTTCCTTTTCCTCACTTTAAACATCTACTGTCGCCCTCGATTCCGACCCCTCACCCTCACCTTCTCCGCCTCCGGCCATCCTCCGGCGAGCCGCTCCCATCACCCCAGCAACCCACACGGCTCGCCGACCACCGCAGAACCTCCGCCTCCTCACCCTGATCAACCCCCGCCCTTCCACTTCCCCCACATCACCCTCTGCAACCCCACCGAACAAACCCATCTTCCGACCCACAGTCCGACCTAGGGCAGCCCTTGCACGCCGCCCCACGCCTCGCCACCACCCACACGAGCTTCGCCGCACTCTGGCGAAGCTCCCGGCACCTTCTGATTAGGCCGAGAGGCCGTTTTGCTGTGAACAGGTCACCCGACCTCCGCCGCCATTGCCGTGCAGAAGGAGCTGCTTCCGCCTGCAGCTGCAGGCGCGCCACGCCCAGATTCGACTCCCAGGCCTTGCGAGGCATTTCGACAAAGCGTCAGGCTCGCAGCTGGGGCGAAGGCCTCGCGTGAAGCCGCGATCGCCCGCTGCTTTCTCCGCTGCAGGCGCTCAATTAGGGTGGGACATTTAGTCCCACCTCGGAAAACTCTGAAGAGGCGCAGCGGTATAAAGCGAAAAAGTGTTGGAGGCTTATTACCTCAGCACACGGGGTGAGGTCCCCTTCACCCGCCCGGTTACCCGGTCTCGTCCGCGCTCACGCCCCGCGGACCTGACCCGACCCGACTTAGACTGACCTGCACTCCTCGCCCACCACGCACGCCGGTGGGCCTGGACCCGGGCGCGACCCGCGTACCTGATTACCCGGATGCTCTGGGAGAGCCTTCCTAAGAGCGAATTCAGAGAAAGAGAGACGCGGGGGTGGGGGAGGGTAGAGTAGGTTTTGCCCTCTGACGTAAACTCTGAAGTGTGCAGGCACAGGTGAAGAAGAGGGACTGCGGAAGAAGAGGAAAGCTAAGGGAGACACTGTAGCAACAAGCGGTTTAAGTCGTCTGATTGGAAAATCAGACGACGGCCTGAAGGGAAAAGAAGAAAGAAGGAGAGACGACGTCCTGACAGGAAAAAGAAAAGAAGAAAGAAGAAGATCTGAAGAACAAAAGAACAAGGAAGAACAGCAGAAGAAGAAGAGGAAAGAACAAGGAAGAACAACAGAAGAAGAAGAGGACCACAAGGAGATAAACACAGAAGAAGAACAGGAAGAACAACAGCTAAAGAGAGAGAGAGACAAAGAGAAAGAAAGAAGAAAAGAAGAACTCAAACTTTCATCTCTCTCCCTCTCTCTCTCTCTTTATTTTTTTGTAATAGAACATGTATATCTCTAGAATACAACTTGCTCCCTGAGTTCGACCTCGGGAACTCTCTTTTATTTTCCGAGTAAAAAATTTATATATTTGAAATGATGGCAATAACTGACTATACTACAACGCTATAACAATAAAACCTGGTTATCTTGCGAAGCAATTCCAATACCAGTGGACATGCATACATGCTTTGCTGAGAAGAAGTGGATCTTTGGAGTTGGATAGTTAAATCATCCAGCTTTTTCTCAATAATGGAGACCTTATCCAATCAACTGGCCACTAACTCCAGATCAACAGATGTGGATAGGTCTGATAATTCATGTGTCCCTTGTGTGTTTGTCAATGCACAGGTAGTCTTCCGGTTAAACACACCCATAGACTCATTGTTTATGGAGTTCTCGTACATGTTTTCAAGAATCTACCAAACTGTGTCTTCATCTTTACCCATGAAGTTGCCTCCACGGGCTACATTGACAATAATCGAATATCCTCACGAAGTCCCCGATAAAAAGATTGAACTTGTTCCCATTTAGGAACTCCGTGATGAGGGCATTTCTGCATAAGATCTAGAAAGCGATTACATGCCTCATGAAGTGGTTCCCTGGCATTTTGCGTGAAAATACGTGATTTGGTGCCTCAGGGCAATAGTGTGCCCTACTAGGTAGAATTTCTTGAGAAATTCAACTTGTAAATTTTCCCAGGTGTTGACTAGTCGAGTTAGAGACCGATACCAATGGGTAGCCTTATCCTTCAATGAGAAGGGGGACATTTTTATGAGCAGGGTGTTCTGGTTCTGAACATTTGGCCTAAGAGTCTAAACCAAATGTCTTAACTCTTGGATATGTTGGAAGGGGTCTTTAGAGCCCAATCTATGAAAGTAGGGGATCAAGTTGATAATATTAGATTTCAACTCAGTATCAAGTCCCTCAGCCGGAATTTGCACCCTGGGTTTGATAGCCACAGCTGCGGGATTGTAGTGATCTCGCATATGTGGATGCGGTCAGGGGTTGGCCAGTGCATGAATCAGGTCAGTGAGAGTCTGCAACTGATTCCGTAGGTGTTGAATATCACCTCCTTGTTCTGGATTCTCCATGGAAGCAGAGGATGGAGAATCAGGATCAGATATAGATGGATCAAAAGAGATATCGAATAGATCAAAAGAAGACCCAACAAGTGGGTCAGAGTCTGACCCCGACAGGTATGCCTTGCTAATGGAGGTTTCAAGATAGGTCTTAAAGACCTCCTCTTGTACATGCACTATAGAAGAGATGCGGGACTGGAAATGTTCTGGACCCAATCAAGGCACACCCGAGAATTACTTGGGCAACCAAGGAGAGCCCCACAAAGACCCCTACATGGTAGAGTGTTCGCACGGGTTACAGGGTTTCCTTCACATGACCTTCCTTGTCACTGCGGATCCAAGTAGACTGGAATGTGCAAATTGAGTCCTTAAGTCTACCAATTTTAGGCCTAATTGTGCCTTGAATTATCACTTGAATTAGAGATTGATTCAAATAGTGACCTAATTTGAGGTTGATTGATCCCAACTTCACCTAACCTACCCTAAAATTGACGATGAAATTCGAGTCAAGTCAGCCGAACCACCCTGTTTTGGTTCTCAAATAGGTTATTAAGTCCCAACTTTTATGATTCAAGTGAACTTAGAGCCTTGATTTTAGGATTTGAAGATTGGATCAGTTCATTCAAGGGCTTAGGCAGCACACAAATGCAGGAAGATCTATTTCTGTTATAAATGGCAAGTGTGTACTAGTACTTCAACCCTAATGTGAAAACCCTGATTAGCACTGTTTCCAAGTCCAAATTATTTCCAAATATGGCACCATGGACTCAAACAAGAAGGTGAGTATTTCAAGGTGTTTTATGTCCCTAATAGGTGCAAGTAGCAAGGAATGGGTGTTCTGAATCGAATCAAATCAAATCTTATCACAATCAATCGAGATAATCAAGAATCTTTTTCCTTGAATGATATTACTAGAAAAATAAGGTAGGGTTGGATTCCTAATTTATATTGTTTCCTTTTTTATCTTCCCAAGAGAGAGAGGGGATTAGGAAAGAAAGAGAAGATGACTAACCTGCCCCTAGTGTGGTTGCTCCAAGAGGATGGTCCTGCATGCATGATTTACCTCGAAACAATCAAATAAGAGAGGTTAGAAATTGAATCAGAATGAATATGGCTAGTGGTGAAACTATGCGTTGCTCTCCGGCAACAGCGCCAAAATGCCAGTGCACTTTCGTCTAGTTTTAAATACACGTCGTAGTATAGCGAAGAAAGCGAATCAACACTTAAATTTAGAAGCTTGAATGTGAGTCCAAGGTCATCTCAGGGAGCAAATTAATCGCAACTCAAACCACTAATGAAATGAATATAGATTGAGGCACAATAGCTTGAATGCAAAAAGAAATATATTATTCAATGAATATCACTCTTAATAGTCAAAAATAAATGAGCTTGTAAAACTAAAAAAATTGATTTTTCTACCAAGCTTAAGGCCTTTCAACACATAGTCATAATCCAAGCCAAAGACCTCTCAAAGTATGCACAAAATTTAGTCCAGACCTACACCCAAGCGAACTAAATCAACCCAAGACCGGCTCACACCCACGTGTGTGCGAGCATATGTGCACGTGAGTGGTTGGGGACCAGACCCCTTGAAGCTTGGGTGGACAAGTAGTGTGCGTGTTTCGTTTTGAAACCAAGTCCAACTCTATGTTCCACAATGTGGGACTAAGAGTCCATTCTTCCTTATCTTCATGTGCCGCAACAATGAGGACGAGCAGCTTGATTGGTCATTGGATCCAACGACATAGAAAGCTCCCTTAAGTGATTCTGCATAAGGAGAGGGTAGCTCCTTGATTGATTGGCCACCGAAGAGAGGAGATCGACGCCAGAGAAGATGGCGATCACCTGAAACAAAAATACAGGCTTTTAGCCCCAATTAAACCCTCAGGGACCTTTGTCGTGAGGTGACGAAGGTGGTGGTGGTGGTGATTTGGTGTATGGTGGTGTGGAGTGGTTGGACGGACTCAAAGAAAGTGGTGAATGGAGATGAAGTCTGGCAAGAGAATTTGTGGATCAAAACCCTCAATTTCTTGAGGGCTTTTGATCTACAAGTCCTTGCGGTGCTTTTGGTGTAAGTGGCAAGGTGGGAGGTGGCATGGCGTTGTGGTTCGAACTCATCGAAGTTTTTGTCGGACGTAAAGGAGAGGAATGGCGAGAATTAAGGATCAAATCCTAAATCTAAAGGCCCTAAGCTAGTCTATGGGAGAAGGAGAACAGTAGCTACCTAAATTAGATGAACGAAGGAGGATTGCACCCAGCATTGGCTAGCCGAATGCGAAGAAGATGACAAGTCTAGTGATGGCAATGGCAATGAAGATGGGGTCAAAATGACCTAGCTTTGGCCGGCTAAGGTTGAAAGGAGAGCAAGAGGATGGCGGTGCTATTATGGACGTAGCACGCACGGAAGAGGGTGAACAGAGATCGCCGGAGTTGGAGATGAAGGTGGCCATGTGTTGACGAAGAGGGTGAAACACAGTCAAATTCCGACTGAATTGTGCAAAGAAACATGAAAGAACTTATACATAAGAGGACTTGACCTTGATTTGCTTGGAATCCGCAAGAATTCCTTACAATTTTGGCAACTTAGGTCGTGGGTATCTTGAGCTCGCTGGCGGTGATTGCCTCATAATCAAAGCTCAAGATCATAGTCAATCAAAATGGCTTGATCTTGAGAACAATCCCACCAATTTTTGTAGGATTTGGAGAAGATTTTATGACATAATTTCTCAATCAAAGACATGCGTGATTGGGTGTGTTTTATGTGGATGGCCTTTTTGAGACAATGAAGAAGAGGAAAGGGGCTATTTTTAATAGAAATCAAAACTTAGGGGGATTTATGTAATAATCAAAGACAAATGAGTTAAAATACAATCTAGGTAAAGAACTCTGATTAGGCTCAAAATTTAAGAGAAACCTAAGTTTGACCCAAGGAATCTAATGGTGACCTCAAATTTGGGTTTTGATGTAGTTTGACTAGGTAATTTACACTATAGTCCAAAATAAAGCAATTTCTCGCCTAAGTCTCTATTTTTGTCAAAATGGGTTCCTTTGGTCAAAGTAAACATTCCAAACCTCATAGAATATTTTTTAATAATTTTTAAAAAGGTTTAGATTACATTTATTTGTACCAAAACTTGTTCAATTGAAGTAAGGTTGTAATTAGGTTTTTATTATTAAATTAATCCTCAAATCTCAGAAAACCCAAATTCAGTCAGTTCGAACCCACTTTTTTGGGAATTTAAGTTCATTTGACCTTGAATTTGGTATTGATTAACCCTTTTGTTAATCTGCATTCGTGATTTCTCGTTAAAACAGTAGAATTAACGGAATTTCCCATCTTCTCTCATTCAACATAAAATAGAATTACGACCTTCTTGTACTTATTAAGGAGCATTTATCCTTGGATTTAGGCTAAATTAAGCTAGTTATGACAGATGATGGTGTTACTATTTGTCGCTCTAAATCAGGTTTTAAAATCAATGTGTTATAGTATAAGTTGAATCAACGTGAAAAACAAATAGAATTTATAACTCGAATGAAAGTCCGAGGTCGAGCATAGTGAGCAAATAGGAATTCACACACTAATCTTAAATAATATGCAATTGAGCACAAGAACTTAAACCAAATAATGATATTCAATAAATATTAATCTGTCACATTAGATATTCAATGAATTCTCATGTATCTTGAGACAATAAAATAGAGAAGCTAAAACAATGGTGATTTAAATCACCAATCACTCTCTAAGCATATATATATCAAGCATTCAACCAATTTAAATATCTCAACAGTAACTCTAAATCGATTATTCAAAGTATCAAGCCTCAAATCAGATGTTGGGTCTAATGACCAGACGACTTAACCAACAAGTGCTACAGTGCTAGGGAAACATTGTTCCTCTTCTTCCTCTTCTCTTCTTTTTCTTTGAAGTTCTTCTTTAGCTTTCCTTCTTCATCTGCTCTCTTCCTCTTCTCTGCCTTGGCTTCTCTTCTCTTCTTCTTTCTTTCTTTCTTCACGCACAAATGGAGGCACTCTCAGATTTGGCTAAGTATCACAAAGAGCAAAACCCCCCTAACCCACTCTCTCTTTCTTTCTCTCTTCCTCCTAGGTTCTTCCCTCTCAGGGCCCTTCATAGTGTCAGGTTATCGGGTTATCGGGCACACGCGCACCCGGGACCAGGCTCACCGGCAGTGGGTGGTGAGTGAGGTGTGAACAGGGCTTAGGCGGGTAATCGAATGCGCCGAACCCGCAGGTTAGGTGTCGCAAGTGAGGCGTGTGTGGGAAAGGAGGACCTCACCCTCATGTTAGGAGGTGAAGAGCGTATGTGACAAAATCAATTTATGCCACTGTAGGAGCTCGCGAGTTTATGATGTGGGACTAAAGTCCCACCCTTCTTTCTGCATGCAGCTACGAGGGATGGTGCCTTTGATTGTGGTTGTAGGGGCCTCAGTGTCTCCAATTAGCAGCCTAGGGATGCATCTGGAGAGAGTCCACAATTTCTGGGAGTGGCCTCAACAAAGAACAGTGGCTGGAGCGCGATGAACGAGATCGGAGAGTGTGGTGGCCACAACGGAGGTCCGGTCATACCCTGAAAACACGAAGTACGGCCTAAAATCCCCAATCAGATGGCTCAAAAGCTTCACCGAAGAATGGTGAAGGTAGTGATGGTGGTTTCGTTATGCATTGGGGTGTGTGGTGGCCGATCGGAGTCAAGGAATGAAGCCGGTGATGGGTTTGTCCGGTAGCGTGATTGGGTGGACAATGGAGTGCTATAGGTTAGGGTTTTTGTGAGGGAGGATGAGGCGAAGGTTATGAGGTGGTCGGCAAGACGGATGGAGTTGTGTAGCAGTGGAACCGCCTTACCGGAGGAGCGGTCGAAGACAGAGAAGACAGGGATGAGCGGCGGCGTCAAGGGTTATTTTTGAGATTTTTGGGTAGGAAACTAAACTAGGAATCTAAACTAACTAATCTAACCTAACCTAATCAGACGAAAGGGGGAGAACAGCATCGGTGTTGGTAGGCCGATGCCGAGGAAGAAGATACTCCGGTAGAGGGGGACGGTGACGACGACGAAGAATTGAGGATGCCCGCTAGTATGGCGTGGCACGGAGGAAGGTGAAGAAGACGAATCTACCACTGGTATTGCGATCAGACAACGAGAGGAGCCGGAGGGAGTTGCCGGAGCTCAAGGAGTTATTCGGTCAGATGAGGAAAGAGGAAATTGGGGATTCTTCGATCGAAATCGAGTCTGAGAAGTTCGACCTAATCTGGGGGTTCTTTTATAGGCATCTGGAGGGAGTTTTGAGCTTGGGAAGAACGCCTGCCGAAGATAGGAATTCTATGATACCCGAACCTCTCATGCGTTCGCATGAGAGATTGGGAAAGTTTTAGGGCTCATGGATGGATTCAATGGAAAGAGGACTCCTCAAGGAATCTCCCTTCCAATTTTGGAAGGGATTGATTGATCAGAGAAGGAGTTCTCTTCAATCAAAGGTTACCGGAGTTGTAGGAATAGGATTCATGGCGGTAGGAACCTTTTTGTGAAGAAGACAACAAAGCTAGAGGGTCATTTGTAAGGAATTCAAAAAGCTAAGGATTTGACGAGATAAAAAGAGTCTGATTGGACGAAAATGCAAACTTGATCAAGATAATCTCAGATTGGGCCCAAATTTTGATATAAACCTAATTTAGACTCAAGAAATCTAATTGTGAAGTTAAATTTAAATTTTGAGCTAGTTTGACTGGGTAATTTATGCAAAAACCTAAATTATGGCAAATATCTGTTTAGGACTCTGTTTTGGGTCAAGACAGATTCTGATGGTCAAATTGAATGTACCAAACCCTAGAGAATATTTTTCTATGATTTTAGAGGGTTTAAGTGAATTTTATTCTAACCAGACCTCAGTTAATTAAGTAGGTTTGTTTTTAAGGTTTCAGATATTATTTAATTCTCAAAACATGCGAAAACCCATTTCTGTCTATTCTAACCCACTTATTAGACTCTTAAGACCATTTGACCTTTGTTCAACTCCTGAAAAACCCATGATTGTACTGCAATTGAGATATACTTTTAAAACTGCAGTTTTACCCTTGTTTTACTGTATTTCCCTCAAATAGATTTGCAGTGAATTATGTCTCTCTGGCAATTATGTAGGAGCATTTAATGACTTAATCAAATCAAATTGAGCTAGTTATGGCTCATGATGTCGTTCCCATCATACCATCATCAATCCCCCAAGGTTGAAATTCTACACATCTATACTCGTGTAGTGAACTTGTCAAGTAGGTAACTTGCTCTAGTGAAGCACATTTCCCTTAAAGTGCGAGACCACTCTTCACTAATCCAAATCCTATCTTTGAATTTGCCTTATGACATAATGGTACCTTTCTCCCTCCCTATTTCTATCTCGAGGTCAGCATAACAACGAACTCAATGTATATCTCCTCGATTGTTCCATTTGGCCTCTTTAATTTATTATTTACATCTAATTTTCCCAATTTTTTTTCTTTTGACTTGTTTTATGTTATTATTTTTCTTTTTTTTTCTTCCTCTCTCTACTACATTATTTCTCACTTTATTTTTTTCTTCTATTTTCTCTCATTTTTCTAGGGTAGGTGGCTTTTCCAAATCAGGTTCATGAGCAACTCCTAAACAAGAATCTGGACAAGATCATATTACAAAGTTCGACTCTGAACACCCTACATCTAAGGAGTATACCTAGTGCAATGTGATAGCCATACCTCTAATCTCACAGCTCTTAGAAAACTTAGTCCTCTATTACTAATTGCCTACTAGCTAATTAGGGTGTAAGTGCAAAAGGTGAGATACTTAGGTTTCGAAATCACTCAAAACAAAGGGTGGAAAGACAAGTTGCATACTTATTACCCAGTTGGCTTAATACTTAAGCTAACAAAATTCCTCAAGGACTTGGAAAATAGGTTCATATTTTAGTAAATACTTGAGTTAATTAAGTCAAAAATGATCTGAAGAGTTTAGGAGAAAAGACCTTAATTATACTTTTCCTAAGGTTAGTAAATCCTCAAATGCCTACAAGTTGGGATCTTTTCCTAGCGCAAGACTCTTAAAAACACTACGATCTTTTCTCCTTTAAAAAAAAACCACAAAAAATGAGGAAAAACAAGAATAGATAAAATCGACAAAATTACACCCTCCATGCTTATCTCGTGCATTGTCCCTAATGTATGCATGAAGCAGAAAATAAATGAGATAATAAGAGAAAAGAACACTACAACCTAGTGTACCTATCGATGAGTTCAGCTAATTAGACTCAATCTGTACACTAGTCTAACCTAGGATGAGATCAAAGAAAAATAGATTAATAAAATCAAAGTGGAGTTGTCTCTCAACAAACACTAAATTTTACGTCAACAACCAGACGCTGTCAAGTTCAAATATCTAGGAGGGTCACTTTTTCTAGGACAGGTCCAAGAGAAAGATTCTCAATGTAGTGCTTCAACCTCTATCCATTTACAATGAATGTTTGTCCCGTCTTTGGGTTAGAATTGTGTGCCAATGTGCATGTGACTATATAGGGGTCAATCCATCTAGACCTGAGCTTTCACAGAAAAAGTTGCAGTCGCGCATCGAAAAGCCACACTTTTTGATTAGGCTCAAAGCTTTTATGAGAAATGTGTCTATCATGAAAAGCTTTGGTCCTTTCCATATAGATATGGGCATTTTTGTATGCATCATTACAAATTGCCTCTAGCTCAATCAGCTGGAGTTTTCTTTAGTCGCTTGCTTTATTGAGATTAAAATTATATTTTTTTATTGCCCAGTATGCCCTATTTTCCGATTCCATAAGGAGGTGACAGTCCTTACCAAAGATCAAACAATATGGGGACATGTATATCCACAAGAGTACATATATAGGTACGTAACCTCAAAGAGATACAAACATACATAACTTATATAATTCATCATCTATCACACAATCCTTTATACTTTCGACTACTTATCTAATGTTTATTTAAGATTGATGAGCCTTGGGCTGCCATTGAGGCCATCGAAAGCCATCAAAAAATTTGTAGATCGCAGGACATGAAACATAGACAAGAAAAATAGGAATAAACAAGCAACCGCATGAAAATAGAGGGTTGTTAACCTAGTTCCACCCAATATGGGTGTACGTTTGGGGTGGGGATAGGGATGAGCATTGGGTTGGGCTAGCCTGCCCGACCTAGCCTGAGGCCCTACCCAATTGGGTCAACCCAGATCTAAGTCTAAAATTAATTTGGGTCGAGTTTGGGTTGTAAATATGACTCATTTATTAAATGAGTTGAGCCTTGGGCTAAGGTGGCCCAAACCCAACTCGGTCCACGTGACCATTTATGAGTTCGGCCTACAACCTAGCTTGTTGGCCTAATTACATCAATATATATCGTATATGAATATATATTCATACTATCTATCAAAATATATATCATATATGCATCATATATTAAACATTAAATAAACATGGATTGCTCTTGTTATTTTTCGATCAACAAAACCTTAACCCTATGCTCCTTGCAACTGCAAGTTGTACAATGCAATCCTACAATCATGTTCGAATTAGATATAAACCATTAGCTTTTTGCCATAGAGAAATGTGAATATGCAAATACAAACTAAATATAAACACATAAGATGAGTGCTTTTATTTTTTATTGTAATTATCCCCCACTTGATTACATTTGGTTAGCTTGTCATATGCTATATAAGTAAAATATTTAACCCAAATATTTACAATGCAAGTAATTAGATTATTTTGGTTGCACATTTACTTTCGAGGACTTAAAGATCTTTGAATCAACACAAAAGGCAAATATAATAACCCTCTCATTTATATAACTTAATATGGTAATTATCCTTTATAAGTCTAAGTCTTTTTTTAACTTGTGCCAAATCATATTGCTACCATACTTTTAAAATAATTACTGATGCAAAGCTGTCACATACATATTATTTTACAAGTATAAGTAAAATAAACAACGAAACTGTGAATAAATGGGTCAGCTCAGCCTAGCCCAAGCCATTTTTTTTGGGTCAAGTTGGGTTTGAGTCAAAATATTTTATTTTGAGTTGGGCTTTGAGCTGCCTTTTCAACCCATTTATTAAATGGACTTGGGTTAGGTTGAGCCCAGCCCATAAGAGCCCGACCTAATGCTCATCTCTAGAAGGGGATCTAACCCTCAATCTTCATTATATGTGGTATAATACATGAGTTATAAGCCCTTTAGGTTGCTCCCTTTTGGCACATCCCCCACCGTGGAAGTGGAGGACCCTTTTATAGAATACAAAAGTGGGCAGTTACACTTTTGGAGAAATATAACCATCAAAGTAGTTGGACTGAACCACGTACCAACTTAAGGAAGAGGAGTGAACCCATGCCTCTTTGACTTTTAGGGTGGACCAAGTCAAGCAGGTTGGAATCAGGCAGGTCTAATCACAAGCCTCTTGGGCTTAGTTTTATGAGGCTAATTTCCTCCCCTATCATATGCCCCCACTCTCGTAATCTGACTGTGTCGAGTGTGAGAGTAGAATCATCTTCTTTTTCTTTTTGCCCTCACTAAGGGGGTTACCTTTGCTCCCAGCAGCTACCAAGCGATTGTGTCGAGGGGTAGGTGCTCTTATGTCCCCTCTCTCACTCTCTCCTCTTGGAGGAAGAGAGAGGTTTGCAAGTTTGTTCCTGAAAAATCAGGTGATTAGTAAAAAATACAAGTTACAATGGAAGTACAGGAGTTCGCACCTCGACTTTAGACTCGTTCTCAACCCACCATCCGCGTTGGCAATATTGAAGTACCCAAGTTCTCCCTTGGATCCTCTGTAAAAGGTTGCCCACAATAGTATCCCAAGGTTCCTCTCAAGGAGCCTACAATCACAGGGAGCCTGAGGTCAACTCTTGTAGAGGTACCTGTTGTTGCCGTGTTGGTCATCCCATGCGAGTGGCTCATGCTTTTGGGAACGAGGGGCACAGAGCCTACGTTCGCAGGAGACCCAGGGTCAACTCTTGTTGGGGTACCCTCTGGCAGCTATCTCATGTGGGCGACTCATGCTTTTGGTAGCGAGGGGAGTTTTGAGTCCTAGTGTGTACCAATTTGCGAGGGTAGGGACATGAGTGGTATAGAGATAATATAAAATATGCAAATACAAGTATTTATTTTATGAAATAGAAAATTTGACTTATCTTTGTATGTGATAGACCTCTTAGAATAGAGGACTCTACTAAAAAATAATCACAAAGAGGCACAAGAATTGGTGACCCAGTTCCACCTAAGAGGTGTACATCTAAGGGGAGAGCTATGCTCCCAAAGTTTCACTGGAATCAATATTACAAGCACTCTGCTTCTTTCTTCTCTCAGATTACATCCCTTTCAAAAGTTAACCTCCCCCAGCTATTTATAGAGGGGCCTAAACAAGAGGTGGGGATCATGAGGGGTTCCCCATGACCCCACGATTTGGTAATAAATGATACTTAACTACGCCAGTTACTACCATAATTTATTATTAACGTGGTCTCCATGACTGTTGTTAAAATACGTTTTGTCGTTACCGTCATAATGTATCGCAACGGGCTACAGCCTTTGTTTGAGATCCGTTGAACTAGATGCCTTGTAGCTTTATCGAGTCGATCCCGACAATCAGTTCCACGTAGGCGGACCTGACCTCCGGCAATCGCTTCATGTAGGTGAGCCTATCAACTGGGTATTCTTGCCGAGGTCGCCATTTAGGCGAATTTGGTAATTGTTCCTGTCGAATCCATTGTGCTTCCACGGGTGATTGGATCAGATAGTTGGATTTTCTGAACCCCTTGGATAGTTAGATCCGATCAATTCTACGAGTAATTGGATTCATGTTGGCTTTAAGATGTAAGGAAGGTTTCGTCCCTCATCAATTGCCCCTACTCTCTTTGCTTGTGTAAAATAGCATAGAGAGTAATAGTTCACAAAAAACTTTGTGTGTTGTATGCCCCCAATAATTGGTCACACTCTAGGTGGGCCAATAATTTGAGAAAACATGAAGTATGTTAGATAGGGTGGTATTGATTCTTAGGCGAGCGAGGCATCTTGAGAACATGTGAATGTTCAGCTAGGCAAGGTGCCTTGTTATGTGTTAGGTAGACGAGTAGGGCATTGTCGGATTTGTTTAACAAACCTATCTCCCCTTGCATATTTTGGAGAATTAGGCGGAGTGTCTACCTAAACTCCCAGATAGCCAGTAAAAGCTATCTCCTCGGGTATCATTATAGTATGTTGAAAGCATCGTCATCAGCGAGTGGTGCCCAATCACTGCAGGAATTTTGTCATTATCCGCTGAAAGGACAGGCATTAAATGCCAACTTGTCAGGGACATTAAATGCTAAGATCACATGGATCTATCGCCTGATATATCGGTAATGATTACCTAGTATGGAATCTTGACATAATGATTACGTAGACATTAAATGCTTGTAATGATGATTACGTTTGTTTTCGAATCTGGTGGGATTTTTTTTTTGAAATCCGCACCGTGTATCGTGGGATTTCATTTTCAAAATCTGTACCCCATAAAGGGACAACACTCATCCCCCCCGGGGGTTATAAATAGGGGGTGGTGCAGAGTAAATGCCCCACCTGCTCTCTTTTATTGTTGTAATTCTTATCTCACAATCTTGTAGCTGCTTCACCTTCTCCAGCAATCCGTGAGAAACTTTCTTCACCAAAAGCCATCGCCCCTAGAGGAGTAGTAGCGACTTAAAGATGTATGGCCTCACAAGAAAGGGTAAGTCTACTTCTTCCTCGGCGGGGCTTTGACCCAAGACGAGGAACCTATATAGTTTAGTTTCTATTTTCGTAGTCGGTTCGCCAGCGAGGAATTTCTGGCAGCACATGGACTTGGTGGAGTCTCATTCTAGCAATGTGAGTCCATGACCCACCTATGTTCTAATGTGGAGCAAGATATGTTTATAATTTGTAAATACGCCATAGAACATAGCTTACGGGTGCCTTTAAACCCTTTTTTGACCTTCTTTCTTCACTACTATAATCTCGCCCCCTCTCAGCTCAATTTGAATTGTTGGCTCGTTCTGAATGCCTTCACTATCATCTGTTTCCACCTGGGTATTGTTCCCCAGGTGGGTTTATTCCACCTAATTTTTGGGCTCATGCCCCTTAAGGTGTAAAGGGATAAGCCTCCTTCTGGTATGTATATCTTGTACAGCCAACGTACCAAATATAAGATCGTTGACCAGCCGGATAGTTTGAAAGGGCAGGATCACCATTTTTTCTTTGTTCACAATGTGGAGAAGTTAGAAGTTCCAAACGCCTGGTAGGGCCCGCCTGAGAAAGACCTACGGCCTGGTCTGTAAGATCTTGACCCATCTACTAAGGCAAACGCAGATAAAATAATGGATTTTAGGCCAATTGCCCACTCAAAGTTAAGGCAGAAGGACGTTTGGGCGGCTTTGACGTGGGTTGCAAACTCTTACCCCACGCCATGTAAGTTTGGAGGAAATAGATTTAGATCCTTCTATTCCCTATTATATTTAACTAACTTTATGAATGGCTTTTGCAACTTTTGGCCATTTTGTCCACCCGAAGACTCCAAAGAGGCGATTTGGATCCTCTTCTCATGCTCGGGAGAAGAAGGATCAGGCAGAGGCCAGTCAGGCTGACATACCTTAGGAGGAGAAGAGGAAGGAACTTTCTGTCTAAGAAGGAAAAAAGGGATATGTGGGCAGAAGTAGCTAGGCCGCCACCCCTTAGGAGGAAAAAAGGAAGGAACCGTCAAGAGCTCTCGATAGCTCAGAGCACATCCCTCTAAAGCGTCTGAAGAGGTTGCGAGACCTTTCTAAGAAGGTGCAACATGCTTCTTCCCATGGAGTAAGCGGTGCTGAGGAGCTCGAAGTGGAGGTGAGAGGCTTTGCCTTCCAACTCCTGACAGAATCGTCAGAGTGGAAATGGCCAGCATTCCTATGGCATCTCTTGGGGAGCCAAGTGCCTTTGCTCGGGTTGGTCCAATTAGGCTAACCATGGGCTCGCTAAGGGGATCTGCCCTGGAGGGCCCTCAGTTGGAGATGGCAGCCGAAGGAGAGGGTGCGGCTGGCAGGAGCGTCCAGGCGAGGGAAAACGTGTTTACCTCCAACCTAGAGAGACGGGTGTTAAGGCACATGAATGATGCCATTAACTGGGCGTCATCTCCCCAGTGGGGGCAAACTTTAGAAACATTCAGTTTTGCTACCTTCGTATTGTAAGATCCCTTTGCCTTAGAAAAACTTTTCTTCAAATCCTTTTGTTGTTCCTATTTTTTATAGGACTTTCCCGTTTGGTGATTATGCAGGTGGAGGCTATTGGGAATCATTTCATCCCTGGATTCGCTCCAGGTGAAGTAGGCACTGATAGTGGCAAGTCTGGTGCCACTGCCGAAGTAACAGAACTAGAGGTCAAGTGGGCAACGATCGCCAAAGATGAACAAAAGAGTTTCGTCCACAGCTTGGAGGTGGCCCAAGCCGTCCACCTGAAGATGGAGGAGGAGCTGGTGGAGGCTAATCACAAGCCGAGATTCCAATAGAAGGTGATTAACTAGATTAAACAGTTGAGAGGGAGCTAAGGGAGGCTCATGCTGGGCTGGCATCGATTGGGGAGGACGCCAAGAAGCTTTATGACTTCATCATCAAGATTCACAAGAGAGATCTCGAAAGAATGGATGTGTTGTCGAAGAAGGGGGATTCTGCCTTCAATCATTTCTCCGAACTGAAGGAGGAAGTGCAAGTGTTGAAGACAATTCATTCCTCCAAGGTAGAAGGGTTTGAGAAAGCCCTTGAAGAAGAGCACGTCAGCCTTAGCCTTGCGATGGGTGAAATGTCCAAGCACAAGGCGGTGTAAGAGGATGCAGAGGCAGATATAGCTGGGTTGGAGGTAGAGCTTATTGTCGCCAATCAAAACTTAGGGACCAAGACTCAGCATGTAGAGGAGCTCACAGAGCAACTCCGCCTGAGCAGAGACCCAGATGAAGTGATGAACTTCTTTGCAACTGGCCCTTCCATGGAAGGGAGTCATACCCTTGTGTCGAATGAGGCGGGGAGGTTCATCCTGGCGGCAATTTAGGCCATCCTTGAGGGTGGCCATTCCACAAAAGAAGACCTTTGCACTTGGTGTATTAGGAAACTAAATTCTAAATATGATCGCCAGGTGCGGGAAGGTCTTATTAAAGACAAAGTCTCCCTCTTTTCGCCTAAGGATCAATCGGGTGAAGATCAGCCTGATCCTTTTACTCCCAAGGTAGGAGAGAAAGCTGGTAGAGGAAGCCCTGGTCCTGAGTGCTCCTAAGCCGAAGAATGGCTGACAACTCCTCGATGTGACCTCCTGGATTCCAACTGAAGTCATCAGCTACCCCTTTATCCCTTTTTTAGCTATCTTTTCGCTCTCTTTTTTTTTGGGGCAGGTGGTGCCCACGTGATGCATGAAAAATGGTCTTTGAAAGAAAACGAAAGAACTTTCTTTTATTGCTATTCATTCATAATACATGTGTAAGTTGTTGGCATGCCACATGCAAGGAATTGGTTTCCCAGGTTAACTATTCTATAAGGTCCTTCCTTATTAGGATCCAATTTTTCAGTTGACTCTGCTGGCTGCGAGGCAGTAGCCCTTCTTAGGACTAAGTCCCCTTTTGAAAATTTGCGCCTATGGACGCGCTTGTTATAGGAGTCTTCCATTTTTCGTTTATACCTTAAGGTTGAAGAAAAGGCTTCAATCCTCAATTCTTCAATTGAGTCCAAAGCCAGGCGGAGTTGATCGTTGTTCTCATCTGGATTATACAACTGACTCCTGAAGGTTGGAAGGACTATTTCAACAGGAAGTCTTGCTTCCATTCCATACACCAAGTTGAAAGGTGTATGCCCTATTGAAGTTTTTTGGCTTGTCCTATATCCCCATAATACGTCTGGCAATTCGTCTGCCCACTTTCCTTTTGCCGCATCCAAACATCTTTTGAGGGCATAGATTATTGTTCTGTTAGTTACTTCCGCCTATCCATTCACTTGAGGGTGAGCCACTAATGTGAAATACAAGCGGATACCCTAGCTTGAACAAAACCCTTCAAATTTTTTTGAAGAAAACTGTGTACCATTATCAGCAACAATGGTACAAGGGATACCATAACGAGTAATGATATTCTTTCTCACAAACGTTATGACCTTGTCAGCTATCAGGCTTGTCACGGCTTCAGCCTATACCCATTCAGAAAAATAATCCACGACTACGAGAATATATTTCTTTTGTGATGGAGCTAGCAAAAATGGTCTGAAAAAATCCATTCCCCACTTGGCAAATGGAATAGGGGATAAGATTGGTACCATCTTTCCAGGTGGAAGGCGATAGGCTGCAGCAAATTTTTGGCACTTATCACATTTTCGTACAAAGATCTTGCAATGCTGCCTCATTTGTGACCAGAAATATCCCGTCTGAAATAAGCAAGCAATGAGGGCTTTGAATCCCTCATGATTGCCACAAATTTCGTCGTGAACCTCTTTCGTACTTGCGCAGCTTCTTCCATTGTAAGGCAACATAATAAGGGAGTTGAGTAACATCGCTTATAAAGTTATCCCTCAGGAATTGTATATCTAGAGGCATTTAAGCGGAATGCCCTAGGATGTGGCTCATTTGGGGGTACCTCCCCTATATTCATGAAATGCATTATTGGCATGAGTCAGCTCGTTGAATGACCAATGCTTGAGCTACGAGGACAATGGGCCCCTTCATTGTTTGCAGAAGAATATCATCTTCTTCATCCACAGGGATAGTAGAGGCTAGGTGGGCTAGCTCATCTGCTAGAGGGTTGTTAGATCGTCAAACCCATCTAACAGAGGCTATTTGAAATTCCAACAACTCTGCTTTTATTTTTTCGACATAAAGGCTCATATTTGGATCACGAGCCTGATACTCATTGATTTGGCTTGCCACTAACTGAGAATTTGTCAAGATTTTCAGCAAAGAAGCTCCCATGGATTTGGCTACCCTTATGCCTACTAATAAGGGTTCATATTCAGCAACGTCATTAGAGGTGGGAAATGCCAACTTTATGGCATACTTGTAAGAACTGCCATTAGGTGCTGATAATGCAACCCCGGCTCTATATCCGACAGCCATAAATGAGCCGTCAATGAACAGTTTCCAAGGCAATGCCTGGATATTGCTTGGATCTATGAATTCTGCCACAAAATCTGCCAAAACATGTCCTTTTATGGACTTCCAAGGCTGATATTTAATATCAAACTCCGCCAGTTCCATAGCCCATTTAACTTGTCTCGAAGGTCTGGCTGGTTTATACAACATTCTGGGCAGCAAGTAGTCAGACAAAACCAAGATGGAATGTGCTTGGAAATAAGGTTGCAATTTCCTGGCGGTAACCACAAGGGCAAGACCAAGTTTTACAATTAATGTATACTTGGTTTCAACTCCTTGATAGGTTTTGCTAACAAAATAAACAGCCTGTTGAACCCCTTTTCTTTCACTCACAATAACAGCACTAACGACAGTTATAGAGGTTGCTAAATATAAGAATAGGGGTTCACCCACCATTGAAGCCGTCAGTATTGGCAGCTGTTGAAGGGCCTGTTTTACTTGATCTAGAGCTTCTTGGTATTAGGGAGTCCAATGATTTAAAGAATAACCTTCACCCTTCTTAATACACTAAAGAATGGGATACATTTATCAGAAGATCGAGATAAGAATCAACCTAAGGCCGAGATCTTGCCAACTAATGACTATATGCCCTTTAATGTGGTAAGCGAGGTCAAGGCCATGACTGCCTGAATTTTATAGGGATTAGCTTCTATTCCCCGATTAGATACCAAAAAGCCAAGAAATTTTCCCGAGGAGATGCCGAATGCGCACTTTTCAAGGTAAAGGTGTAGCTGGGTTTTCCTCATAATTTGAAAAATCTCAGCTAAATTTGCTAAGTGTTGAGAAAAACATAAACCTTTCACCAACATATCATTGATATACACTTCAAAAGTTTTTTCCAATTAAGTGGGTAAAAATTATGTTTACAAGGCATTAATAAGTAGCCCCTACATTTTTCAAGCCAAAAGGCATAACTTTATATTGAAATAAACCTCTATCAGTTATGAAAGAGGTGTGAGGCCTATCAATAGGGGCAAGACTTATCTGATGGTACTCACTATAAACATCCAGGAAGGATATGTGGGATTGCCCACTATAAAAAACCACCAGAGCATCAATCTTTGGCAAGGGGAACTCGTCCTTTGAGCAGGCTTCATTTACGTTGGTGAAATCCACGCACATTCTTCACTTACCATTCGATTTTTTCACCATGAGTATATTGGACAGCCAGGTGGGGTAAAGAGAATGCACAATGAAACCCACCTCCAATAGTTTATCCACTTCAACAACTGCCACCTACCACTAATTAGCAGATTTATGTCTGCAAGCCTCTTTTACTACTTTCACACCCAGCTGAATATTGAGGTGGTGCATTATTAACGAGGGATCTATTCGTGGAAAATCATTGGCAGACCAAGCGAAAACATTCGCGTTGGCTTGCAAAAAGAGAAGCAACTCTTGAACCTCAAAAGGAGGCAAATCTGCTCCTACCTAGACTAGCTTATTTGTTATGTTCAGGTAGAGTTGAATGGCCATGGTTGAAGAACCAGGTTTCATTTCCAATGTAGGCAGGGGGAGAGCTGGCTCTTGTTGTTGTGATGTCTGAAGGGACTGCCTTTGCTATCCCCATTTCTATGGTTTGGGGGGGCTTGTTTCCAGCATGCACTCCAGTTCAATGCATAAAAGCTCTTACCCCACTGACTGGTCCCCATGCACTATTCCAACACCCTTTGGAGATTGGAGGATGATCTGGAAGTAGGATAAGGGAATCACCTTGAAGGCTTGGGTAGTCAGGCGGCCCACAATACCACCAAAAGATGTCGTCAACCTAGCAACAATGAATTGGGCGATCTTGTTGATGTATTTATCTTCGTCACATATTGATATGGGGCGGTCTATTTCCCCTTTGGGCAGGACTTTGTGATTTACTAAAACCCACTACAGGATAATTGGATGGAAACAAATGCTCTTCCTTAAAATCCAAATTGATTAAGGTTTTAAGGAAAATGGCATCTATTGCGCTCCCTTCATCAATGAGCACCCTTGGCTGTTGTTTCCCTGCAAGCAATAGAGGCACCAATAACGGGTCTGTGTGTTCATCTGGATTCGGTAGGGAAGAGAAAAGCTCTGCTACTACTTGATGGATAGAGGGAGCTACTAGACGAACAGAGGGATGTGTTCATCTAGATTCGGTAGGGAAGAGAAAAGCTCTACTGCTACTTGACGGATAGAGGTTACCTCTGTCCAATGCATGGTGGGACAAGAATCCCGACCACGTCATCCAGCTGAAGGGATGGGTTTTATTGTCAAAATAGCATTTACTCCGAAAATAACATCCACCTATTTAGTGCCTTCCGATTGGGTGGAATATGCCGCCTGGACTGGTGATGGCTAAAAACTTCCCTCCATGACTGCCAAAATCTGGTGGTGATACTCTTCTGGGGGGAGTTGCGGCGAGATCCTTTTCAAAAACATGTCTTCTATTGGATCTGCTACCTCAAACCCTTGTGCTAGTACCATATTCACTCCTCTAAGTTGTTGAAGCTTTCCTTTATGGTACTCCTCTGGGCCTTCCATAGGACGCTTGCCCTTATCTTGACTCTCATTTCTTTTAATGAAATGATCTAAATTGCCATGTCGGATCTGGTTTTCTATTTGATCCCGCAGATCCCAACAGTCTTCAATGGCATGTCCCTAGGCTTGGTGGAATTTACAATAAGGCTCGGAGTCTAACTTCTTCGAAGGCTTCGATGGGGGGAGTAGGTCTTTACTAGTAGACCATACCTCAACCAATACTTTCGCCTGGTTGACAATGAGAGGAGTGTATTCCTCATAAAAATCCCACTTAGGCTGGAGGAGACCATTGGGTCCACCTTTATTCTGCCGATCGTTGTTATCCAGGAAATTTGCTTTTTGCTTGTTGAAGCAATTGTTTCCATGGAAAGAAGAAGGAGCAATATCCACTGCACCTTTCTTCTCATCAGAAGAATGCCTCTCCCCATTTTACTACTTTGCCAGGAAACTACAGGAATGGAAGGAGTCATCCTGCTTTGTAAACTTCGTAACTTTGTCCCATAGTTCCGCCATGTCCCTAGGCAAGAAATCATCAATATCATACCAAAATCTTTGAGTCAGAAGACTTGACTTAAAGTATTATATGGCGATGGCATCATGAGGCCTCTTGCACTTGAAATATTGAGTCTTAAATTAATCTAAGTAAGACCGAAAAGACTCTTATTGCCACTACCGGACTTCGGAGAGTCTTTCAAGGTTATCTCTAACCTTTTGCCGTCCGGCAAAATATTGACAGAACTTGTTCGCCAGCTCCTACAAATAGATTATTTGGCCGACTGGTAGTTCGTTGAATCATTCATGAGCCATGCCAACAAGGTAGGATGGTAATACCTGGTAGAGAACTCCATTCGGACATCCATCCACCAGTATCATTTGCCGATAACTTCCAACGAAACTATTAGGATCAGAAGTTCCATCATATTGAGCCAAGACCGACTATTTGAACTTCTTGGGCAAAAGGGCAGTCATCACCTCTTCTATAAAGGGATATGTAGTCACATATGCCCTAGGGCGTCTACCCCCCATCGCCCGAGTGACCTGACGGACGATCTAGAGGATGATCCTCCTCCGCTGGTCACCAAGGGGTGTGCCCCGATTGTTCATCCAACTCTCACGAAGGCAGGACTGGAGCTTTAGGTGTACCAGGGGGAACTTCGCCCTTTTGGTTACAAAGCTCTCGTTTCAATTTCTCGAGCTGTTCACACAAGTGGCCATTTTCTTCCTTCACCACACAATGCCATTTCAATTGGTCGTTAATATGGCTAGAGTTTTGTAGGTCCTCTAGAAGAGGGGGGGTACGCCATTTTCTCGGATCAGCCGAATTTCTTCCAGCTGCTCAACCACTAGCTCCTGCTCCGCTCTAAGAGCTACAAGTTTAACTTTGAACTCCTCTTTAGCTTGGATTTTGAGGAACGAGTTCTCTCTTGGGCCTTCCTCATGAGGAGGCTCACATTGGGCACTAGGTAGCACATCCTTCCCCTTGCTAGTATCCTCTGTCTAACGACATCTCCGTGAAATAGAGACGCTTGATTTAGCAGGGCTAGCCTTCTCCCACTGGCTTCATGAAGAGTGACGAGTTGAAGGATCCCTTTGAATATATGAGAATGTGGAAAATCGGGTGCAACAACTCGATTTCCCATAGACAGCGCCAATTGGTAGAGCCTCTTAGAATAGAGGAGTACTCAAAAACAATCATAAAGGGGCACAAGAATTGGTGACCCAGTTCCACCTGATAGGTGTATGTCTGGGGGGAGAGCTATGCTCCCAAAGTTTAGAAACAATATTATAAGCATTTTGCTTCTTTCTTCTCTCAGATTGCATCCCTTTCAAAAGTTAACCTCCCCCAACTATTTATAGGGGAGGCTAAACAAGAGGTGGGGATCATGAGGGGTTCCCCACGATCCCACGATTTGGTAATAAATGATATTTAACTAAACCAGTTACTACCATAAATTATCATTAATGTGGTCCCGTTGACTATCATCAAAATATGTTTTGTCGTTACTGTCATAATGTATCGCAATAGGCGACAATCTTTGTTTAAGATCTAGTGAACTAGATGTCCTAAAGCTTTATCGAGTCGATCCCGACAATCAGTTCCACGCAGGCAAACCTAACCTCCAGCAGTCGCTTCATGCAGGTGAGCCTGTCAAACGAATATTCTTGTCGAGGTCGCCATTCAGTCAGATCTAGTAATTGTTCCTATCGAATCCACCGTGCTTCCATGGGTGATTGGATCCTGAAACTTGGATAGTTGGATCTTCCGAACCCCTTGGATAGTCAGATCTAACCGGTTCTTCAGGTAATCAGATTTATGTTAGCTTTAAGATGTAAGGAAAGTTTCAACCCTCATCATTATGTGAAGGAAGATGTATGGAGTAATGTTTGAATGTGGGTGGCTTATTGGCCTCATAAATTCTCCCCTCTTTTTTTATTTTCCTTTGGTGGTTCCCTCATTTGCATCACATGAAAGGCACTTTGCTAGTGTTTGTCCACCGGTCACCACCTAACATCAGGTGTGAAGGTGGATCAACCGACCATTATGAAGGCTAGGCGATGACCACAGCAGTTGACAAGGGGGTAGTAATTGGCCTCATGCCTTCTTGGGTAGTGCCACATAGCAAGCAGGTGGGAGGGTCAATTAGCCTCCCAAGATCAGGCAAGAAGTATGTGGCAATCAACTGATGACTAGGGTAGCTGACACCCAAGATAAATGGTGGAATGGGGGAGCAATGGCCAATTGAAGAACCAGCCGACACCTAACTCAAGTGGGAAGGGATGCGGCAGCTGACCAACTAAGGTGTCAACCAGTGCCCAACTCAAGTGGAAAGGGGTTGGTAGCCAACCTGCGAAGGGAGGGGTCAATGCCCTCCTTTAAGCGAGCCATGGGGCTAACTGGCCAATGGAGAGAGGGGCTAATGTGCAACTTCAGCTGGGTGGGTGGCGCCAAACAACTGCATGATGAGGGGGTCGATGTCTAACAATAGCTTCCGACGAGCAATCTGATGCTCCTCCATGTTTACCTCCACTCTCTCTTGGATGGGTCCATCTTGAAAGATGGGACCAAGATCCATGCTGCATAGAAAAAATTCCACGTTGAGGGGGGAAGTAAAACTAAGCTTTTTGTCATCATTTTCCATAGATGACGTCATTTGATTTGCTTTGAGGGCCGTCGTTAAGGCCACCAAAGGTCATCAAAAAATTTGTAAATCGCATGAAATGAAATATAACCAAGAAAAATAGGAATAAATAAGGTGCCACATGAAAATAGAGGGTTGTTGACCCAATTCCTCTTGGTATGGGTGTACGTTTGGAAAGGAGATCTAACCCTTAATATTTACTGTATGTGATGTAATAGATGAGCTATATGTCCTTTGGGTTGCTCCCTTTGGACGTGTCCTCCATCATATAAGTCGAGGACCCTTTCATAGAATACAAAAGTAGATGGTTACACTTTTGAAGAAGTGTGACCATCAAAGTAATGAGACTTGACCACGTAACCACTTAAGGAAGTGAAGTGGACTCATGCCTCTTCACCTTCCGAGACAGACCAGGTCAAGCAGGTTGAAATTTCAATCACGAGTCTCTTGAATTTATTTTTACGAGGGTAATTTCCTCCCTCAAATGTTCGCCAACGACATGAGGTTCTATGATGAGACTATATTCCAACACTACACTCTGCTAGATTGCTACCCTTCATGATGCTACATGGTACTCTCTTGTTTTGCGGTAAACAAGCATTTAATGCATCGTGGCAATAAGCATTTCGAAACATGTGTGGTATTCTTGTTACCATCGTCGTATCATCTTGTCACACTATTTTCCTTATTTTAGTTTTTTTTTATTTCTTTTGATGTATGGATCGCCAATGTTGTGTCTTGCATTATTCTCCACGGTGGTCATTTATTATTTTGAGACATGAAAGGCATTTTTTGTGCAAGGATCAAGCTATCTAAAAAACAGATATAAGGAAACCCAAGTGAGAGCACCTTCCCCACACCCCCCTCCCCCACAAAGGTAATCTCAACCACCGCTCCTACCATCCTCACCATCAGGGGCCCTAATCGATCACAGTGAGCCGATGAGGGACCCCTCCCCTCACTTTCCATCAAATCGGCACCCTCCCTCCGTCTATTTGGATAAAGGTTTCATTTCTACATTCCCTCCCATGGTTGTAGCAACCTTCATCGTCCTCCTCCCACTCCAATACTCTTCCTCTCACCACATGTCGACGTTAGCCTCTGATTACCAGATGTCAAGGCTGCCCTATTGTCGTGGATGTGGATCATGGTGATGGCACGCTCACCCTCGCGCCTCAGTACCCCTGCAGCTACCTCTGTCCATGTCTAAACCACGCTTGAGTTTACACATAACCAATTTATTGGCCAACTTGCTTCTAAGTAGCTCCTTTCAATGACGTGGTTGTGTTACTATCTTTTTTTCTTACTTTATTTTATTTTTATTTTATTATTCCCCCCATTTCAATCAATAGTTTCCCCCTTAAAAAAACATTCCATTAAAATGGAAAGAATCCGATACATAAAGATACATCCCTAAAGGAGAAGAGAGAGAAGAAGGAGAAGCTCAACACTCTCAAAAGGGAAAGGTAACACCTCGTAAAAACAGAAGAAAGACCAAAACAACAGAAATAAGAAGATAAGAAACAAAAGAAAATAAAAAAGAAACATCCAGTATACGAGAACCAGTCGAATTCCTTTAAGACAAAAAGGATAGCAACCGCACGCTCATTGATACGACAGCACCAACAAGACAAAATCTCGAAGAATCATACTAACAAGAATACCAAATTAATCGACGTCCAACTCGCAGCAGAAACCTCAACCGTAATGAGCATAGGGTCACACATGGTCCCAAGAACAAAACTAAAAATACAAGAAAAACAGACCAAACCAACACCATCAGACGAGATCCAGACCCACCGCACAATCCCCAAAGCCCAATGCTACGGCCGACCGACCTCCACCAACCGTCAACAAGCGATCAAGCGAACAAGACCGTAGCCCCCACGCCCATCGACGTCGATCCGACGAGTACCACAACCGCGACTCCCACAACCGCCGACACCAATCAAGGTTGCCGCAACCGCAACCGAACCCATAACCACCAACACCAATCAGAGACACCACGACCACGATCCAAAGAAACGATCACACACCACTATCGCTTGATCGTAAACAGCCACAACCATGCCACGCAAACTAAGGCCATCATGACCACTCAACGACAATAAGCACTGCCAACCGCATCGGGAACATCAACCAACCACCCCAAGACACAAAAGGGAGGTGTAATGCGAGGAAAAGATCCAATCAATGGATAAGGAGAGGTCCAAAGGAAGAGGAGGAAGATCTGGCAAGGAGCCCGATCAGGGTGAGGGCGATGCTACGGTTAGGTTTTTTGGTCAAGAGAGTGGGAAAAGAAAGGGCACACTACTTTTGGTCTCAAGTACGTAGTTACCCACTCCTTCCCGTGGGGACTCCTTGTCAAGAGTTGTCACTCTCCTTTGGAGAGAAGGAAGGGCAGTATTGGTTATCCCTTTCCCCTTTGACTATGGAGGCAAATTCCCATCCCATTAATTAAATTCTCATCTTGCAAAAAGAATAAAGGAAGGCACCTTTTGTATTGAAGTCAATTATTTACAAAAATTATTCTCACACAAGCATAAACATGAATCAACACACGTAACATACCACATAAAATTATCCAATAGTTTCAAATTTTTAAGACCACTAATGTGGCAACTACTGTTCCAGACCTTTCAATGCGTAGAACATAAGTTAACGATTACATCGATGCTTTAATTAGTTATATTGATTGCTTCTTAATGAACATATCTTATATCACATGCCTGATTTTTTTTAATTAATCTTAATTATATTTACAAATGATAATAAGTATATATAATTAATAAATTTGATGCATAATATAAGTAATATAGATAACTTAATGTGAAAAATATTATAAGACTATCACCAAACTATTTTATAAATATGAAAACAAGCTTATCCTTGCATGTATGCTCATTTAGACACTTCCCAACTTTCCGACCATGCATGCTCTGCATCAACTCTAACATCATTGCTTTTTGAAAATATACAATAGTACAAGCACCATGTAGCATCGATATTATAGCACCCATGTTACAATGTTACGGTGCTATGCTGTCAACATTACTTTAGAATGCTGCTGAAATTGTATTAATGCTAAGGCAACATTACACTATCATTATTATAGTATTGATTATCAATATTATGCTATTACAACACCAATGCTACAGTCCTATGAAGCCATTATATCACCAATTTTATGCAATTTGTATCATTATAATATCAATGCTATAGTGATGTGGTATTGCTATAACATCAATGCCACGATGTTATGTTGCTATAGCATTGACATTGCGCAACACTCGAATATTGTACCCTTTCGTCTTCTCCTTGCTCATTTTACTGGTTTGCAAATAGTTTGAATTTTTAACATCCTTCTCTTCTTCCTTTCCTCCACAACCTCCTACGCCTATCCACCACGTCATCTACCTTCAGCCACACGCAACCCCTCCAACGAGCAAAAATCAAACATCACTGCAGGAAACGTTCTCTACTCCTTTAACCATGCACTCCTCCAACGACAAAAAGGCATGCATGAATGGCTGTAAATGCAGATGCATTTATTACACAATCTTTAGGCTTATTCATCTTACATTGAACCAGTCAAAACAAATTTCCTAACCAACCCAAGAGGGGTTTGTGTGCGTGGAAAATAAAGTACAAAAAAAAGTAAAATCATTTTTCATTTGATTAAAAATTTTCTATATCATTTTCCTCATACTTATGCACTTTCCGTCACTTAGGGTGAATTCCACCGTTTTTCTTGTCATTTAAAAAATAACTTTCATATCACAGGAGGTGACATTTTCAAGGGAAATTACGTAAAATGATTTTCATTTATTTTCCAATGCGTGCACAAACACAAAAAAAATTCAACCAGAAGGAATTTAAAGGCAAAATTACTCCAATTTCATTTCCTTTATTTTTCCATTGATTCCAAAACTATTTTCTTATATTTTCTTATATTTTAAACACCTCCTTGACTACCCTCTAATATTTCTAGAGAACCGAAATAATCTGATTCAGTCCAGAAAAGTGTCAACGAAGAACACCCCCGTACATCATGTTGCCGGTCTTATTTTTTATAACTTGGGCAACACCAAGACTCACCACTCGTTGCAATGTCTAACCATCCCCCTAGCTAAAAAAGGGTAAACCTTACTTAAAAATTCCGGTATTGCGTTATGGGATTGTATATGGTACGTAATCTTAATTTTGCTTTTTCAAACTAATCATAAAAAGTATAACCTTGAATTGGAACAGAATTATGACAATATGTATGCACAAGGAACAGATTCGATCTGATTTTTACTTTATGAACACCCAACCCAACCATTCGAATGGCATTTCTCATCTATTTTTCCTAATATCACAAATTTTAACACGAAAAATACTACCATTAGACGAATTCCAAAAACTAAGGAAAAGATATAGTTTACCACGACTCGCATAATCATGTAAAAGCAGGAAAAAAACTAACTCTTTTCCAAGCAAATAAGCATCATATTACAACAAAGGACTTCAAAAGGGACCTTGAACTTACACCTGGCTATAATAAAAATCATTACGAAACACTGACTTGATCTAAATAATGCATCCCCTAGAACCGAAGCAACTCTTTTTAAAAAATCCATATACTTGATCCAGTCGAATCCAACCCAACAGCCTCAAACCGGATTGGACTGCGGTTATCTCATCTGTTTTGTTACGTCAGCGCAGTAGTATTATTTAGCTTCCTCGAGAATCAATAAAGAACAAAGCAATTACCTGATCAGAAAGCAACCTCATCCTTTCGGCACTTTGTGCTGTCCCATCCTCAGAAACACCCAGGTTTACATCAGCCACGATTACGAAACGAATCTACTAAATTATTTGACCCATAATGTCCAGAATATTAAGGGCATGGGTCGAAACACTTGTAGATTGGGTAAGAAAATGCATGTAAACATTCCTACAATTACCACCGTAGCATTTTTAATATGAAGTCTACAAATAAATGACTTGCACCCTATCAATCACTATGTATTCTATTTTATATAATCTTGAAAAATCCCATCCAATTAGCACTCGACCTCAGCAGTTCAATTTTAATCAGTCGAACACAATAACCTGCAACACAGTGGGCCAATCGGCCTTCAAAATATTCAAGTGACGTATCACATCACATGGATATAAATGACTAGCAATTCGAAGCTGTACACTGCCCTTCAAAATGATTCCTAAAAGAAGATGACCACATAGAACCAAAAATAAATGCAAAATGGAGATTCAGCGGCCTGTAAAAATTTGTGTAGCTCAAAAAATATCTAAACTATGGCTAATGATATGTCTACATGCATACTTGGTGCCTGCAGGATTCGATCCAGTGCCAAAAACCTTTAATCAGTAGCTGGAAATCAGATGACCGTGCATTGTGCCCATTCAAGGGCCACTTTAAAGGTGACTTCTTGGAAGTGGGGAGTGATAAGAGAAAACTTTTCCATGATTAGGAGGAAATCCCGGGTGATGAAAGAAATGTTTTGCTTTTTCCTCACATTTGGACGAGAAGGTACTTTTCACCTAAAAAATTTCTTGCATAGTGGAGAAGATTTCGAACATGAAGGACAACGTCAAAGAGACAGATCACCAATGGTAAATCTGTACATAACTCCCTATTTCGATGCAAGATGCTCCTTTCCGTTCCGCCTTCGTTAAATCATCCTTATTTTCCCAAGCCCCTCCCCAAATCCGAGTAGGCCATTTAAAAAGGCATTTACACAAATACTTGCACAAGCATTGGATATCACATAAATATCACTATGTTTTACATAGCTAAGAGATTTAATCACAAAGTTACTCCGATGTTATAGTTCAATCCCCTCCTCAGCATCAGATCACAACCCTCCCTATATATATAATATGAGGTCATAAACTGACATGGGAACTGATTTGGACTGACATTGGTGAAATTAAGTACTTAGGATCCATTTTAGAGATAAGATCGAATAAAAACTTTAAAGGAACAACTGAAGAGGGAAATCTCATCATTGAGTTCTAGCATTCACAAGTAGCCAAACCCATGACATATTGATGCATGAATATCAAGGAAAGGAGAAATTTCATTAGTTTGAAGATTGGAGTATAAAAGAGAGATGATGAAACTCATTTTCCGACTTTTTCCACAAAATTTAACAAATTATTTAATGAGGCTTACAGAGGCATTTGTGTAAAGATTATCAACTTTACGTGGCATCTATGTAAATATGAAAATAATGGGGGCATATATGTAATATCAAAAATTTATAAGGGCATTTATGTAAAGACCCCCTTAAAATTTGTTCCAAGTAAGACATTAGAGAATATATGAGTCAGAAAACCAAGTTCGTTAAACATAACGAAAATGTTTGTTGATATGTCTGATTATGCCCAGTTAACCGGTAAGGAAAGGGGGGAACTTTGATGCTATCCCAAATTTCTAAGAGGCAACCAAATAGCCACTGGGAAACAACTTACCCAACATCACTGAAGCAGCAGAGTTTGGTAGCTCCCGGAGGCAATCCCAGTCACAGTTTGTCTTCCATATTTGAAGTTCAGCACACAAAACATCCCAATAAACCTTCCAGCATATGGTTCTGCTTTTAGCCTGAAGGTGAAAGCATCAAGATCTTAGAACCATGGATATGAATGGATGAATGGATGGATGGATGAACTCGCAATGACGATGACATGTTTGACCCTCCACTAGTATGATGTCATGGCATGTCATGGCAGTGAATTCCAGTGGTTCCACAAGACAAATGGAATGAAAGCATTTCTCACATGCTCCTAGGATGTAGACCAAACAGCCAATTCAATCATGTCCCATTGCCAGTACTTGATACTCAAAGTGATAGCAGCAAATATGTTTAACGACAATTCTACTACATGTCAATGATCCTAATGCACAAAATTAGGTACTAGATCATAATGACAATAACTTCTCTTGATGAAACATGGAAATGACAGAAGTGATCCTAGGTGCAGAACCATCAGGAAAGGATGAAGATGATATTGATGAAGTAAGATGCAGCATGATGCACCATGGATTCATTTCTGCATTCTTCGTAAAGGTCCAGAAGAGCATATACATCATTTCCAGCTACTGATAGGCAGGAGCCCCATTACTTTCAGCTGGAACACCGTTTGCAGAATCTTTTCTTCTACCAAATGGATTTTTGGAGAACGTGGAAAGAATGTCAAGGATCACCAAGAAAAGAAGCATACCCAACTCTTCCTTGTTACAGGCTACTTTTCCTCCATAGGCGGAATCAAACATAAAACATTTTTGCATTCATTAACAAAATGAGAGGTGATAGCATAACAATAATAAATATATTTTTTGTCCATTTAGGAAATTCCATAAATTAAATTACAAAACTCCAACTTGAATCTACTCTTCAGCAAGATTTTCTAAGAATATATCTCCAACTAAAACAACATAGAAAACACGTACAAAAACACACAATGCAACATAGAAAACACAGACAGAGCAATGCAACCCACTTTCTAAAAAAAAAAGAGCAACACACAATGCAACCATAGAAACTAAGAACAAATAGCTAAAGAGATGATTACAAGGTGCAAGAGTACTATAGACATAAATGAGTTAGTAAAACTGCATAGATTGTGCTGTCCAAACTTGCTATCAGTGTAGCTAAGAACACATGCCAAGCCCCTAAAAAGGAGTTAAGTGATCTTAACAATGGCAAAGATAACAATATATCACCAAGCAATAAGCATTGACCTATTCTCATTAGAAAAAAGGTTTGTTTTTAAACTATGCAACTAGCTACAGATGATAGCAATCTCCTACACTCGAACCATGCATAGAAGTGCATCACTTAGTGCATAGGCATGCATACCATTTAGAAAGGCAGACAAAAGGACAAGATGGTTAACCTATCCCTACAGTTTTAGCATTAGCCAAGGCAGGCTCTCTGACTCCCCAACCTGACAAAGCATTGTAAGATGACAAAACCAGAAATCTCACATAAAGATTCAAAAAAAATATGTGCATATGGTAGGGTACAAGTAGTCAAAAGCCCAGAAGAAAACACATGACAATTTACGTGATAGTATCATCCAACGCGGGCCTCTACTATATGCATACAGGTTTTATTACGAAAAACCAGTTTACCAAAGCTGCATTAAGCACAAACATTATTAACAACCAACTTCTAAAGAGGCATATGTAACACCCAAGGCACCTTGTCTAAGTTACACAACAAGTACAACCTTGGATGCAGGCTAAACTTATCAGTTCCCATAAGGAAAATGTGATAATGAATAAATATAGCAGAGAATCTCCTAATAACCAAAGGGATCACAAATAAATGTATTGAGAAAATAAAAGGATATTGTATTCTTATGCCACGTCCAGAACTGGGAAGGATAGCACCCTGCAAACTCTGATGAACAGATGTTGCACTGCTTACATCCTGCAACCAATCAACAGATATTATGTGCAGAACTAGCCTTTACAATAAATAAAGATAAGTTTGTCAAGAAGTAAAGCCTTTGTTATATTGAAAGCAAAATCCCAGGCACGTATAAATAAGATGGGTGCCTGGGTAAAATACAAAGGCATCCTACTTAAGCAACAAGCTAAAAAATATCAAACACGGACTCAAAGAATAACGTCTCGAACAAAGTTTTTGTTTGAAAGATAAAAATAGATAAGTTAATGATATCTTACCTCAAATTCGATAAAACAGACAGTATTTCGTTCTTGTCGTAAAATCTTCATTTGTTTAAAACCAGGTTGCCTGTTCACAGAAAAAGTTACATTATGTCATCCCTCTAATGAAAAACACATCTAACAAAAACATTACGAACATATACATACACATTAAATAAGCCCCTCAATTCATCTTCAACAATATTCTCACCAAGATTGCCAATAAAAAGAGTATTGCACGGGGGATTGTCTTTCATATTCTGCAGAAATGAGCCCACTGGTTTGAGATGGTTATTGAATAATAAGAGACAAATAGAAGTGGAAGATTAAAGTTACAGTATGAGGAAGTTTTATTTGGATAAGCATAAAGATACCATATACATGAAACTGTTGTGTCAATTTATAAGGAACACCTAACACATCCTCAAAATTCTAGACTACCAATCCTTTTCTGTAAGGTACAGATGGTTATCTCACCACCTCATTAACAGTCATTATCTTGGCTGCTAATTTAGGACGTCACATAACTGCCCATCAAAACTTCCATAATTACATGAATGCTTCTGCAAAAAATAATTGTCACACATAGGCCTGAGAAGGGTTTAGTTTCGACCAACAAAGTGACCCAAAAGTCCCAACATAGGACTGAGCAGGGTTCAGTTTTGACCAACAAGTGACCTAAAGGTCCCAGACTAATTATACCAGGTTAGGTTAATTTAGGCTAGGATTGGGAATGCCCCGTGCAGGAATAAATTTTGTCAACCTGTTAAAGAAACATGTTGGTTTGGGTAAAAGAGATGTCCCAACTAGGCCCAACCCATAATCCATGAAAATTCTAATTTCAAATTGTACTTAAGACCACACCACACTTCTAAAATGAATTCGTCAATTCCCCCACCAGTGTTTTCTGAAGGGTAAAGGATGGCTAGTAGAGGTTAATAGCCATCAATTCTATTACTCTCCAAAGGAGTGGGGGGTAAGGAGAATTATGTGTTTTGTCCAAAAAGAAGAAAGAGGCATCGCCTCCCTTACAACATTTTCAGCATAGACTCTTTCCCCCTTAACAACCACCCTGTTCATTTTGAACCAAAAGACACCTAGACCTGCAAAACCTTCTCAGTAGCTGGAGCAAGCACACCAGCCTGGAAAATACCCCACAAGGCATCAACTGAGAAGACAGCAGCAATCTGGAGCTACAGCTGCCTCCCAACACTCCATAGCCAAAGGACATCAAAGAAATAAATGCTCCAAATCCTCCTGATCTGAACAGCACAAGAATCACAAGGTAGACTCCTCTGGGCCTACTCCTAAGAGCCTTCTTAACCAATTTCTATTCCCCTTGTCTTCCAAGTGGCCACACAGTCCAGAGAATCCAAACCTGGAAAAACATCATTATTTCCCTACTCATAGTGAAGTAGCTTGTAGCATTCTTACGAAGGGATGAACCCCTGTTCCAGTAGTAGCAATTTGGATGCCATCTTTAGGAACCAATCTCTGCCGAAAGAGATTGAAGATCATCAAACCTTGCCTCAGTCAAGTTTTCCCCAACCATTACTATCAACATTTCTTGGCATCGGACCCTCCCAGCTTGTCCCAAGGCAACATCCATTTGTCAAGCCAAAATCTGAATGCTCCACCATTACTAAGAACAGGCCCAAAAAAACCACTCACCCTACCAGAGCAAACCCCTCTCTAGAAAGATAATGCACCATGAGGGATCTGAAAATGATCACCCCAATTCGGAACAGGATCATAGGATCACATAACAACTTACACCGCAAGTTCTCAATAGACATCAGCTTGACCACCCACTTTGTCTGTGTAAAGAAATAAAGTTGAGCTGTATTCCCAAGAAAATCCTAGACCTGTATTTACAGAGAGAGGCTATGAAAAAACTATGAACAAGCCCTCAATGAAATGAAAAATAGCAAAACTGAGGAATAAATGGAAAACGATAACAAAACTTTCTATACTCCTTAAACTAGAGCATAGATGTTCACTCTCAGCTTGGAACAGCAAAAATCAAAGGAAGTCCTAAGAAGCACCTTGGTGTACATATTTGCGGATTGTTCTTCAGAGGTCACATGGGATGTGTAGACCAGTCCCTTTTGAATCATGTCGCAGGTGTAGTGACAATTTGCTTCTACACGTTTTGTCCTTTCATGGAAGACTATATTGTTGGCAATTAAAAGAGTTGCTTTATTATCACACTTCATCTACATAGGGCTAGTTGAAGATATGGCCAAGTCATTGAGAATAGAACAAACCCACATTAGCTCACATGTGGTTTGGGCCATCACTCTATATTCAAATTCAGCACTAAATCTGGCCTCAATAGTTTGTTTCTTGCTTCTCCATCTGACCAAATTCCCTTCAACAAATGTACAAAACTCAGGTGTGGACTTTCTATCCTTTGGGCATCCAGCACAATCGACATCTGTATAGGCCATCACATCCAATGTGCTTCCTCAAGTGACTAGCAACCCTTTCCCGAGTGCAGATTTTAGGTACCTAAGTATCATCATATCTACATCCCAGTAAACTCTTATTGATTTGTCCATGAATTGACTCACTTTTCTCACCACAAGAGCAATGTATGGTCAGGCAACTGTAATATAAAGCAGTTTTCCTACCAGATCCCTAAATTGCCTCACATCAATTTGCTATGAGTCATTATCATACAAAGGTACACTTGAATCCATGAGAATGGATGCTGGTTTGGCACCCAATATCCCAATCTCTTGGAGTAGATCTATTATATACTTTCGCAGAGAAAGCACAATTCCCCAAGCATTTCGAACCACCTCAATCCCAAGGAAGTATCTGAGCAGACCCAAGTCCTTCACGACAAAAGTGTTTAGCAAGGAATTCTTTAGTGGTCTTCATCCCACAAGCATCATCACTAATCAAAATGATGTCTACATATACCAACATAACTCTTCCCTTCTCTATTGTCTTCGCAAAGAGAGAGTGGTCCATGGATGGTCTTTTGAAGCCAATCACCTCAATGATACCAGATAATTTTTAGAACCAAGCATGTTAACTCTGTTTAAGTCTATATATCATCTTGTGTAGTTTACAAACCTTAGAACACTCCCCTTCAGCCTTGAATTCCGAAGGCAGCTGCATGTACGCCTCTTCTTGAAGATCACCATAAAGAGTCATGTACTTCACATCTAGCTAGTGTAATGGCCAGTTCAAGTGAACTGCATCAGTGATAAGTATGTGCGTTGTGGCAGGCCTTGCAATGGGCGAGAATGTATCAAAAAAGTCTACTCCATATATTTATGTATATCCCTTTGCCACTAAACAAGTCTTCTATCATTCAATTAACCCATTTGGTTTATGTTTAATTGCAAATAGCCATTTGCAACCAACTTCAGTAGCATCTATTGGTGGTTCTACACGACTCTAGGTGCCCTATGATATCAAGGCAGACGTCTCCTCTATTACGATTGAAATGATATCACCTTGGCAGACATCTCCCAAGGTGCCCTATTATGGGGTCCCTTGGATCCTTTATATAGGAAGCAACCCAAGAGACAAAACATGTACAAGGACCAAAAAGAAAAATAGCAGGGACTGAAATGTAAAAAGATAATTATTCTACCGCTCTCCCTCAAGCTAAAGCATAAGCATCAGACATGCTCAACTTGGTGGAAAGATACTCTAACTATTTCCGTGAAAGAGCCTTCATGAATATATCTGCAAGTTGGTCCTTAGTAGAAATATATGAAGTAGAAATCTTGCCCTGTAGCACTCATTACGAATAAAGTGACAATCCGCCTCAATATGTTTTGGCCTTTCATGAAAAGTTGGATTATTAGCAATGAATGTAGCAGCTTTGTTATCACAATACATAGGTATCGCTCCTTGGACATCCACTGCAAAATCATGCAATAAAGATTTTACCGAAGAAGCTCACATGTTGTATGGGACCTAGCTCGAAGCTCAAATTTTGTACTTGACTGAGATACAACAATCTACTTTTTACTTCTCCATGTCACAAGATTACCCCCAACAAAAGTACAAAAACTTGTAGCAGAGCATCGATCCTCGTGAGCCTGTGCATGATCAAAATAAGAATATCCTAATATAGAAACTTCCCCATGAGCTCTGTAGTATAAATCTTTTCTAGAAACACTTTTTAAATATCGTAACACTTGCAACACTCCTAACCAATGTACCTCCCTGAAAGCTTGCAAAAATTGACTTAAACGATCAACAACAAAAGCAATATTTGGTCTAGTAACAGTCATATACAGCAACTTACCAACCATGATTCCGTATCTAGTAACATCCTCAAAAAGAGGACTATCATCATCCACGAGTTGAAAAGAAGGATCAAGTGGTACTTTAACAGGTTTGCATTCTATCATGCCCACATCATGTAACATATCGAGAACATATTTTATTTGAGACAAAACCATACCATTCTTCAAATGATATACATCAATGCCCAAAAAGTAGTTGATCTATCCCAGATCCTTAGTAACAAATTATAAATGAAGAAAGGCTTTAGTATCTTTCAATACCACCCATATCACTACCAGTTAGCAATATATCATCAACATATACAATAAGAATAACTGACCAAGACTAAGTATGCCTAGAAAGCATAGAATGATCTACAGAAGATCTGGTAAAACCAAACTCCTATACTGCTTTGCTAAGCCTATCAAACTAGGCACGGGGGCTCTACTTAAGCCCATAAATCGCCTTCCGCAACCTACACACTTTATGACACTCCCCCTGTCGCACAAAACTCGAAGGTTATTGCATACAGGCCTCCTCATCAAGATCTCTATAAAGAAAAGCATTATTAATATCCAACTAAAAAACAAGCCAATTATTATTTACCACCAAAGAAAGAAGAATGCATACTAAATTTAAATGTGTAACAAGAGAAAAAGTCTCAAAATAATCAATATCATGTGTCTTGAGTATAACCTTTTGCTACTAACCGTGCCTTGTACCTTTGTATAGATTCGTCAGGTAAGTATTTCAGGATAAACACCCACCTACACCCCACAATTGATGCTTTAGGGGATAGATCAACTAACTCCTAAGTATCTCGGGAGATAAATGCCTCCATCTCCTCCTATATAACTATAGTCCATGACTCATCCTCAAAAGCCTCAACATGATCACAAGGTATATGCTGACCATCAATAGTAGCTGAAAGCATTTGTCCTGAAGAAGATAAACCATCAAAGCTCATATGACGTGAAATAGCCTAGCGAGCACAAGATCTAATGCATTTCCTCTAGGCAATAGCAAGATGTAAATCTTGCTCATCAGTAGAACTTACCTAACCACCATTAAAAGTCCACAGGAATGGTATCAGACTGAACAGGAATGGTAGTAAGAGGCTCAGCAATAGATTTAAGTCAACGATAATAATGATAAGGATAGGAAGAAACAAAATTTGATGTCGCCGATATATCGGTGATATATCGTCGATATATCGGTATCTCCGAGTCTAGGCATATCGATGTTATATGTAGTATCTTTTTTCCATGATATCGGCGATATATCGCCGATATCACAATATCACCGATATATTGGGCGACATCTCCCAAATATCAGCAATATAACACCAACAGCAGCTACTGTTGAGCGGGAAAGCTACTGACGATGGGCGGGAAACTTGGAAAAACTCGTAGGCGGGAAAGGAAATCAAACTCACGGGTGCTCACACACATGAAATCAAACTCGCAGGCAGGAAGGGAAACACACAGGGAAATAGGGATCTGAGAAAGTCACACACACACAGAGTTTATCGTGATACGCACACTTTTTCTTCAATATATGACATTATCGATATGTAACTAGTGTATTTTTATTATGTTTTCATTTAAAATTCATCTTCTAGGCATTTCTTCATGATGTATGAGTTATTAAAATGTCAACTTTTAAATTTGTATATTTTTTGACATTTTTTTACCTTTCTGAGCGATTTCCCCAAGATTTACCGATATCAGCGATATATCCACGATATATCCCTTTTTTGACTTGTCGATACGATATCGATATTGATATTTAAAACCTTGGGAAGAAACAATATCAGATGTTGCTCGACAAAATCCGATAGGCTCATAGTGGTGATAGGAAGAAGTGTTAGAGGAGTCCTCACTATCAGAACAATAATATGGAACATCCTTAAAAAAAAAAATCAATACACATAAAATTTTATATTCACTGGATCATAACACCGATACCCTTCTAGATCCTAGAGTATCCAAGAAAATTACATTTAATCAAGAGATGAGCTAACTTGTCCCCACCAATAAGATAAACAAAAGCAACACAACAAAAAAAAATCGACAATAGCGAAAAGGTTCCTGATCTGTAAACAGAAGTGAAATGTATACCACCACCTAAAACAGGAGAAACCCGATTAACGAGAAATGCATCGGTCAAAACATCAGTCGAAAAATAAGCAGGAACATGCATATAAAACAATAATGTCTGGACAACATCAAGAAGGTGTCGAAGCTTCCATTCAGCATGTAAGGCGTACACACAAGAAGTTTGATGAATAACACCCTGCAGAGTAAACTAGATAATTAGGTATTTACGAACTCCATAACAATATCACTTCAGAAGATCGTATAGTAGTAGAAAATTGAGTCATTTCGTTGAAATAATTTTCAATCACAGGAACTTCTAATTTTTGTTTCATCATGAAAACCCAAGACATTCTAGAATGATCAACAAAAATGAGGAAAAAATGAAAGCCCCTAACACTGGTGACCCAACATAAGCCCCACACATCAGCACGATTCAAAAAAAAAACAAAACTAATCCTCTTATTAGTAGAAGGAAAAGAGAACTTATAATGCTTGCCTAGCAGACAAGCATCGCAAAGAAACCGATCAGGAACATGAAGATAAGGAAACTAGCGTCGTAAGACAATCGGATTTGGGTGACCAGGTGAAGATGCCACTGTAAAGCAATGGTGGCTCCAAAAGTAGCAACAACTGTACGTGGAAGAGAAAGATAGTACAACCCACTCTGTTCAAGTCTACCAATCTGCTTCCTCGTCTAGAGGTCCTACAAGAAGAAATACTTATCATAAAATACCTCTATACAACAGAGATCTCTAGTAATCTGACTGATAGATGTCAAATTCATACCAAAACTAGGTGCATGCATAACATCAAAAAGAGGAAAAATATCAATCAGTCACATCACCCAGCCCGGTAACATATGACAAGCCTCCATCAGCAACATAAACCTGAAAGGATTTGTCAAGTGCATAAAGAGATGCAAACACAAATAAATCACCTGTAATATGTGAAGATGCTCCAAAATCAGCCACCCATCATGGACCACGAGATCTAATTGATACGACAACCTGCTCACCTTGCCGAGTAATAGAAGCTGAAGTAAACAACTAAGATGCAAATAATCTGGCATACTCATCTCTAGAAATCGTGACCTCTGAAACTTGAGTGGATTCCTCCTCGACTATAACCTGATTAGCATGAATTCCCTGAGGATACCCATGCTTTTCCCAACACATATCAACTGTGTGCCTGGTCTTATGACAATAGTCACAAAGAAAAGTAGAGTGACCACGACCACAACCTTGTGCACCTCGTCCATCTGGGTGACCACTGTCTGAACCTCTCCCACGCCTAGAAGTAGCAAGAGCGGACAAGTCTACAACCACCGAGCTATCTGTCGTCTCAAGTCTCACCAATCTAGTATAAATCTGCTCAGGAGTAGGAATCTTAGTAGAAGTCAACAATTGATCTTTTACTGACTTATATTCATGTCCCAAATCTGCCAAAAATTGAATTGATCGGATAGCCTCCCATTGTTTTACCATAACAACGACATCTGAAATAACGGATTGAATGGAATCCTACTCATCTCAAAGATTTTTCAGTGAACCATAGCAATCTGGTAAGTTCATACTTGATTTCTTGGATGTCTAGATGTCCTCCAATACACAATAAAGACACGCAATATTCATCTTTTAAGAGCATCTCATGCAATACGTCCCACATTTTCTTCGCAAATGAATATGTCATAACTTATAAGCATGCATGTAGCTACCCAATCATTCTGCATCTCCCGTTTTACAATCTTGAAGACAAATGGGGGCTCATCTTCAAGAAGAATCTTCTTGTGACCATGTGAACCAACAAATCTAAGAAAAGATGTGAACCACAACGTAAAATTTGTCCCATCAAGCTTATTTGAAGTTCCTTGCATTTGTGGTGAGGAACTCGAAAAACGAAGGCACAAATCTTCTACACTTTCCTGGCTATCTCCCATACTCCACACAGCCATAACCAATCACAATGATCTTGCACTACTCAATCACATTAACCACACAATTAGGAACACCAACACCTGTGCAGAGAAATCAAACCATTCTAGACCTCTCCACAATTACTGCATCAAGAAAAAAGAGGAAAGAAGAAGAAAGAGACCTACTGAATCACCCTTCTACTGCTGCACCACCAATCAACCAAGAAACTAACCACAACACTCCAAACTTCACCAACACTGCAATACTGCAGACTGACAGTAGATTATCAACACTGCTGATATCAAACTGCTGCAAATCTCACCAACCGACTGATCAGCAATCAACCAAACAACAAATCAAACAATAACTGAACATTAACAACCGATCAGACTGACAATAGCAACAATAACTGAACAGTCCTAACTAATCAAGCAATCAACTGAAACCACTAACTGACAGTAACAACCAAGCAAACAACTAACAAGAAACCAATCAGATATCAAGAACTGGTCTTCCTGCAATCTACTGATCTACCTCTGCATGATATCAATCAGAACACTAATCAATCAAATAGACCTACTTCTGCCTGATAGTTTATCCCGTTGCAGCCACCTAGCTGGACAATACTGACCAACTCTGCCTGAATCAGTTGCTACAGTGAATCAGTTGCTGCAGTGAATCAGAACACCAACTCTGGCTGGATGATTAGGCAGGCCAAAGTGATCATTTTTCCAGACTGTCTGCATTGGCTACAGGAAACGAGGCACAGGTGGCTAAGGTGTGGCATGGTTGTTAGTGCCCATCTTTTGTGGGTAGCTTATCAGATCAGAGGATACAGGAGATCCACACCTTCCTACAAGAGGTGGAGGGATTCAACCAGGAGATGGTGCTGATGCATTCTTATGGGAGGAGGGAGACTTCTCCGTTAGGAATGTGTATAAAAGGTTGGGAATTAGAGGCTCATGGATAGACATCGATTTCTTAGGGACTACATGCTGATTTGGTCCATAACTTATCCGTTGAAGGTGAAGATTTTTGTTTGGCTACTCAGGAGAGCGAAACTCAAGACGAGGGCGTGGAGGGCAAGATGGTGCTTGACGCAGAGAAGGCCTATCCACCTTGTAGCATGGCAGATGAAGATGTTGACCATCTGTTTTTTTCGATACTCCATTGCACAGATTTAGAGTCACTTTAACCCCAGGTGGATAGTGTCATCGATGTTTGCTGATTTTTGGAGATCTTTTAGGAGTGTTAATCAGAGTGTCGGTCACAGTGTCTTCAGAATGAAAAAGGAAAGGGCTAAGGCTTTGGCGGTTCTTTAAGGCACTTGGTTGGGAAGGAATGAGGTTGTTTTCTAGGGGCAGCATCCATATGTTGAAATTGTTGTTGCTGAAGTTTCATCTTTAGGTATTGCGCTTATAATTTGACCATGTTTTGAGCCTTTTATTAATTAATATATTTGCTAGGTAGTTATCAACGGGAAAACCACCCTTTCTCTATTAGGAAAAAAGAGTGTGAACTATAATATAAAGCAATGAGCTTAGCCACAAATGATTAAAAATTTGCATTCAATGATAGAATAATTAGAAAGCTTATATCTAGGCTTCTATCGCAGTGTAGAGCTTTAATTAACCAAGTTGAGTCCAAATCTAGGCATGTAGTTAATTAGATCTAGGTATGTGGCACTCATTCTAGCTAAAGATCTAGCTATGAGAAGCTTAGATCTGCTATGTGAACCATAGATCTAGCACTCTTGAGGTTTAGATTCCAGTCTATGGTGAGAAACTCAGAATTGAATCAAGATGATAAAATACAAGCAAAACTTCACTAAAACACTGAAATTTAATCAGGATACCTTGAAATCCTGGACTTCCAAATGACAGACAATTGAAATGGGTCATTTGACAAATTTTCGCCAGCATATGCCAACAAAACTAAATTCAAGTCCCCCAGAAAAGTCAAAGGCATCAGTCTGCTCATTCGTCCAAAGTAATTTTATTTTTTTTCATTTACTCAAAAATATTATACTGACATCAACCCAAAAAAATAACATATACAAAATCCGTGTAGAGAGAAGGTGTAACTTTTAAATGTGGAAGATAGGCCTAGATGGCAGCCAACATAAGAGAGCTACAACTTTCACTTATTAGGCGACTGAGATGCATTATACCTGAACAGGGGCATAACCAGTGAGTGGTGGGATTGCAGCTGGAGCAGGCAGAGGCACTTGAGGAACTGGATAGCCACCGTATGGATCATACGGTGGAGGTGCCATATACCTATGTCAATGCACATTAACAACTTTTGTCAAAATTACAGGCTATCAATTATACAGCATGCCCTTTCAAAAAAATTACACGACAGCATGTATTGTCACAAGTACAGAAATACACCATCCAAGGAAAAAATAACAGAAGGCAACTCAAAACCCCATTCTTGCTGAAAAATAATATATCTTGTAACTAAAAGAGAGTGAGTGACCTCTCATGTCTGCACGGCACCCCATCCCCACCCCCACGATCATCTCTCCCTCTCCCTCTCCCTCTCCTTCCCTTCCGTGTTATCTCACGTCCTCTCCCCATCCCCACCTCTCCCATGTACCTGACCCCTCTTTCTCCAAGTTAGGCCCAAAACTTAGACTCAAACCCTAACTTAAAGTTTACTTTATTGGTAATTTATATCCTTATCTGTATTAGCAGTGAACACCATGTACATGTAAGAGTTGTGAGTTTTCTTTATTTGAGATTTAGGATATTGATGCGAAGCTTAAATTTAGATCTTGACATTAAATTTGAGTACCCAAGTTTGAGTACTCAATTGACTCATAGATATGAATGAAAATGAATTTGATATTTGTTGATCGTATCCAATTATGGCCAAATAAATGAAATTTGTTGATTGTATCTAGATATGGTCAGAATATTAATATATAGATGTTTGTCAAATTTGTCACAGTTTTGGATAATGATTTTGTGATATAAATTTAGATGTCACATGCCCCCCTCCCTCCCCCGAAACCAAACCTCTTCCCCGACTCCCCACTTCCCTAATTATGCCCTCACCCACGTGACCCACTATTGAAAAAAATCAAAATAAATATCCCCATCCCTCCTATTTGACCTATTGTTAAAAAAAAAAATCAAAATAGGAATCTCACGGAAAAATCCTCACTTTCTCCCCAATGTTTAAAAAATTTTACCCATAGCGACCAAAACAATCCCACTGAAAAATTCTTTTCCCCTAAAAACAAATCCCATGGAAGGCTCCACCATTGTATATTTCCACTCCAAAATCGACAAGATAGTTGTCGATTAAGGAAAATCATGTGAAGTTCAATATAAACAAAAATTAGATTATAGAATGAATTTTATTAGAGTGAGTTTTTTAGATATTTAGTCAAATCATATATTACATTTAGGTATATCAAAATTTCACAAACTCCCGCAATGAAGTGTGCATACTAGTAATAATAATAATGTAGAGACAATGAGATAAGTAAAGTTTATTTCCCTTAGCCCTAGGATCCTATACGTATAAAGAAACAACCCTAGGGGCAATTACACAAGTCTCCCTAAGCCTTTTGGATAATGACAACAAAGAAAATAAAGGAAAAATAACAACATAAACTGAGAGCAAGTAACACTCTCCTTAAGTTGAAGCAAAGATGTCAATCATGCTCAATTTGCAAGAACGTCTATCAAAGCTGGACTGAGGAAGTGCCTTTAGGAACATATTTGTAGCTTGGTCTTCTAAAGAAGCATGGGCAGTGTGAATAAATCCCTTCATAATCATGTCTCTGGTATACTAACAGTCGACCTCTGTATGCTTGGTGCACTCATAAAACGTAGAGTTATTTGCAGTGAATGTCGCAGCAGTATTATCACACCTTAGTTCCATAGGCTCTGTAACTGAGAGCTGAAGATCCTAAATGACAAACCTAATCCGCATAAGTTCAGTAGGTGCCTGTGTCATGGCTCTATACTTAGACTTAGCACTAGATTGTGCCATGACGATCTGCTTCTTGCTGTGTCAAATAATAAGGTTTCCTGCTACAAAGGTACAGAAGCCTGTAGTAGACTTCCTATCCTTGAGACACCCTGCATAGTCAGCATCTATATATGCCATAATCCCCAGGTTACTGGTATGTAGGGTGGAGCATTAGACCAGGCCAACTCTAACTCAACTCGTAACTCGGCCCCAAAAACCCCAATCCAACCCGAACATGAATTTTTTACAAGACAAGCCCGAGCCTTCACTTTAAGGCCCATTCAGGTTTAAGACAAGTCAGGCCACGACCTGCTAAAACCCAGACTAGGCCCGACGGCCTGAAAAATATTTATTTTGGAGCTACAAATTTATTGGTTTATGATTTATAAAGTTGTTAACTTTTGATTTTATAAAGTATAAGAAGATAAGTAATAAAAATGGTTAAATCATAAAATTGTAAAAAAGAAAGGTCTATATTAGTTCTTAAATTTAATCCTTATTAAAAAAGATCCAACGTATATTTAGGACAATCTCAATTTTTACAAAAAAAAAACCCAAACTTGATTTTGTAAAAGAACACCCAAATGAAATGATTAAAATTCCAACGGAATGAAATGATCATGGGTGGTTACCATTTCGATGACTACCCTCTCACTTTAAAAAAAAAAAAAGAACACCTAAATCACTTACATTTAAAGAATATATATAAAAAGTTAATTTTTGGACCCAAATTGGCCCAAACCCAAGCCCGAAAAAATAGACCTTGGGTTGCGCCTGGGTCTTAAATGATTAAAATTTTTGGGCCTTCAGCTCGACCCAAAGCCAAAAAAAAAAATCGAGCCTTAACAACTTCGAGCCAAGTCAGGCCAAATGCACCACCCTACTAGTACATGAAAACAAGAGTCCATTTCCAAGTGCAAACTTGAGATACCTCAAGATCATCATAGCGGCATCCTAATGAACTTTCCCAGGCTTGTCCATAAACTAACTCATCTTGCTAATAGCAAGTGATATATCTAATCGTGTCACTGCCACATATGGTAATTTTCCAACCAGATGCTTGAACTGCCTAGCATCCACCAATCCAGAGTCATCGTCATACAAGTGTACACTGGGATTCATGGGGATAGAGGCGAGTTTGGCACCTAGCATGCCTATCTCCTAAAGCAGGTCCTACCTCAATACCCAAAATATACTTAAGTGAGTCCAAATCTTTAGTAACAAAGTTCTTGTTAAGGAATTCCTTGACAACAGTTATGCCCATAGTGTCATCTCCAATCAAGATAATATCAACATGCACAAGCATCACCACTCGTCCGGCATGGTCCTAATGAGCAAGGAGTGATTGGCAAATGACCTTGTAAACCTAATTTGTGCAACCACCATAAACAATTTCTGGAACCATGCTCATGAACTCTGTTTCAGGCCATAGATGACCTTATGGAGCTTGCACACTTTGTAACACTCCTCAACCTCAAAGCCTAGTGGTTGTTGCATGTATAATTCATCAAGATCACCATAGAGAAACATTCTTGACATCAAATTGACGCATACCCCAGTCCAAATGCACGGCCACTGAGATAAGATCCGAATGGAAGGTAATCGCACCCTCAGTGAGAACGTATCAAAGAAGTTGATACAATATGTTTGGGTGTAGCCTTTAGCTACTAGGAGTGCCTTGTAGCACTTAATGGTACCAGTTGGGAATAAGGTAGCCATGTGGCACTACCCACATGACAACCACCAGGCCACGTGACAGTGCCACGTGGCAACATCTGAGGGCCCATTAGGGCCGACGGTTTAAAGGTCCAAGGGATCAAGTTTTTGTTTTTGTTTAGATGTCAAGTTTGCTATTTTTAGTATTTAAGAAAAGATGTTTTTCGGAATTAGTTTAGGATTTGATCTTTCTTATTTTAGAGATAAGATATGTTTCCTATTTATGGGATATGTTCTTTCTATAAAAGAGAGCATTCCCTTGTAATTTCTTTTGAGCAATAATAATATTTCCTACTCTAAGGCTCCTCTCCTCTCTTCTTCCATCATCATCACCATCGGCCACCACCAAGGCAACCGGCCTCCACAGCAGCCATCGGCTGCTGCTCCTCCCTATTTTCCCACGTGGGCAGTCCAGACATGGACTATTTTCCCACGCTAAATGAGCATCCACGCTCTACCTTGCGTCAATCTTGATATGGTACCAGAGCCTTTGATCTAGGCTCTCTTGTGCGTGTGGGTTTATTGACTACATGTTGGTGGTTTATGCCTCCAGAGAAAGTCTTCCTAGACAAATCAAGTGCCTTACACGGAGAAGGAAAGCTATAGAAGAGCAAAGGCCTCCACGACAATCGGTGACGCCACGTTGGGATCGAGAGAGAACAAGGTGGTTATCTTCAAAACAACCATCACGCTTCATGGGGCATCCAACTATGTCTTGTGGGCTCGCACCTTCAAGATATTTGTTGGAGGCTAGGAGAAACTTAGTGCTCTCCTCGAGGAGCCACCAGAGTTGAAGGACGACAAGAAGTTTGAGAATGAGAACTATACCATCATGAACTGACTCATAAACTCAATGGACCCATCCATTGCCTCGAACATGCTCTACAAAAAGAGCATATATGATATTTGGACGGCCCTTGAGAAGAGGTACGCCCAAACGTCCAATAACGCACGTATCAGAGATTTGTATACGCGTATCTGGACAGTGAGTCAGGGAGATCTTTCCTTAACCAAGTACTATGAGAAGATGGAGGCATTGTTCAAGGAGTTAGAAATATTCGAGCCATTATGTTGCAACAAGCAGGGGGAGACATGGGCAATTTGGCAATCCGTCAAGTTTTTATCGAGGTTGTATCCCCGTTATCAAGCTACTCGTGATCAAATCCTCGCCTTCAACGAGAAGATAGACCTCAAGGACATCTTCTGCAATCTCCTAAAGATAGAGGTGCATGAAGAAGATGTCACAGCAAAGAGCGAGAACTCCTCACTTGCTATTACAGAAGCAAGTGTGGAGTGTGGAAGAGGACAACGAGGTCCAAGGCACATCTACCCGAAGTACCAACATTGTAGACGTACTAACCATCCACAAGATAAGTGCTGGGAAAAGTTCGGGAAACCTCCACGTGGGACTACTAACACTTCACGTGTGGACTCCTAAACTCCTAAGGATCTCGAGAAGCTACAAGCCATGCTTTGTGAAGACAAATCAATGACAGCCATTACAGCAACTATCCAGGTTACCACAGACGCAACGACTTCGAAGGTCGCAAGAGGCTACACCGCTGACTTGTCCCAGGAGAACTGAGATCACAACTCTCAAGGAAGATGAATGGTGGGGCATCTAATCTCACAAGTTGAAGACCAAGTCGTCGGACTCACAACCTTCGACTTGAGGGGGAGTGTTGGGAATAAGGTAGGTCACGTGGCAGCATTTGAGGAGCCCATCAAGGCCGACCGTTTAGAGGTTTGATGAGGGGTAAAAAGTGCCATCAGAATTAAAATTTCGCACAAAGCCCAAAAGATCCGTTTCTCCAGGGGTTTGGTGAATTCGACCACCCAAATATCCAACGATCAGGCAGGTCTAAATGGATCCGGGTCCACCAATAATTCAGGCATATCCGGGCAAGCCCGACCCACCGAAGAATCCAATTGACCGAAGTTGAAGAGGTGATAACAATATCCACGTCAGCGCTAACGGTAGCATTACAAATGCTATTTATAGTCAAGTAATGAACGAGCCAGGGAACCCGCGAAGTTCGTTGTAGGATTAAACGTTGTTAGATACTTTTTGTACTATAAATATAGAAGAGAGGCCCTTAGGATCTTTCTTCACGCAACTCGAGAGAGAGAACAAGAGGGGTTGTACCACCAACAACCAAAATGGAACTTTGAGAGCATCGCCCTCCCTCAAACATAGACCCCTTCAGATTGAATTGGGTCACCAATTCTCTTGTACATCTATCGATGTGATTGATTGAGATTTCTGTTGATTCGAGTCCCCTGTCGCTTAGGGCTTCAATCAATTGGCACCGTCTGTGAGAAATAACTATCGTTTGATATCGTTTCCTTATTCTAAGTCTAAGCAATGCCCCCCACAACTCGTAATTCATCTAGCACTAATCCCGAGAAGGCAGCCCTAATAGAATCCAACGTCTCGGTGTCCAAGGGACGCCACTTGCACGCCGGGCCCAGCAAGGAGAAGTTCGCACAGCCTAACCGGCAACCTAAGTCATCTCGCCCTAAGAAACCTCAGCAGGACCCTCTCTTCGAGATGCAGGCGAAAGAGGAAAAGTACTAGACTAAGCTAGCAGCCCTGAAGACCGAGCAACAGTCGATCGCAGATAAACTCCTTGACATCAAGCAAATCAAGTAGGACCGCAAGATTCAGCCGAAGGAGTCCCAGAACTCCTATCCTGAAGATGACCAACTGAAGTGGCGTCTTATGATAGAAGAGAACATCTACCTGCGCAAACAGCTCGAGAAGTCAAAACACGAGCTTAGTAACCAGAAAGGGGAAGTTCCTCCTATCCCGCTTAAAGCTCCCCGCCCACCTTCGTCAGGGGTGGAGCCCGAGACTTACCCCATGATGACTAGCGGAGGAGACTCGATCTCCGAGATCGTCCGTCAAGTCACCCAAGCAATAAGGGGTATACGCTCGCGTGCCTACATTACTACCTACCCCTTCACGAAGGAGGTAATGAAGGCACCCCTACTGGAGAAATTCAAGTAGCTTGTCATGGCCCAATATGACAGAATAGCAGACCCCAACAGCTTTGTAGGGAGCTACCGCCAAATGATGCCGGTTCACAGCTGTCGAGTATTTCCGTCCTATCTATCCAGCATAGCCCACAAGTGATTCAATGAGCTGCCGACTGGGCAGATTACTTACTTCCAAGAACTGGCAGATAAATTCTACTAGTATTTCGCAGGGCAACAGAGGATTAGAGATAACCCAGAGAGGTTGTCAGAGATCCGACAATGGAAAAACGAGTCCTTCTGATCATATCTGGACCGGTTTAAGGCTCAATACTTTAAGTGCAAAAGGCCCCATGATGACATTGCCATCCAATACTTCAAGTCAGGTCTCCTAACCAAAAATTCTGGTATGATATCGACGATTTCCTGCCTAAAGACATTGCGGAATTGTGGGACCGGGCTACAAGATTTACGAAGCAGGATGACTCATTCCACTCCCATAGCCAATTAGCGGCTGGATATGGAGATGACCTTGGTTCTGCACAAGAAAAGAGTCTTAGGAGAACTAGCTCCTATATCCATCTACGAAGGGAGTCGCTTCAATAAAGGGAAGGCAAACTTCCATAATCAGAGAAGCAAGAACAACGGATCCCACCAGCCCAGGCGAGAGTTCTTTGAAGAATACACTCCCCTAGCCATGAATCAGGCCGACGTGTTGCCAGAGGTGTGGTCCATCGACAAGGACCTCCTACCCCCGCCAAAGCCTCTCAAGAAGAAAGCTAACATCAGGCCCTACTGCAAGTACCACCTGGCTCAAGGGCATGCCGCAAAAGATTGTCGAGATCTGCAAGACCAAATTAAGTCCCAGATCCGACATAGAAGCTTGGCCCATTTCGTTAAGTGGAATGAAAGCCAAGACAAAGGCAAAAGACCCATTGAGGGTCCAGAGGAGTACCACAAAGAGAAGCTTCAACAACTTTGGGGGGGTCAACATGGTTTTCGTGGCAGATCAGGAGCCAGACAGGTCTGAAGCCCATCAGACTGAGCAAGCAGTGTCTCCATGGCTCCCCCCGTAGAATACCACCATCAAGTCCTAACGGTGAGGCAATGTTACCCCAAAACACTCACCTCTCACTACATGAGCTAACAGTTGCAGAGGTCGAGGCCATATTCGAGGTCAACGCCACCTCAAGCCAGCAAACTACTCCCGAGTGGATGCCCAAAAGTGTGTTTACCACCCTTCAATGGGGCAAGAAAGATACTGTCAAGCAGGCGGCCTCCAAGCTGTTCTCCGCCCTGCCTAACTTAGCAGAGCACACGGACCCACTGCTAGTGACTCTCCTATTGGCAGAGCAACTCCAGCTTAGGCTTCTAGTGGATGAAGGCAGTGCAATGGACATTCTATTTTGGAAAACACTACTAAAGTTGGGGTTCAAAGAAGAACACGTATCCCCACCAACTCACCCAGTTGTGAGGTTTAGGAACCACAAGGTGATGCCAAAGGGAGAGATCAACTTACCCTTATCTATCTATGATGGGTATAAGCACTTAAATAGAATGGGCACGTTGAACATGGCCAGATTGACGACGACGTTTGACGGCGTTATTGACCGCCCGATAACCCATGCCTTCCAAGTAAGGCCCTTCTTATTTTCAATTCATGCTCTTCCAAACTCCTCGAGGAGTGGGGATAGTGCATAGCGATCAGATGGCTGGGCATGAACTCCTTTGAATCGAGTTAAAGCGATCCATGGAACCAAGGCCCCCCAAGCCACAAAAGTGGGGAAAGAAAGAAGTCAGGTCCAAGTGATTTAGCAGGAAACAAATTCGGCTAATCCACAGGCAACATCAGAGCTTCAGCCGAGCTCGACAGCCATGGCTATACAGCTATACCCTGACAACACGGCTAAGCTCGTCAAGGTCGAGGTGGACCCTGATCCCTCCGAAGTCCAGGAGCTACTACTTTTGTTAAGAGCCAACACGAACGTATTTGTGTGGTCCGCAAATAACCTACCGAGAGTGGATCTGTCCCTGATTCAACATCACCTTAATATCTAGATGGATGCTCGGGCGATCAAACAAGTTCACAGACACAAGTCAACAGAACAATGACAAGCAGCTTAAGCAGAAGTCAACAAGCTCTTAGAAGCTGGCTTCATTGAGAAGTCCATATACCCAACATGGCTGTCCAACGCAGTCATGGTAAAAAAGGCGAACCGCAAGTGACATATATGCGTCGACTTCACCAACTTAAATGAAGCCTGCCCAAAGGATGAGTTCCCCTTACCCAGAGTCGATGCTTTAGTGGACTCCTGTAGCGGTCAATCTCACATGTCCTTCCTAAACGCTAACAGCAAGTACCATCAAATAAACCTTGCTCTAGCAAATAGACCTTATACCCCCTTTATAACAAATAGGGGTCTATTTCAGTATAGAGTCATGCTCTTTGGCTTAAAAAATGCTGGAGCAACCTACCAGTGCCTAGTAAAAATGATTTTTTTCCCATTTAATAGGAAAATCATTTGAGGTGTATATTGATGACATGTTGGTGAAGGGATCAAATTTCCCACAGCACTTAGAATATTTGGCAAAGGTGTTCCATGTCTTAAGGGACACCCGCCTCCACCTAAACCACGAAAAATGTGTCTTTGGCATTTCGGTGGGAAAATTCCTAAGATTCTTGATTTCTAACAAAGAAATAGAAGCCAACCCCGACAAAATTCACACGATCATAGCCTTAGAACCACCAAGCACTCTAAAAGGGATATAGTCACTAGTCAGCAAGATCGTCTCTTTAGGCCGATTTTTGTCTTGATCTTATGACAAATGTCTCCCCTTCTTTGCATGTATAAAAAAGAGCAAAGGCTATAGCACTGGCCATTGAACTCCGCACTGTCAGAAGACTTTGGAGGAAGTAAAGGAAGCCTTTAAAAGTCCTCCCATCTTGACAGCTCCTAAGGTCAAGGAGTCCTTATTCTTATACCTGGCGACGTCCATGTCCGCCATTAGCGCTATCCTAGTCGGCAAACGAGAAGGAAGGCAATGACCAATATACTTCATTAGCAAAACCTATCAAGGCGTAAAGGCTAAGTATACTGTGATTGAGAAACTCGGGCTAACCTTGGTGACTGTTGCCAGAAAGCCGCGTCCGTACTTTCAAGCCCATTCAATAGTAGTCATGTCTGACTACTCTTTGCGCTGAATGCTACATAAACCCATAGGGTTTGCACGACAGATTAAATGGGTTATGAAGTTGGCGGAGTTCGACATTCAATACCAGCCAAGGAAATCGATCAAAGGTCAAGTCCTGGTGGACTTTATAGCAAAATTCATAAACCTGAATGCCTCCCTTACTCTGCCTTGGAGGTTGTATGTAGACGGCTCTTCCATGACGGTCGGGTCTAGGGCAGGCATAACCTTGATGCCATCAAACTTATCGTCCCCACATCCAACAATGTGGCAGAGTACGAGGACATACTAGCCAGCATCCGGGTGGCCAAGTCAAGAAGCGTCTCCTCACTGGAAATCTATACAGATTCCCAATTGGTCACCAATCAAGTTAATGGCGAGTACCAAGCCAGGGATCCAAATATGATCTTATACACTGACAAGGTCAAGGAGGAGTTATCGGATTTCAAGACTATCTCGGTTAGTCAGGTACCCTGATCCGACAACCCCCTGGCGGATGCTCTGGCCCACGCCTGGCCTCAGTAATCCAACTCGAACAAGAAGACATGTCTCCAAACCCTGAAGGAGCTAACAGTACTCCCTCACAGAACGTTCATGATAGAACAATCTACATCATAGATGACACCTATCATCACTTATTTGAACACTAGCGAGCTACCCCCAAGGGAACCACGGCCCAAAGCATTTCACCTAAAAGCCTCTAAGTACACCTTAATAGAGGCAACTGTACAACCAGAGGTATTCCACCCCCTTATTGCATTGCCTTGCAAAAGAGGAGACGTCACAGGCCCTCCAAGAAGCCCATGGAGACATATACAGGAACCATGAAGAGTACAAGATATTCCTGACCCGATTATTTCAGGCAGGGCACTTCTGGCCCCAGATGAAACAACATTGCAAGGAATTTGTGCGCAAGTGCGATAAGTACTAGCAGTTCGCCATGATGCACCACTTGCCGCCTGGAAAATTGGTACCTATCATGTCATTCATCCCCTTTGCAAAGTGGGGAATGGATTTCAATGGCCTTTTTCCACAAGCGTCAGCTCAGAAGCACTTCAAACTGGTAGCAATGGATTACTTCTCCAAGTGGGTAAAAGCTGAGGCCATGACTAGCGCAACAACCGACAGGGTCATATCGTTTGTCCGGAAGAATATCATAACCCAGTACGGAATACCTCAATACATTGTTACAAATAATGGTACCCAATTTGCTTACAAGATGTTTCAAGAATTTTGCGTAAGTTGGGACATCCGCTTATGCTTCACGTTCATGGGGCACCCTCAAGCAAACAGACAAGCGGAGATAACTAATCGTACCATCATATCAGCATTAAAGCGATAACTAGACTCCTCAAAGGGAAAATGAGCCAAGGAGCTGCCGGACGTACTGTAAGGCTACAGGACTTGCCAAAGGACTTCCACAGATCACACACCCTTCAGTCTGGTATACGACGTGAAAGCCTGACTGCCTATAGAGACAGTCCTTCCCACGTACCGAACACAACTACAAGACCCCGACGCTAACAATGACCAAGTCCGTCTGACCTTGGACTTGGTGAATGAGCTAATGGAGAAGGCAACAGAGGTGGTGCTAAAGTACAAAGAGGCGATCACGACCGCCTACAACAGGCAGGTCCGCAAGCAAAAATTTTCTTAAGAAGATCTCATCCTACGGAAGAGCAAAGTTTCCATGCCAAGCAACTCGAGCGGAAATCTGGACGCCTCGTGAGAGGGGCCTTACAAAATTCACAAAGACAGTCCAAGCGACTTCTACAAGCTGCAGACCTTGGGCAGCAAGCCAATCCCTCGAACTTAGCATGCAAGCAATTTACGATTGTACCATGTATAAGAAAAAAGAAAGAGAGAAGACAAAAAAGAAAAGATAGAAACTTTCTTTCATTTCTTCCCAATGTTTTGTCTTACATCTTCCTGTAAAAGCTATTTCCATCAAATGGCCCATAAAAAAAGGAAAAAGATAACAAAAGGGGCAAACAACAACACTGGAAAGGGATGGACTACTTCACTCGAAGTCCTCGGGGAGATCAACCTAAGGAGTCGAAGGGGGCGAAGAGCCTTCATAGGATGGGCTAACTGGGCGAGAAGGCTGCTTTCCTAACGGACCCGGCTTATCCGCCTCCTCTTCAGGAGCCGGACTTCCCGACTGGTCTTCAGGCGGTAGGACAGGAGCCTTGTCCACTATAAGACCTTCAGCTTTCTGATGATCGAATTCAGACATGAGTTGGTCCATAGACCAACTATACAACTCCATGATAGTATGCTTGCCCTCCAACAGAGCTTGCACAACTGCCAATGTATACTTGCTGGCCTCCTTTGAGACAAGGTCTCGACTCTCCTCCATAGACGGGTCGGAGGTGAAGAACTCCATGACCGTCTCGGGGTCCAACTCCGATTGAGCAGCATTCACTAGCTCCAACACCCTTTTAGCCCTGTCCTTTGCGATTTGGTAGACCGTGGCAAGGTCATCCTTTAGGCTTTCCACGGCCGCCTCCACCTTTTTGTAACTTGCCTTCAGATTGGCAAAATCATCTATAGTCGTGCCCCAGAGAAGGCGCTCCTCTCCAAGAACCGCCTTGTATCACTCTACAACCGAGGAGTAAGCAACCTTCAACACCTACACTTCTTCCTTTAGCCAAAGTATATTGCTACAAGAAGTATGCAGTTGGTCGATCAAATCTCGCAACTTCACAGCATCCCTCTTGTGAAATGTTGATAGGCCTCTTCTGCAGCTTCCCGACTAGGGACCTAGTTCTCTTCAGCACCAAGCGGGCTTCCTTCAGCTCCTGTTGCAAGTGGGACACCTAGCCGACTGCCTGCTACTGCAAGTGGAGCTTTTTCGTAGCCTCCTCAGCAGCCTTCTCCGCCTTCTCTCAGGCGGCGGTAGCCTCTTTGAGCAAGAGAGCAAAGGTTCGCTACTCCACCTTGGCAGTCACCGCCCATTTAGTAGCCATATCAGCCACCTCAGTGGGGGCATTAGAGTCGGCGATATCAGATGACACATCGCCGATAGGAACAAAAGAGATCCCAAGAGTTTCAACCTGTCAAGGAGTAATGATCAGAACTTAAAATATACTATCCTGCATAAGTGGAGATCAAAAACACGAGGAAAAGGTAGTTACCACACGTAAACCATAGAAGAAAACGTACTTGAAATTCATCCCTCCCTGACGAGGGGTAGCCCAAAATAGGGCATCATGCAGATGTCGAAGCACCTGTCTTTCCAAATGAGGGGCACTACTAGAGGAGCTCGCCTGAGCCGGAGTCCCCTTGCCAATCAAGGGACTCTCATGGGACCCTTCCAGCACGGATCCCCTCACGGACCCGATTGTCTGCCCTATCATCCCAAAACCCCCCGGCCAGTAGGGTCCACCAACACTCGCGCCCCTATCAAGCTCTGCCTGTAGTATGACCGATTGAAGGTGCTATCACCCAAAAAACCTCCTGACATCGTGCCTTCTACGATACCTTTGCAAAGAAACTCGAAGAACCAATCGGAAGGTTTGGAAGACCGACACTTCCTATCTTGGCCACCTTGCCAACGGCCTCAAGCGAGGAGTCGCCCAGAACAAATGGTTCAGGCGAGGCAAACGAGCAAGGCAGACCAACGAGGGCATCTGCTATCTTAACCCCGCCCAGGCTTAAAGAAATGGCCGCTGGCAACTCTTCCGCTGAAGGAGGCATGGCGATCTTCCTCTTTGGGCGCTTAAGGGGGACCTCTTCGCTGCCGGCTACCTCCTTCATTTTACCCTCTTTAGGGCGAGAAGATCCACTCCCTTCACCCCACTCTGAAGGCTTGTCCCCTACCTCCCCACGTCAAGACCCACCGTGAAAGGAACCCCTCAGTCGCCGCCTAAGGGTATCTGGACAGACGAACCACCCAAAATCGGGAACAAGAAAAAATAGAAGTTAATCAAATGGAGGAAATAAGCTAGCTAAAGTTACTACCCCTAACTTACATGTCGTGGGATAGGAATTTGCAACCCACGTCAACGCCGCCCAAACATCCCTCCGCCTCAGCTCCAACCGAGCAATCGACCCAAATTTCATTATCTTGTCTGCGTCCGCCTACGTAGACGGATCAAGTTCCTCAAAGCTAGGCGGGAAATCTCTTTTAGGTGTGCCTTGCCACTTAAGATGGGATTACTAGGTTCTCAACATTATGAAGGAAGAAAACGTGATGATCTTGCCCTTTCAAGTTATTGGGGAGATCGACTATCCGATATTTAGTTTGCCGGCTGTACACGGTGTATGTACCAGAGGGAGGCCTGCCACTTTTCACCTTAAAGAGGCATGAGCCCAAAAATCAAGCAGAATACACCTAGTCAAGAAACGATTCCTAAGTGGAAACAAATAACAGTGAAGGCGTTGAGAGCAAGCCAACAGTTTAGGCTAAGCTAAGAGGGGGCAAGATTGTAATGAGAAAAGAAGGAAATCAAAAAGGGGTTTAAAGGCACCCTAAACATATCAACCGTCCCATCGAAGCAAAGGTAGGTCATGGACCCACAGGAATGGAACTGGACTCCATCAAGTCCGTGCGCCGCCAGGAACTCCTTAATGGCAGACCAACTACGAAAGTCGAAACTAAAACTATACAACTCCCTCGTCTCAGGCAAGATACCCAACGAGGAAGAGCCAGATTTACCCTTGCCTGCGAGTCCAGACATGGTCAAGCCTCTGCTACTCCTCCGGACGTGGTGTTTCTGACGAACAAAAGCTCTTACAGCTCGCCAGAGAAGGAGCGGAGGCAAGCTCGCAAGGTAGGTCCGCAGCAATAAAAGTGAGTAAATGGAGCATCAACTCTACCCCACCCCTCTATTTATAACCCCAAGAGAAATTCTCCCTCTACAGAGCGCGGACTTCGAAAAATGAAATCCTGAGATATCAAGCGCGAATTTCAAAAGATCCTGCCAAATCCGAAACAACCTTGGTCATCATTACGGGCGTTAAATGCCCCTATGCGCGTATCATTTTGCCGCAATCATAGCAATCACATCATCGTTCATTACGACATTTAAGGCAAATGCATCTCATGATGACAACAATTAATGTCAGTATTATCACCCAAAAAAACAAAATTAATTCCCACAGTGATTGGTCACCACTCGCGGAAGGTGACACATATGTCACATTTTTACTCGAGATGTTGGCCTCTTAAGGCCGATAGGAACTCAGGAGATGACATGCCTACGTTCCCTTCATTAAATGTTGGCCTCTTAAGACTGACAGAAACTCAGGCAACATGCCTACATTCCCTTCATTAAATGTTGACCTCTTAAGGCCGACAGAAACTCAGACGAAATACACCTACGTTCCCTTCATTAAATGAAGACCTCTTAAGGAACTTAGGCAGAACATGCCTACATTCCTTACAAATTTCAATAGTCATACATCACATTAATAATGACGTCCTGCACACCTAAATTTAAAACATACATCTCATTAAAAATGCTCACCCCACTTGAAAGGCAATTGAAATATCATTTGGGAGCGCCATCCATGTGCGAAGTTTTCATACATCTACTACTCTCTCAACAACATCCACTAGTTAGAGTGGGAGCATATGATGGGCAAAAAGTGCCCTTAGAAGTAAAACTTTGCACAAAACCCAAAGGATCTGTCTCCCTAGGGATTTGGTGATTCCAGCCACCCGAATATCCAACGATCAGGCGGGTCCAAACGTATCCAGGCTCACCAATAATCCAGGCAAGTTTGAGCAAGCTAGACCTGCCGAAGAATCCAGTTGACCGAAGTTGAAGAGGCGACAGCAATATCCATGTCAACACTAATGGTGGCATTACAAATGTCATTTACAACCGAGTAACGGACAAGCCAGGGAATCTGCAAAGTCCATTGTAGGTTTAAATGTTAAATATTTTTTATACTATAAATAGAGAAGAGAAGCCCTCAGGGACTCTCTTCACGCAACCCGAGAGAGAGAGAGAGAGAGTGAGTGAGTGAGTGAGTGAGAGAGAGAGAGAACAAGAGGGATTGTACCACCAACAACCATAGTGGAACTTTGGGAGCATCTCCCTTCCCCCAGACATACACCCTTCGGGTGGAACTGGATCACCAATTCTCTTATACATATGACTGTGTGATTGATTGCGATTTTTGCTGATTCAAGTCCCATATCGCTTAAGGTTTCGATCAAGGTTCAAGGGACCAAGTTTTGGCTTTTGTTTAGATGTCCAATTTGCAATTTTTAGTATTTAGGAAAAGATGTTTTTAGGAATTAGTTTGGGATTTGATCTTTCTTATTTTAGATACAAGATTTGTTTCCTATTTTTGGGATATGTTCTCTATATAAAAGAGAGCCTTCCCTTGTAATTTCTTTTCAGCAATAATAATATTTCCTACTATCGAGCTGTGGTAAGACCAGCCATGTTGTACGGTTCTGAATGCTGGGCTATAAATTATAGGCATGTACAGAAGATGTCTGTGGCAGAAATGAAGATGTTAAGATGGATATGTGGTCATACAAAAAAGGACCGTATTTCAAATGAGTTTATTAGAAAAAAGGTTAGGGTGACACCAATAGAAGATAAAATTAGATAGGCACATCTAAGATGGTTTAGACATTTACAAAGAAGACCACTAGATGCTCAAGTTAGGAGATGTGAGAAGTTAGAGGCTGAACCCGCTAAGAGGGGGCGAGGAAGACCAAACAAGTGTTGGAAGAAAACTATTAAGTATAACCTCAATTACTTTAATTTAAGTCTTGAAATGGCTGAAAATCGATCTGTGTGGAGGCAAAGAATCCATATAGCTGACCCCACTTAGTGTGGGAAAAGGCTTGGTTGTTGTTGTAATAATAATATTCCCTACTCTAAGACTCCTCTCCTCTCTCTCTTCTTCCAACATCACCACCGCCGACCACCACCAAGGCAACCGGCCACTTAAGGCCATTGGCCATCTCAGCTAACCACCCAAGGCAGTCGACCTCCACAACAGCCATCGACTGCTGCTCCTCCCTATTTTCCCATGTGGGCAATCCACACATAGACTGTTTTCCAATGCCAAGGGAGCCTCCACACTCCACCTTGCACCAATCTTAACAGTACCATCGAGTCGGTGTTTAATAGCAAAGACCCATCTACAGCCAACAACAATAGCTCCAGCAGGAAGATCCACCAGAGTCCAAGTACCTATGGAATGCAAACATCTCCTCTTGCATAGCACATTGTCAACGGGGATCACCAAGTGCCAAGTGGTAAGAGTAAGGGAGTTGTACTACAGAGAGGATAGCGACAAACTGCCTATGCTTAAGGGAGAGACAAGCCAAGACAGAGGATGTCAAGTGCATGCCCGTGTGCCCTTCCTGAGGGCAACAGGCAAGTCCAATTCGATGCGATCATCATCATCAGGAGAAACAACAGGAGGTGCCGAGGCATCAAGCAATCAATGTCACTACTAACAAGGACCACCTCAGGAGCAGGTGATGGCCTTAGCTCTAATGGAGGAGAGGGGGTAACAATCTATTGATACACCTAGTGCGGTCTATGTGAGTAGACCAAACAAAATCTGAAGTCTTGTTTTCCTGTACTGTGAAGATGCCTCTCCATATCAGGCATGGGAATAGGAATCTCAGCCTCCCCCTCAAGGTCAAAGGCAACAATCTGGGATCCAACAGAGGAATAATAGGCTATGGACTCAAAAAAGGATACATCAACACTTACAAAGCATCTTCTCCCAACAGGATCAAAGCACCGGTATCTTTTCCAGGACCTAGAATACCCCACAAAGATGCACTTGATGGCCCTAAGTGACAGCATGTCTCGAGTAGCACCCTAAATGTGGACAAAGGAGACACACCCAAACAACTTAGGTGGGACACCAAGGAACTTCATTAAGTACCATGGAAGGCATGCGATTAATCAAGTAGCAAGTTGTGAGAACACTTACAAAGCATCTTCTCCCAACAGGATCAAAGCATCGGTATCTTTTCCAGGTCCTAGAATACCCCACAAAGATGCACTTGATGGCCCTAAGTGACAGCATGTCCCGAGTAGCACCCTAAATGTGGACAAAGGAGACACACCCAAACAACTTAGGTGGGACACCAAGGAACTTCATTAAGTACCATGGAAGGCATGCAATTAATCAAGTAGCAAGTTGTGAGAACAACATTACCCCAATATGATATAAACACTATGTTGGATACGGTACGGACAACATCAAGAATGTATCTACGATACAACTCAGCATTACCATTTTGCTAAAAGGTATAAGGACCACTCGCCTGGTGAACTATGCCATTTGTTTGAAACAAACCCCAAAGAGAGTGAGTACAAAATTCCAATGCATTACCGGATCGAACAATTTTTACATGGACACTAAACTAATTCTTTATCTCAATGAAAAAATTGCTAATTACAGACCCAACTTCAGACTTCAACTTAAGCAAAAACACCCACAACAAATGTGAAAAGTCAACAACAAGATAGAACCGATGTCCCATGTGTTCTGGAGACCGACTAGGCCCCCACATGTAAAGATGCAGCTACTCGAACAAATTACTAGAACTCCCACTTGGTCTACTCAGAAAGGAACTTTGATGATGTTTTCCTAGCTGACATGCCTCACACTGGAACGTAGTAGTAGGAGCAATATGCAGAATGACTCGACGAAGTTTCTACAAAGGGAGATGTCCAAAGCGTAGATTCCATAGGTAACTCTAAGCCCCTCCTAAAGAAGTCATAGCATGTCCAGCATATGACGTCTGAAGAAGGCGATAGAACCCTCCTTCCTCATGGCCATACCAATCACCTATCCTATCAGTATATCCTGAAAGACGAGTCATTGTGTCAAATACAGTCCAGTAGCTCTTTTGTAATACGACTGATGGAAAGCAAATTAAGAGGAAAATCAAGGGCATGAAGGACATTTTGTAGTTTGATATGAGGGGCTAACTAAGCATTCCCCTGATAGGGAAACTCTGGCCATCTACTACCACATTTTGATCTTACTTTTTTATTTTTAAATGTAGTCGATGGTCACTAACCCATGTGATGATCCCTCCTTTGCACCACCCCCCCCCCCCCCACCCAAAAAAAAAAAAAAACAAAGGAAAAAGGTTTAACTTTTCTTCATTAGTTTTGATGCCATATCCTTACACATTCATTTTGCCAAGATTTTCCTAGTATTTAATAATGTCCCCTAGCTCCTAGATGAAAACCCTAAAAGAATATGGCCTAAAGGTATAGTGTGTAATAAAACGAATTAGGAATGGAGGACAACCACAATGGATACTATAATTGTTGAAAGGATGTGTAGTTGCGTAATTGGATGAGAGATTTAATTACAAGAGAATAGTACAACATCGTGATCGTGTAATATGGAGAGTTGGATTGCGTAATGGCCTATAAATAGGCATTGTACCCTCCATTTGTTTCTTGAGAAGAATATAGAGATATCAATCATATGAGGACCTTCTCCCACGATTTTCCCTCCACTCTTCGTGAGTGGAGTTTTCACGTAAATTCAAGTAATCATTCCTTGATAATGCTTTAATATTTTGTTAAGACACTTCCGCTTATCATGTTTTACAACTTGGTATTAGAGCAAGTCGTATTTTGGGAAATAATTTGTCTTCTTATTCCACGGATTATATTATCATTTTTATTTTCTCTTGGAGTTCTCTGTCCATCTTGATAGAGCACAATCAGAGCAACGTCTATGGCCATGGGCAAGGAGAAGGCGCTACAGGAGTTGGCAATGATGCGTGCGACAAAGGAGGCAAGGAAGGCCGCAAGGTTTGCGGCATCTATCGATGGAGTGATTGAGCACCGATGCACCTCCACACGTAGGCGATAGCGATGGCTTCACCGTAGTAATAATGAAGGGGCACAAGAACAAAAGGTTGCAAGTCAGGAAGATCCCTAATGCTGGAAGACATGTTAGACGACGGTGGGGAGGCCTTGTCGCATTGCTAAGAAGTAGCGCAAGGCTATTGAAGGGCAACAGCGACTCCTGGTGGTCCTAGTGTCACATTACTGGGAGGAGATCCAGGAAGATGACGATAGTGGTGCTCAGTAACGAGTGGCAAATTGAAGAAGACAGAGGCGCTGTTAGGCATCAATTGAGCACTGGTAGTGCTCAAGAAGTTGGGTGGCCCTACTGTGCTGTCGTTGGAGCAAGGAAGAGGAGCAATTTCCGACAAGGAGTGTAGTAGAGATCTCACTTAATATCGCTTGCATGTCAGGAAACACGAGCAGCAAAGAAGTCAGAGATGGCAACACATGAGGTCGAGAGCTCGTGGTGGCGAAGAAGGTAAGATTGTGGTGTCAATCAAGCACAATTGACTTGCTCAAAGATTGTGGCACTAATGTTGGAGCTGATAGCAACGACGAAGAGACAACAAGGTCATGATTTTTTCACCACCACGAGTTTGGGTTATTTAAACCCAAAAGATGAGATTTTTTTCTTTGGGGTTAGATGAGATTTTTTCTTTGGGGTTCTTGCATCTTTAACCCCCCCCCACAATGTATCTGAGTTGGAACTGTACACATTGTCATTGCCTACTATCAGGGGACGAGCTACCATTGCACACCTAAGGTCAAGATATGAAGCAGCAGAAAACCTCCAAGGAGTTGTCTCGCCCATCTTTTCACATCTTAATGCAATCTTCCTAGTTCTATCAATTTCCTTGATCCCAAGCTTCCTAAAATTCCTCGAAATAGCTACCATCTTTCCAAGATCTCCAGTAACCTTGATAGTTACAATCTGTTCTGAGATGTCAACAATCTTGGATCTGAAAATATCCACCAAGCCCATGACCTCAGGGCAAGTGCTTGGATCCACATTGAGCTTTATAAGCATTAATTCTCTCTCCACCTGAGGTTCCCTTGATCTTCCACCTTCATAACATTGACAAGCTTGCAAAGCCATTCTACAACTTGTTGCAACACCTTCTAAATCCCAGATACAACTATTGTGAAGAGGGCTTTGTCCTTATTCAATCTGACAGCAAGAGACTCAATGTTGTATTCTCTTCTAGCAAATACACCTACAATACGATTTGTCATTCCACTTTCATTACCCACAAATACAGAAATTGTATGTTGTTTCGACAGCCTCTTTTTGATCGTACAAGCGGCGACACTCTGAACAGAGACACCCACCTTTCCCCCGTTGACAACGGTTGCATGGACCCCAATCCTCCTCAAATCCAAGCCAAGCAGCCACCAATGATCGCCAAGATTCGACCTTGATAGCGTCGAAGCCTTACATAACAATGATGCTAAGAATCGAGCGTGATGGGCATCGCCATGAATGAAGTTGTAGCCATTATGGGAGCAGAGAGAGATGAGGAGAGGAATGGAAGTGTTAGCCTAGTATCATTGTTGATCCTATATGAAAAACTCATTGTTCGAGGTCTCCACATGAGAGAAACAGTCTATCTGATCCCTATATGAAAGAAACACTTTTTATGTCTCTATATGAGAGAAATCTAGAGAAAGATTTACATATAGGAGAGGACAGTCTTGAGGTCTTCAAAGGAGAGGCCTACGTCGAGTTCCCGTATAAGAGAGGCCAAAGTTTCAAGGTCTTCAGAGGAGAAGCCCATGTCGAGTTTCCATGTGGGCGAGGTCCAATTTCAAGGTCTCCAGAGGAGAGACCCATGTCAGAGCTAACTACAGCAGTTCATCCAACAGATTTAAGCCCTCGCTGATGTGTTTTCATCAGCATACCCACCTACAAGCAAGGACAAAGATGCGATTAACATCATTCTCCTACAAAAGAGTCGTTACTCCATTACACCAATTGAAAGTGTTGTGTTATCCTATAGAGTGAGGATTTTCGTTGTTTTACAAGCTAAACATTTTATACTCCAACTTGAGGAGTGTTGAGAGAATATGTATTTGGGTAATTAGATATAAGAGATCCAATCACAAGATAATAGTACCACATCATGTAATATAGAGAGTTGGAGTATGTGGTGGCCTATAAATAGGCGTTGTACCCCAGATTTGTTTCTTGAGAAGAATATAGAGATATAGGGCCTTCTCCCATGATTTCCCCTACTCTTCATGAGTTGGATTTCCACATAAATCCAAGTGTTCATTCCTTGATTATGTTTTGATATTTTATTAATACGCTTACACTTATATTTTACAACTATAATCAACAATAGCCAATGATAAGTGTAGTAAAGGGAACATACGACATGGTAAATAAAGAGTACAGATAGTCTAGACCAAATAGGGGGTGATAAACCAAAGCAAGGGAAAGTGATGTTGGAGGAGTACATAATTTGCCTTTAATATGAACATGACATTCATTTTGGAGGTATATGTAATTTGCCTTCAAAATGAATATGACATTTTTCACCAAATATGACCATGACAAAACCCAAAGCATGGGGACCATAAGAAAAATCTCATCAACTATAATGGACACATTATGTGTATAATATCAAATTCAAATCGGACAGGAAATATAAATTTTAAATGAAAATGAGCATAGTTCAAAGAAATTAAAATATCCTTAAATAAATATGTGAAACTTTGTCGTACGTGTAACCACAACTAATTTCAAAAGGCATATTTGAGACAAAACTTTCACTGAAATCTCAAAATAGCCATGGATAAATTCAAATTAAGGAAATGGATCCACACAACTGACCCCACTTCATGTGGGAAAAAGGCTTAGTTATTGCTGTCAGATTCAATCAATACCTCGACTTTGTAACACAAAAAAAACAGTGTGCAGCAACTAATATTCATATGAGCCAGAATCAATTGAGAAACATAGGCAGTAAGTTGTGGAGAAATGAACCAAATAGAAAATAAATATATATAGTATATATGTATGTTACGCTTTTTCTGGTTTTAAAAAGAATAAAAGAAAATAAGTAGGGTTTCAATCTCATTGTAACTGCAGCTTTCATCAGAAAAGGCAAGCTCTTAACCTTGGGTGGCATACACATACAACAAAAAAGTAGCAAACATTGATGTATGTAGAAAACTGCAAGAGCAACTCATGGCAGAGTTACAGCCAATTGATTCTGACAAATTGAGAGAACCAAAAACCAAAGGAGATATCCAGGATGGGTTAAAAAGAAATTACATCCAAAAGGAAAGAACCATTTTCTCCCTCCCAGGATATTAGATGATTCTTTGAAGACATTACAAAGTTTGAAAAAACAAACCTGTATATCTTGACTGATTCTTACCCCGGAGGTCCCCAAACAGGCGGAGGAGGATGAGGGTGAAAAGGAGAAGGGCTGGGATAACCAGTGCTGGTATAGTCTCCACCCGTCCTCATGCGTTTGCTTTGGTCAAATGCACCAGAATCAGTCACCACACCTGAAAAGGGATCAAGAAAAAATTCTACACATGCAGGTCATCCACTTTTTTACTTCACGCATCCTCCACGGCAATGTTCTTAAAAAAAAAAAAAAAAACACGGTGAAGAAGGTAGATAGTGAATTAGAAAAACATGGATAAACCCATCGATTGGCATAAAAGCGAAACGAGGGTTCTTTTTTTCTTCTTTTTGACCTACCACTGCTCTACAATTACAAACTCGAATCCGCAACATTCACCATCCGATAAGGCTTTACTGGGCTCTTGGAAGTTACCCGTTAGTATGCAATACCATCTAACAGCCCGAAAAGGCTCAATGTGATCAAATTGCACTCCAAAGGCATACTGCTTTAGTTTAAAACCAGCCAGATGACCCCCTTGAAATCAGATAGATTCCACCAAAGAAGAGGAATCCAACAACACACGGGAAGACAATGGACAATGTAGACCTACAAGCTGATGTTCCTCGCGGGTCTACCTCTTTTGACGAAAAGATTCTTCTTTGCCATCTCCGTGTGCAAGACCGAGGACTTCTCCGTATCGAACACCATCCCCTGGGCGCAAAACAAGTCAACAACTTCGATCACCATCGCCACGACCTGAAAAACCCTACAACGCAAGGGGATTATTCGACCTGAAGCGCGTCCTTGGCGGCCATGGCGAGCTGAACCGTGGAGAAGAGGGCGAACCCCATGGGCTGCTCGCCCTTGAAGTTGACCTGGGAGGCCTCGAACCCCGGAAGCCATCTGAGGAGGTTCTGGAGCTCCCTCTCCTTCACGTCCTCCGGCAACCCCGAGATGAAGATCGTCCGCACCTTTTGGATTTCGACGAGAAACCACCCCTGTCAGCAACTTGGAGAGGTCCAAGCACGAATGAAGGGACGGGAACGGGGGGATCGCGGGGTTTACCTCGTCGGTGGAGGTGCGGTTGGGGTTCTCTGAAGGAGGCATGTGGGCGGGGGGAGGGGGAGGTGGTGGCGCCCACTGCTGGTGGTGGTAGGGGTGGACGCCAGCCATCGGGAGGTCGGGAAACCCTAACCCTCGAGTTAGCTCGTGGGGAGGGGGTGACGCGGACGGCGGTGGAAGGGTTGGTGGCTCCCGCCCTTTTTTCCCTCCTGTTGGTCGGGGAGGAGGACGAGGAGGAGAAGTGATCGAGTCGGCTCCTGCTCGTCTGTCTGTGGCGACCTCCGCGTGAGTCACGTGGTTTGTGTTTCTTGGCTTCGATATCATTGTATGCACAGCAGCACAAAAACATTCTGTGTTTGATGCCCCTATAAATATGTGGATATTTCACAATGTCATCTATTCATAATATTTGCAAAACTGCCCTTAAGAAGCTTTTGCGCACAGATTTGTACGAATGGAAATGTCCGTTCGAACCATCCAATGTGGAATTATGCGGACACCAGAACACGCCAAATTATTGCTTGCACATTGTAATCCTAAATTCTTATCTTATGTGTTTATACCTTTGTTTATTGGCACATTGGGCCTAGATATGCCTTTCTAGATTGCGTATAAAATATAAGATATAAGTGACATTTGAGTTTTCTTAATATAAATACATTTATTTAAATAAAAAAATTTGATTATTTATCATTAAATAGCTTAGGTCCCTTATTACGATTAGTATTTTGAACATGATCAGATCAAATAACTCGATTTGTGTTGATTCAGAAATCTAAAAGGTTTAAGGGATCCGATATCACATTAAGAATTTGTCTAATTCAATCATAAGTGTCCGATCTGCGTTGAAGTGGCAACATTCTCTAGAGGTCGTCACCTAACTGATGTTTTCAAATGGAAATTCGAGAACTATCACATGAGTCGAGTTAAGGAGTTAATCTAATAAAATAGGAGACAGCAGAAGTCCTTCTCTAATATTGTCGATAACGTGCCGAAGTCTGGGTGCACGAGATTGAATTGTTAAGTCGTAGTTGTAGTTTATCTTTTGCACCCAAATCCACTAATCATTTAATTTTATTAACGAGACCACAAATTAAATTTTGATGTTAGATTTGGTGAGTCCTAGTTGATTCCTTAGGGAGGCAATTTTGGTTCACTCTCTCGATCAAGTCAATCTCTCAATATTATTATCCTTTTTAACTTTTTCATTTTGTAATTTTTATGGTTCTTTTATTAGAAGTGGAATCACAACAACACTACAAACTAAATCTTTTTGGTCTTTTGCTTGTCTTACTTTTTTATCTTTTTGGATAAGAATTAACAAAACAATATGAGAACAACATATTAAAGTTGAAACTTTTATTGAATAAACATAAAGAGAAAGTATATAGGAAAGGAAAATGACAATCAACAAACTTGGACTTACGAAATAAGAAAGAAAAAGAAACAAAGCCTTGAGTAAGGATTCCCATGTCGATTTATACAAAGTAAAAAGAAAATAAACAAAGGGAATGTGTGTATGTTGGTGGTGAGTGGGGGTGACGTGTGAAAGTGCCTGAGGGAGTGTATATTACCAACTACTTAGATAAAAAGCTAAAAAGCAAATAAAGGAATGCTTGAAAAGAAAAAAGCTATTTGATTAACGAGATTTTGTATGCTAAAAGATTGAGTTTGAAATCCGTTGTTGTAGTTGCGTAAAAATCCTTCAATAAGATAAAATTTATAACCGAAACTCAAAGTAAGTCCCGAGTCGAACACAGGGAGGCGAACGTTTGATTAAAAACTGCGTTTAGAATTATTTTCGGAAAGCAGCTTAGTTAGTTGAAATTAATCTACTAGCTATTCTACTTAAATAATAAATAATAGAAAAGAGAATGTGTGAACCAATATTTCATAGCCATATATTCAATAGAACTAATTTCTACAACTAAAAAGTTTGAAATCTACACTAAAAAGCAGTACAAAGAGAAGGATGAGAAAATCCTCCTCGACGGTGCTTGAAGGACGAGCCACATTGATGAAGCGCTCGAACGATGGGGATGAGATGTTGGATTAAGGAGAATGGAGCTGGAGGACAGAGGATGAAACAGGGCAGCGGCACAGCAGGATTCGCTTCCCGAATGGTGGCGAGAAGACAACCACGGGATGCCAAATGAAGGGGGCGGGAAAATGGGAAAATTATTTTACCCTAGCTCTAATGGAGCATCCCGAGTATGGGACCAACTCGTAGAGCTTTGGAGGGGGTGAGAGAAGAAGAGAAGGGATGAAGAAAAAGTGGAGTAAGGTCCCTTTTATAGGTGGAGAAGGGCAAAAGAGTCTTTTTAAGGGCTTTAAAAGTTAATGTACGACCTTTAGTCACATTTATGTGTGTCACTAAAGGCAAGTGTTGCTAAAGTCACGCCTCAATGAAGATCGTAAGATCTCGATCCAATGCTCCTCGTGCAGCCACATCACCCAGTCGCTCACCTTCAATAGCCGGCACGCCTCATCACGCTCAAGCGCTATCAATCGTCCGATCACATGATCGGATGGTCGAGATCACACTGTATCGCTTCGCCTTCACATGTTATGCGCGTCTGCGTGCAATGGTGCGCATGATCGCGTATCATCGCATGCGTGCCCACGCAACTCCATCTAGCACATGTAGGCATGCCACGTTGTATCCTCCACTACCGCTCGATCTCGATCGAGAGGCCAAATTTCAATTGCATGCACCCGCTACTGAATTCACCCTCTCGCCGCGACTTGATTGCCCGTCATCCCTTCGCGAACGCAACACGTAACCACTGCAGCACGAGCCTCTCTTTGTCGCATTTTGCTTTTAATGCTTGCACACCCTCAGCTGTTGAATGAAGATCCAACGGTTGAGGATGTGCGAGCTTCGTCTTCAGTGAGAGGTGTGGCGCGTCTTAGCCATTGGATCGATGATCCAACCGTTGGGATTGATCAAGCGGGAGAAGAGGGTTGCTGCGGTTGATGTTGGGCAGCTGTGATGGATCCACGTGGTGCCATCATAACCGTCCATTTTCTTTGCTTTGTAAGTAGTGCCACGGTTATCGGATTGAATCGATTTTCGCATTGTTGGGCTGCGATAGTCGATCCGAACCCATTCGTGCAGTTAGATTTGTCATCTGAGGTATGGATTTGCACCACCTTGGTCCTTGACCTATGATCTTTCTCGAATTGTATCCGATGCTACGAAAATCCGATTGGGGCGATCTTGGAGGCGTTAGACTCCGATTGTCGCCCTAATTAGACCTGTACGGTTAGATCTTTAATCCGAGGCCTCGAAATGATATCGCCTTGTCCCCTAGCCACAAAAAGTGCAAATTAACCTAAAATTTGTACAAACTAATCTAAATGCAGAATGATGCATGCTATGCAATATTTATAATGCATGTAATGGATGCACTATTTATAGAATGTAGACTAGGTTATTAGCTTAATTTAAGTCAAATTAGGTCCTATGATTGCTATGCAATCAACTTCCACAGAGAATGTGTATCCTTAGACTTGAGATATTTATCTATCTCTATTCACAAACACACATTTGGAAGACTAATTAGTTGATGCACCTACCTTGGTGTTGATACTGGAAAGGTGGTGTTTGGGGGAAGAGATAGGAAGTGCATGATCTCTGAAGGGATTACACAAATCTGTTGCACAAGTGTATGTAATAGATTGGAGGCATGAACTCACTCTGTGTATATTGAGAATGACAAATTCCACATGTGGTCACAAAGTCAGACTCAAGACATGAAGAGAAGAAGATAGACCTTTTGAAAAGGTTCTAATCTTTGTTCTCATCCCAATTATACAAGGATATATCAAGAATAATATTATCCATAGAGGAATGACAACTACCAAATTAGATTAAATTTTGAGATAATTTTTTCCTCCAAGTGTAAAGGATTCACAAGCATTTGAAATACTTAAGGGGCATAATGCTAAAATTTCACCTATCCTATGGTTATTATTGGAGTGATAAAACTAATAATGATATTGATGGGTTCCTATTTGAAAAGGAAATTAAATGTATCTTAAAAAGTTAAGTTACATTTAAATTGGCAAGTAATTGTACCTAATTTGATTATATAGTAAATTCAAGTGTCGAATTACAATAAATTTAAGTTTGGATACTAAATCCAAACTTCCCAAAAAAATTTGTTTAGGGCTAATAATGTAAAAGTCAAATAGGATTACATCCCATCCATTGGATGAAGATCCAATGGATCCCATCAATTTAAGAATAGAGATGAAATCCCTATAAATATCTCTCAAAGGGAAACACTAATGGCTTGATTCCAAGTCAATCAAGTTGTTGATTGAAGAGAAAATCCACCCAAATATCCTCCTGAAGTACAAGTTGGCAGACCAATAAATTTATTGGTTGACACCCTCTACTTAACCCTTATGATTGATGGTCGAGCCGACTACCTACTTTCTTAAGGGTGCACTACATTGTCCTTTTTGATCTTCCTGACCCCCAACTACCCTTAGTGCCCAATCAACCAGGCGTCGAATGGTTGCTACTATTGCAACAACAGTAAATTCAGAACTTGTTTTTGACATTTGATGGTAGCTTTTTGGAGGTAATCGTTGCCTCGATTCACGAACATGTTCGCAAATCTTCTAGTGGAGTCAATCTTCCACGACATGAGGGCTTCATCCACTTGTCAAGGAGGAGCCAAAAGGGTCTCCCAGGACTTATTTGAGGAGGCACCACCACATGTGGTGTTGCTTTATGTCGCCTCAAAATAATCCCCCTTTCTTGTGGGATCCCAAAACAAGAGGAAATTAGTTCCTCCCATGTGGTTTTGGATTTGAAGCATTTAGATTTTTTTTTGCCTGATGGTTTTCTTAGCATTGATTTGATTGAGTTTGCAAAAATTTTTGAAATGCTTTTTCCACATTCTTCATGTTCTTTACGCTTCCACGATGCCACGGGGTCGTTCTGAACGATTCCCTTCAGTGGTATCATAGCATTGGTCAATTTGATTTTTATAATGGTTTGAATTCGCATCGTAGATTATGCTATAATCAGTTGATCGACTGCACGATCGATCGATCGGCTACAACGTAGCCAGACAATCGATTTACAGCATCTACCAACTGGCTACTAAAGGCTGAGACCCCAACATTCGATGTTAAGGGCTTGGGCTTAATATTAAGAAGTGAGTCAACAAGTTGATGAAGCCACCAACCAACGTTGGAGTAGCCGGTGGACCGATCGCAAGACCAGGCGATTGCTTACAAAGAAAATTGTTCCTGACAAATAGCAATGTCTGACGATGTAGTTGATTGACCAATCGACAAGATAAGACTATTGAAATGCTTGTTTTGATGTAACAAAATTATGCTTTATTGCAAACTAATCATTTCAGAATTTCTCTATCTCCAAAATGGAAGGATGATATTCTTTAAGGCTTAAGAAAGAAATTTGTCAAGAAATGTAATGTTCTATTGTATTTTTAACTTTTTTGAGTTTGGAATACTTGTAAGGAACCTCAAATTAATTAACTTAAATGTTTTTTGGTTAATAGATAATCAGCCAAGTCATAAAATTAATATTTAGAAGTATTGATCGACCAATCCATTTGATAAATTAATAGGATTAAAAATAATTGACCAAATTACCCTAATGATCAAATCCACCTTTCACCTTAATAATCGACCAATAAATCAAATTAATCGACTAATGTCATTTTAACAATATTTCCAAATCTACTTAATTTTCACCTATAAATATGACTCCACGCCCTTCATTTCAAAACATAACTTTCAAAGCAACTCTTAAAGAAAAAGTGCTTTCTCTCTCTCGTGCTTTTATGCCAATTCTCCAATGCTATTCCAAGCACAAGGTTCTGAGGCTAAAAAAAAAAGTTACGATTTGCATATTTAAGCTCCCTTCAGGTTCCATAGGTTTTTAATTATATTATTTCTATTTTTATTGGTTTGATTGGGACCAAAGTTATTGGGATTCTCAAAATATTGTTTGTTCTTTTGGTAGGCGTAAAAGAGAAGAAGGTGTTGTAAGAGGTTATGCCACCCTCGTTTAAGTGATACGATAGTCGATTGACTCAAGAAAATTCTAAGTTGAGAAGCTTAGGTAGTAATTTTTACCTGCAAAGGTTTCCACTATAAATTGAGGTGCCATGTTATCATGCTTTGTGTGATTTGATCTTTTAAATTTGATATATTTCTTTATGTACACTATTCACCCCCATCTAATGTAGACTCGTAAATCCTACAGGAACATTCATTTATGAGTCTACGCTAAAGGTGCCATCTTGTCATGCTTTCTGTGATTTGATCTTTTAAATTTGATATATTTCTTTATGTACACTATTCATCTCCCTCTAGTGTAGACTTGTAGATCCTACAGGAACATTCATTTACAAGTCTACACTAGAGGTGCCATCTTGTCATGCTTTCTGTGATTTGATCATTTAAATTTGATATATTTCTTTATGTACACTATTCACTCCCCTCTAGTGTAGACTCATAGATCCTATAGGAACATTCATTTGGTATCAGAGCACTAGTTCAGTATAGAAAATGTCAATGTCATCTGTCACATCAACCGACGTCTATGTTGAGGGACAATCTGCAATAAGACTACCACTGTTTAATGGCATGAACTATGGCTACTAGAAGACGTGCATGCAGATCTTCCTAGAATCTATGGATTATGAGATCGGGACATCATTGTCTCAAAGCGCACTTGACTAGAAATGAAAGGAGTTGAAGTTACAGTAGACGAAAAGAAGAAAGCAACTCACAATTCCAAGGTATGAATGTAATATTTTGTGGGCTCTCCAAGGAACAATTTAACTGGGTCTCAGTATGCAAGATGGCTTATGAGATCTAGAACACCCTTGAAGTCACTCATGAGGGTACGTAATGGAGACACCATCATGAATCATAACTATCTCAATTTGGTCTAATAAGGGTGATAAAAGCTCTTACTTATCCATCAGAAGGTCCTAAGGGCATAATATCCTATTTTGAAAAGAAGATAAGATTACAAGGTTATTTTTGCAAAATTAATAGCAATTCATAAATGCAGAATAACCATGGGATATTTCAGGGGTTTATTAAAGTTCAAATGGTCATTAATGTCTAATAAGTGGGTTCATGCAGAACGAAACGAGTTTTTCATGCATTTTAGGAATTAATGGACATCTAAAATCCTAAAAATAGACCCGCTTAATTAACTAAGGTTCTAGTTAGAATAAAATTCATCTAAGCCTTCTAAAAATCATATAAAAATATTTTATAAGGTTTGGTATCCTTGATTCAACCATTTGAACCCAATTTGACCTAAAATAGAATCTCAGACAGACAATTGCCCTAATTTGAGTTTTTACATAAATTGCCTAGTAAAACTTGATCAAAATCAAAATCTGACTTCACCATTAGATTCCTTGAGTTTAAATTAGGTTTGTACCAAAGTTTGGATCCAATCTGAGATCATTTCGACCTAGTTTGCTTTTTAATCCTGTTCTAACTCTTTTTCTTACAAAAAGCCCCTCAACTTTCAAAAAGCCTTACAAAGACCCCCCTAACTTCATTATCTCCTTCACATTTAGGTCCCTACCAACATGGAAGGTGTGAACCCATCAGATCCGAGCTTCAATCTTTGATTTTTCCTTGATTGATTGACCAATCCCCTCCAAACTTGGAAGGGATGACCTTGGGGAGTTTCCTGATCGATTAAATCTACTCCCAAGGTCCAAATCTGTCTCAATCGCCGATGCGAATCCAAGGATTTCAAGAATCCTTCTTCTTGAAAAGCAAACCTTTCAAGCTTGTTTCGAAGCTTAGAAGCTTGTTTGAAGGCCTATAAAGTACCTCCCTCGCCTGCCTCATCTCGTTAGCAAGTTTTGACCTCAGAAAACGCCCTCTTCCTCCTTCTCCAGCCACCTTCGCACCTTGCTCTGGCGATCGCTTTCGTTCTCCTCGTCTAGCCATCTAGCAGTCAAATCGAGTGGCCCATTGCCTTCCTCTCCTCGTCGCGTGCCTCTCCAGCCAAAGAGAAGGCATCCCCCTGCCTCTTTCCTCGTCGCTGTCTCGCCGCCCTCTTCACCTTCTCCGGCTCCGGTCGACCAACATCGGAGCCCTCCACCCCCTATCTTCCCTTCCTTAAGATCCTCTATCACTTCCCCTCTCCCTCTATTTTCTTTCCACTCTTCCACAACACACTCACGACCCACGCACCACCCACATCACCTCCATCTTCCTCCGCACTGGCACACCTCCGGCAAGCTCGCAAGCCTGCTCTACTGCGTCAATTCACTCGCTATCACCTCCAGAAGTACCGCCTCGCCACTCTCTTCATTGCATAGAAATCATGCAACCTAAATCACCTAAATTAAGCTAGCTTCTAGCATAACTTAGGAATAATGCATTCATAGGCATTGTAATTTGCACAATAGCTAGTTTATTAGTCATATAGATAATATCGTCATTTTATGTACTAATGAGAGATGATTTTAATTGCAGATGATTCGAAGCCACAGATGTTAGATCAGACTGGACAGATCTGATCAGAATGACGACGGGAGTCCATAGAAGAACGAAGATCATGGAGCCAAAGGACAAAGATCTGAGCCTCAGATGAAAATCCAACCGCACGGATGGATCCAGATCAATGATCGCAGTCCAACGGCGTAAAAATCAACCTGATCAGAGGTCTACATCACCAGATACAAAGAAAAGAAGATGGACGACCATGATGGCGCCATGTGGTGCCATCACAGCCGCCTCTCACCGCTGACCCATCTATGAAGACCATCCCTCACCCTCTCTCAACCGCTAGATGGCTATCCAACGGTTCACAATGCATCCACGCCGTCCATCCAATAGTTAAGGATAAATAGACACAAAGAGAAAACTGTAACAAAACTCGCGCATAGTTCATTGGCTCATGCGCTTGCGTTGGATCAGAAGAGCATGGGTTCGATCCTTATGGCGCTCAAATTAGGAAAGCAAGGGTGCGGGTGCTATTGCCTGTCGGATGGAGATCGGTGCACATAGACGTGACCACATGTCGAGACCAGAGCGCGTCGTGACTGAATGCGGGATCCCACGCATTTTCTTCCACGCGAAGGCTATGCGCGCGAAGGTTGAGGATTGAACGCTCAAATTGAGCGAGCGGTGAGCACGAAGAAGAGAAAGCGAACGTTGGGCGCCCGCAGGGAGGAAGAGGAGTCGTCCAATGGTGCTTTGAAGGCTATGGGCGTGCCATGTGTCAGCATCTCATGCGCCCAAAGCGTAGAGGGTGCATATGAAGTTATTTTGAGGCCAAATCAGAGCCATTGATCTCCCAATCAACGAATCTAATTGCCCATGGGTTGTTGCATGATTTTAAGAGCTAAAATGCCCTCTTTGCCCCTCATTAAAGTTATAAAAGAAGGTCCAAGGCCCCCCAGTTGAAAAAGACAACTCCTGCTATGAACTCTAGACATCTCTTCCACCTTTTTCTCTGCGATTCTCCGTCCCTCTGCAACTTTGCTCCGACCTTCATCCCGACGCTCTGGATCTAAGGTGCTGCCGCATCTTGCATAAGCATCCTACAAGCGGCGTCGTCTCTCTGCCTCCTTCTATCTCTATTTGCTATCGCTCTTTTTATTTAGCATAGCACTTTCTACTTTGAAAAACTATTTCTAAATGCAATACAATTCTGATTATATATCTGATTCCTATACATATATACATATATAAATATCTGTTTAGAGCAAGTTCTATTGAAAAGCTTCTGCATAAATTGTGATTGCCTCCCTGTGAACGACTCCGTACTCACCGATTTTTGTAAATTTATTTGTCGACGTGTTTTTGCACTATACTACAACTAAATAATCTTTTAAAATGCGAATTACGCGTCAAACAAGTTGGCACTGTTGCCGAGGAGGCAACGAAAATTTTTGAAGCTTTTTGGTACGTATTTGAGATTTCTAACTTGCTATTGATTTCATGTGTGCAGGGAAGTGAGGAAATCAGAATGAAACACGACAAGGGGAATTACAAATTCGAACCTCAGGTAAGTACTCGTAATTAGATTAATTGGATTTAGGATTTGTTTGAACCTTAGGATTAGTTAGAATTTGCTTGTTTATTGAAAAAAAAGATCTCTCTTGTTAGTGATTTTTGAACTGAAAGAAAATCTTAACTTATAAATTCAATTCCCGAAGTTCGCACGTTCAAAAATTCTCAAATTTTTACCGGACATGGGTTTCAAAGCTAGGAACAACATATCAAAATTTTGCACAAATCAGAGTTACATAAATTTTTAAAAGTTCGTGCACCGATCTGTTATCAATTCGATTATAGTTCCTGATTTTTTGGAATTTAAAATATCATAAGAATTTTTATACAACTTCGATTGACTTGAAAATTCTGGCACTAAATTTTTTAGATAATCAAGAATTTAGGAAAAAAATCTGAAAAAAATATTTTGTGCACGATTTATTACACGAATTATTAAATCACGAACTGGGGGTCAAAACTGAATATAAAACCCCCAGTACGCTTTAAATAAAAAAAAAGAAAATGTGCATTAAAAATTATTAAAAAATATTTTCTGAGTGCTTAGTTAGTGGTGCAATAGAACCAATTGATTGCATTACTTGGGTCGCACCACTCATCTGATTTTTGGACTTAAAAAAATCTAACTATCTATGCGTAGGGTTTCACATTAAGGGTAGAGCATACCTGCATTTCCATATTTAAAGGAAATATATCAAACAATTGGGATTTGCAAAACTCTTGTGTGCCTCATCAGAAGCTTGATTGAAGATATTAACTCAAGTGAACCCTAAAATGCATTAACACAAGCAATTGAATCTTAAAATTCACTTCATCATAAAAAAAAATTGCTTGTGAACCCTTTGCCTGCGCACTTCACATCTCTGAAATCAATTTTAAGGGCAAACACCCCCTAACACCCATCATATTCCAAAAGCACATCAAACCCAAGCCTAAAACTGAGTAGACGTGCCCTAAGCAGGACTAATAGACTTGGGAACTTGAAATTAGATTGTGCTAAAGTCAAGGCCTTGTCTACTTGGACCCACTGGTGACAAGAAAGGTCGGTGCGGTAATCGCGTTAACCCTTGTGGTGTCCCACCGTGCGGGGTGTCCTAGGGGTTCCCATCCTTCTGGCCAGCCAAATAATTCAAGGGTTAATCTAACTCAGTTGCGTTTTGGGGAGCCAGGATCAGGTCTATTTAGGGTGGACACTCTAAGGACTAGTTTGATTGCTTGTATTAAAAGGGCAGGGTAATCTCTCATCTGTCTTCTCTCTCTCATCTATTAACTTTCTTCTAGTACATGGATGCTAAAAGGTCCCTGAACCCTGATTTGGTACCACCTTTAGAGTGTAAACTAAGGAGAAGACCCAATTTTTCTGAATACATTCCAATAGCCAATTGCCATGAGGAAGAACTGATTGAGGAGGAAACCATGGACCCATACTCTTTTGCCTCACACTTTTCTCCCTATCCCAACCTTTCCCTTACTTCAACTGCTTCAGGATGGGAGAATTCTCCTCAACACCCAGGACTTGATTCCATTGCCTACATCTCATATTCCCTGGGTATAGTTAGGCCTACCTCGAATCCCAAATGAATCTCTGGATATCAAGGATCTCTACAACCTCAAAAGACACTCTCCATGCAGGACCAGCACTTAATTGGCATGACCAACTATCTTGACTGGTTCAGCCAAACTCATCTCTCCCCAGATCAGGGATATGCTTCAGAATCCCAGTACCTAGAATACCAATCCTATCCTCGAAATCACTATGCAAATTATCCCAATCCCACCCAAACAACCTCACCTTCTCATTGGGATAACCCTACACCAACCAACCAACAATATGATTCTTACCCTAGGTATTCAAATGATAGATATTCTGATTCAACTAAGGAAAGAAATCCTAGAAATTGTTATCCTCAGCCCACTCAAATCCCTGACCATGATAGTGAACCTAAGATCACCCAATTACTCCCAGTAGTCCAGGGGATGAGAGAAGCTAATAAAAGAAATACAGATAATCTGACAAACCAGCTCAATAGAATCTGGAAAGCACAAGGTGATAAAATTGGTCCGACTATGCCACAAGTTGGTGGTAAGCCACTCAAGGTTGAGGATCCAACCTTAAGTATGACATCTTATCCAATTCCAACCTTTACATACACTAAGCCCACCCACCAGCCCTGTAATTATGCAGAACAAATTGTTTTTGATATCCCAAAAACTAACTTTCAGGAGGAAGGCTCACTTAAGGAATTATATCTTGATTTAGGCCCTGAATTGCAACCATTCTATTTTGAGGAGCCAATCCATGGCGAGCTGGAGTATGAGTCTTTCATGTTTAAAGACACACAATTGGACTACATGGATGATTTAGGAAACTCAGAGCAAGATCAAGAACATAGAAAGATTGGGGACAGTGACATTCCTAGCCAAGCATGGTTAAATGGCTCTGATCTGTTCTTGTTTGAGGATTACCATGGTCAGATGTGCTTAAACGATTCGATATCTGGATTTGGTGATACTAATCATTCTAAGATATCCCATATAGAAGCCGAATCTGCTATCACTTTTGTTTCAGCTAATTCACACCCTTCTCTTCCCATCCATTAGAGTTCTGAAGAAAAATCTGACCCTTATCCCCAACATCTTGAGATTGAACAAGACAAACAATCCCCTTATGAAAAAGATGTTCAAGAAATTACAAAATTACTGGGGATGACTTATGAAGATCTATCTGAGGAAGCAAAGAATTTAGCTAAATCATGGAATCCTGAGGAGCTTGACTTGATTGATGAGAAACAAGAAGACATTCCCTCAGAAGATATAGTCCAAGGGAAAAACAATTGGGATCAAATTCAGAAGTCCATAGAACAAAAAGGATTTGAGGTGTTGACTAATCTAAACCCCGATCTTACGCCCCCTGGGGCTGTAATTCTAAGGAATAGTGAATTTCCGTCCATTACATTTGAAGACTTGCATCATGATTTGGGCGACTTGAATGAGACTTTTGATCACCCCAGGGATAAGATTGAGGATTCTGATAAGTCTGAAACTATTGAGATGGACCACTGGATCGTATTTGACTCAATTACTCTACATCCATCTACACCTGACTTAACTTATGAAGTGGTTTCTTATATCATTTCAGACTACACCACTCGGGTCCCTCCTTTCATTTCCCATCACTTTCAGGACCCATATGATTTATTCCCCACAAACTATCCTGTATCCACCTCATCTACCTTCCTCATGCATCACATCTTAAGGTTGCTACTAATCTACCTTCCACTCTGGCACCCGCACTAATGTCTCTCTCTTTTGTAGCATCTGGCTGCAAATAGTTTCAAGCCCGTTCACTTTATTTTTCCAACCTTTTGGACTTGGTATTCACCATCAGCTGATCCGAATTTGTGGATCACTGATCCTTGCATTACATGATCATATTTTCATTTTAATCCTGACTCAACTCATTAATCTGATCACATATTTTTGGGTTTAAGTCCGGCAAATGTCATTAAACTTAGCGTTGGCTGGGAGGCAACCCAATACTCTTTACAGGTAGCTCTTCATCCTCTGCATCCATGCTGACCTAGATTAACAAGAATAGTCAAGTGATATCCCCTCCTCTTGCTTATTATATTTTGATTTTCATGCATACATTTCAATGAGGACATTGCAATGAATAGGCATGGGGGGTTGGACATTGCATGTCTTCCTTTTTATGTAAAAAAAAAAAATTGCATTTAGGCATAAAGAAAATTTATTAAGGTTTTATTAGGGATTTTTTCTTAAGTTGATTCCTGAGTTTAGAATCCAGTACAATTTCACACTTACACATAGAATTTGCAATGGATCCTCTGTGAAGATTGATAAACATCTTTAGTTTGTTGAGAAGAAGCGATGCTTCTTCTCCTGAACCCTTGGACAGTAATTAGAGAGTCAGAAAAACTATCTTCTAACAGATCCACCAAACAAGTGTGAGGTGAGAGGAGAAAGTCTACTGGTGCTCTAAGGCTAGTATGATGAATCTTAACTTCTTGATGATTAGATAATGATACTCGGAGTTAGCCATAGTTTTCGCTTTTGGTTTCTACATATAATTCTTAGTGCGAATCTCTTGAGAGCTACCAAATAAGGCAAATACACAGAGAGCGGGTTCTGATAAAACTAGAACTGAGGTGGATGGTCATGACCGCCCTTTACGGAATCCTCGGCTGAAGGAGGGTATTAATGTCAAGATCAGAAATATGCTGTCCTATCCATTCCTTTCCCGGTGTCAAGAATAAGCACTTCCACCAAATAAGCCACCCAATATCCTCTTGAACACCCCTAATCCCGAATAATGTCTCGTAAATAAAAGTTCGTGTGCTATACTGCGTTGCGTTAGTTGATATTTGGATGCGAAAAAAAAAGGAAAAAGAAAAAGAAAAGAAAGAGAGAAAATAAATAAATATATATACAGAAAAAAAAGAGAGGAAAAAGAAATATATATATATATAGAAAAAATTTAGAAAAAGAAAAAGAGCAAAAAAAAAAAAAGGAAATCTTTTACTTACTTTCAAGTGTAATGAGGCAACAACATCTACCACCCTCACGATCCACCAAATACAACTTTTACTTACTTTTCTGTATTTCTGGCTGCCTGAATACAGGCTAACGAATTCTGACTTAGTCGTAGAGTTATCAGAACCTAATCAAAGTATTAATGCCAGGAGAGAACACCAAATATATTGATAAATCTGGTGAGATTGTGAGCTCAAAAAGAAAGAAAAGAAAAGATAAGATAAGAAAAAGAAAAAGAAAGAGAAAGAAAGAGAGAGAATGAGTACAAAGGAACTAAAGAGAGCACAGTTTCTTCACCTCTCTTTGAGTCGAATTGTTTAATAGTATGGAAAGCTAGGTTCTAAAGTACTAGTCTATATGTAGCACCAGATGAGTGTGAGCCACCAAATATATAACTACTTGACTCGGAAATCTTCTACCTAAGCCAAAAATCAGGGTTGACTTTAGAGATTATCTTATAACCCCGAGGGAAGAAGTTTGCCTATCCTAATAGATTTTTACTAAGGATCAAGTATGAGCTTTAGAGTTTAGACGAGGATTGGCTTTCACTTGGATCCGTTGCATAGGCTACAACAAAACACGTTCATGATTATCTGGATTTCTAAAGTTTTGGATGGAAACAAAAGAAATAAACCTCTAGTCAAACTCTTGGTAAAAATTAGTCATATAGGACCATTTTGCATTTAGTCTTGCATTTACTAGGGACTAGCAAGATTTAGGCATAGGGGTGTGATTGCACGACAATCATGCAACCTAAATCACTTGAATTAAGCTAGATTCTAGCAAAACTTAGGAATAATGCATTCATAGGTATCGTAATTTGCACAATAGCTAGTTAGTCATATAGATAATATCGTCATTTTATGTACTAATGAGAGATGATTTTAATCGCAGATGATTCAAACCTGCGAATGTCAGATATGACCGGACAGATCTGATTAGAACGATGACAGGAGTTCAACGCTTCTGAAATCGTCTCGATCAGACAACTAGAGCATCGTGTGCAGTCTATATAAGAACAGAGATCATGGAGCCAAAGGACAAAGACCCGAGCCTCAGATGAAAAATCCAACCACACGGATGGATCCGGATCAATGATCGTAGTCCAATGGTGTAAAAATCAACCTGATTGGAGGTCTACATCACCAGATACAAAGAAAAGAAGATGGACGGTCATGATGGCACCACATGGCACCATCACAGTCGCCCCTCACAGTTGACCCATCTCTGAAGACCATCCCTTGCCCGCTCTCAACCGCTAGATGGCCATCCAACAGTCCACGATGCATCCACACCGTCCATCTAATGGCTAAGGATAAATAGACACAAAGGAAATTGTAACAAAACTTGCGCGTAGCATGTTAGCTCATGCGCTTGCGCTAGATCAAAAGAGCGCGGGTTCGATCCTTACGACGCTCCAATCAGGAAAGTGGGGGGCGTGGGCGCTATTGCTCGTTGGATGGAGATCGGTACACGCAGGCGTGACCACGTGTCAAGACTAGAGTACGCCGCAACTAAACGTGGGATTCCACGCATTTTCTTCGACACGAAGGCTGTGCACGCAATGAGGATTGGGCGCTCAAATTGAGCAAGCGACGAGCACCAAGAAGAGAAGAGAACGTTGGGCACGCGCAAGGAGGAAGCGGAGCCATCCGATGGCGATTTGAAGGCTACGGGCATGCCACATGTCAGCATCTCGTGCGCCCAGAGCGTAGAGGGCACATATGAAGTTATTTTGAGGCCAAATCAGGGTCGTTGATCTCCCGATCAACAAATCTAATTGTCTAGGGGTTATTGCATGGTTTTAAGGGCTAAAATGGCCTCTTTGCACATCATCAAAGCTATAAAAGAAGGCCTAGGGCCCCCCAGTTGAAAAAGACAACTCCTGCTACGAACTCTAGACATCTCTTCCACCTTCTTCTTTGCAATTCTCCGTCCCTCTGCAACTCTACTCTGACCTTCATCCCGGCGCTCTGGATCTGAGGTGCTGCCGCATCTCGCACAAGCATCCTATAAGCGGCGTCGTCTCTCTACCTCCTTCTATCTCTCTCTCTCTCTTTTTCTCTATCTCTCTATCTATCTATTTGCTATCTCTCTTTCTATTTAGCATAGCACTTTCTACTTTGAAAAACTGTTTCTGAATGCAATACAATTCTGATTATATATCTGATTCCTATACATATATACATATATAAATATCTGTTTAGAGCAAGTTCTATTGAAAAGCTTCTACATAAATTGTGATTGCCTCCTTGCGAATGACCCGATACTCACCGATTTTTATAAATTTATTTGTCGACGTGTTTTCATGCTATACTACAACTAAATAATCTTTTAAAATGTGAATTACGTGACAAACACCTCTTCAAAAGCCCTCAAACAATTTGGGCTTTCACCCACTAAAACGCCCCATCGACCACCGTCGTCTCCGCTCCTTCGTCTTGAGGTCATCAGGCCTCCTCACACAGACGCATGCCACACCCCACAAACCACTGCACTTGCTGCTTCACGACGAAGCTTCTGAGCTGGTTTGACTTGGCCGCAAGGCCGTGTTTGTGTTTTCAGGACTTCGATGGAGCTCCGTCGCCATCGTTGTCTTCTCCGGCCATAGCAGCACCCCTTCGACTGTGTTCCTCCTCAAGATCTGCTCCAGGTGATGCGGACACACCCTGGGACCCCTTCCAGAACCTTAATTGAAGTCTTCAGCTGCAACAACCATGCTAATTGGAAGGAGTTTCTTCTGTAGCTTCACGCAAGGGCACCTGGAGCATTAGTCCCACATTATGGGTTACTGAAGCTTGCGCGTGACATAAGAAGATTTCATGCTCTTGGCTGTTTGCCTCAGTGAGCACGGGGTGAGGTCCCTTTCTCCACGTGCGCACGCACACCTACCCTCGCCCGCGACCACGCCACGCGGGTCTGGGCTCTGATCCGATCACCCGGTCCTGGTCCGATTACCCGATTAGTCGGGTTTGAGAGAAAGAAGAGGAGAAAAGAGAGAGAGGGGGGGTTTTGCCTCGCTCTCTAACTCTTTAACACTTGAAGAATTTTAGAGAGGCCTTTGCTTCTGTTGTTTGTAGCTACTGTGCCTCTCCCTGAGGCTTGAAGAGAAGGAAAGAGGCCTTGCCTTTGTGCGTGACTTGAGAAGAAAAAAGAAGAGAAGAGGCCTTTGAGTTTCTTCAGGGCACTGTAGCTGGGTGCCGGTTAAGGCATCTGACCGCCTATTCTGTTGTCTAATACATTGGTTCTGTGGTTAATTTGAAATATGCTTGGCTTATATGATTATGATATTTGAGTAACTTGTGAGCTTAACATTGTAGGGTAATTTGGTGATTTAAATCACCATTTTACCCTCTTCTTTTTGCACATTAATATTGGCATTCATATATATATATCATTCTTGCATGGATTTTTCATTATAAGTTGCTCATCTTTATGGTTATATTGTGATCTTGAGCTTAAATTGCAATACTTACTCCCTACGTTCGACCTTGGACTTTCTTGACAATCTTTCGAGTTATAAATATTATTTATTTTTGTGCTATTATGGCTGTATTACAACTCATCTTTTATAAAACCCCATTTTCGTACGCATACATTTTGGTGCCATTGCCAGGGAGTAAATCGCAATTTGATCTTTCTGATTACAATTTCTGATCTAGTACTAACTTGCTCTATCTCTTTGGCAGTGAGCGCGGGGGATTCATTGGAGGAAGATTAGCCACACATCAAACACTCCAAGGGCAGGTACTCTCATCTCCTTTTCCATTAAGCCCATGATTATGAGAAAAGCTATAAAAGGAAGAAAGCAATTAGGATCAACTTGCATTGTCTACTTAGAATTAATCATCAAGTTGCCTGATTCAATTTAGAAAAATCCTGATCTTGATTGCTACACCTATTAGGGATTTAAGACACCTAGGGCTACTTACCTTCTTGATTGAGCCCTAGGTGCCAAATTTGGACAAAACTGATTGGACCAATTAGAGCCAAAATTAGGGTTTCCACTCTAGGGTTAAGGGTCACACTTGCTTAAAGAAGAATCTACACTCCCAAATTGTGTGTGTCCTAAACCTTGATTGAAATTACCTAATCAAGCAAACCCTAAAATCAAGCTCTAAACATTCACTTGAATCCTAAAATTGGGACCTAATAATCTCGGGACAAATCAGGTGAAGTTGACCCACCTTGTGGGGTCAACCAATCTTCAGATTAGGTCACCACTTACAAATACATCTTAAAGTTCAAGTGGAATCCTAAGCACCTCATCTTAACTTAAAATTGATAGACTTAAGAGGTTAAGTTATCCATTCTAGTCTACCTAGATTCGCGGTGACAAGGAAGGTCAGGTGGGGAAAACCCTATAACTCGTGGGGATGCTCTATCATGTAGGGATCTTTGTGGGACTCTCCCTTCCTGGCTGCCCAAGTATTTCTTAGGTGGACGACTTTGTGATCTAGAGGTATCATCCGCCTTGAACTTCTATAGTCATCCAAAGATATTTAGGTGTCTTGATTGGGTCCATCACACCTTTTGTCCCTCATCTACTCCATCGGTGTATGTTCGGAAGGAGGTCCTTGAGACCACCCTTGAGGCCTCCATTAGCTTTTTACTCCCATCAAGGCCATGCTTCGACTTCTTTGTTTGTGCAACTACCTGATCACATCGATATCACTTCCAACTCCACTTCTAAACTTGAATCTCCAGCCACAGCCATGGATCGTCAAGAAGAACAACCTAATTTTGAACCACAACATTTCTTTAACCTTTGAGATATGGTCCATGCACATCTCAACCCATCACAGCATCCTCAAATACGAGATCACTACAATCCTACTGCGGTGGAAATCAAACCTCGAATCAACATTCCTACAGGAGGACCCAAAATGGAGCTCAAGTCTAGTATGCTTCACATGACCCCAAAATTTCATGCCTTGAACTTCGAGGATCCTTTCCAGCACATCAAGAATCTAAAACATCTAGCCCACACATTTGGGGTAGACATGCAGAATATAGATGTCCTACTCTTGAAAATCTTCACCTTCTCTTTAGCTGACAAAGCCGCTAATTGGTTTCAGACATACCCTCACCAGATCAACAGATGGGAAGAACTTTAGACCGCTTTCTTGAAAAAATTCTATCCCGTTGGTCAGACTAATGCAATGCGGCATCAAATCACACACTTCTCGCAAGGAGCGGGAGAATCTCTACATGAGGCATGGAATCATTTTTTTGATCTCATGTGCAAATGCCCCCATCATGGAGTCCAGAAGTGGGAACAAGTCCAATCCTTTTACCACGGGCTCCGTGACGACATCAAGCTATTTGTCAATGCAACCTGTGGTGGCAGCATCATGGGTCAGCATGAAAACACGATTTGGAGGATTATCAAGAATATGTGCAAGAACTCCCTAAATAATGAGTCATTGGGTGTGTACGACCGGACGACCACTCGCGCATTGACAAACAATCGGGGGGTACACAAGACTTGAGGCCTTTCCACATCCATCGATCTGGAGTTGTTAACCAGTCAATTGGATAAGGTCTCTACTATTGATAAAGTGGTGGACGACATAACTCGACATATACACAGAACTGCACCGCATAATCCATATGTGCATCCGCCCTTAGGTAGGGAGGCTGCACACAACATCTACCACTCTCAGGGGATGGATGCCTATCCATCCTTGTCTGATTTCGATCTTGGAGGAAACTCCGGACCAGCTTACCATAGTTGGGGGAACTCTGAACCCTCGTATCCTAATTTTTCTGGAGTTCCTCAGACTTGCAAGGGTCTCCATGACGTTTAGAACAATCCTTTCTCAAACACCTAAAACTCTGGATGGCATAATAATCCCAATTTCTCATGGTTGGGAAATAACCTAAACCCAATATCGCAATTCCAACCCCGAACACAATACCCGTGACCCTATTAGCCCACTCAACCAACTCCCAATCAAAATTTCCAATTCGGTCCACCTAAGGAGGACCAGACACCCCTGATTCTTCAGACCTTGGTTGACATGCAGAACAACACAAAGAAGAAATCACTGAGCTCCGCAATCAGTTGGCCCAGCTAGCAAATACTCTCCAGCCTGATGCACTCCCTTCTCAGCCTCTTCCTAACCCAAATAACGTGCCAAACCAGAGGTGCGTTATGAACCCAAATCATGGCCAAGCACATTATGTTTATCAGCCCCCCTCTGCTCCATCGCTTGATGGGATGGAAGCTTCAACTTCATATTCTAGGTTTCAGCAGTAGACACCTATTTTGCCTAACCCAAACCAAAGTTAGGCAAGATTGAATTCCGTCACCACCCGTAGTGGCAAAGCAACACAGGACCCACCATTTCCTAGCCATGAACAGCCTGATACTGCAAATCCCAACCCTAGATTGGTAATTCAGGACACCCCTATCCCAGATAAAGAGCCTGAGCCAATCCTAGAGGAACCAACTGAGGTTCCATTTCCTGAGGCCTTGACTAAGGGAAAGAGGAAACCCAAGACCGTGGCACTAAAGGAAGACCTAGTCAAGCTCTTTGAGCAGGTCTAAATAAACATACCGTTGATGGATGCAATTTGCCACGTACCGGCTTATGCGAGATTTTTGAAAGATGTGTATACACCTAAGCGTAAGTCGCGAACCAAAGGCGGGAATCCAATCATACTATCAGAGCAAGCCAGCTTCATCATTTTGAGCAAACTCCCGCCTAAGGCAAAAGACCCTGGCACCCTTCTGATCTCCTATACAATTGGTGATATATAGTTTGACCAAGCTTTATTGGATCTAGGAGCTTCCATAAACTTGATACCCACATCCCTACTAGACCACCTTGAAGAATCTGGGCTCAAACCGACAGAGGTGACTTTGCAATTAGTAGATCGATCCATCAAGTCACCTAAAGGAATTCTCAAGGATGTTATAGTTCGGATATGTGACTTTTACTTTCCCATGGACTTCATCGTGCTAGACATGGATGCTCCTGAGAATTTGAAGAATACACCAATCATATTAGGGATACCATTCTTGGCCACAACTAGGGCCAACATCAATTGTGAAAAGGGCCAGATTAAGTTAAAATTTAGGGACAAAACTTTGAAGATTGATATCTTTAGGGCCCAAAAAGCAATCAACTGTGGGGATATTGATGATAACGTCATCATCAGCCATATCTAGCTTTAATTATTCATAATCCATTGATAAATGCTTCAACATAACTGCCAAAGGATCGTAATTCACTACACATCCTTTCTTAGAGTTTAACATGAAACCAGGGTTAAAACTACAATTTTACCATCCTATCATGAATGCAAAACAACCATGGGTTTTCTTAGGGGTTTATTAAAGGTCAAATATGCATTAAAGTCTAACAAAAGGGTCCGTGCAGAAAGAAACGGGTTTTCACGCATTGTGAGAATTAGCGGACATCTGAAACCCTAAAAATAGACTTGCTTAATTAACTGAGGTTTTGATTAGGATAACATTCACATAAATCCTTTAAAAATCATATAAAATAATTCTCTATGGTTTGGCATCCTTGATTTGACTATCAGAGCCCATTTTTGACTTAAAATAGAGTCTCAGACAGATAATTGCCCTAATTTGGGTTTTTGCATAAATTACCCAGTCAAACTTGGTCAAACACATAAATCCGACTTCACCATCAGATTCCTTGGATCCAAATTAGATTTGTACCAAAATTTGAGCCCAATCAAAGATCATATTGAGTTAGTTTGCATTTCAGTCCAGTCTGACTCTTTTTATCACATACGCACCCCTAGCTTTTTGAATTCCTTACAAATGGGTCCCTAATTTTGCAGTCTTCTTTGTAATCAGGTCCCTCCACCATTATCGTGGAGGAACTCCTACTTTGGCAACCTTTGACTAGGGATTTCTCCCTGATTGATGGGTGGATCCCTTCCAAAATTGGAAGGGAGACTCCTGAGAGATTTCCCTACAATTTGAGCTGCATCTTAGGCTTTAATTCTTGCCCAAAGGCTCATGCGAATCATTTGCAGGAGTGGGTCTCCTATTTCAAATCTTCCAAGCTTGGAAAAGCTCTCTTGAGACCTATTTAAGGACCTAGGTTGCATGGCCATTCTCCTTAGTCCGGCTTGGCCTTAAAATTCCTCAATTTTCCTCTTCCCCCGGCCACCTCCACTGCGACTCTAGCAGCCTTCTCGACCTCCCTCCTCTATGCCTCCAATGGCCAAATTGGAAGCGCAGCGACCTTCCCCATCTTCCTCCGTGTCTCGCCAGCCATCGCGAGAGCGTTCTCCCTCTCTCTTTGCTGTCGTCTCCCTCACGGAGGGTTCGTCTTCCTCACGTCCGGCAATCACACCGGTGTGGGAATCCCCCTCGTTTCTTCCATAATTTTAGGTCCCTTAGATTCATCTTCCCCTCTACATCCTTTTCCTCTCTTTAAACTCCAATTTCAACCGCCATTCACACTCTCTCCCTTCGTCTTCTCTGAGTTCGGCAAGGGCTCCAGCGAGCCCATGCCACCACCACACGCCACCAAACATCACACCACTGCCGCCAAAACCTCCGCCGTGGCCCCTAGAATAAAAGCCCTAACCTTTTCAAACCTATTTCCCACTCCATCTCCTCACCGAACGAACCCATCGTCGACCACCGTCTCTACTTTCGTCTGGCCACCACATACCCTAACTCGTTACGAAAACACCACGACCACCTTTGCCATCACTTAGCGAGTCTCTTGAGCTATTTTAACATGGCCGTGAGGCCTTATTGTATGTTTCAGGTAAACGCCGTCCTCCGCTGTCGCCGCCGTCAACTCTGACTCCATTCACCTCCGTTCGACCTACTTCGACCTTGCCTTCATGTCCAGGAGATGCAGTTTCATTCCATGACACCAACTGTGTCTCCAATTGGCACCTTAGCAGCTGCAGCATCTGTAATTGAAGGAGCTACACCTCTGTTGCTGCACGAAGAAAGCATGAATGTATAGTCCCATATCATGGGAGTCCAAGCAGCCGCAATAGTATTTTATGCAATTGTGCCCTTGCCTTGTTGCCCGGACACAAGGGGGGTCGGGTCCCGCATGCACGTGCCTCCTCGCGCCCTCACACCTCACCCGTGCACACGCACGTGGGTCTGGCCACTTCATAGGATCTGATAACCCGACCTTTAGCCCGATTACACCAGGGTATGAGAAAGGAGAGAAAGGGAGAAGGGGAAGATTTGTGAGAAGGGCGGGGGGGGTTTGCTCTTCAGGGCAATCTCCCAACACTTAGTCACAAGGGTCGTGCCTCTGACGAAGAGAAGCTAAAGAGGAGAAATTAAGAATAAGAAGAGAAAGAGAACCAGAGAAGTGAAGAAGAAGAAGCCTTGTGCTCATGCTGTTAAGTCGTCTGTTCATCAGACCCAACGTATGACTTGGTTGAAAACACTGTGTCCTTATTTGAGGCACTGTGCATTTATTTGATTTATTGAGTAATTGATATGTATATGATTAAGACTAATAATTGGTGATCTAAATCACCATTATTTTGTTTTAGACATCTTTTTGCCTCATTAAACTCTTGATATACTCTTGCTTAGTATTAAATATCATTTGAGTAGATTGTTATTCATTGAATATCATAATTTTTGGCTTAATTATTGTACTCATTTCTATTTTGATTAAGATTAGCACGTGAATGCAATACTTGCTCCCAGTGAAAGACCTCAGACTCATTTCTTGATTCTGAGTTATAAATTGTATTTGTTGTTCGATCGATTGAGGATTTGAACTACGGCGACGATAATATAAACCCTCGATAGATCGGTTCATCAGTTATTGAGCAGATATACAATATTGAGTCTTTGGTTGAGGACCAGCTCTTAGAGGAAAACCCGATTATTCTTGACATTTAACCACAAGAAAATCACAACCCATGGTTAGAGGAGCCTAGACTTGACCTAGATACACCTACAGCTCCTGCCTTTGCTCCTGAACCCCACCTTGAACCACCTGCTACTGCTGATAAACCTGTTATGGAGTTGAAACCCCTCCCTAATCATTCAAAATACATATTTTTGGGTTCAAATCGCACGTTTCCTGTGATCATCAATTCCCGACTTACTTTAGATCAGGAAACAAGATTGATTTTCGTCCTCTAGCATCATCGGAGAGCCATTGGATGGACTCTCGATGACTTGATTGGTATCAGCCCTTCATACTGCACACACCGCATCTACATTGAAGAGGGCTCACGACCATCCTGTGAAATGCAGAGACGTTTGAATCCAAACCTGTAGGATGTCGTGAAGAAAGAGATCATTAAGTAGTTAAATGTTGGAATCATCTACTCGATCTCTGATAGTCGTTGGGTGAGTCCAGTCCTGGTTGTGCCTAAAAAGGCAGGGCTCATCGTGATCATGACTGAAATCGGAGAAACCATCTCGACTCACATTGCGAACTCATGGAGAGTCTGCATTAATTACCTAAGACTGAATGCCTCCACGAAAAAGGACCATTTCCCACTGCGTTTTATTGACTAGATTCTCGAGAAACTGGCGGGAAATTGGTTTTTCTACTTTTTAGATGGGTACTCTGGATATAATCAGATGACAATTCATCTAGAGGACCAGGAAAAGACCACCTTCACCTGCCCCTATGGGACATACGCATTCCGCAGATGCCTTTCGGGCTATGCAATGCACCTGCCACCTTTTAGTGGTGCATGCTAGCATATTTTCTGATATGGTATGTGAGTATCTTGAAGTCTTCATGGATGACTTCTTGGTATTTGAGGAATCTTTTGATGATTGCCTCCTTCATCTGGTCTAAATCCTCAGGCGATGTATTGACATGAATTTGGTTCTTCCCTGGGAAAAGGGCCACTTCATGGTTCTTGAGGGTATTGTCCTAGGACACCTCATTTCTGAAAAAGGCATCCAGGTTGACTGAGCTAAGGTAAATTTGATTTCCAAACTACCTGTGCTTAGCTCAGTCAAGGACATCAGATCTTTTCTGGGGTATGTTGGTTTTTACTGTCGATTCATTCCTGATTTTTCGAAAATAGCATGCCCCCTGATTAATCTCCTATCAAAAGATGTCCCTTTTGAGATCACGAATGAGTGCATTCATGCATTTGAAAGCCTGTGTGACTAAGTTACCCAAGCACCGATCCTGCAATCCCCTGATTAGTCTCTACCCTTTAAGATCATGTGCAACGCATCTGACTACGTAGTGGGCGCAGTGCTTGGGAAGAAAATTGATGAGAAACCCGTGGTCATCTACTACGCCAGCAAGATGCTTGACAAGGCTCAACGTAACTACACGGTTACTGAGAAAGAGCTGCTAGCTGTAGTATTTGGCCTGGAAAAATTCAGATCATACCTTCTGGGTTCCCGTGTCATCATCTACTCGGATCACACTGCAGTGAGGCACTTACTTGCGAAGAAGGATGCGAAACCTCGACTAATCCGCTGGATCTTGCTGTTGCAAAAATTCAATTTTGAGATTCATGACAAGGTAAGAAAACAAAATGTGGTAGTTGGTCACTTATCCTGCCTTCCTTCTTTAGTCATTGACCTATCCGGTCCAATCATGGAACATTTTTTGGATGAGCATTGATGATGTCGGATTCGCACGCGGAAAGGTTCGAGTTTGGAAAACCCGTCGTTGTAGTTCGATTCATGAGAAAATCCATCGATTAGATAACATTTATAATCGAAACTCAAAAATTTAGTTCTGGGTCAAACACAGGGAGGCGAACGTTTGATTTTGAAAATCCACGTTTCGCTTTTAATTTGTTTTTGTCGTTTTTATCTTTTCTAATTTTTTTGGTATTTTTAGCAAGCAAGAGATCAGGTCGATGAATTCTAGCTAATCTACTTGCAAAATAAACAGAGAGAGACAGAGACAGAGAGAGAAACAATCATGTATTTTTATAATCAAATGTTTATTACAACTAGGAAAGCGGGAAATCTATACTACGAAAGCAATAAAGATAGAGATATGTGAGAGAAATTCCCCTCGACAGTCTCTTGGAGGACGACTCGCTCTGACATTTCCTGGAGGAAGGTGGTGAGGAGTGGGACGAACGAGGACGGAGCTGGACAATGGAGGGTGGCGCAGGACGGCGTCGCAAGGAGGATCTTCTTCCCGAAGGGAGGTGAGAAGACGACCACGGGATGCTTCACGAAGGGGGATGAGAGGCGGGAACAAATATTTGTTTTCTACTCTAGAGGAGCATCCTGGGCTTGGGACAAGCTCTCTCTAGAGCCTTGGAGGTGGTGAGAAGAAGAAAGGAAGAGATGAAGAAAAATGAGAGGGGTAGGGTCCTTTTATAGTAGAGGAAAGAATCAAATTCATATGCAGGACATTTAGTGACGGTCATAAACGTCGCTGAAGGTCCACCACAAATGTCATTGAAGATAGCCCACGTGCCCACCAATTACTGCGCTGACGCCGCTCCACACACCCGTGTCGCGCGTGCACGTGCTCTACGCTACTGTTGCCTTGCACACTGCGCTGTCGCGCGCGTTGCTGCCCTTGCTCATGTGCATGTTGTACTCATTACTACGCTTGCGCATGCGTGCCTCTACACATGTGCACGCACCCGCGTTGCTGTGTGCGTGCTATGGTGCGTGCGTGCGCATGGGTGGCCTGGGTCGCACCACGTGGCACGACCTGGGCTATCCATCTTCTTTCTATTGTAGGGGTTGCTACAGAGGTCGGATTGAGTCGATTTTCACGATGTTAGGCTGCGATCGTCGACCTGAATCCATCCGCGCAGTTGGATTTGTCATTTGAAGCTCCGAATTATGTCACCTAGTTCCTTAGCTGTTGATCTTCCTCGGACTGCATATGGTGCTACGAGACTCCGATCAAGGCGATTTCGGAGGCGTTGGACTCTGACTGTCATCCTGATTAGATCCGTATGGTCGGATCGTCAATTCGAGGCTCCAAAATAAATCTCATTCTCTCTTGACCACAAAAAGGATGCAATTAACCTAAAATATATACTACTCTAAATGTAGAATGATGCATGCTATGAAATATTTATAATTTGGAATGCAAATCTAAGCCTAGGAACATGCATAAATAGGATTTTAACCTAAATGGATGTGTCTACATCAAGCATCTATTGCCCATTCATGGTCTCCTCTGGTTTGCTGATATGGTAAACTACTTGGTTACGAGAAAAGTCTCGCTAGATTAGGTGACTTCTAGGTGGGGCAAGCTGATTTCCGAGGCCAAGTACTACATTTGGGAGAAACCATATCTCTTCCACATTGGCAACGATTAAGTAATTCAGAGATGCATTCCTAACAACGAGGTCAACGACATGATCTTATTCTTCCATGACCAAGCCTGCGGTGGCCATTTCTCTGGGTGAAAATCGCAGCAAAAATCCTCCAGTGTGGGTTCTTCTACCCCACGTTGTTCAAAGGTGCACAAACATATTGTAGGGCATGTGCTTGTTGTCAGACCCTTGGCAACATGGGCCCACGGGATATGATGCCCTTGAACTCGATCATTGTGTGCGAAATCTTTGACATATTGGGAATTGATTTCATGGGACCCTTTCCAGGCTCTAACGACTTCGAATACATCTTACTCGCTGTTGATTACGTCTCAAAATGGATCGAAGTCGTTCCCACGAGAACTAGTGATCACAAAGTTGTTCTCCGATTCATTCAAGAGAACATATTTTTCAGATTTGGGGTTCCTAAGGCCATCATTAGTGATGGCAGGTCTCATTTCAACAATGTACACTTCCAGTCCCTGATGAAAAAGTATAGGGTGATGCATTGTAGCTCGACTCCTTACCACCCTCAGACTAATGGACAGGCTGAACTATTAAATCGAGAGATCAAGAAGATCCTTCAGGTCATTGTTTGGCCTGACAGGAAAGACTGGTATACTCGCCTTCCAGAAGCCTTGTGGGCCTGTAGGACTGCCCACAAGACCAAATTAGGCATGTCTCCCTTCAGACTTGTGCATGGTAAGGCATGTCACCTCCCCATAGAAATGGAGCACAAGGCCTATTAAGCAGTATGGAAGCATAATCTAGATCTTATGATGGCTGGAATACACCACCGGTTGCAAATGAGCAAGATTGAGGAACTACGCAACGATGCGTACAAGAACTCGCGAATCTACAAAGAGCGAATTAAAGCCTTTCATGACAAGCACATATCAAGCAAAACTTTCCATCCTAGTTAAAAGGTCCTACTCTTTGATGCCAAAGTCAAACTGTTCCCAGGCAAACTCAAATCAAAATGGATTGGACCATTTCTTATCCGACGTGTTTTTCGAAATGGAGCCGTCGAAATCAGTGAACTCAACCTTGATTCTGAACCATTTATTGTGAACGGTCATAGACTCAAACCGTTCATTGAACTCACAGACACGAACTTGGCTGCATTATCTTTTGATCTCCATTCTCCCTGAGCTCATTGCGCCCAGCTGATGGCGTTAAACTTAGCGCTTAACAGGAGGCAACCTATCATCTTTTGAAAAAACCCAAAACCCTTTTGACATATCTCTTTGCTGAACTCATATTACACTTTAGGGTTCATCCATTCGAACAGCCAATCCCACCTTTGGTATTCGTACCAGAGCTTGAAATCATCCGCAACAGTCATCCCAACCCATCCACCCACCCTTTGACCCTGTTCTAATGTACGATCTAAGCTGGACTCAAACCCACCTAATTTACAATGAGGACATTGCAAATCGTAGGCATGGGGTATTAAAGTGCAAAACACTATCAAAATCGAATCACAAAAGGGTTTCATAAAAAATATACATAAAAAAAATGAAGAAAAGAGGAGGAATTTTTAAGATATCACATCATTCTTGTGGAGGTGATCTGAGATAAATGAAAGAAAATGAGGAAACAAAAAGAAAAGAAAGAAAGGAGCAAAAAGATAAAGAAAAAATTGAGTCCCTTCAAAATAATATGGAACTTACCTAACTTCTACGGTAGATCGAATGATGAATTAAGACCTAGAAGGCTGAAACTTAGGGGATTAGTGGCGAATACCGACCTTAGGCCTCTTGGATCTATTCTAAGATTTAAACACTCACGTACTTGTCAAGATCCGGATTAATGGAAAGCTTGTGTATTAGGTCTAATTGTGTGTTAGGTCTAAGGCTTAGGGATTATTCTGTCTCGTTAAGTAACCTTTGGTTTACGGGACTCAGTAACTTAAGCACCCTAAATCACACACAGTCTGGTTCAGTGCGCTTAAATATGAAATCATGCTAAAAAGCATTTATGTTGTTCTGAAAATGGTCCTAAGATCTAGATTAGGAGCGGCTCGAAAACACAAGTTGATTTGGACGAGTTCCCGACGCAGAGAGGCGAGAAATTCCCCTTGAAGATGCACAATAACATATTATCTCCTCGGTGCTTGTCTCTTAGGATATCTAAATATCCTACTGCGGGCACATAAGCACCTTGTGCTGGTTTAGATGCCATGGGCGGCATTATCACGAAATGTCGATTGCTAGGGTTTGGATTTTGCTACAGAATGCCATGGGCGACACTATCTCAAAGTGTCGAAAGCTAGGGCTTTGGGGGTCACCATTGGCGGTGCTATCCTAGAGCATCGATTGCTAAGGACCCTGCAAGGATCGATGGCGGGGACAAAGAATTCGATATAGAAAGTGTTTAGGGCCTATCCAAGGTGGATCTAAGGAAAAATATAATGGAAAGAAAAAGAGAGAGAAAGCTCTCCAAAAATGAAAATCTTCTTTTATCCATCTCTCTCTTACAAAAAATGCACTGGCAAACTGAACCTAAGCTAACCATGTTATAAGCACGGGTGCTTTAACTGCTGGGTCCAACGAATCTTAGGATAGTTCCTGCGGGCCTTAGAAACCTTCATGGTAGACTGAGGTGAAAGCTAGTTAGGTCTGGATCTGGGCTGATACTTGAGTACCTCTAGGCCTATTGTTGGTATTAAGATCTAATTCCTAGAGATGCGGCTTAGTAAGGCATCCTGACGGTTACATCCGACCTAGATAACTGGTTTGATCCATAGAACTTTGCTAAGGAACTAGCAAAAGCTAGGCATAGGGGTATGATGGGAACACCATCATGAACCATAACTAGCTTAATTTGGTCTGATAAGGGTGATAAAATCTCCTACTTATTCATCAGAAGGTCCTAAGGGCATAATATCTTATTTTGAAAAGAAGAGAAGATTACAAGGTTATTTCTGCAAAATTAACAACATTTCATAAATACAGAATAACCATGGGGTATTTCAGGGATTTATTAAAAGTCAAATGGTCATTAATGTCTAATAAATGGGTTCATGCAGAACGAAATGGATTTTTCGTGCATTTAAGAATTAATGGACATCTAAAATTCTAAAAACAGACTCGCTTAATTAACTGAGGTTCTGGTCAAAATAAAATTCATCTAAGCCTTCTAAAAATCATAGAAAAATATTCTATGAGATTTGGTATCCTCGATTGACCATCTTAACCCAATTTGACCTAAAACTGAGTCTTAGATAGACAAGTGCCCTAATTTGGGTTTGCATAAATTACCCAGTCAAACTTGGTCAAACTAAAATCTAACTTCACCATTAGATTCCTTGGGTCCAAATTAGGTTTGTACCAAAATTTGGGCCCAATCTAAAATCATTTCGACCTAGTTTGCTTTTTAATCCTGTTCTAACTCTTTTTCTTACAAAAAGCCTCTCAACTTTCGAAAAGCCTTACAAAGACCCCCCTAACTTCATTATCTTCTTCACATTTGGGTCCCTACCGCCATGGCTGGTGTGAACCCATCATATCTGAGCTTCAATCTTTGATTTTGCCTTGATTGATTGACCAATCCCCTCCAAACTTGGAAGGGATGACCCTGAGGAGTTTCTTGATCGATTAAACCTACTCCCAAGCTCCAAATCCCTCTTAGTCGCCGGTGAGAATCCAAGGATTTCAAGAATCCTTCTTCCTGAAAAATCAAACCTTTCAAGCTTGTTTCCAAGCTTGGAAGCTTGTTTGAAGGCCTCTAAAGGACCTCCCTTGCCTGCCTTACCTCCTTAGCAAGTTTTGGCCTGAGAAAAGTCCTCTTCCTCCTTCTCCGACCACCTTCGCACCTTGCTCCGATGACTACCTCTGTTCTCCTTGTCCGGTCGTCCAATAGTCAAATTGGATGGCCCATTGCCTTCCTCTCCTCGTCGCGTGCCTCTCTAGCCAAAGAGAAGGCATCCCCCTACTTCTTTCCTCGTCGCTGTCTCGCCGTCCTCTTCACCCTCTCAGGCTCCGGTCGACCAACATTGGAGCCCTCCGCCCCTATCTTCCCTTTTTTAAGACCCTCTATCACTTCCCCTCTCCCTCTATTTTCTTTTCACTCTTCCACAACTCACTCATGACCCACGAACCGCCCACATCGCCTCCATCTTCCTCTACACAGGTAGACCTCCGACAAGCTCGCACACCGGCTCCACTACATCAATTCACTCTCTACCACCTCCAGAAGTACCGCCTCGCTGCTCTCTTCAAAATCCCTCAAACAATTTGGCCTTTCACCCACTAAAATGCCCCATCGACCACCGTCATCTCCGCTCCTTCGTCTTGAGGTTGTCAGGCCTCCTCGCACACACGCACGCAACACCCCACAAACCACTGCACTCGCCGCTTCACAACGAAGCTTCACCCCACATACCATTGCACTCGCCGCTTCACGGTGAAGCTTCTGAGCTGGTTTGACTTGGCCGCAAGGTCGTGTTTGTGTTTTCAGGACTTCGACGGAGCTCCACTGCCATCGTTGCCTTCTCCGGCCATAGCAACACCCCTTCGGCTGTGTTCCTCCTCAAGACCTACTCCAGGTGACGCGGACGCACCCTAGGACGCCTTCTAGAACCTTAATTGAAGTCTTCAGCTGCAACGACCATACTAATTGGAAGGAGTTTCTTCTGCAGCTTCACGCGAGGGCACTTGGAGCATTAGTCCCACATTGTGGGTTACTGAAGCTTGCGTGCGACATAAGAAGATTTTGTGCTCTTGGCTATTTGCCTCAGTGAGCACGGGGTGAGGTCCCTTTCTCCACGTGAGCACGCACACCTACCCTCGCCCGCGACCACGCCACGCGGGTCTGGGCTCTGATCCGATCACCCGGTCCTAGTCCGATTACCCGATTAGTCAGGTTTGAGAGAAAGAAGAGGAGAAAAGAGAGGGGGGGGGGTTTGCCTCGCTCTCTAACTCTCTAACACTTGAAGAATTTCAGAGAGGCCTTTGCCTCTGTTATTCGTAGCTGCTGTGCCTCTCCCTGAGGCTTGAAGAGAAGGAAAGAGGCCTTGCCTCTATGCATGACTTGAGAAGAAGAAAGAAGAGAAGAGGCCCTTGAGTTTCTTCAGGGCACTGTAGCTGGGTGCTGGTTAAGGCATCTGACTGCCTATTCTATCGTCTGATACATTGGTTCTGTGGTTAATTTGAAATATGCTTGGCTTATATGATCAAGATATTTGAGTAACTTGTGAGCTTAACTTTGTAGGGAAATTTGGTGATTTAAATCACCATTTTAACCTATTCTTTTTGCACCTTGATATTGGCATTCATATATATATCATTTTTGCATGGATTTTTAATTATAAATTGTTCATCTTTGTGATTACATTGTGATCTTGAGCTTAAATTGCAACACTTGCTCCCTGCGTTCGACCTTGGACTTTCCTGATGATCTTTTGAGTTATAAATATTATTTGTTTTCATGCTATTACAGCTGTACTACAACACATCTTTTATAAAACTCCATTTTTGCACACAAACAGTATGCCCAAGGTAGATGAGACTCACATCAATTTGCTAACACAAAAATATGAGTTGTTTAGAATGAATAAAGGGGAAACGTTCAAGGAAATGTATGCTAGATTCACAGATATTGTGAATTCACTAAGGAACCTTGATTAAGAAATGAAGAACAAGGCTTTAGTCAGGAAGATCCTCCAATCACTTACAAGTGATTGGGAAACAAAGATGACAACAATTCAAGAATTAAAGGATCTCTCTCAACTTTAGTTGGATAACCTGCTTAGCAATATTATGGCCTATGAAGTTAAGCTAGAGAATATGAAGGAGCCTGAAGGAGGAAGGACATAACACTCAAAGCTTTCACTAGTACAGAAGAATCAGAAGAAGATGAAGAAGACATTGCCCTGCTTTCATGCAAGGTTAGAAAGTTCCTAAGAAGTAAGAAGAATGGGAGAAAGAAAAGATAGAGGAATCCAAGGAAGACCAAGTCACATGCTAAAACTGCAAAAAAAAGGGACACATACGAAAAGAGCACCTCTTGCTATAGAAGGACTCTGATAAAAAGAAGTCCAAGAAGCAACCTAGAAGAGAAGGAAAGAAGAAGACACGACAAGTCACCTGGGATGATTCAGGCTCTATCTTAGAAGAGGAAGATGTTTCAAGCGAAGATACTCTCTGTATACTCGTGGCTCTTAGGGATGAGGTATCATCATTTACCTTTAATGAACTTTTAGAAGCATTTTATGAATTGCATGACGTAGCTAAGGCACTAAAGGCTTGATGAGAACCTCATCATGAGCCATAATTAGCCCATTTTGACCTACTAAAGAGAATAAAAGCTCCTACATAACCTAGAAGAGGGCCTAATTAAAGGAATAAGTGTTCTGAGAAGAAAACATGAAATAAAGGTTAAAACTGTAATTTTACCATTGCAGTACATAAATGGGATTTCTCAGAGACAAAACACAGGTCAAATGGTCTAAATAAGATAAAAAGTGGGTTGATTCAATCAGAAATGGGTTCATCTGCAATCCAGGAATTAAATGATATCTTGTAACCCTAAAACAGATCCGCTTAATTCAACAAGGTTTCGGTCAGGATAAAAATAAAGTAAACCCTCTAAAAATCATGGAAAAATATCCCCTAGGGTTTAGAACATTCAATTTGGCCTTTGGAATCTAGTTTAACCTAGATTAGGGTCCTAGCTCATCAATTGACCTAATTTGGGTTTTTACGCAAAATATCCAGTCAAACGTGGTCAAACCTAAAATCCAACTTCACCATTGGATTCCTTAGGTCCAAATTAGGTTTGTACCAAAATTTGGACCTAAGGGGAGGTCATCTTGACCTACTTTGCAATTTAGTACACCCAATCACATTTTGGTCCCTATCTTTTGAAAACCATCACATAAACCCCCCTAGCTTTCTCGCCAATCTTAAAATCAGGTCCCTCCGCCATTATTGGGGAGAGATCCTACTCCGGTGAGGTTTAGAGAGGGGATTCTCTCAGATCCCTCAGAGATCTCCTCCCAGAAATGGAAGGGAGATTCTTTGAGGAATCCCCTTCCATCTAAGCCCGATCACAACCCCTGACTTGCACCCAATCTCTCGTGCGAACGCACGAGAGATTTGAGTATCTAACTACCTTCCATATCCGGCGAGACGTCGGTGGCAGAAGACGTGCCCTCCACGCACTAGAAGCACGGCTAGCACCTATAAATTAAACCCCAACTCCGGCCGCACCTCCGGAGCTCAACTTGGCCAGGATTTCACCTCAAATTCATCTTCTTCTTTTCCGGCCAAGGGGTCCAGCAAGCTCCGGCGAGCCCCCCTCTTCTTCCTCGTTGCTCTGCCACAAAACCAGTGGCAGAGCCGTCTTCCTCATCCTCCTTCGCGTCGCGCAACACCCGCGCGAGCTGCCCTAGCCCCGTCGTCGCCGCCGTCTTCCTCCACTGGGCACTTTCTTCTCCGGCGAAAGTAGGTACTGCCGGCCTCCTCCTCGTCCCCTTCGTCCCTTTAGTTAGGTTAAAACTATTCTTCTCTATCCCCTCTTTCATCTCCCTCATTTTATTTCATCAAACATCCCTCGACTGCCGCTGTTCACCACCACCTTCCTCATCTCCAACCACCCTCCGGTGAGAGGCTCCCATCGCTTTGCAGCCCCACACGCCTCGTTGACCATTGCATAACCTCCGCCTCACCTCACTGAGTAACCTCCGCCCGTCCATAGTCCCTCTACACCTACCCAACAGTCCCCCGAACACACCCATCCATCCGGCCACAGGGCGACCTAGGCACGCACGCCTAGGCCACCCCGTGGCCTGCCACCTAGTGCTTCACCTTCGCCATGACACGGCGAAGGTCCCTTGGTGATCTGATTAAGCCGCGAGGCTCTTTTCGTGTCTGACAGATTTCACGCCCCTACCGCCATTAGCGGTAACTTGAAGAAGCTCCACGCTTGCTCCAGGTTGCAGGGCTCCAGGTGCAGCTAACTCGGGGAAGCATCGCGAAGACATCTGATCCAGCAAGTGATACCACAGAGCTTGCAGCAGTGGCAATTGAAGGATGGACTCCTGCGGGCGCACGCGAAGTAGAGGTGGAACATCAGTCCCACATCGTTAAGTTACAAAGCGCTGGAGTGATTTATAACATTTTTGTGATATGGGCTCGTTGCCTCCGAACGCACTTGGGGTGAGGTCCCTCACCTACTCTCACCGCCTCGTCTGTGATTTCACCACACGGATCTGGTGACTCGACCCGACACTGCCCTGAGCACTCCTCGCGCACCACCCTCATGCCGGTGCGCCTGGACCCAGGCGTGAGATCCGACCCGTTTACCTGGCTCTGGGAGAGCGTGCTGAAGAGTGTAGTTTACACAGAGAGAGAGAGATGCGCGGGTGTGGATAGAGGGATAGGTTTTGCTTTGCTGTGGTTTGTGCAGGGAAGGAAGGAAGAAGGAAGAAGCCAACACTTAGCCGCTAAGGAGAAGAAGCAGAAGGAAGGAAGCCATTGCAGAGGAAAAAGAGAAGGAAAGGAAGAGGCGAAGGAAAAAGAGAAGAAGAACTGAAGAAGAAAGAAGAAATAGAGAAAGGTAAAGACGAGCAGAAGAAGAAGAGGGAACTGAAGGCAAACAGAACCAAGGAAGGAAGCAAAGGAAGAAGAGCCAAGGAAGAAGACCCGTAGAGAGAAAGTAACTACAGAAGAAAATAGGAAGAAAGAAGCAAGGCACTGCAAAGAAGAAGAAAGGAAGAAAATCAGAAGAAGAATAAGAGAAGGGAAACATATTTTTAAGACGTCCAATTTCTTCTTTTTGCCACAATTACTTTTCAAACTCATGCATTTATATTTGAATTACGTTTTGAGTAATTTAGTGTTCAATTACATTCTTGAGATTAGTAGTAAATTCCAATCGCTCCCTGTGTTCGACCTCGGATACTTAGGTTTTCGAGTAATAAAACTTTTATTTGTTGACAACGCTTGATCACCTATACTACGACGTAATTAACTGTTAAAATACGATCAAGACACGTCAACAAGGTGACAACAAAAAACTATCAAAAGATCTAGAAGTAGAAATTGCCTACAAGCACAAATATGCCTCACAGAATTATGAGCTTTCACAAGAAATCACCTCCCTGAAAACTCATATAGACTCTCTTAAAATAGACTTAAATAAAAAAGAGAAAAATCTACTATTCTTGTTAATGATCTAGCTAAGTTTTTCAAAAGGAAAAGATAACCTGGAAAACTTTTAGGGACACATACGTAAACCTCCACTAAATATGGGTTAGGCTACACTCCCAAAAATTACCATGAAGCTTTGGGTTCACAAGCACAAAACAACACACATAAGCCATTTAGTTAGAAGGTCATGAAGGCATATACACCTATTAACACATGTTATTGGGCACAACACACTAACAAGAGTGGGCACAAAAAGAAAAAATGGGTACCAAAAAGCACCTTGAAATTCGATTTTGTAAGTCACCCCATGAAGATCAAATAAATTATAAGGGATAGTTATACAAAGAATAGAATGGAAATCTTGAGTCCATTAGAATGTTATCCGGGCTTAAAAGTTGGTTACCAAGTGTTGGATGATGAGACCACATGTGTGGGCTAACTAATTACATAAGTTTCTAAATATTATGATAATATTTACATATACATAGCATACCTTAATATGTAAACAAATTAGTTTATAAAATTGCTTGCATAGTTCATACATGGCATTCATATGTAAATAAAATAGAGGATAGTATATAGTCTACATTACATGCATTATATTGGGTTTACATACAAATAACCAAGTTTTATTATTCTACAAAGAGCACGCGTCGACGCATGCGCTGCTGCCAACAAAGCTATTTCGCTATCGTGTCGAGCTTCTCGCAACCACCTTGAGATCTTCATCAAGTTGTTGCTGAGACTTCGGACAGAAGAAACCAACGATGAGTGGTTTTAAAAGAAGTGCAACAGTCGCATGGGATATCATCTTCTTCCAGGGTTTTGCACTGTGCACATCGCAAACACCATGACCGGAGAGCGCACTGTGGATTGAGGCCAACATCGTCGTTGTCGCCTACGCCACGGTGGTGCTCGGTGACAGAGAACACCACCATCACCACCAGCCATCTCCACCATCAGTCGCTTCTCCATCAAAAACCTCCCTCACCAACATAACCCAAAGCCACTACCATCCTCCCTATGACTTTCCCTTCCTTCAACCCAACAACACCTCTAGCCTGCACGCCCGTGCATGCGCACCATCCACACAACATCTCCTCGTGCGCCTTTGAGTGCATGCCATTGCACCACCATCGCATAGCCACGGTTGCAGAACCTCCTCTCCAAAGCACTATTCATCATCTTCTCTAAAAGAACCCAAACCCTCATCTGCTTCTCCTCACGCAACTGGCTCCACGGACCTCCAATCTCCACTCCATTGACACCATTGCACTCGCCTCGCCCTTACGAGGCCACCCATGTCCACGATTGTTGTCGTTGACCACTCGCATGATCACTGGTTGAACCCACCGCCGCCGACTCCCCCTCGTCACCAGCGAGAGCTTCGACCGCCATCTTCAAAGCCATCACCACCGTCGAGTTCCTTGCCGTTAGGCACACCTCCCACGAGATTCTTGCCAGAGACTGTGGCTCCTTGCATGCACACAAGCATGCACAGGTACCTCCTCTGTTTTGGGTTAGATTAGTTATTACAATATATGCCATTGCCACGATTCCTATTCTTTTATTTAATGAGTTAATTTATTGAAAGGAATTTGCATGGATGCCCCTCTTCTCTATTTGAATTACTTGTTGTTGAGTTCTTCTCACGAATGATATAGATAGCTGCCAAGCATGAGATATTGATGACCAAAAACATTGGTTATAGTGAACAGGCTAATTAGCATTCTCAAGTTTACTTGGCTAATTCCTTTCCATGGAAACGACCTAATCATCATGGTTAGAAATAATTAATTTTTGATATGAGATTTCCACCACGTAAAATACAATAATGACATATTATTCTTATCTTAGTAAAAGTGAAATCTCATTGTTAAATGCCGCCGTTGCCGGGGAGGCAACGAGCCTAGTAAACTCACGAGTATTCTTTCTGTTGAATTAAGTTCTGATTGAGATTATTGATCTATCATTTTTTCTCTGCGAGGTACATTGAAGGAGAAGGTGGACGTAGCAGTCACTCATCTTGGTGGACCTTGCCGCCACCTGAGAGATAATCGTAGGAGCCTGTGGGCCTTGATCCTACACACGTGGAGATGCACGAAGAACCATCCAGGAGGATCCTGCCTCTTAGATTTCTGATTTAGAATTTTAGAATAGACTCTTTAGGATTTAGTCTAGTTATTTGTTTTCTCACCCTTATACTTTAGGGCTAATTTTTAGGGGAGTGTCCCTGATTTTTTAGATTCTAGGTTTATTCTTAGTTAGTTAGTTCTTTTGATTGCACATTTATTTATTAAAAAAAAATCTGAACTGCCTGCAGAAGCTGCATATCTTTAGGGCGACCATCTAGGATTGTTTGAGCAGCATTTAGATTTTCTTACTGCATTGTGTGCATTTCTGCATAAAAGAGTGCTGGAGCAAGGTACATATTTCCTATCTTTCTGCATTAGTTATGTGCACATGCATTGCATTTGGACATAATTAAAGAAGACCACCTAAGTTGATTTGAAAAGATTAATCAAGTGGTCACATTACCTCTCGAAAAGAAAATAAAATATACAGGAAGTGTTTGAATAACTTGACTGTGATTTTCAAAAGAAAAATCACCTTTTGCGGTGTGATGCACACTTCCTGTACTGAGCACTATTGAACGTACGGGTTGCTACGCTAACGTGTTCGATTTTGAAAACCTGTCGTCGTAGTATGAAAGCAAAGAACTCGTGTTCAACAAATAAAATTTATACCGGAATGGAAATCCCTGGTCGAACACAGGGAGGTGGATGTTTGATTTAAAAAATTCGCATTTATTTTATTTGTCACGAAGTAATTCAATTGATTAGAACTATCTAACTATTTACAATAAATCAAAGAGAGAGAGAGAGAATAAGAGAGAGAATATTACAAACAAAAACCAAAATGAGATGTAGAATAAACATGGAATTTCATCATCAGAACGATTGTTCATTACACTAGAAAGCAGGAAAATGATTACACTAAAAAGCAGTAAATCTACTCTGGAAAGCATTAAAAGAATGGAGAGAGAAATATCCTCCTCGACAATCTCTTAGAGGACGAGCCGGACGGGACGACGCCTGGACGAAGGAGGATGAAGCAGGATGAAGGAGGATGAAGCGGGAAGAACGGGAACGGGGCAGCACGTCGTCATCGTTGCGGGATTCGCTTTCGAAAGGGGGACGAAAAATTGACTTTATCTCGCGAGAAGTATCTCAGGTGTGAGACAAGCTTCTCTTGAGCTTTGGAGAGGGAGAGAAGAGAAGGAAGGGATGAGAATTTCATGTGGAGGGGTCTCCTTTTATAGTTGCAAGGTGTGGGAGCATTTTGGTCATTCCAATTTTAAAAACATTAATTTAGGACCTTTAGTGACGGATAAAACCGTCGCTAAAGGTCCGAACGTGGGCGTAGTGGGTGGCGCTCACGCGCCTCTTCGCCTGTCGTGCGCTCAACGCACGTGCACATCCAGTCGATCTCAGCCGTCCGATCACGAGATCGGATGGCTTAGATCCCGCCTCCGCCCGCCTGCTCTACGCACCCCATCGCGTGCGATGCCGCGTCTTCGCCGCGCGTCTAATAGCGCGTGAGCACTATTGGGCGTGGACAGCCGTTCGATGACGATCCGATGCTCGCCCGTGCCCTGCGAATCGAACGAGCATCTGAAGGCAGCCGAGCGCCTTATCCACTGCGCTGCGCGCGTGGATGGTCAGGAGGCCGGAGTTTTGAACACGCGTTTAGGACCGTTGGATTAAGATCCAACGGCCCAAATCGTGCGTTAGATTCTCTTTGGAGAGGCAGCGGCGGACCTGAGGGTCGGTTGGATGGCTGAGATGGCGCCACGTGGTGCCATCTTGGCCGTCCATCTTCTGGATTATGTAGATGGTGCCACAAGTGTCGGATTGAGTCGATTTTCACCCCGTTAGGTTGCGATCGTTGTTCCGAATCCATCCGTGCGGTCGGATTTGTTGTTTGAAGTGTGGATTCACACCATCTTGGCCCTTGATCTTCTAGGATTCCCCGATCACTATCTGATGCTACAGATGTCTAATTAGGGCGATCTTGGAGTCGTTGAACTCCAATCGTCGCCCTGATCACATCTGTACGATTGGATCTTCGATCCGAGGCCCCGATAAAAAGTTTGCCCTATCCATGAACATAAAAGGAGATAATTAACCTCCATTTTATTCAAACTACTCTAAATGCAAGATGATGCATGTTATGCAATATTTATAGCATGAAATGCAATCCTCTGCTTAAGAACATGCATAAATAGACATCTTAAGTAGTGTAAATATGTTTACATCAAGCACGCACTATAGGCACTGCACTAGGACTTGGACCCTTAAAGGATATAGGCATCGATCTCTTCATCGGTGCAAACCCTCCTATCTTGCTTTGTGATGATGGTATTAACTTTTGCTCGAGTGATTTAATACTCTAAGAAGGGGGACACCCCTTAAAGGAATTCAAGGGTAGTTAAGAGGCACCGTTAACACATCGCTTTTTCGCCCTACTTGCATCCCTTGGTTCCATCCTTGGAATACCTTTTTACTTAAGCATTTAAGAATATCATTGCAACAAAGTGTACGTCTCTAGGGCACTCAAAGGTCAATTTAGGGTGCGTAATTGATTGACAACTTAATTGATCACCCAAAAGAACTAAAAGTAACCTCAACCTCCTTAACAGATATTGACCACGAATCTCAAGTGCCTTATTTCTCTTATACCACTTACATGGGAATGGAGAAATACTGCCTTGACTCCATTTGGCCAAGCTGAAGAGTTGGAAGGGGACTTAAAGTACTTTAAATCAACAAAAGACCTATTGCCTTGTGTTTGCTTGGTGTATGCTTGGTAGGTGTTCTCTTAGAAATAGTCATGTTTTCAAACCAGAACCGGAGAGAATTATTAGAAAAGCCAACCAAGAAAGAAGAAAAATGGATGAAGAAAGACCTGAAGAAGAGATTAGGGTTGGTGAAAATCAGAGAACCTTGAGAAACTATTTCCTCCCTACAACCCACCAAGTCCTACTGATGTAAACATCTCAGAGGGGGTGAGATCAGCGTGCCGTAAAAAATGCGGAATATAAAGTAAAGCAATCTCACAAAATAGACAAACACACAAAGTACACAATTATTTTTAAGTGGAAACCCAAACTGGGTGAAAACCACCACCTAACCCTCTCGAGTTAGGATTTTCCGATCAACCAAGTTGATCAAATCCACTAAATGAATCACTTTAAACGAGGGTGATTCAACCTCAATTACAACCACGCTACAAGTGCGAGGGTAGCGTTCCTCAACCCCTTCTCTTCACGAGAAGGATTTTGTCCCTCGAAGGAGATGGGAATTTGCAAAGCGAATACCCAACCAAATAACAAAGATAAAATAACAAATAATCCTATAGAGCCAACAAAGTAATTTTTAACCTAAGCTTCTATAGGAATTCGGAAACTCCCCTTTGCAAGGAGTGCGTCGAATCGATGACGCGGGTGCGTGAGCCATGCGACGGCGCAACGTCGCTCTCGTGAACTACGGCGGGAGAGCGGGTGCGCAACAGCTTGATGCTTTCTAGATGAAGAACTTGAGCTTGGAGAGCAAGAGCTTGCTTGGATACAAAAGAGTGTGAGAGTGTATTACAAAGTGTTTCTTGTGTATCTAGGTGTGTGTTGGTGTCTCTAGGTGTATCTAGGTGTGCAAGAGGTTCCTCTCTATTTATAGAGGCCTTAGGAAGGCTTTGGAAAGCTTCCATAGTCGTTGGGTGCAAAGCCTAAGAGAATCAGGTCGAAATCAGGAACAATGATTGCACTGACAGGGTTATCAGACGTTTAATCCTGGCATCAGACGTCTGGAAGATCACTTTAAGACGTCTGAAAATAAGGTCAGACGTTTGATTTTGGGTGGGTCTCTTCCTGACTTTGATCAGATTTAAACAGGGTTCTAGTGCAAGTCCATCAGACGACATACAGGATGTCTGGCACTATATCTGGACGTCTGGAAACCTACTTTTTCGTGGGAATGGATTTCCAAGAGAGTGCAACGGCTAGAAAATCTCTTAGAAGAGATTTTGGGTCAGCCGAGGCAAAACGGTCATTTATCAGACGTTTGGAAAGGCCTAATGATGTCTGATAAGTCTCTAACGGTCATATCCTTGCGTGTTTGTTGAGCCAGCCAACGATCCACTACTTGGACGTCTGGCAAAGTCATCAGACGTCTTCTAAGACGTCTGGACATAGGTCTAGACGTCTGATTTCATCAGACAACTAACAAGTCCAGCCTAAATGTTATCAGACGTCTAAATCAACAGTCAGACATCTTAAAACACATTATCAGACGTCTGATTTTGGAATTAGACGTTTGGAAATACTGTTTGAACCCTATATTGGTTTTCTAAGTTTTCTACAGAAAACCTAAGTATCCTGGGGTTGTGCCGGTGTTCCTAGGACTACTATTAGGATACTTTGAGGCTCTTTAACAAGAATCTAAGTAACAAAAATAAAGAGCAACAAAAAAAATGAAAAATACAAGGAGTACAAGAGAAGGAAATCTATCCTATTCTTCATCTCCTTCCTTCTTCAATCTATCGCTCCTCGCGAATCTCCTCTATTTTCCATCAAGCTCCTCCAATCCATCCTGAATGCGAGCTTGAACTCCGTCTGGTCACGTCTCCATTTGCAATTTGCCTGAAATCTAAGACTCCAAGTGCAAATGTTAAATGACACGTGTTTTGTTATCATCAAAACAAATGATCGTGGTGCTCTAGCACCAACAGTTCAACCCAAGCACACATTCATTGATTATCCTTTAGAGCTTGAATTCTCTGTAACCTGACTTTTTGGTCTTGGGTTGCATCCTCATAAATCGCAGGCCCGACCCCGCTTGTATACTGATTTTAGGTTTTGGGTAGTTTTTATCCAAAACCTAAGATATTCTCGATTATGGGGTATGGGTCTGCATCACAATCTGGTCCACATTTGTGGACCTCTGCTGATAGGTCAGAGGCTTCTTCTGTTTATTCTGATTCTGACCTGTACCTGTGAATTCTTTATTTCTCTTCTTTGTATAGTGTGCCTAGCTGAAGGTACTAAATTCAGCATGTATACAGTTCTTTTTAGTTTCTATCTCAGAGCGGACCTGGCATTCACGCAATTCTGGTGCCTTCTACTCTATTCCACTCTGTTTTATGTCTTTTTAATACAATGAGGACATTGCATTAGATAGGCATGGGGGGGTGGATATTCATCTCTGAATTTATTCGTCAGCTCCGTAGATTTATTTTATTTTATTTTATTATTAAAAAAAAATGGAATTAGGAGAGAGAACTTGGGTTTAAGAAAATTTTCAATCTTAGAAAATACTACATTATGATTTGAATACAAAGACCCTTCAGGTCTTTGGACTTAATCAGCCTATGTATCCACTAAAATGTGGACTTGTTTTTCGAGTCCTCGCCAACCTAAATTCTATTTTAATTGGAGTAAATAAGTTTGGGTGATAAGTACACGACTTATCAATCCGCCCTCTGATTTGAGGGAACTTTGAGTTTCTAGCATCTACACACTTTGTTTGCACTGACTCGTTGTTCGGCGATTCTAACGGAAATTGGGTAGCTAATGAACCTTCTAGGATGATATGGCTGGCAAGTTATCGTGGGTAATAACCTATAGGTAGGTTGTCCAGAGCCCAGTCACTGGACCTTTCTCTTTTTGCTGCTTTTAAGTAAAATCTTAGACTAGGGAAGCCACCTACTTAAAAAATTAAAAAAAAAATCAAAAAGAAAAGGAAAAAAAAAGAAGAAAGCCACACTTCGCTGCACGAGTATGGTTGACAAGTTGTCGGTGGTAACAGCTCATCGACCGGTTGTCCAGAACCCAGCTCAATAAATGCACAGAAAAATCCCAAAACACTTAGGAAGAAGTGGAGAAGTAGAATAAACCGGGGAGATATACACTGGATTCACCCTTGTATTGACCCCGTAAAAAAATAAAAGTAGGGAGAAAGCTACCGGTTGTAAAGATACACCTTTAGGCAGAATTTTTTTTTTAGGTCACCTAGAGGCGTAGAAATCCAAAGTCCGTTTTAACTGCCGATCAATGAGTCTATCACATTCACAATAAGATGCTTAGAACTTAGGGTTCTCATCAAATTTTGGGTGAGTTGAATGGCCATAGAAAGCCACTCTTAAACCCTAAAACTGAAAATCCAAAAAAAAAAAAAAGAAAAGAGGAAAAAGAGAAAAAGAAAATTTTCTTTGAATAAGGCGAGGGCTTGAGGCGGTCTGCATTTTGGCAGATACTTGGGTACTGTTGTATTTTTGAAAGTTCAGATTTTAAGTAAACATTTTCTTAATGATTGAAAATAACTCAAGCCCAAATAATCCAACCTGACTCTTTTATAAATAGCACATAGTTTTTGCTATGGACTAGCAAAAGATAGGCATGGGGGTATGATGTAAACATGTTTACACTACTTAAGATGTCTATTTATGTATGTTCTTAAGCATAGGATTGCATTGCATGCTATAAATATTGCATAACATGCATCATCTTGCATTTAGAGTAGTTTGAATAAAATGGAGGTTAATTGTCTCCTTTTACGTTTATGGATAGGGTAAACCTTTTATCGGGACCTCAGATCGAAGATCCAACCGTACAGATGTGATTAGGGCGACGATTGGAGTTCAACGACTCCAAGATCGCCCTAATCAGGCATCTGTAGCATCAGATAGAGATCGAGGAATCCTAAAAGATCAAGGGCCAAGATGGTGTGAATCCACACTTCAAATGACAAATCCAACCGCACGGATGGATTCAGATCTACGATCACAGCCTAACAATGCGAAAATCGACTCAATTCGACAATCATGGCACCGTCTACATCATCCAGAAGATGGATGGCTCAGATGGCGCCACGTGGTGCCATCTCAGCCACCCAACCGGTCGAAGCATCCGCCACACCTTCTCTTCTTCAATCAGAGCACCACTTCTCCGCCGTTGGATGCGCATCCAACGATTGTGGATGTGCGCGCCTGAATTTGTCTCCGCGACCAACTCTCCTCCACAGCGCAGCGGGCGAGCGCCTTATCACGAGGCTCTGGCGCGCGTTTGAAACGTGAGAAGTGGGCGAGTGGGCGCGATTGATCGCTCGATCGCGATCGAACGATCGTGCGTGCCTAATTTGCCCCGCGTGCTATTGCACGCTCGCGCGTGACGCGGGATTGTACACAGGCGGGCACGTGCTGAGAAGCAGGCGAAGGCGCGACTTAAGCCGTCCGATTGTGAGAGTGGCTGGACGTGTACATGTGTTACACGCTCGGGCAAGCGAGCGGGTGTGCGCGCGCCATCCACTACGGCCACGTTCGGACCTTTAGCGATGGTTTTATCCATCACTAAAGGTCCTGAATTAATGTTTTTAGAGTTGTAATGACTAAATTGCCCCCACTCCTTGCAACTATAAAAGGAGACCCCCTCCATACGAAATTCTCATCCCTTCCTTCTCTTCTCTCCCTCTCCAAAGCTCAAGAGAAGCTTGTCCCACACCCGGGATACTTCTCGCGAGATAAAGTCAATTTTTCGTCCCCCTTTCGGAAGCGGATCCCACGACGACGACGACGTGCTGCCCCGTTCCCATTCTTCCGGCTTCGCCCTCCTTCGTCCTGCTTCGTCCTCTTTCGTCCAGGCGTCGTCCCGTCCGGCTCGTCCTCCAAGCAACTGTCGGGGAGGATATTTCTCTCTCCATTCTTTTTAATGCTTTCTAGGGTAGATTTACTGCTTTCTAGTGTAATCATTTTCCCACTTTCTAGTATAATGAACAATCGTTCTGATGATGAAATTCCATATTTATTCTACATCTCGTTTTGGTTTTTGTTTGTAATATTCTCTCTCTCTTATTCTCTCTCTCTCTCTTCTATTTATTGTAAATAGTTAGATAGTTCTAATCAATTGAATTACTTCGTGACAAATAAATCAAGCGCGAATTTTTTTTTAAATCAAATGTCTACCTCCCTGTGTTCGACCCGGGATTTCCATTCTGGTATAAATTTTATTTGTTGAACACGAGTTCTTCGCTTTCATACTACGACGACAGGTTTTCAAAACCAAACACGTTAGAGTAGCAACTCGTACGTTCAACACCTACCTATCCGAGGACCTGGAGTGGATAATCCTTATGATATCAAGAACAATACCATATCTTTGCTTCCCTCTTTTTATGGTACTGCTAAGGAGGATCCCTACAGGATCTTGAGGAATTCACCAAGGTTTGTTCCACGGTGAAGCTCTAGGGCTTTACTGATAAAGCCCTGATGAGAACTCTGTTCCCTTTCTCTCTAAAGAACAAGGCTAAGCACTAGTATCATACCCTCGATGCAAGGGTTAATGATTGGGCCACCCTTAAGGGAGAATTCTTGAAAAAGTACTTCCCTATGAGTAAGACCAACCATTACAGAAGAGAGATCATGGGTTTTACTCAATAGGAAGGGGAGCAATTTCATGAGACTTGGGAGCGCTTTAATGACCTTTTTAGGTTATGCCCCCACCATTAGGTGCCAAGATGGCAGTTGGTCAAAAGGTTCTATAACGGATTTTCAGAAAGGCACAGGAAAACCATCGATGCAGCTTGTGCAGGAACCTTCATGACCAAAACTGAGGATGAAGCCTGGGCATTATTTGAAACCCTAAGTGATAATTCTATACATATGTCCTTTGCTTATCAAGAGAGAAAACCATCAATCATGCAAAGGAAGATAGAGGCCCATGAAGTCGGGGCTACTCAGGATTTAGCTTATCAGATTCAATTGTTGAACAAAAATTTTGATAGGCTATTAGCAAACCCCGGCATGAACCAACAAGCAGCCTCTATCTTTCAGGCTTCAAGTGAATGCTCCATTTGCCAAAGTACGACGCACACCACTATGGAGTGCCACTAGGCAAATCAATTCCCTGAGTTGATTCAGGCTGACCTTAACACGGCCCAAGGTTTTCGCCCACCTCCTCGTAATAACCCGTATTCCAATACCTATAATATGGGGTGGCGAAACCATCCAAACTTTTCTTGGAAGCAAGTTGATGATTCTAACTCAGGGAATGCAAGACCCCAACCTCCCCAACCCATATACCAGCCATCTTACGCAAACCCTCCTCAGAATAAGCCTTCTAAGGTGGATGAACTGAAAGCCATGATGAAAGCAATGCAAGACCATCAGAATATGGTCATCCAATCTCAGAATAAGATGATCACTGATATGCAATCCCAAATTGGTCATCTTACTGAGGCAGTTAGGCAGCGGGATCCAGGGAAATTACCTAGCTCTTCTGAGGAAAACCCAAAGGGTAAGGGGGTCATATTCAGGGAGCACGCCCAAGCCGTGACCATGCTAAGGAGTGGAAAGAAAATCGACAAGCCTGATAGCACTCTTATGGTCACCTCTCAGGATTCCCCTCCTACACCAGACCCAACTTCCATCTCCACCGAGGAAGAGCCACACTGCTCTCCCTTGCTTGAAATCACCCACACTGAGGATGTCATCATTCCACCACCCCTTTCCCACCATGACGACCCCTCTACATAGATGCCGAGGGTGCCTTATCCTGAGCGCTTACCTGTTCCTGAGGAAGCTTCTGTTAGCTCATCTAGAGCCAAGGATAGGACGTATGAGATTATGGACACTTTCAAGCAAGTCTACATCAACTTGCCTTTATTAGATGCTATTAAACAGATCCCATCCTATGCCAAGTTTTTGAAGGACTTGTGCACCTAGAAGCATAGATCTAGGAGACAGGTCCAAGCTAAGGTCATCTTGATTGACCATGGTAGCTAGGTGCTCCAACATGGAACACCCCCCAAAATGAAAGACCCAGGGGCCCTGTATATTTCAGTGGTTATAGGTAACCAACACATTGATGAGGCTCAGCTCGATCTGGGCGCGGGGGTGAATATTTTATCGAGCTTTGTCTACAACCTTTTGGGAGGAGGTGAGTTAAAGCCTAGTCCAGTCATCCTCCAAGTCGTAGACAGATCACTTAAGACACCGCGGGGATTGTTGGAAGATGTCCTGGTAAGAGTGGAGGACTTCTTCGTCCCTGTTGATTTTCTTGTGCTAGATATTGACCCATTGAATAAGCCCATCGAGCCATCCATTATTTTGGGATGCCCCTTCTTGGCCACAGCGAATGCCTTCATCAATTGTAGATCAGGGGCACTTAAAATGGGCTTTGGGAACAAGAAGATCCGGTTGAATGTTTTTATACCTACAAGCAATTCAGATTTGAAGACTATTCCCAGATTGAGGTAGTTGATGAAATCATTAAGGAGACTACTCCAGCACTCTTATGTAGAGATCCCCTTTAAAAGGTCATATCTAAAGACCATCCTCTGACTATTAAAGAAACTGAAGGGGATATTGTTTGGTGCGTAATTCGCATTTAAAATATTATTTAGTTGTAGTATAGCGCGAAAACATGTCGACAAATAAATTTATAAAACTCTGGTGAGTACCGGGTCGTTCGCAGGAAGGTAATCTTGATTTTTGCAGAAGCATTTTAATAAAACTAATTCTAACTATATATATGTATATATGTATAAAGTAGATATCCAGAGAATCAAAATTTTATTGCAATTAGATAAAGTTTTTCGCAATAGAAATGCTAATAGAGACAGATAGATAGATAGAAAGAGAGAGGGAGAGAGAGAGAAGAAAGTGGCAAAGATACAACGTCGCTTGTGGGATGCTTGTGCGAGGTGCAGCAACACCTTAGATCTAGAGCTCCAGGATGAAGGTTGGAGCGAAGTTGCAGAGGGACGAAGAGTTGCAGAGAAGGTGGAAGACTTCTGGAGTTGATAAGAGAGAGATGCTTCAACTGGGGGGCCCTGGGCCTTCTTTTATAGCTTTTGTGGAGGGCAAAAAGGGTATTTTAGCCCTTAATCTCGTGTAACAACTCCTGTTTGATCAGATTCGTTGATCGAGAGATCAACGGATCAGATCTAGCATCAAAAAAACTTCAAATTCGCCTCCATCACAAGGATTTAATCCTTGGCTGACATGTGGCACTCGCTGCGCCCTTGGATCAAGATCGCACGGCCCCGCTTCCTCCTCGGGTGCCTGCTGCAACAATCTCTCTCCGTGCGTGCACCTGTAAGGCTCTTTTCAGCACCTGATCCTCAGCCGTCTGATCTCATGATCGGATGGCTAGATCGCGCTTGCCTCGCCTTTTTGATCTCGCAAAGCGCGTGGGATTGCGCGTCCGCTCACAACGTGCTCCGATCGCACAATTGCACCCACTCCCAACACCTCTTCATTTTCGTGCAAATCGAGGCTTGAACGCGTGCCACCCACTTTCGCACGAGCGCATGAGCCAACGTGTTGCGCGAACATTTTGTTATATATACTTGTTTGTTTCTATTTATACTTATTCAGCTGGATGGGAGACGTGGCGTGCTTGTGGCCGTTGGATGAAGATCAAATGGCCCACAGCGTGCGAGGTGGCCTTTCGAGATGGGGCGATGGTGAGGGAGTGGCTGTGATGGTGCCACGTGGCTCCATCATGGCTGTCCATCTTCCTTTCCTTATATCTGGTGATGTAAACCTCTGATTGAGTTATTTTTTGCGTCGTTGAACTGTGATCGTTGATCCGGATTCATTTATGCGGTTAGATTCTTCATCTGAGGCTCGAATCTTTGTCCTTTGGCTTTATTATCTTTGTTCTTTTATGGGCTACACAAGATGCCCTGGTTGTTTGATCGAGACGATTTTGGAAGCATTAGACTCCCGTTGTTGTACTGATCAGATCTGTCTGGTTTGATTTGCCATCCGCGGCTTCGAATCATCTGCGACTAAAATAAAGATGATTTTAGGTCATAAAATGAAAATATTATCTATATGACTAATAAACTAGCTATTGTCCAAATTACGATGCCTATGAATGCATTATTCCTAATTTATGCTAGAATCTAGCTTAATTTAGGTGATTTAGGTTGCATGATTGCTGTGCAATCAGATATGCCCGAATTAGAAGAGTTGCTGGGAGTACACACAGAGTCTCTGTGCCCATCGTGGACCCTGAAGGTGGATCCACGACCTGAGGCGAGGACATCTCAACTTAAACCCTCAATCCAAAAGGCTCCTGAGTTGGAGCTTAAACCCCTCCCAAGAACATTGAAGTATGCTTTCCTTGGCCCTAATGACATGCTCCCTGTCATTATATCGTCTGCATTAACTGAATTGTAGGAGGGAGCTTTGCTCGAGCATTTACAAAGGCACAAGGAAGCTATTGCTTGGTTGATAAAGGGTGTTGGTCCCTCCCTCTGTATGTATCATATATACACGGACAAGTCCGTGAAGCCCTTTCGAGACATGCAGAGAAGGCTCAACCCTAATATGTGGGAGGTTGTCAAAAAGGAGATTCTAAAATGGCTGGATGTAGGAATTATCTATCCCATTTCAAACAGTAAATGGGTTAGTCTTATACATGTGGTGCCCAAAAAGGCAGGAATCACTATGGAAGAGAACGACCAAGGAGAGTTGGTGACCACTAGACCCTCAACTAGCTGGAGGGTCTGCATTGATTACCACCATTTGAACATGACTACACAGAAAGACATTTCCCCTTACCGTTTATTGATTAAATTTTGGAAAAACTGGCAGGGAACAAGTACATTTGTTTCCTTGACGGGTACTCTAGGTATAATAAGATAGTCGTCTTCCCTGACGATTAGGAGCGTACCACCTTCACAAGTCCGTATGGCACATTTGCACTCCGCTGAATGCCATTCGGGTTATGTAATGCTCCTGCCACTTTACAACGTTGTATGATGGCTATCTTTTCTGATATGATCGATGAGTTTGTAGAAATTTTCATGGATGATTTTTCCATTTATGGCTCATTGTTTGATCTATGCTTTTCGCACCTTGATAAAGTCTTAACCCGTTGCGAAGAGGCAAAGCTAGTGCTTAGCTAGGAGAAAAGCCACTTTATGGTCCAGCAGGGCATTGTTTTGGGGCATGTAGTTTTCAAGAGAGGATTAGAGGTGGATACCGCCAAAATTGATTCCATCTCTAAGCTTCCATCGCTCACCAATCTTCGTCAAGTTAGATCTTTTCTTGGCCATGTTGGGTTCTATAGGCGCTTCACTAGAGATTAAGCAAAATCTCTAAGCCACTTTGTGACTTGTTAGCGAAGGATGTTTCTTTCGATTTTGATGATAGATGTGGCAAGGCTTTCCAAGTCTTGAAGAAAGCCCTTATTACCGCAATGATTCTCTAAGCACCAGATTAGACCCTCCCATTTGAGCTAATGTACGATACTTCTGATTTCGTAGTGGGAGCAGTCTTAGGTCAAAGGGTTGATGGCAAACCTCATGTTTTGCATTATGCCAGCAAGACCCTTACGGATCCTCAGCAAAACTACACGGTCACTAAAAAGGAACTTCTTGATGTAGTGTTTGCTTTGGAAAAGTTTCGATCTTATTTATTGGGATCCAAGGTTGTGGTGTTCACTGATCATTCTACTTTAAAGCATCTTCTTGCTAAGAAGGACACCAAACCTCGTTTGATTCGTTGGTTTCTGCTACTCCAAGAGTTTGACCTGGAAATTAAAGATAAGAAAGGAGTTGAGAATGCGGTAGCAGATCATCTATTCAGGATCCCTATTGAGGCATCAACCCCTGCTAGCAGTATCCAAGAGACTTTTCTCAATGAGTCTCTGATGGCCGTGGAGGTCAAAACTCCTTGGTTCGCTGACATAGTGAACTATCTGGTCATGGGCATAACCCCCAGTACTCAGGACAAGTAGAAGCGAAACAGGTTTCTTACTGATGCAAAATTTTATCGCTGTGGGGAACCAGAGCTTTGTACAATAGGCCCTGACCAGTTATTTCGCCATTGCGTCCCTGACGAAGAACAAAGGAGTGTTCTGAGTTTCTGCTATGACCTCCACTGTGGAGGGCATTTTAGTGGAAAAAAGACTGCCCAGAAAGTTCTTCAGTATAGCTTTTGGTGGCCCACATTATTCCGAGATGCACATACATATGTGGGCGCATGTTTACGTTGCCAACAGACGGGAACCATTGGAAAAAGGGATGAGATGCCCCAGCAACCTATTCTCCTTGTTGAAATCTTTGACATTTGGGGAATCGACTTCATGGGTCCCTTTCCTGTGTCCTTTGGATATGAATACATCCTTATGGGTGTAGACTATGTATTGAAATGGATAGAAGCTATACCCACACGGACCAATGACCGTTCTGTGGTCTTGGACTTCATTAGGACTAATATCATTTCTCGGTACGGGTGCCCAATGACGATCATAAGTGATGGAGGACCTCACTTCAAGAACGTGCACTTCACAAGACTACTCCAAAATTTGGGAGTCAACCACATGATAGCTACACCTTACCATCCCCAAACGAGTGGACAAATTGAAGTGTCTAATAGGGAGATTAAACGAATTTTAGAAAAAACTGTCAGGCCTGACCGTAAGGATTGGACTAAAAAATTAAATGATGCTCTTTGGGCCTACAGAATAGCGTATAAAACTCCCTTGGGCATGCCTCCTTTCCGTCATGTCTACGGAAAAGCGTGTCACCTTCCCGTTGAAATCCAACACAAAGCTTATTGGGCTATTAAAAAGGTTAACTTAAATCTAGATAAAGCGGGAAAGGCACGCATGTGGGAGTTAAGTGAGCTTGAGGAGCTTTGTAATGAAGCTTATGAAACTTCTCAGGGTTACAAGCAATGTACAAAGGTCTTCCATGATAAGCACATTATTAGAAAGACCTTTGAGCCTGACAAGTCCGTTTTCGCGCATTTTGAAATTGTCGGAAATGTAATATAGTTGCGCTAAACCCTTGATCAAAATATTTAATTGATTACGAAACTCACGTAGATTTCTTTTCTTTTTAGAATTTGAGTCCCGGTCGTTCGTCTCTGGGAGGCGTAAAAACAAGTCGAGATTTGAATCGGCTTTTCTAACCTAAATCTAACCTAATATTTTTGGTCTTTTTGTCTTTTGAGCTTTTTTTTTGTGTTTTTGATTTTTATTTTGAAAAGCGAAATGAAACCTAGATCTAGATAAACTAGCAAAAACCTAAGTGACTATGTGCATCTAAATGAGGCCATGGTGGCTGTGCACGGTGTGACAACCCTAAGTCGCATAAAGACAAAGACAATCAATCATAGAACGATGATCACACAATATTATTTATGCATAAAAATGTCAACACTTCTACACTAGAAAGCATATAAATAGAGAAAATCCCTCACGCCGGAAAGTTGCCACTAGGGCCATCAGCCTTGTGTGAGGGTGTAGGCTAGACCTTGGGTATGCAAACCTGTCTACACGTCTACCAACAAGAGAGGATGGCCAAACAAGGTATGGGAAACCTTGTGGCTGACCAAGATAAAGAAGAAAGAGAAGGGGGTGTCCACTCTATGGAGAAGAGAGGGCACGCCCAAGTGAAGAGAGGAGAAGAGGGTGTTGCACCCTTTGTGATCTCCTTCTTTAAGCTGCCCACATGAAGATGCCTTGGAGGAGCTTCTTCTTTAGCCGTCCATGGAGGAGCCTTGGAGGAGGTGGACCCCTTAGAGGAGGGAGTGGTGGACGGCCCTAGGGATTGGAGGTAGTGGCTCTTAGGGTTGGAGGGGAGGGTGGTTGCAAGTGTGGAGTGGAGGAGAATGAATTGAAAATGGAGTGGAATTTCATGGCTCTCTCTTTGTCCTTATGGGAAGGCTCCATTTGGTTGCCACTTTTGGTGGCTCCAAAAATAGCCAATGCCACCTTTTTAGGATCTAGGTTTGACACAAGTTTTAGGGTTTCCAAGAGAGTGTGAGTGGGTTTGGTAGGGATAGAATAGGAAGGTGTGTGTGTGTGTGTGTGTGTGGGTGTGTGTTTTTCGTAGGGCTAGGTTGTGGGTTTTGGTAGGATTAGGTGCTAAATAGGTTGGGTCAATCTAGATTAGGTGGGTATGGACCTAATTAGGCTTGAGAAAGTCTAATTGGATAGGAGTGAACCTAATTAGGTCTAAGTCAAGTCTAATTGGATGTGTGCATGTGATTAGGCTAGGGTAACCCTAATAGGTATGAGTCAATTAGATCCTGGGTGGATCTAATTAGGCTCGGGTGCACCCAATCAATTGTAGATGCACCCAATTAGGTATGGGATGGTTCAATTGGGTTAGGGATAGGATAATTAGGGCTATGGATAGTGGACTAGGCTTAGGAGGTCTCTAATTAGGTTTCTTAGGGTGTCTGGTGGGGTTCTTAAGTGTTTGAGAGAGGGATAGAGTGGATAAGAACATAGATAGTGCTATCCATGTTTGGGTTTTGAGGCTAAGGTGTCTTAATGGAGGTGGTTTTGGGTTCAGGAAGGCTGTCCTAGGGTTTCTAAAGGTAAGGATAAGGCTATCCTCCTCACTCCTCTTTTCTGGATCGGTCTTCTTCTTCCTTTATTGCTTTATTCCACTATCTCCTGCATCTTGGATCACCTTATTATCTGCAAATAGCAATAAAAACTATTAATTAGTAGGATATCTCATCTTATTCTAAATAGAATGATACAATGCATGATATGCAAGATATGAGTGCTATATCCACAAATTAAGCTAGGTTCAAACATTATTTAGGTTGATTAGGACCCATGATTGCTGTGCAACCAAAGCCCAACCAGTGGGTCTGGCTCTTCAATTCCAGACTTAAACTATTTGTTGGAAAGCTTAAGTTATGCTGGGATGGGCTGTATGTTGTTATAGATATCGTCCCTCATGGAGTAGTAGAAATTCAAAACCCTACTTCTGGTGCAAGCTTTAAGGTAAATGGCCAATGACTTAAACCTTATATTACTCTTTTAGATGGCCAGGTTTTGGACGCACTTCGGCTTGAGGAGCTTTAGCTCCTCCCACTCTCCTTCTCAGGTGATATTCTTCTAGGTCTTTATTTTTCCAATGAGGACATTGTCAATCTTAGGCATGGGGGGGTATCACCTAAGGATGTTTATAGCATTTATAAATTTTTCATGCATTTAGGATAGGTGCATTAGTTCGAAAAAAAAAACTCTTTTGTTTTCTTGAGCTAAATGGATTAGTCCCTAGCAGAAGTTTCTATCAAGGAGGTGTCATTAAAGATTTTCTTTTTAAATTATTTCTGAGTTTAGAATCTAGTACAGTTACTTCACTTGCACGTAGACCGGATGATGGATCTTTGTAGAAAACTAATAAGCATTTTTAGTCTGCTAAACCCTTGACAGTTAATAGGGAGTCAGTCATACTATCTTCTATTAGATCCACTTAATATTTGTGAGAAAAAAGTAGAGAGACTAATGGTGCACTAAGTCTAGTGCAAGGACTCTTAAGTTCTGGATAATTAGATGATGGTACCTCAGAGTTAGGCATAGTTTTCGCTCTCTGTTCCTGTGTACAAACAATGTGTGAATTCCTGAGAGTCACCAAATAAGGCAGATACACAGAAATTGAGTTCTAATAAAACTATGACTATGGTGGATGGTTACGACCGTCCTTCATAGAGTCCTCGGCTAAAGGAGGGTAATAGTGTCAAAGGTTAGAAATACGATTGTCCCATCCATTCCTTCCTGGTGCCAAGAGTAGACACTTACACCAAATAAGCCATAGAATATTCTCTTGACCATCATCATTGTTCGTGTGATAAATCTGTGTTTTAAAATTTCTTCGTTGTAGTATAGCCAAAATAGCGTTCAAATAAATTTTTATTACTTGAAAAAGTTCTGAGGTCGAACACAGGGAGCAAAATGAATTCACACAATAATCTCAAATAATGCAAATGAACACAAGAATAAGCTACTCAAAAATGATAATCAGTGTAGAACATGAGTATAACAATAATTCAACATGATAAAAAGAAATCTATAACAAAATAATGGTGATTTAGATCATCAATTATTTAGTATAGATATATGTAGACTAAAGTAATCAATAATGCTACAGTAGTCATGACCAAATATTAGCACAGTAGCTTGAATGCTACAATAATTAGACGTCTCCTTTGGAGATCAGACGCCTTAAATGGCCTTCTTCCCTGTTTCTCCTTTTTCTTCTTTCACTTTTTCCTTCTTCTTTCCTTCTTCTTCTTCTTCCTTGGCTTCTCTTTTCTTTCTCTTCCTTCTTATCTTCAAGCCTTCTTCTTCTTCTACTTTCTTCTTCTTGGCTTTCTTCACACAATAGCAGGGGAGAGGCTTCTTGAATTCGGCTAAGTGTTAGCTTATTCTCCTCCGAAGAAAAACCCCCCTGTCCCCTCACTCTCTCTCTCTCCTTCACTCTCTTTGGGTTCACCTCTTTCACACCCTCCTAGGGCCAATGCAGCTTATTGGGTAATCGGGTATTCGGGGGATCCGCGTATTCAGGTCCAGGGCTGCCGGCGTGGTCGCAGTTGATGAGTGAAGGCTTAAGTGGGTCGGGTGCACCAGATCTGTAGAGGAGATGTCACGGACGAGGAGCGTGATGGGTGTGAGGGACCTCACCCCTCAAGTGTTGAGGCGATAAGCCCTCAACACTTTTGCAACTTATGCGCTTGTTCTGCCTCCAAATCCCACAATGTGGGATTATCCTGCCCACCTTCTTCGCATGCGCCTGCAGCAAGGAAATCTCCTCCAATTGGAATAGCTGCTAAGGGCAGAGACCTCAATTGGCCACCTGGAAGTGGTCTTGGGGCTCTTTCGCACGGTCTGGAATGAAGACCTGGGGCTATCATGGACTTGAACATGAAGAACGTCGGAGGGATGACACTGCGGCGGAGCTCTGACGTGATACCTGAAACACACAAAATAGGCTAAAAGCCTCGGTTAAAAGGCTCAGGAGGATCATCGTAGGGTGTGGAATGTGCTGGCGGCGTCCGTGGGGAGTTTTGTGCGTGGATGAGGGCGGACAGTGACAAAATGAAGGTGCGTAGGTGGGTTGGTCAACGGGGAGTTTGGGTGGATGAAATGGCAAGATAAGAGGGGCGTTTTGAAGAGGGTGGAGAGGTGAAGGTTGTGGGCTTGTCGGCGAGGTGGATGGAGGTGTGTAGTGGTGGGAACACTTCGCCGGAGGAGTGGCCAGAGCGGAGGATGGAGAGGGTGAACGACGGTATCGAGGGGTTTATTTTTGGTTTTTGGTAGAAGGAACTATTCTAGGGGCCTTAAGGGCACTTAATTACCTATGCTAAGTGGACGAAAGGGAGAGGATAACGTTGGCGTTGGTAGGCCAGAGCTGGGGAAGAAGGAGCTCCGATGAAGGGAGTGGCGACAACGACGGAGGTAGAAGGGCTTCTGCTGGTACGGCCAAGAGCAGACGAGGAGAAAAAGAATCAGGCCACTAGTTTTGTGACCAGATGATGAGGGAGGTCAGGAGGGGTCACCGGAGCCTGAGGAGCTTCACAGTCGAAGAGGAGGGAGGTAGAGGAGGGTTTTCCGACCAAAATTCAAGCTTCTGATCATGGCCGTGCCCAAGGGTTTCTTTTATAGGGCTCAGGAAGGATCTTAAACTTGGAAGCCAAGCTTCCAAGCTTGGAAATGTCACTGGAGTAGGAAAACCAAATCTCTCATACGTTCGCATGAGATATTGGGAAGGTTATGGAGCTTATGGACGGATTTAGAAAGAGGACTCCTCAAAGAATCTCCCTTCCAAATTTGGAAGGGATTGATTGAACAGAGAAGGAGTTCTTTAATCAAAGGTTGCTGGAGAAGGGTTCCTCTGCGATAATGGTGGATGGACCTATTTGCAAAGAGTGACGACAAAGATAGGGGCCTTTTTGTAAATATTTTGAAAGTTAAGGGTCTGAATGAGATAGAAAGAGTCTGACTAGACCAAAATGCAAACTTGGTCAAGATGATCTCAGATTGGGCCCAAATTTTGGTATAAACTTAATTTAGATTCAAGAAATCCAATGGTGAAGTTATATTTAGGTTTTGACCAAGTTTGACTGGGTAAGTTACGTAAAAACCCAAATTAGGGTAAATGTCTGTCTGAGACTCTATTTTGGGCCAAAACGGGTTCTGATGGTCAAATTGAAGGTTCCAAACCCTAGAGAATATTTTTATATGAATTTTAGAGGGTTTAGGTGAATTTTATCTTGATCATAACCTTAGTTAATTAAGCGGGTCTATTTTTAGGGTTTAAAAAGTCATTTAATTCTCCGAACACGTGCAAATCCTTTTCTGATTATTTTAACTCACTTGTTAGCTTTATAAGACCTTTTGACCTTTATTCAACCCCTGAGAAAACTCATGGTTGTACTACATTTATGATTGCTGGTAAAATTACAGTTTTAATCCTAGTTTCTTATTTTTCCCTTAGAATGATTATGCAGTAACTTATGACTCTCTAATAGTTATGTAGGAGCATTTGTTGACTTAATTGGGTCAAGATGAGATAGTTATGGCTCATGATGATGTTCCCATCAATCATCCCTAATAATGCCTAATAAATAAAATTTTGCATCATGTTGTGTTGGAGTTATAAAAAAGAAAAGAAAAGAAAAGAGAGAAAAAAAGAAGAAAAGAAATCTATAGATATATATAGAAAAAAAGAAAAAGAGAAATATATATAAATATACAAAAAAAAGAAGTTTGAGTTATAGCTGTCTTAGGTGCCAATTTTATCAAGTGTCTATATCATTGAGGCAACAAAAAAAAAAAAACACCCATTGCGATCCACTTAATATGACCCATATCTACTTTTCAGTATTTCTGAATGTCCAAATATTAACTGAGGACTTCTAACTTAGTTGTAGGGTTATTAGGAATTTAATTGAAGTGTGAATGCCATGTGAGGCCACTAAACAGTGAGTACATTTAAAAAATCTGGTAAGATACGTGACCTCAGAAAGAAAGAAAAAAAGAAAAAGAAAAGAGAGAGTGAGTGAGCGTAAGGGAACGCAAAGAGAGTACAGTGTTTAGCCTTTCTCTGGGTTGGCTTGTTTGATAGTCTAGAAATCTAGAGTCTGTAGTACTAGACTACATGTAGTTCCAGATGAGTGTGAGCCACCAAATATAAATCCATTCAAATCAGTATCTCCTACCTAAACCAAAAAGCTAGGGCCAAATTATAAATCATTTTCCACTTTATCCCCAAGGGAAGTAGTTGACTATCTTGGTAGAATTTTATCAAGGGTTAAGTACAAACTTCAAATGTAAGTTGGTTTTTCACTTGGTTCCATTACCTAGGCTACTATCACTTCACATTTGTCTGGATCTTTAAATTTTTGGAATAAGGAAAGAAGAAATATTTTGGTTACTTCCATTGTTTTTCACTTTTTTCTCGGGACTAGCAAAAATTAGGCATGAGGGCATTTGATGAGACCACATGTGTGGGCTAACTAATTACATAAGTGCCTAAATATTATGATAATATTTACATATACATAGCATACTTTAATATGTAAACAAATTAGTTTATAAAATTGCTTGCATAGTTCATACATGGCATTCATATGTAAATAAAATAAAGGATAGTATATAGTATACATTACATGCATTATTTTGGGTTTATATACAAATACGAAGTTTTATTATTCTGTAGAGCACACGCGTCGACGCACGCACTGCCGCCAACAAAGCTACTCCACCATCGCACTGAGCTTCTCGCAACCACCTTGAGATCTTCATCAAGCTGTTGCCGAGACTTCGGGCAGAAGAAACGAACGATGAGTGGTTTTAAAAGAAGTGTAACGATCGCATGGGATATCATCTTCTTATGGGGTTTTGCACTATGCGCATCGCAAACACCATGACTGGAGAGCGCACTGTGGATTGAAGCCAACATCGTCGTCGCTGCCTACGCCACGGTGGTGCTTGGTGACAGAGAGCACCACCATCAGCTGCTTCTCCATCAAAAACCTCCCTCACAAACATAACCCAAAGCCACTGCCATCCTCCCTGTGACTTTCCCTTGAACCCAACAACACCTCTAGCTTGCGCGCTCGTGCGTGAGCGCCATCCACACAGCATCTCCTTGTGCACCTTTGCGCGCGTGCCATCGCACCACCATCGCACGGTCACGGTTGCAGCACTATTCATCATCTTCTCCAAAAGAACCCAAACCTATGTCTGCTTCTCCACATGCAGTCGGCTCCATGGACCTCCAATCTCCGCTTCATCGATGCTGTTGCACTCACCTCGCCCTCACGAGGCCACCCACGCCCACGATTGTCGTCGTCAACCAGCTGCATGATCACTGGCCGAACCCATCGCTGCCGGCTCCCCCTTGTCACTGACGAGAGCTCCAATCTCCATCTTCAAAGGCATCACCACCATCGAGTTCCTCGCCATTAGGAGCACCTCCCATGAGCTTCTCGCCAGAGACCATGGCTCCTTCCGTGCGCATGAGCACGCACAGGCACCTCCTCTGTTTTGGGTTAGATTAGTTATTACAATATCTGCCATTGCCACAGTTCCTATTCTTTTATTTAATGAGTTAATTTATTGAAAGGAATTTGCATGGATGTCCCTCTTCTCTATCTGAATTACTTGTTGTTGAGTTCTTCTCACGAATGATATAGATAGCTGCCAAGCATGAGATATTGATGACGAAAAACATTGGTTATAGTGAACAAGCTAATTAGCATTCTCAAGTTTACTAGGATAATTCCTCCCCGTGGAAATGACCTAATCCTCGTGGTTAAAAATAATTAATTTTTGATACAAGATTTCCACCATGTAAAATACAATAATGACATATTATTCTTATCTTAGTAAAAGTGAAATCTCGTTGTCATTGGACCTCACAAACTAAACTGATGATAGGTCCAAGAGAAAGGAAGATGGGTCGTGGACAACAACTGCTCCAAGCACATGACCAGAGAAGAAGAACTGTTTCTCGCTCGACCATAAGGAAGGTGGAATACTTACCTTTGGCAACAACCACAAGAGTTGTATTACTGGTATGGGCCAAATTGGTAACTTCAAAACCTCTTCTAATAATGTTCATTTAGTTAAAGGTTCAAAACATAATTTACTTAGTGTATGTTAAATCTATGATCAAGGATATAAAGTTAACTTTACCTCTAAAGAATTTAAAATCAAGGATAAGAAAACAAAAGAAACTCTTCTAAAAGGAATTAAGTTTAAAGACATTTATACTACTATCTTTGATAAATGCAATGATTATGAATGTTTGATTGCATCAGATGATGAGTCAATACTATGGCATAGAAGATTAGGATATGTTCACATGTAAAACATAAATAAACTTGCAAAACATGACTTAGTCAAAGGATTACCTAAAATTGCTTTTAAGAAGAAAGTTTGTGAATCCCATGAATAAGGTAAACTATGTAAAACTTCTTTTAAACCTAAAAATGTGTTAAGCACTTCAAGACCTCTAGACTTACTTCATCTAGACTTCTTTGGACTAACAAGTCTAAAAGCCTAAGTGGGTGTAGGTACTGTCCAATCATTATCGATGACTTTTCAACATTTACTTGGATATTATTTTTAAGGACCAAAGATTTAACATTTGAGGAATTTAGCAAGGTAAATAAAAGAATGTAGACTGAAAAGGGTTATACAATAAAATTAGAAGTGATTATGAAGGAGAATTTGAGAATCAATACTTCCATAATATTACTCAAACCATGGAATTAAGTAGGAATTTGCCTTTCTTAGAGCAGCTCCTTAGAATGGTGTGGTAGGAAGGAAAAATAGAACTCTGTAAGAGTATGCCTGCACAATGCTATGAGAGTCAAAGCTTCCTCATTATTTTCGAGATGAGGTAGTCAACATTGCTTGCTATATCTAAAATAGGGCTTCTGACAAGTCGATTTTCGGTTAACAAGATGATAATTAAAATGATTTGTCGTTCGTATTTCTACGTGGTAGAAAATCGACTAATCAAAGTATTGAATTAAAATTAAATCACTCAAAAGAGTAGGTCGTATCCATAGAGAGGCAGTATCCTATTAAAACACGTTACTATTGAAATTTAATGTTTACTAGTTGATGAGAACCTCATCATGAGCCATAACTAGCTCATTTTGACCTAATACAAAGGATAAAAGCTCCTACATATCTCAAGGAAAGGCTTAACTCAGAGAATCCTGAGTTTGAGAAGAAAATAAGTCATAAGGGGTAAAAATGCAATTTTACCAGTATAATCTGCATACAGGGTAATTCAGGGCCCAAGCATAGGTCAAAGCAGCTTAATAAGAATAAGAGTGGGATGAAATGATCTAGCAAGGGCTACAGCAATTCCAAGAAACTAAATGATAATCTGTAACCCTAAAACAACCCACTTCAATTCACAAGGTTCGAGGCAAAGTAAAAATAGAATAAACCCTCTAAAATTCATAGAAAAATAATCTCTAGGGTTTAGAACCTTCAATTTGGCCTTCAGAACCCATTTTGACCTACATTGAGAACCATGCCCAATTAATAACTTAATTTTGGTTTTTGCGTAAATTGACCGGTCAAACAAGGTTTAATATAGAAATGAAATTCACCATCAGATTCCTTAGGTCCTAATTAGTCATGTATAAAAACTTGAGCCTAAGAAGAAACCTCCTTGACCGACTTTACACTTTGGTCCTCATATATTTGCTCTTTGGCCCTCAACTTTTGAACCCTCGCATTTTGGCCCCTAACTCTCCTTCGTTCTTTGCGATCAGGTCCCCCCTGCAAAACCTGCCAGCACCATGCTCCGGCGACCTTGCGCGGAGCATGGCGCCGCGCAGGGTGAGGTGGGGGACCTGGCAAGTAAACCGGGGGTGCCCTGCGTCGTCAGCCGTCGCAGGGACACCCCCTGGTCGTTGTAACCCACCATACCGGCCGTGCGAATGCACGGACGGTATGGGTTCTTGTTTCCGGCCATCCTCCGGCGAGGGAGACACGTCGTCTCCCTCCGCCTTCCTCCCTGTTTGATCCCTATAAATACCCCCCGTTGCTCCACCGACCGGGGCAGCCTGGATCTGACGGAGAAAATCCCCAACTTTCCTCTCTTCTTCCTCCGGCAGACGCTCACCAGCTCCGGCGATTTCCTCCCCCTCCACCTCTTCGCTCTGCCGCAATACCAGCAGCAGAGACTTCCTCCCCTGCTCTTCCCGCGCCACGCCGCACCCAGCTGGCGCCTCTCCGGCTCTCTGCTCGCCGCCGCCCCTTTCCCTGAGCATCGTCTTCTCCGGCGACAGTCGATACGACTGTCGCCCTGTTCCTCCCCCTTCGTCCCTGCAAGTAAGCTAGAGCTACTCCCCTTCTTCTCCTCTTTCTTTCCCCGCTTTCAATTTATTCAATTAAGCCCTCGACCGACCCTGACCATCGTCACCTCCTTCGTCTCCGACCACCCTCTGGCGAGCCGCTCCCATCACCTCAGCGACCCACACGGCTCGCCAACCACCGCAGGACCTCCGCCTCCTCACCCTGATCAACCTCCGCCCTGCCACTTCCCCCACATCACCCTCTGAAACCCCACCGAACAGACCCATCCTCCGGCCCACAGTCCGACCTAGGGCAGCCCTCGCACGCCGCCCCGCGCCTCGCCACCACCCACACGAGCTTCGCCGCACCCTGGCGAAGCTCCTGGCACTTTCTGATTAGGCCGAGAGGCCGTTTTCTTGTGAACAGACCACCCGACCTCCGCCGCCATTGCCGCGCGGGAGGAACTGCTTCCACCTGCAGATACAGGCGCGCCACGCTCAGCGCCACGCCCAGATTCAACTCCCAGGCCTTGCGAGGCATTTTGGCAAAACACCAGGCTCGCAGCTAAGGCAGAAAGCTTCGCGTGACGCCGCAATCTCCCGCTGATTTCCCCGCTGCGGGCGCGCAATTGAGGCGGGACATTTAGTCCCACCTCGGAAAAGCCTGACGAGTCGCAGCGACATAAGATGCAAAAGTGCTGGAGGCTTACTGCCTCAGCACACGGGGTGAGGTCCCCTTCACCCGCCCGGTTGCCCGGTCTCGTCCGCGCTCACGCCCCGCGGACCTGACCCGACCCGACCCGACTTAAGACTGACCTGCACTCCTCGCCCACCACGCACGCCGGTGGGCCTGGACCCGGGCCTGACCCGAACCCGGTTACCCGGCAGCTCTGGGAGAGCTTTCCCAAGAGTGGTTTCAGAGAGAGAGAGAGACGCGGGGGGGGAGGGTAGAGTAGGTTTTGCCTCTGACGAAAAACTCTGAAGTGTGCAGGCACAGGCGAAGAAGAAGACCCGCGGAAGAAGAAGGAAGCTGACTGTAGCAACAGGTAGTTAAGTCGTCTGATTTGGAAATCAGACGACGGCCTGAAGGGAAAAGAAGAAAGGAGGGGTGACGTCCCTGGCTGAAAAAGAAAAGAAGAAGCTGACACTTAGCCGCAGGGAGGAGAAACAAGAAGAAGCCTTCACAGAAGAGACTGCAGAAAAAGAAGAAGAGAGACCAAGACAGAAACCAAGGAAGAAGAAGAAGGAGATCTGAAGAAAGAAAGAGGAGCATCACCTCTGCAGAACAAAGAAGAAGTAGGAGATCTGAAGAAAGAAAGAGGAGCATCACCTCTGCAGAACAAAGAAGAAGTAGGAGATCTGAAGAAAGACAGAAGAACATCACGAGGAGAAAACAAAGAGAACAACAAATTCTTTCCCTCTCTCTTTCTTTATTTTGTAAAAGAAACATGTATATCTCTAGAATACAACTTGCTCCCTGAGTTCGACCTCGGGAACTCTTTTATTTTCCGAGTAAAAAAATTTATATATTTGAAATGTTGGTAATAACTGGCTATACTACAACGTTATAACAAAATAAAACCCGGTTGTCCCGAACCAAGCATCTCACTAGTTATTTCCCCCAAAAATCGAGTTGAAATCCCATTTAAACTAGGCTAATCAATGACATGTTTGCTGAAATAATAATAATGCAAAAGAGGAGGATCTTCTTTATAAATGGCTAGCATTATAATATTCATTAAATGATAAAAATGGGTTGGCAATGGCATTTAAATGTAATTATTAATAGGGACAAAAATAGGGAATTCGTTGCCTTGTGCTCGTGCACGAAGGAGGTTACGGTTGGAGACGAGACTCATGGTGGAGGACAAGTCGGTCGAGGGCTTGGCAATGAAGGTTACGGTGCGACGAATGGCAGCCGTTGGTGGCTGGCCAGAGCTGTGGAAGTTGATGGGTTCCAGCGACCTGCTGCTACGGTTGGAGCTGCTCCACGCGCAGGCTACTGGAGAGGCGAGTGAGAGGTGGCTGCTGCTGCGTGTGCACGGCTAGGCGTGCACGTCCGATTTGCTGGAGGTGCGCACGGAGAGGAGAGGGCGTGTGCCACTGTTGTGCGAGTGAGCGCGCTGTTGCGCACAGGCGGAGATGCAACGAGGGGAGGGGTGTGCGTACTGCTATGGGTGTGTTGTTGCACGCGAAAGAGGGACAAGGCGTGGGTGCACGCGGTGGCGTGGCTGATGGCCGTGCGTGGATGGCGTTGCGAGGTGGTGGAGGTGGGTAACAGGGAAATAGAGGAAGAAGAATGGAAGGAGGAAAGGGGAATGGTGGTGTGATGGACAGTGGCGTTGGTCGTGTGGGATGATCTTGGTGGAGGTGTGGGTGTTGTTATTGTGGTCGTGTACCTATCGGTGCACTCACGGTGATGCGACAACTGATGAGGTGGTCTGCGATGGAGTGATGGTGATGGTGAAGAGGGGAAGCGGGGTAGCAAGTCGTGCATCAGTAGATGCACTCATAGTAGGCGAGCTTCAAGGAGCTCATGCACAGTGGTGGTCAAGTCCATACTCTTGGCACGGCGATCTATCACCCCGCCGACCCAGGGTATGATGGAGCTTGGCTGTAGAGGCCCACGGTGGTGGGATGCTGTATAGTGGTGGAATGGGATGACGGCCTTTCCAAGACGGTAGCAGCACCCCCTCTCTTGTAGCCGCATTTGCATGGATTTGAAACAGGAGAGGCTGGAGTAAATCCTCTTCTCACGGCCATTAAGGAGATATGGATGGAGGAGGAGAGGTAGAGTCGTTTCCTGCGAAGAAGAGGAGAAATAAAATAATTAAAATTGTCTTATTTATAGACAAAGCCTCGTAAAATATCTAATTATATGTAATGCATGTATTATGTATAATGAAAACTAAGCTAATGCATGCTAAGACCTAAAAATGTGATGCATGAAACAAATCTGCAATTAATGTATTTATATCCTAATGCATGCTAAATACATGTTAAAATTAACTTAATGTCTAGTCACTTAAATGCCTAAATAGACCACAAATGTGGGCTAATCAAACACCCCTATGCCTAGTTTTTGCTAGTCCCTAGCAAATTCAAGCATGACTTAACACTCCAAGTTATCCAAGCTAACTCGATTGACCTTTTCATAGCAATTAGGTTGAACCATCTAACCCTAGATCATAAGGTACCCAAGTAGTTGTTGAGTTACAGACTAGGTCAGCTAAGGACGAGTTGAAGGCGCAGGTTTCCTTGATTTCTAACTCTACCCTAGGGTTTATTGATCCTAGATATTAAAGCATCCGTGCATGTGCATTGGTCTGATTTATTTGAGGTTGATATGATTTCCAACCTACAAAGAAAGTAAGAGGATTATATATATATTTTTGTTTGATTCCTCTAAGTCTAACCTTGGATCAGCTATCAACACGATCTGTGTCGGATTTATTGTCCCCATCATCGAACCTCGAAGGGTGCTTGGCTTTCGATGCTTCGAGATAGCACTACCCATAGTGACCCCAAGAACTCCTGGCAATTGACACTTCTAGATAGTATCACCCATGGATTTCTTAAGTGAATTCAGGCCTATGGAAATTGGCACTTCGAGATAGGGCCGCCCATGGTATCCGAACTGCACAATGTACTTACATGCCCCCAGTAGGATGGACATCCTAGGAGACAAGTGTCGAGGAGGTGACATATTATCATCGCATCCTCAAGGTGAGTATATACTCCACCTATCCTACGGCAGGAACTCTTCCAATCAAATTGTACTTTCAAGTTTCTCCTAAGTCAAAACTAAGAGAACCAAATTTTTCTTTAAGAAATGAATTAGGGTGATCACTATTTACACAAGACCAAGTGTGTGTGAAATATGGATGCTTAGGTTATGAGGACCCGTAAACCAAAAGATAGAAAAAGACACCAGGTACTACCCAGCCTTTAACTCAATCCCTAGCTTTCCTTCCTCAAGCTCTTGAGGAATGGTCAGCAACTTAACTCCTACTTAAGTTTTTAAGTCCAAACGGACCCTAAAAGAAGAGATAATGAACTCATTTTAATCCAAATATATGTTGACGATATAATATTTGGTGCTATTAATGATCTTTTGTGTTAAGAGTTTGCAACGGTAATGCAGGACCAATTTAAGATGAGCTTGATGGGAGAATTGAAGTTTTTACTAGAGTTATAGATTGATCAAATAATGAATGGAATCTTTATCTCACAAACTAGGTACATGAAGGAAATTCTCAAAAAGTTTGACATGGATATCACTAAAGGAAAAGAGACACCAATGACTACAACAACTCAACTTACGGAAGATGGCATAGGTAAGTTCGTTGACCAAAAACTATATAGGAGTATGGTAGCTTCTCTTTTATATCTCACAGCAAGTAGACCAGACATACTATTTAGTACTTGTTAGTGTGCTAGGTTTCAAGTGAACCCTAAGGAATCACGTCTAAATGTTGTAAAATGAATCCTTAAATATCTACAATACACTGTCAATCTTGGTCTATTCTATCCCAAGTCAATCGCATTTGATCTATACTCTTATTGCGATGTTGACTATGTGGGAAGTTAAAATGATCGCTTGTTAATTTCTTTGAAATTCCTTGGTCTCTTGGGTTTCTAAGGAACAAAACTATGTGTCTTTGCCCACAATTGAAGTAGAATACATTGCCACATCTCTTGAGTGTTTGCAGATATTGTGGATGAAGCAAACACTTAAGGACTTTAAACTCAACTTTGAAAACAACAAGATTCTTTGTGATAGCACAAGTGCAATAAATCTGTCCAAAAATCCAGTGCAACACTCTAGGACTAAAAAATATAGACATACGTCACCATTTCCTAAGAGATTACATTCTTAGAAAGGAAATAACTCTAAAGTTTATAGAAACAGCCAAGCAACTAGCAAACATATTTACCAAACCTTTAGCTAAAGAAAAATTTATTATAATACGATGTCAGGACTCTTTTGCAAACAAGAACTAAATAATTCTTAAAATATTTTATGTTTCTAATATTGATTGATCAAAATATTTGATCCATCAAAGTGATGAGTTTGACCGATCAAATTTTGGCAAGGAAATTTCCTTATAAAATTCAAATTGGTTTGATTGATCAAACATAATTTTTGATCGACAAACATTGGGTGGGAAAATTCCCTCTAAAACCATTTTGAACTAATCGATCAACCCACTTATGAGATTGATCAATTCAACTTTTGATCGACCAAATGGTAGATTTGATCGATCAAAAGTGGGCGAATCTCACATTGCTGTGTATTTGTCTCTAAATTGATTTTCAATCATCAATCCTTCTTCCTGAAATATTCCTACTATGTTTGATTCACCCGAATCCTATAAAAGTTTTTTTCACCATTATTTTTTACCATCATCCAAAATACCCCACCAAATACATCCCTACCCCACCCAATACACCCTACACTCTTTGTTAATCACCCCCTTCCCCCCCTTGCTCACCCCATCTTGCTTCTCTCTCTCTTGTAATTGACCACCCTCCCCTTCCAGTGATTGGTCACCGTCCTCCTCCCCTCGTAGTCGCATCTCCCTCCTCCTTCTCGATAGTCATCCTCCTTGATGTTATCGTCTCCAACATCCCTGTTGCCTTCAATTCCATCAACAACCATCTGGTCGCCACCTCCTTGCAAGAGTCCTTCTCAGCCACTTCATTTTGATCGATCACGGCTTGATCGATCTTGATATAACCTTAAACATATTTCTTTCAAATGTTACAATTTCATCTAGATATCTTGTCTTTAGAAACTTGTTTGTGCATTGCTTTTTCTTATTTTGATGTGGTGATTTTATTTACCCTCCTTAAACTTGTTATATACTAAAACCATGAGCTCCATTTCCAATTTCAATCCAAGATTCATCTTTGTTTTTTTCATAAAAATTGATTTTTGATCAATCAAATTCTTGGTTTGATCGATCAAAATAGTCAAGTCCAATATTAGGTAGCCTTAGTTTTTGATTGATCAACCATACTTTTCTGATTGATTAAACTTCAATTTTGATCGACCAATCACATTTTTTTGATTGATCACAACTACTTCAAATAGTTATTATGGTTCCCAAACATGCTCGACAGTCCAAGTCATCCTCCACATGCAGTGACACTTTTGATAGATTCTTTATAATTGATAATGCACGTAGGATTTTCTCATTATACACAAAATTGTCTCCTCATGTTGTTCGCTCGATTGATTTTGATTATTTTGAGAGTGTCCCTCCTGGCATTCGTGACATGTTTGTGCACCACAAAATTCTTCGTTTCTTTGCGGGTGCTTGTGCTAGTTGGATCGAAGGAATCGATCCAATGGCATGTTATCTTTTCATGCTAACCTCCACAACATTGGCAAAGGTTTTGATATCCACCTTCGACAGCAACAGATCCTCCTCTAGCTACATGAAACCCTTAAAAGTACCTCTACTACTCCCTTCAGACTCTTTATAGTAGAGATATCGACACTCTCACCTGGCACCAAACAACATCTCAAACTTCATGCACCACAGAGTTTTTTTGTAGGACCTACCACTTCAGCACATGTGCTAGATGATATTGATATGGATGTAGAATTTCTTGATAGTTTAGATTCATTTTTTAGCTTCTAATTAGCTAAACTTTTACTTTGGCATGTAGAGCTATTTTATTTGATGCACTATTTTCTTTTGGACTATATAACTTTTATTAGCTGCACTATTCTTCTTAGATCTTGATGAACTTTGGTTTTTTTTCTAAAACAAAAGGGGTCCTCGTACCACCCGGCACAAGCCTTGGGTGTCAAAGATGGCAGGACATATACTGCCACCGCACGCCACCATAATCCTATGCATGTATAGGCAAGCGCGGGGTTTCAAACCCGTGCACCCTGCAAAGGGGGGTACTTATGGGGATGGGCAGCACCAGCTATGCTGCCCTATTAACCCCGATCTTGATAAGCTCTTATTTCATGCACTCCTTTATATTTTAGTCTATTTAATTAACGTATGTAGAAAGACTATCTACCTGAGACTTCTATATTTGAAATTCTCCAAATATAATGCCTCATGCATTACATTTAAATTTTCTTAAGGGGGAGAATATATTGATGCTACATGTCCACATGTCTATTAAACTTTCATCTTTTTGTTAATAACAAAGGGGAAGAAAAATTCTATATGCATTGTGATAGGGAGAGCATGTCACATTCATAGCATGCATATATAATTATAATTTTGTTATATATGAGATAGAAGGATGATTTCTTTAAGGCTTAAAAGAGGAATTTGTCAAGAAATGTAATGTTTTATTGTATTTTTAACTTTCTTGAGTCTAGAATACTTGTAAGGAACCTCAAATTACTTAACTGAAACATTTTCTAATCAATAGGTAATCAACCAAGTCATAAAATCAATATTTAGGCAGTATTGATCGACCAATAGTGAACTTTGATTGACCAATCCATTTTATCGATCAATAGGATTAAAATAATCGATCAAAATAATCTAACGGTCAAATCTATCTTTCATGCTGATAATCAACTAATAGATCAAATTAATCAGTCAATAGTTGAATAGTACTTCCAAATTTACTCAATTTTCACCTATAAATAGGGTTCTATGCTTCTCATTTCAAAACACACCTTTCAAAGCAACTCTCAAAGAAAAAGTGTTTTCACTCTCTCGCTTTCATGCCAATTCTCCAACATTATTCAAAGTTTGACGCTTTGAGGCTCGAAAAAAAAATTTACAGTTTGCATATTTAAATTCCCTTGAGGTTCCATAGGTTTTTAATTGCATTATTTCTATGTTTGTTGGATTGATTGGAACCCAAGTTATTGGGATTCCTAGAGTATTGTTTCTTCTCTCAGTAGGTGTAAAAGAGGTGTTGTAAAAGTTTATGCCACCCTCATTCAAGTGGTACGATAGTAGATTGACTAGCCTTGCCTAGTGAAGAAAATCCTAAGCTAGGAGGCTTAGGTAGTGGTTTTACTCGCAAGGGTTTCCATATAAATCGAGGTGTCATCTTGTCATGCTTTCTGTGATTTGATCTTTTAAATTTGATATAGCTTTTTATATATACTATGCACCCTCCTCTAGTGTAGACTCATAGATCATATAGGAACATTCAAAGTCGACTAGTTACATGGTAATGGTAGGTTAGCTGGGTGGCCGATGATGTGCATACATCTAAATAGCGAAAAATGTCTATTAATGCATGTTCTTAGTATCATATTAGCATCATGCATTGTAAATATTGCATAACACGCATAATCATGCATTTAGGTCAAATTGTACAAATTGTATAGTAATTATCTTCTTTTATGGACATGGACAGGGTGACTTTTAATCAGGGCCTCGGACCGAGGATCCAATCGTACGGATTTGATCAGGGTGACAACTGGAGTTCAACAACTCCAAGATTGCCCCGATCGAACATCTGTAGCACCATATATAGTCCGAGGAAACTCAAAAATCAAGGGCCAAGATGGTGTGAATCTGCACTTCAGATGACAAATCCGACTGCACGGATGGGTTTAGATCGACGATCGCAGCCTAACAACGCAAAAATCGGTCCAATCCGACATCCGTGGCACCTTCTACAAGTCATAAAAGATGGATGGTCAGGATGGCACCATGTGATGCCATCCCAACCACCCAATAATGGCCATGAACGCCCGTTGCTCTCCTTCTCTTCAAATGATCGCCGAATCTAGGCCATTGGATCTTGATCCAATGGCCACAAGCGTGTGTGCTTTGGATGAACTCATGACCAACTCTCGGCCTTGGCGCAATGGTCATGCAGCTGCGGGCGAGATAGAGGTTGTAGGTTCGAGCCTCTTCGAGTGCCTCAATTCAGCTGGGGAGCAGGCGCAATGGATTGCATTCGTTGGATGAATGGCCAATGACACAGATGCGAGATACGTGGCGCACCCAGAGCGTGCGGATCGCATACGTGCTATCCAATGCGAGATCGTACGCATAATCCAGTGCAAACACACGAGCAGGCGTGGTTATGCTGAAGAGGAAAGGGCACGCGGGCGGGTGAGCATGTAAGGCCATGATCGAGTCTTTAGTGACGCTTAATTTCGTCACTAAAGACCCCCTCATTTAATATTTTTAATTTGTAATGACCAAATTACCCCCAATCCTTGCAACTATAAAAGGAGACTCCTACCTTACGAAATTCTCATCCCTTCCTTCACCTCTCTTCCTCTCCAAAGCTTTGGAGAAGCTTGTCCCACACCCGGGATGCTCCTTTAGAGCTAAATCCAAAGTTTTCTCGCCCACATTTCGGAAGTGGATCCCGTGACGACGACGAAGTTCTGCCTCGTTCCCACTTCTTCCTGCTTCGTCCTCCTTCTTCCCGCCCTGCCCTCCATCTTCCAGGCATCGTTTCGTCCGGCTCGTCCTCCAAGCAATCGTCAAGGAGGGTAACATCTTTTTCCCTTCTTTTTATCGCTTTCTAGAATAGAATTTTCCGCCTTCTAGCTATAATTGTTTCCTGCTTTCTAGTTGTAATCATTTCCCACTTTCTAGCTATAAAAACATTATTCATAAATCAAGTGATTGTTCTCCCTCTCTCTCTCTTAGTGTTAATATCAGTTCCATTGTGGTTATCTCGCTTTTAAACAAAAATACCAAAAAAATATAATCGCGGATTTTAGATTGACGTAGCTTCCTCGTGTTCGACCCGGAATTTCTTTACGAATTTCGATTAAATTTTATCTATTGACGAATTGCTTCTCAAATCGAACTACGACGGGTTTTTCAAATCCAACTCCGATTGCGTAGTTTTCTGTATCAATATTTTGGTGCCGTTGCCGAGGAGGCAATGATTCTCGATTTTTTTTCTGCATTTTGCGCACTTTTTTTTATTTTCTAACTTGCTTTATTTCTCATCTATTATTTTGTAGATACCTCAACAGGGAATTTTCAAGCGATAGATCAGAGTAAAGTGCAGTTGAAGACAATTGTAAGTGCTCACCATTCTTCTCCCTCCATAGATTTCATTTCACAACACTAATTCAAACCCTAATTAACCTAGGTGTTTGCATAAATCCTAGGGTTAGTTTGGTTGCTTGGATTTCCACCCACATTCATCTCACCCTCATGTAAAAAAAATTAACAAAAAGATATTTCTTGTGGGATAAATCAACATACACACTACATACACCCATATTCAAGGCATATAACCTAATTGATTTTTATCTACTCAATTGGGATTCTGATCTATGGAACCAGTACACGCAAATCAACATATAAAAGAGTAGAAATTAGTTTAGGTCAATCATCTTGTGTGCCTAACTCAGTGGTGAAATTTTGGCCAATTGTTTGAGTTGTTTGGGCCGCACTACTTAACCTAAAATCAACTCATCAAGTAGCTTCTTTGTAGGGTTTTCAATTTAGGTCAATACTAGACACTCCACTTTACTTTTGATTACAAAAGAAAAAGATCTTCACCCATGCTTGAAAATCTAGATTGCCTCGAAACTTGATTGAATTAACCTAATCCAAACCCTAAAAGCTACTTAAGCAAGATTTGAATCTTAAAATCCACTCATAAAAAATAATCTTGCTTGAAAACCCTGGTTATGCATGCACTCACACATACTCGATCATTAAGGGCACAACCCATCTTAAGGGCCCACCACATTCCATAAGCACTACAATCCCAAGCCTAAATAAAATCAAGTAGACGTTGGCCTTAAGGGCTGATTCGCTCTTTTGGGCCCAGTCTGAGATTGTTTATGATTAACCTGCTTGTACCAATCAATCTGATGTCTAGCTAGGGGAGTAGCGTCAAACGACTGCGTTTGGGGGGTACACTAGGAACCAGAGGCACAAGCCAAAGGAAGAACCTTCTCCCCAGTCCCTCTTTCTAACTGGTTGGATTGATTGGACGCAAGTAGAGTAAATCATTTATAATCTTAAGATGGATTCTGAGAGTTTGTAGATTCTTAGGCTACCCCACTTAAGGATAGGCTTGTTTTATTATGCTGCATGGTTTTTATCCCCAGTCCTTTCAACCTATTCTTAGTTTACGCTTGGAAGGAGGTCATTGAATCCCTGATTGGAAGGACCACTAGAGTATTCTAGGAGGTGTAGATTGGATTTTGGCCAAATTGATCCCATGGCTGATCAACAACCTCGTCTACCTCAGAATCCACAGGAGATATTTCAAAGGTAGCTAGAACAAATGCAGAGAATGCAAGGATAGTTCTAGAGAATGCCGGCGCTCAGCCCTTGAAGGATTTTTATGATCCTTCAAATTACGGGGAACGTCCCGGTGTCTAGATTCCTGCCGAAGACGTAGAAATCAAGCCCCAGGTATTAAGCCTGATCAAACACTTTCATGGGCTTGGCTTTGAAGACTTGTTTTAGGATTTGGAGGACTTGTCCATTTTGTTTCAAACCACCAAGGTGCGAAACGTGAATGAAGAGCAGATGATTATGAGGCTCTTTCCCTACTCTCTTAGGGATAAAGCCGTTCATCTGTATATGACCATAGGAAGGCTGATCGCAACATGGAACGATTTGAAATTAGCTTTCCTGAAGAAATTTTTCCCTATCGGACATACCAATGCTCTGAGACGGGCGATTACTACCTTCATCCAGCAGTCGGGGGAGCAGTTTCATGTTGCTTAGGAGCGATTCCAGGACTTATTGTGGAAATGTCCACACCACGAGGTGTCGAAATGATAGCTCATGAAGATCTTCTACCATGGGTTGACTGAGTAACTCAGAAATCACATGGATACTTCTTGTGGAGGCAATTTCCTCAACAAAGATGCAGATAGCGCGCACGATTTGTTTTAGGAGATGAGTGAAAATTCAATCAATCATGCCTCCATGGATACTTTTAACCGGTCCCAACAACCCAGATCGAATGTTAATGAAGTCCACTACTCTCATTCATTCGATATGGAATTGATTTGTAATAAATTGGATAAGGTTGACCTGGTTACCAAAAGGATGGAGGAGTGGATGGCTGGAAACTCAATGAACAATTCTCAATCCACTCAATCCCAGAATTCGGGATTCCATTCATCGCGAGCTCCTTCTAGATGGGAGTTCGTGAATCAACTGGATGCGGCTCAACCTGTGAGCCAGCATTATTCGGAACCCCACGGGTTCCAAACTGGGACCTTTGATCCCAGTTTCTCTGATCCCTCCCTGTCTTTCTCTCTATTCTCACCCTATGAGGATGTCTATGCTGTACAGGAGAACGTTAGGTCCAACCCTTACTCCAATGCTTATAATCCGGATTGAAGGAACCACCTTAACTTCTCCTGGAAGAACCCAGGGCAGTAGACCCAATTCTGACCTAGCAACTATGCTCTGCAAAGACCAATGGGTCAAGGTCATGTTTACACTCAGTTGCCCCTGAATCAGGTCAATCAGACAGTTTGGAATGCCCGTCAACTTGTAGGACAGGCTGATTTGAATCGACAGATGGTAGAAATGCAAGGATCTATGCTCCAGCTCATACAGAAAATGAAAACCTCGCTGGACAACTTGCAAACCAGGTTCATTGCTAATTCTCGTCAACCCGGATCTTTGTCATCTCAACCCGTACCCAACCCACGTAATATCTAGAATCCGGGCAATCAAGCCTAAGGGTATGGGAATCAAAGGGACCCACATGCACATGCTCAGATGGTTGAGCAGGGGTCCTTCCTTTACTGCTTCTTCTTCAAATCAAAGGTTTCTGGCTATTGAAGCTCCTTTAATCTTTCCTAACCCTCCCCATGACCCAAACCCGTATGCATCTGCTAATTCAATTACCTTGAGGAGTGGAAAACAAACTCAGGTCCACAACCACACTGTTATGATCTACCAAATCCTGGAGAGCCTGAGGAGAGAAAGGAGAACTCTAAAGAAGAAATCAAGGCTCAGGAACCTGATTCTGAAGATCTGGCTCATGTTCCTTTTACTGAGGCCTTGATTAAGCCTAGGAAGAAGAAGCCTGTTGATAGTAACGAGGAGCTCTTGAATATATTCAAGAATGTCGAGATCAATATCCTGCTCCTTGATGCCATCAAACACATATCGGCTTACGCTAAATTTTTAAAGGATTTATGCACACAGAAGAGTAAGTCGAGGGAATTTGTTCCGAGGAAAGGGGTACTCTCCAAGCAGGCTAGTTCTGTTATCCTGCATCACCTTCCTCAGAAAAAGAGAGATCCAGGTGCTCTTTTGATTTCTTGTGTCATTGGAGATTATACTTTTGATAGGGCACTTCTGGATCTAGGTGCATCTATTAACCTTATTCCGACTTCTCTTTATGAGAAGTTCGGATTAGGTGAACTTCGGCCGACTTCAGTAATGCTACAGTTAGTGGACCGTTTGATCACAAATCCACGAGGCGTTGTTGAAGATGTTATTGTCAAGGTTAAGGATTTCTATTTTCCTGTAGATTTCCTTGTCCTTGACATGGATGTATCTAAAAATTTAAGGAACACGCCCATCATTCTGGGGCATCCATTCTTGGCTAGCGCTAAGGCCAATATCAATTGTGAGAGCGGTAGCATGGAAATCGCCTTTGGGGATCAGAAATTGAAATTGGATATTTTTAAGACGATTAATTAATTTAAGGATTGTGGATTTATAGAAGAACTTAAGCAAGATAACTTGAATATTGAAACATGTATGACGATTTCTGCAATTGAAAGTTCCTCTTGTTGTGATAGATCTGACCCGCAACCTTCTGTGGCAAACCTGCCACATTCTGAAGAGGTTATGGATTTTGTTCACTTTCAACCTCTTCCTTTTGATGAATCTTCATCAGCATCATCCTTACCTTCCATTCTAAACTTGCCCCAGCTCGAACTGAAACCATTGCCTGAGAATTTGAAATATCAGTTTTTGGGACCTCAAAAGACGCTCTTTGTGATTATCAGTGCTATCTTAACTAAGTAGCAAGAGATTAAACTGATCAATGTCCTAAAGGAACACAAGGGGGCAATTGGTTGGACCATTCTTGACCTTAGGGGGATCGAGCCACCTTATTACGATCACAGAATATTCATGGAAGATGGATCCCACCCTTCTTGCCAAATGCAGAGGAGATTAAACCCTAATATGCGAGAAGTGGTCAAGAAGGAAATAGTTAAGTGGCTTGACGCAGGAATCATTTATCCGATCTCAGATAGTCCTTGGGTAAGTCTCGTGAAAATTGTTCGCATGAAAGTTGGGATTACCGTTGTGACTAATGAGAAAGGAGAATCTGTCACAACTCGTTCAGCTTCCTCTTGGAGGGCCTGTATTGATTATAGGAAGCTGAACACAGCCATGAAAAAAAATCATTTCCCATTACCCTTCATCGATCAAATCCTTGAAAGACTAGCCGAGCAAAAGTACTTTTGTTTCCTAGATGGTTACTTGGGATACAATCAAGTCCCTATCCATCCCGAGGATTAGGAAAAAATGACTTTCACCTATCCCTACAGAACCTTTGCTTTTCATAGAATGCCATTCGACTTATGCAATGCACCTGCGACTTTTCAAAGGTGTATGCTAGCTATATACTCTGACATGGTGGGAGAGTTTATGGAAGTCTTCATGGATGATTTCTCTATTTTTGGAGAATCATTTTATTCTTGCCTGGCTAATCTTGAAATGATCCTTAAAAGATGCATCAAAACAAGATTGGTCCTTAGCTGGGAAAAGAGTCATTTCATGACACAAGAAGGCATCGTCTAGGGTCATGTAATCTCTGAACGAGGAATTGAAGTTGACAAAGCTAAGGTTGATGTTATCTCTAAACTTTCTCCTCCCACATCTGTCAAACAAATTTGATCATTTCTTGGTCATGTGGGATTCTATAGGAGGTTCATCAAGGACTTCTCTAAGGTTGTTCGACCTTTGAGCAACCTTCTCGCCAAAGATACACCATTTGATTTCAATGGATCATGCTGTAAGGCATTTGATTTTCTTAAAATGGCGGTCACTTGTGCTTCGGTGTTGCAACCACCGGTTTGGACAACCCCATTCAAGATCATGATCGACGCTTCTGATTATGCGGTCGGGGCAGTTTTGGGTCAGAAGATTGACAAGAAGCCCTCTGTTATCTACTACGCTAGCAAAACTCTGGACGAGGCCCAGAGGAATTACACTGTTATTGAGAAGGAATTGTTAGCTGTAGTATTTGCTTTGGAGAAATTTAGGGCTTATCTCTTAGGGTCTCATGTTATAGTATATACCGACCACTCGGCCTTGAGACATCTCTTGGCCAAAAAGGATGCCAAACCCTAGCTTATTCGATGGATTCTTCTGCTTCAAGAATTCGATCTTGAAATCAAAGATAAATCTGGGGCACAGAATGTGGTGGCGGAGCATCTTTCGAGACTTCTATGAGATTCTTCTCATCTGGATATTCCAATCGCTGATACTTTTCCAAACAAGACTTTACTTACAGTATCAGGTGTCTAAACCCCATGATTTACTGACATTGTAAATTATTTGGACGTTGGTCAAATCCCTCAAGATTAGACCAAGCAACAACGAGATAGACTCAAATCTGAAGCCAATTATTACTTCTGGGAGGACCCTGCATTGTACCGCATTGGTTCTGATAAGATTATTCGTCGATGTGTTCCGAAGAATGAATTCAAAAGTATACTCGAGTTCTGCCATGCATTTGCGTGTAGTGGACATTTCTCTGGGAAAAAGACGACTGCAAAGATTTTGCAATTTAGATTCTATTGGCCGTCTTTATTCAAGGATGTCCAGGAATTCTCGAGGTCGTGTTCCCGATGCCAGACACTTGGGAGCATAACCAAGAGAGACTTGATGCCTCTAAACCTGATTCTTCCTGTCGAAATTTTCAACGTTTGGGGCATCGATTTCATGGGACCCTTCCTCCCTTCATTTGGACACCAGTACATTCTCGTCGTTGTTGATTATGTGTCTAAGTGGATTGAGGCTATTCCCACCTAAACCAATGACCACAAGGTGGTCATCGATTTCGTCAAGAAGAACATCTTCAGTCGGTTTGGGATTTCGAGGGCCATCATCAGCGATGGTGATACTCACTTCACTAATACCCAGTTTCGTAATTTATTAGCAAAATATGGGGTAAATCACAAAATCTTCACACCTTACCACCCCCAGACGAATGGACAGGCCGAGATCTCCAATCAGGAGATCAAGAATATTATGCAAAAAATGGTTAGACTTGATCGTAAAGATTGAACTCACAAGCTTGAGGATGCTCTTTGGGCCTACTTTATGGCGTACAAAATGCCTATCGGCATGTCACCATTTCGTCTAGTGTATGGAAAGGCATGCCATTTACCCATAGAGATTGAACATAGGGCATTTTGAGCAATCAAGCAATGTAATTTGGATTTTTCATTAGTCGAAAAGACCAAGAAGCTCCAACTATCTAAGTTGGAGGAGCTTAGAAACGATGCATACGAAAATGCTAAGATCTATAAGGCTTGGACCAAAGCTCTTCATGAACAATTGATATCCTGCAAGAGCTTTGAGCTAAATTAGAAGGTATGGATCTTTGATTCTCGACTTAAGCTCTTTCTCGGAAAACTTAGGTCAAAATGGAATGACTCGTTCATCATCGATCAGATATTTCCAAATGGGGTCGTTCAGATCTCTGACCCAAAGATGGGTAATTCATTTAAAGTCAACGGTCAATGTTTGAAGCCTTTTATTGACCGTATTGTTCCAGAACCCATCCCAGACACGGTTGCTCTAATCGCATTGTGATTTCTTTGGCTGGACTTCGCGTAGCTGATGGCATTAAACTCAGCAGTTGTACAGTCTGACTCAGAGTTGACCCAAGCATCATATTCAGGTGATATCGTCTACATTCTACCCTTCTTTTCATGTCTTTTATTCTCAATGCAGACATTGCATCAGCTAAGCATGGGGGGGTGGATTCATTTCTGAATCATTTTGTCAGCTTTGTAGAATTCTTGTAAATTCTACTTGTTTTTCTAAAAAAAAAATTGAATTAGTAGAGAATACTTGGGCATTAGAACTTTTTAATCTTAGAAAATAATACAGTAGGATCTGAACACTAAGACCCTTTTGGTCTTTAGGCTTAATCAGCTCGGATATCCACTATAATGTGGATTTGTTTATCGAGTCCTCGCCATCCTGAATCTATTTCAATTTTATTAAATAAGTTTGGGTGATAAGTACATGACTTATCAACCCGCCCTCTGATTTGAGGGAACTTTAAGTCTAAGCATCTACACACTATTCGCACTGACTCGTTGTTCGACGGTTTTAATGGAAATTGGGTAGCTAATGAATCTTCTAGGGTGGTATGGCTGGCAAGTTATCATAGGTAACAACCCATTGGTAGGTTATCCAGAGTCCAGCTACAGGACCATTCTTTTCCTGCTACCTTTAGGTAAATTTTAGACCAGCGAAGCCACCTACTTAAAAAAAAAGAAAGCCCAAAAAGAAAAGAAAAAAAAAGAAAAAAGAAAAGGAGAAAAGAAAAGAAAAAGAAACAAAAGAAATAAGTTATATTTCACCGCACGAGTATGGCTAGCAAGTTATCGTGGGTAACAGCCCATTGGTAGGTTGTCCAGATCCCAGCTCAAGAAATGCACGTTTAATTCCTAAACACTTAGGAAGAAGCAGAGAAGTAGAATAAGCTTGGGAGATATACACTAGGTTTGCCCTTGTGTTGACCCCATAAAAATAAAAGTAGGGAGAAAGCTACCGGTCGTATAGATACACCTTTAGGAAGAATTCTTTTACAGGTCACCTAGGGGCGTAGAAGCTCGAAGTCCGTTCTGATTGCCGATCAATGAGTCTATCACATTCACAAAAAGATGCTTAGAACTTAGGGTTCTCATCGAGTCTTGGGAGGGTTGAGTGGTCGTAGAAAGCTGCTCCGAAACCCTAAACTCAAAAATCAAAAAAAAGAAAAAGAAAAGAAGAAAAAGAGAAAAAGAGATCCTTCTTTGAATAAGGCGAGGGCTTGAGGCGGTTTGCATTTTGGTAAATACCCAGGTGTTGTTGTGTCTTTGAAGTTTAGGTCCTAAGTAAAAATTTCTTAATATTGAAAATGATTTTTGCCCGAGTAATCTAATCCTAATTCTTTTATAAATAACATGTAGTTTTTGCCAGGGACTAGCAAAAGATAGGCATGGGGGTCTGACGTGCATACATCTGAATAGCAAAAAATGTCTATTAATGCATGTTCTTAGTACCATATTAGCATCATGCATTGTAAACATTGCATAACACGCATAATCATGCATTTAGGTCAAATTGTACAAATTGTATAGTAATTATCTCCTTTTATGGCCATGGACAGGGCGACTTCTAATTAGGGCCTCGGACCGAGGATCCAACCATACGGATCTGATCAGGGCGACGATTAGAGTTCAACGACTCCAAGATCGCCCCGATCGGACATCTGTAGCACCAGATATAGTCCGAGGAAGATCATAAATCAAGGGCCAAGATGGAGTCAATCTGCACTTTAGATGACAAATCCGATCATACGGATGGGTTCAGATCGACGATCGCAGTCTAACGGCACAAAAATCGATCCAATCTGATATCCGTGGCACCTTCTACAAGTCACAAAAGATGGAGGGTCAGGATAGCACCACGTGGCGCCATCCCAACCACACAATACTGGCCATGGACGCTCGCTGCTCCCCTTCTCTTCAAATGATCACCAAATCTGGGCCGTTGGATCTTGATCCAAACGACCACAAGCATGCGTGCTTTGGATGAACTCGTGACCAACTCTTGACCTTGGTGCAATGGTCATGTAGTTGCGGGTGAGATAGAGGTCGTAGGTTCGAGCCTCTTCGAGCACCTCAATTTAGTCAGGGAGCAGGCGCAGTGGATTGCATCCGTTTGATGCATGGAGAATGACATAGATGTGGGTTATGTGGCGCACCCAAAGCACGTGGATCGCATATGCGCTATCCAACGCAAGATTGTACGCGCAATCCGATGTAAACACACGAGTAGGTGTGGTTACATTGAAGAGGAAAGGGCGTGCGGGTAGGTGTGCACGTAAGGCCACGATCGGGTCTTTAGTGACGCTTAATTACGTCACTAAAGACTCCCTCATTTAATATTTTGAATTTGTCAAATTACTCCCAATCCTTGCAACTATAAAAGGAGACCCCTACTGATATAAACACATCTATTTAGGTTAAAATGCCTATTTATGCATGTTTCTAGGCTTAGATTTTCATTTCATATTATAAATATTGCATAACATGCATCATCTTGCATTTAGAGTAGTTGTGTATATTTTAGGTTAATTACGTCCTTTTTATGGTTAGGAGAGAAGGAGATTTATTTCAGAGCCTCAGATTGACGATCCGACCATACAGATCTGATCAGGATGACGATCGGAGTTCAACGCCTCTGAAATTGCCTTTATCGGAGTCTCGTAACACCATATGCAGTCTAAGGAAGATCAACAACCAAGGGACTAGGTGACATAATTCGAAGCTTCAAACGATAAATCTGACCACACGGATGGATTCGAGTCAATGATCGCAGCCCAACGGCGTGAAAATCGACTCAATCCGACCTCTGTAGCAGCCCCTACAACATAAAGAAGATGGATGGCCCAGATCACACCATATGACGCAACCCAGGCCGCCCGTGTGCACGCATGCGCCATTTTATGTGCACAGTAGCACAGGTGCGTGTGCGTGCATGGCAACAGCGCACGCAGGCGAGTAGCGCGCGCCAGCACAGCAGTAGCGTGGGCATGTGGGCTGTCTTTAGCGAGGTTTGTGGCGGATCTTCAGCGACGTTTATGACCATCACTAAATGTCCTGTATACGAATTTGATTCTTTCCTCCACTATAAAAGGACCCCTACCCCTCCTATTTTTCTTCATCTCTTCCTTTCTTCCTCTCACCACCTCCAAGGCTCTAGAGAGAGCTTGTCCCAAGCTTGGGATTCTCCTCTAGAGTCGAAAATCAAATAGTTTTCCCTCCCCTCATCCCCATTCGTGGAGCATCTCGTAGCCGTCCTCTCACCGCCCTTTGGGAAGAAGATCCTCGCTGCAACGCCGTCTTGCCCCATCCTCCTTCGTTCCGCTCCTTACCACTTTCCTACAGGCGACGTCAGAGCTAGTCATCCTCCGAGCGATCGTCGAGGGGGATTTCTCTCACCTCATTCTATCTTTTTATGCTTTCGTAGTGTAACAAACATTCGTTTATAAATAAGTGATTGTTTCTCTCTCTTTCTCTCTCTCTCTCATATTGTTGCAAGTAGATTAGTTAGAAGTTATTGACCTGATCTCTTGCTTGCTAAAAATACCAAAAAAATTAGAAAAGATAAAAATGACCAAAAAAAAAAAGAGAAATGCGGATTTTCAAAACCAAACGTTCGCCTCTCCGTGTTCGACCGGGGACTCACTTTTCGAGTTTTGGTTATAAATTTTACCTGATAGACGTGTTTTGCGAGCTACGACGAGGGGTCCTCCGAATCCCGATTTTAATACACGAAGCGTGCCTCCATCACCTACCCTATGAAATTCTCATCCCTTCACCTCTCTACCTCTCCAAAGCTCTAGAGAAGCTTGTCTCACACCCAGGATGCTCCTTTAGAGCCAAATCCAAAGTTTTCTCACTCCCATTTTGGAAGTGGATCCCACGACGATGATGACGTTCTGCCTCGTTCCCGCTTCTTCCTGCTTCGTCCTCCTTCTTCCTGCCCCGCCCTCCATCTTCCAGGCGTCGCTCTGTCCGGCTAGTCCTCCAAGCAATCGTCGAGGAGGATAACATTTCTCTCCCTTCTTTTTATCACTTTTTAGAATAGAATTTTCTGCTTTCTAACTGTAATCGTTTCCTGCTTTCTAGTTGTAATCATTTCCCGCTTTCTAGTTATAAAAACATTATTCATAAATCAAGTGATGGTTATCTCTCTCTCTCTTAGTGTTAATATTAGTTCCATTGTGATTATCTCGCTTTTAAACAAAAATACCTAAAAAATATAATCACGGATTTTAGATTGACGTAGTCTCCCTGTGTTCGACCTGTAATTTCTTTACGAATTTCAGTTAAATTTTATCTATTGACGGATTACTTCGCAAATTGAAATACAATGATGGGTTTTTCAAATCCAACTCTGATCGTGTAGTTTTTCGTAACAATAGTCGACCGGCTACTGAAGGATGGGATCCTGTGTAGTCCCTATTATAGTTGATTGATGGCTAGTCGACTGGCCAGTGCTGTTGGGCTACTTGTTGGTGCATTTTGATCTTATTTTAGAATTGGATTTGATGCAACTATTGCGGGAAAAACCTGATATGATTGTTAGTGAACATTCATTTGTTTTTCCAGTATTTTTTGTGGTTTTGTTTGAGATCAGATGCTTCCAATTTTGTGGATATGATCCACGTAGAAATTAGGCACATAGAGATTCCAAAAATAAAACAAGCAAAGAGATTGATTTGGAAATTTATTTTTAGAAATTAATTGGATTAATTGCTAGATTTAAAAGATTTGAAATCTATAGGATACTATTACATTCCACAAGATCTCAAACAAGGATCATGTATTAATAAATAACAAAACATTCTCACTTGATTAATTAGTGATCATTGGGAGAAACATCTCTTGACATGTGATGTTATGATTGTTTGCCAATTTTTTTGTGATTTGATGGTTTGATTATGGAATGTGTGATGATGAGGTCATCTTAAGCATACAGTGTGTGGAGCGATTATGAATGTGTTGAATTATTTTTCATGTAATCCCCTCGATTTAGGAATTTTTTCATTTGATGTATTTTTTATGGGTTGTATGATTATAGTTGTGATGCATGGAATGCAATATCAAACATGTAATCATAAGGACAAGATTAGAATGCAATTCTAATTTTAGACTAGGTTGAGATCAGTTAATTTAATAGGATTAAATTACACTTTTCTCAAAATAAGAACTAATCAAATACTTAGTAGAATTGATTCCCTCACTTTTCAAAATGTGTCAACAAATTAGTCATGGTGATGATGATTTGTAGTCCCTGCTAAGGTGAGGGAACTGTAACCATGGGGTTATGCCAGTAGGTGAGCTCCCTCTTGGGACAACACTGGTATAACATTCATGTAAAGTGGATCCATTCATTTCCTAAAAGGAATGGGCTATATGTGTGTCTCTTGGGATTAGTTCCTAGCCCCTCAGTTAAGTGCATTCAAGGGCTCATATATGTAGTCGTACGCACACTCAATGGTAGTCGATGTGTACACTGAAGGACCGAATCGTTCGAACACCCAAGTTGGACTTGCAAGGTAGAAAGTATTCTTGCTTCTCTCATTGGAATTGTGTATGTAGGCCCTACGCAGCTGCATAATCTCAATGGAGAGGAGAATCCATTCTCACTTGAGGCATTAAGGTCAGCATTCCTCTTGGTTTGAGTGTTAGAGAGGAAATAACATTCAAATTTTGACGTAGTGGGCGATTTTGTTTTTAAAATCCCCAAAAAAAAATTTGTCATTAAATTGGATTTTAATTAAATGATCTTAAATTCTTTTTGAGATGATGAAGCTCAATCTACTCAGCTGCTTGCTTGAAAAGAACAACTGGTGGGCCCTAACTATATATATTAGATTTGTAACCTCAAGGTCTTTCTCATCATTGATCATTTAGAGTATGTGATCAAGCAGAATAAGCACGAAAACCCCAGGAATGCTCAAGAGAGGGACTTCAATGTGAACTAGGATAAGGACAATGTACTCGCCCTATGTTACGTCCTTGGTTCACTCTACAACGTGCTTTAGAAGCAATATGAGGAGATGAAGACTGCCTTAGAGGTCTTGATCAGCATGAGGGAGATGTGAACCAAACTCAACGCTATAATGTGCTCAGGGAGTTGCTTTCATGCAAGATGAAGGTAGGGACTCTGGTGAGGGATCATGTTTTGAAAATGTGCGAACATATTTTAGAGCTCCAATAGTTGGGGATGACGATTGATGATGAGACCCTCACAGATGTCATCTTGTAATTGCTTCCAAGTTGCTTCACTAGCTTTATCGTCTCATTTCACATGGGAAAGATGAAGACGACACATATTGAGCTCATCGCCTTGCTTAAGTCTGTGGAGGACATTATTAAGAAGGAGAACCCACTCAAGGCAATGGTTGCCAGGGGTAGTGGAAGGTTCAAGCAAAAGAGAGCAGGGTAAAGGGAAAGGTTCCTAAAAGAAGAATAAGTCTTTATCTCCTTTCGCACATCTCACCTCTTCCAAGAAGAAAAAGAACAAGGTAGCAGACGCATGCCACTACTGCAAGAAGCCTAGCCATTGGAAATAGAATTGTTTGAAGCACATGAAGTTCTTAGAGAAGGGTAAGAGCAAGATCAATGTAGGTATGGGATCTCTTCTCATCATTGAAACCAACTTACTCATTGGACGAGTTTGAAATTGAGTTGTGGATTCTGGAGCATTTGTTCATGTTTGTAATTTGTTGCCCATGTTTCAAGTGACCAGAAGGCTTAAGAAGAGAAAACTGTAGATCATAATGATATTTGAGGCAATGGTTGCAGTAGAAGTCATGGGATCTGCAAACTCAGGATGCCCCATGAACACATTCTACTTTTGAGAGATTGTCTCGTTGTACCTTCTAATAAGAGGAACCTTTTATCTATTTCTAAGTTAGTTAGATTTGGATATGCTTTCCATTTTTAGCAAACTCTCACTATAAGTCATTATAGAAAAGATATTCCTTTTGGTTCCATTACTCATGGTGATTTGTATGTACTAGATGATTGCAAGTTTGTTTTAAACACTGCTGATGTTGTGATTGAGAATCAAATACCTTCCAAGCGTGCCAAGGATGATGTAGATAGATCCATCATGATTTGGCATCAAAGATTGGGACATGTGTCTATTAATAGATCAATAGACTTATTAAAAATGACCCTTGGCTTTTCTACAGGTCCAACCCTTGCCTACTTGTGAATACTGTATTCATGGGAAGATGCCACAACCATCTTTTCTTGGAAAGGGGGTTAGACATGAGGACTTGTTGGACCTTATACATACTGATGTATGTGAACCATTTAGTACCGTGACTAGGAATGGTCGACAATAGTATTTCGTGATATTTACTGATGACTATTTGTGGTATGGATTCATTTACTTGAGGCGATACAAGTCTGAAATCTTTGAAAAGTTCAAAGAATATCAGGCATTAGTTGAGAACCAGATAGGTAAATGAATCAAGGCAATTCGGTTAGACCGAGGAAGTGAATACCTTTCTTAGGAATTCAAGGAATATCTCAATGAGAGAAATCATCTTTGAACTCACACATCTTGATACTCCACAATTAAATGGCACATTTGAAAGACGTAATCGTACCTTATTGGCATGGTGCAGTCCATCATGAGCAAAGCGAAATTGCCACTTTACTTCTGAGGGTATGCATTGGAGACAACAACATACATTCTCAATAGGATTCCAACCAAATCCATTCTTAAGACTTCACATGAGATGTGGTATGGGAAAAAACCAAGTGTTGGACACTTGAGGATTTGGGGTTACTTGACTCATGTTAAGAGCATGAATCCTAACAAATTAGAATCACACACTACTAAGTACTCCTTCATTGGGTATCCAAAGGATGGCAAAGGCCATTACCTTTATGACCCTGAGGCCCAAAAGATATTCATTTCTAGGAATGCTAGATTCTTGAAAGATGAGTTCCTTGAAGGTCAAGATAATAATGAAGTGAGGAAACTTATTGAGTCTGACGATACCAATGAAGTCTCCAACTCATAAGAAAGAGATTCATTAGAATCTAGTGATGCTTTCATTCCACTTAGAAGGAGTTCCCCTCGTAGTCCCTTAACCCTTAGCCACTCATTAAAACACACACTAGATAATCCCTCTGGAGGCCCTCACTACTAGCCACCACCAACCACCGTCGGTGGCCAATTAGTGGCCCCCATCAATGGTTGTCTTCCTCCTCTAGCGGTTCCTCTATGCCCTTTCCAGTTGTTGGATTCCTCCTTCTCCTCCTCCTTTAGCTCCCATTTTGTTCAGTCCCTAGTTTTCCTTGTTGTGCTTGCCCTCACCATTAAGCTACCACCTATCCACCAATACCTACACCTGCACGCCACCTTCCACCCTCCAATACCACCTAGTTGTGCTCCACTACCACCTTACGACCACCATCACCACCTCCTCCACTTGGCCGACCACCATAGCTATTGCCTCCACTACACCTTCACACGCAGCCACTCCATCCTCTCACATCAGTGGTTGCCATCTCGAGCTCACCCCAAGCTTCATGAACATTGGGAGTGTCTTGATGTGCAAGATTTCAATGTGCAAATGCTCCCCAACTTATTTTTGTTTTAGCTTAAAATTTTTTATTTTATATAAATCGACCTGAAAATCATCGCTCAACGTCGTGATACATTTTTGTTTCTTATTATATTTTTAATTCCATAACCATCCAAGCGACCATTGCCCATCGTGTCAAAGGGCTTTCAGCCCCTTCACATGATACTTAAGGTCATCTTATTGATTGTATTTTCATTTCATTATGCAAAACTTTCCTTTAATTCAAAGTAATAATGGTGTCATCTCTATCTGTCTACTCGTGGTTGCACTTAATTTTGTTTCTCTAATCAAAAAAGGGGCAAAAGAAAAAATGACCAAAATATAATAATCAAGATATAGATTCAAAGTGAGAGAGTACATCTAACTCACTTCCTCGTGAATCGACTCGTAACTCCCAAACGTAATTGAATTAATCAAGCAAGTTCGATTTTAAAAGGATATGATAACACTTAAAATGCTACAACAAACCAATTTTATAATCACTTCCACGTGTTTATCAGATAAGCATACGTAGATCTACAAGCAAATTAACATAAATTATTTACATGACAATAGTTTTATTTAGAAGTCAAAAAAAGAAATATTTATATGATGTCAACTTCATTCATAATTTAAAAAAAAAACAGTTCATTTGGGAGTGGCCCACTGATTATCTGTGATTAATTATGGTGCACCAAGGAAAGAGGACTAGTCTTTTGTAACTATATTTAATTCCTATCTAATTATCCCTCCGTGTACTGGTTTGATATCCCTCTATGCTGAGAAATTAACAAGGAGCTGGCAAATAAAATGATTCTTTATAGTTGCACAAAAATATCCAACTTAGTAATATCTGAAAAAATCATGAAATAAAAAAAAAAAATTTGTCATTGTAGTTGTGAAATTCTCAAAATCAAATAATTTATTTTTATTTCACTTGAATGATGAGCCCAACATCATTCATTGGAAACAAATGTTGATCTTATTGGTTCTCAGTTGTTTTATTTTTATATTTTTTTTATATCTTTATTTTTTAGTATATTCCAGTAACTCACAAAATAACCATGATAATAAAAGAGGACACAAGAACATAATATGATAAAAACATTTCCTTCACTACCAAAGTTCCTTACAAATAAAATTGAAACTACAAGGGTGGAAAAGAAGATGTAGAAAGAGAAAGAGAAACGAAGAAGAGGCTCTCAAGTAGACACTTGTGTGACGATGCTTGTGACGGGATTGTCAGGCCTGCCTTGAGGTCGCCAGGTTGTTGGAGTTTCAAGATGACGTCGAGGAAAAGAGGCACTAGAGAGAGGTTAAAGATGAAGTTTCACTTGCTCGGAGAAATGCGACACCAAGGTGGTGGCGTGGAGAGGTTGAGGGAGGGAAGTGGGAGGACTTGAGGTGGAGGGGAGGGGCCTACACTAAGAGAGGTAAGGAGAAGGCTATGGTGAAAGGTGGAGGTAAGGAGGTTCTCTAATGGAGGGAGAAAGTGTGGAATACGAACGGAGAGGGCAACCTATTCTACGTGCATGGAAGTGAGGAAGAAGGAAAGGAAGAGCGGTAGAGAAGGTGGAGCTATTGAGGTGGAGAGGGAGTAGAATAAGATGTAGATTGGAGGAGGTAGAAGATGGTTCCAGACGTGGGGGTGGGTGTGGTGTTAAATTTGTGCACGTTGGGTGAAATTAGTGTATGGGATTTTGCTGGAAAGTTGGCACTGAGGGTTTGACGTGGGGGAGAATTTGCGCTGGATTTGTTGGCATGCATGGAGGGAAGTTAGCTCAAGGTGAGGGAGAGGTTGGGGGAGGTGCTGGCGCATGGATTGTTGCAAGGGAGTGTCACGCATTGGAGAGATATAGAGAGAGAGAGGGAGAGAGTGGTCCCCACGTGGGAATTTATGTGGATGCCCATAGGTCCCTTGAATTTCCTTAAGATTCAAGGATGACTTAGGTGCGAGAGGGTGAACTTTAGATGTTCGGTGGAACATCATGGGCGTACCCCTGCATCTTCTTGGATCCATCTTCTGTAGTGCTCCAACTTCTCAAACAAAACACGCATCTCTTTTCCTAAGCCTCCATCCATGTTTTCTTCCGGCACGAATAATAATTGTTGTAATATGCATAAATTACATAAAAGGCATGCATGATCACGAGGGTTAGTTTACGGGATGTATTCTACAAGATAAAAATATGCAAATAGGAGATATCTCGTGTAATATGGAATAATTCTATGGAGGTACTACATGACTAGGGGATAAGGTAGGAATAAGCTGGGGATGGAAAATTAGGGTGTTTACTTGAAAATGAGGGATGAAAGGAAGGATAAGTTGTTAAAAGACAACTATATATGTAGGATTTGAGAATACAAGCACCTTAGAAGGGTGTTGAATAGTGTGATACAAATGAAATTATAAATGAAAATTCAAATCACAAATGAAAATCAAATATATAGTGGTTCCTTTCACTTGGATATTCTACTATCTAAATCTCCAAACTTAGGATTTTTAACCCGATTCTCTCAATCCAGAGGGAATCAATTCATTGTAATATGAGGTAATTAACTGATTATCTCAATCCAATTATAAGATAATAGAGATAACAAAAGATTACAGGTGTAAGCAAATGAAATAAAAAGCTTATAACTTAAGTCTTAAGCCTCCCAGCAATATTTAAATTTAGAGAATAAAATCAAATGAAGCTAAGGACAAAAATATAACATGCAAATGGTCGAAAATAGTGAATTTAACTACGCTAAGAAACTGGCTGCAGTTTAAAAGATTTCTCACACAAGCTAAGGCAGCAAAGAGCACTCTCTTTAAAGTAGACATTTGAGAGAATATGAGCTCTTTAGAGTAGAGAAGAGTAGAATGGTTTTTGTGTGTCTCAACAAAGCCTAGAAAGGGTATATTTATAGGCCAAAAATACCCACCCACGCTCCATAGCTGTTGGGATCTGATAATGGGTGATTCAAATGAGAATTAAGGCAGATTAGCTGTTCAGATTTGATTCAACAAGTAGTTGGTATCGGTACTAAAGTATGGATATCGGTACTAGCTGCTTACAGTCTGCTAGCAGCCAGTACAAAAGGATTTGGGTACTGGTATTTATCATGAGTATTAGTACTCAGAACTCTTAGTTGAGTACCAACTAAATAACAAGTATTGATACTCATCTTGTTACTCATGGGTTATAAAAAGAGTAGAAACTGTAACCCATATGTATTGGTACTCATGATGGGTATTGGTGCTTATAAGGTTTAGGAAAAACATTAACTCAAAAACTGTGAGCACCATGTACTGGTCTTTGAATGAGTACCGGTACTTGTTATTCACAGTTTGAGTTAAGTACTCAAACCTGTGCCCTGCATGTACCGGTACTTGCAACAAGTACCTTGTTAATGATTTGTTAATCCAAGTTTTAGTGACTTTCAAGGTAATCATTTTTAACACCATAGTGAAAATAATTTTAGCTTTTGCAAACGAACGTTTGTTGCGAGTTTCAAACCTAATTATTTCTAATTTATTTTAACTCCTATATCCATTTTTGTTAGGAGGCATACGATCTAAGACACTAATAAGAAAATCTCTAAAAAGTCTTCATCAACTATTCTTCATTAATGTGGCCATCAACATCTCCATTAATCTCTAAGCCATTCCATTTCAAGAACCTGTGAATTACACTCACAAAAACTTATTAGATTTAAAATGACTTTGTTAACACCAAAATTTAGAAGCAAGTGGAATTAGGTTCCAATAAACTATACCCCTAGATTGGTGCTTATGTTGGTTAGTGGATTTTTTCTTTTTCTGTGGGCAAGGGAGAAGGAGAGGGCAAGTGCGGAAAGAGTGCAAGGTGCAAGGGGCCGGGGGGGGTTTGGTTGCAAAGGATTAGGTCATGGGATAACTTATCCCTCACCCATACCCAGGTTTAAGGCAAAACACGAGTTCACTTATTCTCCTTCATAAACACAGGATTTCCCGTGAAAAAGTAGGATATCCTACGATGAAAACAGGCCCTAAGTATGATGTGTTTTCGTAGAAACTTAGTTTAGACATATTAAGTGTATTAACTATGTAGTTATCACACCCTTATGCCTACCTTTTACTAGTTCATTAGCAAAACATTGCATGAAATTCAAGTTCAGAGTCATGAGGTTTAGGCCTTAGTTAGCACTATTTTCGTGGGTACGGTTGAAAGCTTGTTTTCCTTGCCCAACAACACCAGGGTTCTATCTTAAGCATAGGTTGCTAAATTCTGCCAATTTCTTATCTACTTAGATTTTTTTAGTTTCTGAGGCAGTTTTCTTAGGTTCCACAGTTCACCCAAGATTTGTCAAACATGAGTTTAAGGCATCTATGCATAGTGCTTGGACTTGACTCATGGGAACCCAGGTTATGAGACCATGAATTTCTTGGTCAGGAATTATCCTTAACTCTTCAGAGTTTCACGTTTGAATCTGCCTTACTATGACTTGGCATCTTTCTCCTCACCCTTTTTTTATCCCGAGGTCAACTTCGAAGGTGTATCTCCCTGGTTGGTCATTTAACATCTTTTATTAATTCTCCCTTTTCTTTCTTTCTTCTTTTTTTTTTTTCATTTATAAACATGCCTCTACGCATTTATTCATTATATATTTCTTTCTTTTGTGTTTTTCTCTACTTTTCTCCTCTTTCTCATTTTTCTTTATCCTCTTTTTATTTTTCTAGGTGAGTGGTTGATGACAAAATGTTGATTGCTCTGAAACAGGTTTTAAAGTTGTCGCGTTGTAGTACAATTCGAATTAGTGTGAAAAATAAATAAAATTTATAATTCGAATGAAAGTCCAAGGTCGTTCACTGTGAACAAATAAGAATTCAATCGCTAATATCCATTTATATAAAAATGAGCACAAGAATTAAATCAGATAATGGTTAGCAATGAGTGATATATACGCAAAATGGATTATCAATGTATACCATGAGCATAATAAGAGATTAATGTGGCAAAAAGAAAGTTAAAGCAAAAGAATGGTGATTTGAATCACCAATTATTAGCCTTAATTAAGCATTTATCAACCAATCAAATGTTCGAATAGTACTGATCAATCAGAAATGCCACGTAGCCATAGTGCAAAATCAGACGTCAAGTATACACTCAGACGTCTTAAATGTTGCTATAGTGCCTCAGGGAGGCCTTCTCTTCTCAGCTTCTTCTTCTTTGGCTTCTCTTTTCTTCTCTTCTTTTGTTGCGGTTGCCTTGCCTCTTCAGGTATTCTCCTCTTCTTTTCTTCCTTACCTTGGCCTTTGTTCTTTACGCACAGAGGGAGGCAATCCCTCTTCAAACATCTAAGTGTCAGCTATTCCTTTTTAGAGCAAAACCCCCCAAACCCCGCTCCCTCTCTCATTCTCTCTCTGGGTTCCGCTCTCCCAGAGCCTTGCACAGTACCGGGTAATCGGATTCAGATCTAAGCGCACCTGGGACCAGGGCTTCCGGTGTGGGCTTAGGCAGGTAATCGAACCAGCTAGACCCACGTGGACGATGTCACGGGAAAGGTAGGTGTCGGGTTGGGCATATGAGGTATATGAGGACCTCACCCCCGTGTGTTGAGGCGATATGCCTACAATACAAATTCCTCTTATGCTGCTATGAGAGTCCATGCGCTTCCGAGGTGGGACTAAATCCCACGGCTTTGTTGCGTGAAGTAGCCGACAGATGCTGCTTGCAATTGGAACGGAAGGAGTGCTTGATGCTCCCAAGTGGAAACCTGGATGTGTTCCTAAGACTAATCCACATTGCCTGGAGGCTTCACCTGGAGTTGCTGTGGCTAGAACGTGCTTCAAGCTTCCTTCGAAGCTCTACGGCAATGGCATGACACCTGAAACCTAAAACTCAAAAGATGGCCTCTAGGCCTCATCAAAACAATTCAGGAAGCATCGTCGGACGTCGTGGAGTGCAAATGTGGTGGTGGTGTGTTGTGAGCATGTGTGAGGAGGTCTGACAACCTCGAGAAGGGTGGCCGGAGGTGGGTCTGTTCGATGTAGCAGTTGGGTGCGTAGTAGGGCGAAATAGGATGGGGATTTTGTGCGGGTGGATGAGGCAAAGGTTATGAGGTGGTTGGCGAGGCAGATGGAGGGGTGTAGCAGTGGATATGTCTTGCTGGAGGTTCCATTGGAGGTGAAGAAGATGATGGCGTCTGGGTTGCCGGGGGATGGTTTCGAGAGATGAAGAAGAGAGAAATGGAGTAGAGGGAAAGAGGAAGCTAAGGACCTAGCCAAGGGATGATGAGGAAGGAGATCTATGTCGGCTTTGATTGGCCGGTGCTGGAGGGGATGAATTCTTTGGAGGGGGACGGTGAGGAAGAACGGGAAGGAACAACTCCTGGTCTGGCAGTCGAGGAGCGGATGAAGGAGATGAAGATATTAGCGCTCCCAAGTTGATGGTTGGGAGGCTGGAGACGATGGAGGAAGAGGCTTGCCGGAGCTTGGTTGGAGAGGGGCCAGAGGTAGGGTTGGGAAGATATTTTTGGCCCAAAACCTTGTTGAGGAGAACGACTAGGCCCTGGGGTTTCTTTTATAGGCCTCAGGGAGCAGTTAGAGCTTAGGAAGCAAGCTTCCCAAGCTTGGAAGGCTCATCGAAGTTAAAGATACCTGAATCTCTCATGCATTCACATGATAGATTGGGAAGGTTGTTGGGCTTTGGATCTGATTCATTGGAAAGAGGACTCCTCAAGGAATCTCCCTTCCAATTTTGGAAGGGATTGAGCGAGAAATCAGGGAGATCTTCCCATTTGAAGGTCGTCGGAGCTTTAGGATTAGGAGTTGAGGGAGGAAGGGACCTATTTGTGAAGAAGATGAAAAAGTTGGGGGGGTATTTGTAAGAAATTCAAAAGTTAGGGGCATGAGTGTGAGATAAAAGAATCAGACAAAACTAAATTGCAAACTAGGTCAAGACAATCTCAGATTGTGAATAAATTTTGGTACAAATCTAATTTGTACCTAAGGAATCCAATGGTGAAGTTGGATTTTGGTTTTGACTTAGTTTGACTAGGTAATTTATGTAAAAACCTAAATTAGGGCAAAAGTCTGTCTGTGGCTCTGTTTTAGGTCAAGACGAGTTCCAATGGCCAAATCAAGGATAACAAACCCTAGAGAATATTTTTCTATGAATTTTAGAGGGTTTAGGTGAATTTTATTTTGACCAGAACCTTAGTTAATTAAGCAGGTCTATTTTTAGGATTTCGGAAGTCATTTAATTCCCGTAACATGCGAAAACCCTTTTCTGTCTGTTCTAACCCACTTGTTAAACTCTTAAGATCATTTGACCCTTAATTAACCCCTAGAGAAACCCACGGTTATTCTGCATTCATCATATGATGGTAAAATTACAGTTTTAACTCTGGTTGCTTGTATTTCTCTCAGAAAGGATTTGCAATGAATTATAGTCCTCTGGTGGTTATGTAGGAGCATTTATTCCTTGATTATGATTAATTAAAGCTAGATATGACTGATGATGACATTATCATCAGTGTGGCTTATCATAACTAAGATGATCAAGCTAAGTTAGAAACTAGGTTAAACACTATCTAATTAACACAATAAATGGGTTAGGAGTATGATTTAAGAAAAATGACTGAAAACATCAAATTCATGTTAAAAACATATAATTAGATCAAATTAATGAGATATTCTATCCACAAATAAAAACTGATGATCTAATTGCTAATTGAACACATTTCTGAGCTTAAAAGTACAAATCAAGGGTTAAATTAACTTCTAATATGTTCAATTAAGCTATCAAAAAAATTTCATTGCATTTAGACATCAATAAGATCTTGAAACCATCACATTACCTTTAGGTCATCATTCATTCACATTTCTTTAGGCATAAAACATGCAAGGGCATTTGTGAAAATGCAGGGACCTAGTTGATAGATTTAAGGGACCTTCTAGTTACCATTCCTACCACTTATGGGATTCTTCTATAAATATTCTAACATTTCAATATAAGCCCTTCTGTGCAAGAATCCCAACTCACCTGTAGCCATGCGTGCATTGTTCCTCGTGAAGAACACGAGGAGTTGTTGCCGTTGATTGCATATTCCTTTGATCTGACGGTTGATTCTCCTCCATCCTTTGCACTCATTTGCGTGGAGGATCGTAATATTTGATCTGACGGTTGATTCTCCTCCATCCTTTGCACTCATTTGCGTGGAGGATCGTAATATCCTATAGATTTGATCTAGCGGTGGTATTTTGATATTAAACTTCTCACGCATAATTCTATCACGGATCCACCGTTGATGCTCTACTAGCTTAATCTCACCTCATCGGTGATCTGATCGGTCCTCGAACTATTTAAGCATCTTCACTGAGCTCACGCAAGGCCATCAGCTCCTCTCCTACATTCTTGAGTTGATCCATTCACTCCTCTCTGGTTTCTTCTCCCTACTCTACCTCAGTCCATTGCTGCTGCGGTGGAACTCCACCTCCTTCAACTCTCCTCGCCGCAAAGGATCTCATAACTGCCTAGGGCGACCTCAAGCTCCACTAGAGAGCTTTCAAACCGCTGGAGACTCCTCCCTTATTCCTCGCTGCAGCCACCAGCTGTAGTTTCTCCTTAGGTCCCATTCTTTTGTTAGACTAGGTTTCAATGCTTTCTTAGTGTAGTTTAATGCTTTATAGATTAGTTTAAATTAGCTAGAGTAGCAATCATTGGTAGATCTGATCAAATTTAGTTTAGATTAGAGTTAAAGTAGATTAGATATATATCGCTCTCTCTGATCAATTTAGATCAGAGAGGTGTTTTTCCAGCTCCGTTTTGATCCATAAATCTCCCTCTTCATTCCACGATTCACATTCACTCATTGCGCACTATAGTCACCAATGGCCCATTCACCAGAGCAATCAGCAGATTAGAAGCTCATTAGCTTTTAGATCTATTGAAGCACTCAAAATCAAGTTGAGGGCATTCCATTCAGCCCAGACAATCACAAATGTCCTCTTGCTAGTTTGAGTCGATCGGATTTGGATGATTAAGGTGAAATCAAGTATATTTCAAATCAATTGCAACTGATTTGGGTTTAATCGGCGAAATTGAATCTCTCTAAGTTTAGTTGGATATATTGTAATGGTTTTAAATCCACTTGATAAAATTTTTCAATGTTTAGAATCTTTATGCCTGATTTTCCAAATCCAAAACTTGAATTTTTGCATTGCCTGGATAGCGAATGCCAAGGAAATCAGTGATACTGATTAGAGGCATTTGCAATGATCCAAATGTTTTTCAAGGATCGCTTAGACCTCCTGAACACCAATCAATGGTGTGCAGGAAGTCTAAGTGATTATATCACTTAGGCGACCATTGATTAAAAGTTCCATCAAGGTAACATTGATTGCTGAATCAAAAGAGTTTCAATCTGATAGCTAATGTTTGACATAGACTTTTGGAGATTAAAATGAAGATTTGAAGTTGTTTTAGAATTGATTTTGAATACCTAATGTGTTCTATTTCCTCCACATTGTTTATAATGAAAGGATAAGAACACATTAGGGATTCTAAGGATTTTGAAATGTATGAATTGATTCAGCTGTTTTCAAATCTTCAGAAGATGCTTTTCATTGAATTAAAGTTGAATTTTCAGTGTTTCTGATGACAAAAGTGTTTTAGATTGCATTTTTTGCTTTCACATCTGATGTTTCATATGTAAGAGTGGATTTGTTTGGAGCTCGAATTCAGACCTTATTGGTTAAACTCATCTAGAAATGGTTGCAGCTACTGTTCACTCATCTTAGCACTAAATTATCAGCAGCAATAGCTGCTAATCAATGGCATAAATCATAGCAGCAGCTGCTGCACTAACAAAGTAGTTGCAGTCATTATATTGGCTAATTTGAGAAAGGATTTGAGTTGGTTTGGAAGGGTTGGATGAGTTGAATCTGTGTGTATTGATAGAACTTTTTGTAGTAAGCATTCATGTACAAATATTTATATTAAATCTGATTTGAAAATGGCATGCAACTTATGTTTCAAATCTATTATCAGCTGCATAAAATGGTTTTAACTGTCTTAATCGTGAACTTTGGTGAATTTAATGATAAAAATCATGTTTATTGCTCATTCATGTTTCATGATGTGTGTTGAATGTTTTTGAGTGATGATATATTAGTTTCAGCACTTCAAACTGAATTTGAGACCTTAGGTTCCTAGTTCAACATTCACTTTAGGCCTCTTTTGTGTTAGATTTGCAAATAAATAAAAATTATAAAAAAGTCATAAAAAAAAACCTATTTTTAGTAAGATTAGGTATTTATTTAAGTGTTTGCAAAGTTACAAAGTATTTCGAACCTCTAGCTTGGTAGAACATACTAGCCAACGGTTCAATCTATCTTGAAACTTAATAAAAGAACTTAATCTAAAAATACCAAAAAGAAATTCTTTTTTTCTTATCCCAACTTATCTCTCTCTCTCTTCCCTTACCTTTAGAATATACAAATACCATAAAAACTCAAAAATACCTAAAAGCACCTAAACTCAAAAAAACCTGTGTATGTAGTATTTATACTTGTAAATATAATTAAACACTAAGCTATATGTAAATATTGTAATATGTGTAAATATTGTACATAAATAACTTATGTATTTATTGTATCTATTTAAATGAATATTAATGTTGAGTTATTGTATATATAATTTTCTTATATAATTATATATTAACTTATAGTAAATTATATGTATTTAAACTAAGATATTTATAAATAAATATGTAAACTTGTATATTAGTATCTATTACTGTATATACATATTAAAGTAATTATTATAACTAATTATATTTGTATATTGATCTATTTATGTATTTATTGTAGGTAATTAAGTTATTAAGTTAATTAAGTAAATTATTAAGTTAAAATAAAATAAATTAGTAAATTAAATTAATACTGAAGTAATCCATGTTGTACACTTATATATATTAATTTCAATTAATTTCATCCTATTTATACTATATTTATATCATATAATATTATTTATAACTAAATTATATGTATATCTAATAGAAATGTGTATATAAATTAAAATAAACGTTCTAAAATAAATTTAAAAATTTAATAAATACCTTATTATATAAATTAACTATTTATAAAGTCAATTGTATCATCAAATTATCAATTTGTACATTAATTAAGGATTTAAGCTCTAAATTAATGTATATAAATCACTAACTTTAAGTAATTTTTAAATATAATTAAATAACTTATTTTTATAAAGTAGTTATACAATTGAATAGTCATATATAAGGGCTTTACATTGATATAATTTAATTAGAATTTGGACTTAAATTAGGCACTCAAATCGAGGCCCAATGTTTGCCTCTTAGAATGCTCATGCTCGCCTAAATCAGACGCAACTTAGTGCCACATCAGGCATGGCTAAGTGCACGATGCTGTATATAATGAATTTCGTTTGATGGCAGCTCAGTTGTCAGTGCTTGACGCGAAATAAAATCATTACCCTCCCCTCTCTCTGAGCATGAAATGAGCATATCATTTTGAGCATATATGGGCTGAGAGCCTGGTTTGGTGGTTCGTGTTTGGTTTAGTTGAACCAGATGTGGGTTGAGAGAATGCACTATAAACCACCTAACTAAGAACTAGGGCAAGTTCATAGTAGCATTCTGGTCCCACCCCTTTGAGGTGATGTGTATCCTGCGAACCGAACTGGTCCGTTAATAAAAAAAAACCAACTTTTTGTTAAATGAGGACTAAGTGTTGAGCCTCAGTGAGTTTGAGCCAAAAAACAGCTAAGTGTTGAGCCTAACTATGTGCCTTAGTGTGAGTTAAGTGTTGTTAAGACCCACGACATCAAACGTTTTTAAGACGTTTGGGAGTTGGTCCAGACGTCTGGATGCCTTCCCAGATGTCTGGAATTAAATTTTTGCAGCGTACGATTGCAAGTCTGCGCGCGTGCACGCATAGATTGCGTCGCGGACTTGCAGGCATTCTTCTTTTCTTTTCTCTCTCTCCCCCAACGCCTTCAAATACCCTCTCCCCCTTCCCTCTCCTTCACCCACCACTCCACCGTCTCCTCCTTCTCCAGTGTTAGTGTGAGAGTGAGAGGGCGAGGGTAGCAGTTGCTGTCGGGTGTGCGCGGGGAGGAGGAGGTGCAGCGAGAGGGAGAAGTGGCAGAGCGCGTGAGGAAGAGAGATCAAGCTTGCCGGAGCAGCCTAGGGTCGACCGGCGGGCGCACAGTGGGAGCGGGGTGCTGGGGAAGTTACCCCAGTGCTACTGCAGCCCAGGCAGCAGGCAGACGAGCTCAGCGCGGTGCGGCCGCGCGCAACGGGAAGAAGGTGAGAAGGTTCTGATTCTGGGAAATTTTCCCAAAATCAGACGTCTGGACCTACGTCTAGACGACGCGGGAGACGTCTGGAGGGAGATCCAGATGTCTGAAAGGTACGATATTCTCAACCTCCTTCTTTTTGCGGATGCGGCCATGCAGGCCGTTCCGCTGAAAGCTCTGAGACGTGGTTGTGTTGTGAGTGTTTGCGTATGCGTGCAGGTTTCATTTTGGGAAGGCGCAAGGACACGGCCTCCCACACAGATCAGACATCTGGGCAAGTCACCAGACGGCGGAGAGCGTCTCCAGACGTCCGGAGTGATAGACGGACGTCTGGAACTAGGTCCAGACGATTCAGCGGGATCCTGGATGTCTGAAGAGCAGCGCAGAAGTAAGGTATGACCTGGACCATCCTTTAAGACGTCTGGAAGGTGTTCCAGACGTCTTATTCGGGGCAGAGTTGTCGTTTTTGACCTGTTTAGGGTCCGTTCGAAGTCTGATTTCTGCGTTTGAGATTCCGTTCTCAGAATTTGTTCCTCTACTTGTTTAAAATAGTTTTATCCTATTCTGAGTGGTTCTTTCTGAGAAACACTGAAACAAATGTCGTGAATACATGAATTGCAGTCTTGGAAAAGTATAAAGAATAATGATAATTTCCTGTAATTGGATAACAGCTTCTTGTATATGAATGTATATTAAATATTGGAAACACGGGCTATATGAGAATAAAACTGAAATGATGAAACCTAAAATGGCTTGGCTAGAGAATATGAGCATGAACCCTACGGGGAATTAGGAGTAGAGCTCCTAGAAGATAAATAGAATGGAACTGGGAAAGTGGATGGGGAAGTGAGCTGGCCCTTGAGTACAGAGTACCAAGGAGAGAGACTATCCCCCTGTTTAGTGCAGAGCGGAGCTAGCCGCCCCAGGGACCTGGGGTTAGGTCTGGCCACTTTGTATCGACTTTTGGCCCTCGCGTACACAGTACCAGGGAGAGCTACTAGTGTAGAGAAAGCACTAGCCACCCCACAGGCCCCGGGGTTCTGCTAGCTGTCCTACACCGACTTGTTAGGCCCACTGGGCAAGTTAGGGTAGTCAGGCGAGGGTGCGCGGACTGTGGAGGGGCAAGACCCCTATTTGGTTACTGTGGAGGGGCTAGACCCCTGTTACTGAGAAGGGCTCTACCCTATACTGGTTCCGTGCTGTGCTTTGGGCGCACCCGTTAACAGAAACGAATGATCGCGTGCTAGTGCGGGGTAGCTACCCGTACGTTTATCGCACGTGCCGTAGTCATCGTTACGCCTGTCAGCGACCTTGGGGTGGTTGACTGAGGGTAGGACCACCACGGGGGACTCTCCCGGCCAGGAGAGCACCACGTGTGATGAGAACCTCATCATGAGCCATAACTAGCTCATTTTGACCCAATACAAAGGATAAAAGCTCCTACATAACTCAAGGAAAGGCTTAACTCAGAGAATTCTGAGTTTAAGGAGAAAGCAAGTCATAAGGGGTAAAAAATGCAATTTTACCAGTATAATCTGCATACAGGGTAATTCAGGGTCCAAACATAGGTCAAAGCAACCTAATAAGAATAAAAGTGGGATGAGATGATCTGACAAGGGCTACAGCAATTCCAAGGAACTAAGTGATAATCTGTAACCCTAAAACAACCCACTTCAATTCACGAGGTTCGAGGCAAAGTAAAAATAGAATAAACCCTCTAAAATTCATAGAAAAATAATCTCTAGGGTTTAGAACCTTCAATTTGGCCTTCAGAACCCATTTTGACCTACATTGAGAACCATGCCCAATTAATAACTTAATTTGGGTTTTTGCATAAATTGACCGGTCAAACAAGGTTTAATATAGAAATGAAATTCACCATCAGATTCCTTAGGTCCTAATTAATCATGTATAAAAACTTGAGCCTAAGAAGAAACCTCCTTGACCGACTTTACACTTTGGTCCTCATATATTTACTTTTTGGCCCTCAACTTTTGAACCGTCGCATTCTGGCCCCTAACTCTCCTTCGTTCTTTGCATTCAGGTCCGCCCTGCAAAACCGGCCAGCACCATGCTCCGGCGACCTTGCGCGGAGCATGGCGCCGCGCAGGGTGAGGGGGAAAGCCTGGCAAGTAAACCGGGGGTGCCCTGCGTTGTCAGCCGTCGCAGGGACACCCCCCTGGTCGCTGTAGCCCACCATACCGGCCGTGCGAACGCACGGACGGTATGGGTTTTCGTCTCCGGCCATCCTCCGGCGAGGGAGACACGTCGTCTCCCTCCGCCTCCCTCCCTGTTTTGATCCCTATAAATACCCCCCGTTGCTCCACAGACTGGGGCTGCTCGGATCTGACGGAGAAAACCCCCAACTTTCCTCTCTTCTCTCTCCGGCAGACGCTCACCAGCTCCGGCGGTTGCTCCCCCTCCTCCTCTTCGCTCTGCCGCAATACCAGCAGCAGAGACTTCCTCCCCTGCTCTTCCCGCGCCACGCCGCACCCAGCTGGCGCCTCTCCGGCTCTCTGCTCGCCGCCGCCCCTTTCCCTGAGCATCTTCTTCTCCGGCGACAGTCGATACGACTGTCGCCCTACTGCTCCCCCTTCGTCCCTGCAAGTAAGTTAGAACTACTCCCCTTCCTCTCCTCTTTCTTTCCCCGGTTTCAATTTGTTCAATTAAGCCCTCGACCGACCCTGACCATCGTCACCCCCTTCGTCTCCGGCCACCCTCCGGCGAGATGTTCCCATCGCTCCACAGCCTCACACACCTCGCCGACCCTCACCGAACCTCCGCCTCATCACACTGAGCACCCCCCACCCCTCCACTGCCACTCCACACCTCCGTAACGCTCCCCCGAACAAACCCATTCCTCCGGTTGCAGTCCAACCTAGGGCTGCCGCCAGACACCACCTTGCGGCTTGCCGCGCAGCTCCTCACCTTCGCCGTGCCACGGCGAAGGTTCCCCAGTGGTTTGATCAGGCCGAGAGGCCATATTCGTGTCCGACAGGTTTTGAGGTTCGACCGCCATTAACGCACATTGAAGCAGCTTCTCCCGCACTCCAGGCTTGAGGACTCCAGGTCTCCAGCTGCTGCGGATTACGGGGAGTCTTGCGAAGGCAGCCAGCCAGCAACCTACGCAAATCGAAGTCGCAGCTGCAGAAGCTAGGCCGCGATCTCCCAGCAGGCGCACGCGAGGAGAGGTCTCCGTTTAGTCCCACATCGGTAAGCCTCACAACCTTTCCACTGTTTAAATTGATTTTGTGCATTAGCCTTACTGCCTCAGCACACGGGGTGAGGTCCCCTTTCACCCGCCCGGTTACCCGGTCTCGTCCGCGCTCACGCCCCGCGGACCTGACCCGACCCGACTTAGACTGACCTGCACTCCTCGCCCACCACGCACGCCGGTGGGCCTGGACCTGGGCGCGACCCGAACCCGATTACCCGGTAGCTCTGGGAGAGCTTTCCCAAGAGTGGTTTCAGAGAGAGAGAGAGACGCGGGGGGAGAGGGTAGAGTAGGTTTTGTCCTCTGACGTAAGCTCTGAAGTGTGCAGGCACAGGTGAAGAAGAAGAACCGCGGAAGAAGAAGGAAGCTGAGGGAGACACTGTAGCAACAGGCAGTTTAAGTCGTCTGATTTGGAAATCAGACGACGTCCTGAAGGGAAAAGAAGAAAGAAGGAGGGGCGACGTCCTGACTGGAAAAAGAAAAGAAGAAAGAAGGAGATCTGAAGAACAACAGAAGAAGGCGAGGCAGAGGAGAACACAAAAGAACAAGGGAAGAACTGAAAGAAGAAAAACAAAGAAGAAAGAAGAAGATCTGAAGAAAGACAGAAGAAGAAGGAAGAGCATCACCACTGCAGAAGAAGAACATCACCTCTGCAGACAAAGAAGAAGAAGATCTGAGACGAGGAGAAAACAAAGAGAAAAGAAGACAACAAATTCTTTCTCTCTCTCTTTCTTTATTTTTGTAAAAGAAACATGTATATCTCTAGAATACAACTTGCTCCCTGAGTTCGACCTCGGGAACTCTTTTATTTTCCGAGTAAAAAAATTTATATTTGAAATGTTGGCAATAACTGGCTATACTACAACGCTATAACAATAAAACCCGGTTGCCTACGATGCGTTTCATTTTTGGCGCCGTTGCCGGGGAGCAACGGCTATTCTAGAGGTAAACATTCCTGTTTCTTTTTAATTTCTGATAATCTCCTCTCTTTTGTGCAGCTACAGGAACTCAAGAAGACAAGCAACCACACGACAACCACTCCGAAGACAGGTAAATTTTTCCTCTCGCTATTAACCCCTAAACTCTAAAGAGGAAGAAAAGAAAAGAACAAGCAATATAGGGCTAACCTGTCTTCCATACTTAGTAACCATAAAGAGTTGAATGTTTTCAACTCATTCGTCCTGCACACTATTAAGGGTATTTAAGGGCTAACACATTCTTGCTTGAGCCCTAATTGCCCAACAAAGAGTTAAATGGACCAAGTAGAGCCAACATAAGGTCAAACATTAGGATTTCAGTAGAGACACACCCCTTAATCAAGAATTGAGGAAATCCAAAAGAGGTGTGCCCAAGCCATTGATTGAAAATAATTAATAAGAAAAATCCTAAACAATTGGCTCTCTCTAAACACTTGAACCCTAAAACAAGGCCTAACTTCTCAAGGAAACCACTAGGTAAAGTTGACCCCTTGGGTCAACCAACCTTAAATTAGGTCACTCTTTGCACTTAAAAAGACTAAAGTTCAAGTGAAACCTTAAGCACCCTGATCTTAAAATTGGTAGACTTAAGAGGTCAAGATCCCCATTCTGGTCTACCTGGAACCGCAGTGACAAGAGAGGTCGGGTGGGGGAAACCCTGTAACCCGTGGGGACGCTCTACCGTGTAGGGGTCTTCGCGAGACTCTCCCTCTCTGGCTGCCCAGGTAATTCTCAGGTGGACGATCTTTCTGATCAAGGGGTCCATCTGCCCCGCACCTCTATAGTCACCCAACACATTTTTGGGTGTCTTGATTGGGTCCAGCACCTTCTAAACTTACCTCTTCCAACAGTGCATGTATGGAAGGAGGTCCCTAAGACCACCCTTAAGACCTCCTTTAGAAATTCGCTCTCGTCAAGGCCAAGCCTCGACGCCCGTGTTTGTGCAGCAACACCCTCACATTATTCTCTCTTCTGATTCAGAACCAAGTTCTTCTTCCCCCATCATGGCTCAGCCAGTTGAGGAAGAAAATAATCTGGAACACCAGCTCCAGCGACTCAATGACCTCTTCCAAAACTTCATGCACCCACCACAGCGTCCTATGATGCGGGACCACTACAATCCTGCTGCGGTGGCCATTGAGCCTCGAGTTAGAATCCCGACTGGAGGACCTGATTCCGAATTAAAGCCCAACATGATTCATGCTATACCTAAATTCCATGGGCTTAATTCTGAAGATCCCTTCCAGCACATCAAACTGCTAAAGCATCTGGCCCACACTTTTGGATCAGATGCGCAAAATCGGGATATTCTTCTCATGAAGATGTTCTCCTTTTCTCTTATGGACAAGGCCGCCCATTGGTATCAAACTCAGACCCGGCCGATCAACACTTGGGAAGAACTTCAATCCGAATTTTTGAAAAAGTTTTTTCCCGTTGGTCGGACCAACGCCTTGCGCCATCAGATTACACACTTCACTCAATAATCAGGAGAACCTCTCCATGAGGCATGGGATCGCTTTCAGGATCTCATGAGAAAGTGCCCCCATCACGGAGTTCCTAAATGGGAACAAGTCCAATCTTTTTACCAGGGACTCCGTGAGGACATCCGCCTTTTCGTCAATGCAACTTGCGGAGGAAACATCATGGGTCAACATGAAGACACCGTATGGGAGATTCTCGAAAATATGTGCGAGAACTCCATCAACAATGACTCCATGGGATTATTCGACAGGACGAATACCCGCGCAGCGACGAATCTTAAGGGAGCACATGAGACGCAGGGCCTGTCCGCATCAGTCGACCTGGAATTAATGGCCAGTCGATTGGACAAGGTCTCAATCATTGAAAAAAAGGTGGATGAGCTGACTCAGCACTTGCAGCGAGCCACCTCCGCGCGTAACTCCTTTGCACAACCTCCTTCCACACAGGAAACTGTGCAAAACATCCTCCACCGACCTTCCCCTGGGATGGATCCATATCCATCCCCATCTGATTCTTGGATCGGAGGATCATCCGATCCTTTCTACACCAGCCGGGGGAACTCCATTCCCCCTTTCCCTGATTCTCAGGAGGTTCCTCAGACCTGCGAGGACCTCAACGCCATCCAGAACGACCCATTCTCCAACACTTACAACCCTGGATGGCGAAACCATCCCAATTTTCAGTGGGCGGGAAATTCCCAAACCCAAAGACCACCTTTTCAGTCCCGCCCACAGCCCTCTCGTCATTACCAGCCGCCTCAGCCTCGGCCCAACCCTACTTATCCATCAGGGCCAAATCAGGATCAAATGTCCCTAATCCTTCAGACTCTGGCTGACATTCAAAAAACAAATGTGGCTATTCAAAAACAGCACAAGGACGAGCTTACTGAAGTTAAAACTCAACTGGCCCAGTTGGCAAATTCTCGCCAGCCAGGCACACTCCCTTCCCAACCTCTTCCTAACCCAAATAACGTGCCAACCCAGAAGCGCGTTATGAATCCAAATTTAGGCCACGCTCAATGGATTTATCAGGCCCCTACTGCTCCATCTCCAGACGAGATGGAAGCCTCAACTTCTTATGCGGGATTTCAGCAGCAGCCACCCCTCTTACCAAACCCAAACCAGAATCAGGCCGGATTAAATTCTGTAACAACACGTAGTGGTAAAACAACTCAAGACCCGCATTATCCAAACCACTCCAAGCCTGATAACCATGACCCTAGGATAGTTGTCCAAGATACCGCTGTTCCGGATCCACAACCTGGACCTATCCTAGAAGAACCAACCAAGATCCCGTTTCCCGAGGCCTTGACCAAGGGAAAGAAGACCACCAAACCCGTGGCCCCTGAGGAGGACCTGGTCAAGCTCTTTGAGCAGGTCCACATAAACATCCCCTTGATGGATGCAATCCGCCACGTACCAGCTTACGCACGATTTCTAAAGAATATATGTACACCCCAGCGTAAGCCGCGAACCAAGGGAGGGAGCCCAATTGTTCTGTCAGAGCAAGCCAGCTCTGTAATCCTTAGTAGACTCCCACCCAAGGCAAAAGATCCTGGGACTCCCCTGATTTCCTGTAAGATAGGTGGTACCCAATTTGATAGAGCATTGTTAGACTTGGGTGCATCCATAAACCTGATACCCACATCCTTACTTGACCATCTAGAAGAATCTGAGCTAAAACCAACCGAGGTGACATTACAATTAGCAGATCGATCTATAAAGTCACCAAAAGGGATTCTCGAGGATGTTATTGTAAGAGTGCGGGATTTCTATTTTCCAGTGGACTTTATAGTCTTAGATATGGATGCACCTGAGAACCCTAGGGATACACCAATCATTCTAGGGAGACCTTTCTTGGCTACTGCTAGAGCCAACATCAGCTGTGAGGAGGGCCAAATAGAGCTTAAGTTTGGAGATCAAACACTGAAAATTGATATATTTAAGGCCCAACAAGGAATTAATTGCGGCGTCATCGAACAAATTTGTGACATCAAGACTTTGGTTGATGAATCACACCTCCAGAATGACTCGAGTATGCCTCATCAACCACAGAAGGATCTTGACCCGCAAACAGAGGAGTCGAATCCAGATATGAACAACCCAGTAACTCCCACCCTTGAACCTCACATCTATACTGAACCACCCGCTGCTGCTGAAAACCCCATCCTCGAACTGAAACCCCTTCCTGCTCACTTGAAATACGTCTTTTTGGGTTCTAATCAGACCCTTCCTGTGATTATCAATTCCAACCTCAGTCCTGAACAGGAATCCCGTCTGATTGTTGTCCTCCAGCAACATCGCAGAGCCATCGGATGGACTCTCGATGATTTGACTGGAATAAGTCCCTCTTATTGTACTCATCATATCTATTCAGAAGAGGGCACACGACCTTCTCGTGAAATGCAGAGACGCTTAAACCCCAATCTGCAGGAGGTCGTGAAAAAGGAGATCATCAAGTGGTTAGATGCCGGGATCATCTACCCGATCTCCGATAGTCGTTGGGTGAGCCCAATTCAGGTCGTGCCCAAGAAGGCAGGACTCACCACTATAACGACTGAGACCGGAGAAATCATTCCTACCCGATTAGCCAACTCGTGGAGAGTCTGTATAGATTACCGCCGACTAAATTCCTCCACAAAGAAGGATCATTTCCCACTACCCTTCATTGATCAAATTCTCGAAAAACTTGCGGGAAATAGGTTCTTCTGCTTTCTTGACGGGTACTCCGGTTATAACCAGGTGGCAATCCATCCTGAGGACCAAGAAAAAACCACGTTCACCTGCCCCTTCGGAACATACGCTTTCCGAAGGATGCCTTTCGGTCTTTGCAATGCACCCGCTACTTTTCAGCGATGCATGCTTGCCATATTCTCAGATATGGTAGGTGATTATCTGGAAGTCTTCATGGATGACTTTTCAGTTTTCGGAGCATCATTCGACGATTGCCTCCAACACTTGGTCCAGATACTCAGGCGGTGCATCGATGTGAATTTGGTTCTTTCTTGGGAAAAGAGCCATTTCATGGTGCCTGAGGGAATTGTCCTGGGACACTCAATTTCGGAGAAAGGTATCCAAGTGGATCGAGCTAAGGTTAATCTGATTTCTCACCTTCCTATGCCTAGCTCGATCAGGGACATCCGTTCCTTTTTAGGGCATGTCGGTTTTTATCGACGATTTATCCCTGATTTTTCAAAAATCGCGCGCCCCCTGACCACTCTTCTCTCCAAGGATGTTCCTTTTGAAATTTTCAAGGAATGCACTCAAGCATTTGAAATCCTGCGTGACCGAGTCACCCAAGCCCCGATCCTACAGTCCCCTGATTGGTCTCAACCCTTTGAGATCATGTGCGATGCATCCGACTTCGCTGTAGGAGCGGTTTTGGGGCAGAAAATTGACAGGAAACCTGTAGCCATTTACTACGCCAGCAAAACACTCGATGAGGCTCAGCGTAACTATACGGTTACTGAGAAAGAGCTGCTAGCTGTAGTATTTGCCCTAGAAAAGTTCAGATCGTACCTTCTGGGTTCCCGTGTCATCATATACTCGGATCACACAGCTGTGAGGCATCTCCTTGCAAAGAAGGACGCGAAACCTCGATTAATCCGATGGATCTTGTTGTTGCAAGAATTTGACCTTGAGATTCGCGACAAAGTGGGAAAGCAAAATGTGGTAGCTGATCACTTGTCCCGTCTTCCTTCTGAAATAATTGACCCTTCCGGACCCATCACTGAGCATTTTCCCGATGAGCACCTGCTGACTATTGGTACTAGCCTTCCATGGTTTGCTAATGTAGTAAATTACTTGGCATCTCATCAGATCCCCTCTGATTGGCCGAAGGCCAAGAAAGACAAATTACGCTCCGATGCCAAGTATTACATTTGGGAAGACCCGTACCTCTTCCGCATAGGTGCCGATCAGATCATCCGGAGATGTGTCCCGGAAGGGGAATTCAACAATATCCTCTCTTTCTGCCATGACCAGGCATGCGGTGGCCATTTCGCCGGGCATAAAACCGCATCAAAAGTCCTCCAGTGCGGCTTTTACTGGCCCACACTGTTCAAAGACGCATACAATCACTGCAAGGCATGCAGTCGTTGCCAGACTTTGGGCAACATGAGCCATCGCGACATGATGCCTATGCAACCGATTCTAGTATGCGAAATCTTTGATGTTTGGGGGATTGATTTTATGGGCCCCTTTCCTGTTTCGGATGGTTTCGAATACATTCTGTTGGCTGTGGACTACGTGTCCAAATGGATCGAAGCCATACCGACCCGAACCTGTGATCACAAAATCGTTCTCAAATTCATTCATCAACACATTTTCTCAAGGTTCGGGATTCCTCGTGCAATAATCTCTGATGGAGGGACCCATTTCACAAATGCTCAGTTTAGGTCACTGATGACCAAATACGGGGTGTCTCACCGAATCTCTACTCCTTACCACCCCCAAACTAATGGTCTAGCTGAGCTATTTAATCGGGAGATCAAGAAAATCCTGCAAGTCACTGTTCGACCTGACAGGAAGGACTGGTCGTCCCGACTTCCGGAAGCATTGTGGCCTATAGGACCGCCCACAAGACCCAATTGGGCATGTCTCCCTTTAGACTGGTGTACGGAAAGGCATGCCACCTTCCCGTAGAACTGGAGCATAAAGCCTATTGGGCAGTACGGAACTGTAATCTAGATCTTTCCAAGGCTGGGACCCACAGAAAACTCCAAATCAGCGAGATCGATGAATTACGCCTAGACGCGTACGAGAACTCGCAAATCTACAAGGAGCGGGTTAAAGCCTTCCACGACAAACACATCTCGAGAAAGATCTTTCATCCTGGTCAAAAGGTCCTACTCTTTGATGCCCGACTAAAACTCTTCCCAGGAAAACTGAGATCCAAGTGGGTCGGACCATTTTTGGTCCGACAGGTTTTTGGAAATGGAGCAATCGAAATCAGTCCACTCAGCCACGATTCTGAACCTTTCATCGTGAACGGTCAGAGACGCAAGCCGTTCATTGATGTAACTTCTACTGATTTGGCTGAGGCATCTTATATCCTCCTTTCCCCTTGAGCTTATTGCGCCCAGCCGATGGCGTAAAACTCAGCGCTTAACGGGAGGCAGCCCGTCATTCTCTTTGAAAACCTGAAACTTATTCTGACACCTTTTTGCACTCAAAGTTCACCCTTGTAGACAGCCGACCCCACCTCAGATGCTTGCATCTGGGATTAGAAATCGTCCGCAAAAATTCAACCCAACCCATCCACTCATCCAAATTTCTGTCTTAAGGAATGAACTAAAGTTAAATAAAAACCCCCTAGGTTACAATGAGGACATTGCAAATCTTAGGCATGGGGGGGTATGGAAGTGCAAAACTTGTAAGAAAAGGTTTCAAACAAAAAAATTCACATATGACAAAAACACCATAAAAATTAAAAAATTTTTTCGAAAAAGAATAAGAGGAAAAGAGGAGAAGGAAATTTTGTGAAGGAGAAAAGAAACAAAATGAAAAAGGAGCACAAAAATTATGAGAAAAGGTGATAGTCATTAGTAAGGAACTAAGGAATTAACATAAGTTCTAGACCTCATTCAAGAAAATAACTGAAAAGTGCATAATGAGATTAGTAAGAACGCAAACCTTAGGCATTCTTGAATAGACTCTTAGTACCCATTAAGATCTAGACACTCCTCAAGAGGTTGAGGAAAATGAAAAGCTGAAGTATTAGGTCTAAGGCTTAGGGAGTATTTGGCCTCGTTAACTAATTTTTGGTTTACGGGACTCAGTAACCTAAGCACCCTAACCTCACACACAGCTTGGTTCAGTAAGCGTAAAAATCAGAATCACGCAGAAGCATCGCAAAATTATGAAAAGCTCACCTAGAATAGGAGCGGCCGATCAACACAAGTTGATATGGACGAGTTCCCAGCGCGGAGAGGCGGGAAATCCCCTCGAAGATGCGTAACAAAATATCATCTCCTCGGTGCTTGTTTCTTAGGATATTTACATATCCTACTGGGGGCATGTAAGCACTCTGCTGGTTCAGATTCCATGGATGGCTTTATCTCGAAGTGTCAATTGCCAGGGTCTGGATTCGGCCACGGAACACCATGGATGGGATTATCTCGAAATCTCAATAGCCAGGGTTCCGGGGGTTGCCATGGGCGGTGCTATCTCGAAGCATCGATCGCCAGGAACCCTTGAGGATTGATGATGGGAGCAAGGAATCTGATACAGACCGTGTTGAAAAGCCAATCCTAGGCTAGAACTAAAAAGAAAAAGAGAGAGAAAACTCTCCAAACAGAAAAACTTTCTATCTCTCTCTTACAAACGCACTGCGAACTGAGCCAGGGCTAAAATCATTTCAAGCACGGGTGCTTTAACCACAAAGTCCAATAAACCTTAGGTTAGTTCTTGTGGACCTTAAAAACCTTTGCTAGAGACTGAGGCTAAGGCTAGACAGATTTGGATCTTGATTGGTACTAGAGTACCTTTTAGGCCTATGGTCAGCATTCTAACCTAATCTAAGCTCAAATAAAAAAGCACTTATCTAAAGCTATTAAGAACTTCATGGTCTAGAACAAGGGTTGAAACCTTAAGTTTTTGCTAAGGGACTAGCAAAAGCTAGGCATGGGGGTATGATGAGAACCTCATCATGAGCCAAAACTAGCTCATTTTGACCCAATACAAAGGATAAAAGCTCGTACATAACTCAAGGAAAGGCTTAACTCAGAGAATTCTGAGTTTAAGGAGAAAACAAGTCATAAGGGGTAAAAAATGCAATTTTACCAGTATAATCTGCATACAGGGTAATTCAGGGTCCAAACATAGGTCAAAGCAACCTAATAAGAATAAAAGTGGGATGAGATGATCTGACAAGGGCTACAGTAATTCCAAGGAACTAAGTGATAATCTGTAACCCTAAAACAACCCACTTCAATTCACGAGGTTCGAGGCAAAGTAAAAATAGAAAAAACCCTCTAAAATTCATAGAAAAATAATCTCTAGGGTTTAGAACCTTCAATTTGGCCTTCAGAACCCATTTTGACCTACATTGAGAACCATGCCCAATTAATAACTTAATTTGGGTTTTTGCATAAATTGACCGGTCAAACAAGGTTTAATATAGAAATGAAATTCACCATCAGATTCCTTAGGTCCTAATTAATCATGTATAAAAACTTGAGCCTAAGAAGAAACCTCCTTGACCGACTTTACACTTTGGTCCTCATATATTTACTTTTTGGCCCTCAACTTTTGAACCGTCGCATTCTGGCCCCTAACTCTCCTTCGTTCTTTGCATTCAGGTCCCCCCTGCAAAACCGGCCAGCACCATGCTCCGGCGACCTTGCGCGGAGCATGGCGCCGCGCAGGGTGAGGGGGAAAGCCTGGCAAGTAAACCGGGGGTGCCCTACGTTGTCAGCCTTCGCAGGGACACCCCCCTGGTCGCTGTAGCCCACCATACCGGCCGTGCGAACGCACGGACGGTATGGGTTTTCGTCTCCGGCCATCCTCCGGCGAGGGAGACACGTCGTCTCCCTCCGCCTCCCTCCCTGTTTTGATCCCTATAAATACCCCCCGTTGCTCCACAGACCGGGGCTGCTCGGATCTGACGGAGAAAACCCCCAACTTTCCTCTCTTCTCTCTCCGGCAGACGCTCACCAGCTCCGACGGTTGCTCCCCCTCCTCCTCTTCGCTCTGCCGCAATACCAGCAGCAGAGACTTCCTCCCCTGCTCTTCCCGCGCCACGCCGCACCCAGCTGGCGCCTCTCCGGCTCTCTGCTCGCCGCCGCCCCTTTCCCTGAGCATCTTCTTCTCCGGCGACAGTCGATACGACTGTCGCCCTACTGCTCCCCCTTCGTCCCTGCAAGTAAGTTAGAACTACTCCCCTTCCTCTCCTCTTTCTTTCCCCGGTTTCAATTTGTTCAATTAAGCCCTCGACCGACCCTGACCATCGTCACCCCCTTCGTCTCCGGCCACCCTCCGGCGAGATGTTCCCATCGCTCCACAGCCTCACACACCTCGCCGACCCTCACCGAACCTCCGCCTCATCACACTGAGCACCCCCCACCCCTCCACTGCCACTCCACACCTCCGTAACGCTCCCCCGAACAAACCCATTCCTCCGGTTGCAGTCCAACCTAGGGCTGCCGCCAGACACCACCTTGCGGCTTGCCGCGCAGCTCCTCACCTTCGCCGTGCCACGGCGAAGGTTCCCCAGTGGTTTGATCAGGCCGAGAGGCCATATTCGTGTCCGACAGGTTTTGAGGTTCGACCGCCATTAACGCACATTGAAGCAGCTTCTCCCGCGCTCCAGGCTTGAGGACTCCAGGTCTCCAGCTGCTGCGGATTACGGGGAGTCTTGCGAAGGCAGCCAGCCAGCAACCTACGCAAATCGAAGTCGCAGCTGCAGAAGCTAGGCCGCGATCTCCCAGCAGGCGCACGCGAGGAGAGGTTTCCGTTTAGTCCCACATCGGTAAGCCTCACAACCTTTCCACTGTTTAAATTGATTTTGTGCATTAGCCTTACTGCCTCAGCACACGGGGTGAGGTCCCCTTTCACCCGCCCGGTTACCCGGTCTCGTCCGCGCTCACGCCCCGCGGACCTGACCCGACCCGACTTAGACTGACCTGCACTCCTCGCCCACCACGCACGCCGGTGGGCCTGGACCCGGGCGCGACCCGAACCCGATTACCCGGTAGCTCTGGGAGAGCTTTCCCAAGAGTGGTTTCAGAGAGAGAGAGAGACGCGGGGGGAGAGGGTAGAGTAGGTTTTGTCCTCTGACGTAAGCTCTGAAGTGTGCAGGCACAGGTGAAGAAGAAGAACCGCGGAAGAAGAAGGAAGCTGAGGGAGACACTGTAGCAACAGGCAGTTTAAGTCGTCTGATTTGGAAATCAGACGACGTCCTGAAGGGAAAAGAAGAAAGAAGGAGGGGCGACGTCCTGACTGGAAAAAGAAAAGAAGAAAGAAGGAGATCTGAAGAACAACAGAAGAAGGCGAGGCAGAGGAGAACACAAAAGAACAAGGGAAGAACTGAAAGAAGAAAAACAAAGAAGAAAGAAGAAGATCTGAAGAAAGACAGAAGAAGAAGGAAGAGCATCACCACTGCAGAAGAAGAACATCACCTCTGCAGACAAAGAAGAAGAAGATCTGAGACGAGGAGAAAACAAAGAGAAAAGAAGACAACAAATTCTTTCTCTCTCTCTTTCTTTATTTTTGTAAAAGAAACATGTATATCTCTAGAATACAACTTGCTCCCTGAGTTCGACCTCGGGAACTCTTTTATTTTCCGAGTAAAAAAATTTATATTTGAAATGTTGGCAATAACTGGCTATACTACAACGCTATAACAATAAAACCCGGTTGCCTACGATGCGTTTCATTTTTGGCGCCGTTGCCGGGGAGCAACGGCTATTCTAGAGGTAAACATTCCTGTTTCTTTTTAATTTCTGATAATCTCCTCTCTTTTGTGCAGCTACAGGAACTCAAGAAGACAAGCAACCACACGACAACCACTCCGAAGACAGGTAAATTTTTCCTCTCGCTATTAACCCCTAAACTCTAAAGAGGAAGAAAAGAAAAGAACAAGCAATATAGGGCTAACCTGTCTTCCATACTTAGTAACCATAAAGAGTTGAATGTTTTCAACTCATTCGTCCTGCACACTATTAAGGGTATTTAAGGGCTAACACATTCTTGCTTGAGCCCTAATTGCCCAACAAAGAGTTAAATGGACCAAGTAGAGCCAACATAAGGTCAAACATTAGGATTTCAGTAGAGACACACCCCTTAATCAAGAATTGAGGAAATCCAAAAGAGGTGTGCCCAAGCCATTGATTGAAAATAATTAATAAGAAAAATCCTAAACAATTGGCTCTCTCTAAACACTTGAACCCTAAAACAAGGCCTAACTTCTCAAGGAAACCACTAGGTAAAGTTGACCCCTTGGGTCAACCAACCTTAAATTAGGTCACTCTTTGCACTTAAAAAGACTAAAGTTCAAGTGAAACCTTAAGCACCCTGATCTTAAAATTGGTAGACTTAAGAGGTCAAGATCCCCATTCTGGTCTACCTGGAACCGCAGTGACAAGAGAGGTCGGGTGGGGGAAACCCTGTAACCCGTGGGGACGCTCTACCGTGTAGGGGTCTTCGCGAGACTCTCCCTCTCTGGCTGCCCAGGTAATTCTCAGGTGGACGATCTTTCTGATCAAGGGGTCCATCTGCCCCGCACCTCTATAGTCACCCAACACATTTTTGGGTGTCTTGATTGGGTCCAGCACCTTCTAAACTTACCTCTTCCAACAGTGCATGTATGGAAGGAGGTCCCTAAGACCACCCTTAAGACCTCCTTTAGAAATTCGCTCTCGTCAAGGCCAAGCCTCGACGCCCGTGTTTGTGCAGCAACACCCTCACATTATTCTCTCTTCTGATTCAGAACCAAGTTCTTCTTCCCCCATCATGGCTCAGCCAGTTGAGGAAGAAAATAATCTGGAACACCAGCTCCAGCGACTCAATGACCTCTTCCAAAACTTCATGCACCCACCACAGCGTCCTATGATGCGGGACCACTACAATCCTGCTGCGGTGGCCATTGAGCCTCGAGTTAGAATCCCGACTGGAGGACCTGATTCCGAATTAAAGCCCAACATGATTCATGCTATACCTAAATTCCATGGGCTTAATTCTGAAGATCCCTTCCAGCACATCAAACTGCTAAAGCATCTGGCCCACACTTTTGGATCAGATGCGCAAAATCGGGATATTCTTCTCATGAAGATGTTCTCCTTTTCTCTTATGGACAAGGCCGCCCATTGGTATCAAACTCAGACCCGGCCGATCAACACTTGGGAAGAACTTCAATCCGAATTTTTGAAAAAGTTTTTTCCCGTTGGTCGGACCAACGCCTTGCGCCATCAGATTACACACTTCACTCAATAATCAGGAGAACCTCTCCATGAGGCATGGGATCGCTTTCAGGATCTCATGAGAAAGTGCCCCCATCACGGAGTTCCTAAATGGGAACAAGTCCAATCTTTTTACCAGGGACTCCGTGAGGACATCCGCCTTTTCGTCAATGCAACTTGCGGAGGAAACATCATGGGTCAACATGAAGACACCGTATGGGAGATTCTCGAAAATATGTGCGAGAACTCCATCAACAATGACTCCATGGGATTATTCGACAGGACGAATACCCGCGCAGCGACGAATCTTAAGGGAGCACATGAGACGCAGGGCCTGTCCGCATCAGTCGACCTGGAATTAATGGCCAGTCGATTGGACAAGGTCTCAATCATTGAAAAAAAGGTGGATGAGCTGACTCAGCACTTGCAGCGAGCCACCTCCGCGCGTAACTCCTTTGCACAACCTCCTTCCACACAGGAAACTGTGCAAAACATCCTCCACCGACCTTCCCCTGGGATGGATCCATATCCATCCCCATCTGATTCTTGGATCGGAGGATCATCCGATCCTTTCTACACCAGCCGGGGGAACTCCATTCCCCCTTTCCCTGATTCTCAGGAGGTTCCTCAGACCTGCGAGGACCTCAACGCCATCCAGAACGACCCATTCTCCAACACTTACAACCCTGGATGGCGAAACCATCCCAATTTTCAGTGGGCGGGAAATTCCCAAACCCAAAGACCACCTTTTCAGTCCCGCCCACAGCCCTCTCGTCATTACCAGCCGCCTCAGCCTCGGCCCAACCCTACTTATCCATCAGGGCCAAATCAGGATCAAATGTCCCTAATCCTTCAGACTCTGGCTGACATTCAAAAAACAAATGTGGCTATTCAAAAACAGCACAAGGACGAGCTTACTGAAGTTAAAACTCAACTGGCCCAGTTGGCAAATTCTCGCCAGCCAGGCACACTCCCTTCCCAACCTCTTCCTAACCCAAATAACGTGCCAACCCAGAAGCGCGTTATGAATCCAAATTTAGGCCACGCTCAATGGATTTATCAGGCCCCTACTGCTCCATCTCCAGACGAGATGGAAGCCTCAACTTCTTATGCGGGATTTCAGCAGCAGCCACCCCTCTTACCAAACCCAAACCAGAATCAGGCCGGATTAAATTCTGTAACAACACGTAGTGGTAAAACAACTCAAGACCCGCATTATCCAAACCACTCCAAGCCTGATAACCATGACCCTAGGATAGTTGTCCAAGATACCGCTGTTCCGGATCCACAACCTGGACCTATCCTAGAAGAACCAACCAAGATCCCGTTTCCCGAGGCCTTGACCAAGGGAAAGAAGACCACCAAACCCGTGGCCCCTGAGGAGGACCTGGTCAAGCTCTTTGAGCAGGTCCACATAAACATCCCCTTGATGGATGCAATCCGCCACGTACCAGCTTACGCACGATTTCTAAAGAATATATGTACACCCCAGCGTAAGCCGCGAACCAAGGGAGGGAGCCCAATTGTTCTGTCAGAGCAAGCCAGCTCTGTAATCCTTAGTAGACTCCCACCCAAGGCAAAAGATCCTGGGACTCCCCTGATTTCCTGTAAGATAGGTGGTACCCAATTTGATAGAGCATTGTTAGACTTGGGTGCATCCATAAACCTGATACCCACATCCTTACTTGACCATCTAGAAGAATCTGAGCTAAAACCAACCGAGGTGACATTACAATTAGCAGATCGATCTATAAAGTCACCAAAAGGGATTCTCGAGGATGTTATTGTAAGAGTGCGGGATTTCTATTTTCCAGTGGACTTTATAGTCTTAGATATGGATGCACCTGAGAACCCTAGGGATACACCAATCATTCTAGGGAGACCTTTCTTGGCTACTGCTAGAGCCAACATCAGCTGTGAGGAGGGCCAAATAGAGCTTAAGTTTGGAGATCAAACACTGAAAATTGATATATTTAAGGCCCAACAAGGAATTAATTGCGGCGTCATCGAACAAATTTGTGACATCAAGACTTTGGTTGATGAATCACACCTCCAGAATGACTCGAGTATGCCTCATCAACCACAGAAGGATCTTGACCCGCAAACAGAGGAGTCGAATCCAGATATGAACAACCCAGTAACTCCCACCCTTGAACCTCACATCTATACTGAACCACCCGCTGCTGCTGAAAACCCCATCCTCGAACTGAAACCCCTTCCTGCTCACTTGAAATACGTCTTTTTGGGTTCTAATCAGACCCTTCCTGTGATTATCAATTCCAACCTCAGTCCTGAACAGGAATCCCGTCTGATTGTTGTCCTCCAGCAACATCGCAGAGCCATCGGATGGACTCTCGATGATTTGACTGGAATAAGTCCCTCTTATTGTACTCATCATATCTATTCAGAAGAGGGCACACGACCTTCTCGTGAAATGCAGAGACGCTTAAACCCCAATCTGCAGGAGGTCGTGAAAAAGGAGATCATCAAGTGGTTAGATGCCGGGATCATCTACCCGATCTCCGATAGTCGTTGGGTGAGCCCAATTCAGGTCGTGCCCAAGAAGGCAGGACTCACCACTATAACGACTGAGACCGGAGAAATCATTCCTACCCGATTAGCCAACTCGTGGAGAGTCTGTATAGATTACCGCCGACTAAATTCCTCCACAAAGAAGGATCATTTCCCACTACCCTTCATTGATCAAATTCTCGAAAAACTTGCGGGAAATAGGTTCTTCTGCTTTCTTGACGGGTACTCCGGTTATAACCAGGTGGCAATCCATCCTGAGGACCAAGAAAAAACCACGTTCACCTGCCCCTTCGGAACATACGCTTTCCGAAGGATGCCTTTCGGTCTTTGCAATGCACCCGCTACTTTTCAGCGATGCATGCTTGCCATATTCTCAGATATGGTAGGTGATTATCTGGAAGTCTTCATGGATGACTTTTCAGTTTTCGGAGCATCATTCGACGATTGCCTCCAACACTTGGTCCAGATACTCAGGCGGTGCATCGATGTGAATTTGGTTCTTTCTTGGGAAAAGAGCCATTTCATGGTGCCTGAGGGAATTGTCCTGGGACACTCAATTTCGGAGAAAGGTATCCAAGTGGATCGAGCTAAGGTTAATCTGATTTCTCACCTTCCTATGCCTAGCTCGATCAGGGACATCCGTTCCTTTTTAGGGCATGTCGGTTTTTATCGACGATTTATCCCTGATTTTTCAAAAATCGCGCGCCCCCTGACCACTCTTCTCTCCAAGGATGTTCCTTTTGAAATTTTCAAGGAATGCACTCAAGCATTTGAAATCCTGCGTGACCGAGTCACCCAAGCCCCGATCCTACAGTCCCCTGATTGGTCTCAACCCTTTGAGATCATGTGCGATGCATCCGACTTCGCTGTAGGAGCGGTTTTGGGGCAGAAAATTGACAGGAAACCTGTAGCCATTTACTACGCCAGCAAAACACTCGATGAGGCTCAGCGTAACTATACGGTTACTGAGAAAGAGCTGCTAGCTGTAGTATTTGCCCTAGAAAAGTTCAGATCGTACCTTCTGGGTTCCCGTGTCATCATATACTCGGATCACACAGCTGTGAGGCATCTCCTTGCAAAGAAGGACGCGAAACCTCGATTAATCCGATGGATCTTGTTGTTGCAAGAATTTGACCTTGAGATTCGCGACAAAGTGGGAAAGCAAAATGTGGTAGCTGATCACTTGTCCCGTCTTCCTTCTGAAATAATTGACCCTTCCGGACCCATCACTGAGCATTTTCCCGATGAGCACCTGCTGACTATTGGTACTAGCCTTCCATGGTTTGCTAATGTAGTAAATTACTTGGCATCTCATCAGATCCCCTCTGATTGGCCGAAGGCCAAGAAAGACAAATTACGCTCCGATGCCAAGTATTACATTTGGGAAGACCCGTACCTCTTCCGCATAGGTGCCGATCAGATCATCCGGAGATGTGTCCCGGAAGGGGAATTCAACAATATCCTCTCTTTCTGCCATGACCAGGCATGCGGTGGCCATTTCGCCGGGCATAAAACCGCATCAAAAGTCCTCCAGTGCGGCTTTTACTGGCCCACACTGTTCAAAGACGCATACAATCACTGCAAGGCATGCAGTCGTTGCCAGACTTTGGGCAACATGAGCCATCGCGACATGATGCCTATGCAACCGATTCTAGTATGCGAAATCTTTGATGTTTGGGGGATTGATTTTATGGGCCCCTTTCCTGTTTCGGATGGTTTCGAATACATTCTGTTGGCTGTGGACTACGTGTCCAAATGGATCGAAGCCATACCGACCCGAACCTGTGATCACAAAATCGTTCTCAAATTCATTCATCAACACATTTTCTCAAGGTTCGGGATTCCTCGTGCAATAATCTCTGATGGAGGGACCCATTTCACAAATGCTCAGTTTAGGTCACTGATGACCAAATACGGGGTGTCTCACCGAATCTCTACTCCTTACCACCCCCAAACTAATGGTCTAGCTGAGCTATTTAATCGGGAGATCAAGAAAATCCTGCAAGTCACTGTTCGACCTGACAGGAAGGACTGGTCGTCCCGACTTCCGGAAGCATTGTGGCCTATAGGACCGCCCACAAGACCCAATTGGGCATGTCTCCCTTTAGACTGGTGTACGGAAAGGCATGCCACCTTCCCGTAGAACTGGAGCATAAAGCCTATTGGGCAGTACGGAACTGTAATCTAGATCTTTCCAAGGCTGGGACCCACAGAAAACTCCAAATCAGCGAGATCGATGAATTACGCCTAGACGCGTACGAGAACTCGCAAATCTACAAGGAGCGGGTTAAAGCCTTCCACGACAAACACATCTCGAGAAAGATCTTTCATCCTGGTCAAAAGGTCCTACTCTTTGATGCCCGACTAAAACTCTTCCCAGGAAAACTGAGATCCAAGTGGGTCGGACCATTTTTGGTCCGACAGGTTTTTGGAAATGGAGCAATCGAAATCAGTCCACTCAGCCACGATTCTGAACCTTTCATCGTGAACGGTCAGAGACGCAAGCCGTTCATTGATGTAACTTCTACTGATTTGGCTGAGGCATCTTATATCCTCCTTTCCCCTTGAGCTTATTGCGCCCAGCCGATGGCGTAAAACTCAGCGCTTAACGGGAGGCAGCCCGTCATTCTCTTTGAAAACCTGAAACTTATTCTGACACCTTTTTGCACTCAAAGTTCACCCTTGTAGACAGCCGACCCCACCTCAGATGCTTGCATCTGGGATTAGAAATCGTCCGCAAAAATTCAACCCAACCCATCCACTCATCCAAATTTCTGTCTTAAGGAATGAACTAAAGTTAAATAAAAACCCCCTAGGTTACAATGAGGACATTGCAAATCTTAGGCATGGGGGGGTATGGAAGTGCAAAACTTGTAAGAAAAGGTTTCAAACAAAAAAATTCACATATGACAAAAACACCATAAAAATTAAAAAATTTTTTCGAAAAAGAATAAGAGGAAAAGAGGAGAAGGAAATTTTGTGAAGGAGAAAAGAAACAAAATGAAAAAGGAGCACAAAAATTATGAGAAAAGGTGATAGTCATTAGTAAGGAACTAAGGAATTAACATAAGTTCTAGACCTCATTCAAGAAAATAACTGAAAAGTGCATAATGAGATTAGTAAGAACGCAAACCTTAGGCATTCTTGAATAGACTCTTAGTACCCATTAAGATCTAGACACTCCTCAAGAGGTTGAGGAAAATGAAAAGCTGAAGTATTAGGTCTAAGGCTTAGGGAGTATTTGGCCTCGTTAACTAATTTTTGGTTTACGGGACTCAGTAACCTAAGCACCCTAACCTCACACACAGCTTGGTTCAGTAAGCGTAAAAATCAGAATCACGCAGAAGCATCGCAAAATTATGAAAAGCTCACCTAGAATAGGAGCGGCCGATCAACACAAGTTGATATGGACGAGTTCCCAGCGCGGAGAGGCGGGAAATCCCCTCGAAGATGCGTAACAAAATATCATCTCCTCGGTGCTTGTTTCTTAGGATATTTACATATCCTACTGGGGGCATGTAAGCACTCTGCTGGTTCAGATTCCATGGATGGCTTTATCTCGAAGTGTCAATTGCCAGGGTCTGGATTCGGCCACGGAACACCATGGATGGGATTATCTCGAAATCTCAATAGCCAGGGTTCCGGGGGTTGCCATGGGCGGTGCTATCTCGAAGCATCGATCGCCAGGAACCCTTGAGGATTGATGATGGGAGCAAGGAATCTGATACAGACCGTGTTGAAAAGCCAATCCTAGGCTAGAACTAAAAAGAAAAAGAGAGAGAAAACTCTCCAAACAGAAAAACTTTCTATCTCTCTCTTACAAACGCACTGCGAACTGAGCCAGGGCTAAAATCATTTCAAGCACGGGTGCTTTAACCACAAAGTCCAATAAACCTTAGGTTAGTTCTTGTGGACCTTAAAAACCTTTGCTAGAGACTGAGGCTAAGGCTAGACAGATTTGGATCTTGATTGGTACTAGAGTACCTTTTAGGCCTATGGTCAGCATTCTAACCTAATCTAAGCTCAAATAAAAAAGCACTTATCTAAAGCTATTAAGAACTTCATGGTCTAGAACAAGGGTTGAAACCTTAAGTTTTTGCTAAGGGACTAGCAAAAGCTAGGCATGGGGGTATGATGAGAACCTCATCATGAGCCAAAACTAGCTCATTTTGACCCAATACAAAGGATAAAAGCTCGTACATAACTCAAGGAAAGGCTTAACTCAGAGAATTCTGAGTTTAAGGAGAAAACAAGTCATAAGGGGTAAAAAATGCAATTTTACCAGTATAATCTGCATACAGGGTAATTCAGGGTCCAAACATAGGTCAAAGCAACCTAATAAGAATAAAAGTGGGATGAGATGATCTGACAAGGGCTACAGTAATTCCAAGGAACTAAGTGATAATCTGTAACCCTAAAACAACCCACTTCAATTCACGAGGTTCGAGGCAAAGTAAAAATAGAATAAACCCTCTAAAATTCATAGAAAAATAATCTCTAGGGTTTAGAACCTTCAATTTGGCCTTCAGAACCCATTTTGACCTACATTGAGAACCATGCCCAATTAATAACTTAATTTGGGTTTTTGCATAAATTGACCGGTCAAACAAGGTTTAATATAGAAATGAAATTCACCATCAGATTCCTTAGGTCCTAATTAATCATGTATAAAAACTTGAGCCTAAGAAGAAACCTCCTTGACCGACTTTACACTTTGGTCCTCATATATTTACTTTTTGGCCCTCAACTTTTGAACCGTCGCATTCTGGCCCCTAACTCTCCTTCGTTCTTTGCATTCAGGTCCCCCCTGCAAAACCGGCCAGCACCATGCTCCGGCGACCTTGCGCGGAGCATGGCGCCGCGCAGGGTGAGGGGGAAAGCCTGGCAAGTAAACCGGGGGTGCCCTACGTTGTCAGCCTTCGCAGGGACACCCCCCTGGTCGCTGTAGCCCACCATACCGGCCGTGCGAACGCACGGACGGTATGGGTTTTCGTCTCCGGCCATCCTCCGGCGAGGGAGACACGTCGTCTCCCTCCGCCTCCCTCCCTGTTTTGATCCCTATAAATACCCCCCGTTGCTCCACAGACCGGGGCTGCTCGGATCTGACGGAGAAAACCCCCAACTTTCCTCTCTTCTCTCTCCGGCAGACGCTCACCAGCTCCGACGGTTGCTCCCCCTCCTCCTCTTCGCTCTGCCGCAATACCAGCAGCAGAGACTTCCTCCCCTGCTCTTCCCGCGCCACGCCGCACCCAGCTGGCGCCTCTCCGGCTCTCTGCTCGCCGCCGCCCCTTTCCCTGAGCATCTTCTTCTCCGGCGACAGTCGATACGACTGTCGCCCTACTGCTCCCCCTTCGTCCCTGCAAGTAAGTTAGAACTACTCCCCTTCCTCTCCTCTTTCTTTCCCCGGTTTCAATTTGTTCAATTAAGCCCTCGACCGACCCTGACCATCGTCACCCCCTTCGTCTCCGGCCACCCTCCGGCGAGATGTTCCCATCGCTCCACAGCCTCACACACCTCGCCGACCCTCACCGAACCTCCGCCTCATCACACTGAGCACCCCCCACCCCTCCACTGCCACTCCACACCTCCGTAACGCTCCCCCGAACAAACCCATTCCTCCGGTTGCAGTCCAACCTAGGGCTGCCGCCAGACACCACCTTGCGGCTTGCCGCGCAGCTCCTCACCTTCGCCGTGCCACGGCGAAGGTTCCCCAGTGGTTTGATCAGGCCGAGAGGCCATATTCGTGTCCGACAGGTTTTGAGGTTCGACCGCCATTAACGCACATTGAAGCAGCTTCTCCCGCGCTCCAGGCTTGAGGACTCCAGGTCTCCAGCTGCTGCGGATTACGGGGAGTCTTGCGAAGGCAGCCAGCCAGCAACCTACGCAAATCGAAGTCGCAGCTGCAGAAGCTAGGCCGCGATCTCCCAGCAGGCGCACGCGAGGAGAGGTTTCCGTTTAGTCCCACATCGGTAAGCCTCACAACCTTTCCACTGTTTAAATTGATTTTGTGCATTAGCCTTACTGCCTCAGCACACGGGGTGAGGTCCCCTTTCACCCGCCCGGTTACCCGGTCTCGTCCGCGCTCACGCCCCGCGGACCTGACCCGACCCGACTTAGACTGACCTGCACTCCTCGCCCACCACGCACGCCGGTGGGCCTGGACCCGGGCGCGACCCGAACCCGATTACCCGGTAGCTCTGGGAGAGCTTTCCCAAGAGTGGTTTCAGAGAGAGAGAGAGACGCGGGGGGAGAGGGTAGAGTAGGTTTTGTCCTCTGACGTAAGCTCTGAAGTGTGCAGGCACAGGTGAAGAAGAAGAACCGCGGAAGAAGAAGGAAGCTGAGGGAGACACTGTAGCAACAGGCAGTTTAAGTCGTCTGATTTGGAAATCAGACGACGTCCTGAAGGGAAAAGAAGAAAGAAGGAGGGGCGACGTCCTGACTGGAAAAAGAAAAGAAGAAAGAAGGAGATCTGAAGAACAACAGAAGAAGGCGAGGCAGAGGAGAACACAAAAGAACAAGGGAAGAACTGAAAGAAGAAAAACAAAGAAGAAAGAAGAAGATCTGAAGAAAGACAGAAGAAGAAGGAAGAGCATCACCACTGCAGAAGAAGAACATCACCTCTGCAGACAAAGAAGAAGAAGATCTGAGACGAGGAGAAAACAAAGAGAAAAGAAGACAACAAATTCTTTCTCTCTCTCTTTCTTTATTTTTGTAAAAGAAACATGTATATCTCTAGAATACAACTTGCTCCCTGAGTTCGACCTCGGGAACTCTTTTATTTTCCGAGTAAAAAAATTTATATTTGAAATGTTGGCAATAACTGGCTATACTACAACGCTATAACAATAAAACCCGGTTGCCTACGACGCGTTTCAACGTGCTACTTCTACTTTTCAAAAAAGACTGCAATCAAGATCGTTCCCACGAGGAACATTCGAGATCAAGAGAAAGACCTGAGCAATAAACTAAGAAAGAGTAAAATAAAGAAAGAAATTAAAACAACAGCTACTTGTTTACCTTTACTGTTTTCTTAGCTAGCTGGTTGCCATTCTATTAAGCGTTTCGCTGACGTGTCACCTTTGTCACCTTTTCAGGACCAGGTGTTGAGCAGTCAAAGCCTGCGGCTGCGGAGGGTGCTGGGCCTAGTAGAGCCCAGTAGTTCTACTTGTGTTGTACTTGCTGTACCATTTTTTTGTTGTAGTGAGTATATTCTGTTACACTTGTACTCTTTTATTGTAAGCATCATATTTCTGTACCTATTTGAATTCTCTACTATTGTGGTGGTATGTACTGTAGTAGTTCTTTTCTTTACTGCTGTACTTTTGTTACTGTTAGTTACATGCATGATGAATGTGGTTTATTTTACTGTTCTTTTGGTTACTTTCTCGTTGGATGACTGGATCTTGGGATCAGTCGAGTCGGCCCGATTCTCGTGTCTCGTAGGGATTCGGGAATCGGGTCGTAACAAGATGGTATCAGAGCAAGGTCGTCCCGAGAAGTGAACCAACTGGCTAGAAAATAACCAATTCACATGCCTGTAACTAGAGTAGCCACCACAACGTACCTTTTGACATCTGTTTTGAGACTTCTTCGTTGAATATCGATTTGTATTGACGTCTTTTTTGTTTCGTGTTCGCATCTCCTTGCCGGAGATGCCTCGACAAGGACGTAGCGAGGCGGGTCGCGGACGCGGTCGAGGACGAGGTCGGAGGGGCGGGCGCATCGAGCCTGACACCTCAGTGGACCAGCCACTCTCCCGGGCATTCAGGCCCAGGACCTCGCCTAGCTGATACGGGACATCGTGCGAGAGAAGCTCCACCCACCGCCACGAGCGCCTCTCCCTGGGGCTACGGAGGGGGAGTCCTCTGTGGGACCATGCGACGGACATGGCGCTAGACGCGGGGGAGGGGATGGGCCTCCACCGCCCCCACCTTCCTCCGGCACTTCCGAGCATGAGGCTTCTTTACCTAGAAGTGCACCAGCATCTCCACTTCAGCGCCACTTTGAGCTTTTCGGACAGTTCCGGAAGCTGAAGCCCCCCTCCTTCAAAGGGGATGAGGACCCAACCGAGGTGGAGGATTGACTCGAGCAGATCGAGAAGGTTTTTGACACCCTTCGCCCCCCTGTGGAGTGCCGCGTGGCCTTTGCTACGTACCATCTGGAGAGCGCTGCCCACAGGTGGTGGAGGGCGATCAGGGGTCAGGAGAGGGACGAGCCGACTTGGGATCGGTTCGTCACCCTCTTCTGCGAGAAGTACTTTCCCCAGACGTGGCAGGACCAGAGGAGGCGGGAGTTCCACACTCTCCACCAAGGGACGATGACTGTGAGTGCGTATCGTACTTGTTTCCTGGAGCTGTCTCGTTTCGTAGCAACAACCGTGGCTACTGAGGAGGAGCGCCTTTGGAGGTTCACCGAGGGGCTCCGACTTGCGATTTGGGGGTATGTTAAACCCCTGAAGCTACCTACGTTCTCGAGGGTGGTAGAGGTAGCTATGACGTACGAAGAGACCAACCTGTCCGCATGTGACACTAATAGCTGGCAGAAGCGGCCCTACCAGCCAGACTTCTCACAAGGTCGACGAGAGAGGAGACACGTGGCGCCTGCAGGAGAGCCGTCACATTTTGCGGGGCCATTAGTGGCCTTTGGGGGCCCCTGACAGGGGCCAGCTGCTAGCACTAGATCTCCGCCCAGCCGTCAGCAGGGACCCACTGAGGGCGGGAGTCGAGTCCCCCTTTGCTACCAGTGTGGCTAGCCGGGCCACATTAGGAGGGACTGCCCGTCTAGGGCAGGAGGTCAGCAGATGCTTCCCACATCGAGCACTGGAGGGCGAGCAGGAGGCCGCAGATTCCAGGCGCGAGGAGGACAACAGTCGCAGGGAGGGTACCAACTAGCGGCTACTCGTCCAACGCAGAGTGTGGCTACTTCGTCTGCACTTAGGGCTGAGGGGCGTATCAACGCCCTGACACATAGGGATGCCAGAGCTTCGGGATCAGTGGTGGTAGGTATGGTTTCAGTTTCCGGCAGACTTGTTTACACGTTTTTCGATTCCGATGCCACGCACTTGTTCGTTGCGGCCAGTTTTGCGGTTAGCTTGGGGCAGGACTGTATGTTGTTAGAGGATCCATTCCTGATCAGAGGTCCGAGTGGTCAGCTGTTTGTAGCTGAGGAGGTGTACATAGGTTGTGAGGTCAGTGTTGGGGGACACAGCTTTCCCGCTGACCTGATTATGATACAGATGGAGGACTTTGGCGTAATTCTGGGGATGGACTGGCTGTCCGCTTACCACGCCTTGGTGGACTGCTTTGAGAGGAAGATCATCTTCTCCATACCGGAGTTGCCTTCTTTCGAGTTCCACGGGTAGCCAGTGGATGGAGGCTTTAAGTGCATTTCTGCACTTCGGGCGGCGAGACTTTTGAGCCAGGGGTGTGGGGGCTTCCTAGCTTGTGTGGTGGCGGAGCCCAGCCTTGTGGCAGACTTCCAGAGTATCCCGGTGGTCAGAGAGTACCCCGACATGTTCCCAGATGAGTTGCTAGGACTACCGCCCGAGCTTGAGATCGAGTTTGAGATCTCACTGGTACTGGGGACTAGCCCCATCTCCACAGCACCGTACAGGATGGCACCACTTGAGCTGCGAGAGCTCAAGTCTCATTTGCAGGATCTTCTAGAGAAGGGCTTTGTGAGGCCCAGTGCGTCTCCATGGGGAGCCTCGATTTTGTTCGTAAAGAAGAAGGATGGTACCCTACGCCTTTGTGTGGACTACAGACAGCTGAATAGGGTTATCATCAAGAATAGGTATCCGCTACCGATGATTGATGACTTGTTTGACCAACTGCGAGGTGCCACGGTATTCTCCAAGATCGACTTGAGGTCTGGATACCACTAATTGAGGATCACGGAGGCAGACGTCTCCAAGACAGCTTTCCACACCTGATACGGACACTATGAGTTTCTGGTCATGCCGTTTGGGCTGACCAATGCCCCCGCTGCCTTCATGGATTTGATGAACCGGGTGTTTAGACCGTACTTGGGCCAGTTCATGGTGGTATTCATTGATGATGTGCTCATCTATTCTCGAGATCAGATGCAACATGGACAACACTTGTGGATGGTTTTAGACACACTGAGATGACGTAGGCTGTACGCCAAATGCAGCAAGTACGAGTTCTGGTTGAGGGAGGTGACCTTCCTGGGTCATGTGATCTTCGGGGATGGCTTGGTTGTGGACCCAGCCAAGGTTGAGGCAGTGCTCAGGTGGGAGAGACCGCGTACAGTTACTGAGATCTGCAGTTTCTTGGGACTGGTAGGCTACTACAGGCGGTTTATCAGGGGCTTCTCGCAAATTGCACGTCCTATGACACAGCTGACCCGGAAGGACGTGCCCTTTTCTTGGATAGACGCCTGTAAGGCGTGTTTTCAGGAGCTGAAGGAGAGGCTGACTTCGACTCCCGTGCTTACCATCCCAGATAGTAGTGGCGGGTTCGTTGTGTACACGAATTCCTCTTTGCAGGGGTTAGGGGGTGTGCTCATGCAGAGGGGTCACGTTGTCGCTTACGCTTCGCAGCAACTGAAGTCCCATGAGCATAGCTACCTTACCCACGACCTGGAGCTGGTAGTTGTTGTCTTTGCATTGAAGACTTGGAGGCACTACTTGTACGGTGAGACTTTTGAGATTTTCACAGATCATAAGAGCCTCAGATACTTGTTTGATCAGAAGGAGCTCAACATGAGACAGAGACGTTGGTTGGAGCTCCTGAAGGACTATGACTATAGCATTTCCTACCACCCGGGAAAGGCCAACGTGGTGGCTGACGCCTTGAGCCGGAAGGCGCCCGCCCACTTGACCAGTTTTCAGGAGCAGAGTTGGAGCCTCTTGGAGGAGATGGGCAGTTGGTGACCCCTAGAGTTACTGGGGCACTGTGGGGCAGTGACTGTGACACGACAGACGAGGCCAGAGCTGATAGACCGCATCATCACAGGGCAGATGGCCGACTCGTACTTACAGTCATTGCGTGACAAAGTATTGTCAGGAGACCCTGGAGACTTCTCTTTTACAGACCAGGTACTGCGCATGAGGGGACATTTGTGCCTTCCCAGGGATGAGGAGCTGTTGAGAGAGCTCCTAACTGAGGCACACGTTTTCAGGTTCACCGTACATCCCGAAAACACAAAGATGTACCATGATTTGAGGCGCGACTTTTGGTGGAGGGGAATAAAGCGGGATGTAGGTGAATTCGTGCAGCAGTGTTTAGTGTGCCAGCAGGTGAAGGTCGAGCATCAGAGGCCTACAGGGCTGTTGCAGCCACTTCCAGTGCCAGAGTCGAAGTGGGAGAGCATCACCATGGACTTGGTGGTGGGCTTGCCCGTTACCCAGCGAGGACACGACGCAGTCTGGGTAATCGTTGATAGATTGACGAAGACGACACGTTTCTTGCTGATCTGAGTCACCTTAGGACCAGCGCAGTTGGCAGAGAGGTATATCCGTGATGTGGTACGTCTACATGGAGTTTCATGAGAGATCGTATCTGACCGGGATACCCGTTTTATGTCCCAGTTTTGGGCTGAGTTTCAGCAGGCCCTGGGGACGCGGTTGAGGTTCAGTACAGCATACCACCCCCAGACGGATGGATAGTCTGAGAGCACGATACAGACACTTGAGGACCTTTTGCGTGCTTGTGTATTGGACTGGAGGGGCTCTTGGGAGGAGCACTTGCCCCTGGTGGAGTTCGCATATAATAACAGTTATCACTCGAGCATCGGCATGGCACCCTACGAGGCTTTGTTCGGATGAAGGTGTACGGCACCCTTGAGTTGGGTTGAGGTGGGGACCAATTGGGAGGTTGGCCCCAGGCTGATTCGGCAGAGTCAGGAGGTAATCGAGCAGATTCACAGGTGACTCCGCATTGTCAGGAGCAGACAGAGGAGCTATGCAGATCGGAAACGCAGAGAGGTACAGTTTGAGGTTGGGGACCACGTCTTCCTTCGCATTTCACCCATGAAGGGTCTGCAGCGGTTTGGGGTGAGAGGGAAGCTCGCGCCAAGGTTCGTGGGACCCTTTGAGGTCCTAGAGTGGGTTGGACCCGTTGCTTACAGGCTTGCCCTTCCTCCCCAGCTTTCTGGTGTGCACGACGTGTTCCACGTGTCCAACCTTAGGAAGTACGTCGCTGATCACAGTCACGTCCTGAGCTACGAGAGCGTCGAGGTGGGTAACGACCTGACCTTCCCCGAGCGGCCAGTGCAGATTCTTGATAGAGCCGTCCGGAGTCTGAGACGGAAGCAAGTACCCTTGGTGAAGGTTTTGTGGAGGAGCCAGCGGTACAAGGAGGCTACCTGGGAGCCTGAGGCGGCGATGCGGGAGTGGTACCTGGAGCTCTTTGAGGGTACGCCCTTTCGGACCGGCTTCAGTCCTTTTTGAGTTTGTTATGCGTATATCATTCTTTTCCGCACTCTAGTTAGCGCAAGTTTCTGGGACGAAACTTCCTTTGAGTTTGTTATGTTGTTAAGACCCATGACATCAAACGTTTTTAAGACGTCTGGGAGTTGGTCTAGACGTCTGGTCAGACATCTAGAATTAAATTTTTGCGGCGTTTGATTGCGAGTCTGCGTGCGTGCACGCGCAGACTGCGCCCGTCGACCTGCAGGCGTTCTTTTGTTCTTTTCTCTCTCCCTCCCCCGACGCCTTCAAATACCCTCTCCCCCTTCCCTCTCCCTCACCCACCACTCCACCGTCTCCTCCTTCTTCTTCAGTGTTAGCGTGAGAGTGAGAGGGCGAGGGCAGCAGCTGCTGCCGGGTGCGCGCAGGGAGGAGGAGGTGCAGTGAGAGGGAGAAGAGGCAGAGTGCGTGAGGAAGAGAGAGAAAGCTCGCCGGAGTAGCCCAGGGTCGGCCGGCGGGCGCACAACGGCAGAGGGGTGCTGGGGAAGTTACCCCGGTGCTGCTGCTGCCCAGGCAGCAGGAGGACGAGTGCGATGCGGCGCGGCCGTGCACAGCCGGAAGAAGGCGAGAAGGTTCTGATTCTGGGAAATTTTCCCAGAATCAGATGTTTGAACCTACGTCCAGATGACGCAGGAGATGTCTGGAGGGAGATCCAGACGTCTAAAAGGTACGATATTCTCAACCTCCTTCTTTTTGCGGATACGGCCATGCAGGTCATTTTGTCGAAAGCTCTGAGATGTGGTTGTGTTGTGAGTGTTTGCGTATGCGTGCAGGTTTCAATTTTGGAAGGCGCAAGGACACGGCCTCCCACACAGATCAGACGTTTGGGCAAGTCACCAGACGACATAGAGCATCTCCAGACGTCTAGAGTGATAGACGGACGTTTGGAACTAGGTCCAGATGGTTCAGTGGGATCCTGAACGTCTGAAGAGTAGCGCAGAAGTAAGGTATGACCTAGACCATCCTTTAAGACTTCTGGAAGGTGTTCCAGATGTCAGATTCGGGGCAGAGTTGTCATTTTTGACCTGTTTAGGGTACGTTTGAAGTCCGATTTCTGCGTTTGAGATTCCGTTCTTCTCAGAATTTGTTCCTCTACTTGTTTAAAATAGTTTTATTTTGCTCTGAGTGGTTCTTTGTGATTGATCCTTGTATTAGGACCTCATCCTGTTGCGGCTCTAGGGGTTGCGGAGGCACGCAGACATGTCGATTATGCCCCCACTACTTCCGATCTTGCGGGTAGAGTGGCTTCCCTTGGTTATTTACCAACATTAATGCATCTTTGAGATAAATAATAGATTCTAGGGTATGGCATGAATCCTAGGACTAGAAAACTAGATTGAATGATAGATTCTAGGGTATGGCATGAATCCTAGGACTGGAAAACTAGATTGAATGATAGATCCTAGGGTATGACATGAATCATAGGACTGAAAAACTAGATTAAATGATAGATCCTAGGGTGTGGCATGAAACCTAGGAACAGAAACACTGAAACGAACGTCGTGAATACATGAATTGCAGTCTTGGAAAAGTAGAAAGAATAATGATAATTGCCTGTAATTGGATAACGGCTACTTGTATATGAATGTATATTAAATATTGGAAACACGGGCTATATGAGAATAAAACTGAAATGATGAAACCTAAAATGGCTTAGCTAGAGAATATGAGAATGAACCCTATGGGGAATTAGGAGTAGAGCTCCTAGAAGATAAACAGAATGGAACTGGGAAAGTGGATGGGAAAGTGAGCTGGCCCTTGAGTACAGAGTACCAAGGAGAGCGACTGTCCCCCTGTTTAGTGCAGAGCGAAGCTAGCCTCCCCAGGGACCCGGGGTTAGGTTTGGCCACTTTGTACCGACTTTTGGCCCTCGCGTACACAGTACCGCGGAGAGCTACTAGTGTAGAGAGAGCGCTAGCCACCCCACGGGCCCTGGGGTTCTACTAGCCATCCTACACCGACTTGTTAGGCCCATTGGGCAAACCAGGGTAGTCAGGTGAGGGTGCACAGACTGTGGAGGGGCAAGACCCCTATTTGGTTACTGTGGAGGGGCTAGACCCCTGTTACTGAGAAGGGCTTTGCCCTATACTGGTTCCGAGCTGTTCTTTGGGTGCACCCGTTAACGGAAATGACTGACCGCGTGCCAGTGCAGGGTAGCTATCCGTGCATTTATCGTGCATGTCGTAGTCACCGTTACGCCTGTCAGCGATCTTGGGGTGGTTGACTGAGGGTAGGACCACCACGGGGGACTCTCCCGGCCAGGAGAGCACCACATGCTACTTCTACTTTTGGGAAAAGGCTGCAATCAAGATCGTTCTCACGAGGAACATTCGAGATCAAGAGAAAGACCTGAGTAATAAACCAAGAAAGAGTAAAATAAAGAAAGAAATTAAAACAATAGCTACTTGTTTACCTTTACTATTTTCTTAGCTAGCTGGTTGCCACTTTACTCAGCGTTTTGCTGACGTGTCACCTTTTCAGGATCAGGTGTTGAGCAGCCAGAGCCTGCGGCTGTGGAGGGTGCTGGCCTAGTAGAGCCCAGTAGTTCTACTTGTGTTGTACTTGCTGTACCATTTTTCTGTTGTAGTGAGTATATTCTGTTACACTTGTACTCTTTTATTGTAAGCATCATATTTCTGTACCTGTTTGAATTCTCTACTGTTGTGGTGGTATGTACTGTAGTAGTTCTTTTCTTTACTGCTATACTTTTGTTATTGTTAGTTACATGCATGATGAATGTGGTTTATTTTACTGTTATTTTGGTTACTTTCTCGTTGGACGACTGGGTCTTGAGATCAGTTGAGTTGGTCCAATTCTCGTGTCTCGTAGGGATTCGGGAATCGGGTCGTACCAAGCGTTGTGCATGAGTTAGAGTGTGCTGTGTGCAAGTGTATATGGTATACTGTATGTGTAAATAGTGTATAAATATATGTACATGCAGCTAAATAGAGCAGTACATAGTGTATGTATATAGTATATGTATAATAGTATATATGTATAGAGTATGAATGTAAATAATGTATATATGTGGAGTAAATACGTATGTATAATATACATATATATACGTTATAAGTAAAGGATAGTAGTATACATATAAGCCTTATTATGTATATATATATTTGTAAGGTCCCTTTAGTGACAATTAGATCCGTCACTATAGGTGCATATATATGTTAGTAAATATAGTTCTTTTGCCTTATATTTTGTATATATGTTTTATAAGGCTATAGTGACACCTATATACATTATTGTATATACATTATATGTTACTAAAGTTATTAGTATAGGTTAGTATAACTTAGTTTAATATATAAATTAATAGTTATTTTTGTACCTATACTTAGGTATTATTTAAGATAATTGTATATAACGAACATAGAGCAGTCGTATTTAGTTTTTGATGGCTGTTTAGTTGTAAATATGTTTAAGGCATTGTAGTTAGCATTAATTGATTTTTTTTTGTACATAATTAACTCATTTATTTATTATTTGATTTATTGATTCATTTAGTAAACATAATTGACATTTTTGAAATAAAATAACATTTTTTGAACATAGAGAGTGATTTATATCAATAATTGCTTCCCAGTGAATGACATGGAATCAACCAGTAAAAATTATGTAAATAAATAAATTGACACGATATCTATTTGTATTGTAACATTATATTACAACAACGACATAATAAAATCACATTTTTAACAAGCAAATAGTTTTTGTGACCAGTAGTTCTCCTTCATCCATTCAAGAACATTACTTAAGTAAAACCCGGGATATATAGCTTAGGATGTAAGGCTGGGCTCTGAACACTCGGCATTAACGAGGCTCTCCCAGTGCAACGTGATAGCCATACCCATAGGGGCCTTTATTAGTCCTGATATAAATAAAGTTCATTTTATTGTAAAGGCTTCCTAATTTTGGCCTTTGTGAAACCTCATGTTGTCAAGGTTGTGGTTGCTCATAAGTCAACTCAGTGTGTGAGGGTTTAGATGCCTAATTTACAAAGAGTTCCAAGTTAGAGGGTGAACAATTAAACCATATACTTCTTGCCTCATAGACTTAGAATCTTGGTCAACTCGATTCTTCGAGAATTACATGAAAAACCTTAGGCTTAAAGGTATACCCCCATTGATTAAGTTGGCTCACAACTTGAAGAGCTTGTAAATCAATTCTCCAACCCTTACCTTTAAGCCTAGTGATTTCTTAAGGACCTTATCCTCATTATCCTACTTGAACTATGCAAGTATGCTATTTATAAAGTTTTTTAAAATTATTTTCCAAAATTTTATATTTTTTAAAATTTTTCAAAAATAAGGAAATTATCTAGAAACTAAAAAATGAACTACAATATCAAATGGTTTATCCACCCCCCATGCTTATTTCATGCAATGTCCTCATTGTATTCATGAAAAGGGTAGAAAAGAAATCACTTGGTATTGGGGTTGGCATGACTGAATATTTATTTTGAGATCTGGAAAACTAAAATGAAAGTACACCTAAATAGTTATACGATTAATGTTGGGCTACCTTTCAATGAGCGCTAAGTTTATTACCTTCAGCAAGATAGAGACCAAATAAAGAAGAAATACAAAATTCAATAGTGTGGGACAAGAGGAGGATCAAAACATACTCATTTAGGTTCACAAATAAAGGTCCACAGATGTGGACCAACTGGTGGTGGAGCCCCATATCCCTAGGTTGGATGGTTTTAAGGTGAAAAACAAAGTCTGCCCACATCCTATGTTCCTTTGCTATATGGGCATGGGGCCTAGTTTTAGGTTTTTGAACATGTAACCCCAATCAAAAATTTCAGGCACATGATAAGTATCTTCCATAAAACGCATGTGACCAATCAGAATTCAACTCAAAGTGATCATGCATTGTTTTCTTATCCATGAGTTCCAAGTTCCTAGAATTAAAGATGTCATAAGGGTCCTCATAGAGGGTGGGTGACTTTAAACACACAGGAACCCTATGTTGCGTATTTGTTTCTCTCCTAGATTTTTCTTTCCAAAATGTCACATCTGTTTTCCTATCCTCCACAATTATTAGTTCTGCATTCGAGATTTCCAATGTGTCATTGACCACTTCTAAAATGTCCAAGTCCTTAAAGTTAGGATCATTTATAGTGGACTTGGGTTGATCAAATTCAAGCCCAATAGATTTTTCATCCAATATCGGGGGCTTTGACTGGGGGGTGGGGCTAGGAATCAGGTCCTTAGAGATCTCTAAAGTTAACTCATTCACTTCTGCCCCATTAAAAGAGTTGTCAAGTAATTGTTCATTAGATTCCTCAAGCTCGTTTTCCTCATATGGTGTCTTGTTAATGTGTTCATGCAATTCAGATTCTCCCGGTGAGATACCATCATTGACATATCCCTCATCTTCAGAATCAAAAAATCTATGATCCTAAAAAATTGATCAAAAATCATACTTGGATCCTTAAAGGTATATTTTTCCTCGTTCCCTAGTTCTATGATCGTGGATGAAGGACTTGATTCTTCCTCAAATTATATGGCATGCTTTACATCCTTAAGATTAGTCTCGTCATCCAATGTCTCATTTGGCTTAATTAAGTTCTTCCCCACAGGTATGTGTAAAGATTCGTCAACTACTTCAACATAAGCATGGTCATCAGTGAGACCCTTCATCGTGAGAGTCATCCCAAGATTTAGATGAGAGCAACCACATATTTCATCCTCAATTTTGACATCTTTGAAATTATGACCCCAATTCCTATTAGTTTCATCTTCAACCCTTTGGAGTAATTCTGTTATCATTTTCTTGAAGTTATTGATTGTTTTTATCAAAGGCTCCAATTTATCGCTACTAGGTATTGGTTGGGACTCTAAGGTTCAAAGACTTTGTGTTATCCTAGCCAACACATTCTTTTAGGCTAAGGTTAATTGGGTCTTGAGGTCTTGCTCTAGGCTAGGTGGACTTGAGTGTGGACTACGAGAGTTAAGATATGAGGGTTCCTAATATTCTCCCTGGTGGTAGGTCGTGTTGGGTTGGTCTCTAAAGTTCGATGTCTTATTTGGAGTGGGGTTTTGGGGAAGGTAAAAATCAGAGTTCCGATATCTAGGGTTAGACCCTGGATATTGGCAGTCATGGTATCCTTCGTGTGTATAGGTCCTCTGAGATTATTCTTGGAGGGGTGAGGACCTATGTTGAGTGTAAGCTTAAGAGGGATAGGAGTTAAGTTGCTGATATCCAAGGTTGGACCCTAGATAAGGAAGTCCCAAACCATATCCCTGTCTAGGTTCAGGGTTATCCCAACTAGAAGATGGGAAGTTGAAGGTTGAGTAGGGATAACAATCATGTTGGGGAAAGGTCAGATAGGAGGGATAAGCATCAAAACCCATGATTTGGAAGAATTAGAGGGAAGAGGAGAATAAGAGCGAGAAACGCCCACCCCTACAAATAAGTAAGCAGTTCTAGCCCTAGAAGTGTGACCCTAAATGACCTAAGTCTCTAAAATATAACTCTCACCACAAGCCAAATTAGTGTTGTCCTTAATCCAAAAGCCAGTTAAGTTGGGTCAGCGGAGTAGAGGGAGTGCTTCCCCAAGGGGTGCTAATTGAGTAACCTTTTTCTCAGCTTAAGCCATTTGATAGTTAGGCCCCCAACTTAGCATCTTTTGAAAAAAGCAGAATTCACTAATTAGACCTATGGTGTGGCTCCATACTTTGAGACTAACTCGAATGAACCTTGGGGCCAATGTCTAATCAATTTTATAGGCTTAGGATTGTGCGTGCTCAAGGATTAAGTGAGGGGCTGTTGAATTCGTAGAGTGTGTTTGATAGGAAAAGCATCATAGTATAGTGCGCAATACGTCAAACAAAAATATTTATAAAAAGATAACGAGCCTTTGAGTCTCGGTTGTTCGTCTTTGGGAGGCGTTTGTTTTAATTCTGAATCGATCTTTTATCGCTTTACTTTGTTTTAAGTCGCACGTCGGTTTCTAATCTTCGAATTAAGACTTTGCTACTTCTATTATGGATTCTACTCATGTGTGCGTGCGTTAAATAGATAACAAAGGTAAAAGTGTGAGTTTTGGTGCACACGATTCTAGTGATGTGGTGGCTATTTACAGAAAATGCGTCTATAGTTAGATTTTCTATATTTTTCGGAACCAACATGCTTTTTGTGAAATATATAAGTAAGTGAAAATAGGCAACTTGAATCATGCAGAAAAGATGGCAATCAATAAGCTCATGGTGATTTCAAAACATAGAGATGTATATAAAAATGTATCTTTCATTCATTCATTTGGAGAAGTGTTTGCAACATGAAATGTAGAGGAAAGCTTGTACAGGAATGCTTAGAAATGTAAATCTAACTACCAGAAAATGATCTCATACAAGAATTTACGGGGGGATTTTGCATGCATCTTTGGGGGAGAATAAGGACTACACTACTAAGCAGTAAATATAAGCAGTAAATGTAAAGAGCTAGCTACTAATCTATTAGAAAGTGAGGGCATTCGAAGGTGGGCTCCGATGGCCTTGGAGTGGTTGGGAGGAGAATGAGGGGCGGCCGATGGGACTTAGGTCGGCCCTTGGAGAGAGGTTGGAGGAGTGATCCAGCATCCTGGCGTGGTGTCCTTCATGATGGTGCTCAGCTCGTGGAGATGGAGTGGAAGTGGCTAGCCTAAGTGGAGGTGGATGTGAATGGAGCCAAGTATGTATGGCCAAGAGTGGATGGGTGAAAATGGCCACCCCTTGGGTCTTTTTATAAACCTAAGGGAGTCTCTTTAGAGAAGTGTGGAACTCTCTAGACAGAGTCCAAGAGTGGCCGGCCAAGAGAGAGGTTGGTGGTTTCTTAGATCCACCATTTGTGGATCTAAGAATTGAATGCCTCTTGGTTGCTAAATTTGGCAACCAAGAGTTGGTGCCACTCCAAGAGAGTTCTAGAGAACTCTAGAGGAGTGTGTGTGAGTGAATGGGTGTGTGTGTGTGTGTGTGGTCGTGTCCTAGGTGTCTAAGAGGTCTAGGTTAGGTCCTAAGGGGTTTGGGTAGGTGTATACCTTGAATTAGGGTTGCAAACCCTAATTGCTAAGGGGTAATTGCAATTAAACTTAACCTATGTTTAATTGAATGAGTGTGAACCTAATTGAGAGTGAAGTAACTCAATTAGGTTGGGTTTAGGTCAATTGGACTCTCACTAAGTCCAATTGGACTTGTGTGGGTTAAGATCTGAGCTCAATTGGACTCAATGAGTCCAATTGGCTTAGGTGATGGTAATTGACTTTGATCTAAGTCAATTAGGTTTGGTGAGGACCTAATTAGGTCCTTAGAGAGGTCTAGAGGTGATATACTAGGGTTAGGATACCTTAATTTAGGTTCCTATGGGGTTGGGATTAGGTCTAGGGAGCTAGAGATCCAAGATCAAGGTTTGAATCTCAAAACAGGAATTGGAGACCAGTTCCAGACGTCCAAAAACATGATCATACGACTTATACTCAAAAATCAGAAGTCCATGCTTCAGTTCTGGACGTCCAATCTGAGTCAGGGGGAAATCTAGGCTCTCTTTTGGGTATTCTGCAGAAATTGGACGTCTGACAAAGTGTTTGGACATCCAATAACACTACAGAAGTGGGTTTGAGGTGTGCGGGAGTTGGCTAAGGGTTCTGGACGTCCTATAACTTATCTGGACGTCCAGATAAGGGTTGGAACTAGGATTTTGGGCCTTCCTAGGGTGCTGTGACCTAATCTAAGGGTGGCTAAGGCTTGGGGGAAGTCTCTAGGCTATCCTAGGGCTAGGATGGACCTAAGCTCTTCACATTTTATTTCTTTATTTCTACTTAATAGAATAGCAAACCTTGACTCCCTTACATCATTATTCCTACATCTAATCTAAGTCTTCTGCTCCAGCTCTGCTGCAACACCCATTATTCCTGATCCAGCTTCGGATCCTACTCCAGATCAAGCTTCTAATCAGCTTATTGCCTGCAATCGACATAATTCACTTAATCAACACATTATAACATTATTTAATGCATAGCTAAAGGAAAGCAGTAAAGATGCAGATAATGCTTATGCATGCATGAATTACCCTAACTTATGCTAAGTCCTAGCCTAATTTAGGTCAATTAAGACCTATGATTGTTGCGTAATCAGGGGCCTAGTATTAGGTTTGTGTGCCTTAATTAGATTAATTCAAGTGTGGTGTAAGTGCAACAACCAAAGGGTTCACAGATAAGGTTTTTTACAAATGATGTGTCTTTTAGGATTAAACCTTATTTAAGTAGCTTTTTAAGGTTCCACTTGTTAGGTATTTTCAATCAAGGTTCTTGTGAGGCACACAAAATTTTGCACACACGGATAAGAGTATTTTTTTTCTTTATCAAGCAAAGCAAAATGTGGTGCCTACTTGAGTCTTATTGTGGAATCCCTAAACAAGCCAATGCTACTTGTGAATTGATTTTATTAGTGAGTGGTGAGGCCTACATAAAGCAATCACTTGCTTTTGAGCACCACTCCATTAGTCACACAAAAATATATATATTTTTAATTTTTCAAGTTCTTTTTATAATTTTCTTGAATTTTTAGTGTGCTGGGGTCTAAAAGTCAGAAATGACACTTAGTTCTTAAAATGACTAAATCAATATGTGCATGTGCCCAAGAAATTCTCAAATCTTTTTTTTAGAGATTCCTCACTTGATCAAGAATCTTCTCCAAGTGATTTCAGTAAACAATGATGAATAAAGAATTCTAAAAAATTTAGACAAGGTCAGTTTTTTAGGTTCAGCTCAGGGCTTGACTCAGACCTAGTCTAAGAATTTTAAAATTTTTTCTATTTGGAGTTATGGCCCAAAATTTTAGTTGTGGGTTTTTAATATGTCTATATTTATTTATAATAATTAATGCCTAACTTATGCTAGTCTAAGGGTAATTTGGGTTAGATTGCATTTAGTTAGGTCAGATTAGACATTTTAGGTCATTTTGTTAATAATGCATACTCTTGGACTTTTATGCAATTTTTTTCGCAGTTATATCTGGTACCTTGATGTATTTATTTTTACATGAGAAGATACAAAATTTCAAGTTGATCAGAGCAAGTTTTATTGGACTTTCTGAATTGAGCTCATTTGAAAGAGGGCTAACCTAGTTGGTGACCTATTTGGAGACCTAATTCACTTAGACCCTAACCCAAATTAGGAATCTAATTACTTATCCTAGAAACCCCTTAGGACCAACCAAAACCTTGTCCTAAAATCATATAGTGGACAACCACTTAGGATACCTAATCCTATCCACCCAAAAATCCCAACAAAACCTAGGAAAACATAGAACATATCCTAACCCAACAATCCTTATTCGGCTATCTCTTTTATCCTCCAATAAATACTATTTTAGATGGTCAAAATATATCATAATTTATCCACCACAAGATCTAAATCCTAAGGTCCTAAATTGCCTACCTAAATCCCTATCTTAAAACCCTAAACCAAGTCCTATTCCTAATCCTAAACTTAATCTCGAAATTTGTAACAACATGACACAACTTGAGTATTTTGGCAATAACTTTCTCGTTTTAAATTCAAATTGAGTGATTCAAGTTGCGTTGGAAAGTTGGTTTCAAGGGATACAACTTTGCTTCATGTGCAACTTGAAATTCTAAATAGAAAGAGGTCAAAAATTTGAGAGAATCATAGCCCTCCACCATCCTCTCAAAGTCATCTTAGCCCTCCATTTTTTCTAACAAAAACCTAACTTATTCTATCACCTAGCCCTTAATCCTAACCCTTGATCCTTAAACCAGTTAATCCTAGGCCTACACCTTAGTGATCCTAGGCAACCTAAACCAACCAATAGGAAGCCTCTAAGCTTCTTATAAAAACCCCCAACCACCCCCTCCTTAGGCATTCAACATTCTTCCACTTAGTCTCCCATCTCCACATAGTCTCTACCTACTAGTCTTCTTCCATGCCATCCTTGGTGATTTTGGTGGGTGCACCTTTGCATTTGCATAAACGCTGTCGCTCCGAACATCGCCTTCAAAGCCCTTTGCATTTTTCTAGTCTAGTTCTAGTTATAGTAATTAGTTCTAGAAGCATTTCACTATTCGTAATACTAGTTCTACTTGTGATAAAACTCTTATCTTATTTAATAATGTTCTAGAATTTATTTTTTAACTTGTCTTCAGGTTGTATGCTTTCTAGTATTTAGTTAGAAGTTGCATGCTATTGGATTAGTTCTAGTAATCGTCTTACTTGATAATTGATTCTAGTTCTAGTTTGGAAAGCGATTTTAATCTGTTTGCCTCCCTACGAATGACTCAGACTATACTTTTAAATTATGATTCCCATATTTACGAGTTCAATCTGATTATAAATTCAAGAGTTTCTGTACACATTTTACTATGGCGAAAAGCGATTTCTTGCAATCACATTTGCATTCAGAACAGTTTTTGACTTCCTAAGCTACACTTAGGTGGATTTTGGTGATGTTAGGAGGTTATAAACTCACAGAAATGAATTTTCAAACTTATATTAGAGATCTGAATATTGGAATATGAGTGTTTTCTTGAGAGATCAAGTAAAACAAGCACCCACTTGGTGATTTTTTTTTAAAATTTCTTTTTGTGCATGATTTTTTAAAATGAAACAAACAATTAACCAAGAAAGCTACAAATCAATCTAGGGTTTATGCAACTCCTAAGTGGACATGTAGTTATCTTTTTTTTATTTATAAAGAGGGGGATATGGAGTACTTACATAAGTGTCTTTAGCCACACTTTGCTCCTAGTCTACCGTCTTGCTCTAGTCTAGTCATGCTCTTGCACGATTGTTCCTACACACAAGCAAATAGACAAAGTCAAAGTGGGTGAGATACATGGTAAGTCGAGTCCATTGCCTCCTTGGCAACGGTGCAAATTTGATATCTTAGAAAATTGTGAAATAAAAAAGAAGTATTCGACATCGTCGTAGTCATGAAATTCTCAAAACCAAATAATTTATTTTTATTTTACCTAGATGGTGAGTCCAAGGTTGTTTACTAGGAGGCAAGTGTTGGTCTCATTAGTTCTCATTTATTTTATTTTTGTGTTTTTTCTATATATTCATTTTTTAAAATATTTCAATAAGTTGCAAAATAAAAATATCAATGAGAGGGGGAGGCAAGAACATAACATAATAAAAATATTTCCTTCACTACCAAAGTTGTTTACAAATAAAATTGAAACTACAAGAGAGGGGAGAAGAAGATGTAGAAAGAGAAAGAGAAAGAGAAATGAAGAAGAGGCTCTCGGGTAGATGCTTGTGACGGGGTTGTCAAGCCCACCTTGAGACTGCCAGGCCGCCGGAGCTTTGAGATGGCATTGAGGAAGAGAGACACTGAAGAGAGGTTGAAGATGAAGTTGCACCACTCGGAGAAGTGCCACACCAAGGTGGTGGTGTGGAGAGGTTGAGGGAGGGAAGTTGGAGGACTTGGTGAAGGGGAGGGGTCTACACTAAGGGAGGTAGGGAGAAGGCTATGGTGAAATGTGGAGTTAAGGAGCTTCTCTAATGGAGCAATATGGTGTATTGAGCTTGTGTTTGTATCTTTAATGGGTGTATCTTGCCTTAAAGGGGGTTAAGGGGTATTTATAGGGCTCAAAGGAACCTTCAACAAGGCTTGGGAGCCTTCTCGTAGCCATTGGAGGAAAATCCCCGTTGATTTGGTCTAAATCCAAATCAAATCAGGAAATCAATGTTTCTCACAGCAGAAACGAACGTTTAAAAAATAGGTCAGACATCTGATATAGGATTTCTGGACATCTAACAAAAGGTATAGACGTCTGATAGAGAGGGTTAGTGTTATTGGAGTACATTGGATCTATATAGTGTACTTGTTACTAAGTGTTAGACGTTTGAAGGCTCATTACATGACGTCTGATATTAATTTCGAATGTCTAAAAATGTGTGGGTTTGTTCCTAGATTGTATCAGATCCAAATAGGGATATAGTGTATAACAGTCAGATGTCTACTGGATGTTTGACGATATGTTGGACATCTGATGGACATAATTACCTAGGAATTTGGATTTCTTATGAATTTAAGATTTGAGATATAGTTTGACAATTCTTACTTTAGGTTAAATTTAACCTAGCGTTCCAATGTTGGACATCTAGGACTATGTTTGTACGTTTGGAAATAATATTAAAATATTCCTAAGTATGGCTACAAAGATTTTGTTCTGATCAAGGTAGATTTAGGCTTAATGATCAGGTATTTAGATGACTGAGGGTGTGTCCATACATTTGTAGTGAATTATGGACATCTGAATATGAGTCTGGTCGTCTAAAGCCTAAATGTTTAATTTCTTAAGGTAGTATATATGGTATTTGGTCATCCAATCGTCCTAAGTATTAGATGACTTAAGTTTCCAAATCAGACGTTTGGAACCAATGTCAGACGTCTGATCCTAAGGTATGTGTTTTGTTTAAGAATGGATTTTGTTCTAAGTGTTTTCCTAAGTGTTGAGTGCCTAAGACAAGAGTTCCTATATGTAGATTGGGGCTCTTTACAACTCTTTCAGACTCAACAAATGGAAAAATTACAACTCTATTCAAGATAGATATACAAGTTATCCTTGGACCTAGACACTAACATCTTCATTTCGTGAGACTTACTTTTGAGAAAATATGAGATAGAACCTGCAATTTGGTTATGATAGAGACAAGAAATAATGATTCTATTAATTTTATTTTTCTTTTTGTTATTTTGTAAAATCATCAAAACATATATTAGGAGAGGTTGAATTAACAATTTCCTCCTTTTTGATGATTTTTAAAATCCTTTCTTAGGATCCATTTCCTCCCCCTTATTAATGTACTTTAAGCATTATTTCTATAGTTTAGTTAAAATCGAGTGTTCGCAAAAAATCGCTTTTATGAAGAGTCCAGGACAAGAAGATGAGAGCTTCGGGCTGGGCTTTTCTTTTTGAAAAGCTTGCTTTTAGATTGAGTGGTTGGAGTGGTAGGTTGCTCTCCAGAGGAGGGATGCTCATTCTCCTCAACTTTGTCCTCTCTAATGATTCCAACTTTCTACTTCTCCTTGTTTTGGCCAGGGAAGGGGGTGTTAAGACGTCTTAAGACAGTTAGGAGAAAATTCTTTTGGAAGGGCTTGTAACTACCTCTATTTTGATGCACCAAAATTATATTATTTGTCTAGACTAATCTTTCAGGAGTCTCTCGTTGACTCATGGAAAGAAGCAAAAAGCTCACTGCAATATTCTATTGAGTCTTTTACATTTCTTTGAGTCTAGATTATTTTGTAAGGAACCTCAAATTATTTGTCGCGCTAAACGTAAATTTCTAAAGTCAAGTTTTTAGGTTAATTGATTGACCAAATCTCTTTGATCGACCAAATTTTTAATTAATCGATCAAATCTATTCAAATTAGGAAGTTGATTTAGATACCTTTAATCGACTAATTAGCCTAATTAATCAACTAATAGGTGATCGATTAATTAAATAACTAGTTTGACCAACCAAAAGTCATTTTGATCGACCAAACTACCTTAATTGATTGACTAATTGGATTCGAAGAACTTCCTATTGAGGTCGATTTTATAGTGTAAATAGAGGTTCATGGTAGCCCTTTTTCATAACACATTCAAAGAAGAAAATACTCTAGAAAAAGAGCTCTCGTGCTTTCCTTCAAGTGCTTTTGCTTCTATGCTTTCAAAAAGCACACCAATCAAAATACCTCTATGAAAATATCACTTCGATTTCTTTTGAGGTTCCATAAGACTTTACTATATTTATCTTTATCTACTACTTTGATTTGGGTCCCAAGTTGTTGGGAAGACTCGTTGTTGTTGTGCTTCTCTTTAGGTTGATAAGAGAAGGTATTCTTCTAAGAGGTTGTGCCACCATCATTCAAGTGGTGTGTTAGTGGATTGACTAGCATTGCCTAGTTGGGAAAATCCAAGCTGAGAGGCTTAGCTACTGGTTTTTACCCAAGAGAGTTTCCACTATAAATTTAGGTGTCATGTGTGCATATGATTTTTCTATGACTGGAGTTTATCTTGTAGTTATTATTTTTAATTTGTTGAGCGATACTATTCACCCCTCCCCTCTAGTATACCGCTTAGATCCACAGGACGCACAGGGCTGTGTACAGGATGGTTGCTTTTTACAACCTGTGCAGTGGGCTACTACTTGCAGGGCCAAGAAAAGAGGTGGCTTGGGGGTGCGCAGGATGAAGGAGCTAGCTGATTCCCTCTTGTTGAAGTGGGCAGTTTGCCTCATGCAAGGTAAACAAGGTCATTAGCAAGAGGTGGTTCATGATTCTTATAGAGATGTTGTCCCCCCCGTTGTCCAGTTGCAACATCAGAGGGGAGAGTGCCCCTTTTGGCACTCTATTGTTGACATGTTGACAGAACTATTGAATGCAGAAAACTACGCGTTCACGGTTGGATTCGAAAACCGTCATTGTAGTTCGAGTTGCGAAGAAATCCGTTCAACAAGCAAAATTTATATCGAAAAATCTGTAAAGAAGTTCCGGGTCAAACACAGGGAGGCTACGTCGATCTCAAAATCCACAGTTATATTTTTTTTTGTATTTTTGTTTAAAAGGTGAAATAATCACAATGGAAGCAATATAAACAATAAGAGAGAGAGAGAGGAAGAACAATCACTTGATGTTTGAATAATGTTTTACAACTAGGAAAGTGGGAAATGATTACACTAGAAAGCTGGAAATTGTTACAACTAGAAAGCAGGAAATTCTACTCTAGAAAGCGATAAAAGAAAGGAGAGAGAGGTTATCCTCCTCGATGAATGCTTGGAGGACGAGCCAGATGGAGGCGATGCCTGGAAGACGGAGGATGAGGTGGAAAGGAGGACGAAGTCAGAAGAACGGAAACGAGGCAGCACGTTGTCATTGTCGCGGGATCCATTTTCAGAACGGGGGCAAAAACTTGATTTTAGCTCTTGAGGAGCATCACGGGTGTGGGACAAGCTTCTCTTAAGCTTTGGAGAGGGAGAGAGAAGGAAGGGATGAGAAATTCATGGGGTAGGGGCCTCCTTTTATAGTTGTAAGGAGTGGGGGCATTTTGGACATTTTAATTTCAAAAACATTAATTCAGGACCTTTAGTGACAGATTTATCCTTTACTAAAGGCCTGAACGTGGCCGACGTGCGCGCGCCGCGCGTGCCTCCTCACCTTCGACTGCCTCAATGCCTGCGCACGTTCAAAGGCTCCCAGCCGTCCGATCAAGAGATCGAACGGCTTAAAAAGCGTGCGCCCGCTCCTTCAAAACTCCTCTGCCGCGCACTCGCATGGGATGAGGCGTGCAAACACACGTCATCGCGTGCGTACGCTATCGACGATTCTCCCCACGCGCGCCTCCTCCCCTCGGCTGCCCGATCTTGATTTGACGACCCAATTGCGCCTGCGCTTGCGCTTGGCACGGCTTGAACGTGCATCCTTCGCTCACGAAGGAGCGCTTGACCGTTGCACTGAGTGCCCTTCTTTGTCGCGCGGATGAATTGAGTGCACGGCTCTTGTGGCCGTTGGATGGGCATTCAACGGTGGAGATTCATCGAGCGGGTGAAGAAGAGAAGTGGAGGCTGGTCCTTGGGGCAGGTTGGGCGGCTAAGATGGCACCACGTGGTGCCATCTTGGCCGTCCATCTTCTGAGTATTGTAGACGATGCCACGGGTGTTGGATTGAACCAATTTTCACACCGTTAGGTTGCGACTATCGATTCGAACCCATTCGTGCGGTCGGATTTGTCGTCTGAGGTGCGCATTAACACCATCTTGGCCCTTGATCATTAGGGTTCCTTGGTCTCTTTTTGGTGCTATGGATGTCCGATCAAGGCGATCTTGGAGTGGTTGAACTCTAATCATCACCCTAAGCAGATTCATACGGTTGGATCTTCGATTCGAGGCCCCGATTAACAAGTTGCCCTGTCCCTGGCCATAAAAAGAGATAATTACTATACAATTTATACAACTTGACCTAAATTCATGATTATGCATGCTATGTAATATTTACAATGTATGATGCTAATATAGTACTAAGAACATGCATTAATAGACATTTTAGGTTAATCAGATGTATGCACATCACACCCCCATGCTTATCTTTTGCTAGTCCCTAGTAAAAACTATATGCTATTTATAAAAGAATTAGGTTGGATTACTCGGGCATAAATCATTTTCAACATTAAGAAATTATTACTTAGGACCTGAACTTTCAGAGATACAACAGCGCCTGGGTATCTGCCAAAATATAGACTACCTCAAGCCCTCGCCTTATTTAAAGAAAGATCTCTTTTTTTCTTTTTCTTTTCTTCTAATTTTTTTTTGGATTTTTTAGTTTAGGGTTACAGAGTGGTTTTCTACGGCCACTCAACCCACCCAAGATTTGATGAGAACCCTAAGTTCTAAGTATCTTTTTGTGAATGTGATAAACTCGTTGATCGACAATCAGCTCTTGGGTATCTGCCTGAAGGTGTTTCTACGCCCCTAGCTTTCTCCCTACTTTTATTTTTTATAGGGTAAACACAGGGGTGAATCCATTGTATATCTCCTCAGCTTATTCTACTTCTCCGCTTCTTCCTAAGTGTTGGAATTTTTAGTTCATTTCTTGAACTAGGATCTAGACAACCGGTCGATGAGTTGTTACCATCGACAACTTGCCAGCCATACTTGTGCGGCGAAGTGTGGCTTATTTCTTTTGTTTTTTTTTTCCTTTCTTTTCTCCTTTTCTTTTTCTTTTTCTTTTCTTTTTGAACTTCCTTTTTCTTTTTAAGTAGGTGGCTTCCTTAGTCTAAGATTTACCTAAAGGCAGCAAGAAGAGAGTGGTCCAGTGATTGGGCTCTGGACAACCTACCTATGGGCTGTTACTCATGATAACCTGCCAGCCATATCACCCCAGAAGGTTCATTATCTACCAAATTTCCGTTAAGACCGCCAAATAATGAGTCAGTGACGAATAGTTTTTAGATGCTGAGACTTAAAGTTCCCTCAAATCATAGGGTGGGTTGATAAGTCATGTACTTATCACCCAAACTTATTTAATCAAATTAAAATAGAATTCAGGATGGTGAGGACTCGATAAACAAATCCACATTTTAGTGAATACCCAGGCTGATTAAGCCCAAAGACCTGAAGGGTCTTAGTGTTCAGATCCTACTGTAATATTTCCTAAGATTGAAAGTTCCTAATGTTCAAATATTCCTTCCTAATTCAATTTTTTTTATGTATATATAAGAAAATAAGTAGAATTTACAAGAATTCCACAGAGCTGACAAAATGATTCAGAAATGAATCAACCCCCCCATGCCTAGCTGATGCAATGTCCACATTCAGAATAAAAGACATGAAAGGAAGGGTAGAATGTAGAAGATATCACCTGAATATGAAGCTTGGGTCAGCTCTGAGTTAGATTGTACAACTACTGAGTTTAATGCCTTCAGCTAGGCGTAATCCAACCAAAGCAGTCACAACATAGCTAGAGCAACTATGTCTGAGACAGGTTCTGGAATAGTATGGTCAATAACAGGCTTCAGACGTTGACCGTTGACTTTGAATGAATTACCCATCTTCGGGTTAAAGATCTGAACAGCCCCGTTTGGAAATATCTGATCGATAATGAACGGGCCATTCCATTTCGACCTAAGTTTGCTGGGAAAGAGCTTAAGTCGAGAATCGAAGAGCCAAACCTTCTAGTTCAGCTCAAAGCTCTTGCGGGAAATCAATTGGTCATGAAGTGCTTTGGTCTGAGCCTTGTAGATCTTGGCATTCTCGTACGCGTCATTTCTAAGCTCCTCCAACTCAGATAGTTGGAGTTTCCTGATCTTCCTGGCTAAACTCAGACGTAGATTACATTGTTTGATTGCCTAGAATGCCCTATGTTCAATTTCTATGGGTAAATGGCATGCCTTTCCATACACCAGACAAAATGGAGACATGCTGATGGGCATTTTATATGACATATGGTAGGCCCAAAGAGCGTCCTCAAGCTTTTGAGTCTAGTCTTTGCGATCAGGCCTAACCGTTTTCTATAGAATATTATTGATCTCCCGATTGGAGATCTCGACCTGTTCATTCGTCTGGGGATGGTAAGGTGTAGAGATTCTGTGATTAATCCCGTATTTTGCTAGCAAATTACGAAACTAGGCATTAGTGAAATGAGTGCCACCATCGCTGATGATGGCCCTCGGAATCCCAAACCTGCTAAAGATGTTCTTCTTGACAAAATTGATGACCACTTTGTGGTCATTGGTTCGGGTGGGAATAGCCTTGATCCACTTGGACACATAATCAACAGCGACGAGAATGTACTAATGTCCAAATGAAGGGAGGAAGGGTCCCATGAAATTGATGCCCCAAATGTCAAAAATTTTGACGGGAAGAATTAGGTTAAGTGGCATCATATCTCTCTTAGTTATGCTCCCAAGTGCTTGGCATCGGGAGCATGACCGCAAGAAATCCTGATCATCCTTGAATAAAGTCGGCCAATAGAATCCAGATTGCAAAATTTTTTCAGCCGTCTTTTTCCCGGAGAAGTGTCCATCACACGCAGATGCATGGCAGAACTCGAGTATACTCTTGAATTCATTCTCCGGAACGCATCGGCGAATAATCTGATCAGAGCTGATGAGGTACAGTTCAGGGTCCTCCCAAAAGTAATATTTGGCCTTAGATTTGAGTCTATCCCGTTGTTGCTTGGTCCAATCCTAGGGAATTTGACCAACGGCCAAATAATTAACGATGTCAGCAAACCACGGGGTTTGGACACTTGAAACTGTAAGGATGGTCGCGTCTAGAAGAGTATTAGCAATCGGAATGTTCGGACGAGAACAATCACTCAGAAGTCTTGACAGATGGTCTGCCACCACATTCTGTACCCCAGATTTATCCTTGATTTCAAGATCAAATTCTTAAAGCAGAAGAATCCATCGAATAAGCCAGGGTTTGGCATCCTTTTTGGCCAAGAGATGTCTCAAGGCCGAGTGGTTGGTGTATATGATGGCGTCAGACCCTAAGAGATAAGCCCTAAATTTCTCCAAATCAAACACTACAGCTAGTAATTCCTTCTTAGTAACAGTATAGTTCCTCTGGGCCTCGTCCAGAGTTTTATTAGCGTAGTAGATGACAGAGGGCTTCCTGTCAATCTTCTGGCCCAAAACAGCCCCGACCGTGTAATCAGAAGCGTCGGTCATGATCTCAAATGGGGCTGTCCAAACTGGTGGTTGCAACACTGGAGCACAAGTGACTGCCGTTTTAAGAAAATCAAATGCCTTACGGGATGATTCGTTGAAATCAAACGACGTTTCTTTGGCGAGAAGATTGCTCAAAAGACGAGCAATCTTCGAAAAGTCCTTGATGAATCTCCTGTAGAATCCCACATGATCAAGAAATCATCGAATTTGTTTGACAAATGTGGGAGGAGGAAGTTTAGCGATAGCATCAACCTTAGCTTTGTCCACTTTGATTCCTTGTTCAGAGATTACATGACCCAAGACGATGCCTTCTTGTGTCATGAAATGACTCTTTTCCAAGCTAACGACCAGTCTTATTTTGATGCATCATTTAAGAATCATTTCAAGATTAGCTAGACAAGAGTCAAACGATTTTCCAAAAATAGAGAATCGTCCATGAAGACTTCCATAAACTCTCCCACCATGTCAAAGAATATGGCCAGCATACACCTTTGAAAAGTTGCAGGTGCATTGCATAAGCCGAATGGCATCCTACGGAAAGCAAAGGTTCCGTAGGGACAGGTGAAAGTCATTTTTTTCCTGATCCTCAGGATGAATAGGGACTTGGTTGTATTCTGAATAGCCATCAAGGAAATAGAAGTACTTCTGCCTAGCTAGTCTTTCAAGGATTTGATCAATAAAAGGTAAAGGGAAATGATCCTTTTTCGTAGTTATGTTCAGCTTCTTGTAATCAATACAAACTCTCGAAGAGGAAGCTGAACGAGTTGTGATATATTCTCCTTTCTCGTTAGTCACAACGGTAATCCTGGATTTCTTGGGAATAATTTGCACGGGACTTAACCAAGGACTATCAGAGATCGAATAAAGGATTCTTGCATCGAGCCACTTGATAATCTCCTTCTTGACCACTTCTCGCATATTCAGGTTTAATCTCCTCTGCATCTGGCAAGAAGGGCGGGATCCATCTTCCAAAAATATTCTGTGATTGCAATAAGATGGCTCGATCCCCCTAAGGTCATGAATGGTCCAACCAATTGCCTCCTTGTGTTCCTTTAGGACCTTAATCAATTTAATCTCTTGCTCCTTTGTTAATTTAGCATTGATAATCACAGGGAGCGTCTTATGTGGTCCTAAAAATTGATATTTCAGATTATCAGGCAATGGTTTCAGTTCAAGCTGGGGTGGGTTGATGATTGAAGTTAAGGAAGATGTTGATGAAGACTCATCAAGAGGAAGAGGTTGAGAGTGAACAAAATCAATAACCCCTTTAGAAGGTAGCAGGTTTTCCATAGAGGGTTGCGGGTTTGAATCATCATCAGAGGAGGAACTTTCAAATGCAGAAACCACCATACAAGTTTCAATATTCACATTATCATCCTCAAGTTCCTCAATAAATCCACAATCCTCGAATTTGTTAATCGCCTTAAAAATATCCAATTTCATTCTTTGATCCCCAAAGGCGATTTCCATGTTACCGTTCTCACAGTTAATGTTGGCCTTGGTGGTAGCCAGGAATGGATGTCCCAGAATGATGGGTGTGTTCCTCAGATTTTCAGGTACATCCATGTCAAGGACAAGGAAATCTATAGGAAAATAGAAATCCTTAACCTTAACCTCGCGGATTTGTGATCGAATGGTCCGCTAATTGTAGCGTTACTGAAGTCGGTTGAAGTTCACCTAATCCGAACTTCTCATAAAGAGAAGTTGGAATTAGGTTAATGGATGCACCCAGATCCAGCAATGCTCTATCAAAGGTGTAATCTCCGATGACACAAGAAATCAAAGGAGCACCTGGATCTCTCTTTTTCTGAGGGAGGTGGTGCAGGATAACAGAACTAGCTCGGAGAGTACCACCTTCCTTGGAATAGATTCTCTCCACTTACGCTTCTGTGTACATAAATCTTTTAAAAATTTTGCGTAAGCTGGTATATGTTTGATAGCATCGAGGAGCGGGATATTGATCTTGACATTCTTGAAAATATTCAGAAGCTCCTCATTACTATCAATAGACTTCTTCTTCCTTGATCTAATTAAGGCCTCAGGAAAAGGAACATGAGTCGGATCTTCGGAATCAGGTTCCCGAGCCTTGATTTCTTCTCCAAAGTTCTCCTTTCTCTCCTCAGGCTCTTCAGGATTCGGTAAATCAGAATAATGTGGTTGTGGATCCTGAGTTTGTTTACCACTCCTCAAGGTAACAAAATTAGCAGATGCATACAGGTTTGGGTCTTGGGGAGGGTTAGGAAAGATTGGAGGGGCTTCATTAGTGATGTAAACATGTTTACACTACTTAAGATGTCTATTTATGCATTTCTTAAGCATAGGATTGCATTGCATACAATAAATATTGCATAACATGCATCATCTTGCATTTAGATTAGTTTGAATAAAATGGAGGGTAATTGTCTCCTTTTATGCTCATGGACAGGGCAAACTTTTTATCGGGGCCTCAAATCGAAGATCCAATCGTACATATGTGATCAGGGCGACGATTGGAGTTCAATGACTCCAAGATCATCTTAATCAGACATCTGTAGCATCAGATAAAGATCGGAGAACCCTAGAAGATCAAGGGCTGAGATGGTGTGAATATGCACTTCAAATGACAAATCCGATCGCATGGATGGATTCAGATCGACGATCGCAGCCTAACAGCGCGAAAATCGACTCAATCCGACACCCGTGGCACCATCTACATCATCTAGAAGATGGACGGCCAAGATGGCACCACGTGGTGCCATCTCAGCCGCCCAACTAGCCGCCCTCAATCACTGAAGACAATAGTGCCCACGCATCTACACCGTTGGATCAAGATCCAATGGTTGAGAGAGGAGCTCAGTCGACACTTGAAGATCCTGAAGAATCGCTGGAAGGAGCAATCTCGACCGTTGGATCTCAATCCAATGGTCCTGAACGCGTGTTCAAGAGATTGGTCGCCCGCCCATCCACGCGCGCAGTGCAGTGGATAAGGCGCTCGGTCGCCTTCAAGCGCAGGTTCGAATCTGCATGCGCAGGCGAGTGGGCGCGTGCGACCGTGAGATGAGAATCGAGTGGCTGCAGGTGCTCGATAGCGCCCACGTGCTATTGCACGCCCGTCCTCACTCGAGATCAGACGTGGGCGGGCACGCGCTGAGGAGCGGGCGGAGGCGTGTGAGATCGTACGACTAAGAATCGCAGATCGTGGAGTACGTGTTACATGTGAGCAGGCGAGCGGCCACGCGGGCGATGCCCCACTACGCCCACGATGGGGCTTTAGCGACGGTTTTATCCATCATTAAAGACCCCTGATTTAATGTTTTTCAAATGAAAATGACCAAATTGCCCTCACTCGCAACTATAAAAGGAGACCCCCTCCAGACAAAATTCTCATCCCTTCTCTTCTCTCCCTCTCCAAAGCTCAAGAGAAGCTTGTCCCACACCCGGGATGCTTCTCGCGAGATAAAGTCAAATTTTCGTCCCCCTTTCGAAAGCGGATCCCGCAATGACGACGACGTGCTGCCCCATTCCCGTTCTTCCTGCTTCGTCCTCCTTCGTCCTGCTTCATTCCCCTTCGTCCAGGCGTCGTCCCGCCCGGCTCATCCTCCAAGCGACCGTCAAGGAGGATATCTCTCTCCCCATTCTTTTTATTGCTTTCTAGAGTAGATTTACTGCTTTCTAGTATAATCATTTTCCCGCTTTCTAGTCGTAATGTTTAGTGTAACAAACAATCTTTTTAATGATGAATTCCATGTTCATTCTACACCTCTTTTTGGTTTTTGTTTGTAATATTCTCTCTCTCTTACTTTCTCTCTCTTCTATTTATTGTAAATAGTTAGATAGTTCTAATCAATTTACTTCTTGATAAATAAAACAAACACGTGTTTTTAAATTAAACGTCCGCCTCCCTGTATTCGACCCGGGATTTCTATTTCGGTATAAATTTTATTTGTTGAACACGAGTTCTTTGCTTTCATACTACGACGACAGGTTTTCAAAACCAAACACGTTAGCGTAGCAATTCGAACGTTCAACAATTAGCCAAGAACCTTTGTTTTGAGGAAGAAGAGGAAGGACCCTACTCAACCACCTGAGCATGTGCGTGTGGGTCCCTCTGATTCCTGTACCCATGGGCTTGATTGCTCGGATTTTGGATATTATGCAGGTTGGGTACGGGTTGAGATGGTAGAGATCCGGGCTGACGAGAATTAGCAATGAACCCATTTTGCAAGTTGTCCAGCGAGGTTTTCATTTGCTGCATGAGTTGGAGCATAGATCCTTGCATCTCTACCATTTGTCGGTTCAAATCAACCTGCCCTACGGGTTGACGGGCATTCCAAGCTGGCTGATTGACCTGATTCGGGGGCAGCTGAGTGTAAACGTGACCCTGACCCATTGGTTGCTGCGGAGCATAGTTGCTAAGTCGAAATTGGGTCTACTACCCCGGGTTTTTCCAAGAGAAGTTAGGGTGGTTCCTCCAACCTAGATTATAAGCATTGGAGTAAGGGTTGGACCTAATGATGAGAAAATCATCATGAGCCCTAACTAGCTCATTTTGACCTAAGGAAGAGAATAAAAGCTCCTACATAACCTAGAGAAGGGTCTAATTCAAGGAATAACTGTTCTGAGAAGAAAACATGAAACAGAGGGTAAAACTATAATTTTACCATTACAGTACATCAACGGGATTTCCTAGAGGCTAAACATAGGTCAAATGATCTTAAGAAGATGAAAAGTGGGTTGGTTCAGTCAGAAATGGGTTCATGTGCAATCTAAGAATTAAATGACATCTTGTAACCCTAAAACAGACCCGCTTGATTCAACAAGGTTCTGGTTAGGATAAAAATCAACTAAACCCTCTACAATTCATGGAAAATTATCCCCTAGGGTTTAGAACCTTCAATTTGGCCTTTGGAATCTATTTTGACCTAAATAGGGGTCCTAGCTAATTACTTGACCTAATTTGGGTTTTTGTGTAAAATGTCTAGTCAAACATGGTCAAACCTAAAATCCAACTTCACCATTGGATTCCTTAGGTCCAAATTAGGTTTTTACCAAAAATTTAGACCTACGGGGAGGTCATCTTGACCTACTTTACAAAACAGTCCACCCAATTACATTTTGACCCCTATCTTTTGAAAACCTTTGCACAGACCCCCTAACTTCCTCGCCACCCTTTGCAATTAGGTCCCTCTACCATTAAAGCGGAGGAGTCCTACTCCAGCGAGGAATTGAGGGGGATTTCTCCCTGATTCCTCAGAGATCTCCTCTTAGATTTGAAAGGGAGATTCTATGAGGAATTCCCTTTCATTTGAACGCAATTACAAGGTCTGATTTGCATCTAATCTCTCGTGCGAATACACAAGAGATATGGGTATCTCCCACATTCCTTCTCTGACGAGGACTCTTGCACTTGGAAGCTTGTCTTCTAAGCATAAGAGCCTCTGCCAGCACCTATAAAGCGACCCCCTGATCCGGCCGCTCCCATTCAGCTTAGCTTGGCCGGAGAATCACCTCCAATTTCTTCCCTTCTCCTCCGACCAAGTGTCTAGTAGGATCTAGCAACCTCTCCTCCTCCTTCTCGTTGCTCTGCCATAATACCAGTGGCAGAGTCTTCTCTACCTCCGTCGTCCACGTCGTGCCATACTTGTGCACGTGCCTCCAGCCCCTTCATTGTCACCGTTCTCCCTCCACTGGACTCATCTTCTCCGACGGTGGCATGTACAGCTAGCTGCCCTTCTATCCCCTTTTGTCCACTTAGTTAGGTCAAATCTCTTCCCTTCTCTCTCCTTTTTATTTCCCCTATTTTTATTTCTATTTTTATCCCCTCGACGCCACAGACCACCACCATCGTTCTCATCTCCGACCGACCACCGGCGAGGTGTCTTCATCACCTCCACACCTCCATCCACCTCGCCAGACCCTTAAACCTCCGCCATCACCCACTGATCATCATCCACTCCTCCACTGACCGCCAACACCTCCATACTCGCCCATCGAACATATGCACGCCTCGGCCACCCTGCGGCCATCCACCCACCGCTTCACCTTCACCGTGCCACGGTGAAGCTCCCCATGTGGTTTAATGAGGCTTTCAGGCCGTATTGAGTGAAGTGCATGTCCGACCCCTTTCCGCCATTGGAGCACGAGCAAGGAGCTTGTAATCTCACTCCAGGCCTCATTGCTCCAGGTCTCCAGGTCCTGGTGGCGCGGGTTGGTCTCGCGCATACATCCGTCCAGGCAATTGGCTTTGAGAAGTCTTGCAACAGCAGCAATTGAGCAAAGTCCTCTTGCGGGTGCGTGAGCGAAGCGGGTGGGACTTTTAGTCCTACCTCTGAAAGTTAGGAGAGCGGTGCATAACATAAATTGTTTTTGTGTTTCCTTCTCTTCGCCTCATAACACAAGGTGAGGTCCCCTCGCCCACACTCACCCACCTAGTCCGCGACCCATACCTCCGTGGACCTGGCTGACTGACCCGGTTAACTTTGCACTCCTCGCGCACCACCCATGCTGGTGCGCCTGGACCTAGGTGCACGTAACCCGACCCGATTACTCGGCTAGCTCTGGGAGAGCGAACCCAAGAGAGAAATAGAGAGAGTGTACGCGGGAAGGGTAGGGGATAGGTTTTACACTCTCGTGTGTGTAGGAAAAGGAAGAAGCTGAGAAGCTAAGGTAGGAAGGAGAAGGAAGAGAAGGCTGAAGTCAAGAAGGAAAAGAAGAGGAAGCTGAGGCTAAGGCAGAAGCAAGGCAAAGCTAAAGGAAGGAGAAGGTAGCAAGGAAGAAGGTGCAACCAAGCCAGAGAAGGAAAGGAAGAAGGCACTGTAGCAAAGGAGCTAAGGAAGAAAAGGCAAGGGCTGAGAAAGCAAAGGCAAAGAAAGAAGAGCCAAGCCAGAGAAGGAAGGAAGAAGGCACTATAGCAGAGAGGGTGTGGCTGAAGAAGAAAGGCAAGACTAAGGCAGAGGAAAGGAAGAATAAGAAGGAAGGAGAAATCAAGGAAAAAGAAGGCCAAAGACAGAGAAGAAGAGAAAGAGAAGCCAAGGCAAGCACACAAAGAAAGAGAAGAACCAAAGAGAAAAGAGAAGAAGAAAGAAGAAAAAGGCAAAGCTGAAGGAAAGAAGAAAAGAAAGAAGAAAGGAGAAGCTGAAGAACAAAGCCAAGAGAAGAAGAATCATCCTTTTTATCCAATTCTTCTTAATCTCTTTATTTTGCTATATTTTAGTATTCATAAACTCCTGCATTATATTCTAAATTAGACTTTGAGTAGATTTAAGTGTTCAAATTACATTGATTGAGATTAGTGAATAAATTCCATTTGCTCCCTGTGTTCGACCTCGGACTCAACATTTGAGTAATAAAAACTTCTTATTTGTTTTCAAGGAGATTTCACCTATACTACGATGCAACATCCTTTATCTTTATAAAACACTGATTTCGCCCTGTTAACACCTAACATTTTCCTGTACAGCATAAACATCCTCATAGGGTGAGGATGGAGAGAAAGAAAGGGAGGGATCAGAGAAACTGGGATCAAAGGCCCAAGTTTGGAACCCGTAGGGTTCCAAATAATGTTGACTTGCAGGTTGAGCTGTATCAAGTTGATTCATGAACTCTCGTTCAGAAGGAGCTTGCGATGAATGGAATCTCGAATTTTGGGATTGAGTGGATCGAGAGTTGTTCATTGAGCTTCCAGCCATCCACTCCATTCTCTTAGCAACCAAGTCCACCTTATCAAGTTTATTACAAATTAATTCCACATCGAATGAATGAGAACCGTGGACTTCACTAACATTCGACCTAGGCTGTTGGGACCGGTTAAAAGTATCCATGGAGGCATGATTGATCGAATTCTCGCTCATCTCCTCAAACAAATCGTGCGCGCTATCTACGTCTTTGTTGAGGAAATTGCCTCCACAAGAAGCATCCACGTGATTTCTGAATTGCTCAGTCAACTTGTGGTAGAAGATCTGCATGTGGTGTGGACACCTCTGCAATAGGTCCTGGAATCGTTCCCAGGCAACATGAAACTGCTCCTCCGGTCGCTGGGTAAAGGTAGTAATTGTCCGTCTCAAAGCATTGGTACGTCCGATAGGGAAGAATTTCTTCAGGAAGGCCGATTTCAAATCATTCCAAGTTGCAATTGGCCTTCCTATAGTCCTGTACCAATGAGCGGCTTTATCCCTAAAAGAGTGGGGGAAGAGCCCCATGATCATTTGCTCCTCATTCACGTTTCATGCCTTAGTGGTCTGGACCAAAGTGGTCAAGTCTTCTAAGTGCTAAAACGGATCTTTAGAGCCAAGCCCATGGAAATGTTTAATCAGGTTTAACACCTGGGGCTTGATTTCTACATCTCTGGCAAGAATCTGGATGCCGGGACGTTCCCTGTAATCTGAAGGATCACAAAAATCCTTCAAGGGCTGAACGCCCTGCATTCTCTAGAACCATTCTTACATTCTTTGCATTTGTTTCAGCTGCCTTTGAAATACCTCCTATGGATCATGAGGTAGAGGAGGCTGTTGATTGGCCATAGGATCAATTTAGCCAAAATTCAATCTATGCCTCCTAGAATACTCTAGTGGTCCTTCCAATCGGGGATTCAATGACCTACTTCCCAGCATAAACTAGGAAAAGGTCGGAAGGACTGGGGATAAGAACCCTGCAGCACAACAAAACAAGCCTGTCCTTAAGTGGGGTAGCCTAAGGATCTACAGACTCTCAGAACCCGCCTTATTATAAACGATTTACTCTATTTGTGTCTGCTCAATCCAACCAGTTAGAAGGAGGGATTGAGGGGAAGGTTCTTCCTTCGGCTTGTGTCTTCAGTTCTTAGTGTACCCCCCAGTCGCGGTCATTTGATGCTACTCCCCTAGCTAGATATTAGATTGATCAGTACAAGCAGGTTAGTCATAAACAATCTCAGACTAGACCCTGAAGAGTGAATTAGTATTTAAGGCCAACGTCTACTTGATTTTATTTAGGCCTAGGATTGTAGTGCTTATGGAATGTGTTGGGCCCTTAAAATGGGTTGTGCCCTTAATGATCAATTGAGTATGTGTGAGTGTGTGCACAACCAGGGTTTCTAAGCAAGATTATTTGTGATGAGTAGATTTTAGGGTTCAAATCTTGCTTAAGTAGCTTTTAGGGTTTAGAATTAGGTTTAATTCAATCAAGTTTAAGGCAAACCAGGTTTTCAAGCACGGATGAAGATCACTTTCCTTTTGAAATCAAAAATAAAGTGGAGTGCTTGGTATGAACCTAAATTGAAAACCCTAAGGGGAAGCTACTTGGTGAGTTGATTTTAGGTTGAGCGGTGTGTCCCAAACAACTTAAACAATTGGCCATAATTGCACCACTGAGTTAGGCACACAAAATGATTAACCTAGACTGATTTATACTCTTTTATGTGTGATTTTTGTGTACCGGTTCCACAGATCAAAATCCAGTTGAGTAGAAGAAAATCAATTTGGTTAAGTGCCTTGAATGTGGGTGTAGGTTGAATTACCCCACAAAAATATCTTTTTGATTTTTTTATATGAGAGGGTGAAATGAATGTGGGTGGAAATCCAAGCAACCAAACTAATCCTAGGATTTATGCAAACACCTAGGTTAATTGGAGTTTGAATTAATGTGGTGAAATGAAATCTATGGAGGGGGAAGAATGGGGAGTACTTACAATCGTCTTCAATTGCACTTTACTCAGATCTATCGCTTGACGATTCCTTGATAGAGGTATCTGCAAAACAATAGACAAGAGATAAAGTAAGTTAGAAAATAGTAAAGTGCATGAAATGCGAAAAGAAGATCAAAAAATCGTTGCCTCCTCGACAATGACACCAAAATGTTGAATGCGGAAAACTATGCGTTCGCAGTTGGATTTGAAAACCCGTCATTGTAGTTCGAGTCACGAAGAAATCCATTCAACAAATAAAATTTATATCAAAAAATCTGTAAAGAAGTTTCGGGTCGAACACAGGGAGGCTATGTCGATCTCAAAATCCACAATTATATTTTTTTTTGTATTTTTGTTTAAAAGGCAAAATAATCACAATGGAAACAATATAAACAATAAGGGAGGGAGAGAGGAAGAACAATCACTTGATGTTTGAATAATGTTTTACAACTAGGAAAGCGGGAAATGATTACACTAGAAAGTAGGAAATTGTTACAACTAGAAAGCAGGAAATTCTATTCTAGAAAGCAATAAAAGAAAGGAGAGAGAAGTTATCCTCCTCGACGAATGTTTGGAGGACGAGTCGGATGGAGGCGACACTTGGAAGACGGAGGATGAGGCAGGAAGAAGGAGGACGAAGTCGGAAGAACGGGAACGAGGCAGCACGTCGTCGTTGTCGCGGGATCCACTTTCGAAATGGGGGTGAAAACTTGGTTTTAGCTCTTGAGGAGCATCCTGGGTGTGGGACAAGCTTCTCTCAAGCTTTGGAGAGGGAGAGAGAAGGAAGGGATGAGAAATTCATAGGGTAGGGGTCTCCTTTTATAGTTGCAAGGAGTGGGGGCATTTTGGACATTTTAATTTCGAAAACATTAATTCAGGACCTTTAGTGATGGATTTATTTGTCACTAAAGGCCTGAACGTGGCCGACGTGTGCGCGCCGTGCGTGCCTCCTCGCCTTAGGCTGCCTCAACGCCCGCGCACGTTCAAAGGCTCCTAGTTGTCCGATCAAGAGATCGGATAGCTTAAAAAGCGTGCGCTCGCTCCTTCAAAAATCCTCTGCTGCGCGCCAGCGTGCGATTAGGCATGCAAATGCGCGTCATCACATGCGTTTGTGATTGACGATTCTCTGCGCGCCACGCCTCCTCCCCTCGGCCACCAGATCTTGATCTGACGACCCAATTGCGCCTGCGCCCACGCCTGTCTGATTTGAATCGCTTGGCGCGGCTCGAACATGCACCCTTCATTTGTGAAGGAGCGCTCGACCGCTACGCTGAGCACCCTTCTTTGTCGGGCGGATGAATTGAGTGCGTGGCTCTTGCAACCGTTGGATGGGCATCCAACAATGGAGATTCATTGAGTGGGTGAAGAGGAGAAGTGGAGGCGAGTCCTTGGGGTTGGTTGGGCGGCTGAGATGGTGCCACGTGGCGCTATCTTGGCCGTCCATCTTCTGAGTATTATAGACGATCCCACGGGTGTCAGATTGGATCGATTTTCACGCTGTTAGGCTGCGACCATCGATCCAAACCCATCCGTGCGATCGGATTTGTCGTCTGAGGTGAGAATTAACACCATCTTGGCCCTTGATCTTTAGGGTTCCTCGGTCTCTTTCTGGTGCTACGAATGTCCGATCAGGGCGATCTTGGAGTCGTTGAACTCTAATCGTCACCCTAATCAGATTCGTACGGTTGGATATTCGATCCGAGGCCTTGATTAACAAGTTGCCCTGTCCCTGGCCATAAAAGGAGACAATTACTATACAATTTATACAACCTGACCTAAATGCATGATTATGCATGTTATGCAATATTTACAATGTATGATGCTAATATGGTACTAAGAACATGCATTAATAGATAGTTTAGGTTAATCAGATGTATGCACATTAAGAACACTGAAAGCATTTTACCCCCACGCTTAGGGATGGAAGCCTCTTGTCCTTTTGGTCGCAAGACTGGTCCAGATAGGGGAATTTACAAGAGAGGTTTCCTACGGTCTTTGCGCAGACCACAAAGTGAGAGGTTCATGTGGGTGACTGCTGGAGGGTGCAGGATATAGATTTTTTATCAAAGTTAGGCTTGCTACCTAGGTTTTAAGTTTTCTTTAGTTGGTATTAATTCCTTCATCTATATCTAGTGCCAGGCCGAGGGGCCATGTCAAATGACTAGGCACAGGTTTATACAAGCCCCCAGTGATTTTCCTGGGTCATGCTTGGGCCCAACCCTCCCCTTATTCAGCCTAACCAGATTTGTTGAGGGAATGGATATCCACTATTGATTTCTTATTTCCTAGATAGACCAAGTCTTAGGTTAATTTTTAGGGAGCCACATTTAAGTTAGGTCTAGAATTTTGTTTCTTGATTGCACACTTCTCTCATCTCTCCCTCCTCTCCTCCCTGTTTCTTTCATTTTTTATGGGCGGTGGTCCTAAACACTACACTTAGAGGGACCACTTGATTTTTCCCTCACACAAAAAAACTTTTCCTGCATTCTTCCTCTTTTTTGCATTTTTTTTTTGAAACAGTGAGGATTGCTATCGTGATCCGATAGCAATCCGGAGGGCAGTATATTTCATATCAAACAAAACATTACAAAAGAGATCCCCAGCTATGTATGAGGGACCATCATTCATTTACAATGTTCTTACATCTAACCGGTCTCTCCTGAAAAAATTTATCATTATGCGCCCTCCACACACACCACAAAATGGTAGCCATAGCCCCATATGGCCGGCCAGGAGCAATGAACCTCTGCCACAGGGAATCCCAGGTGGGAAGAGGTTCTAAGCAAATCATCCTCCAAATCTTGTCAGTGACCAGGCAAGAGGAGAAAATATGTGACGTACTGTCAGAGTGTAATCCACAGAGATGGTAAGCATTCAAAGTAGTCCCCATTCTTCTGTGTCTAAGATCACTAGTGATCAGGCCTTCCTGTCTGCAAAGCCACAAGAATATCTGAACCTTCAAGGGGACTGTCAATAACCAAATCTTTCTGTTAATAGGGTCACACTCCACCTCAATGTTGGACCTAATGATCTTCTCATATGCCTACTGCACTGAAAATATACCCTGCCGGACATATGTATCAGTCACATTCACCCTAGGACGCACCTGCTGTAGAGTAGCCATCAGGTTTTGCCTATCCTCCCATGATTGAGTGCTTGATCTACAGTGTTCCAGCCCTTCCAGCAGCCAGCAGCCCTCTGCAGCAAACCACAAGCTGCTGACTTTGGCCTCCTTGTCTGCAGCAGCAGCATAAGCTCTCGGATATACCTCTTTCAGCACCCCCAGACTAGACCACTGCTCGCTCCACAAACTAAAATCTCTGCCATCTCCGAGTCTAGGCTGCAGCATGTGCCAGTACTTGCTGATTGCACTGATAATTGATCGCCAAAAGGGGGAAGGTTTCATCAGTTGTGGCCTCTGTAGACTGCTGTTTGATCCCCCATAGCTGTCCCTGATCAGATCTACCATCAAACCCTCCTTGCAGTCTAGAATCTTGATGGCCCATTTAATCAATAAGGCCTCATTGAACTCCTTGAGTGTCTTAATCCCCATACCACCAATCTCCTTTGGCCTGTAGATTTTGTTCCATCTGATGGGCTGCATAAAGCCTCCCTCATGACCAGCTCCTTTCCAAAAGAATCTTTTCCTCATAACATCCAATCGCTTCCAAATAGACTTCGGGGCCTTGAATATGCTAAAATAAAAGACCGGGATGGATGTAATGACCGAGTTAAGAAGGATTAGTCTCCCACCCTTAGATAAGAACTTACTACTCCATCCTTTCATCTTTTCAGAAACCTTATCAAACAAGACATTCGAATCAGATTTCTTCAATTTTGCAGCCCTCAATGGCAGTCCTAGGTACCTCAGTGGAAGTTTAGCTCGAGGTGATCCCAATGCATTCTCCAAATCCATCTGCTCCTATCCATTCATGCCAAAACATATCAAGATTGACTTTTCCTTATTCAAACATAGGCCTGAAATATCCCCAAAGATCTTTACCAATAACCCCAGAGCATGTGCCGCAGGCTTGGACCCTTCCACAAAGAATACCGTGTCATCTGCATATTGCAAAATGGGGGCCAAATTTCTCCTGTTGGATAATGAATACTGTTTGATTAGACCCACCTCTGCCAATCTGCAAGCATACCTTACAAGCCCATCCACTGCAAGGTTAAACACCAAAGGGGCTAAAGGACATCCTTGTCTAACCCCACGCTGAGGCTGAATCCAAACACCGCAAGGCTTCCCATTGATCAATGGAGAAAAGGAAGTAGTTGTGATACAATGTTTCATCCATTGGATCCATAAAGGAGGAAAACCTCTCCTTTTAAAAACCTCCCAGAGATATGGCCAAGAGATCGAATCATACGCCTTCTGGAAATCAACTTTCCACATGAATGACTTGCATTTCCTTCTGTGCCATCCACTCACCATTTCCTGAGCCAAAATAAAAGATTCTTGGAGTGATCTGTTAGGCAGGAATGCAGCTTACACTGGATGGATTAGGTTCTATAGAACTGTTCTCAGCCGATTAGCCAAAATCTTGCTGATGACAAGGTAGATGGAATTTGAAAGGGAGATCGGCCTAAAGGCTGAGAATTTTTCTACTCCCATTGACTTAGGTAATAGCAAAAGATATGACTTGTTGATCCTTTCAAACCCAGCATTTCCCTTCTCAAAGTCTCTAATGACATCCATCACTTCCTTGCCCACCACACTCCACATCTCTCTATAGAAGAAGACTTGTATTCCATCAGTGCCTGGGGACCCTTCCATATTGAGCTCTTTAATTGCCTGCAGGGTCTCCTGTTCAGTGATGATTGCAGTCAACTGAGAGGCCTGCTCACTCGTCACCCTAGGAGCATCACTTCCTGCCATTCTCCATTTCCCCCTCTTAGCTGCCCGAGAAGCCTCTCTATAATATTTAATGGCTTCAGATTTTATCTCCTGAGTGGAGGAGATCCTGTGTCCATCTCTGAGAATAGAAGATATAAAATTAACACGCCTCCGAGAGCTAGCCGCAAGATGGAAGAATTTCATGTTGGCATCTCCCTCCTTAAGCCATAATTGCCTTGATCTCTCCCTCCAATCGATTTCTTGTTTAAAGTCTTCATCCAGTATCACACCCTGCCACACCTTCCTCTCAGCAAGTTCTTCCTCAGATAAAGGGCCAGCTGCTTCCTTAGAGTCCAACTCTTGAATTTTATTCAAAGCCTCCCTCCTCCTTTGCTGCCTCATCAAGCTAACAGTAATTCCATACTCTTTTAAGACAGTGTGCAAATCAGTCAGCTTGGTTGCCAATCTGATAGTAGTAGAGCCCTCCACCTTTTTAGCTTGCCACCATGAGCTGACCATCTGATAGAAGCCCGGCTCATTCAGCCAAGATCTTTTAAGCTTGAAGTAGGAGCCAACTTGTGTTTCTTCCCCACTGTCCCACACCAAAGGGGTGTGATCAGAGAAAGGTCGGTCCAATCCACTCACAGTCGACAACTGAAATCTTTCAAGAATGTTCACATTCCCAAAAAATCTGTCTAGTCTGGATGCCAGCCCATTTCCATTGTGCCATGTAAATTCCACACCAGAAGATGGATACTCACTCAGATGAAGAAATTGAACCACCATCTGGAAGCCAACAGCTGAGCTGTCTGTGCCACCATTAGGTCTGTCTGCCCCTGTTAACACACAATTGAAATCCCCACCAGTCAACCATACTCCCCCCTGCACCAACTCAGCCGCAGCAGTCCACTCCTCCCACAGCTCCTGCCTAGCAGATGCAACACATGGTCCATATACCCCAGTAATCCAGATATACTCATGCCCCTGGTGAATTTGGAATTTGCAAGTCAACATATGCCTGGCTTTGTGAACTTCCAGACATTGAGCCCACACCTTCCTCCACCAGATAGCAATCCCCCCCGATCTCCCCTGTGCATCAATCTTCACACATTCATTCATCCCTAAAGCCAGCAAGTCATACCAAAGCTTATCAGAGTTGCTCTCAATGTGCATCTCTTGAATGATCACACATTCAATCCCCCATTCTCTCAAATATCTCATCAGAGAAGCCCTCCGGCTTTTGTCGTGCAACCCACGTACGTTCCAAGTGAGGATTCTCATCTATCCTCACGAGACCCCTCCCCCCTGAGGGTTTGGCACTTACATACCTGCATAACCTCCTCAATCTCGTCTTCATCCATTAGAATGACAGCCTTTGACTTCCTCTGTCTAAGGCTATAAGGTGATCTGCCCTTACCAGTTTTAGCACAAGAACCACCATCAAATTTAAGGCCCTCAGTCTCGTGCAGGTCCTGTTTATCCTTCAGAGACTGAAGCTGCATCTCTTGAACCCCCTGCTCCTCAGTCTCCACACCTCCTGGTAGCACATCCCCTGCCACCATGGACGTTGGTCCTGCTGCTTCCACCCTACCCGATTCCTCCTTCTCTACATTCAAGACCTCCCCCTTCTCCCCCACATGGAGGTCCTTATGATTTTTGATAGATGGGGGTTCTTCGAAAAGAGCCATGCGCAGGTCCTGCGCAGCCGCCTCCTCACCAGCTTCAGGTCCAGACGAATTATCTTGCTTTGCTACAGTGTCACCCATCAAAACCTCAGCCTCAGCATCTAGGAGCTCCCACCACATCTCAGAATCAGTCTATCAGGTACAGAGCCAGCTTTAAATACATCAACCATCACATTCAACAAGCGCCCATCGCCCTCAAGCAGTCCAACAACCGCATCTTCTGCCACTGATGCAAATCCTAAAATCATTGATGATACAACCCCCTTTGACCTTAGATGCAGAGGCAATCCCTCGATCTCAAGTTTTCCCGATCTGGACCCCACTCTCTGGGGTGGCCTCTCCGGCAAGGCTCCATCAAAGGGAGAAACCGGTCTCCAGATCACTGTGAGGCCATCATTGCAGGACGTCTGAAATCGCAGCCTCTCAACATCCACCATTCCCAACCCAAAGAGGACAAACCGTGTAGTTGATAAAAAAGCAGACTTCTAGGAGTTGGTCGAAAGGGAAAGAGAGTTTACCAGGATGCGAACATTCTCCGTCGTTGGTCTTCCAGACATAACCTCCCCGACCAGAGCTCCATGCAAAGCCATCTCTGCCTCTTTGATGTTTTCTATCATAGGAACCTCCACATCAACCATAAGCCCCCCCGAGCTGCGCAAAGAAGGGGGCGGAGGCGGCGCCTGCAAAGCCCTAGAATTCAAAATTCCAGAGCGTGGGAAAAGATGTTCTTTCATCTGCCCCCCAAGACCCCTACACGAATCCCTCTTGTGACCAAATCCCCAGCATTCTAAGCACACCACGGGAGATCGGCAAGCAGCTGCCACATGTCCCCGTCGCCGGCAGAAGAAACATAAGATCTTGCCGCGCACCTTTGTGCCCCTTCTATCAGACCATCTCGCCTCCATCACCCTTTTACTGTGCACATCAGAGTCCCTCCGCTCCTTCCGCCTCCAAACCCTTGACCTCCAAGTATGCCAGCCTTTGCCTTCCCTGATTCCATCGATCGCCGCCCTTGCTTCGCCTGTTGTCGCCCCGATCCCATCTGACCACATCTCGTTAGTGAAATCAAAGGCTCTCCCCCTCTTCTTTGCATTTTAAAAAATGGAAAAACAAAATAGGTCCTTTAACCCACAATCTAACCAGCATGCTGATTTTTCCATCCCCCATCTACCCACCCTGGAGCTACCTAATCAAGCCCCCTTCCTAATCTCTACTCCATGGTAGCTGAGCAAATGGCTCAGTTACAAGCTAATCAACAACAGTTGACTAGGACTGTAACAAACCTAGCCAACCAAGGGAGACTTGCCACAGCTACCCAAGCTCCATGGGCTCCACATCTAATCCCATCTAACATCCCAAAGAGAGAAAATTTGCATAATCTAAATACTACCCTTGTTGAGTATAATCAATATTCTAAGGCTTTTTATGGTTCACCGGGGAATTACACATATCCAAATCATAACCCCACTAAAAATATTTCCACCCTCCAGAAGCAATTTAAAAATTTCTCTAATTGGAGGAATTATTTAACTCACTCTTGGACCAATCCAGTTCCTCACCAACAACAAAACCTGGGCCATCTCAAGAAGATACCAATGCCCAGATGATGAAAACCCTACAGGGAATGCAAATTAAGATATGTCGAAAGTAACCTGTGTTATTAATAATCTTCATAATCAAGTTATAGTTACTTTGACCTAGAGACTTGCAGGACATTTACCACCCCAACCCATAGCCAACCCTGTCAATCAAAGGAACCAATATCAAGGCGGAAATTTAAATCCAAACCACCACAACTAGCCTCCTATTAACCTTATACCTCAGCAACCATCAGGTTTTCCACAACAACAGGCCCCCCCACCTCCTCCCAGGAATAATCAAACTACACATGCAGTTACATTGAAGAGTGGGAAAACAACCATTGATTCAAGACCTTCACATCAAACTGATGAAACCCACTCTCAACCTATGCAAGTTGGCTCTCCTAACCCCAATGAGGAAGAAGAAAAAGACACACCAAAAACACAAGATTCAAATCCTATTCCTTACCCTCAAGCACTGTAATCCAATCCTTCTAAGAAAAAGAAATCAGAGCCCTCTGACCAAGATCTTTTGGACTTATTTGGGCAAGTTGAGACTAACATCCCACTCCTAAATGCCATCCCTGCCTATGCTCATTTTTTGAAATAAATGTATACTCCAAAGCGGCAAGTCCAAGGAAGGGTGGTCCTTTCTAAGACAGTGAGCTTAGTTGTACAGAAGAAGCTGCCTCTCACGAAAAAGGACCCGGGTGCACCACTCATTTCTGTTGTCACAAATGACACCACCTTTGATCACACCCCTCTCGACTTAGGTGCCTCTATTAATCTCATCCCCCCGGTCTTATTCGAGGAATTTCAATTTAGTAAAGTAAAACCTATTAAGGTTCAATTACAATTGCCAGATCGATCTACCATTAAATCGCGGGGAGTTGTCAAGGATATTATTGTCAAGGTTTGGAATTGTCTATTTCAGGTTGATTTTCTGGTCCTTAACATAGAGGCACCTGAGACACTCAAAAATGCCCCTATCATCCTTGGAAGACCTTTTTTGGCTATCGTAAAAGCTAATATCAATTGTCATTCTAGAAAAATGGATATAACTTGTGGTAACCACACTGTATCTTTTGATATTTTTAAACCTTCCAAGAGGTTCCTTGATCATGAATTTTTTGAGGACTTTGATAATGAAATGGAAGCAGTACTTGAGGACTCTATGATGATCAACTCTTGCTTTGCTTTGACCACCATTGAACATGATTTCTCTGATTTAGATTTTGATAATGGGGTCCAAGACATTTCAAATCAACTAGGGTTTGACTTTTCCTCTTCTAATCTTCCTGATTTATCACCAACAACATCCACACTAACTTCACCCACCCTTCATCACACTGACTTCTCTCCCATTCCCTTTCCGTTGGACCTACCACCCAACCCACCCAAGTTTGGCTTTCATCATGAACTCAAACCATGGGTAGACTTAGGTCATTCTTCCATTTTTCCATCTCATTTTGATCCCTATATTTTTACCAATCAACTTTTAGGGGATCCTGAGGAAGACATATTTCTTGAGGACATTCAAGTGTCCAATTATTTATATCATTGTCCGTCCTCCGTGCATCGCTTCATGCCCAGCTGAATGACGTAAAAGATAACACTGGATGGGAGGTAACCCAAAAGTTTTACTACTTTCCTTTTATCTTTCTTTTCCCAAGTTTTGCCCATCCTGAACCAGACCGCTTTTCACTAAGGTGATCTCTTTTCTAGCTTAATGCGTGAGGACATTGCATATCATAAGAATGGGGGTGTTTTTAAATTTTGACGATTGATTTAGGATTTTCAAAACCTACAAATATGCAATTTTTCTTTTGCATGCATCCTTATAATAGAAAAATCATAAAACTTTTGAGGAAAATTTTGAAAATCGAGACTAAGGTTGAAAAGAATCATTTCAAGGTACAATGGGATTTAATCTTTAACAAATTAGGGACTATAATTTTTAGAGCTTCTGAGTCTATTCTTAGACTAGATCAAGTATCTTTCTCTAAATTCCACTTGAACTTGTGATAATTCAGGTGACTTGATCTCTTTTTGTGACCTGGAAATTACTTGGCTTAGTTTCCGACCCAAAAACTTGCATCTCTTGTAAAAATTCGTGTCAATTTTCACACACAGCCAACAACTAAAAATAAATTATAAAAATTAGAAAAGCCCTTTGTTTAGTCTTAGTGAAATCCGAAGCAGATGATTGGTTTGAGTTCCCACTGCTGAGAAGGAGCAAAATGGCTCCTTTGAGGATGCGATGTCAACATGTTACCACCTTGGTGCTGCTTTATATCTATATTTCATATCTTTAGATGAAGCATTAACTTGCATTTTGCGGCTCAAGTGTCTTGGACAATTCTCTATCCATAGCGTCGGAGCAAGAGCTTGAGTTCGCTTGGAGCGTTTACATCGCATTTGATAAACGCTAGTTTATCATCATTCTTATGCTTTAAAACTAACCTAGCTCTTAGGATTTTACTCCGCAAACGGGTTTTTGGGCTGCATTTAGGCATAAATTAGGATAGGCATGCATTGCATTTTTATTGTCATTTTAATGTGTTTTTGTGAGTGTTAGGGATGTACTGATGCACAGATCCCTAAAACCCTAGCACTCAAGAAGGCAAATGGTGGAGGAGAAGCCCAGACTAGCTGGAACCCAGCTTGATCCAGCTCACCACAGCTGAAACTTAGCTTACTTGAACTAGGGTTAGCTCATCCCAGCTCCATTCAACTAATCTCAGCTGGATGGCAGCTCAAGAGAGTTCACCTTAGCTCACCCTAGCTCAAGTCAGCTCAGATCCAGCTCAACTTAGCTGAGTCTAGCTCATCTCAGCTCCCACTAGTTCATAGGGAGCTCTAGCTAGCTCAGCTAAGTTGACAGGAGTTCACCCCAGCTCAGATCCAGCTACATCCAGCTCCACTCAACTCCAGCCAGCTGAAGAAGAATTCATCTCAGCTCAGGAAGCTCAAGTCCAGCTCCCAGGGACTCAGCTTAGCTCATCTCAGTTGAGCTAAGCTACCTTAGCTGCCTCAACCAGCTTGATTCTCCTCGGGAGCACCAGACCTAGCTCACCTCAGCTCATTTTGGTAGAAGCTAGCTCACTTTAGCTTGGCTTAGCAACTAGCAAAGAACTAGCAAGCTAAGCCAGCTAGAGTAGCCCCATGCCAGCCTCTTCAGCAACAGCCAACTCCAGCTCCAGCTCCAGACTTCTCCTCCTCAGCTCCTTCCTCCAAACCCTAGCTCCAACACCTTCTCCTCTACTCCACCTTTAGCTAAGCTAGCTTAGCTTATCTTAGCTTAGCTAACAACCAGCTCCTTGGCCATCCATTACCTTAAAAATCAACCCTAGCTAGCTCCACCAACTCAAGCCTACCTAAGCTAGCTACCCTACTTAAGTTGGCGCCACCACCTAGCCACCCCTTCACCCCATTATCTCCACCAAAAGACACTTCAAGTTGGCGCCAAAAACCACCCCTAACCACCCCCATTTTGGCGCCAACTTTCAGCCTCTTCATCCACCCTACACCTACCCATATAACACATCCTAGACATCCACATACCCCCCTTCTAGAACCTTAAGGTGGCACCACCTAATAGCCTTCTAGAAAGCCCATTTTGGCACCAACACTAAGGGGTGTCAACACCCATAACTACCCCCTTGGTGTCCCTTAAGGTGGATCCAACTCTCCTTGGCCATGGGATCTCCAACCACCTCCATCAACTCATCTTGGCCATCCAATTCAAAGGTCACCATAGCCCCCTTCCTATTCTATAAAAAGCCACCACCGACCACCATTTTGGGGCATCCTCCCTTAGTATATTTTTCTACCTAAACCACCTATACTTACGACCAAGAAGAAGGAGTAGAGAAGGAGATTAAAGGGGCACATTACCAGCCCCTTTGGTGCCTTCTTCTCCCCACTCTCTTCAACTTGAGCCACGCCAAGGAGGAGGACTCTTCCACTTCAAGGAGGACGGCCAGGAAAAGGAGAAGGACTTAGGGTGGACGTCCACCCTTGGAGAGAAACTTAGGGCACACCCCCCTAGGGCTTGCCTTGGAGGACATCACCTTGGCAGAGCACTGCAAGGAAGGAGTTGAAGGACTCTTTTCAAGATTGGGAGCCACCAACCTTGGAGCAAGAAGCCCTCTTCTTCACCATCTATCTAGAGGATTTGTGTTTTCTTTTCTTATTTGCATTTTTCTAGTAGTACAAGCTTTCCTCTACTAGGCCTTTTGTAAAACACTTTATCAATTATCTAGTTGCCTTCTTTGCATTTCTTGTTTGCATTTCTATTAGCTTATTTTCAGCATTCTTCACTCCCTCTCCCTAATTATTCTAGGCCTCCACTTGCCTAGAGTGAGCTTAGGGAGAGGCTCTACTTGCCACATAGAAGTAGTATTTAAATTGAAGTGTAAATCACTTTTCCCGCCATCAGTTCGCATGTTGCCTTAGCTTAAAAACAAAAAAATGATATATTGAAAAAAATACCAAAAAGAAAGTTGAGATTTATATTCCTAGCAAGAGAATCAATTTTGCAACCATATTGCCTCCTTGGACGACCCTAGATACTTCCCTATCTAGGATTATAAATTTAAGAGCGAAAGCGGATTTACGCGTTACAACGACCTAATTAACAAACCACGTAAAATCGCTATCAGCATTGTGTTTTGGGGTTGTGAGCTCTTGGGTGGTGTCTTGGACAGTACTATCTCGTAGTGCTGGTGCCAGAGCCCCCTTGAGGATTGGTAACGGGAATGATGATCCCAACACATCTGTTGTAGGATTAAGCTAGGAGTAAGCATGGGGGAGACAAAAAAAAAGTTTCAATAAAAAAGAAACACGACCTTAAAAATATCCTTATAAATGTTGGCATTCACAAAACACCGACACATGATTTTAAAAGATTATGTAAGTTGTGAGTTGGGTTCAAGACCCAAGGAAATCCTAACTGCAAAACAATTTAGGGTCATTTGAATTAACGAGTTAACTTGTGATTTTTTGAAAGATACATTGATCCCGATTCTTCTAACTCTTGGATCCAAAGACGAATCTTGATGTTTTATCTCTAACAAATCCCGTACCTTTCATGTTTTCAATCAACCAAGGCCCCATTGTAAGTACCTCTATTTTGATGAAGCAAAATTATGTTTTATTGTGAACTAAACTTTCAGGATCATGCTTGCACAAATCAAGTCAATTATCCTCCGTGTGGATCAAAGTGAAGATTATCTTTAGTGAATGTAATTCTTTATATTTCTTAACTCTAGAATTACTGTAAGGAACCTCAGGATTAAAGACAAACATTTCTAAATTGTAAAATAAACATCTAGATAGTATTGATCGACCAAAATATTAGAATTGATCGATCAAAATAAGAATATTGATTGACCAAATTAGCCTAACGGTTAAATCCAATTTTCCTGCAATTGATCGACCAATTAAATATTTAATCGATCAACAATTGATTGACCAATTAAGTAAATTGATCGACCAATTTGGTTCGAACAATTTTTCTCAACATTCCAAGAATATTCCATTTTCACCTATAAATAGGGCTCCACAGCCCTCATTTCAAAACACACTTTCAAAGAGAAATCCATCTAGAAAAAGGGCTCTCGTGCTTTCTCTCAAAGTGCTTCTATGCTTCTATTTTCATGCTCTCTAAAGCACATCGATTTGAACCTCTGCAAAAATCCAATTTGACTTTCCTTGAGGTTCCTTAGGACTATATTGTTTCATTTTACTTGTTGCTTTGACTACGGATCCCAAGCTGTTGGGAGAAATCTGTTGTTGTTGTTGTGCTTCTCTTTAGGTTAGTAAGAGAAGGGATCATTGTAAGAGGTTGTGCCACCCTCGTTCAAGTGGCACATTAGTGGATTGACTATCATTGCCTAGTTGGGAAAATCCTAAGCTGGGAGGCTTAGGTAGTGGTTTTCACCCGTTGGGGTTTCCACGATAAATCTTTGTGTATATTATGGGATTGTTTTTTTTTTGTGCCATAGTTTTATTACAATTGATATCACACTTGATCTTGTGTGTGTGGCCAAGTAAGATCCACAGGTACTCTCATCTGTAATCTTTTTCTCCTCAAAAGTAAAAAAATTAGTCTTTCCCAAAAATCCATTTTTTGAAAATAGTTTTGCTAAGAGACTAGCAAAAGATAAGCATGGGGGTGTGATAAACACTAGTTTATCATCATTCTTATTCCCTAAAATAGATCTAGCTCTTAGGGTTTTAACTCCGCAAATAGGTTTTTGGGCTGCATTTAGGCATTCACCTAGGTTAGGCATGCATTGCATTTTATTGTATTTTTAATGCAGCTGCTTGAGTGTCAGGGATAGATATAAAGTCAGATCCCACATACCTTGGCACTTAGGAAAGCAGAAGATGAAGAAGAAGCTCCTATGAGCTGGATCCTAGCTAGATCCAGCTCATTCTAGCTAGATCAACTCATCCCTAGCTCCATTTAGCTCATCTTAGCTGAATGGTAGCTCTAGCTAGTTCACCTCAGCTCTATTCAGCTCACCTCAGTTGGATGGCAGCTCAAACTAGCTCAAGTCAGTTGATCCTAGCTCCATTCCGGCTCCTTCAGCTTGAAACAGTTCACTGGAAGCTCAACCTGACTACGACTATCTACTGTTACCAACTTGCTAGACCTAGTTAGCTTAAGATGACCTCAACCAGCTTAGGGTAGCTCAAGTCCAACTCCCGAAGACCTAACTTAGCTCAACTTGGTTGAGTTGAGCTACTTGACCTAAGCTAGCTACTCCAGCTAGCTAGGTATTCTCCAGGAAGACTAGACCCAGCTCACCTCAGCTCATATCAGTAGAAGCTAGCTCATCTTAGCTTGGCTTAGCAGCTAGCAAAGAACTAGCAAGCTAAGCTAGCTAAGGTAGCTCCTTGCAGTTCTCTTCAGCAACCACTAGCTCCTGTACAACTCCTTCCAGCTACTTCCAACTCATCACCTCCAAAACCCTAGCTCCCTCTACCTCTATACCCTACTCCCTACTAGCTAAGCTAGCTAAGCTAGCTTAGCTTAGCTAGTCACCTCCTTGGCCACCAAAACCTAACCTTAACCCTGAAACCCACCTAACTAGATTCACCAACTAACCTTACCTAAGTCCACCTAAGTTACCACCACTCCACCTTAATCTTGGTGCCAACCCTACACATCCCTTCACCCCTCTTTACCACCAAAAGACACCACCAAATTTCCTCCAAAACCACCTAGAAATGGCTACAACTTTTTCCCTCCAAAACCCTTGAAATCCAACCCTACACCTACCCCTTCAACCCATCTCCACCCTCCATTTTTTCCCTCCAAAATCAACACCTTCTAGAAGGTATTTTTGGAGGACAAATCAAGGCACCTCTTCATTTCCCTCCCATTTTTCCCTCCAAAAAATACCATAACCACCTTCCTTCCCATCCTATAAATATCCTACCCTACCATCACATAATTCCAATCTCTTCCATTAGTTAGGTCCACCATTATTCCACCATATCCCATGATAAGGAAGAAGAAGAAGAGAAGAAGATCAAGGGGGCAACCTACCCGCCCCCTTGATGCGTTCTTCCTTTCTTCTCCCTTGTGCCACGCCAAGGAGGAGGTCATTTACATAGAGGAAACGGGCAGGCAGCGGAGGAACCTTAAGGTGGTTGATGCCTACATTGAGGAGAGAGTTTGGAGGAGGACTACTTCAAGAAGAAAAGGAGAACCCTTTTCAAGAGTATGGCAACTGCACTTGGAGAAAGGGCCAACCAGATCTTCAGCCAGAGGATTTCCTCTTCTTTATCTTCCACTTTATCTCTTGTAATTAGCTAGTAGTTTTATTATTTTTGTAAGAAGCATTCCTCTACATGTCCTCCAAATTCTGGCAATACAAGATTTCCATTTACCTTCCAATTTATGTTGTTATCTTAGTGTGTTTTTCATACTGTTAGTAGTGTAGTGCACGCCACACTCTCCTCTTCTAATTACCCTAGGCTCACTTTCCTAGGGTGAGTTTAGAAGAGAGGGTTTCATTCTTGTCACCTAGGCATAGGTTTAGCATAGTTAATCTTCACATCAAATACTGGATTGTTTCCAAAACCCTAAAAATAATATAAATCAAAATCACAAAAACATAAGTGTGGATTTGAGAGGCGAGAGAGAGAATCTATTCCTGTGATTAACAAATTGGCCTCCTTGGATGGCCCTAGATATTCACCCTAGCTAGGAATATAAATTTTAAAAGTTGATTGCAGATTTATGTGTACAACGACACTATTTCACATATACAAACTACATAAAATCTGTATCACCTAACCATATGGACAAGACTTGTCATCGACTCTGGAACATTAAGGCCCCCGTCAAGGTGCGGCTTTTTCTCTAGCTTGCGCAGTGTGAAGGTCTTGTGACAGGTGTTTCAAGGAGGATGATTATGGGGTCTACTACTCAGACCTGTGCCTTTGGTTGTGAGGATGAGGATAGAGTTGTGCATCTTCTCTCTAAATGCCCCTTCACCCAATGGGTGTGGCATGAGATAGTGGGCGGTTCTCTACCCATTTAGGACACTCTATGGGACTTGCTGGTAGACCAGACGAGAGACAAGAAAGGTATGGCAGTGACCTTGTGGGTCGTGTGTCTGGATCTAAATGGGAGAATCTTTAGTGATGAGTCTTTTGTCTCTTCGGATATTGCCAGAAGGGCCTGGATGTGGGCTGCTTCTTGGTCCATGTAATTAATACCCCTACGAATAAAAATGGATGAGCGCCACCTAGTGACTCATGATGGTAGCACCATCATTGGTATTAATAAGCTTAAATTATCCTAACTGCAGTAATAAATGCTCCTAAGTATTCATCAGAAGATCATAACTCTGTTTGAAATTGTTTGTGAGAAGAAGACAAGAAAATGGGTTAATGCTACCATTTTAACATCTAATCACTAATGCAGATTAACTAAGGGGTTAATCAGGGCTTAATCCAAGGTTAAATTAGCTTAATTTCCCAAGAAGTAGGCTTGAGCTGACAGAATCAGGGTTTTCTACATTTTAAAGATTAATTTATTACATAAAAATTCTAATTATAGCCTCACTCAGATTAAAAGGGTTTTGATGGAAATAAATTCAATCTAAACCTCCTAAAAATCATTGAAAAATATTCTATGAGGTTTGGAACCTTTACCTTGACCATCGGAACCCATTTTGACCAAAAACAAAGATTCAAGCGGAAATTTACCTTGTTTTGGGCTTATGTGTAAATTACCTAGTCAAACGTGGTCAAAACCCAAATTTGAAGTCACCATCAGATTCCTTGAGTTCAAATTAGGTTAACACCAAAATTTGAGCCAAATCAGAGTCCATCTTGACCTAATTTTCATTTTAGCCCCTAATTCTCTATTCTCTACACCTAGACCCCTAGCTTTCACATTTTTTTTGCAATCAGGCCCCTAACTTCTCGTCATTATAACCAAAAGGCCCCTACCACCTTCTTCCTCCTCATGATAGAAGGAAACCTGTATAAGTCATAAAACCCAATAGTTGCCAACTTGGATCGAGGAAATCTCCATTAAATCTTCACCAAATCCCTCCAAATTTGGAGGGATTGGTGTTCAGATGACGTAGAATTGATTGAACTTGATCTCATGCTCCAATTTGCAGTTAATCACCACCGGAGAAGCTTGAAAAATCAGGGATTTGGGTTGCCTAAATTGCATGGAATTCGCGAGTATTCCATGCAATTGAGGTCACAAATCACCTCTATTTAAGCTTCTACAGGTTCTCAGGACTTAGTCGTGAATTGGCCGAGAAAATCACTCCTTCATCTCTGACCACTTTCTCACATACTCCGGTGACATCCCTCTGACCTCCACTTCTACACATGCTCTCAACCAATAGACACCGTTATCTCCTTCCTCTCTTCCTCGCACACCTTGCTAGCCAAAGCAAGGGCGCCGCCGACCCCTTCATCGCCATTTACCTCATCATCGATTTCATCTTCCCCACATCTGGTCGCCTAATGCTAGACATGGTCTCGCCTACCCCCATCACAATAAGCCCCCTATCCTCTTCCTTTTCCCTCCTAGTTTCATCTTATCCCCGTAGGTTTAGCTTTCAACTGTTCTCTTCTCCATCCTCCCCTTCTTCTTCTCCACCTTTGATGTAGCTTCGGCGAGCTCGCCTTACGTCCACACACCCCCAAACTTCACTCCATAGGTTAAAATCCCCAAAGAAATTTGGAGCTCCAACCTATGAATCCACTCACCGAACACACCCAATCATGACTGTCATCGTCACCTCTATTCAGCCACCATACACTTCCAATCACCAAATTAAGACCACCACCATGTTCCACACACCACGATGACCTTTATGAACGTTTTAATTAGGACTTAAAGCCCGTATTATTGTCTCCAGGTTCTCGCCACCATTGACGACTTCTCCGACGACGTCCGTCGCTGTCAGACCACTCCACCACATGCCATCACCTTCATTTGCTGCAGAATTGTCTGAAGGAGTCTCCTGGGCTTTGAATTAGAATAAGAGCAACAACAGCGGCACCAATTGGAGGAGCTACTCTCAGCAGCAACACGCGAAGAAAATCACCTCAGTTTAGTCCCACATCAGGGATGTTAAAATCAGAATCTCCTTTATATAGTTTTGTGCCCAGTAGCTGCTTGCCTTCGAGATAAGGGGTCGGGTCCTCATCAGCTCACGTGCCCTCGTCCGTGCCCACATGCATGCGGGGTCTGGGACCTTGATCCGATTACCCAATTAGAGAGAAATAGAGAAAGAGAAAGGAAGGTTTGGGCTGAGAGAGAAAAAGGGGGGTTTTGCTCTGAGATACGCCTCAGATGACTGGACTTAAGTCTAATTTCACACTTTAAGTCGTCTCAGGTTCTTGCCAAGACATCTCACTGTGGGTTGATCTTGTGAAATTTGACTAAGTGTTGAACGAGATTTAGAGTTGTAACACATATTTTTACACTTGGCATAACTGGTTCTGATATATATTTGCTCTTCATTTCATATATTCATCTCTTAAGCATTATTTTGATTATTTGATTAGTGGTTTATATTTCGATCTTCTACTCCCTACAAACGACCTTGAAAACTCACATTTCTCGAGCTTATAAATTTTAAGTGTTGCTTCGCCGCTTTCTTCGCTATACTGCAACACATATTTTAAAGACAACTTTAGTGCGAACAACAACTCATCCTTTCTTTTTTCAAAAAAAAAAGTGTGTTTTACGAAACAGTGATTTTAACGTAAAACATGATGATGGATTATCCTAAGATTTTCTCCCCCTTTTTGAATATCATCAAAACTAATAACAATTAGTTGAACTAAGTAATTTAATTTGAGAATCATTATAACAAGAGCTTTCATAAGTTGTAGCATTATATCAAGAAAAAGATGTAAGAAACAACATGGTACCTGGAAAAGAAAGCTGACATAAAGCATCATCATATATATATAAGCATGGAATAAAAAGATGACATCATAATCCAAATGTATGTGCCCTAAGGACTTCTAGCATTGTTCCCAACTAACTAAATAATACGGGATTGAAGCCCCTTAACACAAGACATAAAAGGAGGAAAAATACCTTAGATCCATCCATCCGAAAAAAAGGAAAAGCATAAACAAAGAGAAAAACTAGTGAGAGCTGAAATAACTTCCACTACTCTTGGTGACGGCGGTGAGGTGGTCCATGACCCATCTGCATGTTGTGGATGTCTTCTCACATCTCATTCATATCTGAGTGCATGTGTCCCAGATACGAGTAAATATTGCTAGTGCAGCGCATGAGGATGGAGATGCCATTGGCGATGGTGTCTACATTGGGCTTCCAGCTCTCATCAAAGCTCGTCCAAGAAGTCTTGATCATGAGAGACCACCGAGCATATAGATTAGGTTGAGGGGGAAGTTCTTTGGCTTCGGGGTTGATGTTTTCGGTAAGGCTCTCCATCTTGGCAACGGTAAATTGGTTGTAAGGCTCCACCTTTTTGTTGGTGGCTTGGTCATGTGTGGAGATCTTATAGTTACTGAAGATACATGATGGGAACACCATCATGACCCATAACTAGCTCAATTTGGTCTGATAAAGTTGATAAAAGCTATTACATAACCATCAGAGGGTCATATATGCATAATGTTCTATTTTGAGAAGAAGATAAGAAATGAGGGCTATTTCTATAATTTTAACAGCATTCCACAATTACAAAATAACCATGGGATATTTTAGGGGTTTATTAAAAGTCATATGGTCATTAATGTCTAATAAGTGGGTCTATGCAGAACAAAGCACGTTTTCATGCATTTCAAGAATTAATAGACATCTGAAATCCTAAAAATAGACCTGCTTAATTAATTGGGGTTCTGGCTAGGATAAAATTCATCTAAACCTTATAAAAATCATAGAAAAAATTCTCTAAGATTTGGTTCCCTTGATTTGACCTTCTGAACCTAATTTGACTTAAAATAGAGTCTTAGACAGACAATTGCCCTAATTTGAGTTTTTGCATATATTACCTGGTCAAACTTGGTCAACACCAAAATCCAACTTCACCATCAAATTCCTTGGGTCCAAATGAAGTTTGTATCAAAATTTGGGCCCAATATGAGATTATTTTGACCTAGTTTGCATTTTAGTTCTAATTTGACTCTTATTACTCAAATAATCCCTCAACTTTTGAAATCTTTACAAAATGCCCCCTAACTTCTTCAAATTCTTTGCAGATTAGTCCTTACTGCCATTGGAGGTCAACCGACCTCCTGGCGAGCTTTGATTGGGCAGAATCCTACTCAAACTTCAATCAAATCCCACCAAATTTGGTGGGATTGATGTTCACACCTAGGGAAACCTATTGGGATCAATCTCGATGCCTAAATCCCACTGATTCGTGCGTGCAAACCCACAAAATCAATGGGATTCTTTTTGAATCCCAAGCAAGCTATGAAGCTTGTTTCCAGATCTCCAAGCTCCCCTAAGCCCTATAAAAGACCCCCCATGACATTCCTCATCTCCTTAGCGAGAAATAGAGCAAAAAATCCCTCTTCTTCCACCAACCTCTAGCTTTCTCCACCTTGCTCTGGCGACCTCTATCCTCCAGCTTTGTCGCCAGTCACCACGTACTATAGGAGGTCGGTTCGTACTCCCCATTCTCTTCCCCACCTTGCAATACTAGTGAGGCACTTCCTTACCCTCTGTCGTCGCCGATCCCTCTCACCGGAGCATTCATCTCCTCCAGCACCGGCCACACCAGACTCGACGCCTCCTTCGTCTTCCTTCGTCTAATAACCATTCTACTTGATCCCTCAACATCTACTGATCATCTCAACAACTTCAACACTCCGCTTCAACCACAGACTTGCCCGCACGTCCTCCGTCTTCCACCTCGCCGGTGTACCTCTGGCGAACTCACACGGCCGCTACACTCCACCAAATTAGCCTCCGCCACTCCCAATATCTTTGCCTCATCCACGCAAACAAAACCCCTCAAGAAATTGAGGGGATTGCTTGCCCTATCCTTCCACCAAACACAACCGCCTCCACACTCACATTTCGCCTTCGCCAGCCACTTTCGACCACGTTCACAGCACGCCACCGCCACCACTACCTTCGTCGCACTCGTGCGCTTCTCCTGAGCACTTTTGACATGGCCCATCGGCCGTATTCTTAGTTTCAAGAATGAAGCTGGTCACCGCCATTAACGAGCTCCTTCAATAGAGCTCAATGTCGTGGTCTTGCATCAGTAGCTCCAGGCGCTACAGGCAACACAGAATTCCTCTAGACATCCTTCCAGGCTCTCAATTGGGAGCACTAAGCATTCTTTCACTGTCAAATTGGACACATACTTCAGCAGTTGCTCCCGCGAGGAAGAAGGAACAACTTAGTCCCACATCGTTCGTGGAAAGAGGCTTGCCTATGCATATATTGTTTTTGAGCTGAGGGCTTATTGCCTCAAGCACACTGGGGGTGAGGTCCTTGCACACCGCTCACCTAACCCGACTCGGCTCACTCTTCGGCTACTACCCACTGTTGGCAGCCCTGGACCCGATACTGCTCATACCCGATTACTTGACTACCTACCCAGTTATCTGAGAGAGAGGAGGAAATTGTGAGTGGGGGAGGGGGGTTTTGCTCTTTAGAAAAGAAGATCGACACTTAGCCACTGTGAAGATTGGAAGATCCCTTGTGTGTAAGGAACTAAGCAGGAAAGCAAGAAGAAGAAGAGGAGAAAAAGCAAAGTACAGTGCCTTTGCACCGTAGCAAAGAGGAGTTTAAGTTGTCTGATCTGAAGCCTTGTCGTCTGATATCACAGATAGTGCATTGTGGCTATAGTGTTTACTTACATTACGTGGAATATTTGATTGATAAGCATTGTGCATTTATCTGAAATAATTGTAAGGGGTAATTGGTGATTTAAATCACCATTTTACCTCATATTGTTTGCACTCTGATATTGACATTCATATATATATCATTCTTGCATGAAATTTTCATTATAACTTGCTCATATTTTTGGTAATATTGTGGTATTTGAGATTTAATTTCAACACTTGCTTCCTGTATTCGACCTCGGATTTTCTTGACGATTTTTCGAGCTATAAATTGTATTTGTTCATGCGCTATTTCGGCTATATTCCAATGAATTGATTTTAAAACCCTGATTTAGCACGTTAAAAATACAGAAGAGAAGAGAATCAAAGGGGAGTGAGGCAAAATGGTTCTCATTCATAACTTGAACTGTGAGGTGGCAATAATTGAATGGAATGTGGCAGATTGCTGCAAAAAGAAGTGCCTTATGCTGGCGAGAGAAGTAATTAAAACCTCTAGATTTATTGAGGAGGTCCTAACCAAAGATACGTAAGAGAATACGATGGAGATGCTTGAGATTTTTGCAGGGGAGAGTACCAAGGTTGGGTTCATATTTGTCAGGGAGGACCAATTCTTGGTTAATGACCTCTGAGTCATATTCTCGGAGGATGTCGTCAAAATCATTCCCTTCATTGGGAATGCCTAGAAGTTCTTAAATATAATCAATGGTGATGAATGAGATTTTGTACGCTAAAAGATTGAGTTAAAAACCCGTCATTGCAGTTGCGTAAAAATTCTCTATCTGATAAATTTACCGAAACTCTGGTGAGTCCCAGGTCGAACAGAGGGAGGCGAACGTTTGATTAAAAATCGCATTTAGAATTATTTTTCACAGGCAAATTAGCTGGTTGAAATTAATCTACGTTGGCTATTCTATTTAAGGAATAAATAACAGAAAAGAGAGAGAGAATAATACAGAGAAAATGAGAGAGTGTGTGAACCAACTTTTCATAGCCATAGCAGCATGTTCATTACAACTAATTTCTACAACTAGAAAGCTAGAAATCTACACTAGAAAGTGGTAAAAAGAGAGGGATGAGAAAATCCTCCTTGACGGCTGCTTGGAGGACGAGCCGCGTTGACAGAGCACCCGAAAGAGGGTGGTGAGATGCTGAACAAGGAAGAACAGAGCTTGAGGACGGAGGATAGAACATGGTGGCATTGCAGTGGGATCTGTTTCCCGAATGGTGATGAGAAGACAACCATGGGATGCTCCACAAAGGGGGTGAGAAGATGGGAAAATTATTTTACTCTAACTCTAGTAGAGCATCTCGGGTATGGAACTAGCTCATAGAGCTTTAGAGGAGGTGAGAGGAGAAGAGAAAGGATGGATGAAATATGTGGTAGGGGTGGTCCTTTTATGGGTGAGGTTCGAGGACAAAAAGGACATTTTAAGCTTTAAAAGCATTAACTTAGGGTCTTTAGTGACAGATGTGGCCATTACTGTGGCTAAGCGTCAATGAAGATATGCGGAGGGAGGAGACGCGTTGGATCTTGATCTTATAGCGTAGATCGTGCGTCGCTTTGCACGTGTTACATGTGGTGAAAGGGTAGCTGCTCTCAGTCGTTGGATTGCGGATGAATGGCCAAGATCACGCGCTGTTCGCCTTCAGATTGTGCCAACGGCTCTACGTACGATCACATGTTATTGCGCACGTGTGCGTAGTGCTCACATCTAGCGCGCCTGATTATGCCACGCGGCTGCATCATGACCGCTTGATCTTGTTCACGCAGCCAAATTTCAATTGGCCCACCTTCAACGAATTCGACCCCCTTTGCCGCGACTCGATCGCACGTCGCATACTTTGCGTAAGGATGTAGACCGCTGTGCTACGCCCTCAACTTTGTCGAGTTTTTGAATTTCTGTCCATGCACTCTCAGCAATTGGATGGAAATCCAATGACTAAGATTGAGGGGCGCGAGTGAAGAAGAGGAATGTCGGTGGCTGTGGGCAGCTTGGATGGCACTTGTGGTGCCATCTAGATCGTCCATTTTTTAATGCTTGTAGATGGTGCCTTGGATGTCAGATTGAGTCGATTTTCACGTTGGTGGGCTATGATCGTTGATTCGAACCCATCTGTGCCTTTAGATTTGTCATCTAAGGTATGTATTTACACCACCTTGACTTTTGACTTTTGATCTTTCTCGGACTGCATCTAATGCTACGGAGGTCCGATCAGGGCGATCTTGGATGCATTGGACTCCGATCGTCACCCTGATCAGATCCCTATGGTTGGATCTTCAATTCAAGGCCCCGATAAATATTGCCCTGTCCTCTGACCACAAAAAGAGGCAAATTACTATACAATTTGTACAGAATAACCTAAATGCATGATGATGCATGTTATGCAATATTTATAATGCTGAATGCTTTTATACGACTAAGAGCACACAAAAATAGACAGTTTGTGTGAAATAGATGTGTCTACATCACACGCCCATGCCTATCTTTTGCTAGTCCCTAGCAAAACTATATGCTATTTATAAAAAAATTAGGATCAAATTACTTGGGCAATAGTTATTTCTCAACACTAAGAAATTTTTACTAAAGACCTGAACTACAGAGACTCAACAGCGCCCGGGTATTTACCAAAATGCAAACCGCTTAAGCCCTCACCTTATTCAAAAGCAAACATATTTGTTTTCTTTTTTTTTCTTCTTTTCTAATTTTTTTTGGATTTTTGAGTTTAGAGTTTTGGGGTAGTTTTCTATGGCAACCCAACCCACCCAAGACTTGAAAAGAATTCTAAGTGGTAAGCATCTTTTTGTGACTGTGATAGACTTACTGATTGGCAACTAGAATGGACTTCAAGTTTCTACGAACCCTAGGTGACCGTAACGGAAGATTTTTACCTAAAGGTGTATCTGTTCAACCGGTAGCTTTCTCTCTACTTTTTATTTTTATGGGGTCAACACAAGTGATTCATGGGGTTAACTCAGTGTATATCTCCCCGGCTTATTCTGCTTCCTCGCTTCTTCCTAAGTGTGGGTTTGTAAGTGTACCCCACCTCCCACCCCTTTAGATTTTGTTCCACCACCTAATAACACAAATCCTAATTAACCTAGGAGCTTGCATAAACCCTAAGGTTAGTTTTGGTTGCTTGTTTGCCACCTCCACCCATCTTATCCTCACATATAAATAAAAAAAATTATGGGATTAACCGAAATTTACACATTTCAGACACCCACACACACACAAGGCACCTCGCCTTGATCTAATTCTACCAGGTCCAAGATAGGGTAGTGGCTAACTTAAGGAACACCATTCAATCTTTAGAAGCTCAACCAACACCTTGCATTGAAGAATTGGAGCCTCTGATTCAAATGATTGATGATCTTAACAAGTATTTATTGGATTGGCTCTAAGATGTTAAGGGTAGGGACCTGGGTGAGTTTTTACTTGGAAAATTATCAAAATTGAGGATGAGATTTGTGATTGCTCCAGTCCAATCTTGGGATGATTCCCAGGATGAACCCCCTTCAGGAGAGCCAATGTGAGAACTCATTCAGGCACCTGTAGGGGTGACACATTTTATGAGATCGGGGATGACCAGGTTGGTTTAGAGCAACCAATTGAGGAAGAATTGATTTCTTCACCCTAGATCCCTGAACCAGGGTACGAGGAAAAGTATGTCTCCATGGACCAGGTCATGAAAGATGATTTTGAGACATATATAAATGCAGATCTAGAATTCTTTGATTCTGAAGGTGAAGAATCTTTATGTGAAGTATCACCTGAGTTTAAGGAAGATAATTTTAGTGAGACATATGGGCTTGAGGAGTATGATGGGTCATTTCATAGCCCAATAATTGAGGATTGTGATCCCATTGGGGCTAGCATGGAAAATTCAGATCTTGTTTTCAGAGATGATTCAGTTAATAGCCCTATTCCTCAATCACCCTAAAGAGTTGAATGATGATGTTTCTAAAATCATTGTACCCAAGTCAATCCTGATTGAGCCACAATTGCTAGACTTGGATATTGTATATGGGGTGTGTAATAACCTAGAGGTCTTGGAAATCCTAATTTTGGAGGATAGGAATTTGGAAATGAAGATCTGGGAAGCCAATTCCAGGGGAACCAGAATGCTGGATTTAAGGGTTCTTATAGACCTGAAACCACCAATTTTTTATTAGGACCCTTATGATTTTTTTGACTTTGAGGATGTGCAACCTAAGCACAAATTCATTGATTATCATTTTAATCTTGATTTTTCTATTGATCGACTTTTTGGACTTAGGTTACAACCTCATAAACCGCAGACCCGACCTCGCTTGCACAATGATCTTTGGTTCTGGGTAATTTTCATCTAGAACCTTAGAACCACTCGACCGTGGGGCATGGATCTGCACTATCTAGTCCACATTTGTGGACACCTGCTGGTGGGTCATGAGGTTAATCTTTTTCTTCTGAACTTGACCCACACCTATGAATTCTTGATTTCTTCTTTGTTTGTATAGTGTGCCTAGCTGAAGGCACTAAACTTAGCACGTATACAGTTTATTTTTATCTCGGAGCTGACCGGGTAATCACAAAATTCAAATTCTTTCTTCGTTACTTCTCTCTCTTTCATGTCTTTTTAATACAATGACATTACATTAGATAGGCATGGGGGGTGGATATATTCATCTCTGAATTATTTTGTTAGCTCTGTAGATTCTTTTTATTTTCTTTTTATGAAAGAAAAAATTCAATTAGGAAAAGAGAACTTGGGCTTTAGAAATTTGTCAACTTTAGAAAATGATACAATAAGACATGAACACTTAGACCCTTCAGGTCTTCGAGCTTAATCAGCCTGGGTGTCCACTAACATGTGGACTTTATTCTCGAGTCCTCACCATTTTAAATTCATTTCTAATTAGTTAAATAAGTTGAGGTGATAAGTACACGACTTATCAACCTGCCCTCTGATTTGAGGGGCCTTATAATTTAAGCATCTACACACTATTTGCATTGACTCACTTTTCGATGATTTTAACTGAAATTGGGTAGCTAATGAACCTTTTAGGGTGGTATGGTTGACAAGTTGTCATAAGTAACAACCCATTGGCCAGTTGCCTAGAGCCCAGCCACACGACCATTCTCTTTCTGTTGCATTTTGGTAAATATTAGATCAAGGAAGCCACCTACTTAAAAAAAAGAGAAAAAAAGAAAAATATCCAAAAAAAAAGAGAAATAGAAAAGAAGAAAAAAAAAAGCCACACTTCACCACATGAGTATGTCTGCCAGGTTGTCGTGGGTAACAGCCCATTGGCCGATTGTTCAGAACCCAGCTCACGGAATGCATAAAAAATTCCTAAACACTTAGGAAGAAGTGGGGAAGTAGAATAAGTCGGAGAGATATACACTAGGTTCGCCTTTGTGTTGACCTTATAAAAATAAAAAGTAGGCAGAAGGCTACCGGTCGAATAGGGTCACTTAGGGTTTATAGAAACTTGAAGTTCTTTCTAGTTGCCAATAAGTGAGTCTATCACAGTCACACAAAGCACTTGGAGTTCTTTTCGAGTCTTAAATAGGTTGCATAGCTGTAGCAAGCTGCCCAGAAACTCTAAACTCAAAAATCCAAAAAAAAAAAAAAAAGAAAAGAAGAAAAAGAAAGAAAAAAAATGTATTTGCTTTTGAATAAGGCAAGGGCTTGGGCGGACTTCATTTTGGCAGACACCCAGGTGTTGTTGAGTCTCTGTAGTTCAAATCTTTAGTAGGAATTTCTTAGTGTTGAGAAATAATTATTGCCCAAGTAATTGATCCTAATTTTATAAATAGTATGTAGTCTTTTTAGGCACTAGCAAAAGATAGGCATGGGGGTGTGATGTAGGCACATCTATTTCACATAAACTGTCTATTTATGCGTGTTCTTAGGCGTATAATTGCATTCAGTATTATAAATACTGCATATCATGCATCATTCTGCATTTTGATTAGTTTGTACAAAATATAGGTTAATTTTCCCTTTTTGTGGCCAGGGGATAGAGCGATATCATTTTGGGGCCCCAAATTGAAGATCTAACTTTATGGATCTGATTAGGGCGACGATTGAAGTTCAACGCCTCCAAGATTGCCCTGATCGAACCTCCATAGCATCAGATGCAGTTCTAGAAAGATCAGAGGTCAAGGGGCAAGGTGGTGAAAATCCAAACTTCATACGACAAATCCAACAACATGGATGGATTTAGATCGGCGATCGCAACTCAACGGCATGAAAATTGGTGCAGTACGACAATTGTGGCACCATTTATGAGCAATAGAAGATGGACAACCCAGATGGTTCCATGTGGCACCATCCTAGCCACCCAAGACCACTCGCAGGATCCCCACTAGGCCTGCACGATCAATCCCAGCCGTTGGATCTCGATTCAAAGATTGAGATTCAAGGCCACCTACTCTTCACATCTCACTGAAGGCAAAGGATCGAGCACTCTCGACCCTTGGATCGAGATCCAACGATCATGAGCACGTGAACGCTAAAACATAAACTTGACCAAGGAGAGAGGATAGTGTAGCAGTCGTGCACCTTATGCGCAACATGCGGCGCAGGTTCGAATTCCCACGAGTGGATTAAATTTGTGAGGAGGCGCACAATGAAATTCAGCCGTCAGATGCGCAATGAGCGGCAACAGAGGTGAAGACGTGGCGCGATGGATGGGTGAGAGCGTGCACCTTCTCAACTATGTGAGGCAAGGTGCGTTTTAAGCCGTCCGATTGAACAATTGGACAGTTGATAATGATGAGACGCGATCTGAGGCCTCAACAATTGAAGACCAGCAGCTGCATGACATGGCTGTACGAGGAGCATTAAATCGACGATGAATGGCCCTCCCTTAATGTGAGCTTTAGTGATGTGGGGTCTTTAGTAACGCTTGCAAGCGTCACTAAAAGCCTTGCATTTATTTTTTAGCCTTTGAAATGACTATTCTACCTCATTCCCCTTGCTTATAAAAAGGACCTTACATCCCCCTCATTCTTCATCCCTTTCTCTCTTCTCTCACCCCCTCCAAAGCTCTACGAGCTGGTCCCATACCCGGGAAGCTCCACTAGAGATAAAGTAAAATAATTTTCCATCTTCTCATCCCCTTTGTGGAGCATCCCATGGTTGTCTTCTTGCCACAATTCGGGAAGTGGATCTCGTTGCAATGTCGCCCTGCTTCGCTCTTCATCCTCTAACTCCATTCTCCCTTGTCCAGCACCCACTACCCTCTTTTGGGTGCTCCGTCAATGCAACTCGTCCTCTAAGCAGCCATCGAGGAAGATTTTCTCACCCCTCTCTTTTTACTGCTTTCTAATGTAGATTTCTAGCTTTCTAGTTGTAGAAATTAGTTGTAATGAACATGTTTCTATGGTTATGAAATATTGGTTCACACACTCTCTCTTTTTCTCCATATTATTCTCTCTCTATTCTTTAAGTAGAATAGCCAGCGTAGATTAATTTTAACCAGCTAATCTGCTTTCTGAAAATAATTCTAAACACAATTTTTAATAAAATGTTTGCCTCCCTGTGTTCGACTCGGGACTCATACAAGTTCTGATAAATTTATCTGATAGCAGAATTTTACGCAACTATACCGACAGGTTTTCAAACTCAATCTTTTACGCGTACAAAATCTCGATCATTAGGAACATTAGAGATGGGAGAAGAAGGGTTACCTATCTTACCAAGACCAATAATATGGTCCTTGTGGTTGTTCACAAACGTAACAATTCTTCCATCCATAGGTTGAAGGTCCAAGAAGAGGCGCTTGTCTCTAGCCATGTGCTTGGAGCATCCTGATTCCATGACCCATCAGCCTCCTTAATGGATTGTTCGTCATCTTTCTTGTAGGTCTCCTTGTTCCTACAAAAGACCTCCTTGAGTTCTTAGGCCTTTCTAATTTGGCTTGTCCATCATTTATCTTATGGATCCAATTCTTCATGTTATAATCTCCTTTGAATCCTACAAAATAAAGTTTAAGTTGTCTTTTTGGTATCCACATGAGTGTGGATTTGAGTTTATTAGTAGTCCTTGTAGGAGGAGCCTTTTCTGGCACATTTTGTCTACTACTAGCCTCATAATAACCTAAATCATATTTGCTAGAGGATGGCTTTGGGTGAGCAATAAGTTTATCCAAGTTAGGCTTTCCTTTAGTAAATTTGACTAGATCTTCAACCAATTAATTTGAATTTTCTTTAAGGTGAGTTATTTCTACTTTCATTTTATCTATTTTCTCTTCTAAGCCTCTAATTTCAAATTTAAGCAAACCATTTTCATCTCTTTTGAAGGATTTTATTTTATGAAGAACATGAATTTTGTCAAGTAATTCTTCTCTAGCAAGAAATTTTTGTTCATTCATAACACTATATAAATCTTTTTTTAATGATTCCTTTTCAACAATTTGATTTCCTACTTGCATGGAAAGACAGATAACTTCATTTGTAAGAGCTTGGTTCTTTTCTTTAAGGACCTTAGTAGTTTCTTTAGCCTCTAGATTTTCCATTTTTAGTGATTTATTTTTAGCTTAAGTTCTTTGAAGTCTAAAAATAATGAATCAAAGGCTTCTTGCAATTCTTCAAAAGTACAAGAAAGTACCTTAGTCTCATCGGAGTCAGATCTGGAGTCAGGGTCATCGTTTGTAGCCATGAGAGCCAAACACGCGGTTTGCTCATTTGAGGATTCCACTTCTTCTTTGGAGATAGTGTCATCCCAAGTTGCTTGGAATGCCTTCTTTTTGAAGGGTTTTGGCTTCAAAAACTTCTTGTGCTCCATCATCGTTTTGCCTTTTTTCTCTTCATTTCTTCTCAATAAGGGACATTCCTTCCTCATATGGCCTCTCTTCTTGTAATTGTAGCAAACTAGAGGCCCTTCCTCCTTTCTCTTTCCCTTGCTATCTTTCCTATTTCTGAGAAACTTTTTAAACCTTTTAGCTAATAAAATAAAATCTTCGTTATCGGTACTTACCTTGTCATCGGAAGTCGCCTTGAAAGCCAAAGTCTTCTTTGACTCGGGAGAGATGGATTTCTACTTTTGATCCATCTTGGTTTCGTATGCCATCAAGTTCCCAAATAGATCATCCATGTTTAAACCCTCTACTTGGTTGGCTTCCTCTATTGTCGTCACCTTTTGCTCCCACTCTATTCTAAGGGAGCGAAGGAGCTTGGCTTGAAGTTTCCCTTGGATGAAGGTCTTTCCTAGAGACTTGAGGTTATTCACGATCAATGTGAATCAGGTGCACATATCCCCAAGTCTTTCATTCTCCTTCATGGTAAATGATTTGAATTCCTGAGATAAAAGGTTAATCTCTGAGTTTTAACTTTAGACATAACTTCGTGTGTTACCTCAAGAGTCCTCCATATTTTGTAGGCGGTTTGGCATTGGCTTATTCAAGTGAACTCCTTCAAGTAAAGAGCACAATACAAGGAGTTCATTACCTTTGCATTGAGGTTGAGTTGGTGGATTTGCTCGATGGTGTATCCCATCTCTAGCTTTTCGGGAATTGCGAAGCAGGTTTTACACTTTTCCCACACGAAGAAGTCATTGGCTTGCAACCACATCTTCATTCGGAGCTTCCAATAGGTGTAGTTGGTCGCGTTGAAGAGCGATGGATGGGTGGGGGATTGTCCCTTTGTCTTGCTGGTGGCAACGACCTTCCTCTTCATTGAATCTTTACCCGTGCAAGTGACTCCAAAGTGTGCGGGAACCTCGCTTTGATACTAACTGAAGGTACACTAGAGGGGAGTTGAATAGTGTAATTGAAATATGATATGTAAATAAAAGTCAATCACAAAAATGAACACCAAGACTTTTTAGGTGGAAATCCAAACAAGGAGAAAACCATCACCTAAGTCATCCTAACTTAGGATTTTTGATCACTATGTTATCAAACCACTAACCACACCACTTCAAATTGATGGTGGTGTACCTCAATTATAAATCTCACCTCCGATCCCTAAATGGATGTTTCTCTCTTTATAAGGAAGAGATGGGGATCCGACAGGTTAGACACCCAACTCCAACAAGAAGAAAATAGACTGAAATAAAAGCACAACCTATAGAGCACCCCAAATAGATAATAATATGACCTAGATACTATAGGTGATCAGGAGAAACTCCCTGTGATGTAAGCTAATTGTGAGAGGCATGAGAGACAGAGTTTTTCCCAAGTGATTCTTAGCACACTAGGTGGGCAAGTGAATATGGAGCAATATGGTTTATTGAGCTTGTGTTTGTATCTCCAATGGCTGTATCTTGCCTAAGGGGGGTTAAGGGGTATTTATAGGGCTTAAAGGAACCTTAAAGAAGGCTTGGGAGCCTTCTCCTAGCCGTTGGAGGAAAATCCCTATTGATTTGGTCAAAATCCAAATCAAATTAGGAAATCAATGTTTCTGATAGTAGAATCAAACGTCTAAAAAATAGGTTAGATGTCTTATATAGGGTTTCTGGATGTCTGACAAAACATATAGATGTCTGATAGAGAGGGTCAGTGTTACTGAACTACATTGGATCTAAACAGTGTACTTGTTAGTAAGTGTCAGACATCTGGAGGCTTATTATAAGACATTTGATGTGAATTTTGGATGTCTAAAAATGCGTGGGTTTGTTCCTGGATTAGATCAAATCTAAACGAGGATTTAGCCTATAATGGTCAAGTGTCTACTAGACGTCTGACAATATTATTGGACGTCTAATGGACATAATGACCTAGGAATTTGGATTTCTTGCGAATCTAAGATTTGAGATATAGTTTGACAAATCTTACTTTGAGGTAAATTTAACCTAATGTTCCAATGTTGGACATCTGGGACTATGTCTGGACATCTGAAAATAATATTAAAATTTTCCTAAGTATGATTGCAAAGCTTTTGTTCTGATCAAGGTAGATTTAGGCTTAATGGTCAGGTATTTAGACGACTGAGGGTGTGTCCAGACATTTGTAGTGAATTATGGATGTCTGAATATGAGTTTAGTTGTATAAAGGTTAAGTGTTTAATTTTTTAAGGCAGTGTATACGGTATTGATGTGGATTTTTATGCGATTTTGTAAATGCAAGTTTTAGTCGTTGCAATGCATAAAATTGACCAACTTTTAAATTTATAATACCTAGATAGTGGAGTATCTAGGGTCATCCAAGGAGGCCAATTTGTTAGTCAAATAGCTTGTTTTCTCTCTCTCTCTCTCGCTCTCTTAAATCAACACTTATGTTTTTGTATTTTTGGTTTTGCGATTTTTTTAAGGTTTTGAAATATTAAAGGCATGAAAAGATATATTAACTATGCCTTAGTGATCAAGATGAAACCTACCTTTCTAAGCTCACCCTAGGCAAGTGCGCCTAGGGTAATTAGAAAGGAGAAGTGAGTGCACTAAAGCTACTAGAAAAGCTTGAAATTAAAGCACATGAAATGATGGAGACAAGATATGGAAGGCACTTTGGACTTAAAAAAAGTAGTAAAGTTTACAAGGTACTTGGGGAGCTCAATTGTGTGAATGGTACCATACAATTAATCCCCAACTAGAGGAATGCTTTTAACTACTACAAACAAGATAATAGAAAAACTAAGTAAGAAGATTCTCCCAAAATGATAGAAGATATCCTCACTCCAAGCTCAGTAGCTCCTGCGCCCGAAGTGGATCCTCCTTATTCCTTGAATGCTTCTTCCTAAGCTCCTCCAATGGTGGGCATCCTCCACCTTAGCTTCCCTCTTGCCTGACTGTCCTCCTGAGGTGGTGTGCTCCTTGGCTTGGAACCAAAGAAGAAGATAGAAGAAGGTGAACACCAAAGAGACAAGGTGTTCCCTTTGATCACCTTCTCTTCTCCTTCTCCTTAGATGTCTACTATAGGTAGAATATGGGAAGAATTTGCACCATCTAAGGATGGTTTGGAATGGTGGATATGGGCTTCCTTTTATGGGCTAGAACGGGTGGTGGTTAGAGGGTAGAATTGGGACTTTAGGTGGTTGGTTGAGGGGTGGAGAGGCACCGATGGTTCATGCCAAAAAATGGCTTCTAGAAGCTTGGTGGTTTGGCGCCAAGGTGGTGAGTTGGGATGGGATTTGATGATGGTTGGATGGTGGTGATGGAGGGTGGTTTTTGGCACCAAAAGGGGGGCTTCTAGAAGCCAAATTTTGGCCATGAAGGGAGGCCATGGGTGAAGGGGTGCAATGCCATTTTGGCGCCAAAAGGAAGAGGTGCCTTGGTGGTGGTGGTTACACCACCTTGGCGCCAACATAAAAAGGAGTTTTGGTGGTGTTTTAGGGTAGTGGTGGTCGACCATTTAAAGGGGAGAGGGAGTAGGGTAAGAGCTTGAGTAGTGGAGGAGCTAAGCTAGCTTAGCTAAGTAAATGGAGGATCTAAATAGAGCTTTCCTGAGCTGGCTTGAGCTTGAATGGAGCTTTTAGAAGTTGATGAAGAGCTACCTATGAGCTCCACAACTAGCTTAGCTAGCTAGTTCTCTACTAGCTACTAAGTTGAGTTGAGTAGAGTTAACTTGAGCTAGACACATCTCTTTTGAAGCTGAGATGATGTAGCCAAAATTGAATCATAACTCTTCAGTTAGCTTAGCTTAGCTAGTTCATGACTAGTAGCTAAGCTAAGTAGGGATGAGCTTCCATAAGCTAGGGATGAGTTGGATTTGAGCTGGATCTAGCTGAGATGAGATGGGATCTAGCTATTGGAGCTTCTATCTTCCTTCCTTGTGCTTTCCACATTGCCAGGGCTTAAGTGATTTCCATTGCATTCTCATCCTTGACAATCAAATGACAAAATACATAAGATGATGTAGAAGAAATGCTAATGCATGCTCTAAACCCTAAATGCAAATGCATACTAAATGCAATGAAATGATGTAATGCAATTATCAAAACCCTAGGAACTAGGTGTGAATGGACATTAAAGATGATAATAAGTTGGTGTTGATCAGGTATTTGGTTGTTTGACCTAAGTATCAAATGACTTAAGTTTCTAAATCAGACGTCTGATCCTGTGGTATGTGTTTTGTTTGAGAATGGATTTTGTTCTAAGTGTTTTCCTAAGTGTTGAGTGCCTAAGACAAGGGTGCCCATATCTAGATGGGGCTCTTTACAACCCTTTTAGACTCAACAAATAGAAAAATTACAACTCTATTCAAGATAGATATACAAGTTATCCTAGGACCTGGACATTGACATCTTCATTCCTTGAGACTTTCTTTTGAGTGAATATGAGATAGAACCTGGAATTTGGTTATGACAGAGACAAGAAATAGTGATTCTATTAATTTTATTTTTATTTTTGTTATTTTGTAAAATCATCAAAACGTATATTAGGAGAGGTTGAACTAACATAATGGAGGGAGGAAATGTGGAATGGAGGGAGAGAAGGCAGCCTATTGTTGAACTTACGAATTGCTATGCTAATGTGTTTGGTTTTGGAAAATTTGTCATTGTAGCTTGAAAGCAAAGAATTCGTATTCAACAAATAAAATTTATACCGAAATTTGAATTCCGGGTCGAACACAGGGAGGCTACGTTGATCTGTATTCGCAATTATATTTTTTTAGAATTTTTTTAAAAGGCTAGGCGATATAATTACAATGAAGCTATCAGACTAAAAGAAAGAGAGAGAGAGTGAGAGAGAGAGAGAGAAAGAGAACATGCATTCAATATTTCAAAATGTTTATACAATCAAACCAAATAAAAATTACACTAGAAAGTAGGAAATCAGCTACACTATAAAGCAGGAAAATTCTACACTAGAAAAGCCGTAAAGAAGAATGGGAGAGAGAAGTTATCCTCCTCGACGATCGCTTGGAGGATGAGCCGGACGAGATGACGCCTGGACGAAGGAGGATGGAGCAGGACGAAGGAGGACGAAGCAGAAGAACGGGAATGGAGCAGCACACCGTCGTCGTCGCAGGATCCACTTCTGAAGGGGGACGAAAATTTAGACTTTATCTCGCGAGCAGCATCCCGAGTGTGGGACAAGCTTCTCTTGAGCTTTGGAGAGGTAGAGAAGAGAAGGAAGGGATGAGAATTTCGTGTGGAGGGGGTCTCCTTTTATAGTTGCAAGGAGTGGGGGCAAATTAGTCATTACATCTTTAAAACATTAAATAAGGGGTCTTTAGTGACGGATTTAACCGTCGCTAAAGCCCCAACATGGGTGTAGTGGGCGCTCCCCACGCGCGCCTCCTCAGCTGCCCACTCTCAATGCCCGCCCACGTTCATCCATCCACAGCCATCCGATTGCGAGATCGGACAGCTTAGGATGCCCCTTCGCCCGCTGCTGCGCGCTCGCCCAACGCGTACGATGCCGCGTGACGCTGCACGTGCAATAGTGTGTGAACCCCTATCGGGCGCGCGCGGCAGTTGGATTGCGATTTGATGCATGCCTGCGCTCGCTCGCCCGCGCCCTTCTCCCCTTCGCTGTGGCTCGAACCCGTGGCTGCAACTCGCGATAGTGCCTTTGATCACTACGCTACGGGGCGCGGATGGTTGAGCGGACGCTTTTATGCATGGCTGTCCACAGCCGTTGGATCGAGAGTCAACGGCGGAGAGAGAGTGGATATGAAGACTTCAGTGATTGCATGTGGTCGTTTCGGCGGCCGAGATGGCGCCACGTGGCGTTATCTTGGCCGTCCATCTTCTGGGTGTTGTGATGGTGCCACGGATGTCGGATTGACTCGATTTTTGCGTCGTTAGGCTGCGACCGTTGATCCGAATTCATCCGTGTGGTCGGATTTGTCATTTGAAGTGCGAATTTACACCATCCTGGCCTTTGATCTTCTAGGGTTCCTCGATCACTATCTGATGCTACGGATGCCTGATTAGGGTGATCTTGGAGTCGTTGAACTCCAATCGTCGACTTGATCACATCCATACGGTTGGATCTTCGATCTGAGGCCTCGATAAAAAGTTTGCCCTGTCCAAGCACATAAAAGGAGATAATTAACCTCCATTTTATTCAAACTACTCTAAATGCAAGATGATGCATGTTATGCAATATTTATATCATGAAATGCAATCCTATGCTTAAGAACATGCATAAATAGACATCTTAAGTAGTGTAAATGTGTTTACATCATACTCCCATGCCTATCTTTTGCTAGTCCCTAGCAAAAACTATATGCTATTTATAAAAAAATTAGGTTGGATTATTTGGGCATGAGTTATTTTCAATCATTAAGAAATTATCTACTTAGGAAATGAACTTTCAAAGACACAACAGTGCCCGAGTATCTGCCAAAATGCAGACCACCTCAAACCATCGCCTTATTCAAACAAAAATTTCTTTTTCTCTTTTTACTCTTTTCTAATTTTTTTGGATTTTCAAATTTTAGGGTTTAAGAGTGGCTTTCTACGGCCATTCAACTCACCCAAGATTTGATGAGAATCCTAAGTTTTAAGCATCTTATTGTGATTGTGATAGACTCGTTAACCAGCAATTAAAACGGACTTCGGATTTCTACGCCTTTAAGTGACCTAAAAAGAATTCTGCCTAAAGGTGTATCTTTACAACTGGTAGCTTTCTCCCTACTTTTATTTTTTTACGGGGTCAACACAAGGGTGAATCCAGTGTATATTCCCTAGTTTATTCTACTTCTTCCCTTTTTCCTAAGTGTTTTGGAAATTTTTTTAGTGCATTTACTGAGCTGGGTTCTGGACAACCGGTCGATGAGCTGTTACCACCGACAACTTGCCAGCCATACTCGTGCGTCGAAGTGTGGCTTATTTCTTTTTTTTTTTTCTCCTTTTCTTTTTGATTTTTTTTTCTTTATTTTTTTTTTAAAGTAGGTGGCTTCCCTGGTTTAAGATTTACCTAAGGGCAGGAAAAAGAGAAAGGTCCAGTGACTGGGCTCTGGACAACCTACCTATGGGCTGTTACCCATGATAACTTGCCAGCCATATCACCCTAGAAGGTTCATTAGCTACCCAATTTTCGTTAGAATCGCCGAACAACGAGTCAGTGCAAAGAAAGTGTGTAGATGCTTAAAACTTAGAAATTCCCTCAAATCAGAGGGTGGGTTGATAAGTCGTGTACTTATCACCCAAAATTATTTATCCCAATTACGATAGAATTAAGATGGCGAGGACTCGAAAGACAAATCCACATTTTAATGGATATACGGGCTAATTAAGTCCAAAGACCTGAAGGGTCTTTGTGTTCAGATCCTAATGTAAAATTTCTTAGGATTAAAAAGTCCTAATGTCCAACTAATCCTTCATAATTTTGATTTTTTTTTTATAAACAATTTACATGAATTTCACAAAGCTGACCAAATAATTAAAAATAAATCCACCCCCCCATGCCTAGCTAATGCAATGTCATTGAAAAAGAGACATGAAAGAAAGGGTAGAATATGAAAGATGTCACCTGAATATGAAGCTCGTATCAGCCTTGTGTCATATGTACAACTACTGAGTTTAATGCCGTCAGCTAGGTGAAGTCCAGCCAAAGAAGTCACAGAATGGCTAGAGCAACAGAGTTTGAGATGGGTTCTAGAAGAATACGGTCAACAACAGGCTTCAGACGTTGACCGTTGACTTTAAAGGTGTTACCCGTCTTTGGGTCAGAAATCTGAACGACACCATTTGGAAAAATCTGATCAGTTATGAATGGGCCATTCCATTTAGATCTAAGTTTGCCAGGAAAGAGCTTAAGTTTAGAATCAAATAACCAGACTTTTGGTTTGGCTCAAAGCTCTTGCGGGAAATCAATTGATCATGTAGAGCTTTGGTTCGAGCCTTGTAGATCTTCGCATTCTCATAAGCATCATTTCTAAGCTCCTCCTACTCAGATAGTTGGAGTTTCCTAGTCTTCCCAGCTAGATTCAGATCTAAATTGCATTGTTTGATTGCCTAGAATGCCCTATGTTCAATCTCTACGGGTAGATGGCACGCCTTTCCATGCACCAAGAGGAATGGAGACATGTCGATGGGCATTTTATATGTCGTACAGTAGGTCCAAAGAGCGTCCTCAAGCTTTTGAGTCCAATCCTTGCGATCAGGCCTAACCATTTTTTGAAGAATGTTCATGATCTCTCGATTGGAGATCTCAGCTTGTCTATTCGTCTGGGGATGGTAAGGTGTGGAAATTTGGTGATTAACCCTGTATTTGGCCAATAAATTCTGGAATTGGGCATTGGTAAATTGAGTGCCACCATCACTGATGATAGCCCTCGGAATCCCGAACCTACTGAAGATATTTTTCTTGACAAAATTGGTGACCACCTTGTGGTCATTGGTTCGGATGGGAATCGCCTCAATCCATTTGGACACATAATCAACAGCAACAAGAATGTACTAATGTTCAAATGAAGGGATAAAGGGTCCCATGAAATCGATGCCCCAAACATCAAAAATTTTGACAGGAAGAATAGGGTTTAGGGGCATCATGTCTCTCTTAGTTATGCTCCCAAGTGCCTGACATCGAGAACATGACCTTGAGAAATCTTGGGCATCCTTGAATAAATACGGCCAATAGAAGCCAGATTGCAAGATTTTTGCAGCCGTCTTTTTTCCCAGAGAAATGTCCACCACACCCAGATGCATGGAAGAACTCGAGTATACTGTTGAATTCATTCTCCAGAATACATCGGCGAAGAATCTGATTAGAGTCAATGCGATACAGTTCAGGGTCCTCCCAGAAGTAGTATTTGGCCTCAGATTTGAGTTTATCCTGTTGTTGCTTGGTCCAATCCTGGGGGATTTGACCAACGGCCAAATAGTTAACAATGTCAGCAAACCATGGGGTGTGGACACCTAAAATTGTAAGAATAGTTTCGTCCGGAAAAGTGTCAGCAATCAGAATGTCCGGACAAGAAGAATCACCTAGGAGTCTCGACAAATGATCTGCTACCACATTTTGTACCCCGGTTTTATCCTTGATTTCAAGATCAAATTCTTGAAGAAGAATCCAACGAATAAGCCAGGGTTTAGCATCCTTTTTAACTAAGAGATGTCTCGAGGCTGAGTGGTCGGTATAAACGATAACATGAGACCCTAAGAGATAAGCCCTGAATTTTTCCAAAGCAAATACTACAGCTAGTAATTCCTTTTCAGTAACAGTGTAATTCCTTTAGGCTTCATCCAGAGTTTTACTAGCGTAGTAGATGACAGAGGACTTTCGATCAATTTTCTGACCCAGGACAGCCCCGATCGTGTAATCGGAAGCGTCGGTCATGATCTCAAAAGGGGCTGTCTAAATTGGTGGTTGCAAAATTGGAGCACAGGTGACTGTCGTTTTCAGGAAATCAAATGCCTTTCGGCATGATTCGTCAAAAACAAACGGCGTTTCTTTGGCAAGAAGATTGCTCAAAGGACGAGCAACCTTCGAAAAATCCTTGATGAATCTTCGATAAAATCCCACATGGCCAAGAAATGATCTGATTTGTTTAACAGATGTGGGAGGAGGAAGTTTAGCGATAGCATCAACCTTAGCTTTGTCTACTTCAATTCCCCGTTCAGAGATTACATGACCCAAAACGATGCCCTCTTGGGTCATGAAATGACTCTTTTCCTACCTAAGGACCAGTCGTGTCTTGATACATCGCTTAAGAATCAATTTCAAATTAGCCAAACAAGAGTCAAATGATTCTCTGAAAATAGAGAAATCATCCATGAAGACTTCCATAAACTCTCCCACCATGTCAGAAAATATGGCTAGCATACACCTTTGAAAAGTCGCAGGTGCATTATATAACCTGAAAGGCATCCTACGAAAAGCAAAGGTTCTGTAGGGACAGGTGAAAGTAGTTTTTTCCTGATCCTCGGGGTGGATAGAAACTTGATTGTATCCCGAGTAACCATCAAGAAAACAGAAGTACTTTTGCCTGGCTAATTTTTCCAAGATTTGATCAATGAAGGGCATAGGAAAATGATCCTTTTTAGTGGCTGTGTTCAGCTTCCTGTAATCAATACAAACTCTCCAAGAGGAAGCTAAACGAGTTGTGATAGATTCTCCTCTCTTATTAGTCACAACAGCAATCCCAGCTTTCTTTGGAACAATCTGAACGGGACTTACCCAGGGACTGTCAGAGATTGGATAAATAATTCCTACATCGAGCAACTTGATGATTTCCTTTTTGACCACTTCTCACATATTTGGATTCAATCTCCTCTGCATCTGGTGAGAAGGGCGGGATCCATCTTCCAAAAATATTCTATGATTACAGTAAGATGGCTCGATCCCCCTAAGGTCATGAATGGTCCAACCAATTGTCTCCTTATGTTCCTTTAGGACCTTGATCAATTTAATCTCTTGCTCCTTTGTCAATTTAGCACTGATAATCACAGGGAGCGTATTCTGTGGTTCTAAAAATTGATATTTCAAATTCTCGGGCAATGGTTTCAGTTCAAGCTAGGGTGGGTTGATGATTGATGGTAGGGTAGATGCTGAAGATTCAACAAGAGGAAGAGGTTGTGAGTGAACAAAATCAATAGCCTCTTCCGAAGATGTCAGGTCAGCCATAGAGGGTTGTGGGTCAAATTCATCATCTAAAGAGGAACTTTCAATTGAAGAAACTGTCAAACGAGTTTCAATATTATCATTATCCTCATCAAGTTCCTCAATAAATCCACAATCCTCAAATTTGTTGATCGCCTTAAAAATATCCAATTTCATTCGTTGATCCCCAAAGGCAATTTCCATGCTACTGCTTTCACAATTAATGTTGGCCTTTGCGGTAGCCAGGAACGGACGCTACAGAATGATTGGCGTGTTCCTCAGATTATCAGGTACATCAATGTCAAGGACAAGGAAATCTACAGGAAAATAGAAATCCTTGACCTTAACTATAACATCTTCAATAACGCCTTGCGGGTTTGTGACCGATCGGTCCACTAACTGTAGCGTTACTGAAGTTGGCCGAAGTTCACCTAACCCAAACTTCTCGTAGAGAGAAGTCAGAATTAGGTTGATGGATGCTCCGAGATCCAAAAGTGCTCTATCAAATGTGTAATCTTCGATAACGCAAGAAATCAATGGAGCACCAGGATCTCTCTTTTTCTGAGAGAGGTAGTGCAGGATAACAGAACTAGCCTGCTTGGAGAGTACCACCTTCCTCGGAACAGATTCTCTCGACTTACGCTTTTGTGTACATAATTCCTTTAAAAATCTTGCGTAAGCTGGTATGTTCTTGATAGCATCAAGGAGTGGGATATTGATCTCAACATTCTTAAAATAGATTCAGAAGCTCCTCATTGCTATCAACAGACTTCTTCTTTGATTTGGTTGAGGCTTCAGGAAAAGGAACATGAGTCAGATCTTTGGAATCAGGTTCCTGAGCCTTGATTTCTCCTCTAGAATTCTCCTCTCTCTCCTCAGGTTCTTCAGGATTCAAAAGATCAGAATAGTGTGGTTGTGGATCCTGAGTCTTCTTACCACTCCTCAAAGTGACAGAATTTGCAGATGCGTAAGAATTTGGATCTTGGGGAGGGTTAGGAAAGATTGGAGGGGCTTGATTGACCATGAATTGTTGATTTGAAGAAGAAGAAGATGAGGAACCCTGCTCAACCACCTGAGCATGTGCGTGCGGGTCCCTCTGTTTTCCGTACCCTTAGGCTTGATTGCCCGAATTCATAATGTTTTGCGGGTTGGGTACGGGTTGGGATGGTAGAGATCCGGGTTGACGAGAGTTAGCAATGATCCCGGATTGCAAGTTGTCCAGCGAGTTTTTCATTTGCTGCATGAGCTGAAGCATAGATCCTTGCATCTCTACCATTTGACTATTCAAATCAGCCTGCCCTGCAGGTTGACGGGCATTCCAAGCTAGCTGATTGACCTGATTCGGAGGCAACTGAGGATATACTTGACCCTGACCCATTGGTCGTTGCAGAGCATAGTTGCCGGGTCAGAATTGGGTCTGTTGCCACGGATTTTTCCAAGAGAAGTTAGGGTGGTTTCTCCAACCTGGATTATAGGCATTCGAGTAAGGGTTGGATCTAACATTCTCTTGTACAGCACAGACATCCTCATAGGGTGAGGATGGAGAGAAAGAAAGGGAAGGATCAGAAAAATTGGGATCAAAGGCCCCAGTTTGGAACCCGTGGGGCTCCAAAAAATGCTGACTCACAGGTTGAGCCGCATCGAGTTGATTCACAAACTCTCGTCCAGAAGGAGCTCGTGAGGAATGGAATCCCGAATTTTGGGATTGAGTGGATCGAGAGTTGTTCATAGAATTGCCAGCCATCGACTCTTCCATTCTTTTAGCAACCAAGTCCACCTTATCAAGTTTATTACAAATAAATTCCATATCAAATGAATGAGTCATGAACTTCATTGACATTTGATCTGGGTTGCTGGGACCGGTTAAAAGTATCCATGGAGGCATGATTAATTGAATTCTCACTCATTTCCTCAAATTAATCATGTGCACTATCTGCATCTTTATTGAGGAAATTGCCTCCGCAAGAAGCATCCACATGATTTTTGAGTTGCTCAGTCAACCCATGATAGAAGATCTGCACGAGTTGCCATTTCAGCACCTCATGGTGTGGACACCTCCGCAATAAGTCCTGGAATCGCTCCCAGGCCACATGAAACTGCTCCCTCGGCCGTTGGGTAAAGGTAGTGATTGCCCGTCTCAAAGCATTGGTACGATCTACTGGGAAGAATTTCTTCAGAAAGGCCGATCTCAACTCATTCCAGGTTGTAATTGGTCTTCCTATTGTCCTATACCAATGCGCGACCTTATCCCTAAGAGAGTGGGGGAAGAGCCTCATGATCATTTGCTCCTCATTTACATTTCGAGCCTTGGTGGTCTGGACCAAAGTGGTCAAGTCCTCCAAGTGCTGAAATGGATCTTTAGAGCCAAGCCCATGATAATGTTTAATCAGGCTTAACACCTGGGGCTTGATTTCTACGTCACCGGCTGGAATCTGGACGCTAGGACGTTCCCTGTAATTTGAAGGATCATAAAAATCCTTCAAGGGCTGAGCGCCCTACATTCTCTGGAACCATTCCTGCATTCTCTGCATTTGTTCCAGCTGCCTTCGAAATTCTTCCTGTGGATTTCCAAGCAGAGGAGGCTGTTGTTCGGCCATGGGATCAAATTGGCCAAAATCCAACTTGCGCCTCCTAGAATGTTCCATTGGTCCTTCCAATCGGGGATTCAATGACCGTCTTCCCAGCATAAACTAGGAGAAGGTTGGAAGGACTGGGGATAGGGACCCTGCAACACAACAAAATAAGGTTGTCCTTAAGTGGGGTAGCCTAAGGATCTACGAACTCCCAAAACCCACCTTAAGACTGTAAATGATTTACTCTACTTGCGTCTGTTTAAGCCAACCAGTTAGGAGGGACTGGGGAGAAGGTTCTTCCTTCGGCTTTCGCCTCCGGTTCCTAGTGTACCCCCCAACCGCGGTTGTTTGAAGCTACTCCCCTAGCTAGACATCAGATTAATCAGTACAAGTAGATTAATCAAAAACAATCTCAGACTAGGCCCTGAAGAGTGAATCAAACCTTAAGGCCAATGTCTACTCAATTTTATTAAGGCCTGGGATTGTGGTGCTTATGGAATGTGATGGGCCCTTACAATGGGTTGTGCCCTTAATGATTGATTGAGATTTGTGTAAGTGCGTGCACAACCAGGGTTTTCAAGCAAGATTATTTATAATCCGTAAATTTTAATGTTCAAATCTTGCTTAAGTAGCTTTTAGGGTTTCAAATTAGGTCAATTGCAATCAAGTTTCTAGGCAAACCAAGTTGTAAAACACGGGTGAAGATTGTTTTCCTTTAAAATTAGAAAGAAAGTGGAGTGCCTGAAATATACCTAGATTAAAAACCCTAAGGAGGAGCTACTTGATGAGTTGATTTTGAATAGAGTGGTGTGGCCCAAACAACTCAAACAATTGGCCACAATTGCACCACTAAGTTAGGCACTCAAAGATGGTTAACCTAGAATGATTTCTACTCTGTTATGTGTTGCTTTGTGTGTACCGGTTTCACAGATCAGAACCCAATTGAGTAGAAACAAATCAAGTTGATTAAGTGCCTTGAATGTGGGTGTGTGTTGTGTGTTTGTTGCAAATTACCCCACAAGATTATCTTTTTGTTATTTTTTTCTGAATGAGGGTGGAATGAATGTGAGTGGAAATCCAAATAAGCAAACTATTTCTAGGATTTATGCAAACACCTAGGTTAATTGGAATTTGGATTTAATGTGGCAAATGAAATCTATGGAGGGGGAAAGAATGGGGAGTACTTACAGTTGTCTTCAACTGCACTTTACTCTAGTCTACCGCTTGTTGATTCCTTGATGGAGGTCTTTGCAAAACAATAGACACAAGAGAAAGCAAGTTAGAAAATAATAAAGTGCAAGAAATGCGAAGAAAAGATCGAAAATCGTTGCCTCCCCGGCAACGGCGCCAAAATGTTGAACTTATGAATTGCTACGCTAACGTGTTTGGTTTTGGAAAACCTGTCATTGTAGCTTGAAAGTGAAGAATTCATGTTTAACAAATAAAATTTATACCAAAATTTGAATTCTGGGTCGAACACAGGGGGCTACGTTGATCTTTATTCGCAATTATATTTTTTTAGAATTTTTTAAAAAGCGAGGAAAAATAATTACAATGAAGCTATCAGACTAAAAGAAAGAGAGAGAGAGAGAGAGAGAACATGCATTCAATATTTCAAAATGTTTATACAATCAAACCAAATAAAAATTACATTAGAAAGCGGGAAATCAGCTGCACTATAAAGCAGGAAAATTCTACACTAGAAAAGTTGTAAAGAAGAATGGGAGAGAGAAGTTATCCTCGACGATCGCTTGGAGGATGAGCCGGATGGGATGACGCCTGGACGAAGGAGGATGGAGCAGGAGGAAGGAGGACGAAGCAGAAGAACGGGAACGGAGCAGCATGCCGTCGTCGTTGCGGGATCCACTTCCGAAGGGGGACGAAAATTTGGACTTTATCTTGCGAGGAGCATCCCGAGTGTGGGACAAGCTTCTCTTGAGCTTTGGAGAGGTAGAGAAGAGAAGGAAGGGATGAGAATTTCGTGTGGAGGGGGTCTCCTTTTATAGTTGCGAGGAGTGGGGGCAAATAAGGGGTCTTTAGTGACGGATAAAACTGTCGCTAAAGCCCCAACGTGGGTGTAGTGGGTGCTCCCCACGCACGCCTCCTCAGCTGCCCACTCTCAATGCCCACCCACGTTCATCCATCCATAGCCATCCGATAGCGAGATCGGACGGCTTAGGATGCCCCTTCGCTCGCTACTGCGTGCCTGCCCAGCGTGTACGATGCCGCGTGACGCTGTGCGTGCAATAGCGCGTGAATGATATCGGGCACGCGCAGCTATTGGATTGCGATTTGACGCACGCCTGCGCTCGCTCGCCCGCGCCCTTCTCCCCTTCACTGTGGCTCGAACCCGCGGCTGCAACTCGCAATAGCGCCTTCGACCGCTGCGCTATGGGGCGCGGATGGTCGAGCGGACACTTTTAGGCGTGGCTGTCCATAGCCGTTGGATTGAGATCCAACGGCGGAGAGAGAGCGGATACGGAGACTTCAGTGATTGCATGAGACCGTTTGGGCGGCCGAGATGGCGCCACGTGGCGCCATCTTGGACGTCCACCTTCTGGGTGTTGTAGATGGTGCCACGGATGCCGGATTGACTCGATTTTTGTGTGGTTAGGCTGCGAACGTCGATCCGAATTCATCCATGCGGTTGGATTTGTCATTTGAAGTGCTGATTTTCACCATCCTGGCCCTTGATCTTCTAGGGTTCCGTGGTCACTATCTGATGCTACGGATGCCTGATTAGGGCGATCTTGGAGTCGTTGAACTCCAATCGTCACCCTGATCACATCCATATGGTTGGATCTTCGATCCGAGGCCCCGATAAAAAGTTTGCCCTATCCAAGCACATAAAAGGTGATAATTAATCTCCATTTTATTCAAACTACTCTAAATGCAAGATGATGCATGTTATGCAATATTTATATCATGAAATGCAATCCTATGCTTAAGAACATGCATAAATAGACATCTTAAGTAGTGTAAATGTGTTTACATCACCTATTCTACGTGCATGGAATTGAGGAGGGAGAGGAAGAGAGGTAGAGAAGGTGGAGCCATGGAGGTGGAGAGGGAGTAGAAGGAAGAGGGATGGAGGAGGTAGAAGATGGTTCCAAGGTTGGACATGGGGGAGAATTTACGCAGGATTTATTGGCATGCATGGAGAGAAGTTAGTGCAAGGTGGGGGCGGGATTGGGAGAGGTGCTGGCACGTGGATTGCTGCATGGGAGTGTCGCACATTGGAGAGAGAGAGAAATGTGTGGCCCCAACATTAGAATTTATGTGGATGCTCATGGGTCCCTTGAATTTCTTTTAGATTGAAGGGTGACTTAGATGCGAGAGGGTGAACTTTAGATGTTGGGTGGAGCACTATGGGCATGCCCCTCCATCTTCTTGGATTCATCTCCTATTGCTCTCAAACTTCTCAAACAAAACGTGCATCTCTTTGCCTAAGCCTCCATCCATGTAATTCCTACACGAATAATAATTGTTATAATATGCACAAATTACATAAAATGCGTGCATAATTTTAATATGCATAGGATGCTTCTAATGCAATATTTATAACCAAAGTATGGTGTGTTGACTTAGGAACTAACTTAATTTAGACATATTAAATGTCTTAACTACTCAACAACTACTAACTTTCTCTAAAGAGTTGATGTTGGCATCAGTTGCTGAAAGGATTTCCTCTAGTGAACCTTACAGTTGCACAAAAATATCCAACTCAGCAGGTACTCATTACAAGTCATACACAATTAAAATTCTCCATCAGAGGAGCAACAAACTTTTCATGACTTTGGCCAGGAAAGAACCAATGCATCCCATAGTGGTTGGAAGTAGATTTCTCATTTTGTTTTTAATAGGTTAGGAGTAGAAATTGTTACAATCAAATTGACAAGGTACTTGAGAAACCTTTTCCAATTAAGTATTATCATTTGCCTTTATTAAAAAAAATACTACTATGAGATGTGATACTCAAAATATTTGTGTGAGAAAATCAGGGTTTAGGATTTCCAAAGAGAGCAACCTGTGTCATCATATTTTCGTAGAAAATTTCAACGTATCATATAATATTTATAATCAAGACAGTGAGTTCTAGGTCGAACACTGGGAGGCTATGTTTGATTGATCAAAATCTGCGTTGGTTTACTTCTTTTTGGTGTTTTTGCCTTTTGTAATTTTTTTTGGTCTTTTTAGATAAGCAGGCTAGTAGGTAGAGATTTATCTAACTAATCTACTCTACAACTAATTAAAGAGAGAGAGAATAATTTTACTTAAGATGAATCAAATGTTTATTACAAATAATATTTGTGAAAAATTAAATCTACATTAGAAAGCGAACAAAATGTGACAGAGAGAGGATCCCTCTCGACGATTGCTTGGGGGACGAGGTATGCCTAAAAGAAGGTGGTAAGGAGCTTGTCGAAGGAAGAGGAAGAGGGGATGAGGTAGGACGGATCCACTTTCTTGAACGGGGATGAGAGGATGGCTAGCGGGAGCTCCACGAAGGGGATGAGGGGAAGGAATTATAAAAATTATTTTTTTTCTAGAGGAGCATCCCGTGGCTTGGGACACACTCAAGAGTGTTTCTTGAGCTCTAGAGAGGGAGAGAATGGAGAAGGAAGGGATGAGTTGAAAGGGAGGGGGTACATGGCCTTTTATAGGGGAGAGAAGGCCTTTGCCAAATGATTTGGCCCGCTCAGCACATAAATGTTGTGCACGACCCACACCCACGCGTGTAGCTCACGTGCACCACATGCATTGCGCTCGACCATTGCATGCTTGCGCAACAACAACTGGCTCTGTGAAGAAGGTCTCTTCACCGTTCGATCAAGATCTGAAGGCTGAGAGTGCACCTCACACGCACGTCACAATTGTGCCCATCGCATGTATGATCACATGTGATCCGCGTACGATCATCTGTTGAGCCACATAGTGCGTTAATCGCCGCTTGATGATGATCAAGCAACTGAGATCTTGCAAAGAATGCCCGCTGACTGTGTAAGGTGCGATGGAGCACTGATGTGGCTTCATTGTGGCCCTTCGTGTGCGATTTGATGATCTTATATTTCACGCTCGCTCGTGCTGAAGGAAGCGCACATCAGGATTCAAACGCGTGCCTTCAGCTTGAGAGCGCTCCTTTATCTCATTGCACTAAGGATGTTTCTTGGTACCCCTTTGGAAATGTGAAGAGGTTGCACTGGAGCTCATCTTAGCAGTTTGATGAGAATCCAACAACCGAGATTTATTGCTCGGAGGAAGAGGAAGGGCACTGCGGACGCTATTAGGGCTTTGGATGGCTGTAATTGCACCATGTGATGCCATCATGGCCATCCATATTCAATTGCTCGTAGGTGACGCTATAGATGTCAGATGGGGATGATTTTTGCATCATTGGGCTGAGATCGTCGACTCAAATCCATCTATATGGTTGGATTTTTCTATTGAGGTTTGGATTTACTTCATCCTGTCTCCTAGCCGTCGATCTTCTGTGGCTTGTAAAAGATGCTACAGATGTCCGATTGAGGTGATTTCGGAGGTGTTAGACTTCAATTGTCACCCTGACCGCATTCATATGGTCAGATTCTCCATCTGAAGCCTAGAGATGTATTGCCTTATCCCCTCTCCATAAAAATTGGTAAATTAATACATAATTATACAAATTATTCTAAATGCATGATGACACTATTAGTGCACTATTTACAAAGCTAAATGCATCTATAAGCCTAGGACCACGCATAAATAGACATTTTTACATGAAATAATGTGGAATTATTACACCCCCATGCCTATCGTTTACTAGTCTCTAGCAAAATTAAAGTAAATGCTTTTTATAAATAGAATTAAAATCTGATTACTTAGGAAACAGTAATTTATCGACAATAAGAAATTTATACTAAGGACATAAAGTACAATGGCTCAACAGTACCCAAGTGTTTGCCAAAATACAGACTGCCCGAGTTCTCGCCTTATTTTGAATAAGAGCGATTTTTTTCTTTTTCTTTTCTAATTTTTTTGGATTTTTTGAGTTTAGAGTTTTGGGACACCTTTTTACAGCTACCCAACCCACCCAAGACTCGAGAGAACTCTAAGTATTAATCATCTTATTGTGCAAATGTGATTGTCTCACTAAACGACGAAACAGAACAGACTTTAGGTATTTACAAACCTTAGGTGACCCTAAAGAAAAATTCTGCCTAAAGGTTTATCTTTCTGACTAGTAGCTTTTTCTCTACTTTTATTTTTGTTAGAGTCAATGATGAGGAACTCATCATGGCTTCTAATTCATCATTTTTAGCTAGCTGTCCTAGTTACATTACTAGTGAATGACATTATATTAGGGTTAATTATAAACTTAAGGTAATAATAGCAAGGACCTTATTTATATGTTAAAATACCTAAATTAAGGGTTAATAAACATTTATTTATGTTTAATTAATATATAAGACTTAAATCCAAGTATGTAGCGATATATAAGTATTATATATAACTTATAATATTTATAACACCTAAGTTGTTAATTAACTTAACAATATAAATCACTTAAATAAATATAGCTAAAAAAGACAAAAATAAAATCTCATGTCATAAATAGATTATTTATCATATTTATTACTTATATATAAAAAGCTGAAAAATAAATAATTTAATTTAAGCTCATGGCTTTCATTTTGGTCCCTATCGTTAATTAAGTCCTTTCATCACCTATAGGTCCTTCAATTTTTGGATTTAGGTCCTGCGTACATCTTCTTCTTCCCTTTGAATGGTCAACGATCACCGGTTTCCACACCACCTGATCACTGCCAATATAGCGACCTACAACTACCACTGTTGTTGCCTGTATTTCTCTCACCTCTGTCTTCCAATGCAATGGTGTGGATTGACTAAAACCTAACTAACTTTGGCAAGGTACTCTCACCATCGTCGGGGATGAAGCACCATATCCCAGTGAACCTGGATGTGATTGCATCCATATTGCAACCCCCTTACCCTCTTCATCTCCTATAAATAGATCCCCTGACCTCCGATTGGAGGTTAGCAACCCTCTTCCCCCTTCTCCAACAATGGTTGTCCACTAGGCCTCCTCTGACCTCCGGTGTCTCTCCCTCCTTTTCTCGGGGCTATCCACAGAGAAGTGCCACCTCCCTCACCTCCTCTTCCTTTCCTCTGCCTTGCCAACAGCAGAGAAGCATGCCACCATCCTTCCACTGCTCGCTTTGCTTGGCCGTAGCTTATGACCTCCCCAGCCTATTTCTTCCAGTTCTTGCCCTGCCAATGGGAGGATCCCTTATCTCCTTCATCAACTAAGTAGCTTAGCTTCTTAGGAGTAGTTTATAGTATAGTTTAAAGTAGTTAGCCTCTTAGGAGTAGGAGTAACGAGCTCTTCTTGAACTTCTTCTCTGACTCCAACAAGTCAATTCTAACTTGTTGGACTCCCTTTCATCTACTTCGCCCCTTGATCATCTTCCTTGTCTTTCCATGATTCCATTCCACTTCTAAATTCACGTAATAATACACCTAATCGACTTATCCAACTCCACCTCCACCTCCACCTAAGAGCTTCGCTGTCCATAGCGGAGTCTTAGAACACACACCACCTCCAATTGGGATCTCCGACATCTTCACCACACTAGTACAGCCCCGTTCCACCTTTTAATTTCATCTATTATCCTCTATACACCATACGCCCAATTTCCATCACCTTCTCACCTCTATTGTCAATGGCAGAGGTCAGAAACACTTCTTCCATCTAATTAACATCTCACTCACCTTTGCATTACTTTTAAGAACAAAATGCCTCGATCAATTGATCGAGGCATCAACTCATGAGTTCTGTCGAACTTGAACTTGAATTTCCAGTCAAATTGAGTTCGTACCTTTAATCAAAGCATTAATTGAATCAATTGATTTGGTCTTGAGGTTTCTGATGATCTCAAGAATCTTTTAAGCCATTCCTTGAGCCATTTCATGGGATTTGATCTTTGATGTCCATTTCCAACGATCACTGGAGCTCTGGTGATCTCCAGTGACCTCAACAATGTGCTATAGTGTTTGAAATCTTCTAAGAAGCTCTAAATCACCTAATTAGGTTTCGCTAATCATGTTCCATTTTTTTAAATTGAGATTCCTTGATTTAAGAGCTCTGAACACCTTCATCTTCGTTATCTCAGGAAAAGTTCATCCTAGTGTTTCACTTATCTTCAGACCTTAGGAATAAGTCTAAAAGCTTCAGAAGGATCAATTTCTTTATTTGATGAGTTTATCAAGTTCCTGAGATGATTTAAAGTCGATTTAGATCATTAAACTGATCAGAATTACTCCAGAGCAAAAAGTCAACTTTCAACTTGATTTGGTCAAACTAGTGTCACTATTAGAATTTTGATGCTCCTGAGCTCATTTCTAAGATTACATTGCATTCCTAGGGCCAATAGGAATTGATTAGATCTAGTCTCATGAAGTTTTGAGGTTGTTTGAGTTGATTACATAGGTCTGCATCTGTTGGGTTCAATACAGCTATAATGGAGCTCCTTTGAGTTTTAGATGAGATTCCAAGTCTATCTATGCTTGAATGCAGGCATTTCAATCTCCTGGAGGTATTGGAATTAAGTCTAGAAGCTTAATACTAAGAGCTAAGTTGATTTAATCTTCTCTTATCATCCTCTATTGTGTTAAGGTTTGTAATGCCATTTTCAAGTAGTTTTAACATTCTGGAAACATTCCTTTATGCTTCCAAGTTTCTGATATGGTTTTTGGCACTGTGAGTATAATTAGGATCGAGAGCGAGAGAAGTTTAGGCTTTTGGCACAATGCAGATGTCTATGTTGAGTTGTAGTTGCTGTTGTCAACCAATCATGGCAAGATGAAGTCCAGGTAGAATCAGGAGTATAATTGGACCAATTAAAGGATACAATCAGAGGTTTGGATTATATTGGAGATGCTGTTGTTGATTGAGAGGTCAATTGATGAAGATTGTGACTAATTGGAAGGAGAATTGAAGAAGAATTGAAGAAGAGCTAGAGCAGACGCTGAGCATTGAAAGAAAGGGGACTCACATAGTCCCACCTCATTGGATGAAGAACACCTAAAGGCGTATATAATTAATCCCCGCATATGCTGCTCAGTCGTCATAAGCGTAGGGCACGAGCAAGCATGTGTATGTGTGTGCCTGTGAGTGTGAGATGTGTGGCTCTGTGAAGTGGCCTCTAGGCGCCAGGTGGAAGGATGTGATGGTGACATGTGGCTTAGTAGTGGTACTGATCCGGGCATGTTGGTCGTTGATCTTGCAAAGAGCTACGTGAAACCTGGTCCTTTTTGGTTAAGTGTTTACTTAACACTTATGTTGAGATTGCTGTGAAGGTGATGAGCGAGATTTTAACGTGAGAAAGATTGAGTTTAAAAATTTGTCGTTGCAGTTGTGTAAAAATCCGCTAATTAAATAAATTTACCAAAACTCGAGATGAGTCCTGGGTTGAACATGGGGAAGCTATGTCGATTATAAATCTACGATTTTTTTTTTGTATTTTTCTATAAGCGAAAGATTCACAATATCTATAACTATTCTATTCTACTTGTAATATAAACACACAGAGAGTGAGAGAAAGGGAGATAGAAAATTACTTTTATAACTAACAAATGTTTATTACAAACTACTCTCTACAAAACTAATGTTGGAAATTGAAAGCTACACTAGAAAGCAGTAAAGAGATAAGGGAAGAGAAATTATCCTCCTTGATGAATGCTTGGAGGACGAGACAGTCGAATGATGCCTGGAGGAAGAAGAACGAAGATGGAAGAAGGAGGTCGAAACTGGAAGAATCGAGGATGAGGCAAGACGTTGTCATCGCGGGATCCACTTCCGGAACAGGGGCGAGAAGACAACTGGCGAGACCTCTGCAAACATGATTAGAAGTGGGAAAAATATTTGTTTTTAACTCTAGCAGAGCTTCCCATAGCTTAGGAGCACTAGAGCAAGCTTGAGAACTTATGTTCATAGCTCTTAGGAGAGATGAGAAGAGATGGAAGGGATGAAGAGAATGAGGGGTGTAGGTTAAATTTTATAGGTGAGGAGAGAGGGGCACTAAGGTCATTTCAATGGCTATAAAATGAATGCAGGGCCTTTAGTGATGCTTGCGTACGTTATTGAAGGTGGGCATTGTTGAAGCACGTGTGGAACGTGAGCCCTTCAATCAAGATCCGATGCACCACAATCTGCCACGTCACCGAGCATTTAATCAACTGTTGAAGAGTGCCCATGAATCGACGTGACACGTGGCCTCATGAGATCCATTTGATGGAGATCGGACGCTTGAGATCGCACCCCACAGCACTTCAGATTGTGCTCTTCAGCGTGTCAGATCGTGCGTCATCATGCGCGTTTAGCACACTCTCCATCCACGCTTATCCATTGCGCCACATAGTAGAACTAGCGTCACTGATCTCCAATCGGACGACTAAATTTCACGCGTACTCCTCGCATGACTGAATTGAGGTAGACGGGAGCTCAAACTTGCGCCTTTGGGATGCTAAGGCCTTTGCAGACTGTTGTGCCAAGATGATGGATTGTCGAGTGGAGGGGTCTGGTGGCATGAACTCCCAACTGTTGGATGGAGATCCAACGGTTGAGGATCAAAGTTAATTTACAAGTGTGGAAGAAGGGGCGACATGGTGTGCCTAGGACCATTGGATGGTGATCCAATTATCCATAGTGTGCATTGGAGGAGCTATAGAGATTGGGCGGGTGGCCTTGGATTGCTCAGATGGTGCCACGTGGCGCCATCTGGACCGTTCATCTTCTTGTGCTCGTAGGTGGTGCCACGGAAGTCGAATTTGGTCGATTTTCACGCCGTTGGGCTATGATCGTCAATCCGGAGCTATCTGTGCAGTTAGATTTATCATTTGAAGCTTTGAATTGCATCACTTTGCCCCTTGGCTGTAGATCTTCCTCGAATTGCATATGGTACTATGAGACTCCGATCAAGGCGATTTCGGAGGCGTTGGACTCCGATCGTCGTCCTGATCAGTTCTGTATGGTTGGATCTTCAATCTGAGGTCCTGAAATAAATCTTCTTCTCTCTTAGCCACAACAAGAAGCGAATTAACCTATAATTTATACAAGCTATTCTAAATGCAGAATGGTGCATGCTATATAATATTTATAATATGGAATGCATTTATAAGCTTAGGAATATGCATAAATAGGCACTTTAACCTAAATAGATGTGTATACATTAGAAGGGTTATTGTGAACTTGATTTGTAAAGGCTCAGTAGCCTATGCGCTTAATGTGAATATGCCTTAGTTGCTAATAAATGATGTGGATTAAAAGGTTGTTTAGAAACAACACTTCTTTTGTATAATTTCTTTTTAGAATTCAATGCATTATCTTTTCCTTTTATTATGGAATGACTGCCATGTCTTAATTGTTCATTTTTATGTAATTATTCATGTGGATAACATATTGTAGTAATTAATTAACTAATTAAGTAGATAATTGACGTGCACCCGTGCGTGTGTGTTAAGAAGTGTCGTTATAGTCGCACTTGCAATGTCGATTTTAAAGTAAAGAAACGGAAGTGAGCCTGAGTGTCGGTCTCAGGGAGGCGTGAAAATCGGATTTTGCTTATCACTTGTTGTCACGGAAAGCGTGGAGTTTTGCTTGCGAAAGGTGTGGTTTGAAAAGCGAGAGGGAGAGAGATAGAGAGAGAGGGAGAGGGAGAGGGAGAGATTAGGGTTAGGGTTGTTTCTTGCTTGATCATGCAACTTAAACAGGAAATAAAGTAAACAACTGAACGGAAAGTAACTTCATTAATCATGTAGCTTTAGTTCACAGATCACAACATTAGATACATGCTTAAACACAAGTAAAGGAAAGCTTAAAAGAGAGGAAGAGAGAGAGAGAGAGGAGGGAGAGCGGTGAGGCAGCCACGGTGGTGGAGGAGGCTCCGTCGGTGGCTCGTCGTCTCCGGCGATTACAAGAGGGCCTAAAGCTAGCTAAGAGAGGGGTAGAGTAGTTGCAAGGGAAGTGAATGCCTTGAATGAGTGGTTGGAGGGGGTTTAAATAGGGAGAAGGGCTTTCTAAAAGAAGGGGCTTTAGCGACATCCAGGATGTCGCTAAAACCCTTCCAAAAGCGTCGGTGAAGCTCTCCAGCCCGCCGGTCACACGCCCGCGCCGTTCTTCTTCGCGCCTGATCCGTGGCTGCTGCGTGAGAGCCGTCTGATCGAAGATCGGATGGCTGAGATCCTCCCTTGGGCGAGCTTGGATCGTGCCCCGGGCGCGTGTGCGTGCGGGCGTTGTCGCCCGGCGTGTGCGTGGGCGCTAGCTGTCTGAGGGCGCGTTGCGTGGCGCGATCTCAGCCGCCCGCTGTTGATTGGGTGGCCCAATTTTGCCGTGCACCTCTCCATCTTCGATTCTTCACCCCACGCGGCTCGAACCCACGTCGCCTGCGTGCAGGCATGCGTGCTCACCGCTGCGCCACGCCTGCTACTTTGTCGCGACGATAGCGGCGGGTGCGTGGTTCTCGGCCGTCCGATTGAAGATCAATGGTCGAGATTTGATCTCAGCTGAAGGAGGAAGCGATGCGCGGTGAGCGAGGGGTGACGTGGAGCAACGAGAGTCGTTGATAATCAGATCAACGGTCAGAACTTCTTGGGCCCATTATCGGAGCTCCGGATGTCGGATTTGGCCAATCTTGAGTCCGTTGGACTCCGTTTGTCGTTCTGAATCCATCCGTGCGGTCCGATTGCTCATCTAAGGCCTACTTTGACAAGTGCTTACATAAATGTCCATTAATACAGCTTTATAAGCAATCTTGGTATATGATGCATGCAATGCTCCCATTCTACTTATGTTGTGCCTTTCATTCTTAAGATGGGCCATATTTAACAGAATTATCACCCCCATATGTAGTGTTATCATACCCCCATGCTTACTCCTTGCTAGTCCCTACCAAGGTTTATTCTAACCTTTATTTTCTTTCAGAATTTAAGAAGTAATTGCTTAGACACTTCGTCACTTGTCAATAGGAGGAAATATACCAAGATCTTAATCTACAAAGACTAAGCAACGCCCGGGTGTCTGCCAAAATACGAATCGCCCGAATCCTTGCTTTAATGTTTATAACTATACATATGTATATGTATATATACATATATATTTTAGAATATTTTTCGGAATTCAGCGTGGTTTGGTAACTTTATACGTCTACCCAACCCACCCAAAACTCGGTCAAAACCCTAAGTGCTAAGCATCTTGGTGTGAAGATTGTGATAGACTCACTTAACGGTAATTTAGACAGACTTCAGGTTTCTATGCACCTAGGTGACCGGAAGAGGAAATATATTTGCCTGAAGGTGTATTTGTTCTATTGGTAGCTTTCTCCCTACGTTTGTTTTAATTGGGGTCAACACAAGGATTTTTCCAATGTATATCTCCCCGGCTTATACTACTTCCCCACTTCTTCCTTAAGTGTTTTGGTTCTTTTTGTGCAGTTATTGAGCTGAGCTCTGGACAACCGACCAATGGGCTGTTACCCACGATCACTTGCTAGCCATACTCATACGGTGAAGTGTGGCTTATTTTCTTTTCTTCTCTTTTTTTCTGTAGGTGGCTTCCCTGATTTCAAATGTACCTAGAGGCAATGAAGAAGAAATGGTCCCATGGCTGGGTTCTGGACAACCTACCAATGGGCTGTTACCCACGACAACTTGCTAGCCATACCACCTTAAAGAGTTCATTAGCTACCCAATTTCTGTCAAAATCTCCGAGGAGTGAGTCTGTGCAAAAATGTGTGCAGATGCTTAGACTCAAAGTTTTTCTGAGTTAGAGGGTGAGTTGATAAGTCGTATACTTATCACCTTATTTAGTAGGTAGATTAGAATAACTTAAGGTTGCAAGGATTCGAAGCTAAATCCATATTTTAACAGACACCAGGGTTGATTAAGCCTGAAGGCCTGAAAAGTCTAAGTGTTTAAGTTCTTTTTTTTGTATTATTTTCCACTATTGAAAAGTTTCTAATGCCTAAGTTTTCTTCCTAAATTTAATTTTTATTTATTTATTTTATTTTATTCAAACTGATTAAATGAGCTCAGGATTGTGCAATTTACCACCCCCCCATGCTTAAGTTAGACAATGTCTTCATTGACAAATACATGGATGCATAAGGGTTCAAAAAGATAGTACCTGAGTGACGTAAAATACCGGATCAGTCTGAATACTCTGGGTTGCCTCCCAGGAAGCACTGAGTTTAACGCCTCCAGCTGGGCGGTGCTTCGTGTCATCCCTTAACGAGGGTGACATTCTCCTTGGGGGGAACCTAGGCCAAGAAGTGCTTCAATCTTTGACCATTAACTATAAAAGTGTGCCCAGTGTTAGGATCAGCGATTTCAACCGCCCCATTAGAGTAGGGCTTAACCACCCGAAATGATCCTATTCATTTGGACCTGAGTTTCCCCGGGAAGAGTTTTAGGCAGGCGTCAAACAGCCAAACTTGCTGGTTAGGCTCAAAGGTTTTTCTATGAATGAGTCGGTCGTGGATGGCTTTCATTTTCTCCTTATATAGTCGACTATTTTCAAAGGCGTCCCGACGAATTTCTTCGAGCTCAGATAATTGGAGCGTCCTCTACGCACCGGCTAACTGGGAATCCATATTACATTGCTTGACAGCCTAGTAAGCCCGGTGTTCCAATTCGACAGGAAGATGGCAAGCTTTGCCAAAGACCAGGCGATACGGCGACATGCCTATCGGGGTCTTGAAAGTGGTCCTGTATGCCCACAGGGCATTATCTAGTCGTGTGGACCAGTCTTTCCTGTTAAGTCTCACAGTCTTCTGTAAAATGTTCTTGATTTGTCTATTTGAGACCTCGATATGCCCATTTGTTTGAGGATGATACGGGGTAGCAATGCGATGGTTCACCCCGTATTTTCTAAGTAGGGCACGGAATTGGGAATGGATAAAATGGCTTCCACCATCATTGATGATGGCCTTGGGTATTCCAAACTGGGAAAAGATGTTCTGCTTAACAAAGTCTATGACAGTCCTGTGATCTCATCGGCGTGTGGCGACAGCTTCAATCCATTTGGAAACATAGTCTACCAAGACTAGGATGTACTCGAAGCCATTGGATGGTGGAAAGGGGCCCATAAAATCGATACCCCAAGTATCGAAGATTTTGACAATCAAAATGGGCTGGAGGGCATCATATCTTTCTTGGTCATGGTCCCCAGCGTTTGGCAGCGTGAGCAAGTCTTGGCAAAGTTGTGTGCATCCTTAAATAGGGACGACCAGTAAAATCTAGACTACAGAACCTTTGCAGCTGTTTTCTTTCCAGAGAAGTGGCCACCACAAGCCTGGTCATGACAGAAGGAAAGCACACTCTGAACTTCGTTCTCGGGGATACACCTCTTGATGATCTGGTCAACACAGAGGCAAAGTAGCATAGGATCATCCCAGAAATAGTGCTTGGCCTCAGCCAAGAACCTATCCCGTTGCTGTCTGGACCAGCTGTAAGGGGTTTGTCCTACAACTAGGTAGTTGACGTAGTCAGCATACCATGGCATTCTCTTGTCTTGCTCGGCCAGAATGTGTTCATCAGGGAAGGCGTCAGATAGAGGTAGGGAGGGTCCAATGTGGTCTGGATGAAGTCTAGACAAGTGGTCAGCCACCACATTCTTTGATCCGGCCTTGTCTCGAATTTCCAGGTCAAATTCCTGCAAAAGCAAGATCCATCTGATGAGCCTGGGCTTTACGTCCTTCTTGGCCAACAGGTGTCGGATGGCTGAATGGTTAGTGTAAATAGTCATGTGGGATCCCAGCAAATACGATCGAAACTTTTCAAGTCTAAAGACTATAGAGAGCAACTCTTTCTCTATGACCATATAATTTCGTTGGGCCTCATCCAACGTTTTGCTCGCATAGTAGATCACCACGGGCTTCTTGTCTTGCCTTTGTCCCAGGACAGCGCCTATGGAAAAATCTGATGCATCACACATAATCTCAAAGTCCTGGGACCAGTCTGGGGGTTGAAGTACAGGTGCGGTGGAGACTAAGTCCCGGAGGGTGTGATAAGCCTGGATGCAATCAGAAGACATGTGAAATATGGCGTCGTTGGCTAGAAGGTCGGTCAAGGGTTTGGAAAGCTTGGAAAAGTCTTTAATGAACCTTCAGTAGAAGCCAACATGTCCTAGGAATGAGCGAATCTGTCGGACCGAGCTAGGTGGTGGAAGTTTGGAAATCAAATCAACCTTAGCCCAATCTACCTCGATTCCCCTATGCGATACGATGTGACCGAGGACAATTCCCTCTTGAACCACAAAATGGCTTTTTTCCCAACTTAACACCAGATTAACCTCGATACATCATTTCTGGATCTTTTCCAAGTTGCTCAGACAATGGTTGAATGAATTCCCGAATATAGAGAAATCATCCATAAAGACCTCTAAGTATTCACCCACCATTTTTGAAAAAATGGCTAGCATGCAACGCTGGAAGGTTGTAGGTGCGTTGCATAACTCGAACGGCATTCGACGGAATGCAAACGTGCCGTACGGGCAAGTGAATGTGGTCTTTTTTTGATCCTCTGGAGCAATTGTGACTTGGTTATATCTTGAATATCCATCCAGAAAGCAAAAATACTTCTGCCCTGCCAATCTTTCAAGGATTTGGTCAATGAATGGCAAGGGAAAATGATCCTTCTTAGTGGCTTCATTGAGCTTCCTATAATCAATACACACCTGCCATGCGATGGTGGTGCGGGTGGGGATGGATTCGCCATGATCATTTGTGACAACGGTGAGCCCAGCTTTCTTGGGAACCACTTGAGTGGGGCTCACCCAGGGGCTATCAAAGATAGGATAGATGATGTCGGCGTCAAGCCACTTGATAATTTCTTTCTTAACGACCTCCCACATGTTTGGGTTTAAATGTCTCTGCATCTGGCGGGAGGGTCATGCCCCGTCTTCCAGGTAGATCTTACGGGTGCAATAGGTGGGGCTAATTCCTCTTAAGTCAGAAATGGTCCAACCAATGGTGGCCCGATGTTCTGAAAGGGTCGCGGTCAACCTAAGTTCCTGATCCTTGGTTAGATGAGAATTAATAATCACAGGGAAGGTATGGTCAGGTCCCAGGAAGACATACTTGAGATTCTCGGGCAATGGCTTAAGTTCAGGTGCGGGTGGAACCACAGTTGATGGAAAGGGAAAGGGCGGGAGTTGATCAACATTGATCTCCTCAAATGGTGTTGTGTGATGGTACTCAGCCTTACAGAGGTCCATGGGTAGTGATGGTGACGGGTCAGAACAGTCATTACGGGTTTGGTGGTCTGATACAGAACTAAGGGTGAGGCATTCCTCGATCAGAGTTTCCACGGGATCATGTTCCTCAACACAATCGCAATCAAAAGACTTTGTCACCCGGAAGATATCCAATTGCATTTTCCTGTCCCCGAAGGCAATTTCCATACATCCCGTGTCACAATCAATGTTTTCCCTAGCCGTAGCTGCCTAAGATTATGGGTGCGTTTTGTAATTTTTCAGGGACTTCCATGTCGAGCACCAAAAATTCTACCGGGAAATAGAAGTCCCTGACCCGTACAATCACGTCCTCAACAACCCCCTTTGGGGTTTTCACGGATCTATCAGCCAGCTGGATGGTAACAGGTGTTGGTGTCAACTCTCCGAAACCAAATTGGTGGTACAGGGTTGTTGGAATCAGATTGATAGAAGCACCTAAGTGCAGGAGCGCTCTATCAAATGTCATGTCCCCGATATTGCAGGAAATCAGGGGCGCTCCTGGGTCAGTTCGCTTGAGCGGAAGGTTGCTTGATATTACGGAACTTGCTTGTTCGGAGAGCACAACCTTCCTAGGTGCTTGAGGTCTTGGCTTACGTTTGGGTGTACAGGCATCCTTTAAAAACTTGGCATAAGCCGGGATGTGTTTGACAGCTTCGAGGAGTGGAATATTAATCTGTACTTACTTAAAGATCTCCAAAAGCTCCTCAGTTTCCATAACATTCTTCTTTTTCTTGATTGTTTCCAAGGCCTCAGGGTAGGGTGTCTGAATGTGGATCAGGTCTATTTCTGGGTCCTTGGTTGGTGCCTCTTCTAAGTCGGGTATTTCAGCAGGTGAAGTCTCGAGGAGAGTCGGCCATTTGGGATCCTGGGTTTTGGTGTCGCTTCTCAAGGTCACCGCATTCGCAGAGGCATTGGGGCCATGGGTTGATCCTTGAGAAGACGAGGACGAGGAAGCACCAAACCCAGGGGGTGTTTGTGGGGCTGGCTGGACCATGTGAGCCTGCTCGGGATTGCCTTGGAACCCTTGCGAATTGGGGCTTCTGTTAATTATGTTTCGCAGGTTCAGTTGTGGCTGGGAAGGTAGGGATCCTTGTTGTTTACAGTCCAAGAGTTGGCTTAACTGTCCCTTTACCAAGGCCATTTCCTCCTGATGTTTCTGGTTCATGTCAGCCATCATCTTTATTAGGGTGTCCATTTGGTCTTGTGGGGGAGGGGCCACCCTATTCTGATTATATTGGGGTCTAACTGGTGGTCCTTACTGATAGGGGGCAAGTGTGGCTGTTGGTTTGGCCTGGGTTGGTTTTGGAATTGCGATGGTTTCTGGTTTGTCCAACCAAAGTTGGGGTGGTTACACTAGCCAATGTTGTAAGTATTGGAGAAAGGGTAAGGTTTCGCATAACCTTGGATAGTTTGCACATCTTCAAGGATAGCCGATGTTGATGAAGAAGGAAGGGAGTAATCAAGGGTTGAGGGAGCAAAGGCTCCTCCCTGGAATGTGGTCAGGGGTTGTTCCAGGTTTAGTTGGGTTAAGGGCTGGACCAGGTCAACATTATGCGCTCCCTTTGCTAGGGAGAAAGTCTGTAAGGGGTTCCTGGTTTGGTTCAGTAGCTCATCAATCCTTTTGTCCACCATTTCCACTCGATCCAATTTCTTGGCAATGATGTCCATGTCAACCATTTCAGAATTTGCTTGTACCTCATAAATCCCACCATGGGGTTGACTGGACCTGTTGAACTGGGTTATGGAGGCATTGTTGAGCAAATTCTTGCTCATAGACTCAAAGAGCTCAAACGCGCTCTCCTTGTCCTTGTTCAGGAAGTTTCCCCCACATGAGGCATCGACGAAGTTTCATAGGTTGCTGTCCAGACCATGGTAGAAAATCTAGGCCAATTGCCACCTTGGTACTTCGTGGTGTGGGCATTTCCTCAAGAGTTCATTAAATCTTTCCCACGCCTCATGAAACTGTTCCCCACCCTGGAGTGTAAAGGTAGTAATAGCTCTTCTGAGGGCATTGGTCTTTCCTATGGGGAAGAATTTCTTTAAAAATGCATGCCTCAGTTCTTCCCAGGTTGTGATGGGTCTACCTAGGGTTCTAAGCCAATGAGAAGCCTTGTCTCTTAATGAGAAGGGAAATATCTTGATTAGAACAATGTCAAGGCTAATGTTCCTAGGTTTCACAGTTCGTGCTATGCGGTCGAGATCCTCTAGGTGCTGAAAGGGGTCCTCATTTGAGCTTCCATGAAAGTGGCTCTGGATCAGACTTAAGACATTCGGTTTCAGCTCAAAATCATCTCCCCCTTCGGGGATCCTAAGGTGTGGCTCGACTCTAATAGTAGAGGGATTATAGAAATTGCGGAGGGGCCTCGGCTAATAATGAAATGGTGGTATATCGAGTGGTGGTTGCCCTTGTATGCCTTGGAAAGGTGGTGGTGGTTGTTCTTGTGGGTTCTGTAATCGTTGTATGGCTTGCATGATGGTGTGGATTTGTTGTTGCTGAAGCCGGTGGTTTGCATTAATTTGGGCTTGGATGATGGCCATTGTGTCTGGTGGGGGTTGATCCTCAACCTCATCTACCCTAGGTTCAGCCATGTCCCTAACAGAATCACGTCGCGTAGATTCTTGTCCCAAAACACACAACTCGGGATGCAGTGAGCGTCTCCCGTGCATACACTAGAGAAGAACAGGAGGGGATGTGGAGAGCGACAGATGCGAGAAATGTGTTTCAATCAAGCAAACAAGCCTAGTCCTTATGGTGTATTCCTTAGGAGACCTAGAAATCTCACAAAGGGTGATTAAGTCCATAAGCACTGGACTCCCCTTCCCGAGGCTAATCTGGCCAGGTTGATTACGAGGGGATTGCAGGGAAGGTTCTTCCTTTGGCTTGCACCTCCGGTTCCATAGACCCCACAACCGCGGTCGTCTGACACTGCCCCGCAGCCTAGTCACCAGATTCTACCAAGGGAATGAAAGCCAAGTGCCCAGCGAACAAAACCTTGCCTTTCGAGAATTAACTCAATCCTGCTTAGGGCACGTCTACTCAATTTTAAAGGGCTAGGATAGTGCTTGTGCTAGGGTTATGTGATGAGACGTTGATTGGGGTGGTGCCTCTTAATTTTCCACTTTCAAGGTGTGTGCTTCTATCAAAACATGGTTTTCAAGCAAGGATTTTTAAGATGTGGTGTCTTTTAGTGTTTCATCCTTACTTTAGTACTTTTTAGGGTTGACGTGTCTTAATGTTTTCAGACAAGTTTCAGTGGGCACGTCAAGTTCTGCACACAATTTGGTGAAAGCAGATTTCCTTTTATTCTGTAGAGGCTCTAAAACCCTAATGTACTCATCCTAATGATCATGCAGCTTCTATTAGATGAGTCAATTTTAGGGTTGAGTGGTGTGGCCCAGGTCAACTCACGGTGGCTTCGCAAACACCACTCAAAAAGAGAAAAGAATACTCCAAGAATTTATTCAGAATATTAGAGTTTACATTTTTTTCGTGGGGTGATGTGTTAAGGATGTGGGTCAAGCAATCATACACCACGCCAATTTTTTTCAATTTTTACACTTTTTTTTAGTTTTTCACTCAAGCAAACAATCATAAGTGAAGAATTACTCACTATCAGTCCTTGTTGCGCCTACTCCCTTGTTACCGTCGTGGGATGCGTCGCTTCACCGTCCAAGCGCCGAATTCCTGCAACCATCAAGTAAAAGGGAAAACAGGGCATTAGACGATGTGAGAATGGATGTGGAATGGAAGTGACAAAACAAATCCGTTGCCTCCCCGGCAACGGCGCCAAAAACTGATGTGCGCCTGTGCGTGTGTGTTAAGAAGTGTCGTTATAGTCGCACTTGCAATGCCAGTTTTAAAGTAAAGAAATGGAGGTGAGTCCGAGTGTCAGTCTCAGGGAGGCATGAAAATCGGATTTTGCTTATCACTTGTTGTCACGGAAAGCGCAGAGTTTTACTTGCGAAAGGTGCGGTTTGAAAAGCGAGAGGGAGAGAGGGAGAGATTAGGGTTAGGGTTGTTTCTTGCTTGATCATGCAGCTTAAACAGGAAATAAAGTAAACAACTGAACGGAAAGTAACTTCATTAATCATGTAGCTTTAGTTCACAGATCACAACATTAGATACATGCTTAAACATAAGTAAAGGAAAGCTTAAAAGAGAGGAAGAGAGAGAGAGAGGAGGGAGAGCGGCGAGGCAGCCACGGTGGTGGAGGAGGCTCCATCGGTGGCTCGTCGTCTCCGGCGATTACAAGAGGGCCTAAAGCTAGCTAAGAGAGGGGAGAGTAGTTGCAAGGGAAGTGAATGCCTTGAATGAGTGGTTGGAGGGGGTTTAAATAGGGAGAAGGGCTTTCTAACAAAAGAAGGGCCTTTAGCGATGTCCGGAATGTCGCTAAAACCCTTCCAAAAGCGTCAGTGATGCCCTCCAGCCCGCCGGTCACACGCCCGCGCCGTTCTTCTTCACGCCTGATCCATGGCTGCTGCGTGAGAGCCATCCGATCGATGATCGGATGGCTGAGATCCTCCCTTGGGCGCGCTTGGATCGCGTCTCGGGCGCGCATGCGCGCGGGTGTCATTGCCCGAAGTGCGCATGGGCGCTCGCTGTCTAAGGGCGTGCCGCATGGTGCGATCTCGGTCGCCTGCTGCCAATCGGGTGGCCCAATTTTGCCGCGCGCCTCTCCGTCTTCGATTCTTCACCCCGCGCGGCTCGAACCCACGTCGCCTGCATGCGGGCGTGAGCGCTCACTGCTGCGCCACGCCCACTACTTTATCGCGGCGATAGCAGCGGGCGCGCGGTTCTCGGCCGTCCGATCGAAGATCAACGGTCGAGATTTGATCTCAGCTGAAGGAGGAAGCGGCACACGGTGAGCGGGGGGTGACGTGGCGCAACGAGAGCCGTTGATAATCAGATCAACGGTCAGAACTTCTTGGACCCATTGTCGGAGCTCCGGATGTCGGATTTGGCCAATCTTGAGTCCGTTGGACTCCGTTTGTCGTTCTGAATTCATCCGTGCGGTCTGATTGCTCATCTGAGGCCTGCTTTGACAAGTGCTTACACAAATGGCCATTAATACAGCTTTATAAGCAATCTTGGTATATGATGCATGCAATGCTCCCATTCTACTTATGTTGTGCCTTTTATTCTTAAAATGGGTCCTATTTAACAGAATTATCACCCCCATATGTAGTGTTATCAATAATTAATCACATAGCTAATTAATATAGTTAACTTATATTCTAGCTAAGTTTATACACTAGTAATTAAGTATAAAGTAGTAATGTAATCTAAGTAATCTTATGTAATTTAGTAAATTATAATGTAATTAAATTGTAATTAAGTTAATAATAAACTAATTAATTTAAGAAGTAGTTAGTAATATATAACTTAAGTATTTATGTAAATCATAAGCTAATTAAGTATGTAAACCTAAATTAAGTAGCTATAACTTAAGTAGTAACACTATAATGAGGCAAGTAAGTTGTTTAAGTTAAGTACTTAAAACATTAAGTTATATATATAGTATGTATTTATAGTAGTAATTAAGTAAGTTATATAGTAGTTATTTATATAAGTTAAGTATATAATAGTTAGTCAATTATTGTAATTAAGAATAAAAATAACTTAATAATTGGTGAATGTTATGCTTAATTTAGCCTCCCAGCGAATGACCAAGACTTAACTAGTAAAAATTTATAAAATATGTGAATTATCTTACTCACTATACTACGATTTAATAATGGCATATTAACAAAGTGAGGTAGTTTAACATCAATTAACACAAGGGCAAACCTAGTGTATATCTCCCCGATTTTATTCTACTTCCCCACTTCTCCCTAAGTTTAGGGATTATTTGTGCATTTATGTGGGCTGGGTTTTGGACAAATGGCAATAAGGGGTTACCCATGGCAACTTGCCAGCCATACCGATGCGGTGAAGTGTGATTTATTATTTTTTCTCTTTTTTCAAATTTTCATCATTTCTTTTCTTTTTGTATTTTTTGATATTTTTTTCTTTCTTTTTCTAAGTAGGTAGTTTACTTGATCTAAGATTTACCTAAAGGGAATGACGACACTCAACTATGAGCTGTTACTCACAGCAACGTGCTAGCCATACCACCCTAGTATATTTATTAGCTACCTAATTTTTGTTAAGATCGTCTGTAAAGTAAGTCAGTTTAAAAAATGTGCAGATGCTCAAACTATAAGTCCTCTCAAATTAGAGGGCAGGTTGATAAGTCGTGCACTTACCACCCTTATTTATTTAACTAATTAAGATAAAATTAAAATTGGCAAGGACTCAAGAAATGGATCCACATTTTAGTGGACACCCAAGTCAATTAAGCTCGTAGGCCTAAAGAGTCTAAGTGTTTAGGTTCTACTGTATAATTTCCTAAGGTTGAAAATTTCTCTGTTCCTAATTCTAATTTTTTTAATAAGAAAAGGGAAATAAAAAGGAAAATTTCTATAGACTACGAAGCTGACAAAATAATTTAGAGATAAATATATCCACCCCCCATGCCTAGTTAATGCAATGTCCTCATTGTATGATTAAAGCCTGAAAAAGGATGAAATAGAGAAGATAGCACCTGAATTCCATGATGATTTCGATCAACTTCAAGTAAAAAAAAATAGGGTATACACAAATGCTGAGCTTAGTACCTTCAGCTGGGCATAATATACAAACAAAAGGGAAGAATTAATAACTCAGATTTGCGGGTCAAAATCTGAAAAAGAAGATTTATCTTCAAACCTGTGAGAAGAGAATGTCCACAGATGTGTACCGGATTATGATGTAAATCCATGCACCAGGGCCGGTGGTTCTAAGGTTATGAATAAAAATTACCCATAACCGAAGATCGTTCTTCTTACAGGGTCGGGTCTGAGGTTTGTGAGCATGACCCAAGTTTAAAATCTTAGACAATAGGTATGTCTAAATAATAGAAATGGTTGTCCATCTAGAATTCAGCTTAAAAAGATCATTCATTACTCTGCAATTGGGTTTCATGTCTTCAAAATTACAAATATCATAACAGTCCTGGTAAAAAGTTGGTGGTTTAAGGTATACTGGAACCCTATAATCCAAACTTCTATCTCCCCCGGAATTATCTTCCCAGATTATTATTTCCAAGCTCCTATCCTTCAAAGTCAGATTTTCTATTTCCAGAACCTTTAGAGTATTATTGACTCCATCTAAAATATCCAAGTCCAAAAATTGTGATTGAATCAAAGTTGACTTGGATTCTGTGATTTCAAAAACAAAATCATCATTATTCTCTTCGGGGTGCGGTTAAATCATCCATTAAATCAGGATTTGGACCCTTCATGTTAGCCCTAATAGAATCACAATCCTTAGTTATAGGGCCATCTAATAATTCATCAAACGCAGGTCCGTTCGTCTCACTCAATTCATTTTCCTTAAACTCTAATACTTCAAGTGAGACTTCACTTAGAGATTTTTCACCCTCAATATCAAAGAATCCTTGATCCTCATTAATATATGTCTCATAATAATCTATTATTCCTTAGTACGTGGAGACATTTTTTCCTCGTACCCTCGCTCGGGGATCTCGGGTGAAGGAATCGGTTCATCCTCAATTGGTTTCTTAGAATCAACCTTGTCCTCCCAAGTCTCATAAATCATGTCCTCCCCTACAGGTGTTCGAATGGGTTCAATCATTGACTCTCCTGAAGGGGGTTCATCCTGAGAATCATCCCAAAATTGAACGAGTGCAACCACATATTTCATTCTCAATCTTGACAACCTCCCAAATAAAACCTAACCCGGGTCCCTATACTCAACCTACTGGAGCCAATCCAGTAAAGAACTGAAATGACCTGTTGCTCTTTTAGTTGGATAAGACGTCTGAAGTTTCAGTCAGACGTTTGTCCAGACATCTGAAAGTGGGAATTTTCGTACATTCCTTTGCACTCTACGCGCGGGCGACGCGTAGAACTTCGCTCTCCTCCACGCCCCTCACCCCTAAACCCTAACACCCCCTTCTATTTAAACCCCCTTCTCACCACCCTCACCCCCTCACCACCAGCCACCACCACCTCCAGCATCCTCCCTATGCGGCCATGGTGAGGGAGAACGAGAGTGACGAGAGAGAGGGCGAGCGAGGGAGAACGAGAGGGAGAGAGGGAGAGAGAGGAAGGAAGAGCGTGAGAGGTTGGAGGACCTTTGGAAGCTCGGTGGAGCTCGTACGGTCGGCGGCAGGCACACACACGAGAAGGGGCTCAAGGAGGCAGCTTCCCGGCCCTCTGCATCTGCTGAAGCTGCTGGTGCGCTGCAGGCGACGCTGCGAGGAGAGGAGCGTTGTGGAGGAGGTTCTGGTACTGGAAAAGTTCCAGTATCAGACGTTTGGAGCATTGACCAGATGTCTGGCGAGGCATCAGGACGTCCGGAGCTGAAGCCAGATGTCTGAAAGCATAATATCGCGCGAGGTACGTATCTTCCTACGTTACTTTCCGCCATGCAGATTGTAGCACAGGAGATGTCAGGCTGAGAATGGACCTGCGACTTTCGTACGCAGGTGAAAGGCTTTGGGAAGGCACGCAGTGCGCTTTCCAGGCACTTTTGGACGTTTGATCACGTCGCCAAACATCCGAAGGTACTTCCAGACGACCGGAGGCTTTGTCCGACGTCTGGAGCTACCTCTAGATGGTCGCGGAGGGATCCAGACATCTGAGGAATCCGCGAGAGACACAAGGTGAGATCTGACATCTTTTAAGACGACTGATTTTGAATAGTAATTGTGTTTTTGGCCCATTTAGGGCCCAAACGGAATCAGATTTCCACAAACGAAGTATTGCTGTTTTCCACTCGAGTTTCTCTATGTGTTCGTGTTGAGTACCTACTGTTTTAACCTCGTCTGATGTAAATTAGTCGTTGGTATAGGTTACCAGCCGATGGCATGTTCGGGGCCCGCGGAGATGACAAGATCTGTGGTGTAGGCCCCCATTCCTCCCGTGATACCTGGTAGAGTGGTTTAATTCATTTGTTAAGATGTGAATAAAGAATATGCTTGCTTAGATTAAATTGATTGAAACTCTAGGATGTGGAATGAACCCTAGGGTAGAAATGTATGAGTTTGATGCTGAGCTACTCTGTTTACTTGAGATGTATGTTAAAATACGAACTGCCTATATGTGAATGAGAAAGTGAACTGTGAAACCACAAGTTTCCTGTATGTGATTGAGAATTGAATTGTGAAAACACGAGTTGCCTGTATATGGATGAGGAACGAGTTATGAAACATGAGATCTGAATATGGATAAATGAGATGAATATGAGCATGAACCCTACAGCGAATTAGGAGTAGAGCTCTTGTGTATGAAAGGAATCTGGAATGCAGATGGGAAGTGAATTGGCCCTTGTGTACTTGGTACCAAGGAGAGCAACTGTCCATTTTAGTGTAGAGCGGAGCTAGCCACCCTTGGGTTAAGACCCGGGGTTAAGATTGGCCACTCTACACCAACTTCTATTGGCCCTTGCATACGTGCTACCAAGGTGTGCTACTAGTATAGGGAGAGAGCTAGCCACGCTACACCGACTTTGTTAGGCCCGCTGGGCAAACCAGGGTAGTCGGACGAGGGTATGCGGACTGTGGAGGGGCGAGACCCCTATTATGAAAGGGCAAGGCCCTATACTGTTCCGTGCAGTACCTTAGGCATACCCACTAGCGGAAACGACTGACCGCGTGCTAGTGTGGGATAGCTACTCATGTGCTTATCATGCGTGTCATACTCACCGCTATGTTGTGACAGTGACCTTGGGGTGGTTGACTGGGTGTAGGACTACTGCGGGGGACTCTCCCGGCCAGGAAAGCATCACGTATACCTTCTACTCCATGGAAAAGACTATAATCAAGATCGTTCCCACGAGGAACAAGTAAGATAAAGAAATACTTGGATACTTTGTGAAATAGATGAACCAGAAATACATAAATGAGATAAATAGAAATAAGAATAAAATCTGCTTGTTGTTTTTACTTTACTTGCACATAAATAATGTAAACACCATTCTACTTAGCGTTCGCTGACTCTGTCTTTTCGTAACCCTGTTTAGGACCAGGAGTTGAGCAGCTCGAGTTTCTGGCTGTAGAGGGAGCTGGGCCCAGCCGTAGTAGTTTCTTTCCAATCCTTTTGTTTCTGCTGTAGTTGTGAGTGCTGGACTTTTAAATTACTATTCCTGTTACTTTTTATTTTCTTTTCACTGTTGTTGTTGTGGTGGCATGTACTATTTTGAGACAGTTGCTCTACTTTCCTTTACTGTTTCGTTTTTCCTTTTGCTTAGTTATATTGCATGTGTGAATGTGATTTATTTTCCTGCTTTTGGTTATTTCTCGTTGGAATACTAGGCCTTGGGATTAGTCGAGACGAGCCGGTCTTGGGTCCTGTAGGGATCCGGGAACCAAGTCGTAACAATAACTGTTAAGATCATCAATTATTTTAATCAAAGGCTCCAAAGCTTCAGTACCGGGTGTTGGCTGAGCTTCTAAAGATTTATGGTATTCCTCAAGTTAGCTAGCACTCTATCTTAAACCTGGTTTACCTAGGTCGAATAGTTCAATTTAGGGTTGGGTGGCTTTGGGTTCAGTTTATGAGGGTCAAGGAATTGAGGTTCTTGGCATCCTCCCTGATAATAGGTCATTTTAGGTTGTTCTCTAGGGGATGGTGACCTATAAGCAATGTAGTCTTGGGGAAGGTAGGGGTTATAATCATCATATCCTTCTTGATTATTGATGGTAACATCATCATCCATTACAACTAGCATAATTTAGCCAAAATCTAGTGATAAATACTCCTTGATAACCATCAGAAGGTTGTAATTTAGTTTTGGGATGAATGTGAGAAGAAAGAAAATTTCGTTAATTCTGCTGTTTTAATGAGAAATCATGAATGCAGATTAACTGAGGGGTTAATCAGTGACTAATTTAAGGTCAAATAAACTTAAATTCCCAACAAGTCGGCTCGAACTGACTGAATCAGGGCTTTCTGAGTTTTGAGGATTAATTTAAGAATAAAAATCCTAATTACAGTCTTACTTCAATTAAATGGGTTTTGGTGGAAATAAATGTAATCTAAACCTCTTAAAAATCATTAAAAAATATTCTATGAGGTTTGGAACCTTCACTTTGACCAAAGGAACCCATTTTGACAAAAAAATAGACTTAAGGGGGAATTTGCTTTATTTTTGGGCTATAGTGTATGTTACCCAGTTAAACTTTGTCAAAATCCAAATTTGATGTCACCATTAGATTCCTTGGGTCCAAATTAGGTTAAATGCAAATTTTAATCTCAATTAGAGTCCATCTTGACCTGGTTTGCATTTTAGCCCATGTACATCTACTTATTATATAAATGCCCCTAAGTTTCAATTTTTAATTACATTGAGACCCTTGCTTTCGTTCAAACGTAGCGGTAGTAGCAGAAATAGGAAATCCAAATTGTATGATCTTTGATTGAAGATTTCTCAATCAATTCTCCTGCAAATCCCTCCGAATTTGGAGGGATTGGTAATCAGATCTCCCTCTATCATTTGCACCCAACATTGAGATCAAATTTGAAGCATTTAGCCACTGGCGAGCTCAAAATTCCCGTGACCTAAGTTGCCAAAGTTCGCAAGGATTTCTTGTGAATTCAAGGCAATTCAAGGTCAAAACCACCTCTATATAAGCTCTGGCATGATCCCAAGCACAAGGCAATTAAGATTTGACCGTGTTTTGCCCCATTCTTCATGCACGGCCACCTTCATCTCCAACTCTGGCAACCTCCTCCGTTCACCCTCTTCCATGTGTGCTACAGCCAAAATAGCATCGCCATGCACTTCCTCTCCTTCTTCTGACCTTAGCTGACCAAAGGTAGGTTGTTTTGACCTCGCCTTCATTGTTGTTGCCATCACCAGACTTATCTTCTTCTCTGTGTTTGGCTAGCCAACGCTGAATGCGATACTCCCCCGTTTATCCAATTTAGGTAGCTCTTCTCCTTCCCTTTCTCCCATAGACTAGTTTAGGGCCTTTAGATTTAGGATTAGACCCCTAATTCTCGTCGTCCCTCTCTTTCTTCTTCGCATCCGATGAGAACTCCGATGAGTTCGAACCATGATGCCATGCCTCCTCCCACCAAACCACCTACATCAAAAGCACCACAAGGACTTGTAGATCAAAAGCCCTCAAGAAATTGTGGGTTTTGATCTACAAATTCCTTCATCAGATGCCATCTCCATTCACCACGTTCTCCACGTTCGTCCGGCCACACCACACCACCAAACTCCAAATCACCACCGCCATCACCTTCGTCGTGTTACAGCAGAGCTCCTTAGGTGTTTAATTGGGACCAAGGGCCTGCATTTTTGTTTTAGGTGATTGCCGTCGTTCTTCATCTTCTTCAGTGACGTCCATCTCCATCTAGTGAGTGAAACACCAAGGATTCATCCTCCTCTCGTGCGGATCCCTCTGAGGAAGCTTACCACTCTGTTGGATTTGAGATCTAATGAAAAATCTTCATCCAATCAAGCAGCCATTCCTCGTGCTAATAGCATGAAGAGCATGAACAAGAAGGTGGATTGGTAGTCCCACATCATGCAAACACCAAGCTGAAGTGCACATAAATAGCAACGTGCACACTACCTATTTTCCCAAGCTTTAGGGGGTTAGGTCCCCATCCTCCTCACATGAATGTACACGATCGCACACATGCTGCCAGGACTTGGGTCCAGTCTGGGTCGGATTTTGAGCCGAGCTTTGGTCCGGCTGTGGATTTGATAATCTGACTTGGGCTGGGTTTTAGATCGACCTATGCTGAGTTGGACCGACTGAAAGCTGTGGCTTTGAGAGGCTATCTTTGGTTGAAATTTGCCTAAGTGTTGAGGCCAATCTTATTTGAGTTGAAAACCAATTTTTTGCCTTAACACTTACATTTATTTTTAAGTATTGACAACAACATTTATTGCATAATATATTTTTGCATCAAGCTCTTATGCCTCTTTTATACTCTTCTGATTAGTGGTTTGATTTGCAATTATTTTGCTCCTCGAGACGACCTTAGACTCACAATTCAAGCTTATAAATTTAAGTGTTGATTCGCTTTCTTCGCTATACTACAACGCGTTTTTGAAACTCGACGAAAGCGCATTAACAATTATAGATCATATTAGGTTGTTCATAAGAGGGTGGAGATCTATATTTAGTGTAGCTTTGAGAAGGATAGTAATTAAAGTCTTGATGTCCAAGGTTAGACCCTGGACATTGAAGTCATGAATCATATTCCTAATCAGAATTATCCCAACTAGTGGATGGGTAGGTGGTAGTTGGGTTAGGATAATGATCCTATTTAGATAGGGTGTGTTTGGAGAATGGGAGTGGAAGTGTGTGTATGATGTGGAAGGATACATGGAGATGCGAGAGGGAAAATAGAGAAGAGAAAGGTGTCCTGCAATATAAACAATTCAAACCTATCCTTAAGTGGGAAGCCTAATGACCTACAGACTCTCAAAGCCTGTCTTAAGATTATGAATGATTTGATCTTCTTTTATCCGGTCAATCCAACCAATTAGAGGGAGAAATTGGGGAGATGGTTCTTCCTTAGGCTTATGCCTCGGGTTCTTTTGATCCCCCCAACTACTGTCAATTAATGGTACTCCCTTAGTTAGACATCAGATGGATCGATAGAAGCAGATTAATCGTAAAGAATCTCAATTTGAGCCTTGAAGAGTGAGTCAATCCTTAAGGCCAACGTCTACTCAATTTTAATTAGGCTTGGGATTGAATGTGCTTTGGAATGTGATGGACCATTTTAATTAGGTTGTGCCCTTAAAATTAGTTTCAAAAAAATGTGTGTGTGCACAACCAGGGTTTTCAAACAAGGTTACTTGATGATGTGTCTTTTAATGTTCAACCTTGTTTAGTGGCTTTTAAAATTCAATTATTAGGTTGTTTAATCAGGTTATGTGAGACAAACCACCTTTTGAAAGCACGAGTGTAGACATATTTCTTTAGAAATAAAAAATAATGTGAAGTACCTGGTTAGTTCCTTAAAAATTGAATCCCAAAGGGCAACTACTTGATGAATCTATTTTATATTAAGTGGTGCGGCCCAAACAAATCTGACAATTGGCCTACTTGCAATACTAATTAAGGCACACAGACTAATTAGCATATTCAAATTTTTACTCATTTGTGTCTTGATTTAGAGTGTACTGGGTCCACAGGTTAGATTCCAGTTAAGTGGTAGAATCAAAGTGACAGTGCACCTTAGGTTGAGAATTGTAGGTTTAAATGTATATATATTACAGGTAAATCCCACAATGAGAGAGAAAATATATTCTTTTATTTTTAAATTAATGAGGGTGAGTGAGGCCAGTGGAGTGACAAACAAACAACTAATTCTAACCTAGGATTTATGTAAATTCCTAGGTTGGTTTGGGTTTGATTTATTAATGTGGCAAAGTGAAATCTAGTGGGTGGGGAAGTGAGAGTAGACTTACAGAACCACTACTAGCACTTTACTTTGGTCTTACTTGGTCGGGAGATTTCGCTTTTCAAAAAAATACGTCGTCGTAGTAAAATCTTATGATAGAAAAATCTCAGATAAAAAATATCTATCAGTAAGACTAACTATGAGGAGTTAGGTCGTATTCATAAGGAGGAACGACCAATAAATCCACCAATATTGTCAGTATATTATTCGAGTGTCTTGTGTGAGGCTAATACGATGCAAATAAATTCGTAGATATTTTGTAACATCAAATAAAAGAGAGAAAGCATGGGTGAGAATAAAATAGAAGAGGAAGTGTGTGTCAGCAAATCATCACATAAAACAAATGCTAAAAATCCATCGATCGTGTTCGGAAAGCGCATGCAATGTAAATATTAATCCGCTTCAAAAGAGGGGAATCCTTCCGGCCGCGCGGCAAGGATGCTCGACTCAAGGAGGGACGCCCGGGAGAGGATGGCCGGAGGGATGGCTCCGCGATGGCGGTGGTGGTTCGGCTGATGACGGCCGGAGATGGCAGGCCGGTGGAGAAGAACCCGCCGGCGGTGGCGGCTTCTCACGGCGTGCGTGGACTGCGAGAGGGCCTGCCGCGGACGTAGGCGAGCTCGCGGTGTCGAGGCGAGGTCGATGTTGTTGACGGAGCGGAGAACCGTGGATGGTGGTGGCTGCTGCGTTTTGGGTGGTGGTGGGTTCCTCCTCTCATCTTTCGGTGGAGAAGAAGAGGATCGGGCCGGCTGCGTTGGTTTGCTGGCAGTGCGCGTGCACGCGAGGAGTGTGCGCTGGGCTGAGCGCCGAGGAGGCTGGCCGCTCTGGGGCACGCGGCTGTGGTGGTGTTGGGGAGTTGTTGATGTTGAAGTCACGGTCGAAGGGGAGACGTCGAGGCCGGGTGGTCGTGGTGGCGTGGCTGCTGCTGTCGAGCGCGCGGTGATGGAGAACGCGGTGTGGTCAGCGAGAGGTAGGCGTGGTTGTCCGATCGATGTTGGTCGCAGCAGAAAGTGTAGGCGGCTTGAGGTCGAGAGGAAGAGGGCGTGATCGTGGTGGTTGCGGTTGTCGCTGTCGAGGAGGGTCAGAGGCCGTGGCCGTCGAAAGCACGGTAGAGCACGGTGGGCGGTCGCGGTTGAGTGGAGGTCACGGAGGAGAGGGTGCTTGGGCTGCAGTCACTGCTACTGAGGATGGAGGGCACGGTAGCAGTGGTGGACACGGTGGTCGCGGGTGAGGGCCTCGGCTGGACGTCTGATGGAGGGTTGGACGGCTTATGTCCTTCTCCCCGTCGGCTGTTGAGGGAGAGAGAGGTGGAGGCCGTGGGGGCGTGGCACACGGTGGTGGAGAGGGGGCCTCCTGTTGGGTGGAAGCGAGGGAAGATGATCCCCGTTCCCAAGATGTAGCTGTTAAATAAGGTAAGAGAGAGGATAACAAGGGAAGGGGAGAAATTCACGAGAACGGAATGCATCAACATAATTTTATTTTGCATGTAATTAATAATTTTTAATTTCATTTTATGGAAATATAGTATTTAAATATTTCTAAAACGGAAATAAGTGTCTGATCAATTAATGTATGCACGCATTGTAATTTCATAAAATTACATGAATCCTCAAAATATGAACCTAATTAATTTTTTCATGTAATGTAGGTTCAAAATTTAATTTTCATTTCAATGATAATGCATTTAGGCTTAAAATTAGTTCACCGAAGTGAACCCATCATTACTATTTTGGCTTGCTTTGGAGGAATAACTGCAATTGCAATAAGAAAGGATAAAAGTGAGCTAAAAGTTAGGTAAGTGCAGGCGAATGTGGAAAAGAAAATCAAATTTCGTTGCCTCCTCAGCAACATCGCCAAAATGATAAGCGAAAAATTCATGCGAGAAATATTTAGGTTTCCAGAAAGAGAAACCCGAGTAGTCGCAATCGTAGAAAAATTTGATTATCAGATAAAATTTATCGAGACCCAGTGAGTCCTAGGCCGAACACGGGAAGGCGATGGTTGATTTATTAAAATTTGCATTGGTTTTATTTGTTTTTGGTGTGTTTGCCTTTTGTAATTTTTTTTTTGGTCTATTTAGGTAAGCAGGATAGCAGGCAGAGATTTATCTAACTAATCTACTCTACAACTAATTAGAGAGAGAGATAGAGATAGAGATAGAGAGAATAATTCTACTTAAGGTGAATCAAATGTTTATTACAAATAATATCTGCAAAAAATTAAATCTATACTAGAAAGAGAATAAAAAGAGATAGAGAGAATCCCCCACAATGGCTGCTTGGGGGACGAGGTACGCTCGGAAGAAGGTGGTGAGGAGCTGGTTAAAGGAGGATGATGCTGGACGAAAAGGGATGAGGCAGGGTGGATTTGCTTCCTTGAACGGGGATGAGAGGAAGGAATTATAAAAATTATTTTTTATCTAGAGGAGCATCTTGGGGCTTGGGACACACTCAAGAGCGATTCTTGAGTGCTAGAGAGGGAGAGAATGGAGAAGGAAGGGATGAGTTGAAAGGGAGGGGGTACATGGCCTTTTATAGGGGAGAGAAGACCTTTGCCAAATAATTTGGCCCACTCAGCACATAAATGCCGTGCACAACCTACACCCGTGCGCGCAGCTCGTGTGCACCACGCGCATGGCACCTAGCCACCGTGTGCATTGGCTTGCGCGCTCACGTAGTAGCAGCTGGCACTGTGAAGGTCTTTCCACCATTTGATCAAGATCTAAACGCTGAGAGCGTGCCTTGCGCACACTTCACATCGTGCCCATCGTGCGTATGATTGCAAGTGATTTGCGCATAATCATATGTTGAGCCATGTGGTGAGTCAATCGCTGTTTGATGATGATCAAGTGACCTTGATCTCGCGAAGATTGCCCGCTGAGTGTGTGAGGCGTGGTGGAGCATTGACGTGGCTTCATCATGGCCCTTCATGCCCGATCCGACAATCCTATTTCACGCCTGCTCGGGTTGAAGGGAAACGCACATCAAGATTCGCATGCACGCCTTCAGCTTGAGAGTGCTCCTCGTTCTTGGCTGCATTGAAGACGTCGCTTGGTCAATAGTGACCGTTGATGCGAAATCGAACGGTTGAGATTTCACGTGGCTTCACCCCTTTGGAAATGTGAAGAGCTTGCGCTAGAGCTCATCTCAACCGTTGGATGCGAATCCAACTGCCAAGATTAATTGCTTGGAGGAAGAGGAAGGGGGATGTAGGCATTGTTGGGGCTTTGGATGGCTGTGATGGAGCCACGTGATGCTAACATAGCCGTCCATTTTTAATTGCTCGTAGGTGACTCTATAGTTGTTAGATCGAGACAATTTTCATGTTGTTGGGCTACGATTGTTGACTTGAATCCATCCGTATGGTTGGATTTTTCTTTTGAGGTCTGGATTTATGTCATCCTGCCCCCTAGCTGTCGATCTTCTATGGCTTGTAAAAGATGCTACGGATGTTCAATCGAGGTGATTTTAGAGGCGTTAAATTCCGATCGTCACCTTGATCACATCCGTATGGTCAGATTCTCCATCTGAAGCCCAAAGATGTATTACCCCGTTCCCTTGCCATAAAAGATGTGTAAATTAATATACAATTTATATAAATTATTCTAAATGCATGATGTGACTATTAGTACACTATTTACAAAGCTAAATGCATCTATAAGCTTAGGAATACTCATAAATAGATACTTTTACATGAAATAATGTGAACTTTAACAAAATGCCAACAAGTTGAGCTATCTTTCTGAAATGGTAAGTACCTTGTAACAAGTCAAACCATGTGACCATCAGAATTCACACCTGCACCTCCACTCATGACTGGATAAACTGTAATAATTGCTTTAGTCATTGTTGGTAAGGTTTCTTTAGTTTCCGATAACCTGGTATGTTGAAGTACTTCCAAAGATCTATGATCATCGCAAAATTAGAGTCGTAAAAGTACGCTTGTTGTAGTAGAAATCGCAAAGATGCTTTGAAATTAAAATGTTGAACTCAAGAAATTGTGAAAGTTAAAATGGAGTCGGGTCATCTTTAGGAGGAAATCAATGTTTTTTTGCTTCCTAAAAGAGATTTCTTTGGTAGTTTTGTTTGTCAAATTTTTTGTATTTTTTTATAAGGAGCGAGATAGAAACAAATTTAACTAAACTATCAACTAGATGAGCAAATATGCGAGAACTAATCTACCAATTGTGGAAATAAATGCGAGAGACACAAGGATAAAAAAGGGAGAGCTTTATTAATACTTGAGAATAGTTCTAATACATCAAAATAAAAATAAAGCTACAAGAATAATTGCTACAATGAAAACAACTATGTAAACAAAAGTGAGAATAAAAATAGAGGTGGGTACAAAGGCGTAGCCTAGAGACTCGAAGATGGAGTGGATGCCAAGGTGCACTCGACGAAACTTTGACCTTGGGAAGGCCTACAACCAAGCTTGGAGATGGTGGAGAGGATGACTATGATGGTGAAAGATGGTGGAGGTTGAAGATGAAGGTGATGCACTAATAGAGCTAATAGAAGGACTTGGAAGCTAATGGAACTTAATTGTAATCAATGGAACTAGAGAGGAGCCTAATGACCACCAAAGGTAGAAATCCAAGCATTTTTATACAGGGGGAGGGGGCGGGGTACATATGCATGGAGGCCAAGTTAGGATTTCTTGGAATAGAATTAGGTTGTGGGATTTTTGAAAGGTTGGATTCCTAATGTGATTGGGATTTAATTAGGTTTCGTAATAAGATAAGGGCTAGGTGGCGCACCAAATTTTGGAGGGGAGGAGGGTTCACGTTGGGTTTTGATTTGGTAAGGTTAGGGTTGGCAATTTAGGCAAAGGATCTTAATTGTTTTGAGTTAGACACTACAACAAAAAAGAATTTTAGTCATAGTTGTAAATCATGACCAAAAGGTTAAAAACTATCACCAATTAACATGAGTAAAAGTTACATGGCAAAAGGATTTTGATCACAGTTATACCCAAAATCATAACCAAAAGTTCACACTTTTGATCATAGTTTAAAAATTGTGATAAAATGCTTTTAGTCACGATTCCACTGCGCATTGCGACCAAAGCCTCCACCGTTGGCTGAACTTAAGAGCTTTTAGTCATGATTATAAATCATAACCAAAGGATTTTGATCATAATTTTAAAACCGTAACTGAAGTAAATAAAAAATACTAGAGAGTGAAATGCCTATGGATCATTAATTAGACCTGCACTTGCCTTCAACTTATTCATATTATTCGATCCGGTATTCATCACGCGTCAGACCAGATGGACTTCCCTTTGTCCAATTCATTATATATAGGAATCAAGTTGTTAAACTGGAAAAATCATCCTAAAGACATTTTCTTTTAACTGCTACTTAAACATTAAACATTTCTGCATCAGGAGAATGAAATACTGGGGGCATTACCTTGAAACATAACATTCTTTCCCTACCCGAGCAAAGTTGCTTGAATTGTAGGAAATTCAAAAAACCATTGTTTTTACAGAACCTTCTATACTCCTTTAATATTTTATACTAACAAATCTAATTACATCCATATTGCTGGAAAGGTTGGTGGTCAAGATATTCTCTGATCTGGTCTGAATCCAAAGCCTTCACAGGCCAGCACTTTATCAAAATGATTATCTTTCTTCAAAAGGCATACTCAGAAATTTTGTAATTATGATATCATGAAAACCTCAAACCTCATCTTTTACTCTTCAGCATGTTATAAAGGTGAAGATTATGAAAATACTCAGATCTACAGTTAGCTTTTAGATTTAACCTGACCTTACCATAATTTTCAAAAATTTGTTACAAGTAGACAAATTGTCCAGATGATTACAACATCACTAATTTTGTATCAGACAAACGTGGAAACCCAGAATCTCGAAACCTTATAAAGGAGAATTTTATTCTTTTTCATGTAACAGGACAACTAGAGAATGGAAACAACTATAATTCTTCAAGATAAAGGCAACACCTCAATATGAAAATTTGAATCCAATGATCCAGTTGGATTTATTCTGACCTTTTTAGTTCCTGGTACACTTGCTTTCCAAATGGAAAAAACAAACAAAAAGAAAAGAAAAAGCACCAACTCTAATCGTTCAATGCCCATTGGTATTTGGACTGATCTAATCAGAACCAATCCGCCAAGAACTCGTCCAAGCTCTAATGTGCTGCCACCTAGAAGCTTGGATCCCATCTTGGAGCACATCCTGATTCATTATGCAAGCACATATGTCTCCTGATCTGTCAATCTGGAGATACTTTGTCAACCCAGCATCTATGGATGATCTACATAATACTTACATATATATACATAGACAATAGCAACTCAGAGGTTTTGCATACCTAACACAAATATATAGCAAAAATGCAAATATAAGGATACATGGTAAGCATAATTAAATCACAAAGGATGATTCAGCATTCTGCTGGTAGTACAGAATTGGGGTGAAAAAAATAAAAATAAATAAAAACAACTGCCTGCCTAATGTTTAAATACACTTCCAGACACACTACCTTAAATCACAAACACAGAACCAATGCACATTGAACGAAACTGGTCCAGATAGCAATAGCATATGCATGATTGCTAAATGCATGTTTCCTTTATTTTCTGTAACTTTCTATATGGGATTGATGTTGGAAGACAAAGATGGAAACAAGAGAACCAGGGATTCAAGTATGCTTCTATTGTCTACCATGAAAATCATCTGGACTAATTAGATGCTGTTGGATTTCTGTAACCCTGCAGCAAAAAAAGGAAATGTTAATAGCATGTATATGTTAAGAAGCACCTGAAAGTTATATGACTCAGCATTCTACTGTTAGTACAGAATTGGGACGAAACAAAGCTAAAAGCACAAACATCAAATTCTAACCCACAAAAACAAATGGAAATTATAAGAGAATTATTTAATACATACAGGTTTAGGATTTCCCATTGATATTCTATTTTATTCTGACAACAACAACAAATATTGTTAGAGAGTGTTGGTTAATGGATCATTTGAAGATCCACTTATGGGGTATAATCCCACCTTGCATAAGATCATTAAACTACAAGATCTTGTTCAAAATCATTAAGCAGAACTACAAGATCTTTTATAACAACTGTGCCTAGCACAGATAGGAGTCTGCACAATAGTGCTGAGTTCATACAGGTTCACTTCTAGCCTTCTAGGCAAATTAGGTTCAACTCTAGGCTCTGCCATATTGCACTTTCCAAACCCATTTCTTCTCAACTGCTTGATTTGAACTAATAACATGGAATTTTCTTTTGAATACATATAAAACAATAATATAGACATAGAAACAGGCACTACCATGTTGCATACTGGGACCACTCAATAAAACTACTGTAATGTAGGTACAGGTATAAACATACAGATAATGTTTGTAACACTGCCAATTTAAATCACGTTCATAATACTGTCTATGCATGTTCTAAGCTCCACTTCAAGGTGAAAACTAATATACTAAGTCTACAATGAAGCAACCCATGATATAGATTGCTTACTTGTTCTTAGGCTACCAGATGATATGATCCTCCATGATTGGTATCCATTTATAGATATCTTTTTTGAAAGTTATCTCTTCCTTATTATGTCAATCCTTTTCTTAATGGGAAAAAGAATGGTCGCATGGGTTTAGTAACCACTTGCTTCATTAAAGATGCTTGCTAAATACCTCCATGCATGCAATCTCAATGGAATTGTCAAGTCCATGCTTCAACTTGGCCAAAACTTGCCTCATTCTTGCTTGGGCATCCCCAAGACAATCATGTGGCTCACCTTCCTTTCAAAGTTCAGATCCCAAGATGGACTAACTAAAAAGAGAGATTATAGTGAATCATCTAATCTTTAAAATACTGCACAAGGCAATAGAGAAAAAAAAGGCATTGCTTGTTTGGAGAAGAGGATGTTTGGATTGGGTAAATTGAGGTATTAGGATGTGCTGACTAGGGTTGGGTTATGAACCCTAAATTTGTTGAGGTTAGTTTGGATTAGGCCAAGACCAATCCAGCCTAACTTGTTTGCACCCTTAGACCAATAAAGATACTTATCAGGAAAAGGATTGTTATCTGCTAGACTGCTAGAGGCAATTACCCAAAATGGCATTACAAAACCAGGATAATTACATCATCAAGAATCACTCAACAGCCATCACAAACCCAACCTCTTAGCCCCTTGCAAATAATTTTCAGACAAAATCTTCCTCTGAGCACTGCAAATTTCGTTCAAGTCATTTTGATTGAAAAAGCAAACAAACCAAACAGAGATTATTTTTTAAATTTGGCAAATCATAAATTAGCAGTAAAAAGTGATAAGATTTCTAAAAGAAAAATCGTCATAAACAAATATGTTTTCATCAAAATCCATTTAAAGAATTGCTATTGAACAAGTTGTGATTTTTCCAATGAAGAAACATTCAAAGTCAAAAGAAACAATTATAGAATTACTTCAGGGAATAATCAACTCCTATTAAAACAAGTTGTAGCAAACAAAAGAGAAAATATTGGTTGGTTGGCTATAAATAGTCCACACAATTAAAAACAAACTAAAATACTTGAGAGAATTTCACTAGTGATAGCAACAAAGCTGCAGAATGAGCTTAGAAGGGTCAAAATCTTTGGAAATTCTAACTCACTTTATATTTAATCTAACAAAAGGACACTTAACTCTCTCTCCTGATGCATGGAGCTCATCCCATTTGGAGTCTGCATATGCTACATGAAACTTTGGAATTCAAAATGACAATAAAAAATACCTTGAACAATTAATCTTTAATTCCAAAGCAAACTTGATGTCAACCATCCGTTATCATTTTGTTCACCATACCTCAAGGAAGTTGATGGCTCCAAATTTGCTACTCGTGAGTCCATTTCATTCCCTCATAAAATAAAAGGATTGGATCAAAGAAAGCTAAATTTCAAACAAAGCCATATCCAAAATCAGAGCTGCCACAATCTCACTGGCAAATGTTTTTTTGTCCTTTACAAGGTGCTCTTCTGGATTGCTGTGGAATTGGACATTTTAGGCCTTTGATTTTTGGTTAAGTCTATTTTGCCTCATCACAAGTTTTCCTTCCAGTGGATCTGAGGTGCTTGAGAAACTTGTGATTTTTCAAAATCTAATGTAAAAAAAAAAAATTGTGAATGCATTTGATGATGCCTTTTTTGTTTTGCATGATTCTAGCAAGCATAATTTAGTAGAAAAACAGAGCTCAATTTCTGGTCCAAGGAAGAAAAGGTTTCCTAACATGGTGCAACATGCATTTTGGAAGGATTGGTTGGATCAAAAGGAGATTACACAAGGTCTAATGACTATATACCTTTCGAGTCTCAGAAAACATTTCATGAATGTTATCTAAATGAGTTGAAACAATTGTAGCAGAAGTGTGATCATGCTGAGCTGATGAACCACCTTCAACCCAATCTTGAGTTGGCAGCGGTTGTTATTAGAGGTTGCAACTTTGATGAGCAAAAGATGAATTCAGGTGGCTGGGAACTAAAATTTCCAGTACAATCATGCAGATGCCAAATCAAGATTATCAGTTGATTTATCAGCACCATTAGAATATTGTATTGGAGATGGAAGAGGATCTGTTAGGAGAATTGATGTCCTGATTCCTTCTTGATAAGTGCATGATCAAGTCAACTTGGTTAAGTGCTTTGTTCCTATATGCATGCAACTACTCCAAACCCAAAAATTATTAACCTCTCAGGCAAACTCTCACTTTTGTCTCTCTGCAAGGAGCACCACTCTGTATCCAAGCAACTACTTAATCATGTGATTGAAGTTGCCATCTACTCTAACGATGTTAAGAAATCTACTTTAAGAGATCCTTCATCTACAAACTTGGTAAGGATCCTTTTTTTGCCACAAAAGCCAAAAGAAAAAAAAATTCACAGAAGATTATTAACACCTCACAATATAGTTCTTTACTATCGACCTCCCTTGGTTCCAAGTTGGAGCATTAATGCCAGGACAAGAATATGATATAGCTGTCAACATAATTTTTTTGTTTTTCAAAAAAATAATTTTCATTAAAAAAAACCTCTTCACTCGGTGCTGAAAAAAAGAGAGGCAAAATTAGGGCCAATGTTCCTAAATAGGTATGCAAGGTTGCCTCCAGCAACTTGAATGAACTTACCCTTTTTGTTAAAGAATGGAGGTATCTTCTATTTTGTAAGGGAAAGAAGATGGGGTAATTTGTTTGCAAACTCTACTAGTGACCAAAGGTACCCTTTGAAAGCCTCACAATGCCAAAAAACCAGAGGCAACATATTTTGCTGCTCACAAGAAAAAAATCCCTATATCTTTTTTGAGAAAAAAGCCTGTGTATTGTAAAGTCTCTGGCTTCTTAATCCAAATCAAGAAAAAGAAAGCTTAAAATACCTATTTCCACATATCGATCTCCAACCCACAATTCTTGTGGCCTACATTGTTAGAAAAGCATTATTTGTCATCTTGATGCTTAGAGTGTCCAAACATCAGTTGATGGCCTGCAAAGCCAACTTCTTGCCAGAAAACTAAGTGAATGTCTTCCAATCATTTACATTGCAGAGTCTTGACAACATTTAACTCAGTTACCAGCTCTGAAGGCATGCAGTAGTTTGATAAAAAGGAAATTGAGCACAACATTGAGATGGAATGGAAGAGTATCAAGCTACAATCCCAGGATAATGGTCTAGAATTCATTCTTTTAAGCCTCTTCATCCATTTCATTACTAGGATCCAATCTTTCAAGCTGTCAACTAAGTCCATAAGTGAAAGATGAGGTATCCAAGTCACAAAGAAGTGAACCAACTAGAACGCATGATTCTCTCCCATGCTGCTTAGATCAAAAGGCATAAAAGAGATCTCATAGGGTTGCTTCCAAACCACCCAAAAGGGTTGAATGAGAAGGGCTATAGCAGTGGCATGCCATAACAACCACCTTCTCTATAAGGAAAACATATGAACTGCCTACCACATAGGGCAGCAAATGACTAACCCATGAGCACATGGACGGAATCGAGTATGCAAACTTCTAAACTTTCCCTACCTAAAGTATCCACTAGTAAGATGAACAAGAGAGCAAGTTGCTCCCCTATTTGGAAGCAATTCCTTTTCATTTGGCCTATGATTCTCTGTCCCCTTTTTTTGAAAGGAATGGGAAATGAATATTTTTCCTGGGGAAGCAAATTAATAAGATCAACTAGGAATGAAAATGTGATAAAAGTTTGATAGCAACAGCAAGGGAAAAAGGACAGAAAGAATGAGGCTACTTGTATCTACATGAAATGTGTTTTCTTGTGGAGGCTTATAGGAGCATCTTTGTAGGATAATGAGATTTATTTGGAGGTTCTGGAAGTGTGCGTATCCGTTTGGATATGCACACAAAAGATAAGTACTCATTCTCTATGCTTTACTAGATTAGTTGAGATGGATTTATTTTCATGTTGGGAGTGCTTTTTGCTGCTATTACTTCACTTTGAAGAATCCCTTTAAGGCTTTGTTCATGCTAAAGTTGAACAATACGAACACACGTCATAAAATAAAATAACATGAATAACAGACATTTCAATAGTGAAAGCACAACTGGTATTTGATGTTGCATATGTTAGGCGCTTACTTTGTAATTGCATGCAAATATCTCCTTTCACCTACTTGTCTGTTCGAATGATAATTACTGCAATATCAATTTTGTTTAAGAAACTTTCAGGGAAAAGATAATGTAACAAAAATGATAAGAACTATAAGTGAAAGAAGCAATTAGATAATAATAAAACCAGTAGAAAAGTATAACTAACTTCGCCTCTTCCTCCCATGGAAGCAGAGCTCGTGGTTGCCGGCGCCATATTGACTAAATCCAATGGGCATCGGCCAACCTCAGGCATCCTCCAGAAGACCTCGAGAGCCTTCTCCAGGCGATACAACTTGCAGATCCTACTAATCAACATGCCATATGTGTAGTTCTCCGTCGAGGGCATTTAATCGAACATCTTGAGGGCAGCCTTGAGGGACTGCTCACTCTTAAAGAAAGACTTGAAGAGGACATTTCAAGAAGAACGGCATTCTCCAGCAGCGGCGGAGGCGTCAAAGGTCTCGGAGTTCATGCAGGAGGAGCTGGAGTTCACCAGCGGCTGCGGGGGGTCCGGTGGTGGCAGGAAGGTCGGCAGATGCCGAGGAGGGGGGTGGGGGGGCGGAGGACAAGGATGGACGCGAGGGGAAGGGGTGGGGTGGTGATGGCCATCCTGACGTGATGTGGTTGCGCTCATAACCCTCGGCCCTCTCACTGTCCCTGTGCGCCTCCCACATCAAGTTTCCGTAGAGAGACAGCGCCACCCCGTAGCTCGGGTTCACAAGAATCGGGTGCCCGCAATGGCTCTCCACGGAAACGTCCCCAGAGGACTGGCGAATCGGAGGAGAGATGGCGATTGGGGGAGGAGGATTTGGGAGGGGGAGTCGGGAATGAGCTTTCTGTTTAAAACAAAAAATAAAAAATGAAACATAAAACAAAAAACAAAAAACATTCCGTGGTGGTTCTGACACCGTGATCAAAGAATTTTTAGTCACGGATTTTCAATCGTGACAAAATGTTTAATACATAAAAAAAAATTTACTTAATCTTTTTTTTTTGTCACAATTTCACTCAAAATCATGATCATATATTAATAGTTTAGGAACTATGATCAAATACCTATGATCAAAATTAATTTTTCTAATAATGAGAATTAGATAACTAGGTGGTGATTGATATGGTGGGATTTGTGCACTTATGGTGGGTGGCAAGGGTGGCTCTAGAGGATTGGCGGTTGTTCTTAGGGTTTTAGGAAGGTATATGGGGTGGCTAAGGGTTTTATTCTAGAAGAAAATCCAATCATATTTGATTTGTGTTCATAAGGGATTTATTTAGAGACCTAATCGAATACAATAAAAGCCACTTTTTACTAATTAATTTCAAGAATATTTAGGACATTTATGTGTAGAATAATTAAGTGGCACATGTGGATAATGTATAGGACTTTATAGGATATGATAGGATAAAGGGTGAGCTGGTGTCACCAGTGTGTGAGCTAGGTTTTAGGACTAGGGTGATGAGTGATCCTAAGGTTGAGGAAAAGGTTTAGGGAGCTAAGTGGAGTTGGTTTAGGGTTAGGATTAGGTTTTGGGTGAGGGCTAAACTAGGTAGGTATGGCTAGGGTTAGTGTTTTGGGTTCAAGTGACTAGAAATGGTTCTCTTCCTCTTGCTTGCAACTTTGGAGCTCTGTTTTCCTACCTTTCCTCCTTCTGAGCATGAGTACCTGATTCTTGCATATAGCAAACCACAAAATTAGGCTAAAAATTACTATTGTACCTCTAGCATGCAAATATGCAGTTATGTATAATATGACCTAAGTCTAATGCAACTATACCCAAAACTAACAAACTATTATTATGTAAATTAGCTTACTCATCACACTCTCATGCCTAGCTTTTGCTAGTCTCGAGTAAAATGTCATGGAATCTAATTTTAAAGTCTAAAGTGATCATGTTCAAGGAAGCACTGACCTCAATTCTCATACAATAAGATCTAGTCATCAAACTGAACACCACTAGGGATTTGAATAAAAACATATGTTGTTTAGTGTTTTAGTTTCCCATTTCCCTTAGTTTCAGCTTCTAAGGTAGTTTCTAAGGCTTAGGATGTCCAACCAAGGTTTGTTAAGCTGAGAGTTTAAAGCCTCCACGCTCAGTGCAGTGACTCAACTTACGAGCTCCCAAGTTATGAAACCATTAGAGTTCCTCAAATCGAGACTATCCCTAATTTCCCTAAGGCTTGCCTTCAGCTCTGCCTTACTAATGCTTGTTAGCTTTCTACTCATCCTTTTCTATCATGAGGTCAACCTCAAAGGTATATCTCCTCGACTGAACTATTTGGTCTCTTGTTGGAACACCTCACTCTTTTTGGGTTTGTGGGATATTTGAATGCACACATTTTTATTGGGTTTTCTTTTTGTAAAATATAAGTAGATTATTTTTTTGGGTTATTTTTGTCACACACTTTCTTCCTCCTACTATATTATTTTCTAGGTCTTCTCCTTTTTCTCCCATTTTTCTAGGTCAGTGGCTCTCCTTTATCTGTTTAATAACATCACTTAAGCAAAATCTAGGGAAATTTGGGATGCTAGGCTAGGATCTAGACATCCTACAGTTAGGATGCATACTCAGTGCAACATGCTAGTCATACCCAGAGGGGCCTTTATTAGTTCTGATATAAATTATGTCTAATTAATTGTAAAGGTTCCCCAATCCTGGTTTGTGGTGAAACCCATTGTTTTCAAGGTTTCAGGTGAGTGAATTTGCCTGCAAACCAATTTAGGTGAGTGAATTTGTGGATGCTTAGTTTATCAAGTTGTCCAAACCAGAGGGTCAACAATTGAGCCAAATACTTCTATCGTATTAACTTAAACCTTGGTTAATAGAATTTCTTAGGACTTAACAAACCCATAACTGATTCATCCCCCTAGTTGATTAAGTTGACCACAACTTGAAAAGTTTAGCTTCCAAATCATAATGCTTGAGTCTTAGAACAATGTCTCCTAAGTCCATAATTTTTAAGACTCTTTAAATCTTGCAATTTATGCTATATATATATTTGTGAAATACATGTATCTACGAAGTGTATGGACTAGATAAAATATATTAAGCAAAATACTACCTGATAGGTCCACTTTGGTGGACTATTTTTAAGCCTAAGTGCATTAACATTGAATTGAGAATTAAAGTTCGGGCATACATTGCATGGAAAAATTAATTATGCTTGTATTTTGGGCATTCATGAAATTTTATGGAATTTCAATGCCTATGTGCATTAATTGAGATTATTCTTTAGGAGTGTTTTGCATACTATATTCACGTGAAAGGAAAATAGGAAAGTGTTGATTGCATGCAAAATGAGATCATGTTGATACATTCTAAATTGCTCCTCTTTCCTTATTTTCTTCTCTCTTTCCTTCCTTATTCTCTCTCCCTTAAATCTCTCTCTTCTATTTTGAAAACATGGAATGATGATTCTCCTTCTCTCTCTTATTCTTTCTCTCTATATATACAACAGGAAGAAGATTGCAAGGATCATCTCTCCTCTCTCACAAGAGGTCCTCCCTCTCCAGCATCGTCTCCTCCTCACGAGGAGGAGAACCCTCTCTCCACTAGAACCAACTACCATAACGTCTCGCCCACGTCCTCGCCAACTCCATCACTGTGGTCGGCGGTGACAGTGCTGATGCCATCACCGCGCTCCACCTCCTTACTGCGACTTCGCACTCCTCACCGCGAGTTCATCACTACGCTTCGCCCATCAACCACCGTAACACCCACCATAGTCGTTCATCACCATGAAGCACCACCACCACGCCTTCACCTTCCTCTCATGGTTGCAGTAGTAGCAGACCCACCGCGTGGCCTTGCTTGCGTGTGACCACTCGCGCGTGCTGTAGCCCTTGTGAGTGGCCTTCCCTTTCACTGTTGACGCACACCCTCACATGCAGGCCCCATGCACCATAGTCGACGTCAACATTGTGCTCTTCCTTGCCCTCGCATAAGCAGCATCATCTACTCCTCACCTTTGAACACATACCCTTCTCCAGCGCTTTCTTGCCGACTACACCATGAACATAGTGCACCACCACCACACGCTGCTCTCTCCTGAGGAGTCTCGACCCACAGCTTCCTTGCCACTGCTCTCAACAGTCGCAACAAGGCCCTCCTTCCTCAACGCACTGCACTCGCCCTCGCACTATTGCGACCCTCCTTGACGACTCCACCCCTTTCCTCTTCACCGCAACAGGGACCATCTTCATCTTCTTCCTTAACAACAATAGAGAAGAACCCAAAGCTGGCAAGCTCCCTCTCCACGCTGCCCACACGTCCGACCTCCGTTCGCCACGTCGTCGACTCTAACGGACTCATTGTGCCCTCACGAATTCGGCCACGCCTTCAGAGCCGACCATGACAGCCCATTCATGCACATGGACACCCGCCACCACTGCTGCCCCCCCTCATTGCCAGCGGTAGCTTCAGCCATCGTTCCCATCACCGTGGCCTCCATTGGAACAACCTCGCCCTCCTCGACCTCCTCCGAGCTTCCTGTGACCCGCCATCGCCTCCTCTTCACGCGAGATCAAAGGGGAAGAATCCCTTGTTTCAAGTGCTATTAATATTTACATCTAATGCCATTGCCAACTTTTTGAATTTTGATTTTTATTATTATATTGAGGTGAATTTGCAATGGTGCACTTATTCTTTCTTGTATTTGCTTGACTCTTGTTATGCACTTCATTGCACATTAGATTTGGATTCAAATTTGCACAACTTCTCTCTGGTATGAGTACCGTTGGAAATTACCTGAGATGCCACTAATGATCACATCTTTGCGGAATATTTTATTGAGGAAAAATACGCACATAACCTTACGTTCTTGAATTATTATGTGTCTTCTTTTCGTTGCGTTTCATAGTAGATTTGGGCACAAATCCCACACTTGATTGGGCGAATATAAAGGAAAAATATTCATGAATTTATTGATCTGTTCCTTTCTATAGATACGACCTAACTCTTCGTGGTTAGTTTTATTGATAAATATTTTTGTTCGGGATTTTTCCACCACGATTTACACACTGCGACGACATATTTTTCTGACGTATTTCTGCAAGCAAAATCTCCCGTTCAAATGGCGTCGTTGCCGGTGAGGCAATGATGCAATAAATTTTCATGATTATTGAAACGGCGGGGTTTTACCGGGTTTGTTATAACGTTGTAGTAAAGCCGGTTATTACCAACATTTCAAATATAAATTTTTTTTTACTCGGAAAAATAAAAGAGTTCCCGAGGTCGAACTCAGGGAGCAAGTTGTATTCTAGAGATATACATGTTTCTTTTACAAAAATAAAGAGAGAGGGAAAGAATTTGTTGTTTTCTCTTTGTTCTGCAGAGGGGGATGCTCTTCTTTCTCTCTTTCTTTAGATCTCCTTCTTTCTTCTTCTTCTTTGGTTTTCTGCCTTGACCTCTCTTCTTCTTCTTCTGCAATCGTGGTGACGCTCGTCTTCTTCTTCCTGTTGTTCCTGCTTTGGTGATGTTCTTCTTTCTTCAGAGCTCCTTGTTCTTCTTCTTCGTTCTGCAGAGGTGATGCTCCTCTTCAGATCTCTTTCTTCTTCTTCTGCTTTGGCCGTTGCTCTTCCTTCTTCTTCCTGCTGTCCCTTCTTTCCTGCTCTGGCTGCTGACTTTCCGTCGTCTGACCCGGTGCTTAGACGACTTAACTATGCATTTGCTACAGTGCAGCTCCTTCTTCTTCGTCTGCACTTCTTCTTCCGCGGGTCTTCTTCTTCTTCTTTGGCCTGCACACTTCAGAGTTTTTCGTCAAGAGGCAAAACCTACTCTACCCTCCCTCCCCCGCGTCTCTCTTTCTCTCTGAAACCACTCTTGGGAAAGCTCTCCCAGAGCTACCGGGTAATCGGGTTCGGGTCACGCCCGGGTCCAGGCCCACCGGCGTGCGGTGGTGGGCGAGGAGTGCAGGTCGGTTTAATCGGGTCGGGCCAGGTCCGCGGAGCGTGGTCACGGACGAGGCCGGGTCGGGTGAGAGGGACCTCACCCCGTGGTCAGGAGGCAGACAGCATAAGGCACTTTTTGCCTTTATGCGTCCGCGCGCCTCCGAGAAGTTCCGAGGTGGGACTAAATGTCCCACCCCAATTGAGCGCCCGTCGCAGAGGGAGCAGTGGGCGATCGTGGCTTCACGCACGGCCTTCGCCCCATCCGCGAGCCTGGGACGTTTCGCGGAGACTCCCCGCGCAACCTGGGAGTCGAACCTGGGCGAAGGCGTGCCTGCACCTGCAGGTGAAGGAGCTCTGCCTGCTCAGCAATGGCGACGGCGGGCGAGTCACCTGGTCACAGAAGAACGGCCTCTCGGCCAAATCAGACAGGCGGGGGACCTTCGCCGTGGCACGGCGAAGGTGGTCAGGGGGTCTGCAGGGGGCGAGATGGAGCCAACAGGTCGTCCTAGGTCAAACTGTGAGCGAAGAAGTGGGTGTGTTCGGTGGATCTGCAGAGGGCGTTTGGTGGGAAGTGGAGGGGCGGAAGAGGATCAGGGTGAGGAGGCGGAGGTTCTGCGGTGGTCGGCGAGCCGTGTGGGTCGCTGAGGTGATGGGAGCGGCTCTCCGGAGGGTGGTCGGAGGCGAAGGGGGTGAAGGTGGTCAGAGTCGGTCGAGGGCTTAATTGACTAAATTGAAAGCGGGGAAAGAAAGAGGAGAAGAAGGGGAGTAGTTCTAACTTACTTGCAGGGACGAAGGGGGAGGAACAGGGCGACAGTCGTATCGACTGTCGCCGGAGAAGACGATGCCCAGTGGGGGGAGGACGGCGGTGACGACGGGGCAGAGGCAGCGCGCGCTGGTATTGCGCGACGCGGGAAGAGCAGGGGAAGAAGTCTCTGCTGCTGGTATTGCGGCAGAGCGAAGAGGAGGAGGAGGAAGAACCGCCGGAGCTGGTGGGCGTCTGCCGGAGGGAGAGGAGAGGAAAGTTGGGGGTTTTCTCCGTCAGATCCAAGCTGCCCTGGTCGGTGGAGCAGCGGGGGGTATTTATAGGGATGAAACAGGGAGGAAGGCGGAGGGAGACGACGTGTCTCCCTCGCCGGAGAATGGTCGGAACATGAACCCATACCGTCCGTGCGTTCGCTCGGCCGGTATGGTGAGCTACAATGACCAGGGGGGTGCTCCTGCGACGGCTGACGACGCAGGGCACCCCCGGTTTACTTGCCAGGTCCCCCACCTCACCCTGCGCGGCGCCATGCTCCGCGCAAGGTCGCCGGAGCATGGTGCTGGCAGGGTTTTGCAGGAGGGACCTGATTGCAAAGAACGAAGGAGAGTTAGGGGCCAAAATGCGAGGGTTCAAAAGTTGAGGGCCAAAGAGTAAATATATGAGGACCAAAGTGTGAAGTCGGTCAGGGAGGTTTCTTCTTAGGCTCAAGTTTTTATACATGACTAATTAGGACCTAAGGAATCTGATGGTGAATTTTATTTTCATATTAAACCTTGTTTGACCGGTCAATTTGCGCAAAAACCCAAATTAAGTTATTAATTGGGCATGGTTCTCAATGTAGGTCAAAATGGGTTCTAAAGGCCAAATTGAAGGTTCTAAACCCTAGAGATTATTTTTCTATGAATTTTAGAGGGTTTATTCTATTTTTACTTTGCCTCGAACCTTGTGAATTGAAGTGGGTTATTTTAGGGTTACAGATTATCATTTGGTTCCTTGGAAGTGCTGTAGCCCTTGCTAGATCATTTCATCCCACTTTTATTCTTATTAAGCTGTTTTGACCTGTGTTTGGTCCCTGAATTACCCTGCATGCAGTTTATACTGGTAAAATTGCACTTTTACCCCTTATGACTGGTTTTCTTCTCAAACTCAGAATTCTCTGAGTTAAGCCTTTCCTTGAGATATGTAGGAGCTTTTATCCTTTGTATTGGGTCAAAATGAGCTAGTTATGGCTCATGATGAGGTTCTCATCATACCCCCATGCCTAGCTTTTGCTAGTCCCTTAGCAAAAACTTAAGGTTTCAACCCTTGTTCTAGACCATGAAGTTTTCAATAGTTTTAGATAAGTGCCTTCATAGATTAGGTTAGAATGCTGATCATAGGCCTAAAAGGTACTCTAGTACCAATCAAGATCCAAATCTGTCTAGCCTTAGCCTCAGTCTTTTAGCAAAGGTTTTTAAGGCCCACAAGAACTAACCTAAGGTTTATTGGACTTCGTGGTTAAAGCACCCGTGCTTAAAATGATTTTAGCCCTGGCTCAGTTCGCAGTGCGTTTTGTAAGAGAGAGATAGAAAGTTTTTCTGTTTGGAGAGTTTTCTCTCTCTTTTTCTTTTTAGTTCTAGCCTAGGATTGGCTTTTCAACACTGTCTGTATCAGATTCCTTGCTCCCATCATCAATCCTCAAGGGTTCCTGGCGATCGATGCTTCGAGATAGCACCGCCCATGGCAACCCCCGGAACCCTGGCTATTGAGATTTCGAGATAATCCCATCCATGGTATTCCGTGGCCGAATCCAGACCCTGGCAATTGACACTTCGAGATAATGCCATCCATGGAATCTGAACCAGCAGAGTGCTTACATGCCCCCCGTAGGATATGTAAATATCCTAAGAGACAAGCACCGAGGAGATGATATTTCGTTACGCGTCTTCGAGGGGATTTCCCGTCTCTCTGCGCTGGGAACTCGTCCAAATCAACTTGTGTTGATCGGCCGCTCCTATTCTAGGTGTTCTTTTCAGATTTTTGCGACGCTTCTGCGTGATTCTGATTTTTACGCTTACTGAACCAGGCTGTGTGTGAGGTTAGGGTGCTTAGGTTACTGAGTCCCGTAAACCAAAAATTAGTTAACGAGGCCGAATACTCCCTAAGCCTTAGACCTAATACTTCAGCTTTTCATTTTCCTCAACCTCTTGAGGAGTGTCCAGATCTTAATGGGTACTAAGAGTCTATTCAAGAATGCCTAAGGTTTGCATTCTTTACTAATCTTATTGTGCACTTTTCTTGAATGAGGTCTAGAACTTAGGTTAATTCCTTAGTTCCTTACTAATGACTATCACTTTTTCTCATAATTTTGTGCTCCTTTTTCATTTTGTTTCTTTTCTCCTTCACAAAATTTTCCTTCTCCTCTTTTCCTCTTATTCTTTTTCGAAAATTTTTTAATTTTTATGGTATTTTTGGCATATATGAATTTTTTGTTTGAAACCTTTTCTTACGAGTTTTTGCACTTTCATACCCCCCCATGCCTAAGATTTGCAATGTCCTCATTGTAACCTAGGGGTTTTTATTCAACTAAGTTCATACATTAGGATAGCTGTTTTGATGAGTGAATGGGTCGGGGTGACTGTTGCGGACGATTTCTAATCTCAGATGCAAGCACCTGAGGTGGAGTCGGCTGTCCTAAAGTGTGAACTTCAAGTGCAAAAAGCTGTCAGAACAAGTTTCAGGTTTTCAAAGAGAATGACGGGCTGCCTCCCGTTGAGCGCTAAATTTGATGCCTTCAGCCAAGCGGGAAATGCGATGGAGAGGGGATGGTCAAATCAGCAGAGTTTTGTAAGACAAGCACCTTGATTAAGAGCCTGGTTGGTCCAACCAGGTGCTTGTTCAGATCAACAGGCTGATGATGCAGCCCAAACCCAATCAATCTAGTGGGTTGATAGATGTGGATAAAAAAGTGTGGAACCCACCATAAACTATGAGGCTCAGATGGATGTGGAAGTGTAAACGCAGGGTTTGGCTATGCCGAATCAGCCTGGTCAGAGTAGGGACCCGTAGGATAATCAGTGGTTGATGCAGGAACCCTACAGGGGTGATCAGAGAATGATAGAGCATGGCATGTAGTCTGATCAATGTTCGAAACCCGATGTGGAAATGCAATCGGCTTGGTGAGAGGTGAATCTGAATAGAAATTGAGTCCGGTTGCAGGTTGAGGTTGGGAAGAGGTTTTGATCCGTTCTGTGTGTGCGGCTGAGGTGGCCATTGTGTACGAGGGCTCTTCTAGAGACGGATGATAGGTGGTTTCCTGTAGAGAGTCCGCTGGGTAACTATCAAATGCCAGAAGAGTGTCTGTAGGATGAAAGAAATCGGATTCGAGAAAAAAATTGGATTCTGGGTTACAATCACTCTTGGCATTTTCTGTTTTTGGTTCCTGAGGATCGAAAAGGAATGATTCTGTGTTATCAGTGATCTCGGGAATCAGGACCTCAGAGTCAGAGTCATGTGAACTGAGGTCGTGGATAGGCCTGGTGTGTTCAGGAAGGGGAATCTCTCCGCAATTATAGTCAGATCTGAAATTGTCGGAGAGTTGGCGAAAATGATCATGAATTCCACCACAGCACAAATCATCAGATGTGGAATCAGCAGCCTGACTGGGTTCTAGCCTATATGTCACTTCTGGGCTCAAAAAGATGTTCTGTTCAAGCTCTAAGCTGGTAGGATAGATCCCATTAAAACCTTGCTCATCCAACTCCTCAGTTTCTGTATCATAAATTGGCATGTTTTCTAAAAAATCAATCAGATTTCCTGAGGGTGTTGGAAAAGGACATTCATCAAATAAAGGCCCGGAATCATATTCTGTAAAAATTTGATCTTTCTCATAAGGGGCCTCATAATCTTCCCAATAAGTTTCAGATCTAGGTTCTAGGCTTAGGATGTGGGTAGAATTATTAGAACCTAAGTCTGAATAACCTTCGAGGGTTACCTTATCAAAACAAGGGGCGGAATTTATACCCTCCAGAGGTTCAATTCTAATCTTGTTATTGCAGGAGTCTTGGAGTTCTAAGCTTGGTGATTTACGGCCTAGGGTTGGCTCAGCATTGTGTTCTCCTGCAACTTCCCAACCTATTTTAATGCTATCTTCTATTTGGGTTGGAATTTTACAACCACTTTGTGCCTCAATCCCGAGATCTGGGAAACTGAATTGTTCCTTAATACTGTTCCAAGATGGTTCATCCTCTGTTTCTGGTTTATACGGGTATTTCTGGTTGATAATTTGTTCTACTGATTTCATCATTTCTACCCGTTTTATAAGGGCATCTTGGTGTTGTTCCCAAAGTACAGGATTTGTTAAGCATTGAAGGTATTCAGATTGGTGTAATTTTTCCATCTCAATGTATCCTGTCATGAGCATGTCTCGGGTTGATCCTTTTGAAATTCCAGTCAATAGAATTTGGGCACAGTTTATGATGAAGGATGTGGTTGTTGGGACATCAACCTGAATATCTCCTATTGGTGTTGAGGTTTTTTCTTCTTTTTCATAGAATTTTATGGCATCCTCGATCATTTTATCTTTCATAGATCTCCGATATTCAGGTTTCTTGAATGGTAGTCTTGCTAGGTAATTAGGCTGCATAATTGGATCAGGTGGTGGAATAGAATCAAAGTTTGAATCAAGATGGAAGAAGGGGATTTTGTTCAGAATCAGAGGAAAGAGGGGCTATGTGAATGATTTCTGCAAAAACAAAGGAGCCGAGGCTTAGCCTCGGGGAGAGTGAATTTCTATAGGAGGTTTCAAGGACCTCCTGAAAAATACTGAAGGGCTGGATGAGATAAGCAGGTGCTGGACCCAATCAAGACACCCAAAAATTGTTGGGTGACTATAGAGGTTCGGGGCAGATGGACCCCTTGATCAGAAAAGATCGTCCACCTGAGAATTACCTGGGCAGCCAGAGAGGGAGAGTCCCGCGAAGACCCCTACACGGTAGAGCGTCCCCACGGGTTACAGGGTTTCCCCCACCCGACCTCTCTTGTCACTGCGGTTCCAGGTAGACCAGAATGGGGATCTTGACCTCTTAAGTCTACCAATTTTAAGATCAGGGTGCTTAAGGTTTTCACTTGAACTTTAGTCTTTTAAGTGCAAAGAGTGACCTAATTTAAGGTTGGTTGACCCAAGGGGTCAACTTTACCTCTTGTTTTCTTTGAGAGCTTTTAGGTCCTGTCTTTTAGGGTTCAAGTGTTTAGAGAGCCAATTGTTTTAGATTTTCTTTGAATAGGTATTTTCAGACAAGGGCTTGGGCACACTTCATTTGGTTTTCTCAATTCTTGCTTAAGGAGTGTGTCTCTAAATCCCTAGTGTTGGATCCTAGGTTGGCTCTACTTGGTCCAGTTAATTCTTTGTTGGGTAATTAGGGCTCAAGCAAGAATGTGTTAGCCCTTAAATACCCTTAATAGTGTGCAGAAATAATGAGTTGAAAACATGCAACTTTTATGGTTACTAAATATGGAAGACAGGTTAGCCCTATATTGCTTGTTCTTTTCTTTTCTTCCTCTTTAGAGCTTAGGGGTTAATAGTGAGAGGAAAAATTTACCTGTCTTTGGTGTGGTTGCTTGTCTTCTTGAGTTCCTGTAGCTGCACAAAAGAGAGGAGATTATCAGAAATAAAAAAATACAGGAATGTTTACCTCTAGAATAGCCGTTGCTCCCCGGCAGCGGCGCCAAAATGAAACGGCGGGGTTTTACCGGGTTTGTTATAACGTTGTAGTAAAGCCGGTTATTACCAACATTTCAAATATAAATTTTTTTTTACTCGGAAAAATAAAAGAGTTCCCGAGGTCGAACTCAGGGAGCAAGTTGTATTCTAGAGATATACATGTTTCTTTTACAAAAATAAAGAGAGAGGGAAAGAATTTGTTGTTTTCTCTTTGTTCTGCAGAGGGGGATGCTCTTCTTTCTCTCTTTCTTTAGATCTCCTTCTTTCTTCTTCTTCTTTGGTTTTCTGCCTTGACCTCTCTTCTTCTTCTTTTGCAATCGTGGTGACGCTCGTCTTCTTCTTCCTGCTGTTCCTGCTTTGGTGATGTTCTTCTTTCTTCAGAGCTCCTTGTTCTTCTTCTTCGTTCTGCAGAGGTGATGCTCCTCTTCAGATGTCTTTCTTCTTCTTCTGCTTTGGCCGTTGCTCTTCCTTCTTCTTCCTGCTGTCCCTTCTTTCCTGCTCTGGCTGCTGACTTTCCGTCGTCTGACCCGGTGCTTAGACGACTTAACTATGCATTTGCTACAGTGCAGCTCCTTCTTCTTCGTCTGCACTTCTTCTTCCGCGGGTCTTCTTCTTCTTCTTTGGCCTGCACACTTCAGAGTTTTTCGTCAAGAGGCAAAACCTACTCTACCCTCCCTCCCCCGCGTCTCTCTTTCTCTCTGAAACCACTCTTGGGAAAGCTCTCCCAGAGCTACCGGGTAATCGGGTTCGGGTCACGCCCGGGTCCAGGCCCACCGGCGTGCGGTGGTGGGCGAGGAGTGCAGGTCGGTTTAATCGGGTCGGGCCAGGTCCGCGGAGCGTGGTCACGGACGAGGCCGGGTCGGGTGAGAGGGACCTCACCCCGTGGTCAGGAGGCAGACAGCATAAGGCACTTTTTGCCTTTATGCGTCCGCGCGCCTCCGAGAAGTTCCGAGGTGGGACTAAATGTCCCACCCCAATTGAGCGCCCGTCGCAGAGGGAGCAGTGGGCGATCGTGGCTTCACGCACGGCCTTCGCCCCATCCGCGAGCCTGGGACGTTTCGCGGAGACTCCCCGCGCAACCTGGGAGTCGAACCTGGGCGAAGGCGTGCCTGCACCTGCAGGTGAAGGAGCTCTGCCTGCTCAGCAATGGCGACGGCGGGCGAGTCACCTGGTCACAGAAGAACGGCCTCTCGGCCAAATCAGACAGGCGGGGGACCTTCGCCGTGGCACGGCGAAGGTGGTCAGGGGGTCTGCAGGGGGCGAGATGGAGCCAACAGGTCGTCCTAGGTCAAACTGTGAGCGAAGAAGTGGGTGTGTTCGGTGGATCTGCAGAGGGCGTTTGGTGGGAAGTGGAGGGGCGGAAGAGGATCAGGGTGAGGAGGCGGAGGTTCTGCGGTGGTCGGCGAGCCGTGTGGGTCGCTGAGGTGATGGGAGCGGCTCTCCGGAGGGTGGTCGGAGGTGAAGGGGGTGAAGGTGGTCAGAGTCGGTCGAGGGCTTAATTGACTAAATTGAAAGCGGGGAAAGAAAGAGGAGAAGAAGGGGAGTAGTTCTAACTTACTTGCAGGGACGAAGGGGGAGGAACAGGGCGACAGTCGTATCGACTGTCGCCGGAGAAGACGATGCCCAGTGGGGGGAGGACGGCGGTGACGACGGGGCAGAGGCAGCGCGCGCCGGTATTGCGCGACGCGGGAAGAGCAGGGGAAGAAGTCTCTGCTGCTGGTATTGCGGCAGAGCGAAGAGGAGGAGGAGGAAGAACCGCCGGAGCTGGTGGGCGTCTGCCGGAGGGAGAGGAGAGGAAAGTTGGGGGTTTTCTCCGTCAGATCCAAGCTGCCCTGGTCGGTGGAGCAGCGGGGGGTATTTATAGGGATGAAACAGGGAGGAAGGCGGAGGGAGACGACGTGTCTCCCTCGCCGGAGAATGGTCGGAACATGAACCCATACCGTCCGTGCGTTCGCTCGGCCGGTATGGTGAGCTACAATGACCAGGGGGGTGCTCCTGCGACGGCTGACGACGCAGGGCACCCCCGGTTTACTTGCCAGGTCCCCCACCTCACCCTGCGCGGCGCCATGCTCCGCGCAAGGTCGCCGGAGCATGGTGCTGGCAGGGTTTTGTAGGAGGGACCTGATTGCAAAGAACGAAGGAGAGTTAGGGGCCAAAATGCGAGGGTTCAAAAGTTGAGGGCCAAAGAGTAAATATATGAGGACCAAAGTGTGAAGTCGGTCAGGGAGGTTTCTTCTTAGGCTCAAGTTTTTATACATGACTAATTAGGACCTAAGGAATCTGATGGTGAATTTTATTTTCATATTAAACCTTGTTTGACCAGTCAATTTGCGCAAAAACCCAAATTAAGTTATTAATTGGGCATGGTTCTCAATGTAGGTCAAAATGGGTTCTAAAGGCCAAATTGAAGGTTCTAAACCCTAGAGATTATTTTTATATGAATTTTAGAGGGTTTATTCTATTTTTACTTTGCCTCGAACCTTGTGAATTGAAGTGGGTTGTTTTAGGGTTACAGATTATCATTTGGTTCCTTGGAAGTGCTGTAGCCCTTGCTAGATCATTTCATCCCACTTTTATTCTTATTAAGCTGTTTTGACCTGTGTTTGGTCCCTGAATTACCCTGCATGCAGTTTATACTGGTAAAATTGCACTTTTACCCCTTATGACTGGTTTTCTTCTCAAACTCAGAATTCTCTGAGTTAAGCCTTTCCTTGAGATATGTAGGAGCTTTTATCCTTTGTATTGGGTCAAAATGAGCTAGTTATGGCTCATGATGAGGTTCTCATCAATTATATTTTGGGATTATTTTGAGGTGCACATTGATCTGACCAGTTGTTATTTTTTCTGTGCAAGGAATCTGATAAGGCAACAGACGTAGCTGAGTAACGACGTTGACCTTGAGCGAGCCTACACATGCGGAGAAGACACGAAGAGGAGACCTGGATCTTGCTTTCACAGGGGATTCTCCTTCGTTATTGAGTTTATTCCATTTTAGTCTTCTCACCCTTGTAGCAATTGGGGCTTATTTTTGGGGGTTTGTCTCCACATTCTTTAGCGGTTAGAGGCTATTTTTATGCATGTGTGATTCATTTTCTGCCTGCTTGCTCTAAAAGGAAAAGACAAAAATATATCGAGCTGCCTGTTTAGGAGTTGCATATTTTTAGGTGTGTGCATTAAGGGGTGATTGAGTAGCATATTAAATCTCTTTCCTTGCATTGCGTACATATCTGCACGAAGATTGCTGGAGCCAGGTATATTGTTCTATCTTTGCATCCAGCTCCTGTTTACGCTTTTGCATTTGGATTAAATTTCAAGACCAGCAAACTCATTGAATTGACCTAATTTAGTGGCTACCTAACTAAAATTGGGACTCCTAATTAGATTCGACCTTAAAATCAAACTCACATTTGATCTGATCAAAAGGGACTTGTCTGCAATTCTTCTAAAAAACAAACTGATTTGCGGTGTGATGCACACTTTTAACACTGAGCACGCACACTAGGCATTGCACTAGGACTCAATCTCTTAAGGCTATAGGCACCGATCTCTTTATTGGTGTAGACCTTCTTATTTCGCTTTATGGTGGTGGTACTATCTTTTGACCAAGTGTTTTGATACTTAAAGAAGGGGGACACCCCTTAAAAGAACCAAAGGGTAGTTAAGAGGCACCGCTTATGCATCGCCTCAAAGGAAGGGTTCACCGTACTTACATCCCTTTGTTCGTCCTTGGAGTAACTGATGAGAACCTCATCATGAACCCTAACTAGCACATTTTAACCTAATAAATTGAACAAAGGCTCCTACATAACCAAAGGGAAGGACTAAATCAAGGAATTGTCAATCTGAGAACAAAACATTATACAAGGGGTAAAACTGTGATTTTACCATTGCAGTGCATGAACATGATTTCTAAGGGTTTAAACATAGGTCAAGTGAACCTAATAAGAAAAAAAGTGGGATTATTTGGTCTGAAAAGGGTTATGACAAAACCTGAGAATTAAATGACATTCTGTAACCCTAAAACAAATCCACTTTAATTCATGAAGTTCTAGGCAAGATAAAAATAAACTAAACCCTCTAAAATTTATGAAAAAATATCCCCTAGGGTTTAGAACCTTCGATTTGGCCGTTGGAACCTATTTTGACCTAGATTGAGGACCATACCCAATTTTTGACCTAATTTGGGTTTTTGTGCAAAATATCCAATCAAACATGGTCAAACCTAAAATAAAACTTCACCATTGGATTTCTTAGGTCCAAATTAGGTTTATACCAAAATTTGGACCTAAGGGAAGGTCGTCTTGACCCACTTTACAAAATGGTCCTCAATAATTACTTTTTGACCCTTAACTTTTTGAAACCTTGCAATTACCCCCTCAACTTTCCCGTCGTTTTCATCAAACTGGTCCTCCTGCCACCAGCAGTAGCAGGCCATACCTCCGGTGATTTTGCGTGGAGGATGGTGCCCCACTTGCATGGGGAGCCGGCCCCAGATTTGAAAGGGAGACTGCCTACGATGTCCCTTACCACATGGGCCGGCTCCCATGCCCTGTCGTTCGCCATACCTCTTGTGTGAACGCGCGAGAGGTATGGGTATCCGTTTTCCATACCCCTGACGAAGCTTTTCTCGCCGCTCTTGCGCGCCTGCCAGCTTGCCCTCGCCTATTTAAGGAGCGGCACCCTCTGCCGCATCCTTCAAGCTTCGTTTGGACTGAGATCTCCCCTCCTACTCGTCTCCCACCTACTCTGGCCAACTGCTAGAGCTTCTGGCGACATTCCCTCTCCTCTCCCGTTGCCCTGCCACCGTACAAGTGGCAGGGTTAACTCCGCCGTCTTCCACCGTGCCGCGCTGTACCAGCAGACACCCTCCAGCCCCTCTTCCTCGTCGCCGTTCTCTCCCCCTAGCACTTTCATCTCTGGCGACAGCGGCACCAGCCGCTCGCCACCTCCGCATCCCTTCCTTCACTTTGGACTCACAGCTAAGTCCCTCTTACCCTCCTCTTTATTTCCCCTCTGCCAATTTGCTATTTCAACCCCTCGACTACCGCAAGACACCACCATCTCCTCCACCTCCGACAGATCATCGGCAAGGTGTCTCCGTCACTTCCCCACACCCATCCACCTTGCCAGACCCCTCAGAAGCATCACCACCTCTCACCCTCTCACTCACCGCGCCACCCACTGAAACCCTTCCCCGAACACACCCACCTGCACGCACACAGTTGGACCTAGCCATGCACTCACGGCCATTGTCACGACCCGCCACCACTCCCATCACATTCGTCGTGCTCTGGCGATACTCCCTGAACGTCCTGACGTGGTCGAGAGGCCATTTTACTGATTTCAGGTGTACGCCCCTGTTTGCCATTAACGAGCAAGCTTCAAGCTTGCTCACAGGCTCGCTTCAGGCACCCTTGTCCCAGGTTGGAGTCCTAGGCTGCACGGAAGAGCCTCACGCACGGTCCCAGGTCCCTAATTGAAGATGCAAGCCTCACGTCTTGCTGCAATTGGAAGGGCACCCCCTGCTGCGGGCACGCGAAAAAGGAGGGGCACAGATAGTCCCACATTGGTAGCTGTTGAAGCCGCACACCCACATAAATTGTAAAAGTGACTAAGGCTTATCGCCTCAGTCACACGGGGTGAGGTCCCTCTCACCCACTTACCCGGCCTCGTCCGCGACCACCCCACGCGGACCTGGCTCGACTCGGTTACCTAAGCTTTGCACACCTCGCCCACCACCGCACGCCGGTGGGCCTAGTCCCAGGCACGTTACTCGACCTGCATACCGGAGTAGGCTCTGGGAGAGTGAACCCTGGAGTGAAACAGAGAGAGAGAGATGTGGGGAGGGTAGGGGTTAGGTTTTGCCTAACCATGCTTGTGCAGGGAAACTGAAGAAGAAGGAGGAAGAGGAGGCAAGAGCAGAAGCGGCTGAGGACTTAGCCACAAAAGCAGCTGCAGCCGAAGAGAAGAGAAAGTAGAAGACAGCAGCTGAAGCAGGAAGGGGAGAAGCCAACTGAAGAAGAAGGAGAAGATTGCAGAAGGAAGGAAGAAGAAGTTGTTGCAAAGAAGAAGGCCAATCAGGGAAAAGAAGAGAAGAAGAAAAAGCCAAGGAAAGTAGAAGCAGCAGCAGCAGAGAAAGGAAGAAGGAGACATGCACTGTAGCAAGTGGCTACTTAAGGCATTTGATTCCTAGAATCAGACGTCTGAAGACTGAAAGAAGAAGAGAGAAGGACAGACAAATAAGAAAGAGAGAAGAAAAAAAAGAGAAGAAACAATTTTTATTTCCTTTCTCTCTAGTTGTTCTTTTGTAAAATAGTGTATTATTGTAAATTGTGATTTTCTACGCTTTTAAAATCAAGCTTGCTCCCTGAGTTCGACCTTGGAGAATTTTTGAAGTATTCGAGTAATAAAATCTAATCAAACTAGTCCCTCACCAGTTTTTGGTGCCGTTGCCGGGGACTTCACGGGCATTTTAGAAGCTTCAAAATCACAATTTCTGATTTTATACTAATTTAACCTCTCTTCTGTTGTGCAGGAAAGGAAGGCAAGAAAGAACAAGCAGCAGCACAATAACCACACCAGGGGACAGATAACCCTCAACCCTCTCTCTTAAGCCCCTTACATTCTAAAGAGGAAAAAGAAAAGAAAAATCAATATAGGGCTACCTGTCGTCCATACATAGTAATTCACAGAGTTGCTTGTTTTTGAGTTGCAACACATTTTATCTGCATATCCACTTAAGGTAACTAGGGCTAAAACCTTCTTGCTTGAGCCCTAGTTACCCATTTCTGAGGCAACTAATTGGACCAACTAGAGCCAACCTAGGATTCTAAGCTAGGGTTTTAGAGACACATCTTCTTCTAATCAAAGAATTGAAAATTCCAAAAGAGGTGTGCCTAAACCATTATTTGAAATGACCTATTTAAGAGAAACCCTAAGCAATCAGGCTCTTAATTTACTTGAACACTAAAAGAAAGGACCTAATAAGCTCTCACAGAAACAAAGAGGTGAAGTTGATCCCTTGGATCAACCAACCTTCAAATTAGGTCACTTTTTACATACAAAAGGCTTAAAGTTCAAGTGAAACCCTAAGCACCTTGATTTTAATTAAAAGTGGTAAACTTAAGAGGTCAAGGTCCCCATTCTGGTCTACCTGGAATCTCAGTGACAAGAGAGGTCAGGTAAGGGAAACCCTGTAACCCGTGGGGGGGCTCTATTGTGTAGGGGCCTTCGCGGGACTCACCCTCTCTGGCTGCCCAGGTAATTCTCAGGTGGACAACCTTCTGATCAAGGGGTATCATCTGCCCCGAACCTCTATAGTCACCCAACATATTTTGGGTGTCTTGATTGGGTCCAACACGTTCTAACCTCATCCAGTCCATCGGTGCATGTTCGGTAGGAGGTACTTGAAACCTCCTCTAGCAATCTACTCTCCCCGAGGCCAAGCCTTGGCTCCCTTGTTTGTGCAACAACCTCTCCACATAGACCTTTCTTCTGATTCTGAACCTAGTTCCCCTTCTTCGTCCATCATGGCTCAGCTTGTTGAAGAGAATAATCTTGAGCACCAGCTCCAGCGTCTTAATGATCTCTTCCAGAATTTCATGAACCCACCGCAGCGCCCCATGATGCGAGATCACTATAATCTCGCTGTGGTGGCAATTGAGCCTCGAGTCAGAATCCCAACTGGAGGACCTGATTCTGAATTGAAGCCCAATATGATTCATGCCATACCTAAATTCTATGGGCTTAACTCTGAAGATCCCTTCTAGCATATCAAACAGCTTAAGCATCTGGCCCAGACCTTCGGGTCAGATGCACAAAATCGGGATATCTTACTCATGAAGATGTTCTCTTTCTCCCTTATGGACAAGGCGACTCATTGGTATCAGATACAGACCCGCCCGATCAACACCTGGGATGAACTTTAGTCCAAGATTTTAAAGAAGTTCTTTCCTGTTGGTTGGACAAATGCCTTGCGCCATCAGATTACTCACTTCACTCAGTAGACAGGAGAACCTCTTCATGAAGCATGGGATCGATTTTTGGATCTCATGAGAAAGTGCCCCCATCACAGAGTTCCTAAATGGGAACAAGTCCAGTCTTTTTACCAGAGACTCCGTGAGGACATTAGATTGTTCGCCAATGCAACTTGCAGAGGGAATATCATGGGTCAACATGAGGACACTTTGTGGGAGATTCTCGAGAATATGTGCGAGAACTCCATCAACAATGACTCCATGGGATTATTCGACTGGACGAATACCTGTGCATCGACACACCTTAGGGGAGCACATGAGACGCAGGGTCTGTCCACATCCGTCAACTTAGAACTAATGGCCAGTCAGTTGGACAAGGTCTCTATCATTGAGAAGAAGGTGGATGAGTTGATTCAGCACTTGCAGCGAGCCACCTCTGCGCAGAACTCCTTCTCACAGCCACCTCCCGCAAGGGAAACTATGCAGAACATTTTACACCGACCTTCTCCTAGGATGGATCCATATCCACCCCCATCTGACTCCAGGATCGGAGGGACCTTCGATCCTTTCTATTCTTGCCGGGGGAACTCTACTGCCCCATACTCTGACTTTCCTGAGGCTCCTCAGACTTGCGAGGACCTCAACACCATCTAGAATGACCCAATTTTTAACACCTACAACCCTGGATGGTGAAACCATCCTAATTTCTAGTGGATGGGAAATTCTCAGAACCCAAGACCACCCTATCAACCCCGTCAACAAGCCCCTCATCCTTATCAGCCGCCTCAGCCTCAGGCCAACCCCACTTATCCATCCGGGCCCAACTAAGACCAAATGTCCCTCATCCTCCAAACTCTGGCTGACATTCAAAGAACGAATGCGGCTATCCAAAAACAACACAAGGACTAAATCATAGAGGTTTGCAACCAACTCGCCCAGTTGGCAAATTCTCACCAATCGGGCACTCTTCCTTCACAACCTCTGCCCGAATAACGTGCTGACCTAGCGGCATGTTATAAACCCGAACCCAAGCCAAGCACACTTGATCTATCAGGCCCCTTCTGTTCCATCACTTGATAGGATGGAAGCATCAACCCCCTATGCGGGTTATCAACAGCAGCAACCCATCTTACCAACCCCCAACTAGAACCAGGCAGAACTAAATTCTGTGACAACCCTAGTGGTAAAGCAACCCAAGACCCACCTTATCCAAACCACTCCAAGCTTGGTAATGACCCAAACCCTAGGATAGTTATCCAGGATGTCCCTATCCCTGTCCCAGATCAAAAACCTGGACCTATCCTTGAGGAACCAACCAATGTTCCATTTCCCGAGGCCTTGACCAAGGGAAAGAGGACAACTAAACCCGTGGCTCCTGAGGAGATCAAAATAAACATCCCCTTGATGGATGCAATCCACCACGTACCGGCTTACGCACGATTCTTGAAAAACGTGTGTACACCCCAACGTAAGCTACGAACCAAGAGTAGGAGTCCTATTGTACTATCAGAGCAAGCCAGCTTTGTGATCCTAAGTAAACTCCCACCCAAGGCAAAAGACCCAAGCACTCCCCTGATTTCATGTAAGATTGGTGAAACCCAGTTTGATAGAGCATTATTAGACCTAGGTGCCTCCATAAACCTGATACCCACATCCCTGCTTAACCACCTAGAAGAATCTGAATTGAAACCGACTGAGGTGACATTGCAGTTAGCTGATCGATCCATTAAGTCACCTAAAAGAGTTCTTGAGGATGTTATTGTTAGGGTGCGGGATTTCTACTTCCCTGCAGATTTTATAGTTCTAGACATGGACGCACCTGAGAATCCAAGGGATACACCAATTATACTAGGGAGACCTTTTTTGGCCACTACAAAGGCCAACATAAGTTGTGAGGAGGACCAAATAGAGCTAAAATTTGGGAATCAGACTCTCAAGATTGATATCTTTAAGGCCCAACAAGGGATTAATTACGGTGTGGTAGAGCAAATTTGTGACATCAGAGCCGTGGTTGATGAACCGCAAATTGAAGACAATATGATCATCCCTAATCAACCACAAGAAGATCTAAAACTGCAATTAGAGGAGTCAGAACTTGATCTAGACAAACCCATAACTCCTACCCTTGTTCCCCACACCCACTCTAACCCACCCGCTGCTGTTGATAACCCCATTCTGGAACTCAAGCCCCTTCCCGATCATTTGAAATATGTCTTTTTGGGTTCCAATCAAACACTTTCAGTGATTATAAACTCTAAACTCACCCCTGACCAGGAATCCCGTCTAATTGCTGTTCTCCAGCAACATCGTAGAGCCATTGGTTGGACTCTCGATGATTTGACTAGAGTAAGTCCCTCTTATTGCACTCACCGCATCTATTCTGAAGAGGGCGCACGACCTTCGTGTGAGATGCAGAGACGTTTGAACCCCAATCTGTAGGAGGTCATGAAAAAGAAGATCATTAAGTGGTTAGATGCAGGGATCATCTACCCGATCTCCGACAATCACTGGGTGAGCCCAATCTAGGTTGTGCCTAAGAAGGCAGGACTCACCACCATCACGACTGAGACCAGAGAGGTCATACCTACCCATATAGCCAATTCGTGGAGAGTTGCATAGATTACCGAAGACTCAATTCCTCCACGAAGAAGGATCATTTCCCACTACCGTTTATTGATCAGATTCTCGAAAAACTAGCGGGAAATAGATTAGACGGGTACTTCGGTTACAACTAAGTGGCGATTCATCTAGAGGACCAAGAGAAGACCATGTTCACTTGCCCCTTCGGGACATACATGTTCCGAAGGATGCCTTTCGGTCTCTACAATGCACCTGCGACTTTTCAGCGGTGCATACTTGCCATATTCTTTGATATGGTAGGTGATTGTTGAACGTACGAGTTGCTACGCTAACGTGTTTGGTTTTGAAAAACTTGTCGTTGTAGTTTGAAAGTGAAGAACTCGTGTTCAACAAATAAAATTTATACCGAAATTGAAATTCCGGGTCGAACACAGGGAGGCGGATGTTTGATTTAAAAGCTACACGTTTGATTTTATTTGTCATGAAGTAATTCAATTGATTAAAATTATCTAACTATTTACAATAAATAGAAGAGAGAGAGTGAGTAAGAGAGAGAGAGAATATTACAAATAGAAATCAAAACGAGATGTAGAATGAACAAGGAATTCATCATTAAAGAGATTGTTTGTTTTACTAAGCATTACAACTAGAAAGCAGAAAATAATTACACTAGAAAGCAGTAAATTTACTCTAGAAAGCATTAAAAGAATGGAGAGAGAAATATCCTCCTCGACGGTCGCTTGGAGGACGAGCCGAACGAAGGAAGATGAAGTAGGACGAAGGAGGACGAAGCAGAACGGGAATGAGGCAGCACGTCATCTTCGTCGCGGGATCCACTTCCGAAGGGGGACGAAAATTTGACTTTATCTCGGGAGAAGCATCCTGGGTGTGGGACAAGCTTCTCTTGAGCTTTGGAGAGGGAGAGAAGAGAAGGAAGGGATGAGAATTTCATGTGGAGGAGGTCTCCTTTTATAGTTGCAAGAAGTGAAGGTAATTTGGTCATTTAAATCTCAAAACATTAAATAAGGGGTCTTTAGTGACGGATAAAACCGTCGCTAAAGCCCCATCGTGGGTGTAGTGGGCGCTTCCCGCGTGGCTGCTCGCATGCTCAACGCACGCTCACATTCGCTGAATCTCAACCGCCTGATTGCGAGATCGGACGACTTAAGTTGCGCCTTCCCGCTCCTCAACGCGTGGTCGCCCGCCCACGTACGATCCTGCGTGAGGCGAGGGCGTGCGATAGCGCATGGGTGCTATCGAGCGCCCGCAGCCGCTCGATCGAGATCTGACGTTCGCCCGTGCCCACTCGTTCGCTCCACTCGCCCTCTCGTGCGATTAGATCGCGCGTCACCTGCTCGCGATAAAACTCTCGCCCGCTGCGCTGTGGAGCATGGATGGGCGCGGGGATGTTTTAAGGCGGGCGTATCCACAGCTATTGGATCGAGATCCAACAGCCCAGATCGTGTGGAAAATCTTCTTTGAGAAGGCAGCGGCGGTCTTGAGGGCCGGATGGACGGCTGAGATGGTGCCACGTGGCGCCATCTTGGCTGTCCATCTTCTGGATGTTGTAGATGGTGCCACGGGTGTCGGACTTAGTTGATTTTCGCGTCGTTAGGCTGCGATCATCGATCCGAATCCATCCGTGAGGTCAGATTTGTCGTTTGAAGTACGGATTTACACCATCTTGGCCCTTGATCTTCTAGGATTCCCCAATCTCTATTTGATATTACAGATGTCGGATTAGGGTAATCTTGGAGTCATTGAACTCCAATCATCGCCTTGATCATATCGATACGGTTGGATCTTCGATCCGAGGCCCCGATAAAAAGTTTGCCCTGTCCAAGCACATAAAAGGAGATAATTAACCTCCATTTTATTTAAACTACTCTAAATGCAAGATGATGCATGTTATGCAATAATTATAGCATGCAATGCAATCCTATGCTTAAGAACATGCATAAATAGACATCTTAAGTAGTGTAAACGTGTTTACATCATACCCCCATGCCTATCTTTTGCTAGTCCCTAGCAAAAACTATATGCTATTTATAAAAGAATCAGGTTGGATTATTTGGGCTCGAGTTATTTTCAATCATTAAGAAATTATCTACTTAGGAATTGAACTTTCAAAGACACAACAGTGCCCGAGTATCTGCCAAAATGCAGACCACTTCAAACCCTCGCCTTATTCAAAGAAAAATTTCTTTTTCTCTTTTTACTCTTTTCTAATTTTTTTGGATTTCAAATTTTAGGGTTTAAGAGTGGCTTTTTACGGCCATTAAACTCACCCAAGATTTGATGAGAACCTTAAGTTTTAAGCATCTTATTGTGATTGTGATAGACTCGTTGACCGGCAATTAAAACGGACTTCAGATTTCTACACCTCTAGGTGACCTAAAAAGAATTCTGCCTAAAGGTGTATCTTTACAACCGGTAGCTTTCTCCCTACTTTTATTTTTTTACGGGGTCAACACAAGGGTGAATCCAGTATATATCTCCCCGGTTTATTCTACTTCTCCGCTTCTTTCTAAGTGTTTTGGGAATTTTCAGTGCATTTATTGAGCTGGGTTCTGGACAACCGGTCGATAAGCTGTTACCATCGACAACTTACCAGCCATACTCGTGCGGCGAAATGTGGCTTATTTCTTTTTTTTCTTTTCTCCTTTTCTCTTTGATTTTTTTTTTCTTTTTTTAAGTAGGTGGCTTCCCTTGTCTAAGATTTACCTAAAGGCAACAAAAAGAGAAAGGTCCAATGACTGGGCTCTGGACAACCTACTAATGGGCTGTTACCCACGATAACTTGCCAGCCATATCACCCTAGAAGGTTCATTAGCTACCCAATTTCTGTTAGAATCGCCGAACAACGAGTCAGTGCAAAGAAAGTGTGTAAATGCTTAAAACTAAAAAATTCCCTCAAATCAGAGGGTGGGTTGATAAGTCGTGTACTTATCACCCAAACTTATTTACTCCAATTAAAATAGAATTTAGGTTGGCGAGGACTCGAAAACAAATCCACATTTTAGTGGATACACGGGCTAATTAAGTCTAAAGACTTGAAGGGTCTTTATGTTCAAATCATAATGTAGTATTTCCTAAAATTGAAAATTTTCTTAAACCCAAGTTTTCCTTCCTAATTCCACTTTTTTTTTAATAAAAATAAATAAATCTACGGAGCTGACGAATAAATTCAGAGATGAATATCCACCCCCATGCCTATCTAATGCAATGTCCTCATTGTATTAAAAAGACATAAAATAAAGTGGAATAACGTAGAAAGCACCTAAATTGCATGAATGTCAGGTCCGCGCCGAGATAGAAACTAAAAGGAACTGTATAAATGTTGAATTTAGTGCCTTCAGCTAGGCACACTATACAAAGAAGAGAAATGAAGAATTCACAGGTGCAGGTCAGAATCAGAATAAATAGAAGAAACTTCTGACCTGTCAGCAGAGGTCCACAGATGTGGATCAGATTATGGTGCAGACCCATATCCCATAATTGAGAATATCTTAGGTTCTGGATAAAAATTACCCAAAACCTAAGATCTGTATGCAAGCGGGGTTGGGCTTGCAATTTATGAGGATGCAACCCAAGACCAAAAAGTCGGGTTACAAATAATTGAAGCTCAAAAGGATAATCATTGAATGTGTGCTTGGGTTGGACATCCTCAGAACAGATGTCGTAAGGGTTCTGATTTGATGGTTTCAGCTTAAAGGGAACCCTTCGACTCAATCTTCTATTTCCTCCAAAGTTAACTTCCCAAATCAGAACTTCCCAACTCCTATCCTCCTCAATTAGAATGTTAAATTCCGAGACCTCTTGCATGTTAATCACCCTGTCTGAAATCTCCAAGTCTAAATGATGTGGCTGAATTAAAATTGACTTGGGTCTAATTATCTCAGAAATAGAATCATCAATAAACTCAACGGGGTGTAACTGACAATTAGGGCATTGAATTGAATCCTCCAGAAAATGCGATTCTGGATCCGTAATGCGTGCCTTAATAAGATCAGTTTCCTCAGTTCTTGGGCTATCAAATGATTTTTCAGATTCCTCAGGCCTAATCGTGTCACAAAAATCGTGCTCTGTAAACTCGTGTGAGACTTTACAAATCGAATCTTCACCATCAGAATCAAGATCTGTATTAATGTATGTCTCAAAATCATCTATCACTTTCTGATCCATGGAGACATACGTTTCCTCGTACCCCGGCTCAGGGATCTCAGGTGAAGAAACCAGATCATCCTTAATTGGTTGCTTTAATTCAATCTGGTCAGCCTCGTAACACGTGTCCCCCCAACAGGTGCCTGAGTAGGTTCTGTCATTGGCTTTCCTGAAGGGAGTTCATCCTAGGAATCATCCCATGATTGAATCAAAGTGACCACGAATCTCATCCTCAATTTCGCTAATTTCCCAAGTAGAAACTCACCTGGGTTCTTATCCTTAACATCCTGGAGCCAATCCAACAATGACTTGTTCAAATCATCAATTATTTCAATCAGGGGCTCCAATCTCTCAATGCAAGGTATTGGCTGAACTTCTAAAGATTGAATGATATTCCTCAAGTTAGCCATAACCTTATCTTGAACCTGGTTACCCTGAACCAAATGAGTTGGTCCAGGGTTGGGTGGGTTTGGGGTCAAAGCAGGGGAATTAATAAATTGAGATTCATTATACCCTTCCTAATAATAGGGCATTTCAGATTGTTCAAAAGGTGGTGATGACCTATAAGCAGTGTAATCAGAGGATGGGTAAGGATCAGTGTATCCTTCTTGATTGTAGATCGTATTAGGTTATTCATAAAAGGTTAACGATCTAAAATCAATGTGGCTTTGAGAAGGATAGAAATCACATTCATAGTGTTCAGGGTTAAACCATAAACACGGAGGTCCGGAACTGTATCCCCAATCCAAGTTATCCCAACTAACTGATGGTTGATTACAGTAGGAGTCGGAATAATCGTCATGTTGAGGATAATTCAAAACAGGAGGGAAAGAGAGAGAATGCGTGTAATATGTGGAAGGATTCATGAGAGATGGGAGGAAGAAAGGTGCCCTGCAATACAAACAATCAAACCTATCCTTAAGTGGGTTAGCCTACAGACCTACAGACTTCCAAAATCCATCTTGAGATAAATGAACGATTTGATCTACTTCTGTCTGTTCAATCCAACCAATTAGAAGGAGGGATTGGGGAGAAGGTTCTTCCTTCGGCTTGCGCCTCCGGTTCCTAGTGTACCCCCCATCCGCGATCGTTTGATTTTGCTCCCCTAGCTAGACATCAGATTGAACAGTAGAAATAGACTAATCGAAAATAATCTCGTTCTGGGCTCTGAAGAGCGAGACGAATCCTTAAGGACAACGTCTACTCTGTTTTATTTAGGGCTAGGTTTGAATGTGCTTTGGAATCTGATGGGCCCTTTAAATGGGTTGTGCCCTTAATGATTGATTGATTGGTGTGTGCGTGCACAACCAGTGGTTTTCAAGTAAGATTATTTTCGATGCGGTGAATTTTAGGATTCAAATCTTGCTTAGTAGCTTTTAAGATTCAACTTTAGGTGTTTTCAAACAAGTTTTGTTGGCACACTAGGTTTTTGAAAGCACAGGTGAAGATATTTTCCTTTGAAACTTAAAAAGAATGTGGAGTGCCTGGTAAATCCCTAAGAGTTGAACCTATGTGGCAGCTACTTGATGAGTTGATTTTAATTGAAGTGGTGCAGCCCAATCAACTCAAACAATTAGCATGTTGCGCCACTTAATTAGGCACATAAGTGATTACCTAATCTGATTTCTACTCAATTTTGTGTTTGGATGTGTGTACCGGCTCCAAAGATCGGTTTACCGAATGAGTTTGAAAATCATATGAGGTTGTGTACCTCTGTGAGATTTTTTTTTAATTTTCTTTTTAAATATGGAGGTTGGGGTGAGTATGGGTGTCAAACAACAAACAATCTAACCTTAGAGTTTATAAGAACACCTAGGTTGATTGATGTTTGTGTTATTATGTTGTGGAATGAAATCTAATGGGTCGGAGGTGGGGGATAACTTACAAAACTTTCCACATTACTTTACTCCAATCTACCACTTTTGCTCGTCTCAAAAGAGTACCTGCAATCACAAGAAAGGAGAGAAGTGAGGTAAATGATTTGTAAGTTAGAAAACACGAAGAAAAAATCAAAGAGCGTCGCCTCCCCGGCAACGGCGCTAAAATGTTGAATGTTGGGTTGCTACGCTAACGTGTTTGGTTTTGAAAAATCCGTCGTCGTAGTTTGAAAGCGAAGAACTCGTGTTCAACAAATAAAATTTATACCAGAATGAAAATCCCAGGTTGAACACAGGGAGGCAGACGTTTGATTTAAAAACATGCGTTTATTTTATTTGTCACGAAGTAAATTAATTGATTAGAACTATCTAACTATTTACAATAAATAGAAGAGAGAGAGAGAATAAGAGAGAGAATAATACAAACAAAAATCAAAAGAGATATAGAATGCACATGGAATTCATTATCGAAAGGATTGTTCATTACACTAAATACTACAACTAGAAAGCGGGAAAATGATTACACTAGAAAGCAGTAAATCTACTCTAGAAAGCAGTAAATCTATTCTATAAAGTAGTAAAAAGAATGGAGAGAGAGATATCCTCCTCGACGGTCACTTAGAGGACGAGCCGGATGGGACAACGCCTGGATGAAGGAAGATGAAGCAGGACAAAGGAGGACAAAGCGGAAGAACGGGAATGGGGTAGCACGTCGTCGTCGTCGTGGGATCCACTTCCGAAAGGGGGACGAAAAATTGACTTTATCTCGCGAGAAGCATCTCGGGTGTGGGACAGGCTTCTCTTGAGCTTTGGAGGGGGAGAGAAGAGAATGAAGGGATGAGAATTTCGTGTGGAGGGGGTCTTCTTTTATAGTTGCAAGGAGTGAGGGCAATTTGGTCATTTAAATCTCAAAACATTAAATAAGGGGTCTTTAGTGACGGATAAAACCGTTGCTAAAGCCCCATCGTGGGCATAGTGGGCGCTGCCCGCGCGGCTGCTCGCTTTCTCGCGCGCTCAATGCACACTCAAGTTCGCTGAATCTCAACCGTCCGATCGGAAGATCGGACGGCTTAAGTTGCGCCTTCCCCGCTCCTCAACGTGCGCCCGCCCACGTACGATCCTACGTGAGGTGTGGGCGTGCGATAGCGCATGGGTGCTATCGAGCGCCCGCAGCTACTCGATCGAGATCTGACGTTTGCCCACGCCCGCTCGTTTGTGCCGCTCGCCCTCTCGCGCGATTCAATCGCGCGTCGCCTGCTTGCGATAAAACTCTCGCTCGCTGCGCTGCGGAGCATGGATGGGCGCGAGGATGTTTTAAGGTGCAGATATCCACATCGATCCAACGGCCCAGATCGCGTGCCAAATCTTCTTTGAGAAAGCAGTGGCTGTCTTGAGGGCTAGATGGACGACTGAGATGGTTCCACGTGGCACCATCTTGGTCGTCCATCTTCTGGATGTTGTAGATGGTGCCACGGGTATCGGATTGAGTCGATTTTCACGCTGTTAGGCTGCGATTGTCGATCCGAATCCATCCGTGTGGTCGGATTTATCGTTTGAAGTGCAAATTTACACCATCTTGGCCCTTGATCTTCTAGGGTTCCCCAGTCTCTATCTGATGCTACAGATGTCTGATTAGGGCGATCTTGGAGTCGTTGAACTTCAATCATCGCCCTGATCACATCGGTACGGTTGGATCTTCGATCCGAGCCCCGATAAAAAGTTTGCCTTGTCCAAGCACATAAAAGGAGACAATTAACCACCATTTTATTCAAACTACTCTAAATGCAAGATGATGCATGTTATGCAATATTTATAGCATGCAATGCAATCCTATGCTTAAGAACATGCATAAATAGACATCTTAAGTAGTGTAAACGTGTTTACATCAGTGATTATTTGGAAGTCTTCATGGATGACTTATCAGTTTTTGGGTCATCATTTGACGATTGCCTCCAGCACTTAGTTCATATACTCAGGTGATGCATTGACGTAGATCTGGTTCTTTCCTGGGAAAAGAGCCACTTTATGGTGCTTGAGGGGATCGTCCTAGGACACTTGATTTCTGAGAGAGGCATCCAAGTGGATCGAGCCAAGGTCAACCTGATCTCCAAACTTCCTATGCCTAGCTCGATCAGGGACATCCGATCTTTTCTAGGGTACGTCGATTTTTATCGTCGTTTCATCTTTGCTTTCTCAAAAATCGCGTGCCCCCTAACCACTCTTCTCTCCAAGGATGTATCCTTTGAGATTTCTAAGGAATGCACTCAAGCTTTTGAGATCCTTCATGACCGAGTCACCCAAGCCCCGATCCTACAGACCCCTGTTTGGTCTCAACCCTTTGAGATCATGTGCGATGCATCTAACTTCGCTGTAGGAGCGGTTCTGGGGCAAAAGATTGACGGGAAACCCATGGTCATCTACTACGCTAGCAAGACACTTGACGAGGCTCAGCGTAACTACATGGTTACAAAGAAAGAGCTGCTAGCTGTAGTATTTGCCCTAGAAAAATTCAGGTCTTATCTCCTGGGTTCCCACGTTATAATCTACTCGGATCACACAGCTGTGAGGCATCTCCTTGCGAAGAAGGAAGCAAAACCTCGATTAATCCGATGGATCTTGCTGTTGCAAGAATTTGACCTCGATTCGTGACAAAGCAGGAAAATAGAATGTGGTGACTGACCACTTGTCTCACCTTCCTTCTGAGATCATCGACCCGTCTAAACCCATCATGGAGCATTTTCCTGATGAGCACCTCTTGACTACTGATACAGGGCTTCCATGGTTTGCTGATATAGTAAACTACTTGGCATCACATTAGATCCCGTCTGATTGGCCGAAGGCCAAGAAAGACAAATTGCGCTTCGATGCCAAGTACTACATCTGGGAAGACCCGTACTTATTCCACATAGGTGCTGACCAAACTATCCAGTGATGTGTCTCGGAGGTCGAAATCAATGACATACTCTCTTTCTGCCATGACCAGGCATGTGGTGGCCATTTTTCTGCGAATAAAATCACATCGAAAATCCTCCAGTGTGGCTTTTACTGGCCCACTATCTTCAAGGACGCATACAATCACTGTAAGGCATGCAGTTGTTGCCAAACTTTGGGCAATGTGAGCCATCGCGACATGATGCCTTTACAGCCGATTCTCGTATGCGAGATTTTTGATATTTGGGGGATTGATTTTATGAGACCCTTCCCTATCTCGGACGGCTTCGAGTACATTTTACTCGCTGTTGACTATGTGTCTAAATGGATCGAAGCCATTCCGACCCAGACCAGTGATCACAAGATCGTCATCAAATTCATTCATTAGAATATCTTCTCACGGTTCGGGATTCCTCGTGCAATCATTTCTGATGGAGGGACCCATTTCACCAACACTTAGTTCAGGTCACTGATGACCAAATACGGGGTGTCACACTGAATCTCTACTCCTTACCACCCCCAAACTAATGGTCTTGCTGAGCTATCAAATCGGGAGATCAAGAAAGTCCTTCAGGTTACTATTCGACCTGACAGGAAGGACTGGTCATCCCGACTTCCGAAAGCTTTATGGGCTTATAGGACCGCCCACAAGACCCAATTAGGCATGTCTCCTTTTAGATTGATGTACGGGAAGGTGTGTCACCTCCCCGTCGAACTGGAGCATAAAGCCTATTGGACAGTACGGAATTGCAATCTAGATCTTTCTAAGGCTGGAACCCACAGAAAGCTTCAGATAAGTGAGATTGATGAATTACGCCTTGATGCGTATGAAAACTCACGAATCTACAAAGAGCGGGTTAAAGCCTTTCATGACAAGCACATATCTAGAAAGATCTTTCACCTTGGTCAGAAGGTCCTACTCTTCGATGCCTGACTTAAACTGTTCCCTGGGAAGCTACGATCCAAGTGGATCGGACCATATCTTGTCCGACAGATTTTTGGAAATGGAGCTGTCAAAATCAGTCCATTCAACCATGATTTCGAACCTTTAGTCGTGAACGGACAAAGACTCAAACCGTTCATTGACGTGACCAATACAGATTTGGCTGAGTCATCATTTATCCTCCATTCTCCTTGAGCTCATTGCGCTCAGCCGATGGCGTTAAACTCAACGCTTAACAGGAGGTAGCCCATCATTCTTTTGAAAAATCGAAACCTTTTTCTGACATTTCTTTGCACTTTAAGTTCATTCCTTAGGATAGCCGACTCCACCTTAGGTACTCATACCTGAGATTAGAAATTATCTGCAACAGTCACCTCGACCCATCCACTCACCTAATATCTGTCTTAATGCATGAACCAAGCTAAATAAAAACCCACCTAATGTATAATGAGGGCATTGCAAACCTTAGGCATGGGGGGGTGTGAAAGTACAATGAAAACTCATAACAAGAAAAGGTTTCAACAAAAAAAAATCACATATATCAAAAAAAAAAAAAAGGGAGGAGGGAAGAAGTTGTTGGAGAACTTTACAAAAGGAGGAGAAAAGGGCAAAATGCTAAAAAGGAACACTAAATGAAAAAGAAAGAGAGTCATTAGTAAGAAATTAAGGAATTAACCAAAGTTCTAGACCACATTAAAGAAAAGTAAAGTGAAAGTTCTAAAGAAACACAAAAATATTAGTAAGAATGCTAACCTTAGGCCTTTTTGGCTAGACTCGTAGTACCCGTTAAGATCTAGATATTCCTTAAGAGGTTGAAGAAAATGAAAAGTTGAAGTATTATGTCTAAGGCTTAGGGAGTATTCAGCCTCATTAACTAACCTTCGATTTATGGGACTCGGTAACCTAAGCACCCCAATTCACACATAGTCTGGTTCAGTGAGCATAACTATCAAAATCACGTAGAAGCGTTTCTAATGTTCTGAAAATGTTACCTAGAGTAGGAGTGGCCGATCAATACAAGTTGATTTGGACGAGTTCCCTGCATGGAGAGGTGGGAATTTCCCTCGAAGATGCGTAACAACATATCGTCTCCTCGGTGTTTGTCTCTTAGGATATTTACATATCCTATTGGGGGCATGTAAGCACTTTGCTGGTTCAGATACCATGGATGGCATTATCACGAAATGTCAATTGCCAGGGTCTGAATTCAGCCATGGAACGCCATGGGTGGGATTATCTAGAAAACTAGGGTTCTGGGGGTTACCATGGGCGGTACTATCTCGAAGCATCGACTACTAGGGACCTTTGAGGATTGATGATGGGGATGAGGAATCCGATACTGACTGTGTTGTGAAGCCAATCCTAAGCTATAATTAAAAAAGAAAAGAGAGAGAAAACTCTCCAAACAAATAAACCCTTTGTCTCTCTCTTACAAAATGTACTGCAAACTGAACCAAGGCTAAAAATGTCTCAAGCACGGGTGCTTTAACCACAGAGTCCAATAAACCTTAGGGTAGTTCCTACGGGCCTTAAAAACCTTTACTAAGGTCTGAGGCTAAAAGCTAGACAGATCTGGATCTTGGTTGGTATTGGAGTACCTTTAGGCCCATGGTTGGCATTCTGACCTGATCAAAGAAACAAGGGAAGAAAAAGCACTTATCAAAATTGATGAGAGGAATTCATGGTCTAGAACAAAGGTTAAAACCTTAAAATTTTGCTAAGGGACTAGCAAAAGCTAGGCATGGGGGTATGATGAGAACCTCATCATGAACCCTAACTATCACATTTTGACCTAATAAATTGAACAAAAGCTCCTACATAACCAAAGGGAAGGCCTAAATCAGGGAATTGTCAATCTAAGAACAAAACATTATACAAGGGGTAAAACTGTAATTTTACTATTGTAGTGCATGAACGGGATTTCTAAGGGTCTAAACATAGGTCAAGTGAACCTAATAAGAGAAAAAGTGGGATGATTTGGTCTAAAAAGGGTTATGACAAAATCTGGGAATTAAATGACATTCTATAACCCTAAAATAAGCTCACTTTAATTCATAAAGTTTTAGGCAAGATAAAAATAAACTAAACCCTCTAAAATTCATGAAAAAATATCCCCTAGGGTTTAAAACCTTCAATTTGGCCGTTGGAACCTGTTTTGACCTAGATTGAGGACCATACCCAATTTTTGACCTAATTTCAGTTTTTATGCAAAATGTCCAGTCAAACGTGGTCAAACTTAAACTTCAACTTCACCATTGGATTCCTTAGGTCAAAATTAGGTTTATACCAAAATTTGGACCTAAGGGAAGGTCGTCTTGACCCACTTTACAAAATGGTCCTCAATAATTACTTTTTGACCCTTAACTTTTTGAAACCTTGCAATTACCCCTCAACTTTCCCATCATTTTCTTCAAATTGGTCCTTCTGCCACCTGCAGCAGTAGGCCATACCTCCGGCGACTTTGCGCAGAGGATGGCGCCGCTCTTGCATGGGGAGCCAGCCCCAGATTTAAAAGGGAGACTCCCTGCGATGTCCCCTATTGCATGGGCTGGCTCCCATGCCCTGTCGTCCGTGATACCTCTCGTGCGAATGCGCGAGAGGTATGGTTATCCGTCTGCCATACCTCCGACGAAGCTTATCCCGCCGCTCTCGTGCGCCTGCTACCCTACCCTCGCCAATTTAAGGAGCGGCACCCTTTACCGCATCCTTCAAGCTTCGTTTGGCCTGAGATCTCCCCTCCTATTCGTCTCCCACCAACTCTGCCCAACTGCCAGAGCTTCCGGCGACATTCCCTTTCCTCTCTCAACGCCCTTCCATCGTACTAGTGGCAGGGTTAACTCTGCTGCCTTCCGCCGTGCCGCACCGTACCAGTAGGTGCCCTCCAGCCCTTCTTCCTCGTCGCCGTTCTCTCCCCCTAGCACTTTCATCTCTGGCGACGGCAGCACCGGCCGCTCACCACCTCCGCATCCCTTCCTTCACTTTGGACTCACAGCTAAGTCCCTCTTACCCTCCTCTTTATTTCTCTTCTGCCAATTTGCTATTTCAACCCCTCGACAACCGCAAGATACCACCATCTCCTCCACCTCCGTCAGATCACCGGTGAGGTGTCTCTGTCACTTTCCCACACCCATCCACCTCGCCAAACCCCTCAGAAGCATCATCACCTCTCACTGATCACCTCTCACCCTCTCACTCACCGCGCCACCCACTGAAACCCTTCCCTGAACACACCCACCTGCACACACACAGTTGGACCTAGCCACGCACTCACGGCCACTGTCACGACTCGCCACCACTCCCATCACATTTTTCGTGCTCCGGCGATACTCCCTAAATGTCCTGATGTGGCCGAGAGGCCATTTTACTGATTTCAGGTGTACGCCTCTGTCTGCCATTAATGAGCAAGCTTCAAGCTTGCTTCAGGCTCACTCCAGGCACCCTTGTCCCAGGTTGGAGTCCCAGGCTGTGTGGAAGAGCCTCGCGCACTGTCCCAGGTCCCCAATTGAAGACGCAAGCCTCGTGTCTTGCTGCAGTTGGAAGGGCACCCCCTGCTGTGGGCACGCGAGAAAGGAGGGGCATGGATAGTCCCACATCGGTAGCTGTTGAAGCCGCACACCCGCATAAATTGTAAAAGTGACTAAGGCTTATCGCCTCAGTCACACGGGGTGAGGTCCCTCTCACCCACTTACCCGGCCTCGTCCACGACCACCCTACATGGACCTGGCCCGACCCGTTTACCTAAGCCTTGCACACCTCGCCCACCACCGCACGCCGGTGGGCCTGGTCCCGGGCACGTTACCTGACCCACATACCCGAGTAGGCTCTGGGAGAGCGAACCCTGGAGTGAAACAGAGAGAGAGAGATGCCGGGGGTTAGGGGTTAGGTTTTGCCTAACCATGCTTGTGCAGGGAAACTGAAGAAGAAGAAGGAGGAAGAGGAAGCAGGAGCAGAAGCGGCTGTGGACTTAGCCACGAAAGCAGCTGCAGCCGAAAAGAAGTGAAAGAAGAAGACAACAGCTGAAGCAGGAAGGGGAGAAGCCAACTGAAGTAGAAGGAGAAGACTGCAGAAGGAAGGAAGAAGAAGCTGTCACAAAGAAGAAGGCCAAGCAAGGAAAAGAAGAGAAGAAGAAAAAGCCAAGGAGAGCAGAAGCAGCAGCAGAGAAAGGAAGAAGGAGACGTGCACTGTAGCAAGTGGCTACTTAAGGCATCTAATTCTCAGAATCAGACGTCTGAAGACTGAAAGAAGAAGAGAGAAGGACGGACAAAGAAGAGAGAAGAAAAAAAAGAGAAGAAACAATTTTTATTTCCTTTCTCTCTAGTTGTTCTTTTGTAAAACAGCGTATTATTGTAAATTGTGATTTTCTATGCTTCTAAAATCAAGCTTGCTCCCTGAGTTCGACCTCGGAGAATTTTTGAAGTATTCAAGTAATAAAACCTAATCAGACTGGTCCCTCACCAGTAACTTCTCACTTGATCACCTGAGAGTATCATTAAAGCAAGGTATAGGTCCTAGGGCACATGAAGGTCGACTTAGGGCACGTAATTGCTTGTGAAACTTCTTTGGCCACTAAGAGGTAATGTAACTGACCTCTTTTCTTCTCCAAAGAGCTTCTTATGGATCTCAAGTCATAGCCCCCTCTTATACCACTAAAGTGGGAATGGACGTGTGTAAACTTGACCCCATTTGACAACTTTGAGCGAGTAGGTTGGAGGTTGGCTCACATCTGCTCTAAAAAAAAAAAAAATAGAGAGAGAGTTCTATTACCTTGCGTTTGATTGGAGTGTGTCATGGATTATAATAGCTACTACACTTCTTACTTTCACCCCAGAACATCGAATCTTAATCCCATGACCTACAGTTATCCATCATCTAATGAACATTGGGATCCTTTCTACTCCTACTATAGGAACATTGGTTTGATTAATCCTCAACCTAGTGATGATGAGTAGAACCTGGGAGAAAGGTATCCTAGCCATAGCTCTCCCATGACTATACCCAACCCACCCACCCTTAATGAATTTTCTTATCAAGGTTGGATCGATGCTCCTAGGCAACTTGAACCTGAGATTGATTATCCTCCCCAATCTGATAGTAGCCTCTCCTCTTTTATAATGGAAATACAAAAACAACAGATCGAAATGATGGATTCTATGGGAGACATTTTGAGGAATAGTCAAAGATTAACTGAAGAGATTAGCCAGCTTAGCAACCCTCCTATAGTCAATTCTGATCCCTACCCCTATGCCCTTGCTTACTAAGACAATTTCAAGGAAAACAATGACAATAGGGATCTTCGTTTGAGGAGTACTTATCACTTAGATGTCCGTCATGAGATATAGCCACTAGATGGCAATCTTGGTGATTATCCACCTGATCTTATTGGAGTCGGAAAAAGGGGAAGATGGTCACATTAGATGAACTTGACCCAAATGATAGTATCTTTGTTACATTTAATGAACCGAGTTGCAGTCCAATAGTCAACCCAACTTCTTCCCCCAATTTTGCGATGGATTATATAGCCCATCCCAGGGATGCCGAACCTATACTTCACAACTATGAGGACCTTGCACCTCAATTAGATCTCCCTGAAGATTGTGATTCTGAAGTTAACAAATTCCAGGAGTCTTGGATGCCAGACGAAATCATATTGGAAGAAAGTGATAATAACTATGATTCTCTCCTTAAGGGACCAACACCTATCATTAAACATTTTGAGGATTTACAAGTACTTAACACAAGTAACCATGAGAAAATTGAGACTGAATTGGAAGACTTGGATCAATATTGGTCTCAAGGACATGAAGAGTTGATTTTTGAGAAAGACAAGGAAACACTTGATCCTAGTGTGAAATATGTTCCTGAGTCTCAAGGGCAAGAAGGACAAAATGTAGAAGAGGATGATGATGACTTTGAGGGGCCCGAACTCAGAGTATGGAGTGACTCTAAGGGAGAATATATTTTGTTCGAGGACTTACCCCCTGAGGATCTGACTGATTTAGCCAAATCTGGATTCCTACATACCTTTGACTATCAAGATCATCCTCTCAAACATTCGAAAGAACTGGAAGCAGTTACTACTCTTGAGGAAGGAATCTATACACCCCAGGGGTAGGATCTTAGCATCGAACAAGAACTTGGGGATATCGTTATTGAGGACACTCACAACCCTACTACTTCCAACCCACTTCTACATGATAATAAAATGGGTGACACCCTTGAGCGGTTCAATTTGAAAGATGAACATTTGGGCCCATTCCAGGATGCGCACACCAATGATATGCAGCATGAAAGATAACCAGTAACTAGGCTTCTTCTGATGACATTCAAGAACTGGAATGGTTTTCCAGAAAGAATGCTAAACCTCTCAAGCCTTCTTTGACCTTCTTCCCTACCCTGCACCTGAGAGACTTCAACTTCTGCAAAAACAACTTCCTAAAATCTCTGCTCACATTCTTTTTTTACAGGGGTATAACCAGACTAATACATCCTGTGGTAGAGTGGCAAGTGTGGATCGATGCTTTTTCATGTCAGCCCATCATCCTTAAGGTGTCCTTCTTCGCATCCTCTGTTGCCCACACATATCTGCTTGAGGAGACTTTGCCTCCTCGTCGCAAACTACCAGAGGTCACTACTCATGTGTATCATGTAAAACCTCCAACAAGAGTCAGGAGTACCCTATTTTCACATGCTTCTGGTGAGTATTTGGCCTCACTATCCATCACCAGCTTGCCAACATCTTGGGTTACTTACTCGCCAGGCTAGGTTTGTTACGTATCTTCTTTGGGCCTCCTTCTACTTCCCTTCTAGAGCCTAATTTGTGAGACATCCCAACTCCACCTTAGGTAATATCTTTCCGTGCTTTTGCTTTCCAATGAGGACATTATTAGATTTAGGCACGGAGGGGTATAACCTGAGGTTATTCATAGCATAATACATATTCTGCATGCAATTAGGGCATCCATCTTGCATAAAAAAAATAGAGAAATGAAAAAGAAAAAAGAAGAGAGAGAAGGAAGGAGATGGAATCTTTGTAAGCTGAATTGCAAATATGTTGAGAAGGAAAAAGAAAGAAAAGAAGAGAGAGACACAGAGAGAAAATGTGCAAAAATTGTGTTGGTCCCAGCATTTGATTATGGAAGAGTTACCTAAGTTTTAGGCTAGAATGAATGATCAATTAAATCCGGAAGTGCTAGAGAAAAGGAGATAAGTGAGAGATACCAACTTTAGGCCTCTTGGGTCTATTTTAGGGCTTAAACACTCATGTATTTATTAAGATCTTGACTATTCCTCAAGAGGTTGATGGAGTTGCGAGGTTGATGTATTAAGTTTAAGGCTTAGGGAGTATTCAGCCCCGTTGCTTACCCTTTGGTTTGCGGGACTTGGTAACCTAGGCACCCAAAAATCACACACTGGTCTGGTTCAGTACGCATAATGAAGAATAATGCCAAAAATTGTGTTCTGAAAATGTTTTCCCGAAAAGTTGACTTAGGAGCAGCTCGAAGACACAAGTTGATTGGACGAGTTCTCGACGCTGAGAGGAGGAATGAAAAATATGCCCCTCGAAGATGCGTTGTAACATATAGTCTCCTCGGTGCTTGTCTCCTAAGATATCTAAATATCCTACCGAGGGCACAAAAGCACCTTGTGCTAGTTTAGGTGTCATGAGTGGCATTATCCTGAAATGTTGATTGCCAGGGTTTGAATTCAGCTATAGAATGCAATGAGCAGCACTATCCTGGAGTGTCGAAAGCTACGATTTTGGGGGTTGCCAGGGGTGGTGCTATCTCGAAGCATCGATTGCTAAGGATCCTGTGAGGATTGATGGTGGGGACAAGGAATCCGATACAGGTCGTGTTTAGGGCCAATCCGATGTTGAGTCTAGGGGAATTTAAAAAGAAAAAGAGAAAACTCTTGAAATAATATTTCTCCTTATCTATCTTATTGAAAAATGCATTGGCAAACTGAACTGAGATTTGCTTCACATTTGCATGGGTGCTTTAACAGCTGGGGTCAATGAACCTCTGGGAAGTTTTTGCGGGCCTAAAAAACCTTTGCGGTGGACCTAAGGCTAAGGTTAGTCAGGTCCATATCTTGGTTGGTACTTGAGTACCTTTAGGCCTATAGTTGGTATTTCGATCTAATCTTAAGAGATGTGGCATGATAAGATATCTTGACGATAAAATCCTGCCTAAAGACCTGGTTTGTTCCATATAATTTTGCTCAGGACTAGCAAAACTTAGGCATGGGGGTGTTTGATAGGTCCACTTTGGTGGACTATTTTTAACCCTAAGTGCATTATCATTGAATTGAGAATTAAAGTTTGGGCATTACATGGAAAAGTTAATTATGCTCGTATTTTGGGCATTCATGCAATTTTATGGAATTTCAATGCCTACATGCATTAATTGAGATTATTCTTTAGGAATGTTTTGCATACTATATCTACGTGAAAGGAAAATAAGAAAGTGTGGATTGCATGCAAAATGAGATCACGTTGATACATTATAAATTGCTCCTCTTTCCTTATTTTCTTCTCTCTCTTTCCTTATTCTCTCCCTCAAATCTCTCTCTTCTATATTGAAAACATGGAATGACGATTCTCCTTCTCTCTCTTATTCTTTCTCTCTATATATACAACAGGAAGAAGACGACAAGGATCATCTCTCCTCTCTCATGAGAGGTCCTCCCCCTCCAGCATCATCTCCTCCTTAAGAGGAGAGAACCCTCTCTCCACCAGAACCAACTACCACAGCATCTTGTCCACGTCCTTGCCAACTCCATCATCACGGTCTGCGGTGACAGTGTCGACGCCATCACCATGCTCCACCTCTTTATTGTGACCTCACACTCCTCACCGCGAGTTCATCACTGCACTCCACCCATCAACCACCATGCTCCCATGCTTCTCCATCATTGTGACACCCACTGCGACCGTTCATCACCGTGAAGCACCACCACTCCTTTACCTTCCTCTCGTGGTTGCAGCAGCAGACCCACCGCGTGGCCTTGCTTGCATGCGACCACTCACGCGCGCGCAGCAGCCCTTTTGCGTGGCCTTCCCTTCACCGCCGACACATGCCCTTGTGTGCAGGCCCCGCGTGCCACAGTCGACGTCAACATTGTGCTCTTCCTCACCCTCGCCTATGCAACATCATCTACTCCTCACCTCTGAACACAGACCCTTCTCCAGTGCTCTCTCCCATGAATAGAGAGCACCGCCACTACACTCCACTCTCTCCCAAGGAGGCTAGATCTACAGCTTCCCTGCCACTGCGCTCGACAATTGCAACAAGGCCCTCCTTCCTCGATGCACTGCACTCGCCCTCGCACTACTGCGATCCTCCTCGACAACCCCACCCCTTCCATCTTCACCGCAATAGGGACCATCTTCATCTTCTTCCTCAACAACAACAGAGAAGAAGAACCTAAAGCTGGTGAGTTCCTTCTCCACGCAGTCCACACGTTCGACCTCCGTTCGCCACATCGTTGACTCCAACGGACTCACCTCTCCCTTACGAGCTCAGCCACGCCCTCAGAGTCGACCATGATAGCCCACACATGCACGTGGACACTTGCCACCGCCGTCGCCCCTCGTCGCTGGCGGCAGCTCCAGCCATTGTTCCCGTCGCCGTGACCTCCATCGAAACGGCCTCACCCTCCTTGACCTCCTTTGAGCTTCTCGCGACCCGCCATCCCCTCCTCTTCACACGAGATCAAAGGGGAAGAATCCCCTGTTTCAAGTGCTATTAATATTTACATCTAATGCCATTGCCAATTTTCGAATTTTGATTTTTATTATTATATTGAGGTGAATTTGCAACAATGCACTTACGCTTTCTCATATTTGCTTGACTCTTGTTATGCACTTCCTTGCACATTAGATTTGGATTTAGATTTGCACAATTGCTCTCTGGTGTGAGTGCCGTTGGAAATTACATGAGATGCCACTAATGATCACATCTTTACGAAATATTTTATTGAGGAAAAATTACGCACATAACCTTGCATTCTCAGATTATTGTGTGTCTTCTTTTCATTGCATTTCGTAGCAAATTTGGGCACAGATCCCGCACTCGATTGAGCGAACATAGAGGAAAAATATTCATGAATTTATTGATCTGTTCCTTCCTGTGGATATGACTTAACTCTTCATGGTTAGCTTTATTGATAAATATTTTTGTTCAGGATTTTTCCACCACGATTTACACACTGCGATGACATATTTTTTTGACGTATTTCTGCATGTGAAATCTCCTATTCACTACCCACCCCCTATGCCTATCTCATGCAATGTCCTAATTGTATGAAAGTAAACACACGAAAAGGTCGGAAAAAGGGAGGATATTACCTACAAAACTCTGAATTGAAACCATATAACTTGACTAGCTGACCTTAAAGCATAGCATATATTTACAAGCAAAATTAGGCTAGGTTGCCTCCCAACAAGTGTTGAATTTTATTTCTACAACAAGATGCAATGTAGCTCAGATGTCCACAATTGCAGCCTTATGGACCAGTGATTCATGGACTAAATCCTCAATGTATTGTTTTAATCTTTGCCCATTTACTATAAAAGTTTGTACAGATTTTGGGTCAGAAATTTCCACAGCTCCATTCTAAAATGGCCTAACCACAATGTAAGGGCCAATCCACTTAGATCCTACCTTATTAGGGAAAAGTTTGAGTTTAGCATTAAAGAGCCAAACTTTTTGATTGGGCTTGAAATTCTTTTAATTAATGTGTCTATCATGAAAGGCCTTAGTTTTATCTTTGTAGATCTTCGCATTCTCATAGGCCTCGAGTTGGATTTCTTGAGTTTTCTTTGATTTCCAGTCTCATCCAAATTCATGTTGCATTTCTATTCCAACTCGACTAGAAGGTGACATGATTTACCATAAATCAATATATAAAGTGTCATGCCAATCGGTGTTTCATAGGTGGTCTTATAAGCCCATAGTGCATCTTCCAATCTAGAGGACCAGTCCTTTCTATCAGGTTGTAACGTTTTCTATAAGATGTTCTTGATTTCCTGATCGAGACCACTGTTTTCCCATTAGTTTGGGGTGATAAGGTGTAGAAATTTTGTTTCACCCATATTTATTCAATAAAGCTCTGAATTGGGCATTCGTGAAATGAGTTTCACTATCACTGATGATTGCTTGAGGCATCCTAAATCTTGAGAAAATATTTTCTTAACAAAGTTGATCACAACCTTGTGGTCATTGGTTCATGTCAGGATTGCCTCAATCCATTTTGACACATAATCAACAACAATTGCGATTTATTCAAATCTTGCTGATGGTGGAAAAGGACCCATGAAGTCTATCCCTCATACCTCAAAAATCTCAACAATCAAAATTGGTTGAAGGGGCATCGTATCTTTTTTGGTCATATTTCCAAAGGATTGACATCTTGTATAGGCTTTACAAAAATCATGTGCATCCTTATGTAAGGAAGGCCGATAAAATCCACTTTGCAGCACCTTGGCTGCTATCTTTTTGCCAAAAAAATGGCCTCCACAATTGAGATTATGGCAATTGGTTGGGATGCTTTTAGTCTCAGATTCAAGCACACATTTCTGATAATTTGATTTGCATAAAGCCTAAATAACAGGGGGTCCTCTCAAAAGTAATACTTAGCCTTTGAAAAGAACATAGCCTTTTGTTGCTTGGTCCAATCACTAGGAGTTCTTCCAGTGGCTAAATAATTAACCAAGTCTTTATACTAAGGAGTTTTCCTAAGTTCAATGGTCATGATTTTTTCATCAGGAAAATGATCTTTGATCGGTGGAACAGAGACTTATCTTGGGATAGTCGAGATAAGTCGTCAACCACAACATTCTAAACTGTGGTTTTGTCTCTAATTTCTAGGTAAACTTCTTGCAGCAATAATATCCATGTTATTATATGTTATGACCCGACATCAAACGTCATTTAAGACATCTGGGAGTTGATCCAGACGTCTGGAAGCCTTCCCAGACGTCTGGAATTTAATTTTTTCGGCGTACGGGTTCGCATCTGCACGCATGCCCCTGCAGACTGAACTGCCACCCTCCTTCTTCTCTTTCCTTCCTCCCTGCAGATGCAGCCACCTTTTTCTCTCTCTCTCCCCACGGCAGCCTTCAAATACCCCCTCTCCTCTCCCTCACCCTCACTCCACTGCCTTCTTCTTCTTCTTCCTGTCAGTGAGAGAGTGAGCGGGCAAGGGCAGCAACAGCTGCTGCTGTGAGTGTGTGGGGAGGAGGGGCTGCTGTGAGAGGGAGAGAGCTAGGCCACGAGGGTGCGAGCTCGCCAGAGCAGCCAGGGTTGACCGACGGGTGCGCAGCAGAAGCGTGGTGTTGGGGAGGAGCTGCTGCAGCTCAGGTAGCAGGCGAGCGTGGTGCAGCACAGCCGTGCGTTGCAGGCGGAGGGTGAGGAGGTCCTGATTCTGGGAAAATTTTCTAGAATCAGACGTCTGGACATACGTCCAGACGACGCAGGAGACGTCTGGAGGAAGGTCCAGACGTCTGAAAGGTACGATATTTTTCAATCCTTTCTATTTTCGCATGTACGACCATGCAGCCATCTCGCCAAGGTGTTCGGCCTCATTTTGTGCTAAGGACAATCGCGTGTGCGTGCAGGTCTCATTCTGGAAGGTGCAAGGGCATGCCATCCCACGCAGATCGGACATCTGAGCACAGCACCAGACGACGGAGAGGGTCTCTAGACATCCGGAGTGACAGTTGGATGTCTAGAAACTAAGTCCAGACGGTTCAGCGGGATTCTGGATGTCTGAAGGACCACGCAGGATCAAGGTATGACCTGAGCCATCTTTTAAGACGTTTGGAAGATGTTCCAGATGTCTGATTTTGGGCAGACTTGTCATTTTTGACCTGTTTAGGGTCCGTTCGAAGTTCGTTTTCCGCGTTTCAAGTTTCATTCTTCTCAGATTTAGTTCCTCTACCTGTTTACAGTATTTGTATCCTATTCTGAGTAGCTCCTTGTGTTAGGACCCCATTCCGTTACGACTCTGGGGGTTGTGGAGGCATGCAGGCTTGCCAATCACGCCCCCAGTACTCTTGATTTTGCGGGTAGAGTGGCCCTTTAATTATTTATCAAAAATTATGCACTTGTGAAATAATTAATAGGTTCTAGGGTATTGCATGAATCCTAGGACTGGAAAATTAGATTGAATGATAGATCCTAGGATATGGCATGAATCCTAGGATTGGAAAACTAGATTGAATATATATATATATATATTGCAATCTTGGAAAAGTTGAAAGGAAACGATAACTGCCTGTAATTGGTTAACAGCTGACTGTTTATGAATGGATAATTATTATTGAGAACATGGGCTATATGAATATAAAGCTGAAATAATGAAGCCTAAATTGGCTGAGTTAAAAGAGCATGAACCCTACGGGGAATTAGGAGTAGAGCTCCTGAGAAGTGAATGGAATAGAATTGGGGAAGTGAGCTGGCCCTTGAGTACGGAGTACCAAGGAGAGCGACTGTCCCCCCATTTAGTGCAGAGCGGAGCTAGCCGTCCTAGGGACCCGAGGTTAGGTCTGGCCACTTTGTACCGACTTTTGGCCCTCGTGTATACAGTATCGAGGAGAGCTACTAGTGTAGGGAGAACACTAGCCACCCCACGGGCCCTGGGGTTCTGCTAGCCCTCCTACACCGACTTGTTAGGCCCATTGGGAAAACTAGGGTAGTCAGGTGAGGGTGCGCGGACTGTGGAGGGGCAAGACCCCTGTTTGGTTACCGTGGAGGGGCTGGACCCCTATTACTGAGAGGGCTCTGCCCTATACTGGTTCCATGCTGTGCTTTGGGGTGCACCCGTTAACGGAAATGACTGACCGCGTGCCAGTGCGGGGTAGCTACCCGTGCATTTATCGCGCGTGCCGTAGTCACCGTTACGTCTGTCAGTGACCTTGGGGTGGTTGACTGAGGGTAGGACCACCAAGGGTGACTCTCCCAGCCAGGAGAGCACCACGTGTTACTTCTACTTTTCGGAAAAGACTACATCAAGATCGTTCCCACAAGGAACATTCGAGATCAAGAGAAAGATCTGAGGAATAACTCAATAATGAGTAAACGGAAAATAAAGAAAGAGATTAAAAATATAACAGATACTGTCCACCTTACTATTTTCTTAGCTTTTGGTTGCCACTCTACTCAGCGTTTCGCTGACGTGTCACCTTTGTCACCTTTTCAGGACTAGGTGTTGAGCAGCCAGAGCCGGCGGCTACAGAGGGTGCTAGGCCAAGTAGAGCCCAGTAGTTTTTACTTGTGTAGTACCCACTGTACCTTTCCTTCTATTGTAGTGAGTAGTTCTGTTACCACTGTACTCTTTTATTGTAAGCATCATGTTTATGTACCTGTTTATTTCTTTACTGTTGTGGTGGTGTATACTGTAGTAGTTCTTTTCTTTACTGCTGTATTTTGTTACTGCTAGTTATATACATGGTGGATGTGGTTTATTTTACTGCTCTTTTGGTTACTTTTTGTTAGACGACTGGGTCCTGGGATTAGTCGAGTCGGTCTGATTCTCATGTCTTGTAGGGATTCTGGAATCGGGTCGTAACATTATACTAGGTTTGGCATTCTTTTAAACCAATAAATGTTGGAGGCTTGTATGGTTAGAATATACTATCCCATGGGACCCAATGATATATGATCTAAATTTTTTAAATGCAAAGACTACCGCTAGCAATTCTTTTTCTGTTATAGTGTAATTCCTTCGAGCTTTGTCTAATGTCTTGCTAGAGTATTATATCACCGCAAGCTTCTTCTCAATTTTCTATCCTAGTACAACCCCAACTGTGTAATCCGATGCATTACACATTATTTCAAGGGGGTATGACTAGTCAGGTGGTTGTAAGATTGGAGATTGAGTAACTGCATCCCTCAGAGAGTTGTAAGCTTGGATGCAGTCATTGTCAAAAGAAAATGAGATGTCTTTATTCAGGAGATTGGTTAGGGGTCTAGAGATCTAGGAAAAGTCCTTGATAAATATGCAGTAAAAGCCTACATGTCCTAGGAAGGAGCAAATTTGTCTAACCGAGCTAGGTGGAGGTAGATTGGAAATCAAATTGATCTTTGTTCAGTCAACTTGTAAACCTTTCTTACATATAGTATGTGTCCCAGGATGATCCCCTGTTGAACCATAAAATGCTCTTTTCTCAACTCAAGACTATGCTCAAGCTCAATTAGGAGATGCATGCCTTGCCATAAACCAACTTGAAAGGTGACATGCCAATGGGAATTTTGAAGGTGGTTTGATAGGCCCACAAGGTGTTGTCCAGCTTGTTGGACCAATTCTTGTGATCTAACCAGACCATCTTCTATAATATATTCTTGATCTCCTGGTTGGAAACCTCCACCTAGCCATTAGTTTGTGGGTGATAAAGGGTAGAAATTTTATGTTTCACCCTGTATTTGGCCAGGAGGTTTCTGAAATGTGCATTAATGAAGTGTGTTCCACCCTCGCTAATTATCACCTTGGGAACCTTGAATAGTGAGAAGATACTCATTTTAATGAAGTTCAAAACCACCTTATGGTCATTTGTGCATGAGGGAATCACTTCTACCCATTTCGAGACGTAATCTACCACCATCAGAATGAAATGGTATCCAAAGGATGGGGGAAATAGACCCATAAAATTAATGCCCTAAACATCAAAAATATTGATTTCAAGGATCGGGTTCAAGGGCATCATGTCTTTTCGGGTCATCGAGTTGGTGGTCTGACGTTGAGTGCAAGGGCCATAAAATTTTGGACTGTAAAATCGTAGTTGCAGTTTTCTTTTCCAAAAAGTGATCTCTGTAGGCGGAGGCATGACAATGCTACAACACACTAGGAATCTTAGAATCTAGCATGTAGCGCCTGATTATTTGGTTAGGGTAGATCTTAAAAAGGTTAGGCTCCTCCCAAAAGAAACGTTTCACTTCAGACAAGAGTTTATCTTTCTTGGCCTTGGGCAAATCTTGGGGAATCAAGTCCGAGACAAGAAATTAACATGGTTAGCATACCAAGGGAGGGATTTCTTGGACGTAGTCATAATGTCTCATTTGGAAAGCAGTCTTGTGGTTGATATAGCTTAGAATTGGTCAAACGGGACAAATGATCGGCCACAACATTTTGTGTTCCTACCTTGTCTTTGATTTCTAAATCAAATTCTTGAAGTAATAAGTGAGAGGGTGCCTGCGGATCTTACTTGGCCACAAACAAACGATCAAGTGTGATATCTATTGTAGTAAAGAATATGGCACCAAAAAAAAATAATCTCACAATATACACAAAGATTTATAGTGGAAACCCCTATGGGAAAAATACTACCTAAGCCTCCTAGCTTAGGATTTTCATGACTAGGCAACGCTAGTTAATTCACTAATGTACCACTTGAACGAAGGTGGCACCTCTTACAATGATCCCTTCTCTTACTAACTTGAAGAAAAGCATAACAACAACAGCGGATTTCTCTCAACAGCTTGGGATCCATAATCAAAGAAACAAGTAAAACAAAATAATATAATCCTCTGGGATCTCAAGGAAAGTCAAACCAGATTTTTGCAGAGGTTTGAATCGACATGCTTTGGAAAGCATGAGAAAAGAAGCGTAGAAGCACTTTAAGAGAAAGCACGAGAGCTCTTTTTCTTGATGGATTTATCTTTGAAAGTATGTTTTCAAATGATGGGTGTAGAGCCCTATTTATACATGAAAACAGAGTATTTTTGGAATGTTGGGAAAAATCATTCGAACCAAATTGGTCGATCAATTTCGGGAAAATCAAATTTTACCTTTAGGCTAATTTGGTTGATCAATATTCTTATTTTGATCAATCAATTTTAATATTTTGGTCGATCAATACTATCTAGATGTTTATTTTATGATGTAGAAAGGTTTGTCTTTAATCTTGAGCTTCCTTATAGTAATTCTAGACTCAATAAATATAAAAGAATTACATTGACTAAAGATAATCTTCACTTTGATCCACGTGGAAGATAATTGACTTGATTTGTGCGAGCGTGATCCTGAAAAATTAGTACACAATAAAACATAATTTTGTTTCATCAAAACAAAGGTACTTACAACAAGATTCAGTGGATTAGGCAGGGTTTAGCTTCCTTTGTCTCAAGGAAATACTTTAGGGCAGAGTGGTCTGTGTAGACAATGATTTTAGTCCTAAGAAGGTAAGGTAAAAAATTTTCCAATGTGAACACAACAATGAGCAACTCTTTCTCCGTGACCATATAATTTCTCTATGCCTCATCCAAGGTTTTGCTTGCATAGGGCTAAACCCTAAACTCTAAACCCATGATCACGTGGGAATTCCGATTAATCCTTTGCCCCAAAATTGTTGATAATAGTCTAATCTATTACCCTAATTGGCTTAATCTAGGGCTAATTCCGTAGTAAAATCATGCATTAGGTTTATAAATATTGTATTTAGAGCATGCATGCACATTTGAGCTTTGTATTTATCTTATAAATAACTACCTCCTAATTCAAGTATTTTATGAATAATGTAGGTGATAGGTCTTAGAGTAATTTGAAGAACTATAGAATAAAGCTGGATAGGAGTAGAAGCCATAGTTGAGCTAGGAGCATGTTGAGGAATAAAGCTGAAATAAAGGAAGATTGAAGACACAAGAATAGAGAAAGAAAAATAGGAATTAGGATAACCCTATCTTATCCCTAAAACCTTAAGATATGATGAGGTGTGGCTCATCATAGCTAAAATGCCCAAGTTAGGATAGAAACTAGGTTAAATACTACATAATTAACATAAGAAATGGGCTAAGTGTGAGAAATAGCAGAAATGACCTAAAACATCCAATCAATGTTAAAAACACATAATTAGGTCACAACTTGAGATATTCTATTTGAAAATGTAAAATGATGATCCACTTGCAAATTGAACACATGTTTGAGTTTAAAAGTATAAATCAAAGGTTGAATTAACTTCCTAAATGTTCAATTGTACTTCAATAAAAATTTGGTCCCATTTGGACATTATTAGGACCCTGCATTATTGACATTACATATAGGTCCTCATTCATATACAATTTCTTAAGTTTAAAACTTTCCAGGGACTTGATTGAAAATCGATGGGGATCTTTTTATTGGCTTGATGGATCGCTCTGCATAAATTCCTTCCACTTATGGGTGTCCTTACAATATCTCTAACCCCCTTCATCCTATTAGGTGTCTGTGTAAATTGTCCAATAGACCTGCACCTGTGGACTACTATTCATCACAAGAACACGACTAATGATGGCCGTTGTTCCCATGCATCCTCGATCCTAGGGCCGATCTTGCTCCAATCTTCGTGCACATTTGCACACAGCTTCACCGCGCCTTCTACACCTGATCCTACGATGCATCTTTGATTTGAAACTTCCTACCCTCCTTGTAGTTCATCACCACCGTGAATACCCTAAATGCCTAATCACACCTCCACGGTGACCTGATCGCCTAAATCACCTATTAAGTTGCTCCTTGCAGTCACGCGTAGAGCATCAGCTTTCCACTACATCTCTTGAGTTGATCCTTCATCCTCTCTAGTTCTCCTCATCAACCTCTGTTCCACTGCTGCAGTGGTGGAATTTCATTTCTCTCCAGCTCTCCTTGCCATTAAGGACATTGTAGCACCTGAGGGCGACAGATGATAATGTCATAATTGATGAGACCACAATTGTGGGCTAAGTAAATACTTAAAAACCTAGTTACTAGATTAATATTTGCATGTACATAGCATATTCTAACATATAAATAGCTTAGCTTCTAAAATTTCATGCATGCATATTTCATGCGTATGTAAATATAGGATGGTATGCATTAGAATATAAGTAGATTAGATTATAATTTAGTTGACATTGGCATGCATACATTAGGTACATTTTGTTGGGTTTTTGTATAAATAACTCATTTTTTTTAATTTTATTCCTACAGAGCACATGCGTCGATGCACACGCTGTCGCCAACAAAGCGACTTTGCTATCGCGCCGAGCTTCTCGCAACCACCTTGAGATCATCGTCAAGCTATTTCCAAAACTTCGGGTGGAAGAAACCAACAGTGAGTGTGCTTAAAAGATGAAGTACAGCAGTGGCAAGAGGATGATCTTCTTCTTCCTCGCTCCTACCGCGGACCTCTCGCTTGCACTGCGGAAATAGAGCGTGCACCGTGCACCCATGAGATCTCCACCTCCATCGACCACGCGGTGATAGTGCGTGGCCCAACGACGACAAGCCCTCACCCATCTTCTCCTCTTCTATTCCCTTCTTCTTCCTCTTGTTCTTCTTCGTGACCGACCACTACCACCACCTGAGCTTACTCCACGCCGACCACGCGACCTGCATCCTCCTCACCGTTGCGCACACAGCGTGTGCTCCTCCGGCTGGCCAGCGCATGCACACTCTCGTGCGTGCATGACCTCCACGCCCTTGAGCGGTTGCACACAATGTCGTGGGCATTTCCTCCTCGTGCATTGTTCATCATTTTCCTGAATAGAACCCATCACCGACGCCACCTTCCTCTATGTAGCCGGCTCCATGGACCTCCAATCCCCGCTCCGTCGACGCCGTTGAACTCGCATTGCTCTCACGAAGCCACCCACGTCCATGAAAGTCACCGTCGACCACCCGTACGACCGCCAGCTGCACCCACCACTGTCGGCTCCCCCTCGTCGTCAGTGAGAGCTTCGGCCGCCATTTGTCGAGCCACCATCACCATCGGATTCCTCTCCACATCCTTGACCACCTCCGAACACGGCAAGGCCAGTCATGGATCCTCCCTTGTGCATGAGTCACCACGAGCAAATCCCCTATTTGTCTTCAAATTAAAAATTAGATTCGAATGCCATTGCGGGAGTTTGCATTTTTAGATATTAATATTTTATTTCATGGATTTTATAAGCATATCCCTCTTGTTCTGCATAATTATGATTCTGGCATATCATGTCATTGATTAGTTAGTCTACAAGGAACCTTAACTTGATTTTTGAGGAAAATAAAGAGGAAACATTAGATTTCGATAGTAACGAGTTTTAATAAGCCATTGTCTCCCTGTGGACACGACCAGCTCTTCTCTAGTGGTTATATTTAATTATTTTGAAAGCGATTTTCCACCACTTTGATATTACTTCGACGCATCATTTTACGTGCAAAACGACAACTAAAGCGAAGACTATCTTTTCAAATGGCGTTGTTGTTGGGGAGGCAACTAGCTTAGTAAACTCGCACACTTTTCCTGTTCACATTGATTTGTTATTGATGCTATATATATTGATCTATTATCTTGATTTGGGTGCGAGGTGTATCACGAGGAACAGTGAGAGCCGTACTAGATGCATTTTGGTGGGCCTTGATTCCACCTAACAAGGAGACGAGTAGCTGGGAGATCGAGAAACCTGGAGTTTCATTGAGGAGGGGTTCTCCTATCCTCCTTCAATTTAATTAGGTGTTAGAATAAACTTTAGACTCAAAATTTTTATTCATTATTTTCTCGCCCTTGTTCATTAGGGTTAGTTTGCAGGGTTTGTTCCCCAATTTTGTTGGATTGATTGGGTGCTTGCTCTGGGGTATTTTTAGGAGCATGTCCCATTTCTTTAGTAACTAAGACTATTATTTTATGTGGTTTGTTAGTTGTTAGTTGTTTAGCTTTGTTTCAATTGTGTGATAAAAAAAAAAGAAAAAGAAAAAAAATTTGAACTGCCTACTAGAAGCTGTATATCTATAGGGTGATCATCTAGGATTGAATGTGCAGCATCTAGTTTATATTTCTGCATTGCAGACATCTTACACGAAGAAAGCTGGAGTAAGGTACGTCTTCTCTTTAGCATCAAATGCCTGTCATACATCTGCATTGGACTTAAATTCAGGACCACTAAAAGTGTTTGAATCTAATTAATTTAGTGGTCACTTTAAAAAAATTGGTACTGCTAAGAGGTTGGAACTTAAAATTTGTGACTTGAAATTGTGTGCAAAAGGATCTTGTTTGCGAGATTTCAAAATTCAAAATGCGTACATGTGTTGCACACCTGGTACACTGTGCACATTACACATAAGGTCATTAGATAAATTTCTACCTCTGTTCTTTGCACCACAAGGGAAGTTAGTCATAAATCAATAATCCTATCTGATTAGCCCATATTTGTGGGCTATTTAAGTATTTCAGTGCCTAGACATTAAGTTAATTCTAACATTTATTTAGCATGCATTAGGATGTAAATAGATTAATTTATATTTCTGATTTAATTACATAATTCATGCATTGCATTCATAATTAAAGGCATTTGGAATTGACTTAGAATGGCATTAGGTGCATTACATACATTGTTTCAATTAACATAGAACTTAAGGATTTGTGTATAAATAGTCTGAATATTTTATTTTGTTAATTCTTCTTCTTCTTCCCGCAGGCAACCACTCCACTTCCTCCGCCTGTGCATTCAATCTTCGCCAGCTGCCTGCACTAAAGACCCCATTCATGGAGGAGTGGGAGAGATGGATCTGGTCGGGGGCGGTTGCCACTACAAGGGAGAGGAGGAGGCAGCTGTGCTCACGGAGGCCACCACCCCTTTCCTCACTACGTAGAGAACTTCATTTCTCATCCACTCCTCACCACCGGCCTCAACTGCAGCTGTGCGACTCCACCGCCGTGGGCGTGTGGTGTAACAGCCCCCACCGCCAAGAGTCCCTGCATCACCGTGCTTCATCTTCCCTTCCACGTGCAGCTCCCATCTGCTGCACACACCTCGCTAGCTCCCTACCCACGCACCTCCTGCAGTACGCACCTTGCGTGCACCCGCGCTCCACCAGCTCGTGCACGCCCCTGCTGCATGCAGCAGTCGCCCACCCCTTTGCATGCGTACGTACCCCTCACGCTTCAGCCCCTTGCTGCACGTAGCATGCACAGCCGTGCGCCCTCCAGCACCATTCCATGCCCGCTACTACTGCGTGCGCACCTTTGCCCGTAGAAACCATCGCGCGCTCCTCGCAGCCAAAGCCGCATGCCCAGCAGCAGCAACCGGCCCCGCCCACCAGCAGCTCACACATAGCGTGCTCTACTCCCATCGGTGTCGCCGCCTGTGCACACGCCTGGCTCCTTCTTCTTCTCTACCAACCGAAGGTACCTAAAACCATCACAAACAAACCATCAAATCTGGCCACGAAACTTCACGTCAGGAACTCCATTGGACTCGCCTCGACTCCTCGATCACAACCGCGCTTCCGGTTGCACCAATCGACCACCCGACGGTCGGTCAAAGAGCCTCACCGTCAGTGGCTTCTTCCACTCTGGCCGGTGACCATCGACGGCCGTTCGGAGTGCCACCGCCACCATTGGAAAGCTCTCGTCGTGCTTATCCTTCTCCGAGCTTCCTACGGGCCGCCATCGTCTCCCCTTCGTGCACGCACAGAGGAACCAAATCCTCTATTTTTGGGTTAATTAATATTTACATTTGAATGCCATTGCCAAATTTTCATTTTTATTTTAATATTTGATATATTGAGTGAAATTGCAACTTCATGCTCATGCTTTCTCATAATTGCTTGGCCTTTGTTATTCACATCTTTTGACATTGGTTTTGGATTAAGATGTACACAAATTCTCTTGAATACATGTGCAATTGGAAATTAAAGAGATTGATCACATATTTATTGAATATTTCAGTATAACTTTACATTTTTGAGTTATTGTGTGTCTTCTTTTTGTCGCATTTCATGTCAGATTTGACTATGGATTTCGCACTCGATTGAACGAATACGAGAAAAATATTCATGTATTTATTGCTCATTGTCTCCTTGTGGACACGACTCGCTCTTCTATGAGTGGTTTAATTTTTATTTTAATTGTTTTGTTAAGCGATTTTCCACCACTTTATTACTAAAATGACAAATCATCTTATTCACATTATTCGAAAGAGAAAACCATCTTATCAAATGGTGCCGTTGCTGGGGAGGCAACAGACGCAATAATTTCACTTGATTTTTATTTCTAATTATTTTTCGTTGCACAGTGATCTGACCATTTGTTATCTTTTCTGTGCGAGGAATTTGTGGAGGTGACAGGCGCATCTGGGAGACGACGTCGACCTTGAGCGATGCCTACACGTGGGGAAGACGCAGGAGATCTGGATCCCGCTTCCATAGGGGATTCTCCTTTGTCACAAGTTTTATTCCTATTTTCTCACCCTTGTAGTAAGTAGGGCAGATTTTTGGGAGCCTGTTCCCTTTTCTTTAGATCTAGGTTTTTAATTTATTTTGCGAGTTGTTTATCCTTACTTTGTTTGTGCATAAGTAGCTAAAAAAAAAAAAAAACAACACGAGCTACCTGCTAGAAGCTGCCTGCCCTTAGGTCGAATAATTTAGGATTGAATGAGCAGCATCTAGATCTAACTTCTTGTCTTGCATATTGCATGAAGAACACTGGAATCAGGTATGCACTTCTAACTTTGCATTTCTACCTGTCATGCAAATGCATTTGGATTAATTTTTAGACCACATAATCTGTCTGAAGCGATCTAATAAAGTGGTCACATTTAATTTTTTGAAAAAGGACTAATTAAAAGAGGGACATTTAAAAATCAAGGACTTGATTTTCAAACGTGGCTTGCGATTCAAAATTCAAAATCTTTTGCGGTGTATGCATGGTTATATCTCTTACACCACGGCACGCATTTAGACACTCCTAGGTCTTGGAACTACTAGGACAAGAGCCCTCTTATCGTTGGAATCTGAAGTGTTCGGAACTTAAGATCAAAGGCTTTTTAAATCCAAAGAGAGGGATACCCTGTCATGGATTTTTGGGGGTAGTTAAGAAGCACTGCGAAGGCACAGCTTCAAAGGAAGGCTTAGGCCTACTTGCATCCCTCAATCTTCCATCTTTGGAGTTGCTCTACCATTTGAGATTTAGGGAAGAACACCTAAACTCCAACTAGGTCTTTTTAGGCATTTCGAAGGTTGACAATAGGCACGTAATTGATTGGGCAACTTTCTTTGTCACCTACAATTTGAACTAAAGTCAAAATCCTAAATTCATAAAGACTGAACAAGTCCTTTTGAATTGTGTTTGTAGTGCATGCTTGGTAGGCGATCTCTTAGGAGACAACTTGTGTTTGATCCTGAATCTAAAAGAATCTTAAGAAGAAACCTTCTAAGGGAAGAAATGGTTGGTCAAAGGAGCCTTAAGAAATATTTCATTCCAACTAATCAAGCTGGCCCTGCACTACGTAGACCTGGAGGGGACAATCCTTATGAGATCAAAAGTAGTACCATATCTTTGCTGCCCTCCTTTTATGGTATTGCTAGGGAAGAACCTTACAGGCATATAGAGGAATTCACCGAGGTCTGTTCCACGGTGAAGCTGCAGGGTTCATTGATGATGCTCAAATGCGGACCCTCTTTCCTTTCTTCCTCAAGGACAAAGCCAAGTATTGGTATCATACCCTTGATGATATTAACACTTGGGATTCCTTGAAGAAGGAGTTTTTGAAGAAGTACTTCCCCATGAGCAAAACAAATCACTTTTGGAGGGAAATTATGAGTTTTGTTCAAAAGGATGGGGAAGCTTTCCATGATGCGTGGGAGCGCTTTAATGACCTGTTGAGACTTTGCCCACATCACCAGGTGCCTAAGTTGTAACTGGTTGAAAGGTTCTACACCGGACTTAATGATTCGCATAGGCAGACTGTGGATAGTGCCTGTGCAGGAACCTTTCTATCTAAGACTAAGGATGAAGCTTGGAACCTTTTTGATACTTTGAGTGAGAATTCTATTCACTTGAATTCTACCTACATGGATAGCAAACCCACTCTCATGCAAAGAAAGTTGGAGGCGAATGAGGCAAGGGACACCCAGAATTTAGCCTATCAGATTCAATTATTGAATCAAAACATGGAAAGGCTTATGTCGAGCCTGAGCCAATTCGTATCTAACACCTCCACATCCCAAGCTTATGAATGCTCCATTTGCCAAGGCAATACACATGCCACTGTGGATTGCCACTTGGCCTCCCAATTCCCTGAGCTTGTATAGGCGGATCTGAATGCCGCTCAAGGGTTTTGTCCTAGACCTCGTAATGACCCTTTTTCCAACACTTATAATGAGGGATGGAGGAACCACACAAACTTTTCATGGAGACAAGGAAATGTCTCAAATTCAGGGAATTATAAACCACAATCCTTTCAAAACCATCAAATGAACCAACCTCAGACCTTTGCCCAACCTAAGACCTCTGAGATGGGTGAATTGAAGGCAATGTTGAGAACTATGCAAGAAAGTCAAAGTGCCATCATCCAATCTCATGACAAGGCTATACATGAGATGAAATCGTAGATAGGACACCTTGTTGAGGCCGTTAGATAGAGGGAAACTGGGAAACTTCCCAGTGCTGCTGAGGAGAATCCTAAAGGAAAAGGGATTGTCTTTAGGGAGCATGCTTAGGCAGTGACTATTCTGAGGAGTGGGCAAGAAATTTCCAAACCCGATGCTCCTATAGTCTTACCCTCTGAAAAACCATTGTTGAACGTACGAATTGCTACGCTAACGTGTTTGGTTTTAAAACCTTGTCGTTGTAGCTTGAAAGCGAAGAACTCATGTTCAACAAATAAAATTTATACCGAAATAAAAATTCCAGGTCGAATACAGGGAGGCGGATGTTTGATTTAAAAAACTACACATTTGTTCTTATTTGTCACGAAGTAATTCAATTTAAAACTATCTAACTATTTACAATAAATAGAAGAGAGAGAGTATAAGAGAGAGAGAATATTACAAACAAAAATCAAAATGAGATGTAGAATAAACGTAGAATTTCATCATTAGAATGATTGTTTATTACACTAGAAAGTGGGAAAATGATTACACTAAAAAGCAATAAATCTACTCTAGAAAGCATTAAAAGAATAGAGGGAGATATATCCTCCTCGACGGTCGCTTGGAGGATGAGCAGAACTATTCTAGAAAGCAGTAAATCTATACTAGAAAACAGTAAAAAGAATAGGGTGAGAGATATCCTCCTCGACAGTTGCTTGGAGGACGAGTTGGACGGGACGACGCCTGGACGAAGGAGGATGAAGTAGGACGAAGGAGGACGAAGTAGAAGAATGGGAATGGGGTAGCACATCATCGTCGTCGCGGGATCCACTTCCGAAGGGGGACGAAAATTTGGACTTTATCTCACGAGAAGCATCCCGAGTGTGGGACAAGCTTCTCTTGAGCTTTGGAGAGGTAGCGAAGAGAAGGAAGGGATGAGAATTTCGTGTGGAGGGGGTCTCCTTTTATAGTTGCAAGGAGTGGGGGCAAATTGGTCATTACATCTTTAAAACATTAAATAAGGGGTCTTTAGTGACGGATAAAACCGTCGCTAAAGCCCCATCGTGGGCGTTGAACGTGTGGCAGCTGGCTTCCACGCGTGCCTAACGCTCACCGCACGTCCAGATCGCACCTTCTCCTGCCTCGCTGCACGCCTGCCCGCGTTCGATGGCGCGTCCTCGCCTCGCGTGAAATAGCGCGTGGGCGCTATTGGATGATCTGAGCCGCCCACAGCCAATCGGGCGGTCACCTTTAATCGCGCGTGCCTGCAAATCGTGAGTCGAGCCTGCATCTTGTGAATGCGTAATGCCTCGCGACCACTATGCTACGCGAAGGAATGTGTCGCGCGGACGATTTGAGGTGCATGTGTCCACAGCCATTGGATCAAGATCCAACGATAAAGAAGGGCGGATGCGGGGGCTTCAGTGGTTGCGTGCGGGCGATTAGGCGGCCGAGATGGCACCACATAGAGCCACCTTGGCCGTCCATCTTCTAGATGATGTAGATGGTGCCACGGGTGTCGGATTGACTCGATTTTTGTGTTGTTAGGCTACGATCGTCGATCCGAATCCATCCCTGCGGTCGGATTTGTCGTTTGAAGTGTGGATTTACACCATCTTGGCTCTTGATCTTTTAGGGTTCCCCGATCACTATCTGATGCTACAGATGTCTGATTATGGCGATCTTGGAGTCGTTGAACTCCAATCGTCGCCCTGATCACATCTGTACGGTTGGATCTGAGGCCCCGATAAAAAGTTTTCCCTATCCAAGCACATAAAAGTAGACAATTAACCTCCATTTTATTCAAACTACTCTAAATTCAAGATGATGCATGTTATGCAATATTTATAGCATGCAATGCAATCCTGTGCTTAAGAACATGCATAAATAGACATCTTAAGTAGTGTAAATGTGTTTACATCAACCATCCACCTCGACTTTCACCCCCACCAGAGAAGACTTGCCCAAATCTTCTTCGCTTGAAATCACCTCACCGAAAGAAGTTGCCCCAGTTCCAACCCTTACTCGACATGACAACCCTTCCACCCAGAGATCGAGAGTGCCCTTTCCAAAGTGCTTATCCACCTCTGGACAGACTTCTGTTGGCTCATCTGGAGCCAAAGATAAGATGGATGAGATCATGGAAACTTTCAAGCAAGTGCATATTAACCTGCCTTTGCTTGAAGCTATTAGGCAGATTCTGTCTTATGTCCGCTTCTTAAAGGACCTGTGCACGAAAAAGCGGCAGTCTAGGAAGTAGGTCCAATTAAAAGTTGTCCTGCCTGATTCTATTAGCTCAATTGTTCAACATGGCACACCCCTGAAACTTAAGGACCCAGGAGCCCCGTACATCTCAGTGGTTATTGGTGACTTACAGATTGATGAGGCTCTACTTGATCTGGGTGCGGGGGTGAACATCCTTCCGAGTTACGTGTATGAACAACTTGGAGGAGGCAATCTGAAGCCTAGCCCAGTAATCCTCCAAGTTGCTGATCGATCACTTAAGACACCGTGGGGAGTTTTGGAAGATGTCCTCATAAGAGTGAAGGATTTCTTCTTCCTTGTTGACTTCTTAGTTTTGGACACTGACCCTACCAACAAGCCAACCAAACCCTCCATCATTTTGGGTCACCCCTTCCTTGCAACTTCTCATGCTTCAGTCAATCGCAATATTGGGGCATTGAAAATGGGCTTTGGGAATAGGAAAATCTGGCTTAATGTATTTGATGCTTACAAACAAGCCGGGCTTGAGGATTGTTCTCAAGTTGAGGTGATAGATGACCTGATTGAAGAGGCAACCCCTGCAATGTTATGTAATGACCCCCTTTAGCATGTCATGCTAAATGAGCATTCCCATCTCTTGGAGGAATGTGAAGGGGATATACTAGAACTTGAGGAGTTGCTAGGTGTTTCTGCTGAGTCTCTTTCCCCATCATCTCTACCCAAGGTAGATCTACTACCTGAGATGGGGACATCTATTATGAAACCCTCAACCATACAAGCCCCTGACCTTGAGTTGAAACCCCTCCTTGACACTCTCAAGTATGTCTTCCTAGGTGCCAATGATACGCTCTCCGTTATCATTTCGGCTATGCTATCTGACGCACAGGAGGGAGCCCTGATTGAATGCTTGTCTAGGCACAAGGAAGCTATTGCTTGGAGCATTGCTGACATTAAGGGTATTGACTCTACACTCTGCATGCACCACATTTATATTGAAGATTCCATCAAGCCATTTAGGGACATGCAGAGACATTTGAACCCAAATATGAGGGAGGTGGTTAAAAAGGAAATCCTGAAGTGGTTGGACACTGGGATCATATATCCCATTGCAAATAATAAATGGGTAAGTCCTATTCATGTGGTGCCAAAGAAGGCAGGCTTTACTGTGGAATTTAATGACCAAGGTGAACAAGTTGTGACTAGACCCTCAACTGGATGGAGGGTCTGTATTGATTACCGCAAGCTGAACACCGCTACCCAGAAGGATCACTTTCCCTTGCTTTTTATTGATCAAATTCTCGAGAAATTGGTGGGGAATAAGAACTATTGCTTTCTCGATGGATATTTTGGGTACAACCAGGTTGCAGTCTTCCCTGATGACCAGGAGAAGATGACGTTCATGAGTCCTTACAGTACCTTTGCATTCAGGCATATGCCGTTTGGATTATGTAATGCCCCTGCAACCTTCCAGTAGTGTATGATGTCCATTTTTTCTGATATGATTGATGGGTGTGTTGAAGTGTTTATGGATGACTTCTCCATTTATGGCTCATCTTTCGACCAGTGTCTCCTGCACCTGGAGAATTTGTTGAAGCGATGTAAGGAGACTGGTTTAGTTCTCAGTTGGGAGAAAAGTCACTTCATGGTATAGAAAGGAATTGTACTTGAGCATGTTGTGTCTGAGTGAGGCTTGGAAGTAGATAAAGCTAAGATTAATTCTATTTCCAAACTCCCATTGCCCACGAATGTCAAACAGATTAGATCCTTTTTGGGCCATGCCAGCTTTTATAGGCGCTTTATTAAAAATTTCAGTAAAATTTCTAGGCCACTTTGTGACCTGTTGGCGAAGGAATCTTCCTTTAATTTTGATTCAAAAGTGTGTCAAGGCCTTTCAAACTCTGAAAGAGGCCTTGATCTCTATGCCTATTCTCCGAGCTCCTGATGGACACTCCCATTTGAGTTGATGTGTGATGCTTCAAATTATGTAGTGGGAGTAGTCCTTGGACAAAGGGTTGAGGGAAGACCTCATGTGCTGCATTATGCTAGCAAGACTTAATCGAACTGCAGCAAAACTGCATCGTCACTGAAAAGGAATTACTTGCTGTAGTTTTTGCTTTGGAGAAGTTTAGGCTTTATCTTCTTGGGTCTAAGGTGGTTATTTTCACTGATCATGTGACAGTGAAACATTTCATTGTGAAGAAAGATTCTAAACCACATCTGATTAGGTGGATCCTACTCCTTCAAGAATTTGATTTGGAGATACGTGAAAAGAAAGGAGTAGAAAATGTTGTGGTTGACCACCTGTCTCGCCTTCCACTTAATGACTCTCTATCTAGAGACATCCGTGAGACATTTCCTGATGAAACCCTTATGGTAGTAACACCAACTTCACCTTAGTATGCTGATACTGTAAATTACTTGGTCACTGGAGAAACTCCTGGCTCTTGGGATGAGCAGAAAAGAAAGAGATTCATTTCCCAAGCTAGATACTTTCATTAGGAAGAGTCAGAATTATTTAGAATTGGACAAGGCCAAGTATTGAGACGATGTGTACCTAAAGAGGAACAATAAAGTATGCTGAGTTTTTGCCATGAACTTCATTGTGGAGGATACTTTGGCGCTAAGAAAATTGTTTTTAAGGTTCTCCAGTTCATTTTTGGTGGCCTTCATTATTTAAGGATTCTCATAATTTTGTTCAGGCTTGTATTAGATGTCAACAGACTGGAATTATTGGGAAGAGGAATGAGATGCCTCAACACCTTATTCAATCTGTTGAAATTTTTGATGTGTGGGGAATTGACTTTATGGGCCCCTTCCCTTCGTTCCATGGTTATGAATATATCTTTGTGGCACTTGATTATGTCTCTAAATGGATAGAGGCCATTCCTACGCATACAAATGACCACTTTGTGGTTTTGAAATTTGTGAAGGCCAATATCATATCTCATTTTGGCTACCCTAAGACCATTATAAGTGATGGGGGACCTCATTTCCAAAACCACCACTTCAATCGGCTACTCAGGAGTTTGGGAGTGACTCACAAGGTCGCTACCCCTTACCATCCTCAGACGAGTGGCCAGGTTGAAGTGTCGAATAGGGAGCTAAAAAATATTTTAGAAAAGACCGTTAGACCTGATAGGAAAGACTGGTCCCAAAAGCTTGATGATGCTTTGTGGGTGTATTGAATGGCATATAAGACTCCTTTGGGTACATCTCCCTTTCGAGTTGTGTATGGGAAAGCATGCCATTTACCCGTTGAGCTGGAACATAGGGCACTTTGGGCTATTCGAAGTGTTAACATGGATTTAGAAAGGGCGGGTAAGGCACGACTTCTGGAATTAAGTGAGCTTGAGGAGCTGAGGAATGATGCTTATGAGACCTCTCCAGCTTATAAAGAGAGAACTAAGGTCTTGCATGGTAAGTATATCCTTAGAAAGACCTTTGAGCATAACCAACAAGTCTGGCTTTTCAATTCCAGACTTAAGCTTTTTCCAGGGAAATTAAAATCTCATTGGGATGGGCCTTACATAATCACTAAAGTGTTTCCACATGGAGCGTGGAGATTAAAAGCCCTTCCTCTTCAGCAACTCCCTTTATCGTCAACGATCAACGGTTAAAACCATACATTACTTTGGATGGCCATCTGGTTGACGAGGTCACTCTTGAGGAGCCTTAGCTCCTGCCATTTTCCGCCTCAGGTAATGTCTTCCTTTAACTGTTTTGCTTCCAATGAGGACATTGTTTGAACCAAGCATGGGGGAGAGGACCTGAGGCATCTATTTATAGCATGTCTACATTTTGCATTCATTCATGCATATTTCATTCAAAAAAAAAGAAAAAAGAAAAATTGAGCTTAACTGCCTGGGCCTTGCATTCTTAAGCAAATCAGAACTTTAGGTTAGACTAAGTTGATTCTAGGTGTCGAACTTTAGAAGCTAACTGAGCTATTAGCTTTAGACCTTTAGGGTCCTTTGTGGATTTAAAAACTTAAGTAAGAGTTAAGTTGCAGACCATTCCTCAAGAGGTTAAGGAAGGAAAGCTAGGGATTGAGTTAAAGGCGGGGTAGTACCTGGAGTCTTGTTCTACCTTTTGGTTTATGGGTCCTTGTAACCCAAGTATCCAAATTTCACACACTTGGTCTTGTGTAAGTGATCACCTTAATTCCTTTCTTAAAAGAAAATTTGGTTCTCTTAGTGTTGACTTAGGAGAAGCTTGAAAACACAATTTGATTGGAAGAGTTCTTGCCGCAAAAGAGGTGGAGTATATACTCACCTTGAGGATGCGATGATAACATGTTACCTCCTCAGCGCTTGTCTCTTAGGATATCCATCCTACTGGAGGCATGTAAGCGCATTGTGCGGTTCAGGTACCATGGGCGACCCTATCTCGATGTGCCGATTGCCACAGGCCTGAATTCGCTTAAGAAATCCATGGGCGATACTATCTCGAAGTGTCAATTGCCAAGAGTTCTTGGGGTCGCTATGGGCGGTGCTATCTCGAAGCATCGAAAGCTAGGCACCCTTCGAGGTATGGTGATGGGGACAATGAATTCGACACAGACTATGTTGATAGCTGATCCAAGGTTAGACTTAGAGGAATAAAATATATATATATATATTAAAAAAATATATATATATCCTTTTTCCTCATTAGGTTGGTAATCATACCAACCTCAAATAACTCTGTCCAATGCACATGCATGGATGCTTTAATCTCAGGGATCAAGAAACCTTAGGGTAGAGTCAAAAATCAGGGAAACTTGTACCTGCAACTCGTCTTTAGCTGACCTAGTCTGTAACTTAGCAACTACTTGGGAGCCTTAGGTCTAAGACCTGAACTCAACATTCTTCTAAAGGAAGATCGATTGGGTTGGCTAATCTACTTGGAGTGCTAGGTTATTGCTTAGATTTGCTAGGGACTAGCAAAAACTAGGCATGGGGGTATTTGATTAACCCATATTTGTGGGCTATTTAAGTATTTAAGTGCCTAGACATTTAGTTAATTCTAACATTTATTTAGCATGCGTTAGAATGTAAACAGATTAATTTATATTTCTGATTTAATTACATAATTCATGCATTGCATTCATAATTAAAGGCATTTGGAATTGACTTAGAATGGCATTAGGTGCATTACATGCATTGTTTCAATTAACATAGAACTTAAGGATTTGTGTATAAATAATCTGAATATTTTATTTTATTAATTCTTCTTCCCGCAGGCAACCGCTCCACTTCCTCCGCCTGCGCATTCAATCTTCGGTTTAGAATGCCTGCACTAAAGACCCCATTCACGGAGGAGCGGGAGAGATGGATCTGATCGGGGGCAGTTGCGACTACTAGGGAGAGGAGGAGGCAGCTGTGCTCGCGGAGGCCACCACCCCTTTCCTCACTACGTAGAGAACTTCTTTTCTCATCCACTCCTCACCACCGGCCTCAACTGCGGCAGTGCGACTCCACCACCATGGGTGTGTGGTGTGACAGCCCACACCGCCAAGAGTCCCTGCATCACCGTGCTTCATCTTCCCTTCCACACGCAACTCCCATCTGTTGCACACACCTCGCCAGCTCCCCACCACGCACCTCCTGTAGTATGCACCTTGTGCGCACCCTCGCTCCACCAGCTTGCGCACGCCCTTGCCGCATGCAGCAGCCGCCCGCCCCTCTGCATGCGTACGCACCCCCCACTCCTCAGCCCCCTTCCGCAAGCAGCATGCACAGCCGCACACTCTCTAGCACCATTCCCACTCCCGCTGCTACTGCGCGCGCACCTCTGCCCGCAGCAACCGTCGCGCGCTCCTCGCAGCTAAAGCCGCATGCCCAACAGCAGCAACCGGCTTCGCCCACCAGCAGTGCACGCATAGTGTGCTCTACTCTAGCTGGTGTCGTGGCCTGTGCACACGCCTGGCTCCTTCTTCTTCTTCTTCTTCTTCTTCTCTGCCGACCGAAGGTACCCAAAGCCACCACAAACACAGCCATCAAATCCAGCCATGAAACTTCGCGTCGGGAACTCCATCGGACTCACCTCGACTCCTTGAGCACAAGTACGCTTCCGGTCGCACCAATCAACCACCCGACTGCCGGTCGGAGAGCCTCACCGTCGACGGCTTCTTCCACTTCTGCTGGCGACCACCGATGATCGTTCGGACCGCCACCACTACCATTGAAAAGCTCTCGTCGCTCTTATCCTTCTCCGAGCTTCCCGTGGGCTACCATCACCTCCTCTTTCGCACGCACAAAGGAACCAAATCCTCTGTTTTTGGGTTAATTAATATTTACATTTGAATGCCATTGACAAATTTTCATTTTTATTTTAATATTTGATATATTGAGTGAAATTGCAACTTCATGCTCATGCTTTCTCATAATTGCTTGGCTTTTGTTATTCATATCTTTTGACATTGGTTTTGGATTAAGATGTACACAAATTCTCTTTAATACATGTGCAATTGGAAATTACAGAGAATGATCACATATTTATTGAATATTTTAGTGAGGAAAATTGCACATATAACCTTACATATTCGAGTTATTGTGTCTTCTTTTCGTTGCATTTCATGTTAGATTTGACTATGGATTTCGCACTTGATTGAACGAATATGAGAAAAATATTCGTGTATTTATTGCATCATTGTCTCCTTATGGACACGACCCACTCTTCTGTGAGTGGTTTAATTTTTATTTTAATTATTTTGTTAAGCGATTTTCCACAATTTTGTTACTAAAACGACAAATCATCTTATTCACATTATTCGAAAGAGAAAATTGTCTTATCACTATCCACCAAGTTACTTCGGTTCCTCATGCGTGGGCTCGATTCGAGACTTCCATCCCTTGCGAGTAGGTTGTAGGCACCAACGAAAGTTGGCCTAGGAAGCGTAATTCTTGCAAAACTTGTTTGACCACCAACTGAATACTTAATTCTAAGACCTAGAATCTACTAAAAGTAGATTCCACTGTATTTGTGTTTGTTTTGACAGTGGTAGAACTCTCTAGGAAGTTTCTATTTTTATTCTGATTTCTTCTAAGTCCTAAGGGGGTTAAACCTATTTGGCTTAAAAGGAAATTGATTACCCTTACTCCTATCAGCTAAATTATCAGAACCCATACTACCCATCTTTTAATCTTGATCTCATGCCCCGAGCATATCCATCCTTTAATGGGTATAATGACAATTCATGGGATCAATCCTATTCCTATCCTGGGAGAACTGGCCCGATAACTCCCACTTTTTAACAAAGCCTAGGAGTGGAATTTTACAATTTGCAAACACCCAACCCTCCCACCCTTCATGATTTTCCTTATCGAAGTTGAACCGATACCCCCAGGCAACCAGAGCTTGAGATTGACTATCCTCCCCAATTTGATAGCAGTAGCCTCTCCTCTTTTATGATAGAAATGCAAAACCAACGAAAAGAAATGATGGAGTCTATGGGAGAGATGTTGAGGAATAGTCAACAATTAAATAAGGAAATTAGACAGCTTAGCTACTCTCTTACTATTGATTTTGATCCCTACCTGTACAACCCTGATCATCAAAATAATTTTGAGGAAACCAATGACAATAGGGATCCCATTTTGAGTAGCTATCACTTAGACTCTCCCCATAAGAAATGGCCACTAGAGGAGAATGACCCTAGTGATTATCCACTCGAGCTATATTGGAGTCAAAAGAAAGGGAAGATGGTACCTCTTAAGGACCTTGACCCCGATGACAGTATTTTTCTTACCCCTGATAACCCGAGTCAAGGTCATATTGTTCATGCCACTTCCCCTATTAATCATGTGGTGGAACCCCATTCTACCCTTAGTGAGCCCAATCCCAATCCTCCACTTAGGGAATCAACACCTACCATTCAGCATTCTAAGGATTTAAATGCACCTAATGAAGGTGACCCTAAGGGAATGGAGGATGAATTGGATCAATTTTGGTCTCAGGGATACAAAGATTCTATTTTAGAGGAGGATGATAACCTAATAGAGTAACCCAGACTTAGAGTTTGGGGTGAATTTTGAGGGGATTATGTGTTATTTGGGGACTTACCCCCAGAGGATATTAATGATTTGGTGAAATCCAGATTCCTTCCTACTTTTGATTTTGAAAAGCATCCTTTGCAAAATCAGGAAGATATAGAGTTGAGATTGGAGGAAGACGAACACAATAGTGAGAAGCCTAGAAGAGACTTTGATAGGGAAAATACGCGATTTTATAAATGGAGATTTTAATGTTGTAGCGCGCAAATCCACTTTCACTTTTAAATTTCTAAACCTAGATAGTATGGTATCTAGGGTCATCCAAGGAGGCAATTTTGCAGTTATAAATCTCTTACTTGAAATTGGAAATCACCTTTCTTTTTATATTTTTGGAATATGAGAATTTTTTTAGTTTTTGAAACAACGAGAGTGATAGCGAAATTGAAGCGAGAAAGCGACTGCACCTAAGTGACAAGCAAGTTCTCTTTCTAAGCTCACTCTAGGTAGGTGGAAACATAGAGTAATTAGAGAGAGAGTGGGTGCACACTAGGAAAAAGTAACAAAATGCAACTAGAAATGCAACAAAAATTAAAGAAGGTAAAATTTTACTAAAGGAAGATATTGTTTTACAAGTAGAGGAATGCTTCTACTAAATAGAAAAAATCAACAAAATAAAAGCTCAATATCCTCCTGATGATGATGATGAAGATGGAAGGGTCCTTGCTTCAATTGTGGCTGCTCCCGTAGTTGAAAAGGATTCCTCCTTTCTCCTTAAATTACTCCTTTAAGGTATGTACTCCTCCTGGCAAGCCCTAGTTGGGCATGCCCTAGCTTCTCCACAGGTGGATGGTTTCCACCTCAGAAGCTCCTCCAAGGGTGGGCGTGTCCACCCTTAAGACCTCCTCCAAAGATCCTCCTTGCTTGGCTTCTTCCCTTGGTTGGTGTGGGCTTAAGAGAGGAGAGAAGAGAAGAGGGGAAGGCACCAAAGGGATAGAGTGTCCCCTTAATCTTCTTCTTCTTCTTCTCTTGGCCTTCTATGTAGGTGGAAGTATAGGTAGAAAATATGTAGCCAAAGGTGCTCCAAAATGGTGGTATGTGTTGACCTTTTATAGATAAGGCAGGTGATGAGAACATCATCATGAACCCTAACTAGCTCATTTTGACTTAAGAAAGAGAATAAAAGCTCCTACATAACCTAGAGAAGGGCCTAATTCAAGGAATAACTGTTCTGAGAAGAAAATATGAAACAGAGGGTAAAACTTTAATTTTACCATTGCAGTACATCAACGGGATTTCTCAGAGGCTAAACATAGGTCAAATGATCTTAAGAAGATGACAAGTGGGTTGGTTCAGTCAGAAATGTGTTCATGTGCAATCTAAGAATTAAATGACATCTTGTAATCCTAAAACAGACCCGCTTAATTCAACAAGGTTCTGGTCAGGATAAAAATCAACTAAACCCTCTAAAATTCATGAAAAAATATCCCCTAGGGCTTAGAACCTTCAATTTAGCCTTTGAAACCTATTTTGACCTAAATAGGGGTCCTAGCTAATTACTTGACCTAATTTGGGTTTTTGTATAAAATATCCAGTCAAACATGGTCAAACCTAAAATTCAACTTCACCATTGAATTCCTTAGGTCCAAATTAGGTTTTTACCAAAATTTAGACCTAAGGGGAGGTCATCTTGACCTACTTTGCAAAATAGTCCACCCAATTACATTTTGACCCCTATCTTTTGAAAACCTTTACGTAGACCCCCCTAACTTCCTCGCCACCCTTTGCAATTAGGTCCCTCCACCATTAAAGCGGAGGAGTCCTACTTCGGCGAGGAATTGAGGGGGATTTCTCCCTGATTCCTCAGAGATCTCCTCTCAGATTTGAAAGGGAGATTCTATGAGGAATTTCCTTTCATCTGAACGCAATTACAAGGTCTGATTTGCACCCAATCTCTCGTGCGAACGCACGAGAGATATGGGTATCTCCCACATTCCTTCTCCAGCGAGGACTCTTGTGCTTGGAAGCTTGTCTTCCAAGCACAAGAGCCTCTTCCAGCACCTATAAAGAGACCCCCTGATCTGGCCGCTCCCATTCAGCTTGGCTTGGCCGGAGAATCACCTCCAATTTCTTCCCTTCTCCTCCGGCCAAGTGTCCAGCAGGCTTCGGTAACCTCTCCTCCTTCTCGTCGCTCTGCCACAATACTAGTGGCAGAGTCTTCTCCACCTCCGTCGTCCGCGTCGCACCATACCTACACACGTGCCTCCAGCCACTTCATCGTCGTCGTTCTCCCTCCACTAGACTCATCTTCTTCGGCGGTGGTAGGTACGGCCAGCCGCCCTTCTATCCCCTTTCATCCAGTTAGTTAGGTCAAACCTCTTCCCCTCTCTCTCCTCTTTATTTCCCTTATTTTTATTTCTATTTTTATCCCCTCGACGCCGCAGACTACCACCATCGTTCTCATCTCCGACCGACCACCGGTGAGGTGTCTCTATCACCTCCACACCTCCATCCACCTCTCTAGGCCCCTCATAACCTCCGCCATCACCCACTAATCATCATCCACCCCTCCACTAACCTCCAATACCTCCATACTCGCCCATCAAACACACACACTTTCACGGCCACAGAGCGACCTAGGCACGCACGCCTAGGCCACCCCGTGGCCAGCCACCTACCGCTTCACCTTCGCCGTGCCATGGTGAAGCTCCCCATGTGGTTTAATGAGGCTGTCAGGATGTATTGAGTGAAGTTCAGGTCCGATCCCTTTCGGCCATTGGAGCACGAGCAAGGAGCTTGCAAGCTCACTCCAGGCCACATTGCTCTAGGGCTCCAGGTCCAGGTGGTGCAGGTTGGTCTCCCGCATACATCCGTCCAAGAAATTGGCTTTGAGAAGTCTTGCAACCATAGCAATTGAGCGAAGTCCTCCTGCAGGTGCGCGAGAGAAGTGGGTGGGACTTTTAGTCCCACCTCGGAAAGTCAGGAGCGCGATGCGTAACATAAATTGTTTTTGTGTTTCCTTCTCTTTGCCTCAGAACACGGGGTGAGTTCCCTTGCCACGCCTCGTCTGCAACCCATGCCTCCACGGACCTGGCTGACCAACCTATTTAACCTTGCACTCCTTGCGCACCACCCACGCCGGTGCGCCTGGACCCAGGTGCGTAACTTGACCCGATTACCGGCTGGCTCTGGGAGAGAGAACCCAAGAGAGAAATAGAGAGAGAGTGTACGCGGGAAGGGTAGGGGATAGGTTTTGCACTCTTGTGTGTGTAGAAAGAGGGAGAAGCTGAGAAGCTAAGGCAGGAAGGAGAAGGAAGGAGAATGCAGCAAGGAAGAAGACGTAGCCAAGCCAGAGAAGGAAAGGAAGAAGGCACTGTAGCAAAGGAGCTAAGGAAGAAAAGGCAAGGGCCAAGAAAGCAAAGGCAAAGAAAGAAGAGCCAAGCCAGAGAAGGAAGGAAGAAGGCACTATAGCAGAGAGGGTGCGGCTGAAGAAGAAAGGCAAGGCTAAGGTAGAGGAAAGGAAGAATAAGAAGGAAGGAGAAATCAAGGAAAAAGAAGGCCAAAGATAGAGAAGAAGAGAAAGAGAAGCCAAGGCAAGCATGTAGAGAAAGAGAAGAACCAAAGAGAAAAGAGAAGAAGAAAGAAGAAAAAGGCAAAGCTGAAGGAGAGAAGAAAAGAGAGAAAAGGAAGGAGTCGTAGAGAATCAAAGGCAGAGAAAGAGTAAGGAACCAAGAGAAGAAAAAGAAGGCAGAAGAAGAGTAGCCGCAGAGAAAGAAAGAAGAAATCAGAGAAGGAAGAAAAGAGAAGAAAGAAGAAGCCATCAGAGAGAGAGAAGAAAGAAGAAAGAACAAACAATTTCTTTTTACATTTCTATTCTCCTCTTTAGCTTTCATATACTTTTAATCTCATTCAATTATTGTTGAACATCATATTTTGATTAATTTGAGATTGTGATTTTAGTTTTTAAAATACCAATTTTCTCCTTGTCTTCGACCTCGGATACATAGGTTTTCGAGTAATAAAATTCTTATCTGTTTTCAACGCGATTTCATTTATACTACAACGCAACATCTTTTAAAAACCGATTTCATCTCGTTAACATTTTGGCACCATTGCTGGGGAGCAACACACAATTTATCAATAATCTCTACATTATTTTTGATTATATGGAACACTAACTTGTCCTATTTTGCTTTGTTGTGATCTTGCAAGGTATTTCATGAGAAGATCTCCCACGCAAGTCAACCACTTCAGGGTAGGTAATCCCTTTTCTTCCCTAATCCACCTCCTAATCCTGGGAAGACAAAAGGAAGTAATCAATTAGGAATCACTTACCTTCTATTTATAGTAATTACCATCTTTAAGGCAAAGGTTTCCTGGTTTTGTGAAAATTTTTCAAAAACTTATTGAAGTAGAAGCGATTTTTAGAGCCAACCACACAAATTCTTGTGCCTAGTAGAAATCACGCTTAATCTCCGCGGACAACACACTTCTTGTTTTAAGTCCAAAGAGAACTTTTTTGAAAAGAAAAGAAGATTGGAAGTAGAACCAAATTAGGGTTTCTACAGTAGGGTTTTTGGAGTGCTAGTCACACATGCTTGCTAGTTCACACATGCCTGTTTAAAAGGAAACAAACCTACCCGCATCAATGTACTACCCAAGCCCTTGATTGAAAAGATCTAAGCAAGACAAATCCTAAAAATTGAGCTCTAAAATCACTTGAATATTAAAAACATTGGACCTAATAACCTGGGAGTCAAATCAGGGTGATCTCTAGGTCTTGACCTAGAATCATTCTGTCATCTTTAGGGCAGGTCAGGTGAAGTTGACCCCTTGGGTCAACCAACCTCCAAATTAGGTCACAACACCAAAACATCTAAAGTTCAAGTGAAAACCCTAAATCACCTTTGATCTTAAAAGTGGTAGACTTAAGAGGTCAAGGTCCCCATTCTGGTTTACCTGGAATCTCAGTGATAAGAGAGGTTGGGTGGGGGAAACCCTATAACTCGTGGGGATTCTCTACCATGTAGGGGTCTTTGCGGGACTCTCCCTCTCCGGCTACCTAGGTAATTCTCAGGTGGACGACCTTCTGATCCAGGGGTATCATCCACACTGAACCTCCATAGTCATCCAAACATCTTTGGGTGTCTCGATTGGGTCAAAAACACCTCCAGTCTCTTCATCTCTTCTCTTTACAGCACACACATACATTTTCAAGTGGGACTTTTTAGTCAGATTTAATCGCTTCTCAACTTGATTTTACATTGTGATCTAAACTCTGATTCTACATTTTGATTCCACCAATTGATCCAAAAATGCAGCCAAATTACTTAGGACTACCTTTAAAAAAACCTGAATCATAGAGATCCATGAGAGATAGGATGGTTGAGGATGACCTTGACTTCTATGAAATTGAATATAAACCCTCAACACCAATAGATGACATTCAAGTTAATGTACCAACAACCACAACCTTCATCATAAACTATGCCCAAGTATTATTGACTGAAGCCACAAACAGATCAACCCGAGACATTCTCATCACAGTATATTGAGATAGAAAAGTTACACAATTTTGAATACCTTCAATGCATGACAAATACTGTACTTTGGGAACAACACCAAGATGATCTTGAAAAATGGGAAGAGATAATGAGATTATTAAAACAAATTATCGATCAACAATACCTGTACACACCCCATACAGAGGATGAACCATCTTGGGGTAGTATTGAGGATCAATCCGATTTCCTAGATCTCAGGTTTGAGGCACAGAGTCGTTATGGATTCCCATCCCAGATGGAGTACAATGTGCCTAATAATGAAGAAGGTTGGGAAGTTCCAATTGTAGGAGAACACAATATAGAGCCAACCCTAGAAAATGGATCACCAAGCATAGAATTCCAAAACTCCTGCAATAATGAGATTAGAACTGAACCTCTCAAGGGTATAAATCCCACCCCTTATTCTGATAAGGTGACCCTCGAAGGTTACTCGGACTTAGATTCTAGTGATTCAACCCACATCCCAAGCCTAGAATCTGGATCTGAAACTTATTGGGAAGATTACGAGGCCCCGTATGAAGAAGATCAAATTTTCAATGAAGAGTATGATTTTGGGCCTCTATTTGATGAATATCCATCGCCAACATCCTCAGAGAGATAAATCGATTTTTCGGAAGTCACTCCAATCTACGATACAGAAATCGAGGAGTCGGACGAGTGGAGTTTTGATTGGGTCTCTCCTACAAGCCTAGAACTTGAGCCTAGACCAAATAAGAACACCTTTTTGAGCTCAGAATATACATATAGGCTAGACCCCAATCAGGCTGTTAGGTCCACATCATGTGAATTATTCTATGGTGGAACTCCGGAACTCGAATCTCATTCAGAACTTGATTTTCGTAATATCTCCGATGATTTCAAATCTGACCATGATTTCGGAGAAAATTTTCTTCCTGATTACAACAAGCTAATCTATGACGTTGGCTCACATGATTCAGTCTACGACTCCGACTCTAAGGTCTCGGTTCCTGAGATCACTGATTTAAATTTAGGTTCCAGTGACATGGAATCATTTCTTTTCGATCCTCAAGAACCAAAACTAGAAAATGCTGAGAGTGATTGCAACCCAGAGTACGAATCTTTTCTCAACTCAGATTTCCATCATCCTAGAGACACTCTTCAGGCATTCACTTTTGACTTCGAAAGCTACTACGAGGACTCTCTCAGTGAAACCACTTGTCACTTCTTTCTAGAAGAGCCCTCATGCATAGTTCTCTTTGAAGCCACCTCTTCCACATATAAAAAATTGATCAAAACCCGTTTCGAACCTCGACCCGCAACCGGACTCAATTTCTATTCAGATTCCCTTCTCACTAAGCTGATTGCAGATGATTTAACTCCACACATACATCGGGTATCAAACATTGATCAGACTGAAAAACATGATCCATCATTTTCTGATCACCCCTGTAGGGTTTCCACATTATTCACTAATTATTTCTTGGACCCCTACTCTGACCAGGCTGATTCGATTCAGCCAAAACCCGAATTTACACTTTCGTATCCATCTAAGCCGCATAGCATATGGTGGGTTCCACATCTCCTGATCTACATCTACCAACCCACCAAATCAATAGGGTTTAGGCTGCATCATCAGCCTGTGAATCTCAACAAGCACCTGGTTGGACCAACCAGGCTCTTAATCAAGGTGCCTATTCTACAAAATTCTGCTAATTTGAACACTCCCTCTCCATACCATTTCCTGCTCGGCTGAAGGTGTCGAATTTAGCGCTTAACGGGAGGCAACTTGTCACTCCAAAAATTTGAGATCCGTCTATACTCCATGTCTATTGCACCCTGAGTTCAGCCTTAGATTAGTGGATCCCACCTCTAGTACACGTACCAGAGCTTGAAATCGTCCGCAAAAGTCATTCTAGACCCGTTCACCCACCCGATAAATCCTGTTCTGAGTCCCTGAACCCAATACTATTTTACAACCTCCGTTTATAATGAGGACATTGAAAAACTTAGGCATGGGGGTGGTAAAGTGCATACAAATAGAAATTAAGAAAAATCAAAAGGATTCTCACAAAAAATTCACATATGTCAAAAATACCAAAAAAATTAAAAAAATGTTGAAAAAGAACAAAAAATGGAGGAGGGAGGAAAATTTTGAAGCCACATAAAACATGAGGAAAAGAGTAAAATGACAAAAAGAAGCACAAAATGAAAAAGAAAAAGAGATAGTCATTAGTAAGAGATTAATGAAATAACTGAAGTTATAGACCACAACAAGAAAAAGAAAAAAGAAAAAAAGTGCTAATGAGATACAAAAAGAGATTAGTAGGAACACTGATCTTAGGCCTTTTGGGCTAGACTCTTAGGCTTAAAAATTCAAGTATTCGCTAAGATCTGGATAATCCTCAAGAGGTTGGGGAAAATACGAAGCTTAAGTATTAGGTATAAGGCTTAGGGAGTATTCGGCCTCGTTAATTGACCTTCAGTTTGCGGGACTTGGTAACCTAAGCACCCCAACCCACACACAGTTTGGTTCAGTACGCATAACTATCAAAATCACGCAAAAGCATTTAAATGCTCTGAAAAAAGTTGCCTAGATTAGGAGCGGCCGATCAACACAAGTTGATTTGGATGAGTTCCCGATGCGGAGAGGCATGAAATTCCCCTCGAAGATGCGTAACAACATATCATCTCTTTGGTGCTTGTCTCCTAGGATATTTACATATCCTACCGGGGGCATGTAAGCACTCTGCTGGTTCAGATGCCATGGGTGGCATTATCATGAAATGTCGATTGCCAGGGTCTGGATTCGGCCATGGAACGCCATGGGCGGGATTATCTCAAAATCTTGAAAATCAAGGTTCTGGGGGTTGCCATGGGCGGTGCTATCACAAAGCATTGATTGCTAGGGACCTTTGAGGATTGATGATGGGATGAGGAATCCGATATAGACCGTGCTGAGAAGCCAATCCGAAGCTAGAAATAAAAAGAAAAGGGAGAGAAAACTCTCCAAACAAATAAATCCTCTGTTTCTCTCTTACATAAATGCACTGCAAACTGAACCAAGGCTAAAATATGTCTCAAGCACGGGTGCTTTAACCATGGAGTCCAACGAAGCCTAGGATAGTTCTTGCGGGCCTTAAAAACCTTCGCGGAGGACTGAGGCTAGAGCTGGTCAGGTCTGAATCTTGGTTGGTACTTGAGTACCTCTAGGCCTACTGCCGGCATTCTAACCTAGTTGAAAAGAAAAAGAAAGCACTTAACTTATGAAAGAAACTCAGGGTCTAGAACAGAAGTTAAAACCTTGAAATTTTGCTAAGGGACTAGCAAAAGCTAGGCATGGGGGTATGATGAGAACATCATCATGAGCCCTAACTAGCTCATTTTAACCTAAGAAAGAGAATAAAAGCTCCTACATAACCTAGAGAACGACCTAATTCAAGGAATAACTGTTCTGAGAAGAAAACATGAAACAGAGGATAAAACTATAATTTTACCATTGCAATACATCAACGGGATTTCTTAGAGGCTAAACATAGGTCAAATGGTCTTAAGAAAATGAAAAGTGGGTTGGTTCAGTCAGAAATGGGTTCATGTGCAATCAAAGAATTAAATGACATCTTATAACCTTAAAATAGACCTGCTTAATTCAACAAGGTTCTGGTCAGGATAAAAATTTACTAAACCCTCTAAAATTCATGGAAAAATATCCCCTAGGGTTTAGAACTTTCAATTTGGCCTTTGGAATCTATTTTGACCTAAATAGGGGTCCTAGCTAATTACTTGACCTAATTTGGGTTTTTGTGTAAAATATCTAGTCAAACGTAGTCAAACCTAAAATATAACATCACCATTGGATTCCTTAGGTCCAAATTAGGTTTGTACCAAAATTTGGACCAAAGGGGAGGTCATCTTGACCTACTTTGCAAAACAGTCCACCCAATTACATTTTGACCCCTATCTTTTGAAAACCTTTGTGCAGACCCCCTTAACTTCCTCACCACCATTTTCAATTAGGTCCCTCCACCATTAAAGTAGAGGAGTCCTACTTCGGTGAGGAATTGAGGGGAATTTCTCCCTGATTCCTCAGAGATCTCTCAGATTTGAAAGGGAGATTCTATGAGGAATTCCCTTTCATCTGAATGCAATTACAAGGTCTGATTTGCACCCAATCTCTCGTGCGAACGCACGAGAGATATGGGTATCTTCCACATTCCTTCTCCAGCGAGGACTCTTGCGCTTGGAAGCTTGTCTTCCAAGCACAAGAGCCTCTGCCAGCACCTATAAAGAGACCCCCTAATCCAGCCGCTCCCATTCAGCTTGGCTTGGCCGGAGAATCACCTCTAATTTCTTCCCTTCTCCTCCGGCCAAGTGTCCAGCAGGCTCCGACGACCTCTCCTCCTCCTTCTCGTCGCTCTGCCACAATACTAGTGGCAGAGTCTTCTCCGCCTCCGTCGTTCGTGTCGCACCATACTTGCGTATGTGCCTCCAGCCCCTTCATTGTTGTCGTTCTCCCTCCACTGGACTCATCTTCTCCGGCGACGGTAGGTATGGCCAGCTGCCCTTCTATCCCCTTCATCCACTTAGTTATGTCAAATCTCTTCCCCTCTCTCTCCTCTTTATTTCCCCTATTTTTATTTCTATTTTTATCCCCTCAATGCTGCAGACCACCACCATCGTTCTCATCTCCAACCGACCACAGGCGAGGTGTCTCCGTCACCTCCACACCTCCATCCACCTCGCTAGACCCCTCATAACCTCCGCCATCACCCACTGATCATCATCCACCCCTCCACTAACCACCAACACCTCCATACTCACCCACCAAACACACGCACTTTCACGACCACAAAGTGACCTAGACACACACGCCTAGGCCACTCCACAGCCAGCCACCCTTTGCTTCACCTTTGTCATGCCACGGTGAAGCTCCCCATGTGGTTTAACGAGGCCGTCAGGCCGTATTGAGTGAAGTGTAGGTCCGACCCCTTTCCGCCATTGGAGCACGTGCAAGGAGCTTGCAAGCTCACTCCAGGTCGCATTGCTCCAGGTCTCTAGGTCCAGTTGGTGTGGGTTGGTCTCGTGCATACATCCGTCCAGGTAATTGGCTTTGAGAAGTCTTACAGCTGCAGCAATTGAGCGAAGTCCTCCTACGGGTGCACGAGCGAAGCAGGTGGGACTTTTAGTCCCACCTCGGAAAGTCAGGAGTGCGGTGTGTAACATAAATTGTTTTTGTGTTTCCTTCTCTTTGCCTCAGAACACGGGATGAGGTTCCCTCACCCATGCTCACCCGCCTCATCCGCAACCCACGCCTCCACAGACCTGGCTGACCAATCTGTTTAACCTTGCACTCCTTGCACACCACCCACGCCGGTGCGCCTGGACCCAGGTGCGTAACTCGACTCGATTACCGGCTGGCTCTGGGAGAGCGAACCCAAGAGAGAAATAGAGAGAGAGTGTATGAGGGAAGGGTAGGGGATAGGTTTTGCACTCTTGTGTGTGCAGAAAGAGGGAGAAGCTGAGAAGCTAAGGCAGGAAGGAGAAGGAAGGAGAATGCAGCAAGGAAGAAGACGCAGCCAAGCCAGAGAAGGAAAGGAAGAAGGCACTGTAGCAAAGGAGCTAAGGAAGAAAAGGCAAGGGCCAAGAAAGCAAAGGCAAAGAAAGAAGAGCCAAGCTAGAGAAGGAAGGAAGAAGGCACTGTAGCAGAGAGGGTGCGGCTGAAGAAGAAAGGCAAGGTTAAGGCAGAGGAAAGTAAGAATAAGAAGGAAGGAGAAATCAAGGAAAAAGAAGGCCAAAGACATAGAAGAAGAGAAAGAGAAGCCAAGGCAAGCACGTAGAGAAAGGGAAGAGCCAAAGAGAAAAGAGAAGAAGAAAGAAGAAAAAGGCAAAGCTAAGGGAAAGAAGAAAAGAAAGAAGAAAGGAGAAGCTGAAGAACAAACCCAAGAGAAGAATCAACCTTTTTATCCAATTCTTCTCAATGTCTTTATTTTACTATATTTTTGTATTCATAAACTCCTACATTATATTCTGAATTAGACTTTGAGTAGATTTAAGTGTTTAAATTACATTGATTGAGATTAGTGAATAAATTCCATTTGCTCCCTATGTTAGACCTCGGACTCAACATTCGAATAATAAAACTTCTTATTTGTTTTCAAAGTGATTTCACCTATACTACGATGCAACATCCTTTATCTTTATAAAACACCGATCTTGCCCTGTTAATAGTAGGGGGTTAACGGTGGTTAAGGTATAGATGGCTAGGATGGCTTGTTGGTGGTGGTTAAGGGATCCTAGGGTGGATGGTGGTTGACGCCAAATGAGAGGGTGCTAGGTGTTTTGGCTCCAACCCTAGGAGAGGACTAGGGTTAGAGTTTTAGGTGGTAGGGTTAAGTGGCGTGGGATGAGGTGTAGGGTTAGAATGTTGTTGTTGGATGGTGGTTATGGGAAGGAGAGCTAAGGTTATTTGGCGCCATTTAGAGAGGTGTGTGGGGGTTAGGTTAGGTGGGTGGTTGGTGCCAATTATGGTGGTGTTAGGGTAAGGTGGCTACATAGCGAAATTGAGATTTAAAAATGCTGTGTTGTAGTATAGGTCGAAATCGCTTGAAAATAAATAATATTTATTACTCGAATATCAAAAATAAGGTTTGAGGTTGAACACATGGAGCAAATAGGAATTCACACACTAATCTCAATAATATAAATGAGCACAAGAAAATGAACCAAATAATGCTAAGCAATGAATATTAATTACTCAAAATTGATCATTAATGTAGAATATAAGTCTAACAAGAGTTTGGCATATCAAAAAGAAATCTAGAATAAAAATAGTGGTGATTTAGATCACCAGTTATTTAATCTAGATAAACATATAATGGTTAAGCAGGAATGCCAAATAAACCAACAATATCCAAACAACTTAAGTAATTAAATAAATGAACAGTGCCTCGGATGTCTGATTTGATAATCAGACGGCTTAAGTGCTTCTTCTTTCCAGCCCTTCTTCTTCTTCTTCAGCTATGCCTTCTCTCTTCACTTCTTCTTTCTTCCCTTCTTGCCTGTCTTCACTTCTTTTGGCCTTCTTCCTTTCCTCCTCTTTTGTCTTCTTAAGTCTCTCCTCTTCTTCCTTCTTCTAAGCAGGCCTTCTTTCTTTCCTCCTCTTTTGCGAAGGCTTCCTTCTCTTCTTCTTTCTTTCTTCACACACAGAGGGTGGCCATCCCTTCAAATTTGGCTAAGTGTTGCATAGGGCAAAACCCCCCTTTCCTTGTGCTCTCTTTCTTTCTCTCTTGCTCTTAGGTTCCACCCTCTCAGGGTCATGGTCAGGGTAATCGGGTTATTGGGTCGCACGCGCACCCAGGACTAGGCTCACCGACGTGGGTGGTGAGCGAGGAGTGCTTAGGCTAGGCGGGTTATCAGATCGGCTAGACCCACGTGTAAGGTGTTGCGAGCGAGGCACGTGAGGGGCGCGTATGGGGACCTCACCCCCTGTGCTTGCTGAGGTGATAAGCCTTAAGCATAAAATCAATATATGTGGTATCGCTTGGTCGTCAGCTTCTGAGGTGGGACTAAAGTCCCACCCTTCCTTCGGATACGCTGCGCTGATGCCTCTCCGTCTGATTGCACCTACTGCTGGGGGTATCCCCCCAATTGGAGTCCTAAGCATGTTCCTTGAGCAAAGCCACAGCGCTTAGGACTTCACCTGGATCTTGAAGAATAAGGGCAGCGATGGTGGACTTGGCGGAGCTCCGACGAGGATACCTACAAAGAAGAATACGGCCTTGCGGCCACATTAGAATAGCTCAGGAGCTTTGCCAAGGCATGACAGATGTAACGGTGGGGGTTCTATGGCGGATTAGGGTGTGTGGTGGTCGATCGGAGTTGGGAATGGTGACGGAAAGGTGGGTTGGTCGATATCGGGTTTGGGTGGATGCGAAAGTGAATGGAGAGAGGGGTTTTGAAGAGTGGACCATGGCGGAGGTTGTGAGGTGGTTGGCGAGGTGGATGGAGTTGTGTAGCAGTGGAACCGCCTCACCGGAGTGGTCGTCGATCACAGAGAAGATGAGGATGAGCATGTCGAGTCAGGGCTTGAAATGAGGATAGAGAGAGGGAAAACTAACCTACAATGCTAACTAAACCTAACTAGCTACTCTAATGGACGAAAGGGGGGAGATCCGCGCCGGTTTTGGCACATCGGTGTCGGAGAAGGAAGATACTTCGGTGATGGGGATGGTGATGAGGACGGAGATAGAGGGGCTCCTGCTGGTACTACCAAGAGTGGACGAGACAGAGGAAGGGAATCCGGCCACTGGTATGGTGGACGGATGACGAAGGAGGTCAGGAGGAGTCGCTGGAGCTTGTGGAGCTTCGCGACCGAAAGAGGAAGGAAGAATATGGGAACTTCACGGTCAGAATCAAGTCTGAGAGTTTGGCCGAGCCCTGAGCGTGCTTATATAGGGCTTAGGAGGTCGATTTGAGCTTGGAAGCCAAGCTTCCAAGCTAGGAATGCTTGCCAGAATAGGAGATCCATCTCTTTGAAGGATTCGCATGAGATATTGGGTGAAATCTAGAGCTTGAGAATTGGCACAAAAGGAAGGGAATTCCTTGACGAACTTCCCTTTCAAATTTGAGAGGGATTAGTCAAGGAATTAAGGAGAACTTGCCAAATTTAGGTCGCCGGAGTTTGTAGGAATAGGATTCATGGTGGCAGGGACCTTTTTGTGAAAATGATGACAAAGTTAGGGGATGGTGTGTACTCGAATAGGCTTTATTAAAATGGTGATATTAATGTCGAAATGAGTATAGTGAGTTAACCTAAGTCGAGTCTACACCAGTTTCACAAAATTTTTAACCTGGCCTACTTGATTTTATCTTGATCACTTTTAGGCCCAGGGTCGATCTCAGGGAGGCAGGGATTAGGAGATTTGCGAAGTTTCTACACCTTTCCTTAAAACGTATCTCTTCCTTGCATTTATTATGTTTTTAATTTTCTTGATTTTTAGTTTTTTTTTTTTTCCGATAAACTTGTTCTTGTGGCACACCCTCAGATAGGTCCTTGGCTATACGCCAAAATGCAATGAATCCTGTCTCACCACACGCGAGACCGTGTGCTTGCAAATCAAGATCTATCTTTTCTATTTTATACTTTTTTTAGTCTTTTTAGTAGTAGGAAGAAAAGGCAAATTGAAAGCAAAATAGAATGCAATGAAAAGAAATACTTAGCTTAGTATATCTATATATGTATATATAGTAGATATAGAATATGTATAATTATATAGATGTTATATAGATAGGGGTGAAGATGGAAATGTGAATGGGATGTAGCACTATGTCAAGTTGGTCCACATCTAGCAAGACGCAACCAACAAGACTAAGTGCCGTGTGGAGTGTGGAGCGGATGTGTGTGAGTGTGGGTGGACGTGCTTGCTTTGCATAGGTATCGGGGAATATCAGCAACTGGTGCAAATATTCCCGCGATACGATGCGCGGTGGAGGGGTGAGTGCACGGGTATGTGGGTAGTGTATGTGAGGTGAATATGTGTATAGGGGAATGTGGCTAAGTGGATATATAAGTATATATGTATATGTATATATATACATATCTATAACTATATATGTACATATATGTGTATATGTATATATATCTATCTATATATATATAAATATGTATATATATTTATGTATATGTAAATATATGTGAGGGTGAGAGTGTGTGAATGTGTACATATATATGTGTGTATGCATGAGTGTGTGTGTCTGTGTGTATGTGTCAGGGTGTGTGTGTGTATGATGAAGGAGGGGCAACCGTTTAAGACGTCTGCGGCGTGGGGGCGTCATCTGGAGGCATGCAGTTGCGTGGGCGTAGAGGTGAAGGCGAACACGCTGGGCGGAGTGGGTGAGATGCAGCGCACTGTGGCTACGCGTGGGATGAAGTGCTTGTGCTGTGGAGTGTAGCGCACAGCGCTGAGGGCAGGAGCGCAGGCGGGTGGAGCGGTGACTGGCTGGAGCAGGTGCGGGCGAGGAGAGAGAGCGACGTAGCCACCAGCTAAGTGAGAAACCAACCGGCGGCTACAGTGTCGCGTAGACTGTGTGCTACAGTGCACTACAATGTGCGCGAGAAACCACCTAGTGGCTATAGTGTCGCGCAGACTGTGTGCTACAGTGCACTACAATGCGCGCTCGTTCTGGCGACTGGTTGGAGGCGGTTTGGCGCACGACCAGCGCTATGGAGCGCCCGCGCATGCGGAAAGTAGCCCTGAGCATTCTGCTTGGGCAGGCGGTGACTGGCTGGAGGTGCATGAACGTGCTGGAGGTGCGCGGAGGGCGTGAGCTTCATAGCTTGGAGCCCTGCATTAATGGAGGAGGAGAAGAATAGCAACAAAATGAAAAAGGAAAGAAAAATGCAAATAAAAAAAATGAAGCAAGAAACCACCACACCCACCTGCTCACGACGGAGTTGGGCGGTGGTGGAACTCATAGTGGTGGTCTGAGACCACTGTGAGCTATCTCCTGCACACGGTGTGCCTCTTCTCAACTTGTGAGAAGAGGAACTGTGTATGGAGAGGGAGAGGGAAGGAGGTTGGCCAGCAGTGCGTGTGGTGTAGTCTGAGGGTGGCGATGGGTCTGTATGAAGATGGATGCCGACTGCTACAGTAAGGGGGAGTGCAAGGTCTTTTATAGAGGGAGAGCATGCCTCTCCCCATGCTGCTGGCAGGAGGAGAGGTGGGGAGAGGTGCACACCATGCCCTACAGCCGCATGGGAATAGAAAATGAGATGGTGAAATTGCAATGCCATTGATGTAAACACATTTGTTGAGGGTAAAATGCCTATTCATGCATGTTCCTAGGCTTAGATTTGCATTTCATGTTATAAATATTGCATAGCATGCATCATTCTGCATTTAAAGTAGTTGTATATAATTTAGGTTAATTACGTATTTTTTATGGTTAGGAGAGAAGCATATTTATTTCGGAGCCTCGGATTGACGATCCGACTGTATGGATCTGATCAAGACGACGATCGGAGTCCAATGCCTCTGAAATCGCCTCGATCGGAGTCCTATAGCATCATATGCAGTCTGAGGAAGATCAACGGCCAAGGGACTAGGAGACATAATTCGGAGCTTCAAATGATAAATCCGACCATGCGGATGGATTCGGGTCGATGATCGCAGACTAATGGCACGAAAATCGACTCAATCCGACCTCTGTAGCAGCCCCTACAACAAGAAGAAGATGGACGGCCCAGACTACGCCACGTGGCGCAGCCTAGGCCTCCAGCACATGCACGCAGCATCACACGCTCTCAGCAGTGTGGGTGCGCGCGTGGGCACGGCAAGGCAGGAGCGTAGCGCCAACACAGCGTGAGGTGGACTACAGCGACGCATGAGCTGAACTTACAGCGATGCTTACAACCGTCGGTAATTCATTGCATGCCAGCAAAGCCAACTGTGGGTGCCAACGGGCATGAGCTGCCTACAGCGACGGTCTGGATGTCACTAATGGTCCTATACCTATTGTTGCCTCTTCTCCTCCACTATAAAAGGACCTACACCCCCTCCCTTCCAAGCCATCTCTACCTACTCTACTCCCACCTACTCCCAAGCTCTAGCAAGCCTACCAACGCTCCATTAGAGCTTGTTCTCAAGCTCCCAAGGTGCTTATTAGTGTAGCGAACCTCTGCCCCAACAAATACTCCTTTGACTTCCCATCTCCCTTCATAGGTCACCTTGGAGCCGTCCTCCCACCTCCATTCTGGTAGCAGATCAACTCTGTCTTCTCACCTCCATTTCAGAGCTACGCCGAAGCTTTCCTGAACCCGACGTCCTCCAGCATCTTACCTCCATTGTCTCACTCCTCACCTCCTTCGTCCGAGCTTCCGCCAGGCGCCGTCGTCTCACCGAACAGCCGATTTGGGAGATTTCCTCTCACCCCCCTCTCTTTATATGCTTTCATAGTTTCTTGTAATTGACATTGGAAGTAATATATATCAAATTTGTTCCACATCTCTATCTTGTGATACGTTTGCTTGTTTTCTTTTATTTCAAAAATACAAAAAAAAATAACAAAACCCTAAAACACCAAAAAGAAACAAAACGAAGCACGGTTTTCACATAAAGTAAATGTCGTCTCCCTGTGTTCGACCCAAGACTCCCTTGGAGTTTCAGTATAAATTTTATCTGATCGACGTGTTTTGCAACTACGACGATGGGTTACTTGTAACCCCTATTTCTAACACGCGAAACACGCACGGCCAGCCACACTCAAGGAAATTGTTAATAATGGAAGTGGATTGGATGGCCATTTATTCTCACTCTCTTCCCCTCTTTATAAATGCATGCAGGTGTATATTTACAAATGCAAGTATGGCTACATAAGCTGCATGGGTAATGCTAGGAAATAACACAAGATGTCATATTTATTGGTGTATCTTGTTGGGTAATCATACCCCCATGCCTATCTTTTGCTAGTCCCTAGCAAAACATTTGTATTGTATTTAGAAATGATCTTAAGTTGAAGAATTTTTTTTCTAAAGCAACATTAATGTGTTGATCCGTTGGATATTGTGAGAACCAATTGCAGAGAAGACTACTAGTGCTTCAAGTCTTACATGATATAGACCATCTCTCGACTAACCTGGACTCTTGATATTTAAACCTTAAGTATGATTTCCAGGACTCAGAGGGTTTTGCCGTACTCGAGAGCTAAGAGCTTATGGTTTGTGCATAGTGAAGGATCAAGACCAACCAGGTGAACATTAAGGCTCAAGCCTAGCGTTTCACAAATTTTTAAGTACAGGTTGGTCCCATCTTCAGCTCATGTCTTCGGATTAACCTTCAAAAAGATGATGGAAAAACTCAACCCCACTTTTATTATTTTTGTGCTCAAGGAATTTATGGTAGAACAGGGTATTTGTAACTTGCCCTGAAAACTTTTGGGGAGAAGAATTTACAGATATTTGGAGGATATACTGACTTATTCGTAAGATTTTATTTTTATTTTTATTGAAACAGGTGTCAGTATGTCTCCTATAACTTTATTTGGAAGTGCACACTTATTTGGTGGGTGAGTAATTTTTCGGTGGAAGGGGTTTCTCCTAAACACAAGGCTAAAGACTGGGATAAAAAGTCTACCTGCGCGCATAGGTAAGGACTCTACCTTCCCTAATGAACACTAGGGTTGAATCTTATGTTCACTTGGTCTTTCTTGATATGTGCAGTGTGAACCACGATTAATTAGGCTCTTAAGTAGAGGCAAACTAACGAATCTTATACTGGTGACTCAGGTACGTCCTTAATTAGGAGAGATTTTGATCTATCTTATCAATGCTCAAGTGAATTAAGCCAAGCTTGAGCAAATCAAGCTTCTGTGGCTTGGAAAGTCTTCAAAACAATGATTGCATATCCATAAACACTTATTGTATTTTTGTTTCAGCTTTTAGATCATTGCTAAATACCTTCTTTTTTTTTTGAATTAGTCTATGTACAAATTTATAGATGGATATGTATAATGGATGTAGAAGCTGCATAATACCCATATAATACCCAGATCCTATGGATGCCTATCCACCCCCCCATGCCCAATGATGCTATGTCCTCATATGCATGCAGGGTAAAGCAAGGTCCAAGGATCATGGTACGAGAGTTGAGGTGCGAGATATACAGCAGGGTGGTAGGGTGGGTGGATGGTGGGTGGTGAAGTGAAAAGTGAAGAAGTGCGAAGTGAAGTGAAGTGAAATTGTGTAGGTGATAGTGGAGGAGTGTTGCTGGGGTGCCTCCCAGCGAGCACTGAATTTAACGTCCCCAGCTGGACTCAGAATGAGGCACGAAGTCAATTACCCTCCAACAGGGTAACATTTCACCAATGGGGGTAGGTTCATGAGTAAGATAGTGTTTTAACCACTGCCCATTGACCGTAAATTTACGCCCAGATTTGGGATCTTCAATTTCGATGGCCTCGTTGGGAAATGGTCTCGAGACCAAGTAGGGACCAGTCCATTTGGACTTTAATTTCCCTAGAAAGAATTTGAGCTGGGCATTGTAAAGCCAAACTTGCTGAGATGGCTCGAATTCCTTCCGCCAAATTTGGCTGTCGTGAAAGGCCTTAGTGCGTTGTTTGAAAGTTAAGGCAGAATCATAGGCTTCACGACGGAGCTCTTCCAGCTCCTTTAGTTGGAGTTTCCTTTCTCGACTACACAGGTCTGGGTCGAGGTTACATTGGCGAACCACCCAATAAGTGTGGTGCACCAGCTCAATGGGAAAATGACAAGGCTTCCTGTAAACAATTCTATAAGGAGACATACCAAGGGGAGCCTTGAAGGCGGTCCGATACACCCAAAGTGCATCAATCAGCTTGTTTGATCAATCCTTATAGTCAGGTTGAACCATTTTTTGGAGAATTTGATTGATTTGCTGGTTCGACACCTCAGCCTGGTCTTTCGTCTGAGGATGATACGGAGATGCAATATGATGGTGGACTCCGTATTTCCTCAGAAGTGCCCGAAAAGAAGCATGGGGGAAATGACTTCATAAGAGATAATGGCTCAAGGGATCCCAAAGCATGCAAAAATGTGGTTTTTGACAAATTGAGTAGATATGACATGGTCAGCATGGCGTGTAGGAATAGCCTCGATCCATTTCGAAACATAGTCAACAGCAACGAGGATGTACTCAAAGCCGTTGGAAGGAGGAAAGGGACCCATGGAATCAATTCTCTAAATGTGAAAAATTTCAACAACTAGGATGGGTTGCAAGGGCATCATGTCACGACGTGACAATGATCCTAACGACTAGCACCTAGTGCAACGTTTAGCATAATTGTGTACATCTTGGTGAAGGGAGGGCCAAAAGAAACTGCACTGCAACACCTTGGTTGTAGTTTTCCTCCCAGAGAAATGGCCTCCGCAGTCCTGATCGTGACAGAAGGATAGCACACTGGGGAATTTGCTATCAGGAATACAGCGATGGATGATCTGGTCAGCACTTACTCAAAAAAGTAGTGGATTATCCTAGAAATAATACTTTACTTCTATGATGAGATGCTCGCGTTGGTTTTTAGGCCAGTCACATGGAAGGGAGCCAGAAGCAAGGTAATTGGCAATGTCGGCATACCAAGGTCCACTTACCACATTAATTACCAGAAGGTGCTCAACGAGAAAAACCTCATTAATCGGCAGGGTAAGTCCAATGTGGTCAGGGTCCAGCCTCGTGAGATGATCAACAACAACATTCTGGGCTTCGGCCTTATCGCGGATCTCAAGATCAAATTCTTGGAGTAAAAGGATCCAACGAATTAGTCTAGGCTTGGCATCCTTTTTGTGCATGAGATGATGAATGGCCACGTAATCAGTGAATACAGTAACATGCGAGCCCAGAAGGTAAGAGCGGAATTTCTCCAGCCCAAAGACGACCGCCAGTAGTTCTTTCTCAGTAGTCGTATAATTACGCTAGGCCTCATCTAACGTCTTACTGGCGTAGTACACCACGAAGGGGTGTCTATCCCATCTTTGTCTCAGGATGGCTCCGACTACAAGGTTGAAAGCGTCACACATGAGTTCAAAGTCGAGGGACCAATCAGGTGGCTGGAGAATAGGGGCTTTAGTTCAAGCATCACGCAGTTGTGTGAATGCTTGTATACAGCCGGAGCCCATATCAAAGGGTACGTTGGTCGATAGGAGATGAGTTAAAAGTCTAGAAATCTTGGAGAAGTCTTTGATGAATCTCTTATAGAAACCGACGTGTCCTAAGAAGGAGCGGATTTGCTTGACAGAGCTAGGCACAGGTAAATCAGCAATCACATCAAGCTTAGCTCTGTCAACCTCAATACCCCTATCGGAGATGATGTGACTGAGAATAATCCCTCGTGTACCATAAAATGACTTTTCTCCCAAGAAAGCACGAGGTTCACATTAATACATCTCCGAAGGATGTGGGTCAAGTTGGCTAGACAATCATCAAATGAAGGTCCGAAGACTGAAAAGTCATCCATGAAGACCTCAAGAAAGTGACCCACCATATCATGAAATATCGCCAACATACATCTCTGGAAGGTTGCTGGCGCATTACAAAGTCCAAATGGCATCCTTCTAAATGCGAAGGTGCCAAAGGGGTAGGTGAAGGTGGTTTTCTCTTGGTCCCGAGGGTCAATAGCCACCTGGTTATATCCAGAGAATCCATCCAGGAAATAGAAAAATTTATTTCTTGCTAATCGCTCTAGGATTTGGTCAATAAAAGGTAGCAGAAAATGATCTTTCTTTGTTGCAGCATTTAGTTTCCTATAATCTACACACACTCTCCAAGATGTAGGAGTGCTTGTAGGGATGGATTCGCCCCTGTCATTGACATGGATGGTGAGTCCTGCCTTTTTGGGCATGACATGAATTGGGCTCACCCAGGGGTTGTCACTGATGGGGTAGATTATACCCGCATCTAGCCACTTAATGATTTCTTTTTTAATGACTTCCCGCATGTTAGGGTTGAGACATCGCTGCATCTCGCGGGAAGGTCGAGCCTCCTCCGTATATATACGGTGAGTGCAGTAGGAGGGGCTAATGCCAGTTAAGTCAGATGAGGACCATCCAATGGCTGCCTTGTGTTCCATGAGGACCTTCATTAGCTTGCACTCTTGCTCCTTGGTCAGTTTTGAACTAATAATTATGGGGAGCGTTTCATTTGGCCCAAGAAAAGCATATTTGAAAGTGTTAGGTAGCGCTTTCAGCTCGGGAGTGGATGATGAAAGATCTAGCATTTCTTGGGATGAGAGTGTCCCAAGTGGATCAAAAGAAAGAAGGGCAGGAGAAAGAAGCTGGCCCTCAGATTGGCCAAGAAGAGGGGCATCTTGGATTGATGGATCCAAGAAAGGAGAGCCCCAATGATCAACATTTGGGCTCAAGGTCCCAGTGTGGAGTCGCATGTCCGCCTGATTTGGCGAGAAAGAAAGGGAAATCCGATCTTCAAGAGGGTGGATCAGAGGTGAGTAGCTTGGATATGACTCAGACCACGAGGTGTGGGAAGCGAAGAAAACCTCGTCAGAAGTCTGGTTAGGAGAAGGTAAGGGTAAGGGGAGGGATGGGGAAATGTCACAATATATGTCAGTCAGGCGATGGTCTATGTTTAGGGGCAATCCATAACAGTCAGAATAGGTCCCTATTAGTCTGATACACGCGCTGAAGGCCATGTCCTCGTCAGACATGTCATCCTCGATGCAATCGCAATCAAAATTCTTGGCATCCTTGAAGATGTTCAGCTTGAGCTTCTCAGAGCTAACGGTGATCTCAATGCAACCCGACTCACAGTCAATATGGGCGCAGGCTGTGGCCAAGAAAGGTCGACCAAGGATGATCGGACAATCAGAAAGTGAGCTAGGAACTTCCATATCCAAAACAAGAAAGTTAACAGGAAAACAGAGACTGTTGACCCTAACCACCACATCTTCCACCACACCCTTCGAGATTTTGACAGAACGATTTGCCAACTGCAATGTGACAGGGGTGGGTTTCATATTTCCTAAGGCAAATTTCTTGAGCATGATGGTTGGTATAAGGTTGATGGAAGATCATAGATCAAGCAAAGCACGGTTAAAATTGTAGCATTGGATGTTACATGAAATAAGTGATGTGCCTGGATCTTTTTGCTTCGGTGGTAGATTTGACAGTATAGCACAACTCACATGAGGCGAGAGGACCATAGGATTCTTTATTTTCTTTGATTGTAACCTAGGTGTAGTGTAGTCTTTGAAGAATCGGGCGACAATTGGTATATGGTCGATAGCCTCCAACAGGGGTACTTTGATCTCAACATCCCTGAATAAATTACGCAGGTTATCAAAAGCCTGCATATTCTTTTTCTTGCCTTTTGGCTCCCTCAGTAGAGCCTCAGGGAATGTGACTGCTTCTAGCACTAGTTTGGGCGTATCATCCTCACAAGAATGCGATGCGCATCCCAATTGAGAGGGCGATGAAGAAGATGGGTCAGAATCAGGTCGAGGCAGATCGACAGTTTGCTTACCACTCGTAGTAATTGCATTGGATGTCGCGGATCCAGTAGGATCATAAGGCGGAGGAGGGTTCACAATAGGGACATAAGGGTGATGTGCTGCTGCAGGATTAGCCTGGAATCTCGGTGGAGTGATCGGAGTTTGCAGAATCTGATGAACCTACCCTTGAGAAGGTCGTACCTATGGTTGCAGACCATGGGGTACAAAATTTTGCGGGTTAGGAATAGGTTGGGCTGGAAGAGTGCCCTGAGATCGAGTCGTCATGCGTAGTTGACTGATCTCAGCATTCTGCTACGCCAATTGGTGCTGAAGAGAGGTCATGTTTTCTTCATGGCACTTGGACATTTCCGTCATCATTCGCATCAATTTATCAAGAGGACTTGATGCGTGTTCTATTTGCGCAAGGACCTGATGGCGTATTTGCCACAGGATTATACTGGGCCCTTAGAACGACGAGTGCAGACGGTCGCATTGGTCCACTAGCGGGGTTTTGGCACTGCGGGTTACTAGACCATGCAAAATTAGGATGATTTAGCCACCCTGGGTTATAAGTAGCTGAGAATGGGTTGTTCCCCAGGGCACAAGCATCTTCTAAGCAAGAAGACGAGTCCGCATGCGTATATGCATCCGAGCACATGGAGGCTTGGTCCTCCGTGTCAAAATATTGGCTTGCAAAAGCCAGGTCCACATTGCTTACCAAATCGCTTGGCGCGATACTCGGTAAGGATGGTCTCACAGGATTCTTGGGAATCAGCCCGGTATTGGATGGATTAAGGTTGTGACGGAGTGATGGAGTGGAGGTGTTTGCCATAGAGCGGGCGGGGTTGGCTAGAAGCTCATCCAGCTTCTTGTGCACGACGGAGACTTCATCCAATTTTTGTGCGATTAAGTTAAGATCTGTGGATGAATGGGAGGGTCCCGTGTCAACTTCGTGAACATTGCGGGGCATGCTGGTACGATTAAAGGAGACAATGGAGGCATTGTTCATTGAGTTTTCACTCATGTTCTCAAATAATTCAAATGCTCCATTCTCGTCTTTATTCATAAAGTTCCCTCTGCAGGAAGCTTCGGCGATCTGTCGCAATGTCTCATTTAGCCCATAATAGAAGATTTGGGCTATATGCCACTTTGGAAGACTATGGTGCGGGCACTTCCTTAGGAGGTCATTATACCTCTCCCAAGCCTCATGAAATTGCTCACCGTTTTGTTGCACGAACGAAGTTATAGCCTGGCAAAGTGCATTGGTTCACCGGATTGGGAAGAATTTCTTGAGAAATGCTGTGCGCATCTCTTCCCAAGAATGGATGGTTCTCCCAAGGGTGCGCAACCACTGCGACGCTTTGTTTCGCAACGAAAATGGGAACATTTTCATGAGGACAATTGATAACCCAATGTTTCTTGGTTTAACAGTTTCAGCTAATCGGGTTAAGTCTTCCAAATGAAGAAAGGGATCTTCACTTGCAAGACCATGGAAGTGAAAGTTAATTAGGCCAATGACATTAGGTTTTAATTCAAAATTGTCCCCGCCCATGGGGACTCGAATTTGCCCAATGGTCTTTGTAGCAGCGACATTTTGATATGAACTAAGAGACCTGGGTTCCTCCCTTTCAGGGGGAGGGCGATTCATTTCCTCCAATGTTTCCCTTATGTCCTTGATTTGTTCATTATACGGTGCCATTTGGGCTTGGAGGCGGGTTATGGGGTCTACGGCTCCACCACCACTTGGTGGGATTGGAGGGGGGCGGTTCCCTCCCTCGGGATTTGGGGGTAGGTGTGCAGCCATGTTTGTGGAGGAGGATGACGACTCACCAGTTTCTATCCTTTTAGATTTATTGGACAATTCAAACAATTCAGGGTTTTGTGACCTCCTCCCAAACATGCACTACCGCAGGAAGAATTGGGGAGATGAGAGGAGAAAGGGGATGAGAGAAACAATGCCGTAAGCATACACTTGATGACAAATCAAAGCAATCAATTTCCTAACCTCTACAATGTGCCCTTAGACCTAAAGATCTAAGTTACCTACTATCACTACCTACGGAACCAAATGAAAGCATCGTGGAACCACCGGGCCAGATTGAAAGGTCGTTTGCCCCAATCTTAGACACTCGATAGCACGCGGGAACCCACACCAGCACGTAGGAGCTACACGTAGGTAGTTAGACCTCCAATCCTTAATTGGGGTCAAGTTGCTACCAATTTTAATTTAGAGGCTTAGGATCAAGTGCTCCAGGAATGTGAAGGCCGTTGTATACGGGTAATGCCCAAGTGTGTTGATTTTAAGAGTGTGTAGATCAAGCATGCAATTGGGAAATCTCCCCGGATTGAAGTTTTAGATGGTGAATGGCTCTTAGAATTTCAACCTTAAGTAGTATGGATTTTAGGATTCCACTAGATTACCAATTCAACCAATCTCCAAGTTTTCAGAAAATACAAGTTTTCTATGCCCAACAAACCCTTCTTCAATGTGAATTAGTTAATGCATGCTAAAAATGCAATGGGCTTCCCTAGATGGAAATTTCTAGGTGTTGATGCACGAGTCAATTTTAGCTTAATGTGAGAGGGAGCCAACACACTCAATTCAAGTGCTCTCAATCACTAAAATGATAATCCACACAAGGCTCAACCACCAAAATGACGTAAAAATGAAAATGTTGGGGTTGAAATATTCAGGATTGAATCTAAGGTAGATGCAAAGTTGTGGTGGGGTTGGAATCAACTCAATTCCAAGACTCCCCACCAAAAAAATGTGATCCCGAAATGCTAATAAATGAGGCAACGAAGGATGGCAATCACTCAATTTTTATCTTTCCTCTAAGAAGACTTCACACAACGAAAAAGGCAAGAATCAAGATTCTTGGATTCTTACTATGCGAAGTTTGCAGGAAATCAAGGGGCAGTGGGGGTGATAGCAAACAATGAATAAGTGTGTTTTAGTCCACTTGCCCCAAGAAACTCCCAAGAAGTATTTTTAGGTTTTTGGAATTTTTAGATTTTTATTCTTTTTTTAAGGTGACAAGATGACCTAAGTTACTAAGAGGGTGACACCTACCTCCTCAGCAACGTGGGCGAAGCTCTAATGTGGCGTCGGCGACTTCACGTTCTCACACCCGCCTTGGATTTGCCCATGTCTTTGACCTCCTATGCGTGTCTCCTCCTTGCAACAGGTACACCTGCACACAAACAAACAAAAATACCCGTGAAGAGAAGGGTGGAAGAAGAGAAAATCAAAAGAAGAGAGTAGAGACTTACTCCAAATAATGCCTCCCCGGCAACGGCACCAGAAAAGCGTGGTGCGTACTCGAATAGGCTTTATTAAAATGGTGATATTAATGTCAAAATGAGTATAGTGAGTTAACCTAAGTCGAGTCTACTCCAGTTTCACAAAATTTTTAACTTGGCCTACTTGATTTTATCCTGCTCATTTTTAGGCCCAGGGTCAATCTCAGGGAGGTGGGGATTAGGAGATTTGTAAAGTTTCTATGCCTATCTCTTCCTTGCTTTTATTATGTTTTTGATTTTCTTGATTTTTAGGTTTTTTCTTCCGATAAACTTGTTCTTGAGGCACATCCTCAAATAGGTCCTTGGCTATACGCCAAAATATAATGAATCCTATCTTGCCACATGCGAGACCGTGTGCCTGCAAATCAAGATTTATCTTTTTTATTTTATACTTTTTTTAATATTTTTAGTAGTAGGAAGAAAAGGCAAATTGAAAACAAAATAGAATGCAATGAAAAGAAATATGTAGCTTAGTATATCTGTATATGTATATATAGTAGATATAGAATATCTATAAATATATAGATGTTATATAGATAGGGGTGAAGATGGAAATGTGAATGGGATGTAGCACGGTGTCAAGTTGGTCCACATCTAGCAAGATGCAACCAACAAGACTAAGTGCCACATGGAGTGTGGAGCGGATGTGTGTGAGTGTGGGTGGATGCACTTGCTTTGTGCAGGTATCGGGGAATATCGGCAACTGGTGCGAATATTCTCGCGATATGATGCGCGGTGGAGGGGTGAGTACACGGGTATGTGGGTAGTGTATGTGAGGTGAATATGTGTATAGGGGAATGTGGATAAGTGGATATATAAGTGTATATGTATATATATATATCTATAACTATATATGTACATATATGTGTATATGTATATATATCTATCTATATATATATATAAATATGTATATATATTTATGTATATGTAAATATATGTGAGGGTGAGAGTGTGTGAATGTGTACATATATATGTGTGTATGTGTGAGTGTGTGTGTCTGTGTGTATGTGTCAGGGTGTGTGTGTGTATGCTGAAGGAGGGGCAACCGTTTAAGACATCTGCGGTGCGGGGGAGTTGTCTGGAGGTGTGCAGGTGTGCGGGCGTAGAGGTGAAGGCGAACGTGCGTGCGCGGGGTGGGTGAGACACAGCGCACTGTGGCTGTGTACGGGATGGGTGGAGTGGTGACGGTTGGAGCAGGTGCGGGCGAGGAGAGAGAGCGACGTAGCCACCAGCTAAGTGAGAAACGAGCCAGTGGCTATAGTGTCACGCAGACCGCGCGCTACAGTACGCTACAGTGCACGCGGGGTCTGGCAACCGGCTGGAGGTGGTTTAGTGCACGACCGGCACTGTGGAGCGCCCGCACGTGCGGGAAGGAGCCCCGAGCGGTCTGCTCGGGCAGGTGGTGATCGGCTGGAGGTGCGCGAAGGGCGTGAGCTTCAGAGCTTGGAGCCCTGCATTAATGGCGGAGGAGAAGAACAGCAACAAAATGAAAAAGGAAAGAAAAATGCAAATAAAAAAAATGAAGCAAGAAACCACCACGCCCACCTGCTCACGACGGAGTTGGGTGGTGGTGGAACTCACAGTGGTGGTCTGAGACCACTGTGAGCTATCTCCTGCACACGGTGTGCCTCTTCTCAACTTGTGAGAAGAGGAACTGTGTATGGGGAGGGGGAGGGAAGGAGGTTGGCCAGCAGTGCGTGTGGTTAGTTTGAGGGTGGCGATGGGTCTGTATGGAAATGGATGCCGGCTACTACAGCAAGGGGGAGTGCAAGGTCTTTTATAGAGGGAGAGCACACCTCTCCCCATGCTGCTGGCAGGAGGAGAGGTGAGGCGAGGTGCACACCATGCCATGCAGTCGCATGGGAATAAAAAATGAAATGGTGAAATTGCAATGCCACACTCAAGGAAAATGTCAATAATGGAAGTGGATTGGATGACCATTTATTCTCACTCTCTTCCCCTCTTTATAAATGCATGCAGGTGTATATTTACAAATGCAAGTATGGCTACATAAGATGCATGGGTAATGCTAGGAAATAACACAAGATGACATATTTACTAGTGTATCTTGCTGTGCAATTAGGGGGCCATTTGTAAGGAATTCAAAAAGCTAAGGATTTGAATGAGATAAAAAGAGTCTGACTGGACCAAAATGTAAACTTGGTCAAGATGATCTTAGATTGGGCCCAAATTTTGGTGCAAACCTAATTTGGACCCAAGGAATCTAATGGTGAAGTTAGACTTAGGTTTTGACCTCATTTGACTATGTAATTTATGCAAAAACCTAAATTAGGGCAAATGTCTATTTGAGACTCTATTTTAAGTCAAAACGAATTTTGATGATCAAATTGAAGGTACCAAACCTTAGAGAATATTTTTCTATGAATTTTAGATGGTTTAGGTGAATTTTATCATGACCAGAACCTCATTTAATTAAGCGCGCCTATTTTTAGGGTTTCAGAAGTCATTTAATTCTTAAAACATGCGAAAACCCTTTTCTGTCTATTTTAACCTGCTTGTTAGACTTTTAGGACCATTTGACCTTTACTTAATCCCTGAGAAATCCAGTGATTGTACTGCAATTGAGATATACCGTTAAAACTACAGTTTTGACCCTGTTTTCTTGTCTTTCTCTCAGAATGATTATGCAATGAATTAGGGCTCTTTGGTAGTTAGGTAGGGGCATTTATTCCTTGATAATGACTAAGTTGAGCTAGTTATGGCTCATGATGGTGTTCCCATCATACCCCCATGCCTAGCTTTTGCTAGTCCCTTAGCAAAATCTCATAGAATTAACTCAAATTCTAGACCATGCTTTTTTTTATGCTCAGACTTCTGCTATATGCTTTCTTTTGTGGATTAGGTCAGAATGCCAATAGTAGGCATAGAGGTACTCAAGTACCAACTAAGATCTGAACCTGACTAGCTCTAGCCTTAGTTTGCCGCGAAGGTTTCTAAGGCCTACAGGAACTAACCTAACGTTCGTTGAACTCCGCGATTAAAGCACCTGTGCTTGTAACATGTTTTAGTCCAGGTTCAATTTGCAGTGCATTTTGTTAAGAGAGAGACAAAAGAATTTTTTTATTTTTGGAGAGTTTTCTCTCTCTTTTCTTTCTTTATTTCTAGCTTCGGATTGGCTTTACAACATGATCTGTATCGGATTCCTACCTCTCACCATCAATCCTCGTAGGGTCCCTGGCAATCAATGCTTCGAGATAGCACCGCCCATGGCAACCCCCAGAACCTTGGCTTTCGAGATTTTGGGATAATCCCACCCATGGTGTTCTGTAGCTAAATCCAGACCCTTGCAATCGACATTTCATGATAATGCTGCCCATGGCATCTGAACTAGCACAAGGTGCTTACGTGTCCCTAGTAGGATATTTAGATATTCTAAGAGACAAGCACCAAGGAGACGGTATATTATTGCACAATATTAGGGGAATTTCCTGCCTCCGAGCTGGGAACTCTTCAAAATCAACTTATGTTGATCAGCTGCTCCTAATCTAGGTAGTTTTTTCAAAATAGAATTAACGCTTTTGCGTGATTTTGATAATTAAGCGCACTAAACCAGACTGTGTGTGGATTGTGGTGCTTAGGTTACTGAGTCTCACAAACCAGAAGTCAGTTAATGAGGTCGAATAATCCCTAAGCCATAGACTTAATACTTAAGCTTTGCATTTTCCCCAACCTCTTGAGGACTATCCAGATCTTAATGAATACTTGAATTTTTAAGCCTAAACACAAGCCCAAGAGGCCTAAGATCAGCGTTCATACTAATCTCTTTTGTCTCTTAGCACTTTTTTTCTTTCTTTTGATTTGGTCTAGAATTAAGTAGATTCCTTAATCTTTTACTAATGACTATCTCTTTTTATTTCAAACTGTGCTCCTTTTTGACATTTATTTCACCTCCCCTTTTTCTTCCTCAAGAATGGTATGCAATTAATTCACTCAAAATTTCCTCCCTTCTCTATTTTTTTTTGTTCTTTTTCAATTTTCTACTTTTTAGTTTTTTTGGAATATGCATTTTTTTTGTGAGAACCCTTCCAAATTGTGAATTTTTGTATGTTTGCACTTTACCACCCCCCATGCCTAAGTTTTGCAATGTCCCCATTGTAAACAGAGGGTAAGAAACAGTTATGGTTCAGGGATTAGAACAGGATTATCGGGTGGGCAAATGGGTCGGGACTGACTGTTGCGAACTATTTCAAGCCCTAGTACGAGTACTAAAGGTGGAGTTGACTGTTCTAAAACTGAACTCAGAGTGCAATAGACGTGAAGTATAAAAGGATAATCAGAAGGATCTCAGGTTTTTGGAATGACAGGTTGCCTCCCGTTAAACACTAAATTCAACACCTTCAGTCGAGCAGAACATGGTATGGAGGAGTGGTCAAATCAGATGAGTTTTGTAGAACAAGAACCTTGATCAATAGCATGATTGGTCCAACCAGGTGCTTATTCAGATCAATAGGCTAATGATGCAGCCCAAACCCAATTAATCTGGTGGGTCGATAGATGTGGTTCAAAAGATGTGGTGCCCACCAGATACTGTGGAGCTCAAAAGGATGTGGAAGTGTATAGCTAGGGTTTGGTTGAGTCGAATCAGAGTGGTTAGAGTAGGGATCCTCAAATGAAAATGAATCAGTGGAGGATGTAGGAACCCTGCGAAAGTGATCAGAGAAGGATGGGTGGTGATTTGTAGTCTGATCGATGTTCGAAACCTGATTGGAATGTGGAGAATCATCTGCAACCGGCTCTTTGAGAGGAGAATCAGAGTAGAATTGAGTCTGGTAGCGGGTCAGGGTTGAGAGCAGGTTTGGGAAGGTTCTGCATATGTTGTGGAAGAGGTGGCTTCAATAATAATTGTGTGTGAGGGCTTCTTTAGGAAGGTTTCAAAGGTGGGTTCATTTAGAGAGTCTTATAGTAGTCATCAAAACCAAAGGTAAATGCCTGAGGAGTGTTTATAGGATCAAAGAAATCTGAGTCAAGGAAAGATTCGAACTCTGGGTTGTAGACACTCTCGGCAATTTCTATTTCTGATTCTTGAGGATAAAAAAGAAACAATTCAATCTCAATGGAACCTGATTTTGAATCAATGATCTTAGGATCAGGGACCTTAGAGTCAAAGTCGAAGAATGGATCATGTATGCTGAGGTCGTAGATTGGCTCATAGTTGTTAGGAAACAAGGGTTCTTCGAAATCAAATTAAGATTCGAAATCATCGGAGAATTTGCAAGAATCAAGTTCTGAATCTGATTCGGGATCAGGGGTTCCACCATAAAAAAAGTCAAAAGATGTAGACTCAACAACCTAACTTGGATCTAGCCTATTCTCAGATTCTGAGCTCAAAAAGGTGTCCCTATTAGGTTTGGTCATGGGTTCTTAGCTTGTAGGGAAGACCCAATCAAAACTAACTCTTCCAACTCCTCAATTTCTGTATTATAGATTAGCGTGTCTTTCTAAAAATCAATCTATATCTCTAAGGAGGTTGGAGAGGTGCATTGATGCAAACACATTTATTGAGGGTAAAATGCCTATTCATACATGTTCCTAGGCTTAGATTTGCATTTCATGTTATAAATATTGCATAGCATGCATCATTCTGCATTTAGATTAGTTGTATATAATTTAGGTTAATTACGTCCTTTTGTGGTTAGGAGAGAGGGATATTTATTTTGGAGCCTCGGATTGACGATCTAACCGTACGGATCTGATCAAGACGACGATTGCAGTCCTACGCCTTTGAAATCGCCTTGATCGGAGTCCCGTAGCACCATATGCAGTTCGAGGAAGATCAACAGCCAAGGGACTAGGAGACATAATTTAGAGCTTCAAATGATAAATCCAACCACGCAGATGGATTCGTGCCGACGATTGCAGCCTAATGGTGTGAAAATTGACTCAATCCGACCTCTGTAGCAGCCCCTACAACAAGAAGAAGATGGACGGCCCAGACTGTGCCACGTGGCGCAACCTAGGCCGCCAGCACACGCACGCAACACCGCACACGCGCAGCAGCGCGGGTGCGCAGGCGTGCATGCGCGCAGCGCCAGCACGTGGGTACGTGGGTGGCAAGGCAGGAGTGGTGCCAGCGCAGCGTGAGGTGGACTACAACGACGCATGAGCTGGACTTACAGCGATGCTTACAGCCGTTGGTAATTCATCGCATGCCAGCATAGTCAGTTGTGGGCACAGCGGGCATGAGCTGCCTACAACGACGTTTCCAGTGACGGCTTGGGTGTCTTTAATGGTCCCATACCGATTTTTGCCTCTTCTCCACCACTATAAAAGGACCTACACCCCCTCCCTTCCAAGCCATCTCTACCTACTCTACTTCCACCTACTCCTAAGCTCTATCAAGCCTACCAACGCTCCATTAGAGCTTGTTCTCAATCTCCCAAGGTGTTTATTAGTGTAGCGAACCTCTGCCCCACCAAATACTCCTCCAACTTTCCATCTCCCTTCATAGGTTACCTTGGAGCCATCCTCTCACCTCCATTCCGATAGCAGATCAACTCTGTCTTCTTACCTCCACTTCGGAGCTATGCTGAGGCTTTCCTCAACCCACCGTCCTTAGCATCTCACCTCCGTCGTCCTGCTCCCCACCTCCTTCGTTCGAGCTTCCGCCAGGCACCGTCGTCTCACCGAACAGCCGATTCGCGAGATTTTCTCTCACCTTCCTCTCTTTATATGCTTTCATAGTTTCTTGTAATTGACATTGGAAGTAATATATATCATATTTGTTCCACATCTCTATCTTGTGATACATTTGCTTGTTTTCTTTTATTTAAAAAATATAAAAAAATAACAAACCCCAAAATACCAAAAAGAAACAAAACGAAGCGCGATTTTCAGGTAAAGTAAACGTCACCTCTCTGTGTTCGACCTAGGACTCCCTTGGAGTTTTGGTATAAATTTTATCTGATCGATGTGTTTTGCAACTACGACGACAGGTTACTTGTAACCTTGATTTCTAACACGCGAAACACGCGCGACCATTTTGGCACCGTTGTCAGGGACAATATGACCATTTTTGGCACCGTTGCCGGGGAGGCAACGGAATTTACTTTATTGTTTATTGCATTTCTTTGCATTTACATAGCATTAACCCTACTTGTCTTTGATCTACTATCTTGTAGGTACCCTAGCATGGAGATCCAAGTGCGGTAGACCGGAGTAAAGTGTGGGTAGAGTGTTTTGTAAGTGTCCCCCACACCACCCCGACCTTAGTTTTCATTCCATAATCGAATAACTCAAACCCAAATCAACTTAGGTGCTTTTTATGAACCCTAGGATAGATTTGGTTGTTTGTTTGCCACCTCCACTCACCTCACCATCCACATAAATAAAAAAAAAAGTGTTATCTGATTGTGGGATTTTCTGTAAGCTACACACTTAACACCCACAACTTCTCACCCTTAGGCGCACAATCACATTGATTCTACCACTTAACTGGGATCTGACCTATGGATCCGGTACACTTAATTCAACACATAAATAAGTGACTAAAAATCTGAATAGGTCAAAAATTTCTGTGTGCCTTAACCAAGTGGTGCAATAGGCCAATTGATTGAATTGTTTAGGCTGCACCACTTAAGATAAAAGCAATCCATCAAGTAGCTTGCCACTTAGGGTTGATTCTTAGGGCTAAACTAGGCACTCCACATTTTTTTCTTTGATTTCTAAAGGAATATATCATCACCAGTGCTTGCAAAACTTGGAGTTTTTCCTAAACTTGATTGAATATACCTAAGATTAAACCCTAAAAGCTACTAAACAAGGTTGAACTCTAAAAGACACATCATCAAATAACCTTGTTTGCAAACCCTGGTTGTGCACACACACACACATTTTAACTGATCGTTAAGGGCACAACCCATCTAAAGGGCCCATCACATTCCTGAAGCACAATTGTCCTAAGCCTAACTAAAATTGATTAGACGTTGGCCCTAAGGACTGGTTTGCTCATTTGGATCCAGATTGAGATTGTTCATGATTAACCTACTTATACTAGTCAATCTGATGTCTAGTTAGGGGAGTAGCGTCAAATGACCGCAGCTGGGGGGTACACTAGGAACCGGAGGTGCAAGCCAAAGGAAGAACCTTCTCCCCAGTCCCTCCTTCTAACTGGTTGGATTTCCTGGACATAAGTAGAGTACATCGTCTATAATCTTAGGACGGATTCTGAGAATCTGTAGACCTTTAGGCTACCCAAACTAAGGACAGGCTTGTATTTTTATATTGTAGGGCTCCTTTCTCTTTTGATTCCCCTCCTTACTTCACCATGTACCCTTCCACATCCTACACACATTTCACATCCTATCCTCCTACCACCACTTATCCCCAAGATGATTACTATCCCGACTTGACTTGTAATTACCAATCCACTAGCCGGGATGACTTTGATTGGGGATATGAATCCAGACCTCAGGGTCCAGGGCCTAACCCTGGACGACAAGACTATGATTATTATCCTTCCCAGAGCTATAATGATTATGGATCTCCATCCCTTAATGACCAAACCAACCCGATCTACAATCAGGAAGGATATCATGATTATAACACCTACCCTCCCCAGTATTCCACTGAATATAGGTCTCCACCATCCTTTGAACAACCTAGAATTACCTAGTTTCAGGGAGGGACCCGAGAACCTCGACATCTTGACTCCCCTAGATTTAACTTGAACCCACCCAAACCTGAACCGAACTAGTCAGTTCAGGTGAACCAGATCCATGATAGGGTGTTGGCTAATTTGAGGAACACTATACAATCTTTAGAAGCTCATCCAACACCATGCACTGAAGCACTAGAGCCTATGATCAAAATGATTGATGAACTTAATAGTTCTCTATTGGATTTGCTCCAAAGTGTTAGGGATAGGGACTTGGGTGAGTTTCTTCTTGGGAAATTGTCGAGGTTGAGGATGAAATTTGTGGTTGCACTAGTCAAATCTTGGGATGATTCTCAAGATGAACCCCCTTTAGGAGAGCCAATATCTGAACCCGCTCAGGCGCTTGTCAAGGGGGATACATTTTCTGAGACTGGGGATGACCAGGATGGGCTAGAGCAACCATTTGAGGATGAACCGATTGATTCACCCGAGATCCTCGAGCCAGGGAGTGAGGAAAAATATGTCTCCACGGACCATGAAATGACATATGATTTTGAGACATATATAAATGAGGATCATGGATTCTTTGACTCTGAGGGTGAAGAATCTTTTGGTGAAGTCTTACTTGAACTTAAAGAAGAGGATTTTAGTGAGACAAATGGTCTTGAGGAATCTGACAAACCAGTTGATAGCCCAATTATTAAAGATTTGGATTCGGTTGGGGTTAACTTGGAGGATCTGAATCTTGATGATTCAATCAGTGACCCCAGTCCTCATCTGCACCTTGAAGAGCAGACTTCTGAGATCTTTGTGCCCAAGTCAATCTTGATTCAGCCACGATTTCTGGACTTGGGAGAATCATATGGGGTGAATAATTTGCTAGAGGTCTCGAAGCCTGAGCTGTTAATGTTGGAGGATAGAATTGTTGAAATAAAGATTTGGGAGGATAATTCTGAGGGAAGTTTGATTTTGGATCTAAGGGTACCTATTGACCTAAAACCACCTACTTTATATCAGGACCCTTACGATATCTTTCACGTGCAACCCAAGCTCGAAATAACTGATTAGTTTTCTGAGCTAGATGTTAAGTGGACAATCGCACATATTGAACCATCTTTACCCGTTGTCCGACACTTTGGTCTTGGGTTGCACACCACTAAACCGTAGGCTCGACCCCGTAAACACAACAACCTTCAGTTCTGGGTGATTTTCATCCATAACCTGAGAACCACTCGACCCTGGGGCATGGGTTTGCACCATAATCTCGTCCACGTCTGTGGACACCTTCTGCAGACGGGTTTCAGGATGAACATTTTTATTTTGATTCTAACCCGCAATTGTGAATTCTCAATTTCTTCTTTGTATGTATGTTATGCCTAGCTGAAGGCATTAAACTTAGCACGTGTGTATACACTCTTCTCTCTGCGGAGCTGACCAGATTTTCACGACACTCAGGTGATGTTCTGTTTACTCTGCCCTTTTGATGTCTTTATTTTTACAATGAGGACATTGCATCATTTAGGCATGGGGGGATGGATAATCAATTCCTGAAATCATTATGTTAACTCCGTAGAATTTCTTTGTCTCTTATAAAATTAAAAAAAAATTGAAAATTTGAAAAAAGATAAAAAAAGAAATTAGGGAAAGAGAACTTAGGCATTTGGAAGTTATTAACTTTAGGAAATGATACGAGAGGATATAAACACCTAGACTCTTCAGGTCTTCGGGCTTAATTAGCCTGGGTGTCCACTCGAATGTGGATTTAGTCTCGAGTTCTAGCCAATTAAAATTTATTTTAATTTTGTAAATAATTTGGGATGATAAGTATGCGACTTATCAACCCACCCTCTGATTTGTGTGGACTTTAAGCCTAAGCATCTGCACACATTTTTTTTGCACTGACTCACTTTCCGGTGATTTTTACGAAAATTGGGTAGCTAATGGACCGACTTGGGTGGTATGGCTAGCAAGTTGTCGGTGGTAACAGCTCATCGACCGGTTGTCCAGAGCCCAGCCACAAGACCACTTTCGTTGTACTGCCTTTAGGTAAATCTTAGATCAGTGAAGCCACCTACTTAGCAAAAAAAAAGAAACACTCAAAAAGAAAAGAAAAAAAAAGAAAGAAAGAAAAAGGAGAAAATAAAAAATAAATAAAACGACACTTCACCGCACGAGTATGGCTGGTAAGTTGTCGGTGGTAATAGCTCATCGGCCGATTGTCCAGAACCCAGCTCACAAAATAAAAAAATGCACAATAATTCCCAAAACACTTAGGGAAGAAGCGGGGAAGTAGAATAAATTGGGGAGATATACACTGGATTCACCCTTGTGTTGACCCCATAAATAAAAGTAGGGAGAAAGCTACCGATCGTAAAGATAAACCTTTAGGCAAGGTTACCTAGGGTCGTAGAAACCCAAAGTCCATCTTAACGCCTGTTTTGTGAGTCTATCACTTTTTCACAAAGATGCTTAGCACTTAGAGTCCTTTTCGAGTCATGGGCAGGTCGGGTAGCCGTAAAAAGTTATCCCGTAACTCTCAAACTCCAAAAGTATAAAAAAATTAGAAAAGAAGAAAAATAAAAAAAAAATCTTCCCTTCTCAAATAAGGCGAGAACATGGGCGGTCTGCATTCTGGTAGACACTCTGGTACTGTTGAGTTTTCATAGTTTAGGACCTTAGTTGAAATTTTCTATTGTTAATAAACGACTTAGGCCTAAGTGATCTAAACCTAATTCTACTTTTATACAAAGCATATAGTTTAATTTTGCTAGGGACTAGCAAAAGATAGGCATGGGGGTATGATGCAAACACATTTATTGAGGGTAAAATGTCTATTCATGCATGTTCCTAAGCTTAGATTTGCATTTCATGTTATAAATATTGCAGAGCATGCATCATTCTGCATTTAGATTAGTTGTATATAATTTAGGTTAATTACGTCCTTTTGTGGTTAGGAGAGAAGGATATTTGTTTTGGAGCCTCGTATTAATGATCCAACCATACGGATCTGACCAAGACGACGATCGGAGTCCAACGCCTCTGAAATCGTCTCAATCGGAGTCTTGTAGCATCATATGCAGTCCGAGGAAGATCAATGGCCAAGGGACTAGGAGACATAATTTGGAGCTTCAAATGATAAATTCGACCTCGCGGATGGATTCGGGTCGACGATCGCAGCCTAACGGTGCGAAAATTGACTCAATCCGACCTCTGTAGCAGCCCCTACAACAAGAAGAAGATGGACGGCCCAGACTGCGCCACGTGGCGCAGCCTAGTCTGCCAACACATGCCCGCAACACTGCACGTGCGTAGCAACGTGGGTGCGTGCGCGGGTGCGCAGGCGCGCAGCGTGAGGTGTACTATAGTGACGCATGAGCTGGACTTACAGCGACGCTTACAGCCGTCGGTAATTCATCGCATGCCAGCAAAGCCAGCTGTGGGCGCTAGCGGGCATGAGCTGCCTACAGCGACATTTCCAGCGACGGCCTGGATGTCACTAATGGTCCCATACCGATTTTTGCCTCTTCTCCACCACTATAAAAGGACCTACACCCCCTCCTTTCCAAGCCATCTCTACCTACTCTACTCCCACCTACTCCCAAGCTCTAGCAAGCCTACCAACGCTCCATTAGAGCTTGTTCTCAAGCTCCCAAGGTGCCTATTAGTGTAGCGAATCTCTGCCCCACCAAATACTCCTCCAACTTTCCATCTCCCTTCATAGGTCACCTTGGACTTGTCCTCTCACCTCCATTCCGGTAGCAGATCAACTCCGTCTTCTCACCTCCACTCCAGAGCTACGCCGAAGCTTTCCTCAACCTGATGTCCTCCAGCATCTCATCTCCGTCGTCCTACTCCCCACCTCCTTCATCCGAGCTTCCGCCAGGCGCCGTTGTCTCACCGAATAGCCGATTCGGGAGATTTCCTCTCACCTCCCTCTCTTTATATGCTTTCATAGTTTCTTGTAATTGACATTGGAAGTAATATATATCAGATTTGTTCCGCATCTCTATCTTGTGATACATTTGCTTGTTTTCTTTTATTTCAAAAATACAAAAAAATAACAAAACCCCAAAATACCAAAAAGAAATAAAACAAAGTGTGGTTTTCAAGTAAAGTAAATGTCGCCTCCCTATGTTTGACCCGGGACTCCCTTGGAGTTTCGGTATAAATTTTATCTGATCGATGTGTTTTGCAACTACTACGATAGGTTACTTGTAACCTCAATTTCTAACACGCGAAACACGCACGACCATGCATTCATCAAATATAGGCCTTGAATCATAATCCAAATTCAAAATTTGGTTTTCATCACATGGGGCCTTGCAATCATCCCAAGAAGGCTTAGATCCAGATTCTAAGTTAAGGGTGTAGGTTGGATTACTAGAATCTAGGTTGGGCTCTATAGGGATGTCAGAATTGTTCTCGAGAGTCACCTTATCAGAATAAGGGATGGAATTTACACCCTCGAGAGGTTCTGATTCAATCTTATTATCACAGGAGTCTAGGAAATTTAAGCTTGACAAACTAGGGTTTTGTATCTCTATGGCTAGCTTGAAATCGTGATCTTCTACAATTGGTTCCTCCTAACCCTCATCAAGATCAGGAATGTCAATTGCTATGACATTTGAATCTGAATTTATTTGGGCTGGGGATCCATAATTATCATCATTGAACCTAGGATTTTGGAATTTGTGCTGATCACTAGGCTCACTCCAAGATGTTTTGTTAGTTTTTAACGGGTATTTTTGATCAATTGTTATATATAACTTATTTAGCAATTCTCCCCATTTTTCTAAAAATTCATTGAATTTTTTTGGAAGTGACGGGTTTGACCAACATTGCAGACAATCATTATTGTGTAATTTCACCAATTCACTATGTTATGCTAATAGGAGATCCTGGCTTGAACCGTATTTCATTTGTGTCCATATTATTTCTACACAGTTCGTGATGATTTCTGTTGTTTTTGCAAATCTTTCCTGAATGTCCCTTGCATAATATTCTTCATGGTTTCTATAGGCATTCTCAAGTATCTTTTCTTTCAAGCTCATTTGGGATTCAGGTTTCTTAAATAGTCTTCCTATATAGCCAGGCTGCATTTTTGAATTAGATGGTGGAATCAAGATGTAGAATCGAACTCAGGTTTAGATTGAAGTTGATTAGATCTGAAGGAACTCCCTAAGATAATCTGTGTATGTGCTCTAAATAGAAGGGATGAGGGACTGGATGTGATATTGACCCAATCAAGGCACCTAAAGATTTTTGGAAGACTAAGGCAATGTCGAGGTGGATGATACCTCTGAATTAGAAATTCTTACACCCGAGAAGTACCTGGGCAGCCAGGAAGGGAGAGCCTCGCAAAGACCCCTACATGGTAGAGCGTCCCCACGGGTTACAAGGTTTCCCCCACCCGACCTTCCTTGTCACTGAGGGTCTAGGTAGACCGGAATGTATGAACTTAAGTCCTTAAGTCTACCAATTTTACGTCATAATTTGTGCCTTGAGTTTCACTTGATTAGAAGTTAATTCAACTTGTGACCTAATTTAGAGGTTGGTTGGCCTACAATGTAGGCTAACTTCACCTGACTTACCTTAAATATGGCAGAATGAGATCTAGATCAAGACCTAGAAATCACCTTGATTTGACTCCCAAGTTATTAGGTCCAAGTATTTTAGGGTTCAAGTGAATTTAGAGCCTGATTTTCAGGGTTTTTGTTGATTAGATCCTTTCAACCAAGGGCTTGGGTAGCACACAAATGCGGGTGGGTTTGTTTCCTTTTATGCAGGCGAGTGTGAACTATCACTCCAAAACCCTAAAAATTGAAACCCTAATTGGCTCTATGCTGCATCCTATCTGATCTTTAACTTGTTCACCTTGGGCTTTAAGCAAGAAATGTTTTAGCCCAAAGAGATTAGAAATTAAGCATAGACCCTAATAGGCACAGGAAATTTGGGATAGGGAATTCTAAATAGAATTGCTTCAAACTTCACTCAGATTTGAAAAATAATTTCGCAAATTAGGAAACTTGCTTTTTAGATGATGATTACTATGAAAAATAAAGCAGGTGATTCCTAATTGATTCTTTTTTTTTGTCTTCCCAAGATTAGGAGGTTGATTATGGAAGAATAGAGATGTTACCTGCCCTGGTGTGGCTGTTTTGTGTAGAAGATCTCATTGTGCAGTACCTTGCAAAATCACAAGAAAGCAAACAAGGTAAGTCAGTGCTCAAATATAATCCAATAATGTAGAGAATAGCGGTGAATTGCACATTACTCCCCGGCAACGGCACCAAAATGTTGACAGAGAGAAATTGAGATTTAAAAATGCTGCGTCGTAGTATAGGTCGAAATCGCTTGAAAACAGATAATATTTATTACTCAAATATCAGAAATGAGGTCCAAGGTCGAACACATGGAGCAAATAGGAATTCACACACTAATCTCAATAATGTAAATGAGCACAAGAAAATGATCCAGATAAAGCTAAGTAATGAATATTAATTACTCAAAATTGATCATCAATGTAGAATAGAAGTCTAACAAGAGTTTGGCATATCAAAAAGAAATCTAGAATAAAAATAATGGTGATTTAGATCACTAGTTTTTTAATATAGATAAACATATAATGGTTAAGCAGGAATGCCAAATAAACCAACAATATCCAAACAACTTAAGTAATTAAATAAATGAACAGTGCCTCGGATGTCTGATTTGATAATCAGACGGCTTAAGTGCTTCTTCTTTCCAGCCCTTCTTCTTCTTCTTCAGCTATGCCTTCTCTCTTCACTTCTTCTTTCTTCCCTTCTTGCCTGTCTTCACTTCTTTTGGCCTTCTTCCTTTCCTCCTCTTTTGTCTTCTTAAGTCTCTCCTCTTCTTCCTTCTTCTAAGCAGGCCTTCTTTCTTTCCTCCTCTTTTGCGAAGGCTTCCTTCTCTTCTTCTTTCTTTCTTCACACACAGAGGGTGGCCATCCCTTCAGATTTGGCTAAGTGTCTCATAGGGCAAAACCCCCCCTTCCCCATGTTCTGTTTCTTTCTCTCTTAATCTTATGTTCTGCCCTCTCAGGGTCATGGTCAGGGTAATTGGGTTATCGGGTCGCACGTGCACCCGGGACCAAGTTCACCGGCATGGGTGGTGAGCGAGGAGTGCTTAGGCTAGGTGGGTTATCGAATTAGCTAGACCCACGTGTAAGGTATTGTGAGTGAGACGCGTAAGGGGCGCGTGCGAGGACTTCACCCCCTATGCTTGCTGAGGCGATAAGCCTTAATCATAAAATCACTATATGCAGTGTCACTTGGTCATCAGCTTCTAAGGTGGGACTAAAGTCCCACCCTTCCTTCGCATACGCTGCGCTGATGCCTCTCCATCTAATTGCACCTGCTGCTGGGGGTATCCCTCCCAATTGGAGTCCTAAGCGCGTTCCTTGAGCAAAGCCACAGCGCTTGGGACTTCAACTGGGGCTCGCGATGCCTGGAACTTGAAGAACAAGGGTAGTGATGGCAGATGTGGTGGAGCTCTGGCGAGGATACCTGCAAAGAAGAATATGGCCTTGCGGCCACATTAGAAAAGCTCAGGAGCTTCTCCAAGGCATGACGAATGTAACAGTGGGGGTTCTGTGGCAGATTAGGGTGTGTGGTGGTCGGTCAGAGTTGGGAATGGCAACAGGAAGGTGGGTTGGTTGACAATGGGTTTGGGTGGATGAGAAAGCGAATGGAGAGAGGGGTTTTGAAGAGCGGAGCACGACGGAGGTTGTGAGGTGGCCGGCGAGGGGGATGGAGTTGTGTAGTAGTGGAACTGCCTCGCTGGAGTGGTCGTCGATCACGAAGAAGATGAGGATGAGGGTGTCGAGTCGAGGCTTGAAATGATGATAGAGAGAGGGAAAATTAACCTACAATGCTAACTAAACCTAACTAGCTACTCTAATGGACGAAAGGGGGGAGATCCATGCCGATTTTGGCACGCCGGCACCAAGGAAGGAAGATACTTTGGTGATGGGGACGGCGACGACAACGGAGATAGAGGGGCTCCTGCTGGTACGGCCAAGAGTGGATGAGAGAGAGGAAGGGAATCCGGCCACTGGTATGGTGGATGGATGATGAAGGAGGTTAGGAGGAGTTGCCAGAGCTTGCGAAGCTTTGCAGCCAGAAGAGGAAGGAAGAATATGGGGACTTCACGGTCGGAATCGAGTCTAAGAGTTCGTCCGAGCCCTGGGCATGCTTATATAGGGCTCAGGAGGTCGATTTGAGCTTGGAAGCCAAGCTTCCAAGCTAGGAATCCTCATTGGAATAGGAGACCCATCTCTTTGAAGGATTCACATGAGGGACTGGGGGAGATCTGGAGCTTTGGAATTGGCACAAAAGGAAGGGAATTCCTTGGCGAACTTCCCTTTCAAATCTGAGAGGGATTCGTCAAGGAATCAAGGAGAATTTGCCAAATTTAGGTCGCCGGAGTTTGTAGGAATAGGATTCATGGTGGTAGGGACCTTTTTGTGAAAATGATGACAAGGTTAGGGGGCCATTTGCAAGGAATTCAAAAAGCTAAGGATCTGAATGAGATAAAAAGAGTCTGACTGGACCAAAATGTAAACTTAGTCAAGATGATCTCAGATTAGGCCTAACTTTGGTACAAACCTAATTTGGACCCAAGGAATCCAATGGTGAAGTTAGATTTAGGTTTTAGCCTCGTTTGATTGGGTAATTTATGCAAAAATCCAAATTAGGGTAAATGTTTGTTTGAGACTCTATTTTGGGTCAAGACGGGTTCTGATGGTCAAATTGAAGGTATTAAACCATAGATAATATTTCTCTATGAATTTTAGAGGGTTTAGGTGAATTTATCCTGACCAGAACCTCATTTAATTAAGCGATCCTATTTTTAGGGTTTTGGAAGTCATTTAATTATCAAAACACGCAAAAATCCTTTTCTGTCTATTCTAACCTAGTTGTTAGACTTTTAAGATCATTTGACCCTTAATTAACCCTTGAGAAATCCTGTGATTGTATTGCAATTGAGATATACTATTAAAACTACAGATTTAACCTTATTTTCTTGTCTTTCTCTTAGAATGATTATGCAATGAATTAGGGCTCTTTGGTAGTTATGTAGGGGCATTTTTCCCTTGATAATGACTAAGTTGAGCTAGTTATGGCTCATGATGGTATTTTCATTAGTGGCGTGGAGGAGAAATGGAGGGTTAGGATGTGTTTTTAGGCGGTACTTATATGGTGGAGGGTGTAGGATGTTTGGCGCCACATGAAGTGTTGCATGGAGGTTAGGTTTAGGTGGAGTTGGTGCCATTTTAGGTGGGTTAAAAAGGGGGTTAGGTGGCACCACTTAGGGGGGTTATGTGTAGGGTTTAGATGGGCATATAGAGTGAGGTGTAGGGTTAGGATGGAGGCTCATGTTGGCCCCAAAATGAAGGGATGTCTAGGGCTTTTTGGCACTAACATGAAGGGGTGTTTAGGGTGATGGTTATGGTGGGTTGGCACCAAAAAGAATTGGGTTAGGTTAGGGTTAGTTAGGGTTAAGGTGGAGGAGTGGACGGCCATGGATTTTAGGTGGAGCTAGAGCTTAGCTAAGCTATCTAAGCTAGGTTAGCTAGTAAAGTAGAGGTGGAGGAGCTAGGGTTTCATGAAGGAGGAGCTGGGAGAGAAGACTCTGGAGCTGATGGAAGCTATACTGGAGCTAGGTTTGTTGAGGCAGCTTCAAGGGGAGCTCAACTACTGAACTCAGCTACTTAGTTCTTATGCAAGTAGCCAAGCTTGGGTAGTTGAGCTTAGTTGAGCTAACCTCAACCTGGCTGGAGCTAGGTTGAGCTGGAACTGCCTCTGATGAGAACTCTAGAGCTAGCTAAGCTACTAGTTGACAAGTAGTAGCTTAGCTAGCTTGGAGTTCAACTGCCATGAGTTAGGTGGAGCTGGAATGAGTTGGGGTTGAGCTGTGATGGACACCTGTCAACTTAGTTGATCTAGCTAGAGCTCCCAGTGAACTAATGAGAGCTGGGATGAGTTAGACTCAACTAAGTTGAGCTGGATTTGAGATGACTTGAGCTGGGTTGAGCTGAGATGAGCTGTCTTGAGCTACCATTTAGCTAAGGTAAGCTGAATGGAGTTGAATGGAGCTAACCCTAGTCCAAGGGAGCAGGTATCCAGCCATGATGAGCTGGAATTAGCTGAGTCCTAGCCTGATTGAGCTTCCTCTTCATCAATTGCTTTCAAGAGTGCTAGGGTTTTAGGGATCTATCAATCTGCTTTAACCTAACACTCCAAGAAACACATTAAAAATACAATAACAAATGCAATGCATGCCTAACCTAATTTATGCCTAAATGCAACCCAAAAACCATTTTATGGAGCAAAATCCTAAGAGCTAGGTTTGTTTTAATACATAAGAATGATGATAAACTGATGTTTATCACACCCCAACGCTTATCTTTTGCTAGTCTCTTAGCAAAACTTTAATTTTTACAAAATAAAATTTTGGGGAAATCTAATTTTTTTTCATCTTTTGAGGAGAAAGAGGTTACAGGACCCTGGTTGGTCTAAACACGTATGGGATTTGTTAAGGATAAACATTGGGATTTGTTTTCGGATCAAAAAATTAGATAAAAATAGGATCAATATATCCTCCAAAAAGTTCACAGATTAACCCCTTGTTAATTCAGATGACTTGAAATTTTTGTTTTTAGGATTTTCTGGCTCTTGAATTTGATTCACAACTTGTAATAACCTTTAAAACCTTATGTCTGTACTTGTGAAAAGCCAACATTTATAAGGGTGTGTTTTTGGTTTAAAACTTTTTTTTCTCTCCCCCATGCTTATTTTTAACTTAGTCTTACAACAGATGTGTCGGGATCATCATTCCCGTTACCAATCCTCGAGGGGGCTCTGGCACCAGTACTTCAAGATAGCACTGTCCATGACACCACCCAAGAGCTCACAACTCCAAAACACAATGCGGTGTAAAGGGGTGCTCTAAGCAAACTCAAGGTCTTGCTCCGACACTATAGGTAGAGCACCGTCCAAGACACTTGAGCTGCAAAAGTGTGCTTTAATGCTCTGTCTAAAGATATGAATATAGATATGGACCAGTGACGAGGCGGTAACATGTTGGCATTGCATCTTGAAAGGAGGCATTTTCCTCCTTCTCGGTGGTGGGAACTCAAACCAATGGTCTGCTTCAAACTTTTACTAAGGCTAAACAGGGGGTTTTTCTAATTTTTAGTAGTTTTTAGGTGTTGGCTTGTGTGTGAAATTTGACACAGGAAGTTTCGCATGAAATGCAAGTTTTTGAATAAAAAACTAAGCCAGATACTTTCCATATTACAAAAGAGGATCAAGTCACCTGAACTATCATGAGTTCAGGTGAAATTTTGGAGAAGGATATCTGATATAGTCTAAAGATAGACCCTGAAATTATAATGATTAGATTTGTATCCTCATCCCTATCTTGTTAAAGATTAAATCCCATTGTACCAAAAGTGAGTTTTCAACCTTAGTCCCGATTTCATAATTTTCCTCAAAAAGTTTTCAATATTTTTATTTTTTTGGGTATGCAAGCAGAAAACAAGAAAATGACAAAAGAAAAAAATGCATATTTTTCGATTTTGAAAATCCTAAAACGATCGTCAAAATTTTAAAAACACCCCCTATACTTAAGATATGCAATGTTCTCATGCATTAGGAGGGAGAAGGGATCACCTTAATGAAAGGCGGTCGGGTTTAGGATGGTCAAAACCTAGAAAAAGAAAGGGAAAAAGAAAGTAGGAAAAATGATGGGTTACCTCCCATCCAATGCTATCTTTTATGCCATTTAGCCAGGCGTAGTGTGCATCAGTGATCAACTGTGGTCGATTCAGTTAAATCGAGAGATTCTGAAGGAAGATTCAGAGCATGATCAAAATAGGGCTTTAAACATTGGCTGTTGACTTGAAAACTCGTATTAGTTTTGGGATCAAAAAGATCAATAGTGCCGTAAGGATATGTTTTTAGGACAATAAAGGGGCCAGTCTATTTTGACTTTAACTTTCCAGGAAAAATATGTAATCTAGCATCAAAAAGCCAAATGCGTTGATTGACATCAAAATGTTGCTGAACAATGTATTTATCATGAAATTTCTTCATTCGGTCTTTATAAATCCATGCATTTTCATAAGAAAAATTATGTAACTCTTCCAATTCAATCACTTGTAATTTTCTGTGGATACCCATGTCTGATAAATCCATATTTAATTGCTTTATTGCCCAGAAAGTCCTATGTTCAAGTTCTACTGGGAGATGGCATGCCTTTTCAAAAATCAAACGGAAGGGAGACATGCCGAGCGGGGTTTTGAAAGTGGTATGGTAGGCCCATAAAGTATCATCCAACTTGGTGGACTAGTCTTGACAATTGGACCTAACTATCTTTTATAAAATATTTTTGATTTCCTGGTTAGAAACTTCTGCTTGACCATTTGTTTGGGGGTGATAAGGTGTGGAAATTTTGTGATTAACCCTATATTTAGAAAGAAGGTGACGGAATTGTGAGTGAGTGAAGTATGAGTCTCCGTCATTGATAATGGCCTTTGGAACATCGAATCTTGAGAAAATATTTTTCTTAATAAATTCGACAACCACACGGTGATCATTGGTGCGGGTGGGTATTGCTTCAATCCATTTAGAAACATAGTCGACTGCGACTAGTATATACAAATGCCCACCAGAGTTGATGAATGGTCCCATGAAGTCGATGCCCCATACATTGAAAATTTCAACCTCTAAAATTGGATTAAGGGGCATCATATCCTTCCGAGTCATGTTGTCGATGCTCTTGCAATGCACACAAGATTGAACAAAAGAATGAGCATATTTGTGTAGGCTGGGCAAGAAGAATCCTGAATTAGCTACAGTTTTATTGCCCGAAAAATGTCCGCAACAGGCCATTGAATGACAATGTGTCAGAATATCATGGATTTTTGAATCAGAGACACATTGTCTAATGACCTGATCGGCACAAATGCGGAAAAGGTCAGGCTCCTCCCAAAAATAGTATTTAATATCAGCAAAGAACTTATCCCTTTTGGTTTTTGGCCAATCAGCGGGGATTCGTTCTGTTGCTAAATAGTTTGCAATGGGTGAAAACCAAGGGAGGGTATTGGTAGCTAAAATGCTTTCATCAGGGAATTGATCAGGGGGGTCATCATGTCATTCGTCATAAGACGAGAGAGATGGTCGCCCACTACATTTTGTGATGTCGCCTTATCCATAATTTCCAGGTCAAATTCCTGGAGCAATAGGATCCAACGGGTAAGGTGGGGTTTCGCATCTTTTTTTGTCAGCAAATATTTAAGTGTTGAGTGGTCGGTATATGCAGTGACATGTGACCCCAAAAGATAATATCTAAATTTTTTTAGGGTAAATACAATGGCAAGAAGTTCTTTTTCAGTAACCATGTAATTCCGTTGTGCATCATCAAGAGTTTTGCTAGCATAATAGATCACAACGGGCTTCTTGTCAATTCTTTACCCTAGAACAGCCCCTATAGCAAAATCCGAGGCATCGGTCATAAGTTCAAAGGGACAATTCCAATTAGGTCCTTGTAAAATTGGTGCCTCGATAACATCCTTCTTCAACCTCAGAAAACTCTTCAGGCATTTATCGTTGAAATCGAATGGTTGGTCTTTAGTAAGTAATTGACTTAAGGTCTTGGAGATTTGGAAAAAATTTTAATGAAATGGCGGTAGAAACCCACATGCCCTAAAAAGGAGCGAATCTGCTTCATAGTAGTGGGCAGTGGGAGCTTAGAGATGACATCAATTTTAGCTCAATCTACTGCAATTCCTTTTTTAGAAATAACATGGCCCAGGACAATACCTTCCTGGACCATGAAATGACTTTTTTCCCAACTGAGGATGAGATTAACTTATATGCATTTTTGGAGGGTTCTTTCAAGATTCCGAAGAAAAAGGTCAAAAGAATCTCCAAAAATAGAGAAGTCATCCATAAACTCCTCCAGACATTCACTTACCAGGTCTGAAAAATACTGCAAGCATACGTTGGTGAAAAGTCACCGGTGCCTTGTAGAGATCGAAGGGCATTCTTCGAAAACCAAAGGTTTCGAAGGGGCAGGTGAATGTAGTTTTGTCTTGGTCCTTAGGGTGGACCGCTACTTGATTATAGCCAGAATATCCATGAAGAAAAAAATAGTAGTCACGTCTGACTAACCGCTCCAAGATTTAATCAATAAAAGGGAGCGGAAAATGGTCATTCTTGGTGGTGGTGTTTAATTTTCTGTAATCAATACACACGCGCCAAGAAGAAGGGGTTCTAGTGGCTATGTTTTCCCCATTTTCGTTGGTGACAACTGTTAGTCCAGCCTTTTTAGGAATAACTTGAGTGGGACTAACCCAGGAGCTGTTAGAAATGGGGTAGATGATATCAGCATCAAGCCACTTTATAATCTCCTTTTTTACCACCTCCTGCATAGTAGGGTTCAGGCACCTTTGTGGTTGGCGGAAGGGCCGAGAATCATCCTCAAGATAGATGTGATGAGTGCAATAGGACAGATGAATGCCCTTAAGGTCAGAAAGGGTCCAGCCAATAGCTTTTCGATTTTTACTTAAAACCTGGAGAAGTTTTTCCTCTTGTGCACCAATAAGTCCAGAATTTATGATCAGGGATAGGGTCTGATTTGGACCCAGGAAAACATTTTTAAGGGAGTCCGATAAAGGTTTTAACTCCAGTTGTGGGCTCGGCTCCGAAGGAATTTCTGCTTTAGGAGTTAGTGATGAAGTGAGAGTGAAGGGGTCAACTGAAGTGTTAACTGAAGAATGTGTGGTTAGGGTAGGAGGGTGGGATGAAGTGAATTGTTCAGGAACTATGTTAATGGCAAAACAGGAACCCAAGTGTGAAATCTGCAAAGTTTCCTCCACTATATTTTCCATTTCTGAATCTAAATCATCAAAGAAATTAGGTTCTTGGAATCTCCTAGATGCTTAGAAAATATTTAGGGTAACAAATTCACCGCCACACATGATCTTCATCTTGCCAGAATCACAATCAATATTAACGTGGGCGGTGGCTAAGAATGGTCTTCCAAGAATTATCGGGGCATGCTTTAAAGTTTCCGGTACCTCTATGTCTAGGACTAAAAAGTCTACTGCAAATAGATAATTTTTGACCCGGACATGAATACCCTCAACAATTCCCCTTGGTTTAATTGTAGATCGGTCCGCTAATTGAAGAGTAACCTCAACAGGCTTTAATTTACCGATCTTAAATTCCTCAAAACAATTGTGGGGATAAGATTAGTTGAGGCATCAAGATCCAGTAAAGTGCGATCAAAAGAAGTGTCATTAATGACAACTTGAATCGGGGGTGTGCCTGGATCTTTCTTCTTAAGAGGCGGTTTGCTCTACACAGCTAAGCTAACTGTCTCTGGAAGGATTACCTTTCCTAGGTTTCGGGGCTACCTTTTGGGAGTACACAAATCTTTCAAAAATTTTGCATAGGCAGGGATATATTTTATGGCATCTAAGAGAGGGATATTAATCTCTACTTGCCCAAAAGGATCTATTAATTCCTTATCAGTGGGCTCAGATTTGTCCTTTCTGGTGTGTGAAGAGTGAAGGGCTTATGGAAAAGGTACAGGGTTTTCCTGCTTTGCATTATTAGGTTCCTGAATAGGTTTAGAGGAAGAGGGAGAAGAGTTGATCTATTTTTCATTAAAACATGTTTCTCTAACAGGCAGGGGATCTTGAGTAGTTTTCCCCTTCCTCAAAGTAACTACATTTGCAGTATGGTTATTTCTACGATGAGGACAGGAAGCCTAACTGTTATTAAAACTCAGTGGATGCTGAGGTGCTGGGTGAATGGGTTGATTGGGATATCCACCTTGGAACTGATTCCTTTGATTATTCGGGTTGGGCATGGGTTGGGAAGGTAAATTCCCAGTGTTGGTGCTAGAGCACCATGATCGTTTATTTTGATGATAACAAAACATGTGTTATTTCAACATTTGCACTTGAAGTCTTAGATTTCAGGTTAATTGCAAATTGAGATGTGTTTAGACGGAGTTCGAGCTTGCATCCATGGCGGAGTGGAGGAGCTTGATGGAGGAACTTTGCGAGGAGCGAAAGCGTGAAGAGAAGAATAGGATAGATTATCTTTTCTTGTATCTTTTGTATTTCTTTTTCTCTTTATTCTCTGTCTAGATCTTTTGTTAAAGAGCCTCAAAGAACCCTTAAAGTAGCCCTAGGAACAGTTGCACAACCCTAGGATACTTTGATTTTCTGTAGAGAACTTAGAAAACCAAAATAGGGTTCTGTCAACCTAATCTGACATCTAATCTGAAAATTAGATGCCTGATAGTGACTTTTAAGATGTTTGACTGTTGACTCAGACGTCCAATAACTTAGGCTGGACTTTGTTGCTTCTGTCTGATGAAATCAGACGTCTAGACCTTAGTCCAGACGTTGTAGAAGACGTCTGATGTTTGTACTAGACGTCCAATTAGTGGAACGTTGGCTACCTAAGCATACGTTGAGGAAAATGATTGTTAGCCTTACATCAGACGTCTGTAGAGGACCCCAAACATCTGATATGTGACTGTTTCGCCTCAACTGACCCAAAATCTCCTTTGTAAGATTTTCTAGCCGTTAACCTATCTTGGGAATCCATTTCCACAGTACAATAGGTTTTTAGACATCCAGACCTAGGGATAGATGTCCTGTATGTTGTCTAATGGCCATGTACTAAAACCCTGTTTAGATCTAAACCAAGTTAGGAAGGAATCTTGCCTAGAATTAGATGTCTGACTTAGTTCCCAGACGTCTTAAACAAAATTTTTAGACGTTTGATACCTAGACCAGACGTCTGATGACCCTGTCAGAATCATGATTGATTTTGATTATGGCCTGTTTTGCCTTGGGTTCAACCCCAACGGCTATGGAAGCTTTCTAGGGGCTTCTAATGCCTTCCTAGGCCCTCTATAAATAGAGGACCCTTGCCTTGTAGACATACACCTTGCAAGACTACTTTCCACTCTTATTGTGTCACATTGATACTAAGAAGAAGTTCTAAGCTCTCCAAAGCCCATGTCCACACTTGAGAGCTGCGTCTTCGTTTGCGCACCGTCTCTCCCTCCGAGATTACGAAAGCGACCAAGTGCCGCTGCGTGGTTCATGCACCCGCGTCAAGCCGACTCACTTCCAAGCAAAGGGAAGTATCTTTACCTATAGTAGCTAGTTTAATCTTTGTTGGCTCTATATGTTATTTTGTAATCTTTCTTTGTTATTGGTTGGGTATTCATGTTGCGAATTCCCATCTCTTTCGTGAGACAAAATCCTCCTTGTGAAGAGGAGGGGTTGAGGAATGCTACCCTCGTACTTGTAGCGTGGTTGTAATTGAGGTTGAACTACCCTCGTTTAAATAGTTCGTATAGTGGATTTGATCGACTAGATCGATCGGGAAATCCTAACTCGAGAGGGTTAGGTGGTGGTTTTCACCTGGTTTGGGTTTCCATCTAAAAATACTTATGTACATTGTGAGATTGCTCATTTTGTGAGATTGTTATCTTTTTATTCCGCATTTAATATGTCACGCATATCTCACCTCGTCCCGTAGGGATTTATAATTAGTATCAGAGCAGGTTCTTACTTATTTGGCATAACAACCGGCAAGAGATCTATGGAGGGGAGCAGTTCAGCGATCAGGATTTTCGAGGGGCAGTCCACCACCCGTCCACCTTTCTTCGACGGGAGCAACTACCCCTATTGGAAGCTGCGAATGAAGACATGGCTTCAAGCCAACGACTTCATGATTTGGGCCAGATGCGAGCTGTTGTTTGACATCCCAGTGAAACCTGTGGGAGGCTACTCATAAGAACAAATCCGTGAGCTCTCTCTTAACGCAAAAACAATGAATGCATTATATTACGCATTGAGCTTGGAAGAATTCAACTGAATCTAGTAATGCACCACCGCATGCGAGATTTGGCACACTTGAGGTAACTCACGAGGGTACCTTTAAGGTAAAGTCTTCTAAAATTAATTTACTTTCACAAGAATTTGAATCATTTTCTATGAAGACTAATGAAACTTTGAGTGAGATGAACACTAGGTTCACTCTCATAGTAAATAATTTGAAAGCTTTAGGGAAGACCTTCATCGAGGGGGAGCTTCAAGGGAAGCTTCTTCATTCTCTCGAACTGGAGTGGGAACAGAAGGCCATTGCCATCAAGGAGGCGAACGAGGTAGAGGAGCTCAACATGGAGGATCTCCTAGGCAATCTAATGGCCTACGAGGCAAAGCTGAAGCAGAAGAAGAAGGATACACTAGAACCAAAACTAAAGAAGACCCTCGCATTCAGAGTCGCATCAGATAGCGAGGTAAGTTCTGATGACAAAGATTTTAAATTCTTACTTAAAAAAATTTCCAAGTTTTGTAGGGAATTAAAGAAAGAAAGAAGGACAAGAAGGAAAAGGAAAGCCCAAGACGTTGCTACCACTGCAACGAAAAGGGTCATCTTCGATCCAAGTGCCCTCTTCTCAAGAAGGAGAAGAAGAAGGAGAAGGAGAAGGAGAAGAAGTATAAGAAGAAGGCACTCCAAGCGACTTGGAAGGACTCGAGCTTAGAGGAAGAAGAAGAAAATCCCAAGAAGAAGAATGAAACCACCTACATGGGTTTCATGGTGACAGCAGGCGACAGCGAAAGCGACTCCAACAATGAGGTAAATTTCGATTTACAAGATACATTTGATGAATTATTTGAACTTAGTAAATCACTTAAGGTAGAAAATAAAAATATTAAAAAGAATCTCAGTTTTCTTAAATCTGAAAATGATAGATTATAAATAAAACTTAAGGACCTAGAAAGTAGTTCTAGTCCTAAAGATGATAATTTGTCATTAGAAAATCACAATCTAATCATTGAAAGTAGCAAATTGATTGAGGAGAACACTAATTTAAAATTAGAAGTTTCTAGTTTAAAAACCAAGATGCATACTATAGAAAAAGAAATTGCATGCCTTAGGGAAAAATCAAATAATTTGATCGATAAAGTAGAAACTTTATCTAGCCTTAAGGTTAAGAAAGAATCTTCGTGAAGGAAACTCGCTAACAGATCTGGATCCAAATTGATTTGGATATCGAAGAAAGATTTAGAATCCTATTTTGTAGGTTATAAAGATTACAACATAAAGGACTGGACCTACAAGCTTAAAGATAGTCAACTAAAGTTGGGAGGACCAAGGAGTAGACCAAGGAGGAAGGAAAAGAGGAGACTGACGAGACGACGAATAACTAACCAAGGGTTTTGCCCTTGGTTGGTTAGGTTCGTCACAGTTGTAGCCAAATTTTCTTGGTTTTGTTGTAGTCGAACCAAATGGTCGACCATAAAGGCAAAGGGGTTTGTATTTTGAGGTTGAATTTGAGGGCCATCTAGCCCTGCAAGATTTTCTGGTTGCTCTAGATGAGGGAGGTTAGGGATGGGGAAGTCAGCTTGTGGGTTGGCTGACGGGTTAGAAGCGGAAGTGGAATTTTTTTGTCAGTTTCCTGGGATTTCCATATTGTTAGAAGAGGAAGAAGAAGAAAACAAAGATTTTTTGGTGCATGGGGCAAAATTAGATGGTCCCTCAAGATGTGATTTTTGGGACCTTCGCCCGTGCATGTACTTTTTTTTGGATGAATTGGAGGGGAGGAGAAGAGAGAGAGATGAGAGAAAGTGTGCAATTCAAACAACAAAATTCTAGACCTAACTTAAATGTGACTCCCTAAAAAAAATAACCTAAGACTTGATCTACCTAGGAAATAAGAAATTAATAGTGAATACCTATTCTACCAACAAATCTGGCCAAGTTGCATAAGGGGGTGTTTGGGCCCAAGCATTTTCTAGGAAAATCCCCGGGGGCTTGTGCAAACCCGCACTTGGTCGTTTGACATGGCCCCTCAGCCTGACACCAGATATAGATGATAGAATTGGTATTAACTAGAGAAAACTTAAGACTTATATAGCAAGCATAAGTTGATGAATCCTTAGGGATCAAATTGCTACAATTTTAGTTAGGTATAGGATATTATAGTGCACACGGGATGTGGAGGGTGTTGATTGGGGTATTTCTCTGTTATTTCAATTTTTAGTGTGTGTGCAAGAATTGGAAAGTGCTTCCAATTTCAAAAAAGTTGCCACACAAATTGATGTATTTCTGGCTTTTTAGAATTGGATTTAAGTTAATGTGTTTTAGGGTTTCCTTAAGTTTTCAAACAAGATTCAAGCTTCACAATCAAAGGAAAATAAGTTGTATTGGTAAAGATTAATTTCCTTTAAAGTGGTTCTCTAAAAAGAAGGAAAGAAACCTTAATCTAATTGGCCCTAAGATAGAAAATTACTACTAATGAATTTGTTTTAAGCTTTCTGTATGAAATAGTGGTCCAAACAAATCATAAAACACCACTACTTTAAGGAGAATCAAACAAGGATTCCAGAAATTTTTTTTTTAGAATTTTAGGAATTTGTTTGATATTTGTTTTGAATTTTTCTTTGTGTTGGTGTCAAAGTCCAGAAATGATACCCGTGGGTATATTGGACCTTTCAGTACCACCACCAACCTTAGAAAATTTTGATGATTTTATGTAATGTGTAGAATTTCGTAAGGATTTCAGAAAGCTAAATTTCACAAAAATTGGGTGAGAATAAAAATTCTAAAAATTCACGGACAGTAGAAAAATAGGAAGATTAGAGGGTGTGGCCCCTATGTAGTCCATGAATTTTTAAAAATTAATTACAAATCTAATTTCTCTAAAATTTGGAATAGATGTTCCTTACTTAAATTGGAATCACTAGGTAAATTTCAAGATTTTAGGAGGCTTGTGGTGTTTTAGGAATTGATTTTAGAAGTTAGGACAAAAGTCTGGACTTGAAAATCAGAGCACTCGCACTTAAAGTAAAGTGTTTAATGGAACAATCAAGCAAACAATGAGTTTTAAATGGCACCAATCTACCTAATTTTAATGTTTAAGATCTTGAAAGCCAAGTTTAATGTATTTTTGGTAGTTTTCTAAAGGTTTACATGACCAGTTCAAGATTACCAACTTGAATTAGTTCATGGGAAGAAAAGGTACTTTAAGCTTTTGCTTTTAAAATCCCGCCTTCTTCCTACAATACCTACACACACGAGAGAGAAGAGAGAAAAGGGGATGAGATTCACTTAACAAGCAAGAGAAATAATTTAACCAAAGCCTTGTGTTCGAATGCTAGATCGGTGTTTTAAGAATGTTGTGTTGCAGTATAGCCAAAATAGCATTTAAACAAATAAATTTTATTACTCGAAAAAGTTTGGAGGTCGAACAAAGGGAGCAATATGGAATTTAAAGCTTAAGATCACAATTCATAACTGAGCACAATATATAATTAAAAGTTTAAGGTAGAATGATATAAAAATCAATGATCAATGTGCAAAATGAAGAGGGTAAAATGGTGATTTAAATTACCAATTACCCTTATACAGTAATAGCAAGTAGAAGCACAATATCAGAGTTAATTATAGCTTTAGAAACTCAAATCAGACGTCTGAAAGTGGAATCAGACGGCTTAAACGTCTGATGCTACAGTGCACTGCCTCCTTTTTCTTCTCTCAGCCTCTTCTTTTTCTCTACTGCAGCTCCTTCTCTTCTTCTTCTTCATCCGTCTTTTCTTTCTCTCTACTTTTCAGCCTCTTCTGCTTCCTTCTCCTTCTTCTCATAGGAGAGGGGAGCTTCTCAAATTGGCTAAGTGTCAGCCAATGCCTTCAACAGCAAAACCCTCCCCTACCTCCACGCAATCTCTCTTTCTCTCTCTGAGTCACGCTCTCCCAGAGCCTTCAACAGTACTGGGTATACGGGCAATCGGACCTAGAGTGTACCCGAGACCAGGGTTGCGGACATGGATCGCAGCTGAGGAGTGCAGGGCTTAGACAGGTTATTGGGTCAGGCCAGGTCCGCAGGTAGGGGGCCATGGATGAGGTGTGTGTGGGTGAGAGGGACCTCACCCCGTGTTTGGAGGCAAATAGCCACCAACACTTTTACAATTTATGCAAGCGTAGGGGCTTTGCCTCTTCCGAGGTGGGACTATCCCACCCTCCTTCCTTCGCACAACTGCATTGACTTCCTTCGCACAACTGCAGTGACTTCCTTCATTGAATTGGCATAGAGGCTTGTTAAAGGGCTTCAATTGACTGTGCAAGGATGCTCCTGGAGGTAATCCACAGTGCCTGGGACCTTGCCTGGGTTCTACAGGTGCTTGAAGTGAGCTTCGAGCAAAGCTCGAAGCTTCGGTAATGGCGGCAGAGACCTGGGACCTGCAAGCAAGAAAACGGGCTAAGAGCCCCAGTTAAAATAGTCTATAAGCTTTGTCGTGAGGTGGGGAGTTGAACGACGGTGTTCGTGAGGTGTGGGAGTGCGTAAGGTGGTCGGACGGTGTCGGACGGTGAGGTGCGAAAGTGCGGTGATCGACGGAGCAGTGGGGAGGGCAATAGCCTTGAAGACAAGAGGGTTTTTGCTCTCTGGAACACGATGGATGTGTGGAGATGAACGACAGCTAGATTGGTGGAGTGTAGTGGCCGTGTGATCTCATCGGAGGTACGCCGACGAGGTGGAAGATGGAGGGCGACGGGGCGAGTCGACGGTCGAAACGAGGTAGCGAGGGTTTGAAAATGAAAAGGGGAAGTCGAGGAGTTATTTAGGATGGGAGGCAGATGAAAGGGAGCGGAGTTGGTGTCGGGTGAGATGTGGCTGGTGCCGGAGACAAAGATGCTCAGAGAGAGGCGATCGACGAGGATGAAGGGGGGCAAGCACGCCGGCAGGTGCTGCACGACGCGGAAGATGATAAAGATGAAGAATCTACCACAGGTATTGTGGTTAGATGATGAGGGAAGACAAGGAGAATCGTCGGAGCTTGAAGAGAAAATCGGCCAGAGGAGGGGAGAAGAATTAGAAGGAATCTCTGGCTGAATTTAAGCTTAGGAAGTTCGTTTGATCTGGGGAGTCTTTTATAGGTCATCAGAGGTCGGTTAGAGCATGGGAACAAGCTTCCCAAGCTTGGAAAGCTCACCGGAGTTGGAAGTTTCTTGATACCCAAATCTCTCATGCATTCGCATGAGAGATTGGGTAAGTTCTAGGACTTAGGATTGGGTCCAAAAGGAAGGGAATTTCTTGACGAACTTCCCTTTCAAATTTGAAAGGGATTCATCAAGAAATCAGAGAGTTCTTCCATTTTAAGGTCACCAAAGCAAGTAGGAATAGGATTAATGGTAGAAAGGACCTTTTTGTGAGAACAACGACAAAGTTAGGGGTTTGTTCGCAACGATTTTGAAAGTTAAGGGCAGAAATGTAATTAGACAGGACTAATTTGCAAACTAGGTCAAGACAAACTCATCTTGGGTCCAAATTTTGGTACAAACCTAATTTGGACCTAAGAAATCCAATGGTGATGTTGGATTTTTGTTTATACCATGTTTGACTGGGTAATTTATGCAAAAACCTAAATTAGGGAAAATGTCTGTCTGTGGTTCTGTTTTGGGTCAAAATGAGTTCTGATGGTAAAATTGAAAGTTATAAACCTTATAGAATATTTTTATATGAATTTTAGAGGGTTTAGGTGAATTTTATCCTGATCAGAACCTAAGTTAATTAAGCAGGTCTGTTTTTAGGATTTTAAAAGTCATTTAATTCTCAGAACACATGTAAACCCTTTTCTGTCTGTCATATCCCACTTGTTATCTTTTTAAGACCAATTGACCTTCATTCAACCCCTGAGAAAACCCTTGGTTGTACTGCATTCATGATGAGATAGTGAAATTACAATTTTAGCCCTAGTTTCTTATTTTTCTTTCATAATGAATATGCAATGACTTGTGACTCTCTGGCGGTTATGTAGGAGCATTTATTGACTTAATTGGGTTAAAATAAGCTAGTTTTGGCTCATGATGGTGTTCCCATCACCCTGCCACCCAAACAACAGCGCCAAAAAGTGATATGGAAAATATGTGATTTTATAAATCGAGATTGTAATGTTGTTGCAAAGCATAAATCTGCTTTCGCTTTTAAATTTCTAAACCTAGATAGTTGGGTATCTAGGGTGGTCCAAGGAGGTAATTTTGCAATTATAAATTTCTTACTTGAAATTGGAAATCACCTTTCTTTTTATATTTTTGGAATATGAGATTTTTTTGGATTTTTTAAACAACGGGAGAGATTGCGAAATTGAAGCGAGAAAGCTACTACACCTAAGTTGTTGAAACTAAAACCTAAGTGACAAGCAAGTACTCTTTCTAAGCTCACTTTAGGTAGGTGGAAACCTAAAGTAATTAGAGAGAGTGGGTGCACACTAGGAAAAAGTAACAAAATGCAACTAGAAATGCAACAAAAATTAAAGAAGGTAAAATTTTACTAAAGGAAGATATTGTTTTACAAGTAGAGGAATGCTTCTACTAAATAGAAAAAATCAACAAAATAAAAACTCAATATCCTCCTGATGATGATGATGAAGATGGAAGGGTCCTTACTCCAACTATGGCTGCTCCCGTAGTTGAAAAGGATTCCTCCTTCTCTTTCTCCTTGAATTGCTCCTTCAAGGTATGTACTCCTCCTAGCAAGCCCTAGATGGGAATGCCTTAGCTTCTCCACAGGTGGATGGTTTCCACCTCAGAAGCTCCTCCAAGGGTGGGCATGTACCACCCTTAAGACCTCCTCCAAAGATCCTCCTTGCCTGGCTTCTTCCCTTGGCTGGCGTGAGCTCAAGAGAGAAAAGAAGAGGGGAAGGCACCAAGGGGACAGAGTGTCCCCTTAATCTTCTTCTTCTCTTGGCCTTCTAAGTAGGTGGAAGTATAGGTAGAAAATATGTAGCCAAAGGTGCTCCAAAATGGTGGTATGTGTTGACCTTTTATAGATATCGTAGGGGGTTAAGGGTGGTTAAGGGATAGATGGCTAGGATGGCTTATTTGTGGTGGTTAAGGGATCCTAGGGTGGATGGTGGTTGGAACCAAATGAGAGGGTGCTAGGTGTTTTGGCACCAACCCTAGGAGAGGACTAGGGTTAGAGTTTTAAGTGGTAGGGTTAAATGGCGTGGGATGGGGTGTAGGGTTAGGATGTTGTTGTTGGATGGTGGTTATGGGAAGGAGGGCTAAGGTTATTTGGTGCCATTTAGAGAGGTGTGTGGGGGTTAGGCTAGGTGGGTGGTTGGCGCCAATTATGGTGGTGTTAGGGTTAGGTGGCGTGGAGGAGAAATGGAGGGTTAGGATGTGTTTTTAGGTGGTAGTTATATGGTGGAGGGTGTAGGATGTTTGGCGCCACATGAAGGGTTGCATGGAGGTTAGGTTTAGGTGGAGTTGGTGCCATTTTAGGTGGGTTAAAAGTGGGGTTAGGTGGCGCCACTTAGGGGGGTTATGTGTAGGGTTTAGATGGGCATATAGGGTGAGGTGTAGGGCTAGGATGGAGGCTCATGTTGGCTGCAAAATGAAGGGATGTCTAAGGCTTTTTGGCACCAGCATGAAGGGGTGTTTAGGGTGGTGGTTATGGTGGGTTGGCGCCAAATAGAATTGGGTTAGGTTAGGGTTAGTTAGGGTTAAGGTGGAGTGGACGGCCATGGATTTTTAGGTGGAGCTGGAGCTTAGCTAAGCTAGCTAAGCTAGCTTAGCTAGTAAAGTAGAGGTGGAGGAGCTAGGGTTTCATGAAGGAGGAGCTAGGAGAGAAGACTCTGGAGCTGATGGAAGCTATGCTGGAGCTGGGTCTGCTGAGGTAGCTTCAAGGGAAGCTCAACTACTGATCTCAGCTACTTAGTTCTTATGCAAGTAGCCAAGCTTGGGTAGTTGAGCTCAGTTGAGCTGACCTCAACCTAGCTGGAGCTAGGTTGAGCTGGAACTGTCTCTGATGAGAACTCTAGAGCTAGCTAAAATACTAGTTGACAAGTAGTAGCTCAGCTAGCTTGCAGTTCAGCTGCCATGAGCTGGGTGGAGCTGGAATGAGCTGGGGTTGAGATGAGATGGACTCCTGTCAATTTAATTGAGCTAGCTAAAGCTCCCAGTGAACTGATGGGAGCTGAGATGAGCTAGACTGAACTAAGTTGAGCTGGATCTGAGCTGAATTGAGCTGGGTTGAGATGAGATGAGCTACCATTCAGCTAAGGTAAGCTGAATGGAGCTAACCCTAGTCCAAGGGAGCTGGTATCCAACCATGATGAGCTGGAATTAGCTTAGTCCTAGCCTGATTGAGCTTCCTCTTCATTAATTACCTTCAAGAGTGCTAGGGTTTTAGCGATCTATCAATCTGCTTATCCCTAACACTCCAAGAAACACATTAAAAATATAATAACAAATGCAATGCATGCCTAACCTCGTTTATGCCTAAATGGAACCCAAAAACCTATTTGTGGAGCAAAATCTTAAGAGTTAGGTTTGTTTTAATTCATAAGAACGATGATAAATTGATGTCTATCAAACTCTTGGGGACATTACATATCAGTTGAGGATTTATGCCCTGAGGAGAACAAAGAATTGAGCGATATAGGCTTTCTCCATTCATATAACATTGAGAATGATCATCCTCCTAAGGATATTAAAAATAATGAAGTAGCACAAAAAGAACTCGAGGATGGACTTGATGATAATTCTAATATTGCTACTTCCTAGGAAACTCAACTGTCGTCAAAGCATGTTGATCATGAGTCTACTAATGAGATATTGAATTCCGTGCATGACTCATCTATTATAGAAAAGCAGTTGGTGATTCATCAAACAATGAAGTTCTGTAAGGATATGGAAGAAGAATTCTTATGGGGAATGAAACCTAAATAGACTAAGTCCTCTTTGGACTTAATAATTACCACCCAATCACTCAAGCAAACTGTAGATTCCTTACCTAATCCTTAGCTCAGGTTTCTACTCACATACATTCTTTCTGGGGAGCATATTAGGCCAGTACATTCTCGGGTAGAATGGCGAGTGTGGATTGATGCTTGTACTTTTAGTCTCGCCATTCAAGGGTTTGAAATTATTATGTTTATATCTTTTAAAACCCTTCCTGCTTTGAGGGACCCTTGTTATCCTCCACTTATTCCATTTTAAGAGGTCCCTTCTTCTATTACACTTTTCCCTAGACCTCTCCAGGTAGCTTGCGAGATTGTTTGCTATCATGTCTTCTGATGAGCATTTGGAATCACGCTGCATCATCAGCTCGCCAACATCTGTGGCTACTTATTTTCTAGGCCCACACTATTACGCATATTCTTAGGGCCTAGCTCTTTCTTTCTGGAACTAGACTTACTGGTTTCCTATAAGTCTAGCTACCAATAGAAAATGCAACGTTGGTTGGGAGGCAACCCAACATCCAGAATAGCACCTTCAATAGGTGATTTCCTTCCTTTCTCCCCCTGTTTTAATTCTACAATGAGGACATTGTAGGATTTAGGCATGGAGGAGTGCATTTTGCATTTTTAGGCAGTATTCATGCATTTAGGTTAGGTGCATTAGCATAAAAAAAAATCTCTCTTTTCTTGAGTTGAATTGGTTAGCACTAGCAAAGCATCTTTGTCGAGGAGTTGTCATTGAAGATTTTCTTCTTAAATTATTTCTTAAGTTTAGGATTTAGTACATTTACTTCACTTGCATGTAGACTGGGTAATGAATCTTTGAAGAAAACCAATAAACATTTTTAGTCTGCTGAACCCTTGGACAGTTAATAGGGAGATAGGAAAGCTATCTTCTATTAAATCCATCTAATATTTGTAAGGAGAAGTAGAGAGACTACTGGTGAGCTAAGTCTAGTGCAAGGACTCTTAAGTTCTGGATAATTAGATGATGATACCTCAGAGTTAGGCATAGTTTTCGCTCTCTGTTCCTATGTGCAAATAGTGTGTGAATTCCTGAGAGTCACCAAATAAGGCAGATACATAGAGAGTGATCCTAATAAAACTATGACTATGGTGGATGGTTACGACCATCCTTCATAGAGTCCTTGGCTGAAGGAGGGTAATAGTGTCAAAAGTCAGAAATACGATTATCTTATCCATTCTTTCCCAGTGCCAAGAGTAGGCACTTCCACCAAATAAGCCACATAATATCCTCTTGACCATCATCATCATAATGCCTTTGAATAAAAGTCTACGTCGTGTTGTGTTGAGTTGTGGAAAAAAAAGGGGAGAGAAAAGAGGAAATATATAGATATATATAGAAAAAAGGGAAAAAAGGAAATATATATATATATAGATATCGAAAAAAAAGAAGAAAAAATGTTCAAGCTATAGCTATCTTAGGTGTCAATCTTGTCAGGTGTCCATATTATTGAGGCAACAAAAACACCCATTGCGATCCACCGAATATGATCCATGCCTATTTTTCAGTATTTCTAATTGCTCGAATACTGGCTGAGGAATTCTGACTTAGTTATAGGGTTATTAGGATTTTACTTGAAGTGTGAATGCCACGTAAGACCACCAAACAGTGAGTACACTTACAAATTCAGGTAAGATATGTGATCTCAAAAAAAGAAGAAAAAGAAAAAGAAAAAGAAAAGAGAGGGTGAGTAGCACAAAGGAAAGCAAAGAGAGCATAGTTTTTAGCCTTTCTCTGGGTTGACTTGTTTAATAGTCTAGAGATCTAGAGTTTACAGTACTAGACTACATGTAGCACCCGAGGAGTGTAAGCCACCAAATATAAATCTATTCAACTCAGTATCTCCTACCTAAGCCAAAAAGTCAGGGTCAAATTATAGATCATTTGCTGCTTTATCCTTGAGGGAAGTAGTTACCTATCCAGATAGAATTTTATCAAGGGTTAAGTACGAACTTCAAATGTAAGTTGACTTTTCACTCGGATTCATTACCTAGGCTACTATCACTTCACATCTATCTGGATCTCTAAATTTTTCGAATAAGGAAAGAAGAAATCTTTTGGTTACTTCTATTATTTTTCATTTTTGCTCAGGGCTAGCAAAAATTAGGCATGGGAGCATTTGATGAGACCACAATTGTGGACTAAGTAAATACTTAAAAACCTAGTTACTAGATTAATATTTGCATGTACATAGCATATTCTAACATATAAATAGCTTACCGTCTAAAATTTCTTGCATGCATTCTTCATGCGTATGTAAATATAGGATAGTATGCATTAGAATATAAGTAGATTAGATTATAATTTAGTTGACATTGTCATGCATACATTAGGTGCATTCTGTTGGGTTCTTATATAAATAACTCATTTCTTTTTAATTTTATTCCTGCATAGCACACACGTTGACACACGCGCTGTCGCCAACAAAGTACCTCTACTATCACTCGAATCTTCTCGCAACTGCCTTGAGTTCGTCGTCAAGCTGTTGCCAAAACTTCAAGTGGAAGAAACCAACGGTGAGTGTGTTTATAAGATGAAGTACAGTGGTGGCAGGAGGATGATCTTCTTCTTCCTCGCTCCTACCGTGAACCTCTCGCCTGCATCGTGGAAATAGAGCGTGCACCGTGCAACCATGAGATCTCCACCTTCATCGACCATGCGGTGATAGCACGTGGCCCGACGATGATGAGCCCTCACCTATCTTCACCTCTTCTATTTCCTTCTTCTTCCTCTTGTTCTTCTCCTTGACTGACCACTACCACCACCTGAGCTCACTCCATGTCGACCACGCCACCCGCATCCTCCTCGTCATTGCACACACAGCGCACGCTCCTCCGGCCAGCCAGCGCACACACACTCTTGTGCGTGCATGACCGCCACACCCTTGCGCGGTTGTGTGCGACACTCGTGGGCGTTTCCCCCTTGCACACTGTTCATCATCTTCCTAAACAAAACCCATCACCGACGCCACCTTCCTCTACGTAGTCAGCTCCAAGGACCTCCGATCTTCTCTCCATCGATGCCGTTGAACTCGCATCGCCCTCACAAAGCCACCTACATCCCCAAAAGCCACCGTCGACCACTCGCACGACTGCCAGCCATACCCACCACTACCGACTCCCCATCGTTGCCGGAGAGAGCTCTGGCCACCATTTGTCGAGCCACCACCGCCATTAGATTCCTCTCCGCATCCTCGACCACCTCCGAACACGGCAGGGCCAGCCATGGATCCACCTTTGCGCAAGAGCCGCCGCAAGAAAATCCCCTGTTTATCTTCAAATTAAAAATTACATTCGAATGCCATTGCAGAAGTTTGCATTTTCAGATATTAATATTTTATTTCATTGATTTTATAAGCATATCCCTCTTATTTTGCATAATTACGATTCCAGCATATCATGTCATTGATTAGTTAGTCTAAAAGGAACCTTAACTTGATTTTTGAGGGAAATAAAGAGGAAACATTGGATTTCAATAGTAACAACTTTTAATAAGCCATTACTTCCCTGTGGACACAACCTGTTCTTCTCGAGTGGTTATATTTAATTATTTTGAAAGCGATTTTCCACCACTTTGATATTACTTTGACGCATCATTTTATGTGCAAAATGGCAAAGAAAGTGAAGACCGTCTTTTCAATCAATAGCCATAACTAGGTTTAATTAGTTAAAATCAATTGACAAATGCTCCTACATAATCACTGGAGAGTCGTAATTCACTGAATATCCTTTCTGAGAAGAGTGCATTAAAATAGGGTTATTTCTACAGTTTTAACAGAAGATCAGAAATGTAGAGTAATCATGGGATTTCCTAGGGGTTAATTGAAATTCAAATGTTCATTAATGACTAATAAGAGGACCCATACAGACAGAAATGGGTTTTCACGCACTTAGAGAACTAACACAACACCCTAAACCCTAATTTCAGACCTGCTTAAATGAAAGAGGTTTTGGTCAGAATAAAATTCATAGAGTAATCATGGTACCCTTGATTTGACCATTGGAACCCATTTTGACCTTGAAACAGAGTCTCAAACGGAAAGTTGCCATAATTTAGGTTTTCATGCAAATTACCCAATCAAACTTGGTTAAAACCAAAATTCAAGTTCACCATCATATTTCTTTTGTCCAAATTAGGTTTATACCAAAATTTGGGCTCAATCAGAGATCATCTTGACCTAGTTTGCATTTTAGTCCAATTAGACTCTTTTCTAGCTCACACAAACCCTTAGCTTTCGAAATCCTTGCGAAAAGACCCCTAACTTTGTTGTCTTCTTCACAAAAATGCCCTCACCACCATTAGTGTGTGAACCCATCAAGCACCGACCTTCTATCTAGGATTTCTCCTTGATTTCACGCCCAAACCTTTCTAAAAGTGGAAGGGAGACTCCTCAAGAGATTCCCTTCAATCTGAACCCAATCTTGATGTCTGAATCTTGTCCTAGAGTTCATGCGACCTCTTGGAAATCACTAAATCCTCCTCCCTTGATTTTCTAGCTTTCAAACTTGTTTCCAAGCTTGGAAGCTCATCTAATGCCCTATAAAAGACCCTCATCGACTTCCTAACCTCCCTAGCTTGGTTTGGACCAGATTCCACCTTCTTCTCCTCTCTCCAGCCAAACTCTCCACAAGGTTCGGCAAGCTTCTCCGTCCACCTTCTTCGCCGGCTGCCACAAACAATAGTCGATCGATTCCCCTTCCTTAAGCTCTTCCACGTCTTGCAATACTAGCAGGCACCATCTTCTTCCCTCTTCCTTGCTGTTCTCCCCCACCGGAGGTCCTTCCTTCTCCGGTGCCAGCCATACCATAACCGACGCCTTCCTCCCCTTTCATCCATTAGCTTAGGTTAGTTAGGTTCCCCTCCCTCTACTTCCTTTTCATCTCCTTTATCCCTCAATTCAACCCACAACACAGTCGTTCGCCCGTCATTGTCTCCACGTCCGACCGCACCTCTGGTGAGGCTCCCCCGATGCCACCAAATGCCTCACCAACACCATAACCTTCACCTCATCCACCCACACCAAACCCATCAAGAAATTGAGGGGATTACCACCTCAATCACGCCCCTAAACACACCCACATCCACTCACCTTCTCTATCATCGTCCACCCTCCACACGTGCCTTCACACCACGAAACTTCCACCACCACATTTGCCAAGCCCAGCCAAAGCTCCTAAAGTGTTTTTAACATGGCCAAGAGGCTGTTCTTTGTATTTCAGGTCTTCGTTGTGCTTCATCGTTGCCACCTTCATCTCCGACCTCGTTTGTGGTTCTTCATCTGTAATCCACCTCACTTCCACTTCCAGGACACGCGAAAGAGCTCCAGGCATCTCTCCAGCCCATCAATTGGAAGCCTCGCCCACGACTTCACCCACAATTGAAGGCCTCTCCTCTGCTGCTGCTGTGCGAAGGAGGGGGACTAAGATAGTCCCACCTCGTGGATTGAAGGGCATGCGCTCACCCATAAGTTGATTTTGTGCATTAAGCTATTCGCCCAAGCACTGAGGGGTCAGGTCCCTCCTCACATACGCCTCACACCTTAGTCACTACCCCATGTCGGTGACCTTGGTCCTTTATGCTCATGACCTGATAACCCAATTACTTGGATCCGATTAGACTTGGGGTTTGAGAGAGAAGAGGAGGAACATTTGTGAGAGAGTGGGGGAGGGTTTTGCTCTCTTGTGCTCTATGTGACACTTAGTCGCTGAAGGAATTGGCTCCCATGTGCTATGAAGAAAGAAAGGGAAGGTTTGTGAAGAAATAAAGAAGGAAAGGCTTGAAGGAAGAAGAAGAAGAGAAGGCGTGTGCTTACCTTCTGCTAAGGTGTCTGATTGACACATTTGTCGTCTGATCTTGAGTTCTGGCACTGTTGAATGATTTAAGCATTAAGTTAACATTCAACTAAATTGATTATGAGATGCATGCTTAATTAGAGGATCTAATTGGTGATCTAAATCACCACTTTTAGCTTCTCTCTATTCTTTTTGTCTCTTTATACATTGGATTTCATTGAATAGCTAATGTGACAGGTTATTATTCATTGAATATTTATTTGAATGCTTAATTAATTGTGCTCATTTATTCTGCATGAGATTAATGCTGTGAATTCCATATTTACTCCCTGTGTTCGACCTCAGACTTCATTTAAGATTCTGAGTTATAAATTTTATTTGTTTTCGAGCGATTGAGGCTTTACTACGACGAACACATATTTAAATCTCCTCCTTCGCCCGTTTAAATAGCGACCTAGAATCCCTCTAGTGGATTTTCCTTCCACCGAAGATCCTCCCTCAGTCGTCGTTGTAGCCATTAGCTACAGATCTCCTTCAAAGGTCCCATTCTTTTGTTAGATTAGGATTTTAATGCTTTCTAGATTAGTGTAGCATCTGTTAGTTTAGTTTAGATTAGTTAGAAGTAGATCAGGTAGCTTAATTCATGGATTTTGTGGTTTAGCTTAGGAGTAGAATAGTATAGATCCATCTTGCCCTTTGTTTGAGCGTGAAATCGTTGTTGTTTAGAAAATGCGTCGTAGTATAGTTGATAAAATCGCACAAAACACTTAAATTTATAAAGCTTAGAATCAAATTGGAGTTTGAGGTCGTTCATAGGGAGCAATTATGGAAATTCAATTCACTAATCACAATATAAGAAATGATATGAAATTGAGATCAATAAAATGCTCAAGATAATATTTCAATAAAGAAATAAAGAGTCATTGCAAAATGATTGAGTTAAAATGCTGATTTGAATTACCAAATTAACCCTTAAGTTTAAGCTCACAAATTTCTCAAATAAATGAACAGTATCTTTAACCACTTATTACAATTAAATATTTCCACAGTAAATCAGAACCAAGCACCAGCAAGGATCAGATGTCAGTATAAAGCCTGAGACGCCTTAACTCAAACCCTCAGAGAACCAAAGGCATAGCAGCAGATCACCAATAGAGGTGCAATGGCCTCAGAAGCCAAGTGTTGAGAGAGGGAGGGCATGAATCCCAAGGCAGAGCAAAACCCACCCCCCTCTCTCTTTGATTCTCTTTCTCTTTTCTCAGCTTAAACAGACTACACCCAGGTATCTGAGTAAACGGATCCACCACCAAAACCCGCGAGGCATGAGCACTGGCGAGGGCGTGGACAAGCGCATGAGCGTGTACGTTTGGATGTGCGTGGAGAACCTCACCCCCCTTGCATTTGAGGTGATAAGGCACTGCACCTTTTTCCTTTTATGCGTAGTCTCGAGCACCTCAATCCATGATGTGGGACTAATGTCCCTACCTTGTTTCTTTGCATGAGCTTCAAGTGGTGAATGTTCTGAATGGGGATGATGACGACACCTGCAGCTGCAATTGATGACCTAGGGAGGTTCCTGGAACTGGTCCGCAGCGCTTGGAGCTGTTAGAACAAATGGACACGGCCTGGAGGTGGCAGACGGAGCGGGAGAAGGAGGTGGATGCGATGGAGCTCCAGTGGTGACCAAAACACAAAGTACGACCTTTCGGCCTTGTCAAAATAGTTCAGAAGAATCACCTGAGGGTGGCGAGTGTGCTTGTGGGTGTTGCGTGTAGTGAGGAGGTGTGTGCGTGAGTGGTGATGGCGAAGAAAGTGAGTGAAGGTGAGGGTGTTCGGTAGGGGCGTGGAGAGGTCAATAGCCTTAATTTTGTTAGGGCTTTTGATCAAGGGGCTGTGGTGGAGCTTCTGGAAGTTTTGGTGAGGCGGATGACGCAGTGGAGCAGGCGTGCGAGGTTACCGGAGGTACATCGATGTTGAGGAAGGTAGAGGTGGAACGTGCGCATGGGTGAGCGAACCTAAAGTCTAAAGGTGAAAAGAGAGTCAGGGGAAGAAGAGGAATCAAAGGGGGGGTAGTGGGGGACGAAGAGAGAGTGGAGGCGACACCAGTTATGATTGGACGATGCCGGAGACGAAGATGCTTCAGAGATGTGGATGGCAATGAGGAAGGGGCCAGAGATCTCCTCGCAGGTGTGGCGAGGCACGGAATAAAGAGAGGAAGTGTTTCCCGCTGCCTATTGTATGTGGAAGGGGGCGAGGAACCTGGAGGAAGAGGGTCACCGGAGACGAGCTCAGAGTTGGCCGAAGTAGAGGAAGAAGGGGTTTTTTAGGCCAAAAACTCATTAAGGAGCACAGCCTTGCGAGGGGGCTCCTTTTAAAGGCCTCAAAGCAAGCTCTATGCATGGGAAGAAGCTCAAAGAGCTCAAGATTTCAAGGAAAAGAATTCCTAAAAATCTTGACCTCGCTTGAACTTAGGAGCTTGATTTAGAGGTTGGTATGGAGCTTGGCAGATCGACAAACTCCTTGCGGATCTTTCCTCCAAATTTGGAGGTGATTGGATTTGATTTGAGGGAGAAAAGCTCCCTCAATCTTTGCTGTGGATGCGTTCCCACCGCCCATGGCAGCAGGGACCAAAGTAAAGAAAATGATTAGAAGTTAGGGGCAATTTTGCAAATAATTCAAAACCTAAGGCGGTGAATGTAAGAAATAGAGTTTTAAAGGGCTAAATTGTAAACTAGGTCAAGATGGACTCTGATTGGGCCCAAATTTTGGTACAAACCTAATTTGGACCCCAAAAATCTAGTGGTGAAGTAGTATTTGAGTTTTGACGAAGTTTGACTTGGTAATTTGCGTAGAAATCCATATTAGGGCAGAATTCCATCTGAGACTATTTAAGGTCAAAATGGGTTCAGATGGTAAAAAAAAAAGATGCCAAACCTCTTAGAATATTTTTCTATGAATTTTAGAAGGTTTAAATAAATTTTATCTTGACAAAAATCTCTTTAATTTAAGCGGGTCTGAAATTAGGATTTTATGTGCTGTAGAGATTCTCAAAATGTGTGAAACCTCGTTTCTGTCTGTATGGGCTCACTTATTAGACTTTAATACTCATTTGACCTTCAATTTACCCTGACAAACCCCATGGTTAATTTGTGTTTATGATTTGCTGTTAAAATTATAGAATTAACCCTGATTTAGTGTTTTCTCCTCAGAATGGATTTACGTGGAATTATGACTCTCAGGCAATCATGTAGGAGTATTTGTCACTTTATTTTGACTAATTAAAGCTAGTTATGACTAATGATGGTGTTACCATCATACCCCCATGCCTAACTTTTCTAGTCCTTAACAAAATTTTATGGAAAGAACTAAATCTCTAGATTACGCTTTGTTGTTCAGATGTCTGATTTGTGCCACTCTCTAGAAATTAGATCAGAATGCCAACAATAGGCCTAGTGGTACTCAAGTATTAATCAAGATCCAAACTTGACCAGCTTTAGCCTGGGTCTGCAGCGATGGTTTTTAAGGCCTGTAAAAACTACCTAGAGGTTCGTTGAACTCACGGTTAAAGCACCCATGCATATAATGTAGTAAGTCCAGGTTCAGTTTGCCAGTGCATTTTTGTAAGAGATATAGAGAAAGATTTTTTATTTGGAGAATTTTCTCTCTTTTCTTTCTATATTTCCCTAAATCTAGCCTCAAATTGGCCCTAAACACGGTATGTATCGGATTCTTTGTCCCCACCATCAATCCTCGAAGGGTTCCTGGCTTTCAATACTTCAGGATAACATCGCTCATGGCAACCCCTAGAACCCTAGCTTTTGATACTTTGGGATAGTGCTGCCCATGGCGTTCTATAGCTAAATTTAGGCCCTAGTAATCGACATTTCGGGATAATCCTGCCCATGGCACTTGAACTAGCACGAGGTGCTTACATGCCCCTGGTAGGATATTCAGATATCCTAGGAGATAAGAACCGAGGAGACAATATGTTATTATGCATCTTCGAGGGGAATTTTCCACCTCTCCACGCCAGGAACTCATCCAATCAACTTGTGTTGTCGAGCCGCTCCTAAGTTAGATCTTCAGGATGATTTTCTCAGAACAGAATACTTTTGGCATGATTTCATTATTAAGCGCACTGAACCAGACTGGCGTGTGATTTTGGGTGCTTAGGTTTCCAAGTTCTGCAAACCAAAGGGCAACAGGGCTAAATAATCCCTAAGCCTTAGACCTACTACAACAGCCTCGCACTTTCCTCAACCTCTTGAGGACTAATCCAGATCTTAATGAATACGTGAGTGTTTAAGCCCTAAAATAAGCCTAAGAGGACTAAGAACAACACTCTTACTAATCTCCTTGTCTCTAGCATTTCAGGACTTAATCATTTGTTTTGATTTGGTCTAGAATTTAAGTAAATCCCATAATCAATTGCTATGACTATCATTTTTTCTTGATTTTTGTTCCTTTTTGCATTCTGCATTTGCTCCTCTTTTCTTCATTAGGAAAGATTTACAATCAAGCCCACCAGATATTTTGAGGTTCAAAAAGATGTGAAAATGAAAATCCAGGGTTTGGCTGAATCAGCTCAACCTGATCAGAGTAGGGGTCCTTAAAAGAAAATGGATCTGTGGAGGATGTAGGAACCCTACTATTGAGATTAGAGAAGGATAAGACATGATTAACAGTTTGATCAATGTCTGATTCCCAATCAATAGACGGAGGTGAATCATACGCAATTGGAACAAAGATAGATGAATCAGAGTAGAAGTTGATTCCGGTGGTGGGTCGGGTTGGGATCAGATTTTATAAAGCTTTGGCTCTTTGATGGAAGATGTGGCTTTTTCAAAATCTAGGTGTGGAGTGGGCTCTTCTAGAGACGATTCAAAGATAGATTCCTTTAGGGAGTCTTCATGATGCTCATTCAAATCAAATCTAAATACCTAGAGAGTGATTATAGAATCATGGAACTCTAAATCAGTTAAAGATTCGAACTCTTGATTACGGACACTCAGCACTTACTATTTCTGATTCCTACGGATCATAAAAGAATGATTCCAACTCAATGGAATGCTTTTGAATCAATGATCTCGAGATCAAGGACCTCAGAATCATAGTCAAAGAACGGGTCATGGATACTGAAGTCGTAAACTGTCTCATAATCATTAGGAAACAATGGTTCTCTGAAATCAGAGTATTCTAAATCATCGGAGAACCTGTGAAAATCAATTTCTGAATCTAATTCCATATCGAGATTTCCACCACAGAACAAATCATGATGCGTAGAATTAGCAACCTGACTTGGATATAACATAATCTTAAATTGTGAGCTAAAAGAGGTGTCCTCATTAGGCATAGGGTCGAGTTCTTGGCTCCTAGGGTAGATCCAATCAAATCCCAACTCTTCTAACTCGATTTCTGTATTGTAAATCAGTGTGACTTCCGAGAAATCAATTGTATCTATCAGGAGTTTGGAGAGGTGTAATCATCAAATACAGGCCTAGAATCATGATCCAGATCTAAAATTTGATACTCTTCACAGTGGGCCTCATGATCATCCCAAATAGGCTTGAATCTAGATTCTAGGTCAAGGGTAGGATTGGGTCACTAGAATATGGACATGGTTCTATTAGGATGTTGGAATCACTCTCGAGGATGACCTTAATAGGATAAGGTTCGGGAATTACATTCTCGAGAGGTTCTAATTCAATCTTACTACAGGTGTTTGGGAAATGAAGCTTCATGGCTCCCTAAAGCTGGTTCAGAATCACGAACACCTGCAATTGGATCCACCCAACCAACATCAAGATTAGGTATGTCAATTTGCACAAAGTTTGAATCTGATTCCATTTGGGTTGGGGATCCACAACAACCTCTATTTTCAAACCTGGGCTCTAGGAAATCATATTGATCCTTAATGTTGCTCCAAGATGTCTCATCAATTTCTGAGTGTTGGTATGGGTATTTTTTATCAATGGCTGGTTGTAGTGTATTTAGCATATACCCATGTTTCTCAATGAGACCCTGGTGTATCTCCCAAAGTTGTGGATTTGATAAACATTGTATATACTCAGTATTGTGTAGTCTCCACAATTCACTGTACTCTGATAAGAGCTCATCCTAGGTTGAACCATGTTTCATTTGTGTAAATATCATTCTAGCACGGTTCAAAATGTGGGTTGTTGTTTCTGGTATATTAACCTAAATGTGCTTAGATGTATCTGAGGTTTTGTAATACTCATCATGATGTCTAAGGGCATCCTCAAGCATCTTCTCTTTCATGCTCATTTGGGATTCAGGTTTCCTAAATATTCTTCCTAAATTGTCAAGTTGCATTTTCAAATTAGGTGGTAGATCAAGATGTAGAATCAAGTTCAGGTTTAGATTGAATCGATTAGATTAGATTAGAAATCACCAAGAAGATCAACTCTAATGAGGCCTCTAGGTCAACAACCTAGGGACCTTTCCTATATATGTGCTCTAAAGAATAGATGAGGGACTGGATATGAATTGGACCCAATCAAGGCACCCAAATATTTTTGGATGACTAAGGTTGTTTCGAGGCAGATACCTTTGAATAAAAAATCCACACACCTGTGAATTACTTGGGTAGCCAAGAAGGGAGAGCCTCGCAAAGACCCCTACACGGTAAAGTGTCCCAACAGGTTACAAGGTTTCCCCCACTCGACCTTCCTTGTCACTACAGTTCCAAGTAGACCGGAATGTATGATTGAGACCATAAGTCTACCAATTTTAGTCCTAATTTGTGCCTTGGATTTCACTTGATTAGAGGTTGATTCAATTTATGACCTAATTTGGAGGTTGGTTGGCCCACAAAGTAGACTAACTTCACCTGACCTGCCCTAAGGATGGAGGCTGAAATTTGAGTCAAGACCCAAAAATTCACCCTGAATTGACTCTCGAGTTATTAGGTTCAAAATTTTAGGGTTCAAGTGAATTTAGAGCTTGATTTCAGGGTTTACTTGAACAAATCTTTTCAAACAAGGGCTTAGGTAGCACACTAATGTGGGATGATTAATTTCCTTTAATGCATGCAAGTGTGAACTGACACTTCAAAACCCTAAAGTGGAAACCCTAATTGGTTCTATTTCAAGTCCAATTTGATTTCAAATGTAACGCCTTGGACTCAAACAAGAAAGTGAGTAGTCCAAGATGTTTAAAATTTAAGCGTAAATCCTATTAGGTACAGGAAATTAGGATGGGGAATCTCTAATCAAATCATCTCAATCTTCAATCAGATATCAAGTTCGCAAATTAGGAAATTTTTGCCTTTGAATGATAATTACTCAAAAAATAAGGCAAGTGAATCCTAATTCATTTGTTTCCTCTTTCTCTTCCCAAGATTAAGAGGTTGGTTAGGGAAGAAGAGAAATTTTACCAACCCCTGGAGTGGTTGATTGCACGAAAGATCTTCTCGTGATATACCTCGCAAGATCACAGCAAAACAGATAGGGCAAGTTAAAAATAAGCTCAATCAAATATGATAAGACTAGTGGTGAATTGCACGTTGTTCCCTAACGACGCTGATAGGAACACCATCATGAGCCATAACTAGATTAATTTGATCTGATTAAGTCTCTAAATGCTCCTACATAACCGCTAGAGAGTCATATTTCACTGCATAATCATTCTAAGGGGAAAAAAGGAAACTAGGGTTAAAACTGTAATTTTACAAGCACATCATGAATGCAGTGCAACCACGGGTTTTCCTAGGGGCTTGTTAAGGGTCAAAAGGTCCTAAAAAGGTAATAAGTGGGTTAGATCAGTCAGAAAAGGTTTTGCACATGTTTTGAGAATTAAATGACTCTTGAAACCATAAAAACAAACCCACTTAATCAACCAAGGTTATGGTTAGGATAAAATTCACCTAAATCCTCTAAACATTATATAAAAATATTTTCTAGGGTTTAGTACCTTCAATTTGACCATCAAAATCCATCTTGACCCAAAATGGAGTCTCATACAGATATTTGCCCTAATTTGGATTTTTGCATAAATTATCCAGTCAAACGTGGAAAAAACCAAAATCCAACTTCACCATTGGATTTCTTAAGTCCAAATTAGGTTTGTACCAAAATTTGGACCCAAGATGAGCTTGTCTTGACCTAGTTTGCAAAATGGTCCTGTTTGATTACATTTATACCCCAACTTTCAAAAATCCTTGCATTTAGCCCCCTAATTTATTTGTCCTCTTCACAATTAGGTCCCTCCACCATTATCGCGATGGGAACCTACTCCGACGATCTTTGACTGGGGAGTTCTCCCTGATTGCTTGGCAAATCCCTTCCAAAATTGGAGGGGAAACTCCTTGAGAAAGCCTCTCCAATCTAAACCCATTCTTGTGCACCAAATCTTTCCCAATCTCTCATGCAAACGCATGAGAGATTTGGGTATCAAAAAGAACTCCCAAATCTGGTGAAGGTTTCCGAACTTGGAAAGCTTGATTTCCAATCTTTCCTTCCCTCTAGATCCTTATAAAAGGGTCGCCAGATCTCCCTTAAATTCCTCTCTCTTTCACGGCCGAAGGTTCCTTGACGTCCGGTGACCTTTTTTGCTTCTCGCCATTCTTCCACCATACCAGTGGTAGATTTATCCTCCCTATTCCTCTCCACGTCTCACCGTACTAGCAGACACCCGTTTCCCGTTCATCCTCGCCGTTTCCCCCTCACCGGAATCGCCTTCGTCTCTAGCGTCGGCAACACCACATCCGACACCATCTCTGCCCCACTTCGTCCACCTACCTCCTAGCTAAGTTCCTCATCTTTTGCACTTTATTTTCACATCCGCTCCACTTTAAATAGACCACCGACGAACCTTCGCGACTTCATGCCTTCCATCTCCGGCCATCCCCTCCAGTGAGACCATCTCACCTCCACAGACCACCAAATCCCTCGCCGACCACCTCAAAACATCCACATCACCACTCCGCTCATTTTCCCTCTCTTTATTCACCACTCCACTCACTCACGCACTCCCCTGAACACACCCACTCTTACGCACACAGTCCGACCTCACCATGCACTCACAGACCACGAGACGCCACACCAACACCCTCATCGCACTCGTAGTTGTCCGACGACCCTCCTGAGCATTCTGACATGGCCGAAAGGGTATTTTGCTATTTTTAGGTACTTGACCTTGCCGCCATGGAAGCAGCAAGCTTCAAGCTTGCTTGAGAGCTGTTCCAGGCACTCTGGTCCTAGGTCTCAGCTCCAAGTCGTGCGGAATTGACTCTCGAACAAGTCCAGGCAGTCAGTTGAAGATGTGAGCCTAGCAACTGAGGCAATTGAGGAGAAGACCCCTTGCTGCAGATGCATGAAGGAGAGGGGCACAGTTAGTCCCACATCATCAGCTACAAAGCATGCTAAGGCAAATAAATTGAAAAAGTTGCATAAGTTGTTCGCCTTAGTTCACGGGGGGAGGTCCCTCTCACCCGCTCACCCGACCTCGTCCGTGACAAGTACCAGCGGACCTGGTTCGACTCGATAACCCGACCTACACTCCTTGCTCACCACCGCACGTCGGTGAGCTTGGACCCGGGTATGCGCTAGGTCCGATTACCCGACTATGGCTCTGGGAGAGCAAGACCAAAATAAAGAGAGAGGAGAGGAGAGTTACATGGGGGCAAGAGGGTTTTTGCCCTAAGAAGCTTGGCTTTGACACTTAGCCAGATTCAGAAGTGCTGGAGAGCTAGAGAAGAAGAAGGTTTAGAGAGGAAGAGAAGGTCATAGCTGAGAAAGCAGAGAAACAAGAAGAGGCAGGTTTGAAGAGGAATAGGCTGTAGAAGAAAGGAAGAATCAGAGAAAGAAAGAGTAGAAGAAGAAGAGCTACAGCACAGAGTAGAACATCAGACTTTAAGCTGTCTGATTTCCAAATCAGACGACAGATTTGAGCTTTCATTTCATACATATATATTGAGTTCCTTAGTTCATATTGTAGGAGTATATGGTGATTTAAACCACCATTTTACTCCCATCTGTTTGGCACATTGATACTTGATATTATTGCAATTTCTTTTAGTTTAAATTATGATCTTGATTTCTGAATTCTATATTGCTCCCTGTGTTCGACCTCTGAATCTTTTCAAGTAATAAAAATTGTATTTGTTTTTAAAGCGATTTCGACTATATTACAACACTTCATTTCAAACTCGATTTCGCCACGTTAACAGGCGCCAAAATGTTTGAGAGCAAAATCATCGTTGTTTAGAAAATGCATTGTGGTATAGTTGATAAAATCGCATAAGACACTTAAATTTATAAAGCTCATAATCAAATTGGGGTTCGTGGTCGTTCGTAGGGAGCAATTATAGCAATTCAATTAACTAATCACAATATAAGAAACGATATGCAATTAAGATCAATAAAATGCTTAAGATAATATTTCAATAAAGAAATGGAGAGTTAGTGCAAGAAGATTGGGTTAAAATGGTGATTTGAATCACCATATTAACCCTTAAGTTTAAGCTCACAAATTTCTCAAATAAATGAACAGTATCTTCAATCACTTATCACAGTTAAATATTTCCACAGTAAATGAGAACTAAGCACCATCAAGGATCAGACCTCAGTATAAGGCTTGAGACGTCGTAACTCAAACCCTCAGAGAACCAACAGAGGCATAACAGCAGATCACCAATAGAGGCGCAAGGGCCTCAGAAGCCAAGTGTTGAGAGAGGGAGGGCATGAATCCCAAGGCAGAGTAAAACTCGCCCCCTCTCTTTGATTCGCTTTCTCTTTTCTCAACTCAAACAGACCACACTCGGATATCCAAGTAAACGGATCCACCACCCAGACCCATGAGGTGTGAGCGTAGGAGAGGGCATGGACAAGCGCGTGAGCGCATGTGTTCGGGCGTGCGTGGGGGACCTCACCGCCTGTGCATTCGAGGCAATAAGGCACTGCACCTTTTTCCTTTTATGCATGGTCTCGAGCACCTTAGTCCACGATGTGGGACCAATGTCCATGCCTTGTTTCTTCACACAAGTTGCAGGTGGTGAATGCTCTGATTGGGGATGAAGACGAATCCTGCAGTTGCAATTGATGACCTGGGGAGGTTCCTCGAACTAGTCCATAGCACCTGGAGCTATCAGTACAAATGTACACAGCTTGGAGGTGGTGGATGGAGCAGGAGAAGGAGGTGGATGTGACGAAGCTTCGGTGGTGACCTAAAACACAAAGTATGGCCTTTTGGCCTTGTCACAATAGTTCAGGAGAATCGCCTGAGGGTGGCGAGTGTGCTGGTGGGTGTTGCGTGCAGTGAGGAGGTGTGTGCATGCGTGGTGATGGAGGAGAAGGTGCGTGAAGGTGAGGGTGTTCGGCAAGGGCATGGAGAGGTCAATAGCCTTAATTTTGTTAGGGTTTTGATCGAAAGGCTGTGGCAGAGCTTCTGGAAGTTGTGGTGAGGCGGTTGACACAGTGGAGCAGGTGTGCGAAGTCATCAGAGTTACGCCAGTGCTGAGGAAGTTGGAGCTAGAACGTGCGTATGGCTGAGCGAACCTAGAGTCTAAATGTGTAAAGAGAGTCAGAGGAAGGAGATGAGTTAAGGGGGGGTAGTGGTTGACAAAGAGAGAGCGGAGGCAACACCGGCTATGATTGGCCGGCACCGGAGACGAAGATGCTCCGGAGATGAGGACGGCAACGAGGAAGGGGCCGGAGAGCTGCTCGTAGGTATGGTGAGGCGTGGAATGAAGAGAGGAAGTGTTTCCCGCTGCCTATTGTACATGGCAGCGGGCGAGGAAGTAGGAGGAAGAGGGTCATTGGAGACGAGCTCGAAGCTAGTTGGAGGTAGAGGAAGAAGGGGTTTTCTAGGCCAAACACTCGCTAAGGAGCACGGCATTGCGAGGGGGCTCCTTTTAAAGGCCTCAGAGTAGGCTCTAAGCATGGGCAAAAGCTCAAAGAGCTTAAGATTTTAGGGAAAAGAATCCCTAGAGATCTTGAGCTCACCTGAGCTTAGGAGCTTGATTTGGAGGTTGGTATGCCATTTGGCAAATCGAGAAACTCCTTGCAGATCTTCCCTCCAAATTTGGAGATGGTTGGATCTGATTTGAGGGAGAAAAGCTCCCTAAATCTTCACTATGGATGTGTTTCCACCGTTAATGGTGGTAGGGACCAAAGTGAAGAAAAGATGAGAAGTTAGGGGAATTTTTGCAAATAATTCAAAACTTGATGGGGTAGATGTGAGAAATAGAGTTTTAAAGGGCTAAATTGCAAATTAGGTCAAGATGGACTCTGATTGGGCCCAAATTTTGCTGCAAACCTAATTTAGACACAACGAATCTAGTGGTGAAGTCCGATTTGACTTTTGAACAATTTTGGCTGGGTAATTTGCACAGAAACCCAAATTAGGGTAGAATTTCGTCTGAGACTCTGTTTAAGGTTAAAACGGCTTAAGATGGTCAAACCAATGGTACCAACCTCTTAGAATATTTTTCTATGAATTTTAGGTGGTTTAAATAAATTTTATCCTAACCAAAACCTCTTTAATTTAAGTGGGTCTGAAATTAGGATTTTGTATGCTGTAGCGGTTCTCCAAATGTGTGAAACCCCATTTCTGTCTATATGGACCATCTTATTAGACTTTAATGCTCATTTGACCTTCAATTTACCCCTAAAAAACCCCATGGTTAATCTGTGTTTATGATGTGCTATTTAAATTACAGAATTAACTCTGATTTAGTGTTTTCTCAGAATGGATTTACGTGGAATATAGCTCTCAGGCGATCATGTAGGAGTATTTTTCACTTGATTTTGACTTATTAAAGATAGTTATGGCTAATGTTGGTGTTACCATCACCCTCTCTGATCAATTTAGATCAGAGAGGTGTTTCACTTTATTTCACAAGATTCACATGGCTCCCCTACCACTTCATATTAAATTATAGAATTAACTCTGATTTAGTGTTTTCTCCTCAGAATGGATTTACGTGGAATATGGCTCTTAGGCGATCATGTAGGAGTATTTTTCACTTGATTTTGACTTATTAAATATAGTTATGGCTAATGTTGGTGTTATCATCACCCTCTCTGATCAATTTAGATCAGAGAGGTGTTTCACTTTATTTCACACAATTCACATGGCTCCCCCACCACTCCGTATCACTGTAGCATTGTACTGATTTCCCTCCCTCTTTAATTCACAGTTCATCCATCCATCAATCAATCATTGGATCTGGAGCTTGATAGCTTTCAGGTCTAATGATGCGCCTAACCCATTTGAGGATGGTCTCATCCATACCTTTTGATCACAATCTTCCTCCCTTGAGTTTGAATTGAGCTGAATTGTTGAACTCCTTAGATGTGGTTTTGATTTGATGATTGATGTAAATTCTTAGTTCTTCATTGATAGTTAGAACCAAGGAAAATTAGTTCTACTGATTTGAGGCCCTAGCAACAATTCACATCCTCATTTGAGTGAGATTTGGATTTTAACCTAAAGAATTTTAGTATATTCTTATGGGTTATGAAGATTTGGGATTCAAGTTGATTGGAATTCATTGACTGATTTAATTTCTTTCTTCATGATGTCTATAGCATAAGAGAGGGATTAGATCAGTATGTTTCATGATTCTAAAAGTTTATAATTGGGTTTGAAGGTTTTTAATCATCTCTGAATTGGATTTATATACTTTGGGAGTTTACTGCAGATCTTTTTCTTACACTGTCTATAGTGTAAGATAAGGATCTTATTATGGTCTTAATGATTTCTGGAAGATATATTTGTCCTTCCTTGAAATTCAGAGATGTTAAGAAAGAGTTTGAAATTATTTCTTGTGGGATTTAATCAATCATTTCAGATCTGAAAGGTTTTTCTCCAATCCCTGATTTAAGATGAAATTTGAATTCTAAAGGTATTTGATGAAGATTTCAACACACAGATTTGATTTTTAAAATGAATTTGAGGCCCAATCAATTTTTATGGTTGTTCAAACGTGTGTTTTTGGTTTTGAATCCCCATTTCAACACATCAAAGGTTGCATAGCAGCTATATTCAATGTTTTCATCTCTGTTTTTAAGAGAATGTGGATCTAAGGTGAGTTTGTGATGAATGATTTTTGGGTTTGAATTACCAGACCTGTAGTGGCTTAAAGAGGCATTAGATCAGACTTGATGGGTCTGGTCTTTGCATCAAAATAGCAACAATAGCTCTCAGCAGCTGATATTGGGCAGAAATTGCTGCCATTGGACAACAACAATAGCAGTAGTTGGGTTGGTTTTTGAGACATCTAAATAGGCAAAAATTCAAGGAAATTGGGCTGGGATTTGAGGGCTTATGGAGCTAGCTTGTTATGTATGTTTTAGGAATTTAGTGAACAGGCATTCATGTATTTGAAATGATTAAAATTCAATTAGAATTGCTTGTAGTTTTTAGTTGAAACTTTTGTCTGCTACTTGAACTTGTATAACTGTCATATCTGTTAGATTTAAGAAAATTCAAAGTATTAATGAGGTTTAAATATTTCTACATCTTTCTTGTTATGTGTTGAAGATATCTGAAAGCTTTACCAGCTATTCAACCCCTTAGAACTCTCTTTAGTGCCTTAGGTTCATTTTAAAACACTCGTTAAGTCCACATTTTGGGGTTAACATGTAAATAAATAAAATACATAAAAAAATAATAAAAAGATAAAATCAGCCTATCTTGAGTAAGATCAGGTATTTTTCTAAGAGTGAGTCAAGTTTCAAAGTAATCTGAACCCTCAGCTTGGTAGAACATACCAGTTAACGGTTCAGTCTACTTTGGAATTTAATAACAGAACCTAACTCAAAAACACTAAAGAGAAACTTCCTCTCTCTCATCTTACTCTTTCTCTCTTATTCCCTATCTCTATTATATATATAAAAATCATAAGAATTAGAAAATTTCCAAAAAAACTTTGTATAGTATGTATATACTTGTAAAAATAATTTAAAACTAAGCTATATGTATATATTGTACAATATATAAATAATGTGTATAACTAACTTATATATGTATTTTATATATTAAATTAAATATTTAGAATGATTTATTGTATAATTATATATTAATTGATATTAACTTAAATGTGTATAAACCTAAGTAATTCTAGGTACCAATTTATATACTTATAATGCCTATAATAGTGTACATACATATTTAACTAAGTAATATATACTGTATAGTACCTGTAATTTAATTTAATTATGTATTCATAGTAGGTAGTTAAGTTGTTAAGTTAAGTAGGTAAATTATTAACTTAAAAAAATAAATTAGTAATTTAAGTTAATACTGAAGTAATTTATAATGTATACTTGTATAGTATTATATTAATTATTTTTACCCTATTTGTATTGTATTTTTACAATACTATAGTATTTATAAATTATTTATGTACATAACTAACTTAAACGTGTATTTAAATGTAAATAAAGTAAAATAATGTCTCTAAAATGAATTAAAAATGTATAATAAATAGTTTAATATGTAAATTAACTCTGTATAAAGTCAATTTTGTAATCAAGTTATCAATTTGTACTTTAATTAGTAAACTAAGCCTTAATTTAATATGTACAAAAATCTAACTTTAACTAATTTTAATATATATTTAAACAACTTATTTCTTTAAGTTAATTGTACCATTATGTAGACTTATATAAGAACTTTGTAAATATATAATTTATTTTTAATTTATATTAATTTATCACCCTCAAATTTAGGGCCAAAATCAACAAAGTCGAACATGCACAAGCGCTGCACTGCGCCAATTTCGCCTTGTGGTGTAGCGCCACATCGTAACTTTCCAGAGCATTACATCGATATATTATGCTTTTGCACTGATGGCCATTTTGTCGTCAGCGCTGGGTGAAAATGAATGAGCATATAGGTCTTCGATTCATGTGCACACCTACAGGCGTGTGCGTGTGTGCGTGCACACATGCTTACAGTTGCGTGTGTGCACGTGTGTGGGCACGTGAGCACGTGGGTGTTAGGCCTATTTGGCTTGGAAAATGCACAAAAATATACCTTAAATGAATTAGGGCTAGCTGGTAAGCAGTATTTTCACGAGGAAAATTAGGGTTTTGGAGAACCCATCGTTCTAGTCGCAAAATATCGCTACCAAATAAAATTTATCGAAACTTGAAGTGAGTCCCAGGTCAAACACAGGGAGGCGAACGTTTGGTTTGTGAAATCCACACTTTCGATTTTATTTATTTTTGTTATTTTTATCTTTTGATATTTTTTTGGTATTTTTATATGATAGAATATCAAGCAAAACACTTGTTATCTATTTGAAGATACTCTAGCAGAATCAGAGAGAAAGAGAAATATTTCATAAAATCGAGCCATGTGTATTACAACTAATTGAAATTACATTAAAAAGCAATAAAAGATAGAATGGGTTGAGAAGAATCCCCTCTGACGGTCGCTTGGAGAATGACTCGCTTTGATGGCGCCTGGATGACAGTGGTGAGGAGCTAGACGAAGAAGAATGATGTCGGAGGAAGGACGGGGGAGGACGGCGTTGTGGCGAGGATCTTCTTCAGAAGGTGGTGAGAGGACGGCCATGGGATGCTCCACAAACGGGGGTGAGACGTAGGAACAAATATTTCTTTTCTACTCTAGAGGAGCATCCTAGGCTTGGGACAAGCTCTCTCTAGAGCCTTGGAGGTGGTGAGGGAGAGAAAGGAAGAGATGAAGAAGAATGGGAGGGGTGGTGGTCTTTTTATAGTGGAGGAGAAGAGGCTAAATCGAGCATGGGTCGACAGTGCCACTAAAGATGTCACTAAAGCTTTAGCTCAATCGTTACCGTAGGTCCAACTCTTATGCCCGTGCTTGCGCTCATGCGCCCATAGCTATCACGCTTCATCGAAGGAGAGCCGTTCGATTTGAATCGTATGGCTAAGGAGAGACTGCGGATCGCACCATCAGATCATGCCTTATTGGCGTGTACGATCGAGTGTTTATCCACGTGTGCTCACGTGCACCTGCGCTGCTGGCCATCCGTGCGGCCACGTAGTTGCTTCCACGCCGTCGGATCTCTCATCGACGATCTAATTGAATGCGCACCTCCGTGCAAAGAAATTGGGGGGGGCATGAATTTGTGCGATGTTTCGAATCTGCACCCCCTGCTTGAGAGTTAGGCACCTTGCCACTGCATTACAGCCACAAATTGTTGAGCGAACGTCTTGATGGTCGCACACTCATGGCCATTGGATTTTCACCCAACGGTCAAAGCTTAATGAAGCGTGATGCCTTCCTCATCGTTGGATCCCCATCCAACGATGGAGAGGTAGAGTTGGGGAGGTCTTCAGCGGATGAGGGGAGTTGCGATCGGCTGTGGGTGGTTTGGATGATGCCACGTGGTATCATCTGGGCCGTCCATCTTTAAATGCTCCTCAAAGGTGCTACGGATATCGGATTGGACAGATTTTCACGTCGTTGGGTTGCGATGGTCGATCCAAATCCATTTGTGTGGTTGGATTTGTCATTTGAAGCTCTGAATTACGTCACCTTGGCCCCTTGCTATTGATCTTCCTCAGACTGCATATGATGCCACAGAGCTCTAATCAAGGCGATTTTGGAGGCGTTAGACTCCAATCGTTATCCTGATCAGATTCGTATGGTTGGATCATCAATATGCGGCCTCAAAATAAATCTCCTTCTCTCTTGGTCACAAAAGGACGTGAATTAACCTAAAATTTATACAAACTATTCTAAATGCAGAATGATACATGCTATGCAATATGTATAATATGAAATGCATCTATAAGGTCAGGAACATGCATAAATAGGCATTTTTTCCTAAATAGATGTGTCTACATCATACCCCCATGCCTATCTTTTGCTAGTCACTAGCAAAATTAACCTATATGCTATGTATAAAAATAGAATTAGGACTTGATCGCTTGAGACATTAGTTGTTTATTAACAAAAGGAAATTCCGACTAAGGTCCTAAACTATGAAGACTCAATAGTGCTCGGGTGCCTGCCAAAATGTAAACCACTCAAGTCCTCACCTTATTTTGAAAAGGGGAGATAGATTTTTTTTCTATTTTTTATTCTTTTCTATTTTTTTTTGATTTTTTGAGTTTAGAGTTTCGGGGCAGCTTTCTACAGCTACACAACCCACCCAAGACTCAAAAAGAACTTCAAGTTCTAAGCATCTTAACGTGAAAAAGTGAAAGACTCACTAGGTAGCTGTTAAAATGAACTTCAGGTTTCTACGGCCCTAGGTGGATTAAAAGTTTCTGCCTAAAGGTTTATCTTTCTAATCGGCAACTTTTTCCCTACCTTCAAATTTTTAATCGGGTCAACACAAGGGCGAACTCAGTGTATATCTCCCTAGATTATTCTACTTCCCTGCTTCTTCCTTAAGTGTTTTGAAATTTTTGTGCATTTTATGAGCTAGGATCTAGACAAATGGTCAATAGGCTGTTACCCACGATAACTTGCCAACCAAACTCGTTCGATGAAGTGTGGCTTATTTTTTTATTTTTCTCCTTTTTCTATTTTTCTTTTTTTTTATCATCATTTTTTTTAAGTAGGTGGCTTGATTTAAGATTTACCCAAAGGCAATAGTAAAAGAAAATGGTCTTGTGGCTAAGCTTTGGACAATCAGCTAATGGGCTATTACCCACGACAACTTACCATCCATACCACCCTAAAAGGTTCATTAGCTACCCAATTTCCATTAAAATAACCGAGTGAGTCAATGCAAAACATGCATAGATGCTTAGACTATAAGTCCTCCCAAATCAGAGGGCGAGTTGATAAGTCATGTTCTTATCACCCTAATTTATTAGCCAAATTAAAGAAAATTAAGGTGGCGAGGACTCAAGACATAGGTCCACATTTTAGTGGACACTCGAGCTGATTAAGCCCGAAAACTTGAAGAGTCTAAGTGTTCAGGTCCTATCATATCATGTCCTAAAGTTAATAACTCCTAATGCCTAAGTTCTCTTCTAATTCTAAATTTTTTTGTTATTTTGAATTTTTATTTATTTTATTTTTTTAAAGAAAAAAAAAGAAATTCGACGGGGCTAACAAAATATTTTCAGGATTAAGTATCACCCCCTGATGCCTAAATAATGTAATGTCCTCATTGTAAAAATAAAGGCATGAAAAGGGTGGAATAAATAGAATATCACCTGAATTTCATGAAATTTGGTTAGCTCCGCAGAGAATATACACAAGTGGTAAGGTTATTGCCTTCATCTAAGCATAATAAACAAACAAAGAAGATGTTAAGAATTCACAAGTGTGGGTCAAGATCAAAATAAAAATATTGATCTCAAAACCCGCCAACAGGTGTCCACAAATGTGGACCAGACTATGGTGAAGACCCATGCCCCAGGGACAAGTGGTTCTTAGGTTCTGGATAAAATCACTCAGAACTGGAGATTGTTGTGCTTGTGGGGTCAGGCCTATGGTTTTGTGGTGCGCAACCCAAGTCTAAAGTGTCAGACAATGGGTAGATTTGGTTCAATAGGTTCAGATGTCCACTTAAAGTTCAGCTCAGAAAGATAGTCAATTGTTCTATACTTGGGTTGCACATTAAAGATATCATAAGGGTCCTAGTAAAAAGTTGTTGGTTTCAGGTCAATAGGAACCCTTAAATCCAAAATTATACTTCCCTCAAAATCAGCCTCCTAGTTTTTCATTTCCAAATTTCTACCCCCAAAAATCAAGGTTTCCAGGATCTCCAGATCGTTGTACACCCCATCTAAAATATCCAAGTTAAACAATTGTGGGTCAATCAGGATTGACTTGGGTATAATGATTTCAAAAATATCATCATTCAGCTCTTTGGGGTGTGGTTGAGGAATGGGGTTACTGATTAAATCTTCTAGTAAATCAGGATTCGGATCCTCTAAGTTAGACCCAATCAAATCACAATCTTCAATTGTCGGGCTACCAAATGATTTATCATGCTCCTCGAGCTCATTCGTCTCACTAAAGTCATTTTCATTAGCTTCAGGCGAGACTTCACTAAGAGATTCCTCACCTTCAGAATTAAGGAATTCTTGATCCTCATTTATATATATCTCAAAATCACCTATCATTTTCTGGTCCATGGAGACATATTTTTCTTCGCTCCCTAACTCGAGGATCTTAGGTGAGAAGGTCGGTTCATCCTCAATGGGTTGCTCTAGATCAACCTGGTCATCCCCGATTTTATAGAATGTGTCCCCCCCGACATGTGCTTGAGTGGTTTCTGACATTGGCTCTCTTGAAGGGGGTTCATCTTGAGAATCATCCCAAGATTGGACTAGGGTAACCACAAATTTCATCCTCAACCTTGACAATTTCTCAAGTAGAAACTCACTCGAGCCCTTATCCTCAATATCTTGGAGCCAATCCAATAACAAACTATTTAGATCATCAATCATTTGAATCAGGGGCTCCAATTCTTCATTGCAGGTGTTGGCTGGGTTTCTAAAGATCGTATAGTGTTCCTCAAATTGGCCAACACCCTTTCTTGGACCTGGTTTACTCGAATTGAGTGGTTCGGTTTAGGGTTGGGTGGGTTTGGGTTAAATTAAGGGGAGTCAAAGAATTGAGGTTTTTTGGGTCCTCCCTGATAGTAGGTCATTTTGGGTTGTTCAAAGAGAGATGGTGACCTATGTTCAGCATAATTTAGGGGAGGGTAAATGTTATAATCATCATATCCTTCTTCATTATAGATCTTGTTGGGTTGTTCATCAAAGGGTGAAGATCTATAATTAGTATAGCTTTGGGAAGGATAATAATCGTAATCATGATGTCCAGGGTTAGACCCTAGACATTGAGGTCCAGAATTGTATTCCCAATCAAAGTTATCTCGACCAGTGGATGGGTAGTCATAAGTTGGGTCGGGATAGTAATCATCTTGGGGATAAGTGGTGGTAGGAGGGTAAGATTAGAAATGTGTGTAGGATGTGGAAGGATACATAATGAAGTGGGAGGGAAAGGGAAAGAAAAGGAGCCCTGCAATACAAACAATCAAACCTGTCATTAGGTGGGTTAACCTAAAGATCTACAGACTCTCATAACCCATCTTAAGATTATAAATGATTTAGTCTACTTTTATCCGGTCAATCCAACTGGTTAGAGGGAAAGATTAGGGAGAAGGTACTTCCCTTAGCTTTCGCCTCAGGTTCCTTTGATACCCCCCAATTATGGTCATTTGACACTACTCCCTCAGCTAGACATCAGATGGACTGGTATAAGCGGATTAATCGAAAACAATCTCAATTTGGGTTTCGAAGAGCGAATCAATCCTTAAGGCCAACGTCTACTCAATTTTAATTAGGCTTGGGATGTTTGTGCTCTTGGAATGTGATGGACCCTTTAGATGGGTTGTGCCCTTAAAGATCAGTTGATATGTATATGCATGCACAACTAGGGTTTTTCAAACAAGGTTATTTTATGATGTGTCTTTTAGGATTTAACCTTGTTTAGTATCTTTCAGGGTTTAATATTAGATGTATTCAATCAAGTTCAGGAGAACACTCCAAGTTTTGAAAGCACCGGTGATGATATATTCCTTTAAAACTTAAAAAGAATGTGGAGTGCCTAGTTAGTTCCTAAAAATTTAACCCTAACTGGCAAGCTACTTGATGAATCAGTTTTAAATTGAGTAGTGTGGTCTAAATAGTTCAATCAATTAGCCTGTTCACCACTTGATTATGGCACACAAGATGTCTTAACCTAATCAGATTTCTACTCACTAATGTGTATTAGTTGAAGTGTATTGGGTTCGTAGGTCAGATCCCGGGTTAAGTGGTAGAATCAAAGTAATTGTATGCCTTAGGATGAGAAATTGTGGGTGTTAAGTATGTCTCTTTTAATTTAATCCCACAAGAAGTTAAATTGTGGGTGTTAATTCCAAGTGTCTCTTTTTTTATTTTTTAATTTATGCGAGTGGGTGAGGTGAGGTAAAGTCACAATTAAACAACCTGGACTAACCTAGGGTTTATGCAAACTCCCAGGTTAATTAGGGTTTGAATTATTAGGTGGTGAAATGAAAACTAGTGGGTGGGGGTACACTTATAGAACCTTTTAACCGCACTTTACTCCGATCTATTCCACTTTGGCTCGCCTTAGAAGGGTACCTATAATCACAGAAAGAAAGGAGTAAAGTGAGCTAAAAAGTTGAGTAAGGCGAAAAATGCAGAAAAACCAAAGAGCGTTGCCTCCTTAGCAATGACGCCAAAATGATGAGCGTACATTCACGAAAAAATTTAGGGTTTTAGGGAACCCATCTTCGTAGTCGCAAAATATTGCTACCAAATAAAATTTACCGAAGCTCGAAGTGAGTTTCGGGTCGAACATAGGGAGGCGAACGTTTGGTTTGTGAAATCTGCGCTTTCAATTTTATTTGTTTTTGTTGTTTTTATCTTTTGAGATTTTTTTAGTATTTCCATAAGTTAGAATATCAAGCGAGACACTTGTTATCTATTTTAAGCTACTCTAGCAGAATAAGAGAGAGAGATTTCATAAAATCGAGCAATGTCTATTACAACTAACTGAAATTACACTAAAAAGTAATAAAAGAAAGAATGGGTTGAGAAGAATCCCCCTCGACGGTCTCTTGGAGGACAACTCGCTCTGACGACGCTTGGATAACGGTGGTGAGGAGCTAGACGAAGAAGAACGATGTCGGAGGAAGGATGGGGCAGGACGACGTCATGGCGAGGATCTTCTTTCGGAATGTAATGAGAGGACGGCCATGGGATGCTCCACGAATGAGGGTGAGAAGCAAGAAAAAGTATTTCTTTTCTACACTGGAGGAGCACTCGGAGCTTGGGACAAGCTCTCGCTAGAGCCTTGAAGGTGGTAAGGGAGAGAAAGGAAGAGATGAAGAAGAATGGGAGGGGTGGTGATCTTTTTATAATGGAGGAGAAGGGGCTAAATCGGGCATGGGTCAACAGAGACAATAAAGATGTCGCTAAAGCTCCAGCTCAATCGTCACTATAGGTCCAGCTTTCACGACCATGCTCATGCTCACGTGCCCACAGCTGTCGCGATTTGTCGAAGGAGAGCCATTCAATTTGAATCACACGGTTGAGGAGAGACTGTGGATCGCGCCATCAGATCACACCACATCAGCGCATACGATCGAGCATTTATTCGCGCATGATTGCGTGCACCTGCACTACTGGCCATCCGTGCTGCCATGTAGCTGCTTCCACGCCATCGGATCTCTCATTAACGACCCAATTGAATGTGCACCTCCACGCAGAGAAATTGGGGGGGGTATGGATTTGCTTGAGGTTTCGAATCCGCGTCCCCTACTTGAGAGTTAGGCTCCTCACCACTACGTTATAGCCGCGAATTGTCGAGTGGACGTCTTGATGGTTGCACACTCATGGCCATTTCATCTTCATCAAACGATTGAAGCTTGATGATGTGTGGCTCCTTCCTCACTGTTAGATCCCCATCCGACGGTGGAGAGGCGGAGTTGGGGAGTCCTTTAGCTGATGAGGGGGGTTGCGGTCACTGTTGGCTACTTGGATTATGCCACGTGCCATCATCTGGGTTGTCCATCTTCAAATGCTCCTTAAAGGTGCTACAGATATCGAATTGGATTGATTTTTACACTATTGGACTGAGATTGTCGATCTGGATCCATCTGTGCAGTTGGATTTGTCATTTGAAGCTTCGAATTATGTCACCTTGGCCCCTTGCTGTTAATGTTCCTTGGATTGCATATGATGCCACGGAGCTCCGATCAAGGCGATTTTGAAGGCATTAGACTCCCATCGTCATCTTGATCAGATTTGTATAGTTGGATCATCAATATGAGGCCCCAAAATAAATCTTTCTCTCTTGGCCACAAAAGGATGCGAATTAACCTAAAATTTATACAAACTATTCTAAATGTAGAATGATGCATGATATGCAATATTTATAATATGGAATGCATTAAACTTGAAACATCTTAAGAAAATCTTCGAGGATGATGGAGGGAGGGTCTAGGCCGACAGGAGGGAGAAGCCATGGTGCTGAAGGCTAGACAACCTGGAGGATTAGGGCTTGGAGGCAGAGAGAGAAGGGGGTCTCTTTCACTAGAAGATGGGAGGCAGGCATGGGGCACGTGAAGGAAGGCAGGCCTTGGGGCAACAAGGAGATCGTTTGTTTTCGGTGTCGAAGACTGATAACGGCGTTGTGACTAGATTTTGTTGTAGAAATTACGTTGTAGTACAGATAGTCATTGCCATTATTACAATTTTTACTTGGAAATGAAAGTTCTCCCGAGGTTGAACTCAGGGAGCAAGTTGTATTCTAGAGGTATGAAGTTTCTATTACAAAAAATAAAGAGAGAGAGAGAGAGATTTGTCTTGTTGGCTTCTTTCTTCTTCTTCTCTTCTTTGTCTTCTTTTCTCTTCTCTTTGAGTCTTCAGTTTTCTTCCTTCTTCTTATTCTTGCTCTGTTCTTCTTTTCTTGTTTTCTTCTTGCCTTCTCTTCTGTTCTTCTTCTTTCTTCTCTTTGTTTTTCTTCTTGTTCTTGTTTCTGTCCGTCTCTTTCTTTTTCTTCTTCTTCTTCTTGCAGTCCTTCTTCTTTGCCTTCAGAGCGTCGCCTGATTTTTGAATCAGACGACTTAAGTAGCTGCTGCTACAGTGCATCTTTTCTTCTTTCCTCTGTGGGTTTCTTCTTCTTCTTCTTCTCGCAGTCCTTCTTCCTGCCTTCTCTTCTTTTTGACCTGTGCCTGCACACTCAAAGTTCAATCAGACGGCAAAACCTACTCTACCCTCCCCCACGTCTCTCTCTCTCAGAATTCACTCATAGGATAGCTCTCCCAGAGCTGCCGGATAGTCGGGTACGCGAGTCGCGCCCGGGTCCAGGCCCACCGGCGTGCGGTGGTGGGCGAGGAGTGCAGGACGGGCTAATCGGGTCGGGCCAGGTCCGCGGGGCGTGAGCGCGGATGAGGCCGGGTAATCAAGCGGGTGAAGAGGACCTCACCCCGTGATCTGAGGCGAACAGCTTAAGGCACCTTTTGCCTTTAAGCGCCCGCTCGCCTCAGTGAGCTTCCGAGGTGGGACTAAATGTCCCACCCCAATTGGACGCCCGCGCGGAGGAGCCAGCGCACAATCGAGGCTCCACGCGAAGGCTTTGCCCCAACTGCAGCCTGGGACTTCTTTGCGGAGATGCCCCACGCAGCCTGGGAGTCTGACCTGGGCGTGGCGCGCCTGGAGGAGCAGGTCGAAGAAGCTGCTTCACTCAGCAATGGCGGCGGCGAGCGAAGTACCTGCTCATAGAGAAACAGCCTCTCGGCCTAATCAGATACGCGGAGGACCTTCGCCGTAGCACAGCGAAGGTGGTCGGGGGGGTCTGCAGGTGGCGGGGCGGAGCCTAAGGGCCGCCCTAGGTCAAACTGCAGGTTGGGAGATGGGTTTGGTCGGTGGGTCTGCAGAGGGCGATTGGTGGGAAGTGGAAGGGCGGATGTTGATCAGGGTGAGGAGGTGGAGGTTTTGTTAGGGTCGGCGAGCCGTGTGGGGTGCTGGAGTGACGGGAGCGGGTCGCCGGAGTTTGGCCGGAGATGGAGAAGGTGAGGGTGATTAGGCGCGGTCGAGGGGTGGTTATGCAAATTACAGTAAGGAAAAGAAAGAGGGGAGGAAGAGGAAAGATTGTACCTACTCGGAGAAGAAGGTGCCCAGAGAGAGAGGGCGGCGGCGAGCGAAGTAGCGGGAGAGCGCGTGCTGGGTACGGCGCGATGCGGGAAGAGGAGGTGAAGGCAGCCCTGCTGCTGGTAGTGCGGCAGAGCGACGAGGAGGAGGAGGAGGAGGAACCGCCGAAGCAAGGAGGCCTCTGTCGGAGTGGGAAGAGAGGAAAGGGGGGAGAATTTCTCCGTCAGAACCGAGCTCAGGAGAACGGCAGAGCTTGTGGGGTTCTTATAGAGGTAGAGATGAAGAGGAGGGCGGAGGGAGGCGATGTGCCTCCCTCGTTGGAGGACGCCGGAGGAAGGTGACCCATACCGTCCGTGCGTTCGTACGGTCGGTATGGGTGGTTGCAGCACTCAGGGGGGTGCTCCTACGACGGCTGACGACGCAGGGCACCCCCATTTGACTTGGCAGGCCCCCCCTCACCATGCGCGGCGCCATGCTCTGCGCAAGGTCGCTGGAGCATGGTGCTGCTCAGGTTTTGCAGGAGGGACCTAAACGCAAAGAACGAAGGAGAGTTAGGGGAGAAAATGTGAGGGTTCAAAAGTTGAGGGCCAAAAAGTAAATATATGAGGACCAAAGTGTAAAGTTGGTCAAGAAGGTTTCTTCTTAGGCTCAAGTTTTTATACATGACTAATTAGGACATAAGGATTCGGATGGTGAATTTTATTTCTATATTAAACCTTGTTTGACCGGTCAAATTATGCAGAAACCCAAATTATGTTGTTAATTGGGCATGGTTCTCAATGTAGGTCAAAATGGGTTCCTAAGGCCAAATTGGAGGTTCTAAACCCTAGATATTATTTTTATATGAATTTTAGAGGGTTTATTCGATTCTTTCTTTGCCTCGAACCTTGTGAATTGAAGTGGATTTGTTTTTAGGGTTACAGGATGTCATTTAATTCCTTGGAGTTGCTGTAGCCCTCTTTGAGTCATCTCATCCCACTTTTATTCTTATTAGGTTATTTTAACCTATGTTTGGACCCTGAGTTACCCTATTTTCAGATTGAATTGGTGAAATTGCATTTTTACCCCTTAGTTTCTATTTTCTTCTTAAACTCAGAATTCTTTGAGTTAAGCCTTTCCTTGAGTTATGTAGGAGCTTTTATCCTTTGTATTAGGTCAAAATGAGCTAGTTATGGCTCATGATGAGGTTCTCATCAAAGACAAGGGCATTTGGAGGCAGTATGACATTTCGCTCTTGTTTGTCTGGCATGTGGTGGCCATGGCCATAAACGACACTCCTGTATGGCAAGTAGAGGGTAGTTGAGAGGAAGGGTCTTCATGCGCACCAGAGAGGCAAATACTGAGGGTCCACCACCGCCACCACTGCCTCCGCCTACATATGGGGGGCACACGGTGGATGTCGAGGTCCCTATGACAGAAGACTTTAGGGCTGCAGAGCTTGTGCTGAGAGGGGCTCCAGATGGAGAGGTGATGACCGGCAATCTATCCATGGGCTTAGGAAGATCTCCTTATAAACTCAGACAGAGACGGCCTGTGACCTCTGTGAAGCTGGATGAAAATGCCACTGTTGCCATTATGAAAGTTGGCAAAATCTAGAGTTCCAATAAGGGAGTGTCCAAGGAGGGAGATGAGAATCCACTCTTGGAATGTGCGTGGGTTGCAGGATAAAAGTCGGAGGGACTCCCTCTTGAGATATCTGAGGGAGTGGGAGATCGATTGTAAAATTATCCAAGAAATGCACATCGAGAGAGAGGATGATAGGGCATGGAATGACTTGGTAAGTGCAGGTGATACTGAATGTGTGGCTCTCAATTCACAAGGCAGATCAGGTGGCATTGCTTTTTGGTGGAGAAAAGCATGTTTGCAAGTGATGGAGGTACACAGAGCCAGACATATGATGATGTGTAAATGCAAGAGGACTCAAGGGGAGGGTGAATGCTACATTACAGGTGTGTATGGTCCCTGTGTTGCCTCTGTGAGACATGAGTTGTGGGAGGATTGGGCTACAATAGTAGAGTACATACAAGGGGCTGCATGGCATGTGGGTGGGGATTTTAATTGTGTTTTGACAGGGATGGACAGATTGAATGATTTGATGGATAGTGCCTCTCTTGGGTTCCAGCTGACGATACAAAGCTTAGGCTTGAGTGAGTTCCCATCTTCTGGAGCAGAATTCACATGGAGAAATGGAAATGGCCTGAGGTCAAAGATAGATAGATTCTTTAGGAATGCATGCCTAGTAGATAGGTATCAACTATCATCTGTGTCTGGGCTTGATCGGAACACCATCATGAGCCATAACTAGCTCAATTTAGTCATTATCAAGGAATAAATGCTCCTACATAACTGTTAGAGAGCCATAATTCATTGCATAATCATTCTGAGAGAAAGAAAAGAAACCAGGGTTAAAACTGTAATTTTACCATCATATCTTGAATGCAGAGTAACCGTGGGTTTTCTCAGGGGTTAATTAAGGGTCAAATGGTCTTAAAAGTCTAACAAGTGGGTTAGAACAGTTAGAAATGGGTTTTCATGTGTTTTAAGAATTAAATGAGTTTTGAAATCCTAAAAATAGACCTGCTAAATTAACCGAGGTTTTGGTCAAGATAAAATTCACCTAGACCCTTTAAAATTCATATAAAAATATTCTCTAGGGTTTGGTACCTTCAATTTGACCATCAGAACCTGTCTTGACCCAAAATAGTCCTAGACTGACATTTGCACTAATTTAGGTTTTATCATAAATTACCTAGCCAAACAAGGTCAAAACCTAAATCTAACTTCACCATTGAATTCCTTAGGTCCAAATTAGGTTTGAACCAAAATTTGGGCCCAATTTGAGATCATCTTGACCAAGTTTGCATTTTGGTCCAGTCAGAATCTTTCTATCTCATTCAGATCTTTAACTTTTGAATTCCTTACAAATAGACCCCTAACTTCTTCGTCGTCTTCACAAAAAGGTCCCTTTGCCATTATCGCTCATGAATCCTACTCCAACGAGCTTCATTTGAAGAGATCTCCTTGATTGATTGATGAAACCTTCCCAAAATCAAATCGGAGATTCTTTAGGAAATCCTCTTTCCATTGGGACCAACCTTGGATCCCAACTCCTTGCCAAAAACTCGTGCAAATGCTTTGAAGGAATGAGTATCCTATTTTTGTGTAAGCTGCAAGGTTCCCAAGCTTGTTTCCAAGCTTGGAACCCCCTCATGAACCCTATAAAAGGATCCCCAGGGCACGGTCGTGCTTTTCAGCTAGGATTTGGCCAAAAACCCTCTTCCTAACCTTACCTCCAGCCTCCTCCTACCTAGCTCCGACGAGCATCCTCCCCCGTCGTTCCATGGCCTCCCAACAACCAAATTGGGAGCGTCTTCTTCCTCCTCGACTTCCTCCGCCTCTCAATGACCACATCAGAGGTGCCCTGACCCCTTTCTTCACTGCCATCTCTCCCTTCGAAGGTTCGTCTTCCCCATGTCTGGCCATCACACTAGTGTGGGAATATCTCCCTCTTTCGTCTCTAAACTAGGCTCTTTAACTTCCTATACTTCCCTCCTTTTTCCCTATTTCTATCTCTCAAAACAATCTCCAACCTCACATCTCCCCCTCCGTCTTCTTCATCTCCGGCAAAGCTCCAACGACGCCCAATCGCCGCTCCACCGCACAAATTGCGTCGCTACCGCCTCCATTAGCTCCACCGTGCTCCACTCTTCAAAACCCCTCTTTCCATTCACTTTTCTCATCCACTCAATCGCACCACTGAACAAACCCATCATCAGCTTCCTTCCCCGACTCCGACCGGCCATCACACACCCCAATCCACTACGAACCCACCGCCAACATACTCTATGTCATTCGGCGAAAGTCCTGAGCTAGTTTAACTTGGCCCTAAGGTCGTATTATTGTTTTTCAGGTCTCACCATCCACTGTCGCTGTCGCTTCCATCTCTGACGTCATTCAAGTTCCTCCAACCGTGTTCTACACCAATTCCACACCTAGGCTACGAGCCTTACTTCTAGGTTGCATTCCAGGGTGCCAATAGAAGGACACCGTAGTTCGCTCATCCATAATCAAAGACGTCATCACCTGCTACTGTGCGAAGGAAGGGTGGAACTTTAGTCCCACCTCTGAAGTGGACAACCGGACGAAGCTGAATAAGTTATTTTTCTGCTATCGCCTTATCGCCTTAATAGCATGGAGTGAGGTCCCCTCGCACATGCCCACGCATGACTTGGCCCGTGGCCACTCCATGTGGGTCTGGGCTTTGAACCGATTACCCATATACCCACTTGATTTGGGAGAGAAGAGGAGAACAGGAGAGAGAGAGAGCAGGGGTTAGGGGGGTTTGTTATCTGTGACACTTAGCCTCTGGAGGGATTTCTTCCCTTGTGCGTAAGAAGAAAGAAGAGGAGAAGGAAGAAGGCTCGTGCATGAAGAGAAAGCAGAGAAGGAGAGAAGAGAAGAAGAAAAGAGAAGGTACAGCCGCAGAAGAAGGGAAGAAGAAGGAGCAATAGACAGAGAAGAGGAAGAAGAAAGTAGTTGAAGAAGAAAAGCTAAAGAAGAGAAGAAGAAGAACAGTGCTAGAGAACACTGTAGCACTTGTTGGATAAGTCGTCTGGTTCAATAACCCAACGTTTGATTTGAGGCTTTATCAGGTTATCTAGGTACCTAAGTTTTATGGTTGATGGTACTGTTGTATTATTTGCATATATGCTTAAATTGAATAATTGGTGATCTAAATCACCATTGTTTTTATTTTGAGATTCTTCTTACCATATGTTAAACTCATGCTTTATATTGATTATCAATTCTGAGTTATTTATTGTGCTCATTTACATATTTATTGAGATTAGTGTGTGAATTCCTATTTGCTTCTTGTGTTCAACCTCGGACTTTTATTCGAGTAATAAATATTATTTGTTTTCAAAGCGATTTCGACCTATACAACAATGCAGTATTTATAAACATCGATCTTACTTTGCAAATAGGGCTGGAGCGCCCATTTTTAGACCACACACAATTGGTCTGAGACAGTGGTGAGCATGTGCACACAGGGTCCTACTTTAAGTTTAGAAGATCGTGGCTGAGAGAGCCAGGCTTCCGTGTGATGCTTGAGGTGTGGTGGAGAGCCAAGCAGGTGGAAGGATTGGCTACTATCAGGCTAGCTTTTAAATTGGCTGCCATGCAAACCATGCTTAAGGAGTATGGGTCTGTGGTTTCTACTTTAAGACAACAAAGGCACCATGAGGCCTTGATGAAAATTCAAGGACTGGATGCAAAAGAAGCAGTAGCTCCCCTATTTGATCAAGAATTAGATGCAAGGAGGATGTGGCAAAAGGTGGTTGCAGAAGAGGATCTGAAGCAAGAGATGGATTGGCGGGAATGTTCAAGGCAGCTCTAGCTTAAAGAGGGGGACACCAAAACCAAATTTTTCCACCTTGCAGCCAGCTCTCGTAGAAGGTTGACTATAATATCCTCCATTGTCAAGGAAGGTCAGAGAATATCTTCCATGCAAGAGATTAGATGTCAAGCCATCAAATATTATAGGGAAACCTCACGAGTAGCAGGCAGGTGAATGTGGAGGATGGCTGCAAATGATTCTCCTCGAATTTCATATGAATAAGCTTCCAGGCTAACTGCAACTATCTCTGAGAAAGAGGCTATGGATGCCATAAGTGATCTGAATAATGAAGGATCCCCTGGACCTGATGGTATTCAAGTTTTTTTCTATAAAGAAATGTGGGACCTGCTTGGTAAGGAAGTGATGGAAGTTATCAAGGATTTTGAGGGAGGTAACTTTGGGTTTGATAAGATCAATAGATATTTGATAACACTGCATCTGGGGGTAATAATTCTGTTAAATAGGGCCCATCTTCAGAATAAAAGGCACAACATAAGTAGAATGGGAGCATTGCATGCATCATATGCCAAGATTGCTTATAAAACAGTATTAACGGCCATTTGTATGAGCACTTGTCAAAGCAGGCCTCAGATGAGCAATCAGACCGCATGGATGGATTCAGAACGACGAACGGAGTCCAACAGACTCAAAATCGGCCAAATCCGACATCCATAGCTCCCACAATGGGCCCAAGAAGTTCTAACCATTGATTTGATGATCAGCGACCCACGATGCGCCACATGGTGCCCGCTCACCGCGCGCCAGCTTCCACCTTCACCTGGAGAGCAGATCTCAACCGTCGATCTTTGATTGGACGGCTGAGAACCATGTGCACGCCTGCGATCGCCGCGACAAAGCAGCGGGCGTAGCGCAGCGGTTGAAGTGCACGCTTGCACCCATGCGACGCGGGTTCGAGCTGCACAGTGTTGAAATCAGAAGACGACTTCGTGCTCGGGCAAAATTGGGCCACCCAATCAGCAACAGGCGGCCGAGATAGTGCCACGCAGCGCGCCCTCAGGCACTGATCAGCCACACGTGCGCACACACTGGATGACAACGCTCGCGCGCACGCGCACTCAAGGCACGATCCGAGTGCACCCGGGCGATGACCTCAGATTGGACGGCTCTCTTGCCACGCCCACGGATCGAGCGCGAGGAAGAATGGCTGCGGGTGAGCGACCGGTGGGCTGGGGGCTTCACCGATGTTTTTGGAAGGGTTTTAGCGATGTCCTAGACATTGCTAAAACCCCTTCTTCATTTGGAAAGCCCTTCTCCCTATTTAAACCCCTGCCAACCACTCATTCAAGGCATTCACTCCACTTGCAACTACTCTACCCCTCTCTTAGCTACCTTTAGGCCCTTTTGTAATCGTCGAAGACGACGAGCCGCCGACGGAGCCTTCTCCACCACCGTGGCTGCCTCGCCGCCCTCTCTCTCTCTCTTTCTCCCTTTCTTTTAAGCTTTACTTATGTTTAAGCATGTATCTAATGTTGTAATTTGTGAACTAAAGCTACATGATTAATGAAGTTGTTTTCCATTTAGTTGCCTACTCTAATTCCTATTCAAGTTGCATGTTAAGAATGAAATGATTCTAACCCTAATCTCTCTCTCTCTCTTGCTTTTCACCCGCGCCTTTTCGCAAGCAAAAACTCTGCGATTTTTGTGACAATAAGTGGCAAGAAAAATCTGGTTTTCACGCCTCCCTGAGACCGACACTCGGACTCACATCCATTTCTTTACTTTAAAACCAGCATTGCAAGTGCGAACTATAACGACACTTCTAAACACACACGCACGAAAGCACGCCAATATTATATTTTCCTGTTACCAAAGATGCAAGGGGCAGAGAGGTTCTCTGATTTCAGACCTATAGCTCTCTTGAATTCCATTTATTTAGAGGTGAGCAAAATATTGGCGAACAAATTGAGGATGGACTTGCAAGATCTGATTCACCCAGTTCAGTTAGCATTCCTCCCTAACAGATCTTTACATGAATCCTTCATTATGGCTCAAGAGATGGTGAGTGGATGTCATAGGAGGAAGTGCAAAGCCTTTATGTGGAAAGTGGCTTTCCGAAAGGCTTATGACTCTATTTCTTGGCCCTACTTGTGGGAGGTGTTCAAAAGAATAGGTTTCCCACCCCTTTGGATCTAGTGGATGAAGCGCTGCATCACCACTACCTCCTTCACCCCTCTGATCAATGGCAAACCCTATGGGGCATGGATTCAACCACAATGCGGAGTTAGGAAAGGCTGGCCACTAGCTCCCCTGGTCTTTAATCTTATGGTGGATGGTCTAGCTAGATATGCTTGCAAGCTATCCGAGGCCAGTGTCATTAGAGGCTACTCAATTTCCAACATGAGAGCTGTGGCTCCTGTACTTCAATATGCAGATGACACAGTTTTTTTCTGTTGAGGGGACAGGGGTTGAAGCCCAAGCATTATGGCACATGGTTAAGATTTTTGGGGATATCTCAGGTCTAAACTTGAACGATGAGAAATCTTCCTTGGTATGCTTTGGTCTTAGAGATCATGAACAAGGTACACTCTCAGCCATCTTAGGTACTCGACGTACTACATTGCTAATCAAGTACTTGGGGTTGCCCCTGAGATGTTCAAAGTTGAGAAAGAGTGATTGGAACTTTCTCTTTATTAAGATCTCCACCAAACTAGAAGGTTGGAATAGAAGGTTCTTGTCTAAGGGAGGAAGGCTCATTTTGTTGAACTTTGTCACTACCTCTATCCTGATCTTCTACTCCATTTTCAAAGCCCCTAAATCTATTTGGAAGTGCATTGACTTGATGCGGAAGCGATTCTTCTGGAAGGGTGAGTGGCATGAGGGCAAATTCATGCAGCTGCTAAAGTGGGAGTAACTATGCCGTCCCAAGAAATGTGGAGGTTTGGGGAAAAAAGCACTAAAGGAGTTCAATGAGGCATTACTAATCAAATGGGAAATAAAAATCCTCAATGGGGAAGAGAAGTTGTGGACCGAACTCATTAAGGGAAGCTACGACAACTCCAACAGTGCACTGAGGAGACTATGTCCATCCAAACCATCACCTTTTTCGCGCTCTGTAGTTTAGGCCCTTAAGAACAACTGGCACCTGCTGTAGCCAGTGTTAGGAGATGGCAATGCATTTAACTTCTGGAAGGAGGAATGGTCCCCGCTGGGTTCTTTGAAGGAGGCTTACCTGAGGGTGTACATGTTAATAGAGGTGAGATCGGTTGTTTTATAGATAAAAGATGTTGCATCGTAGTATAGGTGAAATCGTCTTGAAAACAAATAAGAAGTTTTATTACTCGAAAGCCTACGTATTCGAGGTCGAACACAGGGAGCAAATGGAATTTATTCATTAATCTCAATCAATGTAATTTGAACACTTAAATCTACTCAAAGTCTAATTCAAAATAGAATGTAGAAGTTTATGAATATTAAAATATAACAATAAAATAGAGAGATTGAATCAGAGGTAAAAATATTTTATTCCTCTTTTCTCTTTCTCTTCTCCTTCTCTGCTTTAGCTTTTCCTCTTTCTTCTTTCTTCTCTTTTTCTTTGGCACTTCTCTTTCTCTTTGGTTCTTCTCTTTCTCTACGTCTCTAACTTTGGCTTCTTTGCTTCTTTTATTCTTCCTTCCTTCTTCTTCTACCTTGATTTCTTTCCTTCAGCTTTGCTTTCAACTCCTTCTTTCTTTCTTCTGCCGCACATTCTTTGGCTACAGTGCTTTCTCTTTCATTGTCTTCTTCTTCTACCTTGATTTCTCCTGCCTTCTTCTTCCTTGGCTTTTGCCTTGTCTTTCTTCTTCAGCTGTGCCTCCTCCTTCCTTCAGCTTATTCAGCTTCAACCCTTTCTCTTCTGCCTTAGCTCCTTCAGCTTCTTCCTCTTCCTACGCACACTGAATAGCAAAACCTACCCCTGCCCTTCCCCGCATACACTCTCTCTCTATTTCTCTCTTGGGTTCGCTCTTCCAGAGCCAGCCGGGTAATCGGGTTGGGTTACGCACACCTGGGTCCAGGCGCACCAGCGTGGGTGGTGCGCGAGGAGTGCAGGGTTAAATGGGTCAGTCAGCCAGGTCCGTGGGGGCATGGGTCACGGACGAGGCGGGTCAGTGTGGGCGAGGCGACCTCACCCCGTGTACTTGAGGCGACATGCTTAAAACACAAATTCAATATAAATGTCTCACCGTACTCCTGAGTTTCCGAGGTAGGACTAAAAGTCCCACCCGCTTCTTCGCGCACCCGTAGGAGGAATGTTCGTCCAATTGACGTAGCTGTAGTCGTTGAAGCCCTCGATAGCTGGGTGTGAAAGGATCGTGGAAGGATTCCATGCACCTGGGGCTTGTCTGCTTGGGGCGATGCTGCTTGGAGCAAAGATACAAGCTCCTTGCTCGTGTGTTAATGGCGGAAAGGAGTCAGACCTACAATCACTCCATGCAGCCTTGCGGCCCCATTAGAACATACAGGTAGCTTCACTGTGGCACGGCGAAGGTGCCTAGGTGGATGGCTGGCCGTGGGGTGACCTAGGCGTGTGTGCCTAGGTTGCTCTGTGGCCGTGGCAATGGGTGTGTTCGGTGGGCACTTAGGGAGGTGTTGGCGGTCAATGAAGGGGCGGAAAATGATCACTGGGTGATGGCGGAGGTTTTGAGGGTTCTGGTGAGGCGTGTGGAAGCATGGAGTGGTGGAAGCACCTTCATCGATGGTCGGCCGGAGATGAAGAAGGTGGCGGTGGTCTGTGGCATCGAGGGGTTTAAAGTGAAAAGAAAGAGGGGGTAAATGAAAAGGGGAGAGAGGGGAAGCGTTCTATCCTAACTAAGTGGATGAAGAGGGATAGAAGAGCGGCAGGTAGTACCTGCCACCGCTGGAGAAGAAACGTCCAGTGGAGGGAGAACGACGATGACGATGGGGTTGAGGCGAGCGCGCGGGTGTGACGTGACGCGGAGGAAGGAGATGAAGACAGCTTTGCCACTGGTATTGTGGCAGAGCGATGAGAAGAAGGAGAAGGGGTCGTCGGAGCTTGCTAGACACCTGGCCGGAGGAGAAGGGAGGAAATTGGGGGTGGGTCTCCGGCCAAGCCAAGCTGAAAATGTGCGGCCGGAGATGAGGGTCCTTTATAGGTGTTGGCAGGGGCTCTTGTGCTTGGAAGACATGCTTCCAAGCGCAAGAGTCCTCATTGGAGAAGGATTTAGGTAGATACCCAAATCTCTCGAGCATTCACACGAGTGATTAGGTACGAATCAAGTCATGGAATTACGCTCAGATGGAAGGGAATTCCTCAGAGAATCTCCCTTCCAAATCTGGGAGGAGATCTTTAAGAAATTAGGGAGCAATCCCCCTCAATTCCTCGCCGGAGTAGGACTCCTCCACTTTAATGGTAGAGGGACCTAATTGTAAGAGTGGCAAGGAAGATAGGGGGTCTACGTAATATTTTTCAAAAGCTAGGGGCCAAAATGTAATTGGGTGTACTGTTTTGCAAGGTAGGTTAAGATGACCTCCCCTTAGGTCCAAATTTTGGTACAAACCTAATTGGATCTAAGGAATCCAATGGTGAAGTTGGATTTTAGGTTTGACCACGTTTGACTAGACATTTTACACAAAAACCTAAATTTGGTAAAATAATCAGCTAGGACCCATATGTAGGTCAAAATAGGTTTCAAAGGCCAAATTGAGGGTTATAAACCCTAGGGGATATTTTTCCATGAATTTTAGAGGGTTTAGTTGATTTTTATCCTGACCAGAACCTTGTTGAATTAAGTGAGTCTATTTTAGGGTTACAAGATGTCATTTAATTCTTAGATTGCATATGAACCCATTTCTGACTGAACCAACTCACTTTTTATCTTCTTCAGACTATTTAACCTATGTTTAGCCCTTGAGAAATCCCGTTGATGTACTGCAATGGTAAAATTACAATTTTACCCTTTATTTCATGTTTTCTTCTCAAAGTAGTTCTTCCTTGAATTAGGCCCTTCTCTAGGTTATGTAGGTGCTTTTATTCTCTTTCTTAGGTCAAAATGAGCTAGTTAGGGCTCATGATGATGTTCTCATCATACCCCCATGCCTACCTTTTGCTAGTCCCTTAGCGAAATTTCAAGGTTTTAACTTCTGTCCTAGACCATGAGTTCCTTTTTACAGTTATGATAAGTGCTTTTTCCTTTTCTTTTGATCAGGGTAGAATGCTGACAGTAGGCCTAGAGGTACTCAAGTACCAACCAAGATTCGGACCTGACCAGCTTTAGCCAAGGTCCTCCGCGAAGGTTTTTAAGGGCTACAGGAACTATCCTAGGGTTCGTTGGACTCTGTGGTTAAAGCACCCGTGCTTGAGACATATTTTAGCCTTGGTTCAGTTTGCAGTGCGTTTTTGTAAGAGAGAGACAGAGGATTTATATTTTTGGAGACTTTTCTCTCTCTTTTCTTTTTATTTGTAGCTTCGGATTGGCTTCTCAACACGGTCTGTATCGGATTCCTCGTCCCCATCATCAATCCTCAAAGGTTCCTGGTAATCGATGCTTTGTGATAGCACCGCCCATGGTAACCCGTAGAACCATGGCTTTCGAGATTTCGAGATAATCCCACTGAAGGTGTTCCGTGGCCGAATCCAAACCCTGGCAATCGACATTTCGTGATAATGCCGCCCATGGTATCTAAACCAGTAGAGTGCTTACGTGCCCTTGGTAGGATATTTAAATGTCCTAGGAGACAAGCATCGAGGAGACGATATGTTGTTACGCATCTTCGAGGGGAATTTCCTGCCTCTCCGCATCGGGAACTCATCCAAATCAACTTGTGTTGATCGGCCGCTCCTAATCTAGGCAACTTTTTCAGAACATTTAAATGATTTTGTGTGATTTTGATAGTTATGCGCACTGAACCAGACTGTGTATGGGTTGGGGTGCTTAGGTTACTGAATCTCACAAACCGAAGGTCAGTTAACGAGGCTGAATACTCCCTAAGCTTTAGACCTAATACTTAAGCTTTGCATTTTCCCCAACCTCTTAAGGATTATCCAGATCTTAGCAGATACTTGAATTTTTAAGCTTAAGAGTCTAGCCCAAAAGGCCTAAGATCAGCGTTCCTAATAATCTCTTTTTGTGTCTCATTAGCACTTTTTCTTTCTTCTTTTTCTTTTTCTTGATAAGGTCTAGAACTTTGGTTAATTCCTTAATCTCTTACTAATGACTATCTCTTTTTCATTTTTCATTTTGTGCTCCTTTTTGGCATTTTCCTCTTTTCCTTCTCATGTTTATATGGCTTCAAAATTTTCCTCCCTCCTCCATTTTTTGTTCTTTTTTATAATTTTCTATTTTTTTGGTATTTTTGAAATATGTGATTTTTTTGCGAGAATCCTTTTGACTTTTCTTGGTTTCTGTATGTATGCACTTTACCACCCCCCATGCCTAAGTTTTGCAATGTCCTCATTGTAAACGGAGGGTGTGAAACAGTGTTGGGTTTAGGGATTTAGAATAGGATACATTGGGTGAGCGAATGGGTCGGAAACGACTGATGCAGATGATTTCAAGCTCTGGTACGTGTACCAGAGGTGGGATCGACTGGTCTAAGGCTGAACTCAGGGTGGAATAGATGTGGAGTACAGATGGATAATCAGACGGATCTCAGGTTTTTGGAATGACAGGTTGCCACCTGTTAAGCGCTAAATTCAACGCCTTCAGCTGAGCGGGAAATGGTATGAAGAGGGAATGGTCAAATCAGTAGAATTTTGTAAAATAAGCACCTTGATTAGGAGCTTGGTTGGTCCAACCAGGTGCTTGTTGAGATCAACAGGCTGATGATGCAGCCCAAACCCTATTAATCTGGTGGGTTGATAGATGTAGATTAGGAGATGCGGAACCCACCATATGCTATGCGGCTTAGATGGATATGGAAGTGTAAGCTCAGGTTTTGGTTGAGTCGAATCAGCTTGGTTAGAGTAGGGATATGTGAAATGATTAGTGAATAATGTGGAAACCCTACAAGGGTGATCAGAGAATGATGGATCATGTCTTTCAGTCTGATCAATGTTTAATACCCAATATAGATGTGGAGTTGAATCATCTACAAACGGCTTAGTGATAGAGGAATCAGAATAGAAATTGAGTTCGGTTACGGGTCGGGGTTGAAAATGGGTTTTGATCGGTTCAGTATATGTGGAAGAGGTGGCTTCAATGAGAATTATGTAGGAGGGCTCTTCTAAAAAGGTGCTATAGGTGGTTTCATTGAGAGAGTCCTCGTAGTAGCTTTCGAAGTCAAAAGTGAATGCCTGAAGAGTGTCTATAGGATGAGGGAAATCTAAATCGAGAAAAGATTCGAACTCTGGGTTGTAGTCACTCTCGGCATTTTTTGGTTTTGATTCCTGAGGATCGAAAAGAAATGATTCCATGTCACTGGAACTTGATCTTAAATCAGTGATCTCGGGAACCGGGACCTCAGAGTCGGAGTCGGAGATCAAATCGTGTGAGCTGACGTCGTATATTGGTTTATCAAATTCAGGAAGCAGAGTTTCTTTGAAATCATGGTCAGATTAGAAATCATCAGAGATATTGCGAAAATCAGGTTTTGGATGAGATTCGCAATCATGAGTTCCACCATAGAATAAATCACATGATGTAGTTCCAGCAACCTGACTGGGGTCTAGCCTAGATGTCAATTTTGAGCTTAAAAAGGTGTTCTTATTTGTTCTAGGCTCAAGTTTTAAGCTGGTAGGAAAGACCCAATCAATACCCCACTCATCCAACTCCTCGGTTTCTGTATCGTAGATTGGTGTGACTTCCAAAAAATTGATCTGATTCTCTGAGGATGTTGGAGAGGGATATTCATCAAATAGAGGTCCAGAATCATATTCTTCATTGAAAATTTGATCTTCTTTATATGGGGCCTCGTAATCTTCCCAAGATGTTTCAGATCCAGATTCTAAGCTTACGATGTGGGTTGAATCACTAGGATCTAGGTCTGAATAACCTTCGAAGGTCACCTTATCAGAATAAGGGGTGGGATTTACACCCTCAAGAGGTTCAGTGCTAATCTCTTTATTGCAGGAGTTTTGGAATTCTATGCTTGGTGATCCAGGGTCAAGGGTTGGGTCCACATTGTGTTCTCCTGCAATTTCCCAACCTAATTCACTATCAGGCATGGTGTATTCTATCTGGGTTGGGAATCTACAACCACTTTGCACCTCAAACTCGTGATTTGGACAATCGGATTGATCCTCGATATTGTTCCAAGATGGTTCATCATCTGTTTGGGGTATGTATGGGTATTGTTGATCGATAATTTGTTTCAATAATCTCATTATCTCTTCCCATCTTTCAAGATCATCTTGGTGTTGTTCCCAAAGTACAGGATTTGTCATGCATTAGAGGTACTCAAAATTGTGTAATTTTTCTATCTCAATGTATCCTATTATGAGAATGTCTTGGGTTGATCCGTTGGTGGCTTCTGTCAATAGAATTTGGGCACAGTTTATGAGGAAGGTTGTGGTTGTTGGTACATTAACCTGAATGTCTTCTATTGGTGTTGAGGGTTTATATTCAATTTCATAGAAGTCAAGGGCATCCTCAACCATCCTATCTCTCATGGATCTCTGTGATTCAGGTTTTTTTGAAAGGTAGTCCTAAGTAATTTGGCTGCATGTTTGGATTAGATGGTGGAATCAAGATGTAGAATTAGATTTTGGCTCAAGATGTAGAATCAAGTTGTGAAGCGAATAGATCTGAATGGAGAGTCCCATTGAAAAGTCTATATGTGTGCTCTAAAGAGAAGAGATGAGGGACATGAGGTGTTTTTGACCCAATCGAGGTACCCAAGGATGTTTGGATGACTATGGAGGTTTGGTGCGGCTGATGCCCTTGGATCAGAAGGTCGTCCACCAGAGAATTACCTGGGCATCCAGAGAGGGAGAGTCCTGCAAAGACCCCTACACGGTAGAGCGTCCCCACGGGTTACAGGGTTTCCCCCACCCGACCTCTCTTGTCACTGAGATTCCAGGTAGACCAGAATGGGGACCTTGACCTCTTAAGTCTACCACTTTTAGATCAAAGGTGCTTAGGGTTTTCACTTGAACTTTAGATGTTTTGATTTGTGACCTAATTTCAAGGTTAGTTGACCCAAGGGGTTAACTTCACCTAACTTGCCCTAAAGATGACAGAATGATTCTAGGTAAAGACCTAGAAATCACCTTGATTTGACTCCCAGGTTATTAGGTCCAAGATTTTAAGATTCAAGTGATTTTAGAGCTCAATTTTTAGGGTTTGTCCTGTTTAGATCTCTTCAATCAAGGGCTTGGGCAGCACACTGATGCGGGTTGGGTTTATTTTCCTTTTTATGCAAGCATGTGTGACTCCAAAAATCCTACTGTTGAAAGCCTAATTTGGTTCTATTTCCAATCCTCTTTTCTGTTCACAAAAGTTCTCTTTGGACTTAAAAACAAGAAGTGTGTTGTCTGCGGAGATTAAGCGTGATTTCTACTAGGCATAGGAATTTGTAGGGTAAGCTCTTTAAAAATAGCCTCAACTTCAATAGGTTTTGAAAATTTTTCGCAAAATCAGGGAACTTTTGCCTTACAGATGGTAATTACTATAGAAAGAAGGCAATTGATTCCTTAATTGATTTCTTCCTTTTCGTCTTTCAAGGATTAGGAGGTGGATTAGGGAAGAAAAGATAATTTACCTGCCCTGGAGTGGGTGTCTTGCGTAGGAGATTTCCTCATGAAATACCTTGCAAAATCACAGCAAAACAAAATAGGGCAAGTTAGTGTTCAGATATAGTCAAAAAGAATGCAGAGATTAGTGATAAATTGCATGTTGCTCCCTGGCAACGGCACCAAAATGTTATAACGCTTGATCGGGTTTTAAGTACGTCACGTTGTAATATAGTTGAAAAGGCATTGATAACAAATAAGAAGTTTTTATTACTCGAAAACCTAAGTATCTGAGGTTGAACGCAGGGAGCAAATAGAATTTATTCACTAATCTCAATCAATGAAATTTGAACACTTAAATCTACTCCAAGTCTAATTCAAAATAGAATGCAGGAGTTTATGAATATTAAAATATAATAATAAAATAGAGAGATTGAATCAGAGGTAAAAATATTTGATTCTTCTTTTCTCTTTCTCTTCTCCTTCTCTGCTTTAGCTTTTCCTCTTTCTTCTTTCTTCTTCTCTTTTTTCTTTGGCTCTTCTCTTTCTCTTTGGTTCTTCTCTTTCTCTGCGTCTCTAACTTTGGCTTCTTTGCTTCTTCTATTCTTTGGCCTTCTTCTTCCTTCCTTCTTCTTCTGCCTTGATTTCTTTCCTTCAGCTTTGCTTTCAAGTCCTTCTTTCTTTCTTCAGCCGCACCTTCTTTGGCTACAGTGCTTTCTCTTCCCTTTTCTTCTTCTGCCTTGATTTCTCCTGCCTTCTTCTTCCTTAGCTTTTGCCTTGTCTTTCTTCTTCAGCTGTGCCTCCTCCTTCCTTCAGCTTCTTTAGCTTCTTCGTCTTCCTACGCACACCGAAGAGCAAAACCTACCCCTACCCTTCCCCGCGTGCACACTCTCTCTATTTCTCTCTTGGGTTCTCTCTCCCAGAGCCAACCGGGTAATCGAGTCAGGTTACGCACGCCTGGGTCCAGGCGCACCGACGTGGGTGGTGCGCGAGGAGTGCGGGGTTAAACGGGTCAGTCAGCCAGGTTTGCAGGGGCATGGGTCGCGGATGAGGTGGGTGAGGGGACCTCACCCCGTGTACTTGAGGTGACATACTTAAAACACAAATTCAATATAAATGTCTCACCGCGCTCCTGAGTTTCCGAGGTGGGACTAAAAGTCCCACCCACTTCTTTGCACGCCCGCAGGAGGAATGTTCGTCCAATTGACGCAACTGCAATCGTTGAATCCCTCGATAGCTGGATGCGAAAGGGTCGCGGAAGGATTTTGCGCACCTAGGCCTTGTCTGCTTGGGGCGATGCGGCCTGGAGCGAAGATACAAGCTCCTTGCTCATGCGTTAATGACGGAAAGGGGTCAGACCTGCAATCACTCCATACAGCCTTGCGACCCCATTAGAACATACAGGTAGCTTTGCTGTGGCACGGCGAAGGTGCCTAGGTGGATGGCTGGCAGTGGGTCGGCCTAGGCGTGCGTGCCTAGGTCGCTCTGTGGCCGTGGCAATGGGTGTGTTCGGTGGGCACTTAGGGAGGTGTTGGCAGTCAATGAAGGGGCGGAAAATGATCAGTGGGTGATGGCGGAGGTTTTGAGGGTTCTGGCGAGGCATGTGGAAGTGTGGAGAGGTGGAAGCACCTTCGCTGGTGGTTGGCTAGAGATGAAGAAGGTGGTGGTGCTTTGCAGGGTCGCGGGGTTTAAAATGAAAAGAAAGAGGGGGAAATGAAGAGGGGAGAGAGGGGAAGCATTCTAACCTAACTAAGTGGACGAAGAGGGATAGAAGAGCGACGGGCAGTACCTGCCGCCGCCGGAGAAGAAACATCCAGTGGAGGGAGAACGGTGACGACGACGGGGCTAGAGGCGCGTGCGCGGGTGTGACGCGAGGTGGAGGAAAGAGATGAATATGGCTCTGCCACTGGTATTGTGGAAGAGTGACGAGAAGGAGAAGGGGTCACCGGAGCCTGCTGGACACCTGGCCGGAGGAGAATGGAAGAAATTGGGGGTGGTTCTCCGGCCAAGCTAAGTTGAAAATGTGTAACCGAAGATGAGGGTCCTTTTATAGGTGTTGGTAGGGGCTCTTGTTCTTGGAAGACAAGCTTCCAAGCGCAAGAGTCCTCGCTGGAGAAGGATTCAGGTAGATACCCAAATCTCTCGAGGATGAGAGATTGGGTGCGAATCAAGTCATGGAAGGGAATCTCCCTTCCAAATCTGGGAGATCTTTGAGGAATCAGGGAGCAATACCCCTCAATTCCTTGCCGGAGTAGGACTCCTCCGCTTTAATGGTGAAGGGACCTAATTGTAAGAGTGGCAAGAAAGATAGGGGGCCTACGTAATATTTTTCAAATGTTAGGGGCCAAAATGTAATTGGGTGGACTATTTTGCAAAGTAGGTTAAGATGACCTCCCCTTAGGTCCAAATTTTGGTACAAACCTAATTTGGATCTAAGGAATCCAATTGTGAAGTTGGATTTTAGGTTTGACCATGTTTGTCTGGACATTTTACACAAAAATGCAAATTAGGTCAAATAATCAGCTAGGACCCCTATGTAGGTCAAAATAGGTTTCAAAGGCCAAATTAAGGGTTCTAAACCCTAGGGGATATTTTTCCATGAATTTTAGAGGGTTTAGTTGATTTTTATCTTGACTACAACCTTGTTGAATTAAGTGAGTCTGTTTTAGGGTTGTAAGATGTCATTTAATTCTTAGATTGCACATGAACTCATTTATGACTGAACCAACTCACTTTTTATCTTCTTCAGATCATTTAACCTATGTTTAGCCCCTGAGAAATCCCGTTGATGTACTGCAATGGTAAAATTGCAATATTAGCCTTTGCTTCATGTTTTCTTCTCAGAGCAATCCTTCCTTGAATTAGGCCCTTCTCTAGGTTATGTAGGAGCTTTTATTCTCTTTCTTAGGTCAAAATGAGCTAATTAGGGCTCATGATGATGTTCTGATCAGTACACGGCTGCTACAGATAAGGAGTGCGTGGTGAGCAACTATTGGTTTGAACAAGAAGGTTGTTGGAAGATGAATGAGACTGAAACAAGTTGGGAAGGAACTCAGCTATGGGAGGAAAGGCTGAAATTGATTTCAGACCTGTAGTGCTTCCGACCAAGGGCTGGAGTGAAGGATAGTTATGTGTGGGATGGCATTTATATAGCGGAGTGTGCATATGGAAAAATGATGGGTATCGGTAGGAATATGGAGAGTGATCCAATTGGCAAAAAGCTATGGCTCTTAAAGGTTCCACTCAAAGTGCAAATATTTCTCTGGCTGTGTAGAAGGGAGGGCCTGATTACAGGAGACCTGAGACATAGGAGGATGGGTGCTGCATTGCATGAGTGCCATCTTTGTGGGTTGCACACTGATAGCCTGAACCATATCTTTTCGTCATGTTTGATTACGGATGCAATCTGGAGAAGAACTTGCCAAGAATCGCTTCCCCCATGGGAGTCCCTATGGAAAAGCTTCCTACTACACGGTAGGCTGCACTTGAGCATGGCAACAATTTTATGGTGTGTGTGGAGGGCAAGGAATGAGAATTTGTTTTAGGAGAGACCAGTGTGCATTGAGCAAATTGTAAATGAGTGCTGGTCCCTTATACATAGGTGGGGATCTGTATTGTAACTCTCCCTATTTTTTTACTTATGTGACTAATAAAATGCCCTCTCGGATTGATATTGCAGCATGATAGCTTTCCTTTTAGTTTCAAAAAAAAAAAACATGGAATGCATTTATAAGGTTAGGAACATGCATAAATAGGCATTTTATCCTAAATAGATGTGGCTACATCACTAGCCCCTAGTAGTGGTCCGGTCCCACCTCTTCTAGGTGCTGTATATCCCACGAAATTGGGTCGGCCCGCCCATAAACAAACCCCAAATTTTAGGTTGAAGAACAGTGCGTGTTTGTGAGAGGAGAGAACACCCTAAAAATTCTAAGTGTTGGGACTGGAGAAGAACAGAGATGAGAAGGAATGAGAAATGTAAATGCAGCTAAGTGTTAACATTGCATATCGTATGTATATATATATATATATGTAATGTATAATAATATGTAAATAATTATATGTAAATTAAGCGTACAAATACATAGGTAGTATGTATATGTATAAGTAGTAGAATAGTACCATTTGAGCCTTTTATATGTATATAAATAATATTAGGGCTTTAGCGACAGATACATCTGTCGTAAAAATGTTTATATGTCAGTATAAGTATTTATTTTTGTCTTATGTTATTTATATATGTTACTAAGGCTATAGTGACATATATATATGTTACTGTATGTATAAAATATGTTACTAAAGATATTAGTATGTTAATAGATATTAGTAGCTATTTTTGTACCTATATGTAGGTAATTTAGAGTAGTTGTATATAATCAACATAGTGTAGTTTTACTTAATTTTTTATGCTTGTTTTTTGTGACTTTGTCCAAGGCATTTTAGTGTTTACTAATTGATTCTTCTATATATAATTAACTAATTCATTCATTAATTCATTCATTGATTCATTTTGTAAATAAAATTAACATTTTTGGAATAAAAGAATATTTTTGGACATAGAGAGTGATGTATATCAATAACTGCCTCCCAGTGAATGACTGGGAAACTAACCAAAAAAATTATAATTAAATAAAATGGCACAACATCTATTTGCATTGTGACAAATATACTATAACAAAGACACCTTAAAACATAATTTTTATTGTAGACAAATGGTCGTCGATCATATTTTTGGCATCGTTGCTTGGGATAAAAATCTGACAATAGTGCTTTATTAATAATTGATTACAGATTGTCGCAAGTCATTATTCAATGACCTTATCCCAGTACCTATCCCTGGACCAACTCAACATAAGAAATTTGATCTTAAAAGCTAAAAACATGCATAGTCCTATCTTACTATCCATAACCCTAATCCTCGTATCCAATACCTAATCCTTAACCTAGAAACATATTTAGGTCACATCACACCTAATTGACTTAGTCTAAGTCAATTGGGCTATTCGCTGGTCAATTAGGTCCATGGGACTTGATTGGACTAACCTTGAGTTGATTAGACTCACTTGAGTCTAATTAGACCTACCTAGATCCGATAGACCTGGCCACATCTAATCAAGTGCAATACAACCTGGTTGGGTGCACCTAACTTCAATTGGGTTCAGTTGGAACCTAATTGGATAAGACCAACCAATCCATGTCTAATTAGACTTAGTGAGTCTAATCAGATCTAATACCGACCTAACTAGCCTAAATAAACTAGAGCTTACCTAATTACACAACCTATTTACCCTAGGGCTAACCTAACCTACCTAGATCATATCCTTTCCAACAAACTACCTAGCCACCTATTTTTAGAAACCCAACAAAAGAAATCCCCTCATATTCTAGCCCAACACTCTAGATCTAAGGGTCCTTATCTATTCAATCCTAGCCTCTCCATAGAACCTAATCCAGGCCATCCAAAATAGTGATCCTAGGCACTCTAGATCAACCAATAGGAAGCCACCTAGATTCCTATAAAAAGACCTAGCCTCCAACCCTTAGAAAACCAATTAGTTTGAGTTAATTAATAGCCTAGTCAAGTAGTAGCCTCCCTACATAGTGCATGCCCACCACCATTGTTCCTCCCCCTTTCTCTACCTTCTCCGATCTTCTTATTCCTCCTGACGCCCTGGATCTGAAGCTCTGTCAGAAGCTTCCAACAAGCATCCCTTAAGCAGCTTCACTCTTTTCTTCCTCTCTCTATTCTTTTATAGTTCTATTCGTATTGTAATCTCTTATTAAGATTATATTTATGAGACATTTTTGATGGTATAAATAAAATTCAGCATTCATTTGATATATGTGTCTATTATTATTATTTGTCAGTCTACTATATAATAACTATGAAAGGTATTAAATAGCAACTGCCTCCCTATGTTCGACTCGAACCCCTTGTAGTCCAGTATTATAAATTTTAATTGATCGCTTTATTTGTGTGCTACAATGATTTTGCACAATTTTAATCGTGTAGATTTAGCGCTTATCAACTACCCCATGGCAAAATCAGAAGCTTTGGTCATGAGCTCGAGGGGCTCATTCCAATCAAGAGGTTTGATGATGGGTGCTTTAGTCATGACCTATTTTAAAGTTTCAAATCCATTCATGCAAGCCTGGTCAAAAAGGAATGGTTGGTCCTTAATTAGAAGATTACTGAGAGGCCTGGAAATCTTTGAAAAGTCTTTAATGAATCGGTGGTAGAAACCCACATGCCTTAGAAATGATCGAATTTACTTAACACAATTGAGCGATGGGAGATGGGAAATAGCATCAACCTTTGCTTTATCTACTATAATCCCATTTTTAGGCACAAGCAAGTGTTAAAGAATCTCCAAAAATGGAGAAGTCAATTCAATACATTCACCCACCAAGGTAGAAAATATTGTAGGCATGCATTACTGGAATGTAGCGAGAGCATTACACAATTCAAAGGGCATCCTTTTGAAAGCAAGGGTTCCAAAGGGGCAAGTGAATGTAATTTTCTCTTAATCTTCGGGGTGTATTGTGACCTGATTGTAACCGGAATATCCGTCTAAGAAACAATAGAACTTCTGTCTGGCTAGCTGCTTCAAGGTCTGATCAATAAATGGGAGCAGGAAGTGATCCTTCTTCATGGCGGAGTTTAATTTTCGATAGTCAATGCAAACCTACTAGGAAAAGTGGTATGAGTTGGGACCAATTCATCCCTTTTGTTTGTAATCATAGTGAATCCTACCTTTGTGGGTATTGCTTGTAACGCCATTATTCACCATAAATACCTTGAATTAGTTGAAATCAAGAGATAAATGTTCCTGAATGATTGCCTAGGGATAGCAATTCCACTCACATCTATTTTAAGAAGAGAATAATAAAATAAGGGTAATTTTGTTGTTTTAACATCACATCATGAATACAGAGTAACCACGGGGTCACTTAGAGGTTAATTAGAGGTCAATTGAGCATTAAAGATCAAATAGTGGGTCCACTAACAGAAATCGGGTTTCATGCATTTCGAGAACCGAATTAGTACACAAAACCCTAATTATCAACCCCACTTAAATTAGAGAGGTTTTGGTCAGGATAAAATTCATCTAAACCTTCTAAAATTCATAGAAAAATATTTTAAGAGTTTTAGTATCTTTGATTTGACCATCTGAACCCATTTTGACCTAGGATAGAGTTTCAGATAGGATTTTACCTTTATTTGGGCTTCTGTGCAAATTTCCTAGTCAAACACGGTCAAAACTCAAATACAAGCTCACCATTAGATTACTTGGGTCAAAATTAGGTTAGCACCACAATTTGGGTGCAATCAAAGTCCATCTTGACCTAGTTTGCAATTTAGTCCCTTAAAGCTCTATTTCCTACACCTAAACCCGTAAGTTTTGAATTTCCGTGCAATTCAGTCCCTAACTTTGTCATCTCCTTCGCATATTTGCCCTTGCTGCCATTGAATAATAGGATTCCTAAAAAGAAACCTAACACCCAAACCGCCAATCTTCACGAGGAGATTTCTCCTCTAATTCTGGGTCAAATCCCTCCAAATTTGGAGGGATTGATCCCAAGGAGATTCCCTTTCAAACCCACCTGATCTTGAGCCCTGATTCAAATCCCAGAGTTTAGGTGAAGCTCTAGAAATTTGCGATAAATCCTAAACCAAATCATGATGAATTCGTGATGAATCTTCCCAAATTGAGCACGTTCGAGCTCTATAAGACTTCCTCTAGCTCCCAGCATACTTCCCAGCCTGGTTAGGCCTCAAAATAGCTCTTCCTTCTCTCTCCAGCCACCTCCGACTGTGACTTCAGTGACTTTCCTAAATCTCTTCTTTCCAGCCACCCAACAGCCAAATTGGGTGGCCCAACATCCTCACCTCCTTCCTCTGCGTCTCGCCAGCCACAGTAGGAGCATTCTCCCCTTTCATCCTCATCGCTCGACCTCACTGAAGGCACCTTCATTCTTGGTGCCAGCCAATGACAGCTGGTGCCAATTCCTCCTCTTTCATCGATTAGAGTAGGTCTTCTTTCTCCCTTTTTCTCCCTAGATCAATCCTAAACCCTTAGATTCTTATTTCGACCGCCGTTCACCTCCCTTCCCCTTCGTCTTCCCCAGCACTGGCATAGCTTTGGTGAAGCCATGCGGCCGCCACAAATCACCAATCCACTCATGATGACTCCTAAAACTTTTGCCTCACCTCTACCTTCAAAAACCCTCTACCGATTTTAACTTCCACTCACTCCTTCGCTCCACTGAACGCCACACCTCATGCACATCCTCACAAGACGTCCACCTCCACCACACACCTCCAATCACTCTGCCACCATCGCCGTTGCACTCCATGCAACTCAGCAAAGCTCTTGAGTAAGTCTAATTGGGTCAGAAGGATGTTTTTGTGATTGCAGGTGCTCACCAAACATCCATCTCCACCATCGCCTTCTCCAACTGCGTCCACTTCATTCTAGCCACCATCTGACCAGCTACTATCTTCAACAGATGCAACTTCATTCCCTGAGGCTACTTGCACACTCAATTGAATGGAAATGAAGTAGCAGCCATAGCAATCATGCCTCCAAACCATCAGTTGCGCCACACAGAAAAAGATGTGGGATTAGTCCCACATTGGACATGTGAAGGCGCTCGAAGGCATATAAGAGCAATTTATCACCTCAGCTGTTCGCCTCAACACAGCGAGGGTAAGGTCCTTGCCTCATGTGCTGCACACACCTCAACTACTACACACACTGGTGGGCTTGGTCACTGTTCATGGCCTGATTACCCGATATTGTTCACCTGATTAACCATAACTGGGTCTGGAAGAGAGAGAAAGGAAGAAATCTGAGAAGGGTGGGGGGTGGTTTTGCACTGTTCCACCTCAGGAAACATGCCCAGATGCTCTATACTTAGCCATTTCTGAGGGTTGTGCTCTGAAGCCTTGTGCTAAGTCTTACTTCTGAGTTTCTAAGGCCTTGTGCCTTGAGCGGTGCTTTGAGCACTTAAGGCATCTGAACCTGATACTTGTCGTCTGAGGCCTTGGCTAGTTCTGCTCATTGGTTACTGTTGATACATCTGCTAATGTGGAAATTGTCATTAGTGGTTGCAGATTACTGTTGGATTATGTGAGTTGATTAAGAACTTAATTGTAGGGTTAAAATTGGTGGTTCAAACCACCATTTTTACCCATTCTTTTTGCACTCTGATGCTTAACTTTCTGAGATATTTTTCTGATATATTGATCATCATTTTGATTCAACTTGCATATTATTTTTGATATTGTGGTTAGTGATTGATCTGCTATAATTTCTCCCTACGAACGACCTCGGACTCATTTCTATTTCTCAAGTTTATAAATTTAAATGTTGTATTGCTTTTGTTGACTATACTATGACGTGTATTTTAAAACTCGACTAAAGCGATGCAACAGGTACTACCTGGATAGGGCTAACCCATGGATTGTCAGAAATGGGGTAGATGATGCCGGCATCAAGCCACTTCACAGTCTCTTTCTTCCTGACCTCCCGCATGCTTGGGTTAAGTCTCCTTTGAGTTTTGCGGGAGGTTTGTGACCCATCTTATAGAAAAATTTGATGTGTGCAATAAGATAGGCTAATACCTCTCAAATCCTCTAAAGTTCAACCAATCACAGATTTGTTCCTCATAACCACCACAATCAATTTTTTCTCTTGGTCCTAAGTCAAATGGGCACTAATAATCGTTGGAAAGGTTCAGTTTGGGCCCAAAAAGGTGTACTTCAGAGAGCATGGCAAATGTTTTAGCTTCATTTGTGTGATAGGTTCTAAAATGGGATCCGCATCAAGGGTGAGATTTGAGGTTGCATCCACTATGCACATGGGTTGTGCATTAGGAGTGGACCGATCAGTCAAGTTTTTCAAAGGTGCAGAAGTGTCCCTAAAGGTTCTCAGGGTGTTGATGGACATGGATTCCTCCACCAAATCGTCCTCCTCAATGTCCCCCAGTCAATTGCAGTTACTGAATCTCCTAGAGGCCTTAAAGATATTTAAATGAGTCTTTTGGTCCCAACAGGTGATTTTTAAGGTCTCAATCTTGCAGCCGATGTCTGCTTTCGCCATGGCAAGAAATGGTTGACCCAAAATAATTGGTCTAGGAGAGCACAATCAAATGTTGTGTCATCAATGACACATGAAATCATTATGCTTTGAGATTCTTTTTCTTCGGAGGAAGCTTGCTTGAAATGATTGAACTTGCTTGTTCTGATAGGACCACTCACCTAGGACTTCTTCCTTGCCTTTTGGGTGTATAAAGCTCTTTGAGGAACTTTGCATACTCTTAGATGTGTTTGATGACATTCAGTAAGGGTATATTGATCTGCACCTGCCCAAATAATTCCTTTAATTCCTTAACACTAGGTTCGCTTTTCTTGTTAGGCTTTTGGGTATGAAGGACCTCAGGAAATGGGATAGGTGTTTTTCCCTTGCTAATGGGTGGGGTGGGTTCCTTAGAAAGGTCATCCTATTCAAGTTCAGGGTCCATTGTAGGTCCAAAGTAAGATGGTCCAAGGTTTTGTGTGGTCTTGCCACTTCTGGTCATGACAGCATGTGCTATAGCTTGATTATTCTATCCCTGGGTTGTCTCTGGGCTTGGTTTTGGAAACCAAGTGGGTTTTGATGTGCAAAATGGATTGGTCTTTGGTTCCTCGGGTTAGGGATCAATTGTGACGGGAAGGATCCCAACTGACGAGGATCAAGAATAGGGGCACCTCAGGCCCGTAAGCCATGAATGGATTGCATCATCTGGGCCATCCCTTGAATTGTTTGCATCATGAGGTTTTGGGCTTCTAACACTTTCTGCATGAGCTCATTTTGGGGGGTCTAGTGGGATTGGGTGTGGTGGGAGGGTCCAGGCTGAGAATAAGTTTGGTTTTGTTTTGGTCTAAATTCTTTAAATTGGTTTGGTATCCATTTCCCCACATCCTTGGTTATGACACCCCTAGTTTGGTCTTTGGGTTGGGGTTTAGTAGGAATCCTGACTTCTCCATGAAAATCAAGGATGATTCTTCCATCCTGGATTATAAGCATTTAGGTTACTAGTCTGAGCATAATAGAGATTTTCAACCTCAACTAGATTCAGGTTTGGATTTAAAAAGTCCAAGCTATCCAAATTGGTAGGAGTGTAAATCAAGGTCTGGCTCCCAGATGGAGTCTGATCCATTTAATGCGATTGTTCTTGCTCAAGTTGTGTGGGAAGAGAAGAAGGTGATCTGGTTAAAAGGTTGGGAGTCTATTGAGTTTACTGGTTTTGTCCTTAGGGTTGGGCCTATTTGGCCATGATCTCATCCAAAGTTTTGTTGACCATGTCAACTTGGTCCAATTTCTTACAAATTAATTCCATGTCATACCGTTGGGAGATCCATGATGAGGAGGCTTAGTGCGTGGCCTCATGGACACTAGCTTTTGAGGTAGGAGAATGGTTGAAGGTGTCCATGGAAGCATGATTGAGTGAATTTTCACTCATCTAAAATAACTAATACACACTTTCTGGGTCCTTATTAAGGAAGCTGCCTCCACACAAGGCATCCATATATTGTCTCATTTGGTTGTTCAACCCATGGTAAAAGGTTTGCACAAGTTGCCATTGTGGCACCTCGTGGTGTGCACATTTCCTTAAAAGCTCCTAAAATCTCTCCCAAGCCTCATAAAGAGGCTCCCTATGATTTTGTGTGAAAGTAGTGATGGCTCTCCTAGCTGCATTGGTCCTAGTAATGGGGAAAAACATTTGTAAGACAACACTCTTTAGCTCAGTCCAGGTGTTGATGGGCCTCCTTACAGTTCGGTACTAATGTAATGACTTATCCCTAAGGGAATGGGGGAATATCCTCATCAAACAAAACTCAATGGGAATGTCATGGGCTCGGGTGGTCTCACTGTTAGAAGTAGCTACTCTTGATGCTCAAATGGGTCCTCCCTAGGTAATCTATGAAAGTGTTTGATCAAGCTAAGAACCTTGGGTTTAATTTTAATGTTAGCAACTAGATTCTAACTCCTGGTCTAGCCTGATAATTGGAGGGATCATAGAAATCCCTTATTTTGGGTATTCAACCTCATCTTGATTCATCCTATTGAGTCTTTGCATTATTTGATTTTGGATTCTTGCCATTTGTTCCATTTGGTTCATTAGTCTAGCTTGAATCTCAAGTGGGTTTGGTCCATTGGGTTCCTCAATCCTTGTGGTGGGAAGTTCAGCATGTGAGGCCTATTGGGAAGGTTTCCAAAGTCAGGTATTTGTGGCATATGGGGGATGTCCCCAAAATTAAGGATATGAGGTCGATTAGGGTTTTGGTGACCTTGTCCCTGGTTATCGTGGTGGAACTGAGGTTAGGGGGTGGCCTAGCATTCATTTGGTTTTTAGTAATGACAATAGAATTAGAAAGATAAGATGAAATATGTGGGTCACAATTAGTGAAATCAATTTGTCGAATGATGGCGGAGTTGAGACCGATCCACAATGTGGGGTGTTGGGACCTGCAACCGTGCATACACTGGAATAAATATAAGGGGATGAGGAGGGAAGGTGGATGAGAGAAAGTGTGTTCAACCAAGCAAATCAAGACCTCTATTTCTTAAGGTGTGACCCTAGGACCTAAGACTTAGAATAAGAAGATCAAATTACCCTAGAGTCGGTCATCGTCTCTTTGGTGAATCGAGCTAGGTTGTCGTAAGTGAGAGTCGTAGGCTCAATTGCTTCCTAGCTTAGTACTAGGTGCTTGTGTAAACCCCCTCTGGCTGTTTAGCACTACCCACTCAACCTAATACTTGATTTGACCAAGAGAAAATGACCTATCCAAGATAAATCAACCCACTCAACCAAGCCTTAGTCAAGTTACTACGAATTTTAGTTAAGGCTTGGGACAAGTAACGTGCTCAAGGATTATGTGAAGGGCATTAGAGGGTCGGTGCCCTTAATTTTTCAATTCAATTGAGTGTACAATTAGGTGCAAGGGCCTACGCTAAACCAAAGTGTTTTCAAGCAAAAAAGTTTTATTCCTTTGGTGGACCTCTTTTTTGGTTCAAGTTCACTTAGGTTGGCTTTTAGAGTTTGAATTTTTTTACCAATTCAAGCAAGGGCAATAAGTGTAGCACAGAATGTTTTTGACCAATTTCCTTTAGACATAAACCCTAAGAATGCACTTCTACAATGTTTTTCCAATTTTTCCAAGGTTTGAAGAGGTGATCCAAGTAAGGCAAACCCACCACCTCTTAGTGTAACACTCAAATCCAATATAGATAAAGGCAAGGTAAACTTAGTCCATATGGAGAATTATAAACTTGAAAATTATAGTGACTGCGACAAACAACCAAGTGATTTTAATTAGTCACATCCTTAAAATGTTTTTTGGTTTTTTTTGAGTATTTTTTTTCTTTTTTTCCTTTCTTTCTTTCTTTCTTTCTTTGTTTTTTTTTTTTTTTTGAAAAGCTTAGGGATTAAGTCTTACCGATTACCCCAGGATGAAAAAATACTTAAAGCTTCCACTCCAAACTTCCTCGCTCCCCCTACCGATCCTTGACGATTTCCTGCAAGACAAAATTCAAGACAAATAGGTGAAGTGGCAAACAAGGGGGAATAAATTAATGAACTCATGCCTTCCTAGCAATGGTGCTACAAAGTGAATGAGTCAAAATGTGATTTAAAAAGATGTGAATTTTATGTCATTACAATGCATAATGAAAGTTCAACTTTTAAAGATTTTTATTAGCTTGTGTAGTGGAAAGTCAAGTCAATTCATGAGGAAGCAAGGTGTCGATTTGAAGACCCAGTGTTTAATGCCTTTTTTTTCCAATTCTAGTTTTGTGATTTTTTTGCCTTTTTCGATAAGAAAATAAAATGCAAATCGAATCATTTTTTTCACGAGAGATAATATCAACTACTTCAACCAACTAACGAAGCTAAAGGATATGAAGATGGCTTAGCATTAATTAACTCACAAGCACCACAGTAGGTGGCTTGTAATCAACTACCAAGCAGATTCACACACCCAACAAAATCAAAGATAGAATAGAAATGTAACTTTTATTGCCACAATATTCCAAGTTCAACAAAAAGATGCTTCATCTAGAAAATTCACAAAAGAGAAAAACTACCAACTATCAAAAACAAGCAATGATGTAAACACATTTACACTACTTAAGATGCCTATTTATGCATGTTCTTAAGCATAGGATTGCATTCATGATATAAATATTGCATAACATGCATCATCTTGCATTTAGAGTAGTTTGAATAAAATGGAGGTTAATTGTCTCCTTTTATGTGCTTGGACAGGGCAAACATTTTATCGGGCCCTGGATCGAAGATCCAACCGTATGGATGTGATCAGGGTGACGATTAGAGTTCAACGACTCCAAGATTGCCCTAATCAAGCATCCATAGCATCAGATAGTGACCGGAGAACCCTAGAAGATCAAGGGCCAAGATGGTGTAAATCCACTCTTCAAATGACAAATCCGACCGCATGGATGAATTCGAATTGACGATTGCAGCCCAACGACACAAAAAATCAAGTCAATTCGACATCCATGGCACCATCTACAACTTCCAGAAGATGGACGGCCAAGATGGCGCCACGTGGTGCCATCCCGGCGGCCCAAACGACCGCATACATTTTTTGAAGACCCCGCACCCGCTCCCTCTCCGCCGTTGGATCTCGATCCAACGGCTATGGTCAGCCGCGCCTAAAAGCGCCCACTCGACCATCCGTACCTTGTAGCGCAGCGGTCGAGTGCGCTTACGCGAGCTGTGGGTGAGGGTTCGAACCGCAACGAAGGGGAAGAAGTCGCGGGCGTGCGGGCGATGGCAGGCGTTGGATCGTCATCGGACGGTCGTCTGTGCTCAATTAAGATCACGAGCTATTGCACGCACGGCGTCACGCGGCATCGCACGCGTCGGGCAGGCGCGCAGCAGTGGGTGATCACGCATTCTAAGCCGTCTGATCTTGCGATCAGACGGCTGAGAATTGAAGAACATGCGCGGGCATTGAGGAAGCGCGGGTAGCTCAGGAGATGCGTGTGGGTGTGAGTGCTACGCCCACGTTGGGGCTTTAGTGACGGTTTTATCCATCACTAAAGACCCCTCATTTATTATTTTGAAGATGTAATGACCATTTTGCCCCCACTCCTTGCAACTATAAAAGGAGACCCCCTCCACACAAAATTCTCATCCCTTCTCTTCTCTATCTCTCCAAAGCTCAAGAGAAGCTTGTCCCACACCCGGGATGCTTCTCGCGAGATAAAGTCCAAATTTTCGTCCCCCTTCGGAAGTGGATCCCGCGACGACGACAGCGTGCTACGCCATTCCCGTTCTTCTGCTTCATCCTCCTTCGTCCAGGCGTCGTCCCGTCTAGCTCGTCCTCCGAGCGGCCGTCGAGGAGGATTTCTCTCTCCCTATTCTTTTTACTGCTTTCTAGTATAGATTTACTGCTTTCTAGAGTAGTTCTGCTCATCCTCCAAGCGATCGTCGAGGAGGACATTTCTCCCTCCATTCTTTTAATGCTTTCCAGAGTAAATTTATCGCTTTCTAGTGTAATTATTTTATGCTTTCTAGTTGTAATGAACAAGTTCCTTAATGATAAATTCTCTGTTTATTCTACATCTCATTTTTTATTTCTATGTGTAATATTCTCTCGCTCTCTCTTACCCTCTCTCTCTCTTCTATTTATTGTAAATAATTAGATAGTTTTAAATTGAATTACTTCATGACAAATAAAAAGAAACGCGTAGTTTTTAAATCAAACTTCGCTTCCCTGTGTTCGATCCAAAATTTTCATTTCGGTATAAATTTTATTTGTTGAACACGAATTCTTCACTTTCAAGCTACAACGACAGGTTTTCCAAAACCAAATACGTTAGCGTAGCGATTCGATACGTTCATCATTTTGGCGTCGTTGCCGGGGAGGCAACGCTCTTTGATTTCTCTTCGCGTTTTGTAACTTACAAATCATTTACCTCACTTTTATCCTTTCTTATTGTAATTGCAGGTACTCTTTTGAGATGAGCAAAAGCGGTAGATTGGAGTAAAGTGCTGTGGAAGGTTTTGTAAGTTATCCCCGATTCTTTCCCCCTCCATAGATTTCATTCGCCACATTAAATCCAAATTCCAATTAACCTAGGTGTTTGTATAAATCCTAGGAATAGTTTGGTTGTTTGGATTCTCACTCACATTCATTCCACCTTCATTTATATTAAAAAAAAAATAAAAAGATAATTTTGTGGGGCAATTTTCAACAAATACACAACGTACACCCACATTCAAAGGCACTTAACTAAATTGATTTGTTTCTACTCAACCGGGTTCTGATCTATGGAACCGGTACACATAAAGCAACACATAAAAGAGTAGAAATCATTCTAGGTTAACCATCTTTGTGTGCCTAACTTAGTGGTGCATTTGTGGCCAGTTGTTTGAGTTGTTTGGGCCACACCACTTCAATTAAAATAAACTCATCAAGTAGCTGCCAATTAGGTTCAACTCTTAAGGATTTACCAGGCACTCCACATTCTTTTTAAACTTTAAAGGAAAACATCTTCACCTGTGCTTGCAAAACCTGGTGTGCCAATGAAACTTGTTTGAAAACACCTAAAGTTGAATCCTAAAAGCTACTAAGCAAGATTTGAACCTTAAAATTCACCACATCAAAAATAATCTTGCTTAAAAACCACTGGTTGTGCACGCACACACAAATCAATCAATCATTAAGGGCACAACCCATTTAAAGGGCCCATCACATTCCAAAGCACATTCAAACCTAGCCCTAAATAAAATAGAGTAGACGTTGGCCTTAAGGATTGGACCCGCTCTTCAGAACCCAGAACGAGATTATTTTCGATTAGTCTATTTCTACTATTCAATCTGATGTCTAGCTAGGGGAGCAGAATCAAACGATCGCGGCTTGGGGGTACACTAGGAACCAGAGGCGCAAGCCAAAGGAAGAACCTTCTCCCCAGTCCCTCCATCTAACTAGTTGGATTGAACAGACAGAAGTAGATCAAATTGTTTCTTTATCTCATGACGGGTTTTGGGAGTCTGTAGGTTAACCCAATTAAGGACAGATTTGATTGTTTGTATTGTAGAGCGCCTTTCTTCCTCCCGTGTATCATGAATCCTTCCACATATTTCATGCATTCCCACTCTTTCCCTCCTGTTGTGAATTATCCTCAACATGACGATTATCCCGACTCGTATTGTAATCAACCATTAGTTAGTTGGGATAATTCGGATTGGGGATACAATTCCGGACCCCCGTGTTTAGGGTCTAACCCTGAACACTTTGATTCTGATTTCTATCCTTCTCAGAGCTACATCGATTATAGATCGTCTTCCTTTCATGAACAACCTAATACGATCTACAATCAAGAAGGATACACCGATCTTTACCCATCCTCTGATTTCATTGCCTTTAGGTCATCACCATCTTTTGAACAATCTGAAATGACCTATTATCATGAAGGGTATAATGAATCTCAATTCGTTAATTCCTCTGCATTGATGTCAAACCCGCCCAATCCTGAAAAAACTCATTTGGTTCAGGTTAACCAGGTTCAAGATAAGGTTCTGGCTAACTTGAGGAATATCATACAATCTTTAGAAGTTCAGCCAATACCTTGCATTGAGAGATTGGAGCCCCTGATTGAAATGATTGATGATTTGAATAAGTCTTTGTTGGATTGGCTCCAGGATGTTAAGGATAAGAACTCGGGTGAGTTTCTACTTGGGAAATTAGCGAAATTGAGGATGAGATTCATGGTTGCTTTGATTCAATCATGGGATGATTCCCAGGATGAACCTTCTTCAGGAAAGCCAATGACAGAACCCGTTCAGGCACCTATTGGGGGGGACATGTGTTACGAGGCTGACCAGATTAAATTAAAGCAACCAATTAAGGATGATCTGATTTCTTCACCTAAGATCCCTGAGCCGGGTTACGAGGAAACGTATGTCTCCTTAAAATAGAAAGTGAGAAATGATTTTGGGACATACATTGATACGGATCCTGATTTCTTTGATGGTGAAGATTCAAGTTGTGAAGTCTCACGTGAGTTTTCTGAACACGATTTCTGTGAGCCGATTGGGCCTGAGGAATGTGATAGATCATTTGATAGCCCAATAACTGAGGAAACTGATCTTAGGGCACACATTACGGATCCAGAATTACATTTTCTGGAGGATTCAATTCAATGCCCTGATTGTTAGTTACACCCCGTTGAGCTTATTGATGATTCTAATTCTAAGATAATTAGACCCAAGTCAATTTTGATTCTGCCACATCATTTAGACTTGGAGATTTTAGACAGGGTGATTAATACACAAGAGGTCCTGGAATTTGATATGCTAAATGAGGAGGATAGGAGCTGGGAAGTTCTGATTTGGGAAGTTAGTTCCGGAGGAAGTAGAACATTGAGTCGAAGGGTTCCTTTTAAGCTGAAACCATCAAATCAGAACACTTACAACATTTGTTTCAAGGATGCCAAACTCAAGCACACATTCAACGATTATCCTTTTGAGCTTCAATTCTCTGTAACCCGACTTTTTGGTCTTGGGTTGCATCCTTATAAATCGCAGGCCCGACCCCACTTGCATTCTGATTTTAGGTTTTGGGTAATTTTTATCCAGAACCTAAGATATTCTCGATTATGGGGGATGGGTTTGCACCACAATCTAGTCCACATCTGTGGACCTCTGTTGATAGGTCAGAAGATTCTTCTGTTTATTCTAATTCTAACCTGCACTTGTGAATTCTTCATTTATTTTCTTTGTATAGTGTGCCTAGCTGAAGGCACTAAACTCAGCACATATACAGTTTTTCTTAGTTTTCATCTCGGAGCGGACCTGACATCCATGCAATTCAGGTGCTTTCTATGCTTTTCCACTTTGTTTTATGTCTTTTTAATACAATGAGGACATTGCATTAGATAGGAATGGGGGGGTGGATATTTATCTCTGAATTCATTCGTCAACTCTGTAGATTTGGTTTATTTTCTTTTATATAAAAAAAATTCGAAATTAGGAAAGAGAATTTAGGTTTAAGAAAATTTTCAATCTTAGGAAATACTACATTATGATTTGAACACAAAGACCCTTCAGGTCTTTGGACTTAATCAGCCCGTGTATCCACTAAAATGTGGATTTGTTTTTCGAGTTCTTGCCAACCTGAATTTTATTTTAATTAGAGTAAATAAGTTTGGGTGATAAGTACACGACTTATCAACCCGCCCTTTGATTTGAGGGAATTTTGAGTTTCTAGCATCTACACACTATCTTGTCACTGACTCGTTGTTTGGCGATTTTAACGGAAATTGGGTAGCTATTGAACCTTCTAGGGTGATATGGCTGGCAAGTTATCGTGGGTAACAGCCCATAGGTAGGTTGTCCAGAGTCCAGTCACTAGATCTTTCTCTTTTTGCTGCCTTTAAGTAAATCTTAGACCAGGGAAGCCACCTACTTAAGAAAAAAAAAATCAAAAAGAAAAGGAGAAAAGAACAAAAAGAAATAAGCCACACTTCGCCTCACGAGTATGGCTGGCAAGTTGTCGTGGTAACAGCTCATCGACCGGTTGTCCAGAACCCAGCTCAGTAAATGCACTAAAAATTCCCAAAACACTTAGGAAGAAGCGGAGAAGTAGAATAAATCGGGGAGATATACACTGGATTCACCCTTGTGTTGATCCCGTAAAAAATAAAAGTAGGGAGAAAGCTATCGGTTGTAAAGATACACCTTTAGGCAGAATTCTTTTTGAGGTCACCTAGAGGTGTAGAAATCCGAAATCCGTTTTAATTGCTGGTCAATGAGTCTATCACAATCACAATAAGATGCTTAAAGCTTAGGATTCTCATCAAATCTTGGGTGAGTTGAATGGCCCGAATGGCCATAAAAAGCCACTTTTAAACCCTAAAATTTGAAAATCCAAAAAAAAAAAGAAAAGAAGAAAAAGAGAAAAAGAAATTTTTCTTTAAAAAAGGCGAGGCTTGAGGCGGTCTGCATTTTGGCTGATACTCGGGCACTGTTGTGTCTTTGAAAGTTCAGTTCCTAAGTAGACAGTTTCTTAATGATTGAAAATAACTCAGGTCCAAATAATCCAACCTAATTCTTCTATAAATAGCATATAGTTTTTGCTAGGGACTAGCAAAAGATAGGCATAGGGTTATGATGTAAACACATTTACACTACTTAAGATGTCTATTTATGCATGTTCTTAAGCATAGGATTGCATTTCATGATATAAAAATTGCATAACATGCATCATCTTGCATTTAGAGTAGTTTGAATAAAATGGAGGTTAACTGTCTCCTTTTATGTGCTTGGATAGGGAAAACATTTTATTGGGGCCTTGGATCGAAGATCCAACCATATGGATGTGATCAAGGTGACAATTGGAGTTCAACGACTCCAAGATCGCCCTAATCAGGCATCCGTAGCATCAGATAGTGACCGGGGAACCCTAGAAGATCAAGGGACAAGATGATGTAAATCCACTCTTCAAATGACAAATCCGACTGCACGGATGAATTCGAATCGACGATTGCAGCCCAACGATGCAAAAAATCAAGTCAATCCGACATCCGTGGCACCATCTACAACTTCCAGAAGATGGACGGCCAAGATGGCACCACGTGGCGCCATCCCGGCTGCCCAAACAGCTGCATACATTTTCTGAAGACCCCACACCTGCTCCTTCTCCGCCATTGGATCTCGATCCAACGGCTATGGTCAGCCACGCCTAAAAGCGCCCGCTCAACCATCCGCAACTCGTAGTGCAGCGGTTGAGCGCGCTTACGCGAGCTGCAGGCGAGGGTTCAAACCGCAACGAAGGGGAAGAAGTCGCGAGCGTGCGGGCAATGGCGGGCGTTGGATCATCATCGGATGGCCGTCTACGCTCAATTAAGATCATGCGCTATTGCACGCGCGACGTCACTCGGCATAGCACGCGCCGAGTGGGCCTGCAACAGCGGCCGATCATGCATTCTAAGCCGTGCGATCTCGTGATTAGACGGCTGAGAATTAAAGAACGTGCGCGGGCAGCTGAGGAGGTGCGCGTGGGCGCGGGTGCTACGCCCACGTTGGGGCTTTAGTGACGATTTTATCCGTCACTAAAGACCCCTCGTTTATTAGTTTAAAGATGTAATGACCATTTTGCCCCCACTCCTTGCAACTATAAAAGGAGACCCCCTCCACACGAAATTCTCATCCCTTCCTTCTCTTCTCTACCTCTGCAAAGCTCAAGAGAAGCTTGTCCCACACCCGGGATGCTTCTCGCAAGATAAAGTCCAAATTTTCGTCCCCATTCGGAAGTGGATCCCGCGACGACGACAGCGTGCTGCTTCGTTCCCGTTCTTCTGCTTCGTCCTCCTTTGTCCTGCTTCGTCCTCCTTCATCCAGGCGTCGTCCCGTTTGGCTCGTCCTCCAAGCGACCGTCGAAGAGGATTTCTCTCTCCCTATTCTTTTTACTGCTTTCTAGAGTAGTTCTGCTCGTCCTCCAAGCGATCGTCGAGGTGGACATTTCTCCCTCCATTCTTTTAATGCTTTCTAGAGTAAATTTATCACTTTCTAGTGCAATTGTTTTATGCTTTCTAGTTGTAATGAACAAGTTCCTTAATGATAAATTCTCTGTTTATTCTACATCTCATTTTTTATTTCTATGTGTAATATTCTCTCTCTCTCTCTTACCCTCTATCTCGCTCATCTATTTATTGTAAATAATTAGATAGTTTTAAATTGAATTACTTCGTGACAAATAAAAAGAAATACGTAGTTTTTAAATCAAACGTTCGCCTCCCTATGTTCAACCCGAAATTTTCATTTCGGTATAAATTTTATTTGTTGAACACGAATTCTTCGCTTTCAAGCTACAACGACAGGTTTTCCAAAACCAAACACGTTAGCGTAGCGATTCGATACGTTCATCAAGCAAGAAACAAAAGGAGAAGGAAGCTTATGAAAGGAGATGCTCATATGATGGTGTAGATGATGATGACCCTTCTCTCCTCCTCGGTGTGGAAGCAAGATTCCTTCAAGAGGGTGACATGCTCCTCCTTACTCCTCTTTGGTGTGGAAGAAGAACTTCAGCCCAATTTCCTCCAAGATGGTGGCATGGGATGATGGTGGTGGAATGAAATGACAATGGATTGACAATTGAAGGGTGGTGGAGTGACTCCCTCTCAGTGCCTAAAAGTGTTCAAGAGATGGGATTGCCAAGGATTGTTTGGATGAATGGAATGGATGGCCTTATATAGAGGTGGAGAGGGGTAAAAAAAGGAGGGAGGGGTGTGCCAATAATTAAGGTTATGGGTAGATCTGTTGAGATTTAATGATGAGTTCTTGGAATTTGGTTGAGTAGCTATTAATTGGTGGAGGGATCTAGGTGTGGTGAAATGTGCATCCATAGTAAGGGTGGCTTTGTTGGAATTGGGGAGAGAGACTTAAAGGTGCCATAGAGAATATGCAATGGTGGCTCTAAGTGGATTTTGGTGTGGAGCTGGAGCTCAATAAATGAAGTGGAGAAGCTCATTGATTGTCGATGCAAGATATCTTTTTGCCTGTTGAGTTGGAACCTGGGGCTTGTGAAGCTCATGAGTTCAAATCTCCCGCTCAATTTCTTCAATTCTTCCTTTCTTCTTCTCTCTTTTTCTTAGCCTTTAATCTTGTGATCACAAAATATCATTAATCAATGCAGATCACAAAAATTATGGAAAATTGGATGCATGCCTATCTAAAATGCAAAACATGCTAAATGTAAGTTGTATAATCATGCTTCTAACCTAATTGGCTCGGAAACCTAGCAAAGTACATTCATAGGCAATAGAAAATATGGTTTGATCATAGTTCTCCCAGAAAAGTATGAGCATCATATTGGCACTCTTCAGTGCAAAAGTCTTAAACCTCTTCCTCGCCTCCTATCCTACATCTTTGGATGGTACCTTCTAAATAAATCTGGTGGCTTCAATTACATCTCTTTCCAACATAAAGCCCTTTGCTGTAGTCCGCCATATACCCTTTAACTTTTGTTGTCTCATTATAAGGTCATGAATGGGGACCTTGGTTATAGTAATTGTATTCCTAGTAGACTCAATAAAAACAACTACTTTGTTGGCAGAGATAAGCCAATCGTGCTTCGTTCAACATGTATCCTCAGCGTGACCAAGCTTGCAAGGTAGATGTAAGAAGTACACCCTTTGCCTTTGTTAGTGCAACCTCTCATTAATGGATATTTTGATTATTTTACAAAATAACTAAAGGATAGAAAAATAAGGTGAAACTATTCTTTTCATGTTCAAAATCAACTCTAAGTTGCAAGGCTCAAAGAGAACATTAGAGGAACAGACATGAAGACAAGAAAAGTTTGTTGTTGGTCATAAGTATACTTGTCTTATCCAAGAGTTGTAATTGTATCTTTATTTGAGTCTTGAAGATTTCCAAAAGAATCCCCAACTAGATGTAGGAGCCTTACCTTAGTCTCTCAACACTTAGGCAAAAACTTAGAACCAAATCCCAACTCAAATCAATACTATATTCGAATATCTGATGTCTAACCCAATCCTTAAACGTCTGAAATTATACTTTAAGTCATCTAATATTAGGATTAGACATCTGATGGGAACACCATCATGAGCCCTAACTAGCTCATTTTGACCCAATGAAGAGAATAGATGCTCCTACATAACCAACTGAAGGTCATAATTCACTACATAACCTTTCTGAGAGAAACATAAGAAATTAGGGGTAAAACTGTAATTTTACCAATGCAGTACAACCATGGGTTTTCTCAAGGGCTAAACAAAGGTCAAATTGTCTTAATAAGATAACAAGTGGGTTGGATTTGATAGAAAAGAGTTTGTGTGTGTCCTATGAATTAAATGACTTCTTGAAACCCTAAAAACAGACCCACTTAATTAACCAAGGTTTTGGTCAGGATAAAATTCACCTAAACTCTCTATAAATCATAGAAAAATATTCTCTAGGGTTTAGTACCTTCAATTTGGCCATTGGAACCCATCTTGACCTAAATTGAGGTCTCAGATAGATATTTGCCCTAACTTGGGTTTTTGCATAAATTATCCATTCAAACATGGTCAAACCCAAAATTCAACTTCACCATTGGATTCCTTAGGTCCAAATTAGGTTTGTACCAAAATTTGGACCTAAGGGGAACTCATCTTGACCTAGTTTGCAAAAAGGTCTTGTCTGATTACATTTCTACCCCTAACTTTCAAAAACCCTTGCAAAAAGCCCCCTAACTTTCTCATCATCTTCACAAATAGGTCCCTCTACCATTATCATGGAGGAATCCTACTCCAACGAGCTTTAAAAGGAGATTTCTCCTTGATTGCTCAGGGAATCCCCTCCAAAATTAGAAGGGTGATTCTCTGAGAAAATTCCTCCAATATGAACCCGGTTTGATGCCCTAATTCCTTCCTAATCTCTCATGCGAACGCATAAGAGATTTGGGTCTCTTGAGAGCTTCCATCTCGAGTGAGCATGCCTTGCTTGGAAGCTTGGCTTCCAAGCACAAAACCTCCTCAGAGACCTATTTAAAGACTCCCCAGGGTCCAACGAACTCCTCAGCTTGAAATTGGGCCGGTTCCCCCTCTATTCTTCTCTCCCCTACGGCTGCAACCCTCCACAAGCTTCGGTGGCTTCTCCCTCACTCACTCATTGCCCAACCACTATACCAGTGGTCGATTTATCTCCCTCTCCATCCTCCGCGTCGCGCAATACTGGCCTACGTCGCCTCTACCCTGTCTTCGCCGCTGCCTCATCTACGGAGGCTTCGTCTTCCCCACGTCCGGCAACCATATCGGTGTGGGATTCTTGTCCTTTTCGTCCCTTAGAGGTAAATCTTAGATTCCCTCTCTCTCACACTTTCTCCCCCTCTCTTTATTTCCCAAAACCAACCACCGACGCCACCGAACACCTTCACCTCCTCCATCTTCGACGATACCTCCAGCGAGGTGTTCTTGTCACTACGCACCTCCATCCACCTCGCCGACCACCTTACGACCTCCGCCTCATCTCCCTGATCACTTCCCCTCACTCCACTCACCGCACCACTCACCCAAACACCTCACCGAACACACCCACTCACACGCATGCAGTGTGCCCTAGGCATGCCACCACAGCCACCCACACGCCACAAAACCACTCCCATCACATCCGCCGTGCTCTGACGACTCTCCCTGAGAGATTTGACATGGCCGCGAGGTCGTTCTTGTGTTTTTAGGTTCGTCGCCCATTTGCCATTAGCGAGCGAGCTTGAAGCTCGCTTGTTGCAGCTCCAAGTTCTGCCAAGCCCAGGCTACTGCCCCAAGACGCGCGGAATTCCCTCGTGCACGCATCCAGGCCCTCAGTTGGAGTCGTATGCCTCTGCAGCCTCGCCAATTGAGGAAGCCACTCTCTGCTGTAGATGCGTAGAAGAAGGTGGGACATTTAGTCCCACCTCGGAAGTGGAAAGGTGCCTTCGTGCACATAAATTGTAAAAGTGAAGTAGGCTCTTTGCCTCCAACATTGAGGGTGAGGTCATCCTCCCCCCTTCACTTGACTCGTCCGTGACACCTAATACGCGGAACTGACCGACTCGACTACCTGACCACCCTTCACTCCTCACTCACCACACACGCTAGTGAGCCTGGACCTGGGTCTGCGTTAGGTCCGATTACCTGACCGGCTAAAGGCTCTGGGAGAGCGGTTCTAAAATAGAAAAGAGAGAAGGAGAGCTACGCGGGGTTAGGGTGGTTTTGCTCTGAGGAGTTTGGCTCCACACTTAGTCAGATTTTGAGAGAAGAAGAGCCAGAGAAGGAAGAAGAAGGAAGGAGAAGATAGAAAAAGCTAAGGAAAGAGGAAGCAGAAGAGAAAAGGCAGAAGGCAGAGAAGAAGCAGAAAGGAAAAGAAAGATAAGGAAAGAAGAAGCCAAAGGAAGAGGAGAAATCAGAAGAAGAAAAGAGGAGTACTATAGCACAAGACATTTAAGACATCTGATTGCAAAATCAAACGTCTGATTTTCATATGCTCTCCATTATTTTATCTAAATTTCTTTTTACTCTTCATATACTCATGCTCTACATTCCTAATTAGATTTTGAGTAGTATTATGTGTTCAATTTGCATTTATTATTGAGATTAGTGTGTGAATTCCATTTGCTCCCTGTGTTTGACCTTGGAATATATTCGAGTAATAAAATTGTATTTGTTTTGAACGCTAGTTCTGCTGTACTACAACGCAACACTCTTAAAACCTGATTCAGCAACTCAAACAACATCCAATACACAAATGGAATACCTTAGTAAAATTTGTCTAATGCATTAGATGATCCATACTTAATCTAAATGTCCTTAGCCCACATGAGACGTGTGGACATGCAATCAGACATCCAATAATAGACCGCTAGGGCAAATCTAACCCCAAATCAAGTATTGTCAGAGCAAAATCCTCTTGTGACAACTAGGGAATATTTTATGATTATTTCTAGATGTCCAATACATAGACATTAGGTTGCACATTGACCTAAAGATCAAATTGTTAGAATAATCATGATTATTAGATTCTCTAGAAATCATCTCTTGAGGATTTTCTTTAGTTTCAGATGTCCAATAATACCATCATACATCCTACAAATGTCTGATTATTATACACATGTACATTGTTTGTACCTGATCAGGTTAGGAAGAGTTCTAGGAACCTTCCCTCATATTTTCAAACATCTTATATGAGTAACTAGATGTCCAATTCTAGGGCACAAAGTCATTGTTTGAGTCTGATTAATTCCTGGGAAACCACCCTTTGATTTTAGATGACCAAGTTGAATATTAGACATCCAATACTCCCTTATCTGATGTCTGATGTTTCGATTAGTCGTCTGATATTGCTGTCAGACTTAATTATTGGTTGATCTCAAATGGATCTCGTCCAAATTTTGTTGGATTTGCTTCCAACGGCATAGACATGCCTCCCAAGCCTTCTTGAAGGTTCTCTTAAGGCCCATAAATACTCCTTCGCATCCCTTAAGCCAAAAAACCCATTAGAGATAGAAATTAAGCATTCCAGCACATTTTGCTCCACTTACCCCTTGCTCAACTACTGCTACACAAAACCTACTTGGGCAACCTCTCTCCCATGCTAAGCTCTACTCTACAATCATCTTAGGGATATTTCTATATTCCTATAGTAGTTAGATCTAAAATACCATCATGTTGGGTGCTCTATAGGTTGCACTTTATTTCATTTCATTCAATTGTTGTACTTAAGTCTTTGCCCTGTTGATGGCAACACCATCATTCACCATAAATAGCTTTAATTAGTCAGAATCAAGAGATAAATGCTCCTGAATAATCACCTGAGACAGGTAATTCCACTCAAATCCATTCTGAGAAGAAAACATTAAAATAGGACTAATTATGTAATTTTAACATTACATCATGAACGCAGAGTAACCACAGGGTCACCCAGGGATTAATTGAAGGTTAAATAAGAATTAAAGTCCAAGAAATGAGTCAACATAGACATAAAAGGGGTTTCACGTATTCTGAGAACCAAAATAGAGTATAAAACCCCAATTTCAGACTAGCTTAAATTGAAGAGGTTTTGGTCAGGATAAAATTCATCTAAACCTCCTAATAGTCATAGAAAAATATTCTAAGAGGTTTGGTACCCTTGGTTTGACCATTTGAACTTATTTTGACCTAGAACAGAGTTTCAAACAGAATTCTACCCTAATTTGGGTTTTTATGCAAATTGCCCAGTTAAACGTGGTCAAAACTCAAATCCAAGTTCACCATTAGATTTCTTGGCTCCAAATTAGTTAAGGCCAAAATTTGGGCCCAATCAGAGTCGATCATGACCTAGTTTGCAATTTAGCCCTTTAAAAGTCTATTTCTCACATTTACCCCCTTAAGTTTTGAGTTCTTCGCAAATGGCTCCTTAACTTCTAGTCATTTTATTCACCTAGGTCCCTACAGCCATTGGCGGTGGGAACGCACCTTCAGCAAGATTCGAGGGAGGTTTTCTCCCTCAAATCAAAGCCAATCACCTCCAAATTTGGAGGGAAGGACCTAGAGGAGATTCCCAATCTCTCAAATTGCCTCTTGATCTCCAAATCAAGCTGTAGAGCTTAGATGAACTTGAGATTTCAGGGATTTTTCTCCCTGAAAACCCGAGCAATCCAAGACTCCTTCCAAGCTTAGAGCTTGATCTTGAGCCCTATAAAAGAACCCCCAACTTCAGACTGTCCTCCTTAGCAAGGTTTTAGGCCAAAAACACTTCTTCCTATCCTTCCTTCGGCCTGCTCCGACCATGCTCTAGCAAGCTTCTCTATCTTCCTTAGTCACCCTCTACCACGTACAATAAGCAAAGAGAACATCTTCCTCGAAGTCTTCCGCGTCTAGTGCACATCGGCTAACTCCGTCTACCCCTTTGTCGTCGCCGTCGCTTCTCACCACTAGAGTGTTCACCTTCTCCAGCGTCGGCCAATCATAGCCAGCACCAAGTCCTCATCCCCTTCATCCATAGATAAGCACTTCTTCCTTCTCTCCTTCTTTAGGTTAGAATCAACCCATTCCCAACTCAATTCAACTGACCAATCACCTTCACCCCTATCATCTTCTTCGCCTCTGGTAAAGCTCTGACGAGCTCGCCACACCACACCACACCACACCACCAAACAACCCTGCATCACTTCTAAAAGCATCACCTCACCTCCCTCATCAAAACCCCTCAACCAATTTCACCATTCGCTCGCTTCTTCACACCACCAAACAAACCCACAGTCCGCCGTCCTAACATCCACCGTCCAGCCACCTCACACCCTCACACACCAAATCACCATCGCCAACGCACTCCATTCACTCCAACAATCATCATGAACATTCTAATTAGGGCTCAATGCCCATATTTTGGTTTTTAGGGTCTTCACAGGAACTTCTTCATCTCTAATGTTGCCCGCCTTGCTCCAACCATCATTGCCACTAACACCACTTCCAGGTGTTGCAGAACCATTCCACGATGATAGCCGCTGCTCCAATTGAAGGAAGAATCATCCTCAATGGCTCGATTTGATGAAGGCTTCCCTGCAGCTGCACACAAGAAGGAGAGTGGGATAGTCACACATCAGATAGCCATGACCTACCAACAGCATATAAAGGGTTTTTGTGCATTAGCCTTATCACCTCAGATACGAAGTGAAGTCCCTCTCACTCTCACTCGCGCACTCCTCGCTCACCTCACACGCCCGGTGAGTCTAGACCCTACCTGGATCTGATTACCTGCTTATAAACTTATTACCTAGATAGGAAATGAGTAGAACTTAAGGAGGGAAGGGGTAGGTTTTGCCTTGGTATTCATGCTTAATTGCTCTACACTTAGCGAGATTTGGAGAAGGCTTACTCTGTGTTGCCTCTGAGGCTTTGAGCTCTGTGACTTGTGCTGAGCGACTTAAGTCATCTGACCTTAGAGTCAGACGCCACTTGTGCTATTGAGGTTTGTGCTTGGCCTTGTGCTTGAGGCCCTTGGCTTTGGCACTGTGGATATATTTGGCTAGTAATGACGTGGAGTTTGTGAATAAGTAGTTGAGACCATTGGTGGAAAATTTGGGAAAGTGAATACTTTGATACCCGTGCTTAATTTGAGGGATTAAGTGGTGATTCAAATCACCATTCCTTTTAGATTCCTAATTTCTTTTTATCCCAATAACTTGTGATACAATTGGATATCATTTTGAGTAGATTATTATTCATTGAATATCTCTCTTGTGTTTAATTGATTGTGCTCATTGATTTAAATTGCGATTAGTGCGTGAATTCCATATTTGCTCCCTGCGAACTGCCTCGAACTTAATTTCTTTTTTCGAGCACTCTATAAAATTTAAATGTTGTAAATGATTTTCATCGACTATACTACAACGTGATACATACTTTAAACGACAACTCTCGCTCTATCAGCATCTTGGCGCTGTTGCTGGGGAGCAACACACAATTCACCACCGATCTTATCTTTTTTGAGCTGATTTCTAACTTGCCCTATTTACATTGCTTTGATTTTGTGAGGTACATCACGAGAAGATCTTACGCGTAATCACCCACTCTAAGGGTAGGTAAAATTTCTCTTCTTCCCTATGTAGGATCTGTAAATCACAAGCACACTAGAAGGGGGGATGAATAGTGTGGTAAAAAAATTTGCAACACAAAGCAAAACACAAAATGCACAAAATATATAGTGGTTCCCCTCACTTGGGTACTTCACTACCTAAGTCTCCCGACTTAGGATTTTTAACTCGATTCCCTCAACCTGGAGGGAATCAATTTACTAAAACCTGAGGTAATTAACGGGTTATCTCAATCCAATTACAAGATATAGAAAAGAAATAAAGATACAAGTGTAAGCAAAATATAATTAAAAGCTTACAACTAATCCCTAAGTCTCCAGCAATTATATTACTTAATTTGAGTATGTAAATTAATCTAACAAGAAAATTAAGACGTAAAATAAACGAATTTTTCAGAGAAAAACACGATCACCTTGAAGACTTGTTGCAAGTGGAGAATGGCCTTGAGAGAATTGCAACAAGACAAGCTCTTTTGTAGCTAGTAATTTGAGAAATGAAGGTGTAGGCAAAGATAGAATTTTGGCTTCTTGGTTTGTGTGCAAAAGACACTCAAGGAGTGCTTATCTAACCCACTAAGCACCTTCCCAATGTTTACTAGCCGTTAGGAGTAATTTGGGAAGTTTAAGGATAGGTTTAATTGCAAAATAGCCGTTCAAATTGGTCACAATGATTAGTTGGTACCGGTACTGACTGCTTACAGTTAGCCCAACTAAGTCATCAGGTACCGGTACTCATGTGACTCATGGATTTGGGTCCAGTGACCTACATGTACCAGTACTAGTGATTAGCACCGGTACTTGTAAGGTCCAAGCAAAAACCAAGTGCACAAACTGTGACCACTTGGTACCGGTACTCATGATGAGTACCGATACTTGTTGTTCACAGTTTGGAACTTAGGCCCAAACCTGTGCCTAGCATGTATCGGTACTTATGACCAGTACTGGTACTTGCTATAAGTACCACATTTTGTAAGTTTAAGTTAGTTTTTAGAGAAATCCAACTTACTCTAAGTGACTTGATTTTCAAAAAACTGATTTTGAGTTTTGAAATGAGTGAATGAACGATTTTCTGAACCCTAATTATCTCTACTTTGTTTTTAACTTCTAGATATTGTTTTACTTGTTGGGAGACGTATAAAGATTCTACAAAAATAATAAATACAACAAAAATTAGTCTTCTAATCTTCTTCTTCCATATGCAATCTTGTTGCTTGCCTCCATAGGTTCTTTTGACCTGTAATACTTCATAAACACATTAGATTTAAACATGGTTTTGTTAACACCAAAACACAGAAGAGAAATGGAACTAGGTTCCAACAATCTCCCCCTTTTTGGTGTTGACAAAACAAACAAGATAAAACTCATATTTAAGAATAAACAGAGACTTAATAAGAGAATAATAAAAAACTCCACAAGGAGTGAAAAACCTCCCCCTCAAACTAAGCTCTCCCTATTTTAAACATGAATTATCAATCATTTCTCCCCATTTTTGTCAGGCAAGCAAAAAGATGAGCAAATAATAAGAATGAAACATAACACGATACATGAATAAGCAATAGATTTTCATAAATGAATCATAACATGATAAAGCTCATAAAGATAAGTCTTGAAACAAACTTAACATATAAGTCTGAAAAGTCATACAAATTTAACTAGCATCAAAATAAAAAATTAAGCTAATTTCTAGGATGTTTTGTAATTAGCTTTTGCACATGTCCACCATCATCATCATCACCATCATTGTCATCATCATCATTGTCTTCATCATCACCGTTGTCATCATCATCTTCATCTTCGTCACCACTTTCTTCATAAGAAACTTCTTCATCTTCCGTGTCTTGTTTTTCTTCATCATCATGAAGAACAGGTTCTTCTTCCACCACTGATACATGAAATGGATCTTGAAAATGCTTCTGCCTTCTTTCACTGTACTCTTGAGGTGCTTTCGCTTGAGTCTGCTTCCTTTGTTTAGGTTGTTGAGTGGAAGAAGTGACATGGGAGGACTCAATAGAAAGAGAAAGATCATGGAATTTGCATTCCATGTGATGGAAGGAAAAATTTAGATTGGTTAAATTTTGACCAATGTAGTTGAAGGTATTTATCAAATTGGGATTAGCTCCAGACACATTAAATATATTTACCCAAGGTGTTTCTGCTTCTGGATATGGGTAGGTTATAGGAATGAAAGTGGAGGATGATTCAAGAGGTGGATGAGAAGAAGATTGAGCATTTGGATCAACTTCTTCTTCGTCATCACTGGAGGATTCCTCTCTAGCAGGTTTAACTCCCATTTTTCGGAGAGTGGACCATTTAAAATAGACCACTTTTCTGAGAGGAGTAAAATTAGAGAGGTCAAATTTCTTTTTATGAGGGATGTGTGACACCAAAATATCCAATGGTAAAGCTGATGTGCGGTAATGAGGTCTAAGAAAGTGAATGAAAACTGTGTTCCAATTGATCGGAAAGCTCGTAATGATAGCATAAATCAAGGGTAAAATATCAACATGTATTTTGTGAAATCCTGAATTTTTAGCTCTCAAATTCCATGCTAAGATACAAAAAAGGACACGAGCAAAAAGGGTCATATTTGGGGCAACCAATGCTTTGCCCTGACAGTTAGGAAGCAAAATAGTTTCATGGATTTTATGAGTAGGAAATTGCTCCTTAAGTGTGTTAAATGCATGACCTTCATTAGGGCATTCCGTAATGGTTGACAAGAATTTAGGTGTGATGGTGACTTTCTAACCGATAACATTTGTTGTTAAGACAAGGTGACCTCGATTTTCTTGTTCTTGGAGGTTAGCAAAAAATAGACAAATAACATCAGGGTATACTCTAGGAACATCAGCAAAGAATGACTCATCAAAGAAATGCATGAGTTTTTGTTCTGAAAGGTGAGTGGTAAAACTAAAGAGTTGAAGAGAGAAGTCTTTCCACTCAACTGGTCTACAATGATAAAGTTTTAGTCCTTTATACCAATCAAATTTTTACTTAGCATCTTCATTAATGCAGAACTTGTGGAAAGCATCTTGAGGTGCTTTTCCCTTACTTTTTAATTTAGGTACCATCTGTAAACATGCAATAACAAGGAATAGGAAAGCAATTAGAAATATAGACAATTTCCTTTCATGTGTTTGTATAAAGAAAAACACATTTAAGCCTACATGTACCAGTACTAATAATTGGTATCTGTAATGGTTGGTTTCTGTTCCAACCAAGAATTTGAGCTAGTACCGATACTCCTCTTTAGTACCGATACCTGCTCGCTAAAGCAGGCACTACTGTGCCAAGCTAGTATCGGTACCAGTGATAGGTACCGATACCACCTGGTACCCGACGAAAACAAATGCAGCAGCGAGAAAGGATTGAAGAGAAAGAAAACAAGATGCAAGATGACTCAAAGAAGCACAAAATGATAAGAAGATAAGAATGTACCTAGAGTTGAGGCTTGGAGATGATCTATCTCTTCTTAGCTAGGGCTTGGAGAAGAGACTCTTGTGAAGAGGGCTAGGGTTTGCAAGTAACAAAATGAGGCAAGTGTTTGCACTTGGCCTCTTTTATATGGGATGGGTCATGTGCTAGTCACATGACCACTTAAGTGGTGAAAGAAATGAAATTGACAACTTAAGTGTTGAAAAAATAGTGTAGTCAACAACCTAAGTTAAGCAACCATATTGCAAACAATACCCTGATATCTCCAGACATATGGAAATATTACAGTTTACCCTTTCAAAAAAAAGTGTGGGTAAATTGTAGTGAGGCCCTTAGAGATTTTTATAAATACAAACAAGTTCCATAGCAATCAACTTATTAATTTTGAATCTCTTTTATTGTACAAAGTCCTAATTTTCTTCTTATAAAGCATAATCTTTCTGTTGCAAGAGGTTTTGTAAAGATGTTTGCCAATTTGTTTTGTGTGCCAGTGAATTCTAATTGAATTGATCCTTGAAGCACATTATCTCTAAGGAAATGATGTCTAATATCTATGTGCTTGGTATGTGAACGATGAACCAGATTTTTGGATAAATTTATTGCGCTTGTATTATCACATAAAATTTTAGATTGTGAAAAAATCAATCCAAAGTCAGACAAAGTTTGTCTCATCCAAATGACCTGTGAGCAAGCAAGTGAAGCAGCAATATATTTTTCTTCAGTCGTAGAAAGTGAAACACAAGTCTGTTTCTTAGAGAACCATGAGACTAGAGATTCTCCAATAAAATGACATGTGCTGCTAGTGCTCTTTTGGTTTGTTCGACTCCCTGCATAGTCAGCATCACTATAGGATAATAGATCTAAGGATTGTGCTTTAGGATAGAAAAGACCAAGGTCTTTTGTGCTGTTTAGGTATTTAAATATTATTTTTACTGCATTAAAATGAGATTCCTTGGGTTCGGATTGGAATCTCGCACATAAACATATAGCAAAAGGAATATCGAGTCTAAAAGCTGTAAGATATAGTAGTGAACCTATCATGCCCCGATATTTCTTTTCATCTACTCTCTTGCCAGATAAATCTTCACCAAGAGAAATAGATAGAGCAATCGGAGTCTCTTTGCCATTTACATTATCAAATTCAAATTTCTTGAGAATTTCAAGAACATATTTTATTTGACTAATGTAAATTCCTGTGTCTAATTGTTGAATTTGGAGTCCTAAAAAGAATCTGAGTTCACCCATCATACTCATTTCAAACTCAGTCTTCATAGTCTCACAGAAATGTTGACACAGGATCTCCTTAGTTGATCCAAATATAATATCGTCAACATATATTTGAGCTAATAGGATGTCATCTCCTTTTACAAAAAGAGTTGAATCAACAACTCTAATCCTATATCCGTGCTGAAGAAGAAAGGTCCTAAGCCTATCATACCATGCCCTGGGAGCTTGTTTAAGTCCATATAAATCCTTATTGAGCTTGTATACATGCTCTAGGTGTGTTGGGTCCTTGAACCCGGGAGGTTGATGAACATAAACTTCTTCCTTAATATAACCATTAAGAAAGGCACTGTTGACATCTATTTGATATAGCTTGAAGTCCTTTGCACTTGCAAAAGCAAGTAGCATCCGTATGGACTCCAAGCGAGCAACAGAAGCATATGTCTCATCAAAGTCAATACCCACCTGTTAGTTATAGCCTTGAGCTGCAAGTCTGGCTTTATTCCTGATTACTAAACCAGATTCATCCAATTTATTTCGGAATACCCACTTGGTTCCAATGATGGGATTTCCCTTAGGGGCGGGTACCAAGTTCCATACATTATTCCTAATAAATTGGAGTAGCTCCTCCTGCATAGCTACAACCCATGATTTATCCTTTAATGCCTCATCAACTTTCTTGGATTCAAGTTGTGAAATAAAGGCATTAAGGATAAAATCAACTCTAAAGTGAGATTGGGTTTTTACACCTTGTTCAATATCACCTATGATTTGTTCTTGAGGATGATCTTTATGGTGTACCCATTCTTTTTGAAGATCATGTACATTTCGCGTATCTTCCATTTTTGATACACCGATGAAGGGGGTATCTTCATCATCAGAATCTAAATGATTTGGTTCAGGTTCACCTAAGTTTGTTTCATCATATGAAACATGTAGGGATTCTTCTACAACAAAAGTTCTTTTATTAAAGACTCGATAAGCTTTGCTTCTTGTTGAATAGCCAATAAAGATGCCTTCATCACCTTTAGCATCAAACTTATCAAGCCGATCACGGGTGTTTAATAAATAACATCGACTTCCAAATACCCTAAAATATGAAATCCTAGGAGACTTCTCATAATAAAGCTCATATGGAGTTTTCTTAATAATAGGCCTTAAGAGAGTTCTATTTAGAACATAACATGCCGTATTAATTGCTTCTGCCCAGAAATATTTTTGAAGCCCGGACTCCAAGAACAAAGTTTGGGTGCATTCTTGTAGAGTGCAATTCTTACGCTCTACAACACCATTTTAAGATGGTGCCCGAGGAAATGAAAATTCATGGGTTATGCCAGAATTAATATACAAACTTGAAAATTTTTCATTTTCAAATTTACCCTCATGATCACTCCTAATTCTAAGAATAGAGGATGATTTTTCCTTTTGAACTATTCTAGCAAGACTTAGGAAGGAATTAAATGAGTTCTTATGTTTCAAGAAGATGACCCAAGTGAACCTAGAGAAGTCATCAACAATAACTAGGTAAAATCTTGATCCATTTAGACTATCAAATCATGTTGGTCCAAATAAATCAAGATTTAACAATTCTAAAGGTCGTGTTGTTGAAACTAAGTCTTTAGGTTTAAAAGAAGGTATTGTATTTTTTCGAGTTCACAAGATTTGCACAAAACATCCTTTTTATAAGTTAGTTTGGGTAGGCCCCTTACTAACTCATTTTTGGCTAACCTATTAAGATGTTTGTGATTAATGTGACCTAGCCTACGGTGCCAAAGATCTACTTCAACATGGGATGCAAGCAGACATTTTACAAATTTCTCTTGTGAGAAATGAAGAGGATAGATATTTTCATATCTAAAGCCTTCAATTAAAATCATATTTGTTCCTTCTTTTAAAATTTTAAATCTAATTTTAGTGAACAAACCATCACATCCATTATCACATATTTGACTAATACTAAACAGGTTATGTTTTAAATTTTCTACTAAAAGAACATTATGTACCTGCTTAGAAGAATTACCTATTGTACCTTCACCAATAATTTGACAACGTTTGTTGTCACCCAACTTGACATGCCATCCATCTTCGATTCTGGTCCACTTGATAAAGAGGTCGTAGTGTCCTGTCATGTGCTTGGAACACCTACTATCTAAGATCCATTTATCCTTCTTGACCTACAAAACAGTTTATTAAATCTATTTTAGGTACCCATTTTCTTTTGGGTCCTTGCTGGTTAGTACCTTTCAAATCTTTACGTTTATAGATCACTTTAGTGTCAGATCTATAATTCTTAGAATTCTTGACCTTTTGATAAATCCATGCATGTCTAGGTGCATGTGATTTATTTTATGTATTCTTTTTATTATTGAACTTAGCTTTTAAATTATTACAAAATTCTGTATTCAGCCTAGTTGTTTTTAGATTATTCAAAGTGTCCTCAAAATGTTCATAAATATCTTCTAATTCTACTATTTTAGCATGCAATTGATTATTAGTTTCTTTTAACATTTCCAGCTCTATTTTTAAACAAGATTTCTCTATTTGTAAGGTTTTATAACTGTCATGCAAAACCTTATTTTCCATTTTAATGAACCTAGCTTTATAATACAAATCTTCATATGCTTGTAATAACTCATTAAAAGTAACTTCAGATTCTACCTCATTTTCTGAACTATTGTTGTTCGCCATTAAATAGAGATGTGCAACTTCTGTTTCTTCGGATTCTTCTGAAGATGATTCCGTGTTGGAATCACTATCATCCCAAGTCGCCTTGTATGCCTTTCTTGAAATCTTCTTCTTCTAATCGAGTTCTTTGTCTTTCTTCTTTTCTTCCTTCTTTTTGATCATTGGACAATCCTTTCGTACATGCCCCTTCTTCATGCACTCAAAACAAATAATGTCATTTGTAAATTTATTCACTTTCTTACCTTATTTTTGAATGAATCTTTTGAATATTCTCGTTAGAAGAGCAAGCTCCTCTTCTTCATCTGAGTTGGAATCATCGAGGTCCGACTCCTCCTATAAAGCTTTAAATGTAAGCTCTTTCTACAATCTTCTTCATATTTTCCAATTGGACTTCATATGCCATGAGGCTTCCAATCAAATCATCCAAGGAGAGAGTAGAAAGATCTTTCGCCTCTTGGATGGTTGTGGTCTTTGGAGACCAATCACTTGTAAGGGATCTTAAGATCTTCCTTACAAACTGCTCCTCCTTCAGCTTGACTCCAAGATTCCTCAATGGATTTATGATTTCTACAAATCTTGCGTACATTCCTTCGATTGTTTCACCTTTCTGCATCCTGAAACACTCATAGTTTCTGCTAGAATAGAAATATGTGTTTCTTTTACCTTACTCATACCTTCGTAGGTGACTTGCAGTGTGTTCCATATCTCGTATGTGAACTCACATGCACAGATATGGTTAAACACTTCCCTTGATAACGAACAATAGAGTGCATTCCCGCAATCCTTTTCTTTTGTTCTGTAGTCCAAACAACACCTTCCTGTAGCTCCGGATCGATGCACTTCTCTTGGATAAGCATCCATGAGTCCTCATCCATGGCCTTGAGGAAGATTTGCATCCTTTTCTTCCAGTATCCCTAGTCCATCCCATCCATGGCCTTGACGTGTGGATGACTGTCCTTTGGTGCGCTTGACTGGAGATGCCATTGCGAAAGAGAATGGTTACTTCTTCTATTCGCAACCCGCTCTAATACGACCTGTAGGATCTGTAAATCACAACCACACTAGAAGGGGGTGATGAATAGTGTGGTAAAAAAAAAATTGCAACACAAAACAAACCACAAAATGCACAACATATATAGTGGTTCCCCTCACTTGGGTACTCCACTACCTAAGTCTGCCGACTTAGGATTTTTAACCCGATTCCCTCAACCCAGAGGGAATCGATTTACTAAATTCTGAGGTAATTAACGGGTTACCTCAACCCAATTATAAGATATAGAAAAGAAATAAAAATGCAGGTGTAAGAAAAATATAAATAAAAGCTTACAACTAATCCCTAAGTCTCCAACAATTATATTGCTTAATTTGAGTATATAAATTTATCTAACAAGAAAATTAAGGCGTAAACAAACGAATTTTTCAGAGAATAACACGATCATCTTGAAGACTTGTTGCAAGTGGAGAATGGCCTTGAGAGAATTGCAACAAGACAAGCTCTTTTGCAGCTAGTAATTTGAGAAATGAAGGTGTAGGCAAAGATAGAATTTTGGCTTCTTGGTTTGTGTGCAAAAGACACTCAAGGAGTACTTATATAACCCACTAAGCACCTTCCCAATGTTTACTAGCAAAAACTAGGCATGGGGGTGTTTGATGAGACCACAATTGTGGGCTAAGTAAATGCTTAAATGCCTAATTATTAAATTAATATTTTCATATACATAGCATACTTGAATATATAAATAAATTAGTTTATAAATAAGGGCTTGCATGCATATTTATACATTCCATTATAGTAACATGCATTTCATACATTATTTGAGATAAATTATATAAATAACCCAATTTGCATTTTTTCCTTCCCGCAGAATGCCCAACTCCTCAACGCATTGCACGTGCCTCTTTGCGCTCCCACCAGCAGCCAACAGCGATCTCATCAAACTGCCCCATTTGTTGGAGAGGATTTCGGCGGAAGCAACAAACTGCAGATAAGAAGAGCGGCTAGAGGACGCTCGCAAGGCATCATTCACTCCTCTTGGCGGGGACTGCTTCTCCATCTTCTCCACCGTGAAGGAGGCGTGCACCGTGGACTTCAGCAAGAACTGTGGCCTCTGCTTCCTCAACATCACCCGCATCGTCGAAGCACACATGGTGACAGTGTGTGCATGCCATCAACACCTTCAATTCAATCGCCTGCCGCTGTCCCTTCACATCCACAACCTCTACGCACCAATATTCCCTCACCGTAGAGCGCTGCCAGGCTCGCACTCTAGCCCACATGCACGTGCAGCAGACCCCGCGCTCCATCCCGCTTGTGTGCTCCTCCTCTTCTTCGTCTTTGGTGTAGAAACTTCCTTTATAGTTTTATTATTTCGTCGTAGTATAGTATAGAGGGAGGTGATTACCAGTTTAATACAATTTGTTACTCGGAAATAAAGAGTTCCCGAGGTCGAACTCAGGGAGCAAGTTGTATTCTAGGGGTACAAGTTTCTTTTACAAAAATAAAGAAAGAGAGAGAGAGAGAATTTGTTGGCTTTTCTTCTTTTCTCTTTGCTTCTCCTCTTCTTCCTTCTCAGATCTTCTGCTCTCTTCTTTTGTTCTTCTTCTTTATCTGCAGTGGTGAGGTTCTTCTTCTTTTTCTTTCTTTCTTCTTTTCCTTTCTTCAGATCTTCTTCTCGTGCTCTTCTTCTTCTTTCAGTTCTTGTCTTGGCCTCTCTGCGGTCTCCTCTGCCTCGCCTTCCTTCTCCTTCCTTGCCTTCAGGACGTCGTCTGATTTTCCAATCAGACGACTTAAACCGCCGCTGCTACAGTGCCGCTCGGTGATCCTCCTTCCTTCAGCCTTCGTCTTCTTCCACGGTTCTTCTTCACCTGTGCCTACACACTTACACAGCTTGATTAGAGAGGGGCGAAACCTATCTCTACCCTCCCCCGCGTCTCTCTCTCACAGAATCCGCTCATAGGATAGCTCTCCCAGAGCTGCCGGGTAGCCGGGTACGGGTCGCGCTCGGGTCCAGGCCCACCGGCGTGCGTGGTGGGCGAGGAGTGCAGGTCAGTCTAAGTCGGGTCCGGGCCAGGTCCGCGGGGCGTGAGCGCGGACGAGACCGGGTAACCAGGCGGGTGAAGGGGACCTCACCCCGTGTGCTGAGGCAATAAGCCTCCAGCAATTTTTCGCTTTATACCGCTGCGCTCCTTCAGAGCCTTCCGAGGTGGGACTAAATGTCCCACCCCAATTTCGCGCCTGCGCGGAGGAAGCAGTTGGTAATCGCAGCGTTACGCGAGACCTTCGCGCGAGGGCTTCGACTCGACTGCAGCCTGGTACTTCGCGAAGGCGCCTTGCGCTGTCTGGGAGCGTAACCTGGGCGTGGCGCACCTGGGGCAGCAGGTGAAGAAGCTGCTTCGCTTCAACAATGGCGGCGACGAGCGCAGGTACCTGCCCACAGAAAAACGGCTTCTCGGCCCAATCAGAAACGCGGAGGTCGGCGGGTGTGCAGGCGGCGGGGCGGAGCCTAAGGGCTGCCCTAGGTCAGACTGTGGGTCGGGAGATGGGTTTGTTCGGTGGAGTTGCAGAGGGTGATTTGGGGGAAGTGGAGGGGCGGAAATGGATCAGGGTGAGGAGGCGGAGATTATGTGCAGGTCAGCGAGCTAGGTGGGATGCTGGAGTGATGGGAGCGGCTCGCCGGAGGATGGCCGGAGGCGGAGAAGGTGAGGGTGATTGGTCGGAATCGAGGGCGACAGTAGATGTTTAAAGTGAGGAAAAGGAAGAGGGGAGGAAGAGGAGGAGCTCTACCTACTTAGCAGGACGAGGAGAAGAAGAAGATGCCCGGGGGAAGGGGCGGCGGCGAGTAGAGGGCCGAAGAGGCGCCAGCTGGGTGCGGCGTGGCGCGGGAAGAGCAGGGGAAGAAGTCTCTGCTGCTGGTATTGCGGCAGAGAGAAGAGGAGGAGGAAGAACCGCCGGAGCTGGTGGGCGTCTGCCGGAGTGAGAAGAGAGGAAAGTTGGGGGTTTTCTCCGTCAGATCCGAGCTCGGAAGAACGGTGGAGCGACGGGGGTATTTATAGGGACCGAGTTAGGGAGGAAGGCGGAGGGAGACGACGTGTCTCCCTCGCCGGAGGACGCCGGAGATGGAAACCCATACCATCCGTGCGTTCGCACGGCCGGTATGGTGGGTTACAGCGACCAGGGGGGTGTCCCTGCGACGGCTGACGACGCAGGGCACCCCCGGTTTACTTGCCAGACTCTCCCCCTCACCCTGCGCGGCAGGTTTTGCAGGGAGGACCTGAACGCAAAGAACGAAGGAGAGTTAGGGGCCAAAATGCGAGGGTTCAAAAGTTGAGGGCCAAAAAGTAAATATATGAGGACCAAAGTGTAAAGTTGGTCAAGAAGGTTTCTTCTTAGGCTCAAGTTTTTATACATGACTAATTAGGACCTAAGGAATCTGATGGTGAATTTTATTTCTAGATTAAACCTTGTTTGACTGGTCAATTTACGCAAAAACCCAAATTAAGTTATTAATTGGATATGGTTCTCAATGTAGGTCAAGATGGGTTCCTAAGGTCAAATTGAAGGTTCTAAACCCTAGAGATTATTTTTCTATGAATTTTAGAGGGTTTATTCCATTTTTTATTTGCCTTGAACCTCGTGAATTGAAGTGGATTTGTTTTAGGGTTACAGATTATCATTTAGTTCCTTGGAATTACTGTAGCCCTTGCCAGATTATCTCATCCCACTTTTATTCTTATTAGGTTGCTTTGACCTATGTTTGGACCCTGAATTACCCTGTATGCAGATTATACTGGTAAAATTGCATTTTTACCCCTTATGACTTATTTTCTCCTTAAACTCAGAATTCTCTGAGTTAAGCCTTTCCTTGAGTTATGTAGGAGCTTTTATCCTTTGTATTGGGTCAAAATGAGCTAGTTATGGCTCATGATGAGGTTCTCATCAGTCTTCTTCCCATGCCTCCACAGTTTGCTGCAAAGAACCCAAAGCTCCTCAGGCCACATGCGCCACCATCACACACAATCTCCCTCGCCTAAGCGCCACCCTCACGCGTTGCCTGCCCCGCTCTCCCCTCCACCCGTGCGCATGCCTCTGTATTTCCAGCAACCTATGCGTACCCCTTCACATGCACCTTCAGTAGCAGCGCCACCCCTGCCAACCACCTCCTCCGACCAGCAGCCTCCGATGACCATCGACCGCCCATCACTGCCACCTCAAAGCTCTCGTTGTAACGCACCTCCACCGAACTCCAGCCAGCCGACGGTTACTTCTCCACGCGTACGAGCAAGAGAGAAGGGAAATCCCCTATTTCCTCTCCTATTAATAATTACGTTAAATGCCATTGTAGAGAATACTATTCATTTATTTATCTCCTTATTATATTAAGACAAAATTGCATGAATGTCCCTCAGGTTTAATTGAATGACGAATAGTGCATTTATCTCTTAACTAATCAAGTATGGGATATTGATTATAGGGAATGGGTTTGGTTTTGATTTATGTTGATGATATTTGTCAGTACTACGATTATGATTCACATTTTCCATAGTGGTGATTTTACATATAGCCACCCTATATTCTTAAGTAATTACATAAATGCTAAACTTATGTTGAAAATGAAGTGCAATAACTAGCATGCATGCTCACTGAGATTCCCGAATAAATGAAGCACAACACACTACTTTAATAGGCTAATTTCTCCCTGTGGAGACGTCCTAACTATTTTCATGGTTAGATTCTGAGAATTAAAATGTTTTGAAAAGATATTTTCTACCACACGATTAAATACAACGACATGTCATTTTATGTTAAAGTTTTCAACCAAAACGAAGATCGCTCTTTCAAATGGCACCGTTGCTGGGGAGGAAACACGCCTATTAATTTTTTTAGGAATTTTATGTTATTTTTATGCTATTTTGAAAGCTTTTCTGAATTACTAACTGTAGATCTTCTTCTGTGCAAAAACACGCAACAAACATGGCCGGCACGCACGACGGAGGTGATATTTTTGGTGGACCTTGACTCCACTTGGAGGCCAACAACAGGTGCTTGTGGGCCTTGATCCCACTCACATAGGCATACGGAGGAGCATTTTTCTGATTTAGTCATTAGATCTTAGTTTAAGTTTAGTTTAGATAGACATTAGAACTTAATTTCTATTTTTGGACCCTTGTTGGGCATTTTTAGGAATGTGTTCCCAGTGTTTCTTTATTTCTTATCGCTCTTATATGCGGGAGCGTATTTTTGGGAGTGTGTTCCCATTTTATTTAGAGTATAGGATTATTTGAATTATTTGAACTGCATATAGGTTAGTTAGTTAGTTATATTAGGTTTGATTGCTTAATATTTATTTAAAAAAAAAATCAAACTACCTGCTAGAAGCTACATATCAATAAGGCAATCTGTAATTCCCTACTTGGAGGGGGTGAGATGTGCGTGACGTAAAAAATACGGAATAAAAAGATAACAATCTCACAAAATAAGCAATCACACAAGACACAAGTAATTTTTAGGTGGAAACCCAAACCGGGTGAAAACCACCACCTAACCCTCTCAAGTTAGAGTTTCCTGATCAACAAAGTTGATCAAATCCACTAAACCTAGTCACTTGAACGAGGGTGACTGAACCTCAATTACAACAACACTACTTTGATCGAGGGTAGTGTACCTCAAAACCCCTTCTCTTCACACGAAGCATTTTGTCACTCGAAGGAGATGAAAATTTGCAATGCGAATACCCAATACAAATAACAAAGATATGTTACAAAACAACATATGGAGCCAACAAAGATGAACTTAGCTATTATAGGTAAAGATGCTTCCCTTTGCTTGGAAGTGTGTCGGTGTGACGACGCGGGTGCGTGAACCATGCTTTGGCACAACAACTCTCTCGTAAATGCTGAGGGAGAGTGGGTGCACAACTCAGATGAAGATCTCTGGATGTAGAAGTAGGCTTGGAGAGCTAGAGCTTTCTTCTCAAGATCAAAAGACACAAATTGATATAAAACTGTGTTGTTTGGTGTGTCTTGGTGTATATTTGCAAGGCAAGGGTTCTCTATTTATAGAGGGCCTAGGAAGGCTTTAGAAGGCCTTGGAAGGCTTCCATAGCCGTTGGGTGCAAAGCCAAAGCAAATCAAGTCGGAATTAGGATCAATCATGACTCTGACAGGGTTATCAGACGTCTTGACTTAAGGTCAGACGTCTGATTTAGAGTCAGTTGTCTGATCTAGGTAGGTTGACCTTCTTAGACGATGTTGAATCAGATCTGATGTTAGAACAAGTCTTTTAAGACGTTTAGACATAAGGTCGGATGTGTAATTCTAGATGGGTATCCTTCCTGTTTTTGTCCAGACCTAAACAGGGTTCTAGATCTAAATGATCAGACAACAGATCGGTCGTCTGGCACAGGATCTGGACGTCTGGAAACTAAGTTAACAGCGAGTATAGATTTCCAAGAGAGTACAATGGCTATGACATTTGACATAGGTGATTTGGTGACTAACGAGACTCAACGTCTATTTATTGGACGTCTGGGAATCACTACGGACGTCTGGAAACTAATAAAATGTCAGACTAATGTTAACTCTCTAATAATAGGTTGCTAAGGCCAATGGTCATCTTATTGGCCATTTGGCAAAGGCATCAAACGTCTCCTAAGACGTCTGGACTAATGTCTGAACGTCTGATTCTAACAGACAGAACCTATTAAGTCCAGCCTGGATGTTTTGGACATCTGATCAAACAGTCAGATGTCTTAAAAGTCACTATCAAACGTCTGATTTCCAGATTGGACGTCTGATAAGGCTATCTGAACCCTATTTTGGTTTTTCTAAGTTCTCTATAGAAAACCTAAGTATCCTAGGGTTTGTGCAAGTATTCCTAGGACTATTATTAGGGTACTTTGAGGCTCTTTAACAAGAATCTAAGAAATAAAATAAAGAGCAACAAAAGAAATAAAATATAAAGTACAATAGAAAAGAAATCTATCATATTCTTCATCTCCTTCCTTCTTCATGCTTTCGCTCCTCACGAAGCTCCTCCGCCTTTGTCAAGCTCCTCTAATCCGCCATGGATGCAAGCTCGAACTCCGTTAAGCACCTGTCTCCATTTGCAATTAGACTTGAAAACTAAGACTCAAAAGCAAATGTTAAAAGACACATGTTTTGCTATCATCAAAATAAACGATCGTGGTGCTCTAGCACCAACATGATCATCTAGGACTGAATGAGCAGCATCTAGTTTATCTTAATTGCATTGTAGACATCCCTGCATTAAAGAAAGCTAGAGTAAGGTACGTCTTTTTCTTGAGCATCAATTACCTATCATGCATCTGCATTGAACCTAAATTTAAGACCACTAAAGTGCTTGAATCAAATTAATTCAGTGGTCACTTTAAAAATTGGGACTGCTAAGAGGTTGGACCTTAAACTCTGTGACTTAAAATTGTGTGCAAAAGGATCTTAGTTGCGAGATTTCAAAACTTAAAACATGAATGTATGATTGCGCACCTGAGACACTGTGCAACTCACACATAAGGTCACTAGATAAATTTCTACCTCTCCTCTTTGCACCACAAGAGAAGTTAGTCGGAAGTCAACAAGCCATCCACCAAGTTACTTCGGTTCCTTGTGCGTGGGCTCAATTCAAGACTTCCATCCCTTGCGAGTAGGTTGTAGGCACCAACAAAGGTCGGACTAGGAAGTGTAATTCTTGCAAAACTTGTTTGGCCACCAACTGAACAGCTAAGACCTCGAATCTACTAAAAACAGATCCCACTGTATTTTCATTTGTTTTGACAGTGGTAGAACTCTCTAGGAAGTTTCTGATTTCTTTTAAATCCTAAGAGAGTTGAACCTGTTTAATTGAAAGAAATAGACTATCCTTACTCCTATCATTTTAACCAGGATCCCATGTCTCGAGCATATCCATCCTTTGATGGGTATATTGATAATCCATGGGATCATTCATATTCTTATCTTGGGAGTACTGGCTCAATAGCTCCCACTTTTGAGCAGAGCCTAGGAGCAAGATTTTCCAACCCTCGAATCCCTACTACTATGCAAACACCCAACCCTCCCACCCTTCATGATTTTCCATATCGAGGTCGGACCGATACCCCTAGTCAACCAGAGCCTAATATTGACTATCCTCCCCAATCTGATGGTAGTAGCCTCTCCTCTTTTATGATCGAAATGCAAAAACAACAAAAGGAAATGATGGAATCTATGGGAGAGATGTTGAGGAATAGTCAACAATTGAACAAAGAAATTAGACAGCTTAGCTATGCTCTTCCTAGTAATTCTGATCCCTACCCATACGACCGTGATCATGAAAACAATTCTGAGGAAACCAATGACAATAGGGATCCCATTTTATGTAGCTATCACTTAGACTCTCCCAATGAGAAACAACCACTAGAGGAGAACAATCCTAGTAATTATCCACCCGTGCTATATTGGAGTCAAAAGAAAGGGAAGATGGTACCTCTTGAGGACCTTGACCCCAATGACAGTATTTTCCTTACCCCTGCTAACCCAGGTCAAGTTCATATTGTTCATATCACTTCTATTAATTATCTGGTGGAATCCCATTCTACCCTTAGTGAGCCTAATCTTGACCCTCTACTTAGGGAATCAACACCTACCATTCAGCATCCTGAGTATTTAAATGCACCTAATGAGGTGACCCTATGGGAATGGAGGATGAATTAGATCAATTTTGGTCTCAAGGATATAAAGAGTCTATTTCAGAGGACAAGGATGACCCAATGGAGGAACCCGGACTGAAAATATGGAGTGAATCACAGGGGGATTATGAGTTATTTGAGGACTTGCTCCTTGAGGATATAAATAATTTGGTAAAATCTGGATTCCTCCCTTCTTTCGATTTTGAGAGTCATCCTCCGCAAAACCACAATAGTGAGAAGCCTAGGGGAGACTCTTAGGAACAATATACATCAATTGAGGATTTATACCCTGAGAAGAACAACGAATTCAGTGATATAGGCTTTCTTCATAACATTAAAGATGATAATCGTCCTAAAGATATTAAGGATAATGACGTAGCACACAAAGTCCCCAGAAAGGATGTAATTGACAAGAAAGAACCTAGGGATGGATTTGCTGATAATTCTGATCTCACTACTTCCCAAGAAACCCAATTGTCACCAAAGCATGTTGATCATGAGTCTACTAATGAGATATTGAATTCTATTCATGACTCATCTATTGTAGAGGAGCAGTTGGAGGTTCATAAAATAATGAAGCTAGGTGAGGATGTGGAATACGAATTCTTATTGGGAATGGAACCTAAACAGCCTAAGAAATCTTTGGACTTAATAATTACCACCCAATCGCTCAGGCAATCGGTAGATTCCTTACCTAATCCTCGACTCAGGTCTCTACTCATATACATTCTTTCTGAGGAGAATATCAGGCCAGTACATCCTCGGGTACAATGGTGAGTGTGGATTGATGCTTGTACTTTTAGTCTCGCCATTCAAGGGTTTGAAACAATAATGTTTATATCTTTTAAAACCCTTCCAGCTTTGGAGGACCCTAGTTATCCTCCACTTATTCCGTTTTAGGAGGTCCCTTTTCATATTCCTTCTGTTATCTGTTTGTAGCTGATAAGTCCACTTTTGTGGACTATTATTTAGCCTAAGTACTATTTAACTATTTGTTCTTAGTTGTTAATTAATTAGGAGTTATAGGGTAATTCACCTTGGCCTGCATTTAATTTTATGCTTCAATTTTATATTTAATAACATATGTTATGATAATATAATTTATTTATTGAATGCAGGCTAGGTACAAGAATCAGGTGCTCATTTCTACTTCTATAAGACGTCTTGGACTTTGATTGGACGTCCGGAACTGCTATCACAAATTCATGGCATTACATTTTTTTAAGACGTCTGATGCTCAAGTTAGACGTCTGAAGAAGAAACCGCCCGTGCTTATCTGCTGTTCCAACCACTCGCGATCGTCGCGAGTAGTTGGAGACACTTGCAGTCGAAGGAAAAGGAGGAGGTTTTTGTTTAAAAAGAAGCCGCGTCCACCGAGGGAAGAATCTTCTCCCCCTGGCGGGGATCTTCTCCCTCTCCACCACCATGGAACAAGCGCACCCTATGTTTCAAGGTTGCACCATGGACCGAAGCTGCCCTCAACCTCCGCTCGTCTCGACGAGGTGGAGCTCGGTGACAGAGAGCACCACCACCATCAGCCGTTCCCTCCACCCTTACCACCTTCATCTTCTCCACTTTCTTCTTCAACCTCTTACTACCGCTCCTCCAGTCGAATCCATCAACACCACCACTCCTCAACGCCACGATCACCGCACACACACAGCCACCCCCTTGCGCAACGGCCACCAGGCAGCAGCATCACCTTCATCCTCCTCGCACGCACAAGCCTCCAGTAGCCACGCACAGCCATTCTCATCGCGCGTGCGTGCATGCGAGATTTCCCACCAAGCACTATTCATCTTCTTCATCACCGCCAAAGAACCCAAACAAGATGTCGCTCCTCCGCTACCAACCAACTCCATGCACCACAAAGCTTCACTCCAACAACACCATCGACTTCGCCTTGCCCTCACAAGGCCGCCCATGCTAGCGGCAGACCTTCCCGCCGTCCATGCACACGCATGGGCAAGCCACCGCCGGCCATCTCCGTCGATGCCATGACCACCAACACGAAGCCCGCATCCTGACCAATCTACTCTGAGCACCACGCGTTCAACCGTGCCCTCTCCTTCACGCAAGCACCAGGGGAAGTAATCCCCTGTTTTGCTACAGTGAAGGTTGCAATTAGTAATTATGAATAATGCCATTGTAGAGAATACTATTCATTTATTTATCTCCTTATTATACTAAGATAGAATTGCATGAATGTCCCTCAAGTTTAATTGAATGACGAATAGTGCATTTATCTCTTAACTACGCAAGTATCGGATATTGATTATAGGAATGGGTTTGATTTTGATTTATATTGATGATATTTGTCAGTACTACGATTATTATTCACGTACGCCGTAGTGGTGATTTTACATAAAAACTCCCTATATTTTTAAGTAATGACATAAATGCTAAACTTATGTTGAAAATGAAGTGCAATAACTAGTATGCATACCCACTGATATTCCCGAATAAACGAAGCACAAATGCACTAGTTTAAATAAGCTAATTCCTCCCTATGGAGACGACCTAACTATTTTCGTGGTTAGATTATGAGAATTAAAATGTTTTCAAAAGTGATTTTCTACCACGCGATCACATACAACGACACATCATTTCATGCTAAAGTTTTTATAAAAAACGAAGATCGCTCTTTCAAATGGCACCGTTGTAGGGGAGGAAACACACCTATTAATTTTTTTGGGAATTTTATATTATTTTGATGCTATTTTAAAAGCTTTTCTGAATTATTGACATTGGTTCTCTTTGTGTGCACGAATCAAACGACGAATGCGATGAGCGCGCACGGCAGAGGTGATATTTTTGGTGAACCTTGACACCACCTGGAGGCCAGCAACAGGAGCATGTGGGCCTTGATCCCACGCGCATAAGCTCACAGAGAAGCCTATTTCTGATTTAGTCAGTAGATCTTAGTTAGATTTAGTTTAGATAGACATTAGAACTTAATTTCTGTCTTTTAGACCCTTGTCGAGTATTTTTGGGAACGTGTTCCTAGTGTTTCTTTATTTCTTATCGCTCTTGTATGCGGGAGCGTATTTTCGGGAGCGTGTTCCCATTTATTTAGATTATAGGATTATTTGAATTGTTTGAATTGCATGTCGATTAGTTAGTTAGATTAGGTTTGTTTGCTTATTATTATTATTAAAAAAAAATATTCGAACTGCCTGCTAGAAGCTGCATATCTATAGGACGACCATCTAGGACTGAATGAGCAGCATCTAGTTTATTTTTACTGTATTGCATACATTATTGCACGAAGAAAGCTGGAGTAAGGTACGTCTTCTCTTGAGTATCAATTACCTGTCATGCATCTGCATTGAACCTAAGTCTAAGACCACTAAAGTGCTTGAATCGAATTAATTCAGTGGTCACTTCAAAAATTGGGACTGCTAAGAGGTTGGACCTTAAAATCTGTGACTTAAAATTATGTGCAAAAGGATCTTGGTTGCGAGATTTCAAAACTCAAAACAAGAACGTATGATTGCACACCTGAGACACTGTGCACCTCACACATAAGGTCACTAGATAAATTTATACCTCTCCTCTTTGCACCACAAGGGAAGTTAGTCAGAAGTCAACAAGCCTATCCACCAAGTTACTTCAGTTCCTTGTGTGTGGGCTCAATTCAAGACTTCCATCCCTTGCTAGTAGGTTGCGGGCACCAACGAAGGTCGGCCTAAGAGGCATAATTTGTGCAAAACTTGTTTCGCCACCAACTCAACATTTAATTCTAAGACCTACAATCTACTAAAAATAGATCCCACTGAATTTACATTTGCTTTGACAGTAGAACTCTCTAGGAAGTTTCTGCTTGTGTTCTGAATTCTTCTAAATCCTAAGAGAGTTAAAGCTATTTTGCTTAAAGAAATGAATCACCCTTATTCCTATCATTTAGATTATCAGAGTCAATACTTCCCATCTTTTAACCAAAATCCCATGCCCCGAGCATATTCATCCTTTGATGGGTACATTGACAATTCATTGGATCATTCTTATTCTTATCCTGGGAGTACTGGCCCGATAACTCCTACTTTTGAGCAGAGAGAAGGATTTTCGAACCTAGAATCCCTACTTCTATTCAAACACCCAACCCTCCCACCCTTCATGATTTTCCGTATCGAGGTTGGACTGATAACCCTAGGCAACCACAGCTTGAAATTGACTATCCTCCCCAACCTGATAATAGTAGCCTCTCCTCTTTTATGATAGAAATGCAAAAATAACAAAAGGAAATGATGGAATCTATGGGAGAGATGTTGAGGAATAGTCAACAATTGACAAAGAAATAAGACAACTTAGCTATGCTCTTCCCATTAATTTTGATCCTTACCCATACGATCATGATCATGAAAATAATTCTGAGGAAACCATTGACAATAGGGATCAAGTTTTATGTAGCTATCACTTACACTCTCACAATGAGACATGGCCACTAAAGGAGAACGATCAAAGTGATTATCCACCCGAGCTATATTGGAGTAAAAAATAAGAGAAGATGGTACCTCTTGAGGACCTTGACCCCAATGACAGTATTCTCCTTACCCCTACTAACCTGGGTCAAGGTTGTATTATTCCTATCACTTCCCCTATTGATTACCTGGTGGAATCAACACCTACCATTTAGCATCCTGAGGATTTTAATGCACCCAATGAAGGTGACCCTAAGGGAATGGAGGATGAATTACATCAATTTTGGTCTCAGGGATATGAAGAGTCTATTTCAGAGGATGAGGATGCCCCAATAGAGGAACCTAGACTGAAAATCTGGAGTGAATTACAGGGGAATTATTTATCATTTGAGGATTTACCTCCAAAGGATATAAACAATATGGTGAAATCCAGATTCCTCCCTTCTTTCGAGAGTCATCCTCCATCAAAACAGGAGTTGATATTAGAGGAGGACAAACAAAATAGTAAGAAGCCTAGGGGAGACTCTTGGGGACAAAACACGTCAATTGAGGATTTATACCCTGAGAAGAATGACGAATTCAATAATATAGGCTTGCTCTAAAATATTAAAACTGATCTTCCTTTAGGAATAATTAAGGATACCGATCCAACTCCTGTCTTCATTAATGAATCACATATACACCCCGACAAAAATTTGAGTGAACCAAACGAATCTGGGGATGAGCTGAATAATAATGATTCTGACATTTTGACCCTGCCATCAAAGAGTTGTAATTGGGAGCCTACCCTTGATTCAAATATGACTCCGATCATTAATGCTAGGTAGGGTAACGTGAAGTTGTCTACAACTGTTAGGGAGTATACACAATCTGAATCATTGTTGGAATTAGACCTAACACCGACTAAGCCCTCATTGGACTTAACCATTACTTTCCAACACTGCAAACAACCCTTATACTCCCTAACTGATCCTTGGCTTAGATCTCTGCTCATTTACATTCTTTCTGGAGAACATATCAGGCCAGTACATCCTCAGGTAGAATGGCGAGTGTGGATTGATGCTTGTACTTTTAGTCTTGCCATTCAAGGGTTTCAAATATTAATGTTAATATCTTTTAAAACCCATCCTATTTTGGAGGATCCTTGTTATCCTATACTTATTCTATTTCGGGAGGCCTCTTTTCATATTCCCTTTCTTATTCCTAGACCTCCCCAGGTAGCCAATGAGGTTTTCTGCTTTCATACCTTCTGGCGAGAATTTGGGATTATGTTGCATGATCAGCTCGCCAACATCCGTGGCTACCTGTTTTCTAAGCCCGTGCTGTTATGCATATTTTTAGGGCCTAACTTTTTCTGTCTAGAACAAGACTTACAAGTTCCTTATAAGTCTGGCTGCTGACAGAAAATGCAGTGCTTGTTGGGAGGCAACCTAGCATTCTAAATAACACCGTCGTCAGGTGATTTCTTTCCTTTCTCCCCCTGTTTTAATTTTACAATGAGAACATTGTAGGATTTAGGCATGGGGGGTGCATTTTGCATTTTAGGAAGTATTCATGCATTTAGGTTATCATATAAAAAAAAATTCTCTTTTCTTGAGCTGAATGGGTTAGTCCCTAGCAGAGTACCTTTATCATTGGAGGTTTTTCTTCTTGAATTATTTTTTAAGTTTAGAATCCAATACATTTACTTCACATGCATGTAGATTGGGTAATGGATCGTTGAAGAAAACCAATAAGCATTTGTAGTTTATTGAACCCTTGGACAGTTAATAGGGAGTCAGGCACACTATCTTCTAGCAGATCCACTCCATATTTGTGAGATGAAAGTAGAGAGATTGTTGGTGCGCTAATTCTAGTGCAAGGACTCTTAAGTTTTGGACAATTAGATGATGATACCTTAGAGTTAGGCATAGTTTTCACTCTCTGTTCTTGTGTGCGTACTTTATGTGAATTCCTGAGAGCCACCAAATAAGGCAGATACACAGAGATTGAGTCTTAATAAAGCTATGACTATGGTGGATGGTTATGACCATCCTTCATAGAGTCCTTGGCTGAAGGAGGGTAATAGTGTCAAAGGTCAAAAATATGCTTGTCCTAATCATTCCTTCTCGGTGCTGAGAATAGGCACTTCCACCAAATAAGCCACACAATTTCCTCTTAACCATCATCATCCCTAATAATGCCTCATAAATAAAAGTCTGTTTCGTGTTGTGTTGATTGAAAAAGAAACAAAAAGAAAAAGAAACAAAAAAAGAAGAAGAAGAAACAATTACAAAAAAGAAGAAGAAAAGAGAGAGAAAAGAAAAAGAAAAGAGTCCAGGGTTATCGTTGTAACGTTGTTTCTGAGGCAACAAAACAACTATCGCGATCCACTAAATATGACCCATACCTACCTTTCAGTATTTTTGATCGCCTGAATACTGGTTGAGGACTCTAACTTAGTTGTAGAGTTATTAGGACTTTAATTGAAGTGTGGATGTCATGTGAGGCCACCAAACAGTGAGTACAATTACTAAATCTGGCGAGATTTGTGATCTCAGAAAGAAAAGAAAGAAAAGAGTGAGTGCCAAGGAAAATCAAGAGAGCACAACTGTTTAGCCTCTCTCCGAGTTGACTTGTCTAATAGTCTAGATATCTAGAGTCTGTAGTACTAGACTACATGTAGCACCAGATGAGTGTGTGCCACCAAATACAAATCCATTCTACTCGATATCTCCTACCTAAGACAAAAGCCAGGGTCAAATTGTAAATGATCTTCTGCTTTATCCCCGAGGGAAGTAGTTACCTATCCCGACAGAAATATTTACCAAGGGTGAAGTATGAACTTCCAATGCAAATTGGCTTTTCACTTGAATCCGTTACCTCAGCTGCTATCACTTCACATTTGTCTGGATCTCTAAATTTTTGGAATAGAAAAAGAAGAAATCTTTCTGGTGACTTCTATTGTTTTTCACATTTTGCTAGGGACTAGCAAAACTTAGGCATGGAGGTGTTTGATAAGTCCACTTTTGTGAATTATTACTTAGCCTAAGTACTATTTAATTATTTGTTCACAGTTGTTAATTAATTAGGAGTTATAGGGCAATTCACCATGGCCTGCATTTAATTTTATGCTTCAATTTTATATTTAATAACATATGTTATGATAATATAATTTATTTGATGAATGCAGGCTAGGTACAAGAATCAAGCGCTCATTTTTACTTCTATAAGACGTCTTGGACTTTGATTGGACGTCTGGAACTGCTATCACAAATTCACAGCATTATAGTTTTTTAAGACATCTGATGCTCTAGTTAGACGTCTGAAGAAGAAATCGCCCATGCTTATCTGCCATTCCAACCACTCGCGATCGTCACGAGTAGTTGGAGACACTTGCGGTCGAAGGAAAAGGAGGAGGCTTTTGTTTAAAAAGAAGCTGCAACCACCGAGGGAAGAATCTTCTCCCCCTAGCAGGGATCTTCTCCCTCTCTACCACCGTGGAACAAGCGCACCCTGTGTTTCAAGCTTGCACTATGGACCGAAGCTACCCTCGACCTCCGCTCATCTCGACGAGGTGGTGCTCGGTGATAGAGAGCACCACCACTATCAGCCGCTCCCTCCACCGTTACTACCTTCATCTTCTCCACTTTCTTCTTGAACCTCTTGCTACCGCTCCTCCAGTCAAATCCATCAACACCACCACTCCTCAACACCACGATCACCGCACACACGTAGCCACCCCCTTGCGCAACGGCCACCAGGCAGCAGCATCACCTTCATCCTCCTTGCACGCACAAGCCTCCAGTAGCCACGCACTGCCATTCTCATCGAGCGTGCATGCATGTGAGCTTTCCCACCAAGCACTATTCATCTTCTTCATCACCGCCAAAGAACCCAAACAAGCCACCGCTCCTCCGCTACCAGCCACCACGACGCGCCACGAAGTTTCGCTCCAACAACGCCATCGACTTCGCCTTGCCCTCACAAGACTGCCCACGATTGCGACAGGCCTTCCCGCCGTCCACGCACATGTGCACACAAGCCACCGTTGACAGCATCCAAAGCTCCGACTGGCCGCCACCAGCCACCTTCGTCAACGCCACAACCACCAACACGAAGCCCGCATCCCGACCGATCTACTCTGAGCACCTTGCGTTCAGTCGTGCCCTCTCCTTCGCATGAGCACGAGGGGAAGTAATCCCCTGTTTTGCTATAGTGAAGGTTGCAATTAGTAATTACAAATAATGCCATTGTAGAGAATACTATTCATTTATTTATCTCCTTATTATACTAAGATAGAATTGCATGAATGTCCCTCAAGTTTAATTGAATGACGAATAGTGCATTTATCTCTTAACTAAGCAAGTATGGGATATTGATTATAGGGAATGGGTTCGATTTTGATTTATATTGACGATATTTGTCAGTACTACGATTACGATTCACGTATGCCGTAATGGTGATTTTACATAAAACCTCCCTATATTTTTAAGTAATGACACAAATGCTAAACTTATGTTGAAAATGAAGTGCAATAACTAGTATGCATACCCACTGATATTCCCGAATAAACAAAGCACAAATGCACTAGTTTAAATAGGCTAATTCCTCCCTGTGGAGATGACCTAACTACTTTCGTGGTTAGATTTTGAGAATTAAAATGTTTTGGAAAGCGATTTTCTCCCACGCAATCACATACAACGACATGTCATTTCATGCTAAAGTTTTTACCAAAAATGAAGATCGCTCTTTCAGTAGCGCTTGATCGAGTTTTAGAAAAGTCACGTTGTAGTACAGGCGAAAAAGCATTCAAAACAAATACAATTTTTTACTAGAATTTGAAAGTCCAAGGTCGAACACAAGGACTAAATTAGGATTTAGAAATCAAGATCACAACTTGAGAATTTGAAAGAATATAATATGCAAAAAAAATCAATGTTATAGTTCAAAAAGATAGGAATAAATGTAAGCACAAAATATTAAAGAAATCAATGTATGTGAGTAAACATAAAATTGGACGTCTGATTTGTGAATCAGATGCTTTAAAATGTTGGTGCTACAGTTCTTCTTCTTCTCCTTCTTTTCTCTGTCTCTGGTAGCCGCTTTCAATCTTCTTTCTTTCTCTTCTTCTGATTCCTTTCCTTAGACTTCTCTTCCTCTACCTTCTTCTTTGTCTCGGCTGCCTTCAGCTTCTTCTTCCTTCAGTTCCTTCCTTTTCTTTCTTTCTCTACCTTTTCTTCAGCTCCTTCTTCTTCTGCCTTCACCTTTTTCTTCTTCTCTCTGCTGCAGCCCTTCTCCTTAGCTTCTGACTTTGGCCTCCTACTTCTCCTTCCTTGGCTTCAGCCCTTAGCTTCCTCTTTGACCTTGTCTTCTCCTTCCCCTGTAGAGCAAAACCTACCCCTACCAGCACGAGCTCCCTTCTCTCCTCTCTCTCTTCAGTTTGCTCTCCCAGAGCCACTTTCTCGGGTAATCGGGTCGGGTACGCACCCGGGACCAGGCCCATCAGCGTGCGGTGGTGGGCGAGGTGTGAGGTTGAGTTGGGTCACCAGGTCCGCGAAGGAGTGGTTGCAGATGAGGCATCGAATCGGGTGAGAGGGGACCTCACCCCGTGAGTTAGAGGCAACCAGCCCAATACAGAAAATCGATTTATGCAGCTTTGGCGCTCCAGATGTTTCCGAGGTGGGACTATCTTTCCGCCTCTTTCACGCGTGCCTACAGCAGAGGGGCATCACTCAATTGCAGGTACAGGGATGACTCCTGCCTTCAATTGGCCACCTGGAGAGGTTTGTGAGAGTACCCCGCGTGACCTGGGACTGGATCCTAGAGTGGGCACGGCCTGGAGAAGCTAGCAAGCAAGCTTCCAACTGTACGTCAATGGCGGCGAACCCCTGGACTTGAAATCACACAAATGGCCTCATGACCACATTAAAAAGCTCAGGGAGCTTCGCCAAGGTGCAGCGAACATGCAGAGGTGGTCGGCGTGGCGTGGGACCGCCTGTGGTGCATGCCTAGGGAACACTGTGGCCGTGTATGTGGGTGTGTTCAAGGGCGCTTGTGGGTGAGTGGTGGAGTGTTGTGAGTGGGGGGTTACATTCAGTGAGTCGAGGTGAAGCTTATGGATCAGTTGGTGAGGAGGGAGATGGTCTGTGGAGGTGGAGCGAACTCGTCGGAGTGGTGGCCGGAGGTGAAGGGGATGATGGTGGTGGAGTGCGCCAGTGGTCGTTCGAGGGAATAAAGAAGGGGAAAATAGAGTAGAAGGTGAGAGGACTTATTTGGGAGTGAAGGGACGAAGAGGGAGGCATGGATGGCATCTGGCTCGCCGACGTCGGAGACGAAAGTGCTCAGAGAGGGAGGTCGGCGAGGACGAATGGAAGGTAGAAGCGTCGGTGGGTGCAGCGCAATGCGGAAGAGCGAGAGGAAGAGGAACCTGCCACTGGTATTGTTGCTAGGTGACGAGGGAGAGTGGGGCAAGTTGCCGGAGCTTGATGAGAAATTCGATCGGAGGAGGAGAGATGAAATTGAGGGGTTTCTCCGGCTGAATTCAAGCTTAGGAGATGCAGAATGAGTTGGGGTTTCTTAAATAGGTCCTGGAGGTCGGGTTTGTGCTTGGAAGCCAAGATTCCAAGAACGGGAAGTTCACCGGCAGAGGAAACTCGAGAGAGACCCAAATCTCTCATGCGTTCACATGAGAGTTTGGGTACCAAATAGGGCTTCTAATTGGGTTCACATTGGAGTAGATTTCTCAAAGAATCTCCCTTTCAATTTTGAAGGAGATTCTCTGAGAGATCAAGGAGAAATCACCCTTTCAAGCTTGTCAGAGTAAAATTCCCTCCACTATAATGGCGGAGGGACCTAATTGCAAAGAATGAAGAAGAAGCTAGGGGTCAATTGTAAGGATTTTGAAATCTAGGGGTAGAAATGTAATTGGGCTGGACTTTTTTGCAAAGTGGGTCAAGATGAATTTCCCTTAGTCCTAAATTTTGTTACAAACCTAATTTATACCTAAGGAATCTAATGGTGTGGTTGGATTTTGTGTTTGCCGTGTTTGACTGGGTAATTTACGTAAAAATCCAATTTAGGGCAAACATTTGTTTGAGACCCCATTTTAGGTCAAAATAGGTTCTGATGATCAAATTAAACGTTCTAAACCCTGGAGAATATTTTTATATGATTTTTAGAGGGTTTAGGTGAATTTTATCCTGACCAAAACCTTGTTAAATCAAGTGGGTCTGTTTTAGGGTTACATGAAGTCATTTAATTCCCAGCATTCACACGAACCCTTTTCTGTTTGAACCAACCCACTTTTTATCTTATTAAGACGATTTGACCTGTGTTTAGCCCTTGAGAAAACCCGTTGTTTCACTGCAATGGTAAAATTGTGATTTTCCCCTTGTTTCTTACTTTTCTCTCAAAATGGTTATTCAGTGAATTAAGACCTCCAGTTGATTATGTAGGAGCTTTTGTTCTCTTTTATGGATCAAAATGAGCTAGTTAGGGATCATGATGGTGTTCCCATCAAAGCCCCATGCCTAGCTTTTGCTAGTCCCTTAGCAAAATTTTAAGGTTTTAACTTCGATTCTAGACAATGAGTTCCTTAATGTTCAAAAACTATGATGAGTGCTTTCTTCTTTTGATTAGGTTAGAATGCCAATAGTAGGCCTAGAGGTACTCAAGTACCAACCAAGATATGGACCTGACCAGTTCTAGCCTCAGTCCACCGTGAACGTTTTTAAGGCCCACAGGAACTATCCTAAGGTTCTTTGGACTCCGTGGTCAAAGCATTAGTGCTTGTAACATATTTTAGCCTCGGTTTAGTTTGCAGTGCATTTTTTTTTGTAAGAGAGAGATAGAGGATTTTCTTTGTTTGGAGAGTTTTCTCTCTCTTTTCTTTATATTTCTAGCTTCGGATTGGCTTCTCAACATGGTCTGTATCAGATTCCTAGTCCCCATCATCAATCCTCGAAGGATCCCTAGCAATCGATGCTTCGTGGTAGCACCGCCCATGGCAACCCCCATAACCCTAGCTTTCGAGATTTCGAGATAATCGTGCCCATGGTGTTCTGTAGCTAAATCCAAACCCTGGCAATCGACATTTCGTGATAATGCCACCCATGGCATCTGAACCAGCATAGGGTGCTTACATGCCCCCAGTATGATATGTAAATATCCTAGGAGACAAGCACCAAGAAGACGATATGTTATTACGCATCTTCGAGGGGAATTTCCCACCTCTCTGTGCCAAGAACTCATCCAAATCAACTTGTGTTGATCGGTCACTCCTAATCCAGGAGACCTTTTCAGAATAACTTAAATGCATTTGCGTGATTTTGATACTTATGTGCATTGAACCAGGCTGTGTGTGGATTGGGGTGCTTAGGTTATCGAGTCCCATAAACCAGAGGTCAGTTAACGAGGCTGAATACTTCTTAAGCCTTAGACCTAATACTTTAAGCTTCGCATTTTCCCCAACTTCTTGAGGACTATCCAGATCTTAGCAGATACTTGAATTTTTAAGCTTAGGAGTCTAACCAAAGAGGCCTAAGATCAGCGCTCCTACTAATCTCTTTTGTGTCTCATTAGCACTTTTTTTCCTTTCATTTTCTTTTTCTTGCTATGGTCTAGACCTTAGTTAATCCCTTAATTTCTTACTAATGAATGTCTCTTCTTTTTATTTTCATTTTGTGCTCCATTTTGTTTGACATTTTTCACTTTTCCCCTTTTTCTCCTCATGATTTCCATGGCCTCAAAATTCTCTCTCCCTTAGAATTTTTTGTTCTTTTTCAAGAATTTTTTCATTTTTTTTGGTGTTTTTGTGATATGTGATTTTTTTGTTGAAACCTTTTCTTGTGAGATGAGTTTTCATGGCATTTTGCACTTGCATACCCCCCATGCCTATGATTTGCAATGTCCCCATTGTAAATTAGGTGGGTTAGAGTTCAGCTTAGATCATTCATTAGAATAGGTTTTGGGTGGGCGAATGGGTCGAGGTAACTGTTGTGAATGATTTCAAACTCTGGTACGGGTACCTGAGGTGGGGTCGGCTGTCCTAATGGATGAGCCCTAAAGTGCAATATGAATTCAGCATAGGAATGTCAAGAAAGGTTTTGGGTTTTTCAAAAATGTTGGGTTGCCTCCCGTTAAGCATTGAGTTTTACGCCATCGGCTGGGCACAATGAGCTCAGGGAGAATGGAGGGTAAAGGATATCTCAGCCAAATTTGTATCAGTCAAGTTAAAGGACGGTTTGAGTCTCTGATCGTTCACGATGAAAGGTTCTAAATCGTGCCTAAGTGGACTAATCTCGGTGGCTCCATTTCCAAAGATTCGTCGGATGAGGTATGGTCCGATCCATTTTGATCGTAGTTTTCCTGGGAACAGTTTAAGCTTGGCATCAAAGAGTAGGACTTTTTGACCAAGATGGAACATCTTTCTGGATATGTGCTTGTTGTGAAAGGCCTTAACCCGCTCTTTGTAAATTCGCGAGTTCTCATATGCGTTGTGGCATAATTCATCGATCTCACTCATTTGAAGCTTTCTGTGGGTTCCTGCCTTAGAAAGATCTAGGTTGCAATTCTGTACTGCCCAATAGGCTTTGTGCTCCAATTCAATGAGGAGGTGACATGCCTTCCCGTACACCAATCTGAAAGGAGACATACCTAGTTCGATTTTGTGGGCCGTCCTATAAGCCCACAAAGCTTCCGAAAGTCGAGATGACCAGTCTTTCCTGTCAGGTCGAACAGTAACCTGGAGAATTTTCTTGATCTCCCAATTTGATAGCTCAGCTAGACCATTAGTTTAGGGGTGGTAAGGAGTAGAGATTCGGTGTGACACCCCATATTTGGTCATCAGTGATCTGAACTGAGCGTTAGTGAAATGGGTCCCTCCATCAGAGATTATAGCACGTGGAATCCCAAACCGCGAAAAGATGTTCTGATGAATGAATTTGATAACCACCTTATGATCATTGGTTCGGGTCGGAATGGCTTCGATCCATTTGGACACGTAGTCAACAGCGAGTAGAATGTACTTGAAGCCGTCTGAAACAGGAAAGGGTCCCATAAAATCAATCCCCCATACGTCGAAGATTTCACATACGAGAATCAGCTGTAAGGGCATCATATCACGATGACTCATGTTGCCTAAGGTCTGGCAACGAGTGCATGCCCTACAGTGATTGTATGCATCTTTGAAAATAGTGGGGAAAAAGAGGCCGCATTGGAGGACTTTTGCTTGTGGTTTTATGACTTGAGAAATGTCCACCGCATGCCTGGTCATGGCAGAAGGATAGGATGTCCTGAATTTCCACTTCCGCGACACATCATCAAATGATTTGATCAACACCGATGTGGAAAAGATATGGGTCTTCCCAAAAGTAATACTTGGCATCGAAAAGCAATTTGTCCTTCTTGGCCTTCGGCCAATCAGACGGGATCTAATGTGATGCTAGGTAGTTTACTATATCAACAAACCATGGAAGCCCTGTATTGATACTCAAGAGGTGCTCATCAGGAAAATCTTCCGTGATGGGTCTGGAAGGGTTGATGATCTCAGAAGGAAGGCGGGACAAGTGATCAGCTACCAGGTTTTGTTTTCCTGTTTTGTCACGAATCTCGAGGTCAAACTCTTGCAGCAGAAAGATCTAGCGGATTAATTGAGGTTTTGCATCCTTCTTTGCAAGGAGATGCCTCACAGTTGTGTGATCCGAGTAAATGATAACACGAGAACCTAGGAGATAAGATCTGAACTTTTCCATGGAAAATACTACGGCTAGTAGCTCTTTCTCAGTAATCGTGTAGTTACATTGAGCCACGTCAAGTGTCTTGCTAGCGTAGTAGATGACCACGGGTTTCCCATCAATTTTCTGCCCAAGTACCACTCCTACAGTGAAATCGGATGCATCGCACATGATCTCAAAGGGTTAAGACCAATCAAGGGACTGTAGGATCGGGGCTTGGGTAACTCGATCACGGAGGATCTCAAATGCTTGAGTGCATTCCTTCTAGATTTTGAAAGGTACATCCTTAGATAGTAGACTGGTCAGGGGGCATGCGATTTTTGAGAAATCAGGAATGAATCAACGGTAAAAATCGACGTGCCCCAGAAAAGATCAGATGTCCTTGATTGAGCTAGGCATAGGGAGTTTGGAAATCAAGTTCACCTTGGCTCGATCAACCTGGATGCCCTTTTCTGATATGAGATGTCCCAAGACAATTCCTTCAAGTACCATGAAATGGCTCTTTTCCCAGGAAAGAACCAGATTCACATCAGTGCACCGCCTAAGGATTTGGACCAAGTGCAGGAGTCAATCGTCAAATGATTCTCCGAATACCGAAAAGTCATCCATGAAGACTTCTAGATAATCACCTACCATATCTGAGAATATGGCAAGCATGCACAGCTGAAATGTGGCGGGTGCATTACAGAGACCGAATGGCATCCTTCGAAACGCGTATGTTTCGAAGGGGTAGGTGAAAGTGGTCTTTTCTTGGTCCTCAAGATGGATTGCCACCTGGTTATAGCCGGAGTACCCATCCGAAAAGCAGAAGAACCTATTTCCCACTAGTTTCTCGAGGATCTGATCAATAAATGGTAGTGGGAAATGATCCTTCTTTGTGGAGGAATTGAGTCTTCTGTAATCAATGCAGACTCTCCATGAATTCGCCATACGAGTCGGTATGATTTGTCCGATTTCAGTCGTGATCACAGTGAGTCTTGCTTTCTTAGGCACAACCTGGGTTGGACTCACCCACCTACTATCGGAGATCGGGTAGATGATCCCTGCATCTAACCACTTGATGATCTCCTTTTTCATGACCTCCTGCAGATTAGGATTCAGACGTCTCTGTATAGCACTGGAAGGTCATGTGCCCTCTTCGGTGTAGATACGGTGTGTGCAGTAAGAGGGACTGATACCAGTCAAATCATCGAGAGTCCATCCAATGGCTCTATGATGTTGTTGGAGAACAGTAATCAGACAGGATTCCTGGTCAGGTGTGAGTCTGGAGTTGATAATCACAGGAAACGTCTAATTGGAACCCAAAAAAACATACTTTAGATGGTCAGGAAGAGGCTTGAGTTCCAGAACAGGGTTATCAGCAGCAGCGAGCGGTTCAGGGTGTGTGTCAGGAGTAAGGGGTGTATCTAGGTTAGGTTCGGACTCCTCTGATTACAGGCTTTGATCCTCTTGTGGTTGATCGGAAGTAGTCAGGTTGTTCTCAATATACGGATCGTCAACCACAGCCTTGATGTCACATATTTGTTCTATAACACCGCATTTAATCCCTTGTTGGGCCTTAAAGATGTCAATCTTTAGTGTTTGGTGCCCGAATTTCAGTTCAATTTGGCCCTCCTCGTAATTTATATTGGCCCTAGCAATGGCCAGAAAGGATCTCCCTAGTATAATTGAAGTATCCCTTGGGTTTTCTGGAGCATCCATGTCCAAGACTACAAAATCTACTGAGAAATAGAAATCCCGCACCCTAACGATGACATCCTCAAGAATTCGTTTAGGTGACTTAATATATCGATCAGCCAACTGTAATGTCACCTCTGTCGGTTTGAACTCAGATTCCTCAAGATGGTCAAGTAGGGATGTAGGTATTAGGTTTATGGAGGCTCCTAGATCTAATAAAGCTCTGTCGAATTGGGTATCACCAATGGTACAGGAAATCAGGGGAGTACTTGGGTCTTTTGCCTTAGGTAGGAGTTTACTCAAAATTACAGAGCTGACTTGCTCTGACAGTACAATCGGACTCCCACTTTTGGTTCATGGCTTACGCTTGGGTGTACACATGTCTTTCAAAAATCATGCGTAAGTCGGTACGTGGTCGATCGCATCCATCAACGGGATGTTTATATGGACCTATTCAACGAACTTGACCAGATCCTCCTCAGGTGCCATGGGTTTATTTGTCCTCTTTCCCTTGGTCAAGGCCTTGGGAAATGGAACCTTGGATGGTTCCTCTAGAATAGGTCTAGGTTCTTGATCTGGGACAAGGGTGTCCTAGATAACTATCCTAGGGCTTGGGTTACTACTATCCGACTAAAAGTGGCTTGGGCAAGGTGGGTCTTGTGTTGCTTTGTCACTACGAGTTGTAACAGAATTCAATCCTGCCTGGTTTTGGTTTAGAGCTAGTAAAATGGGTGGCTGCTGCTGAAATCCTGCATACAATGTCGAAGCTTCCATCCCGTCGGGTGATGGAATAGAAGGGTCCTGATAAATCATGTGGGCCTGGCCCGGATTTGGGTTCATACCGCACCTCTGGTTCGGCACATTATTCGGATTTGGTATAGGTTACGAAGGAAGTGTGCCAAGTTGGTGGGAATTCGCCATCTAGGCGAGTTGATTGCGAACCTCTATGATCTTGTCCTTGTGCTGCTTTTGCATAGCTGCATTCATCTTTTGAATGTCAGCCAGAGTCTGAAGGATAAGAGTCATTTGATCTGTTTGAGTTGGCCCAGATTGATAGGTAGGGTTGGGCCAAGGCTAAGGCAGCTGATATGGACGAGGAGCTTGTGGACGGGGTTGATATGGTTGTCTTTGATTCTGATTATTTCCCGCCCATAGGAAATTGTGATGATTCCACCATCCAGGGTTATAGGTATTAGAGAATGGGTCATTTTAGATGGCATTGAGGTCCTCACAGGTCTGAGGAACCTCAGGAAAGTCAAGGAATGAGGGTTCAGAGTTCCCCTAGCTAGAGTAGTTTGGATCAGAGTTTCCTCCAGTCCTAGAGTCAGACAGGGGTGGATACGGGTCCATCCCATGAGAAGATCGGTGATAGATGTTATGCATAGCTTCCCTCCTAGAAGGGGGCTATGCAAACGGGTTTTGTGCAGAGGTGGATTGCTGCAAATGTCGAGTCAGCTCGTCCACCTTCTTCTCAATGATAGAGACCTTGTCAAACCGACTGGCCATCAATTCCAAGTCGATCGATGAGGACAGGCCCTACGTCTCATGTGCTCCCCTTGGATTCATCGATGCGTGAGCATTTGTCCGGTCGAATAAGCTCATGGAGTCATTATTAATGGAGTTCTCACACATATTCTCGAGAATCTCCCTCACAGTGTCTTCGTGTTGACCCATGATATTTCCTTTGCAGGTTGCATTAACGAATAAGCGGATATCTTCACGAAGTCCCTGGTAAAAAGGCTGGACTTGTTCCCATTTGGGAACTCCGTGATGGGGGCACTTTCGCATGAGATCTAGGAAATGGTCCCATGCTTCATGAAGAGGTTCTCCAGATTGTTGGGTGAAGTGTGTGATCTGGTGTCGTAAGGCATCCGTCCGACCAACTGGGAAGAACTTTTTCAAGAATTTAGATTGTAGTTCAACCCATGTGTTGATTGGACGCGTTTGAGTTTGATACCAGTGAGCTACTTTGTCCATGAGGGAGAAGGAGAACATCTTCATGAGAAGAATATCCCAATTTTGGACATCTAACCCGAAGGTCTGGGCCAGATGTTTAAGTTGTTTGATGTGCTAGAAGGGATCCTCAGAATTAATCCCATGAAACTTTGGAATAGCATGAATCATGTTGGGCTTGAGTTCAGAATTAGGACCTCCAGCCAGGATTTGGACTCGAGGTTCGATCACCACCGCAACGGGATTGTAGTGATCTCGCATCATAGGATGCTACAGCAAGTTTACAAAGTCTTGAAATAAATCATTAAGGCGCTGGAATTGGTTCTCAAGGTTATTCCCTTCTACTGGTTATGCCATGATGATGGAAGAAGGAGAATTTGGTTCAAATGAATCAGAGGAGATGTCTATGTGTTGAGGTTGCTGCACAAACACGGATGTCGAGGCCTGGCCTCTCCAGGAGTGAATCACTAAAGGAGGCCTCAAGGATGGTCTTAAGGACCTCCTACCAAACATGCATCGATGGTTTGGACGAGAGTAGAATGTGATGGACCTAATCAAGACACCCAAAAATTTGGATGACTATAGAGGTTCGAGGCGGATGATACCCCTTAGTCAGAAAGTCGTCCACCTGAGAAATACCTAGGCAACCAGAGAGGGAGAGTCCCGCAAAGACCCCTACACGGTAGAGCATCCCCACGAGTTATAGGGTTTCCCCCACCTGACCTCTCTTATCACTGATGTTCCAAGTAGACTAGAATGGGGACTTTGACCTCTTAAGTCTATCAGTTTTAATTAAGAGCAAGGGTGCTTAAAATTCCACTTGAACTTTAGACGTATTAAGTACCAAAGTGACCTAATTTCAAGGTTGGTTGACCCAACAAGGGGGTCAACTTCACCTATTTGTCCTTTGAGAAGTTTTAGGTCCCTTCTTTTTAGGATTCAAGTGAGATTAAGAGCCTGAGTTTTTAGGATTTTCTTGAATAGATCTCTTCAACCAAGGCTTAGACACACCTCTTTTTGGAGAGTTGATTCTTGCTTATGAAGGTGTGTCTCTAAAACTCTAAATTGAAATCCTTAGTTTGGCTCTAATCTTGGTCCAATTTAGTTTCCCAAAAGATGGTATCTAGGGCTCAATCAAGAAGGTGGTTGCCCTAGTTACCTTAAGTGGGTGCACAAATCAATGTTGTTGTTGAAATCAAAACAAGCAACTTTGGTGACTTAGCTAAAGATGAAAAGCAGGTAGCCCTGATAGATTTTATCTTATTTTTTTCCTTTTCAGAATGAGGGGCTTAAGAGAAAGAGATTAATTAGAAAGTACCTGCCCCGTGTGTGTTCGTTGTGCGGCCGCCTCCCTTTGAATCTTCTTCCCCTGAAACAATCACAACAGAAAGAGATATATCAAGTTAGTACCAAATCAGCAATTGTAATCTGGATTTCTAAATTGCCCGTTGCTCCCCAGCAACGACACTAAAATGTTTGTAGCGCATGATCGAGTTTTAGAAAATTCGCATTGTAATACAGTCGAAAAAGCGTTCAAAACAAATATAATTTATTACTCGAATTTGAAAGTCCGAGGTCAAACACAATGAGCAAATTAGGGTTTAGAAATCAAGATCACAACTTGAGAATTTGAAAGAATATAATATGCAATAAAAAATAATGTTATAGTGCAAAAAGATAGGAATAAATGTAAGCACAAAATATTAAAGAAATCAATGTATGTGAATAAACACAAATTGGACATCTGATTTGTGAATCAGACGCCTTAAAATGTTGGTGCAACAGTTCTTCTTCTTCTCCTTCTTCTTTTCTCTATCTCTGGTAGCTGTTTTCAATCTTCTTTCTTTCTCTTCTTCTAATTCCTTGCCTTAGCCTTTCTCTTCCTCTGCCTTCTTCTCTGTCTCAGCTGCCTTCAGCTTCTTCTTCCTTCAGTTCCTTCCCTTTCTTTCTTTCTCTACCTTTTTTCAGCTCCTTCTTCTTCTGCCTTTGCCTTTTTCTTCTTCTCTCTACTGTAGCCCTTCTCCTTCCTTAGCTTCTGACTTCGGCCTTTTCCTTCTCCTTCCTTGGCTTCAGCCCTTAGCTTCCCCTTCGGCCTTGTCTTCTCCTTCCCCTGCAGAGCAAAACTTACCCCTACCTGCGTGAGCTCTCTTCTCTCCTTTCTCTCTTTGGTTCACTCTCCTAGAGCCACTTTCTTGGGTAATTGGGTTGGTTACGTGCCCGGGACCAAGCCCACCTACGTGCGGTGGTGGGCGAGGTGTGAGGTCGGGTCGGCTCACCAGGTCCGCAGAGGAGTGGTTGCGGACGAGGCGTCGAGTCGAGTGAAAGGGGACCTCACCCCGTGAGTTGGAGGCAACCAGCCCAATACAGAAAATCAATTTATGCGACTTTGGCACTCCAGATGATTCCAAGGTGGGACTATCTTTCCGGCTCTTTCACTGTTACGACCCGGTTCCCGAATCCCTACGAGATACGAGAATCGGACCGACTCAACTGATCCCAAGACCCAGTCGTCCAACGAGAAAGTAACCAAAAGAGTAGTAAAATAAACCACATTCACCATGTATATAACTAGCAGTAACAAAATACAACAGTAAGGAAAAGAAATACTATAGTATACACCACCACAACAGTAAAGAAATAACATGTACATAAACATTAAGCTTACAATGAAAAGAGTACAGGGGTAATAGAAACTACTTACAACAACAGAAAGAAAAGTACAGTGGGTACTACACAAGTAACACTACTGGGCTCTACTAGGCCCAGTGCCCTCTGCAGCTGCCGACTCTGGCTGCTCAACACCTGGTCCTGAAAAGGTAACAAAGGTGACACGTCAGCGAAACGCTGAGGAGAGTGGCAACTAAAAGCTCAGAAACAGTAAGGTGGACAGTAGCTATTATATTTTTAATTTCTTTCTTTATATTTTTCCATTTATTCACTATTGAATTATTTCTCAGATCCTTTTCTTGATCTTGAATGTTCCTCATGGGAACGATCTTGATTGCAGTCTTTTCCGAAAAGTAGAAGTAGCACGTGGTGCTCTCCTAGCCGGGAGAGTCCCCCGTGGTGGTCCTACCCTCAGTCAAGCACCCCAAGGTCGCTGGTAGACGTAACGGTGACTATGGCACGCACGATAAACGCACGGGTAGCTACCCCACACTGGCACGCGGTTAGTTGTTTCTGTTAACAGGTGTACCCAAAGCACAACACGGAACTAGTATAGGGCAAAGCCCTCTCAGTAACAGGGGTCCAGCCCCTCCACAGTAACCAAACAGGGGTCTTGCCTCTCCATAGTCCGCACACCCTCGCCTGACTACCCTGGTTTGCCCAGTGGGCCTGACAAGTCTGTGTAGGAGAGCTAGCAGAACCCCGAGGCCCGTGGGGTAGCTAGTGCTCTCACTACACTAGTAGCTCTCCCCGATACTGTGTACACGAGGGCCAAAAGTCGGTACAAAGTGGCCAGACCTAACCCCAGATCCCTGGGGCGGCTAGCTCCGTTCTACACTAAACAGGGGGACAGTCGCTCTCCTTGGTACTCCGTACTCAAGGGCCAGCTCACTTCCCCAATTCCATTCCATTCACTTTCCAGGAGTTCTACTCCTAATTCCCCGTAGGGTTCGTGCTCAGCTAATTTAGGTTTCATCTTTTCAGCTTTATATAGCCCAAGTTCCCAACCGTAATCATTCATTCATAATCAGGTAGCTCTTAACCAATTACAGGCAGTTATCGTTTCCTTTCTACTTTTCCAAGACTGCAATGTATATGCATACAAGCTAGTTTTCCAATCCTAGGATTCATGTCATACCCTAGGATCTATCATTCAATCTATTTTTCCAGTCCTAGGATTCATGCAATATCCTAGGATCTATCATTCAATCTAGTTTTTCAATCCTAGGGTTCATGCATTACCCTAAACTCTATTAATTATTTCACAATTGCATAATTTTTGATAAATAATTGAAAGGGCCACTCCACCTGCAAATTCGGGAGTACTGGGGGCGTAATCGGTAAGCCCACACGCCTCCGCAACTCCCAAAGCCGCAATCGAACGGGGTCTTAACACAAGGATCAAAGACAAGGAGCTACTCAGAACAGCATACGATTACTGTAAACAGGTAGAGGAACTAAAATCTAAGAAGAACGAAACTTGGAACGCGGAAAACGTACTCCGAACGGACCCTAAATGGGTCAAAAATGACGAGTCTGCCCAAAATTAGACGTTTGGAACTTCTTCCAGACGTCTTAAATGATCGCTTAGGTCATACCTCGATCTACGCGGTCCTTCTGATGTCCAGAAGCTCGTTGAACCCTCTGGACTCAGTTTCCAGATGTCCGATTGTTACTTCGGATGTCTGGAGACCCTCTCCGTCGTTTGGTGTCGTGCCCAGATGTCTGGTCTGTGTGGGATGGCATGCCTTTGCGCCTTCCTGAGCAAGTCCTGCACACACACACACACCCGTTCTCGTCACAAAAGGGTGCAGGAGACTTCGGCGGAACGACTGCATGGCCATACATGCGAAAGAAGAAGAGGATAAAAAAATAACATACCTGTTAGATGTCTAGACCTTCCTCCAGACGTCTCCTGCGTCGTCACGTAAGTCCAGACGTCTAATTCTGGGAAATTTTCCCAGAATCAGAACCTTCTCGCTCTTCGCCCACAGCGCACGGCTGTACCGCGCGGCGCCCGCCCGCTGCCTGAGCTGCAGCAGCTCCTCCGCGGCACCACACGCTTGCTGCACACCCATCGGTTGGCTCTGGCTGCTTTGGCGAGCTCGCACCCTCAAGGTCGAGCTCCCTCTCCCTCTTGCAACAGCCCCTCCTCCTCACACGCAGTAGCCGCTGCTACCGCGCTCACCCGCTCGCTCTCTCGCTGACAGGGGGAGAATAAGACGGTGGAGTGAGGGTGAGGGAGAGTGAGGTGTATTTGTAAGGTACCCACGGGGAGAGAGAAAGAGGAAAGGCTGCATCTACAGGGAGGGAGAAAAGAGAAGAAGGAGGGCAGCGGGTTCAGTTTGCGCGCGCATGCGTGCAGACGCGAACCCGTACGCCGAAAAAATTTAATTCCAGACGTCTGGACCACTTCCCAGACGTCTTAAACGACGCTTGATGCCCGATTATAACAATATAACAAACTCAAAGGAAGTTTCGTCCCCGAAACTTGCTCTAACTAGGGTGCGGGAAAGAACGATATATGCGTAACAAACTCAAAGAGGACCGAAGCTGGTCCAAAAAGACGTACCTGCAAAAAGCTCCGGCTACTGCTCCCACATCACTGCCTCTGGCTCCCAGGTAGACTCCTCGTACCGCTGGCTCCTCCACAAAACCTTCACCAAGGGTACTTGCTTCCGTCTCAGACTTCGGATGGCTCTGTCGAGAATCTACACTGGTCGCTCGAGGTAGGTCAGGTCGTCGCCCACCTCGACGCTCTCGTGACTCAGGACGTGACTAGGATTGGCAACGTACTTCCTGAGGTTTGACACGTGGAGAAGGTCGTGCATACCAGAAAGCTGAGGAGGGAGGGCAAGCATGTAAGCAACGGGTCCAACTCGCTCCAAGACCTCAAAGGGCCCCACGAACCTCGGCGGAAGCTTCCCTGTCACTCCAAACCTCTCCAGGCCCTTCATGGGCGAAACACGAAGGAAGACGTGGTCCCCAACCTCAAACTGCACTTGTCTGCATTTCCGGTCTACATAGCTCTTCTACCTGCTCCTAACAGTGCAGAGTCGCCTGTGAATCTGCTCGACTACCTCCTGACTCTGCCGGATCAGTCTAGGGACAACCTCCCACTTGGTCCCCACCTCAACCCAACTAAAGGGTGCCGTACACCTCCGTCCGTACAGAGCCTCATAGGGTGTCATGCCGATGCTCGAGTGATAACTGTTATTGTATGCAAACTCCGCCATGGGCAAGTGCTCCTCCCAAGAGCCCCTCCAGTCCAATACACAGGAACGCAAAAGGTCCTCAAGTGTTTGTATCGTGCGCTTGGACTGTCTGTCCGTCTAGGGGTGGTAAGCTGTACTGAACCTCAACCGCGTCCCCAGGGCCTGCTGAAACTCAGCCCAAAACTGGGACGTAAAGCGAGTATCCCGGTCGGATACGATCTCCCACGGAATTCCGTGTAGACGTACCACGTCACGGATATACCTCTCTGCCAACTGTGCTGGTCCCAAGGTGACTCGGATCGGCAAGAAACGCGTCGAATTCGTCAATTTGTCAACGATTACCCAAACTGCGTCATGTCTTCGCTGGATAACAGGTAAGCCCACTACCAAGTCCATGGTGATGCTCTCCCACTTCCACTCCGGCAGTGGAAGTGGCTGTAGTGGTCCTGCAGGACTCTGATGCTCAGCTTTCACCTGCTGGCACACTAAACACTGCTGCACGAATTCACCCACATCCCGCTTCATCCCTCTCCACCAAAAGTCGTGTCTCAAGTCATGGTACATCTTCGTGTTTCCGGGATGTATGGTGAATCTGGAACCGTGTGCCTCAGTCAGGAGCTCTCCCAACAGCTCCTCGTCTCTGGGAACGCACAAACGTCCCCTCATGCGTAGCACCTGGTCTGTAAAAGAGAAGTCTCCAAGGTCTCCTGACAGTACTCTGTCATGCAAGGACTGCAAGTATGGGTCGGCCATCTGTCCTGTGATGATGCGATCTATCAGCTCTGGCCTTATCTGTCGAGTCACAGTCACTGCCCCACAGTGCCCCCGTAACTCTAGGGGTCGCCAACTGCTCATCTCATCCAAAAGGCTCCAACTCTACACCTGTAAACTAGTCAAGTGTGAGGGCACCTTCCGGCTCAAGGCGTCAGCCACCACATTGGCCTTTCCCGGGTGGTAGGAAATGCTGCAGTCATAGTCCTTCAGGAGATCCAACCAACGTCTCTGTCTCATGTTGAGCTCCTTCTGATCAAACAGGTATCTGAGGCTCTTGTGATCTGTGAAAATCTCGAAGGTCTCACCATACAAGTAGTGCCTCCAGGTCTTCAGCGCGAAGACGACAGCTGCCAACTCCAGGTCGTGGGTAGGGTAGCTATGGTCATGGGGATTCAATTGTCACGAAGCGTAAGTGACAACGTGACCCCTCTGCATGAGCACACGCCCTAACCCCTGCAAAGAGGCATCCGTGTACACAACGAACCTGCCACTACTGTCTGGGATGGTGAGCACGAGAGTCGAAGTCAGCTTCTCCTTCAGCTCCTGAAAACATGCCTCACAGGCATCTGTCCAAGCGAAGGGCACGTTCTTTCGGGTCAACTGTGTCATAGGACGTGCAATCTATGGAAAACCCCTGATAAATCACCTGTAGTAGCCTGCCAGTCCCAAGAAACTGCGAATCTCAGTAACCGTACGTGGTCTCTCCCACCTAAGCACTACTTCGACCTTGGCTGGGTCCACAGACAAGCCATCCCCAGAGATCACATGACCTAGGAAGGTCACCTCCCTCAACCAGAACTCGCATTTTCTGTATTTGGCGTACAACCTACATCGTCTTAGTGTGTCCAAAACCATCCTCAAGTGCTGTCCGTGCTGCGTCTGATCTCAAGTATAGATGAGCTGGTCCAAGTACGGTCCAAGTACGGTCTAAACACCCGATTCATCAAGTCCATGAAGGCAGCGGGGGCATTGGTTAGCCCAGATGACATGACAGAAACTCGTAGTGTTCGTACCGGGTGCGAAAAGTTGTCTTGGAGACGTCTGTCCCCTTAATCCTCAACTGGTGGTATCCAGACCTCAAGTCGATCTTGGAGAATACCGTGGCACCTCGCAGCTGGTAAAACAAGTCATCGATCCTCGGCAGCGGATATCTATTCTTGATGGTGACCCTATTCAGTTGTCGGTAGTCCACACAAAGGCGTAGGGTACCATCCTTCTTCTTTACAGACAGTACCGGGGCTCCCCAGGGAGACGCGCTGGTCCTCACAAAGCCTTTCTCCAAAAGATCCTGCAACTGAGACTTGAGCTCTCGCAGCTCAAGTGGTGCCATCCTGTATGGTGCTGTGGAGATGGGGCTGGTCCCTGGTACTAGCGATATCTCAAATTCAATCTCACGCTCGGGCGGTAGTCCTGGCAACTCGTCTGGGAAGATGTCGGGGTACTCTCTGACCACCGGGATACTCTGGAAGTCTGCCACAGGGCTGGGCTCTGCCACCACACAACCTAGGAAGCCATCACACCCCTGGCTCAAAAGTCTCGCCGCCCGAAGTGCAGAAATGCACCTGAAGCCTCCGTCCACTGGCTACCCGTGGAACTCGAAAGAAGGCAACTCCAGTATGGAGAAGACGATCTTTCTCTCAAAACAGTCCACCAAGGCGTGGTAAGCAGACAGCCAGTCCATCCCCAGAATTACGCCAAAGTCCTCCATCTGTATCATAATCAGGTCAGCGGGAAGGCTATGTCCCCCAACACTGACCTCGCAACCCCCGTACACCTCCTAATCTACAAACGGCTGACCACTCGGACCTCTGATCACGAACGGATCCTCTAACAGCACATAATCCTGCCCCAGACTAACCGTGAAACTGGCGGCAACAAATGAGTGTGTAGCGCCGGAATCGAAAAGCGTGTAAACGAGTCTGCCAGAAACTGAAACCATACCTGCCACCACTGATCCCGAAGCTCTGGCATCCTTGTGTGTCAGGGCGTTGATACGCCCCTCAGCCCTAGGTGCGGACGAAGCAGCCACACTCTACGTCGGATGGGTAGTTGCTGGCTAGTACCCTCCTCGTGACTGCTGTCCTTCTCCTCGCACCTGGAAACCGCAGCCTCCTACTCGCCCTCCAGTGCTCGGTGCAGGAAGCATCTGCAAACCTCCTACCCTAGACGGGCAGTCCCTCTTAATGTGGCCCGGCTGGCCACACTGGTAGCAGAGGGGAACCCGACTCCCGCCCTCAGTGGGTCCCTGCTGTCGGCTGGGCGGGGGTCCGGTGCTAGCAACTGGCCCCTGTCGAGGGCCCCCAAAGGCCACTGATGGCCCTACAAAATGTGACAACTCTCCTGCGGGCGCCACGTGTCTCCTCTCCCGCCGGCCTTGTGAAAAGTCTGGCTGATAGGGCCTCTTCCACCCACTGTCAGTATCTCAGGCGGACGGGTTGGTCTCCTCGTATGTCATAGCTGCCTCCACCACCCTCGAGAACGTAGGCAGCTTCAGGGGTTTGACATACCCCTGAATCGCAGGCTGGAGCCCCTCAGTGAACCTCCAAAGGCGCTCCTCCGCAGTGGCTACTGCTGTCGCTGTGAAGCGGGACAGCTTCAGAAAACGCGTGCGGTATGCGCTCACGGTCATCGTCCCCTGGCGGAGAGTATGGAACTCCTGCCTCCTCTGGTCCTGCCACGTCTGGGGAAAGTACTGCTCGTAGAAGAAGGTGACGAACCGGTCCCAGGTCGGCTCGTCCCTCTCCTATCCCCTGACCGGCCTCCACCACTTGTGTGCCGCACTCCCAGCTGGTACATGGCAAAGGCCACGCGGCACTCCACCGGGGGCGAAGGGTGTCAAAAACCCTCTCGATCTATTCGAACCAGTCCTCCGCCTCGGTCGGGTCCTCATCCCCCTTGAAGGAGGGGGGCTTCAGCTTCCAGAACAGCCTGAAAAGCTCAAAGTGGCGCTGCAGTGGAGATGCTGGTGCACCTCCAGGTAAAGAAGCCTCGTGCACAGAAGTGTCGGAGGAAGGTGGGGGCGGTGGCGGCCCATCCCCTCCCCTGTGTCCAGCGCCACATCCGTCGCATGGTCCCACAGAGGACTCCCCCTCCGCAGCCCCAGGGAGAGGCGCTCGTGGCGGCGGGTAGATCTCCTCTCGCACTATGCCTCGAATCAGCTGGGCGAGGTCCTGGGCTTGAATGCCCGGAGCAGTGGCTGGTCCACTGAGACGTCGACCCCAACATGCCCGCCCCTTCGACCTCGTCCTCGGCCGCGCCCACGGCCCGCCTCGCTACTCCCGCGTCGAGGCATCTCCTGCAAGGAGACGCGAAAACAGAATGGAAACACGTCAATATGGAACGATATCTAACGAAGAAGTCTAAGATCTTATGTCAAAAGAAACGTTGTGGTGGCAACTCTAGTTACAGGCACGTGAATTGGTTATTTTCCAGTCAGTTGGTTCACTTCTCGGGACGTCCTTGCTCTGATACCATCTTGTTACGACAAGGTTCCCGAATCCCTACGAGATACAAGAATCGGACCGACTCGACTGATCCCAAGACCCAGTCGTCCAATGAGAAAGTAACCAAAAGAGCAGTAAATAAACCACATTCACCATGTATATAACTAGCAGTAACAAAATACAGCAGTAAGGAGAAGAAATACTACAGTATACACTACCACAACCGTAAAGAAATAACATGTACATAAACTTGAAGCTTACAATGAAAAGGGTACAGGGGCAACAGAAACTACTCACAACAACAGAAAGAAAAGTACAGTGGGTACTACACAAGTAACACTACTGGGCTCTACTAGGCCCAGTGCCCTCTGCAGCTGCCGACTCTGGCTGCTCAACACCTGGTCCTGAAAAGGTAACAAAGGTGACACGTCAGCGAAACGCTGAGGAGAGTGGCAACTAAAAGCTCAGAAACAGTAAGGTGGACAGTAGCTATTATATTTTTAATTTCTTTCTTTATATTTTTCCATTTATTCACTATTGAATTATTTCTCAGATCCTTTTCTTGATCTTGAATGTTCCTCATGGGAACGATCTTGATTGCAGTCTTTTCCGAAAAGTAGAAGTAGCACGTGGTGCTCTCCTAGCCGGGAGAGTCCCCCGTGGTGGTCCTACCCTCAGTCAAGCACCCCAAGGTCGCTGGTAGACGTAACGGTGACTATGGCACGCATAATAAACGCACGGGTAGCTACCCCACACTGGCACGCGGTTAGTTGTTTCTGTTAACAGGTGCACCCAAAGCACAACATGGAACTAGTATAGGGCAAAGCCCTCTCAGTAACAGGGGTCCAGCCCCTCCATAGTAACCAAACAGGGGTCATGCCCCTCCACAGTCCGCGCACCATCGCCTGACTACCCTGGTTTGCCTAGTGGTCCTGACAAGTCAGTGTAGGAGAGCTAGCAGAACCCCGGGACCCGTGGGGTAGCTAGTGCTCTCACTACACTTGTAGCTCTCCTCGGTACTATGTACACGAGGGCCAAAAGTCGGCACAAAGTGGCCAGACCTCACCCCGGGTCCCTGGGGCGGCTAGCTCCGCACTGCACTAAATAGGGGGACAGTCGCTCTCCTTGGTACTCCGTACTCAAGGGCCAACTCACTTCCCCAATTCCATTCCATTCACTTTCTAGGATTTCTACTCCTAATTCCCCATAGGGTTCGTGCTCAGCCAATTTAGGTTTCATCTTTTCAGCTTTATATAGCCCATGTTCCCAACCATAATCATTCATTCATAATCAGGTAGCTGTTAACCAATTACAGGCAGTTATTGTTTCCTTTCTACTTTTCCAAGACTGCAATGTATATGCATTCAAGCTAGTTTTCCAATCCTAAGATTCATGCCACACCCTAGGATCTATCATTCAATCTAATTTTCCAGTCCTAGGATTCATGCAATATCCTAGGATCTATCATTCAATCTAGTTTTTCAATCCTAGGGTTCATGCATTACCCTAAACTCTATTAATTATTTCACAATTGCATAATTTTTGATAAATAATTGAAAGGGCCACTCTACCCGCACAATCGGGAGTACTGGGGGCGTAATTGGCAACCCTGCGTGCCTTCGCAGCCCCTAGAGCCGCAACGGAATGGGGTCCTAACACAAGGATCACAGACAAGGAGCTACTCAGAACAGCATACGATTACTGTAAACAGGTAGAGGAACTAAAATCTAAGAAGAATGAAACTTGGAACGCGGAAAACGGACTCCGAATGGACCCTAAATGGGTAAAAAATGACGAGTCTGCCCAAAATCAGACGTCTAGAACTTCTTCCAGACGTCTTAAATAATCGCTCAGGTCATACCTCGATCTGCGCGGTCCTTCAGACATCCAGAAGCCCGCTGAACCATCTGGACTCAATTTCCAGACGTCCGACTGTCACTCCGGACGTCTAGAGACCCTCTCCGTCGTTTGGTGCCGTGCCCAGACGTCCGGTCTGTGTGGGATGGCGTGCCCTTACGCCTTCCCAAACAAGTCCTGCACACACACACACCCGCTCTCGTCACGAAAGGGTGCAGGAGACTTCAGCGGAACGGCTACATGGCCGTACATGCGAAAGAAGAAGAGGATAAAAAAATAACGTACCTGTCAGACGTCTAGACCTTCCTCCAGACGTCTCCTACGTCGTCTGGACGTAAGTCCAGACGTCAGATTCTGGGAAATTTTCCCAGAATCTGAACCTTCTCGCTCTCCGGCCGCAGCGCACGGCATTACCGCACTGCACCCGCCCGCTACCTAAGCTGCAGCAGCTCCTCCACGGCACCACATGCTTGCTGCGCACCCGCCGGTCGGCTCTGGCTGCTCCGACGAGCTCGCACCCTCGCGGTCGAGCTCCCTCTCGCAACAGCCCCTCCTCACACGCAGCAGCCGCTGCTACCGCTCTCACCCGCTCGCTCTCTCGCTGACAGGGGAGAGAAGAAGAAGATGGTGGAGTGAGGGTGAGGGAGAGAGAGGTGTATTTGTAAGGCAGCCACGGGGAGAGAGAAAGAGGAAAGGCTGCATCTGCAGGGAGGGAGAAAAGAGAAGAATGAGGGCGGTAGGTTCAGTTTGTGCGTGCATGCGCGTAGATGCGAACCCGTACGCCAAAAAAATTTAATTCCAGACGTCTGGACCACTTCCCAGACGTCTTAAACGACGCTTGATGCCCGGTTATAACATTCCCACATGCCTGCAGCAGAGGGACATCGCTCAATTGCAGCTACGGGGATGGCTCTTACCTTCAATTGGCCACTTGGAGAGGTTTTCTAGAGTACCCCGCATGACTTGGGACTGGATCCTGGAGTGGGCACAGCCTGGAGAAGCTACCAAGCAAGCTTCCAACCGTGCGTCAATGGCGATGAACCCCTGGACCTGAAATCACACAAATGGCCTCACGACCACGTTAAAAAGCTCAAGGAACTTCGCCAAGGTGCTGCGAACGTGCAGAGGTGGTCGGCGTGGCGTGGGACCGCCTGTGGTGCGTGCCTAGGGCACACTGTGGCCGTGTATGTGGGTGAGTGGTGGAGTGTTGTGAGTGGGGGGTTATGTTCAGTGAGTCGGGGCGGAGCTTATGGACCAGTCGACACGGAGGGAGATGGTCTATGGTGGTGGAGTGAACTCGCCGTGGTGGTGGTCGGAGGTGAAGGGGATGATGGTGGTGGAGTGCACCAGTGGTCGTTCGAGGGAATAAAGAAGGGGAAAATAAAGTAGAGGGTGAGAGGACTTATCTAGGAGTGAAGGGACGAAGAGGGAGGTAGGGATGGCATCTGGCTCGTATCGCCGACATCAGAGACGAAAGTGCTCAGAGAGGGAGGTCGGCGAGGATGAAGGGGAGGCAGGAGCATCAATGGGTGTAGCACGACGCGGAAGAGCGAGAGGAAGAGGAACCTGCCACCGATATTGTGGCTAGGCTACGAGGGAGAGTGGGGGAAGTCATCAGAGCTTGATGAGCAGTTCGGCCAGAGGAGGAGAGATGAAATTGAGGGGTTTCTCCAGCTGAATTCAAGCTTAGGAGATGCAGAATGAGTTGGGGTTTCTTAAATAGGTCCTGGAGGTCGGGTTTGTGCTTGGAAACCAAGCTTCCAAGCACCGCAAGTTCACCGGAAGAGGAAACTCGAGAGAGACCCAAATCTCTCATTCGTTCACATGAGAGATTGGGTACCAAATAGGGCTTCTAATTGGGCTCACATTGGAGGAGATTTCTCATAAAATCTCCCTTTCAATTTTGAAGGGGATTCTCTGAGAGATCAGGGAGAAATCACCCTTTCAAGCTCGCTGGAGTAGGATTCCCTCCGTTATAATGGTGGAGGGACCTAATTGCAAAGAACGAAGAAGAAGCTAGGGGGTCAATTGTAAGGGTTTGAAATCTAGGGGTATAAATGTAATTGGGCTGGACCTATTTGCAAAGTGGGTCAAGATGAATTCCCCTTAGGTCCAAATTTTGGTACAAACCTAATTTAGACCTAAGGAATCCATTGGTGAGGTTGGATTTTGTGTTTGACCACGTTTGACTGGGGAATTTATATAAAAACTCAATTTAGGGCAAACATTTGTCTAAACCCCATTTTAGGTCAAAATATGTTCTGATGGCCAAATTAAAGGTTCTAAACCCTAGAGAATATTTTTATATGATTTTTAGAGGGTTTAGATAAATTTTATCCTGACCAGAACCTTGTTAAATCAAGTGGGTCTGTTTTAGGATTACAAGAAGTCATTTAATTCCCAACATTCAGACGAACCCTTTTCTGTTTGAACCTACCCACCTTTTATCTTGTTGAGACCATTTGACCTATGTTTGGCCCTTGAGAAAACTCGTTGTTTCATTGCAATGGTAAAATTGTAGTTTTACCCCTTGTTTCTTACTTTTCTCTCAAAATGGTTATTTAGTGAATTAGGACCTCCAGTTGGTTATGTAGGAGCTTTTGTTCTCTTTTATGGGTCAAAATGAGCTAGTTAGGACTCATGATGGTGTTCCCATAATTATCCCAAAACCTCCCCAGGTAGCGTATGAGGTTCTCTATTTTCATGTCTTCTGGCGAGCATTTGGAATCACGCTGCATCATCAGCTCGCCAACATCTGTGGCTACCTAGTTTCTAGGCCCTCGCTGTTGATAACACCACGCAAGGGGGTAGTAATTAGGTTGAATATGGCCCATCTTTAGAATAAAAGGCACAACATAAAGTAGAATAGGAGCATTGCATGCATCAAGTACCAAGATTGCTTATAAACTGTATTAATGGCCATTTGTGTAAAGCATGTGTCAAAGCAGGCCCCAGATGAGCAATCGGACCGCACGGATGGATTCAGAACGACAAACGGAGTCCAACGGACTCAAGATCGGCCAAATCCGACATTCGGAGCTCCCACAATGGGCCCAAGAAATTTTGACCGTTGATCTGGAGATCAACGGCCCAGAAAGCGCCACGTCGCCCTACCCCCACCGCTCGCACGCCCTCAAGCCAGCCAAGGACGAATCTCGGCCGTTGATCTTCGATTGAACGGCCGAGATCCGCGCGCTCGCCCCGGTCGCCGCGACAAAGCGCGGGCGTGGCGCAGCGGCTAGTGTGCACACCCGCATCGCAGCGACGCACGTTTGAATCGCGCGGAGCAGAAATCAAGCGCGAGCGAAGGGCGCGGCAAAATTGGGCCGCCCGATTAGCAGCAGGCGGCTAGGATCACGCCACGCAGCATGATGACAACTCCCAAGCGCCCACGCGCGCGCGCACACCGGGCGGAAACGCATGCGCGCCCGAGGCGCGATCTCAGCGCAGGAGCAGGAGGATCTCAGCCGTCCGATCTTCAATCGGATGGCTCTCGTTCAACGTCCACAGATCGCGCATGGAGAGAGAGCGGGGCGGGCAGCTGACCGGCGGCAGGAGGGCTTCACCGACGTATCTGGAAGCGGTTTTAGCGACGTTCTGGATGTCGCTAAAGCACATTCTTCTTTTAGGAAGACCTTAACTCTATTTAAACCCCCTTCTACCACCATTCAAGGCATACTCTCCCACTTGCAACTACTCCACTCCTCTCCTAGCTAGTTTTAGGCACTCTTGTAATCGTCGGAGACGACGAGCCGCCGACGGAGCCTCCTCCACCGCCGTGGCTGCCTCGTCGCTCTCCACTCTCTCTCTACCTCTCTCTCTCTCTCTTTTAAGCTTTCATTTACCTTTGTTGAAGCATGTATTTAATGTTGTAAACCATGAACTATGAATGCATGTTTAATGAAATTATTTTCCGTTTAGCCATTTTAATTTCTATTTAAAGTGCATGATCAAAACCAAGAGCTTTCTAACCCTAAACTCTCTCTATCTCTCGCTTTTCAAAACCGTCTCTTTCGCTAGCAAAACTCTGCCTTTTTCGTGACAACAAGTGGTAAACAAAATCCGATTTCCACGCCTCCCTGAGACCGACAATCGGACTCACCTCCGTTTACTTCTTTTAAAATCGACGTATCAAGTGCAACTATAATGACACCTCTTAACACACACGCACGAAGGCACGTCAGTTTTTGGCGCTGTTGCTGGGGAGGCAACGGATTTGTTTTATCACCTCCATTCCACATTCATTCTCACATCGTCTAATGCCCTATTTTCCTTTCTACTTGACGGTTGCAGGAATTCGGCGCATGGACGGCGAAGCAATGCATTCCGCGACGGTAGCAAGGGAGTAGGCGCCTCGAGGACCGATAGTGAGCAATCTCTCTCTCATTGTTTGCTTGCGTGAAAAAGCTAAAAAAATTGTAAAAAAAAAAAAAAACTGAAAAAAATTGGCGTGGTGAATGATTGCTTGACCCACATTCTTAACACATCACCCTACAAAAGAAAAAAAATGTACACTCTAATATGCTAAATAAATTCTTGGAGTGCTTTTTTTTCTTGAGTGGTGTTTGCAAAGCCACCATGAGTTGACCTGGGCCGCACCACTCAACCTTAAAATTGACTCATCTAATAGAAGCCGCATGATCATTAGGATGAGTACACTAGGGTTTTTAGAGCCTCTACATAATAAAAAGAAAATCTACTTTCATCAAATTGTGTGCAGAACTTGACGTGCCCACTGAAACTTGTTTGAAAACATTAAGACACGTCAACCCTAAAAAGTAATAAAGTAAGGATGAAACACTAAAAGACACCACATCCTAACAAATCCTTGCTTGAAAACCATGTTTTGCTAGAAGCACGGACTTTGAAAGTGGAAAATTAAGAGGCACCACCCCAATCAACGCCTCATCACATCACCCTAAGCACAAGCACTATCCTAGCCCTTTAAAAATGAGTAGACGTGCCCTAGGCAGGACTGAGTTAAGTCTCAAAAGGTGAGGTTTTGTTTGCTAGGCACTTGGCTTTCATTCCCTTGGTAGAATCTGGTGACTAGGCTGCGGGGCAGTGTCAAACGACCGCGGTTGTGGGGTCTATGGAATCGGAGGCGCAAGCCAAAGGAAGAACCTTCCCTGCAATCCCCTCGTAATCAACCTGGCCAGATTAGCCTTAGGAAGGGGAGTCCAGTGTTTACGGACTTAATCACCCTTTGCGAGATTTCTAGGTCTTCTAAGGAATACACCATAAGGACTAGGCTTGTTTGCTTGGTTGAGGACACAACTCTCTCGCATCTGTTCTTCCCACATCCCTCCATTTCTTCCAAACCATGGATTTCAATGCCTATCCATCTTACCCAAACTACCCCCAACAGGATTTGTATGCTAACCCAAATGGACCATACCCGCAGCCTACTTGGGCTAACCAACCACCAAGTTGGGGGTACAACCTTGAATATCCCTCTTGGCCCAACTATGACCAAACCGCACCAACCTCTTATTGGAATACAACCAACATAGCCACCCAAGGGTATGATTCAAATCATGGGGCTCCATATCTCGATTGTCCTAACGATGCCTCCTCATTTAGGTCCGACTCGCTCTACTGTGATAGGACCTACACTTTAGGAGAACACCAAGAACCCTAACCATCTCAGGATAATAACCAAGAAAGGTCATCTGAATTCAACAACCTTGCCTACTTGACCTTTGGATTAGAAGGAGTTCTAGACAAATGGAAATCAGAAAATGATCAAAAATCTAGGCAAGCCCAGGATCATCAACCTTTGATTTGGTCCTCTGATGAAGAATCTGACTGGGAGGAGGACTTAGAACCTCAACTATTCTGGAGTAGGACCAAACAAAGAATGATTCCTCTTGAAGAACTAGACCCTGAACATGATAGAATAGAGGACCCACCCAGGAACCTAAACACCAATATGGATTCTGATCCAAAACCTCAACCATACTCTCTTAACCTGGATTTCAAGGAGGAAATCCAAAGGACACCAAATGACACCATGTCAATTCTTGATAACCTCCAGTTAGAACTACACAGACAGAATCAAGAATTGGTTAAAGGGCAACATGCCATGTTGGAGTTGTTCCAACAATTGGGGGAAGAAGGCCAAAGAAAGTTGTTGCACACAACGCCATTCATGGAATTCATAAAGCAAGGACCTACCATGATCAATTGGACTACACCCAGTCATCCTGATTTGGTTCAGTCCACCATTGATACCCCTCAGAAGTTGGATAGCTCAGTGGATAAGGACAGTAAGGATTCCTTGGAACACAATTTGGGGAGCATTGAGAACAAACATCAGGAGGAAACTGAGAAGGTGAGGGGAGAGACCTTGGAATCTGAATCTAATCGGCCCAAGACAAGTAATCCGGTGGGAGTAGCAGCCAACGTCGGAGATGGAGAATGGAGTTACAATTTCAAAGAAATTGATTATGAATCGGTTAGAATCCCCATCACAAATTTGGAGGAGGGCCGAGAGAAAGAATATGATCTAGAGGATGAAATTGACCCTACCTCTAATGTAATCCCAAACAGTGAATCTGATACAGAGGAGGTTGAAGAAAATATTCTTGAGATCAAGGGCTTGGAGGAAATGAGCAATGAAAACATAGTTGCGGGAGAGATGGATTCGTCTTTGGAGAGAGGCCTCATGCTTGGTTGTAGGGCTCAGTATGAAACTCTGGACTTTGTTACCTGCCTTACCAGAATAAGAATCTCGCAACCCGAATGCACTAGAATTGATACATTTTCGATGGATTACAATTTTATGGGGACACAAGCTGAATATAAAACCTACATCTTTAGTGTCTGGCGTGTCATATTTGGGGTGCGTTCATCCACAACAACTTGTTTGCATGCCCACAAACTAAGAGAGATTCTGACATGGGCATGCATGATACAGAATTCCCGTCCCTTAGGAACGGGACTCCACCACAACCTTATTCGCATCTGTGGACTTCTGATTTTGGGTCTGATTAATTTTGAACATATCTCCTTGACCCAAACCATTCCTATTTGTGCACCGCCCAGCTGGAGGCGTTAAACTCAGTGCTTCCTGGGAGGCAACCCAGCGGATTCAGACTGATCTGGTAGTTTACGTCACTCAGGTACTATCTTTCTGAACCATTCTACATCCATGCATCTGCCAATGAGGACATTGTCCAACTTAAGCATGGGGGGGATGGTAAATTGCATAATCTTGAGCTTAATTAATCAGTCTGAATGAATAAATTAATTGATTAAAAAAATTTTGAATTTAGGAAGAAAAACTTAGGCATTAGAAACTTGTCAATAGTGGGAAATAATACACAAAGAACTTAAACACTTAGACTTTTCAGGCCTTCTGGCTTAATCAGCCCTGGTGTCCGTTAAAATATGGATTTAGCGACGAATCCTTGCAACTTTAAGCTATTCTAATCCACCTAATAAATAAGGTAATAAGTATACGACTTATCAACTCACCCTTTAACTCAGGAAAACTTTGAGTCTAGGCATCTACACACATTTTTGCACAGACTCACTTCTCGGAGATTTTGACAGAAATTGGGTAGCTAATGAACTCTCTAGGGTGGTATGGCTGGCAAGTTGTCGTGGGTAACAGCCCATTGGCAGGTTGTCCAGAACCCAGCCATAGGCCATTTCTTCTTCGCTGCCTCTAGGTACATTTGAGATTAGGGAAGCCACCTACGAAAAAAGAAAAGAGAGAAGAAAAGAAAATAAACCACACTTCACCGCACAAGTATGGCTGGCAAGTGATCGTGGGTAACAGCCCATTGGTCGGTTGTCCAGAGCCCAGCTCAATAATTGCACAAAAAAAGACCAAAACACCTAAGGACGAAGCGGGGAAGTAGTACAAGCCAGGGAGAAATACACTGAAAAATCCTTGTGTTGACCCCAAGTAAAATGAACGTAGGGAGAAAGCTACCAATCGAACAAATACACCTCCAGGAAAAAATTTATTTTCTTTTCCGGTCACCTAGAGGCGTAGAAACTCGAAGTCTATCTCAATTACCGTTAAGTGAGTCTATCACAACATTCACACCAAGATGCTTAGCACTTAGGGTTTTGACCGAGTTTTGGGTGGGTTGGGTAGCCGTAAAAAGTTACCAACCCGCACTGAATTCCGAAAATTCTAAAAAGACATATATAGATATATACGTATACATATGTATAGTTATATATACAAAGCAAGGATTCGGGCGATTCGTATTTTAGCAGACACTCGGGCGCTGCTTAGTCTTTGTAGATTAAGATCTTCGTATATTTCCTCTTATTGACAAGTAACGAAGTGCCTAAGCAATTACTTCTTGAATTCTCCAAAGAAATAAAGGTTAGAATAAACCTTGCTAGGGACTATCAAGGAGTAAGCATGGGGGTATGATAACACCACGCAAGGGGGAAGTAATAAGGTTGAATATGGCCCATCTTTAGAATAAAAGGCACAACATAAACTAGAATAGGAGCATTGCATGCATCAAGTACCAAGATTGCTTATAAACTGTATTAATGGCCATTTGTATAAAGCATGTGTCAAAGCAGGCCCCAGATGAGCAATCGGACCGCACGGATGGATTCAGAACGACGAACGGAGTCCAACGGACTCAAGATCGGCCAAATCCGACATCCGGAGCTCCCACAATGGGCCCAAGAAATTCTGACCGTTGATCTGGAGATCAACGGCCTAGAGAGCGCCACGTCGCCCCGCCCCCACCGCTCACACGCCCTCAAGCCAGCCAAGGACGAATCTCGGTCGTTGATCTTCGATTGAACGGTCGAGATCCGCGTGCTCGCCCCGGTCGCCGCGACAAAGCGCGGGCGTGGTGCAACGGCTAGTGCGCACGCCCACATCGCAGCGACGCGCGTTCGAATCGCGCGGAGCAGAAATCAAGCGCGAGCGAAGGACGCGGCAAAATTGGGCCGCCCGATCAAGCGGGCGGCCAGGATCGCGCCACGCGGCGCGATGACAGCTCCCGAGCGCCCACGCGGCGCGATCTCAGCGTGGGCGCAGGAGGATCTCAGCCGTTCGATCTTCGATTGGACGGCTCTCGTTCAATGTCCACGGATCGCGCATGGAGAGAGAGCGGGGCGGGCAGCTGACCGGTGGCAGGAGGGCTTCACCGACGTATCTGGAAGCGGTTTTAGCGACGTTCTGGATGTCGCTAAAGCACATTCTTCTTTTAGGAAGCCCTTAACCTATTTAAACCCCCTTCTACCACCATTCAAGGCATACTCTCCCACTTGCAACTACTCCACTCCTCTCCTAGCTAGTTTTAGGCACTCTTGTAATCGTCGGAGACGACGAGCCGCCGACGGCGCCTCCTCCACCGCCGTGGCTGCCTCGTCGCTCTCCACTCTCTCTACCTCTCTCTCTCTCTCTTTTAAGCTTTCATTTACTTTTGTTGAAGCATGTATTTAATGTTGTAAACCATGAACTATGAATGCATGTTTAATGAAATTATTTTCCGTTTAGTCGCCATTTTAATTTCTGTTTAAAGTGCATGATCAAAACCAAGAGCTTTCTAACCCTAAACTCTCTCTCTATCTCTCACTTTTCAAAACCGTCTCTTTTGCAAGCAAAACTCCACCTTTTTCATGACAAGTGGTAAACAAAATCCGATTTCCACGCCTCCCTGAGATCGACACTCGGACTCACCTCCATTTACTTCTTTTAAAACCGACGTATCAAGTGCAACTATAACGACACCTCTTAACACACACGCACGAAGGCACGTCAGCTGTTACGCAAATTTTTAGGGCCTTGCTTTTTCTGTCTGGAACCAGACTTGCAGGTTCCGTATAAGTCTGGCTGTTGATAGAAAATACAGCGCTTGTTGGGAGGCAACCCACCATCCAGAATAACACCATCATTTGGTGATTTCCTTCCTTTCTCCCCCTGTTTTAATTTTATAATGAGGACATTGTATAGGATTTAGGCATGGGTTGGTGCATTTTGCATTCTAGGCAGTATTCATGCATTTTGGTTAGGTGCATTAACATAATATATATATATATATATCAGCTGAATTGGTTAGGCCCTAGCAAACATCTTTGTCATGAAAGTGTCATTGAAGATTTTCTTCTTGAATTATTTCTTAAGTTTAGAATCTAATACAGTTACATTCACTTGCACATAGACTGGGTAATGGATCTTTGAAGAAAATCAATAAGCATTTTTAGTCCATTGAACCCTTGGGCAGTTAATAGGGAGTCAGGCATACTATCTTCTATTAGATCCACCTCATATTTGTGAGAAGTAGAGAGACTACCGGTGCACTAAGTCTAGTGCGAGGACTCTTAAGTTCTGGATAATTAGATGAGGATACCTTAGAGTTAGGTATAGTTTTCGCTCTCTGTTCTTGTGTGCGTATATTGTGTGAATTCTTGAGAGTCACCAAATAAGGCAGATATATAGAGATTGAGTCTTAATAAAGCTATGACTATGGTGGATGGTTACGACCGTCCTTCATAGAGTCCTCAGCTGAAGGAGGGTAATAGTGTCAAAGGTCAGAAATACACTTGTCCTATCCATTTCTTCCCGGTGCCGAGAGTAGGCACTTCCACCAAATAAGCTACACAATATCCTCTTGACCATCATCATCCCTAATAATGCCTCATAAATAAAAGTCTGTGTCGTGTTATGTTGATTTATAAAGAAAGAAAAGGAAGAAAAAAAAAGAAACAATTATATTAAAAAAAAGAGAGAGAAAAAAGAAAAGAGAAAGGGAAAAGAAAAATAAAAGAGTCCAGGTTTATAATTTTATCTTCGTGACATTGTTTCTGAGGCAACAAAAACACCTATTGCGATCCACCAAATATGACCCATACCTACCTTTCAGTATATCTGATCGCCTGAATACTAGCTGAGGACTCTAACTTAGTTGTAGAGTTATTGGGACTTTAGTTGAAGTGTGAATGCCATGTGAGGCCACCAAATAGTGATTACATTTACTAAATCTAGTGAGATTTGTGATCTCGGAAAAGAAAAGAAGAAAAAGAATGAGCACAAAGGAATATCAAGAGAGCACAGTTATTTAGCCTCTCTCCAAGTTGACTTGTTTAATAGTCTAGAGATCTAGAGTCTATAGTACTAGATTACATGTAGCACCAAATGAGTGTGTGCCACCAAATACAAATCCATTCAACTCGATATCTCCTACCTAAGCCAAAAAGCTGGGGTCAAATTACAGATTATCTTCTGCTTTATCCCTGAGGGAAGTAGTTGCCTATCTCGATAGAAATATTTACCAAGGGTAAAGTACGAACTCCCAATGCGAATTGGCTTTTCACTTGGATCTATTGTCTAGGCTATTATCACTTCACAGTTGTTTGGATCTCTAAATGTTTGGAATAAGAAAAGAAGAAATCTTTGTCACTTCCATCACTTTTTACTTTTGCTAGGGACTAGCAAAAACTATGCATGGGGACGTTTGATGAGACCACAATTGTGGGCTAAGTAAATGCTTAAATGCCTAATTATTAAATTAATGTTTGCATATACATAGCATACTTGAATATATAAATAAATTAGTTTATAAATAAGGGCTTGCATGCATAGTTATACATTCCATTATAGTAACATGCATTTCATACACTATTTGAGATAAATTATATAAATAACCCAATTTGTTTTTTCTTCCCGCAGAATGCGCAACTCCTCAACGCATCGCATGTGCCTCTTCTCTCTCTCGCCAGCGACCAACAACGATCTTGTCAAACCGTCCCATCTGTTGGAGAGGATTTCAGTGGAAGCAACAAACTGTAGATAATAAGAGCGGCTAGAGGATGCTTGCGAGGCATCATCTGCTCCCCTTAGTGGGGACTCCTTCTCCATCTTCTCCACCATGAAGGAGGCGTGCACAGTGGACTTCAGCAAACACTGTGGCCTCCGCGTCCTCAACATCGCTTGCACCGTCGAAGTACACACGGTTAAAAAGTGTGTGCGTGTCATCAACACCTTCAATTCAACCGCCTACCATCTTCCCTTCACATCTACCACCACTACGCACCAGTATTCCCTTACCGCAGAGCACTACCAAGCACGCATTCCAGCCCGCTTGCACGCTCGTCCTCTTCTTCATCTTCTTCCCACGCCTCCCCAGTTTGCAGCAAAGAACCTAAAGCTCCTCAGGCCACATGTGCCACCATCACACACCATCGCCCTCGCCTAAGCTCCACCCTCGTGCGTTGCCTACCCTGCTCTCCCCTTCACGCATGTGCGCACCTTTGTATTTCCAGCAGCCTATGCGTACCCCTTCGCATGCACCTTCAGCAACAACGTCGCCCCTACTGGCCACATCCTCTGACCAGCAACCTCCAGCGGGCCATCGGCCGCCCCATCACTGCCACCTCAAAGCTCTCATCGTAATGCACCTCCACCGAACTCCAGCTAGCCGACCACTGCTTCTCTATGCACACGAGCAAGAGAGAAGGGAAATCCCCTGTTTCCTTTCCTATTAATAATTACATTAAATGCCATTGTAGAGAATATTATTCATTTATTTATCTCCTTATTATATTAAGATGGAATTGCATGAATGTCCCTCAGGTTTAATTGAATGACGAATAGTGCATTTATCTCTTAACTAATCAAGTATGGGATATTGATTATAGGGAATCGGTTCGGTTTTGATTTATATTGATGATATTTGTCAGTACTACGATTACGATTCATGTATGCCATAGTGGTGATTTTACATATAACCTCCCTATATTCTTAAGTAATTACATAAATGCTAAACTTATGTTGAAAATGAAGTGCAATAACTAGTATGCATGCCCACTGAGATTCCCGAATAAACGAAGTACAACGCACTACTTTAATATGCTAATTGCTCCCTGTGGAGATGACCTAACTATTTTCGTGGTTAGATTCTAAGAATTAAAATGTTTTGAAAAGCGATTTTCTACCACGTGATTAAATACAACATGTCCTTTTATGTTAAAGTTTTCAACAAAAACGAAGATCGCTCTTTCACTTATGACTCACAGATTTGGGTCCAGTGACCTTCATGTACCGATACTAGTGATTAGTACCGGTACTTGTAAGGTCCAGGCAAAAACCAAGTACATAAACAGTGACCACTTGGTACCGGTACTCATGATGGGTACCGGTACTTGTTCACAATTTAGAACTTAGGCCCAAACCTATGCCTAGCATGTACTAGTACTTATGACTAGTGCCTGTACTTGCTACAAGTACCACATTTTGTAAGTTTAAGTTAGTTTTTAGAGAAATCCAACTTACTCTAAATGACATGATTTTCAAAAAATTGATTTTGAGTTTTGAAACGAGGGAATGAACGATTTTCTGAACGCTAATTATCTCTACTTTGTTTTTAACTTCTAGATGTTGTTTTACTTGTTAGGAGACATACAAAGATTCTACAAAAATAATAAATACAAAAAAAATTAGTCTTTTAATCTTCTTCTTCCATATGCAATCTTGTTGCTTGCCTCCATAGGTTCTTTTGACCTGTAATGCTTCATAAACACATTAGATTTAAACATGATTTTTTTAACACCAAAACACAGAAGAGAAATGGAACTAGGTTCCAACACCCAAACCATCTCTTAATCTTGGGAAAGAGAAAAGGAAACAAAAATCAATTAGGATCCACTTGCCATATTTTCTTAGTAATTATCATTTAAGGGCAAAGTTTCCTAATTTGTGAAATTGATTTATATCTAATTGAAGATTGAGATGATTTTGATTAGTGATCGCCATCCTGATTTCCTGTACCTATTAGGGATTTACATTTAAATTCTCGACATCTTGGACTATTCATACTCTTGTTTGAGTCTAATGTGCCATATTTGATATCAAATTGGACTTGAGAATAGAGCCAATTAGGGTTTCCACATTAAGGTTTTGAAGTGTTAGTACACATTTTCCTATATTAAAGGAAACTAATCTTCCCTCATTTGTGTGACACCCAAGCCTTTGTCTGAAAAGATCTATCCAAGTAAACCCTAAAATCAAGGCTTTAAATTCACTTGAACCCTAAAATATGGACTGAATAACTTTAGAGTCAATTTTAGGGTGATTTTGGGTCTTGACCCAGATTTCATCCTCAACCTTACGGCAGGTCAGGTGAAGTTGATGCACTTTGTGGATCAACCAACCTCCAAATTAAGTCACAAATTGAATCAACTTCTAAATCAAGTCAAATTCAAGGCACAAATTAGGGCTAAAATTGATAGACTTAAGGTCTTAATTCGCACATTCCGGTCTACTTGGAATCTTAGTGACAAGGAAGGTCGGGTGGGGGAAACCTTGTAACCCGTGGGGATGCTCTACCTTGTAGGGGTCTTTATGGAACTCAACCTTCCTGGCTGCCCAAGTAATTTCAGGTGTGTGGATTGCTGATTCAGAGGCATCATCCAACTTGAAACAACCTTAGTCCTCCAAAATTTTTTAGGACACATCCAGTCCCTCACCTATTCTCTAGTACACATACATAGGAAAGGTCCCTAGGTCTGACCTAGAGGCCTCCATTAGAGTTAAGCTTCTGTGGGAATTCTGATTTGATCAGATCAATTCAATCTAGACCTAAATTGGATTCTACATCCTAATCCACCACCTGATTTTAAAACGAAACTTGACAACATGGGAAAGATTTTCAATAAACTTGAATCCTAAATGAGCATGAAAGAGAAAATGATCAAGGCTGCCTTTAGACATAGGAAGAATTTTACAAAACCTCAAATCTATCTAGGAACATTCAGGTTAATGTGTTAGAGACAACAACCCACATTGTGAATCATTCCCATCTAATGTTGTCCCAAATGATAAATGGTTCAACCTGGGATGCCCTCGTAACAAAATTCAATGAATTATGGGAATTGCATAGTGATGGTTATGAAATGATTGTTGTTGACACCGATGCTCCCCGGCAACGGTGCCAAAATTATGATGGTTATGGTTGTTGTAAATGTTTGTTGGTAATAATTGTTGATCATGTCGTTGTAGTATAGGGTGTATAATATAACATTAAGGATGTCGTATAGTGGTGAGTATGGGTGAGTTCCAGTCATTACAACCATTATTATCATTTGCTTATTTATCTAATTTTTACTGGTTTTGTTCCAGGTCGTTCTCTGGGAGGCAATTTATTGAATTTAATTCGGTCACTCTTTGATTATCTCCAAAATTGTCTTCTTATTCAAAAAGAAACTTTACATTTAAAGAATGAATGAATGTTTTGTTTACCTAGTTACTAAGAAGTGCTTGCAAAAATGCTAACTATGAACAAGCATCAAACAATCTATTATTATACTCTAAACTATGTATTTACAAGTTATACTCTTAACACTAATATGTTAGTTCATACTACATTAGGATACCATAGTGTAAAAACTTAACTTACTAGTCATTTATTTATAGTGACATATATATCAGTTTTAGTGACAGATATAAACGTCGCTAAATCTCAGAAAACACTATATACAACCTAAAGAAGCAAACTGAGGTCTTTAGCGACATTTATAGTGTCGTTTTATTCTGTTAGTAATTATGTGGGTTTAATTTTACATATGTACAGAGTCTTTTCTATTGTTATCTCGTGTTATCTCTTCTTTTTTTTTTTTTTAAGTCGTCTGTCCTTTCATTTTGTTCTGTGTAGTCTTTCAGAGGCTGCGGTGGAGAGTCCTTAGTGTAAAATGTGTTTAATTAGCGGGCGCGCTTTTCGAGGGATACACAGCACCCTTAGGGTGGGACCAGACCTCTACTAAGCGCGCCCTAATCTCAGATTAGGTGCTTAATTACGTTTTCGTATCAGCGCAGGGCCTCAGCCCAACGCCTTCAATAAGTTCGCACACACTCGGGCTCCCAGCCCCACATAGGAATCACGCATTCAGTATTCAGCACATATCAGAATCGGGTTATTGGATCAGACGGAACAGGTGAAGTTTCGGGCGCCCGGCGCCATGACGACTAACTAAGCTATAGCATAAATTCTATTTATATAGCTGCGTTTCGTTTGCAGCCCACGATGTGGCGCTATTCCAGCGCCACATCGTGCGCTGGAAACCAGACGCAGCTGCGTCTGTGCGTGTTTTTGGCCCTCGATTTGGGGGCCATAAATTATAAAAAAAATAAAATAAAATATGGTAAATAAAATATTTACATAATACTACATAATTGATTAATTAATTTTGAATTTTAAATATATTTACTATATAAATAAATTCGCTAAACTAGGCTGATTATACAGGTTGATTTAGGTGATTAAATAGTTAATTACTTATAAAATAATTAGTAAATGGTCTAATTGACCTTAAACAGTTTTAACTTACATACTTAAGTATTTAATACATATTTTTATTGTATTTTTACGAATTTATTTATGTTTTATTTAGGCTAAAATAGCAATTCTATGTAGTTTATAATTAAAACTAAGTTACAGTAAGTTATACTAGGTATAATTATACTTTGACTAACTTAAATTACTTAATATATACATATATATATATATATATATTCCCTAGTTTATAGGTTTATTTACTTGATTATTGCTCTAACCTATTAACTTAGCTACTAAATCAGTAAATATAAATCTGTACATATATATATACATAGATCAGTAGATACATACATACTAGATTAGTATATATACATATTTTTACATAGATTACATATGTATACGAATTTCTGTACAGGTTTTATACATATTTACAGTATAACTATGTATCTAACTGATATGCTATAGTTATAGTTATAATACTATGAATGGGTGTATTTACAGTTTTAAAATAAGTCTATGCCATTAGGCTTTTGTATAAAGTTAGGGAATTAGAGTTGATTGATTTTTTTTTTATTTGAGTTTAGGCAGCAGCTTCAGCTACTGTCAGAGGAGATGGAGAAGAGAACAATGTGCTGTTTTAGTGTTATTTACAGTGGCAGTGGCTTAAGCCACTGTCAAATGGCTAACTGCTGCTGCAGTTAGTCCACTTGAAGAGGGGGGAAGTATTCTACAGAGAAGAGGGAAATTTAGAGAAGAAGGGAGTTTAGAGAAGAGGGGAATGTAGCTACTATATGCAGCATGTTGCTGTATAACTAGGAACAAGATAAAATTCAAAACAAACTAAACATTGAAGAGATGAAATCCAAATCTGAAAGGGGTTTAAATCTCACGAAAATCTCATGTAAATTCAGCTCAAATACTCATTAGGAAAAACCTTATCAGAAGCATCCTTTCAGATCAAAACTCAAATGGCATTGAGTTAGTCTTCCTAATGCCATTGACAGCATGAAGGAAGACTTAGCTCAATCAATTAAAACCAAAGAAACACAATCCCAGTTTCTTGCAACCTGAAGGAGTATGGAAAACTCCTTAGGTTAGAGAATCACCATACAGAAATGATCATCAACACAAATAGTGCATGGCAGTTCTGAAATAGCAAAAAGAGACTAAGAATGCATTAAGGAAATTTAATGGAAGCTGGCGAATGCATTCAAAACAAGGTATAAACAGAATTATGAAAGGCTCTTCTGATTGGTTCTCTGTCACCAGAGAACTTCTCAGAATCCTTGCCTACAATGAAAACCAAAAATCCTTTCAATTTGTCAGATCTGTCAAAACATTTCAGAGAGTAAAAATCCTTTAAAATCCAGATCAAAAGTGCTCTGACAAACTGAGGCAATCCATTTAAAACAGAGGGGCTTTTATGAAACAAATGGAATGAGTGAGAAGCCCCAAATGGTGCTTGTGACGCCACTTTCAGATCTGAGGCAGTGTGCCATCAGATCTGAAATTGGGTCAGGATGTGTGGGTGATTGGTGAAAAATTCGTCGTTAAAAGGAAAAAAACAAGAATCAGAATCTGGATGATGGGAAAAACAAAACATGAAGAGGGAGATAAATTGAATAGTGAACAGATGATTCTTCCCCTCTGATCTGGACTGATCAGAGGAGGTGAGGGAGGGGATCTAATACTAATTCTACTCCTAAGACTAATCTAACTACAGCTAACATTAAACACTAACAATTAAAACTAAATCTATTCTAAACTACTGCAAACTAAATCTAACACTACTTGTGCAGAATTAAAAACTAAACTAAAAGGAAGAATGGGACCTATGGGTCCTTAGCCGGCGGCTAAGGAGGAAGAAAGGAGGAGGGTGACTCCAGCGGAGGGAAGAGTCTGCTAGTGAGACTCCAGGGTCGTCCTCAGGTGCTACGAGGTCCTTAGCGACGAGGAGGGTCGAGAGCAGGCGATGATTCCACAGCCGGTGGCTGTGAAATCAGGGTCTAGATGAGGAGGAGAGACTGGAGTGGAAGAATTGATCGCTAAGAGATGTAGGAGGGAGCGATCCCTTGCGCGCGACACCACTGAGGTGCTTAAATAGCAGCTCAGTGACTGAGATCACCGCAAGGGTGAGGTTAATCAGAATCAGGCCGGCGGTGAGGATGAGATGGGTAGAGCGCGCGGCGAGTCAAGAGAGAGATCTGACCGTCAGATGAGATCTGGGAAGAGAGGTGAACGCACGCACCGAATCGCGCGAAGGTTCCATTTGATTCCAGCCGTAGATCGAGATCAAAAGTGCGATGGACGGTCGAGAATGGCTGTGTTCTTCGCGCGCTACAGTGCGCGTGAAGAACACAGACTTCTCTCTGAAATGAGGGAAAACTTGCAGGAAGACCCTTAAACGAAGGGGTAGAAGAATAGCGTGCAGGTCCAAAAGTGAGAAGAACTATAACCGGAAGGGCCCTGCAGTCATACAGAAGGGTCCCTGCGGCTTGCAAAAAGGTCCAAGAAGGAGTTTTGAAGGGTATAAATGTAATGCATGAAGGACCTACTTGTAATCTATTTATTTCTAAGCCTAAATGATGTCCAATTGCTTTCAAATTTTTACATGTGCTTAATTGAACATTTAAGACATTGATTTTACTTCTGATTTGTCTTTTCAAACTTGTTTATGTGTTCAATTGATGCATGGATCATCATTTGTTCTTTAGTTTTCAGAATATCTCATTTTTGTGACCTAATTAGGAGATTTTAACACACATTAAAAGCTTTAGGTCTTTTCTTTAATTCCCACACTTAACCCTTTTTATGTGTTAATTTGATATTGTTTTGCTTAGTATCTAGCTTAATTTCGGCCTTTTAGCTATGATGAGTAGCCACTCATCACATAGCACAGAGGGTTTACATTATTTTACAAATCCACCACTCTAGGAGATACACCAATATAACTGATGGGAACACCATCATAGGCCCTGACTGGCCACTTTTAGTCAGGTTTGAAAGATAAATGCTCCTACATAACCATCTGAGGGCTATAACTCCACTTCAGGCCGTTTTTAGAAGAGAACAGGAAATTAGGGTTAATTATGTAATTTTAACATCATATCATAAAAGTAGAATAACCAAGGGGTTTACTAGGGGTTAATTTAAGGTCTAATGAGCATTAAAGTCTAATAAGTAGGTCCATGTAGACAAAAATGGGATTTCGTACATTTCGAGATCAATACAGCACCCAAAACCCTAATTTTAGTCTCGCTTAAATTACAGAAGTATTGTCCATATAAAATTTATCTAAACATTCTAAAATTCATAGCAAAATATTTCATGATATTTGGTATCCTTGATTTGACCTTTGGAACCTTTTTTGACCTTAAATAGAGTCAGAGACACAATTCTACCCTAATTTGGGTTTTTACGTAAATTTCCTAGACAAAATTGGTCTAAACTCAAATATAACATCACCATCAGATTCTTTGGATCCAAATTAGATTTGTACTAAAATTTGGACCCAATCAAAGTCTATCTTGACCTAGTTTGCATTTTAGTCCATTTAAACTCTATTTTTCACACTTAAGCCCCTAACTTTCAAAAATCCTTGCATTTAGCCTCCTAACTTCTCATCATTTCATTCATAAGGATCCCTGCTGCCATTAACAGTGTGAACCCATCAGCACCAACCTTCAATCTAGGATTTCTCCCTAATTTCTTGATCAATTCCTTCTAAAATTGGAAAGAATGATCTTGAAAGAATCCCCAATCACCTAAACCTTGTCTTGGGCTCCAATTCTTCTCGAGAAGCTCGTGCGAACTCTTGGATTTCAAGGATCTCTTTCCCTGGAAATCCAAGCTCCTTAAGCTTGTTTCCAAGCTTGAAAGCCTGCCTGAAGCCTTTAAAAGGACTACCATCGCATTGCCTAGCTCCTTAGTGAGTTCTAGCCCTAGAAATCCTCCATCTTCTCTACCTATAGCCTACTCCAAAGATAGCTCCAGCAACCTTCTCCCTTCGGTCTCCTCGCCTCCTACCATGTAATATAGGCAGCAGGTCAGCTGTCCTAAGCTTCGTCCGCGTCTCTCCATACCCGCGTGAAGCCTCCTCATCCTTCGGCCATCGCAACTCTTCTTCTTGGAGCACTTCTTCGTCTCCGGCTCTTGCCCATCATAGCCAAACGCCCTTGACTGACCTCCCTCGCCCTAAGTCTAAACTTTTCTCCTACTCCTCCACTTCATTTCTATGCACTAAAATCACCCTTTCAACTGATGTTCCGCCCGCACCCACCGTTGTCTTCCACGTCTTTGGTGTACCACCGGCGACCTTACGCAACCGCCACACCACACCAAGCCTCTCACCTCCGGTCCCAAAATCTCTTTCATGTCTTCATGACCAAAACCCCTCAAGTAATTGAGGAAATTGGCCTCTCAAACCCCCACCGAACATACACACCTCCGCACCACCTTCTCAAAGTCACCAGACCTCCACACACATTCACATGCAACGCCACAACCACCATCACGTTCACTACATCAGCACGATCCTCCTGAGCATTTCTGACATTGTCGAGAGGCCGTCTTCTTCGTTTCAAGTCACCGGCAGAGCACCGCCGCCACCTTCGTCATCACCAACCTCGTTCGCCCTCCTCCAGCCACGTTCTTCAACATCAACACTTCCAGGCGATACAAACGACTCCCAGGTTCTCTTCCAAGACCTCAATTGGAACCATCAGCCATGCCTTCGACTTTAATTGAACGTGTTTCCTCTTGCTGCTGCTGTGCAAAGAAGAGGGACAAAGATAGTCCCACATAGTCAATCGAAGGTGCCCCAGCAGTGTCTAAAAGGATTTTGTGACATCCACTGTTCATCTCAGCACACGGGGTGAGGTCCCTCTCACCATACGTGTACTCACTCGTCACCTGCTACACCTCACAGGCTAGTCTGGACCTCTTACCCTATACCCGGTACTGTTCACCCGAGTCTAAGATGATAAAGAAGGAAGAGAATTAGAGAGAGGGGGGAGGGTTTTGCTCTTGTGCCCTCATCTCCTCTCAGGGCTTAGCATCCTTGAGCTTCATAAGGCCCTTGTGCCTTACACACAATGCTGTTGTGCTTCTTCTGTGAGGCTTTGTACGAGGCTCTTTAGCCTTGGTTGCTGCTGTGAAAAGGAGACGACCTTGTGCCTCTTAAGCCGACCGGAAGCTTTGCCTATCATCTGAGGCCTTCTACTAGTTACTATGGTGTTATTTGAATAACTTTGTTAAGGGAGATTAATAGTTGAGATTTACTATGCATTTATTTGAAAACTTGTGAGATTAACTTTGAGGGGTTAATTTGGTGATTTAAATCACCATTTTAACCTGATCTTTTTACACTATTATTCTGATCTTATTAAAATATCATTTTGAATATCATTGCTTTTAATTGCTTATATTTCTTGTGATTGGTGAATTTAAACTATATACTTTCTCCCTGTGATTGACCTCAGACTCTACTTTCTGAATTTGAGCATATAAATTTAAATGATTTGAGCGATTTTGTCCTATACTATAACGTATTTCTTAAACAATGACGATTTCACCCGAACAGTAACATTGAGAAACATAGGTATATGCTAAGTATGTTGCACAAAGCCATCAATCAAAAATATTTCGATTCGCACTCAGAACTTTATGATGAATCTTGGAGCAATATTGAGGATCAATGTGATTTCCCAGAGCCTTGGTTCGAAAAAAGAGGTTGTTCTGAACCCCAACCCAAATGGAACCAGATTCGAACTTTGTGCATAATGACATACCCAATCAAAATGTGGGTTTGGAGGATCTAGTTGCAAGTGTTCCCGATTATGAACTGGCCATAGAGAGCCATGAAGCTGGTCCATCATGCCTTGATTTACCAAACACCTGTGATGAGCTTGAGCTAGAACCTCTTGAGGAAGTAATTTCCATACCTTATCCTGTTAAGGTAATCCTCGAGAGTGATTCTAACATCCCAATAGAACCATGTCCGGATTCTAGTGACCCAATTCCTACATCTAACCTAGAATCTAGATCTAAGCCTATTTGGAATGATAATGAGGCGCAATGTGACGAGAACCAAATTTTGGATCTAAATTTTGATTCTGGGCCAATATTTGATGATTATACCTCTTTAAACTCCTCAGAGGAACAATTTGATTTTCCAAAACTCACACCGATTTACGATACAAAAACAGAGGAGTTGGAAGAGTTGGGATTTGATTAGATTTACTCTAGGTACCCAGAATCCGAGCCTATGCCTAATAAGGACACCCCTTTGAGCTTCGAATCTAAGACTAGGTTAGATCAAAGTCAGGTTGATAATTTCATGAATCATGATTTATTTTGTGGTGGAAATCCCAATCTGGAATCATGTTCAGAAACTAATTTTCGCAGATTCTCTTATGATTTCGAATCCTACTCTAATTTCAGATAACCTTTGTTTCCAGATGATTATGAGCCAGTCTACGACCTCAGTGTCCATTATCCGTTCTTTGATTATAATTTTGAGGCCGATGATCTGAACCTTGAAGAAGCCACACCTTCCAATCCAGAGCGAGAGCTTTTCAAAATTCGATCCTAACCTCGAGCCGTCACCGAAATCAATTTCTACTTTGATTCACCTCTCTTTGATCCAGTTGCATATGATTCACCTCCATCTTTTGATTGGGAATCAGACACTGATCAAACCAACAACCACATCTTACCCTTCTCTGATCTCACTAGTAGGGTTCCTACGTTTTCCACATATCCTTTTTCATTTGAGGACCCCTACTTTGATCAAGCTGAATCTATTCAACCAAACCCTAGATTCACATTTCCACATCTTTTCAAAACACATAGCATCTGGCGGGCTCCACATCTATTGATTCACATCCATCAACCCACAAGACTGATTGGGTTTAGTCTACATCATCAACTTGCTGACCAGAAAAAGCACCTGATTGGGCTAACCAGGCTACTCATCAAGGTACTTGTTCTACAAAATTTCTCCGATTTGACGACCCCTTCTCCTTGACCACCTTCTGCTCGGCTGAAGGCATTGAATTTAATGCTTAACAGGAGGCAACTGGTGACGACCTTCCTCTATAGTTCTATTATTTCGTCGTAGTATAGTATAGAGAAGTGATTACCAGTTTAATACAATTTGTTACTCGGAAATAAAAGAGTTCCCGAGGTCGAACTCAGGGAGCAAGTTGTATTCTAGGGGTACAAAGTTTCTTTTACAAAAATAAAGAGAGAGAGAGAGAGAATTTGTTGGCTTATTTCTTCTTCTCTTCTTTTCTCTTTGCTTATCCTCTCCTTCTCTTCCCTCTCAGATCTTCTGCTTTCTTCCTTTGTTCTTCTTCTTTATCTGCAGTGGTGATGTTCTTCTTCTTTCAGCTGTTTCTGCTCGTCTCTTCCTTTTTCTTCTCCCTTGCGGTCCTGTTCTTCTTCTTCTTTCTTTCTTCTTTTCCTTTCTTCAGATCTTCTTCTCATGCTCTTCTTCTTCTGCAGAGTCTTCACTTGGCCTCTCTGTGTTCTCCTCTGCCTCGCCTTCCTTCTCCTTCTTTGCCTTCAGGACGTCGTCTGATTTTCCAATCAGACGACTTAAACCGCCGCTGCTACAGTGCCGCTCGGTGCTCCTCCTTCCTTCAGCCTTCGTCTTCTTCCACGGTTCTTCTTCACCTGTGCCTGCACACTTGCACAGCTTGATCAGAGGTGGGGCAAAACCTATCTCTACCCTCCCCCGCGTCTCTCTCTCTCACAGAAGGCGCTCTTAGGAAAGCTCTCCCAGAGCTGCCGGGTAGCCGGGTACTGGTCGCGCCCGGGTCCAGGCCCACCGACGTGCGTGGTGGGCGAGGAGTGCAGGTCGGGCTAAGTCGGGTTGGGCCAGGTCCGCGAGGCGTGAGCGCGGACGAGACCGGGTAACCGGGCGGGTGAAGGGGACCTCACCCCGTGTGCTGAGGCGATAAGCCTCCAGCACTTTTTCACTTTATACCGCTGCGCCTCTTCAGAGTTTTCCGAGGTGGGACTAAATGTCCCACCCCAAGTTGGCGCCTGCGCGGAGGAAGCAGCTGGTAATCGCGACTTTACGCAAGGCCTTCACGCGAGGGCTTCGATTCAGCTGCAGCCTGACGCTTTGCCGAAATGCCTCGCACAGCCTGGGAGTCGAATCTGGGCGTGGCGCGCCTACAGCTGCAGGCGGAAGCAGCTCCTTCTGCACGGCAATGGCGGCGGAGGACGGGTGACCTCTTCACAGCAAAACGGCCTCTCGGCCTAATCAGAAGGTGCCGGGAGCTTCACCAGAGTGCGGCGAAGCTCGTGCGGGTGGTGGCGAGGCATGGGGCAGCGTGCAAGGGCTGCCCTAGGTCGGGCTGTGGGTCGGAAAGTGGGTGTGTTCAGTGGACTTGCAGAGGTCGGGTGGTGGGAATTGGAAGGGCGGAAATGGATCAGGGTGAGGAGGCGGAGATTATGTGCAGGTCGGCGAGCCGTGTGGGGTGCTGGAGTGATGGGAGCGACTCGTCGGAGGATGGCCGGAGGCGAAGAAGGTGAGGGTGATTGGTCGGAATCGAGGGCGACAGTAAATGTTTAAAGTGAGGAAAAGGAAGAGGGGAGAAAGGTGAGAAGTTATACCTACTTAGCAGGACGAGGAGGGGCCGGAGCAGGCGACAGTCGTATCGACTGTCGCCGGAGAAGAAGCTGCCCAGAGGAAGGAGCGACGGCGAGGAGAGGGCTGGAGAGGCGCGCGCTGGGTGCGGCGCGGCGCGGGAAGAGCAGGGGAAGGTAGCCCTGCTGCTGGTAGTGCGGCAGAACGACGAGGAGGAGGAGGGAAAAACCACCGGAGCTGGAGGGCTTCCTGTCGGAGTGGGAAGAGAGTGAAAAGAGGGTGTTTCTCCGTTAGGATCGAGCTGCTCAGAACGGCGGAGCGACGGGGGTATTTATAGAGGCAGAATCAGAGAGGAGGGCGGAGGGAGACGACGTGTCTCCCTCGCCGGAGGACGCCGGAGATGGAGACCTATACCGTCCGTGCGTTTGCACGGCCGGTATGGTGGGTTGCAGCGACCAGGGGGGTGCTCCTGCGACGGCTGACGACGCAGGGCACCCCCATTTGTCCTGGTAGGCCCTCACCCTGCGCGGCGCCATACTCATGCGGCAAAGTGTGGTTTATTTCTTTTTTTTCTTTTCTCCTTTTCTTTTTTATTTTTTTTTCTTTTTTTTTTTTAAGTAGGTGGCTTCCCTGGTCTAAGATTTAACTAAAGGCAACAAAAAGAGAAAGGTCCAGTGACTGGGCTCTGGACAACCTACCTATGGGTTGTTACCCACGATAACTTGCCAGCCATATCACCCTAGAAGGTTCATTAGCTACCCAATTTCCGTTAGAATCGCCGAACAATGAGTCAGTGCAAAGAAAGTGTGTAGATGCTTAAAACTCAAAAATTCCCTCAAATCAGAGGGTGGGTTGATAAGTCGTGTACTTATCACCCAAACTTATTTACTCCAATTACAATAGAATTAAGATGGCGAGGACTCAAAAGATAAATCCACATTTTAGTGGATACAAGGGTTGATTAAGTCCAAAGACCTAAAGGGTCATTGTGTTCAGATCCTAATGTAAAATTTCCTAAGATTGAAAATTTTCTTAAACCCAAGTTGTCTTTCCTAATTCCATTTTTTTTAATAAAAGAAAATAAAATAAATCTACGGAGCTGATGAATAAATTCAGAGATGAATATCTACCCCTCCTTGCCTATCTATTGCAATGTCCTCATTGTATTAAAAAGACATAAAATAGAGTGGAATAGCATAGAAAGCACCTGAATTGCGTGAATATCAGGTCCGCTCCGAGATAGAAACTGAAAAAGAACTATATATGTGCTGAATTTAGTTCCTTCAACTAGGCACACTATACAAAGAAAAGAAATGAAGAATTCACAGGTGCAAGTCAGAATCAGAATAAACAGAAGAATCTTCTGACCTGTCAGCAGAGGTCCACAGATGTGGACCAGATTGTGGTGCAGACCCATACCCCATAATCGAGAATATCTTAGGTTCTGGATAAAAATTACCCAAAACCTAAAATCAGTATACAAGCGGGGTCAGGCTTGCTATTTATGAGGATGCAACCTAAGACCAAAAAGTCGGGTTACAGAGAATTGAAGCTCAAAAGGATAATCATTGAATGCATGCTTGGGTTGGACATCCTCAGAACAGATGTCGTAAGGGTTCTAATTTGATGGTTCAGCTTAAAAGGAACCCTTCGACTAAATCTTCTATTTCCTCCAAAGTTAACTTCCCAAATCAGAACTTCCCGGCTCCTATCCTCCTCATTCAGCATGTCAATTTCCGGGACCTCTTGCATATTAATCACCCCATTTGAAATTTCCAAGTCTAAAAGATGTGGCTAAATCAGAATTGACTTGGGTCTAATTATCTCAGAAACAGAATCATCGATAAGCTCAACGGGGTGTAACTAACAATCAGGGCATTGAATTGAATCCTCCAGAAAATGAGATTCTTGATCCGTAATGTGTGCCTTAATAAGATCAGTTTCCTCAATTATTGGGTTATCAAATGATCTATCAAATTCCTCAGGCCCAATCGTCTCACAGAAATCGTGTTCTGTAAACTCGCGTGAGACTTCGCAAATCGAATCTTCACCATCAAAGAAATCAAGATCCGTATCAATGTATGTCCCAAAATCATCTGTCACTTTCTGTTCCAAGGAGACATACGTTTCCTCGTACCTTGGCTTAGGGATCTCAGATGAAGAAATCAGATCATCCCTAATTGGTTGTTATAATTCAATCTGGTCAGCCTCCTAACACATGTCCCCCCCAATAGGTGCCTGAGCGGGTTCTGTCATTGGCTTTCCTAAAGGGAGTTCATCCTACGAATCATCCAATGATTGAATCAAAGTGACCACAAATCTCATCCTCAATTTCACTAATTTCCTAAGTAGAAACTCACCCGGGTTCTTATCCTTAACATCCTGGAGCCAATCCAACAAAGACTTGTTCAAATCATCAATCATTTCAACCAGGGGCTCCAATCTCTCAATGCAAGGTATTGGCTAAACTTCTAAAGATTGTATCATATTCCTCAAGTTAGCCAGAACCTTATCTTGAACCTGGTTACCCTGAACCAAATGAGTTGGTTCAAGGTTGGGCGGGTTTGGGGTCAAAGTAGGTGAATTAATGAATTGAGATTCGTTATACCCTTTCTGATAATAGGTCATTTCAGATTGTTCAAAAGGTGGTGATGACCTAAAAGCAATGTAATCAGAGGATGGGTAAGGATCAGTGTATCCTTCTTGATTGTAGATCGTATTAGGTTGTTCATGAAAGGTTGACGATCTATAATCAATGTGGCTTTGAGAAGGATAGAAATCGCAATCATAGTGTTCAGGGTTAAACCCTAAACATGGAGGTCCAGAACTGTATCCCCAATCTGAATTATCCCAACTAACTGATGGTTGATTACAGTACGAGTCAGAATAATTGTCATGTTAAGGATAATTCAAAACAGGAGGGAAAGAGCGGGAGTGCATGTAATATGTGGAAGGATTCATGAAAGATGGGAGGAAGAAAGGCGCCCTACAATACAAACAATCAAACCTGTCCTTAAGTGGGTTAACCTACAAACCTACAGACTCCCAAAACCCGTCTTGAGATAAAGGAACGATTTGATCTACTTCTGTCTATTCAATCCAACCAGTTAGAAGGAGGGACTGGGGAGAAGGTTCTTCCTTCGGCTTGCGCCTCCGGTTCCTAGTGTACCCCCCAGTCGCGATCGTTTGATTCTGCTCCCCCAGCTAGACATCAGATTGAACAGTAGAAACAGACTAATCGAAAATAATCTCGTTCTGGGCTCTGAAGAGTGAGTCGAATCCTTAAGGCCAATGTCTACTCAGTTTTATTTAGGGCTAGGTTTGAATATGCTTTGGAATGTGATGGGCCCTTTATATGGGTTGTGCCCTTAATGATTGATTGATTTGTGTGTGCGTGCACAACCAGTGGTTTTCAAGCAAGATTATTTTTGATGCGGTGAATTTTAGAGTTCAAATCTTGCTTAGTAGCTTTTAGGATTCAACTTTAGGTGTTTTCAAACAAGTTTTGTTGGCACACCAGGTTCTTGAAAGCACAGGTGAAGATACTTTCCTTTGAAGCTTAAAAAGAATGTGGAGTGAGTGGTAAATCCTAAGAGTTGAACCTATGTGGCAGCTACTTGATGAGTTGATTTTATTTGAAGTGATGCAGCCCAATCAACTCAAGCAATTGGCCTATTGCACCACTTAATTAGGCACACAAAAGATCACCTAATCTGATTTCTACTCAATTATGTGTTTGAATGTGCGTACCGACTCCAAAGATCGGTTTACCGGTTGAGTTTGAAAATTAGATGAGGTTGTGCACCTCTGTGAGATTTTTTTTTAATTTTTCTTTTTTTTTCTTAATGTGGGGGTTGGGGCGAGTGTGGGTGTCAAATAACAAACAATCTAACCCTAGAGTTTATAAGAACACCTAGGTTGATTGATGTTTGTGTTATTATGTTGTGAAATGAAATCTAATGGGTGGGATGTGGGGGATAACTTACAAAACCTTCCACAGCACTTTACTCCAATCTACCGCTTTTGCCTATCTCGAAAGAGTACCTACAATCACAATAAGAAAGGAGAAAAGTGAGGTAAATGATTTGTAAGTTAGGAAACGCGAAGAAAAATCAAAGAGTGTCGCCTTCCCGGCAACATCACCAAAATGTTGAACGCACGAATTGCTATGCTAACGTGTTTGGTTTTAAAACCTTGTCGTTGTAGCTTGAAAGCGAAGAACTCATGTTCAACAAATAAAATTTATACCGAAATTGAAATTCCGGGTCGAACACAAGGAGGCAGACGTTTGATTTAAAAACTGCGCATTTGATTTTATTTGTCATGAAGTAATTCAATTGATTAAAACTATCTAACTATTTACAATAAATAGAAAAGAGAGAGAGAGTAAGAGAGATAGAGAATATTACAAACAGAAATCAAAACGAGATGCAGAATGAATAGGGAAATCATCATTAAAGAGATTGTTTGTTTCACTAAACATTACAACTAGAAAGCAGAAAATAATTACACTAGAAAGCAGTAAATTTACTCTAGAAAGCATTAAAAGAATGGAGAGAGAAATATCCTCCTCGACGGTCGCTTGGAGGACGAGCAGAACTACTCTAGAAAGCAGTAAATCTATTCTAGAAAATAGTAAAAAGAATGAAGAGAGAAATATCCTCCTCGACGGTCGCTTGGAGGATGAGCCGGACGGGATGACGCCTGGACGAAGGAGGACGAAGCAGAAGAACGGGAACGGGGCAGCACATCATCGTCGTCGCGGGATCCACTTCCGAAGGGGGACGAAAATTTGACTTTATCTCGCGAGAAGCATCCCGGGTGTGGGACAAGCTTCTCTTGAGCTTTGGAGGAGGAGAAAAGAGAAGGAAGGGATGAGAATTTCGTGTAGAGGGGGTCTCCTTTTATAGTTGCAAGGAGTAATGGCAATTTTGTCATTTAAATCTCAAAACATTAAATAAGGTATCTTTAGTGACGGATAAAATCGTCGCTAATGCCCCATCGTGGGCATAGTGTGCGCTGCCCGCGTGGCTGCTTGCTTTCTCACGCGCTCAACGCACGCTCACGTTCGCTGAATCTCAACCATCCGATCGCGAGATTGGACAGCTTAAGCTGCACCTTCCCCGCTCCTCAACGCGCGCCCGCCCACGTAAGATCCTGCATAAGGCGCAGGCGTGCGATAGCGCATGGGCCCTATCGGGCACATGCGGCCGTTAGATCGCGATCTGACGGTCGATTGAAGGCGTGCCCCCGCTCCAAATTCCGCTCGCTGCGACTCGATCCTGCGCCAACACCTCGCGATAAGGCGCTGAACCGCTACGCTGTGTTGTCCAAATGGTCGTGCGAACATTTTCAAGCGCGCGCGTCCACAACCGTTGGATTAAGATCCAACGGCTCAGAAGTGGTGCTCTGATTGAAGAAGAGAAGGTGCGGTGGTCTTGAGGGCCGGTTGGACGGCTGAGATGGCGCCACGTGGTGCCATCTTGGCCGTCCTTCTTCTAGATGTTGTAGATGGTGCCACGGGTGTTGGATTGACTCGATTTTTATGTCGTTAGGCTGCGATCGTCGATCCGAATCCATCCGTACGGTCGGATTTGTCGTTTGAAGTGCAGATTGACACCATCTTAGCCCTTGATCTTCTAGGGTTCCCCAGTCACTATCTGATACTATAGATGCCTAATTAGGACGATCTTGGAGTCGTTGAATTCCAATCGTCGCCCTGATCACATCTGTACGGTTGGATCTTCTATCCGAGGCCCCGATAAAAAGTTTACCCTGTTGGAGTTGACTGGTTCCAACCGGGTTTTGGTTTTGTTATAACGTTGTAGTAAAGCCGGTTATTACCAACACTTCAAATATAAAATTTTTTTACTCGGAAAATAAAAGAGTTCCCGAGGTCGAACTCAGGGAGCAAGTTGTATTCTAGAGATATACATGTTTCTTTTACAAAAAGAAAGAGAGAGGGAAAGAATTTGTTGTTTTCTCTTTGTTCTGCAGAGGGGATGCTCTTCTTTTTCTTCCTGCTGTTCCTGCTTTGGTGGTTTTCTTCTTTCTTCAGAGCTCCTTGTTCTTCTTCTTCGTTCTGCAGAGGTGATGCTCCTCTTCAGATCTCTTTCTTCTTCTTCCTTGGTTTCTGCCTTGACCTCTTTTCTTCTTTTTCTGCAATTGTGGTGACCCTTTCTCTTTTCCCTTTTCTTCTTTATGGCTGCAGAGCTTCTGCCTTCAGCTACTAAGTCTTCCTTTCTTCTTCTTCTGCTTTGGCCGTTGCTCTTCCTTCTTCTTCAGCCTGCCTTCTTTCCTGCTCTGGCTGCTGACCTTCCGTCGTCTGACCCGGTGCTTAGACGACTTAACTATGCATTTGCTACAGTGCAGCTCCTTCTTCCGCGGGTCTTCTTCTTCGCCTGTGCCTGCACACTTCAGAGTTTTTCGTCAGAGGCAAAACCTACTCTACCCTCCCCCCCCCCGCGTCTCTCTTTCTCTCTGAAACCACTCTTGGGAAAGCTCTCCCAGAGCTACCGGGTAATCGGGTTCGGGTCACGCCCGGGTCCAGGCCCACCGGCGTGCGTGGTGGGCGAGGAGTGCAGGTCAGTCTAAGTCGGGTCGGGTCAGGTCCGCGGGGCGTGAGCGCGGACGAGACCGGGTAACCGGGCGGGTGTAAGGGGACCTCACCCCGTGTACTGAGGCAATAAGGCTAGTGCACGAAATCAATTTAAACAGTGGAACGGGTGTGAGGCTTACCGATGTGGGACTAAACGCAGACCGTTCCTCGCGTGCGCCTGCTGGGAGACCGCGGCCTGGCTTCTGCAGCTGCGGCTTCGATTTGCACAGGTTGCTGGCTGGCTGCCTTCGCAAGACTCCCTGTACTCCGCAGCAGCTGGAGACCTGGAGTCCTCAAGCCTGGAGCGCGGGAGAAGCTGCTTCAATGTGCGTTAATGGCGGTCGAACCTCAAAACCTGTCGGACACGAATATGGCCTCGCGGCCTGATCAAACCACTGGGGAACCTTCGCCGTGGCACGGCGAAGGTGAGGAGCTGCGCGGCAGGCCGCAAGGAGGTGTCTGGCGGCAGCCCTGGGTCGGACTGCAACCGGAGGAATGGGTTTGTTCGGGGGAGTGTTACGGTGGTGTGGAGTGGCAGTGGAGGGGTGGGGGGTGCTCAGTGTGATGAGGCGGAGGTTCGGTGAGGGTCGGCGAGCCGTGTGGGTTGCTGAGGTGATGGGAGCGGCTCACCGGAGGATGGTCGGAGGCGAAGGGGGTGAAGGTGGTCAGGGTCGGTAGAGGGCTTAATTGAATAAATTGAAAGCGGGGAAAGAAAGAGGAGGAGAAGGGGAGTAGCTCTAGCTTACTTGCAGGGACGAAGGGGGAGGAACAGGGCGACAGTCGTATCGACTGTCGCCGGAGAAGACGATGCTCAGGGAAAGGGGCGGCGGCGAGCAGAGAGCCGGAGAGGCGCCAGCTGGGTGCGGCGTGGCGCGGGAAGAGCAGGGGAGGAAGTCTCTGCTGCTGGTATTGCGGCAGAGCGAAGAGGTGGAGGGGGAGGAAACCGCCGGAGCTGGTGAGCGTCTGCCGGAGGAAGAAGAGAAGAAAGTTGGGGATTTTCTCCGTCAGATCCAGGCTGCCCTGGTCGGTGGAGCAACGGGGGGTATTTATAGGGATCAAACAGGGAGGAAGGCGGAGGGAGACGACGTGTCTCCCTCGCCGGAGGATGGTCGGAAACAAGAACCCATACCGTCCGTGCGTTCGCACGGCCGGTATGGTGGGCTGCAACGACCAGGGGGGTGTCCCTGCGACGGCTGACGACGCAGGGCACCCCCGGTTTACTTGCCAGGTCCCCCACCTCACCCTGCGCGGCGCCATGCTCCGCGCAAGGTCGCCGGAGCATGGTGCTGGCAGGTTTTTGCAGGAGGGACCTGATTGCAAAGAACGAAGGAGAGTTAGGGGCCAAAATGCGAGGGTTCAAAAGTTGAGGGCCAAAGAGTAAATATATGAGGACCAAAGTGTAAAGTCGGTCAAGGAGGTTTCTTCTTAGGCTCAAGTTTTTATACATGACTAATTAGGCCCTAAGGAATCTGATGGTGAATTTCATTTTCATATTAAACCTTGTTTGACCAGTCAATTTGCGCAAAAACCCAAATTAAGTTATTAATTGGGCATGGTTCTCAATGTAGGTCAAAATGGGTTCTAAAGGCTAAATTGAAGGTTCTAAACCCTAGAGATTATTTTTCTATGAATTTTAGAGGGTTTATTCTATTTTTACTTTGCCTCGAACCTTGTGAATTGAAGTGGGTTGTTTTAGGGTTACAGATTATCATTTGGTTTCTTGGAAGTGCTGTAGCCCTTGCTAGATCATCTCATCCCACTTTTATTCTTATTAAGCTGCTTTGACCTATGTTTGGGCCCTGAATTACCCTGTATGCAGATTATACTGGTAAAATTGCACTTTTACCCCTTATGACTTGTTTTCTTCTCAGACTCAGAATTCTCTGAGTTAAGCCTTTCCTTGAGATATGTAGGAGCTTTTATCCTTTGTATTAGGTCAAAATGAGCTAGTTATGGCTCATGATGAGGTTCTCATCATACCCCCATGCCTAGCGTTTGCTAGTCCCTTAGCAAAAACTTAAGGTTTCAACCCTTGTTCTAGACCATGAAGTTTTTAATAGTTTTAGATAAGTGCCTTTTTTATTTGAGCATAGATTAGGTTAGAATGCTGACCATAGGCCTAAAAGGTACTCTAGTACCAATCAAGATCCAAATCTGTCTAGCCTTAGCCTCAGTCTTTTAGCAAAGGTTTTTAAGGCCCACAAGAACTAACCTATGGTTTATTGGACTTCGTGGTTAAAGCACCCGTGCTTGAAATGATTTTAGCCCTGGCTCAGTTCGCAGTGCGTTTTGCAAGAGAGAGATAGAAAGTTTTTCTGTTTGGAGAGTTTTCTCTCTCTTTTTCTTTTTAGTTCTAGCCTAGGATTGGCTTTTCAACACGGTCTGTATCAGATTCCTTGCTCCCATCATCAATCCTCAAGGGTTCCTGGCGATCGATGCTTCGAGATAGCACCGCCCATGGCAACCCCCGGAACCCTGGCTATTGAGATTTCGAGATAATCCCATCCATGGCATTCCGTGGCCGAATCCAGACCCTGGCAATTGACACTTCGAGATAATGCCATCCATGGAATCTGAACCAGCAGAGTGCTTACATGCCCCCAGTAGGATATGTAAATATCCTAAGAGACAAGCACCGAGGAGATGATATTTTGTTACGCATCTTCGAGGGGATTTCCCCGCCTCTCTGCGCTGGGAACTCGTCCAAATCAACTTGTGTTGATCGGCCGCTCCTATTCTAGGTATTCTTTTCAGATTTTTGCGACGCTTCTGCGTGATTCTGATTTTTACGCTTACTGAACCAGGCTGTGTGTGAGATTAGGGTGCTTAGGTTACTGAGTCCCGTAAACCAAAAATTAGTTAACGAGGCCGAATACTCCCTAAGCCTTAGACCTAATACTTTAGCTTTTCATTTTCCTCAACCTCTTGAGGAGTGTCCAGATCTTAATGGGTACTAAGAGTCTATTCAAGAATGCCTAAGGTTTGCATTCTTTACTAATCTTATTGTGCACTTTTCAGTTATTTTCTTGACTGAGGTCTAGAACTTAGGTTAATTCCTTAGTTCCTTACTAATGACTATCACTTTTTCTCATAATTTTGTGCTCCTTTTTCCTTTTGTTTCTTTTCTCCTTCGCAAAATTTCCTTCTCCTCTTTTCCTCTTGTTCTTTTTCGAAAATTTTTTAATTTTTATGGTGTTTTTGGCATATGTGAATTTTTTTGTTTGAAACCTTTTCTTACGAGTTTTTGTACTTTCATACCCCCCCATGCCTAAGATTTGCAATGTCCTCATTGTAACCTAGGGGGTCTTAGTTCATTCCTTAAGACAGAAATTTGGGTGAGTGGATGGGTCGGGTTGAATTTTTGCGGAGGATTTCAAATCTCAGATGCGAACATCTGAGTTGGGGTCGGCTGTCTATAAGGGTGAACTTCGAGTGCTGAAAGGTGTCAGAACAAGTTTCAGGTTTTCAAAGAGAATGACGGGCTGCCTCCCGTTAAGCGCTGAGTTTTACGCCATCGGCTGGGCGCAATAAGCTCAAGGGGAAAGGAGGATATAAGATGCCTCAGCCAAATCAGTAGAAGTTACATCAATGAACGGCTTGAGTCTCTGACCGTTCACGATGAAAGGTTCAGAATCGTGGCTGAGTGGACTGATTTCGATTGCTCCATTTCCAAAAACCTGTCGGACCAAATATGGTCCGACCCACTTAGATCTCAGTTTTCCTGGGAAGAGTTTGAGTCGGGCATCAAAGAGTAGGACCTTTTGACCAGGATGAAAGATCTTTCTCGAGATGTGTTTGTCGTGGAAGGCTTTAACCCGCTCCTTGTAGATTTGCGAGTTCTCGTACGCGTCTATGCGTAATTCATCGATCTCGCTGATTTGGAGTTTTCTGTGGGTCCCAGCCTTAGAAAGATCCAGATTACAGTTCCGTACTGCCCAATAGGCTTTATGCTCCAGTTCGACGGGAAGGTGGCATGCCTTTCCGTACACCAATCTAAAGGGAGACATGCCCAATTGGGTCTTGTGGGCGGTCCTATAGGCCCACAATGCTTCCGGAAGTCGGGACGACCAGTCCTTCCTGTCAGGTCGAACAGTGACTTGCAGGATTTTCTTGATCTCCCGATTAGACAGCTCAGCTAGACCATTAGTTTAGGGGTGGTAAGGAGTAGAGATTCGGTGAGACACCCTGTATTTGGTCATCAGTGACCTAAACTGAGCATTTGTGAAATGGGTCCCCCCATCAGAGATTATTGCACGAGGAATCCCGAACCTTGAGAAAATGTGTTGATGAATGAATTTGAGGACGATTTTGTGATCACAGGTTCGGGTCGGTATGGCTTCGATCCATTTGGACACGTAGTCCACAGCCAACAGAATGTATTCGAAACCATCCGAAACAGGAAAGGGGCCCATAAAATCAATCCCCCAAACATCAAAGATTTCGCATACTAGGATCGGTTGCATAGGCATCATGTCGCGACGGCTCATGTTGCCCAAAGTCTGGCAACGACTGCATGCCTTGCAATGACTGTATGCGTCTTTGAACAGTGTGGGCCAGTAAAAGCCGCACTGGAGGACTTTTGCTGTGGTTTTATGCCCGGCAAAATGGCCACCGCATGCCTGGTCATGGCAGAAAGAGAGGATATTGTTGACTTCCCCTTCCGGGACACACCTCCGGATGATCTGATCGGCACCTATGCGGAAGAGGTACGGGTCTTCCCAAATGTAATACTTGGCATCGGAGCGTAATTTGTCTTTCTTGGCCTTCGGCCAATCGGACGGGGTCTGATGAGATGCCAAGTAATTTACAATATTAGCGAACCATGGAAGGCTAGTACCAATAGTTAGCAGGTGCTCATCGGGAAAATGCTCCGTGATGGGTCCGGAGGGGTCGATTATTTCAGAAGGAAGACGGGACAAGTGATCAGCTACCACGTTTTGTTTTCCCGCTTTGTCGCGAATCTCAAGGTCAAATTCTTGCAACAGCAAGATCCATCGGATTAATCGAGGTTTCGCGTCCTTCTTTGCAAGGAGATGCCTCACAGCCGTGTGATCCGAGTATATGATGACATGGGAACCCAGAAGGTACGATCTGAACTTCTCTAGGGCAAATACTACAGCTAGCAGCTCTTTCTCAGTAACTGTATAGTTACGCTGAGCCTCATCGAGTGTTTTGCTGGCATAGTAAATGACCACAGGTTTCTTGTCATTTTTCTTCCCCAAAACCGCTCCTACAGCGAAGTCGGATGCATCACACATGATCTCAAAGGGTTGAGACCAATCAGGGGACTGTAGGATCGGTGCTTGGGTGACTCGGTCACGCAAGATTTCAAATGCTTGAGTGCATTCCTTGGAGATTTCGAAGGGAACATCCTTGGAGAGAAGAGTGGTCAGGGGGCGTGCGATTTTTGAAAAATCAGGGATAAATCGTCGATAAAAACCGACATGCCCTAAAAAGGATCGGATGTCCCTGATCGAGCTAGGCATAGGAAGGTGAGAAATCAGATTAACCTTAGCTCGATCCACTTGGATACCTTTCTCCGAAATTGAGTGTCCCAGGACAATTCCCTCAGGCACCATGAAATGGCTCTTTTCCCAGGAAAGAACCAAATTCACATCGATGCACCGCCTGAGTATCTGGACCAAGTGTTGGAGGCAATCGTCGAATGATGCTCCGAAAACTGAAAAGTCATCCATGAAGACTTCCAGGTAATCACCTACCATATCTGAGAATATGGCAAGCATGCATCGCTGAAAAGTAGCGGGTGCATTGCAAAGACCGAAAGGCATCCTTCGGAAAGCGTATGTTCCGAAGGGGCAGGTGAACGTGGTCTTTTCTTGGTCCTCAGGATGGATTGCCACCTGGTTATAACCGGAGTACCCGTCAAGAAAGCAGAAGAACCTATTTCCCGCTAGTTTTTCGAGAATTTGATCAATGAAGGGTAGTGGGAAATGATCCTTTTTCGTGGAGGAATTGAGTCGACGGTAATCTATACAGACTCTCCACGAGTTGGCTAATCGGGTAGGAATGATTTCTCCGGTCTCAGTCGTTATAGTGGTGAGTCCTGCCTTCTTGGGCACGACCTGAATTGGGCTCACCCAACGACTATCGGAGATCGGGTAGATGATTCCGGCATCTAACCACTTGATGATCTCCTTTTTCACGACCTCCTGCAGATTGGGGTTTAAGCGTCTCTGCATTTCACGAGAAGGTCGTGTGCCCTCTTCTGAATAGATATGATGAGTACAATAAGAGGGACTTATTCCAGTCAAATCATCGAGAGTCCATCCGATGGCTCTGCGATGTTGCTGGAGGACAACAATCAGACGGGATTCCTGTTCAGGACTGAGGTTGGAATTGATGATCACAGGAAGGGTCTGATTAGAACCCAAAAAGACGTATTTTAAGTGAGCCGGAAGGGGTTTCAGTTCGAGGATGGGGTTTTCAGCAGCAGCGGGTGGTTCAGTATAGATGTGAGGTTCAAGGGTGGAGGCTAGGGACCTCCTTCCGTACATGCACAGTTGGAAGAGGTAAGTTTAGAAGGTGCTGGACCCAATCAAGACACCCAAAAATGTGTTGGGTGACTATAGAGGTGCGGGGCAGATGGACCCCTTGATCAGAAAGATCGTCCACCTGAGAATTACCTGGGCAGCCAGAGAGGGAGAGTCCCGCGAAGACCCCTACACGGTAGAGCGTCCCCACGGGTTACAGGGTTTCCCCCACCCGACCTCTCTTGTCACTGCGGTTCCAGGTAGACCAGAATGGGGATCTTGACCTCTTAAGTCTACCAATTTTAAGATTAGGGTGCTTAAGGTTTTCACTTGAACTTTAGTCTTTTAAGTGCAAAGAGTGACCTAATTTAAGGTTGGTTGACCCAAGGGGTCAACTTTACCTCTTGTTTTCTTTAAGAGCTTTTAGGTCCTGTCTTTTAGGGTTCAAGTGTTTAGAGAGAGCCAATTGTTTAGGATTTTTCTTGTTAATTATTTTCAATCAATGGTTTGGGCACACCTCTTTTGGATTTCCTCAATTCTTGATTAAGGGGTGTGTCTCAACTGAAATCCTATTGTTTAACCTTATGTTGGCTCTACTTGGTCCATTTAACTCTTTGTTGGGCAATTAGGGCTCAAGCAAGAATGTGTTAGCCCTTAAATACCCTTAATAGTGTGCAGGAGTGATGAGTTGAAAACATGCAACTCTTTATGGTTACTAAGTATGGAAGACAGGTTAGCCCTATATTGCTTGTTCTTTTCTTTTCTTCCTCTTTAGAGTTTAGGGGTTAATAGTGAGAGGAAAGATTTACCTGTCTTCGGAGTGGTTGTCGTGTGGTTGCTTGTCTTCTTGAGTTCCTGTAGCTGCACAAAAGAGAGGAGATTATCAGAAATTAAAAGAAACAGGAATGTTTACCTCTAGAATAGCCGTTGCTCCCCGGCAGCGGCGCCAAAATGGAGTGTGCTAGTTCCAACCGGGTTTTGGTTTTGTTATAACGTTGTAGTAAAGCCGGTTATTACCAACACTTCAAATATAAAATTTTTTTACTCGGAAAATAAAAGAGTTCCCGAGGTCGAACTCAGGGAGCAAGTTGTATTCTAGAGATATACATGTTTCTTTTACAAAAAGAAAGAGAGAGGGAAAGAATTTGTTGTTTTCTCTTTGTTCTGCAGAGGGGATGCTCTTCTTTTTCTTCCTGCTGTTCCTGCTTTGGTGGTTTTCTTCTTTCTTCAGAGCTCCTTGTTCTTCTTCTTCGTTCTGCAGAGGTGATGCTCCTCTTCAGATCTCTTTCTTCTTCTTCCTTGGTTTCTGCCTTGACCTCTCTTCTTCTTTTTCTGCAATTGTGGTGACCCTTTCTCTTTTCCCTTTTCTTCTTTATGGCTGCAGAGCTTCTGCCTTCAGCTACTAAGTCTTCCTTTCTTCTTCTTCTGCTTTGGCCGTTGCTCTTCCTTCTTCTTCAGCCTGCCTTCTTTCCTGCTCTGGCTGCTGACCTTCCGTCGTCTGACCCGGTGCTTAGACGACTTAACTATGCATTTGCTACAGTGCAGCTCCTTCTTCTTCCGCGGGTCTTCTTCTTCGCCTGTGCCTGCACACTTCAGAGTTTTTCGTCAGAGGCAAAACCTACTCTACCCTCCCCCCCCCCCCCCGCGTCTCTCTTTCTCTCTGAAACCACTCTTGGGAAAGCTCTCCCAGAGCTACCGGGTAATCGGGTTCGGGTCACGCCCGGGTCCAGGCCCACCGGCGTGCGTGGTGGGCGAGGAGTGCAGGTCAGTCTAAGTCGGGTCGGGTCAGGTCCGCGGGGCGTGAGCGCGGACGAGACCGGGTAACCGGGCGGGTGTAAGGGGACCTCACCCCGTGTACTGAGGCAATAAGGCTAGTGCACGAAATCAATTTAAACAGTGGAACGGGTGTGAGGCTTACCGATGTGGGACTAAACGCAGACCGTTCCTCGCGTGCGCCTGCTGGGAGACCGCGGCCTGGCTTCTGCAGCTGCGGCTTCGATTTGCACAGGTTGCTGGCTGGCTGCCTTCGCAAGACTCCCTGTACTCCGCAGCAGCTGGAGACCTGGAGTCCTCAAGCCTGGAGCGCGGGAGAAGCTGCTTCAATGTGCGTTAATGGCGGTCGAACCTCAAAACCTATCGGACACGAATATGGCCTCGCGGCCTGATCAAACCACTGGGGAACCTTCGCCGTGGCACGGCGAAGGTGAGGAGCTGCGCGGCAGGCCGCAAGGAGGTGTCTGGCGGCAGCCCTGGGTCGGACTGCAACCGGAGGAATGGGTTTGTTCCGGGGAGTGTTACGGTGGTGTGGAGTGGCAGTGGAGGGGTGGGGGGTGCTCAGTGTGATGAGGCGGAGGTTCGGTGAGGGTCGGCGAGCCGTGTGGGTTGCTGAGGTGATGGGAGCGGCTCGCCGGAGGATGGTCGGAGGCGAAGGGGGTGAAGGTGGTCAGGGTCGGTAGAGGGCTTAATTGAATAAATTGAAAGCGGGGAAAGAAAGAGGAGGAGAAGGGGAGTAGCTCTAGCTTACTTGCAGGGACGAAGGGGGAGGAACAGGGCGACAGTCGTATCGACTGTCGCCGGAGAAGACGATGCTCAGGGAAAGGGGCAGCGGCGAGCAGAGAGCCGGAGAGGCGCCAGCTGGGTGCGGCGTGGCGCGGGAAGAGCAGGGGAGGAAGTCTCTGCTGCTGGTATTGCGGCAGAGCGAAGAGGTGGAGGGGGAGGAAACCGCCGGAGCTGGTGAGCGTCTGCCGGAGGAAGAAGAGAAGAAAGTTGGGGATTTTCTCCGTCAGATCCAGGCTGCCCTGGTCGGTGGAGCAACGGGGGGTATTTATAGGGATCAAACAGGGAGGAAGGCGGAGGGAGACGACGTGTCTCCCTCGCCGGAGGATGGTCGGAAACAAGAACCCATACCGTCCGTGCGTTCGCACGGCCGGTATGGTGGGCTGCAACGACCAGGGGGTGTCCCTGCGACGGCTGACGACGTAGGGCACCCCCGGTTTACTTGCCAGGTCCCCCACCTCACCCTGCGCGGCGCCATGCTCCGCGCAAGGTCGCCGGAGCATGGTGCTGGCAGGTTTTTGCAGGAGGGACCTGATTGCAAAGAACGAAGGAGAGTTAGGGGCCAAAATGTGAGGGTTCAAAAGTTGAGGGCCAAAGAGTAAATATATGAGGACCAAAGTGTAAAGTCGGTCAAGGAGGTTTCTTCTTAGGCTCAAGTTTTTATACATGACTAATTAGGACCTAAAGAATCTGATGGTGAATTTCATTTTCATATTAAACCTTGTTTGACCGGTCAATTTGCGCAAAAACCCAAATTAAGTTATTAATTGGGCATGGTTCTCAATGTAGGTCAAAATGGGTTCTAAAGGCCAAATTGAAGGTTCTAAACCCTAGAGATTATTTTTCTATGAATTTTAGAGGGTTTATTCTATTTTTACTTTGCCTCGAACCTTGTGAATTGAAGTGGGTTGTTTTAGGGTTACAGATTATCATTTGGTTTCTTGGAAGTGCTGTAGCCCTTGCTAGATCATCTCATCCCACTTTTATTCTTATTAAGCTGCTTTGACCTATGTTTGGGCCCTGAATTACCCTGTATGTAGATTATACTGGTAAAATTGCACTTTTACCCCTTATGACTTGTTTTCTTCTCAGACTCAGAATTCTCTGAGTTAAGCCTTTCCTTGAGATATGTAGGAGCTTTTATCCTTTGTATTAGGTCAAAATGAGCTAGTTATGGCTCATGATGAGGTTCTCATCACCTGTCCAAGCACATAAAAGGAGACAATTAACCTCCATTTTATTCAAACTACTCTAAATGCAAGATGATGCATGTTATGCAGTATTTATAGCATGCAATGCAATCCTATGCTTAAGAACATGCATAAATAGACATCTTAAGTAGTGTAAACATGTTTACATCAGGCATGTCACCTCCCCGTAGAAATGGAGCATAAGCCTACTGGGCAGTACGGAAGTGCAATCTAGATCTTTTGAAGGCTAGAATCCACCGTCGGTTGCAATTAAGCGAGATCGAGGAACTACGCAATGACACATACGAGAACTCGCAAATCTACAAAGAGAGGGTGAAAACCTTCCATGACAAGCACATTTCACGTTGATCCTTCCATCTTGGTCAGAAAGTGTTACTCTTCGATGCCAAACTCAATCTTTTCCCAGGAAAACTCAAATCAAAATGGATTGGACCATTCCTTGTGAGACAAGTATTTAGAAATAGAGCGGTCGAAATCAGTGAACTCAGCCACAAATCTGAGCCTTTGGTCATGAATGGTCAAAGACTCAAACCATTCTTCAAACTCACCAACTCGAATTTGGCTGCAGTATCTTTTGATCTTCATTCTCCTTGAGCTTCATTGTGCCCAGCTAATGGTATTAAACTTAGCGCTTAATGGGAGGCAACCCGTTATCTTTCAAAAACCCAAAACCTTCTCTGACATATCTCCTTGTTGAATTCATATTGCACTTTAGGGTTAGTCCATTAGAACAACCGACTCCACCTTTAATACTCGTATCAGAGTTGGAAATTGTTCGCAACAGTCATTCCAACTCGTTCATCACCAACCTATTCCAATGTACGATCTGAATTGAACTTGAACCCGCCTAATTTACAATGAGGACATTGCAAATCTTAAGCATGGGGGGTACTAAAGTGCAAAATGCTATGAAATCAATGCATGGAAGGGTTTCATGCTAAAAAAAAAACAAAAAAGAAAAGAGGAAAGGAGAGGTCACTTTGAACTGAATGAAAAGAGGAGAAGAGGAAAAGAAAAGAAAGAAAAAAAAGAAGCAAACAAAAAGAGAAAAAAATGAATTTGTCCCTTAAAATTGAGTATGGAACTGACCTAACTTCTATGTTGGATCGGATGATGAATTAAGACCTGGAAGGCTAAAACTTAGGAGATCAATGATGAGTACCAACCTTAGGCCTCTTAGATCTATTTCAAGGTTTAAACACTCACATATTTGTTAAGATCCGGATTAGTCCTGAAGAGGTTGAGGAAAGTGAGAAGCTGATGTAGTAGGTCTAAGGCTTAGGGATTATTCGGCCCCATTGCCTGCCCTTTGGTTTGTGGGACTTGGTAACCTAAGCACCCAAAAATCATACACTAAGTCTAGTTCAGTGAGCTTAATAAAGAAAACCTACCAAAAGTGTTCTGTTCTGAAAAGCCATCTCGAAGATCTAGCTTAGGAGCGACTCAAAAACATAAGTTGATTGGATGAGTTCCCAATGAGGAGAGGTAGGAAATTTCCCTGGAAGATGCGTAATAATATATCGTCTCCTCAGTGCTTGTCTCTTAGGATATTTAAATATCCTACCAGAGGCATGTGAGCACCTTGTGTTGGTTTAGGTGCCATGGGCGGAATTATCCCAAAATGTCGATTGGTAGGGCCTGAATTTTGCTACAGAATGCCATGGGTAGCACTATCCAAAGTGTCGAAAGCCAAGGTTCTAGGGGTTGCCATGGGCAGTGCTATCCCAAAGCATTGAAAACCAGGGACCCTTCAAGGATTGATGGTGGGGATAAGGAATCCGATACGGACGTGTCTAAGGCCAATTCGAGGCTGGATTTAGGGAAAAATAAAAAGAAAAGAGAGAAAACTCTCTAAATGAAAAATCCTACTCTATCTCTTACAAAAATGTACTAGCAAACTGAACTTGGACATGTTACGTCTATGCACGGGTGCTTTAACTGCTGGGGTCAACGAACCTCTGAGTAGTTTTTGCGGACCTTACAAACCTTCACAGCAGGCTCAGGCTAAAGCTGGTCAGATCTGGATCTTGGCTGGTAGCCATCGATGACCGATTCGTACTAAAGAGGGTTTTAAAATGTCGTTGTTGTAGTATACGTCACAAATACAAACCGTTGTCGCGTCAATTTTATTTATATACTTAATTTTTTCTAGTTTATAACAGGTCATTCACTAGGAGGCAGTTATTGATATACATCACTCTCTAAGTCCAATAATATTCTTTTAATTCCAAAAAAATTGATTTTATATACAATAATGAATAAATGAATCAAATAATGAAAGAATGAATTACAATGCTTGAAAATATTTATCTATAAATAAGCATCAAAAATCATAAATAAATACTCTATATTATCTATTTACAACTAATAATAATAATACCTAGCTATAGGTACAATAATGAGTAATAATATGCACTATACTAACTTAAATTAACTTACTAATATCTATAGTAACATATAATGTTTCTACAGTGATGTATGAAAGTGTCACTATAACCTTAGAAAAACTATATACATAAGCTAGGGTAAACTATTGTCTATACTAACATTTATTACTATCTATAATGACATCTATATCTGCCGCTAAAGCTATCTTTTATTTATTTACATAATATCTCAAACAATACTACTATACTCTAAATATACTTATATACATATTATTTACATATATACTATATATATACATCTATATTTACTATATACTTTTATACATATATACAAATGCATGGACACTTATGTACACATACTACACGCACATAACACACAGAACACAACACTCAAGCACTCACTAAGGTATATACTACACAAGGCAAAGAGGCTCCTCAGGTCGAGCTAACACTTAGCCGCATTCAAACCTCTCTTCTCTCTTCTCACAGGCACAACACATAGGGGCACTTTTTAACACTTTATCGATTTTCAACTGTCTTCTCCTCTCTTTGGATATGTTCTTAACCAAAAATTGGCTTAATTTGCAAGCAGCCTTTTCGAGGGATACACAGCACCCTAATAGGTGGGACTAGACCTCTACTAAGAGCCACCCTACTCCTTAGTTATGTGAATTTTAATCAGTTTACAGCTTGTTAATGGGCCCACACAGGCCCACACACAGTGCATGGCCCCCGGCCCATGCATCGCACACATATCTCATGCAAATGCCATATGCTCATATCATGTTCAAGGGATTATAAGAGGAGAGTAATGTGTATGTGGGCGCCCAGTGCCATGACGACTAGGCAATGCATGAGAGGAATTCAATTTAGAGTGCATCAAGCACTCGCACGCTAATGATGTGGGATTAATTGGTGCTCCACCAGTCCTTGAAGTTCCAGTGCAGCAACGAATGAATTGAGAAGATTTGGCCCTCGATTTGAGGGCCCATTTGTGTTCCAATTTTCAAATAAAATATGTCATTTGAAAGCCCTTATATAGGGCCATATAATTATATACTTAATTTACAAAAAATAATTAATTTTACTATATAAATAAATTAGCCAAAGTTTACAGGTTATTCACATTGATTTATAAGTTAATTTGTTAATTATAGTATAAATTACTTAATTAATGGTGATGAGTCCAATTTATTGGACTAATTTTTAGCCTACGTTGGTTAGTTCCTACATTTTAGAGTATATTAATATTTGCATTTGATTATAAAATAAATGCATGCATTATAATTTATATTTGTAAAGTTTATCTGATATTATAAATAATTACATGCATTGCAGGAATAAGCACAGCCAAATCTCATTTTTAAGACGTCCAGAGCTTACTTTGGACGTCTGATGATGTTGACAATATGCACCGCATCTTTCTCACAAAGATCCCTCCCTACGCGCAACACCGCCTCCAAAGCCACCGCCTCATTGCTGCCATTGGAGAAGGGCAAAGATCTCAGGAGAGAACAGAATGCGAGAGGGAGAATCGCAACAGAGAAACCACCTGGAGAAGATATATCTATCCTTCCTTTTGCGGGGAACCTCTTCCATCGCCTCCACCGGCACCGTGGCCGGAGCAGACACCGTGGCTAAAGAGTGCACTATGGAATTTGGTTACACCGTGACCCAAGAGCACACCTTGATCACCTCCACCACCGACCATGCAGTGACAGTGCGCGGCTGCATCATCGTAACGCTCATAACTCCATCTCAGCCCCTCTATCTTCCTTCTACCTCACTGATGAGTCCATTTTGATGGACTAATATTATGCCTAAATAACTTTAATTGTATCTTTTAGGTTTGTTAATAACTATATTAAGTTATAGAATGTTTGCATGCATCATGATTTAGGTTTACATCTATTTTATAAGTTAATATGTTCTTTTTATGTGCAGGAAAAATAATTGGCAAAAGAATGAGGAGAAAAGGGTAAATTACCCTTTCAAATAACCGACGACTGTTCTTTTCCACATCCTCCGGGTACCCTCAACAGCCGCTGGCCAGAAATAGTTAAGGGATTTGAAAATACCTTAACTCTCGCAAGCGCAAACCAGGAGGAGTTAAAAGAAGAGGCGGAGAAAGAGGAGGGGGGATCATCCAGAGAGGGAGGAAACCCCAAGCATGCACTGTGACCAGCGGTGCCCACCCTCCAGCACGTGCCCACCTGCAGGCGCACACTGCTCGTCTGTAGTGTTCCTTCCAGTCGCACTGCAGGCATTCCACCGCAGGCACTCTACATTGCAGGCACCCGTCTCCAGCACCTAGCGCTCCCCGCAGGCTCCCGCACAGTGCCTTCCTTCAACCAGCACCTGCTCCTTCACCACCGCCCTGCCTCACGTGCACCCCTCCTGCAGACGCACACCGCCCGTCGCATTTGCAGACTGCCTCACCCTCCAGCGCCTCCCCGCAGGCACACCCTCTCCGCAAGCGCGTGCTCATTTCCAGCCAGCGCCTTCAACCTTTTCACCCCCCGCAAGCGCTACACCACGCTACCCTCACCCACGCTCCTGCAGGCACACCCGCAGATGCCCCACCACGCCCACCTTCCAATGCCTCAGCCTCCAGCACCTGCCTTCCCTTCCACCCGCCAGTGCCTTCAACCCGCAGCGCGCCATCTGCAGCACGCGCGGCAGCACCCGTCCGCCTCTGCCAGGCCACGCCTGCAGGCGCACACCTCTGTGCACCTCTCATCAAGCAACAACTTCATGGCAGTAGCAGCCTCCTCCGGCATCTTCTCCTCCATCGACCAGCCACCTCCGGCCATCTCCGTCGACGCCGTGGCCTCCATAGGATAGCCCTCATCCTCGTCGACCTCCCTAGCGCGTCCACCGCCTGCCAGTGCTCTCTCTCTTGCGAGGAGGAGAGAGAGCAAATGTTCTGTTTTGAACTCAATTAAAATTTACATTCACTGCCATTGCCACCAGAATTTGATTTTTATTTATTATTATATTATGGCAAAATTGCGCATGCACACTCATATTTTCTGATAATTGCATGTTATTGATATTCACTTGTTTTAAGATTGATTTTCGGATCACACATGCACCGATTCTCTCTAGTATATGACACGTGAAAATTACACAAAATCATCATATAATTATTGAAGATTTCAGTGAGGGAAAACTGCACATATACCCTTATCTTTTTAAGTTATTGTGAATCTACTTTCCTTCGCATTTTATGCCAGATTTGAAAAGGAATTTCACACTTATCCGAAAGAATATAAAATAATCAAGAGTTTATTACATAGTTGCCTCCCTGTGGACACGACCCGCTCTTCTGTGAGTGGTTATTTTTAATTTTTTGATTAGTCGATTTTTTCCACCACTTAAATACTACAACGTAAAGCGAAAAGTTAGCTCGTCAAATTGGCGCCGTTGCTGGGGAGGCAACAGACGCAATAGATTTACTTCATTGTTTTTAAATCTTCTGAGTTACGAAATTATCTGATCAATTTTTTTTTTATTGTGCGAGGAATCTGAAGAGGCGACGAGGCACAACAGAGCGGCGATAGCAACCACGTGTTAAGCTACATGAGGAAAAGACGAAGGAGACCAAGATCCTGTTTTCGCAGAGGATTCTCCATCATCACAAATTTATTTCTATCTTTTCTCCCTTGCAGTAATTGGGGTTGAATTTTTAGGGGTTTGTCCCCACATTTTTTTAGCTACTAGGGCTTACAATATTTTGGTGCGTGCGTGATTCTATTTTCTGCTTGCCTATTTTTAAAATCAACAAAGAAAATATCGAGCGGCCTATTTAGAAGTTGCATGCCCTTAGGTGCGTGCATTTAGGGGTGATTGAGCAGCACATTAGATCTTATTATTGCATTGCAAGCATATTAGCACGAAGATCGCTAGAGACAGGTACATCTTTCTAACTTTTGCATCCAGCTCCTGTTCACGCATTTGCATTCAAATTTAAATTCAAGACCACCAAGTTGTTTGAATTTACTAATTCAGTGGTCATATAACTAAAAGTGGAACTAATAATCAGATTCAACCCTAAAAGCAATTCACATTTGATCTGATTCTAAGGGACTTGTCTACGATTTCAAATGAAATTACAAAGATTTGTGATGTGTTGCAGACTTCTGACACTAAGCACGCACATTAGGCACCGCACTAAGGCTTGATCCCTTAAGGCTATAGGCACCGATCTCTTTATCGGTGCAGACCCTCCTATTGTGCTTTGTGGTGGTGGTGATGCTATCTTTTGACCAAGTGTTTTGATACTCCATAGAGGGGGACACCCCTTAAAGGAACAAAAGGGTAGTTAAGGGGCATTGCATATGCATCGCCTCAAAGGAAGGGTTCACCCTACTTGCATCACTTTGTTCATCCTTGAAGTAACTTCTCACTTGATCACTTGGGAGTATCATCCAAGCAAAGTATAGGTCCTAGGACAATCGAAGGTTGAATTAAGGTACGTAATTGCAGTGAAAAACTTGTTTGGCCATTTATATTAACTAATTCAACATCCACAATAAAGAAGGTTAAGATTTCAAGTCCACACCCCTCTTATACCACTTACGTGGGAACGGAGGGATAAGTCTTGATCTTTTGACTTATCTTTGGAGTGGAGGTTTAACTTAATAAAAAAAACTTGAATTGTGTTTTGTATGCTTGGTAGACGCTCTCTTGAGGGTAGTCTAGTGTTTGATCTTGAGCCTGAGAGAATTCTTAGGAGAGCTCACCTAGGAGAAGAAAAAGAAGGAATGGTTGAGCAAGGTGCAAATCAACAAAGGACCCTAAGGGACTATTTTATTCCTACTAACCAACCTGCACAAGCACTAAGACGACCGGCAGGGGATAATCTATATGAGATCAAGAGCAGTACCATATCTCTATTGCCCTCTTTTTATGGTACTACTAGGGAGGACCCCTACCAGCATTTGGAGGAATTCACTGAGGTCTGTTCCATGGTGAAGCTCCAGGGCTTTACTAATGAAGCCCTGATGACGACTCTATTTCCTTTCTCCTTAAAGGATAAAGCCAAGCACTGGTATCATACCCTCGATACAAGGGTAAATGATTGGGCCACCCTTAAGGGAGAATTTTTAAAAAAATATTTTCCTATGAGTAAAGCTAACCATTACAGAAGAGAGATTATGGGTTTTACTCAACAGGAAGGGGAGCAATTTCATGAGACTTGGGAGCGCTTTAATGACCTTCTTAGGTTATGGCCCCACCATCAAGTGCCAAGATGGCAGTTGGTCGAAAGGTTCTATAACAGATTATCTGAAAAGCAAAGGCAAATCATTGATGCAGCCTGTGCAGGAACCTTCATGACCAGAACTGAGGATGAAGCCTAGGCATTATTTGAAACATTAAGCGACAACTCCATACATCTGTCCTCTGCCTATCAAGAAAGAAAACTATCAATCTTGCAGAGGAAGATAGAGGCCCATGAAGCTGGGGCTTCCCAAGATTTGGCCTATCAGATTCAACTATTGAATAAAAACTTTGATAGGCTTTTAGCAAACCTCAGCATGAACCCGCAAGTAGCCTCTATTTTTCAGGCCTCAAGAGAATGCTCCATTTGCCAAAGCACAACGCATGCCACTGCGGAGTGCCATCAGGCAAACTAATTCCCTGAGTTGATTCAGGCCGACTTGAACGCGGCCCAAGGTTTCCGCCCCCCTCGCAATAACCCTTACTCCAACACTTATAATCCAAGGTGGCGGAACCATCCAAACTCCTCTTGGAAGCAAGCTGATGCTTCTAACTCAGGGAATACTAGACCCTTACCTCCCCAGCCCACATACCAACCTTCGTATGAAAATCCCCCTCCGAATAAGCCCTCTGAGATGGATGAACTAAAGGCCATGATGAAAGCAATGCAAGAGCATCAGAATATGGTTATCCAATCTCAGAATAAGATGATTACTGATATGCAATCTCAAATTGGTCATCTTACTGAGGCAGTTAGGCAACGTGATCTGGGGAAACTACCTAGCTCTTCTGAGGAGAACCCTAAGGGCAAGGGAGTTGTATTCAAGGAGCACGCCCAAGCAGTGACCGTGTTGAGGAGTGGAAAAAAGATTGACAAGCCTGATAACACTCCTACGGTTACATCTCAGAATTCCCCTTCCACACTTCACTCGACTTCCATTTCACTTGAGGAAGAGCCATACCACTCTCCCTCACACAAAATCACCCATAATGAGGATGTCGTCCTTCCACCACCCCTTTCCCGCCATGACAACCCCTCTACCTAGAAGCCGAGGGTGCCCCATCCAGAGCACCTATCTGCTCCTGGGGAATCTTCTGTTGACTCATCTGGAGCCAAGGATAGGACGGAAGAGATTATGGATACTTTTAGGCAAGTCCAGATTAACTTACCTCTGTTGGAAGCGATTAAACAGATTCCATCCTATGCTAAGTTTCTGAAGGACCTGTGCACCCAGAAGCACCGATCTAGGAAAAAAGTCCAAACCAAGGTTATCCTGCCTGACCATGTTAGCTCGGTACTCCAGCATGGAACACCCCCCAAAATGAAAGACCCAGGGGCCCCGTATATTTCAATGGTTATAGGTAACCAACACATTGACGAGGCTCTGCACGATCTAGGTGCAGGGGTAAACATTCTACCAAGCTCTGTCTACGACCTTTTGGGAGGAGGAAAGCTGAAGCCTAGTCCAGTAATCCTCCAGGTTGTAGACAGATCACTTAAGATACTGCGGGGATTGTTGGAAGATGTCCTTGTGAGAGTGGAGGATTTCTTCTTCCCCGTTGACTTTCTGATACTTGATACTGATCCATCTAATAAGCCCACAAAGCCATCCATTATTCTGGGATACCCCTTCTTGGCCACGGCCAATGCCTCTATAAATTGTAGATCCGGGGCACTTAAAATGGGCTTTGGGAACAAGAAGATCCGGTTGAATGTTTTTGATACTTACAAGCAACCCGGATTTGAAGATTGTTCTCAGATTGAGGTCGTTGATGAAATAATTGAAGAGACTACACCAGCACTCTTATGTAGAGATCCCCTTTAGAAGGTCATATCTCAGGACCATCCCTCGATTATTAAAGAAACTGAAAGGAAAATGCCCGAACTAGAAGAGTTGCTGGGGGTACACACTTAGTCTCTGTCCCCACCCTATACTGTGAAGGTAGATTCGCTGCCTGAGGCGAGGACATCTCAACTAAAACCCTCAATCCAAAAGCTCCTGAATTGGAGTTGAAACCCCTCCTGAGCACATTGAAATATGCTTTCCTTGGCCCTAATAACACGCTCCCCGTTATTATCTCGTCTGCATTATCTGAATTGCAAGAGGGAGCTCTGCTTGAGTGTTCACAAAGGCACAAGGAAGCAATTGCTTGGACAATTGCTAATATTAAGGGTGTTGATCCCTCTCTTTGCATGCATCATATATACACGGACGAGCCCGTGAATCCTTTCCGAGATATGCAAAGAAGGCTTAATCCAAATATGTGGGAGGTTGTTAAAAAGGAGATTCTGAAATGGCCGAATGCAGGGATTATCTATCCCATTTCAGATAGTAAATGGGTCAGTCCTATTCACGTTGTTCCGAAAAAGGCAGGAATCACTATGGAGGAGAATGACCAAGGAGAACTGGTGACCACTAGACCCTCAACTGGTTGGAGGGTCTGCATTGATTACTGCCGTTTAAACATGGCTACCCAAAATGACCATTTCCCCTTACCGTTTATCGATCAAATTCTGGAACGATTGGCCGGGAACAAGTACTTTTGTTTTCTTGATGGGTACTCTGAGTACAATCAGATAGCTGTTTTTCCTGATGATCAGGAGCGTACCACCTTCACGAGTCCTTATGGCACTTTTGCGTTCCGACGAATGCCATTTAGGTTATGTAATGCTCCTACCACTTTCCAACGTTGTATGATGGCTATCTTTTCTGATATGATCGACAAGTTCGTTGAAATTTTCATGGATGACTTCTCAATTTGTGGCTCGTCGTTTGACCTATGCCTTTCTCACCTTGATAAAGTCTTAACCCATTGCGAAGAGGCGAAGCTGGTGCTTAGTTGGGAGAAAAGTCACTTTATGATCCAGCAGGGCATTGTGTTAGGGCATATAGTTTCCAAGAGAGGATTAGAGGTGGACACCGCAAAAATCAATTCCATCTCTAAGCTTCCATTGCCAGCCAATGTTTGTCAGGTTAGATCTCTCCTTGGCCATGCTGGATTTTATAGGCACTTCATTAGAGATTTCAGTAAAATCTCTAAGCCACTCTGCGACCTGTTAGCGAAGGATGTCTCCTTCGATTTTGATGATAGATGTGGCGAGGCTTTCCAAGGTTTGAAGAAAGCCCTCATTACCGTGCCAATTCTCCAAGCACCAGATTGGACCCTCCCGTTTGAGCTTATGTGCAATGCTTCTGATTTTGCAGTGGGAGCGATCTTAGGTCAAAGGGTTGATGGGAAACCTCATGTGCTGCATTATGCCAACAAGACCCTTACGGATCCTCAGCAAAACTACGCAGTCACTGAAAAGGAATTACTTGCTGTAGTATTTGCTTTGGAAAAGTTTCAGTCTTATCTTTTGGGATCCAAGGTTGTGGTGTTCACTAATCATTCAACCCTTAAGCATCTTCTGGCTAAAAAGGACACCAAACCTCGCCTAATTCGTTGGATTCTGCTACTCCAAGAATTTGACCTGAAAATTAAATACAAGAAAGGAGTTGAGAATGTGGTAGCAGACCATTTGTCTAGGATCCCTATTGAGGCATCAAACCCTACTAGCGGTATTCAAGAGACTTTCCTTGATGAGTCTCTAATGGCCATGGAAGCTAAAACTCCTTGGTTCGCTGACATAGTGAACTATCTGGTCATGGGCATCACCCCTAGTACTTGGGACAAGCAGAAGCGAGACAAGTTTCTCGCCAATGCTAAATTTTATCACTGGGAGGAACCCGAGCTTTTTAGAATAGGCCCTAACCAGCTGTTTCGCTGTTGTGTCCCTGACGACGAACAAAGAAGTGTTCTGAGTTTCTGCCATGACCTCCACTGCGGGGGACATTTTAGTGGGAAGAAGACTGCCCATAAGGTTCTTCAGTCTGGTTTTTGGTGGCCCACATTATTCCAAGATGCACATACGTATGTGGGCGCATGTCTACATTGCCAACAGATGGAAACCATTGGAAAAAGGGATGAGATGCCCCAACAACCTATCCTCCCTGTTGAAATCTTTGATATTTAGGGCATTGACTTCATGGGTCCCTTTCCTGTGTCCTTCGGATAGGAATACATCCTTCTGGCTGTTGACTATGTATCAAAATGGATAGAAGCCATACCCATGCGAACCAATGACCATTCCGTGGTCTTAGGCATTGTTAAGGCTAATATCATTTCTCGGTATGGGTGCCCAAGGACGATCATAAGTGGAGGACCTCACTTTAAGAATGTACACTTCACAAGACTACTCCAAAATTTGGTTGTCAACCACATGATAGCCACACCTTACCATCCCCAAACGAGTGGACAAGTTGAAGTGTCTAATAGGGAGATTAAGCGAATTTTAGAAAAAACTGTCAGGCCTGATCGGAAGGATTGGTCTAAAAAACTAAATGATGCTCTTTGGGCCTACAGAACTGCATATAAGACTCCCTTGGGAATGTCACCTTTCCGTCTTGTCTACGAAAAGCGTGCCACCTTCCCATTGAAATCCAACATAAAGCTTATTGGGCTATTAAAAAAGTTAACTTAAATCTGGATAAAGCGGGAAAAGCACGTATGTTAGAATTAAGTGAGCTTGAGGAGCTTCGTAATGAAGCTTATGAAACTTCTCAAGCTTACAAGCAACGTACAAAAGTCTTCCATGACAAGCACATCATTAGAAAGACTTTTGAGCCCAACCAGTGGGTCTGGCTTTTCAATTCTAGACTTAAATTATTTCCTGCAAAGCTCAAATCCCGCTGGGATGGGCCATACGTTGTTATCAATACTTTCCCTCATGGAGCTATAGAGATTAGGAACCCTATTTCAGGTGCGAGCTTTAAAGTAAATGGCCAGCAACTTAAATCGTATATTACTCTTTCAGATGACCAGGTTTTGGATGCACTTCAGCTTGAGGAGCCTTAGCTCCTCTCACTCTCCTCCTCAGGTGATATTCTTCTACGTCTGTATTTTTCCAATGAGGACATTGTCAGTCTTAGGCATGGGGGGGGTATAACCTGAGAATGTTTATAGCATTTATAAATATTTGCATACATAGTTATATATATATATATGATAAAAAAAATTCTCTTTTCTTGAGCTGATTGGGTTAGTCCCTAGCAAAATATCTTTGTTATTGGAAGTTTTTCTTCCAGAATTATTTCTTAAGTTTAGAATCCAGTACATTTATTTCACGTGCACGTAGACTTGGTAATGGATCCTTGAGGAAAACCAATAAGCATTTGTAGTCCAATGAACCCTTGGACAGTTCATAGGGAGTCAGGCATACTATCTTCTAGTAGATCCACCTCATATTTGTGAGAAGAAAGTAGAGAGATTACTAGTGCGCTAATTCTAGTGCAAGGACTCTTAAGTTTTGGACAATTAGATGATGATACTTCAGAGTTAGGCATAGTTTTCACTCTCTGTTCCTGTGTGCATATTTTGTGTGAATTCCTAAGAGTCACCAAATAAGGCAAATACACAGAGATTGAGTCTTAATAAAGCTATAACTATGGTGGATGGTTACGACCGTCCTTCATAGAGTTCTCGGCTGAAGGAGGGTAATAGTGTCAAAGGTCAGAAATATGCCTGTCCTATCCATTCCTTCCCGATGCCGAGAATAGGCACTTTCACCAAATAAGCCACACAACTTCCTCTTGACCATCATCATCCCTAATAATGCCTTGTAAATAAAAGTCCGTATCGTGTTGTGTTGATTGAAAAAGAAACAAAAACAAGAAGAAATAAAAAAAAGGGAAGAGAGAAAAGAAGAAAAAGAAGAAACAGAAAGAACAAAAAGAAGAAATAGTTATATTAAAAAAAAAAGTCCAAGTTTATGATGTAACATTGTTTCTGAGGCAACAGAACACCTATCACGTTCCACCAAATATGACCCATACCTACCTTTAGTATTTCTGATCGCCCGAATACTAGTTGAGGACTCTAACTTAGTTGTAGAGTTATGAGGCCACCAAATAGTGAGTATAATTTCTAAATCTGGTGAGATTCGTGATCTCAGAAAGAAAGAAAAGAGGGAGTGCCCAGGAACATCAAGAGAGCACAATTGTGTAGCCTCTCTCAGAGTTGACTTGTCTAATAGTCTAGAGATCTAGAGTCTGCAGTACTAGACTATATGTAGCACCAGAAGAGTGTGTGCCACCAAATACAAATCCATTCAACTCAATATCTCCTACCTTAGCCAAACGCCAGGGTCATATTATAGATTATCCTCTGCTTTATCCCCGAGGGAAGTAGTTGCCTACTCCGACGTAATATATACCAAGGGTAAAGTACGAACTTCCAATGCGAATTGGTTCTTTCACTTGGATCTGTTACCTAGGCTATCAGCACTTCACATTTGTCTGTATTTCTAAAGTTTTGAAGTAAGAAAAGAAGAAATCTTCTGATTACTTCTATTATTTTTCATTTTTGCTAGGGAATAGCAAATCTTAGGCATGGGGGTATTTGATGAGTCCATTTTAATGGACTAATATTACGCCTAAGTAACCTTAATTGTATCTTTTAGGTTTGTTAATAACTATATTAAGTTATATAATATTTGCATGCATCATGATTTAGGTTTACATATATTCTATAACTTAATATGTTCTTTTTATGTGCAGGAAAAATAATTGGCAAAAGAATGAGGAGAAAAGGGTAAATTACCCTTTCAAATAACCGGTGGCTGTTCTTTTCCCCATCCTCCGGGTACACTCAATAGCTTCCAGCCAGAAATAGTTAAGGGATTTGAAAATCCCTTAACTCTTGCAGGCGCAAACCAGGAGGAGTTAAAAGAAGAGGCGGAGAAAGAGGAGGGGGGATCATCCAGAGAGGGAGGAAACCCCAAGCATGCACTGTGACCAATGGCACCCACCCTCCAGCGTGCGCCCACCTACAGGCGTACACCGCTCGTCTGCAACGCACCTTCCAGCCGCACCGCAGGCATTCCAGCGCAGGCACTCTACACCGTAGGCACCCTTCTCCAGCACCCGCAGGCGCTCGCTACCACCTTAGGCGCTTCCTCCTGCCAGCGCCTAGCGCTCCCCGCAGGCTCCCGCACAGCGCCTTCCTTCAGCTGGCACCCGCTCCTTCACCACCGCTCTGCCTCACGCGTACCCCTCCTGCAGGCGCACACCGTCCGCCGCGTCTACAAACCGCCTCACCCTCCAACGCCTCCCCGCAAGCGCGCGCTCGTTTCCAGCCAGCGCCTTCAACCTTTTCCCCCCCGCAAGTGCTACACCGCGCTGCCCTCACCTGCGCTCCTGCAGGCACACCCGCAAACGCCCCACCGTGCCCACCTTCCAGCGCCTCAGCCTCCAGCTCCTGCCTTCCCTTCCACCCGCCAGTGCCTTCAACCCACAGCGCGCCATCTACAGCACGCGCGGCAGCACCCGTCCGCCTCCTCCACGCGCCTCTCATCAAGCAGCAGCTTCACGGCAGCAGCAGCCTCCTCCGACGTCTTCTCCTCCTCCAGCCGGCCACCTTCGGCCATCGTTGTCGACGCCGCAGCCTCCATTGAATAGCCCTCATCCTCGTCGACCTCCCTAGCGCGTCCACCGCCTGCCGATGCTCTCTCTCTCTCTCGCAAGGAAGAGAGAGAGAAAATGCCCTGTTTTGAACTCAATTAAAATTTACATTCACTGCCATTTCCACCAGAATTTGATTTTTATTTATTATTATATTATGGCAAAATTGCGCATGCACACTCATATTTTCTGCTAATTGCATGGTATTGATATTCACTTGTTTTAAGATTGATTTTGGGATCACATGTGCACCGATTCTCCCTAGTATATGACACGTGAAAATTACACAAAATCATCATATAATTATTGAAGATTTCAGTGGGGGAAAACTGCACATATACCCTTATCTTTTTAAGTTATTATGAATCTACTTTCCTTCGCATTTTATGCAAGATTTGAATAAGGATTTCGCACTTATCCGAAAGAATATAAAATAATCAAGAGTTTATTGCATAATTGCCTCCCTGTGGACACGACCCGCTCTTCTGTGAGTGGTTATTTTTAATTTTTTGATTAGTCGATTTTTTTCACCACTTAAATACTACAACGCAAAGCGAAAAGTCAGCTCGTCACTCACCATCACCGCAAGTCACCACCAAAACCACATCCTTCCTTCTTCCCTTTTCCATCCTCAGCATGAACCCAACTCCACATCCACCATCACCAACCACACCATCGTGCCACCCTCTCTAAACGCACGCACACCCCACTCCATGACTGCTCACCCTCAATAGAGAGACTCCCGACCCCCACTGTCATCCTTCATCTCTTTCATCTTCCACTCTCCTTCTTCCTCCCTTCCACCATCCTATTACATGAAAAAGAACCCAACACTTCACCACTGCAGCCCCTTACAAAACTCATCGCCGAACGCCATCCTTGACACCAACCTCACGCACGTCTGGCCAACCTCCATTGTGCCATCATCAACAGCCACGACCATCGATTGTTGCACTCCTCCATCGACAGCAGACACTCAGCGCCGGCCATCATCTCCTCATCACCGGAGATGCCTCTGGCCACCTCTCACCGTGAGACCGACATCAACCCGAAGGCCTCGCTCCGGCTGACCTTCCCCCAAAGCATCTCCTCCAACGAAGCCTCCTTGCACGCATATGAAGGAGAGAGACAAAATTCCTTGTTTTTCTCCGTATTAGTAATTATAGAGAATGCCATTGCAAGCTTTCCTATTCATTTATTTACCAAATTAATATATTAAGGTGAATTTGCATGCATATCTCTCTATTCTTGATAAATTGCTTCTGGTTGAGTATCTCATGATATAGATAAAAGTATGTCACATTGATTACCGTGAACAAGGAATCTTTTACTGGAAATTAGTATTTACATTGATTATCATTGCCAAGATTACTAGATAATAGAATATTACATTATGGTGATTTTACATTTAAACACCTATTTTTTTATCAATTGCTTAGAATGATGATTTATGTTGAAAAAGAATTATATGAATTAGCATGCACTCCCACTGAGTTTCCCTAATAATTGAGGCACCACTCACTAGTATAATAGGCTGATTCCTCCCTATGGAAATGACCTAATTCTTCGTGGTTAGTTTTGAATTATTAAATATTTTTGAAAAGTGATTTTCTATCACGTAATGAACTACAACGACATGTCATCTTATGTTAAAATTTTTATCAAAAATGAAGATTGCTCTTTCAAATGATCTAATTGATTTAATACAACATTAATATACATGTTAAATTATTTAATACATATTTTTATTTAATTTTACAAGTTTTATTTTAATTTATATACATTTAAATATACATACAGGGTGATTTACAAATAAATTAGGTATAAATAGTATAATACAATATAAATATAGTTAAATTACTTTAAATTACTTAAAATATTATAATACAAATATACAATATAAATTATTTCAATAATAACTTAATTTACTAATTTATTTTATTTTAAGTTAGTAAACTACTTCATAACTTATTAAATTAATTATTTACTATATAAATATAATTAAATTAGTTTGCAAGTATTATAATGTACATAATAAGCATATAAATAAGTATGTGCAGTATTACTTAGAAATAATTAGATTTATTGGGGTTTCTATAATTTTATAACTTATAATACATATAAGTTAATAAAATTAATATCTACTTATTTAGTAAAGTTATATATATATTAAGTTATCCTAAATACTTAATTTATACTATAGAATACATATATAAGTTATATGTACAAATTATATACATATTTTACATTATATACATGTGTAGTTTAGTATATAGCTTATATATACATGTACATACCTAGTATACATAGTCTTTTTAGGTCTTTTTCAAGTTTTTCTGCTTTTTATGAGTTTTCTAAGTTTAATAGAGGTAGGGGATGAGAGAGAAAGAGAGAGAGAGAGGAGATGAATAGAGTGTTTTTAGGATTTTTTTAAGCTGAGTTCTTTTATTGAGTTTTAAGCTATATTAAACCGTCGGTTGGTATATTCTACCAAGCCGAAGGTTCAGATGACCTTCAAACTTTGCAAACACTTAAAAATATACTTATTCTTACTCACTACATGTTTATTTTATTTTTTGGAATTTTTTCAAGGTTTTTATTTATCTACAAAGGAATAGTTTCTAAGCCTTGAAGGGGTTTAGGCTTACGAACCTAAGGCCTAAATTTGAGTTTTAAGGAGTGGAATGGTAGTATAGGCATTCATTTATGTTCCCAAAAATATATAGAAGATGTTCAAGCATATAAGCATGAATTTCAACTCAATTTCATAATATTTCTAAATTTGGACAATTAGACACATATATAAGCTGACAATAAATGTTTAACAACTGAATGCAAGCAGTTCAGATTGAATTTAAGGGTCAATTAAGATACATGAATGCTTGTACATGTAAACTTCACAATACATTACATGTCAGCCTTTAACACTTCAATTCCCAGCCACTACCCCACTATTTTAGTCCAATAGAACAACAACTGCATCAGTTGTAGCAGCAACTATAGCATGAACAACATCTCAAACAATAGTTTCTGGTCTTATCAGCAGCTGAATGAGCTGCTAAAGACATACTCTAGATGTCTTAAAATAATTTCAAAGGTTTCTGTTGCAGCCAAATCTGTCATGCAGCTGATCTGATCATTAAATTCAGTATAAAAACATCCCAGATCAGACAGTAATTCACATCTTAAAATCTCTTTGAAATCAGAGAAGAAGATCTGACACTTATATTTATGAAAATAGAATTTCAACCCCCTTTGAAAACCATTTCAAATCTTCTTCAAAAATCCTTTTAAATCTCGATCACACCCCTAATATAAAATCATGAAAGTGGATATATGAAGGGTAAAATGTCACCCCAATTGGGCTTTTGCTCTGGGTCTTTTGGTGATCTCTCCACTCAATCTCCTTGAACACCATTGATGGGAGTTCAAGGTGATTTGGTGGATTGATCAAGACCCGTTGGGTCCTTGTTCCATCTCAAATCAGGGAGACTGATTCTCCTTGATAAAACTCTCTAACATAGGGTTGAAATTAGGCATATGCTCATCCACAAATTAAAGCACAATTCAAACACATTGGAGTCCTTGCATACACCAAATTCAAGCCCTTAAATTCTCAAAAAGCTCGATTAAATCAATAAAACCTCAAATAGATTTGAAATCACTGATTTGAACAGTAAACACCATTTTAAACAAGATCAAGCAATTTGAGTTGAGAGAACAAAATCGAGGAGTCTTTGTGGAATTGTGAAATGGATGGGAGACCCCCCAAAGTGAGTTTTGGCGCTAATTTCATATCTGAGAACTAAAGTTCTCAAGTCTGAAATTTGACCTTAATGAGTGGGTGATCAGTGAATTAAAATCAAGGAATTAAGAAGGAGATCAAATGGAATGTAAAGGGAGATTAATGATAATGATGAACATGAAAGTATCTCTGATCTGAATTGATCAAAGAGAAGCGAATAGTAGCTAAATTACTCTACACCTAATCTAATCAAACACTAAAATTAACTAGAAAGTAGTAAAACTATGCTAATTCTACTTCTAGAAGGCATATAAAGTCCAAATCTAAAGGAGGAATGGGATGAATGGGCTATAGCTGTCCACTGTAGCGACAAAGGGAGATGAGGAGGACTCCAGCGAGGAACCCACAGTAGGTTGCTGTGGTGACGAAATTGAGGAGGGAGAGCTACACCCCCGTCACAGCTGCGGCTGATGAAGGAAGAAGGTGAACTAGAGGGTGGATGAAAAGAACCACTCAAGGTGAGGTGACGAGCCGACTTTTCACTTTGCATTATAGTATTTAAGTGGTGGAAAAATCGAATAATCAAAAATAATAATAATCACTCATAGAAGAGCGAGTCGTGTCCACAGGGAGGCAATTATGCAATAAATTCTTAATTATTTTATATTATTTCAGATAAGTGCGAAATCCCTATTCAAATCTGACATAAAATGCGAAGGAAAGTAGATTCACAATAACTTAAAAAGATAAGGGTATATGTGCAGTTTTCCCTCACTGAAATCTTTAAAAATTTATGATAAATTTATGCAATTTTCACATGAAGTGTACTAAAAAAAATTAGTGCTTAGGTTAAGTCCAAAATCAATCTTGAAATAGATGAATATCATGAATGTGCAATTATCAGAGAATATAAGTGTGCATGCGCAATTTTGCCACAATATAATAATAATAAATAAATAATCAAATTATGTGCCAATGGCAGTGAATGTAAATATTAATGGATTTCAAAACAGAGCTTTTGCTCTCTCTCCTCCTCGCGAGAGAGAGAGAGCACCGGCGGGGCTTTGGAGAGGCTAGGGAGGTCGGCGAGGACGAGGGCTATCCGATGTTGGCTGCGGTGTCGACGGAGGTGGCCAGAGGTGGCCGACCAGCGGAGGAGAAGATGCCGATGGAGGCTACTGCTGCTTGGTGCAGCGCGTGGAGGTGTGCTGGCTTGGTGCGGCGCACGGAGGTGTGTTGGCTTGGTGCGACGCGCGGAGGTGTGCTGGCTTGGTGCGGTGCGCGGAGGTGTGCTTGCAGGCGGTGGTGAAGGCGCACAACACCTTTAGGCACTGCTGTAGGGAGGTGTTGTGAGGGAGAGGCGCGCCTGTGGGCATGAGGTGGGAAGTTGCAGAGGCACGAGCGTCCAGTTGAGAGGTTGGAGCGCGTAAGGCAGATGCCTACAGGCACTGCAGATGGCGTTGGTGCTACGGCAGGTGCGCGATGCGAAGAAGGTGCGCCTGTGGGGAGGTACTGGAGAAGGTTGGAGCGCGCTTGGAAGGTGGGCATGCTGAGGCGCGCCTGCAGGGAGAGCTGGAGAGGTTGGGGTGGCTGCGGGCTTGGTGCGCTAGAGGAAGCCAGGCGTGCTGAGGTGAGAGGGCACTTTGCATGGAGCGCTGGAGAGGTTGGGGCAGCTGCGGGCTTGCTGCGCTAGAGGAAGGCAGGCGTGCTGAGGCGAGAGGGTGCTTTGTAGGGAGGAGGAGGCACGCTTGCATATGTTGGAGCATGCTGGAAGGGAGATGGGCGCGCGGAGGTGTGCGCCTGCGGGCTGGCTGGAGAGGCTGGAGGAAGGCGCACACCTACTGGGAGAGAGGGCACACTTGGTGATGAAGATGAGGTTTTTTTCCGCAAGGGGGAAGATGGTGCAAGTTCTTCTCTTCTTGGATGATCTTCTCCTCTTTCCCCGCCTCTTCTTTAACTCCTCTCCTTTGCACGTGCGCCAATCAAGGGATTTTCAAATCCCTTTTCTAATTTTGGCAGGAGGCTATTGGGGAGAATTCTTCGGGCCAGCGGCTGTTGAGGGTGGTCGATGGAAAGGGAAGAGAGCTGCCGATTATTTGAAAGGGTAATTTACCCTTTCCCCCTCATTCTTTTGCCACTTATTTTTCCTGCACATAAAAAGCACATATTAAGTTATAGAATGGATGTAAACCTAAATCATCGTGCATGCAAACATTCTATAACTTAATATAGTTATTAACAAACCTAAAAGATATAATTAAAGTTACTTAGACATAATATTAGTCCATTAAAATGGACTCATCAAATACCCCCATGCTTAAGATTTGCTAGTCCCTAGCAAAAAATGAAAAATAATAGAAGTAATCAAAAGATTTCTTCTTTTCTCATTTCAAAACTTTAGAAATCCAGATAAATGTAAAGTGCTAATAGCTTAGGTAATAGATCCAAGTGAAAGAGCCGATTCGCATTGGGAGTTCATACATCACCCTTAGCAAAAATTTCTGTGTAGATAGGCAACTACTTCTCTCGGGGATAAAGCAGATGGTAATCTGTAATTTGATCCCGGTGTTTGGCTTAGGTAGGAGATATCGAGTTGAATGGATTTGTATTTGGTGGCACACACTCATCTGGTGCTATATATAGTCTAGTACTGCAGACTCTAGATCTCTAGACTATTTGACAAGTCAACTCTGAGAGAGGCTACACAATTGTGCTCTCTTGATGTTCCTGGGCACTCTCTCTTTTCTTTCTTTCTGAAATCACGAATCTCGCCAGATTTAGAAATTGTACTCACTATTTGGTGGCCTCACATGGCATCCACACTTCAATTAAAGTCCTAATAACTCTACAACTAAGTTAGAGTCCTCAACCAGTATTCGGGCGATCAGAAATACTAAAAGGTAGGTATGAGTCATATTTGATGGAATGCGAAAGGTGTTCTGTTTCCTCAGAAACAATATTACATTAGAAACTTGGATTTTTTTTTTAATATAACTATTTCTTCTTTTTCTTCTTCTTTTCTTTCTTCTTTTTTTTTATTTCTTTATTTCTTCTTGTTTTTGTTTCTTTTTAACCAACACAACACGATACGGACTTTTATTTATGAGGCATTACTAGGGATGATGATGGTCAATAGGAAGTTGTGTGACTTATTTGGTGGAAGTGCCTATTCTTGGCACCAGGAAGGAATGGATAGGACAGGTGTATTTCTGACCATTGACACTATTACCCTCCTTCAGCCGAGGACTCTATGAAGGACGGTCGTAACCATCCACCATAATTATAGCTTTATTAAGACTTAATCTCTGTGTATCTGCCTTATTTGGTGACTCTCAGGAATTCACACAAAATACGCACACAGGAATAGAGAGTGAAAACTACTCCTAACTCTTAAGTATCATCATCTAATTATCCAAAACTTAAGAGTCATTGCACTAGACTTAGCGCACCAGTAATCTCTCTACTTCTTCTCACAAATATGAGGTGGATCTACTAGAAGATAGTATGCTTGATTCCCTATGAACTGTCCAAGGGTTCAGTGGACTACAAATGCTTATTGGCTTTCCTTAAGGATCCATTACCAAGTCTATGTGCACGTGAAATAAATGTACTGGATTCTAAACTTAAGAAATAATTCAAGAAGAAAAACCTCCAATGATAAATATATTTTACTAAGGACTAACCTAATCAGCTCAAGAAAAGAGAAAATTTTTTTTTAATATATATAAATATGTATGCAAATATTTATAAATGCTATAAACACTATAAACATTCTCAGGTTATACTCCCCCATGCCTAAGACTGACAATGTCCTCATTAGAAAAATATAGACATAGAAGAATATCACCTGAGGAGAGTGGGAGGAGCTAAGGCTCCTTAAGCCGAATTGCGTCCAAAACCTGGCCATCTGAAAGAGTAATATACGATTTAAGTCGCTGGCCATTTACTTTAAAGCTTGCATCTGAAATAGGGTTCCTAATCTCTACAGCTCCATGAGGGAAGGTATTAATAACAACGTATGGCCCATCCCAACGGGACTTGAGCTTTCCAGGAAATAATTTAAGTCTAGAGTTGAAAAGCCATACCCACTGGTTAGGCTCAAAAGTCTTTCTAATGATATGCTTGTCAAGGAAGACTTTTGTACGTTGCTTATAAACGTGAGAAGTTTCATAAGCTTCATTACAAAGCTCCTCAAGCTCACTTAATTCTAACATATGTGCTTTTCCCGCTTTATCCAGATTTAAGTTAACGTTTTTAATAGCCCAATAAGCTTTATGTTGGATTTCAACGGGAAGGTGGCACGCTTTTCCGTAGACAAGATGAAAAGGAGACATGCCCAAGGGAGTCTTATATGCAGTTCTATAGGCCCAAAGAGTATCATTTAGTTTTTTAGACTAATCCTTCCGATCAGGCCTGACAGTTTTTTCTAAAATTCGCTTAATCTCCCTATTAGACACTTCAACTTGTCCACTCGTTTGGGGATGATAAGGTGTGGCTATCATCTGGTTGACTCCCAAATTTTGGAGTAGTCTTGTGAAGTGTACATTCTTAAAGTGAGGTCCTCCATTACTTATGATCGTCCTTGGGCACCCATACTGAGAAATGATATTAGCCTTAACAAAGCCCAAGACCACAGAATGGTCATTGGTTCGCGTGGGTATGGCTTCTATCCACTTTGATACATAGTCAACAGCCACAAGGATGTATTCATATCCGAAGGACACAAGAAAGGGACCCATGAAGTCAATGCCCCAAATATCAAAGATTTCAACAGGGAGGATAGGTTGTTGGGGCATCTCATCCCTTTTTCCAATGGTTCCCGTCTGCTGGCAACGTAGACATGCACCCACATACGTATGTGCATCTCGGAATAATGTGGTCCACCAAAAACCAGACTGAAGAACCTTATAGGCAATCTTCTTCCCAATAAAAATGTCCCCCACAGCGGAGGTCATGGCAAAAACTCAGAACACTTCTTTGTTCCTCATCAAGGACGCAACGGCAAAACAGCTGGTCAGGGCCAATTCTAAAAACTCGAGTTCCTCCCAGTGATAAAATTTAGCATTGGTGATAAACCTATCTCGCTTCTGCTTGTCCCAAGTACTGGGGGTGATGCCCGTGACCAGATAGTTCACTATGTCAGCGAACCAAGGAGTTTTAGCTTCCACGGCCATTAGAGACTCATCAGGGAAAGTCTCTTGAATACCGCCAGTAGGGTTTGATGCCTCAATAGGGATCCTAGACAAATGGTCTGCTACCACATTCTCAACTCCTTTCTTGTCTTTAATTTCCAGGTCAAATTCTTGGAGTAGTAGAATCCAACGAATTAGGCGAGGTTTGGTGTCCTTTTTAGCCAGAAGATGCTTAAGGGTTGAATGATCAGTGAACACCACAACCTTGGATCCCAAAAGATAAGACCGAAACTTTTCCAAAGAAAATACTACAGTAAGTAATTCCTTTTCAGTGACCATGTAGTTTTGCTGAGGATTCATAAGGGTCTTACTGGCATAATGCAGCACATGAGGTTTGCCATCAACCCTTTGACCTAAGACTGCTCCCACTGCAAAATCAGAAGCATCGCACATAAGCTCAAACGGGAGGGTCCAATCTGGTGCTTGAAGAATCGACGTGGTAATGAGGGCTTTCTTCAAAGCTTGGAAAGCCTCGCCACATCTATCATCAAAATTAAAGGAGACATCCTTCGCTAACAGGTCGCAGAGTGGCTTAGAGATTTTACTGAAATCTCTAATGAAGCGCCTATAAAAACCAGCATGGCCAAGGAAAGATCTAACCTGATGAACATTAGCGAGCAATGGAAGCTTAGAGATGGAATCGATTTTTGCGGTGTCCACCTCTAATCCTCTCTAGGAAACTATATGCCCTAACACAATGCCCTGTTGGACTATAAAGTGGCATTTCTCCCAACTAAGCACCAGCTTTGCCTCTTCGCAACGGGTTAAGACTTTATCATGGTGCGAAAGGCATAGGTCAAATGACGAGCCATAAATGGAGAAGTCATCCATGAAAATTTCAACGAACTCATCGATCATATTAGAAAAGATAGCCATCATACAATGTTGGAAAGTGGCAGGAGCGTTACATAACCCGAATGGCATTCAGCGGAACGCAAAAGTGCCATACGGACTCGTGAAGGTGGTACGCTCCTGATCATTAGGAAAAATGGCTATGTGATTGTACCCAGAGTACCCGTCAAGAAAACAAAAGTACTTGTTCCCCGCCAATCGTTCCAAAATTTGATCGATAAACGGTAAGGGGAAATGGTCATTCTGGGTAGCCATGTTTAAATGGCGGTAATCAATGCAGACCCTCCAACCAGTTGAGGGTCTAGTGGTCACCAGTTCTCCTTGGTCATTATCCTCCACAGTGATTCCTGCCTTTTTCGGAACTACGTGAATAGGACTGACCCATTTACTATCTGAAATGGTATAGATAATCCCTGCATCTAGCCATTTCAGAATCTCTTTTTTAACAACCTCCCACATATTTGAATTGAGCCTTCTCTGCATATCTCGAAAAGGCTTCACGGACTCGTCCGTGTATATATGATGCATGCAAAGAGAGGGATCAACACCTTTAATATCTGCTGTTGTCCAGGCAATTGCTTCCTTGTGCCTTTGTAAACACTCAAGCAGAGCTCCCTCCTGCAATTCAGATAATGCAGACGAGATAATAACAGGGAGCGTGTTATTAGGGCCAAGGAAAGCATATTTCAATGTGCTCGGGAGGGGTTTCAACTCCAATTCAGGAGCCTTTTGGATTGAGGGCTTTAGTTGAGATGTCCCTGCCTCAGGCAGCGGATCAACCTTCACAGTCTAGGGTGGGGACAGAGACTCAGTGTGTACCCCCAGAAACTCTTCTAGTTCAAGCATTTTCCTTTTAGTTTCTTTAATAATCGAGGGATGGTCCTGAGATATGACCTTCTGAAGGGGATCTCTACAAAAGAGTGTTGGAGTAGTCTCTTCAATTATTTCATCAACAACCTCAATCTGAGAACAATCTTTAAATCCGGGTTGCTTGTAAGTATCAAAAACATTCAACCGGATCTTCTTATTCCCAATGCCCATTTTAAGTGCCCCGGATCTACAATTTATAGAGGCATTGGCTGTGGCCAAGAAGGGGCATCCCAGAATAATGGACGGCTTTGTGGGTTTATTAGATGGGTCAGTATCAAGTACCAGAAAGTCAACGGGGAAGAAGAAATCCTCCACTCTCACAAGGACATCTTCCAACAATCCCCGCAGTGTCTTAAGTGATCTGTCTGCAACCTGGAGGATTACTAGACTAGGCTTCAGCTTTCCTCCTCCCAAAAGGTCATAGACAGAGCACGGTAGAATGTTTACCCCCGCACCCAGATCGAGCAGAGCCTCGTCAATGTGTTGGTTACCTATAACCACTGAAATATACGGGGCCCCTGGGTCTTTCATTTTGGGGGGTGTTCCATGCTGAAGAATCGAGCTAACATGGTCAGGCAGGATGACCTTGGTTTGGACCTGTTTCCTAGATCGGCGCTTCTAGGTGCATGAAAGGGGTGGTGGTTGGGCCCGGTTAGGTTGTGTTAATATGGTGATTTTATCGTTGAAGTGCGTATAGTGGTTAGCCTAAATCGAGCCTAACCATCTCTTTGCAAAATAATTTTTACCTAGCCTATTTGATTTTATCTTAGTCACTTTTAGGCCCAGGGTCGAACTCAGGGAAGTGGGATTAGAAGTCAAGTTTCTACGCCTTTCCTACAACGAATCTCTGTCGTTCGTTTATTGTGTTTTTGGTATTTTTCTATTTAGATTTTTTTCTGATAATTCTTGTCCTTGAGGCACACCCTCAAAATTAGGTTCTTGGCTATGAGCCAAATCAGGGTTCCAAAACGGGTCTTGCTATTCGCAAGACGGAGTACCTGCAAGTCAAGGATTATCTTTTCTCTTTTATATATTTTTTTATCTTTTTATTGGCATGAAAGAGAAGTAAAAATAAAGTAAATATAGTATATACATATATGTATATATATATGTATAAAGGGGTAGGGGTGGAGGTGGATATGAAGTGTAGCACGGTGTCGAGTCGGTCGTCGTTTAGAAAGACGCAACCAACAGGACGAAGTGCCGCATGGAGTGTAAGGTGGATGGGTAGAAGATGAGTGTGAACATGCTTTCTATACGCATGTATCGGGGAATATCAGCAACTGGTGCAGATATTCCCGCGATACAACGCATGGTAAGCAATGTGAAAATATATATATATCTATATGTATATATGTAAATATATCTATATGTATATATGGTTATAAATATATAGGTATATATGTACTTATATATGTATATATATATATAGATATGTAAATATATGTATAGATGTGTATATATATATGTATATGTATGTATATATAACTATATAGATGAATATATTTGTATGTATATATATATATAGTAATATATGTATATAGATATATGTAGATAGATATGTGTGTATATATATATATATATATATATATATATATATATATATATATATATGTATATATAGTTATATAGATATATATGTATATATGTATGTATATTTGTATATATATATATATATGTGTGTGTGTGTGTATGTATGTATGTATGTATAAGTAGGTGTGTATATATGTATATGTATATATATATATATGTATCTATACTTATACTTAGTTATATAGGTAATAATATATATATAGATATATATGTATATATGTATATATATTTATATGTATATAAATATATGTATATATGTAAATATATATGTGTATATATATATATATATAAGTATATAGATATATATGTATGTATACTAATACTTAGTATATAGGTACTACTATATGTATAGATATAAGTATATATATATATGTATAAAGTAGAGTATAGGTGTGTGTGTGTGTGTATGAGAGTGTGAGTGTGTGTGTGTGTCGGCAGAGAGAGTGTGAGAGAGTGCTATGAGAGAAAGAGAAAGAGAGAGAGAGGGGGGGAGAGCTTCCTGCTGGAGTGAAGGAGGCGTTTAAGCCGTCTGCAGCAGTGGGGCCAACATCTGAGGCTTCACACGCACGTGCCCAGAGAGGCGTGCACTGGGAGGTAGTGAGCGTGCGGAGAGGATCGCAGCGCATAGCACTGCACGGAGAGGCGAAGGGAGCGGGCGAAGGCAGGCGTTGGGAGCGAGTGAAGACGCGGGTGGGAGCGGACGCTGGCAAAGGACCGCACGCAGATGCGTGGACGGGCGCTAGAGCGGGCTCGCGGCGGGACGCGCGCGCGAGCTGTGGCCGGTAGCGGCGAGTCGGGTGATCGGATAAGTGAGAAACTTACCGGCCACCCCACTGTAGCCACAGTGTTCCGCAGAAATGCGTGAACAGTGGCTACAGTGCCCGGGCGAGCCGCGCAACCGCCTGCATCCGGTGCTGTGATTGCGGAGGGCGTGGACGGCTCGGCGTGCGTGCAGAAGAGTGGCGCCACTGCTGGCTTGCGGGGAGGTGGTTCGCGACAGGGTGCGCGGAGAGGGCTGGGTCGCAGACGAAGGAGCGCGATAGGGTGCGCGGTGGCCTGTGGATGTTGGGTGGCGTGCGCGGTGAAGCTTCGACGGTGGCCAGTTACGGGCGGAAAGGTAAGTGCAGCGCGAAGAAGCGGGAGGCGAGGGCGCCTGCAGGTGCGCGCTGGAGGCGAGGGCGGCCTGCAGGCGTTCGCTGGAGGGCCTTGCGGCTGCTGCCGCCTTGCTGCTGCTACTGCGTGTAGAGCTTTGAGCTTCAAAGCTTGAAGCTCCTGCTCCAATGGCTGAAGTGGCTTGGACGTTGAAACAGGGAAAGAACCACCACGCCCACCGGCTCTTTGATGAGCTGGGCGGTGGTGGACTCACGGTGGTGGTTGTGCACCACCGTGAGGTACTCCTGCCCGCAGAGTGTCTCCTCAGAGGAGGAGGGCCTGCGTATGGAGGGAGAGGGGAGGGGATGGCCTGGAGAAGAAGGTGGTGCTGTGTTGGGTTTTCTCCATGGACCAGGCTCCCCTTGCAAGGAAGGAGCCATGCTCCTTTTAAAGAAGAAGAAAGCATGCACAGCCATGCCCTGGCTGTGCATGCGGCTGTGCATGGCTAGCATGGCTTGGCAGGGCATACGCTGCAGGGTAAGCTGAGCAGGACATGGCGCGAAGAAGAGGCCATTCCTTGCAGCCGTGTGGAGAAATTCAAAGCCAATTAAAATAAAAAATAAAGATGGTGAATTTTGCAAGGCAGCACTTGAGGAAAAATGTAATTTCACGGCCATTTATTTCACTCCTCCCCTCTCAATTAAATGCATGCATGCATGTATTTTTACAATGTGACTATGTCTACCTAATATGCATTGGTAATGTTAGGAAATAGCATAAGACGGCACAATTGCAGGTGTATTTTTGTGGTGCTAGCAGTGCACAGGTCCTTCAGAAACTTGGCATAGGATGGAATCTGTTTAATCGCTTCCAACAGAGGCAAGTTAATCTGGACTTACCTAAAAGTATCCATAATCTCTTTTGTCCTATCCTTGGCCCCAGACGAGCCAACAAAAGATTCCCCAAGAGCAGATAGGCGCTCTGGATAGGGCACCCTCGGCTTCTGGGTAGAGGGGTCATCATGGCAGGAAAGGGGTGGTGGAAGGACAACATCCTCATTGTGGGTGATTTTGTGAGGGAGTGATGTGGCTCTTCCTCGGGTGAGATGGAAGTCGGGTCATGTGTGGAAGGTGAATTATGAGATATAACCGTAGGAGTGTTATCAGGCTTGTCAATCTTTTTTCCACTCCTCAACACGGTCACTGCTTGGGCGTGCTCCCTGAATACAACCCCCTTGCCCTTAGGGTTCTCCTCAGAAGAGTTAGGTAGCTTCCCTGGATCACGTTGCCTAACTGCCTCAGTAAGATGACCAATTTGGGATTGCATATCAGTAATCATCTTATTCTGAGATTGGATAACCATATGCTGATGCTCTTGCATTGCTTTCATCATGGCCTTCAGTTCATCCATCTCAGAGGGCTTATTCGGAGGAGGGTTTTCATAAGAAGGTTGGCATGTGTGTTGGGGAGGTAAGGGTCAAGTATTCCCTGAGTTAGAAGCATCAGCTTGCTTCCAAGAGAAGTTTGGATGGTTCCACCACCCTGGATTATAAGTGTTGGAGTAAGGGTTATTGCGAGGGGGCGGAAACCTTGGGCCGCATTCAAGTCGGCCTGAATCAACTCAGGGAATTGGTTTTCCTGATGGCACTCCTCAATGGCATGCGTTGTGCTTTGGAAAATGGAGCATTCTCTTGAAGCCTGAAAAATAGAGGCTGCTTGCGGGTTCATGCCGGGGTTTGCTAATAGCCTATCAAAGTTTTTATTCAATAGTTGAATCTGATAAGCCAAATCATGAGAAGCCCCAGCTTCATGGGCCTCTATCTTCCTCTACAAGATTGATGGTTTTCTTTCTTGATAGGTAGAGGACAGATGTATGGAGTTGTCGCTTAATGTTTCAAATAGTGCCCAGGCTTCATCCTCAGTTCTGGTCATGAAGGTTCCTGCACAGGCTGCATCAATGGATTGCCTATGCCTTTCAGATAATATGTTATAGAACCTTTCGACCAACTGCCATCTTGGCATTTGATGGTGGGGGCATAACCTAAGAAGGTCATTAAAGCGTTCCCAAGTCTCATGAAATTGCTCCCCTTCCTGTTGAGTAAAACCCATAATCTCTCTTCTGTAATAGTTGGTTTTACTCATAGGAAAATACTTTTTTAAAAATTCTCCCTTAAGGGTGGCCCAATCATTTACCCTTGCATCGAGGGTATGATACCAATGCTTGGCCTTATCCTTTAGGGAGAAAGGAAATAGAGTCCTCATCAGGGCTTCATCAGTAAAGCCCTGGAGCTTCACCGTGGAACAGTCCTCGGTGAATTCCTCCAAATGCTGGTAGGGGTCCTCCCTAGTAGTACCATAAAAAGAGGGCAATAGAGATATGGTACTGCTCTTGATCTCATACAGATTATCCCCTGCCGGTCGTCTTAGTGCTTGTGCAGGTTGGTTAGTAGGAATAAAATAGTCCCTTAGGGTCCTTTGTTGATTTGCACCTTGCTCAACCATTCCTTCTTTTTCTTCTCCTAGGTGAGCTCTCTTAAGAATTCTCTCAGGCTCAGGATCAAACACTAGACTACCCTCAAGAGTGCATCTACCAAGCATACAAAACACAATTCAGATTTTTTTTTTATTGAATAAGTCAAACCTCCAATCCAAAGATAAGTCAAAAGATCAAGACTTATCCCTCCGTTCCCACGTAAGTGGTATAAGAGGGGTGTGGACTTGAAATCTTAACCTTCTTTATTGTGGACGTCGAATTAGTTAATATAAATGGCCAAACAAGTTTTTCACTGCAATTACGTGCCTTAATTCAACCTTCAAGTGCCCTAGGACCTCTACTTTGCTTGGATGATACTCCCAAGTGATCAAGTGAGAAGTTACTCCAAGGACGAACAAAGGGATGCAAGTAGGGCGAACCCTTCCTTTGAGGCGATGCGTATGCGGTGCCCCTTAACTACCCTTTTGTTCCTTTAAGGGGTGTCCCTTTCCATGAGTATCAAAACACTTGGTCAAAAGATAGCATCACCACCACCACAAAGCATAATAGGAGGGTCTGCACCGATAAAGAGATCGGTGCCTATAGCCTTAAGGGATCGAGCCTTAGTGCGGTGCCTAATGTGCGTGCTCAATGTCAGAAGTGTGCAACACACTGCAAATCTTTGTAATTTCTTTTGAAATCACAGACAAGTCCCTTAGAATCAGATCAAATGTGAATTGCTTTTAGGGTTGAATCTGATTATTAGTTCTACTTTTAGTTATGTGACCACTGAATTAGTAAATTCAAACAACTTGGTGGTCTTGAATTTAAATTTGAATGCAAATGCATGAACAGGAGCTGGATGCAAGAGTTAGAAAGATATATACCTGTCTCCAGCAATCTTCATGCTAATATGCTTGCAATGCAATAATAAGATCTAATGTGCTGCTCAATCACCCCTAAATGCGCACACCTAAGGGCATGCAACTTCTAAATAGGCAGCTCAATATTTTCTTTGTTGGTTTTAAAAACAAGCAAAGCAGAAAATATAATCACGCATGCACAAAAAATATTGTAAGCCCTAATAGCTAAAGAATGAGGTGACAAACCCCCAAAAATTAAGCCCCAATTACTACAAGGGCGAAAAGACAGAATTAAATTTGTGACAACGGAGAATCCTCTGCAAAAACAGGATCTTGGTCTCCTTCGTCTTTTCCTCATGTAGCTTAACTCGTGATTACTGTCGCCGCTCTGTTGCACCTCGTCGCCTTTCAGATTCCTCGCACAGCCAAAAAAAAAAAATTGATTAGATAATTTCGCAACTCAAAAGATTTAAAAACAATGAAGTAAATCTATTGCATCTGTTGCCTCCCCGGCAACGGCGCCAATTTGACGAGCTGACTTTTTGCTTTGCGTTATATTATTTAAGTAGTGGAAAAATCGACTAATCAAAAATAATAATAACCACTCATAGAAGAGTAGGTTATATCCACAGGGAGGCAATTATGCAATAAATTCTTAATTATTTTATATTATTTTGGATAAGTGCGAAATCCCTATTCAAATCTGACATAAAATGAGAAGGAAAGTAGATTCGCAATAACTTAAAAAGATAAGGGTATATGTGCAGTTTTCCCTCACTGAAATATTTAAAAAATTTATGATAAATTTATGCAATTTTCATGTGAAGTGTACTAGAAAAAATTAGTGCTCAGGTTAAGTCCAAATCAATCTTGAAATAGATGAATATCATGAATGTGCAATTATCAGAGAATATAAGTGTGCATGCGCAATTTTGCCATAATATAATAATAATAAATAATAAATCAAATTATGTGGAAATGGCAGTGAATGTAAATATTAATGGATTTCAAAACAGAGCTTTTGCTCTCTCTCCTCCTCGCGCGAGAGAGAGAGCACCGGTGGGGCTTTGGAGAGGCTAGGGAGGTCGGCGAGGACGAGGGCTATCCGATGGCAACTACGGCGTCAACGGAGGTGGCCGACCGGCGGAGGAGAAGACGTCGGCGGAGGCTACTGCTACCATGAAGCTACTGCTTGGTGCGGCGCGCGGAGGTGTGCTGGCTTGGTGCAGTGCGCAGAGGTGTGCTGGCTTGGTGCAGCTTGCGGAGGTGTGGCTACAGGCAGTGGTGAAGGCGCACAGCACCTTTAGGCGCTGTTGGAGGGAGGTGCTGTGAGGGAGAGGCACACCTGCGGGCGTGCGGTGGGAAGTTATAGAGGTTGAGCACGCAAGGCGGATACCTGCAGGCACTGTAGATGGAGTTGGTGCTGCGGCAGGCACGCGATGCGGAGAAGGTGCGCCTGCGGGGAGGCGCTGGAGAAGGTTGGAGCGCACGTGGAAGGTGGGCATGCTGAGGCGCGCCTGCAGGGAGCGTTGGAGAGGTTGGGGCGGTTGCGGGCTTGGTGCACTAGAGGAAGGCAGGCGTGCTAAGGCGAGAGGGTTCTCTGCAGGGACGCTAGAGAGGTTGGGGCGGCTGCGGGCTTGGTGCGCTAGAGGAAGGCGGGCATGCTGAGGGGAGAGGGCGCTTTGCAGGGAGGAGGAGGCACGCCTGCAGATGTTGGAGCGTGCTGGAAGGGAGATGGGTGCGCGGAGGTGTGTGCCTACGGGCTGGCTGGAGAGGCTAGAGGAAGGTGTGCACCTACTGGGAGAGAGGGCACACTTGGTGCTGAAGATGAGGTTTTTTTTCCACAAGGGGGAAGATGGATCCACAGTGCACGTTGGAGAAGATGGTGCAAGTTCTTCTCTTCCTAGATGATCTTCTCCTCTTTCCCCGCCTCTTCTTTTAACTCCTCTCCTTTGCGTGTGCGCCAATCAAGGGATTTTCAAATCCCTTTTCTAATTTTGGCAGGAGGCTGTTGAGGGTGGCCGATGGAAAGGGAAGAGAGCCGCCAATTTGAAAGGGAAATTTACCCTTTCCCCCTCATTCTTTTTCCACTTATTTTTCCAGCACATAAAAAGCACATATTAAGTTATAGAATATATGTAAACCTAAATCATGGTGCATGCAAACATTCTATAACTTAATATAGTTATTAACAAGCCTAAAAGATATAATTAAAGTTACTTAGGCATAATATTAGTCCATTAAAATGGACTCATCACAAGGGAGCGATTAAGGTCTACGCGTGAGCTAAGGGAATGCTTAAGTAGCAATCGAGAGTGATTCCAGTCACCGCTAGGTAGGATTAGGCATTTAGGGCATCTATGGTCAAGAAGAGAGGAGAGGGGGACAGGAACAACCAAATCGAAGATGGGCCATTGGATGGTATTTGGGCAAGGTGGTGACCTCACGTGCCGAAGCTCGCAAAGCTTCGATTGGATTTGGGCCACAAGATCAAGAGGTGAAGGATTGAACATTCTTGATGGCTCATGTTCTTACGATGAACAATGCACCAAGAGGTGCACCATTCACCAGGATCTGTTGGTGAAATTTGCAATAAAGGCCCTCAGGTGAAACGGTGTAAGCATTGTAGTGAGGCTCATAAGTGGCAAGAAAGCACTTCAGAGTGGTTCCTAGGATTTGCAAAGAAGCCCCTGCAGTTTACAAAATGGTTCCTAGAAGGTTTCTAATGTGAATAAATGTTATGAATGAAGGACCTAAATGTGAATCTCTAAATGCAAGGTCCTAATGATGTCGAAATGTTAATTGAATATATTAGAAGTTAATTTCACTTTTGATTTGAAGTTTTGGGCTCATTTATGTGTTTAATTTGCAATTGGATCATGATTTTGTATTTATTAATAGAATTTCTCAATAAATGACCTAGTTATGCATTTTTAGTACATATTTGGTGTTTTAGGTCTTCTCTATTAATTCTCACACTTAACCCTTTCTTTGTGTTAATTTGATAGTGTTTAACCTAGTTCTAACTTAACTTGGGCATTTTAGCTATGATGAGCCACACCTCATCAGATGGTACTTGAGTACCTTTAGGCCTATTGTTGGTATTCTAATCTGATTTTTAGAGATGCAGCTTAGTAAGGCATCCTGACGGTTACATCCGACCTAGAGACCTGGTTTGATCCATAGGATGTTTGCTAAGGGACTAGCAAAAGCTAAGCATGGGGGTATGATGGGAACACCATCATAGGTCTTAACTGGCCACTTTTAGTCAGGTTTGAAAGATAAATGCCCCTACATAACCATCTGAGGGTTATAACTCCACTTCAGGTTATTTTGAGAAGAGAATAGAAAACTAGGGTTAATTCTATAATTTTAACAACATATCATAAAAGTAGAATAACCATGGGGTTTTCCAAGGGTTAATCTAAGGTCTAATGAGCATTAAAGTCTAGTAATTAGGTCCATGTAGACAGAAATGGGGTTTCACGTATTTCGAGAACCAATACAACACTCAAAACCCTAATTTTAGACTCACTTAAATTACAGAAGTTATGGTCTAAATAAAATTCATATAAATATCCTAAAATTCATATAAAAATATTTCATGAGATTTGGTATCCTTGATTTGACCTTTGGAACCTATTTTGACCTTAAATAGTCATAGACACAATTCTACCCTAATTTAGATTTTTTTGTAAATTTTCCAACCAAATTTGGTCAAAACTCAAATCGAACTTTACCATCAGATTTCTTGTGTCTAAATTAGTTTTGTACCAAAATTTGGGCCTAATAAAAGTCCATCTTGACCTAGTTTGCATTTTAGTCCATTTAAACTCTATTTTTCACACTTAAGCCCCTAGCTTTCGAAATCCTTGCATTTAGCCTCCTAACTTCTCGTCATTTTCTTCAAAAAAGTCTCTACCGCCATTAACAGTGTGAATCCATCAACACCAACCTTCAATCTGGGATTTCTCCCTAATTTCTTAATCAATTCCTTCTAAAATTAGAAGGAATGATATTAAGAGAATCCCCAATCACCTAAACCTTGTCTTGGGCTCCAATTCTTCTCGAGAAGCTCATATGAACTCTTGGATTTCAGGGATCTCTTTCCCTGGAAATTCAAGCTCCTCAAGCTTGTTTCCAAGCTTAGAAGCCTGCTTGAAGCCTTTAAAAGGGCCTCCATCGCATTGCCTAGCTCCTTAGCAAGTTCTAGGCCCAAAATCCTCCATCTTCTCTACCTACGGCCTGCTCCAAAGGCCTCTCCGACGAACTTCTCCCTCCGATCTCCTCACCTGCTGCCACATAATATAGCTAGCAAGTCTACCGTCCTAAGCTTCTTCTGCATCTCGCCATACCCGCAAGAAGCCTCCTCCCCCTTCAGCCATCACAGCTCTTCTTCCAGGAGCACTTCTTTGTCTCCAACTCCAACCCATCATAGCCAAATTCCCTTGACCGACCTCCCTCTCCCTAAGTCCTCTAAAGTTTTCTCCTACTCCACTTCATTTCTACACACTTAAATCACCCTTTCAACTGACGTTCTGCCCGCACCCACCATCGTCTTCCACGCCTCTGGCGTACCACCGGCGACCTCGCGCAATCGCCACACCACACCAAACCGCTCACCACCGATCCTAAAACCTCCGCCATGTATTCACGACCAAAACCCCTCAAGTAATTGAGGGGATTGGACTCTTAAACCCCCACTGAACACACACACCTCTGCACCACCTTCTCAATGTCACCAGACCTCCACACACATTCGCATGCAATGCCACAACCACCATCACGTTCACCACATCCGCGCGATCCTTCTGAGCATTTCCAATGTAACCGAGAGGCCATCTTCATTTTAGGTCACTACTGGAGCACCGCTGCCACCTTCATCATCATTGGCCCCATCCGCCCTCCTCCAGCCACGTTCTTCAACATCAACACTCCCAGTCACTGTGGACGACTCCCAGGTTCTCTTCTAGGACCTCAATTGGAACCATTAGCGATGCCTTCGACTTCAATTGGAGGCATTTCCTCCTGCTACTGCTGTGCAAAGAAGAGGGACAAAGATAGTCCCACTCATCAATCGAAGGTGCCCCAGCAGTGGATAAAAGGATTTTGTGACATCCGCTGCTCGCCTCAGCACACGAGGTGAGGTCCCACTCACCACACGTGCACTCACTCCTCACCTGCTACACCTCATAGGCAGGTCTGGACCCTGACCCTATACTCGATTACCCGGTACAATTCACCCGAGTCTGAGTGAGAGAGGTGGGAGGGTTTTGCTCTTGTGCCCTCATCTCCTCTCAGGACTTAGTGTCCTTGAGCTTCGTGAGGCCCTTGTGCCTTACACACAGTGCTGCCGTGCCTCTTCTGTGAGGCTTTATGCCAGGCTCTTGAGCCATGGTTGCTACTGTGAAAAGGAGAGGACCTTGTGCCTCTTAAGCCGATTGGAAGCTTTGCCTATCATCTGAGTCCTTCCACTGGTTACTGTCGTCTTATTTGAATAACTTTGGTAACAGAGATTAATAATTGAGATTTATTGTGCATTTATTTGAAAGCTTGTGAGCTTAACTTTGAGGGGTTAATTTGGTGATTTAAATCACCACTTTAACCCGATCTTTTTGCACTTTTTTTTCTAATCTTATTGAAATATCATTTTGAATATCATTGCTCTCAATTGCTTATATTTCTTATGATTAGTGAATTTAAATTGCATATTTGCTCCCTGTGATCGACCTCAAACTCTATTTTCTGAATCTGAGCATATAAATTTAAATGATTTGAGTGATTTTCTCCTATACTACAGCGCATTTCTTAAACAATGATGATTTCGCCCGAACAATAACATTGAGAAACATAGTATATGCTAAGTATGTTGCATGAAGCCATCAATCAAAAATATCCCGATTCCCACTCAGAACTTTATAATGAATCTTGGAGCAATATTGAGGATCAATGTGATTTCCCAGAGCCTGGGTTCAAAAAAAGAGGTTGTTGTAAACCCCCAACCCAAATGGAACCAGATTCAAACTTTGTGCATAATGACATACCTGATCAAAATGTGGGTTTGGAGGATCTAGTTGCAGGTGTTCTCGATTATGAACTAGCCATAGAGAGCCATGAAGCTGGTCCATCATGCCTTGATTTACCAAACACCTGTGATGAGCTTGAGTCAGAACCTCTCGAGGATGTAATTCCTGCACCTTATCCTGTTAAGATAATCCTCGAGAGTGATTCTGACATCCCAATAGAACTACGTCCAGATTCTAGTGACCCAATTCCTACCTCTAACCTAGAATCTAGCTCTGAGCCTATTTGGAATGATCATGAGGCCCAATGTCATGAGAACTAGATTTTGGATCTAAATTTTGATTCTGGGCCAATATTTGGTGATTATACCTCTTTAGACTCCTCAGAGGAACAAATTGATTTTCCAAAAGTCACACTAATTTATGATACAGAAATAAAGGAGTTTGAAGTGTTGGGATTTGATTGGATCTACTCTAGGTACCCAAAATCCAAGCCTATGCCTAATAAGGATACCCCTTTGAGCTTGGAATATGAGATAGGTTAGATCAAAGTCAGGTTGATAATTTCATGAATCATGATTTATTTTGTGGTGGAAATCCCAATCTGGAATCAGGTTCAGAAACTGATTTTCACAGATTCTCCAATGATCTCGAATCCTACTCTAATTTTGGAGAAGCTCTGTTTCCAAATGATTATGAGCCAGTCTACGACCTCAGTGTCCATGATTCGTTCTTTAATTCTAATTTTGAGGCCGATGATCTAAACCTCGAAGAAGCCACACCTTCCAATCTAGAGTGAGAGTTTTTCAAAATCCGATCCCAACTCTGACCCACCATCGGAATCAATTTCTACTCTGATTCACCTCCATCTTTTGATCGGGAATCAGATATTGATCAGACCGACAACCACGTCTTACCCTTGCCTGATCTCACTAGTTGGGTTCTTATGTTTTCCATAAATCCATTTTCATTTGAGGACCCCTACTTTGATCAAGCTGAATCAATTCAGCCAAACCCTAAATTCACATTTCTACATCTTTTCGAAACGCATAACATCTGGTGGGCTCCACATCTATTGATTCGCATCCATCAACCCACTAGACTGATTGGGTTTGCTCTGCATCATTAGCCTGTTGACTTGAATAAGCACCTGGTTTGGCCAACCAGGCTACTCATCAAGGTACTTGTTCTACAAAATTCCTCCAATTTGACCACCCCTTCTCCTTGACCACCTTCTACTCGGCTGAAAGCATTGAATTTAGCACTTAATGGGAGGCAACCCGTCATTCCAAAAACTGAGACCTTTCTGATCATCCTTTTGAGCTACACTCCTATTGAACTTTAGGGTTCAACTTTAGAACAGCCAACTCCACCTTTGGTACTTGTATCAATGATAAAAATCATCTGCAATAGTCATCCTAACCTGTTCACCCACCCTTTGACCCTGTTCTAAACCTTGAACCAAGTTGAATTCGTACCCACCTGGTTTACAATGAGGACATTGCAAAACTTAAGCATGGGGGGGTGTTAAAGTGTAAACAAATGGAATTTCAATTCTCTGAGGGGTTCTCACAAAAAAAATACATATTAAAAAAAATGAAGAAAGGGGAGGAAAATTTTGAAGAAATTGATTAAAAATCTTTCTTGAGGAGGAAAAGAGGAGGAAATGCAGAACGCAAAAAGGAGAAAAAATAGAAACAAAATTGATAATTATAGCAATTGATTATGAAATTTACTTAAGTTTTTGACAAAATCAAAATCAGGATTAAGTCTTGAAGTGCTAGAGACAAGGAGATTAGTAAAGAGTGTTGATCTTTGGCCTTTTGGGCCTATTTTAGGGCATAAACACTCACGTATTTGCTAAGATCTAGATTAGTCCTCAAGAGGTTGAGGAATGTGTGAAGCTAATGTATTAAGTCTAAGGCTTGGGGAGTATTCGGCCCCGTTGCCTGCTCTTTGATTTGCGGGACTTGGTAACCTGAGCACCCAAAATCCACAAACAAGTCTGGTTCAGTGCACTTAATGAGGAAATAATGACAAAAGTGTTCTGTTCTGAAAAGTCATCTCGAAGATCTAGCTTAGGAGCAACTCGAAAACACAAATTGATTTGATGAGTTCCCGGTGCAAAGAGGTGGAATAAAAAATACTCCCATTGAAGATGCATATTAACATATCGTCTCACCGTTGCTTGTCTCCTAGGATATCTAAATATCCTATCGGGGGCATGTAAGCACTTTGTGCTGGTTCATGTGCCATGGGTGGGATTATCCTGAAATGTCGATTGCCAGGGCCTAAATTTAGCTACAGAAAATCATGAGTAGCACTATCCCAAAGTGTCAAAGCTAAAGTTCTGGGGGTTGCCATGGGCAATGTTATCCAAAAGCATCGAAAGCCAGGGACCCTTCAAGGATTGATGGTGGGGACAAGGAATCCGATACAGACCGTGTTTAGGGCCAATATGAGGCTAGATTTAGGGAAATATAAAAAGAAAAAGAGACAAAACTCTCAAAATGAAATATCCTTCTCTATCTCTTTTATTAAAATGCACTAGTAAATAGAACCTGGATACAATTCATTTATGCATGGGTGCTTTAACTGCTAGGGTCAACAAACCTCTGGGCAGTTTTTGCGGGCCTTAGAAACCTTCACGGCAGACCTAGGCTGAAGTTGGTCAGGTCTGGATCTTGGCTGGTACTTGAGTACCTCTAGGCCTATTGTTGGCATTCTGTTCTAATTTCTAGACAAGTGGCACAAATCAAGCATTTAAACATCAAAGTATGGTCTAGAGATCTAGTTCTTTGCATAAGATTTTGCTAGGGACTAGCAAATGTTCAGCATGGGGGTGTGATGGTAACACCATCATTCACCATAACTAGCTTGAATTAGTCAGAATAAAGAGATAAATGCTCTTGAATAATGGCCTGAGGAAAGTAATTCCACTCAAATCCATTCTGAGAAGAAAACATTAAAACAGGGCTAGCTCTGTAATTTTAACATCACATCATGAATGCAGAGTAACCACTAGGTCACCCAGGGGTTAATTGAAGGTCAAATGAGCATTAAAGTCCAAGAAGTGGGTCAACACAGACAAAAATGGGGTTTCACACATTCCAAGAACCAAAATAAAACATAAAACTCTAATTTCAGACCCTCTTAACTTGAAGAGGTTCTGGTCAGGATAAAATTCGTCTAAACCTCCTACAAGTCATAGAAAATATTATAAGAGGTTTGGTACTCTTGGTTTGACCATCTGAATCTATTTTGACCTAGAATAGAGTTTTAGATGGAATTTTACCCTAATTTGGCCTTTTGTACAAATTGCCCAATCAAACATGGTCAAAACTCACATCTAAGTTCACCATTAGATTACTTGGGTCTAAATTAGGTTAAGATCAAAATTTGGGCCAAATCAGAGTCCATCTTGACCTAGTTTACAATTTAGCCCTTTAAAACTCTTTCTTACATTTACCCCCTCAGGTTTCAAATTATTTGCAAATGGGTCCCTAACTTCTCGTTGTTTTCTTCACTTAGGTTCCCATCACCATTAGTAGTGGGAACACACCTTCAACGAGATTCGGGGGAGGTTTTCTCCCTCAAATCAAAGCCAATCACCTCCAAATTTGGAGGGAAGGACCTAGAGGAGATTCCCAATCTCTCAAATCGCCTCTTGATCTCCAAATCAAGCTCTAGAGCTCAAACAAACTCGAGATTTCAGGGACTTTTCTCCCTGAAAACCCAAGCAATCCAAGCCTCCTTCCAAGCTTAGAGATAGATCTTGAGCCCTATAAAAGAACCCCTAACATCAGACTGTCCTCCTTAGTAAGGTTTTAGGCTAAAAGCACTACTTCCTTTCCTTCCTCTGGCCTGCTCCGACCAAGCTCTGGTGAATTTCTTCATCTTCCTTCGTCGTCCTCTGCCACGTACAATAGGTAGAGGGAACATCTTCCCCAAAGCCTTCCGCATCTAGTGCACATCAACTAGCCCCATCTACCCCTTCATTGTCATCGCTTCTCACCGCCGAACCGTTCACCTTCTCCGACGTCGGCCAATCATAGTCGGTGCCAAGTCCTCATTCCCTTCGTCTGTAGATAAGCACTTCTTCATTATTTCCTTCTTTAGGTTAGAATCAACCCATTCCCAACTTAATTCAGCCGACCAATCACCTTCTCCTCCACTGTCTTCTCCGCCTCTGGCAAAGCTTCGACGAGCTCGCCATGCCACACCACACCACCAAACAACCCCGCATCACTTCCAAAAGCATCGCATCACCTCCCTCAACAAAACCCTGATAATGAAAAATGCACGATTTGAAATTAGGGTTTGTATCGTTGTAACGTGAACTTTCGATCACTTTTAAAATTTATAAACATGAGTACTTGCGAAAGTATTCAAGTTGTCCCAAGGGAGGCAGAAATGCACTTTTAAACACTTTTGCTAGAAATCGGGAAATCAACTTTCTATCTGTGATTTTTAAATAGAAGATTTATTTTGAAGTTTTGAAATAAAAGGGCAATTGAAAATGAAGGAAGACTACACTAGAATTGCTAAAGCTAAAACCTAAGTGACAAGAAAATCCTCTCCCTAAGCTCACCTTAGGTGCATAAAGACCTAGGGTAATTAGAGAGAGGTTGTGAATGCACTATGGTAAAAGCAAAAAGATGCAACAAAAATTAAAAGAAAAGCAACCTTGAATAAGGAGAAAAGTGTTTTACAAGAAGATAAGTAGAGGAATGCTTCTACTCTAGAAATGAAAATAAAAAAATTGAAAACACAAATCCTCCTAGTGATGTTGGTGAAGAGGAGAAGATCCTTGCTCCAAGCTCAGCTGCTCCTGGCTTGAAAAGGATTTCTCCTAATCTTTTCTTGAAGTGCTCCTCCAGAGATGCTGCTTTCTCCTTGGCAAGCCCTTGGTGGGCATGCCCTAGCTCCTCCAAAGGTGGAAGGATTCCACCTTAGAACCTCTTCTAAGAGTGGACATGCACCACCCTAAATATCTCCTCCTGGATGTCCTCCTACCTGCCTTGTCCTCTGGCTGGCATGGGCACAAGAGAGAAGAGAGGAGGGGAAGTCACCAAGTGGACAGAGTATCCCCTTAATCTTCTTCTCCTCATTCTCTTGGCCAGATATAGTAGGTGGAATATGGTGGAATAATGAAGCCAAAGGTGTCTTTAATGGTGGTAGTTAATAGCCTTTTATAGAGTGGTTAAGGGGGTAGGTAAGCGTGCATGGCATGAAGGGCTAGGATAGGTTTTGGTGGTGGTTAGATGATCTAAGGGCCATGGATGGCTGGCGCCAAATCAAGAGTTGTGGAGGGGGTATTTGGTGGCTATTCAAGGTAGTGGTGACACCTTGTTTTGGTGCTAAGTGTAATGCAATCTAGAAGATGTTGAAGTGTAGGGTGGAGATGGTTTTGTGGTGTAGATGGAGGGTGGAGATGAAGTTAGAATTGAAGCCAAGATTGGGTTCTAGAAGGGGGAAATCTTGGCGTGGGATTTATGGGTGGTGGAGATGAAGTATGGAGGTGGTTGTGTGATCCTATGGTGGGTATTAGTTGGTGCCTAAAGGAGGGATGCTTAGGTAATGATGTAGGGTGAAGGGGCATCAATGTTGGCACCAAAAGGAGGGTCTTCTAGAAGGGGGTTAGGTGGATGGCTAGGATGGCTTGGTGGCTTAGGTGTATGGTGGTGATAAGGGGTTTTTTTGGAGGGAAAGTTGGTGCCAACTAGTGGGTGGTTATAGGTGTAGTTGGCACTACTTTTTGGTGGCTCTTGAAGGTGGTGGTGTGAAGAGGTGTAAAGGTTGGTGGCGCCAACTATGGGTGGAGTAGGTAGCTTAGGTGGTGGACTTGGAGTAGAGTTAGGGTGGAGTTAGGTTAGGGTTTAGGTAGGTGGTGGACAACCATGTAGTGAATATTTTAGCTAAGCTAGCTAAACTAGCTTAGCTAGTAGGTGAGTAAAGGAGTAGGAGGAGGCTAGGGTTTTGGGAAGAAGAGCTAAGGGGGAGCTATCTGGAGATGCACTAGAGTTAGTGACTACCGAAGAGAACAACAAGGAGCTACCTTAGCTGGCTTAGATTGCTAGTTCTTTGCTAGCTGCTAAGCCAAGCTAAAGTAAGTTGGTTTATGCTGAATTGTGCTGAGGTGAGCTAGGTCTGATCTTTCCGGAGATAACCTAGCTAGTTGGAGTAGCTAGCTTAGGTTAAATAGCTTAGCTCAACTAGGTTGAGCTAAGTGGAGTTTCTGAGAGCTAGACTTGAGCTAGACTGAGCTAGTTAAGGTCATCTTCAGCAGACTTGAGTTGAGTGGAGCTAGAAGTAGCTGGACCTAAGCTGAGGGGGACTCTTGTCAACTTAGTTGAGCTAGCAAGAGCTCCCAGTGAACTGATTGGAGCTAAGATGAGTTAGACTCAACTAATTTGAGTTGGATTTAAGCTGACTTGAGCTAGGTTGAGCAAAGTTGAGCTTGCCTTGAGCTACCATCCAGTTAAGATAAACTGAATGGAGCTTAAGAGAGCTAACCCTAACCCAAGAGAGCTGGTATCCAACTATGATGAGTTGGATTTAGCTGTGGTTCAGCTGAATTGAGCTTCCTCTTCACCTGTTGCCTTCTTGAATGCTAGGGTTTTAGGGATTTGGTTATCTATTCATCCCTAACACTCAAATAAATGTGTCAAAAATAACAAAATTATGCAATGCATGCCTAACCTACATGATGCCTAAATGCAGCCCAGAAACTCGTTTGCGGAGTTAAAATCCTAAGAGTTAGGTTTGTTTTAGGGCATAAGAATGATGATAAATTGGTGTTTATCAAGCCCCTCAACCAATTTAACCATTCGCTTGCTCCTTTGTGCCACCGGACAAACCCACAGTCCACCGCCCTAACAGCCACCGTCCGGCCACCTCACACCCTCACACACCAAATCACCATCGCCAACGCACTCCACACACTCCAGCGATCATCATGAGCATTCTAATTGGGGCTCAAGGCCCATATTTTGGCTTTCAGGGTCTTCACAGGGGCTTCTTCATCTCTGACGTTGCTCGCCTTGCTCCAATCATCATTGCCACCAACACCACTTCTAGGTGTTGTGGAACCATTCCACGACGACAACCGTTGCTCCAATTGAAGGGAGAATCATCCTCAGCAACTTGATTTGACGAAGGCTTCCCTACAGCTGCACACACGAAGGAGAGTGGGATAGTCCCACATCGGATAGCCATGACTTGCCAATAGCGTATAAAGGGTTTTTGTGTATTAGCCTTATTGCCTCAGACACGGGGTGAAGTCCCTCTCACTCTCACTCACGCACTCCCCGCTCACCTCACACGCCCAGTGAGTCTGGACCCTACCCGAATCCAATTACATGCTTATAAACCTGATTACCCGGATAGGAAATGACTAGAACTTGAGGAGGGTAGGGGTAGGTTTTGCCTTAGTATTCATGCCTAATTACTCTACACTTAGCGAGATTCAGAGAAGGCTTACTCTGTGTTGGCTCTGAGGTTTTGAGCTCTGTGACTTGTGTTGAGCGACTTAAGTCGTCTTACCTTAGGATCATACGTCACTGGTGCTTCTAAGGTTTGTGCTTGGCCTTGTGCTTGAGGCCCTTGGCTTTGGCACTATGAATATATTTGGCTAGTGTTGATGTGGAATTTGTGAATAAGTGGTTGAGACCACTATTGGAAAATTTGGGAAATTGAACACTTTAATATTTGTGCTTAATTTGAGGGATAAAGTGGTGATTCAAATCACCATTCTTTTTAGATTCCTGATTTCTTTTTATCCCAATAACTTGTGATACAATTGGATATCATTTTGAGTAGATTATTATTCATTGAATATCTCTCTTGTGTTCAATTGATTGTGCTCATTGATTTAAATTGCGATTAGTGCGTGAATTCCATATTTGCTCCCTGCGAATGACCTTAGACTCAATTTCTGTTTTTGAGTACTCTATAAAATTTAAATGTTGTAAAGCAATTTTCGTCGACTATGCTATAATGCGATACATACATTAAACGACGACTCTCGCTCCATCAGCACCTGTCGGATCCTCATCTCTTCCTAATGGAAGGGAGAAATCTCCGTTTAGGGATCAAAGGTAGGTTTTGTAATTGAGGTACACCACCCTTGGTTTAAAGTGGTGTAGACAGTAAGTAGTTGATCACTTCGTAATCTTAAATCCTAAGTCAAGTTGACTTAGGTGGTGGTTTTTACCAAGTTGGGGTTTCCACCTAAAAATCTTATTTTTCAATTGTATGATTGCATTTTTTATTTACTTGTATTTTTTCAATTACACTATTCACCCCCCTCTAGTGTACTTTCAACCTTGGGATCAATGTTTCCTACCATGTCCTCTCATGTATGAAGATCCTTATCCTCAACCATAACTCACCATTATAGCTAAGGTTTGAGTCAAGTAACTTTTTGACAAGTGGTACTGCATTTGACTCATCCTACTATAAGTCTCCAACCTAGTCAACGTCTAAGATTGTGTTGTTGTGCACTCTGCTTCAAAGCCAGCTAGAATCTATAAATTTGTTGCTTTCTTTTAATATGCCTTTGATCGTTCACAAGTGCAAATTGGCTAATACACATTATACTTCTTAAATAATGCCTTAAAAGTGGAGTAATACTGTGAAAGTGACTTGCCCTCTTGTCGACGATGTGCCATCTCACTGTAAATTTAGAACACTCTACTTGAGTTCTCATAAGAATATGTATTTTTCAAGTTGTCTCACATCTTGTTGGTGGTCTTGTAGTACATGATCTCATCCCTGATTCTCGAGATGATAGAATCATATTCGATGCATGGACTATTGTATTATCCTTCTTGGTGGCATATTTTCCACTCTTTTGCATGGGCTTTGGCTCAAGTAAATTATGCTCCCTACTATGACCCTTCACATTCATTAAGAAGGTCTGTGACCATCCTGCATAGTTGATAGTTGGTTTCATCCAACTTTACCATAGGATTGAAAAAAAGGCTTTGTAAGCTCCCATCTTTATCTTTTTCTCCAATCTCCCAAGACATCATTACTCAAACAAAATCCCAATTAAACCAACAATAATGAATCCTGGCACCTAAAACATCACATTAGAGTAGTTTAGGTCATGTAATGGCAATTGGCAGCCTAATGATGACCATAAACCCTTGTTTGTTACTGTCGGCAATCCATTAGAGGTTAGGAACCATCATTAGTGGTAACTGTGAGTAGATGGCAATAGTGTTGGCACTTGCAACAATTGCTAATAGTGCCTACAAGCACACTTGGTGATGTTGGTGGTGCTTAAAAGCATTGCTGGCGATGGGTGGCATATCTGCACCTGAGATTGCCTTGGTTCGACCCATAATGGTCCAACAATGCTTTAAAGACTCGTGAAGAGCCTTAAAAGCCCAACAACAGGAGATATCTATGCACAAGGTCAAGAGAGGACCTACAGTGGTAAGAAGAGCCTTACTTCGGATAGGAAAAGATTTTTAGTGACAAGTAGTGGCCACCAAGGGGTCTTCGACTAGTTGGAGACTTGGTAGAGGTGGCAGTGCTACCATTTGATGAAATTCCTTAGTGGTTCTTGACAAAAACTAGGGTTAAGGTTCCCTATTCATGGTTCTTTTTTTATTATTTTTGGTGGAGAAAGAAAAAGAAATGGAATTCAAGAAGGGTACCAAACATCGGCTTGTGACTACTACTTTGATACCAAATTAGAAGAAACAAGGAAGACAATCTTCATAGAAAACCCTAATCCTCATTATACAAAGGATTGGGTAAAATACAACTGAGCCCCTCATATGCACATAAATAATAGAAAGAAAATAAATAATAGAATGTAAGTCCAATCTCAATAGAGATCCTTGAAGAGGTAGGCTTACTCGACACAACTACTTTAAAGGTCTTGTATTGTTATATGGGATGCATGTGTTTAAGATCCTTGAGGAGGTAAGTTTATCTGGCATAAAACCTTCCTCTAACCCTATGGAGCCTAGATAAAGGTGTAAGAAAGGAGATGATCCACCCTTTGATGATCTTAAATATATAAGCTCGTTGTTGGAAGCTTCTTTAGTTAATAGCCATTGGGCCAAATATTAGTTTTATTGTTAGTCATCCAGACTAGTTTATAGATAGATTGTGTTGCAGACATAATGATTCATGTCTTATTCTCAAGCACTTGAAAGGATCTTCAAGAAAAGGTCCCTTTTTAAAATGGGTGCTTTGACTTGTGTGCCTATTCAAATGAAGATTATGCGAGTTCTCTTTAAGACAAGCTTTCTACCATTTGTTTTTCTACCTTGGAGGAAATTTAATCACTTGGTGTAGTAAGAAGTAACTGTGATATCTTGTTCGATTGATGAGGGAGAATATAGGGTTGTGGCATACAACTCGTAAACTGATGTGGATTACGTCTTTTGTAATTGATGCTAGACTTGGTGCTAAGTTACATATTCGGATGCTCCGTGATAATGGTTTGACTACTTACATTTTCCTCAAACTAGTTTTTCATGAATGGGTGGAATAAATTTAAGTTAATCAACTTTCTGCCCATAATGCCATGATTAAAGGGAAAATTGCCCCTTTTCAGGTAGCTGGTGTCTTCGTCTTCCCAAGAAGCGTCGTATCTTTTTGTGCTACCGGGAACCACTGGGGGAGTGTAAATTTTATTATTATCTGATGTACTCTTTCCCAATTTTTATTTTGTTGGTGCATCTCTCATGCAATATTTTTATCTGCACTTTCCATATTAATGATGCTAGGGTTTCATAACAAACCAATCCTTTCTACCCTTTTATAATTATGGCATTAATATATAATTGATACCATATTCACGGACTATTGCTTACATTCTCTTTTATGACATATGCATCCTTATCACGCTGACTCGCCAAGCTGAAGACGGCCCAGCTCGGACTTGGCCTCATATCTAGCTTAAGCTTCCTTATTACCACTTAGACTATGAGCTAAATCTTTATCCTACCAAGGCTGACATTTCTTGTAGCCCCCCTATCTGCTGCTATAACGCTTTGAATGTAAACAGGGTGCATACCAACTTTTGCCTTCTCCTTTGAGTGGACTCGGTTGATTTTGTTTTGTTACTTCTATATAAGTTCTACATTCAAAGTACCGCACGCACTCTTTTTACATAGGTACAATCGAGATGGAGTTTCTAAATATTAACCTGATCAGTTGTTGATTTGGATTTAAATAAAGGCAGCTGCACGAGGAAATTCCACAGAGGATGACAGCTATGAGCGAGCAAGTCTGAATAAATCATAGTCTTGGGAAGAAATGATGACAGACTCTGACAGGGAAATACTTGTTAAGGTAATCCCATCCTCTTTCTGTGGGAATGCTCATGTAGTCTATAAACTTATAATGACTGAGATTGGTAATATCTATTTAAAAAATAAAATGCATGACCCACAACTTTTTGCTAAGAAAAGGAAGGAAGGCAGCAATGGTGGAATCCATCAAATCATCAACCTGTTAGATGCCCATAGCGCACTTATCAAGATTTGGCCTATAGGATGGACACAACACATCAAAGTGTGAAGGAGCTGCTAGAACTAATCCAGCGTTTCTAGATTGCCCAACTTTTAATCTCATCTCCTCAATTGTTCTGAAACTAAGAGCTCTGAAACAGTAATCAAACGGACAATTGTTTGGCACGATTCCACCATATCCACGTTGGTCACAGTGAAGTGAGTAATCTGATTATAATAACCACTCAACAAACATGCTCTTGTTTCGGATTGGTATGTATTTATTCTCTTTGAAATTTAGTACTTTGGAGGGACAAAGGGCACTCATTAGTCCCTTAAAAATGTACCGAACTTTAAAAAGTTAAGTTTAAAGTTACACTATATCCAAAAAGATTGTTGTGATTCTGACGCAAAGGTAAGAACGAAAGTGGGTTTCTTTACGTTGATAGAACATTGATTGTCTTCTTCTTTGACATAGAATACACATGAAGAGTAAAAAGTAGATTGTTTCGATAGATAATTGACAGATTGGCATTTAGGTTCCAGTTATCAGTTCTATATTCCCTGAAGTTTAACCCATTTACAATTTCACATTGGTTCTATAGCCAGGCAATCGTGCTTTTTAAGAAAAGGGGCCGGAAAATAGTTTCTACTAACCCCCTCCCCCACACCACCCAAACAAAATTAAGAAAAAGGAATAACCATTTTCACCCTGAAACAGAAGCCCTGGGATTAAGAAACTCAAGGGAACTGTCCCATGCCTGAGTACAAGACGACTTGAATAGGTTACCTTGGTAATCTTGACCACTTCAAAATTTTGGATCTAATTCCAATTGACGAGATCAGGTATGTGACTATATATATATATATATATATATATATATATATATATATATATATATATATATATATATATATATATATATATATTCTAGTTGCATCCAGCTGACCCAATTCTTAATCCTTGCAGCTCTTCTGGCCTCTGGCATGAAATGAATCTGATCTAATCGGTGGTCCATTTTGGGACTGCTGGGTCATGCAATTACCAATTGATTTTGAGTAGAATTTCTGGAGCCAAATCATTTAAGCATGATCTTGATTGTTAGAAGCTAGAGTGACAGAGAAGAGTGAATAAAGTTGAACAATTCATGTAGGAAAGTACACAGTGTGAGAAAAGGATACCTTCTTTTGTTGGCCACTACACTTCTTTCATCTCTAAGGTTGTCTCCTTTATATGCCATTTTCTTTTGTATTAGAAGCAATAAGGCTGTAGTGGTAATCATGCTGTTCTCCACACCTTATCCTCCATTCCTACCAACTCAACCTCCACTAGACATTTTAGGGGGATGCCACAATTTGGTTAAAGCTTGTTGGCAGGGAAGCTTGTAACGCCATCAGAAGAATGGGTGGTAGTGGGAGTAGGATCGGCAATAAGAGTAATAAGTTTTCTTGTACAACAGATCCAAATATAGACTCACACAATTAGGTTAGTTTTATTGCTTAATCCAATCATGCCAAAGATCCAAAGCTCTATTATTGCTGCTAGACTTTTCTACCCTCATAATTCTAAAACCATTCAATCAAGATTTCCATAATCATTGTCGTACATATTGGCCTTTCTTTGTCAATCCTTGATTCTCTCTTTTCTCAAGTAGCTTGCATGCAACTACTTCACTTTAAAAAGGAAACACAATCTGTTTTTGCTTGTTGCTTCATCTTCCAAAAGAGGAATTCCAGCCTATATGTGTAGTTGATCTACGTAAGTAGATGTAATATGCAAAAAAAGCATACACAGCACATTCATATTAACATAAGTGACTCAAACTGATGACAAGGCTGTATCAAGCTAAAAGTACGTTAAATTTGCCATGCAAGGCGTTGACTACAAATTTATGGCACAGAAGGGGAAGGGGAAGTCTTGTGTTTATAAAATAAAAATGAATGTAAAACAATCACTCCAAAATTGCACAAAATATTAAAGGGGGTTACCTCTACTTAGATTTATACCTAGAATTTTTTGCCCTATCACAAGGTTGGAAAATCCAATGTACCATACTACCACTGACAAAAATCCTCCTTGGACAAACCCTAAGAAGAATTTTGTCGCCTTCTTATGAGGAGACGAGGGGTGACCTAATAGTCCTGGGTACTTGATACAAGAATAAAAACAAGGTATTACAAATGTTGGCGAATGATTCGCCATGACAATGCGGAAGCGTGATAATTAAAGCAGTTGTCTAAAGCTTCAAATGTGATTCAATACTTGAAAAACCAAAAAGAATGGAAAGAAAGCAATCTAAATTAAAACTATATGCGAAGAATTAATTTCTTTATGTTTTAGGAATCACATGAGTAAGATGATTATATCTTGGAGTATAGTAGAGCAACGCACTTGTTATGCCTCCTACGATAAGTCTTAGCTTGGTGGAACTTCTTTTTTAATGGGTGGATGGGACTCTTTATGCTAGGAACATCCAATTGTATGCAAACGGTGAACCCTTTGTGATTGATGGTAACACCATCATTCTTCATATCTAGCTCAAATTTGCTAATTTCCTAGTATAAATTCACCTAACTAAACTATTAAAAGGGTATAATTCAAATATAGCTGAATCAAGAGGAAGAGAATCAAAATGGGTTAATTCTACTGTTTTAACAAATTAATACAAATGTAGATTAACTAAAGGGTAAACCTACACTCAATTAAAGTTCAACTAAGCTCAATGTTCCAATAAGTGGGGCTGAATTGATTGATTTAGGGTTTATGCTAAGATTGAAAGGCAATTCTCAAATAAAATCCCTAATTTCAGCATTAATTAAATTAACAAGGTTCTAATGGAAATAAATGTAATCTAAGCCTTCTAAAAATTATTGAAAAATATTCCCTAAAGTTCAAAATAAACAATTTTATAAAAAGAGCCCTTTTTGAGCTAAGTCAAAGGTCAAGGTTAACAAATAATATATTTTGGGTTAAATTATATATTAACCAAGAAAACTTCATCAAAACCCAAAAGTGAAGTCACAAATAGATTCCTTAGATTAAAATTAGCTTACTCTAAAAAGTTGGGACTTTTTGGACTGCATTGATGTCATGATGACGTTAGCTATCTTCTTCTTCAGCAAGCTTGTAGCGCTCCTCACCATGAGCTGTGGGCAAGCTTTGAGGAGTAACTGCTCCCCAATCGCACGATCAAATCCCACCAAATTTGGTGGATTTGATCCTCATCCAATCCCGCGCATGTTGGAATAATTCCCAGCTCGAGATTCCATCTTTCAAGCTCAAATTTCTCGATCAAAGATTGAAAGGAATCTTGCCTAAAAACCAACGATTTCTAAGCTAATTCCTTGCCTCATTTCACACGGCCTCTACTTTATAAAGCTTTGCGACTCCTTTCCGATCTTTGTCTAGAAATTGTGCGCCAAATCCCTCTTCTTGTTCCCTGACATACACCATTAACGGACGTTGGAGCTCCTCCACCATGCTTCGTCGCCGTTGCTCGCTGCCAACCGAGCAAGGTTTCTTCTTTCCTAATCTTCCCCAAAACTTCACACAAAGTTTTGGGCTCTGAAACCCCTTCAATCGCTCCAACCACCTACCTCCATAGCCTGAAGGCCTGCCAACACCACAAGTTCTCTCTTTCCCTTTCATCCAATTAGTATAGGGTTTTCATTCTCTGTAGTTAGTATTAGCTTTAGGGTAGCTTAATTAGATAATTCTTTGCCTCTATCACATGAACCACCTCCTCCATTAGAAGCTTCAAGGAGCTTCTCTGCCACACCACCACACACACACCTACACCCAATAGCATTATGGTTTTGCTTCAGGGCAACTCCTTGAAGCTTTTGGATCTGACGTGAGGTCGAAAGACCTTATCTTGTGCTTGTAGGTCATCGTCAGAGTCCACCTTCTTTCGTAACTTTGGCAACCAACACCGCTGCGCTCCGCCACTCCTATCAACCATCAGGCACCACCATCACTTCACTAAAGCTTTGGCGATGACCTTTCGCCTTTCGTTGAAGCAAGTAAACAATCGGATCGACTAGTCAATCACCTCCAACGAGCTCTCCATGCTACAACATATTCGTTGAAGAGCTATGGTCCAAGGACCTAAGCACAAGCATTCATTAGTTTTTAAGGGCCTTATCATAATTTTTGTTTTGAACCATTAAGGGCATATTTATAATATCTAAATCTTTAGGGGCCTATGTGCAATAATTTATCCAAACATTACTGATTTGTTATTGTTTAATGCTTAATAACCCCTAATTATCTCTTATTATAGTTAATTAAGTACCAAATAATCATTTGAGTTCTCAACCATTGGTGTTTAAATCGTGAAATTAATTTCTAATTTCACCAACATTTTTTTTAGCCCTACCTTGGTGGGTGAAGGACTTGTGAGGCACCTCATTTTGATGCCCGTCCATTGGTTGCTCAGCCTAATAAGGATGGGCTCCCCCTATGCATACATAAGCATGAATTATATATAGCCCATTGTATATATATATCTATAGCCCATGAAGGAGTGGCCCATCTTGGACAAGAGAGGTGATGCCATTTGGGCCCATAGTGACTCAGGCTAGACTGTTGACTTCCTCGTGCCAGACCCTTTTTAGTGTGAGTAGAGAATAAAAGAGAGAAGACGGGTGCAGCACTTAGAAGACTTAGAGAAAGAGAGTGCGTGCGTAGAAGGGAAAGATAAGAAGAGAAAGGTGAGCCTTCAAACTAATTCTTAAAATCAAAAGCTTCTCTTTAGTCCCACATCATGGGATTGCAAAGCTGAATAAGGATTAGCGTGTGTTGGCTCCTTAGCCCTTAATAGGGAATGGCTCCCCACTAAGCATATATATGCCTACTATGGAGAATTAAATAGAGAGAAAGAGAAAGAGATAGGCCTATTGTGGGGCGACCCAATATGGTGCTTGGGCCCAATGTTGTGGGCTAATTTTGCAATCATAAAATAAAGTGTTGGTCCATGTTGAGATTGCTCTAAGTGCCTTATGTGGTTGAGAGAAACAATTTTTTTGAACAACATTGCTTACATACATATATACACTTTTGGCACCTAAATTGAGATCTCTAATTTTTGAATTTGATTCCACATTTCTTTTCTAGAATATTATTTTTTGTATCAAACTCCTGAGCTTCACATATTGTAAATAACTACATAGTGGTTTTCGTGCAACTTATTTGCTCCTAGAGACGACCTCCAATTTTCAAAGAAATATTTTCTAGTTAAAAATTCTAAATGTTCATTTCGCTCTAGTCGCCTATACTATGACACAAGTTTTCAAATATGATTAAAGCAAGTTAATAGTGATTCTAGGAAGTGACCCTTGTCTACTCTTTCAAGTATAGCCACAATAATATGGCCATAGAGAGAACACCACAACTAGGCGTTGGCCACCATAAGTGTTGGTTTCCACATGGTGTTGTTGGTTGATGCCTAATTAGGGAAATCAATGCCCAATCAAGTAGAGGAAGATGATGGCAAAGGCATCCCTCTTCTTCCTTTCTTTCTCTCATTCTCTTTCAAGTTTGTAATAAAAATTTTCTACTAATGATGGTTAAGTTCTTCTTCAAAGCTTTTAAGAAATATTTGCAGCGAATCTACTAATCTTGGTACAACTGGAACTATTGGATCTAATTCAATTGTTGGGATACTTTGACATTTTCATATAGGCTTTCTTAGTTATTGAGCTACTTGTGTTTTAATAGCCTAAGCACAATTAATTTTTATTTGAACCCTTTTGGGTTAGCGCTAAACACTTTGACCTAATTAAATGACTAATCAAACTCCATTTAACTCTTAAAATAACATTTGAAGCCTCCTCCTTTCGCAAAGAACTATCCTCTTCTCTTTCATGCATGAGTTTGTTAGGATTTTACGACTACATATGGAATTCATTATCCCCATGTACTTAGAGTGAACTCATTCCTAGTAGATGGTGTGATCCTTTTGGGAGATTATGTATCTCCTATTCTCTCTCTCTCTCTCTCTCTCACACACATACACACACAAGCTTTTTATTACCAACACTAAGTTGTGTTCATCAATCATTGCTTTGCCAATGTGTATATTTGAGAATAGAGAAAAATATTTATCTCAGGTATAAAAATATGCCTTCTCTATGACAATAATGAAGATGATCTTTTGAATATTCTCTATTTCACCAGATTTATTCCTTAATTCAACTTGCATGGCAGTTCAGAATTTGTATTTTCAAGTATCTATCTAATGAAGGTCTTTGGAGAAGGTTGTCATCTCAACTTAGATAGGGAAAAACTTAATGCATATCTTTAATGTTTCTTTGATTTTCTAGTGGATCCTCTAAACTGTTTAAATCTTCAAGTTAACACACAACATGTATCACTATAGGAATGACCGCTTTTTGCAATGGTTCAAAATCATCTCTTAAACATTCAAAATTGTTGAATAATGTTGTCGTGAAATGGTGTGTCGTGTTAGGGTATATGCTGCGGTTACATTAGAAAACCACCGTATATACAAAAGAATATACAACGGTTGATGTAACCATCATATGAATGATCAATATGATGGTTTATTTGAAAACCATCGTTTCTTATAATTAACATCAGTTCTCGAACCGTCGTTTATTCTATTAAGTTTTCCATGTATAGTCGTGCATTAACATTACATGACGATTTTATAACAAATGTTTATTCGAATAAATGACGGTTTCCAAAACAATTGTCATGTAAAGAACTGTCGGAGGAGGCGCCAACACATTTTGAATGGCCTTAGATTTTATCCTACATGTCAATTATTGGATAAATACGATGGTTTAATAACTGCCATTTAAGTCATATATACAATGATTTAAATTGAAAATCATCGCATATAAAGATTTATTTTATTTTTTAATAATACAAAATCTAGGTATTATAGAAGTATTAATCCATAATACCTATAAATGCTAATTGAAAGCAATTAATATATCATAATATACAATAATAGAAGATAGTGTCACACTAATTGAAAAAGTTATGTCATAATGTCAAAATATACATGTAACTAATACAAATATGTAAACCTAACTAACGAAAATACGTATGAACCTAGCTAACTAAATACAAAAGTAATGTAAACCTCCGTAGAAATGCCATCATTTCCTGCATCTCTGCTCTCTACTACTCCATCGCTTGCTTCTGTTGCTCCATGAATTGCTTGGCATCTTGCCAAGCTTGAGTTTGTTGCTGGAGTTGTGAGGTGACATTGTGGAGTTGCTACTGCATTTGCTAATTTTCCTACTGCAGTGTATGAACCTGTGTCTGCAGCTGCTCGACGACAGCTGCCAATGACGACCCCTTCCACTCATACCAGCTAGAGATCATCTAACTCCTCCCACCATTATGAACGAAGCCTCCATGCTCCAGAGGCATGACACTCCTAAAAGCCTCCTTACGTGTCATAAGAGGCTGCTGTTGAGTCCTGGAGGAGGTGTCTGGAGTAGGGGGATTGATTAAGTTCATCATTTATGCTTACAATTTACAAATTAAATTACACCGAGTAATATAATGTCATATAAAGTAAGTATAAAATTTAAATGAAATGATAATTAAATGTTACATGCTTCATCTGGTATGTCTCATGTATCCATGTTCGCTTACCGTCAGTGGTGACCTTGCTATGAGTAATCTCATAGACACCAACTTGATCAAGCATGGCATTGTCATGTAAATGTGCCTGTAAATATATTTTAAATTGTAATTAAGTACTACTAATAACTACAACTTAAATTAAAAATATAGAAGTGAAATAATAAGGAATTCCTTACATATTTTGCCTTAACTCTATCTATACTCATTTGACCCAAATAATGGGTCTGTGGTGGAGCTTTGGCTCTGTTGGCTTTGTTCTTCTTTGTCTGATCCTGTACATATAACATATTGTAATGAGAAAATAATAAAATTATTTGTTACAAAATACCCTTAGAAGTATTTATATTTACCTTCGTATCAGCGTTATTCCAATGCTCACAACAATCTTTCCAAATATCTGCTAATACTGTAGGAGGTACGTTCCTCAATGCCTCCAAATGTGACGACATTTTATTATAAAACTAAATTATACAAATAAAATGTCAAAATAAATTCATTAAGTAAATAATATAAAAATTGATAATATTACGTATTTTACCTATCTCTTCATCGTCATCCTCCAATAGCGATGTCATCTCGTGGCATAATTGAGGATATATTTGGTGACATTTTGATGGTCACCCCAATCAAAAAAATCGCTTGATTAAAAAATGATATAAATAAATTAAATATGATCTAACTAACACTTATATATATATATATGTTAAGAATTATCTACCTCCACGTTATGAATAAGTTACCTCTTCACCTCCTTTTGGACCCTCTAATCAAAATAAAAAATGGGGATGAGCTCCTTTACCATCCCAGAGAGTCAGCTAGTGAATGGAGGATAGTTTGGATCTTCTCCAACTTCGTTGATATGTACTTTGATCCTCGTCCCCTCTAGACACTACACCAATCTTCACTTTTGTCGTTGGTTGAAAACTGACGGCAAAGACTTTTTAACCATGCCAAAAAGCGATGATATAAATAGCGTCGCTGTTTCTTTTTCTCGTCAGTTACAAGGAACATTCGACGTCAAAATATCATCCGCCCAGCAAACGGATTTAATCTTTTGTCGTCATTTGACAACCGATAGCAATTTGATTTTCCATCACCTATAAAAAAGCGACAGTGTTTTTATGTCTTTTTTCCCCTTGTTAACGGCTATTTTTTGAGTTTTGTCATCGTTTAAAAGAAAACGTCGTTGCTATACAAGTGACGGTAAAAATATTTTTGTCGTCACTTTCTCAAATAAGCAAATAAGCGACGGTAAATACCTTTTATTCGCTAAAAACTTTCCTTTTTTGCTGTCGGTTATTTTATTCGCTAAAAATATTTTTTACCATCGCTTTTTGTAATAAACGACTATAAATAGTCAACTTTGTAAAAAAATTACCTTTTAATGTCATTGGTTATTTTAATAACTGACAGCAAAGGTAGGGATATTTTTTTAATTCTGAAAATTAGAATCTTTATACAATCCTAAAAAATAGATAAATTCTTACATTGGAAAATGTGAATCAAAGAAAGGAATATTTCTAACTTGCCATCTACTAGAGAAAAGAAGTTGTTGAGACCAAGTAATTTGATGCTACAAACATAGAAGATTTGGAGGAAAATTTTCAGTAGAACAATTCTATAAGACCAATGGTCTTGTGAAAACTACTGTGCACACTAAAGCATGATTGTATATTTTGCTAAGAAATATGACCTTTTAAAAGTTTAGTAAAAAAAATTGAAATCTACCTGTACCCTTGCACTCTCCTCTAAACTTCTTGCAATGAAGTCACCATCCCCTTACAGCATCAATAGAGAGATCATATCACAAAGCTATGCATATCATGCAGTATGCATATCATCCAGTAGTTTGAACCATACTGCATGATATCATACCATCATATTCAATAAGGCAAGTATGATAGTTGCATTACCATTAGAGAAGGCTCGAGAAAATAGTCAAATATTACTTGACATCGGTGGGGTCCAAGTGGCTACTTTGAAAGATAACTACAACTACCATAGAACAGTAGTAAGATCTAACATGTTACACGGATAAGGTTGGATTGCCAATTATAAGCATGTATGAACAATGTTTGTGGAACAAATGAAAGTGTTAAGGTGAATGTGTGGCCACATTAAGAACAAATTAATGCTGGTACCATTCCAATATTATGTTCAAAATTTACAAAGTAACAAACAAGTTTTCATTGGTAACTATAGCTCTACTTCGAGCTTCGAGGGGTAAAGAATTATAGATCATAGACTAAAGGTGCTTCCTTTCATTTTCAATTCTTCTCTAGAAATAACAAGGAGAAATTTTACTAATAATTAAAATGAAAAAAAGAAAGAATACCTGCGATCTATATTTAGATATGGTATATGGCCTGATGCCAGCAATGGAGAATCTTATCAAAATTATCTAAACTGCAAACATAATAGACTTTGCTACACCTTTCTTTTTATTTGCAAAATAAAAATCTCACATCAAAAACTGATGTAGTAGCTGAAAGTCTAATTGCATTGGAATTTAATATTCCGATAGAATTGGAGCTTGGCATGAAACTTTGGGTGTTGCCACCAAGGGGTTGGCATAGTGGTATAGTACCCCACTGGTGTCCAAGAGATCATGGATTGTATGTCATGCCCTACATTTAGCTTCTCAAAAGAAGAGGAAGGAAAAAAAATAAAAAATATCATAATCCTTGAAACAAATCATAAGATGTAGCGACCCGACACCTTGTAGCATTGGATACGCAAGGTGTCAAGTCATTACATCGGATCTGGCATTGTTGGTCTGTCCCAATAATTATTTCATACCTTCATAGCTTTTGACACCATCACCTATAAATCCAAGGAGCTACAAGAAAAAAGCTAGCAGCATAGTTTACACAACTTGACTAATTTTATCTTAAAGAGGGATCAATTTGAATAAATAAAAAAGGCTTTTGGTTCAACCCAACCTCGAGCTAGAGGTAGGCCAATCATGGCTACTTAAGAATACTACATAACTAAAAGTAGAAAGAAGGATAACCCATTTACAAGACATAACTCAATAGTGACCTAGCAATCATTGCCAACCCAGGATAGATTATTCCACCAATTACACAACCAAGAGGATACCTTGAAACATGCACAATATTAGCAATATAAAACCATCATAGAAGAACCTACATGGAAATTTAACTGTCCACAATTATAGTTGATACCGTGTCATTATTTTGCTAGGTTTTGTCATCAAACCAGTTCTAGGATTCATAACCTTTGTGAGAAACTATAAATGGCATAGAAGTCCCAAGTACACATAAACTGCAAACATTTAGGATAATGCCAATATGAAATGGTATGTATTAAACACCCATTCAAAAAATCATCAAAGGCAAGGTTGACAAGTAATGAATTGAAACTCAAAAAAAGCTACCTCACGCCATAAACTTATTGCTAGGTAAAGAAACCATATTCATATTAGCTTCGAAATGATCTCAAAAGTTAATAGATTTGATTACTAGCTTAAAAAACCATATTCATATTAGCTTTGAAATGATCTCGAAAATTGCCTTAGGGTCCACAACCAACTCCACCAGTGACTTTTTAGGAAAAGTACATTTACAAATTTCAAGAAACTAGAATATTTGAAAATAGATTTCCAAAATGCAGAGGGAAAAGGGTCACTTGCATATAGATTTTCTTATGATAGTAGAAGTATAGCTATGTTGAACTCAAAGGTAGATGGTGAAGCTGATTTCTATCTACATGCATTTGAACGTTGGATGATTATTTAAATCATTTAGTCTAAAAAATTACCTTTGTGGCCATTGACTCCATAGCCTTTCAACACATGGATGCACCATGCCTGAAGTACCTATTATATACAATTCTTTAGAAAAAAATATTTACTAAATATAAGTTTATACCTACTACAATTGACATGATGGAAAAAAGCATTTCTTAAGTCACTACCACATAAAAACAAAAGCAGCACTCCTATACCAAAGCAATGTGATAGGAAAATGGAATGGTACTAGTGGCAATGATAGCAATGGCTAACAAGTATGCTACTCCATATGGCACTTTATCTAAATCTCATTGAAAGAAATCCTGGTCACCAATGGTACTAAGCACTCTTACAAATAGCTATATGACAAAAGGTGTCACTGCTTCAATGAGCTTCCCATGTAAGAAGCAATTCCAAATTCCAATACAGCTTAAGATGCTTTTTAAGTATGATCCCTTTCATCCTCCAAAATATGAAATTATAAAGTTACAGTCAAAAGTTAGAACCTCTATGGGAATTGGAATTACCCTCAGAATTGATTATACTCAATGTAGATGCATGGTACCAGAGATCAAATCACATAGTTTGGAGTAATGAATTATTCAAAACAACATAAAGAACTCTTCAAATGATTGGATCTTGATTAGGTATTACAGATGCTACATTCAATTAGATCACATAAATAGTTCATGGGATTTATTGAAATCAAAATGACGAACAAGGACAACTAACAAACCTGGTCATCTTAAGCATGTTCTCCATAGCCAACTACAATTGATTAACACATCCACAATAAAAACATGTAGAAAATAGCATAATGAAATATTGCTCCTAGAGATTATTGTTCAGAATAATACACATACATATATCCATGGTATACATATGTAGACATACATGTATTATGTGTATACAAATAGATGCAGATGCACACACGTGAACTTTTAAGCACATATAGATTATTGTCTTTTTGAACAAATCTCAGAACTATGAGGGACAAAAAATACAAGTTCCTACTATGATTACTTTATTGAAGCACAATCTTCTTATGCATGCATAACCTTTGCACAATCTCTTAATGAAGTAGGATAAATTGGATAACAATCTATCTGATAAAAAGAATTTAACCACTAAAGGGAGGAGGGAGAGGAGGAGGATGAGGGGGAAGGCAAGAGGAGATGAGGAGGAAGTGGAGGAGGAGGTCAGCGAAGGCAGGAGGAGATGAGGAGGTTGAGGAGGAGGAGGGAGACTACTGGAAGGGGAGGAGGAGTTGTAGGATGAGGGGGGCTGATAGGGGAGGAGGGGTAGCAGTTGGAGGAGGAGTTGTGGACGAGGAGTAGAAAGAGGAGGGGGGCAGTGAGGAAAAGGAGTAGGAAGAGGAGAGGGGCAAGGAGGAGGAGGGAAGATGAGGAGGAGGAGGGCTGCAGGGAGTACGAAAAGGAGAGGGGTGTGGATGAGGAGGAGGAGGAGGAGGAGGAGGGGGAGGAAGATGAGGAGGAGGAGGTTTTCGATGAGGAGGAGGGCAGCAGCGAGGAGGTTTTCGACTAGGAGGAAGAAGACGAGGAGTTACTTAAGGAGGAGGAGGAGTAGGGGCGGTGACGAGGAGCTCTACGACAAGGAGAAGGAGGTCTACAGACGAGGAGGGAGTTGCGTGCAGTGTGGGGGAGGAGAGGGCTCTTTGATGGCATACAAGATCTGACATTCACTGTTGGTTTAATTACTAAGTGATGACAAATTTATAAGTCAATCTCAATTCTCGCACCCAAAATTTTGTAGAAAATTTTAGGTCGACATTTGTCGTCACTTATTATAATAAGCAACAACAAATTTATAATTCAATCTCAATTGACGACATTTGTTGTTGCTTATTATAATAAGCGATGGCAAATATTTATTACATGCTACTTTTTGGACGAGGTGGGGGCACTCAATTTTGTGTGGTCTTCGCCATCGCTTATATGAAGAAGCGATGGCAAAATTAATTTTAGCATCACTTGCACAACTGACGGTAACTAACCAATGGCGAATCACCTTTTTCTAGTAGTGGGAAGTGCATCTATATTTGAGTTTCTTGTCAAACCTCTTCCTTTTTTTCTTACCTGATAAGAAAAATATAACAAAAAATTGGAACATTAAAAACAAATTTCAATAATTAAATATTGAATATAAATAAGATATTACCCACAATTCTTACCAGAACTGGTCCCTACGTCAGCCTGAAGGTCCTGCTGAACTGTCTATTGTACCTTAGCATCATCGTCCTTGCCCTCATCCTTGTTGCCGCCGTCGCCCTTGCCCTCGTCCTCATCCTCTTCATCATCAGGGTAGTAGGTGGCAACCTATGGCTCTAATTTTGACTCTCTCACTACAGGGGTGACCACCTTCTTGCCCTTGTCATGGTATTGTCGGGCAAGATCACCAGGACAGAGATATTTATGAGAGCTTGTTAAATGCGAGATTAGGCACCATAACGATGGGGTGTACATGGGGAGTACTGAGAGGGATGTACTAAGGGATAAACTGGGGAGGTTGGGTGTGGGGTGGCTGCTGTGTCTAGGGAGGCTAGGTGCTAGGGGGCTAGGTGGGGGGTGGCTGTATGGAAGGAGGCTGGGTGCAACGTGGCTGCTGGGTCTGAGGAGGCTGTGTGGAAAGAGGCTGGGTGGAAGGTGACTGTTGGGTCTCATCCCTACCTGCTGAGGTGGTCTGGTCACCCTTGTTACCTCTAAAAGCAAATTTCATCTACATATGCATAAAAAAAATATTAGTACTTGTACAAATAGGAAGAAACAAATAAGCATAATATAAAGTAGGAAAGAATTCAGCAGAGTTTCCCCTATATTATGGGTATTTTCCCAAATCCTATGTACAGAAAACCACACATCCCACATCTTATTCATAGAAATAATTAAAAGTGAACAGTAGGCACATCTCACATATGTAATGCAGATAATTATAAGTAAAAAAGCATAGCACTTAAATATAGTAACTTAAATATATCCTTTTTGAATCCATCATGATCCAATCCTAGGTTGTTTCAATTCTTTCTTGTGTTTTCCTCTTTATTATCTTTTCTGATCTAATCTTAAAAATCAAAAGTTGGGTGGGATTTTCTTTTAGATAAACAAAATTGCACTGTTTCAAAAAAAAAAAAAAGATAAACAAAATTGCAAAATCATAAAATTAGTGTTGATTTGCTTAGGCTCGTGCCCTTGGAAATCTATACCTATATTGGATATCCTATAAATATGATCCGACGTGTTTTGTGGGATTGAGTTGATTTAATTCTAGGCTATTAGTTAAATCTTAGCCATCATGCTCTAATTGAAGTGTGATCTATTACTTCAAGATCCATTTCAACTAAATAACATGTTGCTTTGGTACATAATAAAAAAAGAAATGGTATAAAAGATAATTATACCTTATATATCAATATCCATTACACCTACAACTAACAATAACACCAACGTGCTGCGTAGCTTTCACATTAGCTATGAATTTTGCTCTACCTAAATCCATTTATAATGTAACCTAAATGATAACGTACAAAATTCAACGGATGATCGGATATTATGTCAAAGTCCTTTACCCATCGTGAGTCATTCTCTTCTTTCATTTGAATAACACATTGTTTAAACCACTCAAGGAAGTCAAGTTTGCGTGTTGCTGGATGTGAATACTCCTTAAATTCATTATAAAATGGATCAACTTCCAGAATCTACCTAAGCATGTACAAGTGAGCTAAACGCCGATCAATTTCAAAGATTGATTTGTATTCTATGTGGAGGATAGACCTTACTAGAATATCAAATATGGAAAGACAATCTTTATCATTCTCATTATACCGTCCATCATAATTTCTCTGTAATCAATTGCCTGTCTCATCCATATACATGGCACAAAAGTTAATGGACTCTTATACAAGATATCTTTCAATAATAGATCATTTAGGCTTAGCCTTGTTTAACACATAATCTTTAGTTTTTTCAAAAATCGTTCAACTGGATACATCCATCTGTATTGCATAGACCCAATAATTTTTGCTCCATTTGCAAGATGCTGAGTTAAATGAACCATGATATCAAAGAAGGCCGAAGGAAATATTTTCTCCATTTTACATAATGTGACGATTATTTGTTTATCCTAGTACTCTAATATATTAGAATCTAATGACTTCGAACAAATTACTTTGAAATATCGGCTCATCTCTGTAAATGAATCCACAATTGGATCAGGTAGTACTCCACGAATAGCTAGTGCGAACATGAATTGCATGTAAACATGAGTCATGACTCTTAACCCACTAATTTTCTTTTGAGCCTCATTTATAAATCACGAAAGTTGTGAAGAATAACTATCTGGCACCCGTACTTCTTTTAAGAAGGTGAAAATTTTTTCCCGTTGATCATTATTTAGGCTGTAAATGGCTTTTGGAAAGCCACAATGTTTGGCTGTGGAATCACGTTTAAAGTTGATTAAGTCGTAGTATAGCGCGAAAACATGTTGAAGCAAATAAAATGTAACAAGATGTGAGTCCCAGTTGAACTCAGGAAGGTAGAAAACAACTTGATCTTAAAATTGATTTAGATCTACTAACTAAACACTAATCACAATATATAAAGTGAAGTAGGAATTGATTGATATGAGTTGCAATTAGGCTACAACAAAATAGGTAGAACTAGAACATGCATTGTTGGAATTAAAATAACTATCTAAGAATAAGGGCACCAAGGGTGATCCTTGGTGGCCTTTTGGAGAGGTCGAGGAGAGTAGTAACGATGCACCAATGTGGGCTTGGTGGATGCTTCAGAGGAAGAAGGAGCTGGAGGAGCTTGGAGGTGTTTGGAAGAGATGGAGGAGATGATGGAGGAGATTGCTTCATATCGGGGCCCCTAGGGTCCTTTTTATAGTCAAAATGTGGGGAAAAGCTGGTATTTGACCCTCCAAACCATGCAACAACTTCAGATTGATTAGATCTATTGATCAGGAGATCAATGGATCATATCGTGCTTTAAAATGACCTCTAACATGCCTGATATGTGCACTTCAATCTGGTGTTGACATGTAGCTTGCCCAGCATCCTTGGATTTTGATCGCGCGATTGTGCTCGCGCCGCTCAACGCCTTCACTCTTCTAATGTAAGTGCTCCACTCTTCAAGTCTCAGCTGTCCGATCGTGAGTCAAACGGCTTAAGTGAGCACAGCACTGCCTTTGCAATTCATCGTCATCACACGTGTGTCGATCCTTCGCTCCTCCGTGCGCCATGCGTCCACACCATCGCCATTGATTGAAGATCCGATGCTCGGATTTCACCCACGCGCACCGCCTCATTGAATTCCCACTGATTGTGAGTCGACCATGCGTCATGCGCTTTCATGCGCTTCTGTTCGAGTGCGTTAACCACTGTGCTAAGAATGCTAATTATCGCACTTTCCATTTCTCGCTTATGTGCCTTCAGCCAATGGATGGAGATCCAAAGGCTGAGCGTGACTCTTCCTTGATAAGGTGCGGATGTAGCGGTGACATGGTGCTCTTGTAGCCGTTGGATGGCGATCCAATGGCCCACAAGGCGTGGGGAGAACTCCTTCAAAGGTTGGGGTGACGCTCTTAGGTAGCTGTGATGGTGCCATGTGGCACCATCGTCGCCGTCCACCTTCTTTGCTTTGTAGATGGTGCTGTAGGTCTTCGATCGAGATGATTTTTGCACCATTAGACTGCGATTGTTGATCTGGATCCATCCGTGCGATAGGATTTGTCATTTGAGGTCAAGATTTTTGCCTTCTTGCCTCTTGGCCTTTGCTCTTCTGCAAACTCCATAGGATGCTATGGGAGTCTGATTAAGATGATCTCGGAAGCATTGGACTCCCATCGTCATTCTGAGTAGATCCGTACAGTTGGATTTATCATCTGCTGCCCCGAATTACCTGCAATTATCATTACCTCTCAATTAGAACATAATATAACATTATTATTAACAAATCAACTATGATGCAAATTATGTTGTTTGTGCATGCATTATTCCTAAGTTAAGCTAGGATCTAACTTAATTCAGGTAGATTAGGACTTACGATTACTGCGCAATCACACAGCTGCCATCTTATTTTTCAATAACATGTAACTCTCGATGAATGCCTAAGGTTATCATATCCTTCCTTGTCTTCATTGCATCCTTTGGACTATCAGTTAAGTTGAATGCATCCAAAATGTTCATAATATTTTTCTCAATATTCATCACATCAAGATTATGTTGGATTGTTAGCTCTTTCCAATATGAGAGTTCCATGAAGAAAATGCTCTTCTTTTTAAAACCTGAATGTTTCAAAGTTGTTTGATCTTTCTTGAATAGATGACCTAATCACATGTTGCCAAGTTGTAATTTCTCCATTACTTGAAAACCTGACAGCCTTATTGAATTTGCGTTCAGCTTATTCCTCAAATTACTGGAATAATACTGACAAGTTTTACCATCGAACTTGTCCTTAAACACTACAGTTCGCCATCTATGCTCAAAAGGCAGGAATCTACGGTGTCCCAAATAACATAACTTGTTGCTTTCAGTTAGTCAAAGGTGATGAGTGTCATCTATACATACTGGACAAGCAGACTTTCCTTTTGTACTCAATCCCGACAAATTTGCATATGTGGGGAAGTCACTAATTAATGGTCCACAATAATGCAGCATGCATATAAAAGAACTCCTTTCTATATGCATGATGGTAACACCATCAGTTGTCATAACTAACTTGAATTAGTTAAGATTAAATGATAAATGCTCCTAAATGATCTTTTGAGGATCAGAATTCCGTATTAATCTGATTTGAGAAGAAAATAATAAAACATGGTTAATTCTGTTGTTTTAACAACACATCACAAATGTAGATTAACCAAGGGGTTGATTAAGGGTTAATTAAAGGTCAAATGATCTTTAAAGACCAAGAACTGAGCTCACATTGACTGAATCAGGGTTTCACACATTTCGGAGATTAAAATATTACCAAAAATCATAATTATTAGTCCTACTTAAATTAAAAGAGTTTTGATCGAGATAAATTTAATTTAAACCTCTTAAAAATCATTAAAAAATATTTTAAGAGGCTTGGTACCTTTGTTTTGATCATCTGAACCCATTTTGACCAAAAATAGAGATTCAAATGAGAATTTACCTTAATTTGGGTTCCTGTGCAATTTACCTAGTCAAACGTGATCAAAACCTAAATCCAACTTCACTATTAGATTCCTTGGGTCTAAATTAGGTTAACACCAAAATTTAGCCCTAATCAGAATCCATCCTGACTTAGTTTGCAATCAATCCTCAGACATCTATTCATTTCAGATTTACCCTTACATTTCAACTTTTCTTACAGAAACCCCCCTAGCTTTTTCATCTTCTTTACAAAGAGGTCCCCACCACCTACAACTCCTACACAGTAGTCAAACCCGCGCACCACCACTTTTGACTGAAGAGATCTTCCAATCAAGGCCAAATCCATCCAAATTTGGACGGATTGGTCAAGAAGAGATCCTATTCTATTTGAACGCAATCCCAAATCCTAAAGAGGACCCAGGAGCTCATGCGATCTCATGAAAAATGTGGGATTTCTTGATTCCAAATCCCAATCCAATCGCATGAATTCTTCTAAATAGGGCTCGAATTTGAGCTCTATATAAGCTCTATGAAGTTCCCACATGTTTCCCAACTAGGTCTACGACCCAAAAACCTCTTCTTTTCCCTCTTCGGCCACCTCCGACCTCGACCCCAACGAGTCTCTTCAACCTCCTTCCTCTAACCACACAATGGACAAATAAAGTGATCCTCCTTCTTCCTCAACTTTGTTTGCGTCTTGCCAGCCACAATGGGAGCTTTCTCCCCCTTTCTTCCTCGCTGTCTACCCAACCAAAGGGCTTTGTCCCCTTCGTGTCCGGCAAGCCACACCGGTGCAAATCCTTGCTTCTTTTGTTGAATAGAGTATTCCAATCTCTCCCCCTTATTCTTTAGCCTAGGATTTAGTCCTTAGTTCATAAATTCGACCACTATATCACTATCTCCCCCCTCATCTTCTTCACATTCGACTAAGCTCCAGCGAGCTTTGTTCGGTTGCCACACGTCACAATACGCTTCGTCATCACCACCATTACCTTCACCCTGATCCACTAATAAAATGCCCCAAAGAAATTTGGGGCTTTGGTTATTCTTACACTCGGTTGGAGAACCCATCATTCCACCGTTCACCCCATCATTCGTACGTGGAATCCATCACTCGATAGCCGGAGATCACTCAATAGCCGCGGCTTGATTCGTGGAATCCATCAGGACCATTGGATTGAAGATCCAACGGTGGTCGTGGTCCAATCGAACGAGCACCTCCACATAGAAGACGCTGAGAAGAACAAAGAGGCAGCTCCTTTTTGTCCCACATCGAGGAAAGATAAAATGGATTTTGGTTCATAAAGTTTTTTTCACATCATCTCTTCACCCATGATCACAGGGGGTCGAGTCCCTTAACCCTACCCATACTTACACATGCATGCTCGCACGCAGGTGAGTGCATGCCTAGGCATGAGCCTAAGCATGGTTTTGGACCTCGAGATTCATGCTTGGGGGATTTTTGGCTTGAAAATTGAGAGACTGATGGGCTTAACTTAAGGCGTCTGAGGCCTTGGCCCAACATCTGACTTGTGGGAAATGAGATTCTGAATTGACTCTGATTTAGCTACTATTGAGAAATTGAGATTAGGAATTGAGCCTAATTGTTGAGCTTAATTGGTGGTTTCAACCACCATTTTTGGGGCTCTTTATTATAGTTTTGCTTATTGATTCTAAGATACACTTTTTATTTCTATTGAATACATTTTTAGTGGATCAATTATTCATTACATATCATTATTGTGAATTGATTAATATGCTCATTACTTATCATTTCAATTAGTGGATTGAATTGCAACATTTGCTCCCTACGAACAGCCTTGAAACTCACGATTTTTTGACTACTTCTAAATTTAAATGTCGATTCGATTTTTGTCTCTATACTACAACGCAATGTTTTCCTAAACTATAATGATTTTGGCATCAACAATTCATCATATGTATGAATGCTGTTATACCACAAAAATTTTAATTTATCTATTAATGGTTAAAGATAAATATCTATTGCATTCCCTGGCTGGTTTGGACCTAGGATGAGGAGAGTCAACATCATAAACGATGATCGCATATAAAGCCATGGAGGTAAGTTGTAAGTTACCATCACGACTAGCCAAATTGAGTAGGACAGGTACATGTTCTTAAAAGGATTAAATCCATCACTTGCAAGACCAAATCTGACATTTCTTACATCCTCTACAAATGCTAAATGAGTACTGTCAAACATTTTCTACTCTTCTAAATCTATAAGATGACGAATGCAACCATCTAGTGACTTGTTATCCTGATGCCATGTCATCAAATTCCCAGTTCTACTTGAAATAAAAAGTGTTGAAGCCTAGGAATCAATGGAAAGTAACGTAGAACCTTCTCAGGTTTTTTTGGCCCTTGTATTTAGTGATTTTCCTACTTTATATTTGTCCATGCCACACCGTAGACAATTACTCAACTCTACATATTCATTTCCATATAACAGCAATCATTTGGACATGCGTCAATTTCTCGCAATCTAAACCAAGGACATAAATCTATTTCTTTGCTTCATACCATGTCTCTGGATAACCTTTCAGATTTTGTAAAAGCTCTCCAATGAATTCATGCCCTTCAGACATCAATTTAGAGGTTGATCTATTCATAACCTTCATCTGAAATAACTTCAAAAGAAATGACAATCTTGAAATGGATGTGATATCGGGACCAATAGATTCATTCGCCGCCCTAATAGCATCATAGAACTTATTAGAAGTTTCCCCACTAGTCAGATCTTCATCTCCTACTCTCATTTCATCAAGCAGTTCATCGATGTCATCGGCTTCAATATCCACACTTCAAAGATCGTCTAACTTCCTCTATAAGGTCCTCTCCATGAGCAATAGACTTAGTATAATGCTACCACCAACCGTTGCAAATTGTGTGCTAGAATACAGTATTCATATCATGGGAATATCCATTCAAGGGCCTCCTACATGGGCAAAAAATCCTGTTAAACTTGTCTCCTCATTTGAATGACTTCTTATCGTCATGAAAAGCCCAATCAAAGAACTCTCATTCCATTCTTGTACATGGAGTAATTTGAGTTGCTCAAACTAATCCAAGCGTTGTCCATGATAATATACAAAAATAAAATAAAACTAACCAATAATTATAATCTAGTTTTAATGGTGTTCGTATTTTCATTAGGGTTTCCACTTAATAGCCCATCTCTGAAGATTTGATCATAACGTTACTTGTTACATGCAATTAGTGTGTGGAGAAATTTCCCAGCATCTCCCCACAGTTCTCCAGTATACCCCCAAGAGTAACCTTAACTACATTCCCAATAGCACCTAATTAAGAGCACTTTAGGAACCTAACTAAGATCAGTTGATATACCAGAGAAGAGTAGAAGATGGTACCAAACTTTCTATACACATTACTTACATGCAACAAGTAACCCTAAGTTGTGATCAAATTTTCAAGCCGGGTAATTCATCGAAATAAAGATGATCGAAACTTTTGACATGCTATAAAGACAATACATCATACATGTACGTGAAGTATACACACACTTTGCATTGTTCATATAACATGATCATAAGTCTCAATGAGCAAGTATTTTGACACGATTACCCCCTCCCAAATCCTGTAACCTAGGGGTTAGAATACCTATTGTTTGGCCTCAAGTGCATCCAGATTTGTGCAAGTATGTGTATCTATAAATTCATTAAAATTTTCGAAAAAGCTTTCCTTACAATATAAACTTCTTTCCATAACAAACATACAATTAATCATATAAGCAATCACAAATTAAGTGGGTACACCCCACATTCTAATCATGCGTACAAATTGAAATTAAAGTGGGTACACCCCCACATTCTAATCATACATAAAACCTGAAATTAAAGTGTCTATATCCTACATTTTAATCACGCGTAAAAATTAAAATTAAAGTGGGTACACCCCACATTCTAATCATGCCTATAAACTGAAATTAAAGTGGGTACACCCCACATTCTAATCATTCATAGAAATTGAAATTAATGTGGGTACACCCCACATTCATGCATACATAATAATATAATTAATCTAAAAATGCACACATTCAAACCTTGCAGAACACGTGAATTGACAAGAACGTGTCCAATGACGAGTGTAACCTAAATCAAAATTCATAAATCAAATACAATAATTATTAAATTTTAATAAAAAAATAAATTAATTAAAGGATGGGGAGGAGGGTGGCTAGATGGGGAGGTGGATAAGGGGAGGAGGGTGGCTGGATGGGGAGGAGGACAAGGGGAGGAGGAGGGGCGGATAGGGGAGGAGGTCAGGGGGATTGAGGAGGGACGGATGGGGAGGAGATATGGGAAGGAGGAGGGGTGTGTGGATGTAGGAGGAGGTCAAGGGGAGGAGGAGGGGCATATGGGGGAGATGGCGAGGAGGATGACCATTATTGAAGGGAGGGAGGACGACGAACGTCGGAGGAGTGGGGAGGATGAGGATGGATGATGAACACAAGGGCTGCACAAGGAGGAGGACGAGGAGGAGATGTTGATCGAAGAGGAGGAAGAAGAGAGATTGATCGGGAGGGAGGGGGTAGGGGAGTGCAAGGGCTGCGCATCGTCTCAAAAGAAGGCTGTTACGATAGTTTTATAAAAAATCGTCATCTAAGCTACTTTATGGTGCGATAAAATGCCGCTAGACCAAATTTTCCCTTCAGTATAGACGACAGTCTAATTTGTAACCATTGTTTGTTTGTATATATGACGGTTATTAAAACTGCCATATATATCAACTATCAAGGCACCTTTGAGTTTGTGAAGGGTGGTTTTTATATTGTTTATAGGTAACGCTTTCATTCATAACTGTCATTTATTCTAAAAATACGATAGTTTTCCAACCGTTGTCTATTTGATTCAACAACTCTCGACCACATTGTGGCTCATAGTCAGTATAGAAGATGATTTTGTTGAAACCGTCACATCCTAAGCGTCGCAAATGCAGCTTTTTCTAGTAGTTATATTCAATTTGGCCAAGTATGTTAGCTTTCAGTATCAAAGGGACCCAATTATGCAATGAAATAAATCAAAAATTCTATTCAAATGATGCAACTAAAGCTAATTCAACTCATTATGTTATTTGGATGGCTTCCTAAAGTCACAAAATTCCAACAGACTCCCACTACCCTCAAAGCCATTCTAGAGCCTCTTCTAGTCCCTTGCTACTCATGTGCTGATTAAATGACTTTCTAATCAAGTCTTTGGTTAGAAGATCAATGTTGTTATCAGTGGAGGCAATCTTTGTGATGCTCATATCACTACACTTAGTTATCTTTCGAATGATGCAGTGCTTTCTCTCTTGTGTTGCCGCACAATAATGAGTTTGGCAATCATGTCGAGGGAATTATGTCAAGCTTCTCAACAAACATACATATTTGCATTTCCTCCATGTCATCAGATGCAATAATATATTTAGGTGCTACTATTGTATTTGCTATGAAACCCTGCTTCTTGCTCCATCACAAAAAATCACCTTTCAATAAGAAAATAAACCCTTATGTAGACTTTCTATTATTAATATTCGACTGGAAGCCAAAGTCAGTGTAGCCTAGCAACTTGGAGACATTTTTCTCCAAAAACTTTATAGTAGTCTTTTGTTCTTTTGAGATACTTAAAGATGTTCTTAACAATTATCTGGTATTCTTGCTCTAGGTATGACTATCAGTGACTTTCTACTCCCACTATATGACATGTGATGTAAATATGTTTATATCACATAAATTATCTATTTATGTATGTTCTTAGGTGTATAGTTGCATCATACATTATAAATATTGCATAACATGCATCATCTTGCATTTAGGTTAGATTGTATAAAATTTAGGTTAATTCTCTCTTTTTGTGGTCAAGTAATAGGGCAATATCATATCGGGGCCTCGGATTGAAGATCCAACCATATGGATCTTACCAGGGCGACGATTGGAGTTCAATGACTCCAAGATTGCCCCGATCAGACTTCCGTAGCATCAGATGCAGTTCGAGAAAGATCAGAGGTCATGAGACCAAGTGGTGTAAATCCGTACTTCATATGACAAATCTGACCACACGGATGGGTTCAGATCGACAATCACAGCCTAATGGTGTGAAAAATGATCCAATCCGACATCCGTGGCACCATCTACAAGCATTAGAAAATGAATGGCCTAGATGGCGCCACGTGGCGCCATCTTAGTCTCTCACACTGGCCCAAGAACGCCCACTGCTCTCTTTCTCCTCGTGCACTCGTCTGATCTGGGCCATTGGATTGCATGCGCCTTAAACCAAAGCTCGCCTCAAAGGACAGATTGGCACAACAGGCAAGCACCCTTCAGCAGAGCTGAGGTCGTGGGTTCGAGCCCCTCACACCTCAAATCAAGAGCGCAGGCGTGGAGCAGCCAAATTGGGTCATTGGATGAAGCATGAGTGGCTCAGATGGGCGAGACGTGGTGCAAGGAGATGCGTGGGTGGGCTCACGTGAAATCAGATGCCCAAGCCCACGTGCAAGCGCACGCGCGAGCATTGGGTGCATTGAAGAGGAGCGAGCACATGCACCTTAAGTCATCCGATCAAGAGAATGCTTGATCAAGATGAAGCATTAGGCTCACAGAAGAAGAAGAGGCAGGCGTGCACACATTCTTCAGCGATGAGGGGTCTTTAGTAATGCTTAAATCCATCACTAAAGACACCCTCATTTAATGTTTTAAGATGAAATGACCTTTGTGCCCCCTCCAATCTACATCTATAAAAGGTCGTACGACCCCTACACTTTCTTCATCCCTTCCTCTCTTCTCTCACCCTCTCAAAGGCTCTACAAGCTGGTCTCAAACCCGGGATGCTCCATTAGAGTTACAAAAATAATTTTCCATCTCACCTCCTTTGTGGAGCATCCTGCAGTTGTCCTCTCACTGCCATTTGGGGAGCGGATCCTGCTGCGATGTCTCCCTGCTCCGTCCTCCATCGTCAGTCTTCATTCTCCGTCGTCCTGCATCTCACCACATTCTTCCAGGCGCTCCATCAATGTGGCTTGTCCTCCAAGCAGCCGTCAAGGATGATAACCTCTCTCCACCTTCTATTTTATCACTTTCTAGTGTAGTGATTAATTGTAATGAACATTACTCTGCGGTTATGAAATCCATGTTTATTCTATCTCTATTTTGTCTTTATTTGTATTATTCTCTCTTTCTCTTCTATTAATTATTCTTTTAAGTAGATAGCTAGTTTAGATTTAATTCAGCCAGCTAATCTGCTTCATGATAACAAATCAAATGCGATTTTTGATCAAACATCCTCTTCCCTGTGTTCGACCTGGAATTCCTTTTCAGTTTTGGTAAATTTATCTATTGACAGAATTTTCTCGCAAATTACACTACAACGACAGGTTTTCCAAATCCAATCTTTTTACGACAGTTTTCCACTTGAACATCTTGGCGTCGTTACCGGGGAGGCGACGCTCTTTGATTTTTCATGTTTTTCGACTTACTGATCGTTTACCTCACTTCTCTCCTTTCTTGTTGTGATTGCAAGTACTCTTACAAGGTGGGCAAAAGAAGTAAATTGGAGTAAAGTGCTATTAAAGGGTCTATAAGTAACCCCACCTCCCCACCCACTAGCTTTCATTCCACTACCTAATAACACAAACCCTAATTAACCTAAGATCTTGTATAAACTCTAAGGTTAGTTCTGATTGTTTATTTGACACTTCCACCAGCCTCACCCTCCGCATATAAAAGAAAATTTTTTTAAAAATCTCACAGAGGTACACAACCTCTTTTGATTCTTTATACTCAACTAGTAACCCGATCTTTGGGACCGGTATACTCATCAACACATAATTTAGTAGAAATCATATTAGGTAATCACTTGTGTGCCTAATTAAGTGGTGCATCAGGCCAATTGTTTAAGTTGTTTGGGTTGCACCACTTCAACTAAAAATAACTCATTGAGTAGCTACCAAATAGGTTCAACTTTTAAGGATTTACCAAGCACTCCACATTCTTTTAAGCTTTAAAGGAAGACATCTTCACCTGTGCTTTCAAACCTGGTGTGCTAAATGAACTTGATTGAATATACCTAAAGTTGAATTCAAAAGCTACCAAGCAAGATTTAAATCCTAAAATTCACCACATCCAAAAATAATCTTACTTGAAAACCACTGGTTGTGCACGCACACACATATCAATCAATCATTAAGGGCAAAACCTAGATAAAGGGCCCATCACATTCCAAAGGACGTTCAAACCTAACCCTAATTAAAATAGAGTAGATGTTGGCCTTAAGGATTGGACTCGCTCTTTGGAGCCCAGATTGAGATTATTTTCGATTAGTCTGCTTCTACCATTCAATCTGATGCCTAGCTAAGGGAGCAGAATCAAACGATCATGGTTGGGAGGTATCAAAGGAACCTGAAGCGAAAGCCAAGGGAGGAACCTTCTCCCTAACCCCTCCCTCTAACTGGTTGGACTAATCAGAAAGAAGTAGATCAAATCATTTCTTCATCTTAAGACAGGTTCTAGGAGTCTGTAGGTCTTTAGGCTAGCCCACTTAAGGACAAGTTTGATTGTTTGTATTGTAAGGCACCTTTTTTCCTCCTGTTCTGTCATGGATCCTTCCACATCCTATTCACTCTTCCACTCCTACCCTCCTACCACTACTTATTCCCAAAATGATTATTATTCCAACCAGACTTATTCTCATCCATCTTCTAGTTGGGATAATCCTGATTATTTATCCATGTAAAAATCTCCAAGATCTTTGTGGTGGATTCTTCTTGTGATAATCCAAGCATCCTCTTTTATTAGTTTTTGAACATCTTAAAAGTAAGATGTAAGAAGATTCTCTAAGATCTTTCATCTTGAGGTTTTAAGACAATCAACGCTTAACATTGGATAGCATTCCTACATTCCTAATGAGTAGGTTATTATTCATATATACAACACCAGAATGTGATACCACTCCCATAGCCTTCTTGTATACATACACTACAAGAATATTCACTATTGCCGATCAATGTGAAAAAAATGGTCGAAAAAAAGGGTTGAGGAATGTACTGTCGCTATTGTGTTTTCTCGATTGTTCTAGAATGTTACCGTCGGCAAAAAGGCAGACCTCATTCGATGCATGGTTGTGTTGAAGGCGGAAAACTACGCGTTCGCAGTTGGATTAGAAAACCCATCGTTGTAATTTGAGTTGCGAAGAAATCCGTTCAATAAATAAAATTTATATCGAAAAATCCATAAAGAAGTTTCAGGTCGAACACAGGGAGGCTACGTCGATCTCAAAATCCGTAATTTTTTTTTTGTATTTTTAGTTAAAAGGCGAAATAATCACAATGGAAGCAATATAAATAATAACAGAGAGAGAGAAAGAACAATTAATTAATATTTGAATAATGTTTTACAACTAATAAAGCGGGAAATGATTACACTAGAAAGCGGGAAACTGTTACAACTAGAAAGCAGAAAAATTTTACTCTAGAAAGTGGAAAAAGGAGGGAGAGAGAAGTTATCCTCCTTGACGATCGTTTGGAGGATGAGTTGGATGGGACAATGCCTAGAAGATAGGGAACGGAGTAGGAAGGAGGATGAAGCAGGAGGAACGGGAACGAAGTAGCACGTCATCGTCGTCGTGGGATCTGCTTCTAGAACAGGGGCGAAAACTTGGTTTTAGCTCTTGAGGAGCATCCCGGGTGTGGGACAAGCTTCTCATAAGCTTTGGAGAGAGAGAGAGGAGAAGGAAGGGATGAGAAATTCGTAGGGTAAGGGTCTCCTTTTATAGTTGTAAGGAGTGGGGGCATTTTGGACATTTTAATTTCAAAAACATTAATTCAGGGCCTTTAGTGACGGATTTATCCATCACTAAAGGCCTGAATGTGGCCGACGTGCACGCGCTGTGCACGCCTCCTCGCCTTCAACTGCCTCAACGCCCACACACGTTCGCGCACGATCAACCGTTTGATTTCAAGATCAGACGGCTTAAAACACTCCTTGCCAGTGCCTTCGTTCGCACCTTCACCGTGTGCCTACGTGCGATTGGTGTGCATGCTATACGTCAGATCACGCGTAGGCGCTATTGGCTGATCCATGCCGCTCGCTGCCGATCAAGCAATTGTGATGGCGGACCCACACGCGAGAAGGGGACACCGCTCTATGATTCGAACCCTCGTCTCCCGCCTACATAGCACCTTAACCACTGCGCTACGCGTGCGGTTGAGGCGCATTGGTGATTTTGTGCACGACTGATCTCGGCGGTTGGATCTTCATCCAACGGTCGAGATTAGGCGTTGATTATGCTTTCAAATAAGGAGAGGCACTGGATGAGCAATGACGTGGCACATTCTCGATCGTTGGATGGGCATCCAACGACAGAGATTCGTCGAGAAGGTGAAGAAGAGAAGCAGAGGTAGGTCCTTGGGGCCGGTTGGGCAACTGAGATGGTGCCACATGGCACCATCTTGACCGTCCATCTTCTGAGTGTTGTAGACGGTGCCACGGGTGTCGAATTGGATCGATTTTTGTGCCGTTAGGCTGCGATCATCATTCCGAACCCATCTGTGTGGTCGGATTTGTCGTCTGAGGTGCGGATTAACACCATCTTGGCCATTGATCTTTAGGGTTCCTTGATCTCTATTTGGTGCTACGGATGTCCGACCAGGGCGATCTTGGAGTCGTTGAACTCCAATCATTGCCCTGATAAGATCCATACGATTGCATCCAAGGCCCCGATTAACAAGTTGCCCTATCCCTAGCCATAAAAAGGAGACAATTACTATACAATTTATATAACTTGACCTAAATGCATGATTATGCATGTTATGCACTGTTTACAATGTATAATGCTAATGTGACACTAAGAACATGCATTAATAGACATTTTAGGTTAATCAAATGTATGCACATCACACCCCCATGCTTATCTTTTGCTTGTCCCTAGCAAAAACTACATGCTATTTATAAAAGAATTAGGGTTGGATTACTTGAGCATAAGTCATTTTCAACATTAAGAAATTTTTACTTAGGACCCGAACTTTCAAAGACACAATAGTCCCGAGTATCCGCCAAAATGCAGACCGCCTCAAGCTCTCGCCTTATTCAAAGAAAGATCTCTTTTTTTCTTTTTCTTCTCTTCTAATCTTTTTGGATTTTTGAGTTTAGGGTTACAGAGTGATTTTCTATGGCCATTCATCCCACCCAAGATTTGATGAGAACCCTAAGTTCTAAGCATTTTTTTGTGAATGTGATAGACTCGTTGATTGGCAATCAGAACAGATTTCGGGTTTCTACGCCCCTAGGTGACCTTAAAGAGAGTTCTGCCTAAAGGTGTATCTATACAACCGGTAGCTTTCTCCCTACTTTTACTTTTTATGGGGTCAACACAAGGGTGAATCCAGTGTATATCTCTCCGACTTATTCTACTTCTCTGCTTCTTCCTAAGTGTTTTGGAATTTTTAGTGCATTTCTTGAGCTGGGTTCTGGTCAACCAGTCGATGAGCTGTTACCACCGACAACTTGACAGCCATACTCATGTGGCGAAGTGTGGCTTATTTCTTTTATTTTATTTTTCTTTCTTCTCTCCTTTTTCTTTTTTCTTTTTTTTTTTTTTTGAACTTTCTTTTTTTTTTAAGTAGGTGGCTTCCCTGGTCTAAGATTTACCTAAAGGTAGGAAGAAGAAAGTGGTCCAATGACTGGGCTCTGGACAACCTACCTATGGGTTGTTACCCATGAAAAATTGCTAGCCATATCACCCTAGAAGGTTCATTAGCTACCCAATTTCCGTTAAGACCGTCGAACAATGAATCAGAGATGAATAGTGTGTAGATGCCTAGACTTAAAGTTCCCTCAAATTAGAGGACGAGTTGATAATTGAAGGTAAGGAAGATGCTGATGAAGACTCATCAAGAGGAAGAGGTTGAGAGTGAACAAAATCAATAACCTCTTCAGAAGATGGCGGGTTTTCCATAGAGGGTTGTGGGTCCAAATCATCATCAGAGGATGAACTTTCAAATGCAAAAACCATCATACAAGTCTCAATATTCACATTATCATCCTCAAGTTCCTCAATAAATCCACAATCCTCAAATTTATGAATCGCTTTAAAAATATCCAATTTCATTCTTTGATCCCCAAAGGTGATTTCCATGCTTCCTCTCTCACAGTTAATGTTGGCCTTAGCGGTAAGTAGGAACGGACGCCCCAGAATGATGGGCGCGTTCCTTAGATTTTCAGGTACATCCATATCAAGGACAAGGAAATCCACAGGAAAATATAAATCCTTAACCTTAACAATAACATCTTCAATAATGCCTATTGAAGCTGCAGGTTACTACGCTAACGTATTTGGTTTTGAAAAAAACCTGTCGTTGTAGTGTGAAAGTGAAGAACTCGTGTTCAACTAATAAAATTTGTACTGGACTAGAAATCCCGGGTCGAACTCAGGGAGGCTACGTCGATCTATATTCGCAATTATATTTTTTTTGAGTTTTTGTTGAAAAGCGAAGCGATGTAATTACAATAAACCAATATTAACAATCAGAATAAACGAGAGAGAGAGAGAGAACATGCACTCAATATCTCAAAATGTTCATACAATGAAACCAGAGAAGAATTACACTAGAAAGCGATAAATCAGCTACACTAGAAAGCAGGAAAATTCTACTCTAGAAAGCTGTAAAGAAGAATGGGAGAGAGAAGTTATCTTCCTCGATGATCACTTGGAGGATGAGCCAGACGAGACGCTGCCTGGACGAAGGAGGACAGAGCAGGAAGAAGGAGGTCGAAGCAGGAGGAACGAGAACGGGGCAGCACGTCGTCATCATTGTGGGATCCGCTTTCAAAATGAGAGTGAAAATTTGACTTTATCTCTCGAGGAGCATCCCGGATGTAGGACAAGCTTCTCTTGAGCTTTAGAGAGGTAAAGGAGAGAAGGAAGGGATGCCAATTTTGTATGGAGGGGGTCTCCTTTTATAGTTGCAAGGAGTAAGGGTAATTTGGTCTTTTTAATCTAAAAACATTAAATAAGGGGTCATTAGTGACGAATAAAACTATCGCTAAAGCCCCATGGTGGGTGACGTGCGCCGCTCGCTCGCCTCCCACGCATGCAACGCATGCTCACGTCCTTCGATTCTCCATCGTTCGATCATGAGATCGAATGGTTGAGATGCGCCCTCACCGCGCCTCTTCAAGCTGCAATGCCCGCGTCTAATGGCGCGTCATGCTCGAGCGTGCGATAGTGCATGGGCACTATTGATCGCTCGTGGCCGTTCGATCGCGATCGAGCGATCAATTGAGCTCCCTTGCCGCACCTCAGCTGCCACTCGCACAGGCTCGAATGCATGCCACTGCGTCGCGTAAGTGCGTTCGACCAATGCGCTACAAGCACGTTTGTGTCACGCTTACAATTCGCGCGCGCATCCACAGCCGTTGGATGTGCATCCAATGGTGGAGAATTGTCCAAGAAGAGAGGGTGCGGTGGGTGTAGCGGCTGAGATGGCACCACGTGGCGCCATCTTGGCCGTCCATCTTCTGGATGATGTAAATGGTGCCACAGTTGTCAGATTGAGTCAATTTTCACACCGTTAGGCTGCGATCGTTGATCCGAATCCATCCGTGCGGTTGGATTTGTTGTTTGAAATGTGGATTCACACCATCTTGGCCCTTGATCTTCTATTGTTCCCCGATCTCTATCTGATGCTGCAGATGTCTGATTAGGGCGATCTTGGAGTCGTTGAACTCCAATCGTCGCCCTAATCAAATCTATACAATTGGATCTTCGATTTGCGACCCCGATAAAAATTTGCCCTGTCCCTGAACATAAAAGGAGATAATTAACCTCCATTTTATTCAAACTAATCTAAATGCAAGATGATGCATGTTATGCAATATTTATAGTATGCAATGCAATTCTATGCTTAAGAATATGCATAAATAGACATCTTATGTAGTGTAAACATGTTTACATCACACCCTCATGCCTATCTTTTGCTAGTCCCTAGCAAAAACTATATACTATTTATAAAAGAATTAGGTTGGATTATTTGGACATGAGTTATTTTCAATCATTAAGAAAATGTTTACTTAGGATCTGAACTTTCAAAGACACAACAGTGCCCGGGTATCTGCCAAAATGCAAACCGTCTCAAGCCCTCGCCTTATTCAAAGAAAATTTTCTTTTTCTCTTTTTCTTCTTTTCTTTTTTTTTAGATTTTTGAATTTTAGGGTTTAAGAGTGGCTTTCTACGGCCAGTCAATTCACCCAAGATTTGATGAGAACCCTAAATTCTAAGCATCTTATTGTGAATGTGATTGACTCGTTGATCGACAGTTAAAATGGACTTTAGATTTCTACACCTCTGGGTGACCTTAAAAAGAGAATTCTACCTAAAGGTGTATCTTTATAACTGGTAGCTTTCTCCCTACTTTTATTTTTATGGGGTCAACACAAGGGTGAATCCAGTGTATATCTCCCTGGTTTATTCTACTTCTCCGCTTCTTCCTAAGTGTTTTGGAAATTTTAGTCATTTATTAAGCTGGGTTATGGACAACCGGTCGATGAGCTGTTACCACTGACAACTTGCCAGCCATACTCGTGCAGTGAAGTGTGGCTTATTTCTTTTTTTTCTTTTCTCTTTTCTTTTTCTTTTCTTTTTGACTTTCTTTTTCTTTTTCTTTTTTAAGTAGGTGGCTTCCCTGATCTAATATTTACTTAAAGGCAGCAAAAAGAGAATAGTCCAGTGACCAGGCTCTGGACAACCTACATATGGGCTGTTACCCACGATAACTTGCCAGCCATATCACCCTAGAAGGTTCATTAGCTACCTAATTTCTGTTAAAATCCCCGAACAACGAGTCTGTGCAAAGAAAGTGTGTAGATGCTTAAAACTCAAAGTTCCCTCAAATCAGAGGGTGGATTGATAAGTCGTGTACTTATCACCCAAACTTATTTACTCCAATTACAATAGAATTAAGATGGCGAGGGCTCGAAAAATAAATCGACATTTTAGTGGATACACGGGCCGATTAAGTTTAAAGACCTGAAGGGTCTTTGTGTTCAAATCCTAATGTAATATTTCCTAAGATTGAAAAGTCCTAATGTCCAACTATTCCTTCCTAATTCAATTTTTGTTTATGTATAAATAAGAAGAGAAAAATAATTTACATGAATTTCACAAAGCTAACCAAATGATTCAAAAATGAATCCACCCCCACATGCCTAGCTAATGCAATGTCCACATTGAGAAAGAGACATGAAAGAAATGGTAGAGTATGAAAGATGTTACCTGAATATGAAGCTCATGTCAACTTTGTGTCATATGTACAGCTGCTAAGTTTAATGTCGTCAGCTAGGCGAAGTCCAGCCAAAGAAGTCACAGAATGGCTAGAACAACTGTGTCTGAGACTGGTTCTGGAAGGGTACGGTCAATAACAGGCTTCAGACGTTGACCGTTAACTTTAAATGTGTTACCCGTCTTTGGGTCAGAAATCTGAACGGCTCCATTTGGAAAAATTTGGTCAATTATGTATGGGCCATTCCATTTAGATCTAAGTTTGCTAGGAAAGAGCTTATGTCTAGAATCGAATAACCAGACCTTCTGGTTTGGCTCAAAGCTCTTGTGAGAAATCAATTGATCATGTAGAGCTTTAGTCCGAGCCTTGTAGATCTTGGCATTCTCGTATGCATCATTTCTAAGCTCTTCCAACTCAGATAGTTGGAGTTTCCTAGTCTTCCCAACTAAATTCAGATCTAAATTGCATTGTTTGATCGCCCAAAATGCCCTGTGTTCAATCTCTACAGGTAGATGGCACGCCTTTCCATATACCAAACGAAACGGAGACATGCTGATGGGCATTTTATATGTCGTACGGTAGGCCCAAAGAGTGTCCTCAAGTTTTTGAGTCCAGTCCTTGCGATTAGGCCTAACCGTTTTCTGCAGAATGTTCTTAATCTCCTAATTGGAGATCTCGGCTTGTCCATTTGTCTATGTATGGTAAGGTGTGGAAATTCGGTGATTAACCCCGTATTTGGCCAACAAATTTTGGAATTGGGCATTAGTAAAATGAGTGCCACCGTCACTGATGATGGCTCTCGGAATCCCGAACCTACTGAAGATATTTTTCTTGAGAAAATCGATGACCACCTTGTGGTCACTGGTTCGGGTGGGAATCGCCTCAATCCATTTGGACACATAATCAACAGCAACAAGAATGTACTGATGTCCAAATGAAGGGAGAAAGGGTCCCATGAAATCAATACCCCAAACATCGAAAATTTCGACAGGAAGAATTGGGTTTAGGGGCATCATATCTCTCTTAGATATGCTCCCGAGTGCCTGACATCGAGAACAGAACCTTGAGAAATCCTGGGCATCCTTAAATAAAGACGGCCAATAGAAGTCAGATTGCAAGATTTTTGCAACCGTCTTTTTCCCAAAGAAATGTCCACCACATGCAGATGCATGGCAGAACTCGAGTATACTGTTGAATTCATTCTCCGGTAAACATCGGCCAATAATCTGATCAGAGCCGATGCGGTACAGTTCAGGGTCCTCCCAGAAGTAGTATTTGGCCTCAGATTTGAGTCTATCCCGTTGTTGCTTGGTCCAATCCTGGGAGATTTGACCAACGGCCAAATAATTAACAATGTCAGCAAATCACGGGGTGTGGACACTTGAAACTGTAAGAATAGCTTCGTCTGGAAAAGTGCTAGCAATCGGGATGTTCGGACGAGAAGAATCACCTAGGAGTCTTGACAAATGATCCGCCACCACATTTTGTACCCTAGTTTTATCCTTGATTTCAAGATCAAATTCTTGAAGTAGAAGAATCCAACGAATAAGCTGGGGTTTGGCATCCTTTTTGGCCAAGAGATGTCTCAAGGCCGAGTGGTCGGTATAGATGATAACATGAGATCCTAAGAGATAGGCCCTGAATTTTTCCAAAGCGAACACTACAGCTAGTAATTCCTTTTCAGTAACAGTGTAATTCCCCTAGGCTTCATCCAGAGTTTTACTAGCATAGTAGATGACAGAGGGCTTTCTATCAATTTTTTAACCCAAGACAGCCCCGACCACGCAATCAGAAGCATCGGTCATGATCTCAAAAGGGGCTGTCCAAATTGGTGGTTGCAAAACTGGAGTACAGGTGACTACTATTTTTAGGAAATCAAATGCCTTTCTGCATGATTCATCGAAAACAAATGGCGTTTCTTTGGCAAGAAGATTGCTCAGGGGGCAAGCAACCTTCGAGAAATCCTTGATGAATCTTCGATAGAATCCCACATGACCAAGAAATGATTGGATTTGTTTAATAGATATGGGAGGAGGAAGTTTAGCGATAGCATCAACCTTAACTTTATCCACTTCGATTCCCCGTTCAGAGATTACATGACCCAAGACGATGCCTTCTTGGGTCATGAAATGACTCTTTTCCCAGCTAAGGACCAATCATGTTTTGATACATCGCTTAAGAATCATTTCTAGATTAGCCAAACAAGAGTCAAACGATTCTCCGAAAACTGAGAAATCGTCCATGAAGACTTCCATAAACTCTCCCACCATGTCAAAGAATATGGCTAACATACACCTTTGAAAAGTTGCAAGTGCATTGCATAAACCGAAAGGCATCCTATAGAAAGCAAAGGTTCCGTAGGGATAGGTGAAAGTAGTTTTTTCCTGATCATCGGGATGGATAGGAACTTAGTTATATCCCAAGTAGCCATCAAGAAAACAGAAGTACTTCTGCTCGGCTAGTCTTTCCAAGATTTGATCGATGAAAGGCAGGGGAAAATGATCCTTTTTAGTGGCTGTGTTCAGCTTCCTGTAATCAATACAAACCCTTCAAGAGGAAGCTGAACGAGTTGTGACAGATTCTCCTCTCTCGTTATTCACAACGGTAATCCCGGCTTTCTTCAGAACAATCTGCACGGGACTTACCCTAGGGTGGATAAATAATTCCTGTATCAAGCTACTTAATGATTTCCTTTTTGACCACTTCTCGCATATTTGGATTTAATCTCCTCTGCATCTGGTAAGAAGGGTGGGATCCATCTTCCAAGAATATTCTATGATTGCAGTAAGATGGCTCGATCCCCCTGAGGTCATGAATGGTCCAACTAATTGCCTCCTTATGTTCCTTTAGGACCTTGATTAATTTAATCTCTTGCCCCTTTATTAATTTAGCACTGATAGTCATAGGGAGCATCTTCTGAGATCTTAAAAATTGATATTTCAAATTCTCAGGCAATGGTTTCAGTTCAAGCTGGGGCGGGTTGATCATTGATTGTAAGGAAGATGCTGAAGACATAACAAGAGGAAGAGGTTGTGAGTGAACAAAATCAATAACCTCTTCAGAAGATGGCAGGTCTGCCATAGAGGGTTGCGGGTCAAATTCGTTATAAAAGGAGGAACTTTCAATTGAAGAAACCATCAAACAAGTTTCAATATTTTCATTATCCTCCTCAAGTTCTTCAATAAATCCACAATCCTTAAATTTACTGATCGCCTTAAAAATATTCAATTTCATTCTTTGATCCCCAAAGGTAATTTCCATGCTACCGCTTTCACAATTAATGTTGGCCTTAGCGGTAGCCAGGAACGGACGCCCTAGAATGATGGGTGTGTTCCTCAGATTTTCAGGTACATCCATGTCAAGGACAAGGAAATCTATAGGAAAATAGAAATCATTGACCTTAACTATAACATCTTCAATAACACCTCACGGATTTGTGACCGAGCGGTCCGCCAACTGTAGCGTTACTAAAGTTGGCCAAAGTTCACCTAATCCAAACTTCTCATAAAGAGAAGTCAGAATTAGGTTGATGGATGCACCTAGATCCAAAAGTGCTCTATCAAATGTGTAATCTCCGATGACACAAGAAATCAACGGAGCACCTGGATCTCTCTTTTTCTGAGGGAGGTGGTGTAGGATAAAACTAGCCTGCTCAAAGAGTACCACCTTCCTTGGAACAAATTCTCTCGACTTACGCTTTTTGTGTACATAAATCCTTTAAAAATCTTGCGTAAGCCGATACATGCTTGATGGCATCGAGGAGCGAGATATTGATCTCAACATTCTTAAATAGATTCAGAAGCTCCTCATTGCTATCAATAGACTTTTTCTTCTTTGATTTGATCAAGGCTTCAGGAAAAGGAACATGAATCAGATCTTTGGAATCAGGTTCCTGAGCCTTGATTTCTTCTCCATAATTCTCCTCTCTCTCCTCAGGTTCTTTAGGATTCAGTAGATCAGAACAGTGTGGTTATGGATCCTGAGTCTACTTACCACTCCTCAAGGTGACAGAATTTGTAGATGCATAAGAGTTTGAGTCTTGAGGAGGGTTAGGAAAGATTAAAGGGGCTTGATTAGCCAGGAATTGTTGATTTGCAGAAGAAGAAGAAGAGGAGGGATCTGGCTCAACCACCTAAGCATGTGCGTGTGGGTCCCTCTGATTTTCGTACCCATGGGCTTAGTTGCCTGGATTCAGAATATTTCGCGGGTTGGGTACGGGTTGGGATGGTAGAGATCTGGGTTGACGAGAGTTAGCAATGAGCTCGGTCTGCAAGTTGTCCAGCGAGGTTTTTATTTGCTGCATGAGCTGGAGCATGGATCCTTGCATCTCTACCATTTGCCGATTCAAATCAGCCTGCCCTACGGGTTGACGGGTATTCCAAGTTGGCTGATTGACCTGATTTGGGGGCAACTGAGTATATACATGACCCTGACCCATTGGTCGTTGCGGAGCATAGTTGCCGGGTCGAAATTCGGTCTATTGCCCTGAGTTTTTCCAAGAGAAGTTAGAGTGGTGTCTCCAACTCGGATTATAAGCATTAGAGTAGGGGTTGGATCTAACATTCTCTTGTATAGCACAGACATCCTCATAGGGTGAGGATGGAAAGAAAGAAAGGGAAGGATCAGAAAAACTGGGATCAAAGGCCCTAGTTTGGAACCCGTGGGGTTCCGAAAAATGCTGACTCACAGGTTGAGCCACATCGAGTTGATTCACGAACTCCCGTCCAGAAGGAGCTCTTGAAGAATGGAATCCCAAATTTTGGGATTGAGTGGATTGAGAGTTGTTTATAGAATTTTCAGCCATCCACTCTTCCATTCTCTTAGCAACCAAGTCCACCTTATCTAGTTTGCTACAAATCAATTCCATATCAAATGAATGAGAGTTATGGACTTCATTAACATTTGATCTGGGCTACTAGGACCGGTTAAATGTATCCATGAAGGCATGATTGATTGAATTCTCGCTCATTTCCTCAAATAAATCGTGTGCACTATCTGTGTCTTTATTGAGGAAATTGCCTCCGCAAGAAGCATCCACATGATTGCTGAGTTGCTCAGTCAACCCATGATAGAAGATCTGCACGAGTTGCCATTTCGGCACCTCGTGGTGTGGACACCTCCGGAATAGGTCCTGGAATTGCTCCCAGGCCACATGAAACTGCTCTCCCAGCCGCTGGGTAAAGGTAGTGATTGCCCATCTCAAGGCATTGGTATGTTCGACTAGGAAGAATTTCTTCAGAAAGGCTGATTTCAACTCATTCCAAGTTGCAATTGGTCTTCCTATTGTCCTGTACCAATGCGCAGCCTTATCCATAAGAGAGTGGAGGAAGAGCCTCATGATCATGTGCTCCTCGTTTACGTTTCATGCCTTGGTGGTCTGGACCAAAGTGGTCAAGTCCTCCAAGTGCTGAAACGGATCTTCAGAGCCAAGCCCATGATAATGTTTGATCAGGCTTAACACCTGGGGCTTGATTTCTACGTCGTCGGCTAGAATCTAGACGCCGGGACGTTCTCCGTAATTTGAAGGATCATAAAAATCCTTCAAGGGCTGAGCGCCCTATATTCTCTGGAACCATTCCTTCATTCTCTGCATTTGTTCTAGCTGCCTTCGGAATTCTTCCTGTGGATCTCCAGGCAGAGGAGGTTGTTGGTTGGCCATGGGATCAATTTGACAAAAATCCAATTTGCACCTCCTAGAATACTCTAGTGGTCCTTCCACTCGAGGATTCAATGACCGTCTTCCCAGCATAAACTAGGAGAAGGTCGAAAGGACTGGGGATAGGGACCCTGCAGCACAACAAAACAAGGCTATCCTTAAGTGGGGTAGCCTAAGGATCTACTGACTCCAAAAACCCACCTTAAGATTATAAATGATTTACTCTACTTGCATCTGATCAATCCAACCAGTTAGAAGGAGGGACTAGGGAGAAGGTTCTTCCTTCGGCTTTCACCTCCGGTTCCTAGTGTACCCCCCAGCCGCGATCATTTGATGATACTCCCCTAGCTAGACATCAGATTAATCAGTACAAGTAGGTTAATCAAAGACAATCTCAGACTAGGCCGTGAAGAGCGAATCAGACCTTAAGGCCAACATCTACTCAATTTTATTAAGGCCTGGGATTGTGGTGCTTATGGAATGTGATGGGCCCTTAAAATAGGTTGTGCCCTTAATGATTGATTGAGAATTGTGTAAGTGCATGCACAACCAGGATTTTCAAGCAAGATTATTTGTGATGCATGGATTTTAATGTTTAAATCTTGCTTAAGTAGCTTTTAGGGTTTTAAATTAGGTTGATTGTAATCAAGTTTCGAGGCAAACTAGGTTGTCAAACACGGGTGAAGATTACTTTCCTTTAAAATCAGAAATAAAGTGGAGTGCCTGGAATAGGCCTAGATTGAAAACCCTAAGGAGGTGCTACTTCATGAGTTGATTTTAAGTAGAGTGGTGCAGCCCAAACAACTTAAACAATTGGCCACAAATGCACCACTAAGTTAGGCACACAAAGATGGTTAACCTAGAATGATTTTTACTCTTTTATGTGTTGCTTTGTGTGTACCGGTTCCACAGATCAGAACCTGGTTGAGTAGAAACAAATCAATTAGGTTAAGTGCCTTGAATGTGGGTGTACGTTGTGTGTCTGTTGAAAATTACCCCACAAGATTATCTTTTTGTTATTTTTTTATAAACAAGGGTGGAATGAATGTGAGTGAGAATCCAAACAACCAAACTATTCCTAGGATTTATGCAAACACCTAGGTTAATGGGAATTTGGATTTAATGTGACAAATGAAATCTATGGAGGAGGGAAGAATGGGGAGCACTTACAGTTGTCTTCAATTGCACTTTACTCCGATCTACCACTTGATGATTCCCTGATGGAGGTCTCTGCAAAACAATAGACATAAGAGAAAGCAAGTTAGAAAATAATAAAGTGCGTGAAATGCGAAAAGATCGGAAATCATTGCCTCCCCGGCAACGGCACTAAAATGTTGAAGCTGCGGGTTACTACGCTAACATATTTGGTTTTGAAAAAAACCTGCCATTGTAGTGTGAAAGCGAAGAACTCATGTTCAACTAATAAAATTTGTACTGGAATAGAAATCCCGGGTCGAACTCAGGGAGGCTACGTCGATCTATATTCACAATTATATTTTTTTTTAGAGTTTTTGTTGAAAAGTGAAGCGATGTAATTACAATAAAGCAATATTAACAATCAGAATAAACGAGAGAGATAAAGAGAGAGAGAAAACATGCACTCAATATCTCAAAATGTTCATACAATGAAACTAGAGAAGAATTACACTAGAAAGCGATAAATCAGCTACACTAGAAAGCAAGAAAATTCTACTCTAGAAAGCTGTAAAGAAGAATGGGAGAGAGAAGTTATCCTCCTCGATGATCACTTGGAGGATGAGCCAGACGAGACGCTGCCTGGACGAAGGAGGACAGAGCGAGAAGAAGGAGGTCGAAGTAAGAGGAACGAGAATGGGGCAGCACGTCGTCGTCGTCATGGGATCTGCTTTCAAAATGAGAGAGAAAATTTGACTTTATCTCTCGAGAAGCATCCCAGGTGTGGGACAAGCTTCTCTTAAGCTTTGGAGAGGTAGAGGAGAGAAGGAAGGGATGCCAATTTCGTATGGAGGGGGTCTCCTTTTATAGTTGCAAGGAGTGAGGGCAATTTGGTCTTTTTAATCTCAAAACATTAAATAAGGGGTCTTTAGTGACAGATAAAACCATTGCTAAAGCCCCATCGTGGGCGACGTGCGCCACCAGCTCGCCTCCTACACTTGTAACACACGCTCACATCCTTCGATTCTCGGCCGTTCAATCTCACGATCGAACGGCTGAGACGCGCCCTCGTCCTCCTCATCGCGTGCTCGCACGTACGATCTCGCGTTACGCACGAGCATGCAATAGCACGTGGCTGCTATTGAGTGCCTGCAATTGCTCGATCGCGATCGAGCGGTCGCAAAGCCTGCTCGCCCGTGCCCCAGCAGCCGCTCGTGAGGAATCGAGCGCGCGTCGCTGCGTCACACAAACGTGTTCACCTGCTGCTCTACAGTGGCACTTGTGTTGCAGAGATGAATTCGTGCGCACGCAATCAGGACCATTGGATTGAGATCCAACGGTCAAGATGGCTCTTCAGCTGCAGCTTCAGAGGATGGGCACGCCAGTTGGGATGCAATCTCAGCCGTTGGATCTTGATCCAACGACGGAGATTCGTGGTTGCTAGCGTCTTTAGAAGTTGAGGACGGTCGATTGGGCGGCCGAGATGGCACCACGTGGTGCCATCTCGACCGTCCAATCGACCGTCCTCAACTTCTGGCCGTCCATCTTCTGGATGATGTAGATGGTGCCATGGTTGTCGGATTAAGTCGATTTTCGTACCATTAGGCTGCGATCGTTGATCCGAATCCATCTGTGTGATCGGATTTGTCATTTGAAGTGTAGATTCACACCATCTTGGCCCTTGATCTTCTAGGGTTCCTCGATCTCTATCTAATGCTACAGATGTCTGATTAGGGCGATCTTGGAGTCGTTGAACTCCAATCGTCGCCTTGATCACATCTGTATGGTTGGATTTTCGATCTGAGGCCTCGATAAAAATTTTGCCCTATCCCTGAACATAAAAGGAGACAATTAACCTCCATTTTATTCAAACTAATCTAAATGCAAGATGATGCATGCTATGCAATATTTATAATATGCAATGTATAAATAGACATCTTATGTAGTGTAAACATGTTTACATCAACGCTCTTACTCGACTGTCTAAATAATGGTCGAGGTAAATACTTTCGCCGACCGTGGACATCGAGAAAGAGCGTTACCAACTATTGAAAACTGATGAGAGAACTGACCAAACGTTGAGTGGGGGTGCGCCTTTTTTTCAACCGTATTGTTCAATAACGGTCGAGAAAACCCAATCGCGACTGTACATTCCTCGACCCTTTTTCTCGATGGTTATTTAAACATTTGTGACCATTTTTAACGGTCGAGAATACTCAATATTCTTGTAGTGGTTATTGAACTTGGATCATATTTAGTTAGGTTCCCAAACCCTCATTTGGGTCAAGTCTAGGCTAAGACCATTGTGTCTAAGCTTTTTGATAGCTCTAGCTATTGTAGAGAGTTCTTTCATGCCCAACTAATTATCAATCAATTCGAGTCTCAAGAAACTATAATGGCTAAGAGATCATAGTGAAAATGCCTAGTCAATCTTGGAGATGGATTAATTAACTTATGCATGAAGAATTAGTTAACTTATGAAAATGGAAGTCAATGATTGAAATATGAAATACGAAGGCTAAAAATTATCTCAAATATATTGATTAGGGATCAATTGTCAGCTATGCAAAAGATATCAGCCAACTTTAAATGAAAGGTTGATTGACTCAAGAGCCAAACGAAAAAAAAAAATCCATTTCCTCTCCCTCTTCTTCACATTCCCTTTCCCTGTGCCCCTCCATTCCCCTTTCCCCTCCCTCTTCTTTACATTCGATCCCCTTCCCCCTCCATTCCCCTTTCCCCACCTCTTCTTGTTTTCCTTAAGAAAGGTAAGCACACCTTACATAATAATAAAAAAAAGGAACTTAGCAAGAATAAAAAAAGTGGGCACACCCCACATAATCACAAATTTATTGGTATTATATAAATTAAATGTAAGTGGGCACACCCACATGTAAAAGAAAAAGAGCTTTTAAAAAATTTAAACGAACTGGTAGAAGAATCTCACCATACTGGAAAACACAAGGAAGAACCTCAAAAAATCCAAGAAACCTATATGACATGGCAATAAAATAAAACTCAATTTGGAATGATAAAAAACATTAGCTTGGAAAAAAATGATGAATATAAGCTTTGAACAATTAAATGTAAGCTTTAAAACTTAGTTTCTTTAATAATTTCATTTCTGAGATATGAATTAATACGAATACCAAATTACCTTAATATCAATGTCCATTCCACCAGGGGCAACTTCTTCAATTTGTGGGTTTTCCTGATATGCTTCAGATTCAACATTTGGGTCAAGATCTTTTTGCACATCGTATTGTTCACGTGGTAAAGCTCTAATGGGCATTATCCATCCATTTATGTTATTATCAATCATGTAAAATACTTGTGCTACCTGACAAGGTGATGTGAATGGTTCAGATGACTAAAGAATGTGACAGTTCTTACATAAGCTCAAGAAATTGTGTTTCTTATCAACTTTAAATCCAACGCCTTCTTTGAAAATATTAAACCGGTCACACTTGAATAAAATCACCCTATGGTCAAACTTGAAACTCATTTCCACAATCTTTTCAAGTTGATTGTAATACCCATCACAACCAGTGCTTATGTCACAACTGACGACGACTCCCGCCTGTTGCGTGGCCCTCGCATCATCAATGGACCATACTTTAAATCTGAATTCGTTAATTATGTAACCTAAATGGTAATATTCGTATGTCAAAAGTGAATAAGCAATTACATTAAAATCTTGTACCCACCGTGGATCCCCCTGTTCTTTCAGTTTATTTTCACAATTCTTGAACCAATCAATGAACTTCAAGTCACGTGTAGATGGCATAGAGGATTCTTTGAATTCATTGTAAAATTTATCAACTTCTGGAATTTGCCTTAGAATGTACAAGTGGGAAAATCGTTAGTTCATTTCCAAGATGAGCTTGAACTCCATCTGGATGATTGACCTTCCTCCAATGTCCAATGTGGACAGACAATCTTCATCATTACCATTAAATCCTCCATCATAATTCCATTTAAGATGATTGAATCGATTGTCTGTATCATTCATATACATGACATAGAAGTTAATGCATATTCTGGAAAGTCATTAATTGTCCACAGTAATACTGCGTGCAACTGGAAGAATTGTTTCTTCTGTGTATCATATGTTTGAACACTACTGTACCACAAAACTTTCAGTTTATCAATCATTGGTTGGAGATAAACATCTATTGCATTTTCTGGTTGCTTGAGTCTTGGGATAAGGAGGGTCAACATCATGAATGTGGATCGTATGCATAGCTATGGGGGTAACTTGTAAGTTAACATTACCACCAGTGATATGAAATATGACGGATACATGTTCTTGAATGGGTTGAATCTATTGCTTGCAAGCCCCAATCTCACATTCTATGCCTTCTCTGCGAATCATGCATGATTCTCGTTAGATTTATTCCACTCATCAAAATCTGTTGAATGATGGATGTGTCCATCCTTCGATTTATTATGCTGATGCCATGCCATTAGTTTTGTTGTTTTACTGGAAATTAAGAGGCGTTGTAGCCTAGGGATCAGTGGAAAATAACAGAGAACCTTCTCCGATTATTTCTTTTCACCAGTGTTTGTTGACTTACCTACTTATACCTCTCCTCACCATATTCAGGACAGTTAGTCAACCCTTAGTACTCATTTCTGTATAGAACACAGTCATTACGACAAGAATCAATCTTCTTGCATTTCAATCCGAGCCCACATATCTACTTCTTCTCATCATACCATGACTTAGGGTACCCAGCAGGATTATTCAACAGCTCCCCAATGAATTGTAGAATCTCAGACATTAATTTCACTGTGACTTTATTTGTCACTTTCATCTGAAACAATTTGAGAAGGAATGACAACTTCGACAATGATGTTATTCTAGGAGCAATAGGATCCTCTACTGCCTTGACTACATCGTAAAACTCATTACAATCTCATAATGTCTCATCATCATCTGCATCCTCAAGGTCTGCAGCTCTCATATCATATAACATTTCATCTAATTCATCTCCTTGATTATCATCACTTTCTTCAAGAGCTTCAATTCTCTCATTTATGACTTCTCCTCTGATTTGCTCACCATGAGCTGTCTAATTTATGTAATGCTGCCACTAACCATTGCATATCACGTGCTTGAAAAGTGTATCTTGGTCATGGAAAAACTCATTCAACAGTGTCTACATAAGCATAAAATCAGCTAAAGGAATTCTCCTCATCTAAATGTCTTCCTATCATCATTAAATGCCCACTCCAGAAACGAAATCACTTTATGCTTGTATTCGTGGGAATTTAAATTCTTCAGACTAATCCATGATAATTAACCTAAATGTCAATGACAACCACTCATCAGTTAGGCTCGAATAAGGAAAAATGTGTATTTTAAGAAGGTTTTCACTTGATATCACATCTTTGAAGATTTGATTACAACGTTACTTCTTATATGCAACAAGTGTTTGAAGAAATTTCGGTAACGTTTCCCTGCACTTCTCCATTATGCCCCCCAAGACTAACCTTAACTACATCCCCAATAGCCCCCACTAAAGGGTGCTTCAAGAACAGAGCTAAGATTAGTTGGTATACTAGAGAAGAGCGAGAAAATGCAATCGAAATTTCTCCAAACACTAGCTACATGTAAGAAGTAACCCTAAGTTGTGATCAAATCTTCAAGGACCCCCCATTGTTCAGAACTTCTCTAAACAAAGGACGATGACATGTATGGCATGTTATAAAGACAACGCATCGCGCATGTAAGTGAGGTATACACACACTCTGCATTATCCGTATAACATGATCATAAGTCTCGACGAGCTAGTATTTTGACAAATTATATCTCTCCCACAACCTGTTACCTAGGGGTTAGAATTCCTATTGTTTGTCATCAGGTGCATCAAAATTTGTGCAAGTGTTTGTATCTACAAAGTTGTAATAAAAATTTCACAATCAAACTTAAATATCAAATAATTCAATTATAAATTACAATTTAATTGAGGCATATAGTTTATGGGTAATAAGATAATCATGGTGACTACTAGACTAATGATGTGAAATGGACTTCTACTCATTTTGGCACATTTACATAGTAATGAGGAATTTTGACTCAAATTAGTAAGCTCAAAATCTAAATGCTTGTGTTGCTGGGATTCTAAGTTTAATTCCAACTTGTGTGTAGCTTTTTAATTGGTTTCTTAATTTGTGTTTAATTGGGGGTTGCTGTGAGTTTTGAGAATCAACCGCTTGACCCTTTTCTTGATGTCTTGCTTGATGGTAGACAATTCTCGATAATCATTAGATTTTTATGAAAACTAAAACCTAAGTTTTTGGTGAGTAATTTCACCAACTGTGGAGTTTTTGAGGATTATGAGCTCGAGGAAATGTTTTAGAAACCTTTTTGAAAGTTCGGAAGAACTAGTAGCCAAACAATGTGAGGATTAAATGTAATTGAATCATAAATTAGGCTAGATAGAATGTCTAATTCTACCAAATGGATTTGTTACTTGACCAAGTGGTCCACAAAAGTTGATGTTCAGCTTATCAAACCTAAAACATGGGTGTCTTAAGCCTAGATGTATGTTGGAACGACCAAAGCTTAATTCGGTTGACCAAGATAGTCGAAGACAAGTAATTTGAATCAAATGAATGACCTTAGGATGCTTCTCTTAGGCTCATGAATTTAGTAACCAATAATATTACTATCATTTTGGGATTAGCAAATGAACATTTTAAACTAAATTTAACTACACTAATAATTTAACTAAACATTGAAGCATACATTGTAATTGCATTCATAATTAAATTTCTAACCTAAGTAGTACATTGGAAAAAATAAATTAATCTAAACCTAGGTAATACATTGGGAAGGGAAATGAGGGGGATGGGTCAGGTAGAGGTGATAGTGGTGGGAGGAGCAGGTGGTGGTCGTGGCGGTAGGAGGTGGTGGTGGTGGCAGGGGGTAGTGGTGGGGCTGTTGGTGGCAGGGGGTGGCGAGTGGTGGTGGTGCTGGTGGTGATGGGGGTGGTGACAGGGTGTGGTGCTGGTGGTGGCGAGGGTGGTGGCAGGGGGTGGTGTTGGTGGTGGCAGGGCCTGCAACAAGGGGGAAGGGAAGGCCAGCGACGAGGGGCAGGGTGTGGGTGTGGTGGTGCAGAGGGAGGAGGCAAGCAGAGGAGGAGCCGAGGGAGGAGGAGGTGAACGTCAACGAAGAGGAGGGGTCGGGGGTGTCGGAGCTGATGCTCGGTGGAAGCTCTAGAGGAAGGGTAGCAGCGAGGGTCGTGGAGGGGAAGATCTGGAGGAAGCTCTAGAGGAGAAGATGATTTGGGAGGAAGGGGGAGGGAGTCGAGGCCGCGCAAGGGATTTTAGTCGACCTTTCTCGACCGTTACGAAGAAATGGTCGACGATAGCATTTGAAAATTAGCCTTTTCGAGTTGATGGTTTATGAAAAGCTTATCGTCAACCGTTTTCTCATGAATGGTCAAAAAAGGAGTTAACATCAACCGTTTCTCATTAATGGTCAATGATTACATAGAAATGGTCAACGATTGTCCTTGAAAATTAACTTTTCAAGTCGATGGCTTATCATCGACCGTTTTCTCATGAACGGTCGAAAAAGTATTTATCCTCGATCGTTTTATCATTAACAGTTGAAAACATTCTTATTCTAGACCGTTATTAATAGTTGAGAATAAGAGTGTTTTCAACCGTTAATGAGAAACGGTCGATAATTCTCCTTGCAAATTAACTTTTCAAGTCGGCGGCTTATCATCGACCATTTCTCATGAACGATCAAAAAAGGATTTATCGTCGACCATTTTCTCATTAACAGTCGAAAACACTCTTATTCTCTACTGTTATTAATGGTCGAGAATGGCCTCAACCAAAACCTCTACCCGGTGGGTGGGAAACATAATGATGGATTTTTTGGCAACCGTTTTCCTTATAACGGTCGAGAAAGGTCAATATTAGCGATTGTTGTAGAACGGTCGAAAATTAATCATCGAGAATCATGCCTATTCTACTAGTGATTTGGTTCATCTGCCTTGTGATGGAATCCGTAATCCTTTAGAGTTTCGCTAAACTGGATGTTCCAACTACCGGAGGCTTGTTCAAGTCCATAGATGTATTTCTTTAGCTTGTATTCTTTCCTTTCCTCATTATTTGCCTTGAAGCTCTTTGGTTGCTCCATGTAGATCTCCTCTTTGTGGAATCCATTGAAGAAGGTTGTCTTGACAACTATCTACTAAAAGTCATAATTATGGTATGTAATTATGGCTAGTAATATCAAAATGGACTTAAGCATGGTAACGGGAAAGAAGGTTTCATCATAGTTGTCCTCCTTACTTTTAAGTGTAACCTTAGCTACAAATCATTTCTTAAAGGTCTCTACCTTCACATTTGAATCCCTCTTTCACTTGAAGATCTATTTACACCCTATGGATTTTATTCCTTTTAGTGAATTTACGAGGGTTAATACACAATCCTTTTGCATAGAGCTTATCTCAAACTACAATATTGATATATAGGTTCCATTTGTCCATATCATGATCCTTCGTTGCCACATTACATGTAGTAGGATTAACCTAAAATTCTTTTGTGGCATGAAATCCATATCTCTTAGATGGATGCACCACTCTACACCTCTTAAGCATAATGAGAGCATTACATTTTACTAGTTCATCTCTTTCTTTTGGGTTAAGAACATTACTAGTCTCACTAGAGTTAATGAGTTCCTTTATTTTATTCTTATCTAAACCTTTTAAGAATTTTTCTCCCAAGAATTTAGCATACCTAGATATGAATACTCTTTGGTCTTAGAGTCATAAAAGTAATAGCTTTTGCCATCCTTCAAAAACCTAATGAAATAGCACTTAGTAGTGCAAGATTCCAACTTATTTAGACTCGTGTTCTTGAAATGAGCCAAGCAACCAAAAATGTGCTGGGGTCTAACACTTGGTTTCCTACCAACCTACATCTCATATTGAGTTTTAAAGATGGATTTGGCTGGAAACCTGTTTAATGTGTATGATGTTGTCTCCAATGTGTAGTCCCAAAAGTAAAGGGAGAAATTCACTTGCTCATCTTGGACTACACTATATTTAATAGGATACTATTGTGCCTCTTAGATACGTCATTGAATTGTAGTGTATTGGGTGGACTAAGTTCGGAGATGATTTATTTTTTATTAAGGTATCCCTTGAATTCCTTTGAGAGGTATTCACCTTTTAGTCTGATCAAATTAATTTGATTTGTCTACCTATTTGGTTCTCAAGAAATGCTTGATACTCTTTGAACTTTTCAAGGCTATTAACTTGTGACACATTGGATTAACAAATCCATATCGTAAATGGTTATTAGTAAATCTGACAAAATACTAGGGGTCATTTCTACTCACAATTCTAAATGGGCAACACACATCTGTATGTATAAGGTCTAGTATGCTCGCATGCCTTCCCTTCCTAAAAAGGGAAATTTAGACATCTTCCTACAGATATGTGCTTATAGGTAGGCGGAAGTTGGACTTTTAAAAATCTAGGGGTTTGTTCTTTAGGAGTCAATTAATCCTATCACCAAGCACGTGCACAACTCTTTTATATGAGACTACTATTGATTGATCTGCATCGTCCTTAGCATGTTAGATGGTGTATGATTTGCAATAACAATATTAGAATCATTTATGACAGATTCACAACCATCCAGTTGATACAATTCATCAACAGTAAGGGAATTAATAACAATAACATTACCATAATAACTTATAGTAAATTTTGGTCAAATACAAATGAATATCCAAATCCAAGTAAGTTAGAAATGGATAAAGTTCCTTTTGATGTAAGGTACATAGAGATGATCTCTAAGCAAAAGTAAATTGCCATTAGGTAGCTTGAGTCTGTAGATCTTGACAGCCTTTGTAGCAACCATCGCTTTGAATCCCATCATGATATGCACTTCTTCCTCTTTAAACCTCTCGGTTAATTGAAGACATGCAACCATTTGCACATATGAATAGACGCATTAGAATCCATGACTAACTTCCTACTCTTTCAATTTACAAGTTAGTTTATATGATGAGAAGAGATGGTATACTTGAATCAACCTTGCCCTTTCTCTTCTCGAACGACTTGATGTACTCTAGATAGTTTCATTTCCAATGTCTTGGCTTGTCATAGAAGTGGTAGACCTCTTTTGACTTCTTTTTCCTTTTAGAAGAAGAGAAATGCACGGAAGAAGCTTAAGACTTGCTCTTCTTTTGGTAACCTTTTTCTTTGCCTTGCTACTTGAACTTCCCACTACTCTTTGTAACCATTATCTGTTGTGGGTTTTATCTCTTAATAATACCTTCCTTCGACTTAAGCAAGATGATTAGCTTAGCGGTAGTTGCCTTCATCTTTCCCATGTGGAACGTGTGTAATCTGGAGAAGGGAGGAATAGTACTAGGGGGGATGAATATATAGTGCTCCTTTTTTAGTTTCAACTTGAATATAAAACTTGTAAAGAGTTTGCATATGAAGATCACAATATCAGAATATCAATCTAAATATCAGGCACAAATATTCGATTATAAATATTCAAACCACAAATGGCACAAGAATTTAAAGTGGTTCCTCTATCTAGTCACTCCACTACCTACGGATCCCTACTTCGAAATTTTCTATGACTTCCTGTTTAAGCGAATTCATCATTGTTTAAGAAATTGTGTCATAATATAGGACAAAGTCACTCAAATCATTTAAGTTTATAACTCAGAATCGTTAGAGTCCACAGGGAGCAAGTAATAGCAATTCAATCTCACCAATCATAAGAAATATAAGCAATTATAATCAAAACTCAAAATAATATATATATGAAACTAAGTATCTTAGTGCAAAAAGAATGGGTTAAAATGGTGATTTGAATCACCAATTAACCCATTGAAGTTAAGCTCAAATATATCAACAATAATTCTCAATCAAATAACCCACGTCAACTAGAGGAATATCTCAACAGAGCTAAGGCACTAGCAGATATCAGACAAAGGCACAAGGTCTTCAGATGCCTTAAGTGCTCAAGGGGATCAGCTTCAACAGAGAGGCAAAGGCCTCTTCTTCCTCTTTCTTCCTTCATGCCTTAAGAGGAGAGGCACCCATAGCACAGAGGCAAGGGCCTCCTTTGAAATCGGCTAAGTATAGAGAGTGCAGCAGAGGGCAAAAACCCCTCCTCTCTCTTCTTTTCCTTCTCTTCTTTCTCTTAAAGACCCGGGTTTAGCTAGGTAATCAAGCAGGTAACTAGGTGTGAATAGGACCAGATCCACCAGCGTGGAGGCAGGTGAGGTGTGCGCAGAAGTGAGTGAGGGATCCAACCCCTGTGTTCGTGGGTGAACAGCAAGGGTCACAAATCCCTTATATGCATGTGCATGTTTTCTTATTTCCACGATGTGGGACTAAATGTCCCACAGTCTTCCCGTGTAGGCAGCAGATAGTGGAGGGTCCAATTGAGGTAGAAGATAAGGCTGTTGGATCCACTTGAACACCTAGAGGAGAACCTGGAGGTCAACCGCTTCACCTGGGCATGTTGTCTGGACGATTCGTGGCTGGAGGACTGCGGATGATGTCGGCGAAGTCAAGGCAGCGACGAAGGTCTGGCGGGTACCTGAAAAGCAAGTACATGACCTGGTGGCCCAATTAAACTGGCTCAGAAGGATCACCATAGGGTGGCAAGGACGTTGGTGGTGGTTTCGTTGAGGTTGGAGGCCAGTGGACCTTTGTCGAGGTCAGAGATGTAGTGCAGCGAGGGGTGAGTTCGACAGTGGGAACCAGAGGCCAATAGGCCCAAATAGGTTGGGGCTTTTGACGAGGGTGGAGAGGCAAAGCTTGTGGAGGTGGCAGCGAGGTGTTTGGTGAATGTAGCAGGCTGAAGGCTAAGCTGGAACGTCGCTGGAGGTGGGGAAGATGAGGGTCGTGCAAGTGATATAGTGGTCGTGCGTGTGTTGTGAGTGTGGGGAAAGAGAATAGAGGGAGAGAGGAAGGTATAGAGGGACTTAGGAGTGAAGGGGGTGGATGGAGAGCACCAGCGTTGGCGAGCCAGACCCGAAGAAGATGAGGAGGTCCAATGAGTTGGTGCGGCGATGACAAGGAGGAAGAGTGCTCCTACTGTGGCTAGCGAGGAGCGGAGTCGACGAAGGAAGGTAGAGGGCCATCCAATTTGATTGTTGGATGGCCTAACGAGGAGGACAAAGAAGGTCATCGGAGCAAGGTGCGAAGGTGGCCGGAGAGGGAAGGAGGGTTTTCTCTGATCAAAACTTGCTAAGGAGCATAGTTATGCGATGTAGAAGCTTTTATAGAGCTTCAAGAAAGATTCCAAGCTTGGAAACAAGCTTGAGAGGCTCCGACTTTTAGGAAGAAAATCCTTGGAAATCAAGGATTCACACGGGTTTGTTGAGGGGATTCAGGATCTAGAATTAGGTTTAGATAATTTAGGACTTCCTCAGGATCTTACCTTCCAATTTTGGAAGGGATTAACCAAGCAATCAGGGAGGAATCCTTGATTAAAGCTCAACTCCTATGGGTTCACGCTTGCCATGGTGGCAGGGACCATTTGAAGAAAATGAAGAGAAGTTAGGAGGCTATTTGTAAGGATTTCAAAAGTTAGGGGCATGGATGAGAGAGAAAAGTCAGACAGGACTAAAATGCAAACTAGGTCAAGATGGACTCTGATTGAGCCCAAATTTTGGTACAAACCTAATTTGGACTCAAGGAATCTGATGGCAAAGTCAAATTTTGGTTTTAACCAAGTTTAACTAAACAATTTGTGTAGAAATCCAAATTAGGACAACTTTCTGTTTGAGACTCTATTTAAGGTCAAAATGGGTTCTAAAGGTCAAATCAAGGGCACCAAACCTTATGAAATATTTTTCTATGAATTTGAAAAGATTTAGATGGAATTTATCCTAACCAGAACCTCGATTATTTAAGCAAGTCTGAAATTAAGATTTTGGGTTATTATTAATTCGTGAAATGCGTAAAAACCCGTTTCTATCTGCATGAACTCATTTATTAGACTTTAATGATCTTTTGACCTTTAATTCACCCCTAGTAAATCCCTTGGTTATTCTATGTTCATGATATGCTGTTAAAATTATAAAATTAGCCCTGATTTCTTATTTTCTTCTCAAAACATAATAAGGTGGAGATATAACCCTCAGATGAATATGTAGGAGCTTTTATCTCTTATTCTAGACTAAAATGGGCTAGTTAGGACTCATGATGGTGTTCCCATCACTTCCTATCACAAAACCCATTATATAACAAAAAACACCATCAGGTGTAACATAAAATCTTACAATAATTGGTTTCAACCAATCAATTTAAGCTTGTTTATGGTTAGCTTAACCTAAAAATAGTTAGTTAAGTGGTAACCACTCAACCAATTCAAGTGACTACATGTTACACTCTTGTTTGCAATGATATATAGCAAATTTCAAGAACAATAAGAACATAATCACAGTAATATCAATCTTATAGCTCAAATAGATAATATCAAAATATTAAGCACCACCTAATAAGATTATCAACTATGCTTCTCTAGAAATCTTAAAATTAATGATTCAAAGTTACTACACTTGGGAAGCTATAGGCGAATCCTCATATGTTGGCAGTAGGTCTTCCTTTCTAGATATTCAAATCAATTCTCTTTAGGGATTTTTCCATAATCATGTTGCCTAAAATTCGTTTGCCAAAGATTCTTCTAGAATCAATTTTGCTACAAATTCTATTGACTTTCCAGAGATTTCTTTAGAATCAATCTCTTTTCCAAATATTAGAATGTTTCCTAGAAGTTCTTCTTGAATCACCTTTCAAAGTCTCTTCCAAAATTTTTTCCAAAAAAGATCACTTCCAAAATCATCAAGCTTCTCTTTGGAGAATCAAAATTTCAACATGAGAACTAAATTTCTTAGAGAGAGGTAGAGCTTTGCTATTAAGCTATTTGCAATGCTTGTATTGTGCTTTTTTTAAAACCTTTCAATTTTAACATGCCGGTAGGAACTCAAACACACATTAAACATTGAAGTGGGTTGAACAATGTGGTATACAAAGATAATTCACAAGAAAAATAATCAAACCACAAAAAGGACATAAGATGTATAGTGGTTCTCTGCTGCACAGGTACTCCACTACCCAAGTCTCTCAACTTGGGATTCTTATTCTAGATTCTCTTTCCTCGAGAGATTCAATTTCACTAAATAAATATTGAAGTAATTAACGAGTCACCTCACCCTAGTACAATGCTCAAATAAGAAATTAAAAGTAAAGATGTAAGCAAATAGAAAGAGCTTATAACTAAACCTAGGCCTCTTGACAAAAAATGTAAATTAGAGACCAATTAGAAGCCTATGTGTTGTAGAGAATGTAGTTGGAGAAAGTTGAAGTGAGTAGCAGGTGAGAAGTTGAGCACTATAGTGTCAGAGCACATTAAAGAGAGCGTAGAATGTTGATTTTGGGAGCACAAGAGTTTTTCTTTCGATTGGTAGGTAGAAAATGAAGTTAAAAAGGGTTATTTATAGGCTTAAGAGGCCTTTGCTTCGAGTTATAGCTATTAGAGAGGATTAATGATAAAATTCAAAACAAATCACATCATTTGAGTCAAGAAAATTTAACCCAATGATCATCTTGTACCGATCCTAAATTGGGAGTGCCAATACTAGTGACTTCCAGAGTTTCAATAAAGTCGGAATCAACCAAAAATTGTGGGCACCTAGTATCAATATTAAGGCTTTAGTATCAATACTTGGCCTTCACAGATTGCTATTCTATGAGCTACACGTACCGATACCGAAGGCTCAGTATCGGTGCTTGTATGCCATTGGTCAAGTACAAAAAATGATTGTTGAATCAAAATTTGTAAATGATGAGTATTTGTCCCAACAACCTAGTGCCAACCCTAATCACCACTTCAGCCTTTTAGTCAAGTGTTTATCGAGTTAAAAATGTATTTTAAAAATCAACTTTAGTTCTGTAGAAACCAAATTTGAAAATGAATTTAAGAAATGATCTAAGTCCAAACCTAATTTTCTCTAGATTAATTTTACAAAAAACCTAGATCATTTGTTAAGGAGGCTCACATAATACTTCCAAGAACAAAAAAAAGAATAATGCTTGTCTTATTTTTATTTAAATCTTCAATGAACTATAGACTTGTCTTAGCTATGATCTTGATCTTCATCACTTATCATTTTCCTTGATAATGTTCATTCACGTTCACCAACATTCTATTCTCATCATTATTATAGATCTTGCATAGCATTCATGTTGCTCAATCTTGCTCATCAGTTTGTCTTGTTTGTCAACCTATTCTTACAAGATACACTCAGGCATGCATGTTAAAGCTAAACAATGTTTTGTTAATACCAAAACATGAGTCATGTGGAACTTGGTTCCAACACAACCCTTTATTTATATGTAGATTTCTCCTTGCAAAATGAATAGGTGTTTGATCATTAAATTTGCAAGAGGATAATTGCGTCATAGCACAAAGTCAAGATCGTTTAAAATTTTTGAACTCTTAAAATTGAATAAGAATTGGGTGTAATGAGAGTCTGAGTCATCTCATTAGGAGATAAGTAGTTCAAGCTGCTTCCTACTAACCTAAACTAGCATATTTTTTTTGTTCTTGAATATTCATATTTTTTGCATTTTTAGATAGGGATAAGACAATAGAACCTAAAAATAGAGATTAAATTGCAATCTAAGCGATGTAAATGCAATACACGTGGAAATAATTTTGTGAGAACTTAAAAATTCTAAGACAACGACTCCAGAACGTATCGACGAACGATCGTCAGACATGGGGAAGGAGAGGAACTCCGATGATGAAATTGGAGCGAATAACGAGGAGAGGGGCAAGCTCCGTTAGCAAGGAGCATGGCGATGATGTGGGGAAGGAAACCGCAGCCTCGGTTGGCAGCAAGGAGCAGCGACGAGGTGGCTCAAAGAAGCTCCACTAGTCTTGTTAATGGTGACGTCGAGAAGGAGGGGGAGAAGGTTTTGACGCACCAAAAATTCGATGACTAAACTCGCAAGGGGATGGTCGTGCTTTATAGGAGAGTGGCAGCGGCAATCAAGGCCATCTAATGGCCTCAAAATGGTGGTTGCACATGAACTCCAGCGACAACTTTAGCCATGATTCACAGTGGCCACAATTGTCAAGAACAGCTAATGATTGAGGTAATCAATTTGGGAATGATCGAGGAAGATCTCAACCAAAATTTGCAAGATTCTAATGAGGATCAAGAGAAATCCGCCTCCAAAATTGCAATCTTGCGCAAGTCCCTGCCTACTGGAGAAGGAAGATGGTTGACGTCATAATGACATCAGACAAGGACTAGAATGAATGATTTTTGGACCTAAATGAGAGGAAATTGGACCAAGATGAGAGAAATTCAAGAATTAAGGGCCAATTTACAAAGTGGGTGGAGATGACATCCAATTAGACTCAAATTTTTATGGTAGATTAATTTGAACCTAAGAAATCCATTATTGACTTCAATTTTGGGTTTGATGAAGCTTTATTGGTCAATTTACATTTTAACCCAAAATGTATTAATTACCTGCCTTGGTTTTCGTTTTAGGTCGATTTCGGCTCATTTTGTAAAATTTAATGTTCTAAAACTTATAGAATATTTTTAAATATTTTTTATAAGGTTTAGATTACATTTATTTCCATTAGAACCCTTTAAATTAAAGTGAGGTCGAAATTAGGATTTTATTAATTGTAATTTAGCTTTTATTTCATAAAATCCTTAAATCAATTAGTGTGTGCTCTCTTATTGAAATTTTGAGCTTAGTTAACCTTCAATTAAGTATAGGTTCACCCTTGAGTTAATTTGCATTTATTTTTGCCTGTTAAAATAGTAGAATTAACTCATTTTGCATTACTTCCTCTTGATTTAGCCTAGATTTAATTATATCATTTTGTATATTAATTAGGTGAATTTAACCTTAGAACTTAACCAAATTGAGCCAGATTAGAGGATGATGTGTTACCATCATAGATGTCACAACCCTTTCCAAGTAATGCATCCCTACGGCTCAACACTCCTTGACTATTCATGAATCTCCTTGATATGAAGATTGAGGGATGATTGCTGACATAAGGATAGCTATGCTTCCTCAAACCTTAAGTGATCTAATTACGGTTCTGACGAGTGATGTCAATTATGTTGCATGTTAACAATGGGATTAAATGCAAGATGGGTAATTTAAATTAAGTCACTTGGTAATGAGTAGTAATACAATAAACCAAATGGATGTCACATTATCTGTTTATTCTTGCTAAACCACCACATACATGTCTTACTAATCCACTTGGCTCTACTTATTTTTATTACCCAACTTCAGTACACGATGCGAGGGTTTCCAGCTCCATGCTGCCTAAAGATCAGGGCTCCATAATAGCCCGCCCAGTGCCTCCATTAACATTTGAAGGTGGCACATGTTTCGTTACTTGTTCCCTAGGAGCAGAGGAGCTATTTTGGAAAGGCATCATCTTTTATGTTTACCTCATGAAATGCCTTCTTGGTGATGTATTATCAAACACTTGATATACTTGTGGTAGTACTAGTGTAGGGTCTCATTTTGAAGTTGTATATATAGACCCTACCCCTTTTGTAATCCTAACTCTATATGTAATTATAAGACTAAGTATGTTGTCATGGCCTATTATGTTGTGGTCAACTTGATATGGAATATGTTAATCGTGTAGGATGTGCCTACTTTTTGCATTGGATATAGAATACATCATCTATATGCTAATGTGGAATCTACTTCCATAATAATGATTTATATATGGATTAACTTTTTATCCAATATGAAATCCTTCAGGTAGCTCAATCGCTGAACAAATTCATACAAATTTAATAAAAATGATAAATATTACATTTAAATTTTGATTGATTTAAAAAAATAAATTTACGAGTTATTTATCTCTGCGGTCATATCGAAATGATTCGTCAGGAGAAGTCAGAATTGTACGAAAATCAACTCTCATGTCAGGAAACCAAGCGGTCACACCAGTGTGCCTCTGGGCTCGTGCGCTTGCCGAGGCGGTCCCTTCGTGTACGGGAGGCATCTGGATGTCGGGCTTCCGGGCCCCGCTTCGTCCTTTCTTCCGTCATCAGCAGGTGAGTGGGGGAGGGTGGGGGGTGTTGGCCTTGGGGGGCCCACTAAACAATGTGCGCTTTCGACATGGACGGCAATCCCCAAGGTGGTGGGTCCCAAATGGAATGTCCTCATGTGCGGGTCCCCCAGGGGTCGTCGGTCGTGGTCCCGCCGTCATCTGCACGTGGGACCCACAAAAAGAAATGGATTTGACCCACAAATGTTCTCAAACATCTATGCTTTTTTTCAGGTGCAAGAAAGTTACGCTTCCTCTATTTATTTACATTTATACTCCTGCCAAGTTAGTTACTTTGTTTTACCATTTGTTTCGACCTCGTGGTTACCTCATGATATGAGTTAATTTTATCCGTAGATGGGTGAATACTAAAGCTGATGTGAGGATCAAAATTGGAACGTACGTGTTGCATTAAGAAAGGATTTATGCGTTGCTCCTTCCCTTTCCTGTTTCTCGCTCCCTCTCATGCTAAACAAGCAACTACGGTAAATAGAACTTTTGGAAGCATCCAATGAAGTTCGATGGCTTTGAATGCTTTATTATTTTCAAAAAGATAGAATTTGTCAAAAGCACTGGCAAGGGATCTTTGGTTGCATCTTATTGGATTATTAGTCAATTTTGATATATAGTATTAGATCTAATTTGGTAAGAGGAATAATCCATTAAAATAAAGGTTAATCTTATTTGATGAAAATGATATTTTGACCTAGGTTAAGAGAACTTAACCTAAGATAAGTTATTCGAAGGTTGATGTATAATAAGTTATTTTTGTAGGTTATCCCATGTATTTTCGCAAGTTAACACATAAACTTTCCAAATAACCACAGGTTAACCTATCAGGATAACTTTTATAAGTTCCAAATAAAAATAAAGGATAACTCATCTGCAAAAAAATTATCCTATAAAATCTATCCCTTCATCCAAACAAACCCTTAGAGTGTGATAAATTGTGTAAGGTATTTGTTTGATAAATGAGATAAGTGATCGAATAAAAATAATTGATATAGTGATGTGATGTGATATTAATCAGTGATATTTCAATATTATGATATGAGGGTAGGATATATATTTTAGTATATATTGGTGTTGATAAGATATAATGAAATAATTTAAGAGTGATATATTTTAATAAATATTGATGTTAATTTGGCATAGTGAAAGAATTATTTTAAAATTTATTCCTTGAATGTCCCTCTAAATTTGAGATATCCCTCGTCAGCCAAATAAGACCTTAATTGAAGGGACTTCAATGCAAAAGTTGAAAACTACGTAGGGCATTTACAAGAGGAGAATCTAAATAACTAGACATTCATGAGGGTGATTGTGTGAAATTCCCTAAATTTTTTATTTTGAAAATATTTCTAAAAGGGGAAAAATCTGAAACAAGTGCACGCAAAGGAAGATAGGAAATCCTCACCTACAAAGGGGGAAATTGTCCCCTAGAAATGAGGAAAAGCAAAATACAAAAAATAAGATATTAAATAAAAGAAAAATAAAAAGAAATGCACCACAAGAACGGGAAACCAAACGGCCTCCTGAAGGAGGGCGACCCCACGCTTGTAGAAATGGTAAGACGCCAACGAGACGAGTCTCAAAGATCGCACCTACGAGTTAATCATATAAATCGACCAAAATATCGAAAACAACTAGAAACTCGATCGAAATAGCCTGGAGTCACACATAGTCCTCAAACAAAACGAACTACACTAATAAAAGCAAGAAAAAGAATAACCACACCACATCGACAATACGAAATAACTACAATGACAAGTAAGAAAAACACCTGCAACCACCAGCCGCTCATCGACCAATGCACACATCCGCACGCGTAGGCACAGCCACACATGCCTCGATCCCAGCACCGTAGAGTTGCGCGACGATCTCCTTAGCGCCAAGCAGCAACGAACATGATGACCACTGCCAAGCCACGACACGCGATAGAGCTGTGGCCACACATCGACCGCCCTGCCACGCACACACATTGGTCGCCTCACCTCGCACATGCTCAGCTTACACCACGAACACGATCGCAACCATATCATGATCACAATCACTTCGATTGGCCACGGTGAGCAGCACACTGCAGGTGAGGAGCTGCGAAAATGAAACGAAACCACACGATGAGCTGCTAGCATAGACAAGAAGCAACAACCCCAAAAATGACAATGACAAGAAGCAAACGATCCTGCAAGTCAGCGATTGTTACGACCCGATTCTCAAATCCCTACGAGACACGAGAATCGGACCAACTCGATAGATCCCAAGACCCAGTCGTCCAACGAGAAAGTAACCAAAAGAACAGTAAAATAAACCACATTCATCATGCATGTAACTAACAGTAACAAAAGTACAGCAGTAAAGAAAAGAACTACTACAATACATACCACTGTTTGCACCTCAAAACACGCCTATAATAATGCCTTCTTATGCTATTTTCTAGCATTAACTATGTATATTATAATCCTATAGCCACATTTGTAAAAACGGTTGCATGCATGCATTTAATCAAGAGAGGAAGAGGAGTGAAACAATCACCTGCATAGTTACATTTTTCTTCAAGTGCCTCCTTGCAAAATCACCCTCTTTTTATTTTTCCTCTTGATTTCTTCTTTTCTCTCCTTCCCGCGGCTGCACTCTTCCCGCAGCTGCATGCAACGCAGCACTTCTTCCCGTCACTTCTCCCTGCCAACGCCGCTCCCTATAGCTGCAACTTGCGCACCCTCTCCCTGCTGCAGCCGGCACGCCACTCTCTCCTCCTCTATAAGTAGCTGCAGCTTCATCCTCGCAACGGAGGCTGCTGCAGCAACAAAAACCCGCAGCCATCTTCTCCACCACTTTCCCCTCCCATACGTCGGCCCTCCGTCGAGGAGGCACCCGGCGAGCAGGAGAACCCACTGTGGTGCACACCACCACAGTGGGAGCACCACCGCCCAGCTCTTCGACGAGCCGGTGGGCGTGGTGCATTCCCTCGCTTCGTTTTTTTTCTCTTTAACGCCATTGCCGCCGCTCCAAGCTTCGAAGCTTGAAGCCACGACAGCAGCAGCCCAGCAGCAGCAGCAGCAGGTCCTCCCGCTCCTCCGCGACCGTCCCCGCAGCCGCCCGTCGACTTCGCGCGTGCTTGCAGGGCCATTCCCCGCTCAACCTCCGTCCTGACGTCCCCGCAGTTGCACCTGTAGCCGTCCGCCGCACGCACTACAGCGGCCGGCTACGGCCTCGCGCCGCCCCCTGCCCTCCACTCCTTCGCCCGCCCGTCACCTTCGCGCACGCCTGCAGGAACCCTACGTGAAGCCGTGCCCGCACCCGCCGTCTTCAGACGTCTGCCTCCGCCTTCAGACGACGCGGCGTCAGACATCCGCCGGAGGCGGCAGACGTCTTAACTCGTGCGTCCGCGATCTCTCGCTCGCCCGCTCTCTCTCTGCTGATCTCTCCCGCCCACTCCCGCTCTCTCTCTCACGTATTCTCTCTCTTTTTTACTCACTAACAGACACACACTCACAGCAACGCACACACACACACGTTCACCGACGCACACACACCTATACCAACACATACACACACACTCACACACTTATAGTACTATATATATAAATATATATATACATACATACATACATATATATATATATATACATAGTATATCTATATAGTTATGTATACATACACATATATATAATATATATACATATATATATAATATATATATATATATATATCTACTTATATATACATCTATATACTTATACATATACTTATATATATATAGGCATATATACTTATATACATATATATATATACATATCTATATACATATATATATACATATATATAGTAATATATATATATATACTTATATACATATACATACACATATATATCTATATATATATATCTATACATATATAACTATACATATATATATATATATATAGATATATTTACTTATATACATACATATGTACATATATTTTCATGTTATTTATTATACGCTGTATCGCGGGAATATCTGCACCAGTTGCTGATATTCCCTGATACACGCGTACAAAAAAAGTGTGGTCCCATACATCATCCATCCTCCATCCACACTCCACGCGGCACCTAGTCGTGTTGGTTGCGTCTCTCTAGACGTCGACTGACTCGACATAGTGCTACACTCCATCGCCACCTCCACCCCCACCCCTTTATATATATACTACATATATATATATATACATACTATATTTACTTTCTGTCTATTTGCTTTTCTGTTAGTAAAAAGATAAAAAAAAATACATAAAAAAGAAAAGATAATCTTTGACTTGCAGGTACCTCGTCTTGCGAGTAGCAAGACTTGTTTTGGGACTCTGTTTGGCTAAAAGCCAAGGACACAATTTTGAGGGTGTGCCTCAAGAACAAGGATTACCATAAAAAAACCTAAATAAGAAAAACACCAAAAACACAATAAACGAATGGAAGAGACGCGTTTTAAGGAAAACGTAGAAACTCGACTTTAACCCCACTTCCCTGTGTTCGACCCTGGGCCTAAAAGTGACAAGATAAAATCAATTAGGCCAGGTTAAAAATTTTGTAAAGAGATGGTTAGTTCTAAATTAGGTTAACCACTATACACATTTCAACGATAAAAATATCATATTAACAACCTATCCGGGCCGACCCATCAACCACCACAACAGTAGAGAATTAAAACAGGTACAGAAATATGATGCTTACAATAAAAGAGTACAAGTGTAACAAAATATACTCACTACAACAAAAAAATGGTACAGCAAGTACAACACAAGTAGAACTACTGGGCTCTACTAGGCCCAGCACCCTCCGCAGCCGCAGGCTCTGGCTGCTCAACACCTGGTCCTGAAAAGGTGACAAAGGTGACATGTCAGTGAAACATTGAGTAGAGGGGCAACCAGCTAGCTAAGAAAGACAGTAAAGGTAAACAAGTAGCTGTTGTTTTAATTTCTTTCTTTATTTTACTCTTTCTTTGTTTATTTCTCAGGTCTTTCTCTTGATCTCGAATGTTCCTCGTGGGAACGATCTTGATTGCGGTCTTTTTCGAAAAGTAGAAGTAGCACGTGGTGCTCTTCTGGCCAGGAGAGTCCTCCGTGGTGGTCCTACCCTCAGTCAACCACCCCAAGGTTGCTGACAGGCGTAACGGTGATACGACACGCACGATAAATGCACAGGTAGCTACCCCGCACTAGCACGCGGTTAGTCATTTCCGTTAACGGGTGCGCCCAAAGCACAGCACGGAACCATTATAGGGCAGAGCCTTTTCAGTAACAGGGGTCTAGCCCCTCCACAGTAACCAAACAGGGGTCTTGCCCCTCCACAGTCCGCGCACCCTCGCCTGACTACCCTGGTTTGCCCAGTGAATCTAACAAGTCGGTGTAGGACGGCTAGCTGAACCCCGGGACCCGTGGGGTGGCTAGCTCTCTTCCTACACTAGTAGCTCTCCCCGGTACTATGTACGCGAGGGCTAAAAGTGTAACGACCCGATTCCCGAATCCCTACGAGACACAAGAATCGAACCGACTCGACTAATCCCAAGACCCAGTCGTCCAATGAGAAGTAACCAAAAGAACAGTAAACTAGACCACATTCACCATGTATATAACTAGCAGTAACAAAACACAGCAGAACAGAAAGGAAATACTACAGTATGTACCACCACAACAGAAGGGAAATATACATGTACATAACATAAAGTTTTCAATAAAGAAAGTACAGGGAATATCAAAAGAAATCTACTTACTACAGTGGAAGAAAAGTATAGAAAGTACTACAGGTAACCCTACTGGACCCTACTAGGCCCAGCACCCTCCGCAGCCGCTGACTCTGGCTGCTCAACACCTGGTCCTAAAAAGGTAACAAGGGTGACATGTCAGCAAAATGCTGAGTAAAGTGGCAACTAAAAGCTAAAGAAGTAGTAGAGTATACAGTAGCTGTTATATTTTACTTTCTTTATTAATGTCTTTCTATTTATTCACTATTGATTTATTTCTCAGATCCTTCTCTTGATCTTGAATGTTCCTCGTGGGAACGATCTTGATTGTAGTCTTTTTCGAAAAGTAGAAGTAACACGTGGTGCTCTCATGGCCGGGAGAGTCCCCCGTGGTGGTCCTACCCTCAGTCAACCACCCCGAGGTCGCTGACAGACGTAACGGTGACTATGGCACGCGCGATAAGCGCACGGGTAGCTACCCCGCACTGGCACGGGATCAGTCGTTTCCGTTAACGGGTGCGCCCAAAGCATAGCACGGAACAAGTATAGGGCAGAGCCCTCTCAGTAACTGGGGTCCAGCCCCTCCACAGTAACCAAACAGGGGTCTCGCTCCTCCACATTCCACGCACCCTCGCCTGACTACCCTGGTTTGCCCAGTGGGCCTAACAAGTCGATGTAGGAGAGCCAGCAGAACCCCGGGGTCCGTGGGGCAGCTAGTGCTCTCCTTACACTAGTAGCTCTCCTCGGTACTGTGTACACAAGGGCCAAAAGTCGGTACAAAGTGGCCAGTCCTAACCTCGGGTCCCTTGGGCGACTAGCTCTGCTCTGCACTAAACAGGGGGACAGTCGTTCTCCTTGGTACTCCGTACTCAAGGGCCAGCTCACTTCCCCAATCTATTCCATTCTCTTGCCAGGAGTTCTACTCCTAATTCCCCTAGGGTTCCAGCTCTTTTAACTCAGTCAATTCAGGTTTTTTACCGTTCCAGCTTTATGTCCATACAATTCAAGTTCTCATCCGTAATTATCCATTATAACAGGCAGCTGTTAACCAATTTATAGGCAGTTATCACTTCCTTTCCACTTTTTCAAGACTGCAATGTTTATATATTCAACTAGTTTTCCAGTCCTAGGGTTCATGCCATACCCTAAGATCTATCATTCAATCTAGTTTTCCAGTCCTAGGATTCATGCAATACCCTATGATCTATCATTCAATCTAATTCCTCTATCCTAGGGTTTATGCAATGCCCTAGACTCTATTAATTATTTCATAATTGTACAAATTTTGTTAAATAAATTTAAAAGGCCACTCTACTAGCGAAACCAGGAGTACTGGGGGTGTGGTCGGCAACCCCGCGCGCCTCTGCAACTCTCAAGACTGCAACGGAACGGGGTCCTAACATAAGGATCAATCACAAGGAGTTTCTCAAAACATTATACAATTACTATAAATGGATATAGGAATTAATTCTGGAAAGAACGCAACTCGAAACGTGGAAAACGGACTCCGAACGGGCCCTAAACGGGTCAAAAACGACGAATCTGTCCAAAATCAGACGTCTAGAACCTCTTCCAGACATCTTAAAAGGTGGATCAGGTCGTACCTCAGTCTGCGCAGTCATTCAGACTTCTAGAAGCCCGCTGGGACGTCTGGCCTTGGTTTCCAGATGTCCGATTGTCACCACGAACGTCTGGGGGTTCTCTCAGTCGTCTGGCACTGTGGCCAGACGTCTAATTCATGTGGGATGGGGAGCCCTCGCGTCCTCCCGAGCAGAACCTGCGCACACACACACACACCTGCTCTCAGCACGACGAAGCGTAGAAGGACGCGGCGGACGGCTGCATGGCCGTACACACGTAAAAAGGGAAAGATAAGAAATATCGTACCTGTCAGACGTCTGGACCGTCCTCCAGACGTCTTCGGAGTCGTCTGGACGTAAGTCCAGACGTCTGATTCTGGGAAATTTTCCCATAATCAGGACCTGCTTGCTCGCCGCCCGCGACGCACTGTCGCGCCGCGCCCCGTTGATGGGTCGGCCCGGATAGGTTGTTAATATGGGGATTTTACCGTTGTATAGTGGTTAACCTAATTCAGACCTAACCATCTCTTTACAAAATTTTTAACCTGGCCTAATTGATTTTATCTTGTCACTTTTAGGCCCAGGGTCGAACTCAGGGAAGTGGGGTTTAAGTCGAGTTTCTACGTTTTCCTTAAAGCGCGTCTCTTCCTTGCTGGAGAACAGGGGCCTTGGTGACAGCATTACGCAGCTGCGTGAATGCTTGTATACAATCGGGGCCCATGTCGAAGGGCACGTCGGTTGATAGGAGATGAGTTAAGGGTCGAGAAATTTTGGAGAAGTCTTTGATGAATCTCCTATAGAAACCGACGTGTCCCAAGAAGGAGCGGATTTGTTTGACAGAACCAGGCATAGGTAAATCAGTAATGACGTCGAGCTTAGCTCTGTCAACCTCGATACCTCTATCGAAGATGATATGTCCGAGAACAATTCCCTCGTGCACCATAAAATAACTTTTTTCCCAGGAAAGCACGAGGTTTACATCAATACGTCTCCTAAGGATGCAAGTCAGGTTGGCAAGACATTCGTCGAAAGATGGTCCAAAGACTGAAAAGTCATCCATGAAGACCTCGAGAAAGTCACCCACCATGTCATGAAATATCGCCAGCATGCATCTCTGGAAAGTTGCTGGCGCGTTACAAAGTCCGAACGGCATCCTTCTAAAGGTGAAGGTGCCGAAAGGGCAGGTAAAAGTGGTTTTCTCTTGGTCTCGGGGGTCTATTGCCACCTGGTTATATCCTGAGAATCCATCCAGGAAGCAGAAAAATTTATTTCCCAGTAACCGCTCCAGGATTTGGTCAATAAATGGTAGCGGGAAGTGATCTTTCTTGGTTGCAGCATTGAGTTTCCTATAATCTACACACACTCTCCAAGATGTAGGAGTGCGTGTAGGGATGGATTCGCCCCTGTCATTGACACGGATGGTGAGTCCTGCCTTTTTGGGCACAACGTGAATCGGACTCACCCAGGGGCTATCACTGATCGAGTAGATTATACCTGCATCCAGCCACTTAATGATTTCCTTCTTAAAGACCTCCCGCATGTTAGGGTTGAGACGTCGCCGCATCTCGCGAGAAGGTCGAGCCTCCTCCTCCGTATATATACGATGAGTGCAGTAGGAGGGGCTAATACCAGATAAGTCTAATAAAGACCATCCAATAGCTGCCTTGTGTTCTAGGAGGACCTTAGTTAGTTTGCACTCCTACCCCATGGTTAATTTTGAACTGATAATTACAGGGAGCATTTCATTTGGTCCCAGGAAAACATACTTGAGTGTATTAGGCAGCACTTTTAGCTCGAGAGTGGATGAGGAAGGATCTGGCATTTCTTGGGACGAGAGTGTCCCAGACGGGAAGGAGAACAAGTTAGGAGGAAGAAACTGGCCTTCAGATTGGCCAAGAAGAGGGGCTTCTTGGATAGATGGATCCAAAAATGAATAGCCCCAGTGAGAAGTATATGGGCTCAAGGTCCCAGTGTGGATTTGTAAATCCGCCTGATTTGGCGGGGAAGAAAGGGCAATTCGGTCTTCATGAGTGTGGACCGATGGTGAGTAGCCCGGATATGACTCAGACCATGAGGTATGGGAAGCGGAGGAAACCTTATCAAAAGTCTGGCCAGGAGAAGGTACTGGACAAGGGAGGGATTGGGGAACGTCACAGTATGTGTTGGTCAGGCAGTCATCAGTGTTTATAGGTAATCCGCAGCAGTCCGAATAGGTCCCAATTAGTCTGATACACGCGCTGACGACCATGTCCTCGTCAGACGTGTCATCCTCGATGCAATCGCAATCAAAGTTCTTGGCTGCCTTGAATATGTTAAGCTTGAGCTTCTCAGATCCAACAGCAATCTCAATACACCCCGACTCGCAGTCGATGTGGGCGCGGGCTGTGGCCAAGAAAGGTCGACCGAGGATGATCGGACAATCAGAAAGTGAACTAGGAACTTCCATATCTAAAACAAGAAAGTCAACAAGAAAACAGTGACTGTTGACCCTAACCACCACGTCTTCCACCACACCCTTCGGGATTTTGACAGAACGATCTGCCAACTGTAACGTGACAGGGGTGAGTTTCAGATTTCCCAAGGAAAATTTTTCGAGCATGATGGTCGGTATGAGATTGATGGAAGATCCTAGATCAAGCAGGGCACGGTTAAAACTGCAGCCTTGGATGCTACAGGAAATCAGTGGTGTGCCCGGATCTTTCTGCTTCGGTGGTAAGTTTGACAGTATAGCACAACTCGCATGAGGCGAGAGAACCACCGGATTCTTAGTCTTCTTTGACTGTCACTTGGGTGTTGTGTAGTCTTTGAAAAATCGAGCGAAAATAGGTATGTGGTCGATTGCCTCGAGCAAGGGTACCTTGATTTCTACATCCCTGAACAAATTACGTAGGTTGTCAAAGGCCTGCGTATTTTTCTTTTTGCCTTTTGGCTCCCTTAGTAGAGCCTCAGGGAATGGGACTAATTCTGGCACAAGTTTTGGTGCATCATCCTCTCGCGAATGCGGTATGCATCCCGAATGAGAGGGCAAAGAAGAAGACGAGCCAGGATCAGGTTGAGGTGGATCGACGGTCTGCTTACCGCTCCTCGTAGTGATAGCATTGGACGATGCGGGTCCAGTGGGATCATACGGTGGAGGAGGGTTTGCAATGGGGACATAAGAGTGTGGTGCTGCAGCGGGATTAGCCTGAAATCCCGGTGGAATGCTTGGAGCTTGCAGAACTTGATTAACCTATCCCTGAGAAGGTCGTACCTGTGGTTGAGAACCACGGGGTACGAAATTTCGCAGGTTTGGAACAGGTTGGGCGGGAAGAGTGCCCTGAGATCGAGTCGCCATGCGTAGTTGACTGATCTCGGCATTCTGTTGCGCCAATTGGTGCTGAAGAGAGGTCATGTTCTCTTCATGGCGCTTTGACATTTCCGTCATCATTCGCATCAATTTGTCAAGAGGGCTTGATGCGTGTTCAGTTTGTGGTACGCAAGGGCCTGATGGAGGATTTGCCATAGGATTAAACTGAACCCTTGGGATGACGGGTGAGAACGGTCGCATTGGTCCACCCGCAGGGTTTTGGCGCTGCGGGTTGTTGGACCATGCGAAGTTCGGATGATTACACCACCCTGGGTTATAAGTGGCAGAGAATGGGTTGTTCCCCAGGGTGCAAGCATCTTCTATGCCAGAAGACGCGTCCGCATGTAGATATGCGTCCGAGCACACGGAGGCTTGGTCCTCCGTGTCGAAATACTGGCTCGCAGAAGCCAGTTTCACATGACTTATCGAGTCGCTTGGCGCGACACTCGGTAAGGAAGGTCTAACAGGGTTTCTCGGGATAAGCCTGGTATTAGAAGAACTTGGATTGTGACGAAGTGGTGAAGAGGTGGTGTTTGCCATAGATTGGGCGGGGTTGGCCAGAAGCTCGTCCAGCTTCTTGTGCACGACGGAGACTTCATCCAGTTTTTGTGCAATAAGGCTTAGATCAGTGGATGAATGGGAGGGTCCCGTGTCAACTTCGTGGACATTTCGGGGCTGGCTGGTACGATTAAAGGCGACAATGGAAGCATTGTTCATCGAGTTTTCACTCATATTTTCAAACAGCTCGAATGCTCCATTCTCGTCTTTATTCATAAAGTTCCCTCCGCAGGAAGCGTCTGCAATCTGCTTCAAAGTTTCATTTAGCCCATAATAGAAAATCTGGGCTATATGCCACTTAGGCAGACCGTGGTGCGGACACTTCCTGAGGAGGTCGTTATACCTCTCCCATGCCTCATGAAATTGTTCGCTGTTTTGTTGCGTAAATGAAGTGATAGCACGGCGAAGCGCATTGGTCCGCCCGATTGGGAAGAACTTCTTGAGAAACGCTGTTCGCATCTTTTCCCAAGAGTGGATGGTTCTCCCAAGGGTGCGTAACCATTGCGACGCTTTATCCCGCAATGAAAATGGGAACATCTTCATGAGGACTATAGATAACCCGACATTTCTTGGTTTAACGGTTTCAGCAAGTCGGGTTAGGTCTTCCAAGTGGAGAAATGGGTCTTCACTTGCAAGACCATGAAAGTGAAAATTGATTAGGCCAATTATGTTTGGTTTTAATTCAAAGTCGTCCCTGCCCATGGGGACCCGAATTTGTCCTATGGTCTCTGTAGCAGCGGGATTCTGATAAGAGCTAAGAGACCTAGGCTCCTCCCGTTCGGGAGGGTTCTGCATTTCCTCCAATGTTTCCCGAATGGCTTCGATTTGCTCATTATACATTTCCATTTGGGCTTGGAGGCGGGTTATGGGATCTAAGGCTCCACCACCTGGTGGGTTCTGAGGGTGGTTTCCTCCCTCGGGATTTGGGGGTGGGCGTGCAGCCATGTTTGTGGAGGAGGAGGACGATTCGACTTGTTTTCTAGATTTATCAATCAATTCAAATAGTTCAGGGTTTTGTGACCTCCTCCCAAACATGCACTACCGCAGGAAGAATTGGGGAGATGAGAAGGGAAAAGGGATGAGAGAAATGACGCCGCAAAGGTACACTTGATTACAAATCAATACAGTCAAGTTCCTAACCTCTACAGTGTGCCCTTAGACCTAAAGATCTAAGTTACCTACTATCACGAACTACGGAACCGAATGCGAGCACCGCGGAATCACCGGGCCAGATTGAAAGGCCGTTTGCCCCAGTCTTAGACACCCGATAGCACGCGAGAACTCTCACCAGCACGTAGCCGCTACACGCAGGTAGTTAGACCTCCAATCCTTAAAAAGGTCAAGTTACTACCAATTTTAATTAGAGGCTTAGGGTTAAGTGCTTTTGGAATGTGAAGGGCATTGTTTACGGGTAATGCCCAAGTGATTGATTTTCAGAGTGTGTAAAAACAAGCATGCAACGGGGAAATCTCCCCGAATTGAAGTTTTTATTGGTGAATGGTTTTTTAGAGTTCAGCCTTAAGTAGTATGGATTTTACGATTTTGCTGAATTACCAATTCAACAAATCTCCGGGTTTTTGCAAAAATACAGGTTTTCCTTATAAAACCCAAGAAACCCTTCTTCAATTATCAATTAGTTAATGCATGCTAAAATGCAATGGGCTACCCTAAATGGAGATTTCTAAGTGTGGATGCACGAATCAATTTTATATCAATGTGAAAGGGAGCCAAAGCACTTCAATTCAAGTGCTCCCAATCACCAAGAAGAATGTCCACACAAGGCTCAACCAACAGATAAAGAAAATAAAGTTGTTGGTGTTGAAGTATTCAGGATCGAATCATAGGCAAGTTGAAAAGTTGTGGTGAGGTTGGAATTAACTCAATTCCAAGTCTCCCCACCAAAAATGTGATCCTGAATTAAAGATAAGCGAGGCAAAAGAGGGATGCAAGCAATCTTTTTCTTTGCCTCAAAGAATACTTCCCATTTCGAAAAATTCAAGAATCAAGATTCCCGGATTTTCACTATGCGAAGTGTGGCGGGAAATCCCGGGGCAGTGGGAGTAAAGACAACCAATCAAACAAGTGAATTTTAATCCACTTGCCCCAAGAAATCCCAAGAAGTTTTTCTAGTTATTTATTTATTTATTTATTTATTTTTTATTGAGGTGGCAAGTTAATCCTAGTTTGCTAAGAAAGGAAAACCTACTTGTTCGGTAATGTGTGCGAAGCTCCAATGCGGTGTCGGCGTCTTCACGCTCTCGTTCCCGCCTTGGATCTGCCCTCGTTTCTGACTTCGTCTGCTTTCCTTCTCCTTCCACCAAGTTCACCTGCACACCAAAAACAACAATACCTGTGAAGAGGGAAGAGAAAAATTGAAAGGATTTGGATAGAAACTTACTCGAAGGCGCACTTCCCCGGCAACGGTGCCAGAAAAGTGTGATGGGTCGGCCCGGATAGGTTGTTAATATGGGGATTTTATCATTGTATAGTGGTTAACCTAATTCAGACCTAACCATCTCTTTACAAAATTTTTAACCTGGCCTAATTGATTTTATCTTGTCACTTTTAGGCCCAGGGTCGAACTCAGGGAAGTGGGGTTTAAGTCGAGTTTCTACGTTTTCCTTAAAACACGTCTCTTCCGTTTGTTTATTCTGTTTTTTGTGTTTTTTCTTATTTAGATTTTTTTCTAGTAATCCTTGTCCTTGAGGCACACCCTCAAAAATGGGTTCTTGGCTTTGAGCCAAAACAGGGTCAAAAACGGGTCTTGCTACTCGCAAGACGAAGTACCTGCAAGTCAAAGATTATCTTTTCTCTTTTATGTATTTCTTTATCTTTTTACGAAGAAGGAAGCTAACAGATAGAAAGTAAATATAATAGCTATAGATATATATTTATATGTAGTATATATATAAAGGGGTGGGGGTGGAGGTGGCGATGGAGTGTAGCACCGTGTCGAGTCGGTAGTCCTCTAGAAAGACACAACCAACATGACTATGTGCCGCATGGAGTGTGGATGGAGGATGGATGATGAATGTGTCCACGCTTTTTTGTACGCGCGTATCGGAGAATATCAGCAACTGATGCAGATATTCCCGCGATACAGCGTATAGTAAATAACGTGAAAGTATATATACATATATATAAGTAAATATATATATATATATATATATATATATATATATATGTATAGGTATATATGTATAGATATATATAGATATATATGTATATATATATACAGGTGTATATGTATATATATATATAGGTGTATATGTATATATATATATGTATGTATATATGTATATAGCTATGTATATATGTATATAAGTATATATATATATAATACTATATAGATGTATATATATATATATATATATATATATATATGTATATAAGTATATATGTATCTAGATATATATATATATATGTATAAGTATATAGATATATATAAGTAGCTATATATATATGTATATATATTCTATATATACATATGTTACTATAAGTGTGTGTGTGGGTGTGCGTATGTGTGAGTAAAGGTGTGTGTGCGTCGGTGAAGGTGTGTGTGCGTCGGTGAAGGTGTGTGTGTGTGTTGCTGTGAGTAAGTGAAAAAAAAGTGAGAGAGAAAGAGAGAAAAAAAGAGAGAGAGCAAAAAAGAGAGCGGGCGGGAGCGGACGGACGTAGGAGAGAGCCGCGGGTTAAGTCGTCTGCAGAAGGCACCCGACGACTGGAGGTCGAGTCATCTGCAGATGGCTGCCGACGTCTGATGGTCTCGGATGCAGGCGCGTCTTCGCGCGGAGAAGGTGAGGCGTCTGCAGGCCGGGTGCGAGGAAGGAGAGCGGGCGATGGCGTGCTCGGAGAGGGCGGCGGGGAGTCTGCAGTCGGTCGCAGAGGGTTGCAGAGGTTGGCAGGGGAGCGGGACGACAGTTGGCCAGCCGCTGCAGTGCGCGCAGCGGCCGGTTGTCGGTGCAACGGCGGAGGCGTCAGAGCGAAGAACTGAGCGAAGAGTGCCCTGCAGGTGAGTGCGGAGGGCTAAGCGCCTGGGGGGAAGGTCACGGAGGAGGCGAGGAGGTCTGCTGCTGCTGCCGCCGCCGCGGTTTGGCTGCTGTTGCTGCTGCTTCAAGCTTCGGAGCTTGAAGTGGCAGCAATGGCGTGGAGACGAAAACGAAAAGAAAAGAAGACACCACGCCCACCGGCTCGTTGAAGAGCTGGGCGGTGGTGTTCCCACTGTGGTGGTGAGCACCACAATGGGTTCTCCTGCTCGCCGGGTGCCTCCTCGACGGAGGGCCGACGTATGGGAGGGGAAGATGGTGGAAGAGGTGGCTGCGGTTTTTTTTGTTTTGTGCAGCAGCCTGTCTCGTGAGGAAGAAGCTGCAGCTTCTTATAGAGGAGGAGAGAGTGGTATGCCGGCTGCAGCAGGGAGAGGGTGCGGGAGTTGCAGCTGTAGGGAGCGGCTTTGGCAGGGAGAAGTGACGTGGAGTAAATGCATGCAGCTGCTGCGGGAAGAAGTGCAGCCGCGGGAAGAAAAGAAGAAATCAAGAGAGAAAAAAATAAAAAGAGGTGGAATTTGTAAGGAGGCACTAGAGATAAAATGTAACTATGCAAGCCATTGTTTCACTCCTCTTCTTCTCTTGATTAAATGCATGCATGCAAGCGTTTTTACAAATGCCATTACAGGATCCTATTATGCAATGTTAATGCTAGAAAATAGCACAAGAAGGCGCTATTACAGGTGTGTTTTGAGGTGCAAACACCCGTCCGCCTGCTGCCCGCGCTGCAGCAGCCCCTCCGCGACACCCCACGCCCGTCGCTCCCCCGCCGGCCGGCTCTAGTTGCCCCGGCAAGCTCGCACCCTCGCGGTCGAGCTTCTTCCTTCCTCTCGCAACCCTCCTTCCCGCACGCTCACCGTGGCCGCTGCTGCCGCCGCCGCTCACTCGCTCGCTCGTGCTCTCGCTAGCAGGGAGAAGGAGAAGGAGAAGAGAAAGGCAGAGGAGATGAGGGAGAGGGCGAGGGTTTATATATAAGGCAGCGCGGGGAGAGAGAGAAGAGAAACGGCGCGTCTGTAGGAAGAGAGAGGAAAAAGAAGACGAAGGCGGCGGGCGCAGTCTGCGCGCGCACGCGCGCAGACGCAACCCGATACGCCGAAAAAATTTATTACCAGACGTCTGGGAAGGGTTCCAGACGTCTGGACGGACGTCTGGGCCACTTCCCAGACGTCTTAAAATCCGTTTGATGCCACGTTCGTAACAAAAAGTCGGTACAAAGTGGCCAGACCTAACCCAGGTCCCTGGGGCGGCTAGCTTCGTTCTGCACTAAACAGGGGGGACAGTCGCTCTCCTTGGTACTCCGTACTCAAGGGCCAGCTCACTTCCCCAATTCCATTCTATTTGTCTTTCAAGAGCTCTACTCCTAATTCCCCGTAGGGTTCATGCTCATATTTCTCTGGCCAAGCCATTTTAGGTTTCATCGTTTGAGTTTTATTCTCATATAGCCCATGTTTCCAACATTTACTATCAATTTATATACAAGCAGCTGTTATCCAATTTCAGGCAATTATCATTATTCTATCTACTTTTCCAAGACTGCAATTCATGTATTCACAACATTCATTTTAGTGTTTCTGTTCCTAGGATTCATGCCACACCCTAGGATCTATCATTCAATCTAGTTTTCAAGTCCTAGAATTCATGCCATACCCTAGGATCTATCATTCAATCTAGTTTTCAGACCCTAGGATTCATGTCATACCCTAGAATCTATTATTTATCTCAACGATGCATTAATGTTGGTAAATAACCAAGGGGAGCCACTATACTCACAAAATCGGGAGCAGTGGGGGTGTAATCGGCAGGTCCGCGTGCCTCCGCAACCCCCAGAGCCGCAACGGAACGAGGTCCTAATACAAGGATCAATCACAAGGAATCACTCAGAATAGGATAAAACTATTTTAAACAAGTGGAGGAACAAATTCTGAGAAGAACGGAATCTCAAACGCAGAAATCAGACTTCGAACGGACCCTAAACGGGTCAAAAATAACAACTCTGCCTCAAATCAGACGTCTGGAACACCCTCCACACGTCTTAAAAGGTGGTCCAGGTCATACCTTACTCTGAGCTATTTTTCAGACGTCCAGGATCCCGCTGAACCGTCTGGACCTAGTTCCAGACATCTGTCTATCACTCCGGACGTCTAGAGATGCTCTCCGCCATCTAGTAACTTGCCCAGACGTCTAATCTGTGTGGGAGGGCGTGTCCTTGCGCCTTCCTGAAACGAAACCTGCATGTGTACGCAAACACTCTCAACACGACACGTCTCAGAGCTTTCGACGGAACGACTTACATGGCCGCATCCGTAAAAAGGAGAAAGATGAGAAATATCGTACCTTTCAGACGTCTGGATCTTCCTCCAGACGTCTCCCGCGTCGTCTGGACGTAGGTCCAGACGTCTGATTCTAGGAAATTTTCCCAGAATCAGAACCTTCTCTCCCTTTTCCCGCTGCGTGTGGCCGCGCCACACTCGTCCGCCTACTGCCTGAGCTGCAGCAGCACCAGTGTATCCTCCCCAGCACCACGCTCTTGCTGCGTGCTCGCTGGTCGGCCTTGGGCTGCTTCGGCGAGCTTGCTCTCTCTTCCTCACGCGCTCTGCCTCTTCTCTCTCTCGCTGCACCTCCTCCTCCCCGCGTGCACCTGGCAGCAGCTGCTGCCCTCGCTCTCTCACTCTCACACTAACACTGGAAGAAGAAGGAGGAGACGGTGGAGTGGTGGGTGAGGGAGAGGGAAGGGGAAGAGGGTATTTGAAGGCGTCGGGGAGAGAAAAGAAAAGAAAAACGCCTGCAGGTCGCGGGTTCAGTCTGCGAGCGCATGTACGCAAACTCACAATCGTACACCGCAAAAATTTATTTCCAGACATCTGGACCAACTCCCAGATGTCTTAAAAAATGTTTGATGTCTTGGGTCTTAACAGCGATCCACTCCGAAATCATCAAAGAAGTGTGGTCGGAGGGAGGAGATGGAAGAAACCGATGGTCGGGGGGTCGATCGGTCGAAAAAGATTGATTAGGCCCCAAGTGGCAATGACTAGTGATAGACGACTTTTCACTTAGCGTTATAGTATTTAAGTGGTGGAAAAATCGACTAATCAAAAATAATGAAAATAACCACTCGCAGAAGAGCGGGTCGTGTCCACAGGGAGGCAATTATGCAATCAATACTTAATTATTTAATGTTATTTCGGATAGTGCGAAATCCCTATTCAAATCTGACTTAAAATGTGAAGGAAAGTAGATTTACAATAACTTAAAAAGATAAAGGTATATGTGCAGTTTTTCCTCACAGAAATCCTCAATAAATTTAGGATGAATTCATGCAATTTTCACGTGATGTGTACTAGAGAAAATTTGTACTTAAGTTAAGTCCAAAAAATTAATCTCCAAACTAGTGAAATTCAATATCATGCAATTATAAGGAACTATGAGTGTTCAAGTGCAATTCTGCCATAATATAATAATAATAAATAAAATCAAATTAGGTGGCAATGGCATTGAATGTAAATAGTAATTGATGGGAAAACAGAGCTTTTTTCCTCTCTCTCCTCCTCGCGAGAGAGAGAGAGAGCACTACGGGGCTGTCGCGAGGCTCAGGAGGATGGCGAGGACGAGGGCTCTCTGGCGGCGACGGAAGTGGCCGACAGAGGTGGCCAGAGCGTCGGCCTGTTGAACAAGAAGGTGGAGGTGCACGCAGCGCCTGCGGTTGGTGGCGTGCGAGCGTGCGCGCGCTGGTGCGCGCCCGTGCAGGCGATGAGGCAGAGGCTGGAGTGCGGGCGGTTGGCTGTAGGTGTGCGGTCTGCAGGTGGGCGGAGGTAGCACCTGCGGGTGTGTTGCTGCAGTGCGGTGGAGAGGCGCTGTGAAGGGAGGTAATGCAGTGTGCCTGCAGATGAGCGGTGGGGCGCGCTGCCTGCGATGGGGCTTGCAGGAGCGCCTGCAGGGTGGAGAGGCGCTGTGAAGGGTGCGCTGGAGAGGCAGGAAGGTGCACGGGTAGGCGCTTGCAGATGGCGCTGAAGGGAGCGAGCGGTAGGGCGTGCGAGTGTGCGCCTGGCGTGGAGAGGCACTGTGAGCAGGGGGCGGCCTGCAGGCTTGGTGGTGTGCGGGCACCTGCTGTGCGGTGCGCCTGCAGATGGAGATGGGAGGAAGGCACGCGGGCAGTTGGTGGCGTGAGCGCCTGCAGCAATGGAGAGGTGCGCGGTTGGGTGGATGCACCTGCTGTGGCATGGGTTCTGTGCGCGCGGTGAAGGCAGGTGCAGTGACTGCAGGGCCGTCTGAAGATGGCACACGCCTGCGGGCGTGTAAGGTGGATGGTCGCTCAAGCCAAGATGCACTCTGGATCCATAGTGTCCGCTGGGTAGTTCCCCGTAAGGAGGAAGATGATGGTCAATCCCCAGTGCACCTCCTCTCTTTTTAATTCCTCTCTCTCCCCGTGTGTGTAAGTTAAGGGATTTTCAAATCCCTTAACTATTTCTGGCTTCGTTTGTTGAGGGAGGGCGGAGGAAGATTAACCTCATGTGCGGTGGGGGAGGGGGGAAAGAGTTGCGGCTGTTATGTGTTGGAGATATTTATCCTCCCACTCTTGTTCTTTCTGAATATTATTATTAACTGCACATAAAAATAACAAAATCATCAAGTTATAGAATATTATAAACTTAAATCATGATGTATATAAATATTTTATAACTTAATTGTAATTATTAATCCACCTAAATTATATAATTAAAAATATTTAAATTTGATATTAATCCATTTTAATGAACTCACCAACTAAGATTTCGAACCAAAAGTGACGAAAATGAGGGCTCACGTGCAAAATCTATGCGTAAATCCTAAAATTCCAACCCACTTCCTCCCCACACCTAATCTCCCCAAAAATACCTTTTCGTATCCACACTATGTGCCACAACAATTTCGCTTGTACGTACATCCTCGCTTGGGTTTGTAAAGTTGATTTGATCAGTCGAACCTCCCTTTAAGTGTGCAAAGCTTTTGAATATCCAGATATAATATATGAGTTGATTAAATATTTAAAAAATTTACCTTGCTAAATTTTTTTATTTGAAAAATTAACATAAATCACTTTATTCAATATATATATATATATAAGCTAGCAAAAATTATTTATATTTTATGAAATAAAAATAATTTTGTAATAAAATAAATGTAAATATGTAGATCATTTACGAAAAAATATATAAGGCGATTGGTGTAATTTTAAAAAATATATAGAACTTTACGTAAGGAAATTTATAAGGCGATTCGTGTAATTTTAAAAAAATATCATTTACGAAAAAATCTCAAAATATATGGTACATTGCTTAAGAGCCGATTGCGTAGATCATCATATGTAAAGGGGTATATGTACAAACCTCCAATTTATATAACAGATTAGAAAGATGGAGGGGAGTAGTTGTGGGTGGGTGCGTGGGGGGAGAGAGGTACAGTTACGGGGATGGGTGGTGTTCACGTGGGGAGAGGGATGGAGGAGGGGAGCGTGAAAGAGAGGGAGAAATGGGAGTTGGGAGGACACGTGTCGGGTAATGGGAGGGAGGGGGTTAACAAACTGAGAAAGAAAAGTTGAAAATCGATAATTTGGGGCGACGGAGAGAGGGAGACGGAGAGAGGGAGCGTGGGGCTTTCGGCGGAACGGGGCAGGTGGAAGGGAGAGGGAGGATGACACTTGGAAAATTAAATTCATCTTTAGTTATATAGTATTAGAATGCTTGGTCTCGTACTTCATTGAGGTATCGATGGTGGGAAAAAAAATAGAAAAAAAAAAGACGTGGATATTCATGCAGAGTGGATACATTCATATATCCGATGCATTATATATATAATGTAGAATACTTTATACAAAATAAATTATTTAAAAAAAAAACAGTTACCTTGCCTATAAAATAAATATATACATTAATAAACAAATAATATTTATCACATGTATAGAGCAATATAATTAAATTTATATTTAAAATATTAAAATTATTTATTAAGATTAGGTAATGTATGTCGCTGATATTTTTTCTTTATCTTTAATTTGGTGAGAGAAAAAGAAAAATTATATAATTTTGTTTACCTTTAATTGGATGAGTGAGAGAAAAATATAAATTAACCGATGATCGAGTGACGGGGAGAGAGAGATAGAGGGTGGAGTGACGCGGCGTCGGAGGGGGAATGCTAATGAGAGAGAGAGAGAGAGAGAGAGAGAGAGAGAGAGAAACAAACGATGGTGATGGAGCAATGGAGTGAGTGGGGGAGGACTCCCATCCCTCCGGTCTGCTCTGCCCCTCCTCCCTCCCTCTCTCTCCCTCCCTCCACTCCGCCGAGAACTCCCTCCCCTTGTTCTCACTTCCCATGCATAAAAAATATAATAGGATAGCCTTTTACCTTTTTCACTTGGTTGAAATAACAAACGGTAAAATATAAAATAAAATAAAATAAAATATCTTTTTTAGAGTTAGAATATATTTCCATACTATCATTAATGGTTCGCAAATATTATGATTTCTAATTTATAGACGTAAAATCATGAAATAACGAAAATAAGCACTCCAATGAAAAATCACTGGTCATAAGATTGCAAACATTAACTATTGGAACAACCTACTTAAATTATTTTACTAAGAAACGGATATAAATTAGGAACAACCTACTTAACTAAATGGCTTGGGGAAAAAGAAAATAGAAACCAATCGGAGAGAGAGAGAGAGAGAGAGAGAGAGAGAGAGAGAGAGAGAGGGTGGGGTGGGGGGTGCGCGTGGGGGTGCTGGGAGGGGTGGGGGAGGCGGGAGCACTGAGAGGGGGTGGATCTGACATGTGGTAGGTTTGAACATGCCTTTATAGATATAGATATATCTATAGATAAAGATAATAGATAAGCTACTAACGAAATAGAGTTTGGTTTATTACAAAATTTGGGGTGTTTACGGTCTACCTTTGAATGGAGGAAATGAACGAAGAAGGACGTATTTTTCCTTTAACTTATCACTTACTGATAATTGCTAGCAACCTATGTTGTTCGTAGTGATGGATTTGAAACTTTGTTGATTACACTTGACATAACAAAAAAGAAGCTTTAGTTTTCGAAAAAGCAGATGGTGCTTTCTTCTTATTCCGTAACTACTACACGTAAAGTCATTTAATTTTTGGTAAATATGCACTAAAGCTTGAGAAAGTGAGAGAGAACAATGTATCTTTTACCCTCTCAAGCTCCCCAAAAGTAACCAAAAACCTTCACTTGAGTTGTACATGTGCTTTTCTTCTTATCTTCTTTCAATCAAGCTATTTTGTGGAAGTTGACCTCGCACTTTGGACGGGATGAATGGAAGAAGAGCAGGTGAGTCTTAGACAAGTCATAATTTCCTTTTTGTATTTCTCCTATCTTTTTTGCTTGCAACTTGTTAGAACATTGAACGAAGAAGGAAGAAAAAGAGGTGAAGGAGTGCTCCACGGCACAGAGCAATAGGGCAACCAATCGGTCACCTTATAATAATATCTGAAGAAACCTCTACCAAATCATCACAAGGAAGAAATAAGATGGAAGAAGGAAGGAGACTATATGGGGATTTCTAATCTCATTTGTTAACTCTTTGTTACATGTTGCCTAATTATAGGTTCGGGATTGCGAAATTTCACCTAATGCAAAGTAAAATCATACAGAGGATAACCTTCTCGAATCCAACTCTCGCATGTAACCTCCTTGTTGGACACATCATATGGTTGTGATTGGACGTACTCGCTTAAAAATTCAAACATCATTCTAAAGAAAACTAGTTTTGAGCTCACCTTAGCGTAAGAGCACAAAAGTTAGTAGGAAAAAAAAGAAAATGTTATGCCGCTTTACAACAACACAACAAACAAAAGTAAAAAATAAAAGAATAGTTTGATGAATCTTGTGTCACTTTCTCGCATCAAATAAAAGTTAAAAGAAAAAGAAATAAATGAATATTCAATACATTTTAATTTTTCACCGATGATAATCGATGTATTTTGACTTTTCATGCATTTGGATTTTTCATCGATGTCAATCGATATACCTTGATTTTCTACATGAAAAATAAAAATACATCAATTAGAAATTTTCAACTGATATATCTTGATTTTTCGCTTTTCTACAACAAACAAAAGTTAAAAATTAAATTGGGAAAAAAAAAGATTACGATTGGAAATCAGAATACACCACGTATTGCAAAATATATTATGTGGTGTATTTTGATTTCAATCAGTGTCTTAGATTGTATTTAAATTATCTTGTTTTCTATATATATTATTTTATACTGTTGTAGAAATGTATTCAATATTGGTCACTAATGGAAGAGCACAAGACAAGGAGGCTGATGGTAGAGACGGAATTCGAATTGGACGTACGCCCTAAATAGAAAAAAAGAAAAGGAGAGAAAGAGAGAGTTGGAGAGAGATGGAGAGCATGGGCCTCCAAGAGCGGAATGGAAAAAAAAAATTAAACAATGCACGACTAATGTGCACAGCAATAAATTTAGTTCACTTTATATATAAAAAAAATGGGAAAGGTACTTTTCCATATACTCAGAATTGTACCTGACCGACGTGTCAGTCATGTTGTTGATGATTTGGCATCCCACCCTGTGGCCTCTCGTTAATTGTCACGCCCCATGCTGTGTCCCTGCATGCCACCCTGGGGCTGACCCTTGACTACTACATGCTTGCATGTAAGTGATTGATTATGGTGACTGCTTGCATGTTTGCTACTTTAGGCAACATTACTATAATCATGAAAGACGTAAGTCGTCTTTCACTGTCACTCAGTGTATGGGAGCCTTCGTCTTGAAGAGAAGCTCAAAACGGATCAGTCATTCATATGCACCCATATACGAGAAAGACATTTGTTATGCTTAGTGTCGCCGGCATCACATAAATTTCTTAACGAAGATTTGCCGACAAGGACATTTGGTATGAACGTGCAAGTTTACATGTTTCAGTCTTCTTCATTTTGTATCATTTGTGCATTGAAGGGGAGGGACTTTTTCAAGAGAATGCGCTCGTGAATGCTGATGGAAGTCGGGTCTCCATTGATATCACTGTTGGTTCTTTGTTTGCTACATATGAGGAACTTTACAATGCCTTTGTATTTTATGCTAACGCTCGTGGATTTAGTGTTATCACGAAGAATACTTCTTATAACAATGGAGTACTTATACGTGGAACACTTGCATGCTGCAAGTTTGAGAGTGGACCAACTAAACTCGCTGATGTGCTTTATAGGAAGAAGCTGTAATTGCCTACTTGGAGGGGGTGAGATCAGCGTGATGTAAAAATGCGGAATTAAAATATAATAATCTCACAAAAATAGACAATCACACAAATGACACAATTATTTTTAGGTGGAAACCCAACCCGGGTGAAAACCACTACCTAATCCTCTCGAGTTAAGATTTACCGATCAACCAAGTTGATCAAATCCATTAACATACTACTTAAACGAGGGTAGTACACCTTCAATTACAACCACGCTACTTTATACGAGGGTAGCGTACCTCAAACCCCTTCTCTTCACGAGAAGGATTTTGTCTCACGAAGGAGATGAGAATTCTCTAAGCGAATACCCAACACAAGCAAAGTAAAATACAAGAATAGTCCTATAGAGCCAACAAAGTAATTCTTAAACTAAGCTTCTATAGGAGTTAGGATGCTTCCCTTTGGTGGAAGTGTGTCGATGACGCGGATGCGTGAACTACGCAAAGGCACAACGGCACTCTCGTGAACTACAGTGGGAGAGCGGGTGTGCAACAGGAATCAAGCTCTCTAAGTGTAGAAGAGCTTTCTTCTATTTGATCTTCTTCTACTTTTTGACACAAAAGAGTGGAAGGTATGTTGCTTGGTGTCTTTTTAGTGTGCAAGGGGTCCTTCTCTATTTATAGAGGCTCTAGGAAGGCTTTGGAAGGCCTTGCAAGGCTTCCATAGCCGTTGGGTGCAACCTCCAAGAGAATCAAGTCGGAATCAGGATCAATCATGACTCTGACAAGGTTATCAGACATCTGGTCCAGGCATCAGACATCTAAAAACTCGTTTAGGACATCTGGGAACAAAGTCAGACGTCTGATTTTAAGCAGGTTTCCTTCCTGACTTGAATCAGATCAAAACAAGGTTCTAGTGAATTGTCATCAGACGACATACAGGACGTCTGGCATTAAATCTGGATGTCTGGAAATCTACTTTTCTACAGAAATGGATTCCCAAGGGAGTGCAACGGCTAGAAAATCTCTGAGAAGAGATTTTGGGTCAACCGAGGCAAAACGATCATGTATCAGACGTTTGGGGTCCTCTACGGACGTCTGATACGAGGCTAACGGTCATATTCTCAGTGTTTACTAAGGCAGCCAACGGTCCACTAATTGGACGTTTGGTAAAGGCATCAAACGTCTTCTAAGACATCTGGACTATGGTCTGGACGTCTGATTTCATTAGACAGAACTAATTAAGTCTAGTCTAAACATTATCGGACGTCTAAGTCGACAGTCAGACGTCTTAAAAGTCATTATCAGACGTTTGATTTTCAGATTAGACGTCTGATAAGGCTGTCTGAACCCTATTCTGGTTTTCTAAGTTTTCTACAGAAAACCTAAGTATCCTAGGATTGTGTAAGTGTTTCTAGGACTACTGTTAGGATACTTTAAGGCTCTTTAACATGAATCTAAGAGACAAAATAAAGAGCAATAAAAGAAACAAGAATAAATAGTAGTACAAGGAAAGGAAATCTATCATATTCTTCATCTCCTTCCTTCTTCAAGCTATCGCTCCTCGCGAAGCTCCTATGTTCTCCGTCAACCTCCTCTAATCCGCCATGGATGCGAACTCGAACTCCGTCTAATCACGTCTCCATTTGCAATTAACCTGAAATCTAAGGCTTCAAGTGAAAATGTTAAATGACACGTGTTTTGTTATCATCAAAATAAACGATCACGATGCTCTAGCACCAACAGAAGCTAACCTTCAAAAGTCGGTGTCCTGTGAAGTTGTCATTTCGTCAATTGATTGATATGGAGTATCATGTTTCTGCTTTCGTTGATGAACATAACCATCCTTTGTTCAATGCATCGCAGTTGTGATTTATTTCTTGTAAGAGGAGAGTTCCTGAGCTACATAAGCAGTGTATAGACTTAAATGATTGCGTAGGTATTTCATTAGCAAAGACAATGTCATCATTTGGTACAGAATATGGCAGTTATGAGAATGTCCTGTTTATGAAAAGTGATGCACGTAATGCATTATGAGAGTGCACGGTGTTAAGGATGGGGGAGGGTGGTGCGAAGGCATTGCATGATTACTTTGTGGCGATGCAGTCAAACAATTCAGACTTTTTCTATGCTATGGATCTTGACGATGATGGTCGTCTACGAAATATTTTTTGGGCAGGCAATCGCTCTCCCCTTGCGTATCGGTTCTTTAGTGATGTTGTCACCTTTCATACAACATATCTTATAAATAAATATGAGATACCATTTGTATCATTTGTTGGTGTAAATCATCATGGCAATTCCATTCTTCTTGGATGCAGATCGCTTTGCGAGGAGACAACTGATTCATTCTTTTAGCTTTTTCGTGCATGGTTGCAATGTATGAGAGGTGTGTGTACTTTAGGATAAAACCAACATCTCCATGCCTGTATCATTCTTTTTGATGAACGTGACATGGTTATTTATGTTTATAGCAAGTTCGTGGAATTCCTTCGTTGATGCCTACAACATCTACCGCGGATGCTGACAACATATCTATGTACCACATGTAGTACTTGTGAACACCAAGATTGCTGACAGCATCACCTTAATATGGTTTCTGCGATAATACATACTTCAAATAGACATAGATAAGCACTATATTAATTTCTTCTACTAATAATAGTTAGCTGATATCTCTATGTACTGCATGCTATATTAAATCTAATTACTATAGGTAGTAGTTGTATTAATACTTATGACACAGGATGTCCAATCATCATCTTGGACGATGTCGGTGGCACCAACAAGGGATGCTTATGGCATTTTCCGTTGACGATGTCAGCATTGCCCGGTCATTTCTGTTTACAACATTGTCACCATTGATGTCTACGGCATCTATAGTGAATCCTGACAGCATATCAATGGATATTTACACAAAAGAATGATAAACCCTCTACTAACTTTTGCTAATAAAACAAAAGATTTCCTGCTGACGACATTTCTTTTCTGTTTGCTTAGCATAGATATTGTTTATGTTAACGCTGATTTAGTTAACTGTTTACAAAAGTGCAGGTGTCCACCCTAAAGTGTTTATGACTGATCAGTGCCAAGCGATGATAAATGCCATAGCTATTACTTTCCCAAATGCAAAACATCATTTATGCTAGTGGCATATAATGCAGAAATTACCACATAAATTTGGTAATGATTGTGGAACCCGAGATGAGATTAAGAAAATTATCCATCAATCCAATTCAGTTGAACAATTTGAGAGTAGATGGATGGAGTTGGTTTAGAATAGGAACTTACATGATAACACTTGGATGTCATGGATGTATGCAATTCGTAAACTGTGGCTTCCAGCATATGTAAGTCACCATTTTTGGGCTAGAGATGATGACGACACAGCATTCTGAGAGTATGAATGTGTTCTTCGATGGATTTCTAAACTCAAAGACAACTCTTCATGTCTTTGTTTCTCAGTATGAAGTAGCTTTAAAAGCAAAGTATGAAAACGAAGCAAAAGCTAATTTCAATAGTATACATAAGAAGCCTAAGTTAATTTCAAAGATGTACATGGAGTATGAAATGTCAGAGATATATACTCTCGGTATATTCAAAAAATTCCAGAAAGAATTGTCTGCTATTATATATTGTACAAGGATTGATTGTATTGTTGTGCAATCAATTGAAAACTTTGATATTTTAGAGAGGCGATGTATTCTTAATGAAGATAACACACCATTCAATTTGAAGAAAAATTACCTAGTATCATTCTCCACTTCCAATTTGGAGATTCATTGCTTTTGCAGATGTTGGGAAACTCATGGTTTACTTTGCCAACATTGCCCTTTTGTCTTCAAAGATAGGGGTGTTGATAGAGTACTTGATCATTATATTTTGGACAAGTGGAAGAAGGAAATGGCATTTGGGAGGTTACACTTCCATGTATCAAACACTAACCTACATGATGACCCAATTGACCATTATGAGGGTGTTCATGCTAAATGCATGATTTTCTCTAATTTTATGTCATGATCTACATTCAATTACAATTTAACAATAGAATCATTGCATATTGCTTTGGATCACATTCATAGAAAAATGGAAGTAAGCTTCCCTACAATCCCTTTATAACATTTCATTACTTCTCGTATGTTCGTTGTTCTTTATTAACATTCTTACATTGCCATTACAAGGGCCGAATGAATCTATGGAAGATCGTAATATCCTAAATTCCCAACAAGTGAGGCATGTTGGAAGGCCTCCTAGAAAGAGGAGGGAATCTGCTAGAGAGAAGGCTTAAGGAAAGTTCCTTAGGAAGCCTCGCAAGACTAATGTTTCTCTTGGTCGTACTAAATGTGTGTTTAATGGAGATATTGTTTGCCAAATAAACAGTTGCCCAACTATGGCTCTTGAATTTCTTGAATACCCAGGCCTGACTTATTGGAATGCTTAGTTTTTTTGGGAAGATGCTTCCATCATTTCTTTGTGATGGTTCTTTTTATTTTATGTAACTTCAATTTCTCAGATCCTAATCTACTAGTGACATATGTTGATTGGAGTTCTCCTCTATATCTATTTCTTCGTATCATCCTTTTCCTATGCTTCTTCCTTTTTGCATGGATTATATGTATGTGCAGCCATCATCTTCGTTGTTTGTCAACGTCCATTTACGTGATGCTGTCAGCATTTGCTTACATAATGTTGTTAGCATCCACATCCTACAAGGACCACTCATGTTGTTGCTCTCGTCATCTTCCTACTCCAACTGCTATAATTGTTTTAGTATGTTTTTCTATCTTCAAGTACTTAGATTTTAATGTATTGAAGATATATGTTACCCCTTCTCTTAATCATCTTATTACGTTCTAATGCTATTCATCCATTAATTGGATTGCGGTCGAAATCCCTAAGTGCCTACTTTTGATTGTGGTCCTCAATTGGATCAAAGGATCATTTGTTCCTTCAAATTAGGATCTAAAATTGGCCTCATGCCATAGGTAGCTAGGCGATGTCGTTGGCATCCCCTAGTACATGCTATCAATGGTTTCATTAATCCAAGCATCCTCTCCTTATCATCCTTACCCCTTCTCTTAATCCTCTTAGTATGTTCAAATGCTATTCATCCTCATCCTTCTGACCTCACCATTTCTATCTATCGACAACAAGCTTGTTGTTTTGTTGTCAGCACCCTCTCAATTTTGCGCAAAAAATTACAATTGGCGAACTAAGCTTTTTACAGAATCTACAGCCAAATGGGCCAGATCAACCACTATTAGGTCGGGTCCATAGTATGATTATTAGTTTATTTTTTTGCATAGATTTGGTCCAAATCAGACACACAATTGTCTCATGGCTCCCAACCACACTTATGCTCATGCCAATTATGTTAATTTTTGCGCCCTACGCTGACGACTATGGGATAGGCGTGGCGATTCCTTTTATATGCATATGACACTACGTAAACTTCCAATGTGGGACTTTGTTTCCCGTCCTTTCCATTGCATCTCCTCAACTCTAGTGCCATCTTCAATGATCGATTTCTTCTAACTCAGAGCTCCAAAACCTACGAGTAAGGGCTTGATTGAAAGCCCTAAGTGCCTACTTTTAGTTGCAGTTCTCAATCAGATCAAAGGATCATAGTTGTTTCCTCTAACAAGGCTATAAAAAAGGGCTTGATGCCACGAGAGCCAAGGGATGCCATTGGCATCTCACAAGTAACTACCGTCAATGGTTTCATTAATCGAAACATCATCTCCTTATCATCCCTATCCCTTCTCTTACTCGTCTTAGTACGTTCCAATGCTATTAATCCCCATCAATCTGACCTTACCATTTCAATCTGTCGACAACATCCTACCGGTTCTGCATACATAACCCTCTCAACTAAAATTCAGCCCAATTTGCAACTTAGGCAATTTTCATTCTAACTAGGCACACATCCCCTTTTATTCTCCTCAGCACTTGTCCTTATCTTCAACACTTAGCCAAATTCAAAAACCCTAACACTTACCCGATGTAAACACATCTATTTGGGTTAAAATGCCTATTCATGCATGTTCCTAGTCTTAGATTTGCATTTCATGGTATAAATATTGCATAACATGCATCATTCTGCATTTAGAGTAGTTGTATATATTTTGGGTTAATTAGGTCTTTTTTATGGTCAGGAGAGGAGAAGACTTATTTCAAGGCCTTGGATGGACAAATAGACCGTACGAATCTGATCAGGACGACGATCGGAGTCTAATGCCTCTGAAATCGTCTAGATCAGAGTCCCGTAGCATTATACAAAGTCTGAGGAAGATCAACAGCCAGGGGCAATGCAACATCCATACAGGTTTCGGATGGAAAATCTGATCGTACGGATGGATCCAGAGTGACGATCGCAGTCTGGAAATGCGGGAATCATCTCGATCTGAGCACCGTGGCACCCTTTGCAACAGAATGAAGATAGACCGCCCAGATGGCGCCATGTGGTGCCATCTGAACCGCCCCTGGGTGTCCGCAGAATTCCCTCTTCTTCCGAGCAAGCGATATCCACTGTTGGATTTGCATCCAACGGTTTAAGCGGCTGAGCCTCTAAACGTAGCGTGACCATCTGACCCATGTAGTGCATTGGTGAAGCACCTACCCCTCAACCAGCTGCCATGGGTTCGAGCCTCACCAATCCATCATTTGAGCGCATCGCATGGCCAGCTGCAACGCAAGCACGCACTCGTGCAGGCGTGCGCGACCAAGGGCGTGCAATGCACGGGCCAGCTACATGCGGGCGAGTTCTCAATTGGCGCCAGCCTACAGCGATGCCTGAACTGGACCTACAGCGACTCTTATAGCTGTCGCTAATTGTTCATAGGCGCAAGGCCAGCTGCATGCACCAGCGGGCATGAGCTGGTTATAGTGACACTTACAGCGATGTCCTGGAGATCACTAATGATCCCATGACTATTCTAGCCTCTTCTCCTCCACTATAAAAGGACCTACACCCCCTCTCTTCCAGGTCATCTCTACCTACTCTACTCCTACCTACTCCCAACCTCTAGCAAGCCTACCAACGCTCTATTAGAGTTTTCTCTCATGCTCCCAAGGCACCTATTAGTGTAACGAGACTCTGTCCCACCAAATACTCCTCCACCTTCCCATCCCCATTCATAGGTTGCCTTGGAGCCATCCTCCCACCTCCATTTCGGTAGTAGATCACCTCCGCCTTCTCACCTCCATTCCGGAGCTGCACTGAAGCTTTCCTCTACCCGACATCCTCTCGCTTGTCACCTCCACCATCCTGCTTCCCAACTCCTTCATCCAAGCTTCTGCCAGGTGCCGTCGTCTCATCGAACAGCCGCTTCGGGAGATTTCTTCTCCCCTCCCTCTCTTTTTATGTTTTCTAGATTATTGTAATTGACATTCATGCAATATATCATATTCGATTCTATCTCTCTCTTGTGATTGATTGTCATTTTATTTCAAAAACAAAAAAAAACAAAACCCTAAAACACCAAAAAGAAACAAATCGAAGCGAGGTTTTCATACAAAGTAAACATCGCCTCCCTATGTTCGAACCGGGACTCCCTTGGAGTTTCGGCATAAATTATATCTGATCACGAGTTTTGCAACTACGACGATGAGTTACTCGTAACCTTAATTTCAAACACATGAAACCCGTGCGATCATTTTGGTGCCATTGCCGGGGCGGCAACGGAATTTACTTTATTATTTTCTGCGCTTCTTTGCATTTATAAAGCACTAACCCTGCTTGTCTTTGATCTACTATCTTGCAGGTACCTGATTGTGCAGCAATCATAGGTCTTAATTGACCTCTATTAGGCTAGAACTTAGCATAAGTTAGGGTTATTCATGCATGCATACGCATTATCTGCATCATTACTGTTTTCCTTTAGCTATGCATAAAATAATGTTATAATGTGCTGATTAAGTGCATTATGTCGATTGCAGGGAATAAGCTGATCTGGAGCAGGATTTGAAGCTGGATCTGAAATAATGGGAGTTGTAGTAGAGCTGGAGCAGAAGGCCTAGTTTAGATGTAGGAATAATAATGTAAGGGGTTTAAAGGTTTTCTATTCTATTAAGTAGAAATAAAGCAGTAAAATGTGAAGAGCTTAGGTCCATCCTAGCCCTAAGATAGCCTAGAGACCTCCCTAAGCCTTAGCCACCCTTAGATTAGGTCACCGCACCCTAGGAAGCCCTAAAACCCTAGTTCCAACCCTTCTCTGGATGTCCAGATAAGTTATAGGACGTCCAGGACCCTTAGCCATCTCCCGCACACTTCAAACCCACTTTTACAGTGTTATTGGACATCCAGACACTTTGTCAAACGTCAAATTTCTGCAGAATACCCGAAACAGAACTTGAAATCCTTCCTAACTCTGATTGGACGTCCAGACAACAAGTCTGGACTTCTGATTTTTGAGTATAAGACATCTGACAGTATTATTAGACGTCTGATACTGCTCTCCAATTCCTGTTTTGAGATTTAAGCCTTGATCTTGGATCTCTCGGTCCCTAAACCCAATTCCAACCCCATAGGGACCTAAATTAAAGTGCCCTAACCCTAGTACATCACCTCTAGACCTAGCTAAGGACCTAATTAGGTCCTCACTAAACCTAATTGACTTGGATCTTAGTCAATTCCATCAGCCTATTCAATTGGACTCATTGAGTCCAATTGAGCCCTGATCTCAGCACACTGTCCAATTGGACTCAATGAGAGTCCAATTGACCTAGTCCTAAATTAATTGAGTTGTTTTACTCTCAATTAAGTTTCCACACATCCAATTAAACTTGTATTAAGTTTAATTGCACTTTACCTTAGTGAATTAGGGTTTATAACACTAATTTGAGACATACCTTGACCTAAACCCACTAGAACCTAACCTAATCAACCTAGCCACCTAAGTTTTGACCCACACACACCCACACACACCTACACACACCATCCACACGAAAATACCTAGCCTAGAGTTCTCTAGAACTCTCTACCATGTGTGGTTTCCTTGGTTGCCAAAAATAGCAACCAAGAGCCATTCAATTTTTAGATACACATTTGGTGGATCTAAAATCCACCATCCACCCTTTCTCTCTCACTCTCCCACGAGCTCCCACCATAGGCCTCTCTAGAGAATTCCATAATTCTCTAGAGAGCTTCCCTTAGGTCTATAAAAAGACCCCTTGGGTGGCCATTTGCACCCATTCACTTCCTTGGCATCCATTCCAGTTAGGCTAGCCACTTCCATCTCCACTTCACCTCCACGAGTAGAGCACCACCATGGAGGCCACCATCTCCACACCAGGAAGCTAGATCAGCTCCCCAACCTCTCTCTAAGGGCCGACCTAAGCTCCATTGGCCGCCCCTCCTTCTCTCAGCCACTAAAAGGCCATCGGAGACCACCTCCGAATGCACTTTCTTCTGGTAGATTAGTAGCTTAGATTTTCATATATTTACTATTTTTATTTACTGCTTAGTAGTATAATCTTACTTCTCCCCCAATGATGCATTCGAAATCCACCCATCGATTCTTGTATGCAATCATTTTCTGGTAGTTAGGTTTAATTTTTAAGCATTCATGTATAAGCTTTCCTCTAGATTTCCTTGTGCAACAACTCTCCAATGATGAATGAAATTGCATTATATATATATCTTATGTGTTTGAAATCACCACGAGCTGAATGACTATCATATTTGCGTGATTCAAGTTGCCTGTCTTAATTGTCTATCCATTCTACAACTAAGCATGTCGTACTTAAATACGTAATAATCACGAACCGACATGCGATTCTAAATAAAGTAGAGTTGGATAAGATAGATTTCAAAAGGAAAAGCAACGCCTCCCAGAGACGAACAACCGAGACTCAAAGTCTCGTTATTTTTACAAAACAATATCTTTGTTGGATCGTATTTCGCAACTATACTACGAATCTTTTATCAAAAATGCGAGCTACGATTTCTCCCACCAAAATGGCGCAGTTGCCGGGGAGGCAACGTCATTTTCTTTAAGTTCGATCTTTTAAAACATCACTGACAAAATTTCTCTCTACTTTGTTTTTTGATGTGCAGGAAAAATGGAAGAAATACGGGATCTGTACACACAACTAGCGTGGAGAACAAATCTAGGTGCACATCATCTCATTTGTTTTAGATTAGGTTTTACTTTCTGCAATTTCCTTTGAAAAATTCTCTGTGTAAAAAAAAAAAATACTTATTTTTGTGAAAAAAAATAAAAAAAGAAAAATTTTGAAAAAAAAATCTAGATTAGGCTTCCTTTCGAACCTAGGTTAGTTTGAAAAAAAAAGGAAAAAAAAGATATTTTCTTTGAATCTTTTGAAAAATTCCTTTTGAAAAAAAAATGTGCAAAAGTTTTGAGGAAAAAAAAAACATCCTTTTTGGTGGAAAGCTTAGATTTCAATTCAAACCTCCTTAAGAGCTTTTCTATCATCTTCTGATTTTCGGCCAGATTTCAATTCTAACTTAAAAATTCGATTGCCGAAAAATTCGTTAGGGAAAATTCCTGAATTTGGGCTAAATCTTCATTTTCAAATCATCTTTCAAATACCACCATTACTTTAAAAAAATTCTAAGTATAAAATTTTTAAAAATTCGCGAAGTGCATGGGGGTCAGACTGACCCAGATTCAAAATTTTTCAAATTTTAAAATCGATTTCGAGCAATCTGCAAATTTTTTTTGACTAAAAATTGTGGGGTTTGAAGGATGATCTCAATAGATTTGTTTTACATATTTTTTCCAAATTTTTGAAGATCATTTGGTACTGTTTCTAAGCAGAAAGCCGACCAGGGGTCAAAGTTCCAAATCTGACCCCCTAACATTCAAAATTCCCTAAAAATTCGGTTGAAATAGTAAAAATTCCAAAAAAAATATTCTTCAAAAAAATAATTGAAAAAGGAATCTACTCGCAAAATTTTAAATTAATTTGATTCCAATTATTATCAGAAAATTAACATTATTTTTGTGGTCTGCTGAAACAGAGAAAAACCCTAGAAGTGCATGCAACTTAAGTTAAATCTTTAGGGTTACAACTAGAGACCACACATTGTGCTAACTTAGACTTAATCAAGTCTAGTTAGCCGGTGAGCTTGGTCACCTTGTGGGCCACTCACCTCAAACCCCACTGAAGAAAATGGGTTAAAATTAACTTTAAAATACGAAATCAACCCGAGTTCGTTGTCGTACTACTGGGTGATTTTAATCTCTCTTGCCAAACCTGGTGACTAAGTCTGCAGGGTAGTGTCAAATGACCGTGGCTCGGGGGTTAACGGAATCGAAGGCGTAAGCCAAAGGAAGAACCTTCCCCTTAGTCTCCTCGTAACCAGATTGGCTGGGTTAGCTTGAGAGGCGGGATTCACTTTCAGTCGGTTGTACGATAAACTTATCTTCAGGAATTTAAATCCATAACGAAAAATCTGGTCACCTGATCTATAAGGACCATTTGATTGATAGGGCTTTAGCCTTGTCCTGCGTGGCTACACCAACCTAGGGGTTGGGTGGTGTATGCACGGAAGGAGGTCACTTTGACCTCACTTGGTTGGACCTTGGGAGCCACTCCCAAGGAGGCGAGTCACCTTGCCCGGATCATCTTCTCCCCCCATTTCTTCTACTCCAAGAGCCACCATGGCAAATCCTAGACCTGGACCTAGACCAGGTCAAGACATTGAGAATCTGGACCTGATGGCTCGTTTGGAAGCCCAGGTCACCAAATCTGAGGTGCGGCATCAGCAGAGCATGGATCGTATTCTGACGGCGCTTGACAGGATCATCACTCGCCACGAGGAGAACAGCTGCGGGATTTTTACGACCCAGCCGCACCTATCGTCGCACCACTAGTCAGAATTCCCGCAGGCGGAGATGCATTTGAGCTCAAGCCCAATGTAATTAGGTTGATCAGCACTCATTTCTATGGGAACTCAAGCAAAGATCCGTTCCAGCACCTTGAGGACCTGATTCGACTCGCTGAAACGATTCGACCCAGGAATATTGATCTCGGGATTGTTCTGATGAAGCTTTTCCCGTTCTCGCTGAGGGACAAAGCTTCATACTGGTTCAAGACTATTGGGAAGCCAATTGGAACCTGGCAGGAATTACGACATGAATTCCTGCAAAAGTTCTTCCCAATCGGTCGAACAAATGCAATGCGGCTAGCAATCATGACTTTCTCCCAGGGAGTTGGGGAGAAATTACATGAAGCATGGGATAGATTTCACAACCTTCTCCGGAAATGCCCGCATCATGGTATACCCAGATGTCACTTAGCTCAGATTTTTTACCATGGGATGGATGACACACATCTGTATTTGGCCGATGCATCTAGCGGCGGGAATTTTCTCGCAAAAGACGAGAACAGCGCATTTGAGCTGTTCGAATCATTAGCGGAGAACTCAATGAATGCCGCATCTATGAACCAGGTCCAGCGGCCTGGTCAGCAGCGGGTTGGTGTCCACGAGGCTCACACTGATTCTATTCGAGCCGACATGGATATCATTGTCAAGCAGCTGGATAGAATAAACCTAATTGAGAAGAAGATTGATCAGATCAGTCAAGGTCAATCCGACTCGAGCTCTGCTGCCGCAAGATCCTCCTATGCACCCCGAGCCCCACCTGCTCTAGTTAATCTACTCACTCAGGATGCATCTTCTCCGTATTTATGAGATCCCACATATCAGGATCTCATGAATAATCCAGATCTGGCACCTTACGACTAGGGTTACGCACCACCCGCAGATTATAATGCGTATCCCCTTGATGGAAATACAGCTTAGACATCTTCGGCCTAAGAGGACGTCAGCGCTATCCAAGGATACAAGTGTAATAACTCATACTCGGAGACATATAACCCTAGTTGGCGCCAGCATCCGAACTTCTCCTAGTCTGGTAATTCACAGAGACCACATCAAGATCCACACTACCAGACCAGGCAATACGGGAATGTGCAAAACATGTATCCTAGGCAACAGCCATTCCTGTCTCAGCAGCAGCAACCCCGCTCGTTATACCAGCCTCTGCACCAAGCTGCCAACCACCCTCCAAAGCGAGCTGACCCTTTGGAGGCGCTGAAAGAGGAGCTACAAGAATCGATGAGGAAATCTACACAAGATAGCTTGCAGATTATGAAGGTGATGGCTGATCAGATTCAGACCATACAGAACATGCAAAACCAGCTGTTGCAGGAGCATAGGACTTAGGGAGCCTTGCCCTCCCAACCCGTCCCGAATCCTCGATATGTGCAGAACCAGGGCACCCCGCCTAGGTTTCAGGCATCGCAGGGACAGGCACATGCCATACTACAGGTGCCTCCTGCACCACCCCGTTACGCGCAAGGCCAGCTGCCTTTGCAGAATCCCACGTATTCTACCCCTTCCACTCCCCCACCACCTCATGGACAGCAAGCCGATGCACACGCTGTTTCTTTGAGAAGCGGAAGGAAGACATTCGGCCCACCAACTAGGCAGGCAGGTCCTGATTTTTCCCACCCTTCGCCGCAGGCGAGTTCGACTCCGTCTTCATCATCTCAGAAGCCACCTGCGGTAGATAAGGGTAAGAGGCCACTTAACCCTGAGATTCCCGTCCCTTTTCCTGAGGCTCTGACACGAAATGTAGTACGGAAAAAGGACACGCGGAATTTCGAGGACCTGTTGTAACGACCCGATTCCCGAGTCCCTACGAGACACGAGAACCGGACTGACTCGACTAATCCCAAGACCTAGTTGTCCAACGAGGAAGTAACCAAAAGAGCATTAAAATAAACCACATTCAGCATGAATATAACTAACAGTAAGAAAATACAGCAGTAAGGAAAGAAACCACTACAGTATATACCACCACAACAGTAGAACAACATTCATAACATAATATGAACTGCAGGTAAAGAAAAGTACAGCGGTAACAAGAACTACTCACTACAGTGGAACAAAAAGAGGTACAAGAGAACAGTGGTAACTCTACTGGACCATACTCGGCCCAGCGTCCTCTGCAGCCGCTGACCCTGGCTGCTCAACACCTGGTCCTGAAAGGTAACGAGTGTAACACATCAGCAAAATGCTGAGTAGAGTGGCAGCTAAACTAAAGAAATAGTAAAGTGTACAGTAGCTGTTTTAATTTTCTTTCTTCCTTTATTTATGTCTTTCTATTGTTTCAAAATTTATCTATTTCTTAGATCCTTCACTTGATCTCGAATGTTTCTCGTGGGAACGATCTTGATTGCAGTCTTTTCCGAACAGTAGAAGTAGCTCGTGGTGCTCTCCTGGCCAGGAGAGTCCCCCGTGGTGATCCTACTCTCAGTCAACCACCCCAAGGTCACGGACAGATGTAACGGTGACTACGGCACGCGCGATAAACGCACAGGTAGCTAACCCGCACTGGCATGCGGTCAGTCGTTTTCGTTAATGGGTGCGCCCCAAAGCACAGCATGGAACCAGTACAGGGCAGAGCCCTCTCAGTAACAGGGGTCGAACCCCTCCACAGTAACCCAACAGGGGCCTTGCCCCTCCACAGTCCGCGCACCCTCGCCTGACTACCCTGGTTTGCCTAGTGGGCCTAACAAGTCAGTGTAGGTGAGCTAGCAGAACCCCGGGACCCGTGGGGTAGCTAGTACTCGCCCTACACTAGTAGCTCTCCTCGGTACTGCGTACACGAGGGCCAGCAAGTCGATACAAAGTGGCCAGACCTAACCCCGGGTCCCTGGGGCAGCTGGCTCCGCTCTGCACTAAACAGGGGGACAGTCGCTCTCCTTGGTACTCCGTACTCAAGGGCCAGCTCACTTCCCCAATTCTATTCCATTCACCTTCCAGGAGTTCTACTCCTAATTCCCCGTAGGGTTCCAGCTCTTTTAGCTTAGCACATTTAGGTTTCACCTTTCCAGTTTCACGTTCATACATCCCATATTCTCAATCATGCTCATTTATTCATAACAGGCAGCTGTTAAACCAATTTACAGGTAGCTATTTTTCCCTTTCCACATTTTCCAAGACTGCAATATTCATATATTCCACTAGTTCTTCCCATCCTAGGATTCATGTCATACCCTAGGATCTATCATACAATCTAGTTTTCCAGCCCTAAGATTCATGCAACACCCTAGGATCTACCATTCATTCTAGTTTCTCATTCCTAGGATTCATGCAATGTCCTAGGTTCTATTTATGGTTCCATAATTTAACAGATTATACTAATAAACTTAACAGCCACTCTATCGGTTACAACAGGAGTACTGGGGGCGTGGTCGGGAATCCCGCGTGCCTCCGTAACCCCCGAGACTGCAATGGAACGGGGTCCTATCACAAGGATCAAACACAAGGAGTTTCTCAAAACAGTATACAACTACTGTAGACGGGTAGAGGATTTAATTCCGAAAAGAACGCAACTCGAAACGTGGAAAACGGACTCCGAACGGGCCCTAAACGGGTCGAAAACGACGAAACAGTGCAAAATCAGACGTCTGGAACTTCTTCCAGACGTCTTAAAAATGGGGATCAGATGGTACCTTGTCCTGTGTGATTTCTCAGACATCCAGAAGCCTGTGGGGGCATCTGGCCTAGTTCCCAGACGTCTGATGGTCACCCCTTGTGTCTGGAAGTCCCTCCAGTCGTCTGGCACCACTGCCAGACGTCTGATTCGGGTTGGATGCGAATCTCAGAACCTGCGCATACCCATTCCTCGTGCTCAGTACGGACGGTCGAAGGAAAGGAAGAAGGTACGAAAATAACTTACCTTTCAGACGTCTGGACCTTCCTCCAGACGTCTTCCTCGTTGTCTAGTTGGAAACCCAGACGTCTGATTCTGGAAAAACTTCCAGAATCAGAGCGCGACTTGCCCTCCGCCCGCAACGCACGGCCGCGCCGCGCCTCGTCCGCCTGCTGCTCGAGCTACAGCAGGCCTCCCGCATCACCCTGCGCCTGCTGCTCCCCCGCCGGCCGGCTCTAGCAGCCCGGCAAGCTCGCCCTCACGGTCGAGCGCCTACTCTTCTTATGCAGCACCTCCTCCCGCACTCGCCGCGGCTGCCACCGCCGCCGCTCGCTCACTCTCGCACTGGCTGGAAGGAGAAGAGGAAGGGGCGGAGGCGATGAGAGTGAGGGAGAGGGCGAGGCTTTTTAAAGCCGCACGGGGAGAGAGAGAGAGCGAGATAGAGGGCAGCCTGCGCCCGCAGGAGAGAGGGAAAAAGCGACCGTAGGTCTGCGCGCGCAGGCACGCAGATGAAACCGCGCGTGCCGCCGAAACCGAATCCCAGACGTCTGGAAGGGGTTCCAGATGTCTGGTACGATGTCTGGGCCACCTCCCAGACGTCTTAAAAGACGTCTGAAGCTGCGTGTTCGTAACACCTGTAATCGATGTTTAAGGAAGTACATATTCAGGTCCCCCTTCTCGAGGCAATCGATCACATTCCCGCTGTTGCTAGGTTCTTCAAGGACTATTGTACCCCGAAGCGATAGCCGAGAATTGGACGACAGGCGGTACTGTCGAAAGAAGCGAGCGCCATGATTCCAGTTGACCTACCGTCGAAGAAGAAAGACCCTAGCACCCGACTCATATCTTGCTTTTTGCAGGATTCTCCATTTGATCAGGCCCTTCTAGATTTGGGTTCGTCCATCAACTTAACTCCCACTGCAGTATTTGATCGATTTCGATTAGGGGAGTTGAAACCCACCTCAGTTACGATTCAACTGGCTGATAGATCAGTCAAAACACCGAGGGGGGTGGTTGAGATCGTGATCGTGAAAGTCCGCGGGTTCTACTTTCCTGTAGATTTTTTCTTTCTCGATATGGAAGTTCCTCCCAATCTTTGAGATGCACCAATTATTTTGGGTTTCCCATTTCTGGCGACAGCCCGAGCGAACATTGATTGTGCATCCGGGTGTATGGAGATTGCCTTAGGCAATGAGCGACTTAGACTAGACATATTCAGAGTAGCAAAGAACTTCGACTGTGATCGAATAGAGGAGGATGGTGAAGACCAAAATTTGGCTTACTGTGGTAACATTGGGCTCCTTTGTGACGACCCAATGTATCATTCGTCTACACTATCAGGGTTCTCGGACCTCGATCCACATGGGATTGAAACCACTGCATTACACATATCTCCCCAAGGATCTGACTGTTTGGGGTGTGCTTCTGACCACAGCACTCTTGAATCTAGCTATCTTGATCCATATATTACTGAATCACCCCTGTTATTATAGGAAGATGTGACTATAGCTAACGGGTTTCCCGTTAATGCAGTTACAACAGATTTCACAGGGAGTGACTCAGCGGGAATTCATGTGTACATGGATCAGCAGATTCCCACCCTCGATTCTGCTCCTCCCACTCTCAGTTCTGATTCTGACCCACCCGTAATTGAATTGAAGCCCTTACCTGACTCACTCAAGTACGTATTCTTGAGCGAAAGTGAGACATATCCAGTCATTATCAATGCCCACTTAACCCAAGAATAGGAGCATCAATTAATTTCTACAGTTCAAGACCATAGGGCTGCTATCGGGTGGAGTGTTGCTGATCTCCGTGGTATTTGCCCCTCATATTGCACTCATCACATTTACACGGATGAGGGGGTGAAACCTTCAAGACAACCTCAAAGATGGCTAAACCCGAATATGCTAGAGGTTGTTAAGAAGGAGATCATCAAATGGCTGGATGCAGTCATTGTATATCCAATCTCAGACAGCCAGTGGGTGAGTCCGATTCAGATAGTGCCCAAGAAAGTAGGACTCACCGTCATAAAAAAATGATAAGGGTGAATCCATCCCGACCCGCACTACGACATCTTGGCGGGTCTGCATTGACTACAGGAAACTGAACATGGCTACCCAGAAGGATCACTTTCCTTTGCCGTTCATCGATCAGATCTTGGAACAGTTAGCCGGACACAGTTTCTTCTGCTTTTCGGATGGATACTCCGGGTATAATCAGGTAGCAATTAGCCCGAAAGATCAGGACAAGACCACATTCACATGCCCCTTTGGAACATTCGCCTTCAGGCGGATGCCCTTTGGCCTCTACAACGCACCAGCGACATTTCAGCGTTGTATAATGGCTATCTTCTCTGACATGATTGGGGATTATGTGGAGGTATTTATGGATGATTTCTCTATTTTCGGAGATGATTTCGCATCTTGTCTTGATAACCTCACCAAGATCCTGAAATGATGTATTGAGGTAAACCTAGTACTATCCTGGGAGAAAAGCCATTTCATGGTGAGGGATGGCATAGTACTAGGGCACAGGATCTCCAAAAATGGAATCGAGGTCGACTGGGCTAAATCAAAGATTATCTCCCACTTACCGCCACCTAGCTCGGTCAAGCAGATCAGATCATTCTTGGGTCATGTCGGCTTCTATTGGAGATTTATGCGCGATTTTTCAAAAATTACACGGCCTTTGATGAATCTCCTGGTTACCGATGTCCCATTTAAATTTGATACCTCGTGTCTCAGTGCCTTCGAGACTTTACGAAGCACTATTTTCGACTCCCTGATTCTCCAACCACCCAACTGGTCGCTTGATTTCAAAATGATGTGCGATGCTTCTGATTTTGCCGTCGGTGCTGTTTTAGGCCAGCGTTAGGAGAAACAACCCTTTGTCATATACTATGCTAGCAAGACGCTGAATGAGGCTCAACGCAATTATACTGTTACCGAAAAAGAACTGCTAGCAGTAGTAATCTGGTTAGAGAAATTCAGATTATATTTATTAGTGTCCAAGGTCATCATCTTCACTGACCACTCCGCCCTCCGGCACTTGTTGGCAAAGAATGATGCCAAACCACGACTTATTAGATGGATCCTTCTATTGTATGAATTTGATATCGAGATCCACGACAAAGCCGGAAAATAAAATGTTGTGGCGGATCACCTATCCAGATTGGACCCAGACCACATTCCTTATTCCCTGCCTATCCATGAAAAATTTCTGGATGAATCACTTTTGGCAATTCATTCTGTTGAGTTCCCCTGGTATGCGGATTTCGCGAACTACCTTGCTGCAGGCAAAATTCCCGCGAACCTATCCAAAGACTAGAAACTCAAATTCATTGCAGAGGCCAGATACTATATCTGGGATGACTGATGAGAGCCTCATCATGAACCATAACTAGCACAATTTAATCTAAATAAGTGTGAAGAAGCTCCTACAAAACCTAAAGAAAAGCCTAACTCAGAAAAGTCTGAATTGAATAATAAAACAAGCCATGAAGGGTAAAACTGTAATTTTACCAATGCAGTACATAAACAGGATATTCAAGGGTCAAAACACAGGTCAAATAAGCTTAATGAGGAAGGAAGTGGGATGATCTGATTTGAAAAGGGTTATAGCAACTTCTAGGAATTAAATGACATTCTATAACCCTAAAACAAATCCACTTTAATTAACGAGGTTTGAGGTAGGATAAAAATCAACTAAACCCTCTAAAATTCATGGAAAAATATTCCCTAGGGTTTAAAACCTTCAATTTGGCCTTTGCAACTTATTTTTACCTAAAATAAGAACCATGCCCAATTTATAACCTAATTTGGGTTTTTACGCAAATTAACCAATCAAACGTGGTCAAACCTAAAATCAAATTTCACCATTAAAATTCTTAGGTTTAAATTAGGCTGGTATAAAAATTTGGGCCTAAGAAAATACCATCTTGACCGACTTTACAAATTGATCCTCTTGAATTACTTTTTGACCCTTATCTTTTGAAACCCTTACATGTAGCTCCCTATCTTTCTCGTCATTCTTTGTAGAATGGTCCTCCTTGCCACTCTGCGCAGGCGCCATACCTCCGGCGGCCTTGCGCGAAGGATGGCACCGCGCAGGGTATGGCGCCCATTCTCAGGAATGAACGAGGGGTTCCCTACGTTGTCCTCTGTCGCAAGGACCCTCCCCTGTGACCTGCGACCGCCCATGCCTCTCGTGCGAACACATGAAAGGCATGGGTCTCCATCTCCGTCCATCTCCAGCGAGTTCCGCACGTCTCTCCCTCGGGCCACTCTCCTCGCCAGCGCCTTTATAAGGAGCGGCAGGGGCTGCCGTCCATTCCAAGCTATTTCTGGCGGAGAAAACCCCTCTCTTTCGTCTCCCCTCTCTCCAGTCAGACTGCCCTAGCTTTCGACGAAATCTCCTCCTCCTCCTCGTCGCTCTGCTGCCATACCTGCAGCAGAGCCCACTCTGCCTCGTCGTCCCACACTAGGCCGCACCAGTTGGCATCCTCAGATCTCTTCCTTGTCGCCGTCACCCCTCCTTTGGGTACCTTCGTCCTCAGCTCCGGCAGGCATGCGCTAGGCAATTTTCCTCTCCCTCTTCGTCGATTAAGTAGGTAGGAACTTTCTCCTTACTCTTCTCTCACTTTTCCCTTCTTGAATTAGTCTTTTAAACCCCTTGACTGCCACGACCACCTTCATCTACTTCGCCTCCGGCCACCATCTCCGACGAGATCGCCCCACTTCCATAGACCTTTCCACCTCTCGCCGACAAGCCCAGAAGCTCCCCCTCACTCCACTCTAGCGATTCCCCTACTCCATTCACCACCCTGCACACTCTGAGCACCCCCCAAACACACCCACTTCCACGCACGCAGTTTACCCTAGGTGCACGACCACAGGCACTCTCACAGCACGTCGCCCCTCGCACCGCCTTCGCCACACTCTGGAGAAGCTCCCTATGTTGTCTGACATGGCCGTGAGGCCGTCTTCGTGATTTCAGGGTTCACCCTACTCACCGCCATTGACGAGCTACAGGAGCTCCTTCGTAGGTAGCTCCAGGTCTCTTTGACGCTAGGCGAGGGCTCCAGGCAACGTGGGGCAAGTCTGCAAAGGCTCCCAGCTTCTCAATTGGGAGCGCGAAGCCTTCACTGCTGCCCAATTGACAGCTGCTTCTCACATGCGGGTGAGCAGAGCGGAGGTGGGACTTTGGTCCCACCTCGTAAGTGTAGGAGCGAGTGCCACCACTTAAATTGAAAAAGTGGTATATTCTCTTCGCCTCCGATTACACACGGGGTGAGGTCCCTCACCTATCACCAGGTCTCCTCCGCGGCTCACCCACGCGGATCTGACCCGACCAGACGCCCTCCTGTACACTCCTCACGCACCACCCACGCCGGTGCGCCTGGACCTGGGCACGCGACCCGACCCGATTATCTAGCTCTGGGAGAGCTTACCAAAGAGAGATCCAAAGAGAGAGAGAGATGCGGGGAAGGGGTAGGGTAGGTTTTGCGCTGATGTTTGCGTGTGTGCGCAGGAGAGAAGTAGCAGCTAGGACTTAGCCGCAGGGAAGAAGGAAGAAGAAGGAAGAAGCAGGAGAAGGAAGAAGAAAGGAAGGAAAGAAGCTGAAGGAAAAGAGGAGGAGCTACACTGTAGCAACCAAGTAGTTAAGTTGTCTGAGCGCTGAATCAGACGTTGGCGAAAAAGGAGAGTCAGCAACAAGAGAAGAAGAAAACAAAGAAGAAGGAGGGCCAGAGCAAAAGAAAGAAGAAGAAGAAAGAGGAACCGCAGCTGTTGAAGAAGAAGATAGGCTGAAGAAGAAGATAGAAGAAGCAGAGAAGAAGAAAAGAAGAATGAAGAAGAAAACAAGTTGAAGAGAAGAGCCAGCTAAAGAAAGAGAAGAGAAAGCCAATTACCCTCTCTCTCTCTTAATTTTTTGTAAAACCTTATATATATTGTGAATTTATATGCTTCTGGAATTTTGGTTTGCTCCCTGAGTTCGACCTCGGGAAACTTTTCATTCTGAGTAATAAATTGTATTAGACTGATAACCATTTTTGTTATATACCACAATGACTATAATAACCACATCAACAAAGAAGACGTGCTAATGACCCACTGCTCTTCCACATTGGAGCAGATCAGATTATCTGCAGATGCATCCCAGACTCTAAGATCCCCAGTGTGTTATCTTTCTGCCACAATAATGTGTGTGGTGGCCATTTCTCAGGATGGAAAACCGCTACAAAAATTTTGCAGTCGGGATTTTTCTGGCCAACCATCTTCAGAGATACACACGATTACGCCCAATGCTGCAAATGAGGTCAGTCGATCGGTTCTATGACCAGGAGAGACATGATGCCACTCCAACCCATCATGGTCGTAGAAGTGTTCGACGTCTGGGGCATCAATTTTATGGGCCCTTTTCCGAACTCGCATGGCTTTGAGTACATATTGCTAGCCGTTGATTATGTCTTGAAGTGGGTCGAGGCCATCCAGGAGAGACGTGCTGACCACAAGACTGTCATTTCTTTCATACGGCAAAATATTTTCACCAGATTCAGAATACCACGCGCTCTGATTAGCGACGGGGGAAGCCACTTCATCCAGGCCCATTTCAAGTCATTATTAAAGAAATACGGGGTACATCACCGCATAGCCACCCCGTATCACCCGTAGACCAATGGCCAGGCTGAAGTGTCTAACCATCAAATCAAGCTAATTCTCCAGAAGACGATTAGACCAGACAGGAAGGACTGGTTCGACAAATTAATCGATGCACTCTGGGCATACCGGACCGCATACAAGGCCCCACTCGGAATGTCACCATATCGCATGGTATATGGAAAGGCCTGTCACCTTCCTGTAGAGCTGGAACACCGCGCCTTTTGGGCGGTACGAAAATGCAACCTCAACCTCGATGCAGGAGGTCGAGAATGGAAACTCCAGCTCAGTGAATTAGAAGAAATCCGGCGGGAGGCCTATGAGAATGCATTAATATACAAGGACAAGACCAAGGCCTTTCATGACCGCCACATCCGAAGGAAAGTATTCACACCCAACCAGCGAGTCTGGTTATTTGATTCATGGCTGAAACTGTTTGTGGGGAAGCTTAAGTCCAAATGGACTGGCCCGTATGTTGTGATGCAGCCATATCCTGATGGGGCAGTCCAAATCAAGGACCCAAAATCTAGGCATATATTCACGGTAAATGGCCAGTGCCTCAAGCCATTGTTGGCCCAGGAACCTCCTCCACCTGACGAGACTGTTCATCTTAGTGAGGACGTGTGATTGAGTGCTCGCCCAGCTGGAGGCGTTAAACTCAGCACGTATAGATACCATTCGCCCCACATTCCACCATCATTTATATATAACCATTTTTATACATAGCATATTTTTCCTTTAGCATATTTCCTTTGCATAGTGCATGCTGACAGGTTGGCTGGAGCTGAATATAATTTCAGGAGCAATTACAGATGATTTCTACCCATTCTCTCCCTACAGTATTTATTTTCTTTTACATTCATGCATGAGGACATGCAAGAACTTAGGCATGGGGGGGTAGATACAGAAAAACTGAAAAAATTTTATGCCAACACTTAGGAAAACCTTGGAGCTGCATGTAAAACGTACTTTAGAACCTTAAATAAAAAGAACAACCGATTCCACCTCCAATGCTCACATTGGAGCTAGAAATCATTCACAACAGCCACTTCCGACTCACCCACTCACCTTTTGTTCTAAATTTAGGGTCAAGCTGATTGTAACCCGATACGGGAAATTCACGAAGTACAAATTATGCAAGGTTACATGTCTATAGCATATATACATGTTGCATTCATGAATAAGATTATTTTATTAAGAGAATGCATTAGGGATTTTATCCTTTAGTTGATTCCTATAATCTGGAATCCAGTACAGCTTTTCACACACACGTAGAATTTGCAATGGATTCACGGTGAAGGCTGATAAACGTCTTCAGTCTGTCGAGGAGTGCTTCTCTTCTTGAACCCCTGGACAGTGTTTTGGGAGTCAGGCTGATTTTCTTCCAAAAATCCACCAATTAGTGTGAGATGAGAGTAGAGTATATTGGTGCTCTAAGATTAGTGCAAGGAATCTGGAATCCTAGATGATTAGGTGATGATACTTTGAGTTTAGACATAGTTTTCACTCTCAGTTCCTGCGTATACATTTTTGTACGAAATTGTGAGAGCCACCGAATAAGGCAATACGTGGAGAGCGAGTTTTCATAAAACTAGGGCTAAGGTGGCTGGTTATGACCATTTTTTACGGAATCCTTGGCTAAAGGAGGGTATTGATGTCAAGGTCAGAAATACACCGTCCTATCCATCTCTCCTGGTGCCATGAGTAGGCACTTCTGCCAAATAAGCCACCCAATGTCTCTTGAGTACCACCAATACCTAATAATGCCTCCTCAATAAAGTTCATGGATGTATGCCAGTTGTGTTATGCTGAAAAAAAAAAGTAAAAAAAAAATAAAAAAAGAGAAAAAGAAAAAGAAAAAGAAAAAAAAAGAGAAGAAAAAGAAATTAGAAAAAGAAGAAAAAGCAAAAGAAAGAATGAATATTTAGTATTTATTCGAGGCAATACCACCAAATAAAATTGAGCACCACCAAATATGGCCTTAACCTATTTTTCTTGTGATTCTGACCACCCGAATACTGGCTGAGGAATCCCGACTTAGTGTTAAGGTTATGAGAACTCAATTAAAGTGTTAATGCCTAGTGAGACCACCAAATACAGATCCTATGTGTGAATCTGGTGAGGTTGTGAGCTCTAAGAAAAAGAGTCAGAGAGAATGAATACAAAGGAATCAAAGAGAGCATAGTTTTTCTCGTCGTTCTCTAAGTTGAGTTACTTAGTAATCCGGGAATTTGGACTCTGTAGTACTAGTCTCTATGTAGCACCAAGTGAGAATGAGCCACTAAATATATAATCCTGTCTCTCAGAGATTCTCTACCTAAGTCCAAAGTCGGTGTGAAATTCATAGAATATGTTGAATACCCTGAGGGAAGAAGTCCGCCTATCCTGCTAGAATTTTTACTAGGGGTCAAGTACAGGCTTTAGAGGTGTATTAGTTTTCACTCGAATCCGTTGCAAAAGCTACATAGCTGCACTTTCACGATTGTTTGGATTTTTAGAGCATAGGATGAAAATAAAAAGGAGAAAAATCTCTACGCATACACTTGATAAAATAATCAGTCCCTTAGGGACCCTTGCTGTAAATAATTTAGTCTTGCATTTGCTAGGGACTAGCAAGACTTAGGCATGGGGGTATGATTACGTAGCAATCATAGGTCTTAATTGACCTAGATTAGGTTAGAACTTAGCATAAGTTAGGGTTATTCATGCATGCATACGCATCATCTGCATCTTTACTGCTTTCCTTTAGCTATGCATAAAATAATGTTATAATGTGCTGATTAAGTGCATTATGTCGATTGTAGGGAATAAGTTGATCTGGAGGAGGATCTGAAGCTGGATCTGAAATAACGGGAGTTGTAGCAGAGCTGGAGCAGAAGGCTTAGTTTAGATGTAGGAATAATAATGTAATGGGGTTAAAGGTTTTCTATTCTATTAAGTAGAAATAAAGCAGTAAAATGTGAAGAGCTTAGGTCCATCCTAGCCCTAGGATAGCCTAGAGACCTCCCCAAGCCTTAGCCACCCTTAGATTAGGTTACTGCACCCTAGGAAGCCCTAAAACCAAAGTTCCAACCCTTCTCTGGACGTCTAGATAAGTTATAGGACGTCCAGGACCCTTAGTCATCTCCCGCACACTTCAAACCCACTTCTGCAGTGTTATTGGACGTCCAGACACTTTGTTAGACGTCCAATTTCTGCAAAATACCCAAAATAGAACCCGAAATCCTTCCTGACCCTGATTGGACGTCCAGACAACAAGTCTAGACTTCTGATTTTTGAGTATAAGACGTCTGACAATATTATTAGACGTCTGATACTGCTCTCCAATTCCTGTTTTGAGATTTAAGCCTTGATCTTGGATCTCTAGGTTCCTAAACCCAATTCCAACCCCGTAGGAACCTAAATTAAGGTGCCCTAACCCTAGTACATCACCTCTAGACCTCCCTAAGGACCTAATTAGGTCCTCACTAAGCCTAATTGACTTGGATCTTAGTCAATTCCATCAGCCTATTCAATTGTACTCATTGAGGCCAATTGAGCCCTGATCTCAGCACACATGTCCAATTGGACTCAGTGAGAGTCCAATTGACCTAGACCTAAATTAATTGAGTTGTTTTACTCTCAATTAAGTTTCCACACACCCAATTAAACTTGTATTAAGTTTAATTGCACTTTACCTTAGTTAATTAGGGTTTATAACCCTAATTTGAGACATACCTTGACCTAAACCCACTAGAACCTAACCTAATCAACCTAGCCACCTAAGTTTCGACCCACACACACCCACACACACCATCCACATGAAAATACCTAGCCTAGAGTTCTCTAGAACTCTCTACCATGTGTGGTTGCCTTGGTTGCCAAAAATAGCAACCAAGAGCCATTCAATTTTTAGATCCACATTTGGTGGATCTAAAAACCACCATCCACCCTCTCTCTCTCACTCTCCCACGAGCTCCCACCATAGGCCTCTCTAGAGAATTCCATAATTCTCTAGAGAGCTTCCCTTAGGTCTATTAAAAGACCCCTTGGGTGGCCATTTGCACCCATTCACTTCCTTGGCATCCATTCCAATTAGGCTAGCCACTTCCATCTCCACTCCACCTCCACGAGTAGAGCACCACCATGGAGGCCACCATCTCCACGCCAGGCAACTGGGTCGGCTCCCCAACCTCTCTCCAAGTTGGCCGCCCCTCCTTCTCTCAGCCACTCAAAGGCCATTGGAGACCACCTCCGAATGCCCTTTCTTCTGCTAGATTAGTAGCTTAGCTTTTCGCATATTTACTGCTTTTATTTACTGCTTAGTAATATAGTCTTACTTCTCCCCCAATGATGCATGAGAAATCCCCCCATCGATTCTTGTATGCAATCGTTTTCTGGTAGTTAGGTTTAATTTTTAAGCATTTATGTATAAGCTTTCCTCTAGATTTCCTTGTGCAACAACTCTCCAATGATGAATGAAATTGCATTATATATATATATATATCTATATATATATGTCTCTTATGTGTTTGAAATTACCACGAGCTGAATGACTATCATATTTGCGTGATTCCAGTTGCCTGTCTTAATTGTCTATCCATTCTGTAACTAAGTATGTCGTACATAAATATGTAATAATCACGAATCGACATGCAATTCTAAATAAAGTAGAATTGGATAAGATCGATTTCAAAAGGAAAAGCAACGCCTCCCAGAGACTAATGACCGGGACTCAAAGTCTTGTTATTTTTACAAAATAATATCTTTGTTGGATCGTATTTCGCAACTATACTACGACGCTTTTATCAAAAATGCGAGCTATGATTTCTCCCAACAGTACCCTAGCATGGAGATCCAAGTGTGGTAGATCGGAGTAAAGTGCGGGTAGAGTGTTTTGTAAGTGTCCCCCACATTTCCCCTCCACTAGTTTCATTTCGCCACACCCATCATAACCAAGACTTAATCTACTCAGGTGTTTGCATAAACCTTAGGATAGATTTGGTTGTTTGTTTGCTACCTCCACTCATCTCACCCCTGCATATATAAAAAAAAAATAAAAAAATATACTCTTCTCTTATGGGATTTCTGAATGCTACACACTTAACACCCATAACTTCTCACCCTAACGTGCATAATTGCATCGATTCTACCACTTAATCGGGATTTGACCTGTGGACCCAGTACACTTAACTCAACACACAATTAAGTGAGTAGAAATCTGATTAGGTTAAAGACTTTTTGTGTGCCTTAATCAAGTGGTGCAATAGGCCAATTGCTTGAATTGTTTGGGCCGCACCACTCAATCTAAAACCGATCCATCAAGTAGCTCGCCACTTAGGGTTGATTCTTAGGGATGAACCAGGCACTTCACATTATTTTTGATTTTTAAAGGAACATATCATCACCCATGCTTTCAAAACATGGAGTGTTCTACTAAACCTTGATTGAACCAACTTAAGAATTAAACCCTAAAAACAACTAAACAAGGTTGAACCCTAAAAGACACATCATCAAATAACCTTGTTTGAAAAGCTTGGTTGTGCATGCACACACATTTTAATTGATCATTAAGGGCACAACCCATCTAAAGGGCCCATCACATTCTAAGAGCACAATCATCCCAAGCCTAATTAAAACTGAGTAAAAGTTGGCCTTAAGGATTGATTCGCTTTTCAGGGCTCAGATTGAGATTTTTTTCGATTAATCTGCTTCTGCTGGTCCATCTGATGTCTAGCTAGGGAAGTAGCATCAAATGACCATGGTTGGAGGGTACACTAGAAATCGGAGGCATAAGCCAAAGGAAGAACCTTCTCCCCAGTCCCTCCTTCTAACTGGTTGGATTGACCAGATAAAAGTAGACCAAATCGTTTATAATCTCAAGACAGGTCTTGGGAGTCTGTAGGTCTTTAGGCTAACCCACCTAAAGACAAGGTTGATTGCTTTTATTGTAGGGCTCCTTTCTCTCTTCTGATTTCCCTCTTACTCCACAATGTATCCTTCCACATCCTACACACATTTCACATCCTATCCTCCTACCACCACTTATTCCTAAGATGATTACTATCCCGACTTGACTTGTAATTACCCATCCACTAGTCGGGATGACTTTGATTGGGGATATGAATCCATACCTTAGTGTGTAGGGCCTAACCCTGGACAATAAGACTATGATTACTATCCTTCCCAGAGCTACAATGATTATAGATCTCCATCCTTTAATGACCAACCCAACCCGATCTACAATCAGGAAGGATATGATGATTATAACACCTACCCTCCCCAGTATTCCACTGAATATAGGTCACCACCATCCTTTAAATAGCTTGAAATGACCTACTATCAGGGAGGGACCCTAGAACCTCGATATCTTGACTCCCCTAGATCTAACTCAAACCCACCCAAACCTGAACTAAACCATTCGGTTCAGGTGAACTAGATTTAGGATAAGGTGTTGGCTAATTTAAGCAACACTATACAATCTATAGAAGCTCATCCAACACCATGCACTGAAGCATTAGAGCCTATGATCAAAATGATTGATGAACTTAATAGTTCTCTATTGAATTTGCTCCAAAATGTTAAGGATAGGGACCTGGGTGAATTTCTTCTTGGGAAATTATCGAGGTTGAGGATGAAATGTGTGGTTGCCCTAGTCAAATCTTGGGATAAGTCTCAAGATGAACCCCCTTCAAGAGAGCCAATGTCTGAACCCACTCAGGCGCTTGTCGGGGGGGATATATTTTCTGAGACCGGGGATGACCAGGTTGGGCTAGAGCAACCCATTGAGGATGAACCGATTGATTCACCTGAGATCCTTAAGCTAGGGAGTGAGGAAAAATATGTCTCTTTGAACTAGGAAATGACAATCGATTTTGAGACATATATAAATGAGGATCATGGATTCTTTGATTTTGAGGGTGAAGAATCTCTTAGTTAAGTCTCACTTGAGTGTAAGGAAGATGATTTTAGTGAGACAAACAGGCTTAAGGAATTTGACGAACCGTTTGATAGCCTAATTATTGAAGATTTGGATTTGGTTGGGGCTAACTTGGAGGATTCGAATCCTCATTTACTAGAAGATTCAATCAATAGCCCTATTCCATAATCACACCCCAAAGGGATTGATTTTGATTTGAAAATCATTGTACCCAAGTCAATTATGAGTCAGCCATGATTTCTGGACTTGGGTGAGTCATCTGGAGTGAATGATATGCTAGAGGTCCCAGAGCCTGAGCTCTTGATGTTGGAGGATAGAATTGTTGAAATGAAAATTTGGGAGGCTAATTCTGAGGGAACTTTGATTTTGGATCTAAGGGTACCTATTGACCTGAAACCACCTACTTTCTACTAGGACCCTTACGATATCTATCACATGCAACCCAAGCTTGAAATAACTGATTATTTTTCTGAGCTAAATGTTAAAAGGACATCTGAACCTATTGAACCATCTTTACCCCTTATCCGACACTTTGGTCTTGGGTTGCACACCACAAAATCGTAGGCTCGGCCCCATAAACACAATAACCATAGGTTCTGGGTGATTTTCATCCAGAACCTTAAGACCACTCAACCATGGGGCATGGGTCTGCATCATAACTTGGTCCAAAGTATCTTCTGCTAACGGGTTTCAGGATCAATATTTTGATTTGATTCTGACCCGCACTTGTGAATTCTCAATTTCTTCCTTATATGTATGTTATGCTTAGCTGAAGGCATTAAATTTAGTATGTGTTTATATTTCACATTCTCTGCGGAGCTAACCAGATTTCTCACGATGTTCAGGTGATATTCTGTTTACTCTACCCTTTTCATGTCTTTGTTTCTACAATGAGGACAATGCATCATTTAGGCATGGGGGGTGGATAATCAATTCCTGAGATCATTTTGTTAACTCCGTAGAATTTCTTTTAGTTTCTTATAAAATAAATTGATAATTTGAAAAAAGATAAAAAAAGAAGAATTAGGAGAAGAGAACTTAGGCATTTGGAAGTTATTAACTTTAGGAAATGATACGAGAGGACCTAAACACTTAAACTCTTTAGGTCTTCGGGCTTAATTAGCCCAGGTGTCCACTCGAATGTGGACTTAATCTCAAGTCCTCACCAATTAAAATTCATTTTAATTTGGTAAATAAATTGGATGATAAGTATGCGACTTATCAACTCGCCCTCTGATTTGGGGGGACTTTAAGCCTAAGCATCTACACACTTTTTTTTGCACTGACTTACTTTTCGGTGGTTTCTTTGGAAATTGGGTAGCTAATGAACTATCTAGGGTGGTATGGCTGGCAAGTTGTCGGTGGTAACAACTCATCGGACGATTGTCCAGAGCCTAGTCACAAGACCATTTTCGTTGTATTGCCTTTAGGTAAACCTTAGATCAGGAAAGCCACCTACTTTAAAAAAAAAAGAGAGAAAAATAGAAAAATGAGAAAAAAATAAATAATAAAAAAAATCACACTTCACCGCACGACTATGGCTAGCAAGTTGTCGTAGGTAACCCATTGGCTGATTGTCCATAACACAGCTCACAAAAAAAAAGCATAATAATTCCCAAAATACTTAGGGAAGAAGTGTGGAAGTAGAATAAATTGAGGAGATATACATTGGGTTCACCCTTGTGTTGACCCCATAAATAAAAGTAAGGAGAAAGCTATCGTTCGAAAAGATAAACCTCTAGGCAAGGTTATATAGGGTTGTAGAAACCCGAAGTCCATTTCAACTGCCGCCTTGTGAGTCTTTCACAATTTTCACAAGATACTTAGCACTTAGAGTCCTTTTTGAGTGTTGGGTGGGTCAGGTAACAGTAAAAAGCTATCTTGGAACTCTCAAACTCCAAAAGTACAAAACAAAAAAAAAATGAAAAGAAGAAAAGCAAAAAATGTATTTTCCCTTTTCAAATAAGGCGAGGACTTGGGCGGTCTGCATTTCGACAGACATCTGGGTACTGTTGAGTCTTCGTAGTTTAGGACCTTAGTTGAAATTTTCTATGTTTTTCTGAAAAAGTTGAAAATTTCTATTGTTAATAAACGACTTAGGCCTAAGCGATCTAATCCTAATTCTGCCTTTATACATAGCATGTAGTTTAATTTTGCTAGGGACTAGCAAAAGATAGGCATGGGGGTATGATGTAAACATGTCTATTTGGGTTAAAATGCCTATTCATGCATGTTCCTAGGCTTAGATTTACATTTCACGATATAAATATTGCATAACATACATCATTCTGCATTTGGAGTAGTTGTATATATTTGGGTTAATTAGGTCCTTTTTACGGTTAGGAGAGAAGAAGACTTCTTTCAAGGCCTCGGATGGATGATCGGATTGTACGGATTTGATCAGGATGATGATTGGAGTCTAACTCCTCTGAAATTGTCTAGATTGGAGTCTCGTAGCATCATACGAAGTCTGAGGAAGATCAACGGCCAGTGGGCAATGTGACATCCATATGGGTTTCAGATGAAAAATCCGACCATACGGATGGATCCGGAGCGACGATCACAGTCCGGCAATGCAGAAATCATCTCAATCTGAGCATCGTGACACCCTCTACAACAGAATGAAGATAGACGACCTAGATGGCACCATCTAAATCACCCCTGGGCATCCGTAGAACTCCCTCTCCCTCTAAGTGAGCAATATCCACCATTGGATTTGCATCCAACGGTTGAAGCGGCTGAGCCTCAAAAAGTAGCCACGACCATCTGACCCATGTAGCGCATTGGTGAAGCACCCAACCCTCAACCCGCTGCCGTGGGTTCGAGCCTCACTAATCCATCATTTGAGCGCATCGCATGGCCAGCCGTAGCTCAAGCACGCACACCTGCAGGTGTCCGCATAGCCAGCACAGCGCGAGCGCGCACGCATGACTAGGGGTGAGCGATGCATTGGCCAGCTGCATGCGGGCGAGTTCTTGGTTGGCGCTAGCCTACAGCGATGCCTAAGCTAGACCTACAGCGATGCTTACAGTCGTCGCTAATTGTTTGCTAGCGCAAGGCCAGCTGCGCATGCCAGCGAGCATGAGCTGGCTACAGCAACACTTACAGCGATGTTCTGGAGGTCGCTAATGGTCCCATGACTATTGTAGCCTCTTCTCCTCCACTATAAAAAGACCTACACCCCCTCCATTCCAAGCCATCTCTACCTACTCTACTCCCACCTACTCCCAAGCTCTAGCAAGCCTACTAATGCTCTGTTAGAGTTTGCACTCAAGCTCCCAAGGTGCCTATTAGTGTAACGAGAGTCTGCCCCACCAAATACTCCTCTAACTTCCCATCCCCATTCATAGGTCGCCTTGGAGCCGTCCTCCCACCTCCATTCCGGTAGTAGATCACCTCCGCCTTCTCACCTCCATTCTGGAGGTGCACTAAAGCTTTCCTCTACTCGACGTCCTCCTGCTTCTCACCTCCATCGTCTTGCTTCCTAACTCCTTCATCCGAGCTTCCACCAGGCGCCGTTGTCTCACCGAACAGCCGCTTCGAGAGATTTCTTCTCACCTCCCTCTCTTTTTATGTTTTCTAGATTATTGTAATTGACATTCATGCAATATATTATATTCAATTCTATCTCACTCTTATGATTGATTGTCATTTTATTTCAAAAACAAAAAAAAACAAAACCCTAAAACACCAAAAAGAAACAAATCGAGGCGCGATTTTCATACAAAGTAAATGTTGCCTCCCTGTGTTTGACCTGGGACTCCCTTGGGGTTTTGGTATAAATTATATTTGATCACGAGTTTTGCTACTACGACAACGGGTTACTCGTAACCCTGATTTCAAACACGTGAAACCTGTGCAATCATTACCCTACACCAAAAAGTTTTGAATTGGCGAGCCTCTTTTCGTGAAATCTACAACTCAATGAACCGGATCTACCACTACTAAGGCAGACTCATAGTTTAATTATTATTTTATTTTTGTGCATAGATTTGGGCCAAATTAGGTCCACAATAGTCTTACAGCTCCCAGCCACACACATGCTCATGCCAATTTTGCTCATTTTTGCACCCTGCACTGAGGACCGATGGGATTGGTGTGGCGATTTCTTTTATATGCATATGACGCTTCGTAAAGTTCTGATGTGGGACTTTGTTTTCCCTCCTTTCCACTGCGTCTCCTCAATTTTATTGCCATCTTCATTGATTGATTTCTTCTAACTCAGACCTCTAAAACCTACGAGAAAGGGCTTGATTAAAAGCCCTAAGTGCCTACTTTTAGTTGCGATTCTCAATTGGATCAAAGGATCACAGTTGTTTCCTCTAATTAGACTCTAAAAAAGGGCCTAACACCACGAGAGCCAGGGGATGTCATCGGCATCTCACTAGTAACTCCTATCAATAGTTTCATTAATGGAAGTATCCTCACCATCTCATTACTCTCCTTATCATCATTATCCCATCTCTTACTCATCTTAGTACATTCTAATGCTATTAACTCTCATCATTTTGACCTTACCATTTCAATTTGCCGACAGCATCCTACCGGTTCTGCTTACTTCACCCTCTCAACTAAAATTCAACTCAATTTGCAACTAAGGCATTTTTCATTTCTAACTAACCCATATCCCCTTTTATTCTCCTCAACACTTGACCTTATCTTCAATACTTAGCCAAATTCAAAAGCCCTAACACTTACCTTACACCAAAAAGTTTTGAATTGGCAAACCTGGCTTTTCGTGGAATCTACAACTCAACGAGTCAGATCTACCACTACTAGGTCGGGTTCATAGTTTAATTATTAGTTTATTTTTGTGCATAGATTTGGGCCAAATCAGGCCCATAATAGTCTTATGGCACCCAGCCACACACATGCTCATGCCAATTTTGTTCATTTTTTGCGCCTTACGCTGACGACCGGTGGGATAGGCATGGTGATTCCTTTTATATGAAAATGGCTCTTCGTAAACTTTTGATGTGTGACTTTCTTTTCCCTCCTTTCTATTGTGTCTCCTCAACTCCAACGCCAACTTCATTGATTGATTTCTCTAAACTCATACCTCCAAAACTACGAGTAAGGGCTTGATCAAAAGCCCTAAGTGCCTACCTTTTATTGTTGTCCTCAATTGGATCAAAGGATCACAATTGATTCTTCAAAATAGGCTCTAAAAATGTCATGATGCCACAGGAGCCAGGGGATGCTGTCAACGGTTTCATTACTCCACATCAACGGTTTCATTTTAACCTCACCATTTCTATTTGCCGACAGCATCCTCGCAGTTCTGCTGACAACACCCCCTCAATCCCCTTATAATGCATGAGATGTTTAATTGTCGTTGGTCTACTGCCAACAAGCAATGTCACCTACCCTCAGCACCAAACTATTGATGCCAAGCTCCACACTAGGGTCTAAACCTAACTGGTGTAATGTTCTTCTCAACCCTAAACAAGCTCAACCCCCATGAGCAACTCAATTTTGCTGAGAGCATCCAACCCCATCTACCGTTGGCATATGGTCTAATACAGATGGACAAGTGAGGAAATTCTTGTTGCTAACAGAATCATCGACCATCTGTCATTGGCTTCTTTCTATATTATAGATGGACAAGTGATGAATTTGTTTTTGGCAATTAACATAATGGTTCATCTACTAAAAAGATTATCTACACTACTTCAATCAAATAGATAAAAGATGAACCATATCTTTCTTTTCCATAATCTCCCTACACTATTGCAATAAGTTCTTCAAATGAAACATGAAATTACATGATAAGTTTCTGGTCGCGCATGTTTCACGTGTTAGAAATCGAGGTTACAAGTAACCTGTCGTCATAGTTGCAAAACACGTTGATCAGATAAAATTTATACCGAAACTCCAAGGGAGTCCCGGGTCGAACACAGGGAGGCGACGTTTACTTTACGTGAAAATCGCGCTTCGTTTCGTTTCTTCTGGCATTTTAGGGTTTTGATATTTTTTTGTATTTTTGAAATAAGAGAAACCAAGCAAATGTATCACAAGATAGAGATCTAGAACAAATCTGATATACATTACTTCTAATGTCAATTACAAGAAACTATGAAAGCATACAAAGAGAGGGAGGTGAGAGGAAATCTCTCGAATCGGCTGTTCGGTGAGACGACGGCGCCTGGTGGAAGCTCAGACGAAGGAGGTGAGGAGCGAGACGACGGAGGTGAGATGCTAGAGGATGTCATGTTGAGGAAAGCTTTGGCGTGGCTCTGGAATGGAGGTGAGAAGATGGAGGTGATCTGCTACCGGAATGGAGGTGGGAGGACAGCTCCAAGGTGACCTATGAAGGGAGATGGAAAGTTGGAGGAGTATTTGGTGGGGCAGAGGTTCGCTACACTAATAGGCACCTTGGGAGCTTGAGAACAAGCTGTAATGGAGCGTTGGTAGGCTTGCTAGAGCTTGGGAGTAGGTGGGAGTAGAGTAGGTAGAGATCCCTTGGAAGGGAGGGGGTGTAGGTCCTTTTATAATGGTGGAGAAGAGGCAAAAATCATATCTGGGTCTTTACTGACGTCCACAAGCATCGCTGCAGCTGTCGCTGAAGATCCTCCCTTCAATTGTTCTTGCTGGCTTGCACGGGCCTTTAGTGACGTCGATAAACGTCGCTGCAGCTGTCCCTGAAGATCCACCTATCAAATCCTCTTGTTGGCGTGTGCAGACCATTAGTGACAGCTACAAGCGTCACTAAAGGTGCATCGCTGAAGATCTGCGCACCTCCCTGCTGGCGTGCGCTCCACTTGCGCTGCGTGCTTCGCGCACCCATGTCGCGCGCACGCTGGTTGCGTTGGCATGAGCGTACGCGTACGCTACGCTGCTGCTGCTGCACGCTACGGGCTGCTGCTGAGCGGCTAACGAAATTGGAAATTAGGGGGGCTGCGGGGATTTGAGCCCGTGCCCCTCCTTTGCAAGCCAGCGCTACCACCATTGCGGCAAGTGTGTGGATGTGTCGTGAGGAGGAGTTTGGTGCAAAGCTTCCCAGCCGTTGGATCTTGATCCAACGGCTAGGATTCAAGGGCGCAGATGAAGGAGTTTGGCAGTGCTGCTGGCCGATGTTGGGCGGTCTGGATGGCACCACGTGGCACCCTCTGGGCTGTCCATCTTCTTCTTGTAGAGGGTGCTACGGTGCTCAGATCAAGGTGATTCTCACGATGTCGAACTACGATCGTCGCTCCGGATCCATCCGTATGGTCGAATTTTCCATCCGAAACCTGTATGGATGTCGCATTGCCCCCTGGCCATTGATCTTCCTCGGGTTTAATGTGATTCTACGGGACTCCGATCTAGATAATTTTAGAGGCGTTAGTCTCCGATCGTTGTCCCGATCAGATCTGTATGGTCTGATCGTCCATCCGTGGCCCTGAACTCCTGACCATAAAAAGGACCTAATTAACCTAAAATATAAACAACTACTCTTAATGCAGAATGATGCATGCTATGCAATATTTATAACATGATATGTAGTGCTAAGCCCAGGAACTATCACAAATAAGCATTTTACGATGAATTTATACGTGTTTATCATACCCCCATGCTTACTTTTTGCTAGTCCCTAGCAAAATTAAATTAGATGCTATGTATATCAGTAGAATCAGGGTTCGAGTATTTAGGAAAAATCATTGATTGCTTTAGAAAGCCTCATCCCCAAGACCTAATTACAAAAACTCAACAGTGCCCGGGTGCCTGCCAGAATGCAGACCGTCCGAGCCCTCGCCTTATTTGAGAAGATAATTTTTTTTCTTTTTTTTTTCTAATTTTTTTGTACTTTTGGAGTTTGAGAGTTACGGGATAACTTTTTACGACTACCCTACCCGCCCAAGACTCGAAATGAACTCTAAGTGCTAAGCATCTTTGTGAAAAAGTGATAGACTCACAAAATGGCCGCTAAGACGGACTTTGGGTTTCTATAACCCTAGGTGACCTTGCCTAAAGGTTTATCTTTACGATCGGTAGCTTTCTCCCTACTTCTTTTATTTATGGGGTCAACACAAAGGTGAATCTAGTGTATATCTCCCTGGTTTATTCTACTTCCCTGCTTCTTCCCTAAGTGTTTTGGGAATTATTGTGCATTTTTTGTGAGCTGGGTTCTGGACAATCGGCCGATGAGCTGTTACCACCGACAACTTGCCAACCATACTCGTGCAGTGAAGTGTGGTTTTATTTATTTTTTTTTCTCCTTTTTTTTATTTTTCTTTCTTCTTTTTTTTTTTTTAAGTAGGTGGCTTTCCTGATCTAAGATTTACCTAAAGGTAGTACAACGAAAATGGTCTTTTGGCTAGGCTTTGGATAATCGGCCGATGAGCTATTACCACCGACAACTTGCTAGCCATACCACCCAAGTCGGTCCATTAGCTACCCAATTTCCGTAAAAACTGCTGGAAAGTGAGTTAGTGCAAAATAATGTGTGTAGATGCTTAGGCTTAAAGTCCCCCCAAATCAGAGGATGGGTTGATAAGTCGCATACTTATCATCCCAAATTATTTATCAAATTAAAATAAATTTTAATTGGTGAGGACTCGAGACTAAATCCACATTCGAGTGGACACCCGGGCTAATTAAACCCGAAGACCTGAAGAGTCTAAGTATTCAGGTCTCAAAGAATCAATTCCTAAAGTTTACAACTCCTAATGCCTAGGTTCTCATCTCCTAATTCTAAATTTTTTTTTAACAAGAAGCAAATAACAGGAAATTAATGTTACAGCTGACAAAAAGGTTATAAAATATGTCCACCCCCCCATGCTATGCTTTTGCAATGTCGTCATTGTGAAAAAAAATGAAAGCATGCAAGAGAGTAGAAGTGGAAGAATAGCACCTGGTTTCCGTGAGACACTGGTCAGCTTGGAACAGTCTTTACATGTGCTAAGTTTAGTGCCTTTAGCTAGGCGAGGTTCTCAATCAACAATAACTAAACATTGAGGCCACAACAACACAGTTTCCGAGCCCCCAGGTATGGGTCTCGGAGAGTGAAAATGGGCTTACCAAAGAGATGAACAATGAAAGTGGTAAGCTGGTGGTGCAGGGAGAGCCCAAATGGTCTCTAATAGGAGTTTTGTTGATTTATTACAGAGGAAGTGTAGTTGGGTATAGAATTTATGTAGTGGTTGGGTGAAAAAGGACGATGAGGGTTTTGTGATGTCCTGGGGATTTGTGGGTATCCTAGAATACCTAATGTTTGAAGAGTTCTTCCCCAATGTTCAATTTCATCCTCACACTCTAGGTTCTTAAACCAACCATCCTGATCCTCAGAATTCCCACCCGCAAGTTGGACCTCAAACTCTAAGCATTCAGGATACGGATATTGTTGGATTTTATCTTGATCATGTGAATCATTCAATAATTTTTTGATTTCATGTATATCTTCCTTATCCTGTGTTGCTACAATTGGTCGCATTTTTGCTTTGTCCTCAATTATTTCAGCAACTGTGTGATCTTCTTCCCGAGTTTGGGTTGAGTTGGCCATTAAAAGGTTGTCTAAGGTATGTATAGCCATTACTTCCTCTATTCTACCAAGCTCCTCCATCGAACCACACTTAATTTTATTCTTCTTTGAGACCTCGAAAATATTGAATCGATTTGTCTTGTCCCCTGAGGCCATTTCTATATTTCGCGATTCACAATCAATCCTCGCCTTGGCAGTAGCTAGGAAAGGTCTTCCCAAAATAATCGTGGTGTGGTTGAGCTGTTTTGGGGCTTCCATGTCCAGGACCATGAAATCAGCAAGGTAATGTAAATCATTAACCTTGACTAAAACATCCTCCAAAATATCCCTTGGCTTTGTAATGGATCTATCGGCTAACTGCAAGGTTATGTCAATGTGTTTTAGGTAGTTTAGACCCAATTCCATGTGCAGTGAGGTGGGGATCACATTAATGGAAGCGCCTAAGTTGAGGAGGGCTCGGTCAGAAGTAACGTTTCCTATTATGCAGGAAATCAGCGGGGCTCCTGGGTCCTGCTTCTTAGGAGGTAGCTTGTTTATAATCAATGTGCTTGTGTTATCGGACAAAACTACTCTCCTATTGATTTCAGATTTTGCTCTACACCTTTCTTTATATGCATTCAGTAAACCTATGGCATAGGCAGGGATTGATCCGATAGCCACAAGGAGTAAAATGATTGTTAATTTGAAAGCCTGAAGTAAGGACATCCTTTCCTCCAATTTCTCCTCTGACTTTTTCTGTTTGCCCATACAACAACAACATACTCCCGAATTAGACCCTGATGCTTTGTTGATCACATTCTTAGTTGGGAGTTTGGAATTCTTGCTATGGGGCCTAATTGGGTTGACATGGGGTTGGGTAGGTCCCTTGCGTTTACTACCACTCCTTAAGGTGATGTTGTTTGCCATGGCAAAATGCTGTTGGTTAGTGCCTTGGGGAGGGTTGGGCAAAATAGGAGGCTCCTGGTTGATTATGGTAGGAACTTGGCTAGCTCCGGTAGGGGCTGGGGTATCCTGATAGATAGCATGAGCTTGAGCATGCGACTCCCCATCATTACCAAACCCTTGAGGCCTAGCACCTCAGTTCTAAACATTCCTTGGGTTTGGTATAGAATGTGATGGTAGAGATCTAAGCTGCCGGTTGTTTGTACTAAGTTCAGATTGCAAGGTGTCCAGCGAAGTTTTCATCTGTTGCATGGCTGGAGCATTGACCCTTGCATTTCTACCATTTTCAGGTTCAAGTCAGCCTGCTCGGCGGGTTGTTGAGCATTCCACATGGGTTGATTAACCTGATTCAGGGGCAATTGAGTATATACATGACCCTGACCCATTGGTTTTTGCGGTACGTAGTTGTTGGGTCGATATTGGGTCTACTGCCCTTGATCTTTCAAAGAAAAGTTAGGATTATTTTTCCAACCAGAATTGTAGGAATTCGAATAAGGGTTGGACCTAACATTCTCTTGCATAGCATGAACATCCTCATAAGAAGAGGATGAAGAAGGATCAGAAAGACTAGGATCAAAGGCCCCAGTTTGGAACCCATAAGGTTCTGAGAAAAGTTGGCTCAAAGGTCAAGCCGTCTCTAGTTGGTTCACAAACTCCCATCCTGTAGGAGTTTGCGAAGAATGGAATCCCGATCCCTGGGATTGAGTGGATCAAGAAAAATTAGAGTTTCCAAACATCCACTCTTCCATTCGTTTAGTAACCAGAACCATCTTATCTAATCTATTGCAGATCAATTCCATATCAAATGTATGAGAATCTTAGACCTCATTGGCATTTGATCTAATTTGTTGGGATCGGTTGAAGGTTTCCATGGAGGCATGGTTTAAATAATTTTCGCTCATTTCCTCAAACAAATCATACGCGCTATCTGTGTCCTTGTTGAGGAAATTACCTCCGCAAGAAGTGTCCACATGATTACGGAGTTGATCATTCAACCCGTGATAAAAAATCTGCACAAGCTACCATTTAGGCACCTCATGGTGTGGACACTTCCACAACAAATCCTGGAATCTCTCCCAGGCCTCATGAAATGGTTCCCCTTGCCGCTGGGCAAAAGTGGTAATTGCCCGTCACAATGCATTGGTTTGCCCAATTGGGAAAAATTTCTTCAGGAAGGCCAATTTCAAAGCTGTCCAAGTAGTAATCGGTCTTCCAATGGTACGATACCAATGTGCGGCCTTATCCCTGAGTGAATGGGGGAAAAGCCTCATGAGCATCTGTTCTTCATCCACATTTTGCGATTTGGTAGTCTGAACCAGAGTGACCAGGTCTTCCAAATGTTGGAATGGGTAGTCTGAACCAGAGTGATTAGGTCTTCCAAATGTTGGAATGGGTCATCTAAGCCAAGCCCGTGAAAGTGTTTAATTAGACTCAAAACCTGGGGCTTGATCTCAACATCTCCGACGGGGATTACAACGCCGGGACGATCCTCATAATTTGAAGGATCATAAAAATCCTTCAAGGGCCAAGTGGCCTGACCATTCATTTGTTGAAACCATTGTTGCATTTGTTGCAATTCTTCTAACTGCCTCTGAATCAGCTCCTGCTGGTTCGGAGGTGGGGGAGGTGGTTGTTGATCAGCCATGGGATCTACTTGGCTAAAGCTCAACCTCCATCTTCTAGAATGGTCTAAAGGTCCTTCCAAACGAGGGTTCAATGACCTCCTTCCAAGCATACATTGGAAGGAAGTTGGAAGGACAAGGAAGAGAAGGGACCTTGCAGCATAAAAAATACAAGCCTGTCCTTAGATGGGGTAGCCTAAGGTCTACTGACTCTCAAAATCCATCCTAAGATTATGGACGATTTACTCTACTTGTGTCCAGGCAATCCAACCAGTCAGAAGGAGGGACTGGGGAGAAGGTTCTTCCTTTGGCTTGCGCCTTCGGTTCCTAGTGTACCTTCCAGCCGTGGTCATTTGACGCTACTCCCTTAGCTAGACATCAGATTAACTAGCATAAGCAGGTTAATCGTGAATAATCTCAATCTGGATCCCGATGAGCGAATGAATCCTTAAGGACAACGTCTAATTGATTTTAGTTAGGCTTGGGAAATTGGTGCTCTGGAATGTGATGGGCCCTTAATGGGTTGTGCCCTTAATGATTTGTTTGAGAACGTGTGAATGTGCACAACCAAGAGGTTTTCAAGCAAGATTATTAATGATGAGGTGAGTTTTAGGATTCAAATCTTACTTAATAGCTTTTAGGATTCAAATATTAGGTGTTTTCAACGAAGTTTTGTGAGGCAAACCAAGTTTGTTGTTGAAAGCACGTGTTCAAGTATTTTCCTTTAGAAATCAATAAAAATATGGAGTGCCTGCCTTGACCTAATTATTGAATCTTATGTGGCAGCTAGAAAATGAACCTCTTTTAGATTAGGTGGTGCGGCCCAAACAATTCACTCAATTGGCTCAAATGCACCACCAATTAAGGCACACAAAAAGATGGTTAACCTAATATGATTTCTACTCTTTTATGTGTTGAATTCGTGTACCGGGGATAACACCACGCAAGGGGGTAGTAATTAGGTTGAATATGGCCCATCTTTAGAATAAAAGGCACAACATAAAGTAGAATAGGAGCATTGCATGCATCAAGTACCAAGATTGCTTATAAACTGCATTAATGGCCATTTGTGTAAAGCATGTGTCAAAACAGGCCTCAGATGAGCAATCAGACCACACGGATGGATTCAGAACGACGAACGGAGTCCAACAGACTCAAGATCGGCCAAATCTGACATCCGGAGCTCCCACAATGGGCCCAAGAAATTCTGGCCGTTGATCTGGAGATCAACGGCCCAGAAAGTGCCACGTCGCCCCGCCCCCACTGCTCGCACGCCCTCAAGCCAGCCAAGGACGAATCTCAGCCGTTGATCTTCGACTGAACGGCCGAGATCCGTGCGCTCGCCCGCGGTCGCCGCGACAAAGCGCAGGCATGGCGCAATGGCTAGCACGCACGCCCGCATCGCAGCGACGCGCGTTCGAATCGCGCGGAGCGGAAATCAAGCAAGAGCGAAGCGCGCGGCAAAATTGGGCCGCCCGATCAGCAGCGGGCTGCCAGGATCGCGCCATGCGGCGCGATGACAGCTCCCGAGCGCCCACGCGCGCGCGCACGCTGGGCGGAAGCGCACGCGCGCACGCTGGGCGGAAGCGCGTGCGCGCACTCGCCCCCGGCGCACGATCTAAGCGCGGGCGCAGGAGGATCTCAGCCGTCAGATCTTCGATCAGACAGCTCTCGTTCAACGTCCACGGATCGTGCATGGAGAGAGAGCAGGGCGGGCAGCTGACCGGCGGCAGGAGTGCTTCACCGACGTATCTGGAAGCAGTTTTAGCGATGTTTTGGATGTCGCTAAAGCACATTCTTCTTTTAGGAAGCCCTTAACTCTATTTAAACCCCCTTCTACCACCATTCAAGGCATCCTCTCCCACTTGCAACCACTCCACTCCTCTCCTAACTAGTTTTAGGCACTCTTATAATCGCCAGAGATGACGAGCCGCCAACGGAGCCTCCTCCACCGCCGTGGCTGCCTCGTCGCTCTCCACTCTCTCTCTACCTCTCTCTCTCTCTCTTTTAAGCTTTCATTTACTTTTGTTGAAGCATGTATTTAATGTTGTAAACCATGAACCATGAATGCATGTTTAATGAAATTATTTTTCGTTTAGTCGCCATTTTAATTTCTATTTAAAGTGCATGATCAAAACAAAGAGCTTTCTAACCCTAAACTCTCTCTATCTCTCGCTTTTCGAAACCGTCTCTTTCGCAAGCAAAACTCTGCCTTTTTCGTGACAACAAGTGGTAAACAAAATCCGATTTCCACGCCTCCCTGAGACCGACACTCGGACTCACCTCCATTTACTTCTTTTAAAATCGACGTATCAAGTGCAACTATAACGATACCTCTTAACACACACGCACGAGACCACGTCAGTTTTTGGCGCCGTTGCCGGGGAGGCAACGGATTTGTTTTATCACCTCCATTCCACATTCATTCTCACATCGTCTAATGCCCTATTCTCCTTTTTACTTGACGGTTGCAGGAATTCAGCGCATGGATGGCGAAGCGACGCATTCCACGACGGTAGCAAGGGAGTAGGTGCCTCGAGGACCAATAGTGAGTAACCTGTCTCTCATTGTTTGCTTGCGTGAAAAAGCTAAAAAGAAAAAAATCATAAAAACTGAAAAAAATTGGCGTGGTGAATGATTGATTGACCCACATTCTTAACACATCACCCTAAAAAAAATGTACACTCTAATATGCTGAATAAATTCTTGGAGTGTTCTTTTCTTTTTCTCTTGAGTGGTGTTTGCGAAGCCACCGTGAGTTGACCTGGGCCGCACCACTCAATCCTAAAAACTGACTCATCTAGTAGAAGCTGCACGATCTTTAGGATGAGTACACTAGGGTTTTAGAGCCTCTACAGAAGAAAAAGGAAATCTACTTTCATCAAATTGTGTGCAGAACTTGACGTGCCCACTGAAACTTGTTTGAAAATAGTAAGACACGTCAACCCTAAAAAGTACTAAAGTAAGGATGAAACACTAAAAGACACCACATCCTAACAAATCCTTGCTTGAAAACCATGTTTTGCTAGAAGCACATACTTTGAAAGTGGAAAATTAAGAGGCACCACCCCAATCAACGCCTCATCACATCACCCTAAGCACAAGCACTATCCTAGCCCTTTAAAAATGAGTATACGTGCCCTAGGCAGGACTGAGTTAAGTCTCAAAAGGTGAGGTTTTGTTCGCTAGGCACTTGGCTTTCATTCCCTTGGTAGAATCTGGTGACTAGGCTGCGGGGCAGTGTCAAACGACCGCGGTTGTGGGGTCTATGGAACCGGAGGCGCAAGCCAAAGGAAGAACCTTCCCCGCAATCCCCTCGTAATCAACCTGGCCAGATTAACCTCGGGAAGGGGAGTCCAGTGCTTACGGACTTAATCAACCTTTGTGAGATTTCTAGGTCTTCTAAGGAATACACCATAAGGACTAGGCTTGTTTGCTTGGTTGAGGACACAACTCTCTCGCATCTGTTCTTCCCACATCCCTCCATTTCTTCCAAACCATGGGTTTCAATGCCTATCCATCTTACCTAAACTACCCCCAACAGGATTTGTATGCTAACCCAAGTGGACCCTACCCACAACCTACTTGGGCTAACCAACCACCAAGTTGGGGGTACAACCTTGAATATCCCTCTTGGCCCAACAATGACCAAACCGCACCAACCTCTTATTGGAATACAACCAACATAGCCACCCAAGGGTACGATTCAAATCATGGGGCTCCATATCTCGATTGTCCTCACGATGCCTCCTCATTTAGGTCCGACCCGCTCTACTGTGATAGGACCTACACTTTAGGAGAACACCAAGAACCCTACCCATCTCAGGATAATAACCAAGAAAGGTCATCTGCATTCAACAACCTTGCCTACTTGACCTTTGGATTAGAAGGAGTTCTAGACAAATGGAAATCAGAAAATGATCAGAAATCTAGGCAAGCCCAGGATCATCAACCTTTGATTTGGTCCCCTGATGAAGAATCTGACTGTGAGGAGGACTTAGAACCTCAACTATTCTGGAGTAGGACCAAACAGAGAATGGTTCCTCTTGAAGAACTGGACCCTGAACATGATAGAATAGAGGACCCACCCAAGAACCTAAACACCAATATGGATTCTGATCCACAACCTCAACCATACTCTCATAACCTGGATTTCAAGGAGGAAATCCAAAGGACACCAAATGACACCATGTCAATTCTTGATAACCTCAAATTAGAACTACACAGACAGAATCAAGAATTGGTTAAAAGGCAACAGGCCATGATGGATTTGTTCCAACAATTGGGGAAAGAAGGCCAGAGAAAAATGTTGCACACAACGCCACTCATAAAGCAAGGACCTACCATGATCAATTGGACTACACCCAGTCATCCTGATTTGGTTCAGTCCACCATTGATACCCCTCAGGAGTTGGACAGCTCAGTGGATAAGGACAGTAAGGATTCCTTGGAACACAATTTGGGGAGCATTAAGAACAAACATCAAGAGGAAACTGAGAATGTGAGGGGAGAGGCCTTGGAATCTGAATCTAATCGGCCCAAGAGAAGCAATCCGGTGGGAGCAGCAGCCACCATCATAGATGGAGAATGGAGTTACAATCTCAAAGAAATTGATTATGAATCGGTTGGAATCCCCATCACAAATTTGGAGGAGGGCCGAGAGAAAGAATATGATCTAGAGGATGAAATTGACCCTACCTCTAATGTAACCCCAAACAGTGAATCTGATACAGAGAAGGTGGCAGAAAATATTCTTGAGATCAAGGGCTTGGAAGGAATGAGCGATGAAACCATAGTTGCGGAAGAGATGGATTCGTCTTTGAAGAGAGGCCTCATGCTTGGTTGTAGGGCTCATTATGAAACTCTGGACTTTGTTACCTGCCTTACCAGAATAAAGATCCCGCAACCCGAATGCACTGGAATTGATACACTTTCGATGGATTACAGTTTTATGGGGGCACAAGTTGAATATAAGACCTACATCTTTAGTGTCTGGCATGTCATATTTGGGGTGCGTTCGTCCACAGCAACTTGTTTTCATGCCCACAAACTAAGAGAGGATCTGACACGGGCATGCATGATATATCTATTACAGAATTCCCGCCCCTTAGGAACGGGACTCCACCACAACCTTATTCGCATCTGTGGACTTCTGATTTTGGGTCTGGTTAATTTTGAACATATCTTCTTGACCCAAGCCATTCCTGTTTGTGCACCGCCCAGCTGGAGGCGTTAAACTCAGCGCTTCCTGGGAGGCAACCCAGCGGATTCAGACTGATCTGGTAGTTTACGTCACTCAGGTACTATCTTTTTGAACCCTTCTGCATCCATGCATCTGCCAATGAGGACATTGTCCAACTTAAGCATGGGGGGATGGTAAATTGCATAATCATGAACTTAATTAATCAGTCTGAATGAATAAATTAATTGATTAAAAAAAAATAAATAAAAAAATTTTGAATTTAGGAAGAAAAACTTAGGCATTAGAAACTTGTCAATAGTGGAAAATAATACAAAAAGAACTTAAACACTTAGACTTTTCAGGCCTTCAGGCTTAATCAGCCCTGGTGTTCATTAAAATATGGATTTAGCGGCGAATCCTTGCAACTTTAAGCTATTCTAATCCACCTAATAAATAAGGTAATAAGTATACGACTTATCAACTCACCCTCTAACTCAGGAAAACTTTGAGTCTAAGCATCTACACACATTTTTGCACAGACTCACTTCTCGGAGATTTTGACAGAAATTGGGTAGCTAATGAACTCTCTAGGGTGGTATGGCTGGCAAGTTGTCGTGGGTAACAGCCCATTGGCAGGTTGTCCAGAACCCAGCCACAGGCCATTTCTTTTTCGCTGCCTCTAGGTACATTTGTGATTAGGGAAGCCACCTACGAAAAAAAAAAAAAGAAGAAAAGAAAATAAACCACACTTCACCGCACAAGTATGGCTGGCAACTGATCGTGGGTAACAGCCCATTGGTCGGTTGTCCAGAGCCCAGCTCAATAATTGCAAAAAAAAGACCAAAACACCTAAGGACGAAGCGGGGAAGTAGTACAAGGCAGGGAGATATACACTGGAAAATCCTTGTGTTGACCCCAAGTAAAATGAACGTAGGGAGAAAGCTACCAATCGAACAAATACACCTTCAGGCAAAAATTTATTTTCTTTTCCGGTCACCTAGAGGCGTAGAAACTCGAAGTCTGTCTCAATTACCATTAAGTGAGTCTATCACAACATTCACACCAAGATGCTTAGCACTTAGGGTTTTGACCGAGTTTTGGGTGGGTTGGGTAGCCGTAAAAAGTTACCAACCCACATTGAATTCCGAAAATTCTAAAAAGACATATATAGATATATATGTATACATATGTATAGTTATATATACAAAGAAAGGATTCGGGCGATTCGTATTTTGGCAGACACCCGGGTGTTGCTTAGTCGTTGTAGATTAAGATCTTCGTATATTTCCTCTTATTGACAAGTAACGAAGTGCCTAAGCAATTACTTCTTGAATTCTCCAAAGAAATAAAGGATTGAATAAACCTTGCTAGGGACTATCAAGGAGTAAGAATGGGGGTATGATAACACCACGCAAGGGGGTAGTAATTAGGTTGAATATGGCCCATCTTTAGAATAAAAGGCACAACATAAAGTAGAATAGGAGCATTGCATGCATCAAGTACCAAGATTGCTTATAAACTGCATTAATGGCCATTTGTGTAAAGCATGTCTCAAAGCAGGCCTCAGATGAGCAATCGGACCACACGGATGGATTCAGAATGACGAACGGAGTCCAACGGACTCAAGATCGGCCAAATTCGACATCCGGAGCTCCCACAATGGGCCCAAGAAATTCTGACCGTTGATCTGGAGATCAACGACCCAGAAAGTGCCACATCGCCCCGCCCCCACCGCTCGCACGCCCTCAAGCCAGCCAAGGACGAATCTCGGCCGTTGATCTTCGATCGAACGGCCGAGATCCGCGAGCTCGGCCGCGGTCGCTGCGACAAAGCGCGGGCGTGGCCCAACGGCTAGCGCGCACGCCCGCATTGCAGCGACGCACGTTCGAATCGTGCGGAGCGGAAATCAAGTGAGAGTGAGATCGGGCGGCCAGGATCGCGCCACGTGGCGCGATGACAGCTCCCGAGCGCCCACGCGCGCGCGCACGCCTGTCGGAAACGCGCGCGCACGCACGCCAGAGGCGCGATCTAAGCGCGGGTACAGGAGGATCTCAGCCATCCGATCTTCGATCGGACGGCTCTCGTTCAACGTCGACGGATCGCGCATGGAGAGAGAGCGGGGCGGGCAGCTGACCGGCGGCAAGAGAGCTTCACCGACGTATCTAGAAGCGGTTTTAGCGACGTTTTGGATGTCGCTAAAGCACATTCTTCTTTTAGGAAGCCCTTAACTCTATTTAAACCCCCTTCTACCACCATTCAAGGCATCCTCTCCCACTTGCAACTACTCCACTCCTCTCCTAGCTAGTTTTAGGCACTCTTGTAATCGCCGGAGACGACGAGCCGCCGACGGAGCCTCCTCCACGGCCGTGGCTGCCTCGTTGCTCTCCACTCTCTCTCTACCTCTCTCTCTCTCTCTTTTAAGCTTTCATTTACTTTTGTTGAAGAATGTATTTAATGTTGTAAACCATGAACTATGAATGCATGTTTAATGAAATTATTTTTCATTTAGTCGCCATTTTAATTTCTGTTTAAAGTGCATGATCAAAACCAAGAGCTTTCTAACCCTAAACTCTCTCTCTATCTCTCGCTTTTCGAAACTGTCTCTTTTGCAAGCAAAACTCCGCCTTTTTCGTGACAACAAGTGGTAAACAAAATCTGATTTCCACGCCTCCCTGAGACTGACACTCGGACTCACCTCCGTTTACTTCTTTTAAAACCAACGTATCAAGTGAAACTATAACGACACCTCTTAACACACACGCACGAGACCACGTCAACTGGGTCCACAGGTCGGAAGCCCGGCTGAGTAGATGAAAATCAAGTCCTATTATGTGTCTCAAATGTGGGTGTATAGAGTGTGTAAATTGATTTGTCCCACAGAAATATCTTTTTGTTTTTTTTATATAAGATGTGGGTGAGATGGGTGAAGGTGGCAAACAAGACAAACAAAGTCTATCCTAGGGTTTATGCAAACACCTAAGTAGATTAAGTCTTGGTTATGATTGTGGCGAAATGAACTAGTGGGGGGGAAGTGGGGGACACTTACAGAGTACTCTACTCGCAATTTACTCCGATCTACCACACTTGAATCTCCATGCTAGGGTACCTGTAAGACAGTAGATCAAAGACAAGTAGGGTTAGTGCTATGTAAATGCAAAGAAGCACGATAAACAATAAAGTAAATTTGGTTGCCTCCTCGGCAACGGCGCCAAAATGGTTGCGAGTGTTTTGCTTGCTAGAAATCGAGGTTACAAGTAACCTATCGTCATAGTTGCAAAACACGTCGATCAGAGAAAATTTATACCGAAACTCCAAGGGAGTCCCGCGTCAAACACAGGGAGGCGATGTTTACTTTACGTGAAAACCGCGCTTCGTTTCGTTTCTTTTGGCATTTTAGGGTTTTGATATTTTTTCGTATTTTTGAAATAAAAGAAATCAAGCAAATGTGTCACAAGATAGAGATCTAGAACAAATCTGATATATATTACTTCTAATGTCAATTACAAGAAACTATGAAAGCATATAAAGAGAGGGCGGTGAGAGGAAATCTCTCGAATTGGCTGTTCGGCGAGATGACGGTGCCTGGCAGAAGCTCGGACGAAGGAGGTGAGGAGTGGGACGACAGAGGTGAGATGCTGGAGGATGTCGTGTTGAGGAAAGCTTCGGCGTGGCTTTGGAATGGAGGTGAGAAGACAGAGGTGATCTGCTACTGGAATGGAGGTGGGAGGACAGCTCCAAGGTGACCTATGAAGGGAGATGGGAAGTTGGAGGAGTATTTGGTGGGGCAGAGGTTCGCTACACTAATAGGCACCTTGGGAGCTTGAGAATAAGCTCTAATAGAGCGTTGATAGGCTTGCTAGAGCTTGGGAGTAGGTGGGAGTAGAGTAGGTAGAGATCCCTTGGAAGGGAGGGGGTGTAGGTCCTTTTATAGTAGTGGAGAAGAGGTAAAAATCATATCTGGGTCTTTACTGACATCCACAAGCGTCGCTGCAGCTGTCGTTGAAGATTTTCCTATCAAATCCTCTTGTTGGCGTGTGCAGACCATTAGTGACAGCTACAAGAGTCACTAAAGGTGCGCTGCTGAAGATTCGTGCGCCTCCCTGCTGGCGCTGCGCGCTTTGCGCACCCGTGCCGCGCGTGCGCTGGCGTGCGCTGGCATGCGCGTACGCATACGCTGCGCTCCTGCTGCTGCGCGCTATGCGGCTGCTGCAGAGCGACCGGCGAAATTGGAAATTGGGGGGGCTGTGGGGATTCGAACCCGCGCCCCTCCTTTGCAAGCCAGTGCTACCACCATTGCGGCAAGTGTGTGGATGTGTCGTGAGGAGTTTGGTGTAAAGCTTCCCAGCCGTTGGATCTTGATCCAATGGCTAGGATTCAAGGGCATAGATGAAGGAGTTGGGCGATGCTGCTGGTCGGTGTTGGGTGGTCTGGATGGTGCCACGTGGTGCCATCTGGGCAATCCATCTTCTTCTTCTTGTAGAGGGTGCTATGGTGCTCAGATCAAGGTGATTCTTGTGATGCCGAACTGCGATCGTCGCTCCGGATCCATCCGTACGGTCGAATTTTCCATCAGAAACTCGTATGGATGTTGCATTGCCCCCTTGACCGTTGATCTTCCTCGGGTTTAATGTGATGCTACGAGACTCCGATCTGGACGATTTTAGAGGCATTAGTCTCCGATTGTTGTCCCGATCAGATCCGTATGGTCTGATCGTCCATCCGAGGCCCTGAAATAAATCCTCTTTTCCCTTGACCATAAAAGGGACCTAATTAACCTAAAATATAAATTACTACTCTAAATGCAGAATGATGCATGCTATGCAATATTTATATCATGATATGCAGTGCTAAGCCCAGGAACTATCACAAATAAGCATTTTACGATGAATTTATACGTGTTTACCAGTTTCCTCCATTAAGCATCATCACCTACCCTACTGGTAAAATTCATAAACTGAAAGCTGAAAATGTTTGTAATACAAACCCATCTTCCCTACTTGTCTCAAATTAACAACGCATTCAAGTACCTAATTTACTTGAAACAGACATTTACATCAAAAGTTTTCCTGCTTTGCCCCCTTATGGAGGATAATTGTTGCTACATAGCAGGCTCTCAAGTTATGGAAATTCTCCTTTGCCGTTGCCCTTACTTCTCCTCCTTTACATATTGATCACGCAGCAATCATAGGTCTTAATTGTCCAGAATTAGGCTAGGACTTAGCATAAGTTAGGGTAGTTTATGCATGCATAAGCATTATTTGCATCTTTACTGTTCCTCTTATAGCTATCCATAGAATAATGCTATAATGTGCTAATTAGGTGCATTATATAAATTGCAGGAAATAAGAAGCTCAGGAGCTGGATCTGAGACTAGACCTGAAGCTGGACCTGAAGCTAGAGTTGCAGCAGAGCTGGAGCAGAAGACCAAGAATAAGATGTAGTAGACAATAATGTAAGGGGTTGACGTATGCTATTCTGTTGAGTGGGAATAAAGCAGTAAACTACGAAGAACTTAGGTCCATCCTAGCCCTAAGATAACCTAGAAGTTTACCCAAGCCTTAGCCACCCTTAGATTAGGTCATTGTACCCAAGAAAGCCATAAAACCCTATTTCCAGCCTCTATCTGGACGTCTAGATGAGTTACAGGATGTCTAGAACCCTTAGCAACAACCTGTGCACCTAAAACCCACTTCTGCAACATTTTAAGATGTCCAGACACTTGGTCTGGATGTTTAATTTCTGCAGACAAAACCTTAATTCTTCCCTACCTCTGTTTGGATGTCTAGACAAAAAGTCTGGATGTCTAACTTTTCATTTTCTGACGTTTAACACTATTGTCAGACATCTGGAACTGCTCTCTAGTTCCTATTTTTGAATTCAAGCTTGGATCTTGAATTCCTTGATCCTTAAACCCAATTCCAACCCCATAGGAACCTAAATTAATGTACCTTAACCCTAGTACATCACCTCTAGACCTCCCTAAGGACCTAATTAAGTCCTCACTAAACCTAATTGACTTAGATCTTAGTCAATTCCATCAGCTTATTCAATTGGACTCACTGAGTTCAATTGAGCCCTGATCTCAGCACACACTATCCAATTGGACTTAGTGAGAGTCCAATTGACCTAGACCTACCTTAATTGAGTTGTTTTACTCTCAATTATGGTTTTACACATCCAATTAAACTTGTATCAAGTTTAATTGCATTTTACCTTAATGAATTAGGGTTTACAACAATAATTGGAGACCTACCTTGATTTAAACTTACTAGAACCTAACGTAATTGATGAGAACCTCATCATGAGCCATAACTAGCTCATTTTGACCTAATACAAAGGATAAAAGCTCCTACATAGCTCAAGGAAAGGCTTAACTCAGAGAATTCTGAGTTTAAGAAGAAAACAGAAACTAAGGGGTAAAAATGTAATTTCACCAATTCAGTCTGAAAACGGGGTAACTCAGGGTCTAAACATAGGTCAAAATAACGTAATAAGAATAAAAGTGGGATGAGATGACTCAAAGAGGGCTACAGCAACTCCAAGGAATTAAATGACATCCTCTAACCCTAAAAACAAACCCACTTCGATTCACGAGGTTTGAGGCAAAGAAAAAATCGAATAAACCCTCTAAAATTCATATAAAAATAATATCTAGGGTTTAGAACCTCCAATTTGGCCTTAGGAACCCATTTTGACCTACATTGAGAACCATGCCCAATTAATAACTTAATTTGGGTTTTTGCGTAAATTTACCGGTCAAACAAGGTTTAATCTAGGAATTAAATTCACCATCAGAATCCTTATGCCCTAATTAGTCATGTATAAAAACTTGAGCCTAAGAAGAAACCTTCTTGACCAACTTTACTTTTTGGCCCTCAACTTTTGAAACCCTCGCATTTTCGCCCGTAACTCTTCATCGTTCTTTGCATTTGGGTCCTCCCTGCAAAACCCTGAGCAGCACCATGCTCCGGCGACCTTGCGTGAGGCATGGCACCGCGCAGGGTGAGGGGGACCCCCTGCCAAGTCAACCAGGGGTTCCCTGCGACGTCAGCCGTCGCAGGAACACCCCCTGATCGCTGCAATCGCCCATACCGCCCGTGCGAACGCACGGACGGTATGGGTCTCCATCTCCGGTATTCTCTGGCGAGGGAGGCACGTCGTCTCCCTCCGCCCTCCTCTCTGTTTCTGCCTCTATAAAAACCCTTGATGCTCTGCCGCTCTCTCCAGCTCGGATCTGACGGAGAAACCCCCCTTTTTCCTCTCTTCCCACTCCGACAGAGGCCCCCTTGCTCCGGCGGTTCCTCCTCCTCCTCCTCGTCGCTCTGCCGCACTACCAGCAGCAAGGCTACCTTCACCTCCTCTTCCCGTGTCGCGCCGTACGAAGCGCGCGCTCTCCCGCTCTGTCCTCGCCGTCGCCCTCTCTCTCTGGGCACCTTCTTCTCCGGTGACAGTCGATACGACTGTCGCCCTGCTCCGGCCCCCCCTCGTCCCTCCGAGTAGGTACAATCTTTCCTCTTCCTCCCCTCTTTCTTTTCCTTACTATAATTTGCATAACCACCCCTCGACCGCGCCTAATCGCCCTCACCTTCCCCATCTCCGGCCAAACCCCGGCGACTCGCTCCCGTCATTCCACCACCCCACACGACTCGCCGACCCTCACAGAACCTCCGCCTCCTCACCCTGATCAACTTCCGCCCTTCCATTTCCCGCCACTCGCCACCTGCAGACCCCCCGAACAAACCCATTTCCCGCGCTACAGTTTGACCAAGGGCAGCCCCTACGCTCCACCCCACGGCCTGCCAGATCCCACACGGCCTTCGCCGTGCCACAGCGAAGGTTCTCCGCTTGTCTGATTAGGCCGAGAGGCCGTTCTTCTGTGGACAGGTTGCTCGCCCTCCGTCGCCATTGTTGAGCCGGTGAAGCTCCTTCAAGCTGCAGCTGCAGGCGCGCTTCGCCCAGGTTCGACTCGCCAGGACGCGCGGTTTGCAGCCATGCAGTCGCCCAGGCCTGCAGTTGGGGAGAAAGCCCCGCAGCTGCTGCATCTGCCTGCAGGTCCCTCAGCTGCGGGTGCCCAATTGAGGTGGGACATTTAGTCCCACCTTGGAACTTTTGAGAGGCACGCGCCCGCATAAAGGCAAAAAGTGCCTTAGGCTCTTTGCCTCCTGAGCACGGGGTGAGGTCCCTCTCACCCGCTCGTGCTGGCCTCGTCCGCTACCACGGCCCGCGGACCTAGCCTGACCCGTTTACCCGACCTGCATTCCTCGCCCTCCACCGCACGCCGGTGGGCCTGGACCCGGGCACGACCCGCGTACCCGACTACTCGGCAGCTCTGGTAGAGCTATCCTATGAGTGAATTCTGAGAGAGAGAGAGAGACGCGGGGGAGGGTAGAGTAGGTTTTGCCCTCTGATCGAACTTTGAGTGTGCAGGCACAGGTGAAGAAGAAGAAGAAGAAGAAGAAAGCCACAGAGCAAAGAAGAAGAAAAGACGCACTGTAGCAGCAGCTACTTAAGTTGTCTAATTGAAAAATCAGACGACGCTATGAAGGCAAAGAAGAAGGAGAAGAAAAGAAGAACAGGATTGCAAGGGAGAAGAAAAAGAAAGAGACGGACAGAAAGAAGAACAAGAAGAAAAAGAAAGAAAAGATAAGAAGAACAGAAGCAAGAAGAAAAGAAGAACACGAGGAGAAAGGCAAGAAGAAGCTCTGAAGAAGAAGAGAAGAAAGAAGAACAGAAGAGAAGACAAGAAGAAAACAAGAAAAGAAGAACAGAGCAAGAATAAAAAGAAGGAAGAAAACTGCAGACTCAAAGAGAAGAGAAAAGAAGACACGGATGAGAAAGAAGAGAAGAAGAAGCCAACAAGATAAATCTCTCTCTCTCTCTCTCTTTATTTTTTGTAATAGAAACTTCGTACCTCTAGAATACAACTTGCTCCCTGAGTTCAACCTCGGGAGAACTTTCATTTTCGAGTAAAAATTGTAATAATGGCAATGGCTATCTGTACTACAACGTAATTTCTATAACAAAACAACAAAACCTAGTCACAACGCCGTTATCACTTGGCGCCGTTGCCGGGGAGCAACGGCTATTCTAGAAGCTTTAAATTTCTTTCAAGGGATTGCTAATCTTTTTCTCTCTCTTATGTGCAGGTAAAAATTGGAAGAGCAACCGCACAACAAACACTCCAACAAAACAGGTAATCTTCATTAGCCCTTTCTTAACTCCCTTAAAATCTAAAAAGAACAAAAAGTAAAATCAACTTAGGGCTACCTGCATCATACATAGTAATTCCTCAAAGTTGCCTAAATTTTTCATTTCAACACATCGTAACTGTTCATCCAACTAAGGTAACTAGGGCTAAAACCTTCTTGATTGAGCCCTGGATACTACATTTTTTGAGGCAACTAAAATGAACCAATTAGAGCCAACTCAAGGATTGAAAAGCTAGGGTTTTTAGAGACACACCTTCTATTAACAAAGAAAAGATCTTCCCAAAAAGAGGTGTACTTAAACCTTGTTTGAAAAGATCTATACAAGAGAAACCCTAAACAATTGGCTCTCTAAACACTTGAACCCTAAAAGAATGGACCCAAAAGCTCTCAAAAGAACAAGAGGTGAAGTTGACCCCTTGGGTCAACCAACCTTAAAATTAGGTCACTTCTTCACTCAAAAATACCTAAAAGTTCAAGTGAAACCTTAAGCACCCCAATCTTAAACTAAAATTGGTAGACTTAAGAGGTCAAGATCCCCATTCTGGTCTACCTGGAACCGCAGTGACAGGAGAGGTCGGGTGGGGGAAACCCTGTAACCCGTGGGGACGCTCTACCGTGTAGGGGTCTTCGCGGGACTCTCCCTCTCTGGCTACCCAGGTAATTCTCAGGTGGACGATCTTTCTGATTAAGGGGTCCATCTGCCCCGCACCTCTATAGTCACCCAACAATTTTTGGGTGCCTCGATTGGGTCCAGCACCTACTTATCTCATCCAGTCCTTCAGTATTTGGCAGGAGGTCCTTGAAACCTCCTTCAGAAATTCACTTCCCCCCCCCCCGCCGAGGCCGGGCCTCGTTGGCCTTGTTTGTGCAACCAATCATTCACATAGCCCCTTTTCCTCTGATTTCGAACAAAGTCCCCTTCTTCCATCTTGATTCAAACTCCGATTCTATATCTTGATTCCACCACCTGATTCAAAGATGCAGCCACACCAATTAAGACTACCATTCAAAAAACCTGAATATCAGAGATCCATGAAAGATAAGATGATTGAGGATGCCCTTGAATTCTATGAAATCAAATGTAAACCCTCAACACCAATAGAAAACATTCAGGTTGATGTCCCAACAACCACAGCTTTCATCATAAACTGTGCCCAAATTCTGTTGACAGAAATTACAAAAAGATCAACCCGAGATATGCTCATGACAGGATACATTGAGATAGAAAAATTACACCAATCTGAATACCTTCAATGCTTGACAAATCTTGTACTTTGGGAACAACACCAAGATGCCCTTATAAAACAGGTAGAAATGATGAGATCACTAGAACAAATTATCAACCAGAAATACCCGTATATACCAGAAACAGAGGATGAACCATCTTGGAACAGTATTAAGGAACAATCTAGTTTCCCAGATCCCGGGACTAAGGCACAAAGTGGTTGTGGAATCCCAACCCAGATAGAAGACAACATCGAATTAGGTTGGGATATTGCAGGAGAACACACTGATGAACCGACCCTAGAGTATGAATTGCCAAGCTTAGAATTCCAAAACTCCTGCAATAATGAGGTCAGAACTGAACCTTTTGAGGGTATAAATTCCGCCCCTTATTTTGATAAGGTGGCCCTCGAAGGTTATTCGGACTTAGGTTCTAGCAATTCTACCCACATCCTAAACCTAGAACCTAGATCTGAAACTTATTGGGAAGATTATGAGGCCTCATATGAGAAAGATCAAATTTTTATAGAATATGATTCCGGGCCTCTATTTGATGAATATCCCTCTCCAACATCCTCAGGAAATCTGATCAATTTTTCAGAAAACACGCCAATTTATGATACAGAAACTGAGGAGTTGAATGAGCAGGGTTTTAATGGGGTCTATCCTACCAGCTTTGAGCTTGGACAGAACACCTTTTTGAGCCCAGAATTGACATATAGGCTAGAACCCAGTCAGGCTGCTGATTCCACATCTGATGATTTATGCTACTGTGGAATTCATGATCAAGAATCTCATTTAGAACTCAATTTTCACAAACTCTCCGACAACTTCAGATCTGACTATAATTGTGGAGAGACTCTTCTTCCTGAACACACCAGGCCCATCTACGACCTCAGTCCACATAACTCTGACTCCGACTCTGAGGTCCTGATTCCCGAGATCACTGGTAACACAGAATCATTCCTTTTTGATCCTCAGGAACCAAAAACAGAAAATGCCAAGAGTGATTGCAACACAGAATTCAAATCTTTTCTCAGTTCAGATTTCCTTCATCCTACAAACACTCTTCAGGCATTTGATAGCTACCCAGAGGACTCTCTACAGAAAACCACCTGTCATTCCTTTCTAGAAGAGCCCTCATACACGATTGCCACCTCGTCCACACACACAGAATGGATCAAAACCTCTTCCCAACCTCGACACGCAACCGGACTCAATTTCTATTCAGATTCACCTCTCACCAAGCCGATTGCATTTCCAGATCAGGTTTGGAATACTTATCAGACTACATATCATGCTCCATCACTCTCTGATCACCCCTGTAGGGTTCCTGCGTCAATCACTGATTATTCTACGGGTCCCTACTCTGACCAGGCTGATTCAACTTAGCCAAACCCTGCATTCACACTTCCACATCCATCTGAGCTTCATAGTATATGGTGGGTTCCACACCTTTTGATCTTCATCTATCAACCCACCAGATTGATTGGGTTTGGGCTGCATCATCAGCCTGTCGATCTGAACAAGCACCTGGTTGGACCAACCAGGCTCTTAATCAAGGTGCTTGTCTTACAAAATTCTGCTGATTTGACCATCCCCTCTCCATCGCATTTTCTGCTTGGTTGAAAGCATCAAATTTAGCGCTCAACGGGAGGCAGCCCGTCATTCTCTTTGAAAACCTGAAATCTTTTCTGACACCTTTGTGCACTTAAAGTTCACACTTTAGGATAGTTGACTCCACCTCAGATGCTCTCATCTGAGATTAGAAATCGTCCGAAACAGTCACCCCGACCCATTCACTCATCAAAACATCTGTCCTAATGTATGCACTAAGTTGAATAAAACCCCCCTAGGTTACAATGAGGACATTGCAAATCTTAGCCATGGGGGGGTATGATAGTGCAAAACTTGTAAGAAAAGGTTTCAAACAAAAAATTTACATATGCCAAAAACACCATAAAAATTAAAAAAATTTTTCGAAAGAGAATAAAAGGAGAAGGAAATTTTGTGGGAGGAGAAAAAGAAACAAAATGAAAAAGGAGCACAAAATTATGAGAAAAAAGTAGTCATTAGTAAGAAACTAAGGAATTAACCTAAATTCTAGACCTCATTCAAGAAAAGAACTGAAAAGTGCACAAAGGGATTAGTAAGAACGTAAACCTTAGGCATTCTTGGATAGACTCTTAATACCCATTAAGATCTGGACACTCCTCAAGAGGTTGAGGAAAATGAAAAGCTGAAATATTAGGTCTAAGGCTTAGGAAGTATTTGGCCTCGTTAGCTAACTTTTGGTTTACGGGACTCAGTAACCTAAGCACCCTAACCTCACGCATAGCCTGGTTCAGTAAGCATAAAAATCAAAAACACGCAGAAGCGTCGCAAAATTCTGAAAAGTACACCTAGAGTAGGAGCGGCCAATCAACACAAGTTGATTTGGACGAGTTCCCAGCGAGGAGAGGCGAGAAATCCCCTCGAAGATGCGTAACAAAATATCATCTCCTCGGTGCTTGTCTCTTAGGATATTTACATATCCTACTGGGGGCATGTAAGCACTCTGCTGGTTCAGATTCCATGGATGGCATTATCACGAAGTGTCAATTGCCAGGGTCTGGATTCGGCCACGGAACACCATGGATGGGATTATCTCGAAATCTCAATAGCCAGGGTTCCGGGGGTTGCCATGGGTGGTGCTATCTCGAAGCATCGATTGCCAGGAACCCTTGAGGATTGATGATGGGAGTAAGGAATCTGATACAGACCGTGTTGAAAAGCCAATCCTAGGCTAGAACTAAAAAGAAAAAGAGAGAGAAAAACTCTCCAAACAGAAAAACTTACTACCTCTCTCTCTTACAAAACGCACTACGAACTGAACTAGGGCAAAAATCGTTTCAAGCACGGGGTGCTTTAACCACGAAGTCCAATAAACCTTAGGTTAGTTCTTGTAGGCCTTAAAAACCTTTGCTAAGGACTGAGGCTGAGGCTAGACAGATCTGGATCTTAATTGGTACTAGAGTACCTTTTAGGCCTACGGTCAACATTCTAACCTAATCTGAGTTCAAATGAAAAAGCACTTATCTAAAGCTATTAAGAACTCCATGGTCTAGCACAAAGGTTGAAACCTTAAGTTTTTTTTGCTAAGGGACTAGCAAAAGCTAGGCATGGGGGTATGATGAGAACATCATCATGAGCCATAACTAGCTCATTTTGACCAAATACAAAGGATAAAAGCTCCTACATAACTCAAGGAAAGGCTTAACTCAGAGAATTTAGAGTTTAAGAAGAAAATAGAAACTAAGGGGTAAAAATGCAATTTCACCAATTCAATCTGAAGACAGGGTAACTCAGGATCCAAACATATGTCAAAATAACCTAATAAGAATAAAAGTGGGATGAGATGACTCAAAGAGGGCTACAGCAACTCCAAGGAATTAAATGACATCCTGTAACCCTAAAAATAAACCCACTTCAATTCACGAGGTTCGAGGCAAATAAAAAATTGAATAAACCCTCTAAAATTCATATAAAAATAATCTCTAGGGTTTAGAACCTCCAATTTGGCCTTAGGAACCCATTTTGACCTACATTGAGAACCATGTCCAATTAATAACTTAATTTGGGTTTTTACGTAAATTAATCGATCAAACAAGGTTTAATATAGAAATAAAATTTACCATCAGAATCCTTAGGCCCTAATTAGTCATGTATAAAAACTTGAGCCTAAGTAGAAACCTTCTTGACCAACTTTACTTTTTGGCCCTCAACTTTTGAAACCCACACATTTTGGCCCCTAACTCTTCATCATTCTTTGCATTTGGGTCCTCCCTGCAAAACCCTGAGCAGCACCATGCTCCGACAACCTTGCGCGAGGCATGGCACCGCGCAGGGTGAGGGGGACCCCCTGCCAAGTCAACCAGGGGTTCCCTGCGACGTCAGCTGTCGCAGGAACACCCCCCTGATCGCTGCAATCGCCCATACCGCCCGTGCGAACGCACGGACGGTATGGGTCTCCATCTCCGGTGTTCTCCGGCGAGGGAGGCACGTCGTCTCCCTCCGCCCTCCTCTCTGTTTCTGCCTCTATAAAAACCCCCGATGCTCTGCCACTCTCTCCAGCTCGGATCTGACGGAGAAACCCCCCCTTTTTCCTCTCTTCCCACTCCGACAGAGGCCCCCTTGCTCCGGCGGTTCCTCCTCCTCCTCCTCGTCGCTCTGCCTCACTACCAGCAGCAGGGCTGCCTTCACCTCCTCTTCCCGCGTCGCGCCGTACCCAGCGCGCGCTCTCTCGCTCTCTGCTCGCCGCCGCCCTCTCTCTCTGGGCACCTTCTTCTCCGGCAACTGTCGATACGACTGTCGCCCTGCTCCGGCCCCCCCTCGTCCCTCCAAGTAGGTACAATCTTTCCTCTTCCTCCCCTCTTTCTTTTCCTTACTGTAATTTGCATAACCACCCCTCGACCGCGCCTAATCGCCCTCACCTTCCCCATCTCCGGCCAAACCCCGGCGACTCGCTCCCGTCATTCCACCACCCCACACGACTCGCCGACCCTCACAGAACCTCCGCCTCCTCACCCTGATCAACTTCCGCCCTTCCATTTCCCGCCACTCGCCACCTGCAGACCCCCTGAACAAACCCATTTCCCGTGCTACAGTTTGACCAAGGGCAGCCCCTACGCTCCGCCCCACGGCCTGCCAGATCCCACACCGCCTTCGCCGTGCCACAGCGAAGGTTCTCCGCTTGTCTGATTAGGCCGAGAGGCCGTTCTTCTGTGGACAGGTTGCTCGCCCTCCGTCGCCATTGCTGAGCCGGTGAAGCTCCTTCTACCTGCAGCTGCAGGCGCGCTTCGCCCAGGTTCGACTCGCCAGGATGCGCGATTTGCAGCCACGCAGTCGCCCAGGCCTGCAGTTGGGGAGAAAGCCCCGCAGCTGCTGCATCTGCCTGCAGCTCCCTCAGCTGCGGGTGCCCAATTGAGGTGGGACATTTAGTCCCACCTTGGAACTTTTGAGAGGCGCGTGCCCGCATAAAGGCAAAAAGTGCCTTAGGCTCTTTGCCTCCTGAGCACGGGGTGAGGTCCCTCTCACCCGCTCATGCTGGCCTCGTCCGCTACCACGGCCCGTGGACCTGGCCTGACCCGTTTACCCGACCTGCATTCCTCGCCCTCCACCGCACGCCGGTGGGCCTGGACCCGGGCGCGACCCGCGTACCCGACTACCCGGCAGCTCTGGGAGAGCTATCCTATGAGTGAATTCTGAGAGAGAGAGAGACGCGGGGGAGGGTAGAGTAGGTTTTGCCCTCTGATCAAACTTTGAGTGTAAAGGCACAGGTGAAGAAGAAGAAGAAGAAGAAAGCCACAGAGCAAAGAAGAAGAAAAGACGCACTGTAGCAACAGCTGCTTAAGTTGTCTGATTGAAAAATCAGACGACGCTATGAAGGCAAAGAAGAAGGAGAAGAAAAGAAGAACAGGACCGCAAGGGAGAAGAAAAAGAAAGAGACGGACAGAAAGAAGAACAAGAAGAAAAAGAAAGAAAAGACAAGAAGAACAGAAGCAAGAAGAAAAGAAGAACACGAGGAGAAAGGCAGGAAGAAGCTCTGAAGAAGAAGAGAAGAAAGAAGAATAGAAGAGAAGACAAGAAGAAAACAAGAAAAGAAGAACAGAGCAAGAATAAAAAGAAGGAAGAAAACTGCAGACTCAAAGAGATGAGAAAAGAAGACACGGACGAGAAAGAAGAGAAGAAGAAGAAGCCAACAAGACAAATCTCTCTCTCTCTCTCTTTATTTTTTGTAATAGAAACTTCGTACCTCTAGAATACAACTTGCTCCCTGAGTTCGTTAATGGCAATGACTATCTGTACTACAACGTAATTTCTATAACAAAACAACAAAACCTAGTCACAACGCCGTTATTAGTAATTAACCTATCCACCTATGTTTCGACCCACACACATCCACACACACCATCTACACGAAAATACCTAACCTAGAGTTCTCTAGAACTCTCTACCATGTGTTGTTGCCTTGGTTGCTAAAAATAGCAACCAAGATGCATTCAATTTTTAGACCCACCAAATGTTGATTTGAAAACCACCCATCCATCCTCTCTCTCACTCTCCCACGAGCTCCCACCATAGGTCTCTCTAGAGAGTTCCACACTTCTCTAGAGAGGCTCCCTTAGGTCTACTTAAAGGACCTTTGGGTGGCCATTTGCACCCATCTAGCCTTCTATCTAGTTTTAGCTTCATTTCATATCCATTACTCCACCTCCATCTCCACGAGCACACCATGGCATCCCCATCACCTCCATGCCAGGCCTAGATCACCTCCAACCTCTCTCCAAGGGCCGACCTAAGCACCATTGGCCACCCCTCCTCCTCTCAACCATGTCAATGGCCATCGGAGCCACCTTTGAATGCCCTTATTTCTGTTAGCTAAGTAGTGTAGTTCTTCATAGATTAATGCTTTATTACTGCTTAGTAGTGTAGCTCCATATTCTCCCCAATGATGCATGCATAATCCCCCCATAGATTCATGTATGCAATCGTTTTCTATTAGCTAGTTTATTGCTTTCAAGCTTTCTTGTACAAGCTTTCCGCAAGCTTCACTCTGTAGCCACCATGATGCAATCAATGAAATCATCTTTTATATATCTCTATGTCTATGTGTGAAAATCACCATGAGTTAATTGCTATATTTCCTTGTGATTAAAGTTGCATGCACGAAATTTGTATTCTTTTGCAACTATGCATGTCGTGCATCAATACGAATTACTGTAAACTGGCATGCATTTTTGAATAAGTAGAGCGAGCTAGATCGAATTCAAATCTACATTTTCTAAATACCTCCCAGAGATGAACGACCGGGACTCAAGTCTTGTTATTTTATAAATTATTTTTGATGAGTGTTTTCATGCGCTATATTATAACGAGATCTCTGTTTTCAAAACATGCACGAGAACCGCCTCCTGTCAAATGGCGTCGTTGCTAGGGAGGCAAGGAAATTGATTTCGATCTTTTGAGCTTTTAGTGACAAATATTTTTTTTCTTGTTTATTGGATGTGCAAGAAAACAAGAAAAATAGGATCTGCGCACATATTGGGCGAAGAAAAATCATCAGGTGCACATCTCCTCTTAGATTAGGATTTCCCTTTTTTGAACCCTAGGTTAGATTTCCTTCTAGCAATTTTATTTGAAAAAAAAAGCCTATTTATTTTCGTGAAAAAAAAGTCTAGGTAGGTAGATTAGGTTTCCATTTGAATCTTAGGTTAGTTTGCTTGAAAAAAAATAAAGAAAAAAAAATTTTGAAAAAAAAGCCTTTCCCTTAAAAAAAAAATCAAAAGTTTTTGAAAAAAAAATTGTGAAAAGAAAAAAAAAATCATTTTGGTGGAAAGTTTGAATTTTGAATTCAAACACCTTTTAAAAACTTTCTACCATTCTCTAATTTTTGGTCAGATTTCAAATTCTGACTTAAAAATTCAATTACCGAAAAATTAATGAGCGAAAAATTCTAAAATTTGAGCTGTATTTTCATTTTTAAACTATCTTTCAAACAGCACCGCTCATTTAAGAAATTCAAATTAGAACATTTTTAAAAATTTGTGAATTACAAGAGGGTCAGAATGACCCAGATTTGAAAATTTTCAAAATTTAATAATTAATTTCGATCAATCTGCAAATATGTTTTGACTAAAACTGGTGGTGTTTGAAAGCTGATCTCATTGGCTTTAATTTCCATATTTTTTCTAAATTTTTGAAGATCATTTGATACTATTTCAAAGAAGAAAACTGACCAGGGGTCAAAATTCCAAATATGACCCTCTGACATTTAAAAATCTCTATAAATTCGGTTGAAATAGTAAAAATTATAAAAAAATATTCTCTAAAAAGATAATTGAAAAAGGAATCTACTTGCCAAATTTCAACTTATTATGATTCCAATTTTTATCAGAGAATTATTCTTGTTTTCTTGGTCTACTGAAAAAGAGAGAAAAACCCTAAAATTGCATGAACCCTAGGCTACACCTTTAGGGTTACACTCTATAGGCCATACATTTAGGCTAGACTAGACTTAATAAAGTCTAAGGTTTAGCCGGTGAGCTTGGTCACCTTGTGGGCCACTCACTATAAACCCCAACTGAAGAGAAAAGGGGTTAAAACAAATTGTAAAACACAAAATAAACCTGAATTCGTTGTCGTACTATTGGGTGGTTTCAACTGCTCTTGCCAAACCTGGTGACTAAGTCTACGTGGTAGTGTCAAACGACCACGGCTAAGGGTCAACGGAACCGGAGGCGTGAGCCAAAGGAAGAACCTTCCCCTTAGTCCCCTCATAACCAGACTGGCTAGGTTAGCTTGAGAGGAGGGAATTACTTTCAGTCGGTTGAACAGCGAATTTTCTCTTCAGAAATTAGAATTTTAAACAAAAAATCTGGTCATCTGATCACAAGGACCATCTGATTGATAGGGCCTTAGCCTTGTTTGGTTGGCTGCACCAACCTAGGGGTTGGTTGGTGTATGGGAGGAAGGTCACTTAGACCTCAATTGGTTGGACCTTGGGAGCCACTCCCAAGGAGGCAAGTCACTTCGCCCGAGCCATCTTCTCCCCCACCCTCTTCTTCTATTTGCTTAGCCGCAATGGCTAACCCTGGACGCCAATTTGGTCAGGATCCAGTAAATCTAGACCCAATGGCTCGTCTTGAAGCCCGGGTCATTGAATGTGAAGAATAGCAGAAATAGAGTATAGACTGTATCTTGAACACTTTGGACAGAACGCAGCATCCACCACGAGGATAACAGCTTCAGGATTTCTAGGATTCGACAGCACAGATTGTTGCACCTCTAGTCCAGATTTCCACAGGCGGAGACACGTTCGAGCTCAAGCCCAATCTAATTGGGCTGATTCAGAATTACTTCTATGGAAACTTGAACAAGGATCCATTCTAGCATTTAGAGGACCTGAGTCGAATTGCAAAAACGGGTCGACCCAGGGACGTAGATCTTTGAATTGTTCTGATGAAGCATTTCCATTTTCTCTCTGGGATAAAGCTTCATACTGGTTCAAAACCATCAGGAAGCCAATTGGAACATGGTCGAAATTATGATGTGAATTCCTGTAGAAGTTCTTCCCGATCGGTCTCATGAATGCGATGAGGCGTGCGATTACAAATTTCTCCCAAGGACCTGAGGAGAAGTTGCATGATGCCTGGGACCGATTTCATGATCTCCTGAGGAAATGCCCGCACCATGGTGTGCCCAAATGGCACTTAGCTTAGATTTTCTACCATAGGCTGGATGACACACATCGGTATCTAGCCAATGCATCCAGTGGCGGGAACTTCCTCGCTAAAGACGAGAATAGCGCATTTGAGTTGTTCGAGTCATTAGTGGAGAATTCAAGGAATGTTGTGTCAATTAACCAGTTCCAGCGACATGGACAACAGAGAGTGAGTGTTCATGAGGCTTAAGTAGAGTCTATCTGAGCTGACATAAGCATCATCGCCAAGGAGCTGGGTAAGATGGATCTGCTGGGAAAGAAAATTGATGAAGTACTTCATGTTCGACCGGAGCTGCCCGGAAGCCCTGCTGCTCCTAAATCTTCTTATGCACCCCGAGCCCCTCCTGCTCGAGTTAATCTGCTCACTCGAGATGCACCTCCTCCATATTCACGGGACCCTGTGTATCAGGATCCCACAAACAATCCTGATCTGGCACCGTATGATCAGGGTTACACACCACATGATGATTATAACACGTATTCCCTTGATGAATCTATGCCTTAGACGTCGTCGGCCTACGAAGACGTCAGTGCTGTTTAGGGATACGGGCATAATAACCTGTATTCAGAGACAAATAACCTTGGTTGACGCCATCATCCAAACTTCTCCTAGTTAGGTAACTCATAGAGATCACATCAAGATCCACATTACCAAACTAGGCAGTACGGGAATGCGTAGAATACGTACCCTAGGTAGCAGCCATTCCCATCTCAACAGCAGCAACCCCATTCTATATACCAGCCGCTGCATCAAGCTACCAATCACCCTCCAAAGCAAGCCGATTTGGAGGCACTAAAAGAGGAGCTTCAAGAATCGATGCAAAAGTTTACACAGGATAGCTTGCAAATCATGAAGGCAATGGTCGACCAGATACAGAACATATAAAACATGCAAAACCAGTTGTTACAAGAGCATAGGACCCAGGGAGCCTTGCCCTCCCAACCTGTCCCAAACCCACAATATATGCAAAACTAGGGCACCCCGCCTAGGTTTTAGGCACCACAGGGACAGGCACACGCCATATTACAGGTGCCTCCTACGCCACCTGGTTATGCCTAAGGCCAGCTGTCTTTGATACAAAACCCTGCATACTTTGCCCCTTCCTCTCCTCCACCACCTCATGGACAACAAGCTGATGCGAAGGCTATCTCGTTGAGGAGCGGAAGAAAGACATTCGACCCACCATATAGGCAGGCGGGTCTTGATTTTTCTCACCCTCCATCATAGGATGGTTCAATTCCTTCATCTTAGGAGCCACCTTCGGTGGATAAGGGCAAGAGGCCACTTGACCTTGAGATTCCTGTTCTTTTTCCCGAGGCGCTAACATGAAATGTAGTACTGAAAAAGGACACGCGAAATTATGAGGGCTTGAGAGCTATGTTCAAGGAAGTACATATTCAGGTCCCTCTCCTCGAGGCCATTGATCTCATCCACGCTGTCACTAGGTTCTTTAAGGACTATTGTACCTCGAAGCGACAGTCGAGAATTGGACAACAGGCGGTACTATCAAAGGAGGCTAGCGCTATGATTCTAGCCAACTTACCATCGAAGAAAAAGGACCCTAGTACCCCACTCATATCCTGCTTCTTGCAGGATTCTCCATTTGATCAAGCCCTCCTTAATCTGGGTTCGTCCATCAACCTGACTCCCACTGCAGTATATGATCAATTCCGATTTGGGGAGTTAAAACCTACCTCGATCACAATTTAGCTGGCTGATAGATCAGTGAAAACATCGAGGGGGTGGTTGAGAACATGATCGTAAAAGTTCGCATATTCTGCTTTCCCGCAGACTCTTTCATTCTCGATATGGAGGTTCCTCCTAATCTCTGTGATGCACCAATTATTTTAAGTCTCCCATTTCTGGCGACATCCCAAGCAAACGTTGATTGTGCATCTGGGTGTATGGAGATCGCCCTAGGTAATGAGCGACTTCGACTTGATATATTAAGGGCATCAAGGAACTTCGACTGTGATCGAATCGAGGAGGATGGTGAAGACGAAGATTCATCATACTGTGGTAACATTGGGCTCCTTTGTGACGACCCAATGTCTCATTCATCTGCACTATCAGGGTTCTAGGACCTCGATCCAGACGGGACTGAGACCACTGCACTGCACATATCTCCCCAAGGATCCGATTGTTTAGGGTGTATATTTGACCACAACACCCCTGACTCTAGCTATCCTGATCCGTACACTACTGGATCGCTCTTGTTGTTGCAAGAAGACGTGACCACAGCTAACGAGTTTCTCGTTGATGTAGTCACAACCGACTATCTCACAGGTAGCGAATTAGTGGGAATTCATGCACATCCGGATCATCAGATTCCCACCTTCGATTCTGCTCCTCCTATTCCCATTTCTGAATCCAACCCACCCGTGATTGAATTGAAGCCCTTACCTGATTCACTTAAATGTGTTCTTGGGTGAAAGTGAGACATACCCGGTCATTATTAGTGCCCACTTAACCCAAGAACAAGAGCATCAACTGATTTCTACGCTACAAGACCATAGGGTTGCTATAGGGTGGAGCATTGCTGATCTCTTCGGTATTCACCCCTCGTATTGCACTCATCACATTTACACGGATGAGGGGGTGAAACCTTCTAGACAACCTCAAAGACGGCTAAACCCGAATATGCTAGAGGTTGTTAAGAAGGAGATCATCAAATGGCTGGATACGGGCATTGTATACCCAATCTCTTACAGCCAATGGGTGAGTCTGATCCAGATAGTGCCCAAGAAAGCCGGACTCACCGTCATGAAAAATGACAAGGGTGAATCCATCCCAACCCGCACTACGACATCATGGCGGGTCTGCATATATTATAGAAAACTGAACATGGCTACCCAGAAGGATCACTTTCCTTTACCGTTCATTGATCAGATCTTAGAACGGTTAGCCGGACGTAGTTTCTTTTGCTTTTAGGATGGATACTCTGGGTACAATTAGGTAGCGATTAGCCCGGAAGATCAAGACAAGACCACTTTCACATGTCCCATCGGAACATTTGCCTTCAAGCGGATGCCCTTTGGCCTTTACAATGCACCAGCGACATTTCAGCGTTGTATGATGGTCATCTTCTCTGACATGATTGGGGATTATGTGGAAGTGTTTTGGAGATGATTTTAAATCTTGTTTTGACAACCTCACTAAGATCCTAAAACGGTGTATTGAGGTAAACCTAGTACTATCCTGGGAAAAGAGCCATTTCATGGTGAGGGATGGCATTGTACTAGAGCACAGGATCTCTGTAAACGGACTCGAGGTCGACCGAGCTAAATCTGAGATCATATCCTGATTACCCCCACCTAGATGGTCAAGCAGATCAGATCATTCTTGGGTCACGTCGGATTTTACTGAAGATTTATACGTGACTTCTCAAAAATCGCACGACCTTTGACGAATCTCCTGGTAGCCGATACCCCCTTCGAATTCAACACCTCCTGTCTCAGTGCCTTTGAGACTTTATGAAGCGCTATCTCTGATTCCTCCATTCTCCAACCACCCAACTGTTCTCTTGATTTTGAGATGATGTGTGATGCCTCGGATTTCGCCGTCGGTGCTATTTTAGGCCAACGTTGGGAGAAGCAACCCTTTGTCATATACTATGCTAGCAAGATGTGAATGAGGCTCAGCTTAATTATACCATCACCGAGAAAGAACTCTAGCAGTAGTATTCGGGTTGGAGAAATTCAGATCTTATCTATTAGGGTTCAAAGTTATCATCTTCACTGACCACTCTGCCCTCCAGCATTTGTTGGCAAAGAAGGATGCCAATCCCCATCTTATCAGATGAATCCTTTTGTTGCAAGATTTGATGTTGAAATCCGCTACAAAGTCAGAAAGTAGAATGTTGTGGCGAATCACCTATCCAGGCTGGACCCAGCCCACATTCCTTATTCTCTGCCTATTTCTGACCAATTTCTGGATGAATCTCTTTTGGCAGTTCACTCTGTTGAGTTCCCCTGGTACACGGATATTGCGAACTATCTTGTCGTAGGCAAGATTCCTGTGAACCTATTTAAGGACCACAAACTCAAATTCACTACAGAGGCCAAATTCTACCTTTGGGATGACCCACTACTCTTCCGCATTGGAGCTGATCAAATTATTAGAAGATGTGTCTCAGACTCTGAGATCCCTAGTGTGTTATCTTTTTGCCACAACGATGCTTGTGGTGGTCATTTCTATGGACAGAAAACCACTGCAAAAATTTTGTAGTCGGGATTTTTCTGGCCAACTATTTTCAGAGATACACGCGAATATGCCTAGTGCTGTAGACGATGCCAGTCGATCGGTTCTATGACCAAGAGAGACATGATGCCTCTCCAACCCATCGTGGTCATAGAAGTGTTCGACTTCTGGGCCATCGATTTTATGGGCCCTTTTTCAAACTCGCATGGCTTCGAGTACATATTGCTAGCTGTTGACTATGTCTCGAAGTGGGTCGAGGCAGTCTCGGCTAGATGGGTTGATCATAAGATCGTTGTTTCTTTCGTACAGGAATATATCTTTACGAGATTCAGAATACCCACACCCTGATTAGCGATGGGGGAAGCCACGTCATCCATGCCCACTTTAGGTCGTTATTAAAGAAATGCGGGGTACATCACCGTATAGCCACCCTGTATCACCCGTAGACCAATGGGCAGGTTGAAGTGTCTAACCGTCAGATCAAGCTGATTCTTTAGAAGACAGTTAAACCCGACAGGAAGGACTGGTCCGATAAATTAGTTGATGCACTCTGGGCATATTGGACTACCTACAAGGCCCCACTTGGAATGTCACCATATCATATGGTATATGGTAAGGCCTGTCACCTTCTTGTCGAGCTGGAACACCGCACCTTTTGGGTAGTGCAAAAGTGTAACCTTGACTTTGATGCGGGAGGTCATGAAAGGAAACTCTAGCTTAGTGAATTTGAAGTGATCTGGCGGGAGGCCTATGAAAATGCATCGATATACAAGGATAAGACCAAGGCCTTTCATGACCGTCACATTTGGAGGAAAGCATTCACACTCAACCAGTAGGTCAGGTTGTTTGATTCACAATTAAAGCTCTTTGCAGGGAAACTTAGGTCCAAGTGGACTAGCCCTAATATTGTGATTTACTCGTATCCCAATGGAGTGGTCCAAATCATGAACCCAAAATTTGGGCATGTCTCCACAGTCAATGGCCAGCGCCTCAAGTCATTTTTGGCCCAGGAACCTCCTCTAGCTAATGAAGTCATTCATCGTATTGAGGACATCTGATTGAGTTTTCGCCTAGCTAGAGGCATTAAACTCAGCATCTACCTCACATTCTACCATCACCCTATACATACTCGCTTTATACATAGCATATTTTTCTTTTAGCATATTTCCTTTTGGCATATTGTATACTGTCAGGTTGGTCGATGCTGAACGTTAAATTTCAGGAGCAATTCCAGGTGATTTCTATCCATTTACTCCCTATTGTATTTATTTTCTTTTATATTCATGCATGAGGACATGCAAGAACTTAGGCATGGCAGGGTAGATAAGACAAAACTGAAAATTTTTATGCCAACATTTAGGAAAACCTCGGAGCTGCATGTCAAACGTACTTTAGGGCCCTAAATAAAAGAACAACCAACTCCACCTCCAATGTTCACATTGGAGCTGAAAATCATCCGCAACAGCCACTTACGACTCACCCGCTCACCTTTTATTCTAAACCTAAGGTCAAGATGAATGTAACCCGAAAGGGAAATTTCATGAAGTATGAATATAAGAGGTTACTTGTTTATAGCATATATACATAGTGCATCCATGAATAAGATTATTTTATTAAGAGAATGCATTAGGGATTTTATCCTCTAGTTGATTCCTATAATTTGGAATCCAGTACAATTTTTCATACACACGTAGAATTTGCAATGGATTCATGGTGAAGGCTGATAAATGTCATTAGTCTGTCGAGAAGAAGCAGTGCTTCTTTCCCTGAACCCTTGGACAGTGTTTTGGGAGATAGGCAGATTTTCCTCCAAAAATCCACCAAATAGTGTGAGATGAGAGTAGAGTGTATTGGTGCTCTAAGATTAGTGTAAGGAATCTAGAATCCTAGATAATTAGGTGATGATACTCAGAGATTAAGCATAGTTTTCGCTCTTAGTTCCTGTGTATACATTTTTGTGAGAAATATTGAGAGCCACCAAATAAGGCAAATACGCGGAGAGTGAGTTTTCATAAAACTAGGGCTAAAATGGATGGTTACAACCATTCTTCACGGAATCCTAAGTCGAAGGAGGGTATTGATGTTAAGGTTAGAAATACACCGTCCTATCCGTCTCTCCCGGTGCTGTGAGTAGGCACTTCCACCAAATAAGCCACCTAATGTCTCTTGAGTACCACCAATCCCTAATAATGCCTCCTCAATAAAGTTCATGAATGTATGCTAGCTTGTGTTGTGTTGAGAAAAAAAAAAATATATATATATATAGAAATATATATATATATAGAAAAAAAAAGAAAAATTGAAAAAGAAAAAAAATAGGAAAAGAAGAAAAAGCAAAGAAAAAGAGTATGAATATTTAGTGTTTATTTCAGTTGCATTGAGGCAATAACACCAAATAAATTTGAGATCCACCAAATAAGTCCTTAACCTATCTTTCTGTGTTTCTGATCGCCCGAATACTGGCTGAGGAATTCCAACTTAGTGTTAGGGTTATGGAACTCAATTAAAGTGTTAATGCCAAGTGAGACCACCAAATATGAATCATACGTGAGAATCTGGTGAGATTGTGAGCTCTAAAAAAAAAAAAATAGAGAGAGTAAGAGAGAATGAATACAAAGGAACCAAAAGAGTGCATAGTTTTTCTTTTTTTCTCTGAGATGAGTTACTCGATAATCCAGGAATCTAGATTCTGATGTACTAATTTTTATGTAGCACCAAGTGAGAGTGAGCCGCCAAATAAACACCCGCATCCCTCAGGCATTCTCTACACAAGCTTAAAGCCCAGGTGGAATTCATAGAATATCTTGAATACCCCGAGGGAAGAAGCCCGCCTATCCCACTAGAATTTTACTAAGGGTCAAGTACAAGCTTTAGAGGTGAATCAGGTCTTTCACTCGAATCCGTTGCCAAAGCTATGTAGCTGCAGTTTCACATTTGTCTAGATTTATAGAACATAGGATGAAAACGAAAAGGAGAAAAATCTCTAGGCATACACTGGATAAAATAATCAATCCCTTAGGAACCCTTTTGTGAATAATTTAGTTTTTCATTTGCTAGGGACTAGTAAGTTTTAGGCATGGGGGTATGATTGTGCATCAATCATAGGTCTTAATTGTCCAGAATTAGGCTAGGACTTAGCATAAGTTAGGGTAGTTCATGCATGTACAAGCATTATTTGCATCTTTACTATTCCCCCTATAGCTAAGAATAGAATAATGCTATAATATACTAATTAGGTGCATTATATAAATTGCAAGAAATAAGAAGCTCAGGAGCTGGATCTGAGACTAGATCTGAAGCTGGACCTGAAGCCAGAGTTGCAGTAGAGCTAGAGCAGAAGACCAAGAATAAGATGTAGTAGATAATAATGTAAGGGGTTGAGGTATGCTATTCTGTTAAGTAGGAATAAATCAGTAAACTATGAAGAACTTAGGTTCATCCTAGCCCTAGGACAGCCTAGAAGCTTCCCCAAGCCCTAGCCACCATTAGATTAGGTCACTGTACCCTAGAAAAGCCCTAAAACCCTATTTCCAGCCTCTATCTGGATGTCCAAATGAGTTACAGCAGAACCCTTAGCCACAACCCGTGCACCTAAAACCCAATTCTGCAGCATTTTAAGACATCCAAACACTTGGTCTGGACGTCCAATTTCTGCAGATAGAAACTTAATTCTTCCTTGTCTCTATTTGGACGTCCAAACAACAAGCCTAGATGTATAACTTTACATTTTAGGATGTCTGACACTATTGTCAGACGTCTGGAACTGCTCTCTAGCTCTTGTTTTTGAATTCAAGCTTGGATCTTGAATTCCTCGGTCCTTAAACTCAATTCCAACCCCATAGGAACCTAAATTAAGGTACCCTAACCCTAGTACATCACCTCTAGACCTCCTTACAGACCTAATTAAGTCTTCAGTAAACCTAATTGACTTGGATCTTAGTCAATTCTATTAATCTATTCAATTGGACTCATTAAATCCAATTGAGCCCTGATTTCAGCACACATTGTCCAATTGGACTTAGTGAGAGTCCAATTGAACTAGACCTACCTTAATTGTGTTGTTTTACTCTCAATTAGGGTTTCACACATCCAATTAAACTTGTATCAAGTTTAATTGCATTTTACCTTAATGAATTAGGGTTTACAACAATAATTTGAGACCTACCTTGATTTAAACCCACTAGAACCTAACGTAATCAACCTAGCCACCTAGGTTTCGACCCACACACACCCACACACACCATCTACATGAAAATACCTAGCCTAGAGTTCTCTAGAACTCTCTACCATGTGTTGTTGCCTTGGTTGCTAAAAATAGCAATCAAGATGCATTCAATTTTTAGACCCACCAAATGTGGATCTGAAAACCACCCATCCATCCTCTCTCTCACTCTCCCACGAGCTCCCACCATAGGCCTCTCTAGAGAGTTCCACACTTCTCTAGAGAGGCTCCCTCGGGTCTACTTAAAGGACCTTTGGGTGGCCATTTGCACACATCTAGCCTTCCATCTAGTTTAAGCTTCATTCCACCTCCATTACTCCACGATCATCTCCACGAGCACACCATGGCATCCCCATCACCTCCACACCAGGCCTAGATCACCTCCAACCCTCTCCAAGGGTCGGCCTAAGCACCATTGGCCGCCCCTCCTCCTCTCAACCAAGTCAAAGGCCATCAGAGCCACCTCCGAATGCCATTATTTCTATTAGCTAAGTAGCGTAGTTTTTCATAGATTAATGCTTTACTACTGCTTAGTAGTGTAGCTCTATATTCTCCCCCAATGATGCATGCATAATCCCCCCATAGATTCATGTATGCAGTCGTTTTCTATTAGCTAGTTTATTGCTTTCAAGCTTTCCTATACAAGCTTTCCACAAGCTTCACTCTGTAGCCACCATGATGCAATCAATGAAATCATCTTTTATATATCTCTATGTCTACATGTGAAAATCACCATGAGCTGATTGCCATATTTCCTTGTGATTAAAGTTGCATGCGCGAAATTTGTAGTCTTTTGCAACTATGCATGTCATGCATCAATACTAATTATTGTAAACTGGGATGCATTTTTGAATAAGTAGAGAGAGCTAGATCGAATTCAAATCTACATTTTCTAAACGCCTCCTAGAGGTGAACGACCAGGACTCAAGTCTTGTTATTTTATAAATTATTTTTTAGGAGCATTTTCGCGCATTATACTGCGACGAGATCTCTGTTTTCAAAACATGTGCTAGAATCACTATCTGTTAAATATCTCCTCCATCCACCGCACTACATATTGTACACAATTGGTGCTCATTGGATGCTGGTCGCACGTGTTTCATGTGTTAGAAATTTGGGTTACAAGTAACCCGTCGTCGTAGTTGCAAAGCACGTCGATTAGATAAAATTTATATCGAAACTCCAAGGGAGTCTTGAGTCAAACACAGGGAGATGACGCTTACTTTAAGTGAAAACCATGCTTTGTTTTGTTTCTTTTTAGTATTTTAGGGTTTTGTTATTTTTTTTGTATTTTTGTAAGAAGAAAACAAGCAAACAAATCACAAGATAGAGATGGAACAAAAATGGTATAGATATCACTTCAATGTCTATTACAATCAACTATGAAAGCATAAAAAGAGACGGGGTGAGAGGAAATCTCTCGAATCAGCTATTCGGCGAGACGACGGTGCATGGCGGAAGCTCGAACGAAGGAGGTGAGGAGCAGGACGATGAAGTTGAGATGTAGGAGGACGTCGGGTTGAGGAAAGCTTCAGCGTGGCTCCGAAATGGAGGTGAGAAGACAGAGATGATCTCCTACCAGAGTGGAGGTGGGAGGACGGCTTCAAGGCGACCTATGAATGGGGATGGGAAGTTGGAGTATTTGGTGGGGCAGAGGTTCACTAGACTAATAGGCACCTTGGGAGCTTGAGAACAAGCTCTAATGGAGCATTGGTAGGCTTGCTAGAGCTTGGGAGTAAATGGGATTAGAGTAGGTAGAGATGACTTGGAAGGGAGGGGTGTAGGTCCTTTTATAGTGGAGGAAAAGAGGTAAAAATAGGTATGGGACCATTAGTGACATCTAGACCATCGCTAGAAGCGTCGCTGTAGGCAGCTCATGCTTGCTCATGCCTGCTCACGCCCACAGTTGGCTTTGATGGCATGCAAAGAATTAGCAACGGCTATATGCGTCGCTGTAGGTCCATCTCATGCATCGCTGTATGGCAGCTCATGCATCGCTAGCGCTATGCTCCCCGTAGCCACGTGATCGTTTGGGCCATGCACGTGGCACAGTTTGGGTCGTCCATCTTCTTGTTTTAGGGGCTGCTACAGAGGTCGAATTGAGTTGATTTTCACGTCATTAGGCTGCGATCGTCGACCCGAATCCATCCGCGCGGATGGATTTGTCATTTGAAGCTCTGAATTATGTCTCCTAGTCCCTTGGCCATTGATCTTCCTCGGACTGCATGTGGTGCTACGGGACTCCGATTGTCGTCTTGATCAGATCCGTACGGCTGGATCGTCAGTCTGAGGATCCAAATAAATATCCTTCTCTCCTACCCACAAAAAGGATGTAATTAACCTAAATTATATACAACTACTCTAAATGCAAAATGATGCATGCTATGCAATATTTATAACATCAAATGCAAATCTAAGCCTAGGAACATACATGAATAGTCATTTTACCTTCAATAAATGTGTTTACATCATACCCCCATGCCTATCTTTTGCTAGTCCCTAGCAAAATTAAGCTATATGTTATGTATAATAGCAGAATTAGGGTTAGATCGCTTAGGCCTAAGTCGTTTATTAACAATAGAAAATTTCAACTAAGGTCTTAAACTACGAAAACTCAACAGTACCCGGGTGCTTGCCAAAATGCAGACCGCCCAAGTCCTCGCCTTATTTGAAAAGGGAAGATACATTTTTTTTATTATTTTTCTTCTTTTCTAATTTTTTTGTACTTTTGGAGTTTGAGAATTCCGAGATAACTTTTTACAACTACCCAACTCACCCAAGACTCAAAAAGGACTCTAAGTGCTAAGCATCTTGTGAAAATAGTGAAAGACTCACTTGACGGCCATTAAAATGGACTTCGAGTTTCTACGACCCTAGGCGACCTTGCCTAGAGGTTTATCTTTTCTATTGATAACTTTCTCCCTACTTCTTTTATTTATAGGGTCAACACAAGGGCAAACCCAATGTATATCTCCCTGGTTTATTCTACTCTCCCACTTCTTCCCTAAGTGTTTTGGGACTTATTGTGCATTTTTTTTTGTGAGCTGGGTTCTTGACAACCGGCTGATGAGCTGTTACCACTGACAACTTGCAAGCCATACTCGTGCAGTGAAGTGTGGTTTTATTTATTTTTTTATTTTCTTCTTTATATATATATATTTTTCTTTTCTTTTTGAGTGTTTCATTTTTTTCTTTTTTTCTAAGTAGGTGGCTTCCCTGATCTAAGATTTACCTAATGGCAGTACAACGAAAATGGTCTTGTGGCTAGGCTCTGGACAACTGGTCGATGAGTTGTTACCACCGGCAACTTGCCAGCCACACCACCCAAGTCAGTCCATTAGCTATCCAATTTTCGTAAAAATCATCGAAAAGTGAGTCATTGCGAATAGTGTGTAGATGCTTAGGCTTAAAGTCCCCCTAAATTAAAGGGCGGGTTGATAAGTCGCATACTTATCATCCCAATTTATTAGCCAAATTAAAAATGAATTTGAATTGATAAGGACTCGAGACTAGGTCCACATTCGAGTGAATACCCGGGCTAATTAAGCCCAAAGACCAGAAGAGTCTAAGTGTTTAGGTCCTCTCGTATCATTTCCTAAAGTTAATAACTTCCAAATGCCTAAGTTCTCTTTTCCTAATTTCTTTCTTTTTATATCTTTTTCAAATTTTCAATGTTTTTTTTTAAAGAAACTAAAAGAATTTCTACAGAGTTAACAAAATGATTTCAGGATTAAGTATCCACCCCCTCATGCCTAAATGATGCAATGTCCTCATTGTAAAAAAAAAGATATGAAAAGGGTGGAGTAAATAGAATATCACTTGAGTGTCGTGAAAATCTGGTCAGCACCGCAGAGAGAAGAGTGTATACACATGTGCTAAGTTTAATGCCTTAAGTTAGGCATAACATACATATAAAGAAAAAATTGAGAATTCACAAGTGCGGGTCAGAATCAAAATAAAAATATTGATCCTGAAACCTGCCAGCAGAAGATGTCCACAGACGTGGACCAGATTATGGTGCAAACCCATGCCCTAGGGTTGAGTGGTTCTCAGGTTCTGGATGAAAATCACCCAAAACCAAAGGTTGTTAAGATTACGGGTGCGGGTCAGAATCAAAATAAAAATATTGATCCTGAAACCTGCCAGCAGAAGATCTCCACTGACGTGGACCAGATTATGGTGCAGACCCATGCCCCAGGGTTGAGTGGTTCTCAGGTTTTGGATGAAAATCACCCAAAACCAAAGGCTGTTAAGATTACGGGGTCGGGCCTACAGTTTTAGGGTGTGCAACCCAAGACCGAAATGGCGGACAATAGGTAGATCTGGTTCACTAGTTTCAGATGTCCACTTAACATTCAGCTCAGAAAAATAATTAGTTATTCCAGGCTTGGGTCGCACGTGAAAGATATCATAAGGGTCCGTAAAGAAGATAGGTGGATTCAAGTTAATAGGTACCCTTATATCCAAAATCATAGTTCCCTCAGAATTAGCCTCCCATATTTTTATTGCCAAATTATCATCCTCTAAAATCAAGTGCTTAAGCTCCAGGACCTCCAAATCGTTGTATACCCCATCTAAAGTGCCCAAGTTCAACAATTACAGCTGAATTAGGATTGAATTGGGCGTAATGATCTCAGAAGTTAGCTCTTCAGAGTGTAGATGAGGACCGGGGTCACTGATTGAATCATCAAGATTCAGATCCTCCAAGTTAACCCCAATCGAATCCAAATCTTCAATGAACGGGCTATCAAATGGTTCATTAGATTCCTCATGCTCGTTTGTCTCACTAAAATCATTTTCCTTATGTTCAAGTGAGACTTCACCTAAAGATTCTTCACCCTTAGAGTCAAAGAATTGATGATCCTCATTTATATATGTCCCAAAATCATAAATCATTTCATGATCCAAGGAGACAATTTTCTTCGTTTCCTGACTTGGGGATCTCGGGTGAATCAATCGGCTCATCCTCAAATGGTTGCTCTAGCCCAACCTGGTCATCCCTAGTCTCAGAAAATGTATCCCCCCGACAGGCACCTGAGCAGGTTCAGACATTTGCTCTCTTGAAGGGGTTTCATCTTGAGAATCATCCCAAGATTTGACTAGGGCAACCAAAAATTTCATCCTCAACCTCGACAATTTCCCAAGAAGAAACTCACCTAAGTCCCTATCCCTAATACTTTGGAGCAAATCCAATAGAGAACTATTAAGTTCATCAATCATTTTGATCATAGGCTCTAGTGCTTCAGTGCATGGTGTTGGCTGAGCTTCTAACGATTGTATAGTGTTCCGCAAATTAGCCAACACCGTATCCTAGATCTGGTTCACCTGAATCGACTGGTTTGGTTCAGGTTTGGGTGGTTTTGGGTTAAATCTAGGAGAGTTAAGATGTTGAGGTTCTCGGATTCCTCCCTAATAGTAGGTCGTCTCGGGTTGTTCAAAGAATGGTGATGACCTATTTTCAATGGAATACTGGAGAGGGTAGGTGTTATAATCATTATATCCTTCTTGATTGTAGATCGGGTTGGTTTGGTGATCAAAGGATGAAGATCTATAATCATTGTAACTCTGGGAAGGATAATAATCATAGTCTTGTTGTCTAGGGTTAGGCCCTGGACATTGAGGTCCAAATTCATATCCCCACTCAAAGTCATCTCGGCTGGTGGATGGGTAATTACAAGTCAAGTCGGGATAGTAATCATCTTGGGGATAAGTGGTGGTAGGAGGATAGGATTGGAAATGTGTGTAAGATGTGGAAGGGTACATGGTGAAGTAAGGAGGGAAATCAGAAGAGAAAGGAGCCCTGCAATATAAAAATACAAGCTTGTCCTTAGGTTGGGTAGCCTAAAGGTCTACAGACTCTCAGAATCCATCCTAAGATTATGGACGATTTACTGTACTTATGTCCAGGCAATCCAACCAGTTAGAAGGAGGAACTGGGGAGAAGGTTCTTCCTTTGGCTTGCATCTCCAGTTCCTAGTGTACCCTCCAGCTGTGGTCGTTTGATGCTACTCCCCTAGCTAGACATCAGATTGACTAGTATAAGTAGGTTAATCGTGAACAATCTCAATCTGGATCTCTACGAGCGAACCAATCCTTAGGGCCAACGTCTAATCAATTTTAGTTAGACTTGGGACAATGGTGCTTCAGGAATGTGATGGGCCCTTTAGATGGGTTGTGCCCTTAATGATCTGTTAAAATGTGTGTGCGTGCACAGCCAGGGTTTTCAAACAAGGTTATTTGATGATGTGTCTTTTAGGGTTCAACCTTGTTTAGTAGCTTTTAGGATTTAATCTTTAGGTATATTCAATCAAGGTTTAGTAGAACACTCCAAGTTTTGAAAACACGGGTGATGATATGTTCCTTTAAAAATAAAAAATAATGTGGAGTGCCTGGTTCAACCCTAAGAATCAACCTTAAGTGGCAAGCTACTGATGAATCGCTTTTAATTTGAGTGGTGCTGCCCAAACAAATCAATCAATTGGCCTATTAGCACCACAGATTAAGGCACACAAAAAAAGTGATTAACCTAATATGATTTCTACTCTTTTATGTGTTGAATTCGTGTACTAGTTCCATAGGTCAGAACCCTGGTTGAGTAGATGAAAATCAAGTCAAGTTATGTGCCTTTGATGTGGGTGTATAAAGTGTGTAAATTGATTCATCCCACAAAAAATATATTTTTGTTTTTTGTTTTCATAAGATATGGGTGAGATGGGTGAAGGTGGCAAACAAGACAAACAAAGTCTATCCTAGGGTTTATGCAAACACCAAACTAGATTAGGTCTTGGTTATGAGTGTGGCGAAATGAACTAGTGGTGGAAAATGTGGGGGACACTTACAGAGTACTCTACCTGCACTTTACTCTAGTCTACCGCACTTGGATCTCCATGCTAGGGTACTTGCACGACAGTAGATCAAAGACAAATGGGGTTAGTGCTATGTAAATGTAAAGAAGCGCAATAAACAATAAAGTAAATTCCATTGCCTCCCTAGCAATGGTGCCAAAATGGTCGCACATGTTTCGCGTGTTAGAAATTAGGGTTACAAGTAACCTGTCATCGTAGTTGCAAAACACGTCGATCAAATAAAATTTATACCAAAACTCCAAGGGAGTTCCGGGTTAAACACAGGGAGGCGATGCTTACTTTAAGTGAAAACCACGCTTCGTTTTGTTTCTTTTTAGTATTTTAGGGTCTTGTTATTTTTTTGTATTTTTGTAAGAAGAAAATAAGCAAACGAATCACAAGATAGAGATGGAACGAAAATGGTATAGATATCACTTCAATATCTATTACAATCAACTATGAAAGCATAAAAAGAGAGGGGGGTGAGAGGAAATCTCCCGAATCGGCTGTTCGGTGAGACGACGGTGCTTTGGCGGAAGCTTGGACGAAGGAGGTGAGGAGCGGGAAGACGAAGATGATCTGCTACCAGAATGGAGGTGGGAGGATGGCTCCAAGGCGACCTATGAATGGGGATGTGAAGTTGGAGGAGTATTTGGTGGGGCAGAGGTTCGCTAGACTAATAGGCGCCTTGGGAACTTGAGAATAAGCTCTAATGGAGCGTTGGTAGGCTTGCTAGAGCTTGGGAGTAGGTAGGAGTAGAGTAGGTAGAGATGGCTTAGAAGGGAGGGGGTGTAGGTCCTTTTATAATGGAGGAAAAGAGGCAAAAATAGGTATGGGACCATTAGTGACATCTAGGCCGTCGTTGGAAGCGTCGCTGTATGCAACTCATGCCTGCTCACGCCCACAGCTATCTTTGCTGGCACGTGAAGAATTAGCAATAGCTGTAAGCGTCGCTGTAGGTCCAGCTCATGCATCACTGGTGCTGTACTTCCTGTCTTTGCCGCACGTGCGCGCCCGCCCACACGCTGGCGCTACACTGTGCGCATGCGTGCCTACGCATGCGTGAGCGCACCCGCGCTGCTACATGTGTGCGGTGGCACGTGCGTGGGCTGGGTGGCTTGGGCTGCACTACGTGGCGCAGTATGGGCCGTCCATCTTCTTCTTGTTGTAGGGGCTGCTATAGAGGTCGGATTGAGTCGATTTTCACGCCGTTAGGCTGCGATCGTTGACCCGAATCCATCTGTGCAGTTGGATTTGTCATTTGAAGCTCCAAATTATGTCTCCTAGTCCCTTAGCCGTTGATCTTCCTTGGACTGCATATGGTGCTACGGGATTCCGATCGAGGCGATTTCAGAGGCGTTGGACTCCAATCGTCATCTTGATCAGATTCGTATGGCGGATCATCAATCCGAGGCTCTGAAATAAATATCGTTCTCTCCTAACCACAAAAAGGATGCAATTAGCCTAAATTATATACTCTTCTAAATGCAGAATGATGCATGCTATGCCATATTTATAATATGAAATGCAAATGTAAGCCTAGGAACATGCATGAATAGGCATTTTACCCTCAATAAATGTATTTACATTAGATGCCACTATGGTGAGCTCTTATCAGTTACTAATCGGAAGTTTTGTAGTTGAATGGGATGCAGTGTTTGCAAGTATCTTAGCATAACCACAATCTGTACAATATTTTTCTCTATCAGTTCAATTACACAAGCTTCATTTAAATGATCCAAGAAGAAAAATGAATTAATAAATTTGTACCATTGCATTGACAAACTGATCCTCTTGATGTTGGTCACACCCATAACACCTCTTCAGGATGCTGTTGTAATTTATTATGTCCATGGAACTCATCTTGAACTCCAATAAGTGTTAATGGTTTGACCTATTCATGGGCACCAACAGTCTCTCGCAGACTTTGAGTTCCTCCTTCTCATATGACATGAATTGAATGGCTTGCTACTCCTCTCCAACAGCCATTCGATTTGTCACCCAACAAGACATTATATGGATTTTCCCCTTCAGCTCAGGTGACAAACCATCAACCCAAATATGTGCCATTGAATTTATGAACTGCATTTTCAAAAGAAACATATCATTACCCTATATAATGTAATTTCTTACTCTTTAATTTAATGATTCGTAGAAGCTTTTTGTAACTCAGCTATTGTGAATGAACTTTTCTTCAAAATGTTGATAAGCATTTCCTTACTTACAATGACATTTTGGTTGGGTGTTGTCCACACTGGTTTGGATTTCCACTTCCTCGAGAATATGAGCTTATCCACCACCTCTCTTTAATCTCCATTCAAAGAATCAAGTAATGCCACGTCGAGTCCCTTGATTCTCCTATATTTGGCTTTCGGATTTGTGTGGTTCCTTTCTTTTGCCACACCTTCTCTTTACCCTGCATTTCAGATTTCTCACTTCTTTCCTCTGCTCTTTTTGATTCATTACTCTCTGATGTCTTGATCTTTATTCTCTTTATCATTGAAGGCACCTTCTTTGTTGACTTCTCCGCACTTCATTTTCTCTTGACCTGCAACAGACAAATACACACAGTACATATGTTTACCTAAGTTAACATTGATTCATTATACAAATTATCATCGTCAATCATCAGTAACAGCATGACATCAACAACATCTATTCTATCTGCCATTGGCATTTCACCATCTGCTTTTGGCAGTAGCAGTTGAAACGTCAACACATCTACATTCTATGGACAACACAATGTTGTGACGTTGACATATCCAATGTCAGGATATTACCATAATACCGCCAGCATTATGGTAATATCTGCTGTTAGCATTTCTCCAATTTAGGGTGCTGCAATCAGCACCCTAAATGCCTGCCATTGCAGGGCTTACATTATGCATCTACCAATCAAATAAGTAATCAGTCTTCTTGTAATAAATTGAATTGGCTTGTGGCATACCCTTTCTGATAGTGGTTTGTTGTCATCTTGGTCCTTTGCATCCTTTTCATCGAATAAATCTAATACCTCATCAGTCAATCCCTCCTCTCTTCTTTGCACCATCTCAGTACCAAGCTCTTTGGGTCTTGTTGACATTTCACCCTCTTCCTCGCCCTCCCTCATCTCTAAAATGCCCATCAATTCCATAATCCGTGTGTGAATTTGCTTGGTGGAGTGACCATTGACTTTGGTTCGCTACATACCATCATTGATTGTTCTACGAAGCCATGTTCACTACATTTCCCCACATCCCCTTCAAGTGAACAACCTTCTACATCGTGCTTCATCTTCGCCTCCTTTTGCAACTCCTCGATGGTTGCAGTTAGCTAAAGGTCGAAGTTCAGGATGCTCTCATTTATGTCTCCCCCCAGTAGTTGCTGCTCTCTATTAATTGGGTCTAGTGATTCTTTTGACGTTTGTTCTACTGCTTTTTCCTTCCCCATTTCATCTTCCTCTACCTTAGCCGCATTATTTTCCTTAACGGATAAAATTTCATCCATTATTTCTATCTATTCCAGTAGCGCCTTCATCTTGTCTGACAAATTTAGTGACATTGATGGGTCATTTGTGCTTGAAGTAATTCTGATGATTGACGGTGACCCATGCCCCCTGCTCATTTCTTCACTCCTTTGATTGCTTCTTGCCACTGCCTTTGATTTCGCAACATTCTCCTCGAATGCCACCTACGTTATAGGGTACAATGTCAGTCAAGATATGCAAAGCATTGAAGAATGTTACGCATAGTTAAGAAAACCATATTTACCTTCTTTACATCTCCCCTTTCCATAACCAACTCCTCCATTTGTTCTTGCATGTTGTTGTATTGCTCTTCAAGGTGCTTCATCTGAGACTGAAGCCTTAGGATTTCTTCATCTTTCTTAGCCAACTCCCATCTCATTTGTTCAACAACCTCATCTTTTTCCAACGACCAATGAATCTTCATTATGCCCTGCTGCTTCCAATTTCATCAGTTATTCATCTGGTGCATTCGGTACTTCATCATTATAGTTTGCAGGTGCCATTGGCAAATGAGTGGATGCCATCGGCACATCCTCTCCATCACCCACAGATGCCTCTTGCATCTGTGCCATACCCTCACCATGGGCTCTCTCATCCCTACATCTGGTAGTACCACCTCCACACCATTCAGTATTTGGAAAGGTTTGATATTGAAATCCCTCCTAATCAATGACTTCAGTGTCAGTTTCTTCCTCTTCAAAACATCAGATACTGCAGTGTTCACGTTCCACTTTCTTGATAGTGGGTATGCATTCAAATATTTTGGATTAAAAATATTCAATTGCTCACACAACCACAATTGCATCAATTATAAACGAGGCTATTGTTTCCGATTCTCGTATAATATAAAATTTAAATCAATGAATCTCATTATAGTAAATTAATAGACTTACTGTCATCAGTGGTGTGTAGCCTTTCAGATATCCTATGTTTCGACCCTCCTCCACATTGCTTACGGTATAGTTGAACACGGAGTGGATGTGTTCATGAATAGGCCTCGACTAAGCATATCTACCTAATTCTTCTACCCTCATAACATAATGGAAAAAACCCTTGTAAATTTATGATTTCCAAATGGAAACAAGAATGAATGAAACAAATTATGAGTAGCATTTGTAGCTGCTCCTTCCTTATTTGCTCCTTGTCCTCTGCATCATTCTCTATGCTGACTAGCCTTTTTAGTGCCAACTTTACATTAATGACTATCAGCTTACCATTTGGAAAATGCTTCTTCTTGAATTCAGCACCCTCATTCATCCCAATCCTAACTTAACATCTTCTCCTTCTAAGCTAAGCCTGATAATCAGAGCGACATGCTTAGAAAGGAACTTCAAGTTCCTCTTACCTATTTTGAAAGATTTTGCACTCTTCTTGTAGCACATTACTAGCTGATAATATATGTGAATGTCCTTCTTCGGATACTTGCAACATGCAAGGATTGCGAATGGTGTGGCCATGAAGGACTCTTGTAGATGACGTGGGCATTGCTTCATGAACACATCTTCAAAATTTTTGTACGAGCAATGTGCATTGAGCTTTTCCAATCATCATAAGCTTTCTTCTCTTCTTCCTCTCTTTCAACTTCATCCTCATAATCCTCATCCTACTCCTGCACCTACTTTCCCTTCCCCCTATTACTTAGTCTAACCCTCCATTTCAACTTGCCTTGAGCATCTTCATCAACCTCCCCATCCGTGCCAATAGCATTAGACATTTTGCCAATAGCCTTAGACAAAACATCTCCCCCACTGCCACCTAGACCTAACTTCTTAATCGCAGCTAGCCATGGTTTGCGAATTACCTTGGTTTTCATCTTGCTCCCTCTATGCCTGAGTCTCTTTTTCACTCCCTTATCCCCTTCTTTAGTAGGTTGCTTTTGTTGCAATTTCTTTATCTCCCTCTTCTTCTTCTTCACTTCCCTACTTGGCTCACTGGGAACTTCCACTCTTTTCCCCTTCCCTACTCCTTTCATTTTTCCTTTTTCTTCTTCTTACCCTCTTTCTTATGTGGCCTCTTAAAGTGTTCATCCTCAGATATCAATGCTTCCCCTTCTTTTACATTGATATGTTTCCCAGCAGTATAAATCTCCCCTCTAATAGTGGGATTCCTTTCAGCATCCTCACTTACTACATTATCTACAGATTTATTTCTAAGATTAGATGAAAACTACTAACTAGCAGTGCCATTCGTTCAGCGAAACCCACATAAAAAAGTACATGATTCCAACCATATTCATTCATTTATTATAGGACAAAATAACTTACTTAACCCTACACAAGAAATATGGAAAATCTCTAAATAACCCTAACCAAGAAATATGAAACAATTCCTAAATAGCTTATACTTGACTTTCCTGGTATTGTAGAAGGTTGGTTATTGTATTCTACATCTGTTACTTCTTATGCCACTAACACCAATCTCACCTGCCTCATGCACGATGGGTTCGTCATTTAGTGTAGCCATCTTCCCTTCATCAAAGGGAGAACCCCCTCCTTCGATCGATCGGAGTGTTCATCCTCAGATGCTACCCTCAAATCCATGATCCCCTCCACCTTTTTGGTATCTTCCCTCTCTCTCCTTGCCTTATAGTCCCAGTTGATGCTGAAGGCAGCTTGGGTCTCAACTACACTTGCAGTCACTTCATCAGCTATGCTTACACGATCACTGCTTCCCTCGACTGGACACGTGCTTCTCGAGGGGAGGTTGTTCTCATAGAAAGCTAATGCCCTAGCAGAAGGAAGCGACAAGTTAGCCTTTCCAAAATAAGGATACACAGATATGATTTAGATTTTGACCTACTGCCAAGCACTCACCCTTGATGTTTGCACTTGAAGACCCTCTTGAATCTTGTCGCTTCTTCTTCAGTCCTTTCAGCTTCCTCATCTATTGGCATGCTTGCCATCCCTTCATTTAACTCAAAAAGGTAACTTGACTTCGGGTAAAGGGGTCGCTTCTTTAGACAACGTCCAATGTTTAGCATTAAATTAGGTTTTGCTTTGCGGTTTATTTAGTAACTACAGGTACATGCAGTTTCCCCATTATCTCTCTCCATTCCTTTTTTGTGTTACACAACCATTCGTTTGCATTTGAATTTCAAACCCCCAACCGTCATTGCTCTTGTGGCATATTACACAGTTACCAAACCAATTTAAATGCACCTGCCATTTCTTCAGCCATAAAAATTATCCTTTTAATGCCATCGGCACCATACCTCCAATCCTTTCTTACCACAATAATGCCGCCGGCACCTTCTTGGACTTCATGCAGTAACATGACACTGATTATGCAGCAATCATAGGACTTAAATAACCTAAATTGAGTTAGAACTTAGCATAATTCATGTATTAGTAGCATACCTTGCATCTTTCCTGTTTTACTTAGATATTCATGAAATAATGCTATAACAATGTACTGATTAGTATATTATTTGGTTTATAGGTATTAAAAGCTCAGAAGATGGCCTGAAGCTGGATCTGAAGCAAGATAGAGGATATAGCTTGCAAGCAGAGTGTTTACGTGAAATCGTTGATGTTTAGAAAGTGCATCGTAGTATAGTCGACAAATCACACAAAACACTTAAATTTATAAACTCTAAATCAATTTGGAGTCCAAGGTCATTTGCAGAGAGCAAAAATGGCAATTCAATTCACTAATCAAAATTTACTTCAAAAAGATATGCAAATATGATCAAAACTTTGCTCAAAATAAATTAGAATAGTATATCAATGAAGCCATGTATGAGAGTGCAAAACGATTGGGTTAAAATGGTGATTTGACTCTCCAAATTAACCCTAATGTTTAACCTCACAATTACCTCAAATATTTCAACAGTATTTCTTAACCACTTAAGAGCAATTTCCATGTCAGCAAATGTATCAATCAGAATCAAAGCAAGTAGCCTATCAGACATCAAGACAAGGCCTTAGACATCTTAAACCAGCATAGCTCACAAGGGATGAAGCCTTTCCTTAAGCCTTAGAGAACCAACAGAGGCACAGCAGCAGTAGAGTACCGATCAGAGGCACAAGGGCCTCTTCAGTGACTAATTGTTGAGAGAGAGGGCAGGCCCTTCTCAGTAGAGCAAAACCCCCCTCCCCCCTTCTCTCTTTGATTCTCTTCTCAAAGCTCGAATTAGACCTGAGTAATCGGATCCAATGCCCAGACCCGCCAGTGTGTATGGCGAGCGAGGGCGTGCGTATGCACATGGAGAGGGACCTCACCCCGTGCTTATTGAGGCAACGGAGTAACAGCGCAAATATCTTTTATATGCTGTTAGGTGCTCAAAACTTTCCGATGTGAGACTATAGGGATCAGTTTTTTCCTTCACGTAGTAGCAGTTGCTGTTGCCTTTGATTGGGGTGGAAGATGACCCCTATAGTTGCAATTGAGGATCTGGGAAGACTCCTGGAGATGTTCCGCAACACCTGGGAGTTGTAGCGATGATGAACATGGCAGGAAGATGGCAAATGGAGCCGGAGGAGCAGGTAGCAGTGACGGTGCTCTGGTGGTGACCTGAAACGGAGAATACGGCCTCTTGGCCTTGTCATAATAGCTCAGGAGGATCTCCTGAGTAAGGCGAAGGTGATGGTGGGTGTTGCATGTGGTAAGTCCACTTCAGTGGACCATTATTTGGCGTAAGTACTCTTTAATTATCTGATCTTAGTTTCTAATTAATTAGGAGTTAAATGATAATTCATCTTAGTCTGCATATAATTTTATCCACCAAGTTCACAGCATATGGTTATGATAATTTGTATTGTTGAATGCAGGCTAGGTGCAAGAGTCGGACGTCCATTCTGCTTCTATAAGATGTCTACAGCTTAGATCAGACGTCTGGAAACCGCCATCGTAGACCCCCTGATTCTACACTTTTTAAAACGTCTGGAGTTCAGACCAGATGTCTGATGACGTTACCGCAAGGCTTATCTTGCCATTCCAACCACTCACGATCTTCGTCGAGTGGTTGGAGAAGCTTGCGGCCGAAGGAAAAATAGACAGAGAAGTTTTTAAAAGAGGAGGGCCGGCCATCTACAGAGATCATCTTCTTCCTTGGACCTAGACCGTGCACATAGAACGAACACCATGCCTTAGTGTGCAACATGGCTTGAAGTGCACTACGTCGACCCTACACCACTGTGGCCTGCCCTCGACTTGTGGTGCTCTGTGAGAGAGAGCATCACCACCACCATCATCACCTACCCCTCACCATCACCACCCTAACCTTCTCCACCGAAAATACCCCCTCGCCGTAGACCACCATCACCACTTCCATCCCTTAGCCACCGCAGACCACCATAACCACTGCCAACCCCGAGTCGCCGCAGCCGCTCTCACCCGTTCACCACAATAGCTGCCCTCACCCGCTCGCGAATCCACACCCTCATCCATTCCCACCACTGCCCCCTCCTTTTCTTCTTCTCGTTCATTTTTCTTCTACTTCACCTAATCCCTTCCCCTGCAACTTCACAAAAGAACCCAAAGTTGCAGCCCCCTCCTCGCTTCATGCGGCCAAGTCCCTTACAACCAATCTCACCATCAACCTCACTGTTCTCCTCGCCTCACACCCATGGCCCCCGTGAGACTACCAGACACCCTCAACGACCTCCTCGTGCACCTCCTACAGTCACCATCACCGGTGACCTCTCTCCCTACATGCACGGGCTGCCGCAAGAGATCCTCTGTTTTGGATCTAATTAGAAATTACATTCTTGCCAATGATGAAATCTGAATTTCCATTTAATATTTGAATTATTGCGGAAATTGCAGTCGGGCCCTTCACGTTCTCAGTTTTTCTGTGATTCTCTCATTGAATAACTATCTCCCCAATCTATGAGCAGCATATATGTTTCATGTTATGATCACATATCTGACCATCATATTTTGATAAATTTGTGAGTTTATTTGATTCGTACCTCCTTGTGGATATGACATCTTTACTGTGATTTAATTTGATATTTATTTTAATCCTTGATCGAGAGATTTTCCACCACATAAAATACTATAACGAGACATTTTTTATTGTTAACTCTTTAATTAAGCGAGAGTCTCCTCATCAACGTGTGGTGAGGAGGCGTGTGTGTGTATGGCGAGGACGGAGAAGCTACGTGAAGGTGAGGGTGTTTGGCAGGGGTATGGAGTGGTCAATAGCCCTAATATTGTTAGGGCTTTTGATCGAAGGGCTATGGCAGAGCTTCTGGAAGTTGTGGCTAGTGGAATGACGTAGCAAAGCGGGCGTGTGAGCTCGCCAGAGGTATGCTTGCACTGGGGAAGGTGACGGTGGGACGGGCGTAGCGGTGAGCAATCCTAAGTGTTGAGCTGTAAAACGAGTCAGGGGGAGGAGAGGAATCGAAGAGGAGTGGTTGTGGACAAGGTGAGAGTGGAGATGGTGCTGGCTATGATTGGCTGGTGCCGAAGACAAAGAAGCTTTAGAGATGAGATGGCAACGAGGAAGGGATCAGCGACCTCCTCGTAGGTATGGCCAGGTGCGGAAGGAAGAGAGAAAGCTTTTCTCGTTGCCTATGGTATGTGGCAGTGGGTGAGGAAGTCGGAGAGAGGAGGTCACTAGTGCGAGCTTGGAGCATGCCAAAGGTAGAAGAAGGAGGTTTCTAGGCCAAAAACTCGCTAAGGAGCAAGGCCTTACGAGGAGGGTTCTTTTAAAGGTCCAAGGGTGGCTTCCAAGCTTGGGAAGAAGCTGGAGAAGCTCGAAATTTTGGGGAAGAAGATCACTGAAATCCTTACATTTGCATGACCTTCAGGGCCCAAATCAAGGTCCAAGATGTGGTTCAATTGATTAGGAAAGTTCTCAGGATCAATCCCTTCAATTTTGGAGGGATTTGGTCGAGAAATCAGGGAGAAATCCTAGATTGAAGCTTGGCTACTTTGGGTTCACACTATTAATGGCGGTAGGGATCTCTTTGAAGAGAATGATGAGAAGTTAGGGGGCTAGATGTAAAGACTTCGAAACCTAAGGGGCAAAATATAAGAAATAGTGTTTTGAAGGGCTAAATTGCAAACTAGGTCAAGATGGATTTGATTGGGTCCAAATTTTGGTATAAACCTAATTTAGACCCAAGGAATCTAATGGTAAAGTCGGATTTCAATTTTGACCAAGTTTGACTAGGAAATTTGCATAAAAATTCAAATTAGGGCAAAATTCCATTTGAGACTATTCAAGGCCAAAATAGGTTTAGTGGTCAAACCAAGGGTACCAAACCACTTAAAATATTTTTATATGAATTTTAGGAGGTTTAGATGAATTTTATCCTGACCAAAACCTCTTTAATTTAAGAGGGTCTGAAATTACGATTTTTGTGTGTTGTTGTAGTTCACGAAATGTGTGAAACATTGTTTCTGATAATGTTGACCCACTTTTTGGACTTGTAAGCTCATTCAACCTTCATTTAACCCCTGAGTGTCCCTGTGGTTAATTTGTGTTTGAGATGTGCTGTTAAAATTGCAGAATTAACCCTGATTTCCTATTTTCTTTTCAAATCAGAATATTATGGAATTATGACCCTCAGATGATTAGGTAGGAGCATTTATCCATTAACCCTGACTAAAAGTGGCTAGTTAGGGCCTATGATGGTGTTCCCATCACAGATCTAGAGTAGAAGCCTTGGAATAAAGCTACTTAAGTTGAAGACATAATGTAGGGAAGAGATATACTACATTACTTATAGGATTTTAATGTCTAAATTGAATTATGAAGAACATAGGACATCCCTACACATATCCCTAGCCTTAGGATAGCCTTAGACACCCTCCTAGACCTTAGACACCTTCCCATTAGGTCACCTTAGCCTAAAACATGTCAAAACCTACATTCTAGCCCACCTTTGGACATCCAGGTAGGATGCTAAACATCCAAGCTCCTTAAATTCCACCCGCAGGACTTAGATCCTAATCTGCTGCAAAATTGGATGTCCAGACAATGTGTGAGACATCCGATTTCTACAGAAACCAAGACTGAACCTAAACTCCATATTGATTCAATATTGGATGTCCAGACTAGGGACTTAGACTTTTGATTTTGAAGTATAAGTCGTTTGATCTTCAGATCAGAATTCTGGAACCCTTCTCCTATTTTCATTTTTGGAATCAATACTAGATCTTGATTTCTAAGGCCTCTAAACCCAATCCTACACCCTAGGAAACCTAAATTAAGGTATCCTAAGCTTAGTACACTACCCTAAGACTCTCCTAAGAACCTAGTTAGGTTCTCACTAAGTCCAATTGACTTGGATCTAAGTCAATTACACCTTACCTAGTTAATTGAACTCATAGAATCTAATTAAGCTCAAATCTCAACCAGCATAAGTCTAATTGGATTCAGTGAGAGTCCAATTGACTCAAGCCTAGTCTAATTGGGAATTCTCTCTCCCAATTACACACCATTGACCCATTTAAACTTGGGAAAGATTAATTAGATCAATCACTTTAGCCATTGGTTGGATGAACCTATTTTAGAAACCTAGCTAGACCAACCTAGACCTAACAAGAAGTGGACCAAGTGGTCCATTTGACCACACACTCACGCACACACACACACACACACCACCACCACTTGGCCGTCCACTCTAGAGTATTCTAGAGTTGTCTCCAAGTGGCGCCACCTGGAAAGATTAATAATAGTCTTTCATGGAGTCCACAACCTCTTCCCTTGGAAAGTGGATCTAAGAGACCCACTCTCCATTGGGTGGATGACCAACTTAGAGAATTCTATAATTCTTTAGGTGACCCACCTCCATGGCTATAAAATGACCCAAGTAGGAGGCAATTAACCCACATCTTGGACTCCATTCTCATCATCCACAAGCTCCATCACCACTTCCATTCTCCATGTCCAAGATCTAGTGCAACACCTCCACCACCTTCATCAAGAGGCCAACCACACCACCTTAGCCGTCCCTCTACTCCCTTCTACCACCTCAAGCCACAAGGCCATTGGAGACCACTTCCGATGCTCCGGTTCCCCATAGATTTGTTGTTCTTCGTAGCTTAATTCTAGCATTAATTTTTTGTTTACTAGTGTAGCTTTACTACCTTCCAAAGTGCATGCATAAAGTCTTCACAGGTTCCATGCATGCATCTCTATTCTGTCAGCGTAGATCTTGTCATTTTCAATTTCCTTGTACAAGCATTCCTCTATACTCGATTGTAATTGATGATAACATCATCAAGAGCCATAACTATCTTTAATTATTCAAAATCAAGTGAAAAGTGCTCCTACATAATCTCCTAAGAGTCATAATTCCCTGCACATCCATTCTGAGAGTAATACACCAAATTAGGGTTAATTCTACAATTTTAACATCATATCATGAAAGCAGAGTAACCAAGGCATTTTCCAAGGGATAATCTAAGGTCTAATGAGCATTAAAGTCTAATAAAAGGGTCCACATAGACAGAAACAGGGTTTCACATAGTTTGAGAATCTATACAGCACGTAAAACCCTAATTTTAGATTCGCTTAAATAACAGAGGTTCTGGTCAAGATAAAATTCATCTAAACCTTATAAAATTCATTGAAAAATATTCCTTGTGGTTTGGTACCCTTGATTTAACCTTTGGAACCTCTTTTGCCCTTAAACAGAGTCACATACAAAGTTCTGCCTTAATTTAGGTATTCTATACAAATTGCCTAGTCAAACTTGGTCAAAACTCAAATCCAACTTCACCACTAGATTCCTTGGGTCTAAATTAGGTTTGTACCAAAATTTGGACCCAGCTAGAGTTCATCTTGACCTAGTTTGCATTCTAATCCTTTAAAACTCTATTCTTTACATATGAGCCCCCAACTTTTGAATTATTTATGATTAGCCCCCCAGGTTTGTTGTCTTCTTCACAAAAAGGACCCTACTGCCATTGGAGCTCAACCGACCTCCAAGCTGGCTTTGACCACTCCTAATCCTACTCGAATCATCATCAAATCCCACCAAATTTGGTGGGATTGATGTTCACACTATGAAGAATCCTTTGAGACAGATTAGGTCATGCAAATCCGCAAAAATTCATGGGTTTCTTTCACCTATTCCCCAAGTAATCATGGTTGTTTCTTGATCTAGAGCTTGGTCAGGTGCTTTATAAAAGCTCCAGAATCTCAAACATGCTCTTTAGACGTTTCTAGGTCCGAAATCTTCTTCCCTTCTCTCCGGCCTTGAGCTCCACCAACTTCAGTGACCTTCTCAATCCCTCTCATCAAGGCCTCCAACAGTCAAATTGAAGGCACCTCCTTCCTCCTCTCCTTCCAACTCTCCTCGCAATACCAGCGGGAGCATCCCAGACTCCTTCATCGTCAACGTTTCTTCCACCAGAGAGTTCGTCTCCTCCTACATCGGCCAATTAAAGCCAGTTTGGACCACCTTCCCCTTCGTCCATTAGTTAGCTCTCTTTCTTCCTCTCCTCTCCTGAATCTTCCCAACTTCATCTATTTCAACCGTTGACACGCCCTCTCCTTCACCATCTTCCTCTACTCTGGCTTAACTTCTATGAGGCCGCCCACAGTCCACAGGCCACCAAACATCACCGCACCGCCTCCACAACCTTCGCTGAACCTCCACGACCAAAACCCCTCAAGAAATTGAGGGGATTGATCATCCAAACCACCTACCGAACAAACCCATCGCCGCACCTCTTCCCTGACTTCTCTAGGCCACTACACACACTCCCACGACACACGAACACCACCACCACCTTCGACATGCTTCAATGAAGCTTTTGAGCTTCTTAATCGGGGCTTTTAGCTCGTATTTGTGCTTGCAGGTACCCTTACTGGAGTCGCTACATATGCCGTCCACCTCCGCCTTCTCTTGTAGTTCTCCGACTACCATCGGCTGTCATTTCACTTCCTACTACTGTGGAAGTAAGCCACAAGATCATCTGAAGCTCCAATTGAGACAAGAAGCATAACACCACCTTCAATTTTACTCGGCTTCACCTACTGTTGGAGCTCGCAAAGGGAGGTAGGGACATAGTCCCACCTCGTAAGTGGATAGACTTGCGATCGAGCTTAAATTGGTTTTGTGTATTAGCCCGGTTGCCCAAGAACACTGGGGGTTGGGTCTCTACACACTTGCCCGAGCATGCCTTGCCCGCAAAACATGCCTGCGAGTTTGGCCACTATACAGGATCCGATTACCCACCTAACCCACCTATATGATTGATTACCCCTAGGTTTGAGAGATAAGGAAGAGCGAAGAGATCTGAGAGAGAGGGGGCTGGGTTTGTCTTTGAAAAAGTTGGCGTTGTGATGAAGGACGGTTAAAACTTAGCCGTGTGCTTGTGCTTAAAGCCTGTGCTTGAAGGCTTGAGAAAAGAAGGTTGTGAAGAAGAGAAGGCTCTTGAGAGAGCCTTGTGCTCTGCTGAGATTCTGTTGATTTGGTAAGTTGTCTGGTTCTGTGAAGGTGACATCTAATTGAAGTTGATGCTGGCACAATTGAATTATTTAAGTACCTAAGTTAACATTGATTAATTGATTGGAGAATACTGTTGGATTATTTGAATAATTTGAGTATGAGATATATGCTTAATTAAGATGAATAATTGGTAATTTAAATCACCATTATTTTGTATTGCTCTATTCTTTTTGTCTCATGATCATTGGATTACATTGAGTCTTAATCTGACAAATTGTATTTATTGCATATATGTTATTGTCATCAATTAATGTGTGAGTTCCATATTTATTCCCTGCAAATGACCTTGGACTCCATTTAGATTATGAGTTTATAAATTTAAATGTCTTGTTGAGCGATTTAGGAGTGTACTACAACAATCGCATATTTAAAACCTCCTCTTTCACCTCGCAACAGTAATGACTTGATTTCATGAAATAAAATCATCTTTAGCTGAATCATAGTCTCTTTGTTTATGCAAATAAAATAGTAGTTTTAGAACATATTAATGACTTCTTGCTAGATAGGAACACGGTTGGAAATATGAGATTAGTAGAAGTAGTGCGCATTGAAATGCATACCTTCACGTTTATCATTTTCTTAACTCATGCACACGTACTATGTATAAATAACACAACTGGCGAATTCTATTTACGCATAATTGAAATCGAACTGCGATTCTGAGCAAGTAGAGAAAGAAAAATCAAGATCAATTTTGCCATTTTACGCCTCCCTGAGATTGGCCAGGACACTCACCGTCTCATTATAAAAGTTTCATTTGAATCGTAATTTGTGTTATACGATGACATTTTCTTAAACAAATTTGTGTTTTATGACTTCAACAGACACCATGGCTACCCACAGTCGATACACACTAATCACCTACCTTTTCATCATAAATTTCACCTCATATCAACGATTGTACTCCTCCCATATGGTTAATTTAATTTGTCATCCTTTGCTAAAAATCTTTTGTTGATACTAACAGTTCAACATATGAAACTACTCCCTAATCCAGCAGTTGTTGTTGGCATTACATCAAACATTGTCGCCAATTTAGTGAATTGTTGATATTTAAGCAAGGAATCCATCCACATCTCTTGCAATATCAACTTTTACATTTGCTCACATGTAGTACAATTTACCATTTCCTCGCCATTTAGTTTCTTAGTAAGTACATCAACCCAGTACTCCCTTTCAATGCCGTCGGCATTGGAACTCAATTACACACCACACCACCAATTAATGCCAAGAGCATTATAGAACATAACTCATCCTCACCTCTTCATTGCCAACAACATCATAGCACAATTCAACATTTTCATAAACACTCTAATGCAAGGCAATATCAACCACACTCCTTCAATTATATAACATCCTCTCTACAACATTCTACCTTTTTCCCCATTACCATGTTCTTCACCATTCATTTCTTCTAGCAAGTTTGTGTTCTCACATGTCTCACTTTAATACACAAAAATCTTCCAATACCAGATTTCATTTCATCAACAAAAAACATTCCATTACATCAAGATAGGACTCGACAGCTTACATCATTGGTGCTTTCGGCACCGAGCCTAACATTACTTACTAATTAGGATAGGTTCTTCTACCAACTACCATTATAACATATAGTAAACATCATTTCCACATGACTCATACTACATAAAAAACTCTTCAACATACATATGACCCAAACATTCCAAACATACATTCATCTGCCAAAGGCATTTCCACCACCAAGGCCATATGCCAAAGGCATCACCCATGTTCACTAACTAAATGTTGGAGGTAGACCAATAGAGACTGATCCAGCCATTGCAGCAACTATTGCTGACCCTTGGGTGGAGCTACAATACAAAGATGGGGGGCTATCTTCCACTGGGTCCTCACCATTGTTGTGCATCTCTATGAACATCCTCCTCCTTATGTTCCTTAACTCCAACTTTGCAACACGGTTGGTTAAGTAATCATTTTGATCCTTCATGTTGCTCACTTGTACTTGCAGGTCTTTCTTCTTTGCCATTATCTCTATCAACAACTCCAACGCATTCCCAAGCATTTTCAACATTGCCTTAAGCTGCAGCTTCAACAGGTTCAGAGCTTCTGGAAAACTACTTACTGCTACCTCGTACTCACACAACTAACAAGAAAATGTCTAAATAAGTTGCTTCTTAACATTACAAATAACAAAATAAAACACAAACTTCAGCAAAGCTATAAAAATGGAGTTCCAAACTTACGTCTCTTACGCATGTATAGTTCATGGCTGTCATTGGATCCCTCATAAATACTTTCCTCTGAATGGTTACCTTCGGAATCAAGCCACAATGGCAAATTGGGGATTGGAAGTCCGTTTTCCCACCTCACGCTCCTCCACAGCTCCAACAATCTCACTTGAATCACGGTGATGCTGGCAGGAGTCGCTCCTCTCGTAGAGTACCAACATCTGGATGGAAGTGGGGTCGGGGATGGTTTGGGACCTGGTAGGAGGGGTGGCCCCTCTATTTATAGAGGCTTTTTGAATTCAAAATCAGGGGCCTACCTACAATGCATGTGGGAAAGGGAGGGTGGGGGGGGGGGGGGGTGTTGTTACACGTATGAATCCTATTAGGATGGGTATGGTCTTGAGTATATTATAGAGTACTTATAATAGCACCTTATATATATAAAGATGGATCCCTATTGACAAATATTATATTCTCAAACTCAACTTCATTTGAAAAATACCATTATTTGGAATGTAATTTGGTTCATTGGCCCATTCACGCCAATTTATGAGCCTTTGAGCATAGCTTACTTGAAACCTTTTGACACCAACACTTAGCAATCTATAAAATCTAATCAAAGTAGTTGATTACAATTTTCCGGACTCAATCTGGGTTCTCATACATTTTAAACCAATTTAATTTTGGACTTGATTAATGTTTTCACTACCCATAAAATGATGGATCATATTTTTCGGGCAACACTAGCTAGCAAGCTTCATGAACGATGCCTTCGATTACCAAGAGATTTGTTGAGTGGTAGAACTTCGTGAATATCAAAAGATCATTGCATCTATCCCACTGGCTAACATATTGACCTTTTCCAGAAACAAAGGATGCGTATACCCCCATGTCCACCAACATGATGTCAATCAGATACACGTGGAAAGATCTACATAATTGACTGCAAAATATTTGTTTGATTCTTCTGTCTATGGCAATAATGGGCATAGAGGAACAAATTGACCGTTAATTACAAGAAAATACACACTGTGTTTGTTGAACATATATTCACGTATAAGGACAAAATTGAATGCGGATATATGGTATATCGCATTCATTTAAGAGGAGAAGAGTAATAATTTCATATCCATTTAAAATTTCATATGGATATTTATAGAGGTGGGAAAAGCTTGTCACAGGTCCCTCAATGCCATCTGAGAGATCTTGTGGAGGCCACAGGGGGACCCCTCATGAGGCGCTCTGCCCCACCGAAGAGATTTTTGCCGTAATAAGAATGGCTACGAGAGATGAAGAGAGAAAAGGATTTTAGCTCATAAACAACCACATGGGAGGCAATCAATGGAAATAAGTTCTTTTTAGGAGGTGTTCTTGTAGGAATAAGACTAGTACTTGGTTGGTATGGGAAATCGAAGCCTTAATTGGTTCACAACTGCCAGCAAGTGTATGTGAGAGATGCATTGGAAAGAAGAGTTGTTGACAAGAAGGGTTCACGTAGGGGGAAGAAAAAGAGGGTGATTTGTAAATGAGCCTTTCTTCCCTGTACATGTGGAAGAGGAGTATAAAGTATCTAGAGATTGAGGTTTGCCCTTGAGCCCTAATCCAAGCCTTATGAGTAAGTATGGTGAGACTTGTGCTTCTTTAGACCCTCTCGGAGATTGACTGGCATGTGATGGTGGACGAGACACATTAGGTAAGGTTGTAGAAGATAGATTGAGGATGGTCAAGGTAGGGTGAGACCTACCATGGGCACAGTTTAAGATAGTTAAGATAGGGCAAATACTTAGGGGCCAGAGTCCTTAGAGAAACGAATATTCCACAAATAGTACTACATAGGGATGTCAATATGGTATTTTTCATTGGGGATCTAACCCGACCCAACCCGATTGAGGTGAGGAAAACACACCACATTTTCTAAATGGGTAGGTTTGGGTTTATTAATCCATCTTTGATTAGATTTGGCTTTTGGGAAAGGTATCTTCGAATCAGTATACCCGATTAGGTGTAATACTTTTGTTTTATTAGATTTTATGCTATAGTAAGATTTCCTTTCAAAGGTGACGTTTACCCACTCTCTAAAGTATCTCTTACACAATGAAGAATTTACATAATTTAAGAAAGGAATTTTTACGTAAATGTCACCAAAATTTTTTTGAAATTACTTAAATGACATTCAATTCACTATATTTATAGATGTCATTGAAAATGTAGTGTCGTTTTCATATTTGTCATTTCGTTAGCCATAACCGTTAAACTTAATAATTTTAAACTGAAATGTAATAAAAACTTATTTTTTAATTTTCAAATTTTTTTAGTCAAAAAATTTTTTAGTCCTCATATCTTATTTTTAAAATTTTCACCCTCCCTCCCCCCTCTCCCCTCGCCAGTTCACCTTCCTTCACCTTTGACCACTTCCTTCACCCCCACTCTCCAACCTCTGACCACCTTCTCTACCTCCTCTCTCTAACCACCACCTCCTCTCAACCACCTCCTCCTCCCAAGACAACAACCCTGCCCTAGCCCTTTGTCATTTTCTTGTTGTCTGTGGTTGCACCCTTCTTCAACTTCTCGTCATCCATGATGATGCCTTTCTTGGGCATGTGGTTGAAGAGGCGCCCAAAGATGTTGTGGTAGTGGTGGTGGGCTTTGGAGACCTTTTCGATGTCGCCTTAGGAGGAGGATATAGTTGAGAGGAGGTGGTGGTTAGAGAGAGGGGGTAGAGGAGGTGGCCGGAGGTTGGAGAGTGGGGGTGGAGGAGGTGGTCAGAAGTGAGGAGGAAGGGAGGTGAATTGGATAGGGGAGGGGGTAAAAATTAAAAAAATAAAATTGAGGACTAAACCAATTTTTGGGGATTAAAAAGTAATTTTTTTTACATTTTAGTCCAAAATTGTTAAGTTTAACGGTTATGGTTAATAGAGTGACAAATTAAAAACAACATTACTTTTTCACTAGTATATCTGTAAATATAGTGAATTGGATGACATTTAAGTAATTTCAAAAAATTTTAATGTATTCACATAAAAATCCCTTTAAGAAATAGGTTACCTTTATAACAAGTAAGTAATATTTCTTTAGTTGCTTGTTGATATGAATTTGAATAAACTTTGACAAAGACCTCTTAACTATATATGAATAGGTATATGAAAGAACATGTTAATAAGTATCCATTGGGTAAATAGGTCCCAGATGAGTAAATGGTTGTGGGGCAGGTTGTCCGCACTATGTAGACGAGGCAGGTTGGGGAATGTGTTTCTAAATGAAGATGAATTTGATATTACCAAATCCAACCCAAACCCACCCCACTAGCATCCATAGTACTACATTTGATGCTACATTGACATGAAGCCAAAAAGGGATTTTGTTCCACTGTTCCACATCATTTGCCTTTCCTCGTCAGTGTACTCAATGGGGAGAGTAACCTTAAACTCAATACATATGACCATATACCTATTACCCCCCAACTCTCCATATCGCACAAGTTTAGGGATAAAAGTGGTTGGCCTTAACATGAAGGCAACACGAGTTCAGTGATTTCAGTGATTTGAGATCGAAGAAGTTTAATTACTTGTTATTATCTGGAAAATTTGCTAAGTAAACTTTGTAAAGTATTTGGTAACACCTAAATATTATAGAAGTTTAAAGGAAGCTTGAAGTCATTAACTTGATGACTCGACAATGAAAACTATTACAAATCTTATTAATTACAAGTAAAAAGCTTGATTATTATCGCAACCTTATGCTAAGGTATGGATTTTAACCCTAATCACAATTTATTGCCCTCGCTAATCCAAGTTATGTTATCAACGGATAATAACAAAAATGTATAAATAACAAGAAACATAAATTTAAACTTACCCATAAGAAAAACTAATGTTAAAGTCAGAATTTTGAAGTTACTCTTTTACACACCACCCAAACCTAAGTAGAACAGGGATAAAAGCAATACATAAATAACTTCGAGAAAAACCAACATAAGAAATGGGAACTACCTCAGTCATTTATTTTATTTAATCTCTTATTTAGTTATTACTCATTTCCATTCCCATGATTCACATCACTATTTTCTATTCCTTTATTTCCATGTCTAATGCTATGTCATTGTTTTTATTTCAGTTATTATCATATAATCTAATTATTACCCTGGAAACTTGTGGCTACTTGTTTTCTACTATGAATGCTAATTACAATGTATTATCTGGGTACTTCTTGTCGCTTATTTATCTTTTCTCATCTCTTACTAGGGCTCCTGATATCTTTCATCTTAGTTCTTACACCTTACCAAGTGTAACTTATAACTTTATTCACTTACTCAATATCCAATACAAACTTGATGTAGAATAAGCTTTCCTAGGTGCACTCATATTTGTGTGTCATGAGTGCACACACTAGCATCTCAACAACACTCTTCCTTGAACTAGACGTAGGTGTACCTATTATAACCATCCAGATTTGGTGCTTAGGAGACTATCCACCAATTTTGGCTTCATAGTTGTTGACGCGTGAAACTCGATCGTGTTTTAACAGTTAATTACGTCGTAGTATAGGTGATCAAGTGTCGTCAACAAATAAAAGTTTTATTACTCGAAAATCGGAGCATCCGAGGTCAAACACAGGGAGCAATTGGAATTTACTACTAATCTCAAGAATGTAATTGAACACTTTAATTACTCAAAACTTTAATTCAAATATAAATGCATGAGTTTGAAAAGTAATTGAGGAAAAAAGAAAGAATTGGTGATTAGACGTCTTAAAAGTGTGTTTTCCCTTCTTTGATTCTTCTTCTTCTGATTTTCTTCCTTCTTCTTTCTCTGCAGTGCCTTGCTTTTCTTTTGCCTTGCTTCTTTCTTCTCCTGCAGTATCTCTCTCTATAGGTCTTCTTCTTCCTTGGCTCTGCTTCCTTTTCTTCTTCCCTTGCTAGTAGCGGCCAAGTGTTGGCTTCACTCCTTCCTTCTTTCTTCCCTGCACAACCACAGCAAAGCACAAAACCTGACCTTCTACCCACACCCGCGCATCTCTCTCTCTCTCTGTAAACCACTCTCAGGACGCTCTCCCAGAGCCGGATATAAACAGGTCGGATCGCTTGCCCATGACCAGGTGCACCAGCGTGAGGGTGATGCGCGAGGTGTGCTCAGGACATGGTCGGGTCGAATCGCGCCAGATCCGTGAGGTGAAACCACGAACGAGGCGCAGTGAGATAGGTGAGGGACCTCACCCCAAGTGCGTTTGGAGGCACTGAACCGCTATCACAAAAACCATTTAAACCACTCCACCTCTTTGTGAGTCCAGTTTGTGGGAGTAAAGGTTGCTGCCTTCTCTCGCACGCCCGCAGCAGACCACGCCTTTGATTCCCTCAATTGCAGACTCTGTGGCGTCGCTCGTTGGACCAGATATCTTCGCAATGCCTCCCCGAGTGAGCTGCACCTGGAGCCTGGCTATTCTGAAGCCTGGAGCAAGCTTGGAACTTCTTCAAGTCGCCGTCAATGGCGGTAGGGGCTGGAGAACTGTCAGACATGAAACGAGCCTCTCGGCTTAATCAGATCACCGGGGGACCTTCGCCTTCTCACGGCGAAGGTGAAGGGCAAGGTGGCAGGCCGAGGGGTGGCCTAGGCGTGCGTGCCTAGGTCGCCTTGTGGCAGGGTGGATGGGTGTGTTCGGGGGACTACTGTGGAGGCGTAGAGGGACGGTGGATGGGCGGATGTTACTCAGTGAGGTGAGGCGGAGGTTATGTGATGGTCGGCGAGGCGTGTGGGGCTGCGGAGCGATGGGCGCACCTCGCCGGAGGGTGGCCGGAGGTGAGGAAGGTGATGGTGAACAGCGGCAGTTGAGGGTCGATTGATGAAATAAGGTGAGGGGAATGAAAGAGGGGATAGAGGAGAATATTTTAAACCTACCTAAAGGGACGAAGGGGACGAGGAGGCGGATGGCTGTACCTATTGTCGTCGAAGAAGAAGATGCCTAGTGGAGGAAGACGGCGACGACGACGGGGCTAGGGCAGCGCACGCGGGTGTTACGCGACGTGGAGGAGGATGAGGAAGACGACTCTGCCACTGGTTTTGTGGCAGAGCGAAGAGGAAGGGGAGGGGGGCTCACCGGAGCTCGCTGGACACCTTGGCCGGAGAAGAAGGAGAGGAATTTGAGGTGGAAATCCAGCCAAGTCAAGCTGAGGAGATGTGGCTGGAGTTAGGGTTTAATTTATAGGTGTTTGGCCGTGCTTCTGGTGCGTGGAGGGCAAGCTTCTAGCCACCGAAGTCTCGCCGGAGATGGAAGGTGGTTAGATACCCAAATCTCTCTTGCGTTCGCACGAGAGATTGGAAAGGAATCAGAGATCAAGATCGGGCTCAGATGGAAGGGGATTCCTTAGAGGATCTCCCTTCCAATTCTGGGAGGGGATCTCTGAGGGATCTGAGCGTATCCCCCCTATCAACCTCGCCGGAGAAGGATTTTGCCCCAATAATGGCAGAAGGACTTGATTGCAAGATTAGCGAGGAAGCTAGGGGGTTCTTTGTGATGGTTTTCAAAAGATAGGGACTAAAATGTGATTGGGTGTGCTAAATTAAAAAGTAGGTCAAGATGACCTCCCACTAGGCCCAAATTTTGATACAAACCTAATTTTGACCTAAGGAATCCAATGGTAAAGTTGGATTTTAGGTTTGACCACGTTCGACAGGACATTTTGCGTAAAAACCCAAATTAGGTTAATTGATGAGCTAGGACCCTAATATAGGTCGAACTAGGTTCCAAAGGCTAATTTGAATGTTCTAAACCCTAAGGGATATTTTTACATGATTTTTAGAGGGTTTACTTGATTTTTATCCTGACCGAAACCTTGTTGAATTAAGCGGGTCTGTTTTAGGGTTACCAAATGTTATTTAATTCCTGGATTGCACATGAACCCATTTCTGATTGATTCAACCCACTTTTTATCTCATTTAGACCATTTGACCTATGTTTTGTCATTGAGAAATCCCGTTTATGTACTGCAATGGTAAAATTACAGTTTTAACCTTTATTTCATGTTTTCTTTTCAGAACACTTATACCTTCAATTAGGCCCTCTTCTAGGTCATGTAGGAGCTTTTACTCTCTTTATTAGGTCAAAATGATCTAGTTATGGCTCATGATGAGGCTCTCATCATACCCCCATGCCTAGCTTTTGCTAGTCCCTTAGCAAAATTTTAAGGTTTTAACTTCCATTCTAGACCCTGAGTGTCTCAACAATTATGATAAGTGCTTCTCTTATGATTAGGTCAGAATGCCGACAATAGGCCTAGAGGTACTCAAGTACCAACCAAAATCTAGACCTGACCCGCTTTAGCCTCAGTCCTCCGCAAAGGTTTTTAAGGCCCACAGAAACTAACCTAGGGTTTGTTGGACTCCGCGATTAAAGCACCTGTGCTTAAGACATTTTTAGCCTAGGTTCAGTTTGCAGTGCATTTTTGTAAGAGAGAGACAGAAGATTTATTTGTTTGGAGAGCTTTCTCTCTCTTTTCTTTTTATTTCTAGCTTCGGATTGGCTTCTCAACATGGTCTGTATCGGATTCCTCGTCCCCATCATCAATCCTTAAGGGTCCCTGGCTATCGAGATTTTGAGATAATCCCGCCCATGGCAACCCCCAAAACCCTGGCTTTCGAGATTTAGAGATAATCCCGCCCATGGCGTTCCGTGGCCGAATTCAGACCTTGGCGATCGACATTTCGTGATAATGCCGCCCGTGGTATCTGAACCAGCAGATTGCTTACATGCCCCCAGTAGGATATTTAAATATCCTAAGAGACAAGCACCGAGGAGACGATATGTTGTTACGCATCTTCGAGGGGAATTTCCCGCCTCTCCGCACCAGGAACTCGTCCAAATCAACTTGTGTTGATTGGCTGCTCCTAATCTAGGTGAATTTTTCAGAACATTAAACGCTTTTGCGTGATTTGGATATTTATGCGCACTGAACCAGACTGTGTGTGAATTTGGGGTGCTTAGATTACCGAATCCCGCAAATCGGAGGTCAGTTAATGAGGCCGAATACTTCCTAAGCCTTAGACCTAATACTTAAGCTTAGCATTTTCCCAACCTCTTGAGGATTATCCAGATTTTAGCGAATACGTGAATTTTTAAGCTAAAGAATCTAGCCCAAGAGGACTAAGACCAGCGTTCCCGCTAATCTCTTGTTTTGTCTCCTTTGCACTTTTCTTTTATTCTCTTTTCTTGATCTGGTCTAGAACTTCAGTTAATTCCTTAATCTTTTACTAATGACTATTTCTTTTTCTTTCTCATTTTGTGCTCCTTTTTGTCCTTTTTGCTCTTTTTCTCCTCATAATTATGTGGCTCACAAAATTTCCTCCCTCCCCCATTTTTTGTTCTTTTTCATAATTTTTCAATTTTTTTATGTTTTTGACATATGAGAATTTTTTTGTGTGTAAGATTCCTGACTTTTTCTTGGTTCTGTATGTATGCACTTTATCACCCCCGCATGCCTAAGTTTTGCAATGTCCTCATTGTAAATGGAGGGTGTGAAATAGTGTTGAGGTTAGGGACTTAGAACAGGATACATCGGGTGGGTGAATGAGTCGAAAATGACTGATGCGAACGATTTCAAGCTTTGGTACGTGTACCAGAGGTGGGATCAACTGTCTAAGGCTGAACTCAAGGTGCAATGGACGTGGAGTACAGACGGATAATCAGACGGGTCTCTATTTTTGGAATGACGGGTTGCCTCTCGTTAAGCGCTAAATTTTATGCCTTCAGCCGAGCGGAAAATGGGGTGGAGAAGAAGTGGTCAAATCAGCAAAATTTTGTAAAACAAGCACCTTGATTAAGAGCCTGGTTGGTCCAACTAGGTGCTTATTAAGATCAGTAGGCTGATGATGCAGCCCAAACCCAATAAGTCTGGTGGGTTGATAGATGTAGATCAGCAGATGCGGAACCCACCATGTGCAATGTGATTCAGATGGATATGGAAGTGAAAACTCGAGTTTAGGCTGAGTCGAATCAGCCTGGTCAGAGTAGGGTTCCGAAAAATAGTCAATGTATGGTGTGGAAACCCTACAGGGGTGATCAAAGAATGATGGCTCCTAATTTTCGGTCTGATTAATACCCGATACCTGGTATAGATATGGAGTTGAATCATCTGCAAATGGCTCAGTAAGAGGTGAATCGGAATAGAAATTGAGTCTGGTTGCGGGTCGAGGTAGGGAATGGGTTTTGATTGGTTCTGTATAAGTGGAGCAGGTGGCTTCAAAGAGAATTGGCTTGTTATAATCAGGAGGCAGATTTTCTCCGTTGTTATGGTCAGATTCGAAATCGTCGGAGAGTTTGCGAAAATCAAAATTTGAATGAGATTCAAGATCATGAGTTCCACCATAGAATAAATCATATGTTGTATACTCAGTAGCCTGACAGGGGTCTAGCCTAAATGTTAATTCTGAGCTTAGAAAGGTGTCCCTATCTGGTAGAGGCTCAGGTCCTAAGCTAGTAGGGCAGACCCAATTGAAAACCCACTCGTCCAACTCCTTGATTTCTGTATCGTAAATTGGCGCGACTTCCGAAAAATTGATTAGTTCCTTTGAGGATGTTGGCAAGGGATATTCATCAAATCGAGGCCCAAAATCATATTCTTCATTAAAAGATTGATCTTCTTCATATGGGTCCTTGAAATCTTCAAAATAGATTTCAGATCTAGGTTCTGGGCTTATGATGTGGGTTAAATTACTATAATCTAGGTCTGAATAACCTTCGAGGGTCACCTTATCAGAATAAGGGACAGAATTTATACCCTCGAGAGGTTCAGTTCTACCTTCATTATTGCAGGAGTTTTGGGATTCTAGAATGGGCTCAATAGTGTGCTTTCCTGCATCTGGAGCTTCCCAACCTTCTTCAATATCAGGCACATTGCACTCCATCTGGGTTGGGAATCCACAACCATTTTGTGCCTCAAACCCGAGATCAGATTGATCCTCGATGTTGTCCCAAGATGGTTCATCCTCTATTTGTGGTATATACGGGTACTTCTGGTCAATAACTTGTTTTACTAATCTCATTATCTCTTCCCATTTTTCAAGACTATCTTGGTATTGCTTCCAAAGTCGAGGATTTGTCATACATGGAAGGTATTCAAGATTGTGCAGTTTTTCTATCTCAATGTATCCAGTAATGATCAAGTCACGGGTTGATCCTTTTGTGGCTTCTGCTAATAGTACTTGGGCACAAGTTATGATAAAGGTTGTGGTTGTTGGGACATCAACTTAAATGTTTCCTACTGGTGTTGAGGTTTCTTCTTTTTCGTAGAATTTCAGGGCATCCTCAATTATTTTATCTCTCATGGATCTCTGATATTCAGGTTTCTTGAATGGTAGTCCTAGGTGGTTTGGCTGCATATTTGGATCAGGTGGTGGAATCAAGATGTAGAATCAGAGTTTGAATCAAGATGTAGAATCAAGTTATGAAGCGATTAGATCTGAATAACGAGTCCCACTAAAAATGTGTGTGTGTGCTCTAAAGAGAAAAGATGAGAGACTGGAGATGTTTTTGACCCAATCAAGACACCCAAAGACGTTTGGATGTCTATGGAGGTTCGGGGTAGATGGTACCCCTGGATCTGAAAGTCGTCCACCTGAGAATTACCTAGGCAGCCAGAGAGGGAGAGTCCCGTAAAGACCCCTACACGGTAGAGCGTCCCCACGGATTACAGGGTTTCCCCCACCTGACTTCTCTTGTCACTGAGATTCCAGGTAGACCAGAATGGGGACCTTGACCTCTTAAGTCTACCACTTTTATTTCAGAGGTGCTTTAGGGTTCTCACTTGAACTTTAGATGTTTTGACACTGTGACCTAATTTAGAGGTTGGTTGACCCAAGGGGTCAACTTCACCTGACTTGTCCTATAGATGACAAAATAATTCTAGGCTTGGGACCTAGAGATCACCCTGATTTGACTCCCAGTTTATTAGATCTAAAAAATTTAAAATTCAAGTGATTTTAGAGCTTAATTTTTCTTAGGGTTTGTTTTGTTTAGATCTCTTCAATCAAGGGCTTGGGTAGCACATTGGTGCGGGATGGTTTTTTTCCTTTTATGCAGGCATGTGTGACTAACACTCCAAGATCCTACTGTAGAAACCCTAATTTGGTTCTATTTCCAATCCTCTTTTTCTTTTTGAAAAGGTTCTCTTTGGACTTAAAAACAAGAAGTGTGTTGTTCGTAGAGATTAAGCGTGATTTCTATTAGGCACATGAATTTGTGGGATAGAATCTAAAAAAATCACTCCAACTTCAAGAAGATTTGAAAAATTTTCGCAAAATTAGGAAATGTTTGCCCTAAAGATGGTGATTACTATAGAAAGAAGGCAATTGATTCCAAAATTAATTTTCTTTCTTTTGTCTTTTCATGATTAAGGGATGGTTTAAGGAAGAAAAGAAATTACCTGCCTTGGAGTGGTTGACTTGCTGGAGGGATTCTCGTGAAATACCTGCAAGATCACAACTAAGCAAAGTAGGGCAAGTTAGTGTTCAATATGATAAAAAGTATGCAGAGACTAGTGATAAATTGCATGTTGCTCCCCGGCAACGGCGCCAAAATGTTAACGTGTGAAACTCGATCGTGTTTTAATAGTTATTACATCGTAGTATAGGTGATCAAGTGTCGTCAACAAATAAAAGTTTTATTACTCGAAAATCGGAGTATCCGAGGTCGAACAGAGGGAGCAATTGGAATTTACTACTAATCTCAAGAATGTAATTGAACACTTTAATTACTCAAAACTTTAATTCAAATATAAATGCATGAGTTTGAAAAGTAATCGAGGTAAAAAGAAAGAATTGGTGATCAGACGTCTTAAAAGTGTGTTTTCCCTTCTTTGATTCTTCTTCTTCTGATTTTCTTCCTTCTTATTTCTCTGCAGTGCCTTGCTTTTCTTTTGCCTTACTTCTTTCTTCTCCTACAGCATCTCTCTCTACAGGTCTTCTTCTTCCTTGCTTTTGCTTCCTTTTCTTCTTCCCTTGCTAGTAGCGGCCAAGTGTTGGCTTCACTCCCTCCTTCTTTCTTCCCTGCACAACCACAGCAAAGCACAAAACCTGACCTTCTACCCACACCCGCGCATCTCTCTCTCTCTCTCTGTAAACCACTCTCAGGACGCTCTCCCAGAGCCGGATATAAACAGGTCGGATCGCGCGCCCGTGACCAGGCGCACCAGCGTGAGGGTGATGCGCGAGGTGTGCTCAGGACATGGTCGGGTTGAATCGCGCCAGATCCGTGAGGTGAAACCACGAATGAGGCGCAGTGAGATAGGTGAGGGACCTCACCCTAAGTGCGTTCGGAGGCACTAAACCGCTATCACAAAAACCATTTAAACCACTCCACCTCTTTGTGAGTCCACGATGTGGGACTAAAGGTTGCTGCCTTCTCTCGCGCGCCCGCAGCAGACCACGCCTTTGATTCCCTCAACTACAGACTCTGTGGCGTCGCTCGTTGGACCAGATATCTTCGCAATGCCTCCCCGAGTGAGCTGCACCTGGAGCCTGGCTATTCTGAAGCCTGGAGCAAGCTTGGAACTTCTTCGAGTCGCCATCAATGGCGGCAGGGGCTGGAGAACTGTCAGACATGAAACGAGCCTCTCGGCTTAATCAGATCACCGGGGGACCTTCGCCTTCTCACAGCGAAGGTGAAGGGCAAGGTGGCAGGCCGTGGGGTGGCCTAGGCGTGCGTGCCTAGGTCGCCCTGTGGCAGGGTGGATGGGTGTGTTCGGGGGACTACTGTGGAGGCGTAGAGGGACGGTGGATGGGCGGATGTTACTCAGTGAGGTGAGGCGGAGGTTATGTGATGGTCGGCGAGGCGTGTGGGGCTGCGGAGCGATGGGCGCGCCTCGCCGGAGGGTGGCCGGAGGTGAGGAAGGTGATGGTGAACAGCGGCGGTCGAGGGTCGATTGATGAAATAAGGTGAGGGGAATGAAAGAGGGGATAGAGGAGAATAGTTTAAACCTAACTAAAGGGACAAAGGGGACGGGGAGGCGGACAGCTGTACCTGCTGTCGCCGGAGAAGACGACGCCCAGTGGAGGAAGACAGCGGTGACGACGGGGCTAGGGCAGCGCCCGCGGGTGTTGCGCGACGCGGAGGAGGATGAGGAAGACGACTCTGCCACTGGTTTTGTGGCAGAGCGAAGAGGAAGGGGAGGGGGGCTTGCCGGAGCTCGCTGGACACCTTGGCCGGAGAAGAAGGAGAGGAATTTGAGGTGGAAATCCAGCCAAGTCAAGCTGAGGAGATGTGACTGGAGTTAGGGTTTAATTTATAGGTGTTTGACTATGCTTCTGGTGAGTGGAGGGCAAGCTTCTAGCCACCGACGTCTCGCCGGAGATGGAAGGTGGCTAGATACCCAAATCTCTCGTGCGTTCGCACGAGAGATTGTAAAGGAATCAGAGATCAAGATCGGGAACGCACGAGAGATTAGAAAGGAATCAGAGATCAAGATCGGGCTTAGATGGAAGGGGATTCCTCAGAGGATCTCCCTTCCAATTCTGGGAGGGGATCTCTGAGGGATCTGAGCGTATCCCCCCTGTCAACCTCGCCGGAGAAGGATTCTGCCCCAATAATGGTAGAAGGACTTGATTGTAAGATTGGAGAGGAAGCTAGGGGGTTCTTTGTGATGGTTTTCAAAAGATAGGGACTAAAATGTGATTGGGTGTGCTAAATTGCAAAGTAGGTCAAGATGACCTCCCACTAGGCCCAAATTTTGGTACAAACCTAATTTTGACCTAAGGAATCCAATGGTAAAGTTGGATTTTATGTTTGACCACATTTGACAGGATATTTTGCGTAAAAACCCAAATTAGGTTAATTGATGAGCTAGGGCCCTAGTCTAGGTCGAACTAGGTTCCAAAGTCTAATTTGAATGTTCTAAACCCTAAGGGATATTTTTCCATGATTTTTAGAGGATTTAATTGATTTTTATCCTGACCGGAACCTTGTTGAATTAAGCGGGTCTGTTTTAGGGTTACCAAATGTTATTTAATTCCTGGATTGCACATGAACTCATTTCTGATTGATTCAACCCACTTTTTATCTCATTTAGACCATTTGACCTATGTTTTCTCTCTAAGAAATCCCGTTTATGTGCTGCAATGGTAAAATTATAGTTTTAACCTTTATTTCATGTTTTATTCTCAGAACACTTATACCTTCAATTAGGCCCTCTTCTAAGTCATGTAGGAGCTTTTACTATCTTTATTAGGTCAAAATGAGCTAGTTATGGCTCATGATGATGCTCTCATCAATAGTCCCTTTTCCAATTTATAGTCTCTTTTCACAATTATAATCTTTATAGGAGATTTATAACATAATTGCAGGTGACGGGAGCCTCGGATGGTCAATCCATGCACCAATTAACTTATAGAACCTCCACCTTGATTACCTTATCACCTTTTTTGGTAGTTAGCAAGTGTAGCTTGAGGGTCGTTGTCCTTAAAAGACATACACTAAGGCCAAAATAGAATCTCTCAATTGGTCTAGTTAGCATAGACTTTACATTTTGTGATAGGTTCACATGTTATACTTGGCCAAGAAGAGGAATTGTCCCTTACATAGAATACAACTATGCATAGATCTGGATATGTTATCTCACCTTTTTCATCATTACCAAGAGTTATATACTTAGGCTCATTTAGGACAAGCTCTAGGTTCAATCCCTTCTCTAGAAAATCCAAGTATCTCATTTACTAGCTGAAATAGTACCAACATAGTTGCCTATACACCTGTGCATGTGAGCTACATGCATTCATTATGATGAACTTATGACTTCTACCATAATGCTCCTTTCTATCATTTTTGGATCCTTCATCTCTATGCCACACACTACAATATACTCTATCTTTGTCGTCGGTTTAAAACTGACGACAAAAGCCTTTAAACTGATGCCAAAAAGCAACGGCGTAAATAGTGATGTTTCATTTTTTTGTCAGTTGTAAAGAAAATTCGAAGTCGAATTATTGTTCGCCCAGCAAACGGATTGGAGCTCTTGTCGTCGCTTTATAACCGACGGCATTTGTATTTCCCGTCATTTCAAAAATAAGTGATGGGGATTGTATATTATATTTTCCCGCTTTATCGTGATACTTTTGGATTTTTGCCATCGTTTGAATGTAAATGCTGTCACTTTAAAAGGCGATGGTGTAAATATTTTTGTCGTCGCTTCTATAATAAGAGACTGCAAATAATCGCCTTTGTTAAAAAAAAAGCCTTTTAATGCTGGTGATTTTTTCAATAACCAACGGCAAAGTAGGGGTATTTTTTTTTTAAATTCTGAAAATTAGGATCCTTATATTACATAATAAAAAACCCACAACCAAACATACTGCATAATAAATTTTGAAAATTTTGAAAATAACATATAGAAACACAAGAAACAAATACACAGCACAATAAGAAAAAAAATACTGCAAAAAAATATGAGTAACCCAGAACTAGCTCCTAGCTAGCCATAAAATAATCTTGTCCCTTTAATGAGAATCCAGTCATGGAATACAACATCTCCAGAACATGAAAATCCCCTGCACCCTTTTGAAAAAATGGAAGCACCATACCTCCATCATATTCATTGAGCATGCATACCTATTGAGAAAATGATAAATAATTGGTTTCCCAAGCAATTCCTCGATCTCCCTTGTCACCTCCTCATTACTCCCCACCTCCAAGTTCCATATATATCTCCCGCAACATAATTAAAAAAAAAAATTGAAGGGTTAAGATTAAACTGAATTTAAGAATCACATTCTCAACTTTTGATGTGGTGATTCCTCTTGTCACTTCTTAGCAGGTGAATCACGTATATGAGATCAAGAACTATTTTATCATCTCTAGAGACAATTCAGCATTAGTAATTGGGCTCTGCAAAGTGTAAAGATAGATCTAAAGAATTAGAGAAGATTTTGGCAGGATCCATCTAAACAGCTTCAAGCTTCATTCATAAAAGAAGATCCAGAGAGCCCAAACATCAAAGAAATGAAAATATTTGACAACATTCAACAACCTCCTAACTGGAAGATGGACTAGAGGTAATAGTATTCTCCTCTCTAGATGGAATTTCAGGACTTTCTTCCTCTACAAGTAAATAAGATTTGGTGAGGGACTTTGGTTCTTGTGTTTCAGAATTCTTATTGAATATATGGCTAGAGGTGAATAACAATTACTAGAAAATAAGTAGACCCTCAATATTGTGGATGACAAAATAAAAGTTACCTACACAAGAAAGGTAGATGAAAAGCATAATAGAAAGATGATTGTTAAAATTAAAGGACATTTCCATCGATCATTACTTGCAACACTACCAATCTCTTTGACCAGAAAAAAAAAAATATAGATATTCGATGTCGGAAGCAATGGAAGCATGCAAAACACAACATATTAATTAGATATAACACATAGACTCATCTATATAGCTTTGGTACCTCATGAGAGTTGAAAAGAGGAAAACCAGGCAAGTATTTGAAATATACAATCACATACATGAATTTTTGAAAAGATTTCACTTTGCTCCAAAGGAGTTTAAAACTAGGCCTAGCATTGATTATGAACATTCTGCATAGCATCTGTGAGACAATAAGATACTTAGCACTTTGCAAGCATATGGGTTTATTTTACAGCAAATGAGACTATAATACACACGAGTTCATCATGCACACACTTGTTCCTTTTAGAAAGGGAAGCATTGTATTTTTATACTTCTTGGTCCCAATGTCTGTAAGTACGATTTTTTAGCTTAAAAGTTCAATGAATCGGATGGTTACCTCCCCTAGGAAGGTGTGATATTTGCTCCAAGTCCATTCTCAGGAAGGCATGAAATACATGGTTTCATTTTAACATTCCTGCAGAAGGATGACTCAGTTCATATAATTTTTTATGGAATCCTATAAAGTCAGATCAAAATCAACTACTAGAAAATATAGATTCAAAAGCTTCTTAGCAAATGAGGCACATCTGAAGAAAGCAAAAGGATAGCAAATTGACCCAAAATAAACATGATTAGTTGTAAATTCTCAGACATAGAGATAACCATGATTCACATTGTGCAAGTAGTAAGGGTTTGAAAATTCAACCAAAATACCAAGAATTTTGACTTTCAAGAAACTGGATGACAATGTCATCCTTAAATATGTTTACTTCCTCAATAGCAGGGATAGCATTAACCCCTTTCCTTTTCAAAGTGCTCTGAAGTCTCTTGTCATCTGTGGTGGTTGTTTTGTGGATAGCCTTCTTGAAAAAGAATATAAATGATAATAAAAAAATCATATCGTAGCCCTCCAAAAGCAAACTTACAAAATGCTGGAGGTCAAAATCAAGATATGAGGGTATCAAATTCTAATTCTAAAATGCAAACCTCATAAAATCATTCCAAAAAGATACAAGTAACACCAAAAGAGTATTAGAATAACATCTTTATGTGCAACAAAGAGAGATAAATGTGCTTCTACATCAGTAGAAATTAGAGTCAAAATTGTATAGCAAATAGTAAATTTAAGTTCATGCCACAAAAGAGAGTCCAATAACCTACACTATCTACTCTTTCCACCAGTGCAATTGGGTCTATCTAAAATTCTGAAGTAAATGAGGTCAAAAATATTGGAACCTTACATGTTAGGATAAAGCATGGAATTGATAACAAACAATACAAGATATTGGCATCAATTGGAAATTAGATTTGACTTTAGACATGCTTTGTGCCATTTTAAACTCTAAGGTTGAGATTGGATATAATTTGTAGGAAGAATTTTTGGTTTGGACTCTTGTCAAAGTCTATATGGAATGAGCAATTTCCAAGGTAATGAATTGTATCATATGCGCCATGGAAGGGCCTTTGAACTATCAAAAAGATTATAGTTAGTGCCCTTCTTCTTGAGGAGAATGTTCCAAATAATGATATTCCTTTTAACTTAGAAGATATTTCTATTAAGAAAAAGTAGAGGAATAAGGAATTACCAACCTACCTTGATGCCTGCATGGAGCTTATTGAGAATGAGAGTTGCCAATGCATCACTACCAACATCTTTAGCAACAATCAAGAGAGGACTTTGTTTTTGTTGAAAAACAGTTGAAAGAGTAATGGTGAACAATCCAACCAGCATGTGAGAACAATAAAGTAAAGGCTTGAAAGTACCTTCAGAGCCATTTCCAACACCTTGACCACAACATGAATGCTTGAAATCTTTTTTTCATGGATTACGATGAGAGGATCTTCAAGTTCCTTCCATTAAGAAAGAGAACACGAAGTAAAACCCTAACCAGAAACAAGCAAACAACCCACAATGAAATATAAAACTTACACATTTTTGGTTCTTTTGGTTAGTAATAAAGTATGGAGAAATATAACCTCTATTCAGCTTCATACCCTCAACAACTTCAAGTTTGTTATCAAGAGTTTTACCATCCTATAAGATGCAAAACAAGAATTAAGATGCCATTCTACTAATGTAAGGCCAATCAATTACTCGAGGGGGGAGAACATGCTGTGCAATGTTTCATTTAGAAGATGAGAACATGATAGGATTGATCCATCAAGAAAAGATTGTCATCCAGAAATATAATCCTCTAATGCAAAAAGATATTGTAAAAAAGATTAAAGATGCATAGTTTCAAACTTGTGCTATCTCTTCAGACGTGCTAACCATGCATGCTCTACTCTTCAAATTTGTCACAACTGCATGTACTGCCATCGAGATTCCATGCCTTAAATCCATGGCATTTAGCCCAGTTGCAATGGACTTACAACCATCTGTAAATATTGCTCGCGTGAGGATGGTACCACAAGTGGTACCTACAAAAGGAAACCAACATCAATCATTTCTTTCAACTGGAAAAGCAAAGTATTTTAAGAGACTAAAACCATGAGAAATTCAACAACATCTCAAACTATAATCAAATAAAGATAACCTTAAAAAAGTCAATTGTTCCAACTAAAATAATAATAAAGTAAGAAGATTATTAAAAAAACTAGTTCTACATCTTTCCAGACAAACAATATACCAAATTTTGGCTATTTGAAAGCAAATAATATTTGCAAGGTCATATTGATATAGAGATCCAATATATTTCTAATGAAGGTAGGTACATTGTCAAGGCAACGATGAATAATCTTTACATGCAAGCATACTAGCTTATACTGATATGCAAGATGTCTAAGTTGGAACAAAAATCCAATGTTATTCAAATGCAGATTATTCACTAAAAATTTAAATAGCCAGCATCATCTCCCTAACCCCAAAACTTATCATAGAGAAGATTATAGGAAGGGGGAAGTGGGGGAGGACGATTGGTAGGAAGAGAGGACGAGGAGGAGGTGTTAGGGGCGGGGAGGAGGAGGGGGGGCATAGCAGTAGGGCCAGGAGGTGAAGGAGGAGGGGGTGGGGAAAACGAGGGGGATGGGGTGACAACAGTAGAAGGAGAGGTGGAGAGGGGCAAGGAGGGTTAGGAGGGGGCCGTGTGCAACAGTAGGAGAATGAGGAGGGGGCGGGAGGAGGAGGAGGGGGTGGGGTAGCATGAGAGGAGGAGGATAGGTGTAGGGTGCCGGTGAGGAAGAGGAGATGAGCAAGGAGGATGAGGAGAGTGGCGGGGAGGAGGATCGAAGGAAGAGGGCATTACCTGAGCTGGAGAAAGGCAACGAGGAGGGGCGATGCCATGGAGAGTCGGCGACGAGGTGGGGGCTCTCCTCGCTTGAGGAGGACGAGGAGGATCATCGTGGAGGGGCTTTTTGGGTTTGCTTTTTGGAAAGATGAATAGTGATGGGAGGCTTGGGCACTGCTCACGTATACATCAATCAACATACGTTGTCGGTTCAATCAACAAGCGATGAGAAATGTCGCTTCAAAATTTTTCGCCGTGCACCCAAAATGCCTACCTTTTTAACAAAACACATTCGCCGTCGATTTAATCAACAAGTGACGGCAAATGTCACTTCGAACATTTTCATCGCATGCCCAAATGCCCATTTTTTAACAAAACACATTCGTGGTCGCTTTTTTAACCAAACAACGGCAAATATACATATGAAAACTACACTCACACCTAGCCATTGCTCTTTTTGGTAGCGACAGAGTTGGCAAATTTACACTACCCCTTTGCCGTCTCTTTATAACAAAAGCAATGACAAATATTATTTTGCCATCTTTTATTTAATCGATGGTAAATAACTGACGGTAAATCTCATTTTTCTAGTAGTCATACCTTACCATGCTACATGTGCAGCAAGCTAGATATTTTTATTCTTAACTCCTAAGTTATCATATAACCTAGGTCCTTTTACTTATATCCATAGTTTATCCTGAATAGCTAGCATTTACTCTTGTAGAACTAGTTATGTCCTCCAAGTAACATATCTCTCCAACCTTATTCCTTAACATAGCTAGTTATGTTTGTCATAGCCATTTATGACGTTACATAAACCTTACAGAATAAGAGGTTTTGCACTTCAATTGCATTAAAATGACTTGGTATTTATCCTAGGATCATTCTCTAACCCTTCCAAATCATTCACTAACATTTACGGTCTATGTAATAATATTTATATATGAATCCAAAGATTCTTACAAAAACTGAGGAAATAAAAAGGATTCTATAGAAAACCTATTGTACTCAAAAAAAGCGATAGAGTGTAACACCCTAAAAAATAGTCCTACATTGTAAACTCACGAAAGTGAGTGGTAGGATATGAAGAATTGGAATTACTACTTATCAACTTGGGCTTAAGAATTTTGAGTGGTTGTTTGGGTTTATGGGGCCTACACCTAACAAGTTCTCAAGGTCAGTTTTTCTCGATTAGACTCGAGTCTAGGCTCGGGTCATTACAAATAGTATCAGAGCCAAACTCCCTCTAGTAGGAGGAAAGAGTTGCCCTTGGGACAACCAAAGAGTGTGCAAGGTGGAGCCGCACTACTACTCGGAGAACTAAACCCTGACGGGGATGTCAGGATTTCAAGTGGGGGTGGTTGTAACACCCCCAAAAATAGTTCCACATCGTAAACTCATGAAAGTGAGTGATGGTATATGATTGAGAATTACTGTCAACTTAGGCTTAAGCATTTTAAGTGGTTATTTGGGTTTATGGGGCTCATACCTAACAAGTTGTCAAGGTCAGTTTTTCTCAATTAGACTTGAGTCTAGGCTCGGGTTGTTGCATAGAGGTTATGATTCCTTACCTTAATAGTTAGCCATTGAAGAAGACTCTACTAAAAGCTTTTATTTTATGTTGTTTCTTTGGCATCCACCACCCATTCATCACTTAGTTACTTTATTTGTGATGCAACTATTAACATTGCTCATTGGCTCGATTGGCAAGCTTCTAGTAACTTCACTAGATCCTTGCTATTTTAAAACTTTTATTTTTAGGTTCCTCATACAAGGCTTTACTAATTTAGAGATCATTGTGGTATGAGATTCCACCTTTACAAGCTTATTCTTGCAGAGCTCCATGAAAAAACCTTATTTCAACCTTCAGTAGCCTTCGTCAGGCTACCAGGAACCTTCTATCACTAAATAGGCTATTAACCACCTTCAAAATGCCCTAGAGCCTCCAAGGGCTCCAAGATTGGCGGAAATGGCTGGGGTGTTGAGGGGTATACATAGATCCAAGTGCTTGCATGCAATTCATCTATTTGTGTGGCTATGGTAGTTAGGTTGGAGATCTCCGGACAACTGGCTATGAACTCTTCTAACTACATATCCTTAATTGTTTAGGTCATGCCTTTCTCACCTAATTTCTCATTAACCTCATTCTTTCTTCTATCTAGTCATCTTTTCAAATGGAATAATCCTAGAGAATTAATGATTAAATTTCAAAGAGACTCTCAAGATTTAAAGAGAACATTTTTCAATTATTTAGGTTGCAAACTCTCCCCTTTTGGTCCTCTATCCATCTCCATCTCTTCTCTTATGCTTCTTTCGCTATTTTCATCTTTCTTAAAGATTATTTTTGTAAGATCCATGATTAGAAACTTATCTATTAATTAAATGTGTACTACATGTAATAGATATTACAATTATTATCCTAGCCCCTGATCTCACTATTAAGGTACCTAAGTTCCTTTTAGTAAGCCATTAAAGGAGCTAATCCTACATTGTCAAGGTAATGATCCTAGGGGATGGGAGTCATATTGTCGAGTTGAAGTGGAGAGTTCATCGACCATGGCCTAAAGGAGTCATATTATGTGTGACAACCCTCTACTAGACGTGCGAAATTTGACCTGAATCACAATTCAATTGCCTTTCAATCTAAGTTATGTTATCAACCAATGATATATAGAGTGAGCATAATAGCATAAAAAAGCATAAAATATAGGAAGAGCTAAAGTAAATGTCAGAAGTGGCATAATCAACCTCCTATTACTCTACCTAAATCTAAGTAGATTGGTGGCAAAAGAAACATACGAGTAATTGCTCTGTAAAACCAACAAAAGTAGTAGGAAATAACTCAACCATCTTTTTGTTTAATCTATTAGTCATTTATTATCAATTTCCCATCCTAACTAGTCATATCATTATTTTTATATTCCTTTAATTCATTGACTAATTTAATTTTCTTGTCTTTTGATGTAGACACATCTATTTCACGTAAACTATCTATTTTTTGCATGTTCTTAGGTGTATAATTTCATTCAGCATTATAAATATTACATAGCATGCATCATTCTGCATTTAGATTAGTTTGTACAAATTATAGGTTAATTTTCCCTTTTTGTGGTTAGGGGATAGGGTAATATCATTTCAGGGCCTTGGATTGAAAATCCAACCGTATCTGATCAGGGTGACGATCGGAGTTCAACGCCTCCAAGATTGCCCCGATTAGACTTCTATAGCATTTGATGTAGTCTAAGGAAGATCAGAGGTCAAGGGTCAACGTGGTGCAAATCTGTACTTTAGATGACAAATCTAACTGCATGGATGGGTTCGAATCGATGATCGCAGCCCAACGATGCAAAAATTAACCCGATTCGACATCCGTGGTACCATCTACAAGCATTGGAAAATGGATGGCCCAGACAGTGACATGTGGCGCCATCCAAGTCATCCACAGCCACTGGCCTTCCTCATCTTCACTTGTAGCCCTTAATCTCAGCCGTTGGAAATCCAACGACTGAGAGCGCATGGATGGAAATTCAAAAACTCGACAAAGTTGAGGGCATAGCATAGTGGTTTATGTCCATACGCAAAGCGCATGACATGTGATTGAGTCGTAGCGAGGGGGGTCGAATTAACTAAAGGCGCGCCAATTGAAATTCGGCCGTGCGATCAAGATCAAGCAGTTGCAGTGCGACCACATGGCGAGATTAGGTGAGCTGAATGTGAGTGCTACTCACAAGCACGCGATCACGCGTGATCGTACGCGGACCTGTTGGCGTGATTTGAAGGCAAAGCATGCGTGATCTTGACCGTTCATTCGCAATCCAATGGCTGAGAGCGATCGTACACAGATGCAACGGCCCTTTCATCCACAATCCAATGTTTCATTCATCCGCGATCTTAGCCATTCATCCGTGATCGTAAGCGAAGCTGTTGGCGTGATCTTGGCGTGAACTGCACGTGATCTTGGCCCATTGCCACATGTAACACATGCGCGATGCAACGCACAATTTGTGCCGTATGATCAAGATTCGACATGCATCCTCCCTCTGCGCTTCTTCATCGACACTTAGCTATAGCAACGGCCATATTTGTCACTAAAGACCCTGAGTTAATGCTTTTAAAGCTTAAAATATCCTTTTCACCCTCAAACCTCACCTATAAAAGGGCACCCCTACCACATATTTCACCATCCCTTCTCTTCTCCTCACACCTCCTCCAAAGCTCTACAAGCGGGTCCTATACTTGGGATGCTCTATTAGAGCTAGAGTAAAATAAATTTTCCATCTTCTTACCCCCTTCGTGGGGCATCCCATGGTTGTCTTCTCGCCACCATTCAGGAAGTGGATCCCGCTGCGACATCGCCCTGTTTTGTCCTCCGTCCTCCAGCTCCGTTCTCCCTCATCCAGCATCTCACCACCCTCGTCCGGATGCTTCATCAATGCGGCTCATCCTCCAAGCAGCCGTTGATGATAACATCATCATCAGCCATAACTAATTTAATAAGTTAAGATCAACAGACAAATGCTCCTACATAACCGCCGAAGAGCCATAATTCATTGCATATCCTTTCTAACAGACATGCATTAAAATAGGGGTAAATATGCAGTAAATGCAGCGTAAGTACGAGTTTTCCCAAGGTTTAAGTAAAGGTCAAATGGTCATAAATGTCTAATAAGAGGGTCCGTGTAGAAAGAAATGGATTTTCACGTGTTTCGAGAATTAATGGACATCTGAAATCCTAAAAACATACCCACTTAAATAACTGAGGTACCGGTTAGGATAAAATTCACCTCAACCTTGTAAAAATCATAGAAAAATATTCTATAAGGTTTGGTACCTTTAATTTGACCTAAAATAGAGTCTCAAACAAATTGGGTCTCTATGCAAATTACCCAATCAAACTTAGTCAAAAACAAAATCTAACTTCACCATCAGATTACTTGGGTCTAAATTAGATTTGTACCAAAATTTGGCCCCAATCAAAGATCATGTTGACCTAGTTTGCATTTCAGTCCCATTTGACTTTTTTCTATCTTACACCAGCCCCTAGCTTTTGAATTAATTGCAAATAGGTCCCTACTTTTGTCATCATTCTTTACAGATTGGTCCCTCTGTCATTATCACAGAGGAACTCCTACTCTGGTAACCTTCAATCAGAGATTTCTCTCTGATTCTTTGACGAATCTCTCCCAAAAAGGAAGGACTCCTGATGAGATCCCCTTTCATCTGAGCTCATTCATAGCCTTCCAAATCCATCCAAGAGCTCATGCGAACTCTTGAAAATCCTAAACCTAAAATCACAAAATTCAAGCCCTTCAAGCCTGTTTCCAGGCTTGGAGACTCGCCCAATTGCCTATAAAAGCATGCCCATGGCATTCCTCACTTCCTTAGCTCATTTTTGGCTGGTTTCCCATCGTCTTCCCTTCTTCCTGGTAGAAAGCTCCATGAGCTTCGATGAGATCCTCCGACTACCTTCCTCGTCCACCCTCATAAACAATAGTGGGTGGATTCTCCTTCCTTGTCTTCTTCCACATCGCGTAATACCAGCGGATGCCCCTTTCCCTATCTTCCTTACCGTTCCTTCACCACCGGAGACTTCGCCTTCTCCGTTGTCAGCCTAGCAAAACTGGCATGGATCCTCCCTTTTCATACGTTTAGATTAGGTTAGTTAGGTTTCTCTTTCTCCCTAGGTTCTAGTTCTCTCTTTTAAACTCCCAATCGACCCATGCTACCACCATTCACCATCATCGTTCCCATCTCCAGCCACTCCTCCAACGAGGTCTTCTACACGATCCACCGCACCAAACACCTCGCCACCTACTCCATAAGTTCCGAAGTGACTCCACCATCAAAAGCCCTCTCTTTATTCCATCTTCCACCCACTCTCGTGACCCCCCGACCAACCCACCTTTGCATGACCTCCTCCAACCTCCATAGACCACCTCACACCCTCTCACGCCACACCAACACCACCGTCACCTTTGCCAAGCTACGGCAAAGCTAAGAAGCTTTCTAATTAGGGCTTTCAAGCTCATTTTCATACTTGCAGGTCTTCACTGTCGTTGCCCATCGCTGCCTCCATCTCCAACCACGTTTAAGCTCCCACGGCACGTAGAGGACCTGGTTGAACTCCTAGGTCACGCGGATATGTTCCAGGACCCTTCCCAGGTCCTTGATTGAAGGTGTCAACTTCAGTAGCTGCTACAATTAGAAGGAGCTTCTTCTGAAGCTACACACAAAGGGGCAGAGGAAGTTAGTCCCACATCGTGGGATTAAGAGCAGCTACAATTGAATAAATAGAATTCTTGCCTTTGCCTTATCTTCTCAAGACCACAGGGGTGAGGTCCTCTCTTCACCCATACGCACTCGTCTACCTTTCACTGCCGGTAGTCTTGGTCCCTATACCCGAATCCGTTAACCCGATAATGTGAACGATTATGTGAGAGAGAAGGGAGAAGAATAGGAAGGAAATTGTGAGAGAGTGGGGGAGGGTTTTGCTCTGATTGGTTCCCCTGTGCGACACTTAGTCGCTAAATGCCTTGGCTCCCCGTGTGTTGTGAAGGAAAGAAGGACTTAGAAGAAAAGAAGAAGAAAAAGAGAAGTCCTGTGCAGAGAAAGAAGAAGAGGAGAAAGGAAGAAGGTTCTCTAAGGAGCACTTTAGCAGGAAACATTTAAGTCGTCTGCCTTGAGGAGATTTCGTCTGATTTCTCTGACTTTGTGCACTGTGGCTTTATTGAAACTTAAGCTGGCAAGGAATTCTGATTGAGAGTACTATAGCATTATTTAAGTAATTTGATGGAGTGATATATATGCTTAATAGTCTAAATAATTGGTGATTTAAATCATCATTATTTTGCTTTCTTTTTGCTTCACAACTCTATGAGCTACAATTACTTCTCATTAATATACTAATTCATTGAATATCATTATTGGCTTGATTTCGTGTGCTCATTTATATATTTTGCTAAAGATTAGCGTGTGAACTCCAATTTGCTCCCTATGTTCAACCTTGAACTTCATTTCTTGATTCTAAGTTATAAATTTTATTTACTTATTGAGCTATTTGGGAGATTTTGCTACAATGACGAAACGCTACAAACTCCTGAAAAGCTTGACAAACATTTTGGCGCCGTTGCTGAGGAGTAATGCACAATTCACCGCTATTCTTGTTTTACTTGATGCTATTGAGAATTAACTTGCCCTGTTTATTTTTTTGTGATTTTGCGAGGTACATCTCGAGGCGATCTTCCATGCAAAATAGCCATTGTTGGGGTAGGTAATTTCTGTCCTTCCCTAGTCAACCATCTAATCTTGGGAAGATTAAAAAGGAAACAAATCAATTAAGGTTCACCTGCCTTATTTTCTTAGTAAATCATCATTTAAAAGGCAAGTTTTTCTGATTTGCGAAAAAAATTCACTTCTAATTGAAGTCAAGATGATTTTTAGAGATCCCTACCATATTCCTGTACCTATTAGGGATTACGCTTAATTTTTTATCACCTTAAGCCACGCACTACTTGTTTGAAGTCCAAGGTCAACATTTTTAAGATCAAATTGGACTTGAAATAGAGCCAATTAGGGTTCCTCCTCTAGGGTTTTGAAGTGTTAGCTCACATTTTTCCTGCATAAAAGGAAATTTACCATCCCGCATTTGTGTGCTACCCAAATCCCCGCTTGAAAAGATCTAACTAGAAGAACCTTAAAATCAGGCTCAAAATTCACTTGAACCTTAAAAGTTGTGGACCTAATAACCTGAGAGTCAATTCAGGGTGGTCTTTGGATCTTGATCCAGAGCCCATTCTGCATCTCTTAGGGTAGGTTAGGTGAATTTGGTCTACTTTGTAGGCCAATCAACCTCCAAATTAGGTTACAAATATAATTAACTTCTAATCAAGTGAAATCCAAGGCACACATTAGGCTAAAATTGATAGACTTAAGGTCTCAATTCATACATTCTGGTTTACTTAGAACTGTAGTTTATGGGAACACCATCATGAGCCTTAACTATCTCATTTTGACCCAATGAAGAGAATAAAATCTCCTACATAACCAACTGAAGGTCCTAATTCACTGCATAACCTTTCTGAGAGTGAAATAAGAAACTAGGAGTAAAATTGTAATTTTACCAATGCAATACAACAATGGATTTTCTCAAGGGATAAAAAAAGGTTAAAGGGTCTTAATAACAAAATAAGTGGATTGGATCAGACAGAAAAGCGTTTGTGTGAGTTCTGTGAATTAAATAACTTCTTGAAATCCTAAAACAGACCCACTTGATTAACCAAGGTTCTGGTCAGGATAAAATTCACTTAAACCCTCTAAAAATCATAGAAAAATATTTTCTAGGGTTTAGAACCTTCAATTTGGCCATTGGAACCCATCTTGACCTAGAATGGGGTCTCAGATAGGTATTTGCCATAAAATGAGTTTTTGCATAAATTTACTAGTCAAACGTAGTCAAACCCAAAATCCAACTTAACTATTAGATTCCTTAGGTCCAAATTAGGTTTGTACCAAAATTTGGACCCAAGATGAGTTTGCCTCGACCTAGTTTGCTAAAAGGTCTAGCCTGATTACATTTCTACCCCTATCTTTGAAAAACCCTTGCAAATAGTCCCCTAGCTTCTTCATCATTTTCTCAATTAGGTCCCTCCACCATTATAGCGGAGGAATCCTACTTCGGTGAGCTTTGGTAGGTGAGTTCTCCCAAATTGCTCAGAGAATCTCCTCCAAAATTGGAAGAGAGATTCTCTGAGAAAATCCCTCAAATCTGAACCCATCTTTAATCCCTGATTCTTTCCCAATCTCTCATGAGAACGCATGAGAGATATGGGTATCTCAACGGCTTCCAACTCTGGCAAGCTTTCCTTGCTTGGGAAGCTTACTTCCCAGGCCCTAACCGATCTTCAGAGCTCTATTTAAAGGAGCCCAGACCCCTCCGATCACTCCATGCTCGAATTTGGTCGCGAACACCCCTGAGTCCTCTCTTCTCCTCATGGCCATAGGTTCCTAGATGTCCAGCGACCTCCCTTACTCCTCCTCCTCGTCCGACCACCATACCTACGGCTGATTCCTCTTCCTTAACTTCGTCTGTGCCTCGTCGTACCTGCAGGTGTCTCCCTCTCTTCGTCCTCGCCGATCTCCACTCACCAGAGCCCCTCTTCGTCTCCGACGTCGGCCACACCAGACCAGACACCTCTGGTCGCCTCCATTGTCTCTTCATCTCCCAGATAAGCTCCCTCTACCCTCTACATTATTCTCCACCCTTTATTCTTCAAAACCAACCACTGCCGACCTCCATCACCTCCATCCCTGCCATCTCCGACCACCAACTCCGGTGAGGTCGCTTCATCTCCATAGGACATCCCAACCCTCGCCGACAAGCCCATAAGCTTCCCCGTACTCCACTGAGCACTTCCCTTCACTCCACTCACTGCGCCACTCACTCAAACCACCCCCCAAACACACCCACACCTTTGCACACAGTGTGCTGTAGGCACGCACGCACAGGCACTGCCGAACCATGCCAACACCCTCATCATCTTCGCTGTGCTCCGACTGCCCACTTTGAACATTTTGACATGGCCACGAGGGCAATCTTGTGTTTTCAAGTTCGTCACCTTTCTGCCATTAGCGAGCGAGCTTAAAGCTCGCTTGCTGCAGCTCCAGGTGCTGCCAATCCCAGGAAGACATTCCTAGGACATGCGGAAGACTCTCATGTTTGATTCTAGGCCTTTGATTGGTGTCAAGAGCCTCTGCAGCCTCGCCAATTGGAAGCCACATCTGTTGCTGTGCACGCAAAAGGAAGGTGGGACATTTAGTCCAACCTCGGAAGTGGAAAGCCAACCTCGTGCGCATAAAGGGAAAAAGTGTTGGAGGCTCATCGCCTCCAACACAGAGGGTGAGGTTCTCCTCCCCCCTCTCACTCGACTCGTCCGCAACATAACCCACAGACTTGGCCACGACCCGACTACCCGACCTGTTCACACCTCGCCCACTGCCGCATGTTGGTGGACTTGGTCCCGGGTATGCACCTGACTCGATTACTCGATTGTCTGTGTTGCTCTGGGAGAGCATATCCTAAGAGAGAAAAGAGAGGAGAGTTGAACGCGGGTAGGGGTAGGTTTTGCTACAGGTTCTTCAGGCCAACACTTAGCCATAGCCAGAAGGAAGAAGAAGAGAAGGAGAAGAAGGAAGAAGGCTGAAGAAGGAAGAAGGTTGAAGAAGAGGGAGAAGCCAAGGCAGATGAAAGGCAAAGGTAGGAGCTAAAGAAGAGGAGGCCAGAAGAAGAAGAAGAAGAAGGAGAAGCTAAGGCAGAAGAAAGGGAAAAGCAGAAAGAAGAAGAGAAAGAGAAGAATCTTAAAGGCAAAGGAAATCAGACAGAGGCCAGAAGAAGAAGAAGAAAGGAGAAGACAGAGAAGAGAAAGAAAAGAAGAAATCACTTTAAGTCATCTAATTAAGGAATCAAACGACAGATTCTAGCCTCCATTGCATATTTACATTGAATCATATGGTGATATTGTAGGAGTATTTGGTGATCTATATCACCATTTTACTTTCATATTTTTACACTCTGATACTACTATTATTGCAATTTCTTTCAGTTTAAATTGTGATCTTGATTCTAAATACCAATTTGCTCCCTGTGTTCGACCTTAGAAATTTTTTCGAGTAATAAAATTATATTTGTTTTGAACGCTATTTCGGCTGTACGACAATGCAATACTTTCTAATTACCGATCCAGCGTGATGAACATTTTGGCGCCGTTGCCGTGGAGCAATGGGCAATTTAGAATCCTTGATTACACTTCATGATTTGGTACTAACTTGCTATATCTCTTTTGTTGTGGTTGTTTCAGGGGAGAAGATTCAAAGAAAAGACAACTGCACATCAAACACGCCAAGGGCAGGTAATTTCTGATTACTCTTTATCTTAAGCCCCTCATTCTGAAAAGGAAAAAAGGATAAAATCAATTAGGGCTACTTGCTTTACATTCTTAGCTAATTCATCAAATTGCCTGATTTGATTTCAACAATAAAATCTAATTTGTACACCTACTTAAGTAACTAGGGCTACCACATTCTTGTTTGAGCCCTAGATACCACATTTGGCAAATTAAATTGGACCAAAATTAGAGCCAATTAAGGATTTCAAGTTAGGATTTTAGAGACACACCTTCATAAGTAAGAATCAAATCTCCAAAATGATGTACACCTAAGCCTTGCTTGAAGTGATTTATTCAAGCAAACCCTAAAATTCAGGCTCTTAAATCTCACTTGAATCCTAAAAGAAGGGACCAAAAACTTCTCAAAGGACAAATAGGTGAAGTTGACCCACCTTGTTGGGTCAACCAACCTTGAAATTAGGTCACTTTTGCACTCAATATATCTAAAGTTCAAGTGAAACCTTAAGCACCCTTGCTCTTTAATAAAACTAGTAGACTTAAGAGGTCAAGTCCCCATTCTAGTCTACCTGGAACATCAGTGACAAGAAAGGTCGGGTGGGGGAAACCCTATAACCCATGGGGGCGCTCTACCGTGTAGGAGTCTTTGCGGGACTCTCCCTCTCTGGTTGCCCAGGTATTTCTTAGGTGGATGGCTTTCTAACTAAGGGGTATCATCCGCCCCGAACCTCTATAGTCATCTAAATTTTTTGGGTGTCTTGATTGGGTCCATCACAATCTATTCTCATCCAGACCATCAGTGCATGTTTGGTAGGAGATCCTTAAGACCATCCCTAAGGCCTCCTTTAGTCATTCACTCCCATCGAGGCCAGGCCTCGACTTCTGTGTTTGTGTAGCAACCCCATCACATTGACATCTCCTCTGATCATCTGAACCAAATTCTCCTTCATCCATCATCATGGCACAACTCGTAGAAGAAGAGAATAACCTTGAGAACCAACTTCAGCGCCTTAATGATTTATTCCAAGCCTTTGTGAATCCACCGCAGCGTCCTATGATGCGAGATCATTACAATCCCGTTGCGGTGGTGATCGAATCTCGAGTCCAAATCCTGGCTGAAGGTCCTGATTCTGAACTCAAGCCCAGCATGATTCATGCTATTCCAAAATTTCATGGGCTCAATTCCGAGGATCCTTTCCAGCACATCAAACAACTCAAGCATCTGGCCTAGACCTTCAGGTCAGATGTCCAAAATCAGGATATTCTTTTCATGAAGATGTCCTCCTTTGCTCTCATGGACAAAGCAGCTCACTGGTATTAGACTCAAACGCGTCCAATCAACACATGGGTTGAACTGCAATTCGAGTTTCTAAAAAACTTCTTCCTAGTTGGTCGGACGAATGCTTTAAGACACCAGATCACACACTTCACACAGCATCCTAGAGAATCACTTCACGAGGCATGGGATCGTTTCCTAGATCTCATGCAGAAGTGCCCCCATCACAGAGTTCCTAAATGGGAACAAGTCCACTCTTTTTACTAGGGACTCCGTGAAGATATCCATTTATTCGTTAATGCAACTTGCGGAGGAAATATCATGGGCCAACACGAAGACAGTGTGAGAGATTCTCAAGAATATGTGTGAGAACTCCATCAATAATGACTCCATGGGCTTATTTGATCGGACGAATGCCCGCACATCAACGAATCCAAGGGGAGCACATGAGATGTAGGCCCTGTCCTCATCCGTCTACTTGGAATTGATGGCCAGTCATTTGGACAGGGTCTCTATCATTGAGAAGACGGTGGATGAGCTAACTCGACATCTACAGCAAGCCACCTCTGCGCAAAACCCGTTTGCATAGCTACCCTCTAAGAGGGAAGCTGTGCATAACATCTATCACCGATCTTCTCAGGGCATGGGCCTGCTTCCACCCCCGTCTGACTCTAGGACCAGAGGAAACCCCGATCCTACCTACTCTAGTTGGGGGAACTCTGAACCCTCCTGCTCTGATTTTTTCGAGGTTCCTCAGACCTATGAGGACCTCAACGCCATCCAGAATGACCCATTCTCTAATACATATAACCCTGGATGGTGGAACCATCCCAATTTCCTGTAGGTGGGAAACAATCAGAATCAGAGCCCACCATATCAGCCCCGTCCACAAGCTCCTCATCCACACCAGCTACCATAGCCTTGGCCCAACCCCATCTATCAATCTGGGCCAACTCAGACAAATCAAATGACTCTCATCCTTCAGACTCTGGCTGACATTCAAAAGACGAATGCGGCTATGCAAAAACAGCACAAAGATGAGATCACAGAGGTTCGCAATCAACTTGCCTAGATGGTGAATTCTTGCCAACCTGGCACACTTCCTTCGCAGCCTTTGCCAAATCCGAATAATGTGCCGAACCAGAGGCGTGTTATGAACCCAAATCTGGGCCAAGCTCACATGATTTATCAGATCCCTTCTACTCCATCGCCCGACGAGATGGAAGCTTTGACATCATACTCGGGATTTCAGCAACAACCACCTATTTTACCTAGCCAAACCAAAACCAGGCAGGACTAAATTCATTTACAACTCGCAGTGGCAAAGCAACACAAGACTCACCTTACCCAAACCACTTTCAACCTTGTAGTGCTAACCCAAGCCCTAGGATAGTTATCCAGGATACCCCTGTCCTTAATCAAGCCTGGACATATTCTAGAGGAACCAGCTAGGGTTCCATTTCCCGAGGCCTTGACCAAGGGAAAGAGGACAACTAAACCCGTGCCACCTAAGGAGCATCTGGTCAAGCTCTTTGAACCGGTCCAGATAAACATCTCCTTAATGGATGTGATTCGCCATGTACCGGCTTACGCACAATTTCTGAAAGACGTGTGTACACCTAAGTGTAAGCCACGAACCAAAAGTGGGAGTCCAATTGTATTGTCAGAGCAAGCCAGCTCTGTAATTTTAAGCAAACTCCTACCTAAGGCAAAAGACCCAGGTACTCCCCTGATTTCTTGTACAATTGGTGATATCCAATTTGATAGAGCTTTATTGGATCCAGGAGCCTCCATAAACTTAATACCTACATCCCTACTTGACCATCTTGAGGAATCTGAGCTCAAACCGACAGAGGTAACATTGTAGTTGGCAGATCGATCTATTAAGTCACCTAAAGGAGTTCTTGAGGATGTCATTGTTAGGGTTCAGGATTTCTATTTCCCGGTGGACTTTGTAGTCTTGGATATGGATGCTCTAGAAAATTAGAGGAACACACCAATCATATTAGGGAGACCTTTTTTGGCTACTGCTATAGCTAACATAAATTTTGAGGAGGGCCAAATTGAACTGAAATTTGGAAATCAGACGTTAAAGATTGACATCTTTAAGGCCCAACAAGGGATTAATTGTGGTGTTATAGAACAGATATGTGATATCAAGGCTGTGATTGACGATCCATATATTGAGGAAAACTTGACTACTTCTGATCAACCACAAGAGGATTAAAACCCACAACCAGAGGAGTCTGAACTTAACCTAGACACACCCCTAACTCCCTCCCTTGCTCCTGACACACATCTTGAACCGCTCGCTGCTGCTTATAACCCTATTTTGGAACTTAAGCCTCTTCCCGAGCATCTAAAGTACGTCCTTTTGAGTTCCAATCAGACGTTTCCTGTGATTATCAACTCCAGACTCACACCTGATCAGGAAACCCGTTTTATTACTAATCTCTAGCAACATTGAAGAGCCATTGGATGGACTCTCGATGATTTGACTGGCATCAGCCCCTTTTACTGCACACACCGCATCTATACTGAAGAGGGCACACGACCTTCTCGTGAAAGCAGAGACGTCTGAATCCTAATCTGTGGGAGGTCATGAAAAAAGGAGATCATCAAGTGGTTAGATGCTGGGATCATCTACCCAATCTCCGACAGTCGATGGGTGAGTCCAATCCAGGTTGTGCCTAAGAAGGCATGACTCACTGTGATCATGATGAAACTGGAAAAATCATACCGACCTGTGTGGAAAATTCATGGAGAGTCTGCATTGATTACAGAAGACTCAATACCTCCACAAAGAAGGATCATTTCCTACTACCATTTATTGATCAGATCCTTGAGAAACTAGCAAGAAATAGGTTCTTCTACTTTTTGGATGGGTACTCCTGTTATAACCAGGTGGCAATCCATCTTGAGGACCAAGAAAAGACCACTTTCACCTGGCCATTCAGGACGTATGCGTTCCGAAGGATGCCATTCGGTTTCTGCAATGCACCCGCTACTTTTCAGTGGTGCATGCTTGCCATATTCTCAGATATGGTAGGTGATTTTCTGGAAGTCTTCATGGATGACTTTTCAGTTTTTTGTAAATCATTTGTCGATTGCCTCCTGCACTTGGTCCAGATCCTCAGGCGGTGCATTGACGTGAATCTGGTTCTTTCCTGGGAAAAGAGCCACTTCATGGTGCCAGAAGGAATTGTCCTGGGGCATCTCATATAAGAAAATGGCATCCAGGTCGATCAAGCCAAGGTGAATATGATCTCCAAACTCCCTATGCCTAGCTCGATCAAGGACATCCGATCTTTTCTGGGGCATGTCAGTTTTTACCGTCGATTCATTCCTGATTTCTCAAAGATCGCGTGCCCCCTAACCACTCTACTATCTAAGGATGTTCCCTTCGAAATCTCTAAGGAATGCACTCAAGCATTTGAAATCCTACGTGATCGAGTCACCCAAGCTCCAATCCTACAGTCCCCTGATTGGTCTCAACCCTTTGAGATCATGTGCGATGCATCTGATTTCGCTGTAGGAGCGGTACTTGGGTAGAAATATGATGGGAAACCCGTGGTCATCTACTATGCTAACAAGACACTTGAAGAGGCTTAGCGTAACTACACAGTTACTGAGAAAGAGCTGCTAGTCGTAGTATTTGCCCTGGAAAAGTTTAGATCATATCTTCTGGGTTCCCTTGTTATCATTTACTCTGATCACACAGTTATGAGGCATCTCCTTGCAAAGAAGGACACAAAACCTCGACTAATCCACTGGATCTTGCTGTTGCAAGAATTTGACCTCGAGATTCGCGACAAGGCAGGAAAACAGAACGAGGTAGCTGATCACTTGACCTGCCTTCCGTCTAACAATATTGACCCTTCCGGACCCATTTTCCGGATCAGCACCTCTTGACTATTAGTACAGGGCCTCCATGGTTTGCTGATCTAGTAAACTACCTGGCATCACATCAGATCCCGTCTAATTGGCCGAAGGCCAAGAAGGAAAAATTGCTTTCCGATGGCAAGTATTACTTCTAGGAAGACTCGTATCTCTTCTGCATTGGTGCTGATCAAATCATTCGAAGATGTGTCTCGAAAGTGGAAATTCAGGGCATCTTGTCCTTTTGCCAATACTAGGCATGCGGTGGACACTTCTCTGGTCATAAAACCATAGAGAAAATCCTTAAGTGTGGCGTCTATTGTCCCATGATTTTCAAAGACGCATACAATCACTGTAGGGCATGCACTTGTTGTCAGACTTTAAGCAATATGATGCCCTTTCCGATTCTCGTATGCAAAATCTTCGACATTTGGGAGATTGATTTTATTGGACCCTTTCCTGTTTCGGATAGCTTCGAGTACATTCTACTCGCTATTGACTACGTGTCAAACTGGATTGAAGCCATTCCAACCCGAACCAATGATCATAAGGTGGTTATCAAATTCATTCATCAAAACATCTTTTCTCGGTTCGGGATTCCACGTGCTATAATCTCTGATGGAGGGACCCATTTCACTAATTCTAAGTTCAAGTCATTGATGACCAAATACAGGGTGTCACACCGAATCTCTAATCCTTATCACCCCCAAACTAATGGTCTAGCTGAGCTATCAAATCGGGAGATCAAGAAAATCCTCCAGGTCACTGTTTGATCTGAAAGGAAAGACTAGTCATCCCGACTTCCGAAAGTTTTGTGGGCTTATAGGACCGCCCACAAAACCCAATTAGGTATGTCTCCCTTCAGATTAGTCTACAGGAAGGCATGTCACCTCCTCGTCGAATTGGAGCACAAAGTCTATTGGGTAGTACGGAACTGCAATCTAGATCTTTCTAAGGTAGGAACCCATAGAAAGCTTCAAATGAGTGAGATTGATGAATTACGCCACGACGTGTATGAGAACTCGCGAATTTACAAAGAGTGGGTTAAGGCCTTTCATGACAAGCACATATCCAGAAAGATCTTTTGCCCTGGTCAAAAAGTTCTGCTCTTTGATGCCAAGCTCAAATTATTCCCAGGAAAACTCAGATCGAAATGGATCAGACCTTACCTCATCCGATGAATCTTTGGAAATGGAGCCATCGAGATCAGTCCACTCAGCCACGATTCATAACCTTTCTTCATGAACGGTCAGAGACTCAAACCGTTCATTGACCTTACCAATATAGATTTGGCTGAGACATCCTTTACCCTCCATTCTCCCTGAGCTCATTACGCCCAGCCGATGGCGTAAAACTTAGCGCTTAACGGGAGGCAACCCATCATTTTTTAAAAAGTCAAAACCTTTCTTGACATTCCTATGCTGAATTCATATTGCACTTTAGGGTTAATCCATTAGAACAGCTAACCCCACCTCAGGTACCCATACCCGAGCTTGAAATCGTCTGCAACAGTCATCTCGACCCATTCGCCCACCCAGAATCTGTTCTAATGAATGATCTAAGCTGAACTGGAACCCACCTAATTTACAATGGGGACATTGAAAATCGTAGGCATGGGGGGATATGAAAGTGCAAAACACCGTGAAAATCATCTCACAAGAAAATGTTTCATCCAAAAAATCACATATTCAAAAAATACCAAAAAAATGAAAAATTCTTGAAAAAGAACAAAAAAATTGAGAGAAGAGAAAATTTTAAGGGCATATCAATTTTGAGGAGAAAAAGGAGAAAAGTGAAAACTGTCAAAAAGGAGCACAAGTTGAAAAGAAAAAGACAAAGAGATAGTCATTAGTAAGAAATTAAGGAGTTGACTTAGTTCTAGACCATATCGAAAGAGAAAATGAAAGGCAAAAAGTGGTAACGAAAGATAAAAGAGATTAGTAGGAATGTTGATTTTAGGCCTCTTGGGCTGTGACCATAGGCTTAAAAATTCAAGTATCCTCAAGGATCTAGATACTCCTCGAGAGGTTGAGGAAAATGAGAAGCTTAAGGATTAGGTATAAGCATAGAGAGTATTCAGCCTCACTAATTGACCTCTGGTTTGCGGGACTCGGTAACCTAAGCACCCCAATCCACACATAGTCTGGTTCAGTGCGCATAAATATCAAAATCATGCAAATGCGTTTAAATCGTTCTGAAAAAGTCTCCTAGGTTAGGAGAGGCTGATCAACACAAGTTGATTTAGATGAGTTCCTAGCCCGAAGAGGCAGAAAATTCCCCTCGAATATGCACAATAGCATGTCATCTCCTCGATGCTTGTCTCCTAAGATATCTACATATCTTACCAGGGCATGTAAGGACCCTATGCTGGTTCAGATGCCATGGGCGACATTATCACAAAATGTCGATTGCCAGGGTCTGGATTTAGCTACAGAATGCCATGGGCAGGATTATCTTGAAATCTTGAAAGCCAGGATTCTAGGGGTTGCCATGGGTGGTGCTATCTCAAAGCATCGATTGCCAGGGACCCTTCGAGGATTGATGATGGGGACTAGGAATCTGATACAGACCGTGCTGTGAAGCTGATCCGAAGCTAGAAATAAAAAGAAAAGAGAGAGAAAACTCTTCAAACAAAGAAAATTCCTCTCTATCTCTCTTACAAAAATGCATTGCAAACTGAACCGAAGCTAAAATATGTTACAAGCACGAGTGCTTTAACCACGGAGTTCAACGAACCTTAGGATAATTTCTGTGGGCCTTAAAAACCTTTGCGGCAGATGGAGGCTAGAGCTGGTAAGGTCCAGATCTTGGGTTGTACTTAAGTACCTCTAGGTCTACTATTGGCATTCTAACCTAATCTACAGAAGAAAGCACACATCATAATTTTGAGCATCAAAACGATTACATGGCCTAGAATCAAAGTTAAAACCTTAAAACTTTGCTAAGGGACTAGCAAAAGCTAGGCATGGGGGTATGATGGGAACACCATCATGAGCCCTAACTAGCTCATTTTGACCCAATGAAGAGAATAAAAGCTCCTACATAACCAACTGAAGGTCCTAATTCACTGCATAACCTTTCTGAGAGTGAAATAAGAAACTAGAGGTAAAACTGTAATTTTACCAATGCAATACAAAAATGAGTTTTCTTAAGGGATAAACAAAGGTTAAATGGTCATAATAAGACAATAAGTGGGTTGGATCAGACAGAAAAGGATTTGTGTGAGTTCTGTGAATTAAATGACTTCTTGAAACCCTAAAACAGGCCCACTTGATTAGCCAAGGTTCTGATCAGGATAAAATTCACTTAAACCCTCTACAAATCATATAAAAATATTCTCTAGGGTTCAGAACCGTCAATTTGGCCATTGGAACCCATCTTGACCAAGAATGGGTCTCAAACAGATATTTGCCCTAAAATGGGTTTTTACATAAATTTCCCTACCAAACAGGGTCAAACCCAAAATTCAACTTCACCATTAGATTCCTTAGGTCCAAATTAGTCTTGTACCAAAATTTGGATCCATATGAGTTTTCATTGAACTAGTTTGCAAAAAGGTCCAGCCTGATTACATTTCTACCCCTATCTTTCAAAAACCCTTACAAATAGCCCCCTATCTTCTTCATCATTTTTCAATTAGGTCCCTCCACCATTATAGCAGAGAAATCCTACTCCGGTGAGCTTTGGAAGGAGAGTTCTCCCTGATTTCTCAGAGGATCTCCTCCAAAATTAGAAGGGAGATTCTTTGAGAAAATCCCTCCAATCTGAACTCATCTTTGATCCCTGATTATTTCCCAATCTCTCATGCGAACACATGAGAGATATGGGGATCTCAACGGCTTCCAACTTCGACGAGCTTTCCTTGCTTGGGAAGCCTGCTTCCCAAGCCCTAACCGACCTTCAGAGCTCTATTTAAAGGAGCCCAGACCCCTCCGATCACTCCACGCTCGAATTCAACCGCGAACACCCCTGAGTCTTCTCTTCTCCTCATGGCCGTAGGTTCCTCAACATCCGATGTCCTCCCTTACTCCTCGTTGTCCGACCACCATACCTGCGGCGAATTCCTCTTCCTTGACTTCGTCCGTGCCTCGTCGTACCCATAGGCATCTCCCTCTCTTCGTCCTCGCCGATCTCCACTCACCGAAGCCACTCTTTGTCTCCAACGTCAGCCACACCAGACCAGATGCCTCCGCTCGCCCCCATCGTCTCTTCACCTCCCAGATAAGCTCCCTCTCCCCTTTACATTCTTCTCCACTCTTTATTCTTCAAAATTGACCACTACCGACCTCCATCACCTCCATCCCTGCCATCTCCGACCACCAACTCCGGCAAGGCCACTCCACCTCCACAGGCCATCCCAACCCTCGTCGACAAGCCCATAAGCTTCCCCACACTCCACTCACTGCGCCACTAACTCAAACCACCCCTCGAACACACCCACACCTTCACACATAGTGTGCCCTAGGCACACACGCACAGGCATTGTCGAGCCACGCCAACACCCCTAGCGACTTTGCCTTGCTCCAGCGACCCTCTCTGAACATTTTGACGGTTTTTTGCCCCTCCGCCATTAGCGAGCGAGCTTAAAGATCGCTTGCTACAGCTCCAGGTGTTGCCAATCCTAGGAAGACATTCCCAGGACGCGCGGAAGGCTCTCGTGTGCGGTTCCAGGCCCTTGATTGGAGTCAAGAGCCTCTGCAGCCTCGCCAATTAGAAGCCCATCTGCTGCTGTTTGTACAAAAGGAAGGTGGGACATTTAGTCCCGCCTCAGAAGTGGAAGGCCAACCTCGTGCGCATAAAGGGAAAAAGTGTTAGAGGCTCATCGCTTCCAACATTGAGGGTGAGGTCCTCCTCCCCCCCTCTCACTGGACTCATCCGCGACATAATCTGCAGACCTGGCCACGACCCGACCACCCAACCTATTCACACCTCACTCACTACCGCATGCCGGTGGGCCTGGTCCCGGGTACGCACCCGACCCGATTACCCGATTGTCTGTGTGGCTCTGGGAGATCTCATCCTAAGAGAGGAAAGAGAGGAGAGTTGCACACGGGTAGGGGTAGGTTTTTCTACGGGTTCTTCAGACCAACACTTAGCCGTAGCCAGAAGGAAGAAGAAGAGAAAGAGAAGAAGGCAGATGGCTGAAGAAGGAAGAAGGCCGAAGAAGAAGGAGAAGCCAAGGTAGACGAAAGGCAAAGGCAGGAGTTGAAGAAGAGGAGGCCAGAAGAAGAAGGAGAAGCTAAGGCAGAAGAAAGGAAAAGTCAAAAAGAAGAGAAAGAGAAGAATCTTAAAGGCAAAGGAAATCAAACAGAGGCCAGAAGAAGAAGAAGAAAGAAGAAGGCAGACATGTGAAAGAAAAGAAGAAATCACTTTAAGTCGTCTGATTAAGGAATCAGACGACAGATTCTAGCCTCCATTGCATATTTACATTGAATCATTTGGTGATATTGTTGGAGTATTTGGTGATCTATATCACCATTTTACTCCCATATTTTTGCACTCTGATACTACTATTATTACAATTTCTTTCAGTTTAAATTGTGATCTTGATTTCTAAATACCAATTTTCTCCCTGTGTTCGACCTCGGAAATCTTTTCAAGTAATAAAATTATATTTGTTTTGAACACTATTTAGGCTGTACAACAATGCAATACTTTTTAAATACCGATCCAACGTGATGAACAGTAGTGACAAGGAAGGTCGGGTGGGGGAAACCTTGTAACCTTTGGGGACACTCTACTGTGTAGGGATCTTTGCGGGACTCTCCCTTCCTGACTGCCCAGGTAATTCTTGAGTGTGGGATTTCTGATTTAGAGGTATCATCTGCCTCAAAATAGCCTTAGTTATCCAAAATCTTTAGGTGCCTTGATTGGGTCCAATTCATATCCAGTCCCTCATCTTTTCTCTAAAGCACACACACACAGGAAGGTCCTTAGGTTTTTAACCTAAGAGGCCTCATTAGATCATCTTAAGGATCTCTTTCTAATCTGATGAACTCCAATCTGATTTAGAGTTTGATTCTAAATCTTGATTCCACCACCTGATTCAAAAATGCAACCTGACATGTTAGGAAAAGTGATTAGGAAACCTATGTCTCAAATGACTATGAAAGATAAGATGATTGAGGCTGCCTATAGAGACCATGTAGAATATTATGGAGCCATAGATAGGGACATTTTTGCAAAAATAGCAAACCACATTACGAACTGTATTGAGATAATACTAACATAAATAAAGCATGGTTCAACCTGGGATGATCTCTTAGTAGAACACATTGAATTGGTGAAATTACACAACGATTGTCTGCAATATTGGTCAAATCCTTCATTTTCGGAAGAACTCCAGAATCTTTTAGAGAGACAAGGAAAATTGCTGAGTACATTATATAAAACTATTGGTAAAAAAATACCCATTAGAAGTTAATAAGACATCTTGGAGTAATTCTAGTGATCTACATAATTTCCCAAATCCCGGGTTTGATAATCGAGGTTGTTGTGGACCCCCAACCCAAATGGAATTAGACACAAATTATATACAGAATGACACACCTGATCTTGAGATGGGTTGTGAGGATCTAATTGTAGGTGTTCATAATTCCAAACCAGCCCTAGAAAACAATGAAGCTAGCTCACCAAGCCTAGATTTCCCAGACAACTGTAATGATGAGCTTAAAATAGAACCTCTCGAGAGTGTAAATCTTGAGCCTTATCTTGTTGAGTTAATTGTCGAGAGTGACTCTAACATCCCAATAGAGCTCAGCCTAGATTTTAGTGATCTAATCCTTACCCTTAACCTCAAATCTGGATTCAAGCCTATTTGGGATAATCATGAGGTCCAAAGTAATAAGAGTCAGAATTTGACTTTGAATTACGATTCTAGGCCTATATATGATGAATACACCTCTCCAACCTCCTCAAAAACATAAATTAATTTTTTGAAAGTCACGCAGTTCTATGATACCAAAATCGAGGGGTTGGAATAGCTAGGACTCGATGGGGTCTATCCTAGGAACCAAGAACCTAAGCCCATGCCTAATAAGGACACCTTTGTGAGCTCAGAATCAGGAATTAGGTTAGATCCAAGTCAGGTTGTTGCTTCTTCGCATCTTGGTTCATTCAATGGTGGAACTTCCGATTTGGAATCAGGTTCAGAACATGATCTTCGCAAATTCTCTGATGATTTCGAATCATACTCTGATTTTGGAGAACCTTTGTTTCCTGACATCTATGAACTAGTTTACGACCTCAGCATCCATAACTCATTCTTCGACTCTAACTCTGAGGTCCCTGATCCCGAGATCATTGATTCAAAATCAGGTTCCATTGAGGTGGAATCATTTCGTTTTGATCTACAGGAATCAGAAATAGTAAGTGTCGAGAGTGTCTGCAACCTAGAATTCGAATCTTTCATTTAGTCAGATTTTCATGATCTTATAAGCACTCTCCAGGCATTTACATTTGATTTCGATGGGTATTATGAGGACTCTCTAGACAAAAGCACCTTTAAATCCTTTCTAGAGGAGCCCTCAACATACACGATTCTCATAGATGCCTTATCTTCCACACCTTTTGATCCACATACAAAGCCTTCCAAAACCCATTCTCAACCCCGACATGCCACCGGAATCAACTTCTTTTCTAATTCACCTCTCTTAGATCCGATTGCATATGATTCTCTTCCATCTATTGATCGGGTTTTGGACATTGATCAGATCGATAATCATGTCCCATCCTCTTCTGATCTCTCCAGTAGGCTTCCTACAACCTTTACAGCTCCATTTTCTTTTGAGGACCCCTACTTTGATAATGCCAAATCGACTCAACCAAACCCACGATTCGCACTGCTGTTCACGGTGTAGATCGCGTAAAAGATGAACGCGTTGTAGTATAGCGCGAAATACATCTCGAGCAAATAATTAATGGAACTGGTGAGTGTCGGTCGATCACAGGGAGGCAGAAAGCACTTTTGATTCATGCGTTTATTTCCAATATAAGGCTAAGTAAAAGGAACGATCAATCACAATATTTATATCACAAGAAGAGATTGAACATAAACTGGATACATGTATTTGAATAAAACATAAAACAAACTACTGTTGTAATAAAACAAGGGCACCACGGGTGGTTCATGGTGGCCTTTTGGAGAGGTTTAGAAGAGCAGTAACGATCCGTCGGGGTGGCCCAATGGAAGCTTCAGATGGGGATGCAGAGCCAAATGCAGAGAAGATGTAAAGAAGAAGAAGAAAGAAAGGTTGAAGGAGGAAGAAGAAGAGAAGGAAGGGAATGCCCTCCAAGGGGGCACTTTTGGGCTCTTTTTATAGCTTTGGTCAGGGGTAAAAACGACATTTGGCCCCCTTAATCTCATGCAAAAAGCCTTCCAAATCCTTCTTTTTCCCTTGGTTCACTCTGATGCTGCCACGTGGCGCTTTGTGGAGCATCAATCCTCCATTGCATGGCTGTAGATCGCTCGTTCGTGCCCTTCACGTTTTCACCATCATTGCTTACCTCTTCTGAGCGCTTCAACCTCAGCCGTCCGATCTTACAATTGGACCACTTACGCACACTTCCCTCGCCTTCCAAATCTCGCAAGACCCGTGCGATCGTGCATCTGCCTATGGTGCACTTTGATCGTGCCACATGGTCACGCCACTACCCTCCAATCGCGTAATTACGCCCGCACAGCCGATGCCGCTTCAATTTTGCGCATCGCACGGCTCGAACCCATGTCTCGCGCTTACGCGTGGGCGCGCACGAGCCAACGTGCTGCGCAAACCTTTTGTTCTATATACTTAGTTTCCATTTATCCTTATCCAATCTAGGTGGGCAATGTATTGCGCTCGTGGCCATTGGATGAAGATCCAACTGTCCACAGAGTGCGGTGCGTCCTTCCTGGATGGGGCAGTGGGGAGGGAGTGGCTGTGATGGTGCCACGTGGCACCACCATGGCCGTTCATCTTCTTTTCCTTGTATCTGGTGATGTAGGCCTCCGATTGAATTGATTTCTGCGTCATTGGGTTGCGAACATCAATCTAAATCCATCCGTGCAGTTGGATTTGTTATCTGAGGTTAGGATCTTCTTTAATTTTCCTCTTGTCTCTTGATCTTCTGTGGATTCTCTAGGGTACTACGGGAGTCTGATTGATGCGATCTTGGAAGCGTTGGACTCTCATCGAAGTTCTGAACAAATCCATGCTGTTGGATCAGTCATTCGCAACTCTGAATTACCTGCAATGAGTGATACCTCTCAAATAGCACAGTTTTATGCATAAAACACATATATCAACTACGATGCAGAATACAATGCATATGCATGCACAATGTTCATGTTAAGCTAAGTTCTGGCTTAATTCAAGCGAATTAAGGCCTATGATTGCTGTGCAATCATACTCCCATGCCTAAATCTTACTAGTCCCTAGCAAGTGTAAGACTAAATGCATTTTATAAAGAGTTTAACTAAAGGTTTATTTCTTTTTGTTTCATCCAAAAATTTAGAATCCAGATAACTATGTACATATGATGTTATAGCTTCTGCAACGGATCCAAGCGAAGAGTCGATACACATTTAAAGTTTATACTTGCTTCCTAGTAAAATTCTATTGGGATAGGCAAACCTCTTCTCTTGGGAATATAAAATATTCTCTGCTTTTAGCCCCAGCTTGTGGCTTAGGTAGAAGACGTCTGAGTTAACTGGATTTGTATTTAGTGGCTCACTCGCTTCTGGTACTACATAGAGACTAGTATTTCAGATTCTAGATTATTAGATTATTGCATAACTTAACTTAGAGAAGGGTTGGAAAACTGTGCTCTCTTTAATCTTTTGTACTTTTTCTTTTCTCTCTTTCTCTCTCTCTTTTTCTTCTTTTTTTTTTTTCCTGAGCTCACATCTTACCAGATTTGTAACTGTATTTGATGGTCATACATGGCATTACACTTTAATTAGGTTCTGATAACAGTACAACTAAGTCAGACTCCTCAACTCGTATTCAGGCGATCAGAAACACAGAAAAATAGGTTTCGACTATATTTGGTGGTTCATGAGGGTGGTAGGTGTTTTTGCCTCAAAACATTTTGACTTACATAATTCAAACTTCTTAACATAACTTTTTTTTCTTTTTTTCTCTATTTTTTTTACAAGCAAATATCCCTTTTGTATGCTTTTTTTCTTATATGTATATATATATCTGTTGGCACAATGCCATTACCAATATAACATAACGCAACAATTCAACATGACATACATTTATTCACAAGGCATTATTTGGGATTTTTGGGGGTGACCAAGAGGATCTCGGGTGGCTTATTTGGTGGAAGTGCCTACTCTCGGCACCAGGTAGGGAATGGATAGGATGACGTATTTCTGACCTTGACATCAATACCCTCCTTCAGCCGAGGATTTTGTAGAGGATAGTCATGACCATCTGCCTCAGTCCTAGTTTTATCAGAGCCTACTCTTTGTGTTTTTGCCTTATTTGGTGGCTCTCGTATGGAATTTCTCACAAATGTAGTATGCAAGAACTGAGAGCGAAAACTATGCCCATCACCGAGTATCATTATTCAATTATAGATTAAAGATTCCTTACACTAGCCTTAGAGCACCAGTAGACTCTCTACTCTCATCTCTCATATGTTTTGGTGGATCTACTAGAAGATGGTTCACCTTACTCCCTGATTGTTATCCAAGGGTTTAGGAGAAGAAGCAATGCTTCTTCTCGACAAACTAAAGATGTCTATCGATTTTCACAGTGGATCCATTGCAAATTCTACATGCAAGTATGAAATTATATCGGATTCTAAGTCTAGGAATCTACTAAAGAATAATTCTCTAATAAAACCTCTTGATAAAGCGATCTAATCCCCCAATTGTTGGCAGAAAATTTTCAATTTTAATGGACTACCCCCCCATGCCTAACTGTTTGCATGTCCTCATGCATGAATAAAAGAAATAATGCCTGGTGTATATGGATAGAAATCACTTGTAACTGCTTTTGAGTTGTCATTGTGCTCATGTCATTACTGCAATGCCATACACAATATGCAAAACAATATGTAAAACATTATGTGTAAATGAAATATGCTATGTATATATGTATAAGTGCAACTGTGATGCCTAAATGCGAAGTCTAAATGCTACGTCTAACTATGATGCTGAGTTTAACGCCTCCAGTTGGGCGAAACTCATCAGATGGATCAATGACTGCAGGAAACAAACTAAAGATAGATAGGAAGATGTGTTCCACTGTCATCAACTGGCCAAGAATGTAGAGTAGTTTCCCGTGAATACCAAGGCCACAAGGTTGGTAGAATAGAATCGCAAGGCCTGGAACAGGTTGTAGCCAGGTGCTACAAGAGGAATAAATCTGAGTGCCAGAGTGATAGGGAGCAAGTGGCAACCGTGAAGGGTCAGGAGTGGGAAACCAGTCATACGAGTCCCGAAAGTGGTGAAATAGGAATGGGGGGACCTGTGTGGTGTAATCAGAAATAGTGTAAAGAACTATTTTGTGATTGGATCTGGGTGTTGTTGGTTGCAGAGTAGGTGTGTCGAATATGATTTTGTGCTCAACATTTTTATACTCACCTAAATCATTCTTCTCCCTGAGCTGATCAGAAATCTCACACAAATTGCCCAAATTCTGGTTGTGGTGCGGATCCTCAAATGTAATAGGAGACGCTTCACTTTTCCCAGGGGATGCAGAATCAAAATGTAAGTATAATAAAGCTTCAAATTCCTTTATTTTCTGCTTTGTGGCTTCTGTGAAATCTTTGATATCCAAAAGCGAAGAGGATGTAATAGATTCTTCTGACTCTAAATCCAAAAATGCCTCCAAATTTTTCAGATTTCCTTCATAATCGAAAATGGAGTTTTTATCAAATTCTTCCTCAACTTCGCTTGGATTCTTTGACAATTCAAATTTAACCCCATGGATATATGGTATCTCATGTAAATCTATGTTCTGAATATATTTATCATCTAAGCTTATCACGGGGTTTTTATATAGTTCCACTCCTGATAAATCATGGGCCTCATTAAGTGTATATACCCAAGTCTCATAATGTACCAATTCTTGGGTGTCATGATCCTCCATCTCTATCTCCCAAGATTCAAGATTTTTAGATTGAAAATCGATCATGGGACTTTCCTCACTATTTTCTAAGCTAGGGCTCTCAATTGATTTCATTTCAGATATTCCAAGAACATTTCCCTTAATTCCATCCGATATCTCATCTCTCATTTGAAAATCACCTACATCATCTACTTCGGGCATGTGAGTCGAAGAATCCCTAAAAGTCGTCTTAAGTTCCTTAAAATCCTCTAGGCTAGTCTGAACTTGGTATTGGAAAAGGAGTATATCTTGAAGTGTGCAAGTTTGTTGATTCATCCTAGTCACAGATTCTAGCTCTTTAAGGGCTTCCATCAGAGGTTCTTCGATTGCAATCAAAGCCTATCTCTGCCCTCGATTAGTAGTGATCTAGATTTGATGTAGATATCTCACAACTGTGTCATTGTACTTTGCTGTTGTTTGTTACAATATGAGAAGTAGTTGCGAGTCTATTGGTGGCTCCCCAATGGTGATCTATGTGGATGTGGCCTCAGATGAGGGTCTTAGGGAAGGTGGAGGGTTATAATTGTTTTGGTCTGGGGAATCAGAAGGGTGGTGGGTGGGTTCAGTGTAGTTATAGGTTGCAATTGATTTCGTAACCTTGAATGGCTCACCATCCACCTATGGTACATTCTCTTTGAATTTAGGACCCCTAGAGGTGATGTCTTGGGTTCTTTGTCGTTCATCCTAAATTGTTTTTCTTAAGTCTTCATATTCCCTTTTTCTGACCTCTTTTGCTTCCTGGACTATTTGGATCAGTTCGACGATCTAAGGGCTCTTGTGAGATGTGAAAGCTTGCCTTTGGTGGGATTGATCGTGATAATCAGTCATCATGATGGGATCTCGATCTCACATGGAGAGTGTCTCTAAGTGTTGCGAGATCTGTGTGGATGTCCAAGAAGTTGAGGTGGGTATGTCCTAGGCATGAGGTGCACGCATATAGGAATAATGAGGAGCAATCTCCCACCCATAAGAAGTTGGTATCATAGTTGAGTTGGGAGGAGAACCCTACTGATGGTAAGATGAGAAAGAGTATGGGTCCATGGTTAAGATGATCAAAAGGACATCAAAAGGGTTCTAGTTACCTTACACCAGTTACAAGGGACTGGTGGTAAAACAAGGTAAGTGCCTTGTAATCAAATTGATCCTTAGAATCAAATGATCAGATTTTTCATTTAAGTTCTATTTATTGAAAATTTGGCTAGAGACCAACCGTAAGGAATTCCCGCCTGTCAGGCTAACCGGCCAGTCTTGTTACGAGGGGACTACGAGGAAGGTTCATCCTTTGTCTTTCACCTCCGATTCCGTTAACCCGCAGCAGCGGTCGTTTAACACTACCTCGCAAGCTTAGTCACTAGGTTTGCAAGAGAGGTTGGAACTACCCAATAGTTTCAAGCCAAATGCAGGCTATTTGATGTAGTTTCATAAATTCTTATCCTATTTCTTCAATGTAGTAGATGGTGATCGGTCCACAAGGTAACTCACCTCACCGACTAACTTTTGGGCTCTTTGGAGTCCAAGTTAGTAAATGTGGTCCTATTGGCTCATGCACTTCTAAGTTCTTTTTCAAATTATAGACCACAATTCCAAAGTATACTCTAAGGTGAGATGGAATCCAAACGATTTGAAACTTGGCAAGAAGATTCCTTTTGCAATAAGCTTTTAAAGAGTATTTTTCAAAAAATTTTTCGATTTCCAACAATTAGTTATGAATTTTTAGCTAACCAGGGGTCAAAACTAGGATTTAGACCCCGTGTTCTGTTGGAAACTATGTCAAATATGCTCCAAAAATTTTGTAAAAATATGATATTGAAAGCTAATTTGATTATCTTTCACATCCCATAAATTTTAAGTTAATTTGATTTGTATGTTAGTCAAAATTAATTTTTAAATTCATAAAAGTGTTGTTTTCAAGCAATCTGACCAGTACGTACTCCATGAATTTTTAAAAATTTCACAGAAGGAATTTCTTTTTGGGAAAGGAGGCGTTGGAAAGATAATTTGAAGATCTAGTTCCAAGCTAAATTTCAATATTTTTGGAGCATTAGAAACATGGCTATTGAATTTGAAAGATGACATTTCTTTCTAGTCAAATTTCTAATAGGAATGTGTGCACCTGATATTCGCAGCGCCCGCTTTTCCTCGTTCGCTGCTTCGTGTCGTTGTTCCTATACACAAAAATATTGTATTAGAGATAAAATCAAAAGTTTCCTTGCCTCCCTGGCAATGGTGCCAATTTGTTTGCGGCGTAGATCGCGTAAAAGATGAACGCGATGTAGTATAGCGTGAAATATGTCTCGAGCAAATAATTAATAGAACTGGTGAGTCCCGGTCGATCACAGGGAGGCAGAAAGCACTTTTGATTTCATGCGTTTATTTCAAATATAAAGGCTAAGTAAAAGTAACGATCAATCACAATATTTATATCACAAGAAGTGATTGAACATAAACTGGATACATGTATTTAAATAAAACATAAAACAAACTATTGTTGTAACAGAACATGGGCACCACGGGTGGTTCGTGGTGGCCTTTTGGAAAGGTTGAGAAGAGCAGTAATGATCCATCGAGGTGGCCCAACAGACGCTTCAGACGGGGATGCAGAGCCAAATGCAGAGAAGATGGAAAGAAGAAGAAGAAAGAAAGGTTGAAGGAGGAAGAAGAGAAGAAAGGGAATGCCCTCCAAGGGGGCCCTTTTGGGCTCTGTTTATAGCTTTTCCTAGGTTAAAAAGGACATTTGGCCCCCTTAATCTCATGCAAAAAGCCTTCCAAATCCTTCTTTTTCCTTCGGTTTGCTCTGATGCTGCCACGTGGTGCTCCATGGAGCATCGATCCTCCATCACACGGTCGTAGATCGCCCGCACGCACCCTTCACGTTTTCACCTTCGTCGCTTGCCTCTTTTGAGCGCTTCATCCTTAGCCGTTCGATCTTACAATCGGACCGCTTACATGCACGTCCTAGATGAGGCGGTGGGGAGGGAGTGGTTGTGATGGCGCCATGTGGCACCATCATGATCGTTCATCTTCTTTTCCTTGTATCTGGTGATGTAGGCCTCTGATTGAATTGATTTCTACGCTGTTGGGTTGTGAACATCGATCTGTATCCATTCGTGCGGTTGGATTTGTCATCTAAAGTCCATATCTTCTTTAATTTGCCCCTTGGATTTTGATCTTTTGCGAATTCTCTAGGGCACTACGAGAGTCTGATTGATGCGATCTTGGAAGCGTTGGAGTCCCATCGAAGTTCTGTATAGATCCATGCGGTTGGATCGGTCATCCACAACCCCGAATTACCTGCAATGAGTGATACCTCTCAAATAGCATAGTTTTATGCATAAAACACATATATCAACTACAATGCAGAATACGATGCATATGCATGCAGAATGTTCTTGTTAAGCTAAGTTTTGGCTTAATTCAGGTGAATTAAGGCCTTTGATTACTGTGCAATCAACTACCATATCTTTCTCTTCAAAGCATTTGGTGGGCACCACATCTATTGATTCACATCCATCAACCCACCAGATTGATTGGGTTTGGGCTGCATCATCAGCTTGTTGTATGGACAAGCACCTTGTTAGACCAAACAGGCTATTGATCAAGGTGCTTGTTCTACAAAATTCCTCTGATTTGACCACCCCTTTTCCTTGATGACCTTCTACTCAACTGAAGGCATGGAATTTAGCACTTAACGGGTGGTAACCCATTATGCCAAAAACCCAAGACCCTTCTGATCATCCTTTTAAGTTACACTCCTATTTCACTTTTGAGTTTAGTTTTAGAACAGTCGACTTCACCTTTGGTCTTCGTATCAAATCTTGAAATCGTCCGCAACAGTCATCCCGACCCGTTCACCTACCCTTTGACCCTGTTATAATCCTTGAACCAAGCTAACTTCATACCCTCCGATTTATAATGAGGACATTGCAAAACTTAGGCATGGGAGGTGTTAAAGTGCAAACACATGGAAATTAAAGTCTCTAAGGGGTTCTCACAAAAAATTACACATATTCCAAAAAAATCAAAAAAATAAAAAATTTTGAAAAGAAAACAAAAAATGGAAAGGGGAGGAAAATTTTGAGAATTGATTACATATCATGTTGAGGAGGAAAAGAGGAGGTGATTTAAATGTCAAAAAGGAGATACAATTTGAAACAAAAGGTGTTAGTCTTAGTAAATGATTATGGAATCTACCTAAAGTTCTAGACCAAATCAAAAGAAAGAAATAAAAGTCAGAAAGTGCTAAAGAGACACTAGATTAGTATGAATGCTGATCTTAGGCCTCTTGGGCTTGTTGTTTAGGCCTAAATGCTCACGTATCCGTTAAGATCCAGATAATCCTCAAGAGGTTGAGGAAAATGTGAAGCTTATGTATTTGAACTAAGGCTTACTGATTATTCAGCCTCGTTACCTAACCTTTGGTTTGTGGGACTCGATAACCTAAGTACCCTAATCCACACACTAGTCTGGTTCAGTGTGCTTAACAATAAAAATCACACAAAAACATTTATTCTATTCTAAAGAAGAAAGCTACCTAGATTAGGAGTGGCTTAAAAACACAAGTTGATTTGGACAAGTTCTCGGTGCGAAGAGGTGGGAAATTTCCCTCGAAGATGTGCAATAACATATCGTCTCCTCGGTGCTTGTCTCCTAGGATATCTAAATATCCTCCCAGGGGCACGTAAGCACCTTGTGCAGGTTCAGGTGCTATGGGCGGGATTATCCAGAAATGTCAATTGCTAGGGCCTGAATTTAGCTACAGAACACCATGGGTGGCACTATCTCGAAGTGTCGAAAGCTAAGGTTCTAGGGGTTGCCATGGGAGATGCTATCCCAAAGCATTGATTGCCAGGGACCTTGCGAGGATTGATGGTGGAAACAAGGAATACGATATAAATTGTGTTTAGGGCCAATCAGAGGCTAGAAAAATAATCAAGAAAAAGAGAGAGAAAGCTCTCCAAAAATGCAAATAAATTCTTCTATCCCTATCTCTTACAAAAATGCACTACAAACTAAACCTAGACTAACCATGTTAAAAGCATGGGTGCTTTAACCGCTGGGTCTAACTAACCTTTGGATAGTTTTTGTGGGCCTTAGAAACCTTCGTGGCAGACTGCTAAAGCTGGTCAAGTCTGGTTCTTGATTAGTACTTGAGTATCTCTAGGCCTACTATTAGCATTCTAACCTAATTTCTAAAGAGAAGAATAAATCAGGACTTTGAACTTCAAAGCATGGTCTAGAACTCTAGTTCCTTTCATAAGATTTTGCAAAGGGACAAGCAAAAGTTAGGCATGGGGGTATGATGATAATGTCATCATCAGCCATAACTAACTTCAATTAGTTAAGATTAACAGACAAATTATCCTACATAACTATCGAAGAGCCATAATTCATTGCATATCCTTTCTGAGAGACATGCATTAAAATAGGGGTAAATCTGTAGTTTTAATAGAATATCTTAAATGCAGAGTAACCACGGGTTTTCGTAGGGTTTAATTAAAGTTCAAATGGTCATAAGTGTCTAATAAGAGGGTCCGTACAGAAAGAAACAAGTTTTCACGTGTTTCGAGAATTAATGGACATCTGAAACCCTAAAAATAGACCCGCTTAAATAATTGAGGTTTCGATCAGGATAAAATTCACCTAGACCTTCTAAAAATCATAGAAAAATATTCTATAAGGTTTGGTACCTTTGATTTGACCATCTGAACCCTTTTTGACCTAAAATAGAGTCTCAAACAGTTGCCCTAATTTGGGTCTCTACACAAATTACCTAATCAAACTTGGTCAAAATAAAAATCCAACTTCACCATTAGATTCCTTGGGTTCAAATTAGGTTTGTACCAAAATTTGGGCCCAATTAGAGATCATCTTGACCTAGTTTGCATTTCAATCCAGTTACTCTTTTTTATCTCACAAAAGCCCCTAGCTTTTGAAATTAATTGTAAATAGATCCCAACTTTTATCATCGTTCTTTACAGATTGGTCCCTCCACCATTATTCTAGAGGAACTCCTACTTCGACGACCTTCAATTAGAGATTTTTCTCTGATTCCATGATGAATCTCTCCGAAAAATGGAAGGACTCCTGAAGAGATTCCCTTCCATCTAACCTCGTTCATGGCCTTCCAAATCCATCCAAGAGCTCATGCGAACTTTTGAAAATCATAAGCCTAAAATCGCAAAATTTGAGCCCTTCAAGCTTGTTTCCAAGCTTGGAGACTTGCCCAAATGCCTATAAAAGCATGCCTATGGCATTCCTCACCTCAGCTCATTTTTGGCCAGTTTCCCACTGTCTTCCCTTCTCCCCGGTCGAAAGCTCCGTAAGCTCTGGCGAGATCCTCTGACTACCTTCCTCGTCCACCCTCACAGACAATAGTAGGTGGATTCTCCTTCCTCGTCTTCTTCCACGTCGCGCAATACAAGTGGATGCCCCTTTCCCTGTCTTCCTCGCCGTTCCTCTACCATCGGAGACTTCGTCTTCTCCGTTGTCGACCTAACAAAATCGGCGTGGATCATCCCTTTTCGTACGTTTAGATTAAGTTAGTTAGGTTTCTCTTTCTCCCTAGGTTCCAATTCTCTCTTTTAAACTCCTAATCGACCCATGCTACCACCGTTCATCGTCATCATTCCCATCTCCGGCTACTCCTCCGGCAAGGTCTTCCGCACAGTCCACCGCACCAAACACCTTGCCACCTACTCCATAAGTTCCGAAGCAACTCTACCATCAAAACCCTCCCTTTATTCCATCTTCCACCCACTCTCGTGACCCCCCGACCAACCCACCTTCGCATGACATCCTCCGACCTCTGCAGACCACCTTGCACCCTCTCACACCACACCACCGTCACCTTTGTCGTGCTACGGCAAAGCTAAGGAGCTTTCTAATTGGGGCTTTTGAGCCTGTTTTCATACTTGCAGGTCCTCACTGTCGCCACCCATCACCGCCTCCATCTCCAACCACGTTCAAGCTCCTATGGCGCGTGGAGGACTTGGTTGAACTCCCAGGTCACGCGGATATGTTCCAAGATGCTTCCCAGGTCCTTGATGAAGGCGTCAACCTGAGTAGCTGCTACAATTGGAAGGAGCTTCTTCTGAAGCTACACACGAAGGGGCTTAGGAAGTTAGTCACACATCGTGGGATTAAGAGCCACTGCAGCTGAATAAAGCAAATTCTTGCCTTTGGCTTATCGCCTCAAGACCAAGGGGGTGAGGTCCCCTCTTCACCCATACACATTCCTCGACTACCTTTCACTGCCGGTAGTCCTGGTCCATGTACCCGGATCCGTTAACCCGATAATGCAACTGATTATGTGAGAGAAAAGGGAGAAGAATAGGAAGGAAATTGTGAGAGAGTGGGGGAGGGTTTTGCTCTGAGTTGGTTCTCCTATACGACAGTCACTAAAAGCCTTGGCACCCTATTTGTTGTGAAGGAAAGGACTCAAAAGAGAAGAAGAAAAAGAGAAGAACACCTGTGCAGAGAAAGAAGAAGATGAGGAGAAAGGAAGAAGGCTCTTTAAGGAGCACTGTAGCAGGCGACATTTAAGTCGTCTACCTTAAGGAGCCGACGTCTGATTTCTGTGACATTGTGCACTATGGCATTATTGAAACTTAAGTTGGAAAGGAATTCTAATTGAGAGTACTGTAGCATTATTTAAGTAGTTTGATGAAGTGAGATGTATGCTTAATAATCTAAATAATTGGTGATTTAAATCACCATTATTTTGCTTTCTTTTTCTTCACAATTCTATGAGCTACAATTACCTCTTATTAATGTACTGATGCATTAAATATCATTATTGGCTTGATTTCCTGTGCTCATTTATATATTTTGCTAAAGATTAGTGCGTGAACTCCAATTTGCTCCCTGTGTTCAACCTTAAACTTCATTTCTTGATTCTGAGTTATAAATTTTATTTGTTTATTAAGCTATTTAGGAGATTTTGCTACAACGACAAAAAACTTAAAACTCTTAAAAAGCTTGACAAACATCCGTCGAGGAGTTTCTGATCCCTCTCTTTTTACAGCTTTCTAGTGTAGATTTCTAGCTTTCTAGTTGTAGAAATTAGTTGTAATGAACATTTGGTTATGAAATATTGGTTCATACTCTCTCTCTTTTTCTCTATATTATTCTCTCTCTCTCTTTTCTATTATTTATTATTTAAGTAGAATAACTTGCATAGATTAATTTCAATTGGCTAATCTGTTTTCCTAAAATAATTCCCAACATGGTTTTTAATTAAACATTTGCCTCCCTGTGTTTGACCTGGGATTCACCAGAGTTTTGGTGATAAATTTTATTTGATAACGGATTTTTACGCAACTACAACAATGTGTTTTTATTCAAATCTTTTAGTGTACGAAATCTTGCTCTATCATTTTCGCACCGTTGCTGGGGAGGCGATGCTCTTTGATTTCCCGCATTTTCCGTCTTACTTATCTTTTACCTCACTTTTTTCTTTTCTTACTATGATTGTAGGTATTCTTTTGAGGTGTGCAAGAGCTGTAAGATTGGAGTAAGGTACTGTTGAAGGGTTTGTAAGTTTACCTCACACCTCCCACCCCCCAGATTTCATTTCATCACATAAATAACTCGAATCCAAATCAACCTACGAGTTTGCGCAAACCCTAGGCTAGAAATTGTTTGTTTGTTTGCCACCTCCACTCACGTCACCCCCACATATATATATAATCTGATTGTGGGACTTATTAAACATACATACCTTTTATACCCACACACTTAAGGCACCTCACTTTGATCTGATTAAATCACTTAACTGGGAATCCGACCCAAGGACCCAGTACACCTACATGACTTATACAAATAAGTGATTAGACATCAAAATAGGCGAAAATTGATTGGGTGCCTTAATTAGTGATGCATTAGGCCACTTGTTTGATTTGTCTGGACTGCACCACTTAACATAAAATTGATTTATCAGGCAGCATTAATTCAACTTTTAGGAATTAACTAGGAACTCCACATTCTTTTAAGTTTTAAAGGAAGACATCTTCACCTGTGCTTTCAAAACTTGGTGTGCCACCTGAACCTTGATTGAATAAACCTAAAGTTGAACCCTAAAAGACAAATCATCAATTAAACTTATTTGAAAATCATTGTTTGTGCATGCACACACATCGAAACTGATCTTTAAGGGAACAACCTAGATAAAGGGCCCATCACATTCCCAAGCACATTCAAGCCTAAGCTTAACTAAAATAGAGTAGACGTTGGCCTTAAGGATTTGACTCGATTTTCGGGGCCCAGATCGAGATTATTTTCAATTAATCTACTCCTACCAGTCCATCTGATGTCAAGCTAGAGGATGTATTGTCAAACGATCGCAGTTGGGGGGTATCAAAGGAACTTGAGAAGAAAGCCAAGGGAGGAACTTTCTCCCCAATCCCTCTCTCTAACTGGTTGCATTGACCGGAAAGAAGTAGACCAAATCATTCCTTTCATCTCAAGATAGGTTCTGGGAGTCTGTAGATCTTTAGGCTATCCTACTTAAGGATAGGTTTGAAATGCTTGTACTGCAGGATACCTTTCTTTTCTCTTTTTGCTTCTGCTTTACCATGGATCCTTCCACATTCTACTCGCATTTCCACCCTTACCCTCCTACAACCACTTATTCCTAAGATGATTACTATCTCGACCCAATTTATGACCATTCATCCATTATTTGAGATAATTTTGATTGGGGATACAATTCCAAACCACTGTGTTCAAGGTTTAACCTGGGACACCATGATTTTGATTTTTATCCTTCTCCGAACTACACTAATTATAGATCACCACCCTCCTATGGACAACCTAATACCATCTACAATCAAGAAGGATATGTTGATTATAATCCCTACCCTCCCTAGGACTACATTGCATATTGGTCACCACACCTCTTTGAACAACCCGAAATGACCTATTATCGAGGAGGGCACCAAGAACCTAATTTCTTGACTCCCTTGGACTAAACCCAAACCCACCCAACCCTGAACCAAACCATTTAGTTCAGGTGAACCAGGTCCAAGATAAGGTGTTGGCCAACTTAAAGAATACCATATAATCTTTAGAAGCTCAGCCAATACCTTACACTGAAGAATTGGAGCCTTTGATTCAAATGATTGATGATCTTAACAAGTATTTATTGGATTGGCTCCAAGATGTTACGGATAAGGACCCAGGTGAGTTTTTACTTGGGAGATTGTCAAAATTGGGAATGAGATTTGTGATTGCACTAGTCCCATCTTGGGATGATTCCCAGGATAAAACCCCTTCAGGAAAGCCATTGTCAGAGCCTGTTTAGTTACCTATAGGGGGGACACATTTTATGAGACCAGGGATGACCAGGTTGGTATAGAGCAATCAATTGAGGAAGAATTGATTTCTTCACCTAAGATCCCTGAACCAGGGTGCAAGGAAAAGTATGTCTCCATGGACCAGGAAATGGTAGATGATTTTGAGACATATATAAATGTAGATCTCGAATTCTTTGATTCTAAAAGTGAAGAACCTTAATGTGAAGTCTCACCTGAGTTTGAGGAAAAGGATTTTAGTGAGACATACCGACTTGAGGAGTATGATGACTCATTTGATAGCCTGGTAATTGAGGATTTGGATCTAACTAGGGCTAGCAAGGAGAATTCAGATCCTGATTTGATGAAGGATTCGATTCATAGCCCCATTCCTCAATCACACCCCATTGAGCATAATGATGATTATCTTCTTGAGATTACCAAACCTAAGTCAATTCTGATTGAGTCAGAAATTTTGGACTTAGATCTTTTAGTCGGGGTTGATAACACTTTCAAGTCCCTGAAACTTTGATTATGAAGGATAGGAATCTAGAAATGAAGATCTGGGAAGCCAATTTCAGGGGAAGTAGAAGTCTAAGTCTAAGGGTTCCTATTTTTCTGAAACCACCAACCTTCTACCAGGACCTTTATGACATTTTTGATTTTAAGGATGTGCAACCCAAGCACAAATTCATTGATAATATTTTTGCCTTGATTTTTCTATTAACCAACTTTTTGGATTTGAGTTGCATCCTCAAAAACTGCAGGCTCGACCCCAATTGCACAATGATCTCTGGTTCTGGGTAATTTTTATCCAAAACCTTAGATATACTCAACCTTGGGGCATGGTTTGCATTACAATCTCATCCACATCCGTGGACATCTCCTTGCGGGCCATAAAATCGATTTTCTTATTTTGATCTTGATTCACACCTATGAATTCTTGATTTCTTCTTTGTTTGTATAGTGTACCTAGCTAAAGGCACTAAATTTAGCACGTATATAATCTATTTTATTCTAAGAGCTAACCGGGTAATCACGAAATTCAGCTGCTTTCTTCTCTATTGCACTCTATTTCATATTTTTCTAATACAATGAGAACATTGCATTAGATAGGCATGGAGGGGTGGATATCCTTATCTGAATTATTTTGTTAGCTCTGTAGATTCTTTTTATTTTTATTTTACTTCCAAAAAAAAAGTTAAATTAGGAAAAGAGAACTTGGGTATTAGAGTTTTTCAACTTTAGGGAATGATACGATAGGACCTGAACACTTAGGTCCTTCAGGTCTTCAGCCCCGGTGTCCACTCAAATGTGACGTGTTTCTCGAGTCCTCGCCATTCAAAATATTCATTTCTAAATTGGGTGATAAGTACACGATTTATCAACTCGCCCTCTGATTTGAGGAGACTTATAGTCTAAGCATCTACACACTATTTGCACTGACTCACTTTTCGATGATTTTAACAGAAATTGGGTAACTAATGAACCTTCTAGGGTGGTATGGCTGGCAAGTTGTCGTGGGTAACAGCCCATTGGCCAGTTGTATAGAGCCTAATTACATGACCATCCTCTTTTTGTTGCCTTAAGGTAAATCTTAGATCAGGAATGCCACCTACTCAAAAAAAAAAAAGAAAAAAAATCCCCAAAAAGAAAAAAAGAGAAATAGATAAGAAGAAAGAAATAAATAAGCAACACTTCATCACACGAGTATGGCTAGCAAGTTGCCGTACGTAACAACCCATTGGTCAGTTGTCCAGAACCCAGCTCACAAGAATGCACAAATAATTCTAAAACACTTAGGAAGAAGTGGGGAAGTAGAATAAGCTAGGGAGATATACACTGGGTTTACCCTTGTGTTGACCCTATAAAAATAAAAAGTGGGGAGAAAGCTACCGGTAAGATAGATACACCTTTAAGAAGAATTTCTTTTCAAGGTCACCTAAGGGTGTAGAAACCTAAAGTCCGTTCTGAATATCGATTAGTTAGTCTATCACATTCACAAAAAAGATGCTTAGAACTTATAGTTCTTTTCGAGTCTTGGGTGGGTTGAGTAGCCGTAGAAATCTGCCTCGAAACTCTTAACTCAAAAATCCAAAAAAAAAAGAAAAGAAGAAAAAGAAAGAAAAAAAATGTATTTTCTTTTAAATAAGGGAGGGCTTGGGCAATCTGCATTTTGGTAGATACCTGAGCACTGTTGAATCTTTGTAGTTCAGGTCTTTAGTTGAAATCTCTTAGTGTTGAAAAATAAATATTGCCCCAGTAATTTGATCCTAATTCTTTTCTAAATAGTATGCAATTTTTTTAGGCACTAGCATAAGATAAGCATGAGGGTGTGATGTAGACACATCTATTTCACATAAACTATCTATTTTTGTGTGTTCTTAGGTGTATAAATGTATTCAGCATTATAAATATTGCATAGCATGCATCATTCTGCTTTTAGATTAGTTTGTACAAATTATAGGTTATTTACCCTTTTGGTGGTCAGGGGACAAGGCAATCTCATTTCGGGGCCTCAGATTGAAGATCCAATCATACGGATCTAATCAGGGTGACAATTAAAGTTCAACGCCTCCGAGATCTCAGCTATTGGACTTCCGTAGCATCAGATGCAGTCTGAGGAAGATCAAAGGTCAAGAGTCAAGGTGGTACAAATATGTACTTCAGATGACAAATCCAACCACATAGATGGGTTCGGATCGACGATCGTAGTCCAACAACGTGAAAATCGATCCGATCCGACATCCATGGCTCCATTTACATGCATTAGAAAATGGACGGCCCAGATGGCACCATGTGGTGCCATCCAACCCGCCTACAGTCACCGACCTTCCTCATCTTTACTCACACCCCTCAATCTCCAACAGCTGAGAGTGCATGGACTGAAATTCAAAAACTCGACAAAGTCAAGAGCGTAGCCTAATGGTCTGCATCCTTACGAAAATCGTGCGACTCGTGATCGAGTCGCGGCGATGGGGGTTGAATTCGTTGAAGGCGTGCCAATTGAAATTCGGTCGTGTGATCAAGATCAGGAAGTTACGGTCCGACCACGTGGCTCGATTAGGCACGTTGGATGTGAGTGCTCCGCAAATGCGTGCAATCACGTGCGATCGTATGCGGAGCCATTAACACGATCTGAAGGCGAACTACGCGTGATCTTGGTCATTCATCCACGATCCAACGGCTAAGAATAGGTGCCCCTTCACCACACGTTACGTACGCACGAAGCGACACTCGATCCACGCTGTACTATCAAGATTTGATGCACCTCCTCCCAGCACGCATCTTCACCGACGCTTAGCTACAACAGCGGCCATATCCGCCACTAAAGACCTTGAGTTAATGCTTTTAGAGCTTAAAATGTCCTTTTTGCCCTCAAACCACACCTATAAAAGGGCTATCCCTACCACATATTTCACCATCCCATACCAATGATGCTCCATTAAAGCTAGAGTAAAATAATTTTCTCATCTTCTCACCTCCTTCGTGGAGCATCTCGTGGTTGTCTTCTCGCCACCATTCAGGAAGCAGATCCTGCTATGATGTTGCCCCATTTTATTCTCCCTCGTTCAGCATCTCACTACCCTCGTCTGAGCACTCCATCAACGTGGCTCATCCTCCAAGCAGTCGTCGAGGAGGATTTTCTCATCCCTCTCTTTTTCTGCTTTCTAGTGTAGATTTCCAGCTTTTTAGTTATAGAAATTAGTTGTAATGAACATTTGGTTATGGAATATTGGTTTACTCTCTCTCTCTCTCTTTTTCTCTATATTATTCTTTCTCTCTTTTCTATTATTTATTATTTAAGTAGAATAGCTTGCGTAGATTAATTTCAATTAGCTAATCTCCTTTCTTAAAATAATTCCAAATGCAATTTTTAATCAAATGTTCACCTCCTTGTGTTTGACTCGGGACTCACTAGAGTTTTGGTTATAAATTTTATTTGATAATGGATATTTACGCAACTACAATGATGGGTTGTTGTTAGGTAGATTGAGGAGATTTTAAATGCATTCATTATAGTACACTCCTAAATTGCACAACAAAACATTTAAATTTATAAACTCAAATTCTAAGTGGCGTCTGAGGTCGTTCGAAGGGAGCAAATGCGGAATTCATACATTAACCTTCATTCAGAATAAATAAGCATAATAAATTGATCACAATAACAGATATGCAATAAATGGATTGCTCAGATTGATAATCAAATGTAAAACAAAAAATCATGAGATAAAAAGAATAGAAAGATAAAATAATGGTGATTTGAATCACCAATCATTCATCTTAATTAAGCATATATCTCATATTCAAATTACTTAAATAATTCAACAGTATTAGCATCAACCTCAATCAGATGTCACCTTTGTAAATTAGACAACTTAACAAGAGCACAGAACCTCAACAGAGCACAAGGCTCTTTCTTCTTCTCAAGCCTTTCAGAGACCACGGCCTTTCTCAAGCACAGGAGGTTTTTCCTCTTCACAGAGGCTAAGCATAGAGCCTCTCTTTCTTAGCATGCGCCAAGGCAAAGGATTGCACAGCAAAACCCTCCCCCCTCCTCCTCACAAAGCTCTCTTCCTTTTCTTCTCTCAAAGCCAATGTGCAATCGGGTTAAAGTATTGGGTAATCAGATCCTAAGTAGTGGCCATACCCACATGCGTGTATCGCAGGTGAGGCGTGAGGCACGAGGAGGCACGTGAGCGGGGACCCAACCCCCCGTGTACTTGGACGAATAGGTCTATTCACTTTTCCCTTTAGTATTGCTTCACCCATCCCTACACGTACGATGTGGGACTAAACGTCCCACATCTTTCGCTTGCATGCAGCTGCAGGTGATGCTTCGTCCAAATTGGAGCAGCTGTGGAGGCTTGCTGCTATGATTGAAGTCCTGGGAACCCTCGAGACCTGGAGCCACGTCACCTAGAGGGGAAATTGATGAAGAATATGACTAGAGAGCTACAGTCGAGGTTGGAGAAGACGAAGGCGGCGGCGGAGCGACGACGAACACTTGAAACAAGGAATACATCCTAATGACCCAAACAGAGTAGTTCAGAAGGATCGCCGAACGTCAATGAGTGCGATGGTGGTTGTGGCGTCACGTGAGGGTGTCTGTAGAGGTATGGCGACCTTGGGGAAGGCGTGCGTAAGTGCATGTGTTTGTTGGATGGTTTGGATGGACAATCCCCTCAATTTCTTGAGGGGTTTTGTTCGCAAAAGTGAGGCGGAGGTTGTGGAGGTGGGAGCGAGTTGTTTGGTGGTTGTGGCCTTTTGGAGACCTTGCTGGAGTTGGGCCGAAGTGAACAAAGACGAAGTGTGTGAGGGCATCTTGGTTATTGAAATACTAGAGGAAGGAGATGTACTTAATCTAGAGAAGGAGAGGGAGGAGTTGACCTAACAAATGGACGATGGGGATGAAAATAGACGTCAGCTGTGATTGGTGGGCACCGGGAAAGGAGAACTCTCCGGTTGTGGAATGGCAACGACGAAGAGGCTGTGGGCACTCTTGCTGTGGCTGGCGAGGGGCGGAGGAAGGTGAGGAAGAAGAACCTGCTGCCTATAGTATGTGGCAGCAGGCGAGGAAGTCAGATGGAGAAGGGTTGCTGGAGCTACGGTGGAGGTGGCTGGAAAAAGAGAATTGATGAAGAATTGTAGCCAAACCGAGCTAAGAAGCATGGTTTAAGATTTTAGAGCTTTTATAGAGCTCTTGACCAATTTCTAGATCAAGAAACAAGCCCAATTTGGCTTGTGATTGCAGCACAAGATACCCACAAATCTCGTGGGTTCACTAGGGCAAACAGGTGTGATTTGGGATCCCCAGTTGCCTTCAGATGATTCCTCGCAATGTGAACACCAACCCCACCAAATTTGGTGGGATTTAGTGGCGATTTGAGTAGGATTAGGTGTGGTCAAAGGTAGCCTGGAGGTTGGTTGATCTCCAATGGCAGAAGGGCCCTTTTCTCAAAGAAGATGACAAAGATAGGGGGTTGTTCAGAAAGAATTTCAAGAGTTAGGGGCTTATATGTGAAGAATAGAGTTTTAAGGGACTATAATGAAAACTAAGTCAAGATGGACTTTGATTACACCCAAATTTTGGTACAAACCTAATTTGGACCCAAAAAATATAATGGTGAAGTCAGATTTTAGTTTTGGCTAAGTATGACTAGGAAATTTGCCTAGAAACCCAAATTAGGGTAGAAATCCATCTGAGACTATTCAAGGTCAAAATATGTTCAGATGGTCAAATCAATGAAACTAAATCTTAAGGAATATTTTTCTATGAATTTTAAGTGATTTAGATGAATTTTATCCTAACCAGAACCTTAGTAATTCAAGCAAGTCTAAAATTAGGGTTTTGGGTACTATATTGGTTCTTGAAATACGAAAAACCTTGTTTCTATCTGCATCGACCCACTTATTAGTCTTTAATGCTAAATTAAACTTAGATTAACGCTTGGCAAACCCTATGGTTACTCTGCTTTCATGATGTGATGTTAAAACTGTAGAATTAACCTTGATTTAGTGTTCTTTCCTTAGGATATGCAATGAATTATGACACTTAGGCGACTATGTAGGAGCAGTTGTCAATTAATCTTAACTAATTAAAGATAGTTATGGCTCATGATGATGTTACCAACACCTCTTGAGTCCAGGTTTGTGTGGTTCAAAAGGTTATCACATATTCATTAATGTGCGCCATGCTATAAACTATGGTTTGGTTAGTTATAGACACCTGTGCACAATTACTAGAGTTATAGGTTACAATTGGTCAAGAAGGGGATTGCATCCCATAAAGTTGACTATGCATCGTATTCTATCATTTTTCTTATTACAAAGAATCATATATCCAAGCTTGCCCTTGCCGTCAAGGTTCAATTTTCCTTTCAAAAGATTCTAGGTATCTTATTCTAGTTGTCATAGCTAGCTACAAGTCTTAGCTAGCAATTAACACCAACATCACTAGCTAGGTGCATCCATCCCAATCATCTAGGATTTCTACCTTAATGTTTATTTCTATTATTTTGGAATCTTTGACTTGAAGAACCATGCTACATAGCCAACTACACTATTATACATAGCTAGCTAGGCATTGTTCTATTCATTTTCCTAAGCTATCAATTAGTCTAGTTGGTTCTTCCATGGATTCATCAATTAACCTACATAGCCAGTTATGGCCTTAATGCATTTGATTGTAAACCCAACTAGGGTCTTTCTCTCTGACTTTATTCCTTTGCATAACTAGATATGCTTGCCCATAGTTGATTATGGCAATAAAGAATAGCTTGTGAAATTAGAGAACATGCAGTCCAATTGTACTCAAATGACTTGCTTATTTCAAACTAATCCCTGGTCCATCTAAACTCCGATTAATATTTGCAATTATTTAAGTATAATTGAATCTAAGGTGAATCTAAGGATTTCACTGAAAATAATCAAATGTGGAAACTTTGCGAAAGTAAATTCCACTTAGCAAGAGATGGAGTTTATGACAAATCTTATCAAGAATTCTCCCTCAAACTCCTAGGAGTGTTTTTTATTTCCAAATAAACTTCGATGAAATGGTTGATGTACTTAAATTTATAGCTATAAAGCTTTGGACATAAAAATAAATGCTAGAATGTCATAGTGTTTTATTTGATTTGCTAAATATTGAGTCATTGTACTCCACACAAAGCTCTTGTTGTCCTTTTTGAATTATCTCATTGCAATAATTTAATGAATCCATGGATCTCAACCAATCCATATCTAAACAACTAGTTGTAGTAGGCTATAATTAGGCATAGCTGTCTAAGCATCTCTATAGCTTGCTACTCTACAAAACTCGTGGGTTCTCACATAAGATACATTGAAATCCATCCACTCTAACCCTTATCTATAAGGGGTTTATCCACTATATAACTTATGCGATTTACCACTACTCGTATTGTTGACAAAGGATAACTTCACAAGAAACCTTCTTGCTCCTCATGATCTGCAAAATCCATAACTGGCTATACTCATGCATTGGCTATGCAATCTACCTTTGAAGAAATGACAACTTCCACATCCACAGTGATAAACGCTAGTTTATCAATATTCTTATGACTTAAAACAGATCTAATTCTTAGATTTTTAACTCCGCAAATGAGTTTTTGGGTTGCATTTAAGCATAATCTAGGATTAGGCATTCATTTCATTCTTTTTGTATTTTTAACATCTTTTACTTGGGTGTTAAGGTTAAGTAGATGTTCAAACCCTTAAAACCATAGCACTTAAGAAGGAAGAAAGTGAAGAAGTCCAGATCAGTTGAACCCTAGCCAGATCCAACTCACCTCAACTGGAAATTAGCTCACATTGGTTAAGTTTAGCTCCTTCCAACTCCATTCAGCTCATCATAGCTGGATGGTAGCTCAGGATAGCTCATCTTAGATCAACCCACCTCAGCTCAGCTCAGGTCTAGCTCAACTTAGTTGAGTTTAGCTCATCCTAGCTCCAGTCAGTTCACTGGGAGCTTTAGCTAGCTCAGCTTAGTTGACGAAAGTTCATTCCAGCTCCAACTCATTCCAAGTCCAGTTACACTTAGCTCACAATAGCTGAACTCCCCCCAACTTAGCTACTACTTGCCTACTTAGTAGCTAAGCTAGCTCGGGAATTCTCATCAGAGGCAATTCCAGCTCAACCTAGCTTCAGCTAGGTTGAAACCAGCTCAACTACTCAAGCCTAGCTACTAGCATAAGAACTAGCTAGCTAAGCTAAGTAGTTGAGCTCCTCATGAAGACCACCTCAGCAAATTCAACTCCAATGCAACTCTAATGCAGCTCCAGTCAGCTCTTCCTTAGCTCCTCTTCTCAAAACCCTAACTCCTCCACTACTATTCTACTAGTTAAGCTAGCTTAGCTAAGCTCAAAACTAGCTCCACCTCCATGGCCATCCACCACTTACCTAAACCCTAACCTAACTCCACCCTAACTCTACTCCAAGTCCACCACCTAAATTAACAACCTACCTCCACCTATAGTTGGCACCACCTTCCTTGCATCTCTTCACACCACCACCTCTAAGAGCCACCAGAAAAGTGGCACCAACTTTCCCTCATAAACCTCTTCACATCACCACCATCAATCTCCTTTTGAACCCATCTCCACCATCCACCTAACCCTATTCTAGAAGCCCCCCTTGGTGCCAACTTTAACTCACTCTTTCACCACCCATAACCACCACCTCAACCCCCTTTAAGTTGGCACCAAAAACACCTCCACAACCCTTCAAAGTTAGTGCCAACTTGAAGCCCTCTCACAACCCTACACCTACCTCCATAAAGCTATCTACACCCTACACATCACCCCCTTCTAGAAAACCCTTTTGGTGCCAACTCAACACAACCCTAACCACCTTACAACCACCACACAGGTGGCACCAAAAAAACCATCAACATCCGTTCACGTTGGTGCCATTTAAATCCACCCCTAATCCCTTAACTACCACCACATGGAGCCATCCCAACCCTTCCTAATTCCCATGACAACTAACCCACCTAAACCCACCTAGGTTGGCACCACCCACCTCCTTAACCCAACCTCCATACATCCCTTTGATTGGTGCCAACCTACCCTAGCCACTCATCTCCTAACCACCACCATATAACCTAATCCTAGCCATACAACACACCTAACCCATCCTTAACCCTAGCCCCCACCTAAAGTTGGCACCCACCACCAACACCCCTCCATTTTGGTTCCAATTCACCTCAACCCTAGGATCTTCTAGCCACCCTCATAAGTCCATCTTAGCCCTCCATCCATTAACCACACCTATCCCCCTACCACTCCTATAAAAAGACCTAACCTACCACCAAAAAGACCCATCCTTGGTTACATTTTTCTACCCTTATTCCACCCATATCCAACATCAAAGGAGAGAAGGAGAGGAGGAAGAAGATCAATGAGACACCCTATCTCCTTGGTGGGTTCAACTTCTTCTTCTTCCTTGTGTCGCCTCCAAACCAAGGAGGAAGGCCAGGCAAGGAGGACATCCAGAGGAGATATTGAAGGTGGTCCACGCCACCTTAGGAAGAAGTTCTTGGAATGGAGATCTTCGACAACAAGGAGGAAGAGGCATGCCCACCTAGGGTTTGCCACAACGAGGACATTTAGGAGAGAAGATTTCCTTTTGGTCCTAGGGCAACCAGGACTGGAGTAGGAATTCTGGGCAGTAGCATCATCATCAACATTATCTTCCTAAGCTTTCTTCCACTACAAGAAATCGACCTTTTCGCGGAGGTTCAAAACTGTCGGCAAATGGTATAAAACCGTCGCTAAGAACTGATGGCGAATCCCCCATCGGTAAAGATCGTTTCCATCAATTTTGACAAGAACTACCGGCATATATTGAAAACCACCGCAAAAATGAACCATCGGCAAATGTTTACCTTTGCCAACGATTTTGTTAGCCTTCGGTTAATGTAACCTTTTACCAAGGGTTTGACAACTACCGGTAAATGTAACCTTTTACCATGGGTTATATAACCACCTGTAATGACCCGTCCTATTTTTAGCCTTTTAAGACATCCATAGTGTCAGTCTGACGTCTGTCCAGACGTCTGGACCCTTTCCCAGATGTCTGGAAATTAAATTTTTGTACGCCTTCTGTGTTCTGCGTGCGAGCGGCTCGCAGAACTCTTCTCTCTCTCTTTTTCCTCCTCCCTCCATCCTGCAGAACCCTAGCTCGACCTTATAAAAGGCCACCCCCTTCCTCTCCTCTCCACTCCACCACTACCACCACACCCCCCCACTCCACTGCTATGAGCAAGGGCACACGAGAGAGAGCGTGAGAGCAAGGAGGAAGAGGGTGCGTGAGAAGGAGGAGAAGACCGAGGTCAAGAGCTTCGTGGAAGCTCGTCGGAAGCTCGCACGGCCACCGCAGCGCGTGTGGGAGGAGGAGGGTGTTGGAGTCTCGTCCTCAACCACCTGCAGCAGTTGGAGCTATAGCGGAGCGAGGGGGGACGTGGCGGAGCGCGGCGAGAAGCGTAGGAGCGTAGTATGATGCTAGAATTTTTCTAGTATCAGATGTCCGGAGTGTCTTCCGGATGATTGGCTGGACGTCTGGCGTCAACACCAGATGTCTGAAAGCATTTTATCATGAAGGTACATCTTCTTTGCGGTTACGGCTATGCAGGCCGCATCGCAGGTGATTTCGTTTAGGCTAAAGTGGGTTGCTGCTCTGTAGTGCGCAGGAGCAGCCTTGGGAAGGTGCGTGGAACGTCATTCCAATCACTTTCGGACGTCTGGACAGCTCATCAGACAATTGGAGGACTGGTCAGACGTCTGGAACTGTTTTCAGACGGTCGCAGGGGAGTCCTGGACATCTGAGGTCACTGCAGGAGGTTGAGGTGAGTCTCTGTGACTTTTAAGGCATCTGGACTTGTTTCCAGATGTCTGATTTAGTTTTGTAGACACGTTTTTAACCCGTTTAGGGTCCAATCGGGATCCGTTTTACGCAAAGAAAGTATCTGTGATTTCCTTGTGAGCTTCTCTACATATTAGAAACCTTTATACACTATTCTAAACCTTCCATTGTGATGTGTTCCTTGGTATAGGACTTCGATCTGCTGCATGTCGGGGTCTCACAGAGGTGCCTAGGTCTGCGGTTCGAGCCCCCAGTACTCCCAGATTGTCTAGTAGAGTGGTCCACCCCTGTTGTACTTATTAAATATGAATGCATCTATGAAAATTAGACAACTGGAAACCTAGGATGTGGCATGAACTCTAGGACAAGAAATGGTTAAACCAATTATTTTGCGTAATTGGAATTGTATGAATGAGCTAAATTGTTAGCCACTGCTTGTAAACAAATACGAGTTGCCTGTTAGAATATGAGTTGCCTGAGATAACTAAACAGTTACCTGTGATATCACTTGTTGCATGTATTAATTTTGGAAATACGAGCTGCCTGTGTATAAACAAGAACCGAATGGTGAATGATGAAACCTGGATTGGAATAATATGGTGAACATGAGCATGAACCCTACGGGGAGTTAGGAGTAGAGCTCCTGTGGTTAGATGGAAAAGTCTGGAATGTGGACGGGAAGTGTGCTGGCCCTTGAGTACATGGTACCAAGGAGTGCAACTGTCCCCTTTTAGTGTAGAGCAGAGCTAGCCGCCCTTGGGTTGGGACCCGGGGTTAGGATTGGTCACTCTACACTGACTTCTGTTGGCCCTCATGTATACAGTACCGAGGTGAGCTACTAGTGTAGGGAGGGAGCTAGCCACCCCAAGGGGCCCGGGGTTCAGCTAACCCTACACCGACTTGTTAGGCCCTCTGGACAAACCGAGGTAGTCAGACGAGGGTGCGCGAACTGTGGAGGGGCGAGACCCCTGTTTGGTTTTAAGGGGCTAGACCCCTGTTTCTGAGAGGGCTAGGCCTTGTATTGTTCCGTGCTGTATTTTGAGCGTACCCGCTAGCGGAAATGACTGACCACGTGTCAGTGAGGGGTAGCTACCCATGCACTTATCGCGCGTGCCGTAGTCACCGCTACATCTGTTAGTGACTCGGGGTGGTTGACTGGGTGTAGGACTACCATGGGGGACTCTCCTGACCAGGAGAGCACCACGTGTACTTTCTACTCTTCGGAAAAGACTGCAATCAAGATCGTTCCCATGAGGAACATGCAAGATCAAGCTAGAAATCTGAATGTTAACCAAATGGGGTGAAAAGGAATTACTTGTAAAATAAAATAACTCGAAAAGATAAATATACCTGCTACTTTTACTACTTCAGATAGTATGGTTACCAATCTACTCAGTGTACGCTGACTCCGTCTTTTTCATAACACTATTCAGGTCTAGGAGTTGAGCAGCCCGAGCTACCGGCTGCGGAGGGTGCTGGGCCCAGTCAAGCCCAACCGTAGTTTTCAATACTTTTTGTTGTACTCTCTTTGCTACTATAGTGAGTTTCAGACTTTTTGCTACTTTTCCTGTTACTGTTGCTTTCATTACGTTTTTCCTGTTGTTGTGGTGGAAGGTACAGAATTAGCAGCTATTACTTTCCTTTACTACTTGTACGTTTTTATTGCTTAGTTACATTGCATATGTGAATGTGGTTTATTTTCCTGCTTTTCGATTATTTCTTGTTGGATGACTGGGTCTTGGGATTAGTCGAGGCAAGCCGGTCTTGGGTCCTGTAGGGATTTGGGAACCGAGTAGTAACATCACTAGTATAAGTTATGGTAATAGTTTTAAATCCATTGGTAAAACATTTAGCAACAATGATAAAAGCTGCTGGTAAAGATGTTGACCGTCAAGTTTCTTTTCATGACAATTTCATAACCGTCGGTGTAGATCTTATAACATATGTAACCTATATACCATCATATAATATAACATTCACTTAAAAACTTGTATACCAATCATGTACATGCAAATCTATAGCATTCACATAATAACATGAAACTCACATAGCATTCACACAATTACATGAAACTCACATAGCATTCACATAATAACCTATATACTAAGCATGTATTCCATCACATAATAACATACAAACAATATAATCCAACAAAATAAAATTTAGAGCACATAAAAGTCGAACATATGAAAGTATAACATATACAAAAGTTTTAGAACATAAGTTTCTCAACATAGTTTCCAACATAATTTCCAACATAGATAAATAAATCTACAAATCTACCAAACCATGTCAAGGGGACACATCGTCATCGTCACGACGACAAAAATGTGGTGTATGCTCAACAAATGTAGTAACAAGATCAAATAGGCGGTCAATCTTCTGATTTTATTTTTTGATTAATTGTTTATGCTCCTTCCTATCTTCATGAAGTTCCTCCACCTGAGTCGTGAGATTGTTAAGCTGCTCTTGTGATGCTCCTCCATCTTTTCTGCCATGCCAGCTACTAATGGTGGCACCTGCTCCACCACATGGGACACGACCTGGATGCTATGGTGGCACCTGCTCTTGTGACGCTCTTGTTGATGAGCATTCATCACTACTCTCTATTGGAGTCATGAGCTATGTCATTCGTTCCTAATTAAAAAAATGTTAGTCTATATATTATTTAATATAATTTTGGAGCAAAATTATATTATAAGAAACAAGACATCATGTGAACTTGATTTTTGTAGCACAAACAACAAAATTTAGAGGCAAGAAATAAGGTGTGGGGCTAAGCCCATCCAGATGTCTATTTTTTATGTTTTTATTCCTCATAATTTATTGCAACAAACTACAAGTTTTTGACCTTTTTCCCTTTTTCTTGCAACGGGATAGATTTAACGGCAGATGACAAGGTGTGATAACAATTATTCAGCATATAATGAAAGAAATCATTCGATGAAAATACATTTACAAGAAATTTAAAAAAAAAAGTACAAAACAAGAAATTCTAACAAATGAAAATTGAAAGCTTATGGTTCTTTGCTTTCCTAGATATTATAAAAATCACTTTGTATAATGATTGATATTGGTTATTTTCATACAAAAATTTTGTCAAAATTTTGCAGACCTACCAAAGTTATTAGTAAACTTTTAGGGGACTTGAGAAGCACAAGCTCTGATATAAAATTGGAGACTCTATGATCAAGAGTAATTTGATAAAAAATTCATCAAATATATTGCTTGATGGGATTAAGAAGCATCACCATAGAAATATCATAATAAAACTGTAGAGAAGATTTAAAGCATGAAATTTCGCGCATGATGTTTTTGGCTAAGTGCTGGACATTGGAAGTCATAAAAAAAGAAAGATCACAAAAATTATAGAAAGATAAAAATAATGAGAAATAAATTTGGAAATATCAAAAGAATGTGACCATGTGCAGATTCGAAACAAATCAAATGTGCGGAATTGAATAAAATCAAATCGTTAGAATCTCAGAGGTAGCTAGAGGTTACAAAAAATAAATAGAAAACCTGGTCGATCAAAAACCCCTATGACAAACCACCTGTCCCCTAAATGTTGTGCTATTAGTTGGATAAATTAATTAGAGATTTCTGGTGGGATTATTCTAAGCAGAGGAAACATTGCTACATGGAGGCTTAGGACAAAATTTGTCTACCCAAGCATTTAGGGAGGATGAGATTCAAAATTATGTATCGGCTGACTCTAGCTGTAATAATGAAGGCTAGGTGCTTGTAGCTTGTTGATTGTGATGGCTACTAGCAGCAATGTATTAAGTCTATCATTACCCTTTGGGACCTCTATGGGAATATGTAAGTAGAGCTATTGATTCTCCTTTCATGAAAGCTGTGGGCCGTATAAAAGACATGTAGAAGAGGCATTCTAAGTGGCTTGTGGCAAATGGGTAGGATATTAACATATGGAGTGACATACAGACTTCCTTAGATGATGTAGCAGCATTGCCAAAGGAGGTGGAGGCATTGCAGTTATCCAATGTGGCTGATCTACTGGATGAAAATGGAACACAATGGAATAGGAATCTTGTTATTAATTATTTTTCTCATGAGTCTACCCAAGTAATTCTTTCCACCCCTTTGCACCATGAGTTTGATTCTATTGTTTGAAAGCCTCACCCTAAGGGTATATTCTCAACTAAGTCAGCATACATGGCATTATTGGCTGGACAGGGGGTTTCGACTGGCCCGACAAAGCAAGATTTAATATATTGCAGGAAACTTTGGAATCTTAAGGGATTACCTCCTAAAACAAAGGTTTTCTTTTGGAAAGGCTTTGTTGGAGCTCTAGCACTTAGAGCTGAACTCAATAAGAGGTTTACAATTGAAGATGCTATGTGCCCCTTATGTGGACTGCATCGTGAAATGTGCAATCATATTCTGTGGGAGTGCCATTTCATAAGGGCACTGTGGTTTTGTTTAGGGTTTTAGAATCACTACAATGGAAAGCCATTGATGGGATTTCATTCAGTTGATGGATAAGCAGTTTACTGATCTTGGACAGTTGGAATATATGATCTATTTGCTGCAACCATCGGTGCAAGGTGATAAATGAGGGAATTGAGCCTTCCCCGATGAAGGTTGTTGAACATGCCATGAATATGGGGGGGTTTTATACCTCTTAGAAGTTGATACATAAGGATACTGCTGATGGGTTGGGGTAGCAGACGCAAACCAGAAGGGAGTCTAAAATTGTTCCTTAGGATTCCTACTTGATTAAAGTGGATGCACCAGTGGGAGAGAATTTTTCAGTTGCTGCTGCGGTGCTTTTAAATGTTGAAGGGAACTACATCAGATCTTGTGCTTCTCAAGTCCCCTAAAAAACAACTGAAGAATGAAAATGTGAATTTTGCAGACCTACCAAAGTTATTAGTAAACATTGGAAGTGCTATGTGAATGAAAATATCATTAGTTTTAATTAGCAATAAAATAAAATTATAGTCAACAACGATAGGCCTTGCTAGTAACAATCTGAACTTCTGGATTAACACCAAAGAAAAGTGAGGCTACTTTGTGTTAAGCAGAGAGAGCTTAAAACATCTATTATTAAATGAAAAATCAACTAGGACCCTATAGATTGAATGTTAATACTTACGTGATTTTGTTGATATGTCAAATGACACCAAGATCGAGAGCCATCTGAAGCAACTTTAGTTCTTGAATATTCATATGTCCTGACCCGATCAAGTGTTTCACCATTGTGACTTTTAGATTGAAGAAAAAGAAGATAACTTTGTTATTATAATCCTTAATCAAATGAAAATGTGTTAATAAACTCACATAATCATGTTTCATCTGATCTATACTCTTTCTTCCCAGAATATGTGTAGGACCAGGAGCTTTGGCCCTATTTGCCTTATTCTTTTTCGATTGATCCTCAACAATACCACAATAAAATTTAATTATTTGTAAGGATAGAATACATGTATAAATGATGGTTATAAAATTTACCATCACTTGCGTTGTCATCTAATGTTCACATGTTATCCTCTATTGATCTTTATCGATGCCTTCAAGTGCATCAGTCATTGCCTCCTCCTATGTTTCATGTGCGTTATAATGCTATTTTTCAAATGTAAAACTACTTAGTAATTACTTTCAAAGTTATATACTTGAAGATGTAAATGTATCTTTACCTTTTCTTTCATTTATGTCCTCTAATTATTATGCATCTTCCCTTGTCTTTTGAGTATAGCTGCTTTCACAATTAGGCAATTCCCCAATCAAAAATCCCCTACATAATAAACATTACGTTAGTAATATACAAATTAAACATGAATTTAAATAAGAAATTAACTAATTACCGGCAACTCTCGGAAAAGATTGTCCTTATAACGTTGCTCCACCTTCCTCCAATGAGGCAAATGGAATGTGTGCACAAACAAGGTACCCAAGCCTACTAATGAAGCCGGGTTTATTCATTGCCTAACTGCCATTACAAATATCAACTTTAATCCTTTCTCCTAGATTTACATTATGAAAATCCTTGCATTGAGTGCACCCTCTAACATGTTTTGCTAATATGTCATGTGTTATTTTAAATTGAGAACAACTTTGTAAGAAATATACTATGAGATTATACAACTATGTCAATTTATTAACTAAGTCCACTAAATGGATTTTTTATTTTTTTGAACAAAAACAACCACTATCAAGATAAGAATCAAAGAATTACTCATAAAATGGCAAGGGATTTGTAGAAGTAGCTTATGTTGATTTACAGGTGTGGTTTGATTTCAAGGCCAAGACAACCACTACCAAGATGTTGATATTAAATGGTCCCTTGCTGAAGTTAATTCCACAAGAAAATTGTGTCATGAGTAATTATTGATGTCTCCACCACACTGGCAAGAAGGAAAATAAGAGCAGCCACCAAAACTGGATGTCACTGGAGAATCGATTGGCAAGACAAATGGAGGCATAAAAGGACAAGCTTGCCTACCCTCTTCAAAGGATCAAACCACGTGCATTCACCTTCTCATTTATTTTCATTCATAGGTTTCAATGACAAAGGTAAGCCACAAGTCCTTTTGTTGGAGTATCAACTCTTGTCAATATCATATGTAGATCTTTGAAATTTAACATGGGGTTAGGATAAGAAGAAAAGGAAAATGAAGAGGGGATAAAAAAATATGAACAGATTGACAAGCATGACTGATCATCTTTCGAGACAGGAGTTGACGGGCAAATAAAAAAAAAAAACTATCACTTAGTAAATTTTTAAAGGATTTATTTGTGTGATTTGAGAGAACTTTTTGCAAAAGTAGAAACGTTCAGAAAGAATAAGTATAATCTCCTTACACTCCAAAGCTGTCGCTCTCAATGTGGAAACGTTTACTCTAGATCCATTCCCTTCATGTTCTACTTATTATCAGAGTTTCTCCTCACCCCTCTCTATCCCTCCATTCTCTCGAATATCTTATTACAAGTTGGTTGCTTGGTTTAGAGTTCAGATATAACAGAGCTGCCACAGAAATGATTATGGAAGGGCTGCTACAGAAAGCATTCCACATTGATTGTTGAAAAGAAAATTGTATGCATTCAAGGCTTCATTTCATGTATATTAATCTTTCAGATATCGTTCATGCAGAAAACTATAACATCAGGAGTTGGTAAAAAGTTCAAGATTTTGAGCTAGAAAAAGAGAGAAACAATGTCTGCTTTACAACAATTGAGTTGTTACAAAGTTCCTTTAAGAAAAGATAATAGTAGTTGAAAATTTTATAACTCCAAAAAATGGTAAGCAGCTTCTTTTTTTTGGAAAAGGAGGGGTTAACATTGGGCGATCTGCAACAGAGGGCGTAGCAGCAGTTCACGTTCACAGCAGATTTGTAGCAAACCACATTCACGGCACCAGATCTGGTTTGTAGATCAGATCTGGGCGCCGCAACACTCACAATAGCTCAAATGGAGACAATCCTCAGGAAGAGAGCATGAAGACAGACCCTCCCAAGAAATCTGCCCTATCTTCTGATTCTAAGAATGAGCGTTTCCTAGAATCTGTCAGCAGAATTAATCCTGTTAGAAAGATCTTGGCATTGATGAAAATCGAAGGGCTGACAAGGCACAACATTGCCAGCCACCTGCAGATTAGAAACACTTCCATTTCCCTCCTTCAGCATGGATTTTTAAAGTTGGATATTATCTTTGACAGATATTCAGAGCATATTGGCCTATATTCATGGCAGTGTTGGAGTTTGCCACAGAGACATTAAGCCACAAAATCTTCTGGTGGGTGCTTGGAATTATAGTTTTTTAGACTGCAATCTGTATTTTCCTCTTTTTCAGAAGCGTAATCGATCCGGTATTCTTCTTCGGGTCAATCCACGCACCCACCAGCTGAAAATATGTGACTTCGGAAGTGCAAAAGTGTTGGTACGTCTTAGTTGTGCACTGGAAAATTGGCTGTTTATTGAAAGCATATGTCTAAGATCGATGTTTGGGATTCTTACAGGTGAAAGGGGAGCCAAACATATCATACATATGCTCCAGATATTATAGAGCTCCTGAGCTCATCTTTGGTGCCACTGAATACTCTACGGCAATTGGTATATGGTCTGCTCGTTGCGTACTCGCAGAACTTCTTCTTGGACAGGTTTCCTACTCTATGAATTTATTGTCTATATATCACGGAGTGGAAAATATATGGAGCCAGATCCAATTGTGCCGACTCTTTTACAGCCTATTTTCCCTGGGGAAAGCGGAGTTGACCAGCTCGTTGAAATTATCAAGGTGAGGCACTTGACGTGCTACAATAAAGAAGAAGAAGAAGAAAAAAAAAGCAGGAAGTGCTTGTTGATCCAGTTAGAAAGCTCTCTTTTTCATCTCAGGTCAATAAATAATCATTTGTGGCAACTCTCTAGTAACACGGCAAAGAATCCAATGCCAAACAACTGAGTTAACTGAATAAATTAGAAATTCCTAAGGTGTCTCAAACATTTTTTTTGAGATGTAAAGGGATCTCAAGCTTGACATAAGACCTTAGCCTGGTGCTTTTAAATTATTGAAATTTTTGTTGCAATGTTGACAACATTTTATTTCTTATCTGTTGGTAGGGTCAATAGATAAGTAGCACAAATACCATAATGCTAAATTTCTCAACTAAGCACAAAATATGCAAAACTTTTAACTCATCATGCAAGCCTTTTAGTATGCACAATATATGGAATGGATGAATTTTTAAATAGAAAGATGTACTGGCCTGAACCTTGTGAGATGAAGTCTGAGAGCATAGGTTTAACTTTTAACTCTTTATGTTCCTCATAATACCTGGAAGATCAACAGAGAAGTGGCACTTCAGATTATTACGCATTAGAGAGGTGAGGTAAGATTAAGGAGTAGTTGTTTTTAGTGTAACAATGTTCTAAGAAAAATTTACCAAATGCAAATGCATTGAATTATTTAAAATCACAATCCAAGTAATAGATATAAAATAGAAGAACTAAATTTAATTCGGTACAAATTGAAACTATGAAACACACATCTAAAAGTAGACAACAGATATCATTCATGTGGGGATTGCGATGCACCAGCTAAGTGGCACCACATTCCCCTTCCTCGTGGCCTCCACGAACGGGAACACCGCCACCGCTGCCACCTCCTCCCCTCTATACGTAGTAGTACATCAACCATAAATTTACGAAGATGAAGAAGGAGCAAGGATCTTACATGGTTGATCAGTGGTTTCCACTGCACTTGGGGTGGAGGTTGCGCGGGGGTTAAACTTGAGGTGAAGGCAAGGGAGAGGCAACCGGCAAGGGGGATTTGTAGACGGAGGATGATGAGGTCAAGGAGAAAGTGTTGTCATCATCGTGGTGAGGAAGAAGGGGCAATGACAGGTGAGGGTTGTGGTTGGGTGAGGGAGAAGTGTTCTCGATGATGGTCGGGTGAGGGTTTGGGGTGTCAGTTTGGGGTGGGGTGCTTTTTGTTTTTTTTGTTTTTGGCTTAAGTGAGTGTTTTTAGCTTGAGGGTTTCAGAGTGCTTTTTGTTTTTGTTCAGGGTGGGCATCAGTTAACTTATGCTGAAGGTTTAAAACTACCGGCAATAGAAATAATTTAAGTATGCCGACAGTTCCAACATAATTGCTGCTAAGGTGTTAGAATTACCATCAGTTTTTTAAAATCGCCGATAAGTATTTGTCGTCAAAAGCCTAATTTCTTGTAGTGTTCTATATTCTTGTTATTTCTTTTGCATAGTAGTGTAGTGTTTTTGTTGGAGATTATAAGTGAGAATCCCTCTCACTTGTGAGTTCTCTAACCCATTGTAAAATAATTTTTCAAATCAACAAAAGTATTCCTCTACTTTTTTTTAGATTGCTTGTGATTGTGTTGTGACTTACTTCTTCATTACACTAGGTCTTCCGTGCTTAGGTGAGTTGGAGAAGCAAGGCACTTGTTGCTTTGCATTTCCCATAGTTTTAATTTCTGTCTCTCCAAATTATTTTGCCCATATTCAAAAACCCTAAAAAAAATTACATATTTCAAAATCCAAAAAGGAAGTTGATTTTCAAGATTCAAGTAAGAGATTTGGTTTAAAGCATTCCTACCTCTCTTGAGATGACCCGAATATTTTCCTAAGTACTGGAGTTTATAAATTTAAAAGTTATCCAAATTGTATGTTGCAACAACCTAAATCATCAAGGATTTCTCGAAGGTTGCTCGTCCTTTGAGCAATCTTCTTGCCAAAGAAATGCCGTTTGTTTTTGACGAATCATGTCGAAAGGAATTTGATCATTTCTTGGCCATGTGGGATTTTATTGAAGATTCATCAAGGATTTCTCGAAGGTTGCTCGTCCTTTGAGCAATCTTCTTGCCAAAGAAATGCCGTTTGTTTTTGACGAATCATGTTGAAAGGCATTTGATTTTCTGAAAATGGCAGTCACCTGTGCTCCAATTTTGCAACCACCAATTTGGACAGCCCCATTTGAGATCATGACCGACGCTTCTGATTACGCGGTCGGGGCTGTCCTGGGTCAGAAAATTGACCAAAAGCCCTATGTCATTTACTACGCTAGTAAAACTCTGGATGAAGCCCAGAGGAATTACATTGTTACTGAAAAGGAATTACTAGCTGTAGTATTTGCTTTGGAAAAATTCAGGGCTTATCTCTTGGGGTCTCATGTTATTGTTTATACCGACCACTCGGCCTTGAGACATCTCTTGGCTAAAAAGGATGCTAAACCGCAGCTTATTCGTTAGATTCTTCTTCTTCAAGAATTTGATCTTGAAATCAAGGATAAAGCCGGGGTACAAAATGTGGTGGCGGATCATTTGTCGAGACTCCTAGGTGATTCTTCTTGTCCAGACATTCCGATTGTCAACACTTTTCTGGACGAAACCATTCTTACAGTTTTAGGTGTCCACTCCCCATGGTTTGCTGACATTGTTAACTATTTGGCCGTTGGTCAAATCCCCCAGGATTAGACCAAGCAACAACGAGATAGACTCAAATCTGAGGCCAAATACTACTTTTGGGAGGACCCTGAACTGCATCGCATCGGCTCTGATCAGATTATTCGCCGATGCATGCCGGAGAATGAATTTAACAGTATACTCGAGTTCTGCCATGCATCTGGGTGTGGTGGACATTTCTCCGGGAGAAAGACGGCTGCAAAAATCTTGCAATCTGGCTTCTATTGGCCGTCTTTATTCAAGGATGCCCAGGACTTCTCAAGGTCATGTTCTCGATGTCAGTCACTCAGGAACATAACTAAGAGAGACATGATGCCCCTAAACCCTATTCTTCCTGTAGAAATTTTCGATGTTTGGGGCATCGATTTCATGGACCCTTTATCCCTTCATTTGGACATCAGTACATTCTTGTTGCTGTTGATTATGTGTCCAAATGGATTGAGGCAATTCCCACCCGAACCAATGACCATAAGGTGGTCATCAATTTTGTCAAGAAAAATATCTTTAGTAGGTTTGGGATTCTGAGGGCTATCATCAGTGATGGTGGCACTCATTTTACTAATGCCCAATTCTGGAATCTATTGGCCAAATACGGGGTTAATCATCGAATTTCCACACCTTATCATCCCCAAACGAATGGACAAGCCGAGATCTCCAATCGAGAGATCAAGAATATTCTGCAAAAAACGGTTAGGCCTGATCGTAAGGATTGGACTCAAAAGCTTGAGGACGCTCTTTGGGCCTACCGTACGGCGTATAAAACGCCCATCGGCATGTCTCCATTTCGTTTGGTGTATGGAAAGGCATGCCATCTACCCGTAAAGATTGAACACAGGGCATTCTGGGCAATCAAACAATGTAATTTAGATCTGAATCTAGCTGGAAAGACCAGGAAACTCCAACTATCTGAGTTGGAGGAGGTTAGAAATGATGCTTATGAGAATGCCAAGATCTACAAGGCTCGGACCAAAGCTCTACATGATCAATTGATTTCCCGCAAGAGCTTTGAGCCAAACCAGAAGGTCTGGTTATTTGACTCTAAACTTAAGCTCTTTCCTGGTAAACTTAGATCTAAATGGAATGGCCCATTCATAATTGATCAGATTTTTCCTAATGGTGCCGTTCAGATTTCTGACCCAAAGACAGGTAACACCTTTAAAGTCAACGGTCAACGTTTAAAGCCTGTTGTTGACCGTAATCTTCCAGAACCCGTCTTAGACTCTGTTACTCTAGCCATTCTGTGACTTCTTTTCTGGACTTCGCCTAGCTGATGGGATTAAACTCAGCAGTTGTACATATGACACGAGGCTGATACGAGCTTCATATCCAGGTGACATCTTTCATATTCTACCCTTTCTTTCATGTCTCTTTTTCAATGAGGACATTACATCAGCTAGGCATGAGGGGGTGGATTCATTCTTGAATTATTTGGTCAGCCTTGTGAAATCCATGTAAATTGTCTCTCTTCTTATTAAAAAAAAAATTAAAAAAAAAATTAGGAAGGATTAGTTGGACATTAGGACTTTTCAATCCTAAGAAATTTTACATTAGGATCTGAACACAAAGACCCCTCAGGTCTTTGGATTTAATTAGCCTGTGTATCCACTAAAATGTGGATTTATTTTTAAGTCCTCGCCATTTTAATTCTTTCGTAATTGGAGTAAATAAGTTTAGGTGATAAGTACACGACTTATCAACCCGTCCTTTGATTTGAGGGAATTTTGAGTTTTAAGCATCTACACACTTTCTTTGCACTGACTCGTTGTTCGACGATTCTATCGGAAATTGGGTAGCTAATGAACCTTCTAGGGTGATATGGCTGGCAAGTTATCGTGGGTAACAGCCCATAGGTAGGTTGTCCAGAGCCTAGTCACTGGACCTTTCTTAGTTTGCTGCCTTTAGGTAAATCTTAGACTAGGGAAGCCACCTACTTTAAAATAAAAATAAAAGAAAAAGGAGAAAAGAACAAAAAGAAATAAGGCACACTTCGCCGCACGAGTATGGCTGGCAAGTTGTCGGTGGTAACAGCTCATCGACCGGTTGTCCAGAACCCAGCTCAGAAAATGCACTAAAAATTCCCAAAACACTTAGGAAGAAGCGGAGAAGTAGAGTAAATCAGGGAGATATACACTGGATTCACCCTTGTGTTGACCCCGTAAAAAAAGAAATAAATAAATAAATAAAAGTAGGGAGAAAGCTACCGGTTGTAAAGATACACTTTTAGGTAGAATTCTAGTTAGGTCACCTAGAGGCGTAGAAATCCGAAGTCCGTTCTAATTGCCGGTCAACGAGTCTATCACAATCACAATAAGATGCTTAAAGCTTAGGGTTCTCATCAAATTTTGGGTGAGTTGAATGGCCGTAGAAAACCACTCTTAAACCCGAAAATTTGAAAATCAAAAAAATTAGAAAAGAGAAAAAGAGAAAAAGAAATTTTTCTTTTAATAAGGCGAGGGCTTGAAGCGGTCTGCATTTTGGCTGATACCCGGGCACTGTTGTGTCTTTGAAAGTTCAGTTCCTAAGTAGACAATTTCTTAATGATTGAAAAACAACTCAAGTCCAAATAATCTAACCTAATTCTTTTATAAATAGCATATAGTTTTTGCTGGGGATTAGCAAAAGATAGGCATGGGGGTATGATGTAAACACATTTACACTACTTAAGATGTCTATTTATGCATGTTCTTAAGCATAGGATTGCATTTCATGATATAAATATTGCATTACATGCATCATCTTGCATTTAGAATAATTTGAATAAAATGGAGGTTAATTGTCTCCTTTTATGTGCTTGGACAGGGCAAATATTTTATCAGGGCCTCGGATCAAAGATCTAACAGTATGGATGTGATCAGGTCGACGATTGGAGTTCAACGACTCCAAGATCGCCCTAATCAGGCAACCGTAGCATCAGATAGTGACCCGGGAACCCTAGAAGATCAAGGGCCAGGGTGGTGTAAATCTGCACTTCAGATGATAAATCCGACTGCACGGATGAATTTGGATCGACGATCGCAGCCCAACGACACAAAAATCGAGTCAATCTGACATCCGTGGCACCATCTACAACTTCCAGAAGATGGACGACCAAGATAGCGCCATGTGGCGCCATCTCAGCCGCCCAAGAGGCCGCTTCATCTTGTGAAGGCCCCGCGCCCGATCGCTCTCCGCCGTTGGATCTTAATCCAACGGCTGTGGGCGTTCGCATTTAAAAGCGCCCGCTCGACCATCCGCACCCCATAGCGCAGTGGTCGAGCGCGCTATCGCGAGTGCGGGGCGCGGGTTCGATCAGCTGCGAGGCGCTGGAGGGCACGATCAATTGAGGCACGTGGAGCATCAGATGAAGATCGGACGGCCGCACGTGCTCGATAGCATCGACGCGCGATTGGACGCGCAATCGAACGCGCAATCAGACGCGCAGGGGGTGCGCAACGTAGGGACGCGGACGTGATTTAAGCCGTCTGATCTCGCGATCGGACGACTGAAAATCAATGGACGTGCACGGGCGTTGCGCGTGTGAGCAGCCGAGCGGGCGCGCACGAGCCGCCCACGTCGCCCACGAAGGGAGCTTTAGTGACGGATTTATCCGTCACTAAAGACCCCTCATTTATTATTTTGAAGTTGTAATGTCTATTTTGCCCCCACTCCTTGCAACTATAAAAGGAGACCCCCTCCATACGAAATTCGCATCCCTTCCTTCTCCTCTCTACCTCTCCAAAGCTCAAAAGAAGCTTGTCCCACACCTGGGATGCTTCTTGCGAGATAAAGTCCAAATTTTGTTCCCCTTCGGAAGTGGATCCCGCGACGACGACAGCGTGCTGCTCCGTTCCCGTTCTTCTGCTTCGTCCTCCTTCGTCCTGCTTCATTCTCCTTCGTCCAGGCGTCGTCCCGTCCGGCTCGTCCTCCAAGCAATCGTCGAGGAGGATAACTTCTCTCTCCCATTCTTATTTACAACTTTTCTAGTGTAGAATTTTCCTGCTTTATAGTGTAATTGATTTTCCGCATTCCAGTGTAACTTTTATAAACAATTGAAATATTGAATGCATGTTCTCTCTCTCTCTCTTTCTCTCTCTCTCTTAGTTTGATAGCTCCATTGTAATTATATCGCCTTGCTTAACAAAAATCCTAAAAAAATATAATTGCGAATATAGATCAACGTAGCCTCCTTGTGTTCGACCCGGAATTCTTTTCGGTATAAATTTTTATTTGTTGAACACGAATTCTTCGCTTTCGAACTACAACGACAGGTTTTCCAAAACCAAACACGTAAGCGTAGCGATTCGCGAAACCCGTTCAACAATGGGTATTGGTACTTATGACTCCCAGGTTTGAGACTCACTAAGCATAGTAACCTACCTGTACTGGTACTCATCATGGGTACCAGTACTTGTAAGGTTTAGGAACTAAGTCTTCAAATTGTGACCATCAGATACCAGTACTCATAGTTAGTACTGGTACTTGTTCACAGTTTGGGACATAGGCTCATACATGTGCCTTGCATATACCACTGCTGATGAACAGTACCAGTACTTGCTTACAAGTACCTGTTTTAAGAGATTCAATCAATTAAGTATGTTCTTTGAAAATGATCGATATATCAATCCTTCCTTATCTCTAATTATTTTTACGATCTAAGTTATATTCTTTTATTAAGAGGCATACATTCTATGAAAAAATAAAAACCTAATCTAATAAATAAACTCCATATTATTTTCTATCATCAACTCCTCCTTGTTGTCTTGCCTCCTTGCCATAGTTCAATGTTTGCCTTAATCTTTACTTAAATCTGAAAAACACTCAATTGCAAACATTAATCCATAATAATTTTGTTAACACCAAAACAAGATGTGGAACAAGGTTCCAACAATCTCCCTTTTTGGTGTTGACAAAACTATCTTGCAAATAGATCATTATAGAAAAAATAATTTTTAGCAATGTTATATGAAGGAAAATTTTTTAATTTAATCCTCCCCCTCAATATATGCTCCCCTACCCTTTTTGTCAATCACAAAACAAAATGAAGGGATAAAAATTACCATGCAAAAAAAAATTACCAGTAGTAGTATGATGAATGTGGATACCAAGCTCCACTATCCTATCTTTCTTGGTCTTCATGTAGTTTGTAAAATGGTCGAAGTCTTCCATTTTTCGCCTTGAACACCCATTGATCGTGTTGATCCTAGTGATCTAAACTTGCAAAATATCGTTTCTAGATACTCATTTTCCTGTGGGTCCTTTTGGGTTAGTACCTTTCAAATCAAGAGATATATAGATCTCTTTTGTGTTAGATCTATAACTCGTAGGATTTTTAACCTTTTGGCACATCCATGCATGCTTAGGTGCATGTGATTTGGTTTGTGTGTTCTTTTTACTCTAAAATTTCGATTTTCAAGAATCACAAAATACAATGTTTAGCCTAGTAATTGTTTTGAGATTATTTAAAGCCTCCTCAAGATGCTCATTGATGTCTTCTAACTCTACTATTTTTGCATGCAACTTATTATTAGTTTCTTTTGACATTTCTAATTCCATTTCTAAACATGATTTGTCTATTTCTTATATTTGATAATTATTCTTTAAAACTTTATTTTAATTTTTAAACATCTTAGCCTTATGATATAACATCTTCATAGGCTTTTAACAATTCATCAAGAGTAAAATCAGAATTTATCTTGTTGTCCGTGTCTTCAATAGTGGGTACCAAACAAAGGTGTGCGACCTCATCGTATCGGAATCGATGTCCATGTCAAAGTTGCTATCATTCCATGTCGCTTTAAGAACTTTCTTCTTCTTCTTCTTCTTCACTTCTTGTGTCTCTTCCTTCTTGTTTATAGGGCAATCATTTCTCAAGTGTCCCTTTTTCTTGCACTAATAGCAAACAATATTAGTTGAAATTTTATTAACTTGCTTACCTTGTTTCTTGAGGAATTTCTAAAATTTCCTTTTGAGCATCTCCGTCTCTTCATCTTCGGATTCAGAGGTGCTTGAGTTTGGGTCCTCCTTAATTGCTCTAAAAGAAATATTCCTCTTTTTGCTTGACATCTTCTCCTCCTCATTCTTCTTCATATTTTCTAGTTGGACTCCGTAAGCCATAAGGCTACCAACTAGATCATCCAAGGGGAGAGTGGAGAGGTCCTTTGCCTCTTGGATGGTTGTGGTCTTTGGAGCCCAATCACTTGTAAGAGATCTTAGGATCTTCCTTACAAGCTGCTCTTCCGTGAACTTCATTTCAAGGTTCTTTAGGGGGTTAACTATCTCCCCAAACCTTGTGTACATGTCATTGATCGTTTCTCCTTTTGTCATCCCAAAACACTCATAATTTTCGGTTAAAATTGAGATACGAGTTTCCTTTACCTTGTTTGTCCCTTCATAAGTGATTTGAAGTGTATTCCATATCTCATATGCTGAGTCGAACGCCAAGATATGGTTGAATTCCTCCCTTGACAATGCACAATAAAGTACATTTATCGCCTTTGCATTGCCAACAATCTTCTTCTTTTGATTCGCCGTCCATGCTACTTCTTACAACTCCGGATCTGAGTATCTCTCTTGAATGAGGGTCCCTGACTCCTCATCCATTACCTTGAGGAAGACTTGCATCCTCTTCTTCCAATACCCATAATTTGTCCCATCGAAATAGGGAGGACCGGTGGATGACTGTCCTTCGGTGAGCCTTGAGGTTGATGCCATTGTGAGCAAGATTTGTTATGTCTTCTCGCAACCTGCTTTGATACCACCTATATGATCTAATATGGATGGCTATTATTCTACGCACACAAACATTCAAGCAAAGTACTAGTAATAACAAGAAAGATTTGCACAAATCACAATCACAGAAATTAGCACAAGATGTATAGTGGTTCCTCACTCACTTGGGTACTCCACTACCTAAGCCTCCCAACTTAGGATTTTTAACCTGATTCCCTCGACTCCAAGAAAATCAATTTACTAAATAAGATAATTAATGGGTTACCTCAACTCAAGTACAAGAATGGGTTATCACAACCCAACGAGTAACAAGCTCAATTACAAATATAGCACTGGTATAAGACAAAAGAAATCTTACAACAAGAATACCTAAACCTCTCAACAAGAATATAAATTATATTACCGATTAGAGAGCCTAGTGAAGACGTTAATTGCCTTGTGAATGTATGAAAGAAACACGTCGAAAAGTTTGCAAAAACATAGAGAGATTGAAACTAGCAAACACTATTTTCTTCTCTCTAAAATGTGGTGGAAATATGAAAAATAGCTTTAAAATTTTTCTCTTATATTTCATATGTGGAAACTAAGAGTCCTAGGGCCTTTTTATAGAGTTAGGACCTAGGTTACTCGTCTACTAGATGTTGAGGTTTAAATCCCAACGTTCATGGTCTCAAAATTAATTTTCTAGCCATTTAGATTTGAGCCAACGACTAACTGGTACCAATACTGAAGTACAGGTACCGATACTAGCTAGCTGCTTACAATTTTTATGTAGCCAGTACACAAGAGTCCCAGTACTGGTATTCATCATGGGTACCAGTACTTATGACTCCCAAGTTTGAGACTCATTAGGCACAGTAATCTACCTATATTGGTACTCATCATGAGTACCGGTACTTGTAAGGTTCAGGTTAGAACTGAGTATTCAAACTATGACCATCAGATAATGGTACTCATGGTTAGTATCGGTACTTGTTCATAGTTTAAGACATAAGCTCAAACCTGTGCCTTGCATATACCGATACTGATGAACAGTACCGGTACTTGCTTACAAATGCCTGTTTTAAGATATTTAATCAATTAAGTACATTCTTTGAAATTGATCGATATATCAATACTACTTTATCTCTAATAATTTTTACGATCTAAGTTATATCTCTTTATTAAGAGGCATACATTCTATGAAAAGTAAAAATTTAATCTAATAAATAAACTCTAGATGATCTTCTATAATCAACTGCTCCTTGTTGTCTTGCCTTCTTGCCATAATTTAATATTTTCCTTGATCTTCACATAAATCTGAAAAACATTCAATTGTAAATGTTAATCTATAATAATTTTATTAACACCAAAACAAGTTGTGAAACAAGATTCCAACATAAGATTGGATCGACTCAATGTATGCTAAATGCTAAAAGGAAGTATTCGTGTAAAAACACAATGGCTATCCTTAAAGTAATGTGAGAAAATAGTTATCTTCTAATTTAGTGCATTGAAAGATGAGCCCAAGCAAGATTAATTGAGACTCAATCAAGGAGATGCCAATCCTAGTCAAGGCAAGGTTGAGGAAATAGATAGAGGATATAGTTGATGGAGGTGATTGGGATGAGATCCCTCTCAATCGAATGATAAGGTCGACCAAGTAAGTTGTTCATCAACCCAACTATGGACACAAAGATGAATAGCAAGAGAGATGTTTATGGGAGTCTCAAGTTGGAGCTTGGAGTAACTCCAACAACCTTCAAGGAATACTCGAGGCAACCCCATGTAAAGGTGCAACATTGAAGTCACCCTTATTAAGTAGGGGATTGTAGGAAAAGTTACACTCATTCAGGGTAAAGGATGAGGAAGGAAATTGTGATAAAGCTTATTTGCTGATGTTAAGGCAAACTTTCTATTTATATATTTGATTTCATAAATAGCTAAGGATACAACGACAGCTATGGCCATACTTGTATCTAATCGTTTGCATCGTCATTCACATGGAACATGATAGTCCTAGTGTAAGTAAATCCATTTCTCATAGATTGCTATAAAATGGACCTATTCTTATCGGAAGCTCAAGACGATCAATGAGAGCTACTCGGAAACAATAATCTGAAAAATGGAAAATAATTCTGAGTAAATCTCATAACTGTCGGTGGCATGGTGCACAAGAATCGTGCTTCAGTGCTTATGATACGATTTATGGATAATATCATCGATTTAACAATCTAACCCAACTCAATCTATTTTCATGAATGAATTTGATTAGGGTGGATTGCGTTGAGCCGGAAAAGTTCCAGCTTCTATCAAAACTTGAGATTGCCATTGCAATTCTTTTTGAAGGCAATTACAATCGCAATTTAATCTAACAGTTGTGCACTTGTACGTAACACGATTGGGGCAATGGGATGGCATGTGAAATGGAGGAGCGCACTCAATGGATGGAGACGATCTAACGCAAGTTGGCGAGCATTGACCCCGACATGCCACAGACGTTGTGGTGGACCTCAGGAGATTCTTAACGTATTGTAAGACTCAAAGTTGGCACCACGTTAGCAACGGGCCGGGGACGCTCCCCAGCCACGAGAACCATAGTCCCGTTTCTATCCGACGGCTGTACCACGCGTATCCTCCACATCTAAGTGGGTCGCAGGTGCACCAGAGCACCCTGTTGGTGCCGCTCACCGCTAATGAGGTTTGGTGCGACTTCTAACGGAAGTCACTGTTAATTAAAAGTGAAGGAGAAAACTTTCGGTGGGTGTCCACTGCGGCCGCATTCGAATTCAAAGAAATCTATTTGCAAGTAGGGAGTCAAATAATCCATCGAAATTATTGGAAATGGATAATTTTATTTGGATTATTTAGGTTATAAGTCAGATCAAGACATAAATCGTAAAGTTTATATAAATTTTAGGTTAATTGGTAGAGCCAGTATATGTGACTCAAACTATCCAAACAATCTAAACTATTGAATCGGATGATCTATGAGTCACACTCACTCATCCGACTTAAATGCAAAATCATCTCTTCAAATTCTTCTACATCTGATCTGGTTCTCCATCTTCATATTCTATAAAGAACCCAGATGACTGGGGTGATATTCAACATCTTTAAAACTTGTTGCAGACTCTTACTGACCTGATTAATGCACTGGCTAATCAGTGTCCACAATTGCGGGATCATTATAATTCCGCAGTTGTTCCAATTGAGCCTAGGGTGCATATTCCAACTGGGGGACCTGATACTGAACTGAAGTCAAATATTATTGGCTTAATCCCTCATTTCCATGGATTGGGTTCAAAAGACCCATTCCAGCATATTGAGGAGCAGAAACATTTGGCCCAGACTCTTGGGCCAAATAATCAGAACTGGACCCCCTACTCATGAAGACATTCCCCTTTTCCCTGAAGGATAAGGCTACCCACTGGTATTCATCCCTGACTGAGCCGATCAATACAGGGGAAAAGTTACAAGATGAATTCCTTCAGAAATTCTTCCCTGTAGGGAGTGCATTGTAGGGCATACTAACACCCTGAGGTACCAAATCATGCATTTCACGCAAAATATGGGGGAACCTCTTCATGAAGCATGGGATCAATTTCAGGATCTCATGCGGAAGTGCTCTCATCACGGAATTCCTAGATGGGAACAAGTCTAATCTTTTTATCAAGGACTCCATGAGAATATTCAACTTTTCATCAATGCAACCTGTGGAAGTAACTTCATGGGTAAGGATGAGGACACCATGTGAGAGATTCTTGAGAATATGTGCTAGAACTCCATAAACAATGAGTCCTTGGGTATGGTCGACCAGACGACTACTTGTGTATCGACGAACCCATGAGGAGCACACGAGACTAGAGACCTATCCTCTTCTGTCGATATGGAATTGATAGCCAATCGATTGGATAAGGTCTCCATTATCGAGAAGAAGTTGGACGATTTGACACGCCAACTTCAGAAGGCTACTTTTTCTCAGCAAAACACGTATACAATTTTGCCTACAGGGAAGGAGGTCGTGCATAACATTCACCACCACTCTGGGATGAATGCTTATCCATCCACTTCTGATGCAGGTTTTGGAGGAAACTTTGAACCTTCTTACTCCAGTTGGATCTTTGAACCCAAGTACTCTGATTTCTCTGGAGTTGCTCAACCTTGTGAGGAACTCCAAATCATTCAAAATAACCCTTACTCCAATTCTTACAACCATAGATGACGTAATCATCCTAATTTCTCATGATCGGGGCATTCTAACCCTCAAAATTCTAGACCTCAATATGAACCCCAACCACAAAATCCGCACCCATATTAGCCCGCTCAACCTAGGGCAAACCAGAATTTTCAAACTAGGCCTAGCAAGGATGATAGAATGAACATGATTTTACAAACCTTGGCTGATACGCAGAAGACCAATGCTACTATGTAGAGGCTGCATAATGAGGATATGGCAGATGTACACAACCAAATTACGCAAATGGCTGGGACTCCCCAGCCAGGCGCATGACCCTCTCAACCTCTGCAAAACTGAAATACTATATCGAACTAGAGGTATGTTGTGAACCTAAACCCAGGCCAAATCCATTATATTCAGCCAGGCCCGTCTACACCTTTGTGTCAAAACCTGTCAGAAGCATCAACTTCAAATCCTAATGTGGCACAACAACAGCAGCCACCAATCCTGCCAACTCCTTACCTTGCAGGATTACACTCTTTAACAACTTGCAACGATAAAAGTACTAAGGACCCAAAACCCAAGACCTACACTAACCCTAGCTCTAGTACTTCCCAACCTGGGTTGGTTATCAAGGGTAATCATGAATCAACCAAAATCATCCTGGAAGAACCCAAAATTGCACCGTTTCCCAAGGCATTGACCAAGGGAAACAAGGGTAAGAAGCAACCACAAATTGACGAGGACTTGGTTAAGCTTTTTGAGTAGGCCCATATTAGCATTCCCTTGATAGATGCTATTCATCATGTATTGACTTATGCTAGATTTCTGAAGAATTTGTGTACACCGAAGCGTACGTCAAGAAATTCTGAAGGAAGTCTTATTTTGCTATCGAAGCATGTTAGCACCATCATTTTGAGGAAGATTCCTCAAAAATTGAAAGACCCTAGCACCTAATGAGCCCACATTTGTGGGCAATTTATGTATTTTAATTCCTGGACATTAAGTTAACATGTACATTTATATAACATACATTGATATGCAAATAGGTTAACATAAAATTACCTATTTCATGCAATTCATGCATTACATGCATTGATAATATCATTTAGAATTTATTTAGAATATCATGCATTAAAATAGGTTGCATTACATGTAGTGTTTTGATTTAACATTTCTTCTAAGGTCTTGTAGAGAAATAACCCTTGATTTATTATTTTATTTTATTAACTTTTCCTCTCCTCAACGGCTGCAGTGACAGCACCTTTACTCGATTCTTTGATGACCGCGAAATAGGGATCTGGTCGGAGCAGCCGTGAGAGGAGGAGGCAGCCATGAGACAATAGGCCTCCACCCCAATTCACCACTATGCAGAGAACTTAGCTTCTCGTCCACTCCACTACCACCGGCCTCAACCGTGTTGGAGCTTCACCACCATGGGCATGCGGGGTGACAGCCCACACCGCCATCGCAAAGTTCCACATTACAACCTCACCATGCCACCGCTAGATCACCTTCCCCTGTCCACGGTCACCACCACCACCACCATCTTCACTTCTTCCTCTTCATTTCTCCTTTTTCTTTTGCAACCAAAACAACCCAACATCACCAACCTCCAACAACCACCTGCAGTACCACCTTCACCACCCTCACTTCACCCCAAGTGGTCAATGGCCGTTGAAACCTCCTTGCGCGCGCCACCCTCCTTGTGTGCGCACCTCCACGTGCAGCAACTAGCAGCGTGCATCGCCTCCCACGCACGGGCAGCAATGTGCCCGCACGCCACCCTCCTAGCGCGTGCCCCTCTACGTGCACAGCAACTCCACCGCCGGAACCCACTTCCACCGTAGCTCCGTCCGAACACCTCGGGCCACCCCGCGTCTTGCCACGACTACCATTGTGAAGTCCTCGGCCCAACGGATCTCCGACAAGCTTCACGCCTCCAGCTGTCGCTTCCTCCGTGCATGGAGAACTCTAGAAGGGAATTCTTTGTTTCCTTCTCCATTAGTTATTACATGCACTACCATTGCTACCATTTTATTTTTGGTTAATTAATATTTAGTTGTGGATGTTTTATGATACAAACCCTCATATTTTACATAAAATGCTCATTCAACATATCTAGCAATTGTTAGCATATTCTAGAGGGGATTTTGGCTCAGTGTTTGGGAAAATTTTTGGTGAACAATTGTTTGTGACTTTAGACGGGTTAGTGTCTCCCTGTGGACATGACCCACTCTCCTGTGAGTGATTAATTTCAATTTAATACTTTGAATAGTATATTTTCCAACACTTGGAAATACAACAAATCATTTTAGCTATCATCTTATTAAGTGAAGATCGTCTCGTCAAATGGCGCCGTTGCCGAAAAGGCAACAAGCTTGCTAAATTTGCATTTATCCATTTATTTGTTCACATTTTATTTGAGGCATATTTAATATGTTCTATTTGATTTGGTGCGAGGTACGCATATTACATACAAGTTATCACATTGGCCTCAGCAACGCCGTGGTGGACCTTGTTTCCAACACTTGGAGGAGAGACTAAGCTTCGCATCTACGAGGAGGAGCTTGAACATTGGTGAACCTTGTTGCCACCAACTGGGAGGACATCCGGAGTGATCATCTTCATCTCTATCGAATTTTCAGTAGATAGAATTTAGGTTTCAAAACTTTACTTTTCTTTATTTTCTTGCAATTCATTTGGCTTGAGACCCTTGTTCTAGGGTATATTTTAGGGGTTTGTTCCCTAACTTTCTTTTAGACCCATGTCGGGTAATTTTTCGGAAGCCTGTTCCCTTTTCTTTAGATTTAGGTTTTTATTTTCTTTCATGGATTGATTTTCCATTATTTTGTGCATAAGTAGGTAAAAAAAAAACAACAAAATACAGGCTGCATACCTAGAAGCTGCATGATTTAGGATGACCATATAAGATTGTATGAGCAGCATCTAGACTTTATTTTCTACATTGCATGCATTCTCGCATCGCTAATTGCTGAAAGTAAGGTACACATCCTCTTCTTTGCATCCATATCTTGATCACGCATTTGCATTTGGACTTAATTCCTAGACCACATAATTTGTCTTAAAATGATATAACAAGTGGTCACATCAAATTTATGAAAAGGACTAAGTAAAAGAGGAATACAGTAAAATCCAAGGAGTTGATTTGAGAAATTGTGCTACAGTTCAAAATTCAAATTCAAAATTTTACGGTGAATGCACATGTGCATGACTGCGCATTGAAGCACGCATTTAGACACTCCTAGGTTTTTGACCTGCTAGGAAAGAACTCTCCTACCATTGGATACCAAAGTGCTTGAAACTTAAGTTCAAAAGTTTTGTAACTTCAAGGATGAGGATACCCTATCATGGATTTTTGAGGGTAGTTAAGAAGTACCGTGAAAGCACAGCTTCAAAGGAAGGCTTAGGCCTACTTGCATCCCCCGATCTTCCATCCTTGGAGTACTTTACCATTTAAACTTTAGGGAAAAGCACCTAAGTTCCAATTAGGTCTTTATTAAGGCATTTCATAGGTCGATAATAAGCACACAATTGATTGGACAATTTGTATTGTCACCTACAACTGGACTAAAATCTCAAATGCCATAATTGATTAAAGACATAAAAGTCCTTTTGAATTGTGTTTGTGTTGTTGGTATATGCTTGGTAGGCGATCTTTGAGGAGACAACTCGTGTTTAATCTAGAACCTAAAAAAATCCTTAGGAAAGCCAACCAAGAGAGAAGAGAGATGGCTAAGGAAGGAGAAAATAGAAATGTGGAGAACCAACGATCTTTGAGAGACTATTTTATCCCTACCAACCAACCTGGCCACGCACTAAGAAGACTTGGGGGGAACAATCCTTATGAAATCAAGAGTAGTACCATATCTCTGTTGACCTCATTCTATGGTAGTTCTAGAGAGGACCCCTACAGGCATCTGGAGGAATTCACCGAGGCCTATTCCATGGTGAGATTGCAGGGTGTTACTGATGACGCCTAAATGCAAACCCTCTTTCCCTTCTCCCTCAAGGATAAGACGAAGCATTGGTATCACACTCTAGATGGGAGAGTGGATACTTGGGATGCCTTGAAGGGAGAGTTTTTGAAAAAATACTTCCCCATGAGCAAAACTAATCACTATAGGAGGAAAATCATAGGTTTTGCTCAACAAGATGGAAAACAATTTCATGATGCATGGGAGCACTTTAAAGATTTGTTACGCTTATGTCCCCATAATCAAGTGCCAAGATGACAACTTATAGAAAGGTTCTACACTAGATTAAATGACAAGCATAGGCAAACAGTGGATGGTGCCTGTGCAGGAACCTTTCTCACAAAAACTGAAGATGAGGCTTGGGAGCTTTTTGAGACCTTGAGTGAGAATTCTATCCACCTAAATTCTGCCTTTTTGGATAGGAAACCCACTCTTATGCAACGAAAGATTGAGGCAAATGAGGCTAAGGATACCCATAATTTAGCCTTCTAGATTCAATTATTGAACCAAAATATGGAAAGGCTTATGTCAAACCCTAACCAACTCATGCCAAATGCCTCCACTTCCCAAGCTTTTGAATGCTCCATTTGCTAAGGCAATATGCATGCTACTGTGGATTGCCACTTGACCTCTCAATTCCTTGACCTTGTACAAGAGGACCTGAATGTCGCCCAAGGGTTCCGTCCCAAACCTCGTATTGATCATTTTTCCAACACTTATAACGAGGGTTGGAGGAACCACCCTAATTTTTCATGGAGATAGGGGAATGTCTCCAATTCAGGGAATTATAGACCCCAACCCTTTCAAACTCAATAGTATAATCAACCTCCTATCCCCTCCCAACCGCCCAAGACTTCTGAGATGGATGAGCTTAAGTCCATGTTGAAGGCCATGCAGGAGAATCAAAGCATGATCATTCAATCTCATGACAAGGCAATCAATGAGATGAAATCCCAAATTTGACATCTTATCGAGGCTATGAGCAAGAGGGAGACTGGGAAGCTTCCCAGTTCATCTAAGGAGAACCCGAAAAGGAAAGGGATTGTTTTTAGGGAGCATGCCCAGGCGGTGACTATTCTGAGGAGTGGGAAAGAAATTTCCAAATCAAATGCTCCTAGAGTCCCACCTTCTAAAAACCCATCCACCCCGACTTTTGCCCCCATCGGAGAAGAGTTGCCCAACTCTTCTTTGCTTGAAATCACCTCACCGGAAGAGGTTGTCCCCATTCCCCCACTTACCTGACATGACAACCCTTCCACCCAGAGACTGAGAGTGCCTTTTCCATAGCGCTTGTCTAACTTTGGGCAGACTTCTGTTGGCTCATCTGGAGCCAAAGATAGGATGGACAAAATCATGGAGACTTTCAAACAAGTGCAAATTAACCTGCCATTGCTTGAAGCTATCAGGCAGATTCCATCCTATGCCCGCTTTCCAAAGGACCTGTGCACGAAAAAGTGACAATTGAGGAAACAGGTCCAATCAAAAGTTGTCCTGGCTGATTCTGTTAGCTCAATTATACAACATGGGACACCCCCGAAACTTGAGGACCTAGGAGCCCCATACATCTCAGTGGTCGCTGGTGACTTACATATAGACGAGGCTCTGCTTGATCTGGGTGCGGGGTAAACATCCTTCTGAGCTACGTATATGAACAACTTGTTGGAGGTAATCTGAAGCCTTCCCCCGTAATCCTCCAAGTTGCAGACTGATCCTTGAAGACACCACGTGGCTTGCTGGAAGATGTCCTCGTGAGAGTGGAGGATTTCTTCTTCCCTGTTGATTTTCTAGTATTGGACACTGACCCTACCAACAAACCAACCAAACCCTCCATCATCTTGGGCCACCCTTTTCTTGCGACTTCTAATGCTTCAATTAATTGTCACATTAGGGTGTTAAAAATGGGCTTTGGGAACAGTAAAATTCATCTTAATGTGTTTGATGCTTATAAACAAGCTAGATTTGAGGATTGTTCCCAAGTTGATGTGGTAGATGACCTGATTGAAGAAACAACTCCTGCAAGTTTATGTGATGACCCCCTTCAGCATGTCATGCTAAATGAGCATTCCCATCTCTTGGAGGAATGTGAAGGGGATGTACTAGAACTTGAGGAATTGCTTGGAGTTTCTATTGAGTCTCTCTCCCCATCATACCTGCCTAAGGTAGATCTGCTACCTGAGATGGGGACATCCATTATGAAACCCTCAACCATACAAGCCCCCGACCTTGAACTGAAACCCCTCCTAGACTCTCTTATGTATGTATTCTTTGGGCCAAATGATATGTTGCATGTAATTATCTCATCTGCACTACCTAAGGTGCAAGAGGGAGCCTTGCTAGACTGCTTATTAAGACACAAGGAAGCCATAGCTTGGACATTTGATGATATTAAGCGTATAGACTCTACGCTCTGCATGTATCACATTTATACTGATGATTCCATCAAACCATTTAGAGACATGCAGAGACGTCTTAACCCTAACATGAGGGTGGTGGCTAGAAAGGAGATTCTGAAGTGGTTGGATGCTGGAATCATATATCCTATCACGGATAGCAAATGGGTTAGTCCAATCCATGTGGTGCCAAAGAAGGGAGGCTTTACGATAGAAACCAATGACCAGAGAGAAAAAGTGGTGACAAGACCCTCAACTGGCTGGAGGATATGCATTGACTACTGCAAACTGAACATCGCTACCTAGAAGGATCACTTTCCCTTACCCTTTATTGACCAGATCCTAGAGAAATTGGCAAGGAACAAGTATTTCTACTTTTTAGATGGCTATTCTAGGTATAACCAGGTTGTAGTCTTCCCTGACGACCAGGATAAGACAACTTTTACTAGTCCCTATGGTACTTTTGCAGTTAGGCGTATGCCATTTGGATTATGTAATGCACCAGCAACCTTCCAGCGGTGTATGATGTCCATTTTTTCGGACATGATTAATGAGTGTGTTGAGGTTTTTATGGATGATTTCTCCATTTATGGCTCATCTTTAGACCAGTGTCTCTTGCACCTAGAGAATGTGCTGAAGAGATGTGAGGAGACTGGTTTAGTCCTTAGTTGGGAGAAAAGCCACTTCATGGTACAAAAAGGCATTGTACTTGGGCATGTGGTGTCTAAAAGGGGCTTGGAAGTAGATAAGGCTAAGGTTGATTCTATCTCCAAACTCCCATTTCCAACGAATGTCAAACAGATTAGATCCTTTCTAGGCCATGCGGGCTCTTATAAGCGATTTATGAAGAATTTCAGCAAAATTTCTAGGCCACTTTGCGACCTGTTGGCAAAGGAATCTTCCTTCGATTTTGATTCAATGTGTGCCGAGGCTTTTCATAAGCTAAAGGAGGCCTTGACCTCTGCGCCTATTATCCGAGCTCCAGATTGGGCACTCCCATTCGAGTTGATGTATGATGCTTAGGATTACGCAATGGGAGCAGTCCTTGGACAAAGGGTTGAGGGAAGACCACATATGCTACACTATGCTAGCAAGATTTTAACCGAACCATAGCAAAACTACATAATCACTAAAAAGGAATTACTTGCTATAGTTTTTGCTCTGGAGAAGCTTAGGTTTTATCTTCATGGATCTATGGTGCTCATTTTTACTGATCATGCGGTAGTGAAACATCTCATTGCCAGGAAGGACTCTAAGCCATGTTTAATTTGGTGGCTTCTGCTCCTTCAATAGTTTGACTTGGAGATTTGTGAAAAGAAAGGAGTGGAAAATATAGTGGCTGACCACCTGTCTCGCCTCCCACTTAATGACTCTCCATCTGGAGACATCTGCAAGACATTTCCTGATGAAACCCTTATGGCGGTAACACCGACTTCACCCTAGTATGCTAATACTGTTAATTACTTGGTCACTAGAGAAACTCCTGGCTCTTGGGATAAGTAGAAACGGAAGATATTCATTTCCCAAGCTATATATTTTCATTGGGAAGAGCCAAGATTATTTAATATTGGGCAAGACCAAGTATTGAGACGATGTGTGCCTGAAGAGGAGCAACAAAGTGTGTTGAGATTTTGCCATGAGCTTCATTGTGAAGGATACTTTAGTGTTAAGAAAATAGCTTTTAAGGTTTTCCAGTCCTATTTCTGGTGGCCTACTTTATTTAAGGAATCTCATAACTTTATTAAGGCCTGTATTAGATGTCAATGAACTGGAACGATTGGGAAGCGGAATGAGATGCCCCAACAACCTATCCAACCTATGGAAATTTTTGATGTTTAGGGGATAGACTTCATGGGTCCCTTCCCTTCGTCCCATAGATACGAGTATATGTTGGTGGCAGTGGATTTTATCTCTAAGTGGATAGAGGCAATTCCTACGCGCACAAATGGCCACTCTGTTGTTTAGAAATTTGTGAGGGCCAATATCACATCTCGCTTTGGCTGCCCCAAGACGGTTATAAATGATGGGGGACCTCATTTCTAGAACCACCACTTCAATCGGCTCCTTAGGATTCTGGGAGTAACTCACAAGATTGCTACCCCTTACAATCCTTAGATGAGTGGCTAGGTTGAAGTGTCAAATAGGGAGACCAAGAACATTTTGGAAAAGACTATTAGGCCAGATAGAAAGGATTGGTCCCAAAAGCTAGATGATGCTTTATGGGCTTATCAGATAGCCTACAAAACCCCTTTGGGTATGTCTCCCTTCCAGATAGTGTACGGGAAAGCATGCCATTTACTCATTGAGCTTCAACATAGGGTGCTTTGGGCTATCTGAAGTGTCAACATGGATTTAGAGCAAGCAAGTAAGGCACATTTACTAGAGTTAACTGAGCTTGAGGAGCTGAGGAATGATGCTTGTGACACCTCCCAAGCTTATAAAGAGAGAACTAAGGTCTTGCATGATAAGTATATCCTTAGAAAGACCTTTGAGCCCAACCAACAAGTCTGGCTTTTCAATTCCAAACTTAAGCTTTTTCCAGGGAAGTTTAAATCACATTAGGATGGGCCTTACATAATCACCAAAGTGTTTCCGTATGGGGCTGTGGAGATCAAGAGCCCTTCCTCTTCAGCAACACCCTTTACCATCAATAGCTAATGACTAAAGCCATATGTTACTTTGGATGGCCATCTGGTTGACGAGGTCACTCTCAAGGAGCCTTAGCTCCTTTCATTCTTCACCTCAGGTAACATCTTCCCTTGGCTATTTTACTTTCAATGAGGACATTGTTTGAACTAGGCATGGGGGATAGGACTTGAGGCATCTGTTTATAACTTGTATACATATTGCATTCATGCATTCATATAAAAAAAATTGTATTATTAAGCTTAACTGGCTGGACCATGCATTCTTAGGAAGACCAGAACTTTAGGTTAGACTACGTTGACTCTAAGTGTCTAACTTTAGAAGCTAAGTTGAATTACTAGCTTTAGACCTTTAGGGTCCTTTGTGGACTTAAAAACTTAAGGAGTTAATTTACTGTCCATTCCTCAAGAAGTTGAGGAAAGAAGGTTAGGGATTGAGTTAAAGGTTGTGTAGTACCTGGTGTCTTTTTCTACCTTTTGGTTTACAAGTCCTCGTAACCTAAGCATCCACATTTCACACACACTTGGTCTTGTGTAAATAATGATCACCTTAATTCTTTTCTTAGAGAAAATTTAGTTCTCTTAATTCTAACTTAGGAGAAGCTTGAAATCACAACTTCATTGGACGAGTTCCTATCGTAGAAGAGGTGTGATTGCGTAGCAATCAAAGGTCTTAATTGACATAAATTAGGCTAGGACTTAGCATAAGTTGGGATAAGTCATGCATGCATAAGCATTATCTGCATCTTTACTGCTTTTCTTTAGCTATGCATAAAATAATGTTATAATGTACTGATTAAGTGCATTATGTCAATTGCAGGCAATAAGCTGATCAGAAGCTAGATCTGGAGCTGGATCTAGAGTAGCATCTGAAGCTGGATCAGGAATAATGGGTGTTGGAGCAAAAGACTTAGATTAGATGTAGGAATAATGATGTAAGGGAGTCAAGGTTTGCTATTCTATTAAGTAAAAATAAAGCAGTAAAATGTGAAGAGCTTAGGTCCATCCTAGCCCTAGGATAGCCTAGAGACTTTCCCAAGCCTTAGCCACCCTTAGATTACTAGGAAGCCCCAAAACCCTATTTCCAACCCTTATATGGATGTCCAAATAAGTTATAGGATGTCCAGAACCCTTAGCCAACTCCCACACACCTCAAACACACTTCTACGCTGTTATTGGGCGTCCAGACACTTTGTCAGACGTCCAATTTCTGCAGAATACCCAAAATAGAACCTAGATTTTCCCCTGGCTCAGATTGGACATCCAGAACTGAAGTTTGGACTTCTGATTTTTGAGTATAAGTCATCTGATCATGTTTTTGGATGTCTGGAACTGGTCTCCAGTTCCTGTTTTGAGATTCAAACCTTGATCTTGGATCTCTAGCTCCCTAGACCTAATCCCAACCCCATAGGAACCTAAATTAAGGTGTCCTAACCCTAGTACATCACCTCTAGACCTCCTTAATGACCTAATTAGGTCCTCACCAAACCCAATTGACTTAGATCAAAGTTAGTTACCATCACCTAAGCCAATTGGACTCATTGAGTCCAATTGAGCTCACATCTCAACCCACACAAGTTTAATTGGACTTAGTGAGAGTCCAATTGACCTAAACCCAACCTAATTGAGTTATTTCACTCTCAATTAGGTTCACACTCATTCAATTAAACATAAGTTAAGTTGAATTGCAATTACCCGTTAGCAATTAGGGTTTGCAACCCTAATTCAAGGTATACACCTACCCAAACCCTTAGGACCTAACCTAGACCTCTTAGACACCTAGGGCACGACCACACACACCCATTCATGTACACACACTTCTCTAGAGTTCTCTAGAACTCTCTTGAACTGGTACCAACTCTTGGTTGCCAAATTTAGCAACCAAGAGGCATTCAATTCTTCGATCCACAAATGTTGGGTCTAAGAAACCACCTCTATCTCTCTTGGTTGGCCACTCTTGGAATCTCTCTAGAGAGTTCCACACTTCTTTAGAGAGACTCCCTTAGGTCTATAAAAAGACCTAAGGGGTGGCCATTTTTGAAATTCCCTACTAGGAGGGGGTGACGTAATAATTGCGGAAATAAAATAAAATATAAAGCAATCTCACAACAAAAAATCAATCGCACAAGTACACAAAGATTTATAGGTGGAAACCCAAATCGGGTGAAAACCACCACCTAACCCTCTCGAGTTAGGATTTTCCGATCAACCTAGTTGATCAAATCCACTAACCGAATCACTTTAAAACGAGGGTGATTCAACCTCAGTACAACCACGCTACAAGTACGAGGGTAGCGTTCCTCAACCCCTTCTCTCCGCGAGAAGGATTTTGTCCCACGAAGGAGACGGGAATTCGCAAAGCGAATACCCAACCAAAAGACAAAGATAAAATAAACAACAAGTCCTATAGAGCCAACAAAGAAATTATGAACCTAGCTTCTATAGGAATAAGGAAACTCCCCTTTGCAAGGACTGCGTCGAGTTGGTGACGCGGTGCGTGTGCCACGCGACGGCGCAACTTCGCTCTCGTAAACAACGGCGGGAGAGCGGGTGCGCGAAGCTTGATGCTCTCTAGAGAAAGGAACTAGAGCTTGGAGAGCAGGATCTTTTCTGGACACAAAAGAGTGTGAAAGTGTGTAGCTAAGTGTATCCAAGTGTGTGTCTTGTGTTTCTCTTGGTGTGTGTTGGTGTGTAAAGGCTCCCCTCTATTTATAGAGGCCTTAGGAAGGCTTTGGAAGGCTTAGAAAAGCTTCCATAACCGTTGGGTACAAAGCCCAAGTGAATCAGCCCGAAATCAAGAACAATCATTGTTCTGACAGGCTTATCAGACGTCTAACTCTGGCATCAGACGTCTGGAAGGCCACTTTAAGACGTCTGATTCAAAGGTCAGACGTCTGATTCTATGCGAGTTTCTCCCTGACTTGAATCAGATCTAAACAGGGTTTTTACGCAAGTCCATCAGACGACATACAGGACGTCTGGCACTATATCTGGACGTCTGGAAACCTACTTTTACTGTGGGAATTGATTTCCAAACGTTGCAACGGCTAGAAAATCTCTGAGAAGAGATTTTGGGGCAGCCGAGGCAAAACGGTCATTTATCAGACGTCTGGAAAGGCCTAAGGACGTCTGATAAGGCTCTAACGGTCATATTCTTGAGTGCCTGCTGAGCTAGCCAACGGTCCACTAACTGGACGTCTAGCAAAGTCATCAGACGTCTCCTAAGATGTCTGGTCTAAGGTCTGGACGTCTGATTTCATCAGACAGAACTAACTATGTCCAGCGTAACAGTTATCAGACGTCTTAAACAACAGTCAGACGTCTTAAAATACTTTATCAGACGTCTGATTTGGGAATTAGACGTCTGGAAGTGCTGTTTGAACCCTATATTGGTTTTCTAAGTATTCTACAGAAAACCTAAGTATCCTAGGGTTGTGCCGGTATTCCTAGGACTACTGTTAGGGTTCTTTGAGGCTCTTTAACATGAAATATCTAAGGAAATAAAGAGCAACAAAAGAAACGAAAAATACAACAAGTACAAAAGAAGGAAATCTATCCTATTCTTCATTTCCTTCCATCTTCAATCTGTCGCTCCACGCGAACCTCCTCTGTTTTCTATCAAGCTCCTCCAATCCACCCTGGATGCGAGCTCGAACTCCGTCTAAACACGTCCACATTTGCAATTGACCTGAAATCTAGGACTCAAATTGCAAATGTTAAATAACACGTGTTTTGTTATCATCAAAACAAATGATCGTGGTGCTCTAGCACCAACAATTTTGACCCATCCACTTTTGGCCATACATGCTTGGCTCCATCCACCTCCACTTAGGCTAACCACTACCATCTCCACTCCATCTCCACGAGCTGAGCATCACTATGAAGGACACCATGCCAGGAAGCTGGATCACTCCTCCAACCTCTCTCCAAGGGCCAGCCTAAGCTCCATTGGCCGCCCCTTGGTGTCGAACCCGAATAGGTTGTTAATATGATGATTTTATCGTTGAAGTGTGTATAGTGGTTAACCTAAATCGGACCTAACCATCTCTTTACAAAATTTTTAACCCGGCCTACTTGATTTTATCTTGGTCACTTTTAGGCCCAGGGTCGAACTCAGGGAAGTGGGGTTACGAGTCAAGTTTCTACGCCTTTCCTACAACGAATCTCTTCTGTTCATTTATTGTGTTTTTGGTGTTTTTCTATTTAGATTTTTTTCTAGTAATCTTTGTCCTTGAGGCACACCCTCAAAATTGGGTTCTTGGATTTGAGCCAAAATAGGGTTCCAAAATAGGTCTTGCTATTCGCAAGACGGAGTACCTGCAAGTCAAGGATTATCTTTTCTCTTTTATATATTTTTTATCTTGTTATTCGCATGAAAGAGAAGCAGAAATAAAGTAAATATAGTATATATATAGAGGTATATATTATATATGTATAAAGGGGTGGGGGTGGAGGCGGAGATGGAGTGTAGCACGGTGTCGAGTTGGTCATCGTCTAGTAAGACGCACCTAACAGGACGAGGTGCCGCGTGGAGTGTAAGGTGGATGGCGGAAGATGTGTGTAACCACGCTTTTTGTACGCGTGTATCGGAGAATATCAGCAACTGGTGCAGATATTCCCACGATACCACGTATGGTAAATAATGTGAAACTATATATATATGTATTTATGTAAATATATCTATATGTATATATGGTTATAAATATATAGGTATATATATGTAGTTATATATGTATATATGTATGTGTATATGTATAGATAGATATATGTATAGATATATATATATATATATATAGGTATGAGTATGTGTATATAACTATATAGATGTAAATATATATGTATGCATATGTATATAGTAATATATGTATATATAAATATATGTAGCTAGATATATATATATATATATATATATGTATATATAGATGTATATATAAGTAGGTGTGTATATATGTATGTATATATATATGTATCTATACTTAGTTATATAGGTAATAATATATATTTAGATATATGTATATTTATATATATATATATGTATATAGATATATGTATATATGTAAGCATATATGTGTGTGTGTATATATATATATATATGTATGTATAGTACTATATAGATGTATATATATGTATGTATAAGTATATGTGTATATATATATGTGTGTGTATGTATATAGACTAATACATATTTATATAAGTACTAATATATGTATAGATATATGTATAAATATAAATATATATATATGTTTATATATGTATATAAATATATGTATATATATATATGTATATAATAGTGTATAGGTGTGTGTGTGTGTATGGAAGTGTGAGTGTATGTGTGTGTGAGCGTCGGTAAAGAGAGTGAGAAAGTGTTGTGAGAGAGAGAGAGAGAGAGAGAGAGAGAGCGGGAGAGTGACTGCTGGAGGTTAAGGTGTCTGAAGGCCAGTGGGCATCGTCTAGAGGTCCTCAAGCGCACTCGCAGGCACGTATGCTCGTGAGGACATGCTCGCTGGAGGGCGAGGGGCGCAGAGAGGAGACGCAGTGCACTGTTCTACGTGAAGGCTAGAGTGGGCGCTTGCAGGTGCGCGTGGGTGAAAAGAGTGGGTGACGGCAGGCGTACACAAGCTGGCAGACGCGCAGGCGGGTGTCGGCGACGCGGGGTGAGACACGCGCACAGGAGAATGGCGGTAGTGGCGCATCAGGTGATCGGTAAAGTGAGAAACTCACTGATCACCCCACTGTAGCCACAGTGTTCCGCAGAAATGCGTGAACAGTGGCTACAGTGGTTGGGCGAGCCGTGCGACCGGGAGCTATAGGTGCTGTGAGTGCGGCCGGCTCGTGGCTGGCGTGCGCGGGTTGGCGCGTGAGGAAGAAGGTCTGCGTCGGTCGGTTGCAGGCACGGAGAGGCTCGCGACAGAGCGCACGGAGAGGGGGAAAGGGTGCCTGCAGGCACGCACGGTGGCCTGCGTGTGCTGCTGGAGTGCGTGGTGAGGCTTGGTCGGCCACTGCAGTGGCGTGCGGTGGCCGGCTGCGGGCGGGAAGGCGAATGCAGTGCGAACGAGTGGGAGGCGAGCACGCCTGCAGGCGCACGCGAAAAGGTGAGGGTGGCCTGTTGCCGCCTTGCTGCTGCTGCCGTGGGGCTTGGTCGGCTGCTGCAAGGTGTGCGGTGGCCGGTTGAGCTTCACAGCTTGAAGCTTGCGGTAATGGCTGAAATGGAGTGGAAGGTGAAAATAGGGAGGAAGGCCACCATGCCCACTGACTCTTTGATGAGCTGGGCGGTGGTGGTCTCACGGTGGTGGTTGTGCACCACCTTGAGGTGCTCCTGTCTGTCGAGTGTCTCTGAGGAGGGCCGACGTATGGTGGGAGAGGGAGGAGAGGACGGTGGCCTGGAAGGAGAAGTGCTGGGTTTTTTGGCGTTGGACCAGGCTGTCCGAAGAAGAAGAAGATGCCCTGTATTTATAGAAGAAGAAATCCATGCACAGCCATGCCCTGGCTATGCATGGCTCATGCACGGCTCATGTTAGGGAGAGGTTGCCGCAGAGAAGGGCCTGCTGCAGAGCATGGCGCGAGGAGAAGGTGAGGCCATTCATAGCAGCCGCGGGAAGAAATATTTCAAAATCAAAAAGAAATAAAAATGGAGATGGAAATATTGCGAAGCAGCACTTGAAGAAAAATGTAATTGCGAGGCCATTTTATTTCACTCTCCTCCCCTCTTAATTAAATGCATGCATGCATCTATATTCACAAATGCGACTGTCTACCTAATATGCACTGATAATGCTTGGAAATAGCACAAGACGACACAATTGCAGGCGTATTTTTGCGGTGCAATCATACCCCCATGCCTATCTTTTGCTAGTCCCTAGCAAAACAGTAGTTAGAAATGATCTTAAGCTGAAGATTTTCTTCTGAGGCAATCATAGGTGTGTTTATTGTTGGATATTGCGAGCACCAATTGTAGAGAAGACTTCTAGTACTTTAAGTCTCACATGACATAGATCATCTCTCGACTAACCAGGACTCTTGATTTTTAAACCTTAAGTACGATTTCCAGGACCCAAGAGGTTTTTGCCATACTCGAGAGCTCAGGAGGTTATGGCTTGTGCTTAGTGAAGGATCAAGACTGACCAGATGAACATTAAGACTCAAGCCCAGGGTTTCATGAATTTTTAAGTAAATGTTGGTCTCAGTTTCAGCTTGTGTCTTTGGATTGACTTTTAAAAATGATGGAAACTCAACTCCTATTTTCTGACATTTGTGGCGCAAAGAAGACAAGATATTTGTAACCTGCCCTGAAGAACTTTTTGAAGGGCGAAGACTTTACAGATATTTGTGAGATATACTGACTTATTTGCATCTTTTTTTTTTTTTGAAACACGTGTCAGTATATCTCTTACAACATTATTTGGAGGAGCACACTTTTTTTCTTTTTGGTGGGAGAGTTCCTTTTTGGTGGAAAGAGTCGCTCCTAAACATAAGACTAAAGCCTGGGATAAAAAGTCTACCTACGCGCACAGGTAAGGAGTCCACCTTCCCTAATGAACACTAGGGTTGGATCTTATGTTCACCTGGTCTTTCCTGATATGTGTAGTGTGAACCAAGTTTACTTAAGCTCTCAAGTAAAAGCAAACCAACTGATCCTGTACTGGTGTCTCAGGTACAAGAATACGTCCTTAGTTAGGAGAGATTCTGATCTATTTTGTCAATGCTCAAGTGAATTAAGCCTGAGCCTGAGCGAATCAAGCTTCTGTGGCCTGGAAAGTCTTCAAAACAGGGGTTGAATATCCATAAATACTTACTGTATTTTTTTTGTTTCAGCCTTTAGATCATTACTAAACACCAATTTCATATTTCCTTTTTTATATATATATATATATAGAAACTGCATGATACCCTAAAAATACCCAGATCCTAAGGATGCCTATCCACACCCCATGCCAAACGATGCTATGTCCTCGTATGCATGCAGGGAAGGGTAGAGAAAGGATGAAAGATCGGGTAATGAGAGCTGAAGTGCAGGGTATACAGTTGGGTGGTAGGGTGGGTGGATGGTGGGTGGTGAAGTGAGAAGTGAAGTGATCGTGACAGTGAAGTGAAAAGTGATGGTGCATGGTGAGTGTTGTTGGGGTGCCTCCCAACGAGCGCTGAATTTAATGTCCCCAGCTGGACTCAGAATGAGGCAAAGAATTAGTTACCCTCCAGCAGGGCAACTGATTAGCCCATAGTTGTGGGCTATTTAAGTATTTAAGTGCCTATACATTAGATTAATTCTAACATTTATTTAGTATAAATTAGGATGTAAATAGATTAATTGATAGTTTTAATCTAATTACATAATCCATACATTGCATTCATATCTTAAGTGCATTTAGAATTAGCTTAGAATAGCATTCATCTAATTAGATAATCAATTAGGTACATTGTTTTTATTAACATAGAAGTTGAGGGTCTGTATATAAATAACCCTAATATTTTAACAATATTTTCTTTATTCTTCTTCTTTCAGAACGGCTGTCTGCCGCTCCAACGCCCGGCTGCTGCAGTGATGAAGCCATTCAAGGGAGAGCGGATGTGGTGGATCTAGTCGGCGGCTGATTTCAAACTTATTCAGGACACTACAAAAGGAGCAGGGAGGCAGCCGAGCTCGGAAGGCCTCCGCCACCGACCCACCACTGTGCAGAGAGAACCTCTCTCTTCCACTCCACACTGCCAGCCTCTACCGTGGCGGCGAGTCTCCACCACCGTGGGCGTGTGGTGTGACAGGCCACACCGCCATCCGGAGTTCGCCTGCATTACCGTGAGCACCTTAGCGTGCAACTCCCTCGCCGTCTTCGCAGACCACCACCACCACCGAGCTACTGATCATCCACCCTCTCAGTAACTTACGACGTCTGGGAAATTTCCTAGACGTCTGAAGTTACCCGCTCACCTCCACTTCCTCAGCCTGCACTCTCCAACCGGCCACCAGACCGCCTGCACCCTCCACCGCTCACCGGCTGCAGACCTGCGCACACCTGCAGATCAGCCCACGCCACCTTCCCCGCGCCCACCATCAGCCTTCGCCATCTCCACGCGCCTGCAGCTCACGCCATCTCCACACACTCACCGGCTGCAGCGCCCTCCTCCAACCGTGCCTGCAGACCCGCACAACCGAGCACGCCTCCTCCCGCGCTTGCCGCTTGCAAGCACCATTCACTCATGACTGCAGAGTCCTTCGCCCACGCGCCTGCACCCTCCAATAGCGCCTGCAGTCCACGCCGTTCACCACTGCGCCTGCAGAACCGCCAGCAGCGTCCTCTTCCCCGCGCCTGCAGACGAACGCCTGCCACGCCAGCCGTAGCAGTGCCCACGGCAGCAACAGCAGCCACCCCCGCAGCAGCAGCAGGTGGTGGACTTCACGCCAACAGGCTGCGCAAGCTGCCGGCTGCAGCACCTCCGCCGGAGCTCGTCCGGCCACCTCCGGCCGCCGCGCGACTTGCCGCCACCACCGATTCGAAGCCCTTGATCCAAGGGACCTCCTCCGAGCTTCCCGCGCCCGGCCATGGGCTCCTCGTCGCGCAAGACAACGGGGAAAAATTCCCCTGTTTTGCTACAGTGAAACGTTAATTAAAATTTACATTTTCTGCCATTGCCACATTTTAATCATATTCTATTCACTCTGCATTGCGGAAAATATCCTGTAGTTTCTCATAATTGCCATTTCAGCATTGTTTCTTGCTTAAACCTTAATCTAAAGGCAATCTTGGCTTGGTTCTTGTCCAAATTGACTACGAACAAACATTTTTAAGTAGCGCGAATTTTAATACGTTATTGTCTCCCTGTGGATACGACCCGCTCCTCTGCGAGTGGTTATTTCTTGTTAAAAATTGATTAGTCGATTTTTCCACCACACTAAACTACAAACGACTTAAAAGCGAAAGATCGACCAGTCAGCAACGATTTCTCCAATGGGGGCAGGTTCATGAGTCAGATAGGGTTTCAAACGCTACCCGTTGACCGAAAATTTACGCCCAGATTTGGGATCTTCGATCTCGACGGCCCCGTTGGGGAATGGTCTTGAGACCAGGAAAGGACCAGTCCATTTGATCTTCAATTTCCCAGGAAAGAATTTGAGTCAGGCATTATAGAGCCAAACTTGCTGAGATGGCTCAAATTCTTTCCGCTGAATACGGCTGTCGTGAAAAGCCTTAGTGCGTTGTTTGAAAGTTAAAGCAGAATCATAGGCTTCACAATGGAGCTCTTCCAGCTCCTGGAGTTGGAGTTTCCTTTCTCGACCACACAAGTCTGGGTCGAGGTTACATTGGCGAACCGCCCAATAAGCGCGGTGCTCCAACTCCACGGGCAAATGACAAGGCTTCCCGTAAACGATTCTATATGGAGACATACCAAGGGGAGCCTTGAAGGCGGTCCGATATGCCCAAAGAGCATCAATTAGCTTGTCGGACCAATCCTTACGGTCAGGCCGAACCATTTTCTAGAGAATCTGCTTGATTTGCCGGTTCGACACCTTTGCCTGGCCGTTCCTCTGAGGATGATACGGGGATGTGATACGATGGTGGACTCCGTATTTCCTCAGAAGTGCTCGAAAAGAAGCATGGGTAAAGTGGCTTCCTCCATTCGAGATAATGGCTCGAGGGATCCCAAAGTGCCCAAAGATGTGGTCTTTGACAAAGCGAGTGGATATAACATAGTCAGCACGGTGCGCGGGAATAGCTTCGATCCATTTTGAAACATAGTCAACGGCGACGAGGATGAATTCGAAGCTGTTGGAAGGAGGAAAGGGACCCATGAAATCAATTCCCCAGATGTCGAAGATTTCTGCAGCTAGGATGGGTTGTAAGGGCATCATGTCACGACATGACATTGTCCCTAACGACTGGCACCTAGTGCAATGCTTGGCATAATTGTGTGCATCCTGGTGAAGGGAGGGCCAAAAGAAATCGCACTGCAACACCTTGGCTGCAGTTTTCCTCCCAAAGAAATGGCCTCTACAGGCCTGATCGTGGCAGAAGGATAGCACACTGCAGAACTCGCTTTCAGGAATACAATGATGGATGATTTGATCAGCACCTATCCGAAAAAGAAGTGGATTATCCCAGAAGTAATACTTTGCTTCTGCCATGAGACGCTCGCGCTGGTTTTTAGGCCAGCCACGTGGAAGGGATCTAGAAGCAAGGTAATTGGCAATGTCGGCATACCACAGTCCACCTACCACATTTATTGCCAATAGGTGCTCATCAGGAAAAATTTCATTGATCGGTAGAGTAAGTCCAATATGGTCAGGGTCCAGTCTGGAAAGGTGATCAGCCACAACATTCTGGGCTCTGGCCTTATCGCGAATCTCAATGTCAAATTCCTAGAGCAGAAGGATCCAACGAATCAGTCTAGGCTTGGCATCCTTCTTGTGCATGAGATGGCGAATGGCCGCGTGATCAGTGAAAACAATAACGTGAGAGCCCAGAAGGTAAGAGCGAAATTTCTCCAGCCCAAAGATGACCGCTAGTAGTTCTTTTTCAGTGGTAGTATAATTATGCTGGGCCTCGTCCAACGTCTTACTGGCGTAGTACACCACGAAGGGGTGTCTATCATGTCTTTGTCCCAGGATGGCTCTGACTGCAAGGTTGGAAGCGTCACACATGAGTTCAAAGTCGAGGGACCAATCAGGCAGCTGGAGAACAGGGGTCTTGGTGACAGCATTATGTAGCTACGTGAATGCTCGTATGCAGTCGGGGCCCATATCGAAGGGTACGTCGGTCGATAGGAGGTGAGTTAAGGGTCGAGAAATCTTGGAGAAGTCTTTGATGAATCTCCTATAGAAATCGACGTGTCCCAGGAAGGAGAGGATTTGTTTGACAGAGCTAGGCACAGGTAAATCAGCAATGACATCGAGCTTAGCTCTGTCAACCTCGATACCCCTATCACAGATGATATGTCCGAGAACAATTCCCTCGTGCACCATAAAATGACTTTTTTCCTAGAAAAGCACGAGGTTTACATCAATACATCTCCTCAGGATATGAGTCAGGTTGGCAAGACATTCGTCGAAAGATGGTCCAAAGATCGAAAAGTCATCCATGAAGACCTCGAGAAAGTCACCCACCATGTCATGGAATATCGCCAGCATACATCTCTGGAAGGTTGCTGGTGCATTGCAAAGTCCAAACGGCATCCTTCTAAATGCAAAGGTGCCAAAGGTGTAGGTAAAAGTGATTTTCTCTTGGTCTCGGGGGTCAATTGTCACCAGGTTATATCCTGAGAATCCATCCAGGAAACAAAAAAATTTATTTCCCGCTAACCACTCCAGGATTTGGTCAATGAATGGTAGCGAAAAGTGATCTTTCTTGGTTGCAGCATTGAGTTTCCTATAATCTACACACACTCTCCAAGATGTAGGAGTGCGTGTAGGGATGGATTCGCCCCTGTCATTGACATGGATGGTGAGTCCTGCCTTTGTGGGCACAACGTGAATCGGACTCACCCAGGGGCTATCGCTGATAGGGTAGATTATACCCTCATCCAGCCACTTAATGATTTCTTTCTTGACGACCTCCCGCATGTTAGGGTTGAGACGTTGCTGCATCTCGCGGGAAGGTCGAGCCTCCTCCTCCGTATATATACGGTGAGTGCAGTAGGAGGGGCTAATGCCAGATAAGTCTGATAAAGACCATCCAATGGCTACCTTGTGTTCTATGAGGACCTTAGTTAGTTTGCACTCTTGCTCCCTAGTCAATTTTGAACTGATGATTACAGGGAGCATTTCATTTGGTCCCAGGAAAACATACTTAAGTGTGTTAGGTAGCTCTTTCAGCTCGGGAGTGGATAGTGAAAGGTCTGGCATTTCTTGGGACGAGAGTGTCCTAGGTGGGTTGGAGAACAAGTCAGGAGGAAGAAATTGGCCTTCAGATTAGTCAAGAAGAGGGGCTTCCTGGATAGATGGATCCAAAAAGGAATAGCCCTAGTGAGAAGTATATGGGCTCAAGGTCCCAGTGTGGATTTGCAAATCCGCCTGATTTGGCGGGGAAGAAAGGGCAATCCGGTCTTCGAGAGTGTGGACCGGCGGTGAGTAGCCTGGATATGACTCAGAACACGAGGTATGGGAAGCGAAGAAAACCTCGTTAGAAGTCTGGTCAGGAGAAGGTACGGGATAAGGGCGGGATGGGGGAACATCACAATATGTGTTGGTCAGGCAGTCATCAGTGTTTATAGGTAATCCGCAGCAGTCTGAATAGGTCCCAATTTGTCCGATACACGTGTTGAAGGCCATGTCCTCGTCAATTGTGTCATCCTCGATGCAATTGCAATCAAAGTTCTTGGCTGCCTTGAAGATGTTAAGCTTGAGCTTTTCAAATCCAACCGCAATCTCAATACAGCCCGACTCGTAGTCGATATGGGTGCGGGCTGTGGCCAGGAAAGGTCAACCACGGATGATCGGACAATCAGAAAGTGAGCTAGGAACTTCCATATCTAAAACAAGAAAGTCAATAGGAAAACAGAGACTGTTGACCCTAACCACCACGTCTTCCACCACACCCTTCGGGATTTTGACAGAACGATCTGCCAACTGTAACATGATAGGGGTGGGTTTCAGATTTCCCAAGGAAAATTTTTCTAGCATGATGGTCGGTATAAGATTTATGGAAGATCCTAGATCAAGCAGGGCACGGTTAAAATTGCAGCCTTGGATGCTACAAGAAATAAGCGGTGTTCCTGGATCTTTCTGCTTTGGTGGTAGGTTTGACAGTATAGCACAACTCGCATGAGGCGAGAGAACCACCGAATTCTTAGTTTTCTTTGACTGTCGCCTGGGTGTTGTGTAGTCTTTGAAAAATCGGGCGACAGTAGGTATGTCTTCGTCAGACGTGTCATCCTCGATGCAATCTCAATCAAAGTTGGCTGTCTTGAATATGTTAAGCTTGAGTTTCTCAGATCCAACGGCAATCTCAATACAGCCCGACTCGCAGTCGATATGGACGCAGGCTGTGGCCAAGAAAGGTCGACTGAGGATGATCGGACAATCAGAAAGTGACCTAGGAACTTCCATATCTAAAACAAGAAAGTCAACAGGAAAATAGAGACTGTTGACCCTAACCACCACATCTTCCACCACACCCTTCGGGATTTTGACAGAACGATTTGCCAACTATAACGTGACAGGGGTGGGTTTCAGATTTCCCAGAGAAAATTTTTTGAGCATGATGGTCGGTATAAGATTGATGGAAGATCCTAGATCAAGCAGGACACAATTAAAACTGCAACCTTGGATGCTACAGGAAATCAGCAGTGTACCCGGATCTTTCTACTTCGGTGGTCGGTTTGACAGTATAGCACAACTCACATGAGGCGAGAGAACCACTGGATTCTTAGTATTCTTTGACTGTCGCCTAGGTGTTGTGTAGTCTTTGAAAAATCAGGCGACAGTAGGTATGCGGTCGATAGCCTCGAGCAGGGGTACCTTGATTTCTACATCCCTGAACAAATTACGTAGGTTATCAAAGGCCTACATATCTTTCTTTTTGCCTTTTGGCTCCCTCAGTGGAGCCTCAGGGAATGGGACTGATTCTGGCACGAATTTGGGTGTATCATCCTCTCACGAATGCGGTGCGCATCTCGAATGAGAGGACGATCAAAAAGAAGATGGGCTAGGATCAGGTCGCGGCGGATCGACGGTCTGCTTACCGCTCCTCGTAGTGATATCATTGGATGATGCGGGTCTAGTGGGATCATACGGCGAAGGAGGGTTTGCAATAGGGACATAAGAGTGCGGTGCTACAGCGGGATTAGCCTGAAATCCTGGTGGAATGCTTGGAGCTTGCAGAATTTGATTAACCTGCCCCTAAGAAGGTCGTACCTGTGGTTGAGGACCACAGGGTACGAAGTTTCACGGGTTTGGAATAGGTTGGGTGGGAAGAGTGCCCTGAGATCGAGTCGCCATGCGTAGTTGACTGATCTCAGCATTCTGCTGCGCCAATTGGTGCTGAAGAGAGATCATGTTCTCTTCATGGCACTTTTACATTTCCTTCATCATTCGCATCAATTTGTCAAGAGGACTTGATGCGTGTTTTGTTTGCGGTACGCAAGGGCCTAATGGCAGATTCGCCATAGGATTAGACTAGGCCCTTGGGATGACGGGTGCAGACGGTCGCATTGGTCCACCCGCGGGGTTTTGGCACTGCGGGTTGTTGGACCATGTGAAGTTTAGATGATTGCGCCACCCTGGGTTATACGTGGTAGAGAACGGGTTGTTCCCCAGGGCGCAAGCGTCTTCTATGCGAGAAGATGCGTCCGCATGTAAGTATGCGTCCAAGCACATGGAGGCTTGGTCCTTCATGTCGAAATACTGGCCCGCAGAAGCCAGTTCCACATGACTTATCGAGTCTCTCAGCGCGACACTTGGTAAGGAAGGTCTTAGGGTGTTTCTCGGGATTTTCCTGGTGTTGGAAGAATTGGGATTGTGACGAAGTGGTGAAGTGGGGGTGTTTGCCATAGAACGGGCGAGGTTGGCCAGAAGCTCATCTAGCTTCTTGTGCACGACGGAGACTTCATCCAGTTTTTGTGCAATAAGGCTTAGATCAGTGGATGAATGGGAGGGTCCCGTGTCAACTTCGTGGACATTTCGGGGCTGGCTAGTACGATTAAAGGCGATAATGGAAGCATTGTTCATCGAGTTTTCACTCATATTTTCAAACAATTCAAATGCTCCATTCTCGTCTTTATTCATAAAGTTCCCTCCTCAGGAAGCGTCTGCAATCTGTTTCAAAGTCTCATTTAGCCCATAGTAGAAAATCTGGGCTATATGCCACTTAGGCAGACCGTGGTGTGGACACTTCCTGAGGAGGTCGTTATACCTCTCCCATGCCTCATGAAATTGTTTGCTGTTTTGTTGCTTAAAAGAGGTGATAGCACGGCGAAGTGCATTGGTTCGTCCGATTGGGAAGAACTTCTTGAGAAACGTTGTTCGCATCTCTTCCCAAGAGTGGATGGTTCTCCCAAGGGTGCGTAACCACTGCGACGCTTTATCCCGCAATGAAAACGGGAACATTTTCTTGAGGACTATAGGTAACCCGACATTTCTTGGTTTAAAAGTTTCAGCCAGTCGGGTTAGGTCTTCCAAGTGGAGAAAAGGATCTTCACTTGCAAGACCATGGAAGTGAAAATTTATTAGGCCAATTATGTTTGGTTTCAATTCAAAGTCGTCCCCGCCCATGGGGACCTGAATTTGTCCTATGGTCTCTGTAGCAACGGGATTCTGATAGGAGCTAAGAGACCTAGGCTCCTCCCGTTCGGGAGGGTTCTTCATTTCCTCCAATGTTTCCTGAATGGCTTCAATTTGTTCATTATACATTTCCATTTGGGCTTGGAGGCGGGTTATGGGATCTAAGGCTCCACCACCTGGTAGGTTCTGAGGGCGGTTTCCTCCCTCAGGATTTGGGGGTGGTCGTGTAGCCATGTTTGTGGAGGAGGAGGACGATTCGGCTTCTTTTCTAGATTCATCAGGCAATTCAATTAGTTCAGGGTTTTGTGACCTCCTCCCAAACATGCACTACCACAGGAAGAATTGGGGGGATAAAAAGGGAAAAGAGATGAGAGAAATGACGCCGCAAAGGTACACTTGATGGCAAATCAATTCAATCAAATTCCTAACCTCTACAGTGTGCCCTTAGACCTAAAGATCTAAGTTACCTACTATCACGAACTACGGAACCGAATGCAAGCACCGCGGAACCACCGGGCCAGATTGAAAGGCCGTTTGTCCCAGTCTTAGACACCCGATAGCACGCAGGAACCCTCACCAACACGTAGTCGCTACACGCAGGTAGTTAGACCTCCAATCCTTAATAAGGGTCAAGTTACTACCAATTTTAGTTAGAGGCTTAGGGTCAAGTGCTTTTGGAATGTCAAGGGCGTTGTTTACGGGTAATGCCCAAGTGATTGATTTTCAGGTGTGTAAAACAAGCATGCAACGGGGAAATCTCCCCGAATTGAAGTTTTTAATTGGTGAATGGTTTTTAGAGTTCAGCCTTAAGTAGTATGATTTTTAGGATTTCGCTGAAATACCAATTCAACCAATCTCCGGATTTTGCAAGAATACAGGTTTTCTTCTAAGCCCAACAAACCCTTCTTCAATATCAGTTGGTTAATGCATGCTACAATGCAATGGGCTTCCCTAAATGGAGATTTCTATGTGTGGATGCACGAATCAGTTTTAGATTTATGTGAAAGGGAGCCAAAGCACTTCAATTCAAGTGCTCCCAATCACCAAGAAAAATGTCCACACACAAGGCTCAACCAAAAGATAAAGAAAATTAAATTGTTGGGGTTAAAATGTTCGGGATCGAATCTTAGGCAAGTTGAAAAGTCGTGGTGGGGTTGGAATCAACTCAATTCCAAGTCTCCCCACCAAAAATGTGATCCCAAATTTGCAGGTAAATGAGGCAAAGAAGGGTGCAATCAATCTTTTTATTTGCCTCAAAGAATATTTCACACGGCGAAAAATTCAAGAATCAAGATTCTTGGATTTTCGCTATGCGAAGTAGGGCAGGAAATCCTGGGGTGGTGGGAGTAAAGGCAATCAATCAAATAAGTGAATTTTAGTCCACTTGCCCCAAGAGATCCCAAGAAGTTTTTCTAGTTTTTCAGTTTTAATGATTTTTTTTCTAGTTTTATTAATGTGACAAGTTAACCTAAGTTGCTAAGAAAAGAAAGCCTACTTGTTCGGCAACGTGTGCAAAGCTCCAATGCGGTGTCGGCGTCTTCACGCTCTCGTTCCCGCCTTGGATCTGCCCACGTTCCCGACTTCGTCTGCCTGTCTTCTCCTTGCAACAAGTTCACCTACACAGCAAAAAACAAAAACACCCGTGAAGAGAGAAGAGAAAAATGAAAGGAATGGAATAGAAACTTACTTGCAGGCACACTCCCCGGCAACGGCGCCAGAAAAGGTGTGGTGTCGGACCCGAATAGGTTGTTAATATGATGATTTTATCATTGAAGTGTGTATAGTGGTTAACCTAAATCGGACCTAACCATCTCTTTACAAAATTTTTAACCTAGCCTACTTGATTTTATCTTAGTCACTTTTAGGCCCAGGGTCGAACTCAGGGAAGTGGGGTTACGAGTCAAGTTTCTACACCTTTCCTACAATGAATCTCTTCCGTTCGTTTATTGTGTTTTTGGTGTTTTTCTATTTAGATTTTTTTCTGGTAATCTTTGTCCTTGAGGCACACCCTCAAAATTGGGTTCTTGGCTTTGAGCCAAAACAGGGTTCCAAAACGGGTCTTGCTATCCGCAAGACGGAGTACCTGCAAGTCAAGGATTATCTTTTCTCTTTTATATATTTTTTATCTTGTTATTCGCATGAAAGAGAAGCAGAAATAAAGTAAATATAGTATATATATATATAGGTATATATATGTAGTTATATATGTATATATGTGTGTGTATATGTATAGATAGATATATGTATATATATATATATATATATATATATATATATATATATATAGGTATGAGTATGTGTATATAACTATATAGATGTAAATATATATGTATGTATATGTATATAGTAATATATGTATATATAGATATATGTAGCTAGATATATATATATGTATATGTATATGTATATATAGATGTATATATAAGTAGGTGTATATATATATATATATATATATATATATACTTAGTTATATAGGTAATAATATATATTTGGATATATGTATATTTATATATATATATGTATATAGATATATGTATATATGTAAGCATATATGTGTGTGTGTGTGTGTGTGTGTGTATATATATATATATATATATATATATAGATATATATATATATATGTATATGTATGTATATAGTACTATATAGATGTATATATATGTATATATATGTATGTATAAGTATATGTGTATATATATGTATATTTATATATATAGGTATATAGATGTGTAAATATATATATATATATGTATATAAGTATATGTATATATGTAAAAATATATATGTATATATATATATGTATATAGATATATGTATATATATATGTATGTATACTAATACATAAGTATATAAGTATACATACAAATACATAAGTATATAAGTACTACTATATGTATAAATATAAATATATATATATATATATGTATGTATATAAATATATGTATATATATATCAATATATATATATGTATACGTATATATATATGTATATAATAGTGTATAGGTGTGTGTGTGTGTATGGAAGTGTGAGTGTATGTGCGTGTGAGCATCGGTAAAGAGAGTGGGAGAGTGTTGTGAGAGAGAGAGAGAGAGCGGGAGAGAGACTGCTGGAGGTTAAGGCATCTGAAGGCTAGTGGGCGTCGTCTGGAGGTCCTCAAGCGCACACGCAGGCGCGTATGCACGTGAGGACGTGCGCGCTAGAGGGCGAGGGGCGCCGAGACGAGATGCAGCGCATCGTGCTGCGCGAAGGCTGGAGTGGGCGTTGGCAGGCGTGCGTGGGTGAAGAGAGCGGGCGACGGCAGGTGTACGTGGGCTGGCAGATGCGCGAGTGGGTACGGGCGACTCGAAGCGAGACGTCGCACGGACGAACGGCGGTAGCGGCGCACCGGGTGACCGGTAAAGTGAGAAACTCATCGGTCACCCCACTGTAGCCACAGTGTTCCGCAGAAACGCGTGAACAGTGGCTACAGTGGTCGGGCAAGCCGCGCGACCGGGAGCTACAGGTGCTGTGAGTGTGGCCGGCTTGCGGCTGGCGCACGCGGGCTGGCGCGCGAGGAAGAAGGTCTACGCCGGTCGGTTGCAGGCGTAGAGAAGCTCGCGACAGAGCGCGCGGAGAGGGAGGCAAGGGCGCCTGCAAGCACACGCGGTGGCCTGCGGGTGCTGTTGGGGTGCGCGGTGAGGCTTGGCCGGCCGTTGCAGTGGAGCGCGGTGGCCGGCTGCGGGCGGGAAGGTGAATGCAGTGCGAACGAGCGGGAGGTGAGCGCGCCTACAGGCGTGCGCAGAAAGGTGAGGGCGGCCTGCTGCCGCCTTGCTACTACTACTGTGGGGCTTGGCCGGCTGCTGTAGGGTGTGCGGTGGCTGGTTGAGCTTCACAGCTTGAAGCTTGTGGTAATGGCTGAAATGGTGTGGAAGGTGAAAACAGGGAGGAAGGCCACCACGCACACCGGCTCTTTGATGAGTTGGGAGGTGGTGGTTGTGCACCACCGTGAGGTGCTCCTGTCCGTCGGGTGTCTCCGAGGAGGGCCGGCGTATGGAGGGAGAGGGAGGAGAGGATGGTGGCCTGGAAGGAGAAGTGCTGGGTTTTTTGGCATTTGACCAGGCTGTTCGAAGAAGAAGAAGAAAGCCATGCACAGCCATGCCCTGGCTGTGCATGGCTCATGCACGGCTCATGGCAGGGAGAGGTTGCCGCAGGGAAGGGCCTGCTGCAGAGCATGGCACGAGGAGAAGGTGAGGCCATTCATAGCAGCCGCGGGAAGAAAGATTTCAAAATCAAAAAGAAATAAAAATGGAGATGGAAATATTGCGAAGCAGCACTTGAAGAAAAATGTAATCGCGAGGCCATTTTATTTCACTCTCCTCCCCTCTTAATTGAATACATGCATGCATCTATATTCACAAATGCGACTATGTCTACCTAATATGCACTGATAATGCTAGGAAATAGCACAAGACGGCACAATTGCAAGCGTTTTGTAGTGCAATCACCCCTCATTCTCCTCTCTACCACTCCAAGGCCATCGAAGCCCACCTTCGAATGCTCTCACTTTCTGATAGATTAGTAGCTAGCTCTTTACATCTACTGCTTCTATTTACTGCTTAGTAGTGTAGTCCTTATTCTCCCCTAATGATGCATGCAAAATCCCCTCGTAGATTCTTGTATGCGATCATTTTCTGGTAGCTAGATTTACTTTTCTAAGCATTCCTGTACAAGCTTTCCTCTATATTTCATGTTGCAAACACTTCTCCAAATGAATGAATGAAAGATACATTTTTATATACATCTCTATGTTTTGAAATCACCATGAGCTTGTTGATTTCCATCTTTTCTGTGTGATTCAAGTTACCTATTTTCACTTATACACTTCGCAACAAGCATGTCATTTCTGGAAAATATAGAAAATCTAACCATAGATGCATTTTTGGTAAACAGCCACCACATCATTAGAATTGTGTGCACCAAAACTCACACTTTCACCTTTTTGATCTATTTGACACATGCGCACGTAATCAGGGTTCATAATAGAAGTGGCGAAATCTTAATCCAAAGACTGGAAGCCGGCGTGCACTTTTAAACAAAGTAGAGTGATAAAAGATCGAATTCAAAATTAAAACAAATGCCTCCCAGAGATGAACGACCGGAACTCAAAAGTCTCGTTATCTTTAGAAAATATTTTTGTTTGATCGTATTGCGCACTATACTACGATGCTTTTCCTATCAAAACGCACTCTACGGATTCAACAAGGTGGAGTGTATACTCATCTTGATGATGCGATGATAACATGTCACCTCCTCTGCGCTTGTCTCTTATGATATCCATCCTACTAGGAGCATGTAAGTGCATTGTACGGTTCAGGTACCATGGGCGGCCCTATCTCAAAGTGCCGATTGCCATAGGCTTGGATTCGATTAAGAAATCCATGGGCGATACTATCTCGAAGTGTCGATTGCCAAGAGTTCTTGAGGTCGCTATGGGCGGTGCTATCTTGAAGCATCGAAAGCTAGGCACCTTTCGAGATTCGGTGATGGGGACAATGACTCCAACACAGACCATGTTGATAGTTGATCCAAGGTTAGACTTAGAGGAATCAAACAAAGATATTTATATTATGAAAAAAAAAATCCTTCTTAATCTCTTTCTAGGTTGGCAATCATACCAACCTCAAATAACTCAGACTAATGCACATGCATGGATGCTTTAATCTCTGAGACCAATAAACTCTAAGGTAGAGTTAGAAATCAAGAAAACTTTTGCCTGTAACTCATCTTTAGTCGACCTAGTTTGTAACTAAGCAACTACTTTGGAGCCTTAGGTCTAAAGTCTAAAGTTAACATGTTTCTAAAGGAAGACCGATTGTGTTGGCTAGTCCACTTGGAGAGCTGGGTTATTACTTGAATTTGCTAGGGACTAACAAAAACTAGGCATGGGGGCATTTGATGAGCCCACATTTGTGGGCTATTTATGTATTTTAATGCATGGACATTAAGTTAACATGTACATTTACATAACATACATTGATATGTAAATAGGGTAACATAAAATTACCTATTTCATGCATTACATGCATTGATAATATCATTTAGAATTTATTTAGAATATCAAGCATTAAAATAGGTTGCATTACATGTAGTGTTTTGATTTAACATTTCTTCTAAGGTCTTATAGATAAATATCCCTTGATTTATTATTTTATTTTATTAACTTTTCCTCTCCTCAACGACCGTAGTTACGATGCCTTTACTCGATGGTTTGATGACTGCGAAATAGGGATCTGGTCAGACCAGCTGTGACTACAAGGGAGAGGAGGAGGCAACCATGCGACAGTAGGCCTCCACCCTGATTCACCACTGTGCAGAGAACTTAGCTTCTCGTCCACTCCACTACCACCAACCTCAACCGCGGCAGAGCTTCACCACCGTGGGCGTGCGGGGTGATAGCCCGCACTGCTATCGCAAAGCTTCTCATTACAACTTCACTATGCCACCGCCAGATCACCTTCCCCTATCTCCGGTCACCACCACCACCACCATCTTCACTTCTTCCTCTTCGTTTCTTCTTCTTCTTTTTCCTCTTCAACCAAAACAACCCAACATCACCAACCTCCAACAACCACCTATAGCACCACCTTTACCACCCTCGCTTAACCCCAAGCGGTTAACGATCGCTGAAACCTCCTCGTGTGTGCCACCCTCCTCACGTGCACGCCTCCGCTTGCAACAATTAGCAACGCACATCACCTCCCATGCGCGGCCAGCAACGTGCCTGCATGCCACCCTCCTCGTGCGCGTGCCTCTGCGTACAGTAGCCAGTAGTGCACAGCAGCTCCACTGTCGGAACCCACTTCCATCGTAGCTCCATTTGGCCACCTTAGGCCACCCTGCGTCTTGCCACGACCGCCATCGCGAAGCCCTCAGCCCAACGGATCTCCGATGTGCTTCACACCTCCAGCCGTCGCTTCCTCTATGCATGGAGAACTCTCGAAGGGAATGCTTTGTTTCTTTCTCCATTAGTTATTACATGCAATGCCATTGCCACCATTTTATTTTTGGTTAATTAATATTTAGTTGTGGATGTTTTATGATACAAACCCTCATGTTTTACATAAAATGCTCATTCAACATATCTAGCAATTGTTAGCATATTCTAGGGGGGATTTCGGCTCAGTGTTTGGGGGAAATTTTTGGTGAACAATTGTTTGTGACTTTTGCGAGTTTAGATGGGCTAGTGTCTCCCTGTGGACATGACCCGCTCTCCTATGAATGGTTAATTTCAATTCAATACTTTGATTAGTCGATTTTCCACCACTTGGAAATACAACGACAAATCATTTTAACTATCATCTTATTAAGTGAAGATCATCTCGTCAGCACCCCTTTGATCTCCTACAAGATTGCAAACTTAGAATTTGACCAAGCGTTTTTAGATCTAGGTGCATCCATTAACCTTATTCCAACCTCCCTCCTAGATTACTTTGAAGATTCTGAGCTTAAGCCCACAGAGGTGACTTTGTAGTTAGTAGATTGATCTATTAAGTCACCCCTTGGAGTTTTGGAGGATGTAGTTGTTAGAGTCTGGGGTTTCTATTTCCCGATGGATTTTATTGTGTTAGATATGGATACACCAGAGAATCTGAAACACACACCCCTTCTCTTAGGGAGACCATTCTTAGCTATTGCTAGGGCAAATATCAATTGTGAGGAGGGCCAGATGGAAATTAAATTTGGGGATAAGATGATGAAGATCAACATTTTTAAGGCCCATAGAGGAATTAATTGTGGTGTTATTAAGGAAGTGCACGGAATTGATACACTTCTTGAGGACCCAATTCTTGATAAATTAGACTTGATTAGCCCGAGATGAGAGCCTCAAGAAACCCAATCCCAATTACACCTTGAGGAACCAATGCTTAATCAGACCTCACCCATAGTTCCTTCCCAGGCCAACATTGACTTTCCTGCTGCTGTTGAGAATCAGGTACTTGAGTTGCAACCACTTCCTGACAACCTCAAGTATGTCTTTTTAGGTTCGAATAACACATTTCCTGTGATTACCAATTCCTCCCTTACCACTGATCAGGAAACACATCTAATCTCTGTTCTCTAAGATCATGACAAGGCCACTGGCTAGACCTTGGATAATCTCACTGAGGTAAGTCATTCTTACTGTACTCACCGAATCTTTATAGAAGAAGGCTCATGACCTATCCACGAAGGATAGCATTGACTTAACCCTAATCTTCAAGAAGTTGTGAAGAAGAAATTATAAAATGGCTTGATGTGGATATTATCTATCCCATCTCTAATAACCATTGAGTGAGCCCAATTCTTGTGGTGACTAAGAAGGCCAGGCTCACCATTATGAAAACTGAATCGAGAGAATCCATCCCCACATGTGTTGCAATTCATGGAGAATCTACATAGACTATAAGAAATCGAATACCTCCATGAAGAAGGACCATTTTTCGCTACCATTTATTAATCAGATTCTTGAAAAGTTAGCGAGAAATCAGTGCTCCTATTCTTTGGATGGATATTCTGGCTATAACTAGGTGGTCATTCATCCTAAAGACCAAGAAAATACCACATTCACTTGCCCCTACGGAACATTTGCATTCTAGAGGATGCCATTCAGGCTTTGTAATGCCCCTGCCACCTTCTAGCGGTTCATGTTGGCAATATTCTCTATTATTGTGGGTGAATTTTTGGAAGTCTTCATGGATGATTTTTTGTCTTTGGATGGACTTTTGATGAATTCTTAGGTCACCTAAAGAAGATCCTCAAACGATGCATAGAAGTAAATCTTGTCCTAAGCTGGGAGAAAATCCATTTTATGGTCCTAAATGGTATCGCTCTTAGGCACCTTATGTCTAAGCAAGGTATCCAAGTTGACAATGTGAAAATTGATTCAATCTCAAAACTCCTACCTCCTTCAATGGTCAAGGACATTAGATCTTTCTTGGGGCACGTCAGATTTTACAGACGTTTCATTTATGATTTTTCTAAGATTGCTAAGCCCTGGACTCATCTTCTGTCAAAGGATGTTCCCTTTGATTTTATAGGCGTGCGTATCAACGCCATTAGAATTCTAAAGGACCGAGTCACTAAGGCTCCAATTTTACAACACCCCAACTTGTCTCTACCCTTTGAGATCATGTGTGATGCTTCAGACTATGTTGTGGCGGCAGTCCTTAGTCAAAAAGTTGACAGGAAACCCATAGTGATCTATTATGCAAGCAAGGCACTAAATGAAGCCCAGCGTAATTATATGATCACTGAAAAAGAACGTCTAGCAGTTATCTTCGCTTTGGGGAAATTGCAGTCGTACCTTCTCAGGTATCGCATTATCATAAACTTGGATCATACAACTATTCAACACTTACTCGCCAAGAGGGATGAGAAACCCCGACTGTTTCGATGGATCTTTCTTCTACAAGAATTCAATTTAGAAATTCGTGACAAGGTCAGGAAATAGACTGTAGTTGTAGATCATCTGTCTCGCCTTCCCTCTTCTGTGATTGACCCTTCAGCTCCTATTATTGAACATTTTTAGGATGAACATCTAATGAGCATTGATGCTGAACTTCCTTGGTATGCTGGTATTGTTAATTATTTAGCATTGAACCAGATTCCGTCCGATTGGCCAAAAGCCAAGAAGGACAAATTGATTGCAGATGCTAAGTATTATTTTTGGGAAGATCCATATCTATTCCACATCGAAACTAATTAAATCATCCGGAGAGGTATTCCCAAAGCCGAGGTCAATGATATTCTCTTTTTGCCATGACCAAACTTATGGTGGTCACTTCCTGGGCATAAAACCACAGCGAAAATCCTCCAGTGCAACTTCTATCGTCTGACACTCTTCAAAGACATGCACAATTATTGTAGGGCATGTGCTTGTTACTAAACCTTAGGCAACATGAGCCATCGTGATATGATGCCCTTGAACCCGATCATCGTGTGTGAAATTTTCAATATATGGGGGACTAATTTCATGGACCCATTCCCGAACTCGAACAGCTTCAAGTATATGCTTCTTGTTGTGGACTATGTATCCAAATGGATAGAAGTCGTTTTGACTTAAACCAATGACCACAAGGTGGTTATCAAATTTATTCACAATAACATCTTTTCTTAGTTCGGTGTCCCGAAAGCTATCATCTTTGATGAGAGGACCCATTTTGTGAATGTCCATTTTTAGTCTATACGTAGAAAATATGGGGTATCTCATCACATTATCCTAACTATAGTAATAAATGCTCCTTTATACTCATTAAAATATCGTAATTCCATTCTTAACTGAATTTGAGAAGAAGACAAAAAAATAAGTTAATTCTTCTATTTTAACATCCAATCATAAACATAGATTAACTAAGGGGTTAATCAGGGCTTGATCTAAGGTCAAATGAGCTTAATTTCCCAAGAAGTGGACTTGAGCTGACTGAACCTGAGTTTTTTGAGATTTAAGGATTAATTTAATAATAAAAACCCTAATTTCAACCTCACTTCAATTAAATGGGTTATGGTAGAAATAAATGTCATCTAAACCTCTTAAACATCATTGAAAAATCATTGAAAAATCCCGCCAAACTTGGTGGGATTGATAATCTGATCAATCCCAATCGTTTGAGCAACTTCTTGAGCTCTGATTTGGCTAGAATCCACACTGTCAAGCTCGAGATCCACGAGCTCAAAATTGACCAAATAGCAAGTCAAGACTTGCTATTCTTGGCTTTTTTGAGTGCAAAATCTCTTTTATTTAAAGGGCCGCTTGTTCTTGAGCACAAACTCGTGCGAAATTGGGTCGAAAATTCCCTCCTCTTCTTCTCTAACACTGATGACCACCCTGGAGCTCCTCTACCCCACTCAGTTGGCACTCTATTCACACAATTGATAGAGGGCATTTCTTCCTTGTCCAGCAAAGCATTATGCAAAGCTTCAAGTCTTCTCCCTCCGTCATTTGCTCCAACCCCCTTCGTCGCCTGTATGCATGCCACAGCTACAAGTTATCTCTGCCTAATTCACTCAATTAGCTTAGGGTTTTTGTTCTAGGCAATTAGTTGTAGCCTTAGGATAGGTTAATTTGACATTCCATCGTCTTCTTCACCTTCTCCCCCTTCCGCTATTAACGATCGAAGGAGCTTCTTTGAAAGCTCACTCTAGTCACCCTTGCCTGTAATAGGTTGAGGGCTTTGCTCTACCTTACCATGGCAGAGCTTCTCAGGTATTTAATTGGGGCCAAAAGCACATATTTGTGAGTGTAGGACTTCGTCAGCTTCACCTCCTTCACCAACATGGAGCAGCTACCTCTGGCGAGCGATTGACAGTGACCATCTCTTCTCCTCGTGCGAAATCGTCCCAATAGTAGACCTGGGCCATGGATTTCTAATCCCATGGCCAATCGAGTGTGAATTGCACGCTAACTCCCTTATGGTGACAATGAAGGAGCTACGAGGATAGTGCCACATCATGGAGCGTTGATTCTGAAATGAGTTTATAATCCTTTACGCTTATTACCTGGCTACCCAAGTCACAGGGGTTCGGGTCCCCCACACACAAGCATTGCATGCAACCTCGCCTACCCATGCATGCCCGGGTGGGTGGGAGCTAAACCAGGTTTGGTCTAAACCAAATCCGATTAGGGCCTGATTAGAGAGAAGAGAGAGAGAGAAGGAAAGTGGCTTTGGCTGAGAAGGAAGGGCATTTTTGCTCATGCATGCTTTAGATAAAACGTCTAAGTTTGAACTTTAAGTCATTTGATCATTATTTCTAGACCTCTGATCGGAGTATTAAGTGTTGAGTTAAGTTTATTTGAATCATATTTTTGTCACTCAAACACTTATATCTTTTTGGAGTTTTGATATTGCAATTAATTGTGTATATTCTTTTTATATCAAACTCTTATGCCTCTACTTTATATTCATTGATTAGTGGTTACATTATGATTATTTTGCTTTCTAAGATGACCTCAGAACTCAAATTTCAAGCATATAAATTTAATTGTTATTCATTATTTTCATTGCTATACTACAACGCATATTTCAAACTCGACAAAAGCATGTTAACAGGTTACTATCCAACATGACAGAAAAGATTAGTCAACCTAGCTTCCAAATGCAATATGGGCTTATAGAATTGCTCATAAAACCCAACTAGGGATGTCTCCGTTCAAACTGGTTTGCAGGAAGGCATGTCACCTTCTTGTAGAGATGGAGCATAAGGCCTACTGGGCAATACCAAAGTGTAATTTGGATCTTGGCAAGGTTGGCATTCACAGGAAATTATAGCTTAGGGAAATAGATGAGCTGCATCATGATGCTTATGAAAATATGTTCATCTATAAGTAGCGAATAAAAGCCTTTCATGACAAGCACATTTCATGAAAATCATTCAGTCCTGGTCAAAAAGAACTCTTGTTTAATGCCCATCTCAAACTCTTTCTAGGCAAGCTTTGATCAAAGTGGACAAGTCCTTTTCTTGTAAGGAGGATCTTTGGTAATGGAGCCATGAAAATTTCTCCTCCCGATCATGACTCTAAACTTTTGTTGTGAATGGACAATGCCTCAAACCTTTTTTGGAACTTAATGATTTGAGTTTAATTAGAGAATGTTTTGACCTCCATTCCACCTAAGCTGCATTATGCCTAGATGATGGTGGTAAACTTAGCAGTTAACAGGAGGTAACCTATGATGACCCGGGTCCCGCCAATCGACAAAACTCGAGTCGCCGTGTGCTAATAACTAGCACAAATCACCTGCAAGATCACAGTCACCCAACACAAAATCATAAAATACAAACATAGCTAAACAAACAAATCATATTGAATAAATTAAATGAACATAAATTTAGTACTAACCAGAGGATTTACCGCAGACTATAAGTATATAAGCCCAACGAGATGTACAATGGAAATCACCTTGAGAACCGCCAAACTATACCTGAGAATGGAACCCCAAAGCACGTTAGTAAAAACTAAGTAGAGTAGAAATAGAAACAACAACAACAACAATAGTAATAGAGAGCAAGAGAAAATGGGTACTATAGCTTTAATTAATCCATTTATTAGATATCTCATTATCCAATTTCATTTTATATATTGGAGCCCAAGTCATTATAGTCCACAATCTGCCAATCAATGTCTCAGGGAACGAGAGGATTTCATATAACTTCCTACAGTGCAAGACTGGTATAAGCCACCCTCCTGGCTGAGAAGTTGGCTTATACCCAACAAGTCACCACTCTCCATCACCCTTACGTCATTCCAGAAAGGGGTGGCAACTACATCATGTAGCGTGAACACGTACAAGCGCTCTGTACGTTGAACCATAAATAGCCAATGACCCACCCACTGGTTGAGAAAGAACCAAGCCTTGAGCCATGCATCCCACTATCCCAGCTGACCACTAAAATTAACCAAAGAGTCGCAGGGAGGATAATAACTCCCTAAACCAGCCCTTGAAACTTGTCTGAAAGACCAAAGCTACAACCAAAATTCGGTGAGTACCAGGCCTAAAACTGGGTACCTAATCCTTTTAGTTCTCGAGAAATTCGTCGTACTGATTATTTAATCATTTTTAGATAATTGTATCATTTATTGGTATCAAACCATAACAACGATTAAACTTTTCAATTCTAAAATTACTAGATATTCACGTTATTCTCCAACTTATTCATTTATAAGTAGTTTCCAAATTATGACAGTTGTCTCATATTATTTACCAATTAACGAACACAACAAAACTTGCTTCACAGAAATCGGAGTTCATTTCATGCTTGTGATAATAAGGTCACTTTTCAACATTCAACAATCAATATTCCAGTTATATCAATTCAATTCATGTTTAAGTACCCAAAACATTAAACATAACCCCTATCGAGTTCCAAACTCAGCAAGGAGAACCACACACCAGCCAAGGCAGTATACGCGAAGAATCGCAAAAGACAGGTCTGAAAACTAGACGGAATCGAGAGAAGGGTAGAATACTCTACCTAATGTCACCAGAGGGTCACAGTGACTCCAACCTGAGCGCACAAGGCCTGGGGATGGTCTCCACACCTTCCTCGGAATCCGCACAGTCACCGGACGTAAGACCATGTTCACATGTACCAAAAATAGGGTCGGAAACACCTAATCTCGTTTCTAATTTTTCACTAACCAACCAGTACTAAAAAATGGAAATAAACTATACCAACACGTAGTATGCATCGATACAATTCCAACAGTACCTTATTTATTGAAATCCAAGGTCGAGAAGGCCTCTGACCACTCGAAACATTGTGAGGGGGTCGCTGAACCACTCCAGACTGGTCAATTCACACACCTGACGTGCTCGGGACACGCGTTGCGTTGGAATTCGCTTTCTCCAAGTGCCATGGATTGTGCCTAACTGACCTGCTGCCACTTGATCACAACACGTGTCACCCATCCAGCATCTACGCAGGCCTCCTCTGAGTGCGAATGCGTGAAGTCATGTATGGAAGGTTCCTCTACGTGCCATGCGTCAAGCGCTCGCCGCACGCCGCCACCATACATCGTGCCCACGTTGTGTGCTGCCACCGCCACCGCAAGTTTTTCGGTGGGAAGCCCAAACATCTCAGAATTATGAATCCTTTTTCTCCATTTTCTCTTGGGATTTGGAGGCTATAACAACTAATGACGATCCCAAGACCCAAGAGGGACTTCTATAAGACTTAAATTTAGTTGTGATGGGATTAGTGAGGTGAAATACCCAAAATACCTCTAGGGTTGTGTCCACCTTACATTTAGGTCATTTTCGACTTGTTTTAGCCATAACTTGAGCTATACACTGGATTTGCATGAAACAAGTGTCACCGAAAAGCTTGCTATGAGAGGAATCCAAGGATACCATACATGGTACCCTTGGGATGACGTTTGACTCAGGGTTGATTCGAAATACTCATTTTTTGGCAATTTAAGGAGGTGCTGACACCAACACGGAACTACAACCAAGTTTCCAGGTTCAAATTGACCTGGACCACCCTAAAATGACTCAGAACTTGGATTTTAAGATGTTACATAACCTATCATTATCTTTAAAAATCCAAGACCCTTCTTATTCTTCTTGAACAACACTTCTATTGCACTTTAAGGTTTGTACACTTCCAATTTTGGAGCTTGAAATCATCCACAAACAATCATTTCCAAGTTACCTACCCTCCTTTGTAAACTTGTTCTAAAAATATGAACTACGTTGAATTCAAATCCATCCTTTTTGCAATTAGGGCATTGCAAAACTTAAGTATGGGGGGAGGTATTAAAGTGCAACCAACTAAAACTATAATTTCTTTAAAGGGTTCTCATAAAAAATAAAAAAGCAAAAAAAATACAAAAATAGAAAAAAAAATTTCTAATGAAAGGAGGGAGAAATCTTTTTGGATTAAATTGCAAATCTTTCAAGAATGGCAAAGAGGAAGAATAATATGCTAAATTGATTAATTTGTTAAGTCTTGGTCAAATTCAAAGTTGTTTGTACTCTACTCTAGTATCAAGACACCCATATCCTCAACTTTAGATCATTCGAGTCAAATATACTTGATTAAGCATGGCTTAAATTACCCTACTAAGCAAAAGTTGGATAATCTGATTTCTTAGACTATGGGCACGAGTGTTTAAACTAATATCTTTGTCACTTCTAGGCTAGGACTTTGAAAAACTGGAACACACCCTCACATACACGGATTGAGTTTTAAGACCTGAGTAGAAGGTTAATAAAACATTAGACTTAGGTAGAGTTAGAAAATAACTCTTTTATGGAAGCCAGCCCTCGAAGGATGGAGAGCCACTTCCCTAATAAGATGCATACATTTAATTTTTGTTTTGGTGGGTCTTGTTTGAGTAAGCCTTAGTAAGTAGTGTGTCTATCCTCACCACCCTAAAAGGCTCACAAATGGCTCATACACTTGCACCACACACACACGCATATATATATATATGAGTAGAAAAAGATAGAAAAAGAGAAAAAAATGGTGCTAGATTTTTTTTTTTTTTGGGAGATATACCTTGAGGTTGACCTCGGCAGGAAGCTAGAAAGTTGCCAAATTCATGTTGGAGCAGCTGACAGAGTCTAATAGGTTATTAATTGGATGCTTAGGTCCTTGAACTCAATTCACCCCCACTACATGTGTTCCAACCTTAATAACAACAAATCTAGGAGTGAAATTGAGACCAACTTGAATCGTGTGCCCCTGTGTTTAAAAATCAAGAGGCAGGTGCCTTTGTAGGTAAGGAGCCGTTAGACATTAGTGTTTTAAGGAACCAGTTTGTCCAAAGTCCTAGGCATAAGAGCACATTTATTTGTATTGAAGCACCAACCAAGATTAACAAAACAAATTATTCTTGAGTTGTGAAGAACTTGAGCTGAATGACAAAAATACCTTCTGTGCTGTAATTCTATGTTGAACTTTAAGAATTTACTAACTAGTAAATGGTAGGCATGGGGGTATGACAGTAACACCATCATTCTTCATGTCTAACTCAATTTGGCTAAATTCTAAGGTTAAATTCACTTAATTAATTATTACAAGGGTATAACTTAATAATATCAGGAATTGGAGGGCATGCATCAAAATTGCTTAATTCTATTATTTTCACAGTCTAATATAAGTGCATATTAACCAAGGGTGAACCTACAATTAATTGAAGGTCAAATAAGTTTAAAGTTCAAATAAGTAGGCTTGCATTAATTGATTTAGGGTTTATCTAAAATATGAAAGCTAATTCATATTTAAAAATCCTAAATTTAGCCTCACTTAAATTCAAAGGATTCTGAGGCAATAAATGTAATCTAAACCTTCTAAAATTATTAAAAAATATTTCCTAAGGTTTAGAATAATCAATTTTACAAAAAGAACCCAAATTAACCTAAAATAGAAACCAAGAATAATATTTATTGGGTTAAAATGCAAATTGACCAATCAAAATTCATTAAAACCCAAAATTGAAGTCACTAATATATTCTTTGGGTTCAAATTAGGTTACCCTAAAAAGTTAAGACTTTTTGGACTGCATCTTAATCTACTTTGCCGATTAGCCCCTAACTTTTGACTTTCTTTCTTTTAGGTCTAAAATCCTCTCATTAAGGTCCCTGGATGACAATAGCATGACGTAAGTCACCTTCTTCTTCTTCGAGCAAGTAGCTGCAGTAGCAACTTCACTTCACGTGTTTTGACTGCGTGATTAAGCAATAATTTCTCGATCAAATCCCATCAAATTTAGTGAGATTGATCGCTACTTCACAACGATTCTAGACATCGGACTTCCAGCCATTGATTCCATCTAAGGAGTGAGAATTTCGTGATCAAATCACTCATAAATTGACCTCAAATCAACCAAATTAAGGTGGTTTCTTGCCTCATTTGCGAAGTAGTACGTTCTATAAAGCTCCGTCGTTCTGCAATGGTTTAAATCGTGTGGATTTTGGTGTCAACCACCTTCTCTTCTTCCTCCTTCGACCATCACCATTAGCGCACCTCAAAGTTCCTCCACCTCTGTCGTCAGCCACTCTACCGCAGATATTGGTAGAGGGCTTTGCTTCCCGGTCATCCACTCAAGCTTCCTGCAAGCTATGGGTTCCTCCCTCCTCCACATCTCTGACCAACCCCCTCATTCCTCTTCTCCTTCCCTATGTTCGGTAGGTAACTCTACACTTTCGTTCTAGGAATTAGGTTAGGGCTTTAGCATTTCTAGGTTTTAATTTTATTTCTGGAGCTTTAGATCTCAATCCATCCACTCCTCTTCCTTCCACAACACCACCGCCATTAACGGTGGAGGAGCTCCTTTGACCACCCTTGTGGTCGATTAGAATAGGGTTTAGCTCTGGAGTGCCATGATAGAACTTTTAAGTATTTAACAGGAGTCACACGACCCATATTATGTTCGCTAGGTCTCGTCAGAGCCTTGTTGTCTCCCTAAACTCCAGCGTCATCATCCGCTACCATCACCACCTCTGATCGACGATTCAATGACACAACCAAGTTGCTAAGCTTTTACCAATCTTCCTCTACCCTTCATCGACGATGTCTAATAGCCGATGATCAAGTCTGACCGATCTTCAGCGAGCTTCACCGACGATTAATAAGAAGGTCCCTCTATCGGCAAGGACCAATCTGAAAGGAAATTTTTTTCCCGGGACCCAATCACAAGCATCCAAGGACCTGAGTGTGAGAAAATTAGATTTCTAAGGCCTAATTTGTGATTTCTTTCATTTTGTTGAGAATTTGTTCCAATTTTTGGATATTTGGCATATTTGATGAAATATTATTGATGATTGGATGTATTTAATGCTTAATTACATTGTTTTGTCATTATCTTTAATTAAGCACTACTTAAAATATAATTATCTTGCTTCTACTATTAAATTGTTTGATTAATCTTTTTTGAAATAGCTTTGTACTTAAAATTTAAGTTAATCACATCTAGTTCCTAAGTTTAAATTTTACAAAATCTTGATAGCGGTAATTACGCACTAAGTTGCTCTCTACAAATGACCTCGGATTTCAACATCATATTATCAAGACTATAAATTTTAAAAGTCACTTTTGCATGTTTGGACTATATTACAACATAATTTTTATCAAATATCGATTCACGTGTAACATCAAATCTTTAAGAATAGGCTATCAAGTGAAAATCTTCATTAAAATACACACATCATCCTTATTTTCATTTCTAATTTGTGAGTGGTTTACTATAAATTTTATGTTATGAGTCAATTCATTCTTGGATTGGGCCTTCCATGATGATAAAAGATAATACAGACGAGGAGAACATTTGGAGAAAAAATTTTGTCCATGTAGAAAGTGTTTCAATGGATTTGTCAATAATAGAAATATTATGTTCAAGCTCGTGATCTGTAATGGTTGGTGGTAGCATCACACGAAGTTGACTGCACATGGAAAGGAACTGGCATAAGACACAGGGAATGCAATGGAAGTGAACGAATTTGATGATAATGTCCAAGTTGATCAAATTAATGAGATGCTTCATGAGATGAGAGCGACTGATGCTGAGATTGGGAATGAGGAAGAAACATTAAGAAGCTATGATCAGTTTTACGATGCAATGAAGGAAGTAGAGGCGCCTATTGCTCTTGAAATTAGTTCCATGACTTGGCTATGTTTCCTTTTAAAATTATTTTAGATGAAACTTATGAATAGAGTGAAGACAAAATTAATGTCAAAGGTGCTTCAGTTAATACAGGAGTTGTTGAATAATCCGGATGGTTTTTCAAAGTCGTGGTATAAGGCGAAGAAGCAAATTTGAGTGCTTGGCATGAATTACGAGAAGATTTAGGCTTGTCCAAATGATTGTGTAATATAAAAACGAGTATGTTGCTTTGGATTTTTGTCTAGGATGTGGTAAGGAAAGGTATAGAGGAGAGAAAAAATAATCTAGGAAGGTTCTCCAATACTTTCCGTTGATTCTAAGGTTACAATGAATTTTCATATCTAGTAGAACGACAACGTGGATGACATGGCATTAGGACAACAAGTCGCGAGACAAGCGTATTCATCATCCAGTAAATTTCGAAGAGTGGAAAAATTTGACAGCACACATTTATCATTTGCAAGGGATTCGCGGAATGTTAGATTGGGTCTTGCAAGCGACATCTTTAATCTCTTCAAGTACATGTACATGTCATACTCAATTCAGCCAGTCGTTATGGTTACTTATAAGTTACTTCCCTAACTCTGTATGCAATCCTAATTTATGATGTTGACACTTCTTATCCTAGGTCCAAAGCAACTGAGAAATGCAATCGATGTCTTTTTGCAACCGTTGATAGATGAACTGAAACAATTGTGGCACAACAGTGTTCACACGTACAATGCACATAAGAAAGAATTCTTTCAAATGTATGCGGCGCTATTGTGGACCATAAATGACTTCCCCACATATGAAAACTTGTTTGGATGGAATACCAAGGGAAAGTTTGCCTGTCGAATATGTGTGGACGATACACATCATTTGTGTCTGCCTGAAAGTAACAAAGTTTATTATTTAGGTCACCGCAGATCTCTTCCCATTGAGCATAGATGATGAACATCACAGTTGAAAGAGATGTTTGATAGTAAAATGTGTTGGTATTCGACTAGGAATTCATAGAATAAGTTGTGCACAGATTCCATCAGGTTGTCAAGATACGAAGTAATGGAAAAATTACAAAAGCTTGGTAAGATATGATTAGGTCACCCATTTAAGAAAGATTTGACAGCTTTAAAGGATTCATGTTTCAAAAAGAAGAGTATCTTCTTCATGGAGCTCTCATATTGGAAAGATCTTACAATCCGTCACAACCTTGACATGATGCATATTGAGAAGAATGTCATGGACAACATTTTAGACATGTTAAATTTAATAGATAACCTAAAAGTCATGTTACGAACAAGAAATGACATGAAAAAATTGGGTATCCGTCCTAAGTTGCACGTAACCGAAGGAGGGGACTTTCCACCAACTACGTACAGTCTGAATCAAGATCAGAGGGAACGAATATTCTCCTTCTTGAAGGGAATATAGCTCCTAAATGGGTACTCTTCATAGCTTTCGCGTCGTATGAATGAAGTTTAGAAGAAGATCAATAGATTAAAAAGTCATAATTCACATATTTACATGCAAATCTTATGTCCACTGTCTATTCGTGGAGTGTTACCTGGTTTAGTGGTCGATTCATTCATAGAAATGAGTTGATTTTTTAAAGCTGTCTATTCGAAGACTTTGGATTGTGAACTTTTAGACCATTGGAATAGACAAATTATTATCACACTTTGCAAGATGGAACAACTTTTCCCTCCAGCCTTCTTTGACGTTATGGTGATGTAACGCTTTATCTTGTAAATGGAGCAAGAGCTAGTGGGCTTGTACAGTATAGATTGATGTACTCAGTTGAGCAATTCCTGAAATAGCTAAAAAATCACATTTTAAATAAAGCAAAGCCGGAGGAGTCAATTGTTGAAGGCTACTAATAATAGCCTAATTTATATTCCTGATATGCTTAATCTTAATTTAATTCCTAGGTTAAAATAGGTATTTAGGTTGTAAGGTAATCTATACATACATGCATATTTAGGACTCATGTATGTTTTATGAATAAATGTGGCTAATTATATTATGTAGTGAATAATGTAAGTATTTGGAGTGATAAATAAAGTTGAGGAACTTGAAGATCTACTTAGGAGAAGAGAAGGACCTATGAAGAAGCCTAAATAAAGAAGAATAATGCAATTAAAGACAAGAAGCTTGAAGAAATAAAGACAAGCAAGGAAGAGGAAGGACAACATGGGACACATGGCACCACCTTAGACTCCCTATCCTTATACTTTAGGATAACCCATTTCTCTACAAAACTATGTCCTCAATCCAATGTAGATAACCATCTCAACCCTTAGATCTCCATCCTAGGGCTATCTATGACACTACCTCTTTTTAGCAACCCAAGTCTACAACCTAAGGGCATACATTCACCATCCAAAAGCCATCCTAAGGACCAAAATGCACCCCCATTTTGAACCCTTATAGCTAGCCAAAGAGTCCTCCCAACCTCTCCTCAACTTGCTCCTTAAGACACTCTTTGGAACCCTCCTTAGTAGAACTAAACCTAATCCATTGATCACCAATCTGAGGGCCATCATCAAGCCACCTTAGCCGCCCACTCTAGAAGAATCTGGAGGCCTCTCTTGGACATCCACTTTGACTCCATGATCTACCATTAGATGCCCATCTAAGAGCTTGGTTTGAATGAAAATTGGTGGATGCATCTTGGCCTTCCATTTAATCCAAGGGTCCGCATCAATCCTACAACCCTATCAAAACACTAGGACCCCCCACCCATCTCTTCATCTCTTCTTCTACCTTAGCACCACCTCTAATAGTGCATGCCTGCCACCACTTAGCTCCACCTCCATGGTCATCCACCACCTTATCTAGGTTATCCTCTACCTTTATGCCACCACCACCTTCCCTCCACCTTAGTTTAGAAGCATTCCTATAGGGCCATCCTCCTCCCTGGTTCTTCCTCCTCCACACCACCTTGGTGGCCCTGCCACACTCCTTCAGTCCTCTTAGCTTCTTCCTAGTGATCTGGTGTTGGGCGATAATCATTGTAGTTTAGAAGATCATGTTGTAGTATAGCGATAAAAATCGAATTGACATTTAAATCTGTAAAGCTTAAAGGACGTGAGTTCCAAGATCGTTCGTAAGGAGCAAACAATTGCAAGTCAATCACCAATCCAATATTCAAAAATAAAACTCAATATATATGAAAAATATGCTCAATGTTTTTCAAATGTATATCAAGAGTCAGAGAAAAAAAAATGGAATAAAGAGCAAAATATGGTGGTTGGAACCACCAATTAAACACTCAATATTCAAGCTTATTCTCAATGTCAATACCAGATCAGTTCAACACTTAGCCAAATCTCATTTCTCAACTCTTCAAACTTTTCCTCAGATCAGACATTTCAAGTAAGCCTCAGATGACTTAAAGTTCCCAAGCCAACAACCTTCAATTTTTGCCTAGGTCTTTAGGCACAGATCCGAGAGTAAAAACCCTCTCCTCATTTGGAATAAACCCAGACTTTTCTCTCTCTTCAATACCAGACTGGACTGATGGCAACACCATCATTCACCATAACTATCTTGAATTAGTCAGAAGCAAAAGATGAATGCTCCTGAATACTTACCTGAGGACCAAATTTCCACTCAGATCCATTTTGAGGAGAGAACATTAAAATAGGGCTAAATCTGCAATTTTAACATAACATAATGAATGTAGAGTAACCACAGAATCACCTAGCAGTTAATTAGAGGTCAATTGAGCATTAAAGACTAAAAAGTGGGTCAACACTAACAGAAATAAGGTTCCGTGGATTTTCGAGAATTGAAATAATACACAAAACACTAATTTCAAACGTACTTCAATTGAATAGCTTCTGGTCAGAAAAGAATTCATCTAAATCTTATAAAATTTATATAAAAATATTCTCAGAGGTTTAGTATCTTTGGTTTGACCATCTAAACCCATTTTGATCTAGAATAGAGTTTTATATGAGATTTTGCCTTAATTTGGGTTTTTGTGCCAATTACCCAATTATATTTGGTTAAAACTCAAATACAAGTTCACCATCAGATTCCTTGAGTCCAAATTAGGTTAAGACCAAAATTTGGATCCAATTAGAGTTCATCTTGACCTAGTTTGCATTTTAGTCCCTAAAATCTTTGTGTATCAGAATTAGACCCCTAGCTTTCAAGTTTCTTTCGATTGGGTCCCTAAATTTCTCATCTTCTTCACATTTTGGTCCCTACTGCCGTTAATGGTGTGAACGCAAATCCTTGGACCTTCAATCAAAAATTTCTACCTTAAATCAGAACCAAATCCCTCCAAATTTGGAGGGATTGATCTTGAGATCCCACCCGATCTTTTGAACTGCCTGAGTGTTTCCAAAACCATTGCTAGATCTCAGGCGAGCTCTATAAAAGCAACCCAAGCTCCCAGCATCGAAATTAGCTTGGTTCCATCCCAAAAAACCTCTTCCTCTTCTTCCTCGGCCGCCTCCGATTGCAGCTCCGGCGAGCTCCTCCATTCCCCTTCGTCATCCTCTGCCAAATACAATAGGCAAAGGGAACATCTTCCCTACCTTCATCCATGCTTAGTGGGCCAAAGCCAAGGTTTCCTCGACCCCTTCCTCCTCGTCATCTCTCCCATCGGAGATTTTCATCCCCTCTAGCGCTGGCCAATCACAGTCGGTGCCAACTCTCCTCCTTTCATCATTAATTTAGGTTCCTTCTCTCCCTCTCTCATCGTAGCTTAGGTTCCAACCCCTAGTTCCCTATTTTTACCACTGTCCACTACCTCCCTCGTCATCTTCTACATCGACTGCCATGCCTTCGCCGAGGCCACCACCCTGCTACACACCACCAATCACCACACTACCACCTCCACGAGCTCCGCCTAGATGCTATGACCAAAAGCCCTAATCAAATTAGGCCTTTCAACCACTAAAACTCTCCACCGGACAACCCACCATCACAACACCTCCTCTGACATCGTTCGACCACCAAACACTTCGAAACACCACGAGACAACCTCCAACGCACTCCTCGCTTCACGGCAAGACTTATAAGTGCTTTATTCGGGGTGTTTAACCCATGTTCTTGATTTCACATAATCATTAGAGATTCATCGTCGCCGTCATCTTCTCCATCACTGACAACCACCATCCGACCATCTCCAGCTCTGCTTTGACCCCCATCAACTATAGAACTCTCTACTGAAGATAACCAGGTCCTTGATTGGGTGAAGCAACACCCACAAAAGCAACAATTTCTCAAGTCCTCATAGCAACTACACGTGCATGAAGAAGCTCTAGGATAGTCCCACATCGGAAATGTAGGGACCCGTGCAGACATATAAGAGGCAAAAGTGAAGAGGGCTTATTGCCCATGAACACGGGGGTCAGGTCCCCTTTCACTCAGCCCTCACTCCTCGCTCTTCTCACTTGCCTGGTGAGCCTGGACCTACGACCTAGTACTGTTTACACTCGATTACTCGATTAAATACTCGATTTAGGAAGAAAGAGAAAGGAATTTGAGGAGGGTAGGGGTATGTTTTGCACCTCAAGATGCGTGCCCATGTGCTCTACACTTAGGAAAAATTCAAAGATCTAAGTGGCTGATGTGGTTGACAATTAAGGCATTTGAGGTTGTTCTCAGCTGTCTGATCTAAAGTTGGTTCAGATTAAAGGTTTGATTATGGTTTAATGATCACTGTGGAGATATTCTAATCTGACGTGGAAGTGGTTGATTGAAAGACACTGTTGAAAAATTGAATTGGATAGAAACATTGGGATATGTGCTTGATTTGTGGATTTAATTGGTGATTCAAATCACCATTTTTATAGCTCTTTATATTATTTTTATCCCTTTATTTTCTGAGATACAATTTGGGTTACTATTGAATATCTTCTGATTATTGATATGTAAATTATTGTGGTCATTGTTATTAATTGCGATTAGTGTTGTGAATTTCAATTTGCTCCCAGCGAACGACTTTGGACTCAATTATGTTTCCGAGCACTTATAAATTTTAAATGCTATAGCGATTTTTGTCCTATACTACAACGTTATTCCTAAAACAACGATGTCGTGTTCAATAACCTTAGGCAAAATGCTTGTCATGGTGCGGGGGAGCCTTCACCTAGGGTTATTGGGTGAGTGGAGGGCGGAGGCATGTTGGCGGTGAAAGTGGATATGGAGATGTTTACCGATGTTGGAGAAGATGGAGGAGAGGGAATTGGGAGCTAAGAAGCTCCAGAAATGTAATTGGAGTGGAGATAAGGAGAAGCCCTAAGCTAATTTAAGGAAAGAGAGGGAGAGAAGCCACCGGAGGTACGCCAGTGATGAAGAAGATGGTGAAGTGTCCAGAGTGGAGGAAGGTGATTCAAAGGCTGAAGCTTCGTGGGAAGCTGATAAACACGCAATTATTCATGTTAAAATGCCAACTTATTTTAGTTCCTAAGTTTAATATTACACGTAGCATTGTAAATAATGCATAACATTCATCATGTTGCATTTATGTTGACTTCTATAAATTGTATGCTAATTCACATATTTCTATGGCTAGGGAACAAGGTGATATATTTCAGAGCTTTAGATGAAGAATCCAATCATACGAATGGATCCAGATTGACGATCACAGCCCATCAACGCGAAAGTTGGTCCAATTCGACATCCATAGCTTCCTTTACAAGCATTTCAAGATAAACGACCCAGATGATGCCATGTGGCATCATCTAGGCCACTCAAAGGCTACCCAACTCCAATTGAAGGACGTCATCTCTGCTTCTCCACCGTAGGATGAAGATCTTGCAGCTAACGAAGCGCTACACCTCATCAAGCTCACAGTCGTTAGATGAAGATCCAACGGTCACGAGCGCGTGCACGCAAGTTCGTCCGCGCGACCATCTACGGCCACAACGCGTTGGAAACAAGCATGGTTCCCATGCCAACGATGCACATTCGAATCTCATTGAGGCTCTCTCTCCACTAGAATCAAAGTTCGATCATCCGATCGAAGATGAGCAGCAGCAAAGATGGCGATGTGGCTCTCTGAGCGTTGCATGATCTACACAAGTGCGATAACGTGCGAACGCACGCCGAATCACACGTGCAACGCGGGGGCGATTCGAAGCATCCTCTCCTGTGCAATTAGGGCCATTCATCTACCATCCAAGGGAGGCAATCCACTCCACCGTGGCTTAGTGAGTGGCAGTGAATGCCAGCTACACATGACAACCAACACGAGATCAAGGGCTAGCACAGAACCAGTGTGATCAGCGCGTAAGATTGACGACCAGTGAATCCCAGTGTGGTCCAATGTGACTCGCTTCAATAAGCGCCAGCTTGCACATGAGTTGGCTACAACGACGAATGAGCGAAATCTACAGCGACATTTTGGATGTCACTAATTGTCGCATTCCCATTTTAGCCCCCTCTCATCTACTATATAAGGACCTACAGACCCCCCATGCCTACCCATCTCTACCCAGCTATTCTTTAAATACCCAAGTGCCCTAAGAAGCCTCCCAAGCTCCCAAGAGCTCATTCCCAAGCTCCACCTCCTCCTATTAGTGTAATACTCCCCTACTCCACCAAATAATCAACCTTACCCTCACCCCCTTCATAGGAGACCATAGAGCCATCCCCTCACCTCCATTCAGGTAAACAATCACCTCCACCTCCACATCACCAATCCTATAGCTCAGTCAAGCAGCCCTCTACCCGGATTCCTCTTGCACCTCATCCCCAACGTACAGCAACTCACCGCATCCCCCTTCATCCAAGCTGCTATCAAGCAACGTCGTCTCGCTAGACATCCATTTTGGGAGATTTCCTCTTACCTCCATTTCCTTTAGCTTGTTTAATGTATTCCTGTTATAACCCGAGCATCAAACGTCATTTAAGACGTCTGGGAATTGGTCCAGACGTCTGGTCAGACATCTGGAAGCCTTCCCAGATGTCTGGAATTTAATTTCTTTGGCGTACGGGTTCGCGTCTGTGCGCATGCGTGCGCAGACTGAACCGTCGCCCTCCTTCTTCTCTTTCCTTCCTCCCTGCAGGCGCAGCCACCTTTTTCTCTCTCTCTCCCCATGGCAGCCTTCAAATACCCCCCCTCTACTCTCCCTCACCCTCACTCCACCGCTTCTTCTTCTTCTTCCTGTCAGCGAGAGAGTGAGCGGGCGAGGGCAGCAGCAGCTGCTGCTGTGATTGCGTGGGGAGGAGGGGCTGCTGCGAGAGGGAGAGAGCTAGACCGCGAGGGTGCGAGCTTGCCGGAGCAGTCAAGGCTGACTGGCGGGTGCGCAGCGGAAGCGTGGTGTTGGGGAGGAGCTGCTGCAGCTCAAGCAGCAGGCGAGCGCGGCGCGACACGGCCGTGCGCTGCAGGAGGAGAGCGAGGAGGTCCTGATTCTGGGAAAATTTCCCAGAATCAGACGTCTGGACATACGTCCAGACGACGCAGGAGACGTCTACAGGAAGGTCCAAACGTCTGAAAGGTACGATATTTTTCCTCCCCTTCTTCTTTCGCGTGTACGGCCATGCAGCCGTTCCGCTGAAGGGTTCTGCTTCGTTCTGTGTTGAGGACGGTCTCCTATGGGTGCAGGTCTCGTTCGGGAAGGCGCAAGGGCATGCCCTCCCACGCAGATCGGATGTCTGGGCACAGCACCAGACGGCAGAGAGGGTCTCCAGACGTCCGGAGTGACAGTCGGACGTCTGGAAACTAAGTCCAGATGGTTCAGCAGGATTCTGGATGTCTGAAGGACCACGCAGGATCAAGGTACGACCTGAGCCACCATTTAAGACGTTTGGAAGATGTCCCAGCTGTCTAATTTTGTGCAGACTTATCATTTTTGACCCGTTTAGGGTCCGTTCGAAGTTTGTTTTTCGCGTTTGAAGTTTCGTTCTTCTCAGATTTAGTTCCTCTACCAGTTTACAGTATTTGTATCCTGTTCTAAGTAGCTCCTTGTAATTGATCCTTGTGTTAGGACCCCATTCCGTTGTGGTTCTGGGGTTGTGGAGACGCGCGGGCTTGCCGATCATGCCCCCAGTACTCCTGATTTTGCGGGTAGAGTGGCCCCTTTAATTATTTATCAAAAATTATGTGCTTGTGAAATAATTAATAGAATTTAGGGTATTGCATGAATCCTAGGACTGAAAAACTAGATTGAATAATAGATCCTAGGATATGGCATGAATCCTAGGACTGGAAAACTAGATTGAATATATATATTGCAGTCTTGGAAAAGTAGAAAGGAAAACGATAACTACCTATAATTGGTTAACAGTTGCCTGTTTATGAATGGATAATTACTGTTGAGAACATGGGTATATGAAAATTAAAGCTGAAATGATGAAACCTAAATTGGCTGAGTTAAAGAAAAATGAGCATGAACCCTACAGGGAATTAGGAGTAGAGCTCCTGAGAAGTGAATGGAATAGAATAGGGGAAGTGAGCTGGCCCTTGAGTACGGAGTACCAAGGAGAGCGACTGTCCCCAGGTTTAGTGCAAAGCGGAGTTAGCCACCCCAGGAACTCGAGGTTAGGTCTGGCCACTTTGTATTGACTTTTAGCCCTCGTGTACACAGTACCGAGGAGAGCTACTAGTGTAGGGAGAGCACTAGCCACCCCATGGGCCCCGGGGTTATGCTAGCCCTCCTACACCGACTTGTTCGGCCCACTGGGCAAACCAGGGTAGTCAGGCAAGGGTGAGCGGACTGTGGTGGGGCAAGACCCATGTTTGGTTACTGTGGAAGGGTTGGACCCCTATTACTGAGAGGGCTCTGCCCTATACTGGTTCCGTGCTGTGCTTTGAGGCGCACCCATTAATGGAAATGACTGACCTCGTGCCAGTGCTGGGTAGCTACCCGTGCGTTTATCGCGCGTGCCGTAGTCACCGTTACGTCTTTCAGTGACCTTGGGGTGGTTGACTGAGGGTAAGACCACCACGGGGAACTCTCTCGGCCAAAAGAGCACCACGTGTTACTTCTACTTTTCGGAAAAGACTGCAATCAAGATCATTCCCACGAGGAACATTCGAGATCAAGAGAAAGATATGAGGAATAACTCAATAATGAGTAAACGGAAAATAAAGAAAGCGATTAAAAATATAACAGTTACTATCCACCTTACTATTTTCTTAGCTTTTGGTTGCCACTCTACTCAGCGTTTCGCTGACGTGTCACCTTTGTCTCCTTTTCATGACCAGGTGTTGAGCAGCTAGAGCCGGCGGCTGCAGAGGGTGCTGGGCCTAGTAGAGCCCAGTAGTTTTTACTTGTGTAGTACCAACTGTACCTTTCCTTTTGTTGTAGTGAGTAGTTCTGTTACCACTGTACTCTTTTATTGTAAGCATCATGTTTATGTGCCTATTTATTTCTTTACTGTTGTGGTGGTGTATACTGTAGTAGTTCTTTTCTTTACTGCTATATTTTGTTACTGCTAGTTATATACATGGTGAATGTGGTTTATTTTACTGCTCTTTTGGTTACGTTTTCGTTGGACGACTGGGTCTTGGGATCAGTCAAGTCGGTCCGATTCTCGTGTCTCGTAGGGACTTGGGAATCGGGTCATAACAAGATGGTATCAGAGCAAGGTCATCCCGAGAAGTGAACCAACTGGCTGGAAAATAACCAATTCACGTGTCTGTAACTAGAGTAGCCACCACAACGTTTCTTTTGACATATGTTCTTAGACTTCTCCGTTAGATATCGTTTCATATTGACGTGTTTTTGTTCTGTATTCGCATCTCCTTGCAGGAGATGCCTCGACGCGGGACTGCGAGGCGGGCCGCGCTCGCGGCCGAGGATGAGGTCGGAGGGGTGGGCGCATTGAGGTCGACGTCTCAGTGGACCAACCACTACTCCCAGGCATTCAGGCCCAGGACCTCGCCCAGCTAATACGGGACATCGTGCGAGAGGAGCTCCACCCGCCTCCACGAGCGCCTCTCCCTGGGGCTGCGAAGGGGGAGTCCTCTGTGGGACCACGCGATGGACATGGTACTGGACGCGGGGGAGGGGATGGTTCGCCACCGCCCCCACCTTCCTCCGACACTTCTGCACATGAGGCATCTTTACTTGGATGTGCACCAGCATCTCCACTTCAGCGCCACTTCGAGCTTTTCGGACAGTTCAGGAAGCTGAAGCCCCCTCCTTCAAGGGGGATGAGGACCCGACAGAGGTGGAGGACTGGCTCAAGCAGATCAAGAAGGTTTTTGACACCCTTCGCCCCCCGGTGGAGTGCGGCGTGGCCTTTGCCACGTACCAGCTGGAGAGCGTGGCACACAGGTGGTGGAGGGTGGTCAGGGGACAGGAGAGGGACGAGCTGACCAGGGACCGGTTCGTCACCCTCTTCTGCGAGCAGTACTTTCCCCAGATGTGGTAGGACCAAAGGAGGCAGGAGTTCCACACTCTCCACCAGGGGACGATGACCGTGAGCGCATACCGCACGCTTTTTCTAGAGCTATCTCGCTTCACAGCAACTGCAGTGGCCACTGAGGAGGAGAGCCTTTGGAGGTTCACCGAGGGGCTCCGGCCTACGATTCGGGGGTATGTCAAGCCCCTGAAGCTGCCTACGTTCTCGAGGGTGGTGGAGGCAGCTATGACATACAAAGAGACCAACCCGTCCACGCGAGATACTGACAGCGAGCTGAAGAGACCCTATCAGCAAGACTTCTCACAGGGCCAACGAGAGAGGAGACACGTGGCGCCTGCAGGAGAGCCGTCACGTTTTGCAGGGCCATCAGTGGCCTTTGGGGGCCCTCGACAGGGGCCAGCTGCTAGCATCGGACCCCCGCCCAACCGATAGCAGGGACCCACTGAGGGCGGGAGTTAGGTTCCCCTCTACTACCAGTGTGGCTAGCCGGGCCACATCAGGAGGGATAGCCCGTCTAGGGCAGGAGGTCAGCAGATGCTTCCCGCGCCGAGCACTGGAGGGCGAGGTGGAGGCTGCGGTTTCCAGGCACGAGGAGGAGGACAGCAATCACGGGGAGGGTATGAGCCAGCAGCTACCCGTCCGACGTAGAGTGTGGCTGCTTTGTCCGCACCTAGGGCTGAGGGGCGTATCAACGCCCTGACACACAGGGATGCCAGAGCTTCGGGATCAGTGGTGGCAGGTATGGTTTCAGTTTTCGGCAGACTCTTTTACACATTTTTTGATTCCGGCGCTATGTACTCATTTGTCTCCACCAGTTTCGCAATTAGTTTGGGGTAGGATTGTATGCTATTAGAGGATCCGTTAGTGATCAGAGATCCGAGTGGTCAGCTGTTTGTAGCTAAGGAGGTATACATGGGTTGCAAGGTCAGTGTTGGGGGACACAGCCTTCCCGCTGACCTGATTTTGATATAGATGGAGGACTTTGGCGTAATTCTGGGGATGGACTGGTTGTCCGCTTACCACGCCTTGGTGGACTGCTTTGAGAGAAAGATCGTCTTCTCCATACCAGAGTTGCCTTCTTTAGAGTTCCACGGGCAGCCAGTGGATGGAGGTTTCAGGTGCATTTCTACACTTCGGGCGGCGAGACTTTTGAGCCAGGGGTGTGAGGGTTTCCTCGCTTGTGTGGTGGTAGAGCCCAACCCTATGGCTGACTTCCAGAGTATCTCGGTGGTCAGAGAGCACCCCGATGTGTTCCCAGACGAGTTGCTCGGACTACCGCCTGAGCGTGAGATCGAGTTTGAGATCTCACTAGTACCAGGGATCAGCCCCATCTCCACAGCACCGTACAGGATGGCACCACTTGAGCTGCGAGAGCTCAAGTCTCAGTTGCAGGATCTTTTGGAGAAGGGATTTGTAAGGCCCAGCGCATCTCCCTGGGGAGCCCCGGTACTATTTGTAAAGAAGAAGGATGGTACTCTACGCCTTTGTGTGGACTACCGACAGCTGAATAGGGTCACCATCAAGAACAGGTATTCGCTACCGAGGATTGATGATTTGTTTGACCAGCTGCGAGGTGCCTCGGTGTTCTCCAAGATCGGCTTGAGGTCTGGATACCACCAGTTGAGGATCAAGGAGGCAGATGTCTCGAAGACAGCTTTCCGCACCCGGTACGGGCACTACGAGTTTCTGGTCATGCCGTTTGGGTTGACCAATGCCCCCGCTGCCTTCACGGACTTGATAAACCAGGTGTTTAGACCGTACTTGGACCAGTTTGTGGTGGTATTCATTGATGATGTGCTCATCTACTCTCGAGATCAAACACAGCACGGACAACACTTGCGGATGGTTTTGAACACACTGAGACGACGTAGGCTGTGCGCCAAATACAGCAAGTGCGAGTTCTGGTTGAGGGAGGTGACCTTTTTAGGTCATGTGATCTCTGGGAATGGCTTGGCTGTGGACCCAGCCAAGGTCGAGGCAATGCTCAGGTGGGAGAGACCGCTACGGTCACTGAGATTCGCAGTTTCTTGGGACTGGCAGGCTACTACAGGTGGTTTATCAGGGGCTTTTCACAGATTGCACGTCTTATGACACAGCTGACCCGGAAGGACATGCCCTTCACTTGGACAGATGCCTGTGAGGCGTGTTTTCAGGAGCTGAAGGAGAGGCTGACTTCGGCTCCTGTGCTTACCATCCCAGATAGTAGTGGCGGGTTCGTTGTATACACAGACGCCTCTTTGTAGGGGTTAGGGGGTGTGCTCATGCAGAGGGGTCACGTTGTTGCTTACGCTTTGCGGCAACTGAAGCCCCATGTTGCACCTCAAAACACGCCTATAAGAACGCCTTCTTATGCTATTTTCTAGCATTAACTATGTATATTATAATCCTGTAGTTGCATTTGTAAAAACGCTTGCATGCATGCATTTAATTGAGAGGAGAAGAGAATGGAATAAATGGCTTGCATTTTTACATTTTTCTTCAAGTGTCTCTTTGCAAAAAGTCCCCTCTCCATATTTTATTTTCATCTTTCTTTCTTCTTCCCACGGCTTTTCTCTTCTTCCCGCGGCTGCGTCCTTCCCGCGGCTGCACTCTTCCCGCAGCTGCATGCAGCAGCCACGCAGCACCTCTTCCCGTCACGTCTCCCTGCCAACGCCGCTCCCTACAGCTGCAACTAGCACGCCCTCTCCCTGCTGAAGCCAACACGCCCCTCTCCCCTCCTCTATAAGTAGCTGCAGCTTCATCCTCGCGAGGAGGGAGGTGGCAGCGACTGAAAAAAAACCCGCAGCCACCTTCCTCGCCCGTTCTCCCCTCCCATACGTCGGCCCTCCGTCGAGGAGGCACCCGACGAGCAGGAGAACCCACTGTGGTGCTCACCACCACAGTGGGAACACCACCGCCCAGCTCTTCAACGAGCAGGTGGGCGTGGTGTTTTCTTTTCTCTTCGTTTTCATCTCCACGCCATTGCTGCCGCTTCAAGCTCCGAAGCTTGAAGCAGCAGCAGCAGCAGCTAAACCGCGGCGACAGCAGCAGCAGCAGCACCCCCCGCCTCCTCCGCGACCTTCCCCGCAGGCGCGCAACCCTCCGCGCGCGTCTGCAGGCCCGTTCTCCGCCTCCGTCTCCGTTCTGTCCGCCTCGCAGTTGCACCCGTAGCCCGCCGCTGCGCGCACTGCAGCGGCCGGCTACGGCCTCGCGCCGACCCCCGCGAACCTCTGCAACCCTCCGCGACCGACTGTAGACTCCCCGCCGCCCTCTCCGAGCAAGCCATCGCCCGCTCTCCGTCCTCGCACCCGGTCTGCAGGAGACGTCTCACGTCCACTGCACGAAGGCGCGGTGCACCGCGACGATCAGACGTCCGCCTCCGCCTTCAGACGACGTAGAGTCAGACGTCTGCCGCCTCCGGCAGACGTCTTAACTCGCACGTCCGCGATCACTCCTTCGCCCGCTCTCTCTCTCCGCCGATCTCTCCCGCCCGCTCTTTCTCTCTCTGGCGCTCTCTCTCTCTCCGCGATCTCTATCTCTCTCTCTCTCTCTCTCTTTTTTTTTCACTTACAGCAACACACACACACCCATTCACCGACACACACACACACACACACTAATAGTAACTTATATACATACATATATATATATATATATATATATATATATATATATACATATACATATATCTATATATATATACTTATATATACATAGTATATCTATATAGTTATGTATACATACATATAATATAATATATATATACATATACATATATAATATATATATATATATATATATATATATATATACACATACTCATATACATATATATATATATACATATCTATATACTTATACATATACACATATATATATACATATATCTAAATACATATATACTTATATACATATATACATAGCTATATACATATATACATACATATATATATATATATATATATATACACCTATATATATATATATATATATCTATATATATATATCAATACATATATACTTATACATTTATATACATATAGATATATTTACTCATATACATACATATGTACATATATTTTCACGTTATTTACTATACGCTGTATCATGGGGATATCTGCACCAGTTGCTGATATTCCCTGATACACGCGTACAAAAAAGCGTGGTCCCATACATCATCCATCCTTCATCCACACTCCACGCGGCACCTAGTCGTGTTGGTTGCGTCTCTCTAGACGTCGGCTGACTCGACATAGTGCTACACTCCATCGTCACCTCCACCCCCACCCCTTTATATATATACTACATATAAATCTATAGCTACTATAGTTACTTTCTATCTGTTAGCTTCCTTCTTAGTAAAAAGATAAAAAAAGGTATAAAAGTGAAAAGATAATCTTTGATTTGCAGGTACCCCCGTCTTGCAAGTAGCAAGACGTGTTTTGAAACTCTATTTTGGCTAAAAGCCAAGGACACAATTTTGAGGGTGTGCCTCAAGAACAAGGATTACCAAAAAAAAAACCTAAATAAGAAAAATACCAAAAACAGAATAAACAAACGGAAGAGACGCGTTTTAAGGAAAACGTAGAAACTCGACTTGAACCCCACTTCCCTGAGTTCGACCCTGGGCCTAAAAGTGACAAGATAAAATCAATTAGGCCAGGTTAAAAATTTTGTAAAGAGATGGTTAGGTTTGAATTAGGTTAACCACTATACATATTTCAACGATAAAAGCATCATATTAACAACCTATCCAGGCCGACCCATCATGACTTTTCTGGCGCCGTTGCCGGGGAGGTGCGCTTTCGAGTAAGTTTCTATCCAATTCCTTTAAATTTGTCTCTTCTCTTTTCACGGGTATTGTTGTTTTTTTGGTGTGCAGGTGAACTTGGTGGAAGGAGAAGGAAAGCAGACAAAGTCGGGAACGAGAGCAGATCCAAGGCGGGAATGAGAGCGTGAAGACGCCGACATCACATTGGAGCTTCGCACACATTGCCGAACAAGTAGGTTTTCTTTTCTCATCAAATTAGGGTTAACTTGCCACCACAATAAAAAAAATTTAAAAACTAAAAACTAGAAAAACTTCTTGGGATTTCTTGAGGGCAAGTGGATTAAAATTCACTTGATTGATTGGTTGTCTTCACTCCCACTGCCCCGGATTTCCCACCTTACTTCGCATAGCGAAAATCCGAGAATCTTCATTCTTAGATTTTTCGCCGTGGGAAGTATTCTTTGAGGCAAAGAAAAAGATTGCTTGTATCCCTCTTTTGCCTCAATTATCTTTAATTCAGGATCACATTTTTGGTGGGGAGATTTGGAATTGAGTTGATTCCAACCCCACCACGACTTTTCAAACTTGCCTGTGATTCGATCCTGAATACTTCAACCCCAACAGTTTTAGTTTCTTTATCTGTTGGTTGAAGCCTTGTGTGTGGATATCTTTCTGGTGATTGGGAGCACTTGAATTGAAGTGCTTTGGCTCCCTTTCACATTGGTATAAAATTGATTCGCGCATCCACACATAGAAATCTCCATTTAGGGTAGCCCATTGCATTTTAGCATGCATTAACTAACTGATAATTGAAGAAGGGTTTCTTGGGCTTTAGAAGGAAAACCTGTATTTTTGCAAAAACCCGGAGATTGGTTGAATTGGTAATTCAGCAAAACCCTAAAATTCATACTACTTAAGGCTGAACTCTAAAAACCATTCGCCAATAAAAACTTCAATTCGGGGAGATTTCCCCATTGCATGCTTGCTCTTACACACTCTTAAAATCAATCACTTGGGCATTACCCGTAAACAACGCCCTTCACATTCCAAAAGCACTTGACCCTAAGCCTCTAATTAAAACTGGTAGTAACTTGACCCTTTTAAGGATTAGAGGTCTAACTACCTACGTGTAGCGGCTACGTGCTGGTGAGAGTTCCCGCGTGCTATCGGGTGTCTAAGACTGGGGCAAACGGCCTTTCAATCTGGCCCGGTGGTTCCGTGGTGCTCACATTCGGTTCCGTAGTTCGTGATAGTAGGTAACTTAGATCTTTAGGTCTAAGGGCACACTGTAGAGGTTAGGAACTTGACTGTATTGATTTGTAATCAAGTGTACCTTTGCGGCGTCATTTCTCTCATCCCTTTTCTCTTCTCATCTCCCCAATTCTTCTTGCGGTAGTGCATGTTTGGGAGGAGGTCACAAAACCCTGAATTGTTTGAATTGACTGATAAATCTAGAAAAAGAGTCGAATCATCCTCCTCCTCCACAAACATGGCACACACCCCCGCCTCACCACTTCGTCACAATTTCAATTCTTTCAACACCAGGCTTATCCCTGGAAACCCTGCAAGACCTTCCTTATCGAGTGTCGCGCCAAGCGACTCGGTAAGTCATGTGGAACTGGCTTCTGTGAGCCAGTATTTCAACACGGAGGACCAAGCCTCCGTGTACTCGGACACATATGCGGACACGTCTTCTGGCATAGAAGATGCCTGCACCCTGGGGAATAACCCATTTTCTGCCACGTATAACCCAGGGTGGCACAATCATCCCAATTTTGCATGGTCCAACAACCCGCAGCGTCGAAACCCCGCTGGTGGACCAATGCGATCATCCGCACCCGTCATCCCAAGGGCCCAGTCTAATCCTATGGCAAATCTGCCATCAGGCCCTTGTGTACAGAAAACCAAACACGCATCAAAACCTCTTGATAAATTGATGCGAATGATGACGGAAATGTTAAAGCACCATAAAGAAAACATGACCTCTCTTCAGCATTTGGCGCAGCAGAATGCTGAGATCAATCAACTAAGCATGGCGACTCGATCTCAGGGCACTTTTCCCGCCCAACCTGTTCCAAACCCGCAAAACTTTGTACCCTGTGGTCCGCAACCACAGGTACAACCTTCTCAGGAACAGGTTCATCAAATTCTGCAAGCTCCGAGTATTCCTTCGGGATTTCAGGTTAATCCCGCTGCAGCACCGCACTCTTATGATGATAGTAATGACATCAAGGATGACACGTCTGACGAGGACGTGACTGTCAGTACGTGTATCGAACTAATTGGAGCCGATTCTGACTGCTGCGAATTACCTGACGACTGCCTGACCAACACAAACTGTGACGTTCCCCAATCCCTCCCTATTCCTGTACCTTCTCCTGACCAGACTTCTGACGAGGTTTTCTCCACTTCCCATACCTCGTGGTCTGAGTCATGGCCGGGCTGCTCACCGCCGGTCCACACTATGGAAGACCGGATTGCCCTTTCTTTCTCGCTAAATCAGGCGGATTTGCAAACCCACACTGGGACCTTGAGCCCACATCTTACTCACCGGGGCTATTCCCTTTTGGATCCATCTATCCAAAAAGCCCCCCTTCTTGGCCAATCTAAGGGCCAACTTCCTCTTCCTGATCTGTTTTCTGATCTGCCTGGGACACTCTCGTCCCAGAAAACGCCAAATCTCTCACCAGCCACCATTACTTTTCACGCCTCTATCGCGATTACTTCGCTTTTCTCTTCACCACCCACCATCCACCCACCCTTCCACCCTGATTTATACCCTGAACCTCAGCTCCTGTTACCCGATCTGTCGTCCGTTCTCTGCCTTTCCCTGCATGCATATGAGGACATAGCATTGTTTGGCATGGGGGGGTGGATAGGCATCCATAGGATCCGGGTATTTTATGGTATCAGACAATTACCACCTATTTATAAATATGCAAGAAAAAGAAAAAAGAAAAGAAAAAAAAAATATATATATATATATATATATTAGTAATAAATGGTGTTTAGTAATGATCTAAAAGCTGAAACAAAAAAATACAATAAGTGTTTATGGATATTCAACCTCTGTTTTGAAGAATTTCCAGGCCACAAAAGCTTGATTCGCTCAGGCTCGGCTTAATTCACTTAAAGCATTGACAAAATAGATCAAGATCTCTCCTAACTAAGGATGTATTCTTGTACCTGAGACACCAGTACAGGGTCCGTTGGTTTGCTTTTTCTTGAGAGCTTAAGTAAACTTGGTTCACACTACACATATCAGGAAAGACCAGGTGAACATAAGATCCAACCCTAGTGTTCATTAGGGAAGGTGGAGTCCTTACCTGTGTGCGCAGGTAGACTTTTCATCCCAGGCTTTAGTCTTGTGTTTAGGAGCGACTCTTTCCACCAAAAAGAAACTCTCCCACCAAAAAAAAAAAAAAAAAAAAAAAAAGATGTGTGTTTCAAAATGTGTTGTAAGAGATATACTGACACGTGTTTCAAAAAAAAAAAAAAAAAAAAAAATCAGAAAATGGGAGTTGAGTTTTCCGTCATCATCTTAAGGGTCAATTCGAAGACATGAGCTGAAACTGGGACCAACCTGTACTTAAAAATTCGTGAAACCCTGGGATTGAGTCTTAATGTTCATCTGGTCAGTCTTGATCCTTCACTATGCACAAACCATAATTTCTTGAGCTCTCGAGTACGGCAAAAACCTCCTGGGTCCTGGAAATCGTACTTAAGGTTTAAATATCAAGAGTCCTGGTTAGTTGAGAGATGATCTATGTCATGTGAGACTTAAAGTACTGGTAGTCTTCTTTACAATTGGTTCTCACAATATTCGATAATAAACACACCTATATCACCTCAGAAGAAAATTTTCAGCTTAAGATCATTTCTAAATACGGTTTTGCTAGGGACTAGCAAAAGATAGGCATGGGGGTATATGTTTGCACCTCAAAACACGCCTATAAGAACGCCTTCTTATGCTATTTTCTAGCATTAACTATGTATATTATAATCCTGTAGTTGCATTTGTAAAAACGCTTGCATGCATGCATTTAATTGAGAGGAGAAGAGAATGGAATAAATGGCTTGCATTTTTACATTTTTCTTCAAGTGTCTCTTTGCAAAAAGTCCCCTCTCCATATTTTATTTTCATCTTTCTTTCTTCTTCCCACGGCTTTTCTCTTCTTCCCGCGGCTGCGTCCTTCCCGCGGCTGCACTCTTCCCGCAGCTGCATGCAGCAGCCACGCAGCACCTCTTCCCGTCACGTCTCCCTGCCAACGCCGCTCCCTACAGCTGCAACTAGCACGCCCTCTCCCTGCTGAAGCCAACACGCCCCTCTCCCCTCCTCTATAAGTAGCTGCAGCTTCATCCTCGCGAGGAGGGAGGTGGCAGCGACTGAAAAAAAACCCGCAGCCACCTTCCTCGCCCGTTCTCCCCTCCCATACGTCGGCCCTCCGTCGAGGAGGCACCCGACGAGCAGGAGAACCCACTGTGGTGCTCACCACCACAGTGGGAACACCACCGCCCAGCTCTTCAACGAGCAGGTGGGCGTGGTGTTTTCTTTTCTCTTCGTTTTCATCTCCACGCCATTGCTGCCGCTTCAAGCTCCGAAGCTTGAAGCAGCAGCAGCAGCAGCTAAACCGCGGCGACAGCAGCAGCAGCAGCACCCCCCGCCTCCTCCGCGACCTTCCCCGCAGGCGCGCAACCCTCCGCGCGCGTCTGCAGGCCCGTTCTCCGCCTCCGTGTCCGTTCTGTCCGCCTCGCAGTTGCACCCGTAGCCCGCCGCTGCGCGCACTGCAGCGGCCGGCTACGGCCTCGCGCCGACCCCCGCGAACCTCTGCAACCCTCCGCGACCGACTGTAGACTCCCCGCCGCCCTCTCCGAGCAAGCCATCGCCCGCTCTCCGTCCTCGCACCCGGTCTGCAGGAGACGTCTCACGTCCACTGCACGAAGGCGCGGTGCACCGCGACGATCAGACGTCCGCCTCCGCCTTCAGACGACGTAGAGTCAGACGTCTGCCGCCTCCGGCAGACGTCTTAACTCGCACGTCCGCGATCACTCCTTCGCCCGCTCTCTCTCTCCGCCGATCTCTCCCGCCCGCTCTTTCTCTCTCTGGCGCTCTCTCTCTCTCCGCGATCTCTATCTCTCTCTCTCTCTCTCTCTTTTTTTTTCACTTACAGCAACACACACACACACTAATAGTAACTTATATACATACATATATATATATATATATATATATATATATATATATATATATATATATATATATATATATACATATACATATATCTATATATATATACTTATATATACATAGTATATCTATATAGTTATGTATACATACATATAATATAATATATATATACATATACATATATAATATATATATATATATATATATATATACACATACTCATATACATATATATATATATACATATCTATATACTTATACATATACACATATATATATACATATATCTAAATACATATATACTTATATACATATATACATAGCTATATACATATATACATACATATATATATATATATATATATATATATACACCTATATATATATATATATATATCTATATATATATATCAATACATATATACTTATACATTTATATACATATAGATATATTTACTCATATACATACATATGTACATATATTTTCACGTTATTTACTATACGCTGTATCATGGGGATATCTGCACCAGTTGCTGATATTCCCTGATACACGCGTACAAAAAAGCGTGGTCCCATACATCATCCATCCTTCATCCACACTCCACGCGGCACCTAGTCGTGTTGGTTGCGTCTCTCTAGACGTCGGCTGACTCGACATAGTGCTACACTCCATCGTCACCTCCACCCCCACCCCTTTATATATATACTACATATAAATCTATAGCTACTATAGTTACTTTCTATCTGTTAGCTTCCTTCTTAGTAAAAAGATAAAAAAAGGTATAAAAGTGAAAAGATAATCTTTGATTTGCAGGTACCCCCGTCTTGCAAGTAGCAAGACGTGTTTTGAAACTCTATTTTGGCTAAAAGCCAAGGACACAATTTTGAGGGTGTGCCTCAAGAACAAGGATTACCAAAAAAAAAACCTAAATAAGAAAAATACCAAAAACAGAATAAACAAACGGAAGAGACGCGTTTTAAGGAAAACGTAGAAACTCGACTTGAACCCCACTTCCCTGAGTTCGACCCTGGGCCTAAAAGTGACAAGATAAAATCAATTAGGCCAGGTTAAAAATTTTGTAAAGAGATGGTTAGGTTTGAATTAGGTTAACCACTATACATATTTCAACGATAAAAACATCATATTAACAACCTATCCAGGCCGACCCATCAGAGGAGCAGCTGCAGCTCAGGCAACAAGCCAGCGCGGCGCGGCACGGCCATGTGCTGCAGGCGGAGAGCGAGGAGGTCCTGATTCTGGGAAAATTTCCCAGAATCAGACGTTTGGACATACGTCCAGACAACGCAGGAGACGTCTAGAGGAAGGTCTAGACATCTGAAAGGTACAATATTTTTCCTCCCCTTCTTCTTTCGCGTGTACGGCCATGCAGTCATTCCGCCGAAGGGTTCTGCTTCGTTCTGTGTTGAGGACGGTCGCCTATGGGTGCAGGTCTCATTTGGGAAGGCGCAAGGGCACGCCCTCCCATGCAGATCGGACGTCTGGGCACAGCACTAGACGGCGGAGAGGGTCTCCAAACGTCCGGTGTGACAGTCGGACGTCTGGAAACTAAGTGCAGATAGTTCAGCGGGATTCTGGACGTCTGAAGGACCGCGCAGGATCAAGGTATGACCTGAGCCACCGTTTAAGACGTCTGGAAGATGTTCCAGACGTCTGATTTTGGGCAGACTTGTTGTTTTTGACCCGCTTAGGGTCCGTTCGAGGTCCGTTTTTCGCGTTTGAAGTTTCGTTCTTCTCAGATTTAGTTCCTCTACTTGTTTACAGTATTTGTATCGTGTTCTGAGTAGCTCCTTGTAATTGATCCTTGTGTTAGGACCCCATTCCGTTGTGGCTCTAAGGGTTGTGGAGACACACGGGCTTGCCGATCACGCCCCCAGTACTCCTGATTTTGCGGGTAGAGTGGCCCCTTTAATTATTTATCAAAAATTATGTGCTTATGAAATAATTAGAGTGGCCCCTTTAATTATTTATCAAAAATTATGTGCTTATGAAATAATTAATAGAATTTAGGGTATTGCATGAATCCTAGGACTAAAAAACTAGATTGAATGATAGATCCTAAAATATGGCATGAATCCTAGGACTGGAAAACTAGATTGAATATATATATTGCAGTCTTGGAAAAGTAGAAAGGAAAATGATAACTGCCTGTAATTGATTAACAGTTGCCTATATATGAATGGATAATTACTGTTGAGAACATGGGCTATATGAAAATTAAAGCTGAAATGATGAAACCTAAATTAGCTGAGTTAAAGAAAAATGAGCATGAACCCTATAAGGAATTAGGAGTAGAGCTCCTGAGAAGTGAGTGGAATAGAATTGGGGAAGTGAGCTGGCCCTTGAGTACGGAGTACCATGGAGAGCGAATGTCTCCCGGTTTAGTGCGGAGTGGAGCTAGCCGCACCAGGGACCCGGGGTTAGGTCTGGCCACTTTGTACCGACTTTTGACCCTCGTGTACATAGTACCGAGGAGAGATACTAGTGTAGGGAGAGCACTAGCCACCCCACGAGCCTCGGGGTTCTGCTAGCCCTCCTACATCGACTTGTTAGGCCCACTGGGCAAACCAGGGTAGTCAAGCAAGGGTGCATGGACTGTGGAGGGCTGGACCCCTGTTACTGAGAGGGCTCTGCCCTATACTAGTTCCGTGCTGTGCTTTGGGGTGCACCCGTTAACGGAAACGACTGATCGCATGCCAGTGCGGGGTAGCTACCCGTGCGTTTATCGCACGTGCCGTAGTCACCGTTACGTCTGTCAGTGACCTTGGGGTGGTTGATTGAGGGTAGGACCACCACGGGGGACTCTCCCGGCCAGGAGAGCACCACGTGTTACTTCTACTTTTCGGAAAAGACTGCAACCAAGATTGTTCCCACGAGGAACATTCGAGATCAAGAGAAAGATCTGAGGAATAACTCAGTAATGAGTAAATGGAAAATAAAGAAAGAGATTAAAAATATAACAGCTATTGTCCACCTTACTATTTTCTTAGCTTTTGGTTGCCACTTTACTCAGCGTTTCGCTGACGTGTCACCTTTGTCACCTTTTCAGGACCAGGTGTTAAGCAGCCAGAGCCAGCGGCTGCAGAGGGTACTGGGCTTAGTACCCACTGTACCTTTCCTTATGTAGTACCCAGTAGTTTTTACTTGTCTAGTACCCATTGTACCTTTCCTTCTGTTGTAGTGAGTAGTTCTGTTACCACTGTACTCTTTTATTGTAAGCATCATGTTTATGTGCTTGTTTATTTCTTTACTGTTGTGGTGGCGTATACTGTAGTAGTTCTTTTCTTTACTGCTGTATTTTGTTATTGCTAGTTATATAAATGGTGAATGTAGTTTATTTTACTGCTCTTTTGGTTACTTTTTCGTTGGACGACTGGGTCTTGGGATCAGTCGAGTCAATCTGATTCTCGTGTCTCGTAGGGATTCGGGAATCGAGTCATAACAATTTCTGCTTAGTGTAATTGTAATAAACTTCATTTTATCTCAATATATTAGTTCTCCTTTAGTTCTCTACTCTCTCATTTTTTTTTTTAGATTAGCTTCGTTAGCTCATGGTTCTGATATTCTGTTATCATACTCATAAAAGACCAAAAAACTCATAAAAACCAAAAAGAAACAAAGTGATGCGGATTTCAAAGAAACAAATGTTGCCTCCCTGTGTTCAACCCAGGACTCCCTTGGAGGTTCAATAAATTTTATCTAGTAAGTGAGATTTTGCAACTACGACGATGGGTTCTCCAAAACCCTAACTTTTCTCGTGAAATTTATGCTCACCATTTTGGCGTCGTTGCTGGGGAGGCAATGGAATTTGATTTCTTCTTCCGTGATTCTCTACATTTACTTATTATCTAACCCCTCTTGTCTCTAATTTGCTGTCTTATAGGTATCCTAGCAAGGAAATCCAAGTGCGATAGACCAGAGTAAACTGTGGGTAAAATAGTTTGTAAGTGCCCCCACTTCCCTACCCACTAGTTCATTTTGCCACCTTAATAATCAAGACCTAATCTACTTAGGCGTTTTCACGAATCTTAGGATAGAAATTATTTGTCGTGTTTGTCACCTTCACTCATCTCACCCCCGTGTATATATATATATGTATGTATGTATGTATGTATGTATGTATGTATATAACTCCTTTTAATTGTGGGACGAAATTAACATACACACTACATACACCCACATTTGAGGCATATAACCAAGTTTGATTTTATCTACTCAACCGGGACAACCTGTGGAACCGGTACTTGCACCAATCCACATAAAAGAATAGAAATCAAATTGGGTTAATTATCTTTTTGTGCTTTAATTGGTTGTGCATTAGGGCTAATTATTTGAGTTGTTTAGGCCTCACCACCTAATTTAAAATTGATTCGTCTTGTAGCTGCCCCATAGGATTCAAATATCTAGGTTAAAACCAAGCACTCCATACTCTTTGATTTTTAAAGGAAAATACTTGAACTCATGCTTTCAAATTTGGTTTGCCTCACAAAACTTGGTTGAATACTCCTAATATCTGAATCCTAAAAGCTACTGTTGAAGTGATCCAGAGAGGATTAAGATTAAGTTATCATCGTTGTAGTGCAAAATCCTCAGTTGATCTCTCAACAAATAATATTTATTACTCGAATGTCTAGAAATGAAGTCCGAGGTCGAAACAGGGAGCAAATAGGAATTCATACGCTAATCCCAATTAAAAGAATAAATGAGCACAATGAATAAGCATAATAATGATATTCAATGAATGCTAATTTGTCACATTAGATGTTCAATGCAGCTCAATTTATCTTGGGATTAAAAGAACAGAAAAGCCAAAAGTGGTGATTTAAATCACCAACTAAGACCTCTAGATATGCATCACAAATATCTCAAATAAACCACATCATCCAACAGTAATCAGACGCCTGACTTTCAAATCAGACGACTTAAATGAAGCTTTGCTACAGTGCTTTCTTCGAAACTTTCTTCTATTCTTCTCTTCTTCTTTCTTTGGCTCTTCTTCCTTCTTCCTCTCTTCTACCTTTAGCTTCTTCTTCTCTCTTCTTCCTTCTGCTTACAACGACTAAGGATCGAGCTCTCTCTCTGAAGAGCAAAACCCACCCCTCTCCCACTCTCTCTTCTTTCTCTGCCTTCCTCCTTTCTCAGATATCTGGGTAATTGGGTATTCGAGTCACGTAGCCGGGTCCAAGGCTGCGGGCATGGGTCACAGTAGAGGAGTGATAGGGCTTAGGTTAAGTGGGTCAGGTTAAGTGCGGGTGAGCAGGGACCTCACCCCAGTGTACTGAGGCAGTAAGGCAATGTGATAAAATCAATTTATGTGCCTTCAGAGCCTCCAAATCCCACAATGTGGGACTAATCCCACAGGCTCTTCTTCGCGCACGGCTGTAGTTGTGACTTCAAGCAATTGGAGTGCAGCTGCAGTAAGCATCCCCAATCAAGAACTTGGAATCGTTCCTAGAGCAAGCACCTGGGGCGAATGTGGCTTGGAGCTCGAAGAACATCGAAGGGATGGTGCGGTGGCGGAACTCTGATAAAAGACTTGAAATCAAGAATAAGGCCTCACAGCCACATTAAAATAGCTTAGGATCTTTGCCGAACCTTGGCGAGTGTGTGGGTAGTGGTGGTGTGGCGTGGTGTGTAAGGGTGTATGGTGGCTGGATGGAGTCAAAGATGGTGGTGAAGCTGTGGGTTGGTCGACGGGGGGTTTGAGTGGGTGGAATGGCAAAATAGGAGAGGGGTTTTAGTCATGGTGATGTGGCGGAGGTTGTGAAGTTGTCGGCGAGGCAATTGGAGGTATGAGGTGATGGGAAAACCTCGCCAAAGAGGTGGCCGGAGGTGAGGGAGATGACAGATGGCAGTTAAGTCAAGGGGTGTTTTTGGGTTTTTGATAAAGGGATAAAACCTAGGGAACTAAGGGAACCTATCTACCTACTCTAACTGGATGAAGGGGGTAGAGTCCACACCAGCGTTGGCAGGTCGGCAACAGAGAAGATGAATTCTCTAGAGGGGGACGGTGATGAAGACAGAGGTCTGGGATGATGGGGCTTTGACCGGCCACCGTCTGAGGAAGAAGGGGAGGATAGTTGTGCCTCCAATTTGACGGCTGGGGCCACAGATGAAGGAAAACGAAGAGGACCGCCAGAGCTTGATCAGAGAGGGGTCAGAGGTAGGGTTTAGAAGAGGTTTTTGGCCCCAAACCTAACTAAGGAGATAAGGCCTGCATTGGGCGTGCTTTTATAGGCCCTAAGGAGGAGTTTCAAGCTTGGAAAGAAGCTTGAAAGCTTCAAAGTTTTTGTGCATGTGGGATACCCACATCTCCCATGCGTTCACTTGGGAGATTGGGAAAGACTTAGGGTCCAAGGCCGAGTTTGATTAAAAGAGAATTCCTCATGGAATCTTTGGCTCAAATCTAGGACTGATTGATTGAGAAACGAGCGAGAAAATCTCGCTTGAATCCTACTGGTGAGGTGCATCTATTCCTAATGGCGGCAAGGACCTGGATATGAAGAAGATGAAGAAGTTAGGGGGGTCCCTGAAAGGATTTCAAAAGTTAAGGGTATGTGTGTAAGAGAAAAGAGTAGATAGGATCAAAATACAAACTTGGTCAAGATGATCTTGGATTAGGCCCAAATTTTGGTACAAACCTAATTTGGACCCAAGGAAGCTGATGGTGAAGTCGGATTTTGGTTTTGACCATGTTTGACTAGGAAAATTACATAGAAATCCAAATTAGGGCAACTTTCCATCTGAGACTATTTTAGGTCAAATTGGATTCCAATAGTCAAAGAAAGCATACCAAAACCTTAAATAATATTTTCCTATGATTTTTAAAAGGTTAGGTTAATTTTATCCTAACTAGAACCTTAGTTATTTAAGCGAGTCTGTTTTTAGGGTTTCAGATGTCATTTAATTCTCGAAATGCATGAAAACTCGTTTCTGTCTGCGTGAACCCACTTATTAGGCATTTATGACCATTTGAACTTTAATTAACCTCTGGGAAACCCCGAGATTGCTCTGCATTTAGGATATTCTATTTAAACTGTAGTTTTACCCCTACTTTCATGTTTGTCTCTCAGAATGGATTTGTAGTGAATTATGGCCTTTTGGTGGTTATGCAGGAGCATTTATCTGTTGATTATGACTAATTAAAGCTAGATATGGAAAATGATGACGTTATCATTAGCTACAAAGCAAGATTCAAATCTTAAAATTCACTTTACAGAAATTTAATCTTGCTTGAGAAACCATTGGTTGTGCACATGCACACGAATTTATCATTAAAGCCATAACCCAATTAAGGGCCCATCACATTCCAAAAGCATCATTATCCCAGGCCTTAAATAAAATTGAGTAGACATTGGCCCTAGGATTCATTGAGTCTATTTCATGGTATTCTCCTGAACGCATTTCGAATTAGTGACAGCTACTTGCTTCAAAAGGTGTTAAGTTAGGAGGCCTGATTGTCAAACGACTTAAGTAAGCAGATGTTTAGCATAATTAGCGATCCTCGTGACACGCTCCCCCTGCTTTGCCAGCCCAACTTTACCACCTTCGGGAGTAAGGACAACATCAAATTCGTCGTGTGGTCAGAGTCTATTTTTGAAGCATAGGTCCTTAGGCTACCCAACTTAAGGATAGGCTTGTATTTTTGTGCTGTAGGGCTCCATTTTTTTTCCCCTGGTCCTTCCGACTTACTTCCAGTGCATGCTTGGAAGGAGGTCATTGAATCCTCACTTAGAAGGACCTTTAGATCATTCTCGAAGGTAGAACTTGAGCAGTTGGACCAATTGTAGCAGATGCAGTAATAGTTCCAACGGATGAATGGTCAGGGCGCTTGGCCCTTGAAGGATTTCTATGATCCTTCAAACTATAGGGAACGTCCCAGCGTCATGATTCCCACCGAAGACGTAGAAATCAAGCCCCAGGTTTTAAGCCTGATTAAACATTTCCATGGGCTTAGCTCTGAGGACCCATTCTAGCACTTGGAAGATCTAACCACTTTGGTTCAGACCACCAAAGCTAGGAGTGTGAACGAAGAACAAATGATCATGAGGTTTTTTCCCCACCCTCTCAAGGATAAGGTCACACATTGGTACCAGACCATTGGAAGGCCAATAGAGACTTGGACTGCTCTTAAATTGATTTTCCTGAAGAAATTCTTGCCAATAAGATGACCAATGCTTTGTGACGGGCGATTACCACTTTCACCTAGTGGCCGAGAGAACCATTTCATGGTGCCTAGGATCGATTCCAGGATCTATTATGGAGGTGTCCACGCCACAAGGTACTGAAATGGCAACTCGTGCAGATATTTTACCACGGGTTGATAGATCAACTTCGTAATCATGTAGACGCTTCCTGCGAAGCCAATTTCCTCAACAAGGATGCAGATAGCGCATATGACTTGCTTGAGGAAATGAGCAAGAATTCGATAAATCATGCCTCCATGGAGACTTTCAACCGATCCCAACAACCCAAGTCAAATGCTAATGAGATTCAGAACTCTCATTCATTTGACATGGAATTGATTTGTAATAAATTAGATAAGGTGGACCTGGTTGCAAAAAGGATGGAAGAGTGGATGTCTGAAAATTCAAGAAACCCTTCTACACCCACTCAATCCCAGAGTTTAGGATTCCATTCCTCAAGAGCTTCCATGAGGCGAGAGTTCGTGAACCAACTTGAGTTGGCTCAACCTATGAGCTGGAATTTCTCAAAACCTTATGGGTTCAAAACTAGGGCCTTTGTTCCCAGTTTTTCTGATCATTCCTTATTTCCATCCTCACCCTATGAGGATGTGCATGCGATACAGGAGAATGCTAGGCCCAACCCATATTCCAACACTTATAACCCAAGTTGGAGGAACCACCCTAACTTCTCCTGGGGAAATCAGGAGCAACAAACCCAGATACGACCCAATAACTATGCACCTCAAAGACCTATGGGTCAGGATCAAGTATACACCCAGTTGCCCCCGAGATAGGTTAATCAGCCATCTTGGAATGCCCAACAATCCGCAAGGTAGGCCGATTTAAATTGACATATGGTAGAAATGCAAGGATTTATGCTCCAGCTTATGCAGCAAATGAAGACATCATTGGACAACTTGTAATCCGAGCTTATTGCTAATACCTGACAGCCCAGATATCTACCATCTCAACCCATACCCAACCCCTGCAATGTACAAAATCAGGGCAATAGAGCCCAAGGGTATGAGAATCAGAGGGACCCGCATGCACATGCTCAGGTAGTTGAGTAGGGACCTTCTTCCTCCTCTTCTAACCCTGGTTATCTGGTTAATCAAGCCCCTCCTATCTTCCTTAACCCACCCCAAGACTCAAACCCATATGTGTCTACAAATTCTGTCACCTTGAGGACGGGAAGCAAACCCAGGACCCTGAACCACCTTCTTCTAGTAACCAAAACCCTGGTGAGCCTGAAAGAAAATGGGAAAGTTGAAGAAGAGAACAAGACTCAAGAACCTGAAATTGAGGACACCACCCACATCCCGTTCCCTGTGGCCTTATTAAAAACCAAGAAGAAGAAAACCCTAGGCAGCAACGAGGAGCTCCTGAATATATTCAAGAGTGTAGAGATTAATATCTCACTCCTCGATGCTATTAAGCACATCCCGGCTTATGCTAAGTTCTTGAAGGATCTATTTACTCGAAAGCGCAAGCCAAAAGAACCCACCCCGAGGAAGGTGATACTCTCCGAGCAGGCTAGTTCTGATATCCTGCAACACCTTCCTCAAAAGAAGAGAGATCCAGGTGCCCCCTTGATTTCGTGTGTTATTAGGGATTACACTTTTGATCGGGCACTATTGGATCTAGGTGCATCCATCAACCTAATCCCAACTTCTCTCTATAAAATGTTTGGGTTAGGTGAACTTAGGCCAACCTCAGTAACACTACAATTAGCGGACCATTCGGTCACCACACCAAAAGGCGTTATTGAAAATGTTATTGTCAAGGTCAAGGACTTCTATTTTCCTGTAGATTTCCTAGTCCTTGACATGGATGTACCTGAAGACTTGAGGAACAAGCCCATCACTTTGGGGTGTCCGTTCCTCGCTACCACCAAGGCCAACATCAATTGTGAGAGTGGTAGTATGGAGATCACCTTTGGAAATAGAAAATTGACACTTGATATTTTCAAGCCAATAAACAAATTTGAGGATTATGGATTTATTAAGGAACTTGAGGATCCGGATTTCAATGTTGAGACTTGTATGGCGATCAATGCACTCAAGGATTCTACAAGCATAAATGAGCCTAACCCACAACCCTCTGTGGCAAACCCGCTACACTCTAAAGAGGTTACTGATTTTGTTCACTCCCAACCTCTTCCACTGGACTGTCCTAATGAATCTTCATTAGCCTCCTCCTTACCCTCCATCCTAAACCCACCCCAGCTTAAACTGAAACCATTGCCTGAGAATTTAAAGTATAAATTTTTAGGACCTAAGAAAATGCTCCCCGTGATTATTAGTGCTAAACTGACTAAGGAGCAAGAGATGAAACTAATTAGGGTCCTAAAGATGAATAAAGAAGCAATTGGTTGGACCATTCATGACCTTAGGGGGATCAAGCCATCTTATTGCAATCACTAGATTTACATGGAAGATGGATCCCGCCCGTCTCGTGAGATGCAAAGAAGATTAAATCCCAATATGCAAGAAGTGGTCAAAAAGGAAATAATCAAGTGACTTGATGTAGGTATCATTTACCCAATTTCATATAGTCCCTAGGTTATCCCTATCCAGATTGTTCCTAAGAAGGCAAGGATAACTGTGGTGACCAATGAGAAAAGGGAATCCTTTACCACTCGTTCAGCTTCCACTTGGAGAGTTTGTATCGATTAGAGGAAGCTAAACATAGCCACCAAAAAGGACCATTTTCCTTTGCCATTCCTTGATCAAATCCTGGAAAGGTTAGCTGGGCAAAAGTATTTTTACTTTCTGGATGGTTATTCAAGATATAACCAAGTCCCTATCCATCCCAAAGACTGGGAGAAGACAACTTTCACATGTCCCTACAAAACCTTTGCATTCCATAGGATGCCGTTTGGGCTTTGCAATGCACTCGCGACTTGTCAAAGTTGCATGCTTGCCATCTTTTCTGACATTGTGGGAGCTTGTCTTGAGGTGTTCATCGATGATTTCTCCATTTTCGGAGATTCTTTCGAGTCTTGCCTAGCTAACCTGGAATTGATCCTCAAGAGATGCATCAAAACAAGACTGGTCCTTACCTGGGAAAAGAGCCACTTTATGACTCAAGAAAGCATTGTCTTGGGTCATGTGGTCTCTAACCAGGGTATTGAAGTTGATAAGGCTAGGGTGGATGCTATCTCTAAACTTCCTCCACCCACATCTGTGAAGCAAATCTGATCATTCCTTGGTCATGTGGGTTTCTATCGGAGATTTATTAAGGACTTCTCGAAGGTAGCTTGACCCTTGAGTAACCTTCTGGCCAAAAGCACACTATTTGAATTTGATGAATTGTGCTGCAAGGCATTTGATTTATTGAAAGCGGTAGTCACCTACACCCCGGTGTTGCAACCACCAGTCTGGACAACCCCATTTGAGACTATGACTGATGCTTCTGATTATGCAGTCGAGGCTGTCTTGGGTCAAAAGATAGATAAAAAATCTTATGTTATCTACTACACTAGCAAGACTCTAGACGGGGCCTAGAGGAACTACACCATTACTGAAAAAGAATTGCTAGCTATAGTTTCTCTTTGGAAAAATTTAGGGCTTATCTCTTAGGTTCTCATGTCATTATCTATGTCGACCACTCAGCCTTTAAACATCTCTTGGCCAAAAAGGATGCCAAGCCCCAGCTCATTCGCTGGATTCTTTACTTTAAGAATTTGATCTTAAAATCAAAGATAAATCCGGGGTACAAAATGTAGTGGCAGATCACCTATCGAGAATCCTAATTGATTCATCTCATCTAGATATCCCAATTGCTAACACTTTTCTAAATGAGACTATTCTTGCAATCTCGGGCATTCGAACCCCCTGGTTTGGAGATATCTTCAATTATTTGACCATTGGTCAAGTCCCCCAGGATTGGACCAAGCAACAACGAAATAGACTTATATCTGAGGCCAAATATTATTTTGGGACGATCCCAAGTTGTACCACATCGACGCTGACCAGATTATTCACCGATGCATCCCAGAAAGTGAGTTCCAAAGTATACTTGAATTCTACCATACATCTGTGTGTGATGGACATTTTTCCAGGAAAAAGACGACAACAAAAATTTTGCAATTAGGGTTCTATTGGTTGTCTTTGTTTAAAGATGCCCAGGAATTCTCAAGGTCATGTTCCCAATGCCAGACACTGCTGGCATCAGGAACGTGGCCAAGAGAGACATGATGCCCCTAAACCTGATACTTCCTATTAAAATCTTTGACGTTTGGGGCATCTATTTCATGGGACCCTTTCCTCCTTCATTTGGACAACAGTATATTCTGGTTGCTGTGGATTACGTATCCAAATGGATTGAGGCGACTCTCACCCGAACCAATGTCCATAAAGTGGTCATTGGCTTTGTTAAGAAAAACATTTTTAGTCGGTTCAGGATTCCTCGAACCATCATCAGTGATGGTGGCATGAATTTCACTCACGCCCAGTTTAGGAATCTACTGGCAAAATATAGGGTGAATCATCGATTTCCACACCTTATCACCCTCAGACAAACGGACAGACCGAAGTCTCTAATAGGGAGATCAAAAACATACTGCAGAAAATGGTTAGGCCTGATAGAAAGGATTAGACCCAAAAGCTTGATGATGCACCTTGGACCTACTATACGACGTACAAAACACCTATCGGTATGTCTTCATTCTGTCCAGTGTTTGGTAAGGCATGTCACTTACCCACTGAAATAGAACACTGGGCATTTTGGGCCATGAAGAAATGCAAATTTGACCTAGAGTTAGCTGGGAAGACTAGGAAACTCCAACTATCTGAGTTGGAGGAGCTTAGAAATGATGCCTACGAGAATGCCAGAATCTTTAAGGCAAGGACCAAATCTCTTCATGACCAGATAAGTTCCCGTAAGAGCTTTAAGCTGAACCAGAGGGTCTAGCTCTTTAATTCTCGACTTAGGCCTTTTCTTGGCAAGCTTAGGTCTAAGTGGAATGACCCATTCATTATTGATCGGATCTTTTCTAATAGAGCTGTTGAAATATCTGACCCAAAGATGGGTAATTCCTATAAGGTCAACGAGCAACATCGCAACTATATGTTGACCATGTTCTCCCTGAACCCATCTCGGACAAGGTTGCTATGACCTTGACCTAATCTCTTTTAGCCAGACATCGCCAAGCTGAAGGCAATAAACTCAGCACATGTATAGGCTGTTTTGAAGCTGACCGGATTTTCATGGAATACAGGTGATATTTTTCCTATTCTGTCCTCTTTCATGCTTTTATTTTACAATGAGGACATTGCATTAGCTAGGCATGGGGGGATGGATACTTTATTATTTGATTAGTTTGTTAGTTCCATAACAGTAGTTTCCTGTTATTTGAAAAAAAAAAATAGAGAGAAAAAAAGAGAGAATTAGGAAAAGAGAACTTAAGCATTGGAAGTTATTAACTTTAGGAAGTGACATGATAGGACCTGAACACTTAGATTCTTCAGGTCTTCAAGCTTAATCAGCTCGGGTGTCCACTAAAATGTGGACCTATTTCTCGACTCCTCACTACATTAATGTTATTTTAACTTAGTCAATAAATTGGGGTGATAAGTACATGACTTATCAACCCACCCTCTGATTTGGGGGACTTATAGTCTAAGCATTTGCACACGTTTTGCACTGACTCACTCCTCGACGGTTCTAACAGAAATTGGGTAGCTAATGAACCTTCTAAGGTGGTATGGCTGGTTAGTTGTCTTAAGTAATAGCCCATTGGCTGGTTGTCCAGAGCTCAGCCATAAGACCATTCTCCTTTACTATTGCCTTTAGGTAAATCTTAGATCAGGTAAGCCACCTACTTAAAAATAAAAAAGAATGATGATAAAGAAATAAAAATAAAAAGAAAATAGAAAAAGGAGAAAAAGAAAAAGAAAAAAAACACAAAGAAATGGGCTGTTGTCATGGAACAGCACGAGTATGACTGGCAAGTTGTCGTGGGTAATAGCCTATTGGTCGTTTGTCTAGATCCCAGCACATAAAATGCACAAAAATTCCAAAACACTTAAGGAAGAAGCGAGGAATTAGAATAATTTGGGGTTGCCCTTATGTTGACCCCACAAAAATAAAAGTAAGGAGAAAGCTACCGATCTGACAAATACACCTTTAGTCAGCATTTTCCTTGTCAAGATCACCCAGGGGCATAGAAACCCAAAGTCCATTTTAATTACCGTTGAGTGAGTCGATCACAATTTTCACGACAAGATGCTTAGTACTTAGAGTCCTTTTCAAGTCTTGGGTGGGTTGGGTAGCCGTAAAAAGTTACCCCGAAACTCTCAACTCCAAAATCAAAAAAAAAAAAAGAAAATAAGAAAAAGTAGAAAAAAAATGTATCTTCCATTTTCAAAATAAGGCAAGGACTTAGGCAGTTTGCATTTTGGAAGACACCCGGGCACTGTTGAGTTTTTGTAATTAGGTCCTTAGTTGAAAATTGGTCCAATCGACACGAAAATTGGTTTGATCCGACATCCATAGCATCCCCTACAAGCATCTGAAGATAGACGACCCAATGATGCCACGTGGCATCATTTAGGTCACACAAGGGACTCCCCGCTCGCACTGAAGGACACCCTCACCGCTTCTCCACCATTGGATGAAGATCTTGCAGCTGACAAAGTGCCACGCCTCATTAGGCTCACGGCCATTGGATGAAGATCCAATGGCCACGAGTGCATGCATGCGGGTTCATTCGCATGACCATCGACGGCCATAGCATGTTGAAACGAGCGTGGTTCCCATGTCAAGGATGAGCGTTCGAATCTCACTGAGGCGTCCTCTCCGTCGGAATCAAAATTCGACTGTCTAATCGAAGATGAGTGGCATCAAAGATGGCGACGTGGCGCTCTTAGCATCGCACGATCAGTACACATCTGATAAGCGCGAATGCGTGCCGAATAACACGCGTAATGCGGGCGTGATCCGAAGCGTCTTCTCCCGCACAATCAAGGCCCTTCATCTGCCATCCAAGGGTGACGATCCATGCCACCGTGGCTCAGCGAGCGCCAGCGGACGCAAGCTATGCACGCCAGTGAGTGTGAGATCAAGGGCCAACACAGGACTAGCACGATTGATGTAAACACATTTACACTACTTAAAATGTCTATTTATGCATGTTCTTAAGCATAGGATTGCATTTCATGATATAAATATTGCATAACATGCATCATCTCGCATTTAGAGTAGTTTGAATAAAATGGAGGTTAATTGTCTCCTTTTATGTGCTTGGACAGGGCAAACATTTTATCGGGGCCCCAGATCAAAGATCCAACCGTATGGATATGATCAGGGCGACGATTGGAGTTCAACGACTCCAAGATCGCCCTAATCAGGCATCCGTAGCATCAGATAGAGATCGGGGAACCCTAGAAGATTAAGGGCCAGGATGGTGTAAATCCGCACTTCAGATGACAAATCTGACCGCACAGATGAATTCGGATCGACGATCTCATCCCAACAACACAAAAATCGAGTCAATCCGACATCCGTGGCACCATTTACAACTTCCAGAAGATGGACGGCCAAGATGGCACCACGTGGTGCCATATCAGCCGCCCAAACGGCCACTGGCATTTTGTGAAGGCCCCCGCCCGATCGCTTTCCACCGTCAGATGGAGATCCAACGGTTGTGGCCACCCGGCACTTAAAACGTGCGCTCGACCATCCGCACCCAGCAGCGCAGCGGTCGAGCGCGCTTACGCTAGCGCGGGGCGCAAGTTCGAGCCGCGGTGAGGGGATTGGAGGCGCGGGTAATTGAGGCGCGTGGAGCGTCGGATGGAGATCGTGTGGTCGCGGGTGCCTGATAGCACCGACGCGCGATTGGATGCCCCGCGTAACACGCAATCGCACGCGTAGGCGGGCGGGTTGCAGCGGGCGCGGACGCGATTTAAGCCGTCCGATCTCGCGATCGGACGGCTAAAAAGTGCTGGACGTGCACGAGCATTGAGGAGCGGGCAGCCGAGGAGGTGAGCGTGGGCGCGGCGGCGACGGCCACGTCGGGGCTTTAGTGACGGATTTATCCATCACTAAAGACCCCTTATTTATTATTTTGAAGTTGTAATGTACATTTTGCCCCCACTCCTTGCAACTATAAAAGGAGACCCCCTCCATATGAAATTCTCATCCCTTCTTTCTCTTCTCTACCTCTCCAAAGCTCAAGAGAAGCTTGTCCCACACCCGGGATGCTTCTCGCGAGATAAAGTCCAATTTTCGTTCCCCTTCGGAAGTGGATCCCGCAACGACGATGGCGTGCTGCTCCATTCCCGTTCTTTCGCTTCGTCCTCCTTCGTCCTGCTTCGTTCTCCTTCGTCCAGGCGTCGTCCCGTCCGGCTCGTCCTCCAAGCAATCGTCGAGGAGGATAATTTCTCTCTCCCATTCTTATTTACAGCTTTTCTAGTGTAGAATTTTCTACTTTATAGTGTAATTGATTTTCCGCATTCTAGTGTAACTTTTATAAACTATTGAAATATTGAATGCATGTTCTCTTTCTCTCTCTCTCTCTTTCTCTCTCTTTCTCTCTCTCTCTCTCATAGTTTGATAGCCCCATTGTAATTATAATGCCTTGCTTAAAGAAAATCCTAAAAAAATATAATTGCGAAAATAGATCAACGTAGCCTCCCTGTGTTTGACCCGGAATTATTTTCGGTATAAATTTTATTTGTTGAACACGAATTCTTCGCTTTCGAACTACAACGACAGGTTTTCCAAAACCAATCTCGTTAGCGTAGGTTCGTACACGTTCAATATTTTGGCGCCGTTGCCGGGGAGGCAACAATTTCTGATCTTTTCTTCGCATTTCTTACACTTTATTTATTTTCTAACTAGCTTTCTATTGTATCTATTGTTTTGCAGAGACCTCCATCAAGGAATCAACAAGCGGTAGACTGGAGTAAAGTGCAGTTGAAGACAACTGTTAGTGCTCCCCCATTCTTTCCCCCTCCATAGATTTCATTCGCCACATGAAATCCAAATTCCAATTATCCTAGGTGCTTGCATAAATCCTTGGAATAGTTTGGTTGTTTGGATTTCCACTCACATTCATTCCACCTTCGTTCATAAAAAAAAAATAACAAAAAGATAATCTTGTGGGGTAATTTCCAACAAACACACAACACACACCCACATTCAAGGCACTTAATCAACTTGATTTGTTTTCTACTCAACCGGGTTCTGATCTATGGAACCGGTACACATAAAGCAACACATAACAGAGTAGAAATCATTCTAGGTTAACCATCTTTGAGTGCCTAACTTAGTGGTGCAATTGTGGCCAATTGTTTGAGTTGTTTGGGCCGCACCATTTTATTTAAAACCAACTCATCAAGTAGCTCCTCCTTAGGGTTTTCAATCTAGGTATATTCCAGGCACTCCACTTTCTTTCTAATGTTAAAGGAAAACTATCTTCACCCATGTTTTACAACTTGGTTTGCCTAGAAACTTCATTGCAATTCACCTAATTTGAAACCCTAAAAGCTACTTAAGCAAGATTTGAACATTAAAATTCACGCATAATAAATAATCTTGCTTGACAACCCTGGTTGTGCATGCACTTACACAAATTTTCAATCAATCATTAAGGGCACAACCCATTGTAAGGGCCCATCACATTCCATAAGCACCACAATCCCAGGCCTTAATAAAATTGAGTAGACGTTGGCCTTAAGGTTTGATTCGCTCTTCAGGGCTTAGTCTGAGATTGTTTTTTATTAACCTACTTGTACTAATTAATCTGATGTCTAGCTAGGGGAGTAGCGTCAAACGACCGCGGCTGGGGGGTACACTAGGAACCGGAGGCGAAAGCCAAAGGAAGAACCTTCTCCCCAGTCCCTCCTTCTAACTGGTTGGATTAAACAGACGCAAGTAGAGTAAATCACTTACAGTCTTAAAGCTGGTTTTGGGAGTCAGTAGATCCTTAGGCTACCCCAATTAAGGACAGCCTTGTTTTGTTGTGCTGCAGGGTCCATATCCCCAGTCCTTCCGACCTTCTCCTAGTTTATGTTGGGAAGACGGTCATTGAATCCCCGATTGGAAGGACCATTAGAACATTCTAGGAGGAGCAAGTTAGATTTTGGTCAATTTGATCCCATGGCCGAACAACAGCCTCCTCTGCTTGAAAATCCACAGGAAGATTTAGAAGGCAGCTGGAACAAATGCAGAGAATGCAAGAATGGTTCCAGAGAATGCAGGGCGCTCAGCCTTTGAAGGATTTTTATGATCCTTCGAATTACGGGGAACGTCCGGTGTCCAGATTCCAGCCGGTGACGTAGAAATCAAGCCCCAGGTGTTAAGCCTGATTAAACATTATCATGGGTTTGGCTCCGAAGATCCGTTTCAGCACTTGGAGGATTTGACCACTTTGGTCCAGACCACCAAGGCTCGAAACGTTAACGAGGAGCAAATGATCATGAGGCTCTTCCCCCACTCTCTTAGGGATAAAGCCGCCCATTGGTATAGGACAATAGGAAGACCAATTACAACTTGGAATGAGTTGAAATCGGCCTTTCTGAAGAAATTCTTCCCAGTCGGTCGTACCAATGCTTTGAGACGGGCAATCACTACTTTTACCCAGCGGCCGAGGGAGCAGTTTCATGTGGCCTGGGAGTGATTCCAGGACTTATTGCGGAGGTGTCCACACCACAAGGTGCCGAAATGGCAACTCGTGCAGATCTTCTATCATGGGTTGAATGAGCAACTCAGAAACCATGTGGATGCTTCTTGCGGAGGCAATTTCCTCAATAAAGATGCAGATAGTGCACATGATTTATTTGAGGAAATGAGTGAGAATTCAATTAATCATGCCTCCATGGATACTTTTAACCGGTCCCAGCAACCCAGATCAAATGTCAATGAAGTCCAGGACTCTCATTCATTTGATATGGAATTGATTTGTAATAAACTTGATAAGGTGGACTTGGTTGCTAAAAGAATGGAAGAGTGGATGGCTGGCAATTCTATGAACAACTCTCAATCCACTCAATCCCAAAATTCGGGACTCCATTCCCCACGAGCTCCTTCTGGACGGGAGTTCGTGAATCAACTCGATGTGACTCAATCTATGAGTCAGCATTTCTCTGAACCCCATGGGTTCCCAACTGGGGCCTTTGATCCCAGTTTTTATGATCCTTCCCTTTCTTTCTCGCCATCCTCACCCTATGAGGATGTCTGTGCTGTACAAGAGAATGTTAGATCCAACCCCTACTCGAATGCCTATAATCCAGGTTGGAGAAACCACCCTAACTTCTCTTGGAAAAATCCGGGGCAACGGACCCAATTTCGACCCAGTAACTATGCTCCACAACGTCCAATGGGTCAGGGTCAAGTATATACTCAGTTGCCTCCGAATCAGGTCAATCAGCCAACTTGGAATGCCCGTCAACCCGCAGGGCAGGCTGATTTGAACCGTCAAATGGTAGAGATGTAAGGATCTATGCTCCAGCTTATGCAGCAAATGAAAAACTCGCTAGACAACTTGCAATCCGGGCTCATTGCTAACTCTCGTTAACCCGGATCTCTACCATCCCAACCCGTACCCAACCCGCGAAACATTATAAATTCGGGCAATCAAGCCCAAGGGTACGGAAATCAGAGGGACCCGCATGCACATGCTTAGGTGGTTGAGCAGGGTTCCTCATCTTCTTCTTCTGCTAATCAACAATTCATGATCAATCAAGCCCCTCCAATCTTTCCTAACCTTCCCCAAGACCCAAATTCTTACGCTTCTGCAAATTCTGTCACTTTGAGTGGTAAGAAGACTCAGGATCCACAACCACACTATTCTGATCTTTTGAATCCTGAAGAATCTAAGGAGAGAAAGGAGAATTCTATAGAAGAAATCAAGGCTCAGGAACCTGATTCCAAAGATCTGACTAATGTTCCTTTTCCTGAAGCCTTAGCCAAAGCAAAGAAGAAGAAGTCTGTTGATAACAATGAGGAGCTTCTGAATTTATTTAAGAATGTTGAGATCAATATTCCGCTCCTTGATGCTATCAAGCACATACCGGCTTATGCAAAATTTTTAAAGGAATTATGTACACAAAAGCGTAAGTCGAGAGAATCTGTTCCGAGGAAGGTGGTACTCTCTGAGCAGGCTAGCTCTGTTATCCTGCACTACCTCCCTCAGAAAAAGAGAGATCCTGGTGCTCCTTTGATTTCTTGCGTTATCGGAGATTACACATTTGATAGAGCACTTTTGGATCTCGGTGCATCCATCAACCTAATCCCGACTTCTCTTTATGAGAAGTTTGGGTTAGGTGAACTTCGACCAACTTCAGTAACGCTACAGTTAGCGGACCATTCGGTCACAAACCTGCGAGGCGTTATTGAAGATGTCATAGTTAAGGTCAAGGATTTCTATTTTCCTGTAGATTTCCTTGTCCTTGACATGGATGTACCAGATAATCTGAGGAACACACCCATCATTCTAGGGCGTCCGTTCCTGGCTACCGCAAAGGCCAACATTAATTGTGAAAACGATAGCATGGAAATCGCCTTTGGGGACCAACGAATGAAATTGGATATTTTTAAGGCGATAAACAAATTTGAGGATTGCGGATTTATTGAGGAACTTGATGACGATAATGTTAATATTGAAACTTGTTTGACAGTTTCTTCAATTGAAAGTTCCTCTTTGGTTAATGAATTTGACCCGCAACCCTCTGACCTGACATCTTCGGAAGAGGTTACTGATTTTGTTCACTCAAAACCTCTTCCTCTTGTTGAATCTTCAGCATCTACCCTACCATCAATCATTACCCTACCCCAGCTTGAATTGAAACCATTGCCCGAGAATTTAAAATATCAATTTTTAGGACCGCAGACTACGCTCCCTGTGATTATTAGTGCTAAATTGACAAAGGAGCTAGAGATTAAATTGATTAAGGTCCTAAAAGAACATAAGGAGGCAATTGGTTGGACCATTCATGACCTCAGGGGGATCGAGCCATCTTACTGTAATCATAGAATATTTTTGGAAGATGGATCCCGCCCTTCTCGCCAGATGCAGAGGAGATTAAATCCAAATATACGAGAAGTGGTCAAAAAGGAAATCATCAAGTGGCTCGATGCAGGAATTATTTATCCAATCTCTGACAGTCCCTGGGTAAGTCCCGTTCAGATTGTTCCAAAGAAAGCTGGGATTATTGTTGTGACTAATGAGAGAGGTGAATCTGTCACAACTCGTTCAGCTTCCTCCTGGAGAGTTTGTATTGATTACAGGAAGTTGAACACAACCACTAAAAAGGATCATTTTCCCATGCCCTTCATTGATCAAATCTTGGAAAAATTAGCTGGGCAGAAGTACTTCTGTTTTCTTGATGGCTACTCGGGATATAATCAAGTTCCTATCCATCCCGGGGATCAGGAAAAAACTATTTTCACCTGTCCCTACAGAACCTTTGCTTTTCGTAGGATGCCTTTTGGGTTATGCAATGCACCTGCGACTTTTCAAAGGTGTATGCTAGCCATATTTTCCGACATGGTGGGAGAGTTTATGAAAGTCTTCATGGATGATTTCTCTGTTTTCGGAGAATCATTTGACTCTTGTTTGGCTAATTTAGAAATGATTCTTAAGCGATGTATCAAGACACGACTGGTCCTTAGCTGGGAAAAGAGTCATTTCATGACCCAAGAAGGCATCACTTTGGGTCATGTAATCTCTGAACGGGGAATTGAAGTGGACAAAGCTAAGGTTGATGTTATCGCTAAACTTCCTCATCCCACATCTGTTAAACAAATCAGATCATTTCTTGGCCATGTGGGATTTTATCGAATATTCATCAAGGATTTTTCGAAGGTTGCTCGTCCTTTGAGCAATCTTCTTGCCAAAGAAACGCCGTTTGTTTTTGACGAATCATGCCGGAAGGCATTTGATTTTCTGAAAACGGCAGTCACCTGTGCTCCAATTTTGCAACCACCAATTTGGATAGCCCCATTTGAGATCATGACCGACGCTTCTGATTACGCGGTCGGGGCTGTCCTGGGTCAGAAAATTGACCGAAAGCCCTCTGTCATTTACTACGCTAGTAAAACTCTGGATGAAGTCCAGAGGAATTATACTATTACTGAAAAGGAATTACTAGCTATAGTATTTGCTTTGGAAAAATTCAGGGCTTATCTCTTGGGGTCTCATGTTATTGTTTATACCGACCACTCGGCCTTGAGACATCTCTTGGCTAAAAAGGATGCTAAACCCCGGCTTATTCGTTGGATTCTTCTTCTTCAAGAATTTGATCTTGAAATCAAGGATAAAGCCGGGGTACAAAATGTGGTAGCGGATCATTTGTTGTGACTCCTAGGTGATTCTTCTTGTCCGGATATTCTGATTGCTGACACTTTTTCGGATGAAACCATTCTTACAGTTTTAGGTGTCCACTCCCCATGGTTTGCTGACATTGTTAACTATTTGGCCGTTGGTCAAATCCCCCAGGATTGGACCAAGCAACAACGAGATAGACTCAAATCTGAGGCCAAATACTACTTTTGGGAGGACCCTGAACTGTATCGCATCGGCTCTGATCAGATTATTCGCCGATGCATACCGGAGAATGAATTCAACAGTATACTCGAGTTCTGCCATGCATCTGGGTGTGGTGGACATTTCTCCGAAAGAAAGACGGCTGCAAAAATCTTGCAATCTGGCTTCTATTGGCCGTCTTTATTCAAGGATGCCCAGGATTTCTCAAGGTCATGTTCTCGATGTCAGGCACTCGGGAGCATAACTAAGAGAGACATGATGCCCCTAAACCCTATTCTTCCTGTCAAAATTTTCGATGTTTGGGGCATCGATTTCATGGGACCCTTTATCCCTTCATTTGGACATCAGTACATTCTTGTTGCTGTTGATTATGTGTCCAAATGGATTGAGGCAATTCCCACTCGAACCAATGACCACAAGGTGGTCATCAATTTTGTCAAGAAAAATATCTTCAGCAGGTTCGGGATTCCGAGGGCTATCATCAGTGATGGTGGCACTCATTTTACTAATGCCCAATTCCGAAATTTATTGGCCAAATACGGGGTTAATCATCGAATTTCTACACCTTACCATCCCCAAACGAATGGACAAGCCGAGATCTCCAATCGAGAGATCAAGAACATTCTGCAAAAAACGGTTAGGCCTGATCGTAAGGATTGGACTCAAAAGCTTGAGGACGCTCTTTGGGCCTATCGTACGGCATATAAAACGCCCATCGGCATGTCTCCATTTCGTTTGGTGTATGGAAAGGCGTGTCATCTACCCGTAGAGATTGAACACAGGGCATTCTGGGCAATCAAACAATGCAATCTAGATTTAAATCTAGCTGAGAAGACCAGGAAACTCCAACTATCTGAGTTGGAGGAGCTTAGAAATGATGCTTATGAGAATGCCAAGATCTACAAGGCTCGGGCCAAAGCTCTACATGATCAAATGATTTCCCGCAAGAGCTTTGAGCCAAACCAGAAGGTCTAGTTATTCGATTCTAAACTTAAGCTCTTTCCTGGTAAACTTAGATCTAAATGGAATGGCCCATTCATAATTGATCAGATTTTTCTAAATGGTGCCATTCAGATTTCTGACCCAAAGACGGGTAACACCTTTAAAGTCAACGGTCAACGTCTGAAGCCTGTTGTTGACCGTAATCTTCCAGAACCCGTTTCAGACTCTGTTGCTCTAGCCATTCTGTGACTTCTTTGGCTGGACTTCGCCTAGCTGACGGCATTAAACTCAGCAATTGTACATATGATACAAGGCTGATACGAGCTTCATATCCAGGTGACATCTTTCATATTCTACCCTCTCTTTCATGTCTTTTTTCAATGAGGACATTGCATCAGCTAGGCATGGGGGGTGGATTCATTCTTGAATTATTTGGTCAGCCTTGTGAAATCCATGTAAATTGTTTCTCTTCTTATAAAAAAAGAAAAAAAAATTAGGAAGGATTAGTTGGACATTAGGACTTTTCAATCCTAAGAAATTTTACATTAGGATCTGAACACAAAGACCCCTCAGGTTTTTGGACTTAATTAGCCTGTGTATCCACTAAAATGTGGATTTGTCTTTGAGTCCTTGCCATCTTAATTCTATTATAATTGGAATAAATAAGTTTGGGTGATAAGTACACGACTTATCAACCCGCCCTCTGATTTGAGGGAATTTTGAGTTTTAAGCATCTACACACTTTCTTTGCACTGACTCGTTATTCGGTGATTCTAACGGAAATTGGGTAGCTAATGAACCTTCTAGGGTGATATGGCTGGCAAGTTATCGTGGGTAACAGCCCATAGGTAGGTTGTCCAGAGCCCAGTCACTGGACCTTTCTCTTTTTGCTGCCTTTAGGTAAATCTTAGATCAGGGAAGCCACCTACTTAAAAAAAAAAAAATCAAAAAGAAAAAGGAGAAAAGAACAAAAAGAAATAAGCCACACTTCGCCACACGAGTATGGCTGGCAAGTTGTCGGTGGTAACAGCTCATCGATCAGTTGTCCAGAACCCAGCTCAGAAAATGCACTAAAAATTCCCAAAACACTTAGGAAGAAGCGGAGAAGTAGAATAAACCGGGGAGATATACACTGGATTCACCCTTGTGTTGACCCCGTTAAAAAAATAATAAAAGTAGGGAGAAAGCTACCGGTTGTAAAGATACACCTTTAGGCAGAATTCTTTTTGAGGTCACCTAGAGGCGTAGAAATCCGAAGTCCGTTCTAATTGCCGGTCAATGAGTCTATCACAAATCACAATAAGATGCTTAAAGCTTAGGGTTCTCATCAAATCTTGGGTAAGTTGAATGGCCGTAGAAAGCCACTCTTAAACCCTAAAATTTGAAAATCCAAAAAAAAATTAGAAAAGAGTAGAAAGAAAAAGAAATTTTTTTTTGAATAAGGTGAAGGCTTGAGGCGGTCTGCATTTTGGTTGATACCCAGGCACTGTTGTGTCTTTGAAAGTTCAGTTCCTAAGTAGACAATTTCTTAATGATTGAAAATAACTCAGGTCCAAATAATCTAACCTAATTCTTTTATAAATAACATATAGTTTTTGCTAGGGACTAGCAAAAGATAGGCATGGGGGTATGATGTAAACACATTTACACTACTTAAAATGTCTATTTATGCATGTTCTTAAGCATAGGATTGCATTTCATGATATAAATATTGCATAACATGCATCATCTCGCATTTAGAGTAGTTTGAATAAAATGGAGGTTAATTGTCTCCTTTTATGTGCTTGGACAGGGAAAACATTTTATCGGGGCCCCGGATCAAAGATCCAACTGTATGGATATGATCAGGGCGACGATTGGAGTTCAACGACTCCAAGATCGCCCTAATCAGGCATCCGTAGCATCAAATAGAGATCGGGGAACCCTAGAAGATCAAGGGCCAGGATGGTGTAAATCCGCACTTCAGATGACAAATCCGACCGCACGGATGAATTCGGATCGACGATCTCATCCCAACGACACAAAAATCGAGTCAATCCGACATCCGTGGCACCATCTACAACTTCTAGAAGATGGACGGCCAAGATGGCGCCACATGGCGCCATCTCAGTCGCCCAAACGGCCACTGGCATTTTGTGAAGGCCCCCGCCCGATCGCTCTCCACCGTCAGATGGAGATCCAACGGCTGTGGCCGCCCTGCGCTTAAAACGTGCACTCGACCATCCGCGCCCCGCAGCGCAGCGGTCGAGCGCGCTTACGCGAGCGCGGGGCGAGGGTTCGAGCCGCAGTGAGGGGATTGGAGGCGCAGGTAATTGAGGCGCGTGGAGCGTCGGATGGAGATCGTGTGGTCGCGGGTACCCGATAGCACCGACGCGTGATTGGACGCCCCGCGTAACGCGCGATCGCACGCGCAGGCAGGCGGGTTGCAGCAGGCGCGGACGTAATTTAAGCCGTCCGATCTCGCAATCGGACGGCTAAAAAGCGCTGGATGTGCGCGAGCGTTGAGGAGCGGGCAGCCGAGGAGGCACGCGTGGGAGCGGCGGTGACGGCCACGTCGGGGCTTTAGTGACGGATTTATCCGTCACTAAAGACCCCTTATTCATTATTTTGAAGATGTAATGTCCATTTTGCCCCCACTCCTTGCAACTATAAAAGGAGACCCCCTCCATATGAAATTCTCATCCCTTCTTTCTCTTCTCTACCCCTCCAAAGGTCAAGAGAAGCTTGTCCCACACCCGGGATGCTTCTCGTGAGATAAAGTCCAATTTTCGTTCCCCTTCGGAAGTGGATCCCGCGACGACGACGGCGTGCTGCTCCGTTCCCGTTCTTCTGCTTCGTCCTCCTTCATCCTGCTTCGTTCTCCTTTGTCCAGGCGTCGTCTCGTCCGGCTCGTCCTCCAAGCAATCGTCGAGGAGGATAATTTCTCTCTCCCATTCTTATTTACAGCTTTTCTAGTGTAGAATTTTCTGCTTTATAGTGTAATTGATTTTCCGCATTCTAGTGTAACCTTTATAAACTATTGAAATATTGAATGCATGTTCTCTTTCTCTCTCCCTCTCTCTTTCTCTCTCTTTCTCTCTCTCTCTCTCATAGTTTGATAGCCCCATTGTAATTATAACGTCTTGCTTAAAGAAAATCCTAAAAAAATATAATTGCGAAAATAGATCAACGTAGCCTCCCTGTGTTCGACCCGGAATTATTTTCGGTATAAATTTTATTTGTTGAACACAGATTCTTCGCTTTTGAACTACAACGACAGGTTTTCCAAAACCAATCTCGTTAGCGTAGGTTCGTACACGTTCAACAATGATCAACGCACAAGATCGATGGCCAGCGAAGCTCAACGCGACTCGCTTCAGCAAGCGCCAACTTGCACGTGAGTTGGCTATAGCGACGAATGAGCGGGATCTACAGGGACATCTTGGACGTCATTAATTGTCCATGTCTGTTTTAGCCCCCTCTCATTCACTATATAAGGACCTACAGGCCCCCCTTGCCTACCCATCTCCACCCAGCTATTCCTCACCTACCCAAGAGCTCCAAGAAGCCTCCCAAGCTCCCAAGAGCTCATTCCCAAGCTCCACGGCCTCCTATTAGTGTAATACTCCCCTACTCCATTAAATATTTAATGTTACCCTCACCCCCTTCATAGGAGATCACAGAGTCATCCCCTTACCTCCATTCAGGTAGATGATCACCTCCACCTCCTCATCACCATTCCTATAGCTCGGTCAAGCAACCCTCTACCCGAATTCCTCTTGCACCTCATTCCCGACGTCCAGCAACTCATGTCCTCCATCCAAGCCGCCGCCAAGCTTCGTCCATAACAGGGAAAGGAGCGTGACCATCTCTTCATGGTACGAGAGGAAAGGATCATCTTTGTTGACATCCCAAGTGGAGCACCTGCATAAGAAGATAGAGACAATGGAACGTTAAGAAGAGGAAAGGGACCATCGAGAATGGGAGAGGGAGAAGAAGCTTGATGAGGTAACCTCCTAGTTGCAGGCGGCCACTCGTAGAATGCAGTAGCAAGATGAGCTATTACAACAGCAAAACCATCAATGGAACAAGCTGATGTCATATCTGCGAGGGAGTAAACCCAACCATTCAACGTTCTACATTCCTAGTCGTAAGGATGACGATAATGCTCATATACGTGGATCTAGGGCTGGCGACATAGGTAATGCAACATAGTGTATATTTTAAAACATTTCATATATACATTGTAATTTATAAACAAATTAGTTTATGTATATATATGTTTTATGTGCTTATTATGCTCTCTTTAGATTCTAATTATATGTTGTTAATTTTAGTTACATGTATATATGTTTACATGTACGTTGACGCTAATTTTAATTTTATTTTTCTTTTTAAAAAAATGTATATTTGGCGACGCTTGTAATTATTTATAACCGTTGACAATTTGAAATAGAAACAATTTAATAATCATTGCTAAAAATAGAATAACCATCGCTAATGATCGAAATTCCACTCCACACATATTGTGAAGCAAGAAATTGGCAACAATCACCCTTTTGGCAATGGTTTAATAATCGTCACAAAATAAAAATTAACTGTGGGCAATTATATAAAATCCACACCATTCAAAATGTCACCTATGAAATTGGCGATGGTTTAACAATTGTTGCCAAATGTCAAAATTTTCTCGCCATTACCAACATTTGCGCACAATTTCCATTTATGGCGACAATATGTAAGATTGTTGTTAATAGCATTCAACGATGGTTATTTAAATCCGTTGCTAAATGTTTATGATGATGATTAAAAATCATCACTAAATGTCAACAACCAAGACACTCGAGTTCGTGAAAATGGCGACACTATCCACATTATAACTGTTGCTAAAAGTTAACAGCGACACAACTTTTTGCGATGGTGTTTAGCGAAGATTTAAAAGCATTTGGCAATGATTTTGAATGATCACCAAAAGCCTTACTTCCAATAGTGACAAATAGGAAGTTTGCATATCTATAATGGATATGCACACAAAAGTTAAGCTTCTGATACTTTAATTGTATCTCTTTTCTTTTTATATGAAGCACTTTATTTGTTTAAGTATGGAGGAATGGAAGTTTTGCTATTATTGCTCTATCATATTTTTATAGATGCTAAATTGGTGCCTTTTCCCACACAAAGAAACCTCACCCGACACCTTGCCTAGGGGAGATGAGACTTTAGACGAGGGGAATAAGACAATTGGTGTCTGTATCCATGTTTTTGCTCTATAATCTGAGCCTTGTGCATATTAAAAGATATTCTTTTTTCATTTGATATTGAAATGGAATTGTGAAGGCTTCTACTAATTTGTGTTATAATTTTCATATGCGGATCCTTTTCGTTTAAAGGAGAATTTCGTTAACGAAATGTAAAGTTTCAGCTTGAAGATTATGCAAACAAGAGATAAGTAGGGGTGCACATAGGTCAGGTTGGGTTGGGTTGGGCCTAACCTAGACCCAACCCACACTTTGCAGGTTGGGATTTTTTTCAACCCAACCCAACTGTTACACAACTGAACCCAACCCACAGAATCATATTGGGTTGAGTTGGGTTGAGCGAGTTATTACTTAATCAAGGTTTATATTTGTTTCCTACATGTTTCATATATGTCTTTTCTATTTATTATCAAAAAATTTTCAACTCATAAATGACTTATATCTTATAACAAAGGGAATAAAATAAGTTAAAACTAAAAAGAACTTCAAAGAGAAAAAGTAAAGATATAATTTAAAAGTAATATAAACCCAAATAACTAGAATATTAATATTTTGCATGGTCGGTGAAGGATGGTGTGGGGTGGTGGGGGAGTTGGGGAAGGGGTGGTGAGGCATTGATTGAGGGATGGAACATAATAGCAGGGGATTAGGGGAGGATTGGCAGGGATTTGGGCCAAGGGAGGAGTAGGGTTAGCATGGTTTTTATTGAGGGGAGGAGCACCTTGCAAGGAGAAGCTACTAGAATTGATGAGTGATGTTGGCAAGGAGTAGATGAGATGACAATAGCAAAGGTGATGGGGGCCTAGGGTGGAGGTAGGGTTTTGTTTTGTTTGGTCGAAGGGGGAACAGGTAAGGTAAGGAAGGAAAGGGAATGAGGGGATGTGAAATTTTTGTTTTGGGGAAAAATTGATTTAAGAGGGATAGAGAAATATTTAATCCAACCATCTCTTACTTAGGGGTGTACACGAGTTGGGTTCAACCCAAACTAAACCCGAACCACCTCCCTTCACCAGAGCCACCGCCACCACCATCACCACACAACCCACCACCGCCACACCGACCATCCATCATCGTCACTACCTTCCCCTTCGCCTAGCCTAAGCCTACCAATAAGGCCATTGGCCTACTACCACCGATCCACCACCACCACTACACAGTCTACCACCCCTCACCAGCCATCCACCATCCTCTCTACCTTCCCCTCCACCCAGCCTATCACCAGAGCTGCTACCACCACCACCACCACCCCCTCACCGACCATCCTCCTTCACTATAGCCAATAGCCACCACCCCCTCCCTCAGCCATCCTCCTCCCCCTCTGCATTTCACTAATTTGGCCTAAATTATTTGAAACTTTGACATAGACATTCAAACTTCACTGCTTGAATTAGACATCATTATTTAGGCTCTCATCTAATTCTTTGTTTAGACAGAATTGAAAGACATCCACACGTACATCTTGATTGTTTTCCTCACTAGTAAAAAAATTATTTAGGTTCTCGTCTAATTCTTTGTTTTTAATGCCTACATCTTTGAAAAAAAATTACATGGATAGGTTAATCATCTTGTAATATATGGTTACTTTTCTATAAGAAAGAGGCAATTACCATTATACACTTATCAAGTTTTTTTTATTTTTACCTATTTTATTCAATTTTTGAGAAGATATAAATTATTTGAGTTTAAAATATTTTGTTACAAAGTATGAAAGATATAGAAAGTATGCAAGAGATAAACATATGTTTTGAGTCCTTTGACTCGTCAACAACCAGTTCAACCTGACCCAACTTGACTTGATTTTTATGGGTTGCGTTGGGTTGAAAAAATCCTAACCTAAAAACCATGGGTTGGATTTGGATTAAGTCCCAACTAGACCCTTGTATAACCCTACTCTTACTTCTTATCCTAACCACAATGCTTTTCAAAATAAATAAATATTAAAATATATAATATAAAAAATATATATTATCAGGTTGTATCGAGTTACAAGTTAGGTCAGGTTATGCCATCGGTTATTCAAGCAACTGACGACAAAGGTCGGTACTCGACCTACCATCAACGATTGGGCGACGCGGTGGTCATTAATATTTATCGTTGGTTTATTAAGCAACGACGAATATATTTTTCCCGTTGGTTATTAGAAGAATCGATCATGAAAAGCTGGTTAAAATTTGTTCGTTAAGAGCAGGAGGGATTTGTAACTTTGGTCATTGGTTATTGGAATAAATGACGGCAAAAGTGGGTAAAAATTACACACAAAAATTTTAGGTGTGATGATGCATATCCTTTGCCGTCAGTTGGGGGAATAAGTGATGGTAAAAAAAAGCATAAAATTTGCATGTGAAATTTGGGCAGGATTAGTGACTTATACCATTGGTTATTGGATTAAACGACCGTAAAAATCAGGTTAAATTTAGCAGTGAAATTTTGGGTGCGCTGGAGAGGGAACCGACAATACCATTTGCTGTCAGCTTTTGAGAGAACCGACGATATAGGTTCCTAAATCTATTTAGGCGCTGCAGCCTACTGTTCATCTTCCTCATCCAAACCCTCGCATCGCCCCCCTCGCACCAAGCACCTCCACGGCCACCTCCTCCTCGCGTCGCCCCCACATCCTCAGGTGAATCCTTGTCCTTGTCGTCGTCGTCCCCCTCCTCCTTCTCCTCCTCGCCCTCCTCCGCACGTCGCTCCCCTCCTCCTTCGCCGCAGCTCACCCTGCTCCTCCTCGTCCTCTGCTGGTCCTTGCCCTCCTCCTCCCCTGTTGCTCCTTGCCCTCTTTCTCCTCCACCAGCGTCCTCACCCTCTTCCTCCGCCAGTGCCCTTGTCCTCCTCCTCCCCGACCCAATGACGCCCTCCTCCTCTTCCTCGATTTTGACCCATCCTCCTCCTCCGCCTGTGCCCCCTCCTCCTCCTCTACCTGCACCCCCTTCCACCCTAGCTCCTCCCCCTCCTCCTCTGCCTACGGCCTCCTCCTCCCCAGCCCGCCAGCGTCGCCCTCCTTAGCTCCCCCCTCCTACTCCACTTCCTTAGTAGGCCCCCCTCCTTCTCCTCCTCCTCCTTGGTTTCTCCCCCTCATCCTCCTTGCCCTACTGCCCTCCTCCTCCTACCAACCCCGTCCTCTTACTCCTCCCCATCCTACTGCCCCCTCCTCCTCCTTGTCCTATCGGCCTCCTCCTCTTTCTCCTTATCCTACTGTCCCCTCCTCATCCTCCTTGTATCCCTGCCGTTGCCCGACGACCTCCTCTTCCTCTTCCCCCACTACCCCCTTCCTCCTCCTCCTCCTAGTGCTACCTATGCGGTTAGCCTTTCTCCCCCTCTTCCTCTTATCCTCCTCGTCCCCCTCCTGTCGCCCTCCTCCTCCTCCTCCTATTGTCACCGCTTCCGTCGCCTCAATTTTATAAGTTGTAAATTTTTGAATAATATGATAATATGTTATTTAATTAATTGTGTTTATGAAATTGCAAGTTATCGATGATGATCATTCTTGGAAGATGTAGTCATTGGAGGTATAATTTTAATATTTTTTATTTATTGTAATAATATTTTAGGCTTTTGTTAGATGGTGTGGCTTGTATGATTTATTGCGAATGTGGGGTGTGTCTACTTGTTTGATTGAATGAAATTTAATGTGGGGTGTGCCCACTTTTATGATGAGTATTATTTTGCTATGCAGGTTCATAGAAAACTGAAAATATAAGGGGAAACTTTGTCAATTTTTTTTCAAAATTATTTCAATGTTTAGTTGGGATTAATATATGTTGTTTAGGTTTGGTATTAGGTTGTGCATATGGTGCTTGGCCTAAGGTTTTAGGATTTGAGTTGGGAAAGGGTTATGGTGGTTGGGTTGGGCTAAGGTTTGGACATTTGGTTTGGATCAAGGTTAAGGTTTTATGATTTGATAAGGGTTTGGGTCAGGGTTAGGATTTTCGCTTGCTCTTGCCCTTGGTTTGCATGTTTAGTTTGGGTTAGGGTTAGGATTATACTTATAATTTGTTGTTTAATTAATTTTACTTTTGAAATTGTAGGTTATCAATGTTGGGTACACTTGAAGGCTTCAGTAGTTTGATGTGTATATATATATATACATTCAATCTTTTTAATTTAATTGAATGATAGTTTAGTTTTTTGGTAATTTTTTTTAATGTTTAAATTAGTTATTATTTAGATACACACACTTGCTAAAGAAGACATATGCACACGAGGCCAAACATTTGGTATTCTAACCCCTAGGGTAAAAGTCCTCCGAGTCAAATTGTGTCCAAATTACTCATCCGTCGAGACTTATGATCATGTTATATGAATAATGTAGGAAGTTTATGTATACCTCACTTACATGCATGATGCATTGTCTTTGTAGCATGCCATAAGACTCAATCGAGTTTAGTTCGGTGAAGTGCCAAACTAAAGAAGGTCCTTAAAGATTTGATGATAACTTAGTTTTGCTCGTTACATATAACCTTGTACGGTGAAATTTCGGTTCCTAAACTAATCTTATCTAGTTTCCTGCGGTACCCTTAATTGGATATTAAAGGAAATCTAGCTAAGGTTAGTATTGGGGGGTATATTGGAGAAGTGCGGGGAGATGCCGAAATTTCACCGCACTAAAGTTACATGTAATGAGTAAAACTAAGTTATCATCAAATCTTTGAGGATGAGCTATAAAGTGAAAATCTTAATCAACATATACATCATTCGGTCATTTCCCTTCCTAATAAATGATTTGTTTACATTAAAGTTTAGGTTATAATAGATAAATCTTGGATTGGATTGCGGGGTTCAGATTACACTAGATATAAGGATTGAGTAATTTCATTCCTGGATTGGGCCTTTCATAACGATAGGAAGATATTCAGGCAAGGAGATCAACTTGATAAGATCTTCTACCCATGCAGAAGATGTTTAAATAGTTCCTTGCATGATCGTAATACTGTGCTCAAGCACTGCATTTGTAATGGGTGGTAGCAGCATTACACTACTTGGATAGCTCATGGAGAGGAGTTGACTGAGAAAGTCATAAACAATGAGAACACTGTTGACCAAGAGATTGACGAGGAAATTACTGATAGTAGAGGTGAAGAAATAGTAGAAATGCTGAACGAGATGAGAGTAGGAGAGGATATAAATATAGATGAGGAAGATCCATTCAGTTGTGATCCGTTCTATGATGCTATTAAGGCAGCTGAGGATCCTATTGCTGCCGGAGTTACAAAAGTGTTAAAGTTGTCATTTCTGTTAAAGATGTTATAACTGAAGGTTATGAATAAAGCTAGTGCTAAATTCATGTCAAAAATACTTCAGTTTATTACTGAACTGTTGAATAACCCTAATGGTTTTCCAGCTTCATGGTATGAGGCAAGAAAACAAATTCGTATGCTTGGTTTGGATTGTCAGAAAATTGATGCATGTCCGAATGACTGCATTCTTTTTAGAAATGAATTTGCAAATTTGAGTAATTATCCCGAATGTGGACATGAAAGATATAAGAAAGGTAAAAATAAAAGAAAGAGGAAACAACTTCAGAAAGTTCTTCGTTACTTTCCACTGACACCTAGGCTTTAATGCCTTTTTATATCAACTAAAATTGCACGGTGGATGACATGACACCAGGATTGTAAATCTCAAGATGGAAGAATACGTCATCCTACAAATTCGGAGGAGTGGAAGAGATTTGACAAAAGAAATAATTTATTCACTTTAGAAGCAAGGTGCGTGCGGTTGGGTCTTGCAAGCGATGGATTCAATCCATTTAAGAGTATGTACCTGACATACTCTATATGTTCAGTGGTAATGGTCACTTATAACTTACCTCCTGGTTGTGTATGAGTTAGTCATTCATTATGCTAACCCTATTAATCCCCGGTCCAAAACAACTAGGCAATGCAAAAGATGTTTATCTCTAGGTATTAATCGATGAACTAAACAGTTATGGCACACCGACGTGAAGACGTATGATGCAGAAAAGAAAGAATTTTACAATATGCATGCAGCATTGTTGTGGACCATAAATGACTTCCCGACATATGCAAATTTGTCAGGTTGGAGTACTAAAGGAAAGCTTGCTTGCCCAATCTGTATGGAAGACACTCATCACCTACGATTATCGGAAAGTAAGAAATTCTATTACTTAGGATATCGCATATTTCTACCTATTGAACATTGATGGCGAACGTCCCAATTCAGGAGTAAATTTGATGGCAGGACATGTTGGTATTCAAAGAAAAATCCCAAGAATAAACTTAGTATAGATTCTATTAGGTTGCCGAGTTAGGTTATAATGGAGATATTACAAGAAATTAGTGAGATACGGTTGTGTCGACCATTCAAACAAGGCCAGATGACCTCGAGGAATTCTAGGTTTCGAAAGAAAAGCATTTTCTTTATAAAGCTGCCATACTGGAAAGATCTTACAATACATCATAATTTAGATGTTATGCACATAGAAAAGAATGTGAAGGATAACAACTTAGACGTATTAAATCTAACGAATGATCCAAAGGATATGGTGAAAATAAGGAAAGAAATGGAGAGTTTAGGGATACGTCCGGAGCTGCATATTCATGAGGATGGTGGCTACTTCCTACCTACTATTTACAGCTTGAATCAAGACCAGAAGAGTAGACTGTTCTCCTTCTTAAAAGAAATTTGGGTGCCAGATGGATTTTCATCGCAGCTTTCTCATTGTGTGAATGAAGTGCAGAAAAAGATATATGCCTTGAGAAGTCATGACACTCGCATTTATATGCAAGTATTATTTCCACTAATGAAACGGGGGATACTGCCAAAGCCAGCTGTTGATTCATTCACAGAGATGAGCAGGTTTTTCAAAGCTATTTGTTCGAAGACACTACAAAATGATACGCTAGATCACTGGGATAAACAAATAGTTATTACTCTCTGTAAGATGGAATAGATTCTTCCCCCAGCCTTCTTCGATGTAATGGTTCATCTCACCCTGCATCTTGCAAATGAAGCCAAAATCGGTAGACCTATGCAATTCATATGGATGTATCCTGTGAAGCGATTTTTGAAAAAGCTTAAAGATTATGTTTTGAATAAGGTAAAGCTGAAAGGATCCATTGTAGAAGGGTATCTTGTGGAGAAATGTACAAATTTTACTTCCATGTACATGAATGAAATAGACAATCGCTTTAATAAACTTTAAAGGAACTATGAAGGGGAATACAATGTTAATGATGAAGAATGTTTGTCAATTTTTGATATCAAAGGAAGGTCGATTCTTCATACAAAGTACAAGGCAATTTCAGAAAATGACAGACGTTGCGCACATTTATATATTTTACAATAAATTCCTAAAATTGATCCATTTTATGAGGAATTCGAACGATTACCTCTTTCAAGGATAACTAAATTTGGCTTCTTAGATTGGTTTAAAAATCAGGTTAATCAATTGAAAGATGATAAGGACCCACGATGGGTACCAGATTTTAATGTAATTGCTGATTCAGCATTACATTATACGCATTACCACTCTAGATATATAGTAAATGGGTTCATATTCAAAATAAAAGAAATTGATGATAAAAAGGTTACACAACAAGCTGGGGTTGTTGTTGATTCAAATCTTTTCATCGGTCCAGATAGATATTATGGTGAAATTAAAGAAATTGTAGAGATTAACTTCAGATTTGATCGTAGAGTTGTCCTATTTAAATGTCAGTGGTTTGATGTTTTTAAAGAAGGCACCTATTTCAAAATTAACATGAAACATAATTTCTTGAGTTTAAATCGTAACTGTCAAATTCTTCAGTCTGATGAACCATTCACATTAGCATGTCAAGTAGCACAAGTTTTCTATGTCCTTGATAATTGCCAAAGGAGATGGGTTATACCTATAAGAACAGTACCGTGCAACCATTTTGACGTACAATCTGAAGCATGCCAAGAATTAACAGAAGAAGGTCATTTATTTATAACCGATGTTGACATCTAAGGTTAGTAATAATTTCTTTGCTTTATTTCATTTCTATTTAAATAAAATTCATATTAAAATTGAAATTTTTAGGGGCATATATATGTCATTACAAAGGGGGCATGGGGTGAAAATTCTTTAACAATATTTTTTTATGTTTAGCAAACTTTTTTCATAAATGATTTATACATTAATGATTTTTAATTATATTAATTATTACATTTTTTAGTTGTTACAGATGAAGTTGTTTAAGAAAAAACCCAATAAAAAGGTCCTCCTGAGACATAGCCCTCCACGCAGCCTGATTCGTCTCCTCAGGCTCAGCCACCCCCCCCCCCCCAACAGGCTCAGCCACCCCTTAGACAACAGGTTCAACCACCGCCCCAATCACATTTCATACAACCCAGGGAGATGGCACGTTTACTACATACCGGGGGGAAGGGAAAGAGGAAGGAGATTGCTCAGACCTTGCCATACTAAGTAGAGGATGATCCATATTATAGAGGATCAGATGAGGAGGTGAGGGAGGAGGCGGCGGGAAAGGAGGAGGGTGAGGAGGCAAAGGATGAGATGGCAGAGAGTACGTCTCCGGTTCATGTCGACCCCTCAGTGGCGGGCTCAAGTTTTGGTAAGAAATCATATACCTTTAAGAAGTAAATTACTTATATGTTTAAGAAAAATTTATTATAACTTCAAAAATATATAATGAATATGATTAATATTTACGCAGGTAGACTAGCAAGAGGACAGGGGAAGACAAAAAATCTAGATCTCCAGCATATCCCCGAGGGCGTGAGAATAATAATTTGGTTTAGAACCACAGGGGAGTCAGAGAATTACCCAGACTTTATTAGTCGAAAAGTCCATTGTGCCCATTTGCTACCTTGACTAGAGGAAGGTGCCTACAGAGCTGAAGAGGCAGTTCCTCCATTAGTTGGAGGTAATTTCATTTATAAAAGTTATTTCTTTTATAACTTTATCTTAAAATTATTATAAAGTAAGATTGACATATATTTTTTAAAATTAATATAGGCAAATTACGATTGGGGTGAGGACATCAATGCCTCCCGATATATCCTTAAGCATGCTGCCAAAATCCAGAGGGATTGGAGGACAGAGAGTAAGAGAAATGTAAGAATTTTTAAACATTTACATTTTTATTATATACATAATTTCTTATATTATTTCTAATAATTTATATTTGGTATTTAGTTTTTCTCGAACAAGAGTTCACCCAAGGAGGCAATGAGTGATGCTCCTCCTGATGTCATGCCTGACAATTGGAAGAAGGCATGCGAGCATTGGCTAAATCCAAAGATGGAGGTTAGTAAACGATTATAAATTATTCTATTAATTTCATATATCTTAAATTCATAAAAAATATTATTATGTATATGTACAGGAGCAAGCAAGAAAAATAAGGCCAATAGGGCTAAAGCTTTACCACAGACCCATTGTTTGGGTCGAAGGAGTATTGAGACGGTCAGGAGTCGCTACGTAAGTGTTGAAACTACTTTTCAGTTGAATATTACTTAATTTTTATGTTCTCTTAATATAATTATATCATTTTTATATTTTCAATCCACTACTCATGATGGGATAGAAATGAGTATGATGGATATATATGAGGTCACTCATAGTAAGGCTACAGTTAAGGGTGCTCATAAGTGGATTCATGTGTCATACCAGGAGAAACATGTAAATTTCGTAAACTCAAAAAATATTTATAACTTTCCATATATATATTATAATAATATTTTTTAATACATGTAGGAGCAAATGGTACAGTTAGTACATCCCCCACTGACGAGACCTCCGACAGTGTCCACCAACCTTTGCAGCCAGAGGACGCATTTAGGAGAGTGATGCCACCGGATCATGGTGGTTTTGTTCGTAGTGCGGGGAGGGCACATACGTTATCTGCCTGATATAGGAGGAAAGGTGTCGTCTCATCTAGTGTCGTCGATCAGTTGCATCAAAAAATCGACACACTACAGAGACGAGAGGAAGAGAGGGAGAAGAGAGAGACATATATGAAGAGTCAAATGGATGCCATGCAATCACAGATGAATAAGACAAATAGTAAGATTGAAAAGCTTTTAACCCTTCTTCTGAAGAAGGGTCAGTCAAGGCATTCGTCTTCATCAGATCCCATCATCCACAGATGAGACGACGATGACATGGGTGGAGCTAGTGGCAATGGGCTAGCTGCATAGTGATATTTATACATTTTCTTTTCTTATGTTTTTCATGTAAATATTTTGTTTCTATTTTATGTAAATTTTTCATTTTCAAACTTTTTATGTACTAGACTTTTTATATTTGTCCAATATAAACTTCTCTTCATTAGCAAGTCTTTTAAGTATATTTAGTATATAGTCCCATCATTTTGTAATTTCCTTTTCAAAAAAAAATTCATACATTTGCCATCGGTTATTTAATTAACTAACGGCTTATTGGTGATGGGAAAAATATTTTTCCCGTTGCTTCCAAGACTAACCAACGGCGAAAATGTTCTTCGCGTCACATATTTTCCGTTACTTAAAAGGAAACTAATGACAAAAATATTTTTGTCATCACATATATGCTGTCAGTTATAACGAAAAGCGACAGCAAAAATATTTTTGTTATCACTTATATAACCGACAGAGAAACTTCAGAAAAGGGCACGTAAAGGCGGGAAAATGTGACGGATGAATGCCGTTGCTTGACAAATAAGTGACGACAAATACACTTACCGTTGGTTTTGAAACAACAGCGAAACATCCAAATCGACCTTTAGTGAACACTCTTTTTCCATCGATTCTAAATAAACTGATGACAATTGCATTTTTCATCAGTTTTTAACCGACATCGAAATGGCCAATCCGTGATGTGGTAAAACACTATTTTGACGTTGGATGTGCTCGAAAATTGATAGGAAAACAAAACAGTGACAATCATAATGACGTCCCTTAATGGAGTCAGTTAATAGGGTTTTGCCACTGATTTCTAACCAACGGCAAAAGTGGAATATGTTGTAGTGGTTAGTTGAACCTTAAACCCAACCTAACCCATTGCGGGTTGGACTCAACCTATGTGCACCCCTAAGTGATGATTCCTTCATTTAATTCTTCCTGGATAATTCATTTATGAAGGATATTTACAATTTGGATCTTGTACTACTGCTGCTCTCTTAATTTTTCAGCCTTGGTTCTATTTTGATTAATGAGGATCAATTGGATTGGCATTTTGGATATTAGCTTTGGCATGAGGAACTATTTCGATATGATCTACAACCTAAGGATATTTTGTTAGATTTGAGCCATTTGACTTCATGTTTGGAGATTTGGAAGTATGCATATCCATGTTGGATATCTACACAATAGCTAATTTTTCCTTTTTCTTCCTATGATCACTCAGTTTTCAAATCATTGTTGGAAGATTATTACTTTGGCAAGCTGGCTACTATTGTTGATTATTATTTTTAGATTAGAATTTTAGTTAACAACTAAAGGATGCTTTTGGCCTTGAGATTTTTTTAGGAATGGCTTTGAGATCTTAAACGTGTGTAGATCCAAAAAGGATGTGCACACATGGGTTAAGTCATGCCCCTTACTTTAAGATTTCTCTAATTATTAATGCTTTTGAGGAGCATGTATAATTTGTAATTCTGGGTTTCTTGTTGTTGTTGTCCTTTATTGTTTCAACCATGGGTCTATTGTTTCTTAAAGGAAGGATTTAGCTTAGAATTGTTGATAACAACTTCAAGATGAGGAAGTGTGCACATCCAAGATCTTGGATATGCACACAAAAGCTAAGTTCCTTGAAAATTTTCTATTCTTTACCAGATTCATTGACATTAATTTTTTTATTTTGGAATTTGGGATTTTGGAATGCTGTTGAGATTATTTTGATATATTGTCAAATTCTATACTTTAGTTGATGTTGGATTGTACTATTTTGGTTGGGTGATAATTGATCTAAGATTGCTTATCAGGCTTTGATCAGTAGATGAGAAGATATCCACCTTGTATATGTGTCTAAAAGTTTAGTTCTTTTAGCACTTATATTATGAATTTTTGGAGACTTTATTTGGAGGATTTTTGTGATGGTGTTAGTGTTTGTATGTTTCAAATTAAAACTTTGAATTAGTCACGGAAATGAGAAGATTTGCTTGAAGTTTGGAATTTGGTCTTTCTATTGCTATTGGATTTCTTCATTTAGATGAGATGAGCTAGAAAAGTGTTCCAATTCATGTGTTCAAGTGATCAAATCATCCTTGTTAATGAGTCAAGGTATCTTAACATGATTTTCTCTGAAAAAAATTTATAGAATTCTATTTATTAATAAATTCTTGAAAATCTTCTCTTTCATGTCATGATCGATCGTTATTCGAGAATAAGTTGCTTTCAACCAATTATTAGGCAAATATGGAATACCAAGGATTTGTTAACTAAAAGTATACCAAGACTCCCATATATATAGGCAGAAATGCAATTTGTTACATAGTATGATGGATGTGCCCTACATGGCTTTAGACTTCCTTTACTGCTACTCCAGGATGTGCCCACCTCCTTTTATACTATGTGGCGGTTGTTGCCTCCTAAGAAATCAAGCCAAAGTCATGAGCTTAAGGTGGTACCATGCCTTCCAAAGAAGCTCACCATTAGCGATAATCATCTCATTATCACCTACCATTCATGCTTTCAAAACTCAAATCCACCTACTGTATACTCCCACTAGTCATATCAAGATTGCATAGGACAGAAGTAAGAGACATAATCTAGGAGAGCCAAGGGACTTTTAGACTGATTCATCTCTAACAACACTTTGCAAATATTGTAACAAAGCAAGTTCCAAAGATAATCTTCAACCAATGCAATGCTTAAGGTGAAGAAATTGATAGAGTTGGGAGTACTCATGGCAACTAAATGCAAATCTAGATAGTAAAATTATCACCAAAGAGGAATAATTTGATAGAGCAATTGGAGTTATAGGAAACGAGCCATATCAAACCAGAATTAAATGACCATAGGCTAGCCAAAAGGATTAAATGAAATCCCAATCTCTTCAAGTCCTCCATGTTACAATCTACATTCAACCTAAAAGTTGAAAAAAGAAAGATGAGCTTTTGCAAGTAAGTAAACCATGAATCAAGAACCCCAACCATGTGATGAGCTCACAAAAGACTTGTTTAAGCTAAAGGATCTTGACATTTCATCTTCGATCACAAGAGATCATCATACTAGCTAGTGATTCTTTTGACGACCATTGGGTAGTAGGGCAAGGAAATCATACTAAAAAAATGTGGACCTCTCTATCCCATCATCTAATGTAGAGAGCAAACAAAAGATTAGGCTTCAAAGCGTACAACCACTTTATAATCCAACATATAATGTTAACCGTGGACATATGTTATAATCTTATATGAGCATATGTTGAAATAAATGCATATATATATATATATATATGAAATAAATAAATAAATAAAAATAAATGTATTTTCAATTATTTTGCATATATCAAAAATATTAAATTAAGCAAGTCAAACATGATATGGCAAGATTTAGAATAAAATAAAAAACAAAGAACATGTAATAGTATAAATAAACAAAATGAAAAGAGATTAGATTTTACTCCGATCAAAGTATCCATTAAGGATATCCCTTAGAGAAGGTATTGCCTCCCACAATACTGGTGTGTCGAGGTCTGACAAACTCCTTTCAGGATACGACGATCTACCTCGAAGATTCAATGCACTCCGATCTTGGACATCCTCAAAAATCACCTCAAAATAACGAAACCAATGCAATTTGGTTAGTTAACCAAATTTTCGATTGATCTACCAATTAATTTATTTGATCAATTAAAAACCTTTCGTGGATCACTCTCAACCTTGTGCAAGATCGACAAAATTGATTGAAGATTTTTCTACCAATCTCACGTCAAACGAATGTACCAAGAAAGAGAGATAAGAACGAGAGAGAGTGTGTGTGTGTGTGTGGAGAGAGAGGTTTTCTGCTCTTGTTGTGTGTTAAATGAGAGACCCCTCATGGCCCTTATATAAAGCCCACAACCCGACGTTTATGAAAATTCTCGTTTTATGGAAATATGGCAATTGATCGATCAAACTTAACTTTTTGGTTGACCAAATCAATTGATCGATTAAAGTAAATTCATTGATCTATCTTACCTATCCAAAGTGTAAGCTCTAAGTTCCAAATTGATTCTTACCCAAGCCTGAGTCAGACTGAGGTGGGGCAAAGTGCGCGTGCGTACGCACATGGTCCCCAGTCCCACCCTCACTCTTTGATACATAAGCCGTGAGAGACATAAGTCTTTTACACCTATCAAAAGATTTATCCACTTCTAGTGTAGAATAAAAGATCCTTCCTAATCTCACTGATTTTAGCATGAATTTTCAAGTAATCATATATTATTACATCCCAATTGATGTAATTAGACTCTCAAATCTAACAGCATATGCTTTAGTTCAACATTCCAAAACTTTTAACGAAATTAGATTAGTAAATCATATGAAGTATATGTTATAGTTCACTTAACTTTAGAAATGTTAACTAAATGTGGTAGAATAATTGTTAAATTCAACTTGGTAAGTACTTTTAACTTGCATGTGGCCATGAATGAATATCTACATGGTATTTTAGTCTGTTCACATACATGCATCAATTCTAAATCATTTCAATATTTCTATTCCTAGACCTACGTATAGATCTTTGTAAAGAGAAATCTCTACAAAAATCATAATAACTTAAAATATAATCCAGAGGACTGGTAGAAATCAATATAGTGGACATTAGTGCAATTTTTACTAACACCAAGAGAAAAAATGGTGTTGGAAACATTCATTGGATTTTAAATTAGCATTATAAAAATCTACGGAAATCATAATAACTTGAATTAAAATTTGAAGGACTTAAATATAAATCTAATAATAGATCCTATCATTTTTACTTCCTAAACATTCCCCCTGTGGCACAAAAATGTGCAACTTAAACCCATACCCTTAGTAAAGAAGTCAAAGCTCCACATCAATTGTGCAACATTGATTGTGGAGCTTCGTCGAAACAGAAATTATATAAGTAGTACCATTGAAGCCCGCGGGAACAGTAATATATATGAACAAGTTTACGCACGGGGCTTCATCTATATGTAGAAGGGTTTGTATCATCTTGGTTGAGATTCTTCTTTTTACGGGAAATTTGTAATCATGCTGCATATGGCTGGCACTATATATGACGAACGGCAACGTATGCATCAACACATGTACGATGAACAAAAAGGATGCCCATCCATGAAAAGTATATTTCATGTCGTCAATGTGATTATAAAGACGCCCTCCCCACTCATTTTGCAATAATTACTCCAAAAATCATACTATATTAAAATTTCTGAGAACCAATTTAGGTGTGAGCGTTTTCAATATTTATTTTGTATTCATTAATTAAATTGAACCGTAGTAAATTGGCAGGACCTTTGATCAAAACCCGTGGAGACCCTACCCTGACGATGTACAGGATAACGAGTAGCAAAATATACGTTATAATATATGTTATAGCGTGTGATCTTCATTTATATCTTTAAAAAATAATAAAATAATATCAATTGAAAATCAAATATATCCATTAAATATCAAAATATATATATTGAAAATAAAAATACATCAATGTATTTTATTTTTTATCAATATAAAATATTTTTTTATTATAAAAATAATTTTTATTAATAAAAAATTATTTTATACATCAACTAAAATATTGCAAAGTGATTTAGCATTTTCTCTCGTTCGATGTATTGCAAAATTTATTATAACATACATTTTTTTTTTTTTTTTCATCAATATAAACTGTGTGAACGATGAAACCCTACCCACTATGTCATGGGGGTGAACTACAGTGGAGACTCCACACATGATTGCGAAAATCACGCCTCAACATCAGCTGAGCAAGCTCCCACACGGACATTTAAAAGTTTTTCTCAAATGATCTTCGATTTGGGATTAGGCTTTTTTAACAATCTATGGGTATGGGGCTTAACGTAAGTGAGACGTACCCCCTAAAGTCTAGTTTACACCAGCTTTAGGAAAGGAACAAGTAAAAAAGGAAGGGAAAGGCAAACAAGGAGAATGGAAAAAGTGAAGGAGAGCTTGGTGTGGTCACAAAACACCAAATCCAACCATCATTAATCGGATAATATCGTCAAGTGTCAACATCGATCACAGGCCCCAACCCCGATTCGACGCCTTAAAGCACGGATGCGGTTTCCACTGCTGATCACTTCCTCTTTTTACTTTCTCTGCGTTGCTTTGTTTCGTGATGACGTTTATCTTAGGTGGGGATAAATAACTTACAAATTTATCCTTTTTAGTCAGTGGGAACTCAAATTTGAGGACCTCATCCTGTTGCTTTGTTTGCTCCCTTGAGAAGGACGGCAGGCAATAAATTAATTAACTAAGTCGATCGAGCAACAGGAGCGCCCACACCAAGTGCGCCTCCCCATAAGTAGTTTTATGGAGACGTGATATTCAATTCAGATGATAAGGAACTATTCTCCTTTTTTTTTTTTTTATGAAAATCATTTCATTCACTCAAGGCCTAGATAGAAAATCAAGTTTTTTAGGCAACCAGCGGTATAAAAAAGAAAACCTTGATATTAAAAGCAAAATCTCACCAAGTTCCTTTAGTACTAGGTAGTCTAATCCTCCAAAACAACCAAATTGCTCTCATAAATGTACATTCCCTTAAAAATCCTATTCTTCCATTTCCACACCACAAAAGTGGAAAGACACATCTAAGATTGACATTCTTTTCACAAGAACAATCCTTAGTGGTAGAGCACCTACAATCACCTTCCATAAAAAAAGTTTGGTTTTGAAGCTAAATTTTATATCTCCCATAATTTTTTACAATACCCAACCTCCCTCTCCCCTACCACCTCATTCAAACCAAATTACTATAACATTAAATTTTCAGATCTAATAGAGAATAATCCCTTTGGGTGGGATTTCCATATTAACTAATCTGATCCTTGATGAATAGGGGTAGAAATCATAGCATGAGCCAAGGTAAGTCGAAAATTGTTTCCAACAATCTCTTCATTCTAACCAGACCTATCGCTATGCATCAATTCAGCTACCCTAGATAGCTACATTGCTGAGCTATCCGTAGAAATAATAGCTCCAACCCATTTCATTAACCACTGATCACTCCAAATGTTTACTTTTTCTCCATTCCCAATAAGCCAGAGAACATGATTATAGAGTATATTCTTTATTTGCCTCAATGCTTTCATGAAATTTGAATCTGTTGGTCTGGAAACATATTCCCAAAAGGATCCACCAAGAAAATATTTTATCTTCAACAAAGTCCGCCATAGACCCCCCTGATCTTCACACAAAGACCAACTCATCTTCAGCAAAAATGCTAGATTTGCTAACCTCATAGATGATAAGGTGTGGCTCATCATAGCTAAAATGTCTAAGTTAAGCTAAAAACTAGGTTAAACACTATCTTATTAACATAATAAATGGGCTAAGTGTGGAAATTAATGAAAATGACCTAAAACATCAAATTTATATTAAAAATGCATAATTAAGTCAATTTATGAGATACTCTATTCATAAATACAAATTGGTGATCCAAACGTAAATTGAACACATTTTTGAGTTCATAAGTATAAATCAAGGGTAAAATCAAATCTAATATGTTCAATTAGCATTCCATCAAAATCTCATAGCATTTGGATATCACTAGAAACTTGCATTTAGTTGTTTACATATAGGTCCTTAGTATATAACATTCGCTTAAGCTTAAAAACCACAAGGACCTATTTGAAGGATTTTTGGACTACTCTATCATAGAACTCATCACTTATGGTCTTCTACACAACATTTCTACCCCTTCACTTCAGGGGCTGATGGGAACACCATCATAAACCCTAACTGGCCACTTTTAGTCAGGTTTGATGGATAAATGCTCCCACATAATCATCTGAGGGTCATAATTCCATAATATTCTGATTTGATAAGAAAATAGGGAATCAGGATTAATTATATAATTTTACCATATCATGAACACAGAATAACCATGAGGTTTTTCAAGGGTAAATTGAAGGTCAGATGAGCATTAAAGACTAATAACTGGGTCCATACAGACAGAAACGAGGTTTAACACATTTCGAGAACCAAATCATAATACAAAACCCTAATTTCAGACACACTTAAATTAAAGAGGTTTTGGTTAGGATAAAATTTATATAAAACTCCTAAAATTCATAAAAAAATATTTTAAGAGGTTTAGTATCCTTTGTTTCATCATCCAAACCTATTTTGACCATATATAGAGTCTTAGACGGAAGTTTGCCCTAATTTGGATTTTTATGCAAATTATCCAGTAAAACTTGGTCAAAACTGAAATCCAACTTACCATTATATTCCTTAGATTCAAATTAGGTTCGTATCAAAATTTGGACTTAATCAGAATCCATCTTTACCTAATTTGCAATTTAGCCCTTCAAAACTCTATTTCTTACATTTAGCCCATTTGGTTTCAAAATCTTTGCATTTAGCCACCTAACTTCTCGTCATTCTCTTCAAAACGATCCCTGCCACCTTTAACAGTGTGAACACAAAGCTTGCAACCTTCAATCTGGGATTTCTCCCTGATTTCTCGACCAAATCCCTCCAAAATTGGAGGAATTGATCTTAAGGACTTTCCCAATCAGTTGAACAACATCTTGGACTTTGATTTGGACCGTAGAGCTCATGCAAACTCCATGAATTCAAGGATCTTCTTCCCCAAAATTTCAAGCTTCTTGAGCTTCTTCCAAGCTTGGAAGCTGCCCTTAGACTTTTAAGAAGAGCCCCTCTAGTCGATAAGATTTTCGCTTTTAGAAATAATATGTAAGAAAAATACGTCATCGCAATAAATAATATGGTGGAAAAACCCTCGATCAAAATCTAATAAAAGTATACTGAAAATGAACCATAAAATTAGGTTGTATCCATAGGGAGGTGCAACCAATAAATCACCAATATTTACAGTACATGAGTACATTGTATAAGGCTTAATGTGATGCAAAAATTAATTTGAGGATTAGTTGTAGCATCAAACCAACATGAGAATAACTTGAATCAGCAGTAACATAAATTACGGAGAATTAGAGGTCTGAGAAGCAATTACCCACAATATAAAACATTATATCAAAAATACTTTCTCTTCAACCATGATCATTTAATCTAATTGACCTCCTCCTATAGCAAAATAGGGAGGTTGATTCCCCTTGGCGTACACATGGAGGGAGTTGCTGCTGGTGGCATGGCTCATCGGAGGAGTCACGGCTCATCAGAGGAGTAGGGCCGGTGGAGAGGATCTCATCAGTGGTGGTGCGGTGGCTTGCGGTGGTCAAAGATGTCGCCGGCGATGAGGAGGAGGTGCTGCGGCGATGGGTTGTTGGCACTGTCGAGAGTCGCTGCAGGCGGCATGAGTAACATGAGGACGTCGGCGGCTGTGCGTGGCAAGTCATGCGCGTCTGCAGTGGCGTCAAAGAGGCGTTGACGCTGAGGAGGAGGTGGTTGCACAGTGGGTGGTGGTGGGTTCCGTGGAGTTGCAGAGGCTAACGAAGAAGAAGATGAAGAAGGAATAGTAGGTGGTGCTATTGGTGGGTTCTTTGTAGGTGTGAGATTGGGTGAGGGCGTTTGCTGTGGTGAATGGGTGAGGGCGGCTGCGGCGGCTAGAGGTTGGCAAAGAGAAGATGGTGAGGGTGGTTCTGGCGGTGGCACGATGGTTACAATGGAGGCTCACGGTGATGGGCCATGCGTTGTCACCGCACGGCCGGTCGTGGTGGGTTTGCGATGGCAAAGGAGGTTGTCCACAGTGCATGCTTGGATCATGGTCTACTCATGTTCCACGGTGGTGTTGGTGGAATTGGAGATTGGCCCCAATGTCAACCGACCTTCGCCACTCTCCCATCCCTCGTCCCTCCTCTTTTTAAGCACCTCTCAAGTTTTGTTTCCTCCCTCGAGATCGTCTCCAACAATCTCATCAGGTTGTTGTGAGGTTGCGAGATGCACAGCTTAACTGCGGGGAGAGAGAAGGTCGCGAGAAGCTCAGGGAGGCGATTGTGCATTCTGCAGGAATTCAGAGAAAAGAAAACAAAAAAAAACATATTGGGTTATGATGTAAACACATTTACACTACTTAAAATGTCTATTTATGCATGTTCTTAAGCATAGGATTGCATTTCATGATATAAATATTGCATTACATGCATCATCTTGCATTTAGAGTAGTTTGAATAAAATGGAGGTTAATTGTCTCCTTTTATGTGCTTGGACAGGGCAAATATTTTATCGGGGCCTCGGATCAAAGATCCAACCGTATGGATATGATCAGGGCGACGATTGGAGTTCAACGACTCCAAGATCGCCCTAATCAGGCATCCGTAGCATCAGATAGAGACCGGGGAACCCTAGAAGATCAAGGGCCAGGATGGTGTAAATCCGCACTTCAGATGGAAAATCCGACCACACGGATGAATTCGGATCGACGATCGCAGCCGAACGACACAAAAATCAAGTCAATCCGACATCCGTGGCACCATCTACAACTTCCAGAAGATGGACGGCCAAGATAGCGCCACGTGGCGCCATCCCAGCCGCCCAATCGGCCGCAGGAGTCCTGTGAAGACCACGCAACGTCTCCTCTCCGCCGTTGGATCTCGATCCAACGGCTGCGGTCGCGCGCGTTTAAAAACGTCCGCGCGACCATTTCGCCGCGTAGCGCAGCGGCTACGCAGCTGCGGGCGAAGCGGAGGTCGCGGGTTCGAGCCGCGGAGAGGGGGTCGAAGGCGCGGGCGAGCGGGCGCGCACGAGCGTCGGATGAAGATCCAACGGCCGCGCGCGCCCGATAGCGCCGACGCGCAATTGGACGCCCTGGTGGGCGCGCGATCGCACGCGGGCGGCGCGCTACGCAGCGGGCGCGGACGCGATCTAAGCCGTCCGATCTCGCGATCGGACGGCTGAGACGACGCGGACGTGCGTCTGCGTTACGCGCGCAGGTAGCCGAGCGGGCGCGCGTGGCGCGGCGGCGACGGCGATGGCGGGGCTTTAGCGACGGTTTTATCCGTCACTAAAGACCCCTTATTTATTATTTTGAAGATGTAATGTCCATTTTGCCCCCACTCCTTGCAACTATAAAAGGAGACCCCCTCCATACGAAATTTTCATCCCTTCCTTCTCCTCTCTACCTCTCCAAAGCTCAAGAGAAGCTTGTCCTACACCCGGGATGCTTCTCGCGAGATAAAGTCCAAATTTTCGTCCCCCTTCAGAAGTGGATCCCGCGACGACGACGGCGTGCTGCTTCGTTCCCGTTCTTCTGCTTCGTCCTCCTTCGTCCCGCTTCGTTCTCCTTCGTCCAGGCGTCGTCCCGTCCGGCTCGTCCTCCAAGCGACCGTCGAGGAGGATTTCTCTCTCCCTATTCTTTTTACTGCTTTCTAGTATAGATTTACTGCTTTCTAGAGTAGTCTATTCGTCCTCCGAGCGATCGTCGAGGAGGACATTTCTCCCTCCATTCTTTTAATGCTTTCTAGAGTAATTGTTTAATATTTTCTAGTTGTAACGAATGAACTCTTTTATGATTAATTTCTTGTCTATTCTACATCTCATTTTAATTTCCATGTGTAGTATTCTTTCTCTCTCTCTTACTCCCTCTCTCTCTTTTATTTGTTGTAGATACTTAGATAGTTTAAATTGAATTTCTTTGTGACAAAATAAAAAGAAACGCGAAGTTTTTAAATCAAACGTTCGCCTCCCTGTGTTCGACCCGGAATTCTTATTTCGGTATAAATTTTATTTGTTGAACACGAATCTTTCGCTTTCGAACTACAACGACGGGTTTTTCCAAAAACCAAACACGTTAGCGTAGATTCGTCACGCGCTCAACATTTTGGCGCCGTTGCCGGGGAGGCAACGCTCTTTGATTTCTCTTCGCGTTTTGTAACTTACAAATCATTTACCTCACTTTTCTCCTTTCTTATTGTAATTGCAGGTACTCTTTTGAGACAGGCAAAAGCGGTAGATCGGAGTAAAGTGCTGTGGAAGGTTTTGTAAGTTACCCCCCACCTCCCACCCATTAGATTTCATTTCATCACATAATAATTCAAACATCAATCAACCTAGGTGTTCTTATAAACTCTAAGGTTAGATTGTTTGTTTGACATCCATACTCACTCCAACCCCCACATTAAAAAAAGAAAAAAGATAAAAAAAAATCTCACAGAGGTACACAACCTCATCTGATTTTCTAACTCAACCGGTAAACCAATCTTAGGAGCCGGTACACACATCCAAACACATAATTGAGTAGAAATCAGATTGGGTAATCATTTGTGTGCCTAATTAGGTGGTGCATCAGGCCAGTTGTTTGAGTTGTTTGGGCCGCACCACTTCAAATAAAATCAACTCATCTAGTAGCTGCCAATTAGGTTCAACTCTTAGGGATCTACCAGGCACTCCACATTCTTTTTAAACTTTAAAGGAAAATATCTTCACCTGTGCTTGCAAAACCTGGTGTGCCAATGAAACTTGATTGAAAACACCTAAAGTTGAATCCTAAAAGCTACTAAGCAAGATTTGAACCTTAAAATTCACCACATCAAAAATAATCTTGCTTGAAAACCACTGGTTGTGCACGCACACACAAAGCAATCAATCATTAAGGGCACAACCCATTTAAAGGGCCCATCACATTCCAAAGCACATTCAAACCTAGCCCTAAATAAAACAGAGTAGACATTGGCCTTAAGGATTGGACTCGCTCTTCAGAACTCAGAACGAGATTATTTTCGATTAGTCTGTTTCTACTGTTCAATCTGATGTCTAGCTAGGGGAGCAGAGTCAAACGATCGCGGCTGGGGGGTACACTAGGAACCGGAGGCGCAAGCCGAAGGAAGAACCTTCTCCCCAGTCCCTCCTTCTAACTGGTTGGATTGAACAGACAGAAGTAGATCAAATCGTTCCTTTATCTCAAGACGGGTTTTGAGAGTCTGTAGGTCTGTAGGCTAACCCATTTAAGGACAGGTTTGATTGTTTGTATTGCAGGGCACCTTTCTTCCTCCCGTATCTCATGAATCCTTCCACATATTTCACGCATTCCCGCTCTTTCCCTCCTGTTGTAAATTATCCTCAACATGACGATTATCCCAACTCGTATTGTAATCGACCATCAGTTAGTTGGGATAATTCGGATTGGGGATACAATTCCGGACCCCCGTGTTTAGGGTCTAACCCTGAACACTTTGATTCTCAATTCTATCCTTCTCAGAGTTGCATCGATTATAGATCGTCCTCCTTTCATGAACAACCTAATGCGATCTACAATCAAGAAGGATACACTGATCCTTACCCATCCTCTGATTTCACTGCCTTTAGGTCATCTCCATCTTATGAACAATCTGAAATGATCTATTATCAGGATGGGTATAACGAATCTCAATTCGTTAATTCCTCTACATTGATGTCAAACCCGCCCAACCCTGAACCAACTCATTTGGTTCAGGTTAATCAGGTTCAAGATAGGGTTCTGGCTAACTTGAGGAATATCATTCAATCTTTAGAAGTTCAGCCAATACCTTGCATTGAGAGATTGGAGCCCCTGATTGAAATGATTGATGATTTAAACAAGTCTTTGTTGGATTGGCTCCAGGATGTTAAGGATAAGAACCCGGGTGAGTTTCTACTTGGGAAATTAGCGAAATTGAGGATGAGATTCGTGGTTGCTTTGATTCAATCTTGGAATAATTCCCAGGATGAACTCTCTTCAGGAAAGCCAATGACAGAACCCGCTCAGGCACCTGTTGGGGGGGACACGTGTTACGAACCTGACCAGATTGAATTAAAACAACCAATTAAGGATGATTTGATTTCTTCACCTGAAATCCCTGAGCCAGGTTACGAGGAAACGTATGTCTCCTTGGAACGCAAAGTGACAAATGATTTTGGGACATACATTGATACGGATCCTGATGGTGAAGATTCAAGTTGCAAAGTCTCACACGAGTTTTCAGATCACGATTTTTGTGAGACGATTGGGCCTGAGGAATCTGATAGATCATTTGATAGCCCAATAACTGAGGAAACTGATCTTATTAGGGCACACGATACAGATCCAGAATCGCATTTTCTGGAGGAATTAATTCAATGCCCTGATTATCAGTTACACCCTGTTGAGCTTATTGATGATTCTAATTCTGAGATAATTAGACCCAAGTCAATTTTGATTTTACCACATCATCTAGACTTGGAGATTTCAGACGGGGTGATGAATATACAAGAGGTCATGGAATTTGATATGCCGAATGAGGAGGATAGGAGTTGGGAAATTCTGATTTGGGAAGTCAATTTTGGAGGAAATGGAAGATTGAGTCGAAGGGTTCCTTTTAAACTGAAACCATCAAATCAGAACCCTTACGACATTTGTTTCGAGGATGTCAAACTCAAGCACACATTTAACGATTATCCTTTTGAGCTTCAATTCTCTGTAACCCGACATTTTGGCCTTGGGTTGCATCCTCACAAATCGCAGGCCCGACCCCGCTTGCATTCTGATTTTAGGTTTTGGGTAATTTTTATCCAGAACCTAAGATATTCTCGATTATGGGGTGTGGGTCTGCACCACAATCTGGTCCACATCTGTGGACCTCTGCTGACAGGTCAGAGGATTCTTCTGTTTATTCTAATTCTGACCTGCACATGTGAATTCTTCATTTCTTTTCTTTGTATAGTGTGCCTAGCTGAAGGCACTAAACTCAGCACATATACAGTTCTTTTTCATTTTCATCTCGGAGCGGACCCGATATCCACGCAATTCAGGTGCTTTCTACGCTTTTCCACTCTATTTTATGTCTTTTTAATACAATGAGGACATTGCATTAGATAGGCATGGGGGGGTGGATATTTATCTTTGAATTCATTCGTCAGCTCCGTAGATTTGTTTTATTATTAAAAAAAAAAAAAAAAAAAAAATCGAAATTAGGAAAGAGAATTTGGGTTTAAGAAAATTTTCGATCTTAAGAAATACTATATTATGGTTTGAACACAAAGACCCTTCAGGTCTTTGGACTTAATCAGCCTATGTATCCACTAAAATGTGGATTTGTTTTTCGAGTTCTCGCCAACCTGAATTTTATTATAATTGGAGTAAATAAGTTTGGGTGATAAGTACACGACTTATCAACCCGCCCTCTGATGTGAGGGAATTTTGAGTCTTAAGCATCTACACACTTTCTTTACACTGACTCGTTGTTTGGCGATTTTAACGGAAATTGGGTAGCTAATGAACCTTCTAGGGTGATATGGCTGGCAAGTTATCGTGGGTAACAGCCCATAGGTAGGTTGTCCAGAGCCCAGTCACTGGACCTTTCTCTTTTTGCTGCCTTTAGGTAAATCTTAGACCAGGGAAGCCACCTACTTAAAAAAAAAAAAAAAAAAAAAATCAATCAAAAAGGAGAAAAGAACAAAAAGAAATAAGCCACACTTCGCCGCACGAGTATGGCTGGCAAGTTGTCGGTGGTAACAGCTCATCGACCGGTTGTCCAGAACCCAGCTCAGAAAATGCACTAAAAATTCCCAAAACACTTAGGAAGAAGCGGAGAAGTAGAATAAACCGGGGAGATATACACTGGATTCACCCTTGTGTTGACCCCGTTAAAAAATAAAAGTAGGGAGAAAGCTACCGGTTGTAAAGATACACCTTTAGGCAGAATTCTTTTTGAGGTCACCTAGAGGCGTAGAAATCCGAAGTCCGTTTTAATTGCCGGTCAACGAGTCTATCACAATCACAATAAGATGCTTAAAACTTAGGGTTCTCATCAAATCTTGGGTGAGTTGAATGGCCGTAGAAAGCCACTCTTAAACCCTAAAATTTGAAAATCTAAAAAAAAAAAAAAAGTAAAAACAGAAAAAGAAATTTTTCTTTGAATAAGGCGAGGCTTGAGGCGGTCTGCATTTTGGCTGATACCCGGGCACTGTTGTGTCTTTGAAAGTTCAGTTCTTAAGTAGACAATTTCTTAATGATTGAAAATAACTCAGGTCCAAATAATCTAACCTAATTCTTTTATAAATAGCATATAGTTTTTGCTAGGGACTAGCAAAAGATAGGCATGGGGGTATGATGTAAACACATTTACACTACTTAAAATGTCTATTTATGCATGTTCTTAAGCATAGGATTGCATTTCATGATATAAATATTGCATTACATGCATCATCTTGCATTTAGAGTAGTTTGAATAAAATGGAGGTTAATTGTCTCCTTTTATGTGCTTGGACAGGGCAAATATTTTATCGGGGCCTCGGATCAAAGATCCAACCGTATGGATATGATCAGGGCGACGATTGGAGTTCAACGACTCCAAGATCGCCCTAATCAGGCATCCGTAGCATCAGATAGAGACCGGGGAACCCTAGAAGATCAAGGGCCAGGATGGTGTAAATCCGCACTTCAGATGGAAAATCCGACCACACGGATGAATTCGGATCGACGATCGCAGCCGAACGACACAAAAATCAAGTCAATCCGACATCCGTGGCACCATCTACAACTTCCAGAAGATGGACGGCCAAGATAGCGCCACGTGGCGCCATCCCAGCCGCCCAATCGGCCGCAGGAGTCCTGTGAAGACCACGCAACGTCTCCTCTCCGCCGTTGGATCTCGATCCAACGGCTGCGGTCGCGCGCGTTTAAAAACGTCCGCGCGACCATTTCGCCGCGTAGCGCAGCGGCTACGCAGCTGCGGGCGAAGCGGAGGTCGCGGGTTCGAGCCGCGGAGAGGGGGTCGAAGGCGCGGGCGAGCGGGCGCGCACGAGCGTCGGATGAAGATCCAACGGCCGCGCGCGCCCGATAGCGCCGACGCGCAATTGGACGCCCTGGTGGGCGCGCGATCGCACGCGGGCGGCGCGCTACGCAGCGGGCGCGGACGCGATCTAAGCCGTCCGATCTCGCGATCGGACGGCTGAGACGACGCGGACGTGCGTCTGCGTTACGCGCGCAGGTAGCCGAGCGGGCGCGCGTGGCGCGGCGGCGACGGCGATGGCGGGGCTTTAGCGACGGTTTTATCCGTCACTAAAGACCCCTTATTTATTATTTTGAAGATGTAATGTCCATTTTGCCCCCACTCCTTGCAACTATAAAAGGAGACCCCCTCCATACGAAATTTTCATCCCTTCCTTCTCCTCTCTACCTCTCCAAAGCTCAAGAGAAGCTTGTCCTACACCCGGGATGCTTCTCGCGAGATAAAGTCCAAATTTTCGTCCCCCTTCAGAAGTGGATCCCGCGACGACGACGGCGTGCTGCTTCGTTCCCGTTCTTCTGCTTCGTCCTCCTTCGTCCCGCTTCGTTCTCCTTCGTCCAGGCGTCGTCCCGTCCGGCTCGTCCTCCAAGCGACCGTCGAGGAGGATTTCTCTCTCCCTATTCTTTTTACTGCTTTCTAGTATAGATTTACTGCTTTCTAGAGTAGTCTATTCGTCCTCCGAGCGATCGTCGAGGAGGACATTTCTCCCTCCATTCTTTTAATGCTTTCTAGAGTAATTGTTTAATATTTTCTAGTTGTAACGAATGAACTCTTTTATGATTAATTTCTTGTCTATTCTACATCTCATTTTAATTTCCATGTGTAGTATTCTTTCTCTCTCTCTTACTCCCTCTCTCTCTTTTATTTGTTGTAGATACTTAGATAGTTTAAATTGAATTTCTTTGTGACAAAATAAAAAGAAACGCGAAGTTTTTAAATCAAACGTTCGCCTCCCTGTGTTCGACCCGGAATTCTTATTTCGGTATAAATTTTATTTGTTGAACACGAATCTTTCGCTTTCGAACTACAACGACGGGTTTTTCCAAAAACCAAACACGTTAGCGTAGATTCGTCACGCGCTCAACAGGTTATTTATGAAAATAATCTAAAAATAATGCATGAATATGCATGCAAGCCCTTATTTATAAACTAATCTATTTATATATGAAAGAATGCTATGTACATGCAAACAATAATCTAGCAATTAGGCATTTAAGCATTTACTTAGCCCATAATTGTGGTCTCATCAAATGCCCCCATGCTTAGTTTTTGCTAGTCCCAAGCAAAAGTGAAAAACAATAGAAGTAACCAGAAGATTTCTTCTTTTCTTATTTCAAAAATTTAGAGATCCAAACAAATGTGAATTGATAGTAGCCTAGGTAACAGATAAAGTGAAAAGCCAACTTACATTTGAAGTTCGTACTTCACCCTTGATAGAATTCTATCAAGATAGGCAACTACTTCCCTCGGGGATAAAGTAGAAAATGACCTATAATTTGACCTCAGCTTTTTGGCTTAGGTAGGAAATACTAAGTTGAATGGATTTATATTTGGTGGCTCACACTCATCTGGTGATACATATAGTCTAGTACTGCAAACTCTAGATCTTTAGACTATCAAATAAGTCAACCTTTAGAAAGGCTAAAAGTTGTGCTCTCTATATGTTCCATTATGCTCACTCACTCTCTTTTCTTTTTCTCTTTCTTCCTCCTTTTTTTTCCCCTTAGGTCACATATCTTACCAGATTTTGTAAATGTACTCAATATTTGGTGGCCTCACATGATATTCACACTTCAAGTAAAATCTTAATAACCCTACAACTAAGTTAGAGGTCCTCGACCAGTATTCGAGCGATCAGAAATACTGAAATATAGGTATGGGTCATATTTGGTGGATCACAATGAATGTTTTTGGTGTTGCCTCAAAAACATTAACACATAAAATGACATGAAATTAAATCTATAACTTGAACTCTTTTCTCTTTCTTTTTCTCTCTCTTATTTTTTTTTTAATATATATAACTCTATACTTCTTTTCTTCTCTGTCTTTCTTTTTTGTTTTTTTTTTCATAACACAACACAACTCAGAATTTTATTCATGAGGCATTATTAAGGATGATGATGGTCAAGAGGATATTGTGTAGCTTATTTGGTAGAAGTGCCTACTCTCGGCACCGGGAAAGAATGGATAGGATAATCATATTTATGACCTTTGACATTATTACCCTCCTTTAGCTGAGGACTCTATGAAGGACAGTTGTAACCATCCACCATAGTCATAATTTTATTAGGACTCACTCTCTATGCATCTATCTTATTTGGTGACTCTCAAGAATTTACACATTATTTGCACACAGGAACAAAGAATGAAAACTATGCTTAACTCTGAGGTATCATCATTTAATTATCTAGAACTTAAGAGTCCTTGCACTAGACTTAGCGCAATATAGTCTCTCTACTTCTCCTCACAAATATTAGGTGGATCTAATAGAAGATAGTTTACTTGACTCCCTATTAACTATCCAAGGGTTCAATAGACTAAAAATGTTTATTGGTTTTCTTAAAAAGATCCATTACTCAGTCTACGTGCAAGTGAAGTAAATGTACTGGATTCTAAACTTAAGAAATAATTTAAGAAGAAAAACTTTAATGACACCTCCTTGATAAAAAAATTTTCTGCTAGGGACTAACCAATTCATCTCAAGAGAATTTTTTTTTTTTGGCTAATGCTTCCATCCTAAATGTATGCAAATATTTATAAATGCTATAAACATCCTCAGATTATACCTCCCCTTGCCTAAGACTGACAATGTCCTCATTGGAAAAATAAAGACATAGAAGAATATCACCTAAGGGAGAGGGTGGGAGGAGCTAAGGCTCCCCAAGCCGAAGTGCGTCCAAAACCTGGCCATCTGAAAGAGTAACATAATGTTTAAATCGTTGGCCATTTACCTTAAAGCTCGCACCAGAAGTAGGGTTCTAAATTTCTACAACTCTATGAAGGAAGGTATTAATAACAACGCATGGCCCATCCCAGTGGGACTTAAGCTTTCCTGGAAATAATTTATGTTTGGAATTGAAAAGCTAAACCTACTGGTTGGGCTCAAAGGTCTTTCTAATTATGTGTTTATCATGGAAGACCTTTGTACATTGCTTGTAAGCTTGAGAAGTTTCACAGACTTCATTATGAAGCTCCTCAAGCTCACTTAACTCCAACAGTCGTGCCTTTCCCGCTTTATCCATATTTAAGTTAAACTTTTTAATTGCCCAATAGGCTTTGTGTTGAATTTCAACGAGAAGGTGGCACGCCTTTCCGTAGACAAGATGGAAAGGAGACATGCCCAAGGGAGTCTTATATGCTGTTCTGTAGGCCCAAAAAGCATCATTTAGATTTTTTAGACCAATCCTTATGATCGGGCCTAACAGTTTTTTTCTAAAATTCGTTTAATCTCCCTATTAGACACTTCAACTTGTCCACTCGTTTAGGGATGGTAAGGTGTGGCTATCATGTGGTTGACTCCCAAATTTTGGAGTAATCTTATGAAGTGTACGTTCTTGAAGTGAGGTCCTCCATCACTTATGATCATCCTTGGGCACCCGTGCTGGGAAATGATATTAGCCTTAACAAAATCCAAGACCACGGAATGGTCATTGGTCTGCGTGGGTATGGCTTCTATCCATTTCGATACATAATCCACAGCACAAGGATGTACTCATATCCGAAGGACACAGGAAAGGGACCCATGAAGTCGATGCCCCAGATATCAAAGATCTCAATGGGGAGAATAGGTTGTTGGGGCATCTCATCCCTTTTTCTGATGGTTCCCATCTGCTGGCAACATAGACATGCATCCACATATATATGTGCATCTTTGAATAATGTGGGCCGCCAAAAGCCAGACTGAAGAACCTTATGGGCAATCTTTCTTCCACTAAAATGCCCTCCACAATGGAGATCATGGTAGAAACTCAGAGCACTCCTTTGTTCTTCATCAAGGATGCAACAGCGGAAAAGCTGGTTAAAGCCTATTCTAAATAGCTCAGGTTCTTCATAGTGATAAAATTTAGCGCCAGCAACAAACCTATCTCGCTTCTGCTTCTCCCAAGTACTAGGAGTAGTGCCCATGACCAAATAGTTCACTATGTCAGTGAACCAAGGAGTTTTGGCCTCCACGGCCATCAAAGACTCATCAGGAAAAGTCTCCTGAATAACGCCAGCCGGGGTTGATGCCTCAATAGGGATCCTGGATAAATGATCTACTACCACATTCCCAACTCCTTTCTTATCTTTAATTTCCAGGTCAAACTCCTGGAGTAGCAGAATTCAACGAATTAAGCGAGGTTTGGTGTCCTTTTTAGTAAGAAGATGCTTTAAGGAAAAATGATCAGTGAACACCATAACGTTGGATCCCAAAAAATATGATCGAAAATTTTCCAAAGCAAATACTACAATAAGAAGTTCCTTTTCAGTGATCGTATAGTTTTGCTAAGGATCCGTAAGGGTCTTGCTGGCATAATGTAACACATGAGGTTTGCCATCAACCCTTTAACCTAAGATCGCTCCCACTGTGAAATCAGAAGCATCACACATTAGCTCAAACGGGAGGGTCCAATCTGGTGCTTGGAGAATCGGCACGGTAATAAGGGCTTTCTACAAGACTCGGAAAGCCTCTCCACATCTTTCATCAAAATTGAAGGAAACATCCTTCTCTAATAGGTCGTAGAGTGGCTTAGAGATGTTGCTGAAATCTCTAATGAAGCGCCTATAGAACCCAGCATAGCTAAGGAAGGATCTAACCTAATGAACATTGGTGTGCAATGGAAGCTTAGAGATGGAATCAACTTTTGCGATATCCACCTCTAATCCTCTCTTAGAAACTACATGTCCCAACACAATGCTCTGCTGGATCATAAAGTGGCTTTTCTCCCAACTAAGCACTAACTTTGCCTCTTCGCAATGGGTTAAGACTTTATCAAGGTGCGAAAGGCATAAGTCAAATGGCGAGCCATATATGGAGAAATCATCCATGAAAATCTCAACAAATTCGTCGATCATATCATAAATGATACCCATCATACAACATTGGAAAGTGGCAGGAGCATTACATTACCCGAATGGCATTCGACGAAACGCAAAAGTGCCATATGGACTTGTGAAGGTGGTACATTCCTGATCGTCAGGAAAGATGACTATCTGTTTATACCCAGAGTACCCGTCAACGAAACAAAAGTACTTGTTCCCTGCCAGTCATTCCAAAATCTGATCAATAAACGGTAAGGGGAAATGGTCTTTCTGGGTTGCCGTGTTCAAACGGCGATAATCAATGCTGACCCTCCAACCAGTTGAGGGTCTAGTGGTTACCAACTCTCCTTGGTGGTTCTCTTCCACAATGATTCCTACCTTTTTGGGCACCACATGAATAGGACTGACCCATTTACTATCTGAAATGGGATAGATAATTCCTGCATTTAGCCATTTCAGAATCTCCTTTTTAACAACCTCCCGCATATTGGGGTTGAGCCTTCTCTGCATGTCTCGGAAGGGTTTCACAGACTCATCCGTGTTTATATGATGCATGCAAAGGGAGGGATCAACATCTTTAATATCAACAATTGACCAAGCAATTTCTTCTTTGTGCCTTTGTAAACACTCAAGCAGAGCTCCCTCCTGCGATTCAGAAAATGCAGACGAGATAATAACGGGGTGCATGTCATTAGGGCCAAGGAAAGCATACTTCAATGTTCTCGGGAGGGGTTTCAGCTCTAACTTAGGAGCCTTTTGGATTGAGGGTTTAAGTTGAGATGTCCCTGCCTCAGGTAGTGGATCTACCTTCATAGTCCAAGGTGGGGATAGAGACTCTGTGTGTACCCCCAGCAACTCTTCTAGTTCGGGTATATCCCCTTCAGTTTCTTCAATAATTAGAGGATGGTCCTTAGATATGACCTTTTGAAGGGGATCTCTACATAGGAGTGCTGGAGTAGTCTCTTCAATGATTTTATCAACTACCTCAACCTGGGAACAATCTTCCAATCCGAATTGCTTGTAAGTATCAAAAACATTCAACCGAATCTGCTTGTTCCCATAGCCCATTTTAAGTGCCCCTGATCTACAATTGATAGAGGCATTGGCTATGGCCAGGAAGGGGCATCCCAGAATAATGGATGGCTTGGTGGGCTTATTAGATGGGTCAGTATCTAGCACAGGAAAGTTAACAAGGAAGAAGTCCCCCACTCTCACTAGGAAATCTTCCAGTAATCCCTGTGGTGTCTTAAGCGATCTGTCTGTGACCTAGAGGATGACTGGACTAGGCTTTAAATCACCTCCTCCCAAAAGGTCGTAGACAGAGCTCGGTAAAATGTTCACCCCCGCACCTAGATCGAGCAAAGCCTCGTCAATGTGTTGGTTACCTATAACCACTGAAAAATACGGGGCCCCCGGGTCTTTCATTTTGAGGGGTGTTCCATGTTGGAGAACCGAGCTAACACGGTCAGGCAGGATGACCTTAGCTTGGACTTGTCTCCTAGATCGGTGCTTCTGGGTGCACAGGTCATTTAGAAACTTGGCATAGGATAGGATCTATTTAATAGCTTCCAACAGAGGCAAGTTGATATGGACTTGCCTAAAAGTGTCCATAATCTCCTCCATCCTATCCTTGGCTCCAGACGAGCCAACAGAAGATTCCCTAGGAGTAGATAGGCGCTCTGGATAGGGCACCCTCGGCTTCTAGGTAGAGAGGTCGTCATGGCGAGAGAGGGGTGGCGGACTGACGACATCCTCAGGGTGGGTGATTTCAAGCGAGGGAGAGCAGTGTGGCTCTTCCTCGGTGGAGATGGAAGTCAAGTCGGGTGTAGGAGGGGAATCCTGAGACATGACCGTAGGAGTGCTATCAGGCTTGTCAATTTTCTTTCCACTGCTCAGCACGGTCATAGCTTGGGCGTGCTCCCTGAATATCACCCCCTACCCTTTGGGTTCTCCTCAGAAGAGCTAGGCAACTTCCACGAATCACACTGCCTAACTGCCTCAGTACGATGACCAATTTGGGATTGCATATCAATAATCATCTTATTCTGAGATTGGATGACCATATTTTGATGCTCTTGCATTGCTTTCATCATGGCTTTAAGTTCATCCATCTCAGAAGGCTTATTCTGAGGAGGGTTTGCATAGGATGGCTGGTATATGGGTTAGGGAGGTAGGGGTCTTGCATTCCCTGAGTTGGAAGCATCACCTTGCTTCCATGAGAAGTTTTGATGGTTCCACCACCCTGGATTATAGGTATTAGAATACGGGTTATTACGAAGAGGTGGGTGGAAACCTTGGGCAGCGTTCAGGTCGGCCTGAATCAACTCAAGGAATTGATTCGCCTGGTGGCACTCCGTAGTGGCATGCATTGCACTTTAGCAAGTGGAGCATTCACTTGAAGCCTGAAAGATAGAGGCTGCTTGCAGCCGGGGTTTGCTAAAAGCCTATCAAAGTTTTTGTTCAACAATTAAATATGATAAGCCAAATCCTGAGTAGTCCTGGCTTCATGGGCCTCTATCTTCCTCTGCAAAATTAATGGTTTTCTTTCTTGATAGGTAGAGAACATATGTATGGAATTGTCATTTAATGTTTCAAATAATGCCCAGGCTTCATCCTCAATTTTGGTCATGAAGGTTCCTACACAAGTTGCATTGATGGTTTGCCTGTGCCTTTCAGATAATCCATTATAGAACCTTTCGACCAACTGCCATCTTGGCACTTAATGGTGGGGGCATAACCTATGAAGGTCATTAAAGCGCTCCCAAGTTTCATGAAATTGCTCCCCTTCTTGTTGAGTAAAACCCATAATCTCTCTTTTGTAATGGTTGGTCTTACTCATAGAAAAATATTTTTTCAAGAATTCTCCCTTAAGGGTGGCCCAATCATTTACCCTTGCATCGAAGGTATGATACCAGTGTTTGGCCTTATCCTTTAGGGAGAATGGAAATAGAGTCCTCATCAGGGCTTCATCAGTAAAGCTCTGGAGCTTCACCGTAAAACAGACCTCGGTGAATTCCTCAAGATGCTTGTAGGGATCCTCCCTAGCAATACCATAAAAAGATGGGAGCAAGGATATGGTGCTGTTCTTGATTTCATATGGATTATCCACTCCAGGTCTTCGGATAGGTAGGCTTAGTGGGTTGTAGGGTGGAAATAGTCTCTCAAGGTTCTCTGATTTTCACCAACACTAATCTCTTCTTCAGGTCTTTCTTCAGCCATGACGGTGGTCCACGCCACCTTGGAGGAAAGCCTTGGCATGCCCCCCTACTTTAGGGTTTGCCAAGGAAACTACACCTTGAAGAATTTTGCAAGGAGAAGGAGGAGCTCTTTTTGATTATTAGAGCAGCTATAATTGGAGCAAGAGCCTCGCCATCTTCACCATCATTTCAGAGGATTTTTGTGTTTTCATTACATGCATTTTCAATTCTAGTACTTTAAGCATTCTTCTACTAGATTCTTGTTAAATAATTCCTCAATTTTCTACAAGTTGCCTTCACTAGATTTGTTTGTCTTGATTGCAATTTAAATTTCCCTTTTGTGCACTCACTTCCCTCCCTCTCTAATTACCCTAGGCCCTCACATGCCTAGGGTGAGCTTAAAAGGAAGGTAGCTCTTGTCACCTAGGGTTATTATTAGGAGTAGTTATCATTAATTCAAAATCCTTGTTATTTCAATTACAAAACAGAAAAAAAATTTGATATATTGAAAAAAAACAAAAAAGAAAGTTGAGATTTATTTTCTAAGCAAGAGATTTGATTGCAAGCATATTGCCTCCTTGGACGACCCTAGATACTCCCCTATCTAGGTCTTACAAATTTTAAAAGCAAATCAATTTTTGTGCATTGCAATGACTTAAAACCCTAATTTAACAAATCGTGCAAAAACACGATCACTTTTTGGTGTCGTTGCCAGGGAGGCACGGCTTTGCTCAATCATTCTTTCTCTTGCTTGAAGTGAATCTCATCCCCTTCTCTCTCTTTTCTCTCATGTGTGTAGGAACTACAAGAAGAAAGTCAGAATTTGGAAGCAAGAGCTCAAAGTTCCTTTTCTTCCCACGATTTCAGGTTGGTCCCCCATTTCTTGTCACATTTAGGCTAAAAGACTACCAAAAAAATATTAAACTTGGCTTTCAGGATCCTAAACATCTTAATTAAGTGGAGTGGTACCCATAAAAATCCATTGTTTGCTTTTATGCTTCATTAAACACCACTCCAATCCTAGTGTTGGTGTTCTGTTTTTCGAGTCCAGATTTCTGTCCGAACTTCAAAAATCAATTCCCAACACCACAGGTCACCTAAAAACCTAAAATTTCACATAGTGATTCCAAATCAAGTTAGGAACGTCTGTCAAAATAATTGGGTTTGTATTTAATTTTTAAAAATTTGTGGACTGTCGAGGGGTCATACCCTCTAATCTTCCTATTTTTATATTGTATGTGAATTTTTAGAATTTTTATACTCATCCAATTTTTATAAAATTTAGCTTTCTGGAATCCTTGTGAAATTCTACATCTCACATAAATTCACCACAATTTTCTGATGCCAGTGGTGCTACAGAAAGTCTAAAATACTTATGGGTATCATTTCTAGACTTTTACACCAGCACAAAGAAAAATTCAAAACAAATATCAAACAAACGCCTAAAATCTTGAAAAAATCTTTTTTGGAATTCTTGTTTGATTTTACACGAAGTAGTGGTGTTGTTTGTATTGTTTGGACCACTACTTAATCAGGAAGCCTAAAAAAGATTCATTGGTAGTTAAATTTCTGTATTAGGGTTTAAATCCAATTCAGGTTTCTTTCTTTCTTTTTAGTCCCACAACATAAAGGAAACACATCCTCACCAATACAACTTGTTTTCCTTTGATTGTGGAAGTTTCAAACTTGTTTGAACATTTAAAAAGAGAAACCCTAAAACACATTAAATTAAATTGAATCCTAAAAGATAGAAATACAAAAATTGTGTGATAACTTGTTTGAAATTGGAACCATTTTCCAATTCCTACGTACACAAAAAACTTGAAATAACAGGGAAACAACCTAATCAATGCCCTCCACATTCCGTGTGCACACTAGTATCCTAGACCTAATAAAAATTTGTAGCAATTTGACCCCTAAGGTTTTCATCAACTTAGGCTTGCATATAGGTCTTAAGTTTTCTATAATTAATACCAATTCTATTATCTATATCTGGTGTTCAGGCTGAGGGGCCATGTCAAACGACCAGGTGCGGATTTGTACAAGCACCTGGGGATTTTCCTTGGAAACGCTTGGGCCCAAACCTTCCCTTAAGCAACTTGGTTAGATTTGTTAACAGAATAGGTATTCACTGTTGATTACTTATTTCCTAAGTAGACCAAGTCTTAGGTTAATTTTTTTAGGGAGTTACACTTAAGTTAGGTTTAAAATTTGTTGTTTGAATTGCACACTTTCTCTCATCTCTTTCTCTTCTCCTCCCCTCCAATTCTTCCAAAACAGTGCATGCATGGGCAAAGGTCCCAAAAACCACATCTTGAGGGACCATCTAATTTTGCCCCCCGCACCAAAAAATCTTTGTTTCTTCTCCTTCCACTTCTAAAAAAATGGAAAACCTAGGAAACCGACAAAAAAATTCTACTTCTGCTTCTAACCCATTAGCCGACCCACAAGCTGACTTCCCCCTCCCTCACCTCCCTCATCTGGAGCAACCAGAAATTCCTGCAAGGCCAGGTGGCCCTCCAATCCTAACTCAAAATACAAACCCCTTTGCCTTGATGGTTGACCATTTGGTTCGACTGCAACAAAATCAAGAAGATTTTGCTAGGATTGTAACGAACCTAGCTAACTAAGGGCAAAACCCACCACCCCACCAACAGACTGCCATTCCTCTTAAGGATTTCTATGATCCTTCCAATTATGAGGAAAGACCAGGGGTAGTCATACCACAAGGGGATTTTGAGATCAAACCAGTCATTCTAAATCTTATCAAGCATTTTCATGGTCTTCCAAGAGAGGACCCTTTTTGTCATCTCGAGGAATTAACTGTCCTCGCTCAAACCACTCGTTCCCGCAATGTGCAGGAAGACATGTGGTTAATGAGACTTTTTCCCCTCTCTCTTAAAGATAAAGCTTCACATTGGTTTAGAATGGTTGGGCACCCGATTACCACCAAGCCCCAATTAAAGAGCGCTTTTCTAAAGAAATTTTTTCCGATCGGTCGAACTAACGCTTTAAGAAGATCCATAATGACCATGAAATTCCCCCATGAAATTCCTCTCCATGAAGCTTGGGAAAGATTCCAAGAACTTTTAAGAAGTTGTCCCCACCATGAAATTCCGCAATGGCAGTTAGTGCAGATCTTCTATCATGGATTAAAAGATCAATTGAAGCAATTTGTGGATGCCTCGTGTGGGGGCAATTTCCTTAATAAAGATGCCGAAAGTGCCTATCTCCTCTTTGAAGAAATGAGTGAAAACTCATTTAATATGACTTCAATAGACACTTTTGGTAGAACACAAAACCCCAGACACGGAGTCAATGAAATTGACTCCAAATCCACCTCTGTTCCAGTCACTCAGGATGATCTATATATGTTAGCTCAGCAACTAGACCAAATGCAAATTCACCAGAAAAAAATGAAAGAAAAAGTCACAAACAAACAAGCTCCGCACTTTAACTCTCCACACACTAACACTCCATAACTTCAAAGAGAAAATATGCACAATATTGATGCCACACCTGCTGGTCAGCAGTTTCCAACTAATTTCCCACAAGAATTAACTGGAAATTTTGATCAAAATATTTTTGATCCCACCACGAAAAATATTTATGCTCTCCAGGAGTAATTTAGAAACCCCTCCAACACTTTCAATCAAAACTGGAGGACCAACCCAAATCACTCCTGGGAAAACCCGAACCCGATTCCTTTTCCCAAACAAAATCATTTTGGGAATTATGGGAAACCTGTATATCAACTTGAACCATCCCAGGAAGATATTAACACTCAGGTCATGAAAACTCTACAAGGTATGCAGAATCAAATGACAGAAGTAACTCGCATGATTACCAACTTGCAACACCAAGTTAAGGTTACTTCTGATCATCGACCTGTTGGGAATTTACCTTCCCAACCCATGCCCAACCCAAATAATCAAAGGAATCAGTTCCAAGATGGATATCCCAGTCAACCCATTCAACCAGCACCTCAGCATCCCCCGGGTTTCAATAACAGTCAGGCTTCCCGTCCTCATCCTAGACACAACCAAACTACCAATGCAGTTACTTTGAGGAGTGGGAAAACCACTCAAGACTCCCTGCCTGTTAAAGAAACTCATTTCAATGAAAAATAGATCAACTCTTCCCCATCTTCCTCTAACATTGTTCAGGAACCTAATAATGCAAAACAGGAAAACCCTGCACCATTTCCACAAGCCCTCCATTCTTCACAAAATAAGAAAAAGAAGAAATCCGAGCCCACTGATAAGGAATTAATGGATTTATTTAGGCAAGTTGAAATTAACATCCCTCTCCTAGATGCTATAAAATATATCCCTGCCTATGCAAAATTTCTAAAAGATTTGTGTACCCCAAAAAGGCAGCCCAGAAATTTAGGAAAGGTGATCCTTCTTCAGACAGTCAGCTTAGTTGTCCAGAGTCGACTGCCTCTTAAGAGAAAAGATCCAGGCGCTCCCTTGATTCAAGTTATCATTAATGATACTTCTTTTGATCGCGTCTTGTTGGATCTTGTTGCTTCAATTAATCTTATCCCCTTATTTTTGAGGAATTTAAGATCGGTGAATTAAAGCATGTTAAGGTTACTCTTCAATTAGCCGACCGATCTACAAGTAAACCAAGGGGAATTGTTGAGGATGTCCTTGTCCTAGTCAAAAATTGTCTATTTACAGTAGACTTTTTAGTTCTGGACATAGAGGTACCAGAAGCATTGAAGTTTGCCCCTATAATTCTTGGAAGACCATTCTTAGCCACCGCCCACACAAATATTGATTGTGATTCTGGTAAAATGAAGATCATGTGTGGCGGTGAATCTGTAACCCTAGATATTTTCCAAGCTTCTAGGAGGTTCCAAGAACCTGATTTCTTTGATGACTCGGATTCAGAAATGGAAAATATCGTGGAGGAAACTTTGCAGATTTCACATTTAGGTTTCTGTTTTGCCATTAACACAGTTCCTGAACAATCCACTTCCTCTCACCCTTCCACCCTAACCACACATGCAGCTAACACTCCAACTAACCCTTTCACTCTCACTTCACCGCTAACACAAAAAGTAGAAATTCTTTCGGAACAGGGCCCACAATTGGAATTAAAACCCTCGCTTGACTCCCTTAAATATGTTTTCCTAGGTCCAAATCAGACCCTGCCCCTGATTATAAATTCTGAACTTATTGGGGCACAAGAACACAAACTTCTCCAAGTTTTGAGTAAATATAGAAAAGCTATTGGCTGGACCCTTTTTAATCTTAAGGGTATTCATCCGTCCTACTATACACATCGTATATATTTAGAGGATGATTCTTGGCCCTCTCGCCAATCACAAAGGCACTTGAACCCTAATATGCAAGAGGTGGTAAAAAAGGAGATTATTAAGTGACTTGATGCTAATATCATCTACCCCATTTCTAATAGCTCCTGGGTTAGTCCAACACAAGTTGTGCCCAAAAAGGCTGGACTAACAGTTGTCACCAATGACAATGGGAAGAATATAGCCACTCGAATCGCCACTTCTTGGCGCTTGTGTATTGATTACAGAAAATTAAACACCGCCACTAAGAAGGATCATTTTTCGCACCCCTTTTTTGATCAAATCTTGGAGCAATTAGCCAGATGGGATTTTTACTATTTTCTGGATGGTTATTCCGGCTATAATGAGGTAGCAGTTCATCCTGAGGACCAGGACAAAACAACTTTCACCTGCTCCTTCGAAACCTTTGCTTTCCGAAGAATGCCCTTCAGTCTTTGCAACGCACCTGTGACTTTTCAAAGTTGTATGCTTGCAATATTTTTGGACCTGGTAGGTGAATGCTTAGAAGTCTTTATGGATGACTTCTCTATTTTTGGAGATTCTTTTGACCATTGTCTTAAGAACCTTCAAAGAATGCTCCAAAAATGCATAGAAGTCAATCTGGTCCTCAGTTGGGAAAAAAGTCATTTCATGGTCCAGGAAGGCATTGTCTTAGGCCATGTTATTTCCAAACAAGGAATCGGGGTAGATAAAGCAAAAATAGATGCTATATCTAAGCTCCCACCACCCACTACTGTCAAACAAATCAAATCCTTTTTGGGTCATGTGGGTTTCTACCGTAGATTCATACAAAATTTTTCCCAAATCTCCAAGTCCTTAAGTCAGCTGCTTACTAATGACCAGCCATTCGATTTTAATGATAAATGCCTGGAGAGTTTTTTGAGGTTGAAGAAGGAAGTTACTGAGGCACCAATTTTGCAGGGACCTAATTGGAATAGTCCCTTTGAATTAATGATACATGCCTCAGATTTTGCTATGGGGGCCGTTCTAGGGCAAAGAATTGGCAAGAAGCCCGTTGTAATCTATTATGCTAGCAAAACTCTTTATGATGCACAACGGAATTACACAGTTATTGAAAAGGAACTTCTTGCCATTGTATTTGCCTTAGAAAAATTTAGATCTTTTCTTTTGGGGTCACATGTCACTGTATATACCGACCACTCAGCACTTAAATATTTGCTAACAAAAAAAGATTCGAAACCTTGCCTTATCCGTTGGATCCTGCTGCTCCAGGAATTTGATCTGGAAATCAAGGATAAGGCGGGATCACAAAATGTAGTAGCTGACCATCTCTCTCGTCTTATGACGAATGACATAATGACCCCACCCGATCAATTCCCCGATGAAAGCATTTTAGCTGCCACTACCCTCCCTTGGTTTGCGCCCATTGCAAACTATTTAGCAATAGAACGAATCCCCGTTGATTGGCCAAAAACAAAATGGGATAAGTTCTTTGCTGACATTAAATACTATTTTGGGAGGAGTCCGACCTTTTCCGCATTTATGCCGATCAGGTCATTCAACGATGTGTCTCTGATTCTGAAATCATGATATTCTAACACATTATCATTCAACGGCCTGTGGCGGACATTTTTCGGGCAAGAAAACTACAGTTAAAATCCTTAATGCGAAATTCTTTTGGCCTAGCTTGCATAAAGATGCTCATAATTTTGTTTGGTCCTGTGTGTGTTGCCAGAGCATCGACAACATGACTCGGAAAGATATGATGCCCCTTACTCCTATTTTAGAGGTTGAAATTTTTGATGTTTGGGGCATCAACTTCATGGGACCGTTCATCAACTCTGGTGGGTATTCTTATATACTAGTCGCAGTCGACTATGTTTCTAAGTGGATAGAAGCAATACCCACCTGCACTAATGATCACTGTGTGATTGTCGAATTTCTTAAGAAGAATATTTTCTCAAGATTCGGCATTCCAAAAGCCATTATCATTGACGGAGGCTCACATTTCACTCATTCACAATTCCGTCACCTTCTTTCTAAATATGGGGTTAATCATAAAATTTCCACACCTTATCACCCCAAAACAAATGGCCAAGTAGAAGTTTCTAACCGAGAAATCAAAAATATTTTACAAAAGATGGTTAGGTCCGACCGTAAAGACTGGTCCACCAAATTGGACGATGCTTTATGGGCCTACCGTACCTCTTATAAAACCTCGCTCGGTTTGTCTCCCTTCCATCTGATTTTTGGGAAGGCATGCCATCTCCCAGTAGAACTCGAACATAGGGCTTTTTGGGCAATAAAACAATTAAACATGGATTTGTTTGATGCCGATATCCATAGAAAACTACAATTAATCGAATTGGAAGAATTACGTAATTTTTCCTATGAAAATGCGAGGATCTATAAAGACCGAACAAAAAATTTTCATGATAAATACATTGTTTGGAAACACTTTGACGTTAATCAATGCGTTTAGCTTTTTTATGCTAGATTACATCTTTTTCCTGGTAAATTAAAATCCAAATGGACTGGCCCTTCTTCTTGCACTCATAACAAATAATATTAGAAGAAATTTTATTTACTTGCTTACCTTGTTTCTTGAGGAATTTCTGGAATTTCCTAATGAGCATTTCCATTTCCTCGTCTTCGGATTCTGATGTTGTTGAGTCTGAGTCCTTCTTGATTGCTCTAAAAGCAATGCTTTTCTTCTTACTTGTCACCTTCTCTTCATTCTTCTTGATATTCTCCAATTGGACTTCATATGCCATGAGGCTTCCAATTAGATCATCCAAGGGGAGAGTGGATAGATCCTTTGCCTCTTAAATCGCTGTGGTCTTTGGAGACCAATCACTTGTAAGTGATCTCAAGACCTTTCTTACAAGCTGCTCCTCTTTCAGCTTGACTCCTAGATTTTTCATTGGATTCACGATCTCTTCAAACCTTATGTGCATGTCCTTGATTGTTTCTCCTTTTTCCATCCTGAAACACTCGTAATTTTCTGTTAAAATAGAAATACGTGTTTCTTTTACCTTGATCGTACCTTCATAGGTGATTTTCAAAGTATTCCAAATCTCGTAGGCAGACTCGCATGCGGAAATTCGGTTGAACTCTTCCCTTGATAACGCACAATAGAGTGCATTCATAGCCTTCGCGTTTCCAGCAATCTTTTTCTTTTGCTCAGCTGTCTATTCAACTCCTTCCAGCAGTTCCGAATCCATGTACCTCTCTTGAATGAGAGTCCACGAATCTTCATCCATGGCTTTGAGAAAGACTTGCATCCTCCTCTTCCAATACCCATAGTCCATCCCATCAAAATAGGGTAGAAGATTGTCCTTCGGTACACCTTGATGTAGATGCCATTGCAAGTTGACTTGTTACGTCTTCTCACAACCTTGCTCTGATGCCACTTGAAGGATCTAAAAATATGAAATATATGGCTATGCACACAAAAACTCAAACACAAAATCAGTAATAACAAGATAATTTGCACAATCAATCAAACCACAAAAGGACACAATATGTATAGTGGTTCCCTCCCTTGGGTACTCCACTACCTAAGCCTCCCAGCTTAGGGTTTTTAACCCGATTCTCTCAACCCCAAGAGAATCAATTTACTAAATCGAGGTAATTAACGGGTTACCTCAACCCAAGTACAAAAATGGGTTTGTTACAACCCAACGAGCAAATGCTCAAGAACAAATGAAATACAAGTGTAAGAAAAAAAGATCTTACAACTAAGTTCCTAAGCCTCTCAACAAATGTAAATATAATGTTACTGATTTGAGAGCCTAGAATGAGCGTGAATGCCTTGACAATGTGTGAAGAAATCACGTTGAAGTGTTTGCAAATGCGTAGAGAAATTGATAGTAGCAAACTATTCCTTCTTCAAAATATTGTGAGAATATGAAATATAGCTCTAGAATTTTTCTTCTCTATTTCTCATATACAAACTAAGGGTCCAAGGGTTTATTTATAGAGTTTAGGACCTCAAGGATTCGTGTACTAGATGTTGGGGTTTAAATCCCAACGTTCATATAGTCAAAATTAATTTTCTAGCCATTCAGTTTTGAGCTAATGGCTACCTGGTACCGGTACTAAAGTATGGGTACCGGTACTCATTGCTTCCAGATTTGGGTTTCAAACTCTTGACATAAATCTGTAACCCACTTGTACCGATACTGATCATTAGTACTGGTACTCGTTACCTCCAGTACTGGTACTGATCATGAGTACCGATACTCGCAGGGTACAAGTTTGTTTCTTTAAAAAACCCAAACCCGTAACTCACATGTACCGGTACTAAACTTTAGTATCGGTACTTGTGGGCTAACAAGTATCTTTTTTAAGTGATTTAATCAATTACGTTCTTTGAAAATGATCACAATATTAATCCTAATTTATCTCTAATTATTTTTACGATCTAAGTTATATTTTTTTGTTAAGAGGCATATACAATCTATAAATAAGAAATCTAAACTAGAAACACTAAAGGTTGAAGATGATCTTCTCCTCCTCAATTCTTCCTTGTCATCTTGCCTCCTTCTTATCATGATCTTCTCCTTTTCATCAAACCTCCATCATTTCCTGTTTGCCTTGATCTTCACCTAAATCTGAAAGAACTCAATTGCAAACATTAATCCATAAAAATTTTATTAACACCAAAACATGATGTGGAACAAGGTTCCAACACTCTACCTATAGTGTCGGAGCAAGAGCTTGAGTTTGCTCGGAGCGCCCCTTTACACCGCATTGTGTTTTGGGGTTGTGAGCTCCTGGGTGGTGTCATGGATAGTGCTATCCCAAAGTATTGGCGTCAGAGCCCCCTAGAGGATTGGTAACGGGAATGATGATCCCAACACATCTGTTGTAAGACTAAGCTAGAAATAAGCATAGGGGACAAAAAAAAAGTTTTAAACCAAAAACATGGCCTTTTCAATGTTGGCTTTTCACAAGTACAGACACAAGGTTTTAAAGGTTATTGCAAGTTGCGAATCAGATTCAAGAGCCAGAAAAATCCTAAAAATAAAAATTTCAAGTCATCTGAATTAACAAGGGGTTAATTTGTGAATTTTTTGAAGGATATATTGATCCCAATTTTGTCTAATTTTTGGATCTGAAAATAAATCCCGATGTTTATCTTTAACAAATCCCGTGCCTCCTATGTTTAGATCAACTAAGGTCTCTTAATTTTTTTCTCCTCAAAGGTCAAAAAAATTAGATTTCCCAAAAATTCCATTTTATAAATTAAAGTTTTGCTAAGAGACTAACCAAAGATAATCATGGGGATGTGATAAACTCTAGTGTATCATCATTCTTTTGCATTAAAACAATCCTAGCTCTTAGGGTTTTGCTTCGTAAATGGATGTTTGGGTTGCATTTAGTCATAACTTAGGTTAAGCATGCATTGCATTTTTCTTGTCTTTTTAATGTGTTTGTGTGAGTGTTAGGGATGAATAGATATACAGATCCCTAGAACTCTAGCACTCAGGAAGGCAACAGGTGAAGGAGAAGCTCAAAGCAGCTGGAACTCAGCTTGATCCAACTCACCATGGTTGGAATCCAGCTTACTTGGACTGGGGTCAGCTCATCCTAGCTCCATTCAACTCATCTCAGCTGAATGGCAGCTCAAGAGAGCTCATCTCAGCTCACCCTAGCTCAGGTCAGCTCAGATCCAGCTCAACTTAACTGAGACTAGCTCATCTCATCTCCCATGAGTTCACAGGAAGCTCTAGCTAGCTTAGTTGAGTTGACTAGAGTTCACATTAGCATAAGACCAGCCTGATCCAGCTCCACTCAACTCCAGCCAACTGAAGATGAATTCATTCTAGCTCAGGAAGCTCAAGTCCAACTCCTAAGGACTCAGCTTAGCTCAACTTAGTTGAGCTAAGCTACCTTAGCTGTCTCAACCAACTCAATCCTCCCTGGGAGCACCAGACCTAGCTGACCTTAGCTCCATTCAACAGAAGCCAGCTCACTTTAGCTTGGCTTAGCAGCTAACAAAGAACTAGCAAGCTAAGCCAGCTAGAGTAGTCCCATGTTGACCTCTTCAGTAGCTGCTAGCTCCAATTCAGCTCCAGACTCTTCATATCCAGCTCCTCTCAAACCCTAAGCTCCACATGCCTACTCCTCCACTCCACTACTAGTTAAGCTAGCTTAGCTTAGCTTAGCTAGCATCTAGCTACTTGGCTATCCATCAGCCATAACTTAACCCTAGCTAGCTCCATTTACTAAGTAAACTCAAGTCCACCTAGCTAGCTCCACCTCTACTCAAGTTGGCACCACCTTCTTCACCACCCCTCACCCCTCAATCACCACCAAAAGACACCTAGATGTTGGCACCAAAACCACCCTAACCACCCCCATTTTTGGCACCAACTTCACCCCCCATATCCACCCTACACATAACCCCTCCAAGCCACATCCACCATCCACCTCAACCCCCTTTTAGAAGCCTAGAAGTTCGCACCAACCCATGGCACCTCTCCATGGTTGGCGCCACTTTTAGGTGTCCCTTGGTCACCCATAACTACCCCCCTTACATCCCTTAGGTGGCGCCAACTCCCCTTAGCCCTAGGATCACCTAACCACCCCCATCTTCCCATCTCAGCCATCCATCTCAAGAGTCACCTTAACCCTCTCATCCTACCCTATAGAAAGACCAACACCCACCACCTTACAACCCATCCTTGGCTAGCAAAATACCTCTTATATTCTACCTATAGCTCACGCCCAAGAGAGAAGAAGAAGAAGATTAAGGGGACACTCTGCCCCCTTGGTGCCTTCCCCTCTTCCTTCCTCTCTTGTGCCCATGCCAGCCAAAGGAGAAGCCAGGCAAGGAAGACCTTTGGAGGAGGTCTTGAAGGTGGTCCACGCCACCTTGGAGGAGAGCTTAGAGTTGGTCCACACCACCTTGGAGGAAAGCCTTGGCACGCCCCCTACTTCAAAGTTTGCCAAGGAAACTACACCTTGAAGAATTTTGCAAGGAGAAGGACAAGCTCTTTTTGATTGCGGGAGCAGCCGCAATTGGAGCAAGAGCCTCGTCATCTTTACCATCATTTCAGAGGAATATTGTGTTTTCATTACATGCATTTTCAATTCTAGTACTTTAAGCATTCTTCTACTAGATTCTTGTTAAACAATTTCTCAATTTTGAACAAGTTGCCTTCATTAGATTTGTTTGTCTTGATTGCAATTTAAATTTCCCTTTTGTGCACTCACTTCCCTCCCTCTCTGATTACCCTAGGCCTTCACGTGCCTAGGGTGAGCTTAGAAGGAAGGTAGCTCTTGTCACCTAGGGTTATTATTAGGAGTAGTTATCATTAATTCAAAATCCTTGTTATTTCAATTACAAAACAGAAAAAAAATGATATATTGAAAACAAAACCAAAAAGAAAGTTGAGATTTATTTTCTAAGCAAGGGATTTGATTGCAAGCATATTGCCTCCTTGGACGACTCTAAATACTCCCCTATCTAGGTCTTACAAATTTTAAAAGCGAATCGGTTTTTGTGCATTGCAACGACTTAAAACCCTAATTTAACAAATCGTGCAAAAATGCGATCAGTACACTTTGAGTCGTACAATACAGAGCAAAATAGGGGTCGAGCCCCTCACCAGTCTGTGTACCCTCTCCCGACTATCCTGATTGGCCCTGTGGGCCTAACAAGAGTCGGTGTAAGGAGGCCATTCCTACCCTGGGTTCCAACCCAAGGAAAGGCTTGCTCTCTCCCTACACAAGGGGTGAATAGCTCTCCTCAGTACGTATGTACATGAGGGCCAACTCGACCGCAAACTAGAGTCCAAGCAACAATCAAACCACACTGTAGACAAGTTATTCCATCTTTATCAGAGTTTTATACCACAACAAATAAGTTATTCTTCTAGTTCTTTAGTAGATTCGTTTATAAATCCTTTAATTCTGGTTCACATACCAACAAATTAACATGCAACTCCGTTCATATTTAGATTCCAAACATGGAAGAAAACAATTCGATGCATTATAATAAAAGCATTTATCTCAACCGTTAGGGTTATCGTTCTCTCACAACAAGTATTTATCATTCTTCACATATATAACAAGTATAAAGCTCATAAATTAAGGGTTAGGGCATGCATGTGTGTCTCTAAGATAAAGTAATTATCGATTTCATTCACTAAACACATTTGCAGAATCTTAATAATTCATTGTGTAACTACTTGTATCATGCATTCAAAAATGAAACTAAACACACTGGAACAAGAAGACCACTCTACCTAGGGGTATGAGAGGTTTGGGGGCACGAGCGGCAGATCCCGATGCCTCCGCGGGTCCTGTACGTGCCACGGACTTGGAGGCTACACCAAATTAATGGTCAAAAGGGGCATCCAACACTTTGACTGACATTTCAGTATACAAAATTTATTCAAAACAGTGTAGAAATGACTCTAAAATGTAGGAAATTTTGAGAGCTTTCCAACGATACCTTGGTTGAGTGATTCCAACCCCATTTGTGCCCTGGACCGGCTTAGAAACTCTCCCTGGTTCGCTTGAACCAGGTTGGGTGGGTTGGTCTGGTTGGATCGATTGCCCTCTGCAGCAGGTGCGCACCCCCTGCCACTATCAAACATCTGGAGCGAGTCCCAGACATCTTGAATGCATGCAGAACCTCGCCTAAAGTCCCTACTCTCCCCTCCGTCGTCTGCTGCCATCCCAACCATCTGAGACCCCACCCTCAAACATCCAACAATTCCTCGGATGCTATGTGCGCGTGCTTTCCCCACGCAAACTCACTCTGTATGAGTGTTGATTTCCTATGTAGCTCCTTCCTTGAGGTTGTCCCTACAGCAGACACCTCGAGTAGGCCCCACCTCGAGCCTCGCACATCCCCAGACGTCTGACACATGCCCTGGTCGTCCACAGAGCACCCGAGCAATCTGCAATGTGTTGCAGACGTTCGATGAATGCAGGACTCACCTCGCGCACCCAATGCATGCGACAACGACTATAGTGCCTCGTGCCGCTGCAACTCCCCTCTATCGCTTGTTCTCTCTGTCTCTCTCTTTCTCTCTCTCTCCCTCACTCTCTGCCACTCACTCTCCCTCTCTCTCACTCTTTGCTACTCGCTCTCCTCTCCCTCACTCTTTGTTATAATATGGGGGAGAAGATGGGGCGCATCGCTCAAGGTTGGGTAGGCAAGGAACGGGGGTTGTGAGGGAAGGTTTTAAAGGGGGTAGCGAGTAGGGTTCTAGGGCTCATGAGGTTAGGGAAAATTTATGAAAACAATCCTAGGTTCTTAGGGTGCTTCATGTGGGGTTGAAAAGGTGAGAAATAGGGTGGAAATTTTACATTAAGCCCCTCTATGAGCCAAAAAAAACCTGAATGGGGTCCCTACGTGGGTTTCCTGGCACATGAAATTTTATGGCAAAGCCCCTAAAGTGTAGGAAAACCCAAATGACCCTTAGAGAGGGTCATTTCAACAAAACAAACTTAAAGGAAGTTTCATCCTCGAAACTTAAGCTAAACCTAGGATGCCGAAAGAATAGGACAAGAGCATAACAAACTTAAAGAGAAACAAAGTCGACTAAGAAGTATGTACCCTCAAAGAGTTCTGGGTACCGATCCTGCATTGCCATCTCAGGCTCCCAAGTCGCCTCTTCGTGCCGCTGGCTCCTCCACAGGACCTTTACCAGTGGCACCTCCTTCTGTCTTAAGTTCTTGACGACTCTATCTAATATCTATACAGGCCTTTCTGGGTAGGTCAGGTCATCTCCCACCTAGACACCATCATGGCTCAAAATGTGGCTAAGATCGGCGATGTGTCTCATGAGGTTAGACACATGAAACACGTCATGCACACCTGACAGCTGGGGTAGAAGGGCAAGTCGGTAAGCTACGAGTGTTGAATCGAAAATTCTACGCAAAAAGGTTTGAGTTTGGAAAACTCGTTGTTGTAGTGAGATTTAAGAGGAAATCCGTCAACAAATAAATTTAACCGAAACTCAAAATGAATTTCGAGTTGAACACAGGGAGGCGAATGTTTAATTAAAAACCGCGTTTGATTTATTATCATGAAGCATATTAGCTGGTCGAATTGAATCTAAACTAGCTATCTACTTAAAGAATAATTAATAGAAGAGAGATAGAATAATACAAATAAAGACAAAATAGAGAGAAAATGAACAAGAATTTTATAACCACAATATCATGTCTACTACAACTAACCACTGGTGAGTCTAATTTATTGGACACTTAATTAGCTTACGTACATTTAAATCATGCATCATTAGATTGCAAAAAGAATCAAGTAATAGTTTATCTTAATTAGAAGATATGTTGTTAAAAACTTCATACATATATGTTTATGTAGGGTCATATATGCAAATATCCAAAATTCAACCATAAACTCCATCGCTAGCAGTGCGCTGGCTTTCACTGGCTTCCTTCTCACCAGCCTCAACGGATCGGTCACCCAAATCAGCAGAATCTCACGCAACAACTTGTGGCACTACCTCATTGCCAATATTGTTGGAGACGATCTCAGGGAGGAAACAAAAAGACGTTCTCGGCATTTAAAAAGAGGAGGATGGCTGGAGGGGGGAAGACATCTTTATCCATTCATGCACACAGTGGCAATGCGTGCATGCCATTGCCTTCTCCAATACATCCCCGACATTCAGGCGCACCATCAGTCATTCCCACAATCGACCATCGTGCTTCATCCTCTCTAGCACGCCCTCTCCTCGTGCAGTGCAAACACATCCTTGTGCATGCCCGTGCGCAACTGCCATCGTCGACTTCCTTGCGCATCCACACTTACGCCAATCTTCATGTGGGCGTAGCACCACCGTGCACGAGCGTAGCATCTCCTCCACCCAACAGAGCCACGCCTGACCTCGCCTGCAACCTGCGCGTGTTCATAGCATCTTCCAAGCATTGCCTGCATGCAAGTGGTGCATCCTCGCCCACGCATGTGGGCTCACCAGCAGCAACCACATGCTCGCGCTCCAGCCTACACGCGCACACAGGCCTTCTTCTCCTTCTCCTTCTTCTTCTTCCTCTCTGCCAACCAAAGGAACCCAAAGCCACCAAAATGTAGCCATCAACTCCAGCCACGAAGCTTTGCGTCGAGAACTCCATCAGACTCGCCTCGACCCCACGAGGGCAGCCACACCCTCTAAAGGACGACAGTCGCCCGCACATGCTGGCAAGCCACCGCCGCCACCGGTCTTCCTTATCGCCAGTGTCAACTCCGGCCATCGTTCGCCGCAACACGACCGCCAATGGAACACCCTCATCTTAGCCGACCTTCCTCAAGCTTCTCGCCTCCAGTCGTCGCTTCACGAGCACGTCGCCGAGCAAGGGGAGACTCCCCTGTTTTGCTACAGGAAGAGACCAATTAATAAATACATCTTCTGCCATTGTCAAGACTCATTTTTGGTTTTTTTTTTATTAAATTATGGTAAAATTGCAACGATGCACTTACATTTTCTTGAATTGACTTAACTTATGTTATGTGCATCATTTCACATTGAATTTGGATTAAGATTTACATAATTTATCTCTAGTACATGTGCAATTGGACATTACATAGATTTATCACATATTTATTAAATATTTTATTGAGGAAAATTACACATATACCTTACATTCTCGATTTATTGTGTGTCTTCTTCTTATTATTGCGTTTCACGTCGGATTTGACCATGGATTTTGCACTCGATTAGATGAATACAAGGGAAAAATATTCGTTAATTTATTGATATGTTCCTCCCTGTGGATACGACATCCTAACTTTTGGTGGTTAGTTTTATTAAAATATTTTTGTTTGGGATTTTCCACCACGTGATTCACTGCAACGACATATTTTTCTGATACATTATTTCTGCCAAGCGAAAAACACCCGACCAAATAGCGTCGTTGCCGGGGAGGCAATCGATGCAATAAATTCACTTGACTTTATTTCTAATTATTCTAAGTTGCACATTTATCTGATCATTCTTTATCTTTTCTGTGCGAGGAATCTGACAAGGCAACAGGTGTAGCTAAGAGACGATGTCTACCTTGAACAACGTTTACACATGGAGATAATCGCAGGAGCCTGTGGGCCTTGATCCCACACACGTGGAGATGCATGGAGGACCATCTAGGAGGATTCTTCCTCTTAGACTTCTGATTTAGAATTTTGGAATAGACTCTTTAGGATTAGCCTAGTTATTTGTTTTCTCGCCCTTGTACTCTGGGGCCAACTTTTGGGGGAGTGTCCTCGATTCTTTAGATTCTAGGATCATTCTATGGTAGTTAGATCTTTTGAGTGCGCATTTATTTTTACAAAAAAAAAAGAAAAAGAAAATAAATCTGAACTGTCTGCTAGAAGCTGCATATCTTTAGGATGACCATCTAGGATTGCTTGAGCACCAACTAGATTTTCTTATTGCATTGCATGCATTTTTGCATTGAAGAGTACTAGAGAAAGTTACGTACTTCCTATCTCTTGCATCAGTTATTTGCACACGCATTGCATTTGAACATAATTAAAGAAGACCACTTAAACTGATTTGAAAAGATTAATCAACTGGTCATATTGCTTCTCAAAAATAAAAGAAAATATACAGGAAGTGTTTGAATAACTTGATTGCAATTTTCAAAAGAAAAATCACTTTTCACGGTGTGATGCACATTTCCTGCACTGAGTACACACTATAGGCACTGCACTAGGACTTGGACCCTTAAGGCTATAAGCATCAATCTCTTTATCGATGCAAACCCTCCTACCTCACTTTGAAACGGTGATATTAAGTTTTGCCCGAGTGACTTGATACTCTAAAGAGGGGGACACCCCTTAAAGGAATTCAAGGGTAGTTAAGAGGCACCGCTAACACAACGCCTCAAAGGAAGGGTTCGCCCTACTTGCATCCCTTGGTTCCATCCTTGGAGTACCTTTTTACATGAGCATTAGAGAATATCATCACAACAAAGTGTACGTCTTTAGGGCACTCGAAGGTCAATTTAGGGTGCGTAATTGCTTGACAACTTGATTGATGACCCAAAAAGGACTAAAAGTAACATCAACCTTCTTAACAGTCATTGACCAAAAATTTCAAGTGCTTCATTCCTCTTATACCACTTAAGTGGGAACAGAGAAACGCTGCCTGGACTATAATTGGCCAAGATGAAGAGTTGGAAGAGGATTTAAAGAACTTTAAATCAACAAAAGACCTCTTACCTTGTGTTTGCTTGGTGTATGCTTGGTAGGCACTCTCTTAGAAATAGTCTTCTTTTCAACACTGAGCCTGAGAGAATTATAAGGAAAGCTAATCAAGAAAGTCCTTGCTTGGCTTCTCCTTTGGCTGGCGTGGGCACAAGAGAGAAGGGAAGAGGGGAAGGCACCAAGGGGGCAGAGTGTCCCCTTAATCTTCTTCTTCTTCTTCTTTCCTCTTGGGCATGAGCTATAGGTAGAATATAAGAGGTATTTTCCTAGCCAAGGATGGGTTGTAAGGTGGTGGGTGTTGGTCTTTTTATAGGGTAGGATGAGAGGGTTAAGGTGACTCGAGATGGATGGCTGAGATGGGAAGATAGGGGTGGTTAGGTGATCCTAGGGCTAAGGGGAGTTGGCGCCACCAAAGGGATGTAAAGGGGGTAGTTATGGGTGACCAAGGGACACCTAAAAGTGGTTCCAACCATGGAGAGGTGCCAACTTCTAGGCTTCTAGAAGGGGGTTGAGGTGGTTGGTGGATGTGGCTTGGAGGGGTTATGTGTAGGGTGGATATGGAGGGTGAAGTTGGCGCCAAAAAGAGGGGTGGTTAGGGTGGTTTTGGTGCCAACATCTAGGTGTCTTTTGGTGGTGATTGAGGGGTGAAGGGTGGTGAAGAAGTTGGCGCCAACTTGAGTAGAGGTGGAGCTAGCTAGGTGGACTTGAGTTTACTTAGTAAATGGAGCTAGCTAGGGTTAAGTTATGGCTAATGGATGGCCAAGGAGCTAGATGCTAGCTAAGCTAAGCTAAGCTAAGCTAAGCTAAGCTAAGCTAGCTTAGCTAGTAGTGAAGTGGAGGAGTAGGCATGTGGAGTTTAGAGCTTAGGGTTTGAGGAGAGGAGCTGGATACGAAGAGTCTAGAGCTGAATTGGAGCTGGCAACTACTAAAGAGGTCAACATGGGGCTACTCTAGCTGGCTTAGCTTCCTAGTTCTTTGCTAGCTGCTAAGCCAAGCTAAAGTGAGCTGGCTTCTATTGAATAGAGCTGAGGTGAGCTGGGTCGGGTACTCCCAGGGAGGATTGAGTTCGTTGAGACAGCTAAGGTAGCTTAGCTCAACTAAGTTGAGCTAAGTTGAGTCCCCGGGAGCTGGAATTAAGCTTCCTGAGCTAGAATGAATTCATCTTCAGTTGGCTGGAGTTGAGTGGAGCTGGATCAGGCTGGTCTTGAGCTGATGTGAACTCCAGTCAACTCAACTGAGCTAGCTAGAGCTCCCTGTGAACTCACGGGAGATGAGATGAGCTAGCCTCAGCTAAGTTGAGTTGGATCTGAGCTGACTTGAGCTAGGGTGAGTTGAGATGAGCTCTCTTGAGCTACCATTCAGCTGAGATGAGCTGAATGGAGCTAGGATGAGCTAACCCCAGTCCAAGTGAGCTGGATTCCAGCCATAGTGAGCTGGATCAAGCTGAGTTCCAGCTAGTTTGAGCTTCTCCTCCACCTGTTTCCTTCCTGAGTGCTAGGGTTCTAGGGATCTGTATATCTCTTCATCCCTAACACTCACAAAAATACATTAAAAAAATAAGAAAAATGTAGTGCATGCCTAACCTAATTTATGACTAAATGCAACTCAAAAACCCGTTTGCGAAGCAAAACCCTAAGAGCTAGGATTGCTTTAATGCAAAAGAGTGATGATAAACTTGCATTTATCACGTACCCATTAGTGGAAAGGACTGACCGCGTGCCAGTGTGGGATAGCTTTTCATGTGTCTACAACGCGTGCCGTAGTCACCGCTACGTCGCGACCATGACCTCGGGGTGATAGACCGAGTGTAGGACAAACGCGGGTTGTTCTCTTAGCCAGGAGAATACCACGCGCACGTCCTTCATCATGGGAAAAACTGCTACAAGGTCATTATGTTAGGGAACAGATGACTCAAGAGATACCGAAACCCTTTGTTAGAATATTTCAAACATTAAATGGAAACAAAATATGAACTGGTGTGAAACATTTACAACTATCTAAAATGTTATTGTTTTTACATTAAAGTACATCAATTAATTTTGCACTTGCCACTCTACTCAGCTTTTGCTAATGACTACTACTTGCATTCAGGTTAGGGAGGTGAACAGTCAGTACCACCGGCTGCAGAGGGTGCTGGGCCTAGTCGAGCCCAGCCTTAGTCTATTTTCGTTTCTACTGTAGTTGGACTTTTCCTACTACTATCGTGAGTACTCTGGTTTAGAATCTTTAGTTCTGTTTCCATTTTCATTTATGGTTATGATGGCTATGTTAAGGATCTTTCTTTTTCTCATGGTTTTGGTTACGAAAGTACTTCTAGTTTCCTATCATTTAATTGAAGTTCTAGTTATGTTACATGTGTGGATTGTTTCCCATTGTGATGTTATTTCTCGTTTGACGACTGGGTATTGGATTAGTTAAGGCACCCTAACCTTGGATCCACGTGGTGCTGGATTCAGGTCGTAACAGAAGGTATCCTAAGCAAGCTTGATGCTACATAGGATGAAAGGATATCGTTTGAGTTAAGGGTAGGCAATAGATGCTTTAGAAGCCTGTAAAGGTAAAGTTAAGAGATCTAGTGGTATGTAGCTAATAGACGACCCACTAATATCTACTTTGTAGGCATAGAGGGCATTCACGAGAAAGATATAGAAAACTATCATCATTGTTCTAAAATAAAGAGGTGCACAGAGAGGATACTCAAATTCCTAATGTAATGTTTGTGTTAAACAGACGCTCGATCGAGGATTTAAAGATAAAAGATGTTGCGTCGTAGTATAGGGGATCAAGCGTTGAAAATAGATAAGAATTTTATTACTCGAAAACCTAGGTATCCGAGGTCGAACACAGGGAGCAAATGGAATTTATTCACTAATCTCAATAATGTAATTTGAACAATTAAATCTATGTAAAATCTAATTCAGAAGATAATGCAAGAGTTTATGAATTAAAATGTGACAAAATAGAAGAGAAATTGAGAGCAATAGAATAAAAGGGTTGATTCTTGGGTTGGCTCTCTCTTCAGCTTCCTCTTTCTTTAGTTCTTCTTTCTTTCTTCTCCTTCTTAGCTTCTCTTCTTTCTTCTTCTTTAGCCTTCTCTTTTCTTTCTCTTCTTTCCTTTAGCTTTGGCTCTTCCTTCTTCTTCCTTGCTTTCTTATTCTACCTTGATTCCTCCTACCTTCTTCCTTGGCTTCTTCCTTGATTCTTGCTTTCTTTCTTCTTCCTTCTTTGCTTGGCCGCACCTTCTCCTCTTCTTTTCTTCTTTGTCTTCTTTCCTTTAGCTTTCTTGGCCCTTGATTTCTTCCTTAGCTTCTTTGCTACAGTCTCTTTCCCTTGGCTTCTTCCTTCAGCTTTGCCTTTGCCTTGTGCTTTCCTTCTTCTTCCTTCCTACTTGCTGCCTTCTCCTGCCCTTCTCTTTCTTCTTCAGCTGCGCCTCTTCCTTCCTTCTATTTCCTTAGCTTCTCTGCTTGCCTTGCCTTAGCTCCTCTTCCTTCTCCTTCCTTCTCTGCGGCTGTGCCTTCCTCTTCCTTTCTTCTTTTCCCTGCAAACACACACGAGTGCAAAACCTACATGTACATGTACAACCCAAATATAAGCTGTAAGGGTTGTGACAAAAGCTTAATCAATAGCTAACATACATGTACAACCCAAAGATAAGCTGTAAAAGAAAGAAAATAGAAGAAAAGTAGGGTGTAGGGCTACATCAAATAAATCCCAATGAATACAACAAAGGCAAGAACTCTAAAGCATCGCCAAATCAAACTAAAAGGCAAGAAGCCTACATTAGATAAATTACATCTTTCAGAGAGAGGACTACACAACTAGCATAACTGGCCAATGAGGAAGCTTCCCACCCATGAAGACACACATTTCGTTCCTTCCAAACAACCCACACAATAGTTGAGATAGCCAACATCCTACGAGGGTCTAAGGAAGTGGAGAGCGAAGAGATAAGGGGCCATTCATTGGATAGAAGTAATGGTGGTAAGTCACCCCAACCGACTAGCGTCCAAATGTTAAGCGTAAGCTCAGAACATTGGAAAAATAAGTGATTCCTATTCTTACGACGGTGGTCACAGAGCAAGAAGGATGTGTCCCTCTGGAGACCCCAAGAGCAAAGGCGGTCCCAAGTAAGTAGATAGTTCTGATTACTGCCAACACACAACAGAACCATTTGGGAACCATTTGAGGGAGCGAAAGTTGTTTCCAGACTAGAGGATAGGGCTAAAGGCATGGATTGCTTGCGAAATCTTCGTGGACACCTTCCCCTTGTTGAAATCAACACCAATCACCAATGCAACCTACCATAATCTTTCTCTGAGGGTCAAGAGTTGTCGCCATACCCTCAAGTCCCTAGGTCTAGCATAAACACAAATTGGGGGGGGGTAACGAGCGTTCATCCAATGACCCCAAAGCGAATCCACACCTTGGTGCAACCTCCATGCTTGCATGGTAGTAGCCAACAGGGCCATGTTAGAAAAGTCATGCATTCCAAGCCTGCCCTCCTCATGAGGGAGGTAGATGTCCCTCTAGTAAGCCCACTTTTGTGGACTATTATTTAGCCTAAGTACTATTTAATTATTTATTCTTAGTTGTTAATTAATTAAGAGTTATATGGCAATTCACCTTGGCCTGCATTTAATTTTATGCTTCAATTTTACATTTAATAACATATGTTATGATAATATAATTTATTTGATGAATGTAGGCTAGGTACAAGAATCAGGTGCTCATTTTTACTTCTATATGACGTCTTAGACTTGGATTGGATGTCTGGAACTGCTATCACAAATTCACGGCATTACATTTTTTTTAAGATGTCTTAAGAAGAAACCACCGTGCTTAATGATGTTCCAACCACTTGCGATCGTCGCGAGTAGTTGGAAATACTTGTGGCCAAAGGAAAAGGAGGAGATTTTTGTTTAAAAAGAAGCCGCATCCACCAAGGATAAGATCATGATGATCCGCCTTCCTGGAGGGGATATCCTCCATCTCCACCACTGTGAGGAAGGCGTGCACCGTGGAACCAGCGAGCACCACGCACCGCCAACCTCTCTCACCGTGCAAGCTTCACTGCGTGGGCCGTGTGGTGACAGCACACGGCCACATACCTGCAGGTCACACCAACAGGCAGCCACAGCCGCGTGCGCGCAGCCACACTTCACCACCAGCCTCTCACAGTGCACGTGCCCTCACCCACCACGCAGTCAGCCATGCACGCTGCATCACTCCACGCACATGTAGCCTCGCCCACGCCCTTGTGCACACGTGTCCAGCAACCATAGCCGCCCCTTCCTCTTCTTCCTCCTCTTCATCTTCTTCAAACTCCCTCCTCTGTTTCACCATCATCGAGAACCCAAAGAACCCAACACCGCAGCCACACAGCGCCACACCACAGCAACCATCCCGGCTACCATCTCCCTTGTCGACATCACCAATAACCTCCAACCACCCTCGCCGACCACGTGGCCCACGAGCAACCACTCACGGACCACGCATGAAGCTGCAGTAACAAGCTACCCCGTCGACGCCGCAACCAACAGCGCTTTGGTCGACCACCTCCGGCGACCATCGACTGCCCCGTCACTGCCATCTCAACGGCCATCCTTTGACGTGCCTCCATCGCTCACAGGCTAGTAGAAGATCCCTTTTCCATGCGGGCAAAGAAGAGAGAAGGAAAACACTCTATTTCCCTTCGCATTAAAAATTACCAACCATGCCATTGCGGAGGAACACTATTCACTTATTTAATGAATTAAATTATTGAGGTGAATTTGCATGGCCATCCTTTTGTTTAATCAAAATTGCTTGCATATGCATATCTCTCATGAATGATTTAATGCATGTCATATATATTATGGTGAACAAGCTATATTCTAGAAATTAGTATTTACAGTGTTTACCAGTATCAAGATCATTATTTTACATGATATTATATAGTGGTGATTTTGCATATGCACACCTGTATTTTTGATTAATTATTTGAAGTAAGAAATCATGTTGAAAACACGTGCACCAGTTAGTATGCATACACATTGAGATTCCCGAATAAATGAAGCACAACGCACTAGTTTAAATAGGCTAATTCTTCCCTGTGGAGATGAGCTAATTATTCATGGTTAGATTCTGAAAATTAAAATATTTTGAAAAACGATTTTCTACCACGCAATTAAATACAATGACACATCATGTTATTTAAAAGTTTTCAACAAAAACGAAGATCGCTCTTTCAAATGGTGCCATTGCCGAGGAGGAAACACGCCTATTAATTTTTTTAGGAATTTTATATTATTTTGATGCTATTTTAAAAGCTTTTCTGAATTATTGACATTGGTTCTCTTTGTGTGCACGAATCGAACGACGAACGTGACAGGCGTGCACGACGATCTTTTTGGTGGACCTTGACGCCACTTGAAGGCCAGCAACAGGAGCACATGGGCCTTGATCCCACGCACATAGGCTTACGAAGGATCCTGTTCCTGATTTAGTCATTAGAGCTTAGTTTAGATTTAGTTTAGATAGACATTAGAATTTAATTTCTGTATTTTGGACCCCTGTCAGGTATTTTTGGGAACGTGTTCCCAATATTTCTTTATTTCTTATCGCTCTTGTATGCGGGAGCATATTTTCGGAAGTGTGTTCCCATTTATTTAGATTATAGGATTATTTGAATTGTTTAAACTACATGTTGGTTAGTTATATTAGATTTGTTTGCTTATTATTATTAAAAAAATAAGTAAATAAAAAATTCAAACTGCCTGCTAGAAGTTGCATATCTATAGGACGATCATTTAGGACTGAATAAGCAGCATTTAGTTTATTTTTACTGTATTGCATACATTCTTGCACGAAGAAAGTTAGAGTAAGGTACATCTTCTCTTGAGCATCAATTACCTGTCATGCATCTGTATTGAACCTAAATCTAAGACCATTAAAGTGCTTAAATCGAATTAATTCAGTAGTCACTTTAAAAATTGGGACTGCTAAGAGGTTGGACCTTAAAATTTATGACTTAAAATTGTGTGCAAAAGGATCTTGTTTGCGAAATTTCAAAACTCAAATCACGATTGTATTTTTGCACACCTGAGACACTGTGCACCTCACACATAAGGTCCCTAGATAAATTTCTACCTCTCATCTTTTACACCACAAGGGAAGTTAGTCTGAAATCAACAAGCCTATCCACCAAGTTACTTCGGTTCCTCGTGTGTGGGCTCGATTTGAAACTTCCATCCCCTGCGAGTAGGTTATAGGCACCAGCGAAGGTTGGCCTAGGAAGCATAATTTGTGCAAAACTTATTTGGCCACCAACTGAACATTTAATTCTAAGATCTACAATCTACTAAAAATAGATCCCACTGAATTTGTGTTTGCCTTGACAGTAGAACTCTCTAGCAAGATTTTGCTCGTGTTCTAAATTATTCTAAATCCTAAGAGAGTTAAAATTGTTTTGCTTAAAGAAATGGATCACCCTTACTCCTATCATTTAGATTATTAGAGTCAATACTTCCCATCTTTTAACTAGGATCCCATGCCCCGAGCGTATCCATCCTTTGGTGGGTACATTGACAATTCATGGGATCATTCATATTCCTATCCTGGGAGTACTGGCTTGATAACTCCCACTTTTGAGCAGAGCCTAGGAGCAGGATTTTCCAACCCTGGAATCTCTACTTCTATGCAAACACCCAACCCTCCCACCCTTCATGATTTTTCGTATTGAGGTTGGACCAATACCCCTAGGCAACCAGAGCCTGAAATTGACTATCCTCCCCAACCTGATAATAGTAGCCTCTCCTCTTTTATGATAGAAATGCAAAAATAGCAAAAGGAAATGATGGAATCCATGGGAGAGATGTTGAGGAATAGTCAATAGTTAAATGAAGAAATAAGACAACTTAGCTATGCGCTTCCCAGTAATTTTAATCCCTACCCATACGACCATGATCATGAAAATAATTCTGAGGAAACCAATGACAATAGGGATCCAGTTTTATGTAGCTATCACTTAGACTCTCCCAATGAGACACAACCACTAGAGGAAAACGATCATAGTGATTATCCACCTGAGATATATTGGAGTCAAAATCAAGGGAAGATGGTACCTCTTGTGGACCTTGACCCCAATGACAGTATTCTCCTTACCCCTACTAACCCGGGTCAAGGTTGTATTATTCATATCACTTCCCTTATTGATTATTTGGTGGAATCCCATTCTACCCTTTGTGAGCCTACTCCTGACCCTCCACTTAGGGAATCAACACCTACCATTCTGCAACCTGAGGTTTTAAATGCACTCAATGAAGGTGACCCTAAGATAATGGAGGATGAATTAGATCAATTTTGGTCTCAGGGATATGAAGAGTCTATTTCAGAGGACGAGGATGCCCCAATAGAGGAACCTGGATGGAAAATCTGGAGTAAATCACAAGGGAATTATTTATTATTTGAGGATTTACCTCCAGAGGATATAAATAATATGGTGAAATCCAGATTCCTTCCTTCTTTTGAGAGTCCTCCATCAAAACAGGAGTTGATATTGGAGGAAGGCAAACACAATAGCGAGAAGCCTAAGGGAGACTCTCGGGGACAACATACATCAATTGAGGATTTATACCCCGAGAAGAACAACGAATTCAGTGATATAGGCTTTCTCCATAACATTAAAGATGATAATCCTCCTAAAGATATTAAGGATATTGAAGTAGCACACAAAGTCCCCGGAAAGGATGTAATTGACAAGAAAGAACCCGAGGATGGATTTACTGATAATTCTGATCTCGCTACTTCCCAAGAAACCCAACTGTTGTCTAAGCATGTTGTTCATGAGTCTACTAATGAGATATTGAATTCTATTCATGACTCGTCTACTATAGAGGAGCAGTTGGAGATTCACAAAATAATGAAGCTAGGTAAGGATGTGAAATACGAATTCTTATTGGGAATGGAACCTAAATAGCCTAAGCCCTTTTTGGACTTAATAATTACTACCCAATCACTCAAGCAACCAGTAGATTCCTTACCTAATCCTTGGCTCAGATCTCTGCTCATTTACATTCTTTCTGGAGAACATATCAGACCAGTACATCCTCGGGTAGAATGGCGAGTGTGGATTGATGCTTGTACTTTTAGTCTCTCCATTCAAGGGTTTCAAATATTAATGTTTATATCTTTTAAAACCCGTCTTATTTTGGAGGATCCTTGTTATCCTCCACTTATTCCATTTCGGAAGGCCTCTTTTCATATTCCCTTTCTTATTCCTAGACCTCCCCAGGTAGCCAAAGAGGTTTTTTGCTTTCATACATTCTGGCGAGAATTTGGGATTACGTTGCATCATCAGCTCGCCAACATCCGTGGCTACCTATTTTCTAGGCCCACGTTGTTACGCATATTTTAAGGGCCTAACTTTTTCTATCTGGAACCAGACTTACAGGTTCCTTATAAGTCTGGCTGCTGACAGAAAATGCAGTGCCTATTGGGAGGCAACCCAACGGTCCGAATAACACCATCGTCAGGTGATTTCTTTCCTTTCTCCCCTATTTTAACTTTACAATGAGGACATTGTAGGATTTAGGCATGGGGGGTGCATTTTGCATTTTAGGAAGTATTCATGCATGGGGGGTTGGCATATTAAAAAAAAAAATTCTCTTTTCTTGAGCTGAATGGGTTAGTCCCTAGCAGAATATCTTTGTCATTGGAGGTTTTTCTTCTTGAATTATTTCTTAAATTTAGAATCCAGTACATTTATTTCACGTGCACGTAGATTGGGTTATGGATCTTTGAAGAAAACCAATAAGCATTTGTAGTCTACTAAACCCTTGGACAGTTCATAGGGAGTCAGACATACTATCTTCTAGTAGATCCACCTCATATTTGTGAGAAGAAAGTAGAGAGATTACTGGTGCGCTAAGTCTAGTGCAAGGACTCTTAAGTTTTGGACAATTAGATGATGATACTTCAGAGTTAGGCATAGTTTTCGCTCTCTATTCCTATGTGCGTACTTTGCGTGAATTCCTGAGAGTCACCAAATAAGGCAGATACACAGAGATTGAGTCTTAATAAAGCTATGACTATGGTGAATGGTTATGACCATCCTTCATAGAGTCCTCGGCTGAAGGAGGGTAATAGTATCAAAGGTCAGAAATACGCCTGTCTCATCCATCCCTTCCCTATGCCGAGAATAGGCACTTCCACCAAATAAGCCACAATATCCTCTTGACCATCATCATCCCTACTAATGCCTCATAAATAAAAGTCTATATCATGTTGTGTTGATTGATAAAAAAAAAAGAAGAAAAAGAAAAAGAAAAAAAAAAAAGAAACAATTATAAAAAAGAAGAAGAAGAAGAAAAGAGAGAGAGAAAGAAAAAGAAAAGAGTCAAAGTTTATAATGTTATTTATGTAATATTATTTCTGAGGCAACAAAACACCTATCACAATTCACCAAATATGACCCATACCTACCTTTCAGTATTTCTGATCGCCTGAATACTGGCTAAGGACTCTAACTTAGTTGTAGAGTTATTAGGACTTTAGTTGAAGTGTGAATGCCATGTGAGGCCACCAAACAGTGAGTACACTTACTAAATTTGGCGAGATTTGTGATCTCAGAAAGAAAAGAAGGAAAAGAGTGAGCGCCAAGGAACATCAAGAGAGCACAGTTGTTTAGCCTCTCTCTGGGTTGATTCATTTAATAGTCTGGATATCTAGAGTCTATAGTACTAGACTACATGTAGCACCAGATAAGTGTGTGCCACCAAATATAAATCCATTCAACTCATCATCTCCTACCTAAGCTAAAAATTCAGGGTCAATTTACATATTATTTTCTGCTTTATCCCCGAGGGAAGTAGTTACCTATCCTGATAGAATTTTATCAAGGGTTAAGTGCAAAATGCAAATGTAAGTTGGTTATTTTCACTTGGATCCATTCCTAGGTTAATATCACTTCACATTTATCTAGATTTCTAAATTTTTGGAATAAGGGAAGAAGAAATCTTTTAATTACTTCTATTATTTTTCATTTTTGCTCGGGACTAGCAAAACTTAGGCATGGGAGCATTTGATAAGTCCACTTTTGTGGACTATTATTTAGCCTAAGTACTATTTAATTATTTGTTCTTAGTTGTTAATTAATTAAAAGTTATTTGGAAATTCACCTTGGCTTGCATTTAATTTTATGCTTCAATTTTACATTTAATAACATATGTTATGATAATATAATTTATTTGATGAATGTAGGCTAGGTACAAGAATCAGGCGCTCATTTTTACTTCTATAAGACGTCTTGGACTTGGATTGGATGTCTGGAACTGCTATCACAAATTCACAGCATAACATTTTTTTCAGACATCTGATGCTTTAGTTAGACGTCTGAAGAAGAAATCGCCGTGCTTATCTAATGTTCCAACCACTTGTGATCGTCGCAAGTAGTTGGAGATACTTGCGACCGAAGGAAAAGGAGGAGATTTTTGTTTAAAAAGAAGTCGCATCCACCGAGGATAAGATCTTGATGATCCGCCTTCCTGGTAGGGATATCCTCCATCTCCACCACCATGAAAAAGGCATGCACCGTGGAACCAGCAAGCACCACGCACCGCCAACCTCTCTCATCGTGCAAGCTTCACTCGTGGGCTGTGTGGTGACAGCACACGGCCACACACCAGCAGGTCACGCCCACAAGCAGCCATAGCTGCATGCGTGCAGCCACATTTCACCGCCAGCCTCTCACAATGCGCGTGCCCTCACCCACCACGCAGTCAGCCACGCACGTTGCGTCACCCCACGCACCCGCAGCCTTGCCCACGCCCTTGTGCACACGTGTCCAGCAACCATAGCTGCCCCTTCCTCTTCTTCCTCTTCATCTTCTTCAAACTCCCTCCTCTGTTTCACCATCACCGAGAACCCAAAGAACCCAACACCACAGCCACACAGCGCCACACCACAGCAACCGTCCCAGTTGCCATCTCCCTCGTCGACAACACCAATAACCTCCAACCACCCCCACCGACCGCGTGGACCATGAGCAACCACTCATGAACCACGCACGAAGGTGCAGCAACAAGCTACCCCGTCGACGCCGAAATCGACAGCGCTCCGATCGGCCACCTTCGGCGACCATCGGCTACCCCGTTGTTTCGCATACGTTTTATCGGGTTTTTAAAGGATGTCACGTTGTAGTATAGTCGAAAAAACGTTCAAAACAAATAAAGAGTTTATTACTCGAAAATCGGAGTATCCGAGGTCGAACACAGGGAGCAATCTAAGTACTTTTAAAAACTTGAGATAACAATTGGTTCAATGAGAGAATTATAAAAATGAATTGCTAAAAAGAATAAAATTGGACGTCTGATTTCTGTATCAGACATCTTAAAATGAAAGTCTTCTTCTTCTTTTGCTGTTGCGTGCCTCTGATCTTCTTCTTCTTCTGTCTTTTGCTAGTCCTTCTTCTCTCTTTCTTTTGTTCTTCCTTTTCATTCTTTCTTTCTCTTGCTCTTCTTTCTCCTTCTCTTCTGCCTTGCCTTTTCCTCTCTGCTTGGCCTCTCCTCAGAGCTTCTTCCTTCTCCTTCCTGCGGCTAAGTGCTGAGCCTTTTCTCCTTCGACACTTCGTTCCTGAACACAAGGCAGCAAAACCTATCCCTTCCCTCTACCCGCGTGTCTCTCTCTCTGCAAACCGCTCACAGGAAGCTCTCCCAGAGCCGAGTTAACGGGTCGGTTTGCATACCCAAGGACCAGGTGCACCGGCATGTTATGGTGAACGAGGTGTGCTCAGTAGTGTCGGGTTGGATCCGCCAGGTCCGCGTGGTGAATCCGCGGACGAGGCAGGCAAGGGACCTCACCCCAGGTGTGTCGGAGGCGAAGAGCCTTATTCACAAAATCAATTTGAACCAGGGCGACGCTTTGTGAACTCACGATGTGGGACTAACTGGCACCTCTCCTCGCACGCACCCGCAGGAAGACCTCTTCGCAATCTCCTCAGCTGCAGCTTCGGTTCTCTTCGGTTGCTGGCTGGCTGCCTTCGCAGAAGTCTCCCCAATCCGCAATAGCTAAGAACCTGGGGCCCTGAAGCCTGGAGCTCGGAAGAAGCTGCTTCAAGGTGGCTTTAATGGCGGTCGAGCCTTAGAATCTGTCAAACACGAATACGGCCTCACGGCCTAATTAAACTACTGGAAGACCTTCGCCGTGTGATGGTGAAGGTGTTGAGCTGTGCGGCAGGCTACGGGGCGGCCTAGGCGTACGTGCTTAAGTCATCCTGTGGCCGGAAAGATGGGTGTGTTCAGTGGCGTGTTGAGTGAGTGCGGAGGGACTGTGGAGGGGCGGAGGGCGTTCAGTGTGATGAGGCGGAGCTTCTGGGACAGTCGGCGAGTTGTGTGGAGCTGCGGATCGATGGGGGCAACTCGTTGGAGGGTGGCCGGAGATGGGGAAGGTGATGGTGGTCAGGGACAGTCGAGGGTCGATTTGAATGAAATAATGTGGGGAAAAGAAAGAGGGGAAGATGGGGAGTAATTATAACCTACTTGCAGGGACGAAGGGGGCCGAAGAGGCGGGCAGTCGTATCGACTGTCGTCGGAGAAGAAACACCCAGAGGGAGAGAGCGGCGACAAGGAAGTGGGCAGGGAAGCGTGCACTTGGTACGGCGCGACGCGGGAAGACTAGACGAAGCAAACTCTGCTGCAGGTATGGTAGCGGAGCGACGAGAAGGAGGAGGAGTGGCCGCCGGAGCTTGCGGGTTTCCTGTCGGAGAGAGAAGAGAGGAAATTTTGAGGGATTCTCCGCCAAGACAAGTCTGCCTCAAGCGGCTGGTCGTGGGGTTTCTTTCAAAGGCACAAGCAGAGGGTCAGATGCACGGAGGGTGAGCAAGGCTCTCACTGGAGGTCGCCGCAAGTACAGCACCCATACCTCTCGAGTGTTCGCACGAGAGGTATGATGCGAATCAGGGCATGGGGAGCTGCTCAGGCGGTAGGGGGCTTCTCAGGGAACCCCCCTTTCACATCAAAGAGCAGCTCCCTAGGGAAGCGAGGAGAAATCTTCCTCGAAACTTCGCCGGAGTATGGGTCTCCTGTTGCATTGGCAAAGGGACCGGAATGCAGAAAGTGACAACAAAAGTTGCGGGGGTTTTCGCAAGGGTTTTCAAAAGTTAGGGGCCAAAATGTAATTGGGTGGACTATTTTGCAAAGTAGGTCAAGATGACCTTCCCTTAGGTCCAAATTTTGGTACAAACCTAATTTGGACCTAAGGAATCCAATGGTGAAGTTGGATTTTAGGTTTAACCACGTTTGATTGGACATTTTTCATAAAAATCCAATTTAGGTTAATTGATGAGCTAGGACCCTAATTTAGGTCAAACTAGGTTCCAGAGAACAAGTTGAATGTTCTAAACCCTAGGGGATATTTTTCCATGATTTTTAGAGGGTTTATTTGATTTTTATCCTGACCGGAACCTTGTTGAATTAAGCGGGTCTGTTTTAGGGTTACCAAATGTCATTTAATTCCTAGATTGCATATGAACACATTTCTAATTGATTCAACCCACTTTTTATCTTATTTAGACCATTTGACCTTTGCTCTGTCTCTGAGAAATTCCGTTTATGTACTGCAATGGTAAAAGTACAGTTTTAACCTTTATTTCATGTTTTCTTCTCAGAACACTTATTCGTCTAATTAAGCCCTCTTCTAGGTCATGTAGGAGCTTTTATTCTCTTTATTAGGTCAAAATGAGCTAATTATGGCTCATGATGAGGCTCTCATCATACCCCCATGCCTAGATTTTGCTAGTCCCTTAGCAAAATTTCAAGGTTTCAACCTTTGTTCTAGACCATGAAGTTCTTAATGATTTCAAATAAGTGCTTTTTCATTTGAACCTAGATTAGGTTAGAATGCTAACCAAAGGCCTAAAAGGTACTCTAGTACCAACCACGATCCAGATCTGTCTTGCCTCAGCCTCAGTCCTTAGCAAAGGTTTTTAAGGCCCACAAGAACTAACCTAAGGTCTATTGGACTTTGTGGTTAAAGCACCCGTGCTTGAAGTAATTTTAGCCCTGGCTCAGTTCGCAGTGCGTTTTGTAAGAAAGAGAGATAGAAGGTTTATATGTTTGGAGAGTTTTTCTCTCTTTTCTTTTACTTCTAGCTTAGGATTGGCTTTTCAACACGGTCTGTATCAGATTCCTTGTCCCCATCATCAATCCTCAAGGGTTCCTGGCAGTCGATGCTTCGAGATAGCTGCTTCAAGGTGGCTTTAATGGCGGTCGAGCCTCAGAATCTTTCAAACACGAATACGGTCTCACGGCCTAATTAAACTTTTGGAAGACCTTCGCCGTGTGATGGCTAAGGTGTTGAGCTGTGCGGCAGGCTACGGGGCGGCCTAGGCGTGCATGCTTAGGTCATCCTGTGGCCGAAAAGATGGGTGTGTTCGGTGGCGTGTTGAGTGAGTGCGGAGGGGTGGAGGGCGTTCAGTGTGATGAGGCGGAGCTTCTGGGACAGTCGGCAAGTTGTGTGGAGCTGCGGATAGACGGGGGCAACTCGTCGGAGGGTGGCCGAAGACGGGGAAGGTGATGGTGGTCAGGGACAGTTGAGGGTCTATTTGAATGAAATAATGTGGGGAAAAGAAAGAGGGGAAGATGGGGAGTAATTATAACCTACTTGCAGGGACGAAGGGGGGTGGAGAGGCAGGCAGTCGTATCGACTATCGCTGGAGAAGAAACACCCAGAGGGAGAGAGCGGCGACAAGGAAGTGGGCAGGGAAGTGTGCGCTTGGTACGGCGCGACGCAGGAAGACTAGACGAAGCAAACTCTGCTGCAGGTATGGCAGCAGAGCGACGAGAAGGAGGAAGAGTGGCCGCCGGAGCTTGCAGGTTTACTGTCGGAGAGGGAAGAGAGGAAATTTTGAGGGATTCTCCGCCAAGACAAGTCTGCCTCAAGCGGCTGGTCTTGGGGTTTCTTTTAAAGACACAAGCAGAGGGTCAGATGCACGGAGGGTGAGCAAGGCTCTCACCGGAGGTCGCCGCAAGTACAGCACCCATACCTCTCGAGTGTTCGCACGAGAGGTATGGTGCGAATCAGGGCATGGGGAGCTGCTCAAGCGGTAGGGGACTTCTCAGGGAACCCCCCTTTCACATTAGAGAGTAGCTCCCTGGGGAAGCGAGGAGAAATCTTCCTCGAAACTTCGCCGAAGTATGGGTCTCCTGCTGCATTGGCAGAGGGACCGGAATGCAGAAATTGACAACAAAAGTTGGGGGGGTTTTCGCAAGGGTTTTCAAAAGTTAGGGGCCAGAATGTAATTAGGTGGACTATTTTGCAAAGTAGGTCAAGATGACCTTCCCTTAGGTCCAAATTTTGGTACAAACCTAATTTGGACCTAAGGAATCCAATGGTGAAGTTGGATTTTATGTTTGACCACGTTTGACTGGACATTTTGCATAAAAACCCAATTTAGGTTAATTGATGAGCTAGGACCCTAATTTAGGTCAAACTAGGTTCCAGAGGCCAAGTTGAATGTTCTAAACCCTAGGGGATATTTTTTCATGATTTTTAGAGGGTTTATTTGATTTTTATCCTGACCGGAACCTTGTTGAATTAAGCGGGTCTGTTTTAGGGTTACCAAATGTCATTTAATTCCTAGATTGCATATGAACACATTTCTGATTGATTCAACCCACTTTTTATCTTATTTAGATCATTTGACCTATGCTCTGTCTCTGAGAAATTCTATTTATGTACTGCAATGGTAAAATTGCAGTTTTAACCTTTATTTCATGTTTTCTTCTCAGAACACTTATTCCTCCAATTAAGCCCTCTTCTAAGTCATGTAGGAGCTTTTATTCTCTTTATTAGGTCAAAATGAGCTAGTTATGGCTCATGATGAGGCTTTCATCACCCATCACCACCATCTCAACGGTCGTCCTCCGGCGTGCCTCCATCGCTCAGAGGCCGGCAGAAGATCCCTCCTCCATGCGCGCAGAGAAGAGAGAAGGAAAACACTCTGTTTCCCTTCGCATGAAAAATTACCAACCGTGCCATTGCGGAGGAACACTATTCACTTATTTAATGAATTAAATTATTGAGGTGAATTTTCATGGTCATCCTTCTATTTAATCAAAATTGTTTGCATATGCATATCTCTCATGAATGATTTAATGCACATCATATATATTATGGTGAACAAGCTATATTCTAGAAATTAGTATTTACAGTGTTTACCAGTATCAAGATCATTATTTTACATGATATTATATTAGTGGTGATTTTGCATATGCACACTTGTATTCTTGATTAATTATTTGAAGCAAAAAATCATGTTGAAAACACGTGCACCAGTTAGTATGCATACACATTGAGATTCTCAAATAAACGAAGCACAACGCACTAGTTTAAATTAGTTAATTCCTCCCTGTGGAGATGACCTAACTATTCGTGGTTAGATTCTGAAAATTAAAATGTCTTGAAAAGCGATTTTCTACCACGCGATTAAATACAACGACACATCATTTTATGTTAAAGTTTTCAACGAAAACGAAGATCGCTCTTTCACCCTCCGTCGCACCAAGTGAGGTCTACCACCCTAAATGAAGGATGAGACCCATTTCTTTATTCGTTGTAGCACCATGGGGGGAACAATATGGTATTGGTCAACCAAAACTATAAGAGGCCTTCAATAGCCCAACGAACCCATTGCACTCTCCTTATTTTGGACAACGCCTTCCTTCTCCACTCATGCAAAAGACCATTGACTTTATCCTCCAATCCGAGGAATGCAACCCTGTGGCATCTGCCAGTCCAGAGTGGCATGCCAAGCTATTTAGTGGGGAGATGGCCCTTCAACATGCTAAGCTTAAGAAAAATCTCCCACCTTCTCCTTGAGTGTCGAGAGAGGTAGATATGGCTTTTGTTAGCATTAAGATGAAGGCTCGAGAGCAAGGCAAAGACATCAAGGGCATTATGAAATCCCTTTGCATAATGCTCATCTGCACATGCAAAGATGAGAACATTATCGGCAAGTAAAAGGTGGGATAGGAAATCCACTCCCCTAATCTTGGGCACCTAGATGTCACCCCTGCAAAGCTGAGTCTCCAGTAGAATGGAAAGGCAATTCATGACAAGGGAGAACAAGAGGGGGGATAGAGGATCTCCTTGGCACATCCCCCTAGAGGTGGTATGGAATCCCACGGCACCCCATCAACAAGCGAGCAGACCATAGGGCAGTTGATGCACATCCTGATCTAGTTTATCCATTTGACATGAACACCCATTAGTTGTAATATGACATTGATAAAGTCCCTTTGCATAGTATCAAAAGCCTTCCATAGGTCATCCTCGATGCACATCCTAGGAGAACATACCCTCACATTAAATTGGCCCATGAACTATTGGGAGAGCAAGGAACAATCAGCAATCGATCTTCCATGAATGAACACTCCTTGGTAAGGAAGAACTAATCAAGAGACCAAGCGGCTTAACCATTGGGCCAGAATTTTAGCGATCACCTTGTATAATGTGTTGCAACAAGCAACTTGACGGAAATCTTGAATGGAGGAGACGAAGTCCCCCTTAGGGACAAGGGTGAGGAACGTGTGATTGACCTCTCTCATAAGCCTACCACCCTCGAAGAAAAATCTGACCATGACAATAACATCACCACCAATAATCCCCTACGTTCTTCTGAAGAAGGCTCCATTAAAACCATCCGACCCTAGGGATATGTTAATTCCAATTCTCCATGTGGCTTTCTTGATCTCATTGATCTTCCGAAGGGATTGTGATGAGAGAGATATTTTCAAAACTAGTGACTTGCCGTTAGAATGGGAATTGCAACCTGTGAATGGGGGGTCACTAGTGTCCTTCGAGAAGAGACTATGGAAGTAGATCACGAACTCCCTCTTGAGTTTCACTTCTTTATCTAGAGTGGTGCCATCAACCTTAATAAGATTGGTAATGGAATTTTGGTTCTAACAAATTTTAGTTGCAGTGGTCAGGAAGGGCATCGCAGAATAATGGACGACTTGGTGGGCTTATTAGATGGGTCAATATCTAGCACAAGAAAGTCAACAAGGAAGAAGAAGTCCTCTACTCTCACCAGGCCATCTTCTAGTAATCCCCGTGGTGTCTTAAGCGATCTGTCTACGACCTGGAGGATGATTGGACTAGGCTTTAAATCACCTCCTCCCAAAAGGTCGTAGACAGAGCTCGATAAAGTGTTCACCCCCGCACCCAGATCGAGCAGAGCCTCATCAATGTGTTGGTTACCTATAACCATTGAAATATACGGGGCCCCTGGGTCATTCATTTTGGGGGGTGTTCCATGTTGGAGAACCGAGCTAACATGGTCAGGTAGGATGACCTTGGCTTGGACCTGTCTCCTAGATCGACGTTTATGGGTGCACAAGTCCTTTAGAAACTTTGCATAGGATGAGATCTATTTGATAGCTTCCAACAAAGGCAAGATGATATGGACTTGCCTGAAAGTGTCCATAATTTCATCCATCCTATCCTTGGCTCCAAAACAAGCCAACAGAAGATTTCCCAGGAGCAGATAGGTGCTCTGGATAGGGCACCCTTTGCTTCTGGGTAGAGGGGTCGTCATGGCAAGAAAGGGGTGGTGGAATGACGACATCCTCAGGGTAGGTGATTTCTAGCAAGGGAAAGCAGTATGGCTCTTCCTCAGTGTAGATAGAAGTCAAGTTTGATGTAGGAGGGGAATCCTGAGAGGTGATCGTAGGAGTGCTGTCAGGCTTATCAATTTTCTTTCCACTCCTCAGCACGGTCACAGCTTAGGTGTGCTCCCTGAATATGACCCCCTTGCCCTTTGGGTTCTATTCAGGAAAGCTAAGCAACTTCCTCAAATCACACTGCCTAACTACCTTAGTAAGATGACCAATTTGGGATTGCATATCAGTAATCATCTTATTCTGAGATTGGATGACCATATTATGATGCTCTTGCATTGCTTTCATCATGGCTTTAAGTTCATCCATCTCAGAAGGCTTATTCTGAGGAGGGTTTGCATAGGATGGCTGGTATATGGGTTGGGGAGGTAGGGGTCATGTATTCGCTGAGTTAGAAGCATCACCTTGCTTCCACGAGAAGTTTGGATGGTTCCGCCACCTCGTATTATAGGTATTGGAATAAGGGTTATTGCAAGGAGGTGGGCGAAAACCTTGGGCCGCATTTAGGTTGTCCTGAATCAACTCAGGGAATTGATTTGCCTGGTGGCACTCCGCAATGGCGTGCATTGTGCTTTGGCAAATGGAGTATTCACTTGAAGCCTAAAAGATAGAGGTTGCTTGCGGGTTCATCTAGGGTTTACTAAAAGCCTATCAAAGTTTTTGTTCAACAATTGAATCTGATAAGCCAAATCCTGAGTAGCCTCGGCTTCATGGGCCTCTATCTTCCTCTGCAAGATTGATGGTTTTCTTTCTTGATAGGCAGAGGACATATGTATGGAATTGTCACTTAATGTTTCAAATAATGGCGAGGCTTCATCCTCAGTTTTGGTCATAAAGGTTCCTGCACAGGCTGCATCGATGGTTTGCCTATGCCTTTCAGATAATCCGTTATAGAACCTTTCGACCAACTACCATCTTGGCACCTGATGGTGGGGGCATAACCTAAGAAGGTCATTAAAGCGCTCTCAAGTCTCATGAAATTGCTCCCCTTCTTGTTGAGTAAAACCCATAATCTCTCTTTTACAATGGTTGATCTTACTCATAGGAAAATACTTTTTCAAGAATTCTCCCTTAAGGGTGGCCTAATCATTTACCCTTGCATCGAGGGTATGATACCAGTGCTTAGCCTTATCCTTAAGAGAGAATGGAAATAAAGTCCTCATCAAGGCTTCATCAGTAAAGCCCTGGAGCTTCACTATGGAATAGACCTTAGTGAATTCCTCAAGATACTTGTAGGGATTCTCCCTAGTAGTACCATAAAAAGAGGGGAGCAAAGATATGGTGCTGCTCTTGATTTCATATGGATTATCCACTCCAGGTCTTTGGATAGGTAGGGCTTGGTGGGTTGTAGGGAGGAAATAGTCTCTCAAGGTTCTCTGATTTTCACTAACCCTAATCTCTCCTTCAAGTCTTTCTTCATCCATTTTTCTTCTTTCTTGGTTGGCTTTCCTAATAATTCTCTTAGGCTCAAGGTTGAAAAGAAGACTATTTCTAAGTGAGCACCTACCAAGCAAACACAAGGCAAGAGGTCTTTATTGAGTTAAAGCACTTTAAGCCCTCTTCCAACCTTCTAGTTTGGCCAAATGGAGTCAAGGCAGTATTTCTCCGTTCCCATGTAATTGGTATAAGAGAAGTAAGGCACTTGAGATTCCTGGTCAAAGGCTATTAAGGAAGTTGAGGTTACTTTTAGTTCTTTTGGGTGACCAATCAAGTTGTCAATCAATTACACACCCTAAATAGGCCTTCGAGTGCCCTAGAAACGTATACTTTGCTGCAATGATATTCTCAGATGCTCAAGTAAAATGGTACTCCAAGGATGGAACCAAGGGATGCAAGTAGGGAAAACCCTTCCTTTGAGGCAATGCGTTAGCGGTGCCTCTTAACTACCCTTGAATTCCTTTAAAGGGTGTCCCCCTCCTTAGAGTATCAAATCACTCGATCGAACATTAATACCACTGTTTGAAAGCAAGATAGGAGGGTTTGCACCGATAAAGAGATCGATGCCTATAGCCTTAAGGGTCCAAGTCCTAATGCAGTGCCTATAGTGCGTGCTCAGTGTAGGAAGTGTGCATCACACCACGAAAAGTGATTTTTCTTTTGAAAACTGCAATCAAGTTATTCAAACGCTTCCTGTATATTTACTTTCTTTTCGAGAAGCAATGTGACCACTTGATTAATCTTTTCAAATCAGCTTTAAGTGGTCTTCTTTAAATATGTCTAAATGCAATGCATGTGTAGATAACTAATGCGAAAAGATAGGAAATACGTACTTGGCTCCAGCACTCTTCTAGGCAAAAATGTACGCAATGCAGTAAGAAAATCTAGATGCTGCTCAAGTAATCCTAGATGGTCATCATAAAGATATGCAGCTTCTAGCAAGCAGTTAGATTTTTTTATATATATAAATAAATTCGCAATCAAACAATCTAACTACCACACACAAAATAATCCTAGAATCTAAAGAATCAGGGACATTCCCCCAAAAAAACTAGCCCCAGAGTACAAGGATGAGAAAACAAATAACTCAACTAAATCCTAAAGAGTCTATTCTAAAATTCTAAATCAGAAGTCTGAGAGGAAGAATCCTCCTAGATAGTCCTCCATGCATCTCCACGCGTGTGAGATCAAGGCCCACAGGCTCCTGCGATTATCTCCGCGTGTGGACGTCGCTCAAGGTCGACATCATCTCTCAGCTATGCTTGTTGCCTCATCAGATTCCTTGCACAGAAAAGATAAAGAATCATCAGATAAATGAGCAACTCAGAATAATCCGAAATAAAGTCCGGTGAATTTATTGCGTCTGTTGCCTCCCTAACAACGACGCCATTTGGTCAATAGGATTTTCGCTTTCAGAAATAATACGTAAGAAAAATACATTGTCACAGTAAATAATGTGGTGGAAAAACCCTCAATCAAAAACTACTAAAAATGAACCACAAAATCAGATTGTATCCATAGGGAGGCGCAGCCAATAAATCACCAATATTTGCAGTACATGAGTATGTTGTATGAGGCTTAATGTGATGCAAAATTAATTTGACGATTAGTTGTAGCATCAAACCAACATGAGAATAACTTGAACCAACAGTAACATAAATTATGGAGAATTAGAGGGTCTGAGAAGCAATTACCCATAATATAAAACATTATATCAAAAATACTTTCTCTTCAACTGTGGTCATTTAATCTAATTGACCTCCTCCTATAGAAAAACAGGGGAGGTTGATTCCCCTTGGCTTGCGCATGGAGGGAGTCGCAGCTAGTGGCGTGGCTCATCGGAGGAGTAGGTCCTACGGAGAGGATCACTCTGGTGGTGGTGCAGCGGCCCACGATGGTCGGAGATGCTACCAGCAACGAGAAAGAAGTGCAACGGCGATGGGTTGTTGGCGTTGTCAAGAGACACTGCAGGCGGCGTGAGTAACACAAAGACGTCAGCGGCTGTGCGTGGGAGGTCACGTGTGTCTGCAGTTGTGTCGGAGAGGCATTAACGCCGAGGAGGAGGTGGCTACACGGTGGGTGGTGGTGGGTTCCGTGGAGTTGCAGAAGCTAACGAAGAAGAAGATGATGAAGAGGGAATAGTAGGTGGTGTTGTTGGTGGGTTCTTTGTGGGTGTGAGATTGGGTGAGGTGGCTGCTATGGTGAATGGGTGAGAGTGGCTGCGACGACTAGGGGTTGGCAAAGAGAAGATGGTGAGGGTGGTTCTGGCGGTGGTGAGATGGTCACGGTGATGGGGCCGTGCGCTGTCACCGCACGACTAGTCGTGGTGGGTTTGCGATGGCAAAGGAGGTGGTCCACAGTGCACTGTTGGATCACAGTCTACTCATGTTCCACAATGGTGTTGGTGGAATCAGAGATTGGCCCTAGTGTCAACCGACCTTCACTGCTCTCCCATCCCCTGTCCCTCCTCTTTTTAAGTGCCTCTCAAGTTTTGTTTCCTCCCTCGAGATCGTCTCCAACAATCTCACTGGGTTGTTGTGAGGTTGCGAGACGCACAACTAAACTACGTAGAAAGAGAAGGTCGCAAGAAGCTCAGGGAGGTGGTCGCGCATTCTGCAGGAATTCAGAGAAAAGAAAACAAAAAAAACATATTGGGTTATTTATAAAAATAATCTAAAATAATGCATGAATATGCATGAAAGTCCTTATTTATAAACTAATCTATTTATCTATTAAAGTATGCTATGTACATGCAAACAATAATCTAGTAATTAGGCATTTAAGAATTTACTTAGCCCACAATTGTGGTCTCATCACCCCTAGCAAGGCCTTGCTCCTTAGAGAGTTTTTGGCCTAGAAAACCCCTTCTTCCTCTACCTTCGGCCAGCTTCAAACTCGTCTCCGGCAACCCTCTTCCTCTGGCTTCCTCGCCCGTTACCACGTACAATAGGCAGCAGAAAACACTTCCTCTCTTCATTCCACGCCTCGCCATATCTGCAAGGAGTTCTCTGGCCCCTTCCTCGTCGCCATCCTCATCTCCGGTGCGTCTTCATCTCCAGCGCCAGCCAATCATAGCCGACGTTGCCTTCGCTTTCTCTTCGTCCGCCACTACCCCACTTCGATTCCTCTCTTCCTCTTGATCTTCTACAACCCCTAGACTCTAAGTTCATGCACCGCACTGCTCGCACCCACTCCATCTTCCCCACATCCGACATGAGCTCTGGCAAGCTCGCACCGATGCCACAATTCACCAAATTACACACCGCCACCACCACAACCCCTTCCTCTCAATCTCACGAACAAAAGCCCTAAACTTATTTTGGGTTTTGATCGCTCCAGACCATCATCGAACACCACCACCTCCATTCTTCTTCTCCGACTTCGCACCACCACGTCACACCTCCAATCACCAATCCACAGTCATCATCGCACTTGCCACTTCACGGCAAAGCTTCTAAGCTTCTTTGATGAGGTAGGAAGGCCGTATTTTCTTCTTTAGGTGTTCACCGAATCGCTGCAGTTGCTACCTCCTTCTCCGACTCCATCCACCATCTCCTAGCTGTATTCTTCAATGCTGTCATCCACAGGCATTGTGAGAGACATCCAAGAACCTCCCCAGGCTGTCAATTGCAGTTGCAAGTCTTCATCCCCAATTAGAGCATCCACTACCTGCAGCTTGCATGAAGAAACAAGGCAGGGACATTAGTCCCATATCATGGACTGAAGTGCTCGAGACCACGCATAAAAGAATTTTGTGCTCTGGGCTTATCGCCTTCGAGAGCACAATGGTGAGATCCCTTCACGCTCGTACACACCCGCATTCACATGCGCTTGTCTACGCCCACGCTCGCGCTCACGCCTCGCGGGTCTGGGTGGTGGATCTGACTACCCAGGTCTGATCTGAGGAAAGAGAAAAAGAATCAGAGAAAGGGGGCAAGTTTTTCTCTACCTTGGGATTCATGCCCTCTCCCTTTCTCAACACTTAGCCTCTAAGGGCTTTGTGCGAAGCCTTTGTACCTATTGTCAAAGCGAAATCAAGGTTTTTAAAACTACGTTATAGTGTAGTTGAAATCGCTTTAAAAATAAATAATATTTATTACTCGAATTTTAAGTCCGAGGTCGAACACAGGGAGCAATATGAAATTTAAAACTTAAGATAACAATTTAAATCAGAAATATAAGAGAATGTAGCAAGAATAATGTCAGATATCAATGTGCAAAAAGAATGGAATAAAATGGTGATTTAAATCACTAATTACTCCTCACAAATAACAACTAAATCAAAGCCTCAAATATATGTAATCAAATGTATCAGACGGCTTAAACATCCTGTGCTACAGTGCTATTTAGAAACTCAAGGGTATCTCTTCTTTTTTATTTCTCTGTGCTTCTCCTGCTTTCTCCTGCCTTGTCTTCTCTTCTTTCATTTTGATCTTCTTCTTTTATTCTTCTACTTTTCTCCTTCTCCTTCTCTTCCTATGCTGCTCCCCTTGTTCTCAGGCCTTCTCCTCTTCTTCTTTCTTTCTTCTCAGTTCTCCTTCTTCATGTAGAGGGGAAAGATCCTTCAAATGGCTAAGTGTCAGCTGTTACTCCCTGTAGAAGAACCCCTGCCCCTACGCGCTATCTCTCTTTCTCTCTCTGGGTCACGCTCTCCCAAAGCCTTCCACAGTACCGGGTAATCGGGTTTCGGACCTAGAGCGCACCCGGATCTAGGGCTGCGGGCGTGATCGCAGCCGAGGAGTGGAACAGGTTAGGCAGGTCGGATCTACACCAAGCCCATAGGGGATAGGTCACAGGCGAGGCGCAGGTGAGCGGGTGAGTGGGGACCTTACCTTCAGTGTCTAAGGCAAACAACCTTAGACACAAATTCAATTTATGCGCCTTCAGACACCCTTCAACTTCCGAGGTGGGACTAAAGTCCCACCTTCCTTTTGCGCTTCTGCAGCAGCACGGTCTCCTCCTCAATTGCCTCAGCTCGCGAGGCCAAGGCATCCAATTGACCACCTAGGCTTGTGCGCAAGATGTTTATGCACAACATGGGACTTCTACTTGGGGCTATCAAGACTTGGAGTGAGCTTCAAGCAAGCTTGAAGCTTGCTCGTCAATGGCAGAGGAGGCGAGTACCTAAAATCAACAAGAAGGCCTTTTGACCACGTTAGAAGGCTCAGGAAGTATTGTCGGACCATGGAGAGTGTGACGATGGTGGTTGCGTGGCGTGGCGTGGTTTGTGCATGTGGGGCAAAGTTGGACAGTGCATGTAAAGGTGGGTGTGTTCAACGGCAAGTGAGAGTGATCAATAGCCCTAACTAAGTTAAGGTTTTTGATATACGGTGAACGGTGAAGGTGTGGATTGGTGGGCTATGGTGGCCGCTAGCATTCACCAGAGGTCTACCGGGGAGATGGAAGATAAAGTCGCAGAGGGTGTTGGCAGGGTTGAATTGGAGTGTTGAAGTTGTTGTTATGATGAGGGGAGGCTGAGGAGTCTTCTAGGAGAGGTAGCTGATGATGAGGAACAGAGATGGCATCGGTTGTGGTATCACCGGTGTCGGAGACGAAGCTGGCTCTGATAAGAATTGGATGGCAAGGATGAAGGGGATAGGGACGCCGGCAGGTACTTCTTGACATGGAAGAAGGCGAGGAAGGAGGATCTACCACTGGTATTGCGGTCAAATGATGAGGAGAGGCAAGGAGGGTCGCTGGAGCTCAAGGAACCTTTCGGCTGGGTCAGGAGAGAGGAATTTAAGGGAGATCCCGGTCGAAATTGAGCTTGGGGAGTTCAACCTGATCTGGGCTTGCTTTTATAGAGCTCAGGATGGGGTTTTGAGCTTGGAAGACAAGCTTCCAAGCTAGGAATTTTCACTAGAGTAGGAAACCCAAATCTCTCATGCGTTCACATGAGAGATTGGGAAGGTTATGGGGCGTGGGATTTGGCTCAAAAGGAAGGGAATTCCTTGACGAACTTCCCTTTCAAATTTGAAAGGGATTTGTCAAGGAATCAAGGAGTTCTTACCATTTTTAGGTCACCGGTGCTTGTAAGAATAGGATTAATGGTGGTAGCGACCTATTTGTGAAGACGATGACAAAGTTAGGGGTCTATTTGTAAATATTTTGAAAGTTAAGGCATAAATGGAATCATATAGGACCAAGTTGCAAACTTGGTTAAGATAATTTCATCTTGGGTTCAAATTTTGGAACAAACCTAATTTGCACCTAAGGAATCCAATGGTGAAGTTGGATTTTGGTTTTGACTGCATTTGACTGGGTAATTTTGCAAAAATTCAAATTAGGGTAAATGTCTATCTGAGACTCTGTTTTGGGCCAAAACAGGATCTGATGGTCAGTTTGAAGGCACCAAACCATAGAGAATATTTTTCTATGAATTTTAGAGGGTTTAGGTGAACTTTACCTTAACCAAAACCTCAGTTAATTAAGAGGGTTTTTTTTAGGGTTTCAAAAGTCATTTAATTCTCAAAACACGTGCAACCCTTTTCTATCTGTTCTAACCCACTTGTTTTCCTTTTAAGACCATTTAACCCTCAATTAACCCCTGAGAAAACCCGTGGTTGTACTGTATTCAAGTTATGATGGTAAAATTACAGTTTTAACCCTAGTTTCTTATCTTTCCCTCAGAATAGATTTGAAGTGAATTATGGCTCTCTGGCAGTCATGTTGGAGCATTTACTGACTTAATTAGATCAAAATGAGCTAGTTATGGCTCATGATGGTGTTCCCATCAATACCTCTATTGGGTGCTGCTGTTGTGACTCTTCTATGAGGCCTAAAGCAAGGCCCTTGTGCCTTGTGAGCTACTGCTGGTTAAGGCATCTGAGGCCTTCTGCTATCGTCTGATCTGGCATTTGAGTGGTTCTAACTCTGATATTTGATTGAGAGTACTGTTCATTTATTTGAATTAATTGTGAGCTTCAACTTAAGGGTTAATTTGGTGATTCAAATCACCATTTTAACCCAATGTTTTTGCACTCTCATACTTGGTTTCATTGATATATTATTCTGATTTATTGTGAGCAAAGTTGTGATCATATTTGCATATCTTTTTGGAGTAAATTGTGATTAGTGAATTGAATTGCCATAATTGTTCCCTACGAACGACCTTGGACTCCACTTTGATTCTGAGCTTTATAAATTTAAATGTTTTATGTGATTTTGTCAACTATACTACGACGACTTTCTAAACAACAATAATTTCGCATTAAACATTTTGGTGCCGTTGCTGGGGAGCAACGTGTAGTTTCATTTCACTGATTACAATTCTAATCCGATTCTAACTTGCTCTATTTGATTTGTTGTGATTGTGTGAGGTACACGGGAGACGATCAACCACATAACAGACACTCCAGGGGCAGGTAATCTCGTTTCTTTCTTCTTAAGCCCCTCATTTCTGGAAAGAACTAAAAGAAAATCAATTAGGATCAACTCGCATTTGTTCTTAGAATCAATCACTTGAGTTTCTTGATTTGATTTATTTAGACATCCCCATCCAGATATATGCACCTACTAGGGACTTAAGGTGCTTGGGGATATTCACCTTCTTAATTGATCCCTAGGTGTCAAACTTGGAAAGAATTGGACTTGGAAAAGAGCCAAATTAGGGTTTCTATTTTAGGGTTTGAGGAAAACACACTTGTCTAATATTAAAAGAGAATTGATTTCCTGCATTGTGTGTCACCCAAGCCTTGATTGAATTGATCTAATCAAGAAAACCCTAAAAAGAAGGCTCTAACATTCACTTGAATCCGTAAAATTTGAGACTTAATAACCTGCTTGCAAACCACTCAAGGTGATTTTGGGTCCATTACCCAATTCATCCTAAACTTTAGGGCAGGTTAGGTGAAGTTGACCCACCATGTGGGTTAACCAACCTTCAAATTAGGTCATAAATCATAATAAATTCTAAAGTTCAAGTGAAATTCAAAGCACCATAATCCAGGACTAAAATTGGTAGACTTAAGGGGTCAAGTTGCTCATTCCGATCTACTTGGATTCTCAGTGACAAGGAAGGTCAGGTGGGGGAAACCCTATAACCAATGGGAATGCTCTACCATGTAGGGGTCTTTGAGGGCTTTCCCTTCCTGGCTGCCCAAGTATTTCTCAGGCGAGTGACTTTCTGATTAAGAGGTATCATCCACCTCGAACCTCCTTAGTCATCTAAAGATTTTTGGGTGCCTCGATTGGGTCCATTAGAAATTCTGTTCCTCATCTGGCTCATTAGTGCATGTTCGGGAGGAGGTCCTGAAGACCACCCTTAAGACCTCCATTAGCAGTTCATTCTCGTCGAGGCCAAGCCTCGACGAACTTGTTTGTGCTACCATCCAACCAGATTGGTATCTCTTCCAACTCTTCTACTTTTGAGCCCAGATCTCCTTTATCTACATCCACGGAGAATCAAAAAGAAGAACCCAATCTCCAGAATCAACTATAGCTCCTCAATGATCTATTTCAGGCATTCAAGAAACCACCGTAACGACCTCAGATGCGAGATCATTACAATCCCACTGCGGTAGCAATCAAACCCAGGGAGCAAATCCTAACTGGAGGACCTAATACTAAACTCAAGCCCAATATGCTCCATGCTATCCCCAAATTCCATGGGCTAAACTCTGAAGATCCTTTCCAGCACATCCAGCAATTGAAACATCTAGCCCAAACCTTCGAGCCACCTATTCCAAATTGGGATATCTTACTCGTGAAAATGTTCTCCTTCTCCCTCATGGATAAGGCAGCCCATTGGTACCAAACTCTGACCCATCCGATCAACACTTGGGCAGAACTCCAATCTAAATTCTTGAAGAAATTTTTCCCGGTTGGTCAGACGAATGCTTTAAGGCACCAGATCACGCACTTCACGCAAATGCAGGAGAACCATTTCATGAGGCATGGGACCGCCTTCTAGATCTCATGTGGAAATGCCCCCATCATGGAGTTCCTAAATGGGACCAGGTCCAGTCTTTTTACCAGGGACTCCGTGAGGATATCAAGCTCTTTGTCAATGCAACCTGTGGTGGCAACATCATGGGTTAGCATGAAGATACCGTTTGGGAGATTCTCGAGAACATGTGCGAGAATTCCATAAATAATGAATCTATGCATGTGTTCGATCAGACGACCATCCGTGCATTGACAAAAATGTAGGGGGCGCACAAGACTCAAGGCTTGCCCACATCCATCAATCTGGAATTGGTAGCCAGTTGCCTGGACAAGGTCTCAATCATTGAGAAGAAGGTGGACGACTTGACTCGACATCAGCAGAGAGCCATTGCAGCACAACAAAACACGTATGCACAACCGCCCTCCGGTAGGAAGGCTGTGCATAACATTTACCACCACTCTCATCAAGGGATGGACCCATATCCACCCCTGTCTAATCTTGGTTTCAAAGGAAACTCAAGACCCACTTGCTCTAGTTGGGGGAACTCTGCACCCTCCTACTCTAGCTTCTTTGGAGTTCCTCAGACTTGCGAGGATCTCCACGCCATCTAGAATGATCCTTTGTCAAACACCTATAACCCTGGATGGCATAATCATCCCAACTTTGCATGGTTAGGGAAAAATTAAAATTTGAGATCTCAATTCAAGCCTCGACCATAGGCTCCATGCTCTTATCAGCCTGCTCAGCCCAAACCCAATCCAAATTACCAATCCGAGCCATCATGGGAAGATCAAATGACTCTTATTCTACAAACTCTGGCTGACATCCAAAAGACCAATGCAGCCATGCAGAAACAGCACAAAGACAAGTTCACAAAGGTTTGAAATCAGCTTGCACAGATGATGGGATCTTGCCAACCTGGTGCACTTGCATCTCAACCTCCGTCAAATCTAAATAACGTGCTGAACCAGAGGTGCTCTATGAACCCAAATTAGGGCCAAGCTCATTATGTTTATCAGGCCCCTTCTGCTCCATCGCTCGATGGGATGGAAGCTTTGACATCGTATTCGGGATATCAGCAACAACCACCTATTTTGCCAACTCCAAATCAAAACCAGGCAGGTCTTAATTCTATTACCAATCGTGGTGGCAAATTAACCCAGGATCCACCTTATCCTAGCCACCCGATGCCTAGTAGTTCATATCCTAACCTTAGGATAGTTATCCAAGACACTCCTATCCCATATCCTCAGCCTGAATCAATTCTAGAGGAACTTATAGAGGTTCCATTTCCTAAGGTCTTGACCAAGGGAAAGAGGAAAACCAAACCCGTGGCACTTGAGGAAGATCTGGTCAAGCTCTTTGAGCAAGTCTAGATAAACATCCCCTTTATGGATGTGATCTGCCACTTACCGGCTTATGCAAAATTTCTGAAGGATTTATGTACACCAGAGCATAAGCCACAAAATAAAGATGAGAGTCTGATTATATTGTCGGAGCAAGTGAGCTCGATCATCTTGAGCAAACTCCTGCAAAAAGCAAAAGATCCTAGTACCCCTTTAATCTCCTGTAAGATCGGTGATTTAGAATTTGATCGAGCATTATTGGATTTAGGAGCCTCCATAAACTTGATCCCTACATCTCTACTAGACCACTTTGACAAACTGAGCTCAAACCAATTGAGGTGACCTTGCAGTTAGCAAACAAATTGATCAAGTCACCTAGAGGAATTGTTGAGGTGATGAGAGACTCATCATGATCTCTAATTACCCCTAATTAACTAGTCTTCCTAGTTAATTAGCTAAGGATATGAGTATATATGGGTTAATTATAAAATAAGGGATATATAGTGAAGGACCTTAAAATAAGTTAAAAATGATATTTTATCATTCATAATTTAATTAATAATTGGACTCGAGATCTTATCAATCATTCCTTTAATTAATAAGTTAATTAACTTAAACATAATGTATACCTAAGTATATAATAACTTAAGTAACTTTACCTAATTTAATAAATTAACCTAAAAAGGTCAAAAATGTAAATTCAAGGTGAAAACATAATAATTACCTTATTTATAATCATATATAAAAAGTTGAAAAAGATCGAAGTTAAAATAAACCTTTAAAACCTAAGTTTACATTTAGGTCCTTATTACTCATTTCAATCGGATCCTTAATTTTCATATAGGTCCTTATGTTTCATCGCACATAGGTCCCTATCTTTTTCTTCTTCTTCTTCCTTCATCCGGTTGGATGGCTGACGACAAAGGGTGTCTCCACCACTCGATCACCGCACATCTGATGTCGTTCCACCTTCTCCAAGCTCCTGGAGCTTATGCTCACCATTCCATTCTCATCCATCGGTCAGGATGATTCTTTAATCCTAATTTTAGGTGGGAGTTAACCTCACCGTCGTCGGAGATGATGCCGGTGGTTAACCTCTGTTGAACGTGTTTTGCGAATCGCTACGCTTACGTGTTTGGTTTCGGAAAACCTGTCGTTGTAGTTCAGAAGCGAAGAATTCGTGTTCAACAAATAAAAATTTATACCGAAAAGAATTCCGGGTCAAACACAGGGAGGCTACGTTGATCTATATTCGCAATTATATTTTTTTTAGGATTTTTGTTAAGCAAGGCATTATAATTACAATGGGGTATCAAACTATGAGAGAGAGAGAGAGAGAAAGAGAGAGAGAGAGAGAGAGAACATGCATTCAATATTTCAATTGTTTAAAAAAGTTACACTAGAAAGCGGAAAATCAATTACACTATAAAGCAGGAAAATTCTACACTAGAAAAGCTGTAAATAAGAATGGGAGAGAGAAGTTATCCTCCTCGACGATTGCTTGGAGGACGAGCCAGACGGGACGACGCCTGGACGAAGGAGAACGAAGTAGGACGAAGGAGGATGAAGCAGAAGAATGGGAACGGAGCAACATGCCGTCGTCGTCGCAGGATCCACTTCCGAAGGGGAACAAAAATTGGACTTTATCTCACAAGAAGCATCCCGGGTGTGGGACAAGCTTCTTTTGACCTTTGGAGGGTAGAGAGGAGAAAGAAGGGATGAGAATTTCGTATGGAGGGGGTCTCCTTTTATAGTTGAAGGAGTGGGGGCAAAATGGACATTACAACTTCAAAATAGTAAATGAGGGGTCTTTAGTGATGGATAAATCCGTCACTAAAGCTCCCTTCATGGGCGACGTGGGCGGCTTGTACGCGCCCGCTCAGCTGCTCACGTGCGCAACTCCCGCGCACGTCCATTGATTTTCAGCCGTCCGATCGCGAGATCGGACGGCTTAGATCGCGTCCGCGCCCCCCGCGCGTCTGATTGCTCGTTCGATTGCGCGTCCAATCGCGCGTCGACGCTATCGGGCGCGCGCGGCCGTCCGATCTTCATCTGACGCTCCACGCGCCTCAATTGATTGCGCCCTCCAGTGCCTCACCACGGATCGAACCCGCGCCCAGCGCTCGAGATAGCGCGCTCGACCACTGCGCTATGGGGCACGGATGGTTGAGCGAGCGCTTTTAATTGCGAGCGCCCACAGCCGTTGGATTAAGATCCAACGGCGGAGAGCGATCAAGCGCGGGGCTTTCACAAGACGCAAGCGGCCATTTGGGTGGCTGAGATGGCACCACGTGGTGCTATCTTGGCCGTCCATCTTCTGGAAGTTGTAGATGGTGCCATGGATGTCGGATTGACTCGATTTTTGTGCCGTTGGGCTGCGATCGTCAATCCGAATTCATCTGTGCGGTTAGATTTATCATCTGAAGTGTGGATTTACACCATCCTAGCCCTTGATCTTCTAGGGTTCCCGGGTCACTATCTGATGCTACGGATGCCTGATTAGGACGATCTTGGAGTCGTTGAACTCCAATCGTCGCCCTGATCACATCCATACGGTTGAATCTTTGATCCGAGGCCCTGATAAAATATTTGCCCTGTCCAAGCACATAAAAGGAGACAATTAACCTCCATTTTATTCAAACTATTCTAAATGCAAGATGATGCATGTAATGCAATATTTATATCATGAAATGCAATCCTATGCTTAAGAACATGCATAAATAGACATCTTAAGTAGTGTAAATGTGTTTACATCATACCCCCATGCCTATCTTTTGCTAGTCCCTAGCAAAAACTATATGCTATTTATAAAAGAATTAGGTTAGATTACTTGGACTTGAGTTATTTTTCAATCATTAAGAAATTGTCTACTTAGGAACTGAACTTTTCACAACAGTGCCCGAGTATCAGCCAAAATGCAGACCGCCTCAAGCCCTCGCCTTATTAAAAGAAAATTTTCTTTTTCTCTTTTTCTCTTTTCTAATTTTTTTTTTATTTTCAAATTTTCGAGTTTAAGAGTGGCTTTCTACGACCATTCAACTCACCCAAAATTTGATGAGAACCCTAAGCTTTAAGCATCTTATTGTGATTGTGATAGACTCGTTGACCGACAATTAGAACGGATTTCAGATTTCTACGCCTCTAGGTGACCTAACCAGAATTCTACCTAAAAGTGTATCTTTACAACCGGTAGCTTTCTCCCTACTTTTATTTTTATTTTTTTTTTTTTACGGGGTCAACACAAGGGTGAATCCAGTGTATATCTCCCCGGTTTTTTCTATTTCTCCGCTTCTTCCTAAGTGTTTTGGGAATTTTTAGTGCATTTTCTGAGCTGGGTTCTGGACAACTGGTCGATGAGCTGTTACCACCGACAACTTGCCAGCCATACTCGTGCGGCGAAGTGTGGCTTATTTCTTTTTGTTCTTTTCCTCTTTTTTTTTTTTTTAAAGTAGGTGGCTTCCCTAGTCTAAGATTTACCTAAAGGCAGCAAACTAAGAAAGGTCCAGTGACTGGGCTCTGGACAACCTACCTATGGGTTGTTACCCACGATAACTTGCCAGCCATATCACCCTAGAAGGTTCATTAGCTACCCAATTTCCGTTAAAATCGTCAAACAATGAGTCAGTGCAAAGAAAGTGTGTAGATGCTTAAGACTTAAAATTCCCTCAAATCAGAGGGCGGGTTGATAAGTCGTGTACTTATCACCCAAACTTATTTACTCCAATTACGAAAGAATTAAGATGGCGAGGACTCAAAAACAAATCCACATTTTAGTGGATACACAGGCTAATTAAGTCCAAAGACCTGAGGGGTCTTTGTGTTCAGATCCTAATGTAAAATTTCTTAGGATTGAAAAGTCCTAATATCCAACTAATCCTTCCTAATTTTTTTTAAAAAAAAAAATAAGAAGAGAGACAATTTACATGGATTTCACAAGGCTGACCAAATAATTCAAGAATGAATCTACCCCCCATGCCTAGCTGATGCAATGTCCTCATTGAAAAAGAGACATGAAAGAAAGGGTAGAATATGAAAGATGTCACCTAGATATGAAGGTCGTATCAGCCTTGTGCCATATGTACAATTGCTGAGTTTAATGCCGTCAGCTAGGCGAAGTCCAACCAAAGAAGTCACAGAATGGCTAGAGCAACAGAGTCTGAGACGGGTTCTAGAAGATTACGGTCAACAACAGACTTCAAACGTTGACCGTTGACTTTAAAGGTGTTACCCGTCTTTGGGTCAGAAATCTGAACGGCACCATTAGGAAAAATCTAATCAATTATGAATGGGCCATTCCATTTAGATCTAAGTTTACCAGGAAAGAGCTTAAGTTTAGAATCAAATAACCAGACCTTCTGGTTTGGCTCAAAGCTCTTGCGGGAAATCAATTGATCATGTAGAGCTTTGGTCCGAGCCTTGTAGATCTTGGCATTCTCATAAGCATCATTTCTAAGCTCCTCCAACTCAGATAGTTGGAGTTTCCTGGTCTTTCCAGCTAGATTCAGATCTAAATTGCATTGTTTGATTGCCCAAAATGCCCTGTGTTCAATCTATGGGTAGATGGCACGCCTTTCCATACACCAAACGAAATGGAGACATGCCGATGGGCGTTTTATACGCCGTACGGTAGGCCCAAAGAGCATCCTCAAGCTTTTGAGTCCAATCCTTGCGATCAGGCCTAACCATTTTTTGCAGAATGTTCTTGATCTCTCGATTGGAGATCTCGGCTTGTCCATTCGTTTGGGGATGGTAAGGTGTGGAAATTCGATGATTAACCCCGTATTTGGCCAATAAATTCCAGAATTGGGCATTAGTAAAATGAGTGCCACCATCACTGATGATAGCCCTCGGAATCCTGAACCTACTAAAGATATTTTTCTTGACAAAATTGATGACCACCTTGTGGTCATTGGTTCGTGTGGGAATTGCCTCAATCCATTTGGACACATAATCAACAGCAACAAGAATGTACTGATGTCCAAATGAAGGGATAAAGGGTCCCATGAAATCGATGCCCCAAACATCGAAAATTTCTACAAGAAGAATAGGGTTTAGGGGCATCATGTCTCTCTTAGTTATGTTCCCGAGTGACTGACATCGAGAACATGACCTTGAGAAGTCCTGGGCATCCTTGAATAAAGACGGCCAATAGAAGCCAGATTGCAAGATTTTTGCAGCCGTCTTTCTTCCAGAGAAATGTCCACCACACCCAGATTTATGCAGAACTCGAGTATACTGTTGAATTCATTCTCCGGTATGCATCGGCGAATAATCTGATCAGAGCCGATGCGATACAGTTCAGGGTCCTCCCAAAAGTAGTATTTGGCCTCAGATTTAAGTCTATCTCGTTGTTGCTTGGTCCAATCCTGGGGGATTTGACCAACGGCCTGTTGAACGAGAATCTACGCTAACGTGTTTGGTTTTGGAAAACCCGTCGTTGTAGTTCGAAAGCGAAGGATTCGTGTTCAACAAATAAAATTTATACCGAAATAAGAATTCCGGGTCGAACACAGGGAGGCGAACGTTTGATTTAAAAACTCCGCGTTTCTTTTTATTTTGTCACAAAGAAATTCAATTTAAACTATCTAAGTATCTACAACAAATAAAAGAGAGAGAGGGAGTAAGAGAGAGAGAAGGAATACTATACATGGAAATCAAAATGAGATGTAGAATAGACAAGGAATTTATCATAAAAGAGTTCTTTCATTACAACTAGAAAACATAAAACAATTACTCTAGAAAGCATTAAAAGAATGGAGGGAGAAATGTCCTCCTCGACGATTGCTCGGAGGACGAATAGACTACTCTAGAAAGCAGTAAATCTATACTAGAAAGCAGTAAAAAGAATAGGGAGAGAGAAATCCTCCTCGACGGTCGCTTAGAGGACGAGCCGGACGGGAAGACGCCTGGACGAAGGAGAACGAAGCGGGACGAAGGAGGACGAAGCAGAAGAACGGGAACGAAGCAGCACGCCGTCGTCGTCGCGGGATCCACTTCCGAAGGGGGACGAAAATTTGGACTTTATCTCGCGAGAAGCATCCCGGGTGTGGGACAAGCTTCTCTTGAGCTTTGGAGAGGTAGAGAGGAGAAGGAAGGGATGCAAATTTCGTATGGAGGGGGTCTCCTTTTATAGTTGCAAGGAGTGGGGGCAAAATGGACATTACATCTTCAAAATAATAAATAAGGGGTCTTTAGTGACGGATAAAACCGTCGCTAAAGCCCTGCCGTCGCCGTCGCCGCCGCGCCCACGCGCGCCCGCTCGGCTGGCCTGCGCGCGTAACGCATACGCACGTCCACGTCGTCTCAGCCGTCCGATCGCGAGATCGGACGGCTTAGATCGCGTCCGCGCCCGCTGTGTAGCGCGCCGCCCGCGTGTGATCGCGCGCCCACCAGAGCGTCCAATTGCGCGTCGGCGCTATCGGGCGCGCGCGGCCGTTGGATCTTCATCTGACGCTCGTGCGCGCCCGCTCGCCCGCGCCTTCGACCCCCTCACCGCGGCTCGAACCCGCGACCTCCGCTTCGCCCGCAGCTGCGTCGCCGCTGCGCTACGCGGGCGAAATGGTCGCGCGGACGTTTTTAAACGCGAGCGGCCGCAGCCGTTGGATCGAGATCCAACGGCGGAGAGGAGACGGTGCGCGGTCTTCACAGGACTCCTGCGGCCGATTGGGCGGCTGGGATGGCGCCACGTGGCGCTATCTTGGCCGTCCATCTTCTGGAAGTTGTAGATGGTGCCACGGATGTCGGATTGACTCGATTTTTGTGTCGTTCGGCTGCGATCATCGATCCGAATTCATCCGTGTGGTCGGATTTTCCATCTGAAGTGCGGATTTACACCATCCTGGCCCTTGATCTTCTAGGGTTCCCTGGTTTTTATCTGATGCTACGGATGCCTGATTAGGGCGATCTTGGAGTCGTTGAACTCCAATCGTCGCCCTGATCATATCCATACGGTTGGATCTTTGATCCGAGGCCCCGATAAAATATTTGCCCTGTCCAAGCACATAAAAGGAGACAATTAACCTCCATTTTATTCAAACTACTCTAAATGCAAGATGATGCATGTAATGCAATATTTATATCATGAAATGCAATCCTATGCTTAAGAACATGCATAAATAGACATTTTAAATAGTGTAAATGTGTTTACATCATACCCCCATGCCTATCTTTTGCTAGTCCCTAGCAAAAACTATATGCTATTTATAAAAGAATTAGGTTAGATTATTTGGACCTGAGTTATTTTCAATCATTAAGAAATTGTCTACTTAAGAACTGAACTTTCAAAGACACAACAGTGCCCGGGTATCAGCCAAAATGCAGACCGCCTCAAGCCTCGCCTTATTCAAAGAAAATTTTCTTTTTCTGTTTTTACTCTCTTTTTTTTTTTTTTTTTTTTTTTTTTTGGATTTTCAAATTTTAGGGTTTAAGAGTGCCTTTCTACGGCCATTCAACTCACCCAAGATTTGATGAGAACCCTAAGTTTTAAGCATCTTATTGTGATTGTGATAGACTCGTTGACCGGCAATTAAAACGGACTTCGGATTTCTACGCCTCTAGGTGACCTCAAAAAGAATTCTGCCTAAAGGTGTATCTTTACAACCGGTAGCTTTCTCCCTACTTTTATTTTTTTAACGGGGTCAACACAAGGGTGAATCCAGTGTATATCTCCCCGGTTTATTCTACTTCTCCGCTTCTTCCTAAGTGTTTTGGGAATTTTTAGTGCATTTTCTGAGCTAGGTTCTGGACAACCGGTCGATGAGCTGTTACCACCGACAACTTACCAGCCATACTCGTGCGGCGAAGTGTGGCTTATTTCTTTTTGTTCTTTTCTCCTTTTTGATTTTTTTTTTCTTTTTTTCTTTTTCTTTTTTTTTTTTTAAGTAGGTGGCTTCCCTGGTCTAAGATTTACCTAAAGGCAGCAAAAAGAGAAAGGTCAGTGACTGGGCTCTGGACAACCTACCTTTGGGCTGTTACCCACGATAACTTGCCAGCCATATCACCCTAGAAGGTTCATTAGCTACCCAATTTCCGTTAAAATCGCCAAACAACGAGTCAGTGCAAAGAAAGTGTGTAGATGCTTAAGACTCAAAATTCCCTCACATCAGAGGGCGGGTCGATAAGTCGTGTACTTATCACCCAAACTTATTTACTCCAATTAAAATAAAATTCAAGTTGGCGAGAACTCGAAAAACAAATCCACATTTTAGTGGATATACGGGCTGATTAAGTCCAAAGACCTGAAGGGTCTTTGTGTTCAGAACATAATATAGTATTTCTTAAGATCGAAAATTTTCTTAAACCCAAATTCTCTTTCCTAATTTTGATTTTTTTTTTTTTAAATAAAACAAATCTACGGAGCTGACGAATGAATTCAAAGATAAATATCCATCCCCCCATGCCTATCTAATGCAATGTCCTCATTGTATTAAAAAGACATAAAACAGAGTGGAAAAGCGTAGAAAGCACCTGAATTGCGTGGATATCGGGTCCTCTCCGAGATGAAAATGAAAAAGAACTGTATATGTGCTGAGTTTAGTGCCTTCAGCTAGGCACACTATACAAAGAAAAGAAATGAAGAATTCACATGTGCAGGTCAGAATTAGAATAAACAGAAGAATCCTCTGACCTGTCAGCAGAGGTCCACAGATGTGGACCAGATTGTGGTGCAGACCCACACCCCATAATCGAGAATATCTTAGGTTCTGGATAAAAATTACCTAAAACCTAAAATCAGAATGCAAGCGGGGTCGGGCCTGCGATTTGTGAGGATGCAACCCAAGGCCAAAATGTCGGGTTACAGAGAATTGAAGCTCAAAAGGATAATCGTTAAATGTGTGCTTGAGTTTGACATCCTCAAAACAACTGTCGTAAGGGTTCTGATTTGATAGTTTCAGCTTAAAAGGAACCCTTCGACTCAATCTTCCATATCCTCCAAAATTAACTTCCCAAATTAGAACTTCCCCGCTCCTATCCTCCTCATTAAGTGTATCAAATTCCAAGACCTCTTGTATATTCATCACCCCGTCTGAAATCTCCAAGTCTAGATGATGTGGCAAAATCAAAATTGACTTGGGTCTAATTATCTTAGAATTAGAATCATCAATAAGCTCAACAGGGTGTAACTGATAATCAGGGCATTGAATTAATTCCTCCAGAAAATGCGATTCTGGATCCGTATCGTGTGCCCTAATAAGATCAGTTTCCTCAGTTATTGGGCTATCAAATGATCTATCAGATTCCTCAGGCCCAATCGTCTCACAAAAATCGTGATCTGAAAACTCGTGTGAGACTTCGCAACTTGAATCTTCACCATCAGGATCCGTATCAATGTATGTCCCAAAATCATTTGTCACTTTGCGTTCCAAGGAGACATACGTTTCCTCGTAACCCGGCTCAGGGATTTCAGGTGAAGAAATCAAATCATCCTTAATTGGTTGTTTTAATTCAATCTGGTCAGCTTCATAACACGTGTCCCCCCCAACAGGTGCCTGAGCGGGTTCTGTCATTGGCTTTCCTGAAGAGAGTTCATCCTGGGAATTATTCCAAGATTGAATCAAAGCAACCACAAATCTCATCCTCAATTTCGCTAATTTCCCAAGTAGAAACTCACCCGGGTTCTTATCCTTAACATCCTGGAGCCAATCCAACAAAGACTTGTTTAAATCATCAATCATTTCAATCAGGGGCTCCAATCTCTCAATGCAAGGTATTGGCTGAACTTCTAAAGATTGAATGATATTCCTCAAGTTAGCCAGAACCTTATCTTGAACCTGATTAACCTGAACCAAATGAGTTGGTTCAGGGTTGGGCGGGTTTGACATCAATGTAGAGGAATTAACGAATTGAGATTCGTTATACCCATCCTGATAATAGGTCATTTCAGATTGTTCAAAAGATGGAGATGACCTAAAGGCAGTGAAATCAGAGGATGGGTAAGGATCAGCGTATCCTTCTTGATTGTAGATCGCATTAGGTTGTTCATGAAAGGAGGACGATCTATAATCGATGCAACTCTGAGAAGGATAGAATTGAGAATCAAAGTGTTCAGGGTTAGACCCTAGACACGGGGGTCCGGAATTGTATCCCCAATCCGAATTATCCCAACTAACTGATGGTCGATTACAATACGAGTTGGGATAATCGTCATGTTGAGGATAATTTACAACAGGAGGGAAAGAGCGGGAATGCGTGAAATATGTGGAAGGATTCATGAGACACGGGAGGAAGAAAGGTGCCCTGCAATACAAACAATCAAACCTGTCCTTAAATGGGTTAGCCTACAGACCTACAGACTCCCAAAACCCGTCTTGAGATAAAGGAACGATTTGATCTACTTCTGTCTGTTCAATCCAACCAGTTAGAAGGAGGGACTGGGGAGAAGGTTCTTCCTTCGGCTTGCGCCTCCGGTTCCTAGTGTACCCCCCAGCCGTGATCGTTTGACTCTGCTCCCCTAGCTAGACATCAGATTGAACAGTAGAAACAGACTAATCGAAAATAATCTCATTCTGAGTTCTGAAGAGCGAGTCCAATCCTTAAGGCCAACGTCTACTCTATTTTATTTAGGGCTAGGTTTGAATGTGCTTTGGAATGTGATGGGCCCTTTAAATGGGTTGTGCCCTTAATGATTGATTGAAATTTGTGTAAGTGCGTGCACAACCAGGGGTTTTCAAGCAAGATTATTTTTGATGTGATGAATTTTAAGGTTCAAATCTTGCTTAGTAGCTTTTAGGATTCAACTTTAGGTGTTTTCAATCAAGTTTCATTGGCACACCAGGTTTTGCAAGCACAGGTGAAGATATTTTCCTTTAAAGTTTAAAAAGAATGTGGAGTGCCTGGTAGATCCCTAAGAGTTGAACCTAATTGGCAGCTACTTGATGAGTTGATTTTATTTGAAGTGGTGCGACCCAAACAACTCAAACAACTGGCCTGATGCACCACCTAATTAGGCACACAAATGATTACCTAATCTGATTTCTTACTCAATTATGTGTTTGGATGTGTGTACCGGCTCCTAAGATTGGTTTACCGGTTGAGTTAGAAAATTAGATGAGGTTGTGTACCTCTGTGAGATTTTTTTTATTTTTTTCTTTTTTAATGTGGGGGTTGGAGTGAGTATGGATGTCAAACAACAAACAATCTAACCTTAGAGTTTATAAGAACACCTAGGTTGATTGATGTTTGAATTATTATGTGATGAAATGAAATCTAATGGGTGGGAGGTGGGGGATAACTTACAAAACCTTCCACAACACTTTACTCTGATCTACCGCTTTTGCCTGTCTCGAAAGAGTACCTGCAATTACAATAAGAAAGGAGAAAAGTGAGGTAAATGATTTGTAAGTTACAAAATGCGAAGAGAAATCAAAGAGCGTTGCCTCCCCGGCAGCGGCGCCAAAATGTTGCACGAGAATCTACGCTAACGTGTTTGGTTTTGGAAAACCCGTCGTTGTAGTTCGAAAGCGAAGGATTCGTGTTCAACAAATAAAATTTATACCGAAATAAGAATTCCGGGTCGAACATAGGGAGGCGAACGTTTGATTTAAAAACTCTGCGTTTCTTTTTATTTTGTCACAAAGAAATTCAATTTAAACTATCTAAGTATCTACAACAAATAAAAGAGAGAGAGGGAGTAAGAGAGAGAGAAGGAATACTATACATGGAAATCAAAATGAGATGTATAATAGACAAGGAATTTATCATAAAAGAGTTCTTTCATTACAACTAGAAAACATAAAACAATTACTCTAGAAAGCATTAAAAGAATGGAGGGAGAAATGTCCTCCTCGACGATTGCTCGGAGGACGAATAGACTACTCTAGAAAGCAGTAAATCTATACTAGAAAGCAGTAAAAAGAATAGGGAGAGAGAAATCCTCCTCGACGGTCGCTTGGAGGACGAGCCGGACGGGAAGACGCCTGGACGAAGGAGAACGAAGCGGGACGAAGGAGGACGAAGCAGAAGAACGGGAACGAAGCAGCACGCCGTCGTCGTCGCGGGATCCACTTCCGAAGGGGGACGAAAATTTGGACTTTATCTCGCGAGAAGCATCCCGGGTGTGGGACAAGCTTCTCTTGAGCTTTGGAGAGGTAGAGAGGAGAAGGAAGGGATGCAAATTTCGTATGGAGGGGGTCTCCTTTTATAGTTGCAAGGAGTGGGGGCAAAATGGACATTACATCTTCAAAATAATAAATAAGGGGTCTTTAGTGACGGATAAAACCGTCGCTAAAGCCCTGCCGTCGCCGTCGCCGCCGCGCCCACGCGCGCCCGCTCGGCTGGCCTGCGCGCGTAACGCATACGCACGTCCACGTCGTCTCAGCCGTCCGATCGCGAGATCGGACGGCTTAGATCGCGTCCGCGCCCGCTGTGTAGCGCGCCGCCCGCGTGTGATCGCGCGCCCACCAGAGCGTCCAATTGCGCGTCGGCGCTATCGGGCGCGCGCGGCCGTTGGATCTTCATCTGACGCTCGTGCGCGCCCTCTCGCCCGCGCCTTCGACCCCCTCACCGCGGCTCGAACCCGCGACCTCCGCTTCGCCCGCAGCTGCGTCGCCGCTGCGCTACGCGGGCGAAATGGTCGCGTGGACGTTTTTAAACGCGAGCGGCCGCAGCCGTTGGATCGAGATCCAACGGCGGAGAGGAGACGGTGCGCGGTCTTCACAGGACTCCTGCGGCCGATTGGGCGGCTGGGATGGCGCCACGTGGCGCTATCTTGGCCGTCCATCTTCTGGAAGTTGTAGATGGTGCCACGGATGTCGGATTGACTCGATTTTTGTGTCGTTCGGCTGCGATCGTCGATTCGAATTCATCCGTGTGGTCGGATTTTCCATCTGAAGTGCGGATTTACACCATCCTGGCCCTTGATCTTCTAGGGTTCCCCGGTCTCTATCTGATGCTACGGATGCCTGATTAGGGCGATCTTGGAGTCGTTGAACTCCAATCGTCGCCCTGATCATATCCATACGGTTGGATCTTTGATCCAAGGCCCCGATAAAATATTTGCCCTGTCCAAGCACATAAAAGGAGACAATTAACCTCCATTTTATTCAAACTACTCTAAATGCAAGATGATGCATGTAATGCAATATTTATATCATGAAATGCAATCCTATGCTTAAGAACATGCATAAATAGACATTTTAAGTAGTGTAAATGTGTTTACATCACGGCCAAATAGTTAACAATGTTAGCAAACCATGGGGAGTGGACACCTAAAACTGTAAGAATGGTTTCGTCCGGAAAAGTGTCAGCAATCGGAATGTCCGGACAAGAAGAATCACCTAGGAGTCTCGACAAATGATCCGCTACCACATTTTGTACCCCGGCTTTATCCTTGATTTCAAGATTAAATTCTTGAAGAAGAAGAATCCAACGAATAAGCCGGGGTTTAGCATCCTTTTTAGCCAAGAGATGTCTCAAGGCCGAGTGGTCGATATAAACAATAACATGAGACCCCAAGAGATAAGCCCTGAATTTTTCCAAAGCAAATACTACAGCTAGTAATTCATTTTCAGTAACAGTGTAATTCCTCTGGGTTTCATCCAGAGTTTTACTAGAGTAGTAAATGACATAGGGCTTTCAGTCAATTTTCTGACCCAGGACAGCCCCGACCGCGTAATCAGAAGCGTCAGTCATGATCTCAAATGGGGCTGTCCAAATTGGTGGTTGCAAAATTCGAGCACAGGTGACTGCCGTTTTCAGAAAATCAAATGCCTTTCGACAAGATTCGTCAAAAACAAATGGCGTTTCTTTGGCAAGAAGATTGCTCAAAGGACGAGCAACCTTCGAGAAATCCTTGATGAATCTTCGATAAAATCCCATATGGCCAAGAAATGATCAAATGCCTTTCGACATGATTCGTCAAAAACAAACGGCGTTTCTTTGGCAAGAAGATTGCTCAAAGGACGAGCAACCTTCGAGAAATCCTTGATGAATCTTCGATAAAATCCCACATGGCCAAGAAATGATCTGATTTGTTTAACAGATGTGGGATGAGGAAGTTTAGCGATAGCATCAACCTTAGCTTTGTCCACTTCAATTCCCCGTTCAGAGATTACATGACCCAAAACGATGCCCTCTTGGGTCATGAAATGACTCTTTTCCCAGCTAAGGACCAGTCGTGTTTTGATACATCGCTTAAGAATCATTTCCAAATTAGCCAACATGAGTCAAACGATTCTCCGAAAATAGAGAAATCATCCATGAAGACTTCCATAAACTCTCCCACCATGTCGGAAAATATGGCTAGCATACACCTTTGAAAAGTCACAGGTGCATTACATAACCCAGAAGGCATCCTACGAAAAGCAACGGTTCCGTAGGGACAGGTGAAAGTAGTTTTTTCCTAATCCTCAGGATGGATAGGAACTTGGTTATATCCCGAGTAGCCATCAAGAAAACAGAAGTACTTCTGCCCAGCTAATTTTTCCAAGATTTGATCAATGAAGGGAAAGGGAAAATGATCATTTTTAGTAGCTGTGTTCAGCTTCCTGTAATCAATACAAACTCTCCAAGAGGAAGCTGAACGAGTTGTGACAGATTCACCTCTCTCATTAGTCACAACAGTAATCTCGACTTTCTTTGGAACAATCTGAACGGGACTTACCCAGGGACTGTCAGAGATTGGATAAATAATTTCTGCATTGAGCCACTTGATGATTTCCTTTTTGACCACTTCTCACATATTTGGATTCAATCTCCTCTGGATCTGGCGAGAAGGGTGGGATCCATCTTCCAAAAATATTCTATGATTACAGTAAGATGGCTCGATCCCCCTGAGGTCATGAATGGTCTAACCAATTGCCTCCTTATGTTCCTTTAGGACCTTAATCAATTTAATCTCTTGCTCCTTTGTCAATTTAGCACTAATAATCACAGGGAGCGTATTCTGCGATCCTAAGAATTGATATTTTAAATTCTCAGGCAATGGTTTCAATTCAAGCTGGGGTGGGGTAATGATTGATGGTAGGGTAGATGCTGAAGATTCAATAAGAGGAAGAGGTTTTGAGTGAACAAAATCAGTAACCTCTTCCGAAGATGTCAGGTCAGAGGGTTGCGGGTCAAATTCATCAACCAAAGAGGAACTTTCAATTGAAGAAACTGTCAAACAAGTTTCAATATTAACATTATCCTCATCAAGTTCCTCAATAAATCCACAATCCTCAAATTTGTTTATCGCCTTAAAAATTCCAATTTCATTCGTTGGTCCCCAAAGGCGATTTCCATGCTACCGCTTTCACAATTAATTGGCCTTTGCGGTAGCCAGGAACAGACGCCCCAGAATGATGGGCGTGTTCCTCAGATTATCTGGTACATCCATGTCAAGGACAAGGAAATCTACAAGAAAATAGAAACCCTTGACCTTAACTATAACATCTTCAATAATGCCTCGTGGGTTTGTGACCGAACAGTCTGCTAACTGTAGCGTTACTGAAGTTGGCCGAAGTTCACCTAACCCAAACTTCTCATAAAGAGAAGTCGGAATTAGGTTGATGGATGCACCGAGATCCAAAAGTGCTCTATCAAATGTGTAATCTCCGATAATGCAAGAAATCAAAGGAGCACCAGGATCTCTCTTTTTCTGAGGGAGGTAGTGCAGGATAACAGAGCTAGCCTGCTCGGAGAGTACCACCTTCCTCAGAATAGATTCTCTCGACTTACGCTTTTGTGTACATAATTCCTTTAAAAATTTTGCGTAAGCCGGTATGTACTTGATAGCATCAAGGAGCGGAATATGGGGCACAAATGGTCGAGCGGGCGCTTTTAATTGCGAGCACCCACAGCCGTTGGATTAAGATCCAAGGGCGGAGAGAGATCGGGCGCAGGGCTTTCACAAGACGCAAGCGGCCATTTGGGCGGCTGAGATGGCACCACGTGGCGCTATCTTGGCCGTCCATCTTCTGGAAGTTGTAGATGGTGCCATGGATGTCGGATTGACTCGATTTTTGTGTCGTTGGGCTTCGATCGTCAATCTGAATTCATCCGTGCGGTTAGATTTATCATCTGAAGTGCGGATTTACACCATCCTGGCCCTTGATCTTCTAGGGTTCTCGGGTCATTATCTGATGCTACGGATGCCTGATTAGGGCGATCTTGGAGTCGTTGAACTCCAATCGTTGCCCTGATCACATCCATACGGTTGGATCTTTGATCCGAGGCCCTGATAAAATATTTGCCCTGTCCAAGCACATAAAAGGAGACAATTAACCTCCATTTTATTCAAACTATTCTAAATGCAAGATGATGCATGTAATGCAATATTTATATCATGAAATGCAATCCTATGCTTAAGAACATGCATAAATAGACATCTTAAGTAGTGTAAATGTGTTTACATCAACCTCCCCTAGCTTCTCCTTCGTTCAGATTCCGTCGCCCTCTTCATCACCGTCAACTATAAATAGACCCCCACCCCCTCGATTTCTGCAAGTTGGCTCCCCTCCCTCTTCTATCACTGAGTCGACCCAATAGGCTATTCATCTGCAACTCCAGCGATCTTCCACATCATCCTCTGACTTCCTCCATCGATCCTGATCAACTGAGGAACTTCGCTAAGGTCAGCTGCGTCTCTGGACAAAGGCAACGACCAATGAGATCTACTCCATCCAAATTCGCCTGCTGGAGATCTTCCTCACGCCATCTGATTTCGTCCTCCATCATGAGCCGTCGACGGAGTCCCTTTGACCCCTTCGTCCAGGTAACAGTAGGTAGGAGTAGGAGTAGTAGGATAGTTTAGGTAGTTAGTTAGTTACATAGTTTAGTCATAATTTCATATTTCAGACTTCGTCTTCTTCGACTCCGGTGAGCTCCTTTAGTTCGCCAAAGTCCTGATTTAATCTTTTTAAGTCACTGTCCACCTTCCTCTATCACTCATGATCACTTCTAATTCATTAAATCACTAAATTGATCACTTAATCACCTAAACCACCTCCACCTCCACCGACTACTCCTGCTGTCCATGGCAACAATAGTTGAGTTAATTACACCTTCACTGGGGTCCTCCACCACCTATTCATTACCTAAAGACCCTGTTCTACACTTTAATTTGAATAATTACCACCTATAACCTAAACGCCCAATCTTAATTAAGCTCCTGAGCTTGCTGTCAATGGCGGCTCAATAGTTAAAACCTTAAATTAACTAAGTATTTATCATCGCAATCCTCTTTTGACTTGTCTCAACCACTATTTCAGTGGGAGACTAAGTCCTGAGCCTCAACCAAACTAGATTCTTTAAAAATGGAATTCACGGTTAAATCTTAATTTTAATGATCAATTGAAGAATTTAACTTGATCTTGAGGTTCCTTGCAACCTTAAGATCCTTTTTAATTAAAAAATGGCATGAAATTTCTTTCTGTGCACCATTTCCACTTTTTCTGGACTCACCGGAGCTCCGACGAATCAACTATAAAACTTGTTGAAAAGCTCCATATTGACATGATATTGATCACTGAGTAGTTTGAGGTCTTTAATTTGGGATTTTAACATATGGAGCTACACATTAGGTTTCATCTTCTCCAACTCTAGCAGAGTTGGAGAAGCTTGACAGAAACTAAAAGTCACAGTTAAGGGGTCTAGAAGCTTCAGTGCAGTGCACTGAAGCCATTCATGTCCTTAGAATATTGTAACAACTTCCCAAACCTTTTGACGAACAAGGCACTTTTAGAGTCCAGGAGATGAGCCTGGAACCCTAGTTTTTAAGGCCAATTCATCTGTTTAAGAAGTTGGACAAGTTCCTGAGGTTGTTAGGATTATATTCTAGGCTCCAATTGTTTGTAAAAAGGCATTAATCAGAAAGTCAATTTTTAAGCTTTTCAGTCAAACCTGAGGAGGAAATTCTGATTCTGAGCTTGATCTGAGGAATTGAGGAGTTAGAATTGTTGATAAGATCTTGTTGAAGTATTTAAGAGAGATTTAAATAAGCTCAAACTTGTTATTTTGTTGGAATTAAGAACCTACCAGTTTGGGTTCTTTTCAAACCCAAACTAATGGTAGTGTCATTTGGATGAGAATTGAATTTGAATCTTGCCCAGTTTAGTTAGTTTTAATCCTTAGAACTTGTTGAAATCAATTATAAATGTCCTTAAGTGTCTGTTGCACATTTCAGAATTGAAAATTCTGTTCTCTGAAGATTTCAAAGAAGTGTAGAGCTTTCGTGCGTTAGTTGAAGCCTCTGAGAGTTCAAAACTCATTCTAGCAGATGCGGAATTACCTGTAGGATCTATTCAAACCCTTAGTTAAGCTAGAAAAACCACCTTGTAGACATAGTAAGTATAATCTCTATTTCCAGGCATAAATAACCCGTAGGAACCCCCTAACTTCACCTTTAAACTTGAAGAGGAAAACATCCTCTAAACCTAAAATTGACCTTGTAATCTTGTAGAGCCATCTTAGAGCTTTCCATCAAGCTTTGTTTCACTTGATTTGGAGCTCTGAGTAGGGAGAAATCATTAGTTAAAGTCGAGTCTGGAGGGGGAATACATAGTCCCACATCAGAAGATTCAGAGCACGCGCGTAGGTATAAAATGATTTTGTTGTATAGCTACTTCAGTCGTCAAGCGCTCAGCGCGAAATCTAATCCTGACCATTCTGAGCATATAGCGTGTGTGTATGCAGGCATGTGCGCCCGGGTGGGCGGGTGTGCGCCCAAGTGGGCGTATGTGCGATGTGCCCTGGGAGGGCGAGGCCTGGGAGGTGGTTGAGCCTGTTCAGCTCGAGAGAGGGCCAGTTCGGCTCAAGAAAGAAAAAAAACCAAAAATGAACCATAAACAAATTAGGCGAGGATTGAGTAGGGTCTAGTCCCACCCTTCTCACGGTACTGTGTATCCTCGAAAGGACCTCACCACAAACCTTAAACAATTTTTGGTTGAAGGATAAACCCAGTCAGCTGAAAGGAAAGAGGAAGAATGAAGAAGCTGAGGAGGCTAAGTGTTGAAGGAGAAAGTAAGGGCTGAAGGAAGCAGGTGTTGGAAAGGTAAAGAAAGGTAAAGGGAGAAAGGAGAAGGCAGGCAAGTGCTAAGGAAGTACTAAAGAAGAAAAATAAGGGAGAAGAAGAAGGCAAGAGGAGAAGAAAAAGAGAGAAAGAGAAAAATAAATGTAAATAGAATAAAAGGAAATAGATACAAGAAGGAAGGAAGAAATAAAGGTAAAGAAAGAAAGAAGAAAGGCTAAAGAGATATAAAGAATTTCTTTTGTTATATTTTTAATTTCTCTTGCTTTTAATTATAATAAGGCATATGTTGAATGTATAAACCCTTATTTGCCTTTAATCATTTGAAATAAATGTTGTAAATGAAATTTCATATGGGATTTTGCATGTTACTTCAAATTAAATCAATTTTGCAAAATTCATGTTTCTATAATTAATTTAACTATACCTCCTATACTTATAAAGAAAAATAAAAGTTAATTAGTGAATTTAGAATAAATTATACCTCCCAGCAAACGATCTGGATTCAACTAGTTAAAAAATTCTAAAATGTTAGGTTAATTCGACCCTATATTACTAAATAACACAATTTTGAGTTAACCTAAGTGACTTTTCTCTACTCTTAATTAACTGAGTTGAGGTAAGAAACGACCATGAGGATGTTCTAGTACTGATCCGAGATTTCCATTTCCCAGCAAACTTCATTATCTTAGATATGGATACTCCTGAAAATCTGAGGAACACACCAATCATCTTAGGGAGACCATTCTTAGCCACAGCTAGGGCAAATATTAACTGTGGAGAGGGCCAAATCGTGTTGAAATTTAGGAATAAGACATTACGGATTGATATCTTTAAAGCCCAAAATGGAATAAACTATTACGCAATTGAAGTATGCGACATTAGTTCTGTGGTTGAGGACCCAATTACAGAAGAAAACCCAATTAACCCCGATCCTCAACCTCAAGAAGATCTTGACCCACAGATAGAGGAGCCTAGAGCTGATCCTGATTCACCCATAGTTCCCACTTTATTTTCTAAGGCCTATCCCAAACCCCCACCTACTGCTGTAACCCAATTTTAGAACTGAAGCCCCTCCCAAATCATCTAAAGTACATCTTCTTGGGTTCCAATCAAACATTTCCTGTAATCATCAACTCCCAACTCACACCTAATTAGGAAACAAAACTGATTTCTGCTCTCCAGCAGCATCAAAGAGCCATCGAATGGACTCTTGATGATCTGGCTGGTATAAGCCCCTCGTATTGCACTCACCATATCTACATTGAAGAGGGCTCATGACCATCTTGAGAGATGTAGAGAAGACTCAATCCGAATCTGCAAGAGGTCATGAAGAAAGGGATCATCAAGTCATTAGATGCCGGTATCATCTACTTGATCTCTGACAGCCGCTGGGTGAGCCCAATCCTAGTTGTGCCTAAGAAGATAGGGCTCATCGTGATTATGACTAAATCTGAAGAAACCAACTCGACGCGTATTGCAAATTCGTGGAAAGTCTGCATAGATTATCGAAAATTGAATTCCTCCATGAAGAAAGATCATTTCCCTCTTCCGTTCATTGACTAGATTGTTGAGAAACTGGCGGGAAATCAATTTTTCTGTTTCCTGGATGGTTACTCCAGATATAATCAGGTGGCAATTCATCCCGAGGATCAGGAAAAGAACACCTTTACCTTCCCCTACGGTACATATGCGTTCCGCAAGATGCCTTTTGGGCTATGCAATGCACTCGCCACCTTTCAGTGGTGCATGCTAGCCATATTCTCAGATATAGTACATAATTACCTTGAGGTCTTCATGGATGACTTCTCAGTATTCAGTGAATCTTTTGATGAATGCCTCCCACATTTGGTCAAAATCCTTAAGAGATGCATCGAAGTGAACTTGGTTCTCTCCTAGGAAAAGAGCCACTTTATGGTTCTTGAGGGCATCGTACTTGGACACCTCGTCTCTGAGAAAGGTATCTAGGTCGACTGGGCTAAGGTAAATCTAATTTCCAAGCTACCTATGCCTAACTCGGTCAAAGACATCAGATCATTCCTGGCATATGTTGGATTTTATCATCGATTCATACTTGATTTCTCTAAGATCATGGGCCCCTTGACGAATCTCATTTCAAAGGACATGCCATTTGAGATATCTAGTGAGTACGTTCATGCATTTGAGATCGTACGTGACCAAGTCACCCAAGCACCAATTCTACAATCTCCTAACTGGTCTCAACCCTTCAAGATCAAGTGCGATGCGTCTGATTATGCAGTAGGAGCAGTGCTAGGTCAAAAAATTGATGGGAAATCGGTAGTCATATATTACGCCAGCAAGGCATTAAACGAGGCTCAGCGTAATTACACCATTACTGAGAAAGATCTGCTGGTTGTAGTATTTGGCCTAGAGAAATTCAGGTCATACCTCCTAGGTTCCCATGTCATCATATACGCGGATCACACTACAGTGAGGCACTTACTGACGAAGGACGCAAAACCTAGATTAATCCGCTGGATCTTGCTGTTGCAAGAATTCGATCTTGAAATTGCGACAAGGCGGGAAAGCAGAATGTGGTAGCTAACCATTTATCCTATCTTCCTTCTTCAATCATTGACCCTTTTGGACCTATCACGAAACATTTTCTGAATGAGCAGCTCCTGACAGTCAGTACGGAACTTCCTTAGTATGCTGATATGGTGAACTATTTGAAATTGCATTAGATTCCATCTGATTGGCCAAGGGCAAAGAAAGACAAATTACTTTCAGATGCCAAATACTTTATTTGGGAAGATCTGTACCTATTCCACATTGTTGCTGATCAAATCATCAAAAGATGTGTTCCGGAATCGGAGATCAATGGCATTTTGTCCTACCATGACCAGGCCTACAGTGGTCACTTCTCTAGACACAAAACCGCAGCAAAAGTCCTTTAGTGCAGATTCTATTGGCCCATGATTTTCAAAGATGCATATGACTATTGTAAGGCATGCACTCGTTGCCAGACCTTAGGCAACATGAGCCATCGTGATATGATGCCTTTATAGAAGATTCTCGTGTATGAAATCTTCGATATCAGGGGGATTGATTTCATGGGTCCCTTCCCAAAATTTGATGGTTTTGAATACATTCTCCTAGCTGTGGACTACGTGTCCAAATGGATCGAAGCCATCCCGACCCGAACCAATGATCATAAAGTCGTGATAAAATTTATTCAGCAACACATATTTTCTTGGTTTGGTGTTCCTTGAGCTATCATCTCTGATGAAGGGACCCACTTTGTGAATGTGCAGTTCCAGTCCCTGATGAAAAAGTATGGGGTGTCGCATCGTATCTTGACTCCTTATCACCCCCGATCATTTGAACCACCGATCCAATGATGGATCTTGATCCAATCTTAGCGTGCCTTTACACAAACCATCGTCACCTCCTCCATATATGATTAGATGGTGGAGATTTGGTTTGTTTTTTCCCATGCATCGCACAATCCCACATCCACCGCTCATCCCTAACTCGTTTAATCTTAAATTGCAATGCCTATACCACCCAAATAACATAAATAATCACCTCCATAGCCTTCCCTTCGAGTTGGCCCCTTTCACTCCACTCCCTCAGTTCTCCACCTTCCTTCCTCGTCTATGGTGATAGAGTAGATTTCCCTCCCTCCTTCAATCATCAGTGGCTGACGGTTGGTGGCTCGTGGACACCTCCTTTTGCTGAGGGCTTCTCCCCTTTCATCACCATCGATCAATCACCGATGGACCTTAGACATCTCCTTCCTCTGTTAGATAGAATTTACAGCTTTCATAGATAGATTTAAATATTTTATAGAATAGATCTACTGCTTTCCAGATTAGTTAGGAGTAGAATTAATTAGTGATTTCATCATGATTAGTTTAGATTAGGAGTAGATTAGATTAGCTTCAATTTCGCCCTCTCTGATCAATTTACATAAGAGAGGTGTTTTCTCACAATTCCATCGATTCATACAACTTCCTAGCTAATTGTCTCATGATACTTTCATCCATTTCCCTCGCAATTTAATTCAAAGTTCACCCATCCACTAGGCAACCAATAGATTTAAAGCTCAAGGGCTTACAGATCTATTGGTGCGCCAAATCCATTCAAGGGTGACCCTATCCATGTCATATGATCACAATCACCCTCCCTGTGCTTTGAATAGTGCTTATTTGGTCGATTAGAACTTATTTGAGTTTTGAGAAGTGAATGAAGATTTTTCTAGCAATCATGTTTTAATCAGGTTTGATTGACCAAATTGAGCTCATAATTGTTTAATTGGACTAATGGCGATGGGCATGAACTGTTTTAATTGAATTTTTATTAAGATTAGTTTTATGCCTAGTTTCCATCTTTGATACTTAGTTTCTGGTTTTTAATGATAGTAAGGGTTTATGAAAATTAGTTGCATTAATTTGAGGCCTTTGAAATGATTCAAGGGTTTCAGGAGCATCGCCTGAGGTCCTTGGGTACTAATCAATAGTGTGCAGGGTTCTCAGATGATCATATCATTACAGTGATCACACATCAAGAGCCCAGCTGGGTGATATAGTAATTTGATTCCAAATAGTTTTAATCTGCTATTCAAGAACCGAACAAGGTTTGAGATGATTTAATGAAGGTTTGAAGGTGATTTTAAGGAAATTTGAATACCTAATTTGACCTATCTCTTCTACATTGTCTATAATGTAGAGCAAAGATCATTTTAGGCTCTTTAGAGATTTTTAAAGAATAAGAATTGATTTTGTGGATTTCAGATCTTCAAAAATTATTTTCAGATCTTCAAATTGATTTCCAATGGATTCGAGAATGGAATTTGTTGTGAGGAGTTTTTTGATCTGAGATTTGTGTTTTATAACATCAAATTAGTGGATCTGTTTTTACTGAAGAGGTTGCTTTGAATATTAATTTTAGCAACAATGGCTGCTCAATCTGGCAGCATAAGCTGCTGATCACAATTGCAGCAACAACAGCAACTATCAGCTACTGAGTTTTCAACAGCTACAGTAGCATAAGCTACTAAAATAACTAACAAGAGCAGTAGCAGGTCATCTATTGCATTGATCTGAGCAGCAAATGCAACCACTGTATGGCTGGATTTTGGGTTGAATTTATGTGATTTTTGGGACTTAAATTGTGCTGACAACTTGTACATTGATAGATTTGAATGTCAAGCATTCATGTATATATATATGTGACTTTAAATCTGATTGGGAATAACTTGTAGATCATGTTTGAAACTCATTGTCATCACTTTATCTTAGAAATCTATCCAAAATGTTTTTTTAAGGAAATTAAATGAAAAAATATTTTTTATTACTTCAAACATCTTCCATGTAATATGTTGGACACTTCTAAACTGTTAAACCACTATACCAACTACTGAATCTGAGAAGTGGGCCTTACGTTCATTTCCAATACCTCTTCAAAGCCACATTTGTGTGAGATTGAAATTATATATAAAAATCTAAAAAAATTGTAAATAAATAAAATAAAAGTGTCTTGAGTAGGATTAGGTATTTCTTTAGGTGTTTACAAAGTTTCAAAGTATTCTGAACCCTCTAACTGATAAAACATACTATTAGACAGTTCAGTCTATGTTGAAACTTAATAAAAGAAATCAAGTTGAAAAACACCAAAAGAAAAATTCTCTCATCTCAACTTCTCTCTCTCTTCTCTTATCTCCATCAAACATGAAAATACCATAAAAACTCGAAAAAACCCAAAAATACTCAAAAATGTCATGTATATAGTATTGATACTTGTAAATACCAATTAATTAATAAGCTAAATATAAATAGTAAAATATATGTATAAATTGTACATAAGTAACTTATATAGGTAGTATATATATTTAAATAAATATTTATGTTGAGTTATTATATATATATTTATTTATTTATTTATTTATTATATAATTATCTATTAATTTATAATAGATTATATGTACATATATCTATATAATTATAAATAAATATGTAAACTTGTACAATTGTATCTATATATAACTGTATAGACGTATTTAAGTAATTATTATATACTGTATTATACCTATATATTTTTTTATTTAAGTATTTATTGTATATATTTATATTATTATGTTAAATATCTAAATTATTATGTTAAAATAAAGTAAATTACTAATTTAAGTTATTACTGAAGTAACTTATGTTGTATACTTCTATATATTAGTTTTAAGTATTTTCAACCTATTTATTATGTATTAATACTGTATAGTAGTATGTGTACTGTATTTTAGTATTTATATATCTAAAATGTGCAAATAAAGGTATATAAATTAAAATAAATGATCTAAAAATAAAATGAAAATGTATAATAAATACTATATTATGTAAATTAACTAATTTATAGGTCAATTGAATAATTAATTTATTAATTTATACATTAATTAAGTAATTATGCTCGAATAAAATGTATACAAATCACTAAGTTTAACAAATTTTTAAGTATAATTAAATAACTTATTATTGTAAATTAACTTTATAATCATGTAGCCCTATGTAAGGGCTTTCAAGTGGTATATTTAATTTGGCGAAAGAACTTAATTCAATGCCAAAATCAGCCTCACTAAACAATTTTATACGTGAATCCCCAAAGCCTATTTTCGTGGCATTGGTGCCACATCATGGACCGCGGAACCCCACCAACGCCTTAAGTGCACCAGTGTCGATGACCCGGCTGGTTGTTAGCGCTTGGCATAAAGAAAACATGAGCATATACCCTCGGGTTGAGTACATGCCTGCAAGCGCGTGCATGTGTGCATCCATACATGCCTGCGGGTGCGTGTGTGCGTGTGTAGGCACATGTAGGTGCGTGGGTGTGGGCATGTATAAGTACGTGGGATGGGAGCCATTGTGGGCCTATTGGGCCTAAAATTGCACAAATAATATACCTAATGAAATCTAGGGCCTAGGCCTAGTAGTGATTTGATCCTACTCATTGGGCCGTAGAGCCTACCCATTAATAAAATTTTGTTAAGTGTAGAGTTAAATTAAGTATGAAATCAGCTAGGTGTTGGCAGTGTAGTGTGTGTAAGTGTTAATGTGTGTGAAAAATAACCAAGTGTATGATATGGTACGTATGTATGTGAGTCAAGAGTGTGTGTAATGTATATTTGTATATATAAGTAATGTAAAGTATATATGTATATAAGTATAATATTATGTATTAGTTGTATATAAGTATGTATATGTATATAGAGTAGTGTAGCATATGTATATGTATATATAAGTGGAGTGTATATATGTACCTTAGTTTGTATATAGTTTTTAGTAACGATTATAACCATCACTATATGTATAGTATATGTTACTATAAGTGTTAGTATATGTTAAAATAACTTAGTTTAGTATATACTTCTATTGTTTTTGTACCTACACTTAGGTATTGTTTAGTAAGTTGTAAATAACTAACCTAGAGTAGTTTAATTAGTTTTTCATGCCTTTCCACTTGTAAATATGTTTGAGGCATTGTAATTAACACTAACTGATTCTTTTTACACATAATTAACCTAATTCATCAATTCTTTCATTCTTTGATTCATTTATAAATAGATTTAACATTTTTGGAATAAAAGAGTATTTTTCGATAATAGAGAGTGATGTATATCAATAACTGTCTTCCAGTGAATGACCTATAATAAACTAGTAAAAATTATGTAAATAAATAAATGATTGAACATCTGTATGGATTGTGACTATACTACAATAATGATGACTAATTAACTAGCGATCTAGATCGAAGTCGATCAATAGAGCGAAAGCCTAGCCCACCGTAATGCTTTGGAATACAAAATATACTTCCAAACTCTTGTATAGACACCCTTCTTATTACTAGAGACTCCCCACCAAAAATCTCTTACCTTCCTATCAAGTGGCGTACAAAGCTTCTTTGAAAATAAATTTGTTGTCATCCGATAGCAGGGAATGGAAGTAAGAGTAGATTGGATCAATATTCCTCTTCTTACGTCCGACAATGCATTTGCTTTCGAGCCAGCCAATTTTTTTGCTTAGTTAGTTGCAACTGGCTCTTTTAGCTTCTTCTAATTTGCACTATCCAGACTAGGATACCCCAGATAAAGCTCACTAGGAGACATAAGTCCCACCTTAAAAATATCCATAATCAATTCCTACTCTTCTTTACCCATTCCTTTGCTGAAAAATATTCTTGATTTTTCGTAATTAACCTTCTAGCCTGAGCATCTTGTACTCTGTCAAGATCTTCCTGATTTGGAATGCCTCCACCGTAGTAGCTTTAGCAAATAGGATCATATTGTCTACAAGCATCAAGTGGGTAATCAGACCTACATTTATGTTTAGTTTATATCCTAAAATAATATTGTCACGCAATGCCATATCCATCTTCTAGATAAATATTCAGAGCATAGAATGAAAATGTATGGAGAAAGAAAGCAACCTTGTCCAATACCAGAGAGGGAACTATAATATCAGAAGGCACACCATTGACAAGAACTTGGAAAGAAGCAGTTGATATACATGACATAGTCAAATTTACAAGTGGAAGAGGAATATGTATTTGTCATAAGCAAAAATGTATAAAGGACCATTCAATCCTATCATAGGCTTTTTCCATGTCTAATTTAATGACCATTGAACCTTGCCTTCTTGTTGATTTTTTCATGGAATGCACTATTTCCTTGGCAAGAAGAATGTTGTCTGCAATCTACCTTTGGGATAAAAAACCTGATTGATTCTAAGATACAATTCCTTTCAAAATGGGCTTGAGCCTCTTTGCTGCAATCTTTGCAACCAATTTATATAATGTGTTTCTAAGGATGATCAGGTAATAATCTTTTGGTTGTTTGGGTGATAGTAGCTTTGGGGCAAGTGGCAGATATGTGTGACTCATAGGAGCTGGCATGAATTGATTCGTGAAGCAATCCTGCACAAAAGAAGTGACATCCTTTCTCACTGTGACCCACCTATTTGATAGAAAAAAGCTAGAAATCCATTAGGCCCCAGACTCTTACAAGGTGGCATATTACAAAAAGCGTATTTCTAATTTCCTCCTCAGGACTATGAGAGCACCAATTGTGAAGGGTGGCGCATGTGCAACTGACTATGAATAATCAGTGTTGCATAAAAATAATGATTTAATGGTGTCGTTGTAGTATAATGTTGTAATGCAAACAGATATGTCATTTTATTTATTTACATAATTTTTATTGGTTTATTCCAGGTCGTTTACTAAGAGGCAGATATTAATATACATCACTCTTTATATTCCAAAAATACTCTTTTATTCCAAAAAAATGTCAATTATATATACAAAATAAATCAATAAATCAAAGAATGAATGAATGAGTTAATTATGTACAAAAGAATCAATTAATTACTAACTTAAATGCCTTAAACATATTTACAACTACACAGGCATAAAAAACTAAGTAAAATTACTCTATGTTAGTTATATACAACTATCCTAAATAATACGTAAGTACAAGTACAAAAATAACTATTAATATATACTATACTAAATATAGTAACATATACTAATAACTTTAATAACATATAATGTATATACAGTAATGATTATAAACATCACTATAGCCTTAAAAAAAAAAGGTATGTACAAATTATAGGGCAAGAAGGATTATATTTATTGGCAAATATATACCTATAGTGACAGATCTAATTATCACTAAAGCTTTAAAAATATATACACATAAAAGGTTCAAAGAGTATATGTACTTACTCTACCATCCTTTACTTATATACATATACTATATATACAACATAAACTCACTTGTATACATTACATATATACAATTCATTTATTATACATATACTATTATATACTTATACTATATACACTGATATATATTTTTATTCATATACACTATACACACACACTAAGTATACACTTCACAATGAGCACACACATGTTTCAACACTTAGAATTCTCAAACCCTCATGGCTCTCCAACACTTAGCTGTTTCTAGGCTACACACTCACCAACACAACACTTACTCATCAAAAATTATGGTTTTTAGTTGGTGAATTGACTTTTTGTAGGATACAATGCACCCATATGAGTGGGACTAGGCCATTACTAGACGCGATTCATGTTTTATCATGTATATTTCTGTGCATTTTCTTTCAGGCCCATATCAGGCCCAAGACTATGCATATCGGGCTCCCAGCACACCAAATACTCAATAATATGCTCATTAATGCTCAAAAGGGTCAGAGGGTAATGGTAATGGGTGCGCCCAATGCATGTTGACTAGGTAGCCAACGGACAAAATTCTTTTAATGCACCTCAACTCGCTCGCAATGCCACAATGCACTGCTAAAGTCTGTGCCAATCCAATGCGCGGTAGTGTGATCTAGGGCCATCTTTGGCCCTTGATTTGGGAGCCTAATTTAAGTCCAATTTTAAAATAAATTATATCATTGGAAAGCCCTTACATAGGGCTACTTAATTATGTAATTAATTTATAAAAATAAGTTATTTAGTTATATATAAAAATTACTTAAAGTGACATGTTAATTTAGGATTTAATTACTTAATTAAAGTACAAATTAATAAATTAATGATGCAATTGACTTTATAAATAGTTAATTTATGTAGTAAGGTATTTATTACTGATGATAACATCATCACCAGCCATATCTAGCTTTAATTAGTCATAATCAATTGATAAACGCTTCTACATAACCGCCAAAGAGTCATAATTTATTGCATATCCTTTCTGAGAGAAATGCATTAAAATAGGGGTAAAACTGCAATTGATTCATTTGAGTAATTGATATGTACTTAATTAAGGCTAATAATTGGTGATCTAAATCACCATTATTTTAGTTTTTCTATTCTTTCTGTATTGAAATACATTGAGTATCATTGAATATCTAGTGTGACAGATTAACATTCATTAAATATCATTATTCTTGGTTTATTCCTGTGCTCATTTATATTTTGATTAAAGATTAGCTTGTGAATTCTTATTTGCTCCATGTATTTGATCTCGGACTTCATTTAGATATTCGAGTTATAAATTTTATTTGTTTGAGAGCGCTTTGTCAATTGTACTATAATGCATTTTCCTAACATTGACAAAAAGCCCTACAACAGTTTAGCACTGTTACCGGGGAGCAATGCGCAATTCACCGCTATTCTCTATTCTGTTTTGATTATATCTAAGCACTGACTTGACCTGTTTGTTTCTTGTGATTTTGCCAAGTACATCATGAGGTGATCTTCTGCGTAAGACAGCCACTCCCTGGGTAGGTAATTTTTGTTCTTCCCTAATCAACCTTCTAATCTTGGGAAGATAAAAAAGGAAACAAACCAATTAGGAACTACCTACCTTATTTTCTTAGTAATATCATTAAAGAGGCAAGTTTCCTGATTTGCGAAAAAATCAATATCTGATTGAAGCTTGAGGCGATTATGTTTAGAGATTCCTTACCTTAATTTCCTGTACCTACTATGGATTATGCCTAATTTCTAATCTTCTTGGACTACTCATTTCTTGTTTGAAGTCCAAGGAGAACATTTTGAGATTAAATTGGACTTGAAAAAGAGCCAATTAGCATTTCAACATTAAGGCTTGAAGTGCTAGTTCACATTTGCCTGCATTAAAGAGAATAAACCCTCTCACATTTGTGTACTACCCAAGCCCCTACTTGAAAAGAGCTAATCAAGAAGAACCCTAAATCAGGCTCTAAGACTCACTTGAACCTTAAAAATATTGGACCTAATAACCTAAGAGTCAATTCAGGGTGATTTCTGGGTCTTGATCTAGATATCATTCTACCATCTTTAGGGTAGGTCAGGTGAAGTTGACCTACATTGTGGGTCAACCAACCTCCAAATTAGGTCACAAGTCAAATCAACTTCTAATCAAGTGTAACGAGCGCGTGCCCCAGACGTCTTTTAAGACGTCTGGGAGGTGGCCCAGACGTCTGTAAAGACGTCTGGGATCACATCCAGACGTCTGACAAGACGTCCGGGATAGTTTACAGACGTCTGGCGAACAGTTATGATCGCACGGGATATTCGTCTGCGCGCCTGTGCGCGCAGACCTGCGATCCTGCATCTTCTCTGCGGCTGCAGGCGACTGCGACCGTCTCTCCCTCCTCTCCGCGCGACGTTAAAAGGGGGAGGGGGCGCGCCTCCCCTCCCGTCTCCACCATCTTCCTCCTTCTCTCCTGCCTGTGCGCGAGAGCGAGCGGACGCGAGGGCGCAGCGGCAGCGGCGGCCGCAGTAGGCGCGGAGGAGCTGCGGCGTGCGAGGGCGGGGCTCTGCCGTGAGGGCGAGCTCGCCGGGAGCGGCTTGGCCTGCCGGCGGAGGGCGCAGGGGGCGCAGAGCATCGCGGAGAGGGACCTGCTGCGGGCGGAGCAGCGGACGCGCGAGGTGCGACGCGGGCGGCGTCGCGAGCGGAGGCCGAGCAAGGTTCTGGTTCTGGAAAAATTTCCAGAATCAGACGTCTGGACTGATATCCAGACGGCAAGGTCGACGTCTGTGAGATCATACAGACGTCTGAAAGGTGAGTTTCCGCTTTCTTCTTCTTTTTGTCGACTGACCGTACTGAGGGAGGAGGGTTGGCTGTGCGCAGGTGTTCTGATTCGTCATCCTTTGCGAATCAGACGTCTGGAAGTTGTACCAGATGGTGGGAGTGACCTCCAGACGTCCGTAGTGACCATCGGACGTCTGGGATCTAGGAGAGACGTCCCCACAGACTTCTGGACGTCCGGGGAACCAAGCCGAACAGGTAATTCTCTGATCCACCGTTTAAGACGTCTGGAAGGAGTTCCAGATGTCTGATTTTGCACAGTATTGTCTTTCTCGACCCGTTTAGGGCCCGTTTGGGCTCCGTTTTCCGCGATTCGAGTTGCGTTCGTTTCAGAATTTATTCCTCTACCCGCCTACAGTAGCTTTACACTGTTTTGAGACACTCCTTGTGTTTGATCCTTGTGATAGGACCTCGTTCGGTTGCCGTCTTGAGAGTCGCGGAGGCGCGCGGGATTCCCGACCACGCCCCCATTACTCCCGTTGTACCTGGTAGAGTGGTTTTAAGTATTAATAAAATCTGTTAAAGTATGGAACCATAACTAGAACCTAGGGCATTGCATGAATCCTAGGAATGAGAAATATATGGAATGATAGCTCCTAGGTGTTGCATGAATCCTAGGGCCGGAAAACTAGATTGTATGATAGATCCTAGGATATGGCATGAATCCTAGGATGGAAAAACTAGTGGAATGTACATTACTGCAGTCTTGGAAAAATGGAAAGGAATATATAAAGCTGCCTGTAAATTTAATTAACAGCTGCCTGTTATGCATAAAGAATCATGTTGAGATCATGGAATGTGAGAACGAGAATCTGGAAAGTGAAACATATGATGTTCTGAGATAAAGAGCTGGAACCCTACGGGGAATTAGGAGTGGAACTCCTGGAAAGAAAAGGAATGGAACTGAGATGTAGTTTGTACTGTCTCTTGGGTACGCAGTACCAAGGGAAGTACCTGTACCTGTTTTAGTGCAGAGTGGGGCCAGCCGCCCCAGGGACCCGGGGTTAGGATTGGCCGCTCTGTACCGACTTGTTGGCCGTCGTGTACGTAGTACCGAGGAGAGCTAGTAGTGTTAGGAGAGTACTAGCTACCCCACGGGCCCCGGGGTTCTGCTAGCCTCCTTCACCGACTTGTTAGGCCCACTAGGGCAAACCAGGGTAGTCAGGCGAGGGTGCGCGGACTGTGGAGGGGCAAGGCCCTGGTTTGGTTACTGTGGAGGGGTTGGACCCCTGTTACTGAGAGGGCTCTGCCCTGGTTCCGTGCTGTGCTTTGGGCGCACCCGTTAACGGAAACGACTGACCGCGTGCCAGTACGGGCTAGCTACCTGTGCGTTTATCGCGCGTGCCGTAGTCACCGTTACGTCTGTCAGTGACCTTGGGGTGGTTGACTGAGGGTAGGATCACCACGGGGGACTCTCCCGGCCAGGAGAGCACCACGTGCTACTTCTACTGTTGGAAAAGACTGCAATCAAGATCGTCCCACGAGGACATTCGAGATCAAGTAAAGGATCTGAGAAGTAAATGAAATAGTGAGAAAAATTGAAAGATGTAAATAAAGGAAGTAATAGAACATAACAGCTACTGTACACTCTACTGTTGCCTTTAGTTAGTTTGCCACTCTACTCAGCGTTTTGCTGACGTGTTACACTCGTTACCTTTTTCAGGACCAGGTGTTGAGCAGCCAGGGTCGGCGGCTGCAGAGGACGCTGGGCCGAGTAGGGTCCAGTAGAGTTGCCACAGCTTTGTACCTTCTTTTGTTTCTGTTCTAGTGAGTAGTTTTGTTTCCGCTGTACCTTCTTTACCTGCAGTTTTTGTTATATGATAAATGTTGTTTTACTGTTGTGGTGGTGCCTACTGTAGTAGTTTCTTTCCTTACTGCTGTACTTTCTTACTGTTAGTTATATTCATGCTGAATGTGGTTTATTTTACTATCTTTTGGTTACTTCCTCGTTGGACGACTGGGTCTTGGGATTAGTCGAGTCGGTCCGGTTCTCGTGTCTCGTAGGGACTCGGGAACCGGGTCGTTACATCAAGTGAAGTTCAAGGCACTAATTAGGCTAAAATTGGTAGACTTAAGGTCTTAAGTTCGTACATTCCGATCTACTTGGAACCACAGTGACAAAAAAGGTCAGGTGGGGGAAACCCTGTAACCCGTGGGGATGCTCTACCGTGTAAGGATCTTTGCGAGCTTCTCTCTTCCTAGCTACCTAGGTATTTCTCAGGTGTGCGGATTTCTGATTCTGAGGTATCATCCAGCTCGAAACAACCTTAGTCATCCAAAAATCTTTGGGTGCCTTCAATTGGTCCAAATAATATCCAGTCCCTCATCTTTTCTATAGAGCACATACATAGGAAGGTCATAGGTTTTTAACCTAAGAGACCTTATTATTCTTCTTGGGAATCTCTTTCAGATCTGATCAACTTCAATCCAACCTGAGTTTGATTCAACATCTTGATTCCACCATCTGATTCAAAAATGCAACCTAACATGTTAGGAAAAGTGATTAGAGAACCTATGTCCTAAATGACCATCAAAGACAAAATGATTGAGAATGCTTATAGACATCATAGGAATATTTTAAGAGGGACATTCAGGATAAATTCAAGAAAACAATGGACCACATTTTGAACTATATGGAGATAATATGGATACGACTAAACCATGGTTCAACCCGGGATGATCTCTTAGCAAAACACATTGAATTGGTGAAATTCTACAACAACGATTGTCTGCAATATTGGTTAAATCCTTCAGTTCCAAAAGAACTCCAAATTTTTATAGAAAAATGGGGAGAATTACTGAATAAGTTATATAGATCCATTGAGAAAATACCCATCAAAAGTTAACAAAACATCTTGGAGTGATTCTAGTGATCAACCTAATTTCCCAAATCCCGAGATTGATGATCATAGTTGTTATGGACCCCCAACCCAAATGAATTCAGATTCAAACTTCATAACAATTGACATACCTGATCTTGAAGAGGGTTGGGACGATCAAATTGTAGGTGTTCCAGATTCTGAACCGGCCCTAGGAAACCAGGAAGCTGGTCCATCGAGCTTAGATTTCCTCAACACCTGTGATAATGAGCTTAAAACAAAACTTCTCAAGAACATAAATCCCGAGCCTTATCCTGTTAAGGTGATTCTCGAGAATGATTTTGACATCCCTATAGAGCCCAGCCTAGATCTTAGTGACCTAATGCCTACCTTTAACCTAGAATTTAGATTTGAGCCTAATGGGGATGAGTATGAGGCCCCATGTGATGAAATATAGATTTCGAATTTGAAATACAATTCAAGGCCTGTATTTGATGAATAGACCTCTCCAACCTCCTTAGAGACAAATTGATTTTACGAAAGTCACGCCAATTTATGATACAGAAGCTGAGTTGGAAGAGTTGGGAATCGAATGGGTCTACTCCAAGAGCTAAGAACTCGAGACTATTCCTAATCAAGACACCTTTTTAAGCTCAAAATCTGAAAATAGGTTAGATCCAAGTCAGGTTGCTGATTCTACACGTCTTGATTCTCTCTATGGTGGAACTCCTGATCCAGAATCAGATTCGGAAACTTATTCTCGGAAATTCTCTGATGATTTCGAATGCTACTCTGATTTCAGAGAACCTTTATTTCCTGACGACTATGAACTAGTTTACGACCTCAGCATCCATGATCCGTTCTTCAACTCTGACTCTAAGTTCCCTGATCTCGAGATCATTGATTCAAAATCAGGTTCCATTGAGATGGAATCATTCCTTTTTTATCCTCAAGAATCAGAAACAGTAAGTGCCAAGAGTGCCTGCAATCTAGAGTTCGAATCTTCTCTTTTCTCAGATTTTCATGATCCTATAAGCACTCTTCAGGCATTTACTTTTAATTTTGATGGGCATTATGAGGACTCTTTAGATGAACCTACGTTTGAATCCTTTCTAGAGGAGCCCTCAACACACATAGTTCTCAAGGAAGCCACCTCTTCAAATCCACATACAGAACCTTCTCGAATCCGAACACAACCCCGAGTCACAACTGGAATCAACTTCTACTTTGATTCCCTCTCGATGATCCGGTCGCATATGATTCTCCATCTTTTGATCAGGTTTTAGATATCGATTAGACTACTAATCACGTCCCATCTTTCTCTAATCACTTTTGTAGGGTTCCTACATCCTCCACAGACTCTTTTGCATTCGAGGATCCCTACTCTAACCAGACTGATTGGACTCAGCCAAACCTACAATTCACACTACCACATCCTTCTAAGTCATAGAATATCTAGTGGGCACCGTATCTACTGATTCACATCTATCAACCCACCAGACTGATTGGATTTGGGCTGCATCATCAGCCTGTTGATCTAAATAAGTACCTGGTTGGACCAATTAGGCTATTGATCAAGGTGTTTGTTCTACAAAATTCGTCTGATTTGATCACTCCTTCTCCATGACCACTTTATGCTCAGCTGAAGGCATTGAATTTAGTGCTTAACGGGAGGAACCCATCATTCCAAAAAACCCAAGACCCTTCTAATTATCCTTTTGAGCTTCACGTCTATTGCACTTTTGAGTTCAGTTTTATAACAACCGACTCCACCTTTGGTACTCGTATCAAAGCTTGAAATTGTCCACAACAGTCACCCTGACCCGTTCACCCACCCTTTGATCCTGTTCTAATCCTTGAACCTAATTAATTCCATACCCTCCGATTTACAATGAGGACATTGCAAAACTTAGGCATGGGGGTGTTAAAGTGCAAACACATAAAAATTCAAATTTCTGAAGGGTTCTCACAAAAAAAATTACTCATTTAAAAAATCAAAAAAATAAAAAATTGAAAAAGAACAAAAAAAAAGTGGAGAAAGGGGAAGAAATTTTGTGAGCTTAATTGCATATCATTTTGAAGAGGAAAAGAGGAGGTGATTTAAATGTCAAAAAGGAGCTATAATTTGAAACAAAAAAGGGATAGTCATTAGTAAATGATTATGGAATCTACTTAAAGTTCTAGACCTAATCAAAAGAAAAAAATTATGTCCTAAAATGATAAAAATTAAGTCATACAAAGAGATTAGTATGAGTGCTGATCTTAGGCCTCTTGGGCTTGTTTTAGGTTTAAACATTCACGTATCCGTTAAGAACCAGATAGTCCTCAAGAGGTTGAGGAAAATGCGAAGCTTACGTATTAGGTCTAAGGCTTAGGAAGTATTCAACCTCGTTAACTGACCTCTGATTTACAGGACTGAGTAACCTAAGCACCCTAATCCACACACAAGTCTGGTTCAGTGCTCTTAATAATCAAAATCACGTAAAAACGTTTATTCTATTATGAAAAAGCTACCTAGATTAGGAGAAACTTATAAACATAAGATGCTTTGGACGAGTTCCCGATGCGGAGAGGTGGGAAAGTCCCCTAAAATATGCATAACATACCATCTCCTCGGTGCTTGTCTCCTAGGATATCTAAATATCCTATCAAGGGCATGTAAGCACCTTATGCTGATTCAGGTGCCATGGGCAGGATTATCTTGAAATATTGATCGCCAAGGCCTGAATTTAGCTACAAAACGTCATGGGCAGCACTATCCCAAAGTGTCGAAAGCCAGGATTCTGGGGGTTGCTATGGGTGGTGCTATCTCAAAGCATCGATTGCCAGGGACCCTGTGAGGATTGATGGTGGGAACAAGGAATTCGATACAAACCATGTTTTTGAGCCAATCCAAAGCTAGAAATAAAGAAAGGAAAAAGAGAGTGAAAACTCTCCAAAAATGCCAAAATTCTTCTATCTCTCTCTCTTACAAAAACACACTGCAAACTGAACCAGACTAACCATGTTACAAGCACGAGTGCTTTAACCGCTGGGTTCAACGAACCTTAGGATAGTTTCTGCAGGCCTTAAAAACCTTTGCGGCAGACTGAGGCTAAAGCTGGTCAAGTCTGGATCTTGGTTAGTACTTGAGTACCTCTAGGGCTACTATTAGCATTCTGACCTAATTTCTAAAGAGAAGAATAAATCAGGACTCTGAACTTCAAAGCATGGTCTAGAATTCAAATTCATTCCATAAGATTTTGCTAAGGAACTAGAAAAAGTTAGACATAGGGGTATGATGATAACTCCATCATCAGCCATATCTAGCTTTAATTAGTCATAATCAATTGATGAATTCTCCTACATAACCGCCAAAGAGCCATAATTCATTGCATATCCTTTCTGAGAGAAATGCATTAAAATAGGGGTAAAACTATAGTTTTAACATAATATCCTAAATTCATAGCAACCATTGGGTTTCCCAGGGGTTAATTAAAGGTCAAATGTTCTTAAATTTCTAATAAGTGGGTTCGTGAAGATAGAAACGGGTTTTCTTACGTTTTGAGAATTAATGGACATTTAAAATCCTAAAAACTGATCCTCTTAATTAACTGAGGTTCTGATTAGGATAAAATTCACCTAAATCTTCTAAAAATCATATAAAAATATTCTCTAAGATTTGGTACTCTTGATTTGACCATTTAAACCCAATTTGACCTAAAACAGAGTCTCAAACAGATAATTACCCTAATTTGGGTTTCTACGTAAATTACCCAGTCAAACTTGATAAAAATAAAATTTAACTTCACCATCAGATTCCTTGGTCCCAAATTAGGTTTTTACCAAAATTTGGGCTCAATCAGAGATCATCTTGACCTAGTTTGCATTTTAATCCCGTTCTGACTCTTTTTCTTACAAAGAGCCCCTCAGCTTTTGAAATCTTTGTAAAAATCCCCCTAACTTCATATATTATTCAAAAATAGGTCCCCTTCACCTTTAGACTCCTAAACCCATTTCCAACGACCTTCAATCAAGGAGTTCTCCCTAATTTCTCACCCAATCTCTTCCAAAATTAGAAGGGAGACTCCTGAGAAATTTCCTTACAATCTGAGCCGCATCTTAGGCTCTAGTTCCTATTCAAAACCTAATGCAAATCGTTTGAAGGATTGGGTCTCCTATTTCACAAAGCTTCCAAGCTTGGTCTCCAAGCTTGGAAAGCTCTCTTGAGGCCTATTTAAGGACCCCCAAGGACAAAACGTCCTCCTTAACTTGGTTTGGAGGTCGGACACCCTCTCTTCCCTTCTCCCTGACCTCTGTTGTCGAGCCCGGATAGGTTGTTAATATGATGATTTTATCGTTGAAGTGTGTATAGTGGTTAACCTAAATAGGACCTAACCATCTCTTTACAAAATTTTTTTACCTGGCCTACTTGATTTTATCTTGTCACTTTTAGGCCCAGGGTCGAACTCAGGGAAGTGGGGTACAAGTCAAGTTTCTACGCCTTTCCTATAACGAGTCTCTTCCACTCGTTTATTGTGTTTTTGGTGTTTTTCTTATTTAGATTTTTTTGGTAATTTTTGTCCTTGAGGTACACCCTCAAAATTGGGTTCTTGGCTTTGAGCCAAAACAGAGTTCCAAGACGAGTCTTGCTATTCGCAAGACGGGATACCTGCAAGTCAAAGATTATCTTTTCTCTTTTATATATTTTTTTTTCTTTTTACTAACAGGAAAGCGAAACAGAAATAAAGTAAATACAGTATATGTATATATATGTATATATTATGTATATAAAGGGGTGGGGGTGGAGGCGGAGATGGAGTGTAGCACGGTGTCGAGTCGGTCGTCGTCTAGAGAGACGCAACCAACAGGACTAGGTGCCGGGTGGAGTGTGGGATGAATGGTGAAGATGTATGTAACCACGCTTTTTGTACGCGTGTATCGGGGAATATCAACAACTGGTGCAGATATTCCCGCGATACAGCGTATGATAAATAATGTGAAAATATATATATGTGAATATGTCTATATGTATATATATATATATGGTTATAAATATATAGGTATATATATATATGTAGATATATATATATATATGTATATATATAAGTGTATATATATATATATGTGTGTGTGTGTGTGTGTGTATGTATATATAACTATATAGAGGTATATATATATGTATGTATAAGTATATAGTAATATATGTATATATAGATATATGTAGCTAAGTATATATATATATGTATGTATATATAGTTATAGATATATATATGTGTATATATATATATATATATATATATGTATCTATACTTAGTTATATATATATATATATATATATGTATGTATGCTAATACATAAGTATATAGATATTACTATATGTATAAATATAAGTGTATATATATATATATATGTATGTATGTATATATATATATATGTATATGTATATATATATGTATATATATATAAGTATACGTATATATATATATATATATGTTTATAATAGAGTATAGGTGTGTGTGTGTGTGGAAGTGGAAGTGTAGGTGTGTGTGTGCGTCGGTGTAGAGAGAGTGAGAGAGTGTTGTGAGAGAGAGAGAGAGAGAGCGGGAGAGGAGAGGTTGTAGGTTAAGTTGTCTGCACGTGAAGGCCGTCATCTGATGGCTTCCACGCACGGGCGTGTATGCACGCGAGGGAGAAGGCCTACGCCTGCCGGTTGCGAGCGCAGAGAGCTCGCGACAGAGCGGCGAAGCGGGAGGTGAGGTGTCTGCAGGCACGCGTGGAAGCTTGCAGGTGCTGGTAGGGGGGCGGGAAGCGCTTGGCAGACCGCTGCAGAGGCGAGTAGCAGCCAGTTGCGGGAGGGAGCAAGTGTGACAGGGCGGAGAAAGCGAAGGCGAATAGGGCTAGGGCACCTGCAGGCATGCGCGGAAGGGGCTACTGCTGCTGCTGCTTCAAGCTTCGGACCTTGAAGCTGCTCCAATGGCAAAAGGTGCTGGAGCGGGAAAAAAAAAAATGAGAACAGACCCACCACGCCCACCGGCTCTTTGAAGAGCTGGGCGGTGGTGGTCTCACTGTGGTGGTGTGCACCACAGTGAGGGCTCCTGCCCGCCGGGTATCTCCTTGAAGGAGGGCCGGCGTATGGAGGGGAATGGAGGAGAGGACGGTGGTGGCCTAGAGATGGAGCTGCCTGTGGGATTTTTTGGCTGGGACCAGGCTCGTTTTGAAGGTGGGAGCCGTGGCCTTGTTATAGAAGATGAAAGCATGGCCATGCATGGAACATGCACGGCTACGGCAAGGAATGGCAGCCGCAGGGAGAGGTGTGCTGCGGGAAAGATTAAAATCAAGTGGGAATAAAAATAGAGATGGTGGATTTTGCAAAGAGGCACTTGAGGAAAAAAGTAAAATGCAAGGCCACTTATTTCATTCTCCTCTCCTCTCAATTAAATGCATGCATGCGTGTATTTTTACAATGCAACTATGGAGGCCTAATATGCATGGTAACGCTAGGAAATAGCACAAGAAGGCACTATTGCAGGCATATTTTTGCGGTGCAATCAACCTCCATCTCCACCAACTCCGGTGAGCCCCTCCGTTCACCTTCCTCGTCCGCCATCTCGGACAATAGCCTGCGGATTCCTCTTTCCCACTTTCTTCCAAGTCTCGCAATACCGGCAAATGTTTCCTTCCTCGTCTTCTTCGCCGCTCCTTCATCACCAGAGGCTTCACCTTCCATGGTGCTGGCCATACCACAACCAGCGCCATTCTCGCCTTTCATCCAATTAGGTTAGTGTAGTTATGTCCCTTTAGAGTTCTAGGTTAGTTTTCCTACCCAAAATCCAAAAAACACCCCTCGACGTCGCTGCCATCCACTTTCGTCCTTCACTCCGGCTGCCCTCCGACGAGGTCATCCACATAATACACAAGTCCACCCACCTGGCCAACACCTCGACAACTTTCACCAACTCACGCCCATCAAAACCCCTCTACCTATTCGCCACTCCACCCACCCAAAAGCTCCACTGAACAACTCACCTTCGCACAACCTTCCTCGACTTCGACCGGCCACCACGCACCTCCATACACCACACAACCACTGCCACTACATTCGCCAACATCCGGTGAACCTCCTAAGAAAGTTTAATGTGGCCAAAAGACCTTATTTGTGTTTTCAGGTACAGGTCGAAGCCGCCATTGCTGAAGCTTCTTCGAAGAGCTCCAGAGCGTGTTCTTGCGACCTTGCTCCCAGGTGCTCGCTCCAAATGACGTGGAATCACCTAAGGATCATCTCCAAGTGGTCAATTGGGAGCTTTGACCACTCCCCTGTTGCCAATTGATGCCACCTGCTGCTATTGCTGCAAGTGAAGGAGGGCTGATTTAGTCCCACATCGTGGGATTTAGAGGCACCGAAGCTGCATAACTTGACTTTCTCAATAAGCCTCAACGCCTCTGACACCGAGGGTGATGTCCCCTTCACACTTGCACTGTAAAGACCCGTCCTATTTTTAGCCTTTTAAGACGTCTGGAGTGTCAGTCAGACGTCTGGACCCTTTCCCAGAAGTCTGGAAATTAAATTTTTGTACGCCTTCTGCGTCCTGTGTGTGGGCAACACGCAAAACTCCTTTCTCTCTCTCTTTCCTCCTCCCTCCATCCTGCAGAACCCTAGCTGCGGCCTTATAAAAGGCCACCCCCTTCCTCTCCTCTCCACTCCACCACTACCACCACACCCCACTTCCACTGCCGTGAGCGAGGGTAAGCGAGAGAGAGAGAGAGCGTGAGAGCGAGGAGGAGGAGGGTGCCTGAGAAGGAGGAGGAGGCCGAGGTCAAGAGCTTTGCGGAAGCTCGTCGGAAGCTCGCACGGCCACCGCGGTGCATGCAGGAGGAGGAGGGCGTTGGAGCATCGTCCTCGACCACCTGCAACAGCTGGAGCTGCGACAGAGCGAGGGGAGACGCGGCAGAGCACGGCGAGAAGCATAGGAGCGCGGTCTGATACTGGAATTTTTCCAGTATCAGACGTTCGAAGTGTCTTCCGGACGACCGACTGGACACCTGCCATAAACACCAGACGTCTGAAAGCATCTGTATCGCAAAGGTACGTCTTCTTTGCGGTTACGGCCATGCAAGCCGCACCGCAGACGATTTGGTTTAGGCTAAAGTAGGTTGCTACTCTGTCGTGCGTAGGAGCAGCCTTGGGAAGGTGCACAGAACAACTTTCCACACACTTTTGGATGTTTAAACAGCTCATCAGACGACCGGAGGCGTTTCCAGACGACCAGAGGAATGGTTAGACGTCTGGAACTATTTTTAGACTGTCGCAGGGGAGTCCTGGAAGTCTAAGGTCACTGAAGGAGCCTGAGGTGAGTCTCTGTGACTTTTAAGACGTCTGGACTTGTTTCCAGATGTCTGATTTGGGTCTGCAAACATGTTTTTGACCCGTTCGGGGTCTGATCGGGATCCGTTTTATGCAAACAAAGTATCTGTGGTTTCCTTGTGAGTTTCTCTACATATTAGAAACCATTATACACTATTCTGAACCTTCCGTTGTGATGTGTTCCTTGGTATAGGACTTCGATTTGTTGCGTGTCTGGGGCTCACATAGGCATCTGGGTCTGTGGTTCGAGCCCTCATTACTCCTGGATTGTCTGATAGAGTGGTCCACCCCTGTTATACTTATTAAATATGAATGCATCTATGAAAATTAGTCAACTGGAAACCTAGGATGTGGCATGAACCCTAGGACAGAGAAATGGTTGAACCAATTATTCTACGTAATTGTAATTGTATATGTATGAATGAGCTAAATTGTTAGCCACTGCTTGTAAATAAGTATGAGCTGCCTATTAGAAAATGAGCTGCCTGAGATAGCTAAACAGTTACCTGTGATATCACTTGTTGCATGTATTAAATTGTGGAAATACGAGCTGCCTATGTATAAACGAGAACTGAATTATGAATAATGAAATCTGGATTGGAATAATATGGTGAACATGAGCATGAACCCTACGGAGAGTTAGGGGTAGAGCTCCTGTGGTTAGATGGAAAAGTCTGGAATGTGGACGGGAAGTGTGCTAGCCCTTGAGTACGTGATACCAAGGAGAGCGACTGTCCCCTTTTAGTGTAGAGTGGAGCTAGCCGCCCTTGGGTTGGGACCCAGGGTTAGGATTGGCCACTCTACACCGACTTCTGTTGGCCCTCGCATACACGGTACCGAGGCGAGCTACTAGTGTAGGGAGGAAGCTAGCCACCCCACAAGACCCGGGGTTTAGCTAGTCACCCTACACCGACTTGTTAGGCCCTCTGAGCAAACCAGGGTAGTCAGACGAGGGTGCGTGGACTGTGGAGGGGCGAGACCCCTGTTTGGTTCTGAGGGGCTAGACCCCTGTTTCTGAGAGGGCTAGGCCCTATACTGTTCTGTGCTGTACTTTGGGCATACCCGCTAGAGGAAACGACTGACCACGTGTCAGTGCGGGGTACCTACCCATGCGCTTATAGCGCGTGCTGTAGTCACCGCTACATCTGTCAGTGACCTCAGGGTGGTTGACTGGGTGTAGGACTACCATGGGGGACTCTCCTAGCCAGGAGAGCACCACGTGTACCTTCTACTCTTCAGAAAAGACTGCAATCAAGATCGTTCCCACGAAGAACATGCAAGATCAAGAAAGATATTTAAATGTTAACCAAATGGGGTGAAAAGGAATTACTTGTAAAATAAAATAACTCAAAAGATAAATATACCTGCTAATTTTACTGCTTTAGAAAGTATGGTTACCACTCTACTCAGCATTCGCTAACTCCTTTTCATAATGCTGTTCAGGTCCAGGAGTTGAGTAGCCCAAGCTACCAGCTGCGGAGGGTGCTGGGCCCAATCAAGCCTAGTCGTAGTTTTCAGTACTTTTTGTTGTACTCTCTTTACTGCTATAGTGAGTTTCAGACTTTTTACTATTGTTTCTGTTACTGTTGCTTTCGTTCCATTTTTCTTGTTGTTGTAGTGGTATGTACTGAATTAGCAGCTATTAATTTCCTTTACTGCTTGTACATTTTTACTGCTTAGTTACATTGCATATGTGAATGTGGTTTATTTTCCTCCTTTTTGGTTATTTCTTGTTCGACGACTGGGTCTTGAGATTAGTCGAGGCAAGCCGGTCTCAGGTCCTGTAGGATTCGGGAATCAGGTCGAACAAGATGGTATCAGAGCAAGGTCGTCCCGAGAAATGAACCAACTAGCTTGAGAATAACCATTCACATGCATGTAACTAGGGTAGCCACCACAACATATCTCTTGACATCTGTTCTGAGTCCCTTTTCACAGAAGTTCGATAGAGTTGACCCCTTTTGTTCTGTCTTCTGCGTCTCCTTGCAGGAGATGCCTCATGGAGGAGTTCTCGAGGCGGGCCGTGGATGTGGCCGTGGACGAGGTTGGAGGGGCGGACGTGCCAGGCCCAAGGTGCCACTTAACCTGCCACTTCTCCTAGGCATTCAGGCCTGGGCCTCGCCCAGCTGATCCGAGACATAGTGAGAAAGGAGCTCCACTAGCCTCCACGGGCACCTCTCCCTAAGGACGTGGAGGGGGAGTCCTCGGTGGAACAGAGAGACCACCACAGTGTCAGATGAGCAGGAGGGGGAGGGGGTGGTCCTCCACCGTCCCCACCACACTCTGACACTTCCGAGCATGAGCCCTCCTTGCTTGGAGGTGTGCTCGTTCCCCCACTGCAGCTGCACCACGAGCTTTTCAGACTGTTCCGGAAGCTGAAGCCCCCCTCCTTTAAGGGGGATGAGGACCCGTCTGAGGCAGAGGACTGGCTAGAGTAGATAGAGAAGGTGTTTGACACCCTTCACCCCCCTGTGGAGTGTCGCATGGCCTTTGCCACGTACCAGCTAGAGAGTGTGGCACACAAGTGGTGGAGGGCAGTCAAAGGCCAGGAGAGGGGAGAGTCGACATGGGACCAGTTCATGACCCTCTTCTGTGAGCAGTACTTCCCGCAAACTTGGCAGGACCGGAGGAGGTGGGAGTTCCACACTCTCCGCCAAGGGACGATGACTGTTAGCGCGTATCGCACGCGCTTCCTGGAGTTGTCACATTTTGCTTTGACAGCCGTAGCTATAGAGGAGGAGCGCCTGTAGAGGTTCACTGAGGGGCTCCAACCTGCTATTTTCGGGGGTATGTCAAGCCCCTGAAGCTGCCCACCTTCTCGAGAGTGGTAGAGGCAGCCATGACGTATGAGGAGACCAACCCGGCCGCGCGAGACACCGACAGCGGACGGAAAAGGCCCTACCAGCCAGAGTACTCTCAAGGCCGTCGAGAGAGGAGGCACGTGGCACCCGTAGGAGAACCATCTCGTTTTGTGGGGCCATCAATAGCCTTTGGGGGCCCCAAGCAAGGACCAGCTGCCAGCACTGGACCCCCGTCCAACCGTCAGCAGGGACCTACCAAGGGAGGGAGTCAAGTTCCCCTCTACTACCAATGTGGCCAATCGAGCCACATCAGGAGGGACTGTCCATCTAGGGATAGAGCACAGCAGATGCTCCCCGCACCGAGCACTAGAGGCCGAGCTGGTGGTCATGGTCCCCAGGCGCGTGGGGGAGGGCAACAGTCATGAGGAGGGTACCAACCAGCGGCTGCTCGCCCGACCCAGAGTGTGGGTGCTTCTTCTGCACCGAGGGCTGAGGGGCGTATCAACGCCCTGACACAGAGATGCCAGGGCTTCCGGTTCAGTGGTGGAAAGTATGGTTACCATTTCCGGCATATTAGTTTATGTGCGTTTTGATTCCGACGCCACACACTCTTCTGTCGCTGCGAGTTTTGCTGTCAGTTTAGGACAGGACAGTGTGTTGTTAGAGGATCCATTTGTGATCATAGGCCTAGGTGGCCAGTTATTTGTAGCTGAGGAGGTCTACACGGACTGTGAGGTCAGTATAGGGGGACACCGCCTCCCCGCTGACCTGATTGTGATACCGATGGAGGATTTTGGTGTGATTCTAGGGATGGATTGGTTGTCCGCCTACCACGCCTTGGTGGACTGTTTCGGGTTTTGAGTTTCACGGACAGCCAGTGGACGGATGTTTCAGGTGCATATCTGCGCTTCAGGCAGCGAGGCTTTTGAGCCAGGGGTGTGAGGGCTTTCTAGCCTGTGTAATAGCAGAGTCTAGCCTCGTGGCTAACTTTCAGAGTATTCCGGTGGTTTGTGAGTACCCCGACGTGTTTCCAGATGAGCTTCCAGGACTACCGCCCGAGCGTGAGATCGAGTTTGAGATCTCACTAGTACCAGGGACCAGCCCCATCTCTACTGCACTGTACCAGATGGCACCACTTGAGCTGCAAGAGCTCAAGTCACAGCTACAGGACCTGCTGGAGAAGGGCTTTATGAGGCCTAGTGCATCCCCGTGGAGAGCCCCTGTGTTGTTTATGAAGAAGAAGGGTGGTACATTGCAACTTTGCGTTGACTACAGACAGCTGAATAGGGTCACCATCAAGAACAAGTATCCGCTGCCGAAGATTGATGACCTTTTTGACCAGTTGCGAGATGCCACAGCATTCTCCAAGATAGATTTGAGGTCAGGCTACCACCAGTTGAGGATCATGGAGACCAACATCTCCAAGATAGCTTTCCATACCCGTTACGGACACTACGAGTTCTTGGTCATGCCGTTTAGGCTGACCAACACACTCGCTGCTTTTATGGATTTGATGAACCAGGTTTCAGACCGTATTTAGATCAGTTTGTGGTAGTATTCATCGACGACGTGGTCATTTACTCGCGGGATCAGGCACAGCACAGACAGCATCTACGGATGGTTCTGAACACTTTGAGACAACGCAAGCTGTATGCTAAGTACAGCAAGTGCGAGTTTTGGTTGAGGCAGGTGACTTTCTTGGGCCACGTGATCTCAGGGGATGGTTTGGCTGTGGATCCAGCCAAGGTTGAGGCCGTACTCAGGTGGGAGAGGCCACATACAGTGACAGAGATATGCAGCCTTTTGGGACTGGCAGGTTACTATCGGTAGTTTATCAGGGGATTCTTGCAGATTGCGCATCTTATGACTCAGTTGACCTGAAAGGATGTGCCCTTTTCCTGGATATATGCATGTGAGGCTTATTTTCATGAGTTGAAGGAGAGACTGACTTCAGCTCCTGTACTCACCATCCCAGATAACAGTGGTGGTTTTGTGGTCTACACGGATGCTTCGTTGCAAGGGTTAGGGGGTGTGCTCATGCAGCGGGGTCACGTTGTCGCTTACGCTTCGCGGCAACTGAAGCCCCATGAATATAGCTACCCTACCCATGACTTAGAGCTGGTAGTTGTTGTCTTCGCGCTGAAGACATGGAGGCACTACCTTTACGATGAGACCTTTGAGATTTTCACAGATCATAAGAGTCTCAGGTACTTGTTTGACCAGAAGGAGCTTAACATGAGACAGAGACGTTGGTTAGAGCTCCTGAAGGACCATGACTGCAGCATCTCCTACCATCCGGGGAAGGCCAACGTGGTGGCTGGCGCCTTGAGTCAGAAAGCACCCTTCCACTTGGCCAGTCTACAGGCACAGAGTTGGAGGCTTATGGAGGAGTTGGGCAGTTGGCAACCTTGGGAGTCACAGGGGTATTGTGGGGCAGTGACGGTGACACGACAGACGTGACCAGAGCTGATAGACCGCATCATCGCAGGACAGATGACAGATTCGTACTTACAGACGTTGCGAGATAGAGTGTTGTCAGGGGACCCAGGAGACTTTTCTTTTACAGATAAGGTGCTACGCATGAGGGGATGCTTGTGCATTCCCAAGGATGAGGAGTTGTTGAGAGAGCTCCTGACGGAGGTGCACGGGTCTAGGTTCACCACATATCTCGGGAACACAAAGATGTATCATGATCTGAGGCGCAACTTTTGGTGGAAAGGGATGAAGCAGGATGTGGGTGAGTTCATGCAACAGTGTTTGGTGTGCTAGCAAGTGAAGGCCGAGCACCAGAGGCCTGCGGGGCCGTTGCAGCCACTTCCTATGCCAGAGTGGAAGTGGGAGAGCATCACCATGGACATAGTGGTGGGTCTACCCATTACCCAGTGAGAACACGACGTAGTCTGGGTGATAGTGGACAAGTTGACGAAGATGGCACATTTCCTAGCGATCCGAGTCACCTTGGGATCAGCACAGTTGGCAGAGAGGTACATTCGCGATGTGGTACACTTGCACGGAGTTTTGCGTGAGATTGTATCCGACCGGGATACCCGTTTTACTTCCCAGTTTTGGGCGGAGTTTCAGCAGGCTTTGGAGACACAGTTAAGGTTCAGTACTGCGTACTACCTCCAAATGGATGGACAGTCAGAGCGCACTATGCAGACACTTGAGGACCTTTTGCGCGCCTGTGTACTAGACTAGAGAGGCTCTTGGGAGGAGCATTTACCCCTGCCAAAGTTTGCATATAATAGCAGTTATCACTCGAGCATCGGCATGGCACCTTACGAGGCTCTATATGGACGGAGGTGTACTGCACCCTTGAGTTGGGTTGAGGTGGGGACCACGTGGGAGGTTGACCCTAGACTGATCCAGTAGAGTCAGGAGGTGATAGAGCAGATCCACAGACGACTCCGCACTGTCAAGAGCAGGCAGAAGAGTTATGCTGACCGGAAGTGCGGAGAGGTGCAGTTCGAGGTTGGGGATCACGTCTTTCTCCACGTTTCTCCCATGAAGGAACTACAGCGTTTTGGGGTGAAGGGGAAGCTTGCACCGAGGCTTGTGGGGCCCTTTGAGGTCCTGGAGTGGGTAGGACCCATTGCTTACCGGCTTGCCCTTCCTCCCCAGCTTTCTGGAGTGCACGACGTGTTCCACGTGCCCAACCTTAGGAAGTATGTTGCTGATCCCAGTCACGTTCTGAGCCACGAGAGTGTCGAGGTGGGTGACAACTTGACCTACCCTGAGAGACCAGTGCAGATACTAGACAGAGCTGTCCGGAGTCTAAGACGGAAGCAGGTACTCCTGGTAAAGGTTTTGTGGAGAAGCCAGCGGTACAAGGAGGCTACCTGGGAGCCTAAGGTGGCAATGCGAGAGCGGTACCTGGAGCTTTTCGAGGGTACGTCTTTTCGAACCGACTTCAATCCTCTTTAAGTTTGTTATGCGTTTCATATTCCTTTTTCTGCACCCTAGCTAGTTCAAGTTTCGGGGACGAAACTTCCATTAAGTTTGTTATGATGTAAAGGTCCGTCCTCTTTTTATCCTTTTAAGACGTTTGGAGTGTCAGTCAGACGTCTGGACCCTTTCCCAGACGTCTGGAAATTAAATTTTTGTATGCCTTCTATGTTCTGCCCGCAGGTGGTGCACAGAACTCCTCTCTCTCTCTCTTTCCTCCTCCCTCCATCCTGCAGAACCCTAGCCGCGGCCTTATAAAAGGCCACCCCCCTTCCTCGCCTCTCCTCTCCACCACTACCACCACACCCCACTTCCACTGCCGTGAGCGAGGGTGAGCGAGAGAGAGAGCATGAGAGCGAGGAATAGGAGGGTGCGTGAGAAGGAGGAGGAGGTCAAGGTCGAGAGCTTCGTGGAAGCTCTTCGGAAGCTCGCACAGCCACTGCGGTGCATGCGGGAGGAGGAGGGCATTGGAGCGTCGTCCTCGACCACCTGCAACAGCTGGAGCTGCAGCGGAGCGAGGGGAGACGTGGCGGAGCGCAGCGAGAAGTGTAGGAGCACTGTCTGATACTGGAATTTTTCCAGTATCAGACGTTCGGAGTGTCTTCTGGACGACCGGCTAAACGTCTGGCATCAACACCAGACGTCTGAAAGCATATGTATCGCAAAGGTACGTCTTCTTTGCGGTTACAGCCATGCAAGCCGCACCGCAGACGATTTGGTTTGGGCTAAAGTATGTTGCTACTCTGTCGTGCGCAGGAGCAGCCTTGGGAAGGTGTGAGGAACGCCTTTCCACACACTTTTGGATGTCTGGACAGCTCATCAAATGACCGGAGGAGTTTCCAGATGATCGGAGGACTGGTCAGACATCTGGAACTATTTTTAGACGGTCGCAGGGGAGTCCTGGATGTCTAAGGTCACTGTAGGAGCTTGAGGTGAGTCTCTGTGACTTTTAAGACATCTGGACTTGTTTCTAGACGTCTGATTTGGGTCTACAGACATGTTTTTTATTCGTTTGGGGTTCGATCAGGATCTGTTTTACGCAAACAAAGTATCTGTGGTTTCCTTGTGAGTTTCTCTACATATTAGAAACCTTTATACACTATTCTGAACCTTCTGTTGTGATGTGTTCCTTGGTATAAGACTTTGACCTGTTGCGTGTCTGGGGCTCGCAGAGGCATGTGGGTCTACGGTTCAAGCCCCCATTACTCCCAGATTGTCTGGTAGAGTGGTCCACCCCTGTTATACTTATTAAATATGAATGCATCTACGAAAATTAGTCAACTGGAAACTTAGGATGTGGTATGAACCCTAGGACAGAGAAATGGTTGAACCAATTATTCTGCGTAATTGTAATTGTATATGTATGAATGAGCTAAATTGTTAGCCACTGCCTGTAAATAAGTATGAGCTGCCTATTAGAAAATGAGCTGCCTGAGATAACTAAACCATTACCTGTGATATCACTTGTTGCATGTATTAAATTGTGTAAATACGAGCTACCTGTGTATAAACGAGAACTGAATTATGAATGATGAAATCTGGATTGGAATAATATGGTGAACATGAGCATGAACCCTACGAAGAGTTAGGAGTAGAGCTCCTGTGATTAGATGGAAAAGTCTGGAATGTGGACGGGAAGTGTGCTAGCCCTTGAGTACGTGGTACCAAGGAGAGCGACTGTCCCCTTTTAGTGTAGAGTGGAGCTAGCCACCCTTGGGTTGGGACCCGGGGTTAGGATTGGCCACTCTACACCGACTTCTATTGGTCCTCGCATACATAGTACTGAGGTGAGCTACTAGTGTAGGGAGGGAGCTAGCCACCCTACGGGGCTCGAGGTTCATCTAGCCACCCTACACCAACTTGTTAGGCCCTCTGGGCAAACCGGGGTAGTCAGACGAGGGTGCGCGGACTGTGAAGGAGCGAGACCCCTATTTCTGAGAGGGCTAGGCCCTATACTGTTCCGTGTTGTACTTTGGGCCTACCCGCTAGCGGAAATGACTGACCGCGTGTCAGTGCGGGGTAGCTACCCATGCGCTTATCGTGCTTGCCGTAGTCACCGCTACGTCTGTCAGTGACCTCGGGGTGGTTGACTGGGTGTAGGACTACCACAGGGGACTCTCCCGGCCATGAGAGCACCACGTGTACCTTCTACTTTTCAGAAAAGACTGCAATCAAGATCGTTCCCACGAGGAACATGCAAGATCAAGAAAGAAATCTGAATGTTAACCAAATGGGGTGAAAAGGAATTACTTGTAAAATAAAATAACTCAAAAAGATAAATATACCTGCTACTTTTACTGCTTTAGATAGTATGGTTACCACTCTACTCAGTGTTCGCTGACTCCTTTTCATAACATTATTCAGGTCCAAGAGTTGAGCAGCCCGAGCTACCGGCTGTGGAGGGTGCTGGGCCCAGTCAAGCCCAGCCGTAGTTTTCAGTACTTTTTGTTGTACTCTCTTTACTGCTATAGTGAGTTTCAGACTTTTTACTACTGTTTCTGTTACCATTGCTTTCATTCGATTTTTCCTGTTGTTGTGGCGGTATGTACTGAATTAGCAGCTATTACTTTCCTTTACTGCTTGTACGTTTTTACTGCTTAGTTATATTGCATGTGTGAATGTAGTTTATTTTCCTGCTTTTCGGGTATTTCTTGTTGGACAACTGGGTCTTGGGATTAGTTGAGGCGAGCCGATCTCAGATCCTGTAGGGATTCGGGAACCGGGTCGCAACATGCACTCATGACTCGCTTAATCCAAGCCCTCACTCCTCGACTGCGACCCCACGCCCGCAGCTTTGGACCTGATTACGCATACCCGAATACCCGACTAAGGTCCGAATTTCTGAGAGAGAAGAGAAGAAAGGAAAGAGAGAGAGAGCAGGGGAGGGTGGGTTTTGCTCTCTGATGTTTAACCATGTCCAACACTTAGCCGTAAGAGCTTGAAAGAAGAAGAGGCATGAGAAGGAGCTAAAAGCAGAAGAGAAGAGGAAAGGCTAAGGAAGAAAGGCAAAAGAAGAAGAAGAGACGTGAAGAAGAAAAGGAAAGGCAGTAAGAGAAGAAGCTAAGAAGAGGCTAAAGAAAAATAACATAAGAAGAAGATTAAAGAAGGCATCATAGCAGGCGACATTTAAGTCGTCTGATCCTCATGCCAGACGTCTGACTACCGTTCATTTATTTGATTCATTTGAGTAATTGATATGTGCTTAATTAAGGCTAATAATTAGGATCTAAATCACCATTATTTTAGCTTTTCTATTCTTTTTGTCTTGAAATACATTGAGATCATTGAATATCTAATGTAACATATCGGCATTCATTGAATATCATTATTCTTGGCTTATTCCTGTGCTCATTTATATTTTAATTGAGATTAGCACGTGAATGAAATACTTACTCCTTATATTCGACCTCGGACTTCATTTAGATATTCGAGTTATAAATTTTATTTGTTGACAAGCAATTTCAACTGTGCTACAACGAAGTGATTTTAAAACTCTGAATTCTCCCATCAACAATTACACATTTTTATTTTATTTTTGAACATTTATTTTAATTTATTTACATTTATTTACACAATTTTATTAGATATACATATAATTTAGCTATAAATACTATTATATAGTGTAAATATATTATACATAGGTTGAAAATAATCAAAATTAATATGTATTAGTGTACAGTATAAATTACTTCAATAGTAAGTTAATTTACTATTATTTTATTTTAACTTAATAATTAACTTAATAACTTAATTACCTACAATAAATAGATAGATAAATCAATGTATAAGTATAATTAGGTATATAATAAATACTTAAATACATATGTATAGTAATAAATATGATTGTTTATGTTTACTTATGTATTTATAATTACCCTAGTATATTCACATATAATTTACTATAAATAAATAGATAATTATATAGTTAATATATATAGTATAACTCAATATAAATACTTAAATAATTAAAATACATGTATACATTAGTTATGTACAATATAGATATATACGTTATTGTTTACATTTAACTTTACTTTAAATAATATATACAAGTATAAATACAATATACATGGTGTTTTTAGGAATTTTTTAACATTTTCATATTTTTATGATATTTTTGTGTTTAATAGGGATAGGAGAAGAGAGGGAAGAGGTGAGATAATAGATGTCACAACCCGGTCCAAAATCCCTATAGGATCTGAGACTGTCTCGCTTCGGTTTGTCCTAAGATCTAGTCATCTAACAAGAAATAACCAAGTAACATTTAACAAACCACAATCACACAAGTACAGTAACTAAGCAAAAAGAAAGTTTCAACAGGGGGAAAGAGAACACTAATATTACAGCCATCACATCAAAGAGTACATATAACAGAATACAAGCTATAAAAATTCACTATCAAACAGTAGAACTAAAGCTAGGCTCGACCAAGCCCAGCATCCTCAGCAGCCGGTGGCTCGGGCTGCTCAAATCCCTGACTTGTACAGAATATATTTGACTGGAGTCAGCTAACGCTGAGTAGAGTGGTGGCTAAGAACTAACATGCATTTAACATAGAAATTTTCATTTTTTAATTATATTATACATGTGGGTGCGTAGAGATCTCTAATTAGGATTTGTTAATTAATCTTCTGGTTCCCTATAGGAACGATTTTGCTTGCAGCTTCCCGTGATATAGGATGCCCACGTGACACTCACCTGGCCGAGGGAGTCCCACCGTGGTAGTCCTATACTCGGTCTACTACCCCGAGGTCACGGTCGTGATGTAGCGGTGACTACGGCACACGTGATAAGCGCGCGGGTAGCTACCCCGCACTGGCACGCAGTCAGTCATTTTCGCTAGTGGGTATGCCTCAACGTACAGTGCGGAACAGTGTAGGGCCTTGCCCTCTCAGAATAGAACAGGGGTCTTGGCCCTCCTCAGTCCGGGTAACCTCATCCGACTACCCCGGTTTGCCCAATGGGCTGACGAGAGTTGCTGTAGGGTGGCCACACCTAGCCCTGGGCCCCCTGGGGCAGATAACTCCCCCCTACACTAAATAGCTCACCTCGGTACTACGTACACGAGAGCCAGTAAGAGTCGTCGTAGAGTAGCCAAACCCACCCCGGGTCCCAACCTAAGGGCAGCAAGCTCCCCTCTACACTACAAGGGATAGTTGCTCTCTTCGGTACCACGTACACGAAGGTCAGCTTACCTCCCTTAACAGCAGTCCATAGGCAGCAAAATCCCAGAACCATCTGGTTCTTCGAGGTATGGTGTTCTTGTTTACATTCCCTATGGGGTTCGTACAGGAATTTCTTTATCACATCCGGGTTGGAATGTTCGGAACAACAGTTCAATTTCCATTTTATTACAGTAGGGGTCCATTTTAGCTAAAAACAGGCAGCTCTTGATTACTTAATTATTCATATGCAATTTCTTCTAACCCTAGTGTTCATGCCAAGACCTAGGGTTCCTAGGATTACTTACTCGCATGTATTAAATTAGAGATTTAAGGTTGTAACCACTCTACCTGGGTAACCGGGTGGAATGGGGGCTCGTACAGTGGCTCCCGACGTCTCCACAGGTTCCGTACACCCGACGGACTGGAGACCTAAACATGAATTGATGGGCTAAAAGGTTCAGAAGGATGTAAACAAGGTATCATTATATAGAGAAACTCATATGGAAAACGGAGACGGTTCGTTTGCAAAAAAGCGATAATAATAGGGCCTTACACGGCCCCAAAACACGCTATCATACGGAAATCAGACGTCTAGGAATGGTCCCAGACATCTTAAAACAGTTCTCAGGGATACCTCTCTTGGTGTTCCGCTATCAGACATCTGGAACTCAATGCCGACATCCAAGGACTTTGTCAGACGTCTGGGGGTGCTCCTGGACGTCTGAAATTGCCTCAGCTACGCTCCTGCCCTCTGACACATACGTACGCTGTCAGGACTTGTCAGAGAGGAAAAGTACGGAAAGTAGATCTCTACCAGACGTCTTGCCCTACCTTCGGACGTCCGGAAAGATGTCTGGGTGTCTCCCCGATCATTTGATTCCACCGAAAAAGGATTCCGCGGATCCGCTCTTGGCTCCCCTTGCCTGCAGGTGCTGCAGCAGAATGGCGCTGCACCCTCCACTGTCGTGCTTCCTCTCGCTCAGCTGCTCCGCTCTCACTCGCTCTCGGCTATGGGGTGGCAACGAAGAGAAGGGGGAAGAGGTATATAAAGGGAGAGGAGGTGAGGGGAACGAAGAGGCGAGCATGGCGTGGAGTGGCGTCGTAGGAGAAGGCGCGATGAGGCGTGGTGAGGGAGGAAGTATGGCGCTCATACGTTGCGCGCTAAAAGCATTTCCAAACATCTGGTGAACATCCTAGACGTCTGGTGAACATCCCAGATGTCTTAAATGGCCAAAAGGGTGGTGGGTCATTTCAATATAACAAACTTAAAGGAAGTTTCGTCCCCAAAACTTGAACTAACTAGGGTGCGAAAAATATAACTTTGTAGTGTATAACAAACTTAAAGAGGACTGAAGTAGGTCAAAAGAGTCATACCTTCGAAGAGTTCCAGGTATTGCTCTCGCATCGCCGACTCAGGTTCCCAAGTTGCCTCCTCATACCGCTGGCTTTTCCATAGAACTTTCACCAGGGGTACTTCCTTCCGCCTCAACCTCCGAATGACTCGGTCTAGTATCTGTATTGGTCTCTCGAGGTAGGTTAGGTCATTTCCCACTTCGATGCTCTCATGGCTAAGGACATGGCTGGGGTCAGTGATGTATTTCCTGAGGTTGGATACGTGAAATACGTTGTGCACTCCAGAAAGCTGGGGAGGAAGGGTAAGCCGGTAGGCGACGGGTCCTACCCTCTCTAAGACCTCAAAGGGTCCCACATATCTCAATGCAAGCTTCCCTCTCATCCCAAACCACTACAAGCCTTTCATCGGTGAAACACGGAGAAAAGCGTGATCTCCAACCTCAAATTGTACCTCCCTACGCTTTAGATCGGCGTAACTCTTTTGCCTGCTCTGGACAGTACGCAGTCGTCGATGGATCTGCTCGATCACCTCCTAACTCTGGCGTATCAGACGAGGGCCGACCTCCTATTTGGTCCCCACCTTTGCCCAACTCAAGGGGGTCATACACTTTCTCCCGTACAAAACTTCATATGGTGCCGTGCTGATGCTCGAGTGGTAACTGTATGCAAATTCTGCCAGCGGCAAATGCTCCTCCCAGGAGCCTCTCCAGTCCAATGCACAAGCGCGCAAAAGGTCCTCAAGGGTCTGAATGGTGCGCTCTGACTGTCCGTCTATCTGGGGGTGATAGGCTGTACTGAATTTCAAACAAGTCCCCAAGGCTTGCTAAAATTCTGCCCAGAACTGGGAAGTGAAACGAGTGTCCCTATCTGAAATGATTTCGCGGGGAACCCCGTGAAAGCGTACTATGTCTCTGATGTATCTCTCTGCCAACTATGCTGGTCCATAAATGACTCGGATTGACAGAAACCATGTCGTCTTCGTTAACCTATCCACAACCACCCAGACTGCATCGTGCCCTCTCTGTGTCACAGGTAACCCCACTACCAGATCCATAGTGACACTTTCCCACTTCCATTTTGGAATGGGAAGTGACTGTAATGGCCCTGTGGGCCTCTGATGCTCGGCCTTCACCTGCTGGCATGTCAGACACTACTGGACGAAAAGGCCAACATCCCGCTTCATGCCTCTCCACTAAAAATCACGTCATAGGTCGTGATACATTTTCGTGTTCCCGGGATGTATGGTAAATCTGGATCCATGAGCCTCAGTCAAGAGCTCCCTCAACAACTCCTCATCTCTAGGAACGCACAAGCGTCCCCTTATACGCAGAACTCCGTCAGTGAAATAGAAATCTCCTGGGTTCCCTGCCAATACTCGGTCCTGCTGTGCCCGTAGATATGAGTCCATCATTTGTTTAACCATGATGCGATCCACCAGCTTTGGTCGTGTCTGGCTCGCGACTGTCACTGCCCTGCAATACACCTGTGTCTCCTGGAGTCGCCAACTGCTCAACTCCTCCATGAGCCTCCAACTTCGTGCTTGTAAGCAAGCCAAGTGGGCAGGTGCCTTTCGGCTCAGGACGTCAGCCACCACATTGGCTTTTCCTGGGTGGTAAGAGATGCTGCAATCGTAGTCTTTCAGGAGTTCCAACCAGCGTCTCTGCCTCATGTTGAGCTCCTTCTGGTCAAACAGATATCTGAGGCTCTTGTGGTCAGTGAAAATCTCGAACGTTTCTTCGTACAAGTAGTGCCTCCAGGTCTTCAACGCTAGGACGACTACGGCCAGTTCTAGGACGTGGGTGGGGTAGTTATGCTCGTGGGGCTTTAGTTGCCGCGAAGCATATACGACAACATGACCCCGCTGGATAAGTACACCCCCCAATCCCTGCAACGAGGCGTCTGTGTAGATGACGAATCCGCCGCTACTGTCAGGGATGGTGAGTACAAGAGCTGAAGTCAATCTCTCTTTCAGCTTCTGAAAGCAAGACTCACACTTGTCTGTCCAGGTGAAGGGTACGTCCTTCCGAGTCAAATGAGTCAGAGGACAAGCAATCTGCGAGAACCCTTGGATAAATCGTCTGTAATAACCAGCTAGCCCCAGGAAACTACGTATCTCAGTCACCGAATGTGGTCTCTCCCACCTGAGTACTGCCTCTACTTTGGCTGGATCCACAGCTAAATCGTCCTCTGAGATCACATGGCCCAGGAAGGTGACTTGTCTCAACCAGAATTCGCATTTGCCATATTTGGCATACAATCTATGCTGCCTCAAGGTGTCCAAGACCATGCAACGGTGTTGCTTATGCTGTATCTGGTCCCGTGAATAAATGAGCACGTCATCGATGAAAACAACCACGAACTGATCCAGATACGGCCGAAAAACATGGTTCATCAAGTCCATGAAGGCAACAGGGGCGTTGGTCAATCCAAACGGCATGACCAAGAACTCGTAGTGGTCGTACCGTGTACGAAAGGCTGTCTTGGAGACGTCGGTCTCCCTAATCCTCAGCTGATGGTATCCTGACCTCAGATCTATCTTTGAAAATACCGTGGCATCCCTCAACTGGTCGAAGAGGTCATCTATGCGTAGTAATGGGTACTTGTTCTTGATGGTGACCCGGTTCAGCTGTCTGTAGTCAATGCACAGTTGAAGAGTACCATCCTTCTTTCTCACGAACAAGATGGGGGCTCCCCACGGAGAGGCACTAAGCCTTATGAAGCCTTTCTCTAGCAGGTCCTGTAGGTGTGTCTTAAGCTCTCGCAGCTCAAGCGGGGCCATTCGGTACAGTGCTGAAGAAGTAGGGCCTGTCCCTGGTATCAGTGAGATCTCGAACTCGATCTCGTGCTCAGGTGGCAATCCTGGTAGCTCCTCTGGGAAGACGTCAGGGTACTCAGAGACCATCGGAATAGTCTGTATACTGTCCACGAGGCCAAACTCTGCTAGAACGCAAGCAAGGAAGCCCTCGCATCCTTGACTCAATAGCTTTGCTGCTCGAAGTGCGGAGATGCATCTGAATCCTCTATCTACAGGCTGGCCGTGGAACTTGAAGGGAGGCAGTCGTGGTATGGAGAAAATGATCTTCCTCCCAAAACAGTCTATAAGGGCGTGGTATGCGGCTAACCAGTTTATCCCTAAGATTACACCGAAGTCATCCATCGGGATTATGATCAGGTTTATCGGGAGACTGTATCCCCCTATCATGACCTCACAGTCAACGAGAACCCCTTCGGCAACAAATACCTGCCCACCTGGTCCTCTAATCAGGAAGGGCTCCTCTAAAAGCACACTACTTACTCCCATGCAGACAGCGAAACTCGTAGAACAAACGAATGCATGGCTCCAGAATCGAAAAGAGTGTAAACGAGTCTGCTGGAAATAGTAACCATACCTGCCACTACAAAGCCCGAAGCTTTAGCATCTTCGTGAGTTAGGGCGTTAACACGCCCTTCAGTCCTTGGTGCAGAAGAAACAGCCATGCTCTGGGTCAGGCGGGAGGCAGCGGGCCGATGCCCTCCTCGTGACTGCTGTCCTCCTCCTCGGGGCTGGTATCCGCGACCGCCAGATCGGCCTCCAGTGCTTGGTGCTGGGAGGGTCGACTGTGCTCCAATCCTAGATGGAAAATTCCTCCGTATGTGACCCAGTTGGCCACACTGATAGCAGAGGGGTACTCGACTTCCCTATGTCTATTGTCCCTGCTGGTGACTGGGCGAGGGTTTGCTGCAGTCGACTGATCCCTGTCGGGGACCCCCATAGGTCCCTGGTGGACCCACAGAACGAGACGGTTCCCCTGCTGGTGTCTGGTGCCTCCTCTCCCGGCGACCCTGTGAGTGCTCCTGCGGGTAGGGCCTCTTCTGTCCTCCTCCATCATCATCTCGTGCGGACGGGTTGGTTTCCTCGTAGGATCTGTCACGACCTGATCCCAAATCCCTACAGGATCTGAGACTGGTTCGCTTCGATTTGTCCCAAGATCTAGTTGTCCAATAAGAAATAACCAAGTAACATTCAACAAACCACAATCACACAAGTACAATAGCTAAGCAAAAAGAAAGTTTCAACAGGGGGAAAGAGAACAGTGATATTACAACCATCACATCAAAGAGTACATATAACAGAATACAAACTATAAAAACTCACTATCAAGCAGTAGAACTAAAGCTAGGCTCGACTAGGCCTAGCATCCTCAGCAGCCGGTGGCTCAGGCTGCTCAAATCCCTGACCTGTACAAAATAAATTTGACTGGAGTCAGCTAACGCTAAGTACAGTGGTGGCTAAGAAGTAACATGCATTTAACATAGAATTTTCCATTTTTTAATTATATTATACATGTGGGTGCATAGAGATCTCTAATTAGGATTTTTTAATTAATCTTCTGGTTCCCTATAGGAACGATTTTGCTTGCAGCTTCCCGTGATATAGGATGCCCACGTGACACTCTCCTGGCCAGAGGAGTCCCACTGTGGTAGTCCTATACTCGGTCTACTACCTCGAGGTCACGATCGTGACGTACCGGTGACTACAGCACACGTGATAAGCGCGTGGGTAGCTACCCCGCACTCGTATGCAGTCAGTCGTTTCCGCTAGCGTGTACGCCTCAACGTACAGTGTGGAACAATGTAGGGCCTTGCCCTCTCAGAACAGAACAGGGGTCTTGGCCCTCCTCAGTCCGCGTAACCTCATCCGACTACCCCGGTTTGCCCAATGGGCTGACGAGAGTTGGTGTAGGGTGGCCACACCTAGCCCTGGGCCCCCTGGGGCGGATAGCTTCCCCCTACACTAAGTAGCTCACCTCGGTACTACATACACGAGAGCCAGTAAGAGTCATCGTAGAGTAGCCAAACCCACCCCGGGTCCCAACCCAAGGGTGGCAAGCTCCCCTCTACACTACAAGGGATAGTTGCTCTCTTCGGTACCACGTACACGAAGGTCAGCTTACCTCCCTTAACAGCAATCCATAGGCAGCAAAATCCCAGAACCATCTGGTTCTTCGAGGTATGGTGTTCTTGTTTACATTCCCTATGGGGTTCGTACAGGAATTTCTTTATCACATCCGGGTTGGAATGTTCGGAACAACAGTTCAATTTCCATTTTATTACAGTAAGGATCCATTTTAGCTAAAAATAGGCAGCTCTTGATTACTTAATTATTCATATGCAGTTTCTTCTAACCCTAGTGTTCATGCCAAGACCTAGGGTTCAAGAATCTATTCTTGAATATACGTTTATTCCTTCCTAGGGTTCATCTCAAGTCCTAGGATTACTTACTCGCATGTATTAAATTAGATATTTAAGGTTGTAACCACTCTACCTAGACAACCAGTTGGAATGGGGGCTCGTACAGTGGCTCTCGACGTCTCCACAGGTTCCGTACACCCGACGGACTGGAGACCTAAACATGAATTGATGGGCCAAAAGGTTCAGAAGGATGTAAACAAGGTATTATTATACAGAGAAACTCGTATGGAAAATGGAGATGGTTCGTTTGCAAAAAAGCGATAATAATAGGGCCTTACACGGCCCCAAAACACGCTATCAGACGGAAATCAGACGTCTAGGAAAGGTCCCAGACATCTGAAAATAGTTCTCAGGGATACCTCTGTTGGTGTTCCACTATCAGACGTCTGAAACTCAATGTCGACGTCCAAGGACTTTGTCGGACGTTTGGGGGTGATCCCGGACGTCTGAAATTGCCTCGGCTACGCTCCCGCCCTCTAACACATACGTACGCTGTCAGGACTTGTCAGAGAGGAAAAGTACGGAAAGTACATCTCTACCAGACGTCTTGCCCTACCTTCGGACATCCGGTAAGATGTCTGGGTGTCTCCCCGGTCGTCTGATTCCGCGGAAAAAGGATTCCGCGGATCCGCTCTTGGCTCCCCTTGCCTGCAAGTGCTGCATCAGAACGGCGCTGCGCCCTCCACTCTCGCGCTTCCTCTCGCTTGGGTACTCCGCTCTCACTCGCTCTCGGCTATGGGGTGGCAACGAAGAGGAGGGGGGAAGAGGTATATAAAGGGAGAGGAGGTGAGGGGAATGGAGAGGCAAGCATGGTGCGGAGTAGCATCATAGGAGAAGGTGTGGTGAGGCGCGGTGAGGGAGGAAGTATGGTGCTCGTACGTTGCATGCTAAAAGCATTTGCAGACGTCTGGTGAACATCCCAGACGTCTTAAATGGCCAAAGGGGTGGTGGGTCGTTTCAATAGAAGAAGAATTCTTTTTGTGTTTTTGAGTTTAAGTTCCTTTATTGAGTTTCATAGTAAGTCGAACCATTGGCTGGTATGTTCTATAAGCCCAAGGGTTCAGAATATTTCAAAACTTTGCATACACTTAAGCAAATACCTAATCTTACTCAAGATAGGTTTATTTTATTTTTTTTATGATTTTTTATTTATTTCAAGTTACCAAAAAGAGGCCTTAAAGAGATGAAAGCAATGTAACCTAAGGCCTCTTTTTCAGTTATGAAGTTGAAAGAGTGGTTTATGCATTCTCAAACATTCAACACATGACAAGAAACATGTTTAAACATTGAAACAAGATTTTGACAATGAATTTCATCAAATTTCCATTTTAGGAAGTTAAGTCTATTAACATATAGCTGATAATGAATTTGAAACAACAATTACAAGCTATTCTTAATCAGATGTAAAGTCAAACATGGGTACATGAATGCTTAGAAATGAAGTTCTAACATTACAACACATTGTCAGCTCACTAAAATCCAAAGTTCAACCCAAATTCCCATCAATCAACTCCAACAGTTGCTTCTGATGCTGTACTGCTGCATTTTCAACAGTTGGAACTGTGTTCAATAGCCATAGCTGCATTAAACAAGCAACTACTGTTGTGTGTATTTAACTAAAAATCAACCTAGATCAAACCTGAGAAGTCTGATTTAAGGCACATGAATGCTCATCTAAACCTGGAAAAGCAAGGTCTAGGTGCAACTCTCTTAGAGAAATCTAGCCAATTCATAAACCCTTTGAAAATCAGAGATCAACTACAATGCCATACTTCCAAATCAAAAGACAACAAAGTAATGGACACCACTTATTAAATCCAAATCAAATAAGATTTAATCATTGAAAATTCACTTCTTGGCTTATGCAAATCCCTCAAACAAAATTTGGAAGTCATTTGAAATCCTTTAAACATTAAACATCCATACATCTCCGAATTGAATCTCCATTCTTAGTTAGAACAATGTTGCCCTATTTTGGGCTTTTACTTTGGATCATTATGAAGATATAATCATGTAAAACACCTGTACACTATTAATTAGTGTTCAAGTTTCCTAGATGATCCTTTGAACCAGTAGGTCATTACTATGACCTCCAATCCATGTATTGGATTATCCTTGGCCGTAGCTACCCAAAGCAAGGCTCAAATTGGGCATATGCTCCTTTGAGAATAAACCTCAATTAAAACACATTTACTTTGGATCATTATGAAGATATAATCATGTAAAACACCTGTACACTATTAATTAGTGTTCAAGTTTCCTAGATGATCCTCTGAACCAGGTCATTGCTATGACCTCCAATCCATGTATTGGATTATCCTTGGCCGTAGCTACCCAAAGTAAGGCTCAAATTGGCATATGCTCCTTTGAGAATAAACCTCAATTAAAACACATTCAAATTCATCGCAATACACCCAATTTAAGAAAATCTGAACTCGAATCACTCGATTAATTCCGTTTAAAACCAAATGACTCCAAATCACAAGATTGGGCGTGAAAACCAAATATGAAAGAATCAAGCGAATTGATGCAATCAAATCAAGATCAAGGGTCCTTGTAAACATATGAAGTGAATGGAGGGACCCCCTGATGGATTTAAGCGTGAATCGGATCTAGAAGTTGATGAACTTCAAATCTAATTCAACTGTGATGGAGGGAGTGATGAATGGATTAAAACACGAGGGAAAATAGTGAATGTGGATGATGATGTGTAGAGGAAGCTGTATGAATTGATACGAATGCATGAAAACACCTCTCCAATTTGAATTGATCAGAGCAGGCAAGATTGGATCTATTCTGCTCTACTCCTAATCTACACTAACCATGACTAGGATTCTGATCTACACTAACAACATCACTACTAACTATTCTAGAAAGCATTTAAACTACCTAGAAAGCAATAATTCTCTCTATGAAAGCAGGAAATCTAGCTACTCAGATGAATGGGATTCCTAGATCCACAGCAGGTTGCTGTGGCGATGAAGGGGGATGCGAGGATCTCCAGCGAGGAATGGGATCCTTGAGCTGCAGCTGGTCACTACAACGACGAATCGAAGGGGGAGACACTGCCCCTATCACCGGCGGTCGATGGAGGAAGAGGAGCTGGAGACGTAGATGAAGGAATCGACTTAAGGGGGGAGGGAGTCAATGGGTGTCGCACAAGCTAAGGGGAGGTGCTTAAGTAGGTGAGGGAGTGATCAGGTCACCGTGGTGGTGAGATTAGGTGCATAGGTCATGGACGGTGGATGAGACATTGAGAAGAGGCGGGAAGTTTTAGACCAAAAACCCACTGTTGGATGGGATCTGGAAGGTAAGGCAAAGGTGCACGCAAAGGCACGTGATCCATGGTGGAAGATCAACAATTAGATCAAAGGGTCTATGAATGGACGACAGTTGTAGCTCGTGTTCTTCATGAGCTATAGTGCAAATGCCACCGTAGGTCTGTTGCAAAAATTGTGGAGAAACCCCTATATCGAAGGGGTAGAAGAATTAGGAAAAATCCATAAGTGATAAGAATAAATTCAAAACAGTCCATGAATGCTTGCAAACACACCCTTGCAAGTTTTAGTGCATGAAATGTGAAAGAAATGTTATATATAAAGCACCTAAATGTAAATCAATGATTTCAAGGCCCCAGTGATGTTAGAATGCACACAAGTTTTTATGGCATGATAATTAAACATGTTAGAACATAATTTCACCCTTAATTTGTAATTTTGAACTCAAACATGTGTTAAATTGGCAGTTAATACATCCATTTACTTAATTAATAGATAATCTTTCAAACTTGACCTATTTATATCTCTCAAAATTGATCTATTTATGCATTTTTAATACATTTTTGATATTTTAGGTCATTTTCCTTAAATCTCACACTTAACCCATTTATTATGTTAATAATATAGTATTTAACCTAATTTTTAGCTTAACTTAAGCATTTTAGCTATGATGAGCAATGCCTCATCAACGACCTATGCAGATCTTACTTGGCCACAAACACAAGATCAAACGTCATATCGATTGTAATAAAAATATGGCACAATAAAAATAATCCCACAATATACATAATGATTTATAATGGAAACCCCTATGGGTAAACACACTACCTAAACCTCCTAACTTAGGATTTTCTCGACTAGGTAATGCTAGTCAATCCACTAATATACCACTTAAACGAAGGTGACACAACTTCTTACAAACCACTTATCTTTAACCCCTAACAAGAGAAATAAAGACAACTCCAGAACCTAAACAAGTTGGGTCCCAATCAAAGTAGAGAAATAAATAATATAAGTGTATTCCTATGGAACCTCGGAAAATAAAGATATGCAAATCGTACTTTTCTATAGGTGCAGAATGACGTGCTTTGAGGAACTTTGGAATTAAATGCGAAAGCAGAAAGCCTTTTTGAATCAAGAAAGCGTTGAAGCACTTTTTCTTATAGAGTGGCTTCGAAAGTTGTGTATTGAAAATGAGGAGCATAGTTCCTTATTTATAGGTGAAAATGAATCATTTTTGGAATGCTGGAAAATCTCTTTCGAATCTATTTGATTGATCAAATTTAATGATTGATCGATCAATTTATCCAGTTGATCGATCAATTGCAGATCAATCAAATATTTAATTGGTCGATCTAACTGCGAGAAAATCAGATTTGATCATTAGACTAATTTGGTTGATCAATTTTCCTATTTTTATCGATCAATTCTAATATTTTGCTCGATCAATTTTAATTTAACCATAGTTGTAAAAACGCTATTTACTTAGAAAGGTTTGTCTTTAATCTAGAGGTTCCTTACACCAATTCTAGATTCAAGAAATATAAAATAATTACAATTGACTAAAGATAATCTTCACTTTGATCCATGTGGAGGGTAATTGACTAATTTGTGCGAACATGATCATGAAAGACTAGTTCATAATAAAATATAATTTTATTTCACCAAAATAGAGGTCTCAACAGCCATCTTCCATCAATTCTAGATGGCCAATCCTTTTGGGTGAACAAATCCCTTGGATTAAATTATAAAGTTGTGAACTATACAACTGCGAATAATAATTAAAAAATGCACTCCTTATCTTCTTTAGATCACCTGTTTCTTGCCCATCAGGAAGAGTAATCCAATCAATTGTGTTTTTCCTCTTCCTATTTTGCACATAGATATGATAAAACTTTGTATTTCTATCACCACTGTTCACCCAATTTTTCCTCTATCTTTGGAACCAGTGAATCTCTTATTACTTTAAAATCTTGTCATACTGTTTCAGCAAGTTCCTCTCTTTTTCCCAATCGTTCAACTGAGGAATGCTATTTTGGATTTTAGCCAACTGAGCTTCAATGTCAGCCTTCGTTTTTTTGCAATTAACATCAGCTCTAGAGTTCCAATTTTTTAATTCCCCTTCCAAAAGATCACCTCTCATCCATATAGGAGTTTCACTGGCAGCCCCAGCCACAATCCAACCTTTTTCAACCACTGAATGATAGTCGTCCCTTATGCACCATTCGACTCCCAATCTCCATACTCCTTTAGATCTATGAATTTTTCTCCGAAGTCTCACCAAAATAGAACTATGGTCACTACCAACAGCTGGAAGATGCAACACACCAGCATCAGGAAATTGCAAGGACCAATCATCGAAATAAAAGCCTCGTCCAATCATTCCTTAATCAAAAACTGAGGCCTCCATTTATTTGCCAATGTATAAGTTTGCCTAGAAAACCCCAACTCAATTAGTCCCAAACTAGTAGTAAATGATTTTAAATGGAAGAATTTCCTCGACAGAATAGCTGAACCACCACACTTATCAGCTGAGGAAATAATGGCATTGAAATCTCCAATGCAAACTAGATTTTCAGCATGTCTTCCCAATAGCCTTACCATTCTTCTCCAAAATTCCCTCCTGGGATTCTGCCTCGGTGTTCCATAAATACATGGTATATACCAAGAATAGCCTTCGTATATGATGTTCAATATAATACAGTGCTGCTCTAAGCATATGACTTCCACATTCAAATATTCTGATAATAAAATGCCTAACCCACCTGATCTTCCTTCAGCAGATACCGCAAAAGTATGGAAACCTTCGAACTTCTTTTCCATCTTCTGAAAATTTTCTTTTGTTATATGTGTTTCAGATATAAAAATGAAATCCGTTGCAATAGCATTTGTGAGGGATTTTAAGTGTCAAATTGCATAGGATGATCTCAAACCTCTACAATTTCATACAAGAATATTTATGGAGTCTTAGGAAGCTGAAACGGCCCAGCTGTCACAGGCTCCTCATCAACAAATGAATCCAAACGAATCCATTTCCCTGTATCCTTGTTCATTGCAGTATCTACATCAGGGACATATTTCCTCTTTAACTGCAGCTGGATAGTTTCCCCTTTTATCTTAATGTCTCTTGCAAGTTTTTTGAAGCTTTTTCTCTGCATAGCAAGGTTACTTCCAGTAAGCTTTTTGCATTCTTGTAGCTGCTGTGATACCTCAGAATCAATGCTACAATGTTCCATCATTATCTCCTCGCCAGCTTCCTGCAATTTCACATTCTTCAAAGAAATCAATTCCTTTGGAGAAGCATTTTCTATTGGAAAGCAATCTGAAATTCCACCATCATTGCATCCTAGCAGCGCATGAGCTTCGTCAACTTGATGTAGAATTGGAGGCACGAGCTGGGGGTTCCTTTGCTTTTCATCCTCAGCAGATACAGCATGATCAAGCCAAAGGTCTCTTAGTCTGCCAGCCTTCCTCCTCAAAGGCTCTTCCAATTGTTCGTCTTCATCATCAGTGTGGGAGAGATCCCTTTGCATATCCGCCATTTTATCATTTGTGTTCAGTTTGAAATGTTGCACAACTGCCTGCCTGCCCCCTAACATTTTTGCTTTTAGGCCACTTTTCTGCTATAACAGTACTGTCATATTTGAATTGGATTTCCTCTTCCAGCTTCCTTCTCAGACTAGAAGAATGAACCTCAGAAATTTTATTTTTTTACCTCCAGCAAGTCACCACAGTCCCTTTGCTCGTGTCCAATTCTCCCACAAAAGCAACATAACCTTGGTAATCTTTCATATCTCAATGGAATAAGGATCGAGCCTCCTTGGATCAGCTTCAACTTCAATTTGCACGTGATAGGCTTGTTAATGTCAATCGCTACCTTCATTCTGACAAATTTTCCTCCTCTCTTCTCATCTAAGTCTATATCCTTAATCACCACAAAGACACTTTTAGCGCTCAAGGTTGGATGACAACGATATTTTGGGGAGATATCGAACAACTGTATCCTCAGGTTGACTGTGTTGAAGATATAATTTGACGATCTCATTCCAGTCAGACCATCCTTCATCGCAATAAGGTCCCCTCGAAATCCCATGGCTTTTTATTCATAACAGTCCTAACATCTGCCTCATTGGAGAATATGGCCATCCATCTCTTTGCAGCCACTTCTATAATCGCAGGAGATTGTCTAAAAGACCAAGCTTTAGACATAACTTCGATCACTGCTTTACTCCTCACCTTCTTATCAGACACTATTGTAAAATATATGCATCTCTTCCATTTCCTTGGGTCTTTCAGATCCTCAGCTTGAACTGTATCTCTGTCAACTCTTCTTCTTGGTGAAGCAGTTTCTTCACCCGTTCGATAATATCCTACTCTCCTTGTTCCATACTAAACCTTCCCGGTGATATACCGCACAAAAGTATTTACAGAATAGCACAAAGACAGAAAAGGGTTTAATATTTACGCCCAAAACAGAGAAAGAAGTTCTTGGCGCCGCTTAAAGGATTTCGATGCCAAACGAAGGTTTTAAAGGTGAAGTAAGCAAATCAGAATGACAAAACCCCCAATACCATGAAACCTCGAGGGTTCAGTAACCACAAAGTAACCTACAAGTAGAGTAGACAGAGTTACTAGTTGGTGTTGCCATTGTCAGACGAAAACCTAAAAGCACCTCCACAGGTGTGAGTGAATGTATTCACCTCTAAGAAGGCGGACTTCCTTAGGGAACTATTCTCCTTTGATGAAATGAAGACTTGGTTTTCGTTGTCTTGCGTACAATTGATGATTGGATTGGTAATCACGTGTCTGATCGGAATAGACTCGGACGCAACGTGCTACATACCAAGGTCAATTCTTTTCAATTAAATCCATTAGCGCTTGGACCACCTACGTTCGAGCAGGAAGCACAAGGCTTCGTTTGATGTTATCGCAACGTTACACTAAACACCGAAAGCAAATGATTGAGGACACGGGTATCAGCAAAATGGAAAACGACCTACAGAGATCTAGTTATCTTTTATATTTTTTTTTTACGATCGAAAATTTCAGTTAGGTAAATTGAAAAATAATTGGACATCTCTCATACATTAATTCTCTAGGTAATATATGGATGAAGATTCAAATTTAGGTTGCTCCTACCAAACTTAAGAGTCACCACTATTCGATCATATCTTGGAAAGTAAGACCTAGTTATCTTTAGATTACTAGACATGTGTGACACTTGTCACTTGCAGAGGATAATATCTCAAAGTATTTTACTTTAATGGCGCCAAGCATACAGCTTGGTCACTTAGGTAGTATTTGGTTGGTAGAATACTTAGCAGGGATAAAAAAGAGGCATAAAGAAATTGAGGGTTTTATTCTAGATAAGTGTTTGGTTGTGTTTGTTGTCATATAAAGGAATTAGAATGATTTATTTCACATGAGGTGTTTATTACAAGAAACAAACTTGTGAAATAAGTGGAGTAAGTTAAAAAAGTGATAGATGAACAATTTTGCAAATGGAAAGAATTCGATAATTAAATTTAACATAAGGACAATTATCATATGAAAGTAAGTTGTTGGACGTAATTTTCTAAAACTTATTTTCATACGATAAAATGCTACTGATGAATTTATATATATATATATATATATATATATATATATATATCATCAAATTATGTAATGATTTCTTTTTCATATAGGTTTACAACATTATACATGCATGGATTAATGGGCATCATAGATATAAATCTCGATGTGTAGATTGGTGGCGAGTAATGGATAGGCCAACAACTAATAGTAACCACTTCTAATTTTCTACAAATTTAGATGCTATTTTTATTTAAAAAATCTTTTCGAAAAACATTATTTTCAATTTTGCATTATAGTAGTCAAATATATATCTAATTTTACCCCATCAAAAGTGACATGCTAAATCCTTATTACATGTAAGATCTCCTACCAACGCTATGAAAATAACATGAACTAAGTTATTAGGTGTGAAAGGAGGAAAATGGATAGGTAGATATGCAGCTATGAGACAAACATTTGCACACATTAGCATGTATTTTCTAGAGTACAGTTGAATACATGGAAATGCTTTTGATTAACAATGAATTCATGTTATGTCTGGTGAGCGTTTATCAATTGAAAGATACTCAAGGAAGCAAAGCCAATGTAGCAAGCACACCTAATCTAGTTGTTGCCAGCATAGTTATTCAAAGTTTATTTAGACATTCACAAAGCTAAAAGAAAAAATCACGCACATTGTTTGCATCAATGAAAGGGGATTATTAGTTTAAGGCTCAATGTTGATGTTTTTGCACAAGAAGAACAAATTACTAGTAATGACAAAGGGCAACATAGTAGCAACAAAGGTCTCAAGATTGATAATCAATAAAAATACCAACCAAAACATTCAATCATAGTAATAATATGAGGACAAAGCATTCCTTCAAAAATCACAGCCACTTCCATACATTCGTTAGTTAGCACGATTTAAGATCAAGTTTGGCTATAGCAATTAGGATTCAACATGATGCCTGCTCAACTAGCAGCCACACCTCCTCCTTGCTCGACCCCTCCTACACAAAGAAGCACAGTATTGTCACAGAGAGAAAGAAGTTCGAAATCATCAAAAAAACAAAGTGTGGAACTGATACAAATACCCTCTTCTTCCTCCTCCGCCAGCAAGAAGTCAATGACCACCTAGAGGATGGCCATCACAATCCACTACATACACTTATATAGGTGTGAACTCCTCACCTTCCTCCTGATGGTTCTCCACCTTCTCAAGCTAATACGACCACAAGAGGAGTTTTGAGGGTTGGTAGGTGTCATTAATGTTGTGGATTGATGACACAAGTCAAAGGAAGTTGAACTTATGTACAACCCCAAGCAGAACACCTGCAACTCTACCTTCTTCATGTTGAGGATGAAGGATTTGTGGTCAAAGGCAAAAACGACGAGACCTAACAGAGCAGGGGGCAATAAACCTTCAACACCCACCCACGACCGAATCATTTAGACCTCACTGCATAGAAACCTAACATGAAACCCTAATCCTAATTGAAGCATCACTCCCCATAAAAATGAACCCTAAATCACGAGCATTATAGAACTCTGCAAACCTTAACCCTAAATCGAATATCATGCCCAAGAAAGATGAAAGCCAAATCACAAGGAACACCTAACTCTACCACAAGCCCTATCGAACCATCAGTCGCCAAAAAACACAAGTCCCAAATCACGCAAAACTAACCACACTCGCAAAAACGTGTACCAATCTCATGCAAAGCGATGAGAATACAACATGCAAGAATACAAGTCTACGATCAAGAAGAGAAAACATATTTAAAGCAATCAATCAATAAGGGACAATGCTCAACTTTAAGATCAATCATGCATCACCAACTACGCATTGAGGGGAGTGCAGAGCGTGGAGTGGGAGCGACCATTACACCTCTTGTACGGAGAGGTTAGGGTTAGGGTGGGGGCAGGGCAAGGGGAAACAATAGAGAATTAGAGCTGACGTGGTAGCATAATTTAGTGGAAGAAATGAATTCCACAGCAGAGTTGGAATTCGATAATGTCGACATTAACACCCCAATTTTAGCACCTATTTATGCCGCTGCCAACTTCACCAAACACGAGATAAAGCACAATTCCAAGTCCAATTCCACATACCAAATGTAACCCTAATGACACATAGATGTTCCAACAAAATAAGATGTAATTACAAGTAGACTACAAAAATTTGTAAACAATATAAAAGAAGGAAGGAAGGTCTTAATCATACATGTATATGTGTGTGTGTAAAATATCTACATCATCGTTATTATTTATTATGGTTGCATTTGGATGGAGGATGAAATTTCTCTCTAGGATGAGTAGGGTAAGTGATGAAATGTGTGATTTTTGTGATGAGATAAGTGGTGGAATAAATATTCCTTTATATGTGAATATGAGAAATCTTATAGTGAAGAAGCCTCTATCAGGAACCATAAAACCCACGCAATATACCATGGGCTACCATAATGGGACTTACCATGCCTTAATTTTTGGTTTTCGCCATGTCTACCTACAGTGATCAACTGGTGCAAATAATTTATGTCCCTCATGCTGTGTTTGTTTCAGAATATTCTCCGCTAAGATGTCCCAATCAATTGAAATGGAGAATAATAAGAGTTAGATATCTCATAGGTCTTACAGTTTTCTATGAAACCTTATAAACTACATCTTTTCAGAAATTCTAATATAAAAAAAAATATTATTCAACCACACATTTGTACCATTATTTATTCACCTATTATCACTTACATCCCACCATCACTTACCGGGATAAAGTTTATTTCATAAACAAACGTAGTTATTGTGCTGAAAGAAATTAAATTGGCACGTGTACGGCGCAAAAACATTTAAACTAAGTGCATCCAAACTACAATAACAGAAGGGAAGGCACGAGTGATGCTGGAAGCTGTTTTTTAGTGGATAAGCTTCTAAACGGGCATCCCACTCATGTAAAGGTTTCAGATCGACGCATCAAGCAAGAAACACGGAATCCCACTTGTGCAGTGCATAATCGTGATGTTGGTCCTTCCATTACCACATTGTTCTATTATATGTATGTCTCTTAATTAGCATCTTTCCACTCTAGGAATGATTTTTTTTTTCCCATAAGATATCGTAGGTATACATTTTCACAGTGTTTGATTGATGGATTAAATATTTAATTTATTAATTAATTTGTTTTCTATTTATATAAGTATACTTAATTTAATGTAAAGTTATTCTATATGAAATATAGAATAACTTTAATCAGTCAAAATATTCAAACGAATTAACTCACTTGTTTCACTATTTATTCACTCCTTCAACTTATTCCACAAACTTATTTTTCTTACCAAATATGACCTTAATGTATCTCGAATGAATGATCTCTCTTTTTCCTTTCTCACTTTTTAAGAATCCCAATTAGTAAATCAAGTGTATCAAATTGAGGGGCTAAAAATCCATATCCAAGATTTAACCAATTTGCAAGTGCATAAATTAGCTAGGTAATCGAGCTTAGGTAAACACGGTAGGGTCACATTGATTAACGTCTTCCCCCTTGTCCTAAGGTGGTATTGATAGGCTATTTCTAATTCCACGGTTAACCAATTGCATAATTAATTAAATCCTCAATTTAGATTAAACCAACTTCACCTGAAGGGTAGAGTCAGTTTATATGCTCCTCACAGTAATTTCTTATTGCTCATCGTATTTTTTTAGGGGTTAATCTTTGTTTATTTGGAAGATTAATCTCTGTTTGGTTAACATAGGTTAAGAATTCTTAACATTGATTTGTATAACACCAGTTGTTATCAGTGTTAGGTAAATCCATGTTTACTTGAAGAGTGGTGTTAACATCAATTTGTATTTACTTGAATTTGTGTTAAGTTAAAGTATTAACCCTTGTGATGTTTACTTATTAGTGGTGTTAAGAATTTGAATCGGAGACTGCGAGAGCACAACAAAATCGTGAGACTTAAACACGGGTTTACCTAACACCAGTAGCAACTAGTGTTAGACAAACTAGTGTTAAGAGTTCTTAACCCGTGTTAACGAAAAGGGAGTTAACTCTCCAAATAAACAAGGGTTAATGTAACGACCCGGTTCCCGAGTCCCTACGAGACACGAGAACCGGACCGACTCGACTAATCCCAAGACCCAGTCGTCCAACGAGGAAGTAACCAAAAGACAGTAAAATAAACCACATTCAGCATGAATATAACTAACAGTAAGAAAGTACAGCAGTAAGGAAAGAAACTACTACAGTAGGCACCACCACAACAGTAAAACAACATTTATCATATAACAAAAACTGCAGGTAAAGAAGGTACAGCGGAAACAAAACTACTCACTAGAACAGAAACAAAAGAAGGTACAAAGCTGTGGCAACTCTACTGGACCCTACTCGGCCCAGCGTCCTCTGCAGCCGCCGACCCTGGCTGCTCAACACCTGGTCCTGAGAAAGGTAACGAGTGTAACACGTCAGCAAAACGCTGAGTAGAGTGGCAAACTAACTAAAGGCAACAGTAGAGTGTACAGTAGCTGTTATGTTCTATTACTTCCTTTATTTACATCTTTCAATTTTTCTCACTATTTCATTTACTTCTCAGATCCTTTACTTGATCTCGAATGTCCTCGTGGGACGATCTTGATTGCAGTCTTTTCCAACAGTAGAAGTAGCACGTGGTGCTCTCCTGGCCGGGAGAGTCCCCCGTGGTGATCCTACCCTCAGTCAACCACCCCAAGGTCACTGACAGACGTAATGGTGACTACGGCACGCGCGATAAACGCACAGGTAGCTAGCCCGTACTGGCACGCGGTCAGTCGTTTCCGTTAACGGGTGCGCCCAAAGCACAGCACGGAACCAGGGCAGAGCCCTCTCAGTAACAGGGGTCCAACCCCTCCACAGTAACCAAACCGGGGCCTTGCCCCTCCACAGTCCGCGCACCCTCGCCTGACTACCCTGGTTTGCCCTAGTGGGCCTAACAAGTCGGTGAAGGAGGCTAGCAGAACCCCGGGGCCCGTGGGGTAGCTAGTACTCTCCTAACACTACTAGCTCTCCTCGGTACTACGTACACGAGGGCCAACAAGTCGGTACAGAGCGGCCAAGCCTAACCCCGGGTCCCTGGGGCGGCTGGCCCCACTCTGCACTAAAACAGGTACAGGTACTTCCCTTGGTACTGCGTACCCAAGAGACAGTACAAACTACATCTCAGTTCCATTCCTTTTCTTTCCAGGAGTTCCACTCCTAATTCCCCGTAGGGTTCCAGCTCTTTATCTCAGAACATCATATGTTTCACTTTCCAGATTCACGTTCTCACATTCCATGATCTCAACATGATTCTCTATGCATAACAGGCAGCTGTTAATTAAATTTACAGGCAGCTTTATATATATTCCTTTCCATTTTTCCAAGACTGCAGTAATATACATTCCACTAGTTTTTCCATCCTAGGATTCATGCCATATCCTAGGATCTATCATACAATCTAGTTTTCCGGCCCTAGGATTCATGCAACACCTAGGAGCTATCATTCCATATATTTCTCATTCCTAGGATTCATGCAATGCCCTAGGTTCTAGTTATGGTTCCATACTTTAACAGATTTTATTAATACTTAAAACCACTCTACCAGGTACAGCGGGGAGTAATGGGGGCGTGGTCGGGAATCCCGCGCGCCTCCGCGACTCTCAAGACGGCAATCGAACGAGGTCCTATCACAAGGATCAAACACAAGGAGTGTCTCAAAACAGTGTATCGCTACTGTAGGCGGGTAGAGGAATAAATTCTAAAACGAACGCAACTCGAATCGCGGAAAACGGAGCCCAAACGGGCCCTAAACGGGTCGAGAAAGACAATACTGTGCAAAATCAGACGTCTGGAACTCCTTCCAGACGTCTTAAACGGTGGATCAGAGAATTACCTGTTCGGCTTGGTTCCCCGGACGTCCAGAAGTCTGTGGCGACGTCTCTCCTAGATCCCAGACGTCCGATGGTCTCTCCGGACGTCTGGAGGTCACTCCCGCCGTCTGGTACAACTTCCAGACGTCGGATTCGCAAAGGATGACGAATCCGAACACCTGCGCACAGCCAACCCTCCTCCCTCAGTACGGTCAGTCGACAAAAAAGAAGGAGAAAGCGGAACTCACCTTTCAGACGTCTGTATGATCACACAGACGTCGACCTTGCCGTCTGGATATCAGTCCAGACGTCTGATTCTGGAGATTTTTCCAGAATCAGAACCTCGCTCGGCCTCCGCTCGCGACGCCGCCCGCGTCGCACCTCGCGCGTCCGCTGCTCCGCCCGCAGCAGGTCCCTCTTCGCGACGCTCTGCGCCCCCTGCGCCCTCCGCCGGCCGGCCAAGCCGCTCCCGGCGAGCTCGCCCTCACGGCAGAGCCCCGCCCTCGCACACCGCAGCTCCTCCGCGCCTACTGCGGCCGCCGTTGCCGCTGCGCCCTCGCGTCCGCTCGCTCTCGCGCACAGGCAGGAGAGAAGGAGGAAGATGGTGGAGACGGGAGGGGAGGCGCGCCCCCTCCCCCTTTTAACGCCGCGCGGAGAGGAGGGAGAGACGGTCGCAGTCGCCTGCAGCCGCAGAGAAGATGCGGATCGCAGGTCTGCGCGCACAGGCGCGCAGACGAATATCCCGTGCGAGCATAACTGTTCGTCAGACGTCTGTAAACTATCCCGGACGTCTGGTCAGACGTCTGGATGTGATCCCAGACGTCTTGACAGACGTCTGGGCCACCTCCCAGACGTCTTAAAAGACGTCTGGGGTACGCGCTCGTTACAGTTAACCTCTCAAGTAAACTAGCCCTAAGGGAGTTAACTCTCCAAGTAAACAAGGGTTAACCTCTCAAGTAAACTAGCCCTTAGGGCTAGTTTACTTGAGAGGTGGCTAGTTTACTTGAGAGGTTAACCCTTGTTTACTTGGAGAGTTAACTCCCTTTTCGTTAACACGGGTTAAGAACTCTTAACACTAGGGCTAGTTTACTTAGAGAGTTAAGGAAGTGGTGTTAAGAAATGTGAAACTGGTGTTAACCCTCAATTGTGTTTACTTGTAGAGTGGTGTTAACACCAATTTGTGTTTACTTGAATTGGTGTTAAGTTGGAGTGTTAACCTTTGTGGGTTTACTTAAACATGGATTTTCCTAACACCAATAGCAGCTTGTGTTAGACAAATCAGTGTTAAGAGCTCTTAACCCGTGTTAACTAAAAGGGGGTTAACCCTCCAAGTAAAGAAGGCCTAGTTTACTTGGAGGGTTAACCCCTGAAAAGGGTAGTTAACCCCTGTTTACTTGATTACTTAACCCCCAATTTACTAACTCGGGTTTATCCACTTTAACACGGGTTTGTCTAACACCAGTTTCAATTGGTGTTAGCCAAACCCGTGTTAAAATTATACACCACTGATATCTTTGACATCCCTCATATTTTATATATTTAACACTGCTATCAAGTAAACGTCACAAAGGTTAATAACACAACTTAATACCAATTCAAGTAAACACAAACTGGTGTTAACACCAGTTTGTGTTTACCACCACTCTATAAGTAAATATAATTGTGGGTTAACACTAATTTCACATTTTTTAACACTACTTTCTTAACCCTCCAAGTAAACTAGCCCTATGGGTTAAACCCTCAAAAAGATGTTTAACCTTTATTTCTTGGAAGGTTAACCCCCTTTTGGTTAATACGAGTTAAGAGCTCTTAAAACTGATTTGTCTAACATCAGTTGCTACTAGTATTAGGCAAATCCATGTTTAAGTTTCACAATTTTGTTGTACTCTCTCAGTCTCGGATTCAAATTCTTAACACAACTAACAAGTAAACACCACAAAGGTTAACACTCCAACTTAACACCAATTCAAGTAAACACAACTTGATGTTAACACCACTCTGCAAGTAAACACAATTGAGGATTAATACCAGTTTTACATTTCTTAACAGCACTTTCTTAACCCTTCAAGTAAACTAGCCTTAAAGCTTTTTGGCCTAATTTACTTGGAGAGTTAATTTCTCAAAAGAGAGGTTAACCCTCATTTACTTAACTACTTAATCCCTCATTTGCTAACTCGAATTTAGCAACTTGAACACGGATTTCTCTAACACCAATTTCAACTGGTGTTAGCCAAATCTGTATTAAAATGTTACACCACTTATATTTCTGACATCCCCTATATTTTATATACTTAATACTACTATAAATAAACATCATAAAAATTATGACTACAACTTAATATCAATTCAAATAAATACAAACTAATATTAACATCATATAATAAATAAATATAATTATAAATTAACATAAATTCCACGTTTCTTTTAACGTTAACTTTTTAACTCTTGAGATAAACTAATCCTTTACATTTTTAACTCCTTTTGTTTATTCTACTTTTCGTTCCCCCATTTCCTTTGTTCACTGCACTTTCCTAACGCGAAACACCACCCTATGATTCTCATGTTACCAGTGATATAAACCTCTGAGCAATCTTCTGATCCTAAATATTACATGCCAATAGATGCATGATGAGTGGGTAGTCTAAACGGCCCAACCTCCGACCAACATCTACATTCAAATACCACCCAATTTGTACTAAAATTCAGGCTATATGTTGGACACGGAAACAAAACGAATCGCACAAGAGATTTCTTGCATCAACCTATCAAACATCTTCCAAACTATAGAAACCAAGAAGACGGGTGGGGTCAACCCATTGGCATACGTTCGCACCTTCTCGATCTCTAGTGTGTGTGCATGATTACCCTTAGCCATGAGTTGGTAGATAGATCTTGCAACTTGCAACTTGCAACTTGCCAGCAAGTATCAACATCGAGAGGGCCTCACGTGCCACCTCTGATCCCTCCCGGTGGGGGTCGAGGTGGAGGAGGGCCTACAAACTTACATGCGTAGGGCAGCAGGTTTACTTTGTCGTAACTTTAATTCCGTTAGATCACGAGCCCAACATGATGACAATGTCTATCTTCCCTCAGCTGCTTTTGTTGGAATCACCCCCTCCTTGCATGCTTTCTTATACCCAAGGGACACCTCCTGTTAGGCAACCCATCCATATATTGTGTCCATTTCCTCCTAACGTTAATCCTCCTTGCATTTTTCTATTAAGCAGAGTTTCACACTTTTATCTTCAATTATGCCGCGCTTGTCATACGTTCTCAATGGGTTGTAATTTATACGGATGTTTGACAGTTTGATAAGGACTTGACTCACTGATTAACAATCCATCAAAAGATATATAACCAAATAGGGCCACCTATGTGGATACGAAGAGAAGTGGTATGTATGATGGTAATGGCGACGTACACAAAAATGCACGCAACCATTTGGTGGATCCAACCCAACCTATTTGTGTAAGTAGGTTCACATGTCAGCCCTATCCATGATATCTATGATTCCTTGCCAGGTATTGGGTCACGGTGTCACCATAGTTCTTACTGTGCAGCTGCTGGTGATGACATTAGATGTAATTATTGTCAAGTTCAAATCCAATTTTACAATTTTCACTACTAGAAAATTGGGATTCACCGTCAGTTCGTTGCAGTCAATTTAGGAAGCGACAGTGAAAATGTAAAAAGCGACGACAAATGTGTGATTACAACTAATCCCCTACCATCACCAGCAAAAAGTAGCATTGGACGTGCGAATGTGGTATTAATATTCACCGTCGGTTAGTAAAGTGACGGTAAAATAATTTTTGTCGTCGTTTCATTGATAAATCGATGGTAAATCGCTAATTAAAATTAACTAGCTAACGCTATCGAAATTTGGGCAGGAGGTGAAATTTTATTTTCACATTTGCCATCGCATACTAATAAAACCGACGACAAATGTTGGTTCTTCTACCCATGACCACAGCACTCTCCTCCCCCACTCACTATTCTATCTCAAACCCTCGCTGTGCACTGCTCGCGATGCTGCCCTCCTCGCCGCCCCTCCTTGTCGTCGGGCATCCTCCCTCACCTTAGGTGTGTCCTCTTCCTCGTTGTTGTCGCCATCGCCCCATCGTCGTCGCCCCTTCCTCCTCCTTACACCACCTCCTCTCCTCGTCCTACTACTGCACCACCTCCTCTCCTCCTCCCCACTCCCTCCTCCTCCGCCTCCCTCCTCCTCCCCACTCCCTCCTCTCCTCCTCCTCGTCTCCTTCGCCTGTCCTTCGCCTCTCTTGCCTCCCCATCCTTCTCCTCCTCCTTGCACCGCCTCCTCTCCTCCTTGTCCTACTGCTGCATTGCCTTCCTCCTCTGCTTGTCCTCCTCCCCACTTCGTCCTCTCCTCCTCGTCTCCTCAGCCTATCCTCCGCCTCTCCTGTCGCTCCACCCATCTCCACCTCCTTCCAACCCTCCTCTTTCTCCTCCTCCTGACCCTACAGCAAGCACCCCCCTCCTCCTCCTCCCTGCCCCCTTCCTCCTTGTCTCCTTTGCCTGTCCTCCTCCTTTCTTGCCGCCACACCCCCCCTCCTAATTGTATATTTTATGCAATGTATTAGTAGGATTACAAGTTTGAATGTAGAAAGATATGTATTAGTTGGATTACAAGTTTGAATGTAGAAAGATATGTCTGGATTCGGATAATCTTGTACGCCTTAACGTCCGGCCAATATTAGAGTCAAATATTTTTTTGATGTGTGTGAATTCACATAACATGCATCTCACTTGTGCCCAGGAAATTTCTTTGTTCTATGGGTCTTTTTAAGTAGTAATAATTAATTTTGGGCCATTTTATGGTAATATTTTGACCACATGATATGGATGCAACTTTTAAATAGCATCTAAATTGCTAGTGTCACAGTTCATTACTTTCATGGTACAAGAACTAATCTAACTCATATGACTAATTTTCTTTATCAATTGAATTAAGATGTAAGTAATTAAAGTATTACTACTTTTTTGTTGGCTGTGATATGATACTTATGAAAATACTTTAATTAACATATTAAAATAGATGAGTAATACCAAAGTTCCAGTACTAACATCTTGGGGTGGTAGGATTGTAATGAATGACGAAACAGCAGATTACATGGGTGGTACGTGGTAAATTATTGTCATTAAATGTGAAGTCATTACCGAAATCTTGTTAAATTTATATGACTCTAATATTGGGAGGCCTCATAACTCCTAATATACAATTCTAATATTCATATGGCATTACCGAAATCTTGTTAAATTTAAAGTTAATCATGATTCATTTAGACATAACCCGATTGTGCTGTTATGTCCTAGAGTAGTATATGTAATCAAGTGTTTTAACATCGATTTCCACTCTAGGTTTAACTTTAAATTTATTTTAGCACTTATGGTTTGGTTGAAGTGAAATACCCAACCCCCTCCCCCATCAACCATCATGATGACAAACCCCTAGTTTGCTTCTTTACTTATTAACGACTCATTTATTTCAATTCCATTTCCTTTTTCTTCTCAATATAGAAGTATAATATCATCTTTGACTAATATCTGTATTCACCAGCTAGAGTTTGCCAGGTTAATGAAAGCAACGCAAGAAGCTTAGGATGACTAGATGCTGAAGAATGTACAAAGATAAATTACTTTGTAAGATCCTACGTTCTAGCATGGCATTGAACGAATTTATCTGGGTTTCCTTGTATTATTTTCTCACAATTTTGTTGTTGGCAATTTTAGTGTTGAGTTCTTGAAAATTGTTGGGACTTTAAGTAATGCTTTCCCAGTTTTTATGCAAAATGCAAATTGGATTGGGTACTTTGAAGATATTATTATGATATTAGGAATGTATTGCAAGGTGCAGATGGCTTTGGAGTACTGATTTTCCATTGTTCATTCCTTATCAAATTGTTTATTGAATTGTTAGGTAATATTTCTACAATGATACAAAGTGGACTGCACGTTTTGTTTGTGTTGATTTTTTGGATTTTTCATTTTTTGGGTATTATAATGATTGCACTAAGGGTATAGGAAATTTCTTTAACAGCACAAGCATGCTCTTGTGATTTTGACTGATATCTTGATGCTAAAATTTCTTGTAGGTCATGGACATGGAATATGAACTTCAAGCACTTTGAATCCAACTTGTGGAGAAGTTTACATGCATAATCCAGTTTAAGAAGGAGGTCAGACTTTTAGTTGTAGCTGTATGTTCATTAATAAATTCTGCAGGTTTTCTTTGCACAACGAACATTCGATGCACACTGCTGGTGTCTGGATTGTCTTTTGATTGAAATGATAACTGATAATTTGTTTGCATTTTTCTTTGGTGGTCGTGATTTTGTTTACATAATTGAAGTTTCATGTGTTGTAATCTCATTCTTGGCCTTGCAGAAAAGCTTCCTTCTGAGTGGAGTTGTGCACCAGATATACAAGCACTTCGTATTCTGGATCGGTCATTTCTTTTTCCTAGTATTATTTGTAATAGTTAGAAATCAGGAGTTAATTGTTGTCACACCTTGCTTAATTTTTTTATCTTAGGGACCTTCAACCTGATAGTGAAGGTCCTAGTATGTCAAATGAGAGCCTAGAAAATGGTGAATATCAGCCTTCTAATGGGAATGGCAGACTAGAGGATATCTCAGCAACTGAATCCTTGATTCGGATGGAAATCTAGAAGCAGAAAATTGAAATGTTATTGGAAAGATTGAAAAGATAACATTTTGTTGTTAGGATTTCAGATTCAGATGTACCACTTTGGTCTAAAAAAGGAAATGCATCAAAAAGTGATTCTGAGTCAGGAAATACTTTCACTGCAGATAATAGTATGAATGCCATCATTGATAGAGGAAATTTTGATGGCATCTCTGCTGGTGGGATGGCCAGGAACTCTGTGACATGTTCTTTATCAAATGGTGACATAGTGATAGTGGTATGTGGTACATCACTAAGCTCATGTCTTGTGTTGTTTTTACTGGTTATTTCTATAGGGACGTATTTGTAATGATATTAATGTACTTATTCAGGGTTAGCTATCTTGACTAAGATTCATCTACCTTCTTTATTTTAACCCTATAAACAGATAGTCACTCATCTTTAGTTCCCAGTGAAATTTTAAGATAGTCTTAAAATTCAATCGATGTCAAATGCAATAATTGTGCATGTGAACACATGGGGATGGATGTATCCTTGTTTGTAAAATTTAGACACTTCTGTTGATAGATTCGTGTGCATTGTGTCACATGTGGAGCTCTCTAAGTTGCAGTCCATATTTATGTTTGATAACTAAAACTAACTTAAGGCATTTATTTTGCAAACAATTGAAATAGCCAAAAGGTTGAGATCCTATAGTTTTTCATCTTCACTGCATCTGACTTTCAACTACTTTTTGAAACTCAAATGGTTGTTTGGCCTGAACCCTTGTGATATAGAGGTCCACCATTTGTAGCCTTCCAATTCAAGTTATTGGTGTGCTTTAATTCTGTGAGATGAGATGAATTTCTCCTTGTGTCTCTTATTTTGGCTTACCAAGGTGGCATGTCCTGCTGCTGTCCTTCCTCCGCATCCGTTCTTTCTAAAAAGAATACGTGTAAATCTACTTCGGAATGAGATGTATGGGAAACCTCTCCAAAAAAAAACATGTGGCATCTGAATGGACATCAAGATAGAATGCCGTTTACCCTTTGCAATCTGTGGAACTTGTAGAAGTACCGTTTTATGTTTTTCATTTATAATGGCAGCTTTAATACTATGGATTGCTGAAATGTGCTTCCCTTTTTTATTTATTTTCTTCATTTAGGCAATTGGGGAGAGGAAATGGAGGGATGTCATTGCTGTGTTCTCGTTTCCACCAACTATTACCAGTGCTTCATTTGTGCTAAGGAAATACTATATTTCCCTACTTCACCCGTATGAGCAAGTCTATTATATTGGACATGGGCAATCCATTAACTCAGTTGATAGTAACTTACTTTTACTCTTTAGTCATACATATTGGAACATGCCATCACATCAACAAAAAATCATGTTCTTTTGCATAGACAAAACATTGAACCTATCATTTTATGTCAGATTGTATCCATATGCAATGGTTGAGAATTTCTAACTTTAGTTTTCATTAAAAACTATCTAACTTTAGTTTTGATTAAAGACTATCTAGTGTAATTCTAAGATTATCTTTAACTTTGATTAAGACTCATCTTTAACTATCGTGATTAAGATTCTATTTCTATCTTATATGATTACCTTTTTTATCTACCATCACTTTTTTTGAAAATTTTGATTGTGAAATGAACTTTATGTGTTGGGAGGATGCATGTTTTTTTATAAGTCTAAGCATTTAATGGTACTATTATTAAATATCTTTTTTAAAAAATTCCTTAAATTTGTTGTAGATTTTTAAAAAAATTGACAACAAAAAAAGATAAATTTTTAGCAAATGAAATATTTTTGTCGTCGTTTATTTTCGAAAGAGATAGCAAAAATACATAAGACTAATATATAATATTAGGTATTTGTCGTTGCTTATTTAAGAAAGCGACGGTAAAATAATTTTTAACATTTCTTTTAAACGATGATAAAACTCAAAAAATGGTACATTAACGTAGGAAAAATTAACGTAAAAATGTCGTTGCTTGTTTATAAGCGACGTGAAATCAAATTTTTTGTCGATTGTAAAACGATATCAAAATATCCAATTTATCTGTTAGGCAAACGATATTTCGACGTCGGATGTTCTTGTAACTGACGGAAAAGCAATATCAATGTTATTTACGCTTTCACTTTTTGACGTCAGTTAAAATAATTTTACCGTCGATTTTCAACCGACAACAAAAATGAAAATTATTATAGTGTTTGCCTCCATTCCATCCCTTTCTCCTCCTCCTTCCCCTCTCTCTTCCTCTTCTTCTTCTTCCTCCTCCTCCCATTCCTCCAAGTTCCCCCCTTCCTCTTCCTTCTCCTCCATCTCCTTCCCCCGCTCGATCTCCTCCCTCTCCTCGCCTCTACCTTAGGGCTTCTTCCACAACTTAGCAATCGCCCCTCCCACACACACACACCGTACTACCAGAGTACCCACCACTAACCTAGTCGCTCCCATGATAACAAAAGTCCACCTGAGGGTAGTCGCTGCAGTCCTCGTTAAGATTAACTTGGTTCGAATAAGAGGATCCGAGTGAGTTAAAAAGGTCATGACCTTTTTGGCATCACTACTCCTGATAAAAGTGTGATTTTTACAATGATTTGTAATCATGCCCCCCTGTAGTTTTCTTTGGAGTGAAGGGTATAAACTCAAAACAGCAAGGGAAAAAAGAGAAAAAAAACTTTCCTTCACTTCTTCACCCGAATTCCCACGGATGACGACATCAAACAACCCCATATCTATTCACCTATCCATCAACCTCCACTAACTACAGAAGCCCACCACCACCTCCACCGCCTTATAAATAGCTCGCCACCCCAATTCGCCGCTCCCCAACTCACTAATATCAATCACCAATCCTCCATTTCCCACTCTTTCTTACACCCCTCCCCACGTAGTAATTAACCAAAAAGGCAAAGGAAAGAGAAGCATGAGAGCCCTCATGGAATCGGCGGGGGCCTCCTCCGGCGCGACGCCGCCCTCCTTTCATCGCTACCGCACGCCGCAGTCCCCGTGGCACTCCCCGGTGCCGTACCTCTTCGGGGGGCTCGCCGCGATGCTCGGGCTCATTGCCTTCGCCCTCCTCATCCTCGCCTGCTCGTACTGGAAGCTCTCGGGGTACCTCGAGTCCGGCGAGGACGCGGGCTCGAGCAATGATGCGGAAAAGGGAGGTGCTGGCTTCGCGAAGCCGCCGCCGGTTTACGAGGAGAAGGTGGTCGTGATCATGGCGGGAGAGGAGCGGCCGACCTTCATAGCCACCCCCATGTCAAGTACAGCTCCTCCTTTCTTTGGACGTGATGATAATAATACTACCAACAACGACGACAACAAACTGAAGGCTGTGGAAGAAGAGGAGGAGAAGCCGAATGGGTCAGATCGGGAGAACCAACAGAACCAACGTGATTGAAGTTTGTGTGGTTTGAGAGCGACAGAGTTAAGCTCTGTTAGATCTCCTTATTTTCTACCCCGTTTTCTTTTTTTTTTGAATTAATTTTATTAAGGGTGATGTGGGGAGAAGTGATCATTCGGGGGCTTTTTGTATGTAGATATGTTGTTCCCAAATCCAATGTGAGATTTTGAAACGAGAATAGAAAACAAAAAAATCCTCTAAATTGGCTCCAAAATTGGCTTCGGGGGAGGACGCTTAGGCCCAGCTTGGATTTTGAGATAGAATTTGAAGAATAAATTTTGTAAATGATGAAATTGAAAGATAAATGAAAGATAAATTGATTTTGAGATAAGTAAGATGTTTAAAGGGATAGATGAAATGATAAATTTATCCTATCTTTTACCTTGCATAAATTTGTGATTCCTACGCAAAATTCATCTAATAAAAGATAAATGGATGTATCGTGCAGAATAAATGAGGATCTTACTTGTGGTGGAGCGGAAGAAGCACAGGGGATGTAGGTCACGTGGGTTTTGTTTCGTGGGCGTCAAGTAGGTTTTGGAGCCAATTTCTCGGGGAATGTGTTGTAATTATTTCGTATCCAGTTTGAGGAAGCTGTGAAGCACAATTGTTGTGGACAGGGTGTGGGTGGTGATGGGATTTTGCTTTGCCATTCCCCACCACGAGTGCCTCATAATCACGCTCGCGGGATCCTTTTTGATATTCTGGAACGATGACGAAAGTTGCCGTGTATATCTCATGGTTTTCTTCTTTCTTTGTTTTACCCTTTGCGTAACATTCTTTCTTTCTGCACCACGAGGAGATACCTTATTTGGTGGTGATCTCCACGAGGATAGCGTGGCATAAGAGAGCTCATGTTAGGAATCTCGACTGTTCTAGCAAACGCCAAACCAAGCTCGCTGATGTTGTGTTCGGCAGGGGTTTGGGTTATCCCGCGAGGGTTTGTAATGATTTATGTGATGTTATTGTGTAAAATGATAATATTTTAATATTATAATATGATATGAGTGGATATATTATATCAAAATGAGTATATTTTAATATATATATATTGAGGTTAATGCGAGTAAGTATGATATGATGTGAGTATGTATTGGTGTTGTAAAATAGGAAATGATATTATGTGATGTGTGTGAGAAATTGTGAAATCTTCCTTCGAGAAACCTCAAACATATTCATATTTCACATGTAAGTCCCTATCCTATCCCATAACCCGTTGCCAAATGCAGGTTGAACAAAGTTGATGAGGGATAGGTGGAAATAACTTCCTAGAGTGATAATTTTAGTAGAAACCTATTGTGTGGAAGGAAGACAAGGTGGGGTTAGGGAAGAGCTTGGTGTTGGGCTATTAAAATTCACTCGTTATATGTGAATTATGAGATAAAGAAGGAAGAAATTGCAAAAAAAGGTTGACAAACATATAATATCATCAATGCTAAATCATCATTGTCATGGTAATGCGATAACATTAGTCACGAGTGTTGTGAACAAAGTATGGTTAATAAGTTGGGTCATTGGCTGCCTAGCTTGCCTTACTCATGCATTGATTGGGGTTTGATTGGGAAAAAGAATGCATCAACCTAAACTTGGTAGTCAAGATTGTTTCTACGACAAGTGGGCTTCAATCGATCATTTTAAAAGAACCAAAATAGAAATCAAAGAGAAGTAAAACTCAAAGAAGAGAAGTAAAACTCAAAAGACAAAGTCCACTGGCCAATACCTCCGAACCCTCCATAATGTGTGCTTAATAATAAAACAACATTACCATGTGATTAGGGCTCTCAAGAAATCCCTACCAGCTTCAAGGTAGGGTGAGAACCCCATCAACAAAATCAAAATAGTCGCATAAATGAACTTAGGAATTGGTAGCTCAGTTTCACTTTTAGTAGGTATATGTTTTGAGAGGGGATGCACTCATGTCGTAACGAACTCTTCATATGTTCTTTTATATTATTTTGTTCTGAGATTCTTGTTAATAGAATCTTGTTATCTAGATTATATAATGCCCACATGTTACTCGGATCACATTCCATAAATCTCGCCATGGCCAAATTTGATCGCGTCACCCATTTTTGCCAACAACGTAGATGTTATGACACCGTCTCACCTCATTATATACTTGACTCCTTCTGCTAGTACTTCGGGTGATCCTCTTTCTTGCCAGATGAGATCCAAATTAACCTTTATTAGGCAAACGTCTTTTAACCTACTTGGGTTATTTGATCTAATGGCTATATGGCCTTCTTGGCTAGGGCTTTCTATTGGGCCATGAATCCACCTACCACGATAGATAATCAATTTCTATTACTTGTCTTGTGGACCCTTTTTAGGTTCTTAGGCTTGTAGCTCATGGGGCTAAATGGGTCGCTTTTGGTTGGGTTAAGTGAGAAATTTTTTTCTCACTCATCCATTGCCTTGACTCTCTTATTTATGTTATGATCACTAAGAGAGTATAATATATATATTTTTGATCGCTCATGTTGCACCCAGCAATCGGTTCCTACGCTTAATTTTGGTGGGCAGTTGCTTCGATGGGGGATAAAACACTTTCGGGGTTTGATTTTACTCTCAAGGGCTTATAGGTACATCCATGCCTTCTTTTTGCAGTTGTTTTCCGCTTACTCAAGTTTTAAGGCATACTATTTTGCCAAATTTGGGCAAGTTGTGGCCAACCACCAGCTAACACGTTTTGCTCATCGTGGCAACATGCGGATGATGTAGGCATCATTATTATGAGATCTTCCCTCGTGGATATGAGGTGACATCATTCCATTATTTGTTAAAAGACAATACCTTGTTTGTCAGCATTTAATTCTTGATGCGATGTGGTATGACAAGAATTACCGTGCCTTTTTGTATGCCCCATTTCCTGCTATAAATAGTGGTTTTGGAGCAGTAAATGCACTCTTTACAGCCCTCATTTACTCTTTATAGCCCTCCGAGAGTAAATAGTTTGTTGTGTGTCTGCAGATGGTGCTGCATCGATATTGCTAGCAGCCAATTCATTCTCCTTTGCATTTAGCCTACTTTCGAGATAAAGGCTGAGGACGACGTTGGGCCTTTCAAGCAAAGGTGGGTGCCTTCCTCTTCAAGTAGACTTTTTGAAGAAACCCTTGCTTTTTACAATTTTATTTCTTATTTTCATAGCAGGTCTAGGATTAGTCGGTTCTTAGAATATCATGACTTAAGTCATGTTAGTTTTAAGGTCCTAAGTAAAGACCTCCACCTTTGTTCACCAAGTCTATTGATTCTTTTGTTATTTGTAAACACACCATCGAACATAGGTAAGGATTTCCTTTAACCCTTTTGTTGTGTCTTTTCTCTTATACTATAATTTGACCCCGTCCTAACTTAGTTTGAATTGTTGGCTGATTTTAAATACCTTTGTAATACTTTATTTTTACTTGGAACTACGTCTTTATTTGGAGTTGTTTCACATATTTTTTGGACTAATGTCCTTGAAGGTTAAACAAGGGAAGTGCACTTCTAGGACATACACCCTTTTCAATAGGCGTAACTCTTAGAGAAAATGATGCAATCAATTCCTTTGCAAACCCTAGGACCCTATATATAAATAGGGGTCTAGGGACAATGACATACACACCCCTACTTGGAAAAGAAGCAAAGGAAAATAATAAGAAAATACTCAAGGTAAATATGTTGGAATCATAATGCGAACCTACATATATTATTATATTACCGAATTATATGTTAAATGTATATATATATTTAGACATCACATTTATGGTCATTAAAGTAGTCTAATTATGTAAATTGACTATTCACATTTCATTAAGATATGAGATTTAATGCATAGAAACCTTAAGGGAAAAATGCAATTCCGTGATGGGTGGAATTATCATTTTATTTTAAACGGTTATGGTCCCTGGAGAGGTGAGGGTAAAGTGGGCATTCGATTTTCTGCATCCTATCGCAGAAAAGTTATAAATAGAGCCTATGACAGAACCCAAGGGGTACGCCCCCATTCAATTATCTTCCGCTCTTGTCCTCTGAACCCTATGGAAGTACCATTGCTACCGCCTCTCGTTTGAGAAGCAAGCCCACGACTCTAGAGAACCTCCATGATCTCCTCAATGCTTCTACTACGACAGATTCCAGTATCCCTCCATTGTTTTCTTTTCCATTTTCATTTTGGTTGATGGTATGGGGAATAGATTGTTCTTGGGATTATAAAAAATCATTTGATTTTAATTTTTATTTGATTTTAATTCCATCAAAATAATGTTCTGAACACTGTCCCTCAAGATGGAGCGTAAATATCAATCAAGCTCAGCTTGGAATTGCAACTCTCGAATGTTGATCAGGGAAGTCCTTTGGTGAGCATGTCTACAGCTTGCTCCTTAAAAGAGACATGAAAGGTGTAGATGTGTCCACGTAGGATCATGTCCTTAATGTAGTGATAGTCAACTTTTGCATGTTTTGTTCTCTTATGGAAGGTAGGGTTATTTGCAATGAACGTGACAGCCTTGTTATTACACTTCATCTCCATAGGTTCTGTGACTAGCACATGAAGATCCATGAGAACAAAACGGATCCACATTAACTTTGCTGTTGCTTATGCCATACCATGATATTCTAATTGTACACTTGATCCAGCTTCCATGGTTTGTTTCTTGCTTCGTCAGGTAACCAGATTTACGCATACAAAGATGCACTACAAAAAAAATGGTATTTAGTGGTAAATCGAATAGTGGCATATAATGTATTTGCTTCTATTGCCTTTGATTTAGTGATAATTTTTTTACTTATGCCACTATAATATTTTGTTAAATGATAATTAGTATTAGTAACAAATATATTTTCCGCTATTGCATTTGATTTAGTGGTAATTATTACTTATGACATTATAATATTTTGTCTAACGGAAATTAATTACTTGTAAATGTAGTTGCTGTAATATGTATATAATAAATTGATATTATTATTTTTGAAAGGATAATTTAGCAAGTATTGGTTGGGACCTTTTGATGAAGGTGAAAGGAGTAGTTCATTTTCAACATTTCTTTGAGTAATATGAAGAGGGAAAAGCTAACTTTAAACTTATCCTTTTAAAAAGGAAAAAAAATTCTGATTCCATTTAAAGTTAAGATACGTGTAGGTGGGAATTGAAAATTCTCGTAATTAATATTTTTTTTGAGAAAGAGCAAGGATTACTATTGTTTATAGTAGTTGTTATGACCCGGTTCCCGAATCCCTACGAGATACGAGAATCGGATCGACTCGATTGATCTCAAGACCCAGTCGTCCAACAAGAAAGTAACCAAAAGAGCAGTAAAATAAATCATATTCACCATGTATGTAATTAGCAGTAACAAAATACAGCAGTAAAGAAAAGAAATACTACAGTATACACCACCACAACAGTAGAGAGGTAAACATGTACATAAACATGAAGCTTACAATGAAAAGAGTACAGGGGTAACAGAAACTACTCACTACAACAGAAAGAAAAGTACAGTGGGTACTACATAAGTAACACTATCGGGCTCTACTAGGCCCAGCGCCCTCTACAGCTGCCGACTCTGGCTGCTCAACACCTGGTCCTAAAAAGGTAACAAAGGTGACACGTCAGCGAAACGCTGAGTAGAGTGGCAACTAAAAGCTAAGAACAGTAAGGTGGACAGTAGCTGTTATATTTTTAATTTCTTTCCTTATATTTTCCGTTTACTCGTTATCGAATTATTCCTTAGATTCTTCTCTTGATCTTGAATGTTCCTTGTGGGAATGATCTTGATTGCAGTCTTTTCCGAAAAGTAGAAGTAGCACGTGGTGCTCTCCTGGCTGGGAAAGTCCCCCGTGGTGGTCCTACCCTTAGTCAACCACCCCAAGGTCGCTAACAGACGTAACGGTGACTACGGCACACGCGATAAACGCACGGGTAGCTACCCTGCAATAGCACGCGGTCAGTCGTTTCCGTTAACGGGTGCACCCAAAGTACTGCACGGAACCAATATAGGGCAGAGCCCTCTTAGTAATAGGGGTCCAGCGCCTCCACAGTAACCAAACAGGGGTCTTGCCCCTCCACAGTCTGCGCACCCTCGCTTGACTACCCTGGTTTGCCCAGTGGGCCGAACAAGTCCGTGTAGGAGGGCTAGCAGAACCCTGGGGCCCGTGGGGTAGCTAGTGCTCTCCCTACACTAGTAGCTCTCCTCGGTACTGTGTACACGAGGGCCAAAAGTCAGTACAAAGTGGCTAGACCTACCTCGGGTCCCTGGGGCGGCTAGCTTCGCTTTACACTAAATAGGAGGACAATCGCTTTCCTTAGTACTCCGTACTCAAGGGCCAGCTCACTTCCCCAATTCTATTCCATTCACTTTCCAGGAGTTTTACTCCTAATTCCCCGTAGGGTTCGTGCTCTTTCAACTCTGCCAATTTAGGTTTCATCTTTTCAGCTTTATATATATATAGCCCATGTTCCCAACCGTAATTATTCATTCATAATCAGGCAGCTGTTAACCAATTACAGACAGTTATCGTTTCCTTTCTACTTTTCCAAGACTGCAATGTATATATATTCAATCTAGTTTTCCAGTCCTAGGATTCATGCCATACCCTAGGATCTATCATTCAATCTAGTTTTCCAGTCCTAGGATTCATGCATTACCCTAGGATCTATCATTCAATCTAATTTTTCATTCCTAGGGTTCATGCAATACCCTAGACTCTATTAATTATTTCACAAGTGCATAATTTTTGATAAATAATTGAAAGGGCCACTCTACCCGCAAAATCGAGAGTACTGGGGGCGAAATTGGCAAGCCCGCGTGCCTTCGCAACCCCCAGAGCTGCAACGGAACAGGGTCCTAACACAAGGATCAAATACAAGGAGCTACTCAGAACATCATACAATTACTGTAAACAGGTAGAGGAACTAAATCTGAGAAGAACGAGACTTGAAACATGGAAAATGGACTCCGAACGGACCCTAAACGGGTCAAAAACGATAAGTCTACCCAAAATCAGACGTCTGGAACTTCTTCCAGATGTCTTAAATGATCGCTTAGGTCATACCTTGATCTGCGCGGTCCTTCAGACGTCCAGAAGCCTGCTGAACCGTCTGGACTTAGTTTCCAGACGTTCGACTGTCACTCCGGATGTTTGGAGACCCTCTCCGTTGTCTGGTGCTGTGCCCAGACGTCCGATCTGTGTGGGATGGCATGCCCGTGCGCCTTTCCGAACAAGTCCTGCACACACATGCGCCCGTTCTCAACATGAAAGGATGCAGAAGACTTCAACGGAACGACTGCATGGCCGTACACGCGAAAGAAGAAGAAGGTAAAAATAATGTACCTTTCAGACGTTTGGACCTTCCTCCAGACGTCTCCTGCGTCGTCTGGACGTAAGTCCAAACGTCTGATCCTGGGAAATTTTCCCAGAATCAGGACCTCCTTGTCCTCCGTCAGCAGCGCACGGCCGTGCCGCGCCACGCCCGCTTGCTGCCTGAGCTGCAGCAGCTCCTCCGCGGCACTACACACTTGCTGCGCACTCGCTGGTCGGCTCTGGCTGCCCCCGGCGAGCTCGCACCCTCGCGGTCGAGCTCCCTCTCCCTCTCGCAATATCCCCTCCTCCCCACACACTCGCAACAGCCACTGCTGTCGCTCTCACCCGCTCGCTCTCTCGCTGATAGGGGGAAGAAGAAGAAGAAGGCGGTGGAGTGAGGGTGAGGGAGAGAGAGGTGTATTTGTAAGCTGTCGAGGGGAGAGAGAGAGAAAAAGCTGTCTGTAGGGAGGGAGGAAAGAGAAGAAGGAGGGCGGCGGGTTCAGTCAGCGCGCGCATGCGCGCAAACGCGAACCCGTACGTCGAAAAAATTTAATTCCAGACGTCTGGGAAGGCTTCCAGACGTCTGACAAGACGTCTGGACCACTTCCCAGACGTCTTAAACGACGCTTGATGCCCTGGGTTATAACAACAGTAGTCCAATTTTATTCATAATAACAGGAGATTACAAGTTTTCATGCCACAAGCGGGCACTCAATGCTACATCCCCTGTAACGACCCGATTCCCGAGTCCCTACGAGACACGAGAACCGGACCGACTCGACTAATCCCAAGACCTAGTCGTCCAACGAGGAAGTAACCAAAAGAGTAGTAAAATAAATCACATTCAGCATGAATATAACTAACAGTAAGGAAATACAGCAGTAAGGAAAGAAGCCACTACAGTATATACCACCACAACAGTAGAACAACATTCATAACATAATATGAACTGCAGGTAAAGAAAAGTACAGCGGTAACAAGAACTACTCACTACAGTGGAACAAAAAGAGGTACAAGAGAACAGTGGTAACTCTACTGGACCCTACTCGGCCCAGCGTCCTCTGCAGCCGCTGACCCTGGCTGCTCAACACCTAGTCTTGAAAGGTAACGAGTGTAACATGTCAGCAAAACGCTGAGTAGAGTGGCAACTAAAACTAAAGAAACAGCAGAGTGTACAGTAACTATTATGTTCTGTTACTTTCTTTATTTACGTCTTTCAATTGTCTCACGATTTCATTTATTTCTCAGATCCTTTACTTGATCTCGAATGTTCCTCGTGGGAACGATCTTGATTATAGTCTTTCCCAAAAAGTAGAAGTAGCACGTGGTGCTCTCCTGGCCGGGAGAGTCCCCTATGGTGATCCTACTCTCAGTCAACCACCCCAAGGTCACGGATAGACGTAACGGTGACTACGGCACGTGCGATAAACGCACAGGTAGCTAACCCGCACTGGCAAGTGGTCAGTCGTTTCCGTTAACGGGTGCGCCCAAAGCACAGCACGGAACCAATACAGGACATAGCCCTCTCAGTAACAGGGGTCCAACCCCTCCACAGTAACCAAACAGGGGCCTTGCCCCTCCACAGTCCGCGCACCCTCGCTTGACTACCCTGGTTTGCCCAGTGGGCCTAACAAGTCGGTGTAGGAGGCTAATAGAACCCCGGGGCCCGTGGGGTAGCTAGTGCCCTCCCTACACTAGTAGCTCTCCTCGGTACTACGTACGCGAGGGCCAGCAAGTCGGTACAAAGTGGCCAGTCCTAACCCCGGGTCCCTAGGGCGGCTGCTCTGCAAAGCACTAAACAGGTACAGGTACATCCCTTGGTACTATGTACTCAAGAGACAGCACACTACCACGTCTTTCTTTCTCAGTTCCATTCCTTTCTCTTTCTAGGAGTTCCACTCCTAATTTCCCGTAGGGTTCCAGCTCTTTTAACTCAGAACATCTAGGTTTCACTTTCCAGTTTCACGTTCTTACAATCCATGTTCTCAATCACGTTTATTTATTCATAGCAGGCAGCTGTTAATTCAATTCACAGGCAGCTATTATTTCCTTTCCACATTTTCCAAGACTACAGTATTCATGTATTCCACTAGTTCTTCCCATCCTAGGATTTATGCCATACCCTAGGATCTATCATACAATCTAGTTTTCCAGCCCTAGGATTCATGCAACACCCTAGGATCTACCATTCATTCTAGTTTCTCATTCCTAGGATTCATGCAATGTCCTAGGTGCTATTTATGGTTCCATAATTTAACAGATTATACCAATAAACTTAAAAGCCACTCTACTCAGCGTTTTGCTGACGTGTTACACTCGTTACCTTTCAGGACCAGGTGTTGAGCAGCCAGGGTCAGCGACTGTAGAGGATGCTGGGCCGAGTAGGGTCCAGTAGAGTTACCACTATTCTCTTGTACCTCTTTTTGTTCCACTGTAGTGAGTAGTTCTTGTTACCGCTGTACTTTTCTTTACCTGCAGTTCATATTATGTTATGAATGTTATTCTACTATTGTGGTGGTATATACTGTAGTGGCTTCTTTCCTTACTGCTGTATTTCCTTACTGTTAGTTATATTCATGCTGAATGTGGTTTATTTTACTGCTCTTTTGGTTACTTCCTCGTTGGACGACTAGGTCTTGGGATTAGTCGAGTCGGTCCGGTTCTCGTGTCTCGTAGGGACTCGGGAATCGGGTCGTTACAAGATGGTATCAGAGAGAGGTTGTCCCGAGAAGTGAATCAACTGACTGAAAAATAACCAATTCACATGTCTATAACTAGAGTAGCCACCACAACATATCTTTTGACATGAGCTCTTAGACGTTCCGTTAGGTATCGTTCCGTAGTGACGTGTTCCGTTTTGTTTCGCGTCTCCTTGCAGGAGATGCCTCGTCGCGGGACTGGTGAGGAGGGCCGCGGGCGCGACCAAGGGCGAGGTCGGCGAGGTGGGCGTGCCGTTGCCGACGCCTCAGTAGACCAGCCACTACTCCTGGGCGTCCAGGCCCGGGACCTCGCCCAGCTGATACGGGATATTGTGCGAGAGGAGCTCCACCCACCGCCCCGAGCGCCTCCCCCTGGGGCTGCGGAGGGGGAGTCCTCTGTGGGACTACCCGGCGGACGCGGCGCTAGACACGGGGGAGGGGATGGGCCGCCGCAGCCCCCACCTTCCTCCGACACTTCTGTGCACGAGACACCTTTGCCTGGAGGTGCACCAGCATCCCCACTGCAGCGCCACTCCGAGCTCTTTGGGCAGTTCCGGAAGCTGAAGCCCCCTTCCTTCAAGGGGGATGAGGACCCGACCGAGGCAGAGGACTGGCTCGAGCAGCTGGAGAAGATTTTCGACACCCTTCGCCCCCCGATGGAGTGCCGCGTGGCCTTTGCCATGTACCAGCTGGAGAGTGCGGCACACAGGTGGTGGAGGGCGGTCCGGGGACAGGAGAGGGACGAGCCGACCTGGGATCGGTTCGTCGCCCTCTTCTGCGAGCAGTACTTTCCCCAGACGTGGCAGGACCAGAGGAGGCGAGAGTTCCACACTCTCTGCCAAGGGACGATGATCGTGAGCGCGTACCGCACGCGTTTCCTGGAGCTGTTCCACTTTGCAGCGACAGCAGTAGCCACAGAGGAGGAGCGCCTTTGGAGGTTCACCGAGGGGCTCCGGCTTGCGATCAGGGGGTATGTCAAACCCCTGAAGCTGCCTATGTTTTCGAGGGTGGTAGAGGCAGCTATGACTTATGAGGAGACCAACCCGTCCTCGCGAGACACTGACAGCGGGCGGAAGAGGCCCTTTCAGCCAGACTTTTCACAGGGCCGGCGAGAGAGGAGACACGTGGCGTCTGCAGGAGAGCCGTCACGTTTTATAGGGCCATCAGTGGCCTTTGGGGGCCCTCGACAGGGGCCAGTCGCTAGCACCGGACCCCCGCCCAGCAGACAGCAGGGACCCACTGAGGGCGGGAGTCGGGTTCCCCTCTGTTACCAGTGTGGCCAGCCGGGCCACATCAGGAGGGACTGCCCGTCTAGGGCAGGAGGTCAGCAGATACTTCCCGCGTAGAGCACTATAGGGCGCGCAGGAGGCTGCGGTTCCCAGGCGCGAGGAGGAGGACAGCAGTCACGAGGAGGGTACCGGCCAGCACCTGCCCGTCCGACGCAGAGTGTGGCTGCTTCGTCTGCACCTAGAGCTGAGGGGCATATCAACGCCCTGACACACAGGGATGCCAGAGCTCCGGGCTCGGTAGTGGCATGTATGATTTCAGTTTCCGGCAGACTCGTTTACACACTTTTCGATTCCGGCGCTATGCACTCGTTTGTCGTAGCCAGTTTCGCAGTTAGTTTGGGCCAGGATTATATGCTGTTAGAAAATCCGTTAGTAATCAGAGGTCCGAGTGGTCAGCTGTTTGTAGCTGAAGAGGTGTACACGGATTGCGAGGTCAGCGTCGGGGGACATAGCCTGCCAACTGACCTGATTATGATACAGATGGAGGACTTTGGTGTGATTCTGGGGATGGACTGGCTGTCTGCTTACCACGCTTTGGTAGACTGTTTTGAGAGGAAGATTGTCTTCTCCATGCCGGAGTTGCCTTCTTTCGAGTTTCACGGATAGCCAGTGGACGGAGGCTTCAGGTGCATTTCGGCACTTCAAGCGGCGAGACTTTTGAGCCAGGGGTGTGAGGGCTTCCTAGCTTGTGTGGTGGCAGAGCCTAGCCCTGTGGCAGACTTCCAGAGCATCCCGGGGGTCAGAGAGTACCCTGACGTGTTTCCAGACGAATTACCAGGACTACCGCCCGAGCACGAGATCGAGTTTAAGATCTAGCTAGTACCGGGGACCAGCCCCATCTCCACCGCACCATACAGGATGGCATCGCTTGAGCTATGAGAGCTCAAGTCTCAGTTGCAGGACCTTTTGGAGAAGGGTTTCGTGAGGCCCAGTGCGTCTCCCTGGGGAGCTCCGGTACTGTTTGTGAAGAAGAAGGATGGGACCTTACGCCTTTGTGTGGACTACCGACAGCTGAATAGGGTCACCATCAAGAATAGATATCCGCTGCCAAGGATCGACGACTTGTTTGACCAATTACAGGGTGCCACGGTGTTCTCCAAGATCGACTTGAGGTCGGGATACCACCAGTTGAGGATTAGGGAGACCGACGTCTCCAAGATAGCTTTTCGCACCCGGTACGGACACTACGAGTTTTTGGTCATGCCATTTGGGCTGACCAATGCCCCCGCTGCTTTTATGGATCTGATGAACCGGGTGTTTAGACCATACTTGGACCAGTTCGTGGTGGTTTTCATAGATGATGTACTCATCTATTCTAGAGATCAGATGCAGCACGGACAGCACTTGCGGATGGTTCTGGACACTCTGAGACGATGTAGGCTGTACGCCAAATACAGCAAGTGCGAGTTCTGGTTGAGGGAGGTGACCTTCTTAGGTCATGTGATCTCTGGAGACGGCTTGGCGGTGGACCCAGCCAAAGTCGAGACAGTACTCAGGTGGGAGAGACCGCGTTCAGTCACTGAGATTTGTAGTTTCCTGGGACTGGCAGGCTACTACAGACGATTTATCATAGGGTTTTCACAGATCGCGCGTCCTATGACACAGTTGACCCGGAAGGACGTGCCCTTTGCTTGGACAGACGCCTCTGAGGCGTGTTTTCTGGAGTTGAAGGAGAGGTTGACCTTGGCTCCCGTGCTCACCATCCCTGACAATAGTGGCGGGTTCGTTGTGTACACAGACGCCTCCTTGCAGGGGTTAGGAGGTGTGCTCATGCAGAAGGGTCACGTTGTTGCTTACGCTTCGCGGCAACTGAAGCCCCATGAGCATACCTACCCTACCCACGACCTAGAGTTGGCAGCTGTTGTCTTCGCGCTGAAGACTTGGAGGCACTACTTGTACGGTGAGACCTTCGAAATTTTCATAGATCACAAGAGCCTCAGATACCTTTTTGATCAGAAGGAGCTCAACATGAGACAGAGACGTTGGTTGGAGCTCCTGAAGGACTACGACTGCAGCATCTCCTACCACCCGGGGAAGGCCAATGTGGTGGCTGACGCCTTGAGCCGTAAGGCGCCTGCACACTTGGCCAATTTACAGTTACATAGTTGGAGTCTTTTGGAGGAGGTGGGCAGTTGGCGACCCCTGGAGTTACGGGGGCACTGTAGGGCAGTGACGGTGACACGACAGACTAGGCTAGAGCTGATAGACCGCATCATCACAGGACAGATGGCCGATCCGTACTTGCAGTCCTTGCGTGATAGAGTACTGTCAGGAGACCCAGGGGACTTCTCTTTCACAGACCAGGTGCTGCGCCTGAGGGGACGGTTGTGCGTTCCCAGAGACGAGGAGCTGTTGAGAGAGCTCCTAACTGAGGCACACGGTTCCAGATTCACCATACATCCTGGGAACACGAAGATGTACCACGACTTGAGATGCGAGTTTTGGTGGAGGGGGATGAAGCGGGATGTGGGTGAATTCGTGCAGCAGTGCTTAGTGTGCCAGCAGGTGAAAGCCGAGCATCAGAGGCCTGCACGGCCGCTACAGCCGCTTCCAGTGCCAGAGTGGAAGTGGGAGAGCATCACCATGGACTTGGTGGTGGGTTTACCTGTTACCCAGCGAGGGCACGACGCTGTCTGGGTAATTGTGGATAGACTAATGAAGATGGCACGATTCCTGCCGATCCGAGTCACTTCGGGACCAGCACAGTTGGCAGAGAGGTATATCCGCGACGTGGTACGATTACACGGAGTTCTGCGGGAGATCGTATCCGACCGGGATACCGGCTTTACGTCCTAGTTTTGGGCTGAGTTTCAGCAGGCCCTGGGGACGCGGTTGAGGTTTAGTACAGCTTACCACCCCCAGACGGATGGACAGTCCGAGCGCACGATACAGACACTTAAGGACCTTTTGCATGCCTATGTACTGGACTAGAGGAGCTCTTGAGAGGAACACCTACCCCTGGCGGAGTTTGCATACAACAACAGTTATCACTCGAGCATCGGCATGGCTCCCTACGAGGCTTTGTACGGACGGAGGTGTACGGCACCCTTGAGTTGGGTTGAGGTGGGGACCAAGTGGGAGGTTGGCCCCAGGTTGATTCGGTAGAGTCAGGAGGTAGTCGAGCAGATCCATAGGTGACTCCGCGCTGTCAGGAGCAGACAGAAGAGCTACGCGGATCGGAAACGCAGAGAGGTGAAGTTTGAGGTTGGGGACCACGTCTTTCTCCGTGTTTCGCCCATGAAGGGCCTGCAGCGGTTTGGGGTGAGAGGGAAGCTTGCGCCGAGGTTTGTGGGGCCCTTTGAGGTCCTGGAGAGGGTTGGACCCGTTGCTTACAGGCTTGCCCTCCCCCTCAGCTTTCTGGTGTGCACGACGTGTTCCACGTGTCCAACCTCAGGAAGTACGTAGCCGATCCCAGTCACGTACTGAGTCACGAGAGCGTCGAGGTGGACAACAACCTGACCTACCCCGAGCGGCCAGTGCAGATTCTAGACCGAGCCGTTCGCAGTTTGAGACGAAAGCAAGTGCCCCTGGTAAAGGTTTTGTGGAGGAGCCAGCGGTACGAGGAGGCTACCTGGGAGCCTGAGGCGGCAATGCGGGAGCGGTACTCGGAGCTCTTCGCGGGTACGTCTTTTCGGATCGGCTTCGGTCCTCTTTGAGTTTGTTATGGTTACTATGATGTTTTTCCCGCACCCTAGTTAGCGCAAGTTTCAGGGACGAAACTTCCTTTGAGTTTGTTATATTGTTACGAATGCGCGGCTTCAGACGTATTTTAAGACGTCTGGGAGGTGGCCCAGACGTCGGACCAGACGTCTGGAACCCCTTCCAGACGTCTGGGATTCGATTTTTTCGACACGAACGGTTTCATCTGCATGCCTGAGCACGCAGACTTGCGAGCGCATCTCTCTCTCTCTCTTTTTCCCCTCTCCTACGGCCGCAGGCTGCACCCTCTGTCTGCTCTCTCTCCTCTCCGTGCGGCTTTAAAACGCCACGCCCTCTCCCTCACTCTCATCACCTCCGCCCCCTTCCTCTTCTCCTTCCAGTCGGTGCGCGAGAGCGAGCGTGAGTCAGCGGCGGCAGCGACAGCCGCGGTGAGCGTGGGAGGAGGTGCTGCGCGAGGGAGGAGGCGCTCGGCCAGAGGGCGAGCTTGCCGGGGCTGCTAGAGCCGGCCGGCGGGGGGAGCAGCAGGCGTCCGGGGTGACGCGGGAGGCCTGCTGCAGCTCGAGCAGCAGGCGGACGAGGCACGGCGCGGCCGTGCGTCGCGAGCGGAGGGCAAGTCGCGCCCTAATTCTGGAATTTTCTCCAGAATCAGACATCTGGGCTTTCAACCAGACGACGGGGAAGACATCTGGAGGACTGTCTAGACGTCTGGTAAGTAAGTTATTTTCGTACCTTCTTCCTTTCCTACGACCGTCCGTACTGAGAGAGAGAAATGGGTACGCGCAGGGCCTGAGATTTGCATCCAACGCGAATCAGACGTCTGGCTGCAGTGCCAGAAGACGGGAGCGACTTCCAGACGTCCGGGGTGACCATCGGACGTCTGGGAACTAGGCCAGATGCCCCCGCAGGCTTCTGGACGTCTGAGAGACCACGCAGAGCAAAGGTAACCTCTGATCCACTTTTTAAGATGTCTGGGTTGAAAACGACGAAACAGTGCAAAATCAGACGTCTGGAAGAGGTTCCAGACGTCTGATTTTGCACTGTCTCGTCATTTTCGACCCGAGTAGGGCCCAGTAGAGTTACCACTGTTCTCTTGTACCTCTTTTTGTTCCACTGTAGTGAGTAGTTCTTGTTACCGCTGTACTTTTCTTTACCTGCAGTTCATATTATGTTATGAATGTTGTTCTACTGTTGTGGTGGTATATACTGTAATGGCTTCTTTCCTTACTGCTGTATTTCCTTACTGTTAGTTATATTCATGCTGAATGTGGTTTATTTTACTGCTCTTTTGGTTACTTCCTCGTTGGACGACTAGGTCTTGGGATTAGTCGAGTCTGTCTAGTTCTCGTGTCTCGTAGGGACTCGGGAATCGGGTCGTTACATCCCCACATATGTTTTCCACCCATACATTCCCACCACGAAAGGTGACATCATTCCTAGCCCTCCAAACCGCCCACATAACAACAACCATATACTCCCACGGTTGGTCCTTCTTCATGAATAGTGTCCAAAGTCTTTCCCAATCCGGTAGAGTGGATGAACAGAATCTTCACCACACTTTGTCACGAGACATGAGCTGAAGAGGTCTCTACCATCATCCTCCTCAAACCTACACAAAGGGCACAGTGACATGTCTACCGCAAAAAACCTTCTCATGAGGTCCCCAATGATCAAGCCTCCACGTCTGGCTAACCATAGGAAGATATGAACTTTTAATGGTGTCTTCAACTTCCACAAATGGGTACAAACTTGCCCAGAGACATCACCATCCTGTGGCACCAAAATAAGCTCATAAGCACTACTCGGGGTATAGACCCCCTTCCTCCAGGTGAAGGCATCCCGCCCTTCCCTGGGTTTGAATGCTGCCAACACACTGCTCATGGATTCTGCCTCCTCACTTGCTCTAGTAATGGTACCCCTTGTGGAAGGGATATCCCACTTCTCCCCCTGATGCTGCCACACACTAGTGATGGAGGCCTGCTTATAATCTGAGCCAACACAGACACATGGATAAATATCTACCAGATGTCCCAGCCCACTCCAATCATCTCCCAAAACTTGAGCCCTTCACCACACCCCAAGATAGGTTTAAAGAGCTCCCAGTGATCAATCACATCTCTGGAAATAGAGTCCCAAAAAGGAGATGCTGGTTGCTGCCTAACCACATATGCTATCATCCCTTCATTTCTGCCATAGGAATCCCGGACCACTATCTGCCACAGCCCCTCATCTCCACGTAAGATAATCACCCCCCACTTAAGCAAAAGGTAGTCTCCAAATTCACAGAGAGATCTCATGCCCATCCTTCCTTTTTTCCTATGTGTACACACCATCTTCCATTTAATTGGCTGAAAAAATCTACCACTGTGTGCTGGCCCCTTCCAAAAAAAGTGTTTACGAATGATATCCAAGTGCTTAAGCACTGAACATGGTGCTTTGAACATGGATAGAAAAAACATTGGGATTACAAAGAGTACGAAGTTTAGCAAATCAAATGTCCCCCCTTGGACAAAAACCTACCACACTAGCTTTCCAACTTTAGCGAGACCTTCTCAAATAGTTGGGCCCAGTCCTTCTTCATTTTCTTGGCTTGTAATGGCAAACCAAGATAACTGGAACCATCTCCCCAAAATAGATAAGAGATGACTTGGCACCATTGATACTCAGGCCCAAGATTTCATTGAAAATATCCACCACATGTTTAAGCACTTTTTCCTCATACGGACCCCCCTCAACAAAGAAAATAGTATCATTCGCAAACTATAGTATAGGTGTCAAAGCTCTCTAGGAAGACAAAGTGTAGCCATGTAGATACCCACCTGAGCATGCCCTAAATGCCAACCTTGCCAAAGTATCCACCACCAAGATGAAGATGAAGAACGCCATTGAGCACCCCTGTCTGATGCCCTTCTATGGTTGGGTCCAGTGCCTAGTCGACTGCCCATTTATGAGGGGGGAGAATGAGGAGATGGTAACCGATCTCTTGATCCACTGGATCCATTCTTTGAGGAAGCCACACCGCCTGAAGATCTCCCAAAGGTACTTCCATGAGATGGAATCATACGCCTTAGAAAAATCAACCTTCCACATAAAATTTTTCTAATGAATGACTCCTACAAGGCGGAATAGAAATAAAAACACACATCATCTCTGACAGTCGACCAGAAGGCAGAACATAAATAAAAAGGAAATTTGTCTAGGCCAAGAGAACCTTTCGACTTTAGCCCCTTCAAGGCTGCCAGGACCTCCTCCTACACAGAAGTCGTCCCTCCTCTCCAATCTGAGGCATATCTGAATGTGACAATCTCCACATGCCCCTCTGCCCCACATGTGTAGTATCCCTGAAGTAATTATTGGCCGTATTACATAGGTCCATGGGGGATGTAGCCACATGGTCACCGCTGCTAATCAATCTCCTTCTAGAGATCCTCCTTGATTACAATGTTTTGCAACACCTTGCATTGTTCCACCTCTTCCACCCTTAGCCCCTCTGTATCCTCCTTCACGTCCAGCACCCTCACCCCTTCAAGAGCCTCCCTTCTCTTTTGTGCTTTCAACACTCCCATTATCTTTTTATATTCCATCAAAAGTAGCTGCAACCCTTTCAATATGGACGTAAGTCTCCTGGTAGCTGAACCCTCTCCCCCCAATGCCATCCACCATGAGACCACCATGTCCTTGAAGGCATCCTCAGTGAGCCAAGACTTCTAGAATTTGAAGTAGGAACCCGCCTTTATGCCCTCACCACTCTCCCACACCAAAGGAGTATGGTCAAAAAAAGGCCTTGCGAGAGCCACCACAGAAGCCATGGGTGTAGAACCATAAGGTCCACATTGCACAAAAATCTATCGATCTTAGACATCTGTCCACCTCCCCCTCTCCACGTGTATGCAGCTCCTAAAGATGGGAGATCCACAAGCTCCAACTCCATCACTACGTTCTGAAAGCCAAACGTAGATGAGTCAATCCTACCATCTGGGCGATCATCTGATGATGCCACCCCCTAGAAGCCAGGCTGCTCCCTGTACCCATTCGGCCACACCATGTATCTCATCCCACAAGGTTGGCCTCTCTCCTTGTCCACATGGCCCGTATACTGATGTAATATGGATGCTCATATTATCAGACCATATGGTAAACCTGCAAGTACTGGAATAGTGTCACACCTTTGTATCTTCTAGACGAAGGCTCAAAGAGTTCCACCACATACAAACACCCTCTGACAGGATACACTTCATGAGATAGTCACTTGCTCCCACCAAAGGTCGCCACTTCTCGATGTCTTCCCCATCTTTGTGAGTCTCCTGCAAACATGCACAAACAACTCCCCACTCCTGCAAATATCTCAGCAGGGCCCCACTTAATGTAGACACATCCATTTAGGTTAAAATGTCTATTTATGTATGTTCCTAGGCTTAGATTTGCATTCCGTATTATAAATATTACATAGCATGCATCATTTTGCATTTAGAGTAGTTATGTATATTTTAAGTTAATTGCATCCTTTTTGTGGTCAAGAGGGAAGGTGATTTATTTTGGAGCCTCAGATTGATGATTCGACCATACAGATCTGATCAAGACGACGATTGGAGTCTAACGTCTCCGAAATTGTCTAGTTCGGAATCTCGTAGCATCATATGAAGTCCAAGGAAGATCAACGGCCAGGGGGCCAATGAGACATCCATAGGGGCTTTGGATGAAAAATCTGACTATACGGATGGATCCGGAGCGACGATCGTAGTCTGGCAGCATGGAAATCGCCTTGATCCGAGCATTGTGGCACCCTCTGCAACAGAAAGAAGATGGATGGCCAAGATGATGCCACGTGGCGTCATCTAGGCTGCCCAACACCGACCAGCAGCAACCACAGGCATCCCCTTGTGTTGAGCTAATCACCATCAGTTTGATTTAATTTTATTACTCGAAATTTAAAATGTTCCGAGGTCGAACTCAGGGTGCAATCTTTATTTTAGAAGCATAAAAATCACAATTTACAATAATATAGTATTTTACAAAAAAAAACAAGAGAGGAAATAAAATTTTTCTTCTCTTTTCTTTTCTTCTCTCTTTGTTCTTTGTTCTTTCTCTTTTCTCTATCTTCAGACGTTTGATTCCATGAATTAGATGCCTTAAATGGCATTTGCTACAGTACACGCCTTCTTCTTCTTCTTCCTTCCTTTGTTTGTTCTGCTCTTCTTCTTCTCCTTGGCTGTAGCCCCCTCCTCTTTTCTTCTCTGGCTCTTTCTTCCTCTTCAGCTCCAGCTTCTGCACTGTGCTTCTTCCTCTTCTCTTCTTCTTTTCTAGCTTCTGTTCCTCCTTTTTCTTCCTTTCCTCTTCTTCTTTAGCTGCTGCTCCTTGGTGCGACTTAAGTCCTTGGCCGCTTCCTCTTCTCTTCTTCTGCTTCCTCTTCCTCCTTCTTCAGCTTCCCTGCATAGGCATGGTTAGGAAAAAACCTACCCCTACCCTCCCCGCGTCTCTCTCTCTCTATTTCTCTCTTGGGTTCGCTCTCCCAGAGCCTACTTGGGTATAAGGGTCGAGTTAACACGCCCAGGACCAGGCCCACTTGCGTGTGGTGGTGGGCGAGGTGTGCAGGGTTAGGTAATTGTTGAACGTTATGAGTTGCTACGGTAACGTGTTTGGTTTTGAAAACCTGTCGTCGTAGTATGAAAGTGAAGAACTCGTGTTCAACAAATAAAATTTATACCGAAATGAAAATCCCGGGTCGAACACAGGGAGGCGGATGTTTGAGTTAAAAAAATTCACGTTTGTTTTATTTGTCACAAAGTAAATTAATTGATTAGAATTATCTAACTATTTACAATAAATAGAAAAAAGAGAGAACAAATAAGAGAGAGAGAATATTACAAACAAAAACCAAAAGGAGATGTAGAATGAACATGAAATTCATCATCAAAAAGATTGTTTGTTACACTAAACATTATGACTAGAAAGCGAGAAAATGATTAAACTAGAAAATAGTAAATCTATTCTAGAAAATAGTAAAACTACTCTAGAAAGTAGTAAAAGAATGGGGAGAGAAATATCCTCCTCGACGGTCGGTTGAAGGACGAGCCAGACGGGACGACACCTGGATGAAGGAGGACGGAGCAGGACAAAGGAGAATGGAGCGGGAAGAACGGGAACGGGGCAGCATGTCGTCGTTGTTGCGGGATCCTCTTCCAAAAGGGGGACGAAAAATTGACTTTATCTTGTGAGAAGCATCCCAGGTGTGGGACAAGCTTCTCTTGAGCTTTGGAGAGGGAAAGAAGAGAAGGAAGGGATGAGAATTTCGTATGGAGGGGGCCTCCTTTTATAGTTGCAAGGAGTGGGGGCATTTTGGTCATTCCAATTTTAAAAACATTAACTTAGGACTTTTAGTGAAGGATAAAACCGTCGCTAAAGGTCCAAACGTGGGCGTAGTGGGCAACGCACGCGCACCCGCTTGCTTGCCCGCACGTGTAACGCGCGCGCACGTCCAGCAAATCTCAGCCGTCTGATCGTGAGATCCGACGGCTTAAGTCACGCCTTCACCCGCTGATGAGAACCTCATCACAAACCCTAAACTAGCACCATTTAACCCTAATATGCAAGAAAAAGCTCCTACATAACTCTAGAAAGGCTTGGCTCAGAGAGATTCTGAGTTTGCAAAGAAAATAGGAACTAAGGGGTAAAAATGCAATTTCACCAATCCGATCTGAAAATAGGGTAACTCAGGGTCCAAACATAGGTCAAAACAACCTAATAAGAAGAAAAGAGTGATGAGATGACTCAATAAGGGCTATAGCAACTCTAAGGAATTAAATGACATCCTGTAACCCTAAAAACAAACCCACTTCAATTCACGTGGTTCGAGGCAAGTTAAAAATTAAATAAACCCTCTAAGATTCATAGAAAAATAATCTCTAGGGTTTAGGACTTTCAATTTGTCCTTAGGAACCCATTTTGACCTACATTGAGAACCATGCCCAATTAACAACTTAATTTGGGTTTTTGTGTAAATTGACCGGTCGAACAAGGGTTAATCTAGAAATGAAATTCACCATCAGAATCCTTAGGTCCTAATTAGTCATGTATAAAAACTTGGGCCTAAGAAGAAACCTTCTTGACCAACTTTACACTTTGGTCCTCATATATTTACTTTTTGGCCCTCAACTTTTGAACCCTCACATTCTGGCCCCTAACTCTCCTTCGTTCTTTGCGTTCGGGTCCCTCCTGCAAAACCTGAGCAGCGCCATCCTCTGGCGACCTTGCGCGGAGCATGGCGCCGCGCAGGGTGAGGGAGGGGCCCTGGCAAGTCAATGGGGGGTACCCTGCGTCGTCAGCCACCGTAGGGACACCCCCCTGAGCGCTGCACCCACCCATACCGGCCGTGCGAACGCACGGACGGTATGGGTCTCCACTTCCGGCGTCCTCCGGCGAGGGAGACACGTCGTCTCCCTCCGCCCTCCTCTCTGATTCTGCCCCTATAAATACCCCCGTCGCTCCTCCGTTCTTCCCAACTCGGATCTGACGGAGACACCCCCCTCAATTCCTCCCTTCTCACTCCGACAGACGTCCCCTTGCTCCGGCGGTTTCTCCTCCTCCTCCTCGTCGCCCTGCCGCACTATCAGCAGCAGGGTTACCTTCCCTCGATCTTTCCGCGTCACGCCGCACCCAGTTGGCGCCTCTCCGGCCCTCTCCTCGCCGCCGCCCCTTCCTCTGGGCAATTTCTTCTCCGGCGACAGTCGATACGACTGTCGCCTGCGCCAACCCCTCTTCGTCCAACTTAGTAGGTAAACTTATCCTCTTCCTCCCCTCTTTCTTTTCCATACTGAAAGCCCTTACTGTAGCCACCGATTTCCCACCGATCACCCTCACCTTCTCCACCTCCGGCCAAACTCCGGCGAACCGCTCCCATCGCTCCAGCACCCCACACGGCTCGCCGACCTGTGCATAACCTCCGCCTCCTCACCCTAATCAGCCTCCGCCCTTCCACTTCCCGCCACTCGCCCTCTGCAGACCCCCCGAACAAACCCATTTCCCGCGCTGCAGTTTGACCTAGGGCGGCCCTCATGCTCTGCCCCGCCGCCTGCTAGACCCCCCACCACCTTCGCCGTGCCACGGCGAAGGTTCTCCGCGTATCTGATTAGGCCGAGAGGCCATTCCTCTGTGGACAGGTATCTCGACCGCCGTCGCCATTGCTGCGCTGAAGAACCACCTTCAACCTGCAGCTCCAGGTGCGCCTCGCCCAGGTCCGACTCCTAGGTTGTGCGGGGCATCTCCGCGAAGAGTCCCAGGCTCGCAGCTGGGGTGAAGGCCTCACGTGAAGCCACGATTGCCAGCTGCCTCCTCCGCTGCAGACGCTCAATTGGGGTGGGACATTTAGTCCCACCTCGGAAATGTTGAGAGGCACGTAGGCGCTTAAAGGCAAAAAGTGCCTTAAGCTGTTCGCCTCCTGATCACGAGGTGAGGTCCCTCTCACCCGCCCGACTACCCGGCCTCGTCCGCACTCACGCCCCGTGGACCTGGCCCGACCCGATTAGCCCGACCTGCACTCCTCACCCACCACCGCACGCCGGTGGGCCTGGACCCGGGCGCGACCCGCATACCCGATTAACCGGTTGCTCTGGGAGAGCTTTCCTTAGAGTGAATTCTGAGAGAGAGAGACGCGGGGGGAGGGTAGAGTAGGTTTTTGCCCTGACTTAAACCGTGAGTGTGCAGGCACAGGTGAAGAAGGAGAAGGAGACACACTGTAGCAGCAGCAGTTTAAGTCGTCTGATTGAAAAATCAGATGACGTCCTGAAGACAAAGAGAAGAAGAAGAAAAGAAGGACAGAACCGCAACCAAGAAAAAAAAAAAAGAAGAGGAAAGCAGCGAGCACTTAGCAGCTGCAGAACAGGAAGAGAAGACAAGAAGCAGAGAAGCAAGAAGAAAAGAACACGAGGACAAAGAAGAAAAAGAAGATCTGAAGAACAAGAAGGAAGACCAAGAAGAAAAAGAAAGAGAAGAGAAGAAAGCACAGGTGAAGAACAACCAAAAAGACAAGAAGAAGAAAGAAGAGAAGAAGAAGAAGCAAAATTTTCCCTTCTCTCTATCTCTCTTTATTTTTGTAATAGAAACTTTGTACCTCTTAGAATACAACTTGCTCCCTGAGTTCGACCTCGGGAACTCTTTTATTTTCTAAGTAAAAAAATATATCTGTAATAATGGCAATAACTAGCTGTACTACAACGCTATTTTATAACAAAAGCTAGTCACAACGCCGTTATCACTTTTGGTGCCGTTGCCGAGGAGCAACGGCTATTCTAGAGGTAGACATTTCTGTTTCTTCTTAGTTCTAATAATCTCCTCTCTTTTGTGCAGCTACAGGAAACCAAGAAGACAAGCAACCGCACAACAACCACTCAGAGGACAGGTAATTTTATTTTCCTCTCGCTATTAACCCCTAAAAATTCTAAAGAGGAAGAAAAGAAAAGAACAAGCAATATAGGGCTAACCTGTCTTCTATACTTAGTAAACCATAAGAAGTTGCATGTTTTCAACCCATCATTCCTGCACACTATTAAGGGTATTTTGGGGCTAACACATTCTTGCTTGAGCCCTAATTACCCACCAAAGAACTAACTGGACCAAGTAGAGCCAGCATAAGATTCAACATTAGGGTTTTAAAGACACACTACTTAAATCAAGAATGGAGAAAATCCAAAAGAAGTGTGCCTAAACCATTAATTGAACACACTTATTCAGAGAAACCCTAAACAATTGGCTCTCTAAACACCTGAACCCAAAAAGAAAGGACCCAAAAGCTCTCAAAGGAACAAGAGGTAAAGTTGACTCCTTGGGTCAACCAACCTTAAAATTAGGTCACTTTCTCACTCAAAATACCTAAGAGTTCAAGTGTAATGATCTTAAACTAAAATTGGTAGACTTAAGAGGTCAAGATCCCCATTCTGGTCTACCTGGAACCGCAGTGACAAGAGAGGTCGGGTGGGGGAAACCCTGTAACCCGTGGGAACGCTCTACCGTGTAGGGGTCTTTGCGGGACTCACCCTCTCTGGCTGCCCAGGTAATTCTCAGGTGGACGATCTTTCTGATCAAGGGGTCCATCTGCCCCGCACCTCTATAGTCACCCAACACATTTTTGGGTGTCTCGATTGGGTCCAGCACCTTCTAACCTCTTCCACTCCAACAGTGCATGAACGGTAGGAGATCCTTAAGACCACCCTTAGGATCTCCTTTAAAATTTCACTCTCGTCAAGGCCCAGCCTTGACTCCCGTGTTTGAGCAACAACCTAACCCCATCATTCTCTCTTCCGATTCCGAATCAAACTCTTCTTCTATCATGGCTCAATGAGTTGAGGAAGAAAACAATCTGGAGCACCAGCTCCAGCGACTCAACGACCTCTTCCAAAACTTTGTGCACCCACCACAGCGTCCCATGATGCGGGACTATTATAATCCTGCTGCGGTGGCCATCGAGCCTCGAGTCAGAATTCCGACTGGGGGACCTGACTCTGAATTAAAGCCCAATATGATTCATGCTATACCTAAATTCCATGGGCTTAATTCGGGAGATCCCTTCCAGCACATCAAACAACTAAAGCAGCTGGCCCAAACTTTCGGGTCAGACGCACAAAATCGGGATATTCTTCTCATGAAGATGTTCTCCTTTTCTCTTATGGACAAGGCTGTCCATTGGTATCAAACTCAGACCCGACCGATCAACAATTGGGAAGAACTTCAGTCCGAGTTCCTGAAAAAGTTCTTCCCTATTGGACGGACCAACGCCTTGCGCCATCAGATTACACATTTCACCCAACAAACAGGGGAACCTCTCCATGAGTCGTGGGATCATTTTTAGGATCTCATGAGAAAGTGCCCCCATCACGGAGTTCCTAAATGGGAACAGGTCCAATCTTTTTACCAGGGACTCCGTGAGGACATCCGTCTTTTCGTCAATGCAACCTGCGGAGGAAATATCATGGGTCAACATGAAGACACCGTGTGGGAGATTCTCGAAAATATGTGTGAGAACTCCATCAACAATGACTCCATGGGATTATTCGACAGGACGAATACCCGCGCAGCGACGAATCTCAGGGGAGCACACGAGACGCAGGGCCTGTCCGCATCAGTCGACTTGGAGTTAATGGTCAGTCGATTGGACAAGGTCTCGATTATCGAAAAGAAGGTGGATGAGCTGACTCAGCATCTGCAGCAAGCCACCTCTGCGCATAACCCTTTCGCATAGCCTCCTTCCACAAGGGAAACTGTGCAAAACATTCTCCATCGATCTTCTCCTAGGATGGACCCATCATCCGAATCTTTGCCTGGAGGTCCTTCCGATTCCTTCTACACCTGCCAAGGGAATTCCATTCCCTCTTTCTCTAACCCTCTGGAGGTTCCTCAGACCTGCGAGGACCTCAACGCCATCCAGAACGACCCGTTCTCCAACACCTATAATCCTGGATGGAGAAACCATCCTAACTTTCAGTGGGCGGGAAATTCCCAAACCCAAAGACCATCCTTCCAACCCTGCCCACAACCTCCTCGTCCTTACCAGCCGCCTCAGCCTCGGCCCAACCATACTTACCCATCTGGGCCGAATCAAGATCAAATGTCCCTTATCCTTTAGACCCTGGCTGACATTCAAAGAACGAATGCGGCTATCCAAAAATAACATAAGGACGAACTTACAGAGGTCCGAAACCAATTGACCCAGTTGGCAAACTCTCGCCAGCCAGGTACTCTTGCTTCCCAACCTCTGCCTAATCCTAATAACGTGCCAACCCAGCGGCACGTTATGAACCCAAACCTAGGCCATGCCCATATGATTTATCAGGCCCCCTCTGTTCCTTCACCTGACGAGATAGAGGCCTCCACTTCCTTTGCAGGTTACCAGCAACAAGCTATCTTACCCAATCCCAACCAAAACCAGGCAGGACTTAATTCCGTAACAACTCGTAGTGGCAAGGAAACCCAAGACCCACCTCATCCAAACCACTCCAAGCCTGGTAGTGATCCCAAGCCTAGGACAGTAATCCAGGATGTCCCCACCCCTATCCAAGATCCCCAACCTGGACCTATCCTAGAAGAACCAACCAAGATCCCGTTTCTCGAGGCCTTGACCAAAGGAAAGAAGACCACCAAGCCCGTGGCACCTGAGGAGGACCTGGTCAAGCTCTTTGAGCAGGTCCACATAAACATCCCCTTGATGGATGCAATCCGCCACGTACCAGCTTACGCACGATTTTTAAAGAATGTGTGTACACCCCAGCGTAAGCCGCGAACCAAGGATGGGAGCCCAATTGTTCTGTCAGAGCAAGCCAGCTCTGTAATTGATGAGAACCTCATCATGAGCCATAACTAGCTCATTTTGACCCAATACAAAGGATAAAAGCTCCTACATAACTCAAGGAAAGGCTTAACTCAGAGAATTCTGAGTTTAAGGAGAAAACAAGTCATAAGGGGTAAAAATGCAATTTCACCAGTATAATCTGCATACAGGGTAATTCAGGGCCCAAACATAGGTCAAAGCAGCTTAATAAGAATAAAAGTGGGATGAAATGATCTAGCAAGGGCTACAGCAATTCCAAGAAACTAAATGATAAATCTGTAACCCTAGAACAACCCACTTCAATTCACAAGGTTCGAGGCAAAGTAAAAATAGAATAAACCCTCTAAAATTCATAGAAAAATAATCTCTAGGGTTTAGAACCTTCAATTTGGCCTTTAGAACCCATTTTGACCTACATTGAGAACCATGCCCAATTAATAACTTAATTTGGGTTTTTGCGCAAATTGACCGGTCAAACAAGGTTTAATATGAAAATGAAATTCACCATCAGATTCCTTAGGTCCTAATTAGTCATGTATAAAAACTTGAGCCTAAGAAGAAACCTCCTTGACCGACTTTACACTTTGGTCCTCATATATTTACTCTTTGGCCCTCAACTTTTGAACCCTCGCATTTTGGCCCCTAACTCTCCTTCGTTCTTTGCAATCAGGTCCCTCCTGCAAAAACCTGCCAGCACCATGCTCCGGCGACCTTGCGCGGAGCATGGCGCCGCGCAGGGTGAGGTGGGAGACCTAGCAAGTAAACCGGGGGTGCCCTGCGTCGTCAGCCGTCGCAGGGGCACCCCCCTGGTCATTGTAGCCCACCATACCGGCCGTGCGAACGCACGGACGGTATGGGTTCGTGTTTCCGACCATTCTCCGGCGAGGGAGACACGTCGTCTCCCTCCGCCTTCCTCCCTGTTTCATCCCTATAAATACCCCCCGCTGCTCCACCGACCAGAGCAGCCTGGATCTGACGGAGAAAATCCCCAACTTTCTTCTCTTCTTTCTCCGGCAGACGCTCACCAGCTCCGGCGGTTTCCTCCCCCTCCACCTCTTCGCTCTGCCGCAATACCAGCAGCAGAGATTTCCTCCCCTGCTCTTCCCGCGCCACGCCGCACCCAGCTGGCGCCTCTCCGGCTCTCTGCTCGCCGCCGCCCCTTTCCCTGAGCATCGTCTTCTCCGGCGACAGTCGATACGACTGTCGCCCTGTTCCTCCCCCTTCGTCCCTGCAAGTAAGCTAGAGCTACTCCCCTTCTCCTCCTCTTTCTTTCCCCGCTTTCAATTTATTCAATTAAGCCCTCTACCGACCCTGACCACCTTCACCCCCTTCGCCTCCGACCACCCTCCGGCGAGCCGCTCCCATCACCTCAGCAACCCACACGGCTCGCCGACCCTCACCGAACCTCCGCCTCATCACACTGAGCACCCCCCACCCCTCCACTGCCACTCCACACCTCCGTAACATTCCCCCGAACAAACCCATTCCTCCGGTTGCAGTCCGACCCAGGGCTGCCGCCAGACACCTCCTTGCGGCCTGCCGCGCAGCTCCTCACCTTCGCCGTGCCACGGCGAAGGTTCCCCAGTGGTTTGATCAGGCCGCGAGGCCATATTCGTGTCCGACAGGTTTTGAGGTTCGACCGCCATTAACGCACATTGAAGCAGCTTCTCCCGCGCTCCAGGCTTGAGGACTCCAGGTCTCCAGCTGCTGCGGAGTACAGGGAGTATTGCGAAGGCAGCCAGCCAGCAACCTATGCAAATAGAAGCCGCAGCTGCAGAAGCCAGGCCGCGGTCTCCCAGCAGGCGCACGCGAGGAACGGTCTGCGTTTAGTCCCACATCGGCACAGGCGAAGAAGAAGAAGACCCGCGGAAGAAGAAGGAGCTGCACTGTAGCAAATGCATAGTTAAGTCGTCGAAGCACCGGGTCAGACGACGGAAGGTCAGCTGCCAGAGCAGGAAAGAAGGCAGGCTGAAGAAAGAAAGAAAAGAAGAGCAACGGCCAAAGCAGAAGAAGAAGAAAGGAAGACTTAGTAGCTGAAGGCAGAAGCTCTGCAGCCATAAAGAGGAAAAGGGAACAGAGAAAGGGTCACCACAATTGCAGAAAAAGAAGAAGAGAGGTCAAGACAGAAACCAAGGAAGAAGAAGAAAGAGATCTGAAGAGGAGCATCACCTCTGCAGAACGAAGAAGAAGAACAAGGAGCTCTGAAGAAAGAAGAGAACCACCAAAGCAGGAACAGCAGGAAGAAGCACCTCTGCAGAACAAAAAGAAAGAAAGAGATCTAAAGAAAGAGAGAAAGAAGAGCATCACCTCTGCAGAACGAAGAAGAAGAACAAGGAGCTCTGAAGAAAGAAGAGAACCACCAAAGCAGGAACAGCAGGAAGAAGCACCTCTGCAGAACAAAAAGAAAGAAAGAGATCTAAAGAAAGAGAGAAAGAAGAGCATCACCTCTGCAGAACGAAGAAGAAGAACAAGGAGCTCTGAAGAAAGAAGAGAACCACCAAAGCAGGAACAGCAGGAAGAAGCACCTCTGCAGAACAAAAAGAAAGAAAGAGATCTAAAGAAAGAGAGAAAGAAGAGCATCACCTCTGCAGAACGAAGAAGAAGAACAAGGAGCTCTGAAGAAAGAAGAGAACCACCAAAGCAGGAACAGCAGGAAGAAGCACCTCTGCAGAACAAAAAGAAAGAAAGAGATCTAAAGAAAGAGAGAAAGAAGAGCATCCCCTCTGCAGAACAAAGAGAAAACAACAAATTCTTTCCCTCTCTCTGTCTTTATTTTGTAAAAGAAACATGTATATCTCTAGAATACAACTTGCTCCCTGAGTTCGACCTCGGGAACTCTTTTATTTTCCGAGTAAAAAATTTATATTTGAAGTGTTGGTAATAACCGGCTTTACTACAACGTTATAACAAATACAAAACCGACGTTTCAGTAATCCTCAGTAAACTCCCACCCAAGGAAAAAGATCCTGGTACTCCCCTGATTTCCTGCAAGATAGGTGACACCCAATTTGACAGAGCTTTGCTAGACTTAGGTGCATCCATAAACCTGATACCCACATCCTTACTTGACCACCTAGAAGAATCTGAGCTAAAACCAACCGGGGTGACATTACAATTAGCAGATCGATCTATAAAGTCACCAAAAGGGATTCTCGAGGATGTTATCGTAAGAGTGCGGGATTTCTATTTCCCAGTGGACTTTATAGTCTTAGATATGGATGCGCCTAAAAACCCTAGGGATACACCAATCATTCTAGGGAGACCTTTCTTGGCTACTGCTAGAGCCAACATCAGCTGTGAGGAGGGCTAACTAGAGCTTAAATTTGGAGATCAAACCTTAAAAATTGATATCTTTAAGGCCCAATAAGGAATTAATTGCGGTGTCATCGAACAGATTTGTGACGTTAGGATTTTGGTTGATGAATCACACCAGAATGACTCGATTATACCTCATCAACCACAGAAGGATCTTGACCCGCAAACGGAGGAGTTGAATCCAGATAGAAACAACCCAGTAACTCCTACCCTTGAACCTCACATCTACACTGAACCACCAGCTGCTGCTGATAATCCTATCCTCGAGTTAAAGCCTCTTCCTGCTCACTTGAAATACATCTTTTTGGGTTCCAATCAGACCCTCCCTGTTATTATCAATTCCAACCTCAATCTCGAACAGGAATCCTGTCTGATTGCTGTCCTCCAGCAACATCGCAGAGCCATCGGGTGGACTCTCGATGATTTGACTGGAATAAGCCCCTCTTATTGTACTCATCATATCTATTCAGAAGAGGGCGCACGACCTTCTCGTGAAATGCAGAGACGTTTAAACCCTAATCTGTAGGAGGTCGTGAAAAAGGAGATCATCAAGTGGTTAGATGCCGGGATCATCTACCCGATCTCCGATAGTCGTTGGGTGAGCCCAATTCAGGTTGTGCCTAAGAAGGCAGAACTCACCACCATAACGACTGAAACTGGAGAAGTCATTCCTACCCGATTAGCCAATGCGTGGAGAGTCTGTATAGATTACCGCCGACTTAATTCCTCCACGAAGAAGGATCATTTCCCACTACCCTTCATTGATCAAATTCTTGAGAAACTAGCGGGAAATAGGTTCTTCTGCTTTCTTGACAGGTACTCCGGTTATAACCAGGTGGCAATCCATCCTGAGGACCAAGAAAAGACCACGTTCACCTGCCCCTTCGGAACGTACGCTTTTCGAAGGATGCCTTTCGGTCTTTGCAATGCACCTGCTACCTTTCAGCGGTGCATGCTTGCCATATTCTCAGATATGGTAGGTGATTTCCTGGAAGTCTTCATGGATGACTTTTCAGTCTTTGGAGAATCTTTTGATGATTGCCTCCAACACTTGGTCCAGATACTCAGGCGATGCATTGAGGTGAACTTGGTTCTTTCCTGGGAAAAGAGCCATTTCATGGTGCCTGAGGGAATTGTCCTGGGACATCTAATTTCAGAAAAAGGCATCCAGGTGGATCGAGCTAAGGTGGATCTGATATCTCGCCTTCCTATGCCTGGCTCTATCAGGGACATCCGTTCTTTTTTAGGGCACGTCAGTTTTTACCGCCGTTTCATTCCAGATTTCTCGAAAATCGCGCATCCCTTGACTTCTCTTCTCTCTAAGGATGTACCCTTTGAAATCTCCAAGGAATGCACACTAGCCTTTGAAAACCTACGTGACCGAGTCACCCAGGCACCTATCCTACAATCCCCTGATTGGTCTCAACCCTTTGAGATCATGTGCGATGCATCTGATTTCGCTGTAGGAGTAGTCCTGGGGCAGAAAGCTGACGGGAAACCCGTGGTCATCTACTACGCTAGCAAGACACTTGATGAGGCTCAGCGTAACTATACGGTTACGGAAAAAGAGCTGCTAGCCGTAGTATTTGCCCTTGAAAAATTTCGATCGTATCTTCTGGGTTCCCATGTCATCATTTACTCGGATCACATGGCTGTAAGGCATCTCCTTGCCAAGAAGGACGCGAAGCCCCGACTAATCCGTTGGATCTTGCTGTTGCAAGAATTCGATCTTGAGATTCGCGACAAGGCGGGAAGGCAGAATGTGGTAGCCGACCATCTGTCCCGTCTTCCTTCTGAGATCATCGACCCTTCTGGACCCATCACGGAACATTTTCCTGATGAGCACCTGCTTTCTGTTGGTACTAAACTTCCATGGTTTACTGACATAGTAAACTACTTGGCATCTCATCAGACACCGTCTGATTGGCCGAAGGCCAAGAAAGACAAAATGCGTTCTGATTCCAAGTATTACATTTGGGAAGACCCGTACCTTTTCCGCATAGGTGCTGATCAAATTATTCGGAGATGAGTCCCAGAAGAGGAAATCAGCAATATCCTATCTTTCTGCCATGACCAGGCATGCGGTGGCCATTTCTCAGGGCATAAAACTGCATCCAAAGTCCTCCAGTGTGGTTTCTACTGGCCTACACTTTTCAAGGACGCATACAGTCACTGCAAGGCATGCAGTCGTTGCCAGACTTTGGGCAACATGAACCATCATGACATGATGCCCTTGCAGCCGATTCTCGTATGCGAAATCTTCGATGTATGGGGGATTAATTTTATCGGCCCCTTTCCTGTTTCGGATGGTTTCGAGTATATTCTGCTTGCGGTGGACTACGTGTCCAAATGGATCGAAGCCATACCGACCCGAACCTGCAATCACAAGATTGTTCTTAAGTTCATACATCAAAACATTTTCTCAAGGTTCGGGATTCCCCATGCTATAATCTCTGATGGGGGGACCCATTTTACAAATGCTCAGTTTAGGTCACTAATGGCCAAATTTGGGGTGTCTCACCGAATCTCTGCTCCTTACCACCCCCAAACAAATGGCCTAGCTGAGCTGTCAAATCGGGAGATCAAGAAAATCCTACAAGTCACTGTTCGGCCTGACAGGAAGGACTAGTCGTCCCGACTTCCGGAAGCATTGTGGGCCTATAGGACCACCCACAAGACCCAATTGGGCATGTCTCCCTTTAGACTGGTATACGGAAAGGCATGTCACCTTCCTGTAGAGCTGGAGCATAAAGCCTATTGGGCAGTACGGAATTGTAATCTAGATCTTTCCAAGGCTGGAACCCACAGAAAACTCCAAATCAGCGAGATCGATGAATTACGCCTAGACGCGTACGAGAACTCGCGAATCTACAAGGAGCGGGTTAAAGCCTTCCACGACAAGCACATCTCGAGAAAGATCTTTCATCCTGGTCAAAAGGTCCTACTCTTTGATGCCCGACTTAAACTTTTCCCGGGGAAACTAAGGTCCAAGTGGGTCGGACCATATCTAGTCCGACAGGTCTTTGGAAATGGAGCAATTGAAATCAGTCCACTCAGCCACGATTCCGAACCTTTCATCGTGAGCGGTCAGAGACTCAAACCGTTCATTGATGTGACTTCTACTGATTTGGCTGAGTCATCTCTCATCCTCCATTCTCCGTGAGCTTACTGCGCCCAGCCGATGGCGTAAAACTCAACGCTTAACGGGAGGTAGCCCATCATTCCTTGAAAATCTAAAACCTTTTTCTGACACCATTGTGCACTTAAGGTTCACCCTTTAAGACAGCCGACTCCACCTCAGATGCTTACATCTGAGATTAGAAATCGTCCGCAGAATTCATCCTGACCCATTCACTCACAAAAATATCTGTCTTAAGGAATAAATTAAGTAAATAAAAACCCCTAAATCACAATGAGGACATTGCAAGTCTTAGGCAAGGGGGGGTATAAGTGCAAAACTTGTAGAAAAAAAAAGGTTTTAAACAAAAAATTCACATATGCCAAAAACACCATAAAAATTAAAAATTTTTCAAAATAAAAAGAATAAGAGGAGAAAGGAAATTTTGTGGAGAAACAAAATGAAAAGGAGCACAAAAAGATGAAAGAAAAGAGTAATAGTCATTAGTAAGAAGCTAAGGAATTAACCTTAGTCTAGACCATTTTTCAAGAAAAGAAATGAAAAGTGCTTGGTAAGATTAGTAAGAACGCAAACCTTAGGCATTCTTGATAGACTCTTAGTACCCATTAAGATCTAGACAATCCTCAAGAGGTTGAGGAAAATGAAAAGCTTAAGTACGAGGTCCAAGGCTTAGGGAGTATTTGACCTCGCTAACTAACTTCTGGTTTACGGGACTCAGTAACCTAAGTACCCTAACCTCACACACTGCCTGGTTCAGTAAGCATAAAAAAAAAAAATCAAAATCATGCAGAAGCGTCATTCTGAAAAGTACACCTAGAATAGGAGCAGCCGATCAACACAAGTTGATTTGGACGAGTTCCCAGCGCATAGAGGTGGGAAATCCCCTCAAAGATGCGTAACAAAATATCATCTCCTTGGTGCTTGTCTCTTAGGATATTCACATATCATACTGGGGGCATGTAAGCACCCTGCTGGTTCAGATTCCATGGATGGCATTATCATGAAGTGTCAACTGCCAGGGTCTGAACGTGGCCACAGAACACCATGGATGGGATTATCTCGAAATCTCAATAGCCAGGGTTCTGGGGGTTGCCATGGGCGGTGCTATCTCGAAGCATCGATCGCCAGGAACCCTTGAGGATTGATGATGGGAGCCATGAATCTGATACAAATCGTGTTGAAAAGCCAATCCTAGGCTAGAACTAAAAAGAAAAAAGAGAGAGAAAACTCTCCAAATAGAAAAACTTTCTATCTCTCTCTTATAAAACGCACTGCGAATTGAACCAGGGCTAAAATCATTTCAAGCACGGGTGCTTTAACTACAAAGTCCAATAAACCTTAGGTTAGTTCTTGTGGGTCTTAAAAACCTTTGCTAAGGACTGAGGCTGAGGTTAGACAGATTTGGATCTTGATTGGTACTAGAGTACCTTTTAAGCCTATGGTCAGCATTCTAACCTAATCTAGGTTCAAAAGAAAAGGCACTTACCTGAAGTTGTTAAGAATATCATGGTCTAGAACAAAGGTTAAAACCTTAAGTTTTTGCTAAGGGACTAGCAAAAGCTAGGCATGGGGGTGTGATGAGAACCTCGTCACAAACCCTAAACTAGCACCATTTAACCCTAATATGCAAGAAAAAGCTCCTACATAACTCTAGAAAGGCTTGGCTCAGAGAGATTCTGAGTTTGCAAAGAAAATAGGAACTAAGGGGTAAAAATGCAATTTCACCAATCCGATCTGAAAATAGGGTAACTCAGGGTCCAAACATAGGTCAAAACAACCTAATAAGAAGAAAAATGGGATGAGATGACTCAATAAGGGCTATAGCAACTCCAAGGAATTAAATGACATCCTGTAACCCTAAAAACAAACCCACTTCAATTCACGTGGTTCGAGGCAAGTTAAAAATTAAATAAACCCTCTAAAATTCATAGAAAAATAATCTCTAGGGTTTAGGACTTTCAATTTGGCCTTAGGAACCCATTTTGACCTACATTGAGAACCATGCCCAATTAACAACTTAATTTGGTTTTTTGCGTAAATTGACCAGTCGAACAAGGGTTAATCTAGAAATGAAATTCACCATCAGAATTCTTAGGTCCTAATTAGTCATGTATAAAAACTTGGGCCTAAGAAGAAACCTTCTTGACCAACTTTACACTTTGGTCCTCATATATTTACTTTTTGGCCCTCAACTTTTGAACCCTCACATTCTGGCCCCTAACTCTCCTTCGTTCTTTGCGTTCGGGTCCCTCCTGCAAAACCTGAGCAGCGCCATGCTCCGGCGACCTTGCGCGGAGCATGGCGCCGCGCAGGGTGAGGGAGGGGCCCTGGCAAGTCAATGGGGGGTACCCTGCGTCGTCAGCCACCGCAGGGACACCCCCCTGAGCGCTCCACCCACCCATACCGGCCGTGCAAACGCACGGACAGTATGGGTCTCCACTTCCGACGTCCTCCAGCGAGGGAGACACGTCGTCTCCCTCCGCCCTCCTCTCTGATTCTGCCCCTATAAATACCCTCGTCGCTCCGCCGTTCTTCCCAGCTCGGATTTGACGGAGACACCCCCCTCAATTCCTCCCTTCTCACTCCGACAGACGCCCCCTTGCTCTGGCGGTTTCTCCTCCTCCTCCTCGTCGCCCTGCCGCACTACCAGCAGCAGGGTTACCTTCCCTCGATCTTTCCGCGTCACGCCGCACCCAGCTGGCGCCTCTTCGGCCCTCTCCTCGCCGCCGCCCCTTCCTCTGGGCAATTTCTTCTCCGGCGACAGTCGATACGACTGTCGCCTGCGCCAACCCCTCTTCGTCCAGCTTAGTAGGTAAACTTCTCCTCTTCCTCCCCTCTTTCTTTTCCATACTGAAAGCCCTTACTGTAGCCACCGATTTCCCACCGATCACCCTCACCTTCTCCACCTCCAGCCAAACTCCGACGAACCGCTCCCATCGCTCCAGCACCCCACACGGCTCGCCGACCTGTGCATAACCTCCGCCTCCTCACCCTGATCAGCCTCCGCCCTTCCACTTCCCGCCACTCGCCCTCTGCAGACCCCTCGAACAAACCCATTTCCCGCGCTGCAGTTTGACCTAGGGCGGCCCTCATGCTCCGCCTCGCCGCCTGCTAGACCCCCCACCACCTTCGCCGTGCCACGGCGAAGGTTCTCCGTGTATCTGATTAGGACGAGAGGCCATTCCTCTGTGGACAGGTATCTCGACCGCCGTCGCCATTGCTGCGTTGAAGAACCACCTTCAACCTGCAGCTCCAGGTGCGCCTCGCCCAGGTCCGACTCCCAGGCTGTGCGGGGCATCTCCGCGAAGAGTCCCAGGCTCGCAGCTGGGGCGAAGGCCTCACGTGAAGCCGCGATTGCCAGCTGCCTCCTCCGCTGCAGGAGCTCAATTGGGGTGGGACATTTAGTCCCACCTCGGAAACGTTGAGAGGCACGTAGGTGCTTAAAGGCAAAAAGTGCCTTAAGCTGTTCGCCTCCTGATCACGGGGTGAGGTCCCTCTCACTCGCCCGACTACCCGGCCTCGTCCGCGCTCACGCCCCGCGGACCTGGCCCGACCCGATTAGCCCGACCTGCACTCCTCGCCCACCACCGCATGCCGGTGGGCCTGGACCCGGGCGCGACCTGCGTACCCGATTAACCGGTTGCTCTGGGAGAGATTTCCTTAGTGTGAATTCTGAGAGAAAGAGACGCGGGGGGAGGGTAGAGTAGGTTTTTGCCCTGACTTAAACCGTGAGTGTGCAGGCACAGGTGAAGAAGGAGAAGGAGACACACTGTAGCAGCAGCAGTTTAAGTTGTCTGATTGAAAAATCAGACGACGTCCTGAAGACAAAGAGAAGAAGAAGAAAAGAAGGACAGAACCGCAACCAAGAAAAAAAAAAAAGAAGAGGAAAGCAGCGAGCACTTAGTAGCTGCAGAACAGGAAGAGAAGACAAGAAGCAGAGAAGCAAGAAGAAAAGAAGAACACGAGGACAAAGAAGAAAAAGAAAATCTGAAGAACAAGAAGGAAGACCAAGAAGAAAAAGAAAGAGAAGAGAAGAAAGCACAGGTGAAGAACAACCAAAAAGACAAGAAGAAGAAAGAAGAGAAGAAGAAGAAGCAAAATTTTCCCTTCTCTCTCTCTATATATATTTTTGTAATAGAAACTTTGTACCTCTTAGAATACAACTTGCTCCCTGAGTTCGACCTCGGGAACTCTTTTATTTTCCAAGTAAAAAAATATATCTATAATAATGGCAATAACTAGCTGTACTACAATGCTATTTTATAACAAAAGCTAGTCACAACGCCGTTATCACCCGCTCCTTAGTGCGTGCCTGCCTGAGTACGATCCCGCATCACGCACGGGCGTGCTATAGTGTTTGGGGCGGATTGGGAGCATGCGACTGTTCAATCGCAATTGAGTGGTCAATCGCGCCCGCTCGCCCGCACCACTCGCCCACTCACGAGGAATCGATCACGCGCCGCTTGCTCGCGATAGAGCTCTCGCCTGCTGCGTTGCGTCGTCCAGATGGTTGCGTGGATGAAATCAGGCGCGTGCATCCACAACCATGGGATGCGCATCCAGCAGCAGAGAAGCAGCACTTTGATTGAAGAAGAGAAGGTGCGGCAGGTGCTTCGGCTGGTTGGGTGGCTGAGATGGCGCCACGTGGCACGATTTGAGCCGTCCATCTTCTAGATGATGTAGATGGTTCCACGGTTGTCGGATTGAGTAAATTTTCACGCCGTTAGGCTGCGATCGTCGATCCGAATCCATCCGTGCAGTCGGATTTGTTGTTTGAAGTGTGGATTCACACTATCTTGGCCCTTGATCTTCTAGGGTTCCCCGGTGACTAACTGATGCTACAGATGTCTGATTAGGGCGATCTTGGAGTCGTTGAACTCCAATCGTCGTCCTAATCACATCTGTATGGTTGGATCTTCGATCCGAGGCCCCGATAAAAGTTTGCCCTGTTCATGAACATAAAAGGAGACAATTAACCTCCATTTTATTCAAACTACTCTAAATGCAAGATGATGCATGTTATGCAATATTTATAGTATGCAATGCAATCCTATGTTTAAGAACATGCATAAATAGACATCTTAAGTAGTGTAAACATGTTTACATTAGTAATCGGGTCGGGTGCCAGGTCCGCATAGCGTGGGCACGGACGAGGCGTGAGTGGGTGAGGGGACCTCACCCCGTGTGACGAAGGCGATAAGCCTCTGTCACTTTTTCAATTTATGTACAGCGGGGCGCTCGAAAATGCCCGAGGTGGGACTAAAGTTCCCACCTCACAGTCGCACGCCTGCAGCAGATAGCGTGAGCAATCGCCGCTTCAGCAAAGGCCTCTGATGCCAATTGAAGACATGGAGCTGTGCGCGGAAGTATTCCACACCACCTGGGACTGCTAGCCTAGAGCCGAGAGGTCTAGACGAAGCTTACGAGCTTGCTCCAAGCTCGATGTCAATGGCGGCGCCCTCCAAACCTGAAATCACGCAAACGGCCTCGTGGCCACGTGAGAATGCTCAGGAGGCTTCGCTGAAGCATGGCGAAGGTGGCTCGGGGGGTCAGCATGGAGTGAAGGCGCCCGTGTGAGTGTGCCTAGGGCACACTGTGTGCGTGCAGGTGGGTTTGTTCGGGGGAAGGAGACAGTGGGTATGGCGGTTAATGGAAGGTCGCAAGATGATCAGTGTACTATGGCGGAGGTGGTGAGGTGTGTGGAGGTGTGCAGCAGTGGAGGCACCTCTCCGGTGGGTGGCCAGAGATGGAAAAGATGGTGGTGGTCTGCGGTTGTTGAGGGGTCGGAAATAGCAATAAAGATAGGGGAAATAAAGAGGAGGGGGAGAGGAACTTAGCTGGCAGGTCAGGAGTGAACGGAGGAGGCATAGGTGGCGAGTGGCTGGTACTGCCATCGCCGGAGATGAAGGCACCCAGGGGGAAGAGACGACGATGAGGAAGAGGGGTTTGAGTGCACCCACTGGTACGGCGTGACGTGGCGGAAGACGTCGGAGGTGGCTCTGCCACTGGTACTATGGCAGAGCGACGAGAGAGGAGGGGGAAAGTCGTCGGAAGCTCTGGGCGAATGGCCGGAGTTGGGAGGAGATGAATTGGAGGGGTAGCTCAGACCAAATGGAGCTTGAAGGATGCGACAGTGTGCCGCTCCTTAAATAGGTGAAGGTCGGTCGGGAGGCGTGTGAAACCGGCAGGAAAAATCTCGCCAGAGGTATGGCAAACGGAGACCCATACCTCTCGCGCGTTCGCACGAGAGGTATGGTGGTCTTTATGGCATGGGGGTTGGCCCATGCGGTAGGGGGCTCCGTAGGGAGCTCCCCTTTTAAATCTGGGGCTGGCTCCCCATGCAGGCGCGGTGCCATCCTCCTCGCAAAGTAGCCGGAGGTATGGCCTGCTGCTGCAGGTGGCAGAAGGATCGGAGTGAAGAAGAAGATGAGAAATTGAGGGGGGTAAATGCAAGAGTTTCAAAAAGTTAAGGGTCAGAAAGTAATTTTGAGGACCAAATTGCAAGGTGGGTTAAGACGACCTTTCCTTAGGTCCAAATTTTGGTATCAACTTAATTTGGACCTAAGGAATCCAATGGTGAAGTTGGATTTTAGGTTTAACCATGTTTGATTGGATATTTTGCACAAAAACCTAAATTAGGTCAAAAATTAGGTATGGACCCAATCTAGGTCAAAACAGGTTCCAAAGACCAAATTGAAGGTTTTAAATCCTAGGGGATATTTTTCCATGAATTTTAGAGGATTTAGTTGATTTTTATCTTTCCTGAAACATTATGAATTAAAGTGGATTTATTTTAGGGTTACAGAATGTCATTTGATTTCCAGATTTTGTCATAGCTCTTTCCTGACCAAACCATCTCACTTTTTCCTTTATTAGGTTCACTTGACCTATGTCAGACCCTTAGAAATCCTGTTCATGTACTGCAATGGTAAAATTACAATTTTACCCCTTGTATCATGTTTTATTGTCAGATTAATAATTCCCTGAATTAGGCCTTCCCTTAAGTTATGTAGGAGCTTTGTTCATTTTATTAGGTTAAAATGTGTTAGTTAGGGTTTATGATGAGGTTCTCATCATACCCCCATGCCTAGCTTTTGCTAGTCCCTTAGCAAGATTTTAAGGTTTTAACCTCTATTCTAGACCATGAGTTGCTTTCACTAATTTTTGATGAGTGCTTTTTCTTCTCTTGTCTCTTTGATTAGGTCAGAATACCAATTAATGGGCCTAAAGGTACTCTAGTACCAACCAAGATCCAGACCTGTCTTGCCTTAGCCTTGGTCTTTAGCAAAGGTTTTTAAGGCTTACTTGAACTACCCTAAGGTTTATTGGACTCCATGGCTAAAGCACCTGTGCTTGAGACGTTTTTAGCCTTGGTTCAGTTTGCAGTGCATTTTGTAAGAGAGAGACAGGGTTTATTTGTTTGGAGAGCTTTCTCTCTCTTTTCTTTTTAATTCTAGCTTAGGATTGGCTTCACAACATGGTCTGTATTGGATTCCTCGTCCCCATCATCAATCCTCAAAGGTTCCTGGCAATCGATGCTTTGAGATAGCACTGCCCATGGTATCCCCTAGAACCTTGGTTTTCAAGATTTTGAGATAATCTTGCCCATGGCATTCCATGGCCGAATTCAGATCCTGGCAATTGACATTTTGTGATAATGCCATCCATGGTATCTGAACCAGCAGAGTGCTTATATGCCCCTAGTAGGATATGTAAACATCCTAAGAGGCAAGCACTGAGGAAATGATATGTTGTTACGCATCTTCGAGGGGAATTTCCCACCTCTCTGCGCCGGGAACTCGTCCAAATCAACTTGTGTTGATTGGCCGCTCCTAATCTAGGTAGCATTTTCAGAACATTAGAAACGCTTCTGCGTGATTTTGATATTTATGCTCACTGAACCAGACTATGTGTGAATTGGGGTGCTTAGGTCACCGAATTCCGTAAACCAAAGGTCAATTAACGAGTCCGAATACTCCCTAAGCCTTAGACCTAATACTTAAGCTTTTCATTTTCCTCAACCTCTTGAGAAATATCTAGATCTTAACGGGTACTAAGAGTCTAGCCAAGAAGGCCTAAGGTTAGCGTTCTTACTAATCTTTTTGTGTTTCTTTAGCACTTTCACTTTACTTTTCTTTAATGTGGTCTAGAACTTTGGTTAATTTCTTAATTTCTTACTAATGACTATCTCTTTCTTTTTCATTTTGTGCTCATTTTTAGCATTTTACTCTTTTCCTCCTTTTGTAAAGCTCAACAAATTTCTTCCCTCCTCCCTTTTTTTGTTCTTTTTCAAAAAAATTTTTAATTTTTTTGGTGTTTTTGACATATGTGATTTTTTTGTTTGAAACCTTTTTTGTTATGAGTTTTCATTACACTTTCATAATCCCCCATGCCTAAGGTTTGCAATGTCCTCATTGTACATTAGGTGGATTTTTATTCAACTTGGTTCATGCATTAGGATAGGTATTGGGTGAGTGGATGGGTCGAGGTGACTGTTGTGGACGATTTCTAATCTCAGGCATGGGTACTTGAGGTGGAGTCGGTTGTCCTAAAGGATGAACCTAAAGTGCAAAGAAATGTCAGAAAAGGTTTCGGGTTTTTAAAGCAATGACGGGTTGCCTCCTGTTAAGCGCTGAGTTTTACGCCATCGGTTGGGCGTAATGAGCTCAGGGAGAATGGAGGGTAAAGGATGACTCAGCTAAATTTGTATTGGTCACGTCAATGAACTGTTTGAGTCTCTGACCATTCACGACGAAGGGCTCATAATCGTGGCTGAGTAGACTGATCTCGACAACTCCATTTCCAAAGATTTTCCGGACTAGATATGGTCTGACCCACTTGGATTGCAGTTTTCCAGGGAACAGTTTTAGTCGGGCATCGAAGAGTAGGACCTTCTGACCAGGGTGAAAGATCTTTCTATATATGTGCTTGTCATGAAAGGCTTTAACCTGCTCTTTATAGATTCGCGAGTTTTCATACGCATCAAGGCGTAATTATCAATCTTTCTTATCCGAAGATTTCTGTGGGTTTCAATCTTAGAAAGATCTAGGTTACAGTTCCGTACTGTCCAATAGCCTTTATGCTCCAGTTCGATGGGAAGGTGACACACCTTCCCGTACACCAGTCTAAAAGGAGACATGCCTAATTGGGTCTTGTGGGCAGTCCTATAAGCCCACAAAGCTTCTGAAAGTCAGCATGACCAGTCCTTCTTGTCAGGTCGAACAGTAACCTGAAGGATTTTCTTGATCTCTCGATTTGATAGCTCAGCTAGACCATTAGTCTGGGGGTGATAAGGAGTAGAGATTCGGTGCGACACCCCGTATTTGGTCATCAGTGACCTGAACTGAGCGTTGGTGAAATGGGTCCCTCCATCAGAAATGATTGCTCGCAGAATCCCAAACCGTGAGAAGATATTCTGGTGAATGAATTTGATAATGATCTTGTGATCACTAGTTCGGGTCGGAATGGCTTCGATCCATTTGGACACGTAGTCAACATCGAGTAAAATGTACTTGAAGTCGTCGGAGATAGGGAAGGGGCCCATAAAATCAATCCCCCAAATATCAAAAATCTCTCATACGAGAATTGGCTGTAAAGGCATCATGTCGCGATGGCTCATGTTGCCCAAAGTTTGGCAACGGCTGCATGTCTTACAGTGATTGTATGCATCCTTGAAGATAGTGGGCCAGTAAAAGCTACACTGGAGGATTTTTGATGCGGTTTTATGCCCAGAAAAATGGCCACCGCATGCCTGGTTATGGCAGAAAGAGAGTATGTCATTGACTTTGACCTCTGGGACACATCGCCGGATAATTTGGTTAGCACCAATGCGGAACAAGTACTGGTCTTCCCAAATGTAATATTTGGCATCAGAGCGCAATTTATCTTTCTTGGCCTTCGGCCAATCAGACGGGATTTGATGTGATGTCAAATAGTTTACTATATCAGCAAACCATGGAAGCCCTGTACCAATAGTCAAGAGGTGCTCATCAGGAAAATGCTCCGTGGTGGGTCCAGAAGGGTCGATGATCTCAGAAGGAAGGTGGGACAAGTGGTCAGCTACCACATTCTATCTTCCCGCTTTGTTGCGAATCTCGAGGTCAAATTCTTGAAACAGCAAGATCCATCGGATTAATCGAGGTTTCCCGTCCTTCTTTGCAAGGAGATGCTCATAGCTATGTGATCTGAGTAGATAATAACATGGGAACCCAGGAGATAAGACCTGAATTTTTCAAGGGCAAATACTATAGCTAGTAGCTCTTTCTCCGTAACCGTGTAGTTACGTTGAGTCTCATCAAGTTTCATGCTAGCGTAGTAGATGACCATGGGTTTCCCATCAATCTTTTGCCCCAAAACCGCTCCTACAGCGAAGTTAGATGCATCACACATGATCTCAAAGGGTTGAGACCAATCAGGGGACTGTAGGATCGGGGCTTGAGTAACTCGGTCATGAAGGATCTCAAAAGCTTGAGTGCATTCCTTGGAAATCTCAAAAGGTACATCCTTGGAGAGAAGAGTGGTTAGGGGGTGTGCGATTTTTGAGAAATCAAGGATGAATCGACGGTAAAAATCGATGTGCCCCAGAAAAGATCGGATGTCCCTAATCAAGTTAGGCATAGGGAGTTTGGAAATCAAGTTAACCTTAGCTCGATCCACTTGGATGCCCCTCTCAGAAATCAAATGTCCCAGGACGATCCCCTCAGGCACCATAAAGTGGCTCTTTTCCGAGGAAAGAACCAGATTTACGTCAATGCATCGCCTGAGTATATGAACCAAGTGCTGGAGGCAATCGTCAAATGATGCCCCGAAAACTGAGAAGTCATCCATGAAGACTTCCAGATAGTCACCTACCATATCAGAGAATATGGCAAGCATGGACCACTGAAAAGTCGCGGGTGCATTGCAAAGACCGAAAAGCATCCTTCGAAATTCGTATGTCTCGAAGGGGCATGTGAACGTGGTCTTTTCTTGGTCTTTTGGATGAATCGCCACTTGGTTGTAACCAGAGTACCCATCCAGAAAGCAGAAGAATCTATTTTCCTCTAGTTTTTCGAGGATCTGATCAATAAACGGTAGTGGGAAATGATCCTTCTTCATGGAGGAATTGAGTCTTTGGTAATCTATGCAGACTCTCCACGAGTTGGCTATACGAGTAGGTATGACTTCTCCAGTTTCAGTCGTGATGGTGGTGAGCCCTGCCTTCTTAGGCACAACCTAGATTGGGCTCACCCAGCGACTGTCGAAGATCGGGTAGATGATCCTTGCATCTAACCAGTTAATGATCTCCTTTTTCACGACCTCCTACAGATTAGGGTTCAGACGTCTCTGCATCTCACGTGAAGGTCGTGCGCCCTCTTTTGAATAGATGTGGTGAGTGCAATAAGAGGGACTTATACTAGTCAAATCATCGATAGTCCAACCAATGGCTCTACGATGTTGCTGGAGAACAGTAATCAGACAAGATTACTAATTAGGGGTGAGTCTGGAGTTTATAATCACAGGAAGTGTCTGATTGGAACCCAAAAATACATATTTCAGATGATCTGGAAGGGGTTTGAGTTCCAAAATGAGATTATCAGCAACAGCAGGTGGGTCTGAGTGGGTGTGAGGAACAAGGGTAGGAGTTATGGATTTGTTTAGATCAAGTTCTGGCTCCTCTAATTGCTGTTTTAGATCTTCTTGTGGTTGATTGGGGATAATCATGTTGTCCTCAATTTACGGTTCATCAACCACGGCTCTGATATCACAAATTTGTTCTACCACACTGCAATTAATCCCTTGTTGGGCCTTAAAGATATCAATCTTGAGGGTTTGATTCCCAAATTTCAGCTCTATTTGGCTCTCTTCACAACTTATGTTGGCCCTTGCAGTGGCCAGAAAAGGTCTCCCTAGTATAATTGGTGTATCCCTTGGATTCTAAGGTGCGTCCATGTCTAGAACTATAAAATCTATTGGGAAGTAGAAATCCCACACCCTAACAATAACATCCTCGAGAACTCCCTTAGGTGACTTAATGGATCGATCAACTAATTGCAATGTCACCTTAGTCGGTTTCAGCTCAGATTCTTCAAGGTGGTTAAGCAGGGATGTGGGTATCAGGTTTATGGAGGCACCTAGGTCTAACAAAGCTTTATCAAATTGGGTTCACCAAGCTTACAAGAAATCAGGGGAGTGCCTGGGTCTTTTGCCTTGGGTGGGAGTTTACTCAGGATCACAGAGCTGGCTTACTCTGATAGTACAATCGGACTCCCACTCTTAGTTCGCACTTACGCTGGGGTGTACACACATTTTTCAAGAATCGTACGTAAGCTGGTACATGGTGGATTGCATCCATCAAGGGGATGTTTATTTGGACCTACTCAAAGATCTTGATCAGGTCCTCCTCAGGAGCCACAAGTTTGGTTGTCCTTTTTCCCTTGGTCAAGGCCTCGGGAAAAAGAACCTTGGTTGGTTCCTCTAGAATAGGTCTAGGTTTTTGATCTGGGATAGGGACATCCTGGATAACTATCCTAGGGTTTGGGTCACTACCAGGCTTGGAGTGGTCTGGATAAGGTGGGTCTTGGGTTACTTTACCACCACAGGTTGTTACAGAATTTAATCCTGCCTGGTTCTGGTTAGGGGTTGGTAAGATGGGTTGCTGCTGTTGATAACCTGCATAGGAGGTTGATGCTTCCATCCCGTCAAGTGATGGAACAGAAGAGGCTTGATAGATCAAGCATGCTTGGCCTGGGTTCGGTTTCATAACGCGCTGCTGGGTTGGCATGTTATTAGGGTTTGGCAGAGGTTGTGAAGGAAGAGTGCTCGGCTAGCGGGAATTTGCCATTTGGGCGAGTTGGATGCGGACATCTGTGATCTCATCCTTGTGCTGTTTTCGAATAGCCGCATTTGTTCGTTGAATGTCAGCCAGAGTTTGGAGGATGAGGGACATTTGGTCTTGGTTGGGCCAGGATGGATAAGTGGGGTTGGGCCGAGGCTGAGGCGGCTGATAAGGATGAGGGGCTTGTGGACAGGGTTGATAAGGTGGTCTTTAGGTCTGAGAATTTCCCACCCTCTGGAAATTGGGATGGTTTCTCCATCCAGGGTTGTAGGTGTTGGAAAATGGGTCATTCTGGATGGCATTGAGGTCCTCGCAGGTCTGAGGAGCCTTAGGAAAGTCGAAAAATGGGGATTAGAGTTCCCCCGGCAAGGATAGAAAGGATCAGAGGTCCCTCCGATCCTGGAGTTAGATGGGGGTGGATACGAGTCCATCCCCGAAGAAGATCGGTGGAAACTATTCTGCACAGTTTCGCTTGCGGGAGGTGGCTGTGAGAAGGAGTTCTGCGTAGAGATGGCTTGCTGCAAGTGCTGAGTCAGCTCGTCCACCTTATTCTCAATAATAGAGACCTTGTCCAACCGATTGGCCACTAGTTCCAAGTCGACAAATGCGGACAGGCCCTGCACCCCATGTGCTCCCCTAAGATTTGTCGATGCGCGGGTATTCGTCTGGTCGAATAACCCCATGGAGTCATTGTTGATGGAGTTCTCGCACATATTCTCGAGAATCTCCCACACGGTGTCCTCATGTTGACCCATGATATTCCCTCCGCAAGTTACATTGTCAAACAATCTAATATCTTCACGGAGTCCCTGGTAAAAAGACTGGACTTGTTCCCATTTAGGAACTCCGTGATGGGGGCACTTTCTCATGAGATCCAGGAATCGATCCCATGCCTCATGAAGAGGTTCTTCCGTTTACTGGGTGAAGTGAGTAATCTGATGGCGCAAAGCGTTTATCCAATCAACAAGAAAGAACTTCAAAAACTCTGATTGAAGTTCTTCCCAAGTGTTGATCGGACGGGTTTGTGTCTGATACCAATGAGTCACCTTGTCCATAAGGGAGAAAGAGAACATCTTCATGAGTAAGATATCCCAATTTTGCGCATCTGACCCAAAGGTTTGGGCCAGATGCTTAAGCTATTTGATATGCTGGAAGGGATCTTCAGAGTTAAGCCCATAGAATTTAGGTATGGCATGAATCATATTGGGCTTTAATTTAGAAGTAGGTCCTCCAGTCGGGATTCTGACTCGAGGCTCAATTGCCACTACAGCAAGATTATAGTGATCTCGCATCATGGGGTGCTGCGGTGGGTTTATGAAATTCTGGAAGAGGTCATTGAGATGCTGGAGCTGGTGCTCAAGATTATTCTCTTCTTCAATAGGCTGAGCCATGATGGAAGAAGAAGGGGAACTAGGTTCAGAATTGGAAGAAAGGTCTATGTGGAGGGGTTGTTGTACAAACAAGGGTGTCGAGACTTGGCCTCGGGGAGAGTGGATTTCTAGAGGAGGTTTCAAGGACCTCCTACCAAACATGCACTGATAGACTGGATGAGGTTAGAATGTGTTGCACCCAATCAAGACACCCAAAATATGTTGGGTGACTATAAAGGTTTGGGGCGGATGATACCCCTTGATTAGAAGGTCGTCCACCTGAGAATTACCTAGGCAGCCAGAGAGGGTGAGTCTCGCGAAGACCCCTACATGGTAGAGCACCCCCACGGGTTACAGGGTTTCCCCCACCCAACCTCTCTTGTCACTGAGATTCCAGGTAGACCAGAATGGGGACCTTGACCTCTTAAGTCTACCACTTTTAATTAAGATCAAGGTGCTTAGGGTTTCACTTGAACTTTTAAACCTTTTGTGTGCAAAAGTGGCCTAATTTAAAGGTTGGTTGATCTAAAGGATCAACTTCACCTCTTTGTTCCTGTGAGAGCTTCTTAGGTCCTTTCTTTTAGTGTTCAAGTAAATTAGGAGCCTAATTGCTTAGGGTTTCTCTTAAATAGGTCTTTTCAAACAATGGTTTAGGCACACCTCTTTTGGAATTTTCAATTCTTTGTTTAGAAGAAGATGTGTCTCTAAAACCCTAGCTTGGAATCCTAGGTTGGCTCTAGTTGGTCCAATTAGTTGCCTCAGAAATGGGTAACTAGGGCTCAAGTAAGAAGGTTTTATTCCTAGTTACCTTAAGTGGATATGTAGTTAAGATATGTTGAAATTCAAAAATAGACAACTCTGTGAATTACTAAGTATGGAAGATAGGTAACCCTAGATTGATTTTCTTTTTTTTGTATTTTTTCCTCTTTAGAATGTGAGGGGCTTAAGAGAGAGGATTGAAGGTTACCTATCCCCTGGTGTGGTTGTTGTGCTGTTGCTTGTATTTTCTTGCCCTCCTTTCCTACACAATAAAAGAGAGATTAAGTTAGTATACAATAAAAAGTTGTGATTTTGAAGCTTCTAAAATGCCCATTGCTACCTGGCAACGGTGCCAAAAACTAGTGTTGAGCTGATCACCATCAGTTTGATTTAATTTTATTACTCGAAATTTAAAATGTTCCGAGGTCGAACTCAGGGAGAAATCTTAATTTTAGAATCATAAAAATCACAATTTACAATAATATACTGTTTTACAAAAAAACCTAGAGAGAGGAAATAAAATTTTTCTTCTCTTTACTTTTCTTCTTTCTTTCTTCTTTGTTCTTCTTTCTCTTCTTCTCTCTGTCTTCGGATGTCTGATTCCATGAATCAGACGCCTTAAATGGCGTTTGCTACAATGCACGCCTTCTTCTTCTTCTTCCTTCCTTTGTCTGCTGCTGCTCTTCTTCTTCTCCTTGGCTGCAGCTCCCTCCTCTTTTCTTCTCTGGTTCTTTCTTCCTCTTCAGCTCCTGCTTCTGCACTGTGCTTCTTCCTCTTCTCTTCTTCTTCTTCTTCAGCTCCTGCTCCTCCTTTTTCTTCCTTTCCTCTTCTTCAGCTCCTGCTCCTTGGTGCGGCTAAGTCCTTGGCTGCTTCCTCTTCTCTTCTTCTGCTTCCTCTTCCTCCTTCTTCAACTTCCCTGCACAGGCATGGTTAGGCAAAAACCTACCCTTACCCTCCCCGCGTCTCTCTCTCTGTTTCTCTCTTGGGTTCGCTCTCCCAGAGCCAGCTCAGGTATACGGGTTGGGTTAACGTGCCCGGGACCAAGCCCACCGGTGTGTGGTGGTGGGTGAGGTGTGCAGGGTTAGGTAATCGAGTCGGGTGCCAGGTCTGCGTAGCGTGGGCACAGACAAGGCGTGAGTGGGCGAGGGGACCTCACCTCGTGTGACTGAGGCGATAAGCCTCTGTCATTTTTCAATTTATGTACTGCGGGGTGCTCGAAAATGCCCGAGGTGGGACTAAAGTTCCCACCTCACAATCGTGTGCCTGGCAGCAGATAGCGCGAGTGATCGCCGCTTCAGCAAAGGCCTCTGACGCCAATTGAAGACATGGGGTTGTGCGCGGAAGTATTCCGCGCCACCTGGGACTACTGGCCTGGAGCTGGGAGGTCTGGACGAAGCTTGCGAGCTTGCTCCAAGCTCGGTGCCAATGGCGACGACCCTCCGAACCTGAAATCACGCAAATGGCCTCGTGGCCATGTCAGAATGCTCAGGAGGCTTCGCCGAAGCACAGCGAAGGTGGCTCGGGGGTCAGCGTGGCGTGAAGACACCCGTGTGAGTGTGCGTAGGGCACATTGTGTGCGTGCAGATGGGTTTGTTCGGGGGAAGGAGACAGTGGGTATGGTGGTCAATGGAAGGTCGCAAGATGATCAGTGTACTGTGGCAGAGGTGGTGAGGTGTCTAGCGAGGTGTGTGGAGGTGTGAAGCGGTGGAGGCACCTCTCTGGTGGGTGGCCAGAGATGGAGAAGATGGTGGTGGTCTACGGTTGTCAAGGGGTCGGAAATAGCAATAAAGATAAGGGAAATAAAGAGGAAAGGGAGAGGAACTTAGTTGGTAGGTCAGGAGTGAATGGAGGAGGTGGAGGTGGCGAGTGGCTGGTACTGCCGTCGCCGGTGACGAAGGCACCCATGGGGAAGAGACACCGACGAGGAAGAGGAGTTTGAGGGTGCCTGCTGGTATGGCGTGATGCGGCAGAAGATGTCAGAGGTGGCTCTGCCACTGGTACTATGGCAGAGCGACGAGAGAGGAGGGGGAGAGTTGCCGGAAGCTCTGGGCGAATGGTCGGAGGTGGGAGGAGATGAATTGGAGGGGTAGCTCAGACCAAATGGAGCTTGAAGGATGCGGCAGAGTGTGCCGCTCCTTAAATAGGTGAAGGCTGGTTGGGAGGCACGCGAAAGCAGTGGGAAAATTTTTGCCGGAGGTATGGCAGATGGAGACCCATACCTCTCGCGTGTTCGCACGAGAGGTATGGCGGCCTTTAGGGCATGGGGGTCGGCCCATGCGGTAGGGCGCTTCGCAGGGAGCTCCCTTTTCAAATCTAGGGCTGGCTCTCCATACAGGCGCGGTGCCATCCTCCGCGCAAATTCGCCAGAGGTATGGCCTGCTGCTGCGGGTGGCAGAAGGACCGGAGTGAAGAAGAAGACGATAAAGTTGAGGGGGTAAACGCAAGGGTTTTAAAAAGTTAAGGGTTAGAAAGTAATTTTGAGAACCAAATTGCAAAGTGGGTCAAGATGACCTTTCCTTAGGTCTAAATTTTGGCATCAACCTAATTTGGACCTAAGAAATCCAATGGTGAAGTTGGATTTTAGGTTTGACCACGTTTGACTGGATATTTTGCTTAAAAACCCAAATTAGGTCAAAAATTAGGTATGGACCTCAATTTAGGTCAAAACTGGTTCCAAAGGCCAAATTGAAGGTTCTAAACCCTAGGAGATATTTTTCCATGAATTTTAGAGCATTTAGTTGATTTTTATCTTTCCTAGAACCTTATGAATTAAAGTGGGTTTGTTTTAGGGTTACAGAATGTCATTTAATTCCCAGATTTTGTCATAACCCTTTTCTAACCAAATCATCCCACTTTTTCCTTTATTAGGTTCACTTGACCTATGTATAGACGCTTAGAAATCCCGTTCATGCACTGTAATGGTAAAATTACAGTTTTACCCCTTGTATCTTATTTTATTCTTAGATTAACAATTTCCTGAATTAGGCCTTCTCTTAGGTTATGTAAGAGCTTTTGTTCATTTTATTAGGTCAAAATGTGCTAGTTAGAGTTCATGATGTGGTTCTCATCACCCCCTCATCATCGTTGATCTTGCACCACTGTCGTTGGATCAAGATCTAATGGCTGGGGTTCATCCCCGTCCTCAGCGCCCATGCTATCCTCGAGACTCAACCGCGCCCTTGCCTCAACGGTAGCATGTTTGGCTTGCAAAGAAGCGGTGCTGGTTTGATTCGTCCAAAGGCCTCCAATCTTCAATCAGGCACGCATGGAGCAAAAGGGTGCCAGTGCATGAAGCCAACGCACGTGCGTGAGATGTGCGTGCACCAACCCGTGCACTCGCATTACAGCTGCACATAGTAGCAGCCAACGCATGTTAGCACGCACGAGACATGGCCGCGTGATGCGCATGCCAATAGCTGTGAGAGGGCGTTGGTTAGTGTGGATCTTCAGCAACAGATGGGTGGATCTTTAGCGACGTTTACGGATGTCAGTAATTACCCACATGCGACCAAGCCCTTCATCCTCCACTATAAAAGGACCCATACCCCTCCATCCACCACCATCTCTTCCTTTCTTCCTTTCACCACCTCCAAGGCTCTAGAGAGAGCTTGTCCCAAGCCCGGGATGCTCCTCTAGAGTAGAATCAAATATTTTTCCCTCTCCTCATCCCCATTCGTGGAGCATCTTGCGGCTGTCCTCTCACCTACTTTGGGAAGTAGATCCTCGCCGCGACGCCGTCCTACCCTGCCCTCCATCCTCTAGCTCCGTCCTCATTCGTCCTGCTCCTCACCACCTTCCTCCAGGCGACGTTAGAGTGAGTCATCCTCCGAGCAACCGTCGAGGGGGATTCTCTCATCTATATCTTTCTTTTTGCTTTCGTAGTGTAATCTTTCCCGCTTTCTTAGTTACAGAAAGCATTTGCTTTAGAAATATATCTGATTGTTTCTCTCTCTCTTATATTTTACAAGTAGATTATTTAGATAAGAATTCATTGACCTAATCTCTTGCTTGCTAAAAATATCAAAAAAATTAGAAAAGACAAAAATGACAAAAACAAATAAAAGCGAAATGAGTATTTTTTAAAACCAAACGTTCATCTCCCCGAGTTCGACCCGGGGCTCACTTTTCGACTTTCGATTATAAATTTTATCTGATTGATGGATTTTCTCTCATATCGAACTACGGCGACAGGTTTTCCAAACTCCAATCCTTTTTGCATGTGAATCCAACTCATCATTTTGGTATCGTTGCTGGGGAGGCAAATGCTCTTTGGTTTTTCTCGTGTTTTCCCGCATTACTTACATATTTCTCTAACCTATCTTTCTTCTTTGATTTACTGTCTTGCAGGAACCCAATCGAGGAGCTGACGGCGGTAGATTGGAGTAAAGTGCAGGTAGAGACATTTGTAAGTTATTCCCCTCACCCACCCACTAGCTTTCCATTTCATAACCTAATAACTCAAACTCAAATCAACTTAGATGCTTGCATAAACTCTAGGATAGATTTGATTGTTTGATTGTCACTTCGCCTCACCTTACCCACTTGCATATATTAAAAAATAAAAAAAATACTCTTCTCTTGTGGGATTTAACTGAAAGCTACACACTAAACACCCACAACTTCTCATCCTAAGGTGCACAATCACATCGATTCTACCACTTAACCGGAATTTGACCTATGGATCCAGTGCACCTTAACTCAACACACAAATGAGTGAGTAGACAATTTGAATAGGTTAAACATCTTGTGTGCCTTAATCAAGTGGTGTAACAGGCCGATTGATTGAGCTGTTTGGGCCGCACCACTTAAGATAAAAGTGATTCATCGGTAGCTTGCCACTTTGGGTTGATTTTTATGGCTGAACCAGACACTCCACAATTTTTTTGATTTCTAAAGGAATACATCATCACCAGTGCTTGTAAAACTTGGAGTGTTCTACTGAACCCTGATTGAATGAACGTGAAGATTGAACTCTAAAAGCTACTGAACAAGGTTAAACACTAAAAGACACATCATCAAATAACCTTGTTTGCAAACCTTAGTTGTGCACGCACACACATTTTAACTGATCATTAAGGGCATAACCCATCTAAAGGGCCCATCACATTCCAACAGCACGATCATCCCAAGCCTAACTAAAACTGAGTAGACGTTGGCCTTAAGGATTGATTCGCTCTTTGGGGCTCAGATTGAGATTTTTTTTCGATTAATCACCTTCTACTGGTCCATCTGATGTCTAGCTAGGGGAGTAGCGTCAAACGACCGTGGCTGGGTGTACACCAGGAATCGGAGGTGCAATCCAAAGGAAGAACCTTCTCCCCAGCCCCTCCCTTTATCTGGTTGGATTGATTGGATAGAAGTAGGACAAATCATTTATAATCTCAAGATGGGTCCTGAGAGTCTGTAGGTCTTTAGGCTAACCCACTTAAGGACAGGGTTGATTGCTTGTATTGTAGGGCTCCTTTATCTCTTCTGATTTCCCTCCTATTCTACCATGTATCCTTCCACATCCTACACACATTTCCCATCCTATCCTTCTACCACCACTTATCCCCAAGATGATTACTATCCCGACTTGACTTATAATTACCTATCCATTAGCTAGGAAAACTTTGATTAGGGATATGAATCCGGACCTCAGTGTCCAGGGCCTAACTTGGACAACAAGACTATGATTACTATTCTTCGTAGAGCTACAATGATTATAGATCTCAACCCTTTGCTGATCAAACTAACCCGATCTATAATCAAGAAGGATATGTTGACTATAACACCTACCCTCCCCAGAATTATGTTGAACATAGGCCACCTCTATTCTTTGAACAACCCAACATGACCTACCATTAAGGAGGGACCCAAGAACCTCGATATCTTGACTCCTCTAGAATGAACCCAAACCCACCCAACCCTGAACCGAACCATTCGATTTAGGTGAATCAGGTCTAAGACAGGGTGTTAGCTAACTTGAGAAACACCATCCAATCTTTAGAGGCTCCGCCAACACCATGCACTGAAGCATTGGAGCCTATGATAAAAATGATTGATGAGCTGAATAGCTCTTTATTGGATTTGCTCCAAAATGTTAGGGATAAGGGCTTGGGTGAGTTTCTACTTGGAAAATTGTTGAGATTGAGGATGAAATTTATGGTTACCTTAGTCCAATCTTGGGATGATTCTTAAGATGAACCTCCTTCAGGAAAGCCAATGTCTAAACTCGCTCAGGCGCCTGTTGGGGGGGATACATTTTTTGAGATGGGAGATGACTGGGTTGGGTTAAAGCAACCAATTGAGGATGAACTGATTGCCTTACGCAAGATCCCAGAGCCAGGGAATGACGAAAAATATGTCTTCATGGACCATGAAATGACATATGATTTTGAGACATATATAAATGAGAATCAAGAATTCTTTAATTTTGAGGAGGGGGAATTTTTAGGTGAAGTCTCACTTGAGCTTAAGGAAGATGATTTTAATGAGACAAATGAGCCTGAGGAATCTGATGAACAATTTGATAGCCTGATTATTGAAGATTGTGATCTGGTCGGGGCTAACTTGGAGGATCCAAATCCTCATTTACTAGAAGATTTAATCAATTGCCCTATTCTTCAACCACACCCCTAAGAGCTGAATGGTCATACTTTTGAGATCATTATGCTTAAGTCAATTCTGATTCAGCCACAATTTTCATACTTGGGTAAATCATATGGGGTGAATGATATGCTAGAGGTCTCGGAGCTTGAGCACTTGATGTTGGAAGATAGGAATTTGGAAGTGAGGATTGGGGAAGTTAACTTCAGGGAAAGTAGGATTTTGGATCTAAGGGTTCCTATTGACTTGAAACTACCTACTTTCTATAAGGACTCTTATGATGTGCAACCCAAGCATAACATAATTGATTATATTTTTGAGCCAAATTCCACATGGACAAATAGGCATAGTGATTTAGAATTACCCATTGTTCGACACTTTAGTCTTGGGTTGCACACCACCAAATCGTAGGCCCAGCCCTGTAAATACAACAACCTTTGATTTTGGGTGATTTTCATCTAGAACCTTAGAACTACTTGACCCTGGGGCGTGGGTCTGCACCACAACTTAGTCCACATTTGTGGACATCTTCTGCTGGCGGGTTTGAAGATTAATCTTTTGATTTGATTTTGACCTGCACTTGTGAATTCTCAAATTCTTCTTTGTATGTATATTATGCCTAGCTGAAAGCATTAAACTTAGCGCGTGTGTATACTCTCTTCTCTCTGCGGAGTTGACCGGATTTTCATGAAATTCAGGTGATATTCTGTTTACTCTAACCTTTTCATGTCTTTATTTTTACAATGAGAACATTGCATCATTTAGGCATGGGGGGTGGATACTAATTCCTGAAATCATTTTGTTAACTCTATGGAAATTATTTTATTTTATTCTCTTAAAAAAAAGACAAAACAAAAAAAAGAAAGAAATTATGAGAAGAGAACTTAGGCTTTTGGAAGTTATTAACTTTAGGAAATGATACGATAAGACCTAAGTGCTTAGACTCTTCAGGTCTTCGGGCTTAATCAGCTCGGGTGTCTACTCGAATGTTGACTTGGTCTCAAGTCCTCGCCAAGTCAATTTTATTTTAATTTGGTAAATAAATTGGGGTGATAAGTACGCGACTTATCAACCCACCTTCTGATTTGAGGGGACTTTAATCCTAAGCATCTACACACTATTTGCATTAACTCACTTTTCGGCAGTTTCTTTGGAAATTGGGTAGCTAATGAACTTTCTACGGTAGTATGGCTAGCAAGTTGTCGTGGGTAATGATTGCACAGCAATCATAGGTCTTAATTGACTTAAATTAGGCTAGGATTTAGCATAAGTTAGGGTAATTCAAGGATGCATAAGCATTATTTGCATCTTTACTACTTTACTTTAGCTATGCATAAAATAATGTTATAATGTGTTGATTAAGTGCATTATATCAATTGCAGGCAATAAGTTGATCAGGAGCTGGATCTGGAGCAGGATCTGAAGCTGGATCAGGAATAACGGGAGTTGCAGCAAAGCTGGAGCAGAAGGCTTAGATTAAATGTAGGAATAATGATGTAAGGGAGTTAAAGGTTTGCTATTCTATTAGGTAGGAATAAAATAGTAAAATGTGAAGAGCTTAGGTCCATCCTAGCCTTAGGATAGCCTAAAGACTTCCCCAAGCCTTAGTCACCCTTAGATTAGGTCATAACACCCTAGGAAGCCCTAAAACCCTAGTTCCAACCCTTATTTGGACGTTTAGATAAGTTATAGGATGTCCAAAACCCTTAGCCAACTCCCGCACACCTCAAACCCACTTTTGCAGTGTTATTGGACGTCTAGATACTTTGTTAGATGTCCAATTTCTGCAGAATACCCAAAATAGAACCTCGATTTCCCCCTAACTCAGATTGGACGTCAGAACTAAAGTTTGGACTTCTGATTTTTGAGTATAAGTCGTCTGATCACATTTTTGGATGTCTGGTACTGGTCTCCAGTCCCTATTTTGAGATTCAAGCCTTGATCTTGGATCTCTAACTCCCTAGACCTATTCCCAATCCCATAGGAACCTAAATTAAGGTTTCCTAACCCTAGTACATCACCTCTAGACCTACCTAAGGACCTAATTAGGTCCTCACCAAACCCAATTGACTTAAATCAAAGTCAATTACCTTCACCTAAGTCAATTGGACTCATTGAGTCCAATTGAGTTTAGATCTCAACCCACACAAGTTCAATTGGACTTAGTGAGAGTTCAATTGACCTAAACCCAACCTAATTGAGTTATTTCACTCTCAATTAGGTTCACACTCACCCAATTAAACTTGGGTTAAGTTTAATTGAAAATTCCCCTTAGCAATTAGGGTTTGTAACCTTAATACAAGACATACTCCTACTTAAATCCCTTAGGACCTAACCTAAACCACCTAGCCACATAGAGCACGACCACACACACACACCCATTCACGCACACACACTTCTCTAGAGTTCTCTAGAACTCTCGTGAAGTGGCGCCACCTCTTGGTTGCCAAATTTAGCAACCAAGAGGCATTCAAAATGAGATCCACAATTTTTGGATCTCATAACCATATGGCCAGCCACTCTTGGACTCTCTCTAGAGAGTTCCACACCTCTCTAGAGAGAAGCCCTTGGGTCTATAAAAAGACCCAATGGGTGGCCATTTGCACCCATTCACATTCTGGGCACCACTCACTTCATTGGCTCCATGCATGCTCACCTCCACTTAGGTTAGCCACTCCACCTCCACGAGCTCATCACCACCATGAAGGACACCATGCCAGGATGTTGGATCACTCCACTCTCTCTCCAAGGGTTGGCCTAAGCTCCATTGGCCACCCCTCATTCTCCTCCCGACCATTCCAAGGTCATCGAGGACCACCCCTGAATGTCCTTTTGTTCTGCTAGATTTAGATTATGCTCTTCATAGTCTTACTACTTTTTATTACTGCTTAGTAGCGTAGTCTTTATTCTCCCCCAATGATGCATGTAAAATCCCCCCATAGATTCTTGTATGCAATCATTTTCTGGTAGCTAGATTTACATTATAAGCATTTCTGTATAAGCTTTCCTCTACAATTCTTGTGCAAACAACGCTCCCATGGAATGAATGAAAAATGCTTAAATATATATACATATATCTCTATGTTGTGAAATTACCATGAGCTTATTGATTGCTATCATATTTGCGTGATTCAAGTTGCATGTTTTTCAATTATTTATTTATTTTGCAACGAGCATGTCATTTCCCGAGAATATAGAGAATCTAACAATGGACGCATTCTCCGTAAATAGTCACCACCTTACTAGAATCGTGCACATAGAAACTCACACATTCACCTTTGTGATTTATTTAACGCACGCGCACGTAATCCGAGTTCATAATAGAAGTGGTGAAATCTTAATCAGGAGATTGGAAACTGGCATGCATTTTTAAACAGAGTAGAGATGTATAAGATCGAATTCAAACATAAAGCAAACGCCTCCCAGAGACGAACGACTGGGACTCAAGTCTCGTAATTGTTATAAACTTATTTTTGATGAACGTTTTTGTGCAACTATACTACGATTCCGACGACTTTCAAAATGCACGAAAATAGCTTTCCGTCAAGTAACAACCCATTGACCGGTTGTCCAGAGCCCAGCTACTTAACTATACTCATTCTACTGCTTTTAGGTAAATCTTAGATCAGGGAAGCCACCTACTTAAGAAAAAAATGATACTAAAAAATAAAAGAAAAAAAATAAAAAAATAGGAAAAGGAGAAAATAAATAAAATCACACTTCACCGCATGAGTATGGCTGTTAAGTTGCCGTGGGTAATAGCCCATTGGCTGGTTGTTTAAAGTTGAGCTCACAAAAATGCACAGATAATTCCCAAAACACTTAGGGAAAAAGTGGGGAAGTAGAGTAAACCAGGGAGATATACACTGGGTTCGCCTTTGTGTTGACCCCATAAAAAATAAAAAAAAAAAGTAGGAAGAAAGCTACTGATCGGAAAGATAAACCTTTAAATAGAAACTCTTAAGGTCACCTAGGATCGTAGAAACCTGAAGTCCATTTTAATGATCGCTTAGTGAGTTTATCACCATTTCACAAGATGCTTAGCACTTAGAGTCCTTTTTGAGTCTTGGGCAGGTCGAGTAACCTTAAAAAGTTATCCCGAAACTCTCAAACTCTAAAAGTTCAAAAAAATTAGAAAAGAAGAAAAATAAAAAAATGTATCTTCCTTTTTCAAATAAGGCAAGGACTTGGGCAGTTTGCATTATGGCAGACACCCGGGTACTATTGTATTTTCGTAATTTAGGACCTTAGTTGAAATTTTCTATTGTTAATAAATGACTTAGGCCTAAGCGATCGAGTCCTAATTCTATTTTTATACATAGCATGTAGTTTAATTTGCTAGGGACTAGTGATGGGAACACCATCATGAGCCCTAACTAGCTCATTTTGACCCAGAAAAGAGAACAAAAACTCCTACATAACCAAATGGAGGTCCTAACTCAATGAATAACCCTTCTGAAAGAAAAGTAAGAAACAAGGGGTAAAACTGTAATTTTACCACTACAGTGCAACAATGGGATTTCTCATGGGCTAAACATAAGTCAAATGGTCTTAAAAAGATAAAAAGTGGGTCGGTTCAAACAGAAAAGGGTTCATGTGAAATCTGGGAATTAAATGACTTCTTGTAACCTTAAAATATACCCACTTAATTTAACAAGGTTCTGGGAAGGATAAAATTCATCTAAACCTTCTAAAATCATGGAAAAATATCCTCTAGGGTTTAAAACCTTTAATTTGGCCCTTAGAACCTATTTTGACCTAAATAGGGGTCCCACTCAAATGTTTGCCCTAAATTGGATTTTTGTGTAAATTACCTAGTCAAATGTGGTCAAACCTAAAATCTAGCTTCACCATTGTATTCCTTAGGTCCAAATTATGCTTGTACGAAATTTGGACCTAAGGGGAATTCACCTTGACCTACTTTGAAAATAGGTCTAGCCCAATTACATTTCTACCCCTAACTTTTGAAAACTCCTGCAAACACCCCCTAGCTTCCACGTCGTTCTTTGCAATTAGGTCCCTCTACCATTACAGTAGAGGGAATCCTACTCCGGCGAGGATTCGAGGGAAAGAACTCCCTGATTCCTCAAAGAATCCCTTTCAAATTTGAAAGGGAGATTCTCTGAGAAATCTCCTCTCATGTGAACCCATTTTTGCGCCCTAATTTCCACCCAATCTCTCAGCGAACGCATGAGAGATTTGGGTCTTTTTGACCTTCCATCTTCGACGACATGCCCGTGCTTGGAAGCTTGGCTTCCAGGCATAAGACCTCCTGCCAGGGCTTATAAAAGCCTCTCCAGATCATTCCGCACCTCCTTAGCTTGGATTTAGGCCAGTCTACCCTACCTTCTTCTCTCTTCACCGGCTGCAATTTCTCCACAAGCTCTGGTGGCTCCATCCTCTCTATCTTTTCGCCCAACCACAATACCAGTGGTTGGGTCGCCTTCCTCTTGTTCTTCTATGTTAGCCATACCCCCCTGACGTCGCTTCTACCCCTGTCGTCGCCGTCGCCTCACCTACAGAGAGCTTCGTCTTCGGTGATGGCAAACACGAGATGTCCGCCATCCTTGCCCCCCTTCATCCTTAAATTAGGTCAAATAATTCCTCTCTCTCTCTTCCTGTTTCCCCCTCTTTATTTCTTAAAATCTGCCTCGACGTTCGCAAACCATTACCATCTTCTCCACCTCTGGTCAGATCTCCGGTGAGGTGTTCCCGCTACTCCATGCCTCCATCCACCTCGCCACCTACCTGACAAGCTCCACCACGCCTCACTGACCCTAAACCATCTTTCCATTCATCGCCACTCGTCCCCAGAACGCCCCCCGAACACACCCATATTCGCATGCACAAGGTGACCTAGGCACGCACACTAAGGCCACCTCGCGCCACGCCAACCATCGTATCACCTTCGTCGTGTTCAGGAGAAGCTCCCTACATGTTTTGACGAGGTCGCAAGGCTGTTTGCTTGTGGATAGGGTTCAGGTCCTCGCCGCCATTGACGGAGGACAAAGCAAGCTAGAGAGCTTCATCCAGAACTCCAGGCCCCAGGCTCCAGGTCCCAGGTCATGCGAGTTTCCTTCGCACACACTCTCAGCCCAGCAATTGGAGTCAAAGTCTCACATAGCTGCTGCAATTCGTGAAGACATCTGCTGTGCGGGTGCTTGCGAGGAAGGTGGGACATTTAGTCCCACCTCAGAAGATCAGGAGCAGGCGCGGTGATATAAAGTGAAAAAGTCACATAAGCTCGTTGCCTCCTGACCACGGGGTGAGGTCGTACTCACCCACCGCCTCGTCCGTGACCCTACACCCTGCGGACCTGGTTCTGACTCGTATACCCGATTAACCCATGCACTCCTCGCCCACCACGCATGCTGGTGGGCCTGGTCCCGGGCGTGCATATCAGACCTGATAACCCGAGAAGGCTCTAGGAGAGCAGAACCTAAGAGAGAAAGGAGAGGGGAGTTCACGCGGGGAGGGTAGGGGGTAGGTTTTGCTCTTGCAGGGAAAGGAGAAGAAGAAGAAGCCAAGGGTGAAGCTAAGGAATAAGGAGGAAGCCGAAGAGGAAGCTAAGGGTTGAAGTAGAAATCAGAAGAGAGTTGAAGAGGAAAAGAGCCGCAGAGTAGCTAAGGAAAGAGGAAGAAGAAAGGAAGAAGAAAGAAGGTGAGGCTCACAAGGCTAAGACCAGAGAAGAAGAAAGAGAAGAAAGAAGAAAAAGCCAAGGCAGGAAGGAACAGGAGAAGGAAGGAAGAAGAAGACAAAGAAGAAAGTCAGAAGAAAAGGCAAAGGAAAGAATCAAAGCTAGAGAAGAAGGAAAAAGCCAACAACAGAGAAAGAAGGGAAGGAGAAGCCAGAGAAGAAAGAAGAAGAAGCAGAAGGAAAAATCAGAGGAAAATACTGTAGCACATCACTTTTAAGACGTCTGATTTCATAATCAGATGTCTAATTTTTCATCAGCTCTCCATTCTTTTTAACTACAATTCTTTTTATGCTCCATATACTCATGTTTTACATTCTTAATTAGATTTTTAGTAGTCTTATGTGTTCAATTTGCATTTATTATTGAGATTAGTGCTTGAATTCCATTTGCTCCCTGTGTTCGACCTCAGACTTAAACTTTGAGTAATAAAATCTATTTGTTTTCAAAGCAATTTCAGCTATATTACAACGCATTATTTTAAAACCCGATTTCTCCTTGTAAACAACTAGCAAAAGATAGGCATGGTAGAATGATGTAGACACATCCATTTATGTTAAAATGCCTATTTATGCATGTTCCTAAGCTTAGATTTGCATTCCATATTATAAATATTGCATAGCATGCATCATTCTGCATTTAGAGTAGTGTATATTTTAGGTTAATTACGTCCTTTTTGTGTTCAAGAGGGAAGAAGATTTATTTCGGAGCTGCATATTGACGATCCGACCGTACGAATCTAATCAGGACAACGATCGGAGTCCAACGCCTCCAAAATTGTCTAGATCGGAATCCCGTAGCATCATATGAAGTTCGAGGAAGATCAACGGCTAGGGGGCAATGTGACATCCATTTGGGCTTCAGATGAAAAATCTGACCGTACGGATGGATCCGGAGCGACAATCGCAGTTCGGCACCACGGAAATCACCTCGATCCGAGCACCGTGGCACCCTCTACAACAGAAAGAAGATGGACGGCCTAGATGGCGCCATGTGGTGCCATTTGGGCTACCAAACACTAGCTAGCTATAACCACAGGTGCCCCCTCATCATCATTGATCTCGCACCTAGGTCGCCAAACATCTGCCAACAGTAACCACAGGTGCCCCTCATCATAGTTGATCTCGCACCACAGCCGTTGGATCAAGATCCAATGGCTGGGGTTCATCTATGCCCTCAGCACCCATGCTCTCCTCAAGACTCAACAGCGCCCTTGCCTGAATGATAGCATGTTTGGCTTGCAAAGAAGCGGCACCAATTCAATTCCTCTAAAGGCCACCAATCTTCAATCAGGCACTCATGGAGCATAATGGCGCCAGCGCATGACGCCACCGTATGCGCGTGAGATGCATGCGCACCAGCCTGCGCACTCGCAACGCAGCCGCATGCAGCAGCAGCCAACGCATGCCAGCATACGCGCATGACATCGCCGCGTGATGCGCATGCCAGCAGTTGTGAGTGGGCGTTGGTTAGCGCGAATCTTCAGGTGACAGATGAGCGGATCTTTAGCGACGTTTACAGACATTAATAATTACCCACATGCGACCAAGCCCTTCATCCTCCACTATAAAAGGACCCATAACCCTCCATGCACCACCATCTCTTCCTTTCTTCCTCTCACCACCTCCAAGGCTTTAGAGAGAGCTTGTCCCAAGCCTGGGATGCTCCTCTAGAGTAGAATCAAATATTTTTCCCTCCCCTCATCCCCATTCATAGAGCATCCTGTGGCCATCCTCTTACCTACTTTGGGAAGTAGATCCTCGCTGCGATGCCATCCTGCCCTGCCCTCCATCCTTCGGCTCTATCCTCATTCGTCCTACTCCTCACCACCTTTCTCTAGGCGACGTTAGAGCGAGTTATCCTCCGAGCAACCGTCGAGGGGGATTCTCTCACCTATATCTTTCTTTTTGCTTTCGTAATGTAATCTTTCCCGCTTTCTAAGTTGTCGAAAATATTTACTTCATAAATATATGTGATTGTTTCTCTCTCTCTTATATTTTGCAAGTAGATTAGTTAGATAAGAATTCATCGACCTAATCTCTTGCTTGCTAAAAATACCAAAAAAATTAGAAAAGACAAAAACGACAATAACAAATAAAAGCGAAACACGTATTTTTTAAAACCAAACGTTTGCCTCTCCGTGTTTGACCCGAGACTCACTGTTCGACTTTCGGTTATAAATTTTATCTAATCGATGGATTTTCTTGCGAATCAAACTACGACGACGGGTTTTCCAAACTCCAATCTGATTGCACTGCAAAAATACACCAATAAATATGCCATCCTGTATTTTTTCCTAGCACTGCCATTGCATATTAGGTAGCTATAGTTGCATTTGTAAAATTGACACATGCAAGCATTTATTTGAGAGGGGAGGATAATGCAAATAATTAGCCATGTAATTAACATCTTCATCAAGGGTTGCATTGCAAATTTCACCTTCTTCATTTTTTATTTGACTTTGAAATCGTCTCCCTCGCGTGGCTCAGGGCATGGGCTTGCATTTCTTCATGCCATTCCTCTACCTGCTGCATGCTCTGCCAACCGCATGGCTTGTCATGCATGTTTGTAGAATGGCTGGGGCAGGCGTCTCCTTTAAAAAGCCCTGCCCTCTCCCTTGCGAAAGGAAAGGGGGAACACACAACACAGCAGCCACCTTCGTCCAGGCCATCTTCCTCCCCTCTCCCCTCCATACGGAGTAGCTCTTCCACTGAAGAGACACATTGCGGGCAGGAGCAAGCTCACAGTGGTCCCACAACCACCACTGTGAGTTCCACCACCACCCAGCTCCTTCGAGAGCAGGTGGGCATGGTGCTTTCATTCTCTGTTTCCATCATTGATGCCCTTCCCACCATTGCCGAAGCTCCAAGCTCCGGAGCTCCAATAGCAACACAGCAGCCTCTAGTAGCTGTGCAGCACCGCATGCGCCCTTGCAGACCAGCTGCAGGCTCCTTCTGCACGCGCAGGTGCCTTCTAGTGCACTCGTGCACGCAGAACCAGCCACAACCGGTTGTCCTCCACGCGTGGCACTGTAGCTACTGTTCATGCCTCTCAGCGCGACATTGTAGCTATAGTGCGGTGACCAGAGAGTTTCTCACTTATCCGATCACCACGCGCTCTCTCTCCTCGCTGCTACCGCCTCCAGCCAGTCACTCGCTCCAGCGCCCGCACTCGCGTCTGCACCCGCACCCCCTCTAGCTCGCAGCGCTGTGCGTTGCGCTGTGCTCCCGCACCAGCCTGCGCGCGATGCAAGGACCACATGCTCCCTCCAACACCTGCGCATAGCCCCTTGCACGCCTGCGCCTGCGCATGCACCCGTGCCACCAGACGACGCCCGCAGCTGCCAGACGTCTTAAACTCTCTAGCGCTCTCTCTCACACACTCTCCAGCAGACACACACACTTGCACACACCACACTCGTACACACACACACACTTGTACACTAACACTCACTTGTACACACCTATACATACTTATATATATATATATACACATATTCATACCTATAGAACTATATATAAGTATATATACATACATACATAAATATATATATATATGTATATTTATGTATATATATTTATACATATATACATATATATCTGTAGATACAAATACATATATATATATCTATATATAACTATATACATATATACATATATATATCTATATACATGTATTACTATATATATATATCTATATCTATATCTATATAGTTAAATATATATACACATATATCTAGTTATATATATATATACCTATATATATATATACATATATACATCTATATATATATATTTACGTACATATCACCTACCTTCATCCATATGCACTAGTCACTCCACCACGCGTTATATCGCGGGAATATCTGCACCAGTTGCTGATATTCCCTGATACCTGATGAGACACTCATCATGATCTCTAATTACCCCTAATTAACTAGTCTTCCTAGTTAATTAGCTAAGGTTATGAATATATAAGGGTTAATTATAGAATAAGGGATATTTAGTTAAGGACCTTAAAATAAGTTTAAAATGATATTTTATTATTCAATTAACATTATTAATAATTTAGATAATAATTGGACTCAAAATCATATTAATTATTCTCTTAATTAATAAGATAAGTAACTTAAGTATAATGTATACCTAAGTATGTAATAACTTAAGTGATTTTACTTAATCTAATAAATTAGTCTAAAAAGGTCAAAAATGTAAATTCAAGGTGTAAACATAATATTTACCTTATTTACTAACATATATAAAAGGTTGAAAAAGATCTAAATTAAAATAAACCTTCAAAACTTGGGTTTACATTTTAGTCCTTAATTTTCATTACAGTCGAGTCCCTATTTCTCACATAGGTCATTAGGTTTTATTACTTCTAAGTCCCTCTTCGTCTTCTTCTTCTTCTTCTTCTTCTCCAGCCAAACGAACAGCTGGCGGCAGAGAGTCATCCTACCGCGCGATCACCGCCCTGCCGACATCATTCCTCTTTGCCCTAGCTCTTGCAGCTTGCGCTCACCACCTCCACTTGATCCATCGGTCTAGATTAACCGAAAATCCTATTTTTCAGTGGGAGTTAACCTCACCGTTGTCGGAGATGACGACGGAGGTTAAGCTCCTCGAGCTTCTTCTTCGGCCAGACCCCGCCCCTCTCTTCGTCGCAAACTACTATAAATACCCCCTCTCACCTCTGATTTTAGGAAGTTGGCTCCCTTCCCTCTTCTAATACTGTAGCCGACCCAATAGGCTGTTCTTCCAAACCTCTGGCGATTCCCCATTTCATCTTCCGACTTCCTCCATCCATCTTAAGTAGCCGAGGAAATTCGCCGTGGTCTTCCGCACCTCTGATAAAGGCGCCGACCCTAGGATTCCTCTGCTCCACCTCAAATACACCCGCCGGAGCTCTTTCTTCAAACCTCTGATTTCGTCATCCACTATGAACCTTCGACGGAACCCTATTGACCCCTTCGTCCAGGTAACAGTAGACTAGGAGTAGGAGTAGGAGTAGGCTAGCTTAGTTAGTTAGTTTAGTTAGTTAGGTTAGAGTAATTGTAGAATTTAGCTTCATCTCTTCCAACTCCGACGAGTTCCTTGAGCTCGCCAGAGATCTTAATTTTGTCTTTTAGCTCACTGTTCACTTTCTTTTATTCTTCATGTTCATTTCTAAATCACTAAATAGTTTAATTAGATCACCTAAATGCCTAATTCATCTCACCTTCACCGACTACTTCACTGTCCATGGTGACAGAAGTCGACCTAATTCCACCTTCATTGGGTTCTTTCATCACCTTTCATCACTAATGAACCCTAATCGACTTTATATTACCTATTAATATCATCTATAATTAAATGCCTAAATTTAATTTAAGTTCCTGAGCTTGCTGTCCATGGCGGCTCAGGAACATTTCAAACTATAAATTAAATATATATTTATGATTAATAACATCTGTTGACTTGATTTAACTTCTCAATCGAGTAGTTAAATCAAGTCCTGACCTTAAACCAATCAAATTTTTAAGAAACGTACTTACTGTCAAACCTTTTATTTCAGTGAACAGACGAGGAATTTAATGTGATAAAGAGGTTCCTTGGAACCTCAGAATCATTTTTGGATTAAAAATAGTTAATTTTGTCAATCTGTACAAACATTTTATATTTTCTGGACTCACCGGAGCTTCGGCGAGCTCTGGCGAGTCAAAGTTGAGTTACAGCTTCTAGAACTTGCTAGGTGGCTCCAGAACAATAAAATAGGGATTACTGATCATTTTTAAGAAATTTACTTGATGTTTCAATCACTGGAGCTAAAGATATAACTTCATCTTCCCCAACTCCGGTGAGTTGGAGAAGACTGATATGAAGGAATTAAGAAACACTTAAGGAACTCAGAAGCTTCAGTGTGAAGCACTGAAGCTATTTTAACTCTCAAAACACTGTAACTACCATTGAATAACTCTGTCAAACAAACACTTATTTTCGTTCAGGCGGCAAGCCTGAAACCTTAGGAATTAAGGATAGAACTCAAATCTGAAGATTTGAGTGAGTTCCAGATGATGAAGAGACTCTGATTGATGTATTAATTTCTTAGGAAGAAGCTTTACATAAAAAGTCAATTTTCAAGCTTCTATAGTCAAACTTAAGTCTGATAATGGTGTTTTGAGCTTAAATTGAGGAATTGAGATATGGAAGTTGTTTCTGGAATGCCATTTAATGATCTGAAATCAATTTAAGTAAGCTCAGATGATGTAATGTGTGAAAATTTTGTTCCTGTTAATTTGGGTTACTCTTGAACCCAAACCAACAGAAGCACTGTTCTGTTGAAATTCAAACCTAAAATCTGCCCAGATTGATTAGTTAAAACCCTTAGAATTAATTTAAATAGATTAGGAACACTTTAAAGTGTCTGTTGCACAAATTGATATCTGAAAATTAATCTCTGAAGTTTTCAGAGAAGAGAAAAGCTTCTCTGTAGGTTCTGTAGGTCTCAAGAGCTTAAAATCCACTCTAACAGAAGCAGAATAGTTTATATAATGTATACAGACTTTCTAATAGATGAGAGAAGTCCATCTGAGGACTTCCTTAAGTTAAAAACATTTCTAGGCTTGTTATAAAACCCGTAGAAACCCCTGATTTCATCCCTTAAATTGAAGAGCCAAACATCAATAAAACATTAAATTGACCTTAAAATTGAATAGATTACCCTTAGAGCTTTCCAATGAACTTTAAATCATCCAATTTGGAGCTCTAGGCAGAAAGTTTTGATCGATCAAATTCGGGTCTGGAAGGGGTAGCTTTGTCCCACCTCGAATATCCACGAGCGCGCGCTTAGGTATAAAACTTTTTTGTTCCTATGGCTATGCAGTCGTCAGCGCAAGGCGCACCGGTTCCAATTCTGATTTGATCTGAGCATTGATTGTGAGTGTGGGCATTAGCCTGTGGGTGTGTGCGCCCTTGGGGGAGTGCATGTGGATGTGAATGTGCCCTGGGAGGGCGTGAGTGTGGCTTGGGAGGCCGGGTTGAGACGATGCGGCTCGAGACTGTGAACTGATTGAGAAATAAATCGAAATAAACCTAATCGAGATTAGGCGAGGACCGAGTATGGTCTGGTCCCACCCTGGTCTCAGGGTGCTGTGTATCCTCGAAAGGACCTCGCCGCAAATACAAAAACTTTTGGTTTAAAAAGTAAAAAAAAACTCAGTTCAGCTGAAAGGAAAAGAAAAGAGAAGCCGTTGAAGAAAGGAAAAAACCGGTTGAGTGCGCGGCCGGTCTGCAAGGGTGCGCCCGGTGCTGCACGGCTGCTATAGGCTGCTGCGCTGCTATTGGAGCTCCGAAGCTTGGAGCTTCGGCAATGGCGGGAAGGGCTTAAGTCATGGAAACAGAGAATGAAACCACCACGCCCACTTGCTCTCGGAGGAGCTGGGCAGTGGTGGAACTCACAGTGGTGGTCGTAGGACCACTGTGAGCTTGCTCCTGCCCGCAGTGTGTCTCTTCAGTGGAAGAGCTACTGCGTATAGAGGGAGAGGGAAGGAAGATGGCTTGGACGAAGGTGGCTACTGTGTTGTGTGTTCCCCCTTTCCTTTCGCAAGGGCGAGGGTAGGGCTTTTTAAAGAAGGACAACCTGTTGTCCTCTGTGAGCGGCACTGTAGCTACTGTTCACGCTTCTCAGCGCGACACTGTAGCTACAGTGCGGTGATCGGAGAGTTTCTCACTTATCCGGTCACCGCACGCTCTCTCTCCTCGCCGCTACCACCTCTAGCTAGTCGCCTGCTCCAGCGCTCGCACCCACGTCTGCACCAGCACCCGCTCCAGCTCGCAACGCTGTGCGCTGCGCTATGTAGTGTGCTGCGCTGCGCTCCCACACCAGCCTACGTGCGACGCAAGGACCGTGTGCTCCCTCCAGCGCATGCGCATAGCCCCTTGCGCGCCTGTGCCTGCGCGCGTGCCCGCTCCACCAGATGATGCCCACAGCTGCCAGACGTCTTGAACTCTCCAGCGCTCTCTCTCGCACACTCTCCAGCAGACGCACACTCGCACACACCACACTCGTACACACACGCACACTTGTACACTCACACTCAATTGTACACACCTATACATACTTATATATATACATATATATATTTATATATATATATATATATACACGCATATTCATACCTATACAACTATATATAAGTATATATACATACATACATAAATATATATATATATATATATATATATATATACATATATACATGTATTACTATATATATATATATCTATATCTATATAGTTAAATATATATACACATATATCTAGTTATATATATATATATATATATATATATATATATATATATATATATATATATATATATATATATATATATATATATATATATATTTACCTATCTATATATATATATACATAACTACATATACACCTATAGAGTTACAACCCTATCTATATATATATACACACACATATATATATATACATATATACATCTATATATATATATATTTACATACATATCACCTACCTTCATCCATACGCACTAGTCACTCCACCACGCGTTATATCATGGAAATATCTGCACTAGTTGCTAATATACCCCGATACCCGCGTAGAGAAAGCGCCTCCACACACACTCCCACACATCCATCCTACACTCTACGCAGCACTACGTCGAGTTGGTTGCGTCTTCCTAGACGTGGACCAACTCGACACTGTGCTACACGCCATTTCCTCCTCCACCCCCACCCCTATATATATAATATATATATATATATATATCTATATATATATATTGACTATATTTATTTCTTTACAAGCAACATATCTTGTTTCTATTTCTCTTTTGTTTCCTGCTATTAAAAAGATAAAAAAAAAAGAGTAAAAGAGGAAAGATAATCCTTGTCTTGCAGGTACTCGGTCTTGCGAATAGCAGGACCCATTTTTGAAACCCTAATTTGGCTCAAAGCCAAGAGCAATTTGTCTCGAAGCCAAGGACCTGATTTTGAGGGTGTACCTCAAGGACAAAATTATCAGCAAAATAATCTTAAATAGAAAAAAACCAAAAATATAATAAACGCATGGAAGAGATACGTTTTAGGTAAGGCGTAGAAACTTCTTCACCTTTAATCCCCGCCTCCCTAAGATCGACCCTGAGCCTAAAAGTAACCAAGATAAAATTAAGTAGGCCAGGTTAAAAAATTTGTAAAAAGATGGTTAGGCTCGATTTAGGTTAACCACTATACTCACTTCAACGATAATTTCACCATATTAACACAACCTATTCGAGTCCTGACACAATCCTTTCCGTGTGCAAATCCAAGTCATCACCCCTTCTTCCTTGGTCTCACAACCCCCTCACATTCCATGTCAAGACTTTGAGCATAAAAATTTTTGCCCTCCCTCTTGCCCCTCTTCTTTGCGCACAACCTGGAGCACCTTCTCGATTTGATTAACATCCACAATGCACTGGGACACTGCTCCTGAGATGATACCTCCATTGTTTGCCGACCCTCCCCTGGCGGGAGAAGAAGATCCCATGTTATATCTAGCCTCTTCTGGAGTGGAGAAGACAAAGGTGTCGTGCACAACCTCCCCAGGCGTGGAAGCAACCACTTCCTCATGGATCACCATAGCTTTCATCTCTTCATCGACCTATACTCCTGAGGTCTCAGTCTTTGACACCTTTACCACTTTTCTCTTTTTCTGCCCATTAACTCTAGCTTCTCGATCTGCTACTATTGGTTGCAATTGCATAGAATCAACCCTTGCCATGTCTTCCTGGAAATTCTGTCCATTTTTGGCATTAGCTTTTGGTGGAGCAATCTTCTTCACACACAGGTGCAACAACCAGGAAGATCCTCCACATCTGAGCACCACCCTCTCATGGAATGGCCCCCTATGCTTCAAATGGACTTCAACCTGTATCGACCTTCCATCCCCTTCCACCAAACCCACCTGCATGCCCTCCTTCAGGGAGGAAAAACCTACAACATCACTCAGCACCACAGCATAGGATTGTAAGTGCATAGGCATCCCCGAGATCTCCACAACACCATCACATGCAACCACTCTCTATAGGGGGTGTTCGCTCAAGGCGCCATCAAATGATGGAACAAGACACCAAATCACAGAAAACGAACCCAATGGCGACAATCAAAACTTCAAAGAATCCACATCCGCTTTCTCCAAATCGAAAACCATGAACCTCGATGGGTTCAAAATAGATATCTTCCACGAGGACGACGATAAAGGAAAGGATCTTACAAGGCCTTGGAGGTTGTCTAAGGAAGGATCGCCCGCCATCACCTCCCCCATGAGCGCGTTCTAGAGAGCCGATTCCACAGCAAGAACTTCGTTGAAAACAGGGACCTCTCCGCATGCAATGACGGACCCACAGGAGGAGAAGGTGGGCGACATCATGCATGGGTCTGTCACGCACGAAACTCACATGGATGAGACCCCCCATCGTCCACATGATTAGCTTCCTCCACATCCTACCTTCTAGGGTTAGGGTTTCCCCTATCACATGCATGAGGATTCCACTCCCATCCCCTCGTTGCACTAGATCACCCCCTACACGTGAATCTGTAGTGCCCTAATCTGCTACACTCAAGACACACGAGACCATTGCGACAGGTCGTAGCCACGTGACCACACTCCCTGAAATGATTGCACAAGATGCCCTCCCTCCCTTCCTTAGAGAGTCATCCGTCGGCACCTAAGCTCCAGAGACTCCTCCTCTTAGGCCGTAGCAACCCTCCACGACCACGCCTCCGCCGGCCTTCAACCTATGTCCAGCCACCATTCGTCGCCTCTCCTTCCCTCAAAGTCTCCCTCAAAGTCGCCATCTCAAAATTAATATTACAATGCCATTATAAACAAATCCTACAAAATAAACATAACCTTACATAAAATATTTTATAAATCTTCTTGATTATTTTGACTCTCATGCTAATGTGCTTTCGTTGGGTTTTAGAAACATGTCATAGTATAGCAACGAAAATGATGAATAACACTTAAATTTGTTTGCTCGAAATTTGAGTTCTGAGGTCATCTCAAGGAGCAATAGATCACAAATTAAACCACTAATGAAGTAATAAAAGTGAAACTCAAGAACTTGATGCAAAATAGAGTAATTAGATAATATCAAGCTCAAAAGTAATGTCAAGTGCTAAAGGGCAAAAAATTGTTTTGCAACTATAGATATGAATTCTTTTCAACACTTAGTTGAATTTCAGCCCATGGTGAACACAAGGCCTTAATCAGATGTTCGCACTAATTGCTAGATGACTTAAAGTTCAAAATCAGACCCAAGGTTCACCTTGCAAAATCGTCCCTTCTCCACTTTGAACCCAATAGCCTCTTCCCCTCTCTCTTTTTTCTCTATTCGGATCCGTAACCGGACCTAGACTCAGACTTGCTTGGCATGAGTACTGGGTGAGGGTGTGCGTAGCACGTGCATAGGGGATGATGGTAACACCATCATTCTCCATAAGTAGCTTAAATTAGTTAGAATCAAGTAATAAATGCTTCTAAATGATCTCCTAAGGACAATAATTACATTTAGATATGTTTTGAGGAGAAAACAACAAATTAGGGTTAATTCTACTGTTTTAACATCACATAATGAATGTAGAGTAACCATGGGATCACCGAGGGGTTAATTAGAGGTCAAATCAACATAAAAGACTAAAAGTGGGTCCACACTAACAGAAAGAGGATTTCATGCATTTTGAGAACCAAAGCAATACATAAAACCCTAATTACCACCTCACTTAAATTGAAGAGGTTTTGGTCAGGATAATATTCATCTAAACCTTCTAAAATTCATAGAAAAATATTTTAGGAGGTTTGGTACCTTTGGTTTGACCATCTGAACCCATTTTGACCTAGAGCAGAGTTTTAGATGGGATTTTACCTTAATTTGAGCTTCTGTGTAATTTGCCTAGTCAAACGTGGTCAAAACTCAAATCTAAGCTCACCATTAAATTTCTTGGATCCAAATTAGGTTAAGGCCAAAATTTGGGCCCAATCAGAGTCTATATTGACAAAGTTTGCACTTCAGTCCCTAAAACCTCTACTTCTTACAATCAGATCCCTAGCTTTCAAAATTTTTTGCAAATGGGTCCCTAACTTTATCCTCTCCTTCACGAACAAGTCCTCTTCACCATTGTTAGGTCAACCAACCCGCAATCGACCCACAACCAACCTTTGACCACGTTAAAACCTCATCAAATCACCTCCAAATCCTACCAAATTTGGTAGGATTGGAGTTCAGACCTTGAAGATTCATATGAACACAATTTTAGACCCTGATTTCAAGAAACAAGATTAGGAAAAGCTTATGAAATCTGTGTGATTCTTGATTCCAAATCTCGACTCAATCACACAAATTCCTTGAATTAGAGCTTGGGTTTGAGCTCTGTAAAGGTTCATCTAAGTCCCAGGTTTCTCTTCAGCTAGGTAATGGCCAAAACCTCTTCTCTCCTCCCCTCTGGCCATCTCGAACCTATGCTCCGGCAAGCCTCTACGTCCTCTTCCTCAGGCTGCTAGACGAATAAATCAAGCAGCTCTCCTTCTTCCTCGTCTTCCTCCGCTCCTCGCTAACCACAATAGGAGCCATCTTCCCCTTCGTCATCACCGTTATCCCTCGACAGAGACTTCATCCCCTCCGGCGCCGTCCAATCACAGTCGGTGCCAATTCCTCCTTCTTTCATCCTTAATTTAGGTTCTAACACTTCCTCTCCCTCTCTAGTTTTGGATCAACCCCTTCTCACCCCAAGACAACCGTTGACCACCACTCCCTCTTCGTCTTCTCCACGGATGGCGAAGCTCTAGTGAGCTTCGCTCGGTTGCCACACACACTCACACCACTAGCAACCACTCTCATAAGTTTGCCCACGTTCAAGGGAGCAAAAGCCCTCAAGAAATTGAGAGCTTTGCTTACCCAAACTCTCAGCCAACCAACCCACTTCTCGTATGCATCATCGACTTCGTCACACCACTTCAGACCTCCAATCACCACATCGACACCATCGTTGAACTCGTTAACCTCCGACAACTCTCCTAAATGTGTTAATTGGGGCTTAAGGCCCGTGTTCATGATTTCAGGTATCACCACCGCCAACAGCCATCTCCGCACCAACAGCTACCAATCGGCCTCTTCCGACCTCAAATCCACCTTTAGTTGGTGCGGATAGCTCTTAGGAAGTGACTTGGGCTTCCAATTGTGAAGCAGCAATGTAGCAACATACTCAATTTCACAAGGGCATTCATGGCTGCAACGAAGAAGAAACCTTCCTGTTTAGTCCCACATTGTGGGTACCAAATCGAGCAAAGCACATAAAAGGAATCTGTGCACAGGCCTCATTGTCTCCACATGAGGGGTGAGGTCCCTCTTACACGTTGCTCTCACTCCTCACTTGTGACTCACGCCCGTGGGTCTGGACACCATACTCAACCCGATTACCTAATTAAAGATCCGATTAGGAGAAGAAAGGAAAATTCTATGGAGGAAAGGAGGTGATTTTGCATTGGGACTTGTGCATGTGCCTTGGGATGCGTGCACACACTTAGCGATTTCTTAGTTGTTGGTGTTAAGGCTCTGGCGACTTTAAGTTGTCTGAGGTTCAATTCTAATGTCTGATTGTGGTTGATCTAGAGGTACTGTTGATATATATGAGAGTTGAATTAGATGCTTATCTGACATGGATATTTGAATAAATGGTTCTAACCACTGTTGAAAAATTGAGTAAATTGATACATTAGGATATGTGCTTCATTATGGAGATTAAGTGGTGATTCAAATCATCATTTTTATAGTTCTTTCTTATTCTTTTTATCCCATTATTTCTTAAGATACATTTGCTATCACTGGACATCGTTTTAAGTAAATTCTGTCATTCATTGAATATCTTATTGTGCTCATTGTTTCTGATAACGATTAGTGTTGTGAATTCCGATTTGCTCCCTGCGAACAACCTCATACTCACTTGTATTTTTGAGTTCATAAATTTAAATATTGTTGTGATTTTTATCACCATACTATGATGCTATACTTTAAACAAAGACTTTTGCTCAACAACATTTTGGTGCCATTGCCAGGGAGCAACACACGATTCATCATTAGTCTTATCTTTCTTGATTGATTTGACTTCTAGCTTGCCCTATCTGCTTTGCTTTTGCAAGGTATATCACGAGAAGATCTTCCGTGCAATCAACCACTCTAGGGGCAGGTAAAATTTCTCTTCTTCCCTAACCATCTCTTAATCTTAGGAAAGAGAAAGAGGAAACAAACAAATTAGGATCCCCTTGCCATATTTTCCTAGTAATATCATTTAAAGGCAAAGTATTTCCTAATTTGCAAATTTGATATCTGATTGAAACGGTTTGATTAGAGATTCCCCATCTTGAGTTCCTGTACCTATTAAGGTTTTGTACTAAATTTCACAACATCTTAGACTACTCACTTTCTTGTTTGAGTCCAAGGTGTTACATTTGAAATCAAATTGGACTTTAAATAGAGCCAATTAGGGTTTCCATATCGGGGTTTTGATGTATTAGTACACATTTGCCTACAATAAAGGAAACTGATCTTCCCTCATTTGTGTGCTACCCAAGCCTTTGTCTGAACTGATCTATTCAAGAGAACCCTAAAATCAAGCTCTAAATTCACTTGAACCCTAAAATTTGGGATCTAATAACCTGAGAGTCAATTCAGGGTGATTTTGGGTCTTGACCCAAACTTCATCCTCAACCATAGGATATGTCAGGTGAAGTTGGTTTACCCTTTGGACCAACCAACCTCCAAATTAGGCCACAACTTTGAATCAAATTCTAAATCAAGTGAAATTCAAGGCACAAATTAGGGCTAAAAATTGGTAGACTTAGGTCTCAATTCATACATTTTAGCCTACTTGGAATCTCAGTAACAAGGAAGGTTAGGTGAGGGAAACCTTGTAACCCATGGGGACGCTCTATCGTGTAGGGGTCTTTGCAGGACTCTCCCTTCCTAGCTGCCCAAGTAATTCTTGGGTGTGTGGATTTCTGATCCAAAGCTATCATCCACCTCGAAATAGCCTTAGCAATCCAAAAATTTTTTGGGTGCCTTGATTGCGTCCAATACGCATCCAGTCCCTCATCTATTCTATAGTGCACATACACAGGAAAGGTCCCTAGGTCTAACCTAGAGCCTCCATTAGAGTTGATCTTTTGGTGAAATCTGATCTGATCTAATCAATTCTAATTTGGACCTGAATTTGATTCTACATCCTGATCCACCACTTGATTTGAAAATGCCTACTGACAACATAGGAAGGATGTTCAAAAAACCTGAATCCTGTATGAGCATTAAAGAGAAAATGATCGAGGCTGCTCTTAGACATCATGATGAGTATTAGAAAACCTCAGATCCATCTAGGAACATTTAGATTAATGTACCAGAAAAACAACCCTCATTATGAATCGTGCTGGAATGATATTTACACAAATGATACATGGTTCAACCTAGGATAATCTTTTATCAGAATACAGTGAATTGTGGAGACTACATAATATCGAGTATATACAATGTCCGACAAATCCACCACTTTGGGAAATACACAAGGGTCTCATTGAGAAACATGGGTATATGCTAAATATGTTACAACAAGCCATTGATCAGAGATACCCATATCCACATTAAGAAATTGATGAGACAGCTTGGAGCGATATTGAGGATTAATATGATTTTCAAGAGCCCGGGTTCGAAAATAGAGGTTGTTGTGGACCCCTAAACTAAATGGAATCAGATTCAAACTTTGTGCAAAATGACATACCTGATCAAAATATGGGTTGGGTGGATCCAGTTGCAGGTGTTCTTCATTATGAACCGGCCATAGAGAGCCATGAAGCTGGTCCATCATGCCTTGATTTACCAAACACCTGTGATGAGCTTGCGTCAGAACCTCTTAAGGATGTAATTCCTGCACTTTATCTTGTTAAGGTAATCCTCAATAGTGATTCTGACATTCCAATAAAATCATGTCCAAATTCTAGTGACCCAAATCCTACCACTGACCTAGAATATAAATCTAAGGTTATTTGAGATGATCATGAGGCCCAATATGATAAGAACCATATTTTAGATATGATTAGTGATTTTGGACCAGTACTTGGTGATTATACCTCTTTAGACTCCTTAGAGGAACGGATTAATTTTTTGAAAGTCACACCAATTTACGATATAGAAATAAAGGAGTTGGAAGAGTTGGTATTTGAATGAATCTACCCTAGGTGCCCAGGATTTGAGCCTATGTCTAATAAGGACACCTCTGTGAGCTTGGAATTCGAGATTAGGTTTGACCAAGGTTAGGTTGATAATTCCATGCATCATGATTTGTTCTGTGGTGGAAATCTTGATCCTGAATCAGGTTTAGAAGTTGATTGTCGTAAATTCTCCGATGATTTTGAATCATACTCTGATTTTGGAAAACCATTATTTCCAAATGATTACGAGCCAGTTTACAACCTTACTATTCATGACCCATTCTTTGATTCTGACTCTGAGGTCCCTGATCCCAAGATCATTGATTCAAAATCATATTCCATTGAGTTGGAATCATTATGTTATGATCTACAGGAATTAGAAGCAATAAGGGTCAAGAGTGTCAGCAATCCAGAGTTTGAATCTTTTACTGACTCGGATTTCCATGATCCTATAAGCACTCTCCATGCATTTACATTTGATTGGGATGAGCATCATGAAAAAGACTCTATGGATGAACCAATCTTCGAATGATTTCTTGAGGAGTCCACACTATACTTAAATATAGAAGAAGCCACACCTCCTACAGAGCATTTTAAAACCCGATCCCAACCCCAACATGCCATCGGAATCAATTTCTATTCTGACTCACCTCTTTATGATCCAGTTACATATAATTCACCACCAAAATTCGATTGGGAGTTAGACACTGATCAGACCAACAATCATGGCTTATCCTTCTCTGATCTTCTCAGTAGGGTTCCTACATTTTCCACAGATCCATTACCATTTGAGGACCCCTACTCTAATTAAGTTGAATCAATTTAGCCAAACCCTAGATTTGTATTTCCACATCTTTTCGAGCCATAAAACATCTGGTGGGCTCTACACTTATTGATTCACATCCATCAACCCACCAGACTGATTGAGTTTGGTCTGCATCATTAGCCTGTTGTTCTAAACAAACACCTGGTTGGACCAACCAGGCTACTCATCAAGGTGTTTATTCTACAAAATTCCTCTGATCTGGCCACCCCTTCTCCTTGATCACCTTCTGCTTGACTGAAGGCATTGAATTTAGTGCTTAATGGGAGGCAACCTGTCATTTCAAAAATTCGAGACCCTTCTAACCACCTTTTTGAGCTACACTCCTATTGTACTTTAGGATTTAACTTTAGAACAGTCGACTCCACCTTTGATACATGTATCAAAGCTTGAAATCATCCGCATCAATCACCCCAACCCGTTCACTCACCCTTTGACCCTTGTTCTAATCCTTGAACCAAGCTAAATTCATACCCAACTGGTTTACAATGAGGACATTGTAAAACTTAGGCATGGGGGGTGTTAAAGTGCAAAAAAAAAGGGAAATTCAAGTCTTTAAGGGGTTCTCACAAAAAAAATACATATTAAAAAAAATGGAGAAAGGGGAGGAAAATTTTGTGAAATGATTGAAAGTCTTTCTTGAGGAGGAAAAGATGAAATAAAGAATGTCAAAAGGAGCAAAATTAAGAAAAAAATGATAGTCATAGTAATTGATTATGGGGATCTACTTAAGTTCTAGACCAAATCAAAATAAGTATTAAGTCCTGAAGTGCTAGAGACAAGGAGATTAGTAAAGAATACTAATCTTAGGCCTCTTGGGCCTGTTTTAGGGCTTAAATACTCACATATTCATTAAGGTCTGAATTAGTCCTCAAGAGGTTGAGGAAAGTGTGATGCTGATGTATTAAGTCTAAGGCTTAGGGAGTATTCAGCCCCGTTGCCTACCCTTTGGTTTGCGAGACTTGGTAACTTAAGCACCCAAAATTCACACCACTCTGGTTCAGTGTGCTTAATGGAGAAATAATGTCAAAAGTGTTATGTTTTGAAAAAGTCATCCTAAAGATCTAGCTTAGGAGTAGCTTGAAGACACAATTTGATTGGACAAGTTCCTGACATGGATAGGTGGAATGAAAAATACTCCCCTCGAAGATGCATAATAACATATTGTCTCCTTGGTGCTTGTCTCCTAGGATATCTAATTATCCTATCGAGGGCATGTAAGCACCTTGTGCTAGTTCAGGTGCCATGGGCGGGATTATCCTGAAATGTCGATTGCAGGGCCTGAATTTAGCTACAGAATGCCATGAGCGGCACTATCCCAAAGTGTCGAAAGCTAGGGTTCTGGGGGTTACCATGGGCAGTGCTATCTTGAAGCATCGAAAGCTAGTGACCCTTCGAGGATTGATGGTGGGGACAAGGAATCCAATGCAAACCGTGTTTAGGGCCAATCCAAGGTTAGATTTAGGGAAATATAAAAAGAAAAGAGAGAAAACTCTCAAAATGAAAAATCCTTCTCTACCTATCTCTTATCAAAATGCATTGGCAAAACTGAACCTGGACTTGATACATTATACACACTAGTGCTTTAACCACTGGGGTCAACAAACCTCTGGGAAGTTTTTGCGAGCTTTAGAAACTTCGTGGAAAACCCTAGGCTGAAGCTGGTCAAGTTGGGATCTTGGCTGGTACTTGAGTACCTCTAGGCCTATTGTTGGTATTCTAATTTAATTTCTAGAGTAGAGGCGTAATCAGGCATTTGAACATCAAAGCATGGTTTAGAGATCTCGTTCTTTCCATAGGATTTTTTCTATGGGTTAGAAAAAATTAGGCATGGGGGTATGATGGTAACACTATCATTTGCCATAATTAGCTTTAATTAGTTGGAATCAAGTGATAAATGCTCCTAAATGATCGCCTGAGGACAGTAATTCCATTCAGACCTATTTTAATGAGAAAACAACAAATTAGGGTTACTTCTACTATTTTAAACTCACATAATGAATGCAGAGTAATCACAGGGTCACCTAGGGTTTAATTAGAGGTTAAATGAGCATAAAAGACTAAAAATTGGGTCCACACTAATAGAAACAGGGTTTTACGCATTTTGAGAACCAAAACAATACACAAAATCCTAATTAACGCCCCCAATAAAATTTATATAAACCTTCTAAAATTCATAGAAAAATATTCTAAGAGGTTTGGTACCTTTGGTTTGACCATCTGAAACCATTTTGACCTAGAACAGCATTTCAGAGGGGATTTTGCCCTAATTTGGGCTTCTGTGTAATTTTACCTGTAAAACGTGGTCAAAACTCAAATCCAATCTCACCATTAGATTCTTTGGGTCCAAATTAGGTTAAGGCCAAAAGTTAGGCTCAATCAGAGTCCATATTGACCTAGTTTGCACTTTAGTCCCTAAAACCTCTATTTCCTACACTCAGACCCCTAACTTTCAAAATTTCTTGCAAATGGGTCCCTAACTTTCTCATTTACTTCACAAATAGGTCCTTGTTGCTATTATTAGGTCAACCAACCCACAACCGACCTTTGACCAAGTTAAAACCACATCAAATCACCTCCAAATCCTACTAAATTTGGTGGAATTGGAGTTCAGACTTTGAAAATTCATGTGAACACAATTTTAGAACTTGATTTCGAGCAACAAGATCAAGCGAAGCTCACAAAATTCATGGGATTCTTGATTCCAAATCTCGACTCAATCACGCAAATTCCTTGATTTAGAGTTCAGGTTTGAGCTCTATAAGGGTTCATTTAAGTCCCAGGTTTCTCTTCAGCTAGGTAAACGGCTAAAAACCTCTTCTCTCCTCCCCTACGGCCGTCTACGACCTATGCTTCGGTGAGCCTCTGCCTCCTCTTCCTCTGGCCACTAGAAGAACAAATCAAGTAGCACTCCTTCGTCATTTTCCTCCGCTCCTCACCAACCACAGCAAGAGCCATCTTCCCCTTCATCGCCACCGTTATTCCTCAGTGGAGACTTCATCCCCTCCGGCGTTGGCCATTCACAACCGGTGTCAATTCTTCATTTCATCCCTAATTTAGGTTCTAACACTTCCTCCCCCTCTCTAGTTCTGGATCAACCCCTTCTCACCCCAAGACAACCACTGACCACCACTCTCCTTCATATTCTCCACAGCCGGCGAAGCTCACCAGAGCTTCGCCTGGCTACCACAAACACTTACGCCACTCGCAACCACTCTCATAAGTTCTCCTATGTTTATGGCAGCAAAAGCCCTCAAGAAATTGAAGGCTTTGCTCACCTAAACTCCCAGCCAACCAACCCAATTCCCTTACGCCATCGCCAACTTCTTCACACCACCTCAGACCTCCAATCACCACATTGACACCACTGTTGAACTCGCCGACCTCCGGCAACTCTCCTGAACATGCTAATTAGGGCTTAAGGCCGTGTTCATGATTTCAGATATCACCACCATCGGCAGCCATCTCTGTCATCAACAGTCGCCAATCGGCCTCTTTTGACCTCAAATCTACCTTCAGCTGGTGCGGACAGCTCTCAGGAAGTGACTTGGGCTTCCAATTGCGAAGCAGTAATGTAGCAACAACCTCAATTTCATGAGGGTATTCATGGCCACAACAAAGAAGAAACCTTGTTGTTTAGTCAAACATCGTGGGCACTAAATCGAGTAAAGCACAGGCCTCATTGCCTCCACAGGAGGGGTGAGGTCCCTCTCACACCTTGCACTCACTCCTCACACGTGACTCACACCGTGGGTTTGGACACCATACTTGACCTGATTACCTGATTAAAGATCCGATTGAGAAAAGAAAGGAAAATTCCATAGAGGAAAGGGAGGTGATTTTGCATCGGGATTCATGCACATGTCTTGAGATGCATGCACTCAACGATTTCTGAGTTGTTGTTGTTGAGGCTCTGGCAACTTTAAGTCGTCTGAGGTTCAATTCTGAAGTCTGATTGTGGTTGATCTGGAGGTATTGTTGATATATTTAAGACTTGAATCAGATGCTTATCTGACATGGATATTTGAATAAGTGGTTCTAACCACTATTGAGAAATTGAGTAAATTGATACATTGGGATATGTGCTTGATTATGGAGATTAAGTGTTGAATCAAATCACCATTTTTATAATTCTTTCTTATTCTTTCTATCTCATTATTTCTTGAGATACATTTGATATCATTGGACATCATTTTAAGTAAATTTCTATCATTCATTGAATATCTTATTGTGCTCGTTGTTTCTGATAACGATTAGTGTTGTGAATTCCAATTTTCTCCCTGCGAACGACCTTAGACTCACTTGTGTTTTCGAGTTTATAAATTTAAATTTTTTTGTGATTTTTGTTACTATATTACAATGCTATACTTTAAACAACGACTTTCGCTCAACAAGAGGGGAGTCGACCCCCTGTGATCATGGGCAACTGGGTAAGGGGCAAGATTCCCTTTATGTGCCTCCTCAGCCTTTTTTTTGCACGATGTGGGATTATACGTCCCCTTCTTCTGTGTTGCTGCATGGATGAAGTAATTTATGATTGTGGAAGTAATTGGTCGTGGGATTAGAGAACCACGACCTAGATGTAATCTCTAGATGGTTCCATGCTCGCTGAAGGTGGAGGCATGTTGCCTAAGCATTGGACGATGTTGCTTGGAGTTGGAGAAGACGACGATGATGGTGAGTGCCTACAAAGAAGAGTACGGGCCACTGACCCCAATCAAATACCCAGGGAGCTTCACTTGAGTGAGACGAAGATAGTGGTGTGTGGTACGATGGTGTGTGGTGATCGGTCGGAGAAGCTTTAATGGAGCTCCGACAATGGTAACAATGGGTGATGTGGAGGTGATATGAGGGTCAATTGGGTTAGTCAAAAGGTTCATGAGGGTGAGGGGGGGGCTTTTGCCTAACCTAATTGAGTGCGAAAAAGGCAAAGTGAGTTAGGTGGTGACGGTGGTGGTCGGCATCAGAGAAGATGGAGGGAATGCCTAGAGCTCTAAAGCTCCAGAACTCTAATTGGGAGGATGAGAAAAGCAAGCCCTAATTGAATTGGATGAAAGGAGGAGAGGAGATGCTTACCGGTGGTACGTCAGAGTGAAGGAAGACGACGAGCTTGGCCGGAGTGATTGAGGGGGAGTCGGAGGTTGAAGCTCTACGTGGAGCTTTGTGGGATGACAAGGAGAGGAAACCCTCTGCCTATGGTAGATAGCAGAGGGTGATAAGGCATGGAGAAGGTGCTTTAGTGGTGCGTCGGAGTTTGGCCAGAGGGGAGGAAGAAGAGGGGGAAACCGGTTAAATCGAGCACTAACTTGTGCTTGGAAAAGTGCAAGCCTTTATATAGAGGCAATTCCCTCTTTAAATTGCCTCAATTTGTAAGTTTTAACTTGCAACTTTTGGCAACTTAACTCCCACAAAAATCGAGCTCTTTGGAGGTGATTTCTACCATGATAGATCTTGAGAAGGATCTCAAAAGTTCGGGCAAGATCTCAAGAACAAATTCTCTAAGTTTAGTAAATTTTGATTGGGATTCTCTCAATCAAATAACCAATGAAATGTTGTCATATATGGGTCCTTTGAAGATGTTGTTTCTGCTATGTTTACATGGCGAGGAAGGAGGAGGAGGTGGAGGAGCCTTCTTACAAGTGGAGCCAAAAGATAGGAACTTGTATGCAAGAAGATTCAAAAGTTAGGGATAGTTTCGTGATAAATAGAAACTTATGGGCAAAAATGTAAACTAGGTCAAGATGTACTTTGATTAGGCTCAAATTTTGGGATTAACCTAATTTGGATCCAAAAAATCTAATGGTGATCTCAGATTTGAGTTTTGACCAAGTTTGAGTAGGAAATTTAGACAGAAGCCCAAAACATAATAAATTCCTGCCTAAGTCTTTGTTTTTGGTCAAGATGGGTTCCTTTGTTCAAAGTGAAAGTTTGAAAACTCTTAGCATATTTTTAAATGATTTTTAGGAGGTTTATATTACATTTATTTCCACTAGAACCCATTTAAATGAGGTAAGGCTGTATTTAGGGTTTTTATTAATAAAATAATCCTCAAAATGAGGAAAATCTTGTTTCAGTCAATTTGAGCCCACTTCTTAGAAATGTAAGTTCATTTGACCAATAATTAACCCTTAATTAACTCCTTAGTTAATTTGCAATTGTGATTAGGTGTTTAAAATAATAAAATTAACGGGATTTCCTATCTTCTCTAATTCAGTTCAGAATAGAGTTGTGATCTTCTGATGAATATTAAGGAACAATTATTACTGTAGTTTGGATAAATTAGGTTCATTAACACCAATGATGGTGTTACCATCATACCTCCATGCCTAACTTTTTATAGTCTTTAGTAAAATCCTTTGGAACAGACCATATCTCTAGACCAGATTTTATTGTTAGGATGCCTGCTTGTGCCACCTCTATAGAAATCAGATTGAAATACCAACTCTAGGCCTAGAGGTACCCAAGTATAAGCCAAGATACGGACCTAACCAGCCTTAGCCTTGTGTTTGCAACGAAGGTTTCTAAGGCCCCATAATCTACCCAGAGGTTCATTGACCCCAGTGGTTAAAGTACTCATGCGTACGTGCAACAAGGTCAAGGTTTAATTTGCTAGTGTATTTTTGGAAGAGAGAGAGATGTATTTTTGAGTTTTCACTCTTTTTTTTTAGATTCCCCTAAATCCACATCGGATTGGCCCTAAACATTGCCTGTATCAGATTCCTTGTCCCCATCATCAATCCTCGAAGGGTCCTTGGCTTTCAATGCTTGGTGATAGCACTGCCCATGGCAGCCCCTAGAACCCTGGCTTTTGACATGTCGTGATAGTGCTGCCCATGGCGTTCTATAGCTAAATCTAGGCCTTGATAATTGACATTTTAGGATAATGCCACCCATGACACTTGAACTAGCACAATGCACTTACATGCCCCCAGTAGGATATTTAGATTCCTAGGAGGCAAGCGTCGAGGATACGATATGTTATAATGCATCCTGAAGGGAAGTATTTACTCCACCTCTCTGTGGCAGGAACTTATCTAATCAACTTGTGCTTTTGAGCCGCTCCTAAGTCAAATTTTTGAGAAAACATATTTTTCATAACAAAACACTTATGGCATTATTTTCATTAAGCGCACTGAACCAAACTAGTGTGTGAATTTTGAGTGCTTAGGTTACCAAGTCTCGCAAGCCAAAGGGCAAACAAATGAGCTAGTAATGGTCATTCTCACTAGTGATGGCCATCACTAGTATATATGCAAACCAAAGGTTGTTGCATGTATAACCCTTTATCAAGATCGCCATAAATAAAGCCATTCTTGACATCGAGCTAGTGATGGCCCAAGTTCAAATGAGCTACCACAAAGATGAGAATTCGAATGGTAGGGAGCTGGGCGGCTGGATAGAATGTGTTGAAGTAGTCGATGCCATAGATTTGAGTGTACCCTTTCGCAACAAGGAGAGCCTTGTAACACTAAATAATTCCAACTGGTTGATATTTAACTACAAAGTCCCAATGACATCCAACATTCTTGGAGTCCTTAGGGGGTGCAACTAAGGACTGTGTCCCCATAGATTGCAAAGCAAACATCTCCTCCTCCATAGCCTTTTTTCAATGTAGATTTGCAAGAGCCATATGGTAAGTGGTAGGAATCTATATGGTAGAAAGTGCAAAAACAAACTGTTGGTGCTCAAAAGATAGCTAAGCCAAGGAGACATGCTTAAACAAGGGAAGTAGCATGTAGGACTGAGTATCCTTGCGCATGGCAATTAGAAGATCAAGATCTGTCTCCAGTGGGCCACTTGTGTCATCAGAACCAGAAACCTCATTTATCTCATTAGGTGATAGGATTACCTATGGGGCTAATGAGGGCATGGGCATTGGAGGAGGGGAGTCTTGGCATTGTGGTTGTTATGTTGGTTCCTGTCTTGACTTATGTGCATAAACTAATTGAAATCTACGATTTTGCTCATCATTTTGTACGATGCTTAGAGTAAGGAATCGGAAAGGGAATTTGAGTCGCTTCTTCATGAGATGATACCTCGATACGTGACCCCGTAGATGTGTACTACGCCATGGACTCGAAAAAGGAGACATCCCCACTAACATAGTGTTGTCAGCCAACAAGATCATAGCATCTATACACTTGTTGAGTCCTGGAGTATCCTACAAAAATACATTCAACAGCCTTAAGCAAAAACATATCCTTATTCTAACTATGGATGTGCATAAAGGAAACACACCCAAAGACTTTAGGTGGGACAGTGAATAGTTCTTTGTCAGGGAATAGAATAGAATATGGTACACCTTTATTAAGAATCGTGGAGGGCATGCGATTAATTAGGTGGCATACCATGAGAACATCTCCCAAGTAAGTGGCCAGCACATTACTCTAGATAAGCAAGATATGTGTTACATCCATGATGTGCTAGTGTTTCCTCTCAACCACACCATTTTGCTAAGAGGTGTGTGGGCAACTGGTTTGATGCATGTATAATCCCTTGATCATGAAAAACAACATTAAGTATGGAGGAGCAAAATTCCAAATCATTATTTGCCCTTACAATTTTCACATGAGCATCAAATTGATTTTTTGTTTTAGCCAAGAAGGGTTTGATGACTAGACCAACCACAGACTTGGACTTTGAGAGAAAGACCCAAGAAATACGAGAAAAATCATCAACAACAACAAGGTAAAAATGATGGCCCAGCCTATCAGGAGAGTGACTAAGACCCTACACATCAAATTGCAATAAATCAAATAGAGACTGAAGTACACCTTGGTCGACTTGGAAAAGAGATCCGGTGATGCTTACCGAGTTGAGAAGTCTCACATTGAAATACCGTAGTAGGCAATATCTGGGGAATAACCTGTCTCAACTTCTGCAAGGGTAGATGCTTGCACAGTAGATGCTAAAGAAAATTGGAGCCTCTGCCAAATGACATCGAAGCATGATCGACATAGGTAGGGATGATCATTGGGCCAGGCTGGCCCAACCCAGCTTGAGGCCCATCTCGATTGGGCCAGTCCAAGCCTGAGCTCAAAATTAACTTGGGTCGGGCTTGGGTTATAAATATGACTCATTTATTAAATGAGATGGGCCTTAGGCTGAGGTAGCCCAAACCCAGCTTGGCCCATTGGCCCATTTATGGGGTCGCCTTAAGGCTTAACTTGTGGGCCCAATTACATTAATATTTATCATATATGTATGTATATTCATATTGTCTATCAAAATATATATCATATATGCATCATACATTAAACATTAAGTAAACATTGATTGCTCTTGCTTTTTTTTAACTAATAAAACCTTAACCTCGTGCTCCCTGCAACTGTAAATTGTGCAATGCAATCCTACAATCTCGTTCGAACTAGATATAAACTATTGACTTCTTGCAATAGAGAATGCATGAACATCCAAATTCAAATTAAATATAAACACACAAGATGAGTACTTTTATTCTTTATTGTAATTTCCCCTTACTTGATTATATTTGATTGGCTTGTCATATGCTATATATGTTGAATATTCAAGCCAAATATTTACAATGCAAGTAGTTGGATCATTTTGGTTGGACATGTACCTACGAGGACATAAAGATCTTTTAATATATACAAAAGGCAAATATAATAACCCCGTCATTTACATAACTAAAAAATATAATTATCTTTTACAAGTCATTCTTTCTTATACAAAATCATATTATTTTTTATATTTTTAAAATAATTATTGATGGGAAACTTCACGTACATATTATTTTATAGGTATAAGTGAAATAAACAATTAGACCATTGATAAATGGGTCAATCCGACTGATGGTAACACCATAATTAGCCATAACTAGATTTAATTAATTAAAATCAAGTGACAAATACTTCTGAATAATTGCTTGAGGACAGTAATTCCACTTAGATCCATTCTAAGAAGAAAACATCAAAATAAGGTTAATTCTACAGTTTTAACATCACATCATAATTGCAGAGTAACTACAGGATTTTCCAGGGATTAATTGAAGGTCAAATGAAAATTAAACTCCAAAGAGTAGGTCCACATAGACAGAAATGGGGTTTCAAGCACTCCGAGAACCAAAACAACACACAAAATCTTAATTTTAGATCTACTTAAATTGAAGATGTTTTGGTTAGGATAAAATTCATCTAAACCTCCTAAAATTCATACAAAAATATTCCAAGAGGTTTGACACCCTTGATTTGACCATCTGAACCCATTTTGACCTTGGATAGAGCTACGGATAGGATTTTACTCTAATTTAGGCTTCAGTGCAAATTGTCTAGTCAAACGCGATCAAAACTGAAATCCAACTTCACCATTAGATTCCTTGGGTTTAAATTAGGATAAGTCTAAAACTTGGGCCTAATAAGAGTCCATCTTGCTTAGTTTGCATTTCAATCCATTAAATCTTTGTTTCTCTCAATCAAGCCCCTAACTTCATCTTCTTCACAAATGGGTCCCTGCCACCATGGCAAGTGTGAACCCAAGCCCGCCGACCTTCAAGAGAGGAGATCTCTCTCGATTCGACTCCAAATCCCTCCATAATTGGGGGGATTGCTGATTAAGCAATCAAGAATCCAACCAACCCCATTTGAGGGATTGGAATTGATCTTAGAGCTCAAGCAAGCTTGAGGAAACTGAGGACTTCTCTCCTTCGAGACCAAGGCTCAATCAAGCCTCTTCCCTTATTTAAAGCTCGGGTATGAGCTCTATAAGAAGTCCCTGTGCTTCAGTCATCATTTCCAGTCGAGTGTAGGCCCAGAACCTTCATTCCTCCCTTCTCTAGCCATCCTACGGCTTGACTCCAGCGATGCTCCTCAACTCCATCCTCAGACCAACCAACAATCAAATTGGCTAGTTCTTCTTCCTCAGCTTCTTCCACCTCTCACCAGCCAAAGCGAAGGCTCCCAAACCCCATCTTCCTTGTCGTCTCCCTCAACAGAGTTCTCGTCTTCCCCGGCATTGACCAATCAAAGTTGGTGCCAATTCTCCCTTCTTTCATCCATTAGTTAGGTCAACCTCTCTCTCTCTCTCTCTAGACTCCATTCAACCCCTTAAATCCTCAATTCCATAGCTAATCCACTGCCTCCCCCGTCATCTTCTTCGCCTCCGACGTTGCTCCGACGAGCTCACCACGCCGCTACACAGCATGAAACATGACACCACCACTCCCAAAAGTTTCACTGCACCCTCACCTTCAAAAGCCCTAACTTGATTAGGCGCATTGGTCACCCATTCACCCCGCTGGACACACCCACCACCTGCCACCCTAATCGACACTGCCCAACCACCCTAGTGCTCGAAACATGTCTCCACCTTTGCCGTTACATTCCTTGCATCATGGCGAGTCTTCTGAGCTGCCTAATTGGTGCATAAATCCCACATTACATGTTTCAGGTATCGTCACTGCCGGTCATCTTCTTCGTCACTTACCATGCTCCTTCGACCATAATCAGCCTTGCCTCTAAGCGATGCAGTTTAACATCAGGAAGGGGCCCAGGCCCTTGATTGAGTGAAACCACAACAACACAAATATCAATCAAGGGAGCTTCTCCACTACAGCTTGCGCGAAGAAGAGGCAGGCACCTTAGTGCCACATTGTCCACAACAAATCCTCTATATTGCATAAAAGGAAAAACTCACATGGGCTTGCTACCTTCGAGAGCACGGGGCTGAGGTTCCCATACACGCCCATATGCATGCATGCTCATGCGCCCTCACCTGCAATCATGCCCGCAGGTCTGGGCTGAGGTCCGATTACCTGGTTACCTAGGTTCGACTTTGTTCTGAGAGAAAAGAAAGCTGAGGGGGGAGGTTTTGCACATTGGTATTCGTGCCCCCTTTTTCTCAGTACTTAGCCTTTCGAGGCTTTGTGGTGCCCTCAAGCCTCTACTCTACAGGTGCTTTGGTTTGCTTTGGTTAAGGCATCTGTGTGCCTTTCCTAACGTCTGGTGAGGCCTTGTGCTTGTGTTGGGCATTGCTTTGGTGATCTTGGCTCTTATCTGATGTGGAATTGAAAGATTAAGTGGTTCTAACCACTGTGGCAATATTGAATGGCTGATATATTTGGGATATGTGCTTGATTGGTATATATAATTGGTGATCTAAATCACCATTTTTATAGTTCTCTTATTCTTTTTATCCCAACGATCTTTTGAAATACATTTGCTATTATTGAATATAATTTTAAGTAAATTTCTCTTATTCATTTAAAATCTCATTGTGCTCATTGATTATAAATTGCGATTAGTGTGTGAATTCCATATTTGCTCCCTGGGAATGACCTTGGACTCACATCGATTTCGAGTTTTATAAATTTAAGTGTCTGTGCGAATTTTGTCCTATACTATGACGCGTATTTCTTAAAACGACGATTCTCATGCTATAAACATCGACCCCGCCCGAGCCATTATTTTTTGTGTCGGGTCAGACTTGGGCCAAGAAAATTTATTTTGAGCGGGCCTTGAGTTATGTTTTTAGCCCATTTATTAAATGGGCTTGAGTTGGGCCGAGCCTAGCTCACAAGGGCCTAGCCCAATTGTAACGACCCGATTCCCGAGTCCCTACGAGACACGAGAACCGGACCGACTCGACTAATCCCAAGACCCAGTCGTCCAACGAGGAAGTAACCAAAAGACAGTAAAATAAACCACATTCAGCATGGATATAACTAACAGTAAGAAAGTACAGCAGTAAGGAAAGAAACTACTACAGTAGGTACCACCACAACAGTAAAGCAACATTTATCATATAACAAAAACTGCAGGTAAAGAAGGTACAGCGGAAACAAAACTACTCACTAGAACAGAAACAAAAAGAAGGTACAAAGCTGTGGTAACTCTACTGGACCCTACTCGGCCCAGCGTCCTCTGCAGCCGCCGACCCTGGCTGCTCAACACCTGGTCCTGAAAAAGGTAACGAGTGTAACACGTCAGCAAAACGCTGAGTAGAGTGGCAAACTAACTAAAGGCAACAGTAGAGTGTACAGTAGCTGTTAGGTTCTATTACTTCCTTTATTTACATCTTTCAATTTTTCTCACTATTTCATTTACTTCTCAGATCCTTTACTTGATCTCGAGTGTCCTCGTGGGACGATCTTGATTGCAGTCTTTTCCAACAGTAGAAGTAGCACGTGGTGCTCTCCTGGCCGGGAGAGTCCCCCGTGGTGATCCTACCCTCAGTCAACCACCCCAAGGTCACTGACAGACGTAACGGTGACTACGGCACGCGCGATAGACGCACAGGTAGCTAGCCCATACTGGCACGCGGTCAGTCGTTTCCGTTAACGGGTGCGCCCAAAGCACAGCACGGAACCAGGGCAGAGCCCTCTCAGTAACAGGGGTCCAACCCCTCCACAGTAACCAAACCGGGGCCTTGCCCCTCCACAGTCCGCGCACCCTCGCCTGACTACCCTGGTTTGCCCTAGTGGGCCTAACAAGTCGGTGAAGGAGGCTAGCAGAACCCCGGGGCCCGTGGGGTAGCTAGTACTCTCCTAACACTACTAGCTCTCCTCGGTACTACGTACACGAGGGCCAACAAGTCGGTACAGAGCGGCCAAGCCTAACCCCGGGTCCCTGGGGCGGCTGGCCCCACTCTGCACTAAAACAGGTACAGGTACTTCCCTTGGTACTGCGTACCCAAGAGACAGTACAAACTACACCTCAGTTCCATTCCTTTTCTTTCCAGGAGTTCCACTCCTAATTCCCCGTAGGGTTCCAGCTCTTTATCTCAGAACATCATAGGTCTCACTTTCCAGATTCTCGTTCTCACATTCCATGATCTCAACATGATTCTTTATGCATAACAGGCAGCTGTTAATTAAATTACAGGCAGCTTTATATATTCCTTTCCATTTTTCCAAGACTGCAGTAATGTACATTCCACTAGTTTTTCCATCCTAGGATTCATGCCATATCCTAGGATCTATCATACAATCTAGTTTTCCGGCCCTAGGATTCATGCAACACCTAGGAGCTATCATTCCATATATTTCTTATTCCTAGGATTCATGCAATGCCCTAGGTTCTAGTTATGGTTCCATACTTTAACAGATTTTATTAATACTTAAAAACACTCTACCAGGTACAGCGGGAGTAATGGGGGCGTGATCGGGAATCCCGCGCGCCTCCGCGACTCTCAAGACTGCAACCGAACGAGGTCCTATCACAAGGATCAAACACAAGGAGTGTCTCAAAACAGTGTATAGCTACTGTAGGCGGGTAGAGGAATAAATTCTGAAACGAACGCAACTCGAATCGCGGAAAAAGGAGCCCAAACGGGCCCTAAACGGGTCGAGAAAGACGATACTGTGCAAAATCAGACGTCTGGAACTCCTTCCAGACGTCTTAAATGGTGGATCAGAGAATTACCTGTTCGGCTCGGTTCCCCGGACGTCCAGAAGTCTGTGGGGACGTCTCTCCTAGATCCCAGACGTCCGATGGTCTCTCCGGACGTCTGGAGGTCACTCCCGACGTCTGGTACAACTTCCAGACGTCTGATTCGCAAAGGATGACGAATCCGAACACCTGCGCACAGCCAACCCTCCTCCCTCAGTACGGTCAGTCGACAAAAAGAAGGAGAAAGCGGAAACTCACCTTTCAGACGTCTGTATGATCTCACAGACGTCGACCTTGCCGTCTGGATATCAATCCAGACGTCTGATTCTGGAAATTTTTCCAGAACCAGAACCTTGCTCGGCCTCCGCTCGCGACGCCGCCCGCGTCGCACCTCGCGCGTCCGCTGCTCCGCCCGCAGCAGGTCCTTCTCCGCGACGCTCTGCGCCCCCTGCGCCCTCCGCCGGCCGGCCAAGCCGCTCCCGGCGAGCTCGCCCTCACGGCAGAGCCCCGCCCTCGCACGCCGCAGCTCCTCCGCGCCTACTGCTGCCGCCGCTGCCGCTGCGCCCTCGCGTCCGCTCGCTCTCGCGCACAGGCAGGAGAGAAGGAGGAAGATGGTGGAGACGGGAGGGGAGGCGCGCCCCCCCCTTTTAACGCCGCGCGGAGAGGAGAGAGAGACGGTCGCAGTCGCCTGCAGCCGCAGAGAAGATGCAGGATCGCAGGTCTGCGCGCACAGGCGCGCAGACGAATATCCCACGCGAGCATAACTGTTCGCCAGATGTCTGTAAACTATCCCGGACGTCTGGTCAGACGTCCGGATGTGATCCCAGACGTCCTTACAGACGTCTGGGCCACCTCCCAGACGTCTTAAAAGACGTCTGGGGCACGCGCTCGTTACACCAATGCTCATCCCTAGACATAAGGTGTCTGTTCTAGGCAATAAAAGCCCCTTCCTCACAGCCATAGTCAATCACCTACCCCATTAGTATACCCTAAAACACAAGAGACTTGGCATCAAAAATCAGACAATAATGAAGTTCCTTGATAATACGACTGACAGATAACAAATTCGATGGAAAATCTAGTGCATGCAACACATTCAGTAGTGAGATATTGGTAGCTATCTAAATCTCCCCCTGACTAGTGACTAGGGAGTTCCTACCATCAGCTACCACAATGGTCCTCCTAGATGAATTAGGCTGTAACCAAGTGAACTATTGTGCCTTGACGCAAATGTAGCATAAGGCACCTAAGTCCACGAGCCAATCTATACTATTTGCAATGGCATATGAGGTGAGATCTATACTTGACATTTTGCAACAACTGTGATGTCACTAGTTCCAAAAGTGGAGGCTTGAGACCTGGTGGAGAACTGAGAGACCCTCTGGACCAGGCCATCAAACTTCGCACGAGTAATGAGGGTTGAATCAAGATTCACCTCGATGACAGCTATCGCTTGATGGGCATATGTTGGCTTCCCATTCTTGGTCTAGCATGAGTCCTCCATGTGACCTGTTTTACTACAATAAGAACACTACAGTCCGCCACACCTAGCTCCACTCCGTCCTAAGTCACCTCATCCACAACCACCTTTACGAGTAGACTGTCAGGCTCCTCTACCTTTGCCCTTGGAGACAACCATGATAGAGGTCTGCTCCACATGCCTAGTGGATGTAAATGAGACTGCAAGCCTACTAAGCCTATTATAGGCTTCCTTAATGGTTGGAATCTCAAGTAATGTTAGCATCTGAGACCTTACAGCGTCATAGGAAGGATTTAGTCCAATGAGAAAGTGTGATAAGGGTGATTTGTGCACGAAAAATATGTTTTAACAAAATTGTTTCGTCGTGTTTGTAGTATATAGTTGCGCAAAATTCCCGAATCAAAGAAGTTTTATTTTATGAAACTTGCGTAGATTAATTTTTCTATCTTTTTAGTTTATGAGTCCTGGTCATTCGTCTCTAGGAGGAATAATTTGACACCAGGAAGGTTAATATATTTTGATTTGATTTGCTAACCTAAATCTACCTAATTCCATTTTCGTCTTTTTCTTCTTTTGCGATTTTTTTTACATTTTTCTTTCCTTTTGAAAACAAGAATGGATATGAGCCTAACTAAATGAAACCCTAAAACCTACTTGTGCCTAAGTGAGGCCATAGTGGTCGTGCAACATGTGTGGCTAAACCCTAAGGTGGATGGTCCTAGCACTAAGGAATAAGGGGCGTGTATTTATAATGGAATTATGAGCGAAATAATGAAATATGAACATCAAAAATCTGATCTATGTATTCACAACGAGATTAAGATAAACATAACTGTCAAAACATCAAACACATTTCATTAATCATCTAAACAATACAAGAAATAAAAACATAAAAATAAGAAGATCCTCATGTTGGAAATGCCACAAAGGCCATCAACTTTGTGCGAGGGTGATGGCTAGACCATGGGCATAAAAGCCTGTCTACATGCCAACCTAAATAGATGGCTAGCCAAGCAAGGTATGGAGAAACCTTGTGGCCGTCCAAGAAAAGAAATGAGAGGAAGAAGAGGGTGCATCCTTCTTTGGGGAAGAGAAGACATGCCTAAGTGAAGAGCGGAGAAGAGGACATTGCACCCTTTGATTTCTCCTTCTTCTAGTAGCCCACATGAAGCTTAGAGGAGAGCTTCTTCTTCAACCATCCATGGAGGAGCTTTGGAGGAGGAGGAGCATCCTTGGAGGAGGAGGGATGGCATTAGTAAGGTGGAGGAAGAATTGTGTCGCAAGTGGAGAATTGGAGAATAGAAATAGATTGTGCAACAACTTCTTTTAGGTTTTTATGGGATGTGTGTGGTTTTTGGCAACACTAAGTGTCGCCACTTTTGGAGGGGTTAGAATAGGTAGGCACCCCCTTTGTAGGATCTAATTGTTGACCAAATAAAGAGGGCTAAAATAGGAAAGGGTCTGCATTGGTTTAATTTTCGTAGAAGAAAGTGTGTAGGATTAAGTGCTAAATAGGTTGGGATGACCTAGGTTAGGTTAGGTCCTAATCTAATTGGGTAGGGGTGAGTCAAGTTATGTATAGGTAAACCTAGATGGGTTAGGGTCGAGTCTAATCAGGTTCAAGTGAACCACATTAGACTTGGATGGGTTGAGATGGGTCCAATTAGATTCTAGTTGAACCTAATTGGGATTAGGTGGAGTCCAATTAGGTTCCAGTGAGCTTAATCAATCCTAGGTTAGCCCAATTAGGTTCAACTGGACCCTATTAGAATGTAGTCGGCCCAATTGACTCCAAATGAGTCCAATTGGATAACGGTGAGCCTACTTAGGACCCTAAAGGGAAATTGGGATAGGGAAAGTGAAATTGGGATAGTGGACAGTAAGGATAGGGTCATGGATAGAAGGATAACACTGTGCATAGTGCTATCCATGTTTTTGGTACTGGGTTTATGTTGACCTTAGTGAAGGTTAAGGATAGGGATAGTGTGGATAGAAACATGGATAGTGTTATCCATGTTCTAGGCTCTAAGGTTAGGATATCCTAGTGGGAGTGGTTTTAGTTTTGGGAAGGTTGTCCTACGGTTTCTATGGGTAGGGATAAGGATATCCTCTTCTCTCCTCTTTTCTCGAGCCAACTTCTTTCTTCTTCTTCTCCTCTCGCTTTATTCCTCTCTATTTAACTTTATTTTACTTTATTTGACATCCTGATTTTATCTGGGATCTTCTTATTACTTGCAAATAATAATCAAAGCATTAAGTAACTGATCAACCTTCTGGTTCATATGTTAATTAAGGTTAATTAATCAAGTCGTGTTGTAGTATAGATTCAATCCAGACAGTAGTCATGTAATTTATTTTATTATAATTTTTATTGGTTTATTCCATGTTATTCACTGGGAGGTAGTTATTGATATACATTACTTTTTATATTCCAAAAATGGTCTTTTATTCCAAAAATGTCAAGTTATTTACAAAAGAATGAATGAATTAAAGAATTAATGAATCTAAGTCAATTATGTATAAAATGAATTAGTTAATGTTAATGACATTGCCTTAAACATATTTACAAATATAAAGGCATCAAAGAAAAAAAATAATTTAAACTACTCTATGTTAGTTATATACACTATGCTAATCAATGCCTAAATGGAGGCACAAAAATACTAAATATACTCTATAGTAACATATATACTAGCTATACTAACATATAAAATATGTATTGTGATGTATATAAGTGTCACTAAAAGCCTTACAAATATATATACATAATAAGGCAAAAAGAATTTGAATACTCTACATATATACATACATACATACATGTAAACTTTACTTATATATATATACTAACTATACTCATATTTATACATATACACACACACGCGAACACACATATACACGGCACAGGCATACAAACACTTAGCCATTCTAACACACTTAAGCACATAACTCAAGTTAGATCGTATTAACAAAAAATTATTGGATTTGCGGGTCCACTTTTCATAGGATCAATGTCCTCTTTCGAGGTCGGATCGGTACCATTACTAAGTGTGCCCTAGTTTATTTAATTATAGATTTTGGTATGTTTTCATGCCCATTCAGGCCCACAAATGGCTCCTAGCCCACGCCCACGCCGAGGCACACACATGCACGCACCCGCAGGCACGTGCTTGTATGCTCATTTGTGTGCCCAACGCTGATGACTGGTGGGGTCATTAGCACTGGCGCTAATAAGGAACTGCGGTAGCTTCAAAACCACTGATGTGGCAATATCATAGCCCCATTCCAGGCGTAAGTTCAATGCATAATTACGTGCGAAAGTCCTCGATTTAATTGCCTTTTTGATATTCATTTCCAAATTAAATTACATAGATGTGAAGCCTATACATAGGGCTACCTGTTAGTCTGTTGTATTTACAATAATTAAACGTGCGAAAGTCCTAGATTCGGACCTCGATTTAATTGCCTTTTTCATATTCATTTCCAAATTAAATTACATAGATATGAAGCCTATACATAGGGCTACCTATTAGTCTGTTGTATTTACAATAATTAATTATTTAATTATATTTAATAAATCATTAAAGTTACTGAATATTACACATTGATTTAGTACTTAATTCCCTAATTAATGTACAAATTGATAACTTAACCACTCAATTGGCTTATAATTTAGTTAATATACATTATTAAATATTTATTACACATTTTTAATTTATTTTTAGTTATTTATTTTAATTTATATACATTTAATTACATGCTTTAAATTGACATATACATAATTACCATATAAATACTATTATACAGTATAAATACATTATAAATATATTGAAAATACTTAAAATTATATTATACAACTATACAACATAATTTACTTCATTAATAACTTAATTTACTAATTTAAATTATATGAACTTAATAATCTAGCTAATTAACTTAGTAACTTAATTATATACTGATGGCATCGCCATCATTCATTATATCTAACATAATATGGTTAGGTTCTAAGGTTAAATTCATAAAATTAACACATTAAAGGGTATAACTCAATTAGGGCGGAAGAAAAAAAAATGATAAAAATTGGGGATAATTGTGCAATTTTTGCAGATAATTATTAATGTAGAATAGCTGAAGGGTGAACTTATGGCTAATCAAAGGTTAATTGAGCTTAATTTTCCTAAAAGTGGGTTGACACTAAATAATTTAAGATTTACATTCAATTTGAATGTTAATCCTTAATCAAATTGCTAAATTTCTAACCCACTTTAATTAAAACAGTTTCAATGGAAATAAATATAATCTAAACCTTCTAAAAATCAATTAAAAATATTCTATAAGGTTTAACACATTCAATTTAAGATTTACCTTTAATTTGAATGTTAATCCTTAATCAAATTGCTAAATTTCTAACCCACTTTAATTAAAATAGTTTTAATGGAAATAAATGTGATCTAAACCTTCTAAAAATCAATTAAAAATATTCTATAAGGTTTAACACAATCAATTTGATAATCGAAACCTGTTTTGACCAAAAACAGAATAACAGGTGAAAATTTGGTACATTTTGGGCTTAATCGTACATTGATCATGCAAACAATTTCAAAATCTAAATTGAAGTCACCATTAACTTCCTCATGTCCAAATTAGGTTATCATAAAAATTTGGGCTCTTTTGAACTTCATCTTGACTTAGTTTGCATTTTAACCCTCGAAAACTAATTCCCTAACAAATGAGCCCCTAACTTTTGACTTGCCTCACAATCACCCCCCAGCTTCATCTTCTTCACAAGGTCCCTTGACCTTCAAACGACCATGGCGCACAGATGGTCAATTTCGCGTGTGAAATCCGGCGGCCTCAGAGTGTGGTTGCCTTCGATAGCTGAAGAGAAGTTGCTCCCCTTGCCAGTCCGCATCCATCGGTGGTCGTTCCGCCATCATCGGCCGCCTCCACCTCTCTCTATCTTCGACCAAAACTAACGTGGAGGTTGCAAGAACGGCCGAGCAATTCTTGCAACCTTCGACCTGCGCATGTGGCTATAAAGCTTCGTGCGATGGTTCGCCTCTCGCCCTTCGAGTTTATACGTTGTATTCGTTGCATTATTATGAAAGACGATTACTACTTTAATTTATTTATTACTCGAGATTTAAAAATATCCCGAGGTCGAACTCAGGGAGCACATGTCATTCTAGAAACATATGAACTCACAATTGACTATATACTGTTTTACAAAAATTTAAGAAATAAAGAATGAGTAAAAGAAAACTCCTTTTCTTCTTCTTCTTCTCCTTTCCTTCCCTTCTTTCTCTTGGCTTCTTCTTCTTCTCTCTTCTTCTTTTGTGCCTTCTCTTCTTTAGTCGGCTTCTGTGCCTTCTTTTTTCCTCTGCTGCGGCTTTTCTTTTCTCTTCCTTTTCTCTGCTGCTTCTTCTTTCTTCTTCTTTTCTTTGCTGCGGCTGCCTCTTCTTCTTTCTTCTTTCTTCTGCAGCTCCCTCCTTCTTCTTCTTCCTTCTTTTCTTTTTCTTCTCTTCTTCTCTTCTTTTTCTTATCTCTTTTCTTCCCTGATCCGGACGTCTGATTCTTCATGTCGGATGCCTTATCGGCGCTGTTGCTACAGTGCCTCCTTATTCTCTTCAGTCTGTTGTCTTCTTTTCTTCTTCAGCTTCTTCCTCTTCTCTTTGCTGTGGCTTCTCCTTCACCTTCTTATTTTTCTCTGTTGTGGGAGCTCTGCGGCTAAGTCCTTACCGCCTGCTCTTCCTCTTCTTCTTCTTCCTCACCTGTTCCCTACACACACGCAACGCAAAACCTACCCCTACCCTTTCCCGCGTCTCTCTCTCTCTGAATCTCTCTTTTGTACGCTCTCCCAAAGCCGGGTAATTGAGTCGGGTCGCGTGCTCGGGTCCAGGAGCACCGGCATGGGTGTGGTGTGCGAGGAGTGCTTAGGGGTGGGGGTAATCGGGTCACAGGTCAGATCCACGTGGGCAGTGCCGCGAACGAGACCCGGTGGATAGGTGAGGAGGGACCTCACCCCAATGATTCAAGGCGAATAGCCTCTGTGACTTTTTCAATTTATGTGTGGGCATGCGCCCACACACTTCCGAGGTGGAACTAAAGTCCCACCTCCAATCTCGAGCATCTGCGGGAAGACGATGCATCCAATTAGGGTAGCAGCAGAGGCCTGCGACCCCAATTTCGAACCTGAATGCATGCACAAGCAGATTCCGCTCGACCTGGGACCTGCTGCCTGGGACGAGGAGACCTGGGTGAAGCTCCCAAGCAAGCTTCACTTGCTCGACAATGGCGGCGAGCACCTGGGTCCTGAAATCACTGAAACGACCTCGCAGCCACGTTAAAAGGCTCAGGGAGGTTCGCCCAGGTGTGGCGAGTGTGCAGAAGTGGTCGACGAGATGCAAGAGTGCCTGTGGCCGTGTGCCTAGGGCAAACTGCATGCGTGAGAGTGGGTGTGTTCGGGGGCTGTTCTGGAGGTGCGGCGTGGTGAATGGAGGGTGGATTTGGTGTTAGCGAGGTGTCGCGGTGCTTAAGGGGTAGCTGGCGAGGCGGATGGAGGCATGGAGTGGTGAAAACACCTCATCGGAGGGCGATCGGAGATGGAGAAGGTGGTGATGGACAGTGGTGGTCAGTGGGTGGAAATAGCAAATTAAGAAGGGGGAAATAACAGAGAGAGTAAGGGGAAAATTTTCACCTACTTAACTAACAAAAAGGGGGGAAGGAGGTGCTCAGCGCATGCCTGTCGACGCCGGAGACGAAGGTGCCTAGAGGGGGGTAACGGCGATGAGGAAGGGGTCTGGAAGGCACCAGCTGGTGCAGCCTGGTGCGGGAGGACGAGGCGAAGTGAACTCTGAGGCAGGTATGGCAGCAGAGCGATGAATGGGAGGAGGAAGGGCCACCGGAGCCTGCGGACATTTGACCGTAGGAGGAGACGAAGTTGGGGGGAATTCCTCGGCTAAATCAGGCTTGCCCTGACTGGAGAGCCCTGCCGTTCCTTTTATAGCAGCTGGCGGGAGGAGATTCTCGAGGATAGATCGTGGAGAGCATGCCGAAGTTGGCCAGAGATGGAGACCCATTCGTCTCGCGTGTTCGCACGAGAGGAGTGGGCGATGGCAGGACATGGGAGGGGGTCCCCGCGAAAGAGGACGACGCAGGGAACCCCCCTTTCATTCCTAAGAGAGGTCCCCATACCTTGCGCGGTGCCATCCTCTGCGCAAGGTCGTTGGAGGTATGGGCGCCTGCGTGGGGTGGTAGAGGGGCTGTTCTGTAAAGAACGAAAGAGAAGATGGGCGACAAAATGCAAGGGTTCAAAAAGATAAGGGTTGAAAAGTAATTCCAGAGGACCAATTTGTAAAGTAGGTCAAGATGGCCTTCCCATAGGTCCAAATTTTGGTATAGACCTAATTTTGACCTAAGAAATCTAATGGTGAGGTTTTATTTTAGGTTTGACCACGTTTGATTGGTCAATTTGCACAAAAACCCAAATTAGATCAAAAATTGGGTATGGTTCTCAATTTAGGTCAAAACATGTTCTACTGGCCAAATTGAAGGTTCTAAACCCTAGATGATGTTTTTCCATGAATTTTAGAGGGTTTATTTCACTTTTATCTTACCAGGAACTTTGTGAATTGAAGTGGAGTTGTTTTTAGGGTTATAGAATGTCATTTAATTCCTAGAAGTTGCTATAATCCTTTTCAGATCAGGTTATCCCACTTTCTTTCTTATTAAGCCCATTTGACCTGTGTTCAGACCCTTAGACTCCCCGTTTGTGTACTACATTGGTAAAATTACAATTTTACCCCTTGTGAATTATTGTATTCTTAAATTTAGAATTCTTTGAGTTAGGCTTTTCCTTAAGTTTTGTAGGAGCTTTTGCACACTTATTTAGATCAAATTGTGCTAGTTAAGGTTCATGATGAGGCTCTCATCATGCGACCCCTCCGAATGCCATTTTCTGGAAATTGCACGTGCCATCCTCCTCTTCTTATATACACGGCCATTGAAGGACCTCAGAGCTTCATCAACCTCTTCGTCCACTGCTTTCTCGTTGAAATTGAGAGAGGGTTTTCTTTCCCCATCCTGGCATGAAGCTTCACGTGAAGCTTCGGGGCTTCTACCCTCCTCTTCGACCAACCACCATCGACACCTTCTCCCCTCCTCTCATCAAATTAGGTTAGGGCTTAGCTTTGTAGCATCCCCAATTAGGTTTCTGGAGCTTCGTGGCTCTGTGCATTGCCCCTCGAGCCATGTCCATCGCCGCCTTTCCCCGCTGTGAGGACCTTCTTCGCAAGCCTTCATCCACCATCTACAACATCAATTTATTTAGGGCTTAGCTCTGGCTCATCACGCCTGAGCTTTTGAGAGTTTAATCGGGGTCTTTCGACCCATGTTTTGATGTGTAGGAACATGCCGAAGTTCTCACCGGAACCCATCTCCTTCTCCATCTTTGGCAGCTCCCTTCGTCACTGTCACTTCACCGATCACCGACCAACTGGCACCACTAAGTCGACGAGTACCCCATGCCCACATCTTCCATTCGCCGATCCCATCCAATAGTTGCACTTCAAGGCTAACCAACCTCCGGTGAAGCCCTGCCAGCCTTGAAGAAGACAAGAGGTGAGGGACTTGAATGTGAGAAAAGGACTAGATTGCAACGGTTCTTAAGGACCAAATCGAAAGCTGTAGGGACCTAATTGTGACAATGCAAGAACAGAACTGAAAAATAGTGTTATTATTGATCCAAAGTCTATTCTGAGTAATTTTGTCTGCACTAAGGTATTAGATATTACTGTTAGAGCTCATTTATGCCTAATTGAACAAATATTTGATCATCACTAATTATTAATTTCTTTTACTGAGCTTCTAACATACAGTTATTAATAGTTACATGTTCTCTGAGTATAATAGTGAACTCATTTTAGAATTATCCAATAAATCATTAAAATTATCTAGGAAAAATTAAATAGTGGTAATTTACGCATGCGTTTGCTCCTAGAGACGACCTCGAATTTCTTTCTGATTAATTCGAGTTATAAATTTAAATGTAAATGCACTTCTATCGGCTATACTACGATGCAAAACGACTTTTAAAATGCGGTAGGAGTACGTCAACATATACAATAAATACATAAATAAATAAATATAAGAGTATGTTACAGTACATTATAATTGCTTTAATATATACATATAGTCATAAATACGATTATGCATATATACATATTTATTTACAATTTACATAAGTATATGTACATATAATCTAAATAAATAAATACATAATTATATAATTATGATATATACAGTTTAACTCAACATAAATATTTATTTAATTACATATAGTAAAGATATAATTTAGTTATGTACATCTTAGATATATATTTTACTATTTACAGTTAACTTAATATTAAATTTTATTTACAAGTATAAATACTATATACAGGGTATTTTTATGCATTTTTGGACTTTTTCAGATTTTTAATGTCTTATAGAGATAGGAGAGGAGAGAGAAAAGGTGAGAGTAGAGAAGAAAGACTCTTTTTGGGTTTTTAATGTCTTTTTCTTTTATTTAATACTAGAGTAGACCTAATCATCTATTAGTATATTCCAAATCTTACTTAAGACACTTTTATTTTATTTATTTACATTATTTTTGTATTTTTTCTATTATTTACAAGTTGACACAATGTAGGCTAAAATGAAGGTGGAGACAATGAACCTAAGCTTTATCTTTTAGTTTTAATGGCTGGAAATGAGGTGTACACATTCATAAACATCCAGCATACCACATGAAACATGAATGAAACAATAAACATGATTTTCATCTTTAAATTCCATTAAAATTCAGATTGGGCAGTTTATGCAATGCACATGCACCTGACATTGAGTTCAAACATGAAGTACAAGCAATTCAAATCAAATTGAAGGTTTCAAAATAGGATGTAAATACTCAAAGGCATTCAGCAATCAATATGCAACATGATCAAGCAATAGAACATGATTTTTAACCCTGAATTTGTTCAAATTACATGTTGCATAGATTATTATTATGACTGCTGATAGTGAACTAAAATCAAGACTCACATGCTATTCAACTCATTTTAAAACACTACCAGGACATGAATGATTCATTGAACATTAGAATCTATCATTTTAGTACATCCACATCTATTATGTCACTCTAAATCGGGTTTTAAAATCAATGCGTTACAATATAGTTAGACTCAGTGCGAAAAATAAATAATATTTATAACTCGAATATTAGAAATGAAGTCCGAGGTCAAACATAGGGAGCAAATAGGAATTCAAGCACTAATCTCCATTAACAAGTAAATGAACACAAGAAAATGAGCCAAATAACACTAAGCAATGAATATTAATTACTCAAAATTGATCATCAATGTAGAATATAAGTCTAACAAGAGTTTGGCATATCAAAAAGAAATCTAGAATAAAAATAGTGGTGATTTGATCACCAATTATTTAATATAGATAAACATATAATAGTTAAGCAAGAATGCCAAATAAACCCACAATATCCAGGACCACTTAAGTAATTAAATAAATGAACAGTGCCTCGGACATCTGATTTGATAATCAGACGGCTTAAGTGCTTCCTCTTCTTCTTCTTTGTTCTTTTTCTCAGCTCTTGTTCTTCTTCTCTTCAGTTCTTTCCTATTCTTCAGAACTTCTCTTCTCAAGCCTTCTCTATTTCTTCTTCAACCCTTCTCTGTTTTGTAGCTGTTCTTCTCTTCTTCTCTTCACTGTGCCTTCTTCGTCTTCTTCCTTCTCTGTACTATCCTCTTTAGCCAAGGCCTTCTTCTTTTCCTTCCTTAAGTCCTTCTTCAGCTGCTCTCCTCTTCTTCTCACGAAGTGTCATGCAGGGCAAAGCCCCCTGCCCCCGTGCACTCTCTCTCTCCTTTCTCTCTCTGGGATTCACCCTCTCAAGGCCACAGTCTGGGTAATCAGGTATTTTGGTAGAGCACACCTGGGACTAGGCTCATTGGCATTGGTGGTGAGCGAGGAGTGCTTAGGTTTAGGTGGGTAATTGGATCAGCACCAGACCCGTGTCAGCAGTGTCACGGGCGAGGTGCATGTGAGGGGCGTGTGGGGACCTCACCCCCTATGTGCTAATTGAGGCGATAAGCCCTTAGCATAAAATCAATATATGCGCTGTGGCACGCCTATCAGGGCCCAATGTGGGACTATCCCACCAGGCTTCTTCTACGTGTAGCTGCGAGGGATGGCACCTTTGATTGCGGTTGTAGGGGCCTCAGTGTCTCCAATTAGCGGCCTGGGCGCTTTTCTAAGAGTAAGTCGCACTGCCTAGGACTTCACCTAGGACTCGCGGCAATAAGAGACCTTCTTTAAGCTCCTTGAAGGAGCGTTGTTAATGTCGATGATGGCGAATACCTGAAAACATAAACACGGCCTTGCGGCCCAATTAAACAAGCTCAGAAGCTTCATCGTAGGGCGTGGAGTGCATTGGTGGTGTTTTTGTGGCTTGTGGAGGTGTGTGGTGGTCGGTTGGAGTCGGGGAAGGAAACCGGTGATGGGTTTGTTCGAGGGAAGTGTTGGGTGTGTGAATGGAGAGATAAGGAGAGGGTTTTTGTGTGGGAGGATGAGGTGAAGGTTTTGAGGTGGTCGGCGAGGTGGATGGAGTTATGTAGTAGTGGAATTACCTTGCCGGAGGAGCAGTTGGACGCAGAGAAGATGAGGGTGAGCGTGTCGAGTTGGGGGTTGAAATGAGGATGGAGAGAGGGAAAACTAACCTACGATGCTAACTAAACCTAACTAGCTACTCTAATGGACGAAAAGGGGGAGATCCATGCCGATTTTGGCATGCCAGCGACGGAGAAGATGAACTCTCCGGTAGGGGAGGAATGGCGGTGAAGACATGGAAGGGGATGGCCGCTGGTGTTGTAGCATGCGGAAGAATCTAAGGATGAATAATCCGTTGCCGGTTTTGCAAGAATGGACGAGGAAAGAGGTCAAAGATATCACTGGAGCTTACGGAGCTTTTTGACCGGAGAGGAGGGAAGAAATTGGGGTAATTCCAGCCAAAAACGAGTCTGAGAAGTGCGATCTGATCTAGGGGTTCTTTTATAGGCTTCTGGAAGGTGTTTTGAGCTTAGGAAGCAAGCTTCCCAAGCTTGGAATGTCACCGAAGTTGGAAATTCCAAGATACCCTAATATTTCATGTATTCGCATGAGAGATTGGGAAAGTTTTAGGGCTTGGGAATTGGCTTAAAAGGAAGGGAATTCCTTAACGAACTTCCCTTTCAAATTTAAGACGGATTCGTCAAGGAATCAAGGAGAACATGCCATTTTAAGGTCGCCAGAGTTTGTAGGATTAGGATTCATGGCAGTAGGGACCTTTTTGTGAAGAAGATAAATAAGCTGGGGGGCTATTTGTAAGATATTCAAAAGTTAAGGGTCTGAATGAGATAAAGAGTCTAGCTGGACCAAAATGCAAACTTGGTCAAGAAGATCTTAGATTGAGACCAAATTTTGGTATAAACCTAATTTTGACCCAAGGAATCCAATGGTGAAGTTAGATTTAGGTTTTGACCTTGTTTGATTGGGTAATTTATGCAAAAACCTAAATTAGGGCAAATGTCTATCTAGGACTCTGTTTTGGTTCAAACTGGGTTCCAATGGTCAAATCAAGAATAACAAACCCTAAAGAATATTTTTCTATGAATTATAGAGGGTTTAGATAAATTTTATCCTAACAAGAACCTCAGCTATTTATGCGGGTCTATTTTTAGGGTTTCATAAGTCATTTAATTCCTGAAATGCGTGAAAACCCATTTCTGTCTGTATTAACCCACATATTAGACTTTTAAGACCATTTGACCCTTAATTAACCCCTGAGAAAATCCATGGTTGTTCTGTATTTAAGATATGATGGTTTTAGCTCTATTTTCTTATCTTTCTCTCAGAAAGGATTTGCAATGAATTATGGCCTTCTAATGGTCATGTAGGAGCATTTATTCTTTGATAATGAGTAAATTGAGCTAGTTATGGCTCATGATGGTGTTACCATCAACATCTCAAATAAATCCAAAAACTTAGCTCATACCCTTGAAATCTGACCAATAGTGCGACTGTTGCTGCAATTAAGGTTAGCTAGACAGAGATCTAAATCAGACCTTCTAGGCCTGATTTACTGCTTGATGCGCATACATCTAATTGACTTAAAATGACTATTTATGAATGTTCTTGGTGTCATATGAGCATTCATCATTATAAATATTGCATAACATGCATCATCATGCATTTAGGATAGATTGTATAAATTTTAGGCTAATTTTCTCTTTTTGTGGTCAGGGAACAGGGCAACTTTTATCGGGGACTCGAATTGAAGATCCAACCGTACGGATCTGATCAGTGTAATGATCAGAGTTCAACAACTCCAAGATCGCCCTGATCAGACCTCCGCAGTATCAGATGCAGTCCAAGAAAGATAAGAGGTCAAAAGGCAAGGTGGTGTAAAATCCAAACATCAGATGACAAATTCAACTGCATGGATGGGTTCGGATCGACGATCGTAGCCCAACGACAGGAAAATCGATCTAATTCGACATCTATGGTACCACTTACAAAGCAAAGAAGATGGATGGCCATGATGGCGTCACGTGGTACCATCACAACCGCCCAACGCTAGCCGTAGCATTCCTCTTCACTACTTGATCTAATCCTAGCTGTTGGATCATTGATCCAACAGCTGAGATTCAATCTCAAGCCATGCACCAACTCTACTAGAGTAAAGTTTGCGAGCGCTCTCAACCGTTGGATCACCATCCAACGGTTGCGAGCGCTCGCCCCTTAAAACACAAATGCGACCAAAAGAGTGCCTCAGCGCAGTGGTCGAGAGCCTTATCTCGAAGGAGTGACGTGCGTTCGAGGAGCATGGTGTGGAATCAATCCGCTAAAGAGGTGCACGCATCAAATTTGCCCGTTGAATTAAGCGTGGACAGTTGATGGAGCGAAGACGTGGTGGCATGGATGAAGGCGTGCGCGACCACGTGTGATGACACGCCGATGCCTACTAGATCTGACGTGGGCGTCGCACATGTGAAGAAGAAGAGGGCGTTTAAGCAATCTGATCTCTCAATCGGATGACTGAGGATGTGCAATCGTGGGAGCATGCCTCATCTCTTGAAGCTGAACAGGTGAGGCCATGCGTGCATGTTTAGCGATGTGGGGGCTTTAGTGACGGTCATATCCGTCACTAATGACCCTTACATTAATGTTTTAAGATTAAAATGACCTATTTGCCCCCTTATTCCTCACCTATAAAAGGCCCTACGCCCTCGACATTTTCTTCACCTCTTCCTCTCCTCTCTCACCCCCTCCAAAGCTTTAAGAGCTTGTCCTAAACTCAAGATGCTCCATTAGAGTTAAAAATATAATTTTTTCACCTTTTCACCTCATTTGTGGAGCATCTCGCGATTGTCCTCTCACCGCCATTCGGGAAGCAGATCCCATTGCGACATCGCCCTACTTTGTTCACCTTCATCCTTCTTCGTTCTCCATTGTCTAATGTCTCACCACCTTCGTTCGGGCGCTCCGTTAATGTAGCTCATCCTCCAAGCAGCCGTCGAGGAGGATAACTTCTCTCCCTCTTCTCTTTATCGCTTTGTAGATTAGATTTTCTGCTTTCTAGTGTAGTGAGTAGTTGTAATGAACATGATTATGTGGTTATGAAACATTTGTCTATTCTCTCTCTATTTTCTCTTTATTTGTATTATTCTTTCTCTGTCTTCTATTATTTATTCTTTGAGTAGAATAGTTAGGGTAGATTTTATTCGACTAGCTAATCTACTTCGTGGTAATAATTATAAATGCGATATTTGATCAAACGTACGCCTCCCCATGTTCGACCTCGGACTCACCAGAGTTTCGGTTAAATTATTTGTTTGACGGATTTTTAAGCGACTACAACGACAGGGTTTTCTAAACTCAAATTTTTAGTGTACAAATCTCTCCCAACATTTTGGTGCCATTGCTGGGGAGGTAACACCCTTTGATTTCTCGCATCTTCCCGCCCTACTTATCTTTTGCCTCACTTCTTTCCTTTCTTATTTTGATTGCAGGTACTCTCTCGAGGAGGGCAAAAGTGATAGATTGGAGCAAGGTGCAGGTTAAAGGTCTATAAGTATACCCTACCTCCCACCCCCTAGTTTTCATTCCGTTACCGAATAACACAAAACCTAATTAACCTAGGATCTCTCATAAATCCTAAGGTTAGTCTTGATTGTCTGTTTGTCATTTCTACTCGCCTCACCCTCCATTTAAAAAAAAATCTACAAAAAATGTCACAGAGGTACACAACCTCTTCTGATTCTTCATACTCAACCAGTAACCTGATTTTTGGAAATGGTACACTCATCAACATATAATTGAGTAGAAATTAGATTACGTAATCACTTGTGTGCCTAATTCAGTGGTGCATCAGGCCAATTGATTGAGTTGTTTGGGCCGCACCATTTCATCTAAAAATAACTTATTAAGTAGCTGCCTCTTAGGGTTCAACCTTTAGGAATTAACAAGCACTCCACATTCTTTTAAGTTTTAAAGGAAAACATCTTTACCTGTGCTTTCAAAACCTCATGTGCCAACTAAGCTTGATTGAATACAACTAAAGTTGAATCCTAAAAGCTACTAAGCAATATTTAAATCCTAAAATTCATTACATCCAAAAATAATCTTTCTTGAAAACTATTGGTTGTGTACTCACACGCATCGAAACTAATCATTAAGGGCACAACCCAGATAAAGGGCCCATCACATTCCAAACCACATTCAAACCCAAGCCTAATTAGAATAGAGTAGACCGTTGGCCTTAAGGATTGGACTTGCTTTTCGGGGCCCAGATCGAGATTATTTTCGATTAATCTACTTCTACTGTTCAATCTAATGTCTAGCTAGGGGAGTAGAGTCAAATGACTGCAGTTGGGGGTATCAAAGGAACCTGAGGCGAAAGCTAAGGGAAGAACCTTCTCCCCTGTCCCTTCCTTTAACTGGTTGGATTGACCAGAAAGAAGTAGATCAAATCATTCTTTTCATCTCAAGATGAGTTCTGGGAGTCGGTAGATCTTTAGGCTACCCCACTTAAGGTCATGTTTGATTATTTGAACTGTAGGGTGTTGAACATGGAAAACTACGCGATCAAAGTTGGTTTCGAAAAACCTGTCGTTGTAGTTCAAATTGCAAAGAAATCCGTCAACAGATAAATTTATACCAAAATTCTAAGAATTCTGAGTCGAATACAGGGAGGCTACATCGATCTAAAATCTGTGATTATATATATTTTTTTTGTTTGAAAATGAAATAATTACAATGGAATTGATATAAACAATAAGAGAAAGAGCAAGAGATAAAAAAGAGAACAATCACTTAATATAATCAGAATGTTTTTACAACTACAAAGTGGGAAATGAGTACAACTAGAAAGCAGAAAATTCTATTTTAGAAAGCGATTAAAAAGAAGGGAGAGAGATGTTATCCTCCTCGACGAATGCTTAGAGGACGAGTCGAACGAAGCGACTCTTGGAAGACGGAGGACGGAGCGGGAAGAAGGAGGATGAAGCAAAAAGAAACGGGAATGAGGTAGCACGTCGTCGTCGTCGCGGGATCCACTTCCAGAACTGGGCAAGAAAATTGGATTTTGGCTCTAGAATAGCATCCCGGGTGTAAGACAAGCTTTTCTTGAGCTTGGGAGAGGTAGAGAGGTGAAGGAAGGGATGAAGAAGAAGTGGAGGTCGGGTCTCCTTTTATAGTCGTAGAAATCGAGGGAAAATTTATCATTTCAAGCTTAAAACATTAATATCAAGTCTTTAGTGATGGATTTATCCGTCACTAAAGGTCTGATCGTGGCTGATGTGCACGCGCCTCCCCACCTTCCGTGCCTAAAATGCCTGCACACATCTTTCAAATCTTAGCCATCCGATTGCAAGATCGGACGGCTTGGATTTCTCCTCACGCGCCTTCGCCTGTGCCTTCACCGCGCGTCCGCGTGCGATTGGGCGTGCACACTGTGCATCAGATCGCCCGTGCGTGCTATTGGCTGATCCGCGTCGCTCGCAACTGATTGCACGGTCATGATTACTCGCTCGCTCGTTGCGGATGCAGAGTTGAACGCGCATCGCGCGCTCGCACAACGTGCTCGACTGTTGTGCTGCGGCGATAACTTTGTCGCGGTTGTGATTTCAGGTGCGCATGCTTGCAGCCATTGGATCAAGATCCAATGGACCAGATCGTGTGTTGGAAGTCCTTTGGAGATGCAGTGACGGTTCTGAGGGTCGATTGGGCGACTGGGATGGTGCCACGTGGCGCCATCTTGGCCATCCATCTTCTGCGTGTTGTAAATGGTGCCACGAATGTCGAATTGAGCCCATTTTTTGACTGTTAGGCTGCGATCATCGATCCGAACCAATCCATACGGTCAGATTTGTCGTCTGAAGTGTGGATTGGCACCATCTTGGCCCTTGATCTTTAAGGTTCATCGATTTCTACTGGTGCTACGGATGTCCGATCAGGGCGATCTTGGAGTCGTTGAACTCCAATCGTCGCTCTGATCAGATCCGTACAGTTGGATCTTCGATTCGAGGCCTCAATTAAAAATCACCCTTTCCCTGACCATAAAAGAAGACAATTACTATACAATTTGTACAACTTGACCTAAATACATAATTATGCATGTTATGCAATATTTACAATGTATGATGCTAATATGACACTAAGAATATGCATTAATAGACATTTTTGGCTATTTAGATGTATTCACATCACACCCCCATGCCTATCTTTTGCTGGTCCTTAGCAAAAACTACATGCTATTTATAAAAGAATTAGGTTGGATTACTCGGTTACAAGTCATTTTCAACATTAAGAAATTTTTACTTAGGTCCTGAACTTTCAAAGACACAACAGCCCCCGAGTATCTACCAAAATGCAAACCGCCTCAAGCCCTCGTCTTATTCAAAGAAAGATCTCTTTTTCTCTATTTTCTTCTTTTCTAATTTTTTTGGATTTTTGAGTTTAGGGTTATAGAGTGGCTTTCTACGGCCACTCAACCCACCCAAGACTTGATGAGAACCCTAAGTGCTAAGAATCTTTTTGTGAAAGTGATGGACTTGTTGATCGGCAATCAGAACGAACTTTGGGTTTCTACACCCCTAGGTGACCTCAAAAAGAATTCTGCCTAAAGGTGTATCTATACGACCGGTAGCTTTCTCCCTACTTTTCTTTTTATGGAGTCAACACAAGGGTGAATCCAGTGCATATCTCCCCGGTTTATTCTACTCCGCTTCTTCCTATGTGTTTTAGGAATTTGACGTGCATTTCTTGAGCTAGGTTCTGGACAACCTACCAATGGGCTGTTACTCACGATAACTTGCCAGCCATACTCGTGCGGTGAAGTGTGGTTTATTTCTTTTGTTTTATTTTTTTCTCTCTCTCTCTCTTTTCAGTAGGTGGCTTCCCTGGTCTAAGATTTATTTAAAGGAAGCAGGAAAAGAATGGTCCAGTGGCTGGGCTCTGGTCAACCTACCTATGGGCTGTTATCCACGATAACTTGCCAGCCATACCACCTTAGAAGGTTCATTAGCTACCCAATTTTTGTTAAAATCGTCGAACGAGTTAGTGATGAATAGTGTGTAGATGCTTTAGACTTAAAGTTCCCTCAAATCAGAGGGTGGGTTGATAAGTCATATACTTATCACCCAAACTTATTTAATAAAATTGAAATAAAATTTAGGATGGCGAGGACTCGATACACAAATCCATGTTTTAGTGGATACCCAGGCTGATTAAGCCCCAAAGACCTGAAGGGTATTAGTGTTCAGATCCTACTATAATATTTTCTAAGATTGAAAAGTTTTAATGCCCAAGTAATTTTTCCTAATTTAATTTTTTTTTATGTATATATAAGAAAACAAGTAGAATTTACAAGAATTCCATAGAGCTGACAAATTGATTCAGAAATGAATCCACCCCGCCATGCCCAGCTAATGCAATGTCTGCATTGAGAATAAAAGACATGAAAGGAAGGTAGAATGTAGAAGATATCACCTGAATATGATGCTCAGGTCAGCTCCGAGTTAGACAGTACAACTACTGAGTTTAATGCCATTAGCTAGGCGAAGTCCATCCAAAGAGATCACAACATGATGAGGGCAACCATGTTTGAGATGGGTTCTGGAACAATATGATCAATAAAAGGCTTTAGACGTTGACGGTTGACTTTGAATGAATTACCCATATTTGGGTTAGAAATCTGAACAGCCTCGTTTGGAAAAATTTGATCGATGATAAACGAGCCATTCCATTTTGACTTAAGTTTACCAGGAAAAAGCTTAAGTTGAGAATCGAAGAGCTAAACCTTCTGATTCGGCTCAAAGCTCTTACGAGATATCAATTGGTCATGAAGAGCTTTAATCCGAGCCTTGTAGATCTTGGCATTCTCGTATGTGTCATTTCTGAGCTCCTCCACCTCAGATAGTTGGAGTTTCCTGGTCTTTCCGGCTAAACTTAAATTAATATTCTTGTACGGGTAAATGGCACACTTTTCCATACACTAGACAAAATGGTGACATGCCGATAGGCATTTTGTACATTGTACGGTTGGCCCAAAGAGTGTCCTCAAGCTTTTGATTCCAGTCTTTACGATAAGGCCTAACCATCTTCTGAAGAATATTCTTGATCTCCCAATTGGAGATCTTGAGCTATCCATTCATCTGGGGATGGTAAGGTGTGGAGATTCTGTGATTTACTCCGTATTTTGCCAATAAATTACGAAATTGGCCATTAGTGAAGTGAGAACCACCATCGCTGATGATGGCCCTCAGAATCTTGAACCAGCTGAAGATGTTCTCGACGAAATTGATGACCACCTTGTGGTCATTGATTCGGGTGGGAATGGCCTTGATCCACTTGGACACGTAATCAACAGCGACGAGAATGTACTGATGTCCAAATGAAGGGAGGAAGGGTCCCATGAAATCGATGCCCCAAACATCCAAAATTTCAATAGGAAGAATCAGGTTTAGGGGCATCATGTCTCACTTGGTTATGCTCCCAAGTGTCTGGCATCGGGAACATGACCTTGAAAATTCCTGGGCATCATTGAATAAAGACAGCCAAAAGAATCCAGATTGCAAAATTTTTGCAACCGTCTTTTTCCTGGAGAAATGCCCACCACACGTAGATGCATGGAAGAAGTCGAGTATACTTTTGAATTCACCCTCTGAAACACATCGACAAATAATCTGATCAGAGTCGATGTGATACAGTTCAGGGTCCTCCCAGAAGTAGTATTTGGCCTCAGGTTTGAGTCTATCTCGTTGCTTGGTCCAATCCTGAGGGATTTGACCAACCGCCAAATAGTTTAAAATGTCTGCAAACCATGGAGTTTGGACACTTGAAACTATAAGGATAGTCTCGTCTGAAAAAGTATTAACAATCGGAATATCTGGACGAGAAGAATCACTCAAGAGTCTCGAAAGATGATCCACCACCACATTTTGTGCCTTGGATTTATCCTTGATTTCAAGATCAAATTCTTGAAGCAGAATAATCCATCGAATAAGTCGGGGTGTGGTATCCTTTTTGGCCAAGAGATGTCTCAAGGCTGAGTGGTTAGTATAAATTATGACATGAGACCCTAAGAGATAATTCTCGAATTTCTCCAAAGCAAATACTACATCTTGTAATTCCTTCGTAGTAATAGTGTAGTTCCTCTGGGCCTCGTCCAGAGTTTTACTAGTGTAGTAGATGACAGAGGGCTTCCTATCAATCTTCTAACCCAAAACAACCCCGACCGTGTAATCAGAAGCATCGCACATGATCTCAAAGGGTTGAGACCAATCAGTGGACTGTAGGATCGAAGCTTGGGTAACTCGATCACGGAGGGTTTCAAATGCTTGAATGCATTCCTTGGATATTTTAAAAGGAACATCCTTAGAAAGTAGAGTAGTCAGGGGGCGCGCGATCTTTGAGAAATCAGGAATGAATCGACGGTAAAAATCGACGTATCCCAGGAAAGATTGGATGTCCATGATGGAGCTAAGCATAGGGTGTTTGAAAATCAGATTCACCTTGGCTCGATCAACCTGGATGCCTTTTTCTGATATGAGATGTCCCAGGATAGTTCCTTTAGGTACCATGAAAAGGCTCTTTTCCTAGGAAAGAACCAGATTCATGTCAATGCACCGCATGAGGATCTGGACCAAGTGTAGGAGGCATTTGCCAAACACTGAAAAGTCATCCATGAAGACTTCTAGATAATCACGTACCATATCTGAGAATATGGCAAGCATGCACCGCTGAAAAGTAGTAGGTGCATTGCAAAGACTGAATGGCATCCTTCGGAATGCATACACCCTGAAGGGGTAGGTGAAAGTGGTCTTTTCTTGGTCCTCAGGATGGATTGCCACTAGGTTATAACCAGAGTACCTGTCCAAAAAGCAGAAGAACCTATTTCCCACTAGTTTCTCGAGGATTTGATCAATAAATGGTAGTGGGAAATGATCCTTCTTTGTGGAGGTATTGAGTCTTCTGTAATCAATGCAGACTCTTCACGAATTTGCCACACGGGTTGGTATGATTTCTCTGGTTTCAGTTGTGATCACTGTGAGTCCTACTCTCTTAGGCACAACCTGGATTGGACTCACCCACCGACTGTCGGAGATCGGGTAGATGATCCCAGCATCTAACCACTTGATGATCTCCTTTTTCACGACCTCCTGTAGATTACGATTCAGATGTCTCTGCATTTCATGGGAAGGTCATGTGCCCTCTTCAGTATAGATGCGGTGTGTGCAGTAAGAGGGGCTAATGCCAGTCAAATCATTGAGAGTCCATCCAATGGCTCTTCGATGTTGCTGGAGAATAGTAATTAGACGGGATTCCTAATCAGGTGTGAGTTTGGAGTTGATAATCACAAGAAACGTCTGATTGGAACTCGAAAGGATGTACTTTAGATTCTAGAGAAGAGGCTTGAGTTCCAAGACAGGGTTATCAACAGCAGCGGGCGGTTCAGGGTGTGTGTCAGGAGCAAAGGAAGGAGTTATGGGTGTGTCTAGGTCAAGTTTGGACTCCTCTAATTGTGGGTTTTGATCCTCTTGTGGTTGATCAAAAGTAGTCATGTTTTCTTCAATATACGGATCATCGACCACAGCCTTGATGTACATATCTGTTCTATAACACCATAATTAATCTCTTGTTGGACCTTAAAGATGTCAATCTTTAATGTCTTGCTCCCAAATTTCAGTTCAATTTGGCCCTCCTCACAATTTATGTTAGCCCTAGCAGTGGCCAGAAAGGGTCTCCCTAATATGATTGGTGTGTTCCTAGGATTTTCTGGAGCATCCATATCCAAGACTACGAAGTCCACTTGGAAATAGAAATCTCAAACCCTAATAATGACATCCTCAAGAACTCCTTTATGTGACTTAATAGATTGGTCTGCCAACTGTAATGTCACCTCTGTCGATTTGAGCTCAGATTCCTCAAGATGGTCAAGTAGGGATGTAGGTATGAGGTTTATGGAGGCTCCTAGATCCAATAAAGCTCTATCAAATTGGATATCACCAATTGTAGAGGAAATCAGGGGAGTACCTGGGTCTTTTGCCTTAGGTGGGAGTTTGCTCAAAATTACAGAGCGGGCTTGCTCTGACAATACGATTGGGCTCCCATTTTTGGTTCGTGGCTTACGCTTAGGTGTGCACACGTCTTTTAGGAATCGTGCGTAAACTGGTACATGGTGAATTGCATCCATCAAGGGGATGTTTATCTGGACTTGTTAAAAGAGCTTGACCAAATCCTCCTCAGGTGCCACAGGTTTGGTTGTCCTCTTTCCCTTGGTCAAGGCCTCAGGAAATGGAACCTTAGATGATTCCTCTAGAATAGGTCTAGGTTCTTGATCTAGGACAAGGGTATCCTGGATGGCTATCCTAGGGTTTGGGTTACTACCAAGCTGAAAGTGGCCTGGGTAAGGTGGGTCTTGTGTTGTTTTGCCACTATGGGTTGTTACTGAATTTAGTCCTGCCTGGTTCTGGTTCGGTGTTAGTAAAATAGGTGGTTGCTGTTAAAATCCTGAATATGATGTCGAAGCTTCCATCTTGTTAGGTGATGGAGTAGAAGGGGCTGATAAATAATGTGGGCTTAGCCCGGATTTAGGTTCATAATGCGCCTTTGGTTCGGCACGTTATTCGGATTCGGCAGAGGTTGCGAAGGGAGTGTGCCAGGTTGGTGGGAATTCACCATCTGGGTGAGTTGACTGCGAACCTCTGTGATCTCATCTTTGTGTTGTTTCTGCATAGCTACATTCGTCTTTTGAATGTTAGCCAGAGTCTGAAGGATGAGAATCAGTTGATCTGTCTGAGTTGGCCTAGATTGATAGGTGGGGTTGGGCCGAGGTTGAGGCAGCTGGTATGGACGAGGAGCTTGTGGATGGGGTTAATATGGTGGTTTCTGATTCTGATTATTTCCCACCCACAGGAAATTGGGATGATTCCGCCATGCAGGGTTATAGGTATTAGAGAATGGGTCATTCTGGATGGTGTTGAGGTCCTCACAGGTCTGAGGAACCTCAGAAAAGTCATAGTACAAGGGTTCAGAGTTCCCCCAACTATAGTAGGTAGGGTCGGAGTTTCTTCCGACCCTAGAGTCAGACGAGGGTGGATACGGGTTCATCCCATGAGAAGATTGGTGATAGATGTTATGCACAGCTTCCCTGCCAGAGGGCGGCTGTGTGAATGGGTTTTGCGCAAAAGTGGCTCGCTGCAGATGTCGAGTTAGCTCATCCACCTTCTTCCCAATGATAGAGACCTTGTCCAAATGGCTGGCCCTCAATTCCAAGTCGACAGATGAGGATAGGCCTTGCGTCTCATGTTCTCCCCTTGGATTTGTTGATGCGTGGGCATTCGTTCGGTCGCATAAGCCCATGGAGTCATTATTGATGGAGTTCCCACACATATCCTCGAGAATCTCCCACACAGTGTCTTCATGTTGACCATGATATTTCCTCCACAAGTTGCATTGACGAATAAATGGATATCTTCACGGAGTCCCTGGAAAAAAGATTGGACTTGTTCCCATTTAGGAACTCCGTGATGGGGGCACTTTCACATGAGATCTAGGAAATGATCCCATGCCTCATGAAGTGGTTCTCCAGCTTGCTGTGTGAAGTGTGTGTTCTGGTGTCGTAAAGCATTCGTCCGACCAACTGGGAAGAACTTTTTCAGAAACTCAAATTGTAGTTCAACCCATGTGTTGATTGGACGTATTTGAGTTTGATACCAGTGAGCTGCTTTGTCCATGAGAAAGAAGAAGAACATCTTCATGAGAAGGATATCCCAATTTTGGACATCTAACCTGAAGATCAGCGCCAGATGCTTGAGTTGTTTGATGTGCTAGAAAGGATCCTCGGAATTGAGCCCATGAAATTTTGGAATAGCATGAATCATGTTGGGCTTGAGTTCAGAGTCAGAACCTCCAGCCAGGATTTGGACTCGAGGTTCGATCACCACCGCAACAGGATTGTGATGATCTCGCATCATAGGACGCTGCGGTGGATTCATAAAGGCTTAGAATAAATCATTAAGGCACTGAAGTTGGTTCTCAAGGTTATTCTCTTCTTCTACGGGTTGTGCCATGATGATGGAAGAAGGAGAATTGGGCTCAGATGAATCAGAGGAGATGTCTATGTGATGGGGTTGCTGCACACACACAGAAGTCGAGGCTTGGCCTCGACGGGAGTGAATAACTAAAGGAGGCCTCAAGGATGATCTTAAGGACCTCCTATCGAACATGCACTGATGGTCTAGATGAGAGTAGAATATGATGCACCCAATCAAGACACCCAAAAAATTTGGATGACTATGGAGGTTTGGGGCAGATGATACCCCTTAGTCAAAAAGCTGTCCACCTGAGAAATACCTGGGCAGCCAAAGAGGGAGAGTCCCACAAAGACCCCTACACGGTAGAGCGCCCCCACGGGTTACAAGGTTTTCCCCACCTGACTTCTCTTGTCACTGATGTTCCAAGTAGACCAGAATGGGGACTTGACCTCTTAAGTCTACCAGTTTTATTAAAGAGAAAGGGTGCTTAAGATTTCACTTGAACTTTAGATGTATTGAGTGCAAAAAGTGACCTAATTTCAAGGTTGGTTGACCCAACAAGGTGGGTCAACTTCACCTATTTGTCCTTTGAGAAGTTTTAGGTCTCTTCTTTTAGGATTCAAGTGAGATTAAGAGCCTGAATTTTAGGGTTTGCTTGAATAAATCACTTCAACCATGGCTTAGGCACACATCATTTTGGAGAGTTGATTCTTACTTATGAAAGTGTGTCTCTAAAACCCTAAATTGAAATTCTTAATTGGCTCTAATTTTGGTCCAATTTAATTTGCCAAATGTGGTATCTAGGGCTCAAACAAGAATGTGGTAGCCCTAGTTACCCTATATGGGTGCACAAATAAGTTTTGTTGTTGAAATCAAATCAGACAACTTGATGAATTAGCTAAGAATGTAAAGCAAGTAGCCCTAATTGATTTTATCCTTTTTTTCCTTTTCAGAATGATGGGCTTAAGAGAGTGAGTAATCAGAAATTACTTGCCCCTGGTGTGTTTGATGTGCGACTGTCTTTCTTTAAATCTTCTCCCTGAAACAACAACAAAAGAGATATAGCAAGTTAGTACCAAATCAAGAATTGTAATCAAGAATTCTAAATTGCCCATTGCTCCTCGACAATGGTGCCAAAATGTTTGTCGCACTGAATTGGGTTTTAAAAAGTATTGCGTTGTAGTAAAGCTGAAATAGCATTCAAAATAGATATAATTTTATTACTCGGAAAGATTTTCGAGGTTGAACATAGGGTGCAAATTGATATTTAGAAATCAAGATCACAATTTAAACTTGAAATAAATTGCAATAGTAGCAGTGTCAGAGTGCAAAAATATGGGAGTAAAATGGTGATGTAGATCACCAAATACTCCTACAATATCACCAAATGATTCAATATATAAATATGCAATGGAGACTACAATCTGTCGTCTAATTCCTTAATCAGATGACTTAAAGTGTTTGAGTTTTTCTTCTCTTTCTCTTCTCTGTCTTCTCCTTCCTTCTTCTTCTTCTTTGGCTTCTATCTGACTTCCTTTGTCTTTTCCTTCACGATTCTTCTCTTTCTCTTCTTCTTTCTGCCTTTGCCTTTCTTCTCCTTGACTTCTCCTTCTTCCTTCTTCAGCTCCTGCCTTTGGCCTTCTTCTTCTTCAGCCTTCTGCCTTCTCTACATTGCGGCTAAGTGTTGGCCGGAGAAACCTGTAGCAAAACCTACCCCTACCCGCGCGCAGCTCTCCTCACTTTCTCTCTTAAGATACGCTCTCCAAGAGCCACACAAGTAGTTGGGTAATCAGGCAGGGTACGTACCCGGGACTAGGGCCACCGACATGCGGTAGTGGGCGAGGAGTGCAGTCGGGTCAGGTCAGGCCAGGTCCGCAGGGCGTGTTCATGGACGAGATCGGGTCGGGTGAGTGGGACCTCACCCCGTGGATCTGAGGCAACAAGGCTACTGAACTTTTTCCTTTTATGTAGGTGCAGATGCTCCTTCACTTCCGAGGTGGGACTAAATGTCCCACCTTCCTTTTGCATCCCACTTCCGAGGTTGAGCTCTCAATTGCAGCCGCTGCGAAGGCCTTTGACTCTAATTGAAGGCTTGAATGCGTGCGCGAGGGGCTTCTATGCACCTTGGACAACAGCACCTGGAGCAGCAAGGCCTGGCTGTGGCTTCAAGCTCCTTAACAATGGCGGAAAGGTGACGATCCTGAAAACACAAGATCGGCCTTGTGGCCACGTCAAAATATTCAGAGAAGGTCGCCGGAGCACGACGAAGATGCTGGAAGTGTTGGTGTGGCGTGGCAGTGTCTGTGCGTGCGTGCCTAGGGCACACTATGTGAGAATGTGTGGGTGTGTTCGGTGAGGTGCGTGGGTGAGTGGCATGGTGCATGGAGTGAGGGGAAAGGATCAGTGAAGTGAGGGAAGCTTATGGGCTTGTCGGAGAGGGTTGGGGTGGCCTGTGGAGGTGGAATGGCCTTACCAGAGTAGATGGTCGGAGATGGCAGGGATGGAGGTTGGCAGTGATTGATTTTGGAGAATAAGGGGTGTAGAAGAAAATAGAGGGGAGAGGGAGCTTATCTGGGAGGTCAAGAGACGAAAGGGGTCAGCAGAGGCATCGGGTCTGGTGTGGCCGACGCTAGAGACGAAGGTAGCTCTGGTGAGTGGAGATTGGCGAGGACGAAGAGAGGGAAACACCTGCTGGTACGGTGAGGTGCGGATGAAGTCAGGGAAGAAGGATCCACCGTAGGTATGGTCGTTGGACGACAAGGAGGAGCAGGGAATGTCGCCGGACGTCAATGAGCTTACAGCTGTGAAGGGAAGAGAGGAATTAGGGGTGTTCGCGGTCGAATTCGAGTGTGAAGAGATCGGAGAGGTCTGGGCTCCTTTAAATAGAGCTCTGAAGGTCGGTTAGGGCTTGGGAAGCAAGCTTCCCAAGTAAGGAAAGCTCACCGGCGATGGAAATCGTTGAGATACCCACATCTCTCATGTGTTCGCATGAGAGATTGGGAGGGAATCGGATCTCAAATAAGAGTTCAGACGAGAGATAATTTCTCAGAGGATCTCCCTTTCAATTTTGGAGGAGATCCTCCAAGCAATCAAGGAGATTTGCCCTGTCAAAGTTTGCCTGAGTAGGTTTCCTCCTCTATAATGGTGGAGGGACCTAATTGCGAAAATGATGAAGAAGTTAGGGGGCTATTTGTAAGGATTTTTGAAAGATAGGGGTAGAAATGTAATCAGGCTAGACCTTTTTGCAAACTAGGTCAAGGCAAACTCATCTTGGGTCCAAATTTTGGTACAAGCCTAATTGGACCTAAGGAATCCAACGGTGAAGTTGGATTTTGGGTTTGACCACGTTTGACTGGGAAATTTATGCAAAAACCCAATTTAGGGTAAATATCTGTCTGAGACCCCATTCTAGGTCAAGATGGGTTCTAATGACAAATTAAACGTTCTAAACCATATAGAATATTTTTATATGATTTTTTGAGGATTTAAGTAAATTTTATCCTAACCAGAGCTTTGGTTAATCAAGTGGGTATGTTTTAGGATTTCAAAAAGTCATTTAATTCACAAAACTCATACAAACATTTTTCTGTCAAATCCAACCCACTTGTTATCTTATTAAGACTATTTGACCTTTTTTTAGCCCTTGAGAAAACCCATTGTTGTACTGCATTGGTAAAATTACAGTTTTACCCCTAGTTTCTTATTTTTCTCTCAGAAAGGTTATGCAATGAATTAGAACCTTCAGTTGGTTATGTAGGAGCATTTATTATTTTCATTAGGTCAAAATGAGCTGGTTAGGGCTCATAATGGTGTTCCCATCATGCATGATTATGCATGTTATGCAATATTTACAATGTATGATGTTAATATGACAATAAGAACATGCCTTAATAGACATTTTTGGCTATTTAGATGTATGCACATCACAGGGCACCTTTCTTCCTCCCGCTTTGCCATGGATGCTTCGACATCCTACTCGCATTTCCACTCTTACCTTCCTACCACTACTTATTCCCAAAATGATTATTATCCCAACTAAACTTATTCTCACCCATCTACTAGTTGGGATAATCCTGATTGGGGATACAGTTCTAGACTTCCATGTTCAGAGTCTAACCCTGGACACCATGATCTTGATTTTTGTCCTTCTCTGAGATACATCAATTACAGATCACCACCCTCCTATGGACAACCTAATACCATCTACAATCAAGAAGGATATGTTGATCCTTACCCTCCCCCAGATTACACTGCATATGGGTCACCACCCCTCTATGAACAATATGAAATGACCTATTATCAGGGAGGGTATCAAGAACCTCAATTTGTTGACTCCCCTGGATTGAACCCAAACCCACCCAACCCTGAACTGAATCATTTGGTTCAGGTGAACCAGGTCCAAGATAGGGTGTTGGCTAACTTAAAGCATACCATTCAATCTTTAGAAGCTCAACCAACACCGTGCAATGAAGAATTGGAGCCTCTGATTCAAATGATTGGTGATCTTAACAAGTATTTTTTGGATTGGCTCCAAGATGTTAAGGATAAGGACCTGGGTGAGATTTCACTTGGGAAGTTATTGAAATTGAGGATGAAATTTATGGTTGCTTTAGTTTAATCTTGGGATGATTCCTAGGATAAACCCCCTTCAGGAGAGCCAATGTCAGAATCCGCTCAAGTACCTGTAGGGGGGCACATTTTACGAAACTGGGGATTACCAAGTTGTTATAGAGCAACCAATTGTGGATGAATTGATTACTTCACCTAAGATCCATGAGCCAGGGTATGAAGAAAAGTATGTTTCCATGCACCAGGAAATGATCATTGATTTTGAGACATATATAAATGTGGATTCATAATTCTTTGATTCTGAAGGTGAAGAATTGTTGTATGAAGTCTCACTTGAATTTGAGGAAGATAATTTTAGTGGGACAAACGAGCTTGTGGAGTATGATCAATCTTTTGATGGCCTTATAATTAAGGAATTTGATCCGGTTGGGGCTAGCATGATGGATTCAGATCCTGATTTCATGAAAGATTCAATTCATAGCCCCATTCCTCAATCACACCCCATTGAGCATATTGACGATTTTGATTTTGAGATCACTAGACCAAGTCAATTCTGATTCAGCCACAAATCTTGGACTTGGAAATTTTAGATGGGGTGATTAACATATAGGAGGTCCTGGAATCTGAAATCCTGATTGTGGAGGATAGGAATTTGGAAATGAAGATATGGAAGCCAATTCTGGGGGAAGTAGAAAATTGAGTCTAAGGGTTCCTATAGACCTGAAACCACCAACCTTCTACCAGGACCCTTATGACATTTTTGATTCTGAGGATGTGCAACCCAAGCATAAATTCATTGATTATCCTTTTGATCTTGATTGTCCTATTGTCTGACTTTTTGGACATGGATTGCATCCTCACAAATCGTAGGCCTGATCTCGCTTGCATACTGATCTTAGGTTCTGGGTAATTTTTATCTAGAACCTTAGATACACTTGACCATGGGGCATGGCTCTGCACCACAACCTCGTCCACATCTATGGATATCTTCTCCTGGAAGGTCCAAAAATAGATTTTCTTATCTTGATCCTGATCTACATCTGTGAATTCTTTATTTCCTCTTTGTTTGCATAGTGTGCCTAGTTGAAGGCATTAAATTCAGCACATATACAGTCTGTTTTCTTCTCAGAATTGACTGGGTAATCACGAAATTTAGGTGCTTTCTACTCTACTCCACTCTGTTTTATGTCTTTTTAATACAATGAGAACATTGTATTAGATACGCATGGGGGGTGGATATTATCTCTGAATCAACTTGCTAGCTCCATAGATTCTTTTTATTTTCTCTTTATTTTTGAAAAAAAAGTAAATAAATATTGAATAAAGAAAAGAACACTTGGGCATTAGAGTTTTTCAACCTTAAGAAATAATACGATAAGACTTGAACACTTAGACCCTTCAGGACTTAGGGCTTAATCAGCCTAGGTGTCCATTAAAATGTGATTTGTTTCTTGAGTCATCACCATTCTAAATTTATTTCAAATTGGTTAAATAAGTTGGGTGATAAGTACATGACTTATCAACCCGCCCTTTGATTTGAGGGGACTCTAAGCCTAAGCATCCACACACTCTTTGCACTGACTCTCTTGTTGATGATTTTAACGGAAATTGGGTAGCTAATGAACCTTCTAGGGTGGTATGGCTGGTAAGTTGTTGGTAGTAACAGCTCACTCATCAATCGGTTGTCCAGAGCTCAGCCACACGACCATTCTCTTCCTATTGCCTTTAGGTAAATCTTAGATCAGAGAAGCCACCTACGTAGAAAAAAAGAAAAAAAAAAGAAAAATATCCAAAAAGAAAAGAAAAATAAATAGAAAAGGAGAAAAAGAAATAAACCACACTTCACCACATGAGTATAGTTGGCAAGTTGTCGGTAGTAACAGCTCATCGGCCAGTTGTCCAGATCCCAGCTTGAAAATGCACGTTTAATTTCAAACACTTAGGAAGAAGCAGAGAAGTAGAATAAGCCAGGGAGATATACACTAGGTTTACTCTTATGTTAACCCCATAAAAATAAAAAGTAGGGAGAAAGCTACCAGTCGTATAGATATACCTTTAGGTAGAATTCCTTTCAAGGTCACCTAGAGGCGTAGAAACTTGAAGTCCAATTTGACTGTCGATTAGTGAGTCTATCACATTTACACAAAAAGATGCTTAGTATTTAGAGCTCTCTTTGAGTCTTGGGTGGGTTGGGTAGTCGTAGAAAGCTGCCTCGAAACCTTAAACTCAAAAATCCAAAAAAAAATAGAAAAAGAAGAAAAAGAAAAAGATCCTTTTGCTTTTGAATAAGGTGAGGGCTTGGGCGGTCTGCATTTTGGCAGACACCCGGGCACTATTGTGTCTTTGTAATTCATGTTCTTAGTAGAAATTTCGTAGTGCTGAAAAATAACTTTTGACCAAGAAATCTGATCTTAATTCTTTTATAAATGGCATGTAGTTTTGCTAGGGCCTAGTAAAAGATAGGCATGGGGGTGTGATGTGCATACATCTAATTAACTTCAAATGCCTATTTATGCATGTTTCTAGTGTTATAGGAGCATTCATCATTATAAATATTATATAACATGCATCATCATGTATTTAGGATAGATTATATAAATTTTAGGTTAATTTTCTCTTTTTGTGGTCAGGGAACAGGGCTGCTTTTATCGGGATCTCGAATTAAAGATCCAACCGTACGGATTTGATTAGGGTGATGATCGAAGTTCAATGACTCCAAGATCACTTTGATTGGACCTCCGTAGCATCAATTGCAGTCTGAGAAAGATAAGAGGTCAAGAGGCAAGGTGGTGTAAAATCCAAACTTCAGATGATAAATCCAACTGCATGGATGAGTTTGGATCGACAATCGCAGCCCAACAGTGCGAAAATTGGTCCAATTCGATATTTATGGTACCACTTACAAAGCAAAGAAGATGGATGGCCATGATGGCGCCATGTGGCGCCATCACAACAGCCCAACACCGGCTGTAGCACTCGTTGCCGCTCGATCTAATCTTAGTTGTTGGATCACTGATCCAATGGCTGAGATTCAATATCAAGCTGCACACCAACTCTCCTAAAGTAAAGGGTGCGAGCGCTCTCGACCGTTGGATCACCATCCAATGGTTGCGAGCGCTCACCCCTTAAAACACAAATGCGACCAAAAGAGCTCCTTAGCACAGCAGTCAAGAGCCTTATCGCGAAGGAGTGACATGCATTTGAGGTACGTGGTGTGGAATCAATCTGCTGAAGAGGTGCGCGCATCAAATTTGTCTGTTGGATGAAGTGCGGATGGCTGATGGAGCGAAGACGTGGAGGTGCAGATGAAGGTGCGTGCGAACGTGCATGATGACGTGCCGATGCATGCCAGACCTGACGCGGATGCCACACGTGTAAAGAAGAAGAGGGCATTTAAGCCATTCAATCTCTCGATCGGACGACTGAGGATGTGCGATCGTGGGAGCATACCTCAACACTTGAACCTGAAGAGGTGAGGGCACGAGTGCGTGTTTAGCGATGTAGGGGCTTTAGTGACGGTTATATTCGTCACTAAAGATCCTTACATTAATGTTTTAAGATTAAAATGACCTATTTGCCTCCTATTCCTCACCTATAAAAGGCCCTACACCCTCTACATTTTTTTCATCTCTTCTTCTCTTCTCTTACCCCTCAAAACCTCTAAGAGCTTGTCCCAAACCTGGGATGCTCCATTAGAGTTAAAAGTACAATTTTTCCACCTTCTCACCCCATTCATGGAGCATCCCACGGCTGTCCTCTCATCGCCATTCGGGAAGAGGATCCCGCTGCGATGTTGCCTTGCTTCATCCACCTTCCTCCATCTTTGTTCTTCCTCCTCCAGCATCTCACCACCTTCGTCTGGGTGCTCCATCAACGCGACTTGTCCTCCAAGCAACCGTCGAGAAGGATAACTTCTCTCCCTCTTCTATTTATTGCTTTGTAGATTATATTTCCCGCTTTCTAGTGTAGCGAATAGTTGTAATGAACATAATTATGTGGTTATGAAACATTTGTCTATTCTCTCTCTATTTTCTCTTTATTTGTATTATTTTTTCTCTGTCTTCTATTATTTATTCTTTGAGTAGAATAGCTAGGGTAGATTTTATTCGACTAGCTAATCTACTTCGTGGTAATAATTATAAATGCGATATTTGATCAAACGTATGCCTCCCCATGTTCGACCTGGGACTCACTAGAGTTTCGGTTAAATTATTTGTTTAACGGATTTTTAAGCGACTACAACGACAGGGTTTTCTAAACTCAAATTTTTAGCGTACAAATCTCTCCCAACATTTTGGCGCCATTGCTGGGGAGGTAACACCCTTTGATTCTAGTAATTCAACCCACATCCTAAGCCTAGAACCTAGATCGGAAACATATTTTGAAGATTTCAAGGCCCCAGATGAAGAAGATCAATCCTTCAATGAAGAATATGATTTTGGGCCTCGATTTGATGAATATCCCTCGCCAACATCCTCAGAGGAACGAATCGATTTTTCGGAAGTCATGCCAATCTACAACATAGAAATCGAGGAGTTGGACGAGCGGGGTTTCGATTGGGTCTGCCCTACTAACTTTGAACCTGAGCCTCTACCAAATAGGGACACCCTTTTAAGCTCAGAATTAACATTTAGGCTAGACCCCAGTCAGGATGCTGAGTATACAACTTATGATTTATTCTGTGGTGGAACTCATGATCTTGAATCTCATTCAGACTTTGATTTTCGCAAACTCTCCGACGATTTCGAATCTGACCATAACATCAGAGAAAATTTGCTTCCTGATTATAACAAGCCAATTTTCTTTGAAGCCACCTGCTCCACATATACAGAACCAATCAAAACCCATTCCCTACCCCGACCCGCAACCGGACTCAATTTCTATTCCGATTCACCTCTCACTGAGCCGATTGCAGATGATTCAACTCCATATCTATATTGGGTATCGAGCACTGATCAGACCGAAAGTCAGGAGCCATCATTCTTTGATCACCCTTGTAGGGATTCCACACCTTACATTGACTATTTTTCGGAACCCTACTTTGACCAGGCTGATTCGACTCAGCCTAAACTCGAGTTTTCACTTCCATATCCATTATAACTTCACTACATATGGTGGGTTCCGCATCTGTTGATCTACATCTATCAACCCACCAGACTTATTGGGTTTGGGTTGCATCATCAGCCCACTGATCTGAACAAGCACCTGGTTGGACCAACCAGGCTCTTAATAAAGGTGCTTGTTTTACAAAATTTCGCTGATTTGACCACTCCCTCTCCACCCCATTTTCCGCTCGGCTGAAGGCATTAAATTTAGCGCTTAACGGAAGGCAACCTGTCATCCCAAAAACAGAGACCCGTCTGATTATCCGTCTGTACTCCACATCCATTGCACCTTGAGTTTAGCCTTAGACAGTTGATCCCACCTTTGGTACACTTATCAGAGCTTGAAATCATCCGCATCATTCATTTTCGACCCATTCACCCACCCGATGTATCCTGTTCTAAGTCCCTGACCTCAACACTATTTCACACCCTCCGTTTACAATGAGGACATTGCAAAACTTAGGCATGGGGGGGTGATAAAGTGCATACATACAGAACCAAGAAAAAAGTCAGGAGTCTCACACACAAAAAATTTTTGCATATGTCAAAAACACAAAAAAATTGAAAAATTATGAAAAAGAACAAAAAAAAATGCGGGAGGGAGGAAATTTTGTGAGCCACATAAACATAAGGAGGAGAAAAAGAGAAAAATGACAAAAAGGAACACAAAATGAAAAAAAGAAAAAGAAATAGTCATTAGTAAAAGATTAAGGAATTAACTGAAGTTCTAGACCAGATCAAGAAAAGAAATAAAAGAAAAATGCTAAGGAGACATAACAAGAGATTAGCGAGAATGCTGATCTTAGGCCTCTTGGGCTAGATTCTTTAGCTTAAAAATTCACGTATCTGCTAAAATATGGATAATCCTCAAGAGGTTGAGGAAAATGCGAAGCTTAAGTATCAGGTCTAAGGCTTAGGAAGTATTCGGCCTCGTTAACTGACCTCCGATTTGCGGGATTCGATAACCTAAGAACCCCAAATTCACACACAGTCTAGTTCAGTGCGCACAACATCCAAATCACGCAAAAGCGTTTCATGTTCTGAAAAGGTCACCTAGATTAGGAGCGACCAATCAACATAAGTTGATTTGGACGAGTTCCCGACGCGGAGAGGCGGGAAATTCCCCTTGAAGATGCGTAACAACATATCGTCTCCTCGGTGCTTGTCTCTTAGGATATTTAAATATCCTACTGGGGGCATGTAAGCACTCTGCTGGTTCAGATACCATGGGCGGCATTATCACGAAATGTCGATCGCCAGGGTCTGAATTCGGCCACGGAACGCCATGGGCGGGATTATCTCGAAATCTCGAAAGCCAGGGTTCTGGGGGTCGCCATGGGCAGGATTATCTCGAAATCTTGAAAGCCAGGGACCCTTGAGGATTGATGATGGGGATGAGGAATCCGATACAGACCATGTTGAGAAGCTAATCCGAAGCTAGAAATAAAAAGAAAAGAAAGGGAAAAGTTCTCCAAACAAATAAATCTTCTATCTCTCTTACAAAAATGCACTGCAAACTGAACTTAGGCTAAGAATGTCTCAAGCACGGGTGCTTTAACCGCGGAGTCCAACAAACCCTAGGTTAGTTTCTGTGGGCCTTAGAAACCTTTGCGGAGGACTGAGGCTAAAGCGGAACAAGTCTGAATTTTGGTTGGTACTTGAATACCTCTAGGCCTATTGTCGACATTCCTACCTAATCCCAAAAGAAAAGGAGAAGCACTTATCATGATTGTTGACATACACTCTGGGTCTAGAACGGAAGTTAAAACCTTGAAAGTTTGCTAAGGGACTAGCAAAAGCTAGGCATGGGGGTATGATGAGAGCCTCATCATGAGCCATAACTAGCTCATTTTGACCCAATAAAGAAGATAAAAGCTCCTACATAACCTAGAAGAAGGCCTAAATTAAGGAATAAGTGCTCTGAGAAGAAAACATGAATTAAAGGTTAGAACTGCAATTTTACCATTGGAGTACATAAACGGGATTTCTCATAGGAAAAACATAGGTCAAATGGTCTAAATGAAATAAAAAGTGGGTTGAGTCAATCAGAAATGGGTTCATCTGCAATTTAGGAATTAAATGACATTTGGTAACCCTAAAACAGGCCTGCTTAAATCAACAAGGTTCCGGTCAGGATAAAAATAAAGTAAACCCTCTAAAAATCATGGAAAAATATCCTCTAGGGTTTAGAACACTTAATTTGGCCTTTGGAACCTATTTTGACCTAGAATAAGGTCCTAGCTCATTAGTTGACCTAATTTGGGTTTTTATGCAACATTTCTAGTCAAACGAGGTCAAACCAAAAAACCAACTTCACCATTGGATTCCTTAGGTCCAAATTAGGTTTGTACCAAAATTTGGACCTAAGGGGAGGTCATCTTGACCTACTTTGCAATTTTGTACACCCAAATCACATTTTGGTCCCTAACTTTTGAAAATCATCGCAGAGAGCCCCCTAACTTTCTCACCACCTTTGCAATCAGGTCCTTCCACCATTATTGGGGCAGAATCCCTCTCCGACGAGGATTAGAGAGGGAATACTCTTTGATTCCTCAGAGATCCCCTCCAAGAAATGGAAGGGAGATTCTCTGAGGAACTCCCTTCCATCTAAGGCCAATCTTGATCCCTGGTGTGAACCCAATCTCTCGTGCAAACACACGAGGGATTTGGGTATCCACCCTCTTTCCTTCTCCGGCGAGCCGGCGGAGGTAATGGCATGCCCTCCACGCTCTGAAAGCACGGCCTAGTGCCTATAAAAGAACCCCCAAACCCGGCCGCTCATTTTTAGCTTGATTTGGCCGAGCTTCCACCTCCAATTCCTCTCTTCCTTCCTGGCCAAAGTACCCAGCGAGCTCCGGCGAGCCCCCCTCCCCTCCCTCTTCGCTCTGCCACAAAACCAGTGGCAGAGTCATCTTCCTGATTCTCCTCCGCGTCGCGCAAAACCCGCGCACGCCGCCTCAACCCCGTCGTCGCCGCCGTCCTCCCCCACTGGGTAGCTTCTTCTCCGGTGAAAGTAGGTACAACTGTCCACCTCTCCGTCCCCCTTCATCCCTGTAGTTAGGCTTAATACATTCTCCATCTTCCCCTCTCTCTTTTCCCCCTTTTATTTCATTTAATTGCCCCTCGACCATCGCTGACCACCTCCATCTTCCTCGCCACCGACCGACCTCCGGCAAGCCGCCCCCACCATTCCGCCCCTCCACACGGCTCGCCAATCGTCTCATAAGCTTCACCTCACCACAAGGAACAACCTCCGTCCATCCACCATCCCTCTACACCTCCACCACAATCCCCCGAACACACCCACACCCCCGGCCACAGGTTGACCTAGGCACGCATGCCTAGGCCATCCCATGACCTGCAGCACCGTGCACCACCTTCGCTGCTCCACGGCGAAGGTTCCCAGCTGGTTTGATTAGGCCAATAGGCCGTATTTGTGTTTGACAGGATTCAGCCCCTGCCGCCATTGACTGTTGGAGTAGCTCCAGGCTTCAGCAGCTTCAGGCGTCAGGACCTCCAGGCTTCAGGTGCAGTAGACTCGGGCGAGCAGTACGAAGTGATCTGGCCCAGCAAGGAGCGCAGCGACGTCCGCAGTCTTAACAATCGAAGAAGAATCGTCTGCGGGCACGCGCGAGAGCGGGGCAGGACTAATAGTCCCACATCGTCGAAATGCGAAGCGCAGGTGCGGTATAAATTGTTTTTGTGTTATACACTCTTCGCCTCCGAATGCACAGGGATGAGGTCCCTCACCTTACCCACGCTCGCCTCGTCCGCGGCTTCACCTCGCGGATCTGGTGGGCTCCGACCCGACCCTATCTGAGCACACCTCGTGCATCACCCACCTGCCGGTGCGCCTGGTCCCGGGTGCGAAATCCGACCCGATTACTCGTGGCTCTGGGAGAGCATCCTTTGAGTGAATTGCAGAGAGAGAGAGACGTGCGGGTAGAGGGAAAAGGGTAGGTTTTGCTCTCTGTGCAGGCAGGCCAGGCGTTGTAGAGAAGAAACTTAGAAAAGAAGCAAAGGCAGAGAAGAAGCCTTCGCAGAAGAGAGAAGACAAGGAAGAAGGAGAGACTGCTGAGAAGAAGAAGGAAGAAGAGAAAAGAAGCAAAGGCAGGAAGAAAAGAGCTTGCAGAGAAGAGAAGAAAGAAGAGAGGCCAAGACAGAAACCAAAGAAGAAGACCAAGGAAGAAGAAGCCTTCGTAGAGAGAGAAGAGAAAGAAGAAGAAAGACCAAGACAGAAGGAAGATAGAAGAGAAAGAAGCAAAGTGAAGACTGCAGAAGAAAGAAAGCAAGATCAGAAGAAGAAGAATCTTCAAAGAAGGGAAACTTTTAAGACGTCTGATCTTGTGATCAGACGTCCAATTTCACTCTTTTGTCAATTATTTTTTTTAACCGCATACATTCATATTTGAATTCAAGTTTTGAGTAAATTAGAGTGTTCAATCACATTTGAGATTAGTAGTAAATTCCGATTGCTCCCTGTGTTCGACCTCGGATACTCCGATTTTCGAGTAATAAAATTCTCTATTTGTTTGAATGCTTTGTCGTCTATATTACAACGTGTTATCTATTAAAACCCGATTAAGCGCGATAAACAGCTATTAAGAAGAAATGTTTACAAAGTACCTAGGGAGCTCAACTAAACAGAGGTTACACTTAGTTAATGCCTAAGTAAATGAATGCTTGTTATGACCCCAGCATCAAATGTTGTTTAAGATGTCTAGGAATTGGTCCAGACGTCTGGTCAGACGTCTGGAAGTCTTCCCAGACGTCTAGAATTTAATTTTTTCGGCATATGGGTTCGCGTCTGTGCGCATGCGCGCGCAGACTGAACCGCTGCCCTCCTTTCTTCTCTTTCCTTCCTCCCTGCAGGCGCAGCCATCTTTTTCTCTCTCTCCCCATGGCAGCCTTCAAATACCCCCTCTCCTCTCCCTCACCCTCACTCCACCGCCTTCTTCTTCTTCTTCCTGTTAGCGAGAGAGTGAGCGGGCGAGGGCAGCAGTAGCTGCTGCTGTGAGTGCGTGGGGAGGAGGGGTTGCTGCGAGAGGGAGAGAGCTAGATCGCGAGGGTGCGAGCTCACCGGAGCAGCCAGGGTCGGCCGGCGGGTGCGCAGCAGGAGCGTGGTGCTGGGGAGGAGCTGCTGCAGCTCAGGCAGCAGGCGAGCGCGGCACGGCACGGCCATGTGCTGCAGGCGGAGGGTGAGGAGGTCCTGATTCTGGGAAAATTTCCCAGAATCAGACGTCTGGACATACATCCAGACGACGCGAGAGACATCTGGAGGAAGGTCCAGACGTCTGAAAGGTATGATATTTTTTCCTTCCTTCTTTCGCGTGTATGGCCATGCAGCCATTCCGCCGAAGGGTTCTGCCTCGTTTCGTGTTGAGGATAGTCGCGTATGTGTGCAGGTCTCATTCGGGAAGGTGCAAGGGCACACCCTCCCACACAGATCGGATGTCTGGGCACAGCACCAAACGACGGAGAGGGTCTCCAGATGTCTGGAGTGACAGTCAGATGTCTGGAAACTAAGTCTAGACGGTTCAGCGGGATTCTAGACGTCTGAAGGACCACGCAGGATCAAGGTATGACCTGAGCCATTGTTTAAGACGTCTGGAAGATGTTCCAGACGTCTGATTTTGGGCAGACTTGTCATTTTTGACCCGTTTAGGGTCCGTTCGAAGTCCGTTTTCCGCATTTCAAGATTCGTTCTTCTCAGATTTAGTTCCTCTACCTATTTACAATAATTATATCCTATTCTGAGTAGGTCCTTGTAATTTATCCTTGTGTTAGGACCTCATTCCGTTGCGGCTCTAGGGGTTGCAGAGGCACGCGGGCTTGCTGATCACGTCCCCAGTACTCCTAATTTTGTGGGTAGAGTGGCCCCTTTAATTATTCATCAAAAATTATGCACTTGTGAAATAATTAATAGATTCTAGGGTATTGCATGAATCCTAGGACTGAAAAAAATTAGATTGAATGATAGATCCTAGGGTATGGCATGAATCCTAGGACTGAAAAACTAGATTGAATGATAGATCCTAGGATATGGCATGAATCCTAGGATTGGAAAACTAGATTAAATATATATTGCAGTCTTGGAAAAGTAGAAAGGAAAATGATAACTGCCTGTAATTGGTTAACAGTTGCCTGTTTATGAATGGATAATTACTGTTGAGAACATGGGCTATATGAATATAAAGCTGAAATGATGAAACCTAAATTGGCTGAGTTAAAGAAAAATGAGCATGAACCCTACAGGGAATTAGGAGTAGAGCTCCTGAGAAGTGAATGGAATAGAATTGGGAAAGTGAGCTGGCCCTTGAGTACAGAGTACCAAGGAGAGCGACTCTCCCCCTGTTTAGTTTAAAGCAGAGCTAGCCGCCCCAGGGACCCGGGGTTAGGTCTGGATACTTTGTACTGACTTTTGGCCCTCGTGTACACAGTACCGAGGAGAGCTACTAGTGTAGGGAGAGCACTAGCCACCCCACAGGCCCTGGGGTTTTGCTAGCCCTCCTACACCAACTTGTTAGGCCCACTGGGCAAACCAGGGTAGTCAGGCGAGGGTGCGCAGATTGTGGAGGGGCAAGACCCCTGTTTGGTTACTGTGGAGGGGCTGGACCCCTGTTACTGAGAGGGCTCTGCCCTATACTGGTTTCGTGCTGTGCTTTGGGCGCACCCGTTAACAGAAATGACTGACCGCGTGCTAGTGCGGGGTAGCTACCCGTGCGTTTATCGCGCGTGCCGTAGTCATCGTTACGTCTGTCAGCGACCTTGGGGTGGTTGACTGAGGGTAGGACCACCACGGGGGACTCTCCCGGCCAGGGGAGCACCACGTGTTACTTCTACTTTTCGGAAAAGACTGCAATCAAGATCGTTCCCACGAGAAACATTCAAGATCAAGAGAAAGATCTGAGGAATAATTCAATAATGAGTAAATGGAAAAATAAAGAAAGAGATTAAAAATATAACAGCTACTGTCCACCTTACTGTTTTTCTTAGCTTTCGGTTGCCACTCTACTCAGCGTTTCGCTGACATGCCACCTTTGTCACCCTTTCAGGACCAGGTGTTGAGCAGCCAGAGCTGGCGGTTGCAGAGGGAGCTGGGCCTAGTGGAGCCCAGTAGTCTTGCTTGTGTAGTACCTATTGTACCGTTTCTTTTGTGTAGTGAGTATTTTTCTATTACCACTGTACTCTTTTATTGCAAGCATCATGTTTATGTACCTGTTTATTCTCTACTGTTGTGGTGGCGTATACTGTAGTAGTTCTTTTCTTTACTGCTGTATTTTGTTACTGCTAGTTATAACAATGCTAGGGATTCGGGAATCAGGTCGTAACAATGCTTAACATGAATTAAAATGCAACAAAATAAAAGATAAAAAGTTCTCCCAAGTTGCTGAGGCAGCCTTCTCTCCAAGAATGGTGGCTCCCAGACTTGAAGAAGACTTCCTTCTAGCTCCTTGAGTTGCTCCTCTCGAAGGTGGACGTCCTCCACCCTTCTTTCCTCACGCCTGGTTGTCCTCCTTAGATGGAAGCTTGCTCCTTGGCGTGGTAGAAGGAAGGAGAGAGAAGAAGAAGAAGGCACCAAGGGAGCGGGTAGGTTACTCCCTTAATCTTCTTCTCTCCTTCTCCTTTCTTGGGCATGGGATGCATGGTGGCTATAGGTGTTTGATAGGAAGAATTGTTGCTTGCCAAGGATGGTTTGAATGGTAGGATGGGGGTCTTTTTATTGGCTAGTATTGATGGTGGTTAGGAAGCTTCCTTGACATCATGTGAAAGGGTGCCAAGGAGGGTGGCTTGGATGGTGGTTAGGAAGCTTCCTTGGCACCATGTGAAAGGGTGCCAAGGAGGGTGGTTAGGAATCTTCCTTGGCACCGTGTGAAAGGGTGCCAAGGAGGATGGTTAGGAAGCTTCCTTAGTGCCATGTGAAAGGGTGCCAAGAAGCGTATTTTAGGCGCCAATGGTTGGTGGTTTTAATGTAGGTGGACAGCCATTAAAGTGGAGAGGGAGTAGGGTAGGAGCTAGATTTGAGTTGGATCCAGCTGAGTTGTGCTGGGGTCAAACTACTGGAGCTTCTGTTTTCACAAATGTTCCAAGTGCCTTCCATACTGCCAAGGTTTCTCTGATTTCCAATGCATTCATCCCTGGCAATCAAATGGAAACTACATGAGATAATGTGAAATGAATGCTAATGTATGCTCTAAACCCTATATGCACATGCATGCTAAATGCAACGATATAATGCAATGTAGTTGACAAAATCTTAGGAACTAGATGCGAATGGATGCTAAGGATGATGATAAACTGCCATTTATCACCTAGTGATGTCCAAATGCCCTGTGATTTTAATGGAATGCTAATTGAACATGTGGGAATGTAATTCAACCCTTAATTTATACTTTGAAGCTCAAATATGTGTTCAATTGTCATTTGGGTCAACCAATTGTGTTTTGTGAATAAAAACTCTCAAATATGATCTAATTATGCATTTTTAACACAAATTGAGTATTTTAGGTCATTTCCATTAATTCTCACACCTAACCCATTTATTATGTTAATATGATAGTGTTTAAACTAAATTCTAGCTTATACGATGAGCCACACCTCATCAATAACAGGATAAACTCTCATTATTTTGTGTACAACAATATAAAATGATATGATGCAAGATATGAATGATATGAATGCAATATTTACAAGTTAAACTAGGTTCTAACATTATTTTCATTTAAGTCCCATTATTGTTGCGTAATCTTATCCTCATGCCTAAACTTTACCATTCCTTAGCAAAAATTACATGAATGCTTTGTCTACAAATCTAAGTTTTGTTGATTAACTAGAACACTTATTATCAATCAAATTTTAGAGAGCAAGTTAGGACTCTTCTCCCAATAGGCCTACAATGTCAAGGACAAACATCTAGATCCAGGTGGCTAAATCTTTAGGTCTCTTTTAAGCATCAACCACTAGTTTTCAAAGTTCAATTTCTTAGGCTTCACTTCCCACTCAAGGTTTGGTAGCTATAAGTTTAAAGCATCTACCCAAGTGCAGTAGAATCAACCAATAGGCATCCGATGTTGTAATAATCTAGATCTCAAGGCATCACAAGTCAATCCTAGTCAACCCAATTCGCAACTTTGGTTAGGCCTTACTCAGATTTGGTAGCTTTCTCCTCATTGATTTCTATCTCGAGGTGAACACTCATTGGTGTATATCTCCCCAGCTGAACCCAAGGCCTCCTTTCCTAATTTATTTTTCCTTGTATTTTTTTCTTTTCTATATATTTTTCTATTTTTGGAATGAACAAGGCACCCATATGTAGCGAGGTGTCAAATTATTTAAGGATAGCATCAATTTGTAATGAGATACTCTTATTTGGTGGAATGGCACCCATTTGTAATGAGGTGCTTATTAACATGAACTTTTCTAGGCTTCTCATTTTTTTCTTTTTTCTTATTCTCTAATTCATTTTTCTCGGTGAGTGGCTCATTGTTCATCCTTTCAAAAACCACCTCGTAAAGATCCATGGGATGACAAGGACACAAATCCAATCCCAGTGATATCTATGTTTTCACGGTTTCAGATGCCTTAAGGTCAATTCTAATGTGTGTAAATTTTTAGACTACTTAGGTTACTTAGCTCTCAAATTCATAGTGTGGACAAGAAAGCCCTATACTTTCTTACTCCTAGACCAGATTCATCAAGAATCAGACCAAACCAAAATCTAGCAGGCCATCCTCGATTGATTAACCTAACTATAGCTTGCAAGGACTTATGGTCTAAGGTTCCTTACTAACGTCTTGATTTGATTAATTCTAAGCACCTAATCTCTCTATTCAACTTAATTGGAGAGATGCAAAACATACTATTTATAGGGATAAAGACTTTATTCTTGTCATTTTCAACTTTTTTTTTCAAAAATAACATGAAATTACAATGATTTCTAGCTATTGATAAAAGTTACTCAACAGATACACTACCCCCCCATGCCTAACTTCTTGCATGTCCTCATGCATGAAAATAACCATAAAGAAAATGGGTAGAGGTCACCCGGAATAGCATCCGAGTGTTTGGCTTTCAATATATCCAATACCTATAATTGCAAAACATATAAAGGAAACATGCTATGTATAAAGATTTTTTTTTTATTTTTGGAAAATATATATAAGTGCTGAGTTTAATGCTTTCAGTTGAGTGTAAACTAAAACAATGGATAACGAAGAAGATGTACAATGGCAATTAGAATGATAAGAAGTTGAATTTCAGTTGCCAACAATGGTCCACAAATGCGAGCCAACTATCCATGAATGCCAAGCCTAAAAGGTCGAAAAAATATAAAAATGGGACTCGGGATTATTTGCAGCCAGACCTTGCAAAAGAAAGATAAATACGGGCACTAGGGTGGGATTAAGGATGGTGGCAACCTGAAGGGGTGATGTAGAAAATGAATGAAAGGAATTGAAAAGGAATGGAGCAGGGGATCAGAGTCGTATGGGTCCTTGAAATGATTCAGAATGGCAAACGGGACCCAATGATCAGACTTGTTCTCTCTCAACAAATTTTCTTCCTAAATGTCAATTTCTTCATCCTCAAATTTCTCAGATTCTCCTAAATTTTGGATGCTCTGCTTAGAATCATCAAGCACTCCCCTCGAGTGATCAAGAATTTCACAAGAATCACCTAATTCACCTCTAAGCTCATGATGTAAATCCTCAAAAATATTGGGTAGAATATCAGTATCCTCGAAAGCAATTTTCCCAGGGTTTATGTGTACCAAGGTGTCATCCAATAAATCTTCAATCTCTTTGATTTCTTCTTCAAAGGTTTTTAATTCATCAACGAGGAAGATAGGGTTAGAAAAGATCAACAATGGTTGTTCCTCAGGACCCAAATCAACTAAAGTTTCTAATTCATTCATATCTTCCTTAGATTCAGTGATTACAATCTCATCAATGTTTAGACCCATGGTTGTACTCTATTTCTGATGCTCATCCTGATGGGCTTTGTTAGCATGATCGGATTTTGAAGGTCCTATCCATATATCAATCGCCATGCTTTCTTTCACATCATCCTCCGAATCATCAGATTCGTCCTTGAAATACCCTGACTTTCATTTCTTAACGGCTGCAAAAATATCTATCTAAATCTTCTCTTTGCCACTACCCATTTCCATGCATCCTGAGTAGCAATCTATTCAGGCATTGGTCGTAGCCAAGAAAGGGCAACCCAGAATAATGGACGGATTATTTAACTTCTTCTGTATTTTCATGTCCAAAATAATAAATCAATTGGGAAGCTGAAATCCTATACTCTAATGATCACATCATGCATTACCCCCCTCAGTATGTTGGTGGAGCCATCTGCCAATTTAATGGTCATTGGTATATGGTGCAGTTCTCCAAGCTTAACATGCTAAAAAAGGGTGGTAGGAATCAAACTAATGGCTGACCCCAAGTCCACAAGGGCTTTGCTGAAAGTGAATTCCTTGATGGCACAAGATATGAGAGGTTTTCTGAGGTCATTCCTTTTAGGAGGTAGAGTGCCTAAAACAAGTGCACTCATATGCGCAGACAACACTACCTCTTTTGGTTTTTCTTCCAACTTATGCTCAATGTAGGAATTTCGTAGAATCTTGGCGTAGGATGGATTCTGTTGTGCTGAAGAATGTTAAGGAGGGAATATGAAGGTATCACTCCTTGACCAAATCCTTTAAATCTAGATTTGATGTATAGGCTTTTTCCTTCAATTCTCTTTTTAAGGCCTTAGGGAAGGAATGAAGATACAACCAGATTCAGGGGCCTTCTTTTTCTTTTTGATTCTAGAGTTAAAGTCAGAGTCAGGTTTGACCTTGGGATCTTTAGATGAGCTTGAATCAGATTGTTTGGGTGGGCTTCTTATTTTTCCTTTGGTTCTTGTGGTCATGGAATTTACCCACGAACAATTGCAGACATGGTAGATCAGAGTAGGAAGAATAGGTGGGGAATAAGAGTGAGGAGTTTGTATAAATGGATAAGGATATCCTTGTAATCTCTTGATTTGTGATCGAACAACATCGTGTTGCAATAAAAATGATGTTTTAATGTTGTCATTGTCAAAGTATAGTGGTCACAATGTAAACAGATGTCACATCATTTTATTTATTTACATAATTTTTACTGGTTTATTCTAGGTCATTCACTGTGAAGTAGTTATTAATATATATCACTCTATGTTCCAAAAATGTCAAAAATGAATCAATGAATCGATTAATTAATGAATGAATTGATAATTATGTACAAAAGAATCAATTAATATTCACTACAATGCCTGAAACATATTTACAACTAAATAGGCATCAAAAACTAAGTATGACTACACTATGTTGATTATGTACAACTATTCTAAATAATACCTAAGTATAAGTATAAAAATAACTGCTAATATACATTATGCTAAATATACTACATATAATAATAACTCTAATAACATATACTATATATGTAGTAATGTATATATGTGTCGCTATAGCCTTAGTAAAAATATGTACAAAGCAAAAGGTAAAAGAATTATATTTACTAACATATATGCATATCTACTGTGACGGATAAAACTGTCACTAAAGCCTTAAAATTAATATATATACATAAGGCTCAAATAGTATATACTACTCTATATATATATATTACATATTTATTTATTATACATATACTTATACATATTATATACTTATACTATATACATATATGTACACATACAAAAACCACAGAGTTCTCACACACATACACACAGTAAGGCTCCCAACACTTAGTCGCTCAACAGCTCACGCTCTCCTCTTCCAACACTTAGTTTTTTTTAGGAAAGCTCTCTCACACAAACACTCGAGTTACTTTTCATCTTAACAAAAATTGGGTTTTTTAGTGGGTGAACCGATCTTTCGTGGGATACACAGCACCCCAAGAGGGTAGGACCAGACCACTACTAAGTCGGCCTTAGTTTGATTAGTATGCATTTTAATCCATTTTCAGGCCCATAATAGGCCCACTCCAAGCTCAGCACAGTGCACATGCTCCCAGTTCACATGCCAATTTCATCACATGCTCATAGTATGCTTTAGGAGAGAGAGGTATATGGCATAATAGGTACGTGGCACCTAGTGCTCATGACGAAAGGGTAGCCATCTCACCAAAATCATTTTAGATCACTGCGCATGCATGCACGTATTCGATGTGGGATTAATGCCGCAACAAAATTAAGCATAGCGTTGCGCCGTTGAATCCTGAAAGCGTAAGTTTGTGCCTCGATTAGAGAGTCGAATTAAGATCTAATTTCAAATTAAATTATATGGATGTAATTCCCTTCCATAAGACTATATAATTGTATAATTAATTTAGAATTATAACTTAACTATATATAAGAATTAGTCAAAGTTAGCAGTTTATACATGTTAAATTAAGGTTTAATTCCTTAATTAATGTATAAATTGATAAATTAATCATGCAATTGACTTTATAATTAGTTAATTTATATAATAAGGTATTTATTACACATTTTTAATTTATTTTAGAACATTTATTTTAATTTATTTACATTTAAATACACATTGTAGATAGATATATACATATTTAATGTATAAATACTATAATATAATAAAAATACAGTATAAACAGGTTAGAAGTACTTAAAATGATACTGCACAAATATACGCTATAGATTACCTCAGTATTAACTTAATTTACTAATTTATTTTATTTTAACTTAATAACTTAGCTAAATAACTTAATAATATAAATATATACAATAAATACTTATTTAAATAAATATTCATGTATCATACAGTGCATAGTAATTACTTAAATATGTATGTATAGTAATAGATTCTATTATTAGTATGTACATGGTTATTTAGAATTACTTAGTGTTATATACATTTAATATAATTAAATAAATAGATAATTATATAATTACAATATATATAGTTTAAATTAACAAAAATACTTATTTAGAAAGATACAATACAGATATGAGGTATTTATATTCATTTAAGTTATATAAGTTGCTATTTACATTTTAGCTTAGCTTTAAATAGTATATATAAGTATAAATACAATATACATGGTATTTTTATGAAATTTTTGGTTTTTTCAGACTTTTATGGTGTTTTTATGTTTAATAAAGGTAGGAGAAGAGAGAGTGAAGGTAATATGAGAGAGAGAAGAATTCCTTTTGTGATTTTTAGATTTGGTTCTTTTATTGAATTTCAGAGTAGACCACATTGTTGGCTAGTATGTTCTACCAGGTTAGGGGTTTGAAATACTTTGCAACCACTTAAAGAGATATCTTAGCTTATTTAAGATAGGTTTTTTTTATCATTTTTATTTATTTACAAAGTTCACCTAAAAGTGGCCTAAATGGATTTAACACTAGGAACCTAAGGCCTAAATTCATTCTCAACTACTGGAAATCAAGAATAGGGTAGTAGAAATCTTTAGACAGCTGCATGAATTCTTATCAATCATATAAACTAGATCTAGCACTTTAATTTCATAAATTTGATTAATTATGTAGTTAGACATGTATTATACTGCTAAATTAGGATCTAATCAATTAATTCCAACACCTTTAAATTCATTCTAAGTTGTTAACAAAATTGACATAATCATGGCAACATTTAGAACTCATTAAATCTCCAAATTTAACTTAAATTTGATTAGTGAACCCCTAAATACAATTAATAGCTGACAAGAACTCTGATGATCAATTACAAACCATTCCGGAGCATATTTGGATCACTAAATTGTACAAGAATTCTTTTTCACTAAGTTCTAACATTACAAAGTATGAATAACTCATTCAATCTCCTAAAGTGACTTAGCACTCCTTGAAATTCCACCCAGACTAGTCTGCTGACAAATCTTAGTAGCTATTGCTGCTCATTAAATCAACCTTCCAACCTGCTACAACAATTCAATTTTAGCAGCTATTAGCTGCTAAATCTATTGACTTGTATATTCTCCCACTCAACTGCATGATCAGCCCAATCAGAGACTAATTTGCTGCTATTGTGGCTCAATTTCAGCAGCTTGTGCTGCTACAACTTTCACTAGCCCAAATCCATACATGAAATCTAATAATATTCATGTTGAAAACATTGTAGACAACTATCAGAAGGTTTGAAATCCATCTCAAAGCCAGATCACAGATCAACAACCCTTGAAAGCCTAATTGACTCTTCTTTAAAGCCAAAGACAGCATAAAAGAAGAAAATCAAAAATGGCATCTAAACTCACTCAAAATAACTTCCAGACCTTCATTAAAACTTGTCAAACCTCAATCAAAACATCGATCGGTAGATGAAACACATTCAGATTCAGATCAAATGTCATCGATCTAGAAATTTTAATTTAAGCTCGCCAAGATGATTTGATCATCTAGGATAACTGCACACCATTGATTGGTGTTCAGGGGTCCTAAATGATGCTTAAGAAATGCTCTGATCACTGTGAGGACCTCTGTTCAATACATTGAATTCATTGGTCCTCGCTCCTTCAACAAAGAGTAAAAATCAGAAATCAGGTTGTAATTGAGTGTGGAGAATCTAAAATAAAAAAAATCTAATCAAATGAATCCAAAACAATTACAATGTATCCAATTAAACTCAAGTAAACTCGATTTCAACCATTAAATCTACATCAGCTGCAATTGCTCAAAAATCCATTCTATCAGCCACCAAAACCAAAAATGGATAAAATTGATCAATCGACTCAATTCAAACTCATGGGAGGGTTCTGGTGGATATATGAGGTGTATGAAAGAACCCTCAAGTGAATTTAGTGCATGAGGAAATCTGACAGCCAATGGACTTTAGGGTTCCTCATTGCTCTGATGAATGAGATGAATTGCGGATTAAAACATCGAGGAAGGAATATGATAGTGATGATGACGTGATAAGGGAGTTGTATGATCCTGTGAGTGCAATGGAAATGCCTCTTTGATCTGAATTGATCAGAGAGGTCATATCGAGGGGATCTACAATCTATGCTAATCTAAGCCTAATCTACCACTGAATTTGATGTTTAATCTACTCCTACTGATCTACAGTTCACTAACTAACACTATGTCTAATCTAGAAAGCATTTGAAATCCTAACTAATGAGAAGAATGGGACCTTGGGAGAAACTGTAGTTGGTGGCTATAGCGAAGAATGATGGGAGAGTCTCTAGCAGTTTGAAAGCTCTCTAGTGGAATTTGAGGTTGCCCTGGGGAGTTACGAGATCCTTAGTGGCAAGGAGAAGTCGAAGGAAGTGGAGCTCCACTGCTGCAGTAATGGAGCATAAGTCTGATGGGGAGAGGAAACTGGAGAGGATGAAAGGATCGCCTCAAGAGATGTAGTAGGGAGGTGATGACGTGCGCGAGGATCAGAGGAGCTTCTTAAGTAGGTGCATGAGGTGATCTAAGCACCATTAGGTGTGGTTAGTCATGATTAGGGCGGACGGTGGGATGAGAGAGATGGGTGCGCGGGAAGCTCCAAGTCAAAAGAGCACTGTTGGATCAGATCTAGAGGAGGTAATGATCCTCTGCGTAGAGATGCGGGAAGTTTGGATCGAGATCTGCTATTGGATGGATGAGGGAAAGGATTGACAGTTACTAAAGTGTGAGTTCTTCGTGTGAACAGCGAACACGTGAGTTGCAGGTGTTTTGGAAAAATTGCATGAAGGCCCTTATAGGCAAAACAGTGAAGATTTTGTGCGCAAGCCCATAAGTGGCTGAAAGTCAAGTAGAGTAGTTCTTGGAGTCTTGCAAATAGGTCCCTACAAGTTTACATAAATGCCCCTAGAGGTTTTTAATGTGAATAAAATGTTGTAGATGAGGACCTAAATGTAATCTAATGAATGTAGGGTCCTATTGATGTCCAAATGCAATGAGATTTTTATTGGAGCATAATTGAACATTTTAGAACATGATTTCACTCTTGATTTAAATTTTTAAGCTTAGAAATGTGTTCAATTTGCAATTGGATCATCATTTTGTATTTATGAATGAATAGAATACCTCATTAATTGACCTAATTGTGCATTTTTAGCGTCAATTTGTTGTTTTAGGTCATTTCTGTTAATTTCCAGATTTAACCCTTTTATGATGTTAATAATGTAGTGTTTAACCTAGTTTCTAGCTTAACTTGGGCATTTTAGCTATGATGAGACACACCCCATCAATTTGCTCCCCTTGGGTTTGAATTTGGTTTTCCAAATGAGTTAACCTTTCTTCATTTTTCTTGTCAAAGTCCAACAAAAGGTGCATGATATCATCAAGTGTGGTTGTGGCTTGAGTTGGAGTGGACGATTACCCTAAAATGGATTGAGTGGAATACTAGGGATGCCTAGATTGGTATTCAATCTAAGTCTATCTCTGTGGAGGCCATGCAAGGTCAAGATTGTTCCTCCACTCAAGGTTGTACGAATTCAGATATGAATCAAAGTGTGTACCACCCTAAGTGGGTTGACTATAGAGGGAGTCGATTTAGAACCCGATGTGTGGTCCTGTACTTGTGATCCATTGTTCCAATTCTTAAGTGAGATATCATCAATTATAGGGGCATCAAAAGAGGTGCATTCCCCATAAGATTTACCCAAATCATGAAGTTGGTCCAAAAGTACCTTCTGGGCAGGCTGAATCAAGGATGCATCCCCAGGGTAGCAAGAGTCAGTAGAGTAGCTAGTGGGTCCTAGAGATGGATCACTAGATCCACTAAGTTGAGTGTTCCAGGTCTCTTATACCTGGAGGGAGTGATTGATGGGTCCACTTTAGTGGACTAATTTAGTGCTTAAGTACACTATTATTTTGATGAGAGACTAATTTAAAGTATGGATGTTATTGACAAAATCATGAGAATGCTAGATTTATCATTTCATGTATTAATTGCATTAGTCTTTATATGGGAGGATTGATTATTCACTTTAAAAAGCAAGGGCATCACATCAAAGTGAGTGGAGATATGTGGGATTTTGTCTAGGCAAAATATAGTAAGAGAATAAATTTTAGAGGTTTCCTTGTATACCTCTCAAATTTGTTACAACACATTTCCTTATCTCTCTCATGAATCTCTCTCTTCCTAAAATTTCTATTCGCTATTTGGTAACTTAAAAAATTTGACTCTCTCTCTCTCCTTATTTAATAGGAAGGGATGAGCAACTGAAAAAGCATCTCCCCTCCACGGGGAAGAAGTTCTCTTTCTCCACCCCTCCCCCTGCAGGCAACCACCTTCACCGTGTGTCGTCTCCACCACCGCGAGCCTCCATCGACACCGTGACTTCTCCCTTTCCACGACGACAAGTTCCCCACGACCGCACTCCAACAACCTCTATCGCGTGCCCATGACTCCGCCACCATGAGCCATCCGTCCGTGACCGTGCTTCCTCTTGATGAGCGTGGTGATAGTGCGCTCCTTGACACCACATCCTCCTCCTCTGGTTGTGCAGCAGCGGCAACCTCCTCTCCGATCGTGCATCCTCCGCCCTCACCCATGACTGCGTGCCGTCCACGACATCATCTTCCTCCTCCCACCACCGTACACTCAGAGACCCACCAACACACGTGAAAAGGGGAGCTGCCTTTCATCTTCTTCCTCCCTCGAGAGGGAACAAGGCCTCCACCTCTCTCCCCTCACCGTGCGCCCATCCACCATTGCGAGCCTCTACACCGACAGCCCCGTGTCGACTGAAGCCACCCCCGCCGTGTCCCTGCTTCATCTGCCACTGCATGCCTCCACGACCCCACCAACAGAACCGCGCTCCTCCTCCCCTTATCTTCTTCCATGGGCTTTCCCAACCGCGCATCTGCAGCCCACCAAAGACGGTGGCAAGTTAAGCCTTCTGGGAGGGTTGCCCGATGTCCAGGCAGGCATCGTCTCGACTGTGACTTCTTGCATTGCGAGCCGACCGCGTCCACCCTCTCGACCACCACAGCCACCGATCGCAACTGCCACCTTCTCTCGTCCATGACCGCAAGCCCCCTCCACAACGCACACAACCAGCCACTGCGCTCGCCCTCACCCTCACCCTCATCCTCAACCACCATGCCCGCACCCACAAGCAGGACACCCCACCGTGTGCAACAGGCGTGCACGGCCAGCAAGCCAATGCCCAAGTGCACTGCCTTCTTCTTCTTCATCTCCACTGGTTGTAAGTACACCATCGAAGAGGAACCCAACAGCCACAACCGTACAGCCACCTCATTAACGACGCGGACGATGTCCACGCCATCCGCTATGATCGTGTGCCTTCCTCCCTCGCTCACAGTAGCAGCACCATGCAAAGAGAACGACCACACGGCCTCCCCATGGCCTTCCTCCGCTCCTTCTATGTTGGCGATGTTCTCACCAACCAGCCAACTCCAGCCACCTTAGGTTGCTGCACCATCACGAACACACTCCTCTCCTCCAGCCCAACTTGTCTGACAAGCCGCGCCTCCAACAAGACCTGCTTGCATGGCCGAAGGGGAGGAAGCCAACTCCCCTATTTTGCTACAAGAGGAGGGCCATTAGTTGAAATAAGCACAGTTGAGAGGTTGGATTTTTTGGAAAAGAATTTTATATTGTGGGGAATTGCATCTCAGACCCTTTCATTCTCTATATTACTACTCATTCAAGTTATTCTCTTGATTACTTTGATGCCACAACTAATTGTCAAAGTTATTTTTGCATCATATTAAGCTTTGTTCAACATACTCTTGCACTAAAAATATTAGTGAATTTATTGGCCTGTCCTCCCTGTGGATACAATCGGAATTGTGGTATAATTTCAGTATATTTTTTAGTGACTTTGATTTAGCGTTTTCAACCACATTACATATTTACTATGATGCATATTTGAAAAGCAAAAATCGGATCGACCAAATGGCGCTGTTGCCAGGGAGGCAATAGATGCAATAGATTCACCTGATTATTTCTGAGTATTCTGAGTTGCACAATTATCTGATCATTCTTTATCTTTTTTTGCGAGGAATTTGACGAGACAACAGGTGCAGCAGAGCGACGACATCGACCTTGAGCGACGCCCACACGAGGAGAAGATGCAGGAGACCTGGATCCTGCTTTCAAAGGGGATTCTCCTTCGTCACAAAATTTATTTCTATCTTCTCACCCTTGTAGTAATTAGGGCTAAATTTTTGGGGGTCTGTCCCTACATTCTTTAACTACTAGGGTTTACATTCTTCTACGTGCGTGATTCATTTTTCTGCTTGCTTGCCTCTAAAACAAATAAAAGAAAATATCGAGCTTCCTGTTTAGGAGTTGCATGCCCTTAGTTGCGCGCATTTAGGGGTGATTGAGCAGCACATTAGATCTGATTGTTGCATTGTGAGCATATTTGCATGAAGATTGCTGGAGATAGGTACGCCTTTCTAACTTTTGCATCCAGCTCCTGTTCATGCATTTGCATTCGGATTAAAATTCAAGACCACCAAATTGATTGAATTTACTTAATCCAGTCGTCGTCTAACTGCAATTGAGACTGATAATCAGATTCGACCTTAAAACCAAATCACACTTGAGAAGATTCAAAGGGACTTGTTTGCATTTTCAAAATCAAAAAATGCTTTGCGGTGTGATGCGCACTTCTGGCACTGAGCACGCACATTAGGCACCGCACTAAGGCTCTATCCCTTAAGGCTATAGGCACCAATCTCTTTATCAGTGTAGACCCTCCTATCTTGTTTTGTGGTGGTGGTACTATCTTTTGACCGAGTGTTTGATACTTCACGGAGGGGGACACCCCTTAAAAAACAAAAGGGTAGTTAAGAGGCACTGCTTACACATCGCCTCAATGGAAGGGTTCGCCCTACTTGCATCCCTTTGTTCGTCCTTGGAGTAACTTCTCACTTGATCACTTAGGAGTATCATCTAAGCAAAGTATTGGTCCTAGGGCACTCAAAGGTTGAGTTAAGGCACATAATTGATTGTGAAACTTCTTTTGCCACCAAGAGAAAATGTAAACGACCTCTATCTTCTCTAAAGAGCTTGTTAGGGATCTCAAGTCACATCTCCCTCTTATACCACTAAAGTGGGAATAGACGGGTGCAAACTTGACTCCATTTGACAAACTTTAAGGAGTCGATTGGAGGTTGGCTTAAATCTGCTCTAAGGAAGAAAAGAGAAGTCCCATTGCCTTGTGTTTGATTAGGGTGTGTTTTTCAGGTCGTGTTTTCAAATGGATTACAAAAACTACTTCACTTCTTTTCACCCCAGAATACCCAATCCCAATACCTGCAATTATCCATCTTCTGATGTGCATTGGGATCCTTTCTACTCCTACTATAGGAACATTGGTCTAATTAAACCCCAACCCAATGGTAATGAGCAGAACCTAGGAGAAGGGTATCCCAACCCTAGCTCTTCCATGACCATGCCCAACCCGCCCACCCTTCATGATTTGTCTTATCAAGGTTGGACCGATACTCCTAGGCAACTTGAACCTGAGATTGACTACACTACTCAATCTGATGGTAGCCTCTCCTCTTTTATGATAGAAATGCAAAAACAAAAGAAAGAAATGATGGATTCTATGGGAGAGATTTTGAGGAATAGCCAACTTAGCGATCCTCCTACAGTCAATTATGATCCCTACCCTTATATCCCCGATTAACGAGATAATTTCAAGGAAAACAATGATAACAGGGATCCTATTTTGAGGAGTAGCTATCACTTAGACGTCCATCATGAGATATGCCCACTAGAAGGGAATCTTGGTGATTATCCACCTAATCTTAATTGGAAAGAGAAATTGGTCCCATTAGATGAACTTAACCTGGATGATAGTATCTTCATTACATTTAATGAAATGGGTCGTAGTCAAATAGTCTTCCCCGCTCCCAGTCTGAATCTTGAGATGCATCTATACCCCGTCCTAGGGATCCCGAGCATATACCATACATTTTTGAGGACTTTGTAGCTCAGTTAGAGCTTCCTGAGGATTGTGATTCAGAAGTTAACAAATTCCAGGAGTCTTGGATACCAGAGGAAATCATACTAGAAGGAAGTGATAATAACCACACTCCTCTATCAAGTGGACCAACACCTGTCATTGAATATTTTGAGGGTTCACAAGTCCCTAGCACAAGTGACCATGAGGAAATTAAGGCTGAATTGGACGAATTGGATCAATATTGGTCACAGGAACACAAAGAGTTGATTTTTGAGGAAGCACTTGATCCTGATATAAAAGATTGTTCTAAGTCTCAGAGTCAAAAGGGACAACATGTAGAAGAGGATGATGATGACTTTGAGGGGCCCGGACTCAGAGTATGGAGTGACTCTAGGGGCGGATATGTTTTGTTCTATGACTTACCCCCTAAGGATTTGACTGAATTAGCCAAGTTTGGATTCCTACATACCTTTGACTCTCAAGATCATCCTCTCAAACAGCTGAAAGAACTAGAAGCAATTACTACTCTTGAGGAAAGAATCTATACACCCCATGAGCAGGACCTTAACATTGAACAAGAACCTGGGGATGTCATTATTGAGCACACTCACAGTCCTATTGCTTCCAACCCACTTCTACATGATAGTGAATTGAGCGACACCCTTGAGAGGTTCAATTTGGACGACGAACATTTGGGCTTATTCCAGGACATGCACACTAATGATATGCATCATGAAAGGCAATCAATAACTAAGGCTGCTTTTGATCACATTCAAGAACTGGAATGGATATCGAGGATGAATGCCGAACTGCTCATACCCTCTTTAACCCTCTTCCCTACCCCGCACATGAGCGACTTCAACTCCTATAGAACCAGCTTCCTGAAATCTCTGCTCACACTTTTGATTAACGAGGGAATATCTAGACTAATGCACCCTGTGGTAGAGTGGCGAGTTTGGATAGATGCTTTTCCATGTCAACCCATTAGCCTTAAGGTATGCTTTGTCGCACTCTCTGTACCCCACACATATGCTTGAGGAGCCTTTGCCTCCTCATCGCACACTCCCGGAGGTTACTACTCATGTGTATTATGTAAAACCTCCACAGATAGCTCAAGAGTACCCTCTTTTCACATGCTTCTGGCGAGTATTTGGCCTCACTATCCATCACCAACTTGCCAACATCTTGGATTACTTACTTGCCAGGCCAAGTTTGTTACGTATCTTCTTTGGGTCTCCTTCTGTTTCCCTTCCAGAACCTGATTTACAAGCTATCCCAACTCCACCTCAGGTAATATCTTTCCTTGCATTTGCTTTTCAATGAGGACATTGTCATATTTAGGCATGGTGGGGTATAACCTGAGGTTGTTCATAGCATTTATACATATTCTACATGCAATTAGGCATCCATCTTGCATAAAAAAAAAGAGAGAAAAAGAAAGAGATGAAATCTTTTGAGCTGAATTTCAAATATATTAAGGAAAGACACAGAGAGAAAATGTGTAAAAATTATGCTGGTCCTAACAGTTGATTATGGAAGAGTTACCTAAGTTCTAGGCTAGAATGAATGAATAAAAAAGTCCTGAAGTGATAGAGAAAAAGAGATAAGTGAGGAATACCGACTTTAGGCCTCCTGGGTCTGTTCTAGGGCTTAAACACTCACATATTTGTTAAGATCTGGACTATTCATCAAGAGGTTGAGGGAGTTGAGAGGCTAATGTATTAAGTCTAAGGCTTAGGGAGTATTCAGCCTCGTTGTCTACCCTTTAGTTTGCGAGACTTGGTAACCTAAGCACCCAAAAAAAAATCACACTGGTCTAGTTCAGTTTGCATAACAAAGAATAATGCCAAAAAGTGTCTATTCTGAAACTGTTTTCCCGAAAGGTTGACTTAGGAATGGCTTGAAGACACAAGTTGATTGGATGAGTTCCCAACGTGGAGAGGAGGAATGTAAGATAAGCCCCTTGAAGATGCATTATAACATATCATCTCCTCGATGCTTGTCTTCTAGGATATCTAAATATCCTACCGGGGGCATGGAAGCATCTTGTGCTGATTCAGATGCCGTGGGCGGCATTATCCCTAAATGTCGATTACCAGGGTCTGAATTTAGCTACAGAACGCCATGGGCGGCACTATCCCGAAGTGTCAAAATTCAGGGTTCTGGGGGTTGCCATGGGCGGTGCTATCCTGAAGCATCGATTGCCAGGGACCCTACGAGGATTGATGGTGGGGACAAGGAATCTGATATAGATCGTGCTTAGGGCCAATCCAATGTTGAGTCTAGGGGAATTTAAAAAGAAAGAAAGAAAACTCTCAAAATAATATTTCTCCCTCTCTCTCTTACTAAAAATGCACTAGAAAATTGAATCTAGCCTTGCTACACATGCACGAGTGTTTTAACCGTTGGGGTCAACGAACCTCTGGGTAGTTTTTGTGGGCCTTAGAAACCTTCGCGGTAGACCAAAGGCAGAGGCTGGTCAGGTCTGTATCTTGGTTGGTACTTGAGTACCTTTAGGCCTATAGTTGGTGTTTCAATCTAATTTCTAGAGATGTGACACAAGAAGGCATCTTGATGGTAAAATCTGGCCTGGAGACCTGGTCTGCTTCATATGATTTTCCTCGAGACTAGCAAAACTTAGGCATGGGGGTATTTGATAGGTCCACTTTAGTGGACTAATTTAGTGCTTAAGTACATTATTATTTTGATGAGAGACTAATTTAAAGCATCGATGTTATTGATAAAATCATGTGAACGCTAGATTTATCATTTCATGTATTAATTGCATTAGTCTTTATATGGGAGGATTGATTATTCACTTTAAAAAGCAAGGGCATCACATCAAAGTGAGTGGAGATATGTGGGATTTTGTTTAGGCAAAATATAGTAAGAGAATAAATTTTAGAGGTTTCCTTGTATACCTCTCAAATTTATTACAACACATTTCCTTATCTCTCTCACGAATCTCTCTCTTCCTAAAATTTCTATTCGCTATTTGGTAACTTAAAAAATCTGACTCACTATCTCTCCTTATTTAATAGGAAGGGACGGGCAACTGAAAAAGCATCTCCCCTCCATAGGGAAGAAGCTCTCTTTCTCCACCCCTCCTCCCTGCAGGCAATCACCTTCACCGTGTGCCATCTCCACCATCGTGAGCCTCCGTCGACATCGCAACTTCTCCCTTGCCACAACCGTGAGTTCCCCACGACCGCACTCTAGCAACCTCTATTGCGTGCCCATGACTCCGCCACCGCTAGCCATCCGTTCGTGACCGTGCTTCCTCTCGACGAGCATGGTGACAGTGCGCTCCTTGACACCACGTCCTCCTCCTTTGGTTACACAGCAGCGGCAACCCCCTCTCCGATCGTGCGTCCTCCGTCCTCACCCACAACTATGTGCCGTCCACGACATCATCTTCCTCCTCCCACCGCCACACACTCAGAGACCCACCAATGCACGTGAAAAGGGGAGCTGCCCTTCATCTTCTTCCTCCCTCGAGAGGGAACACAGCCTCCACCTCTCTCCCCTCACCGTGCGCCCATCCACCACTGCGAGCCTCTACACCGACAGCCCCATGCCAACTGAAGCCACCCCCGCCGTGTCCCTGCTTCATCCGCCACTGCATGCCTCCACGACCCTGCCAACAGAACCGCACTCCTCCTCCCCTTATCTCCTTCTAGGGGCTTTCCCAATCGTGCATCTGCAGCCCACCAAAGATAGTGGCAAGTTAAGCTATCTAGGAGGGCTTCCCGACGTCCAGGTAGGCATTGTCTCGACTTTGACTTCTCGCACTGTGAGCCGACCGCGTCCACCCTCTCTACCACTACAGCCACCGACCGCAACTGCCACCTTCTCTCGTCCATGACCGCAAGCCCCCTCCACGACGCACACAACCAGCCACTGTGCTCGCCCTCACCCTCATCCTCAACCACCACGTCCGCACCCACACAGCAGGACCTCCCATCGTGTGCAACAGGCGTGCTCGGCCAACAAGCCAATGCCCAAGTGCACTGCCTTCTTCTTCTTCTTCATCTCCATCGGCTGCAAGTACACCATCAAAGAGGAACCCAACAGCCACAACCGCACAACCACCTCATCAACAACGCGGTCGACGTCCATGTCGTCCACTACGATCATTTGCCTTCCTCCCTCGCTCACAGCAGCAGCACCGTGTGAAGAGAATGGCCACACGACCTCCCCGCGACCCTCCTCTACTCCATCAACGCCGGTGATGTTCTCGCCAATCGGCCAGCTCCGGCCACCTTAGGTTGCCGCACCATCACGAATGCACTCCTCTCCTCTGGCCCAACTCGTCCGACAAGCCGTGCCTCCGGCAAGTCCCTCCTTGCATGGCCGAAGGGGAGGAAGCCAACTCCCCTATTTTGCTATAGGAGGAGGGCCATTAGTTGAAATAAGCACAGTTGAGAGGTTGGATTTTTTGGAAAAGAATTTTATATTGTGGGGAATTGCATCTCATACCCTCTCATTTTCTATATTACTACCCATTCAAGTTATTCTCTTGATTACTTTGATGCTACAACTAATTATCAAAGTTATTTTTGCATCATATTAAGCTTTGTTCAACGTACTTCTGCACTAAAAATATTGGTGAATTTATTGGCCTGTCCTCCTTATGGATACGACCAGAATTGTGGTAAAATTTCAGTATATTTTTTAGTGACTTTGATTGAGGGTTTTCAACCACATTACATATTTACTACGATGCATATTTTTCTGATAGCATATTTGAAAAGTGAAAATCGGATCGATCAGTGATCTTTTTGACATGATTATAATTATGCCTGGAGTTGTCCATATTATTCTAGGAGTTTGGCAAATTGATCATTCTAGTTCCTCTCATACTTCTAGAGTTGCTTCCTTAATTCAGTTATGGTCTAGATAGGGGTTTGATCCTTGGGGGTCAAGTTCTGAGAAAATTGGGGGATAGAGGTGTGGGAAAAATAATCATGTCTCAATTGTTTAGGATGATTCTCCCAACCAAAAGAAGTCTCAGTGAAGGCCAGGTTGGAAGAGAGAGGGAGCATGGAATGGAGGATGTCAGGATAACATGAAGAGTATGAATCCATGATAATAGTTAGGTAAGACACCTAACCTCAAAGAGTTTTTCCCTAAGAGAAGATTAAAGAGAGAATAACTGGGAAGAGAGTAGGAAGCAAGAGAGAAGTCTCCCTGAGAAGTTGGACTATAGAGTCTAACAAGAATCAGCAAATACCAACTACAAGGGGTTGGTAACAGAAACAAGGTAAAGGCCTTATAAGAAAGTGTGGTCCTTTTGATTTGAGATGACCAGATTTTAATGTTGAGTACTTAATTAGTTAATATTTAGGAGTTCAACTTGTTTTAGATTAGGCCTTATTAAGAAAACCAAGTGAATAAAATCCACCTTTCTTAAGTTAACCTGGCTAGGTTGAGTACAAGGGGACTAAGGGAAAGGTTCAACCCAGCTTAGTACTAAACTCCTTTGTAACCCTTAGATACGGCCTTTTGACACTACTCTGCAGCCTAGACACCAGGTTTCACAAGAGAAATTTAGATTATTCACCTATTTTCCCTGCTTAGGTTCAAGTATGTAATAGCAAGCATGAGTTAAGATTTTTCTCCTTTTGATTAACCATACTCCTAAATAAAATGCACCTAAGGTAATTTGCCTAAGTTTTAATGAATTGATTTAATGGTAGGTGAGGTGGTCAATGAAGCAATTCAACCTTACCTACTAGGCAACCAAGTTTAATTAGGTCTAATTCAAGTCAATTTGGGTTTCTAAAGAAAAATGAAAACCCTAAAGTTTTGAGTCCTAGGGTTTATACTTCTCTAAATTACAGCAGACAGACCCTGTGATGGGAACACCATCATGAGCCATAACTAGCTCAGTTTGATCTGATTAAGTCATTAAATGCTCCTACATAACCGCTAGAGAACCCTAATTCATTGCATAATCATTCTGAGAGAAATATAGTAAAATAAGGGTAAAACTGCAGTTTTAATAGTATATCTCAATTGCAGTACACTCACGGGTTTTCTCAAGGGTTAGTTAAGGGTCAAATGGCCTTAAATATCCAAATATAGACAGAAAAGGGTTTTTGCATGTTTTGAGTATTAAATGACTTTTGAAATTCTAAAAACAGACCTGCTTAATTAACTGAGGTTTTGGTCAGGATAAAATTCACTTGAACCCTCTAAAAATTATATAAAGATATTCTCTAAGCTTTGGTACCTTCAATTCAACCATCAGAACCCGTCTTGACCCAAAATAGAGTCCTAAACATACATTTACCCTAATTTGGGTTTTTGCATAAATTACCCAGTCAAACTTGGTCAAAACATAAATCTAACTTCACCATTGGATTCTTTGGATTCAAATTAGGTTTTTACCAAAATTTGGGTCCAATCTAAGATCATCTTGACCAAGTTTGCATTTTGGTCCAGTCAGACTCTTTCTATCTCATTTAGATCCTTAGCTTTTTGAATTCCTTGCAAATAGCCCCCTAATTTTTTCATCTTCTTCACAAAAAGGTCCCTTAACCATTATCGCTCAAGAAACCTACTCTGGCGAGCTTCATTTGGAGAGTTCTCCTTGATTGATTGATGAAACCTTCCTAAAATCGAACTAGAGACTCTTTAGGAAATCCTCTTTCCAATGGGACCAACCTTGGATCACAACTCCTTCCCAACAGCTCGTGCGAACACTTTGAAGGAATGGGTATCCTATATTTGAGTAAGCTCCAAGGTTCCCAATCTTGTTTCCAAGTTTGGAACCCCCTCCTAAGCCCTATTTAAGCATGTCTAATGCATGGTCGTGCTTTGCAGCAAGGTTTTGGGCCAAAAGCATCTTCCTAACCCTACCTCTGGCCGCTCTCCAACCGAGCTCCTGCGAGCCTCTTCCTCCGTCGTCTCTGGCCTCCCAACTGCCAACTTGGGAGCGCCAATATCTTTGTCTCCTTCATCCGCTCCTCGACAATCAAATCAAGAGTTGTTCCTTCCCATTCTTCCTCGCTGCCCCCCTCTGAAGAATTCGTCCCCTCCGGTGCTGGCCAATCAAAGCCGGTGTGGATCTCTTTCCTCGTCGTCCCTTAGCTAGGTCCTTAGTTTCCTCTATCCCTCTACTCTATTTCTCTCTTCTTCTTCTCTTGAAACCATCCCTCGACAACACCAAACGCCGTCATCTTCTTCACCTCTGACCGACCTCCGGCGAGGTCCTCCGCCCACTCCACTGTCCCAAATACTTCACCAACACTGCCAAAACCTCCGCCGTGGTTGCTAGAGTAAAAGCCCTAACCTTTTTAGGCCTATTGCCCACTCCACCTCTTCACCGAATAACCCATCATCCTCCATCCAGTTTCGTCTTTGCCAGCCACCTACACACCCTCTCACGCTACACCACGCCCACCACCATGATCGCCATCACAAATTGAAGTTACTGAATGTGCTTAACGTAGCCAAGAGGCCTTTCTTTGGAGTTTCAGATGATCGTGCTCGTCCGCCATTACCACAGCTTCAAGCAAGCTTGAAGTTTGGTCATCAGGCTGCTACCTCCAGGTTTGGGCTCCAGGTGACGTGGATTCACCTCAGCAACACACGCAATAGGTCAATTGGGAGCATTGACTACTGCCCTGACCTCAATCGGAGCAACTGACTGCAGCTACCAACACGGGAACAGAGCAGGGACAATAGTCCCACCTCGAAAATGAGTGAAGAGGCATGCACGAATAAATTGATTTTGTCACATACGCTTATCGCCTCAACTAATACACAGGGGGTAAGGTCCCCACACCCATACACGTGCCTCGCTCGTGACACTACTCACACATGATGGGAACACCATCATGAGCCATAACTAGCTCATTTTGATCTAATTAAGTCAGTAAATGTTCCTACATAACTACCACAGCTTCATAAGTCACTACATAATCATTCTGAGGGAAAAATAAGAAATTAGGGTTAAAACTATAATTTTACCAGCATATCATGAATGCAGTACAACCATGGGTTTCTTTGGGGTTAATTAAGGGTCAAATGATCTTAAAAAGATAACAAGTGGGATAGAACAATCAGAAAATGGCATGCACATGTTCTAAGAATTAAATGGCTTTTTGAAACCCTAAAAATAGACCCGCTTAATTAACTGAGGTTATGGTCAAGATAAAATTAACCTAAACCCTCTAAAATTCATAGAAAAATATTCTCTAGGGTTTGGAACCTTCAATTTAACCATCAGAACCTGTTTTGACCCAGAACAGAGTCTCAGATAGACATTTGCCCTAATTTGGGTTTTTGCATAAATTACCTAGCCAAACATGGTCAAAACCAAAATCCAACTTCACCATTGGATTCCTTAGGTCCAAATTAGGTTTATACCAAAATTTGGTCCCAAGATGAGTTTGTCTTGACCTAGTTTGCATCTTGGTCTTGTCTGATTACATTTCTACCCTTAACTTTCAAAAAATTTTCAAATAGACCCCTAACTTTGTCATCGTTCTCACAAAAAGGTCCCTACCACCATTAAACCTATTCCTACTTGCTCCGACGACCTTAATTTGGAAAGAACTCCCTGATTTCTTGACGAATCCCTTTCAAATTTGAAAGGAAAGTTCGTCAAGAAATCTCCTTCCTTTTGAACCCAATCCCACGCCTTAAAACTTACCCAATCTCTCATGCGAACGCATGAGAGATTTAGGTATCAAGGAATTTCCAAACTCCGACGAGCTTTCCAAGCGGGAAGCAAAACTTCCTCCTAAGGTCTATAAAAGAACCTCCTACTCATACCATCCTACTCACGCTCGAAATCGGCCAAGAATCCCCACTAATTCCTCTCTCTCTCAGTCGAAAGCTCCTCAATGTCCGGCGAGCCCCTCCATCCATCTTTCTCCTCCGTTTGCAATACTAGCAGCGAAGGCATACTCCTTGATTCTTCCCGCATCAAGCCGTACCAGCTGGTGCCCTAACCTCCCTCTTCCTTATCGTCTCTCTCTCCGGAGCTATTCTCTTTTCCGACGCTGGCAACACCATAACCGGCGCCACCTCTACCCTGATTCATCCACTAGCTACCTAGATGAAGCCTCATCTTCCACTCTTCATTTCCAAACATTCGCAACTCCGTTTTGACTGTCGACTCGCTCTACCGCCTTCCGTCTTCCACCTTGCTGGTGTATCCCCGGCAAGTTCGCATGGCCACTGATGAGAGCCTCATCATGAGCCATAACTAGCTCATTTTGACCCAATAAAGAAGATAAAAGCTCCTACATAACCTAGAAGAAGGCCTAACTGAAGGAACAAGTGCTCTAAGAAGAAAACATGAAATAAAGGTTAAAACTGTAATTTTACCATTGTAGTACGTAAACGGGATTTCTCAGAGGCAAAACATAGGTCAAATAGTATAAATGAGATAAAAAGAGGGTTGAGTCAATCAGAAATGGGTTCATGTGCAATCTAAGAACTAAATGACACTTGGTAACCCTAAAACAGACCCGCTTAAATTAACAAGGTTCCAGTCAGAATAAAAATCAAGTAAACCCTCTAAAAATTATATAAAAACATCCTCTAGGGTTTATAACACTTAATTTGGCCTTTGGAACCTAGTTTGACCTAGATTAGGGTCCTAGATCTTCAATTAACCTAATTTGGGTTTTTTCACAAAATGTCTAGTCAAACGAGGTCAAAACTAAAATTCAACTTCACCATTGGATTCCTTAGGTCCAAATTAGGTTTGTAACAAAATTTGGACCTAAGGAGAGGTCATCTTAACCTACTTTGCAATTTAGTACACCCAAATCACAAATTGGTCCCTATCTTTTGAATACCTTTGCAGAGAGCCCCCTAGGTTCTTCGCCTCCTTTGCAAACCGGTCTTGCCGCCATTGCTAGGGCAGAACCGAGCTCCGGTGAAGTTTCGAGAGAGATTGCTCTCTAATCCCTCAGAGATTCCCTCCCAGAAATGGAAGGAGGATTCTCTGAGGAATTCCCTTCCTTATAAAGCCAATTACAATCGCTGGTGTGAACCCAATCTCTCGTGCGAACGCACGAGAGATTCGGGTATCCACCTTCCTTCCAACTCCGGCGAGCCGGCAGACCTAATTGCGCAGTCTCCACGCGCTGGTAGGTGCGGCCAGCACCTATAAAAGACACCCCAGACCCTGCCACAGAAGGCAAGCTTGATTTTGACGGAGATCCCTTCCAAATTCCTCCCTCTCCCATCTCCGGCCAAATGACCCACAAGCTCCGACGACCTCCTCCCCTCCTTCTCGTTGCTCTGCTGCCATACCAGCAGCAGAGTCCTCTCCGTCGTTTCCTCCTGTGTCGCGCTGTACCCCGCGCGCGCGCTTCTGACCTCGTCTTCGTCGCCGCTTCCTCCCTCAGGGTCTTTCTTCCCCGACGACGGCGGTTACGAGCCGTCCTCTCCACCGCCTTCCTTCTTTCCAGACAACCACAGATACGTTCTCCATCCTCTCCTCTCTCTTTTCCCCCAACTGTTTTACTTGATTACCCCTCGACAATACCTAACCGTCTCCATCTTCCTCGCCCCCGACCCCACTCCGGTGAGCCGCCCACACCACTCCGCCACTCCACACGGCTCGCCAACCACCTCGAGAGCTCCGCCTCACCACCAGGAACCCATTCCACCCCATCACTGCCACTCCAGACCTCCACAAGCACCCCCCGACCAACCCACCATCTCCGGCCACAGGTTGACCTAGGCACGCACGCCTAGGCCGACCGGCAACCTGCAGCGTCACCCACCGCCTTCGTCGTGCTGCGACGAAGGTTTCCAGCTATTCTGATTGGGCCAATAGGCCATTCTGTTGGATGTCAGGTGTAAGCCCCAGCCGCCATTAACAGCCGAAGCAGCAGGGAGCTTGGAGCAGCAGCAGGCGTCAGGCTTCCCAGGCGGCAGGTGCAGCAGATTCTCGCAAGTGTCACGAAGCAACCAAGGCCAGCCAGCAGAGTCAATAGCTTGGGCAATTGGATACGAGAGTCTGCGGGCGCGCGTGAAATCCGGGCAGAACCTTTAGTCCCACATCGTGGGATTGCAGCACTCAGGTACGCTATAAATTGGTTTTGTGCTTTAAGCCGGTTGCCTCCGTAAGCACAGGGGTGAGGTCCCTCACTGCCCTCACACGCCTCATCCAAGGCTTGACCTCGCGGATCTGGCTGGTCCGACCCGACCTAGACCTACGCACTCCTCGCGCATCACCACTTGCCGGTGCACCTGGTCCCGGGTGGGAAGCCGACCCGACTACCCGTGTGGCTCTGGGAGAGCGTCCGTGAGTGCATTTGCTTGAGAGAGAGAGACGCCTGGGTAGAGGGACAGGGGTAGGTTTTGCTACTGTGTAGTGTGTGCAGGAAGGAAGAACTGTCCCCGGCAGCGAACAGTTAGTGGCTACAGAACAGGAAGAGAAGAAAGAAGAGGCTGCGTAGCAGTGAAAGGAAAATTCTTCGCAGAGAAGAAGAAGGAAGACAAAGTAGAAGAGAGAGAAGAACGAAGGAAGACAAGGGAAGACTGCAAAGAGATCAGAAGAAAAAGAAGAAAGAAGAAAGCCAAGGCAGGAGAAAGAAGGAAAGATATTAACAGAAGCAAAGAAGGGAGAAGAGCCACGAAGAAGAATAGAGAAAAGAGAGATCACATTTAAGACGTCTGATACACAAATCAGACGTCCAATTCTTTTTTTTCTCAAATCATTTTTTTTTTAAATTCTCTCTTTGAATGAGTTATATTTGCATTTAAACAGTTGTATTATTTGGTTTTACAAAGTACTGAGATTGCTCCCCGTGTTCGACCTCGGATACTTCAGTCTTCGAGTAATAAAATTCTTTATATTTGTTTAGACATTTTGTCGGTTATACTACAACGTGACATCCTTTAAATCCGCACAAAACGTCGACAAACATTTTGGCGCCGTTGCCGGGGAGCAAACGGGCACTTTTAAAACTGTTGAGTACAACTTGTCTATCTAATATCCGACTTAACTTCTCTCTTTTGTTGTGTTCAAGCAGGGAAAGCAAAATAAAAAGGAAAGAATAGCAACTGCACAACAGACTCTCCAAGGAACAGGTAATCTCCATAAGCCCTCTCTCTTAACCCTCTCATAATCTAGAAAAGAAAAAAAGAAGAGGGAAATCAACTTAGGGCTACCTGTTTCATATTTAGTAACTCATCAAGTTGCCTGATTTTCATTTCAACATATTTTTATCTGTTCATCCAACTAAGGCAACTAGGGCTAAAACTTTCTTGATTGAGCCCTAGGTGCTAATTTCTACGGCAACTAAATTGGACCCACTAGAGCCAACTTAGGGATTGCAAAGCTAGGGTTTTTAGAGACACATCTTCTCTAAAACAAAGAAACAAACTTTCCAAAAAGAGGTGTGCCTAAACCGTGTCTGAAGCAATTTATACAAGAGGAACCCTAAGCAAATCAGGCTGATAATCCATTTGAACCATAAAAGGAAGGACCTAAAAGCTCTCAAAGGAACAAGAGGTGAAATTGATCCCTTGGGTCAACCAACCTTAATATTAGGTCACTTTTTGCACTCAAAATACTTAAAAGTTCAAGTGGAACATTAAGCACCTTGATCTTAAAATAAAAAAAGGTAGACTTAAGAGGTCAAGATCCCCATTCTGGTCTACCTGGAACTGCAGTGACAAGAGAGGTCGAGTGGGGGAAACCCTGTAACCCGTAGGGGACGCTCTACCGTGTAGGGGTCTTTGCGGGACTCTCCCTCTCTGGCTGCCCAGGTATTTCTCAGGTGGACGATCTTCTGATCCAAGGGTCCATCTGCCCCGAACCTCTATAGTCACCCAACAATTCTTGGGTGTCTTGATTGGGTCCAGCACCTTCTAATCTCATCACATCTTTCAGTGCATGTTCGGTAGGAGGTCCTTAAGACCACCTTTAAGACCTCCTTTAGAAATTCATTCTCATCGAGGCCAAGCCTCGACGCCCTTGTTTGTGCAGCAACCCCACCACATAAATCTTTCATCTGACTCAGACCCCGATTCTCCTTCTTCTCCCATCATGGCACAACCCATTGAAGAGGAGAATAACCTTGAACACCAACTTCAACGCTTGAACGATCTCTTTCAGAACTTTGTAAACCCACCGCAGCGACCTATGATGCGAGATCACTATAATCCTGCTGCAGTGGCAATCGAACCCCGAGTACGAATCCCAATTGGAGGACCCGATTCTGATCTGAAGCCCAATATGATTCATGCCATACCGAAGTTCCATGGGCTTAACTCTGAGGATCCATTCCAACACATTAAACAACTCAAGCATTTGGCCCAGACCTTCGGGTCAGATGTACAAAATCGGGATATCCTACTCATGAAAATGTTTTCGTTCTCCCTCTTGGACAAGGCTGCACACTGGTATCAGACTCAGACCCGCCCGATCAACACATGGGAAGAATTACAGTCCGAATTTTTGAAAAAATTCTTCCCTGTTGGCCGGACGAATGCCTTGCGCCACCAGATCACTCATTTCACTCAACAACCAGGAGAACCTCTTCACGAAGCTTGGGATCGATTCCTAGATCTCATGCGAAAGTGCCCCCATCACGGAGCTCCTAAGTGGGAACAAGTCTAGTCTTTTTACCAGGGACTCCGTGAGGATATTCGTCTATTCGTCAATGCAACATGTGGAGGAAACATCATGGGCCAACACGAGGACACGGTGTGAGAGATTCTCGAAAACATGTGTGAGAACTCCATAAACAATGACTCCTTGGGCTTATTCGACAGGACGAATGCCCGCGCATCGATGAATCTAAGAGGGACACATGAGACGCAGGACCTGTCCACTTCTGTCGACCTGGAACTGATGGCCAGTCAGTTGGACAAGGTCTCTATCATAGAAAAGAAGGTGGACGAGCTAACTCGACATTTGCAGCAAGCCACCTCTGCACAAACTCTTTTGCACGACCTCCTCTGGCAAGGGAAACAGTGCAAAACATCTATCACCAACCTGCCAAGGGGATGGACCCATATCCACCCCCGTCTACCTCTCAGACCGGAGTGACCTCCGATCCCTTCTACTCGAGTTGGGGGAACTCTGAACCCTCGTATTCTAACTTTCCTGAGGTTCCTCAGAACTGCGAGGACCTCAACGCCATCCAGAATGACCCATACTCCAATACCTACAACCCTGGATGGCGAAATCATCCTAACTTTCAGTGGGCGGGAAATTCTCAAAGATCACCCTATCAACCCCGTCCACAAGCTCCTCGTCCATATCAGCTGCCTCAGCCTCGGCCCAATCCCACCTACCAATCCGGGCAAAATCAGGATCAACTGACTCTTATCCTTCAAACACTGGCTGACATTCAAAAGACGAATGCGGCAATGCAAAAATAGCACAAGGACGAGATCACAGAGGTTCGCAACCAACTGGCCCAGATGGCAAATTCCCGCCAACCTGGCACCCTTCCTTCGCAACCTCTGCCCAACCCAAATAACGTGCCGACCTAGAGGCGCGTTATGAATCCAAATCCAGGCCACGCACATTTGATTTATCAGGCCCCTGCTACTCCATCACCAGACGGGATGGAGGCTTCAACATCTTATGCAGTATTACAGCAGCAGCCACCCCTCCTACCTAACCCAAACCAAAGTCAGGCCGGATTAAACTCTGTAACAACACGTAGTGGTAAAACAACACAAGACCCACACTATCCGAACCACTCCAAGCCTGATAATCGCCAAGACCCTAGGGTAGTCATCCAAGATACTACTGTCCTAGATTAAGAACCTGGACCTATCCTAGAGGAACCAGCTAGGATCCCATTTCCTGAGGCCTTGACCAAAGGAAAAAGGACAACCAAACCTGTGGCTCCTGAGGAGGATCTGGTCAAGCTCTTTGAACAGGTCCAGATAAACATGCCGTTGATGGATGCAATCCGCCACATACCGGCTTACGCAAGGTTCTTGAAAGACATATGTACACTTAAACGTAAGCCGCGAACCAAGGATGGGAACCCAATCGTACTATCAGAGCAAGCCAACTCTGTCATCTTGAGCAAACTCCCACCCAAGGCTAAAGACCCAGGAACTCCCTTGATTTCTTGTAAAATTGGTGAAACCCAACTTGATAGAGCCCTACTAGACCTAGGTGCCTCCATAAATTTAATACCTACATCCCTCCTTGACCACCTTGAAGAATCTGAACTTAAACCCACTGAGGTGACATTGCAGTTAGCCGATCGATCCATCAAGTCACCCAAAGGAATACTCGAGGATGTCATTGTTAGGGTACAAGATTTTTATTTCCCAGTGGACTTCATAGTACTGGACATGGATGCACCTAAGAACCCAAGGGACACACCAATCATATTAGGGAGACCCTTTTTGGCCACGGCTAGGGCCAATATAAATTGCGAAGAGGGCCAGATAGAATTAAAATTTGGGAATCAAAATCTGAAGATTGACATTTTCAAGGCCCAACAAGGGATTAATTGCGGGGTTATAGAGGAAATTTGTGATGTCGAAGCCGTGGTTGATGAACTGCATATAGAGGACAACCTGGTTATTCCTGATCAACCACTAGAGAATCGAAAACCGCTAACAGAGGAGTGCGGACATGATCTAGACACACCTATGACTCCTACCATTGCTCCCGGTACAAACCCCGAACCACCCGCTGCTGCTGACAATCCTGTCATGGAACTCAAGCCCCTTCCCGAACATCTAAAATACGTCTTTTTGGATTCAAATCAAACGTTTCCTGTGATTATCAATTCTCGACTCACACCTGACCAGGAACTCCGTTTGATTTCTGTTCTCCAGCAACATCGTAGAGCCATTGGATGGACTCTAGATGATTTGACTGGTATAAGCCCTTCATACTGCACACATCGAATCTACACAGAAGAAGGCGCACGACCTTCAAGAGAAATGCAAAGACGCCTAAACCCTAACCTACAAGAGGTCGTGAAAAAGGAGATCATTAAGTGGTTAGATGCAGGGATCATCTACCCGATCTCCGACAGTCGTTGGGTGAGTCCAACACAAGTGGTGCCTAAGAAGGCAGGACTTACCATCATCACGACTGAAACCGGGGAAGTCATTCCTACCCGAATAGCTAATTCGTGGAGAGTCTGCATTGATTACAGAAGACTAAATTCCTCCATGAAGAAGGATCATTTCCCACTACCGTTTATTGATCAGATCCTCGAGAAACTAGCGGGAAATAGATTCTTCTGCTTTCTTGACGGGTACTCCGGTTACAATCAGGTGGCAATCCATCCAGAGGATCAAGAAAAGACCACATTCACCTGCCCCTTCGGGACGTACGCGTTCCGAAGGATGCCGTTCGGTCTCTGCAATGCACCTGCAACTTTTCAGCGGTGCATGCTTGCCATATTCTCAGATATGGTAGGTGATTATCTGGAAGTCTTCATGGATGACTTTTCAATTTTTGGACAATCATTTGACGATTGCCTCCAACACTTGGTCCATATACTCAGGCGGTGCATCGAGGTGAATTTGGTTCTTTCCTGGGAAAAGAGCCATTTCATGGTGCCTGAGGGAATTGTCCTGGGACATTTAATCTCAGAGAAAGGCATCCAAGTGGATCGAGCTAAGGTTAACCTGATTTCCAAGCTCCCTATGCCTAGCTCGATTAAGGACATCCGATCTTTTTTGGGGCACGTCGGTTTCTACCGTCGATTCATCCCTGATTTCTCCAAGATCGCGCGCCCCCTGACCAATCTTCTCTCCAAGGATGTGCCTTTCGAAATTTCCAAGGAATGCACTCAAGCATTTGAAATCCTACGTGACCGAGTCACCCAAGCCCCAATCCTACAATCCCCTGATTGGTCTCAACCCTTTGAGATCATGTGCGATGCATCTGACTTCGCTGTAGGAGCGGTTTTGGGGTAGAAAATTGACGGGAAATCTGTGGTCATTTACTACGCTAGCAAAACACTGGATGAGGATCAGCGTAACTATACGATTACTGAGAAAGAGCTGTTGGCCGTAGTATTTGCACTGGAAAAATTCAGATCATACCTTCTGGGTTCCCGTATTATCATATACTCGGATCACACAGCTGTAAGGCATCTCCTTGCCAAGAAGGACGCGAAACCTCGACTAATCCGCTGGATCTTGCTGTTGCAAGAATTTGACCTTGAGATTCACGACAAGGCGGGAAAGCACAATGTGGTAGCTGATCACTTGTCCCGCCTTCCTTTTGAAATTATTGAGTCTTCCGGACCTATTACAGAACATTTCCCTGATGAGCACCTCCTGACTATCAGTACAAGTCTTCCATGGTTCGCCGATATAGTTAATTACCTGGCATCACATCAGATTTCGCCCGATTGGTCGAAGGCCAAAAAGGACAAATTGCGTTCCGATGCCAAGTATTACCTATGGGAAGACCCGTATCTTTTCCGCATTGGTGCTGATAAGATAATCCGACGGTGCATCACGGAAGTGGAAATCAAAGACATACTCTCATTCTGCAATGACCAGGCATGCGGTGGACATTTTTCTGGACATAAAACTGCATCGAAAGTCCTCCAGTGTGGCTTCTACTGGCCCACAATTTTCAAGGATGCATACGATCACTGTAAGGCATGTTCCCGTTGCCAGACTCTGGGCAACCTGAGCCATAGAGACATGATGCCTCTACAGCCGATCTTGGTATGCGAAATTTTTGATATTTGGGGGATTGATTTCATGGGACCCTTTCGGACCTCGGATGGCTTCGAATACATCTTACTCGCAGTTGACTATGTGTCCAAGTGGATAGAAGCCATTCCGACCTGAACCAACAATCATAAAGTCGTTATAAAATTCCTCCATCAAAACATTTTCTCAAGGTTCGGGATTCCGCGTGCTATAATTTCTGACGGAGGGACCCATTTTACGAACACTCAGTTCAGGTCACTGATGACCAAATACGGGGTGTCACACCGAACCTCTACTCCTTACCACCCCCAAACTAATGGTCTAGCTGAGCTATCTAACCGAGAGATCAAGAAGATCCTTCAGGTTACTGTTCGACCTGATAGAAAAGATTGGTCTTCTCGGCTTCCGGAAGCATTGTGGGCCTATAGGACCGCCCACAAGACCCAATTAGGAATGTCTCCCTTCAGACTAGTGTACGGGAAGGCATGTCACCTCCCCGTCGAATTGGAGCATAAAGCCTATTGGGCAGTACGGACCTGTAATCTCGACCTTTCTAAGGCTGGAACCCACAGAAGACTTCAAATGAGCGAGATCGATGAATTACGCCACGACGCGTATGAGAACTCATGAATTTACAAAGAACGGGTTAAAGCTTTTCACGATAAACACATTTCTAGAAAGGTCTTTCATCCTGGTCAAAAAGTTTTACTCTTTGATGCCCGACTAAAATTATTCCCAGGAAAGCTAAGATCCAAGTGGGTCGGACCCTACCTAGTCCGACAAATCTTCGGAAATGGAGCCATTGAAATCAGCCCACTCAGCCACGATTCTGAACCCTTTGTTGTGAACGGGCAGAGACTCAAGCCGTTCATTGACATGACCGATATAGATTTGGCTGAGTCATCCTTTACCCTCCATTCCTCTTGAGCTCATTGTGCCTAGCCGATGGCGTAAAACTCAGCGCTTAACGGGAGGCAACCCGTCATTCTTTGAAAAACCCGAAACCGTTTCTGACATCTCTATGCGGAACTCATATTGCACTTTAGGGTTCATCCATTAGAACAGCCAACTTCACCTCAGGTATACCTACCCGAGATTAGAAATCATTCGCAACAAGTCACTTCGACCCATTCACTCACCACACACCTGTCCTAATACATGAACTAAGATGAATTAAAACCCACCTAATTTACAATGGGGACATTGCAAATCTTAGGCCTGGGGGGGTATGAAAGTGCAAAATGTCAGAAAATTCATATCAAGAAAGGGTTTCACATAAAAAAAAAAGAAAAAAAAAGAGAGAGAGACTTGATAGAGGGGAGGAACAATTCAGGGTCATACAAATGAGAGGAGGAAAAGAAGGAAAAATGACAAAAAGGAGCACAAAATGAAAATGAAAAGAAATAGTCATTAGTAAAAGATTAAGGGGTTAACTGAAGTTCTAGACCGAATCAAGAAAAAGAAAAGAAAAGTGCTACGGAATTATAACAAGAGATTAGCGGGAACGCTGGTCTTAGGCTTTTTGGGCTAATACCTTTAGCTTAAAAATTCGCGTATCCGTTAAAATCTGGATAATCCTCAAGAGGTTGAGGAAAATGCAAAATTTGAGTATTAGGTCTAAGACTTAGGAAGTATTCGGCCTCGTTAACTGACCTCCGGTTTGCGAGATTCAGTAACCTAAGCACCCAAATCCACACATAGTCTGGTTCAGTGAGCATAAACATCCAAATCACGCGAAAAGCGTTTAATGTTCTGAAAAAGTCACCTAGATTAGGAGCGGTCAATCAACACAAATTGATTTGGACGAGTTCCCAGCGCGGAGACGCGGGAAATTCCCCTCGAAGATGCGTAACAACATATCGTCTCCTCGGTGCTTGTCTCTTGGGATATTTAAATATCCTACCAGGGGCATGTAAGCACTCTGCTGGTTCAGATACCATGGGCGGCATTATCACGAAATGTCGATCGCCAGGGTCTGGATTCGGCCACGGAACGCCATGGGCGGGATTATCTCGAAATCTCGAAAGCCAGGGTTCCGGGGGTTGCCATGGGCGGGATTATCTCGAAATCTCGAAAGCCAGGGACCCTTGAGGATTGATGATGGGGACAAGGAATCCGATACAGACCGTGTTGAGAAGCTAATTCGAAGCTAGAAATAAAAAGAAAAGAGAGAGAAAAGCTCTCCAAACAAATAAATCTTCTATCTCTCTCTTACAAAAAATGCACTGCAAACTGAAATTAGGCTAAAAATATCTCAAGCACGGGTGCTTTAACCGCGGAGTCCAACAAACCCTAGGTTAGTTTCTGTGGGCCGTAGAAACCTTTGCAGAAGACTGAGGCTAAAGCGGAACAGGTTCGGATTTTGGTTGGTACTTGAGTACCTCTAGGCCTATTGTCGGCATTCCCACCTAATCACAAAAGAAAAGGAGAAGCACTTATCATTGTTGACAGACATTCAGGGTCTAGAACGGAAGTTAAAACTTTGAAATTTTACTAAGGGACTAGCAAAAGCTAGGCATGGGGGTATGATGAGAGCCTCATCATGAGCCATAACTAGCTCATTTTGACCCAATAAAGAAGATAAAAGCTCCTACATAACCTAGAAGAAGGCCTAACTGAAGGAACAAGTGCTCTAAGAAGAAAACATGAAATAAAGGTTAAAACTGTAATTTTACCATTGCAGTACGTAAACAGGATTTCTCAGGGGCAAAACATAGGTCAAATAGTATAAATGAGATAAAAAGAGGGTTGAGTCAATCAGAAATGGGTTCATGTGCAATCTAAGAACTAAATGACACTTGGTAACCCTAAAATAGACCCACTTAAATTAACAAGGTTCCGGTCAGAATAAAAATCAAGTAAACCCTCTAAAAATCATATAAAAACATCCTCTAGGGTTTAGAACACTTAATTTGGCCTTTGGAACCTAGTTTGACCTAGATTAGGGTCCTAGATCTTCAATTAACCTAATTTGGGTTTTTTCACAAAATGTCTAGTCAAATGAGGTCAAAACTAAAATCCAACTTCACCATTGGATTCCTTAGGTCCAAATTAGGTTTGTAACAAAATTTGGACCTAAGGAGAGGTCATCTTAACCTACTTTGCAATTTAGTACACCCAAATCACAAATTGGTCCCTATCTTTCGAATACCTTTGCAGAGAGCCCCCTAGGTTCTTCGCCTCCTTTGCAAACCGGTTCTGCCGCCATTGCTAGGGCAGAACCGAGCTCTGGCGAAGTTTTGAGAGAGATTGCTCTCTAATCCCTCAGAGATTCCCTCCCAGAAATGGAAGGAGGATTCTCTGAGGAATTCCCTTCCTTATAAAGCCAATTACAATCGCTGGTGTGAACCCAATCTCTCGTGCGAACGCATGAGAGATTCGGGTATCCACCTTCCTTCCAACTCTGGCGAGCCGGCAGACCTAATTGCACAGTCTCCACGCGCTGGTAGGTGCGGCCAGCACCTATAAAAGACACCCCAGACCCTGCCGCAGAAGGCAAGCTTGATTTTGACGGAGATCCCTTCCAAATTCATCCCTCTCCCATCTCCGGCCAAACGACCCACAAGCTCCGGCGACCTCCTCCCGTCCTTCTCGTCGCTCTGCTGCCATACCAGCAGCAGAGTCCTCTCCGCCGTTTCCTCCCGCGTCGCGCTGTACCCCGCGCATGCGCTTCTGACCTCGTCTTCGTCGCCGCTTCCTCCCTCAGGGTCTTTCTTCCCCGACGACGGCGGTTACGAGTCGTCCTCTCCGCCGCCTTCCTTCCTTCCAGACAACCACAGATACGTTCTCCATCCTCTCCTCTCTCTTTTCCCCCAACTGTTTTACTTGATTACCCCTCGACAGTACCTAACCGTCTCCATCTTCCTCACCTCCGACCCCACTCCGGCGAGCCGCCCACACCACTCCGCCACTCCACACGGCTCGCCAACCACCTCGAGAGCTCCGCCTCACCACCAGGAACCCATTCCACCCCATCACTGCCACTCCAGACCTCCACAAGCACCCCCCGACCAACCCACCATCTCCGGCCACAGGTTGACCTAGGCACGCACGCCTAGGCCGACCGGCAACCTGCAGCGTCACCCACCGCCTTCGCCGTGCTGCGGCGAAGGTTTCCAGCTATTCTGATTGGGCCAATAGGCCGTTCTGTTGGATGTCAGGTGTAAGCCCCAGCCGCCATTAACAGCCGAAGCAGCAGGGAGCCTGGAGCAGCAGCAGGCGTCAGGCTTCCCAGGCGGCAGGTGCAGCAGATTCTCGCAAGTGTCGCGAAGCAACCAAGGCCAGCCAGTAGCGCCAGCAGAGTCAATAGCTTGGGCAATTGCATACGAGAGTCTGCGGGCGTGCGTGAAATCCGGGTGGAACCTTTAGTCCCACATCGTGGGATTGCAGCACTCAGGTACGCTATAAATTGGTTTTGTGCTTTAAGCCGGTTGCCTCCGTAAGCACAGGGGTGAGGTCCCTCACAGCCCTCACATGCCTCATCCGCGGCTTGACCTCGCGGATCTGGCTGGTCCGACCCGACCTAGACCTACGCACTCCTCGCGCATCACCACTTGCCGGTGCGCCTGGTCCCGGGTGGGAAGCCGACCCGACTACCCGTGTGGCTCTGGGAGAGCGTCCGTGAGTGCATTTGCTTGAGAGAGAGAGACGCCTGGGTAGAGGGACGGGGGTAGGTTTTGCTACTGTGTAGTGTGTGCAGGAAGGAAGAACTGTCCCCGGCAGCGAACACTTAGTGGCTGCAGAACAGGAAGAGAAGAAAGAAGAGGCTGCGTAGCAGTGAAAGGAAAATTCTTCGTTGAGAAGAAGAAGGAAGACAAAGCAGAAGAGAGAGAAGAACGAAGGAAGACAAGGGAAGACTGCAAAGAGATCAGAAGAAAAAGAAGAAAGAAGAAAGCCAAGGCAGGAGAAAGAAGGAAAGATATTAACAGAAGCAAAGAAGGGAGAAGAGCCACGAAGAAGAACAGAGAAAAGAGAGATCACATTTAAGACGTCTGATACACAAATCATACGTCCAATTCTTTTTTTTCTTAAATCTTTTTTTTTTAAAATTCTCTCTTTGAATGAGTTATATTTGCATTTAAACAGTTGTATTCTTTGGTTTTACAAAGTACTGAGATTGCTCCCTGTGTTCGACCTCGGATACTTCAGTCTTCGAGTAATAAAATTCTTTATATTTGTTTAGACATTTTGTCGGTTATACTACAACGTGACATCCTTTAAATCCACACAAAACGTCGACAAACAGCCACTACACTCCACCAACCTAGCCGCAATTCATCCCTACGCCTCCGCCATGTCCAAGAGAGCAAAATCCCTCTGGTAATCGATGCTATTAGCCTCTCCTCAGTGCCACCGAACCCACCCACTCTCACATACACAGTTCGACTCCGCCACACATGCACGGACCTCGCCACGCCACACAACCTCCACCGTTGCATTCGCTGTGGTCTAGCGAAGGCTCTGCGCAAGTTTGATTGGGCCGCGAGGCCGTATTATTGATTTCAGGTACCGACCCCTCTCCGCCATTGACTCACAGCTCCGAAGCAAGCTTCAGAGCTTGTTCTTCACCTGTAGCTTCAGGACATCGACACCAGACAGAGTGGACTACCTCCAGGAACATCCTCATGCGGTCAATTGAAGCCTTTGACCGCTCCTAACGTGTGAATTGGGCAAAGGAAGTAGCAACAACGTGCACAAGCGAAGTGGGAGTAGATAGTCCCACATCGGAAACAGACAAAGCGACAAAGGCGCACAAGTTGAATTCCTGCTATAGCCTTAACGCCTCCAAACACGAGGTAAGGTCCCTCTCACCCACGCACACCTGTGCCTCATTCGCGACACATCGCCTGCGGACCTGGTGCACCTGACCCGCCTAAGCCTTCACTCCTCGGCTGCGACCATGCCCGTAGCCCTGGACCCAGGTACGTGCCTACCTGATTACCCGACTATACCCTAAAAGGCCCTGGGAGGGCGGAGCCTAAGAGGAGAGAAAGAGAGAGAGCCTATGCGGGTAGAGGGGGGGTTTTTCTATAGAGAGAAATGGTTGACACTTAGCCAAATTCAAGAGGCCTTCCCCCTCTGTGTGAAAAAGGAGAATAGAGAAAGAAAGAAGAAAGGAAAAACAAGGGCATAAGAAGAGAGACAGAAAGAGAAAAGCAGAAGAAGAGGAGAAGAAGAAACAAAGAAAGAGCCAGAAGGAGAAGAAAAGCTGCATAGGTTGAGAGAGAGACCTTTGAGTGTCTAGCAATGTAGCATAAACTATTTAAGCTGTCTGATATCATTTGATTAACATCTATTTGAGGCTTTGATTTAAGTGTTATTTGAGGAGTAATTGGTGATTTAAATCACCATTTTACTCCATTCTTTTTGCATATTGATCTTGACATTATTTTTTATTGTAATCTTTATTCTTTATTTAAATTGTGTTCTTGAGCTTTGAATTCCATATTGCTCCCTGTGTTCGACCTCAGAACATTTTCGAGTAATAAATGTATTTGTTTGAGTGCTATTTTGGCTATACTACAACGCTACAATCTTAAAAGACCAATTTAGCTCGCGACCAATGGATCTGATGCATCCGATTACCTGCTTAAGCCCTGTACACACCTCGGCTGCCATTCACAGCCAGCAGCTCTGGTCCTAGGTGCGCGTGTGCCCGTTTACCCGATTACCTTGACTATGACCTTGGGAGAGCGGATTCCAGAGAGAGAAAGGAGAGAGAGTGCGTAGGGGAGGGGGGTTTTTCTCTCTATGACACTTAGCCAAATCTAAGAGTGCCTCCCTTGTGCGTGAGAAGAAGGAAGAAGAGGAGTAAGAAGGTTCGAAGAAAAGGAGAAAAAGCAGAAGGCCTTAACTGAAGAAGGACAGTATGGAGAAGGAAGAAGAAGAAGGCACAGTGAAGAGAAGAATAGCTACAGAACAAACAAGGGCTGAGAAGAAGAGAAGCTACGGCATACATTGAAGAAGAAGAAGAGGAAGCACTTAAGCCATCTAATTATCAAATCAGATGTCCGAGGCATTGTTCATTTATTTAATTGCTTAAGCGGTCTTGGATATTGTGGGTTTATTTGGCATTCTTGCTTAACTATTATATGTTTATCTAGATTAAATACTTGGTCATCTAAATCACCACTATTTTTATTCTAGATTTCTTTTTGATGTGCCAAACTCTTGTTAGACTTATATTCTACATTGATGATTAATTTTGAGTAATTAATATTCATTGCTTAGCATTATTTGTCTCACTTTCTTGTGCTCATTTACTTGTTAATTGAGATTAGCACTTGAATTCCTACTTGCTCCCTGTGCTCGACCTCGGACTTTATTTCTGAAATTTGAGTTATAAATTTTATCTATTTTCAAGTGATTTTGACCTATACTACGACGCACCATTTACAACATCGATCTCGCCTGTTAACAGCTTGTTCTAAATTTAAACTAATCTCTAGATCAACTTAGGAAGCAAAATAGTAATAAATTTGGCAAAAAAATTCCATTTTCAATTAGCTTTTTAGAGAGTATTTTTTTAAAATTTTTACTATTTCATAAAATTTTATACAGATTTTGGAGTCTCAAGGGGTCAAAGAAGTCAAGTAGACACCCTGTGGATCTTATAGATTGAAACAGTAACAACGATAGGCCAAAATTATAGAAAAAATACTAAGAAAACTAAGTTTCAGTGGCATTCTAACCCTACTAATTTCAGATCAATTGGAGCTCTGCAGAGGTTAGAATCAATTTCCAAAGTCAGATAAAATCAAAATTAAGTCTAATTTGACCCCTGTCCACTGTGCGAATTTTCAAAATTCGTATAGTGCAAATTTTAATCAATGAATGGTGGCATTTGAAATCTAATTTAAAAACCTAATTCCAGACCAAATTTCAAGATTTTTGAAGGTCTAACTTAACAACAATCAATTGTTCAAAACCGCAATCAAGTGTTGGCTGAATTTCCAAATGTGGATTTTGTATGTTTAAAAGACTTTCCGAAACAAACACACACCAAAATTCCAAAACAATTTTTTTTTCAAATTTTTTTTCTTTTTTTACAAATTTGAGAATTTGAATTTAATTTTTATATTTTGTTTTTTTATACCCCTTTTTTTGAACCTTTTGAAAAACAAAACTAGGTTACAAGATAAGATCTATCTTAAGATTTTTTTTTAAAGGAATTTTTTTTATAACTAAACCTAAGAAAGAAATAAAATAGAGTAAGAAATTTACCTGTGGTCTTCACCATGAGTCGGTGCATGCATTGTCTCCTCTTTTGACTTAATCAATTAAATCAAACAAAACAAAACAAGGTTAACAAATACAAAATCCTAATCTAAAACCCCAAGCGTTGCCTCCCCGACAATGGTGTCATTTGATAAGGGTGATTTGCGTATGAAAAGTATGTTTTTGCAAAATCGTTTCGTCATTTTTGTAGTAGTACAATTGCACAAAAATCTTGAATCAAAGAAGTTTTGTTTTATAAAACTCGCATAGATTAATTTTTCAGCTTTTTAGTTTGTGAGTCTCGATGATTGATCTCTGAGAGCCATAATTTCAAATCGTGAAGGTTAATAGATTTTGATTCGATTCACTAACCTAAATCTACCTAATTTCTTTTTCGTCTTTTTCTTCTTTTGCAATTTTTTACGTTTTTCTTTTCTTTTGAAAACAAGAATGGACATCAGCCTAACGAAATGAAACCCTAAAGCCTATGTGTACCTAAGTAAGGCCATGGTGATTGTGCAACATGTGTGGCTGAGCCCTAAGGTGGACGGCCCTAACACTAAGGAATGAGGGGCGTGCATTTATAATGGAACTATGAATGAAATAACAAAATATGCACATCAAAAATCCGATCTATGTATTCACAACGAAATCAAGATAAACATAACTATCAAAACATCAAACACAATTCATTAATCATCTAAATAATACACGAAATATAAACATAAAAAGAAGATGACCCTCCCGTTGGAAATGCCATGAAGGCCATCGGCTTTGTGTGAGAGTGATGGCTAGACACGGTAGAGCACCCCCACGGGTTACAGGGTTTCTCCCACCCGACCTCTCTTGTCACTAATGTTCCAGGTAGACCAGAATGGGGACTTGACCTCTTAAGTCTACCAGCTTTAATTAAGAGCAAGGGTGCTTAGGATTTCACTTGAACTCTTAAGATGTTTTTGTGAAAAAGTGACTTAATTTGAAGATTGGTTAACCCAACAAGGTTGTTCAACTTCACCTGTATTGTCCTCTTGAGAATTTTAGGTCCCTCTTTTAGTGTTCAAATGAATTTAAGAGCCTGATTTTATGGTTTTTCTTGAATAGATCAGTTTAATCAAGGTCTAGGCACACATTGTTTTGGAGATATAAATTCTTGATTAAGCAAGTGTGTCTCTAAAACCCTAAACTGGATTCCTTAATTGGCTCTAACTTGGTCCAATTTAGTTTGTCAAAATGTGGTACCTAAGGCTTAAACAAGAATGTGATAGCCCTAGATACCTTAGCTTCAAATAGGTGCACAGATCAGGGTTTGTATGTTTGTAGAATGTATTAAATCACGCAACTTGATGATTAATCTAAGGATATAGTGCAAGTAGCCCTAATTGATTTCTTCCTCTTTTAGCTTTTTCAGAATCAGGGGTTTAGAAGGATTTGAATGGAGTTTTACCTATCCCTGGAGTGGTTGATGATCTTCCTCAATGGATCCCTTGAAATAGATCAAAGTAAAAAGAGATAGAGCAAGTTAGTATTGACTTGGATAATGCAATCAAGAGATCTGAATTGCGCGTTGCTCCCCGGCAACGGTGCCGAAATGTTTGCACAGCGAAATCGAGTTTAAAAGCTACGTTATAATATAGCCAAAATCGCTTTGAAAATAAATAAATTTATTACTCAAATTTTAAGTCTGAGGTCGAACATAGGGAGCAATATGGAATTCAAAACTCAAAATCACAATTTAAATCAAGAATAGATATTGCAATAAGAATAATGTCAGGGTCAATATGTAAAAAGATTAGACTAAAATGGTGATTTAAATCACCAATTACTCCTCACAAATAACAATTAAATCAAAGCCTCAAGTATATGTAATCAAAGGTATCAGATGGCTTAAACAGCCTGTGCTATAGTTATAGAGACTTAAGAGTCACTCTGCTTTTTTCTTTCTCTAGGCTACTCCTATGCTTCTCTTCTCTTCTTCTTGTTCTTCTTCCTCTGTTCTTCTACTCTTCTCCTTCTCTTTCTGTGTGGTGCCCCTTCCTTCTCTCTTCTCCTCTTCTTCTTTCATTCATCTCAATTCTCCTTCTTCACGTAGAGGGGGAAGAGCCTTCAAACGGCTAAGTGTCAGCCGTTACTCCTTATAGCAAAACCCGCAACCCTTGTGCGCTATCTCTCTTTCTCTCCCTGGGTCATGCTCTCCCAGAGCCTTCCACAGTACCAGGTAATCAGGTTTCGGACCTAGAGCACACCTAGGTCCAGGGCTATAGGCGTGGTCGCAGCCAAGGAGTGGAATGGGTTAGGCCGGTCGGGTCTGCGCCAGGCCCGTAGGGGAATGGGTCACGAGCAAGGCGCAGGTGAGTGAGCGGGTGAGCGAGGACCTCAGCCCCAATGTCTGAGGCAAACTACCTTAGATAGAAATTCAATTTATGTGCCACGGGGTGCTCTTCAGCTAACGATGTGGCACTAAAGATAGTGCCTCTTCTTCACATGCATCTGCGGTTGGAATGCCTTCCAAATCAAGGAAACTACTGAGGTTCACGTCCTCAATCAAGGGCCTGGGTGTGTTCGCGCGACGTTTCCACTCGACCTAGAGTTGAAGCCTGGAGCGAAGGCACCCTGGAGCAGCCTTGAAGCTTGCTTGAAGAAGCTACTCCAATGATGGAGGGGACGAGCACCTGAAATTAACAAGAAGGCCTTTCAACCATGTCAGAAGGCTCAGGAGGGATAGTCGGACCACGACGAGTGGGACGGTGGTGGTTTAGAGGTGTGGCAAGGTCAGTGCATGCGAGGCAGAGTCGGACTGTGCGTGTGAGAGTGGGTGTGTTCGGGGGTGAGTTTAGGTGAGCGATACGTGGAATTAGGTTATGGCTTTTGTTCGTGGAGTTATGACGAAGCTGATGGGGGTGGTAGCTGCGAGATTTGTGCAGAGGTGCGGTGGATAGGCGTTGCCGGAGCTTCGCCGGAGCGGAAGAAGGTGATGGTGTTGAGGGAGAATCAGTGATTGTGCGTGTGTTGTGAGAGTGGGAAAAGAAAGTATAGTAAGAGAGAGAGTGATAGAGGAACTTAGGGATGCGGTAGAGAGACGGAGGGCTCCGATGTTGGTCGACCAAAGTCGGAGAAGGAAGATAGTGCGGCGAGGCGGCAACGTCGACTGAGGGAGAGGCACGACCTCTCGTTGGCAGGAGAGGTTCGCGAAGACGAGGGGAGGATTGTCGGCGGTTCAATTTGATGGTTGGACGGCCAAAGAAGGAGGGTAGATAGGCGTATGCCGAAGCTAAGTCTGAAGGTGGCCGGAGATGGAGAAGATGAGGGTTTCTAAGGCCAAAACTTGCTCAAAAGCACAGCCGTGCCCTGGGGTCTCTTTTGTAGGCCACGGGATGCCCTTCCAAGCTTTGAAAGAAGCTTTCAAGCTTGGAAGGTTGTTGCAACAATGGATACCCTAACTTTTGAAAGGTTCACATGACCTTTTGGGAAGGACTTAGAGCCCAAGGAATGGCTCCAATGGAAGGAGACTTCCCAAGGAATCCTAGTATCAATTTTGAGAAGGATTGATTGAGAATCGAGCGAGAAATCCTTGCTCGAAACTCGACGGTGAAGGTTTCACCTTCCAAAAATGGTGCAGGGACCTAATTGTGCAGAAGGTAAAGAAGTTGGGGGGCTTTTTGTAATAAAATTCAAAAGTTAAGGGTCTGAATGAGATAGAAAGAGTCTGACTAGACCAAAATGCAAACTTGGTCAAGATGATCTCAGATTGGGCCCAAATTTTGCCACAAACCTAATTTAGACCCAAGGAATACAATGGTGAAGTTAGATTTAGGTTTTGACTTCATTTGACTGGGTAATTTGTGCAAAAACCTAAATTAGGGTAAACGTCAGTCTATGACTCTGTTTTGGGTCAAGACAGGTTCTGATGGTCAAATTGAAGATTTCAAACCCTAGAGAATATTTTTATATGAATTGTAGAGGGTTTAGGTGAATTTTATCCTGACCAGAACCTCAATTAAATAAGCGGGTCTGTTTTTAGGGTTTCAAAAGTCATTTAATTCTCAAAATACATGCAAACCCTTTTCTAATTTTTAAACCACTTGTTAGACTTTAAGGACCATTTGACCATTAATTACCCCTAGGAAAACTCGTGATTGTACTGCATTTGTGGTAAGATGGTAAAACTACTTTTTTAACCCTATTTTCTTGTATTTCCCTCAAAATGGTTATGTAGTGACTTATGGCTCTCTGGCAGTTATATAAGAGCATTTATTGACTTAGTTGGATCAAAATGAGCTAGTTATGGCTCATGATGGAGTTACTAGCATACCCCCATGCCTAGCTTTTGCTAGTCCCTTAGTAAAATCTTATGGAATTAACTTTAATTATAAACCATATGCCTTTCTATGCTCAAAACTCTGGTGCGTGCTTTCTTTTGTAGATTAGGTTAGAGTGCCGATAGTAGGTCTAGAGGTACTCAAGTATTAGCCAAGATCCGAACTTGACCAGCTCTAGCCTTAATCCGCCGTGAAGGTTTCTAAGGCCCATAGGAACTAAACTAAGGTTCGTTGAACTTCACAATTAAAGCACCCGTGCTTATAACATGTTTTAGCCCAGGTTCAATTTGCAGTGCATTTTTGTAAGAGAGAGACAAAGGAACATTTCTTTGTTTTGAGAGTTTTCTCTTTTTTATTTTTATTTCTAGCCTTGGATTAGCTTTACAACACGGTTTGTATCGGATTCCTAGTTCCCACCATCAATCCTCGCAGGGTCCCTGGTAATCGATGCTTCGAGATAGCACCGCCTATGGCAACCCCCATAACCCTAGCTTTCAAGATTTTGAGATAATCCCACCCATGGTGTTTTGTAACTAAATCCAAACCCTGGCAGTCGACAATTCGTGATAATGCCGCCCATGTCATCTAAACCAACACAAACTGCTTATATGCCCCTGGTAGGATATTTAGATATCCTAGGAGACAAACACCAAGAAGACGATATGTTATTGTGCATCTTCGAGGGGAATTTCCCACCTCTCCGCATCGGGAACTCATCCAAATCAACTTATGTTGATCAGCCGCTCCTAATCTAGGTAACTTTTTCAGGACAGATTTAACACATTTGCATGATTTTGATACTTAAGCGCACTGAACCAGACTGTGTGTGGATTGGGGTGCTTAGGTTACCAAGTTTCGCAAATAAGAGGTCAGTTAACGAGGCCGAATAATCCTTAAGCCTTAGACCTAATACTTATGCTTTGCATTTTTCCTAACCTCTTAAGGACTATCTAGATCTTAGCGGATACTTAAATTTTTAAGCCTAGGATCGCAGCCCAAGGGCCTAAGATCAGCATTCCTACTAATCTCTTTTGTATCTTAGTACTTTTTGTCTTTCATTTTCTTTCTTTTGATTTGGTCTAGAAATAAGTCAATTCCTTAATCTTTTACTAATGACTATCTCTTTTTCTTTTCTTTTCAAATTGTGCTCCTTTTTGACATTTTTATCTCCTCCCCTTTTCTCCTCAACAAATGATATCAATTCAAAATTTCCTCCCTTCTCCTATTTTTGTTCTTTTTCATTTTTTTTATTTTTTTGGTTTTTTGGAATATGTGATTTTTTTTGATGAAACCCTTTCTTGTGAAGTGATTTTCACAGCATTTTGCACTTTAATACCCCCTCATGCTATGATTTGCAATGCTCTCATTGTAAATTAGGTGGGTTCGAGTTCAGCTTAGATCATTCATTAGAACAGGTGTTGGATGGGTGGATGGGTCGGGATGACTGTTGTGGATGATTTCAAGTTTGGGTACGGGTATCAGAGGTGGAGTCGGCTGTTCTAATAGATGATCCCTAAATTGCAATATGAGTTCAGCATAAGATGTGTCAAGAAGGGTTTCAGGTTTTTCAAAAAGATGACGGGTTGCCTCCTGTTAAGCGCTGAGTTTAACACCATCAGCCAGGCGTAACAATCTCAGGGAGAATGGAGATCAAAAGATACCTCAGCCCTGATTGCATCAGTGAGTTCAATGAACAACTTGAGTCACTGATTGTTCACCACAAAGGGTTCTGAATCAAGGCTAGGTTGGCTGATTTCAATAGCTCCATTTCCAAAGATTTGTCTCACCAAGAATGGTGCAATCCATTTTGATCTGAGTTTTCCTGGGAATAATTTAAGTTTGGCATCAAAAAGTAGAACTTTCTGACCAAGGTGGAAAGATTTTTGCACAATGTGCTTGTCATGGAAGGCTTTAACCCGCTCTTTGTAGATATGCGAGTTCTCATACACATCATTGCGTAGTTCCTCTATCTCTCTCAATTACAACCGGAGGTGTATTCCAGCTTTCACTAGATCCAAATTGCACTTCCGTATTGCCCAATAAGCCTTATGCTCCATCTCGACGGGAAGGTGACATGCCTTACCGTACACTAATATGAAGGGAGATATGCCTAATTAGGTCTTGTGGGCGGTCCTATAGGTCCACAAGACTTTCGGAAGGCGAAAAGACCAATCTTTCGATCAGGCCAAACAGTGACTTGAAGGATCTTCTTAATCTCTCGATTTGATAGTTCTACCAGTCCATTAGTCTGGGGGTGGTAAAGAGTCGAGATATGATGCGACACCCCATACTTTTTCATCAGGGACTGGAAGTGCACATTAGTAAAATGAGACCTGCCATCGCTAATGATGGCCTTAGGAACCCCAAATCTGGTAAAGATGTTCTCCTGGATAAATCAGAGGACAACTTTATGATCACTAGTTCTTGTGGGGACGGCTTCGACCCATTTAGAGACATAATCAACAACAAGTAGAACGTATTAGAAGTCATTAGATCTGGGAAGGGGTCCCATGAAATCAATTCCCCATATGTCAAAGATTTTGCACACAATAATTGGGTTCAAGGGCATCATATCCCGTGGGCTCATGTTGCCGAGGGTCTAACAACGAGCGCATGCCCTACAATACGTTTGTGCATCTTTGAACAAAGTGGGCCAAAAGAACCCACACTAAAGAATTTTCGTTGTGGTTTTATGCCCAGAGAAATGGCCACTGCAGGCCTGGTCGTGACATAATGACATTACGTCATTGACCTCATCATCAAGAATGCATCTCCGGATCACCTGATCATTGCCGATGTGGAAATGGTATGGTTCCTCCCAAATATAGTACCTAGCCTCGACAATCAATTTGTCCCGCTTGGAAGTCAGCCAATCTAGCGGAACTTTCCCCGTAACCAAGCAGTTTACAATATCAGTAAACCAAGGGAGATTGTGAATGGCTAACAGGTGCTCATTCGGAAAATGCTCGGTGATTGGACCAGACAGGTCGATAACGAAAGAAGCCGGGATAAGTGGTTAGCTACCACATTCTGTTTTCTCGCTTTGTTGCGAATCTCGAGATAAAATTCTTGCAATAGCAAGATCCAGCAGATTAGTCGAGGTTTTGCATCCTTCTTCACAAGGAGATGCCTCACTGCAGTGTGATCTGAGTATATGATAACCCGGGAACCCAAAAGATATGATCTGAATTTTTCCAGGGCAAATACTACAGCTAGTAGGTCTTTCTCAGTAATTGTATAGTTACGCTGAGCTTTGTCAAGTGTCTTGCTAGCGTAGTAGATGACCATGGGTTTCCTGTCTATTTTTTTCCCAAGTACCACCCCTACAATATAATCAAATGCATCGCACATGATCTCAAAGGGTTGAGACCAATCAGGGGACTACAGGATAGGTGATTGGGTTACTCAATCACGTAGGATCTCAAATGCCTGACCGCACTCCTTGGAGATTTCAAAGGGGACATCCTTAGATAGAAGCTTAGTTAGGGGACGTATGATTTTCGAGAAATCAGGAATGAATCGATGGTAAAAATCGATGTGCCCCAGGAAGGATCAGATGTCTTTGACCGAGCTAGGGATAAGGAGTTCAGAAATCAAATTCTTCTTAGCTCGATCAACCTGGATGCCTTTTTTAGAGACAAGATGTCCCAGGACGATTCCCTTAGGTACCATGAAGTGACTCTTTTCCCAAGAAAGAACCAAGGTCACATCGATGCACTGCCTGAGGATCTGGACCAAGTGTAGGACGCAATCATCAAATGATTCACCAAATACCGAGAAGTCATCCATGAAGACTTCAAGGTATTCACCTACCATATCTGAGAATATGGCAAGCATGCACCGCTTATAAGTAGCGGGTGCATTGCAGAGATCAAATGACATCCTTTCGAATGCATATGTTTTGAAGGGGTAGGTGAAGGTGGTCTTCTCTTGGTCCTCGAAATGGATTGCAACTTGATTGTAATCGGAGTACCCATCCAAAAAATGAAAGAATTGATTTCCCGCTAGTTTCTTGAGAATCTATCAATGAACGATAGTGGAAAATGATCCTTCTTCATGGAGGAATTGAATCTTCTGTAATCAATGCAAAGTCTCCACGAGTTTGCTATATGGGTCGGTATGGTTTCTTTGGTTTTAGTCATGATGATGGTAAGCCTTGCCTTCTTAGGCACAACTTGGATTAGGCTCACCCATTGACTGTCGGAGATTGGGTTGATGATCCCTGCATCTAACCACTTGATGATCTCCTTTTTCACGATATCCTACAAATTTGGATTTAGGCATCTCTTCATTTCACGGGATGGTCTTGAGCCCTCTTCAGTGTAGATGTGATGTGTGCAGTATGAGGGGCAGATACCAGTCAGATCATCGAGAGTCCATCCAATGGCTCTTCGATGTTGCTGGAGAATAGAAATTAGGTGTGTTTCCTGATTAGCTGTGAGTCGAGAGTCAATAATCATAGGAAATGTCTAATCGGAACCCAAAAAGATGTACTTGAGATGATCGGGAAGAGGCTTTAATTCCAAAACCAGGTTGTCAGCAGTAGTAGGTGGTTCAGGGTGGGTGTTGGGAGCAAAGGAAGGAGCTATGGGTGTGTCTAGGTTGAGTTCGGGCTCCTCTAATTGCGGGTTTTAATCCTCTTGTGGTTGATCAGAAGTAGTTGGTTTTTCCTCGATAAAGTTGTCAACCACAGCTTCGATATCGCAAATCTGTTCTATGATTCCGCAATTAATTCCTTGTTGGGCCTTAAAGATGTCGTTCTTTAGTGTCTTGCTCCCAAATTTTAATTCAATTTGGCCCTCCTCACAATTGATATTAGCCCTAGCAGTGGCCAGAAAGGGTCTCCCTAGTATGATCGGTGTATTCTTCACATTCTCAGGAGCATCCATGTCTAAGATGATAAAATCCATTGGAAAATAGAAATCACGTACCCTAACTATGACATCCTCGAAAATTCCTTTTGGTGACTTACTAGATCGGTCGGCTAGTTGTAAATTCATCTCAATCGATTTGAGCTCAGATTCCTCGAAGTAGTCTAGTAAGGATGTAAGTATCAAATTTATGGAGGCTTCTAAGTCCAATAAAGCTTGGTCAAATTGTATATCACCGATTTCACAGGAGATCAGAGGGGTGCCTGGGTCTTTTGCCTTAGGCAGGAGTTTGCTCAAAATGACGAAGCTGGCTTGCTTCGATAGTACAATTGGATTCCCATCTTTGGTTCGCGGCTTATGCTTAGGTGTACACACGTCTTTCAGAAATCGTGCATAAGTCAGTACATGACGTATTGCATCCATCAAGGGGATGTTTATATGGACCTGCTCAAAGAGCTTGACCAGGTCCTCCTCAGGTGCCACTATTTTGGTTATCCTTTTTCCTTTGGTCAAGGCCTCGGGAAATGGAACCTTAAATGGTTCTTCTAGAATGGGTCCAAGTTCTTGATCTGGGATAGAGGTGTCCTAGATGTCTATCCTAGGGTTAGGGTTTGTATTATCAGGCTGGGAGTGGCTTGGATAAGGTGGGTCCTGTGTTGTTTTGCCAGTGCAGGTACTAATAGAATTCAATCCCGCCTAGTTCTGGTTTGGTGTGGGTAAAAGAAGTGCTTGTTGCTGGTAACCTGTATATGATGTCGAAGCCTCCATCCCGTCAGGTGATGGAGTAGAAGGGGCTTGATAAACAAAGTGAGTTTAGCCCGGATTTGGGTTATAACGCACCTTTGGTTCGGCACGTTATTCGGATTAGGCAGAGGTTGTGAAGGAAGTGCACCAAGTTGGCGAGGATTTGCCATCTGGGCAAGTTGATGCGAACCTCTGTGATCTCGTCTCTATACTATTTTTGCATAGCCGCATTCATTTTTTGAATGTCAGCCAGAGTCTGAAGGATAAGAGTCATTTGATCTGTATGGGTCGGCCTAGATTGATAACTTGGGTTAGGCCGAGGCTAAGGCGACTGATATGGATGAGGAGCTTGTGGCTGGGGCAGATATTGAGGTCTTTGATTTTGAGTATTGGCTGACCATGTGAAATTGGGACCATCCAGGGTTGTAAGTGTTGGAGAATAGATCATTCTGAATGGCTTTGAGGTCCTTGCAAATCTGAGGAACCTCGGAAAAGTCAAAATACGAGGGTTCAGAGCTCCTGCAACTAGAGTAGGTTGGTCCAGAGTTTCCTCCAAAACTAGAATCAGACGGGGGTGGATATGGGTCCATCCCCTGAGAAGGTCAGTGATAGATGTTGTGCACAGCCTCCCTGCCAAAGGGTGGTTGTGTGAACGGGTTTTGCATAGAGGTGGCTCGCCACAAGTGTCGAGTTAGCTCATCCATCTTCTTCTCAATAATAAAGACCATGTCTAGATGACTGGCCATCAGTTCCAAGTCGATGGAAGAGGACAGGTCTTGCATCTCATGTGCTCCCTTTGGATTCGTCAATGCACGGGCATTCGTCTAGTCGAACATGCCCATGGATTCATTATTGATCGAGTTCTCGCACATATTCTCTAGAATCTCCCACACAGTGTCTTCGTGTTGACCCATGATGTTTCCTCTGCTGGTCACATTGACGAATAATCGAATATCCTCACGGAGTCCCTGGTAAAACGACTGAACTTGTTCCCATTTAGGAACTCCGTGGTCGGGGCACTTTCGCATGAGATCCAAAAAATGATTCCATGCCTTGTGAAGTGGTTCTCTTACTTGCTGTGTGAAATGTGTGATCTGGTGTCGTAAAGCATTTGTCCAACCAACAGGGAAGAACTTTCTCAAAATCTCGGATTGAAGTTCCACCCAGGTGTTGATTGGACGTGTTTGGGTTTGGTACCAGTCAGCAGCTTTATCCATGAGAGAGAAGGAGAACATTTTCATGAGTAGAACATCCCAATTTTGAGCTTTTGACTCGAAGGTCTGGGCCAGATGCTTGAGTTGTTTGATATGCTGAAAAGGATCTTCGGAATTACACCCATGGAATTTGGGAATGGCATGAATCATGTTGGGCTTGAGTTTAGCATCAAGACCTCCAACGGGGATTTGTACTCAAGGTTCGATTGCCACCACAGCGGGATTGTAGTGATCGCGCATCATTGGATGCTATGGTGGGTTTACAAAAGCTTGGAATAGATCATTAAGGTGCTAAAGTTGATTTTCGAGATTATTTTCTTCTGCTGGTTGTGCCATGATGATGGATGAAGGAGAATCAGGTTCATAAGAATCAGAAAAAATATCGATTAGATTGGGTTGTTGCACAAACAAGGAGGTCGAGGCTTGGCCTCAATGTGAATGAGTAGCTAAAGGAGGCCTCAAGGATGGTCTTAGAGACCTCCTCCCGAACATGCACTGATGGAGTAGATGAGAGGTAGAATGTAATGGACCCAATCAAGACACCCAAAAATTTTGGATGACTATAGAGGTTCGAGGCGGATGATACCCCTTAGTCAAAAAGTTGTCCACCTGAGAATTACCTGGGTAGCCAGAGAGGGAGAGTCCCGCAAAGACCCCTACATGGTAGAGCGCCCCCATGGGTTAGAGGGTTTCCTCCACCCGACCTCTCTTGTCACTGTTGTTACAGGTAGACCAGAATGGAAACTTGACTTCTTAAGTCTACCAGCTTTAATTAAGGGCAAGGGTGCTTAGGATTTCACTTGAACTCTTAAGATGTTTTTGTGAAAAAGTGACTTAATTTGAAGATTGGTTAACCCAACAAGGTTGGTCAACTTCACCTGTATTGTCCTCTTGAGAATTTTAGGTCCCTGTTTCAGTGTTCAAATGAATTTAAGAGCCTGATTTTATGATTTTGCTTGAATAGATCAATTTAATCAAGGACTAGGCACACATTGTTTTGGAGAGATAAATTCTTGATTAAGCAAGTGTGTCTCTAAAACCCTAAACTGGATTCCTTAATTAGCTCTAACTTGGTCCAATTTAGTTTGTCAAAATGTGGTACCTAAGGCTTAAACAAGAATGTGATAGTCTTAGATACCTTAGCTACAAATGGGTGCACAGATCGGGGTTTGTATGTTTGTAGAATGTATCAAATCACGCAACTTGATGATTAATCTAAGGATATAGTGCAAGTAGCCCTAATTGATTTCTTCCTTTTTTAGCTTTTTCAGAATCAGGGGTTTAGAAGGATTTGAATGGAGTTTTACCTATCCTTGAGTGGTTGATGATCTTCCTCAATGGATCCCTTGAAATAGATCAAAGTCAAAAGAGATAGAGTAAGTTAGTATTGACTCGGATAATGCAATCAAGAGATCTGAATTGCGCATTGCTCCCCAGCAACGACGCCAAAATGTTTACGCAGTGAAATCGAGGTTTAAAAACTACGTTATAATATAGCCAAAATCTCTTTGAAAACAAATAAATTTATTACTCGAATTTTAAGTCCAAGGTTGAACATAGGAAGCAATATGGAATTTAAAACTCAAAATCACAATTTAAATCAAGAATAGAGATTGCAATAAGAATAATGTCAGGGTCAATATGCAAAAAGAATGGAGTAAAATGGTGATTTAAATCATCAATTACTCCTCACAAATAACAATTAAATCAAAGCCTCAAGTATATGTAATCAAAGGTATCAGATGGCTTAAATAGCCTATGCTATAGTGGTAGAGACTCAAGAGTCTCTCTGCTTTTTTCTTTCTCTAGGCTTCTCCTGTGCTTCTCTTCTCTTCTTCTTGTTCTTCTTCTGTTCTTCTACTCTTCTCCTTCTCTTTCTATGCGGTGCCCCTTCCTTCTCTCTTCTCCTCTTCTTCTTTCATTCATCTCAATTCTCCTTCTTCACACAGAGGGGGAAGAGCCTTCAAATGGCTAAGTGTCTGCCGTTACTCCCTGTAGCAAAACCCCCTGCCCCCTTGCGCTATCTCTCTTTCTCTCCCTAGGTCATGCTCTCCCAAGCCTTCCACAGTACTGGGTAATCAGGTTTAGAGTGCACCTGGGTCCAGGGCTGCGGGAGTGGTCGTAGCCAAGGAGTGGAACGGGTTAGGCGAGTCGGATCTGCGCTAGACCCATGGGGGAATGGGTCACGAGCGAGGCGCAGGTGAGCAAGCGGGTGAGCGAGGACCTCATCCCCAATGTCTGAGGCAAACTACCTTAGATAGAAATTCAATTTATGTGCCGTGGAGCGCTCTTTAGCTGACGATGTGGCACTAAAGATAGTGCCTCTTCTTCACGTGCATCTGTGGCTGGAATGTGTTCCAAATCAAGGCAACTACTGAGGTTCACACCCCCAAATAAAGAACCTGGGTGTGTTCGCGCGTCGTTTCCGCTCGACCTGGAGTTGAAGCCTGGAGCGAAGGCACCCTGGAGCAGCCTTGAAGCTTGCTTGAAGAAGCTACTCCAATGGTGGAGGGGACGAGCACCTGAAATTAACAAGAAGGCCTTTCGGCCATGTCAGAAGGCTCAGGAAGGATCTTCGGACCACGACGAGTGCGACGGTGGTGGTTGTGAGGCATGGCAAGGTCTGTGCATGCGAGGCAGAGTCGGATAGTGCGTGTGAGAGTGGGTGTGTTCGGCGGCGAGTTTGGGTGAGAGATAGGTGGAATTAGGTTAGGGCTTTTGTTCGTGAAGTTATGGCAGAGCTAATGGGGGTGGCAGCGGCAAGAATTGTGCAATGGCGCGGTGGATAGGCGTCGTCGGAGCTTCGCTGGAGCGAAAGAAGGTGACGGTGTTGAGGGAGAATCAGTGATTGTGCGTGTGTTGTTAGAGTGGGAAAAGAAAGTATAGTAAGAGAGAGAGCGATAGAGGAACTTAGGGACGTGATAGAGAGACGGAGGGCTCCGGTGTTGGTCGACCAAAATCGGAGAAGAAAGATAGTGCGACGAGGCGACGACGTCGACTGAGGGAGAGGCACGACCTCTCATTGGCAGGAGAGGTTCGCGAAGACAAGGGGAGGATTGTCGGCCGTCCAATTTGGTGGTTGGATGGACAGAGAAGGAGGGCGGATAGGGGTATGCCGGAGCTAAGTCTAAAGGTGGCCGGAGATGGAGAAGATGAGGGTTTCTAAGGCCAAAACTTGCTCAAGAGCACAGCTGTGCCCTGGGGTCTCTTTTGTAGGCCACGGGATGCCCTTCCAAGCTTGGAAGGAAGCTTTCAAGCTTGGAAGGTCGTTGCAACAATGGATACCCAAACTTTTGAAAGGTTCACATGACCTTTTGGGAAGGACTTAGAGCCCAAGGAATGGCTCCAATGGAAGGAGACTTCCCAAGGAATCCCCGTATCAATTTTGAGAAGGATTGATTGAGAATTAAGCGAGAAATCCTTGCTCGAAACTCGACGGTGAAGGTTTCACCTTCTAAAAATGGTGTGGGGACCTAATTGTGAGTAAGGTAAAGAAGTTGGGGGGCTTTTTGTAATAAAATTCAAAAGTTAAGGGTCTAAATGAGATAGAAAGAGTTTGACTGGACCAAAATGCAAACTTGGTCAAGACCATCTCAGATTGGGCCAAAATTTTGCGACAAACCTAAATTGGACCCAAGGAATACAATGGTGAAGTTATATTTAGGTTTTGACTTCATTTGACTAGGTAATTTATGTAAAAACCTAAATTAGGGTAAATGTTTGTCTAGGACTCTGTTTTGGGCCAAGACGGGTTCTGATGGTCAAATTGAAGGTTTCAAACCCTAGAGTATATTTTTATATGAATTTTAGAGGGTTTAGGTGAATTTCATCCTGACCAAAACCTCAGTTAATTAAGCGGGTCTATTTTTAGGGTTTCAAAAGTCATTTAATTCTCAAAACACGTGCAAACCCTTTTCTGTTTGTTCTAACCCACTTGTTAGACTTTAAGGACCATTTAACCCTTAATTACCCCCTGGGAAAACCCATGATTGTTCTGCATTTGTGATAGGATGGTAAAACTATAGTTTTAACCCTGTTTTCTTGTATTTCCCTTAGAATGGTTATGCAGTGACTTATGGCTCTCTGGAAGTTATATAAGAGCATTTACTGACTTGGTTGGATCAAAATGAGCTAGTTATGGTTCATGATGGCATTACCAGCAATTTGAATACAACGAGGGACCAAGATTTTCAGCATTATCATCCGGATCACATTATGCAGATCTCACTACGATTAGATTTGGCCACATCATTGACTTTTGGCAACGGCGCAAGCGTTATGGTGTTGTCCCTCCTTATTGTGCACCTGACACCTGCCAATTTTCTAGTTAATCCTCTTACTCACTAGATGAGATCCAAATCATCTCTGATTAGGCAAACTCCTTTTAACTTTCTCAAAGATCATCCAAATCATCTTTGATCAAATGGCCATCTGGCCTCCTTTGCCAAGGCTCTCTATTAGGCCATGAATCTGCCTTCCTCTACGGGCAGTCAATGTCTATTGCTTATCTTGAGGTCCCTTTTTAGGTTCCTAGGCTTGTAGCTTGTGGGCCAACATGAGCCTTTTTTAGTTAAGCTAAGTGGGGGATTTTTTCCTCCCTCAACACCATGTAATTTTTAGTATCATTTTTTAGAAATGCCCTCAGTAAAGAACCTTGTTGACGACGTCTCGAACGTGTTTTAATAATTAGTTACGTCGTAGTATAGGTGATCAAGCATTGTCAACAAATAAAGATTTATTACTCGAAAACGTAAGCATCCGAGGTCGAACATAGGGAGCCATTGGAATTTATTACTAATCTTGAGAATGTAATTGAACACTTAAGTACTCAAAACTTAATTCAAAATATATAAATGCATGAGTTTGAAAATTAATTGAGGCAAAAAGAAGGAATTTGAACGTCTGATCATGGGATTAGACGTCTTAAAAAGATGTTTTCTCCTCTCTTGTTCTTCTTCTTTTGACTTCTGATTTTCTTCCTTTCTTCTTTGTGCTTCTTCTTTCTTCTCTGTAGTTGCCTTGCTTCTTTCTTCTTATTTTCTTCTACGGGTCTTCTTCTCTTTGGCTCTGCTTTCTCTTCTTCTTCCTTCCTTGGTTCTGTTTCCCTTGCCTTCAGCTTCTCTTCTTCTCCTACTTGTCTTTACCTTTTTTTATTTCTTCTTTTCTTCTTCAGTTCCTCTTCTATTTTTCCTTCGCCTCTTCCTTTCCTTCTCTTTTTCCTCTGTGAAGGCTTCCTTCCTTCTGCTTCTTCTCCTTCTCTTGCAGTGGCTAAGTGTCAGCTTCGCTTCTCCTTTCTGCCTTCCCTGCACAAACCAAAGAGGAGCAAAACCTACCCCTCTACCCACACCCATGACTCTCTCTCTCTATATATCATCCTTCATCACACTCTCCCAGAGCCAGGTAAACGGGTCGGGTTGCGCGCCCGGGTCCAGGCACACCGACGTGAGTGTGGTGCGCGAGGAGTGCTCAGGAGGGTGTCGGGTCGGGTCGCCAGATCCGTGTGGTGAGCTCACAGACGAGACGGTGAGTATAGGTGAGGGACCTCACCCCATGTGCTTTCGGAGGCAACCATCCCAAAGCATAAAATCAATATAAATCACTCCAGCGCTTCATAGCTTACCGAGGTGGGACTATTGTCCCACCGTTCTTTCACGCACGCCCGCAGGAGTCCGTCCTCCAATCGCAGCACTGCAGGCTTCGCGGTGCCACTCTCTGGAATAGGTGTCTTCGTGAGGCCTCCCCGAGTTAGCTGGACCTGGAGCCCTGAAGCATTGCAGCCTGGAGCAAGCAAGCAGCTTCCTCGAGTCACCGCTAATGGCAGCCGGAGCGTGAAACCTGCCTAACAGAAAAAGGGCCTTGCAGCTTAATCAAACCACAGGAGCACCTTCGCCGTGTCACGGCGAAGGTGAGGCGCTAGGTGGCAGGCCGCGGGGTGGCCTAGGTGTGCGTGCCTAGGTCACCTTGTGGCCGAACGGATGGGTTTGATCGGGGGTAGTTGTGGAGGCATAGAGAGTCTATGGATGGGTGGATGATGTTCAGTGAGGTGAGGCGGAGGTTATGCGGTGGTCAATGAGACAAGAGGGGCTACGGAGTGATGGGAGCGTCTCACCGGAGGGTGGCCGGAGATGAAGAAGATGGTGGTGGACAACGGCGGTCGAGGGGCGTTTGGTGAAATAAGATGAGGGAAATGAAAGAAGGGTTAGAGAAGAACAGTTTTAACCTAAATAAAGGGAAAAAGCGACGAGAAGGTGGCTGGCAGTACCTACTGTCTCCGGAGAAGAAAGCATCCAGTGGAGGAAGACGGCGGCGACAACGGGACTAGGGCAGCTCGCGCGGGTGTTGCGTAACGTAGAGGAGGATGAGGACGGCTCTGCCACTGGTTTTGTGGCAGAGCAATGAGGAAGAGGAGGGGGGCTCATCGGAGCTCGCTTGACCCCTTGGCCGGAGAAGAAGAAGAGGAATTTGAGGTGGAATCCCAGCCAAGTCGAGCTGAGGAGGTGTGGCCGGAGTTGGGGGTTAATTTATAGGTGCTGGCCGAGCTTCTGGTGTATGGAGGGCAAGCCTTTTGCCACCAACGTCTCGCCAAAGATGGAAGGTGGTTAAGAGACCCAAATCTCTCATGCGTTCGCATGAGAGATTGGGTGCAAATCAGGGATCATGATTGAGTTTAGATGGAAGGGCATTCCTCAGAGAATCTCCCTTCCAAATCTGGGAGGAGATCTCGGAGGAATCAGAGAGTATTCCCTCTCTAATCCTCGCTAGAGTAGGATCTCTCCCCAATAATGTCGGAGGGACCTTCTTGTAAGAGTGGCGGGGAAGTTAGGGGGTGTATGCAATGGCTTTCAAAAGATAGGGACCAAAATGTGATTGGGTGTACTAAATTGCAAAGTAGGTCAAGATGACCTCCCCTTAGGTCCAAATTTTGGTACAAACCTAATTTGGACCTAAGGAATCCAATGGTGAAGTTGGATTTTAGGTTTAACCACGTTTGATTGGACATTTTGCGTAAAAATCCAAATTAGGTCAATTGATGAGCTAGGACCCTAATCTAGGTCAAATTAGGTTCCAAAGGCCAAATTGAATGTTCTAAACCCTAAAGGATATTTTTCCATGATTTTTAGAGGGTTTACTTGATTTTTTAATTTGACCGGAACCTTCTTGAATTAAGCAGGTCTATTTTAGGGTTACCAGATGTCATTTAATTCATGGATTGCACGTGAACCCATTTCTGATTGAATCAACCCACTTTTTATCTTATTCAGACCATTTGACTTATGTTTTGTCTCTAAGAAATCCCGTTTATGTACTGCAATGGTAAAATTGCAGTTTTAACCTTTATTTCATGTTTTCTTCTCAGAATACTTATTCCTTCAATTAAGCCCTCTTCCAGGTTATGTAAGAGCTTTTGTTCTCTTTATTAGGTTAAAAAGAGCTAGTTATGGCTCATGATGAGGCTCTCATCAAACCTCAATTGGAATTCTTTGGGCCCACAAATCAAATCAGGCTCAGATTATGCATTAAGGCCCACCAAGTGATCCAAGCTTGACCTAGATAAGAGCATTTCAAAGCTTGGCCCATTGGCTCATCTCGTGGTTTAGTCTGGTTCAAGTTGTGATCAAGTTTAGGTATAGCATAGCATTAATTTGTGTTGTACACAAAATAAATGATATAAGCATTGACGGGGATGGAGAAATAAGAGTGTTACCATACATATACATGTACATTTTGATTTTTCCTAATAAAAAATAAGAATAGATAAACATTGAATAGCTATGCTCATGGAAATCAACTTGCATCCTATATAAATGAATAAAGATAATCCATCTGGCTATGTGTGCATCTACATATGCATGCTAGGAAGTTCTTGTTAGCTGTCATGGGGTTGAAGAAGGTAGTTAAGTTGTCTCTCTCGTCACCGCTAGGACAAATCATTTAAGCACTCCCTTTGGAAGCAACTGTGGCAGAGTTATTACTTGCCCACAATGAGTGTGAGCCTACCCACATTAGAGGAAATATACAAAATTTTCATTTATCTTAAATGATAAAATTGACAATTAAAAATTATAAAAAAATAAGTTCCCATACAACCATAATGATAGCATTAATGTCCCTTGCTATCAATACCAAGATGTTTGAAATTATACTTAATTTGTCAACATGTTGAATACCTACACTTACAAATATATATGTCTATCATAGGAAGAATTTTATTCCCACATGTAGATCTTCTATGTCTTTTTTTTTTTGACAAGTCTTCTAGGTCTCATTTCAATCCTTGAAAATATATAATTGTTTAAACATGCATCAAAGCCATTTTCATGTTAAACCACTAAAGATCATGAAGCTTTTATTGAAAATATTAAGATGTATATGATAATATTAACAAATGGGTTGAATATACAAACTTTTTCGTTTGATAAGTATATGTTACCATATATGGGTTTTTTATCCTATTTAATTTTGTCGTAATCTACTTTAAAAATCATTGTTAACAAGTAATGTATCTTTTTTCGAGTGATATGATTTATGACTTTTACCAAAAATATCACACGTATCCATTTCCCATGCATTCGTGCCTGCCCTGATGAATATCTCTAGCTCTGCCACTACTTCCGCATTCCTTGCCTTTCCATTCTCTTAGTTATACTATGATTCCCCAAAACAAGTAGTCAATTGCCTATTAGTTTTTCAACTTCAATTATTGTAATTCCAACTTGAGAAGTGAAGGGGATTTGCATGTTAAATCTAGTGTTCTTCTTTATGGTGCTTACTTGTTGCCATGATGAGAAGTGCGATATCTCAATGGTCATGCCCAACAATCGGACATCCATTTTGATGGTGCTTCCTCGATGATGATGTGTTTGGCACAACAAATGGTATCAAAGCAGGTTGATCATAATGCAACCTCGAGATGATGGATGGTGAGAGGAGATCCAGTTTATCACGCATGTTCAAATGTAACAAGGATGACAAGGGCATTGAAGAGGTGATGACTTCATAAGCAATGCAAACGTTCGAAAAGGCATATGGAGTAATCATACTTGATGTAAAGAGGCATGTATGTGTTGTAGAGGGTTAAAAGGCACTGAGATGAAAGGTTGTCCAACGTGTGGAGGTTTCATCAACATTGCTTGTTGGTGAAGAAAAAGCATGTAGTGGAGAACTATATGATAAATAGAGTGATGATGGCACAAACTTTTGTGAGGATAGCTGGAGCTCTTATCAGATTCCAAATAGGGGTACATGATAGACCAGATTGTGTGGCAAGGGAGAATAGGTGCAAATTAAGATGTCCCAAATTGTGTGGATGAAAGTAATGCTAACTCAATGATCTGGAGTTGCTACTATTGAGTTGAATAAATGAAAGAGAGCATAAGAGAACAAGGTCTAGTAACAACATTTGATGATGCATGGCATGATACAATGTGAAGGGTGTTGTAACTGTCTTAGTCCACGACTTCCATTTGGCCATGACCTCTACATTTAGGGTAAAGTTGTGCCCCCTTATCTCAAGTGGCATGGATGAAGATCAGCATAAATGAAGCACAGGTGGAAAGAGGCATAATGAGCTCTAGAAGGATCAGGTATGACAAAAACATGCTTGATTGATGGGCTTGCTCATGATGAAAGTGAGTACACTCCTACTTGATAGATGGGCTTGCTCATGATGAAAGCGAGTAAGCTCCCATAGCAAGGGTGAGTGTTCGCAAGCGAAATCGAGGTTTTAAAAACTGCGTTGTAGTATAGCCGAAATCGCTTTAAAAATAAATAATATTTATTACTCGAATTTGAAGTCCAAGGTCGAACATAGGGAGTAATATGACAATTTCAAGCTCAAGATCACAATTTGAATAAAAAATATAAGAGATTGCAACAATAATAATGTCATGTATCAATGTGCAAAAAGAATGGAGTAAAATGGTGATTTGAATCACCAATTACTCCTCACAAATAGCAACTAAATCAACAGTATCAATAAAGCCTCAAATATATGCAATCAGATGATCTAGGCTTGTATCAGACGGCTTAAACAACCGGCTACTACAGTGTTTCCTAGAGACTCGAGGGTCTCTTTTCTCTATTCTCCTTCTCTTCCTTCTTTCTTTCTTTATTTTATTCTTTCTTCTGAGGTCTTCTTCCTTCTCCTTTCTTTCTTCTAGCTCAGTTCTTCTCCTCTTCTTCTTGCCTTGGCCTTCCTTCTTCTTCTGCCTTTGTGCCTTTCTTGCCTGTGCAGCTCTCCTTCTTCTTTAACTCTTCTTCTTCACGTAGAGGGGGAAGGTTCCTCAAATTTGGCTAAGTGTTAGCCCAAACCTTCTTAGAGCAAAAGCCCCCTACCCCGGCACACGATCCTTTCTTTCTCTCCTTAGGTCACGCTCTCTCAGAGCCTCCAATAGTACCGAGTTATAGGGTTTTGGACCTAGAGGGGACCCGAGTCTAGGGCTGCTGGCGTGATCGCAGTCGAGGAGTGGAGTCGGGTTAGGCGAGTCGGGTTTGCGCCAGGCCCGTGGGGGATGGGTCACGGGCGAGGCGCAAGTGAGCGAGTGAGCAGGGGACCTCACCCCCCAAGTGTCTAAGGCGATAAGCCCCAGACACTTTTTCCTCTTCTGCAGCTGCAAACGCCTCTCAACTTCTGAGGTGGGACTAAAGTCCCACCTTTCCATTGCACGTCCACAGCAGCACGGTTGTTTGTTTCTTACCTCAACTCAGTTAATTAAGTTAATTTTACTTAATTAAGAGTAGAAGAAAAGTCACTTAGGTGAACTTGAAGTTGTGTTGATTAGTAGTATAGGGTCAAATTAACCTAACATTTTAGAAATGTTTTACTGGTTGAGTCCAGGTTGTTCACTGGGAGGTATAATTCATTCTAAATTCACTAGTTATCTTTATTTTTTTCTTTATAAGCATAGGAGTATATTTAAATTAATTATGGAAGCATGAATTTTGCTAAAAATTGATTAAAATGAAATAACATGCAAAATCCCATATGAACTTTTATTCACAACATTTATTTCAAATGATTAGAGGCAAATAAGATTTATACATTCAAAACATATGCCTTATTACAATTAAAAGCAAGAGATTAAAAATACAAGAAAATAAATCCTTTGTTATCTTTTCTTATTTCTTCAGCATCTCTCTCTCTCTTTTCCTCTTCTTCCTTTCTTTCTTCTCTTCTTCTTCTGTTCCTGCCCTTCTTCTTAAGTATTTCCTTATGCCTGCCTTCTTTCTTCTTCTCTTTTCCTTAGTGAGTTCTTCCTCTTCCTCCTCAGCCTTCCTTCTCTTTTTCCTTTGACACTTAGCCAACAGAGCTTTGAGCACTTTAACTCTTCTTTCTTTCTTAACCTTTTGCTAAACTGGGTTAAATTTCTTTCTCAACCAAAAATTTGTTTGAGATTTGCGGCGAGGTCCTTTCGAGGATACACAGCACCCTGAGATCAGGGTGGGACCAGACCCTATTCGGTCCTTGCCTGATTACATTAGGGTTTATTTTCGATTCTTTTCTCTTGAGCCAAACTGACTCTCTCTCGAGACGAACCGGCTCAATGCCTCCCAGGCCTCGCCCTCCAAGTGCTAATCGCACACACACGCCCACACGGGCGCACACCCGTAGGCGCACTCGCCCACACACACACACGCATGCTCAAAGGTCAGATTTCAGATTCACACCGAGCGCTTGACGACTGGCATGCCTTAAACAAAAATTAGTTTTATACTAAGGCGAGTGCTCGAAACTTCTGGTATGGGACTAGTGTTCCCCCTTCCTGTGTTGACTTCAATCGAAGATTTCTCCCTACTCACAGCTTCAAATCAAGCGAAATAAAGCTTGATGGAGAGCTCTAAGGTAGCTCTACAGGATTCCAGGGTCAATTTGAAGTTTAGAGGATGATTTCCTCTTCGATTTGATAAGTGAAATTAGGGGGTTCCTATGGGTTAAACATGCCTGGAAAGTGATTAAATCTACTGAGTCCATAGAATGACTTTCTATCTTTTCTAAGGGTCTAAACAAGCTTTGCAGATGGTTCTACATCTGCCTGTGTGGGTTTTAAGCTCTAAAGAGTTCAGGTGAAGCACAAAAGCTCAAAGCTACTCTGAAAGCTTCAGAGAAAGGAATTTTAAACCCTGAAAGGTACAACAGACAGCTAAAGACATTTCTAATTGATTGGGATAGCTTCTAAGGATCGTTATAAACTTGTCTGGGCAGGATTTAACTTCAAAATTCATCCAAAATCTATTATTGTCAGTTTGGTTCAAGAATAATCTAAACTGACAGTAATTGAAATCCAATAGAATTAACCATCTAAGCTCACTCAAATCACTTCAAAATCATTCACAGACATCTTAGAATCTATTTAGACTTATCAACACATCAGTTTGAGTCCAGAATTGAAGAATCAAACTTAGAGTTGACTGGAAACCCTCAAATTTTGACTTTCTGTTTTTGACCTTTTCACAGGGAATTAAAACCTAGAATCTCTTCTCCTCAACCTTAGAAACATGCTTAGACCTCTAAACAGATGATTGGACCTTGAATTCTAGGGTTTCAAGCTCTTTACCTGAGATAAAAAAGTGCTTGTTTGTCAGAGTGTTCAAGGGTTTGTTACATTAATCTGAGGGTAAAATTAGCTTTAATGTACTGTACTGAAGCTTCTAGATCTCTTAAATGCGGTTCTTAAGCTTCTGTACAGGCTTCTCCAACTCTACCGGAGTTGGAGAAGATAGATCACTAATCTAAGCTCCAAGTGATAAAGTCCAAAATAAATAACCTCAAACAAATCAGAAATCAAAATTAAGTCATTCTGGAGCTTCTCAACAAGTTCTATAGGCTGAAGGTCGAAATTCACTCGCCGGAGCTCCGGTGAGTCCAGTAAAAGATGAAAAGTGTGTTCAGAATGAAAAGTTGCACCATTTTTGATTTAGAAAGGTTCCTGAGGTTGCAAGGAACCTCAGGAATGAAATTAATTCTTCTTTAATTCGTTAAATAAAAGATTAAATAGTGAATACAGTGTGAATGAATTTTAAGTGGGTTGAGGCACAGGACTTGCTCTCCCACTTAGAAGAGTGGTCGAGACAAGTCAAAGAAGGTCTGCGATCATAAATATGTATTTAATTTATAATGTAAACAACTCCTGAACCACCATTGACAGCAAGATTAGGAGTTTAGATAAAATTAGGTATTTAAGTTATATACGATAATTATCAAATTAAGTTGATAATTAAGATCCTTTGATGATGAATTGATGATGGAGGATTTGATGAAAGTGAATCTAGGTCAACTACTGCTGCCATGGACAGCAGCAGTGGTTGTTGGAGGTGGATTTAGATTAACCGATTTAGTGATCCAATTAGTGATTAAATGAATTAGAAATGATTGTGTATGGTTACAGATGGTGGATAATGAATTTAAAAGACAAAACAAGATCTCCAGCAAGCTCAAGGAGCTCGCCAGAGTCGAAGGAGATGAAGTTTAAAATCTACAATTAACTAAGCTAACTAACTACTTTAACTACCTAAACTACTATTCCTACTACTCCAACTCTACTCCTAGCTACTATTACCTGGACGAAGGGGTCAATGGGATTCCGCTGATGGCTCATAGCGGAAGACGAAATCAGAGGGTATAAGAAGAATCTCTGACGGGCGAGTTTGGACGGAGCAGTGGATTTCCTTGGTCGATGCCTGTGTCCAGAGACGCAGCTGACCTCAGCCAATCTCCTCGGCTAATCAAGATCGATGGAGGAAGTCGGAGAATGGTGTGGAAGATCGCCGGAGTTGCAGACGAATAGCCTCTTAGGTCGACTCAATGTTAGAAGAGTAAAGGGAGCCAACTTAAGAGAAATTGGAGGGGTGAGGGGGTATTTATAGTGAATGGCGAAGAAGAGGACGATAGAGTCTGGACGAAGAAGAAGCTTGGGGAGCTTAACCTCTGGCATCATCTCCAACGACGGTGAGGCTAGCTACCACCAGAAATTAGGATTTCAGAGTAATCCAGACCGATGGATGAAGATGGGATGGTGAGCGCAAGCTCCAAGAGCTTAGAGAAGGAAGAATGATGTCGGCAGGGCGGTGATCGTGCGGTGGAGTCACTCTCTGTCGTCAGCCGTCCAATAGGCTGAAGAAGAAGATGAAAGGGACCTAAGTGCAGTGAAACTTAAGGACCTATATGAAAATTAAGGGCCCGATCGTAGTGATTAGTAAGGACCTAAATGTAAACTTAGGTTTTAAAGGTTTATTTTAACTTAGATCTTTTTCAACTTTCTATTTATGTTAGTAAATAAGGTAACTATTATGATTAGACCTTGAATTTACATATTTGACCTTTTTAGGTTAATTTATTAAATTAAGTAAAGTTACTTAAGTTATTATATGCTTATGTACATATTATGTTTAAGTTACTTAACTTATTAATTAAGGAAATGATTAATAAGATTTCGCGTCCAATTAGATTGTTAATAATATTAATTGAATGATAAAATATCATTTTTAACTTATTTTAAGGTCCTTTACTATATATCCCTTATTTTATAATTAACCCTTATATATTCATATCCTTAGCTAATTAACTACGAAGACTAGTTAATTAGGGGTAATTATAGATCATGATGATTCTCTCATCATACCCCCAAGCCCAAGTTTTTTTTAGTCCCTAGAAAAATTAACTAAGACTATGATGATTTAAAGCACTTGGGTTTAAATTAATATAAATAGTAACTATGTAGAGGAAAGCTTAGGTCAAAAATTTTTAAGTTTATTATAAATGATTAATGTACAGAGTACTTGTGAAATTTTTCTTACTTAGACTTATACTTATAACATTTTCAAAACACACTTAAAATAATTGGTTAACAAAATTTTATTCAGAATTAGAATTCTTCAAAAATCTCTTAATCCTTGTAACTATTCTTAACTCAAATTAGAATACAGAGTGTTTTAAGGAAACAAAACTTAAGAATCGAGAATTACATTTTAACTCAAAAAATCAGTAGAATTAAGTTGATCCTTTGTTTATGATATTTGACTTTTATCAATATAAGTTTAAGCAAATTAACCAGATACTCATTATTAATCAAACTTAGAGTAGTAAAACTCTTATTTACTAGCCTACAGCACTAAAAAAAGTTAACTTCTAGATCTAGGATTCTGTTAATTCTTCTCCTTTAGGTCTCAACTTAAAATCTTCAAAACCCAATTTCTTAAGCTTCACTGCCCAATAGCAAGGTTCAGTATCTATGATTTTAAAACATCTGTGCTTAGTGAAGAGAATTATCCTAAAGGCATCCAAAGTTGTAAAAATCCAGATCTTAAGCCATTAATTTCCAATCCCAATTATTCCAATTCAAGCCTTTGGCTTGGCCTTACTCAGGTTTGGTTGCTTTCTCCTCACCATTTTTCTATCTCGAGGTCAACACTTTTTGTGTATATCTCTCTGGTGGACCACTGGGTCTTTTATTCTTAATATTTTTATCTCCATTTTTTTTTTCACTTTTTCTATAGGTTAGAACACCCATTTGTAGCAAGGTGTTCTTTTTATTTGATGGAAGAAAGGGTAGCATCCATTTGTATTAAGATGCTTTTATTTATTATGGAAAAACTGCATAAGCACCCATTTGTAACAAGGCACTTAACTGCAGGTTATTTTATTATTTTTTCTTTTTCTTTTTCTTTTCCCCCTTCTCATTTTTCTTACTATCATTATTCTCCAAACCCTTTTTTTAGGTGAGTGGCACATCCTTCACCCTTTCAAGAACCACCCCGCGAAAATCTTGGACTAAAGAGGATTCAGAATTGATCTCTTGACCTCTATGTTTTCGCGATCTCAGATGCCAACAAGACAATTCTATATGTTGAATTTAGATGTTTAAGTTAGTTATCAAACCAGAGCTTGGACAACAAAGCCCTTCACTCTCAGGTTCTTCAAATTCTTAGTTTCCTCCTATAGGATACGTCAAACAAATTTTACCAAGTCTAGTTATTTATCTTTAGCCTGTAAGTCATGTAAACTAAAGTTCTACTAACTTTCTTATTTAATTAACTCTGAATTTTTGGCCTTTTTACTTAACTTTATGATAAAATCAAATTTTCAGAAAGCAAAAGGATTACTTAATGTAATTGATTAGAAAGTTATAATTTAACCCCAAAACTTAAGTTTAAATCTTAATACACTTAGTTTCTTAATTCAAGGTAAGAATAGAAAAATAAATCTTTAAAAGATTTAAAGATTCCTAATTCAAATAAAATCTTATTTTTAAAAATTTAAAAACAAAAGTGTGTTTTTACAAAATGTTTAAGTAAAAATCTAATTAAGAATTGAATGCTCTTAAATACTCTATATATATTCTATATACATTTTAATTTCTGACTTAAAAGAAAATTAAGCTCTTAATATATATATTTTTATTTTTTTCTTCTTTATTAAAAGATGAATATACCCCTCTTATTATTTTTATGAATTTTCATTTTCAAATTTTTGTATTTATATATTTTTATTTTTTTATGTATATAAGATTTTCCAATTTTTATGAATTATTTTTCAAAATTTTTCAAATTTTTATGAAATTTTTTATTTTTTTAAAATTTTTATCATTTTTGGAATTTCTATTTTTTTAAATTTCGTGGATATTTAATTTTTATATTTTTTTATTTTTCAACCCACACTTAAAGTGAAAATTTCACGTCAACACCCCCCTAAGCCAAGATTTTACAATGTCCTCATTGTAAGAAGGGTGAAAAGAAATTACACTTCATTTACTATAGGGTGATGGAAGGAGTCGAATAGAGGAGATTAAAGATCTCTTTGCGAACGATTTCAAGTCTAGCCAAAGGTCAGAGTGGTTAGTCGGACTAAATGAAGGTAATCAGTATAATATGAAGTGAAAGTTCAGAGTAAGTGTAGAAGAAAATCAAAAGGTAAAAACAAAAAACAACTATTTACAAATGCTAAGTTTTATGCCTTCAACTAGGCGTAAACCCTAATAAAGAACTCCTAAAAAGAATATGTATATGATAAAAACAAAGGAGTTATGAAAGAATTGATTCAAAAATAGAAAAATAGATTAAACCACCCGATTACAACTCGTCAAGAAATTGTCTAGAATATATCTCGCAGAACCAAGTTCAGATTCTTGTGAAAAATCTTAAAAAGATCAGAGTGAATCTTGTGAAGATTAGATCTGATTGAGGTTGAGATGTAGAATATTAAAGATTAAGGCAATTCAAGAAATGTTTCCACCAAGTTCAGAAGATCAGCAGAGTCAGTTTTGGTTCTCAGTAATAGGTGGGTCATTTTGATACAAAATAGGCTGCTGATGCAGGTTTGGTGGATTATTTCCAGGGAGTACAGAGGACGGGTTATGATTAGAATCAAAGGCCTGATTAAGGAAATGGACTTGGCCTTGATTTTGCCTAGGATTTGGCAGATTCCTAGGATTTAGAATTGGTTGAGATGGAAGGGTACCTGGCTGACGAGACTCAGCCAAAAGCGTGATTTGATTTCGTAAATTAGCCAACTCAACCTTCAATTGCTTATGGATCTCAGTGAGAGCTTCAACATTTTGTCATTGACTCTCAGTCACAGCTCTCAAAATTTGGTTTAGCTGTGTATCTCTCTTTGACCCTACGGGGTTTTGCGAACCCGCGTAAAATGGCCTCGCATTGTGTTGCTGAGGGGGCAATGGAGATGGGTTTAAATGGGTCTGATTTTGATAATTTGGTCTTTGATTTTGATTTTGACCAGCCCAAGAAAAATTTGGGTGACTTCTCCATCCAAGATTATAGGAATTTGAATAAGGGTTTGGTCTTGGAGTGTTTTCTTGGATGGCGTGTTTTCTATAATAGGAAAGGGTGGGGAAAAGGGTGGGTAAGATTGTGGGACAAAGGTCCCTCCTTGGGTTGGTGAAGGAGTGGATAGAAAACCCAAGGAAGATGGATCTCTAGAATCCAGATTATTCACAAATTCCCTCCCCGTGGGAATTTACGAAATAGGTAGATGCGCGGAATTCGTAGCAAGTAGTGGCGTAAGAGTCTTCATTGTATTTCTGACCTCATCGAGATGCTTTGCTACGATATCGACTTTGTCCAGTTTTTCTACAATTATCTCTAAATCCTTTGAACTGGACGGGTTACCGATCTCGTGAATGCCCTTGTGCTGTTTCTGATGATTCGTATTTGCGCCCTGCGTAAATTGTGACATAGATGCATTATTGATCGAGTTTTCCGCCATCCCTTCAAATCATTCTGAGGCAGATTCTACGTCGCGATTTAGGAACTTCCCTCTACAAGAGGCATCGACTAGATTGAGAATGCCCTCTTGTAAACCATAGTAGAAGATGTGCATGAGTTGCCAACGAGGGATGTCATGATGTGAGCATTTCCTTTGTAATTCATGAAAACTTTCCCACGCTTCATGAATTGGTTCTCCTTGGTTTTGATTGAAAGTAGTAATAGCTTGCCTTAAAGCATTAGTTCGACCAATTGGAAAGAATTTCTTTAGAAAAGCAGATTCGAGTTCAGCCCAAGTTGAAATTGGTCTTGCAATAGTTCTATACCAATAAGCAGCTTTGTCTTTAAGGCTAAAAGAGAACATTTTCATAAGTAGGATTTCCCTGTTTTGATTTCGAGGTCCAAGAGTTTGAGATAAATTCTTTAGATCTTCTATATGTTGAAATGCATCCTCGGATGCAAATCCGTGAAAGTGAGGAACTAGACCAATGATGTTTGGCTTCAATTCAGGATCATTTTCCCCAATAGGTATCCTAACATTAGGCTCTACTTGTGCATTAGATGGGTTGTAGTAATCTCTAAGTAGAGGCCTTGGATGAGAGATTGGTAAATCAGGGATTTCAAAACCCACCTCAGGTTAAGGTGGAGGACGGGTTTGAAGAGTCTATAAATTATTTAAGGCTGCCATTAAAAGATTAATCTGTCTAGTCTACTCAAGCATCCTAAGATTCTGGTTCAGGAGCACCTCATGAACATCAAAAGGCGGCATCTGCCCCTGACCAAAAGAGGAAGGGATCTCGGGATTTTGATTCTACATTTAATCCATAGAAGTAGATGGATCAGACAGGAAAACCATTAGTTTCTTATCTGCAACCAGCCTAGGATCACCTGTCAATGATGGTGCAAGAGGCGGATGCAAGGATCGCCTCCCATCCATAAAATGGAAAATAATGTGCAAAGGCACACGCACACCACTGATAAAAATAGTGGCACAAAAACTCGCAAAACAGAGCAAAGACACGGGTTTTGCTCTTCTTTCAAAGGAAAGAAGAGATTCTTAGGATACGCAAAAATAATTTGACGCAAACAAATAGAGTAACAGTATCAAAATATGCATCCTAATATGTGTCTACGCAGGTGCGTAACCTTAAGGCTCAAAGGTCTAAGGTCTAGGATCGAGACCGCTCACTACTGGCTCCCCGGGGCTCTAGTAGTGAGACAGACTTGTTGATCTTCGACCAAAGCCCTAAGAGGTGCAAAGAGGAGAGATAGAAAAATAGACTCGTGTGACTCTAGTGATCGCGCTATGTGCGCGATAGCATGCAACAGACGATAGCGATAAAACCCGCTGTATTCTGCAATCAGATTTAGTCACAATTTTTAATTTCCTCTTTTTAATTAATCTTTTACAAAAATATATCAAGTAAAATTCAATGTTCGCTTTTTAAATCTCAAAGGACAGGGATCTACATGGATTTTTTTCATGTTTTTCCGCTGATGCGAGAAAAATAATAAAACTTTTCCCGAGTCATATTTGCGAAAATATTCTAGCAGAAATGCACTCCTAAGAGTGTATGCCTATTGTATGCTGCTGCTAGTCAGGTAGAATGTATTTTTCTATTTTTTATTTTATTTTTTAATGCAACAAAACAAAAGTATAGAAATACTCACAAAAGAAGACACAACAAAAAAAACAGCAACAGATTCCCGCCTTCTCCTGAGATCACTCGCAAAGGTAAACCTAAAAAGAAGATAGAAAACAAAAACAAAACAAAACAAAATACAACTAATTAGAATAATCAACATTAAAAACAAAAATATAATTACAAATGCCTCCTAATTAAACAATTAAACCAACTAAATTCTAGTGAATTAAGGGATTGCCTCCCTGGCAACGACTCCATTAAAATATTTGTTTCTTACCTCAACTCAGTTAATTAAGTTAATTTTGGTTAATTAAGAGTCGAAGCAAAGTCACTTAGGTTAACTTGAAGTTGTGTCAATTAGTAGTATAGGGTCGAATTAGCCTAACATTTTAGAAAATTTTTACTGGTTAAGTCCAGGTCGTTCGCTAGGAGGTATAATTCATTCTAAATTCACTAGTTATCTTTATTTTTTTCTTTATAAGTATAGGAGGTATATTTAAATTAATTATGGAAGCATGAATTTTGCTAAAAATTGATTGAAATGAAATAACATGCAAAATCCCATATGAACTTTTATTCACAACATTTATTTCAAATGATTAGAGGCAAATAAGATTTATACATTCAAAACATATGCCTTATTACAATTAAAAGCAAGAGATTAAAAATACAAGAAAATAAATCCTTTGTTATCTTTTCTTATTTCTTCAGCCTCTCTCTCTCTATTTTCCTTTTCTTTCTTTCTTTCTTCTCTTCTTCTTCTGTTCCTACCCTTCTTCTTAAGTATTTCTTATGCCTGGCTTCTTTCTTCTTCTCTTTTCCTTAGTGAGTTCTTCCTCTTCCTCCTCAGCCTTCCTTCTCTTTTTCCTTCGACACTTAGCCATCAGAGCCTTCAGCACTTTAACTCTTCTTTCTTTCTTAACCTTTTGCTGAACCAGGTTAAATTTCTTTCTCAACCAAAAATTTGTTTGAGATTTGTGGCGAGGTCCTTTCGAGGATACACAGCACCCTGAGATCAGGGTGGGACCAGACCCTACTCGGTCCTTGCCTGATTTTATTAGGGTTTATTTTTTGTTCTTTTCTCTTGAGCCAAACCGACTCTCTCTTGAGCCGAACCGGCTCAACACCTCCCAAGCCTCGCCCTCCCAGGGCTAATCGCACACACACGCCTACTCGGGCGCACACCCGCAGGTGCACTTGCCCACACACACACATGCATGCTCAAAGGTCAGATTTCAGATTCACACCGAGCGCTTGACAACTGGCATGCCTTAAACACAAATTAGTTTTATACTAAGGCGGGTGCTCGAAAACTTCCATTATGGGACTATTGTTCCCCCTTCCAGTGTTGACTTCAATAGAAGATTTCTCCCTACTCACAACTCCAAATCAAGCGAAATAAAGCTTGATGGAGAGCTCTAAGGTAGCTCTACAAGATTCCAGGGTCAATTTGAAGTTTAGAGGATGATTTCCTCACTGATTTGATAAGTGAAATTAGGGGGTTCCTACGGGTTAAACATGCCTGGAAAGTGATTAAATCTACTAAGTCCATAGGATGGCTTTCCAGCTTATCTAAGGGTTTGAACAGGCTTTGCAGATGGTTTTGCATCTACTTGTGTGAGTTTTAAGTTCTAAAGAGCTTCAGGTGAAGCACAGAACTCAAAGCTTCTCTGAAAGCTTCAGAGAAAGGAATTTTAAACTCTGAAAGGTACAACAGACTGCTAAAGACATTTCTAATTGATTGGGATAGCTTCTAAGGATCGTTATTAGCTTGTCTGGGTAGGATTTAACTTCAAAATTCATCCAAAATCTACTATCGTCAGTTTGGTTCAAGAGTAACCCAAACTTACAGTAATTGAAATCTAATAGAATTAACCATCTGAGCTCACTCAAATCACTTCAAAATCATTCGCAGACATCTTAGAATCTATTTAGACTTATCAACACATCAGTTTGAGTCCAGAATTGAAGAATCAAACTTAGAGTTGACTGGAAACCCTCAAATTTTGACTTTCTGTTTTTGACCTTTTCACAGGGAATTAAAACCTAGAATCTCTTCTCCTCAACCTTAGAAACATGCTTAGACCTCTAAACAGATGATTGGACCTTGAATTCTAGGGTTTCAAGCTCTTTACCTGAGATAAAAAAGTGCTTGTTTGTCAGAGTGTTCAAGGGTTTGTTACATTAATCTGAGGGTAAAATTAGCTTTAATGTACTGTACTGAAGCTTCTAGATCTCTTAAATGCGGTTCTTAAGCTTCTGTACAGGCTTCTCCAACTCTACCGGAGTTGGAGAAGATAGATCACTAATCTAAGCTCCAAGTGATAAAGTCCAAAATAAATAACCTCAAACAAATCAGAAATCAAAATTAAGTCATTCTGGAGCTTCTCAACAAGTTCTATAGGCTGAAGGTCGAAATTCACTCGCCGGAGCTCCGGTGAGTCCAGTAAAAGATGAAAAGTGTGTTCAGAATGAAAAGTTGCACCATTTTTGATTTAGAAAGGTTCCTGAGGTTGCAAGGAACCTCAGGAATGAAATTAATTCTTCTTTAATTCGTTAAATAAAAGATTAAATAGTGAATACAGTGTGAATGAATTTTAAGTGGGTTGAGGCACAGGACTTGCTCTCCCACTTAGAAGAGTGGTCGAGACAAGTCAAAGAAGGTCTGCGATCATAAATATGTATTTAATTTATAATGTAAACAACTCCTGAACCACCATTGACAGCAAGATTAGGAGTTTAGATAAAATTAGGTATTTAAGTTATATACGATAATTATCAAATTAAGTTGATAATTAAGATCCTTTGATGATGAATTGATGATGGAGGATTTGATGAAAGTGAATCTAGGTCAACTACTGCTGCCATGGACAGCAGCAGTGGTTGTTGGAGGTGGATTTGGATTAAGCGATTTAGTGACCCAATTAGTGATTAAATGAATTAGAAATGATTGTGGATGGTTAAAGAAGGTGGATAATGAATTTAAAAGACAAAACAAGAGCTCCAGCAAGCTCAAGGAGCTCGCCAGAGTTGAAGGAGATGAAGTTTAAAATCTACAATTAACTAAGCTAACTAACTACTTTAGCTACCTAAACTACTCCTATTCCTACTCCTACTCCAAATCTACTCCTAGCTACAGTTACTTGGACGAAGGGGTCAATGGGATTCCGCCGATGGCTCATAGCGGAAGACGAAATCAGAGGGTATAAGAAGAATCTCCGACGGGCGAGTTTGGACGGAGTAGAGGATTTCCTTGGTCGATGCCTGTGTCCAGAGACATGACTGACCTCAGCGAATCTCCTCGGCTAATCAAGATGGGTGGAGGAAGTCTGAGAATGGTGTGGAAGATCGCCGGAGTTGCAGACGAATAGCCTATTGGGTCAGCTTAGTGTTAGAAGAGGGAAGGGAGCCAACTTAAGAGAAATCGAAGGGGTGAGGGGGCATTTATAGTGAATGGTGACAAAGAGGACAGTAGAGTTTGGACGAAGAAGAAGCTTGGGGAGTTTAACCTCCAGCATCGTCTCCGACGACGGTGAGGCTAACTCCCACCAGAAATTAGGATTTTAGAGTAATCCAGACTGATGGATGAAGATGGGATGGTGAGCGCAAGCTCCAAGAGCTTGGAGAAGGAAGAATGATGTCAGCAGGGCGATGATTGCGCGGTGGAGTCACTCTCCGTCGTCAGCCGTCCAATCAGCTGAAGAAGAAGAAGAAGACGAAAGGGACCTAAGTGCAGTGAAAATTAAGGACCTATATGAAATTAAGGGCCTGATTGTAATGATTAGTAAGGACCTAAATGTAAACTTAGGTTTTAAAGGTTTATTTTAACTTAGATCTTTTTCAACTTTTTATATATGTTAGTAAATAAGGTAACTATTATGATTAGACCTTGAATTTACATATTTGACCTTTTTAATTTAATTTATTAAATTAAGTAAAGTTACTTAAGTTATTATATACTTATGTCATATTATGTTTAAGTTACTTAACTTATTAATTAAGGAAATGATTAATAAGATTTCGAGTCCAATTAGATTGTTAATAATATTAATTGAATGATAAAATATCATTTTAAACTTATTTTAAGGTCCTTTACTATATATCCCTTATTTTATAATTAACCCTTGTATATTCATATCCTTAGCTAATTAACTATGAAGACTAGTTAATTAGGGGTAATTATAGATGATGATGAGTCTCTCATCATCTCCTCCTCATTTGGGTCAGCTACCGAGGGTATCTCCTTCAATTGAAGACCTGGGTGTGTGTGTGTGATGGCTCCGCACGATCTAGAGCCAAGGCCTGGAGTGAGCTTGAAGCTTGCTTGAAGCAGCTGCGGCAATGGCGGTGAACCTGAAATCCAAAGAACGGTCTTTCAACCCTGTTAAACTAGCTCAGTAGTGTCGTCGGAGGACAACAGATGTGATGGCGACCATGCGGTGGTGTTTGACAGGGTAAGGAGGTCGTACGACTTCAAAATGTGGGTGCGGTGAGCATGGAGTTCAGCAGAGGGTAAGAGTGAGCGATAGGTGGAATTAAGTTAGGGATTTAGTCTGTGGAGTTGTGGCGAAGCTAGTGGGGGTGGTAGTGGCGAGATTCGTGCAGTGACGCGGTGGATAGGCGTCGCTAGAGCTTCGCCAGAGTAGAAGAAGGTGACAACGTTGAGGGAGAATCAGTGGTTGTGCGGGTGTTGCGAGAGTAGGAAAAGAAGCATAGTGAGAGAGAGCGAGCGATAGAGAAACTTAGGGACACGGTAGAGAGGCGGAGGGCTCCGATGTTGGTCAACCGGAGTCGAAGAAGGAGGTTGGTGCGGCGAGGCAGCGACGTCGACTAAAGTAGAGGCACGACCTCTCATTGGTAGGAGGTTGGTGTGGCGAGGATGAGGGGAAGCTAGTCGGCCATCCAATTTGATGGCTGGATAGCCAGAGGTGGAGAGGGGAGAGGAGTCACCGAAGCTAAGTCTAAAGGTGGCTAAAGATGGAGTAGAGGAGGGTTTCTTAGGCCAAAACTTGCTGAAATGCATGATTGTGCGATGGTGTCTCTTTTATAGGCCATAGGAAGCCCTTCCAAGCTTAGAAAGAAGCTTTCAAGCTTGGAAGGTGCTTGTGAAGTAGTATACCCGAACCTTCGAAAGGTTCACATGTCCTATTGGAAAGGACTTAGAGCCCAAGGAATGGCTCAAATGGAAGGAAACTTCCCAAAGAATCCCCATATAAATTTTGGGAGGGATTGATTGAGAATCAAGCTAGAAATCCTCGCTTGAAACTCAACAGTGAAGGTTTCACCTTCCAAAAATGGCATAGGGACCTGCTTGTGAAGAAGACAGAGAAGTTATGGGGCTATTTGTAAGAAAATTCAAAGTTAAGGGTCAGAATGAGAAAGAGTCTGACTAGACCAAAATGCAAACTTGGTCAAGATGATCTCAGATTGGGCCCAAATTTTGGTACAAACCTAATTTGGACCCAAGGAATTCAATGGTGAAGTTAGATTTAGGTTTTGATCAAGTTTGGCTAAGTAATTTATGTAAAAATCTAAATTAGGGCAAATGTCTGTCTGGGACTTTGTTTTGGGTCAAGACAGGTTCTGATGGTCAAATTGAAGGTTCCAAACCCTAGAGAATATTTTTCAATGAATTTTAGAGGGCTTAGGTGAATTTTATCCTGACTAGAACCTCAGTTAATTAAGCAGGTTTGTTTTTAAGATTTTGAAACTCATTTAATTCTCAAAACATGTGCAAACCCTTTTCTATCTGTTCTAACCCACTTGTTAGACTTTTAAGACCATTTCACCCTTAATTACCCCATAGGAAACCTGTGATTGTACTGCATTCATGATATGATGGTAAAACTACAGTTTTAACCCTATTTTCTTATCTTTCCCTCAGAATGACTTTGCAATGAAATATGGCTCTCTGCCAGTTATGTAGGAGCATTTACTGACTTAATGGGATCAAAATGAGCTAGTTATGGCTCATGATGGTGTTCCCATCAGTGAGTACACAAATGATATAGTTAAGATTAAGCTACATGGGTGTTTTAAGGAAGAACACAAATGTTAATGGATTGAGCAGGCTAATAAGATGCTAAAGATGATCATTGTTGAGAAGAAGTGGCTCTTCATGATCATGCATCTAGAGAAGTGTAGCAGATGCAAGATTAATCAAATTGATGAGAAGGTGGCTACATCAATGGGCAAGAAATCTCCCAAATAATGGGCGCCTAATGAGATGATGTTTTTGCTAAGATAGCAAGCAGTTAATGAAGGTCTCTCTAGTTTAAGAGAGATGTAAAGCATGTGTTGTGAATCTCGAACATGGTATAGAAGTCATAGATGTTGAATAATGGATGACAACTCCAAAAGATGAGGAGATAAACTTGAGGAGGTAAAGGTTGCAACATAATTCAAGTCAAGAGAGTGATTATTAGGAATTTGAGAATATTTCCAAGCAAGAGGGGGATTATTAGGAATTTGAGAATATTCTTCCTGTTATTTGAGTTGATTTCAAAGTATTAGGAGTCGCACGTAATAAGTTTAGAACTCTCATGTCTTAATAAGAGTAGGAGTTTAAAATTTTATTAGGTGTAGAATTCTTGAATCCTATATTGAGTCTATTAGAAATAGAGTGGTGGTCTATAATTGTCGACTCTAGGAGGTGGAGCCAACAAAGAGAGATATTCGAGTTTGGGTCAAGAACAAGGGGCTCTCCCTATGAGGTATAGATATGATTTCTTTTACTATAGTGAATCTCCAACTCTAAACCCATGGTTTTTCCCCTCCGAGTGCAATATCTCAATGGTCATGCTTAACATTCCGATGTCCACTTTGATGGAGCTTCCTCGATGTGTGTTTAGTACAACATTTAGAACTTCCAGTTTTCAGGAAGTCACACCCTAATTGCACAGCAATCATACGACCTAATCTACTTGAATTAAGTTAGATTCTAGCATAACTTAGGAATAATGCATGCATAAACATCATAATTTGCATAGTAGTTAGTTTGGTAGCCTTATAAATAACACTGCCATTTTATGCTCTAAAAGAGAGATGATATTGATTGCATATGATTCGAGGCTGCAAATGATAGATCAGACCATACGGATCTGATCAGGACGACGACGAGAGTCCAATGCTTCCAAAATTATTTTGATCAGACATCCGTAGCATCATGTACAACCCATAGAAGATCAGAAGCCAAGGAGAAAGATGGCAAAAATCCAGACCTCATATGCCAAATCCAACCGCACGAATGGATCTAGATCAACGATCATAGTCCAACAATGTAAAAATCAACTCAATCGAAGGCCTATAGCACCATCTACAAAGCAAGGAAGATGGACGACCACGATGGCACCACGTGATGCCATCACAGCTGCCCCTCGCCATGACCCCAACCTCTGAAGGGACCTCTTCAAGCATTGTGGGCCGTTGGATCGTCATCCAACGACCAAGAAGTGCCCACGTCGCCCAACCTTCTCGTGCCATCAGCTGAAAGATCTCAGCTGTCAGATCTCCATCTAATGGTTGAGAAGCGAACCTACCTAATTCATAACCATGACCATCCGTGCTTATAGTGCATTGGTTAGCGTGCTCCAACTGCAGTGAGAGGTGCGAGATCGAGCCACATGGAGTGCAAAATCAGCCGAGGTAATGCGCTTGGACTCAATTGGATTGTCAGATGAAGGATGAAGGGCGCAGATGCAGCCACGTGGCGCATGGAGGCATGTTGGATGCGGTTGTGCAATGGACGTGCAGTTGAACACCCAACTCAATGCTTCAATTCACGTGGAAGAAAGAGGCAGCAGCGCATGAGATTTAAGCCGTTCGATCATCAGACTGGACAGCTGAAATCAAGTGCATGCAATTCAAATCAAGCGCGCACACAGAGAAGCGAGCAAGCAGTGCGGATTAGATTGGGCAGATCAGAGGTCACCATGTGGCAACATCTAGAGCGATTCGCACATGAAAGGCATGTGGAAGGTTATTTTAAGGCACGATCAAAGTTGTTGATCTCCCGATCGACGAATCTGATTAAACATGAGTTGCTGCATGATTTTGGGGGCTAGAATGCCCAGTTTGCCCCTCAATAAAGCCATAAAAGGTGCCTCAGGGCCCCTAGTTGAGAGGCAACTCTCACCAGATAGATCTCTAGCCTCTCCCTCTCTCTCTGTAACTTCTCTCCAATCTTCTTCTTGGCACTCTGGATTTGAAGTGCTGCCGCACTTCGCATAAGCATCCCACAAGTGGTAGTGTCCTTCATCTGCTATCTCTCTCTATCTCTCACTCTCTCTACTCCTTAGAATAATTATTTTGAAAACTATTCCCAAATAGAAATAAAATTCTAATTCTTTGGATATCTGATGTCTATATATACATATATAAACATTTGCTTAGAACGACTTTTCTTAAAAGCTTTTGCATAAAATCATGTTTTGCCTCCTTGTGAACGACTTGGTACTCACTGAAATCTCTATAAATGTTATTTGTTCCATCACAATTCGCACTACAATGATAGAACTAATCTTTTACATGTCTCGCAGTTGAACACACCCTATTTCAAAATCCAATCTCTCTTGATAAGCTCCAACTAGAGACAATTGGTTTTAAAATCACAATTACTTTAGGAATGCAATGCTAGAGGATAATTCCTAACTAATGCATCCTACTTTTCATATAAATACCAGAGGGACATCATCCATGCATGACTTGGCATCTAGCTTTATGCTTAGGATTTATAATAATTTGATTTGTTAGATAAATTAATGGGTTTAATTGTAATTAACTCACCTCTAACTTAGGATAGACCTATACTATTACTCATCTCATCTGGACTTAATATAGATTGGGTACCGGTACTAGTAAACCAGTATCGGTATCACATATACTGAGTACCGGTACTAATGGACTAGTATCGGTTTCCATGTGTTGCAGGCATGGGTTCTATATTCCAATGAGTACCGGTACTGATGCCAAGTACCAAGACCCGTAGGTCCCAGTTTAGAACTCATGTCCAGACGAGTATTTGTCCAATACTCATAGTGTGTCGGTACTTAGAATAAGTATCGGTACTCAATGAGTGCTGGTATCACTCCAGAAACAACTAATCTCAATGAGTACCGATACTCATGAATAGTACTAGTACTTGTTAAGTACTGGATGATAAGCCTATAGCTAACCAGTACCGGTATCGAGGATTAGTATCGATACTTGTAAGCTACAGGTCTTAGCTTCTTCAAGCTCAAAACTGGATCTAGGACTTATGTATACTGATACTCATGGCTAGTACCGGTATATGCAAGAACTAGATTTTGGGCTTAAGACCTGGAGCTAAATCTGTATCTTGCATGCACCAGTACTTATGAAGAGTACTGATACTGGCAACCTAAAGTCCATACAGGAGCTCAGAAATCTATTATGCTTGTATCGGTGCTCGTCATGAGTATCGGTACTTGTGACGATTACAAAAGATGTTACGAGATTTGCTGAGAATATGAAATGGATAACCTAATCTTTTCTAATCCTAGATGTTACTAACATATATGTATAGACATAAAAGAAACATATAGCAACCTTTTCACAAGATAATAGATCTGATAAACAAATCTATGATATTTCTATGTAAACATGCATCTACATATAACATGAACATGGTATCTATTGAGACAAACATAAAGAGAAACCTGTATTCATCCTTGCTAGTGAAGATAAGTGCTGCAAGACGTACGATAATCTTCCAAGAGACTCCACCACCACAAATCGGATCAAGAACTGCTTGAGGAAAGAGTTCCCTTTCTTCTTCTGTCGTTCTCTCTCTTGTGCACCTCAGGTCACGATGGGGAAAAGCAAGAGGTTTAATTGTGGTTCCCTTGGGGACCATAACCCCAATAATAATCAGCAATTAGAAAGATTAATTGTTGGGTGAATTGCAACTCCGCTCATCGAAAAATTAGAATTCCCAACTAGAGTCTCTGCACATGTGTATAAACATAACCAAACCATCCTTTTGCATTTTAGCCCATATGAAACCAATAACCTTATTTGATCACCTTAAGTTATAGGCTTTAGATGATAGTCACAACACCTATTGCCATTTGATTATATCTATATTCATATTTACATATACAAGTCCATATTATGTTGAATTTTAATCAAATAATCTCCCACTTGGACTGTATGTATAACCTGTTAATCAAATAACATATAAAACTGAATTTTGAGCTCAACTTTGTTGTCTTCAACTATAATGCATAACCATGAACAATCTGATCTACCAATTACACAAGTAATAGAGCCAAAGTGGCTTTCGCTACATCCCAGCAACTAAACCAACAATGACCACATACACTAATACAAAAGATAACCAAAAATGTGTGATTGTGCAGCATGGAAATTACATGCCAATGCAATCAATGCATGCCTATCTCCAACTAGTTCTCCAAATAGAGATCACTTACAAAAGACCAAAACCAAATTATTTCTCAGAATGGACAATCAACTGAAAACTTTAAGTTTTGTTTATTTCATAACAGAAATGAGGCTTTACAAAACTTTATACATAACTAAATAATTAAATAACTGAAAAGCTGAATTACCAAAGTTGTCTATTACAAATGAGCATTATAAAATTACAAACTCCCACTAAAGCTGAAATTGCTGTAAGGACGTAAGATCCATACAAGTTGCATGTTCATGGAACATCTTGGGTATTATTCCTTTAGTAAGCGAATTCGCAACAATGGTGTTTGTACCGATGTGCTCCATAAACAGTTGTCCATTCTGTATCCTTTTTTTAACAACTAGGGACTTGATCTCAATGTGCTTCGATTTGAAGGAGCTCCTATTATTATTGGAGTAAAGAACTGCCGACTAATTATCACAAAATAGTTGTAGTGACCTGTCAATGCCATCTACTATGCACCCCAATATAAAATTCCGCAACCATACTCCATAATTGAATGGCTCATAGCATGCTATGAATTCTGCTGCCATAAGAGACTGTTTTGCACTCTTCCAAGATATGGCACCATTGTTAAGTAGAAATACATATCTTGAAGTAGACTTTCTACTATCTTGGCATCCAACAAAATCTGAGTCAGTATAGCCGAAGACCTGAAGCTTTTCTGACCTCCTAAAAGTGAGCAAATAATCCCATGTCTTCTGCAAATATCTCAGTACTCTCTTAGCTGCTCTCCAATGGTCTTTTCCTAGGCCTGCCAGGTATTTTCCCAACATGCCAACAATGTATGCCAAGTCTGGTCTAGTATAGACCTGTGCATACATTATACTTCCAACAACAGATGCATAAAGAACTGTTTGCATCTCCCATTTATCCAAATCACTTATAGGACACTGATTGAGACTAAACTTGTCTCTCTTAGCCACAGGAGTATCCAGTGGCTTGTAATCTTGCATGTCATACCTTTTGAGTACCTTATCTATATAGCACCTTTGGGATAAATCAAGAATATGGCGAGAACGATCTCGACATATTTCAATCCCCAAAACAAATGAAGCATCTCCAAGATTTTTCATGTCAAAATGTTTGACAAGAAATTTCTTGGTGTCTAATAGGATACTCATATCATTAGTAGCAAGCAAGATATCAGCATATAGGACCAAGAAGATATACCTGCTCCCAAGGAACTTATGGTATATATATTCATCAATCAGATTTTCCTCAAAATCAAACAAGAGAATCTCCTGATGAAACTTAAAATACCATTGTCTGGATGCCTGCTTGAGCCCATAGATGGATTTCTTTAATTTGCACACCATGCCTTTTGGATCACCCGTAACAAAATGCTCGGGTTGAGCCATATAAATGGTTTCCTCAATGTCATCATTAAGGAATGCAGTCTTCACACCCACCTGATTAACTGAAGATCAAAGTGAGTTACAAGTATCATTATGACCCTCAATGAATCCTTAGAAGAAACAGAAGAGAATGTCTCCTTATAGTCAAGGGCCTCCTTTTGGGTAAAACCCTTAGCGACAAGACGTACTTTGTATCACTCCACTTTTCCTTTTGAATCTCATTTGATTTTAAAAATCCATTTGCAACCAATAGGTTCTTCACCTTCTGTTAGTGGAAATACATCCCAAACATCATTATCTTTCATTGACTTCATTTCCTCTTCCATTGCCTGAATCCACTTGTCATGATTCAAACTCTCCATTGCCTAATGAAAGCTGGTAGGCTCATCTTTCATCACCCCAATGTCCATTTCATGCTGTTGAAGGAATACCACATAATCATCTAAAATGGCACTCCTTTCTCTAGTGGATCTCCTTAATGGCACAGCTTCTGTATGTGTCTAAGGCTACTCTACAGGGGTTAAAACTGTATCGTTGTCTTCATTGGAGTTGTCTTGAGGTGTGTCAAAGACATACTCATCAACCTGAGTAACTCCAGGAGGAATAACTATGTTTTCCTCTACAAAGACAAAGTCCTTAACCTTGTCAACTTGGGCAGACTAAACACTTTCAAAGAACTTGACATTACTAGACTAAAAAATAGCCTTAGTTGTCAGATCATAAAATTTATATCCTCTTGACCTTTCAGAATACCCAACAAAATAACTAACAATCCTTGTGTCCATTTTTTTTTCATTTGGCCTATAAGGCCTAGCCTCAGCTGGACATCCCCACACATGAAAATGCTTAAGACTAGGGTTTCGTCGAATTCATAGCTCATATGGAGTCATGTTAGTTGCCTTAGTTGGGTCTCTATTCAGAATGTAAGCTACAGTCTTTAAGGCCTCTCCCTAGAGTGAATCTAGTAAGAAAGAATGAGCAATCATGCTGCTTACCATGTCTTTAAGCATCCTGTTTCGTCTCTCAATAACACCACTCATAGTGGTGAACCCAGCATGATGTACTGAGGAATAATATCACATTCCTCTAAGAGCCTGGCAAACGGTCCTAGATGTTATTCACCTGATTCGTCATATCTGCTGTAGTATTCACCACCATGGTTAGATTTAACAAATTTAATCCTTCTATCAAGTTGATTCTCAACTTCGACTTTATAATTTTTAAACGTATCCAGTGACTGTCTTTTCATGAATTAGGTAGATGAAGCCATATCTTGAGTGATCATCTATGAATGTGATAAAATATTGTTAGCTATTCTATGCAGGTGTAAGAAATGGCTCACAGATGTCCGTATGAATCACATCCAAGAGACCATATGACCTGTTCACTTCAAACTTCTTATTATTGGTTTGTTTCCCCTTAATATATTCTATACACTGATCGTAATTAGAAAAGTCTAAGGGGTCCAAAATACCATTTGATACAAGTCTCTCAATTCTCCTTCTGGAGATGTGACCTAATCTCTTGTGCCATAAAGAGCTGAGTTTTCATTATCTAATTTCCTTTTCACTTCCTGTGTATCCAAAAGAGAAGAAGCATTACAAGAAGTTACATTATCCAGGCAATATAAATTGTCAAAACATGAAAGAAAACCAGCACCAATAATTTTGGAATCATGAAACAAAGATACTTTTCCTTAACCATAACTACAAGTGAATCCACACTTATCCAACACGTAAATAGAAACTAGATTATGTCTAAAAGATGGTACAATAAAAGTTTCATTCAATTCCAAATACATTCTAGTTTTCATCAACAATTTAAATTGCCCTATAGCATGAACTTCTACAGCCTTCCCGTCCCTAACATAGATAAACTTCTCAGCTTCAGTTGGCCTTCAACAACTCAGGAAACCCTGCATAGACACACTTATGTGAGTAGTAGCACCTAAATCCATCCATCAAGTGTGCCTAGGTACCAAAGCCAAATTAATTTCTAAATAAACCAAACTATGAGTCATACCTTTCTTAGAACGCCATATGTTATAATTGGTACAATAGTTCTTCTGCTGCTGATATGGAAAATATACGGTTTATTAAATGATGCAATTAGTGTTGTTGCAACGCGTAAATCCGCAATCAAACTTTTAAATTTATAAAACTTAGATAGTGGAGTATCTAAGATCGTCCAATGAGGCCAATTTGTTAACACAAAAATGATTCTCTCTCTCGCCTCTCAAATCAACACATGTATTTTTGTATTTTTCATTTTGTTGTTTTAGGGTTTTCAGAAACAATCAGATTTTTGATGTGAAGATTAACTATGCTAAAACTACGCCTAGATGACAATAATGAAACCCTCTCTTCTAAACTCACCCTAGGCAAGTGTGCCTAGGGTAATTAGAAGAGGAGTGTGGTGTGCACTACACTAGAATAAAATGAGAAACACACTAAGATAAAGACATGAACTTGGAAGGCAATTTGCAACTTGTATTACTAACAACTAGATGGAATGTAGCAGAATACTTGTTACATGAAAATAAAAACACACTAGCTAATACAAGAAACATATAAAGATAAAGAAGAGAAGGGATCCTCTAGCAGAGCTTTGGATAGCCTTGCTCCAAGTGCAGCTACTCCCGCACTTAAAAAGACTTCTCCTTGGCTTCTTCAAGTAGTCCTCCAAACTTTCTCCTCCAAGGTGGGCATCAACCACCTTGCTCCCCCTCAATGCCTGACCATCTCCCCTTTGTGAAGATCTCCTTCTTGGCGTGGCTAAGGGAGAAGAGAGAGAGGAAGAAGGCACCAAGGGGGCGGGTAGGTTGCCCCCTTGATCTTCTTCTCTCCTTCCTTGGCATGGATGAAGGTGGTATGGGTGGAACTTAACTAATGGAAGAGATGGGAATTATGTGGTGGTAGGGTAGGGTATTTATAGGATGGGAAGGGGGGTGGTTATGGTGTTTTTCGAAGGAAAATGAAGGGGTACTTGGATATTTTTGGAGGAAAAAATGGGAGGGAAATGAAGAGGTGCCTTGGTTTTCCCCCCAAAAATACCTTCTAGAAGGTATTGATTTCAGAGGGAAAAAATGGGGGGTGGAGATGGGTTATGATGGTGGATGTAGGGTGGTGATGGAAGGGATAGTTTGCACCAAAATAAAGTAGGAGTAGGTGATCTTTTTGGTGGAACTTAGGTAGCAGGGTAATAGGTTTTGGTGCTATGGAGGTGGACTAGCTAAGCTAGCTTAGCTAGTAGATGATTGGAAAAGGAGGCAGAGGGAGCTAGGATTTTGAGGGAGAAGAGCTAGAGGTAGTTATCTTAAGCTGCATTAGAGTTGGTGGCTACTGAAGAGAGCTGCAAGGAGCTACCTTAGCTAGCTTAGCTTGCTAGTTTTTTGCTAGCTGCTAAGCCAAGCTAAGATGAGCTGGCTTTTACTGATGTGAGCTAAGGTGAGCTAGATCAGGTCTTCCCGGAGATTACCTACCTAGCTGAAGTAGCTAGCTTAGGTCAAGTAGCTTAGCTCAACTATGTTGAGCTGAGTTAGGTCTCCAGGAGTTGGATTTGAGCTGGCCTGAGCTGGTTAAGGTCATCTTCAGCTGACCAGGTCTAGCTAGTTGATAGTAGTAGCTAGTCCTAATCAGGTTGAACTTCCAATGAACTCTTCTGAGCCGGAAGAGTTGGAATGGAGTTGGGATCAACTATCTTTAGCTAGTTTGAGATGCCATCCAACTGAGGTGAGCTGAATGGAGCTAAGGTGAACTAGCTAGAGCTACCATTCAGCTGAGATGAGCTGAATGGAGCTAAGGGTGAGTTGATCCAGCTAGAAGGAGCTGGGATCTAGCTGGATCTAGCCGAGATTCAGCTGAAATGAGCTGGATCTAGCTGGGATCCAGCTAATAGGAGCTTCTTCCTGATCTTCTGCCTTCCTAAGTGCCAAGATGTGTGGGATCTGACATTCTGCCTAATCCTGACACTCAAATAATGCATCAAAAATACATTACAAATGCAATGCATGCCTATCCTAGGTAAATGCCTAAATGCAGTCCAAAAATCCATTTGCGGAGTTAAAACCCTAAAAGCTAGGTTAGTTTTGCGGCATAAGAATGATGATAAACTGACATTTATCAGGTGCCCCTTAGCTCCACAAAAGAAACATCTCAATTTGGAAGACTCTCCACTCTTCCCCTGTTGTTTCTTGCTTAGAGCTATATCTGCAGCTTCCTATTTCCTCTTTTTAGCCTTGCCTTTTCCTTTAGAGGAAGAGGCAACATTAACACTTTCTGTTCTATCTTGCTTCATTCTCTCCTCTTGGACGCAATGCGAGATAAGCTCATCTAGAGACCAAGTCTCTTTCTGACAATTATAACTCACCTTGAACTGGTTGAAGACAAGAGGGAGAGATATTAAGACCAAATGCACTAATAGATCTTCAGAAAGATCTAACTTAAGTGCTTTCAACTTGGTAGCAATATGGGACATCTCCATAATGTATTCCCTAATGTCTCCTTTCCCTTTATACTTCATTGAGATGAGATTAGCTAAAAGTGTACCAATTTCAGTCTTTTCACTTTTAGCAAATCTGTTCTCAATTTTAGCTAAGAAATCTTTGGCAGTAGCTATATCACTGAACATAGTGCCCCTAAAAGCCTTAGGAATGGCCTTCTTCATGATGATCATAGAAATTCGATTAGACCTCTCCCACCTTTCCTTTTCTCTCTTTTGTTCAGGAGTATTAGTGTCTGTAAGGATGGGAGAGGCTTCCCTAATCACTAGATCTAGGTCCATTACCTCTAAGACTATCAGTAGGTTTTCCTTCCAAGACTTAAAGTTAGAGCCACTCAACATAGGGATGGAATTGAGGGTGGCAGTAATGTTTATAGAAGACATTTTTGAAAAATAAATGCAGCTAAACATAGAATTAGCTCATTTAAAACATAAGATGTCTGATTAATTTATCAAACCCCATCACATGTTTTAGTTAACTCCATCAAGAGTCTTATCTTTGGATAAGAGGTTGACTTGTAATTAAAGATATGGTGTGGTGTGTAACGATTGTTTGTTCAAATTTGAGTCAGTCATGAACCTTCCTCTGGGCCAAATCAATGACTACCTAGAAATCCTAATAGCCAACACATTATTACTCCCACGCAAATAAGTGAAAGTACATTGAGTGTGCACTTTCCCTTGGGCCTGTGAACACCTACCTACTAACACCCATTCAACCTTTTATTATTCACGGATAAGTCCAGTATTCATAAGAGAGCTCACTTTGGCGAGATGCTGCTTCAACCAGGTTACCCTAGAATAATGTACCTTATCAATCAGACTAGATTTTAATTAAACTAAGTAGAGAGTGGGTTAGCTCTGATACGACTTGTTAGATAAATTAATAGGTTTAATTGTAATTAACCCACCTCTAACTTAGGATAGATGTGTACTATTACTCATCTCATCTGAACTTAATACTGATTGGGTACCGATATTAGTAAACCAATTCCGGTATCACATATACTGAGTACTGGTACTGGTGGACCAGTACTGGTATCCATGTGTTATAGGTATGACTTGTATATTCCAACGAGTATCGGTATTAATGTCAAGTATCAATACCCATAGGTCCTAGTTTAGAACTCATGTCAAGATGAGTACTTGTCCAGTACTCATAATGTATCGGTACTTAGAATAAGCACTAAATGAGTACCGGTACTCATAAATAGTACTGATATTTGTTGAACACTGGATGGTAAGCCTATAGTTAACCAATATCGGTACTGAGGATCAATACTGATACTTGTAAGCTACAGGTCCTGGCTTCTTCAAGTCCAGAACTAGAATTGGGACTCATGTATATAGGTACTCATGACAAGTACCAGTATATGCAAGTCCCAGTTTTGGGCTTAAGACCTGGAGCTAAATCTGTAGCTTGTATGTACCAGTACTCATGAAAAGTACCGATACTGGCAACCTACAATCCATACCGGAGCCCAAACTCTATTGTGCCTGTACCGGTACTCATCATGAGTATTGGTACTTGCGACTGTTACAGAAGATGTTATGAGATTTTCTGAGAATATGAAATAGCTAACCTAATCTTTGCTAATCCTAGATGTTACTAACAGATATGTACAGACATAAAAGAAACATATAGCAGCCATTTCACAAGATAGTAGATATGATAAACAAATCTATGATATTTCTATGTAAACATGCATCTGCATATAACATGAACATGGTATCTATTGAGACAAACATATAAAGAAACCTGTATTCATCCTTGCCAGTGAAGATAAGGGCTGCAAGACGTGACAATGATCTTCCAAGATATCCCACCACCACAAACCGGATCAAGAACTGCTTGAGGAAAGAGTTCCCTTTCTTCTTCTATCATTCTATCTCTTGTGCACCTCAGGTCACGATGGGGAAAAACAAGAGGTCTAATTGTGGTTCCCTTGGGTACCATAACCCCAATAATAATTGGTAATTAAAAAGATTAATTGTTGGGTGAATAGCAACTCCGTCCATCAAAAAACCACAATTCACAACTAGAGTTTCTGCACACATGTATAGACATAATCACATCATCTTTTTGCATTTTAGCCTATATGAAACCCATAACCTTATTTGATCACCTTAAGTTATAGAATTTAGATGACAGTCACAACACCTGTTGTCATTTAATTATATCTATATATATATTTACATATACAAGTTCATATTATATTTTAAATTTTAATCGAGCATGATCAAAACACAGACTTCACTTTGAATTTTTAGAATCGATCGAGCATCGATGGTTCTAAACATGATTCTTGATCCGGAACTAATTTAGTCATTTGACTAGCAGAAGGAAATGCATACCGGTCTCTAGTTGGTGCGAAATGGAGGAACGGTAGTAGTTGGAAAGGGGGACGTTAACAAAACAAAACCAAGCTAGGGCGTATCTGTTTAGTAAAGTTTCTTCGTTTCAGGTGCTCTGGATTGATTTCTCACTTTAGAAAAGAAAATATTCCATGCACATGGATTCGGACATATGTATAGTTCATGAGAGAAGCTATGATACTGAGGCTCTCTCCGTCAGCATTACGTGAAAGAAGAAGACAATAATATGGGGCTGAACTGCCTGGTTACATCAGCTCTTCCATGTGGACAAATTTGGGATTTGATGTTAGCAGGCAATTAATTCTCACGTTTGCTTTCGGGCTGCGGGATTCTTTCACCATGGAAAGCTAACGTTCCGTAAGAAACTCTCCTTGCACTTGCATCTATATTACTGGCAAGTAATTTTGAGTAACTAAAGTTGGTCCTTCAGTTGGTTCCGCTTTCCAATCAAGCCCCTTTGGTTTTGCTCCCGAAAAACTTCTTACATGAGTGCAATGGGAAGGCCCCGTCTGGACGTGATACAAAACATTATACGGATGGGTATAGCGTGGAATATGATGAAATAAGGGAAATGATAAAATGATTGATGTATTGATGTGATGTTAGTAGGTATTTATTTAATATTAAAAATATGAGTGGATGATGTAATAGTTATTTATTTAATATTAAAAATAAAAGTAGAAGATATCAATAGATATTTGTTTAATATTAAAAGTAAAAAGTAAAAAGTAAATGTTAATGTGATTTAATGAGAAAAATTTTCAAAAAATTTTAATAAGAATTTCAAGAATGGATATCTATCCACGGACCTCCAGTGTTCGGAACCTAAGGATTAATTTACTTGGAGGGTTAACTCCTCAAAAGGGGAGTTAACTCCCATTTACTTAACTATTTAACCCTACATCTGGTAATACACATTTAGTCACGTTAACACGAGTTTGTTTAACATCAGTTTCAACTAGTGTTAGTTAAATTTGTGTTAAAATCATACATTACTCGTGCTTCTAATAACCTCATATTTCATATTATTAATACCACAACTTAACATAAATTGATGTTAGCATCATTCTACAAGTAAACAAAATATTAAGTTGACACTAACTTTATATTTCTTAACATTACTTTTCTAACCACCTAAGTAAGCTGAACCTAAAAGCCAGAGATGATATTTTGAGAGTACATTCCAATTAGGTGCTCCATGGATTATGCATTAGATGGCACCGCATAGTGAGACCAAAAGGCTGCTGCAGAGGGGGCCTACTGCAAATGGAGGGCTACGATGGGAGAGGGTCGCAGGTGATCGATCAATTGGATGCATGGAAGGATGGCATCGGTGGACAAGTTATTACAAACTATGGGCAAGAGGGTGATGGATGGTGGTGCTACTGTAAAGGGACAGATGCAGCATGCGACGCCATGTGGTGCAGTTGACCGCGTAATGGCTAAGCCGTAGGGGCCATGGGTGGTTGCGGCCCACCAGCCTTAGTGGGTTGACTGTGTTCTTCTTCATTTGCCTCCACTTGTTGGAGCTTTCAAAGTTACAATTGCAATGGAATCCCACTTATGTCCTATCATGTGGTCCATAAACTCTACATCAAGTGCTACTGGATGCCAAGACCTTATGGATCCAACCAGGTTAAGATGGAATATTTAGGTAATCTATAAACACACATTGGGCCTATTGATATCAAAGCTTAGGTGCAGTCTAGTTGATCCAATTGTTACTGAGCTATAGGCTTCACTCTCGAAGCCTAAGCCCAAAAGTCCATGGATCATTCACAATCTGTCCCATCAACAACCCTGCTAATAATACATTGTTAATGATGTGATAATGATTGTTGTAGTATGTTGTGATTTGAAACATCATGAGTGTCATTGTGGTGAGTTGTATGGAATACCAGTCATTACAACCATTATTATTTACTTATCTAATTTTTACTGATTTTATTCCAGGTCGTTCACTAGGAGGCAATTTATTGAATTACATCGCTCTTTGATCTCAAAATTATTCTCTAATTCCAAAAAGAAGCTTTACATCTTATTAAAGAATGAATGAATGTGGACATGGTTTGCCTACTTACTAAGAATTAATTGTAAAGCTTGCAAAAACTAACTATAAACAAGTACCAAACAATTTATCACTATACTTTAAACTGTCTTTACAAGTTATAGTATTAATACTTACATGAAAGTATACAATAGACTAAGATTACATAGTATATTAACTTAACTTACTAGTCTGATATCTATAGTAACACATACAACAGTTTTAGTAACAGACGTAAGCGTCGCTAGATCCCAGAAAACACTATCTACAAACCTAAGGAGGGAAACTGGGGTCTGTAGCGACGGTTATGGTGACATATTATTCTGTTAGTAAATGTATGGGTTTATTTACAAAAATAATTGGTTATACTACATATACATATATATATATATATATATGATTATATTTTTATTGTATTTGTATTTACTTACGTATGTACAACATCTCTCTCTCTTCTCCTTTACACCAATCTTCATCAGATGTTCTTCTGTATTTTCATTCTGTCGTAGTGAGTTTAACACGCTGTGTTGCGAGGCGTATAACAATCGTCATTAACTCTCTTTAATTACTTCAAAATGTGTTTAATTTGCTGGCACGCTTTTCGAGGGATACATAGCACCCAGAGGGTGGGACCAAACCTCTACTAAGCGTGCCATAATTCTCATTAGGCGGCTTAATTACGTTTTTCTTAACTCAGCACAGGGCCTTCTCAGCCCCAAAGACACACGCCTCTCCGGGCCCCCGGCCCCACACAAATCATGTTCAGAATGCTCGTATGTATACTCAGAAGTATCGAATGTACATGTTGTTTCGGGCGCCCCGCGCCCGTGACGACTGAACGATAGAAACACAAATTATGTATATACCGCTGTGCGCGGTTTGTAGCGCACGATGTGGTGCTATTCGAGTGCCACATCTACACTGGAAACCGCGTGCAGCTGTGGGCTGGAAGAGATTTTGGCCCTCAATTCGAGGGCCATAATTTATTTAAAAAATAAAAATAAATTATGGAAAATAAAGTATTTACATAATACTATATAATTGTTCAATTAATTTGAAATTTTAATTAGATTTACTATATAAATAAATTCACCAAAGTGGCCTATTTTTACACATTGATTTTGATGTTTTCTTGGTTAATTGATTATAAATTAGTTAGTGAATGGTCTAATTGACCTCATACAGAGTTAGAATACATACATAAGTATTTTATACACATTTTTATTATATTTTTTCGAATTAATATATGTGTTATTTACATTTAAATAGCAGTTTTAATTGTTCTAATGATAAATTAAGTTAAACTTAATGTAATCAGGTCTAAATATACTTAAATTAGCCTAAATTACTTAAAGTATATTAGTCTTAGTATACAGATTCAATTTAACTTAATTATAATTCTAAATTACTAATTTAACTAATTTAATTTAACTTAGCTATAAACTTAATAAATTCATTATTTATTACTTATAAAGGATTAAATTAAGATAAAAGATTTTATTTACTTATAATCTACATAGACATAGAAATATATATAGTTTTATAGTTTAACTCTCTTAATTATACTACTTACAGCTCTAGTTAGTTTACTAATACATATAAATTAGTTTAATTTATAGATAGTTATATAATTATTATATTTACTGTCTAAACTAGATCTAAAACCTAAATTACAGTATTATATTTACATAGTTAAGTATACAATATATATATGTTTACACTGTCTATTTACATGTGTTGCCTAATATATACCTTATGTCTATATAAGTATACTTAATATACAAAGTAATATATATACGTATATATATATAGGTATATAAATATTTTTATTTCTGGTTCATTTGGGTGTTTCTTTTTAAATTGTTTACTGTTGTTACAAGTTTGAAAGAAGTAGGAGAGAAGGGAAGAGTTAACTAAGGAAAGAGTCATCAATTTAGTTTTCTCTTTTAAAACATGTTTTTTCTTTTACTAGACTAGCTGACAGAATTGGCACAGAAGTTAGATTTCAAGTATTGAAACAAGAAAGTTTGTATACATATGAAATGAAATACAATCTACTGTCAGCTATGATCAAATTATAGTATACAAGGTTTAACACTAGAACCTATCTGTTACAACTAACTATACAGTAGCAACAACAAGACTTCTAGACTCTGCAGCAGCTCAAGTCCCTGTCCAAATGATCTAATTGCTGCTGCAGTTAGTCCATTTGAGAAGAAATGTGAGTTGGAAGAGGAACATGTAGCTGCAAGATGCAGCACTTTGCTTTGTTTACTGGGATCAGAGTCAAACAAATCCAAATTGAAAAGAAAATCAGTCAATCCCAAATCTGACAAGGGTTTAATTTCTCATTAAATCACTAAATATCTCAATTCAAATGCCAAAAACCCTCATCAAAAACTTCATTTCAGATGAAATCCACGAATATCACTGAATTAACTCTTCCTAATGCTATAGATAGCATGAAGGAAGAATCAATTCAATCAATTAAAGCCCATAGATCAAATCCCAGTTTCATGAAACCTTAAGGAGTATTGAGAACTCCTTAGGTTAGGAAATCAACAAACAGCCGTTCAAAACACACTTATGAATGCGAGATCAGACTTCAAATTACCACAGTAATTATCCTTAGATCTGACTTGCATTCAATGCATTCAAGACAGTATCAAATCAGATTTATGTGTGGCTCTTCTGAGATGATTTCTGTCACCAGAAATCCTCTCAAATTCCTTGCCAACAAGGAATTCAAATCAACTTCATTCAATTCGTCAGATCAGGCAGTAAAACCAAAAAGAAAAATCCTTAAAATCCACATTGAGGAGAAATTTGACAAACTGAAAATTTCGACCCAAAATCAAGGGCTTTTGTGACCAAGAGTGAGGTGAGTGGGAAGCCCCTTAAGTGCTTGTTGACGCCAATCTCAGATCTGAGGTTGAAAACCAACCAGATCTGAAATTGGGTCAGAGTGTATGGGTGGAAGATGAGAAGACATATCGTGGAAAATCAGAAATGGATATGACGGTTTGGAGAGGTAGAGAATTTGAAAACATGGATATATGAAATCTTCCCCTCTGATCTGGAATGATCAGAGGAGGTGAGGGGGGGGGGGGGGGGGAATTTAAGCCTAATTCTACTACTACAGCTACTTTATCCTACGGTGAAATTAAACATTAACAATTATATTAATTCTACTCTAAACTACTTAACTACAGTTAAAACTAATATGCAGAATTATAAACCTAATCTAACAGGAAGAATGGGACCTATGGGTCCTTAGCCGGTGGCTAAGGAGGAAGGAGGAAGATGACTCCAGTGGAGGGAAGAGTCTGCTAGTGAGGCTCCAGGGTCGTCCTCAGGTGCTACGAAGTCCTTAGCGATGAGGAGGTCGAGAGAAGGTGATGATTTCACAGCCGGTAGCTATGAAATACTGGAGTGGACGAATGATTGCTAAGAGGTGTAGGAGGGAGCGATCCCTTGCGCGCGACACCACTGAGGTGCTTAAGTAGCATGCTCAGTGGCTGAGATCACCGCGAAGGTGAGGATAATCAAGATGCAACCAGCAGCGAGGATGAGGGGGGAGAGCGCGCGGTGAGCTAAGCACAAAATCTGACCATCAGATGAGATCTAAGGAGAGGGGTGATCGCACGTGCCGAATTGCGCGAAACTTCCATTCGAATCTAACCGCAGATCAAGATCATGAAGAGCAACAGACGGATGAGATTGGCCGTGTTCTTCGCGCGCTACAGTGCGTGTGAAGAGCAGCAGGCTTCTCTTTGAAATAAGGGAAAATTGCAGACAGACCCTTGAACGAAGGGGTAAAAGAATTGCGTGCAGGCCCATAAGTGAAAAGAACTACAACAGGAAGGGCCTTGCAACCTTTCAAAAGGGTCCCTGCGACTTACAAGTAGGTCCAAAGAGGAGTTTTTAAGGGCAAGAGTGTAATGCATGAAGGACCTAAGTGTAAACTACCTATTTCATAACCTAAATGATGTCCAATTGCCTTCAAATTTTTATATGTGCTCAATTGAACATTTAAGACATTGATTATACTTCTGATTTGACCTTTCAAACTTATTTATGTGTTCAATTGATGCATGGATCATCATTTGTACTTTACTTTCAAAATATCTCATTTTGTGACCTAATTATGAAGTTTTAACACAGAGTAAAGGTTTTAGGTCTTTTTCTTTAATTCCCACACTTAACCCTTTTTATCTGTTAATCTGATGTTGTTTTACATAGTGTCTAGCTTAACTTCAACTTTTGAGCCATGATGAGTAGCCACTCATCACCTGCCGTCGTGCTTATTGCTTAACACCTCCTAGTTAATAGGAGTCTCTTCATGTTTCGAAGTAAAAATATTCTTGGTGTATGTACATAAGAAAATCAACAGGTTAGATATTATTACAAAAAGAAGTCATAGAATTGAAGGAGAGAATCAGAATTACCACTTGCCCTATCAAGGAAGAGAATACTTTATTGGTGTTACGACCCAGTTCCCGAATCCCTACAGGACACGAGACCGGACCGACTCGACTGATCCAAAGACCCAGTCGTCCAACGAGAAAGTAACCAAAAAGCAGTAAAATAAACCACATTCACCATGCAAGCAACTAACAGTAACAAAAGTACAGCAGTAAAGAAGTAAACTACTACCGTACACACCACCACAATAGTAGAGAATTTAACAGGTACAAGAATATAAAGTTTACAATAAAAGAGTAAAGAAATGTAACAAAGTTACTCACTATAACAGGAAATGGAGTACAAGAAAAAGGTACAACTACTGGGCTCTACTGGGCCCAGCACCCTCTGCAGCCGTAGGTTCTGGCTCTCAACACCTGGACCTGAAAAAGGTACGAGTACAAAACGTCAGCGAACGTTGAGTAGAGTGGCAACCAGCTAACTAAACAATAAAAGTGGACAAGTAGCTATTGTTTTTCAATTTCTTTGTTTAACTAATTATTCTTTCTTTTATCACTTGGTTTATTTATCAGGTCTTTTTCTTGATCTCGAATGTTCCTCATGGGAACGATTTTGATTGCAGTCTTTTCCGAAGAGTAGAAGTAACACGTGGTGCTTTGCTAGCTGGGAGAGTCTCCCGTGGTGGTCCTACACTCAGTCAACCACCCCAAGATCACTAACAAACGTAACGGTGACCACGGGACGCTTGATAAATGCACGGGTAGCTAGCTCACACTGACATGCGGTCAGTCATTTCCATTAACGGGTGTGCCCAAAGCACAGCACGGAACCAGTATAGGGCATAGCCCTCTCAGTAACAGGGGTCTAGCCCCTAAGAACCAAATAGGGGTCTCGCCCCTCTACAGTCCATGCACCCTCACTTGACTACCCTGGTTTGCCCAGTGGGCCTAACAAGTCAGTGTAGGGCGGCTAGCTGAACCCCGGGCCCTGTGGGGTGGCTAGCTCTCTCCCTACACTAGTAGCTCTCCCCGGTACAGTGTACACGAGGGCCGAAAAGTCGGTACAGAGTGGCCAATTATTACCCTGGGTCCCAACCCTAGGGCGGCTAGCTCTGCTCTGCACTAAACAAGGGGATAGTCGCTCTCCTTGGTACTCCATACTCAAGGGCCAACTCACTTCCCCATTCTCATTTCCAGTTCCATTCCATTTATTTCCAGGAGCTCTACTCCTAATTCCCCGTAGGGTTCATGCTCATGTTTTTCAGCCCAAGCCATGCTAGGTTTCATCATTTCTATTTCCATTTCTCAGGTTCTACACAGGTAGCATGTAACTTTTCTATTCACATTTTAGGTTTATTTGCAAGTAGCTCGTGTTTCCAACATTCAATAATTCATATACAGGTAGCTTGTATTTTATTGTAAACAACAGGAATTTACATGCAACAGTCGCTAACAACAGTACTTTACATTTCACAAGAAGCTGTTATCCATTTACAGGCAATTGTTATTATTAGGCTTACTCATCCAAGAATGCAATTCATACATTCCATACAGCTATTCCAATGTTTCTAGTCCTAGGATTCATGCCATACCATAGGATCTATCATTCCTTCCAAATATACATTCATGTTGGTAATTAAACTAGGGGAAAGCCACTCTACTAGTAAACCCAGGAGTAATGGGGGCTTGATCGGCAGGTCCATGTGCTTCAGAAAACCCCAAATCCACTACAGAACGAGGTCCTATCAAAAGGATCAAACATCCAAGACTACTCAGAACAGGATAGAGGTATTCCAATAAGTAGAGAAACTTAAACGGAGAACAACAAAATCTTAATTACAGAAATCAGACCTCAAACGGACCCTAAACGGGTCAAAACAGAAAATTCTGACTCATATCAGACGTCTGGAACACCTTCCAGACATCTTAAAAGAAGTCCAGAATCATACCTCGACTCTACGCTACTCCTCAGACGTCTAGGGACTCTACTGAACCATCCGGACCTAGTTCCAGACGTCCGACCACCTCTTCGGATGTCTGGAGACGCTTCCCGCCCTTTGGTGCCTCGCCTAGATGTCTGAACTGCGTGGGAGGGCGTGTCCTGTGCCTTCCCAAAGTGAATCCTGCATGCGCGACGCAAAATCTACTCAAAATGGCACGGAACAGTGCCTCGACTGAACGGCCTGCATGGCCGTATCCGCAAAGAAGGTGTGGGACGCGGAACATACCTCTCAGTCATCTGGAGCTTCTTCCAGACGTCGTCTACGTCGTCTGGACGTCGGTCCAGATGTTTGATTTTGGGAAAATCCCAGAACCAGGGACTGCCCTCACCTTCTCGCGCTGCGCGCGGTTGCGTCGCGCCCGCTTGATCGCTGCTCTGGCTGCAACAGTGTTGGGGAGGACCTCCTCGATGCAACTCTCCGCCTCACACACATGCTGACCGACTGTGCGCTCTCCGGCGAACTCCCTCATGAGCCCGTGTGCTCTCCTTTCTTCCCCTCGTTGCTCCTCTCCACCGCTTTGCTCGACTGCACCCGTTGCTCTCGCTCTCGCTCTCGCTGGAGGAAGGAGAAGGTGGCTGGAAGTGGGGTGGTGAACGAGGGAGAGGAGAGGGGCTTAAGTAGGCGCGAGTTAGAGTTTCATCGGCGGGCGGAGAGCGAAGGAATGCGGCTACGTACTGTCTGCGCGCGGTGCACGCGTAGACTCGAGGACGTACGCACAAAAAATTTGATTTCCAGATGTCTGGGAAGGCGTTCAGACATCTTAAAGTGTTTTAACAGTACGGGTCTTAATAACATAACAAATTCAAAGGAAGTTTCGTCCCCAAAACTTGCACTAGCTAGGGTGTTGAAAAAGAATAATATACGCATAACAAACTCAAGGTGGACCGAAGCCAGTCCGAAAAGACGTACCCTCAAAGAGCTCTGGGTACCGCTCTCGCATCACCGCCTCAGGTTTTCAGGTAGCCTCCTCGTATCGCTGGCTCCTCCACAAGACCTTCCCCAGGGGTACATGCTTCCGTCTCAGACTCCGGACGGCTCTATCTAATATCTGCACTGGCCGCTCGGGTTAGGTCAGGTCGTCACCCACCTCGACGCTCTCGTGGCTCAGAACATGACTGGGATCGACGACATACTTCCTGAGGTTGGACACGTGGAACACATCGTGCACACCAGAAAGCTAGGGAGGAAGGGCAAGCCTGTAAGCAACGGGTCCAATCCGCTCCAGGACCTCAAAGGGTCCCATGAACCTCGGCGCGAGCTTCCCTTTCACCCCAAAATGCTGCAGGCCCTTCATGGGCGAAACGCAAAGGAAGATGTGATCCCCAACCTCAAACTGCACCTCTCTGTGTTTCCGATCTGCATAGCTCTTCTACCTACTCCTAATAATGCGGAGTCGCCTGTGAATTTGCTCGATCACTTCCTGACTCTGCTGGATCAGCCTGGGGCCAACCTCCTACTTGGTCCCCACCTCAACCCAACTCAAGGGTGAAGTACACCTCCGTCCGTAAAAAGCCTCGTAGGGTGCCATGCCGATGCTCGAGTGATAGCTGTTATTATATGCAAACTCCGCTAGGGGCAAGTGCTCCTCCTAAGAGCCCCTCCAGTCTAGTACACAAGCACGCAAAAGGTCCTCAAGCATCTGTATCGTGCGCTCTGACTGTCTGTCTGTCTGGGGGTGGTATGCTGTATTGAACCTCAACCGTATCCCCAAGGCCTGCTGAAACTCAGCCCAAAACTGGGACGTAAAGTGGGCATCCCGGTCGGATACAATCTCCCGTGGAACTCCGTGCAGACGTAGCACATCGTGGATATACCTCCCTGCCAAGTGTGTTGGTCCCAAAGTGACTCGGATCAACAAGAAATGCACCGTCTTCGTCAATCTGTCTACGATCACCCAGACTGCGTCGTGTCCTCGCTGGGTAATGGGCAAGCCCACCACCAAGTCCATGGTGATGCTCTCCCACTTCCACTCGGGCACTGGAAGTGGCTGCAACAGCCTGCAAGCCTCTGATGCTCGGCCTTCACCTGCTGACAACTAAACATTGCTGTACAAATTCACCTACATCCCGCTTCATTCCCCTCCACCAAAAGTCGCATCTCAGATCATGATACATCTTTGTGTTCCCGGGATGTATGGTGAACTGGAACCGTGTGCCTCAGTCAGGAGCTCTCTCAACAGCTCCTCGTCCCTAGGAACACACAAACTCCCCCTCATGCGCAGCACCTCGTATGTAAAGGAGAAGTCTCCAGGGTCCCCTGACAGTACTCTATCACGTAACGATTGTAGGTACGGATCGGCCATCTGTCTTGTGATGATGCGGTCTATCACCTCTGGCCTCGTCTGTCGTGACACAGTCACTGCCCAACAGTGCCCCAGTAACTCTAAGGGTCGCCAACTGTGCATCTCCTCCATGAGTCTCCAACTCTACGCCTGCAAACTTGCCAAGTGGGCGGGCGCCTTCCAGCTCAAGGCGTCAGCCACCACGTTGGCCTTCCCCGGATGGTAGGAAATGCTGCAGTCATAGTCCTTCAAGAGCTCTAACCAATGTCTCTATCTCATGTTGAGCTCCTTCTGATCAAACAAGTATTTGAGGCTCTTATGATCTGTGAAAATCTCAAAAGTCTCACCATACAAGTAGTGCCTCCAAGTCTTCAGCGCGAAGACGACAGCTGCCAGCTCCAGGTCGTGGGTAGGGTAGCTATGCTCATGGGGCTTCAGTTGCCGCGAAGTGTAAGCGACAACGTGACCCCTCTACATGAGCACACCCCCTAACCCTTGCAAAGAGGCGTCCGTGTACACAACGAATCCGGCACTACTGTCTGGGATGGTAAGCACAGGAGTTGAAGTCAGCCTCTCCTTCAGCTCCTGATAACACGTCTCACAAGCATCTGTCCAAGAAAAGGGCACGTCCTTCCAGGTCAACTGTGTCATAGGACGTGAAACTTGTGAGAAACCCCTGATAAACCGCCTTTATTAGCCTGCCAGTCCCAAGAAACTGCGGATCTCTATCACTGTACGCGGTCTCTCCCACCTGAGCACTGCCTCAACCTTGGCTGGGTCCACAGCCAAGCCATCCCCGGAGATCACATGACCCAAGAAGGTCACCTCCCTCAACCAGAACTCGCACTTGCTGTATTTGGCGTACAACCTACGTTGTCTCAGTGTGTCCAACACCATTCACAAATGTTGTCTGTGCTGCGCCTGATCTCAAGAGTAGATGAGCACATCATCAATAAATACCACCACGAACTGATCCAGATACGGTCTGAACACTCGGTTCATCAAATCCATCAAGGCAGCAGGGGCGTTGGTCAACCCAAACGGCATGACCAAAAACTCGTAGTGTCCGTACCGGGTGCGGAAAGCTGTTTTGGAGACGTCTGTCTCCTTGATCCTCAATTGGTGGTAACCATACCTCAAGTCTATCTTGGAGAATACCATGGCACCTCGCAACTGGTCAAACAAGTCATCAATCCTTGGCAGCGGATACCTGTTCTTGATGGTGACCCTATTCAGCTGTCTGTAGTCCACACAAAGGCATAGGGTACCATCCTTCTTCTTCACAAACAATACCGGGGCTCCCCATGGAGACGCACTGGGCCTCACAAAGCCCTTCTCCAGAAGGTTTTGCAACTGGGTCTTGAGCTCTCGCAGCTCAAGGGGTGCCATCCTGTAAGGTGCTGTGGAAATGGAGCTGGTCCCCGGTACCAGTGAGATCTCAAACTTGATTTCACGCTCAGGCAGTAGTCCTGGCAACTCGTCTGGGAACACGTCGAGGTACTCTCTGACCACCGGGATACTCTGAAAGTCTGCCACAGGGCTGGGCTCCGCCACCACACAAGCCAAGAAGCCCTCACACCCCTGGCCCAAAAGTCTCGCTGCACGAAGTGTAGAAATGCACCTGAAGCCTTCATCCACTGGCTATCCGTGAAACTCGAAAGAAAGCAACTCCAGTATGGAGAAGATGATCTTCCTCTCAAAACAGTCCACCAAGGCATGGTAAGCGGACATCCAGTCCATCCCCAGAATCATGCCAAAGTCCTCCATCTGTATCATAATTAGATCAGTAGGGAGGCTGTGTCCCCCAACACTGACCTCACAACCGGTGTAAACCTCCTCAGCTACAAATAGCTGACCACCCAGACCTCTGATCACAAATAGATCCTCTAACAACACACAGTCCTGCTCCATACTGACAGCAAAACTGGCAGCGACAAACAGGTGCGTGGTGTCGGAATCAAAAAGTGTGTAAACTAGTCTGCCGAAAACTGTAATCATATCTGCCACCACTGATCCTGAAGCTCTGGCATCTCTGTGTGTCAGGGTGTTGATACGCCCCTCAACCCTAGGTGTGGACGAAGTAGCCGCACTCTGCGTCGGACGGGTAACCGCTGGCTGGTACCCTCCCCGCGACTGCTATTCTCCCCCACACGCCTGGGAACCTCAGCCTCCTACTCGTCCTCCAGTGCTCGATGCGGGGAGCATCTGTTGACCTCCAGCCCTAGACGGGAAGTCCCTCCTGATGTGGCTCGGCTGGCCACACTGGTAGCAAAGGGGAACTCGACTCCCGCCCTCAATAGGTCCCTGCTGATGACTGGGCGGGGGTCCGGTGCTGGCAGCTGGGCCCTGTTGGGGGCCCCCAAAGGCCACTGACGGCCCCGCAAAACATGACGGCTCTCCTGCGGGTGCCACGTGCCTCCTCTCTCGTCGGCCCTATGAGTAGTCTGGCTGGTAGGGCCTCTTCCGCCCGCAGTCAGTGTCACATGCGGACGGGTTGGTCTCCTCATATGTCATAGCTACCTCCACCACCCTCGAGAACGTAGGCAGCTTCAGGGGTTTGACATACCCCCGAATAACAGGCCGAAGCCCCTCGATGAACCTCCAAAGGCGCTCCTCCTCGGTAGCCACAGTTGTCACGGCGAAATGAGACAGCTCCAGGAAACACATGCGGTACGCACTCACGGTCATCGTCCCCTGGTGGAGAGTGTGGAACTCTCGCCTCCTCTGGTCCTGCCACGTCTAGGGAAAGTACTTCTCGCAGAAGAGGGTGAAAAACTGGTCTCAAGCCAGCTCGACCCTCTCTTGACCTCTGACTGCCCTCCACCACCTTTATGCCACGCTCTCCAGCTGGTACGTGGCAAAGGCCACGCGGCACTCCACAGGGGGGCGAAGGGTGTCAAACACCTTCTCGATCTACTCGAGCCAGTCCTCTGCCTCAGTCGGGTCCTCATCCCCCTTGAAGGAGGAGGGGCTTCAGCTTCCGGAACTATCCGAAAAGCTCGTAATGGCGCTGAAGTGGGGAAACTGGTATGCCTCCAAGTAAGGAGGGCTCGTGCTTGGAAGTGTCGGAGGAAGGTGGGGGTAGTGGAGGGCCACCCCCTCTCCCATGTCTAGCGCTGGGTCTATCTCGTGGTCCCATAGAGGACTCCCCTTCCGCAGCCCCAGGGAGAGGCGCTCGTGGAGGCATGTAAAGCTCCTCTCGTACGATCTCCCGTATCAGCTGGGCGAGGTCTTAGGCCTGAATGCTTGGAAGTAGTGGCTAGTCTACTGCGGCGTCGGGCTCAACTTACTCGCCCCTCCGACCTCGTCCTTGGCCGCGTCCGCGGCTCGCCTCACTGACCCACGTCGTGCCATCTTCTGCAAGGAGGCGCGAACACAGAACAGAAAAGACATCAATTCTAACCGACATTCAACGAAAGAACCCTAGAACAGATGTCAAAAGGTACGCTGTGGTGGTTACTCTAGCTACGAGCACATGAATTGGTTATTTTCTGGCTAGTTGGTTCACTTCTCGAGATGACTTTACTCTGATACCATCTTGTTACGACCCGATTCCCGAATCCCGACAGGACACGAGACCAGACCGACTTGACTGATCCCAAGACCCAGTCGTCCAACGAGAAAGTAACCAAAAAGCAGTAAAATATACCACATTCACCATGCAAGAAACTAACAGTAACAAAAGTAAAGCAGTAAAGAAGTAAACTACTGCAGTACACACCACTACAACAGTAGAGAATTTAATAGGTACAGGAATATAAAGTTCACAATAAAAGAGTACAGAAATGTAACAAAGTTACTCACTACAGCAAGAAACGGAGTACAACAAAAAGGTACAACTACTGGGCACTACTGGGCCCAGCACCCTCTGCAGCCGTAGGCTCTGGCTACTCAACACCTAGACCTGAAAAAGGTTACGAGTACAAAACGTCAGCGAACGCTGAGTAGAGCGGCTACCAGCTAACTAAACAATAAAAGTGGACAGGTAGCTATTGTTTTTCAATTTCTTTCTTTAACTAATTATTCTTTCTTTCATCACTCGGTTTATTTATCAGGTCCTTTTCTTGATCTCGAATGTTCCTCGTGCGAACGATTTTGATTGCAGTCTTTTCCGAAGAGTAGAAGTAGCACGTGGTGCTCTGCTAGCCGGGAGAGTCTCCCGTGGTGGTCCTACACTCAGTCAACCACCCCAAGGTCACTGACAAACGTAATGGTGACTACGGCACGTGTGATAAACGCACGGGTAGCTACCCCACACTGGCACGCGGTCAGTCGTTTCCGTTAACAGGTGCGCCCAAAGCACAGCACTGAACCAGTATAGGGCATAGCCCTCTCAGTAACAGGGGTCTAGCCCTAAGAACCAAATAGGGGTCTTGCCCCCCTACAGTCCATGCACCCTCGCTTGACTACCCTGGTTTGCCCAGTGGGCCTAACAAGTCAGTGTAGGGCGGCTAGCTGAACCCCGGGCCCTATGGGGTGGCTAGCTCTCTCCATACACTAGTAGCTCTCCCCAGTACAATGTACATGAGGGTCGAAAAGTCGGTACAGAGTGGCCAATTATTACCCTGGGTCCCAACCCTAGGGCGGCTAGCTCCGCTCTACACTAAACAGGGGGACAATCGCTCTCCTTGGTACTCCATACTCAAGGGCCAGCTCACTTCCCCATTCTCATTTCTAGTTCCATTCCATTTATTTCCAGGAGCTCTACTCCTAATTCCCCGTAGGGTTCATGCTCATGTTTCTCAGCCTAAGCCATGCTAGGTTTCATCATTTCTATTTTAATTTCTCAAGTTCTTCACAGGTAGCATGTAACTTTTCTATTCACATTTCAGGTTTATTTGCAAGTAGCTCGTGTTTCCAACATTCAATAATTCATATACAGGCAGCTCGTATTTTATTGTAAACAACAGGAATTTACATGCAACAGTCGCTAACAACAGTACTTTACATTTCACAGGCAGCTGTTATCCATTTAGAGGCAATTGTTATTATTCCGTTTACTCATCCAAGACTGTAATTCATATATTCCATACAGCTATTCCAGTGTTTCTAGTCCTAGGATTCATGCCATACCCTAGGATCTATCATTCCTTCCAAATATGCATTCATGTTGGTAATTAAACTAGGGGAAAGCCACTCTACTAGTTAACCCAGGAGTAATGGGGGCTTGATCGGCAGGTCCACATGCTTCAGCAAGCCCCAAATCCACAACAGAACGATGTCCTATCATAAGGATCAAACATCTAAGACCACTCAGAACAGGATAGAGGTATTCCAATAAGTAGAGAAACTTAAACGGAGAACAACGGAATCTTAATTACAGAAATCAGACCTTAAACAGACCCTAAATGGGTCAAAACAGAAAATTCTGACTCATATCATATGTCTGAAACACCTTCCAGACATCTTAAAAGAAGTCTAGAATCATACCTCGACTCTGCGCTACTTCTCAGACGTCCAGGGACTCTGCTGAACCATCTGGACCTAGTTCTAGATGTCTGACCACCTCTTTGGATGTCTGGAGACACTTCCCACCATCTGGTGCCTCGCCCAAACATCTAAACTGCGTGGGAGGGCGTGTCCCGAGCCTTCCCAAAGCGAATCCTGCATGTGCGACGCAAAATCTGCTCAAAATGGCACGGAACAGTGCCTTGGCGGAATGGCCTACATGGCCGTATCCGCAAAGAAGGTGTGGGATGCGGAACGTACCTCTCAGTCATCTGGAGCTTCTTCCAGGCGTCGCCTACATCTTCTGGACGTCAGTCCAGACGTCTGATTCTGGGAAAATCCCAGAACCAAAGACTGCCCTCACCTTCTCGCGCTGCGCGTGGCCACGCCGCGCATGCTCAACCGCTGCTCTGGCTGCAACAGTGTCGGGAAGGACCTCCCCGACGCAACTCTCTGCCTCGCGCATGCGCCGACCGGCCGTGTGCTCTCCGGCGAACTCCCTCACGAGCTCGCGCACTCTCCTTTCTTCCCCTCACTGCTCCTCCTCTCTGCCGCTTTGCTTGACTGCACCTGCTGCTCTCGCTCTCGCTAGAGGAAGGAGAAGGTGGATGGAAGTGGGGTGGTGAATGAGGGAGAGGAGAGGGGCTTAGGTAGGCGCAGGTTAGGGTTTCATCGGCGAGCAGAGAGAGAAGGAATGCGGCTGCGTACTGTCTGCGCGCAGCATGCATGCAGACTCGAGGACGTACGCGCAAAAAATTTGATTTCCAGACGTCTAGGAGGGCATCCAGACGTCTGACCCAAGTCCCAGACGTCTTAAAGTGTTTTAACTATACGGGTCTTAATAATTGGATACAAGATAATTAGATAAGATTTGTAAAAGTAAATATTAAATATTTTCTAATTGAGTTGAATTAAGTTAAACCAGGATTAAATCAAAAAAATTGAAATCCTAGGCTAAGCCTCTTTGTAGTGAGTCAAGCTTAATGATACTATTTGTGAACTCGATTAAATACTCAACAACTTGAATGATGGCATCTACTTAGATTAATGGTATACGCCTCCATTGCATCTATAAGTAGTTTAGCTTAATACCCCTAAAGAAATGGAGTAAAGCAAACATGAAGGCAAATGTATCAATCTAGTGCATAACGTGTTCATCAATTAGATGTACCACTTTCTTTGTAGTCTCCAAGAATGTTGAAGCATCAACTTTCAACGAGGAAATCAATTTGCTTAATAAAACATATAGAAATTCCCAAGAATTGGAGTAAAAAATTGCTACATCCATAGGGCGAGATTTATATGTGTAAGAAGCAAGGGCATCCATATGTTGATACTAGCCTAGATGAGACTATTTATAGTTCCATTATAAGTGTCACCAACAACATCTAAAGAACTCCTTTCAAAAGAGGCTATTAGGTTCTACGCATGTTCAATTGTTTCACCTGCATCAGGAGGAAGATTCTCATATAGCATAGATAATATAAACTGTATTTTATAAAAATCAAGATGATGGTTATCTAAATAAAATGTTGAAAACTAATTTATGTTCTCCATCCAAAGTAAAACCATACTGCTTTAGCAAGTTGACATTGGTAGGAAAGATGATCGATCAACTAATTCCAAGCAATCCCCACAAAATAGGCAAAAGCAATGATTATTTGCAGATAGTTCTTTAAGAAATCCACCCAAGGATACAGTGTTCATTAATAATTTCCATAGAAATAACTTGAATCGAAGTGGTAATTTGAGACTCCATAGCTTCTTAATCATTTTAATTAGTTGTAGTGCTCATGATAATAGAAGAGTCTCAAAAATCATTTTAAAAGAGGTTTGTTGGTAGATTTAATAAAAAAATGCACCTTTCTTGTATGGTTTCCAAAATGCTCTTGTTAAGGCATCTCTCTAACCAATAATTGTAGCTGCAATTTGTTCTACGAACAATTTATTTATAAGCTCAAAGTCCTAAGTTCTATCACTTTGATCAATATGAGCATCAACCATAGTCATAAGAGAAATAGAGGAATTTTTCACTAAAATGTCGTAATCAACAAAATGAATCAATTATCTCTCCATATATTAATAGTTTTGACATTACCTACCTTCCATAAACAACCCTTAAACAATAGATGTCTAATATAAAACTAATCCTACTATATGATAAGATTGACATTCAGTAACCCAACTTTAGGAAAACAAAATCTCTTGATTAATTTAAATAAAAGAGAATCTTAACTTTGAATAATTTGTCAACCTTACTTTGCAATATTATCCAAAAGCATCTTCCACGTTCAGGGCTGCCAAGTTGTTTCAATAAGGTGATTTTGTATTAGGAGATGGTATGCAACTTCTTTTCACCAAGAGATTCTCCCCACTAGAATTTCCTCATTATGCCACCAATTTTATCACACATTTTCTAAGAAATTACAAGTAGAGATGCAATATATAGGAATAAAGGATAGAGTAGCTTTAATAAGGGTAGTAATTATAGCAATTTGTAATAGTGTGCTATGTTTTCATCCTTGCAAAACTTTCTCACTTTAGATAATAATTTAGACAAAGTTAATCTTTTATACCTCTTGTTGTGAAAGGAACTACTAGAGGGGAGTAATACTACTCCCTTTATAGACTCCAAAGTAGATTTAAAACTCACTTTCAAAGATATGTAAACTTTATATCATCAAAGTGAAGCATATATACAATGTCAACATCTCCAATCACAATGCATCATGTCACAAGATATCCAAAATGTACAATGACTAAAGTATAGTAACACTAAGGTATTGTTTGGTAAGGAAAATTATTAGGAGGAATAAAAATTAAAAGTAGGAAGAAATGAATGAATTAAAGGGTTTTATTCCACCTGAGTATATATTTAGTTGGGTTTGTTGCCTTGTAAAAGGAATTAAGGAGTTTTATTCCACTCAGAGTGTTTGTTTGATGAATAAGTTAGTGGAATAAGAAAATAATTAATTAAAAAGAATAAGCAGGTGGAATTAACAAGTAGAATTAGATAATTACATAGAGGGGCAGCATTGCCTAATTCCATAATTATACCCTTGATTTTGGCACACGAATTTAACATTAATTCTGCCCTCAATTATGCATTTGGCACCTCCAATTTTTGAATCGTGCGATTCAAAAATTGGAGATGCCAAATGCATAATTGAGGGCAGAATTAATGTTAAATTCATGTACCAAACACCCCTAAGAGTTTAGAATGGTCCTCTTCCCAAGTCAGTCCACTATCTAAGGTTGTCTCACCTTGATTTAAATTTCTTATAACCTCCAATCATAAATCCATCGTAATTGAGAGTACTTGTGAGGGTAACCCTACTCTTTACAATAATTGGTCCATGACTGTTACGACCCGATTCCCGAATCCCTACGAGACACGAGAATCGGACCGACTCGACTGATCCCAAGACCCAGTCGTCCAACGAGAAAGTAACCAAAAAGCAGTAAAATAGACCACATTCACCATGCAAGTAACTAACAGTAACAAAAATACAGCAGTAAAGAAAAGAACTACTACAGTACACACCACCACAATAGTAGAGAATTAAAAATAGGTACAGAAACATGAAGTTTATAATAAAAGAGTACAAAGGTGAACAGAATACTCACTACTACAGGAAACGGGTACAATAAAAGTACAACTACTGGGCCCTACTAGGCCCAGCACCCTCCGCAGCCGTAGGTTCTGGCTGCTCAACACCTGGTCCTGAAAAGATGACAAAGGTGACACGTTAGCGAAACGCTGAGTAGAGTGGCAACCAGCTAGCTAAGAAAACAGTAAAGGTAAACAAGTAGCTGTTGTTTTAATTTCTTTCTTTATTTTACTCTTTCTTGGTTTATTGCTCAGGTCTTTCTCTTGATCTCAAATGTTCCTCGTGGGAACGAACTTGATTGCAGTCTTTTCCGAAAAGTAGAAGTAGCAAGTGGTGCTCTCCTGGCCGGGAGAGTCCCCCATGGTGGTCCTACCCTCAGTCAACCACCCCAAGGTCGCTGACAGACGTAACGGTGACTACGGCAAGCGTGATAAATGCACGAGTAGCTACCCTACACTGGCACGCTGTCAGTCGTTTCCGTTAACGAGTGCACCCAAAGCACAGAACGGAACCAGTATAGGGCAGAGCCCTCTCAGTAACAGGGGTTTAGCCCCTCCACAATAACAAAACAGGGGTCTTGCCCCTCCACACTCCGCGCACCCTTGCCTGACCACCCTAGTTTGTCCAGTGGGCCTAATAAGTCGGTGTAGGACGGCTAACTGAACCCCGGGGCCCGTGGGGTGGCTAGCTCCCTTCCTACACTAGTAGCTCTCTTCGGTACGGTGTACGCGAGAGCCAAAAGTCGATACAAAGTGGCCAGACCTAACCCCAAGTCCCTAGGGCGGCTGGCTCCCCTCTGCATTAAGAGGTAACATGTGCTTCCCTTGGTAGTACGTACCCAAGAGACAACAAACTTTCCCATTCACTTTTCCAGTTCCATTCCATCTATTTCCAAGAGTTCTACTCCTAATTCCCCATAGGGTTCATGCTCATGTTTCTTAGGCCAAGTCATACTAGGTTTCATCATTTCAAGTTTATTCGCATATAGTATGGGTTTCCAACATTCAACCTCTTTTCCTTTCCAATTTATATACAAGCAGCTCGTATTTAATTTCAACCAACAGAAATTAAATGTAATAGTTACTAGCAACAGTAATCTACATTTCACAGGCAGCTGTTATCCAATTACAGGCAATTATCATTATTCTATCTACTTATCCAAGACTGCAATTCAGACATTCAAGACATTCGTTTCAGTGTTTCTATTCCTAGGATTCATGCCACACCCTAGGATCTATCATTCAATCTAGTTTTCAGGTCCTAGGATTCATGCCATACCCTAGGATCTATCATTTATTTCAGATATGCATTAATGTTTGTAATTAACTAAGGGAAGCCACTCTACCTGCAAAATCAGGAGTAATGGGGTCGTCATCGGCAGGTCCACGTGCCTCCGCAACCTCCAAAACCACAACAGAACGAGGTTTTAACACAAGGATCAATCACAAGGAACCGCTCAGAACAGGATAAAAGTATTTCAAACAAGTAGAAAAACTTATTCTGAGAAGAATGGAATCTTAAACACGGAAATCGGACCTCGAACGGATCCTAAACGGGTCAAAAATGACAACTCTGACCTAAACCAGACGTCTCGAACATCTTCCAGACGTCTTAAAAAGGGGTCCAGGTCATACCTCACTCTGCGCTGCTCCTTAGACATCCAGAGGTCCTGCTGAACCATCTGGACCCAGTTCCAGATGTCCGACCACCTCTCTGGATGTTTGGAGACGCTCTCCGACGTCTGGTGCCTTGCCCAGATGTCTGAACTGCGTGGGAGGGTGTGTTCCCATGCCTTCCCGAAACGAATCCTGCACGCGCGATGAAAACTCCCTCAACACGACATGTCTCAGAATTTCGGCAGAATGGCCTGCATGGCCGTATCGGCAAAAGGAGGTATAGGAGGAATTACGTACCTCTCAGTCGTCCTGAGCTCCCTCCAGACGTTGCCTACGTCGTCTAGATGTAGGTCCAGACGTCTGATTTTGGGAAAAATTCCCAGAATCAGAACCTCCTTCATCTTCTTCCCTCTGCGCACAGCCGTGTTGTGCTCGTTTGCCCGCTACCCGAGCTGCAGCAGCACCGGGGGAACCTCCCCAACACAACGCTCCTCCGCGTGCACGCCGGCTGACCTTGAACTGCTCCAGCGAGCTCTCTCTCTCTCACGATTCACGCACCCTCTTCTCTTCCTCTCGCTGCACCTCTCCTCTCCGCCATTGCACCTGGCAGCAGCTGCCGCGCTCGCTCTCGCTCTGGGAAAGGAGGGGACGGATGGATGTGGTTGACGTGAGGGAGAGGAGGATATATGTAGTCACGGGGAGAGGGGGGGGAAGGTGCTGCAGGTCGGTGGGGGAAGAAGAAAGAGAAGGGGGGGCGGAATTTCAGCCTGCATGCGGCACTCCCGCAAACTCGCGATCGTACACACTCAAAAATTAATTTCTAGACATCTGGAAAGGCGTCCAAACATCTGACCAGACATCTAGACCAACTCCCAGACGTCTTAAAGTGTTTTGATGTCACGGGTCTTAACAACATAACAAACTCAAAGGAAGTTTCGTCCCCAAAACTTGCACTAACTAGGGTGCGGAAAAGAACAACATACGCATAACAAACTCAAAGAGGACCGAAGCCGGCCCGAAAAGACGTATCCTCAAAGAGCTTTAGGTACCGTTCTCGCATCGTCGCCTCAGGCACCCTGGTAGCCTCCTCGTACCGCTGGCTCCTCCACCTGACCTTCACCAGGGGTACTTGTTTCCTTCTTAGACTCCAGACAACTCTGTCGAGAATCTGCACTGGCCGCTCGGGGTAGGTTAGGTCGTTACCCACCTCGACGCTCTCGTGGCTCAGAATGTGACTGGGATCGGCGACGTACTTCCTGAGGTTGGACACATGGAACACGTCATGCACACCAGAAAGCTGGGGAGGAAGGGCAAGCCTATAAGCAACGGTCCAACCCGCTCCAGGACCTCAAAGGGACCCACCAACCTCAGTGCGAGCTTCCCTCTCACCCCAAACCGCTGCAGGCCCTTCATGGGAGAAACGCGAAGGAAGACGTGGTTCCTAACCTCAAACTGCACCTCTCTGCGTTTCTAATCTACATAGCTCTTCTGTCTGCTCCTGACAGTGCGGAGTCGCTTGTGAATCTGCTCGATCACCTCCTGACTCTGCCGGATCAGCCTAGGGCCAACCTCCCACTTGGTCCCCACCTCAACGCAACTCAAGGGTGCCGCACACCTCCGTCCGTACAGAGCCTTGTAGGGTGCCATGCCGATGCTCAAGTGATAGCTGTTATTATAAGCAAACTCCATAAGGGGCAAGTACTCCTCCCAAGAGCCCCTCCAATCCATTATACAAGCACGCAAAAGGTCCTCAAGTGTCTGTATCGTGCACTCAAACTGTCCCTCTGTCTGGGGGTGGTATGCCATACCGAACCTCAATCGTGTCCCCAAGGCCTGCTGGAACTCAGCCCAAAACTAGGACGTAAAATGGGTATCCCGGTCAGATACGATCTCCTGCGGAACTCCGTGTAGACGTACCACGTCGCAGATATACCTCTTTGCCAACTGTGCTGGTCCCAAGGTGACCCAGATCGGCAAGAAACGTGCCGTCTTCGTCAATCTGTCATCGATCACCGAGACTGTGTCGTGTCCTCGTTGGGTAACGGGCAAGCCCACCACCAAGTCCATGGTGATGCTCTCCCACTTCCACTCTGGCACTGGAAGTGGCTGCAACGGCCCTGCAGGCCTCTGATGCTCGACCTTCACCTGCTGGCATACTAAACATTACTGTATGAATTCACCTACATCCCGCTTCATTCCCCTCCACCAAAAGTCGCGTCTCAATTCATGGTACATCTTTGTGTTTCCAAGATGTATGGTAAACCTGGAATCGTGTGCCTCAATCAGGAGCTCTCTCAACAGCTCCTCGTCCCTGGGAACGCACAAACGTCCCCTCATGCGCAGTAGCTCGTCTGTAAAGGAGAAGTCCCTAGGGTCTCCTGATAGCACTCCGTCACGCAATGACTGCAACTACGGGTCGGCCATCTGTCCAGTGATGATGTGGTCTATCAGCTCTGGCCTCGTCTGTCATGTCACAGTCACTGCCCCACAGTGCCCCAGTAACTCTAGGGGTCGCCAACTATCCATCTCCTTCATGAGGCTCCAACTTTGCGCCTGTAAACTGGCCAAGTGGGAGGACGCCTTCCGGCTCAAGGCGTCAGCCACCACGTTGGCCTTTCCCGGGTGGTAGGAAATGCTGCAATCATAGTCCTTCAGGAGCTCCAACCAACATCTCTGTCTCATGTTGAGCTCCTTCTAATCAAACAAGTATCTAAGGCTCTTATGATCTATGAAAATCTCAAAGGTCTCACCGTACAAGTAGTGCCTCCAAGTCTTTAGCGTGAAGATGACAGCTGCCAACTCCAGGTCGTGGGTGGGGTAACTATGCTCATGGGGCTTCAGTTGCCGCGAAGTGTAAGCGACAACGTGACCCCTCTGCATGAGCACACCCCCTAACCCTTGCAAAGTGGCATCCGTGTACACAACGAACCTGCCACTACTGTCTGGGATGGTGAGCACAGGAGCCGAAATTAGCCTCTCCTTCAGCTCCTGAAAACACACCTCACAAGCATCTGTCCAAGTAAAGGGCACGTCCTTCTGGGTCAGCTATGTCATAGGACGTGCAATCTGCGAGAAGCCCCTGATAAACCGCCTGTAGTAGCCTACCAGTCCCAAGAAACTACGGATCTCAGTAACTGTACGCGGTCTCTCCCACCTGAGCACTGCCTCAACCTTGGCTGGGTCCACAACCAAGCCATCCCCAGAGATCACATGGCCCAAGAAGGTCACCTCCCTCAACCAGAACTCACACTTGTTGTATTTGGCGTATAGCCTACGTCGTCTCAATGTGTCCAAAACCATCCGCAAGTGCTGTCCATGTTGCGTCTGATCTCGGGAGTAGATGAGCACATCATCAATAAAAACCACCACAAACTGGTCCAAGTACGGTCTGAACACTCGATTCATCAAGTCCATGAAGGCAGCAGGGGCATTGGTCAGCCCAAACGGCATGACCAAAAACTCGTAATGTCTGTACCGGGTGCGGAAAGCCATCTTGGAGACGTCTGCCTCCTTGATCCTCAACTGGTAGTACCCAGACCTCAAGTCTATCTTGGAGAATACCGTGGCACCTCGCAGCTGGTCAAACAAGTCATCAATCCTAGACAGTGGATACCCGTTCTTGATGGTAACCCTATTCAACTGTCTGTAGTCCACACAAAGGCATAGGATACCATCCTTCTTTACGAACAATACCGGGCTCCCCACGGAGATGCACTGGGCCTCACAAAGCCCTTCTCCAAAAGGTCCTGCAACTGAGACTTGAGCTCTCATAGCTCAAGTGGTGCCATCCTGTATGGTGCTGTAGAAATGAGGCTGGTCCCCAGTACCAGTAAGATCTCAAACTCGATCTTACGCTCCGGCGCTAGTCCTGACAACTCATCTGGGAACACATCGGGGTACTCTCTGACCACCGGAATACTCTGAAAGTCTGCCACAGGAATGGGCTCCGCCACCACACAAGCTAGGAAGCTCTCACACCCCTGGCCCAAAAGTCTCGCCGCCCAAAGTGCAGAAATGCACCTGAAGCTTCCGTCCACTGACTGCCCGTGGAACTTGAAAGAAGGCAACTCGGATATGGAGAAGACGATCTTCCTCTCAAAGCAGTCCACCAAGGAGTGTTAAGCAGACAGCTAGTCCATCTCCATAATTACGCCAAAGTTCTTCATCTGTATCATAATCAGGTCAGCGGGAAGGTTGTGTCCCCTAACACAGACCTCACAACTTGTGTACACCTCCTCAGCTATAAACAGCTGACCACCCGGACCTCTAATCATGAACGGATCCTCCAACAACACGCAGTCCTACCCCAGACTAACAGCAAAACTGGCAGCGACAAACGAGTGCATAGCACCGGAATCGAAAAGCGTGTAAACAAGTCTGCCAGAAACTGAAACCATACCTGCCACCACTGATCCTGAAGCTATGGAATCCCTGTGTGTCAGAGCGTTGATACACCCCTCAGCCCTAGGTGCAGACAAAGCAGCCACACTCTGAGTCGGACGGGTAGCCGCCGGTTGGTACCCTCCCTGCAACTGCTGTCCTCCTCTCGCGCCTGGAAACTGCAGCCTCCTGCTCGCCCTCCAGTGCTCGATGCGGGGAGCATCTGCTGACCTCCAGCCCTAGATGGGCAGTCACACTGGTAGCAAAGGGGGACTCGACTCCCACCCTCAGTGGGTTCCTGCTGACGGCTGAGCGAGGGTCCGGTGCTAGCAGCTGGCCCCTGTCGGGGGTGCTCAAAGGCCACTGACAACCCCGCAAAGCATGACGGCTCTCCTGCGGGTGCCACGTGCCTCCTTTCTCATCGACCCTGTGAGAAGTCTGGCTGGGAAGGCCTCTTCCGCCCACTGTCAGTATCACGTGTGGACGGGTTGGTCTCTTCATACGTCATAGCTAGCTCCACCACCCACGAGAACGTAGGTAGCTTCAGGGGTTTGACATACCCCCAATACCATGCCGGAGACCCTCGGTGAATCTCCAAAGGCACTCCTCCTCGATAGCCACTGCTGTCGCTACGAAACGAGACAGCTCCAGGAAACGCGTGCGATACGTGCTCACGGTCATCATCCCCTGGCGGAGAGTGTGGAACTCCCTCCTCCTCTGGTCCTGCCACGTCTGGGGGAAGTACTGCTCGTAGAAGAGGGTGACGAATTGGTCCCAAGTCGGCTCGTCCCTTTCCTGACCTCTGACCACCCTCCACCACCTGTGTGCCACGCTCTCCAGCTGGTACGTGGCAATGGCCACGCGGCACTCCACAGGGGGCGAAGGGTGTCAAATACCTTCTCGATCTGCTCGAGCCAGTCCTCCGCCTCAGTCGGGTCCTCATCCCCCTTGAAGGAGGGGGGCTTTAGCTTCCGGAACTGTCTGAAAAGCTCGTAATGGCGCTGAAGTGGAGAAGATGGTACGCCTCCAGGCAAAGAGGCCTCTTGCTCGGAAGTGCCAGAGGAAGGTGGGGGTGATGGGGGGCACCCTCTCCCCCACGTCCAGCGCCATGTCTGTCTCGCTGTCCCACAAAGGACTCCCCCTCCGCAGCCCCGGGGAGAGGCGCTCATGGCGGAGGGTGAACTCCTCTCTCACAATCTCCTGTATCAGCTAGGCGAGGTCCTGGGCCTGAATGCCCAGGTGTAGTGGCTGGTCCACAGAGGCGTCGGGCTCAGCGCGCCCACCCCTCCGACCTCGTCCTCGACCGCGTCCGTGGCCCCCCTCGCTAGTCCTACATCGAGGCATCTCCTGCAAGGAGAAGCGAATACAGAACAGGAAAGACGTCAATACTAATCGGCATTCAACGAAGGAACCCTAGAATAGATGTCAAAAGGTACATTGTGGTGGTCACTCTAGTTACAAGCACATGAATTGGTTATTTTGTAACTAGTTGGTTCACTTCTCGGGACAACCTTGCCATAATACCATCTTGTTACGACCCGATTCCCGAATCCCTACGAGACATGAGAATCGGATCGACTCGACTGATCCCAAGACCCAGTCATCCAATAAGAAAGTAACCAAAAAGCAGTAAAATAAACCACATTCACCATGCAAGTAACTAACAGTAAGAAAAGTACAACAGTAAAGAAAAGAACTACTACAGTACACACCACCACAACAGTAGAGAATTAAAAACAGGTACAAAAATATGAAGTTTACAATAAAAGAGTATAAAGGTGAACAAAATACTCACTACTACAGGAAACGGGTACAACAAAAGTACAACTATTGGGCCCTACAAGGCCCAGCACCCTCCGCAGCCGTATGCTCTGGCTGCTTAACACCTAGTCCTGAAGAAAGTGACAAGTATGACACATCAGCGAAACGCTGAGTAGAGTGGCAACCAGCTAGCTAAGAAAAATAGTAAAGGTGGACAAGTAGCTGTTGTTTTAAATTTCCTTCTTTATTTATCTATTTACTCTTTCTTGGTTTATTTCTCAGGTCTTTCTCTTGATCTCGAATGTTCCTCGTGGGAACGAACTTGATTGCAGTCTTTTCCAAAAAGTAGAAGTAGCACGTGGTGCTCTCCTGGCCGGGAGAGTCCCCCATGGTGGTCCTACCCTCAATCAACCACCCCATGGTCGCTGACAGATGTAACGGTGACTACGGCACGTGCGATAAATGCATGGGTAGCTACCCCGCAATGGCACGCGGTCAGTCATTTCCGTTAACGGGTGCACCCAAAGCACAGCATGGAACCAGTATAGGGCAGAGCCCTCTCAGGAACCAAACAGGGGTCTTGCCCCTCCACAGTCCATGCACCCTCGCCTAACTACCCTGGTTTGCCCATTGGACCTAACAAGTCGGTGTAGGATGGCTAGCTAAACCCCGGGGCCCGTGGGGTGGCTAGCTCCCTCCCTATACTAGTAGCTCTCTCTGGTACGGTGTACGCGAGGGCCAAAAGTCGTTACAAAGTAGCCAGACCTAACCCTGGGTCCCTAGGGCAGCTGGCTCCCCTCTGCATTAAGAGGTAACATGTGCTTCCCTTGGTACTACATACCCAAGAGACAACAAACTTTCTTATTCACTTTTCCAGTTCCATTCCATCTATTTCCAAGAGTTCTACTCCTAATTCCCCATAGGGTTCATGCTCATGTTTTTTAGGCTAAGTCATACTCGGTTTCATCCTTTCAGGTTTATTCGCATATAGTACGGGTTTCCAACATTCAACCTCTTTTCCTTTCCAATTTATATACAAGCAGCTCGTATTTAATTTCAACCAACAGAAATTACATGTAACAGTTACTAGCAACAGTACTCTACATTTCATAGGCAGTTGTTATCCAATTACAGGCAATTATCATTATTTTATCTACTTATCCAAGACTGCAATTCAGACATTCAAGACATTCATTTCAGTGTTTCTGTTCCTAGGATTCATGCCACACCCTAGGATCTATCATTCAATCTAGTTTTCAGGTCCTAGGATTCATGCCATACCCTAGGATATATCATTCAATCTAGTTTTCAGGTCCTAGGATTCATGCCATACCCTAGGATCTATCATTTATTTCAGATATGCATTAATGTTTGTAATTAAGTAAGGGAAGCCACTCTACCCGCAAAATTAGGAGTAATAGGGGCGTGATTGGCAGGTCCACGTGCCTCCTCAACCCCCAAAGCCGCAACAAAACGAGGTCCTAACACAAGGATCAATCACAAGGAACCACTCAAAATAAGATAAAAGTATTTCAAACAAGTAGAGAAACTTATTCTGAGAAGAACGGAATCTTAAACGCGGAAATCGGACCTCGAATGGACCTTAAACGGGTCAAAAATGACAACTCTAACCCAAATCAAATGTCTGGAATATCTTCCAGACGTCTTAAAAAGGGGTCCAGGTCATACCTCACTCTGCGCTGCTCCTCAGACGTCCAGAGGTCCTGCTAAACCATTTGGACCCAGTTCCAGACGTCCCTCCACCTCTCCGGACGTCTACAGACGCTCTCCACCGTCTGGTGCCTTGCTCAGATGTCTGAGCTGCGTGGGAGGGCGTGTTCCCGTGCCTTCCCAAAAAGAATCCTACATGCGCGAGAAAACTCCCTCAACACGACATGTCTCAGAACCTCTACGGAACGGCCTGCATGGTCGTATCCGCAAAAAGAGGTATAGGAGGAATTACATACCTCTCAGTCGTCTGGAGCTCCCTCCAGACGTCGCCTACGTCATCTAGATGTAGGTCCAGACGTCTAATTCTGGGAAAAATTCCTAGAATCAGAACCTCCTTCGTCTTCTTCCCACTGCGCGCAGCCGCGCCGCACTCATTCGCCCGCTGCCCAAGTTGCAGCAGCACCGGGGGAACCTCCCCAACACAACACTCCTCCACGTGCACGTCGGCCGGCCTCGAACTGCTCCAGTGAGCTCTCTCTCTCTCACGGTTCGCACGCCCTCTTCTCTTCCTCTCACTGCACCTCTCCTCTCCACCACTGCACCTGGCAGCAGCTGCCACGCTTGCTCTCGCTCTGGGAAAGGAGGAGACGAATGGATGTGGTTGGCGTGAGGGAGAGGAGGATATATGTAGGCACAAGGGGTGAAAAAAGGTGCTGCAGGTCAGCAGGGGAAGAAGAAAGAGAAGCATTTTGTTGGGGAAATCATAGCTCACATTTTTGATAAAAGCATCGTAGTATAGTTACGAAATACGATCCAACAAAGATATTATTTTGTAAAAATAACGAGACTTTGAGTCCTGGACGTTCGTCTTTGGGAGGCATTGCTTTTTCTTTTGAAATCAATCTTTTATTTTTAAAGCTGCTCTACTTTGTTTAGAATCGCATGCCAGTTCATGATTATTACGTAGTTAAGTATGACATGCTTAGTTGTAAGAATATTAGGAGTTAGAGCAGGCAACTTGAATCACGCAAATATAATATTAATCAATAAGATTATGATCATTTCACAACATGGAGACATATATATATAAAAGCTTTTTTCTTTCATTCATTCAGTGGGAGAGTTGTTTGCAACAAAACCGTAGAGGAAAGCTTGTACAGAAATGCTTGGAATTTAAATCTTGCTATCAGAAAATGATCGCATACAAGAATCGATGGGGGGATTTTGCATGCATCATTGGGGAAGAAGTAAGACTACACTACTAAGCAGTAAATAAAAGCAGTAAATATACGAAAAGCTAAGCTACTAATCTAGTAGAAGGAAGGGCATTCAGAGGTGGTCTCCGATGGCCTTTGAGTGGCTAAGAGAAGGAGGGGCAGCCAATGGAGCTTAGGTCGACCCTTGGAGAGAGGTTGGGGAGCTGATCCAGCTTGCTGGAGTGGAGATGGTGGCCTCCATGGTGGTGCTCAACTTGTGGAGGTGGAGTGGAGATGGAAGTGGCTAGCCTAAGTGGAATGAATGCCAAGGAAGTGAATGGGTGCAAATGGCCACCCCTTAGGTCTTTTTATAGACCTAAGGGAAGCTCTCTAGAGAATTATGGAATTCTCTAGAGAGGCCTATGGTGGGAGCTCGTGGGAGAGTGAGAGAGAGAGGGTAGATGGTGGTTTTTAGATCCACCAAATGTGGATCTAAAAATTGAATGGTTCTTGGTTGCTATTTTTGGCAACCAAGGCAACCACACATGGTAGAGAGTTCTAGAGAACTCTAGGCTATATATTTTCTTACGGATGGTGTGTGTGGGTGTGTGTGGGTCGAAACCTAGGTGGCTAGGTTGATTAGGTTAGGTTCTAGTGGGTTTAGGTCAAGGTATTCTCAAATTAGGGTTATAAACCCTAATTCACTAAGGTAAAGTGCAATTAAACTTAATACAAGTTTAATTGGGTGTGTGAAAACTTAATTGAGAGTAAAACAACTCAATTAATTTAGGTCTAGGTCAATTGGACTTTCACTAAGTCCAATTGGATAGTGTGTGCTGAGATAAGGGCTCAATTGGACTCAATGAGTCCAATTGAATAGGCTGATGGAATTGACTAAGATCCAAGTCAATTAGGTTTAGTGAGGACCTAATTAGGTCCTTAGGGAGGTCTAGAGGTGATGTACTAGGGTTAGGGCACCTTAATTTAGGTTCCTATGGGGTTAGAATTGGGTTTAGGGACCTAGAGATCCAAGATCAAGGCTTAAATCTCAAAACAGGAATTAGAGAGCAGTATCAGACGTCTAATAATATAATCAGACATCTTATACTCAAAAATCAAAAGTCCAGACTTATTGTCTGGACGTCCAATCAGAGTCAGGAAGGATTTCGGGTTCTATTTTGGGTATTCTGCATAAATTGGACGTCTGACAAAGTGTCTGGATGTCCAATAACACTGCAGAAGTGGGTTTGAAGTGTGCGGGAGATGGCTAAGGGTCCTGGACGTCCTAAAACTTATCTAGACGTCCAGAGAAGGGTTGAAACTAGGGTTTTAGGGCTTCCTAGGGTGCGGTGACCTAATCTAAGGGTGGCTAAGGCTTGGGGAAGTTTCTAGGCTATCCTAGGGCTAGGATGGACCTAAGCTCTTCATATTTTATTGCTTTATTCCTACTTAATAGAATAGAAAACCTTTAACCCCCTTACATTATTATTCCTACATCTAAACTAGGCCTTCTACTCCAGCTCTGCTACAACTCCCGTTATTTCAAATCCAGCTTCAGATCCTGCTCCAGATCTGCTTATTGCTTGCAATCGACATAATATACTTAATCAGCACATTATAACATTATTTTATACATAGATAAAATAAAGCAGTAAAGATGCAGATAATGCTTATGCGTGCATGAATTTCCCTAACTTATGCTAAGTTCTAGCCTAATCTAGGTCAATTAAGACCTATGATTGCTGCGCAATCATACCCCTATGCCTAAATCTTGCTAGTCCCTAGCAAATGCAAGACTAAATTATTTACAGCAAGGGTCCCTAAGGGACTAATTATTTTATCATGTGTATGCCTCGAGGTTTTTCTCCTTTTTGTTTTCATCCTATGCTCTAGAAATCCAAACAATCGTGAAAGTGCGACTATGTAGCTTTTGCAACGGATTCGAGTGAAAACTAATACACCTCTAAAGCCTGTACTTGACCCATAGTAGAAATTCTAGAGGGATAGGCGGACTTCTTCCCTCGGGGTATTCAAAATATTCTATGAATTTCACCCCGGCTTTAGGCTTAGGTAGAGAATCTCTGAGGGAAAGGATTATATATTTGGTGGCTCATTCTCACTTGGTGCTACATAAAGACTAGTACTACAGAGTCTAGATTCCCTGATTACTAAGTAACTCAACTTAGATAAAGATGAGAAAAACTATGCTCTCTTTGATTCCTTTCTATTCATTCTCTCTTACTCTTTTTCTTAGAGCTCACTATCTCACTAGATTCATACATATGATCTGTATTTGGTGATCTCACTAGGCATTAACACTTTAATTGAGTTCTCATAACCCTAACACTAAGTCGGAATTCCTCAGCCAGTATTTAGGCGATCAGAAACACAAGAAAAATAGGTTAAGGCCATATTTGGTGGAGCCCAATTTGGTGGTATTGCCTCGATGAAATAAACATTAAATATTCATTCTTTTTTTTTCTTTGCTTTTTCTTCTTTTTCTAAGTTTTTTTTTTCAATTTTTCTTTCTTTTCATCATTTTTTTTTCATTTCAATTTTTTTTTCTTTTTTTTTTCAGCATAACACAACTGGCATACATCCATGAACTTTATTGAGGAGGCATTATTAGGGATTGGTGGTACTCAAGAAACATTGGGTGGCTTATTTAGTGGAAGTGAATACTCACCGCACCGAGAGAGATAGATAGGACGGTGTATTTCTGACCTTGACATCGATACCCTCCTTCAGTCGAGGATTCCGTAAAGAATGGTCGTAACCATCCACCTTAGCCCTAGTTTTATGAAAACTCTCTCTCTGCATATTTTCTATGTTTGGTGGCTCTCAGTATTTCTCACATAAATACATACGCAGGAACCGGGAGCGGAAACTATGCCTAATCACTGAGTATCATCACCAAATTATCTAGGATTCCAGATTCCTTGCACTAATCTTAGAGCACCAGTGCACTCTACTCTCATTTCACACTATTTGGTGGATTTTTGGAAGAAAATCAGCCTGACTCCCAAAACACTGTCCAGGGGTTCAGGAAAAGAAGCACTGCTTCTTCTCGATAGACTGAAGACGTTTATCAACCTTCACCGTGAATCCATTGCAAATTCTACGTGTGTGTGAAAAGTTGTACTGGATTCCAGATTACAAGAATCAACTAAAGGATAAAATCCCTAATGCATTCTTTTAATAAAATAATCTTATTCATGAATGCAATATGTATATATGCTATAGACATGTAACCTCGCATAATTTGTACTTCGTGAATTTCCCGTATTGGGTTACAATCAGCTAAACCCTAAATTTAGAACAATAGGTGAGCAGGTGAGTCGGAAGTGGTTGTTGTGAATGATTTCTAGCTCCAATGCGAGTATTGGAGGTGGAGTCGGTTGTTCTTTTATTTAAGGTCCTAAAGTATGTTTTATATGCAGTTCCGAGGTTTTCCTAAGTGTTGGCAAAAAATTTTTTAGTTTTTCTGTATCGACCCCCCCATGCCTAAGTTCTTGCATGTCCTCATGCATAAATGGAAAAGAAAATAAATTCAATAGAGGATGAGTGTGTAGAAGTCACCTGGAATTGCTCCTGAAACTATACATTCAGCACCGGCCAACCTGTTAGCGTGCAATATACAAAAGGAAATATGCTATGTATAAGAATGGTTATATATAAATGATGGTGGAATGTGGAGTGAATGGTATCTATACGTGCTGAGTTTAACGCCTCCAGCTGGGCGAGCACTCAATCAGATGTGTCATTTCTAGCATAGGAGCTGGCTAAGATTAAGAGAAAGATGTGCTCATATGCTCCTAAGATCAGTGGTCCGGAGATGCGAACCAGCTGATTGTGCACCCCTACTCCAAAAAGTCTAGTTATAAGAAAGTGTGGAGTGGGTGCGGGCTTCAATTTGATCACTGGTGGGTCTAAGTCAAAAATGGGAGTAGGAGGAGCAAACTCGAAGGTAGGAATCTGCTGATCCATGTGCACGTGAATTCCCACTGAGTCGCTCCCTGTGAAATCAGTTGTGACTGCGTTAATGGGAAACCCGTTAGCTATAATCACGTCTTCCTGCAATAACAAGGGCGATTTAGTAATATATGGATCAAGATAGCTGGATTCAGGGGTGTTATGGTCAGAAGCACACCCCAAATAGTCAGATCTTTGGGGAGATATGTGTAATGCAGTGGTTTCAATCCCATGTGGATCGAGGTCCAAGAACCCTGATAGTGTAGACGAATGAGACATTGGGTCATCGCAAAGGAGCCCAATGTTACCACAATAAGCTGAATCTTCGTCTTCACCATCCTCCTCTATTCGATCACAGTCGAAGTTCTTTGCTGCCCTGAATATGTCTAGTCGAAGTCGCTCATTGCCTAGGGCAATCTCCATACACCTGGATGCACAATCAATGTTCGCTCGGGCTGTCGCCAAAAATGGGCGACCCAAAATAATTGGTGCATCTCGGAGATTGGGAGGAACTTCCATGTCGAGAATGAAAAAATCTGCGAGAAAGTAGAACCCGTGGACTTTCATGATCACGTTCTCAACCACCCCCCTTGGAGTTTTGATTATTCTGTCAGCCAGCTGAATCGTAACAGAGGTGGGTTTCAACTCCCCAAATCGAAATCGATCAAATACGGCGGTGGGAGTTAAGTTGATGGACGAACCCAAGTCTAAAAGGGCCTGATCAAATGGAGAATCCTGCAAGTAGGATATGAGTGGGGTACCAGGGTCTTTCTTCTTCGGCAGTAGGTCAGCTAGAATCATGGCGCTAGCCTCTTTCGACAGTACCACCTGTCGTCCAATTCTTGGTTGTTGCTTGCGGGTACAATAGTCCTTGAAGAACCTAGCAACAGCGGGAATGTGATCGATAGCTTCGAGGAGGGGGACCTGAATATGTACTTCCTTAAACATCGATTTCAGGTCCTCGAAATTCCACGTGTCCTTTTTCCGTACTACATTTCGTGTCAGAGCCTCAGGAAAAGGGACGGGAATCTCAGGGTTAAGTGGCCTCTTACCCTTATCTACTGCAGGTGGCTCCTGAGATGATGAAGACGGAGTCGAACTCACCTGTGGCGAAGGGTGGGAAAAATCAGGACCCGCTTGCCCAGGTGGTGGGTCGAATGTCTTCCTTCCACTTTGTAAAGAAACAGCGTGTGCATCGGCTTGCTGTCCATGAGGTGGTGGGGGAGCAGAAGGGGCAGAATACGCGGGATTCTGCAAAGGCGGCTGGCCTTGCACGTAACTGGGTGGTGCAGGAGGCGCCTATAGTATGGCATGTGCTTGTCCCTGTGGTGCCTGAAACCTAGGCGGGGTGCCCTGGTTCTGCACATATCGAGGATTCGGGACGGGTTGGGAGGGTAAGGCTCCCTGAGTCCTATGCTCCTGCAACAGCTGGTTCTGCGTGTTCTATATGGTCTGAATCTGATCAGCCATCGCCTTCATAATCTGCAAGCTATCTTGTGTAGATTTCCTCATCGATTTCTGCAGCTCCTCTTTCAGTGCCTCCAAAGGGTCGGCCCGCTTTGGAGGGTGGTTGGCAGCTTGGTGCAGCGGCTGGTATAATGAGCGGGGTTGCTGCTGTTGAAACGGGAAAGGCTGCTGCCTAGGATACGTGTTTTGCACATTCCTGTATTGCCTGGTCTGGTAGTGTGGATCTTGATGTGGTCTCTGTGAATTACCAGACCAGGAGAAGTTCGTATGCTGGCGCCAACCAGGGTTATACGTCTCTGAGTACGGGTTATTATGCCCGTATCCTTGGATAGCGCTGACGTCCTCGTAGGTCGAAGATATCTGAGACGTATATCCGTCAAGGGGATATGCCTTATAATCTGCGGGTGGTGCGTAACCCTAGTCGTAAGGTGCCAGATCTGGATTACTCACAGGATCCTGATATATGGGATCTTGTAAATACGGAGAAGATGCATCCCGAGTGGGTAGATTAACTCGAGCAAGTGGGGCTCGGGGTGCATAGGAGGATCTTGCGGCGGCAGAGCTCGAGTCGGATTGACCTTGACTGATCTGGTCAATCTTCTCAATTAAGTTTATTCTATCCAGCTGCTTGACGATGATATCCATGTCGGCTCGAACAGAATCGGTGTGAGCCTCGTGGACACCAACTAGCTGCTGACCAGGCCACTGTAACTGGTTCATAGATGCGGCATTCATCGAGTTCTCCGCTAATGATTCGAACAGCTCAAATGCTCTGTTCTCTTCTTTTGCGAGAAAATTCTTGCCGCTAGATGCATCGGCCAAATACTGATGTGTGTCATCCAGCTCATGGTAAAAAATCTGAGCTAAGTGCCATCTGGGTATACCATGATGCAGGCATTTCCAGAGAAGGTCGTGAAATCTATCCCATGCTTCATGTAATTTCTCCCCAGCTCCTTGGGAGAAAGTCATGATTGCGTGCTGCATTACATTTGTTCGACTGATTGGGAAGGACTTTTGCAGGAATTCACGTCGTAATTCCGACCAGGTTCTAATTGGCTTCCCAATAGTCATGAACCAATATGAAGCTTTGTCCCTCAGCGAGAACGGGAAAAGCTTCATCAGAACGATCCCGAGATCAATATTCCTGGGTCGAATCATTTCAGCGACTCGACTCAGGTCCTCAAGGTGCTAGAACGGATCTTCGCTTGAGTTCCCGTAGAAATGAGTGCTGATCAACCCAATTACATTGGGCTTGAGCTCAAATGCGTCTCTGCCTGCGGGAATTCTAACTAGTGGTGCGACGATAGGTGCGGCTGGGTCGTAAAAATCTTGCAGTTGTTCTCCTCGTGGTGGGTGCTGCATCCTGTCAAGCGCCGTCAGAATACGATCCATGCTCTGCTGATGCCGCTCCTCAGATTCGGCGACCCAGGCTTCCAGACGAGCCATCGGATCCAGATTCTCAATGTCCTGACCCAGTCTAGGTCCATGTCCAGGATTTGCCATGGTGGCTCTTGGAGTAGAAGAAATGGGGGGAGAAGATGGTCCAGGCAAGGTGACTCGCCACCTTAGGAGTGGCTCCCAAGGTCCAACCAAGTGAGGTCGAAGTGACCTCCTTCCGTGCATACACCGCCCAACCCCTGGGTTGATGTAGCCACGCAGGACAAGGCTAAAGCCCTGTCAATCAAATGGTCCTTATAGATCAGGTGACCAGATTTTTCGTTATGGATTTAAATTCTTGAAGATAAGTTCGTCGTACAACCGACTGAAAGTGAATCCTACCTCTCAAGCTAACCCAGCCAATCTGGTTACGAAGGGATTAAGGGGACGGTTCTTCCTTTGGCTTCCACCTCCGGTTCCATTGACCCCCGAGCCACGGTCGTTTGACACTACCCCGCAGACTTAGTCACCAGGCTTAGCAGGAGAGATTAAAATCACCCAGTAGTACGACAACGAACTCGGGTTGATTTCGTCTTTTAAAGTTAATTTTAACCCGTTTTCTTTAGTTGGGTTTGAGGTGAGTGGTCCACAAGGTGACCAAGTTCACCGGCTTACTAGACTTGATTAAGTATAAGTTAGCCCAATGTGTAGTCTCTAATTGTAACCCTAAAGATTTAACCAAAGTTACATGCACTTCTACGGTTTTTCTCTGTTTCAGCATACCACAAAAATAATGTTGATTTTATGATAATAATTGGAATCAAATTAAATTGAAATTTTGCTAGTAGATTCCTTTTTCAATTATTTTTTTAGAGAATATTTTTGTGGAATTTTTCTATTTCAATCGAATTTTTAGGAAATTTTGAATGTCAAGGGGTCAGATTTGGAACTTTGACCCCTGTTCAGTTTTTCGCTTTGAAACAATATCAAATGATCCTCAAAAATTCAGGAAAAATATGGAAAATAAAGGTAATGAGATCAGCTTTCAAACCCCACCATTTTTAGTCAAAACAGATTCGTGGATAGCTCGGAATTGCTTTTTGAAATTTGAAAATTTTTGAATCTGGGTCAGTTTGATTCCCGTGCACTTCACGAATTTTAAAAATTTTATACTTGGAATTTTTTCAAAGTAATGGTGGCATTTGAAAGATGGTTTGAAAATGAAGGTTTAACCCAAAATTCAGAATTTTTCGCTAACGAATTTTTTGGCAATCGAACTTTTAAGTTAGATTTGAAATCTGGCCGAAAATCAGAAGATGGTGGAAAAGCTTTTAAAGAGGTTTAAACTTGAAATTCAAGCCTTCCACCAAAAGGATTTTTTTTTTCTTTTTCAAAACTTTTGCACTTTTTTTTCAAAAGAATTTTTCAAAAGATTCATAGAAAATATCTTTTTTTTTTCTTTTTTTTTTCAACTAACCTAGATTCAAAAGGAAACCTAATCTAGATTTTTTTTCAAAATTGTACTTTTTTTATTTTTTTCACGAAAATGAGAAAAATCTTTTTTTTCATAAAAGAGATTGCAGAAAGTAGATCTATCCTAGGGTTCAGAAAATAAACCTAATATAAGAGAATGTAATGTGCACCTGATTTTTCTTCGCCGCGCTCGATGTGTGCGCAGATCCCGTTTTCGTTCCGTGTTGTCCTGCACATCAAAAACGAAGTGGAGGCAGATTTGTTAGTGATAAATTAAAAGATCAAAATCAAGAAAGATGATGTTGCCTCCCCGGCAACGGCGCCATTTTGTTGGGAGAAAATCGTAGCTCGCATTTTTGATAAAAGCATCGTATTATAGTTGTGAAATACGATCCAACAAAGAAATTATTTGGTAAAAATAACGAGACTTTGTGTCACAGTCATTCGTCTCTGGGAGGCATTGCTTTTACTTTTGAAATCGATCTTTTATTTTTAAAGCCGCTCTACTTTGTTTAGAATCGCATGTCGGTTCGTGATTATTACGTAGTTAAGTATGACATGCTTAGTTGCAAGAATATTAGGAGCTAGAGCAGGCAACTTGAATCACACAAATATAATATTAATCAATAAGCTCATGGTGATTTCACAACATGGAGACATATATATATAAAAGCTTTTTTCTTTCATTCATTCAAGGGGAGAGTTGTTTGCAACAAAACCGTAGAGGAAAGCTTGTATAGAAATGCTTGGAATTTAAATCTAGCTACTAGAAAATGATCGCATACAAGAATTGATGGGGGGATTTCGCATGCATCATTGGGAAAGAAGTAAGACTACACTACTAAGCAGTAAATATACGAAAAGCTAAGCTACTAGTCTAGTAGAAGGAAGGGCATTCGGAGGTGGTCTCTGATGGCCTTTGAGTGGCTGAGAGAAGAAGGAGGAGCGGCCAATGGAGCTTAGGTCGGCCCTTGGAGAGAGGTTGGGGAGCTGATCCAGCTTGATGGTGTGGAGATGGTGGCCTCCATGGTGGTGCTCAACTTGTGGAGGTGGAGTGGAGATGGAAGTGGCTAGCCTAAGTGGAATGAATGCCAAGGAAGTGAATGGGTGCAAATGGCCACCCCTTAGGTCTTTTTATAAACCTAAGGGAAGCTCTCTAGAGAATTATGGAATTCTCTAGAGAGGCCTATGGTGGGAGCTCGTGGGAGAGTGAGAGAGAGAGGGTGGATGGTGGTTTTTAGATCCACCAAATGTGGATCTAAAAATTAAATGGCTCTTGGTTGCTATTTTTGGCAACCAAGGCAACTGATTAGCCCATATTTGTGGGCTACTTAAGTATTTAAGTGCCTAGACATTAGGTTAATTCTAACATTTATTTAGTATAAATTATGATGTAAATAGATTAATTCATATTTTTAATTTAATTATATAATTCATGCATTGCATTCAAATTTTAAATACATTTAGAATTAACTTAGAATTACATTCATTTAATTAGTTAACCAATTAGGTGCATTGCATGTATTAATTTAAGTTAACATAAAAGTTGAGGGTTTGTATATAAATAACCATAATATTTTGACAATATCTTTTATTCTTCTTCTTTTCAACAACGACTCGGTTGCCGCTGCAACGCCACCTGCCACACTAAAGCCTACATTCATGGATTAGAGGAGAAGGTGGATCTGCTCCCGCCTCTCCATTCAAATTCGTGCAAGTAGCTACAAAAAGAGGAGAGAGGCTGCCGAGTGAAGCAGGCTTCCACCCCAACAATCCACACTGTGCAGAGAGTCCATCTCGTCCATTTCACCACCGCCGGCCTCAACCACGGCGACGAGTCTCCACCACTGTGGGCATGTGGTGTGACAGGCCACATCGCCATCCAGAGATCGTCTGCATTATTGTGATCACCTCGCAGTGCACCACCCTCGCCGTCATCACCAACAACCTCCACAACCGCTACTGCAATTTCACTCAGTTAAGACGTCCGGGAAGTTTCCCGGACGTCTGAAGCTTCGACTCCCCCCACTCCAGCAGCAACCACCCTTGCTGCACTTCACCTCCAGCGCCAACCGCCAGCCCTCGCCCGCATCACCTCCAGCGCCAACCGCCTTGTAGCCTCGCACGCATCCTGCTGCGCAAGACCACCTTCAAGCCATCTCCAGCCTATAGTGTGCCCGCTTACTCCTCGCAGCGCGCTACATCTACTTAAGCATGCCACCTGCAGCAGCATCCGCCTCTAGCAGGCACACGTTCGCCAGCGCTTCAGCGCACTCATCTGCAGTGCCAAGCCCGTGCCCACTCCTTGCAGCTCGCCCACCAGCAGCCTACAGCAGCGCTCAACTCCCGCATCACCTCCAGCGCGCCCGCAACTTCCGTCTGCAAAGCCTCTACTGTTTGCAGCGTCCTCCCCGCTGCTACATGTAGTGCCTCCACCAGCGCGTGCGCCCGCCAGCAACCCTCAGCGCGCTCAACTCCCGCCCGCCCGCAACACCAGTGCATGCGCACGCACCACCTGCAGCAGCACTCAACTCCCACGCACAGCCGTCCCTCCAGTAGCTGCAGCCACCGTCGAGAGCCACCTTCGTCGGAGCTCCGTCCGGCCGACTCCAGCCACAGCACGACTCGCCGCCACCACCGCTGTGAAGCTCTCGGTCCAAAGAACTTCCTCCGAGCTTCCCACCTCCAGCTGTTCATTCCTCTTCGCGCACAGCCAAGGGGAACCAACCATCGTGAGAGGCGACCCTTGACGTCGCCAGAGGAGAATTGGTCGAGCTACTTTGAAAAGGAGGAGAAGGACGAGGACGTGACGGTCATCATTGTACATTTAGTCGCTAATCTGATTAGAGTAGAATTAAGACTTTAGATCTAATTTTTCATTGCATTTGGTTTGAAACCCTTGTTTTGGGGTATATTTTGAGGGATTTGTTCCCCGATTTTATTTTAGGCCCATGTTAGGTAATTTTTGGGAGTCTGTTTCCTTTTCTTTAGATTTAGGTTTTTAGTTTATTTTGCGGATTGTTTACTTTTATTTGCTTGTGCATAAGTAGTTTAAAAAAATATAAAAAAAATGAGCTGCTTGCTAGAAGCTGCCTGCCCTTAGGATGAACCATTTAGGTCTATTTGAGCAGCCTCTAGATTTACTTCTCTGCATTGCGTGCATTCTTGCATCATTGATTGCTAGAAGCAAGGTACGCATTTTCTTACTTTGCATCCTATTCTTGATCACGCATTGCATTTGGATTTAATTTGAAGACCACAAAATTTGTCTTGAAGTGATCTAACAAGTGGTCACATATTTTCTAGAAAAAGGACTAATTAAAGGAGGAACATCTAAAAAAACCAAGGATTTGATTTTCAAACGTGATGTGCGATTCAAAATTCAAAATCTTTTTGTGGTAAATGCACACTTATATCTTTTGCACCACAGCACTCATTTAGACACTCCTAAGTCTTGAAACGACTAGGACAAGAGCCCTCCTACCATTGGATTCTGAAGTGTTCGGAACTTGAGATTAAAGGTTTTGTAAATCCAAAGAGGGGGATACCCTGTCACGGATTTTTGGGGGTAGTTGAGAAGCACTGTGAAAGCACAGCTTCAAAGGAAGGCTTAGGCCTACTTGCATCCCTCGATCTTCCGTCTTTGGATTTACTTGACCATTTGAGATTTAGGGAAGAATACCTAAGCTCCAACTAGGTCCTTTTAGCCATTTCGAAGGTTGACAATAGACGCGTAATTGATTGGGCAACTTGCTTTGTCACCTACAATTTGAACTAAAGTCAAAAGCCTAAATTTGTAAAGACCGAACAAGTCCTTTTGAATTGTGTTTGTAGTGCATGCTTGGTAGGTGTTCTCTTAGGAGACAACTTGTGTTTGATCCTGAACCTGAAAGAATCCTAAGAAGAGACCTTCCAAGGGTAGAAATGGCCGGTCAAAGGAGCCTTAAGGAATATTTCATCCCAACCAATCAAGCTGGCCCTGCACTACGTAGACTTAGAGGGGACAATCCGTCTGAGATCAAAAGTAGTACCATATCCTTGCTACCCTCCTTTTATAGTACTACTAGGGAAGACCCTTACAGGCATATAGAGGAATTCACCGAGGTCTGTTCCACGGTGAAGCTGCAGGGCGTTACTGATGATGCTCAAATGCGGACCCTCTTTCTCTTCTCCCTTAAGGACAAAGCCAAGTATTGGTATCACACCCTTGATAATATAGATACTTGGGATGCCCTGAAGAAGGAGTTTTGAAGAAGTACTTCCCCATGAGCAAAATCAATCACTTTAGGAGGAAAATTATGAGTTTTATTCAAAAGGATGGGGAAGCATTCCATGATGCGTAGGAGCGCTTTAACGACTTGCTGAGACTTTGCCCACATCACCAGGTGCCTAAATGGAAACTGGTTGAAAGGTTCTACACCGGACTTAATGATTCGCATAGGCAAACTGTGGATGGTGCCTATGCAGGAACCTTTCTAAGACTGAGGATGAAACTTGGAACTTATTTGATACTTTGAGTGAGAATTCTATACACTTGAATTCTGCCTACATGGATAGAAATCCCACTCTCATGCAAAGAAAGTTGGAGGTGAATGAGGCAAGGGACACCCAGAATTTAGCTTATCAGATTCAATTATTGAACCAAAACATGGAAAGGCTTATGTCAAACCCGAGTTCATTCGTATCTAACACCTCCACATCCCAAGCTTCCGAATGCTTAATTTGTCAAGGCAATACACAAGCCACTTTGGATTGCCACTTGGCCTCCCAATTCCCTGAGCTTGTACAAGCGGATTTGAATGCCGCTCAAGGGTTCCATCCTAGACCTCATAATGACCCTTTCTCCAACACTTATAATGAGGGATGGAGGAACCACCCAAACTTTTTATGGAGATAAGGAAATGTCTCAAATTCAAGGAATTACAAACCACAATCCTTTCAAAACCATCAAATGAACCAACCTCAGACCTTTGCCCAACCTAAAACCTCTGATATGGATGAATTGAAGGTGATGTTGAAAACTATGCAAGAAAGTCAAAGTGCCATCATCCAATCTCATGACAAGGCTATACATGAGATGAAATCACAAATTGGACACCTTGTTGAGGCCGTTAGACAGAGGGAGACTGGGAAGATCCCCAGTGCTGCTGAGGAAAATCCTAAAGGAAAAGGGATTGTCTTTAGGGAGCATGCTCAGGCGGTGACTATTCTGAGGAGTGGGAAAGAAATTTCCAAATCCGATGCTCCTATAGTCTCACCCCCTAAAAAACCATCCACCCCGACTTTCACCCCCACCGGAGAAGACTTGCCCAAATCTTCTCCACTTGAAATCACCTCACCAGAAGAAATTGCCCCCGTTCCACCCCTTACTCGACATGACAACCCTTCCACCCAGAGATCGAGAGTGCCTTTTCCAAAGCATTTATCCACCTCTGGGCAGACTTCTGCTGGCTCATCTGGAGCCAAAGATAAGACGGATGAGATTATAGAAACTTTCAAGCAAGTGCAAATTAACCTGCCTTTGCTTGAAGCTATCAGGCAGATTCCGTCTTATGCCCGCTTCTTAAAGGACCTGTGCATGAAAAAGTGACAATCTAGAAAATAGGTCCAATCAAAAGTTGTCCTGCCTGATTCTGTTAGCTCAATTGTTCAACATGGCACACCCCCGAAACTTAAGGACCCAGGAGCCCCATACATCTCTGTAGTTATTGGTGACTTACAAATTGATGAGGCTCTACTTGATCTGGGTGCAGGGGTGAACATCCTTCCGAGCTACATGTATGAACAACTTGGGGGAGGCAATTTGAAGCCTAGCCCTATAATCCTTCAAGTTGTTGATCGATCACTTAAGACACCACGGGGAATTTTGGAAGATGTCCTCATAAGAGTGGAGGATTTCTTTTTTCCCGTTGACTTCTTAGTTTTGGACACTGACCCCACTAACAAGCCAACCAAACCCTCCATCATTTTGGACTGCCCCTTCCTTGCAACTTCACATGCTTCAATCAATTGCAATACTGGGGCATTGAAAATGGGCTTTGGGAACAGGAAAATCCGGCTTAATGTGTTTGATGCTTACAAACAAGCCGGACTTGAGGATTGTTCTCAAGTTGAGGTGATAGATGACCTGATTGAAGAGGCAACTCCTGCAATGTTATGTAATGACCCCCTTCAGCATGTCATGCTAAATGAGCATTCCCATCTCTTGGAGGAATGTGAAGGGGATATACTAGAACTTGAGGAATTGCTAGGTGTTTCTGCTGAGTCTCTTCCCCCATCATTTCCACCGAAAGTAGATCTGCTACCTGAGATGGGGACATCTATTATGAAACCCTCAACCATACAAGCCCCCGACCTTGAGTTGAAACCCCTCCCTGACACTCTCAAGTATGTTTTCCTAGGTGCCAATGATACACTCCCCGTTATCATTTCGGCTGTGCTATCTGAGGCACAGGAGGGAGCCTTGATTGAATGCCTATCTAGGCACAAGGAAGCTATTGCTTGGAGCATTGCTGACATTAAGGGTATAGACTCTGCATGCACCACATTTATACTGATGATTCCATCAAGCCTTTTAGGGACATGCAGAGACGTCTGAACCCTAATATAAGGGAGGTGGTAAAAAAGGAAATCTTGAAGTGGTTGGACGCCGGGATCATATATCCCATTGCTAATAGTAAATGGGTCAGTCCCATTCATGTGGTGCCAAAGAAGGCAGGCTTTACTGTGGAACTCAATGACCAAGGTAAACAAGTTGTCACTAGACCCTCAACTGGATGGAGGGTCTGTATTGATTACCGCAAGCTGAACACCGCTACCCAGAAGGATCACTTTCCTCTACCTTTTATTGATCAAATTCTCGAAAAATTGGCAGGGAATAAATACTATTGCTTTCTTGATGGATATTCTGGGTACAGTCAGGTGGTAGTCTTTCCTGATGACCAGGAAAAGACGACATGCACGAGTCCTTACGGTACTTTTGCATTCAGGCGTATGCCGTTTGGATTATGTAATGCCCCTGCAACTTTCCAGCGGTGTATGATGTCTATCTTTTCGGACATGATTGATGAGTGTGTTGAAGTGTTTATGGATGACTTCTCCATTTATGGCTCGTCTTTCGACCAGTGTCTCCTGCACTTGGAGAATGTGTTGAAGCGATGTAAGGAGACTAGTTTAGTCCTCAGCTGGGAGAAAAGTCACTTCATGGTACAGAAAGGAATTGTACTTGGGCATGTTGTATCCGGGCAAGGTTTGGAAGTAGATAAAGCCAAGATTGATTCTATTTCCAAACTTCCATTTCCTACGAATGTCAAACAGATTAGATCCTTTCTGGGCCATGCTGGCTTTTATAGGTGCTTTATTAAAAATTTTAGTAAAATTTCTAGGCCACTTTGTGACTTGTTGGCGAAGGAATCTTCCTTCAATTTTGATTCAAAGTGTGCCGAGGCCTTTCAAACTCTAAAGGAGGCCTTGATCTCTGCACCTATTCTCCAAGCTCCTGATTGGATACTCCCATTTGAGCTTATGTGTGATGCTTTGGATTATGCAGTGGGAACAGTCCTTGGACAAAGGGTTGAGGGAAGACCTCAAGTGCTGCATTATGCAAGCAAGACTTTAACCGAACCTCAACAAAACTACACCGTTACTAAAAAAGAATTACTTGCTTTAGTTTTTGCTCTGGAGAAGTTTAAGTCTTATCTGCTTGGGTCTAAGGTGGTTATTTTTACTGATCATGTAGCAGTGAAACATCTCATTGCTAAGAAAGATTCTAAGCCACGTCTGATTAGTTGGATCCTACTCCTTCAAGAATTTGACTTGGAAATACGTGAAAAGAAAGGAGTAGAAAATGTTGTGGCTGACCACCTGTCTCGCCTTCCTCTTAATGATTCTCTTTCTGGAGACATTCGCGAGACATTTCCCGATGAAACTCTGATGGCGGTAACACCAACTTTACCTTGGTATGCAGACACTATAAATTACTTGGTCACTGGACAAACTCCTGGCTCTTGGGATGAGCATAAAAGAAAGAGATTCATTTCTCAAGCAAGATATTTTCATTGGGAAGAGCCAGAATTATTTAGAATTGGACAAGACCAAGTATTGAGACGTTGTGTACCTGAAGAGGAACAACAAAGTGTGTTGAGTTTTTGCCATGAACTTCATTGTGGAGGACACTTTGGTGCTAAGAAAACTGCTTTTAAGGTTCTCCAGTCCAATTTTTGGTGGCCTTCCTTATTTAAGGATTCTCATAATTTTGTTAAGGCCTGTATTAGATGTCAACGGACTGGAATGATTGGGAAGAAGAATGAAATGCCTCAACATCCTATTCAATCTGTTAAAATTTTTGATGTGTGGGGAATTGACTTTATGGGCCCCTTCCCATCGTCTCATGGTTATGAATATATCTTGGTGGCAGTTGATTATGTCTCTAAATGGATAGAGGCCATTCCTACGAGCACAAATGACCACTCCGTGGTTTTGAAATTTGTGAAGGCCAATATCATATCCCATTTCGGCTACCCCAAGAATATTATAAGTGATGGGAGACCTCATTTCCGAAACCACCACTTCAATCGGCTAATCAGGAGTCTGGGAGTGACTCACAAGGTCGCTACCCCTTATCATCCTCAGACAAGTGGCTAGGTTGAAGTGTCAAATAGGGAGATAAAAAATATTTTGGAAAAGACCGTTAGACCTAATAGGAAAGACTGGTCCCAAAAGCTCGATGATGCTTTGTGGGCTTATCGAACAGCCTATAAGACCCCTTTGGGTACTTCTCCCTTTCGGATTGTGTATGGAAAAGTGTGTCATTTACCTGTTGAGTTGAAACATAAGGCACTTTGGGCTATTCGAAGTGTTAACATGGATTTAGAGAAGGCAGGTAAGGCACGACTTCTAGAATTAAGTGAGCTTGAGGAGCTGAGGAATGATGCTTATGACACCTCTCAAGCTTATAAAGAAAGAACTAAGGTCTTGCATGATAAGTTTATACTTTGAAAGACCTTTGAGCCCAACCAACAAGTCTGGCTTTTCAATTCCAGACTTAAGCTTTTTCCTAGGAAGTTAAAATCTCATTGGGATGGGCCTTACATAATCACCAAAGTATTTCCGCATGGAGTTGTGGAGATTAAAAATCCTTCCTCTTTAGTAACTCCCTTTATCGTCAACGGTCAACGGTTAAAACCATACATAACTTTAGATGGCCATCTGGTTGATGAAGTCACTCTTGAGGAGCCTTAGCTCCTACCTTTCTCCACCTCAGGTAATATCTTCCTTTAGCTATTTTTGTTTTCAATGAGGACATTGTTTGAACCAGGCATGGGAGAGAGGACCTGAGGCATTTTATTTATAGCATGCATATATATATAAAAAAAAAGTTTTGAGCTTAACTGGCTAGGTCCTGCATTCTTAAGCAAATCAGAACTCTAGGGTATACTAAATTAATTCTAGGGTCAAACTTTAGAAGCTACTAGCTTTAGACCTTTAGGGTCTTTTGTGGACTTAAAAACTTAAGTAGGAGTTAAGTTGCGGACCACTCCTCAAGACGTTGAGGAAGGGAAGCTAGGGTTTGAGTTAATAAGTGGGGTAGTACCTGGAGTCTTGTTCTACCTTTTGGTTTATGGGTCATTGTAACCCAAGCATCCAAATATCACACACTTGGTCTGGTAATTAACTTAATTTCTTTCTTTCTGAAAAGAGATTTGGTTCTCTTAGTTTTGACTTAGGAGAGGCTTGAAAACACATTTTGATTGGAAGAGTTTCTGCCGCAGGAGAGGTGGAGTATATACTCACCTTGAGGATGCGATGATAACATATTACCTCCTCGGTGCTTGTCTCTTAGGATATCCATCCTACTAGGGGCATGTAAGCGCATTGTGCGATTCAGGTACCATGGGCGACCCTATCTCGAAGTGCCGATTGCCATAAGCCTGAATTCGCTTAAGAAATCCATGGGTGATACTATCTCGAAGTGTCGATTGCCAGGAGTTCTTGGGGTCGTTATGGGCGGTGCTATCTCGAAGCATCGAAAGCCAAGCACCCTTCAAGGTATGGTAATGGGGACAATGAATCTAACACAGACCATGTTAATAGCTGATCTGAGGTTAGACTTAGAAGAATCAAACAAAAAATATATATATATTTTTCAAAAAAAAAAAGGAAGGGCTTTTCCTTTAACTCAAATAACTCATACCAATGCACAGGCACGGATGCTTTAATCTCAGGGATCAATAAACCTTAAGGTAGAGTCAAAAATCAGGGAAACTTGTGCCTGCAAATTGTCCTTAGCCGACCTAGTCTGTAACTTAGCAACTACTTGGGAACCTTGGGTCTAGAGTCTGAACTTAATATGTTTCTGAAGGAAGACTAATTGGGTTGACTAGTCTACTTGGAGTGCTAGGTTTCGCTTAATTTTGCTAGGGACTAGCAAAAACTAGGCATGGGGGTATTTGATTAGCCCATATTTGTAGGCTATTTAAGTATTTAAGTGCCTAGACATTAGGTTAATTCTAACATTTACTTAGCATAAATTAGGATTTAAATAGATTAATTCATATTTTTAATTTAATTATATAATTCATGCATTGCATTCATATTTTAAATACATTTAGAATTAACTTACAATTACATTAAATTAGTTAACCAATTAGGTGCATTGCATGTATTAATTTAAGTTAACATAAAAGTTGAGGGTTTGTATATAAATAATCATAATATTTTAACAATTCTTTTATTCTTCTTCTTTTCAACAACGGCTCGGCTGCCGCTGCAACGCCACCTGCCGCACTAAAGCCTACATTCATGGATTAGCGGAGAAGGTGGATCTGCTCCCGCCTCTCCGTTCAAATTCGTGCAAGCAGCTACAAAAAGAGGAGAGAGGTTGTCGAGCAGAGCAGGCCTCCACCCCAACAATCCACACTGTGCAGAGAGTCCATCTCGTCCATTTCACCACCGCCGGCCTCAATAGCGGCGACGAGCCTCCACTGTGGGCGTGTGGTGTGACAGGCCACACCGCCATCTGGAGATCGTCTGCATTACTGTGATCACCTCGCAGTGCACCACCCTCGCCGTCATCACCAACAACCTCCACAACCGCTACTACAATTTCACTCAGTTAAGACGTCCGAGAAGTTTCCTGGACGTCTAAAGCTTCGACTCCCCCCACTCCAGCAGCAACCACCCTTGCTGCACTTCACCTCCAGCGCCAACCGCCAGCCCTTGCCCGCATCACCTCCAGCGCCAACCGCCTTGCAGTCACACGCACATCCTGCTGCGCAAGACCACCTTCAAGCCATCTCCAGCCTGCAGTGTGCCCGCTCACTCCTAACTGCTTGCTGCATCTTCTCAAGCACACCGCCTGCAGCAGCATCCGCCTCCAGCAGGCGTGCGTTCGCCAGTGCTTCAGCGCGCTCATCTGCAGCGCCAAGCCCGTGCCCGCTCCTTGCAGCGTGCCTGCCAGCAGCCTGCAGCAGCGCTCAACTCCCGCATCACCTCCAGCGCTCCCGCAACTTCCGCCTACAAAGCCTCTATCGTCTGCAATGCCCTCCCCGCCGCCACCTGCAGCGCCTCCACTAGTGCATGCGCCCACCAGCAACCCTCAGCGCGCTCAACTCCCGTGCACCCGCAACACCAGTGCGTGCGCGCGCACCACCTGCAGTAGCGCTCAACTCCCACGCACAGCCGCCCCTCTAGCAGCTGCAGCCACCGTCGAGAGCCACCTTCGTCGGAGCTCCGTTCGGCCGGCTCTGGCCACCGCACGACTCGCCGCCACCACCGCTGCGAAGCTCTCGGTCCAAAGAACTTCCTCCGAGCTTCCTGCCTCAGGCCGTTCATTCATCTTCATGCACGGCCAAGGGGAAGAAATCCCCTGTTTTGCTACAGTACACGCCCCATTAATAATTACATTTTCTACCATTGTCATCTTTTAATGATATTTTTTTGAATCTGCATTACAAAAAATATCCTCTAGTTGTTAAAAATTGCCATTTCAGCATGTGTTCTTGATTCAACCTTAATCTGAAGGCAAATTTGGCCTGATTCTCGTCTAAACTAACTACGAACAAACGTTTTTAACTGGTGTAAATTTAAATACGTCATTGCCTCCCTATGGATATGACCCGCTCTTCTGCGAGTGGTTATTTTTAATTATTGATTAGTCGATTTTTCCACTACATAAAACTATAAACAACTTTAAAGCGAACGATCGACTCATCAGCAACCACACATGGTAGAGAGTTCTAGAGAACTCTAGGCTAGATATTTTCGTGTGGATGGTGTGTGTGGGTGTGTGTGGGTCGAAACCTAGGTGGCTAGGTTGATTAGGTTAGGTTCTAGTGGGTTTAGGTCAAGGTATGTCTCAAATTAGGGTTATAAACCCTAATTCACTAAGGTAAAGTGCAATTAAACTTAATATAAGTATAATTGGGTGTGTGAAAACTTAATTGAGAGTAAAACAACTCAATTAATTTAGGTCTAGGTCAATTGGACTCTCACTGAGTCCAATTGGACAGTGTATGCTGAGATCAGGGCTCAATTGAACTCAATGAGTCCAATTGAATAGGCTGATGGAATTGACTAAGATCCAAGTGGATACGACCCGCTCTTCTGCGAGTGGTTATTTTTAATTATTGATTAGTCGATTTTTCCACCACATAAAACTACAAATGACTTTAAAGCGAACGATCGACTCGTCAGAAACCACACTTGGTAGAGAGTTCTAGAGAACTCTAGGATAGATATTTTCATGTGGATGGTGTGTGTGGGTCGAAACCTAGGTGGCTAGGTTGATTAGGTTAGGTTCTAGTGGGTTTAGGTCAAGGTATGTCTCAAATTAGGGTTATAAACCCTAATTCACTAAGGTAAAGTGCAATTACACTTAATACAAGTTTAATTGGGTGTGTGAAAACTTAGTTGAGAGTAAAACAACTCAATTAATTTAGGTCTAGGTCAATTGGACTCTCACTGAGTCCAATTGGACAGTGTGTGCTGAGATCAGGGCTCAATTGGACTCAATGAGTCCAATTGAATAGGCTGATGGAATTGACTAAGATCCAAGTCAATTAGGTTTAGTGAAGACCTAATTAGGTCCTTAGGGATGTCTAGAGGTGATGTACTAGGGTTAGGGTACCTTAATTTAGGTTCCTATGGGGTTAGAATTGGGTTTAGGGACCTAGAGATCCAAGATCAAGGCTTAAATCTCAAAATAGGAATTGGAGAGCAGTATCAGATGTCTAATAATATAATCAGATGTCTTATACTCAAAAATCAAAAGTCCAGACTTGTTGTCTGGACGTCCAATCAGAGTCAGGAAGGATTTCGGGTTCTGTTTTGGGTATTCTACATAAATTGGACGTCTGACAAAGTGTCTGGACGTCCAATAACACTACAGAAGTAGGTTTGAAGTGTGTGGGAGATGGCTAAGGGTCCTGGACGTCCGAAAATTAATCTGGACGTCCAGAGAAGGGTTGGAACTAGGGTTTTAGGGCTTCCTAGGGTGCGGTGACCTAATCTAAGGGTGGCTAAGGCTTGGGGAAGTTTCTAGTCTATCTTAGGGCTAGCATGGACTCAAGCTCTTCACATTTTACTGCTTTATTCCTACTTAATAGAATAGAAAACATTTAACCCCCTTACATTATTATTCCTACATTTAAACTAGGCCTTCTGCTCCAGCTTCAGATCCTACTCCAGATCTACTTATTGCCTGCAATCGACATAATATACTTCATCAGCACATTATAACATTATTTTATGCATAGCTAAAGTAAAGCAGTAAAGATGCAGATAATGCTTATGCATGCATGAATTTCCCTAACTTATGCTAAGTTCTAGCCTAATCTAGGTCAATTAAGACCTATGATTGCTGTGCAATCAGGGGGTGGCGGGGTTTCAGTCTGTGCGCGGCACGCGCGCAAACTCGCGATCGTACGCACACATGCAAAAATTAATTTCCCGACGTCTGACCAGACGTCTGGACCAACTCCCAGATATCTTAAAGTGTTTTGATATCACGGGTCTTAACAATGACCAATCAATCACAATAAGCTTGTTCATAAGTAGTTTATCCTTGATCTATTTCCCATAGGCTTCTCAACCTTAATAGTTAACTATGTGGTCTGCAATCACTAGTTGATAATACTTACGATAACATGTCACAGTCCTATTTACAATGTATATACTACAATCAGAATATAATATCAACAATAATCAACCCTATAAGATAAATTTAGGTACCAATGGATAGGAATTGGTTCTAATATGCTTCTCAAAAATCTAAAGTGCAAGGTTTAGAATTGCTACATCTAAGAACCTATAAGCAAAACCATTCTATTCTTTGTGACAAGACTTCTTCCCTAGATATGCATTCAATTCCTTGCCAAGGATTTATCTAGACTAGAGATTTTTGTAGAATCTTAGAATCACTTTTCCAAAAAAATCCTCTAAAATCTCAAAATCACTCTTCTAGATATTTTCTAGAATTACTTCTAGTTTAATCACCAAAATTTCAAAATCTTGGGATGTCTTCCTAAATTATTAGAATGCTTACCTTAGAAATCTAACTTAGCTAGAACATCGAAACTAGAGAGTAAAAGAGAGAGTTAGAGCTTTGATTTAGAGCTTTTTATTGCTTATATTATGTGTTGAAGCCTCTACTCTTCTATGTATTGGTGAATTCCTCCTCTCAAATTGATAAAGGGTTACCCTATGTCTTGAATTTGAAAGGTGCACAATCGATGGATGCCACATCCCATTACACTCCAAACTAGCTTCTGCTATAATAAGGGTTGGAAAAGCCAACATGTGATGGACATTGTGAACTTTGACATGGAGCTCATATATGTCATAACCGATTTCAAGGGCTCAGTGGCATACATGTGGGTACTAAATTGGGCACTTGACATTAGGAAATTTCGTGCACCCCAAGGAAGAAGGTACTTGGTGGATGACGGGTGTGGAAATTGCGTATTTTGAAATCGTTGGAAATCGTAGTATTGTCGCAAAAACCACTCATCAAAGATATTTATGATAACGAAACTCTCATAGATCTTTATTCTTTTTAGAACTTGAGTCTCGGTCGTTCGTCTCTGGGAGGCGTGAAAACGAATCGAGATTTGGATCGGCTTTTATAACCTAAATCTAACCTAAGCTACTAATTTTGTCTTTTTGTGTTTTTGATTTTTTATTTCGAAAAGCGAATTGAAACCTAGATCTAGATAAACTAGCAAAAACCTAAGTGACTATGTGCATCTAAATGAGGCCATGGTGGCCGTCATGATGTGAACAAACCAAAGTGTCATATAGGCAAGCAAACATGAGGATAATCAATCACAGAAACATCATGAAATTATTTATGCATAAAAAATTATCACACATCATTTACACTAGAAAGCATATAAATAGAAGAAAATCCCTCACGCCAGAAAGTTGCCACTAGGGCCATCGGCCTTGTGTGAGGGTGTAGGCTAAACCTTGGGTGTGCAAACCCATCTACATGCCTACCAAAAGAGATGGTCGGCCACAAGAGGCTATGGGTGAGCCTTCATGGTCGTCCAAGAAGAAGAAGATGGGGGCTAGTGCACCCAAGTGGAGAGAGGAGGGTGTTGCTCCCTTTCTCTACCAATGGTCGTCCTTGAAGCTTTGGAGAGAAGCTTCTCTAGCTAGCCATCCATGGAGCCTTGGAGGAGGATGAGGAGGATGGCCTTAAGGTTTTGGAGGGTGGAAGCAAGTTTAGAGTGGAGAGTATGGATGGGAGAGTGTATGGAAAGGGTCCAATTTCGTAGCTCTCTCTTTGCCCTTTATGGAAGGCTCCATTTGGTTGCCACTTTTGGTGGCTCCAAAAATAGCCAATGTGACAATTTTTGGATCTAGGTTTGACACAAGTTGTTAGGGTTTCCAAGAGAGTGTGCATGGGTTTGGTGGGAGTAAAATGGGAAGGTGTGCGTGTGTGTGTGGGTATGTGTTTTTCGTAGGGCAAGGTTGTGGGTTTTGGTAGGATTAGGTGTTAAATAGGATTGGTCAATCTAGATTAAGTGGGTGTGGACCTAATTAGGCTTAGGAAAGTCTAATTGGGTAGGAGTGAACCTAATTAGGTCTAGTTCAAGTCTAATTAGATGTGTGCATGTGATTAGGCTAGGGTAACCCTAATAGGTATGAGTTAATTAGATCCTAGGTGGATCTAATTGGGCTTGAGTGCACCCAATCAACTGTAGATGCACCCAATTAGGTATGGGATGGTTCAATTGGGTTGGGGATATGACAAGTACGGCTATGGATAGTGGAATAGGCTTAAGAGGTCTCTACTTAGGTTTCCTAGGGTGTCCGGTGGGGTTCCTAGGTCAAAATAGGCAAGCTAGGGCTTCCAACACTAAAATCTGGAACCAGACAGCAGTATCAGACGTCCAGGATAGTAGTCAGACGTCTTATACTACAAAATTGGACGTCTGGACACTAAATTAGACGTCCAATTCTATGTCAGTATGAGTTTTGGCTTCCTGGATTATTATTCTGTAGAAATCAGACGTCCAGCCCAGATGTCTGGACGTCCTAAATGGTGCTGAAGAGTGGGTTTTATGTTTTCTAAGGTTGGTTTTGGTTCCTAAGAGTTTGGGAGAGGGATAGGAACATGGATAGTGCTATCCATGTTTGGGTTTTGAGGCTAAGGTGCCCTAATGGAGGTTGTTTTGGGTTTAGGAAAGCTGTCCTAGGGTTTCTAAGGGTAGGGATAAGGCTATCCTCCTGACTCCTCTTATCTGGATCAGTCTTCTTCTTCCTTTATTGTTTTATTCCACTATCTTCATCCTGGATCACTTTATTATCTGTAAATAGCAATAAAAATCATTAACTAGCAGGATATCTCATCTTATTTTAAATAGACTGATGCAATACATGATATGCAAGATATGAGTGCAATATCCACAATTTAAGATAGGTTCAGAAATTATTTAGGTTAATTAGGACCCATGATTGCTGTGCAATCAGTGGACCTCGAATATGCCGATACAAATAGGTTCATGGCTCCCTATCACTGGATTTTGCAACACATAAGTAAGTATCAGGGTTGTGTGTATCAAAATAAAAAATAGATTTATAATCATCGTCATGCATTGCTATGCAATGTCATGGAGCTCATATTCAATGCACCGAAAACATGATGGAGATTACTTGACTGTTGACATTTTTACAAGTACAAGACTAGGTGTTATATGATCATGGCTACTTGCATTCTACAAGATTTCTCACGACGCTTTGACCTCGATGATGAATGGTTCGATCAGCCATGCATGGAGCAAGTGGACAAGGACGAAGAAGAGGAGGACGACATAGAAGGTGGGGTTGATGATGATGATTTGAGAAGTAGAGCGATTGTTCGTGACCAGATAGCTCAGAATTTGTGGGCTGATTACAACAGTGTTAGGTTAGGCTACTATAGAAGTTAAGGGTCTATATCTTTAACATATTCTACTAAATCATGCATCGGACTTGATATTAATTGTCACTTGGATGGTGTGAACTGCTATGTAATCTTTCCATTTGTTTGAATGTATGTAGGTGTCATATTTAGTATCGTTCCTCAGTAGATATTGTAGATTAGAAGTTGCCAATTTTCCTTGAGACTTTAAATGCAGGTCATGGAGGTAGGTCCTAGACGCACACCATGTTGGTACCGTGGTCACAGATGCTCCTGCTCGTGATCGTGACAAAATTGTACCGTAAAGACTGTACTATGTCTGCCCACGAACCAATGCAGTAAGCGTCCTTAAATGTACCGCACTAGAACTATTTCTTCATCATCATCTAAATAATCCATTTGGACAATAGGGATGTGGGTTCAGGGTGCCTTGGGAGCTATGTGAGCCTACCCTGAAGTCAAACAGGGTGGAGCGCACTTTCATGGCTGCTCTATATGGGAAGGTAGAGAAGAAAGTATTTCAAACAAAGAGGAGGGTTGATGCAAAGTGAAGAGTATTAGGTTATCGATCAGGTAGCTGATCTGGAGCGGAAGGTGGAAGCCAAAAACCTAGAAGCACACAAACTGGCGATGGAGCTAGTAGCTTGAGACTCACAAACTGCAGAGCTCCAACAAAAGGTGTCAAACTTAGAGATCGAGGTGGAGCTGCATAGCGTGGAGAATCACTACGATGGACTAGTTAGCCACTTCAACAACTTCCGCATATGGCTACGATTGTTCTTGGCCTTCCTAGCTTGTATTGTGTTATCGATTATGTATTGTACTTCCATCTCATGTATGTGACAAACCTTGTCAATTATTGCTCAACGGAAAACCACGACTGGCTATGTGGTCCCGATATAATCTGAACTTATAGGGCACTACCAACCCCTTACGCTTCTGCTAGTGAAGTAGTTTAGTTTCCTATGTACTCTAGTTTATGAATCTATGCCACTATATTTCCTTCATTGTCAAACTGCCAGTGAAAACATCTTTGCAGGATATTTTTTGATTTGGTATAGCTCCAAATCATGCTCTATATTTGCATATGAGACGTAAGGCTAACACGTAATCAACATTGCCAAGTCCAATGCTTCAATAAAGGTACGCATACTGTCCATTTAAAAAAGTGCAAATGACTACTTCCCTACAATTACGCATCCAATCTAATCTATTTTTCCTTATTTCTCAAGTTCTATGCGTAACCAAAGACCACTGAAATGTAAATTTGCTAATTGTTACCTACCGACTTTTATCTTTCGATAACGTTTTGTGAGATGAATGGAGTTAACATAGGCAACATGTAAATGGGTGTGCTCCATAGGGATTCACATATGTGGCCTTATTTGTCTATAAATGGTTGTATGAAATTACAGGTGTTGATTTGCAGGTTAACACAGTTTCCATGAATCGAAGTAGCTTTGTATGCTGCATTTCATTTCTATGATTAACTTGCCTTTTTACCGCATATGCCAGATTAGAGATGAATGCAAATCTTGGTTAGTTTCCATGGCATTTGTATCAGGCAACTCTTTCAATTACTTGGAACTTATTAAGAATGTCAGTACACAAGGGTATATACTTTGCATCAAAGATCTCGTTGATCAACTTAGGACTTGTTTATATGAATTTATAGGTACAACTTAAAAGACTCTCTTCCGTTAACTTTGAACTTTTCTCACTTTACAGGTTTTATAATAAAGTGGTAAGCCATTTGGATTGATTTCCCTTGCCGTGTACAATTTGGAGATGGCCACAACAAAAGATAGGTTCTCTTACCTTTTCCACTTATGGTCCAGCCCTCTCAATTTCGTTTATTTCTATCCAAAATAGGAGTTTTTATTATAGTCAAGCAAACTTTTTTTTTGGTACTGCTACTACTACCATCTTGATTTCTATGCATTAAATAATTTAACTAATCAAGTAATCCTTCTCATTCCCATTGAATACTCTGAATTTTAGGCTCCCTATTAGTACCACTTAAAGTTGATCTATTATGTTATTCTTAATATACATTACTCCATATCTTGACTTTACCTTGTGTTAACTTCATTTTTGTCAAATACGTTTGTTCTCCTGTATTGCAGAAACTGCTATATTGAAAAGGTCTTCTTTGATGCGAAGGGCTCTTATTCCAAATGGGATATGCTTGGAAAAAGTTAGTTCTCTCCTCGTATAATCGTTTTCCAATTAAATTAGATTAATGCTTATTTTATACTAACCATGAATCATTGCAGGTAGAGTGCACTTTCATTAAAATGAAGTCTAATATTGAGTGCAAGAAAACATTCATACATGTTGGTACAGTTCAAAGTGGAAGAGCTATTGCAATAAAGTACACTTTTAGATTTGGAGAGTTGCTACAATTTTCCGATTGATAAATTGTTGTGAACGGTTGGATTTGTTGATCTGTGTTTGAAGATCTGCCTGAAATATACATTGGACGAGTTCTGATCAGCGCTGGATTCTGGTCTTGTGTTGGGGTGTTCAAACCGTGTGATATTCACAATAATATGTAACTTTGAGCAATGAGAACCTTGTATAAAACCTTCCTTCCTATTGCATTCTATTGTATACTCCATGTCATTACATGAGATTTCATGTGCGACAGATGCTCCCTATTGCAAAGTTAATTAAAATTCGTGTTTGGTATTACATTGCGTACCATGGATTTGCTTTCTTCTTTTTCACACGTCATCGGATTGGAAGATTTCTTGAGAGGGAATTGTAAGCTTTAGTGGGTGTCAAATATGACCCTATTGATGTATTCCGTAGATAGCACAAATTCGAAGTGACAATATGTCATTTTAAATCGAACGTATTAAAATCTTATCACCAGAAACAAACTTAATCCCATTTTTATAGCATGGGGATATGAGTGGAAAAGATAGCTCATGTGGATGATTATTAGGCTAGTTAATTGGAATGACTTTGACCTAGCAATTCGAATATTTCTTGATTCATTACTAGAAATTTTCACGTATAAAAATAAGGCCATTTAATTACTCACAAAATTTAACTATTTATAGGAATACAATCATATTTACTCCACCAACTTAATTTTTTTTGTAGACATATGCTACATAATTAATCACCCAATTTATTACTAAGGTTAATAGGGTAATCAAAACAGTATTTGTTAAAATACACATATCATTTAAAATGAGGATAAAATCATTCATTGTTAAATTTTCAACTAATTATAACCATCAAATTCACTGTTTATTCGATCAAATTATTTTACTAATCAAATATCAAATCAACTTTATTTTTTTGAAAAGAGATCAATAGCCATCAAACATCATGATTTACTTATTTCTCTATTTTATTTTATTTTTTCCAAAGTCCTCTACTTATATATATATATATATATATATATATATATATATATATATATATATATATATATATATGTGTGTGTGTGTGTGTGTGTGTGTGTGTGTGTCAAATACTACCAAAGAGGGATTCATGCAAGAACCAATCTGACATTAGAGAGAGAGGATTGTTAATACCATCATTTGGATGAACTCCTTTTAATTTAATTAATTAATTTATTTAACTCGAGGTAAAATATTTAGCACTAATTTCACGGGATGTCTGAAGTTCGACTTTTAAACAGGCAAATTTTGCGTTTCACAACGACTTCGGTGAAAGCGGACAGCAGAGTGAGTTCCCTTTTCTTTTCCCTTTCTTTCATCTTTGATGGAAAAGGATTGAAAAAGTCGATTGGGTGGCAAATGAGTGTGCAATGAGGTGGTGATGGGGAAAGGGCTTTTGCACTTGATAGATTGCTACGATGGAAGTGGAAGGAGACTCATTACTGTGGCATGTGCTTTTTTAGGTGGGAGTGGAGAATAATGACGTAAATGGATATGGATATTTCTCCATGTATTTGGTAATTTCTTTTCTTCTGCCTGCATGCTTAATGTTTTAATGTAGGTATGGATATATATATATATATATATATATATATATATATATATATATATATATATATATATATATATATTACTATTGATATTTAGACTTGTAATTTGTGTCTCGTGCTTTGATTCTAAGAAGTCACATGAAGTTAATATTTTGAGAGACTATCGTGCAATTTCTGTTAAGATTTATGGTTTAACTATTTTATGCTTAGAATCATTGTATTAGTACTTGTATAATTGTATCTCATGCATCATTTTGGCATGAGAGTTGCTTGCTCTTCCATGGAGATTAGTTTTAGGGTATAGAGGTGTCGGACTATTTTACTTGGCCATGTAATACATGAGTTTTGTAATTGTCATTCAAATTTCTTGTTCTTGCTTAGTTTTTTTTTTTTTTTTCATGCAACTTGTGAGTGTGGTAGCTTGTTTTTAGTTGAGCATGTATCAACCGGAACTTTAAAAAAATGATGACACTCATCTTGAATGAAAAAATAAATAATTTGTAAATCTATAGTTGAAATTTGAATTGAAGATATATTATTTTTACTTAAGTGATAAATTTATTCATTTGAACTATACTCTATCCACTGTTACTTTGATTTCCAGTATTTGTCAGGAAAATTTTGTAATATGGTTAATGGTGTCAGCATCCAATATCATCTCGATCCCTGTGGTGGCGAAAATTTTCATATGAATTTGGTATTAGATCGCCTCCCACCGTAGGCGAGTCGATGCACAAAGAATTACTTCTTTCCCTTTCCATTCATATATGAAGATGACTGCAGCCACAAGGCGGTTCTCCGCGTAGGTATCTAGGAATAGATACGAGTATCATCTGATAAATGCTATAGGAATAGATCAATGTGACATAAGTAGAAAAGGAATTTATTTAGGAGATGAAATAAATGATTGACAAAATAATTGATATATTAATATCATAATAGGGATATTTATTTAAAATTAAGTAACAAAAAATATAGGTTCTAAAGAAAAAAAATAACTTAAGATATTATTTTCATATTTTGCACAGCATTGAGAACGTTGTTTCACTTGATAATTGATATTTAATATAAAGAAAAAAGAATGTAAGGTTTGTTACGTGGTAATCTTCATGATATTCAACAAAATTACTACATTACTTTAACCTAAAACGTATATGTGATAAATAATTTTACATCGGTGATAAATTACTTTGCACCTATAATAAATTATTGTAAGATGTCTTTATATCGATGTAATCTCGTTTTACATTGATGTAAAATTATTTCAAAGGTAATTTCACTTGTCCAAAGTGATTTGGATCCATGTAAAATGATTTTGACCTATGAGTTTATAATTTAGGATTTATGATTTAGGTTTATGGAAAGTAATTTCACGTATAAGAAGTAATTTTTTACTTGAAGGGGATTTTTCATTTTAGGGTTTAAGGTTTAGTCTTTAGTGTGTAGGGCTTACCCTAAACACTATAAACTAAATCCTAAATCTTAAAGTGAAAAATCACATTTCAAGTGTAAAATCATTTGTCATTTGTGAAGAAATATTTGAAATTTAATTTTGCATCAGTGCAATTTTACTTGGCACTTGTATAAAAAAATATTGCACCCATGTAAAATAATATTGCACTGGTGGAAAGTAGGTCAAAGTAAGGTGTATTCTTACGTTGCACTCGTGCAAAAGAATATTGCACCTGTGCAAAAAAATATTGCATTCGTGTAAAATAATATTACACTGATGTAAAGTACTTTAAAATAAGATTATACTGGTGTAATTTTACTTTGTACCGATATAAAATTATTTTAAGGTGCAAATTAAAAAATTGCATTCGTGTAAAGTGATTTTACACTAGTGTAAAGTAATTTCGAAGATAATTTAAGTGATTTGTACCCATTCGAAAGTACCTTATTATTAATTTTAACAGTAATAAATTTCATCATATATTAGTATTTTTTATACATTAAAAAAGAGATACACATTGAAATCATATTTACAATTACACATTAATTTTTGTGTCAACTTTTATATTTTTTAATCTACATTATTGGTATTGTTTAAAAATTTTTGGAGGAATTAATGTGTGCTTATTTATTATTAAAAGTAGAAATCGAAGTTACTGTGATTCGACGAAACAAAACTTTTGTAAAAAATTCAAGAAAAACTATAAGAGGGGATAACCTCCGCCGTAAACTTGCCTCCAAACGGAACCTCTGTTGATATCGTAAGTATGCAATTGTTGTCTTATTGGTGCAAAGGTGGTTCGCAGCATGAAAAGAAGGTCTGCACGATTTCGGTAGGTGTGAAGTGTGGTTGAAGGCACGATTAGGCGTGGATGTCAAGTCAAATAAAGCCAAACCTAACTTAGCTGAAGCTCTGGATCTGCGAGTTCGGCCTGGATCGAGTTTGACTGAGCTCATTTGAGTTATATAGCTCGAGTCCAGCCAACTCAGCTTCAGCTCGGCCCATATAACAAGCACATCTGTGGAATTTTCATTTATGGCCTATGGGCTTGTTTGGCATATGCTCCGTGGATTCGTTGAGGACCTGGGGAAGTCCATATGGTGTGACTTTTTGTGTTGAAGCCATTAACTCTCCATGAATTACACATGAAGTCCATAAAGAGGAAATATCGTAATCATTCATTCAAATAATTTAATGTTATAGATAGGAGAAGAAATCACTTTCAACTGGCCTAATTTGAATACCAGGAAACTGCGAGGAATAATAAATCGAAGATCAATTTCTTGTGCAAATATTGGGAGACCGATAAGAGGAACCGAATCAGAAGCCGGAGACGCCTCGGAAGTTTTCGTTACCGTAAGAAAATACTTCCAGAAAAGGCTATATAATTAAACGTCATTGCTTTTTTATGTTTTTCTCTGCATAAGAGTATTTACCTTCCTAACCTTGCGTGGTGATTCAATTTTTTCGGATAATCTCTCCGATAATGAAGTATGTCATGTTTCACCTTTATGTGGTGATGCAATTTTTTCCTTTAAGGCTGCATCTTCGAATATCTCACCGAGGACGAAGTATGTCATGTTTCAAAAAAAAAATATATATATATATATATATATTTGTAAAGTTGATGCTTGCAGCAAACAGTGACCTTACAAGATTTGATACCTTCGATTACCAAAAGGTGGGGTTCAACAACGAGAAAATATCGCCGTCTGTGGGAATCGAACCCACGACCACATGGTTAAAAGCCATGCGCTCTACCGGCTGAGCTAAGACGGCTCCACGAGCAACTTTACAATTATTATATTTTTTACCTTTTCCTAGATTCTTTCATTGAGAAAAAGCCTAGTTTTTTCTTACATCAATTTAAAGGAAAGAAGGTATTACAATTAAACACAACCAAAAAAAGGCAACGAGACAGAAGAGAACACCACACCCCCTCGAAGGGAGAACACAAAATGCCTCGTAATCAGGAGAACCTAACACCCCCATAAGGGGAACCCAAAGCCAACAACAACTAAAAAAAGAAAAGTAAAATAAAATACAAAAAAAGGTGACCAATTAAATGAATTCTCAATGTCACTCCGCTCAATAGACAATCTAGTGAGATGAAACCAGTAAACGTAGGCTAACATGAGACCTAATCATGTTGAGTCTAACTCTAAGTGTAGGCCCTCGGTACCAAAACATGTTTGTTCATGGTTATAGATAATAGATCTTGGGCCAATTGAGCATGCCATCTTTCCACCGTGTCTTTATTGCATGTCAAGCCTCAATTGTCGACTATGAGAAAATAAGTAAACCATCACAATGCCAATCTAAAGTTGCATCTCACAATGGTGATGACCTCCTCTCCAAGAGAAAGGGGTCCACCATCTCCAATGTAACCTTTCAACATAAGCACCAAGAAAATGTAGAATTTTGATCAAAAGAAATTGATGTCAAATAACACTAAGATGATAGCATGTTTGTTGCCCTTACATTTGCAACCTTCAAGTGGACTATAAGCAAAAATAAGCTCAAATAATCCACTTTTGAGATTCCCTACCTTTTGAGATCACCAGGAAAAGTGAAATCAAAGAAAATGTATCACCAAATCTAGGAGGAGCATTGGACAAGAGAAAACTAGATTAGAGATCAAAGGAGACTCGCTATAGGGTAGGGCATGTCACTTGACCAAGCCATCTGAGTTAGACCTTCCCACAAGGGCACCTTATTATGTGGGTTGTACCATAAAGAAATGGATCTCATAGCTCAAAATTTGGCACCCATCGAGAGTAAGACTGATATAAAAAAAATGGTCTGGGGTGGTTGATTGCAAGAGGTTGGTGCAAAAGCATGCCCAATGAAGGCCTAAATTGGCAAGGGAGGGGAGGGTGCAATATAATGGTTGTAGTCAAGGAGACGAGTAAGAAAGATGTAGTCTCTCTCGAAAAGGAGGGAGGAGGGTGACATGCTCGAACCATGATGTGTAAAATGCACATTCGTTGTAGTTAAAATCGAGCATCAAGTAACATTCGTTGTAATTCTTGGGAGAAGGTCATTGAACCCTTGTCTGGAAGAACCTTTGGACCATCATTCTAGGAGAATAAGGTTGAGTTTTAGCCAAGCAAATTCCATTGCTGATAACCAACCACCACCACCTCCTCCTCCTTTGAACCAGCATGAGATTATTCAAAGGCAGCTAGATTAGCTGCAACAAATGTAAGCCTGGTGACGTGTCTTTGTGCGTGTGTGTTAAGAGGTGTCGTTATAGTCGCACTTGATACGTCGGTTTTAAAAGAAGTAAACGGAGGTGAGTCCGAGTGTCGGTCTCAGGGAGGCGTAGAAATCGGATTTTTGTTTATCACTTGTCACGGAAAAGGCGAAGTTTTTGCTTGCGAAAGGTGTGGTTTTGAAAAGCGAGAGAGAGAGATAGAGAGAGAGAAGGTTTAGGGTTAGAAAGCTCTTTGTTTTGATCATGCAACTTGAATAGAAATTAAAATGGCAACTGAACGAGAAAATAACTTCATTAAACATGCACTTGTAGTTCATGACTTACAACATTAAATACATGCTTCAACAAAAATAATAAAAAGCTTAAAAGAGAGAGAGAGAGAGTGTGTGTGTGTGTGTGGAGAGCGACGAGGCAGCCACGACGGTGGAGGAGGCTCCGTCAGCGGCTCGTCGTCTCCGGCGATTACAAGAGTGCCTAAGGCTAGCTAAGAGAGGGGTAGAGTAGTTGCAAGGGGGAGTGAATGCCTTGAATGGTGGTTGGAGGGGGTTTAAATAGAGTTAAGGGCTTCCTAAAAGAAGAAGGGGCTTTAGCGACATCCAGAGCGTCGCTTAAATCTCTTCCAAAAGCGTCGGTGTAGCCCTCTCTCCGCCGGTCAGCCGCCTGCCCTGTTACTTCTCCTCGCACGATCCGTGGCCGCTGAACGAGAGCCGTCCGATCGAAGATCGGACGGTTGAGAGTCTTCCTCGCCCGTGCTGAGATCGCGCCTCGGGCGCGCGTGGGTGCTCGTGCGCTGCGGTCGCACCGCATGGTGAGATCCTGGCCGCTCGCTGCTGATCGGGTGGCCCAATTTCTCCGCACCCTTCGCCCGCCTTCAAATCCCCCCCCCCCCCCCCCCCGCGCGGCTCGAAAGCGTGTCGCATGGATGCGGGCGTGCGCGCTAACCGTTGTGCCACGCCCGCGCTTTTGTCGCGGCGACCGCGAGTGGGCGCGCGGATCTTGGCCGTTCGATCGAAGATCGACGGCCGAGATTTGTCCTCGGCTGGCTGAAGGTGTGCGTGCGGTGGGGGCGGGGCTAACGTGGCACAATCTGGGTCGTTGATCTCTAGATCAACGGTCAGAACTTCTTGGGCCCATTGTAGGAGCTCCGGATGTCGGATTTGGCCGATCTTGAGTCCGTTGGACTCCGTTCGTTGTTCTGAATCCATCAGTGCGGTCCGATTGCTCATCTGAGGCCTGCTTTGACAAATGCTTACACAAATGGCCATTAATACAGTTTATAAGCAATCTTGGTACATGATGCATGCAATGCTCCTATTCTACTTATGTTGTGCCTTTTATTCTAAAGATGGGCCATATTGAACATAATTATTACCCCCTTGTGTGGTGTTATCACCTGGTTCCAATGAATGAATGGTGATGGCACCCGACCCTTGAAGAATTTCTATGATCCTTCGAATTGAGTGGATGGACCTAGAGTTATGATCCCCACTGGAGATGTTGAGATCAAGCCCCAAGTGCTAAGTCTGATTAAGCATCTTCATAGGCTTGGCTTTGAGAATCCATTCCAGCATTTGGAGGATCTAACCACTTTGTTTCAAACCACTAAATCGAGGAATGTAGATGAGAAGTAAATGATCATGAGGTTGTTACCCCACTCCCTCAAGGATAAGGATGCACATTGGTATCGCACCATTGGAAGATCAATTGCCACCTGGACTGAATAAATCAACCTTCCTGAAGAAATTCTTTTTAGTTGGGTGGATCAATGCTTTGAGATGAGCAAATACTACTTTCGTCCAGCGGCCTGAGGAACCACTTCATGGGGCTTGGGAGCGATTCCAGGACTTATTGCAAAACTATCCACATCACAAGGTGTTTAAGTGGCAACTTGTGCAGATTTTCTATCACGGGTTGAATGATCAACTCCGTAACCATGTGGATGCTTCCTGTGGAGGCAATTTCCTTAACAAGGACATAGATAGCGCAAATGAATTGTTCAAGAAAATGAGAAAGAATTCTGTTAATCATGCCTCCATGGACGAATTCAACAGATCCCAACCTAGATCAAATGCCAGTGAGGTTCAAATTGATTCTTCTAAATTTGACATGGAATTGATCTGCAACAAACTGGATAAGGTGGATCTGATGGCTAAGAGAATAGAGGAGTGGATGGTTGGAAACTCTAAGAATACTTCTAGGTCCACTCAATCCTAGAGTTTGGGATTTTATTCTTTGCAAACTCCTGCGGGGAGGGAGTTTGTGAACCAACTTGATTCGGCTCAACCCTCTAGCCAACACTTCTCGGAACCCAACGAGTTCCAAACTAGGGCCTTTGATCCCAGTTTTTCTAATCCTTTCTACTCACCATCCTCAACTTATGAGGATGTGCGATCAATACAGGAGAATGCTAGGTCCAACCCGTACTCAAATACCTATAATCATAGTTGGAGGCACTGCCCTAAATTCTCCTGGAAGAGCTAGTGGCAGCAAACCCAATCTTGACCCAGCAATTATTTATCGCAAAAGCCCATGGGTCAAGGTCATGTATATACTCAGTTGCCCCCGAGTCAAGTCAATCAGCCCACGTGGAATGCCCCACAACCTACAGGGTAGGCTGATTTGAACCTAAAGATGGTAGAAATACAAGGTTCTATGCTTCAACTCATGCAACAAATTAAGGTCTCACTGGACAACTTAAAATCCAGGCTCATTGCTAATGACCGACAACTCGGATCTCTGTCATCTCAACTTGTACCCAACTACAAGAATGTCCAAAATCAGTGTAACTGAGTCCCAAGGTACAGTAACATGAGGGAACCGCACGCGCATGCACAAGTGGTTAATAAGGTCCCTCACCTTCTCATCTTGGATATTTGGCAAATCAAGCTCCACTTATCTTCCCTAACCCACCCCAAGACCCAAACCCATATGCTTTAGCTAACTCCGTTACCTTGAGGAGTGGAAGGCAAACCTAGGACCCAGATAGACCTTCATCTAGCAAGCAGAATACAGGTGTGCTAGAGGATAAAGTGGAGATTAATGAATAAGAGATTGAGGCTCCAAAACCCGAAATGGATAGCCCAATACATGTCCCATTCACAGAAACATTACTCAAACTCAGGAAGAAGAAGCACATTGATAGTAATGAGGAGCTCCTGAAAATATTTAAACAAGTGGAGATCAACATACTGCTCCTTAATGCTATAAAATACATCCTGGCTTACGTTAAATTCTTAAAGGATTTATACACTCAAAAGCGTAAGACGAAGGAACCCACTCCGACGAAGGTGATTCTCTCTAAGCAGGCTAGTTATCCTACATCACCTTCCTCAAAAGAAAGGAGATCTAGGTGCCCCCTTGATTTCCTTTGTCATTGGGGACTATGCTTTTAACTGGGCACTATGAGATCTCGATGCATCCATTAACCTAATATGAGAAATTTGGGTTAGGTGAACTTAAGCCCATGTCAGTATCGCTCCAATTAGCTGATCGTTCAGTCACTACTCCAAGGGGCATTATTGAGGATGTGATTGTTAAGGTCAAGGACTTCTATTTTCCCATCGATTTTCTGATCCATGATATGGATGTACCAGAGGAGTTGAAAAACATGCCCATTATTCTAGGGCATCCATTCCTAGCTACTGCCAAAGCTAACATCAATTGCGAAAATAGTAGCATGGAGATCGCAATTGGGGATAAAAAGTTGCAGCTTGATATTTTTGAGACAAACAAATTTGAGGATTGTGGATGCACATATGAATTTGAGGATATTGATCACAATGTTGAGACTTGCATGTCAATTAACATAATTGAGGAACCTATTGAAACATGCAATCCCAACCCACAACCTGTAGGATATTAAACCTATGCACACAAACACACTAGAAGTGAATATTATTAATTAAAAATACTTGAACAATAAAACCACAAAGAGGGTTCCCCACTCACTTGGATACTCCACTACCTAAGTCTCCCAACTTAGGATTTTTATCCTGATTCCCTTAACCCCAAGGGAACCAATTTACTAATCAAGGTAATTAACGAGTTACCTCAACCCAATTATAACAAATGGGTTATTACAACCCAAATAATGAGCAACAAGCTCAATACAAAATAAGCACAGGTGTAAGACAAATAGAATTCTTACAACAAATCACCTAAGCCTCCCAACAATAATTAAAAAGAGTTTACCAATTTGAGATCCTAGGAAATGTGTGAATCAATTCCTAATTGCAAGAAATCAGCTTTAAGAACACATCGTTGAGCTTGTAAGGATGTAGAGAAAATGTGGATGACAACCTTCTTTTTCGTTCCTTGAGAAATAAGGTGGAAATATGGAAATCTACCTGTAGGATTTTATCTTGTATTTTTTTATTTTTCTATATATAAACTAAGGATCCAAGGGTTTATTTATAGAGTTATGATCATAAGAATTTGTCTATTAGATGTTTGGGTGTCAAAATCAAGTTTTTAGCCGTTCAGATTTGACCAAACAGATAGTTGGTACCAGTACTAAAGTATGGGTATCGGTACTCGTTGCTTCTAGATTTGGATTTTAAACACTTAATGCAAATCTGTAACCCATTGGTATTGGTACTCGTTGCCTCCAGTATCGATACTAATCATGAGTATCGGTACTCGTGGGATATAAGTTTATTTTTTTGAAAAAACCCAAACCTGTAACTCACATGTATCAGTAATAAACTTTAGTATCGGTACTTGTAGGTTAATAAGTACCTTTTTATACGTGAATGACTAATTTGTTAAACCTCTTTAGAAAATATTTATGACTTTGAAAAATGATCTTTTGAGTAATTTGAACTTTGGAATTTCTTGAGTAATCAAAAGTAAGAGTCCTATCATTATCTCTAATTAATTTTACGATCTCATTTGATTGTAGTTGAGAAAGGCATACATTCTAAGAATAAAAAATAAGAGCCTATTCTATTTGACATCAATTAACAAATCTTAGATTTGACTTGAAGATAATCTCCTCATTGTCATTGTCAGCTCCTTATTATCTTCTTTATTTATTTTGTCTTTTCACAATCTTCATCAAAATTCAAAACCTGAAATATCACTCAACTTCAAACATTAATTTCAAATAGTTTTGTTAACACCAAAACAAGATGTGGAATATGCTTCCAACACAACCCTCTGTGGCAGACAAGCCACACCCCGAAGTGGTTGTTGATTTTGTTTATTCTCAACCTCTTCTCTTAGATTTACCTAGTGAATCTTCACCTATATCATCTTTACCATCAGTTCAGAATCCACCCTAGCTGGAATTCAAGTGATTGCCTGAGAACTTGAAGTATGAATTCTTAGGACCCAAGAAAATGCCCCTAGTGATTATAAGTGCTAAATTGATGAGGGAGCAAGAAGTGAAGTTGGTTAGGGTCCTTAAGGCAAATAAGGGGGCAATTGGTTTGATCATCCATGACTTAAAATGGATCGAGCCTTCATATTGTAATCATAAAATTTATTTGGAAGAATGATCCCACCCTTCTTGTGAAATGCAAAAGCGACTCAACCCCAATATGCGAGAAGTGGTCATGAAGGAGATAATCAAGTGGCTCGACACTAGTATAATTTTCCCAATCTTAGACAGTCCCTGGGTTAGCCCCGTGCAGATAGTTCCTAAGAAAGCTGGGATAACTGTCGTGACTAATGAGAAAGGAGAATCTATGATGACCCATTCAGCTTTCTCCTAGAGAGTTTGCATTAACACTAAGAAGCTGAACATAGCCACTAAAAAGGATCATTTCTCTTTGCCTTTCATTGTTCAAATCTTAGAAAAGTTAGCTGGGAAGAAATACTTCTATTTCCTGGATGGATATTCAGGATACAATCAAGTTGCAATCCATCCTGAAGACCAGGAAAAGAGAACCTTCACATGTCCCTACGAAACCTTTGCATTTCGTAGAATGCTGTTTGGGATTTGCAATGCACTCACGACTTTTCAAAGATGCATGCTTGCTATTTTTTCAGATATGGTGGGGGATTGTCTAGAAGTATTCATGGATGATTTTTCTGACTCTTTCGATTCATACCTAGCTAACCTTGAAATGATCCTCAAAAGATGCATCAAGACTAGATTGGTCCTTAGCAGGGAGAAAAGCCACTTTATGACCCAAGAAGGAATTGTCTTGGGGCATGTGGTTTCGACAGGGGGATTGTAGTTAATAAAGCAAAAGTTGATGCAATTGTTGAACTTCCCCCACCCACATCGTTTAAACAGATTAGATCATTCCTTGGCCATGTGGGTTTCTATAGAACATTCATTAGGGACATCTCTAAGATTACTCGATCCTTGAGCAATCTTTTGGCCAAAGACCAGTCGTTCAAGTTCAATGAATCATGTCGAAAGGCATTTGATTTATTAAAAATGATGGTCACCTATGCTCTGATGTTGCAACCACCAGCCTGGACAACCCCCTTTGAGATTATGATCGATGCATCGGGCTTTAGGTCGAGGATGTTTTAGGTCAGAAAATTGATAAAAAAAAACCCTCAATAATTTACTACTCTAGTAGAACTCTGGATGAGACCTAGAGGAACCATACTATGACAGAAAAGGAATTGCTAGCGGTAGTTTTCACTCTGGATCAATTTAGGGCTTATCTGTTAGGGATCTCAGGTAATCACATATATAGGCCACTCGGCCTTGAAACATTTCTTGGCTAAAAAGGATGCCAAGCCTCAGCTCATTAGATGAATTCTATTATTACAGGAATTTCATTTTGGAAATCTGAGATAAAGTTGGGGCACAAAACATTGTGGTTGATCATTTATCGAGAATCCTAACTGATCCTCCTCATCCAAAACTTCTAATTTCTAACACTTTCTCGGATGAGATTATCCTTACAATCTTGGGTGTCTGAGCCCATTTGTTTGCGGACATTGGTGGCTATTAATCAAGTCCCCCAGGACTGAACCAAGTAGCGATGGGATGGACTCATATCTGAGGCCAAATATTACTTCTGGGATGACCTCAAGCTATATCGCATTGGTGTTGACTAGATCATTCACCAATGCATACCGAAAAATTAATTCCAGAGTATTCTCGAGTTCTACCACGCATCTGCATGTGGTGGACATTTTTTCGGTAAAAAGACGGTCACGAAAATTCTTAAATCTGGGTTCTAATGTCTGTCTTTATTCAAGGATGTCCTAGACTTCTCAAGGTCGTGATCTTGATGCCCCTGAACCCAATTCTGCCTGTCGAAATCTTCAATGTTTGGGCATCGATTTCATGCGAACTTTCCTCCCTTCATTTGGACATCGGTACATCTTCATTGCAGTGGATTACGTGTCTGAATGGATCAAGGCGATTCCCACCCAAACCAATGACCACAAGGTCGACTTTGTCCGGAGGAATATATTCAATCGGTTCAAGATACCCAAGGCCATCATTAACGATGATGGAACTCATTTCACTAATGCTAAGTTTCAAGGTTTATTGGCTAAATACGGGGTGAACCATCATATTTTCATGCCTTATGACCCTTAGACGAATGGACAAGCTGAAGTATCTAATAGAGAGATTAAGAATATTCTCCAAAAAATTGTTAGGCCAGATAGAAAGGCTTGGACCCAAGAATTTGATAATGAACTTTGGGCCTATCGTACTACATATAAGATGTCAATCGGCATGTCTCCTTATCACTTGGTGTTTGGTAAAGCGTGCCACTTACCTGTAGAAATCAAACACCAGGCATTCTGGACAATAAAGTAGTGCATTTTGGGCATAGACCAGGCCGAGAGAACCAGGAAACTCCAATTACCTGAATTGGAGGAGCTTAGAAATGATGCATTTGAAAATGTTAGAATCTATAAGGTTAGGACCATGACTCTTCATGACCAGTTGATTTGTCACAAGAGCTTTTTGTCGAACTAGAAGGTCTACCTCTTCGATTCTAGACTTAAGCTCTTCCCTGATAAACATAGGCCTAAATGGAACGACCCATATACTGTAACCCACATTTTCCAAAACAGTGTCATCGAAATCTCTGACCTAAAGATGGGAAATATTTTTAAGGACAATGGACATAGTTTAAAACCTTATGTTGACCGTGTTATACCTGATCTCGTCTTAGACAAGGTTGCATTAACCTTGAGTTGATCTTGGCCTGACTGTGCCTAAGTGAAGGCACTAAATTCAATGCTTCCTGGGAGGCAACCCAGTGACTGTACATGTTGTATATACATTGTTTTTCTAGCCCAATGAGCTGACTTGATCTAATTCATTCTTCAGGTGCTACCCTTGTACTCTACTCTCACATGCATATGTCATACAATGAAGACATTGCATTAGATAGGCATTGGGCGAGGATATTTATCCCTGAGGTAATTTTGTTAGCTCCGTAGAATTATTTTCGTTTATTTTCTATTTATACAAAAAAAGGAAAAAAATATAAAGTTAAGAAACTAAAACTTAAGCATTAGAAGTTGTTGACCCTAGGTAATAGTATTATAGGATCTGGATACTTAGACTCTTCAGGTCTACTGGCTTAATTAACCTGGGTGTCCACTAAAATGTTGACCTATTTCTTGAGTCCTTGCCTTTTAGAATAAACGTCAAGTAGATAAATAATTTGGGGTGATAAGTATGCAACTTATCAACCTGCTTTATGATTTGAGGGGCCTTAAAAGTCTAAGCATCTTCACACTTTTAGCACTGACTCATTTTATAGGCTACCTTAGCGGAAATTAGGTAACTAATAAATAGATTAGAGTGGCATGGCTGTCATGTTGCGGTGGGTAACCACCCATTATTGGGTGTCCAAAGCCCAACCACTTGACCTAATCTCCTTAACCGTTACCTTTAGGTACATCTTAGACTACGGAAGCCACTTGCTTAGAAAAAAAAAAGAAGAGAAAAAATAGAAAATACCCAAAAAGAAAAAGAAACAAGAGAAAAAAATAGAAAGGAGAGAAAAAAGGAAATAAGCCACACTTTACCGCATGGGTATGGTTGGCAAGTTGCCGTGGGTAACCCACCATTACCGGTTGTCCAAAGCCCCACCCATAAAAATACACAAATAAATCCCAAAAATAAGAAGCGGGGAAGTAGCAATAAATGTGGGGAGATATACACTAGGTTCGCCATTGTGTTGACCCCACGAAAAATCAGAGAGGGAGAAAGCTATTGGATGGAGAGATAAACCTTTAGGCGGCAATACATTTCCTTAGGGTCACCTAGAGTTTATAAATGCCTAAGGTTCATCATGGTTGCCTATTTAATGAGTCAACCACACACACACAATGAGATGCATAGCACTTTCAGGTCTTCTTGAGTCTTGGGTGGGTTGGGTAGCCGTAAAAGCTACCCCAAAACCTTAAACAAAAAGCTCAAAAAAATTACATATTTATATAATAAAAAGGCAAGGACTTGGGCTATTTGCATTTTGGCAGACATCCTAGGTATTTTTGAGTGTCTGTAATTTAGATCCTAAGTACGAATTTCCTTTGGTTGGTGAATAACTAATCCCTAGGTAGTCATCTCCTACCTCTATTTTTGTAGATATCTTTTCATTTTGTTTTGCTAGGGACTACTAAAAGATACACATGGGGGTGCGATAGACATGGTAATCTATGAGAAAATGTATGTTTATGCATGTTCCTATGCTAATGACATGCATGCAACACTGTATATATGCAGCCTAGACATCATCATTGCATTCATGCATGTAGAATAGTTTTAGCATCTATTTACTAATTTATCTCTCTTTTAATGGCCAAAATAAGAGAGGACACATGATAAGCCAAAAATTCGTGCAAAAAAAAGTGATTTATAATCATTGCATTGTAGAAAATCCGCTATCAAAAAATTTAATCGAAACACTGGTGAGTCCCAGGTCGAACACGGGGAGGCTATGTTCAATTTTGGAAATTTGCATTTCTTTTTTTGGTGTTTTTGTGCTTTTCTATCTAAGAAATTGGATTAGAATATTTCTAACTGCTCTATTCTATTCTACTTGTAGAAAAATAGAGAGAGAGAAATTACTTCTATATAAATCTAATCAATGTTTATTACAAACTATTCGCTACAAAACTACTATGGGAAATTGAATTCTAAACTAGAAAGTAGTAAAGAGATAGGGAAAGAGAAGTTGTCCTCCTCGACGACTGCTTAGAGGATGAGTCAGTCGAACGACGCTTGGAAGACGAGGAATGGAGACAGAGGAAGGAGGACAAAGCTGGATGAATCAGGGATGAGGCAAGATGTCATCGTCACGGGATTCGCTTTCGAAACAAGGGTGAGAGGATAGCTGGTGGGAGCTTCGTGAAGGGGATGAGATGCGAGAATTACAAAATTTTTATTTTTACTCTAACGGAGCAACCCGTAGCTTGGGAGCGCTAGATTGAGCTTTAGAACACTTGTTCTTAGCTCTTAAGAGAGGTGAAAAGAGAAGGAAGGGATGAAGATGAAGGAAGGGGTGTAGGGGTCCTTTTACAGTGAAAATTGGGGGCAAAATGGTCATTTTAAGGCCCTCATCCGTGCAACCTAGTGAGGATTAATCAGGATCGTCCAATCTTGATTGGACAGCTCTAATTCGCCCTCCATCAGGTGCTCAGCCAACACCCAATGGTCAAGTCACGCGCTCGCAACACGTGGCTCCATGAGAGGCATGGATCTCCCATCCAAAGACCATGAGCAATCTTCACGTGCGTGCAACGCATGCTCAATGTACATTATGCACATAATGTTCGATCCTAATGCAACGACTGCAATCGATTTTCATCGCCCGTGCATTGGTGTCAGATCACGCATCATCACGCGCGTGCATCTTCGCCTTCATCTAGTGCACCGCATGGCTATGCTCATAGCCGCTTGATGAGGATCTAATGGCGCAAGTGAATGGACACCCCTGCACTGTGAATTTAAGAGGCACGTGAGGTTTCAAACCTGCATCTCTTTCTCTCGATAGACCGCTCAGCTCCCATTTAAACTCCAAATCCCAGCTAGTCCAGCCAATCAGTGGTTGTAGCAGCTGCAAGTGCTACAATTCAGCAGCAACAGTTGCTGCTGCTATAGCTATTGCCAAATTCAGCAACTACTATTGCCATCACAAATCAGATGTTAGGGCAGCTACTCAGTTGGCTTAAACACTCAAAATTGCAGCTACTGCTGCCATCTTCTACAACTGCTCAGAACTTGGAATTAGCAGCTAGAAGCTGTTGCTATGTTACTACCCAAAACTCAAGCATGAAATCCAAAAGATCTTCATGTTAAAATCATCATAAAAAACAAGTCAAGAAGGTCTGAAATCCTCTCAAAACCAAATCAAGGGTTTGATAACCCTTAAAACCTTAATATGATCTTTACCTCCCACTCTAGACAGTGTGTAAGTAATTGACCATAATAGACATTAAAATTACATCAAACCATTTCTAGACCTTCATCAAACCATTCCAAATCTCAATCACTTTTGCAAATCAGATTTAAGCCATTCTTGAACTTAGAAATCATTTTGAGGTGAAAATTAAATGTTGCCTTGATTGGGCTGTTACTTTGGATTCATAGATGATCTAATCACCTGATCACCCTATATACCATTAGTTGGTGTGCAGGGTATTCTAATGATCATATAAAAATCCCTTGGGTCATTGTTTTGCCTTGAATCAGTACAACTAATTCTCCTTGGCCAAAACTACCCAAAATGCAATCAAATTGGGCTTATGCTCATCCACACATTCAAAACCAAATCTCAAACCTTGAATTCATTGCATTACACCCAATTAAGCAAATCTGAACTCAAATCACTTGATTAAAATCATTTAAAACCAATTTGACTTCGAATCACGAGATCAAGCGTGAAAACCAAATTTGAGAGAATCGAGCAAATCAAGTCAATCAAATCATATTGGGGGATCTTTATGGATTTATGGAATGAATGGGAGATTCCCCATATGGATTTTTTGCTCTAATTTCAGAACTAGGAACCAAGATTCCCAGATCTCAATTAGGCCCTGATGAAGGGGTGATCAATGAATAAAAATGCGAGGAAATCAGTGACGAATCACGATGCATAGGAAAAGCTGTATGAGTTGAAATGGAGGTGGAGAAACACCTCTCTGATCTGAATTGATCAGAGAGGGTGGAGTGGATCTAAGCTAATCTACTCCTACCCTACACTAAACCATCACTGAATTTGCTAACTAATTCTACTCCTAAGCTAATCTAAACTACACTAACTACACTAAAACAAATCTAGAAAGCAGGAAAATCCTAATCTAAAGGAGGAATGGGATCCATGGGTTGCAGCTGGTCATTGTAGCGACGAAGTGTGATGAGGAAGTCTCTAGTGAGGAATGAGGTCTCTAGATCTACAGCGGGTTGCTGTGGCGATGAAATTGAGGAAGAAGAGTTGCCCCTATCACCGCAGCCCTGATGAAGGAGGAAGGGGAACTGGAGAATGGACGAAAGGATTGGCTCAGGGTGGAGGGAGTTGATGGCCGTGCGCACGAGAAGGGCAACTGCCTAAGTAAGAGAGTGATTGTACTCACTGTAGGGTGAGATCAAGCTCCTAGGGTATGGGTGGTGGAGATGAAATCAAGGAGCACGTGAGTGTTCAAATCAAAATGCCACCGTGGGATAAGATCTAGAGGGGAAGGTGATCACACGCGTCAAAGCGTGTGAAGCTTCGATTGGAGTTGGCCCCTTGGATCGAGAGATCATGAGATGAACAGTCGAGATTGGCCATGTTCTACGGTGCTATAGTAGACTCACAACTGCAGCTGTGTTGGTGATTTTGTGCACAAGCCCTTTAGGGTGAAGGGGTAGAGAAATTATGGCGAGGCCCATAAGTGGTGAAGGATAATAGGGCAATCCCTAGATATTGCAAAAAGACCCCTAACTGCTTGCAATGAAGTCCTTGGCAAGTTTTTATGTGAAGGAAGGGTTATGTACTAAGGACCCATTTGTAATCTAATAAATGCAAGGCCCTATTGATGTCTAAATGCAACCAAGTTTTTATTGAAGCCCAATTGAACATTCAAGAAGTTGATTTCACTTTTGATTTGAAGTTTTGAACTCAATTATGTGTTCAATTTGTAATTAGATCATCAATTTACATTAATGAATAGAATATCTCATTTTATGACCTAATTTCACGTTTTTAACACAAATTGGATGTTTTAGGTTATTTCTGTTAATTCCCACACCTAACCCTTTTCATGTGTTAATTCAGTAGTGTTTAACCTAGTTTCTAGCTTAATTTAGACATTTTAGCTATGATGAGCTATACCTCATTAGTTGTCGGTGTGGATTGTGATAAACGCTAGTTTATCATCATCCTTATGACCTAAAATAGATCTAGCTCTTAGGTTTTTAACTCTGCAAACGAGTTTTTGGGTTGCATTTAGGCATCAATTAGGTTAGGCATGCATTGCATATTTTGTTGTGTTTTTGACACATTCATTTGAGTGTTAGGGATGAACAGATAGTCAGATCCCTAAAACCCTAGCACTTAGGAAGGCAGAAGATGAAGAGGAAGCTCCTTTCAACTGGATTCTAGCTAGATCTAGCTCATCTTAGTTGGATCCCAACTCATTCTAGCTGGATCAACTCATCCCTAACTCCATTCAGCTCATTTCAGCTAAATGGTAGCTCTAGGTAGTTCACTTTAGCTCCATTCCAGCTCCTCCAAATTAGAAGAGTTCACTGGAAGTTCAACCTGACTAAGACTAGCTACTAGCTAGACCTAGTCAGCTGAAGATGACCTTAACCAGCTCAGGCTAGCTCAAGTTCAGCTCCCGGAGGCTCAACTCAGCTCAACTTAGTTGAGCTGAGCTACTTGACCTAAGCTAGCTACTCTAGCTAGCTCAGTAACCTCTGAGAATACTAGACCCATCTCACCTTCACTCACATCAGCAAAAGCTAGCTCATCTTAGCTTGTCTTAGCAGCTAGCAAAGAACTAGCAAGCTAAGCCAGCTAAGGTAGCACCTTGCAGCTCTCTTCAGCAACCACCAGCTCTAATGCAGCTCAAGACAGCTTCCTTCAGCTCATCACCTTCAAAACCCTAACTCCCTCTACCTCTCTCCCCAACGCTCTACTAGCTAAGCTAGCTAAGATAGATTATCTTAACTAGTTCTCCTCCATTGGCAACCCAACCTAACCCTAAACCCTACCTAGCCAAGCTCCACCAAATAGCCCTAAACCTAGTCCACCCAAGCTCCTAGTCCTAAACCCATTTTGGCGCCAACTCCTCCACCACCCTTCAACCCACTACCCCCACCAAGTGACACCACAAAAGTGGCACCAAAACCACCTACAATCACCCTTAAAGTTGGAGCCACTTTTCCCTCCAAAACCCTGACATCCTAGCCATACACCTAGCCTACAAAGCCATCCCTACCCTACCCATAACCCCCCTTCTAGAACCCTCCTTGGTGGCACCAAAATGGATTCTTCTCTTCATTTTTGGCACCACCTTTAGGTGCCCTTCCACCCACAACTACCCCCCTTTGCATCCCTAAGAATGGCGCCAACCATCCTACACCCTAGGATTCCCATAATCACCCTTAACCACCTCCTAAAGCCCATCCTAGCCCTATACCTAATCTCCACGCCAACCATCACTCTCCACTTCTATAAATACCCTCTTAACTACCACCAAAAAATCATCTTCTCCATTAGATTAGGTTCCACCCATACCAACTTCATCCACGCCAAGGAAGAAGAAGAAGAGAACAAGATCAAGGGGGCACACACCTGCCCCCTTGGTGCCTTCCTCTCCCTCTTCTCCCTTAGCCATGCTAAAGGAGGAGATCTTCACACTTAAAAGGACGGCCAAGCAAGAGAACGAGCAAGGCGATTGACGCCCACCTTGGAGGATTGCTTGGAGGAGGACTACATCAAGAAGAAGCAAAGGAAACCCTTTTCAAGTGTGGAGCAACCACACTTGGAGCAAGGTGTTGTAACCTTGTTTCACCTCTTGTTTTGGTGTTAACAAATTATTATGGATTAATATTTGCAATTGAGTGTTTTGCAGATTTTGGTGAAGATCAAGGCAAACATTGAACTATGGTAAGGAGGCAAGATAACAAGGAAGAGTTGATGATAGAAGATCATCTGGAGTTTATTTTGTTAGATTAGGTTTTTATTTTATTCTTAGAATGTATGCCTCTTAACAACAAAATAAGAATTATATCGTAAAAATCATGTAGAGATAAATTAGGATAAAACATTACGATCATTCGATTTATTTCAAAGTACGTATTATTTAAAAGATAGTTTTTTTATGTTTAAAGCATTTGCAAAAATAGGCTAGTAATCATGTTGTATTCATGTTTAAAAAAGGTACTTGTTAACCTACAAGTACCTGTACTAAAGTTTAGTACCAGTACATGTGAGTTACAGGTTTGGATTTTTTCAAAGAAATAAACATGTACCCCACGAGTACCAGTACTCATGATTAGTACCAGTACAAGTGGGTTACAAATTTGTGTTAAGTGTTTAAAACCCATGGAAGAAACAAGTACCGGTACCTAATAGGTACTGTCTGTGACAAGTTAATTTAAATTATAAAATAGTATGCACTAGTATCGGTACCCATACTTTAGTACCAGTACCAGTTAGCTGTTGGCTCAAAACTGAACTGCTAGAAAATTAATTTTGGCAATATTAACATTGGGATTTAAACCCCAACGTCTAGTAGACATATTACTAAGGTCCTAACTCTATAAAAAGACCTTAGGACTCTTAGTTTGTACACAAGGTATACAAGGGAAAATTCTAGATTTTTGAATTCCAAATTTCTACCATATTTTCAAGAGAAAAAGAAGAAGCTTGCAATTCACTCTATCTACATTCTTGCAAGCTCAACGACATGTTTTTCTCACGCATCTATGAAGCGATTCACGTCTTTTCTAGACTCTATTCGGTAATATTATTCTAATTATTGTTGAGAGACTTAGGAATCTTTGTTGTAAGATTTTATCTTTCTTACACTAGTGCTATTATTTTGTATTGAGATTTCGCTCTTTGTTTAGGTTGTAACAAACTTGTTTCTTGTACTTGGGTTGAGGTAACCTGTTAATTACCTTGATTAGTAAAGTGATTCCCTCAGGGTTGAGGGAATCAAGTTAAAAATCCTAAGCTGGGAGCTTAGGTAGTGGAGTACCCAAGTGAGTGGGGAACCACTATATATTTTGTGTCAATTTCTGGGGATTGTTATTTATGCAAATTTCTTGTTATTACTAATATTTGCTTGAGTGTTTGTGTGCGCGTAGCCATCTATCTTTAGATCCTATCAAAAGGGCTCTCCAGAACTTCTTAAAGGATTCCCCTTCTTTATCTTTTCTTGTATTAGCTAGTGTTTCCTTATCTTTCATGTAATAAGCATTCAGCTACATTTCATCTACTTTGCTAGTAATACAAGTTCTCTTTGCCTTCCAAGTTTGTCTTTATCTTAGTGTGTTTTGCATGTTATTCTAGTGTAGTGCACACCACACTCTCCTCTTCTAATTATCCTAGGCACACTTGCCTAGGGTGAGCTTAGAAGAGAGGGTTTCATTCCTATCACTTAGGGTTAGTTGATAGATTTAGCATAATCATCTTTGCATCAAAATATCCGATTGTTTTTGTAAACCCTAAAAATAATATAAATCAAAATCACAAAAACATAAATGTAGATTTGAGAGGCGAAAGAGAATAAATTTTTGTGATTAACGAATTCGCCTCCTTGGACGACCCTAGATACTCCAATATCTAGGTTTTATAAATTTAAAAGTTGATCAATTTTACACATTGCAATGACATCTAAAACCTGCATTTTACAAGTTGCATAAAATCCACATCAGATTGTCGCGCTTTTGGATTTCCCCTTACGCGTTTTCCGCCATTGGACGATGATTCAACGGCAAAGATTAAACATCGACGACCCCATTAGGAAATGTGAAGGCGCGACAAGGAGCGACCTTAGCATTGGATGACAACCCAACGGCTGAGAGTTAATGGCGTTGATAGAGGTGACGTGGCATGCGTACGACTGTTGGATCTTCATCCAACGGTGGAGATGAGGCACTGTGAAGGTGCGGGAGTTGTGAGGGGTAGCGATGGGCTGCTCAGATGATGCCACGTGGCATCATCCCAGACATCCATATTATTTTCATCATAAGTGACGCTATGGATGTAGGATTAGTTTGATTTTCATGCCGTTGGGCTGCGATCATCAACTTTAACCCATCAGTGTAGTCGGCTTTATTGTCTGAGGTCTACAAAGATGTCGCCTTGTCCCCTTGCCATTAAAATAAGAAAATTAATATACAATTTATACAAATTAATCTAAATGCGTGATGATGCATGCTATGCAATATTTATAATGTTGGATGCTTCTATGAGCCTAGGAACACGCATAAATAGACATTTTATTATGAATACATGTAGATTTATCATACCCCCATACCTATCTTTTACTAGTCCCTAGCAAAACTACCTTACATGCTATTTATAAACATATAAAGCCTCAACAGTGCCCAGGTGCCTCCCAAAATGCAAATCACCCATGCCCTCACCTTATTCCATACAACAGCAAATACATTTTTTTTCTTTTTCTTCTTTTATACATATATATATTTTTTGAATATTTAAATTTAGAGTTTTAGGATAGCTTTTTATGACTACCCAACCAACCAAAGACTTGAAAAGAACTCTAACTATTAAGCATTTTATTCTGAAAATGTGAGACTCACTAAGTGGCAATTAGAATGGGTTTCAAGTTTCGACAACCCTAGGTGACCCTTAAAAAAAAATTCAACCTAAAGGTGTATTTATTTGATCGATAGCTTTCTCCCTACTTTTATTTTTATGAGGTCGACAAAAGAGCAAATCCAGTGTATATCTCCCTAAATTATTCTACTTCCCCACTTCTCTCTTAAATGTTTGGGAATTATTTTATGCATTTTGTGAGATGGGCTCAGGACAATCAGCCAATGGGGCATTAAACTCATGACAACTTGCCAACCATACTCGTGTGGTGAAATGTGGCTTATTTATTTTTTTCTCCTTTTTATATTTTTCATTTTTTTTCTTTTTACGTATTTTTCTTCTTTTTTCCTAAGTAGGTGGCTTCCTTAATCTAAGATTTACTTAAAGGCAACAATCAAAGAGAATTGGTCATGTGGTTGGGCTTTGGACACTCAGCTATGAATGGTTACTCACAGCAACATGGCAGCATACCACCCTAAAAAGTTAATTAACTGCCTAATTTTTGTTAGAACCACCGAGAAGTGAGTCAGTGCAAATAATGTATAAATGCTTAAACTATAAGTCTCCTTAAATTAGAGGGCGGGTTGATAAGTCACATACTTGTCACCTCAATTTATTTAACCACTTAAAATAAATTTTAAGTTGGCGAGGACTTGAGAAACAGGTCCACATTTTAGTGGACACTCAGGCTGATTAAGTCTAAAGACCTGAAGAGTCTAAGCATTCAGGTCCTATTGTATCATTTCCTAAGGTTGAAAAATTCTAATGTCTAAGTTCTCTTTTCTTAATTCTCTCTTTTTTTATATAAATAAAGAGAAAATAAAAGTAATCTACAAAGCTAACAAAATAATTCAAAAATGAATCCACCCCCCCATGCCTAGCTTATGCAATGTCCTGATCACGAAAATATGCGGTTTATAAAATACATCGTTGTAACGCACAAAATTGATTAACTCTTAAATTTATAAACCTAGATAGTGGGGTATCTAGGGTCGTCCAAGGAGGCCAAATGTTTGCAAAAATACGTCTCTTGCTTGGAAATGAAATTCACCTTTCTTTTTGGTCTTTTCAACTATATCATTTTTTTAGGGTTTTGAAATAACGAGCATTCACAAAGTTATTGACGAAGAAAAAGGCGATCTAAACCTAATCCACTAAACTATTGCTAGAGTGACAAGAAAGGCCTCTCCCTAAGCTCATTTTAGGCACGTGGGGGCCTATAGTAATTAGGGAGAGGGAGTGAAAAAGTGCTAGATCAAGAAAAAAATAAATAAATGCGACAAGAATTTAAAAGAAGCCAACTTGAATTGAATTAAACTTGTTCTACACAAAACACATAGCGGAAAGCTTCTAATTTACTTGAAATGCAAGAAGATAAAAACACAAATCCTCTAAATGAAATGGTGAAGAAGATGATGTCTTCTTACTCCAAGCCTGGTAGATCCCGAGCTTGAAAAGAGTCCTCCAACTCCTTCCTTGCTATGCTCCTCCAAGATGGTGTCCTCCAAGGTGGAAGCTTCCACCTTAACTTTCCTCCTCCAAGGGTGGGCGTGCACCACCCTTGCTCCTCCTTGCCTAGCCGTCCTCCTAGTGGGAGAGTTCTCCTCCTCCTTGGCGTGGCACAAGGGAGAAGAAAAAGGGAAAGAAGGCACAAAGGGGGCGGGTAGGATGCCCCCTTAATCTTATTTTCTTCTTCTTCTTCCTTAGCCTTGAAGTATGGTGGGTATATGGTAGAATAAACTAATGGAGGATGATTTTTATGTGGTGATATGGTGGGTTTATATAGAGGTGGAGAGGGGGGCAGTTGGCGTGAATAGGTGGAAGGCTAGGATGGAGTTTGGTGGTGGTTATGGGTGGTTAGAATGATCCTAATGATGAGTACTCGAATAGGCTTTATTAAAATGATGATATTAACGTCGAAGTGAGTATAGTGAGTTAACCTAAATCGAGTCTACACCATTTTCACAAAAAATTTTTTAACCTGGCCTACTTGATTTTAGCTTGATCACTTTTAGGCCCAAGGTCAATCTCAAGGAGGTGGGGATTAGGAGAATTGCGAAGTTTCTATACCTTTCCTAAAATGAATCTCTTCCTTGCGCTTATTATGTTTTTGGTTTTCTTGATTTTTAGATTTTTTTTGATAATCTTATTCTTGAGGCACACCCTCAAATAGGTCCTTGGCTATATGCCAAAATACCAGTCCTGTCTCGCCACATGCGAGATCGTGTGCCTGCAAATCAAGATTTATCTTTTCTATTTTATATTCTTTTAGTCATTTTTTAGTAGCAGGAAGGAAAGACAAATTGAAATATAATGCAATGAAAAGAAATACTTAGCTTAGTATATCTCTATATATGTATATATAGTAGATATAGAATATGTATATTTATATAGATGTTATATAGATAGGGGTGACGATGGAAATGTTAATGGAATGTAGCACGATGTCAAGTTGGTCCACGTCTAGTAAAACGCAACCAATAAGACTAAATGTCGCGTGAAGTGTGGAGTGGATGTGTATGAGTGAGGGTGGAGGCACTTGCTTTGCGCGGGTATTGGGGAATATCAACAACTGGTGCAAATATTCCCGTGATATGATGTGCGGTGGAGGGGCAAGTGCACAGGAATATTGGTGGTGTTTGTGAGGTGTATAGAGGGATGTGGGTAAGTGGATGTATATATAAGTATATATATGTATATATATATATCTATAACTATATATGTATATATAGATGTATATGTATATATATATGTATATGTATTTATATATATATAAAAATATGTATATACATTTATGTATATGTAAATATACATAAGGGTGAGAGTATGTGAGTGGATATATATATATGTGTATGCGTGAGTGTATGAGTGTGTGTGTGTATTAGTGTGTATGTATGTGTGCTGGAGGAAGGGGCCGCAACAGTTAAGTCGTCTACTGCGCTGGGCCGACGTCTGAAGGCGCAAAGGTGCGCGGGTGCTAGAGTTGAAGCGTGCCCGCGGGCGTGGTCGAGTGAAGCGCAGCGCACTGTTGCATGGGCGTTGAGATGCAGCACGCTGCGAAGTGCAGTGCACAGTGCTACAGGCGGGGATGCGATGACTGGCAGGAGCGGGTGTGGGCAAGGAGAGAGAGCGTCGCACCACCAGCTAAGTGAGAAACTTGCCGGTGGCTACAGTGTCGCGCAGATCGCGCGCTATAGTGTGCTACAGTGCGTGTGCGGTCTGGCGACCGGTTGGAGCGGGTTTTGCGTGCGCCCGACGCTGTGGAGCACCTGCGCACGCGGGAAGAGGTCCTACACGGTTTGCTCGGGCGCGCGGTGACCGACTGGAGTTGCAACTAGTGCGTGGGCGAGCTGGAGCTTCAGAGCTTGGAGCTTTGTACTAATGGTGGAGGAGACAAAATAGAAAGAAACCAAATGAGAAGCCACCATGCTCACCTGCTCACGAAAGAGTTGGGTGGTGGTGGAACTCACAGTGGTGATCTGATACCACTGTGAGTTTTCTCCTACGCACGGTGTGCCTCTTCTCAACTTGTGAGAAGAGGAACTGTGTATGGAGAGGGAGAGGGAAGGAGGTTGGCCAACTGTTGACAGAGGGTGGTGGCTGGTCTGAAGGTGGATGCCGCGCAGCAAGGGGGAGTGCAAGGTGTTTTAAAGAGGGAGGGCATGCCTCACGCCATGCTGCTGGTAGGAGGAGAGGCGAGGAGAGGCACGCATACCCTGCCATGCTGCTGGCAGGAGGAGAGGTGAGGAGAGGCGTGCACACCATGCCCTGCAGCCGCACGAAAAAAAGGAAAATAAAAATAAAAATGAAAAATGGTGAAATTTCAATGCCACACTTAAGGAAAATGTTATTTAATAGAAGTGGATTGGATGGCCAATTATTCTCACTCTCTTCCCCTTTTTATAAATGCATGCAGGTGTATATTTACAAATACAAGTAGGGCTACATAAGATACAATGGCAGTGCTAGGAAATAAGACAAGATGGCATATTTACTGGTGTATTTTTGTTGTGCAAACATGCCCCCATGCCTATCTTTTGCTAGTCCCTAGCAAAACATTTTGTATTGTGTTTAGAAATGATCTTAAGTTGAAGATTTTTTTCTGAAGTGACATGAATGTGTTTATCCATTGGATATTGTAAGAACCAATTGTAGAGAAGACTACCAGTACATCAAGTCTTATATGATATAGACCATCTCTCGACTAACCAGGATTCTTGATATTTAATCCTTAAGTACGATTTCCAGGACTCCGAGGGTTTTGCCATACTCGAGAGCTAAGAGATTATGGTTTGTGCATAATGAGGGATCAAGACTGACTAGATGAATATTAAGGCTCAAGCCCAGGGTTTCACAAATTTTTAAGTACAGGTTGGTCCCAGCTTTAGCTCATGTCTTTGGATTAACCCTAAAAAAGATGATGGAATAACTCAACCCTACTGTTACTATTTTTGTGGCTCAAAGAATTTATGGTAGAACAGGGTATTTGTAACGTGTCTTGAGATATTTGGAGAATATATTGACTTATTCGTAAGTTTTTTTTTTTTTTGAAACAGGTGTCAGTATATCTCTTACAACTTTATTTGGAGGAGCTCACTTATTTGGTGGGTGAGTATTTTTTTTTCGGTGGAAAGGGTTTCTCCTAAACACAAGGTTAAAGACTAGGATAAAAAGTCTACCTGTGCTTACAGGTAAGGACTCCACCTTTCCTAATGAACACTAGGGTTGAATCTTATGTTCACCTAGTCTTTCTTGATATGTGTAGTGTGAACCAAGATTACTTAGGCTCTCAAGTAGAGGCAAACCAAAAAATCCTATATTGATGACTCAGGAACAAGAATACGTCCTTGATTAGGAGAGATTTTGATCCATCTTATTAATGCTTAAGTAAATTAAGTCAAGCCTAAGCGAATCAAGCTTCTGTGGCCTGGAAAGTCCTCAAAACAGCGGTCGAATATCCATAAACACTTATTGTATTTTTGTTTCTACTTTTAGATCATTGCTAAATACTTTTTTTTGGTTTGAATTAGGTTATGTACATATTTATAGATGGATATGTATAATGGATGTAGAAGCTGCATGATACTCATATAATACCCAGATCCTATGGATGCCTATTCACCCCCCAATGCCAAATGTTGCTATGTCTTCATATGCATGCAGGGTAAAGCAAGGTCAAAGGATCATGGTACAAGAGCTTAGGTACGAGGTATACAGTAAAGTGGTAGGGTGGGTGGATGGTGGGTGGTGAAATGAAAAGTAAAGAAGTGCAAAGTGAAGTGAAGTGTAGGCAATAGTGGACGAGTATTACTTGGGTGCCTCCCAACGAGTGCTGAATTTAACGTCCCCAGCTGGACTCAGAGTGAGGCACGAAGTTAATTACCCTCCAGCAGGGTAACAGTTTCACCAACGGGGGTAGGTTCGTGAGTAAGATAGGGTTTTAACCGTTGCCCATTGACCGTAAATTTATGCCCAGATTTGGGATGTTCAATTTCGACGGCCTCGTTGGGAAATGGTCTCAAGACCAAGTAGGGACCAGTCCATTTGGACTTCAATTTCCCTAGAAAGAATTTGAGCCGGGCATTGTAAAGACAAACTTGTTGTGACGGCTCAAATTCTTTCCACCGAATTCGACTGTCATGAAAGGCCTTAGTGCATTGTTTGAAAGTTAAGGCAGAATCATAGGCTTCACAACGGAGTTCTTCCAGCTCTTGGAGTTGGAGTTTCCTTTCTCGACCACACAGGTCTGGGTCGAGGTTACATTGGCAAATTGCCCAATAAGTGCGGTGCTCCAACTCAACGGGCAAATGACAAGGCTTCCCGTAAACAATTCTATAAGGAGACATACCAAGGGGAGCCTTGAAGATGGTCTAATACGCCCAAAGGGCATCAATCAGCTTGTCAGACCAATCCTTACGGTCAGGCCGAACCATATTCTGGAGAATTTGCTTGATTTGCTGGTTCGACACCTCAGCCTGGCCGTTCGTCTAAGGATGATACGGAGATGCGATACGATGGTGAACTCCATATTTCCTCAAAAGTGTCCGAAAAGAAGCATGGGTAAAATGACTTCCTCCATCAGAGATAATGGCTCAAGGGATCCCAAAGTGTGCAAAAATGTGGTCTTTGACAAATCGAGTAGATATGATATGGTCAGTATGGCTCGTGGGAATAGCCTCAATCCATTTCGAAACATAATCAATAGCAACGAAGATGTACTCAAAGCCGTTGGAAGGAGGAAAGGGACCCATGAAATCAATTCCCTAAATGTCAAAGATTTCAGTAGCTAGGATGGGTTGCAAGGGCATCATGTCACGACGTGACATTGACCCTAACGACTGGCACCTACTGCAATGTTTACCATAATTGTATGCATCTTGGTGAAGGGAAGGCCAAAAGAAACTGCACTGCAACACCTTGGCTGCAGTTTTCCTCCCAGAGAAATGGCCTTCGCAGGCCTGATCATGACAGAAGGATAGCACACTGGGGAATTCACTGTCAGGAATACAGCGGCTGATGATCTGGTCAGCACCTACTCGAAAAAGTAGTGGATTATCCTAGAAATAATACTTTACTTCTGCGATGAGACGCTCGTGCTGGTTCTTAGGCCAACCACGTGGAAGAGAGGCAGAAGCAAGGTAATTGGCAATGTCGGCATACCAAGGTCCACTTGCCACTTTAATTGCCAGTAGGTGCTCATCGGGAAAAACCTCATTAATCGATAGGGTAAGTCCAATGTGGTCTGGGTCTAGTCTCGAGAGATGATCAGCAACCACATTCTGGGCTCCAGCCTTGTCACGGATCTCAAGGTCAAATTCTTGGAGTAAAAGGATCCAACATATTAGTCTAGGCTTGGCATCCTTTTTGTGCATGAGATGACGAATGGCCGCGTAATTAGTGAATATAGTAACATGCGAGCCCAGAAGGTAAGAGCGAAATTTCTCCAGCCCAAAGACGACCACCAGTAGTTCTTTCTCAGTAGTTGTATAATTACGTTGGGCCTCATCCAACGTCTTACTGGCGTAGTACACCACGAAGGGGTGTCTATTGCATCTTTGTCCCAGGATGGCTTCGACTGCAAGGTCAGAAGCATCAGACATGAGTTCAAAGTCGAGGGACCAATCAGGTGACTGGAGAATCGGGGCCTTGGTGACAGCCTCACGCAGTTGCGTGAATGCTCGTATACAGTCAGGGCCTATATCAAAAGGTATGTCTATCGATAGGAGATGAGTTAAAGGTCTAGAAATCTTAGAGAAGTCTTTGATGAATCTCCTATAGAAACCGATGTGTCCTAAGAAGGAGCGGATTTGTTTGATAGAGCAAGGCATAGATAAATCAGCAATCACATCAAGCTTAGCTCTGTCAACCTCAATACCCCTATCGGAGATGATATGACCGAGAAAAATTCCCTCGTGTACCATAAAATGACTTTTCTCCTAAGAAAGCACGAGGTTCACATCAATACATCTCCGAAGGATACGGGTCATGTTGGCAAGACAATCATCAAATGAAGGTCTGAAGACCGAAAAGTCATCCATGAAGACCTCAAGAAAGTCACCCACCATATCATGGAATATCACCAGCATACATCTCTGGAAAGTTGCTGGCACATTACAAAGTCCGAATGGCATTCTTCTAAACGCAAAGGTGCCAAAGGGGCAGGTGAAGGTGGTCTTTTCTTGGTCTCGGGGGTCAATAGCCACCTGGTTATATCCAAAGAATCCATCTAGGAAAAAAAAAATTTTATTTCCTGCTAACCGCTCTAGGATTTGGTCAATAAAAGGTAGCGGAAAGTGATCTTCCTTTGTTGCTGCATTTAGTTTCCTATAATCTACACACACTCTCCAAGATGTAGGAGTGCGTGTAGGGATGGATTCACCCCTGTCATTGACACGGATGGTGAGTCCGGCCTTTTTGGGCACGACATGAATCAGGGTCACCTAGGGGCTATCGCTGATCGGGTAGATTATACCCGCATCAAGCCACTTAATGGTTTCCTTTTTAACGACCTCCCGCATGTTAGGGTTGAGACGTCACTGCATCTCATGGGAAGGTCGAGCTTCCTCCTCCGTATATATATGGTGAGTGTAGTAGGAGGGGCTAATGCTAGTTAAGTCAGATAAGGACCATCCGATGGCTGCCTTGTGTTCCATAAGGACCTTTGTTAGCTTGCACTCTTGCTGCCTGGTCAATTTTGAACTAATAATTACAGGAGCATTTCATTTGGTCCCAAGAAAACATATTTAAGCATGTCAGGTAGCTCTTTCAGCTCGGGAGTGGATGGCGAAAGATCTAGCATTTCTTGGGACGAGAGTGTCCTAAGCAGATCAGAAGAAAGAAGGGTAGGAGGAAGAAGTTGGCCCTCAGATTGGCCAAGAAGAAGGGCATCTTGTATTGATGGATCCAAAAAGGGATAGCCCCAGTGATCAGCATGTGGGCTCAAGGTCCCAATGTGAAGTCGCATGTCCGCCTGATTTGGCGAGAAAGAAAGGGCAATCTGGTCTTCAGGGGGGTGGATCAGAGGTGAGCAGCCTGAATATGACTCAGACCACGAGGTGTGGGAAGCGGAGAAAACCTCGTTAGAAGACTGGTTAGGAGAAGGTAAGGGTAAGGGGAGGGATGGAGAAACGTCACAGTATATGTCTGGCAGGCAATGGTTTGTGTTTAGGGGTAATCCACAGTAGTCAGAATAGATCCCTATTAGTCCGATACACACGCTGACGGCCGTGTCCTTGTCAGACGTGTCATCCTCGATGCAATCGCAATCAAAATTCTTGGCGACCTTGAAGATGTTTAGCTTGAGCTTCTCAGAGCCAACGACGATCTCAATGCAACCCGACTCATCAATATGGGTGCGAGATGTGGCCAAGAAAGGTCGACCAAGGATGATCGGACAATCAGAAAGTGAGCTAGGAACTTCCATATCCAAAATAAGAAAGTTAACAAGAAAACAGAGACTGTTGCCCTAATCACCACGTCTTCCACCACACCCTTCGGTATTTTAACAGAACGATCTGCCAATTGCAACGTGATAGGGGTGGGTTTCAGATTTCCTAAGGCAAATTTCTCGAGCATGATGGTTGGTATAAGATTGATGGAAGATCCTATGTCAAGTAGAGCACGGTTAAAATTGCAGCCTTGGATGCTACATGAAATAAGTGATATGCCTGGATCTTTCTGCTTTGGTGGTAGATTTGATAGTACAGCACAACTCGCATGTTGCGAGAGGACCACTGGATTCTTTGTTTTCTTTGACTGTCACCTGGGTGTAGTGTAGTCTTTGAAAAATCAGGCGATAGTTGGTATATGGTCGATAGCCTCCAACAAGGGTACTTTAATCTCAACATCCTTGAATAAAATACGTAAGTTATCAAAGGCCTGCATAACATTTTTCTTGCCTTTTGGCTCCCTCAGTAGAGCCTCAGGGAATGGGACCAATTCTGGCACCAGTTTGGATGTATCATCCTCACGAGAATGTGGTGCACATTCCAAATGAGAGGGCGATGAGGAAGATGGGCCAGGATCTGGTCGAGGCGGATCAAAGGTTTTCTTACCACTCCTCGTAGTAATCGCATTGGATGTCATGGATCCAGTGGGATCATAGGGCGGAGGAGGATTTGCAATAGGGACATAAGGGTGGAATCCCAGTGGAATGCTCAGAGCTTGCAGAATCTAATGAACTTACCCCTGAGAAGGTCATACCTGTGCTTGCGGACCACGGGGTACAAAATTTTGCAGGTTAGGAACAGGTTGGGCTGGAAGAGTGCCCTGAGATCGAGTCGTCATGCATAGTTGACTGATCTCAACATTCTGCTGCGCCAATTGGTGCTGAAGAGAGGTCATGTTTTCTTCATGGCGCTTGGACATTTCCATCATCATTCGCATCAGTTTATCAAGAGGACTTGATGCGTGTTTTGTTTGAGGTATGCAAGGACCCGATGGCGGATTTGCCACAGGATTAGACTGGGCCCTTGGGATGACGGGTGCGGACGATCGCATTGGCCTACTCATGGGGTTTTGACGCTGCGGGTTACTGGACCATGCGAAGTTAGGATGATTTCTCCACCCTGGGTTATAAGTAGCAGAGAACAGGTTGTTCCCCAGGGCACAAACGTCTTCTAAGCCAGAAGATGAGTCCGCATGCATATATGCATCCGAGCACACGGAGGCTTGGTTCTCCATGTCAAAATATTGGCTTGCAGAAGCTAGGTCCACATTACTTACCGAATTGCTTGGCGCGATAGTCGATAAGGATGGTCTCACAGGATTCTTGGAAATCAGCCCGGTATTTGACGGATTAAGGTTGTGACGGAGTGATGGGATGGAGGTGTTTGCCATAGAGCGGGCGGGATTTGCCAGAAGCTCATCCAGCTTCTTGTGCACGACGGTGACTTCATCCAACTTTTGTGCAAATAAGTTAAGATCTGTGGATGAATGGGAGGGTCCTGTGTCAACTTCGTGACATGTGGGGCATGCTGGTACGATTAAAGGCGATAATGGAGGCATTGTTCATTGAGTTTTCACTCATGTTCTCAAATAATTCAAATGCTCCATTCTCGTCTTTATTCATAAAATTCCTTTCGCAGGAAGTGTCTGCAATCTGCTTCAAAGTTTTATTTAGCCCATAATAGAAGATCTGGGCTACATGCCACTTAGGCAGACCATGGTGTGGACATTTTCGGAGGAGGTTATTATACCTTTCCATGCCTCATGGAACTACTCGCCGTTTTGTTGCGTGAAAGAAGTCATAGCCCGGCGAAGCGCATTGGTTCGCCCGATTGGGAAGAATTTCTTGAGAAATATTGTTCGCATCTCTTCCCAAGAATGGATGGTTCTCCCAAGGGTGCGCAACCATTGCGATGCTTTATCCCGCAACGAAAATGGGAACATTTTCATGAGGACAATTGATAACCCGATGTTTCTTGGTTTAACAATTTCAAGTAATCGGGTTAAGTCTTCCAAATGGAGAAAGCGATCTTCACTTGCAAGACCATGGAAGTGAAAGTTAATTAGGCTAATGACATAAGGTTTTAATTCAAAATCATCCCTGCCCATAGGGACCCGAATTTGCCCAATGGTCTCTGTAGCAGTGGGATTTCGATAAGAGCTAAGAGACATAGGCTCCTCCCGTTCGGGAGGGTTCTGCATTTCCTCCAAAGTTTCCCTAATGGCTTCAATCTGCTCGTTATACAATTCCATTTGGGCTTGGAGGCAGGTTATGGGGTCTACGGCTCCACCACTACCTGGTGGGATTTGAGGGGGGTGGTTTCCTCCCTCGGGATTTAGGGGTGGGTGTGCAGCCATGTTTGTGGAGGAGGATGACGATTCAGTTTCTATCCTTCTAGAATTATCAGATAATTCAAACAATTCAGGGTTCTGTGACATCCTCCCAAACATGCACTACTGCAGGAAGAATTGGGGAGATAAGAAGGGAAAAGGGGATGAGAGAAACAACGCCGTAAGGATACACTTGATGACAAATCAAAGTAATCAATTTCCTAACCTCTACAATGTTCCCTTAGACCTAAAGATCTAAGTTACCTACTATCACTACCTATGGAACCAAATGAGAGCACCGCAGAACCACCGAGCCAGATTAAAAGGCCGTTTGCCCCAGTCTTAGACACCCAATAGCATGTGGGAACCCACACCAGCACGTAGGCGCTACACGTAGGTAGTTAGACCTCCAATCCTTAATAGGGGTCAAGTTGCTACCAGTTTTAATTTAGAGGCTTAGGATCAACTGCTCCAGGATTGTGAAGGGTGTTGTATACGGGTAATGCCCAAATGCATTGATTTTAAAAGTGTGTAAATCAAGCATGCAACGGGGAAATCTCCCCGAATTGGAGTTTTAGATGGTGAATGGTTTTTAGAATTTCAGCCTTAAGTAGTATGAATTTTAGGATTCCATTGAATTACCAATTTAACCAATCTCCGGGTTTCGAGAAAACACATGTTCTTTATGCCCAACAAATCCTTCTTTAATGTGAATTAGTTAATGCATGCTAAAATGAACTGGGCTTCCCTAGATGGAAATTTCTAAGTGTGGATGCACGAGTCTATTTTAATTCAATGTGAAAGGGAGCAAAAACACTTTCATTCAAGTGCTCCCAATCACCAAAATGATAATCCACACAAGACTCAACAACTAAGTGATGTAAAAAATGAAAATGTTGGGGTTGATAGATTCGGGATCAAATCTAAGGCAAATGAAGAGTCGTGGTGGGGTTGGAATCAACTCAATTCCAAGTCTCCCCACCAAAAAAAATGTGATCCCGAAATGCGAATAAATGAGGCAAGGAAGGATGACAATCAATCAATTTTTATCTTGCCTCAAAGAAAACTTCACACAATGAAAGATCCAAGAATCTAGATTCTTCGATTTTCACTATGCGAAATTTGAGAGAAATCAAGGGGCGATGGGGGTGATAGCAAACAATCAACAAGTGGTTTTAGTCCACTTGCCCCAAGAAATTCCCAAGAAGTGTTTTTAGGGTTTTTTTTTTTTTAGGGTGACAAGATGACCTAAGTTACTAAGAGGGCAACACCTACCTCCTTAGCAACGTGGGTGAAGGTCCAATGTGGCACCGGTGACTTCACGTTCTCGCGCCTGCCTTGGATTTGCCTATGTCTCTGACCTCCACTACGTGTTTCCTCATTGCAATAGGTACACCTGCACAAAACCAAACAAAAGCACCCGTGAAGGGAAGGGTGGAAGAAGAGAAAATCAAAGGAAGAGAGTAGAGACTTACTCCAAATAGCGACTCCCCGGCAACGGCGCCAGAAAAAAATGTGATGAGTACTCATATAGGCTTTATTATAATGGTGATATTAATGTCGAAGTGAGTATAGTGAGTTAACCTACATCGAGTCTACACTAGTTTCACAAAAAAGTTTTTAACCTGGCCTACTTGATTTTAGCTTGATCAGTTTTAAGCCCAGGGTCGATCTCAGGGAGGCGGGTATTAGGAGAATTGCGAAGTTTCTATGCCTTTCTTAAAACGAATCTCTTCCTTGCACTTATTATGTTATTGGTTTTCTTGATTTTTAGATTTTTTTCTGATAATTGATGAGTCCATTTTAATGGACAAATATTAAGCCTAAGTAATTCTCTTTCAACATTTTAGGTTTGTTAATAACTACACTAAGTTATAGAATAATTGTATGCATCATGATTTAATTCTATAACATTCTATGACTTAATGTGTAATGATTATGTTCTGTTTATGTGCAGGTAATAATATGAAGAAAGAACAAGGGTGTGGGATAAATTTCCCCAAATAACAACATCAACTCCTCCCCGCACATTAGGTTAAGCTTCCGCCGCCCTCTCTCAACAAACGATGCCAGAAATAGTTAAGGGATTTGAAAATCCCTTAACTCACGCATGCGCAAAGGGAGGAGTTAAAGAGAGGAGGTGGGGAGAGAGGAAGGCAATCTTTCCCCCCTTGCGGGGAACTGCTTCACCATGGAAAGGGTGAACCCTGTGACCTACCGCACACATTGTGTGCCAAGCACCCATCTCCAGCCGCATCCTCCTTTCAGCACTTCCTCCCTTCAACACCAAGCGCCCATCCACCCTTCTAGTGCTCCCCGCAGGCGTGCACCATCTCGCCTCAGCCTCCACCGACCACAGCGCCATCACCAAATTCTACATAGCATCTTCCTGACCCGCGCCTTAGCCTATAGCAGTGCCTGTAGGCGTGCGCCTTCAACTCCTGCACTGTAGACCTTCCAGCGCTCCCCGCAGGCATGCACCATCTCGCCTCAGCCTGCAACCAGACGCCTTCACCACTGCCGCACCCTCCTTCCTGCAAGCGCCTGCCCGCATGCACCAAGCCCACGCCTTTCCAGCGCACCCTTCACATCACCTCTCCACCCTGTAGGTGCGGACGCAAGCCTCACCACAGCCAACTTTTCCACCGTAGGCAGCGTGCCCCACCGCCCACCTGTAGACCGCGCACCTGCAGGCAACTGCAGCCGTTCCAACCCCTGCAAAGCGCCATCGCACCTCTCCGCTCCATCACCTCCGCGTGCTCCTCAGCACGCCCATCTTTCAGCACGCCCGCGCGCACACACTCGCACGCCACCAGCCGCAGGCGCTGCGTGCATCTTCATCTCCTCCAACAGGCAGCAGTCTCCGGCCACCTCCGCCGACCACCGGCGGCCACGCCACTACCACCATTGCGTAGCGCTCATCAAGCCACACCTCCCTGCCGATTCTCACGGCAAACCGGCGTGGCTGCACACGTAAGGAGGAGAGAGGAGAGATCCTCTGTTTTCCTCTCCATTAAAATTTACATTCAATGCCATTGCCACCAATTTGATTTTATTATTATTATTATTATTATTATATTATGGTAGAATTGCATTCAAACACTCATAGTTCTTTATGATTGCATGGTATTGATATTAACTAGTTTAAAGCTTGATTTTGGACTTAATTTAAGTACTAATTGTCTTTAGAACACATCACGTGAAAATTGCATGAATTCATCCTAAATTTATTGAGGATTTCTGTAAGGGAAAACTGCACTTATACCCTTAACTTTTAAGGTTATTGCAAATCTGCTTTCCTTCACATTTTAAGTCCGATTTGAAAAGGGATTTCGCACTATCCGAAATAACATTAAATAATTAAGTATTGATTACATCATTGCCTCCCTGTGGACACGACCCGCTCTTCTGCGAGTGGTTATTTTCATTATTTTTTGATTAGTCGATTTTTCCACCACTTAAATACTACAATGCTAAGCGAAAAGTCGTCTATCAATAATCTTGTTCTTGAGGCACACCCTCAAATAGGTCCTTGGCTATATGCCAGAATACGAGTCCTGTCTCGCCACACGTGAGATCGTGTGCCTGCAAATCAAGATTTATCTTTTCTATTTTATATTTTTTTAGTCATTTTTTAGTAGCAGGAAGAAAAGACAAATTGAAATATAATGCAATGAAAAGAAATACTTAGCTTAGTATATCTCTATATATGTATATATAGTAGATATAGAATATGTATATTTATATAGATGTTATATAGATAGGGGTGAAGATGGAAATGTTAATGGAATGTAGCACGGTGTCAAGTTGGTCCACGTCTAGTAAGACGCAAACAACAAGACAAAGTGCCGCGTGAAGTGTGGAGTGGATGTGTGTGAGTGAGGGTGGAGGCACTTGCTTTGCGCGGGTATCGGGGAATATCAGCAACTGGTGCGAATATTTCCGTGATATGATGCGTGGTGGAGGGGCGAGTGCACGGGAATATGGGTGGTGTTTGTGAGGTGTATAGAGGGATGTGGGTAAGTGGATGTATATATAAGTATATATATGTATATATATATATCTACAACTATATATATATATATAGATGTATGTGTGTGTATATATATATATGTATATGTATTTATATATATATATAAATATGTAAATATACGTACGGGTGAGAGTATGTGAGTGGATATATATATGTGTGTGTGTATGCATGAGTGTATGAGTGTGTGTGTGTGTATCAGTGTGTATGTATGTAAGCTGGAGGAAGGGGCTGCAGCAGTTAAGTCGTCTGCCGAGCTGGGTCGACGTCTGAAGGCGCAGAGGTGCGTGGGCTCTGGAGTTGAGGCATACGTGCGCGTGTGGCCGAGTGAAGCGCATCGCGTGTGTAGCGTAGTGCGTTGCGGAGTGTAGCGCACAACGCTGCGGGCGGGGATGCGGTGACCGACTAGAGCAGGTGCAGGCGAGGAGAGGGACCGTCGCGCCACCAGCTAAGTGAGAAACTTCCTGGTGGCTATAGTGTCATGCAGACCATGCGATACAATGCACTACTGTGCGCACACGGTCTAGCAACCAACTGGAGCGGGTTTTGCGTACGCCCGACGCTGTGGAGCGCCTGCGCGTGCGGGAAGAGGTCTTACGCGGTCTGCTCGGGCTCACGGTGACCGGTTGGAGCTACAAACAGTGCGTGGGTGAGCTGGAGCTTCAGAGCTTGAGAGCTTGGAGCACTGTACTAATGGCGGAGGAGACAAAATAAAAAGAAACCAATGAGAAGCCACCACTCCCACCTGCTCACGAAAGAGCTGGGTGGTGGTGGAACTCACAATGGTGATTTGAGACCACTGTGAGTTTTCTCTTGCGCACAGTGTGCCTCTTCTCAACTTGTGAGAAGAGGAACTGTGTATGAAGAGGGAGAGGGAAGGAGGTTGGCCAACTGTTGACAGAGGGTGGTGGCTGGTCTGAAGGTGGATGCCACGCAGAAAGGGGGAGTGCAAGGTGTTTTAAAGAAGGAGGGCACACCTCACGCCATGCTGCTGGCAGGAGGAGAGGTGAGGAGAGGTGCGCACACCATGCTTTGCAGCCACACAAAAAAAGGAAAATAAAAATAAAAATGAAAAATGGTGAAATTGCAATGACACACTTAAGGAAAATATTAATTAATAGAAGTGGATTGGATGGCCAATTATTCTCACTCTCTTCCCCTTTTTATAAATGCATGTAGGTGTATATTTACAAATGTAAGTAGGGATACATAAGATGCAATGGCAGTGCTAGGAAATAACACAAGATGGTATATTTACTGGTGTATTTTTGCTATGCAAACACCTAGGTCTAGGGTTAGTTGGTGCCAACTTAAAGGGTGTTAAGGGGGTTGTTATGGTGGTGTTGGTGGTTTTTGGTGGTGGAGAGACACCACCATTTTGGCGCTAAACTAGGGTATTCTAGAAGGGGGGGTTAGGTGGATTGTGGATATGGATTTAAGGGGAGATATGTGGTGGAGATGAAGGGGATTTTGGAGGGAAAAAGTGGCGCCAAAATGGAGGTGGTTATGGTGGTTTTTGGTGCCAAAATGGTGGAGTCTTTTGGTGGTGAGGATGGGGTGAAGAGGTGGCTAGGTGGTGGTGCCAACTTGGAGTAGGTTAGCTAGCTTAGGTGAGCTTAGTTGGTGGAGCTAGCTAGGGTTGAGTTGAAGGTGGTGGATGGCCAAGGAGCTGGATGCTAGCTAAGATAAGCTAGCCTAGCTAGCTATGTAGTAGAGGAGTAGGTAATGTGAGCTAGGGTTTGAAGAGAGGAGCTGACGAGGAAAAGTCTGGAGCTTGAAATGGAGCTGGCAGCTGTTAAAGAGGCTAGCATGGAGCTACTCTAGCTGGCTTAGCTTGCTAGTTCTTTGCTAGCTGCTAAGCCAAGTTAAAGTGAGCTGGCTTCTACCATAATGAGCTGAGGTGAGCTGGGTCTGGTGCTCCCAGGGAGGATCAAGCTGGTTAAGGCAGCTAAGTAGTTTAGCTCAACTGAGTTGAGCTAAGATGAGTCCTTGGGGGCTGGACTTGAGCTTCATGAGCTGGAATGAAGTCATCTTGAGTGGAGCTGGATGTTGCTAGACTTGAGCTGAGGTGAACTCCAGTCAACTCAGCTGAGCTAGCTAGAGCTCCCTGTGGACTAATGGAAGCTGAGATGAGCTAGACTCAACTAAGTTGAGCTAGATTTGAGCTGACCTGAGCTAGGGTGAGCTAAGATGAGCTCTCTTGACCTGCCATTTAGCTAAGATGAGCTGAATGGAGCTAGGATGAGCTAACCCTAATTCAGGTGAGCTCAATTCCAACTATTGTGAGCTGGATCAAGCTGAGTTTCAGCTGGTGAGAGCTTCTCCTTCACCAGTTGCCTTCCTGAGTGCTATGGTACTAGGGATCTGGCAATCTGTTTATCCCTAACACTCACAAAAACACATTAAAAACATAATAAAAAATGCAATGCATGCCTAACCTAATTTATGCCTAAATGCAACCCAAAAACCCATTTGCAGAGCATAATCCTAAGAGGTAGGTTTATTTTAATGCATAAGAATAATGATAAACTGGAGTTTATCATGTCGTTATTGTAAATTAAAGGCATGACAAAGGGCAGAATAAGAAAAATATCACCTGCATTCCATGATGCTATGGTCAACTCTGAGACAGACTATACAAATGCTGAGTTTATTGTCATTAGGTAGGCGAGGTCTCACCAAAAATAGTCAAATCAAGGTCAAGGCAACCTTGTCTGAGACAGGTTCTAGAATAACATGATTAACATAAGGTTTAAGTCATTGCCTGTTGACCTTGAAAGAATTACCCATCTTAGGGATAGAGATTTCACTAGGTTCGCTTGGAAATATCCAATCAATAATGAATGGGCCATTCCACTTGGACCTAAGCTTGCTAGGAAAGAGCTTAAGTTGAGAATTAGAGAGCCAGACCCTTTAGTTCAGCTCAAAGCTCTTACGGGAAATCATTTGGTCATTAATAGCTTTGGTCCTTTCCATATAGAACCTGGCATTCTCGTAGACATCATTTCTAAGTTCCTCCAACTCAGATGGTTGGTCTTCTCTACTAAGTCTAGGTCAAAATTACATTTCTTTATTGCCTAGAATGCTCGGTGTTCAACTTCTACGGGAAGATGGCATGCCTTGCCATACACCAAATGGAATGGAGACATGCCAATGGGCATCTTATACGATATACGATAGGCCCAAAGAGTGTCATCAAGCTCTTGAGTCTAGTCTTTCCTATTAGGCCTAACTGTCTTCTGCAAGATGTTTTTGATCTCCTTATTGGAGACCTCAACTTGTCCATTCATCTGGGGGTGGTAAGTTGTGGAAATCTGGTGCCTCACCCTATATTTAGCCAATAAATTCCTAAACTGGGCATTGGTGAAATGATTGCCACCATCACTGATGATGGCTCTCGGGATTTTGAGCCGACTAAAGATATTCTTCTTTACAAAGTCAATGGCCACCTTGTGGTCATTAGTTTAGGTGGGAATAGCCTCAATCCATTTGGACACGTAATCAATAGTAACCAAAATATACTCGTGTCCAAATGAAGGGAGGACATGAAGTTGATGCCCCAAACATCAAAAATTTCGATGGGAAGGATCAATTTAGGGGCATCATATCTCTCTTGGCTTGATGATAAAGTCATCATCATCCATATCTAGCTTTAATTCTTCATAATCCATTGATAAATTCTCCTACATAACTACCAGAGAACTGTAATTCACTGCAAATTCATTCTAAGAGAAATGCATTAAAACATGGTTAAATCTACAGTTTTAACATAATATCCTAAATGCAGAACAATCACGGGATTTCCCAGGGGTTAATTAAAGGCCAAATGTTCATAAATGTCTAATAAGTGGGTTTATGCAGATAAACTAGTTTTCACGCATTTCAAGAATTAATAGACATTTGAAACCGTAAAAACATACTCACTTAATTAACTTAGGTTCTGGTCAGGATAAAATTCACCTAAACCTTATAAAAATCATATAAAAATATTCTATAAGGTTTGGTATGCTTTCTTTGGAACCCATTTTTGACCTAAAAGAGTCTCAGACAGATAGTTGCCCTAAATTAGGTTTCTGCACAAATTACCTGATCAAACTTGATCAAAACCAAAATCTAACTTCACCATCAAATTCCTTGGGTCAAAATTAGGTTTGTACCAAAATTTGGGCCCAATCAAAGATCATCTTGACCTAGTTTGCATTCCAGTCCAGTCTGACTCTTTTTCTTACACACACACCCCTAGCTTTTGAAATTCATTGCAAATAGGTCCCTACTTTTGTCATCATCTTCACAAATAGGTCACTCCACCATTATCGTGGAGGAACTCCTACACCGGCGACCTTCAATCAAAGATTTCTCTCTAATTCCTTGACGAAATCCTTCCAAAATTGGAAGAACTCCTGAGAGAATCTCCTTCCATTTTAGCCACTCATTGGGCTTTGATTCCTTCCCAAAAGCTCATGAGAATCATTTAAATTTGAGGGTTTCCCTTTTGTATGTAAATCCCAAGATTTCAAGCTTGGTTTCCAATCTTGGTACAACCTCCTAATGCCTATAAAAGCACACCCATTGCATCGCTGATCTCCTTAGCAACAGTTGGGGCCAAAAACCTCTTTAAATCCCTACCTCTGGCCCCTCTCCAATCGAGCTCTGGTGAGCTTCTTCAACCCCTTTCTTCCAGCCATTAGATGGTCAAATCAAGTGGCCCATTATCTTCCTCACCTTCCTCTGCCTTTCGCCGGACAGAGCGAAGGTTCCCAGACCTCCTTCTTCCTCGTCGTCCCCCTCTAGAGAGTTCATCTTCTCCATCGTCGGCCTGCCAAAACTGGTGCAAACCCTACCCCTTTCAACCATTAGATTAGGTTAGTTAAGTTCCCTTAGTTCCCTAGGTTCTATCCCTATATTCAAAACCTAAAAATAACCCTCGACGTCGACATTCACCATCATCTTCCTCCACTCCAGCCACACCTTTGGTGAGGTTTTCCATTCACCACACACGTCCAACCACCTCATCAATACCCTCACAACCTCCACCATACCTCCATGAACCAAACCCCCATCTTTATTTCCCATTCCATCCACTCACGCAACCCCCTGAACACACCAATCACCAACTACCTTCTCCGTCGCTGACTGACCACCACAAAAGCATCGCCATCACACTCCACACCCTCTGACAAAGCTATTGAGCAATTTTAATGTGGTCATGAGGCCTTCTTTCGTGTTTCAGGTACAGGACCTTCGATTGCCATTGACGGAGCTTCATGTAACCTCGAAGCAGGCGTTCTTGCACTAGCAGTCCTAGGTGCCACCTCCAGGTGTGAGGAATCAACACCTCCAGACTCCCAGGTCCTTGATTGATGGCATGAACACCAATGCCTGCTTCAATTGTAAACTCCTTCACTGCAGCAGCTTGTGAGAAAGAGGAGTTTACGCGACTAGATCGTGTAAAGCAAATGCAGCTGTTTACGCGACTAGATCGTGTTTTAACAGATATCTCGTTGTAATATAGATGAACTCTCCGCGAAAACAAATAAAAATTTATAACTCGAAAATCAAAGTATCCGAGGTCGAACATAAGGAGCAATTTGAGTATTCCAAAACTTGAGAACACAACTTTTAATAAAAAGCAATGACTAGTTCAATAAAAATGATAGGATAATGTTATGGAGGAAATGCTCAAAAAGAATTAGATGTCTGATATTGCATCAGATTCTTAAAATTGGCCTTCAGAATCTTCTCTTCTGTCTTTGCTTTGCTCTGCTGCAGCGCTATGGTTTCTTGTTTCTCCTTTTCTTTTTCTTCCTTGGCCACACCCGCTCCTTTGCTTTCTCTCATCTTGATTCTCTTCCTGCAGCTAAGTCCTGGCCTTGTCTCCTCTTAAGTTTCCTTCTTCTTTCTCTTCCTCCTCTTCTTTTGCTTTCTTGCTTCTCCTCTTTGTCTGCCCCTTGATCTCTCTCTTCCTCTTCTTCCTCTTGGTCTGCCGCACCTCTGCTACAGTGTGTCTTTCCTCTTCTTCTCCTTCGCTTGCAGTGGCTAAGTCCTGCTTCCTTCTCTTGCTGCGTTTCTTCCTCCCTTAGCGTCCTCTTCCTGCACAAGCACCACGCAACAAAACCTACTCCCCTACCCTCCCCGCGCGTCTCTCTCTCTCTGAATCTCTCTTCGGTACACTCTCCCAAAGCAAGGTTATCGGGTTGGTCGCACACTCGGGTCCAAGCACACTGGCGTGGGTGTGGTGCGCGAGGAGTGCTCAGTAGGATAGTCGGGTCCGGTTGCCAGGCATGCGGGATGAATTCGCAGACGAGGCGTGTATAGGTGAGGGACCTCACCCCAGTGATTTCAAGGCAAACAGATGATAGCACAAAATCCACTTAAACCACTCAGACAACTCACGACTTACCGAGGTGGGACTAAAAGTCCCACCCGTTGCTGCTGGCACCTGCAGGAGAGCGACTTCACGATTGGCACAATTGTAGGTCTCGCGGCACCCTCTATCAGGCTGGACTTGCACACACTCGCAACCCGCACAATCTGGAAGCTTGGGAGCGGACGATTGTGGCCTGGAGCTAAAGAATAGTCGAGCTCGAGTTGTTGCTAATGGCGGCTGGGAGCTTGACCCTGCACGACCCAAAAGGAGCCTTGCAGCTTTATCAGACCACAGGAGGACCTTCGCCGTGTCACGGCAAAGTGAGGCGATCGGTGGCAGGCTGCGGGGCAGCCTAGGCGTACGTGCCTAGGTCGCTCTATGGTCGGATTTATGGGTTAGGTCAGGGGAAGCGTGGAGTGCGTGTGGTGACCTGTGGATGGGTGGAAGATGTTCAGTGGAGTGTGGTGGAGGTTATGAGGTGGGTGGAGAGACATGTGGGGGTGCGGAGTGACGGATGCGTCTCGCTAGTGGGTGGCCGAAGATGGGGAAGATGCGGGCAGACAGTGGTAGTCGAGGGGTGTTTTGTGAAATAGAATGAGGGAAAGGAAAGAGTGGAAGATGAAGCTTATCTGGAGTAGTTGGAGTGAAGGGGAGGCAGAGGAGACGAATGGCTCATTTGTGCCATCGTCAAAGAAGATGACCCTGAGGGGGAGATAACGGCGACGAGGAGGAGGACAGGAAGGCATGCGCTGGTGTGGTGCGATGCGGAAGAACAAGGCGAAGTGAACCCTGCTGTTGGTATGGCAACAAATCGACGAGAGGGAGGAGGAAGAATCGCCGGAGCTTGCGGGCTACTTGGCCGGAGAGAGGGCAGATGAAGTCTGGGGGAATCTGCAGCCAAAACAAGATTGAGAGACTCACAGAGGACCAGGGATCCTTTTATAGTTGTTGGCCGAACTTCTGGTGCTTGGAGGGCAAGCCTTCTACCACCGAATTCTCACCAGAGAAGGAAGGTAGTTGGATCTTCAAATCTCTTGTGCGTTCGCACAAGTGATTGGATGGAAATCAAATATTGTAATTGAGCTCAGATGGAAGGGGATTCCTCAGAGAATCTCCCTTCCAAATCTGGGAGATCTCTGAGGGATCAGGGAGTATTCTCCCTCCATTCCTTGCCGGAGATGAATTCCTCCCCATTAATGGTGGAGGGACCTATTTGTAAGAGTGGCAAGGAAGTTAGGGGGATTTGTGTAATGGTTTTCAAAAGATAGGGGCCAAAATGTAATTAGGTGTACTAATTTGCAAAGTAGGTCAAGATGACCTCCCCTTAGGTCCAAATTTTGGTACAAACCTAATTTGGACATAAGGAATCCAATGGTGAAGTTGGATTTTAGGTTTGACTACGTTTGACTAGATTTTTTGCATAAACACCCAAATTAGGTCAATTAATGAGCTAGGACCTAATCTAGGTCAAAATAGGTTCCAAAGGTTAAATTGAAGGTTCTAAACCCTAGGGGATATTTTTCCATGAATTTGAGAGGGTTTATTTGATTTTTATCCTGACTAGAACCCTGTTGACTTAAGCGGGTCTATTTTAGGGTTACCAGATGTCATTTAATTCCTAGATTGCACATGAACCCATTTCTGATTGAACCAACCCACTTTTTATCTTATTCATATCATTTGACCTATGTTTTGCCTCTGAGAAATCTCGTTTATGTACTACAATGGTAAAATTACAGTTTTACCCATTATTTCATGTTTTCTTCTCAGAACACTTATTCCTTCAATGAAGCCCTCCTCTAAGTTATGTAGGAGCTTTTATTCTCTTTCTTGGGTCAAAATGAGCTAGTTAGGGCTCATGATGAGGCTCTCATCATACCCCCATGCCTAGCTTTTGCTAGTCCCTTAGTAAAATTTCAAGGTTTTAACTTCTGTTCTAGACCCTGAGTGTCTGTCATCAGTTATGATAAGTGCTTTTCTTTTTCTTTTGTGATTAGGTTAGAATGCTGACAATGGGCCTAGAGGTACTCCGGTACCGACCAAAATCTGGACCTAACCCGCTTTAGCCTCAGTCTTCCCCAAAGGTTTTTAAGGCCCACAGAAACTATCCTAGGGTTTGTTGCACTCCGCAGTTAAAGCACCCGTGCTTGAGACATTTTTAGTCTAAGTTCAGTTTGCAGTGCATTTTTGTAAGAGAGAGGCAGAAGATTTATTTGTTTGGAGAGTTTTCTCACTCTTTTCTTTTTATTTCTAGCTTCAGATTAGCTTCTCAACACGGTCTGTATCGGATTGCTCGTCCCCATCATCAATCCTTAAGGGTCCTTGGGAATCGATGCTTCGAGATAGCACCGCCCATGGCAACCCCCAGAACCCTGGCTTTCGAGATTTCAAGATAATCCTGCCCATGGCATTCTGTGGCTGAATTCAAACCCTGGCAATCAATATTTCGTGATAATGCCGCCCATGGTATCTGAACCAGCAGAGTGCATACATGGCCCCGGTAGGATATTTAAATATCCTACGAGACAAGCACCGAGGAGATGATATGTTTCTACGCATCTTCGAGGGGAATTTCTCGCCTCTCCACGTCGGGAACTCATCCAAATCAACTTATGTTGATTGGCCGCTCCTAATTTAGGTGACTTTTTCAGAACATTGAAACGCTTTTTGCATGATTTTGATATTTATGCGCACTGAACCAAACTGTGTGTGAATTGGGGTGCTTAGGTTACTGAATCCCGTAAATCGAAGGTCAGTTAACGAGGTCGAATACTTCCTAAGCTTTAGACCTAATACTTAAACTTCGCATTTTCCCCAACCTCTTGAGGATTATCTAGATCTTAGTGGATACGTGAATTTTTAAGCTAAAGAATCTATCCCAAGTGGCCTAAGATCAGCGTTCCTGCTAATCTCTTTTTATGTCTCCTTAGCACTTTTCGTTTATTTTTCTCTTTTCTTGATCTGGTCTAGAACTTCAGTTAATCCCTTAATCTTTTACTAATGACCACCTCCTTTTTTTTCATTTTGTGCTCCTTTTTTGGCATTTTGCTCTTTTCCTCCTCTTATTTTGTATAGCCCAAAAAATTTTCTCTCCCCCCTCCTCAGTTCTTTTTTTCTTTTCCCAGATTTCTTTTTTCAAGTTGAAACCTTTTCTTGATATGAATTTTCCTGACATTTTGCACTTTCATATGCCCCCATGCTTAAGATTTGCAATGTCCCCATTGTAAATTAGGTGGGTTCGATTTCAGCTTAGTTCATGCATTAGGACAGGTGTTGGGTGGGCGAATTGGTTGAAGTGACTGTTGCGAATGATTTCTAATCTCAGGTAGGGGTACCTGAGGTGGAGTTGGCTGTTCTAATGGATGAACCCTAAAGTGCAATATGAATTTTGCATAGAAATGTCAGAAAAGGTTTCAGGTTTTTCAAAGAATGATGGGTTGCCTCCCGTTAAGCGCTGAGTTTTACGCCATCAGCTGGGCGCAATGAGCTCAAGGAAAATGGAGGGTAAAGGATGACTTAGCCAAATTTGTATCGGTCATGTCAATGAACGGTTTGAGTCTCTGACCGTTCACAACAAAGGGTTCGGAATCGTGGCTGAGTGGGCTAATTTCAATGGCTCCATTTCCAAAGATTTGTCAGACTAGGTAGGGTCTGACCCACTTAGATCGTAGCTTTCCTGGGAATAATTTGAGTCAGGCATCAAAGAGTAAAACCTTTTGACCAGGATGAAAGATCTTTCTAGAAATGTGTTTGTCATGGAAAGCTTTAACCCGTTCTTTGTAAATTCACGAGTTCTCATACCCGTCATGGCATAATTCATCGATCTCGCTTATTTGAAGCCTTCTGTGGGTTCTAGCCTTAGAAAGATCTAAATTGCAGTTCCGTACTGCCCAATAGACTTTATGCTCCAATTCGATGGGGAGGTGACATGCCTTCCCGTACACCAGTCTGAAGGGAGACATACCTAATTGGGTCTTGTGGGTGGTCCTATAGGCCCACAATGCTTCCGAAAGTCGAGAAGACCAATCCTTCCTGTCATGTTGAATAGTAACCTAAAGGATTTTCTTGATCTCTCGGTTTGATAGCTCAGCTAGACCATTAGTTTGGGGGTGGTAAGGAGTAGAGATTCGATGCGACACCCCGTATTTTGTCATCAGTGACTTGAACTGAGCATTTGTAAAATGGGTCCCTCCGTCGGAAATTATTGCTCATGGAATCCCAAACCTTGAGAAGATGTTTTGATGAATGAATTTGATGACAACCTTATGATTATTGATTCTGGTTGGAATGGCTTCTATCCACTTGGACATGTAGTCAACGGCGAGTAAGATGTATTCGAAGCCATCCGAGATAGGGAAGGGTCCCATAAAATCGATCCCCCAAATGTCAAAAATTTCGCATACTAGGATCAGCTGTAGAGGCATCATGTCTCGATGGCTCATGTTGCCCAAGGTCTGGCAACGGGTACATGCCTTATAGTGATTGTATGCATCCTTGAAAATTGTGGGCCAGTAAAAGCCACACTGGAGGACTTTTGATGCGATTTTGTATCCTAAGAAATGTCCACCGCATGCCTGGTCATGGCAAAAGGAGATTATGTCTTTGATTTCTACTTTCGTGACACACCGTCGAATTATTTGATCAGCACCAATGTGGAATAGATACGAGTCTTCCCACATGTAGTACTTGGCATCGGAATGCAATTTGTCCTTCTTTGCCTTCGGCCAATCAGACAGGATTTGATGTGATGCCAGGTAATTCACTATATCTGCGAACCATGGAAGCCCTGTATTGATAGTCAGGAGGTGCTCATTAGGAAAGTGTTTTGTGATGGGTCCGGAAGAGTCAATTATTTCAGAAGGAAGGCGGGACAAATGATCAGCTACCACATTTTGCTTTCCCGCTTTGTCGTGAATCTCGAGGTCAAATTCTTGCAACAGCAAGATCCATCAAATTAATTGAGGTTTCGCATCCTTTTTTGCAAGGAGATGCCTCACAGCTGTGTGATCCGAGTATATGATAACACGGGAACCCAGAAGGTATGATCTGAATTTTTCTAGGGCAAATACTACAGCTAGCAGCTCTTTCTCAGTAACCGTGTAGTTACGCTGAGCCTCGTCCAGTGTTTTTCTAGTGTAGTAAATGACCACGGGTTTCCCATCAATTTTTTGCCCCAAAACCTCACCTACAGCGAAGTTGGATGCATCGCACATGATCTCAAAGGGTTGAGACCAATCAGGGGACTGTAGGATCGGGGATTGGGTGACTCGATGATGAAGGATCTCAAATGCTTGAGTGCATTCCTTGGAAATTTTGAAAGGCACATCCTCGGAGAGAAGAGTGGTCGGGGGTGCGTGATTTTTGAAAAATCAGGGATAAATCGACGTGCCCCGAAAAAGATCGGATGTCCTTAATCGAGCTAGGCATAGGGAGCTTGGAAATTAAGTTAACCTTAGCTCGATCGACTTGGATGCCTTTCTCCGAGATTAGGTGTCCCAAGACAATTCCCTTAGGCACCATGAAATGGTTCTTTTCCCAGGAAAGAACCAAATTCACATCGATGCATCGCCTGAGTATTTGGACCAAGTGTTGGAAGCAATCGTCAAATGATGCTCCAAAAACTGAAAAGTCATCCATGAAGACTTCCAGATAATCACCTACCATATATGAGAATATGGCAAGCATGCACCATGAAAGGTTGCGGGTGCATTGCAGAGATCGAAAGGCATCTTCGAAACACGTACATCCCGAAGGGGTAGGTGAATGTGGTCTTTTCTTGGTCTTCTGGATGGATTGCCACCTGGTTGTAATCGGAGTACTCATCAAGAAAGCAGAAGAACTTATTTCCCACTAGTTTCTCGAGGATCTGATCAATAAACGATAGTGGGAAATGGTCCTTCTTCGTGGAGGAATTGAGTCTTCTATAATCAATGTAGAATCTCCACGAGTTAGCTATTCGGGTAGGAATGACTTCTCCGATTTCAGTCGTGATGATGGGGAGTCCGGCCTTCCTAGGCACAACCTGTATTAGACTCACCCAATGACTGTTGGAGATCAGGTAGATGATCCCTACATCTAACCACTTGATGATCTCCTTTTTCACGACCTCCTGTAGGTTAGGGTTTAAACATCTCTGCATCTCTTGTGAAGGTTGACGAGTCGTTTGTAGTTTTATGTGGTGGAAAAATCGACTAATCAATATTTAAAAAGAAATAAACACTCATAGAAGAGCGAGTCGTATCCATAGGGAGGCAATGACGTATTTAGATTCACACCAGTTAAAAATGTTTGTTCGTAGTTAGTTTGGACAAGAATCAAGCTAGAATTGCCTTCAGATTAAGGTTGAAACAAGAAATAATGCTGAAATAGAAATTCTGAGTAACTAAAGGATATTTGTCATAATGCAGAATCAATAAAATATTATTAAAAATTGACAATGGCATAAAATGTAATTTTTAATGGCTCGATTACTGTAGCAAAACAGGGGATTTTTTTCCCTTTGCCGTGTGCGACGAGGAGTGGACGGCCGGATGCAGGAAGCTCGGAGGAAGTTCCTCGGACCGAGGGCTTCGAAACGGTGGTGGCGGCGTGTCGCGCGGCGGCCGGAGTCGGTCGGACGAGCTTCGGCGGAGGTGGCTGCAGTTGGTGTTGCAGCTGCTGTTGGCGGTGAGCGTGCGTTGCAGGCGGGTGCGGGAGCGCGCGCGGCCTGTTGGCGGTTCTACCGGCTCTGCTGCTGCGTGCTGGCTAGAGGCGTGGGTGCGCACGGATGGGTGATCGCAAGGGCTGGAGGGCGTGGGTGAAGGCTGCAGGTGCGGGGAAGGTGCTGCGGGTGAGGTTCTGCAGGTGTGGCTGCAGCTGGCGTGGGTGCGCAGGCAGTTGCGCGCTTTGTTGGCATGGGTGTGCAGGCGGTGAGAGTGGGAGGAAGTGGCGGGTTCTTGCGTGCAGCTGGAGGTGAGCAGGAAGACTGCTACGGCGTGGGTGGAGTGGGTGCGTAGGCTGGAGGGCGTGGAGATGGTGCTAGAGGTGAAGTGGGCGGACGGTGGTTGCTGCTGGAGTGGGGTGTGGCTTTAGACGTCCGGGAAATTTCCTGGACGTCTTAACTGACTGAGAGGGTGATTGCACAGTGGCTGCGGCAGTGGTTGTTGGTGACGAAGGCGAGGGAGATGCATGCTAAGGTGCTCACGGTAATGCGGACGAGCTCCGGATGGCGGTGTGGCCTGTCACACCACACGCCCACAGTGATGGAGACTCGCCGCCAGGGTTGAGGCCGGCGGTATGGAATGGAAGAGAGAAGATCTCTCTACACAGTGGTGGGTCGGTGGTGGAGGCCTCCCTCGCTCAGCATCCTCTCTCCTTTTGTAGTGGCCTGCACAAATTTGAATGGAAAGGCAGGAGCAGATCCACCTTCTCCGCTGATCATGAATGTGCTTTTAGCGCGGCCAGAGGTGTTGCAGCGGCAGCCGAGCCGTTGCTGAGAAGAAGAAGAATAAAGGATATTATTAAAATATTATGATTATTTATATACAAACCCTCAACTTTTATGTTAACTAAAATAATGTACCTAATTGGTTAACTAATTAGATGAATGCCATTCTAAGCTAATTCTAAATGCACTTAAAATATGAATGCAATGCATGGATTATGTAATTAAATTAAAAATACGAATTAATCTATTTACATCCTAATTTATGCTAAATAAATGTTAGAATTAACTTAATGTCTAGGCACTTAAATACTTAAATAGCCCACAACTATGGGCTAATCAAATACCCCCATGCCTAGTTTTTGCTAGTCCCTAGCAAAATTAAGCGAAACCTAGCACTCCAAGTAGACTAGTCAACTCACTTCGTCTTCCTTCAGAAGCATATTAAGTTCAGACTCTAGACCCAAGGTTCCTAAGTAGTTGCTAAGTTACAGACTAAGTCGGCTAAAGACGAGTTGTAGGCACAAGTTTCCTTGATTTCTGACTCTACCCTAAAGTTTATTGATCCCTGAGATTAAAGCATCCGTGCCTGTGCATTGGTTTGAGTTATTTGAGTTAAAGGATTTTATATATATATATATATATATATATATATATATATATATATATATATTTGGTTTGATTCTTCTAAGTCTAACCTCAGATCAGCTATCAACACGGTTTGTGTCAGATTCATTGTCCCCATTACCATACCTCGAAGGGTGCCTGACTTTCGATGCTTCGAGATAGCACCGCCCATAACAACCCCAAGAACTCCTGGCAATCGACACTTTGAGACAGTATCGCCCATGGATTTCTTAAGCGAATTCAGGCCTTTGGCAATCGACACTTTGAGATAGGGCCGCCCATTGTACCTGAACCGCACAATGCGCTTACATGCCCCCAATAGGATGGATATCCTAAGAGACAAGCGTCGAGGAGGTAATATGTTATCATCGCATCCTCATGGTGAGTATATACTCCACCTCTCTTGCGGTGGGAACTGTTCCAATCAAAATGTGTTTTCAAGCCTCTCCTAAGTCAAAACTAAGAGAACCAAATCTCTTTTCAGAAAGACAGAAATTAAGTTAATTACCAGACCATGTGTGTGAAATTTGGATGCTTGGGTTACAAGGATCCGTAAACCAAAAGGTAGAATAAGACTCCAGGTACTACCCCACCTTTTAACTCAAACCCTAGCTTCCCTTCCTCAACCTCTTGAGGAATGGTCCGCAACTTAACTACTACTTAAGTTTTTAAGTCCACAAAGGACCCTAAAGGTCTAAAGCTAGCAGCTCATTTAGCTTCTAAAGTTTGACCCTAGAATTAACTTAATCTACCCTAGAGTTCTGATTTTCTTAAGATTGCAAGATCTAGCCAGTTAAGCTCAAAACTCTTTTTTTTTTGTTTTTATGCAAATGTACACAATAAATGCACTATGCTATGTATATCCCCAAGTACACCCCCCATGCCTAAATTCTGCAATGTCCTCATTGCATAGAAGGATATTACCTGGGTCAGAGCTGGGCTGAATAGCCAAAGAACCTGCAAATCAGGTTCAAGAATTGCAGAAATAGGCCCTAAAAATGAGCAAAGTAATGTTGGCCTAGAAAATAGGTAACCTAGGATGTTGGCGAGCTGATGATGGATCCCGATAGCAAATGCTCGCCCAACTAAAATGGGAATGAAATCTTCCCAGGTCACCAAAGGAGGTTCTAAACGATAAACAGGTATAACAACCTCCAAAGGGGTAGGGGGAGGATGACAAGGAACCTCCAAAAAGAATGGGGAAGGAATGGTGCAGAGATAAACCCCCAGGGTAATGGACTGAATAAAGAAATCATCAATCCATACCCGATACTTAATTACGAGAAATATTGGTCTGTTAAGCCCCCTGGTCAGAACAAAAGTGAGCAATTTTCTAAGGAAAGGATCATCTAAGGTGTCCAAGTTACGAGGTTGCGGGATGGCCATAAGATCTAGGTTGGGTTTAATCAACTCGGTGTCCATCCCTAACACTTTCTAAATCCTCAATTTCATCCCTAGCATTCCTTGCACCATCACATGTATCTTCCTGCTCTTCATCAGGAGTCACAATTTCACTTTCAGATATAAGCGAATCAGAGGGTGACTTCGAAATGAATGAAGGCAGGTTGGAAGCAATAGATCTAGGGATTATCCTATCAATGTCATCCCCGAGTTTTTGTTCTTTACTCAAATCTTCCCCGGAGTCTATATGTGAATCCACATAAATCTTAGAAATTGCTTCCAAATTTTCCATCATTTCATCATGAGGAGAATATCATCAATGGGTGTGCTAAGGAAACCTAATTTGGTCAAATTTGTGACATCCTCAGGGGCTAACTCTTCAAATAAGACATAATCACCCTTAGTGTCACTCCAAATCTTGAATGTAGGTTCCTCATATAATTCGTCTTCCTCCTCATCACACAATTCATAATGTACCCGAGGTCTAGAATCATTTAATATCTCAGCAGATCCCCTAGGGTGCTCTATCTGAGGTAAATGGTTTACACTGGTAACATTAGACTCCTCAGATAGGTCAATTTCTTTAGGGTTAGGTTCCCTAAGGGTGGCTTTGAGTTCCATATCGTGATTAGAAGGGAGGGTAGGATTAACAACATGACTTTGACCCACTTCATCAAATGTTACGAAAATACAATCATTTGGGTCGAGATCTTCCAATGGTACCATCATTCCCTTCTTTTGACTCCAATATAATTCAGGTGGATACTCAACCTTATCATCATCTTCCTCGGGTTGCCACCTTTCTTCATCCAATGCATAGCTACTTTCATGTGTATCTTCCTCCCACCTAAGGTGTGGATCTCTCAAGGAAGTGTCATCTAATGGGGAGGTTTCAAAATTGATCCTCAAAAAGTAGCTATTCTCCCTAGAATTTCCCTCCAACTTAAAGTGTAGCTCTCCCACGAGAGATGCATCTATTGTAGAGGGGTGTACATCATCTTCAATGGGGTAGATTGGGTGGCTAATTTCATCTCTTTCTTGTTGGCCTGCTCTCGAAGATTCTCCTAACAATTCAATCATTTCATTTTGCATTTTCTGTATTTCCATCTTCAAAGAGGAGAGGTCATTTCTATCATGAGAGAAGTCAGGCTCAGGCTTGTAGTACCCAGGAGTGTCTGTCCAACCATTATAATTTTTCAGGGAGGGTGGGTTGGGTATTTCTATGGTGTGTGGGATATTGGGCAAAGCAAATCCCGCTCCTAGGTTCTACTCACTGATTTTGGGCTTAACCAGGCCAATACTCCTATAATAGGAGTAAAACGGATCCCAATGATTGTCATTATGTCCATCAAGGGATGGACCATCTCGGCGTCTGGGATCGAAGGATGCAGAGTGGGGGTGAGGGTGTGGGTAAGATGTGAAAGGATGAAAATCAATGTGGTCCATTCTAACTCACACCTCAATCAGAATTCCCCAAGCAAAACACAATTCAAAAAGGACCTTTTAGGTCTTTCCCAATTTAGGCTTTTGATTTTAAGTCAGATTGCAGGTGACAATACAATTTGTTCAATCAATTTACGCGCCTATTGTCGACCTACAGCTCGCCTAAGAAGACCTAGTTGGAGCTTAGGTGTTCTTCCCTAAATCTCAAATGGTCAAGTAAATCTAAAGACGGAAGATCGAGGGATGCAAGTAGGCCTAAGCCTTCCTTTGAAGCTGTGCTTTCGTGGTGCTTCTCAACTACCCCCAAAAATCCGTGACAGGGTATCCCCCTCTTTGGATTTACAAAACCTTTGATCTCAAGTTTCGAACACTTCAGAATCCAACGATAGGAGGGCTCTTGTCCTAGTATTTCCAAACCTAAGGAGTGTCTAGAAGCATGTCATGGTGCAAGTGAAATAAGTGTGCATACACCGTAAAAGATTTTGAATTTTGAATCGCACGCCAAGTTTGAAAATCAAATCCTTGGTTTTTAAAATGTCCCTCCTTTAATTAGTCCTTTTTCTAGAAAATATGTGACCACTTGTTACATTTATTCAGTACAGATTAGGTGGTCTTCGCATTAAGTCCTAATGCAATGCGTGATCAAGAATAGGATGCAAAGTAAGAAAATGCGTACCTTGCCAGCAATCAACAATGCAAGAATGCATGCAATGCAGAGAAATAAATCTAGAGGTTGCTCATACAAACCTAAATGGTTCGTCTTAGGGCAGGCAGCTCATTTTTTTTTTATATTTTTTTAAACTACTTATGCACAAGCAAATAAAAGTAATCAATAAACTAAAAACCTAAATTTAAAGAAAAGGGAACAGGCTCCCAAAAATTACCCAACACGGGTCCAAAACAAAATCGGGGAACAAACCCCTCAAAATATACCCCAAAACAAGGGTTTCAAACCAAATGCAATGAAAAATTAAATCTAAAGTCTTAATTCTATCAAACTAGCGACTAAATATACAATGATGTCCATCGCGTCCTCGTCCTCCTTTCCAAAATAGCTCGTCCAATCCTCCTCTGGCGACGTCAAGGGTCGCCTCTCACACTGGCTGATTCTTGCACAAATTTTGTTGCACAGAAAAGAAAATAATAAATGGTCAAATCACTGTGCAATTAACAAATAATCAAAATAAAATCAGGTGAAATTATTGCGTCTGTTGCCTCCCCGGCAACAGCGCCATTTGACGAGTCGATTGTTCGCTTTAAAGTCATTTGCAATTTTATGTGGTGGAAAAATCGACTAATCAATATTTAAAAAGAAATAAGCACTCGCAGAAGAGCGGGTCGTATCCATAGGGAGGCAATGACGTATTTAAATTTGCACCAGCTAAAAATGTTTGTTCGTAGTTAGTTTGGACAAGAATCAAGCCAGAATTGCCTTCAGATTAAGGTTGAAATAAGAAACAATGCTGAAATAGCAATTCTGAGTAACTAGAGGATATTTGTCGCAATGCAGAATCAATAAAATATTATTAAAAATTGACAATGGCAGAAAATGTAATTTTTAATGGCCGGGTTACTGTAGCAAAACGGGGGATTTTTTTCCCTTTGTCGTGTGCGACGAGGAGTGGACGGCCGGACGTGGGAAGCTCGGAGGAAGTTCCTTGGACCGAGGGCTTTGAAATGGTGGTGGCGGCGTGTCACGTGGCGGCCGGACGAGCTTTGGCGGAGGTGGCTGCAGTCGGTGTTGCAGCTGCTGTTGGCAGTGAGCGTGCATTGCAGGTAGGTGCAGGAGCGCGCGCAGCCTGTTGGCGGTTCTGCCGGCTCTGCTGCTGCGTGTTGGCTGGAGGCGTGGGCGCGCACGGACGGGTGATCGCAAAGGCTGGAGGGTGCGGGTGAAGGCTGCAAGTGCGGGGAAGGTGCTGCGGGCGCGGGAGTGAGCGGGTGATGTTCTGCAGGTGTGGCTGCAGCTGGCGTGGGTGCGTAGGTGGTTGCGTGCTCTGTTGGCGTGGGTGTGCAGGTAGTGAGAGCGGGAGGAAGTGATGGGTTCTTGCGTGCGGTTGGAGGTGAGCGGGAAGACTGCTGCGGCGTGGGTGGCGTGGGTGTGCAGGCTGGAGGGCGTGGAGATGGCACTGGAGGAGAAGTGGGCGGACAGTGGTTGCTGCTGGAGTGGGGTGCGGCTTCAGACGTCCGGGAAATTTCCTAGACTTCTTAATTGACTGAGAGGGTGATTGCACAGTGGCTGCGGCAGTGGTTGTTGGTGACGACGGCGAGGGAGATGCACGTTAAGGTGCTCTCGGTAATGTGGACGAGCTCCGGATGGCGGTGTGGCCTATCACACCACATGCCCACGGTGGTGGAGACTCGCCACCACGGTTGAGGCCGGCGGTATGGAATGGAAGAGAGAAGATCTCTCTGCACAGTGGTGGGTCGGTGGTGGAGGCCTCCCTCGCTCAGCATCCTCTCTCCTCCTTTTATAGTGGCCTGCACAAATTTGAATGGAGAGGCGGGAGCAAATCCACCTTCTCCGCTGATCATGAATGTGCTTTTAGTGCGGTCGGAGGTGTTGCAGCGGCAGCCGAGCCGTTGCTGAGAAGAAGAAGAATAAAGGATATTATTAAAATATTATGGTTATTTATATACAAACCCTCAACTTTTATGTTAACTAAAACAATGTACCTAATTGGTTAACTAATTAGATGAATGCCATTCTAAGCTAATTCTAAATGCACTTAAAATATGAATGCAATGCATGGATTATGTAATTAAATTAAAAATACGAATTAATCTATTTACATCCTAATTTATGTTAAATAAATGTTAGAATTAACTTAATGTCTAGTCACTTAAATACTTAAATAGCCCACAACTATGGGCTAATCAAATATCATGCGCCCTCTTCTGTGTAGATTCGATGTGTGCAGTAGGAGGGGCTTATGCCAGTCAAGTCATAGAGAGTCCATCTAATGGCTCTACGATGTTGCTAGAGAACAATATTCAGACGGGATTCCTGGTCAGGTGTGAGTCGGGAGTTGATAATCACAAGAAACGTCTGATTGGAACCCAAAAAGACGTACTTCATATGCTCGGGAAGGGGCTTGAGTTCCATGACAGGATTATCAGCAGTAGCGGGTGGTTCGGGGTTTGTATTAGGAACAAGGGTCGGAGTCATGGGTGTGTCTAGATCATGTTCGCACTCCTCTGTTTGCGGGTTTTGATCTTCTAGTGGTTGATCAGGGATAATCAAGTTGTCCTCTGTATGTGATTCATCAACCACGGCTCTGATATCACATATTTGCTCTATAACCCCACAATTAATCCCTTGTTGGGCCTTAAGGATGTCAATCTTCAGAGTTTGATTCCCAAATTTTAATTCTATTTGGCCCTCTTCACAATTTATGTTGGCCTTAGCAGTGGCCAAGAAAGGTCTCCCTAATATGATTGGTGTGTCCCTTGGGTTTTCAGGTGTGTCCATATCCAGAACTATGAAATCCACCGGGAAGTAGAAATCCCGTACCCTAACAATGACATCCTCGAGTATTCCTTTAGGTGACTTGATGGATCGATTGGCTAACTGCAACGTCACCTCAGTCAGTTTAAGTTTGGATTCTTCAAGGTGGTCAAGGAGGGATGTAGGTATTAGATTTATGGAGGCACCTAGATCTATCAAGGCTCTATCAAATTGGGCTTCACCAATTTTACAAGAAATCAGGGGAGTTCCTGGGTCTTTAGCCTTGGGTGGGAGTTTACAAAAGATGACAGAGCTGGCTTGCTCTGACAGTACGATCGGATTCCCACTCTTGGTTCGTGGCTTACATTTAGGTGTACATACATCTTTCAGGAATCTTGCGTAAGCCGGTACATGGCGAATTGCATCCATCAAGGGGATGTTTATCTGGACTTGTTCAAAGAGCTTGACCAGATCCTCCTCGAGAGCCACGGGTTTGGTTATCCTTTTTCCTTTAGTCAAAGCCTCAGGAAATGGAATCCTAGTTGGTTCCTCTAGAACAGGTCTAGGTTCTTGATCTGGGACAGGGGTATCTTGGATAATTATCCTATGGTTTTGGCTACTACCAGGCTTGGAGTGGTTCTGATAATGTGGGTCTTTGGTTGCTTTATCACTACGTGTTGTTACAGAGTGTAATTCGGCCTGGTTTTGGTTTGGGTTTGGTAAGAGGGGTGGCTGCTGCTAAAATCCTGCATAAGATGTCGAAGCTTCCATCTCGTTTGGTGATGGAGCAGCAGGAGCCTGATAAATCAAATGTGCGTGGCCTGAATTTGAGTTCATAATGCACCTCTGGGTTAGCACGTTATTTGGGTTTGGCAGAGGTTGCGAAGGGAGGGTGCCCGGTTGCCGGGAATTTTCCATCTGGGCCAGTTGGTTGCGAACCTCTGTGATCTCATCCTTGTGCTATTTTTGCATTGCCGCATTCGTCTTTTGAATGTCAGCCAGTGCTTGAAGGATAAGAGTCATTTGATCCTGGTTTGGCCCGGATTGATAGGTGGGATTGGGTTGAGGCTGAGGCGGCTGATTTGGACGAGGAGCTTGTGGACGGGGTTGATAAGGTGGTTTTTGAGTCTGAGAATTCCCCGTCCACTGAAAGTTGGGATGATTTCGCCATCTAGGGTTGTAGGTATTGGAGAATGGGTCATTCTGGATGGCATTAATGTCCTCGCAAGTCTGAGGAACCTCAGGAAAGAATATGAGGGTTCAGAGTTCCCCTAACTCGAATAGAATGGATTGGAGGTTACTCCGGTCTGAGAGTCAGACGGGGGTGGATACGGGTCCATCCCCTGAGAAGATTGGTGATAGATGTTTTGCATAGTTTCCCTCGCCAGAGGTGGCTCGCTGCAGATGTTGAGTTAGCTCATCCACCTTCTTCTCTATGATAGAAACCTTGTCCAACAGACTGGCCATCAGTTCCAAGTTGATGGATGTGGACAGGTCTTGCGTCTCATGTGCCCCTCTCAGATTCGTCGATGCGCGGGCATTCATCCTATCGAATAAGCCCATGGAGTCATTATTGATGGAGTTCTCGCACATGTTTTCGAGAATCTCCCAACTGTGTCCTCATGTTGACCCATGACGTTTCCTCCGCACGTTGCATTGATGAATAATCGAATGTCTTCACGGAGTCCCTGGTAAAAAGACTGGACTTGTTCCCATTTAGGAACTCCATGATGGGGGCACTTTCGCATGAGATCTAGGAATCGGTCCCATGCTTCGTGAAGTGGTTGTCCCATTTGTTGAGTGAAATAGGTGATCTGGTGGCGCAAGGCATTCATCCAGCCAACGGGAAAGAACTTTTTCAAAAATTCAGATTGAAGTTCATCCCATGTGTTGATTGGCCGAGTCTGAGTTTGATACCAATCGGCAGCCTTGTCCAGGAGGGAGAAAGAAAATATTTTCATGAGCAGAATATCCCGATTTTGTGGATTTGACCCGAAGGCACAACCCATCATGGCCACCGTAGCGGAATTATAGTGATCTCGCATCATTGGTCACTACGGTGGGTTTACAAAGTTTTGGAAGAGATCAGTCAAGAGTTGAAGCTGGTGCTCAAGGTTTTTCACTTCTTCAATGGGTTGTGCCATGATGAAAGAAGAAGGAGAACTTGGTTTTGAATCAGATGAAAGGTTTATGTGGTGAGGTTGCTACACAAACAAGGGCGTCGAGGCTTGGCCTTGGCGAGAGTGAATTTCTAAAGGATGGTCTTAAGAACCTCCTACAGAACATGCACCGAAGGATGTGATGAGATTAGAAGGTGCTGGACCCAATTGAGACACCCAAAAATTGTTGGGTGACTATAGAGGTTTGGGGCGGATGATACCCCTAAGTTAGAAAGGTCGTCCACTTGAGAAGTACCTGGGTAGCCAGAGAGGGAGAGTCCCGCAAAGACCCCTACACGGTAGAGCATCCCCATGAGTTACAGGGTTTCCCCCACTCGACCTCTCTTGTCACTGAGATTCCAGGTAGACCAGAATGGGGACCTTGACCTCTTAAGTCTACCTTTTTTACTTTAAGATCAAGGTGCTTAGGGTTCCACTTGAACTTTTAGGTTTTTTGAGTGAAAAAAAGTGACCTAATTTTAAGGTTGGTTGACCCAAAGGATCAACTTCACCTCTTGTTCCTTTGAGAGCTTTTGGGTCCTTTCTTTTAGGGTTCAAATGGATTAAGAACCTGATTTGCTTAGGGTTTCTCTTGTATAGATCTTTTCAAACAAGGTTTAGGCACACCTCTTTTTGGAATTTTTTGCTTCTTTGTTTAAGAGAAGATGTGTCTCTAAAAACCCTAGCTTTACAATCCTTAGGTTGGCTCTAGTTGGTCCAATTTAGTTGCCTCAAAAATTGGTATCTAGGGCTCAATCAAGAAAGTTTTAGCCCTAGTTACCTTAGTTGGATGTGCTGTTCAAGATGTGTTGAAATGAAAATCAGGCAACTTCGATGAATTACTAAGTATGAAACAGGTAGCCCTAGGTTGATTTTTCTTTGTTCCTTTTCAGACTTTGAGGGGGTTAAGAGAGAGGGCTAATGAAAGTTACCTATTCCTTGGTGTGGCTGTTGTGCAGCTGCTCTTCTTTTCTCTGCTTTCCCTGAGACAAGCACAACAAAGGAGAGAAATTACGTCAGTATTGGATCAGAAGTTGTGATCAAAAGCTTCAGAAGTGCCCGTTTCTCCCCGGCAACGGTGCCAAAATGTTTACGTGGCTAGATTGTGTTTTAACAGATATCTCATTGTAATATAGATGAACTCTCCGCAAAAACAAATAAAAATTTATAACTCAAAAATCAAAGTATCCGAGGTTGAACATAGGGAGCAATTTGAGTATTCCAAAACTTGAGAACACAACTTTTAATAGAAAGCAATGACTAGTTCAATAAAAATGACAAGATAATGTTACGAAGGAAATGCTCAAAAGAATTGGATGTCTGATATTGCATCAGACATCTTAAAATTGGCCTTCAGAATCTTCTCTTCTGTCTTTTCTTTGCTCTGCTGTAGCATTATGGTTTCTTGTTTCTCCTTTTCTTTTTCTTCCTTGGTCGCTCCTGCTCCTTTGCTTTCTCTCTTCTTGATTCTCTTCCTGCAGCTAAGTCCTGGCCTTGTCTCCTCTTAAGTTTCCTTCTTCTTTCTCTTCCTCCTCTTCTTTTGCTTTCTTGCTTCTCCTCTTTGTCTGCCCCTTGATCTCTCTCTTCCTCTTCTTCCTCTTGGTCTGCCACACCTCTGCTATAGTGTGTCTTTCCTCTTCTTCTCCTTTGCTTGCAGCGGCTAAGTCCTGCTTCCTTCTCTTGCTGTGCTTCTTCCTCCCTTAGTGTCCTCTTCCTGCACAAGCACCACGCAACAAAACCTACTCCCCTACCCTCCCCGCACGTCTCTCTCTGAATCTCTCTTCGGTATGCTCTCCCAGAGCTGGGTTATCGGGTCGATCGCACGCTCGGGTCCAGGCGCACTGATGTGGGTGTGGTGCGTGAGGAGTGCTCGGTAGGATAGTCGGGTCGGGTTGCCAGGTCCACGGGATGAATTCGCGGATGAGGCGTGTATAGGTGAGGGACCTCACCCTAGTGATTTTGAGACGAACAGATGATAACACAAAATCCACTTAAACCACTCAGACAACTCACGACTTACCGAGGTGGGACTAAAAGTCCCACCCGCTGCTGCTGGCAATTGCAGGAGAGTGACTTAATGATTGGCGCAGCTGCAGGTCTCGCAGCATCCTCTATCATGCTGAACTTGCGCACACTCGCAACCCCGCACAATCTGGAAGCCTGGGAGCGGACGATTGTGAACTGGAGCTGGAGAACAGTTGAGCTCGAGTCGTCGCTAATGGCGGCTGGGAACTTGACCCTGCATGATACAAAAGGAGCCTTGCATCTCTATTAGACCACAGGAGGACCTTCGTCGTGTCACGGAGTAGGTGAGGCGATCGGTGGCAGGCCACGAGGTGGCCTAGGCGTGCGTGCCTAGGTCGCTCTGTGGCCGGATTTATGGGTTAGGTCGGGGGAAGCGTGGAGTGCGTGTGGCGACCTGTGGATGGGTGAAAGATGTTCAGTGGAGTGTGGCGGAGGTTATGAGGTGGGTGGCAAGATGTGTGGGGGTGCGAAGTGACGGATGTGTCTCGCCAGAGGGTGGCCGGAGATGGGGAAGATGCGGGCAGACAGTGGCAGTCAAGGGGTGTTTCGTGAAATAGAATGAGGGAAAGGAAAGAGTGGAAGACGAAGCTTATTTGGAGTACTTGGAGCGAAGGGGAGGCAGAGGAGACGGATCGCTCATTTGTGCCGTCGTCGGAGAAGACGGCCCTGAGGGGGAGATAACGGCGATGAGGAGGAGGACAGGAAGGCATGCGCTGGTGTGGTGCGACGCGGAAAAACAAGGTGAAGTGAACCCTGCTGCTGGTATGGCAGCAGATCGACGAGAGGGAGGAGGAAGAATCGCCGGAGCTTGCAGGCTACTTGGCCGGAGAGAGGGGAGATGAAGTCTAGGGGAATTTGCAGCCAAAACAAGATTGAGAGACTCGCAGAGGACCAGGGATCCTTTTATAGTTGTTGGCCGAACTTCTGGTGCGTGGAGGGCAAGCCTTCTGCCACCGAATTCTCACCGGGGAAGGAAGGTAGTTGGAGCTCTAAATCTCTCGTGCGTTCGCACGAGAGATTGGATGGAAATCAAATATTGTAATTAAGCTCAGATGGAAGGGGATTCCTCAGAGAATCTCCCTTCCAAATCTAGGAGGAGATCTCTGAGGGATCAGGGAGTATTCTCCCTCCATTCCTTGCCGGAGAAGAATTCCTCCCCATTAATGGTGGAGGGACCTATTTGTAAGAGTGGCAAGGAAGTTAGGGGGGTTTGTGTAATGGTTTTCAAAAGATAGGGGCCAAAATGTAATTAGGTGTACTAATTTGCAAAGTAGGTCAAGATGACCTCCCCTTAGGTCTAAATTTTGATACAAACCTAATTTGGACCTAAGGAATGCCATGGTGAAGTTGGATTTTAAGTTTGACCACGTTTGATTGGATTTTTTGCACAAAAATCTAAATTAGGTTAATTAATGAGCTAGGATCCTAATCTAGGTCAAAATAGGTTCTAAAGGTAAAATTGAAGGTTCTAAACCTTGGGGGATATTTTCCATGAATTTTAGAGGATTTAGTTGATTTTTATTCTGACCAGAACCCTGTTGAATTAAGCGGATCTGTTTTAGGGTTACCAGATGTCATTTAATTCCTAGATTGCACAAGAACCCATTTCTGATTGAACCAACTCACTTTTTATCTTATTCAGACCATTTGACCTATGTTTTGCCTATGAGAAATCCTATTTATATACTGCAATGGTAAAATTACAATTTTACCCTTTATTTCATATTTTCTTCTCAAAACACTTATTCCTTCAATGAAGCCCTCCTCTAAGTTATGTAGGAGCTTATATTCTCTTTCTTGGGTCAAAATGAGCTAGTTAGGGCTCATGATGAGGTTCTCATCAGTAGCCGCGTAGGTTGATTTTCTCAATACGGCTATTCGCCTCCAAACATATGGGGTGAGGTCCCATCAACCATGCACATGACTTGACTCGCCTATACACTCCTCACTCATCACCACCCTCGGTGAGCCTGTACTCGGTTACTGTGCTCAACCCGAATACCCGATTAAGTTCGAGTTTGAGAGAAGAGGAAAGGAAAGGAAGGAAAGAGAGAGTGAGCGGGGGAGGGGTGGGTTTTGCTCCTCTATGTAGATGTGCGACACTTAGTCACTGAGGAGATGACCCTTGTTCATGAAGAGGAAAGGAAAGGCAGAAGAAGAAGAAGAGAATGACCGTAGAAGAAGGAAGAAGCTAAAGAAGAAGAAAGCAGAAGAGGAAGAGAAGAACAGAAGAAAAGCTCTCTTAAAGGGACTGTAGCAGGCAACATTTAAGTCGTTTGATCATTGTTCATTTATTTGATATTAATGAGTATTTGATTTGTATATACTTAAGACTAATAATTGGTGATTCAAATCACCATTATTTTGTCTTAGACATCTTTTTGCCTCATTAAACTCTTGATATACTTATGCTTGTCATTTAATATCAATTTTGAGTAGTTGTTATTCATTGAATATCATTATTCGTGGCTTATTTCTTGTGTTCATTTATATTTTAATTGAGATTAGCACGTGAATGCAATACTTGTTCCCTATGTTCTGCCTTGGACTTCATTTCTAAATATTCGAGTAATAAATTTTATTTGTTGAGAGAGCTATTTAGGAGACTTTACTACAACTAGACACATTTAAACTCCTCAATAGATCCCCTTCAACATTTTGGTGCCATTGTCGGGGAGCAACATGCAATTCACTGTTATTCTTTGTTTTATTTGATTATATTTGAGCACTGACTTGCCCTGTTTGTTTCTTGTGATTTTGCGAGGTACATCATGAGGCGATCTTCTGCGCAAAACAACAACTCCCAGAGCAGGTAACCTCTCTTCTTCCCTAATCTCCTAATCCTTGGAAGAGAGAAGAGGAAACAAAACCAATTAGGATTCATTTGCCTTATTTTCATAGTAATTTTCATTTAAAAGGAAAGTTTTCTTGATTGAAGCTTGAAAGCGATTCTGATTAGAAACCTTGATTTCTTGTACCTGTTAGGGACTACGCTTAATTTCTAAGTCACTTTGGGCTAACACACTTCTTGCTTGAAGCTCAAAATGAACATTTTAAGATCAATTTGGACTTAGAATAGAGCCAATTAAGGTTTCTAACATTAGGGTTTAAAGTGCTAGTACACATTTGCCTGTATAAAGAGAATAAACCCTCCCACATTTGTGTTCTACCTAAGCCCCTGTTTGAAAAGATCTAATAAAAAAGAACCCTAAAAATTAGGCTCTAATTTCACTTGAACCTTAAAAATTGTGGACCTAATAACCTGAGAGTCAATTCAGGGTCATTTATGGGTTGATTGCGTAGCAATCATAGATCTTAATTGACCTAAATTAGGCTAGGACTTAGCATAAGTTAGGGTAGTTCATGCATGCATAAGCATTATTTGCATCTTTGCTGTTCTTCCTATAGCTATGCATAGAATAATGTTATAATATACTAATTAGGTGCATTATATAAATTGCAGGAAATAAGAAGCTCAAGAGCTGGATCTGAGACTGGATCTGAAGTTGGACCTGAAGCTAGAGTTGCAGCAAAGCTAGAGCAAAAGACCTAGAATAAGATGTAGTAGACAATAATGTAAGGGGTTGAGGTATGCTATTCTATTAAGTAGGAATAAAGCAGTAAATTACGAAGAACTTAGGTCCATCCTAGCCCTAAGGTAGCCAAGAAGCTTCCCCAAGCCTTAGCCACCCTTAGATTAGGTCATTGTACCCTATAAAGCCCGAAAACCCTATTTCCAGCCTCTATTTGGATGTCCAGAACCCTTAGCCTCAACCTGTGCACCTCAAACCCACTTCTGTAGCATTTTAAGATGTCCAGACACTTGGTCTGGATGCGCAATTTCTACAGACGGAACCTTAACTCTTCCCTGCCTCTGTTTGGACATCCAGACAACAAGTCTGGACATCTGACTTTTCATTTTAAGATGTCTGACACTATTGTCAGACATCTGGAACTACTCTCTAGTTCTTGTTTTTGAATTCAAGCTTGGATCTTGAATTCCTAGGTCCCTAAACCCAATTCCAACCCCATAGGAACCTAAATTAAGGTGCTCTAACCCTAGTACATCACCTCTAGACCTCCCTAAAAACCTAATTAGGTCCTCACTAAGCCTAACTGACTTGGATCTTAGTCAATTCCATCAGCCTATTCAATTGGACTCATTGAGTCCAATTGAACTCTAATCTCAGCACACACTGTCCAATTGGACTCAGTGAGAGTCCAATTGACCTATACCTAACTTAATTGAGTTGTTTTACTCTCAATTCGGGTTTCACACATCCAATTAAACTTGTATCAAGCTTAATTGCATTTTACCTTAGTGAATTAGGGTTTGCAACCCTAATTTGAGACCTACCTTGACCTAAACCCACTAGAACCTAACCTGATCAACCTAGCCACCTAGGTTTTGACCCACACACACCATCTACATGAAAATACCTAGCCTAGAGTTCTCTAGAACTCTCTACCATGTGTTGTTGCCTTAGTTGCTAAAAATAGCAACCAAGATGCATTTAATTTAGATCCACCAAATGTGGATCTAAAAACCACCCATCCATCCTCTCTCTCACTCTCCCATGAGCTCCCACAATAGGCCTCTCTAGAGAGTTCCACAGTTCTCTAGAGAGGCTCCCTTGGGTCTACTTAAAGGACCTTTGGGTGGCCATTTTCACCCATCTAGCCATCCATCTAGTTTTAGCTTCATTCCACCTCCATTACTCCACCTCCATCTCCATGAGCACACCATGGCATCCCCATCACCTCCAACCTCTCTCCAAGGGCTGGCCCAAGCACCATTGGCCACTCGTCTTTCTCCTCTCAACCAAGTCAAAGGCCATTGGAGCTACCTCTGAATGCCCTTCATTCTGTTAGCTAGATAAGTAGCATAGTTCTTCGTAGATTAATGCTTTATTACTGCTTAGTAGTGTAGCTCCATATTCTCCCCCAATGATGCATGCATAATCCCTTCCATAGATTCATGTAATCATTTTCTATTAGCTAAGTTATTTCTTTCAAGCTTTCCTGTACAAGCTTTCCATGAGCTTCACTCTGTAGCCATCATGATGCAATCAATGAAATCATCTTTTATATATCTCTATGTCTATGTGTGAAAATCACCATGAGCTGATTGCCATATTTCCTTGTGATTAAAGTTGCATGCGCAAAATTTGTATTCTTTTGCAACTAAGCATGTCGTGCATCAATATGAATTATTATAAATTGGCATGCATTTCTAAATAAGTAGAGTGAGCTATATCAAATTCAAATCTACATTTTCTAAATGCCTCCCAGAGACGAACAACCAGGACTCAAGTCTTGTTAGTTTATAAATTATTTTTGACGAGCATTTTCGTGCACTATACTACGACAAGATCTCTGTTTTCAAAACATGCACGAGAATTGCTATCTGTCAAATGGCACCATTGCCGGGGAGGCAACGGAATTGATTTTGATCTTTTGAGCTTTTAGTGACAAATATTCCTCTACTTGTTTGTTGGATGTGTAGGAAAGCAGGAAAAATGGGATATGCGCACACATCGAGTGCAGAAAAATCATCAGGTGCACATCTCCTCTTAGATTAGGATTTCCCTTTTTTGAACCCTAGATTGGATTTCGTTCTAGCAATTTCATTTGAAAAGAGAAAAAATCCTATTTATTTTCGTGAAAAAAAAAAGTCTAGGTAGTTAGATTAGGTCTCCATTTGAATTTTAGGTTAGTTTGCTTGAAAAGAAAAAGTGAAAAAAAATTTGAAAAAAAAGCTTTTCCCTTAAAAAAAACTATTTCAAAAGTTTTTGAAAAAAAAAATATTTTGGTGGAAAGTTTGAATTTTGAATTCAAACACATTTTAAAAGCTTTCTCACCATTCTCTAATTTTCGTCTAGATTTCAAATTCCAACTTAAAAATTCAATTGCAAAAAATTAATGAGCGAAAAATTTTGAATTCAAGCTATACCTTCATTTTCAAACCTTCTTTCAAACGACACAATTCATTTGAAGAAATTAAAAGTAGAAAATTTTTAAAAATTCGTGAAGTGCAAGGGGGTCAAACTAACCTACATTTGAAATTTTCAAAATTCAAAAATCAATTCTGAGTAATCCACGAATCTATTTTGACTAAAAATAGTGGGGTTTGAAAGCTGATCTCATTGGCTTTAATGTGCATATTTTTTCCAAAATTTTGAAGATCATTTGTTACTATTTCAAAGCAAAAAATTGACCAGAGGCCAAAATTCTAGATCTGACCCTCTGACATTTGAAAATCTCTATAAATTTGGTTGAAGCAGTAAAAATTGAAAAAAATATTTTGTGAAAATATAATTGAAAAAAAAATCTACTTGCAAAATTTCAACTTATTCTGATTCCAATTTTTATCAAAGAATTGTTCTTATTTTAGTGGTCTGCTGAAGAAGAAAAAAAAACCCTAGAATTGCATGAACCCTACGTTACACCTTTAGGGTTATACTTTAGAGACCACACATTTGCATTAGAATAGACTTGAACAAGTCTAAGGTTTAGTCGGTGAGCTTGGCCACCTTGTGGACCACTCACCATAAACCCCATTGAAGAAGAAAAATGGGTTAAAATTATTTTTAAAACACGAAATAAACCCGAATTCGTTGTCATACTACTAGGTGGTTTCAACCGCTCTTGCCAAACCTGGTGAATAAGTTTGCGTGGTAGTGTCAAACGACCAAGGCTCGGGGGTCAACGGAACAGAGGCGTAAGCTGAAGGAAGAACCATCCCCTTAGTCCCCTCGTAACTAGACTGAATGGGTTAGCTTGAGAGGTAGAAATTACTTTAAGTCGGTTGAACAATGAATTTTCCCTTTAGGAATTAAAATTTTAAATGAAAAATCTGATCATTTGATCATAAGGACCATCTGGTTGACATGACTTTAGCCTAGTCTGGATGGCTACACCAACCTAGGGGCTGATTGGTGTATGTGAGGAAGGAGGTCACTCAGACCTCAATTGGTTGGATCTTAGGAGTCAATCCCAAGGAGGCGAAGGTGATTCGTCACTTCGCCCGGACCATCTTCTCCTCCACCCTCTTCTTCTATCTGCTTAGCCACAATGGCTAACCCTGGATCTGGACTTAATCAGGATCCAGAAGAGCTGAACCCACAAGCTTATCTGAGAGCCCAGGTCACTGAATCAGCTCAACCTTGGGATCAGAACCCAAGGTGGCAAAGATGACTTTTCACTTCACTTGATTCTTGTCATTGGGTTATCAAAATGGTTAACGCATATCCTAACCCTAGATATTATGACCCATACCAGCCGATCCCTCAAAGGACCACATCTTATAACCCATGATATGGATTTCATACTCCTACTTCTCACCCATGGAATATGGGTAGACCTAATTCACCCCCTGGAACCCCTGAAGAACTACCAGTGCATATCCGACTGCATTATAGAATACAGAGAGCCATAGCTAGTGTTAAGGAGAAGGCCGCATTCTATCTACACGAAATCCAAGCTATCACTGAGCCAAACCAAAGACAAAGCTGGATCCGTATCAACAAGCTGTGATGGAGCTCCTTCAAGGAATAACAGGGATAACAAGGCTAATTGGACCAAATTGGGAAACTCAAGAACTACTGCTTTTGAGATATCAAGTGGAAAATAGCCTTGAAGACCTGGAAGAATCTGAAACGACTACGCCGGAAGTACACACAGGAGATTCTCAGGAGCAGATGCTGCGATATCATTTAGGGGAAGAAGAAACCATCTTGGATATGTGACAAGAGTAGGAATGTTCCGAATGGGTTCATCTGAGAACTCCATTCAAGAAACTGAGGAAAGGACTGATATCGTCAGGACTGAGCCACAATCGGATTATCTTGAATCCTAGGAGATACCTCTTGGGTTAGATAACCCAACCATGATAAGGGAAGTAGATTCATTTGAGGATATGGATCTTGAGGCAAACTTTACATGTGACACTACTGATCAGCCTAGGCCACTTCCCATTGTAGGTGAACCTGTGCTAGAGCCAACATCTTCTGATCTGCACTCTTCTTCTTTCACCTACATCCCTAATTCGGATGTTAGAGATTTTGAGATGACACTTTCTATCCCTGATCCTGACATCTGAATACCATGGATGACTTAACCAAAGAAATGGATATGCTACCTGAGGTAGGAATTAATCAGAGATGAGTACTGATGAGGATGAAGTAATTTCTGACGAGGATTTGAGTGACCTCCCCACAGATCTTCTACTTTCACGGATACCCCCATATGATCCAGAGCCTGAAGAGGGCATGATCTTTGATGTCAATAATCGTTATGAGGATTCCTATGACTTAGATTTTGGTTCTGAGATACATGTTGATCTACTTCCTTAGCAACTTCCTGCTGAATTGTGGTACATGATAAATCAGCTGAATCAACATCATGACCCCCCCCTTTGATTATCCTCTATTTTCCACCACCACTCCACACTTTCTTATAGCTAGACTTTTTGGAGTAGGGGTGCACAATCAGCTGGTTTGCATCTACAGACTACTGATTCTGGGAGCATACGAGCACATCTTTCTCTTAATCTTGACTTGCTCTTATGCAAGAACTAATACATCTGATTGAGTTTTCGTCCAGCTAGAGGCATTAAACTCAGCATCTACCCTACATTCATCCATCACCTTATACATACTCGCTTTATACATAGCATTTTTTTCTTTTAGCATATTTCCTTTTTGTATATTGCATACTGTCAAGTTGGCTGATGCTGAATGTTAAAATTTCAGGAGTAATTCTAGGTGATTTCTACCCATTTACTCCCTAATGTATTTATTTTCTTTTATATTCATGCATGAGGACATGCAAGAACTTAGGCATGGGGGGGTAGATACGAAAAAATTGAAAATTTTTATGCCAACATTTAGGAAAATCCTGGAGCTGCATGTCAAACATACTTGAGGACCCTTAATAAAAGAACAATCGACTCCACCTCCAATGTTCACATGGGAGCTAAAAATCGTCCGCAACAGCCACTTTCGACTCATTCGCTCACTTCTTGTTCTAAATTTAGGGTCAAGCTGAATATAACCTGATAAGGAAAATTTCATGAAGTACGAATATAAGAGGTTACTTGTTTATAGCATATATACATAGTGCATCCATGAATAAGATTACTTTATTAAGAGAATGCATTAGTAATTTTATCCTCTAGTTAATTCCTGTAATCTGGAATCCAGTGTAACTTTTCACACACACATGTAGAATTTGCAATGAATTCACGGTAAAGGCTGATAAACATCTTTAGTCTATTGAGAAGAAGCAAGTGCTTCTTTTTCTGAACCTTTGGACAGTTTTTGGGAACTAGGCAAATTTTCTTTCAAAAATCCACCAAATAGTGTAAGATGAGAATAAAGAGTACTGGTGCTCTAAGATTAGTGTAAGGAATCTAGAATCCTAGATAATTAGGTGATGATACTCATAGATTAGGCATAGTTTTCACTCTCGGTTCTTATGTATACATTTTTGTGCAAAATATTGAGAGCCACCAAATAAGGCAAATACACAGAAAGCGAGTTTTCATAAAACTAGGGCTAAGATGGATTGTTATGACCATTCTTCATGGAATCCTCAGCTGAAAGAGGGTATTGATGTCAAGGTTAGAAATACACCATCCTACCTGTCTCTCTCGATGCGGTGAGTAGGCACTTCCACCAAATAAGCCACCCAATGTCTCTTAAGTATCACCAATCCATAATAATGCCTCCGCAATAAAGTTCATGAATGTGTGCTAGCTTGTATTGTGTTAAAAAAAAAATTATACATAGAAAAAAAGAAGAAAAAGAAAACAAAAATAAAAATTGAAAAGAATAAAAATTAGAAAAAGAAGAAAAAGCAAGAAAAAAAGAGGGTGTGAATATTTAGTGTTTATTTCAGTGGCATTGAGGAAATACTACCAAATAAATTTGAGATCCATCAAATATGGCCTTCACCTATTTTTCTTTGTTTTTGACCGCTTGAATACTGGTTGAGGAATTCCGACTTAGTGTTAAGGTTATGAGAACTCAATTAAAGTGTTAATGCTAAGTGAGACCACCAAATATGGATCATACGTGAGAATCTGGTGAGATTGTGAGCTCTAAAAAAAATAAAAAATAAAAAAAGAGAGAAAGAGAGAATGAATACAAAGGAACCAGAAGAGAGCATAGTTTTTCTAATCTTTCTCTGAGTTGAGTTACTTGATAATCCGGGAATCTAGATTTTAAAGTACTAATCTCTATGTAGCACTAAGTGAGAGTGAGCCACCAAATAAACACCCGTATCCCTCAGACATTTTCTACCCAAGCTTAAAGCCAGGGTGGAATTCATAGAATATCTTGAATACCCTGAGGGAAGAAGTCGGCCTATCTCGCTAGAATTTTACTAGGGGTCAAGTATAGGCTTTAGAGGTGAATCAGGTCTTTCACTCGAATCTGTTGCAAAAGCTACATAGTTGCACTTTCACATTTGTCTAGATTTCTAGAACATAGGATGAAAACAAAAAGGAGAAAAATCTATAGGCATACACTTGATAAAATAATCAATCCCCTAGGGACCCCTATGTGAATAATTTAGTCTTGCATTTGCTAAGGACTAGCAAGATTTAGGCATAGGGGTATGATTGCACAGCAATCATAGGTCATAATTAACCTAAATTAGGCTAGGACTTAGCATAAGTTAGGGTAGTCCATGCATGCATAAGCATTATTTGCATCTTTACTGTTCTTCCTATAGCTATGCATAGAATAATGCTATAATATACTAATTAGGTGCATTATATAAATTGCAGGAAATAAGAAGCTCAGGAGCTGGATCTGAGACTAGATCTGAAGTTGGACCTGAAGCCAGAGTTGCAGCAGAGTTGGAGCATAAGACTTAGAATAAGATGTAGTAGACAATAATGCAAGGGGTTGAGGTATGCTATTCTGTTAAGCAGGAATAAAGTAGTAAATTACGAAGAACTTAGGTCCATCCTAGCCCTAAAATAGCCTAGAAGCTTCCCCAAGCCTTAGCCACCCTTAGATTAGGTCATTGTACCCTAGGAAGCCCTAAAACCCTATTTCCAACCTCTATCTGGATGTCCAGAACCCTTAGCCACAACCCGCGCACCACAAACCCACTTCTGCAGCATTTTAAGACGTCCAGACACTTGGTCTGGATGTCCAATTTCTGCAGATAGAATCTTAACTCTTCCCAGCCTCTGTTGGACTTCCATACAACAAGTCTGGATGTCTGACTTTTCATTTTAAGACATTTGACGCTATTGTCAGATGTTTGGAACTGCTCTCTAGTTCCTATTTTTGAATTCAAGCTTGGATCTTGAATTCCTAGGTCCCTAAACCCAATTCCAACCCTATAGGAACCTAAATTAAGGTGCCCTAGCCCTAGTGCATCACCTCTAGACCTCCCTAAGGACCTAATTAGGTCCTCACTAAACCTAATTGACTTGGATCTTAGTCAATTCCATCAGCCTATTCAATTGGACTCATTGAGTCCAATTGAGCCCTAATCTCAGCACACACTGTCCAATTGGACTCAGTGAGAGTCCAATTGAACTATACCTAACTTAATTGAGTTGTTTTACTCTCAATTAGCATTTCACACATCCAATTAAACTTGTATCAAGTTTAATTGCATTTTACCTTAGTGAATTAGGGTTTGCAACCCTAATTTGTGACCTACCTTAACCTAAACCCACTAGAACCTAACCTGATCAACCTAGCCACCTAGGTTTTGACCCACACACACCCACACATACTCACACGCACACACTGTCCAATTGGACTCAGAGAGAGTCCAATTGACTTAGACCTAACTTAATTGAGTTGTTTTACTCTCAATTAGGGTTTCACACATCCAATCAAACATGTATAAAGTTTAATTGCATTTTACGTTAGTGAATTAGGGTTTGCAACCCCAATTTGAGACCTACCTTAACCTAAACCCACTAGAACCTAACCTGATCAACCTAGCCACCTAGGTTTCGACCCACACACACCATCTACATGAAAATACCTAGCCTAGAGTTCTCTAGAACTCTCTACCATGTGTTGTTGCTTTGGTTGCTAAAAATAGCAACCAAGATGCATTCAATTTTTAGATCACCAAATGTGGATCTAAAAACCACCCATCCATCCTCTCTCTCACTCTCCTACGAGATCCCACCATAGGCCTCTCTAGAGAGTTCCACACTTCTCTAGTGAGTCTCCCTTGGGTCTACTTAAAGGACCTTTGGATGGCCATTTGCACCCATCTAGCCTTCCATTTAGTTTTAGCTTCATTCCACGTCCATTACTCCACCTCCATCTCCATGAGCACACTATGGCATCCCCATCACCTCCACGCCAAGCCTAGATCACCTCCAACTTTCAAGCTTTCCTGTACAAGCTTTCCACGAGCTTCACTCTGTACCCACCATGATGCAATCAATGAAATCATCTTTTACATATCTTTATGTCTATGTGTGAAAATCACCATGAGCTGATTGCCATATTTCCTTGTTATTAAAGTTGCATGCACAAAATTTGTATTCTTTTGCAACTAAGCATGTCGTGCATCAATACGAATTATTGTAAACTGGCATGCATTTCTAAATAAGTAGAGCGAGCTAGATCGAATTCAAATCTACATCTTCTAAATGCTTCTATTGAATGACGGATGACTACACTATCGGAATTGGTTTTGAAAACCTGTCGTTGTAGTTCGAGTAGCGAAGAAATCCATTCAACAAATAAAATTTATATTGAAAAATCTATAAAGAAATCCCTGGTTGAACACAGGGAGGCTATGTCGATCAAAATTTGCAATTATATTTTTGTGTTTTTGTTTAAAGGGCGGAATAATCACAATGGAATGGAATCAATATAGACAATAAGAGAGAGAGAGAATATTCACTTGATATTGCAAAATATTTTTACAACTAAGAAAGCGATAAATGATTACACTAGAAAGCGAGAAATTTTTACAACTAGAAAGCAAGAAAATTCTACTCTAGAAAGCAATAAAAAGTTTGGGAAGGAGAAGTTATCCTCCTTGACGATCGCTTGGAGGATGAGCCAGATGGGACAATGCCTAGAAGATGAGGAACAGAGTGAGAAGAAGGAGGATGAAGCAAGAGGAATGGGAACAAGGCAACACGTCGTCATCATTGTGGGATCCACTTCCGGAACGGGGGTGAAAACTTGGTTTTAGCTCTTGAGAAGCATCCCGGGTGTGGGACAAGCTTCTCTTAAGCCTTGGAGAGGGAGAGAGGAGAAGGAAGGGATGAGAAATCCATATGATAGGGGTCTCCTTTTATAGTTGCAAGGAGTGGGGGCATTTTGGACATTACAACATGAAAAACATTAATTCAGGACCTTTAGTGACGGATAAATCCATCATTAAAGGCCTGAACGTGGCCGATGTGCGCGCGTCACATGCGCTCGCTCACCTTCAGCACCCTACAACGCTCGTGCACGTTCGCGTGCGCTCAGCCATCCAATCAAGAGATCGGATGGCTTAAACCTACCCTTGCTAGCGTCGCATGCCCACGTGTGATCGCACATTTGCACCGCATGTCTAATCGCGCGTGGGCGCTATCAGCTGATCTACGTCGCTGGATGCCCATCGCCTGGCTCCAATCGTGTGCCCACTTGCAGTGAATGTGAGCTCGAACACCCGTCATGCGCTTGCGTAGCTCGCTCGATCGCTGCGCTGAGAGTGAGTTTGTGTCGTACGGAGAGTTTTGTGTGTGCGTGTGGCTGGTCATGCATGTTTCGCATGTTAAAAATCAAGGTTACAAGTAACCTGTCGTCGTAGTTGCAAAACACGTCGATCAGATAAAATTTATACCGAAACTCCAAGGGGTCCCAGGTCGAACATAGGGAGGCAACATTTACTTTATTGAAAATTGTGCTTCGATTCGTTTCTTTTGGAGGTGGCAAACAAACAACCAAATCTATCCTAGGGTTCATAAAAAGCACCTACGTTGATTTGGGTTTGAGTTATTCGGTTATGGAATGAAAACTAAGGTGGGGGTGCTGTGAGGGACACTTACAAAACACTACCCGCACTTTACTCTGGTCTACCGCACTTGGATCTCCATGCTAGGGTACCTGCAAGACAGTAGATCAAAGACAAGTAGGGTTAATGCTATGTAAATGCAAAGAAATGCAATAAACAATAAAGTAAATTCTGTTGCCTCCCCGACAACGGCGCCAAAATGGTCGTGCGTGTTTTGCGTGTTAGAAATCAAGGTTACAAGTAACCTGTCATTGTTGTTGCAAAACACATCGATCAGATAAAATTTATACCAAAACTCCAAGGGAGTCCTGGGTCGAACACAGGGAGGCAACGTTTACTTTATTGAAAATCACGCTTAGATTCATTTCTTTTTGGTATTTTAGGGTTTTGTTATTTTTTTGTGTTTTTGAAATAAATGACAAGCAAATGAATCACAAGCTAGAGATGTGGAACGAAAATGGTATATATATCAATCCAATGTCTATTACAATCTACTATGAAAGCATAAAAAGAGAGGGAGGTAAGAGGAAATCTCCTGAATCGGTTGTTCGGTGAGACGATGGTGCCTAACGGAAGCTCGGATGAAGGAGGTGAGGAGCGAGACGACGGAGGTGAGATGCTGGAGGACGTCGGGTTGAGAAAAGCTTCAGCGTAGCTCCGGAATGGAGGTGAGAAGACGGAGTTGATCTGCTACCAGAATGGAGGTGAGAGGACGACTCCAAGGTGACCTATGAAGGGAGATGGGAAGTTGGAGTAGTATTTGGTGGGGCAGAGGTTCGCTACACTAATAGGCACCTTGGGAGCTTGAGAACAAGCTCTAATGGAGCATTGGTAGGCTTGCTAGAGCTTGGGAGTAGGTGGGAGTAGAGTAGGTAGAGATGGCTTAGAAGGGAGGGGGTGTAGGTCCTCTTATAGTGGAGGAGGAGAGCTAAAAATTGTATCTGGTTCTTTATTGACATCCACAAACGTTGCTGAAGATCCACCCTTCAATTGCTCTTACTGGAGTGCACAAGCCTTTAATGACGTCCACAAACGTCGCTGCAGCTGTTGCTAAAGATCAGCCCTTAAATTCCTCTTGCTGGCACGCATGGGCGTTTAGTGACAGCTACAAGTGTCACTAAAGGCCCTCATAAATGTTGCTGAAGATCCATGCATCTCCCTGTTGGCGTGCGCTCCGCTGGCGCTGCATGCTTCGCGCTCCCGTGTCGCTCATGCATTAGCGTGGACTGGCATGCACGTGCGCGTACGCTGCGCTGTTGCTGCTGTGTGCTGCGTGGTTGCTATTGAGTAGCCAAATTGGAAATTAGGGGGGCTGCGGGGATTCGAACTCGCGCCCCACCCTTGAGAATTGCAGTTTGGACCATTGCGCCAAGTGTGTGGATGCATTGTGAGGAGGAGCTTGGTGCAAAGCTTCCCAGCCGTTGGATCTTGATCCAACGGCTAGGATTCAAGGGTGCGGATGAAGAAGGAATTGGGCGGTGCTGCTGGCTGGTGTTGGGCGGCCTGGATGGCATCACGTGGCGCCATCTGGATCGTCCGTCTTTTTCTTCTTGTAGAGGGTGCCACGGTGCTCAGATTGGGATGGTTCTCGTGATGCCGGACTGCAATCATTGCTCCGGATCCATCCGTATGGTCGGATTATCCATCTGAAACCCATATGGACGTCGCATTGCCCCCTTGGCCGTTGGTCTTCCTCGGGCTTAATGTGATGCTACGGGACTCCGATCTGGACGATTTCAGAGGCATTAGTCTCCGATCGTCGTCCCGATCAAATCCGTATGGTCTGATCGTCCATCTGAGGCCCTGAAATAAATCCTCTTTTCTCCTGACCATAAAAAAGGCCTAATTAACCTAAAATATAAACTGCTACTCTAAATGTAGAATGATGCATGCTATGCAATATTTATCATGATATGCAGTACTAAGCCTAGGAACTATCACAAATAAGCATTTTATGATGAATTTATATGTGTTTATCAGTGGCCGACCGTTGGATGAGCATCTCATGGTGGGAATTCATCGAGCGGTGAAGAAGAGAAGTGGAGGTGGGTCCTTGGGGCTGGTCAGGTGGCTAGGATGGTGCCACGTGGTGCCATCTTGGCCATCCTTCTTCTGAATGTTGTAGGTGGTGCCACAGGTGTTGGATTGGATCGATTTTTGTGTTGTTAGGCTACGATCAATGATCCGAACCCATCCGTGTGGTCGGATTTGTCGTCTGAGGTATGGATTAACACCATCTTGGCCCTAGCTCTTTAGGGTTCCTCGGTCTCTATCTATTGCTACGGATGTTCGATTAGGGCGATCTGGGAGCCGTTGAACTCCAACCATCGCCCTGATCAGATCTGCACGGTTGGATCTTCGATCCGAGGCCCCGATTAAAAAGTTGCTCTGTCCCTGACCATAAAAGGAGATGATTACTATACAATTTATACAACTTGACCTAAATGCATGGTTATGCATGTTATGCACTATTTACAATGTATAATGCTAATGTGACACTAAGAACATGCATTAATAGATATTTTAGATTAATCAGATGTATGCACATTAGCCTCCCAGAGACGAACGACTGGGACTCAAGTCTTTTTATTTTATAAATTATTTTTGACGAGTGTTTTCGTGCACTATACTATAATGAGATCTCTATTTTCAAAATATGCGCGAGAACCACTATCTGTCATGGGTCTTGACCTAGATTTCATTCTACCATCTTTAGGGCAAGTCAGGTGAAGTTGACCTACATTATAGGCCAACTAACCTCTAAATTAGGTCACAAGTCAAATCAACTTCTAATCAAGTGAAACTCAAGGAACTAATTAGAAATAAAATTGGTAGACTCAAGGTCTTAGGTTTGTACACTCCGGTCTACTTGGAATTGTAGTGACAAGGAAGGTCAGGTGGGGGAAACCCTATAACCTGTGGGGATGCTCTATCGTGTAGGGCTGGTTGCCCAGGTATTTCTTGGGTGTATAGATTTCTTATTCAGAGGTATCATCCACCTCGAAATAGCCTTAGTCACCCAAAAATCTTTGGGTGCCTTGATTGGGTCCAATAATATCCAATCCCTCATCTTTTCTACAGAGCACATACATAGGAAGGTCATTACGTTTTTAACCTAAGAGACCTCATTAGATCTTCTTGGGAATCTTTCAGATCTGATCAACTTCAATCTAACCTGAGTTTGATTCTACATCTTGATTTCACCACCTGATTTAAAAATGCAACCTGAGATGTTAGGAAAAGTGAATAAGAAACCTGTGTCCCAAATGACTATCAAGGATAAGATGATTGAGGCTTCCTATAGACACCATTAAGAATATTATGAAGCCTTAAATAGGAACATTAAGGATAAATTTATAAAAACAACCACATTCTAAACCATTTCAAAATAGCATTGACACAAATAAAACACAGTTCAACCCGGGATGGTCTCTTAGCAAAATACAATGAATTAATGACATTACATAGCAACGAGTATCTGCAATGTTGGTCAAATCCTTCACTTTTGGAAAAACACCAAGATCTTATGGAAAAACAGGGAGAATTGCTGAATGAGTTATATAGAACCATTGACCAAAAATACCTGTCAAAAGTTAAGAAGACATCTTGGAGTAATTCTGATGATCAACATGATTCCACAAATCTCGGGTTTGCTGATCATAGTTGTTATGGACCCCCAACCCAAATGAATTCAGATTCAAACTTCATAACAATTGACATACATGATCTTGATAAGGGTTGGGAGGATCCAATTGCAAGTTTTCCCGATCTGAACCAGCCCTAGAAAGCCTTAAAGCTGGTCCATCAAGCTTAAATTACCCCAACACCTGTGATGATGAGCTTAAAACAGAACTTCTCGAGAATGTAAATCCCGAGTCTTATCCTGTTAAGGTGATTCTTGAGAATGATTCTGAATCCCAATAGAGCCCAACCTAGATTCTAGTGATCCAATCCTTACTCTTAACCTAGAATCTGGATTTGAGCCTATTTGGGATAATCATGAGGCTCAAAATGATGAGAATCAATTTTGGATTTGAATTATGATTCTGGGCAGGTATTTGATGATTATGCCTCTCCAACTTCCTCAGAGATACCAATTGATTTCTCAGAAGTCACACCGATCTATGATGCAGAAACCAAGGAGTTGGAAGAGTTGGGAATCGATTGGGTCTACTCTAGGAGCTAAGAACCTAAGCCTAATGGAAACACCTTTTTGAGTTCGGAATCTGAAAGTAGATTAGATCGAAGTCAGGTTGTTGATTCTACATATCTTGATCATTTATGTGGTGGAACCTCTTATCTGGAATCAAGTTCAGAACACGATCTTCGCAAGTTCTCCAATGATTTCGAATCTTACTCTGATTTCGGAGAACAATTGTTTCCTAATGACTCCAAACCAGTTTACGACCATAGCGACCACGACCCATCCTTTGATTATGATAATGAGGTCAATGATTTGAAGGAAGCCACCTCTTTGAATCTACATACAGAACCTTCTCGAATCTGAACCCAACCTCGACTCGCAATCAGAATCAATTTCTACTCTGATTCTCCTCTCTATGATCCGGTCATACATGACTCTTCTCCATCTTTTGATCAGGATTCAAACAGTGATTAGAATGCACATCACATCCTACCCTTCTCTGATCACTCTCGTAGGGATCTCACATCCTCCACAGATCCATTTTCTTTTAAAGATCCCTACTCTGACCAGGCTTATTGGAATCAGCCAATCCTGCAAACATCTTCTTGAGCCTCACTGCATTTGGTGGGCTCCGTATCTACTAATTCACATCCATCAACCCACTAGACTGATTGGGTTTGAGCTGCATCATCAGCCTGTTGATCTGAACAAGCACCTGGTTGGACCAACCAAGCTATTGATCAAGGAGCTTGTTCTATAAAATTTTGTTGATTTGACCACTCCTCCTTGACCATCTTCTACTCATCTGAAGGCATTAAATTTAGCACTTAACGGGAGGTAACCTGTCATTCCAAAAACTTGAGACCCTTCTGATTATGCTTTTGAGCTACACGTCTGCTGAACTTTGAGTTCAGAGTTAAAATAGTCGATCCCAACTTTGGTATTCGTACCAGAGCTTGAAATCGTCCGCAACAGTCATCTTGACCCGTTCTACCACCCTTTGAACCTGTTCTAATCCTTGAACCCAACTGATTTCATACCCTCTGATCTATAATGAGGACATTGCAAAACTTAGGCATGGGGGGGTGTTAAAGTGCAAACACAAAAATTAAAGTTTCTGAAGGGTTCTCACAAAAAAATACATATTCCAAAAAACCAAAAAAATAAAAAAAATTGAGAAAATAAAAAAATGGAGAAAGGGGAGGAAATTTTGTGAATTGCTTACATATCACTCTTGAGGAGGACAAGAGGAGGTGATTTAAATGCCAAAAAGGGGCTACACCTTGAAACAAAAAGTAATAGTCATTAGTAAATGATTATGGAAATTACTTAAGTCCTAGAACAAATCAAAAGAAAAAAAAATTAAGTCCTAAAATTATAGAGAGATACAGAGATTAATATGAGTGCTGATCTTAAGCCTCTTGGACTTGTTTTAGGCTTAAAAATTCACATTTCCGTTAAGATCTGAATTAGTCCTCAAGAGGTTAAAGAAAATACGAAGCTTATGTATTAGGTATAAGGCTTAGGGATTATTTGGCCTCGTTAACTGACCTCTGGTTTACAGGACTCGGTAACCTAAGCACCCTAATCCACACACAAGTCTGATTCAGTGTGCTTAATCAATCAAAATAACGCAAAAGCGTTTATTTTGTTCTGAAAAGCCACTGATGATAACGTCATCATCAGCCACATCTAGCTTTAATTAGTCATATTCCATTGATAAATGCTCCTACATAACCACCAGAAGACTATAATTCACTGCATATCCATTCTAAGAGATAAACAGTAAAATAGCGGTAAACTACAATTTTAACAGACAATCCTAAATGTAGAACAATTAAGAGGTTTCCCAGGGGTTTATTGAAGGTCAAATGGTCATAAATATCTAATAAGTGGGTTCATGCAGAATGAAACGAGTTTTCATGAGTTTCGAGAATTAAATGACATCTAAAACCCTAAAATCAGACCTGCTTAATTTACTGAGGTTCTGGTCAGGATAAAATTCACCTAAACCTTCTAAAAATCATATAAAAATATTCTCTAAGGTTTGGTATGCTTTATTTGACCATTGGAACCCAATTTGACTTAAAACAGAATCTCAGACAGATAGTTGTCCTAATTTGGGTTTCTGTATAATTTACCCAATCAAACTTGGTCAAAAACCTAAATCCGACTTCACCATGAGATTCCTTGGTTCCAAATTAGGCTTTACCAAAATTTGGGCCCAATCAGAGATCACCTTGACATAGTTTACATTTCAATCCTATCTGACTCTTTTCTCTCACACTCATACCCCTAACTTTTGAAATCCTTGCAAGGACCCCCTAACTTCTTCATCTTCTTCGCATCCAAGTTCCTGCCTCCATTAGGAATAGTGTCGCACCTTCGGTGAGATTCGGCTCAATCAATCAGTCCCAAATTTGAACTAGAGATTTCTTGAGGATTTTTTTTTCAATCAAACCTGACCTTAGATCCTAAGTCTTTCCCAATCTCCCATGCGAATGCATGGGAGATGTGGGTATCCCACATGCCCAAGAAGCTTGGAACTCCATCCTAAGCCTTTAAATGGACCCCTGAGATATGCTTACCTCCTTAGCTAGGTTTTAGCCCAAAAACCCTCTTCCTTCTCCCTCTCCGACCACGTTCTGCCCTAGCTCCAACAACCTCCATCCCCTTCGTCCTACAGATAGCCAACTATCAAATTGGCTTGTCCATCTTCTTCCTCATCCTCATCCGCACCTCGCCAGCTAAAGTGAGTTCTATCTCCCCCTCTCTTCACCGCCATCTCCCTCAAGGAACACGCTTCTTCTACGGCGCCGACCATCACACCAGCACTCGTATTCCTTCCATTCATCCATTAAATTAGGTCTTATCTCTTCCTCTTCCCCTCTACTCTCTTTCCCCCTCAATAAAATCTCGTTTCAACCGCCATTCATGTTGTTCGCTTTCTGTCTTCCCCACGACCGGCCGAGCTCTAGCGAGGCCTCCACAACTCCACGAGCCACCACTCGCCTCGCCACAACTCCCAAAATGTCTACCGTGCCCCATTGACTAAAACCCCTCAAGAAATTGAGGGGATTGGACCACCAAACACCCTACCAAACACACCCATCTCCGAGCTCCTTTTCTAACTTCGCACATCCTCCACACACACTCACTCATCACACAGACACCACCACCACACTCCACGTCCATCGGCGATGCTTGTGAACTTGTTTGATTGGGGCTACAAGCTCGTATTATGATTCACAGGTAGTAAATGCTCTTCGCCATCGCCATCATGACACTCGACATCTTCCGCCTGCCTCCAGCCATTTAGACCCTGGTAGCACTTCCTAGAGCTGCGGACTCATGACACTCATCCACCTACAACTTCAATTGGGTTTTGAGGTCACAGCATAGCTCCAATTGGATGAAGCAACACCAGTAGCTGACTTGCAAAGGAGCCACGACTTTTATTCCCACATCGGCCAGTGACAACCACCAAATGCCACATATTAGGATTTTGTCACACCAACCCCTTGCCCAATGCACGAGGGGTCGGGTCCCTCTTACACGCACACACTCCTTGATCATCATGCACACCTGCTGACCCTGGTCCAAAAACCCGATTACCCGGATTCGTATACCCGCTTATATACCCAGGTTTGAGAGAAGATAAGAGAATTGTGAGGAAAGAGAGGGGGGTTTTGCTCTGTAGAGTGGCTAACACTTAGTCAAATTTGAGGGATTGTTTCCCTTGTGCTACGAAGGGAAGAAAGAGAGAAGGGAAGCTTTGAAAGAAGAAAAGAAGAGAAGAAGAGCTGAAGAGGTGAGGCCTTGAGAGATTGTGCACTGCTGGCGTGGAAATATGGTTTAAGTGGTTCAGGCCAGTATGCATTTATTTGATTTTATTGAGTGATTGATATGTATATACTTAAGACTAATAATTGGTGATTCAAATCACCATTATTTTATCTTAGACATCTTTTTGCCTCATTAAAACTCTTGATAAACTCATGTTTTGCATTGAACAATTTTGAGTAGATATTATTCATTGATAATCATTCTTGGCTCGATTCCTTGTGCTCATTTATATATTAATCAAGATTAGTGTGTGAATTCCTACTTGCTCCTTGTATTCGACCTCGGACTTCAATTCGAGTAATAAATTGTATTTGTTGAAGAGCGATTTAGGAGACTTTACTACAACGAGACACTTTAATCTCCTAAAAAGCTTTATCAACATTTTGGCACCATTGCTGGGGAACAATGCATAATTCACCGCTATTCTCTTGCTTATTTAATTATATATTTGAGCACTAACTTTCCTTATCTATTTTCTTGTGATTTTGCAAGGTACTTCATGAGGAGATCTTCCACGCAAATCAACCACTCCCAGGGTAGGTAATTTTTGTTCTTCCCTAATCAACCTCCTAATCTTGAGAAGATAAAAAAGGAAACAAGCAATTAGGAATCACATGCCTTAGTTTCATAGTAAATTTTTTCATCTAAAAGGTAAGTTTTCCAGATTTGCAAAAAAAATTCATATCGGATTGAAGTCGAGACGATTCTGTTAGAGATCCCGACCCTAATTTTCTATACCTATTAGGGATTACGTTTAACTCTAATCTTCTAGGACTACGCACTTGTTTGAGGTCCAAGAAGAACATTTTAAAGATCAAATTGGATTCAGAATAGAGCCAATTAGGGTTTCTACATCAGCGTTTCTAGAGTGCTAGTTCACATTTGCTTGCATAAAAGGAAATAAACCCCCCCGCATTTGTGTGATACCTAAGCTCCTGTTTGGAAAGACCTAATCAGGAAAGCCCTAAAAATCAGGCTCTAAATTCACTTGAATCTTGAAATCTTGGACCTAATAACCTAGGAGTCAAATCAGAGTGATTTATGGGTCTTGACCTAGATTTCATTCTCCATCCTTTAGAGCAAGTTAGGTGAAGTTGGTCTACATTGTGGGCCAACCAACATCCAAATTAGGTCACAAGTCAAATTAACTTCTAATCAAGTGAAATTAAAGGCACAAATAGGACTTAAAATTGGTAGACTTAAGAAGTCAAGTTATCCATTCTGGTCTACCTAGATCCGTGGTGACAAGGAAGGTCGGGTGGGGGAAATCCTATAACCCGTGGGGACACTCTATCTTGTAGGGGTCTTCGCGGGACTCTCCCTTCCTGGTTGCCAAAGTAATTATTAGGTGGATGACTTTTTGATCTAGGGGTATCATCCACCCCGAACCTCTATATTCATCTAAAAATCTTTGGGTACCTTGATTGGGTCCAATTCATATCCAGTCCCTCATCTTTTCTTCAGAGCACACACACAGAAAGGTCCTTGGATTTTTAACCTAAGAGGCCTCATTAGATCTTCTACGAGATTTCTGATTTGATTGGATCACTTTGATTTGAACCTGAATTTCATTCTACATTCTGATCCATCACCTGATTTGAAGATGTAGCCTGGCAATTTAGGAAGACCATTTAGGAAACCTAAATCCCGAATGTCCATGAGAGATAAAATGATTGAGGATGCCCTAGAATTTTATAGAGTTAATGAAAAAGCCTCAAATCCAGTTAGCATGATTCAGGTTAATATCACAGAAGCAACAGCCTTTATTACAAATTGTGCTAAATTAATATTGACACAAATAACAAATGGATCAACCAGGATATTCTCGTGACAAGATATATTGAATTGGAGAAATTGCATAACTTTGAATATCTCCAATGTCTGACAAATCCTATACTTTGGAAAAGACACCAAGATGACCTTGAGAAATGAAAAGAGATGATAAAATTATTGAAATAGATTATCAATAAAAAATACCCATATATTCCTCAAGCATTTAGCGAAACATCTTGGAATAAGATTGAGGATCAATCTGATTTCTCAAATCCTTGGTTCGAGAATCAAGGTTGTTGTGGATCCCAAACCCAGATGGAATATAATCCATCTTATGTGCAGACTGATATGCCTGATCTTGAGTTGGGTTGGGAAGATCCAGTTGTAGGTGTTCCTGATTTTGAGCTAGCCCTAGAGATATGAGAACCTGGTTCACTTAGCTTTGAATTCCCAGACACCTATAATGATGAGCTTAAAATAGATCTCCTCGAGAATGTAAATCCCGAGCCTTATCTTGTTAAGGTAATTCTCGAGGATGATTCTGACATCCCAATAGAGCCTAGCCTAGATTTTAGTGATCCAATCCCTACCCTTAACCTAGGATTTGGATTCGAGCCTATTTTGGATAATTATGAGGCCCCATGTGATGAGACTCAGATTTTCGAGTTGAACTATGATTCTTGGCCTATGGTTGATGACACACCTCTCCAGACTCCTCCGAGATATAGATCAATTTGTCAGAAATCACGCCAATTTATGACACATAAATCTAGGAGCTGAAAGAGTTGAGATTTGATTGGGTCTCTCCTAGGAGCCAAGGACCTGGGCCCATGCCTAAGAGGGACATTTTTTTGAGTTCGGATTCTGAGTTTAGGTTAGATCCAAGTTAGGTTGCTGCTTCTCCACATCTTGATTCACTCTGTGGTGGAACGTCCGATATGGAATCAAGTTCAGAACACGATCTTTGCAAGTTCTCTGACGATTTTGAATCTTACTCTGATTTTGGAGAATCTTTGTTTCCTGATGACTACGAGCCAATTTATGACCTTAGCATCCCCACGACCCATTCTTCGACTCTGACTCTAAGGTCCCTGATCCTGAGATCATCGATTCAAAATCAGGTTCCATTGACTTGGAATCATTCCTTTATGATCTACAGGATTCAGAAACTACAAATGTCGAGTGTATGCAACCTAGAGTTTGAATCTTTTCTTGAGTTTGATTTTCATGATCCTATAAGCACTCTCCAGGCATTTACATTTGATTTTGGTGGGCTCTATGAGGACTCTCTAGATACACCTACCTTTGAACCTTTTCTAGAGGAGCCCTCACACGCAGTTCTCTTGGAAGCCACCTCTTCTATAGTACATATGGAACCCGCTCAAATCCGATCCCACCCCCGACCTACAACCAGAATCAATTTCTATTCTAATTCTCCTCTCTCTGATCTAGTCACACATGATTCCTCTCCACATTATGATCGAGTTTCAGATATCGATCAGACTACTAATCACATCTCATCTTTCTCTAATCACTTTCGTAGGGTTCCTACATCCTCCACAGACTCTTTTGCATTTGATGACCCCTACTCGAACCAGGCTGAATCGAATCAGCCAAACCCAGGGTTTTCATTTCCACATCCATTTAAGCTTCAGAATATCTGGTGGGCACCATATCTCTTGATCCACATCCACCAACCCACCAGATTGAATGGGTTTGGGCTGCATCATCAGCTTGTTGATCTAAACAAGCACTTATTTGGACCAACCAGACTTCTGATCAAGATGCTTGTTCTACAAAACTCATTTGATTTGACCACTCCTCCATGACCATTTTTTGCTCAGCTGAAGTCATTGAATTTAACGCTTAATGGGAGGCAACCCGTCATTTCAAAAAAAATCGAGATGCTTCTGATCATCCTTTTGAGCTTTACGTCTACTGCACTTTGAGTTTAGAGTTTGAACAGCCGACCCCACCTTTGGTACTCATATCAAAGCTTAAAATCGTCTGCAACAGTCATCTCGACCTGTTCCGCCACCCTTTTGACACTGTTCTAACCCGTGAACCCAAGCTAATTTCATACCCTCCGATTTACAATGAGGACATTGCAAAACTTAGGCATGGGAGTGTGTTAAAGGGCAAACACATAAAAATTCAAGTTTCTAAAGGGTTCTTACAAAAAAATTACTCATTCAAAAAAATAAAAAAATAATAAAAATTGAAAAAGAACAAAAAAAATGGAAAGGGGAGGAATTTTGTGAGATTAATTGCATATCATTTTTGAGGAGGAAGAGAGGGGGTGATTTAAATGTCAAAAAGGAGCAACATTTTGAAACAAAAAGGGATAGTCATTAGTAAATGATTATGGAATTTACTTAAGTTCTAGACCAAATCAAAAGAAAAAAATTAAGTCCTAAAAGAACAGAGAGACATAGAGATTAGTATGAGTGCTGATCTTAGGTCTTTTGGGCTTGTTTCAGGCTTAAACATTCAAGTATCCATTAAGGTCTAGATAGTCCTCAAGAGGTTGAGGAAAATGCAAAGCTTATGTATTAGGTCTAAGGCTTAGGGATTATTTGGCCTCATTAACTAACCTTTAATTTGCAGGACTCAGTAACCTAAGCACCCTAATTCACACACAGTCTCGTTCAGTGCACTTAATAATCAAAATCACGCAAAAGCATTTATTTTGTCCTAAAAAAGCTATCTAGATTAGGAGCAGTTTATCAACACAAGTTGATTTGGATGAGTTCCTGACGCAGAGAGGAAGGAAATTCCCCTCGAAGATGAGCAATAACATACTATCTCCTCGGTGCATGTCTCCTAGGATATCTAAATATCCTACTAAGGGCACGTAAGCACCTTGTGCCGATTCAGGTACCATGGGTGAGATTATCGCGAAATGTCAATCGCTAGGGCCTGAATTTAGCTACAGAATGTCATGGGTGGCACTATCTCAAAGTGTCGAAAGCCAAGGTTTTGGGGGTTGCCATGGGTAGTGCTATCTCGAAGTATTGATAGCCAGGGACCCTACAAAGATTGATGGTGGGAGCAAGGAATCTAATATAGAATGTGTTTTTAAGCCAATCCGAAGCTAGAAATAATCAAGGAAAAGAGAGAGAAAGCCCTCCAAAAATGAAAAAAATTCCTTTATCTCTCTCTCTTACAAAAATGCACTACAAACTAAACCTGGACTAACCTTGTTTCAAGCACATGTGCTTTAACCGTGGGGTTCAACGAACCTTAGGTTTGTTTCTATGGACCTTATAAACCTTCGCGGTAGACTAAGGCCAAAGCTGGTCAGGTCCAGATCTTGGTTGGTACTTGAGTACCTCTAGGCCTACTATTGGCATTCTGACCTAATTTCTAAAAAGAAGAATAAATCAGGACTTTGAGCTTCAATGCATGGTCTAGAATTCAAGTTAATTTCATAAGATTTTGCTAAGGGACTAACAAAATTTAGGCATGGGGTTATGATGATAATGTCATCATCAGCCATATCTAGCTTTAATTAGTTATATTCCATTGATAAATGCTCCATTCTGAGAGATAAACGATAAAATAGGGGTAAAAATGCAATTTTAACAGACTATCCTAAATGCAGAAAAATCATGGGGTTTCCCAGGAATTTATTGAAGGTCAAATGGTCATAAATATCTAATAAGTGGGTTCATGTAGAACGAAATGAGTTTTCACGCATTTCGAGAATTAAATGACATCTGAAATCCTAAACACAGACCCGCTTAATTCACTGAGGTTTTGGTTAAAATAAAATTCACCTAAACCTTCTAAAAATCATAGAAAAATACTCTCTAAGGTTTGGTATACTTGATTTGACCATTGGAATCCAATTTGACCTAAAATAGAGTCTCAAATTGATAATTATCCTAATTTGGGTTTCTACCCAATTTACCTGGTCAGAATTGGTCAAAATCTAAATCTGACTTCACCATTAGATTCCTTGGGTCCAAATTAGGTTTTTACCAAAATTTGGGTCCAATCAGAGATCATCTTGACTTATTTTACATTTCAATCCTGTCTGACTCTTTTCTCTCACACTCATACACCTAACTTTTGAAATCCTTACAGGGACCCCCCTAACTTCTTCATCTTCTTCACATCTAGGTCTTTGTCGCCATTAGCAATAGCTGTAGCACCTCCGGCGAGATTCGAGTGAGATTTTCTCGCTCGTTTCTCAATCAATCAGTCCCAAATTTAAACCGGAGACTCCTTGAGAAATTCTCTTTCAATCAAACCCAACCTTGGACCTTAAGTCTTTCCCAATCTCCCATGCGAATGCATGGGAGATGTGGTTATCCCACATGCGCAAGAAGCTCGGAGTTTCCAAGCTTGGAACTCCATCCTAATCCTATAAATGGACCCCTAAGACATGCCTTACTTCCTTAGATAGGTTTTGGCCTAGAAACCCTCTTCCTTCTCCCTCTCCGACCTTAGAAAGCTCTCCAAAAATGCAAAAATTCTTCTATCCCTCTCTCTTACAAAAATGCACTGCAAACTGAGTTTGGACTGATCATGTGACGAGCACAGGTGCTTTAACTACTGGGTCCAATGAACTTTAGGATAGTTTCTGTGGGCCTTAGAAACCTTTGCGGTGGACTGAGGCTAAACCTGGTCAGGTCTGGATCTTGGTTGGTACTTGAGTACCTCTAGGCCTACTATTAGCATTCTGACCTAATTTCTAAAAAGAGGAATAAATCAGGACTTTGAACTATAGAGCAAGGTCTAGAATTTGAGTTCTTTTCATAAGATTTTGCTAAGGGACTAGCAAAAGTTAGGCATGGGGGTATGATGATAACATCATCATCAGCCATATCTAGCTTTAATTAGTCATAATCCATTGATAAATGATCCTACATAACTACCAAAGAGCCGTAAATCACTGCATATTCATTCTGAGAGAAATGCATTAAAATAGAGTTAAATCAAAGGTTTTAATAGAATATCCTAAATGCAGAATAATCATGAGGTTTTCTAGAGATTAATTAAAGGTCAAATGTTCATAAATGTCTAATAAGTGGGTTCATGTAGATAGAAACAGGTTTTCACTCATTTCAAGAATTAATGGACATCTAAAATCCTAAAAAAAGACCCGCTTAATTAACTGAGGTTCTAGTCAGGATAAAATTCACCTAAACTTTCAAAAAAACATAGAAAAATATTCTATAAGGTTTGGTATATGCTTACTTTGACCATTAGAACCCATTTTTGACCCAAAATAGTCTCAGATAGATAGTTGCCTTAATTTGGATTTCTACACAAATTACCTAGATAAACTTGATCAAAACCTAAATCCAACTTCACCATCAGATTCCTTGAGTCAAAATTAGGTTTTTACCAATATTTGGCCCTAATTAGACCTAGTTTGCATTCCAGTCCAGTCTGACTCTTTTTCTTACACACATACCTCTAACTTTTGAAATTCATTGCAAAAGGGTCCCTACTTTTGTCATCTTTTTCACAAATAGGTCCCTTCACCATTATCGCAGAGGAACTCCTACTCCAGCGACCTTCAATCAGAGATTTCTCTTTGATTCCTTGACGAAATCCTTCCAAAATTGGAAGAACTCCTGAGAGAATCTCCTTCCATTTGAGCCACTCATTGGGCTCTGATTCCTTTCCAAAAGCTCATGCGAATCATTTGAAGTCGAAGGTTTCCCTTTTATGCATAAATCTCAAGCTTGGAAGAACCTCCTAAGGCCTATAAAAGCATGCCTATTGTATCGCCGATCTCCTTCGCAAGGTTTGGGGCCAAAATCCTCTTAATTACTTACCTCCAGCCCTTCCCCAACTGAGCTCCGATGATCTTCTTCAACCCCTTTCTTTCGACCATTAGACGGTCAAATCAAGTGGCCCATCATCATCCTCACCTTCCTCTAGCTTTCGTTGGTCAAAGCGTAGGTTCCCAAACCTCCTTCTTCCTCGTCGTCCCCCTCCGGAGAGTTCTTCTTCTCCGTCGTCGGCTTGCCAAAATTGGCATGGACACTACCCCTTTCAACCATTAGATTAGGTTAGTTAAATTCCCTTTGTTTCGTAGGTTCTAGCCCTATATTCAAAACCTAAAAATAACCCTCGACGCTGACGTTCGCCATCATCTTCCTCCACTCCGGCGACACCTCCGACGAGGTTTTCCGTTCACCACACATGTCCAACCACCTCACCAATACTCTTACAACCTCCACCATACCTCCACGAACCAAACCCCCATCTTTATTTCCCATTCCATCCACTCACGCGAACCCCTGAACACACCCATCACTAACCACCTTCTTCGTCACCGATCGACCACCATGCACCTCTACACGCCACGAAATCATCGCCATCACACTCCACACCCTCTGGAGAAGCTATGGAGAAATTTTAATGTGGTCGTGAGGCCTTCTTTCATGTTTTAGGTATAGGACCTTCGACCACCATTGATGGAGCTTCACGCGACCTTTAAGTAGGCGTTCTCGCTGGAGGTGCCGTGGAATCAACACCTTCAGACTCCCAAGTCCTTGATTGAAAGCGTGAATACCAGCAGATGCTTCAATTAGAGACACCTTCACTGTAGCAATACACAAGAAAGAGTATGTTTAGTCCCACATTGGTGGGAGATAAACAAATGCTGCCGCATAAGTTGATTTTCTCAATACGGTTATTCACCTCCAAACATATGGGGTGAGGTCCCTTTATCCATGCACATGACTTGACCCACCTATACACTCCTCACTCATCACCACCCTCGGTGAGCCTAGACCCGGTTATTATGCTCAAACTGAATACTCGATTAAGTCCGGGTTTGAAAGAAGAGGAAAGGAAAGGAAGGAACGAAGGAAATAGAGAGTGAGTGACGGAGGGGTGGGTTTTGCTCCTCTATGGAGATATGCAACACTTAGTTACTGAGAAGGAGAAGACCCTTATTCATGAAGAGGAAACAAAAGGCAGAAGAAGAAGAGAAGGATCGTAGAAGAAGGAAGAAGCTAAAGAAGATGATAGCAGAAGAAGAAGAGAAGAACAGAAGAAAAGCTCTCTTGATGGCACCGTAGCAGGCGACATTTATGTCGTCTGATTATCAAAACAGACGTCTGATCACTGTTCATTTATTTGATATTAATGAGTAGTTGATTTGTATATGCTTAAGAGTAATAATTGATGATTTTAATCACCATTATTTTGTCTTAGACATCCTTTTGCCTCATTAAACTCTTGGTACACTTATGCTTGTCATTTAATATCAATTTGAGTAGTTGTTATTAATTGAATATCGTTATTCTTGGCTTATTTCTTGTGCTCATTTATATTTTAATTGAGATTAGCACGTGAATGCAATACTTGCTCCCTGTGTTCGACCTCAGACTTCATTTCTAGATATTCGAGTAATAAATTTTATTTGTTGAGAGAGCTATTTAAGAGACTTTACTACAATGAGATACATTTAAACTTCTATCTAGATCCCTCCAACATGGCTATACTCCCAAGTGCCTGGCATCGGGAACATGACCTCGAGAAATCCTGGGCATCTTTAAATAAAGATAGCCAATAAATCCCAAATTGAAGAATCTTCGAAACCTTCTTCTTCCTGGAAATATGTTCACCACATGCAAATGTATGGCAGAACTCAAGTATACTTTAGAACTCATTTTCTAGGACACATCGATGAATAATCTAGTCAGGTTTGATGCGGTATATCTCGGGATCGTCACAAAAATAGTATTTGGCCTTAGATATAAGTCTATCCCATTGTTGTTTGGTCTAGTCCTGGGGGATTTGACCAATAGCCAAATAATTGACAAGGTTCGCAAACCAAGGGGTTTGGACACCCGAGATTGTAAGGATAGTCTTGTCTGGAAAAGTGTTAGTAATCAAAATATCTAGATGAGGAAAATCAATTAGGATTCTTGAAAAATGATCCACTACTACATTTTGTGCCTCGGCTTTGTCCTTAATTTCAAGATCACACTCTTGAAGCAATAAAATCCATCGAATGAGCTAAGGCATGGCATCCTTTTTGGCCAAGAGATGCTTCAATGTCAAGTGGTTAGTGTAAATTATAAACATGAGATCCTAAAAGAAAAGCCTTGAATTTCGTAAGAGCAAAGACTACAGCTAGCACTTCCTTTTCCATGACAGTATAGTTCCCCTAGGCCTCATCCAAAGTCTTGTAGCATAGTAGATGACAGAGGGCTTTCTATCAATCTTCTGACCCAAGACAACCCCAACTGCGTAATCAGAAGCGTCGGTTATAATCTCAAATGGTTGCAACATCGAGGCAAAGGTGACTACCATTTTTAATAAATCAAATGTCATGCGGCATGATTCGTTAAACTCGAACGGCTTATCTTTGGCTAGAAGGTTACTCAAGGGCCAAGAAACCTTCGAGAAGTCCTTAATGAACCTCTAATAAAAACCCACATGACCTAGAAATAACCATATTTGCTTAACAGATGTAGGTAGGGGAAATTTGGAGATAGCATCTGCCTTAGCTTTGTCAACTTCAATTCTCTGGTTAGAGACTACATGACCCAAGACAATGCCTTCTTGTGTCATGAAGTGACTCTTCTCCAAGCTAAGGACCAATCGCATTTGGATACATCTCTTAAGGATCAATTCTAAGTTAGCTAGGAAAAACTTGAAAGAATCTTCAAAAATGGAGAAATCATCCATTAATACCTCAAGACAATCTCCCACCATGTCTGAAAAAATGGCTAGCATGCACCTTTGAAAAGTTGCAGGTGCACTGCAAAACCCAAATGGCCTTCTACCGAATGCAAAGGTTCCATAGGGACATGTGAAAGTCATCTTTTCCTGGTCTTCGAGATGGATAGGGACATGATTATATCCCAAGTTATTATTTAGGAAACAAAAATACTTCTGCCTGGTTAACCTTTCAAGGATTTGATCAATGAAAGGTAAAGGGAAATGGTCCTTTTTGGTGGCTATGTTCAGCTTCCTGTAATCAATATAGACTCTCCAGGAGGAAGCTAAATGGGTTGTAAAGAATTCCCTTTTCTCATTAGTCACCACAGTTACACCTGCTCTCTTAGGCACAATCTGTATGGGGCTAACCCAAGGACTATTAAAGATTGAATAGATAATGCCTGCATCGAGCCACTTGATGATTTCCTTCTTGAACACTTCTCGTATATTAGGGTTTAATCTCCTCAACATCTCGCAAGAAGAGCAGGATCCATCTTTCATGAAAGACGATGATTACAATAAGATGGCTCGATCCCCCTAAGGGCATGGATGGTCTAACCAATTACCTCTTTATGCATCTTAATGACCTTAATCAATTTCAATTCGTGCTCCTTAGTTAATTTTTCATTAACAGTGACAGGTGATGTGCACACATTTAATTGGCCTAAAATGTTAATTTATGCATGTTTCTAGTGTCATAGACGCATCATGCATTATAAATATTGCATAACATGCATCATCATGCATTTAGATTAGTTTATACAAATTGCATATTAATTCACCTCTTATTATGGTTAGGGGATAAGGTGACATCCTTCGAGGCCTCGAATTGAAGATCCAACCGTACAGTAAGGGCGACAATTGGAGTCCAACGCCTCCAAGATCACCCCGATTGGACCTCCGTAGAATCAGATATAGTCCTAGGAATATCAGAGGCCAAGGGAGAAGGTGATGAAAATTCAAACTTTAGATGACAAATCCAACCACATAGATGGGTTCGGATTGACGATCGCAGCCCAATAGTGCAAAAATCGACCCAATCCGACATCCATGGCACCACTTACGAGAAGAAAATTGACGGCTAAATGGTGCAATGTGGCACCATCCAAGTTGCCCACGGCCACCAGCCTCCTTTTTCATCTGCACCATCAGATCTCGACCATTGGATTGAGATCCAACGATCGAGAGCACGTGAGCATTAATTCCAAAATTCAACTCAAGCGGCCCCTTATCGCAGTGGTCATGAGCTCAGTTTGCGAGAAGGTGATGCATGTTCAATCCGTGCTCTGTGGATGAAATTCGCTGAAGTGGTGTACGAGCAAAATTCGTCTATAGGATCGCGATCAGACGACAATGGCGACCGCTACCTGGCGTTGCTAGGTGCGTTAGGTGAGAGCACTGCACACACGCATGCAATCATGCACGATTGCACGCTCGATCGCACACAAGTGTTGCGCACATGGTAAGGTGAAGAGGTGCATCACTTCTAAGCCATTTGATTAGCAGATCGAATGACTAATGTTGATTGGGCACGACTAAGGTCACAAACAGCTGAAGACCATGAGCCTCGTGACGTGGCATGAAAAGAGGCATTGGATGTGCGATGGACGGCTCATGTTGATGCGCGCCTTCAGTGATGTGCAGCTACAATGATGCTCATAAACATCACTAAAGACCCTGATATTAATGTTTAAGCTTTGAAATGACCTTTCTACCCCTATCTCCTCAACTATAAAAAGACCCAACGCCCCACATATTTCACCATCCATTCTCTTCTCTTCTCACCTCTTCCAAGCTCTAAGAAGCTAGTCCCAAACCTGGGATGCTCCTCTAGAGTTTAAAAAAAGAAAATTTTGTCCATCTTCTCATCCCCTGGTTGTCTTCTTGCCTCCCTTTAGGAATCGGATCCCATTGCGATGCCACCCTGCTTCGTCCTCCCTCATCCAGCCTCTCCCCATCATCTTCCAGGTGCTCTTTCAGCACAACTCGTCCTCCAAGCAGTCATCAAGGAGGATTTTCACCCTTCTCTTTTTGAGAGTAGGAGAATATCCTGTGGATCGCAACTAAATACTAAAGGGGAGGGTGAATAGTATTGCTTTAAAAATATATGCATAGATCAAAAAATAAAGCACCAAAGGTTCTTACACAGAGTACACCTGATTTATAGTGGAAACCCTTCCCTGGTAAAAACCACTACCTAAGCCTCCCAGCTTAGGATTTTCTTGACTAGGCAACGCTAGTCATTTCACTAATCGTACTACTTGAATGAGGGTGGCACAACCTCTTACAACCACTTCCCTTTTTATCCTAAAGAGAAGCAAAAACAGCAACCAAAGATCTTCCCAACAAACTTGGGATTCGTAAATCAAAACAACAAAATAGAATAATAGGAATAACTTCTATGGAACCTCAATAAAAGATTAAACCGATTTTTTGCAGAGGTTCGAGGCATCGTGCTTTTGAAGAACGTGAAGAACAGGGCACGAATGCCTTTGGAATAAGCACAAGAAGCTCTATTTTTTAATGATATTTCTATTTGAAAGTTATGAAAAGATGGGCTGTGTACGACCTCTATTTATACGAAAAGTTTTACCTGAATAAGAAATTAAATTGGTCGATCAATTATGGTTAATTGGTCGATCAATTAAGATGGTCGGTCAATCACTAATTGATCGATCAATTAACTTTGTTGGTCGATCAAAAGGATATTTCTCAACTTCCTAAAATAGGCTGATTTGATCGGTTAATGAAGTCGGTTGGTTGAACAAGGTGATTTGGTCGACCAATTAACTAATTTGGTCGATTAATAACCCTAAAAGCTTGGTTTTGAAAAGATACGCGAAAATCTGTATTTGAGTTTTATTTAAGGTTCCTTACAATAATGTCCTAGACTCAAATAAAGATGAAAAGATACAAATCAGCAACTATCTGCACTTGACTTGAAAGATGCTTTAATGCTTTAATTCGAGATAGTCCTGAAATGTTAGTCTAGTAATAAGCATAATTTTGGTGCATCAAAACAGAGGTTCTTACATTCTCCCCATTTTTGATGGCAACAAAATTATAATTATGAAATTTAAAAGGTTGCATAATATTTTCCCCTTTTGTTTCAGCAAAAAGTAAAGCATGTTGCTGTTGATTTTACATTTAACTCCCCCTTAAACATGTAATTCAAGCATCAGAAATATCATGTTATACAAGAGAGCTAAAGAGGAACATAAAACTGAAGGAGTAATCTTCATGCATAAATAAAGAGTCTTGATAAGTAGTGCATAGAATATAAATGTTCTGAGAAAAATTAAGTTATACATGACAAAATTAAGTTATATGTCAATCAATGGTTAATATTGATCAATCAAAAGAAAAACATACATTCATTAGGCTAGTTAATTAAGTTCTTTTAATCTTGATAAACTTAGTGAATGACAAATTTGATTAAACCTTTCTTTTGGTAATGGTTTTGTGAATATATCAGCTAGTTGATTTTCTGTGTTAAGAAATTCTAAATTGATATCCCTTTTTAAGACATAATCTCTAAGAAAGTAGTGTCAAACATTTATATGTCTAGTCCTAGAGTGTTGTGCTGAATTTTTGGATAGGTTAATTGCACTTGTGTTGTCACACAAAATTTTGTTATTCTTATAAGATAAGCCAAAGTCTTGTAATGTCTGTTTCATCCACAATAATTGTGGACAAGCTAAAGATGCTGCTACATATTCTGCTTCAGTTGTGGATAGTGATACAGTATTTTGTTTTCTAGAGAATAAGAGACTAGGGAATTTCTGAGAAATTAACAGGTTCCACTAGTACTCTTACGGCCTGTGAAACTACCCGCATAGTCACATCACAAAAGAAATATAATTCCAATGTGTCTGACTTCAGATAAAAAACTCTTAAGCTTGTGTGTTGTTTAGATATTTAAATATTCTTTTAACAACATTTAGATGTGTTTCTTTAGGGTTTATTTGAAACCGAGCACACAAACAAATACAAAATAGAATGTCGGGTCTACTTGTAGTTAAATATAATAGAGATCCTATCATGCTTTTGTATAGTTTTTGATCTACTGATTTACCTGTGTCATTAATTTTCAATTGGGTAGAAGCTGCCATAGGTGTTTCTTTACCTTTGACTTTGTCCATCGAGAATTTCTTCAGTATCTCTGCTATGTATTTTGTTTGAGATATGAAGATTCCAGAGGACAACTAATCAATTTAAAGTTCGAGAAATAACCGAAGTTCTCCCATCATACTCATCTCAAACTGATCCTACATTACCTTTACAAAGTCTTGGCATAACAGATCATTAGTAGCATGGAAAATAATATCATCAACATATATTTGAATTATTAAGAGATCATTTTCTTTTCTTTTGGTAAATAAGGTTGGATCTATTTAACCAATTTTAAATTCATTGTCAATTAGATATGTTTTTAATCTATCATACCAAGCTCGTGGAACTTGTTTTAGGCCAAATAATGCTTTGTTTAATTTGTATACGTGTTCTGGATGATTTAGATCTTCAAATCCTGGTGGTTGTTTAACAAAGACTTCATCCTTGATGAATCCATTTAGCAAGACACTTTTGACATCCATTTGGAAGAGTTTGAATTCCATATGGGCTACAAGAGCTAGCATCATTCTATTAGATTCTAGTCAAGCAACAAGTGCATATGTTTCATCAAAATCTATTTCTTTTTATTAATTGTATCCTTGAGCCACAAGTCTAGCTTTATTTCTAACGACAAATCCTGATTCATCAAGTTTGTTCCTAAAAATCACTTGGTTCCTATAATGGTTTGTGATTCAAGCTTTGAAACAAGTTCCCATACTTGATTTATCTTAAGTTGATTTAGCTCATCTTCTATAGCAATAATACAACAGTTGTCTAAGGCTTCCTTAACATTTTTAGGTTCTAATTGAGAAACAAAGGCTGTAAAGGCTAGTGTTTTAAGGGAAGATCTAGTTTGAACTCCTTTTGACAATTCTCTTATTACCAGTTCTTTAAGATGATCTTTCACAAAAGAGATATCTTTGAGTAGTTCATTAGAAATATTCTCTTTTGGAATGTTCAATGGATCATGTACTAGGTCATCATCATCAATCGTAGAAGATTTAGGTTGAACTAATGTTTCATCAAATGATACATGCATGGTTTCCTCAACAACAGAGTTGTTCTTATTAAAGACCCTATAGGCTTTACTTCTAGTTGAATAACCTAAGAAAATCCCTTTTGAGCTTTTAGCATCGAATGAATCAAGATTATCTTTAGTGTTAAGTATAAAGCATCGACATCCGAAAATCTTGAAGTAGGAAATTCTAGGTGTTCTTCCATGATAGAGTTCAAAAGGTGTCTTCTATAGGATTGGTCAGATTAAGGTTCTATTCTGGATATAACAAGCAGTGTTTATAGCCTCAACCCAAAAATATCGAGGCAGCTTTGACTCGCACAGCATTGTGCGGGCACACTCCTGCAAAGTCCTATTTTTCCTTTCAACTACACCATTCTGAGGTGCAGTTCTTGGGAAGGAAAACTCATGTTTGATTCCATATTGATCACAAAAATTCAAAAAAGATTCATTTTCAAATTCTCCACCATGATCACTTCTAATCCTAATTACGTCATATCCTTTCTCATTCAATAATCTTCTAACTAGTTTGCTAAAGGCATCTATGGTTGAGTCTTTACTTTTTAAGAAAGATACCCAAGTAAATCTAGAGAAATCATCAATTATGACTAAACAGTATCTGCACTCGCTTAGGATTTCGAATTTGGCTGGTTCGAACAAGTCTAAGTGAAGTAGCTCCAGGGGTTGAGAAGTGCTAACCATCCTTTTTGGTTTAAAAGGATTTTTGGTTTGCTTACCAACTTGACATGAATCGCAGACTTTGCTTTTCTTGAAGTTGATCTTTGGCAGACCCTTGACAAGTTCATGTTTCACAAGTTTACTAATGTTGCCCATGTGAACATGACCTAGTTGTTTATGCCAAAGTGTTGCTTCTTCGTCAGATACAACTAGACATTTAAGACTATTGTATTTGTCAAAGTTTACAGTGTAAATGTCTTTATGTCTATTTCCTTTAAAAATAATTTGTTTTGTTTCTTTATTACAAATTTTAAAACCTTTTAATGTGAATGTAATTTTATTCCCTTTATCACATATCAGGCTTACACTTAACAGATTATGTTTTAAACCTTTAACTAAATGCACGTTATGAAAAGTGGTAAAAGAGTTACCAATTTGGCCAGTACCAATAATATGACCCTTGTGGTTGTTCCCAAATGTGACTGTAACACCTTCTTGATAGTTGAGCTACAGGAATAAGTCCTCCTCTTTGGTCATGTGCTTGGAACAACCACTATCCATTATCCACCTTCTTTCTTCTCTTTCCTATCATTGGTTTGTGATTGTGAGGCTTTGTTTGATAAAGTGGCTTCAGTGTTCCATTGATTTGTTGGAAAGTCCACTTCTTATAATCTACAGAACCTAGAAAACAAGATCGCAAAATGCTTTTTGGTACCCATTTTTGTTTGGGTCCACGATGGCTAGTTCGTGCTGCCTGCTTTGGCAAGCTACCTTTCTCTTTGTTTTGGCTAGAACTAGATGCTTCATGGTTATTTTTTGGTATAGAGCCTAACCCAAATTTTGTGGTGCTTTGGGTTTGTGTTCGTAACAATTTATGCAAGTTTCTACTTCAATTTGTGAATTTAGTTAGGTCATTTAACAGAATAGCAGAGTTTTCTTTTAGTTTGTCTATTTCTACTTTTAAGTTATTTATCTATGATTTTAATGCAACGATCTCAACAGATAACACTTTGTTTTGATTTTCAAGTACTTCTTTTTGTGCTCTTTCTTTACCTAATGCTTTTACTAGGTTTTTGTTTTCTAATTTTAATAATTTTGCTATTTCATGAATCTCAAAGAATACTTATATTAATTCATCTTGGGTAAAGGAGGTTACCTCATCTTCTAGTGCCATAAGGTCGAGAAGAGCTTCTTCTCCTATGGTTTCTTCTTCCTCTGACTTGAGTCAGATTCATCCCAAGTTGCTATAAAAGCTTTCTTCTTTCCGTCTTTTCTGAAGTGCTTCTTCTTCTTATCTGATTCCTTCCTGAGAAGCGGACAATCCTTCTTGATGTGTCCCTTTCTCTTGCAGTTGTAACAAATGACAGCATCGTTCTTGGTTTCTTCTTTCTTCTTCCTCCAGTTCTTCTTATCCTTGAGGAACTTCCTGAATTTTCCGGACAGGAGTGCTATATCTTCCTCTTTTTCTCCTCTTGAAGTTTCGTCAGATTCTTGAATGGCTTCAAGGGCTATAGTATTCTTCTTTATTCCTTTGTCTTCATGTTCCTTCATGTGTTGAAGTTAAACTTTGTAGGCCTTAAGGCTTCCGATAAGATCGTCTAGTTTTAGGGTAGACAGATCTTTCGACTGCTATATGGTTGTAGTCTTCGTCTCCCAATCACTGGTGAGTGATCGAAGTATCTTTCTCACCAAGGCTTCACTTTTGATCTCCTAATCTAGGTTTCTTAGAGAGTTTATGATGTCCATAAACCTTGTGAACATCTCCTTGATTGACTTGCCTTTCTTCATCTTGAAAAGTTCATAATTCTACATTAGTAAATTTACTCAAGTTTCGTTTACCTTAGCTGTCCCCTCATGGGTGACTTCGAGGATGCTCTAGATCTCGTAGACTGTCTTGTAAGCAGAGACGCGGTTGAATTCTACTCTCGAAAGCCCGTAGAAGATTTCATTCATAGCTTTAGCATTGTGGGTTGCCATCTTCTTTTGATCTGGTGTCACCGCCACTCCTTCCTTGATTTCAGGATGAGTGTACTTGGAGGAAATGATGTCCCATACCTCAAAGTCCATGGATTCTAGGAAGATCTGCATCGTAGTCTTCTAGTATTCGTAGTTCGTCCCATCAAAGAGAGGAGGATGAACAGCAGATTGCCCCTCAACACATATGTCGACAGATGACTTTGACATCTTCTGGACAATTAGGCTCTGATACCAAGTGAGAGTAGGAGAATATCCTGTGGATCGCAACTAAATACTGTAGGAGAGGGGTGAATAGTATTGCTTTAAAAATATATGCACAGAGTACACCTGATTTATAGTGGAAACCCTTCCCGGGTAAAAACCACTACCTAAGCCTCCCAGCTTAGGATTTTCTCGACTAGGCAATGCTCATCAATCCACTAACCGTACTACTTGAACGAGGGTGGCACAACCTCTTACAACCACTTCCCTTTTTATCCTGAAGAGAAGCAAAAACAACAACCACGGATTTTCCCAACAAACTTGGGATCTGTAAATCAAAATAACAAAATAGAATAACAGGAATAACTTCTATGGAACCTCAATAAAAGATTAAACCGATTTTTCACAGAGGTTCGAGGCATCGTGCTTTTGAAGAATGTGAAGAACAGGGCACGAAAGCCTTTTGAATAAGAACGAGAAGCTCTATTTTTGAATGGTATTTCTATTTGAAAGTTTTGAAAAGATGGCCTGCATACGACCTCTATTTATACTAAAAGTTTTACCTGAATAAGAAATTAAATTGGTCGATCAATTAGGGTTAATTGGTCGATTAAAAGGCAATTTGGTCGATCAATTAACTTTGTTGGTCGATCAAAAAAATATTTCTCAACTTCCTAAACTGGGCTGATTTGATCGATTAATGAAGTTGGTTGGTTGATCAAGGTGATTTGGTCGACCAATTAACTAATTTGGTCGATCAATAACCCTAAAAGCTTGGTTTTGGAAAGATACGTGAAAAATCTGTATTTGAGTTTTATTTGAGGTTCCTTACAATAATGTCCTAGACTCAAATAAAGATGAAAAGACACATCAGCAACTATCTGTACTTAACTTGAAAGATGCTTTAATGCTTTAATCCGAGATAGTCCTGAAATGTTAGTCTAGCAATAAACATAATTTTGGTACATCAAAATAGAGGTGCTTACACGCTTTACTACTTTCTAGTATAGTTTTGTTTTCCCTAAGTAGTTGCAATAGACTCTAGAATATTTAAATGCAATATTTGTTCATTCCCTCTCTATTTTTCTCTTTCATTGTTGTATTCTCTCTCTTCTATTATTTATTCTTTAAATAGTTTCGCTTACGTAGATTAATTTCAACTAGTTACTCTACTTTGTGATAATAATTCCAAATGCAATTTTTTAATTGAACGTTTGCCTTAATGTGTTCAACCCAAGACTAACTAGAGTTTCGGTAAAATTTATTTGGTAGTGGATTTTCTTGCGAATTGTACGACTCGGGTTTTCCAAACTCAAACATTTCGCAACAATTTTCTCGCCCATCATTTTGGCATAGTTGCCGTAGAGGCAATGCGCTTTAATTTCCCATGTTTTTCGCCTTACCTAGCTTTTATCTCACTTTTTCTCTGATCTTACTATGATTGCAGGTACTCTTCCGAGGCGGGCTAGAGCGGTTAGATTGGAGAAAAGTGTTGATGAAGGTTTTGTAAGTGTACCCCACCTCTCATCCACTAGTTTTCATTCCACCACGAAATAACGCAAATCCTAATTAACCTAGGAGCTTGCATAAGCCCTAAGGTTAGTCTTGGTTGTTTGTTTGTCACTCCCACCCACCTCACCCTTGCACACACACACACATATATATATATATATAAAACTGTGATTGTGGGATTTATTTGAAATTTATACACCTTAAACACCCATACACCAAGGCATACTCTTCTTGATTCTACCACTTAGCTGGGATCTAACTTGTGGACCCAGTACACTCCAACTTAATACACATCATCTCGTGTGCCTTAATCTGTTGTGCAAATAGGCCAATTGATTGAGTTGTTTGGGTCGTACCACTAAAGATAAAATTGATTCATTAAGTAGTTTCCCCTTAGGATTCAATTTTTAGGGTTGAACTAGGCACTCCATATTCTTTTTGAATTCTAAAGGAATATATCTTCATCTTTGATTGTAAAAATATGGTGTGCCTCACAAAACCTTATCTGAATATACTTGAAATTTGAATCCTAAAAGCTACTAAGCAAGATTCAAACCCTAAAATTCACTTCATCCAAAAATAATCTTGCTTGAAAACCCTAGTTGTGCATGCACACACATATAAATCAATCTTTAAGGGCACAACTCAGATAAAGGGTCTATCACATTTCATAGCACAATCAAACTTAAGCCTAATTAAAGCCAAGTAGATGTTGGCCTTAAGGATTTGACTCACTCTTTGGAAGCCAGATCGAGATTATTTTTGATTAATTTGCTTCTACTGGTCCATCTGATGTCTAGCTAGGGGAGTAGTGTCAAACGACCGTGGTGGGGGGTATCAAAGGAATTTGAGGTGAAAGCCAAGGGAAGAATCTTGTCCCCAATCCCTCCCTCAACTAGTTGGATTGACAGGATAGAAGTAGACCAAATCATTTCTTCCATCTCAAGATGGGTTCTAAGAGTCTGTAGGTCTTTAGGCTACCCACCTAAGGACATGTTTGGTTTGATTGTATTGTAGGACACCTTTCTCCCCTCTATTTTCCCTCCTGGTGTACCATGCATTCTTCCACACCAGCCCAACATTTCCATTCCTACCCTCTTGCTACCACTTATCCCCAAGATGATTATTATCCTGATCAGACTGTCAACCACCCATCTACTAGTTGGGACCATCTTGATTGGGGATATAATTTCGGACCTTAATGTTTAGGGTCCAACTTTGGACATCATGATTTTTACTTTTATCCTTTTTAGAGCTACACCAATTATAAATCCCTGCCCCCATATGAACAACCCCACACGATCTACAATCAAGAAGGATATGGTTATAACAACTACCCTCCCCAGGATTATACTACTTACAGGTTACCTGCCTTTAATGAATAACTAGAAATGACCTATTATCACGGAAGGCCCCGAGAACCTCAATCCTCTAACCCTCATAGGCTAAATCCAAACCCACCCAACCCTAAACCGAACCATTTGGTTTGGGTGAACCAGGTCCAAGATAGGGTGTTGGCTAACTTGAAGAACACCATTTGATCTTTAGAAGCTCAGCCAACACCTTGCACTGAAGAATTAGAACCCTTAATTCAAATGATTAACGATCTTAACAAGTCTTTATTGGATTGGCTCCAAGATGTTAAGGATAAGGACCCGGATGAGTTTTTACTTGGGAAGTTGTCAAAATTGAGGATGAAATTTGTGGTTGCTTTAGTTCAATCTTAGGATGATTCTCAAGATGAACCCCCTTCAGGAGAGCCAATGTCAAAACTCGCTCAGGCACTTGTAGGGGAACACATTTTACAAGATTGGGGATGACTAGGTTGGTTTAGAGCAACCAATTGAGGATGAATTGATTTCTTCACTCGAGATCCCTGAACCAGGGTACGAGGAAAAATGTCTCTATAGACCAAGAAACAACATATGATCTTGAGACATATATTAATGTGGATCCAGAATTCTTTGATTCTAAAGGTGAAGAATATTTATGTGAAGTCTAACCTAAGTTTGAGGAAGATAATTTTAGTAAGACAAATGGGCTCGAAGAGTATAATGAATCATTTGATAACTCGGTAATTGAGAATTTTGATCTAACTGGGGCTAGCATGGAGGATTCAAATCCTGATTTCACAAAGGATTTAATTTATAACCCCATTCCTCAATCACACCCCGTTGAGCATAATGATGATTATCTTCTTGAGATTACCAAATCCAAGTCAATTCTGATTAAGCCATAAATTTTGGACTTGGATATTTTAGACGGGGTCAATAACACTTTCAAGATCCCAAAAACTTTGATTATGGAGGATAAGAGCTAGGAAATGAAAATCTGAGAAGCTAATTTTGGGGGAAGTAGAAATCAGAGTCTAAGGGTTCCTATTTGCCTAAAACCACCAACTTTTTATCAGGACCCTTACAATATTTTTTATTCTAAGGATGTGGAACCCAAGCACAAATTCATTGACTATCTTTTTTATCATGATTTTTCTATTGACTGACTTTTTAGACTTGGGTTGCATCCTTACAAACCATAAGCCCAGCCTTGCAAGCACAACGATCTCCGATTCTAGGTATTTTTTATCCAAAACCATAGTTACATTTAACCCTAGGGCATGGGTCTGCACCACAATCTAGTCCACATCTATGGACACATCCTTGCAAGTCCTAGGATCGATCTTTTTTTTCTGATCCTGACATGCATTTGTGAATTCTTTATTTCTTCTTTGTTTGTATAGTGTGCCAAGCTAAAGGCACTAAATTTAGTACATATATAGTCTGTTTTCATCTCAGAGCTAACTGGGTAATCATGAAATTAAGGTACTTTCTTCTCTACTTCGCTATATTTCATATCTTTTTAATACAACGAGGACATTGCATTAGATAAGCATGGGGGGTGGATATATTCATTTCTGAGTTATTTTGTTAGCTCCGTAGATTCTTTTTATTTTCTCTTTATTTACAAAAAAAAAAAAATTACGAAAAGAGAAGTTGGGCATTAGAAATTTGTCAACTTTAGGAAATGATAGGACCTGAACACTTAGATTCTTTAGGTCTTCGGGCTTAATAAGCTCGAATGTCCATTAAAATGTGGACTTGTTTCTTGAGTACTTACCATTCTAAATTCATTTCTAATTGGTTAAATAAGTTGGGGTGATAAGTACATGACTTATCAAATCGCCCTCTGATTTGAGGGGGCTTTAAGTTTAAAGCATCTACACACAATTTGCACTGACTCACTTTTCCATGATTTTAATGAAAATTAAGTAGCTAATGACCCTTTTAGGGTGGTATGGCTGGCAAGTTGTCATGGGTTTAACGCCCCATTAGCAAGTTGTTCAGAGCCCAGCCACACAACCATTCTCATTCTACTACCTTAAAGTAAATCTTAGATTAGGGAAACCATACTCAGAAAAAAAAGAAAAATAGAGAATTACCCCAAAAAAGGAAAAAATATATATGATGAAAAATAGAAAAGGAAGAAAAAATATAAATAAGCCATACTTCATCGCACGAATATGGCTGGCAACTTGCCGTTGGTTTGACACCCCATTGGCCGGTTGTCTAGAACCCAGCTCACGAAATGCACATTTAATTTCAAACACTTAGGAAAAAGTGGGGAAGTAGACTAAGCTGGAGAGATATACACTGGGTTTTCCTTTAAAAAGTATGAAGAAAGGTATCAGTCGAACAGATACACCTTTAGGCGGAATTTCTTTTCAAGGTCACCTACTAGCGTAGAAACCTGAAGTCGATTTTAGTTGCTAATTAGTGAGTCTATCACAGTCATAAAAGGATGCTTAGAACTTAGAGTTATTTTTGATTCATGGGTGGGTTTGGTAGCCGTAGAAAGATGCCCCAAAACTCTAAACTCAAAAATCCAAAAAAATTAGAAAAGAAGAAAAAGAAAAAATTTTATTTGCTTTTAAATAAAGCAAGGGCTTAGGCGGTTTACATTGTGGCAGACACTCGAGCACTATTGAGTCTCTATAGTCCAGATCTTTAGTAGAAATTTCTTAGTGTTGAGAAATAACTATTGCCCAAGTCCTAATTCTTTTATAAATAGCATGTAGTTTTGCTAGGGACTAGCAAAAGATAGGCATGGGGGTATGATGTGCACACATCTAATTGGCCTAAAATGTCTATTTATGTGTGTTCCTAGTGTCATAGAAGCATCATGCATTATAAATATTGCATAACATTCATCATCATGCATTTAGATTAGTTTATATAAATTGTATATTAATTCGCCTCTTATTATGGTTAAGGGATAAGGAGACATCATTTCGAGGATTCAGATTGAAGATCCAACCATACAGATCTGATCAGGACAATGATCAAAGTCCAACTCCTCCAAGATCGCCCCGATTGAACCTCCGTAACATCAGATGCAGTCCAAGGAAGATCAGAGGCCAAGGGGCAAGGTGGTGAAAATCTAGACTTCAAATGACAAATCCAATCACAAGGATGGGTTTGGATAATTAATCACAGCCCAACAACATGAAAATTGACCCAATCTGATATTCGTGGCACCACTTACGATTAGAAAAAAATTGATGGCCCAGATGGCACCAGGTAATGCCATCCAAGCTGCCCACGGCCACTGGTCTCCTTCTTCTTCCGCACCATCAGATCTTGACCGTTGGATGAATCCAACAATCGAGAGCGCGCGAGCATTAATTTCAAAACTTGACTCAAGCGGCCCCTTAGCACAGTGGTCATGACCTCAGTTCCCGAGAAGGGGGCACACGTTCGATCCGCACTCCGTGGATGAAATTCGTTGAAAAGGCGTGAAGGAGAAATTCGCCCATAGGATCGCAATTAAACGTCACTGGTGGACATTACGTGGTGGCGCTAGGCATGCTGGATGAGAGTGTTATGCACACGCACGCGGGTGCTACGTGTGTGATAAGGTGAAGGGCATGCGACTTCTGATCGGACGGTAGATGTTGATTGGGCGCGATTAAGCACGCGAACGGCTGAAGACCATGAGCTACGTGACATGGCGAGATGAGAGGCGTCGGATGTGCGATGGATGGCTCACATTGAGGCGTGCCTTCAGCGATGTGCATCTACAGTGTCGCTCATAAATGTCACTAAAGACACTAATATTAATGTTTAAGCTTTGAAATGACCTTTCTACCCCTATCTCCTCAACTATAAAAAGGACCCTACGCCCCACATATTTCACCATCCATTCTCTTCTCTTCTCACATTTTCCAAGCTCTAAGGAGCTAGTCCTAAACCCGAAATGCTCCTCTAGAGTTTAAAAAAAGAAAATTTTGTTCATCTTCTCATCTCCTTCATGGAGCATCCAATGGTTGTCTTCTCACCACCATTCGAGAATCGAATCCCGTTGCGACACCACCCATCTTCGTTGTCCCTCATCCATCTTCGTCCTCCCTTATCCAGCTTCTCACCATCATCTTCCGGGTGCTCTATCAACGCAGCTCATCCTCCAAGCAGTCGTCAAGGAGGATTTTCTCACCCCTATCTTTTTACTACTTTCTAGTGTATTTTTGTTTTCTTTAAGTAGTTGTAATAGACTCTCGAATATTTAAATGCAATATTTGTTCATTCTCTCTCTATTTTTCTCTTTCTTTGTAGTATTCTCTCTTTGTTTTATTGTTTATTCTTTAAGTAGTTTCACTCATGTAGATTAATTTCAACCAGCTACTCTACTTTGTTGCAATAATTCCAAATGTAATTTTTTAATCAAACATTTGTCTTCCTGTGTTCGACCCAGTACTCTCCAGAGTTTCGGTAAAATTTATTTGGTAGTGGATTTTCTTACGAATTTTACAACTTAGGTTTTCCAAACTCAAACTTTTCGTAATGATTTTCTCACCCATCAACAGGGAGCATCTTCTTAGGTCCCAGGAACTCGTATTTCAAACTCTCAGGCAATGGTTTCACCTCAAGCTAGGGTGGTTTCAGAATAGAGGGTAAGGAAGATGCTAATGAAGACTCATCAGGACCATCCAGAGGAAGAGGTTGGGAATGAATAAAATCAACAACCTCTTCAAGGTGTGGTGGGTCTGCCATAGAGGGTTGTGGGTCAAGCTCATTGGTGCGGGTAGAATTCTCGAGAACAATGATAGCCATACAAGTCTCAATATCATGATCAGTAGCCTCAAGTTCCTTGATATATCCACAATCCTCAAATATATTTATCGCCTTAAAAATATCAAGTGTCAATTTTCTATCTCCCAAGGTGATCTCTATGCTACCACTTTCACAATTTATGTTGGTCTTAGTGGTAGCGAGGAGCGGACACCCAGAATAATGGGCATGTTCCTTAATTCTTCAGGTACATCCATGTCAAGAACAAGGAAATCTACGGGAAATAGAAATCCTTGACCTTGGCAATAACATCTTTAATAACACCTTTCGAGGTGATGATTGAACGATTTGCTAACTGTAGTGTTACTGAGGTTGGCCTAAGTTCACCTAACTAGAACTTTTCATACAAGAAAGTCAGGATTAGGTTGATGGATGCACCTAGATCCAAAAGTACCCAATCGAAAGTGTAATCCCCGATGACACATGAAATCAAGGGGGCACCTAGATCTCTCTTTTTCTGAGGAAGGTGATGCAGGATAATAGAACTAGCCTGCTCTGAGAGTATCACCTTCCCCAAGGTATGTTCTTTTGGCTTACGCTTTTGAGTGCATAAATCCTTCAAAAACTTAGCATAAGCCGGGATATGTCTAGTAGCATCGAGGAGTGGGATATTGATTTCTACATTCTTGAATATGTTTAGAAGCTCCTCGTTACTGTCTATGCATTTCTTCTTCCTGGATTCCAATAAGGCAACAAGGAACGAGATGTGGGTTGGGTCATTAGTTTTAGGTTCCTAAGCCTTATTCTCTTCTTTAGCTTTCTTCTTTTTTTCCTCTAGCTCACCAAGGTTCTGTTTGATAGATGACGGTAATTCACGGTCCTGGGTTTGCCTTCCACTCCTCAAAGTGATGGAATTTGTAAACACATATGGGTTCCGATCTTAGGGAGGGTTAGGAAAGATTGAAAGGCCTTAACAAGCCAGATATCCAGGGGTAAAAAAGGACTTTGCTCAACCACTTGAGCATGTGCATGTAGATCCCTCTGACTCCCGTACCCTTGGGCTCTATTGCCCTGATTTTGTACATTTTGGGGGTTGAGTATGGGTTGAAATGGTAAAGATCCGGGTTGTCGGGTATTAGCAATGAGCCTGAATTGCTAGTTGTCCAGCGATGTTTTCATTTGCTAGTTTAGATCAGTCTGCCTTACGGGTTGTTGGGCATTCCAAGCGGGCTTACTGACTTGCCTCGGGGGCAGCTTGTTGCATACATGACCCTGACCCATTGTTATAACGCGGGTAGGGTTATTTAATATGGTGATATTAGCATCGTAAAGTATATAGTGAAAGTGATTACGTATAGGTGAATCCACACGGTTTATCAAAATCTATTAACCTAGACTAAATGAAATTTTAACTTGTCAGTTTTAGGCCCACGGTCGAACTCAGGGAGGCAGGTTTGGGGTTAAACTATTTCTACGCGATTCCTATGACTCGCATCAATTCCATTCGCTTATTTTTTTTTCTGGATTTTTCTTGGTTTTATAATTTGTTTTGATAGTCTTGTTCTTGAGGCATACCTTCAAAAATTTGTTCTTGGCTACTGCCAAAAGTTGGTCCTTGGCGATTCGCCAAAAATCAGGTTCAAAATGGATCTTGCTACACGCAAGATTGTCTAGAAAGATGGAATTAACTTAGCTACGTGCCCCATGCTGGTGTGGAGCGGATGTGTGGAAGTGTGGGTGGAAAGCTTGATATGCGCGAATATCGGGGAATATACGCAATTGGTGCGAATATTCCCGCGATAAAATGTGCGGTAAGTGGATGCATGCATGATATTGTAGGTGGGAGATGGAAGTGTGTAAAAGAGGAAGTGGAATATATGTGTGTATGTATATATGTATATGTATGGTAGCTATATAAGTATATATAAGTATATATACATACGTATATATATCTATATATATATCTGTATAAATATATATATATGTATATATATATGTATATAGGTAAATATGTATATGTCTAGATATATATATATATTTATATGTGTGTGTGTGTCTATGTATGTATATATGTATATATGCGTGTGTCTGTCTGTGTGTGAGTGAGTGTGTGTGTTTGTGTGAGTGTGTGTTTGTGCGAGAGAGGGTGTGTGCATGTGTGTGTTTGCACGAGAAGGAGCAAGAGGGAGAGAGGAGCCACGCAACGCCCTGGGGAGAGGAGGGCACCGCATGCTGAGGCGTGCGGTGAGTGAGGTGAGTAGTGCGCAGGCACTGGGCAAAGGTGTAGCGTGGGAGTGGAGAGGGGATGTAGCGCACAAGCACAGCACTAGGTGCTGCAACCGGCTAGCGTGGGTTGCACAAAGGAGAGAGAACGCCACGGTGACCGGATAAGTGAGGAACGGCCGATCACAGCACTGTAGGTGCGTGAGGTCACGGTTACAAATCCCAGGGCAAAGTGTGACCCACTGTTCTGTGGGTCAACCGACTAGCCTATGTGCGGGAGGCGAAGGTGAAAGTGCAAGGAGGAGGCCTTGGAACGGTAGGGAACGCATGCAGAGGTGCGTGAAATGGTCGGCAGATGCGTGCAGGGGCAGGACCGAGTGCAGGTGGCGTGGGAAGGAGCTTCAAACTTCTCGCTCTAAAAATGGCGATGAGCAAAACAACCACAAAGAGAAAGAAAAAATAATAAAATAAAATAAAACATCAAACAAAATAACAAAACAACAAAAAAACTCAAAATGGGAATCCACCACGCCCACCTGCTTGCGACGGAGCTAGGCGGTGGTGTACCCTCGACGTGGTGGTTGCACCCACGAGAAAGTCTCCTCTACTCTTAGTGTTCCTCTCAACCCATGAGAGGATACTGAGAATGAGGAGGGGAAGAGAGGGAGAGAGGAGAGCCAAGGAGAGTGGCCGGCTGTGGAGGATTGGGGGTGTTGCTGTTGTCAGGGGGAATGGTTGGTTGTTTGTGGTATGGTGTGGGTGAGGCCAATGACTGCATGGAGGGGGTGATGGTTATATAGGTGAGGGGGTATGGTGTAGGTGAGGGAGAGGACAAGAGTACCTTTACGAGAATTTTTTTTCATTTCTTTTTTTTTTTGGTATTTGGGTATTTTGTGGTTAGGCACTTAAGTAGTTAGGAAATTATTGTAGGTGAAGTATGTGGTGTTGTGTGTTAGGTAGAAATATGGTGGAAAGGAAATGGGAATGAGGTAAAAATGGAGGGTCAATCTCTCTCTCTATCTTCCTCTCCGTAAAATACGCCAAAGCAAATATTTACAAGATGCATGTAAACCTATCTAATCTAATTGCCTAAAGTTAGAAACTAGCATAACATGGACAAATTAGAGATGTGAATTGCTATGCAATCACCCATCGATTTCTAAGGTGCATTGTTGCTGGGTCGCGTTTGGGTCTGCTACCTGATCGCGAAAATGTGTGATTTGTAAAACTCGAGAATTAAGTCATTGCAACATGCAATTTGGATTGCTTTTAAATTTGTAAAAATAAAAAATCGTGTACTTGGGAAAGTATTCGGGTCATCCCAAGGGAGGCAGGAGAGGAGGAAGAAGATCAAGAAGACACTCTGTGTCCTTGGTGGCTTCAACTTCTTCTTCCTTGTGTCATCACCAAACCAAGGAGGAAGGCTAGGCAAGGAGGAGAGGTGGAGAGCGAAGTGTGGTTCACACCCACCCAAGGAGAAGCTAGGAAGCAGGCCATCTAGGCTTGCTAGGAGGAGGCACACACACCTAGGGTTTGCCACAAGGAGGACGTCCAGGAGAAAGGAATTTCTTTTGGTTCTGGGGCAACCAGAACTGGAGTAGGAACTTCGGGCAGCAGCATCTTCATCATTACTAAGCCTTCTTCTACTTTTTTCATTTTTTTTATTACATTGTAGTGTTATCTTTTGGGGATTACAAGTGAGAACCCCTCTCACTTGTGAGTTCTCCATCCTTTTATGTAAAACACTTCTTTATCGAGAAAAGCTTTCCTCTACAATTTTTGTTAGTTAGCTTGTGATTTCTTTATTGTGACTTATTTCTCCATTATTCTAAGCATCCCTTGCTTGGAGTGAGTTGGAGAATCAAGGCACTTGTTGCTTGATTTCTCATAGTTTCAAATTCCCATTTTCTCCACAATTGTTTTGCCCTCATTCAAAACCCTAAAAAAAATATACATACTTAAAAGCCCAAAAAGAGAGTTGACTTCCAAATTTCAAGCAAGTAATTTCAAAAGCATTCTTACCTCCCTTGGACGACCTGAATACTTTCCCAAGTACTCAATTTTTACAAATTTAAAAGCGACCCAAATTACGTGTTGCAACGACTTAATTCTCAACTTTTACAAATCATACATTTTCGCGATCACCTTTTGGCATCGTTGCCGAGGAGGCACGACTTTGCTTTATCTTAATTCTCTTGCTTGATACGCAGATCTCATCCCCTTTTTTATTTCTCTCATATGTGCAGGCACTACTGGAAGAAGGCGGGAATTTGGAAGCGAAAGCTTAAAGTCCCTTTTCTTCCAATGGATTTGAGGTTAGTGTATTCTTATTTGTCACATTAAACCTAAAAGCTATCAAAAAATATTAAATCAAGCTTTCAGGATCAAGATCATCTAAATTTGGTAAAGTGGTGATTCACAAAAATCATTGTTTGTTTGTTTGAATCATTTAACACCACTTTAACCTAAGTGTTGGTGTTCTGATTTTTAGGTCCAGACTTCTGTTTGAAATTCTAAAATCAATTCTTGACACCATAGGCCTCCTAAAATCTTCAAATTTCACCCAAGATTTCAAATCAAGTCAGAAACTTCTGTTCCAAATTTCAGAGCATATAGAGTTGTAGAGAATTTTTAAAAAATTGCAAGCCACAGGGGGGTCATCTCCTCTGATTTCATTATTTTGTTACTATCCACTAATTTTAGGAATTTTTCTACTTATCTAATTTCTGTGAAATTTATCTTTCTAGAATCCTTGTGAAATTCTACACAAAAATCATAAAAATTTTGGTGGCCGGTGGTGTTACTAAAAAGTCCAAAATACCTACGAGTATCAATTCTAGACTTTGACACCAATACAAAGAAAACTCTCAAAAAAAATATCAAAAAAATTCCTAAGATCATAAAAAAATATTTTTTAGAATCCTTGTTTGATTTTCCTTCCAGTAGTGGTGTTTGCTCTGTTTGGATCACTACTTAACAAGAAAAGCCTGAAATAATTCACTGATAGCAACATTTCTACTTAAGGATTCAAATCAATTAGTGTTTTTCTTCATTTATTCTAGTCCCACATTCTAAAGGAAATCTACTTTCACCAATACAACTTGATTTCTATTTGATTGTAGATCTCAAACTTGTTTGAAAGCATAAAAAGAAAATCCTAAAAAACATTAACTTAAATCAAATCCTAAAAGTAGAAAGACAACAAAAATTGTGTGACAATTTGATTTGGCATTAGACTCACTCCGTCCAATTGAACACACTTAAAAATTGAAATAACAAGGCATTACCCCAATCAACACCCTCCACATTCCTATGTATATTTAGATACCTAAGCCTAATTTAAAATTAGTCACTTGACCACTTAAGGACTTCATCCAATTTAGGCTTGATATCCGACATTTAAGAATCATTAAGCGTTCCCAATTTCCTTAGAAAACGCAGTGATAGACTTGGAGGGAAGTCAAACAATGGGTAAGGATTTACACAAGCCCCTGGTCATTTTCCCAGGACATGCTTGTGCCCAAGCCACCTCTTTAGTCTAGTCGGGTGCTCTTTGGGGAGTAGGATTCACTTGGTAATCCCTTACTTGTCAGGTTCCCAAGTCTTAGGTTTTTAAGTAGTCAACCCTAAGACAGAATTAGGCTAGGTTGTTTGTTTTGCACACTTTCTCTTATCTATCTCTTCTCCTCCCCTCATGTCTTCCATTTAGTGTATGCACGGCCGACGGTCCCAAAACCTGCACTTGGAGGGACCAACTAATTTTTTGGCCCGCCGCACTGCCCATACTTGCTTGTTTGCTTCATCTTCTTCTTCTATAGAAAATCAACAAAAAATGGAAAATGCCCAAAATCCTACAAAAAATACTAACCCATCCTCTGCAAACCAAGAAAATGGGAACAACAAGCATCATTTTCACCAACCAGAAATTGAAGTTCCTGAACCATAATTTGAAATGCCACAATTTGAACTGCCACCTCAGAGAAATTCGACGGGAAATTTAAATCTTGAAAATTCCAACTCGTTACTCATGGTAATAACCCAACTTCAACAACTCCAAGCGAATCAACGACAACTAACTAGGACCGTCACAAACCTAGCCAATAATAGACCACCCAATGTTGCACCCACTATTCCGTTGAGGGATTTCTATGATCGTTCAAATTATGAAGAAAGAGTAGGGGTGGTCATCCCTGATGGAGAGTTTGAAATCAAATCTGCAGTCCTAAATCTCATTAAACATTTTCAAGGCCTTCCTCGAAAAAGACCCTTTTAGCCATTTAGAGGAGCTCACGGTCCTTGCCCAAACCACCAAATCTCGGAATATTTCGAAAGATTTATGGCTAATGCGGCTCTTCCCGCTATCCCTTAAAGATAAGGTCACTTATTGGTTTAGGACTGTAGGAAAACTTATTACTACCTGGACTCAATTAAAAAGTGCATTTCTAAAAAAATATTTCCCGATTGATTGGACTAATGCTTTACGTCACATAATAACTACCTTCCAACAAAAATCCGGTGAGCCTATGCATGAAGCATGAGAAAGATTTCAAGACTTATTAAGGAGCTGCCCCCACCATGAGGTGCCACTTTGGACACTTGTGCAAATATTCTACCATGGTCTTGATGACCAATTGAGGCAGTTTGTTGATGCCTCATGTTGGGGCAATTTTTTAAATAAAGATGCCGAAAGCGCCTACGAACTTTTCAATGAAATGAGCAAAAATTCTTTCAATCATTCATCCATGGACACCTTTAGCAGAAATGCCAATCCCAGTGTATGTGTTCATGAAGTAGGCACACAACAATCTCTCCATGTCACACAAGACGATTTGCAACTTTTTGCACAAAGGCTTGACTAAATGCAAATCAATCAAAAGAAAATGGAAGAAAAATTTATTTCTCTACCGCAAAACTCTGTTCTGACTAGCCCCAACTCCCACGTTTCTAACTCCAATACTAACCCAACCCTCTTCCGCCAGGAAACTTTGCATCAAATCGATATAAGAGGATTTCAAAACCTTGACCTTGTACCTGAATTTGCTGGGACTTCTGACAATTCTTCCATGTATGTCCCAGTCAACGAAAATATTACCACTCTTCAGGATAATTTTAGAAACAATTCCTCCAACTTCTATCCTACTTGGAGGAATAACCCTAATTTTTCCTGGAAAAATACCAATCAAATTCCACATTTTCAAAATCAATCGGGGAATTTTGGCCAAAACCAACCTTTACATGCTAATATTAGCAACCGTTTAATGAAAACCCTGTAAGGAATGCAGCACCAAATGAGCGACGTTACCCGTGCTATTTCTAATTTACAAAATCAAATCACGGTAATGCCTGATCAAAGGCCAATGGGAAATCTGCCTTCCCAACCCATTCCAAACCCCAGAAATCAGCGTAATCAATTTCAAAGTGGAAATAATCAAGGTCAACAACCAATAAGTCTCGCACCTCAATTTCCACCTGATTTTGAAAGCCCACAACAAAATCAACACTTTCCACAGCGAAATAACCACACTGCCAATGCAGTAACATTAAGAAGTGGTAAAACTATACACAATGCAAGAATCCCACAACCGGAACTAGAGTAAAATTTTCCCACCACTATTCACTCTCAAGAAAAAGAAGATAGCATAAACACAACACCTTTTCCACAAGCATTAAACTCCAACAAAAAGAAACCCAGAAAAACTTAGACAACTGAAGAAGAATTACATGAATTATTTGGCCAAGTGGAATTCAACATCCCTCTCCTAGATGAGATTAAATACGTTCCTGCCTAAGCAAAATTTTTAAAAGAAATTTGTACACCAAAAAGGTAGCCAAAAAATCTAGGAAAAGTTGTCCTTTCTGAGACAGTTAGCTCTGTGGTTTAGAGCAAGTTGCCTCACAAAAGCAAGGACCTAGTCCCTCCATTAATAATATTAGTTGTCATTAATGACACTACTTTTGATTGCACCCTCTTAGACCTAGGTGCATCAATAAACCTTATCCCTACCATCCTTTTTGATGAATTCCAGTTCGGTGAACTTAAACCGGTGAAGGTCACCCTTCAACTTACTGACCGATCTATTATTCACCTGGAAGGAATTGTAGAGGATGTCATTATTCGGGTACAGAATTGTCTCTTTGCTGTGGACTTTTTAGTCCTCGACATTGATGTACCTAAAGCACTAAAGAATGCACCTATTATTCTTGGAAGACCTTTCCTTGCCACCACTAAAGCTAATATAAATTAGGATTCTGGTAAAATGGACATCACTTGCGATGGCGAGACACTCACCTTAGATATTTTTAGGGCTTCTAAAAGATTCCACGAGCCGAATTTCTTCGATGATTCAAATTCTAAAACCTTAAATCTTGTCGAGGAAATGCTTTTTATGGATACGTGTTTTACGATAAATTCTTCTCCTGAGTTGCAGAATCATCTAACCCACCCTTACCCACCACACCTAATTTCACACTAACCTCTAACCCCATTCCAAAACCAGGCTTGCAGCTAGATCTGAAACCCTTGCTGGATTCCTTAAAATATGTGTTTTTGGGCCCACATCATACAAAACCCCTTATTATTAATGCACGTCTTTTGGGGTTACAAGAGAAAAAACTTCTCCAAGTCTTAAACAAATATCAAAAAGCCATTGGTTGGAGTTTAAATGATTTAAAAGGCATTGACACGTCCTATTGCACTCACTGCATTTATCTTGAGGATGACTCTAAACCCTCCTGCCAACCTTAACGTCTCCTAAACCCTAACATGCAGGAGGTTGTAAAATGGGAAATCATTAAATGGCTCGATGTGGAAATTATTTACCCTATCTCTGATAGCCAATTGGTCATCCCTACACAAGTTGTACCTAAGAAAGCTGGCCTCACTGTTATTACAAATATAAGGGTGAAGAAATTCCCACTCAGACTGCTTCTTCATGGCGTTCCTGTATTGATTACTGAAAATTAAATATCGCCACAAAGAAGGATCATTTTCCGCTCCCCTTTATTGATCAGATTTTGAAGCGGCTAGCCGGACAAGACTATTATTATTTTCTTGATGGATATTCCGACTACAATCAAGTTGCAGTCCACCCTGAGGATCAGGAAAAGACCACTTTAATCTGCCCCTTCGGAACCTTTGCCTTCCAAAAAATGCCATTTGGATTGTGTAATGCACCCGCGACTTTTCAACGATGCATGTTAGCAATCTTTTCTGATTTGGTAGGTGATTTCCTGGAGGTCTTTATGGATGATTTTTCCATTTTTGGAGATTCTTTTGATCACTGTCTTTGGAATTTAGAAAGAACTCTTCAGAAATGTATTGAGGTTAACCTGGTTCTCAATTTGGAGAAGATCCATTTCATGGTTTAGGAAGGCATTGTCTTGGGCCACGTTATTTCAGGAAAAGGAATCTCAGAAGACAAAGCTAAAGTTGATACAATCTCCAAACTTCCCCCACCCAGTTTGATGAAACAAATAAGATCTTTTCTGGGGCATGTGGAATTCTATTGATGATTCATTGAAGATTTCTCCAGAATTTCCCGACCTTTAAGCTACCTTTTGACTAAAGACCAACCTTTTGAATTTGATAAAAATGCTTGGAGAGTTTTAATATTTTGAAACAAGCAATTACTAAGGCACCCATTCTGCAAGCACCTGATTGGGCTCATCCTTTTGAGCTTATGACAGATGCCTCAAATTTTGCAGTAGGAGCTGTCCTAGGGCAACGAATCGACAAGAAACCTGTTGTGATTTATTATGCTAGTAAAACACTTGAGGAAACACAACAGAATTATACCATCACTGAAAAAGAGCTTGCGATCATTTTTGCCCTTAAAAATTTTCGTTCATATCTATTAGGGTCACACATCACCATTTACATTAATCACTTGGCCCTGAAATGTTTGTTTAATAAGAAAGATGCGAAACCTCGCTTAATTTGATGGATATTATTATTACAAGAATTTGACTTGGAGATCAAAGATAAAGCAGGTTCACAAAATATCATGGCCGATCAGCTTTCAAGACTTGAGACTTGTGATGCTTTGACCCGAACAACTATTTTTCCAGATGAAACACTCCTAACACTGAAATCCCTCCCTTGGTATGCTGATTATGTGAATTATCTCACCCCTGGATGATTCCCTTTTGACTAGCCTAAACAAAAAAGGGGAAAGTTCTTTGCTAAGATCAAAGATTGCTTCTAGGAGGACCCCGATCTGTTCCGCATCTGTGCCGATCAAGTCATTCAACGATGTGTTCCCGATTCAAAAACACATGATATTCTGAACCACTATCACTCAATGGCTTGCAACGGACATTTTTCAGGGAAGGCAACAGTAGCCAAGGTGTTAAATGCCAAATTTTATTGGCCTAGCATACATAAAGATGCTCATGAATTTTCTCAGTTTTGTGTGCGTTGCCAGAGCATCGGCGACCTGAACTCTAAGGATATGATGCCCCTCAACCCAATTTTGGAAGTTGAAATCTTTTATGTGTAGGGCATCGATTTCATGGTATCGTTTTCACTTCTTTTGGGCACCAGTACATTTTAGTCGCTATCGACTATGTTTCAAAATGGACAAAAATGGTACCCACAAGCACTAATGACCATCGGGTCATCGTGGATTTCATCAAGAAAAACATTTTTTCACGTTTCAGTGTTCCTAAGGCCATTATTAATGATGGAGGATCACATTTTACACACTCCCAGTTTCGTCAACTTCTCGCTAAATATGGGGTGAATCATAAAATCTCAACACCATATCACCATCAAACAAATGGCCAAGCTGAAGTCTCCAATAGAGAGATCAAAAATATTTTGCAAAAGACAGTAAAGCTCGACCGAAAAGATGCATTATGGGCTTATCGTACTACTTTTAAACCCCGATTGGCATGTCGCATTTTCACTTTATTTTTGGTAAGGCATGTCATCTCCCGGTTGAACTAGAAGATAGGGCTTATTAAGCGATAAAAGAATTTAATTACAATTTGGATGCAACCGGTAAACATAGGAAATTACAATTAACTGAACTTGAAGAACTTCGCAACAAAGCTTATGAAAATGCATGCATTTACAAAGACCGAACCAAGAAATTTCATGATAAATTCATCGTTTTGAAATATTTTGAACTTAAACAATGCGTATGGCTTTTTGATGCAAGGTTACGCATATTTCCTGGTCAATTAAAATCTAAATGGACCAGTCCTTACATTGTAGTTCAAACCTATCCCCACGGGGTCATTGAAATTTTGGATCCAAAAAACAACAATACTTTCAAAGTCAACAACCAACGACTCAACCCCTATCTTGACAACAACCGCAACGCGAAATTCGATTCTCAAGACCTCCATGACCTAATCGATGTTTAGTGATTTCATGCCTAGCTGAATGGCGTAAAAGATAGCACTGGATGGGAGGCAACCCATCATTTTTCCTATTTTATGTTTTTTCCTTTTCTTTTAGGGTTAGTTTACAGCGTGGGTTAGCTAACCTGTGTTAGCAAAGTTGCAACAGGGGTTAACCCTTGTTTCTGTTTACTTGCAAATAGGGTTAACCTCTGTTTGTGTTTACTAAATAGGGGTTAGGAATAGGGGTTATCCTGTGATGTGATAGGGGGTAAGAGAGAAAGATCAGGGATTAAGTGGGGGGTTGGTTCAACCCCTCTTCAAACTGATGTTAGGATAACATGGGTTAGCAACCCAAAGAGGGGTTGAGTTATCCCCCAAGGTAAACGGGGGTTAACCCCCAAAAAGAGGGGTTAACCCTCTCCGTAAACTAGGCCTTAGAGATTTGCCTATCCTGATTCGGACCACCTTCACCAATGTGATCTCTTTTCCCTCTCTATTGCATGAGAACATGCCATATCTTAAGCATGCGAGGGTATTTTTAAATTTTAATGATCAAATTAGGATTTCAAAACCTAAAAATATTAAAAATTTTAATTTTTGTTTCAATTTCTACATGCATGACCAAAAAGATAAAAATATTGAAAAATTTTTTAGAAATTTTTGAAATTGAGACAAAGGTTGAGAAATCATTTCAAGGCACAATGGGATTTAATCTTTAACAAACTAGGGATTAAGATGCAAATCCAACTATTAGAATTTTTGGGTCTACTTTTAGACTAGATCAAGTATCCTTTTCTGAATTCCACCTGAACTTGTGATGATACGAGTGACTTGATCTTCTTTTGAGACCTGGAAACTATTTGGCTTAGTTTTCAACTCAAAAAGTTGCATCCCTTGCAAAATTCTTGTGTCAAATTTCACACACAGCCAACACTTAAAAACAAATTAGAAAAATTAGCAAAACCCCTTGTTTAGTCTCAGTGAAATCCAAAGCAGATGATTGGTTTGAGTTCCCACCACCGAGAAGGAGGAAAATTCCTCCTTTGAAGATGCGATGCTAACAAGTTACTGCATCTGCACTGCACTATATCTATATTTCATATCTTTAAATGGAGCATTAAGGCACAATTTTGCAACTTAAGTGTCTTGGATGATGCTCTACCCATAGTGTCGGAGCAAGAGCTTGAGTTTGCTTGGAGCGCCCCTTTACACCGCATTGTGTTTTGGGGTTGTGAGCTCCTGGGTGGTGTCTTGGATAGTACTATCTCAAAGTGCTGGCACCAGAACCCCCTCGAGGTTTGGTAACGGGAATGATGATCTCGACACATATGTTGTAGGATTAAGCTAGGAATAAGCATGGGGGAGACAAAAAAAATCCAAATAAAAACACAACCTTATAAATGTTGGCATTCACAAGCACTGACATAGGATTTTAAAAGATCATGCAAGTTGCAAGTTGAATTCAAGGACCAAAGGAATCCTGACTGCAAAACAATTTCGGGTCATTTGAATTGACAAGGAGTTAACTTGTGGATTTGTAAAGGATACATTGATCCTAATTCATCTAATTTTTGGATCCAAAGATGAATCCCGATATTTATCTTTAACAAATCCCATGCCTTTCATTTTTTTTTAATCAACCAAAGTTACGCAATCTCCTTTTTCTCAAAAGTCAAAAAAATTAGACTTTCCCAAAAAACTGTTTCGTAAAATTAAAGTTTTGCTAAAAGACTAGCCAAAGATAAGCACGAGGGTGTGATAAACAACAGTTTATCATCATTCCATTTGCACTAAAAGAAATCTAGCTCTTAAGTTCTTAACTCTGTAAACGGGTTTCCAGGTTGCATTTAGGCATAATCTCGGTTAAGCAGGCATTGCATTCTTTTTATATTTTTGACATATTCACTTAAGTGTTAAGGATAAGTAGATGATCAAACCTTTAAAACCCTAGCACTCAAGAAGGCAGAAAGTGAAGATGATCATTTTAGCTAAACCCTAGCTAGATCCAGCTCATCTCAGCTGGTTATCAGCCCACATGAGTTAGGTTTAGCTCCCTCAAGCATCACCTCAGCTCACCTCGACAACGAAGCTTTATTTTATTCATTATTATTTTAAAAAAAAGTGATCCCGAAAATGCATGATTTGTAAAGCCGAGAATTAACCCATTGCAACATGCAAGTTGGATAGCTTTTAAATTTGTAAAAATTGAGTACTTGGGAAAGTATTCGGGTCGTCTCTAGGAAGGTTGGAATGCTTTCGAAATCACTTGCTTGAAATTTGGAAGTCAACTCTCTTTTTGGGTTTTGAAATATGTATATTTTTTTTAGGATTTTGAATGAGGGCAAAGCAGTTGCAGAGAAAATGGGAATTTGAAACTACGAGAAATCAAGCAACAAGTGCCTTGATTCTCCAACACACTGCAAACAAGGGAGGCTTGGAATAATGGAGAAACACGTCACAATAAAGAAGTCACAAGCTAACTAAAAAAAATTGTAGAGGAAAGCTTTTCTCAATAAAGAAGTGTTTTACATAAAAGGATAGAGAACTCAAAAGTGAGAGGGGTTCTCACTTGCAATCCCTAAAAGATAACACTACAATGCAATAAAAAAAATGTCAAAAGTAGAAGAAGGCTTAGTGATGATGCAGATGCTGTTGCCCGAAGTTCCTACTCTAGTTCTGGTTGCCCCAAAACCAAAGGAAATTCCTCTCTCTTGGACGTCCTCCTTATGGCAAACCCTAGGTGGGTGTGCCTCCTCCTAGAAAACCTAGATGGCATGCTTCCTAGCTTCTCCTTGGGTGGGTGTGAACCACCCTTGTCTCTCCTCCTCTGGACGTCCTCCTTGCTTGGCCTTCCTCCTTGGTTTGGTGATGACACAAGGAAGAAGTTGAAGCCACCAAGGAGACAGAGTGTCTCCTTGATCTTCTTCCTCCTCTCCTTCCTTCCTTGGAAGTTGGTAATGGTGGAATATAGGTGGAGAAAAATGTAACCAAAGATGATCTTAATGTGGTGGTGTTGAGAGCAGAAAACTACACGATCGAAATTGGATTTTGAAAGCCCGTCGTTATAGTTCGATTTGCGAAGCAATCCGTCAACAGATAAAATTTATATCGAAACTCTAAGAATTCCGGGTCGAACACAGGGAGGTAGACGTTTGATTCAAAATCGTGTTTGTTTAATTGTCACAAAGTAGATTAGCTAGTGGAATTGAATCTAAACTAATTGTCTACTTAAAGAATAAATAATAGAAAATAGAGAGAGAATATTACAAATAAAGGCAAAAGAGAGGTAGAATAAACATGGATATCATTATCACAAGATGATGTTCATTACAATTACAATTGCCCACTACACTAGAAAGCAGGAAATCTACACTAGAAAGCAAGAAATCTACGCTAGAAAGCGATAAAAGAGAAGGTAGAGAGAAGTTACCCTCCTCGACGACTGCTTGGAGGACGAGCTAGACGGGGTGACGCTTGGAAGACGGAGGACGGAGTGGGAAGAACGAGGATGAAGCGGGAGGAACTGGGGGCAAGGTAGGATGTTATTATCGCCGTGGGATTCGCTTCCCGAATGGAGTGGGAGGACAATTGCGGGGTGCTCCACGAAGGGGGAAGAAGGTGGAAAAATTCTAATTTTTACTCTAAAGGAGCATCTCGGGTTTGGGACAAGCTCTCAGAGCTTTGGAGGGGGTGATAGAAGAGAGGAAGGGATGAGAATTTTGTAGGGTAGGGGTCTCCATTTATAGTTGCAAGGATTGGAGGCAATTTGGTCATTCCATATTCAAAAACATTAAAATCAGGTCTTTAGTGACGGATTTATCCGTTACTGAAGGTCTGATCGTGGGCGACGTGCACGCACCATATGCGTCTCCTCCTCTCCCGTGCCTTAACGTCAAGTGCACGTCCAAGAAATCTCAGTTGTCCGATCGTGAGATCGGACAGCTCAGATCACTCCTCGCCCGCTTCAGCTGTGCGTGCCTACACATGCGATTAGGTGTGAGGTGGCACGTTTGATTGCACGTGTGCCTGATTGGGCGATCTGGGTCATCTGCAACTGATCGCACGGTCGAGATAAAATGCATTCTCACCTCTGATTGTGAGTCGAACCTGCGCCTCGCGCTTGTACAAGGGTGCTTGACAGCTGCACTACAGCCGATTCTTCGTCGTGCTTACATTTTAAGCGTGCGCGCTCGTGGCTGTTGGATCAAGATCCAACGGCCCAGATCCGATGTTGCGCGTGATGGAAAGAAAGAGAGGGCGTGCAATGGTTGAGGAGCGGGCATTGATCTCAGCCATTTTATCAAGATCCAACAGTAGAGATTGATAGATTCGTTGAGGAGAGAAAGGTAGCAACGATTCCTTGGGCTGATTGGGCGGCTGGGATGGCGCCACGTGGTGCCATCTTGACCGTCCATCTTCTGTGACTTACAGAAGGTACCACAGATGTCGGATTGGATGGATTTTCAGGTCGTTAGGCTGCGATCGTCGATCCGAACCCATTCATGCGATCAGATTTGTCATCTGAAGTATGGATTGACACCATCTTGGTCCTTGATCTCTAGGCTTCCTCAGACTATATTTGATGCTACGGATGTCCGATCAGGGCGATCTTGGAGTCGTTGAACTCCAATCGTCGCCTTGATCAGATCCGTATGGTTGGATTTTGATTCGAGGCCCTGATTAAAAGTCACCTTGTCCTTGGCCATAAAAGGAGACAATTACTATACAATTTGTACAATTTGACCTAAATGCATGATTATGCATGTTGTGCACAATTTATAATGCATGATGCTAATATAACACTAAGAACATGCATTAATAGACATTTTTGGCTATTTAGATGTATGCACATCACACCCCCATGCCTATCTTTTTCTAGTCCCTAGCAAAAACTACATGCTATTTATAAAAGAATTAAGATTGAATTACTCGGGCAAAAGTCATTTTCAACATTAAGAAATTTTTACTTAGGACCTGAACTTTCAAAGACACAGCAGCACCCGAGTATCTACCAAAATGCAGACTGCCTCAAGCCCTCGCCTTATTCAAAGAATGATCTCTTGTTCTCCTTTTTCTTCTTTTCTAATTTTTTTGGATTTTTGAGTTTTGGGTTATAGAGCAGCTTTCTATGGCCACTAAACCCACCCAAGACTTGATGAGAATCCTAAGTTCTAAGCATCTTTTTGTGAATATGATAGACTCATTGATCAGTAATCAGAACGGACTTTGCGTTTCTACGCCCCTAGGTGACCTTAAAAAGAATTCTGCTTAAAGGTGTAACTATACGACCGGTAGCTTTCTCCCTACTTTTATTTTTATGAGGTCAACACAAGGGTGCATCCAGTGTATATCACCCCGGCTTATTCTACTTCTCCGCTTCTTCCTAAGTGTTTTAGGAATTTGTTGAACGTTTACGAACCTACGCTAACGTGTTCGATTTTGAAAAACCCGTCGTTGTAGTTCGAAAGCGAAGGATTCGAGTTCAACAAATAAAATTTATACCGAAATTAAAATTCCGGGTCGAACACAGGGAGGCGGACGTTTGATTTAAAAACTTCGCGTTTCTTTTTATTCTGTCACAAAGAAATTCAATTTAAACTAACTATCTACAACAAATAAAAGAGAGAGAGGGAGTAAGAGAGAGAGAAAGAATACTATACATGGAAATCAAAATGAGATGTAGAATAGACAAGGAATTTATCATAAAAGAGTTCTTTCGTTACAACTAGAAAACATAAAACAATTACTCTAGAAAGCATTAAAAGAATGGAGGGAGAAATGTCCTCCTCGACGATCGCTCGGAGGACGAATAGACTACTCTAGAAAGCAGTAAATCTATACTAGAAAGCAGTAAAAAGAATAGGGAGAGAGAATCCTCCTCGACGGTCGCTTGGAGGACGAGCCGGACGGGATCACGCCTGGACGAAGGAGGACGAAGTGGGACGAAGGAGGACGAAGCAGAAGAACGGGAACGGAGCAGCACGCCGTCATCGTCGCGGGATCCACTTCCGAAGGGGGACGAAAATTTGGACTTTATCTCGCGAGAAGCATCCCGGGTGTGGGACAAGCTTCTCTTGAGCTTTGGAGAGGTAGAGAGGAGAAGGAAGGGATGAAAATTTCGTATGGAGGGGGTCTCCTTTTATAGTTGCAAGGAGTGGGGGCAAAATGGACATTACATCTTCAAAATAATAAATAAGGGGTCTTTAGTGACGGATAAAATCGTCGCTAAAGCCCCGATGTCGCCGTCACCGCCGCGCCCACGCGCGCCCGCTCGGCTGCCCGTGCGCATAACGCCTACGCACGTCGCTTGATTTTCAGCCGTCCGATCGCGAGATCGGACGGCTTAAAATCGCTCCTTCACCGCTGCCGCCCGCCCGCCTGCGCGTACGATCGCGCGTTCACGCGAGCGTCCAATTGCGCGTCGGCACTATCGGGCGCGCGCGGCCGTTGGATCGCGATCGTGCGGTCAATTGGAGCGCGCCCGCTCGCCTCAGAAATTGCTTGGCGAGGCTCGAACGCGCGCCAGCGCCTCGCGATAAGGCGCTGGACCGCTGCGCTGCCTCGCCCAAATGGTCGCGCGAATGCTTTTAACACGATGCGTCCACAGCCGTTGGATTGAGATCCAACGGCGGAGAGGGGATGGATGCGCGGTCTTCATAGAGTGTAGGCGGCCGTTTGGGCGGCCGGGATGGTTCCACGTGGCGCCATCTTGGCCGTCCATCTTCTGGAAGTTGTAGATGGTGCCACAGATGTCGGATTGACTCGATTTTTGTGTCGTTGGGATGTGATCGTCGATCCGAATTCATCCGTGTGGTCGGATTTTCCATCTGAAGTGCGGATTTACACCATCCTGTCCCTTGATCTTCTAGGGTTCCCCGGTCTCTATCTGATGCTACGGATGCCTGATTAGGGCGATCTTGGAGTCGTTGTACTCCAATCGTCGCCCTGATCACATCCATACGGTTGGATCTTTGATCCGAGGCCCCGATTAAATGTTTGCCCTGTCCAAGCACATAAAAGGAGACAATTAACCTCCATTTTATTCAAACTACTCTAAATGCAAGATGATGCATGTTATGCAATATTTATATTATGAAATGCAATCCTATGCTTAAGAACATGCATAAATAGACATTTTAAGTAGTGTAAATGTGTTTACATCATACCCCCATGCCTATCTTTTGCTAGTCCCTAGCAAAAACTATATGCTATTTATAAAAGAATTAGGTTAGATTATTTGGACCTGAGTTATTTTCAATCATTAAGAAATTGTCTACTTAAGAACTGAACTTTCAAAGACACAACAGTGCCCGGGTATCAGCCAAAATGCAGACCGCCTCAAGCCTCGCCTTATTCAAAGAAAAATTTCTTTTTCTCTTTTTACTCTTTTCTAATTTTTCTTTTTTTGGATTTTCAAATTTTAGGGTTTAAGAGTGGCTTTCTATGGCCATTCAACTAACCCAAGATTTGATGAGAACCCTAAGTTTTAAGCATCTTATTGTGATTGTGATAGGCTCGTTGACCGGCAATTAGAACGGACTTCGGATTTCTACGCCTCTAGGTGACCTCAAAAAGAATTCTGCCTAAAGGTGTATCTTTACAACCGATAGCTTTCTCCCTACTTTTATTTTTTTTAATGGGGTCAACACAAGGGTGAATCCAGTGTATATCTCCCTGGTTTATTCTACTTCTCCGCTTCTTCCTAAGTGTTTTGGGAATTTTTAGTGCATTTTCTGAGCTGGGTTCTGGACAACCGGTCGATGAGCTATTACCACCGACAACTTGCCAGCCATACTCGTGCGGCGAAGTGTGGCTTATTTCTTTTTGTTCTTTTCTCCTTTTTGATTTTTTTTTTTGTTTTGTTTTTTTTTTTTTAAGTAGGTGGCTTCCCTGGTCTAAGATTTACCTAAAGGTAGCAAAAAGAGAAAGGTCCAGTGACTGGGCTCTGGACGACCTACCTATGGGCTGTTACCCACGATAACTTGCCAGCCATATCACCCTAGAAGGTTCATTAGCTACCCAATTTCCGTTAAAATCGCCAAACAACGAGTCAGTGCAAAGAAAGTGTGTAGATGCTTAAAACTCAAAATTCCCTTAAATCAGAGGGCGGGTTGACAAGTCGTGTACTTATCACCCAAACTTATTTATTCCAATTATAATAAAATTCAGGTTGGCGAGAACTCGAAAAACAAATCCACATTTTAGTGGATACATAGGCTGATTAAGTCCAAAGACCTGAAGGGTCTTTGTGTTCAAACCATAATATAGTATTTCTTAAGATCGAAAATTTTCTTAAACCCAAATTCTCTTTCCTAATTTTGATTTTTTTTTTTATAAAATAAAACAAATCTACGGAGCTGACAAATGAATTCAAAGATAAATATCCACCCCCCATGCCTATCTAATGCAATGTCCTCATTGTATTAAAAAGACATAAAACAGAGTGGAAAAGCGTAGAAAGCACCTGAATTGCGTGGATATCGGGTCCGCTCCGAGATGAAAATGAAAAAGAACTGTATATGTGCTGAGTTTAGTGCCTTCAGCTAGGCACACTATACAAAGAAAAGAAATGAAGAATTCAGAAGTGCAGGTCAAAATTAGAATAAACAGAAGAATCCTTCGACCTGTCAACAGAGGTCCACAGATGTGGACCAGATTGTGGTGCAGACCCATCCCCCATAATCGAGAATATCTTAGGTTCTGGATAAAAATTACCCAAAACCTAAAATCAGAATGCAAGCGGGGTCGGGCCTGCGATTTGTGAGGATGCAACCCAAGGCCAAAATGTCGGGTTACAGAGAATTGAAGCTCAAAAGGATAATCGTTAAATGTGTGCTTGAGTTTGACATCCTCGAAACAAATGTCGTAAGGGTTCTAATTTGATGGTTTCAGCTTAAAAGGAACCCTTCGACTCAATCTTCCATTTCCTCCAAAATTGACTTCCCAAATCAGAATTTCCCAGCTCCTATCCTCCTCATTCGGCATATCAAATTCCATGACCTCTTGTATATTCATCACCCCGTCTGAAATCTCCAAGTCTAGATGATGTGGCAAAATCAAAATTGACTTGGGTCTAATTATCTCAAAATTAGAATCATCAATAAGCTCAACAGGGTGTAACTGATAATCAGGGCATTGAACTGATTCTTCCAGAAAATGCGATTCTGGATCCGTAATGTGTGCCCTAATAAGATCAGTTTCCTCAGTTATTGGGCTACCAAATGATCTATCAGATTCCTCAGGCCCAATCGCTTCACAAAAATCGTGTTCTGAAAACTCGTGTGAGACTTCGCAACTTGAATCTTCACCATCAAAGAAATCAGGATCCGTATCAATGTATGTCCCAAAATCAGTTGTCACTTTGTGTTCCCAGGAGACATACGTTTTCTCGTAACCCGGCTCAGGGATCTCAGGTGAAGAAATCAGATCATCCTTAATTGGTTGCTTTAATTCAATCTGGTCAGCCTCGTAACACATGTTCCCCCCAACAGGTGCCTGAGCGGGTTCTGTCATTGGCTTTCCTGAAGAGGGTTCATCCTGGGAATCATCCCAAGATTGAACCAAAGCAACCACGAACCTCATCCTCAATTTCGCTAATTTCCCAAGTAGAAACTCACCCGGGTTCTTATCATTAACGTCCTGGAGCCAATCCAACAAAGACTTGTTTAAATCATCAATCATTTCAATCAAGGGCTCCAATCTCTCAATGCAAGGTATTGGCTGAACTTCTAAAGATTGTATGATATTTCTCAAGTTAGCCAGAACCTTATCTTGAACCTGATTAACCTGAACCAAATGAGTTGGTTCAGGATTGGGCGGGTTTGACATCAAAGCAGAGGAATTAACGAATTGAGATTCGTTATACCCTTCTTGAAAATAGGTCATTTCAGAATGTTCAAAGGATGGTGATGACCTAAAGGCAGTGAAATCAGAGGATGGGTAAGGATCGGTGTATCCTTCTTGATTGTAGATCGTATTAGGTTGTTCATGAAAGGAGGACGATCTATAATCGATGTAGCTCTGAGAAGGATAGAAATCAGAATCAAAGTGTTCAGGGTTAGACCCTAAACACGGGGGTCCGGAATTGTATCCCCAATCCGAATTATCCCAACTAACTGATGGTCGATTACAATACGAGTTGGGATAATCGTCATGTTGAGGATAATTTACAACAGGAGCGAAAGAGCGGGAATGCGTGAAATATGTGGAAGGATTCATGACACACGGGAGGAAGAAAGGTGCCCTGTAATACAAACAATCAAACCTGTCCTTAAATATGTTAGCCTAAAGACCTACAGACTCTCAAAACCCGTCTTGAGATAAAGGAACGATTTGATCTACTTCCGTATGTTCAATCCAACCAGTTAGAAGGAGGGACTGGGGAGAAGGTTCTTCCTTCGGCTTGCGCCTCCGGTTCCTAGTGTACCCCCCATCCGCGATCGTTTGACTCTGCTCCCCTAGCTAAACATCAGATTGAACAGTAGAAACAGACTAATCGAAAATAATCTCGTTCTGAGTTCTGAAGAGCGAGTCCAATCCTCAAGGCCAACGTCTACTCTATTTTATTTAGGGCTAGGTTTGAATGTGCGTTGGAATGTGATGGGCCCTTTAAATGGGTTGTGCCCTTAATGATTGATTGCTTTGTGTGTACGTGCACAACCAATTATTTTCAAGCAAGATTATTTTTTTTGATGTGGTGAATTTTAAGGTTCTAATCTTTCTTAGTAGCTTTTAGGATTCAACTTTAGGTGTTTTCAATCAAGTTTCATTGGCACACCAGGTTTTGCAAGCACAGGTGAAGATATTTTCCTTTAAAGTTTAAAAAGAATGTGGAGTGCCTGGTAAATCCCCAAGAGTTGAACCTAATTGGCAGCTACTTGATGAGTTGATTTTATTTGAAGTGGTGCAGCCCAAACAACTCAAACAACTAGCCTGATGCACCACTTAATTAGGCACACAAATGATTACCTAATCTGATTTCTACTCAATTATGTGTTTGGATGTGTGTACCGACTCCTAAGATCGGTTTACCGGTTGAGTTAGAAAATCAAATGAGGTTGTGTACCTCTGTGAGATTTTTTTTATTTTTTTCTTTTTTTTTTTTAATGTGGGGGTTGGAGTGAGTATGGATGTCAAACAACAAAACAATCTGACCTTAGAGTTTATAAGAACACCTAGGTTGATTGATGTTTGAATTATTATATGATGAAATGAAATCTAACGGGTGGGAGGTGGGGGATAACTTACAAAACCTTCCACAGCACTTTACTCCGATCTACCGCTTTTGCCTGTCTCAAAAGAGTACCTGCAACTACAATAAGAAAGGAAAAAAAGTGAGGTAAATGATTTGTAAGTTACAAAATGCGAAGAGAAATCAAAGAGCGTTGCCACCCCGGCAACGGCGCCAAAATGTTAAACGATTACGAAGCTACGCTAACGTGTTCGGTTTTGGAAAACCTGTCGTTGTAGTTCGAAAGCGAAGGATTCGTGTTCAACAAATAAAATTTATACCGAAATTAAAATTTCGGGTCGAACACAGGGAGGCGGACGTTTGATTTAAAAACTTCGCATTTCGTTTTTATTTTGTCACGAAGAAATTCAATTTAAACTAACTAACTATCTACAACAAATAAAAGAGAGAGAGGGAGTAAGAGAGAGAGAAAGAATACTATACATGGAAATCAAAATGAGATGTAGAATAGACAAGGAATTTATCATAAAAGAGTTCTTTCGTTACAACTAGAAAACATAAAACAATTACTCTAGAAAGCATTAAAAGAATGGAGGGAGAAATGTCCTCCTCGACGATCGCTCGGAGGACGAATAGACTACTCTAGAAAGCAGTAAATCTATACTAGAAAGCAGTAAAAAGAATAGGGAGAGAGAATCCTCCTCGACGATCGCTTGGAGGACGAGCCGGACGGGACGACGCCTGGACGAAGGAGGATGAAGCGGGACGAAGGAGGACGAAGCAGAAGAACGGGAACGGAGCAGCACGCCGTCGTCGTCACGGGATCCACTTCCGAAGGGGGACGAAAATTTGGACTTTATCTCGCGAGAAGCATCCCGGGTGTGGGACAAGCTTCTCTTGAGCTTTGGAGAGGTAGAGAGGAGAAGGAAGGGATGAAAATTTCGTATGGAGGGGGTCTCCTTTTATAGTTGCAAGGAGTGGGGGCAAAATGGACATTATATCTTCAAAATAATAAATAAGGGGTCTTTAGTGACGGATAAAACTGTCGCTAAAGCCCCGACGTCGCCGTCGCTGCCGCGCCCACGCGCGCCCGCTCGGCTGCCCGCGCGCGTAACGCCTACGCACGTCGCTTGATTTTCAGCCGTCCGATCGCGAGATCGGACGGCTTAAAATCGCGCCTTCACCGCTGCCGCCCACTCGCCTGCGCGTACGATCGCGCGTTCACGCGAGCGTCCAATTGCGCGTCGGCGCTATCGGGCGCGCGCGGCCGTTGGATCGCGATCGTGCGGTCAATTGGAGCGCGCCCGCTCGCCTCAGAAATTGCTTGGCGAGGCTCGAACGCGCGCCAGCGCCTCGCGATAAGGCGCTGGACCGCTGCGCTGCCTCGCCCAAATGGTCGCGCGGATGCTTTTAACACGATGCGTCCACAGCCGTTGGATTGAGATCCAACGGCAGAGAGGGGATGGGTGCGCGGTCTTCATAGAGTGTAGGCGGCCGTTTGGGCGGCCGGGATGGTGCCACGTGGTGCCATCTTGGCCGTCCATCTTCTGGAAGTTGTAGATGGTGCCACAGATGTCGGATTGACTCGATTTTTGTGTCGTTGGGATGCGATCGTCGATCCGAATTCATCCGTGTGGTCGGATTTTCCATCTGAAGTGCGGATTTACACCATCCTAGCCCTTGATCTTCTAGGGTTCCCTGGTCTCTATCTGATGCTACGGATGCCTGATTAGGGCGATCTTGGAGTCGTTGAACTCCAATCGTCGCCCTGATCACATCCATACGGTTGGATCTTTGATCCGAGGCCCCGATTAAATGTTTTCCCTGTCCAAGCACATAAAAGGAGACAATTAACCTCCATTTTATTCAAACTACTCTAAATGCAAGATGATGCATGTTATGCAATATTTATATTATGAAATGCAATCCTATGCTTAAGAACATGCATAAATAGACATTTTAAGTAGTGTAAATGTGTTTAGATCAGAATTAAACGTGCATTTCTTAAGTTGGGTTTTGGATAACCTACCAATGGGTTATTACCTACAATAACTTGCCAGCCATACTCGTGCAGTGAAGTGTGCCTTATTTCTTTTGGTTTCTTTTTTTTTATTTTTCTCCTTTTCTTTTTCATTTTTTTTGCTTTTTTTCTTTTTGGACTTTCTTTTTTTTTTTAAATAGGTGGCTTCCCAGGTCTAAGATTTACCTAAAGGCAGTTGGAAAAGAATGGTCCAATGGCTGGGCTCTGGACAACCTACCTATGGGCTGTTACCCACAATAACTTGCTAGGCATACCACCCTAGAAGGTTCATTAGCTACCCAATTTCCATTAAAATCGTCAAACAACGAGTCAATGCTAATAGTGTGTTGATGCTTAGACTTAAAGTTCCTTCAAATCAGTGGGTGGGTTGATAAGTCGTGAACTTATCACCCCAACTTATTTAATCAAATTGAAATAGAATTTAGGATGGCGAGGACTCGATAAACAAATCCACATTTTAGTAGATACCTAGGCTGATTAAGCCCAAAGACCTGAAGGGTCTTAGTGTTCAAATCCTACCGTAATATATTTTAAGATTGAAAAGTCCTAATGCCGAAGTATTCTTTCCTAATTCAATTTTTTTCAAAAATAAAGAGAAAATAAAAGGAATCTACGGAGCTAACAAGATGATTCAAAAATGGATATCCTCCCCCCATGCCTATCTAATGCAATGTCCTCACTGTATTAAAAGACATGAAACAGAGTGGAATAGAGTAGAAAGCACCTGAATTGCGTGAATAACAGGTCGGTTCTGAGATGAAAAGAACCTATATATGTGTTGAAGTTCATGCCTTCAACTAGGCATACTATACAAATAAAGAAGAAACAGAGAATTCACAGGAGCAGGCTAGAATCAGAATAAAAAGATTCACCTTAGGACCTACCAACAGATGTCCACAGATGTGGACCAGATTGTGATGCAGACCCATACCCCATGGTCGAGTATATCTAAGGTTCTGGATAAAAATTATCCAAAACTTGAAATCAGTATGCAAGCGGGGTCGGGCCTGTGATTTGTAAGGATGCAACCAAAGACCAAAATGTCAGGTTACAGAGAAATCAAGCCAAAAGGATAATCAATGAATGTGTGTTTGGGTTAGACATCCTCTAAAAATATGTCATAAGGGTCTTGGTAGAAGGTTGGGAGTTTTAGATAAATTGGAACCCTTAGACTTGGTTTTCTGCTTCCTCCGGAATCGACTTCCCAAATCAACATTTCCCACTTTCTATCCTTCGCAATCAGGATTTCAAATTTTGGGACCTCCTGCATATTAATCACCTTGTATGAATTTTCCAAGTCTAAAAGATGTGACTGAATCAGAATGGACTTGGGTTTAGTGATTTCAAAATCAAAATCGTCAGTGAACTCAAAGGAGTGTAATTGAGGAATGGGTCATTGAATTAAATCCTTCATGAAATCAGAACCTGAATCCACCATGGGGCTACCCCAACAGGATCAAGTTCCTCAATTTCAGGGCCATCAAATGATTTATTGAATTCCTCAGGCCCAGTTGTCTCACTAAAATCGTGTTCTGTAAACTCATGTGAGACTTCACATAATGATTCTTCACCTTCAGAATCAAGGAAATCTGAATCCACATTAATGTATGTCTCAAAATTATCAATCACTTTCTTATCCATGGAGACATACGTTTTTTCATACCCCAGCTCAGGGATCTCAGGTGAAGAAATCAGTTCATCCTTAATTGGTTGCTTTAGACCAATCTGGTCAATCCCGATCTCGTAACATGTGTCCCCCCCAATAGGTGTCTAAGCAGGTTCTGACATTGTCTCTCCTAAAAAAGGTTCATCCTGGGAATCAGCCCAAGATTGAACTAAAGCAACTACAAATTTCATCCTCAATTTCGATAATTTCCCAAGTAAAAACTCACTCGGGCCTTTATCCTTAACATCTTGGAGCCAATCCAAGAAATACTTGTTCAGATCATCAATCATTTCAATCAGGGGCTCCAATTCTTCACTATAAGGTGTTGACTGAGCTTCTAAAGATTGTATGGTGTTCCTCAAGTTAGCCAACACCTTTTCTTGTACCTAGTTAACCTAAACCACATGGTTTGGTTTAGGGTGGGGTGGGTTTGGGTTCAGTACAGGGGAGTTAACGAATTGAGGATCTTGATATCCTCTCTGATAATAGGTCATTTCAGGTTGTTCATAAGGTGGTGATGACCTAAAGGTAGTGTATTCAGGGGATGGGTAAGGATTAGTGTATCCTTCTTGATTGTAGATCATATTAGGTTGTCCAAATGAGGGCGATGATCTATAATCAGTGTAGCTTGGAGAAGGATAAGAATCATGATCATGGTGTCCAGGGTTAAACCCTAAACACGGAGGTCCAGAACTGTATTCCCAATCAGGATTATCCCAACTAGAAGATGGATGAGAATAAGTAGTAGTAGAAGGGTAGGAGTGGAAGTGCGAATAAGATGTGGAAGGATCCATGATAGAAAAAGAGGAAGAAAGGTGCCTTGTAATACAACCAAGCAAACTTGTCCTTAACTGGGCTAGCCTATAGACCTACAAACTCCCAGAACCCATCTTGAGATAAAGAATCGATTTGATCTACTTCTTTCCTGTCAATCCAACCATTTAGAGGAAGGGCCTGGGGAGAAGGTTCTTCCTTTAGCTTGCGCCTCAGGTTCCTAGTGTACCCCTAGCCGCGATTGTTTGATTCTGCTCCCCTAGCTAGACGTCAGATTGAAAGGTAGAAATAGACTAATCGATAATAATCTCGGTTTGGGCTCCGAAGAGCGAGTCCAATCCATAAGGCCAACGTCTACTCTGTTTTAATTAGGGTTAGGTTTGAATGTGCTTTGGAATGTGATGGGCCCTTTATCTAGGTTGTGCCCTTAATGATTGATTGATATGTGTGTGCGTACACAACCAATGGTTTTCAAGCAAGATTATTTTTTGGATGCAGTAAATTTTAGGGTTTAAATCTTGCTTAGTAGCTTTTAGGATTCAACTTTAGGTGTATTCAATGAAGTTCAGTTGGCAAACCAAGTTTTTGAAAGCATAGGTGAAGATGTTTTCCTTTTAAGCTTAAAAGAATGTGGAGTGCCTTGTAAATCCCTAGAAGTTAAACCTATGTGGTAGCTACTTGATGAATTGATTTTAATCAAAGTGGTGCAGCCTAAACAACTCGAACAATTGGCCTAATGCACCACTTAGGCACACAAATGATTACCTAATCTGATTTCTACTCAATTATGTGTTTGGGTGTGTGTACCGGTTCCAAGGATCAGTTTACCGGTTGAGTTTGAAAATCAGAAGAGGTTGTATACCTCAGTGAGAGATTTTTTTAAAATTTTTCTTTTATATGCGGAGGGTGAGGCAAGTGTAGGTGTCAAACAAACAATCAAAACTAACCTTAGAGTTTATGCAGGCTCCTAGGTTAATTAGAGTTTGTGTTATTAGGTGACGGAATGAAATCTACTGAGTGGGGAGGTGGGGGTAAACTTACAAATCCTTCAACAGCATTTTACTCCAATCTACCGCTTTTGCTTGCCTCGTGAGAGTACCTGCAATCACAATAAAAGAGGACAAAAGTGAGGTAAAAGATAAGTAAGGCGGGAAAACGTGAAAAATCAAAGAGCATCGCCTCCCCGGTAATGACGCCAAAATGTTGAGAGTAGAAAACTACATGATCGAAATTGGATTCTGAAAATCCGTCGTTGTAGTTTGATCAACAGATAAAATTTATACCAAAACTCTAAGAATTTCGAGTCGAACAGAGGGAGATATACGTTTGATTCAAAATCGTGTTTGTTTAATTGTCATAAAGTAGATTAGCTAGTCGAATTGAATCTAAACTATCTACTTAAAGAATAAAGAATAGATGACAGAGAGAATATTACAAATAAAGGCAAAAGAGAGGTAGAATAAACATGGATATCATTATCACAAGCTGATGTTCATTACGATTACAACTGGCCACTACACTAGAAAGTAGGAAATATACACTAGAAAGCAGGAAATCTACGCTAGAAAGCGGTAAAAGAGAAGGTAGAGAGAAGTTATCCTCCTTGACGACTACTTGGAGGACGAGCCGGACAGTGCGACGCCTGGAAGACGGAGGACGGAGCAGGAAGAAGGAGGAAGAAGTGGGAGGAATTAGGGCGAGGCAGGACAACATCGTCATCGCAAGATCCGCTTCCTAGATGGAGTGAGAGGACAACTGTGGGATGCTTCACAAAGGGGAAGAAGGTGGAAAATTTCTAATTTCTACTATAGAGGAGCATCCCGGGTTTGGAACAAGCTCTTAGAGCTTTGGAGTGGGTGAGAGAAGAGAGGAAGGGATGAGAATTTCGTAAGGTAGGGGTTTCCTTTTATAGTTGCAAGGATTGGGGGCAATTTGGTCATTCCATATTCAAAAACATTAAAATCAGGTCTTTAGTGATGGAAAAGGTTTGACCGTGGGCGAGGTGCCCACGCCTCCTCCTCTCCCGCGCCTTAACGCCAACTGCACATCCAAGAAATTTCAACCGTCCGATCACGAGATCGGATGGCTCAGATCACTCCTCACCTACTTCAACTACACACGCCTGCGTGTGCGATTAGGCGTGAGGTAGCGCGTTTGATCGTGCGTGCGCCCGATTTGGTAATCTGGGCCATCCGTAGCTGATCTCGTGGTCGAAATAAAATGCGCCTCTGATTGTGAATCGAACTCGCACCTCGTGCTTGTGCAAGTGCGCTCGACCGCTACGCTACGGCCGGTTCTTCGTCGCGCTACGTTTTAAGTGTGCGTGCTCGTGGCCGTTGGATCAAGATCCAAAGGCATAGATCCGATTGTGAATGCCATGGAGAGAAAGAGAGGGCACATGATTGTTGAGCAGCGGGTGTTGATCTCAGCCGTTGGATCAAGATCCAATGGCGGAGATTGATCGATTCATTGAGAGAAAGGCAGCGACAGTTCCTTGGGCTGATTGGGCAGCTGGGATGGCACCACATGGCGCCATCTTGGCCATCCATCTTCTGTGACTTCCAGAAGGTGACTAGGATGTCAGATTGGATCGATTTTCATGCCGTTAGGTTACAATCGTCGATCCGAACTTATCTATGTGGTTGGATTTGTCATCTAAAGTGCAAATTGACACCATCTTGGCCCTTGATCTCTAGGCTTCCTCTGACTATATTTGATGCCATGGATGTCCGATTAGAGCGATCTTGGAGTCGTTGAACTCCAATCGTCGCCCTAATCAGATCTGTACGGTTGGATTTTCGATCCGAGGCCCCAATTAAAAGTCACCCTATCTCTAGCCATAAAAGGAGACAATTACTATACAATTTGTACAATTTGACCTAAATGCATGATTATGCATGTTATGCACTTTTTACAATGCATGATGCTAATATAACACTAAGAATATGCATTAATAGACATTTTTGGCTATTTAGATGTATGCACATCAGGTGGTTATATGGGTATTTATAGAGTGGTAAGGGGGTAGGGTAGGCGTGTAGGGAAATGGATGGATAGGATGTATTTTTGGTGGTGGTTAGATGATCTAATGGCTAGGGTTAGTTGGAGCCAAGTGAAGGGTTTTGGTGGCTTTTGGGTAGACGGCTAGGATGGGTTGGTTGTAGGATCTATGGCTAGGGTTACTTGGCACCATCCTAGGGGGTGTAATGTAGACACAATTATTGAATATAAAATGCCTATTCATGCATGTTCCTAGGCTTAGATTTACATTTCATGTTATAAATATTGCATAGCATGCATCATTCTGCATTTAGAGTAGTTGTATATATTTTAGGTTAATTAGGTCCTCTTATGGTCAAGAGAGGAGAAGACTTATTTTAGGGCCTCAGATGGATGATCGAACCGTACGGATCTGATCAGAACAACGATTGGAGGCTAACACCTCTGAAATCATCTTAATCGAAGTCCCGTAGCATCATATGAAGTCCAAAGAAGATCAACGACCAGGGGGCAATGTGATATCCATACGGGTTTCAGATGGAATATCCGACTGTACGGATGGATCCGGAGCGACGATCGTAATCCAGCAACATGAAAATCATCTTGATCTAAGCACCATGGCACCCTCTACAACAGAAAGAAGAATGGACGACCCAGATGGTGACATGTTGCACCATCCAGGCCACCCAACACCGACCAGCGGTCCCAGTACTGGCTCCTCTTCATTCGCATCATCAATTCTTAGCCGTTGGATCTTAATCCAACGGCTGAGAAGCCATCCACGTCGCTCTTCAGAGGATCCTCCACACGACCATCTCACGCCGTAGCAAAAGTGGTGGAGAGAAGCACTCCCAAAGGAGGGGTGTAGGTTCGAATCCCGTCAGCCCCCCAATTCCTTAATTAAGTCAGTGGCCAACACAGCACGTGCATGGACACACGCGCACAGCCATCCGCATTGCGCACACGCAATAGCAGCGCAGCGCAAGCGCTAGCGTGCGCACTTGTGTGACACAGCACGTGATAGGCACGCAAGCACAGCACTAGCGGGGCGTGCCAGCGGAGGAGCAGGGATCTTCAGCGATGCGGGACTTTAGTGACGCTTGTAGTTGTCACTAATGACCTGTGCACGCTAGCAAAGGAATTGAAGGTGCAGATTTTCAGCGACAGAAAGGGCAATTCTGTAGCGACGTTTACGAACGTCAGTAATGACCTAGATGCGAATTTGTTCTTCCTCCACTATAAAAGGACCTACCCACCTCCATTCCAAACCATCTCTTCCTTTCTTCACCTCACCACCTCCAAGGCTCTAGAGAGAGCTTGTCCCAAGCCCAGGATGCTCCTCTAGAGTAGAACCAAACATTTTCCCACCTCGCATCCCCCTGCATGGAGCATCATGTGGTTGTCTTCTCACCTCCCTTCAAGAAGAAGATCCTCACCACAACGCCATCCTGCCCTGCCCTCCGTCCTCCGACTCCATCCTCGTTTGTCCTGCTCCTCACCACCTTCCTCCAGGCGATATCAAAGCGAGTCATCCTCCAAGCAACCGTCAAGGGGATTTCTCTCACCTCTTTCTAGCTTTTTCACTTTCGTAGTGTAGTTCTCCTACTTTCGTAGTTGTAACAAATAGTTGTTCATGAATAGATGATTGTTTCTCTCTCTTTCCTTTATATTTTGCAAGTAGATTATCTAGATAAAATTTCATCGACCTAATCTCTTGCTTTCTAAAAAAAATGCCAAAAAAATTATAAAAAATAAAAATAACAGAAATAAATAAATGCGAAATGCGGATTTTTCAAAACCAAACGTTTGCCTCCCCATTTTCGACCCGATACTCACATTTTGAGTTTCGATTATAAATTTTATTTGATAGACGCGTTTTGCAAGCTATGACAACGGGTCCTCTGAACCCTAATTTTAATTCGTGAAACATGCCTTGATTAGGGTGCAAGGGGGGAGTTGATGGATGAAAGGGCACCTAAAAGATGGCACCAAAAATGAAGAGAAGCCTCCATTTTGGCACCACTTAGGAGCATTCTAGAAGGGGGTTACGTGGAGGGTTAGGATGTGTTGAGAGGGTAGGTGTATGGTGGTGATAAGGGGGTTTTTGGAGGGAAAATTGTGGTGCAAACTATGGGTAGTTATAGGGTGGTTGGTGCCACTTTAGGTGGTGTCTTTTGGTGGTTAGTGGGGTGCAAGGATGTGTTATGTGGTTGGCACCAAGGTCGATTAGGAGTAGGTTAGCTAGGTGAACTAAATTTAGGTCATTTTTTTGTGGAGTTAGCTAGGTAGGTTGGAAGGCCATGTTGGTGGAGCTAGGTAGAGCTTAGCTAAGCTAGCTTAGCTAGTAGGGTAGTAGTGGATGAGCTAGGGTTATGAGAAGATGGGCTGAGGAAGAGCTATCTGGAGTTGCACTAGAGCTGGTGACTGCTAAAGAGAACAGTAAGGAGCTACCTTAGTCAGCTTAGCTTGCTAGTTCTTTGCTAGCTGCGAAGCCAAGCTAAAGTAAGCTGGCTTCTGCTAAATTGACCTGAGGTGAGCTGGGTCTGATCTTCCCGGAGATAACCTAGCTAGCTAAAGTAGCTAGCTTAGGTAAAATAGTTTAGCTCAAATACGTTAAGTTGAGTGGGGTCTCTAGGAGCTGGACTTGAGCTAGCCCGAGCTAGTTAAGGTCACCTTCAGCTAACTTTTGTTGAGTGGAGCTGGAAGTAACTGGACTTGAGCTGGCCCGATTGAACGGCCAAGATTTGAAGCATGTGGACGCACGTTAAGGCGAGGGAGGCAAGCGGGCACGTGCGAACCACCCACGTAGGCCACGTTCAGGCCTTTAGTGACGGTTTTATCCATCACTAAAGGTCCTGAATTAATGATTTTCAACATGTAATGACCAAATTGCCCTCACTCATTGCAACTATAAAAGGAGACCCCCTCCATACGAAATTCTCATCCCTTCCTTCTCTTCTCTCCCTCTCCAAAGCTCAAGAGAAGCTTGTCCCACACTCGGGATGCTCTTCAAGAGATAAAGTCAATTTTTTGCCCCCATTTTGGAAGCAACGACGATGATGTGATGCCTCGTTCCCATTCTTCCTGCCTCGACCTCCTTCTTCCCGCTCCATTCTTCGTCATCCAGGCGTCGTCCCGTCCGGGTAGTCCTCCAAGCGATCGTCGAGGGGGATAACTTCTCTCTCCCATTCCTTTTTCCTACTTTCTAGAGTAGAATTTTCTTGCTTTCTAGTGTAATAGTTTTCCTACTTTCTAGTGTAATTTCTCGCTTGCTTAATTATATAAACATTTTGAAGTATCAAGTGAATGTTTTCTCTCTCTCTCTCTTATTCTGATTGTTTATAGTGCTTCATTGTAATTACTCCACTTTTCAACAAAAACACGAAAAAAAATATAATTGCGAATTTAGATCGACGTAGCCTCCCTGAGTTTGACTCAGGATTTCTATTCCGGTATAAATTTTATTTGTTGAATCAAGTTCTTTGCTATTCAAACTACGACAGATTTTCAAAACCAAATTCGATAGCGTAATAACCCGTCACTTCAACAGAGCTGGACTTGAGCTGGCCCGAGCTAGTTAAGGTCACCTTCAGCTGACTTTTGTTGAGTCGAGCTAGAAGTAACTGGACCTGAGCTGAGGTGGACTCCTATCAACTTAGTTGAGCTAGCTAGAGCTCCCAATAAACTAATAAGAGCTAGGATGACCTAGACTCAACTAAGTTGAGCTAGATCTGAGCTGAGTGGAGGTGAGTTGAGCTAAGTTGAGCTACCTTGAGCTACCATCCAACTAAGATGAGCTGAATAGGGCTTGAGGAAGCTAAACCTAACTCATGTGGGCTGATAACCAGTTGAGATGAGTTGGATCCAACTAGGGTTCAGCTGAAATGATCTTCTTCACTTTCTACCTTCTTAAGTGCTAGGGTTTTAAAGGTTTGATCATTTGCTTATCCTTAACACTCAAGTGAATATGTCAAAAATATAAAAAGAATGAAATGCATGCCTAACCTAGATTATGCCTATATGCAACCCGGAAACTCGTTTGCAGAGTTAAAAACCTAAGAGCTAGATTTGTTTTAGGGCAAAAGAATGATGATAAACTGTTGTTTATCACTACCCCTAATTTTTCTTTTAGGAGAAGTTAGGATGGTTCCTTCAACCTAGGTTATAGGTGTTAGAATACGGGTTGGATTTAACATTCTCTTGTACAGCATACACATCCTCATAGGGTGAGGATGGTGAGAAAGAAGAAGAATCAGAGAAACTAGGATCAAAGGCCCTAGTTTGGAACCTGTAGGGTTCCAAGAAGTGCTGGCTCATAGGTTGAGCCATCTCAAGCTGATTTACAAACTCCCTTCCTGTTGGAGCTCGTGAAGAATGGAATCGTGAATTCTGGGATTGAGTTGATCTAGAAGTGTTTCCAGAATTTCTAGCCATCCACTCTTCCATCCTCTTAGCAACCAGGTTCACCTTATCAAGTTTATTACAAATCAATTCTATATCAGATCAATGAGAGTCGTACACCTCATTAGCATTTGATCTAGGTTGTTGGGACCAGTTGAAGGTGTTTATGGAGGCATGATTTATCGAATTCTTGCTCATTTCCTTGAACAAATCATATGCACTGCCTGCATCCTTGTTGAGGAAATTACCTCTACAGGAAGCATCCACGTGATTACAGAGTTGATCTGTCAACCTGTGAAAGAAAATCTACACGAGTTGCCATTTCGACACCTCGTGGTGTGGACACTTCCACAGTGGATCCTAGAATCACTCCCAAGCACCATGAAGTGGTTCCCGCGGCCGCTGGATGAAAGTTATAATTGCCTGTCGCAGAGCATTGGTATGCCCAATAGGGAAGAATTTCTTCAAAAAGGATGATTTAAGATCAGTCTATGTGTCTATCGGCCTCCCAAATGTTCGATATGAATGTACAGCCTTATCCTTGAGAGAGTAGGGGAAAAGCCTCATGATCATCTACTCCCCGTTCACATTTCATGCTTTGATGGTCTAGACCAAAGTGGTCAAGTCGTCCAAATGCTGAAATGGGTCCTCTGAGAAATGCTCATGAAAATGTTTAATCAGGCTTAATACCTAGGGCTTGATTTCTATGTCTCCAGCAAGAATCAGAACATCGGGATGTTCACCATAATTCGAAGGAACATAAAAATTCTTCAAGGGCCGAGCGCCCTGACCATTCACGAGCTGGAACCATTCTTGCAACTGCTACAATAATTCCAGTTGCCTCTGAATCAACTCCTACTGCTTCAGAGGTTGGGGAGGTGGTTGTCGATTAGCCATAAGATCTACTTGGCTAAAACTCAACCTATGCCTCCTTGAATGGTCTAATGTTCCTTCCAATTTGGGGTTCAATGACCTCCTTCTAAGCATACATTGGAAGGAAGTTGGGAGGATAGGAAACATGGAGCCCTGTAGCTCAAAAATACAGGCCTATCCTTAAGTTGGGTAACCTAAGGACCTATGCTCCAAGGTACACTCTAACCACAACACAAATTTTGTGGTCCTTAATCCAAAAGCTGGTTAAGTTGGGCCAACAAAGTAAGGAGAGCATCTCTCGAAGGCCACTAATTATACCAAACCCTTGCCTGCTTAAGTCATTTGACAATCAGGCCCTCCAACTTAGCACCTTTTGAAAAAAGCAGACATCACAAATTCGAGTTATAGTATGGAGATGTGCCCTGAAACGAAATCGATGACTCCTAGGGCCAACGTCTACTTAATTTTAAGTTAAGGCCTAGGATAATAGTGCTTTTGAAATGTGATGGGCCCTTAAAATGGGTTGTGTCCTTAATGATTGATTAAATATGTGTGTGCGTGCACTATCTAGGTTTTCAAGCAAGATTATTAAGGATGAAGTGAATTTTAAGGTTCAAATCTTTCTTAGTAGCTTTTAAGGTTTAAATTTAGGTATGTTCAACCAAGTTTAGAAGACACACCAAGTTTTGAAAGCACTAGTGATGATATGTTTCTTTAAAATTCAAAAAAATGTGGAGTGCCTAGTTTTGATGTAAATTTTAATCCTAAGAGGTAAGCTACTAATGAGTTGATTTTAGATGAAGTGGTACAGCCCAGAAAAGTCAATCAATTAGCCTAATGCACCTCTAATTAAGGCACACAAAAGTGTTTAACCTAGTTTGATTTCTAGGTTATGTGCCTAGAGTAGGTGTATCGAATGTGTATGTTTAATAAATCCCACAATTAGATCGAAATTTTCTTTTTAAAATATATATGTCCGGAGGGTTGAGGTGGAGTGAGGTGACAAACAAACAACACAATCTAACCTAGGGCTTAAAAGAGCATCTAGGTTAATTGGGGTTTGAGTTATTAATGTGGTGAAGAGAACTCTAGTGGTTAGGAAAGAAGGGGTACACTTACAATGCCTTCAACTTCACTTTACTTCGATCTATTCTGCTTTGGCTCACCTTGAGGAGATACCTGCAAACACAGACATAATGGAGAAGAGGGAGCTAAAAATGTTAAGTAAATGCGGGAAAGTGTGGAAAAAAAAATCGAAACTTTAGAATGGTGAATCCCTAGCAACGGTGCAACGGTGCCAAAATGATAAATGAAAAATTCGTGCAAGAAAAGCGATTTAGAATCATTGCATTGCAAAAAATCTGCTATCAAATAATTTAATCGAAACTTTGGTGAATCCCAGGTCGAACACGGAGACTACGTTCGATTTTCGAAATCCATGTTGGCTTTTTTTTGTGTTTTGTTCTTTTCTATCTAAGAAATCGGATCATAATATTTCTAACTACTCTATTCTATTCTACTTACAGAAAAATAAACAGAGAGAGAGAAATTACTTCTATATAAATCTAATCAAATGTTTATTACAAACTATTTGCTACAAAACTACTATAGGAAATTGAATTCTAAACTAGAAAGCAATAAAGAGATAGGGGAAGAGATGTTATCCTCCTCGACGGTTGCTTGGAGGATGAGTCGGTTGAACGACACTTGGAAGACAAGGAATGGAGATGGAGGAAGGAGGACAAAGCTAGATGAATCGGGGATGAGGTAGGATGTTGTCATTACAAGATTCGCTTCTAGAATGGGGACGAAAGGACAGCTGGCGGGAGCTTCATGAATGGGATGAGATGCACGAATTACAAAATTTTTATTTTTACTCTATTAGAGCAACTCATAGCTTGGGAGTGCTAAATTGAGCTTTAGAACACTTGTTCTTAGCTCTTAGGAGAGGTGAGAAGAGAAGGAAGGGATGAAGATAAAGGAAGGGGTGTAGGGGTCCTTTTATAGTGAAAATTAGGGGTAAAATGGTCATTTTAAGGCCCTCATTCATTCATCTTAGTGAGGATTAATTAGGACCATCTGATCTTGATCTGATGGCTCTGATTCACCCTCCATCAGGCGCTCAGCACCCACCTAACTGTTAAGCCGCCTACTTGCGACATGCGGCACCACAAAAGGCATGGATCGCCCATCCAACAACCACAAACAATCTCCGCACGCGTGCAACACACTCTCAACCTGAGTTATCCACATAACATTCGATCCCGATCCAACGGCTGCAATCAGTCTTCATCACACGTGATTCCTCGCCAGATCGTGCGTGTACAGCTTCGCCTTCATCCAGTGAGCCGCGTGGCCACGCTCAGAGCTTCTTGATGACGATCTAACGGTGCAATTGAATGCACACCCTTGCACTGTGAATTTGAGAAGCGCGTGAGGTTTCGAACCTGCAACTCTCTCGCTCGATAGAGCACTCATCCACTAAGCTGTCGATGTGGATTGTCGTGCTTTTGGATTTCCCCTCACGCGCTCTCCACCATTGGATGATGATCCAACGGTTAAGATTAAATGTCGAGGACCCCTTTAGGAAATGTGTAGGCATGGCGAGGAGCGACCTTAGCCATTGGATGACGATCTAACGGCTGGGAGTCGATGGCATTGATGGAGGCGACGTGGCATGCCCGCGGCCATTGGATCATCATCCAATGGTGGAGATGAGGTGTTGTGAGGGTGCGGGCATTGTAAGGGGCAGCGGTGGGTAGCTCAGATGATGCCACGTGGCATCATCACAGCTGTTCATATTATTTTCTTCATAGGTGACACTACGGATGTCGGATTGGGTTGATTTTCACGCCGTTGGGCTGCGATCATTGACCAAAACCCATCCTTGTGGTTGCATTTGTCATCTAAGGTCCAGAAAGTTGTCGTCTTATATCCTAACCATTAAAATAGGAAAATTAATATACAATTTATACAAATTAATCTAAATGCTTGATGATGCATGTTATGCAATATTTATAATGCTGGATTCTTCTATGAGCCTGGGAACATGCATAAAAAGACATTTTATCATGAATAAATGTAGATTTATCAACACATGAATGAGCCTTAGATGAATAATCCAACCGTATGGATGAGATCAGGACAAGAATTGGAGACCAATGCCTCTAAAATCGCCCTAATCGGACTCTCATAGAATCCTCTACAAGCAAAAGATGCTTGATGGCCCAGGTGGCACCATGTGGCACCACCAGATCTCACCTCAGCTGCCCACTGGTGCAAATCCATCTCACAAATGCATCCAACCGTTGGATTGCCATCCAACGACTAAGCCCTTACAACGTCGCCTCTAGCACTGGTCTTCACATCTTTAAAGGGGCGTGATCTTGCACACTCTTGACCGTTGGATCAAGAATGGACGACTAAGATTGTGCCCCTCGTTCCCCATCTCAGCAGTCATGAGTGCCTCTCTCAAACCCATGACGTGGGTTCGAGGCGCAATTTGCTGCCCCCCTCTTAGTGCGATCTTGGATTGATTGCAGTCACCCAATCTTGAGCGGATGATAGTGATCTTGCCACGTCGCCCTTGCATCAGCGAAGCGCACGCTACTTCTCATTCAATGATTGCGTATCCTCAGTTGTCGGATAAAGATTGGATGATCTGCGCTCCCCCTCATGCGATAAGCGAGCACGCACTCGAAGACAACGCCCAACCTTGTATGCGTAAACAAACATGGACACCTTCCCATCTAAGTCTAGCGTGTAATCCGCGTGCCCAATCTTCACTTGCATATGTTGTGCACATGAATTGCTCATGCTCTACACACGAGTGGCTGATAAGTCCATTTTAATGGACTATTGTTACGCCTAAGTATTTCAATTCTAACATAGTATGTTTGTTAATAATCACATTAGGTCATTAAATAAGTGCATGCATCATTACTTGAGTTTACATCAATTTTATCGCATTCTATAACTTGGTATGTAATTATTTTATGTTTTGTTGTTGTAGGAATAATGTTGGAAAAAAACAGGGGGGAAATTTAGGGGTGAAATAAATTTCCCCCAACAACTGCCTCAACTTCACCTCACGCAACCTTCGGCCAGCCTCAACACCCCCCAACAGCCGCTGGCCAAAATTAGTAAGGGATTTGAAAATCCCTTAACTCGCGCTGGGAGAGGAGATAAAAGAGGAGGCTTGGCAAAGGAGAGGGGGCTGGCTTCTTCTTCCCCCACTGAGGGGATATCCCTTCTTCTCCACCTTCCCCACTGTGGAGAGAGCATGCACTGTGGAGAAGGTGTGCATGGTGAATCTAGCCATGCCCTTGCACTGCCCACTGCCGAACCCATGCCAGCCTGCCCTCACTGCGCCTGCAACTTCCACCGCCTGTCCACCACATACGCGTGCCCTCACAACCACGCCAGCGCCTTCACCAAGCGTGACTCATCTTGCTCCACCCATTAGCGCTCGCAGCCTGCAAGTGTGCCCTGCAAATGCGTAGCAGCAGCCAAGTGACTGCAAACGCCACAACCGCACCTTGCAGGCGTTGCACCTAGGCCCACTACCCACAAGCGCCGCATCATTACCCTTCACCGCTACTGCCTTGCGTGCCCTGCAGACACTGCACCCAGACTCACTGTGCTGCAAGCACGCCAGCCTGCACCGACCTTGCCAGCGCCCACAGACACCGCACCAAGCAACCGCAGGTGCCACACCATCGCCCTTCTCTACCTGCCCGCACCCGCACTGCCTATAGGAGTCGCACCCAGCACCCGCGCTACTACTACATGTGCGCCCTTCCAGCCTGTACCACACCATGCCATCGCCCTCCACCGCCTGCCTTGTGCGCCCTGCAGGCACTGTGCCCTCATTAACCCACGCCCTTACGTGCCCTCCCGCACCTGCCACCATTGCTCGCAAGCAGTAGCCAAGTGATTGCAGGCAACGCAGCCGCTGCAGGCAGACCACACCCGCAAGCTGCAGCTGTGCGCACCCTAACATGCCCTTGCGTGCGCGCCAACGCACAACCGCGTGGGCTGCAGCAGCTGCACCACCCTCTCTAAGCTTGGTGCTTCTCCTCCAACAGAGTCAACAGATCGGCGGCTCTTCTACACCGTCCAGCTGCCACATCACCATCATCGCGAAGCATGCGTCGAGGCGCACCACCCCGTCGACTCTCGCCACCAACGGTGCATGGCCGTCCACGCGAGGAAGAGAGAGGAGAAATCCTCTATTTTCTCCTCAATTAATATTTACATTTAATTCCATTTCCATTTAGATATTCATATTTTATTCAGGCCACATTGCATTGATACACTTATGCTTTCTTGAAATTACTTCACTTGTGTTATGTGCATCATTTAACTTTAAATTTCAAATCAGATTTGCATGCAAGTTAAATTTACATGATATGCCATTACACATGCATCATATAAATATTTTTGGAGCTTAATTCCTGACATGAAAATTGCATAAATACCCTTGAACTTTTAAGGAAATTGCAAGCTCCATTTAAAATAGCATATTCCTCGCATTAAAGTCGCGAAAGTGTCTGCAAACAGTATATTCCTCTACTCATGAATTTATTGGTCTATTCCTCCCTGTGGCTGCGACATCTTTATTGTGGTTAAATTTGATATTTAGTTTTGATTGAGAGATTTTCCACCACATAAAACACAACGACATATCATTCTATTGCTATGATAAATAAGCGAAAATCTCGACGTCAAATGGTGCCGTTGTCGGGGAGGCAGCAAACACAATAGATTCACTTCATTATTTTTGAATATTCTGAGTTGTGTAGTTATCTGATCATTTTTTTTATTATGCGAGGAATCTGATGGGGTGACAGGTGCAGCAGAGCGACGACATTGACCTTGAACGATGCATACGACGGCGATGATCTTTTTGGTGGACCTTGACGCCACCTGGAGGCCAGCAACAGGAGTACATGGGCCTTGATCCTATGCACATAGGCTTACGGAGGAGCCTGTTCTTGATTTAGTTAGTAGATCTTAGTTTTGATTTTGTTTAGATAGACATTAGAACTTAATTTCTGTTGTTTGGACCCTTGTCAGGTATTTTTGGGAGCGTGTTCCCAGTGTTTCTTTATTTCTTATTGCTCTTGTATGTAGGAGCATATTTTCGGGAACGTGTTCCCATTTATTTAGATTATAGGACTATTTGAATTGTTTGAACTGCATGTTTGTTAGTTAGTTAGATTAGGTATGTTTGCTTATTATTATTAAAAAAAAAATTTTTGAACTGCTTGCTAGAAGCTGCATATCTATAGATGACCATCTAGGACTGAATGAGCAGCATCTAGTTTATTTTTACTGTATTGCACGAACAAAGTTGGAGTAAGGTATGTCTTCTCTTGAGCATCAATTACCTATCATGCATCTGCATTGAACCTAAATCTAAGACCACTAAAGTGCTTGAATCAAATTAATTCGGTGGTCACTTTAAAAATTGGGACTGCTAAGAGGTTGGACCTTAAAATCTTGTGACTTAAAATTGTGTGCAAAAGGATCTTGTTTGAGAAATTTCAAAACTCAAAACATGATCGTATATTTGCACACCTGAGACACTGTGCACCTCACACATAAGGTCACTAGATAAATTTCTACCTCTCCTCTTTTGCACCACAAGGGAAGTTAGTTGGAAATCAACAAGCCTATCCACCAAGTTACTTCGGTTCCTCGTGTGTGGGCTCGATTCGAGACTTCCATCCCTTGCGAGTAGGTTATAGGCACCAGTGAAGGTTGGCTTAGGAAGCGTAATTTGTGCAAAACTTGTTTGGCCACCAACTGAACATTTAATTCTAAGACCTACAATCTACTAAAAATAGATCCCACTGAATTTGCATTTGCTTTGACAGCATTAGAACTCTCTAGGAAGTTTCTGCTTGTGTTCTGAATTCTTCTAAATCTTAAGAGAGTTAAAACTGTTTGCTTAAAGAAATGGATCACCCTTATTCCTATCATTTAGATTATCAGAGTCAATACTTCCAATCTTTTAACCAGGATCCCATGCCCCGAGCATATCCATCCTTTGATGGGTACATTGACAATTCATGGGATCATTTTTATTCTTATCTTGGGAGTACTGGCCCGATAACTCCCACTTTTGAGCAGAGCCTAGGAGGAGGATTTTCCAACCCTGGAATCCCTACTTCTATGCAAACACCCAACCCTCCCACTCTTCATGATTTTCCGTATCGACGTTGGACCGATACCCCTAAGCAACCAGAGCCTGAAATTGACTATCCTCCCTAACCTGATAATAGTAGCCTCTCCTCTTTTTTGATAGAAATGCAAAAACAACAAAATTAAATGATGGAATCCATGGGAGAGATGTTGAGGAATAGTCAATAGTTAAATGAAGAAATAAGACAGCTTAGCTACACGCTTGCTAGTAATTCTAATCCCTACCCATACGACCATGATCATGAAAATAATTATGAGGAAACCAATGACAATAGGGATCCAGTTTTATGTAGCTATCACTTAGACTCTCCCAATGAGACACGGCCACTAGAGGAGAATGATCATAGTGATTATCCACCCGAGCTATATTGGAGCCAAAAGCAAGGGAAGATGGCACCTCTTGAGGACCTTGACCCCAATGATAGTATTCTCCTTACTCCTACCAACTCGGGTCAAGATTGTATTGTTCCTATCACTTCCCCTATTGATTATTTAGGGGAATCCCATTCTACCCTTAGTGAGCCTACTCCTGACCCTCCACTTAGGAAATCAACACCTACCATTCAGCATCCTAAGGATTTAAATGCACCCAATGAAGGTGACTCTAAGGGAATGGAGGATGAATTAGATCAATTTTTGTCTCAGGGATATGAAGAGTCTATTTCAGAGGACGAGGATGCCCCAATAGAGGAACATGGACTGAAAATCTGGAGTGAATCACAGGAGAATTATTTATTATTTGAGGATTTACCTCCAAAAGATATAAATAATATCATGAAATCCAAATTCCTCCCTTCTTTTGAGAGTCATCCTCCATCAAAACAGGAGTTGATATTAGAGGAGGACAAACAAAATAGTAAAAAGCCTATAGGAGACTCTCAGGGACAAAACACGTCAATTGAGGATTTATACCTCGAGAAGAATAACGAATTCAAAGATATAAGCTTGCTCCAAAATATTAAAACTGATCTGCCTTTAGGACTAATTAAGGGTACTGATCCAACTCATGTCTTCACTAATGAATCACATATACATCCCGACAAAAATTTGAGTGAACCAAACGAATCCGGGGATAAGCTTAATGATAATGATTCTAATATTTTGACCCTACTATCAAAGAGTTGTAATTTGGAGTCTACCCTTGATTCAAATATGACTCTGATAATTAATGCTAGGCAGGGTAACGTGAAATTGTTTACAACTGTTAGGGAGTATACACAATTTGAATCATTGTTGGAATTAGACCTGACTAAGCCCTCATTGGACTTAACCATTACCTTCCAACACTACAAACAACTCTTATACTCCCTAACCGATCCTTGGCTCGGATCTCTACTCATGTACATTCTTTCTGGAGAACATATCAGGCCAGTACATCCTCAGGTAGAATGGCGAGTGTGGATTAATGCTTGTACTTTTAGTCTTGCCATTCAAGGGTTTTAAATATTAATGTTTATATCTTTTAAAACTCATCCTGCTCTAGAGGATCCTTGTTATCCTCCACCTATTCCATTTCAGGAGGTCCCTTTTCATATTCCTTTTGTTATTCCTAGACCTCCCCAAGTAGTCAACGAGGTTTTCTGCTTTCATATCTTCTAACGAGAATTTGGGATTACGTTGCATCATCAGCTCACCAACATCTGTGGCTACCTGTTTTCTAGGCCCGAGCTGTTACACATATTTTTAGGGCCTAAATTTTTCTGTCTGGAACCAGACTTACAGGTTCCTTATAAGTCTGGCTGCTGACAAAAAAATGCAACGCTTGTTGGGAGGCAACCCAGCAATCTGAATAACACCGTTGTCAGGTGATCTGTTGAATGTTCGAGTTGCTACGCTAATGTGTTTGGTTTTAAAAACCTGTCGTTGTAGTTTGAAAGCGAAGAACTCGTGTTCAACAAATAAAATTTATACCGAAATGGAAATCCTAGGTCGAACACAGGGAGGTGGACATTTGATTTAAAAACACGCATTTATTTTATTTGTCACGAAGTAATTTAATTATTTAGAACTATCTAACTATTTACAATAAATATAAGAGAGAGAGAATATTACAAACAAAAACCAAAAAGAGATGTAGAATAAATAAGGAATTCATTATCAGAAGATTGTTCATTACACTAAACATTACGACTAGAAAGCGGGAAAATGATTACACTAGAAAACAGTAAATCTATTCTAGAAAGCAGTAAATCTACTCTAGAAAGCAGTAAAAAGAATGGGGAGAGAGATATCCTCCTCGACGGTCACTTGGAGGATGAGCCGGACGGGATAACGCCTGGATGAAGGAGCACGGAGCAGGATGAAGGAGGATGAAGTGGGAAGAATGGGAACGGGGTAGTGTAATTCCCTACTTGAAGGGGGTGAGATTAGCGTGACGTAAAGAATGTGAAATTGAAATATAAATAATCTCACAAATAAGCAATCACACGAGTACACAATTATTTTTAGGTGAAAGTCTAAATCGGGTGAAAACCACCACCTAACCCTCTCGAGTTAGGATTTTCCGATCAACCAAGTTGATCAAAATCCACTAAATCGAATCACTTTAAACGAGGGTGATTCAACCTCAATACAACCACGCTACTTAAACGAGGGTAGCGTACCTCAACCCCTTCTCTCCATGAGAAGGATTTTGTCTCGCGAAGGAGACGGGAATTCGCAAAGCAAATACCCAACCAAATAACAAAGATAAAATAAACAAGTAATCCTATAGAGCCAACAAAGTAATTATAAACCTAGCTTCTATAGGAATTAAGAAACTCCCCTTTGCAAGGAGTGCGTCGAGTTGATGACGCAGTGCGTGAGCCACGCGACGGCGCTACGTCGCTCTCATGAACTACGGCGGGAGAGCGGGTGCGCAAAGCTTAATGCTCTCAAGAGAATGGAGCTTGAGCTTGGAGAGCAAGAGCTATCTAGGACACAAGAGAGTGTGAAAGTGTGTAGCCAAGTGTGTCTTGTGTATCTAGGTGTGTGTTTATGTTGCAAAGGTTCCCCTCTATTTATAGAGGCCTTAGGAAGGCTTTGGAAGGCTTAGGAAAGGTTCTATAGCCGTTGGGAACAAAGCCCAAGAGAATCAACCCGAAATCAGGAACAATCATTGTTCTGACAGGCTTATCAGACATCTAATTCTGGCATCAGACGTCTGGAAGTTCACTTTAAGACTTCTAATTCCAAGGTCAGACGTCTGATTTTGGGCAGGTCTCTTCCTGACTTGGATCAGATCTAAACAGGGTTTTTGTGCAAGTCCATCAGACGACATATAGGACGTCTGGCACTATGTCTGGACGTCTGGAAACCTACTTTTACTGTGGGAATTGATTCTCCAAACGTTGCAACGGCTAGAAAATCTCTGAGAAGAGATTTTGGGTCAGCCGAGGCAAAACGGTCAATTATCAGACGTCTGGTAAGTCCTATGGACGTCTGATAAGGCTCTAACGGTCACATTCTTGAGTGTTTGCTAAGCCAGCCAACGGTCCACTAATTGGACTTCTGGCAAATCCATCAGACGTCTCCTAAGACGTCTGGTCTAAGGTCTGGACGTCTGATTTCATCAGACAGAAATAACTATGTCCAGCCTAATAGTTATCAGACGTCTGAAACAACAGTCAGACGTCTTAAAATGCTTTATCAGACGTATGATTTGGGAATTAGACGTCTGGAAACTCTGTTTGAACCCTATATTGGTTTTCTAAGTATTCTACAGAAAACCTAAGTATCTTAGGGTTGTGCAGGTGTTCCTAGGACTACTGTTAGGGTACTTTGAGGCTCTTTAACATAATTTTCTAAGGAAATAAAGAGCAACAAAAGAAACGAAAAATACAACAAGTACAAAAGAAGGAAATCTATCCTATTCTTCATTTCCTTCCATCTTCAATCTATCGCTCCTCGTGAATCTCTTCTGCTCTCCATCGAGCTCCTCCAATCCGTCTAGGATGCGAGCTCGAACTCCGTCTAATCACGTATCCATTTGCGATTGACCTGAAATCTAGGACTCAAAGTGCAAATATTAAATGACACGTGTTTTGTTATCATCAAAACAAATGATCGTGGTGCTCTAGCACCAACAGGTAGCACATCATCATCGTCGCTTCCGAAAGGGGGACGAAAAATTGACTTTATCTCGCGAGAAGCATCCCGGGTGGGACAAGCTTCTCTTGAGCTTTGGAGAGGGAGAGAAGAGAAGGAAGGGATGAGAATTTCGTGTGGAGGGGGTCTCCTTTTATAGTAGTAAGGAGTGAGGGCAATTTGGTTATTTAATTTGAAAATCATTAAATCAGGGGTCTTTAGTGACGGATAAAACCGTCGCTAAAGCCCCATCGTGGGCGTAGTAGGGTGCTGCTCTCGTGCGGCCGCTCCTCTCCTCATGCGTAACGCACGTATACGTTCTACCGATCTTAGCGATCGGATGGCTTATCTCGTGCCTCCGCCCACTCGTCAGTGCGTGCCCACCCGCATGCGATCTCGCGTGAGGCGCGGCGTGCGATATGGCGTGAGCACTATTGCACATGCATGACCGCTCAATCACGATCGAGCGATCAATCGTGCCCGCTCACCGCGCCCCAGTAGCCGCTCGCTGCGATTTGAACGTGCACTGCTCGCTTGCGTAAGCGCGTTCACCCACTTCGCTATGAAGGAGAGATGGTCGCGCAGATGTTTTGAGGTGCGACTGCCCACAGCCGTTTGATCATGATCGTGCGATCCAAATCTAACGTGTGATGGTCTTCAAGATCAGCAGGGCCGGTTTGGGCGGTCGAGATGGTGCCACGTGGCACCATCTTGGTCGTCCATCTTCTGGATTATGTGGATGGTGCCACGGTTGTCGGATTGAGTCAATTTTTGCGCCGTTAGGCTACGATCGTAGATCTGAATCCATCCGTGCGATCGGATTTATCATTTGAAGTGTGGATTCACACCATCTTGACCCTTGTTCTTCTAGGGTTCCCTGATCTCTATCTGATGCTACAGATGTCTGATTAGGGCGATCTTGGAGTCGTTGAACTCCAATCATCGTCCTGATCACATCTGTATAGTTGAATCCTTGATCCGAGGCCCCGATAAAAAGTTTGCCTTGTCCATGAACATAAAAGGAGACAATTAACCTCCATTTTATTCAAACTAATCTAAATGCAAGATGATGCATGTTATGTAATATTTATAGTATGCAATGCAATCCTATGCTTAAGAACATGCATAAATAGACATCTTAAGTAGTGTAAACATGTTTACATCATACCCCCATGCCTTTCTTTTGCTAGTCCCTAGCAAAAACTATATGCTATTTATAAAAGAATCAGGTTGGATTATTTGGGCTTGAGCTATTTTCAATCATTAAGAAAATGTCTACTTAGGATCTGAACTTTCAAAGACACAACAGTGCCAGAGTATCTGCAAAAATGCAGACCACCTCAAGCCCTCTCCTTATTCAAAGAAAATTTTCCTTTTCTCTTTTTCCTCTTTTCTAATTTTTTGGATTTTCAAGTTTTAGGGTTCAAGAGTGGCTTTCTATGGCCATTCAACTCACCCAAGATTTGATGAGAACCCTAAGTTCTAAGCATCTTATTGTGAATGTGATAGACTCGTTGATCGGCAGTTAAAACGAACTTTGGATTTCTACGCCTCTAGGTGACCTAAAAAAGAGAATTCTGCCTAAAGGTGTATCTTTACAACTGGTAGCTTTCTCCCTACTTTTATTTTTTACGGGGTCAACACAAGGGTGAATCCAGTGTATATCTCCCCAATTTATTCTACTTCTTCGCTTCTTCTTAAGTGTTTTGGGAATTTTCAGTGTATTTATTGAGCTGGGTTCTGGACAACCAGTCGATGAGCTGTTACCACCGACAACTTGCCAGCCATACTTGTGCGACAAAGTGTGGCTTATTTTTTTCTTTTCTTTTCTCCTTTTCTTTTTGATTTTTTTTTTTTAAGTAGGTGGCTTCCTTGGTCTAAGATTTACCTAAAGGCAGCAAAAAGAGAATGGTCCAGTGACTGGGCTCTAGACAACCTACCTATAGGCTATTACCCACGATAACTTGTCAGCCATATACCCTAGAAGGTTCATTAGCTACCCAATTTCCGTTAAAATCGTCGAACAACGAGTCAGTGCAAAGAAAGTGTATAGATGCTACAAACTCAAAGTTCCCTTAAATCAGAGGGCGGGATGATAAGTCGTGTACTTATCACCCAAACTTATTTACTCCAATTAAAATAGAATTCAGGTTGGCGAGGACTCGAAAAATAAGTCCACATTTTAATGGATACACGGGCTGATTAAGTCTGATGACCTAAAGGGTCTTTGTGTTCAAATCATAATGTAGTATTTCCTAAGATTGAAAATTTTCTTAAACCTAAGTTCTCTTTCCTAATTCCACAAATTTTTTTTCTAATAAAAGAAAATAAAACAAATCTACGGAGCTGACGAATAAATTCAGAGATGAATATCCACCCCCCCATGCATATCCAATGCAATGTCCTCATTGTATTAAAAAGATATAAAACAGAGTGGAATAGCATAGAAAGCACCTGAATTGCGTGAATGTCAGGTCCACTCCGAGATGAAAACTAAAAAGAACTGTATACATGTTGAATTTAGTACCTTCAACTAGGCACACTATACAAAGAAGAGAATTAAAGAATTCACAGGTGCAGGTCAGAATCAGAATAAACATAAGAAACCTCTGACCTGTCAGCAGATGTCCACAAATGTGGACCAGATTGTGGTGCAAACCCATACCCCATAATCGAGAATATCTTAGGTTCTGGATAAAAATTACCCAAAAGCTAGAATTAGTATGCAAGCAGGGTCGAGCCTGCAATTTATGAGGATGCAACCCAAGACCAAAGAGTCGAGTTACAGAGAATTCAAACTCAAAAGGATAATCATTGAATGTATGCTTAGGTTGGACATCCTCAGAATAGATGTTGTAAGGGTCCTGGTTTGATGGTTTCAGCTTAATAAGAACCCTTCGACTCAGTCTTCCACTTCCTCCAGAACTTGCTTCCCAAATCAAAATTTCCCAACTCCTATCCTCCTCATTCAGAATGTCAAAATCCGGGACCTCATGCATATTAATCACCCTGTCTGAAATTTCCAAGTCTAAAAGATGTGGTTGAATCAGAATTGACTTGTGTCTAGTTATCTCAAAAACAGAATCATCGATAAGCTCAACGGGGTGTAACTGACAATCAGGCATTGAATTGAATCCTCCAAAAAATGTGATTCTGGATCCGTAATGTGAGCCCCAATAAGATCAGTTTCCTCAATTATTGGGCTATCAAATGATCTATCAGATTCCTCAGGCCCAATCGTCTCACAGAAATCGTGTTCTGTAAACTCGCGTGAGACTTCGCAACTTGAATCTTCACCATCAAAGAAATCAAGATCCATATCAATGTATGTCCCAAAATCATCTGTCACTTTCTGATCCATGGAGACATACGTTTCCTCGTACCCTGGCTCAGGGATCTTAGGTGAAGAAATCATATCTTCCTTAATTGGTTGCTCTAATTCAATCTAGTCAGCCTTGTAACACGTGTCCCCCCCAGCAGGTGCCTGAGCGAGTTCTGACATTAGCTCTTCTAAAGAGGGTTCATCCTGGGAATCATCCCACGACTGAACTAAAGCAACCACAAATCTCATCCTCAATTTTGCTAACTTCCCAAGTAGAAACTCACCCGAGTTCTTGTCCCTAACATCCTGGAGCCAATCCAACAAATACTTATACAAATCATCAATCATTTCAACCAGAGGCTCCAATCTTTCAATGGAAGGTATTGGCTGAACTTCTAAAGATTGTATGATATTCCTCAAGTTAGCCAGAACCTTATCTTGAACCTGGTTACCCTGAACCAAATGAGTTGGTTCAGGGTTGGGCGGGTTTGGGATCAATGCAGGGGAATTAACGAATTGAGATTCGTTATACCCTTCCTGATAATAGGTATTTCAGATTGTTCAAAACGTAGTGATGACCTAAAGGCAGTGTAATCAGAGGATGGGTAAGGATCAGTGTATCCTTCTTGATTGTAGATCTTATTAGGTTATTCATGAAAAGGTGGCAATCTATAATCGATGTGGTTTTGAGAAGGATAAAAATCACAACCAAAGTGTTCAGGGTTAAACCCTAAACACAGAGTTCTGAAACTGTATCCCCAATCCGAGTAATCCCAACTAACTAATGGTTGATTACAGTACGAGTCGGGATAATCGTCATGTTGAGGATAATTCAAAATAGGAGGGAAAGAGCGGGAATGCGTGTAATATGTGGAAGAATTCATGAGAGACGGGAGGAAGAAAAGCACCCTATAATACAAGCAATCAAACATGTCCTTAAGTGGGCTAGCCTAAAGACCTACGGACTCCCACAACCTGTCTTGAGATAAAGGAACGATTTGATCTACTTCTGTCTGTTCAATCCAACCAATTAGAAGGAGGGACTGGGGAGAAGGTTCTTCCTTCGACTTGTGCCTTCGGTTCCTAGTGTACCCCCCAGCCGCGATCGCTTGATTCTGCTCCCCTACCTAGACATTAGATTGAATAGTAGAAACAGACTAATCAAAAATAATCTCGTTCTGGGCTCTGAAGAGCGAGTCGAATCCTTAAGGCCAACGTTTACTCTATTTTATTTAGGGCTTGGTTTGAATGTGCTTTGGAATGTGATGGGCCCTTTATCTGGGTTGTGCCCTTAATGATTGATTGATTTGTGTGTACGTGCACAACCAGTGATTTTCAAGCAATATTATTTTTGATGTGGTGGATTTTAGGATTCAAATCTTGCTTAGTAGCTTTTAAGATTCAACTTTAGGTGTTTTCAAACAAGTTTTGTTGGCACACCAGGTTTTGAAAGCACAGGTGAAGATGTTTTCCTTTAAAACTTAAAGGAATGTGGAGTGCCTGGTAAATCCTTAAGAGTTGAACCTAATAGGCAGCTACTTGATGATTTAATTTTAATTGAAGTGGTGCAGCTCAATCAACTCAAACAATTGGCCTGTTGCACCACTTAATTAGGCACACAAATGATTACCTAATCTGATTTCTACTCAATTATGTGTTTGAATGTGTGTACCGGCTCCAAAGATCGGTTTACGGGTTGAGTTTGAAAATCAGATGAGGTTGTGTACCTCTGTGAGATTTTTTTTTTCTTTTTAAATGTGGAGGTTGGGGCTGGTGTGGGTGTCAAACAACAAACAATCTAACCTTAGAGTTTATAAGAACACCTAGGTTGATTGATGTTTGTGTTATTATGTGGTGAAATGAAATCTAATGGGTGGGAGGTGGGGGATAACTTACAGAACCTTCCACAGCACTTTACTCCATTCTACTACATTTGCTCGTCTCAAAAGAGTACCTGCAATCACAATAAGAAAGGAGAGAAGTGAGGTAAATGATTCGTAAGTTGTAAAATGCGAAGAAAAATCAAAGAGAGTCGCCTCCCCGGCAACGGCGCCAAAATGTTGAACGTTCGAGTTGCTACGCTAACGTGTTTGGTTTTGAAAACCTGTCGTTGTAGTTTGAAAGTGAACTCGTGTTCAACAAATAAAATTTATACCGGAATGGAAATCCCGGGTCAAACACAGGAAGGCAGACGTTCGATTTAAAAACACGTGTTTATTTTATTTGTTACGAAGTAATTTAATTGTTTAGAACTATCTAACTATTTACAATAAATATAAGAGAGAGAAAATATTACAAACAAAAACCAGAAAGAGATGTAGAATAAATAAGGAATTCATTATCAGAAGATTGTTCATTACACTAAACATTACGACTAGAAAGCGGGAAAATGATTACACTAGAAAATAGTAAATCTATTCTAAAATGTAGTAAATCTACTCCAGAAAGCAAAAAAAAGAATGGGGAGAGAGATATCCTCCTCAACGGTCGCTTGGAGGACGAGCCGAACGGGACGACGCCTGGATGAAGGAGGATGGAGCAAGATGGAGGATGAAGCGGGAAGAATGGGAACAGGGCAGCACGTCGTCGTCGTCGCGGGATCCGCTTCCCAAATGGGGACGAAAAATTGACTTTATCTTGCGAGCCCCAGCAGCCGCTCGCCGCGATTTGAACACGCACCGCTCGCTCGCGTAAGCACGTTCACCCATTGCGCTGTGGAGGACAAGCTTCTCTTGAGCTTTGGAGAGGGAGAGAAGAGAAGGGATGAGAATTTCATGTGGAGGGGATCTCCTTTTATAGTTGCAAAGAGTGAGGGTAATTTGGTTATTTTAATTTGAAAATCATTAAATCAGGGGTCTTTAGTGACGGATAAAATTATCACGAAAGCCCCATCGTGGGCGTAGTGGGGCGCCGCCTGCGCGCGGCTACTCGCCTCCTTTCACGTAATGCGTGCATACATTCTGCCGATCTCAGTCGTCCGATCTTGAGATTGGATGGCTTACTCGCGCCTTCGCCCGCTCCTCAGCACGCGCTCGCCTACGTGCGATACGGCGTGAGTGCTATTACATGCACACGACCACTCAATCGTGATCGAGCGGTCAATCGCACCCGCTTAACGCGCCCCAGCAACCGCTCGCCGCGATTCAAACGTGTGCTGCTCGCTCGCGTAAGTACGTTCACCCGCTGCACTGTGGAGGAGAGATGGTCGCGCGGATGTTTTGAGGTGTGGCTGCCCACAGCCGTTGGATTGCGATCGTGTGGTCCAGATCTAACATGCAGTGGTCTTCAAGATCAGCGGGGCCGATTTGGGCGGCCGAGATAGTGCCACGTGGTGCCATCCTGGTCGTCCATCCTCTGGATGATGTAGATGGTGCCACGGTTATCTGATTGAGTCAATTTTCACGTCGTTAGGGTATGATTGTCGATCCGAATCCATCCGTGTGGTTGGATTTGTCATTTGAAATGCGGATTCACACCATCTTGGCCCTTGCTCTTCTAGGGTTCCCCAGTCTCTATCTGATGTTACAAATGTCTGATTAGGGCGATCTTGGAGTCGTTGAACTCCAATCGTCGCTCTGATCACATCTGTATGGTTGAATCCTTGATCCGAGGCCTCGATAAAAAAGTTTGCCATGTCCATGAACATAAAAGGAGACAATTAACCTCCATTTTATTCAAACTAATCTAAATGCAAGATGATGCATGTTATGCAATATTTATAGTATGCAATGCAATCCTATGCTTAAGAACATGCATAAAAAGACATCTTAAATAGTGTAAACATGTTTACATCATGATCTCTTTCCTTTCTCCCCCTGTTTTAATTTTACAATGAGGACATTGTAGGATTTAGGCATGGGGGGATGCATTTTGCATTTTAGGAAGTATTCATGCATTTAGGTTAGCATATATATATAAAAAAAATTCTTTTCTTGAGTTGAATGGGTTAGTCCCTAGCAAAATATCTTTGTCATTGGAGGTTTTTCTTCTTGAATTATTTCTTAAGTTTAGAATCCAGTACATTTATTTCACGTGCACGTAGAGTGGGTAATGGATCTTTGTAGAAAACCAATAAGCATTTGTAGTCTACTGAACCCTTAGACAGTTAATAGGGAGGTAGGCATATTATCTTCTAGTAGATCCACCTCATATTTGTGAGAAGAAAGTAGAGAGATTACTGGTGTACTAAGTCTAGTGCAAGGACTCTTAAGTTTTAGATAATTAAATGATGATACTTTAGAGTTGGGCATAGTTTTAGCTCTCTGTTCCTGTGTGCATACTTTGTGTGAATTCCTGAGAGTCACTAATTAAGGCAGATACACAGAGATTGAGTCTTAATAAAGCTATGACTATGGTGGATGGTTACGACCGTCCTTCATAGAGTCCTCGGCTAAAGGAGGGTAATAGTGTCAAAGGTCAGAAATATGCCTGTCCTATTCATTCCTTCCCGATGCCGAGAATAGGTACTTCCACCAAATAAGCCACTCAATATCCTCTTAACTATCATCATCCCTAATAATGCCTCATAAATAAAAGTCTATATCGTGCTATGTAGATTGATAAAGAAAGAAAAAGGAAAAAGAGAAGAAGAAACAAATAAAAAAAAAGGGAGAAGAAAGAGAGAAAAAAAAAGAAGAAAAGAAAGAGAGAAAAGAGTCCAAGGTTATATTTTATAGTTGTAACAATGTTTCTAAGGCAACAAAAACACTTATCGTGTTCCACCAAATATAACCAATGCCTACCTTTCAGTATTTTTGATCGCTTGAATACTGGTTGAGGACTCTAACTTAGTTGTAGAGTTATTAGGACTTTAATTAAAGTGTGAATGCCATGTGAGGCCACCAAACAGTGAGTACAATTACTAAATCTGGCAAGATTTGTGATCTCGGAAAGAAAAGAAAAAAAGAGAGTGCCAAGGAACATCAAGAGAGCACAGTTGTTTAGCCTCTCTCCAAGTTGACTTGTCTAATAGTCTAGAAATCTGGAGTCTGTAGTACGAGATTACATGTAGCATCAGATGAGTGTGTGCCACCAAATACAAATTCATTCAACTCGATATCTCCTACCTAAGCCAAAAGTCGGGGTCAAATTACATATTATCTTCTACTTTATCCCTGAGGGAAGTAGTTGCCTATCCCGACAGAAATATTTACCAAGGGTGAAGTACGAACTCCCAATGTGAATTGGCTTTTCACGTGGATCAGTTACCTAGGCTATCATCACTTCACATTTGTCTGGATCTCTAAAGTTTTGAAATAAGAAAAGAAGAAATCTTCTAATTACTTCTATTATTGTTCATTTTTGCTAGGGACTAGCAAATCTTAGGCATGGGGGTATTTGATGAGTCCATTTTAATGGACTATTGTTATGCCTAAGTACTTCAATTCTAACATAGTATGTTTGTTAATAATCACATTAGGTCATTAAATAAGTGCATGCGTCATTACTTGAGTTTACATCTATTTTATCGCATTCTATAACTTAGTATGTAATTATTTTATGTTTTGTTGTTGTAAGAATAATGTTCGAAAAGAACAAGGGGGTGAAATAAATTTCCCCCAACAACCACCTCAACTTCACCTCACGCAACCTCCGGCCGGCCTCAACACCCCCCAACAGCCGCCGGCCAAAATTAGTAAGGGATTTGAAAATCCCTTAACTCGCGCTGGGAGAGGAGATAAAAGAGGAGGCTTGGCAAAGGAGAGGGGGCTTGCTTCTTCTTCCCCTGCTAAGGGGATATCCCTTCTTCTCCACCTTCCCCACCGTGGAGAGAGCATGCACTGTGGAGAAGGTGTGCATGATGAATCCAGCCATGCCCTTGCACTGCCCATTGCCGAGCCCATGCCAGCCTGCCCTCACCGTGCCTGCAACTTCCACCGCTTGTCCTCCGCATGCACATGCCCTTGCAACCACGCCAACGTCTTCACCAAGTGCGCCTCATCTTGCTCCACCCATCAGTGCCCGTAGCCTGCAAGCGCGTAGTAGCAGCCAAGTGACCGCAGATGCCACAGCCGTGCCCTGTAGGCACTGCACCCAGACCCATCGCCCGCAAGCGCCGCGCCATCGCCCTCCGCTGCTACTGCCTTGCGCGCCCTATAGGCGCTGCACCCAGACTCACCGTACTGCAAGCACGCCAGCCTACACCAGCCTTGCCAGCGCCCGCAGACACCGCACCAAGCCCCCGCAGACACAACGCCACACTCCCGTAGGTGCCATGCCATCGCCCTTCTCCGCCTGCCCGCACTCGCACTGCCTGTAGGCGCTGTACCCAGCACCTGCTCTACTGCTACAAGCGCGCCCTTCCAGCCTGCACCACACCGCGCCATCGCCCTCCACCGCCTGCCTTGTGAGCCCTGTAGGCACGCGCCCTCATCAACCCGCACCCTTGCGCGCCCTCCCACACCTGCCACCATCGCCCACAAGTAGCAGCCAATTACCCGCAGGCAACGCAGCCACTGCAAGCAGACCACGCTGGTAGGTTGCAGCTGTGTGCGCCCTAGCACGCCCTTGCACGCGCGCCCAACGCATAACCGTGTGAGCTACAGCAGCCACACCACCCTCTCCAAGCACGGTGCTCCTCCTTCAACAGAGTCAATAGGCTGGCGGCTCTTCTCCACCGTTCGACTACCACTGGCCACCTCCGACCACTGCATCACCATCATCGCGAAGCAGGCATCGAGGCATACTGATAAACGCCAGTTTATCATCATTTTTATGCTTTAAAACTAACCTAGCTCTTAGGATTTTACTCCGCAAACGGGTTTTTGGGCTGCATTTAGGCATAAATTAGGATAGGCATGCATTGCATTTTTTATTATTGTTTTAATGTGTTTTTGTGAGTGTTAGGGATGTACAGATTCACAGATTCCTAAAACCCTAGCACTCAAGAAGGCAATTGGTGAAGGAGAAGCCCAGATTAGTTGGAACCCAGCTTGATCCAGCTCACCATAGCTGGAACCTAGCTTACTTGAACTAGGGTTAGCTCATCCCAGCTCCATTCAGCTAATCTCAGCTGGATGGCAGCTCAAGAGAGTTTACCTTAGCTCACCCTAGCTCAAGTCAGCTCAGATCCAGCTCAACTTAGCTGAGTCTAGCTCATCTCAGCTCCCACTAGTTCACAGGGAGCTCTAGCTAGCTCAGCTGAGTTGACAGGAGTTCACCCCAGCTCAGATCCAGCTACATTCAGCTCCACTCAACTCCAGCCAGCTGAAGAAGAATTCATCTCAGCTCAGGAAGCTCAAGTCCAGCTCCCGGGGATTCAGCTTAGCTCAACTCAGTTGAGCTAAGCTACCTTAGCTGCCTCAACCAACTTGATTCTCCCCGGAAGCACCAGACCTAGCTCACCTCAGCTCATTTTTGGTAGAAGCTAGCTCACTTTAGCTTGGCTTAGTAGCTAGCAAAGAACTAGCAAGCTAAGCCAGCTAGAATAGCCCCATGCCAGCCTCTTCAGCAGCGGCCAGCTCCAGCTCCAGCTCCAGACTTCTTCTCCTCAGCTCCTTCCTCCAAACCCTAGCTCCAACACCTTCTCCTCTACTCCACCTTTAGCTAAGCTAGCTTAGCTTATCTTAGCTTAGCTTAGCTTAGCTAACAACCAGCTCCTTGGCCATTCATTACCTCCAAAATCAACCCTAGCTAGCTCCACCAACTCAAGCCTACCTAAGCTAGCTAGCCTACTCAAGTTGGCACCACCTCCTAGCCATCCCTTCACCCCATTATCTCCACCAAAAGACACTTCAAGTTGGCGCCAAAAACCACCCCTAACCACCTCTATATTGGCGCCACTTTCAGCCCCTTAATCCACCCTACACCTACCCACATAAGCCATCCTAGCCATCCACCTAACCCCCCTTCTAGAATCCTTCTTGGCGCCAACTTAGACCCTCTTCTAGAAGCCCTTTTGGCGCCAATATCAAGGGGTGTCAACACACATAACCACCCCTTAGGTGTCCCTTAAGGTGGCGCCAAACACCCTTGGCCATTGGATCCTTAACCACCTCCCTCCTTCCATCCTAGCCATCCATTTCAAAGGTCACCATAGCCCCCCTCCTATTCTATAAAAGGCCACCACCTACCACCATTTTTGAGGCATCCTCCCTTAGTATATTTTCTACCTAAACCACCTATACCTACGGCCAAGAAGAAGGAGTAGAGAAGGAGATTAAAGGGGCACATCACCAGCCCTTTTGGTGCCTTCTTCTCCCCACTCTCTTCAACTTGAGCCACGCCAAGGAGGAGGACTCTTCCACTTCAAGGAGGACGGCCAGGCAAAGGAGGACTTAGGGTGGACGTCCACCCTTGGAGAAAAACTTAGGGCACGCCCCCCTAAGGCTTGCCTTGGAGGACATCACCTTGGCGGAGTACTGCAAGGAAGGAGTTGAAGGATTCTTTTCAAGCTTGGGAGCCACCAACCTTGGAGCAAGAAGCCCTCTTCTTCACCATCTATCTAGAGGATTTGTGTTTTATTTTCTTATTTGCAATTTTCTAGTAGTACAAGCTTTCCTCTACTAGGCCTTTTGTAAAACACTTTATCAATTATCTAGTTGCCTTCTTTGCAATTTTTTTTGTTTGCATTTCTATTAGCTTATTTTCAGCATTCTTCACTTCCTCTCCCTAATTATTCTAGGCCTTCACTTGCTTAGAGTGAGCTTAGGGAGAGGCTCTACTTGCCACTTTAGAGTAGTTTACTTAATTGGAAGTGTAAACACTTTTCCCGCCATAATTTCGCATGTTGCCTTAGTTCAAAAATAAAGAAAAATGGTATATTGAAAATTACCAAAAAGAAAGTTGAGATATATTCCAAGCAAGAGAATCAATTTTGCAACCATATTGCCTCCTTGGACGACCCTAGATACTCCCCTATCTAGGAATATAAATTTAAGAGCGAAAGCGGATTTACGCGTTACAACGACGTATTTTAACAAACCGCGTATTTTCGCCATCACTTTTTGGCGCCGTTGCCGGGGAGGCACGGCTTTGCATTAACTCATTTTCTCTTGCTTGAAGTGGATCTCATCCCCTTCTCTTTCTTTCTTTTGTGTGTGCAGGAACTACAGCGGGAAAGCGGGAATCTGGAAGCGAGAGCTTAAAGATCCTTTTCTTCCCGCGAAAATTCAGGTTGGTTCCTCTTTCTAGTCACATAATTAATTAAAACTACCAAAAATATATTAAACTTGGCTTTCAGGACCCTAAACACTTAAATTAAGTGGAGTGGTGCATTTTAAAATCATCGTTTGCTTGTATGCTTCTTTAGCACCATTCCATTGCAAGTATTGGTGTTCTTTTTTTTCGGGTCTAGATTTCTGTCCAGACTTGAAAAATCGATTACTAACACCACAGGCCTCCTAAAATCATAAAATTTCATAGAGTGATTCCTAATTAAGTTTGAAACATCTGTTCCAAATTTCAGATCAATTGGATTTGTATTTAATTTTTAAAAATTCGTGGATTACAGAGGGGTCACACCCTCTAATCTTCCTGTTTTGCTACTGTCCGCGAATTTTCAGAATTTTTATACTCATCAAATTTTTGTGAAATTTGTCTTGTTGGAATCCCTGTGAAATTTTACATATCATATAAAATCATAAAAATTTTCTGAGGTCGGTGGTAATACTGAAAAGTCTATAATACCCACGGGTATTATTTCTGGACTTTGACACCAGTACAATTAAAAATTCAAAACTATTATCAAACAAATTCCTAAAATCTTACAAAAATCTTTTCTGGAATCCTTGTTTGATTTTCTTCAAAGTAGTGGTGTTGTTTGACTTGTTTGGACCACTACTTAATTCTGAAAGCTAAAAATAATTCATTGGTAGTTAAATTTCTGTCTCAGGGATAATTGGTTTAGGGTTTCTTCTTTCTCTTTAGAGACTCAATTAAAAGGAAATATACAATCACACATACAACTTGTCTTTCCTTTGATTGTGAACTTTCAAACTTGTTTGAAAACTTAAAGAGAAAAACTCTAAAATTCATTTAATTAAATCATATCCTAAAAGACAAAAATATAAAAAAATTGTGTGACAACTTGATTTTCATTGGAGCCACTCTCCAATTCCTGCACACACACAAAAAAATCAAATAACAGGGCAACAACCCAATAATCGCCCTCTACATTCCATGTGCACTATAGCATCCTAGACCTAATTAAAATTTGTAGCAACTTGACCCCTAAGGCTTTATCAACTTAGGCTTGCTATTTAGGTCTTAAGTTTTCTTTAGTTAGTACCAATTTTGTCATCTATATCTGGTGTTCAGGCTGAGGGGCTGTGTCAAACGACCAGGCGCGGGTTTGTACAAGCACCTGGGGTTTTCCCTGGGAAACGTTTGGGCCCAAACCTCCCCTTAAGCAACCTGGCCAGATTTGTTGATAGAACGGGTATTCACTATTGACTACTTAATTCCTACATAGACCAAGTCTTAGGTTTATTTTTTTGGGGAGTCACAACTAAGTTAGGTCTAGAATTTGATTGCTTGTGTGCACACTTTCTCTCATCTCTTTCTCTTCTCCTCCCCTCCCCGTTCTTCCATTTTATGCACGGGCGACGGTCTCAAAATCCGCACTTGGAAGGACCATTTGATTTCGCCCCCCACGTAAAAAGACCACTTTTTCTGTCTTCTCCTGAAAAAATGGAAACACAACAAAATAGGTCCACTGACCCTTCCACGTCTACCTCTAACCCCACCTCTAACCCTAATTCTAACCCTTCCACCCAAAACCCAACCACCAGTAACTTTCCACACTTGGAGCTCCCCAATCTTGAGTTGCCCCACACACAACATCAAGACCCCCTACCTGATCTTTTAAAATTGATGGCCGATCAAATTAATAAATTAAATTCCAATCAACAAACATTGACTAGGAACATCCAAAACCTAGCCAATCCAAGGCCAAACCCACCACCCCGTCAGCAGCCTGTTGTTCCTCTAAAAGATTTCTATGATCCGTCTTATTATGAGGAACGACCAGGGGTGGTCATACCTGAGGGGGACTTTGAGATCAAGCCAGCCGTCCTGAACCTGATTAAACACTTTCATGGCCTTCCTAGGGAAGACCCTTTCAGCCACCTTGAAGAACTAATTCTTCTTGCACAGACAACCCGTTCCCGAAATGTGCAAGAAGACATATGGCTGATGCGGCTTTTTCCATTATCTCTCAAAGATAAGGCCGCTTATTGGTTCAGGACTATTGGCCGACCCATTACAACATGGCCTCAACTCAAGAGTGCCTTCCTCAAGAAATTCTTTCCCATAGGTCGTACCAATTCCTTACGAAGATCTATTACGACCTTTCACCAAAAATCTGGTGAAACTTTCCATGATTCTTGGGAAAGATTTCAAGACCTTTTAAGAAGTTGCCCGCACCACGAGATTCCTTTATGGCAGCTCGTGCAAATCTTCTATCATGGATTAGATGATCAAATCCGACAGTTTGTCGACGCCTCGTGTGGCGGCAACTTTTTAAATAAAGATGCAGAAAGTGCCTATGACCTGTTCGAAGAAATGAGTGAAAACTCATTTAATCAAGCTTCCATGAACACATTTTGCAGAACCCAAAACCCACAGTTCGGTGTTCATGAAATAGGCACTCAATCTATCCCTGTCACCCAAGATGATCTTCAATTGATTGCTCAAAAACTCGACCAGATGCATATTAATCAAAAGAAAATTGAGGAAAGACTAGCCACTTCAACTCAAGCTCCACACCCACATCTAACCCAACCTAACTTTCCCCAAAGAGAAAATTTGCACAATCTCAACACTACCCCTGCTGATTATTCTGAGGTTGCCCATGATTCACTGGGGAACTACAACTATCCAGATCTTAACCCCACTCAAAATATTTCTGCCATCCAGGAGCCCTTTAAAAATTCTTCCAATTGGAAAAATTACCCGAACTACTCCTGGAATAATCAAGTTTCCTCCCAACCATATCATTTTAATGGGTATGGGTCGAATCCAAATTTCCATCCTGGGCCATCCCAACAAGATATCAATGCCCAGATGTTGCGAACCCTGCAGGATATGCAAACAAAAATGACGGAAGTAACCCGCAACATCACAAATCTGAACAATCAGATTGGGGTTACTCCCACGCAAAGACCTGTAGGACATCTTCCGTCCCAACCCATACCCAACCCTAATCACCAAGGGAACCATTATATGGGTAGAAATCCACATTATCCAAATCAGCCTCCTCCTAATCCACCTCAGCAGCCGCCCAGGTTCCTGCAATCACAGGCCCCCCCACCTCCTCCAAATAATAATCCGACTGCACATGCAGTGACCTTGAGGAGTGGGAAAACCACCACTGACCCCGAGCCTTCGCACGAACCTGGTAAGATACATGTGCAAGTTGACTCCCCACCTCCCCATCAGGAAGAAAAAGAACAACAACAATCTCAAGACAAGATTCCTATCCCTTTCCCACAAGCTCTCTACCCTACCACCAACAAAAGAAAGAAATCTGAGCCCACTACAGAAGAACTCATGGAGCTATTTGGGCAAGTTCATATCAATATCCCTCTCCTAGATGCCATCAAATATATACCTGCCTATGCTAAATTTTTGAAGGATATTTGTACTCCTAAAAGGCAGGCTAAAAATCTAGGACAGGTGCATCTTTCAGAGACAGTAAGCTCTGTCATACAGAGTAAGCTGCCTCCTAAGATGAAAGATCCGGGGGCGCCTTTAATTTCTGTAATTATTGATGACACTACATTTAATCGCGCCCTCCTTGATCTTGGTGCCTCTGTAAATATTATTCCCACAAGTTTATTCGAAGAATTTCAGATCGGTGAATTAAAACCCGTCGAGGTTACCCTGCAATTAGCCGACCGATCTACAATCAAACCTCGTGGGATTGTTGAGGATGTATTAGTCAAGGTCCAGAATTGTGTCTTCCCTGCAGACTTTCTGGTTCTTGACATTGAGGCACCCGAATCATTACTGGACTCCCCGATAATCCTTGGACGCCCCTTTTTGGCTACTGCAAAGGCAAATATCAATTGCCACACAGGCAAAATGGATATCAACTGTGCAGGCCAAACTATCACCTTAGATATTTTTAAATCCTCCAGGAGATTCCATGATGATAACTTCTTTGAGGACTCAGATACTGAAATTTCTAATATGGTGGAGGAGACAATGTTAATAGATACCCTTACCGACCACAGTTTTTTTGAGGACTCTGATTCAAACTCAGCGGTCGGCGAGATCTGTGATCCGGAAACTTGTCTTGACTCCAAATTTGTTCCTGATACCCCCCCTGACCCACCCACTATTAACGCACCTAATTTTTCCACACTAACTCACCATTCCTTCCCCGACCCCTTTCTTACGGACCTGCCACCAACCCCGCCCGAGTTTGGCACACAACCTGAATTAAAACCATGGCCAGACTCGGGCCACACTTATCAATTTCCATCTCACTTTGATCCCAATATTATTTCTAATCAATTTTCTAGGGATCTAGACGAAGACACCTTTTTTGCGGGCATTCAAATGTCCAATTATTTACATGATTTTCCGTCTTCTGTGCATACCTTCACGCCCGGCTGAATGGCGTAAAAGATAGCACTGGATGGGAGGTAACCCATCATTTTCTTGCTTTCCTTTTTTTTTTCTTCTTTTTCCAGGTTTTATTCATCCTAAACCTGACCGTTCTTCACTAAGGTGATTCCTTTTCCCTCCTAATGCATGAGGACATGGCATATCTTGAGCATGGGGGGGTGTTTTTAAATTTTTACGATCGATTTAGGATGTTTAAAACCTAAAAACATGCAATTTTCTTTAATTTATTTCCTGCTTGCATACCAAAAAAAAAAAAAAAAAAAAAAAAAAAAAAAAAAATTGTTGAAAACTTTTTGAGGAAAAATTTTGAAATCAGGACTAAGGTCGAAAAATTCACTTCTGGTACAATGGGATTTAATCCTTAACAAACTAAGGATAAGGATATGGATCTGATCATTAGAATTCCAGGGTCTATTTTAGACTAGATCAGATATCCTTCTCTAAAATTCCACCTGAACTCATGATAGTTCAGGTGACTTGATCCTATTTTGTAATATGGAAAGTATTTGACTTAGTTTTTGATTCAAAAACCTGCGATTCTTGAGAAACTTCTTGTGTCAATTTTTACACACAAGCCAACAACTAAAAATTTGAAAAAACTCCCTTGTTTGGATTTAGTAAAAGTCTGAAGCAGATCATTGGTTTGAGTTCCCACCGTCGAGAAGAAGGAAAAAACCTTCTTTGAGGACGCGATGTCAACATGTTACCGCCTCGGCGCTGCTCTATATCTATATTTCATATCTTTAGACGGAGCATTAAAGCGCATTTCAGCAGCTCAAGTGTCTTGGACGGTGCTCTACCTATAGCGTCGGAGCAAGAGCTTGAGTTTGCTTGGAGCGCCCCTTTTCACCGCATCGTGTTTTGGGGTTGTGAGCTCCTGGGTGGTGTCATGGACAGTGCTATCCCGAAGTACTGGCGCCAGAGCCCCCTCGAGGAATGGTAACGGGAATGATGATACCGACACATCTGTTGTAAGACTAAGCTAAAAATAAGCATGGGGGAGAAAAAAAAAAAAAAATATATATATATATAATAATAATAATAACACGTCCTTATAAAGGTTGGCTTTTCACAAGCACAGACACAAGGTTTTAAAGGAATTTGCAAGTTGCGAATCAGATTCACGAGCCAGAAAAATCCTAAAAACAAACATTTCAAGTCATCTGAATTAACAAGGGGTTAATTTGTGAATTTTCTGAGGATATATTGATCCCGTTCTATCTAATGGTTGGATCCAAAAACAAATCCTAATGTTTATCTTCAACAAATCCCGTATCTCCTGTGTTTTAATCTACCAAGGTCCCTTAATCTCTTTTTCTCCTCAAAAGTCAAAAAAAAAAATAGATTTCCCAAAAATTCCGTTTTCCAAAAAAATTAATGTTTTGCTAAGAGACTAGCAAAAGATAAGCATGGGGGTGTGATAAACGCCAGTTTATCATCATTTTTATGCTTTAAAACTAACCTAGCTCTTAGGATTTTACTCCGCAAACGGGTTTTTGGGCTGCATTTAGGCATAAATTAGGATAGGCATGCATTGCATTTTTTATTATTGTTTTAATGTGTTTTTGTGAGTGTTAGGGATGTACAGATTCACAGATTCCTAAAACCCTAGCACTCAAGAAGGCAATTGGTGAAGGAGAAGCCCAGATTAGTTGGAACCCAGCTTGATCCAGCTCACCATAGCTGGAACCTAGCTTACTTGAACTAGGGTTAGCTCATCCCAGCTCCATTCAGCTAATCTCAGCTGGATGGCAGCTCAAGAGAGTTTACCTTAGCTCACCCTAGCTCAAGTCAGCTCAGATCCAGCTCAACTTAGCTGAGTCTAGCTCATCTCAGCTCCCACTAGTTCACAGGGAGCTCTAGCTAGCTCAGCTGAGTTGACAGGAGTTCACCCCAGCTCAGATCCAGCTACATTCAGCTCCACTCAACTCCAGCCAGCTGAAGAAGAATTCATCTCAGCTCAGGAAGCTCAAGTCCAGCTCCCGGGGATTCAGCTTAGCTCAACTCAGTTGAGCTAAGCTACCTTAGCTGCCTCAACCAACTTGATTCTCCCCGGAAGCACCAGACCTAGCTCACCTCAGCTCATTTTTGGTAGAAGCTAGCTCACTTTAGCTTGGCTTAGTAGCTAGCAAAGAACTAGCAAGCTAAGCCAGCTAGAATAGCCCCATGCCAGCCTCTTCAGCAGCGGCCAGCTCCAGCTCCAGCTCCAGACTTCTTCTCCTCAGCTCCTTCCTCCAAACCCTAGCTCCAACACCTTCTCCTCTACTCCACCTTTAGCTAAGCTAGCTTAGCTTATCTTAGCTTAGCTTAGCTTAGCTAACAACCAGCTCCTTGGCCATTCATTACCTCCAAAATCAACCCTAGCTAGCTCCACCAACTCAAGCCTACCTAAGCTAGCTAGCCTACTCAAGTTGGCACCACCTCCTAGCCATCCCTTCACCCCATTATCTCCACCAAAAGACACTTCAAGTTGGCGCCAAAAACCACCCCTAACCACCTCTATATTTGCGCCACTTTCAGCCCCTTAATCCACCCTACACCTACCCACATAAGCCATCCTAGCCATCCACCTAACCCCCCTTCTAGAATCCTTCTTGGCGCCAACTTAGACCCTCTTCTAGAAGCCCTTTTGGCGCCAATATCAAGGGGTGTCAACACACATAACCACCCCTTAGGTGTCCCTTAAGGTGGCGCCAAACACCCTTGGCCATTGGATCCTTAACCACCTCCCTCCTTCCATCCTAGCCATCCATTTCAAAGGTCACCATAGCCCCCCTCCTATTCTATAAAAGGCCACCACCTACCACCATTTTTGAGGCATCCTCCCTTAGTATATTTTCTACCTAAACCACCTATACCTACGGCCAAGAAGAAGGAGTAGAGAAGGAGATTAAAGGGGCACATCACCAGCCCTTTTGGTGCCTTCTTCTCCCCACTCTCTTCAACTTGAGCCACGCCAAGGAGGAGGACTCTTCCACTTCAAGGAGGACGGCCAGGCAAAGGAGGACTTAGGGTGGACGTCCACCCTTGGAGAAAAACTTAGGGCACGCCCCCCTAAGGCTTGCCTTGGAGGACATCACCTTGGCGGAGTACTGCAAGGAAGGAGTTGAAGGATTCTTTTCAAGCTTGGGAGCCACCAACCTTGGAGCAAGAAGCCCTCTTCTTCACCATCTATCTAGAGGATTTGTGTTTTATTTTCTTATTTGCAATTTTCTAGTAGTACAAGCTTTCCTCTACTAGGCCTTTTGTAAAACACTTTATCAATTATCTAGTTGCCTTCTTTGCAATTTTTTTTGTTTGCATTTCTATTAGCTTATTTTCAGCATTCTTCACTTCCTCTCCCTAATTATTCTAGGCCTTCACTTGCTTAGAGTGAGCTTAGGGAGAGGCTCTACTTGCCACTTTAGAGTAGTTTACTTAATTGGAAGTGTAAACACTTTTCCCGCCATAATTTCGCATGTTGCCTTAGTTCAAAAATAAAGAAAAATGGTATATTGAAAATTACCAAAAAGAAAGTTGAGATATATTCCAAGCAAGAGAATCAATTTTGCAACCATATTGCCTCCTTGGACGACCCTAGATACTCCCCTATCTAGGAATATAAATTTAAGAGCGAAAGCGGATTTACGCGTTACAACGACGTATTTTAACAAACCGCGTATTTTCGCCATCACATACCACCTCGTCGACTCTCGCTGCCAACCGTGCATGGTCGTCCACGCGAGGAAGAGAGAGGAGAAATCCTCTATTTTCTCCTCAATTAATATTTACATTTAATTCCGTTTCCATTTAGATATTCATATTTTATTCAGGCCACATTGCATTGATACACTTATGCTTTCCTGAAATTACTTCACTTGTGTTATGTGCATCATTTAACTTTGAATTTTGAATCAGATTTGCATGCAAGTTAAATTTACATGATATGCCATTACACATGCATCATATACATATTTTTGGAGCTTAATTACTGATGTGAAAATTGCATAAATACCCCTAAACTTTTAAGGAAATTGCAAGCTCCATTTAAAATAGCATATTCCTCGCATTAAAGTCGCGAAAGTGTCTGCAAATAGTATATTCCTCTACTCGTGAATTTATTGGTCTATTCCTCCCTTTGGATGCGACATCTTTATTGTTGTTAAATTTAATATTTAGTTTTGATTGAGAGATTTTCCACCACATAAAACACGACATATCATTCTATTGCTATCATAAATAAGCGAAAATCTCGACGTCAGTGGCCGGCCAAGACCCCTCTCCACCTATAAAATCCCTTCCGTACCCCCCTGCCCATTCATCTCTACCTACACTTCCTCTACCTCTCCTAGAGCTAAGGAAGCCTCCCAAAGCTCTAACCTCTCCTCCCAACCCTTAGGTGCCCTATTGGAGTAAAGAAAATCCTTCCCTCTTCCTATATTCCTTCAACACCTCACCACCTTCATAGGGCCTCCTAAAGCCATCCTTACACCCCTGTTCAAGGTAGAAGATCACCTCCACCTCCTCACCACCATTCCCACTAGCTAGAAGCCTCTTCCCTCACCTCATATTTGTTGTCGAGTCCGAATAGGTTGTTAATATGGTGATTTTATCATTGAAATGTGTATAGTGGTTAACCTAAATCGGACCTAACCATCTCTTTACAAATTTTTTTTTTACCTGTCATACTTAATTTTATCTTGTCACTTTTAGGCCCAGGATCGAACTCAGGGAAGTGGGGTACAAGTCAAGTTTCTACGCCTTTCCTACAACGAGTCTCTTCCATTCGTTCATTGGGTTTTTGGCATTTTTCTTATTTAGATTTTTTTCTGGTAATCTTTGTCCTTGAGGCACACCCTCAAAATTGGGTTCTTAGCTTTGAGCCAAAACAGAGTTCCAAAACGAGTCTTGCTATTTGCAAGACGGGGTACTTGCAAGTCAAAGATTATCTTTTCTCTTTTATATATATTTTTTTATCATTTTACTAACAGGAAAGCGAAACAGAAATAAAGTAAATACAGTATGTATATATATATGTGTATATTATGTATATAAAGGGGTAGGGGTGGAGGTGGAGATGGAGTTTAGCACGGTGTCGAGTCGGTCATCATCTAGAGAGACGCAACCAACAGGACTAGGTGCCGCGTGGAGTGTGGGATGAATGGTGAAGATGTATGTAACCACCCTTTTTGTACGAGTGTATCGGGGAATATCAGCAACTGGTGCAGATATTCCCGCGATATAGCGAATGGTAAATAATGTGAAAATAAATATATATGTATATATGTAAATATATCTATATGTATATATATATATGGTTATAAATATATAGGTATATATATATATGTAAATATATATGTGTATAAATAAGTGTATATGTATATTGTTATGACTGGGCATCAAGCGTCGTTTAAGACGTCTGGTCAGACGTCTGGATGTCTTCCCAGACGTCTGGAATTAAATTTTTTTCAGCATACAGGTTTGCATCTGCGTGCATGCGCACGTAGACTGAACCCGCTACCCTCCTTCTTCTCTTTCCTCTTCCTCCCTGCAGATGTAGCTTTTCTCTTTCTCTCTCCCCGCGGCTGCCTTCAAATACGCCTCTCCCTCTCCCTCACCCTCACTCCACCGCCTTCTTCTTCTTCTCCCTGTCAGTGAGAGAGCGAGCGAGCGAGAGCAGCAGTAGTGGCTGCTGCGAGTGTGTGGGGAGGAGGGGCTGTTGCGAGAGGAAGAGGGAGCTTGACCGCGAGGGTGCGAGCTCGCTAGAGCAGCCAGAGCCGACCGACGGGTGCGCAGCAGCGTGGGGTGCCACGGAGAAGCTGCTGCAGCTCAGGCAGCAGGTGCGCGCAGCGCGGCACGGCTGTGCGCTGTGGGCGGAGGGTGAGGAGGTCCTGATTCTAGGAAAATTTCCCAGAATCAGACATCTAGACTTACGTCTAGACGACGAAGGAGACGTCTGGACGAAGGTCCAGACGTCTGAAAGGTACGTTATTTTTTATCTTCTTCTTTCGTGTGTACGGCCATGCAGCCGCTTCCGCCGAAGTCTTCTGCTTCCTTTAGTGTTGAGAGCGGGCGCGTGTGTGTGCAGGATTTGTTTGGGAAGGTGTAAGGGCACGTCATCCCACACAGATCAGACGTCTGGGCATGACACTAGATGAGGGAGAGGGTCTCCAAATGTCCAGAGTGACAGTCGGACGTTTGGAAACTAAGTCCAGATGGTTCAGTGGGCTTCTGGACGCCTGAAGGATCGCGTAGATCGAGGTATGACCTGAGCGATCATTTAAGATGTCTGGAAGAAGTTCCAGACGTCTAATTTTGGACAGACTCGTCGTTTTTGACCCGTTTAGGGTCCATTTGGAGTCTGTTTTCCGCGTTTCAAGTTTCGTTCTTCTTAGATTTAGTTCCTCTACCTGTTTACAGCAATCGTATGTTATTCTGAGTAGCTCCTTGTAATTGATCCTTGTATTAGGACCCCGTCTCGTTGCGGCTTTGGGGGTTACAGAGGCACGTGGATCTGCCGTTCACGCCCCCATTATTCCTGGTTTCGCAGGTAGAGTGGCTTCCTTAGTTAATTACAAACATTAATGCATATCTGGAATAAATGATAGATCCTAGGGTGTGGCATGAATCCTAGGACCTGAAAACTAGAGTGAATGATAGATCCTAGGGTATGACATGAATCCTAGGAACAGAAACCTTGAAACGAATGTCTTGAATGCCTAAAATGCAGTATCAGATAAGTATATAGAATAATGATAATTGTCTGTAATGGATAACAGCTGCTTGTAAACTGTAAAGTATTGTTAGCAACTGTCGCATGTAAATTCCGGTTGGTTACAATTACATATGAGCTGCATGTATAAGAATGAGAAATGGAAATATGAATTGCTTGCGAATAAACTTGAAATGTAAATAGTAAAGTTGCATACCACATGTGTAGAACTTAAGAAAGGAAACCAGGAATGATGAAACTTAGTATGGCTTGACCTGAGGAAACATGAGCACTAACCCTATGGGGAGTTAGGAGTAGAACTCTTGGAAATAAATGGAATGGAACTGGAAAAGTAAAATGGGAAAGTGTGTTGTCTCTTCGGTACGTGGTACCAAAGAGAGCACATATTACCTCTTAGTGTAGAGGGGAGCTTGTCGCCCTCAGGTCGAGATCAGGGTGGGTTTGGGTACTTTGCACCTACTTTCTAGCCCTCGCGTACACTGTATCGGGGAGAGCTGCTAGTGTAGGGAGAGAGCTAGCCACCCCATGGGGCTCGGGGTTTAGCTAGCCGTCCTACACCGACTTGTTAGGACCACTGGGCAAACCAGGGTAGTCAGGAGAGGGTGCATAGACTGTGGAGGGGTGAGTCTCCTGTTTGGTTACTGTGGAGGGGCTGGACCCCTGTTATTGAGAGGGCTCTGCCCTATACTGGTTCCGTGCTGTGCTTCGGGCGCACCCGTTAACGGAAACGACTGACCGCGTGCCAGTGCGGGATTTCTACCCGTGTGTTTATCGCACATGCCGTAGTCACCGTTACATCTGTCAGCGACCTTGGGGTGGTTGACTGAGGGTAGGACCACCACGGGGGACTCTCCCGGCCAGGAGAGAACCACGTGCTACTTCTACTTTTCGAAAAAGACTCCAATCAAGATCGTTCCCACGAGGAACATTCAAGATCAAAAGAAGAATCTGAGGGATAATTCCATAACGAGTAAACGAAAAATATAAAGAAAGAAATTAAAAATATAACAGCTACTGTCCACCTTACTGTTTCTTAGCTTTTAGTTGCCACTCTACTCAGTGTTTCGCTGACATGTCACCTTTGTTACCTTTTCAGGACCTGATGTTGAGCAGCCAGAGTCGACAGCTGCAGAGGGCACTGGGCCTAGTAGAGCCCAGTAGTGTTACTGTGTAGTACCCACTGTACCTTTCTTCCTGTTGTAGTGAGTAGTTTCTGTTACCTCTGTACTCTTTTCATTGTAAGCTTCATGTTTATGTTCATGTTTTCTTCTTTACTGTTGTGATGGTGTATACTGTAGTATTTCTTTTCTTACTACTATATTTTGTTACTACTAGTTATATACATGGTGAATGTGGTTTATTTTACTGCTCTTTTGGTTACTTTCTTGTTGGACTACTGGGTCTTGGGATCAGTCGAGTCAGTCCGATTCTCGTATCTCGTAGGGATTCTGGAACCGAGTCGTAACAAGATGGTATCAGAGCAAGGTCGTCCCAATAAGTGAACCAACTGGCTGGAAAATAACCAATTCACGTGTTTGTAACTAGAGTAGCCACCACAGCGTATCTTTTGACATCTGTTCTTAGACTTCTCTGTTAGATATCGATTCGTATTGACGTCTTTTCTGTTCCGTGTTCGCATCTCCTTGCAGGAGATGCCTCGACGTGGAGCCAGGAGGGTGGGTCGCAGGCGCGGCAAAGGTCGAGGCCAGAGGGACAGATGTGTCGAGCTTAGAGTACACGCTACCCCTTCTCTTCTCCTAAGCGTACTGTCTCCGGACCTCGTCCATCTAATTCGAGAGGTTGTTCGAGAAGAATTTCAACTTCCACCCACTTCGCCACTCCCTCATCTCCCTTCCGAGGGTACGACAGGGGAGTTTGTCGTGGAATGAGATTTTCGCCGTCACACTAGGCGGGTTAGGAGAGCTCAATGGAGGCACGTGGCACCCGCAGGAGAGCCGTCACGTTTTGCGGGGCCATCAGTGGCCTTTAGGGGCCCTCAACAGGGGCCAGCTGCTAGCACCAGATCCCCGCCTAGCCGCCAACAGGGACCTACCGAGAGAGGGAGTCGAGTTCCCCTCTGCTACCAGTGTCGCCAGCCGAGCCATTTTAGGAGGGACTGCCTGTCTAAGGCTGGAGCACAGCAGACACTCATCGCTTCAAGCACTGAGGGCCAGTTGGGTGGTCGTGGGTTCCAGGTGCATGAGGGAGGACAACCGCCACGAGGGGGATACCTGCCAGCTGTCACTAGCTCCGCCCCGGGCCTACCTATTTTGTCCGCTCCCAGTACCGAGGAGCGTCGCGATGTTGTGACTCACGGAGACATCATAGCTATACGGTGACAGGTATGGTTACAAGGTTTGGTCTTTTTGGAGTACGTAATTCCTTCTTCTGGTATGATGTACCTTCTTGCTCCACGAATTGGTTACTACTCTGGAGTCCGATAGCACTCCATTAGGGGATGAGTGGTAGTCAGAAACCTAGGCGACCAGCTGTTTGAAGCTAGGAAGGGTTACACGGATAGTGAGGACAATGTTGGGGGACACCACCTTCCTGCTGACTTGATTATGATATAGATGGAGGACTTTGGCATGATTCTGGGGATGGACTGGCTATCCGCTTACCACGCCTTGGTAGACTGCTTTGAGAGGAAGATCGTCTTCTCCATACCGGAGTTGCCTTCTTTTGAGTTCCACAGGTAGCCAGTGGGTGGAGGCTTCAGGTGCATTTCTGCACTTTGAGTGGAGAGACTTTTGAGCCAAGGGTGTGAGGGCTTCCTAGCTTGTGTGGTGGCAGAGCCCAGCCCTGTAGCAGACTTCCAGAGTATTCCGGTGGTCAGAGAGTGCTCCGATGTGTTCCCAGATGAGTTGCCAGGACTACCGCCCGAGCGTGAGATCGAGTTTGAGATCTCACTGGTACCGGGGACTAGCCCCATCTCCACAGCACCATACAGGATGGCACCACTTGAGCTGCGAGAGCTCAAGTCTCAGTTGCAGGATCTTTTGGAGAAGGGCTTTGTGAGGCCCAGCGCATCTCCCTAGGGAGCCCCGGTACTGTTTGTAAAGAAGAAGGATGGTACCCTACGCCTTTGTGTGGACTACCGACAACTGAATAGGGTCACCATCAAGAGCAGATATCCGTTGCCGAGGAATGATGACTTGTTTGACCAACTACGAGGTGCCACGGTATTCTCCAAGATCGACTTGAGGTCGGGATACCACCAGTTGAGGATCAAGGAGGCAGACGTCTCCAAGACAGCTTTCCGCACTCGGTACGGACACTACGAGTTTTTGGTCATGCTGTTTGGGCTGACCAATGCCCCCGCTGCCTTCATGGACTTGATGAACCGGGTGTTTAGACCGTACTTGGACCAGTTTGTGGTGGTATTCATTGATGATGTGCTTATCTATTTTTGAGATCAAACGCAGCACGGACAACACTTGTGGATGGTTCTGGACACACTGAGATGACGTAGGCTATATGCCAAATACAGCAAGTGCGAGTTCTGGTTGAGGGAGATGACCTTCTTAGGTCATGTGATCTTTGGGGATGGCTTGGCTGTGGACCCAGCCAAGGTTGAGGCAGTGCTCAGGTGGGAGGGATCGCATACAGTTACTGAGATTCGTAGTTTCTTGGGACTGGCAGGCTACTACAGGCGGTTTATCAGGGGCTTTTCACAGATTGCACGTCCTATGACACAGTTGACCCGGAAGGACGTGCCCTTCACTTGGACAGTCGCCTGTGAGGTGTGTTTTCAGGAGCTGAAGGAGAGGTTGACTTCGGCTCCCGTGCTCACCATCCCAGACAGTAGTGGCAGGTTCGTTGTGTACACGGACGCCTCTTTGCAGGGGTTAGGGGGTGTGCTCATGCAGAGGGGTCACGTTGTCGCTTATGCTTCGCGGCAACTGAAGCCCCATGAGCATAGCTACCCTACCCATGACCTGGAGTTGGCAACTGTCGTCTTCACGCTGAAGACCTGGAGGCACTACTTATATGGTGAGACCTTCGAGATTTTCACAGATCACAAGAGCCTCAGACACTTGTTTTATCAGAAGGAGCTCAACATGAGACAGAGACGTTGGTTGGAGCTCCTGAAGGACTATGACTGCAGCATTTCCTACCACCCGGGAAAGGCCAACGTGGTGGCTAATGCCTTGAGCCGGAAGGCGCCCGCACACTTGGCCAGTTATAGGTGCAGAGTTGGAGCCTTTTGGAGGAGATGAGCAGTTGGTGACCCCTAGAGTTACAGGGGCACTGTGGGGCAGTGACTATGACGTGACAGACGAGGCCAGAGCTAATAGATCGCATCATCACAGGACAGATGGCCGACCCATACTTGCAGTCCTTGCGTGACAGAGTACTGTCAGGAGACCCCGGAGACTTCTCTTTTACAGACCAGGTGCTGTGCATGAGGGGACGGCTGTGCGTTCCCAGAGACGAGGAGCTGTTGAGAGAGCTCCTGACTGAGGCACATGGTTCCAGATTCATCATACATCCCGGAAACACAAAGATGTACCATGAATTGAGACGTGACTTTTGTTGGAGGGGGATGAAGCGGGATGTGGGTGAATTCGTACAGCAGTGCTTAGTGTGCCAACAGGTGAAAGCCGAGCATCAGAGGCCTGCAGGGCCGCTACAGCCACTTCCAGTGCCAGAGTGGAAGTGGGAGAGCATCACCATGGACTTGGTGGTGGGCTTACCTGTTACCCAGCGAGGACACGATGCAGTCTGGGCAATCATTGACAGATTGACGAAGACGGCACATTTCTTGCCGATCCGAGTCACCTTGGGACCAGCACAGTTGGCAGAGAGGTATATCCGCGACGTGGTACGTCTACACGGAGTTCCATGGGAGATCGTATCTGACTGGGATACCCGCTTTACGTTCCAATTTTGGGCTGAGTTTCAGCAGGCCCTAGGGACGCGGTTGAGGTTCAGTACAGCTTACCACCCCCAGACGATGGATAGTCTGAGCGCACGATACAGACACTTGAGGACCTTTTGCGTGCCTGTGTACTGGACTGGAGGGGCTCTTGGGAGGAGCACTTGCCCCTGGTAGAGTTTGCATACAATAACAGTTATCACTCGAGCATCGGCATGGCACCCTACAAGGCTCTGTACGGACGGACGTGTATGGCACCCTTGAGTTGGGTTGAGGTGGAAACCAAGTGGGAGGTTGGCCCCAGGCTGATCCGGCAGACTCAGGAAGCAGTCGAGAAGATTCACAGGCTACTCCGCACTGTTAGGAGCAGGCAGAAGAGCTATGCAGATCGGAAACGCAGAGAGGTACAGTTTGAGGTTGGGGACCACGTCTTCCAACGTGTTTCGCCCATGAAGGGCCTGCAGCGGTTTGGGGTGAGAGGGAAGCTCACGTCGAGGTTCGTGGTGCCACTTTAGGTCCTGGAGCAGGTTGGACCCGTTGCTTACAGGCTTGCCCTCCCTCCTCAGCTTTCTGGTGTGCACGACGTGTTCCACGTGTCCAACCTCAGGAAGTACGTTGCCGATTCCAGTCACGTCCTGAGTCATGAGAGGGTCGAGGTGGGCGACGACCTGACCTACCCCGAGTGGCTAGTGCAGATTCTTGACAGAGCCGTCCGCAGTCTGAGACGGAAGCAAGTACCCCTGGTGAAGGTTTTGTGGAGGAGCCAGCGGTACGAGGAGGCTACCTGGGAGCCTGAGGAGGCGATGGGGGATCGATACCCGGAGCTTTTCGCAGGTACGTCCTTTTGGACCGACTTTGATCCTCTTTGAGTTTGTTATGCATATATCGTTCTTTCCTACACCCTAGTTAGAGCAAGTTTCGGGGACGAAACTTCCTTTGAGTTTGTTATATTCTTATGACCGGGCATCAAGCATCGTTTAAGACATCTGGTCAGACGTCTGAAAGCCTTCCCAGACGTCTGGAATTAAATTTTTTTCGGCGTACAGGTTCGCGTCTGCGTGCATGAGCACGCAAACTGAACCCGTCGCCCTCCTTCTCTTTCCTCTCCCTCCCTGCAGACGCAGCCTTTCTCTTTCTCTCTCCCCGCGGCTGCCTTCAAATACGCCTCTCCCTCTCCCTCACCCTCACTCCACCGCCTTCTTCTTCTTCTTCTCCCTGTCAGCGAGAGAGCGAGCGGGTGAGAGCGGCAGCCGCGGCTGCTGCGAGTGTGTGGGGAGGAGGGGCTGTTGCGAAAGGAAGAGGGAGCTTGACCGCGAGGGTGCGAGCTCACCAGAGCAGCCAGAGCCGACCGGCGGGTGTGCAGTAGCGTGGGGTGTCACGGAGAAGCTGCTATAGCTCAGGCAGCAGGCGGGTGCGGCGTGGCACGACCATGTGCTGCGGGCGGAGGGCGAGGAGGTCCTGATTCTGGGAAAATTTCCCAGAATCTGATGTCTAGATTTACGTCCAAACAATGAAGGAGACGTCTGGAGGAAGGTCCAGACGTCTGAAAGGTACGTTATTTTTTTTCTTCTTCTTTCGCGTGTACAGCCATCAGCCATTTCCGCCGAAGTATTCTGCTTCCTTTGGTGTTGAGAGCGGGTGCGTGTGTGTGCAGGATTTATTAGGGAAGGTGCAAGGGCATGCCATCCCACACAGATCAGACGTCTGGGCATGGCACCAAACGACGGAGAGGGTCTCCAGACGTCCGGAGTGACAGTCAAACGTCTGAAAACTAAGTCCAGATGGTTCAGTGGGCTTCTGGATGTCCGAAGGACCGCACAGATCGAGGTATGACTTGAGCAATCATTTAAGACATTTGGAAGAAGTTCCAGAAGTCTGATTTTGGACAGACTCGTCATTTTTGACCCGTTTAGGGTTCGTTCGGAGTCTGTTTTCCATGTTTCAAGTTTCGTTCTTCTTAGATTTAGTTCCTCTACCTGTTTACAGCAATCGTATGCTGTTCTGAGTAGCTCCTTGTAATTTATCCTTGTATTAGGACCCCATCCCGTTGCGCCTTTGGGGGTTACGGAGGCACATGGATCTGCCGTTCACGTCCCCATTATTCCCAGTTTCGCAGGTAGAGTGGCTTCCTTAGTTAATTACAAACATTAATGGATATTTGGAATAAATGATAGATCCTAGGGTATGGCATGAATCCTAGGACTTGAAAACTAGAGTGAATGATAGATCCTAGGGTATGGCATGAATCCTAGGAACAGAAACCTTGAAACGAATGTCTTGAATACCTAAATTGCAGTATCGGATTAGTATATAGAATAATGATAATTGTCTGTAATGGATAACAGCTGCTTGTAAACTGTAAAGTATTGTTAGCAACTGTCGCATGTAAATTCCGATTGGTTACAATTACATACGAGCTGCCTGTATAAGAATGAGAAATGGAAATATGAACTGCTTGTGAATAAACTTGAAATGTAAATAGTAAAGTTGCATACCACATGTGTAGAACTTAAGAAAGGAAACCAGGAATGATGAAACCTAGTATGGCTTGACCTGAGGAAACATGAGCACTAACCCTTTGGGGAGTTAGGAGTAGAACTCTTGGAAATAAATGGAATGGAACTGGAAAAGTAAAACGGGAAAGTGTGTTGTCTCTTGGGTACGTGGTACCAAAGAGAGCACATATTACCTCATAGTGTAGAGGGGAGCTTGCCGCCCTCAGGTCGAGATCGGGGTGGGTTTGGCCACTTTGCACTGACTTTCTGGCCCTCGCGTACACCGTACCGAGGAGAGTTGCTAGTGTAGGGAGAGAGCTAGCCACCCCACGGGGCCCGAGGTTTCAACTAGCCGTCCTACACCGACTTGTTAGGCCCACTGGGCAAACCAGGGTAGTCAGGCGAGGGTGTGCGGACTGTGGAGGGGCGAGTCCCCTGTTTGGTTACTGTGGAGGGGCTGGACCCCTGTTACTGAGAGGGCTCTGCCCTATACTGGTTCCGTGCTGTGCTTTGGGCGCACCCGTTAACGGAAACGACTGACCGCGTGCTAGTGCAGGGTAGCTACCCGTGCGTTTATCGCAAGTGCCGTAGTCACAGTTACGTCTGACAGTGACCTTGGGGTGGTTGACTGAGGGTAGGACCACCACGGGGGACTCTCCCGGCCAGGAGAGCACCACGTGCTACTTCTACTTTTCGGAAAAGACTGCAATCGAGATCGTTCCCATGAGGAACATTCAAGATCAAAAGAAGAATATGAGGGATAATTCGATAATGAGTAAATGAAAAATATAAAGAAAAAAATTAAAAATATAACAGCTACTATCCACCTTACTATTTCTTAGCTTTTAGTTGCCACTCTACTCAGCGTTTCGCCGACATGTCACCTTTGTTACCTTTTCAGGACCAGGTGTTGAGCAGCCAGAGTCAGCGGTTGCAGAGGGCACTAGGCCTAGTAGAGCCCAGTAGTGTTACTATGTAGTACCCACTGTACCTTTCTTCCTGTTGTAGTGAGTAATTTCTGCTACCTCTGTACTCTTTTCATTGTAGGCTTCATGTTTATGTTCATGTTTTCTTATTTACAGTTGTGATGGTGTATACTGTAGTATTTCTTTTCTTACTGTTGTATTTTGTTATTGCTAGTTATATACATGGTGAATGTGGTTTATTTTACTGCTCTTTTGGTTACTTTCTCATTGGACGACTGGGTCTTGGAATCAGTCGAGTCGGTCCGATTCTCGTATCTCATAGGGATTCGGGAACCGGGTCGTAACATATATATATATATATGTGTATGTATATATAACTATATAGAGGTATATATATATGTATGTATAAGTATATAGTAATATATGTATATATTGATATATGTAGCTAAGTGTATATATATATATATATATGTATATATGTATATATATATAGTTATTGATATATATATGTATAGATGTATATATATATATGTATATATATATAAATATTATATGTATATAGGTATATGTATCTAGATATGTAGATATATGTGTATATGTATATATAGTTATGTAGATATATATATGTGTATATGTATGTATAAGTATATATATATATATGTATGTATTTGTATATATAAGTATATAGATGTATATATGTATATATATATGTGTATATAGACTAATACATATTTATATAAGTAGTAATATATGCATAGATATATGTAAGTATATATGTATATATATATATATAGATAAGTGTGTGGATATATGTATATATGTATATATATATATGTATGTATATATATAAGTATATATATATATATGTATGTATGTATCAATGTATACTAATATATAAGTATATATGTACTACTATATGTATAAATATAAGTATATATATATATATATATATATATATATGTATATGTATATATGTATATATGTATGTATATATATATATATATCAATATATATAAGTCTATGCATATATATATGTTTATAATAGTGTATATGTGTGTGTGGGTGTGTGGAAGTGTTAGTGTAGGTGTGTGTGTGCGTCGGTGTAAAGAAAGAGTGGGAGAGAGTGAGAGAGAGCGGGAGAGAGAGAGAGGTGGCAGCCGCACTGTTGAGGGGAGAAAGGGCATTTTAAGCTGTCTGCACGCGAAGGGCAACGTCTGGTGGCTTCCGTGTGCGGGCGCGCATGCGCGTAGAGGAGAGTGCATTGGAGGGAGTGTTGGCGCGGGAGGACCCAGCGCAAGCGGGCGTGGAGTGGCCGGAACGGGCGCTCGTAGGCGTAGGCGAAGGGAGTGTGCGACGCAGACGAATGAGGGCGAGGGGAGTGGGCGAAGCAGACGCCCAGGCACAAGTGGGCGACGCGGGCGGAGACACGCGGGCGAGCCCGTGCACGGGAGAACAGCAGTCGTGGCACGCCGGGTGACTGGGAAAGTGAGAAGCTTTCTGGTCACCCCATTGTAGCCACAGTGTCGCGATGACTCGCGTGAACAGTGGCTACAGTGGTCGTCCGTGCTGTGCTACTGGCAATGGGCGGTGCTATGAGTGAGGCCGGCTCGCGGCGTACGGCAGAGCGGCGTTGGCTAGTGGCTTGCGGGCGGAACCTCTCGACAAAGTCCACGGAGGGGGGTTGGGTCGCGAGCCAAGGGGTGTGACAGGGCGCGCAGAGGTCTGTGGGTGCTGCTGGGGTGCTTGGCCGGCCACTGCAGTGACATGTGGTGGCCGGTTGCGGGCAACAAGGCGTGAGACAGAGCGGAGAAAGAGGAGGCAGAGAAGGCACGCAGGCATGCACGGAGGGCGAAGGCGCCTGCCGACACGCGCGACAGGGGCTGGGGCTACTGCACGCTTGAAGCAGCACCTCCAATGGCAGAAGTTGTTGGAGTGGGAAAAAAAATGAGAACAGACCCACCACGCCCACCGGCTCTTTGAAGAGCTGGGCGGTGGTGGTCTCACTATGGTGGTGTGCACCACAGTGAGGGCTCTTGCCCACCGGGTGTCTTCTCGGAGGAGGACCGGCGTATGGAGGGGAATGGAGGAGAGGACGGCCTGGAGGAGATGGAGCTGCCGGATTGAAATGGAGGACCAGGCCTCTACTGAAGGAGAAGCCGTGGCCTTGTTATAGAAGTTGAAAGCATGGCCATGCATGGCACATGCACGGCTACAACAGGGAATGGCAGCTGCAGGGAGAGGGATGCTGCGGCAGCAGGGAGAGGTGAAGTAGGACATGGCGTTGAGAGAAAAAGTCGATGCTCCATGTAGCCGCGGGGAGAAAGTTTTAAAAATCAAAAAGAAATAAAAATGGAGAAGGAAATATTGCAAAGCAGCACTTGAGGAAAGATGTAATCGCGAGGCCAATTATTTCATTCTCCTCTCCTCTCAATTAGATGCATGCATGCGTGTATTTTTACAATGCAACTATGGAGACCTAATATGCATGGGTAATGCTTGGAAATAGCACAAGAAGGCACTATTGCAGGTGTATTTTTGCGGTGCAATCATAACCCCATGCATATCTTGTGCTAATCCCTAGCAAAACATTTTTTTGTAGTATTTAGAAATGATCTTAAGCTGAAGATTTTCTTCTGAGGCGATATAGGTGTGTTTATTGTTGGATATTGTGAGAACCAATTGTAGAGAAGACTACCAATACTATAAGTCTCACATGACATAGATCATCCCTCGACTAACCAGGACTCTTGATATTTAAACCTTAAGTACAATTTCCAGGATCCAGGAGGTTTTTGCCATACTCGAGAGCTCAAGAGATTATGGCTTGTGCTTAGTGAAGGATCAAGACTGACCAGATGAACATTAAGACTCAAGCCCAGGGTTTCACGAATCTTTAAGTACAGGTTGGTCCCAGTTTCAGCTAGTGTTTTCAGATTGACCCTTAAGAAGATGATGAAAAACTCAACTCCCATTTTCTGATTTTTGTGGCTCAAAGGAAAACAAGGTATTTGTAACCTGCCCTGAAGAACTTGTAGGGCGAAGACTTTACAGATATTTGTGAGATATACTGACTTATTTGCAACTTTTTTTTTTTTTAGAAATGTGTGTCAGTACATCTCTTATAACATTTTTTTGGAGCACACTTTTTTTTTTCCTTTTTGGTGGGAGAGTTTCTTTTTGGTGGAAAGAGTCGCTCCTAAACACAAGACTAAAGCCTGGGATAAAAAGTCTACCTACGCGCACAGGTAAGAACTCCACCTTCCCTGATGAACACTAGGGTTGGATCTTATGTTCACTAGGTCTTTCCTGATATGTGTAGTGTGAACCAAGTTTAATTAAGCTCTCAAGTAAAAGCAAACCAACGGATCCTGTACTGGTGTCTCAGGTATAAGAATACGTCCTTAGTTAGGAGAGATTCCAATCTACTTTGTCAATGCTTAAGTGAATTAAGCCGAGCCTGAGCGAATCAAGCTTCTGTGGCCTGGAAAGTCTTCAAAACAGAAGTTGAATATCCATAAACAGTTATTGTATTTTTTTCTTTTTTCAGCTTTTAGATCATTACTAAACACCATTTTTTTTATTATATATATATATTTTTTTTCTTTTTCTTGCATATTTATAGATAGGTAGGAACTGCATGATACCATAAAATACCCAGATCTTATGGATGCCTATCCACCCCCCCATGCCAAACAATGCTATGTCCTCATATGCATGCAGGGAAAGGTGGAGAAAGGATGAAAGATCAGGTAACGAGAGTTGAGGTGCAGGGTATACAGCAGGGTGGTTGGGTGGGTGGACGATGGGTGGTGAAGTGAAAAGTGAAGAGATCTTGATAGCGGCGTGAAAAGTGATGGTGGATGGTGAAAGGTCTGGCATTTTCTGGGATGAGAGTGTCCCAGGCGGATCAGAAAACAGATCAGGAGGAAGAAGTTGGCCTTTAGATTGGCCAAGAAGAGGGGCTCTTTGGATAGATGGATCCAAAAAGGAATAGCCCCAGTGAGTAGGATGTGGGCTCAAGGTCCCAGTGTGGAGTTGCAAATCCGCTTGATTTGGCGGGAAAGAAAGGGCAGTCCGGACTTCAAGAGTATGGACCGACGGTGAGCAGCCCAGATATGACTCAGACCACGAGGTATGGGAAGCGGAGAAAACCTCGTCAGAAGTCTGGTCAGGAGAAGGTCTAGGACAAGGGAGGGATGGGGGAACATCACAGTTTGTGTTGGTCGAGCAGTCATCAGTGTTTATAGGTAATCCACAGCAGTCCAAATAGGTCCCAAATAGTCCGATATAAGCACTGACGGTCATGTCTTCGTCAGACGTGTCATCCTCGATGCAATCGCAATCAAAGTTCTTGGCTGTCTTGAATATGTTAAGCTTGAGCTTCTCAGATCCAACGGCAATCTCAATACAGCCCGACTCGCAGTCGATATGGGCGCAGGCTGTGGCCAAGAAAGGTCGACTGAGGATGATCGGACAATCAGAAAGTGACCTAGGAACTTCCATATCTAAAACAAGAAAGTCAACAGGAAAATAGAGACTGTTGACCCTAACCACCACATCTTCCACCACACCCTTCGGGATTTTGACAGAATGATCTGCCAACTGTAACGTGACAGGGGTGGGTTTCAGATTTCCCAGAGAAAATTTTTCGAGCATGATGGTCGGTATAAGATTGATGGAAGATCCTAGATCAAGCAGGGCACAGTTAAAACTTCAACCTTGGATGCTACAGGAAATCAGCGGTGTGCCCGGATCTTTCTACTTCGGTGGTCGGTTTGACAGTATAGCACAACTCGCATGAGGTGAGAGAATCACTGGATTCTTAGTCTTATTTGACTGTAGCCTAGGTGTTGTGTAGTCTTTGAAAAATCAGGCGACAGTAGGTATGCGGTCGATAGCCTCGAGCAGGGGTACCTTGATTTCTACATCCCTGAACAAATTACGTAGGTTATCAAAGGCCTGCATATCTTTCCTTTTGCCTTTTGGCTCCCTCAGTAGAGCCTTAGGGAATGGGACTGATTCTGGCAACAATTTGGATGACCTTTTTGCAGTAAACTCGAAACTTAGGGGTACAAATGTGAGAAATAGAGTTTTTAGGGGCTAAAATAAAAACTAGGTAAAGATGAACTCTGATTGGAACTAAATTTTGTACTTAACCTAATTTGGATACAAGGAATATAATAATGAACTTGGATTTTAGTTTTTACCATGTATAACTGGGTAATTTGCAGAGAAGGCCAAATCAAGGCAAATTCCCGTCTTAAACTCTGTTCTAGGTCAAAATGGGTTAAGATGGTCAAACGAAAGGTACTAAATCTCTTAAAATATTTTTCTATGAAGTTTAGGAGGTTTATATTAATTTTATCCTAACCACACCCGCTTCAATTTAAGTGGGGTTGATAATTAAGGTTTTCAGTCCAATTTTCGCCCTCGAAATGCGTGAAACCCTGATTCAATCAATGGAGACCCACTTTTTAGTCTTTTATTCTCAATTGACCTTTAATTAACCCCTGAGTGATCCCATGGTTAATCAACATTTGTTATGTGATGTTAAAACTACAGAATTAACCCTGCTTCCTTATTTCTTCTCAAATCAAAATATTGCGGAGTTGTGACCCTCAAATGATTAAGTGGAGCATTTACCATTTGAACTTGACTAATTGCGGCTAGTTAGGACCCATTATGGTGTTACCATCATGCCCCCTTGCCTAGCTTTTTCTAGTCCCTATCATAGTCCTATGGACTAAACTAGATCTCTAAGCCGAATGTAACTGTCATAATGCCCTACTAAGCTGCATTTCTAGAAATCTGATCAAAATACCAATAATAGGCCTAGAAGTACTCAAGTACCAGCTAAGATTCAGACCTAACCAGCCTCAGCCTTCGGTCTACCACGAAGGTTTCTAAGTCCTGCAAAAACTGCTTAGAGGTTCGTTGACCCTAGCGGTTAAAGCACCCGTGCGTAAACATAGCAAATCTAGGTTCAGTTTACCAATGCATTTTTGATAAGAGAGATAGAGAGGGATTTTTATTCTGAGAGTTTTCTCTTTTTTCTTTATATTTCCCTAAATCCAACATTGGATTGGCCCTAAACATTGTCTGTATTAGATTCCTTGTCCCCACCATCAATCCTCGAAGGATCCTTGGCTTTTGATGCTTCGGGATAGCACCGGCCATGGCAACCCCCAGAACCATGGCTTTCAACACTTCGAGACAGTGCCGCCTATGGCGTTCTGTAGCTAAATTCAGGACCTAGCAATCGACATTTCAGGACAATCTCACCCATGGCACCTGAATCAGCACAAGGTGCTTACATGCCCCTAATATAATATGTAGATATCCTAAGAGGCAAGCACTGAGGAGAGGATCTGTTATTGCACATCTTCAAGGGGAGTATTTTTCATTGCACATCTCTACGTCGGGAACTTGTCCCATCAACTTGTTTCTTCGAGTCGCTCCTAAGACAGATCTTTAGGAAAACCATTTTTAGAATAGACACTTTTGGCATTTTTCTTCATTAAGTGCATTGAACCAGACCAATGTATGATTTTTGGGTGCTTAGGTTACTAAGTCTCACAAACCAAAGGGTAGGCAATGGGGCCGAATAATCCCTAAGCCTTAGACTTAATACATCAGCCTCGCACTTTCCTTAACCTCTTGAGGATTAATCCAGATCTTAACAAATACGAAAGTGTTTAAGTCCTATAATAGGCCAAAGAGGCCTAAGGTCGGTATCCTTCACTAATCTACTAAGTTTTAACCTTCCAAGTCCTAATTCATCATCTGATCTAGCCTAGAACTTAGGTGAGTTCAATACTCAATTATAGAGACTCACTTTTTCTTTCTTTTGTTTGCACCTTTTTCCCTTTTCTTTTCATTTCTCCTCTTCTTCCTCCTCAAATTTACAATTCAACTCTCAAAATTGACCTCTCCTTTCTCCATTTTTTTTTTATGAAACACCTCCATGAATTGAATTTCACAGCGTTTTGCACTTTAATACCCCTCATGCCTGAGATTTGCAATATCCTCATTGTAAATTAGGTGGGTTCAAGCTCATCTTAAATCGTACATTAGAACAGGTTTGGTGGGTGGCGAACTGGTGAGGATGACTATTGTGGACGATTTCAAACTTTGATACGAGTATCAAAGGTGGAGTTGGTTATTTTAATGGACGAACCCTAAAGTACATTATGATTTCAGCTCAGAGATAGGTCAGAAGAGTCTCAGGTTTTTCAAAAAGATGGGTTGCCTCCCGTTAAGAGCTAAGTTTAACACCATTAGCTGGGTGCAATGTTGCTCAGGGGGAATGGAGATCAAAAGATACTATAGCTGGATTTGAATTTGTGAGTTCGAGGAACGATTTGAGTCTCTAATCGTTCACAACAAATGGTTCTGAGTCATGGCTGAGTTCACTGATTTTGACAGCTCTATTTCCGAAGATTCGTCAGACAAGAAAGGGTTCGATCCATTTTGATTTTAGTTTCCCTGGGAAAAGCTTGATTTTGGCATCAAAGAGTAACACTTTCTGACCAAGATGAAAAGATTTCCACAATATGTGCATGTCATGGAAGTCTTTGACTCGCTCTTTGTAGATACTTGAGTTCTCATATGCATCATTGCGTAACTCCTCGATCTCACTCAGTTGCAACTGACGGTGGATTCTAGCCTTCATGAGATCTAGATTGTGCTTCCATACTGCCCAGTAAGCTTTGTGCTCCATTTCTACAAGGAGGCGGCATGCCTTCTAGTACACAAGTATGAAGGGAGACATTCCTAACTGGGTCTTATGGGTGGTCCTATAGGCCCACAAGGCTTTCGGAAGTCGAGTGGACCAATCTTTCCCATTAGGTTGTACACTGACCTAAAAGATTTTCTTGATCTCTAGATTGGATAGCTTAGCCAATCTGTTGGTCTAAGGGTGATAAAGAGTTGAGATATGATGCGACACCCCGTACTTTTTCATAAAGGGCTAGTAGTGCACATTTATGAAATGAGACCCGCCATCACTAATGATGGCCTTAGGAACCCCAAATCTGGAAAAGATATTCTCCTGAATGAACTAAAGAACAACTTTATGATCATTCGTTCTGGTAGGGACGGCTTCGATCCAGTTCAAGACATATTCAACAGCAAGTAAGATGTACTCGAAGCTGTTGGATCCTAGAAAGGATCCCATATCAATTCCCCATATGTCAAAGATTTTGCATACGATAATCGGATTCATGGGCATCATATCGTGAGGGCCCATGTTGTTGAGGGTTTGACAACGAGCACATGCCCTACAGTAGGATTGTGCATCTTTGAACATTGTGGGCCAAAAGAACCCACGCTGGAGGATCTTCACTGTGGTTTTATGCCCTAAGTAATGGCCATCGCAGGCCTGGTCATGGCAGGATGAGATGACATCATTAAACTCGTCATCGGGAATGCATCTCCGGATCACTTGGTCATTACCGATGTGGAATAGATAAGGATCTTCCCAAACATAGTACTTGGCATTGAAAATTAGTTTGTCCCATCGGGAGGTCGCCCAATTAGATGAGACTTTCCTTATAACTAAGTAATTCATGATATCCGCAAACTAGGGAAGTCCATTAATGGCTAAGAGATGCTCATCTCGGAAATGCTCGGTGATAGGTCTGGACAGATTAATGATCGAAGAAGGAAGGTGGGACAAATGGTCAGCTACTACGTTCTATTTTCCCACCTTGTCGTGAATTTCGAGATCTAATTCTTGCAACAGCAAGATCCAACAGACTAATCTAGGTTTTACGTCCTTCTTCGTAAGTGTCTCACCATAGTGTGATATGAGTAAATGATGACATGGGATCCCAGGAGATATGATTTGAATTTCTCCAAGATAAATACTACAGCCAGCAGCTCTTTCTCTGTAATCGGGTCCTCAACCAAAGAACTGATGTCGCAAACTTCTTTAATCGCCCCACAGTTTATTCCTTTCTAGGCCTTAAAGATATCAATCCTTAATGTTTTGTTCTCAAATTTCAACTCAATCTGGCCCTCTTTGCAATTAATATTTGCCCTAGTTGTGGCTAGGAACGGTCTCCCTAAGATGATCGATGTGTCTCTCAGATTTTCAGGAGCATCCATATCTAATACAATGAAGTCCACTAACAAATAGAAATCTCGTATCCTAACTAGAACATCCTCAAGAACTCCTCTTGGTGACTTAATTGATCTATCAGCTAGCTGTAGGATCACCTCAGTTAGTTTAAGCTCAGTTTCCTCGAAATGATCTAGTAGGGATTAGGGATCAAATTTATGGAGGCTCATAAATCCAATAAAGCTTGATCAAATTCTAGGTTGTTGATCTTACAGGAGATTAGAGGGGTGATGGGATCCTTCACTTTTTGTTGGAGTTTGCTCAGGATGATAAAGCCAGCTTGCTCAAACAATACAATTGGACTCCCATTTTTGTTTTGTGGCTTACGCTTTGGTGTACATAAGTCCTTCAGAAATCGTGTGTAAGCCAGTACATGGCAAATCACATCCATCAAGGGGATGTTTATTTGGACTTGCTCAAAGAGCTTGACCAAGTCTTCCTCAAGTGCCATAGGTTTGGGTTTCCTCTTTCCTTTGGTCAAGGCCTCGAGAAATGGAACCTGTGTAGGTTCCTCTAGGATTGGTTCAGGCTCTAGATCTGGGATAGGTGTGTCCTAGATGACCATTCTAGGGTTAGGCTCTGAACTACCAGCTCTAGAGTGGTTAGGATAAGGTGGATCCTAAGTCGATTTGCCACTATGTATAGTAATAGCATTGAGGCCAGCCTAGTTTTAGTTCGAGGTCTGCAAAAGAGGTGGTTGCTGCTGATATCCCAAATACGATGTAAAAGCCTCCATCCCATTGGGTGATGGAGAAGAAGGAGCATGATAAATGTAGTGAGCTTGGGCCTGCTTCAGGTTTATAACGTGCCTTTAGTTTGGCACATTATTTGGATTCAACAAGGGTTGATAAGGGAGTGCACCAGACTGGCGAGACCAGTCATCTGTGCAAGTTGATTTCTAATCTCTGTGATCTCCTCTTTGTATTGTTTCTGCATAGCCACATTGGCTTTCTGGATGTTAGCCAGGGCTTGCAAAATCAAGTTCATCTGATCTTCCCTTGAAGGCCCAGATTGATAATTTGGGTTGGGCCTAGGCTGAGTGGGCTAATAAGGTCGCGGAGCTTGTGGTTGGGGTGGGAATTAAGATCTCGAGTTTTGATTATTTCCCGACCACGTGAAGTTGGGATGATTGCACCATCCAGGGTTATATGTGTTGGAGAATGGATCATTTTGGATGGTGTGGAAATCCTCACAAGTCCAAGGAACTCCAGAGTAATCAAAGTATGAGGGTTAATAGTTCCCCCAACTAGAGTAGGAAGGTTCGAAACTTCCTTCGAAACTAGGATTAGACGGGGGTGAATATGGGTCCATCCCCTGATATGAGTGGTGGTGAATGTTATGCATGCCTCCCTACCTAGGGATGGTTGCGCATACGTGCCCTGATGTGCAGCAGTGGATCTCTGTAGATGTCGAGTCAATTTATCCACCTTCTTCTCGACCAACTCTAGATCAAAGGTTGAGGATAGGTCTCGAGTCTCGTGTGCCCCTCACGTGTTTGTTAATGTGTGGGTGCTCGTCCGGTCGAACAGACCCATAGATTCATTGTTTGTGGAGTTCTCGCACATGTTCTCGAGAATCTCTCAAATGGTATCTTCATGTTGACCCATGATGTTGCCACCACAGGTTGCAGTGGAAAATCGCCTAATATCCTCACCGAGTCCATGATAAAAAGATTGGACTTGTTCCCATTTAGGAACTCCGTGATGGGGGCATTTCCGCATGAGATCCAAAATCGGTCACACGCTTCATGAAGTGGTTCTCTCGTATTTTGCATGAAATGCGTGATCTGGTGCCTCAATGTGTTGGTGCGATCAACTGGGAAGAATTTCTTTAGGAATTCAGATTGGAGTTCCTCCCATGTGTTGATAGGACAAGCCAGAGTCTGATACCAATGGGCAGCCTTATCCATAAGGGAGAAGGAGAACATCTTCATGAGCAGGATGTCCTGATTCTGAACAACTGGTCCAAAGGTATGGGCCAAATGTTTCGACTGTTTGATATGCTGAAAGGGATCTTCAAACTTCAAGCAGTGAAATTTGGGGATTGCATTAATCAGATTCAGCTTTAATTCAGTATTAGGTCCTCCAGCTAAGATTTGCACCCTCAGTTCGATCGCCATCGCAACAGGATTGTAGTGATCTCGCATCTGTGGTTGTAGTGGATGGTTCATGAATGTGTAAAGTAGATCAGCGAGACAATGTGTCTAATTCTACTCATTTGTCATTTCTTCTTCTGGATTCTCCATGGATGTAGATGATGGAGAGCTAGGCTTAGATGTAGAAGTGTCTAAAGAGATCTCGATTTGATTGAGCGGGAGCACAAACAATTAGGTCGGGGCTTGACCCTGACGAGAATGAACTGCTAATGGAGGCCTCAAGTTTGGTCTTAAGGACTGATGTAGAGACATCCTTTAGGTTAAAATGCCTATTTTATGTGGTTCCTAGGCTTAGATTTGCAGTCCATATTATAAATATTGCATAGCATGCATCATTCTGCATTTAGAGTAGTTGTGTATATTTTAGGTTAATTACATCCTTTTTGAGGTCAGGAGAGAAGGAGATTTATTTCGGAGCCTCAGATTGATGATCCGACTATACGGATCTGATCAGAATGATGATCAGAGTCCAACACCTCCGAAGTCGCCTTGATCAGAGTCCCGAGGCACCATATGTAGTCCGAGGAAGATCAATTAGGAAGGATATGCTGATTATAACACCTACCCTCCCTAGTATTCTATTGAAAATAGGTCATCACCATTCTTTGAACAACCTGAAATGACTTACTATCAGGGAGGGACCCAAGAACTTCGACATCTTGACTCCCCTAGATTTAACCCAAACCCACTCAAACCTGAATCGAACCAGTCAGTTCAGGTGAACCAGATACAGGATAGGGTGTTGGCTAATTTGAGGAACACTATACAATCTTTAGAAGCTCAGCCAACACCATGCACTGAAGCATTGGAGCCTATGATCAAAATGATTGATGAACTTAATAGTTCTCTATTGTATTTTCTCTAAAATGTTAGGGGTAGGGACCTGAGTGAGTTTCTTCTTGGGAAATTGTTGAGGTTGAGGATGAAATTTGTGGTTGCCCTAGTCAAATATTGGGATGATTCTCAAGATGAACCCTCTTCAGGAGAGCCAATGTCTAAACCCACTCAGGCGCCTGTCGAGGGGGATACATATTTTGAGATTGGAGATAACCAGGTTGGTCTAGAGCAACCCTTTGAGGATGAATCGAGTTTCTCACCTGAGATCCCAGAGCTAGGGAATGACGAAAAATATGTCTCCACAGAACATGAAATGACATATGATTTTGAGACATATATAAATTAGGATCATGGATTCTTTGATTTTGAGGGTGAAGAATCTCTTAGTGAAGTCTCACTTAAGTGTAAGGAAGATGATTTTAGTGAGACAAATGGGCATGAGGAATCTGACGAACCATTTGATAGCCCAATTTTTGAAGATTTAGATTTGGTCGGGGCTAACTTGGAGGATTCAAATCCTCATTTACTAGAAGATTCAATCAGTATTCCTATTCCTTAACCACACCCCGAAGGGATTGATTTTGATTTGGAAATCATTACGCCCAAGTCAATCTTGCTTCAGCTGCAATTATTGGACTTGGGTACTTTAGATGGGGTGTACAACAATTTGGAGGTCCCGGAAACATTGATTTCGGAGGATAGGAAGTTGGAATTAAAAATTTGGGAGCCTAATTCTGAGGGAACTTTGATTTTGGATCTAAGGGTACCTATTGACCTGAAACCACCTACTTTCTACCAGGAATCTTACGATATCTTTCATGTGCAACCCAAGCTCGAAATAACTGATTCTTTTTCTGAGTTGAATGTTAAGTGGACATCTAAACCTATTGAACCATCTTTACCCATTGTCCGACTCTTTAGTCTCGGGTTGCACACCACAAAACCGCAGGCCTGGCCCCGCATGCTTAACAACCTTCGGTTCCGGGAGATTTTCATCCAGAACCTTAGAACCACTCAACCCTGGAGCATGGATCTGCATCCTAATCTAGTCCACGTCTGTGGACATCTTCTGCTGACGGGTTTCAGGATCAACCTATTGATTTTGATTCTGACCCGCACTTGTGAATTCTTAATTTCTTCTTTGTGTGTATATTATGCCTAGTTGAAGGCATTAAATTTAGCATGTGTCTATATTTCACGTTCTCTGTGGAGCTGACTAGATTTCTCATGATGTTCAGGTGATATTCTATTTACTCTGCCTTTTCATGTCTTTATTTTTACAATGAGGACATTGCATCATTTAGGCATGGGGGGGTGGAAACTTTATTCTGAAATCATTTTGTTAACTCCGTAGAATTTATTTTAGTTTCTTATAAAATTAAAAAATTTGAAAATTTGAAAAAGATAAAAAAGAAAGAAATTAGGAAAAGAGAACTTAGGCATTTGGAAGTTATTAACTTTAGGAAATGTTACTAGAGGACGTAAACACTTAGACTCTTCAAGTCTTCAGGCTTAGTTAGCTTGGGTGTTCACTCGAATGTGGACTTAGTCTCAAGTCCTTGCTAAGTCAATCTTATTTTAATTCGATAAATAATTTGGGATGATAAGTATGCGACTTATCAACCCGCCCTCTGATTTGAGGGGACTTTAAGCCTAAGTATCTACATACTTTTTGCACTGACTCACTTTTCAACGATTTCTTCAAAAATTGGGAAGCTAATGAACTATCTAGGGTGGTATGGCTGGCAAGTTGTCGGTGGTAACAGCTCATCGGCCGATTGTCCAGAGCCCAGCCACAAGACCATTTTCGTCGTACTACCTTTAGGTAAATCTTAGATCAGGGAAGCCACTTACTTTAAAAAAAGAAGAAAATAAAAAAATATAAACAAAATCACACTTCACAGCACGAGTATGGCTGCCAAGTTGCCGTGGGTAACAGCCCACTGGCCAGTTGTCCAGAGCCCAGCTCACAAAAATGCACAATAATTCCCAAAACACTTAGGGAAGAAGGGGCAAGTAGAATAAACCGGGGAGATAAACACTGGGTTCGCCCTTGTGTTGACCCTATAAATAAAAGAAGTAAGGAGAAAGGTACCGTTTGAAAAGATAAACCTCTAGGCAAGATCACCTAGGGTCGTAGAAACCCGAAGTCCATTTTAACAGTCGCCTAGTGAGTCTTTCACTCTTTTCACTAGATGCTTAGCGCTTAGAGTCCTTTTCGAGTCTTGGGCGGGTCGAGTAGCCGTAAAAAGTTATCCTGAAACTCTTAAACTCCAAAAGTCCAAAAAATAAGAAAAGAAGAAAAATAAAAAAATGTATTTTCCCTTTTCAAATAAGGCGAGGACTTGGGTGGTCTGCATTCTGGCAGACACCTGGGTAGTGTTGACTCTTCCTAGTTTAGGATCTTAGTTGACATTTTCTATTATTAATAAATGGCTTAGGCCTAAGCGATTGAGTCCTAATTCTATTTTTATACATATCATGTAGTTCAATTTTGTTAGGGACTAGCAAAAGATAGGCATCGGTGTATGATGTAGACAAATCCATTTTGGTTAAAATGACTATTTTATGCATGTTCTTAGGCTTAGATTTGCATTTCATACTATAAATATTGCATAGCATGCATCATTTTGCATTTAGAGTAGTTGTATATATTTTAGGTTAATTGCATCCTTTTTGTGGTCAGGAGAGAAGGAGGTTTATTTTGGAGCCTCGGATCGACGATTTGATCGTACAGATCTAATCAGGATGACGATCGAAGTCCAACGTCTCCGAAATCGCCTTGATCGGAGTCCCGTAACACCATATGCAGTTTGAGGAAGATCAATAGCTAAGGGACTAGGTGACATAATTTAGAGCTTCAAACGACAAATCCGACCATGCAAATGGATTCGGGTCCACGATCGCAGCCCAACGGTACAAAAATTGACTCAATCCGACCTTTGTAGTAGCACGACCCAGATTGTGCCACGTGGTACAACCCAGGACACCCATGCGTGCACACGTGCCACCGCACGTGCATAGCAGCGTGAGCGCACACCCGCAGAGGCATGCACGCGCAAGCACAGTGGTGCGCGCAGCAGCGTAGCATGCATGTGGAGGCAGCAGCGGTAGCTGCGCATATCGCGCGTGCGCATGCGACAAGGGCACGTATAGTGCGCGCCAGCGGTGGGTAGCAGGGGCACGTGAGTGGGATCTTCAGTGATTTTTGCGGTGTATCTTTAGCGATGTTTATGACCGTCACTAAATGTCCTGTATACGAATTTGATTCCTTCCTCCACTATAAAAGGACCCCTACCCCTCCCATTTTTCTTCATCTCATCCTTTCTTCCTCTCACCACCTCTAAAGCTCTAGAGAGAGCTTGTCCCAAGCCCAGGATGCTCCTCTAGAATAGAAAATCAAATATTTTCCCACCTCTCATCCCCCTTCGTGGAGCATCCTGTGGCCGTCCTCTCACCGCCCTTCAGGAAAAAGATCCTCGCCGCGACGTCGTCCTGCCACATCCTCCGTCATCTAGCTCCATCCTCCTTCGTCCCGCTCCTCACCACCTTCCTCTAGCCGACTTCAGAGCGAGTCATCTTCCGAGCAACCGTCGAGGGGGATTTCTCTCACCTTTTTCTATCTTTTTCGCTTTCATAGTATAGATTTTTCTGCTTTTGTAGTTGTAACAAACACTTGCTTATGAATAGATGATTATTTCTTTATCTCTCTCTCTCTTTCTCCCTCTCTCTCTTATATTTTTGCAAGGAGATTAGTTAGAATTCATCGACTTGATCTCTTGCTTGCTAAAAATACCAAAAAAATTAGAAAAGATAAAAATGACCAAAAACAAATAAAAGAGAAACCTAAATTTTATAAAATCAAACATTCGCCTCCCTGTGTTTGACCTGAGACTCACATTTCAAGTTTCAGTTATAAATTTTATCTAATAGACACGTTTTGCGACTACGTCGATGGGTCCTCCAAGCCCCTAATTCTAATTCGTGAAACACACCTCATCAAGGACCTCCTCTCAAACATGCACTAGGGAATCAAATGCGGGACAGAATGTGTATTGGACCCAATTGAGGCACCCAAAAATCTTTCGATGACTAATGAGGTTCGAGGTGGATGTTACCTCTGGATCGGAAACTCACCCACTCGAGAATTACTTGGGCAGCCAGGAAGGGAGAGTCCCGCCCCCCTACATGGTAGAGCGTCCCCACAAGTTACAGGGTTTCCCCCACTCGACCTTCCTTGTCACTACGTATCCAAGTAGACTGGAATGTGCGAGCTTGACTCCTAAGTCTAGCACTTTTAATCTTGTGTGTGTGCCTTGAATTTCACTTGAACTTAAAAATTGATTTGATTTGTGACCTAATTTGGAGGTTGTTTGACCCATAAAGTGGACCACCTTCACCTAACCTGCCCTAAATTTGAGGATGAGTTGGGTCAAGAACCCAAATCAACCTGAAGTAGTTTGCAAATAGGTTATTAGATCCCAAATTTTAATGATTCAAGTGATTGTTAGAGCTTTGATTTTAGGGTTCACTTGATTAGATCAATTCAACTAGGGCTTGGGTAACACACGATGTGGCAAATATGTTCTCTTTAACTTAGGCAAGTATGTTCTCCACCCTAATGTGGAAACCCTAGATTGACTCTAATTTCCAAGTCCAATTTCTTTCCAAAAGATTGTACCTTGGACTCAATCAATAAGGTGAATAGCCTAAGGCACCTTAAGTCCCTAACAGGTGCAAGTATTTGGATGGGGATCAAATCAAATCAAATCAAGAAACTCAAATGATGATTACTATGAAATAAAGAGATTTGATCCTAATTGATTTCCTTTTTAATCTTTCAAGAGATGAGAGGCTTAAAGAAGAAGGGAATGAGATTACCTACCCTGGTGTGGTTGCTTGTGCTATCGATGTTCAAATTCACCTCAAAAAATCTCAGCAAATCAGATAAAACAAGTTAGAATCAGATTAGAAATTGTGATCAGTGAATGAAATGCACGTTGCACCCCAGCAACGACGCCAAAATGTCAGCACGCTTTCGTTGAATTTGAAATATGAGTCATAGTATAGTCAACCAAAGCGAATTGACATTTAAAATTTGTAATCACAAAAAACAAACATGAGTCTGAGGTAGTTTGTAGGGAGCAAGTAACAAATCAATTCACTAATCACAATATTCAGTAGAAAGTAATGCAAGTGAATCAATCAAAATGATATTCAATAATGAAGCAATAATGTATCTCAAATGTCAAGGATAAAAATGTAAAAAGAAAGAGCTAAAAATGGTGGTTGAAACCACCAAATTAACCCTATAATTAAGCACCAATCCCCACAATACTCAAATCCTGAAATAATTCAACAGTAACTACTAATCCACATTAGAGCCAAGTAAATATCTCCATAGTGATTAAGGTTAAGCACAAGGGCATCAAGCAAAATGTTGTGGTCGTAAAACATGTATTTAGTGAGAAAACCGTCGTAGTATAGCACTAATTACAACTCAAACAAAAATTATAATAACGAGACGGTGAGTTCCAGTCGATCTCAGGGATGCGTTTAAGAAGCGAGATTGATTTTGATTTTATATTTGCTCAAAATTGGACCCTAGTTTCTAAAGTGCGAGTTAAAGATGTGCTAGTTGCATTGTTTACGCAGACAACATGTGCATGCGTCAAATATATCACTGATGTGAAAGTGTGTGCTGGCATTCTTACGACTTTAATAATACGATGGTGACTAGTGGAAAATGAATCGATCGCTAATTCATTAATATCCTCGGGGACCGACATTTGTTGCATCAAGATAAACATGTAAAGCAGGAAATTGATGATTGCAATATAGATATATGAAATAGATGTCAGGCAACTATTGGTTTCATTTCCTCAAAAAGAATAGGGACATTACAATTGAATCTAGAGGAATGCTTGTACAAGAAAGCTTAAAAACAACACTTCTAGCTATCAGAAAAGTGATGCATGCATGGATCTAAGGAAGATTATGCATGCATCCGTTCAGGTAGAGGATTACTACACTACTAAGCAGAAAATTAATGCTCAAATTAAAAACTATAAAGAACTAAGCTAGCTAACAGAGAGCAGGCATTGAAGGTGGTCTCCATTGGTTGTGTGGCTGGTGGTGATGGGAGGGGAAAGTGGGATGGCCAAGGTGGTTGGCCGGCCACTTGAGAAGGTGGTGGAGGTGCTCTAGCCCTTGGACATGCAATGGTGGAGTGGATGATGGTGGAGCTTGTGGAGAGGGTGTGCACATGAGATGGAGTCCAAGACTAGATGGGATCTTTTGGCCATCCCCCTAGGTCCTTAAATAGACTAAGGGAGAGACCCTCTAGAGAAGTGTGGAGTTCTCTAGAAGAGCCTCCATCATGACTAGCGAACCCCTTTGAAATGGGTCTTCTTAGATCCACATTTCATGGGTGTGGTTGTGGACTCCTTGAAAGACTAAAAATAGTCTTCAAGGTGGTGCCACTAGGTGAAGGTTCTAGAGGTCTCTAGAGTGGGCTGCTACATGTGTGTGTGTGGGTGTGTGTGAGTAAATATGTGGGTGTGGCTAGGTGGTTTAGGTCGAGTCCTATAGGTCTAGGTGATTGGGTTTAGGTAGGTTTCTAGAGATAGGGTTATAAACCCTAATACTAAAGTGTGATAAGTACAATTAAAATTATTACAAGTTTAATTGAGTGGATGTGTGTCTAATTGGGAGAGAAAGTTCCTAATTAGGTCCTACTTGAGTCAATTGGACTCTCACTAAGTCCAATTAGACTTGAGTTGGTTGAGGTTTAAGTTCAATTGGACTCTATGAGTCCAATTGACTAAGTGAAGTGTAATTGACTTGGAACCAAGTCAATTAGGTTTAGTGAGAACCTAATTAGGTTCCTAGGAAGGTCTTAGGGTAGTGTACTAGGCTTAGGGCATCTTAATTTAGGTTCCCTAGGGTGTAGAAATGGGTTTAGGGCCTTAGGAAATCAAGATCTAGGCTTGATTTCAAAAATAGTAACTGGAGAGGGGTTCCAGATGTTTGATTTAGTAATAAGACGACTTACACTTCAAAATCAGAAGTCCAAAACTCTGGTCTGGACGTCCAAAGTTGAATCAGGGTGAAGTTTAGGTTCTGTCTTGGAATTCTACAGAAATGGATGTCTGACACCTTATTTGGATGTCCAATATTCTAGTAGAATTGGGTTCTAAGTTTGCAGGTGGTGTCTAAGGGTCCTGGACGTCTAGCAACCTACTTGGACGTCCAGATATGGGCTGGAAGATGGGTTTTAAGGAATTCTAAGCTAAAGTGACCTAATCTAAGGGTGGCTAGGGTTTAGGCAGGTATCCAGGGCTATTTTAAGGTTAGGAAAGGTCCTATGTTCTTCATAGTTTAATTCTTACATTAAAATTCTACTAGTAAGGTAGTATACCTCATCCCTATATTATGTCTTCATCTTTATTTCAAGGCTTCTGCTCCAGTTCTGCTACAGCTCCACCTTCCTCCTTTCTTTAGTTCCAGCTTCAAGCCATCTCCTGAGCTTCTTATTGCCTTCAATCCTAAATATTGCACTAATCAATACATTATAACATTATTCCGTGCATATCTAAGTAAAGTAGAAAAGACGCAATGTATGCTATTCATGCATGAATTACACTACAATTATGCTAAGTTCTAACTTAATTTAGGTCATTTAAGTCCTACGATTGTTGCACAATCACACAACACAAGGTTAGCAGAGATCAGAATTTTGCTAACTGTTAGGTGTGCGTACATGCACGCCAATGCAAAACCCCCCTCCTCCTCAGATCTCTCTCTCCCTCTCTCTCAATTTCATACTCAGGTGAACAGTACCGGATAATTGGGTCGTGTACAGTAGTCCAGACCCACCAACGAGGTGTAGTAGGTGAGGAGTGCGCATGTGCGATGAGAGGGACCTCACCCCGTGTGCTAAGACGAAGAGACTACTGCAGGGAAACGTTATTAACCAAAATCTTTTGGGTTGCTTTCAATGTGGGACAATGATCATCCCTATTCTTCGTGCGAAGCTGCAACTGATGCTTCGAGCAATTGCTACTGTGTGGTTGCTGATTCGACTAATTGGCACTGCAGTTAGGTTCTCTCGAGGAATATGCTTCTGCTAGACGTCGTATTAAGGTTGAAGGTGATTGGAGTACAGTGGACGACACTGGGAACGATGATGGCTATGGTGAAGCTTCAATGGTACTTGAGAAACAAAAATACGGCCTCACGGCTGTGCCAAATTAACTCAGAAGCTTCACTGTGTGGAGGTGAAGGTGTTGGTGGTGGAAATTTGGTGCGAGCGTGTGTGTGGATGTGTGCCAAAGTCAGAGACGACGACCGTGGATGGGTCTGTGGGTTGGGGCTTTTAGTCGTGGGGTCACGACGAGGGCTTTGGAGGTGGTGGTGAGGCGATTGGTGGCATGTGGTGGCTGCACGACCTCGTCGGAGGTGCGACCGACGCTGGAGAAGACGATTAAGAAGAGGGCGGTGCGGTGGTCAATCCTAAGTTCTAAGGGGGTAGAAGTGAATTATAGAGGGAGTGGAGGAGTTTAGGGAGGCTTAGATAGGTGAGAGGAGGGCGGAGGTGTTCAGTGTTGATCGACCTAACGTAGAGAAGACGAGAGGTACGGCAAGGCGACAGCAAGGAAGGAAAGGTCGAAGACAGCCAGACTTTGGCTAGTGTTGGTCGCAAAGAAGAGAGGTGGAAGATGAGCCGGTCAATTTGACTGCTGGCTGACTCAATGAGGTGGTTGGAGAAGGCTCACCTGAGCCAAAGTCACGGAGGGTGGAGAAGGAAGAAGGGGAAATCCAATCGAAACTTCGCTGAAAGGTACGCTGGGATCTTAGGGCCTTTTACAGAGCTAAAATTCGAGCTCTAAATCAAGGAATCAAGCTTGATTGCCTTGAATTTTGAGGAAAGAGTTCCTAAAATTCATTAAGCTTTCCTGAGATCTAGGAATTGATTTGGGGTCCTTAAGGCAGTTTAAACGATCAGGTATCTTCTCAAGATCATTCCTCCTAAATTTAGAAGGATTTGATTCTGATTTGAGAGAGATGTTCTCTCTCGAATCTTGACTGTAGGTGTGTTCAAACACCCATGGTAGCAAGAATCTAATGGTGAACTTAGATTTGAGTTTTGACTACGTTTGACTAGGTAATTTGCAGAGAAGACCAAATCAGGGTAAATTCCAGTTTGAAAGTCTATTCTAGGTCAAAATGGGTTCAGATGGTCAAACCAAAGATACCAAACCTTTTAGAATATTTTTATATAAATTTTAGGAGGTTTATATTAATTTTATCCTGACCAAACATGCTTCAATTTAAATGAGGTTGATAATTAAGATTTTTAGTCCTATTTTTGCCCTCAAAATGCGTGAAACCCTGATTCAGTTAGTATTGACCCAGTTTTTAGTCTTTTATGATTAATTGACCTTTAATTGACCCTTGAGTTACCCCGTGGTTAATCTACATTTGTGATGTGCTGTTAAAACTATATAATTAACCATGTTTCCTTATTTTCTTCTTAAATCAGAATATTGCGAAGTTGTGACCCTCAGATGATTAAGTAGGAGCATTTACCATTTGAACTTGACTAATTGTGGCTAGTTAGGGCCCATGATGGTGTTACTATCAGCCCCTGCTGGAGTTTGCAAAGGAGCAGTTGCTCCTTCTCCAGCAGCCCTCGCTGGAGCATGGTCGGAGTGGAGTGCCAGTGGTTGTGGGTGTCCGGTGAAGGAAGGAGGGAGCTCAAGCGAGATCTGCAGATGTGGTGGTGGTGTTGAATCAGTGGTTGGTGGTGTGGCGAGGCGCGGTTGACGTCGCTAGAGTTGAGGGCGACGTTTAAGTCTGGCGAGTCCCTACAAGCAAAATACAAGGTCTTTCAACCTCAAATCAACTCCAAAAGATTCAAGGTGTCTCTTCAAATTAAAACCCCATCGTGGCTATGCAAGTGCGTGCATGTGTGCTTATGGCAATTGATGAGGTGTGGCTCATCATAGCTAAAATACCTAAGTTAAGTTAGAAACTAGCTTAAACACTATATTCTTAACATAATAAATGGGTTAAGTGTGGGAATTAATGACAATGACCTAAAACATCAAATTTGGGTTAAAAATACATAATTAGGTCAATATTTGAGATATTCTATACATAAATACAAATTGATGATCTAAATGTAAATTGAATACTTATTTGATCTCAAAGTACAAATCAAGGGTTAAATCATGTTCTAATATATTCAATTAGCATTCCATCAAAATCTCATGGCATTTAGACATCATTAGGACCTCGCATTCATTACATTACATATAAGTTTTCTATGCATCACAATTTATACACATAAAAACCTTTCAGGGACTTCTTTGAAAGTCACAAGGGCATTTGTGAAAGCTTTAAGGATTGCTCTGACTTGATTTCATTCACTTATGGGTTCTTGCACAATTTGTGCAGCTTTTCACTATAAGTGCATTCTTGTAAAATGCCTAAAAGACTTGTGGCTCACCACTAGTTTCATTGTTCACACGAAGAACTCGACAAGTAGTTGTCGTCGATTCTTTTATCTATTTGATTAATGATGGTTCATCTCCATACTTTGTGCGCACTCGCACAGAGCTTCGCTACCTCTCCCATATCCCATCCAATGGTGGGATTTTATCCAAACACTTCCTGTGCTCTCTTCAAATCCTCATCCATCGTCCACGCCTAATTCACCTAACCTCACATTACGGTGCCTAGATTGCTCCCTCACCTATATAAGGAGCTCACTTGCGAGCCTTGGGCCCTTTACAAGCTCCCTCCCCATTTAGCCTGCTCGTCATCCACATCTCCCGCTTCTCTCTCTCCTTCATCAGTCGTTTGTGACAGAGGCAACCTCTCTTCCTCATCTTCGTCGCCAAAGTCACCAGCTGCGGATCCAAGGACCTCATGCACTCAGTTAGGGATCCTCTCCTCCTCCTTTGTCGTTACAGTGACTAGCTGCAGCCCAGGAATCCCATTCCTTTGTTAACTAGATTTACATACTTTCTTAGTGTAGCTTACTACTTTCTAGGTAGTTGATTCGGTGGATTCACACGCGGAAAGGGTTAGAGTTAGGAAAACCCATCGACGTAGTTCGATTCACAAGAAAATCGGTAGATCAGATAAAATTTATAACCAAAACTCGAAAAGTGAGCCCTGGGTCGAACACGGGGAGGCGAATGTTTGGTTTTGAAAAATACGCATTTCGCTTTTATTTATTTTTGTCATTTTTGTCTTTTCTAATTTTTTGGTATTTTTAGCAAGCAAGAGATTAGGTCGATGAATTCTTATCTAACTAATCTACTTGCAAAATATAAGAGAGAGAGAGAGAGAAACAATCACATATATCTCAACAATTGTTTCTATAAGTATGAAAGCAGGAAAAACTACACTAGAAAGCAGTAAAGATAGATGGAGATGAGAAGAATCCCCCTCAACGGTCTCTTGGAGGACGACTCACTCAGATGGCACCCGAACGAAGGTGGTGAGGAGCAGGACGAAGGAGGATGATAGCGGAGGAAGGAGGATGGGATGGGACGTCGTCGTGGCGAGGATCTACTTCCCGAAGTAGGTAAGAAGACAGCCACGGGATGCTCCACGAATGGGGAGAAGGGAGGGAAAAATAATTGATTTTCTACTCTAGAGGAGCATCCCAGGCATGGGAGAAGATCTCTCTAGAGTCTTGGAGGTGGTGAGAGGAAGAAAGGAGGAGATGAAGAAGAATGGGGAGGGGGGGTAGGGGTCCTTTTATAGTGGACATTTGTTATGGTCATAAACATCGATGAAGATCCGTCACAAACAACGTCGAAGATCCTACGCCAACCCTCACCCCCGCTAGCACGCGCATCACGTGACTCTGCTGCCGCACTGCTGGTGTGCGCTCCACGCACCCTTGTCGCACACGCACATGTGTTACACACCTATGCGCCTCACTCCCACGCGTGCAGCTTCCGCTGTTGCTGCCTTACGCGTTGTGTTGCTGCTCCTGTGTGAGAGCATGCCTTCACGCACGTGTGTACTAGCAGTGCTGTACGCGTGCAGTGGCGCGTGCATGTGCTTGGGCAGCCTGGGTTGCGCCATGTGGCGCAACCTGGGTCGTCCATCTTCTTTCCTTTGTAGGAGCTGCAATAGAGGTTGAATTAAGTCAATTTTCACGCTGTTGGGCTGCGATCATCGATCCTAATCCATTCATGTGATCGAATTTATCATTTGAAGCTCTAGATTGTGTCACCTAGTCCATTAGCCGTTGATTTTCCTCAGACTGCATATACTACTATGGGACTCCGATCAAGGCGATTTCGGAGGCGTTGGACTCTAATCGTCGACCTGATCAGATCCATACAGTCGGATCATCAATTCGAGGCTCCAAAATAATTCTCCTTCTCTCTTGACCACAAAAAGGATGCAATTAACCTAAAATATACACAATACTCTAAATGCAGAATGATGCATGCTATGCAATATTTATAATATGGAATGTAAATCTAAGCCTAGGAACATGCATAAATAGGCATTCTAACCTAAATGGATGTGTCTACATCATACTCCCATGCTAGCAAAATTAAACTACATGCTATGTATAAAAACAAAATTAGGACTCGATCACTTAGGCCTAAGTCGTTTATTAACAATAGAAAATTTCAACTAAGGTCCTAAACTACGAAAACTAAACAGTACCTGGGTGTCTGCCGGAATGAAGACTACCCAAGTCCTCACCTTATTTGAAAAGGGAAGATACATTTTTTTATTTTTCTTCTTTTCTAATTTTTTTGGACTTTTGAAGTTTGAGAGTTTTGGGATAACTTTGTATGAGTACTCCACTTGCCCAAGACTCGAAAAGGACTCTAAGTGCTAAGCATCTTGTGAAAGGGTGATAGACTCACTAGGCGGTGATCGGTCGATCTTTCGCTTTTAAGTCGTTTGTAGTTTAATGTGGTGGAAAAATCGACTAATTAATTTTTAATAAGAAATAACCACTCGCTGAGGAGCGGGTCGTATCCACAGGGAGGCAATAACGTATTAAAATTCGCGCTACTTAAAAATGTTTGTTCGTAGTCAATTTGGACAAGAACCAAGCCAAGATTGCCTTTAGATTAAGGTTTAAGCAAGAAACAATGCTGAAATGGCAATTATGAGAAACTACAGGATATTTTCCGCAATGCAGAGTGAATAGAATATGATTAAAATGTGGCAATGGCAGAAAATGTAAATTTTAATTAACGTTTTACTGTAGCAAAACAGGGGAATTTTTCCCGTTGTCTTGCGCGACGAGGAGCCGATGGTCGGGCGCGGGAAGCTCGGAGGAGGTCCCTTGGATCAAGGGCTTCGAATCGGTGGTGGCGGCGAGTCGCGCGGCGGTCGGAGGTGGCCGGACGAGCTCCGGCGGAGGTGCTACAGCCGGCAGCTTGCGCAGCCTGTTGGCGTGAAGTCCGCCGCCTGCTGCTGCTGCGGGGGTGGCTGCTGCGGCTGGCGTGTGCGGCTGGCGTGCGCGGTGGTCGGTTGGGCGGTCTGCAGGCGGTTGTGCGTGGGTGCGCGGAGGGTCTGCAGGAGGGCGCGCGGTTGTGCGTGGGCGGTGGTCTGCAGGAGGGCGCTTGCGCGGTGGTCTGCAGGCGGTTGGCGTGTGCGGTGGAAGCTGGCGTGGGCGGAGGGTCTACAGGAGGGCGCTGGCGCGGTTGTGCGTGGGCGGTGGTCTGCAGGCGGCTGTTGGAGGATGCTGCAGGCTGGTCTGCAGGCGTTGGAGGAGAGCGCGGGCTGATCTGCCGGCGTGCGCAGGTCTGCAGCCGGTGAGCGGTGGAGGGTGCAGGCGGTCTGGTGGCCGGTTGGAGAGTGCAGGCTGAGGAAGTGGAGGTGAGCGGGTAACTTCAGACGTCTGGGAAATTTCCCAGACGTCTTAAGTTACTGAGAGGGTGGCTGATCAGTAGCTCGGTGGTGGTGGTCTGCGACGACGGCGAGGGAGTTGCACGCTAAGGTGCTCACGGTAATGCAGGCGAGCTCCGGATGGCGGTGTGGCCTGTCACACCACACGCCCACGGTGGTGGAGACTCGCCGCCACAGTAGAGGCCGGCAGTATGGAGTGGAAGAGAGAGGTTCTCTCTGCACAGTGGTGGGTCGGTGGCGGAGGCCTCCTGAGCTCGGCTGCCTCCCTGCTCCTTTTGTAGTGTCTTGAACAAATTTGAAATCAGCGGCCGACCAGATCCACCACATCCGCTCCCCATTGAATGGCTTCTTCACTGCATCAGCCGGGCATTGGAGCGGCAGCCAGCCGTTCTGAAGGAAGACGAATAAAGAAAATATTATTAAAATATTAGGGTTATTTATGTATAGACCCTCAACTTCTTTGTTAATAAAAACAATATACCTAATTGGTTATCTAATTAGATGAATGCTATTCTAAGCTAATTTTAAATGCACTTAAGATATGAATGCAATGTATGGATTATGTAATTAGATTAAAACTATGAATTAATCTATTTACATCCTAATTTATACTAAATAAATGTTAGAATTAACCTAATGTGTAGGCACTTAAATACTTAAATAGCCCACAACTATGGGCTAATCAAATACCCCCATGCCTAGTTTTTGCTAGTCCCTAGCAAAATTAAGCGAAACCTAGCACTCTAAGTAGACTAGTCAACTCACTTAGTCTTCCTTCAGAAGCATATTAAGTTCAGGTTCTAAACCCAAGGTCCCTAAGTAGTTGCTAAGTTACAGACTAGGTCGGCTAAAGACGAGTTGTAAGCACAAGTTTCCCTGATTTCTGACTCTACCCTAAAGTTTATTGATCCCTGAGATTAAAGCATCCGTGCTTTTGCATTGGTCCGAGTTATTTGAGTTAAAGGAATTTTTTTTTTTTTTTAATATATATACTTTTTTTTTTTTGTTTGATTCTTCTAAGTCTAACCTCAGATCAGCTATCAACACGGTCTGTGTCGGATTCATTGTCCCCATTACCATACCTCGAAGGGTGCCTGGCTTTCGATGCTTCGAGATAGCACCGCCCATAACGACCCCAAGAACTCCTGGAAATCGACACTTCGAGATAGTATCGCCCATGGATTTCTTAAGCGAATTCAGGCCTATGGCAATCGGCACTTCGAGATAGGGCCGCCCATGATACCTGAACCGCGCAATGCGCTTACATGCCCCCAGTAGGATGGATATCCTAAGAGACAAGCGCCGAGGAGGTAATATGTTACCATCGCATCCTCAAGGTGAGTATATACTCGACCTCTCCTGCGGCGGGAACTCTTCCAATCAAAATGTGTTTTCAAGCCTTTCTTAAGTCAAAACTAAGAGAACCAAATCTCTTTTCAGAAATTAAGTTAATTACCAGACCAAATGTGAACAATTTGGATGCTTGGGTTACAAGGACCCGTAAATCAAAAGGTAGAATAAGACTCCAGGTACTACCCCACCTTTTAACTCAAACCCTAGCTTCCCTTCCTCAACCTCTTGAAGAATGGTCTGCAACTTAACTCCTACTTAAGTTTTTAAGTCCACAAAGGACCCTAAAGGTCTAAAGCTAGTAGCTTATTTAGCTTCTAAAGTTTGACCCTAAAATTAACTTAGTCTACCCTAGAGTTCTGATTTGCTTAAGACTGCAAGATCTAGCCAGTTAAGCTCAAAACTTTTTTTTTTTATATGTACAAATGTATGCAATTATGCTATGTATATCCCCAAGTACACCCCCCCATGCCTAAAATCTGCAATGTCCTCATTGCATAGAAGGATATTACCTGGGTCAAAGCTGGGCTGAATAGCCGAAGAACCTGCAAATCAGGTTCAAGAATTGCAGAAATAGGCCCTAAAAATGAGCAAAGCAAAGTTGTCCTAGAAAATAGGTAACCTAGGATGTTGGCGAGCTGATGATGAATCCCGATAGCAAATGCTCGCCCAACTAAAATGGGAATGAAATCTTCCCAGGTCACCAGAAGAGGTTCTAAAGGATAAACAGTTAAAATAACCTCCAAAGGGGTAGGGGTAGGATGACAAGGATCCTCCAAAAAGAATCGGGAAGGAATGGTATAGAGATAAACCCCCAGGGTAATGGACTGACTAAAGAAATCATCAATCCATACCCGATACTCCATTACAGAAAATATTGGTCTGTTAAGCCCCCTAGTCAGAACAAAAATGAGCAATTCTCTAAGGCATGGATCGTCTAGGGTGTCCAAGTTACGAGGTTGTGGGATGGCCATAAGATCTAGGTTGGGTTTAATCAGCTTGGTGTCCATCCCAAACACTCTTTCTAAATCCTCAATTTCATCCCTAGCGTTCCTTGCACCATCACGTGGATCTTCCTGCTCTTCATCAGGAGTCACAATTTCGCTTTCAGATATAAGCGAATCAGAGGGTGACTTCGAAGTGAATGAAGGCAGGTTGGAAGCAACAGATCTAGGGATTATCCTATCAATGTCATCCCTAGGTTTTTGTTCTTTACTCAAATCTTCCCCGGAGTCTATATGTGAATCCACATAAATCTTAGAAATTGCTTCCAAATTTTCCATCATTTTATCATGAGGAGAAATATCATCAATGGGTGTGCCAAGGAAACCTAATTTGGTCAAATTTGTGACATCCTCAGGGGCTAACTCTTCAAATAATACATAATCACCCTTAGTGTCACTCCAAATCTTGAATGTAGGTTCCTCATATAATTCATCTTCCTCCTCATCACACAATTCATCATGTACCCGAGGTCTAGAATCATTTAATATCTCAGCAGATCCCCTAGGGTGCTCTATCTGAGGTAAATTATTTACATTGGTTACATCAGACTCCTCAGATAGGTCAATTTCTTTAGGGTTAGGTTCCCTAAGGGTGGGTTTGAGTTCCATATCATGATCAGAAGGGAGGGTAGGATTAACAACTTGACTTTGACCCACTTCATCAAATGTCACGAAAATACTATCATCTGGGTCGAGGTCTTCCAATGGTACCATCATTCCCTTCTTTTGACTCCAATATAAATCAGGTGGATACTCAACCTTATCATCTTCCTCGGGTTGCCACCATTCTTCATCCAATGCATAGCTACTTTCATGTGTTTTTTCCTCCCACCTAAAGTGTAGATCTCTCAAGGAAGTGTCATCTAATGGGGAGGTTTCAAAATCGATCCTCGAAAAGTAGTTATTCTCCCCAGAATTTCCCTTCAACTTAAAGTGTAGCTTTCCCACGGGAGATGCATCTATTGTAGAGGGGTGTACGTCATCGTCAATGGGGCAGATTGGGTGGCTAATTTCATCTCTTTCTTGTTGGCCTGCTCTCAAAGATTCTCCTAACAATTCACTCATTTCATTTTGCATTTTCTGTATTTCCATCTTCAAAGAGGAGAGGTCATTTCTATCATAAGAGAAGTCAGGCTCAGACTTATAGTACCCAGGAGTGTTTGTCCAACCATTATAAGTTTTCAGGGAGGGTGGGTTGGGTATTTCTTTGGTATGTGGGATATTGGGCAAAGCAAATCTTGTTCTTGAGTTCTGCTCACTAATTTGGGGCTTAACTAGGCCAATACTCCTATAATAGGAGTAAAACGGATCCCAATGATTGTCATTATGTCCATCAAGGAATGGACCATCTCGGCGTCTGGGATCGAAGGATGCAAAGTGGGGGTGAGGGTGTGGGCAAGATGTGAAAGGATGAAAATCAATGTGGTCCATTCTAACTCACACTTCAATCAGAATTCCCCAAGCAAGACACAATTCAAAAAGGACCTTTTAGGTCTTTCCCAATTTAGGCTTTTGATTTTAAGTCAGATTGCAGGTGACAATACAATTTGTTCAATCAATTTACGCGCCTATTGTCGACCTACGGCTCGCCTAAAAAGACCTAGTTGGAGCTTAGGTGTTCTTCCCTAAATCTCAAATGGTCAAGTAAATCCAAAGACGGAAGATCGAAGGATGCAAGTAGGCCTAAGCCTTCCTTTGAAGCTGTGCTTTCGCGGTGCTCCTCAACTACCCCCAAAAATCCGTGATAGGGTATCCCCCTCTTTGGATTTACAAAACCTTTGATCTCAAGTTCCGAACACTTCAAAATCCAACGAAAGGAGGGCTCTTGTCCTAGTATTTCCAAACCTAAGGAGTGTCTAGAAGCGTGCCGTGGTGCAAGTGAAATAAGTGTGCATACACCGTAAAAGATTTTGAACTTTGAATCGCACGCCAAGTTTGAAAATGAAATCCTTGGTTTTTAAAATGTCCTTCCTTTAATTAGACCTTTTTCTAAAAAAAATGTGACCACTTGTTAGATTTATTCAGTACAGATTAGGTGGTCTTCGCATTAAATCCCAAATGCAATGCGTGATCAAAAATAGGATGCAAAGTAAGAGAATGCGTACCTTGCCTCCAGCGATCTTCGATGCAAAAATGCACGCAATGCAGAAAAGCAAATCTAGAGGCTGCTCATACAGACCTAAATGGTTCGTCCTAGGGCAGGCAGCTTCTAGCAGGCAGCTCATTTTTTTTCTTTTTCTATTTTTTTTAGAACTACTTATGCACAAGCAAATAAAAGAAATAATAAAAAAAAATAAACCTAAATCTAAAGAAAAGGAAACAGGCTCCTAAAAATTACCCAACACGGGTCCAAAACAATATCGGGGAACAAACCCCTCAAAATTTGCCCCAGAACGAGGGTTTCAAACTAAGTGTAATGAAAAATTAAGTCTTCAGTCTTAATTCTATTCTAATTAAATTAGCGATTAAATACAATGGTGTCCGTCGCGTCCTCGTCCTTCTCCTCCTTTCAAAATTGCTTGTCCACTTCTCGTCTGGCGACGTCAAGGGTCGCCTCTCACAGTGGCTGATTCTTGCAAAAAATTTCTCGCACAGAAAAGAAAATAATAGATGGTCAAATCTCTGTGCAATTGACAAATAATCAAACTAAAATTAGGCAAAATTATTACGTCTGTTGCCTCCCCGGCAACGGCGCCATTTGATCGGTCGATCTTTCGCTTTTAAGTCGTTTGTAGTTTAATGTGGTGGAAAAATCGACTAATCAATTTTTAATAAGAAATAACCACTTGCTGAGGAGCGGGTCGTATCCACAGGGAGGCAATAACGTATTAAAATTCGCGCTACTTAAAAATGTTTGTTCGTAGTCAATTTGGACAAGAACCAAGCCAAGATTGCCTTTAGATTAAGGTTTAAGCAAGAAACAATGCTGAAATGGCAATTATGAGAAACTACAGGATATTTTCCGCAATACAGAGTGAATAGAATATGATTAAAATGTGGCAATGGCAGAAAATGTAAATTTTAATTAACGTTTTACTGTAGCAAAACAGGGGAATTTTTCCCCGTTGTCTTGCGCGACGAGGAGCCGATGGTCGGGCGCGGGAAGCTCGGAGGAGGTCCCTTGGATCAAGGGCTTCGAATCGGTGGTGGCGGCGAGTCGCGCGGCGGTCGGAGGTGGCCGGACGAGCTCCGGTGGAGGTGCTGCAGCCGGCAGCTTGCGCAGCCTGTTGGCGTGAAGTCCGCCGCCTGCTGCTGCTGCGGGGGTGGCTGCTGCGGCTGGCGTGCGCGGTGGTCGGTTGGGCGGTCTGTAGGCAGTTGTGCGTGGGTGCGCGGAGGGTCTGCAGGATGGCGCGCGGTTGTGCGTGGGCGGTGGTCTGCAGGAGGGCGCTTGCGCGGTGGTCTGCAGGCGGTTGGCGTGTGCGGTGGAAGCTGGCGTGGGTGGAGGGTCTGCAGGAGGGCGCTGGCGCGGTTGTGCGTGGGCGGTGGTCTGCAGGCAGCTGTTGGAGGATGCTGCAGGCTGGTCTGCAGGCGTTGGGGGAGAGCGCAGGCTGATCTGCAGGCGTGCGCAGGTCTGCAGCCGGTGAGCGGTGGAGGGTGCAGGCGGTCTGGTGGCCGGTTGGAGAGTGCAGGCTGAGGAAGTGGAGGTGAGCGGGTAACTTCAGACGTCTGGGAAATTTCCCAGACGTCTTAAGTTACTGAGAGGGTGGCTGATCAGTAGCTCCGTGGTGGTGGTCTGCAACGACGGCGAGGGAGTTGCACGCTAAGGTGCTCACGGTAATGCAGGCGAGCTCCGGATGGCGGTGTGGCCTGTCACACCACACGCCCACGGTGGTGGAGACTCGCCGCCACGGTAGAGGCCGTCAGTATGGAGTGGAAGAGAGAGGTTCTCTCTGCACAGTGGTGGGTCGGTGGCGGAGGCCTCCTGAGCTCGGCTGCCTCCCTGCTCCTTTTGTAGTGTCTTGAACAAATTTGAAATCAGCAGCCGACCAGATCCACCACATCCGCTCCCCCTTGAATGGCTTCTTCACTGCATCAGCCGGGCGTTGGAGCGGCAGCCAGCCGTTCTGAAAGAAGACGAATAAAGAAAATATTATTAAAATATTAGGGTTATTTATGTATAGACCCTCAACTTCTATGTTAATAAAAATAATATACCTAATTGGTTATCTAATTAGATGAATGCTATTCTAAGCTAATTTTAAATGCACTTAAGATATGAATGCAATGTATGGATTATGTAATTAGATTAAAACTATGAATTAATCTATTTACATCCTAATTTATACTAAATAAATGTTAGAATTAACCTAATGTGTAGGCACTTAAATACTTAAATAGCCCACAACTATGGGCTAATCAGGTGGCTATTAAAATGGGCTTGAGGTTTCTACGACCTTAGGTGACCTTAAAGATTTCTGCCTAGAGGTTTATCTTTTCGAATGGTAGCTTTCTCCCTACTTTATTTTTTATGGGGTCAACACAACGGTGAACCTAGTGTATATCTCTCCAGTTTATTCTACTTCCCCACTTCTTCCCTAAGTGTTTTGGGAATTATTGTGCATTTTTGTGAGCTAGGTTCTGGACAACCGGCCAATGGGCCGTTACCTACGATAACTTTCTAGCCATACTCGTGTGGTAAAGTGTGGTTTTATTTTTTATTTTCTCCTTTTTCTTTTTTTATTCTAAGTATTTCTTTTTTTCTCCTTTTTTTTCTAAATAGGTGGCTTCTCTGATCTAAGATTTACCTAAAGGCATCATTAAGCGAATGGTCGTGTGGCTGGGCTCTGGACAATCGGCCGATGAGCTGTTACTATTGACAACTTGACAGCCATATCACCCTTGACAGTTCATTAGCTACCCAATTTTCATAAAAACTGCCGAAAAGTGAGTCAGTAAAAATAGTGTGTATAAGCTTAGACTTAAAATCCCCTCAAATCAGAGGATGGGTTCATAAGTCGTGTACTTATTATCTCAATTTATTCACCAAATTAAAGTAAAATTACTTGGTAAGGACTCGAGACTAAGTCCACATTCGAGTGGACACCCGAGCTAAGTAAGCCCGAAGACCTGAAGAGTTTAAGTGTTCAGGTTCTATCATATCGTTTCCTAAAGTTAACAACTTCCAAATGCCTAAGTTTTCTTCTCCTAATTTCTTTTTTTTTAATTTTCATTTTCTTTAAGAAACTAAAAGAAATTCTACGGAGTTAACAAAATGATTTTAGGAATTAATTATCCACCCCCATGCGTAAATGATGCATTGTCATCATTGTAAAAATAAAGACATGAAACGAGTGGAATAACAAAATATCACCTGAGTTTCATGACAATCTGGTCAGCTCCGTAGAGAACGTGAAATATACACACGTGCTAAATTTATTGCCTTCAGCTAGGCATAAAATACATACAAGGAAGAAATGGAGAATTCACAAGTGCGAGTTAGAATCAAAATCAAAAGATTAATCCTCAGACTCGCCAGCAGAAGATGTCCACAGATGTGGACCAAGTTGTGGTGCAGACCCATGCCCCATGGTCTAGTGGTTCTAAGGTTTTGGATGAAAATCACCCAGAACCGAAGATTGTTGTATTTACAAGGCTGGGCTTGCGGTTTGGTGGTGTGCAACCTAAAACTAAAGTTTCGAATAATGTGTAGAGATGGTTCAACAGGTTCGGATGTCCTTTTAGATTTCAACTCAAAAAGATAATCAATGATTCTGAGCTTGGGTTGCATGTGAGAGATATCATAAGGGTCCTGGTAGAAAGTAGGTGGTTTCAGGTCAATAGGTACCCTTAGATCCAAAATCATAGTTCCCTCAGAAGTAGCTTCCTAGTATTTCCAACTTCCTATCCTCCAAGATCAAGGTTTCTGGGACCTCCAGATCGTTGTACACCCAATCCAAAATACCCAAGTCCAACAATTGTGGCTGAATTAGGATTGACTTGGGTCTAGTGATCTCAAAAAATATCATAATTCAACTCTTCAGGGTGTGGTTGAGCAGTGGGGCTACTGATTGAATTATCAAGATTCGGATCATCCAAGTTAGCCCCAACATGATCATAATCTTCAATAATTGGGCTATCAAAAGGTTTGTCATGCTTCTCAAGCCAGTTTGTCTCACTAAAATCCTCTTCCTTAAGCTCAAGTGAGACTTCACCTAAAGATTCTTCACTCTCAGAGTCAAAGAATTCTTGATCCTCATTTATATATGTCTCAAAATCATATGTCATTTCATGGTCCATGGAGACATATTTTTTGTCGTTCCCTAGCTCGGGGATCTCGGGTGAAGCAATCAGTTCATCATCAATGGGTTACTCTGGCCCAACCTGGTCATCCCCAGTCTCAAAAAATGTAACCCCCCCGACAGTCGCCTAAGCAGGTTCAGACATTGGCTCTCCTGAAGGGGGTTCATCTTGAGAATCATCCAAAGATTGGACTAGGGCAACCACAAATTTCATCCTCAAGCTTGACAATTTCCCAAGTAGAAACTCACCTAGGCCCCTATCCCTAACATGTTGGAGTAAATCCAATAAAGAGCTATTTAGCTCATCAATCATTTTTATCATAGGCTCCAATGCTTTAGTGCATGATGTTGCCTGGGCTTCTAAAGATTGTATGGTGTTCCTCAAGTTAGCAACACCCTATCTTGGATCTAGTTCACCTGAACCGAATGGATCGGTTCAGGTTTGGGTGGGTTTGGGTTAAATCTAGGGGAGTCAAGATATCGAGGTTCTCTGGTCCCTCCCTGATAGTAGGTCATTTCAGATTGTTTAAAGAATGGTGGCGACTTATATTCAGTGGAATACTGGGGAGGGTAAGTGTTATAATCAGCATATCCTTCATGGTTGTATTTCTGATTAGGTTGATCATCAAAGGGTAGAGATCTATAATTTTTGTAGCTCTGGGAAGGATAGTAATCATAATCTTGTTGTCCAGGGTTAGACCTTGCACACTGAGGTCTGGATTCATATCCCCAATCAAAGTTGTCCCAGCTAGGAGATGGCTAGTCATAATTCAAGTCGGGATACTAATCATCTTGGGGATAAGTGTTGGTAGGAGGGTAGGATGGGAAGTGAGTGTAAGATGTGGAAGGATACATGGTGGAATAGGAGGGAAATTAGAAGAGAGAAAGGAGCCCTGCAATACAAGCAATCAACCCTGTCCTTAAGTGGGTTAGCCTTAAGACCTATAGACTCCCAGGACCCATCTTGAGATTATAAACAATTTGGCCTACTTCTATCAAGTCAATCCAAGCAGTTAGAGGGAGGGGTTGGGGAGAAGGTTTTTCCTTTGGCTTGCGCCTCCGGTTCCTAATGTACCCCCCAGCCGCGGTCGTTTGATGCTACTCCCCTAGCTAGACATCAGATGGACCAGTAGAAGGAAATTAATTGAAAAAAAATCTCAATCTTAACCCTGAAGGGAGAATCAATCCTTAAGGCCAACATCTACTCCGTTTTAATCCTTGCGCGTTGCACTGCTGTGCCTATGCACGTGCAAGCCTTCGCATGCGCGTGCACACCCGCACTGTTGTGCGCGTGCGATTGTGTGTGTGTGCATAGGCGACCTGGGTTGCACCATGTGGTGCGACCTGGGCCGTCCATCTTCTTTCCTTTGTAGGGGTGCTACAGAGGTCAGATTAAGTCTATTTTCACACCGTTGGTCTGTGATCGTGGACCTCAATCCATCCGTGCAGTTGAATTTATCATTTGAAGCTCCAGATTGCTACACGTAGTCCCTTGGCTGTTGATCTTCCATGGATTGCATATAGTGCTACGGGACTCCGATCAAGGTGATCTCGAAGGCATTGGACTCCGATCGTCGTTTTGATCAGATCTGTACAGTCGGATTGTCAATTCAAGGCTCCTAAATAATTCTCCTTCTCTCCTAACCACAAAAAGGATGCAATTAACCTAAAATATACACAATTACTCTAAATGCAGAATGATGCATGGTATGCAATATTTATAATATGGAATGCAAATCTAAGCCTAGGAACATGCATAAATAAGCATTTTAACCTAAATGGATGTGCCTACATCATACCCCCATGCCTATCTTTTGCTAGTCCCTAGCAAAATTAAACTACATGCTATGTATAAAAGTAGAATTAGGACTCGATCGCTTAGGCCTAAGTCACTTTTTAACAATAGAAAATTTCACCTAAGGTCCTAAACTATGAAAACTCAACAGTACCCAGGTGTTTGCCAGAATGTAGACCACCAAGTCCTCGCCTTATTTGAAAAGGCAAGATACATTTTTTTGTTTTTCTTCTTTTCTAATTTTTTTGGACTTTTGGAGTTTGAGAGTTTCAGGATAACTTTTTATGACTACCCGACCTACCCAAGACTCGAAAAGGACTCTAAGTGCTAAGCATCTTGTGAAAGGGTGATAGACTCACTAGGTGGCTGTTAAAATGGACTTTAGGTTTTTACGAACCTAAGTGACCTTAAAGATTTCTGCTTAGAGGTTTAACTTTTCGAACGGTAGCTTTCTCCCTACTTTATTTTTTATGGGGTTAACACAAGGGCAAACCCAGTGTATATCTCCCCGATTTATTCTACTTTCCCACTTCTTCCCTAAGTGTTTTGGGAATTATTATGCATTTTTGTGAGCTGGGCTCTGGACAACCGACCAATGGGCTGTTACCTACGGCAACTTGCCAGCCATACTCGTACGGTGAAGTGTTGCTTTATTTTTTATTTTCTCCTTTTTCTTTTTCTTTATTCTAAGTATTTCTTTCTTTCTCCTTTTTTCTTCTAAGTAGGTGGCTTCCCTGATCTAAGATTTACCTAAATGCATCAGGAAGAGAATGGTCCTGTGGCTGGGTTTTCGACAACCGACTGATGAGCTGTTACCATCGACAACTTGCCAAGCATACCACCCTAGACAGTTCATTAGCAACCCAATTTTTGTAAAAACTGTCGAAAAGTGAGTCAGTGCAAATAGTGTGTAGATGCTTAGACTTAAAATCCCCTTAAATCAGAGGGTGGGTTCATAAGTCGTGTACTTATCATCCTAATTTATTCACCAAATTAAAGTAAAATTACTTGGTGAGGACTCGAGACTAAGTCCACATTCGAGTGGACACCTGAGCTAATGAAGCCCGAAGACCTGAAGAGTTTAAGTGTTCAGGTTCTATCGTATTATTTCCTAAAGTTAACAACTTCCAAATGCCTAAGTTCTCTTCTCCTAATTTTTTTTTAATTTTCATTTTCTTTAAGAAACTGAAAGAAATTCTACGGAGTTAAAAAAATGATTTCAGGAATTAATTATCCACCCCCATGCCTAAATGATCAATGTCCTCATTATAAAAGTAAATGCATGAAATAGGTGGAATAATAGAATATCACCTAAGTTTCGTGGCAATCCAGTAGCTCCACAGAGAATGTGAAATATACACACGTGCTAAATTTATTGCCTTCGGCTAGGCATAAAATACATACAAGGAAGAAATGGAGATTCACAAGTGCGAGTCAGAATTAAAATCAAAAGATTAAACCTTAGACCCGCCAGCAGAAGATGTCCATAGATGTGTACCAAGTTGTGGTGTAGACCCATGCCCCATGATCGAGTGGTTCTAAGGTTTTGGATGAAAATCACCCAGAATCAAAGATTGTTGTATTTATGGGGTTGGGCCTGCAGTTTGGTGGTGTGCAACCCAAGACTAAAGTGTCGGACAATGTGCAGAGATGGTTCAATAGGTTCAGATGTCCTTCTAGATATTAACTCAAAAAGATAATCAATGATTTTGAGCATGGGTTGCATGCGAGAGATATCATAAGGGTCCTGGTAGGTGGTTTCAAGTCAATAGGTACCCTTAGATCCAAAATCATAGTTCCCTCAGAAGTAGCTTCCTAGTATTTCCAACTTCCTATCCTCCAAGATCAAGGTTTCTGGGACCTCCAGATCGTTGTGCACCCCATCCAAAATACCCAAGTCCAACAATTGTGGCTGAATTAGGATTGACTTGGGTCTGGTGATCTCAAAAATATCATAATTCAACTCTTCAGGGTGTGGTTGAGCAGTGGGGCTACCGATTGAATCATCAGGATTCGGATTGTCCAAGTTAGCCCCAACATGATCATAATCTTCAATAATCGGGCTATCAAAAGGTTCGTCATGCTCCTCAAGCTCGTTTGTCTCACTAAAATCCTCTTTCTTAAGCTTAAGTGAGACTTCACCTAAAGATTCCAGATAAATGCTAGTTTATCATTATTCTTATGCATTAAAATAAACCTAGCTCTTAGGATTATGCTCCGTAAATGGGTTTTTGGGTTGTATTTAGGCATAAATAGGTTAGGCATGCATTTCATTTTTTATTGTGTTTTTAATGTGTTTTTGTGAGTTTTAGGGATAAACAGACTGCCAGATCCCTAATACCTTAGCACTCAGGAAGCAACTGGTGAAGGAGAGGCTCTCACCAGCTGGAACTCAGCTTGATCCAACTCACCATAGCTGGAATTCAGCTCACCTGAATTAGGGTTAGCTCATCCTAGCTCCATTCAGCTCATCTCAGCTGAATGGCGGCTCAAGAGAGCTCATCTTAGCTCAAGTCAACTCAGATCCAGCTCGACTTAGCTGAGTCTAGCTCATCTCAGCTCCCATTAGTCCACAGGGAGCTCTAGCTAGCTCAGGTCCAGCTACATCCAGCTCCACTCAAGTCCAGCCAGCTAAAGATGACTTCATTCCAGCTCAGGAAGCTCAAGTCCAACTCCCGGGGACTCAGCATATCTCAACTCAGTTGAGCTAAGCTACCTTAGTTGCCTCAACCAGCTTGATCCTCCCCGGGAGCACCAGACCCAACTCACCTCAGCTCATTATGGTAGAAGCTAGCTCACTTTAGCTTGGCTTAGCAGCTAGCAAAGAACTAGCAAGCTAAGCCAGCTAGAGTAGCTCCATGCCAGCCTCTTCAACAGCTGCCAACTCCAGACTTCTCCTCCTCAGCTCCTCTCTTCAAACCTTAGCTCACATTACCTACTCCTCTACTCCATAGCTAACTAAGCTAGCTTAGCTAGCATCCAGCTCCTTGGCCATCTACCACCTTCAACTCAACCCTAACTAGCTCGATCAACTAAGCTCACCTAAGCTAGCTACCCTACTCCAAGTTGGCGCCACCACCATCACGCCCCTTCACCCCATCACCACTACCAAAAGACACCTATTTTCCCTCCAAAATAACCTTCTAGAACCCTTCCCTTTTGGCACCAACTTTCCCTCCAAAATTCCCTTCATCTCCACCATACACCTCTCCTTAAATCCATCTCCACCATCCACCTAACCCTCCTTCTAGAAGACCCTAGGTTGGCGCCAAAATGGTGGTGTCTCTCCACCAACGCCACCATAACCACCCCCTTAACACCCTTTAATGTGGTACCAACTAACCCTAGCCCTAGGATCATTCTAACCACCCATAACCACCACCAAACTCCATCCTAGCCCTCCACCTATTCACGCCAACTACCCCCCTCTCCACCTCTATATAAACCCACCATGTCACCACATAAAAATCATCCTCCGTTAGTGTATTATTCTACCTATACCCACCTACACCTACAGCCAAGAAGAAGGAGTGGAGAAGAAGATTAAGGGGGCACATCACCCGCCCCTTTGGTGCCTTCTCCCCACTCTCTTCAACTTGTGCCACGCCAAGGAGGATGGCCAGGCAAAGGAGAAGGACCTAGGGTGGACGTCCACCCTTGGAGGAGGAGAATTAAAGGTGGTAGCTACCACCTTGGAGGACATCATTTGGAGGAGCATCTCAAGAAGGAGAAGTTGTCTTTTCAAGTCAAGGAGCTACTTGGCTTGGAACATGAAGCCCTCTTCTTCACCATATATCTAGAGGATTTGTGTTTTATTTTTCTTGTATTTTCAAGTAGAGTAGAAGCATTTCTCTATAGGTTTTGTGTAAACAATTTTGCTTTAATTCAAATTGCCTTCTTTCAATTTTTGTTGCATAGCTTTTTACAATTTCTGCCTAGCATTTGTTTCACTCCTCTTTCTAATTATTCTAGGCCTCCATGTGCCTTGGGTAAGCTTAGGGAGAGGCTCTACCTATCACCTTTGGGTTAGCTTTATTGAATTATGTATTAGTTGTTCTCCTACTATCAACAAAAACTTGCATGTTGCTTTTATTTCAAAAATCTATAAAAGGTATATATTTAAAAGACCAAAAAGAATGTTGATTTCCATTTCTACGGAAGGGATTTTGATTTACAAACTTGCCTCCTTGGATGACCCTAGATACCCCACTATCTAGGTCTTATAAATTTTAAAAGCGAATCCATTTTTGTGCGTTGCAACGACTTAAAACCCCAATTTAACAAATCGCGCAAAAACGTGATCACTTTTTGGTACCGTTGCCAGGGAGGCACGGCTTTGCATTTTAATTGATTCTCTTGGTTGAAGTGGATCTCATCCCTTTGTCTCTCTTTTCTCTTGTGTGTGCAGGAACTATAAGAAGAAAGCGGGAATTTGGAAGCGAGAGCTCAAAGTTCCTTTTCTTCCCACGATTTCAGGTTGGTCCCTCATTTCTTATCACATTTAGGCTAAAAGACTACCAAAAAATATTAAACTTGGCTTTTAGGATCCTAAACACTTTAATTAAGTGGAGTGGTGCCCATAAAAATCCATTGTTTGCTTGTATGCTTCATTAAACACCACTCCAATCCTAGTGTTGGTGTTTTGTTTTACGGGTCCAGATTTCTGTCTGGATTCAAAAATCAATTCCCAACACCAAAGGTCTCCTAAAATCCTGAAATTTCACATAGTGATTCCAAATCAAGTTAGGAACGTCTGTTCCAAATTTCAGATTCGTTGGCTTTGTATTTAATTTTTAGAAATTTGTGGACTACCAAGGGGTCACATCCTCTAAGCTTCCTATTTTTTTACTATCTGTGAATTTTTTGAATTTTTATACTCATCCAATTTTTGTGAAATTTAACATTCTGGAATCCTTGTGAAATTCTACATCTCACATAAAATCACCAAAATTTTCTAAGGCCAATGGTGGTACAGAAAGTCTAGAATACCCATAGGTACCATTTCTGGACTTTGACACCAGCACAAATAAAAATTCAAAACAAATATATTAAACAAATTCCTAAAATCTTAAAAAGAATTTATCTGGAATCCTTTGATTTTACATAAGGTAGTGGTGTTGGTTGCATTGTTTGGACCACTACTTATTCAGAAAGCCTAAAAATAATTTATTGGCAGTAATTTTCTGTATTAGGGTTCAAATCCAATAAGGGTTTCTTTCTTGCTTTTTAGTCCCACAACATAAAGGAAAGACATCATCACCAATGTAACTTGTTTTCCTTTGATTGTGGAAGTTTCAAACTTGTTTGAACATTTAAAAAGAGAAACCCTAAAATACATTCAATTAAATTGAATCCTAAAAGACAAAAATACAAAACTTGTGTGACAACTTATTTTTAATTGGAACCACTTTCCAATTTCTACACACACACAAAAAAAAAATTGAAATAATAGGGGAACAACCCAATCAACGCCCTCCACATTTCGTGTGCACTTTAGTATCCTAGCCTTAACTAAAATTCATAGCAATTTGACTCATAAGGTTTCATCAATTTAGGCTTGCTATATAGGACTTAAGTTTTCTCTAGTTAATACTAATTTTGTCATCTATATCTGGTGTTCAGGTTGAGGGGCCATGTCAAACGACCAGGCGCGGGTTTGTACAAGCACCTGGGGATTTTCCTAGGAAACGCTTGGGCCTAAACCTCCCCTTAAGCAACTTAGCTAGGTTTGTTGATAGAACGGGTATTCACTGTTGATTACTTATTTCCTAGGTAGACCAAGTCTTAGGTTAATTTCTAGGGAGTCACAATTAAGTTAGGTTTAGAATTTGATTGCTTGTGTGCACACTTCTCTCATCTCCATTTCTTCGCCTCCCCTCCCGTTTCTTCCATTTTGCACGGGCAACGGTCCAAAACTCCACACTTGGAGGGACCACTTGATTTTTGCCTCCCCAAAAAGACTTTTCCTACATTTTTTCTCTTCTTTAAAAATGGAAAATCAAAATTGGTCTTCTAACCTACATGCTAATTATTCTTTCCCCAATCTTTCCACCCAAGAGCTTCTTAATCAGGCCCCCCCACCTAACTTCTACTCCATTATGGCTCAGCTACATGTTAAGCAACAACAGTTGCATAAGGATTTAACAAACCTAGCCAACCAAGGGAGTCCTGCCACACCTACCCAAGCTCCACACATTTCACATCTCACCCCTTCTCACATCCCAAAGAGACAAAATTTGCATACGACCCGTGCTTAGTATAATCATTATTCTGAGGCTTTCTATGGTTCAACGGGGAATTATACTTATCCAAATCATTACCCCACTCAAAATATCTCCACCTTCCAGGAGCAACTGCAAAATTCCTCTAATTGGAGGAATTATCCGACCCACTCCTGGACCAATCCAGTTCCTCACCAACAACAAAACCCGTTTGGAGGGTTTGGTTCAAATCAAACTTATCAATCTGGGCCATCTCAAGAAGACATCAATGCCCAGATGATGAAAACCTTGCAGGAGATGCAAAGGAAAATAACAGAAATAACCCGTGCCATTAATAATCTCAATGATCAAATTGGGGTTATTCCGACTCAAGGACTTATAGAACATTCACCATCCCAGCCCACACCAAACATTGTCGATCAAAGGAACCAACACCCAGGTCGACACCAACATCAGAACCACACTGTTCATCCTCCTATTAACCCAATATCTCAGCACTAACCTGGTTTCTGTCAACATCAAGCACCCCCACCTCCTCCCAGTGATAACCAAATTGCATATGCAGATATGTTGAGGAGTGGGAACACCACCACTGATTTAGGGCCTTCAAATCAAATTGATGAAACCCACTCTCAACCGATGCAAATCAACTCTCCTAACCCCAATTAGGAAGAAGGAAAAGAAATCCCAAGAACACTTAATTCAAATCCTACTTCTCACTCTTAAACACTGCAATCCAATCTTTTTGATAAAAAATCAGAGCCCTCTCACCAAGATCTTTTGGACTTATTTGGGCAAGTCAAGAGGAATATCCCCCTCCTAGATGCCACCCCTACCTTTTCTAAATTTTTGAGAGAAAAGTTTACTCCAACAAGGGAGGCTCAGAATCTAGGAAGGGTGGTCCTTTCTAAGACAGCAAGCTCAGTTATTCAGAGCAAGTTGCCCCTCACAAAAAAAGACCCGGGCGCATCTCTCATCTCGGTTGTCATAAATGACACCACCTTTTTTCGCACCCCTCTCGACTTAGGTACCTCCATTAATATCATTCCCTAGGTCATATTCAAGGAATCCCAATTCGGTGATTTTAAACCTGTTAAGGTTCAATTTCAATTGGGAGATCAATCTACCATTCAATCACGGGGAATCATTAAGGATCATATTGTCAAGGTCCGAAATTGTCTAAATCCGGTAAATTTTTGGTCCTTGACATAGAGGTACCTGCAGCTCTCACTAATACCATTCTTGGAAGACCCCTTCTGATTACCGCAATAGCTAATATCAACTCTCCTTCTGGGAAAATGAATATAAGTTGCGGTAACCAGATTTTCTCATTAGATTTATTTCAAGCTTCCAAGAGGTCCATTGATCATAAAATTTTCGAGTTACTGATAATACAATGGAAGCAATTTGTGAGAAATCTTTGTTGATCAAATCCTACTTAGCTCTGACCACCATGGATCTAGATTTTATTGATTCCTATTCTAAGGATGATTTTGTGGTCCGAGACTTTTCAGATCAACTAGGGTTTGACTTTTCCTCTTTCAATCTTCCTGATTTTTCACCAAAAACATCCACACTAACTTCACCCACCCTACATCTCATTGAATCCTTTCCCCCTCCCTTTCCATTGGATCTATCACCCGACCCACCAGAGTCTGGCATTTTACATGCACTTAAACCATGGCCAGATCTAGGTCATTCTTCCATTTTTCCATTTCATTTTGATCCCGATTTCTTTACCATTTATCTTTTTAGGGATCTTGAGGAAAACACATTTCTTGAGGACATTCAAGTGTTGAATTATTTACATGATTGCTCATTTTTCGTGCATACCTTCACACCTGGCTGAATGGCGTAAAAGATAGCACTGGATGGGAGGAACCCATCATTTTTCCTGCTTTCCTTTTTCCTTTCTTTTTCCAAGTTTTGACCATCCTAAACCCTATCGCTCTTCACTAAGGTGATCCCTTTTCCCTCGTAATGCATAAGGACATTGCATATCTTAAGCATGGGGGAGTGTTTTTAAAATTTTGACGATAGATTTAGGATTTTCAAAACCCAAAAACATGCATTTTTCTTTAGTCATTTTTATTTTCTTGCATGCATACAAAAAAAAAAACTTTTTGAGGAAGAATTTTGAAATCGGGACAAAGGTTGAAAACTCACTTTTGGTACAATAGGATTTAATCTTTAACAAACTAGGGATGTGGATACGGATCTGATCATTAGAATTTCAGGGTCTATTTTTAGACTAGATCAGATATCCTTCTCTAAAATTCCACCTGAACTTGTGATAGTTTAGGTGACTTGATCCTCTTTTATAATATGGAAAGTATTTGGCTTAGTTTCTAATTCAAAAACTTGCATTTCTTGTGGAACTTCCTATGTCAAATTTCACACACAAGCCAACAAATAAAAACTACTAAAAATAAGAAAAACTCCCTTGTTTGAACTTAGTAAAAGTCTAAAGCAGATCATTGGTTTAAGTTCCCACCACCGAGGAGGAAATGCCTCCTTTGAGGACACGATGTCAACATGTTACCACCTCGGCGCTGCTCCATATCTATATTTCATATCTTTAGATGGAGTATTAAAGTGCATTTTAGCAGCTCAAGTGTCTTGGACATGCTCTACCTATTGTGTCAGAGTAAGAGCTTGAGTTTGCTTGAAGTGTCCCTTTACACTGCATTGTGTTTTGGGGTTGTGAGCTCCTGAGTGGTGTCATGGACACTGCTATCCCGAAGTACTGACGTCGGAGCCCCCTCGAGGATCGGTAACAGGAATGATGATCCCGACACATTTGTTGTAAGACTAAGCTAAAAATAAGCATGGGGGAGAAAAAAAAAGTTTTAAACCAAAAACACGTCATTATAAATGTTGGCTTTTCACAAGCATGGACACAAGGTTTTAAAGGATATTGCAAGTTGTGAATCAGATTCAAGAGCCAGAAAAATCCTAAAAATAGAAATTTCAAGTCATCTGAATTAACAAGGGGTTAATTTGTGAATTTTCTGGAGGATATATTGATTTCGTTTTATCTAATTTTTGGATCAAAAAATAAATCCCGATGTTTATCCTTAACGAATCACATGCCTCTTGTGTTTAGATCAACCAAGTTCCTTTAATCTTTTTCTCCTCAAAAGTCAAAAAAATTAGATTTCCCAAAAGTTCTATTTTCCAAAAAATTAAAGTTTTGCTAAGAGACTAGCAAAAGATAAGCATGGGAGTGTGATAAATGCCAGTTTATCATTATTCTTATGCATTAAAATAAACCTAGCTCTTAGGATTATGCTCTGCAAATGGGTTTTTGGGTTGTATTTAGGCATAAATAGGTTAGGCATGCATTGCATTTTTATTGTGTTTTTAATGTATTTTTGTGAGTTTTAGGGATAAACAGATTGCCAGATCCCTAGTACCCTAGCACTCAGGAAGAAACTAGTGAAGGAGAAGCTCTCACCAGCTGGAACTCGGCTTGATCCAACTCACCATAGCAGGAATTCAGCTCACCTGAATTAGGGTTAGCTCATCCTAGCTCCATTCAGCTCATCTCAGCTGAATGGCAGCTCAAGAGAGCTCATCTTAGCTCACCCTAGCTCAAGTCAACTCAGATCCAACTCGACTTAGCTGAGTTTAGCTCATCTCAGCTCCCATTAGTCCACAGGGAGCTCTAGCTAGCTCAGGTCCAGCTACATCCAGCTCCACTCAACTCCAACCAGCTAAAGATGACTTCATTCCAGCTCAGGAAGCTCAAGTCCAGCTCCCGAGAACTCAGCTTATCTCAACTCAGTTGAGCTAAGCTACCTTAGCTGCCTCAACCAGCTTGATCCTCCCCGGGAGCACCAGACCCAACTCACCTCAGCTCATTATGGTAGAAGCCAGCTCACTTTAGCTTGGCTTAGCAGCTAGCAAAGAGCTAGAAAGCTAAGCCAGCTAGAGTAGCTCCATGCCAGCCTCTTCAACAGCTACTAGCTAAAGACTTCTCCTCCTCAGCTCCTCTCTTCAAACCTTAGCTCACATTACCTACTCCTCTACTCCATAGCTAGCTAAGCTAGCTTAGCTTAGCTTAGCTTAGCTAGCATCCAGCTCCTTGGCCATCTACCACCTTCAACTCAACCCTAGCTAGCTCCATCAACTAAGCTCGCCTAAGCTAGCTATCCTACTCCAAGTTGGCGCCACCACCATCACACCCCTTCACCCCATCACCACTACCAAAAGCCACCTATTTTCCCTCCAAAATAACCTTCTAGAACCCTTCCCTTTTGGCACCAACTTTCCCTCCAAAATTCCCTTCATCTCCACCATACACCTCTCCTTAAATCCATCTCCACCATCCACCAAATCCCCCTTCTAGAAGACCCTAGGTTGGCGCCAAAATGGTGGTGTCTCTCCACCACCAAAAGCCACCAACACCACCACAACCACCCCCTTAACACCCTTTAAGGTGGTGCCAACTAACCCTAGCCCTAGGATCATTCTAACCACCCATAACCACCACCAAACTCCATCCTAGCCCTCCACCTATTCACGCCAACTACCCCCCTCTCCACCTCTATATAAACCCACCATATCACCACATTAAAATCATCCTCCATTAGTGTATTATTCTACTTATACCCACCTACACCTACTGCCAAGAAGAAGGAGTGGAGAAGAAGATTAAGGGGGCACATCACCCACCCCTTTGGTGCCTTCTTCTCCCTACTTTCTTCAACTTGTGCCATGCCAAGGAGGAGAGCCATTCTACTTCAAGGAGGATGGCCAGGCAAAGGAGAAGGACCTGGGTGGACGTCCACCCTTGGAGGAGGAGAATTAAAGGTGGTAGCTACCACCTTGGAGGACATCATTTGGAGGAGCATCTCAAGAAGGAGAAGAAGGAGTTGTCTTTTCAAGTCAAAGAGCTACTTGGCTTGGAGCAAGAAGCCCTCTTCTTCACCATCTATCTAGAGGATTTGTGTTTTATTTTTCTTGTATTTTCAAGTAGAGTAGAAGCATTCCTCTATAGGTTTTGTGTAAATAATTTTATTTTAATTCAAATTGCCATCTTTTAATTTTTGTTGCATAGCTTTTTACAATTTTTTCCTAGCATTTGTTTCACTCCCTCTCCCTAATTATTCTAGGCCTCCACGTGCTTAAGGTGAGCTTAGGGAGAGGCTCTACCTGTCACCTTAGGGTTAGCTTTATTGAATTTGGTATTAGTTGTTTTCCTGCTATCAACAAAAACTTGCATGTTGCCTTTATTTCAAAAATCTATAAAAAGTATATATTTAAAAGACCAAAAAGAAACCTGATTTCCATTTCTAAGCAAGTGATTTTGATTTGCAAACTTGCCTCCTTGGACGACCCTAGATACCCCACTATCTAGGTCTTATAAATTTTAAAAGCTAATCCATTTTTGTGCGTTGCAATGACTTAAAACCCAATTTAACAAACCATGCAAAAACATGATTAATTCTTCACCCTCAGAGTCAATGAATTCTTGATCCTCATTTATATATCTTAAAATCATATGTCATTTCATGTTCCATGGAGACATAATTTTCCTCATTCCCTGGCTCTCGGGGATCTCGGGTGAAGCAATTGATTTTTTTATGGTGTATTATGTATATTTAAATAAATATTTATGTTGATTTATAATATATATATTAAGTATATAATTATGTATTAATTTAAAGTAGATTATATGCATATATACCTATACCATTATAAATAAATATGTAAACCTATATAATCGTATCTACAACTGTATAAACATATTTTAGTACAACTATATTATATTGCATATTTATTTTTTTTTGTATTTATTGTATGTAATTAATTTAAATAATTAAGTTATTAAGTTAAAATAAAATAAATTAGAAATTTAAGTTACTATTGAAGTAAATTATATTGTACACTTATATAAAATAATTTTAATTATTTTCAACCTATTTATAATATATTTATACTATATAATAGTATTTATACCTAAATTATGTATATATCTAGTTAAAATGTGTATATAAATGTATATAAATTAAAATAAATAACTAAAAATAAATTAAAATTGTGTAATAAATACTTCATTATGTATGTTAACCAATTCATAAGTCAATTGAGTAATTAAATTATTAATTTGTACATTAATTATGTAATTAAGCTTTAAATTAACATGTACAAATTACTAACTTTAAGTAATTTTTAAATATAATTAAATAACTAATTATTATAAATTAACTACATAATTTTGTAGCCCTATGTAAGGGATTTCTAATGATATAAATTATTTTGAGAACGAACTCCATTTGGACATGTAAACCGAGGCTCGAAAAGGCCTCACAGGGCGTGTTTGTACACGATTTTCACGCAACAGTGCCTTGCCAAATAGTCCTACATCATGGGATTTAGAAATGATTCTATCGCATTTAAGGTGTCTCAAGCCATTGCTAGGCACACTAAATTGAGTGAAGACCATACAGGTTCCCTATAAGCATGTATTTGGGCACGTGCTTGCGCATGCCTACGAGCCTGTGTGTGTGTTCATGTGTTGGCGTGCATAAGCACACGAGTGTGGGCCTATTGGACCTAGAATATATGAAAATATACCTCATAATAAACTACTACCCAATTTAGTAGTTGTTTGATTCGGCCTTGAGAGGGGCAGCCGATCCTACGAAAAACTAGACCCACCAACCAATAATTTTGGTCTAACTCACAACTAACCATGGTTAAGTTAAAATAAAAATAACTAAGTGTTGTATATGTAAGTATGTAGTGTGTGTGCGTGAGTTGTGTGATTTTGACTAAGTGTTGAGTTGTGTGTGTTATGTGCAACATGTGTATGTGTTTGTGTGCGTATATGAGTTATGTATATATATGTAAGTAGCATTAGTTAGTAAATGTACACGTATATAGTATATGTATATATTTTGCCTTAAATTTTGTAAATATGTTTATAAGGCTTTATTAATGTTTATATCTGTCACTATAAATATAATATATGTTAGTAAAGTTTAGTTTAGTATATACTTATATTATTTTTGTATCTATTGTTAGGCATTACTTAGTATAGTTGTAAATAACTAACCTGGAGTAGTTTAATTAGTTTTTCATTCCTTTCCACTGGTAAATATATTTGAGGCATTGTAATTAACACTAACTGATTCTTTTTGTACATAATTAACCTGATTCATTCATTATTCATTTGTATATAAACTTAACATTTTTCGAATAAAAGAGCATTTTTTGATAATAGAGAGTGATGTATATCAATAGCTACCTTCTAGTGAACGACTTGAAATAAATCAGTAAAAATTATGTAATTAAATAAAATGATATGACATTCGTCTAGATTGCATCTATACTACAACATAACAATGACATAATTAACTTGCGATCCAGAATGGCATCATCAGCGATGAACTCTAAAGAGCTCCTCATTGGCAGCGTTCGGGGATGGTAGTGGAGGTGATGATAGTGCACATTGGAATGATGCTAAGCTACTCCTAAATCTAGCAAGCAAAAGCCCTAATTTAATTAGATGAGAGGAGAGAAACCACCTAGTGGATGAGGCCGGTTAGCAATGAGGACGGAGGAGAAATTGGAGCCAAGGAGAGCTTCGAAGCTTTACGTGAAGCTTCATGTGAGGACGGAGAAGGAAAGCCCTCTTCCAATTTCAGTGGGAGAGTGACGGATGAAGTGGTCGAGTGAAGCTCTAAGGTGTGTCAATGGTGGCTTCTCAAGGAAGAAATAAGAGGAGGAGACGCGACCAATTGAGCACCATTTAGCACACTGAAGCTTGGGGAGCTTTATAGCCAATGAGTCAGGAGCGAGAGCTCCAAAAATTACGAGAAAAGCTCGGTCGTTTGCGAGTTGAATGCGACAACTTTGACCATGAAGATCGAGCTCCAGAGAGGGTCTTTAGGGCTAGAATGACCGTCAATCGATGCAGAAGAGGTTAGGGAATAGGTCCTCCAAGTTTCGTAGAGTTTGGACGATTAAGTCAGCAAGAATTTGAGATCAAATCTCACCCTCGCGAGCTACTGCTTAGCCATGGCTGGAGTGAAGGTTTGGGTGCTGGTAGGGGGCTCTTTGCAAGGAAGATGAGAAGCTAGGGGGCTTTTGTAAGGAAAACCTGAAAAGTAGGGTGTCTTTGCAAGGAATTGGGGTTTCAAGGATCAAATTCCAAACTAAGTCAAGATGAAGCCCAAATTAGCCCAAATTTTTATGGTAACCTAATTTAGGTCTAAGGAATTCAATGGTGACTTTAATTTTGGGTTTTGATGAAGTTTGCACGGCCAACTTACGATTTGACTCAAAATGTATCAAATACCCACCTAGCTCTCTGTTTAAGGTCAAAACAGGTTCCTTTTGTCAAATTGATCATTCTAAATCTTATAGAATATTTTTAAATGATTTTTAAAAGGTTTAGATTACATTGATTTCTACTAGAACCTTGTTAATTTAAGTGAGGGAAAAATTAGGGTTAATTAATGGCTTGTTAACTTAATGAATTAATTCGTTTAAGCTCACTTATTTGACCTTTAAGCTTATTTGACCTTTAATTAATCATAAGTTCGCCCCTTAGCTATTCTGTATTTATAATTGTCTGTTATAATAGAAGAATTATTCCCCTTTTTATTGATTCATCTTTCTATAGCTCTGATTAAATTATACCCTTTTGTATATTGATTAGGTGAATTTAACCTTAGAACTTAGCCAAATTAATAAAAATATTTTCTCTATTCGATTAAATCGGTTGTTTGTCTCAACCATATGCATAGTGCAGAATTTAATCGACTCCTCCAAAAGATATCCTTCAACAATGGATCCTTCTAGCTTAGCATTGTTCAGTGCATAGTCTTTCAGGTTTTTCATAAATGCTTAACTGGGTACATCCATTTGTATTACACAAGCTCAACAATCTTCATTTCATTTACAAGATGTAGTGTTAAATGCACAAAAACGTCAAAAAAGCCTGAAGGGAAAATGTATTTCATTTTGCACAATGTGATGACACCTTATCTATCCTAATAGTCTAGTCTTTCAAAATCTAATGTCTTTGAACAAATAGATTTGAAATATCGATCCATTTTTGCAAAAGAATCGGTTGCTGGATCATGCAACACTCCACAAATAGCTAGTGGAAACAAAATTTGCATGTAAACATGAGAATCATGACTCTTCAACCCATTAATCTTCTTTTGAGTCTCATTTACACATTGAGAAAGTTGAAATGAATACCCATTCGACCCTTGAATTTCTTTCAACAAGGAGAAAATTTTTTGCCTCTGATCATGATTTAGGCTATAGATAACATCCAGAAAATCATGACTCTTGTCTTCTTTTTTAGTTACTTGTAACTCAGGACGAATGCCCAACAGTATTGTGTTGTTCCTTATCTTTAACGCATCCTTTAGACTACCTGTTAAGTTCAACACATCGAGGATGTTTCCATAGCATTCTTTTTAATGTGCATCACATTGAGGTTGTGATGGACTGTCATCTCTTTCCAATACAGGGTCTTCATAAAGACAATGCTCTTCTTTTTAAATCATGAACCCTTCAAAGATGTTAAATCTTTTTCGAACAAATGACCTAATTGTATGTTATCAGGCTATTGTAATTTCTCCATGACTTTATAACCTGACAACTTGATAGAATCTGTTCTCAATTTATTTCTCAAATTCTTGGTCAAATACTGTCTAGACAATCTAGACATAGTCGTGATTCTAGGAGTAATAGGTTCATCTACCGTCTTATAATAATGTCATAAAAATCATTACAAGTTTCTTCGCCATCTTGATTGACATCTGCTGCTTTCATTTCATCAAGCGTCCCGTTAATGTCATCAGCTCCGATATTCACAACAGACATCAACATCCATTGTATCCCATTTAGCTTCCTCCGTGAGTTCCCCTCCATGAGCAATCCATTTAGTATAATGCTGTCACCAATCGTTACAAGTCATGTGCTTGAATATAATGTTCTGGTCATTAAAAGATCCATTCAAACACCTCCTACATTGATAGAAAATTCTATCGAAGGATTCTAATCATTTGAATGACTTCCTATCATTATGAAAGGCCCGATCAAGGAACTACCTCACTCCATTCTTGATCGAGAGTAATCCAAGTTTCTTAAATTAATCCAAGACTTGCCCATGGTAATCTACAAAGTTTAAAGTAAACCACCCAATAATTAGAATCAGATATTGATGAGGTGTGGCTCATCATAGCTAAAATGCCCAAGTTAGAAACTAGGTTAAACGCTACATAATTAACATATAAAATGCGTTAAGTGTGGGAATTAACAAAAATGACCTAAAACATCAAATTTGTGCTAAAAATGCAAAATTAGGTCATAAAATGAGATATTCTATTCATTAATGAAAATTGATGATCCAACTGCAAATTGAACACACATTGGGTTTAAAACTTTAAATCAAAAGTGAAATCAACTTCTTGAATATTCAATTGGGCTTTAATAAAAACTTGGTGGTATTTAAACATTATTAGAACCCTGCATTCATTGACATTACATTTAGGTCCTTAGTTCATATACATTTATTCACATTTAAGTCATCAGGGACTTGGTTGTAAGTTGCCGAGGACCTCTTTGAAATAACTCAGGGACTATGTCGCATCATTTCTAGCCACTAATGGGCTTTTGTACAAAAATTCTACCGTTTCATCTTAAGGGCATCTTCACAATTTCTCCTTTACACCTGCGGGTGCGGGTGTACTGTAGACCTTAAGAACATCTCAAATCTGAGCCATTCATCTCATGTATCCACGATCTGACAGCTGATCCTCGATCAATCTTCCTGCACAATTATGCATAGCTTCACCATCCTCCCCATATCTGATCCTACAACCACGATTCAATTTGAATGCCTGCACCCTCCTCTAAACCAAGCATCCACCGTCCAAGCCCTAGGTGCCTAATTCCACCACTATGGTGCTCTGATCTAGTGATTTGCCTACTTAAGCAGCTACCCACCTTGCACGCACAATCATTGACTCCCTTCAACCTGAGCTGATCCCTTTTCCTACTCTTCAGTTCTTCTTCCTCCTTCATCAGAGCCACCGATGACAGGGGTGGCTCTCCCTCAAATTCATCGTTGTAGAGACCAGCTGCAGCCTTGGGACCTCATTCTTCGTTAGAGACCCTCGCATCCCCCTTTGTCGCCATAACAACCCGCTGTGGATCTAGGCATCTCATTCGTCCACTTAGCTAGATTTACCGCTTTCATAGATTAGATTTATTGCTTTCTAGGAGTAGAATTAGTTAGTGAATTGAGTGATGGATTGGTTTGGAGTAGATTAGATTAGTTTAGAGTGCTTTCTCCCTCTCTAATCAATTTAGATCAGAGAGGTGATTTCCTACTTTCATGTTGATTCCCTTGATCTCCCTCCACATCTCACTATCCACCTTCACTAATTTTCGCATGTTATTTGCCAATCACCCATTCATCAAGGCATCAAAATAGATCTATTGCTCTTGAGCATTCGGATCTAATTTGAGCGCCAAACCTCATATGAGGATCACTCCATTCATTTCACTTAACCACATTGATCCTCACATGATTTTGAATGAAGTTCTCTTGGTTTGAAAGATCTGAGGATTTGGGGTTTGATTTTAGTGGATTCTATTGTGTGATTTAAACTCTTCATGTTATCTATGGCACAAGAGAAAGTGTAGATTAGTTTCTTTGGTTTTGAGCTTTACTCAAGAGGGAATAAATCCTAAATCTATCAGAAAAGATTTGAGGTACTTCTTATGTGGATTTATTGCTTTTGAAATATTGATTTGCACCATCATCTTACATTGTCTATAATGTAGGATGAGGAGCATGTTAGGATTTCAAGAAATTTTTGGGGAGATTGATCTGAATTCTTTTTGTTATTTAAGATAATTAGAAGAGTTTTCATATTTATCTCAGGAGATTTATGGGATTTTTGATGAGGATTTCAAAACTAGAATGTGTTTTTAAATGGATTTTCAGATTGAGTATGTTTCGAATAATGGCTTGAACATGTGAGTTTTGATTGAAAATCTCCACCATTCCAATACAGCAAAGAGCTGCTCAACCGCTACATTATTTGGAGTAATCCTTGATTTCAAGCATTTGAAGTTTGGAGGATGTTTTTAGTGGATTTCTGTTTGCTCACTAGATGCGTTAAAAAATAGTTCTATCATTGTAGTGCGAATTGCGTTGAAACAAATAACCTTTATAGAGATTTCAGTGAGTATCGAGTTGTTCGCAGGGAGGCAAAACATGATTTTTATGCGAAAGCTTTTCAGAAAATCATTCAAAACAAACATTTATATATTTATATATGTATAGTCATCAAATATCTAGAGAATCAAAGTTTTATTGCTATTTGGAAATAATTTTTAAATTAGAATCACTATGCTAAAGAATAGATAGAGAAATAGAGAGAGATAGAGAGAGATAGCACATGATGATGATGCCACTTGTGGGATTCTTGTGTGAAGTGCGGCAGCAGTTCAGATCTAGAGTGCTACGACAAAGTTTGGAGAGGAGTTGCACAGAGAGAGAGAGAGAGGCTGCAGCTGTATCTGGTGGGAGTTGCTCTCAACTGGGGGACCCTGGGGCTCTTTCTATAGCTTTAATGAGGGGTAAAGTGGCCATTTTAGCCCTTCAACTCGTGCAACAACTCAGGTTTGATTAGATCCATCAATTGGGAGATTCACGGCTCTGATCGCACCTTAATCCAACCTCTAATGCACCTTATATGCGTGGATGCATTCTGGTGGTGCCACGTGGCATGCCTGCAGCCCTCTGATCGCCATTGCGCAGTCCTCGTGCGCGCCCCGCGCTCTTCGTGTGCCTACCTCATGTCCTTCACACGCTCTTGATTTCAAATCACGTGTGCTTGATCTCAATCATCTGATCTTGTGATCAAATGGCTTAACTCGCATGTTGCACCGCCTTCGCGAATGCACGTGCAATGACACGTTCTGTTGGAGCATGCATCCGTGCATTCGCGAACTGCCCCATTAGCATCCATATGCTTGCCACACGATCGTATCTATGCCGCATGTGATGATCCAACGGTTGAATCGCTTTCGCGTGTGCCCGATTGTTTGCTTGCTAAATCAGGGTTTTAAAATCACTTCGCTGCAATATAGTCGAAAATAGCATGTGAACAAATATAATTTATAACTCGAATATAAATACGAGGTTGAACACAGGGAGAAAGTGTTGCAATTAATCTCAAGATCACAATTTAAGCATAAGATAACAATATTTAATGAGAAATTCAAGCAAGAAGAATGTATCGATAATAGCAAATGTCAATAGTGTAAAAAGATTAGGGTAAAATGGTGATTTGAATCACCAATTACCCTAATTACAATAATAGTAAATATCTCAATAGTATCGACCAAATTTAATCCACGCAAGCCAAGTGCACAGTGCACTATGTTAGACAGATCAGACGATGGAGCTTTCAATTTAAACTCTTCTTTGCTACAGTGCCAAGAGGGCACTCTTCTTCCTTTTCTTTCTCTTCTTTTCTTCCTTAGGTTTCCTTCTTCACGGCTAAGTGTTCAGCCAAAGCATAAAGGAGCAAAACCCACCCTCCCCCGCTTTCTCTCTCTTTTCTCTCTTCCTCCTCTTCTCTTTCACTGAAACCAGGTAATCAGATCGGGTATTCGGGTGAAGCACGTACCCGGGTCCAGGGTTGGGGCGTGGGTCACAGCCGAGGAGTGAACGCAGGTATATGGGTCGAGTGAGAAGGGTAAGGAGGACCTCACCCTCATGTTCTGAGGCAATAAGCCTAGAACACGAATTCAACTTATTCTACCTCAGCACTTCACCCACTTACGATGTGGGAGTAATCCCACAGTTTTTCTCCTCGCGCACGACTATGAGCTTGCTTGAGAAGTCTTCGTCCAATTTGCATAGGAGCTGTGGTCAATCACTCCAAATGACTGGGTGAAGGTGTTTGTGATTCGATTCCGCATCACCTGGGACTCACGCCTGGAGCTAGGATCTCAGGAACATGACTGGAGCTTGCTTGGAGCTGCTTCGGTAATAGCGGCAAAGGTTGGCAAGCCTGAAACACAAAGTATGGCCTTACGGCAAAGGTGTTGGTGGCGGTGGCGTGCTGCGAGGGGGGTCGGAGATGGCTGGCGAAGGCGGAGGAGGTCGAAAATTGATGGGTTGTTCGGTGGTGCTTTTGTGTGGGTGGAAGGGCTAATAGGTATAGGGGTTTAGTTCGTGGAGTTGAGGCAGAGGTGTAGGGAGTTGTGGCGTGGTGAATGGTGGAGTGTAGAGGGATGTCGAGGTCACCGGAGGTATGCCAGAGATAGGGGAGACGATGACTGAGCGGGCAAGTCGGAGGTCGAAGCGAAAGTTTAGAACTGTGGAGGGAATCAGTAGATGATGAGGAGTCGAATGGAGTGCCTAGATGACAAAGAGAAGACAAAGGAAACTCCGATTGTAATAGGCCGGCGCCGAAGAAGAAGATGGCTCCGGTGAGGGAGATCAGTGAGGACGACGGAGGATGGAGACCCCTGCTGGTATTGCATTTCACAGAAGAACTTGTGGAAGAGGATCCCACCACCTATTGTATGTGGCGATGAGTGAAGAAGGCGGAGGAAGAAGATTGCCGGAGCAAACTTCAGAGCAGGCTGGAGAGGGAGAAGAGAAGAGGACTTGGGCCTAAAAATTTGCCGAAGAAGGGGATGCCAAGGAGGTCTTTTATAGGCCAAAGAGCGAGCTTCAAAGCTTGGAAACCAAGCTTTGAAAGCTCAAAAATCATGGAATAGGTTTAGGATTTCTAAGAGTTCACATGAAGTCTTAGACAAGATTTGGAAGGCAAGACCTGCCTCAGATTGAAGAGCAACTCCTCAAGAATCTTCCTTCCAAATTTGGAAGGATTTTGTAGTGAAATCAGGGAGAATCTCTTGATTGAAGGATGACGGTTCTTGGGTTCACATAGTAATGGTAGCAGGGGCATTTCTGTGAAGAAGTCAAAGAAGTTAAAGGGGTTTTTGTAATAATTTCAAAAGCTTAGGGGTTATTTGAGAGAATAAGAGTCAAACTTGGACTAAAATGCAAACTAGGTTGAAATAATCTCAGATTGGGCTCAAATTTTGATACAAACTTGATTTGAACCCAAGGAATCCAATGGTGAAGTTGGACTTTGGTTTTGACTTAATTTGACAAGGTAATTTATGTAAAAATCCAAATTAGAACCATACAAAATGGGTTCTGATGGTTAATTCAAAGATGCTAAACCCTAGAGAATATTTTTCCATGAATTTTAGAGGGTTTATGTGAATTTTATCTTGACTATAACCTTAGTTAATTAAGAGGGTTTATTTTTTAGGGTTTCAGATGTCCATTTATTTTTTAGATGCATGAAAACCCATTTTTGTCTGCATGGACCCACTTATTAGGCATCAATGACTAAATGAACTTTAATAAATCCCTAGCATACTTCGTGACTATTCTGTATTTGTGATAAGATGGTAAAATTATAGAAATAACCTTATTTTCATCTTTTCTTCTCAAAGCAATTCATCCTACTCAAGAGACCTTTTGACTGATATGTAGGAGCTTTTATTGACTTTATAAGACAAAATTGACTGATGGTGTTTCTATCAACGATCTTCTTGATTTCATGCTGATGTAGTTCGAATGTGCATCTCGTGCTTGTGTGCGAGCACGCAAATCGTCGTGCTAATCCTGTGTTTGTGTTGTGTTTATTGTTTTAGGCAAGTCCACTCTCAGCCATTAGATGGAGATCCAACGGCTGAGATCACCTCTCAGTTGATGATGTGTGGGGTGGGGCGACGTGGCTTCTTTAAGGCCTTTGGATGACGATCCAATGATCACCACTTTTCCTTTAGAGATTGGGGCATGGCGAGGGGTGTTCGATGTGGATCTCGCATTTTCAAATATGAAAATCATCGTTATGTCGTAGTATAGTGCAAAATCTGATCAAAACAAAAATATTTGTAATAACGAGATGGTGAGTCCTGGTCGAACTCAGGGAGGCATTATGGAAATGCAAAATTTGATTCCGATCTCCCTCTCTACTTGCCAAAACTCGTGTCGATTTATAATTATTTGCGTATTCATGCACAACATGTTGTTAAAGATGTAGAGATTAAACCAGGCAACTTTAATCACAATAATACATGACAATGAAGCTCATGGTGATTTTTGCAACACACACACACATATATATATAATAAGATGATTTTCATTGAATCTAGAATGGTTGCTACGGAGCGAAGCTCGAGGAAAGCTTGTACATGAAAGCTTAAACAATAAAACTAGCTATTAGAAAATGATTGCATGCATGGATCTATGGGGAGATTACTCATGCATCATTGAGGGGGAAGAGAACTACACTACTAATGCAGAAAATTAAAGCAGAGAAAACTATGAAGAACTATGAGCTACTTATTTATGCTAGCAGAAAGAAGGGCATTGGAGGTGGTCTCCAATGGCCTTTGAGATAGAGGTGGTAGGGAGAAGAAAGAGGGGCGACCAATGGTGATTAGGCTGACCCTTGGAGGGAGGAAGGAGAGGTGATCTTGGCTCTTGGCGTGGAGGTGGTGATGGCCATGGTGGTGGAACTCGTGGAGGTGCACATGAAGGTGGAGGTGAAAGGCTATGGTGATGGGTGGATGTTTTTAGAACCAAGATTGGTTGCAAGTGGCTATCTAAGGGTCTTTAAATAGACCCAAGGGAAGCTCTCTAGAGAGGTGTAAAACTCTCTAGAGAGAGTCCCAAGGTGGCCGACCAAGATGAGGTGGAGGTGGTTTTTAGATCCACATTTGTGGATCTAAGAATTTGAATTACTCTTGGTTGCTATTTTTAGCAACCAAGGTAACAGAACATGGAGAGAGTTCTAGAGAACTCTAGTGTGTGCACAGCTAGGTGAGGGTGTGTGTGGGTGTGCGTGGACATGTGTGTGTGTGTGGCTAAGTGGTCTAGGTTAGGTCCTAAGGGTTTGGGTTGGGTTAGGTCATAGAATTAGGGTTAGAAACCCTAATTACTAAGGTAGATGTGCAATTAGAGTTGTAATAAGTTTAATTGAAAGAGTGCAAACCTAATTGAGAGTGAGATTACTCTTGGGCTTAGGTCAATTGGACTCTCACTGAGTCCAATTGGACTTGTGTGGGTTGATATCTGAGCTCAATTGGACTCTATGAGTCCAATTGACGAGGCAATTGTAATTGACTATGATCCAAATCAATTGGGCTTAGTGAGAACCTAATTAGGTTCTTAAGAAGGTCTAAGGGTAGTGTACTAGGCCTAAGGTACCTTAATTTAGGTTCCCTAGGGTTTGGAGTTGGGTTTAGGGACCTAGGAAACCAAAATCCAAGCTTGATTTCCAAAACAGGGTCTGGAGAGGGGTATTAGACGTTTAATCTAAGTGTCGGACGACTTATACTCAACAATCAGAAATCCAGACTTCTTGTCTGGATGTCCAATTAGAGGTCAGAGTGGATTCAAGGTTCTGTCTTGGAATTATGTAAAAATTAGACGTTTGACAACTTGTCTGGATGTCCAATAATATTACAGACTTGGGCTCTAGGTCTACGGGTTATGCCTAAGGGTTTTGAACGTCCAATAACTTATCTGGACATCTAGATAAGGGTTGGAACTAGGGTTTTGAGGTATCCTAGGCTAAGATGACCTATGTTTCGCACGATGAATCTGGTTTTAAGAATATCGTGTTGTAATATAGCCGAAAAAGCATTCAAAACAAATATGATTTTATTATTCGAATTTAAAGTCCGAGGTCGATCATAAGGAGCAAATTGGTATTTAGAAATCAAGATCAAAATTCTGAATATGCAATAATATCAATGTCATAGTGCAAAAATATAGGAGTAAATGTAGAGCACAAAATACTAAAAAAACTCAATGTATATGAATTGAACTCAAAATTGGATGTCTGATTTGTAAATCAGATGCCTTAAAATAATGATGCTACAGTGCTCCTGACTTCTTTCTTCTGCTTCTACTCCTTTTTCTTCTTTCTCTTTGCCTTTGTCTTTCTCTACTTTCTCTTTCTTTAGCTTTTCTTTGTCTTCTCTTTCTTCCTCTTCTTCTTTAGCCTCGGTCTTCTTTCTTCCTTATCTTTTTCCTGCCTTCTCTGCCTTGGCTTCAGCTTCTCCTTCCTTCAGCTTCTCTCTTCTCTTTCTTTCTCTGCCTTAGCTTCTCTACGTCCTTGTCTTTTCCTTCTTCTTCTTCTTCTTCAGCTTCGCTTCTCCTCCTCTTCAGCCTACAGCAAAAACCTACCCCTACTCGTGCGCACTCTCCTCTCCTCTCTCTTAGGTTCTGCTCTCCCAGAGCCACGCGTTTATCGAGTAATCAGGTCGGGTACATACCCTGGACCAGGCCCACTAGCGTACGATGGTGAGCGAGGAGTGCAAGTCGGGTCGAGTCAACTAGGTCCGCGGGGCATGGTCGCGGACGAGGCCGTGAGAGGAGGAGAGAGGGACCTTACCTCGTGAGTTGGAGGCAACAAGGCTAAGGAAAGAATTCAACTTATGCGTACTCAAACACTCGTCCAGTTCTGAGGTGGGACTAAATGTCCCACCCTCCTTTGCATGCCTACGGTAGAGATGTTCTCTCCAATTGCAGCAACTGCGACTGCCCTTGACTTCAATTGATAGCCTAGAGTCGTGCGCGAGTGTGCTCCACGTAACCTGGGACATGGGCCTGGAGCTGGTGAAGCTTGGAGTGACTGCAAGCAAGCTTCGAGCTTTGCTCCAATGGCAGATGACTTCTGCCACCTGAAATCACCAAGATGGCCTCACAGCCACGGTGAAACACTTAGGAAGCTTTGCTGAGGCACGACGAATGTGCAGTGGTGGTCGGCGTGTCGTGGGGATGCCTGTGTGAGCATGCCTAGGGCACACTGTATGCGTATGTGTGGGTGTCTTCGGGGGTGCTTTTGGGTGGTCGATGGAGTGAATGGAGTGAGGGGTTGTGATCAGGAAGTTGAAGTAGAGGTCGTAGGGTGGTTGGCGAGGTGGATGAATTTGCATAGCGACGGGAGCACCCTGCTGGAGGGGTCGCCAAAGGTGGAGAAGGTGATGGTGGTGGAGTGCGGCAGTAGTCGATTTAGGGAAACAAAGAGGGGGAAAGGGAGTAGAAGGTGAAAGGGACTTATCTAGGGTAATAGTGGATGAAGGGAAGGAGAGGATGGCGTTGGGCGCATATTGCTGACACCAGAGACGAAGGTGCTCAGGGAGGGACGGTTGGCGAGGATGAAGGGGAGATAGGGGTGTTGGCGGGTGCTGTGCGATGCGGACGAATGTGAGGAAGAGGAACCTGCCACTGGTATTGTGGCCAGACAATGAGCGAGAGTAGGGGAGGTCATTGGAGCTTGATGAGCGAATCGGCCAGAGGAGGAGAGAAGAATTTGAGGGGATTTCCTGGTCAATTTCAAGCTTGGAGGAGTCGGTTGGATCTGGGGATCCTTAAATAGATCTCTGGAGGAGGATTTGTGCTTGGAAGCCAAGCTTCCAAGCAAGGTATGGTCGCCGGAGTTGGAATCTTCAAAAGACCCAAATCTCTCATGCATTCGCATGAGAGATTGGGTAACAATTAGGGATCACTGATGGGTTTAGACTGGAGGAGATTACTCAGAGAATCTCCCTTCCAATTTTTGGAGGGATTCTCTGAGTAATCAAGGAGAAATCACCTTCTAAAGCTCACTGGAGTAGGATTCCTCCGCTATAATGGTGGAGGGACTTATCTGTGAAGACGATAAGAAAGCTGGGGGGTTGATTGTAAGGGTTTTTGAAAGATAGGGGTAGAAATGTAATCAGGTTGAACCTATTTGCAAAGTGGGTCAAGATGAGTTCCCCTTAGGTCCAAATTTTGGTACAACACTAATTTGGACCTAAGGAATCCAATGGTGAAGTTTGATTTTGGGTTTGACCACGTTTGATTGGATAATTTTTGCAAAAACCCAATTTAGAGTAAATATCTGTCTGTGACCCTATTCTAGGTCAAAATGGATTCTAATGGCCAAATTGAAGGTTATAAACCCTAGAGAATATTTTTATATGATTTTTAGGGGGTTTAGGTGAATTTTATCCTGACCAAAACCTTGGTTACTCAAGTGGGTCTATTTTAGGGTTTCATGAAGTCATTTAATTCACAGGGTACACACAAACCCTTTTCTATCAAATCCAACCCACTTTTTATCTTGTTAAGACCTTTTGACCTGTGTTTAGCTCTTGAGAAAATCTGTTGTTGTACTGCAATGGTAAAATTATAGTTTTACCCCTTGTTTGTTCCCTTTCTCTCAGAAAGGTTATTCAGTGACTTAAGACCTTCAGTTGGTTATGTAGGAGCTTTTATTCTCTTTAGTTAGGGCTCATGATGGTGTTCCCATCATACCCCCATGCCTAGCTTTTGCTAGTCCCTTAGCAAAATTTTAAGGTTTTAACTTTGATTCTAGACCATGAGTTCCTTTGATGTTCAAAAACTATGATGTGTGCTTTCTTTTGTAGATTAGGTTAGAATGCCAATAGTAGTCTTAGAGGTACTCAAGTATCAACCAAGATCTGGACATAACCAACTCTAGCCTCAGCCTGCCGCGAAGTTTTTTAGGTCCCACAGGAACTATCTTAAGGTTTGTTGGACTCCGCGGTTAAAGCACCCGTGCTTGTAACATATTTTAGCCTCGATTTAGTTTGCAGTGCATTTTTGTAAGAGAGAGAGACAAAGGAATTTTCTTCATTTGGAGAGTTTTCTCTCTCTTTTCTTTTTATTTCTAGCTTCGGATTGGCTTCTCAACACGGTCTGTATTGGATTCCTAGTCCCCATCATCAATCCTCGAAGGGTCCTTGGCAATCGATGCTTTGGGATAGCACCGCCATGGCAACCCCCATAACCCTGGCTTTCGAGATTTTGGGATAATCCCACCTATGGCGTTCTATAGCTAAATCCAGACCCTGGCAATCGACATTTCGTGATAACGCCACCCATGGCATATGAACCAACACAGGTTGCTTACATGCCCCAAGTAGGATATGTAAATATCGTAGGAGACATGCACCGAGGAGATGATATGTTATTGCGCATCTTCAAGGGAAATTCTCGCCTCTCCATGTCGGGAACTCGTCCAAATCAACTTGTGTTGATCGGCCGCTCCTAATCTAGGTGACTTTTTCAGAACAGTTTAAACGCATTTGCATGATTTTGATACATATACGCACTGAACCAGACTGTGTGGAATGGGGTGTTTAGGTTACTGAGTCCCGCAAACCATAGGACAGTTAATGAGGCCGAATATTCCCTAAGCCTTAGACCTAATACTTAAGCTTCGCATTTTGCCCAACCTCTTGAGGACTATCCAAATCTTAGCGGATACTTGAATTTTTAAGCCTAGGAGTATAGCCCAAGAGGCCTAAGGTCAGCGTTTCTACTAATCTCTTCTGTGTTTCATTGGTACTTTTTTCCTTTCATTTTCTTTTTCTTGATATTGTCTAGAACTCAGTTAACCCCTTAATTTCTTACTAATGACTATCTCTTTTCTTTTCAACTTGTGCTCCTTTTTGACATTTTTCACTTTTCCCCTTTTTCTCCTCAAGATTTATATGGCCTCAAAATTTTTCTCTCCCCTCAGAATTTTTTTGCTCTTTTCAAGAATTTTTTTCATTTTTTTGGTATTTTTGGGATATGTGATTTTTTTTATGAAACCTTTTCTTGTGAGATGATTTTCACGGCATTTTGCACTTTCATACCCCCATGCCTATGATTTGTAATGTCCCCATTGCAAATTAGGTGGGTTCGAGTTCAGCTTAGATCATTCATTAGAACAGGTTCTGGGTGGGTGAACGGGTCGGGGTGACTGTTGCAGACAATTTTAAACTCGGGTACGGGTACCTGAGGTGGGGTCAACTGCTCTAATGGATGAACCCTAAAATGCAATATGAAATCAGCATAGGAATGTCATGAAAGGTTTTGGGTTTTTAAAAAATGACGGGCTACCTCCTGTTAAGCATTGAGTTTTACGCCATCGGCTGAGCGCAATGAGCTCAGGGAGTGTTAACGCGGGTTGATCGTGTTTTTAACAGTTAGTTACATCATAGTATAAGTGTTCAAGTGTTGTTAACAAATAAAAATTTATTACTCGAAAGCCTAAGTATCCGAGGTCGAACACAGGGAGCAATTGGAATTTATTCACTAATCTCAATAATATAATTGAACACTTAATTACTCAAAACTTAATTCAAAATATATATATGCATGAGTTTAAAAGTTAATTGTGGAAAAAATAGAGAAATTGGACATCTGATCATGGGATCAAACGTCTTAAAAATATGTTTTCTCCTATCCGCTTCTTGTTCTTCTTCTTCTGACTTCTGATTTTCCTCTGTTCTTCTTTTCTTCTTTGGCCAGGTGCTTCTTCTTCCTTGTTTCTTCTCTTCACCTTTCTCTGCTCTTTCCCTTTCCATCTCTTTTTCCTCTGCCTTCTGCCTTGCCTCTCTTCTGCAGTTTCTTTCTCTTTCTTTTCTCTGCGGGTCTTCTTCTTCTTCCTTCCTTGGCTCTGCTTCCCTTGGCTTCAGCTTTTCTTCTTCTTCTTTTGCTTGTCTTTCCCTTTCTTTATTTCTTCTTTTTTCTTCAGTTCCACTTCTCTTTGGCTTTGCCTCTTCCCTCTGCCTTGCCTTTCCTTATCTATTTCCTCTGCGAAGCTTCCTTCCTTCTTCTTCTTCTCCTTCACTTGCAACGACTAAGTCCCTGCTTCCTTCTCCTCCTTCCCTGCATAAATTGAAGAGAGCAAAACCTACCCCTCTACCCACACCCGCGTCTCTCTCTCTCTGTATATAACTCTTCAGCACGCTCTCCCAAAGCTGGGTAATTGGGTCGGGTCGCGTGCCCGGGTCTAGGCGCACCGACGTGTGTGTAGTGCACGAGGAGTGCTCAAGAGGGTAGTCGGGTCGGGTCACCAGGTCCGCGGGATGAAGTCACAGACAAGGTGCGTGTATAGGTGAGGAGGGACCTCACCCCAGTGTATTGGAGGCAACCAGACGATAGCACAAATTCAATTTAAACTACTCAAGCGCCTCACGACTTACTGAGGTGGGACTAATGTTCCACTGCTTTTGCTCGCTCACCCGCAGGAGAGCTTTCGTCCAATCGCAGCAGCTGCAGGCCTCGCAGTGCCAATTGTTGGGATAGTTGACTATGCGAGGCCTCCCCAAATTTGCTAAACCTGGAATCCTGAAGTCCTTTAGCCTAGAGCGAGTTTGTAACCTCCTTGAGCCGTCGCTAATGGCAGCTGGAGCATGGACCCTACATGACACAAAAAGGGCCTTGCGGTTCTATCAGACCACAGGAGCACCTTCGCCGTGTCACAGCGAAGGTGAGGCGGTAGGTGGAGGCTGTGGGGCAGCCTAGGCGTGCGTGCCTAGGTCGTTCTATGGCCGAATTGGTGGGTTAGGTCGGGGGGCGGTTGTGGTGGTGTAGAGGGTCTGTGGATGAGTAGAGGATGTTTAGTGGAGTGTGGTGGAGGTTGTGAGGTGGTTGGTGAGACGTGTGGGAGTGCAGAGTGATGGAGGCGTCTCGCCGGAGGGTGGCCGGAGATGAGGAAGATGGTGGTGGACAGTGACGGTCGAGGGGTGTTGTGTGAAATAGAATGAGGGGATAGAGATGAACTGTTCTAACCTAACTAAGTGGACGAAGGGGGTGAGAGGGCGGCTAGCAGTACCTGCTGTTGTCGGAGAAGAAGGCATCCAGTGGAGGAAGACGGCGGCAACAACGGGCTAGGGCTGCTCGCACGGGTGTTGAGCGACGCGGAGGAGGATGGGGAGGACAGCTCTGCCACTGGTATTGTGGCAGAGTGAAAAGAAAGAGGAGGGGGGCTCGCCGGAGCTCGCTGGAGCACTTGGCCAGAGGAGAAGAGGAAATTGAGGTGGAATTCCGACCAAGTCGAGTGAAGGAGGTGCGGTCGGAGTTGGGGGTCAATTTATAGGCACTGGCAAGTACTTCTGTGCTTGGAAGACAAGCTTCCAAGCACGGGAATCCTTGCTGGAGATGGAAGTTTGTTAGGTACCCAAATCTCTCGTGTGTTCACATGAGAGATTGGGTGCAAATCTTAAATTAGGACCACGCTCTGATGGAAGGGAATTCCTTAAAGAATCTCCCTTCCAAATCTGGGAGGAGATCTCTGAGGAATCAGGGAGTATTCCCCCTCTATTCGTCGCCAGAGTAGGATTTCTCCCCACTAATGGTGGAGGGACCTGCTTGTAAGAGTGGCAAGGAAGTTATGGGGGTCTGTGCAATGGTTTTCAAAAGATAGGGACCATAATGTAATTGGGTGTACTAATTTGCAAAGTTGGTCAAGATGACTTCCCCTTAGGTCTAAATTTTGGTACAAACCTAATTTGGACCTAAGGAGTCCAATGGTGAAGTTAGATTTTAGTTTTGACCACGTTTGACTGGACATTTTGCATAAAAACCTAAATTTGGTCAATTGATGAGCTAGAACCCCAAAACTAAGTCAAACTAGGTTCCAAAGGCCAAATTGAATGATCTAAACCCTAGGGGATATTTTTCCATGAATTTTAGAGGGTTTACTTGATTTTTATCCTGACCAGCACCCTGTTGAATTAAGCAGGTCTATTTTAGGGTTACAAGATGTCATTTAATTCCTGATTTGCATATAAACCCATTTCTGATTAAACCAACCCACTTTTTATCTTATTCAGACCATTTGACCTATGTTCTACCTCTGAGAAATCCCATTTATGTACTGCAATGGTAAAATTACAGTTTTAACGTTTATTTCATGTTTTCTTCTCAGAACACTTATTTCTTCCATTAAGCCCTTCTCTATGTTATGTAGGAGCTTTTATTCTCTATTTCTTGGGTCAGAATGAGCTAGTTAGGGCTCATGATGAGGCTCTCATCAGGGAGAATGGAGGGTAAAGGATGTCTTAGCCAAATTTGTATTGGTAGTGTCAATGAACAGTTTGAGTCTCTGATCGTTCAAGATGAAAGGTTCTAAATCGTGGCTGATTGGACTGATCTCGATGGCTCCATTTCCAAAGATTCCTCGGACGAGGTAAGGTCCGATCCATTTTGATCTTAGTTTTCCTGGGAACAGTTTGAGCTTGGCATCAAAGAGTAGGACTTTTTGACCAAGGTGAAAGATCTTTCTAGATATGTACTTGTTGTGAAAGGCCTCAATCCGCTCTTTGTAAATTCATGAGTTCTCATACGTGTCATGGTGTAATTCATCGATCTCACTCATTTGAAGCTTTCTGTGGGTTCCTGCCATAGAAAGATCTAGGTTGCAGGTTCATACTACCCAATAGGCTTTGTGCTCCAATTCGACGGGGAGGTGACATGCCTTCTCGTACACCAATCTGAAGGGAGACATGCCTAATTGGGTTTTGTGGGCGGTCCTATAAGCCCACAAAGCTTTCATAAGTTAGGATGACCAGTCTTTCCTATCAGGTTTAACAGTAACCTCGAGGATTTTCTTGATCTCCTGATTTGATAGCTCAGCTAGACCATTAGTTTGGGGGTGGTAAGGAGTAGAGATTCGGTGTGACACCTTGTATTTGGTCATCAGTGACCAGAACTGAGCATTATTGAAATGGGTCCCTTCATCAGAGATTATATCATGTGGAATCCCGAACTACGAAAAGATGTTCTGATGAATGAATTTGATAACCACCTTATGATCATTGGTTCGGGTCAGAATGGCTTCAATCCATTTGGACATGTAATCAACAGTGAGTAGAATGTACTTGAAGCCGTCCGAAATAGGAAAGGGTCCCATAAAATCGATCCCCTAGACATCGAAGATTTCGCATACAAGAATTGGCTGTAAGGGCATCATATCACGATGGCTCATGTTGCTTAAGGTCTGGCAACGAGTGCATGCCCTATAGTGATTGTATGCATCTTTGAAAATTGTCGATTAATAGAAGCCACACTAGAGGACTTTCGCTGCTGTTTTATGACCTGAGAAGTGTCCATCGCATGCCTGGACATGGCAGAAGGACAAGATGTCCTGAATTGCCGCTCCCAAGACACATCATTGAATGACTTGATCAGCACTAATGTAGAAAAGATACAGGTCTTCCCAGAAGTAGTACTTGGCATCAAAAAGAAATTTGACCTTCTCGGCCTTCAGCCAATCGAACGGGATCTGATGTGATGCCAGGTAGTTTACTAGATCAGCAAACCATGGAAGCCCTGTATTGATAGTCAGGAGGTGCTCATCCGGAAAATGTTCTGTAATGGGTCCAGAAGGGTCGATAATATTAGAAGGAAGGTGGGACAAGTGATCAGCTACCACGTTCTGTTTTCCTGCCTTGTTACAAATCTTGAGGTCAAACTCTTGCAACAGTAAGATCCAGCGGATTAATCGAGGTTTCATGTCCTTCTTCGCAAGGAGATGCCTCACAGCTGTGTGATCAGAGTACATGATAACACAGGAACCCAGAAGATATGATCTAAACTTTTCCAGGGCAAATACTATGGCTAGCAGCTCTTTCTCAATAACTATGTAGTTACGCTGAGCCTCGTCAAGTGTCTTGCTAGTGTAGTAGATGAGCACGAGTTTCCTGTCAATTTTCTGCCCAAGTACCACTTCTACAGTGAAATCAGATGCATCGCACATGATCTTAAAGGGTTGAGACCAATCAGGGGATTGTAGGATTGGAGCTTGGGTAACTCAATCACGGAGGATTTCAAATGCTTGAGTGCATTCCTTGGAGATTTCAAAAGGAACATCCTTAGATAGTAGAGTGGTTAGGGGGTGCACAATCTTTGAGAAATCAGGAATGAACGGACGGTAAAAATTGACGTGCCCCAGAAAAGATCGGATGTCCTTGATTGAGATAGGCATAAGGAGTTTGGAAATTAGATTCACCTTGGCTCGATCGACCTGGATGCCTTTTTCTAATATGAGATGTCCTAGGACAATTCCTTCAGGCACCATGAAATGGCTTTTTTCCCAGGAAAGAACCAGATTCACGTCAATGCATCACCTGAGGATCTAGACCAAGTGCAGGAGGCAATCGTCAAATGATTCTCCAAATACTGAAAAGTCATCCATGAAGACTTCCAGAAAATCACCTACCATATCTGAGAATATTGCAAGCATGCACCACTGAAAAGTAGCGGATGCATTGCAGAGATTGAACGGCATCCTTCGGAATGCGTACATCCCGAAGGGGCAGGTGAAAGTGGTCTTTTCTTGGTCCTCAGGATGGATTGCCACCTGGTTATAACTAGAGTACCCATCCAAAAAGCAGAAGAACCTATTTCCCGCTAGTTTCTCAAGGATTTGATCAATAAATGGTAGTGGGAAATTATCCTTCTTTGTGGAGGTATTGAGTTTTCTGTAGTCAATGCAGACTCTCCACGAATTTGCCACATGGGTCGGTATGATTTCTTCGATTTTAGTCGTGATCATGGTGAGTCCTACCTTCTTAGGCACAACCTGGATTGGACTCACCCACCGACTGTCGGAGATTGGGTAGATGATCTTAGCATCTAACCACTTGATGATCTCCTTTTTCACGACCTCTTGCAGATTAGGATTCAGACGTCTTTGCATTTCACGGGAAGGTAGTGTGCCCTCTTTAGTGTAGATACGGTGTGTGCAGTAAGAGGGGTTGATGCCAGTCAAATCATCGAGAGTCCATCCAATGGCTCTTCGATGTTGCTAGAGAACAGTATTCAGACGGAATTCCTGATCAGGTGTGAGTCTGGAGTTGATAATCATAGGAAACATCTGATTGGAACCCAAAAAGACGTACTTAAGATGGTTGGGAAGAGGCTTTAGTTCCAAAACAGGGTTATCAACAGTGGCGGGTGGTTCAAGGTGTGTGTCAAGAGCAAGGGAAGGAGTTACAAGTGTGTTTAAGTCAAGTTTGGACTCCTCTGATTGCGGGTTTTGATCTTCTTCTGGTTGATCAGAAGTAGTCAGGTTTTCCTCAATATATGGATGGTCAATCACAGCCTTGATATCACATATTTGTTCTATAACACTGCAATTAACCTTATTGGGCTTTAAAGATGTCAATCTTTAATGTTTGGTTCCCAAATTTCAGTTCAATTTGGCCCTTCTCACAATTTATGTTGGCCTTAGCAGTGGCCAGAAAGGGTCTCCCTAGTATAATTGGTGTATTCCTTGGGTTTTCTGGAGCATCCATATCCAAGACTACAAAGTCCATTGGGAAATAGAAATCCCAAACCCTAACAATGACATCCTCAAGAACTCCTTTAGGTGACTTAATAGATCGATCAGCTAGTTGTAATGTCATCTCTGTCGATTTAAGCTCAGATTCCTTGAGATGGTCAAGTAGGGATGTAGGTATTAGGTTTATGGAGGGTCCTAGGTCCAATAAAGCTCTATCAAATTGGGTATCACCAATTGTATAGGAAATTAGGGGAGTACCTAGGTCTTTTGCCTTAGGTGGGAGTTTGCTCAAAATTACAGAGTTGGCTTGCTCTGACAATATGATTGGACTCCCACTCTTGGTTTGTGGATTACGCTTAGGTGTACACACGTCTTTCAAAAATCGTGTTTAAGTCGGTACGTGGCGGATCGCATCCATCAAGGGGATGTTTATATGGATCTGTTCAAAGAGCTTGACCAGGTCCTCCTCCGGTGCCACGGGTTTGTTTGTCCTCTTTCCCTTGGTCAAGGCCTCGGGAAATGGAACCTTGAATGATTCCGCTAGAATAGGTCCAGGTTCTTGATCTGGGACAGGGGTATCCTGGATAAGTATCCTAGGGCTTGGGTTAGTGATTGCGAAATACGCGTGATTTGTAAAAGTAGGTTTTTAACATCATTGTAACACGCGACTCCGCTTTCGCTTTTAAATTTATATCCTAGATAGGGGAGTATCTAGGGTCGTCCAAGGAGGCAAAAATTGCAAAATTAATCATCTTGCTTACAGATAGATCCCAACTTTCTTTTTGATATTTTTCAATATGTAATTTTTTTTTTGTATTTTGAAAAGACGAGGGCAAACTGCAGATTGTAGCTAAAAGAACTAACACCTACAAATGATTAACTAAAATCTAAAAGATAGAAATATCTTCCTCCTAAGCTCACTCTAGGCAAGTGGAGGCCTAGGGTAGTTAGGAAGAAGAGGTGAAACAAGTGCTAGAACCAAAACAAACAACTGCAATAAAAAGCTAAAAGAAGGCAATTTTGATTGAGTAGAATGAGTGTTCTTTTCAAGGACAAGTAGAGGAATGCTTCTACTAGAATTAAACAATCTAAAAAGCAAGAAAAGAAACACAAATCCTCTTGTAACAATGGTGAAGAAGGTTGTCTTCTTGCTCCAAGCCTAGCTGCTCCTTGGCTTGAAAAGAGGGCTTCCTTCTCCTCCTTCCTTGAGAGCTCCTCCAAGGTGGAAGCTACCACCTTTAATGCTCTCTCCAAAGGGGTGGGCGTGCACCACCCTCAAAAACTCCTCCAAGGTGGCGTGGACCACCTTCAAGATCTCCTCCAAGATCTTCCTTGCCTGGCTTCTCCTTTGGCTGGCGTGACCCAAGAGAGAAGGGAAGAGGGGAAGGCACCAAGGGGACAGAATATCCCCTTAATCTTCTTCTTCTTCTTCTTCTCTTGGATGTGGGCTTCTTGGTGGAATATGAGAGTGAAATTGCTAGCCAAGGATGACTTGAATGGTGGTGGGTAGTGGTCTTTTTATAGGGTAGGATGGAGGGTTAAGGTGCCCCTTGAAATGGAGGGCTAGGATGGAAGAATGGAGGTGGTTGGTGATCCTATGGCTAAGGAGAGTTGGCGCCAACTCAAGGGGTGTTAAAGGGGGTAGTTATGGTGGTGTTGGTGTCTTTTGGTGGTGGAGTGACACCACCATGTTGGCGCCAACATGGGGTCTTCTAGAAGGGGGGTTAGGTGGATGGTGGAGATGGGTTCAAGGGGGATTGTGTGGTGGAGATGAGGGGAGATTTTGGAGGGAAAAGTGGTGCCATTAAGGGGTGGTTATGGGTAGTTTTTGGCACCACTTTTAGGTGTCTTTTGGAGGTGGTGGGTAGGTTAGGTTGGTGCCAAGTAGGTTAGCTTATGTGGAGCTTAGGTGGAGCTAGTTGGGTGGAGTTGGTAGGTGGGTTTTTAGGGTGGTACAAGCCAAGGAGTTGGAGCATAGCTAAGCTAAGCTAAGCTAAGCTAAGATAAGCTAGCTTAGCTAATGGAGGAGTAGAGGAGAAGGTAATGGAGCTAGGGTTTGGAGGAAGGAGCTGAGGAGGAGAAATCTGGAGCTGGAGCTGGCTGCTGCTGAAGAGGCTGGTATGGGGCCACTCTAGCTGGCTTAGCTTGCTAGTTCTTTGCTAGTTGCTAAGCCAAGCTAAAGTGAGCTAGCTTCTACCAAAATGACCTGAGGTAAGCTAGGTCTGGTGCTCCCGGGGAGAATCAAGCTGGTTGAGGCAGCTAAGGTAGCTTAGCTCAACTGAGTTGAGCTAAGCTGAGTCCCCGGGAGCTGGACTTGAGCTTCCTAAGCTGGGATGAGTTCTTCTTCAGCCGGCTGGAGCTGAGTGGAGCTGGATGTAGCTGGATCTGAGCTGGGGTGAACTCCTGTCAACTTAGCTGAGCTAGCTAGAGCTCCCTGTGGACTAGTGGGAGCTGAGATGAGCTAGACTCAGCTAAGTTGAGCTGGATCTGAGCTGACTTGAGCTAGGGTGAGCTAAGGTGAACTCTCTTGAGCTGCCATCCAGCTGAGATTAGCTGAATGGAGCTGGGATGAGCTAACCCTAGTTCAAGTAAGCTAGGTTCCAGCTGCGGTGAGCTGGATCAAGCTGAGGTGAGCTGGATCAAGCTGAGGTGAGCTGGATTAGGCTGAGTTCCAGCTAGTCTGGGCTTCTCCTTCACCATTTGCCTTCTTGAGTGCTAGGGTTTTAGGGATCTATATATCTGTACATCCCTAACACTCACAAAAACATATTAAAAAGATAATTAAAAATGCAATGCATGCCTAACCTATTTTATGCCTAAATGCAGCCCAAACACCCGTTTGCGGAGTAAAATCCTAAGAGCTGGGTTTGTTTTAATGCATACGAATGATGATAAACTGGCGTTTATCAGTTAGCACTACCAGGCTGAAAGTGGCTTGGGTAAGGTGGTTCTTGTGTTGCTTTGCCACTATGGGTTGTTACTAAATTCAATCCTGCCTGGTTCTAGTTTGGTGTTGGTAAAATAGGTGGTTGTTGCTGAAATCCCAAATATGATGTCGAAGCTTCCATCCCGTCAGGTGATGGAACAGAAGGGGCCTGATAAATCATGTGGGCTTGGCCTGGATTTGGGTTCATAATGTGTCTTTGGTTCGGCATGTTATTTGGATTCAGAAGAGGTTGCGAAGGGAGTGTGCCAGGTTGGCGGGAATTCGCCATCTGAGTGAGTTGATTGCGAACCTCTATGATCTTGTCCTTGTGCTATTTTTGCATAGCCGCATTCGTCTTCTGAATGTTAGCCAGTGTCTGAAGGAAAACAGTCATTTGATCTATCTGAGTTGGCCCGGATTGATAGGTAGGGTTGGGTCGAGGCTGAGGCGGCTGATATGGAAGAGGAGCTTGTGGATAGGGTTGATATAGTGGTCTTTGATTTTGATTATTTCTCGCCCACAGAAAATTGGGATGATTCCGCCATCCAGGGTTATAAGTGTTAGAGAATGGGTCATTCTGGATGGCGTTGAGGTCCTCGCAGGTCTGAGGAACCTCAGAGAAATCAGAGTACGAGGGTTTAGAGTTCCCCCAACTAGAGTAAGCAGGATCGGAGTTTCCTCCGGTCCTAGAGTCAGACGGGGGTGGATACAGGTCCATCCCCTGAGATGATCGATGATAGATGTTATGCACAGCTTCAGAGGGTGGCTGTGCGAATGGGTTTTGCGTAGAGGTGGATCGTTGCAGATGTCGAGTTAGCTCATCCACCTTCTTCTCAATGATAGAGACCTTGTCCAAATGACTGGCCATCAATTCCAAGTCGACTGATGTGGACAAGCCCTGCGTCTTGTGTGCTCCCCTTGGATTCGTCGATGCACGGGCAATCGTCTGGTCGAATAAGCCCATGGAGTCATTATTGATGGAGTTCTCACACATATTCTCGAGAATCTCCCACACAGTGTTTTCGTGTTGACCCATGATATTTCCTCCGCAAGTTGCATTGACGAATAAATGGATATCCTCACGGAGTCCCTGGTAAAAATACTGGACTTGTTCCTATTTAGGAACTCCGTGATGGGTGCACTTTCTCATGAGATCCAGGAAACAGTCCCATGCTTCATGAAGGGGTTCTCTAGACTGCTGGGTGAAGTGCGTGATCTGGTGTCGTAAGGCATTCATTCAACCAACTGGGAAGAACTTTTTCAAAAACTTGGATTGTAGTTCAACCCATGTGTTGATTAGATGCGTTTGAGTTTAATACTAGTGAGCTGCTTTGTCCATGAGAGAGAAGGAGAACATCCTCATGAGAAGAATATCCCGATTTTGGACATCTGACTCGAAGGTCTGGGCCAGATGCTTGAGTTATTTGATGTGCTGGAAGGGATCCTCGGAATTAAGCCCATGAAACTTTGGAATAGCAAGAATCATGTTGGGCTTGAGTTCAGAATCAGGACCTCTAGTTGGGATTTGGACTCAAGGTTTGATTGCCACCGCAACGGGATTGTAGTGATCTCGCATCATGGGACGTTGCGATGGGTTTACAAAGGCTTGGAATAAATCATTAAGGTGTTGAAGTTGGTTTTCAAGGTTATTCTCTTCTTCTGCGGGTTGTGCCATGATGATGGAAGAAGGAGAATTGGGTTTAGATGAATAAGAGGAGATGTCTATGTGATGGAGTTGCTGTTGGAACCTTGTTCCACATTTTGTTTTGGTGTTAACAAAATTATTATGGATTAATGTTTGCAATTGAGTTCTTTCAGATTTAGGTGAAGATCAAGGCAAAAAGGAAATGATGGAGGCTTGATGAAAAGGAGAAGATCATGATAAGAAGGAGGCAAGATGACAAGGAAGAATTGAGGAGGAGAAGATCATCTTCGACCTTTAGTGTTTCTAGTTTAGATTTTTTATTTATAGATTGTATATGCCTCTTAACAAAGGAATATAACTTAAATCATAAAAATAATTAGAGATAAATTAGGATTAATATTGTGATCATTTTCAAAGAACGTAATTGATTAAATCACTTAAAAAAGGTACTTGTTAGCCCACAAGTACCGGTACTAAAGTTTAGTACCGGTACATGTGAGTTACAGGTTTGGGCTTTCTCAAGAAACAACCTGTACCCCGCGAGTACCGGTACTCATGATCAATACCGGTACTAATCATGAGTACCTGTACAAGTGGGTACAAATTTGTGTTAAGAGTTTGAAACCCAAATCTGGAAGCAACGAGTATCGGTACCCACACTTTAGTACCGGTACCAGTTAGCCGTTGGCTCAATTCTGAATGGCTAGAAAATTTATTTAGGCTATGTGAACGTTGGGAATTAAATCCCAATGTCTAGTAGCGAATCCTTGAGGTTCTAAACTCTATAAATAAACCCTTGGACCCTTAGTTTGCATATGAGAAATAGAGAAGAAAAATTCTAGAGCTATATTTCATATTCTCACAATATTTTGAAGAAGGAATAGTTTGCTGCTATCAATCTCTCTACGATTTTGCAAGCACATCAATGTGATTTCTTTGCACATTGTCAAGGCATTCACTTTCATTCTAGGCTCTCAAATTGGTAACATTATATTTACATTTGTTGAGCGGCTTAGGTTCTAGTTGTAAGATTTATTTTTCTGTCTTACACCTGTATTTCATTTGTTCTTGAGAATTTTCTCGTTGGGTTGTAACAAACCCATTTTTGTACTTGGGTTGAGGTAACCCATTAATTACCTCGGTTAGTAAATTGATTTCCTCAGGGTTGAGGGAATCGGGTTAAAAACCCTAAGTTGGAAGGCTTAGGTAGTGGAGTAGCCAAGGGAGGGGAACTACTATACATATTGTGCCTATTTCTGTGGTTTGATTGATTGTGCAAATTTTCTTGTTATTACTGATTTTGTGTTTGAGTTTTTGTGCGCATAGCCATATATCATATCTTTAGATCCTACAGTTACTGCACAAACACGGAAGTTGAGGCTTAGCCTCGACGGGAGTGATTCACTAAAGGAGGCCTCAAGGATGGTCTTAAGGACCTCCTACAAAACATGCACCGATGGTCTGGATGAGAGTATAATGTGATGGACCCAATCAAGACACCCAAAAATTTGGATGACTATAGAGGTTCGAGGCGGATGATACCCCTTAGTCAGAAAGTCGTCCACCTGAGAAATACCTGGGCAGCCAGAGAGGGAGAGTCCCGTAATGACCCCTACATGATAAAGCAACCCCACGAGTTACAGGGTTTCCCCCCCACCCCGACCTCTCTTGTCACTGATGTTCTAGGTAGACCAGAATGGGGACTTGACATCTTAAGTCTACCAGTTTTAATTAAGAGCAAGGGTGCTTAAGATTCCACTTGAACTTTAGATGTATTGAGTATAAAAAGTGACCTAATTTCAAAGTTGGTTGACCCAACAAAGTGGGTCAACTTCAGCTATTTGTCCTTTGAGAAGTTTTAGGTCCCTTTCTTTTAAGATTCAAGTGAGATTAAGAGCCTGGATTTTAGGGTTTTCTTGAATAAATCTCTTCAACCAAGGCTTAGGCACACATCTTTTTGGAGAGTTGATTCTTGCTTATGAAGGTGTGTCTCTAAAACCCTAAATTGAAATCCTTAATTTGGCTCTAATCTTGGTCCAATTTAGTTTCCCAAAATGTGGTATCCAGGGCTCAATCAAGAAGTGGTAGCCCTAGTTACCTTAAATGGGTGCACAAATCAATTTGTTGTTGAAATCAAATCAAGCAACTTGGTGAATTAGCTAGGAATGTAAAGCAAGTAGCCCTAATTGATTTTATCTTTTTTTTTTCTTTTCAGAATGAGGGGCTTAAGAAAAAGTAATAAAAAATTACCTGCCCTTGGCGTGTTTGATGTGCAGCTATCTTTCTTTGAATCTTCTCCCTGAAACAACCACAACAAAGAGATATAGCAAGTTAGTATCAAATCAACAATTGTAATCAGGAATTCTAAATTGCCCGTTGCTCCCCGGTAACGGTGCCAAAATGTTTCGCACGTTGAATCGGGTTTTAAGAATATCACGTTGTAATATAGCCAAAAAAGTGTTCAAAACAAATACTATTTTGTTACTCGAATTTAAAGTCTGAGGTTGATCATAGGGAGCAAATTGGTGTTTAAAAGTCAAGATCACAATTCAAAATATGCAATAATATCAATGTCAAAGTGCAAAAATATAGGAGTAAATGTGGAGAACAAAATACTAAAGAAACTCATTGTATTTGAATTGAACTCAAAATTGGATGTCTGATTTGTAAATCAGACGGCTTAAAATAATGATGCTACAGTGCGCCTGACTTCTTCTTTCTTCTGCTTCTACTCCTCTTCTTTCTCTTTGCCTTTGGCTTTCTCTACTTTCTCTTTCTTTAGCTTTTCTCTGTCTTCTCTTCTTTCTTTCTCTTCTTTAACCTCGATCTTCTTTCTGCCTTCTCTTCCTTGGCTTCAGCTTCTCTCTTCTCTTTCTTTCTCTGCCTTAGCTTCTTTGCATCCTTGCCTTTTCCTTCTTCTTCTTCAGCTTCACTTCTCCTCCTCTTCAGCCAGTAGCAAAACCTACCGCCTACCCACACGCACTCTCCTCTCCTTTCTCTCTTAGGTTTCGCTCTCCCAGAGTGACGCGTTTATCGAGTAATCGGGTCAGGTACGTACCTGAGACCAGGCCCACCGACGTGCGGTGGTGAGCGAGGAGTGCAAGTCGGGTCAGGTCAACCAGGTCAGCGGGGCGTGGTCGCGAACGAGGCCGTGAGAGGGGGAGAGAGGGACCTCACCCCGTCAGTTGGAGGCGACAAGGCTAAGGCAAGAATTCAACTTATGCGTACTAGGCCACTCATCTAGTTCCGAGGTGGGACTAAATGTCCCACCCTCCTTTGCGTGCCTGCGGCAGAGATGTTCTCTCCAATTGCAGCAACTGCGGCTGCCCTTGACTTCAATTGATAGCCTAGAGTTGTGCGCGAGGTGCTCCGCGCAACCTGGGACATGGGCCTGGAGCTGGTGAAGCCTGGAGTGACTGCAAGCAAGCTTCGAGCTTTGCTCCAATGGCATATGACTTCTGCCACCTGAAATCACCAAGATGGCCTCATGACCATGGTAAAACACTTAGGAAGCTTTGCCGAGGCACGACGAATGTGCAGCGGTGGTCGACGTGTTGTGGGGACACCTGTGCGAGCATGCCTAGGGCACACTGTGTGTGTATGTGTGGGTGTGCTCGGGGGTGCTTTTGGTTGGTCAACGGAGTGAATGGAGTGAGGGGTTGTGGTCAGGGAGTCGAGGCAGAGGTCGTAGGGTGGTTGGAAAGGTGGATGAAGGTGTGGAGCGACGGGAGCACCTCGCCGGAGGGATTGCCGGAGGTGGAGAAGGTGATGGTGGTGGAGTGTGGTAGTAGTCGATTTAGGGAAATAAAGACGGGGAAAGGGAGTAGAAGGTGAAAGGGACTTATCTAGGGTAATAGTGGACAAATGGAAGGTGAGGAAGGCATCAGGTGTGTATTGCCGATGTCGGAGATGAAGGTGCTCAGGGAGGGACGGTCGGCGAGGATGAAGGGGAGACAGGGGCGTCGACGGGTGCTGTCCGATGCGGACGAATGTGAGGAAGAGGAACCTACCACTGGTATTGTGGCCAGGCGATGAGGGATCATAGGGGAGGTCACCGAAGCTTGATGAGAAAATCGGCTATAGGAGGAGAGAAGAATTTGAGGGGATTTCTTGGTCAATTTCAAGCTTGGAGGAGTCAGTTGGATATGGGGCTCCTTAAATAAATCTCTGGAGGAGGATTTATGCTTGGAAGCCAAGCTTCCAAGTAAGGTATGGTCGTTGGAGTTGGAATCTTCAAAAGACCCAAATCTCTCATGCGTTCGAATGAGAGATTGGATAACAATTAGGGACCACTGATGGGTTTAGACTGGAGGAGATTACTCAAAGAATCTCCCTTCCAATTTTGGGAGGGATTCTTTGAGCAATCAAGGAGAAATCACCTTCTAAAGCTTGCCGGAGTAGGATTCCTCTGCTATAATGGTAGAGGGACCTATCTGTGAAGATGATAAGAAATCTAGGGGGCTGATTGTAAGGGTTTTCGAAAGATAGGGGTAGAAATATAATCAAGTTGGACCTATTTGCAAAGTGGGTCAAGATGAGTTCCCCTTAGGTCTAAATTTTGGTAAAACCCTAATTTGGACCTAAGGATTCCAATGGTGAAGTTGAATTTTGGGTTTGACCACGTTTGACTGGATAATTTTTGCAAATACCTAATTTAGGGTAAATATCTGTCTGAGACCCTATTCTAGGTCAAAATGGGTTCTAATGGCCAAATTGAAAGTTCTAAACCCTAGAGAATATTTTTCTATGATTTTTAGAGGGTTTAGGTGAATTTTATCCTAACCAAAACATTGGTTACTCAAGTGGGTCTATTTTAGGGTTTCAAGAAGTCATTTAATTCACAGGGTACACACAAACCCTTTTCTGTCAAATCCAACCCACTTTTTATCTTGTTAAAACCTTTTGACCTATGTTAGCCCTTGAGAAAATCTGTTGCTGTACTGCAATGGTAAAATTGTAATTTTACCCCTTGTTTCTTGCTTTTCTCTCAGAAAAGTTATTCAGTGACTTAAGACCTCCAGTTGGTTATGTAGGAGCTTTTATTCTCTTTATTTGGTCAAAATGAGATAGTTAGATCTCATGATGGTATTCCCATCAACCTAATCTAAGGGTGTCTAAGGCTTAGGATGGTCTCTAGGGCTATCCTAGGGCTAGGATTGATCCTAAGTTCTTCATTATTTAACTCTACATTAAATTCTACTAAGTAGAGTAGCATACCTCAACCCTACATTATTTTTCTACTTTAGTCCTAAGTCTTCTTCTCCAGCACCAGCTTCTCTTTATTCTTTAGATCTAGCTTCAGATCCAGCTTCAGATCTTCTTATTACCTACAAACGATACAATGCACTTAATCAGCACATTATAGCTAAAATAAAGCAGAAAAGATGCATGGATTACACTAAGTTATGCTAAGTTCTAACTTAATTTAGGTCATTTAAGACCTATGATTGCTGCGCAAACAAGGGGCTGCTGGGATGGTGCCACGTGGCACTACCCTGGCCGTTCATCTTCCAGCCTTTGTAGTTGCTGCTACAGAGCTCCGATCAGGTTGATCTTTACATCATTGGACTACAATCGTTGATTCAGATCTATCTGTGTGGTTAGATTTGGCATCTGAGGTTCGGATTTCTACCATCTTGCTTCTTGGTCTTTGTTCTTTTATGGGTTGTACGTGATGCTGTGGATGTTTGATCAAGATAATTCCGGAAGCGTTGGACTCCCATTGTCGTCCTGATCAGATCCGTATGGTCTGATCTATCATTTGCGACCTCGAATCATCTGCAATCAATTTCCTCTCTCTTTTAGAGCATATAATGGCAATATTATCTATAAGGCTATCAAACTAACTAGTATATAAATTATGATGCTTATGCATGCATTGTTCCTAAATTATTCTATATTCTAACTTAATTTAGGTAGATTAGGTCATATGATTGCTGTGCAATCACACCCCCATGCCTAAACCTTGCTAGTCCCTAGCAAGTGCAAGACTAAATGCAGAGTGATCTTAAATGACTAATTTCTATCAAGAGTTTGACTAGAGATTTATTTCTTTTGGTTCATCAAAAACTTTAGAAATCCAGACAATTGTGAAAGTGTATTGTGAGAGGAGGATATCTTGCGGATTGCAATGTATACTAGAGGGGGGGTGAATAGTATCACCTTAAAATATATATATATAGGTAAAAAATAAATCACAAGAGATTTAAGGACAGAGTACACTTGATTTATAGTAGAAACCCAAACCGGGTGAAAACCACTACCTAAGCTTCTCGGGTTAGGATTTTTTCGACTAGTCCAAGATAGTCAATCCACTAACCATACCACTTGAACGAGGGTGGAAAAACCTCTTACAACCACTTCTCTTTTTATCTTGAAGAGAAGCAAAAATAATAACCATGGATCTTCCCAACAATCTTGGGATCCGTAAATCAAAGCAACAAGATAGAATAACAGAAATAACTTCTATGGAACCTCAATAAAAGATTAAACCAAAATTTTCACAGAGGTTCGAGGCGTCATGATTCTGAAGAACGTGAAGAACGGGGTGCGAAGGCTTTTGGAATAAGCATGAGAAGCTCTACTTTCTTGAAAGGTAGTTCTCTTTTTAAAGTTATGTTTTGATGGGCTATGTATGACCTCTATTTATAGTAAAAGTTTTGTCTGAATAAGAAATTAAATTGTTTGATCAATTAAGGTTAATTGGTCGATCAAAAGACAATTTGTAGGATCTAAATAGAGGAATATCTACATGCACAAACACTCAAGCACAATATTAGTAATAACAAAAAGATTTGCACAATTAATTCAAACCACAAAGGACACAAAATATATAGTGGTTCCCCTCCCTCGGGTACTACACTACCTAAGCCTCCCAACTTAGGGTTTTTAACCCAATTCTCTCAACCCCAAGAGAATCAATTTACTAACCAAGGTAATTAATGGGTTACCTCAACCCAAGTACAAAAACGGGTTTGTTACAACCCAACGAGCAAATGCTCAAGAATAAATGAAATACAGGTGTAAGAAAGAAAGATCTTACAACTAAGTTCCTAAGCCTCTCAACAAATGTAAATATAATGTTACCAATTTGAGAGCCTAGAATGAGCGTGAATGCCTTGACACATGCGCGAAGAAATCATGTCGATGTGCTTGCAAATCCGTAGAGAGATTGAGAGCAACAAACTATTCCTTCTCTTTAATATGTGGTGAAAAAATGTGAAATATAGCTCTTGGAATTTTCCTTGTATTTCTAATATCTCTTGTGTGCAAACAAAGAGTCCTAGGATCATTTTATAGAGTTTAGGACCTAGGATACTCATCTACTCGACGTTGGGATTTAATTCCCAACGTTCACATTGACAAAAAAAATTTTCTAGTCGTTCTGTTTTGAGCCAACAACTAGTAGGTACCGGTACTAAAGCACTTGTATCGGTACTAACAACTCACTGCCACCAGTACATGAGTCCTGGTACCGGTACTCATCATTGGTACTGGTACTTGTGACTCTCAGGTTTGAACTTCTTTGGGCACAGTAACCTACCTATACCGGTACTCATCATGGGTGTCGATACTTGTAAGGTTCAGGCCAGAAATAAGGCTTCAACCTGTGGCCAACATGTATCGGTACTCATGGTTGGTACTGGTACTTGTTGTTCACACTTTGAGATGAATTCTCAAACCTGTGCCTTGCAAATAGCAGTACTTTCTTACAAGTACCTATTTTAAGTGTTTTAATCCATTACTTACTTTGAAAATGTTTGCAATATAAATCCTAATTTATCTCTAATTGATTTTACGATCTAAGTTATGATTCTGTTATTAAGAGGCATGCATTCTATAAAAAAAACCTAAACTAAAAAACTAAAGGTCGAAGATGATCTTCTTCTCCTCAGCTCATTCTTGTCATCTTGCCTCCTCCTTGTCATCATCTTCTCTTTCTCATCATCATACCTCCATCACTTCCTATTTGCCATGCTTCTTCACCTAAATTTGAAAAATACATAATGGCAAACATTAATCCATAATAATTTTGTTAACACCAAAACAAGATGTGGAACAAGGTTCCAACACAATTTGGTCGATTAATTAAGGTGGTTGGTTGATCAGTAATTGATCGGTCAATTTACTTGGTTGGTCGATCAAAAGAATACTTATCAACTTCGTAAAATGGGCTGATTTGATCGGTTCATGAAGTTGGTTGGTCGATCAAGGTAATTTGGTCGATCAATTAACTAATTTGGTCAATCAATAATCCTAAAAACTTGGTTTTGAAAAGATACGCGAAAATCCATTTTTGAGGTTTATTTGAGATTCCTTACAATAATGTCTTGACTTAAATAAAGATAAAAAGACACATCGGCAACTATTTACACTTGGCTTGAAAGACGCTTTAATGCTTTAATCTGAGATAGTCCTGAAATGTTAGTCTAGCAACAAGCATAATTTTGGTGGATTAAAACAGAGGTGCTTACATTCTCCCCATTTTTTATGACAACAAAATTATAATTATAAACTTAAAAATAGTTTTGCATAATATCTCCCCCTTTTTGTTTCAGCAAAAAGTAAAACATGCTATTGTTGATTTTACATTTAACTCCCCCTTAAACATGTATTTTAAGCATCAAAAATATCATGTAGTATAAGAGAGCTAAAGAGGAATATAGAATTGAAGGAGATAATCTTCATGAATTTTCATAATGAAAAGAGTCTAGATAAGCAGTGCACAGAAATATAATTATTCTTAGAAAATTTAAGTTAAATTAGAAAAATAAAATTGTTCTAATGCAAAATTGATTGATCAAACAGTGAAAAATGCATTCATCAGGAAAATTAATTAAGCACTTTTAATCTTGATAAACCTAGTGAATGATAAATTTGATTAAACCTCTTTTGGCAAAGGTTTTTTGAAAATATCAGCTAGTTGATTTTCTGTGTTAACAAATTCTAAATTGATATCTTCTTTTAGGACATAATCTTTAAGAAAATGATGTCTAACATCTATATGTTTAGTCCTAGAGTGTTGTACTGGATTCTTACATAGATTAATGGCACTAGTGTTGTCACAAAGAATTTTGTTATTCTTATAAGATAGGCTAAAATCTTGTAATGTCTGTTTCATCAACAATAGTTGTGAACAAGCTAAAGATGCAGCAATGTATTCGGCTTCAGTTGTAGATAGTGGTATAGTATTTTATTTTCTAGAGAACCAAGAGACTAGGGAATTTTTGAGAAATTGACAAGTTCCACTAGTACTCTTTCGATCTGTGAGACTACCCGCGTAGTTAGCATCACAAAAGGAATATAATTCCAATGTATCTAACTTCGGATATAAAAGTCCTAATTCTTATGTGTTGTTTAGATACCTAAGTATTCTTTTAACAACATTTAGATGTGTTTCTTTAGGGTTTACTTGAAAGCGAGCACACAAACAAGTGCAAAATAGAATATCAGGTCTACTAGTAGTCATGCATAATAATGATCCTATCATACTTCTGTATAATTTCTGATCTGCAGACTTCCTTGTTTCATCGATTTTTAATTGAGTAGAGGCAGCCATTGGAGTGTCTTTACCCTTTACTTTGTCCATCGAGAATTTCTTCAAGATCTCCGTTGTGTATTTGGTTTGAGATATGAAGATTCCAGAGGTTAGTTGATCAATTTGAAGTCTGAGAAAGAACCGAAGTTCTCCCATCATGCTCATCTCAAACTAATCCTGCATTACGTTTGCAAAGTCTTAGCATAACAAATCATTAGTAGCACCAACAACAATATCATCAACATATATTTGTATTATTAAGAGATCATTTTCTTTTCTTTTAATGAATAAAGTTGGATCTATTTGACCAATTTTAAATTCATTTTCAATTAGATAGGATTTTAATTTGTCGTATCAAGCTCGTGGAGCTTGTTTAAGTCCATATAAAGCTTTATTCAGTTTATAGACATGGTCTCGATATTTAGCATCTTCAAAACCTGGAGGTTGTTTAACATAGACTTCCTCTTTGATGAATCTATTTAGGAAGGCACTCTTGATGTCCATTTGAAAAAGTTTGAATTTCATATGGGCGGCAAAGGCTAGCAGCATCCTAATGGATTCTAGGCGAGCTACGGGAGCATATGTTTCATCAAAATCAATTCCTTCTTCTTGATTATACCCTTGGGCCACAAGTCTAACTTTATTTCTAACTACTTCTCTTGATTCATTAAATTTGTTCCTAAAGACCCACTTAGTTCCTATAATGGTTTGAGAGTCAGGCTTTGGAACAAGTTCCCATACATTATTTCTTTCGAATTTATTCAATTCATCTTCCATTGCAATGATCTAGTGACTATCGGAAAAGGCTTCCTTGACATTTTTGGGTTCTAATTGTGAAACAAAAGCTGTAAAAGCTAAACTATTAAAGGAAGATCTAGTTTGAACTCCTTTAGACAATTCACCTATCACGAATTCTTTTGGATGATCTTTCACAAATGAAATATCTCTGGGTAACATTAGAAATATTCTCTTCTGGAATGTTTGATGGGTCAACTATTAGGTCATCATCATCAATCGCAAAAGATTTTGGTTAAACTAAAGTTTCATCGAAAGATACATGCTTGGTTTCCTCAACAACAGAATTCTTCTTGTTAAAAACCCTATAGGCTTTACTTCTAGTTGAATAACCTAAGAAAATTCGTTCTGAACTTTTGGCATTGAACTTATCAAGATTGTCTTTAGTGTTAAGTATAAAACATTGACATCCGAATATCTTGAAGTAGGAAATTCTAGGTGTTCTTCCATGATAGAGCTCAAAAGGTGTCTTCTTTAGGATATGTTTGATTAGGGTTCTATTCTGAATATAGCAAGCAGTGTTTATAGGATCAACCCAAAAATATCGAGATAGCTTTGACTTGCACAGCATTATTGATAAATGCTAGTTTATCATCATTCTTATGCATTAAAACAAACCTAGCTCTTAGGATTTTGCTATGCAAATGGGTTTTTGGGCTACATTTAGGCATCAATTAGGGTAGCCATGCATTGCACTTTTTATTGTCTTTTTAATGTGTTTTTGTGAGTGTTAGGGATATACAGATTGCCAGATCCTTAGCACCCTAGCATTCAGGAAGGCAACTGGTGAAGGAGAAGCTCTCACCAGCTGGAACTCAGCTTGATCCAAGTCACCATAGCTGGAATCCAGCTCACCTGAACTTGACTTAGCTCATCCTAGCTCCATTTAGCTCATCTCAGCTGAATGGAAGCTCAAGAAAGCTCATCTTATCTCACCCTAGCTCAAGCCAGCTCAGATTCAGCTCAACTTAGCTGAGTCTAGCTCATCTCTACTCCTATTAGTCCACAGGGAACTCTAGCTAGCTCAACTGAGTTGACTGGAGTTCACCCCAGCTCAAGTCCAGCTACATCCAGCTCCACTCAACTCCAGCCACCTGAAGATGACTTCATTTCAGCTCAGGAAGCTCAAGTCTAGCTCTTGAGGATTCATCTTAGCTCAACTTAGTTGAGTTAAGCTACCTCAGCTGCCTCAACCAGCTTGGTCCTCCCCGGGAGCACCAGACCCAGCTCACCTCAGCTCCTTATGGTAGAAGTCAGCTTACATTAGCTTGGCTTAATAGCTAGCAAAGAACTAGCAAGCTAAGATAGCTAGAGTAGCTTCATGCCACCCTCTTCAGCAGCTGCCAGCTCCATTTCTACTCCAGACTTTTTCTGTCCAACTCCTCTCCTCAAATACTAGCTCCCATTGCCTCCTCCTCTACTCCATTACTAGCTAAGCTAGCTTAGCTTAGCTTAGCTAGACTCCAGCTCCCTTGGCCATTCACCACCTACAACTTAACCCTAGCTAGCTCCATCAACTAAGCTCACCTTAGCTAGCTCCACCCTACTCCCTTTGTGCCACCACCTTCACCACCTTTCACCCCTCAACCAACCACCAAAAGACACCAAAAGTTGACGCCAAAACTAACTATAACCACCTCCCTTTTGCTGGCAACTTTCAGCCCCTTTATCCACCCTACACCTACCCATATAACCCATCCTAGCCATCCACATACCCCCCATCTAGAACCCTAAGATGGTGCCACCTAATAGCCTTCTAGAAGGCTGATGAGAGCCTCATCACAAGCCCTAACTAGCTCATTTTGACCTATGAAAGAGAATAACAGCTCCTACATAACCTAGAGAAGGGCTTAATTCAAGGAATAAGTGTTCTGAGAAGAAAACATGAAATAAGGGTTAAAACAGTAATTTTACCATTACAGTACATAAATAGGATTTATTAGAGGCAAAACATAGGTCAAATGATCTGAATAAGATGAAAAGTGGGTTGGTTCAATCAGAAATGGGTTCATGTGCAATCCAGGAATTAAATGACATCTTGTAACCCTAAAATAGACTTGCTTAATTCAACAAGGTTATGGTCAGGATAAAAATCAAATAAACCCTCTAAAATTCATGGAAAAATATCCCCTAGGGTTTATAACCTTCAGATTGGCCTTTAGAACCTATTTTGACCTAGATTGGGGTCCTAGCTCATCAATTAACCTAATTTGGATTTTTATGCAAATTATCCATTCAAACATGGTCAAACCTAAAATCCAACTTCACCATTGGATTCCTTAGGTCCAAATTAGGTTTGTACCAAAATTTGGACCTAAGGGGAGGTCATCTTGACCTACTTTGCAAAATAGTACACCCAATTATATTTTGGTCCCTATCTTTTAAAAATCATTGCATAGACCCCCTAACTTCCTCGCCACTCTTACAAACAGGTCCCTCCACCATTAATGGGGAGAAATCCTACTCCGACGAGGAATGGAGGGGGAGTACTCCCTGATTCCTCAGAGATCTCTTCCCAGATTTGGAAGGGAGATTCTTTGAGGAATTCCCTTCCATCTGAGCTCGATCCTAATCTTTGATTTGCACCCAATCTCTCGTGCGAATGCACGAGAGATTTGGGTCTCTAACTGATTCCATCTTCGACAAGGATTCGCGCTCTTGGAAGCTTGTCTTCCAAGCACAGGAACCCCTGCCAGCATCTATAAAAGGATCCTCAACCCTGGCTGCACCTCCTCAACTCAACTTGGACAGAGTTCCATCTCAATTTCTTCTTCTCCTCCAGCCAAGTAGTCCAGCGAGCTCCAACGAGCCTCCCTCCTCTTTCTAGTGCTATACCACAATACCAATGGCAGAGCTATCCTCACCATCTCCCTCCCCATCGTGCAACACCCGCGCGAGCATCTCTAGCCCCGTCGTCGCCGCCGTCTCCCTCCACTGGACGTCGTCTTCTCCGACGACAGCAAGTACTGCCAGTCACCATCTCTCCCCCTTCGTCCACTTAGTTAGGTTAGAACCACTCGTATCTATCCCCTCTTCAAATCCCCTCAATCTATTTCACGAATTACCCCTCGACTACCACTGTCCACCGCCATCTTCCCCATCTCCGGCCAACCTCCGGCGAGACGCATCCATCACTCCACACCTCCACACGTCTCGCCACCAACCTCTTCACCTCCACCATAGTCCACTGAACATCATCTACCCACTCACAGACCACCTACACCTCCCTAAACACCCCCCGACCTAACCCATAAACCCAGCCACAGAGCGACCTAGGCACACACGCCTAGGCTGCCCCGTGGCTTGCCACCTACCGTCCCACCTTCGCCTTCACACGACGATGCTTCCCATGTATTTTAATGGGGCCACTAGGCCATATTCATGTATCGCAGATTTGAGCGCTAGTCGCCATTGACACACACAGCAAGGAGGTCGCGAGCTTCATCCCAGGCTGCACGCTCCAGGTGTCAGGGTCCTAGAGGAAGCAGACGTGTGCACGAACTCAGATAGCAGGGCAATTGGTTTGGTGAGGCCTCCAGCTGTAGCAATTGGAAGAAGTCATCCGCCTGCAGGTGCGTGCAAAAGCAGGTGGGACATTAGTCCCACCTCGGAAAATCAAGAGTGAGGCGCATCGCTTATATTGAATTTGTGTTTTACTCTGTTTGCCTCGAGACACACATGGGGTGAGGTCCCTCACCTATCACGCCTCGTCTGTGACATTCTCCCCTGTGGCCCTGACACCCGGCCTGACTAACCTACCGAGTACTCCTCGCACACCACACCCACGCCGGTGCTCCTGGACCCGGGCACGTGATCCAACCCGATTACCCGGCTCTGGGAGAGCATACCGAAGAGTGATATACAGAGAGAGAGACGCGGGGGTGGGTAGAGGGGTAGGTTTTGCTCTTCGGTGTTGTGTGTGCAGGGAAGAAGGAAAGAAGCCAAAGAGAAGCGAACGTCAGAGGAAAGATAAGGTTGAAGCCAAGGGAAGTAGAGCTAAGGAAGGCTAAAGGAGGAAGAAGCAAGAAAGAAAGAAGAAGACCTGTAGAGTAAGAAGGTGAAGCTGACACTTAGCCGCAGCAAGAGAAGAAGAAGGAAGGAAGAGAAAATGCCAGAGGAGAGCTAAGGCTGAAGAAGGAAGAAGCTAAGAAAGAAAGAAGACGACCTGCAAAGGAAGAAGAAGAAGAAAGGCTGAAGCTAAGGGAAGCAGAGCTAAGGAAAGAAGAAGAAGACTCGCAGAGAAAAAGAAGGAGAAAGAAATGCAGAAGAGAGGCAACTGAAGCAGAGATAGAAAGAGAAGAAAAAAGAAGAAGAGAAAGCTACAAGGAGAAGAATAGAAGGGCCATCATTTAAGACGTCTGATCACCAACTCTTTTATTTTCGCTACAATTTTAATTCATAAACTCTTGCATTTATATTCTAAATTAAGTTTTAAGTAACTCTAAGTGTTCAATTACATTATTGAGATTAGTGAATAAATTCCATTTGCTCCCTATGTTCGACCTTGAATACATAGGTTTTCGAGTAATAAATTTTTATTTGTTTAACACTTGGTCACCTATACTACGACACAATTGACTTAAAACACGATCAAGCGACTGCCAACAAAGGCCCATTTTGGCGCCAACCCTAAGGGACATCAAGGCCATTACTACCCCCCTTTGTGCCCCCTCATTTGGTGCCATTTAACCCTAACCCTAGGATCAACCTAACCACCCATAACCACTCCTAGAATCAATCCTAGCCCTCCACCTATCCACTCCAAACCTACCCCCTTCCACCTCTATGAAAACCCATCACATTCCACCAAAAAATGATCCACCATTAGTATAATTTCCACCCTATACTCACCTCATACTTATGGCCAAGAAGAAGGAGTAGAGAGGAAGATTAAGGGCGTACATCACCTGCCCCCCTTGGTGACTTCCTCTCCCCATTCCTTCACCTTGTGCCATGCCAAGAAGGAGGAGGATCTTCACCACCAAGAGGACGGCCAGGTAATGAGAAGAAAGGGGGGTGCACGCCTACACTTGAAGGAGATCTTTGAAGTTGGTAGCTTCCACCTTGGAGGACACCATTTTCAAGGAAGGAGGAGGAGCCCCTTTTCAAGCCTAGGAGCCACTAAACTTGGAGCAAGGAGCTTCCCTTCTTCACCAGATTTTACAAGAGGATTTGTGTTTTTATTGATTTTATATTTTTCCATTTCAAGTAGAAGCATTCCTCTACATGTTTTTGTAAAACACAATTTCTATCAAATCAATTTGCCGTCTTTTCATATTTTTTTATTGCAATTGTTTTATCTTTGTCCTAGCACTTTTTCACTCCCTCTACCTAATTACTCTAGGCCTCCACATGCCTAGAGTGAGCTTAGGGAGAGGGTCTACTTGTCACTTTAATAGTGTAGTGAGTTAGGTGTTTGTTGTTTTCTGTTAACAATTTGTATATTGCCTTCGTTATTTCAAAGCCCAAAAACAATGATATAGTTGAAAAGACCAAAAAGAAAGGCGATTTCTATTTCCAAGCAAGAAACCTGAATTTTGCAAACATATTGCCTCCTTGGACGACCCTAGATACTCCCCTATCTAGATCTTATAAATTTAAAAGCGAAAGCGGATTTACGCGTTGTAGCGATACTAAATTGCTTAATTAACAAACCGCATATTTTCGCTATCAATTATGCAGGCACACACTCGTAAGGTCCTATTTTTCCTCTCAACTACACCATTCTGAGGTGCAACTCTAGGGAATGCAAATTCATGTTTTATCTCATATTGATCACAGAAATTGATAAAAGATTCATTCTCAAATTCTCCATCGTAATCACTCCTAATCCTAATTACTTCATATCCTTTCTCATTTTGTAGTCTTCTAAGTAACTTGCTAAAGGCTTCAAAGGTTAAGTCTTTACTTTTTAAGAAGGATACCCAAGTAAATCTAGAAAAGTTGTCACTTGTGACTAGACAATATCTGCACCCACTTAGGCTTTCGGATTTGGTTGGTCCGAACAAGTCTAAGTGAAGTGGCTCCAAAGGTTGTGAAGTACTAACAATCCTTTTTAGTTTGAAAGGATTTTTGGTTTGCTTACCAACTTGACAAGAATTGCAAACTTTGCTTTTCTTGAAGTTGATCTTTGGCAAACCCTTGATGAGCTCATGTTTCACAAGTCTACTGATGTTTCCCATGTGAACATGAAACTTGTCGTTTATGCCAAAGTGTTGCTTCTTCGTCAGATACGACCCGACATTCAAGACTCACATTTGTCGAAGTTTACAGCATAAATGTTTTTATGTCTATTTCCTTTAAGAATAATTTATTTTGTTTCTTTATTATGAATTTTAAAACCTTTTGATGTGAAAGTAATTTTATAACCTTTATCACATATTTGACTAACACTTAAAAGGTTATGTTTTAACATGCTAAGTATGCATTATCAAAAGAGGTGGACGAGTTATCAATTTGGCCAGTACCAATAATACGACCCTTGTGGTTGTTCCCAAACGTGACCGTAGCACCTTCTTGACAGTTGCATTGTAGGAATAGGTCTTCTTCGCCAGTCATGTGCTTGGAACATCCACTGTCCATTATCCATCTTCTTTCATCTCTTTCCTGTCATTGGTTTGTGTTTGTGAGGCTTTATTTGATAGAGTGGCTTCAGTGTTCCATTTGTTTGTTGAAAAATTCACTTCTTATAATCTATAAAACCTACAAAACAAGATCGCAATATACTTTTTGGTACCCATTTTTGTTTGGGTCCACGGTAATTAGCTTGTGTTGCCTGTTTTGGCAGCCTACCTTTCCCTTTGGTAGAACTTGATGCTTCATGATCATTTTTTGGTATATAATCTAACCCAAATTTTGTGGTGCTTTGGGTTTGTGTTCCTAACAATTTATGCAGGTTTCTACTTCCATTTGTGAACTTGGCTAAATCATTTAATAGAATAATAGAATTTTCTTTTAGTTTGTCTATATCTACTTTTAAGCTGTTTATATGTGATTTTATTGCAGTGATCTCAACAGATAACTCTTAGTTTTGATTATCAAGTACGTCTTTTTGTGCTTTTTCTTCACCTAATTCTCTTGTTAGGTTTTTATTTTCTAGTTTTAATGATTTAGCTATATCATGCATCTCAAAGAATGCTTCTAATAATTCATCTTTAGTAAAGAAGGTTACCTCATCTTCTAGAGCCATAAGACTAATAAGAGCTTTTTCTCCCGAGGTTTCTTCTTCCTCTGAACTTGAGTTTGATTCATCCCAAGTTGCCGTGAAAGCTTTCTTCTTTCCGTCTTTTCTAAAAGACTTCTTCTTGTCTGACTCCTTTCTGAGAAGCGGACAGTCCTTCTTGATGTGTCCCTTTCTCTTGTAGTTGTAATAGGTGATTGCAACGTTCTTGATTTCTTCTTTCTTCTTCCTCCAGTTCTTCTTATCTTTAAGGAACTTCTTGAATTTTGTAGAGAGGAGGGCTATGTCTTCCTCTTCTTCTCCGCTTGAAGTTTCTTCAAATTCCTAAATAGCATCAAGAGCTATAGTCTTCTTCTTGGATCCTTCTCCTTCTTGATCCCTCATGTGTTGGAGTTAAACCTCATATGCCATTAGACTTCCAATAAGATTGTCCAGTTTTAGTGTGGACAGATCCTTTGACTCTTGAATGGTAGTAGTCTTGGTTTCCCAGTCGCTGGCGAGTGAGCGAAGGATTTTTCTGATAAGGGCTTCATTCTTGATGTCTTGATCAAGATTCTTCAAAGAGTTTATGATGTCATGAATCTTGTGAACATCTCCTTTATCGACTCCCCTTTCTTCATCATCAAAAGCTCATAGCTCTGGGTTAGTAGATTTACCCTTGTTTCTTTTACCTTTGAAGTTTCCTCGTGGGTAACTTTGAGAATGCTCCATATCTCATGTGCGATTTTGCATGCAGAGACTCTATTAAATTCTACTTTGGGGAGACCGTAGAATATGGCGTTCATGGCTTTCACGTTGTGTGTAGCCATCTACATTTGGTCTGGAGTGATTGCAACGTCGTCCTTAATCTCTAGACATGTGTATTTTGAGGTGATGACATCCCATACCTCATAGTCCATTGAATCTAGGAAGATTTGCATCCTGGTCTTTCAATAGCCAAAGTTCGTTCCATCAAATAGAGGACGTCGAACCACCGATTGACCCTCAGCATACGTGCCAACATTCGACTTTGACATCTCCTGGACAATGCAAGCTGTGATACCAAGAGTAGCAGGATATCCAGCGGATCGCAACATATACTAAATTAGAGGGGTGAATAGTATTGCCTTAAAAAATATATCTATATATGGATAAAAAATAAATTGCAAGAGATTCAAGTACAGAATACACTTGATTTATAGTGGAAACTCAAACTAAGTGAAAATCATTACCTAAGTCTCTCATCTTAGGATTTTTCCGACTAGTCCAAGCTAGTCAATCTAATAACCATACCACTTAAATGAGGGTGGCACAACCTCTTATAACCACTTCTCTTTTTATCCTAAATAGAAGCGAAAACAATAACTACGGATCTTCTTAACAATCTTGTGATTTGTAAATCAAATCAACAAGATAGAATAACAGAAATAACTTTTATAGAACCTCAATAAAAGATCAAACCAAAATTTTCGCAGACGTTCGAGGCGTCGTGCTTTTGGAGAATGTGAAGAATGGGACGCGAAGGCTTTTGGAATAAGGACAAGAAGCTCTACTTTCTTGAAAGGTATTTCTCTTTTTAAAATTATGTTTTGATGGGCTACGTACGACCTCAATTTATACTAAAAGTTTTTCCTGAATAAGAAATTAAATTGGTCAATCAATTAAGGTTAATTGGTTGATTAAAAGGCAGTTTGGTCGATCAATTAAGGTGGTTGATCGATCACTAATTGATCGGTCAATTTACTTGGTTGGTCGATTAAAAGGATATTTATCAACTTCCTAAAATGGGTTAATTTGATCGGTTAATGAAGTTGGTTGGTCGACCAAGGTAATTTGGTCGATCAATTAACAAATTTGGTTAGTCAATAACCCTAAAAACTTGGTTTTGAAAAGATACGCGAAAATCCATTTTTGAGTTGTATTTGAGGTTCCTATGTAACGGATCCAAGTTAATGTAACAGAGGTGCTTATATATTGTTGTAGCCTATGTGATGGATCCAAGTGAAAAGCCAATCCACATCTAAAGCTTGTACTTAACCCTTAGTAAAATTCTATTAGGATAGCTAGACTTCTTCCCTCGGGGTGATAAAATAATCTGTAAGTTTAGCCCAGGATTTTTAGCTTAGGCAAAAAGATATTTTGAGTCAAGTGATTTGTATTTGGTGGCTCTCACTTATCTGGTGCTACACATAGACTAGTATTACAGAACTTAGATTTTCAAACTTATTAAATAAATCAACTCAAAGAGAGGTGTAAAAACTGTGCTTTCTTTAGTTCCTTTGTACTCATTATCTCTCTCTCTCTTTTCTCTCTCTTTTTCTTTTCTTTTTTTTATTTTTTTATTTTTTTTCTTTTCTTTTTAAGCTCACAACCTCACCAGATTTGTCATTATATTTGGTGGCCTCTCATGGCATTAACACTTTATTTAGGTTCTGATAACCCTATGACTACGTTAGAATTCCTTAGCTCGTATTCATGCGATCAGAAATATAGAAAAGTAGGTCAAGGCTGCATTTGGTGGACTATGAAGGGAATGGGTGTTTGTTGCCTCAATGTGCTTGATATGAAATAGACACAACGGAATAAATATACTCTTTTTTTCTTTTTCTTTCTCTTGTTCTTTTTTTAATATATATTTTTCTGCTTTTCTCTTTCTTTTTTTCTTGTCTCTTTTTTTTTATATTTATTTCTTCCAACACAACGAAATGCAGTACTCATGCACATTTTTATTCACGAGGCATTATTCGGGATTGAGGGTGTTCAAAAGGATATCAGATGGCTTATTTGGTGGAAGTGCCTACTTTCGTCACCGGGAAAGGAATGGATGGGACAACGTATTTCTGACCTTGACATTAAAACCCTCCTTCAACAGAGGATTCTATAAAGGATGGTCGTAACCATCCACCTTAGTCCTAGTTTTGTCAGAACCCACTCCCTGTGTATTTGCCTTATTTGGTGGCTCTCAAGAATTCACATAAAGAATTTGTACGCAGGAACCAAGAGTGAAAATTATGCCTAACTCCGAGTATCATTATCCAATTACCCAGAAACTAAGATCCTTATACTAGCCTTAGAGCACCAGTAGACTTTCTACTCTTACCTTACACTTATTTGGTGGGCCTACTAGAAGATGGTTTGCCTGACTTCCTAATTACTGTCCAAGGGTTTAAGAGACGAAGCATTGCTTCTTCTTGACAAACTAAAGATGTCTATCGGTCTTCGCAGAGAATCCATTGCAAATTCTATGTGTAAGTGTGAAATTGTACTGGATTTTAAGTTCAAGAATCAACTTAAGAATAAATCCCTAACAAAACCTTTTTGATAAAAATTCCTTACGCATTGTAACGACCCGGTTCCCGAGTCCCTACGAGACACGAGAACCGGACCGACTCGACTAATCCCAAGACCTAGTCGTCCAACGAGGAAGTAACCAAAAGACAGTAAAATAAACCACATTCAGCATGAATATAACTAACAGTAAGAAAGTACAGCAGTAAGGAAAGAAACTACTACAGTAGGTACCACCACAACAGTAGAACAACATTTATCATATAACAAGAACTGCAGGTAAGGAAAGTACAGCGGAAACAAAACTACTCACTAGAACAAAAAAAAAGAGGTGCAAAAGACTGTGGTAAACTCTACTGGACCCTACTCGGCCCAGCGTCCTCTGCAGCCGCCGACCCTGGCTGCTCAACACCTGGTCCTGAAAAAGGTAACGAGTGTAACACGTCAGCAAAACGCTGAGTAGAGTGGCAAACTAACTAAAGGCAACAGTAGAGTGTACAGTAGCTGTTATGTTCTATTACTTCCTTTATTCACATCTTTCAATTTTTCTCACTATTTCATTTATTTCTCAGATCCTTTACTTGATCTCGAATGTCCTCGTGGGAACAATCTTGATTGCAGTCTTTTCCAAAAGTAGAAGTAGCACGTGCTGCTCTCCTGGCCGGGAGAGTCCCCCGTGGTGATCCTACCCTCAGTCAACCACCCCAAGGTCACTGACAGACGTAACGGTGACTACGGCACGCGCGATAAACGCACAAGTAGCTAGCCCGCACTGGCACGCGGTCAGTCGTTTCCGTTAACGGGTGTGCCCAAAGCACAGCACGGAACCAGGGCAGAGCCCTCTCAGTAATAGGGGTTCAACCCCTCCACAGTAACCAAACCGGGGCCTTGCCCCTCCACAGTCCGCGCACCCTCGCCTGACTACCCTGGTTTGCCCTAGTGGGCCTAACAAGTCGGTGAAGGAGGCTAGCAGAACCCCGGGGCCCGTGGGGTAGCTAGTACTCTCCTAACACTACTAGCTCTCCTCGGTACTACGTACACGAGGGCCAACAAGTCAGTACAGAGCGGCCAATCCTAACCCCGGGTCCTTGGGGCGGCTGGCCCCACTCTGCACTAAACAGGTACAGGTACTTCCCTTGGTACTGCGTACCCAAGAGACAGTACAAACTACATCTCAGTTTCCATTCCTTTTTCTTTCCAGGAGTTCCACTCCTAATTCCCCGTAGGGTTCCAGCTCTTTATCTCAGAACATCATATGTTTCACTTTCCAGATTCACGTTCTCAAAATCCATGATCTCAATCATGTTTCCTTATTCATAACAGACAGCTGTTAATTCAAATTACAGGCAGCTTTATATTCCTTTCCATTTTTCCAAGACTGTAGTATTATACATTCCACTAGTTCTTCCATCCTAGGGTTCATGTCACATCTTAGGATCTAGCATACAACTAGTTTTCCAGCCCTAGGATTCATGCATCACCTAGGAGCTATCATTCCATACATTTCTCATTCCTAGGATTCATGCAATGTCCTAGCTTCTAGTTATGGTTCCATACTTTAACAGATTTTATTAATAAACTTAAGCCACTCTACCAGGTACAACGGGAGTAATGGGGGCGTGATCGGGAATCCCGCGTGCCTCCGCGACTCTCAAGACTGCAACTGAACGAGGTCCTATCACAAGGATCAAACACAAGGAGTGTCTCAAAATAGAGTATAGCTACTGTAGACGGGTAGAGGAATTAATTCTGAAAAGAACGCAACTCGAATCGCGGAAAACGGAGCCCGAACGGGCCCTAAACGGGTCGAAAAAGACGATACTGTGCAAAATCAGACGTCTGGAACTCCTTCCAGACGTCTTAAACGGTGGATTAGAGAATTACCTGTTCAGCGTGGTTTCCCAGACGTCCAGAAGTCTGCGGGGACGTCTGGCCTAGATCCCAGACGTCCGATGCTCCCTCCGGACGTCTGGAGGTCACTCCCGCCGTCTGGTACAACTTCCAGACGTCTGATTCGCAAAGGATGGCGAATCAGCGAACCTGCGCACAGCCAACCCCCTCCCTCAGTACGGTCAGTCGACAAGAAGGAAGAAGAAGGCGGAAAACTCACCTTTCAGACGTCTGTATGATCTTACAGACGTCGACCTTGCCGTCTGGCTATCAACCCAGACGTCTGATTCTGGAAATTTTTTCCAGAATCAGGACCCTGCTCGGCCTCCGCTCGCGACGCCGCCCGCGTCGCACCTCGCGCGTCTGCTGCTCAGCCCGCAGCAGGTCCCTCTCCGCGTCGCTCCGCGCCCCCTGCGCCCTCCGCCGGCCGGCCAAGCCGCTCCGGCGAGCTCGCCCTCACGGCAGAGCTCTACCCTCGCACGCCGCACCTCCGCGCTCACTGCGGCCGCCGCTGCCGCCCTCACGTCCGCTCGCTCTCGCGCACAGGAAGGAGAAGAAGGAGGAGACGGTGGAGACGGGAGGGGAGGCGTGGCCCTTTTAAGGCCGCGCGAGGAGGAGAGAGGAGGTGGCAGGCCGCCTGCAGCCGCAGAGAGAAAAAGAGGGAATATGCGGTCTGCGCGCTCAGGCGCGCAGGCGACTCGCGTGTGTCGAAAATAACGGATTTCCAGACGTCTGGAAACGATCCCAGACGTCTTATCAGACGTCTGGTTGTGATCCCAGACATCTGGTTCGACGTCTGGGCCACCTCCCAGACGTCTTAAAAGACGTCTGGGGCACACATTCGTTACACGCATGAATGTAATTTTTTTTTTAACATAAAAATAAGACATCAATGTTCACCCCGCCCCCATGCCTATTCATTACAATGTCCTCATTGAAATATATGCAGGAAAATCAAAAAGTGACAAGCAAGAGGAGGGGATATCACCTGACTGAGCTTGTTATTCCAGATCAGCTTAGATAGAGAAAAATGCAAAACTACCTGTAAAGAATACTGGGTTGCCTCCTAGCCAGCACTAAGTTTAACGTCATTTGCTGGACTCAGTACAACTCTAAAATGATTCCAGAAGGTGGATGTGACTATCAGGAATGGGATCATTGTTCTGAGTGATGTAAGGCTTCAACCTTTGACCATTTACTTTTGTCTCATGGCCGGTCTTGGGATCCAGGATGAGAAGAGCTCCATGAGGGTAGACTTTTCTTACAACTAAAGGACCCATCCATTTTGATCTTAATTTTCCCGGAACGAGCTTCAAGTGCGTAACAAATAATCAAACCTTTTGATTAGGGACAAAGCTTTTCTAAGAGATATACTTATCATGTAAAGCTTTTGTCCTATTCTTATAGATTCTCATGCTATCATAAGTGCCATTCCAGATTTCATCCAATTCAGTCAATTGGAGTTTTCTTTGTCATCTAGATTGATCAAGATTCAGGTTAAAAGTTTTGATTGCCCAGTAAGCTTTATGTTCAAGTTCAATAGGCAAATGTCAAGATTTTCCATAGAACAAACGGAACGGAGACATCCCAAACAGAGTTTTATACACAGTCCGGTAGGCCTTGAGAGCGTCATCCAATTTAGTAAACCAATCCTTCCGATCCGGGCGGATCATCTTTTGAAGAATTTTCTTAATTTCCTAATTGGAAATTTTAGTTTGTCCATTGGTCTGTGGATGGTATGGAGTAGAGATTCTGTGAGTGACTCCATACTTGGTTAGTAAGGTCCCGAATTGATTGTGGGTGAAATGGGAGCTGCCATCACTAATCAGAGCTTTGGATACACCGAACAGGCTAAAAATGTTTTTCTTTACAAAGTCCATGACCACTTTATGGTCATTGGTTTGGGTTGGGATGGCTTCAATCAATTTGGATACATAGTCGACTGCAACTAGTATGTAAAGGTACCCAAATGAATTGGTAAAAGGTCCTATAAAATCAATGTCCCATACATCAAAGATCTCGGCTTCAAGGATTAGATTTAGGGGCATCATATCCTTCCTGGTCATGTTTCTTACAGTTTGGCAATTAATACATGACCTACAAAAGTTGTACGAGTCGCGCAATAAGGACGGCCAATACAATCCACTTTGCAGCACCTTGGCTACCGTCTTTTTTTTGAGAAGTGACCTCCACAAACAAAAGTATGGTAGAATTTTAGTACACTTGTGATCTCCTCATCTGGAACACAATGGTGAATAACCTCATCCACGCATATTTTGAATAGATCTGGATCTTCCCAAAAGTAGTATTTGACATCGAAAATCAACTTATCCCGCTTATGCTTAGGCCAATCCATGGGTAGTCTTCCGATGGCCAAATAGTTGATAATGTCTACAAACCAAGGTAGTTTGCAAACAGTCAAGAGAGTTTCATCAGGGAATGAATCAGAAAGTTGAGGGGTTGTAGAGTCTACAAGGATTCTGAAGAGATGATCTGCTACTACATTTTGGGCACCAGATTTGTCTTTGATTTCTAAATCAAATTTTGTAGCAGGAGGATCCATCTGATTAATCTGGGTTTTGCATCCATTTTAGACATCAGGTGCCTTAATGCAATGTGATCTATTAAAATTGTGACATGAGATCCCAGTAGGTAAGGTCTAAGCTTCTCCAGAGCAAAAACTACGGCTAACAACTCTTTTTCTGTAGTGGTGCAATTCCTTTGAGCCTCATCAAGAGTTTTACTAGCGTAGTAAATCACGGAAGGTTTCTTGTCCACTTTTTGTCCCTAGACTGCCTCAATAGCAAAATCAGAGGAGTCAGTCATGATTTCATATGGATGATCCCAATTAGGAGGTTGTAGGATGGGTGATTGTGTAATAGCTTCCTTCAGTAGATTGAAAGCCCTTAGGCAACTAGAATCAAAATCAAAGGTTTGATCTTTTACCAGTAGATTACTTAAGAGCCTCACTACTTTAGAAAAATCTTTAATGAATCGACGGTAAAATCCCACATGTCTAAGGAATGATCTTACTTGTTTGACCGTCGAAGGTGGCGAGAGTTTAATGATGTGTCCACCTTGGCTTTATCTACTTCAATTCCTCTTTCTGACACAACATGGCCAAGGACTATGCCCTCCTTAACCATGAAGTGGCTCTTTTCCCAAGATAGAACAAGATTCACCTCTAAGCATTTTTGTAAAGTCCTCTAAATTGATCAGACAAGAATCAAAAGAGTCCCCAAACATAGAAAAGTCATCCATAAAGATTTCCATGAAATCACCTACCATGTCTGAAAAGATTGCAAGCATGCACCTTTGAAAAGTCATTGGTGCGTTGCATAATCCAAAAGGCATCCTACGGAAGGCAAATGTTCCATAGGGACATGTGAAGGTGATTTTCTCTTGATCATCGGGGTGGATACTTGATTGTAACTGGAATAGCCATCCAAGAAATAGAAGAATTTTTGGACGGCTAGTCTTTCCAGGATTTGATCAATGAAGGGAACTGGAAAGTGGTATTTCTTAGTTGCATTGTTCAGCTTCTTGTAGTCAATACAAACTCTCCAAGAGGAAGCTGTGTGGGTTGGAATCAATTCTCCATTGTCATTAGTAATCACGGTTAGCCCGGCTTTCTTAGGAACCACTTGTACAGGACTAATCCACTGGTTGTCAGAGATTGGGTAGATTATTCCAACATCTAACCACTTAATTATTTCCTTTTTCACTACCTCGTGCATGTTAGGATTCAATCGTCTCTGCATTTCCCGGGAGGGTCTGGATCCATCCTCAATATAGATTCTATGGGTGCAGCAAGTAGGATTGATTCCCTTCAGATCATCCAATGTCCAACCAATTACTCTATTGTTTCTTCCCAGTACTTGGATTAATTGATTTTCCTGCGTTTGGGGTAGATAAGAGCTAATGATCACTGGGTATGCCTGATTAGATTCCAAGAAAACATATTTAAGATAATCAAGAAGAGGTTTAAGCTCCGGTTTGGGTCTTTGGGATGAAGGGTCCAAAGGTGGATCACAGTTAACCTCAAGAGGTCTTGGAATCAAGTCAATGATTGGGTGACCAACCTCTTGATTGGTTTAGGGATCAAGGCCTGTAGGATTGGAGTGGGATACTCCTAACTCCATACAATATTCAACAGTATGACCCTCATAATATTCTATCATTCCACAATCCTTAAATTGTTTAATGGCCTTAAAGATGTTAATCTTCATCTTTTTGTCCCCGAATTTGATTTCCATACTGCTAGATTCACAGTCAATATTAGCCTTGGCAGTAGCTAAAAATGGTCTCCTCAGTATTATCGGGGTGTTCTTCAAATTCTCCGGTACCTCCATGTCAAGGACCAAGAAATCCATAGGAAACTAAAAATCACGAACCTTGACAATTATATCCTCAATAATTCCCGGTGGTGAGGTCACAAACCGATCAGCCAGCTGTAATGTGACCTTAGTGGGTTTTAGCTCTCCAAAGTTAAATTTTTCGTATAACATTGTGGGGATCAAATTTATGGAGGCACCTAAATCTAACAGAGCCCTATCAAAAGTAGTATCTCCAATAACACATGATATCAGAGGGGCTCCTGGATCTTTTTGTTTTTGGGGTAGGTTTCTAAGGATAATTGCACTAGCTTGTTCAGATAACACTACCCTTTTAGATGATTTGGCCTAGCATTTAGGTGTGCACATTTCCTTCAAAAATTTTGCACAGGCTGGGATATTCTCAATTGCCTCAAGGAGTGGTATGTTCACCTGAACTAGTTTAAAAATATCAAGCCACTCCTCAGATGGATTGGTTTTCTTTTTCCTAGGTTTGTTTAAGGCTTCAGGAAAGGGTGCTTAAGAGAAATCATGAGTGTTTGGGTCTTGATCCTTGTCTTCTTGATCTCCTAGGTCAGATTCAGGCTCATTAAGATCTTGTCTAGATTTAGATTTAGAGGGGTAAGGATCTTGTATTTGTCTCCCACTTCTCAAGGTTATAGCACCAGCAAAGGCATTATGGTTAGAAGGTTGAGGTGGGTTTTGCAAAATAGGTGGAGCTTGGTTAGGGTTAACAAAGCCAGGTGGGTGCTGGGGAGTAGATTGAACTGTATGTGCCTATGTGTTGTGCTGGTTAACCTTGTTGAAGTTCCTTGGGTTGGGGACAAGTTGGCATGGTAGCATCCCGTGTTGTCAAGCATCAACTAGCTAGTCTAGTCATCTCATCAATTCTGTCCTCAATTTATTCATTTCTTCCTTATGTCTCAGATTCATTTCTTGCATTTCCTTGAGGACCAGACTCAAATCAGTGGGTTGGTTTTCCTGAGTAGGTTGTGGCTGATATGTGCGTGGTTGTGTGTACCTACTGGGTTGCCCATACGTGTTAGGCTTAGTCAAGTTAGGACCCTAGGCGGGTTTCTGACTTGACTAAGCAAAGTTAGGATGGTTGCACCATCTCGAGTTGTAATTGTTTGAATAGGGATCATTTCTAGTGTGACCCTGGAGTGCATTTACATCCTTAGGATAACTAGGCATCAGGATGCCTAGTTCAGCATTCGAGAGCATCAAGGTCCCTCCTTGGTACCCAGAAAGAGATGGGTCCAAGTAGAGTTGACTCATAGGTGGAGCCATGGTCAGGTCATTAAGATTGTGCACCATTTCCTGACCTAAAGGGTTGGGGAGTTGGGTGCGGGTTAACATAGGAACTCCTTGGGTATGCATAAGATTTATTCTGGAATGTGTACCTAAAGAACTCCTGCCCTTTAGAAGGTTGTCTAGTTTCTTATCCAAACTCTTTACATTCTTTCCCATGAGTTCCACCTTGTCCAATCATTGTGCACTTAACTCTAAATCAACTGAGTTTGAATTATCCTTAACTTCATAAACTCCGCTCCTTGGTTGATTTGCTCTATTAAAGGTGGACATTGAGGCATTGTTGAGGGAATTTTCACTTAAATAATTGAAAGGCTCCCTCAGCATCTCTGCTTGGGAAATTGCCCCCACATGCTACATCAACAAAATTCTTTAAATTGTCACTTAACCCATAATAGAAAATATGGGTCAAGTACCACTTCAGAATCCCATGATGAGGGCATTTCCTAGCCAAATCATTAAATCTCTCCCAAGCCTCATGTAGTTGTTCCCCATGGTTTTGCTTAAAGGTTGTAATGGCATATGTAAAGGCATTGGTTTTTCCTACATGAAAGAATTTTTTTAGGAATGTGCTTCTTAAATCTTCCCATGTTAGGATTGGTCTACCAATAGTCCTCAGCTAATGAGCAGCTTTATCTTTTAAGGAGAATGGAAATATTTTCATCATTAAGGTACCTTCATTCATGTTCCTAGGGCCAAAGGTCTTTCCTATGTGTAGACGTTCTTTAAGGTGGTGGAAGGGGTCATCAAAATCGGGACCATGGAGGTGGGGAATCAGATTAATGATCTGTGGTTTGAGCTCAAAATCTTCCCCATTCTGAGGTACCCTAATAAAAGGTTCAGGTTGGGCTTCAGGAGGATTGTAAAAGTCATAAAGAGGCCAGTCTGCTCTTTTATTTTGGAGTCGAGTAATGACCTACACTATGACCTCTATTTGTCTGTAATGACATCGGCCTTGCTTAGTGATTTGCCTTTGTAGAAGAGTCATTGGATCTAGATTTTGTTCTTCCTCTTCAATCTCATCTTTCTCGTGGTGACTAGCCATTGAAGAGGGTTCAGATTTAGATTCTGGACAATTAGGTCATCTTCTAGGATTTCTTTCTAAAGGTGGTAGCAAATCAAGATGTAGAGATCTTCTACCTTGCATGCACTAGAAGAATGTCCATAGATGAGAGAATACCCCACCATTTTAATGCAAGCAATCAAACCAATCCTTAGAGTGTAAATCCTAAATAAACCTAATCCTAGTTCCCTAAAACACGACTAGGCTAGGTAAACCCATCAATTACTTGGCTGGCTAGAAGGGTAGGACCCCCTAGGACACCCCACACTGCAGGACACCACTAAGGGTTAACGTAGTTATCGCACTGACCTTTCTTGTCACTAGTGGGTCCAAGTAGACAAGACCTTGACCTTAGCCCAATCTAATTTCAAGTCCCCAAGAATATTAGTCCTGTCTAGGGTACGTCTACTTAGTTTTAAGCTTAGGATTGATGTGCTTTTGGAATATTATGGGCGTTAGGAGGTGTTGCCCTTAAGATTGATTTTTAGAAGTGTGAAGTGCACAAGCAAGGGGTTTACAAGCAATTTTTTTATGATGAAGTGGATTTTAAGGTTCAAATGCATGTATTAGTCAATTTTAGGGTTTACCTGAGTTAATATCTTCAATCAACGGTTCTAATGAGGCACACAAGAGTTTTGCAAATCCCAATTGTTTGATAGATTTCCTTTATGAATGGAGATGCAGGTGTGCTCTACTCTTAATGTGAAACCCTAAGGGTAGATAGTGCTAGATGCTCCTTTTAAGATCAAAATCAAATCAGAAGAGTGGTGTGACCCAAACAATGTAATCAATTGGTCATGTTGCACCACTAACTAGGCACTCAAAAAATATTTTTTTCAATAATTTTAATGCATGTTTTCTATTTTTTCCATATTTAAAGTGTGCTGGGGGGTTCTGTAGTCAGTTTTGACCCTCAGTTAGTGATTTAGTAATCTGTGCAAACAAATGTGTAGAAAATATTTCTTTCAGATTTTTCCTAAATTCTTGATTTTCACAGGAATTCACTACCATGAATTTCAAGTCAATCGGAGTTGTATAAACATTCCTATGATATTTTGAACTCCAAAAATTAGGAACAATAAATGATTTGATAATAGTTCAGTGCACAAATTTTTAAATTTTCTCGTTAATGCAGATTTGTGCAAATTTTGGATATGTTGTTCTTCATGTCAAAATCCACGTTCAGTAAAAAGCTTAGAATTTTTGGATGTGTGGATTTTCAGGAATTGAATTTTTAATATGAAAGTTTATTTCGGCCTGAAAAACCAACAAGAGAGATTTTTTTCTTTTTTTTTTTCAAAAACCAAGCAAATGCTAACTAATCCTAAGGTTCAAGCAAAACACCTATTTTTTTGGATTTTTTTTTAAAGAAAATCTAGCCTAATCTAAGCTACAAGTACTTACCTGAGATTCACACCCATTTTTTTTCTATTGTTGCGCGTATCTTCTTGCAATTTTGTGACTCTTGGGCAATAAAAGATAGCAAGTTAGAATCTCAAATAAGCACTTTGTAGGAAAAGCTTTTAAAAATTTTCGTTGCATCTCTGGCAACGGTGCCAACTTGTTCACTCAGAGACGCTTTAAAAATTAGTTCTATCGTTGTAGTGCAAATCGTGATAAAACAAATAACATTTATAAAGATTTCGGTGAGTACCGAGTCATTTGCAGGAAAGCAAAATATGATTTTTATGTGAAAGCTTTCCAAAAAATTGTTCTAAACAATTATTTATATATTTATATATGTATAGTCATCAGATATCTAGAAAATCAGAGTTTTATTGCTATTTGGAATAGTCTTTATACTAGAATCACTATGCTAAAGAGTAGATAGAGAAATAGAGAGAGATAGAGAGATAGCAGATGACAGCAATGCCGCTTGTGGGATTCTTGTGTGAAGTGTGGCAGCACTTCAGATCTAGAGCGCTAGGATGAAGTTTGAAGAGTAGTTGTAGAGAGAGAGAGAGGCTGGAGTTGTATCTGGTGGGAGTTGCTCTCAACTGGGGGGCTCTAGGGCTCTTTTTATAGCTTTAATGAGGGGCAAAGTGGGCATTTTAGCCCTCCAACTCATGCAACAACTTAGGTTTGATCAGATTCAAACCTTTAACGTGCCTTATACGTGCGATGCATTCTAGTGGCACCATGAGGCATGCCTGCAGCCCTCCGATCGCTATTGCGCGGTCCTCACGCGTGCCTGCCTCTCGTCCTTCGCACTCTCTCAATTTCAAATCGTGCGCGCTTGATCTCGACTGTTCGATCTCACTATTGGACATCTTAACTCACGTACCGCACCGCCTTCGTGAATGCACGTGCAACAACGCATTTTGTTGGAGCGTGCATCTGCACGTTCACGAACTGCCTCATCCATCATCATCCGCGTGCGATGCGGTCCTATCTACACCACTAGTGATGATCCAACGGTTTAATCACGCTCGCGTACCCCCGATCTTCCCGATTTCATGCTGGCACAGTTCGAACATGTGTCTCATGCTCGCGTACGAGCGCACGAACCGTTGTGCTATGCCTCCATTTGTGTTGCGTTTATTGTTTTAGGCAAGTCTACTCTCAGCCGTTGGATGGAGATCCAGTGGCTGGGATCTCCTCTTAGTTGATGATGCGTGGGGTGGGGCGACGGGTCTTCTTTGAGGTCATTGGATGAGGATCCAACGACCATCGCTTTTCCTTCAGAGCTTTGGCCGTGGCGAGGGGCTGCTGGGATGGTGTCATGTGGCACTATCCTGGCAGTTCATATTCCTACCTTTGTAGTTGTTGCTACAGAGCTCTGATTGGGTTGATTTTTATGCCATTGGACTGCGATCGTTGATCTAAATCTATGCAGGCAGTCAGATTTGGCATATGAGGTCCAAATTTATGCCATGTTGCTTCTTGGCCTCTGTTCTCTATGGGTTGTACATGATGCTACGGATGTCTGATCATGACGATTCCGGAAGCGCTAGACTCCCATCGTTGTCCTGATCGGATCCGTATGGTCTGATCTATCATTTGCAACCTCAGATCATCTCCAATTAATTTCCTCTCTCTTTTAGAGCATAAAATGGCAATATTATATATAAGGCTATTAAATTAACTAGTATGCAAATTATGATGCTTATGCATGCATTGTTCCTAAGTTATGCTAGATTCTAACTTAATACAGGTAGACTAGGTCGTATAATTGCTGTGCAATAAATTTTAGACTTTGCTTTGAAACCTTCTCTTTATATTGTCTATAGCATAAGAGAAAGTTTAAGTCAGTCTTTCCTTTTTGTTTTGCAAATCTAATTTGGATTAGAATTTGAAGTAGATTTGGATTTTCATGTCCGAGATTTGATTGAGTTTAAAAAGCAAAAGCTGATCATTTGAATTTAAGATCAGATCAATCTTAATTGATCTTATCAGGGTAAGGTCAGCGACAGAAGCATCCATTGATTGCTAAATTGGCTGTAGTAGTAGATGCAGCATGGACTTAAGCTGTCTAATCTATAGTGTCATCGTCTGAGTTGGGTTTGCAGTAGCTATTAGCTATTGAATCTGATCTAAAGGGACTAAGGCAGCAATCTCAGTTGCTGAAATTTTTGCAATAGCTGGTTTAGCTACTGCAGTAGATGCTGTTAGCTGGGATTTGGAACTGTGAACTTGGGGATTTAGAGTAACTGCCATGCTGACCTAATGTTATATTGTTAGAACCATCTTTCGCAAGTATTCATGTACAAGGTTTTGAGTTTAATTATATATAATTAGCATGAAAACCTTGTTTGAGATTTTTGTAAGCAACATTCATGTGTTCAAATGGTCCAACATGGAATTTTAGTGAAATTTGAGATGAAATTTTGGTTTAATTGCCCATTCATGTTTCATGAGGTGTGTTAATATTTTTGAATGTTGATATATTAGTTTCAGCCACTCAAATTGATTGTAAGGCCTTAGGTTCTTTAGTGAAACACTCATTTAGGCCTAAGTTGTGCTTCACTTGTAAATAAATAAAAATCATAAAAAATATAAAAAATAAAATAAAGGTGTGTTGAGTAGGATTGAGTATATTTCTAGGTGTGTAAAGTTTCAAGGTAATCTAAACTCCCAACTTGGTAGAACATACCAGCCAATGGTTCAACCTACCTTGGAACCTAATAAAAGAACCAACAACCAAAAACAAAACCAACACTCTCTCACTCATCTCACTCTTTCTCTCTCATCCTTTACCTCCCTTAAATATATAAAAATCATAGAAATAAGGAAAACCCCAAAAATACCCTATACACTATGTATATACTTGTATGTAAAAATTAACGCTAAGCTAAGTGTAGAAATTATATAATATGTGGATAATGTATACATTTAACTTGTATATGTATTATATATATTAAATTAAGTATTTAAGATAATTTATTGGATATATAATCTTATTGTATTATTATCTGTTAATTTATATTAACTTAAATGTATAATAATCTAAGTAATTATCTAAACCTATCTATATGTACATATTGTTGGTGCTAGAGCACCACGATCATTTGTTTTGATGATAACAAAACACGTGTTATTTAACATTTGCAATTTGAGTCCTAGATTTCAGGTCAATTGCAAATGTAGACGTGCTTAAACGGAGTTCGAGCTCGCATCCAGGACGGATTGGAGGAGCTTGACGGAAAACAGAGGAGGTTCGCGTGGAGCGACAGATTGAAGATAGAAGACAAGAAGAATAGGATAGATTCTTTTTAATCCTTTCTTGTATCTCTTGTCTTTATTTTCTTGCTCTTTTTATTTTCCTTAGAATATTGTTAAAGAGCCTCAAAGTACCCTAACAGTAGTCCTAGGAACACCGGCACAACTCTAGGATACTTAGGTTTTCTGTAGAATACTTAGAAAACCAATATAGGGTTCAAACAGCACTTCCAGACGTCTAATTCCCAAATCAGACGTCTGATAAAGTATTTTAAGACGTCTGACTGTTGTTTCAGACGTCTGATAACTATTAGGCTGGACATAGTTCGTTCTGTCTGATGAAATCAGACGTCCAGACCTTAGTCCATACGTCTTAGGAGACATTTGATGGTTTTGCCAGACGTCCAATTAGTGGACCGTTGGCTGGCTTAGCATACACTCAAGAATATGACCGTTAGAGCCTTATCAGACGTCCTTAGGACTTTCTAGACGTCTGATAAATGACCGTTTTGCCTCGGCTGACCCAAAATCTCTTCTCAGAGATTTTCTAGCCGTTGCAACGTTTGGAAAATCCATTCCCACAGTAAAAGTAGGTTTCCAGACGTCCATAGATAGTGCCAGACGTCCTGTATGTCGTCTGATGGACTTGCGCAAAAACCCTGTTTAGATCTGATTCAAGTCAGGAGGAAACCCGCATAGAATCAGACGTCTGACCTTTAAATCAGACGTCTTAAAGTGGCCTTCCAGACGTCTGATGCAAGAGTTAGACGTCTGATTACCCTGTCAAATGTAATCATTGTCCTGATTTCGGCCTGATTCTCTTGGGCTTTGCACCCAACGGCTATGGAAGCATTTCCAAGCCTTCCAAAGCCTTCCTAAGGTCTCTATAAATAGAGGGGAGCCTTTACACACCTAGATACACAAGATACACACTAAGAGAAACAAGAGACACACCTAAGCAACATAGTTCCACTCTCTTGTGTCTTAGATAGCTCTTGCTCTCCAAGCTCAAGCTCCATTCTCTTGAGAGCATCAAGCTTCGCGCACCCGCTCTCCCGCCGTTGTTCACGAGAGCGACATTGCGCCATCGCGTGGCACACGCACCGCGTCATCAACTCGGCGCACTCCTTGCAAAGGGGAGTTTCCTATTTCCTATAGAAGCTAGGTTTAAATTACTTTGTTGGCTTTATAGGATTACTTGTTTTATTTTATCTTTGTCTTTTGGTTGGGTATTCGCTTTGTGAATTCCCGTCTCCTTCATGGGACAGAATCCTTCTCGTGGAGAGAAGGGGTTGAGGAACGCTACCCTCGTACTTGTAGCGTGGTTGTACTGAGGTTGAATCACCCTCGTTTTAAAGTGATTCGTTTAGTGGATTTGATCAACTAGGTTGATCGGAAAATCCTAACTCGAGAGGGTTAGGTGGTGGTTTTCACCCGGTTTGGGTTTCCACCTAAAAATCTTTGCGTACTTGTGCGATTGATTTTTTGTGAGATTGCTTTATATTTTATTTCCGCATTTTATTACGTCACCCCTCCTGGTAGGGCCAAACCTACACATATTTATAACTCATACTGTACATATGTATTTATATGTGTACTATGTACCATACATTACTTGTAATTTAATTTCATTAAGTAATTACAGTAAATAATTAAGTTATTAAGTTAACTAAGTTAATTATTAACTTAAAATAAAATAAATAAGAAATTTAATGTAATACTGAAGTAAGTTATAATGTATATTTGTATAATAATATATTAAATATTTTCAACCTATTTTTCCTATTTTTATACTATATTATAGTATTTATAGATTATTTATATATAAAACTATCTAAAACGTGTATTTAATTGTATATAAATTAAAATAAAGTTTACAAATAATATTAAAAGTGTATAATAAATAATTTATTATATATATTAACACTCTATAAAGTCAATTTTACTATTAATTAACAATTTGTACTTTAATTAAGAGATTAACCCTTAACTTAACATGTACAATCAGTCAACTTTACCTAATTTTATTATATATCTAGATAACTTATTATAGAAACTAATTACATAATTATGTAGACCTACATAAGGGCTTTACAATGGTATAATTTAATTCTAAATTAGATTAAATTATGGCCCTAAAATCAAGGGCCAAAGATGTGAATTCTGCATGCAGCCATGTGACAGCAGCACCCAATTTAGACACCTAAGAAGGTGCCACATTTGTGGCTGACGATCGCTCAACGTGGTATATAAGTAATTTGCGCTGCCGGCTTCTTAGTCGATAACACACGGCGTACATGAAACCCATATATCCTCCTCTATCTGATACGAACATGGCATATATTGAACATATTCTATATAGTGCTTCGGCTGGGGGCCTTGCACTGTAGCTGGGGCTGTGTGGGCCCAATCATATGCCTGAAAATAGATATTAAAATACCTAATTAAACACTAGGGAAGCCTTAGTAGAGGTCTGGTCCCACCCCAACTGGGGTGCTGTGCATCCCTCAAAGAAGGTACCTGCTCATTAAAATCCCAATTTTTGGGTTGAGTGGTTGAACCAGTCTGAGTGTTAAGGCCCTAAAGAAATTAAGTGTTGAGGAAGAAGAAATGAAGAAAGGAAGAGACAAAGAGAGCTGTGAAATTAATATGCTAAGTGTTGAATAGAGAGAAGAAAAGCTGCTGAGTGGCTAAGTGAGTGTATCCGTGTCTCTGTGTGTATGTGCATGTAGATATATATATTACGTATAGTATAAGTATATGGCATATGTATATAAATTAAGTAAATAAATATGTATATGTATACGGTAGTATATATGTATATATATGAGTAGAGTAGTAAGTAGATGTTTGAGCTATTGTATATATATTTATAGCCTAGAGCTTTAGTGACAGATGTAAATGTCACTGTATATATATATGTCAGTATAGATAGTTATTTTGCCTTATGTTTTGTATATAATTTTACTAAGGCTTTAGCGATGCTTATTTATGTTACTATATATGTGATATATGTTACTATAGATACTAATATGTTAATATGATTTAGTATAGTAGATATTATTAAATATTTTGGTACTTATACTTAGGTATTACTTATAGTTGTTATATATAACATAGGGTAATTATATATAATTTTTGATGCTTGTTTGTGTACATATGTTTCCAGGCATTGTAACACTTATTAACTAATTATTTTGTAAATAATTAACAAATTCATTCATTTTATAAATAAAATCAACATTTTTGGAATAAAAAAAAAATTTGGACTTAGAGAGTAATGTCTATCAATAACTGTCTCCCAGTGAACGACCTAAAAATAAACTAGTAAAAATTGTAAATAAATAAAATTGACGCGACATTGATTTGCATTTCATGTTATCTATACTACAACAACATTTAAACACCATTTTTATTGCAAATCGAAAGTCGACGATCATATTTTTGGCTCTGTTGCCGGGGACAAAAACCCATTAACAGCGCTTTATTGTAATTTTTTGTCGATGATCACAAGTAATCGATTAGATATTAACGATGTGCGTATTTTAATTAAGAATTTCACTTAATAGTCCATCCTTGAAAATTTGATTACAACGTTACTTGTAACACGCAACCCATGTCTAGAGAAATTTCAGCAGTATTGCTCTGCACTTGTCCAGTATACTCCCATGACTAACCTTAACTCGATTCCCTTTAGCTCTCAAGTAAGGGCATTTCAAGAACCTAGTTAAGATGAATTATTATATCGTAGAAGAGTAGGAAAATACCACCAAAATTTATCCAGACATTGATTGCATGTAACAAGCAATACCTAAGTTGTAATTCAATCTTTAAGGATCCTCCTTAGTTCAAAACTTATCCTAACTGAGGATGATCAAGACTTATGGCATGTTATAAAGACACAGCATTATGCATATATGTGAGATATACATACATAAATGCATATATCATAAGTCTCAAACGGGCAAGTATTTTGATGCAATTATCCTCTCTCACAACTTGTAGCCGAGGGATTAGAATTCCTATTATTTGTCCACATGTGCATCTAAATTTGTGTAAGTGTGTGTATCTACAAATTCAATATGAAGGAAAAAATTGAAATAAAGCTTAATATATTATAAACAAAAAATAATTTAATTTTTAAAATTCTTAACCACTCTTTGCTCCGTTCCCTCCTCTCCCTTTCCTCTTACCATACCTCCTCTCCTATCTACTTTTCTCTCCTCTCTTTCCCTCTCCTCCCTATCCCTCCTCTCCTCTCCTCCTTCCATTCCTTCATATTCCTCTTTATTTATCTCCTCTCCTCTCCACATCCTTCTCTATTTTCTTTCCCTCTCCTTTCAGTCCCTCCTTAAAGCTTTCCTCTCCCCCTTCTTACCTTCCTTCCCTATTCCTCTATCTATCTGACCTCCTCTTTCTCAACTCTCTTTCCCTCTCCCTCCCTCCTAACTTTCAAAATCTAAAACAATTTTGATAGATTTTCCCCTACAATATCAACTTTTTCCCAGAATAAACACACATAAAATATTCAAAATAAACATTTAAAATTAAGTGGGCGCACATTACATTCATTCAATTAAATCAAGTGGGCACACCTCACATTCCATTCATGCATACACATAACATCATTTAATCAAAATAAGTGCACCCCACATTTATTCACATACACGTAATTCATTGAAATGACCCAGGGTTTAATCATAATTTCTACGTGTAATTTACATTGTTGACTGGTTTCAAGGTTTTTCATGAACTCCGAAGGCCCTAAGTAATTAAACAAAGACCACAGTTCCTAAATCGCAACTTAGCCAACCCCACACACCCCCCTTAAAGCCCTAATGCTACCCTTACAAGGGCCCCTCACCCTTAGCCATTTCCCCACCCTTAAAAAAAAAGAACCTCGAGCAATGCCCCACCACCACCCTAGTCGAGAGAATGAGTGGGAGAGAGGGGAGGGGCTAGGTCACACAAGGAGCAAAGGTCGATCTACGTGTGGGGGAGCTGTTGCTAAGCGAGGGTGCCATAGGGAGGAGCATCGATGCGCTGCTGCTGCACAAGGGTGTCGTAGGGAGGAGCAGCACTGCACTGCTACTGCGTGAGGATGCAGCAGGGAGGAGCAGCGAGGTGCTCTGTTGCATGAGGGTAGTACGAGGGTCGTTGCTACTGTGCGAGGGAACCGCGGGGAGGAGTAGTGAGCCACTGCTACTACACAAGGGCACAACAAGGAGGAGCAGCGAGGTGCTGCTGTTGCGTGAGGGCAGCACAAGGGCCACTGCTGCCGCGCAAAGGCACTGCAGGGAGGAGCAGTGAGCTGCTGCTACTGCGTGAGGGCAACACAAGGCGATGTTGTTGATGCTGAGGAGGTTGAGTGTGGGAATCCCAATGGTGGTCTCCTCCTACACCCTCTTCTTCCTCATCGGCTTTTGCAGGTTCGTGCTCTTCCACAGTCAGGTACCTCTCATCAGGGTTGCCCCTCTCGAGGAATCGCCGGCTGTGGGATGGTTGGTGGTGTGGTGTTGTGTGGAGAAGAGGAAAAGGAGGAGAACAAGGTAAGGAGGAGGTTGAAGAAGAGGAGAGTTGGGGCAGAGTGATCTATTTCTCTCCCTACTCTTAATGCTTATTAAGTGTTTATTATAATCGATCTCCCTTGATAGGTTAGGTTGTGTTGAAATGTTGAATTTATCGTGTCTGATTATGCTAGGTTTATTATTATGTTCCTTTGCCTTGGTTGTTCTTTTTTTTTTAAACATGGAACATTGCATTCCTTCCCAGTACTTAAGCTCATTGGTGCATTTTGGATGTTCATAATGCGAGGAAAGGATGTTTTGATGCACTCTGTTAATGCACTAGATAACCGAAGCATTGGACATGAAGTTCTTTGCTTGTTTGGTATGATACTTACTTGTCATAATAAGGATTTGACAAATTAAACTTCCCATGCTATGGTAAAGACCATGCATCCATATATCTTTAGGAGTTGCATGCCCTTAGGTGCGCACATTTAGGGGTGATTGAGCAACACATTAGATCTCATTATTGCATTGCAAGCATATTGGCACGAAGATTGACCTTAAATCAATCTTCAGTGGTCGCCTAACTAAAAGTGGGACTGATAATTAGATTTAACCTTAAAATTAATTCACATTTGATCTGATTCTAAGGGACTTGTCTGCGTTTTCAAAAGGATAAAAAGATTTGTAGTGTGATGCACACTTCTGACACTGAGAATGCACATTAGGCACCGCACTAAGGCTCGATCCCTTAAGGCTATAGTCACCGATCTCTTTATCGGTGCAAACCCTCCTATTGTGCTTTATGGTGGTGGTGGTACTATCTTGTGACCAAGTGTTTTGATATTTCACGGAGGGGGACACCTTAAAGGAACAAAAGGGTAGTTAAGGGGACCGCATACGCATCACCTCAAAGGAAGGGTTCGCCCTACCTGCATCCCTTTGTTCGTCCTTGGAGTAACTTCTCATTTGATCACCTGGGAGTATCATCAAAGCAAAGTATAGGTCCTAGGGCACTCAAAGGTTGAATTAAGTCACGTAATTGCAGTGAATAACTTGTTTGGCCATCCATATCAACCAATTCTACCTCCGCAACAAAGAAGGTTAAGATTTCAAGTCATCACCCCTCTTATACCACTTACGTGGGAATGGAGGGATAAGCCTTGACCTTTTGACTTATCTTTGGAGTGGAGGTTTCACTTACTTAATCAATAAGAACCTGAATTGTGATTGGTATTGTATGCTTGGTAGACGCTCTCTTGAGGGTAATCTAGTGTTTGATCCTAAGCCTGAGAGAATTCTTTGGAGAGCTCTCCTAGGAGAGAAAAGAGAAGGCATGGCTGATTAAGGAGCAAATCAACAAAGGACCCTAAGGGACTATTTTATTCCAACTAACCAACCTGCACAAGCATTTAGACAACCGAAAGGGGATAATGCATATGAGATCAAGAGCAGTACCATATCTTTGTTGCCCTCCTTTTTTGGTACTACTAGGGAGGACCCCTACCGACATTTGGAGGAATTCACCAAGGTTTGTTCCACAGTGAAGCTCTAGAGCTTTACTGATGAAGCCCTGATGAGGACTCTATTTCCATTCTCCTTAAAGGATAAGGCCAAGCACTGATATCATACCCTCGATGCAAGGGTAAATGATTGGGCCACCCTTAAGGGAGAATTTTTGAAAAAGTATTTTCCTATGAGTAAGACCAAATATTACAGAAGAGAGATTATGGGTTTTACTCAACAGGAAGGGGAGAAATTTCATGAGACTTGGGAGCACTTTAATGACCTTGTTAGGTTATGCCCCCACCATCAAGTGCTAAGATGGCAGTTGGTCGAAAGGTTCTATAATGGATTATCTGAAAGGCATAGGCAAACTATCGATGCAGCCTGTGCAGGAACCTTCATGACCAGAACTGAGGATGAAGCCTGGGCATTATTTGAAACATTAAGCGACAACTCCATACATTTTTCCTCTGCCTATGAAGAAAGAAAGCCATAAATCTTACAGAGGAAGATAGAGGCCCATGAAGCCGGGGCTTCTCAGGATTTGGCTTATCAGATTCAATTATTGAATAAAAACTTTGATAGGCTTTTAGCAAACCCCGACATGAACCTGTAAGTAGCCTCTATCTTTTAGGCTTCAAGAGAATGCTCCATTTTCCAAAGCATAATGTACGCCACTGCGGAGTGCCATCAGGCAAATCAATTCCTTGAGTTGATTTAGGCCGACTTGAATGTGGCCCAAGGTTTCCACCCTCCTCCTCTCAATAACCCTTATTCCAATACCTATAATCCAGGGTGGTGGAACCATCCAAACTTCTCTTGGAAGCAAGGTGATGCTTCTACTCAAGGAATACAAGACCCTTACCTCCTTAACCCATATACCAACCATCTTATGAAAACCCTCCTCAGAATAAGCCCTCTGAGATGGATGAACTTAAAGCCATGATGAAAGCGATGCAAGAGCATCAAAATATGGTCATCCAATCTCAGAATGAGATGATTACTGATATGCAATCCCAAATTGGTCATCTTACGGAGGCAGTTGGGCAACGTGACCCGGGGAAGCTGTTTAGATCTTCTGAGGAGAACCCTAAGGGCAAGGGGGTCGTATTCAGGGAGCACACCCAAGCGGTGACCGTGCTGAGGAGTGGAAAGAAGATTTACAAGCTTGATAACACTCCTATGGTTACATCTCAGAATTCCCCTTCTACACCTGACCCGACTTCCATCTCCACCAAGGAAGAGCCACATTGCTCTCCCTTGCTTAAAATCACCCACAATGAGGATGTCACCCTTCCACCACCCCTTTCCCGCCATGACGACCCCTCTACCCAAATGCCAAGGGTGCCCTACCTAGAGCGCCTATCTGCTCCTGGGCAATCTTCTATTGGCTCGCCTGGAGCCAAGGATAGGATGGAGGAGATTATGGACACTTTTAGGCAAGTCTAGATTAACTTGTCTCTATTGGAAGCTATCAAACAGATCCCATCTTTTGCCAAGTTTCTAAAGGACCTGTGCACCCAAAAGCGCCAATCTAGGAAACAGGTCCAAACCAAGGTCATCCTGCCTGACCATGTTAGCTGGGTTCTCCAACATGGAACACCCCCCAAAATGAAAGACCCAAGGGCCCCATATATTTCAGTGGTTATAGGTAACCAACACATTGACGAGGCTTTGCTCGATCTGGGTGCGGGGGTGAACATTTTACCAAGCTCTATCTATCACCTTTTGGGAGGAGGCAAGCTAAAGTCTAGTCCAGTCATCCTCCAGGTCGCAGACAGATCACTTAAGACACCACGGGGATTGCTGGAAGATGTCCTTGTGAGAGTGGAGGATTTCTTCTTCCCTATTAACTTTCTGGTGCTTGATACTGACCCATCTAATAAGCCCACAAAGCTGTCCATTATTCTGAGATGCCCCTTCTCGACCATAGCAAATGCCTCTATCAATTGTAGATCTGGGGAACTTAAAATGGGCTTTGGGAACAAGAAGATTCAGTTGAATGTTTTTGATACTTACAAGAAATCCGGATTTGAAGATTGTTCTCAGATTGAGGTTGTTGATGAAATAATTGAAGAGACCACTCCAGCACTCCTATGTAGAGATCCCCTTCAAAAGGTCATATCTAAGGACAATCCTCCGATTATTAAATATACTGAAAGGGAAATGGCCGAATTAGAAGAGTTGCTGGGGATACACAGAGAGTCTCTGTCCCCACCCTGGACCGTGAAGGTAGATCCGCTACCTGAGGTGGGAACATCTCAACTTAAATCCTCAATCCTAAAGGCTCCTGAGTTGGAGTTGAAACCCCTCTCGTGCACATTGAAAAATACTTTCCTTGGCCCTAATGACACACTCCCCATTATTATCTCGTCTGCATTATCTGAATTGCAGGAGGGAGCTCTGCTTGAGTGTTTACAAAGGCACAAGGAAGCAATTGCCTGGTCAATTGCTAATATTAAGGGTGTTGATCCCTCTCTTTGCATGCATCATATATCCACAGACGAGTCTGTGAAACCTTTCCGAGACATGTAGAGAAGGCTCAACCCAAATATGCGGGAAGTTGTTAAAAAGGAGATTCTAAAATGGCTGGATGCAGGGATTATCTATCCCATTTCAGATAGTAAATGGGTTAGTCCTATTCATGTAGTACCCAAAAAGGCAGGAATCACTGTGGAGGAGAATGACCAAGGAGAGCTGGTGACCACTAGACCCTCAACAAGTTGGAGGGTCTGCATTGATTACCACCGTTTGAACACGACTACCCAGAAAGACCATTTCTTCTTACCGTTTATCGATCAAATTTTGGAACAATTGGCAGGGAACAAGCACTTCTGTTTTCTTGATGGGTACTCTGGGTATAATCAGATAGCCATTTTTCCTGACGATCAGGAGCGTACCACCTTCACAAGTTCGTATGGCACATTTGCATTCTGCCGAATGCCATTCGGGTTATGTAATGCTCCTGCATTTTCCAACGTTGTATGATGGCTATCTTTCCTGATATGATCGACGAGTTTGTTGAAATTTTCATGGATGACTTCTCCATTTATGGCTCGTCGTTTGACCTATGCCTTTCACACCTTGATAAAGTCTTAACCCGTTGCGAAGAGGCAAAGTTGGTGCTTAGTTGGGAGAAAAGCCACTTTATGGTCCAGCAGGGCATTGTGTCAAGGCATATAGTTTCTGAGAGAGGATTAGAGGTGGACACCGCAAAAGTTGATTCCATCTCTAAGCTTCCATTTCTCGCCAATGTTCGTCAAGTTAGATCTTTCCTTGGCCATGCTGGATTTTATAGGCGCTTCATTAGAGATTTCAGTAAAATCTCTAAGCCACTCTGCGACCTATTAGCAAAGGATGTCTCCTTCAATTTTGATGATAGATGTGGCGAGGCTTTCCAAGGCTTGAAGAAAGCCCTTATTACCGCACCGATTCTCCAAGCACCAGATTGGACCCTCCTGTTTGAGCTAAAGTGCGATGCTTCTGATTTTGCAGTGGGAGCGGTCTTAGGTCAAAGGGTTGATGGCAAACCTCATGTGCTGCATTATGCCAGCAAGACCCTTACGGATCCTTAGCAAAACTACACAGTCATTGAAAAGGAACTTCTTGCTGTAGTATTTGCTTCGGAAAAGTTTTTGTCTTATCTTTTGGGATCCAAGGTTGTGGTGTTCACTGATCATTCTACCTTAAAGCATCTTCTTGCTAAAAGGGACACCAAACCTCGCCTAATTCGTTGGATTCTACTAATCTAGGAATTTGACCTGGAAATTAAAGATAAGAAAGGAGTTGAGAATGTGGTAGCAGATTATCTGTCTAGGATCCCTATTGAGGCATCAAACCTTGCTGGAGGTATTTAAGAGACTTTCCCTGATGAGTCTCTAATGGCCGTGGAGGCTAAAACTCCTTGGTTCGCTGACATAGTGAACTATCTGGTCACGAGCATTACCCCCAGTACTTGGGACATGCTGAAGCGAGACAGATTTCTTGCTAATGCTAAATTTTATCACTGGGAGGAACCCAAGCTTTTTAGAGTTGGCCCTGACCAACTTTTTCTTCGTTGCATCCCTTATGAAGAATAAAGAAGTGTTCTGAGTTTCTGCCATGACCACTCTTGTGGGGGACATTTTAGTGGGAAGAAGACAGCCCATAAGGTTTTCAGTCTGGCTTTTGGTGGCCCACATTATTCCGAGATGCACATACGTATGTGGGTGCATGTCTACGTTGCCAGCAGACGGGAACCATTGGAAAAAGGGATGAGATGCCCCAGCAAGCTATCCCCCCTATTGAGATCTTTGATATTTGGGGCATCAACTTCATGGGTCCCTTTCCTGTGTCCTTCGAATATGAGTACATCCTTGTGGCTGTAGACTATGTATCAAAATGGATAGAAGCCATACCCACGCGAACCAATGACCATTCCATGGTCTTGGACTTTGTTAAGGCTAATATCATTTCTCAGTATGGGTGCCCAAGGACGATCATAAGTGATGGAGGACCTCACTTCATGAACGTACACTTCACAAGACTACTCCAAAATTTGGGAGTCAACCACATGATGCCACACCTTACCATCCCCAAATAAGTGGATAAGTTAAGTGTCTAATAGGGAGATTAAGCGAATTTTAGAAAAAACTGTCAGGCCCGAAAGTAAGGATTGGTCTAAAAAATTGAATGATGCTCTTTGGGCCTACAGAACCCCGTATAAGACTCCCTTGGACATGTCTCCTTTTCATCTTGTCTATGGAAAAGCGTGCCACCTTCCCATTGAAATCCAACATAAAGCCTATTGGACTATTAAAAACGTTAACTTGAATATGGATAAAGAGGGAAAGGCATGTATGTTAGAGTTATGTGAGCTTGAGGAGCTTTGTAATGAAGCCTATGAAACTTCTCAAGCTTACAAGCAATGTACAAAGGTCTTCCATGATAGGCACATCATTAGAAAGACTTTTGAGCCCAACCAGTGGGTCTGGCTTTTCAATTCCAGACTTAAATTATTTCTAGGAAAGCTCAAGTCCCGCTGGGATGGGCCATACGTTGTTATCAATACTTTCCCTCATGGAGTTGTAGAAATTTGAAACCCTACTTCAGGTGCGAGCTTTAAGGTAAATGGCCAGCGACTTAAACCTTATATTACTCTTTCAGATGGCCAGGTTTTGGATGCACTTCGGCTTCAGAAGCCTTAGCTCCTCCCACTCTCCTCCTCAGGTGATATTCTTCTATGTCTGCATTTTTCCAATGAGGACATTGTCAGTCTTAGGCATGGGGGATATAACTTGAGAATGTTTATAGCATTTATAAATATTTGCATACGTTTAGGACATAAAAAAAAACTCTTATTTTCTTGAGCTAAATTGGTTAGTCTCTAGCAAAACATCTTTGTCATGGAGGTGTCATTAAAGAATTTTCTTCTTAAATTGTTTCTTAAGTTTAGAATCCGGTACATTTACTTCACTTGCACGTAGACTGGGTAGTGGATCGTTGAAGAAAATCAATAAGCATTTTTAGTCTACTGAACCCTTGGACAGTTAATAGGGAGTCAAGCATACTATCTTCTAGTAGATCCACCTCATATTTGTGAGAAGAAAGTAGAGAGATTACTGGTACGCTAATTCTAGTGCAAGGACTCTTAAGTTTTGGACAATTAGATGATGACACTTCAGAGTTAGGCATAGTTTTCTCTCTCTATTCCTATGTGCGTACATTGTGTGAATTCCTAAGAGTCACAAAATAAGGCAGATACACAGAGATTGAGTCTTAATAAAGCTATGACTATGGTGGATGGTTACGACTGTCCTTCATAGAGTCCTCGGCTGAAGGAAGGTAATAGTATCAAAGGTCAGAAGTACACCTGTCCTATTCATTCCTTCCCGGTGCTGAGAATAAGCACTTCCACCAAATAAGCCACACAATATCCTCTTGATCATCATCATCCCTAATAATGCCTCATAAATAAAAGTCTGTGTCGTGTTATGTTGATTTATAAAGGAAGAAAAAGAAAAAAAAAGAAGAAACAATTATATTAAAAAAGAAAAAAGAGAAGAAAAGAAAGAGTGAAAAGAAAAAGAAAAGAGTCCAAGTTTATAATTTTATCTTTGTAACATTATTTCTGAGGCAACAAAAACACCTATTGCAATCCACCAAATATGACCCATACCTACCTTTCAGTATTTCTGATTGCCTGAATACTGGCTGAGGACTCTAACTTAGTTGTAGAGTTGTTAGGACTTTAATTGAAGTGTGAATGCCATGTGAGGCCACCAAACAGTGAGTACACTTACTAAATCTGGCGAGATCTGTGATCTCAGAAAGAAAAGAAAGAAAAGAGTGAGCGCCAAGGAACATCAAGAGAGCACAGTTGTTTAACCTCTCTCTGAGTTGACTTGTTTAATAGTCTAGAAATCTAGAGTCTGTAGTACTAAATTACATGTAGCACTAGGTGAGTGTGTGCCACCAAATACATATCCATTAAACTCAGTTTCTCCTACCTAAGCCAAAATCCGGGGTCAATTTACAAATTATTTTCTAGTTTATCCCTGAGGGAAGTCGTTGCCTATCTTGATAAAAATATTTACTAAGGGATAAGTACGAACTGCAAATGTAAGTTGGTTATTTTCACTTGGATCCGTTACCAAGGCTATTATAACTTCACATTTGTCTGGATCTCTAAATTTTTGAGATAAGAAAAGAAGAAATCTTCTGATTACTTCTATTATTTTTCATTTTTGCTAGGGACTAGCAAATCTTAGGCATGGGGGTATTTGATGAGTCCATTTTAATGGACTATTGTTACACCTAAGTCAACTCTATTCTTACATTTTATGTTTATTAATAACCACATTAGGTCATAAAATGATTACATGCATCATTACTTAAGTTTACATCTATTCTATTGCATTCTATAACTTATTATGTAATTATTTTATATTTCATGCAGATCTCGCACACAGCGCATCCTATGCATCTCCTCCACTTAATCCACTCCATCAGGCTAATTTAAGAGTTAACAAATAATCGGGAAAGTGAGAGAGGAGGAGGATTAATTTTGCAAGAGACTAGGGGGTTGAAATGAATTTCCCCCTCCCCCAACAGCTAGTCGACCTCAACAAAGCCTCCCTCAACCTCCGGCTGACCTCAACAAACCCAAAACAGCCGCCGGCCAATTTTAGTAAGGGATTTGAAAATCCCTTGGCTTGCGTCGAGGAGGAGATAAAAGAGAAGATCTGGCAGGCTTGGCAAGGACAACTGGAAAAGATCCTGCATGCACCGTGAAGAAGGTGTGCACTATGGACCCTTCCATCCTCCCCCAGCGTGTGCCTCCACCCCAACCTCCACATAGCAGCGGCACGTTCCATCTTCTCCCACCGCATGCCCGTGCCCTGCAAATGCACTGCCACAACCTCCACCGCGCGCTCGCAGCCCTGCAAGCGTGCCCTGCAAGCACGCTCCATTCTCTCCCACCACACACCCATAGCCTGTCCCACCATGCACCCTGCAAGCACGCTCCATCCTCCCCCACCGCATGCTCGCGGCCCTGCAAGCGCACTCCATCCACTCCCACAGTACGCTCGTAGCCTGCCCCATCGCACGCCCTGTAAGTGCTTCATCCTCCCCCACCACACACCCGCAGCCCTGCAAGCGCGCAATAGCAGCCACCAGTGCCTTCACCATGCGTGCGTCTCCTCCTCTTCGTCATCTTCTTCCTCTCCAGTGGCAAGAAGAACCCAAAGCAGCCGCTTCCTTCTTAGCGTCCAGCGCCCCCCTCACATGCGTAAAGAACCCCTCACCACAGCCACAGCGTGCTCGCGCAACGCCCTCACCACGCAACCACACGCGGCCCGTGCACCCTTCCATAGCAGCTCGCGAATGGCACCAGTTGTCGTCGTGGCCAGCCTTCTCGTCCACCATCCGGCCACGTCCAACCACCTCCGGCCGCCGCGTCACCGCCATCACGTAGCCCTCATCAAGACATGCCTTCTCGCAGAGCAGCTCCTACGAAACCTCCTCGCGTGTGCAAAGAAGAGAGAGGAAGTTTCCTCTATTTTTGCTTACATTAAACATTACATTGCATGCCATTGTCACTTTATTATTGATTATTTTATTCAGGCCACATTGCATGGGTGCCCTTATAATTTCATGAATTTACTTAACTTATGTTATGTGCATCATTCAACATTGAAATTCAATTCAAATTTGCATGCAATTCAAATTTACATGATATGCCACTACACATGCATAATATACATACTTCTGGGAGCTTGATTCCTGACGTGAAAATTACATAAGTAGCCTTGAACTTTTAATGAAATTGCAAGTTCCATTTAGAGTAGCATATTTATCGAATTGAAGTCGCAAAGGTGTCTGTAAACATTATAATCCTCGACTTGTGAATTTATTGGTCCTATTCCTCCCTGTGGATACGACATCCTTTTCGTGGTTTAAATTGATATTTATTTTAATCTTTGATTGAGAGATTTCCACCACATAAATTACAACGGCACATCATTCTATTGCTCTTTTAATTAAGCAAAATCCTCTCTATCACTTAGCTAGGAAAAGAGTCATTTCATGACATTAGAAGGCATCATCTTGGGCCATGTAATCCCTGAACGGGGAATTGAAGTGGATAAAGCTAAGTTTGATGCTATCACTAAACTTCCTCCTCCCACATCTATTAGGATTTTACTCCTCCCACATCCTAAGAGCTAAGTTTATCATCATTCTTTTGCATTAAAACAAACCTAGCTCTTAGGATTTTACTCTGCAAACAGGTTTTTGGGCTGCATTTAGGCATTCACTAGGTTAGGCATGCATTGCATTTTCTTTTGTTATTTTAATGTGTTTTTGTGAGTGTTAGGGATGAACAGATATACAGATCCCTAAAACCCTAACACTCAAGAAAGCAATTGGTGAAGAAGGAGTTCAGACAAGCTGGAACTCAACTTGATCCAGCTCACCACAACTGAAACGTAGCTCACTTGAACTAGGGTTAGCTCATCCCAGTTCCATTCAGCTAATCTCAGCTGAATGGCAGCTCAAGAGAGTTCATCTTAGCTCACCCTAGCTCAAGTTAGCATAGATCCAGCTCAACTTAGCTGAGACTAGCTCATTTCAGCTCCCATTAGTCCACAGGGAGCTCTAGCTAGCTCAGCTGAGTTGACAGGAGTTCACCCCAGCTCAGATCCCAATTACATCCATCTCCACTCAACTCCAACAAGTTGAAGAAGAACTCGTCCCAGCTCAGGAAGCTCAAGTCTAGCTCTCGGGGATTCAGCTTAGCTCAACTCAGTTAAGCTAAGCTACCTTAGCTGCCTCAACCAGCTTGATCCTCCCCGGGAGCACCAGACCTAGCTCATCTCAGCTCATTATGGTAGAAGCCAGCTCACTTTAGCTTGGCTTAGCAGCTAGCAAAGAACTAGCAAGCTAGGCCAGCTAAAGTAGCTCCATGCCAGCCTCTTCAGTAGCAGCCAGCTCCAGTTTCAGCTCCAAACTTCTCCTCCTCAGCTCCTCCCTCCAAACCCTAGCTCCAACACCTCGTCCTCTACTCCTCCATTACCTAAGCTATCTTAGCTTAGCTTAGCTTAGCTTAGATATGCTCCAACTTCCTTGGCTTGGACCACCCAAAAACCCACCTAACAACTCCACCCAACTAGCTCCACCTAAGCTCCACATAAGCTAACCTACTTGGTGCCAACCTAGCCTACCCACCACCATTCAAAGCATCCTTGGCTAGCAATTTCACTCTCATATTCTACCTAGAAGCCCACGCCCAAGAGAGAAGAAGAAGAAGAAGATTAAGGGGATATTCCGTCCCCTTGGTGCCTTCCCCTCTTCCCTTCTCTCTTATGCTCACGCCAGCCAAAGGAGAAGCCAGGCAAGGAAGATCTTTGGAGGAGATCTTGAAGGTGGTCCACGCCACCTTGGAGGAGCTTTTGAGGGTGGTGTACGCCCACCCCTTGGAGGAGAGCATTGAAGGTGGTAGCTTCCACCTTGGAGGAGCTCTCAAGGAAGGAGAAGAAGGAGGCCCTCTTTTCAAGCCAAGGAGCAGCTAGGCTTGGAGCAAGAAGACTCCCTTCACCAATTTTTGCAAGATGATTTGAGTTTCTTTTATTGCTTTTAAATTTTTTTATTTCTAGTCGAAGCATTCCTCTACTTGTCTTGGAAAAAGAACACAAATTCAAGTTAATCAAATTGCCTTCTTTTTAATTTTCTGTTGCAATTGTTATTGTAGTTCTAGCATTTATTCTACTTCCACTCCCTAATTACTCTAGGCCTCCACTTGCCTAGAGTGAGCTTAGGTAGTGGAATTTTTAATCTCTTAAGTTTTAGCTTAGCATTTTAGGTGTTAGGACTCTTTTGTCACAATTCGCACTTTGCTCGTATTATTTCAAAACACAAAAAAAATTATATATATTTAAAATACCAAAAAGAAAGTTGAGGTGTATTTTTAGCAAGAGAATTGAATTGCAATTTTTGCCTCCTTGGACGACCTTAGATACTCCCCTATCTAGGATATAAATTTAAAAGCGTATGCGAATTTACATATTACAACGACGTTAAAACCCGCCTTTACAAATCACGCATATTTCGCATCATTTTTTGGCGCTGTTGCTGGGGAGGCATGGCTTTGCTATTCTTTCTCCTCTTGGTTGAAGTAGATCTCATCCCCTTCTCTTTCTTCTCTTTCGTGTGTGCAGGAACTATTGCAGGAAGATAGCGGGAATCTGGAAGCGAGAGCTCAAAGTTCCTTTTCTTCCCGCGAAATTCAGGTAGGTTCCTCTTTCTGGTCACATAATTAATTAAAAACTACCAAAATACACTAAACTTAGCTTTCAGGACCCTAAACAACTTGATTAAGTGGAGTGGTGCATTTTAAAATCTATTGTTTGCTTGAATGCCTCTTTAACACCACTCTATTGCAAGTATTGGTGTTCTATTTTTCGGATCTAGATTTCTTTCCAGACTTGAGAAATCATTTCCTAATACCACAGGCCTTCTAAAATCATAAAATTTCATATAGTCATTTCAAATTGAGCTAGGAACATCTATTCCAAATTTTAGATCAATTGTCTTTGTATTTAATTTTTAAAAATTCGTGGACTACAAAGGGGTCACACTGTCTAATCTTCCTGTTTTGCTACTGTCTGTGAATTTTTAAATTTTATACTCAACCAATTTTTGTGAAATTTATCTTTCTAGAATCCTTGTGAAATTTTACAAATCATATAAAATCATCAAAATTTTATGAGGTCGGTGATAATATTGAAAAGTCCAAAATACACACGAGTATCATTTCTGGACTTTAACACCAGTATAATTAAAAATTCAAAACAATTATCAGAAATATTCCTAAAATCTTACAAAAATCTTTTCTGGAATCCTTGTTTGATTTCACTCAAGGTAGTGGTGTTGGTTGCATTGTTTGGACCACTATCTATTCAGAAAGCCTAAAAATAACTCATTGGTAGTTAAATTTCTGTCTTAGGGACAATTGGCTTAGGGTTTCTTTCTTTCTTTTTAGAGACTCAATTTAAAGGAAATATACAATCACCCATACAACTTGTTTTTTCTTTGATTGTGGAATTTCAAACTTGTTTGAAAATTTAACTAGAGAAAACCTAAAACACATTCAATTAAATTGAATTCTAAAAGACATAAATACAAAAAAAATTGTATGACAACTTGATTTTCATTTGAACCACTCTCCAATTCCTGCACACACACAAAAAAATCAAAATAACAGGGCAACAACCCAATTAACGCCCTCCACATTCCGTGTGTACTATAGTATCCTAGACCTAATTAAAACTTGTAGCAACTTGACCCCTAAGGCTTCATCAACTTAGGCTTGCTATCTAGGTCTTAAGTTTTCTTTAGTTAGTACCAATTATGTCATCTATATCTGGTGTTCAGGCTGAGGGGCCGTGTCAAATGACTAGGCGTGGGTTTGTACAAGCACCTGGGGTTTTCCCTGGGAAACATTTGGGCCCAAACCTCCCCTTAAGCAACTTGGCTAGATTTGTTGACAGAACGAGTACTCACTATTGAGTACTTTTTTCCTACATAGACTAAGTCTTAGGTTAATTATTAGGGAGTCGCATTTAAGTTAGGTCTAGTTTTGTTTGTTTGAATTGCACACTTTCTCCCATCTCTTTCTCTTCTCCTCCCCTCCAATTCTTCCCAAGTAGTGCATACACGGGCGACGGTCCCAAAACCACACCTCAAGGGACCATCTGATTTTGCCCCCCGCAGCAGAAAATCATTATTTTCTTCCCCCTCCTCTTCTAAAAAATGGAAAACCCAGGAAGCCGTCAAAAAAATTATACTTCCACTTCTAACCCATCAGCCGACCCACAAGCTGACTTCATCCTCCCTCACCTCCCTAACTTGGAGCAACCAGAAGTACCAGCAGGGCCAGGTGGCCCTCCAATTATAACCCAAAATACAAATCCCTTTGCATTAATGGTCGACCATTTGGTTCAACTACAATAAAATCAAGAAGATCTAGCTAGGACTGTCACGAACCTAGCTAATCAAGGACAAAATCCACCACCTTGCCAATAGCCTGTCATTCCTCTTAAGGATTTCTATGATCCTTCCAATTATGAGGAAAGACCAGGGGTGGTCATACCACAAGGGGATTTCGAGATCAAACCAACCATTCTAAACCTTATCAAACATTTTCATGGTCTTCCAAGAGAGGACCCTTTTTGTCATCTCGAGGAATTAACTGTCCTCGCTCAAACCACTCGTTCCCGCAATGTGCAAGAAGACGTGTGGTTAATGAGACTTTTTCCTCTCTCTCTTAAAGACAAAGCATCTCGTTGGTTTAGAATGGTTGGGCACCCTATTACCATCTGGCCCCAATTAAAAAGCGCTTTTCTTAAAAAAAAAATTTCGATCGGTCGAATGAATGCGTTAAGAAGACCCATAACGACCTTTCAACAGAAAATTGGTGAACCCCTCCACGAAGCCTAGGAAAGATTTCAGAAACTTCTAAGAAGTTGTCCCCACCATGAAATTCCACAATGGCAATTAGTGCAGATCTTCTATCATGGATTAGAAGATCAATTGAAACGATTTGTGGATGCCTCATGTGGGAGCAATTTTCTTAACAAAAATGCCGAAAGTGCCTATCTTCTCTTTGAAGAAATGAGTGAAAACTCATTTAACATGACTTCAATGGACACTTTTGGCAGATCACAAAACCCCAGACACGGAGTCCATGAAATTGACTCCAAATCCACCTCTGTTCCAGTCACTCAAGATGATCTATATATGTTAGCTCAACGACTGGACCAGATGCAAATTCACCAAAAGAAAATGGAAGAAAAGCTCATAAATAAACAAGCTCCACACGTCCACTCTCCACACACTAACCCCCCACACATTCTCCGAAGAGAAAATCTACACAATATTGATGCCACATCTGCTGGCCAGCAATTTCCGGCTGATTTCCCGCAAGATTTGACTGGGAATTTTGATCAAAATATTTTTGATCCCACCTCGAAAAATATTTATGCTCTCCAGAGCAATTTAGAAACCCCTCTAACACTTCCAATCAAAACTGGAGGACTAACCCGAATCACTTCTGGAAAAATCCGAATCTGATTCCTTTTCCCAAACAAAACTATTTTGGGAATTATGGGCAACCTATGTATCAACCTGGACCATCCCAGGATGATATTAATAATCAGGTCATGAAAACTCTGCAAGGAATGCGGACTCAAATGACAGAAGTAACCCGCATGATTACCAACTTGCAACACCAAGTTAAGGTTACTCTTGATCATCGACCTATTGGGAATTTACCTTCCCAACCCATGCCCAACCCAAAAAATTAAAGGAATCAATTCCAAGGTGGATATCCCAGTCAACCCATTCAGCCAGCACCTCAGCATCCACCGGGTTTCAATAATAGCCAGGCCCCCTGTCCTCATCCTAGAAACAACCAGACTGCAAATGCAGTTACCTCGAGGAATGGGAAAACCACTCACAATCCCTTGCCAGTTAAAGAAACCCGCTCTAATGGCACAGACTAACTCTTCCCCTCCTATTGTTCAGGAACCAATTCATGCAAAACAGGGAAACCTTGCCCCATTTCCACAAGCCCTCCACTCTTCAAATAAGAAAAAGAAGAAATCCGAGCCCACTGAGAAGGAATTAATGGATTTATTTGGGCAAGTAGAAATTAATATCCCTCTCCTAGATGCCATTAAATATATCCCTGCCTATGCAAAATTCCTAAAAGAATTATGTACTTCGAAAAGGCAACCCAGAAACTTAGGAAAGGTGATTCTTCTAGAGACAGTCAGCTCAGTTGTGTAGAGCCGACTGCCTCTTAAGAGAAAAGATCCTGGTGCCCCCCTAATTCAAGTTATCATAATGATACCTCATGTGATCGCGCGTTGTTGGAACTTGGTGCCTCAAGTAATCTTATCCCCATAGTTATTTTTGAGGAATTCAAGATCGGTGAATTGAAACCTGTTGAAGTTTCTCTCCAATTAGCCGACCGATCTACAATTAAACCAAGGGGAATTGTTGAGGATGTTCTTATCCGGGTCAAAAATTGTCTATTCGCAATAGACTTTTTAGTCCTGGACATAGATGTACCAGAAGCATTAAAGTTTGCCCCCATTATTCTTGGAAGACCATTCTTAGCCACTGCCCGGGCCAATATTGATTGTGATTATGGAAAGATGAAGATCATGTGTGGCGGTGAATTTGTAACCCTAGACATTTTTCAAGCTTCTAGGCGGTTCCAAGAACCAGATTTCTTTGATGATTCGGATTCAGAAATAGAAAACATTGTGGAGGAAACTTTGCAGATTTCCCATTTTGGTTCCTGTTTTGCTATCAATACGATTCCTGAACAATCCACTTTTTCTCACCCTTCCACCCCAACCACATGTCCAGCTAACATTCCAGCTAACCCATTCACTCTCACCTCACCACTAACCCACAAAGCAGAAGCTCTTTCGAAGCCAAGCCCACAATTGGAATTAAAACCTTTGCCCAACTCCCTTAAATGTCTTCCTGGGTCCTAATCAGACCCTGCCCCTGATTATAAATTTTGGACTTACTGGGGCACAAGAGCACAAACTCCTCCAGGTTTTGAGTAAATATCAGAAAGCTATTGGCTGGACCCTTTCTGATCTTAAGGATATTCATCCATCCTATTGTACGCATTGTATATATTTAAAGGACGATTCTCGCCCCTCCCGCCAACCACAAAGGCGCTTGAATCCTATTATGCAAGAGGTGGTAAAAAAGGAGATTATTAAGTGGCTGGATGCTGATAACATCTACCCCATTTCTGACAGCTCCTGGGTTAGTCTAACACAAGTTGTACCCAAAAAGGATAGACTAACAGTTGTCACTAATGATAATGGGGAAAATGTAGCCACTCGAACCGCTTCTTCTTGGCGCGTGTGTATCGATTACCGAAAATTAAACACCGCCACCAAGAAGGACCATTTCCCGCTCCCCTTTATTGATCAAATCTTGGAGCGGTTAGCCAGATGGGATTTTTACTATTTTCTGGACGATTATTCCGGCTATAATCAGGTAGCTGTTCATCCTGAGGACCAGGACAAAACAACTTTCACCTGCCCCTTCGGAACCTTTGCTTTCCAAAGGATGCCCTCCGGTCTTTGCAACACACCTGCGACTTTTCAAAGGTGCATGCTTGCAATTTTTTCAGACATGGTAGGTGAATGTTTAGAAGTCTTTTTGGATGACTTCTCTATTTTTGGAGATTCTTTTGACCATTGTCTCAGAAACCTTGAAAGAACTCTCCAAAAATGCATAGAAGTTAATCTGGTCCTCAGCTGGGAAAAAAGTCATTTCATGGTCCAAGAAGGTATTGTCTTGGGCCATGTTATTTCAAAACAAGGAATCGCGGTAGATAAAGCAAAAATAGATGCTATATCTAGGCTCCCACCACCCACTACTGTCAAACAGATCAGATTCTTTTTGGGTCATGTGGATTTCTACTGTCGATTCATACAAAATATTTCCCAAATCTCCAAGCCCTTAAGTCAGCTTCTCACTAAAGACCAGCCATTTGATTTTAATGATAAGTGCCGGGAGAGTTTTTTTGAGGTTGAAGAAAGAGGTTACTGAGGCAGCAATATTACAGGGTCCTGATTGGAATAGTCCCTTTGAATTAATGACAGATGCCTCAGATTTTGCTGTGGGGGCCATTTTAGGGCAAAGAATTGGCAAGAAGCTCATTGTGATCTATTATGCTAGCAAAACCCTTGATGATGCACAACGGAATTACACGGTTACTGAAAAGGAACTTCTTACCATTGTATTTGCCTTAGAAAAATTTAGATCTTATCTGTTGGGGTCACATGTCACTGTATATACCGACCACTCAGCAATTAAATATTTGCTGACAAAGAAAGATGCGAAACCCTGCCTTATCCGTTAGATTCTGCTGCTCCAGGAATTTGACCTGGAAATCAAGGATAAGCCGAGATTGCACAATGTAGTGGCTGACCATCTCTCTCGTCTTATGATGATGAATAATGACCCCTCTAGATCAGTTCCCCGATGAAAGCATTTTAGCTGCTACAGCCCTCCCTTGGTTTGCGCCCATCGCAAACTACTTAGCAACAGAACGAATCCCCATTGATTGGCCAAAAACAAAATGGGATAAGTTCTTTGCTGATATTAAATATTATTTTTGGGAGGAGCCCGACCTTTTCCGCATTTGTGTCGATCAGGTCATTCGACGATGTGTCCCCGATTCTGAAATCCATGATATTTTGACACATTGTCACTCAATGGCCTATGGCGAACATTTTTCAGGCAAGAAAACTGCAGCTAAAATCCTTAATGCAGGATTTTATTGGCCCAGCTTGTACAAAGATGGTCATGACTTTGTTCGGTCTTGTGTCCGTTGCTAGAGCATCAGCAACATGACTCGGAAGGATATGATGCCCCTTAATCCTATTTTGGAGGTTGAAATTTTTTATGTTTGGGGCATCGACTTCATGGGACCGTTCATAAACTCTGGTGGGTATTTATATATATTAGTTGCAGTCGACTATGTTTCTAAATGGATAGAAGCAATACCCACCTGCACTAGTGATCATCGTGTGGTTGTCGAATTTCTTAAGAAAAATATTTTCTCAAGATTCGGCATACCAAAAGCCATTATCAGTGACGGAGGCTCACATTTCACCCACTCACAATTCCGTCACCTTCTCTCTAAATATGGGGTTAATCATAAATTTCCACAACTTATCACCCCCAAACAAATGGCCAGGCTGAAGTTTCTAACCAGGAAATTAAAAATATTTTATAAAAGATGGTTAGGCCTGACCGTAAAGATTGGTCCACCAAATTGGACGATGCTTTATGGGCCTACCGTACCACTTTTAAAACCCCGCTTAGCATGTCTCCCTTTCGTCTGATTTTTGGGAAGGCATGCCATCTCCCGGTAGAATTAGAACATAGGGCTTTTTGGGCAATAAAATAACTCGATATGGATTTATCTGACGCCGGTAACTATAGAAAATTACAATTAACTGAATTGGAAGAATTGCATAATTTTTCCTATGAAAATGCGAGGATTTATAAAGACCGAACAAAGAAATTTCACAATAAATATATTGTTCGGAAACACTTTGACGTCAATCAATGCGTTTGGCTTTTTGATGCGAGATTACGTCTTTTTCCTGGAAAATTAAAATCTAAATGGATCGACCCCTTTATTATCCATAAAACATATCCATACGGCGCTGTTGATCTTTTTGTTCCAAAAACTAATTCGACCTTTCAAGTCAATGGCCAACGTTTAAAGCCCTATTTTGATCATACGCCTAAAATTCTGTCTGAATCTTTTAATTTTACTGAGCCAGCCACCCTTTATCACTAATGCACATTACGTCCTGCTGAATGGCGTAAAAGATAGCACTGGATGGGAGGTAACCCATCATTTTTTCCTGCTTTCTTTTTTTTTCTTCTTTTTCCAGGTTTTGATCATCCTAAACTTGACCATTCTTCACTAAGGTGATCTCTTTTCCCTCCTAATGCATGAGGACATGGCATAACTTAAGCATGGGGGGGTGTTTCTAAAATTTGACGACCGATTTAGGATTTTCAAAACCTAAAAACGTGCATTTTTCTTTAGTTATTTTATTTTCCTGCTTGCATACCCAAAAAAATAAAAATGTTGAAAACTTTTTGAGGAAAAATTTTTTGAAATCGGGACTAAGGTTGAAAAACTCACTTTTGGTACAATGGGATTTAATCTTTAACAAACTAGGGATGAGGATGCGGATCTGATCATTAGAATTTTCGGGTCTATTTTAGACTAGATCAGATGTCCTTCTCTAAAATTCCACCTGAACTCATGATAGTTCAGGTGACTTGATCCTATTTTGTAATACGGAAAGTATTTGGCTTAGTTTCTGATTCAAAAACTTGCATGTTTTGAAGAACTTCTTGTATCAATTTTCACACACAAGCCAACACTTAAAAAACAACTAAAAATTTGAAAAACATCCTTGTTTGGACTTAGTAAAAGTCTGAAGCAGATCATTGGTTTGAGTTCCCACCGCCGAGAAGGAGGAAAATGCCTCCTTTGAGGATGCGATGTCAACATGTTACCACCTCGGCGCTGCTCCATATCTATATTTCATATCTTTAGATGGAGCATTAAAGCGCATTTTAGTAGCTCAAGTGTCTTGGACGGTGCTCTACCTATAGTGTCAGAGCAAGAGCTTGAGTTTGCTTGGAGTGCCCCTTTACACCGCATCGTATTTTGGGGTTGTAAGCTCCTGGGTGGTGTCATGGACAGTGCTATCCCAAAGTACTGGTGCCAGAGCCCCCTCGAGGAATGGTAACAGGAATGATGATCCTGACACATCTGTTGCAAGACTAAGTTAAAAATAAGCATGGGAAAAAAAAAGTAATAATAAATAAATTAACACGCCCTTATAAATGTTGGCTGTTCACAAGCACAGACACAAGGTTTTAAAGGATTTTGCAAGTTGCGAATCAGATTGATGAGCCAGAAAAATCATAAAAAAAAAAGTTCAAGTCATCTGAATTATCAAGGGGTTAATTTGTGAATTTTCTGGAGGATATATTGATCCGTTCTGTTTAATGGTTGGATCCAAAAACAAATCCCGATGTTTATCTTTAACAAATCCCGTACCTCCTGTGTTTTGATCTACCAAGGTCCCTTAATCTTTTTTCTCCTCAAAAGTCGAAAAAATTATATTTCCCAAAAATTCCGTTTCCAAAAAAATTTGAAGTTTTACTAAGAGACTAGCAAAAGATAAGCATGGGGGTGTGATAAACGCCAATTTATCATCATTCTTATGCAATAAAACAAACCTAGCGCTTAGGATTTTACTCCGCAAATGGGTTTTTGGGCTGCATTTAGGCATTCACTAGGTTAGGCATGCATTGCATTTTCTTTTGTTATTTTAATGTGTTTTTGTGAGTGTTAGGGATGAACAGATATATAGATCCCTAAAACCCTAGCACTCAAGAAGGCAATTGGTGAAGAAGGAATTGAGACAAGCTGGAACTCAACTTCATCCAGCTCACCACAGCTGAAATGTAGCTCACTTGAACTAGGGTTAGCTCATCCTAGCTCCATTCAGCTAATCTCAGCTAAATGGCAGCTCAAGAGAGTTCATCTTAGCTCACCCTAGCTCAAGTTAGCTCAGATCTAGCTCAACTTAGCTGAGTCTAGCTCATTTCTGCTCCCACTAGTCCACAGGAAGCTCTAGCTAGCTCAGCTGAGTTCACAGGAGTTCACCCCAGCTTAGATCCCAGCTACATCCAGCTCCACTCAACTCCAACAAGCTGAAGAAGAACTCGTCCCAGCTCAGGAAGCTCAAGTCTAGCTCCCGGGGATTCAGCTTAGCTCAACTCAGTTAAGCTAAGTTACCTTAACTGCCTCAGCCAGCTTGATCCTTCCCGGGAGCACCAGACCTAGCTCACCTCAGCTCATTATGGTAGATGCCACCTCACTTTAGCTTGGCTTAGCAGCTAGCAAAGAACTAGCAAGCTAGGCCAGCTAGAGTAGCTCCATGCCAGCCTCTTCAGCAGCAGCTAGCTCCAGTTTCAGCTCTAGACTTCTCCTCCTCAGCTCCTCCCTCCAAACCCTAGCTCCAACACCTCCTCCTCTACTCCTCCATTAGCTAAGCTAGCTTAGCTTAGCTTAGCTTAGCTATGCTCCAACTTCCTTGGCTTGTACCACCCCAAAAACCCACCTAACAACTCCACCCAACTAGCTCCACCTAAGCTCCACATAAGCTAACCTACTTGGCACCAACCTAGCCTACCCACCACCATTCAAAGCATCCTTGGCTAGCAATTTCACTCTCATATTCTACCTAGAAGCCCACGCCCAAGAGAGAAGAAGAAGAAGAAGATTAAGGGGATATTCTGTCCCCTTGGTGCCTTCCCCTCTTCCCTTCTCTCTTATGCCCACGCTAGCCAAAGGAGAAGCCAGGCAAGGAAGATCTTTGGAGGAGATCTTGAAGGTGGTCCATGCCACCTTGGAGGAGCTTTTGAGGGTGGTGCATGCCCACCCCTTGGAGGTGAGCATTGAAGGTGGTAGCTTCCACCTTGGAGGAGCTCTTAAGGAAGGAGAAGAAGGAGGCCCTCTTTTCAAGCCAAGGAGCAGCTAGGCTTGGAGCAAGAAGACTCCCTTCTTCACCAATTTTTGCAAGAGGGTTTGTGTTTCTTTTATTGCTTTTAAATTTTTTTATTTCTAGTAGAAGCATTCCTCTACTTATCTTGGAAAAAGAACACAAATTCAAGTTAATCAAATTGCCTTCTTTTTAATTTTCTGTTGCAATTGTTATTGTAGTTCTAGCATTTATTCTACTTCCACTCCCTAATTACTCTAAGCTTCTCCACTTGCCTAGATTGAGCTTAGGTAGTGGACTTTTTAATCTCTTAAGTTTCAGCTTAGCATTTTAGGTGTTAGGACTCTTTTGTCACAATTCACACTTTGCCCGTATTATTTCAAAACACAAAAAAATTATATATATTTAAAATACCAAAAAGAAAGTTGAGATGTGTTTTTAGCAAGAGAATTGAATTGCAATTTTTACCTCCTTGGATGAGCCTAGATACTCCCCTATCTCGGATATAAATTTAAAAGCGTATGCGAATTTGCGTTTTACAACGACGTTAAAAACCTGCCTTTACAAATCACGCGTATTTCGTATCATGCGGTCAGGGCTATTTTGGGTCAAAAAGTTGATAGGAAGCCCTCTGTTATCTACTATTCTAGTAAAACTCTAGATGAGGCCCAAAGGAATTACACTGTTACTGAGATGGAATTACTAGCTGTAGTATTTGCTTTGGAGAAATTCAGGGCTTATCTCTTAGGGTCTCATGTCATTATATATATTGACCACTTAGCCTTGAGACATCTCTTGGCCAAAAAGGATGCCAAACCCCGGCTTATTCGTTGGATTCTTCTGCTTCAAGAATTTGGTCTTGAAATCAAGGATAAATCCAGGGTACAGAATGTGGTGGCAGATCATAGACTTCTGAGTGATTCTTCTCGTTCAGACATTCCGATTGCTGATACTTTTCCGGACGAAACCATCCTTACAGTTTTAGGCGTCCAAACCCCGTGGTTTGCTGACATTGTAAATTATTTGGCCATTGGTCAAATCCCCCAGGATTGGACCAAGCAACAACGAGATAGACTCAAATCCGAGGCCAAATATTACTTCTAGGATGACCCTGAACTGTACCGCATCGGCTCTGATCAGATTATTTGCTGATGTGTTCTGGAGAATGAATTCAACAGTATACTCGAGTTCTACCATGCATCTACGTATGGTGGACACTTCTCCGAGAAAAAGACGACTGCAAAAATTTTGCAATTTGGATTCTATTGGCCGTCTTTATTCAAGGATACCCAGGAATTCTCAAGGTTGTGTTCCCGATGCTAGATACTTGGGAGCATAACTAAGAGAGATATGATGCCCCTAAACCCAATTCTTCCTATCAAAATCTTCGACGTTTGTGACATCAATTTCATGGGACTCTTCCTCCCTTCATTTGGACATCAGTACATTCTCGTCGTTGTTGATTACGTGTCCAAATGGATCGAGGCGATTCCCACTCGAACCAATGACCACAGGGTGGCCATCGATTTTGTCAAGAAGAACATCTTCAATAGGCTTGGGATTCCAAGGGCCATCATCAGTGATGGTGGCACTCATTTCACTAATGCCCTGTTTCGTAATTTGCTGGCTAAATACGGGATTAATCACTGAGTCTCTGCACCTTATCATCCCCAGACGAATGGACAGGCTGAGATCTCCAATCGGGAGATCAAGAATATTCTGCAGAAAACGGTTAGGCCTGATCGCAAAGACTGGACTCAAAAGCTTGAGAACGCTCTTTAGGCCTACTGTACAGTGTATAAAATGCCCATCGGCATGTCTCCGTTTCATATGGTGTATGGAAAGGCGTGCCATTTACCCGTAGAAATTGAACATAGGGCATTTTGGGCAATCAAGCAGTGCAATATAGATCTGAGTTTAGTCGGGAAGACTAGGAAACTCCAACTATCTGAGTTGGAGGAGCCTAGAAATGATGCATATGAGAATGCCAAGATTTACAAGGCTTGGACCAAAGCTCTACATGACCAATTGATTTCCTGCAACAGCTTTGATTCGAACCAGAAGCTCTGGCTATTCGATTCTCGACTTAAGCTCTTTCCCGGCAAACTTAGGTCGAAATGGAACGACCCGTTCATTATCGACTAGATGTTTCCAAACGGAGCTGTTCAGATCTCTAACCCGAAGAGGGGTAATTCATTCAAAGTCAACGGTCAATGTCTGAAGCTTATTATTGATTGTACTTTTCCAGAACCCATCTCAGACACGGTTGCTCTAGCCATGTTGTGACTTCTTTGGATGGACTTCGCCTAGCTGACGACATTAAACTCAGTAGTTGTACAGTCTGACTCAGAGCTGACCCGAGCTTCATATTCAAGTGATATCTTCCGTACTCTACCCTTCCTTTCATGTCTTCTTCTCAATGTGGACATTACATCAGCTAGGCATGGGGGGGTGGATTCATTTTTGAATCATTTTGTCAGCTCTGTGAAATTCTTGTAAATTCTATTTCTCTTCTTAATATACATTAAAAAAAAAGGAAAAAAGGAAAAAAAAATTGAATTAGGAAGGAATATTTAGGCATTAGGACTTTTCAATCTTAGGAAATATTACAATAGGATCTGAACACTAAAACCCTTCAGGTTTTTGGGCTTAATCAGCGTGGGTATCCACTAAAATGTGGATTTATTTTTCTAGTCCTCTCCATCTTGAATTCTATTTTAATTTGATTAAATAAGTTTGGGTGATAAGTACACGACTTATCAACCCACCCTCTGATTTGAGGGAACTTTAAGTCTAAGCATCTACACACTATCTTGTCACTGACTCGTTCGACGGGTTTAATGGAAATTGGGTAGCTAATGAACCTTCTAAGGTGATATGGCTGGTAAGTTATCGTGGGTAACAGCCCATAGGTAGGTTGTCCAGAGCCCAGTACTGGACCATTCTCTTCTTACTGCCTTTAGTTAAACCTTAGACCAGGGAAGCCACCTACTTAGAAAGAAAAAGAAAGTCAAAAAGAAAATAAAAAGAAAAAGAAGCAAAAAAAATAAAAGAAATAAGCCACACTTCTCCGCACGAGTATGGCTGGTAAGTTGTCGGTGGTAACAGCTCATCGACCGGTTGTCCATAACCCAACACAAGAAATGCACTAAAAGTTCCCAAAACACTTAAGAAGAAGTGGATAAGTAAAATAAGCCGGGGAGATATACACTGGACTCACCCTTGTGTTGACCCCATAAAAATAAAAGTAGGGAGAAAGCTACTGGTCGTAAAGATACACCTTTAGGAAGAACTCACTTTTCAAGGTCACCTAGAGGCGTAGAAACAAAAAGTCCATTCTAATTGTTGATCAACGAGTCTATCACATTCACAATAAGATGCTTAGAACTTAGGGTTCTCATCAAATCCTGGGTGGGTTCAGTGGCCGAAGAAAGCCACTCTTTAACCCTAAACTCAAAAATCCAAATAGAATTAGAAAAGAAGAAAAAGAGGAAAAGAGATTTTTCTTTGAATAAGGCAAGGGCTTGAGCTGTCTGCATTTTGGTAGATACTCGGGCGCTGTTGTGTCTTTGAAAGTTTAGATCCTGAGTAAAAATTTCTTAATGTTGAAAATAACTTTTGCCCAAGTAATCCAACCTAATTCTTTTATAAATAGAATGTAGTTTTTGCTAGGGACTAGCAAAAGATAGGCATGGGGGTGCGATGCGCATACATCTGATTAACCTAAAATGTCTATTAAAGCATATTCTTAATGTCATATTAGCATCATGCATTGTAAATAGTGCATAACATGCATAATCATGCATTTAGAACAAGTTGTATAAATTGTATAGTAATTGTCTCCATTTTATGGTCAGGGACAAGGCAACTTTTTATCAGGGCCTCAGATCAAAGATCCAACTGTACGAAACTGATCAGGGCGACAATTGGAGTTCAACGACTCCAAGATCGCCTTAATCGGACATCCGTAGCACCAAATACAGACCAAGTAACCTTAAAGATCAAAGGCCAAGATGGTGTTAATCCGCACCTCAGACGGCAAATCCAATTGCATGGATGGGTTTGGATCGATGATTGTAGCCTAACGGCACATAAATCGGTTCAATTCGACACCCTTGACACCATATACATTACTCGTAAGATGGACGGCCTAGATGGCTCCACGTGGTGCCATCATAGCCACCCAACACCGACCGCACCTCTCATTCTTCACCCGCTAGACAAATCTTAGCTGTTGGATGCCCATCCAACTACTGAGATCGCACCCAGCCAATCTGGAAGACCGCTGCGCCCTCTCTCTCTCCTCGTCTTCTAGGCGTTGTCTTGTCCGGCTCACCCTCCAAGCGATCATCCAGGAGGATAACTTCTCTCTCCCATTCCTTTTTCCTACTTTCTAGAGTAGAATTTTCCTGCTTTCTAGTTGTAATAATTTCCTGCTTTCTAGTGTAATCTTTTCTCTCTTTCTTAGTTGTAAAAACATTTTGCAATATCAAGTGAATGTTTTCCCCTCCTCTCTCTCTTATTGTTTATGTTGATTCCATTTCATTGTGATTATTCCACCATTTAAATAAAAACACAAAAAAAATATAACTGGGAATTTTAATCGACGTAGCCTCCCTGAGTTCGACCCGGGATTTCTTTACAGAATTTTCGGTATAAATTTTATTTGTTGAACAGATTTCTTCGCTACTTGAACTACAACGACAGGTTTTCAAAACCAACTCCGATAGCGTAGTCGTCCGACGTTCAACAGCTCTGTTCTGTTTTGTGTTGTACGATTTAGAGTGTACTCGCTAATGGAAAGGATTGACCACGTGCCAGTGTGGGGTAGCCCCCTGTGCATTTATCACATGTGTTGTAGTCATTGCTATGTCTTGACTATGACCTCGGGGTGGTAGACCCAGTGTAGGACAAACGTGAGTGTTCTCTTGACTAGGAGAGCACCATGTGCACATTCTACATTACAAGAAAATTGCAACAAGATTGATTCATTAGGGAACATGTGAACCAAGAGATAATTGGACCCTTTTCTAGAATAATCGAAATCACAAAACAACTAGTACCTAAAAATAGAAATAAAACATGAAAATGTTTGAAATGCTTATTGCTACATGAAATGTTTACTGTTTTCTCTTTAGTTATATCGTGTTAGTTGAATGTACACTTGCCACTCTACTTAGCTTTTTGTTTACGTCTACCACTTGTGTCTAGAATAGGGAGGTGAGCAACCAATTCCACCAGCTAGAATAGGGAGGTGTCTAGAATAGGAAGTGTTGTCGAGCCCAAATAGGTTGTTAATATGATGATTTTTTCGTTGAAGTGTGTATAGTGGTTAACCTAAATCGGACCTAACCATCTCTTTGCAAAATTTTTTTACCTAGCCTACTTGATTTTATCTTGTCACTTTTAGGCTAGGGTCGAACTCAGGGAAGTGGGGTTACAAGTTGAGTTTCTACGCCTTTCCTACAACGAGTCTCTTCTATTCGTTTATTGTGTTTTTGGTGTTTTTCTTATTTAGATTTTTTCTGGTAATCTTTGTCCTTGAGTCACACCCTCAAAATTGGGTTCTTGGCTTTGAGCCAAAACAGAGTTCCAAAACGAGTCTTGCTATTCGCAAGACGAGGTACCTGCAAGTCAAAGATTATCTTTTCTCTTTTATATATATTTTTTTATCTTTTTTTTCTAACAGGAAAGAAAAATAGAAATAAGGTAAATACAGTATATATATATATATATATATGTATATATTATGTATATAAAGGGGTGGGGGTGGAGGCAGAGATGGAGTGTAGCACGGTGTCGAGTTGGTCATCGTCTAGAGAGATACAACCAACAGGACTAGGTGCCGCGTGGAGTGTGGGATGGATGGTGGAAGATGTATGTAACCACGCTTTTTGTACGTGTGTATTAGGGAATATCAGCAACTGGTGCAGATATTCCCGCGATACCACGTATGATAAATAATGTGAAAATATATATATATGTATGTAAATATATCTATATATATAAATGGTTATAAAAATATAGGTATATATATATGTATATATATATATATATAAGTATATGTATATATGTATGTGTATGTAAATATATATATATATAAGTATATGTATAGATAGATATATGTATAGATATATATATATATATATATGTATGTATGTAATACTATATAGATGTTTATATATATATATATATATATATATATGTATATATAGTTATATAGATATATATGTATGTATGTATGTAGATATATATATATATATATATATGTATATATATATATAAGTATATAGATGTGTATATGTATATATATATGTGTATATAGACTAATACATATTTATATAAGTACTAATATGTGTTATAGATATATGTAAGTATATATGTATATATAAGTATATAGATATATGTATATATGTATATAAGTATACTAATACCACTATATATATAGATAGAAGTATATATATATATATGGATGTATATATACTAATACATAAGTATATAAGTACTATTATATGTATAAATATAAGTATATATATGTATATATATATATATCAATATATATATGTATATAATAGTGTATAGGTGTGTGTGGCTGTGTGGAAGTGTTAGTGTAGGTGTGTGTGAGCGTCGGTGTAAAGAGAGAGTGAGAGAGAGAGAGAGAGAGAGCAGGAGAGAAAGAGAGCTGCCGCACTGCTGAGGGGTGGAGTTAAGGCGTCTGAGCTGCAGGGTTGATGTCTGAAGGCTTCCGCACGCACACGTGCAAGCACGTATGCATGCAGAGAAGAGTACGTTGGAAGGAGTGTTGGTGTGGAGAGGACCCAGCGCCCAGCGTTGCATGGAGTGGCAGACGGGCGCTCGCAGGCGTGGGCGAAGGGAGTGCGCGACGCAGACGGGTGTTGGTGAGGGGAGTGGGCGAAGCAGATATGCAGGCTGGTGTAGGCGACGCCGGCGGAGATGCGCAGGCAGGTGCGCGCACGGGCAGACGGCGGTCGCGGCACGCCGGGTAACCGGGAAAGTGAGAAGCTTTCCGGACACCCCACTGTAGCCACAGTGTCACGAAGACTCGCATGAACAGTGGCTACAGTGGTCGTTCGCGCCGCGCAGCCAGCAGTGGGCGGTGTTATGAGTGAGGCTAGCTCATAGCTGGCGCGCGCGGGCTGGCACGCGAGGGAGAAGGCCTGCGTCGGCCTGTTGCGAGCGTGGAGAGCTCGTGATAGAGCGCGCGAGGCTGGAGGGCGAAGGCGCCTGCAGCTTGCGCGGAAGCTTGCAGGTGCTGCTGGGGAGCTTGGCCGGAAGCGGAAGGCTAAGAGGGCCTGTAGGCGCATGCTAAGGGCGAGGGGGCCTGCAGGCGCACGCGGAAGGAGGCTGGGTGGCTGCTACGTGCTACTACTACCTTCTTGCTACTGCTGTTGCCAAGCTGTGAGCTTCAAACCTTGAAGCTTGCGGCCGTGGCTGAAGGTGCTGGAGAGGGAAAAAAAAATAGAAATGAGCCACCACGCCTACCGGCTCTTTGAAGAGCTAGGCGATGGTGGTCTCACTGTGGTGGTGTGCACCACAGTGAGAGCTCCTGCCCACCGGGTGTCTCCGAGGAGGAGGGCCGGCGTATGGAGGGGAATGGAGGAGAGGGTGGTGGCCTGGAAGAAGTGCTGGAGGTTTCTTTGGCTGGGACCCGACCTCCTTTTGAAGGTAGACGCCGTGGCTTTTTATAGGAGAAGAAGGCATGGCCATGCATGGCTAATGTAGGGAATGCCAGCCACAGGGAAGGGCTGGTAGGGAAAGGCAGCCGCAGGGAAGGGCAGCTGCAGGGAAGGATGGCACGAGGAAGAAAGGTGCAGCTGTGGGAAGAGATTTCCAAAACTAAAGGAAATAAAAATAAATATTGGAATATTGCGAAGTAGCAGTTGAAGAAAAATGTAAAATGTAAGGCCACTTATTTCATTCTCCTCCCTTCTCAATTAAATGCATGCATGCATGTATCTTTACAATGCATATATGGAGACCTAATTATGCATTAGTAATGCTAGGAAATTGCACAAGATGGCACAATTGCAGCCGCATTTTTGCGGTGAAATCATACCCCCATGCCTATCTTTTTCCAGTCCCTAGCAAAACGGTATTTAGAAATGATCTTAAGCTGAAGATTTTCTTCTGAGGCGATATAGGTGTGTTTATTGTTGGATATTGTGAGAACCAATTGTAGAGAAGACTACCAGTACTATAAGTCTCACATGACATAGATCATCTCTCGACTAACCAGGACTCTTGATATTTAAACCTTAAGTACGATTTCCAGGATCTAGGAGGTTTTTGCTGTACTCGAGAGCTCAAGAGATTATGGCTTGTGCTTAGTGAAGGATCAAGACTGACCAGATGAACATTAAGACTCAAGCCTAGGGTTTCACAAATCTTTAAGTACAGGTTGGTCCCAGTTTCAACTCATGCTTTTGGATTGACCCTTAAGAAGATGATGAAAAACTCAACTCCCATTTTCTGATTTTTGTGGCTCAAAGGAAAACAAGGTATTTGTAACTTGCCCTGAAGAACTTCTTGTAGGGCGAAGACTTTATAGACGTTTGTGAGATATACTGAATTATTTGCAACTTTTTTTTTATTTTTTTAGAAACACGTGTCAGTATATCTCCTACAACTTTATTTGGAGGAGCACACTTTTCTTTTTGGTGGGAGAGTCGCTTCTAAACACAAGACTAAAGCTTGGGATAAAAAGTCTACCTGCACGCATAGGTAAGGACTCCACCTTCCCTAATGAACACTAGGGTTGGATCTTATGTTCACCTGGTCTTTCCTGATATGTGTAGTGTGAACAAAGTTTACTTAAGCTCTCAAGTAAAAGCAAACCAACGGATCCTGTGCTGGTGTCTCAGGTACAAGAATATGTCCTTAGTTAGGAGAGATTCCAATCTATCTTGTCAATGCTCAAGTGAATTAAGCCGAACCTGAGTGAATCAAGCTTCTATGGCCTGGAAAGTCTTCAAAACAGAGGTTGAATATCCATAAACACTTATTGTATTTTTGTTTCAGCTTTCAGATCATTACTAAACACCATTTATTATTATATGTATATATATTTTTTTTCTTTTTCTTTTTCTTTTTCTTGCATATTTATAAATAGGTGGAAACTACATGATACCATAAAATACCCAGATCCTATGCATGCCTATCCACCCCCCCATGCCAAACAATGTTATGTCCTCATATGCATGCAGGGAAGGGTAGAGAAAGGATGAAAGATCGGGTAGCGAGAGCTGAAGTGCAGGGTATACAGCAGAGTGGTAGGGTGGGTGGATGGTGGGTGATGAAGTGAAAAGTGAAGAGATCATGATAGTGGCGTGAAAAGTGATGGTGGATGGTGAGAGATTTGGCATTTCTTGGGACGAGAGTGTCCCAGGCAGATCAGAAAATAGATCAGGAAGAAGAAGTTGGCCCTTAGATTGGCCAAGAAGAGGGGCTCTTTGGATAGATGGATCCAAAAGGGAAATGCCCCAGTGAGTAGGATATGGGCTCAAGGTCCCAGTGTGGCGTTGCAAATCTGCCTAATTTGGCGAGAAAGAAAGTGCAATCCAGTCTTCAAGAGTGTGGACCGGCGGTGAGTAGCCCAGAGATGACTCAGACCACGAGGTATGGGAAGCGGAGAAAACCTCGTCAGAAGTCTGGTCAGGAGACGGTACGGAAATAGGGAGGGATTGGGGAACGTCACAATTTGTGTTGGTCAGGCAGTCATCAGTGTTTATAGGTAATTCGCAGCAGTCTGAATAGGTCCTAAATAGTCCGATACATGCATTGACGGTCATGTCCTCGTCAGACGTGTCATCCTCGATGCATTCGCAATCAAAGTTCTTGGCTGCCTTGAAGATGTTCAGCTTGATCTTTTCAGATCCAACGGCAATCTCAATACAACCCAACTTGCAGTCGATAAGGGCGCGGGTTGTGGCCAAGAAAGGTCGACCGAGGATGATCGGACAATCAGAAAGTGAACTAGGAACTTCCATATCTAAAACAAGAAAGTCAACAGGAAAACAGAGACTGTTGACCCTAACCACCACGTCTTCCACCATACCCTTTGGGATTTTGACAGAACGATCTGGCAACTGTAATGTGACACAGATGGGTTTCAAATTTCCCAAGGAAAATTTTTCGAGCATGATGGTCGGTATGAGATTTATGGAAGATCCTAGATCAAGCAGGGCAAGGTTAAAATTGCATCCTTGGATGCTACAGGAAATCAGTGGTGTGCCTGGATCTTTTTGCTTCGGTGGTAGGTTGGACAGTATAGCGCAACTCGCATGAGGCGAGAGAATCACCAGATTTTTAGTTTTCTTTGACTGTCGCCTGGGTGTTGTGTAGTCTTTGAAAAATCAGGCGACAGTAGGTATGTGGTCGATAGCCTCGAGCAGGGGTACCTTGATTTCTACATCCCTGAACAAATTACAGAGGTTATCAAAGGCCTGCGTATCTTTCTTTTTGCCTTTTGGCTCCCTCAGTAGAGCCTTAGGGAATGGGACTGATTCTGGCAACAATTTGGGTGTATCGTCCTCTCGCGAATGCGGTGCGCATATCGAATGAGAGGGCGATGAAGAAGAAGATGGGCTAGGATCAGGTCGAGGCGGATCGACGGTCTGCTTACTGCTCCTCGTAGTGATAGCATTGGATGATGCGGGTCCAGTGGGATCATACGGCAGAGGAGGGTTTGCAATGGGGACATAAGAGTGCAGTGCTGCAGCGGGATTAGCCTAAAATCCTAGTGGAATGCTAGGAGCTTGCAGAATTTGATGAACCTACCCTTGAGAAGGTTGTACCTGTGGTTGCGGACCACGGGGTATGAAGTTTCGCGGGTTGAGAACAGGTTGGGCGGGAAGAGTGCCCTGAGATCGAGTCACTATGTGTAGTTGACTGATCTCAGCATTCTGCTGTGCCAATTGGTACTGAAGAGAGGTCATGTTCTCTTCATGGCGCTTTGACATATCTGTCATCATTCGCATCAATTTATTAAGAGGACTTGATGCGTGTTCTGCTTGCGATATGCAAGGGCTTGATGGCGGATTCGCCATAGGATGAGACTGGGCCCTTGGGATGACGGGTGTGGACGGTTGCATTGGTCCACCCGCTGGGTTTTGGCGCTGCGGGTTGTTGGACCATGCGAAGTTTGGATGATTACGCCACCTTGGGTTATAAGTGGCAGAGAACGGGTTATTCCCCAGGGTGCAAGCGTCTTCTATGCCAGAAGACGTGTCCGCATGTAAGTATGCATCCGAGCACACGGCGGCTTGGTCCTCTATGTCGAAATACTGGCTCACAAAAGCCAGTTCCACATGACTTACCGAGTCGCTTGGCGCGACACTCGGTAAGGAAGGTCTTACGGGGTTTCTCGAGATAAGCCTGGTGTTGGAAGAATTTGGATTATGACGAAGTGGTGAAGAGGTGGTGTTTGCCAGAGATCGGGTGGGGTTGGCTAGAAGCTCATCCAGCTTCTTGTGCACGACGGAGACTTCATCCAGTTTTTGTGCAATAAGGCTTAGATCAGTGGATGAATGGGAGGGTCTCATGTCAACTTCGTGGACATTTCGGGGCTGGCTGGTATGATTAAAGGCGACAATGGAAGCATTGTTCATCGAATTTTCACTCATATTTTCAAACAGTTCAAATGCTCCATTCTTGTCTTTATTCATAAAGTTCCCTCCATAGGAAGCGTCTGCAATCTGCTTCAAAGTCTCATTTAGCCCATAGTAGAAAATCTGGGCTGCATGCCACTTAGGCAGACCGTGGTGCAGACACTTCCTTAGGAAGTCATTATGCCTCTCCTATGCCTCATGAAATTGTTCGCCGTTTTGTTGCGTAAAAGAGGTGATATCACGGCGAAGTGCATTGGTTCGCCCAATTAGGAAGAACTTCTTGAGAAACGCTGTTCGCATCTCTTCCCAAGAGTGGATGGTTCTCCGAAGGGTGTGTAACCATTGCGATGCTTTATCCCGCAATGAAAATGGGAACATCTTCATGAGGACTATAGGTAACCCGACATTTCTTGGTTTAACAATTTCAGGCAATCGGGTTAGGTCTTCCAAGTGGAGAAAAGGATCTTCACTTGCAAGACCATGGAAGTGAAAATTTATTAGGCCAATAATGTTTGGTTTCAGTTCAAAGTCGTCCCCGCCCACGGGGACCTGAATTTGTCCTATGGTCTCTGTAGCAGCGGGATTCTGATAGGAGCTAAGAGACTTAGGCTCCTTCCGTTCGGGAGGGTTCTGCATTTCCTCCAATGTTTCCCGAATGGCTTCCATTTGCTCATTATACATTTCCATTTGGGCTTGGAGGCGGGTTATGGGATCTAAGGCTCCACCACCTGGTGGGTTCTGAGGGTGGTTTCCTCCCTCGGGATTTGGGGGTGGGCGTGCAGCCATGTTTGTGGAGGAGGAGGATGATTTTTCTAGATTTATCAGTCAATTCAAAAAGTTCAGGGTTTTGTGACCTCCTCCCAAACATGCACTACCGTAGGAAGAGTTGGGGAGATGAGAAGGGAAAAGAGATGAAAGAAATGACGCCGCAAAGGTACACTTGATGACAAATCAATGCAATCAAATTCCTAACCTCTACAGTGTGCCCTTAGACCTAAAGATCTAAGTTACCTGTTACCACGAACTACGGAACTGAATGCGAGCATCGCGGAACCACCGAGCCAGATTGAAAGGCCGTTTGCCCCAGTCTTAGACATCTGATAGCACGTGGGAACTCTCACCAGCACATAGCCGCTACATGCAGGTAGTTAGACCTCCAATCCTTAAGAAGGGTCAAGTTACTACCAGTTTTAGTTAGAGGCTTAGGGTCAAGTGCTTTTGGAATGTGAAGGGCATTTTTTATGGGTAATGCCCAAGTGATTGATTTTCAGAGTGTGTAAAACAAGCATGCAACAGGGAAATCTCCCCGAATTGAAGTTCTTAATTGGTGAATGGCTTTTAGAGTTCAGCCTTAAGTAGTATGGATTTTAGGATTTCGCTGAATTACCAATTCAACCAATCTTCGGGTTTTTGTGAGAATACAAGTCTTCTTTCTAAGCCCAACAAACCCTTCTTCAATATCAGTTAGTTAATGCATGCTAAAATGCAATGGGCTACCCTAAATGGAGATTTCTATGTGTGGATGCACGAATCAGTTTTATATTAGTGTGAAAGGGAGCCAAAGCACTTCAATTCAAGTGCTCCCAATCACCAAAAATGATTTCCACACACAAGGCTCAATCAACAGATAAAGAAACTCAAATTGTTGGTGTTGAAATATTCGGGATCAAATCTTAGGCAAGTTGAAAAGTCATGGTGGGGTTGGAATCAACTCAATTCCAAGTCTCCCCACCAAAAAGGTGATCCCGAATTATAGATAAGTGAGACAACAGAGGGGTGCAATCAATCTTTTTATTTCCCTCACAGAATACTTCCCACAGCGAAAAATTCAAGAATCAAGATTCTCGTATTTTCGCTATGCGAAGTAGAGCGGGAAATCCCGGGGCGGTCGGAGTGAAGACAATCAATCAAACAAGTGAATTTTAATCCACTTGCCCCAAGAGATCCCAAGAAGTTTTTCTAGTTTTTAGTTTTTAATTAAATTTTTTTTATTAAGGTGACAAGTTAACCCTAGTTGCTAAGAAAGAAGACCTACTTGTTCGACAACATGTGCGAAGCTCCAATGCAGTGTCGGCGTCTTCACGCTCTCATTCCCACCTTGGATCTGTTCACGTCTTCGACTTCGTCTGCCTACCTTCTCCTTGCACCAGGTTCACCTGGACACCAAAAATAGAGATACCCATGAAGAGAGAAGAGAAAAATTGAAAGGAATTGAATAGAAACTTACTTGAAGGTGCACTTCCCCAGCAACGGTGCCAGAAAAGAGTATGTTGTTGAGCTCGAATAGGTTGTTAATATGATGATTTTTTCGTTGAAGTGTGTATAGTGGTTAACCTAAATCAGACCAAACCATCTCTTTACAAAATTTTTTTACCTGGCCTACTTGATTTTATCTTGTCACTTTTAGGCCCAGGGTCGAACTCAGGGAAGTGGGGTTACAAGTCCAGTTTCTACGCCTTTCCTACAACGAGTCTCTTCCGTTCGTTTATTGCATTTTTTGTGTTTTTCTTATTTAGATCTTTTTTCTGGTAATCTTTGTCCTTAAGGCACACCCTCAAAATCGGGTTCTTGGCTTTGAGCCAAAACAAAGTTCCAAAACGAGTCTTGCTATTCGCAAGACGGGGTACCTACAAGTCAAAGATTATCTTTTCTCTTTTATATATATTTTTTTATCTTTTTTTCTAACAAGAAAGCGAAACAAAAATAAAGTAAATACAGTATATATATATGTATATATTATGTATATAAAGGGGTGCGGGTGGAGGCAGAGATGGAGTGTAGCACGGTGTCGAGTCGGTCATCGTCTAGAGAGACGCAACCAACAGGACTAGGTGCCGCGTGGAGTGTGGGATGGATGGTGGAAGATGTATGTAACCACGCTTTTTGTACGCGTGTATCAGGGGATATCAGCAACTGGTGCAGATATTCCCACGATACCACGTATGGTAAATAATGTGAAAATATATATATATGTATGTAAATATATCTATATATATATGTGGTTATAAATATATAGGTATATATATATGTATATATATATATATGTAAGTATATTTATATATGTATGTAGCTATATAGGTATATATGTAAATGTATATGTATGTAAATATATATATATAAGTATATGTATAGATAGATATATGTATAGATATACATACATACATACATATATATATATATATATATGTATGTGTGTATGTATGTGTGTATGTATGTATGTATGTAATACTATATAGATGTTTATATATATATATATATATATAATAATATATATATATATAGGTATATGTAGCTAGTTATGTATATATATGAATATATGTATATATAGTTATATAGATATATATGTATGTATTTATGTAGATATATATATAAGTAGATAGATGTGTATATGTATATATATATGTGTATATAGACTAATATATATTTATATAAGTACTAATATGTGTTATAGATATATGTAAGCATATATGTATGTATGTATGTATGTATATATATATATATATATATATATATATATATATATATATATATATATAAGTATATAGATATATGTATATATGTATATAAGTATACTAATACCACTATATATATAGATAGAAGTATATATATATATATGTATATATATATATATATGTATGTATATATACTAATACATAAGTATATAGGTACTATTATATGTATAAATATAAGTATATATATATGTATATAAATATATGTATATATATATATCAATATATATATATGTATACGTATATATATATGTATATAATAGTGTATAGGTGTGTGTGGGTGTGTGGAAGTGTTAGTGTAGGTGTGTGTGAGCGTCGGTGTAAAGAGAGAGTGAGAGAGAGAGAGAGAGCGGGAGAGAAAGAGAGCTGCCACACTGCTGAGGGGTGGAGTTAAGGCGTTTGAGCTGCAGGGTCGACGTCTGAAGGCTTCCACGCGTGCACGCACAAGCGTGTATGCGCGCAGAGAAGAGTGCACTGGAGGGAGTGTTGACGCGGAGAGGACCCAGCGCCCAGTGTTGCGTGGAGTGGCAAACGGGCGCTCGCAGGCGCAGGCGAAGGGAGTGCGTGACGCAGACGGGTGCGGGCCAGGGGAGTGGGCGAAGCAAATGCGCAGGCTAGTGCAGGCGACGCGGGTGGAGACGTGCGGGCGAGCACCTGCACGGGTGAATGGCGGTCGCGGCGCGCCGGGTGACCGAGAAAGTGAGAAGCTTTCCGGTCACTTGATGAGTGGCGTTGTGACTAGGTTTGTTGTAGAAATAGCGTTGTAGTACAGCTAGTCATTGCCATCATTACAGATATTTTTTACTCGGAAAATAAAAGAGTTCCCGAGGTCGAACTCAGGGAGCAAGTCGTATTCTAGGGGTACAAATTCTTATTACAAAAATAAAGAGAGAGAGAGATGAAAATTTTGGCTTCTTCTTCTTCTCTTCTTTCTTCCTCTTTGTCTTCTCCTCTTTGGCTCTTGGTTTCTTCTTCTTTGTCTATCTCCTCGTGGTCTTCTTCTTCTGTCTTCTGTTCTTCCTTGTTTTCTCTTCTTTCTTTTTCTTCTTTCTTGTCTTTCTTCAGGTCTTCTTCTTCTGTCTTTGCCGCGGTCCTGCTTCTTCTTTTCTTCTTCTTCCTTGCCTTCAAGACGTCGTCTGATTTTGCAATCAGACGACTTAAACTGATGCTGCTACAGTGTACCTCTTAGCTTCCTTCTTCTTCTGCTTTGTGTTCTCTTCTTCTTCTTCACCTGTGCCTGGACACTTCAAGGTTTTCGTCAGAGGGCAAAACCTACTCTACCCTCCCCCCCGCGTCTCTCTCTCTCAGAATTCACTCTTAGGAAAGCTCTCCCAAAGCAACCAGGTAATCGGGTACGCGGGTCGCGCCCGGGTCTAGGCCCATCGGCGTGCAGTGGTGGGTGAGGAGTGCAAGTCGGGCTTAGTCGGGTCGGGCCCGGTCCGCGGGGCGTGATCGCGGACGAGGCCGGGTAATCGGGCGGGTGAAGGGGACCTCACCCCGTGATCTGAGGCGAACAGCTTAAGGCACTTTTTGCCTTTAAGCGCTCACTCACCTCAGTGAGTTTCCGAGGTGGAACTAAATGTCCCACCCCAATTTGGGCGCCTGCGCGGAGGAAGCAGCGGCAGTCGAGGCTTCGCGTGAGGGCTTCGCCCCAGCTGCAGCCTGGGACTCTTTGCGAAGATACCCCGCGCAGCCTGGGAGCCTGATCTGGGCGTGGCGCGCCTGGAGCAGCAGGTCGAAGGAGCTTCGCTGCTTAGCAATGGCGATGGCGGGCGCAACACCTGTCCGCAACAGCATGGCCTCTCGGCCTAATCAGATATGCGGAGGACCTTCGGCGTGGCACGGCAAAGGTGGTCGGAGGGTCTGCAGGTGGCGGGGCGGAGCCTAAGGGCCGCCCTAGGTCAAACTACAGGTTGGGAGATGGGTTTGGTCGGTGGAGTTGCAGAGGGTGATTTGGGGGAAGTGGAAGGGCGGAGGATGATCAGGGTGAGGAGGCGATGGTTCTGCGGGGGTCGGCGAGTCGTGTGGAGTGGCGGAATGATGGGAGCGACTCGTCGGAGGTTGGCTGGAGGCGTGGAAGATGACGGTGGTCGGGTCGGTCGAGGGTGTAATTGATTGTAAAATAGGGAGGAAAAGAAAGAGGGGATAGAGAAGACTAATTCTAATCTAGCTAAAGTGACGAAGGGGACGAAGAGGCTGCCGGCTCGTACCTACCGGAGCTGGAGAAGAAATGCCCAGTGGGGGAGGACGGCGGCGACGACGGGGCAGAGGCAGCGCGCGCCGGTATTGCGCGACGCGGAGGAGAATCAGGAAGAAGTCTCTGCTGCTGGTATTGCGGCAGAGCGAAGAGGAGGAGGAGGAGGAACCGCCGGAGCAAGGGGGCGTCTGTCAGAGTGGGAAGAGAGGAAGTGAGGGGTATCTCCGTCAGATCCGAGCTGGGAAGAACGGCGGAGCGACGGGGGTATTTATAGGGGCAGAACCAGAGAGGAGGGCGGAGGGAGACGACGTGTCTCCCTCGCCGGAGGATGCCGAAGGAAGGATACCCATACCGTTCGTGCGTTCACACGGGCGGTATGGGTGGTCGCAGCACTCAGGGGGGTGCTCCTGCGGTTGCTGACGACGCAAGGCACCCCCATTTGACTTGGCAGGCCCTCCCCCTCACCCTGCACGGCGCCATGCTCCGCGCAAGGTTGTCAGAGCATGGTGCTGGTCAGGTTTTGCAGGAGGGACCTGAACGCAAAGAACGAAGGAGAGTTAGGGGCCAAAATGTGAGGGTTCAAAAGTTGAGGGCCAAAAAGTAAATTTTTTTAGGACCAAAGTGTAAAGTTGGTCAAGAAGGTTTCTTCTTAGGCTCAAGTTTTTATACATGACTAATTAGGACCTAAGGATTCTGATGGTGAATTTTATTTCTAGATTAAACCTTGTTTGACTGGTCAATTTACACAAAAACCCAAATTAAGTTGTTAATTGGGCATGGTTCTCAATGTAGGTCAAAATGGGTTTCTAAGGCCAAATTGAAGGTTCTAAACCCTAGAGATTATTTTTCTATGAATTTTAGAGGGTTTAGTTGATTTTTTATCTGCCTCAAACCTCATGTATTTAAGTGGATTTGTTTTTAGGGTTATAGGATGTCATTTAATTCTTCAGAGTTGCTGTAGCCTTGTTGAGTCATTTCATCCCACTTTTCTTCTTATTAGGTTGTTTTGACCTATGTTTGGACCCTGAGTTACCCTGTTTTCAGATTGGATTGGTGAAATTACATTTTTACCCCTCAATTTCTATTTTCTTTGCAAACTTAGAATCTCTCTGAGCCAAGCCTTTCTAAGGTTATGTAGGAGCTTTTTCTTGCAAATCAGAGTTAAATGGTGCTAGTTTAGGGTTTGTGACAAGGTTCTCATCATCACCCCATTGTAGCCACAGTGTTGCGAAGACTCACGTGAACAGTGGCTACAGTGGTCATCCGCGCCGCGCAACCGGCAGTGGGCGGTGCTGTAAGTGAGGCCAACTCGCGGCTGGTGCACGAGGGAGAAGGCCTGCGCGGGCCGATTGTGAGCGCGGAGAGCTCGTGACAGAGCATGCGGGGCTGGAGGACAAGGGCGCCCAGCTTGCGGGGAAGCTTGCAGGTGCTGCTAGGGAGCTTAGGGTGCTTGGCCAGCCACTGCAGAGGTGCGCAGAGGCTGGTTGCGGGCGGAAGCGAGCGTGCGTCAGAGCGAAGAAGCAGAAGGCTGAGAGGGCCTGCAGGTGCGTGTGGAGGGCGAGGGCGCCTGCAGGCGCGCGTGGAAGGAGGCTGGGTGGCTGCTGCGTGCTGCTGCTGCTGCCAAGCTGCGAGCTTCAGACCTTGAAGCTTGCGGCCATGGCTGAAGGTGCTGGAGTGGGAAAAAGAAAATAAAAAATGCCACCACGCCCACCGGATCTTTGAAGAGCTGGGTGGTGGTGGTCTCACTGTGGTTGTGTGCACCACAGTGAGAGCTCCTACCTGCCAGGTGTCTCCAAGGAGGAGGGCCGGCGTATGGAGGGGAATGGAGGAGAGGTTGGTGGCTTGGAAGAAGTGCTGGAGGTTTCTTTGGTTGGGACCCGGCCTCCTTTTGAAGGTAGATGCCGTGGCTTTTTATAGGAGAAGAAGGCATGGCCATGCATGGCTCATGCAGGGAATGGCAGTCGTAGGGAAGGGCCGGCAGGGAAAGGCAGCCGCAAGGAAGGGTAGCTGCAGGGAAGGATGGCGCGAGGAAGAAAGGTGCAGCCGCGGGAAGAGATTTCCAAAACTAAAGGAAATAAAAATAAAGATGGGAATATTGCGAAGTAGCACTTGAAGAAAAATGTAAAATGCAAGGCCACTTATTTCATTCTCCTCCCTTCTCAATTAAATGCATGCATGCATGTATTTTTACAATGCAACTATGGAGACCTAATTATGCATTAGTAATGCTAGGAAATAGCACAAGATGGCACAATTGCAGGCGTATTTTTGCGGTGCAATCACAAAGGGGATGGGCCTAGCCGAGCCCAGCCCTAGTTGCTCCTTTTCCTTTCTACTATAGTTTGGCTTTCCTTTTGTTGTCGAGTGTTTATTTTGAAACTAGTACTTCAGTATCCATCTTCTTAGTATGTTGTGATGGCTCTGATGCAAGCGTGCTTTTCTCATGTGGTATTATTTTCTATTATTGTCTACTCCACAGCTTTCTGTCATTTATTTATGCTTCTAGCTATGGTGCATGTGTGGAAATTATTACGTTTTAGTTTATTACTTGTTGGGCGACTAGGTCTTGGGATAGTTGAGGCAATCCGACCCAGGTTCCACGTGGAACCGGTTCGGGTTGTAACATTCATCATTCACAATTTAAACATAATTAAATATAATTACCTCAACGAAGCATGGAAATCAAAGAGAAGATGCCCTGACGTCGAGAGTAACCTAAATTAAGTTACAAAAATTTAACATAATTAACATAAATTTGATTAAATTTGAAATGCAAAAAATTAAAAAATTTAACCTAAAACTAGGTTGGGGAGGTTGGGGGAAGAAGGAGAGGACAAAGGGGGGAGTGGTAGGTGGGGGAGGAGCAACAGGAGGAGGAGGGTCGGGAAAGGTTGGAAGGGATGGGTGGGGGAGATGGTGGGTGGGGGGAGAGGTGGCACAGGGAGGCTGGGGGACGATGGAGGAGGGAGGGGGAGGAAGTGGTGGTGATGGGGGTTGGCAATGGTGGTGGTAGTATTGGGGAGGACGGGGGAGAGGAGGTGATGGAGGTGACTTATTGATGCAGTAAATCGCGTGATTTGTAATTAGGGTTTATAGAGTCGTAACACGCGAAATCGCATATGCTTTTAAAATTTGTAACATAGATAGGGGAGTATCTAGGGTCATCCAAGGAGACCAAATGTTTGCAAAAATACGTCTCTTGCTTGGATATCGAACTCAACTTTCATTTTGGTGTTTTTCAATATATATTTTTTTGGGGTTTTGAAATAACAGCAACACGAGTTTTGTTGGCAACGGAAAACGACTAACACCTAACTCACCACACTACTACTAAAGTGATAAGTAGAGCCTCTCCCTAAGCTCATTCTAGGCACGTCAAGGCCTAGAGTAATTAGGGAGAGGGAGTGAAAAGTGCTAGAAACTAGATTATAAAAATTGCAACAAAATGGAATAGAATTAAAGGCAACTTGATTGATGCAAGAGTGTTTTACATAAAAGCCTAGTAGAGGAATGCTTCTACTACTAGCAACAAAAATAAAAATAAATAAAACACTAATCCTGATGATGTTGGTGAAGAAGAGATGGAGGCTTCTTGCTCTAAGCTTGGTAGCTCCCAGGCTTGAAAAGAAGATCTCCAACTCCTTCCTTCTATAGCTCCACCAAAATGGTGTCCTCCAAGGCAAGCCCAAAGGGGGCGTGCCCTAAGCCTCTCCTCAAGGGTGGACGTCCACCCTATGTACTTCTCCCTTGCCTGGCCGTCCTCCTTGATGAAGAAATGCTCCTCCTTCTTGGCGTGGCACAAGAAGAAGAGGGAAGGGAAAGAAGGCACCAAGGGGGCGAGTAGGATGCCCCCTTAATCTTCTTCTCTTTTTCTTCTTCTTGGCCGTGAGGAGTAGGTGGGACTAAGGTGGAATATACACTAATGGAGGATGAATTTTTTTGTGGAATGTGGTGGGTTTTTATAGAGGTTGAAGGGGGTAGGGTTAGCATGAATAGGTGGAGGGCTAGCATTGATTTTAGAGGTGGTTATGGGTGGTTAGGTTGATCCTAGGGCTAGGGTTAATTGGCGCCACCTAAGGGGTGCTAAGGGGGGTAGTTATGGTGTCCAAAAGGCACCTAAAGATGGTGCCAATTGTGGGTCTTCTAGAAGGTGTTGAGGTGGATGGTGAAGATGGGATCAAAAGGAGATGAATGGTGGGGATTTATGGTGGTTTTGGAGGGAAAGTTGGTGCCACCTTGAAGGTGGCTTTTGGAGGTGGTGGGATGAAAGGTGGTGATGGTGGTGGCGCCATCTTGGAGTAGGGTGGAGCTAGCTTAGGTGAGCTTAGGTAGGGTTGAGTTGGTGGAGCTAGCTAGGAAGGGTTTTTAGATGGTGGATTGCCAAGGGAGTTGGGGCCTAGCTAAGCTAAGCTAAGCTAGCTTAGCTAGTAATGGAGTAGAGGAGTAGGCAATGGGAGCTAGGGTTTGAGGAGAGGAGTTGAACACGAGAAGTCTGGAGTTGAATTAGAGCTGGTAGCTGCTGAAGGGAATGGCATGGAGCTACTTTAGTTGGCTTAGCTTGCTAGTTTTTTGCTAGCTGCTAAGCCAAGCTAAAGTAAGCTGGCTTCTGCCACAAGGAGCTCAGGTGAGCTGTATCTAGTGCTCCTGGGGAGGATCAAGCTGGTTGAGGCAACAAAGGTAGCTTAGCTCAACTAAGTTGAGCTAAGGTAAGTCCCCGGGAGCTAGACTTGAGCTTCCTGAGTTGAAATGAAGTCATCTTCAGCTGGATGGAGTTGAGTGGAGCTGGATCAAGCTGGTCCTAAGTTGAGGTGAACTCTAGTCAACTCAGCTGAGCTAGCTAGAGCTCCCTGTGAACTAATAGGAGTTGAGATGAGCTACACTTAACTAAGTTGAGCTGGGTATGAGTTGACTTAGGCTAGGGTGAGCTAAGATGAGCTCTCTTGAGCTTCCATTCAACTGAGATGAGCTGAATGGAGCTAGGATGGGCTAACCCTAGTTCAGGTGAGTTGGATTCCAGCTCTGGTGAGCTGGATCAAGCTGAGTTCCAACTTGTTTGAGCTTCCCCTTCACCAATTGCCTTCTTAAGTGCTAGGATTCTAGGGATCTGGCAATCTGCTTGTCCCTAACACTCACAAAAACTTATAAAAAAGACAATAAAAAGTAAAATGCAAGCCTATCCTAATTTATACCTAAATGCAGCCCAAAAACCCATTTGCGAAGCAAAATCCTAAGAGCTAAGTTTATTTTAATGCATAAGAATGATGATAAATTGGCATTTATCACACCCCCATGCTTATCTTTTGCTAGGCTCTTAGCAAAACTTTAATTTTTACAAAATGGAATTTTGGGGAAATCTAATTTTTTCGACTTTTGAGGAGAGAAAGATATGGGACCTTGGTTGGTCGAAACACAGGAGGTACGGGATTTGTTAAAGATAAACATCGGGATTTATTTTCGGATCCAAAAATTAGATAAAAATAGGTTCAATATATCTTCCAAAAAATGGACAAATTAACCCCTTGTTAATTCAGATGACTTGAAGTTTTTGTTTTTAGGATTTTTCTAGCTCTTGAATCTGATTTGCAACTTGTAATAACATTTAAAACCTTATGTCTGTGCTTGTGAAAAGCCAACATTTATAAGGGCGTGTTTTTGGTTTAAGACTTTTTTTTTCTCTCCCCCAAGCTTATTTTTAGCTTAGTTTTACAACAGATGTGTCAGGATCATCATTCCCGTTACCAATCCTCGAGAGAACTCCGGCACCAATACTTCGAGATAACACTATCCATGACACCACCCAGGAGGTCACAACCCCAAAACACAATGCGGTGTAAAGGGACGCTCCAAGCAAACTCAAGCTCTTGCTTTGACACTATAGGTAGAGCACTGTCCAAGACATTTAAGCTGCAAAAATGTGCTTTAATGATCTGTCTAAAGATATGAAATATAGATATGGAATAGCACCGAGGCGGTAACATGTTGACATCGCGCCCTCAAAGGAGGCATTTTCCTCCTCGACGATGGGAACTCAAACCAATGATCTGCTTCAAACTTTTACTATGGCCAAACAAGGAGGTTTTTCTAATTTTTGATAGTTTTCAGGTGTTGGCTTGTGTGTGAAATTTGACACAGGAACCTTTGCATGAAATGCAAGTTTTTGAATCAAAAACTAAGCCAGATACTTTCAATATTATAAAAAAGGATCAAATCACCTGAACTATCAAGAGTTTAGGTGAAATTTTGGAGAAGGATATCTGATGGGAACACCATCATGAGTCCTAATTAGCTCATTTTGACCCAGAAAAGAGAACAAAAGCTCCTACATAACCAACTGGAGGTCTTAACTCAATGCATAACCATTCAGAGAGGAAAATAAGAAACAAGGGGTAAAACTGCAATTTCACCATTACAGTACAACAATGGATTTTCTCATGGGATAAACACAATTCATGGTCTTAACAAGATAAAAAGTGGGTTGGTTCAAATAGAAAAGCATTTATGTGAATTCTAGGAATTAAATGACTTCTTATAGCCCTAAAATAGACCCACTTGATTTAGCAAGGTTCTGGTCAGAATAAAATTCACCTAAATGCTCTAAAAGTCATGGAAAAATATTCTCTAGTGTTTATAACCTTCAATTTGGCCCTTAGAACCTATTTGACCTAAATTGGAGTCTCAGACAAAGATTTGCCCTAAATTGGGTTTTTGCATAAATTTCCCAATCAAACGTGGTCAAACCCAAAATCCAACTTCACCATGGATTCCTTAGGTTCAAATTAGGTTTGCAAAAAAATTTGGACCTAAGGGGAATTCATCTTGACCTACTTTACAAACAGGTCCAGCCCAATTACATTTCTACCCCTACCTTTTGAAAACCTCTGTAGAAACTCCCCTACCTTTGTCTTCGTTCTATGCAATTAGGTCCCTCTTCCATTATAGCAGAGGGAATCCTACTCCGGCGATAATTCGAGGGCAAGATCTCTCTAATTTCTTAGAGAATCCCCTTCAAAATTGAAAGGGAGATTCTCTAAGAAATCTCCTCCAGTATGAACACAATTCTAAGCTCTATTTGGTACCCAATCTCTCATGCAAATGCATGAGAGATTGGGGTCTACTTCAACCTTCCATCTCCGGTGAACTTGCCATGCTTGAAAGCTTGGCTTCCAAGCGCAAATCCTTCCTCCAGGGCCTATAAAAGCATACCCAAATCCCTCCGCATCTTTCACACTTGAAATTGGCCAGAGAATCCCTCTATTTCGTCTCTTCCCCCTCCGGCCAGTGGCTCAGCAAGCTCTAGCGACCTCCCTCTCTTTCCCTCGTTGCCCAGCCACAATACCAGTGGCAGGGTTCTCTTCCTCTTGTTCATCCGCATCGCGCCGCACCCACCGACACCCCTACAACCCCTTCATCGTCGCCATCCTTCCCCCACTGAGTGTTTCATCTCCGGTGACGGTAATACGAGCCGGCCGCCATCTCTTCCTCCCCCTTCATCTCCCTACTCACAGCTAAGTCCTCTCTCCTTTCTAATCCCTTTTCCCTCTTCATTTCTTGAAAACGCCCCTCGACGCACGCAATCACCACCACCTTCTCCACCTCCGGCCAGACCTCCGGTGAGGTGTCCTCACCGCTCCACATCTCCATCTGCCTCGACAACCACCCCATGAGCTCTGCAACACTCCACTGATCATAAACCCTTGCTTTACTCACCGCGCCACACCCCCAAAACACCCCTCAAACACACCCACTCTCACGCACACAGGGTGCCCCAGGCACATACACTCCGGCCACACCACGCCACGCTGACCCCCGCACTACGTTCGCTGTGTCTCGGCAAAGCTCCCTGAGCTTTCTGACAAGGCCGCGAGGCCATTTTCTTGTTGACAGGTTTAGAGGCCCACCACCATTAACGCACGCAAGCTGCTAGCTTGTAAGCTTCCTCTAGGTCTCCTCGCTCCAGGTGCATGGCCCCAGGTTGCGTGGACTCTCCTCGTGCACGGCTCCAAATAGGCAATTGGTTTCAAAGGACTTAGTAGCAGTTGCAACCAAGCGTTGTTGCCTGCTGCAAACGCACACGAAGGGAGGGGGGAAGATAGTCCCACCTTGGAAGATCTTAAAGCGTCGCAGTGGAATAAATTGAATAAGTGAATCAGGCTTATCGCCTCTTGACCACGGGGTGAGGTCCCACTCACCCTCTCATCGCCTCATCCGTGACCTGATCCCTGTGGACTTGGCTTGACCCGTATTCCCGACCTGTACTCCTCGCCCACCACCGCACGCCAGTGGGCCTTGTCCCGAGCATGTACCTGACCCGATTACCCGAGAAAGCAGCTCTGGGAGTGAGAGCCTAAGAGAGAAAGAGGAAGAGAGAGCGCGCGCGAGTAGGGGTAGGTTTTGCTCTTGCAGGGAAGGGAGAAGAAGAAGAAGAAGCCAAGGAAGAAGAAGGAAGAGGCCAAAGAAAGCAAAGGAAGGAGAAGGCAAGGCTGAAGAGGAAGAAAGTTTAAGTCAGAGAAGCTGAGGAAGAAAGAGAAGGAGAAGGAGCTCAAGGCAGAAGAAAGAGGAGCTGCCAGAGAAAGAAGAAAAAGGAGAAGAAGAAGCTAAAGGGAAAAGAGAAACGCAAAGGCATAGGCACGAGAGCAGAAGAAAAGAGAGAAAGAAGAAGGAAGGAAGCAGCCAAAGACAGAGATCAGAGAAGAGAAAAAGAGAAATAAAAGTACTGTAGCAACCATAAGTTTAAGACATCTGATTCACAAAATCAAACGTCCATTTTTTGTGCTTTCTTTATATACATTAACAGTCTATGTTTTTGCACTATAACTCTGGTTTTCATTGCATATTCAATTTCTCAAAGTTGTGCTCTTGATTTTTAAACCCCAATTTGCTCCCTGTATTAGAACTCAGACTTAAAATTTCGAGTAATAAAATCTATTTGTTTTCGAGCGATTTCAACTATACTACGATGCATCGATTTCAAAACATTGATCTCGTTCGTGAACATTTTGGCACCGTTGCCGGGGAGCAGCGGGCGATTTATAAATCTTGATCACAATTTCTGATTTGGTACTAACTTGATATGTCTCTTTTGTTGTGATTGTTTCAAAGGAAAAGATGCAAGGGAAGATGGACACACAGCAAACACACCCGGGGCAGGTAATCTCTGATTAGTCCTTTCTCTTAATTCCCTCAATTCTGAAAAGGAAAAATAAGATAAAATCAATTAGGGCTACCTACTTTCCATCTTTAGCTAAGTCACCAAAGTTGCCTGATTATGATTTCAACAAATATTGATTTGTGCATCCATTTAAGGTAACTAGGGCTACCACCTTCTTGATTGAGCCTTAGATACCATATTTTTGGCAACTAAATTGGACCAAAATTAGAGCCAAATTAAGGATACCAATTTAGGGTTTTAGAGACACATCTTTCTAAGAAAGAATCAACTATCCCAAAAGAGGTGTGCCTAAGCCTTGGTTGAAAAGACTTATTCAAGGGAAACCCTAAAATTCAAGCTCTTTGTTTCACTTGAATCCTAAAAGAAAGGACCTAAAGCTTCTCAAAGGATAAATAAGTGAAGTTGACCCCCTAGTTGGGTCAACCAACCTTGAAATTACGTCACTTTTGCACTCAATACATCTAAAGTTCAAGTGGAATCCTATGCACCTTTGCTCTTAAGTAAAAGTGGTAGACTTAAGAGGTCAAAGTCCCCATTCTAGTCTACCTGGAACCTCAGTGACAAGAGAGGTCGAGTGGGGGAAACCCTGTAACTCTTGGGGATGCTCTACCGTGTAGGGGTCTTTGCGAAACTCTCCCTCTCTTGCTGCCTAGGTATTTCTTAGGTGGACGACTTTCTGACTAAGGGGTATCATCCGCCCCGAAACTCTACAATCATCCAAATTTTTTGGGTGTCTTCATTGGGTCCAGCACATTCTAATCTCGTCCAAACCATCATTGCATGTTCGGTAGGAGGTCCTTAAGACCATCCTTAAGACCTCCTTTAGCAGCTCACTCCTGCCGAGTCCAAGCCTCGACGTCCAAGCTTGTGCAACAACCCCACCACATAGACATCTCCTCTAATTCATCAGAACCAAATTCTCCTTCCATCATCATGGCACAACCAGTAGAAGAAGAGAATAATCTTCAAAACCAACTCTAGTGCCTAAATGATCTATTTCAAGCCTTTGTAAACCCACCGCAGCATCCTATGATGCGAGATCACTATAATCCCGCTGCGGTGGTGATCGAACCTCGAGTCCAAATCCTGGCTGGAGGTCCTGATTCTGAACTCAAGCCCAACATGATTCATGCTATTCCAAAGTTTCATGGGCTTAATTCCGAGGATCCCTTGCAGCACATCAAACAACTCAAACACCTGGCCCAGACCTTCGGGTCAGATGTACAAAATTAGGATATTCTTCTTATGAAGATGTTTTCCTTCTCTCTCATGGACAAGGCAGCTCACTGGTATCAGACTTAGATGCGTCCAATCAACACGTGGGTTGAACTGCAATCCGAATTCTTGAAAAAGTTCTTCCTAGTTGGTCGGACGAATGCCTTAAGACACCAGATCACACACTTCACCTAGCAATCTGGAGAACCTCTTCATGAAGCATGGGATCATTTCTTGGATCTCATGCGAAAGTACCCCCATCATGGAGTTCCTAATTGGGAACAAGTCCAGTCTTTTTACCAGGGACTCCTTGAAGATATCCGCTTATTAGTCAATGCAACCTGCGGAGGAAATATCATGGGTCAACACGAAGACACTGTGTGGTAGATTCTCAAGAATATGTGTGAGAACTCCATCAAAAATGACTCCATGGGCTTATTCGAGCAAACGAATGCCCATGCATTGACGAATCCGAGGGGAGCACATGAGATGCAGGGCCTGTCCGCATCCGTTGACTTGGAACTGATGGCCAGTTGGTTGGACAAGATCTCTATCATAAGAAGAAGGTGGATGAGCTGACTCGACATCTACAGCGAGCCACCTCTACAAAAAACACGTTTGCACAGCCGCCTCTTGGGAGGAAAGCTGTGCATAAAATCTATCACCGATCTTCTCAGGGATGGACCTGCATCCACCCTCGTCTGACTCTAGGATTGGAGGAAACTCCGATCTAACCTACTCTACTTGGGGGAACTCTGAACCCTCATACTATGACTTTTCCGAGGTTCCTCAGACCTGCGAAGACCTCAACGTCATCCAGAATGACCCATTTTCTAATACCTATAACCCTGGATGGTGGAATCATCCCAACTTCCTGTGGGCAGGAAATAATCAGAATCAAAGAACACCTTATCAACCCCGTCCACAAGCTCCTCATCCATATCAGCTGCCTTAGCCTCATCCCAACCCCACCTATCAATCTAGGCCAACCCAAACAGATCAAATAACTCTTATCCTTCAGACTCTGGCTGGCATTCAGAAGATGAATGCGGCTATGCAAAAATAGCATAAGGACGAGATCACAGAGGTTTGCAATCAACTCGCCCTGATGGCAAATTCCCACCAACCTGGCACACTCCCTTCGCAACCTCTACTAAATCCGAATAACGTGCCCAACCAGAGGCGCGTTATGAACCCAAATCCGGGCCAAGCCCACATGATTTATCAAGCCCCTTCTGTTCCATCACCCAATGTGATGGAAGCTTCAACATCGTATGTGGGATTTCAGCAGCAACCACCTATTTTACCAACCCCGAATCAAAATCAGGCAGGACTAAATTCTGTAACAACCCGTAGTGGCAAAGCAACACAAGACCAACCTTATCCAAGCCACTTTCAGCCTAGTAGTAACCCAAGCCCTAGGATAGTTATCCAGGATACCCCAGTCCCAGATCAAGAACCTGGACCTATTCTAGAGGAACCATCCAAGGCTCCATTTCCTGAGGCCTTGACCAAGGGAAAGAAGACAAACAAACCCGTGGCTCCTGAGGAGGATCTAGTCAAGCTCTTTGAACAGGTCCATATAAACATCCCCTTGATGGATGCAATCTGGCACGTACCGGCTTACGCACAATTTCTGAAGGACGTGTGTACACCCAAGCGTAAACCGTGAACCAAAAGTGGGAGTTCGATCATACTGTCAGAGCAAGCTAGTCCTATAATTTTGAGCAAACTCCCACCTAAGGCAAAAGACCCAGGTACTCCCCTGATTTCCTGTACCATTGGTGATACCCAATTTGACAGAGCTCTATTAGATTTAGGAGCCTCCATAAACCTAATACCTACATCCCTCCTTGACCACCTTGAAGAATCTGAGCTTAAACCGATAGAGGTGACATTGCAATTGGTTGACCGATCTATTAAGTCACCGAAAGGAGTTCTTGAGGATGTCATCGTGAGGGTATGGGATTTCTATTTTTTAGTGGATTTTGTACTCTTAGATATGGATACTCTAGGAAACCCAAGGGATACACCAATTATACTAGGGAGACCCTTTCTAGCCACTGCTAGGGCCAATATAAATTATGAGGAGGGCCAAATTGAACTAAAATTTGGGAACCAAACACTAAAGATCGACATCTTTAAGGCCCAACAAGGGATTAATTGCGGTGTTATAGAACAGATATGTGATATCAAGGCTGTGGTTGATGAGTCGTATATTGAGGACAACCTAATTACTTCCGATCAACCACAAGAGGATAAAAACTCACAATCAGAGGAGTCTGAATCTAACTTAGATACACCCATAACTCCTTCCCTTGCTCCTGACACACACCTTGAACCGCCCGCTGCTGCTGATAACCCCATTCTAGAACTCAAGCCTCTTCCCGACCATCTAAAGTACATCTTCTTGGGTTCCAATCAAATGTTTCCTGTGATTATAAACTCCAGACTCACACCTGACCAGGAATCCCGTCTGATTACTGTCCTCCAGCAACATCGCAGAGCCATTGGATGGATTCTCGATGATTTGACTAGTATCAGCCCCTCTTACTACACACACCGTATCTACACCAAAGAGGGCACACGACCTTCTCGTGAAATGCAGAGACGTTTAAATCCTAATTTGCAGGAGGTCATGAAAAAGGAGATCATCAAGTGGTTAGATGTAGGGATCAGCTACCCGATCTCTGATAGTCAGTGGGTGAGTCCAATCCAGGTTGTACCTAAAAAGGCAGGACTTACTGTGATCATGACTGAAATCGGAGAAATCATATCGACCCGTGTGGCAAACTCATGGAGAGTCTACATTGATTACAGAAGACTCAATTCCTCCACGAAGAAGGATCATTTCCTACTACCATTCATTGATCAGATCCTCGAGAAACTAGCAGGAAATAGGTTCTTCTGCTTTTTGGATGGGTACTCCGGTTATAACCAGGTGCCACTCCATTCTGAGGACCATGAGAAGACCACTTTCAGCTGCCCCTTCGATACATACACATTCCAAAGGATGTCGTTCGGTCTTTGCAATGCACCCGCTACTTTTCAGCAGTGCATGCTTGCCATATTCTCAGATATGGTAGGTGATTATCTGGAAGTCTTCATGGATGACTTTTCAGTATTCAGAGAATCATTTGACGATTGTCTCCTGCACTTGGTCCAAATCCTCAGGCGATGCATTGACATGAATCTAGCTCTTTCCTGGGAAAAGAGCCATTTCATGGTGCCTGAAGGAATTGTCCTGGGACATCTCATATCAAAAAAAGGCATCCAAGTCGATCGAGCCAAGGTGAACTTGATTTCCAAACTCCCTATGCCTAGCTCAATCAAGGACATCTGATCTTTTCTGGGGCACATCAGTTTTTACCGTCGATGCATTCCTGATTTCTCAAAGATCGCTCACCCCCTGGCACTCTGCTTTCTAAGGATGTACCTTTCAAAATCTCCAAGGAATGCACTCAAGCATTTGAAATCCTCCGTGATCGAGTTACCCAGGCCCTGATCCTACAGTCCCCTGATTGGTCTCAACCCCTTGAGATCATGTGCGATGCATCTGATTTCGCTGTAGGAGTGGTACTTGGGTAGAAAATTGACGGGAAACCCGTGGTCATTTACTACGCTAGCAAGACACTTGACGAGGCTCAGCGTAACTACACAGTTACTGAGATAGAGCTACTAGCTGTAGTATTTTCCCTGGAAAAATTCAGATCTTATCTCCTCGGTTTCCACGTTATCATTTACTCGGATCACACAGTTGTGAGGTATCTCCTTGCAAAGAAGGACATGAAACCTTGATTAATCCACTGGATTTTGCTATTGCAAGAGTTTGACCTCGAGATTTGCGACAAAGCGGGAAAACAGAATGTGGTAGCTGATCACTTGTCCCGCCTTCCTTCTGAGATCATCGACCCTTCCGAACCCATCACATAACATTTTCCTGATGAGCACCTCCTAACTATCAATACAAGGCTTCCGTGGTTTGCTGATATAGTAAACTACCTGGCATCACATCAGATCCCATCCGATTGGCCGAAGGCAAGAAGGACAAATTGCTTTCCGATGCCAAGTACTACTTCTAGGAAGACCCATATCTTTTCTGCATCGGTGCTGATCAGATCATTTGACGATGTGTCGCGGATGCGAAAATTCAAGACATATTGTCCTTCTGCCATGACCAGGCATGCGATGGACATTTTTTAGGTCATAAAACCGCAGCAAAAGTCCTCCAGTGCGGCTTCTATTGGCCCACGATTTTCAAAGATGCATACAATCACTGTAGGGCATGCACTCATTGCCAAACCTTAGGCAACATGAGGCATCGTGATATGATGCCCTTACAACCGATTCTTGTATGCAAAATCTTCGACATATGGGGGATTGATTTTATGGGACCCTTCCTTGTTTCAGATAGCTTCGAGTACATTTTACTCACTGTTGACTACGTGTCCACATGGATCGAAGTCGTTCTGACCCGAACCAATGATCATAAGGTGGTTAGCAAATTCATTCACCAGAACATCTTTTCACAGTTCAGGATTCCACGTGCTGTAATCTCTGATGGAGGAACCCATTTCACTAACGCTCAGTTCAGGTCACTGATGACCAAATACGGGGTGTCGCACCGAATCTCTACTCCTTACCACCCCCAAACTAATGGTCAAGATGAGCTATCAAATTCGGAGATCAAGAAAATACTCCAGGTTACTGTTTGACTTGATAGGAAGGACTGGTCATCTTAACTTCTAGAAGCTTTGTGTGCTTATAGGATCGCCCACAAAACCCAATTAGGTATGTCTCCCTTCATATTGGTGTACGAGAAGGCATGTCACCTCCCTGTAGAATTGGAGCACAAAGCCTATTGGGCAGTACAGAACTGCAACCTAGATCTTTCCAAGGCAACAACCCACAGAAAGCTTCAAATGAGCAAGATCGATGAATTACGCCACGATGCGAATAAGAACTCGCAAATTTATAAAGAGCTCATTAAGGCCTGCCACAACAAGCACATATCTAGAAAGATCTTTCATCCTAATCAAAAAGTCCTACACTTTGATGCCAAGCTTAAACTGTTCCCAGGAAAACTACGATCAAGATGGATCAGACCTTACCTCGTTTGACGAATCTTTGGAAATGGAACCATTTAGCTCAGTCCACTCAGCCACGATTCAGAACCTTTCATCGTGAACAGTCAGACTCTCAAATCGTTCATTAACTTGACTGATACAAATTTGGCTGAGATATCCTTTACCCTCCATTCTCCCTGAGCTCATTGCACCTAACCGATGGCGTAAAACTCACCTCTTAACGGGAGGCAACCCGTCATTCTTGAAAAGCTCGAAACCTTTCTGGACATTCATACACTGAATTCATATTGCACTTTAAGGTTCATCCATTAGAACAGCCGACTCCACCTTAGGTACCCATACCTGAGTTTTGAAATCGTTCTCAATAGTCACCTCGACCCATTCGCCCACCCAAAACCTATTCTAATGAATGCTCTAAGCTGAACTTGAACCCACTTAATTTACAATGAGGACATTGCAAATCATAGGCATGGGGGGGTATGAAAGTGCAAAATGCCATGAAAACTCATCTCACAAGAAAATGTTTCAATAAAAAAATCACATATCACAAAAACACCAAAAAAAAAAGAAAAAATTCTGAGGGGAGAGAAAATTTTGAGGCCATACAAATCATGAGGAGAGAAAGGGGAAAAATGAAAAATGTCAAGAAAGGAGCACAAAATGAAAAAAAAAGAGAGATAGTCATTAGTAAGAAATTAAGGGATTAACTAAGTTTTAGACCATATCAAGAAAAAAAGAAAATGAAAAGAAAAAAGTGCTAATGAGACACAAAAGAGACTAGTAGGAACGCTGATCTTAGGCCTCTTGGGCTAGACTCCTAGGCTTAAAAATTCAAGTATCCACTAAGATCTGGATAGTCCTCAAGAGGTTGGGGAAAATGCGAAGCTTGAGTATTAGGTCTAAGGCTTAGGGAGTATTCGGTCTCTTTAACTAACTTCTGGTTTGCGGGACTCGGTAACCTAAGCACCCCAATCCACACATAGTCTGGTTCAGTGTGCATAATTATCAAAATCACGTAAAAGCGTTTAAGTGTTATGAAAAATTCACCTAGATTAGGAGTGGCCGATCAACACAAGTTGATTTGGACGAGTTCCCAACAAGGAGAGGTGGGAAATTTCCCTCGAATATGTGTAATAACATATCGTCTCCTAGGTGCTTGTCTCCTAGGATATTTACATATCTTACTAGGGGCACGTAAGCACCCTATGCTGGTTTAGATGCCATGGTGGCATTATCACGAAATGTCGATTGCTAGGGTCTGGATTTAGCTACAGAACACATGGGTGGGATTATCTTGAAATCTTGAAAGGCAGGGTTCTTTGGGTTTCCATGGGCGATGCTATCACGAAGCATCGATTGCCAGGGACCCTTCAAGGATTGATGATGGGGATGAGGAATCTGATACAGACCGTGTTGAGAAGTGTTGAAGCTACGAGTTACTACGTTATCGTATTTGGTTTTGAAAACCTGTCATTGTAGTTTGAAAGCGAAGAACTCATGTTCAACAAATAAAATTTATACCGGAATAGAAATCTTGGGTCGAACTCAGGAAGGTTATGTCGATCTAAATTCACAATTATATTTTTTTCATGTTTTTGTTGGAAAGCAAAGTAATTACAATGAAGCACTATAAACAATCAGAATAAGAGAGAGAGAGAAGAAACATTCACTTAATACTTCAAAATGTTTATACAATTAAGCAAGCGAGAAATTACATTAGAAAGCAGGAAAATTATATTCTAGAAAGCAGGAAAAAGGAATGGGAGAGAGAATTATCCTCCTCGACGATCGCTTGGAGGACGAGTCGGACAAGACGACACCTGGAAGACAAAGAACGAAGCAGGAAGAAGGAGGTCGAGGCAGCAAGAACGAGAATGGGGCAACACATCATCGTCGTTGCGAGATTCGCTTCTGAAATGGGGGCGAAAATTTGACTTTATCTCTTGAGGAGCATCCCGTGTGTGGGACAAGCTTCTCTTGAGCTTTGGAGAGGGAGAGAAGAGGAAGGGATGAGAATTTCATATGGAGGGGGTCTCCTTTTATAGTTGCAAGGAGTGAGGGCAATTTGGTCATTACATGTTGAACATCATTAATTCAGGACCTTTAGTGATGGATAAATGCGTCACTAAAGGCCTAAACGTGGCTGAAGTGGGCGGCTCAACGCATGTCCACGATCTCCCAATCTCGGTCGTTCGATCGTGAGATTGAACGGCTGAGAGTGCATCCTCACCCACCTCATCGCGTGCGATGGCGTGTTTCCTCGCTACGTCAGATGGAGCGTCCAGCCGATTGGGCGCGCACGGCCACCCGATCTCCATCGTGCGGGCGATAGCATCCTCTCATCCACGCCAATTGAAGTGCCTCGCAGTTTCGAACCTGCGTCTTCATGTGGCCTAGTGCTTTATCCACTGCGCTGCGTACGTGGATTGACGAGCGGAGCATTCGCGTGGCGCGAGTTTGGATAGTTGGATCGAGATCCAATGGTCAAGGCTGCTTCCTCTTTAGCTTCTGATGATGAAGGCACCAGTCCGAGATCCAATCTCAGCCGTTGGATCTTGATCCAATGGCGGATAGGTGTTGGCACTAAGGGCTTCAATGGTTGTGTGTGGCCTGTTGGGCGGCCGAGATGGCACCACATGGCGCCATCTTGGCCATCCATCTTCTGGACGATGTAGATGGTGCCACAGGTATCGGATTGAGTCAATTTTCACTCCGTTAGGCTGCGATCATTGATCCAAATCCATCCGTGTGGATGGATTTGTCGTTTGAAGTGTAGATTACCACCATCTTGGCCCTTGATCTTCTAGGGTTCCTCGATCTCTATCTGATGCTTTGGATATCCAATTAGGGCGATCTTGGAGTCGTTGAACTCCAATCGTCACCATGATCAGATCTGTACAGTTGGATCTTCGATTTGAGGCCCTGATAAAAAGTCGCCCTATCCCTGACCATAAAAGGAGACAATTAACCTCCATTTTATTCAAACTAATCTAAATGCAAGATGATGCATGCTATACAATATTTATAGTATGTAATGCAATTCTATGCTTAAGAACATGCATAAATAGACATTTTATGTAATATAAACATCACACCCCCATGCCTATCTTTTGCTAGTCCCTAGCAAAAACTACATGCTATTTATAAAAGAATTAAGTTGAATTATTTGAGCATAACTTATTTTCAACATTAAGAAAATTTTTACTTAGGATCTGAACTTTCAAAGACACAACAGTACTAGAGTATTTGCGAAAATGCAGACCGCCTCAAGCCCTCGCCTTATTCAAAGAAAATTTTCTTTTTCTCTTTTTCTTCTTTTCTTTTGTTTTTTTGAATTTTTGGGTTTAGGGCTAACGAGTGGCTTTCTACTGCCATTTAACTCACCCAAAACTTGATGAAAACCTGAAGTTCTAAGCATCTTATTGTGAATGTGATAGACTCGTTGATCGGCAATTAGAACGGACTTCGGGTTTCTACGCCTCTAAGTGACCTTAAAAAGAGAGTTCTGCCTAAAGGTGTATCTTTACAACCAGTAGCTTTCTCCCTACTTTTATTTTTATGGGGTCAACACAAGGGTGAATCCAGTGTATATCTCCCTAGTTTATTCTACTTCTCTGCTTCTTCCTAAGTATTTTGGGAATTTTTAGTGCATTTCTTGAGCTGGGTTCTGGACAACCGGTCGATGAGTTGTTACCACCGACAACTTGCCAGCCATTCCCGTGCGGCGAAGTGTAGCTTATTTCTTTTGTTTTCTTTTTCTTTTCTCCTTTTCTTTTTCTTTTTGTTTTTCTTTTTAGGTGGCTTCCCTGGTCTAAGATTTATCTAAAGGCAACAAGAAGAGAATGGTTTAGTGACTGGGCTCTAGACAACCTACCTATGGGCTATTACCCATGGTAAAATCACCCTGGAAAGTTCATTAGCTACCCAATTTCCGATAAAATCATCGATCAACAAGTCAATGAAAAGAAAGTGTGTAGATGCTTTAGACTTAAGGTTCCCTTAAATCAGAGGGTGGGTTGATAAGTCTTGTACTTATCACCCAAACTTATTTAATCAAATTACAATAGAATTAAGATGGCGGGGACTCGAGAAACAAATCCACAATTTAGTGGATACACGGGCCTATTAAGTCCAAAAGACCTGAAGGGTCTTTGTGTTCAGATCCTAATCTAATATTTCCTAAGATTGAAAAGTCCTAATGTCCAAGTATTCCTTCCTAATTCAATTTTTTTTATGTATATATAAGAAAAGAACTACAATTTACAAGAATTTCACAAAGTTGACAAAATGATTCAAAAATGAATCCACCCTCCATGCCTAGCTGATGCAATGTCCACATTGAGAAAAAGAAACATGAAAGAAAGGGTAGAGTATGAAAAATATCACCTGAATATGAAGCTCGGGTCAGCTTTGTGTCATATGTACAACTGCTGAGTTTAATGCCGTCAGCTAGGCGAAGTCCAACCAAAGAAGCCACAATATGGCTAGCACAACTATATCTGAGATGGGTTTTGGAAGAGTACGGTCAATAACAGGCTTTAGACATTGATCATTGACTTTAAATGTGTTACCCGTCTTTGGGTTAGAGATCTGAATGGCTCCATTTGGAAAAATCTGATCGATAATGAACGGGCCATTCCATTTAGATCTAAATTTGCCGGGAAAGAGCTTAAGTCGAGAATCGAATAACCAGACCTTCTGATTTGCATCAAAGCTCTTGCGAGAAATCAATTAATCATATAAAGCTTTGGTCTGAGCCTTGTAGATCTTGGCATTTTCATATGCATCATTTCTAACCTCTTTCAACTCAGATAGTTGGAGTTTCGTTATCTTCCTAGCTAAACTCAGATCTAAATTGCATTGCTTGATTGCCCAAAATGTCCTATGTTCAATCTCTACAGGTAAATGACATGCCTTTCCATACACCAAATGAAACGGAGACATGCCGATGGGCATTTTATATGCCGTACGGTAGGCCTAAAGAGCATCCTCAAGCTTTTGAGTCCAGTCCTTGCGATCAGGTCTAACCGTTTTCTGCAAATATTCTTGATCTCCCGATTGGAGATCTCGGCCTGTCCATTGGTCTAGGGATGGTAAGGTGTGGAGATTCGGTGATTAACCCTGTATTTAGCCAACAAATTACAAAACTAGGCATTAGTAAAATGAGTGCCACCATCACTGATGATGGCCCTCGGAATCCCGAACTTGCTGAAGATGTTTTTCTTGACAAAATCGATGACCACCTTGTGGTCATTGGTTCAGGTGGGAATCACCTCAATCCATTTGGACACATAATCAACAGCGACAAGAATGTACTGATGTCCAAATGAAGGGAGAAAGGGTCCCATGAAATCGATGCCCCAAACATCAAAGATTTTCACATGAAGACTTGGGTTTAGGGGCATCATATCTCTCTTAGCTATGCACCCGAGTGCCTGACATTGGGAACACGACCTTGAGAAATCCTAGGCATCTTTGAATAAAGACAGCCAATAGAAGCCAGATTGCAAAATCTTTGCAGCCATCTTTTTCCTGGAGAAATGTCCACCACACGCAGATGCATGGCAGAACTCAAGTATACTGTTGAATACATCAGCGAATAATCTGATTAGAGCTGATGCGCTACAGTTCAGGGTCCTCCCAAAAGTAGTATTTAGCCTCAGATTTGAGTCTATCCTATTGTTGCTTGGTACAATCCTGGGGGATTTGACCAACGGCCAAATAATTAATAATGTCAACAAACCATGGGGTTTGGACACTTGAAACTGTAAGAATGGTTTCGTCCGGAAAAGTATTAACAGTCGGGATGTCTGGACGAGAAGAATCACTTAGAAGTCTTGACAAATGATCCACCACCACATTTTGTACCCTGGTTTTATCCTTGATTTCAAGATCAAATTCTTGAAGCAGAAGAATCTAATGAATAAGCCGAGGTTTGGCATTCTTTTTGGCCAAGAGATGTCTCAAGGCCGAGTGGTCGGTGTAAATGATGACATGAGACCCTAAGAGATAAGCCCTGAATTTTTCCAAAGCAAATACTACGACTAGTAATTCCTTTTCAGTAACAGTGTAATTCCTCTAGGCTTCATCTAGAGTTTTACTAGCGTAGTAGATGACAGAAGGCTTCCTGTCCACTTTCTGACCCAAAACAGTCCCGACCACGTAATCAGAAGCGTCGGTCATGATCTCAAAAAGGGCTGTCCAAACCGGTGGTTGCAACATTGGAGCACAAGTGACTGCCATTTTTAGGAAATCAAATGCCTTACGACGTGATTCGTTGAAAACAAACAGCGTTTCTTTGGCGAGAAGATTGCTCAGAGGACGAGCAACCTTCGAGAAATCCTTGATGAATCTTCTGTAGAATCCCACATGACCAAGAAATGATTGAATTTGTTTAACAGATGTGGGAGGAGGAAGTTTAGCTATAGCATCAACCTTAGCTTCGTCCACTTCAATTCCCCGTTCAGAGATTACATGACCCAAGACGATGCCTTCTTGTGTCATGAAATGACTCTTTCCCAGCTAAGGACTAATCGTGTTTTGATGCATCGTTCAAGAATCATTTCAAGATTAGCCAGACAAGAGTCAAACGATTCTCCAAAAATAGAGAAATCATCCATGAAGACTGCCATAAACTCTCCCACCATATCAGAGAATATGGCTAACATACACCTTTGAAAAGTCGCAGGTACATTGCATAAACCAAAAGGCATCCTACGGAAAGCAAAGGTTCCGTAGGGACAGGTGAAAGTAGTTTTTTCCTAATCCTCGGGATGAATAGGAACTTAGTTGTATCCCGAGTAGCCATCAAGAAAATAGAAGTACTTCTGCTCGGCTAGTCTTTCTAAGATTTGATCAATGAAAGGCAGAGGGAAATGATCCTTTTTCGTAGCCATGTTCAGCTTCCTGTAATTGATACAAACCCTCCAAGAGGAAGCTGAACAAGTTGTGACAGATTCTCCTCTCTTGTTAGTCACCACGGTAATCTCGGCTTTCTTAGGAACAATCTACACGGGACTTACCCAGGGACTATCAGAGATCAGATAAATAATTCCTGCATTAAGCCACTTAATGATTTCGTTTTTGACCACTTCTCGCATATTTGGATTTAATCTCCTCTACATCTGGCGAGAAGGGCAGGATCCATCTTCTAAGAATATTCTATGATTGTAGTAAGATGGCTCGATCCCTCTAAGGTCATGAATGGTCCAACCAATTGCCTCCTTGTGTTCCTTCAGGACCTTGATCAATTTAATCTCTTGCTCCTTTGTTAATTTAGCACTGATAATAACAGGGAGAGTCTTCTGTGGTCCTAAAAATTGATATTTCAAATTCTCAGGCAATGGTTTCAGTTCAAGCTGGGGTGGACTGATGATTGAAGGTAAGGAAGATGCTGATGACTCATCAAGAGGAAGAGGTTGAGAGTGAACAAAATCAATAACCTCTTCAGAAGATGGCAGGTCTACCATAGAGGGTTGCGGGTCCAATTCATCATCAAAGGAGGAACCTTCAATTGAAAAAACCATCAAACAAGTTTCAATGTTCACATTATCCTCCTCAAGTTCTTCAATAAATCCACAATCCTCAAATTTGTTAATTGCCTTAAAAATATCCAATTTCATTCGTTGATCCCCAAAGGTGATTTCTATGCTACCTCTTTCACAGTTAATGTTGGCCTTAGCGGTAGCCAGGAACGGATGCCCCAGAATGATAGACGTGTTCCTCAGATTTTTCGGTACATCCATGTCAAGGACAAAGAAATATACAGGAAAATAGAAATCCTTGACCTTAACTATAACATCTTCAATAACGCCTCATGGATTTGTGACCGAATGGTCCGCTAACTGCAGCATTACTGAAGTCGGCCGAAGTTCACATAATCCAAACTTCTCGTAAAGAGAAGTCGGAATTAGGTTGATGGATGCACCCAGATCCAGAAGTGCTCTATCAAAAGTGTAATATCTGATGACACAAGAAATCAACGAAGCACCTGGATCTTTCTTTTTTTGAGGGAGGTGGTGCAAGATAACAAAACTAGCCTGCTCGGAGAGTACCACCTTCCTCGGAACAGATTCTCTCGACTTACGCTTTTGTGTACATAAATCCTTTAAAAATCTCATGTAAGCCAGTATATGCTTAATAGCATCGAAGAGCGAGATATTGATTTCAACATTCTTAAAAATATTCAGAAGCTCCTCATTGCTATCAATAGACTTCTTCTTCTTTGATTTGATTAAGGCTTCAGGAAAAGGAACATGAGTCAGATCTTTGGAATCAGGTTCCTGAGCCTTGATTTCTTCTCCAAAATTCTCCTCCCTCTCCTTAAGTTCTTCAGGATTCAGTAAATCAGAACAATGTGGTTGTGGATCCTGAGTTTGTTTACCACTCCTCAAGGTAACAGAATTTGTAGATGCATAAGAGTTTGGATCTTGGGGAGGGTTAGGAAAGATTGGAGGAGCATGATTAGCCATGAATTGTTGATGTGCAGAAGAAGAAGAAGAGGAAGGACCCTACTCAACCACCTGAGCCTGTGCGTGTGGGTCCCTCTGATTTCCGTACCCATGGGGGTTACCCGAATTCAGAATATTTCGTGGGTTGGGTACGAGTTGGGATGGTAGAGATCTGGGTTTACAAGAGTTAGCTATGAACCCAGTTTGCAAGTTGTCTACCGAGGTTTTCATTTGCTGCATGAGCAGGAGCATGGATCTTTGCATCTCTACAATTTGCCGGTTCAAATCAGCCTGCCCTACGGGTTGATAGGCATTCCAAGCTAGCTAATTGACCTGATTTGGGGACAACTGAGTATACACATGACCCTAACCCATTGGTCGTTGCGGAGCATAGTTGCTGGGTCAGAATTGGGTCTGTTGCCCTGGGTTTTTCCAGGAGAAGTTAGGGTGATTTCTCCATCCCAAATTATAAGCATTAGAGTAGGAGTTGGATCTAACATTCTCCTGTACAGCACAGACATCCTCATAGGGTAAGGATGTAGTGAAAGAAAGGGATGAATCAGAAAAGCTAGGATCAAAGGCCCCAGTTTGGAACACGTGGGGTTCCGAATAATGCTGACTCACAGGATGAGTTGCATCGAGTTGATTCACGAACTCCTGTCCAGAAGGAGCTCACGACGAATTGAATCCCAAATTCTAGGATTGAGTGGATCTAGAGTTCATAGAATTTCCAGCCATCCACTCTTCCATTCTCTTAGCAACCAAGTCCACCTTATCAATTTTGTTACAAATCAATTCCATATCAAATGAATGAGAGTCATGGACTTCATTGACATTTGATCTGGGCTGTTGGGACTGGTTAAAAGTATCCATTCTCATTCATTTCATCAAACAAATCGTGTGCACTATTTGCATCTTTGTTGAGGAAATTGCCTTCACAAGAAGCGTCCACGTGATTTCTGAGTTGCTCAGTCAACCCGTGGTAGAAGATTTGCACGAGCTGCCATTTCGGCACCTCGTGGTGTGGACACCTTCACAATAGGTCCTGGAATCACTCCCAGGCCACATGAAACAGCTCCCCTGGTCATTGGGTAAAGGTAGTGATTGCCCATCTCAAAGCATTGGTACGTCCGACAGGGAAGAATTTCTTCAGAAAGGTCGATTTCAACTCATTCCAAGTTGCAATTGGTCTTCCTATAGTCTTGTACCAATGAACAACTTTATCCCTGAGAGAGTGGGGGAAGAGCCTCATGATCATTTGCTCCTCATTCACATTTCGTGCCTTGGTGGTCTAGACCAAAGTGGTCAAGTCCTCCAAGTGCTGAAACGGGTCTTCGGAGCCAAGCCCATGGTAATATTTGATCAGGCTTAACACCTGGGGCTTGATTTCTATGTCTCTGGCTGGAATCTGGACGTCAGGACGTTCCCTATAATTTGAAGGATCATAAAAATCCTTCAAGAGCTAACTACTCTGCATTCTCTGCATTTGTTCCAGCTGCCTTCGAAATTCCTCCTGTGGATCCCGAGGTAGAGGAGGTTGTTGATTGGCCATGGGATCAATTTGACCAAAATCCAATTTACACCTCCTAGAATACTCTAGTGGTCATTCCAATCAGGGATTCAATGATTGTCTTCCCAGCATAAACTAGGAAAAGGTCGGAAGGACTGGGGATAAGGACCCTGCAGCACAACAAAATAAGCTTGTCCTTAAGTGGGGTAGCCTAAGGATTTACAGACTCCGACAACTTGCCTTAAGATTATAAATGATTTACTCTACTTGTGTCTGCTCAATCCAACCAATTAGAATGAGGGACTGGGGAGAAGGTTCTTCTTTCGGCTTTGCGCCTCCAGTTCCTAGTGTACCCCCCAGCCGCGGTTGTTTGACGCTACTCCCCTAGCTAGACATCAGACTAATCAGTACAAGTAGGTTAATCATAAACAATCTCAGACTAGGTCCCGAAGAGCGAATCAGTCCTTAAGGCCAACGTCTACTCGATTTTATTAAGGCTTGGGATTGTAGTGCTTATGGAATGTGATGGGCCCTTAAAATGGGTTGTGCCCTTAATGATTGATTGAGTATTGTGTAAGTGCGTGCACATCCAGGGTTTTCAAGCAAGATGATTTATGATGTGTATATTTTAATGTTCAAATCTTGCTTAAGTAGCTTTTAGGGTTTAAAATTAGGTTGACTTCAATCAAGTTTGAAGCAAACCAGGTTTTCAAGCATGGGTGAAGATTGCTTTCCTTTAAAACTAGAAGTAAAGTGGAGTGCCTGGTACGAACCTAGATTGAAAACCCTAAGAAGAAGCTACTTGATGAGTTGATTTTAGGTTGAGTGGTGAAGCCCAAACAACTGGCCACAACTGCACCACTAGGTTAGGCACACAGAAATGGTTAACCTAGAATGATTTCTACTCTTTTATGTGTTGCTTTATGTGTACCGGTTCCACAGATCAGAACCCTATTGAGTAGAAGCAAATCAGGTAGGTTAAATGCCTTGAATGTGGGTGTATGTTGTGTGTCTTGTTGAAAATTACCCCACCAAATTATCTTTTTGTTTTTTTTTATAAGCAAGGGTGGAATGAGTGTGAGTGAAAATCCAAACAACCAAACTAATCCTAGGATTTTTGCAAACACCTAGGTTAATTAGGATTTGAATTTAATGTGACAAATGAAATCTATGGAGGGGGAAGAATGGGGAGCACTTACAGTTGTCATCAGCTGCACTTTACTCTGGTCTACCACTTGACGATTCCCTGATGGAGGTCTCTACAAAACAATAGACACAAGTGGAAGCAAGTTAGAAGACAATAAAGTATGTGAAATGCAAAAAGAAAATCGAAAATCATTGCCTCCTCGGCAATGGCGCCAAAATGTTGAAGCTACGAGTTACTACGCAATCGTATTTGCTTTTGAAAACTTGTCGTTGTAGTTTGAAAGCAAAGAACTCATGTTCAACAAATAAAACTTATATCGGTATAGAAATCCCGGATCGAACTCAGGGAGGCTACGTCGATCTAAATTCGCAATTATACTTTTTTCGTGTTTTTGTTGGAAAGAGGAGTAATTACAATGAAGCACTATAAAAAATCAGAATAAGACAGAGAGAGAAAGAGAAAACATTCACTTAATACTTCAAAATGTTTATACAATCAAGAAAGCAAGAAATTACACTAGAAAGCAAGAAAATTCTATTGTAGAAAGTAGGAAAAAGGAATGGGAGAGAGAAGTTATCCTCCTCGACGATCGCTTGGAGGACGAGCCGGACGGGACAACGCTTGGAAGATGAAGAACGAAGCAGGAAGAAGGAGGTCGAGGCAGGAAGAATGAGCACAGGGCAGCACGTCGTCGTCGTCGTGGGATCCACTTCCAAAATGGGGGCGAAAATTTGACTTTATCTCTTGAGGAGCATCCCGGGTGTGGGACAAACTTCTCTTGAGCTTTGGAGAGGGAGAGAAGAGAAGGAAGGGATGAGAATTTCATATGGAGGGAGTCTCGTTTTATAGTTGCAAGGAGTGAGGGCAATTTGGTCATTACATGTTGAAAATCATTAATTCAGTTCCTTTAGTGATGGATAAATCCGTCACTAAAGGCCTGAACGTGATCGTAGTGGGTAGCTCGCGCGTGCCCGCTCACCTCCCCGCGTCTCAACACGCATCCACAATCTCCCAATCTCGGCCGTTCGATCTTGATATCGAGCAGCTGAGAGCGCATCCTCGCCTGCCTCATCCACGTGCCTCATCGCGTGCGATGGCACATTTCCTCACCACGTCAGATGGAGCGTCTAGCTGATTGGGTGTGTACGGCCGCTCGATCTCCATCGTGTGGTCGATAGTGTCCGCTCATCTCCTCCAATTGAAGTGCCTCGCGGTTTCGAACCTGCGTCTCGAGGTGGCCTAGCACTTTATCCACTACGCTGCACGTGTGGATTGGCGAGCGGAGCGTTTGCACGACGTGAGATTTGGACCGTTGGATGGAGATCCAACGATCAAGATTGCTTCCTCTTTAGCTTCTAATGATGAAGGCGCCGGTCCGAGATCCAATCTCAACCGTTGGATCTTTATCCAACGGCAAGGAGGTGTTGGCGCTAAGGGCTTCAGCGGTTGTGTGTGGTCGGTTGGGCGCCAAGATGGCACCACATGGCTCCATCTTGGCCGTCCATCTTCTAGGTGATGTAGATGGTGCCACGGGTATCGTATTGAGTCGATTTTCGCACCATTAGGCTACGATAGTTGATACGGATTTTATGTCGTTTGTAAAATACGTCGTTGTAACGTGCAAAATCGATCAACTCTTAAATTTATAAACCTAGATAGTGGGTATCTAGGGTCATCCAAGGAGGCAAGTTTGCAAAAATTAAATCTCTTGCTTTGAAAATAAATCTCAACTTTCTTTTTGGTCTTTTTGAATATATAGTTTTTATGATTTTTGAAATAAAGGCAACATGCAGGTTTTTGTTGAAAGCTATAAAACAACTAATACCTAATTCAAGAAACCTACCCTAAGGTGATAGGTAGATCCTCTCCCTAAGCTCACCCTAGGCACGTGGAGGCCTAGAATAATTAGGGAGAGGGAGTGAAATAATTGCTAGGCAAAATTTGTAATAAGCTATGCAACAGAAATTGAAAGAAGGCAATTTGAATTAAATCAAAATTATGCACACAAAACCTATAGAGGAATGCTTCTACTCTACTTGAAAATACAAGAAAAATGAACACAAATCCTCTAGATAGATGGTGAAGAAGAGGGCTTCTTGCTCCAAGCTTGGTAGCTCCCGAGCTTGAAAAGAGTCCTCCAACTCCTTCCTTGCTATGCTCCTCTAAGATGATGTCCTCCAAGGTGGTAGCTACCACCTTTAATTCTCTTCCTCCAAGGGTGGACGTCCACCCTAGGTTCTTCTCCTTTGCCTGGCCATCCTCCATGAAGTGGAAAGCTCCTCCTCCTTGGCGTGGCACAAGTTGAAGAAAGTGGGGAGAAGAAGTCATGAAAGGGGCTGGTGATGTGCCCCCTTAATCTTCTTCTCTACTCCTTCTTGGCCATAGGTGTAAGTGGGTATAGGTAGAATAATACACTAATGGAGGATGCTCTAAAATGGTGGTAGGTGGTGGGTTTATATAGAGTAGGAAGGGGGCTAAGGTGACTCTTGAAATGGAGGGCTAAGATGGGAAGATGGAGGTGCTTGGGGATCTTGTGGCTAAGGGCAATTGGCGCCAACCCAAGGGACACCTAGGGGGTGGTTATGGGTGGTGGCACCCCTTGAAGTTGGTGCCAAATGGCTTCTAGAAGGGGGGCTCAGGTGGCGCCAAGTAGGGTTCTAGAAGGAGGGGTAGGTGGGTGGCTAGGACGGGTTGTAGGGTTAGGTGTATGGTGGATGTGGGGGTGGATGTTGACGCCAAAAAGGGGGGTAGTTAGGGTTAGGTTTTGGCCCCAAAATTGGTGCCTTTTGGTGGTGATGATGGGGTGAAGAGGTGGCTAAGAGGTGGCGCCAACTTGGAGTAGGATAGCTAGCTTAGGTAAGGTTTAAGTTGGTGGAGCTAGCTAGGGTTGAGTTGAAGGTGGTGGATGGCCAAGGAGTTGGTTGCTAGCTAAGCTAAGCTAAGCTAGCTATGGAGTAGAGGAGGAGGCATTGGAGCTAGGGTTTGAAGAGAGGAGCTAAGTAGGCGAAGTTTGGAGTCGAACTGGAGCTGGCAACTGCTGAAGAGGTTGGCATGGAGCTACTCTAGCTAGCTTAGCTTGCTAGTTCTTTTCTAGCTGCTAAGCCAAGCTAAAGTGAGCTGGCTTCTACCATAATGAGCTGAGGTGAGCTGGGTCTGGTGCTCCCGAGGAGGATCAAGCTGGTTGAGGCAGCTAAGGTAGCTTAGCTCAACTAAGTTGAGCTAAGCTGAGTCCCCGGGAGAAGGACTTGAGCTTCCTGAGCTGGAATGAAGTTATCTTCAGCTAGCTGGAGTTGCGTGGAGCTGGATGTAGCTGGATCTGAGCTGGGGTGAACTCCAGTCAACTCAGTTGAGCTAGCTAGAGCTCCCTGTGGACTAGTGGGAGCTAAAATGAGCTAGACTCAACTAGGATGAGCTGGATATGAGTTGACTTGAGCTAGGGTGAGCTAAGATGAACTCTCTTGAGGTACCATTCAGCTGAGATTAGCTGAATGGAGCTGGGATGAGCTAACCCTAGTTCAAGTGAGCTAGATTCTAGCTGTGGTGAGCTGGACCAAGCTGAGTTCTAGCTAGTCTGAGCTCCTTCTTCACCATTTGCCTTCTTGAGTGCTAGGGTTTTTGGGATCTGTATATCTGTTCATCCCTAACACTCACAAAAACATATTAAAAACATAATAAAAAATGCAATGCGTGCCTAACCTAATTTATGCCTAAATGCAGCCTAAAAACCCATTTGTGGAGCAAAACTCTAAGAACTAAATTTGTTTTAATGCATAAGAATGATGATAAACTGGCGTTTATCAATAGTCGATCCGAATCCATCCGTGTGGTTGGATTTGTCGTCTGAAGTGTGGATTACCACCATCTTGGCCCTTGATCTTCTAGGGTTCCTCGATCTCTCTCTGATGCTACGGATATCCAATTAGGGCAATCTTGGAGTCGTTGAACTCCAATTGTCACCTTGATCAGATCAGTACAGTTGGATCTTCGATCCGAGGCCTTGATAAAAATTGCCATATCCCTGACCATAAAAGGAGATAATTAACCTCCATTTTATTCAGACTAATCTAAATACAAGATGATGCATGCTATGCAATATTTATAGTATGTAATGCAATTCTATGCTTAAGAACATGCATAAATAGACATTTTATGTAATATAAACATGTTTACATCAAGAAGCCAATCCGAAGCTAGAAATAAAAGGAAAAGAGAGAGAAAACTCTCCAAACAAAGAAAATCCTCTGCCTCGCTCCTACAAAATATGCACTGCAAACTGAATCGAGGCTAAAATATGTTACAAGCACAGGTGCTTTAATCACGGAGGCCAATGAACCTTAGGATAGTTCCTACGGGCCTTAAACACCTTCACGGAGGACTGAAGCTAGAGCTGGTCAGGTTTGGATCTTGGTTGGTACTTGAGTACCTCTAAGCCTATTATCGGCATTCTAACCTAATCAAAAAGAAAAAAGGCACTCATCATAATTTCTGAACTTCAAGGAATTCATGGTCTAAAACGGGAGTTAAAACCTTAAAATTTTGCTAAGGGACTAGCAAAAGCTAGTCATGGGGGTATGATGGGAATACCATCATGAGCCCTAACTAGCTCATTTTGTCCCAGAAAAGAGAACAAAAGCTCCTACATAACCAACTGGAGGTCTTAACTCAATGAATAACCATTCTGAGAGAAAAGTAAGAAACAAGGGGTAAAACTACAAGCTTACCATTGCAGTACAACAACGGGTTTTCTCATGGGCTAAACATAAGTCAAATGATCTTAATAAGATAAAAAGTGGGTTGGTTCAAACAGAAAAGGGTTCATGTGAATTCTAGGAACTAAATGACTTCTTATAACCCTAAAACAGATCCACTTGATTTAACAAGGTTCTGGTCAGGATAAAATTCAACTAAACCCTCTAAAAATTTTGGAAAAATATTCTCTAAGGTTTATAACCTTCAATTTGGCCCTTAGAACCTATTTTGACCTAAATTGGGGTCTCAGACAAATATTTACCCTAAATTGGATTTTTAAATAAATTGACCAGCCAAACGTGGTCAAACCCAAAATCCAACTTCACCATTGGATTCCTTAGGTCCAACTTAGGTTTTTACCAAAATTTAAACCTAAAGGGAATTCATTTTGACCAACTTTACAAGTAGGTCTAGCCCAATTACATTTCTACCCCTACCTTTTAAAAACCTTTGCAGAAACCCCTTACCTTTGTCTTCATTCTTTGCAATTAGGTCCCTTCGCCATTATAACGGAGGGAATCCTACTCCAATGAGAACTCGAGGGCAAGATCTCTCTAATTTCTCAAAGAATCCCCTTCAAAATTAAAAGGGAGATTCTCTGAGAAATCTCCTCCAGTTTGAACACAATCCCAGGTTCTATTTGGTACCCAATCTCTCATGCGAATGCATGAGAGATTCGGGTCTCCTTCAACCTTCCATCTCCGGCGAGCTTGCCATGCTTGGAAGCTTGGCTTCCAAGCACAAATCCTTCCTCCAGGGCCTACAAAAGCTTACCCAAATCCCTCCACATCTTTCACGCTTGAAATTGGCCAGAGAATCCCTCTATTTCGTCTCTTCCCCCAACAGCCAGTGGCTCAGCAAGCTCTGGCCACCTCCCTCTCTTTCCCTCGTCGCCTAGCCACAATGCTAGTGGTAGGGTTCTCTTTCTCCTGTTCATCCACGTCACGCCGCACCCGCTAACACCCCTACAACCCCTTCATCATCGCCGTAACCCCATTGAGTGTTTCGTCGCTGGCAACGGCAATACGAGCCGGCCGCCATCTCTACCTCCCCCTTCATCTCCCTACACACAGCTAAGTCCTCTCTCCTTTCTAATTCCTTTTCCCTCTTTATTTCTTGAAAATGCCCCTGGACGTACGTAATCACCACCACCTTCTCCACCTCTAGCCCGACCTCCGGTGAGGCGTCCCCGCCGCTCCACGTCTCCATCTGCCTCGCCAACCACCCCATAAGCTCCACAACACTCGACTGATCATAAACCCTCGCTTCACTCACCGTGCCACCCCCCCCCCCCAAAACACCCTCTGAACACACCCACTCTCACACACACATGGTGCCTAGGCACACACACTCCGGCCACACCATGCCACGCCGACCCCCACACTACGTTCGCCGTGTCTCAGTGAAGCTCCCTGAGCTTTCTAATGAGGCCACGAGGCCGTTTTCGTGTTGACAGGTTTGGAGGCCTGATGAGTCCATTCTAATGGACTATTGTTACACCTAAGTAATTCTCTTTTAACATTGTATGTTTGCTAATAACTACATTAAGTTGTAGAATGATTGCATGCATCATTATTTAAGTTTACATCTATTTTATCGCATTCTATAACGTAGTATGTAATTAGTTTATGTTTCATGCAAGTCCCGCAATAGCGCACTCGTTACATCTTCTCCACTTAATCTATCCATCCAGCTAATAATCAAAAAGAAGAGGGAGGAGGATCAATGGGGGAAAAGAACAGGGGGAGAAAAGATATTTTCCCCCACAAATTTCTCAACCTACGATCAGCCATCAACAACCTCACCAACAGTGCCGGCCATGTTTAGTAAGGGATTTGAAAATCCCTTAACTTGCACCAGGGAGGAGAAAGAAAGAGAGGATCGTGGGTTCTTCGGAGGATCTGCATCTTCCCCCCTGCGGGGAATTGCTCCACCGCGTGCACTGTGCACCAAGCACCCCATCCTACCCTTCACCCTATGCCCGCACCTGCAGTTGCTTCATCTTCGATCGCCCTTCCACTGCAGGCGCACACCGCTCACCGCGCCCTCCAACCAGCCCGCAGGCATTGCACAGCCACACCGCCCACAGTGCCTCCCCCCCTCCACAGGCGCTGCACTGCCTCACCAGCATCTCTAGCCAGCACCGGTCCAACCAGCGCCCCACCCTGCATCTGCCACACCCCGCATAGTGCCCGCACCTCCGCAGGTTCTCTGCTTGCCACCAGGTCCACGCCTCAGCCTCCACCGCCATCAGACACACCGCCCCTCCCGCACCCTCACCAAGCAGCCTGCAGACACCGCACCTTCCCCACTCACGCACCTGCACAGAACCAGCGCTCGCAGCCACTCGCTGCCACCATTGCCCACCTTCAGGCGCATTGCCCCCTTGCCCTGAAGGCACGCGCCCTCGCTTCACCAGCGCTCCCCGCAGGCAGGCGTCCCCTCTCTTGTAGGCGCTCGCCCTCGCCACCAGCTCCCTGCAGGCGTGCACCCGAGCATAGCCAGACGCGCGGCTGTGGCTGTCGCCTTCTCCTACAACAGGCCAGCGGCCCTCCTCAGCCTGTCGACCGCCTCCGGCCACCTCTCGCCGTTCTGTCACCATCATCGTGATCCCCACGCACCGATCAACCTTCCCCCATAGTAGCTCCGTCATCGGTGCTCCATCTGCCACGCGAGGAGGAGAGAGAGTGAAAGCTCTATTTTCCCTTCAATTAGATATTACATTTGCTGCCATTGCCAACACTTGATTTTTGGATTTATTATTATTTTATTGTGGCAAAATTGCAAACGCACACTCATACTTTCTGATAATTGCACATTATTGTTATTCACCTGTTTCAAGATTGGTTTTGGGATTAACATGTGCACCAATTTTCTCTAGTATATGTCAATTGAAAATTATATAAAATCATCATATATTTATTGAAGGTTTCAGTGAGGGAAAATTGCACATATACCGTTATATTTTTTGAGTTATTGTGAATCTTCTTTCCATCGCATTTTATGTCAGATTTGACTAGGGATTTCACACTTAATCAAAAGAATATGAAATAATCGAGAGTTTATTGCATAATTGCCTCCCTATGGACACGACCCACTCTTCTGTGAGTGGTTATTTTTATTGTTGATTAGTCGATTTTTCCACCACTTAAATACTACAACGCGTAGCGGAAAATCAACCTATCAAATTTGCACCGTTGCCGGAGAGCCAATAGATGCAATAGATTCACATTATTATTTTTTGAATATTTTGAGTTGTGCAATCATCTGATCATTTTTATTATTGTGCGAGGAATCTGACACGGCGACAGGCGCAGCAAAGCGACGACATTGACCCTGAACGATGCGCATGGTGGAGATGATCCTTTTGGTGGACCTTGACGCCACCTGGAGGATGGAAACAAGAATATGTGGGCCTTGATCCCATGCACATTGGCTTATGGAGAAGCCTATTTCTGATTTAGTCAGTAGATCTTAGTTAGATTTAGTTAGATAGACATTAGAATTTAATTTCTGTCTTTTGGACCCTTGTCGGGTATTTTTGGGAATGTGTTCCCAGTGCCACTTTATTTCTTATCGCTCTTGTATGCGGGAGCGTATTTTCGGGAGCGTGCTCCCATTTATTTAGATTATATGATTATTTGAACTGTTTGAACTGAATTTCGGTTAGTTAGTTAGATTAGGTCTATTTGTTTATTATTAAAAAAAAAATATTCGAACTACCTGCTAGAAGCTACATATCTATAGGACGACCATCTAGGAATGAATGAGCAGCATCTAGTTTATTTTTACTGCATTGCATTCACTATTGCACGAAGAAAGCTGGAGTAAGGTGAAATTCCCTACTTGGAGGGGGTGAGATCAGTGCGACGTAAAAAATGCGTAATCGAAATATAAAGCAATCTCACAAATAGTCAATCACACAATGTACACAATTGTTTTTAGGTGGAAACCCAAACCGGGTGAAAACCACCACCTAACCCTCTCGAGTTAGGATTTTCCGATCAACCTAGTTGATCAAATCCACTAACCGAATCACTTTAAAACGAGGGTGATTCAACCTCAGTACAACCACGCTACAAGTACGAGGGTAGCGTTCCTCAACCCCTTCTCTCCACGAGAAGGATTTTATCCCACGAAGGAGACGGGAATTCGCAAGGCGAATACCCAACCAAAAGACAAAGATAAAATAAAACAACAAACCTATAGAGCCAACAAAGTAATAAACCTAAGCCTCTATAGGATTTAGGAAACTCCCCTTTGCAAGGAGTGCGTCGACGATGACGCGGGTGAGTGAGCCACGCAACGGCGCAATGTCGCTCTTGTGAGCAACGGCGGGAGAGCGGGTGCGCGAAGGCTTGATGCTCTCAAGAGAATGGAGCTTGAGCTTGGAGAGCAAGAGTTAGCTAGGACACAAGAGAGTGGAACTATGTTTCTTAAGTGTGTCTTGTGTTTCTCTTGTTGTGTCTTTTGTATTGCAAAGGTTCCCCTCTATTTATAGAGGCCTTAGGAAGGCTTTGGAAGGCTTAGAAAAGCTTCCATAGCCGTTGGGTACAAAGCCCAAGTGAGTCAGCCCGAAATCAGGAACAATCATTGTTCTGATAGGCTTATCAGACGTCTAATTCTAGCATCAGACGTCTGGAAGTTCACTTTAAGACGTTTGATTCAAAGGTCAGACGTCTGCTTTGGGCGGGTCTCTCCCTGACTTCGATCAGATCTAAACAGGGTTTTTACGCAAGTCCATCAGACGACATACAGGACGTCTGGCACTATGTCTGGACGTCTGGAAACCTACTTTTACTGTGGGAATTGATTTCCAAACGTTGCAACGGCTAGAAAATCTCTGAGAAGAGATTTTGGGTCAGCCGAGGCAAAACGGTCAATTATAAGACGTCTGGAAAGGCCTAAGGACGTCTGATAAGGCTCTAACGGTCATATTCTTGAGTGTCTGCTAAGCCAGCCAACGGTCCACTAATTGGACGTCTGGCAAATCCATCAGACGACTTCTAAGACGTCTGGTCTAAGGTCTAGACGTCTGATTTCATCAGACAGAACTAGCTATGTCGAGCCTAACAGTTATCAGACGTCTGAAACAACAGTCAGACGTCTTAAAATACATTATCAGACGTCTGATTTGGGAATTAGACGTCTGGAAACTGCTGTTTGAACCCTATATTGGTTTTCTAAGTGTTCTACAGAAAACCTTAGTATCCTAGGGTTGTGCAGGTGTTCCTAGGACTACTGTTAGGGTACTTTGAGGCTCTTTAACATAATATTCTAAGGAAAATAAAAAGAGCAAGAAAATAAAGACAAGAGATACAGGAAAGGTTTAAAAAGAATCTATCATATTCTTCTTGTCTTCTATCTTCAATCTGTCGCTCCACGCGAACCTCCTCTGTTTTCCGTCAAGCTCCTCCAATCCGTCCTGGATGCGAGCTCGAATTCCGTCTAAATACGTCCACATTTGCAATTGACCTGAAATCTAGGACTCAAATTGCAAATGTTAAATAACACGTGTTTTGTTATCATCAAAACAAATGATCGTGGTGCTCTAGCACCAACAATCTCCCCCTTTTTGATGATGACAAAACCGTAAATAATAATGCAGAAAATCCTCCCCCTTTTTGACATTATCAAAAAGGTTTGATTGATTTTACATTTCCTATAACTCCCCCTTAAGACATGCTCTTCTATAAATTTCTTTTGACAAAGGTAATGTCCTCCCCCTTTTTGTAACAATGAGATAGCTATTATTTTTCTCCCCCTTTCTAAAGGAAATTTAGCTACCTTATATCTCCCCCTTAAAAATTGACAATTAGCTCATTAATTTTTAACTCCCCCTATCTAAATGCTTATAAAAAGATAGGGTTAAGAATTTTACCTCACCTACCATGGCCAATAAAATGGCCCGAATGGTGGTGGTGGATGCCACATCGGATGGGGCTCCCATCCGTAGCTTGGAGGCCCGGGCATTGGCGCCGGTCTCCAATCTGGTGGTCGACGTGCGGCGGGTCCGTCGTTTGTTCGCCGTCTCGTCAGTCTTCTTGTTCTCCTCCTTGGTCTACTCCTTAGTTCTCCTAACTCGAGTTGACCAGCCTTGAGTTTGTAGGTCTAGTCCTGTGTATTGTAGTTATCCCTGAATCCTACAAAACAAGATTCCAAATTTTTCTTCGGTATCCAAGTAAGCTTGGATCCGGATTTGTTAGTGGGTCTCCTTGACGGAGATCCTATCTCAACCTTAGGGCTATAAAACTTGTCTACTTTGTTGATTAATTTGTTAGAATTTTCCCTAAGACATGCAATTTCTTTTTCTATAGTTTGCATCTTAGTCTTTAAATTAGAAATTTCTAACTTTAGACTATCATTTTCCTCAATCAATTTATTATTTTCATTGATGAGATCTTGATTTTCTAATAATAGGTTATCAATTCTAGGATTAGCTTCTATGTCCTTAAGTTGTTTTTCTAACCTATCATTTTCATTTTTAAGAAAACTAAGGTTCTTTTTAATACTTTTGTTTTCTATTTTAAGTGATTTACTAACTTCAAAAAGTTCATTAAAAGCTTCTTGAAGATCGAGATTTACCTCGTTGTTTGAGTCGCTTTCGCTTTCGCTGTCGCTTCCTCTGGCCATGAAACCGAAGCAAGCGGTTTCTTCTTCTATGGTCTTTTCTTCTTCTTCTTCCTCCGAGCTAGAATCGTCCCAAGTGGCTTGGAACGCCTTCTTCTTAGATTTCTTCTCCTTTTCCTTCTTCTTCTCCTTTTTGAGAAGAGGGCATTCTGGTCGCAGATGCCCTTTCCCGTTGCAGTGGTAGCAACGTCTCGGGATTTCCTTCTTCTCCTTTTTCTCTTTCTTTAATTCCCTACAAAACTTGGAAAAATTTTTAAGTAAAATTCTAAAGTCTTCGTCGTCGGAACTTACCTCGCTATCCGACGCGGCTCTGAAGGCGAGAGTCTTCTTTGGTTTAGGCTCCAGTGTATCCTTCTTCTTCTGCTTCAACTTAGTCTCGTAGGCCATCAGATTGCCTAGGAGATCTTCCATGTTGAGCTCCTCCATTTCGTTCGCCTCCTCGATGGCGGTGACTTTCTGTTCCCACTCCGGTCCAAGGGAACGAAGAAGCTTCCCTTGAAGCTCCCCCTTGATGAAAGTCTTTCCGAAAGCTTTCAAGTTATTTACAATGAGAGTGAACCTAGTGTTCATCTCACTTAAAGACTCGTTAGATTTCATTGAAAAAGATTCAAATTCTTGAGAAAGTAAATTAATTTTTGAGGTTTTTACCTTAGAGGTACCTTCATGAGTTACCTCGAGTGTGTGCCAAATCTCGTATGCGGTGGCGCACTGCGAGATTCTGTTGAATTCTTCCGAGCTGAACGCGCAGTAAAGGGCGTTCATGGTCTTTGCGTTTAAAGAGAGCTCACGGATTTGTTGCTGCGAGTAGCCTCCCGCGGGTTTTTCTGGGATCTCAAATGGCGTCTCGCATCTGGCCCAGACTGTGAAGTCGGTGGCTTGAAGCCATGTCTTCATCCGCAACTTCCAGTAGCTGTAGTTGTTCCCGTCAAAGTAGGGTGGTCGGACGGTGGACTGCCCCTCGGAGATTCTGATTGCGGCTATGCTTCCCTCCATGATCTAGATCCTCGCCGGTTTGTAACGCCGATTTCGCGAGACTTGCTCTGATACCAATTGAAATTCCCTACTTGGAGGGGGTGAGATCAGTGTGACGTAAAAAATGCGTAATCGAAATATAAAGCAATCTCACAAATAGTCAATCACACAATGTACACAATTGTTTTTAGGTGGAAACCCAAACCGGGTGAAAACCACCACCTAACCCTCTCGAGTTAGGATTTTCCGATCAACCTAGTTGATCAAATCCACTAACCGAATCACTTTAAAACGAGGGTGATTCAACCTCAGTACAACCATGCTACAAGTACGAGGGTAGCGTTCCTCAACCCCTTCTCTCCACGAGAAGGATTTTGTCCCACGAAGGAGACGGGAATTCGCAAGGCGAATACCCAACCAAAAGACAAAGATAAAATAAAACAGCAAACCTATAGAGCCAACAAAGTAATAAACCTAAGCCTCTATAGGATTTAGGAAACTCCCCTTTGCAAGGAGTGCGTCGACGATGACGCGGGTGAGTGAGCCACGCAACGGCGCAATGTCGCTCTTGTGAGCAACGGCGGGAGAGCGGGTGCGCGAAGGCTTGATGCTCTCAAGAGAATGGAGCTTGAGCTTGGAGAGCAAGAGTTAGCTAGGACACAAGAGAGTGGAACTATGTTTCTTAAGTGTGTCTTGTGCTTCTCTTGTTGTGTCTTTTGTATTGCAAAGGTTCCCCTCTATTTATAGAGGCCTTAGGAAGGCTTTGGAAGGCTTAGAAAAGCTTCCATAGCCGTTGGGTACAAAGCCCAAGTGAGTCAGCCCGAAATCAGGAACAATCATTGTTCTGACAGGCTTATCAGACGTCTAATTCTAGCATCAGACGTCTGGAAGTTCACTTTAAGACGTTTGATTCAAAGGTCAGACGTCTGCTTTGGGCGGGTCTCTCCCTGACTTCGATCAGATCTAAACAGGGTTTTTACGCAAGTCCATCAGACGACATACAGGACGTCTGGCACTATGTCTGGACGTCTGGAAACCTACTTTTACTGTGGGAATTGATTTCCAAACGTTGCAACGGCTAGAAAATCTCTGAGAAGAGATTTTGGGTCAGCCGAGGCAAAACGGTCAATTATAAGACGTCTGGAAAGGCCTAAGGACGTCTGATAAGGCTCTAACGGTCATATTCTTGAGTGTCTGCTAAGCCAGCCAACGGTCCACTAATTGGACGTCTGGCAAATCCATCAGACGACTTCTAAGACGTCTGATTTCATCAGACAGAACTAGCTATGTCGAGCCTAACAGTTATCAGACGTCTGAAACAACAGTCAGACGTCTTAAAATACATTATCAGACGTCTGATTTGGGAATTAGACGTCTGGAAACTGCTGTTTGAACCCTATATTGGTTTTCTAAGTGTTCTACAGAAAACCTTAGTATCCTAGGGTTGTGCAGGTGTTCCTAGGACTACTGTTAGGGTACTTTGAGGCTCTTTAACATAATATTCTAAGGAAAATAAAAAGAGCAAGAAAATAAAGACAAGAGATACAAGAAAGGTTTAAAAAGAATCTATCCTATTCTTCTTGTCTTCTATCTTCAATCTGTCGCTCCACGCGAACCTCCTCTGTTTTCCGTCAAGCTCCTCCAATCCGTCCTGGATGCGAGCTCGAATTCCGCCTAAATACGTCCACATTTGCAATTGACCTGAAATCTAGGACTCAAATTGCAAATGTTAAATAACACGTGTTTTGTTATCATCAAAACAAATGATCGTGGTGCTCTAGCACCAACATAAGGTACGTCTTCTCTTGAGCATCAATTACCTGTCATGCATATGCATTGAACCTAAATCTAAGACCACTAAAGTGCTTGAATCAAATTAATTCAGTGGTCACTTTAAAAAGTGGGACTGATAAGAGGTTGGACCTTAAAATCTGTGACTGAAAATTATGTGCAAAAGGATCCTGTTTGCAAAATTTCAAAAATCAAAGCACGATCGTATGTTTGCACATTTGCGACACTGTGCACCTCACACATAAGGTCACAAGATAAATTTCTACCTCTCCTCTTTTGCACCACAAGGGAAGTTAGTCGGAAATCAACAAGCCTATCCACCAAGTTACTTCGATTCCTCGTGTGTGGGCTCGATTCGAGACTTCCATCCCTTGCGAGTAGGTTATAGGCACCAGCGAAGGTTGGCCTAGGAAGCGAAATTTTTTTTTTTGCAAAACTTGTTTGGCCACCAATTGAACATTTAATTCTAAGACCTACAATCTACTAAAAATAAGATCCCACTGAATTTGCGTTTGCTTTGACAGTAGAACTCCCTAGGAAGTTTCTGCTTGTATTCTGAATTCGGCTAAATCCTAAGAGTTAAAACTGTTTTGCTTAAAGAATTGGATTACCTTACTCCTATCATTTAGATTATCAGAGTCAATACTTCCCATCTTTTAATTAGTACCCCATGCACCGTACGTATCCATCCTTTTATGGGTACATTGACAATTCATGGGATCATTTTTATTCTTATCCTGGGAGTACTGGCTTGAAAACTCCCACTTTTGAGCAGAGCCTAGGAGCGGGATTTCCCAACCCTGAAATCCCTACTTCCATGCAAACACCCAACCCTCCCACCCTTCATGATTTTCCGTATTGAGGTTGGACCGATACCCTTAGGCAACCAAAACCTGAAATTGACTATCCTCCCCAACCTGATAATAGTAGCCTCTCCTCTTTTATGATAGAAATGTTTATGATAGAAATGTAAAACTAGCAAAAGGAAATGATGGAATCAATGGGGGAGATGTTGAGGAATAGTCAACAGCTAAATGAAGAAATAAGATAGCTTAGCTACACGCTTCCCAATAATTCTGATCCCTACCTATATGACCATGATCATGAAAATATTAAGGGGGCACATCACTCGCCCCTTTGGTGCCTTCTTCTCCCCACTCTCTTCAACTTGTACCACGCCAAGGAGGAGGGTCGTTCTACTTCAAGGAGGATGGCTAGTAAAAGGAGAAGGACCTAGGGACGTCCACCCTTGGAGGAGGAGAATTAAAGGTGGTAGCTACCACCTTGGAGGACTTCATTTGGAGGAGCATCTCAAGAAGGAGAAGGTGTTGTCTTTTCAAGTCAAGGAGCTGCTTGGCTTGGAGGAAGAAGCCCTCTTCTTCACCATCTATCTAGTGGATTTGTGTTTTAGTTTTTTCTTGTATTTTCAAGTAGAGTAGAAGCATTCCTCTATAGGTTTTGTGTAAATAATTTTGCTTTAATTCAAATTGCCTTCTTTCAATTTTTGTTGCATAGCTTCTTACAATTTTTGCCTAGCATTTGTTTCACTCCCTCTCCTTAATTATTCTAGTCCTCCACATGCCTAGGGTGAACTTAGGGAGAGGCTCTACCTGTCACCTTAGGGTTAGCTTTATTGAATTAGGTATTAGTTGTTTTCCCACTATCAACAAAAACTTGCATGTTGCCTTTATTTTAAAAATCTATAAAAAGTATATATTTAAAAGACCGAAAAGAAAGTTGATTTCCTTGCTCAAGTCAAGAGAAACAAATTTGCAAACCTACCTCCTTGGACAACCCTAGATACTCCCTTATCTAGGTCTTACAAATTTTAAAAGCAAATCTGTTTTTGTGCATTGCAATGACTTAAAACCCTAATTTAACAAATCGTGCAAAAATGCGATTAACAGTGACGCGGCAGACACGACCAGAGCTGATAGACCATTATCATCGTAGGGCAAATGGCTGATCCATACTTACAGATGCTGTGCGACAGGGTATTGACAGGGGACCGAGGAGACTTTTCCTTCTCAGATGAAATACTACGCATGAGGGGATGCTTATGCATTCCTAGGGATGAGGAGTTGTTGAGAGAGCTCCTGATTGAGGTGCACGGGTGATTGCACAGCAATCACAAGTCTTAATTGACCTAATTTAGGCTAGGACTTAGCATAAGTTAGGGTTATTAATGCATGCATACGCATTATCTGCATCTTTACTGCTTTCCTTTAGCTATGCATAAAATAATGTTATAATGTGCTGATTAAGTGCATTATGTCGATTGCAGGGAATAAGCTGATCAGGAGCTGGATCTGAAGCTGGATCAGGAATAACGGGAGTTGTAGCAGAGCTGGAGCAGAAGGCTTAGTTTAGATGTAGGAATAATAATGTAAGGGGGTTAAAGGTTTTCTATTCTATTAAGTAGAAATAAAGCAGTAAAATGTGAAGAGCATAGGTCCATCCTAGCCCTAGGATAGCCTAGAGACTTCCCCAAGCCTTAACCACACTTAGATTAGGTCACAACACCTTAGGAAGCCCTAAAACCCTAGTTCCAACCCTTCTCTGGACGTCCAGATAAGTTTTAAGACATCCAGGACCCTTAGCCAACTCCCGCACACTTCAAACCCACTTCTACAGTGTTATTGGACGTCCAGACACTTTGTCAGACGTCCAATTTCTGCAAAATACCCAAAACAGAACCCGAAATCCTTCCTGACTCTGATTGGACGTCTAGACAATAAGTCTGGACTTCTGATTTTTGAGTATAAGACGTATAATTCTATAATTAGACGTCTGATACTACTCTCCAATTCCTGTTTTTAGATTTAAGCCTTGATCTTGGATCTCTAGGTCCCTAAACCCAATTCCAACCCCATAGGAACCTAAATTAAGGTGCCCTAACCCTATTACATCACCTCTAGACCTCCCTAAGGACCTAATGAGGTCCTCACTAAACATAATTGACTTGGATCTTAGTCAAATCCATCAGCCTATTCAATTGAACTCATTGAGTCCAATTGAGCCCTAATCTCAGCACACACTGTCCAATTGGACTCAGTGAGAGTCCAATTGACCTAGACCTGACTTAATTGAGTTGTTTTACTCTCAATTAAGTTTCCACACACCCAATTAAACTTGTATTAAGTTTAATGGCACTTTACCTTAGTGAATTAGGGTTTATAACCCTAATTTGAGACCTACCTTGACCTAAACCCACTAGAACCCAACCTAATCAACCTAGCCACCTAAGTTTCAACCCACACACACCCACACACACCATCCACACGAAAATATCTAGCCTAGAGTTCTCTAGAACTCTCTACCATGTGTGGTTGCCTTGGTTGCCAAAAATAGCAACCAAGAGCCATTCAATTTTTAGATCCACATTTGGTGGATCTAAAAACCACCATCCACCCTCTCTCTCTCACTCTCCCATGAGCTCCCACCATAGGCCTCTCTAGAGAATTCCATAATTCTCTAGAGAGCTTCCATTGGGTCTATAAAAAGACCCCATGGGTGGCCATTTGCACCCATTCACTCCCTTGGCAATTACTCTCCATTGGTGCCATTCACGCCACCTCCACTTAGCCACTCACTCCACCTCCATGAGCTCACTACCACCACCATGGAGGACACCATGTCGGGATGCTGGATCAACCCTACCTCTATCTAAGGGTCGGCCTAAGCTACATTGGCCGCCCCTCATTCTCTTCTCAACCACTCCAAGGCCATCGGGGACCACCCTTGAATGCCCTCTACTCTTTTAGCTCTAGATCATGCTTTTCATAAGTTTTACTGCTTTCATTTACTGCTTAGTAGAGTAGTTTCTCTTCTCCCCCAATGATGCATGCGAAATCCCCCCGTCGATTCTTGTATGCAATCATTTTCTGGTAGCTAGGTTTAATTTCAAGCATTCCTGTATAAGCTTTCCTCTAGATTTCCTGTACAAACAACTCTCCCCCAATGAATGAATGAAAAATGCATTTATATATATCTCTCTTTAAGTGTTTGAAATCACCATGAGCTGAATGATTATTTTATTTGCGTGATTTAAGTGTCTGTTCTTTAACCGCTTATATATTGCACACCAGAATACTAAGTAGAGCGACTTTAAGATCGATTTCAAAAATAGAAACACGCCTCCCAGAGACAAACGACCGGGACTCCAGTTTCGTAATTTTACAAAAAAATATTTTTGACGAACGCTTTTGCGCGACTATACTACGATTTTCGACGACTTTCAAATGTGCGAAAACGGCTTTCTGTCAACGGGTCCAGGTTTACCATACATCTTGGGAACACAAAGATGTACTATGATTTGCGACGCGACTTCTGGTGGAGAGGGATGAAGTGGGATGTTGGTGAGTTTGTTCAGCTGTGTTTGGTATGCCAGCAGATGAAGGTCGAACACCAGAGACCTGCAGGGCCATTGCAGCCACTTCCTGTGCCAGAGTGGAAGTGGGAGAGCATCACCATGGACCTGGTGGTGGGTCTACCAGTTGCCCAGAGGGGACACGATGTAGTATGGGTGATAGTAGATAGGTTGACGAAGATGGCACGTTTCCTGCAGATCCGAGTCACCTTTGGACTAACAAAGTTAGCATAGAGATACATCAGAGATGTGGTGCACCTGCATGGAGTCCTACATAAGATCGTATCTGACAGGGATACTCATTTTACTTCCCAGTTCTGGGCTGAGTTTCAGCAGACCTTGGGGACACGTTTGAGGTTCAGTACCACATACCACCCCCAAACAGACGAGCAGTCAGAGCGCACCATACAGACACTTGAGGACCTTCTGCACGCCTGTGTACTAGATTGGAAGGGCTCCTAGGAGGAGCATTTACCCCTGACTGAGTTTGCATACAACAACAGTTACCACTCGAGCATCGACATGGCACCTTACGAGGCTCTGTACGGATGGAGGTGTACTGCACCCTTGAGTTGGGTCGAGGTGGGGACCAAGTGGGAGGTTGGTCCCATCCTGATCCGATAGAGTTAGGAGGTGATAGAGCAGATTCACAGATGACTCCACACTGTCAGGAGTAAGTAGAAGAGCTACGCTGACCGGAAGCGTAGAGAGGTGCAGTTCGAGGTTGGGGATCACGTCTTTCTCTGTGTTTCGCCCATGAAGGGCTTGCAGCGTTTTGGGGTGAAGGGGAAGCTTTTGTTGAGGTTTGTGGGGCCCTTTAAGGTCCTGGAGCAGGTAGAACCCGTTGCTTACCGGTTTGCCCTTCCTCCCCAGCTTTCTGGAGTGCATGACGTATTCCACGTGTCCAACCTCAGGAAGTACGTCACCGATCCCAGTCACATTCTGAGTCACGAGAGCATCGAGGTGGGGGATGACTTGACCTATCTCGAGAGGCCAGTGCAGATACTAAATAGAGTTGTCCGAAGTCTGAGACGGAAGTAGGTACCATTGGTGAAGGCTCTATGGAGAAGCCAACGATACGAAGAGGCCACTTGGGAGCCTAACCTGGCGATGCGAGTGCGGTACCTGGAGCTGTTTGAGGGTACATCTTTTCGGACCTACTTCGATCCCTTTAAGTTTGTTATGCATTTTTACATTACTTTATCCACATCGTACGTAGCTTAAGTTTCGAGGATGAAACTTCCTTTAAGTTTGTTATATTGAAATGACCCGGTGCCTGTCTGGGGTGTTTAAGACGTCTGGACTAACCGTCAGACGTCTGCCTGGATGTCTGGATGAAGGGTTAGATGTTTGAAAGTGGGAAAATCTTATACGTTCTTTGTGCCCTGTGCACGGGCGACGCACAGAGCTTCTTTCTCCTCCACACCCCTCACCCCTAAACCATAACCCCCTTCTATTTAAACCCCCCTTCTCACCACCCTCACCCCCTCATCACCAGCCACCGCCACCTTCAGCTATCCTCCCTATGCAGCCGCGATGAGGGAGAACAAGAGAGATGAGAGAGAGGGTGAGCAAGGGAGAATGAGAGGGAGAGAGGGAGAAAGGAAGGAAGAGCGTGAGAGAAGAGGACCAAGGTCGGTGGACCTTCGGGGAGCTCGTGTGGAGTTGGAAAGCCTCGCGCGAAGCTTGGAGGAGCTTTAGTGGAAGCTCGGGGAAGCTTCGACGGAAGATCAGCGGAGCCTGGAGGGAACTTGGCGAAGCACGTGTGGCCTATGGTGAGCATGAGCATGAGCAGGAGGGTCTCGGGGAGGCGGCCTCCCGGCCCTCTACAGCTGCTGAAGCAGTTGCGGTGCATTGTGGATAGCGCTGCGAGGAGAGCAGCGTTGTTGAGGAGGTTCTGGTACTAGAAAAGTTCTAGTATTGGACATCAGGAGCATCGACCAGACATCTAGAGAGGCACCAGGACATCCGGAGCTGAAGTCGGACGTCTAAAAGCATAATATTGCGCGAGGTACGTATTTCCTGCGCTACTTTCTGCCATGCAGATCGTAGCATAGGAAATGTTGGGTTGAAAATGGGGTCTGTGCTCTACACACAGGTGCAAAGCATCGGGAAGGAGCGGAGAGCGCACTTCCAGGTGATTTTGGATGTTTGACCACATCGCCAGACGTTCGAAGGTACTTTTAGATGATCGGAGGCATAGTTCGATCTCTGGAACTTCCTTTAGACGGTCGCGGAGAGATCCAGACATCTAAGGAACCCACAAGAGACGCAAGGTAAGATCTGATGTATTTTAAGACGTCTGGGACTAGTCCCAGACGTCTGATTTTGGACAATAACCGTATTTTTTGGCCCATTTAGGGCCCAAATGGAATCAGATTTTCGCAAACGAAGTATCGCTATTTTCCACTCAAGTTTCTTTACGTGTTCGTGTTGAGTACATACTATTTTGAGCTCGTCTGATGTAAATTAGTTGCTGGTACAGGGTACTAGCCGGTGGCATATTTGGGGCTCGCGGAGTCGATGAGATCTGTGATGCAGGCCCCCATTCCTCCTGTGATACCCGGTAGAGTGGTTTAATTCATTTGCTAAGATGTGAATAAAGAATATGTTTGCTTAGATTAAATTGATTGAAACTCTAGGATGTGGAATGAACCCTAGGGTACAAATGTATGAGCCTGATGTTGAACTACTCTATTTACTTAAGATGCATGTTAAAGTACAAGCAGCCTATTTGTGAATGAGAAATTGAACTGTGAAGTCACAAGTTGCATGTATATGATTGAGATTTGAGTTGTGAAAACACTAGTTGCCTGTATATGGATAAGGAACAGGTTACGAACCATGAGATTTGAATATGGGTAAATAAGATGAATATGAGCATGAACCCTATGGGGAATTTGGAGTAGAACTCCTGTGTATGAAAGGAATCTAGTATGTAGATGGGAAGTGAGCTGGCCCTTATGTACACGGTACCAAGGAGAGCAACTATCCCTTTTAGTGTAGAGCGGAGCTAGACACCCGTGGGTTGAGACCCGGGGTTAGGATTGGCCACTCTACACTGACTCCTGTTGGCCCTCGCGTATGTGGTACCAAGTTGTGCTACTAGTGTAGGGAGGGAGCTAGCCACCCCATGGGGCCCAGGGTTAAGCTAGCCACCCTACTTTGACTTTGCTAGGCCCTCTGGGCAAACTGGGGTAGTCGGACGAGGGTACGCGGACTGTGGAGGGGCGAGACCCCTGTTCTGAGAGGGCAAGGCGCTATACTATTCCATGTTATACCTTAAGCGTACCCGCTAGCGGAAATGATTGACCGCGTGCCTGTGCGAGGTAGCTACCCGTACGCTTATCATGCATGCTGTAGTCACCACTACGTCACAACAGTGACCTCGGGGTGGTTGACTGGGTGTAGGACTACCGTGAGGGACTCTCCCGACCAGGAGAGCACCACGTGTACCTTCTACTCCACGAAAAAGACTGCAATCAAGATCGTTCCCACAAGGAACAAGCAAGATCAAGAAACACTTGGATACTTTGTGAAATAAATGAATCGGAAATACATAGATGAGATAAATAGAAATGAGAATAAAACCTAGTTGTTTATTTTACTTTACTTGCACATAAATAATGTAAACACCACTCTACTCAGCATTCGCTGACTTTGTCTTTTCCTAACCCTATTCAGGACCAGGAGTTGAGCAGCCCGAGTTTCCAGCTACAAAGGGAGCTGGGCCCAGCCGAGCCCATCATTGTCGTTTCCAGCTCTTTTGTAGTGAGTAATGGACATCTGTTTTACTGTTCCAGTTACTTTCAGTTTCCTTTCCGCTATTGTTGTTGTGGTGGCATGTACTATTTTGAGACAGTTGCTCTACTTTCCTTTACTGCTTCGATTTTCCTTCTGCTTAGTTATAATGCATGTGTCGATGTGGTATTATTTCCTACTTTTGGTTATTTCTCGTTGGATGGCTAGGTCTTGGGATTAATCGAGGCGAGCCAGTCTTGGGTACTGTAGGGATCCAGGAACCGGGTCGTAACAGTTATCCGAACTCTATTGCAAGCCATCATGTTACAGATCAGTTGGCCAACATGCAGTTAAATTCTGAATACTCAGGAGCGAATTAAATTAAGTTTGGCAATGGGATACATCCCCCCATCACTTAGACTGGTAGTACTACTACTCCCCACCCTTTGCGGCCATTATATCTTCATTATATTTTATGTTCTTCTAATGTTAATAAAAATTTGCTCTGTATTCCATACTTTACTCGAGGCAACTCAAGCTATTTTTGAACTTCATCTGACTACATTACTTGTTAAGGACAAAGCCTCACACCAAATGCTTCTAAAGGGCTACACTAGTAAAGGAATGTATCAATTGTGGCTACCAAAAGGTCTCGCCCCAAAGTTATCTACTCCTGTTGCTGCTGTAAGTGCTATGGAAAAGCTCTCTCTAGATACTTGGCACCATCGCCTTGGGCATGTCAATAATCAAAGTCTCCTTAAGCTTCTTCACAAATTCCATATTCTAGTAGTTTTAGCTTCTAGTAGTGAATTATGTGATGCCTGTATGCATGCCAAAATGCACAAACTTCATCTTCCAAAAACCACTTCAGTTTGTATTGCTTAGTTACAACTACTTCATAACGATGTTTAGACTTTTCCAGTCTATTCTCTTGATGGATATAAATACTTGGTTAACTTTGTTGATGATTATTCCAAGTATACATGGGCCTTTCCAATTATTAATAAACTTTATGTCTATCAAACTTTTCTTTAGTTTAATACTTATGTCAAGAATCAATTTGAGACCACTATAAAGTCTTTGCAATCAGATTGGGGAGGAGAATATTTCAAGTTACATCAATGGCTCAAATCCCAAGGTATTATCCATCAGGTTTCGATGCTTCATACTCCTCAGCAGAATGGCATTGCTCAAAGGAAGAACTGCCATCTTGCAGAGATTGCGTTAGCTCTTATGGTTGAAATATTCCTCTTAAATTTTGGTCATATATTTTTCCTTTAGTTGCTTGCATTATTAAATCCTTATGCACCATAGTTCTCAATGGTCTTACTCCATATGAACTATTATTTGAAGCACATCTAGTTCTTCCAAATTTTGGATTGCACAGCATATTCACTTTTGCGACTGTATAACAAACATAACCTAGAACCATGATCTACACTCCATGTTTTTAATGGATATTTGCAATTTCATAAGGCTTACTTTTGTTACAACTCCCTCCTTCACAAAATTATTCTTGCAAGGCACGTTGCCTTGGATGAAAATCATCTTCCCTTTACTGCTGCTATCATTAAGGGGTCCGTTACAAACTCTATACCTTCAAATGGTTCCTCTAGTGTTGTTCATTTACAAATACCACTTGATTTAATACCATCTCCTACTACCTCAAGTGGTTATCTGTCAACTCAAGTTGCTCCTACAAATGCTCCAACTAATGATACTCATGTTGATAATTTTTCTGAAACTAATGTTCTTGCCACTGATACTCCTGGAACGATGTTGTATGCTCCTGCCGATGACCAACCTGCGTGCTCTCATGGTATGGTCACGCGTTCTATGCATGCTATTTCGAAGAAAAAGGTATTGCATACTACAATTTCTAAGCATGAAGTAGAGACAAGTTCCCTTACTGCAGCAAGCAAAAGCAGTAAGTGAATGGATGCCCTGACCAATGAATTCAATGCGTTAATTAAAAATGGAACTTGGACTTTAGTTCCATACCAACTCACGATGAATGTCATTGGTAATAAATGGGTCTACAAAAGTAAAAGGCATCCAAATGGTTCTATTGTGCATTATAAGGTTCGCTTGGTTGCAAAAGGATGCCATTAACAAGAGGGCCATGATTTCTTTGACACATTTAGTCCAGTGATAAAGCAAACTACTGCTCATCTTCTTCTAACCTTGGCTATCTCAAGAGGTTGGTTTCTTCACCAATTGGATGTGCATAATGCCTTCCTTCATGGACACCTAGAGGAAGAAATTTACATGTGTCAACCATAGGGATTTATTGATTCTGATAATCCCTCTCATGGTTGTCAACTTCATAAGTCATTATATGGACTCAAGCAATCCCTACGTGCTTGGTTTTCTAGATCGAGCAATTTTCTTCACACTTGGCTTCATTGGATCCAAGATGAATACTTATTTATTTTGTGCAAACAGGGACAACAAATTCATTTCTTGATTTATGCCAACGATATTCTTGTCCTTAGTTCTTCAAGACAACTACTTGACTGTATTATTCAGCAACTTCAATCTAAATTCCCCGATCGTGATTTGGGATATCTATTAATAAGGCGAAATTAATGTTTTAAAATTGTTGCATTGCAGTATAGTCAAAATCACTTGTTGACAAATAAAATTTATAACTCGAATATCTAAATGAAGTCCGAGGTTGACTACAAGGAGCAAATATGAATTCACATGCTAATCTCAATTAAAAGTATAAATGGGCACAATGAATGAAGCATAATAAAGATATTTAATGAATGATAACTACTCAAAATTGATATTCAATGTATGACATGAGTATATCGAGAGTTAACTATGACAAAAAGATATCTAGAACAAAATAATGGTGATTTAGATAACTAATTACTAGGCTAAGCACATATATATCAATTACTCAATGAATATGAAATGAATGAACAGTAATAAGACATTTGGCAGGTGGTTCAGATGACTTAAATGTCGCCTGCTATAGTGTCTTCAATCTTCTGTTGTTGTTCTTCTTCTCTTCTTTCTTTTCTTTCTCTTCTTCTGCTTCTTCTCTTAGGCACAACTCTTCTTTTTCCTTCTCTCTTTCAGAGCCTGCTCCTCTTCTTTCTTCAGAGAGCACAAGGGTCTTCTCTCACGACTAAGTGTTCGCCAACGCACAGAGGAGCAATTCCCACCCCTCCCCCACTCTCTCTCTCCTTCCTTCTTTCTCTTTTCTCTAATATCTGATTTAATTGGGTATTTGGGTATGCAAAACCTGGTCCAGGGCTGCAGGCATGGGTGTCACAGCCGAGGAGTGAAGCTAATAGGCGGGTCGGGTCGAGTGCGGGTGTGAGGGACCTCACCCGATGTGCTTGGAGGCATTAAGGCCTATTGAGAAAATCAACTTATGCATAGTTGTGTGGCCTTCCATGAACGATGTGGAACTAAATGTCCCCTTGTTCTTCTCGTGCGCCTGCTGTGATGAAGATTCTCCAATTTCGGGTGCAGCTGAGGGCGTGGTCTTCAATCAAGGACCTGGAAATGTTCTTGGAGTGAATCTGCGTCTTTTGGGTGTAACACCTAGGGCTCATGTGGTTAGAACACCACGAATAACGTCAGAAAGATGACACGACGGTGGAGTGATAAGTTAGTTTTCGCTTTCGAATAATGTGATTAAGATGATCTGTCGTTTTAGTAACAAAGTGGTGGAAAATCGCTTAACAAAATAATTACAATAAAAATTACCACTCACAAAAGAGCGGGTTGTGTCCATAGGGAGGCAATTACCTATTTAAACTTGCACCGGTTAAAAACATATGTTCATGCTTAGTTTCATCATGAAATTGGATCGAAATCGCTTTTCAATTAAGATAATAAGATAATATCATGCTGATATTGTAGTTATGCAAAACAAGAGGGAGATGCTCATAAAATCAACCGAATAGAATATTATTAACTAAAAATTCCTTCCCCATCAATGGCAAAAAATGTAAATTTTAATTAACTTTAAAATAAGGGATTTGTTGCAGCAGCTTGAGCGCACACGAGGAGAGACGAGCGCGAGGTTGCAGCTGAAGGTCACCCCGCTCGGGCCACACCCAACGGTGGTGATGTAAACACATTTACACTACTTAAGATGTCTATTTATCCATGTTCTTAAGCATAGGATTGCATTTCATGACATAAATATTGCATAACATGCATCATCTTGCATTAAGAGTAGTTTGAATAAAATGGAGGTTAATTGTCTCCTTTTATGTGCTTGGACAGGGCAAACTTTTTATCAGGACCTCGGATCAAAGATTCAACCATACAGATATGATCAGGGAAACGATTGGAGTTCAACGACTCCAAGATCGCCCTAATCAGGCATCTGTAGCATCTCATAGTGACTAAGAAACCCTAGAAGATCAAGGGCCAAGATGGTGTAAATCCACACTTCAAACGACAAATCCGACCGCACGGATGGATTCGGATCGACGATCGTAGCCTAACAACGCAAAAATCGAGTCAATCCGACACCCGTGGCACCATCTACAACATCCAGAAGATGGACGACTAAGATGGCACCACGTGGTGCCATCTCAGCCATCCAACCTGCCCCCAGCACCACCGCACCTTCTCTTCTTCAATCAGAGCGCCGCTTCTCCGTAATTGGATCAAGATCCAACAGCTGTGGATGCGGCGCCTTGAATTTGTCCGCGTGACCTTTTGGCTGAGGTAGCACAGCGATCGCGCACCTTAACGCGAGGCACGAACGTGAGTTCCAATCGCGGCGAGCTGGATCTGGAGCGGGGAGCGCTCCTTCAATCGACCGTCAGATCTTGATCGGGCGGCCATCCACGCTCAATAGCGTCGATGCGCTATTGCACGCCCGTGCCTCCTGCGGCATCGCACGCAGGCGGGCGCACGTTGAGGAGCGGGGGAGGCGCATCTTAAGCTGTCCGATATCGCGATTAGACGGCTGAGATTCGTTGAATGCGCGGCGAGCGTTAGGCACACGTGGAAGCCAGCCGCCGCGCGTCCAACGCCCACTACGACCACGATGGGGCTTTAGCGATGGTTTTATCCGTCACTAAAGACCCCTTATTTAATGTTTTAGAGATGTAATGACCAATTTATCCCCACTCCTTGCAGCTATAAAAGGAGACCCCCTCCACATGAAGTTCTCATCCCTTCCTTCTCTTCTCTACCTCTCCAAAGCTCAAGAGAAGCTTGTCCCACACCCGGGATGCTCCTTGCGAGATAAAGTCCAAATTTTCATCCTCATTCGGAAGTGGATCCCGTGACGACGACGACGTGCTGCCCCATAGCCGTTCTTCTGCTTCGTCCTCCTTCGTCCTGCTCCGTTCTCCTTCGTCCAGACGTTGTCCCGTCCGGCTCGTCCTCCAAGCGATCGTCGAGGAGGATAACTTCTCTCTCCCATTCTTCTTTACAGCTTTCTAGTGTAGCTGATTTCCCTCTTTCTAGTGTAATTCTTATTTGGCTTGATTGTATAAACATTTTGAAATATTGAATGCATATTTTCTCTCTCTCTCTTTCTATCTCTCTTCCCTTTAGTCTGATAGCTTCATTGTAATTACATCGCCTCGCTTTTCAAGAAAAATTCTAAAAAAATATAATTGCAAATATAGAACGACATAGCCTCCCTGTGTTCGACCCGGAATTTCAATTTCGGTATAAATTTTATTTGTTGAACACGAATTCCTCGCTTTCAAGCTACAAAGACAAGGTTTTAAAACCAAACACGTTAGCATAGCAATTCATATGTCCAACATTTTGGCGCCGTTGCCGGGGAGGCAACAATTTCTGATCTTTTCGCATTTCTTGCACTTTATTGTTTCCTAGCTTGCATTCTCTCATGTCTATTGTTTTGCAGAGACCTCCATCAGGTAATCATCAAGCGGTAGACTGGAGTAAAGTGCAGTTGAAGACAACTGTAAGTGCTCCCCATTCTTCCCCCCTCCATAGATTTCATTCGCTACATTAAATCGAAATTCCAATTAACCTAGGTGTTTGCATAAATCCTAGGAATAGTTTGGTTGTTTGGATTCTCACTCACATTCATTCCACCCTCATTTATAAAAAAAAAAACAACAAAAAGATAATCTTGTGGGATAATTTTCAACAAACACACAACATACACCCACATTCAAGGCACTTAATCAAATTGATTTGTTTCTACTCAACTGGGTTCTGATCTGTGGAACCGGTACACACAAAGTAACACATAAAAGAGTAGAAATCATTCTAGGTTAACCATCTTTCAATGCCTAACTTAGTGGTGCATTTGTGGCCAATTGTTTGAGTTGTTTGGGCCGCACCATTCTATTTAAAACCAACTCATCAAGTAGCTCCTCCTTAGGGTTTTCAATCTAGGTCTATTCCAGGCACTCTACTTTTTTTCTGGTTTTAAAGGAAAACAATCTTCACCCAGGTTTTACAACTTGGTTTGCCTAGAAACTTGATTGCAATGCACTTAATTTGAAACCCTAAAAGCTACTTGAGCAAGATTTGAACATTAAAATTCACGCATCACAAATAATCTTGCTTAAAAATCCTGGTTGTGCACACACTTACACAAATCTCAATCAATCATAAAGGGCACAACCCATTTTAAGGGCCCATCACATTCCATAAGCACCACAATCCCAGGCCTTAATAAAATTGAGTAGACGTTGGCCTTAAGGTTTGATTCGCTCTTCAGGACCTAGTCTGAGATTGTTTTTGATTAACCTATTTGTGCTGATTAATCTGATGTCTAGCTAGGGGAGTAGCGTCAAACGATCGCGGCTGGGGGGTACAATAGGAACCGGAGGCGAAAGCCGAAGGAAGAACCTTCTCCCCAGTCCCTCCTTTTAATTGGTTGGATTAAATAGACGCAAGTCTAGTAAATCATTTACAGTCTTAAGGTGGGTTTTGGGAGTCAGTAGATCCTTAGGCTACCCCATTTAAGGACAGCCTTATTTTGTTGTGCTGCAGGGTCCCTATCCCCAGTCCTTCCGACCTTCTCCTAGTTTATGCTAGGTAGACGGTCATTGAATCCCCGATTGGAAGGACCATTAGAACATTCTAGGAGGCGCAAGTTGGATTTTGGTCAATTTGATCCCATGGCCGAACAACAGCCTCCTCTGCTTGGAAATCCACAGGAAGAATTTCGAAGGGAGCTGGAACAAATGCAGAGAATCAGGAATGGTTCCAGAGAATGCAAGGTGCTCAGCCCTTGAAGGATTTTTATGATCCTTTAAATTATGGGGAACGTCCCGACGTCCAGATTCCAGCCAGTGACGTAGAAATCAAGCCCCAGGTGTTAAGCTCGATTAAACATTATCATAGGCTTGGCTCCGAAGATCCGTTTCAGCACTTGGAGGACTTGACCACTTTGGTTCAGACCACCAAGGCCCGAAACGTAAACAAGGAGCAATTGATCATGAGGCTCTTCCCCCACTCTCTTAGGGATAAGGCCACGCATTGGTATAGGACAATAGGAAGACCAATTACAACTTGGAATGAGTTGAAATTGGCCTTTCTAAAGAAATTCTTCTCAGTCGGACGTACCAATGCTTTGAGACGGGCAATCACTACCCTTACCTAGTGGCTAGGGGAGCAGTTTCATGTGGCCTAGGAGCGATTCCAGGACTTATTGCGGAGGTGTCAACACCACGAGGTGCCGAAATGGCAACTCGTGTAGATTTTCTATCATGGGTTGACTGAGCAACTCAGAAATCATGTGGATGCTTCTTGCGGAGGCAATTTCCTCAATAAAGATGCAGATAGTGAACATGATTTATTTGAGGAAATGAGTGAGAATTCAATTAATCATACCTCCATGGATACTTTTAACCAGTCCCAGCAGCCCAGATCAAATGTCAATAAATTCCATGACTCTCATTCATTTGATATGGAATTGATTTGTAACAAACTTGATAAGGTGGACTTGGTTGCTAAGAGAATGGAAGAGTGGATGGCTAGCAATTCCATGAACAACTCTCGATCCACTCAATCCCAAAATTTGGGATTCCATTCCTCACGAGCTCCTTCTGGACAGGAGTTCGTGAATCAACTCGATGCGGCTCAACCTGTGAGTCAGCATTTTTCGGAACCCCACAGGTTCCAAACTGGGGCCTTTGATCCCAGTTTTTCTAATCCTTCTCTTTCTTTCTCTCCATCCTCACCCTATGAGGATGTCTGTGCTGTACAAGAGAATGTTAGATCCAACCCCTACTCGAATGCCTATAATTCAGGTTGGAAAAACCACCCTAACTTCTCTTGGAAAAATCCGGGGCAACAGACCCAATTCTGACTCGACAACTGTGCTCTGCAATGACCAATGGGTCAGGGTCAAGTATATACTCAGTTCCCTCCAAATCAGGTCAATCAGCCAGCTTGGAATGCCCGTCAACCCTTAGGGCAGGATGATTTGAACAATCAAATGGTAGAGATGCAAGGAACCATGCTCCAACTCATGCAGCAAATGAAAAACTCGCTGGACAACTTGCAATCCGAGCTCATTGCTAACTCTCGTCAACCCGGATCTCTACCATCCCGACCCGTACTAAACCCGCGAAATATTATGAATTCGGGCAACCAAGCCAATGGGTACGAAAATCAGAGGGACCCACACGCACATGCTCAGGTGGTTGAGTAGGGTTCCTCGTCTTCTTCTTCTTCTACAAATCAACAATTCATGGTTAATCAAGCCCCTCCAATCTTTCCTAACCCTCCCCAAGACCCAAATTCTTATGCATCTGTAAATTCTGTCACTTTGAGGAGTGGTAAGCAGACTCAGGATCCACAACCAAAATATTATGATCTTTTGAATCCTGAAGAACCTTAGGAGAGAGAAGAGAATTCTAGAGGAGAAATCAAGGCTCAGGAACTTGATTCCAAAGATCTGACTCATGTTCCTTTTCCTGAAGCCTTAATCAAATCAAAGAAGAAGAAGTCTGTGGATAGCAATGAGGAGCTTCTGAATCTATTTAAGAATGTTGAGATCAATATCCCACTCCTTGATGCTATCAAGCATATACCGGCTTACGCAAGATTTTTAAAGGAATTATGTCACAAAAGCGTAAGTCGAGAGAATTTGTTTCGAGGAAGGTGGTACTCTCCGAGCAGGCTAGTTCTGTTATCCTGCACTACCTCCCTCAGAAAAAGAGAGATCCTGGTGCTCCATTGATTTCTTATGTTATTGGAGATTACACATTTGATAGAGCACTTTTGGATCTGGGTGCATCCATCAACCTAATTCCGACTTCTCTTTATGAGAAGTTTGGGTTAGGTGAACTTCGGTCAACTTCAGTAACGCTGCAGTTAGCGGATCGCTTGATCACAAACCTGCGAGGCATTATTAAAGATGTTATAGTTAAAGTCAAGGATTTCTATTTTCCTGTAGATTTCCTTGTCCTTGACATGGATGTACCTGATAATCTAAGGAACATGCCCATCATTCTGGGGCGTCCGTTCCTGGCTACCGCTAAGGCCAACATTAATTGTGAAAGCAGTAGCATGGAAATCGCCTTTGGGGATCAACGAATGAAATTGGATATTTTTAAGGCGATCAACAAATTTGAGGATTGTGGATTTATTGAGGAACTTGATGAGGATAATGAAAACATTGAAACTTGTTTGATGGTTTCTTCAATTGAAAGTTCCTCTTTGGATGATGAAATTGACCTGCAACCCTCTATGGCTGACCTGCCATCTTCAAAAGAGGTTATTGATTTTGTTCACTCACAACCTCTTTCTCTTGTTGAATCTTCAGCATCTACCCTACCATCAATCATCAACCCACCCCAACTTGAATTGAAACCATTGCCTAAGAATTTGAAATATCAATTTTTAGGACCTCAGAAGACGCTCCCTGTGATTATTAGTGCTAAATTAACAAAGGAGCAAGAGATTCAATTGATCAAGGTCTTGAAGGAACATAAGGAGGCAATTGGTTGGACCATTCATGACCTCAGGGGGATCGAGCCATCTTACTATAATCATAGAATATTCTTGGAAGATGGATCCTGCCCTTCTCGCCAGATGCAAAGGAGATTGAATCCAAATATGCGAGAAGTGGTCAAAAAGGAAATCATCAAGTGGCCCGATGCAGGAATTATTTATCTAATCTCAGATAGTCCCTGGTAAGTCCCGTACAGATTGTTCCGAAGAAAGTTGGGATTACTGTTGTGACTAACGAGAAAGGCGAATCTGTCACAACTCGTTCAGCTTCCTCTTGGAGAGTTTGTATTGACTATAGGAAGCTAAACACAGCCACTAAAAATGATCATTTTCCCCTGCCCTTCATTGATCAAATCTTGGAAAAATTAGCCAGGCAGAAGTACTTCTGTTTTCTTGATGGCTACTCGGGATACAACCAAGTTCCTATCCATCCCGAGGATTAGGAAAAAACTACTTTCACCTGTCCCTACGGAACCTTTGCTTTTCGTAGGATGCCTTTCAGCTTATGCAATGCACCTGCGACTTTTCAAAGGTGTATGCTAGCCATATTTTCTGACATGGTGGGAGAGTTTATGGAAGTCTTCATGGATGATTTCTCTATTTTCGAAGAATCATTTGACTCTTGTTTGGCTAATTTGGAAATGATTCTTAAGCGATGTATCAAAACACGATTGGTCCTTAGCTGGGAAAAGAGTCATTTCATTACCCAAGAGGGCATCATTTTGGGTCATGTAATCTCTGAACAGGGAATTGAAGTGGATAAAGCTAAGATTGATGCTATCGCTAAACTTATGCCTCCCACATCTGTTAAACAAATCAGATCATTTCTTGGCCATGTGGGATTTTATCGAAGATTCATCAAGGATTTCTCGAAGGTTGCTCATCCTTTGAGCAATCTTCTTGCCAAAGAAATGCCGTTTGTTTTTGACAAATCATGCTGAAAGGCATTTGATTTCCTGAAAATGGCAGTCACCTGTGCTCCTGTTTTGCAACCACCAATTTGGACAGCCCCTTTTGAGATCATGACCGACGCTTCTGATTACACGGTCGGGGCTGTCTTGGGTCAGAAAATTGATCGAAAGCCCTCTGTCATCTACTACGCTAGTAAAACTCTAGATGAAGCCCAGAGGAATTACACTGTTACTGAAAAGGAATTACTAGCTGTAGTGTTTGCTTTGGAAAAATTCAAGGCTTATCTCTTAGGGTCACATGTTATCATCTATACCGACCACTCAACCTTGAGACATCTCTTGGCCAAAAAGGATGCTAAACCTCTACTTATTCATTGGATTCTTCTTCTTCAAGAATTTAATCTTGAAATCAAGGATAAAATTAGGGTACAAAATGCGCTAGCGGATCATTTGTCGAGACTCCTAAGTGATTTTTCTTGTCCGGACATTCCGATTGCTGACACCTTTCCGGATGAAACTATTCTTACAGTTTTAGGTATCAACACCCCATGGTTTGCTGACATTGTTAACTATTTGGCCGTTGGTCAAATCCCCCAGGATTGGACCAAGCAACAATGGGATAGACTCAAATCTGAGGCCAAATACTACTTCTGGGAGGACCCTGAGCTGTACCACATCGGCTCTGATCAGATTATTCGCCGATGCATATCGAAGAATGAAGTCAACAGTATACTCGAGTTCTGCCATGCATCTATGTGTGGTGGACATTTCTCCGGGAAAAAGACGGCTGCAAAAATCTTGCAATCCAGCTTCTATTGGCCGTCTTTATTCAAGGATGCCCAAGATTTCTCATGGTCATGTTCTAACTGTCAAGCACTCGGGAGCATAACTAAGAGAGATATGATGCCCCTAAACCCTATTCTTCCTGTCAAAATTTTTGATGTTTGGGGCATCGATTTCATGGGACCCTTTATCCCTTCATTTGGACAATAGTACATTCTTGTTGCTGTTGATTATGTGTCCAAATGGATTGAGGCGATTCCCACCCGAACCAATGACCACAAGGTGGTCATCAATTTTGTCAAGAAAAATATCTTTAGTAGGTTCGGGATTCCGAGGGCTATCATCAGTGATGGTGGCACTCATTTTACTAATGCCCAATTCCAGAATTTTTTGGCCAAATACGGGGTTAATCATCGAATTTCTACACCTTACTATCCCAAGACAAATGGACAAGCTGAGATCTCCAATCGAGAGATCAAGAATATTCTGCAGAAAATGGTTAGGCCTTGTTACGAACGCGGCCTCAAGACGGGTTTTTAAGACGTCTGACCAGACGTCTGGAACCCTTTCCAGACATCTGGTATTAAATTTTTGCGGCGTACAGGTTGCGTCTGCACGTAGGCGCGCGCAGACCTACACCCGCCGCTCTCTTCCCTCTTTTTCCCTCTCTCCTCCTCCAGGGCACAGCGTTTCTCTCTCTCTCTCCCCGCGCGACCTTATAAGGCCCCTCGCCCTCTCCCTCACCCTCATCTCCTCCGCGTCCTTCATCTTCTTCTCCCAGCCGGTGCGAGAGCGCGAGCGAGCGAGCGACCGGCGGCAGCGGCGGCCGCGGCGAGTGTGCGGGAGGAGGTGTTGCGCGAGGGAGGAGACACTCGACCGTGAGGGCTCGAGCTTGTCGGGGTAGCTGGAGCCGGCCGGCGGGGGGGAGCAGCAGGCGTGGAGTGTCGCAGAGGGACTACTGCAGCTCGAGCAGCAGGCGGACGGGGCACGGTGCAGCCGTGCGTCGCGGGAGAAGAGCGAGTTGAGCTCTGGTTCTGGAAATTTTTCCAGAATCAGACATCTGGGCTTACGACCAGACGACGGTGAAGACGTCTAGAGGACTGTCCAGACGTCTGTCAGGTAAGATATTTCGATCTTCTTCCTTTTCGCGCGTACGGCCATGCAGCCGTCCGCCGCGCCTTCGTCTGCGACCCGTCGTACTGAGAGCAGGTATGGGTGCGTGCAGGTTCTGCTTGGGAGGGCACGAGGGCTCGCCATCCCACGTGAATCGGATGTCTGGCCGCAATGCCAGAGGACGGGAAGGACTTCCAGACGTCCGGGGTGACCATCGGACATCTGGGAACTAAGCCAGATGCCCCCGCAGGCTTCTGGACGTCTGAGGGACTACACAGAACAAAGGTACATTCTGACCCACATTTTAAGACGTCTGGAAGAGGTTCCAGACGTCTGATTTTGGGCAGTTTCATCGTTTTCGACCCGTTTAGGGCCCGTTTGGAGTCTGTTTTCCGCGTTTCGAGTTGCGTTCTTTCCAGAATAAAATCCTCTACCCGTTTACAGTAATTATATACCATTCTGAGAAACTCCTTGTGTTTGACCCTTGTGTTAGGACCCCGTTCCATTGTAGTCTTGGGGGTTGCAAAGGCGCGCGGGATTTCCGACCACGCCCCCAGTACTCCCGTTGTAGCTGGTAGAGTGGCTTTTAATTTATTCAGCATAATTTGTTACAATTGTAGAACAATTAATAGAGTCTAGGGTATTGCATGAACCCTAGGACTGAGAAACTAGATTGAATGATAGATCCTAGGGTATTGCATGAATCCTAGGACTGGAAAATTAGATTGAATGATAGATCCTAGGGTACGGCATGAATCCTAGGACTGGAAAACTAGTGGAATATATATATATTGCAGTCTTGGAAAAGTGGAAAGGAATTAATAGCTGCCTGTTATGAATGAATAAATATGATTAAGAGTATGGGTTGCATGAACGTAAGACTGGAACAGTGAAACCTACAATGGCCAAACAAAAAGAATACGAACCCTACGGGGAATTAGGAGTAGAACTCCTGGAAAGAGATTAGAATGGAACTGAGAAAGTGAAACGTGGAAGTGTGTTGTCTCTTGGGTACGTGGTACCAAAGAGAGCACACATTACCTCTTAGTGTAAAGGGGAGCTTGTCGCCCTCAAGTTGAGATCGGGGATGGGTTTGGCCACTGTACACCGACTTGCTGGCCCTCGCGTACGCAATACCGAGGAGAGCTACTAGTGTAGGGAGAGCACTAGCTACCCCACGGGCTCCGGGGTTTTGCTAGCCTCCTACACCGACTTGTTAGGCCCACTAGGCAAATCAGGGTAGTCAGGCGAGGGTGCGCGGACTGTGGAGGGGTTGGACCCCTGTTACTGAGAGGGCTCTGCCCTATACTGGTTCCGTGCTGTGTTTTGAGCTCACCCGTTAACGGAAACAACTGACTGCGTGCCAGTGTAGGGTAGCTACTCGTACGCTTATCGCGCATGCCGTAGTCACCGTTACGTCTGTCAGCGGCCTTGGGGTGGTTGACTGAGGGTAGGACCACCACGGGGGACTCTCCTGGCTAGGAGAGCACCACGTGTTACTTCTACTTTTCGGAAATGACTGCAACCAAGATTGTTCCCACGAGGAACATTTGAGATCAAGTGAAGGATCTGAGAAATAAATAAATCATGAAATAATAGAAGGACGTAAATAAAGAAAGTAAAATATAACCACTACTGTACACTCTACTCAGCGTTTCGCTGACGTGTTACACTCGTTACTTTTCAGGACCAGGTGTTGAGCAGCCAGGGTCAGCAGCTGCAGAGGATGTTGGGCCGAGTAGGGTCCAGTAGCGTTACCCGCAGTTCTTTTTGTACTTTCTGCCACTGTAGTGAGTAGTTTCCTTGTTACTCCTTGTACTTCTTTATTGTAAACTTCATGTTATGTACATATTTGTTGTTCTACTGTTGTTGTGGTGTATACTATAGTAGTTCCTTTTCTTACTGCTGTATTTTGTTACTGCTAGTTATATTCATGCTGAATGTGGTTTATTTTACTGCTCTTTTGGTTACTTCCTCGTTGGATGTCTAGGTCTTGGGATTAGTCGAGTCGATCTGATTCTTGTGTCTCGTAGGGACTCGGGAATCGGGTCGTTATAGGCCTGATCGCAAGGATTGGACTCAAAAGCTTGAGGACGCTCTTTGGGCCTACCGAACGGCGTATAAAACGCCCATCGGCATGTCTCCATTCCATTTGGTGTATGGAAAGGCATGCCATCTACCCATAGAGATTGAACACAGGGCATTCTAGGAGATCAAACAATGCAATTTAGATCTGAATCTAGCTGGGAAGACCAGGAAACTCCAACTATCTGAGTTGGAGGAGCTTAGAAATCATGCTTATGAGAATGCCAAGATCTACAAGGCTCAGACCAAAGCTCTACATGATCAACTGATTTCCCGCAAGAGCTTTGAGACAAACCAGAAGGTCTGGTTATTCGATTCTAAACTTAAGCTCTTTCCTGGCAAACTTAGATCTAAATGGAATGGCCCATTCATAATTGACCAGATTTTTCCAAATGGAGCCATTCAGATTTCTGACCAAAAGATGGGTAACACATTTAAAGTCAACAGTCAATGTCTGAAGCCTGTTGTTGACCGTATTCTTCCAGAACCCGTCTCAGACTCAATTGCTCTAGCCATTCTATGACTTCTTTGGCTGGACTTCGCCTAGCTGACGGCATTAAACTCAGCAGTTGTACATATGACACATGGCTGATACGAGCTTCATATTCAGGTGACATCTTTCATATTCTACCCTTTCTTTCATGTCTCTTTTTCAATGAGGACATTGCATCAGCTAGGCATGGGGGGTGGATTCATTTTTGAATCATTTGGTCAGCTTTGTGAAATTCATGCAAATTATTTTTCTCTTCTTATTTATACATTAGAAAAAAATCAAAATTAAGAAGGATTAGTTGGACATTAGGACTTTTCAATCTTAAGAAATTTTACATTAGGATCTGAACACAAAGACCCTTCAGGTCTTTGGACTTAATTAGCCCGTGTATCCACTAAAATGTGGATTTGTCTTTCGAGTCCTCGTCATTTTAATTCTATCGTAATTGGAATAAATAAGTTTGGGTGATAAGTACACGACTTATCAACCCACCCTCTGATTTGAGGGAATTTTTGAGTTTTAAGCATCTACACACTTTCTTTGCACTGACTCGTTGTTCGGCGATTTTAACGGAAATTGGGTAGCTAATGAACCTTCTAAGGTGATATGGCTGACAAGTTATCATGGGTAACAACCCATAGATAGGTTGTCCAGAGCCCAGTCACTGGACCTTTCTCTTTTTGCTGCCTTTAAGTAAATCTTAGACCAGGGAAGCCACCTACTTAAAAAAAAAATCAAAAAGAAAAGGAGAAAAGAAAAAAAGAAATAAGCCACACTTCGCCGCACGAGTATGGCTGGCATGTTGTTGGTGGTAACAGCTCATCGATCGGTTGTCAAGAACCCAACTCAGTAAATGCACTAAAAATTTCCAAAACACCAAGGAAGAAGCGGAGAAGTAGAATAAATCGGGGAGATATACATTGGATTCATCCTTGTGTTGACCTCGCAAAAAAAAATAAAAGTAGGGAGAAAGCTATCGGTTGTAAAGATACACCTTTAGGCAAAATTCTTTTTAGGTCACCTAGAGGTGTAGAAATCCAAAGTTCGTTTTAAATGCTAGTCAACGAGTCTATCACATTCACAATAAGATGCTTAGAACTTAGAGTTCTCATCAAATCTTCGGTGAGTTGAATGGCCGTAGAAAACCACTCTCTAACCCTAAAACTTGAAAATCCAAAAAAATTAGAAAAGAGGAAAAAGAGAAAAAGAAATTTTTTTTTGAATAAGGCGAGGGCTTGAGGCGGTCTGCATTTTGGCAGATACTCGGGCACTGTTGTGTCCTTGAAAGTTCAGATCTTAAGTAGACAATTTCTTAATGATTGAAAATAACTTATGCCCAAAAAATCCAACCTAATTCTTTTATAAATAGCATATAGTTTTTACTAGGGACTAGCAAAAGATAGGCATGGGGGTATGATGTAAACACATTTATACTACTTAAGATGTCTATTTATGCATGTTCTTAAGCATAGGATTGCATTTCATGATATAAATATTGCATAACATGCATCATCTTGCATTTAGAGTAGTTTGAATAAAATGGAGGTTAATTGTCTCCTTTTATGTGCTTGGACAAGGCAAACTTTTTATCGGATCTTCAGATCAAAGATCCAACCGTACAGATGTGATCAGGGCGACGATTGAAGTTCAACGACTTCAAGATTACCCTAATCAGGCATCGGTAGCATCTGATAGTGACTGTGGAACCCCAGAAGATCAAGGGCCAAGATGGTGTAAATCCATACTTCAAATGACAAATCTGATTGCACGGATGGATTCGGATCGACGATCACAACCTAACGACATAAAAATCGAGTCAATCCGACACCTGTGGCACCATCTACAACATTCAAAAGATGGACAGCTACGATGGCGCCACGTGGTGCCATCTCAGCCGTCCAACCAGCCCCAGCACTGCCGCACCTTCTCTTCTTCAATCAGAGTGCCGCTTCTCCATCGTTGGATCAAGATCCAACGGCTGTGGATGCGGCGCCCTGAATTCGTCCGTACAACCTTTTGGTTGAGGCAGCACAGTGGTCCGGTGCCTTAACGCGAGGCGCGGAGGCGAGTTCGAGTCACGGCGACCTGGATCTGGAGCAGGGAGCGCGCCTTCAATCGACCGTCAGATCCTGATCGGGCAACTGTCCGCGCTCAATAACGTCGACACGCTATCGCAGGACCACGCCTCACGCTGCATCTCACGCGGGCGGGCGCGCATTGAGGAGTGGGGGAGGCGCATCTTAAGCCATCCAATCTCGCGATCAGACGTCTGAGATTTGTTGAACGTGCGGTGAGCATTAGGAGCAAGTGGAAGCCATCCGTCGCGCGTCCAACGCCCACTACGCCCACGATGGGGCTTTAGCGATGGTTTTATTCGTCACTAAAGGTCCTGAATTAATGTTTTTAGAGTTGTAATGACCAAATTGCCCCCACTCCTTGCAACTATAAAAGGAGACCCCCTCCATACAAAATTCTCATCCATTCCTTCTCTTCTCTACCTCTCCAAAGCTCAAGAGAAGCTTGTCCCACACCCGGGATGCTCCTCGCGAGATAAAGTCAAATTTTCGTTCCCCTTTCGGAAGCGGATCCTGCAACGACGACGACATGCTGCTCCGTTCTCGTTCCTGCTGCCTCGATCTCCTTCCCACTCCGTCCTCCATTGTCCAGGTGACGTCTCGTCCGGCTTGTCCTCCAAGCGATCGTCGAGGAGGATAACTTCTCTCTCCCATTCTTCTTTACAGCTTTCTAGTGTAAAATTTTCCTGCTTTCTAGTGTAGCTGATTTCCCGCTTTCTAGTGTAATTCTTATTTGGTTTGATTGTATAAACATTTTGAGATATTGAATGCATGTTTTCTCTCTCTCTCTTTCCATCTCTCTTCCCTTTAGTCTGATAGCTTCATTGTAATTACATCGCCTCGCTTTTCAAGAAAAATTCTAAAAAAATATAATTGCCAATATAGATCGACGTAGCCTCCCTGTGTTTGACTCGGAATTTCAATTTCGGTATAAATTTTACTTGTTGAACATGAATTCTTCTCTTTCAAGCTACAACGACAAGGTTTTAAAACCAAACACGTTAGCGTAGCAATTCGTACGTCCAATAGGTGGTGACAGCGCAACTAATGGCAGCCTGTGGTGGTTGTGAGAAGGAGAGGAAGGTGGCAGGCGGTGGTTCTGCTCGCTAGTGTGGAGGTCGTGCGTAGTTGGAGCAGAAAGTGTTGGGGGCACACGCATGTGGTGGTGGAGCAGGGATTGCCTGTGCTATTGTTGAAGGAGCACAGGGGGGTGCAGGTGCACAGTGCAGGAGGGAGCTGGAGGCAGGTGCGCCTGTAGCGGTGGAGAGCGCGATGATGGCGAGGGCGCTGAAGGGGCGCAGGCACCTCTAGAGGTGAAGTGCAATGCCTGCGTGCACTGGATGGAGGCGCGGTGCCTGCGGGCATGCAAGGGCAGGCGAAGGGTTGCCTACGCTGCGGTGGGCGCTTGCAGTAGAGAAGGCGTGGTGCCTGGTTGGAGGTGCAAGTGCTGGCAGTGTGCGTCTGCAGGCGGTGGTGGTGCTGGAGTGAGTGCGCGCCTGTAGAGGAGGACTGTTGCACAGTGGGCAGTAGACCGTTGGAGGGTTTTGGCTGTGCCTGCGCCTGCAGAGGGTGCGAGTACGCGTTGAGGGCAGGCGGAGTGCAGGCTGGTAGGGTGTTTGCGGTGGAGGGCGCACGGTGCACAGTGCAAGCACGGTTGCACCGTTCCCTTTCTTTTTTTTCCAATCCCCTCCACCTCTCCTCTATATTTCTTCTCTTCCGCCTCCCAAGGGATTTTCAAAATTCTTTTTCTAATTTTGGCCAGCAGCAGTTTGCATTTGTTGAGGGATGTGTTGAGGGTAGCCGAAGGATGGGGAAAAGATGGAGCCGGTTGTTTGAAAGGAGAATTTTCCCTCCCCTCCTTGTTCTTTTCCCAATATTATTCCTGCAACATAGAAACATAAAATCATTACATATTAAGTTATAGAATGCTATAAAATAGATGTAAACTTAAATAATGATGCATGCAAACATTCTATAACTTAATGTAGTTATTAACAAACATAAAAGGTAAGATTAAAGTTAACTTAGGCGTAATAATAGTCCATTAAAATGGACTCATCAAATACCCCCATGCCTAAGATTTGCTAGTCCCTAGCAAAAATGAAAAATAATAGAAGTAATCAGAAGATTTCTTCTTTTCTTATTTCAAAACTTTAGAGATCCAGACAAATGTGAAGTGATGATAGCCTCGGTAACAGATCCAAGTGAAAGAGCCAATTCGCATTGGAAGTTCGTACTTCACCCTTGGTAAATATTTCTGTCAGGAGAGGCAACTACTTCCCTCGGGGATAAAGCAGAAGATAATATGTAATTTGACCCTGGCTTTTGGCTTAGGTAGGAGATATCGAGTAGAATGGATTTGTAATTGGTGGCACACACTCATCTAGTGCTACATGTAGTCTAGTACTATAGATTCTAGATTAATAGACTATTAGACAAGTCAACTTTGAGAGAGGCTACACAATTGTGCTCTCTTGATGTTCTTGGGCACTCACTCTTTTCTTTCTTTCTGAGATCATAAATCTCGTCAGATTTAGTAATTGTACTCATTGTTTGGTGGCCTCACATGGCATCTACACTTCAATTAAAGTCCTAATAACTCTACAACTAAGTTAGAGTCCTCAACCAGTATTCGGGCGATCAGAAATACTAAAAGGTAGGTATGGATCATATTTGGTGGAACGCGATAGGTGTTCTGTCGCCTTAGAAACAATGTTACATTATAAACTTGGGCTTTTTTTTTTAATAATATAACTATTTCTTCTTTTTCTTTTTTCCGTTTCTTATTTTTCTTCTTCTTCTTATTTTTTTTATATAAATCAACATAATACAACACAAACTTTTATTTATGAGTCATTATTAGGGATGATGATGGTCAAGAGGATATTGTGTGGCTTATTTGGTGGAAATGCCTATTCTCGGCATCGGGAAGGAATGGATAGGATAGGTGTATTTCTGACCTTTGACACTATTACCCTCCTTCAGCCGAGGACTCTATGAAGGATGGTCGTAACCATCCACCATAGCCATAGCTTTATTAAGACTCAATCTCTGTGTATCTGCCTTATTTGGTGACTCTCAGGAATTCACACAAAGTACACACACAGGAACAGAGAGTGAAAACTACGCCTAACTCTAAAGTATCATCATCTAATTGTCCAAAACTTAAGAGTCCTTGTACTAGACTTATTGCACCAGTAATCTCTCTACTTTCTTCTCACAAATATGAGGTGGATCTATTAGAAGGTAGTATGCCTGACTCGCTATGAACTGTCCAAGGGTTTAGTAGACTACAAATGCTTATTGGTTTTCTTCAAAGATTTATTACCAAGTCTACATGCATGTGAAATAAATGTATTAGATTCTAAACTTAAGAAATAATTTTAAGAAGAAAAACCTCCAATGAAAAAGGTATTCTGCTAGGGACTAACCCATTTAGTTCAAGAAAAGAGAAATTTTTTTTTTATACATATAAATATATATGTATGCAAATATTTATAAATGCTATAAACATTCTCAGGTTATACCCCCCATGCCTAAGACTGACAATGTCCTTATAAGAAAAAAAATGCAGACATAGAAGAATATCACCTGAGGAGGAGAGTGGGAGGAGCTAAGGCTCCTCAAGCCGAAGTGTGTCCAAAACCTGGCCATCTGAAAGAGTAATATATGGTTTAAGTCGCTGGCCATTTTCCTTAAAGCTCGCACCTGAAATAAGGTTCTGAATCTCTACAGCTCCATGAGGGAAAGTATTGATAACAACGTATGGCCCATCTTAGCGGGACTTAAGCTTTCCAGGAAATAATTTAAGTCTAGAATTGAAAAGCCAGACCCACTGGTTGGGCTCAAAAGTCTTTCTAATTATGTGCTTGTCATGGAAGACTTTTGTACATTGCTTGTAAGCTTGAAAAGTTTCATAAGCTTCATTACGAAGCTCCTCAAGCTCACTTAATTATAACATATGTGCCTTTCCCGCTGATGAGTGGCTACTCATCATGGCTAAAAAGCTGAAGTTAAGCTAGACACTATGTAAAACAACATCAGATTAACAGAAAAAAAGGGTTAAGTGTGGGAATTAAAGAAAAAGACCTAAAAGCTTTACTCTGTGTTAAAACTTCATAATTAGGTCACAAAATGAGATATTCTGAAAGCAAAGTACAAATGATGATCCTTGCATCAATTGAACACATAAATAAGTTTGAAAGGTCAAATCAGAAGTATAATCAATGTCTTAAATGTTCAATTAAGCACATATAAAAATTTGAAGGCAAGTGGACATCATTTAGGTTATGAAATAGGTAGTTTACACTTAGGTCCTTCATGCATTACACTCTTGACCTTAAAAACTCCCCTTTGGACCTACTTGTAAGTCGCAGGGACCCTTTTGAAAGGCTGCAAGGCCCTTCCAATTGTAGTTCTTTTCACTTATGGGCCTGCACGCAATTCTTCTACCCCTTCGTTCAAGGGTCTGTCTGCAATTTTCCCTTATTTCAGAGAGAGGCCTGCTGCTCTTCGCATGCACTGGAGCGTGCGAAGAACACGACCAATCTCAGCCGTCCGTCACTCTTCATGATCCTGATCTACGGTTAGATTTGAATGGAAGCTTCGCGCAATTTGATGCGTGCTATCACCCCTCTCCCTAGATCTCATATGACGGTCAGATTGTGTGCCTAACTCGCCGCATGCTCCGCTCCTCTCATCCTCGTCGTCAGTTGCATCTTGATTATCCTCACCTGCGCGGTGATCTCAGCCACTGAGCATGCTACTTAAGCACCTCAGTGGTGTCGTGCGCAAGGGATCGCTCCCTCCTACACCTCTTAGCGATCATTCGTCCACTCCAGTCCCTCCTCCCCATCAAGCCTCTGATTTCACAGCCACCGGCTGTGAAATCATCACCTTCTCTTGACCTCCTCGTCGCTAAGGACTTCGTAGCACCTGAGGATGACCCTGGAGCCTCACTAGCAGACTCTTCCTTCCGCTGGAGTCATCTTCCTCCTTAGCCACCGGCTAAGGACCCCTAGGTCCCATTCTTCCTGTTAGATTAGGTTTATAATTCTGCATATTAGTTTTAGCTGTAGTTAAGTATTTAGAGTAGAATTAATATAATTGTTAATGTTTAATTTCACCGTAGGATAAAGTAGCTGTAGTAGTAGAATTAGGCTTAAATTCCCCCCCCCCCTCACCTCCTCTGATCATTCCAGATCAGAGGGGAAGACTTCATAAGACCATGTTTTCAAATTATCTCCCTCTCCATATTTTCATGTCTAGTTCTGATTTTCCACGACATGTTTTCTCATCTTCCACCCATACACTCTGACCCAATTTCAGATCTGATTGGTTTTCAACCTCAGATCTGAAATTGGCATCAACAAGCACTTAAGGGCCTTCCCACTCACCTCACTCTTGGTCACAAAAGCCCCTGGTTTTGGGTTGAAATTTTTAGTTTGTCAGATTTCTCCTCAGTTTGGATTTTAAGGATTTTTCTTTTTGGTTTTACTGCCTGATCTGACGAATTGAATGAAGTTGATTTGAATTCCTTGTTGGCAAGGAATCTGAGAGGATTTCTGGTGACAGAAATCATCTTAGAAGAGCATACATAAATCTGATTTGATAATGTCTTGAATGCATTGAATGCAAGTCAGATCTAAGGATAATTACTGTGGTAATTTGAAGTCTGATCTCGCATTCATAAGTTTTGTTAATGGTTGTTTGATGATTTCCTAACCTAAGGAGTTCTCAATACTCGTTAAGGTTTCATGAAACTGGGATTTGATCTAAGGGCTTTAATTGATTGAATTAATTCTTCCTTCATGCTTTTTATAGCATTAGGAAGAGTTAATTCAGTGATATTCGTGGATTTCATCTGAAATGAAGTTTTTGATGAGGGTTTTTGGCATTTGAATTAGGGTATTCAGTGATTTAGTGAGAAATTAAACCCTTGTCAGATTTGGGATTGACAGAGATTTTCTTTTCAGTTTGGATTTTTTTTACTCTGATCCCAATAAACAAAGCAAAGTGCTGCATCTTGCAGCTACATGTTTTCCTCTTCCAACTCACATTTCCTCTCAAATGGACTAACTGCAGCAGCAGTTAGACCATTTGGACAGTGACTTGAGCTGTTGCAGAGTCTGGAAGGTTTTGTTGCTACTACTGTCTAGTTATTATAGGTTGTAACAGATAGGTTCTAGTGTTAAACCTTGTAGACTCTAATTTGATCATAGCTGACAGTAGATTGTGTTTCATCTTATATGTAAACAAACTTTCTTATTTCAATACTTGAAATCTAACTTCTGTGCATGCTTGTCTATTCTTTCCCAATTCTTTCAGCTGGTCTAGTAAAAAATAACCATCCAAACAAGAGTTAACTCTTCCCTTCTTCTCTCCTACTTCTGTCAAACCTATAACAACGGTATAAAAATTTAAAAAGAAACACCCAAAAGGACCAGAAATAAAAATATTTATATACCTATATATATACATATATATATTACTTTGTATATTAAGTATACTTATATAGACATAAGCTATATATTAGGCAACACATGTAAATAGATAGTGTAAATATATATATATATACTGTATACTCAACCCTGTAAATATAATACTGTAATCTAGGTTTTAGATCTTGTTTAGACAATAAATATAATAATTATATAATTATATATAAATTGAACTAATTTATATGTATTAGTAAACTAACTAGAGCAGTAAATAGTATAATTAAGAGAGTTAAACTATAAAATTGTATATATATCTATGTATATGTAGATTATAAGTAAATAAAATCTTTACCTTAATTTAATCCTTTATAAGTAATAAATAATGAATTTATTAAGTTTATAGCTAAGTTGTTAAATTAAATTAGTTAAATTAGTAATTTAGAATTATAATTAAGTTAAATTGAATCTGTATACTAAGACTAATATACTTTAAGTAATTTAGGCTAATTTAAGTATATTTATAACAGATTATATTAAGTTTAACTTAATTTATAAGCAGAACAATTAAAACTGCTATTTAAATGTAAATAACACATACATTAATTCAGAAAAATATAATAAAAATGTGTATAAAATACTTATGTATGTATTCTACTCTGTATGAGGTCAATTAGACCATCTAGTAACTAATTTATAAGTAATTAACCAAGAAAACACCAAAATCAGTGTGTAAAAATAGGCTACTTTAGTGAATTTATTTATATAGTAAATCTAATTAAAATTTCAAATTAATTGAACAATTATATAGTATTATGTAAATACTTTATTTTCCATAATTTATTTTTATTTTTAAATAAGTTATGGCCCTCGAATTGAGGGCCAAAATCGCTTCCAGGCCACAGCTGCACACGGTTTCCAGCGTAGATGTGGCGCTCGAATAGCGCCACATCGTGCGCTGCAAACCGCACGCAACGGTTTATATGTAAATTGTGCATAAGCCGTTTAGTCGTCACGGGCGCCAGGCGCCCGAAACAACTTGTACATTCGATTCATCTGAGCATATCTAAGCATGATTTGTGTGGGGCCAAGGGCCCGGAGAGGCGTGTGTGCGTGGGGCTGAGAAGGCCCTGTGCTGAGTTAAGAAAAATGTAATTAATCGTCCTAATGAGAATTAGGGCGCACTTAGTAGAGGTTTGTCCCACCCTCTGGGTGCTGTGTATCCCTCAAAAAGCACGCCCACAAATTAAACACATTTTTAATTAATTAATGAGAGTTAATGACGTCTGTTAACCGCCTCTCAGCCACGGTGTCAAACTCTCTAAGGCAAAATGAAAACACAGAAGAACATCTAATGAAGATTGGTGTGAAGGAGAAGAGAGAGAGATGTTGTACATACGTAAGTAAATACAAATACAATAAAAATATAAATATATATATGTATACATAGTATAACCAATTATTTTTTATAAATAAACCCATATATTTACTAACAGAATAAAATGTCACCATAAGTGTCGCTACAAACCCCAGTTTCCCTCCTTAAGTTCGTATATAGTGTTTTCTGGGATCTAGCGACGCTTACGTCTGTCACTAAAACTGTTGTATGTGTTACTATAGATAATAGACTAGTAAGTTAAGTTAATATACTATGTCATCTTAATCTATTGTGTACTTTCATGTAAGTATTGATACTATAACTTGTAAAGACAGTTTAAAGTATGGTGATAAATTGTTTGGTGCTTGTTCGTAGTAGTTTTTGCAAGCATTACAATTAATTCTTAGTAAGTAGGCAAACCATGTCCACATTCATTCATTCTTTAATAAGATGTAAAGCTTCTTTTTGGAATTAGAGGATAATTTTGAGATCAAAGAGCGATGTAATTCAATAAATTGCCTCCCAGTGAACGACCTGGAATAAAACCAGTAAAAATTAAATAAGTAAATAAAAATGGTTGTAATGACTGGTATTTTATACAACTCACCACAATGACACTCATGGTGTTTCAAATCACAACAAACTACAACACACCATTACACATTATACACATCATTACACATCAGTCGTTGCAACCATTGCATTACCCGCTTTATCCAGATTCAAGTTAACGTTTTTAATAGCCCAATAAGCTTTATGTTGGGTTTCAACGGGAAGGTGGCACGCTTTTCCGTAGATAAGACAGAAAGGAGACATGCCCAAGGGAGTCTTATACGCAGTTCTGTAGGCCCAAAGAGCATCATTTAGTTTTTTAGACCAATCATTCCGATCAGGCCTGACAGTTTTTTCTAAAATTTACTTAATCTCCCTATTAGACACTTCAACTTGTCCACTCGTTTGGGGATGATAAGGTGTGGCTATCATGTGGTTGACTCCCAAATTTTGGAGTAGTCTTATGAAATGTACATTCTTAAAGTGAGGTCCTCCATCACTTATGATCGTCCTTGGGCACCCTTACCGAGAAATGATATTAGCCTTAACAAAGCCCAAGACCACGGAATGGTCATTGGTTCGCAGGGTATGGCTTTTATCCATTTCGATACATAGTCTATAGCCACAAGGATGTATTCATATCCAAAGGACACAGGAAAGGGACCCATGAAGTCAATGCCCCAAATATCAAAGATTTCAACAGGGAGGATAGGTTGTTGGGGCATCTCATCCCTTTTTCCAATGGTTCCCGTTTGCTGGCAATGTAGACATGCGCCTACATATGTATGTGCATCTCAGAATAATGTGGGCCACCAAAAGCCAGACTGAAGAACCTTATGGGCAGTCTTCTTCCCACTAAAATGTCCCCCACAATGGAGGTCATAGCAGAAACTCAGAACACTTCTTTGTTCTTCATCAGGGATGCAACGGCGAAAAATCTGGTCAGGGCCTATTCTAAAAAGCTCAGGTTCCTCCCAGTGATAAAATTTAGCATTGGCAAAAAACCTGTCTCGCTTCTGCTTGTCCCAAGTACTGGGGGTAATGCCCGTGACCAGATAGTTCACTATGTCAGTGAACCAAGGAGTTTTAGCTTTGATGGCCATCAGAGACTCATTAGGGAAAGTCTCTTGAATACCGCCAGCAGGGTTTGATGCCTCAATAGGGATCCTAGATAAATGGTCTGCTACCACATTCTCAACTCCTTTCTTGTCTTTAATTTCTAGGTCAAATTCTTGGAGTAGCAGAATCCAACGAATTAGGCGAGGTTTGGTGTCCTTTTTAGCCAGAATGATCAGTGAACACTACAACCTTGATCCCAAAAGATAAGACCAAAACTTTTCAAAAGCAAATACTATGGCAAGTAATTCCTTTTCAGTGATCGTGTAGTTTTGCTGAGGATCCGTAAGGGTCTTGCTGGCATAATGTAGCACATGAGGTTTGCCATCAACCCATTGACCTAAGACCGCTCCCACTGCAAAATCAGAAGCATCGCACATAAGCTCAAACGGGAGGGTCCAATCTGGTGCTTGGAGAATCGACGCGGTAATGAGGGCTTTCTTCAAAACTTGGAAAGCCTCGCCACATCTATCATCAAAATCGAAGGAGACATCCTTCGCTAATAGGTCGCAGACTGGCTTAGAGATTTTACTGAAATCTCTAATGAAGTGCCTATAAAATCCAGCATGGCCAAGGAAAGATCTAACCTGACGAACATTGGCGGGTAATGGAAGCTTAGAGATGGAATCAACTTTTGCGGTGTCCACCTCTAATCCTCTCTTGGAAACTATATGCCCTAACACAATGCCCTGCTGGGCCATAAAGTGGCTTTTCTCCCAGCTAAGCAACAGCTTTGCCTCTTCGCAACAGGTTAAGACTTTATCAAGGTGCGAAAGGCATAGGTCAAACGACGAGCCATAAATGGAGAAGTCATCCATGAAAATTTCAACAAACTCGTCGCTCATATCAGAAAAGATAGCCATCATACAACGTTGGAAAGTGGCAAGAGCATTACATAACCCGAATGGCATTCGGCGGAACGCAAAGGTGCCATACGGACTCGTGAAGGTGGTACGCTCCTGATCGTCAGGAAAAATGGCTATCTGATTGTACCCAGAGTACCATCAAGAAAACAAAAGGACTTGTTCCCCGCCAATCGTTCCAGAATTTGATCGATAAGCGGTAAGGGGAAATGGTCTTTCTAGGTAGCCATGTTTAAATGGCGGTAATCACTGCAGACCCTCCAACCAGTTGAGGGTCTAGTGGTCACCAGTTCGCCTTGGTCACTCTCTTCCACAATGATTCCTGCCTTTTTGGGAACTACATGAATAGGACTAACCCATTTACTATCTGAAATGGGATAGATAATCCCTGCATCCAGCCATTTCAGAATCTCCTTTTTAACAACCTCCCGCATATTTGGATTAAGCCTTCTCTGCACATCTCGGAAAGGCTTCACGGACTCGTCCATGTATATATGATGCATGCAAAGAGAGGGATCAACACCCTTAATATCAGCAATTGTCCAGGCAATTGCTTCCTTGTGCCTTTGTAAACACTCAAGCAGAGCTCCCTCCTACAATTTAGATAATGCAGATGAGATAATAAAGGGGAGCGTGTTATTTGGGCCAAGGAAAGCATATTTCAATGTGCTCGGGAGGGGTTTCAACTCCAATTCAGGAGCCTTTTGGATTGAGGGTTTTAGTTGAGATGTCCCTGCCTCAGGCAGCGGATCTACCTTCACAGTCCAGGGTGGGGACAGAGACTCATTGTGTATCCCCAGCAACTCTTCTAGTTCAGGCATTTCCCTTTCAGTTTCTTTAATAATCCAGGGATGGTCCTTAGATATGACCTTCTGAAGGGGATATCTACATAAGAGTGCTGGAGTAGTCTCTTCAATTATTTCATCAACAACCTCAATCTAAGAACAATCTTCAAACCCGGGTTGCTTGTAAGTATCAAAAACATTCAACTGGATCTTCTTGTTCCCAAAGCCCATTTTAAGTGTCCTAGATCTACAATTTATAGAGGCATTGGCTATGGCCAAGAAGGGGCATCCCAGAATAATGGACAACTTTGTGGGCTTATTAGATGGGTTAGTATCAAGCACCAGAAAGTCAACAGGGAAGAAGAAATCCTCCACTCTCACAAGGACATCTTCCAACAATCCCCGCGGTGTCTTAAGTGATCTGTCTGCAACTTGGAGGATTACTGGACTAGGCTTTAGCTTTCCTCCTCCCAAAAGGTAGTAGACAGAGCTCAGTAGAATGTTCACCCCCACACCCAGATTGAGCAGAGCCTCGTCAATGTGTTGGTTACCTATAACCACTGAAATATACGAGGCCCTTGGGTCTTTCATTTTGTGGGGTGTTCCATGCTGGAGAACCGAGCTAACATGGTCAGGTAGGATGACCTTGGTTTGAACCTGTTTCCAAGTTCAGTACTTCTGGGTGCACAAGTCCTTCAAAAACTTGGCATAGGACGGAATCTGTTTAATCACTTCCAACAGAGGCAAGTTAATCTGGACTTGCTTAAAAGTATCCATAATCTCTTCTGTCCTATCCTTGGCTCCAGACAAGCCAACAAAATATTCCCCAAGAGTAGAGAGGCACTCTAGATAGGGCACCCTTGGCTTCTGGGTAGAGGGGTCGTCATGGCAGGAAAGGGGTTGTGGAAGGACGACACCCTCATTGTGGGTGAGTTTGTGCAAGGGAGAGCAATGTGGCTCTTCCTCGGTGGAGATGGAAGTCGGGTCAGGTGTGGAAGGGGAATTCTGAGATGTAACCGTAGGAGTGTTATCAGGCTTGTCAATCTTTTTTCCACTCCTCAACACGGTCACTGCTTGGGCGTACTCCCTGAATACAACCGCCTTGCCCTTAGGGTTCTCCTAAGAAGAGCTAGGCAGCTTCCCTGGATCACGTTGCCTAACTGCCTCAATAAGATGACCAATTTGGTATTGCATATTAGTAATCATCTTATTCTGAGATTGGATGACCATATTCTGATGCTCTTGCATTGCTTTCATCATAGCCTTCAGTTCATCCATCTTAGAGGGCTTATTCTGAGGAGGGTTTTCATAAGAATGTTGGTATATGGGCTGGGGAGGTAAGGGTCTTATATTCCCTGAGTTAGAAGCATCACCTTGCTTCCAAGAGAAGTTTGGATGGTTTCGCCACGCCGTATTATAGGTATTGGAATAAGGGTTATTGCGAGGGGGGTGGAAACATTGGGCAGCGTTCAAGTTGGCCTGAATCAGCTCAAGGAATTGATTTGCCTGATGGCACTCCACAGTGGCGTGCGTTGTGCTTTGGCAAATGGAGCATTCTCTTGAAGCCTAAAAAATAGAGGCTATTTGCGGGTTCATGCCGGGGTTTACTAAAAGCCTATCAAAGTTTTTATTCAATAGTTGAATCTGATAAGCCAAATCCTGAGAAGCCCCAGCTTCATGGGCCTTTATCTTTCTCTGCAAGATTGATGGTTTTCTTTCTTGATAGGCAGAGGACAGATGTATGGAGTTGTCGCTTAATGTTTCAAATAATGCCCAGGCTTCATCCTTAGTTCTGGTCATGAAGGTTCCTGCACAGGCTGCATCGATGGTTTGCCTATGCCTTTCAGATAATCCATTTTAGAACCTTTCGACCAACTACCATCTTGGCACTTGATGGTGGGGGAATAACCTAAGAAGGTCATTAAAGTGCTCCCAAGTCTCATGAAATTGCTCCCCTTCCTATTGAGTAAAACCCATAATTTCTCTTCTGTAATGGTTGGTTTTACTCATAGGAAAATACTTTTTCAAAAATTCTCCCTTAAGGGTGGCCCAATCATTTACCCTTGCATCAAGGGTATGATACCAGTGCTTGGCCTTATCCTTTATGGAGAAAGGAAATAGAGTCCTCATCAGGGCTTCATCAGTAAAGCCCTGGAGCTTCACCATGGAGCAAACCTCGACGAATTCCTCCAAATGCCGGTAAGGGTCCTCCCTAGTAGTACCATAAAAAGATGGCAATAAAGATATGGTACTACTCTTGATCTCATACGGATTATCCCCTGCCGGTCGTCTTAGTGCTTGTGCAGGTTGGTTAGTTGGAATAAAATAGTCCCTTAGGGTCCTTTGTTGATTTGCTCCTTGATCAGCCATTCCTTCTTTTTTCTCTCCTAGGTGAGCTCTCCTAAGAATTCTCTCAGGCTCAGGATCAAACACTAGACTACCCTCAAGAGAGCATCTACCAAGCATACAAAACATAATTCAGGTTCTTATTGAGTAAGTGAAGCCTCCACTCCAAAGATAAGTCAAACGATCAAGACTTATCCCTTCGTTCCCATGTAAGTGGTATAAGAGTCGTGTGGACTTGAAATCTTAAACTTCTTTATTGCGGAGGTCGAATTAGTTAATATAAATGGCCAAACAAGTTTTTCACTGCAATTACATGCCTTAATTCAACCTTTGAGTGCCCTAGGACCTATACTTTTCTTTGATGATACTCCCAGGTGATCAAGTGAGAAGTTACTCCAAGGATGAACAAAGGGATGCAAGTAGGGTGAACCCTTCCTTTGAGGCGATGCGTATTCAGTGCCCCTTAACTACCCTATTGTTCCTTTAAGGGGTGTCCCCCTCCGTGGAGTATCAAAACACTTGGTCAAAAGATAGTATCACCACCACCACAAAGCACAATAGGAGGGTTTGCACCAATAAAGAGATCGGTGCCTATAGCCTTAAAGGATCGAGCCTTAGTGCGGCGCCTAATGTGCGTGCTCAGTGTCAGAAGTGTGCAACACACCACAAATCCTTGTAATTTCTTTTGAAATCGTAGACAAGTCCCTTAGAATCAGATCAAATGTGAATTACTTTTAGGGTTGAATCTGATTATCAGTCCCACTTTTAGTTATGTGACCACTGAATTAGTAAATTCAAACAACTTGGTGGTCTTGAATTTTAATTTGAATGCAAATATGTGAACAGGAGCAGGATGCAAAAGTTAGAAAGGTGCACCTGTCTCTAGCAATCTTCATTCTAATATGCTTGCAATGCAATAATAAGATCTAATGTGCTGCTCAATCACCCCTAAATGCGCGCACCTAAGGGCATGCAACTTCTAAATAGGCAGCTCATTATTTTCTTTTGTTGGTTTTAAAGGCAAGCAAGCAGAAAATAGAATCATGCATGCAAAAAAAAAAAAAAATGTAAACCCTAGTAGCTAAAGAATGTGGGGACAAACCCCCAAAAATTCAGCCCCAATTACTACAAGGGCGAAAAGACAGAAATAAATTTTGTGACGACAGAGAATCCTTTGTGAAAGCAGGATCTTGGTCTCCTACGTCTTTTCCTTGTGTGGCTTAGCTCATGGTTGCTGTCACCACTCTGTTGCGCCTCGTCGCCTTGTCAGATTCCTTGCACAGTAAAAAAAATTGATCAAATAATTATGCAACTCAGAATATTCAAAAATAATGAAGTGAATCTATTGTGTCTGTTGCCTCCGCGGCAACGGTGCCAATTTGATAAGTCTGTTTTCGCTTTCGAATAATGTGATTAAGATGATCTCTCGTTTTAGTAACAAAGTGGTGGAAAATCGCTTAACAAAATAATTACAATAAAAATTACTGCTCACAGAAGAGTGGGTCGTGTCCATAGCGAGGCAATTACCTATTTAAACTTGCACCGGTTAAAAACATATGTTCATGATTAGTTTCGTCAAGAAATCAAATCGAAATTGCTTTTCAATTAAGATAATAAGATAATATCATGTTGATATTGTAGTTATGCAAAACAAGAGGGAGATGCTCATAAAATCAACCGAATAGAATATTATTAACTAAAAATACCTTCCCAATCAATGGCAAAAAATGTAAATTTTAATTAACTTTAAAACAGGGGATTTGTTGCAGCGGCTTGTGTGCACAGGAGGAGGAGAGACGGGCGTCGAGGCTGTAGCTGAAGGTCACCCCGCTCAGGTTGCACCCGACAGTGGTGACAGCGCAGCTAATGACTGCCTGTGCTGTTGCTGAAGGAGCCCAGAGGGGTGCGGCCACGCAGTGCAGGAGGGCATTGGAGGCAGGTGCGCCTGTAGTGGTGGAGAGTACGATGATGGCGAGGGCACTGAAGGGGCACGGGCACCTGTAGAGGTGAAGTGCGGTGCCTGTGTGCGCTGGTTGGCAAGCGCGGTGCCTGCGGGTGCCTGGTTGGAGGTGCAAGCACTGGCGGTGTGCGCCTGCAGACGGTGATGGTGCTGGAGCGGGTGCACGCCTGTAGAGGAGGACGATTGCGCGGTGGGCAGTAGGCTGTTGGAGGGTTTTGGCTGTGCCTGTGCCTACAGAGGGCGTGGGTGCGTGGTGAGGGCAGGCGGAGTGTAGGCTGGTAGGGTGTTTGCGGTGGAGGGCGCGCGGTGCACAGTGCAAGCACGGTTGCACGGTTCCCTTTCCTTTTTTTCCAATCCCCTCCGCCTCTCCTCTATATTTCTTCTCTTCAGCCTCCCAAGAGATTTTCAAAATCCTTTTTCTAATTTTGGCCAGCGGTGGTTTGCATTTGTTGAGGGATGTGTTGAGGGTGGCCGGAGGATGGGGAAAAGATGGAGCTAGTTGTTTGAAAGGGGAATTTACCCTCCCCTCCTTGTTCTTTTCCCAATATTATTCCTGCAACATAAAAACATAAAATCATTACATATTAAGTTATACAATGCTATAAAATAGATGTAAACTTAAATAATGATGCATGCAAACATTCTATAACTTAATGTAGTTATTAACAAACCTAAAAGTTAAGATTAAAGTTAACTTAGGCGTAATAATAGTCCATTAAAATGGACTCATCATGGAGCTTTGGCCTAAGACCTAAAATAGAGAATAATGCCTTTTAGCCATGTTAAAATAGCTCAGAAGGGTCACCGGGGCATGGCGAATGCGGTGGTGGTTGTAGCATGGAGCGAGAAGTGTCATGGAGGTCTGGTGATGATGGAGAATGACGTGTGAAGGTGGGTTGGTCAATGGGTGGTTTGAGTGGTCGAGAGGTTTTGTGCGGATGGTCAAGGCAGAGCTTTCGGGAGTGTCAGCGAGGCATGTGGTGCGGTGGAATGACAAGAGAGCCTCGCCGGAGATGTGGTCGGAGTGAAGGAAGAAGGTGGTTGGCGACAGCATCGAGGGTTTATTTTTGGTTTTTGGTAGAGGAAGAGAGGAACCTAACTAACTAAACTAACCGGATGAAGGGGGTAGGAGGATGTTGGCTTTGATTGGCCGGCGCCGTGGAAGAGAACTTCTCCGGAGGAGGAAGGCGACAAAGATAGGGAGAGGATGGCCTTCGCTTTGACAAGCGAGGCATGGAGGAAGATGAGGAAGAGGATGGGCAGGTCAATTTGGCCATTGGCTACCCCTAGAAAGACAGGGAAGGAGGCCACCGGAGCTTGGTTGGAGAGGGGTCGAAGGTAGGGTTTAGAAGAGGTTTTTGGCCCCAAACCAAGCTAAGGAGGTAAGGAACATGATCAGGATTCTTTTATAGGACCTAAGGAGAAGTTCCAACCTTGGAAACAAGCTTGCAAACTCTATCCTTTTCTCACAAGCTAGATACATGTGGTTCAAAGAGTTCGCATGAGGAATCTAGAGAGTTTTAGGATTCATGAATAGTCTCATTTGGAAGGGAATTCATCAAGGAATCTCTCTTTCAAATTTGGGAGTGATTGATTGAGAATCGAGCGAGGAAACCTTGCTCGAATCTCGATGGTGAAGGTATGAGTTTCCAAAAATGACATGAGGACCAAATTGCAAAGAAGATGAAAAATGCAGGGGCCTATTTGTAAAGAATTCAAAGAGTTAAGAGCCATTATGTGATAAAAAAGAGTTTGTCTGGACTGAAATGCAAAATAGGTCAAGGTGACCTCTGATCGGGCCCAAATTTTGGCAAAAACCTAATTTGAACCTAAGAAATCTGTTGGTGAAGTTGGATTTATGTTTTGACCAAGTTTGACTGGGTAATTTGCGTAGAACTCCAAATTAGGGCAACTATCCAACTGAGACTTTGTTTTAGGTCAAAATGGGTTCCAATGGTCAAATCAAACATACCAAATCTTATAGAATATTTTTTTATAATTTTTAGAAGGTTTAGGTGAACTTCATCCTGATCGAAACCTCAGTTAATTAAGCGAGTCTGTTTTTAGGGTTTCAATGTACATTAATTCTCGAAACGCGTAAAAAATCCATTTCTATCTACATTAACCCACTTATTAGACATTTATGACCATTTGACCTTTTCTGTTAAAATTACAATTTTTCCCCTATTTTACTATTAATCTCTCAGAATGGATATGTAGTGAATTACAGCTCTTTGGCGGTTATGTAGGAGCATTTTTCAATTGATTATGACTAATTAAAGCTATATATGGCTGATGATGACGTTATCATCAATATCCCTCTTATTTCTTGGGAATTAAATTCACCAAATTTTCTTCTGCTGTTCATTTATCACAGAAAAGAAATATCACTGAACTACTTCTGAAGGTTGGAATGCTTGATTTGAAACCAGTAAAAATGCCAATATCCATAACTGCATATTCCCATCTCCTCAAGGACTGTGGTCAGCCTCTACTAAACCCATCTACATTTAGACAACTTGTGGGCTCGCTGCAATACCTTGCATTTACATGCCCTGACATTAGTTTTATTGTAAACAAGTTGTCTCAGCTGATGCATAATACAACTGATTTGCACTTTGATAACCTTAAACGATTGTTGCATTATCTAAAGGGAACACTTGATTATGGTATTTTCTTGTCACCATCCTCTTCTTCTCAACTTCTTGGTTACATGGGCATTGATTGGGCAAATAGCTTTGAAGATCGTCGCTCAACTTTAAGGTATGTCATCTTCCTTGGTGATAATCCTATAAGTTGGACCTCTAAGAAACAACCAACCATTTCATGGTCCAGTAGCGAGGCCGAGTATCGAGCTATTGCAGATTGCATCGCAGAAATAACTTGGCTCCGGTCACTTCTTCAGGAAATTCATATCCCCCTTTTACGACCCCCAATTTTACTATGTGACAACGTTGGAGCAACGTATATGACAGCAAATCCAATTTTTCATACTCGTACCAAGCACTTGGAGATAGATTTTCATTTTGTCCATGAAAGGTCTCCGCAAAGTAACAACAAGTTCAATATGTCTCTGGAGATCATCAATTAGCTGATGGATTTATGAAACCATTATCTACTGTATCTTATTCCAGATTGTGCAGCAAATTAAAGCTTCTTTCATGTGCTTCAATTTGAGGGGTGTGTGTGCATATGTATTTGGGCAAACTTGTAAATGGCAGGAACAATTTACTTCTTATGGAGATATGTGTGTAGTTCTTCAGGGTCTATATAAGTCTAGTTGGTTTCTCCATTCCCATCTTCTCACAGATATTAATGTTGATTTAATGAGATGAGATAAGTTGAGTCCTTTTGACATAAAGATTTATTCCTTGATTTCCTTTTGAATTTGGGATAACCCTTGAATTATTCTGCTAGGAGAGGAGGCATTGCTAAAGGATGCCTCTTTTTTTAAGCAAAAGCGTCAAAATTGAGTTTGCCAAAGAACTTCGACTCTATTAGACATGGGTTTTAAGGCTCTAGAGGGATATGGTTTTATGAACAAAATGGATACATTGGATGGCCCAATGTGTATGCATGGTCTTGTTCTTTATTTTGTTGAATGGCTTAAATGTTTGGACTTTTCTATGGCACATCAGTTCTACAACAAAGGACTCTGAGCACATATCTCTTCACATTATACATCCAATCCTCTTTGCCAAGCTTGAAAGAGAGTTAAGAAGAGGTGAGTCATTCATCCTTTGAGGAGTTGGAGCTAAAATTCCCATACCTGGTTTACATTGACGAGCCATTCTTAGGTTAAATGTGATTAGCACTCCTTGTGCTCAGAAGTTTTTTTGTGGGAATTCAGTAGCATCTCTAGCATAAAGATACAATGAAGCAAAAGGCCACATCTTACTCTCCATGGGCTATAAAAGGCCTTTTATCTTTCGCTATAATGTGAAATTTTCTTTGCCAACCTCCCTACCAACTATCAAGAGATTTTGCTAGTTGAAGTCCGACGCGATAGGGGAAATCTCATGGATTTGATAGATAATATATCCATGGTCTAATCTATTATTGAAAAGCTCAAGATCCCTTTTTTTATAGAGAATGGTTCAAATTGGTATTTGTGGAGTTGCCTCTTTACAATTGTATAACATCCAAAAATAGTGTCATATTGTAAATTCATGAAATTAAGCATTGAATTACAAAGGGCTCAAAATTGCAACTTGATAACTTAGATTCAAACATTTCAAATGGCTAGTAACATCCCAAAATAGTGTCATATTTTAAATTCATGAAATTAAGTATTGCACTATAAAGGGTTGAGAATTGCCAACTTGATAACTTAAATTTAAACATTTCAAATGGCTACTTTGGATCCTTCCCCACAAGCTATCAGGATCAACTTTTGTTAATTAGATTTTGGTCTTGGTCCAAGCATATATTTTTATAAATGATATTGTAATTAAACTTCTATTATGAGGAAAGATTTGGAATGATGTAAGAGTATTCTATAAGGTGGAGTTGCCGCCTACTACTAAGAGTATGAGTGTGCAAGTCAACTAGCAATGGGGATGTTACAAATATAAGTCAAGAGATTATAACACCTAAAAAATAGTCTCATATATATCATAAATTCTAGAAAAAATATTAGGAAAGAAGTGGCATATCTGGAAAGTGTAGAGGATTATTTACAACTTTTCAAACATATAAAAAGCTTGATCCCAAATCCAGTCAAATCAAAGCACCAGGAACAACAGTCAATTACACGAGTTTAGTGATGCATACCTCAACGATTGGCTATCAAAGGTTTAAGGTAGTACACGGTAAAGGTAATTGCATTCTATTTGAAGTTTGTATGTAAGTTAGGACTCATTTGGGTTTTCTCAAGAGTTCATTACTAGAAAAATGTGCTTTTGTAACACTTCATATGTGACGGTTTTTCCAAAAATCATCATGAATAGTGCAACTCCTACCCCCCCCCCCCCACTCGACAAGTGGTCTAAGATATAAATGATGTTTTATTAATCATTGTGTATCTTATATTTACAAAAGTTTTGAAAATAACCGTCACAATAAGAAAGCATTAGGTAGTAGAGTAAATGGGCATTAATCTTCCCTATAAGCGACAATTTTTGGAAGCGATGCAAATTTGACAATTGTGTCGATTTTAGTGAAGAATGTCGCAATAAGAAAGCGTTAGGTAGTGAAAGTAAATGGGCATAGATCTTCCTTGTAAATGACGCTTTTTGGAATCGACAACAATTTGAGATTTATGTTTGTTTTAGTTAAAACCGTCACAAAAAAAATCTACGAAATTTTCCTTTGTGTAATTTTTTCTCTCTCTCATGTCGATTAGGCGACGGTACTGGGTTTACAACCCCAAAAGTGCCTGATCTCCCTCCCTTACACTAACATCTTTCCATCTCCTCCCTCTCTTCTCCTCCTCCTCATCCTCCTCCTCCTCTGCCCCTCTCCTCCTTGCTCACCGTCACTGTCGTCCTCGTCCCCTCCTTAGTAAGTGATAAACGCTAGTTTATCATCATTCTTATGCATTACAACAAACCTACCTCTTAGGATTTTGCTCCGCAAATGGGTTTTTAGGCCACATTTAGGCATAAATTAGGATAGGCTTGCATTTTACTTTTTATTATCTTTTTGATATGTTTTTGTGAGTGTTAGGGATAAGTAGATTGCCAAATCCCTAGAACCCTAACACTCAAGAAGGCAACTGGTGAAGGAGAAGCTCAAACCAGCTGGAACTTAGCTTGATCCAGCTCACTAAAGCTGGAATCCAGCTCACCTGAACTAGGATTAGCTCATCTTAGCTCCATTGAACTCATCTCAATTGAATGGTAGCTCAAGAGAGCTCATCTTAGCTCACCCTAGCCTAGGTCAGCTCAGATCCAGCTCAATCTAGCTGAGTCTAGCTCATCTCAGCTCCTATTAGTTCACAAGGAGCTTTAGCTAGCTCAACTGCGTTGACTAGAGTTCACCTCAGCTTAGGACCAGCTTGATCCAGCTTCACTCAACTCCAGCTAGCTGAAGATGACTTCATTTCAGCTCAGGAAGCTCAAGTCCAGCTCCCGGGGACTCAGCTTAGCTCAACTCAGTTGAGCTAAGCTACCTTAGCTGCCTCAGCTAGCTTGATCCTCCTCGAGGGCACCAGACCCAGCTCACCTGAGCTCCTTGTGGTGGAAGCCAGATTACTTTAGCTTGGCTTAGCAGCTAGCAAAGAACTAGCAAGCTATGCCAGTTAAAGTAGCTCCATGCCATTCTCTTCAACAGCTACCAGCTCCAGTTCAACTCCAAACTTCTGTCCAGCTCCTCTCCTCAAACCCTAGCTCCCACTACCTACTCCTCTACTCCATTACTAGCTAAGCTCACCTAATCTAACTCCACCCTACTCCAAGTTGGTGCCACCACCATCCCCACCTTTCATCCCACCACCTCCAAAAGCCACCTTCAAGGTGGCGCCAACTTTCCTTCCAAAACCACCATAAATCCCCACCATTCATCTCCTTTTCATCCCATCTTCACCATCCACCTCAACACCTTCTATAAGACCCACAATTGGTGCCAACTTTAAGTGCCCTTTGGCCACCATAAGTACCCCCCTTAGCACCCCCTAGGTGGCATCAATTAACCCTAGCCCTAGGTTCAACCTAACCACCCATAACCACCCCTAAAATCAATCTTAGCCCTCCACCTATTCACGCCAACCCTACCCTCTTCAACCTCTATAAAAAAGAACCACATTCCACCAAAAAATTCATCCTCTATTAGTGTATATTCCACCTTAGTCCCACCTACACCTCACGGACAAGAAGAAGGAGAAGAGAAGAAGATTAAGGGGGCATCCTACTCGCCCCCTTGGTGCCTTCTTTCCCTTCCCTCTTTTTCTTGTGCCATGCCAAGAAGGAGGAGCATTTCTTCATCAAGGAGGACGACCAGGCAAGGGAGAAGTACTTAGGGTGGACGTCCACCCTTGAGGAGAAGCTTAGGGCACGCCCCCTTTGGGCTTACCTTGGAGGACACCATTTTGGCAGAGCTATAGAAGGAAGGAGTTGGAGATCTTCTTTTCAAGCCCGGGAGCTACCAAGCTTGGAGTAAGAAGCCTCCATCTCTTCTTCACCAACATCATCAGGATTAGTGTTTTATTTATTTTTATTTTTGTTGCTAGTACTAGAAGCATTCCTCTACTAGGCTTTTATGTAAAACACTTTTGCATCAATGAAGTTGCCTTCAATTCTATTCCATTTTGTTTCAATTTTTATAATCTAGTTTCTAGCACTTTTCACTCCCTAATTACTCTAGGCCTCGACGTGCCTAAAGTGAGCTTAGGGAGAGGCTCTACTTGTCACTTTAGTAGTAGTGTGGTGAGTTAGGTGTTAGTCATTTTCCGTTGCCAACAAAACTCGTGTTGCCGTTATTTCAAAATCCCAAAAATATATATATTGAAAAACATCAAAAAGAAAATTGAGTTCGATTTCCAAGTAAGAGATGTATTTTTGCAAATATTTGGCCTCCTTGGACTACCCTAGATACTCCCCTATCTAGGTTACAAATTTTAAAAGCGTATGTGATTTCGCGTGTTACAACGACTCTATAAACCCTAATTACAAATCATCCAATTTACTGCATCACTTTTTGGCGTTGTTGCCGGGGAGGCACGGCTTTGCTTTTATCACTTTTCTCTTGCTTGAAGTGGATCTCATCCTCTTCTCTTTTCTTCTATCTCGTGTGTGCAAGAACTACAAGAAGCAAGCGGGAATTCTGGAAAGAAGAACTCAAATCCCTTGTCTTCCCGTGGATTCAGGTTGGTTCCCTTTATCTTGTCACATAAAGCATTAAAAGACTACCAAAATATACTAAACTTGGCTTTTAGGACCTTAAATAACTTAATTAAGTGGAGTGGTGCAATTTAAAACTCGTTGTTTGCTTGTTTGCACCATTAAACATGATAAACACACATGAATTCATGACAAATTGCTTATTTTTTATAGTTCCTAGGGTCAGCATTGCATATCATGTTATAAATATTGCATAACATCTATTGCATAGCATTTAGGATAGTTGCATGTTTTGTATATTAATTCCCGCATTTTATATGGCCAGGAGGCAATGCAACATCCTTACGGATTTCGGATGAAAAATCTGACCGTACAGATGGATCTGGAGCGACAGTCGTAGTCTGACAACATGGAAATCACCTCGATCCGAGCACTGTGGCATCCTCTGCAAGCAATGAAGGGTGGACAGTCTAGATGTTGCCATGTGGCACCATCTAAAGCGCCCAAAGCTACTCGCCACATCTCCAAAGGCTGCTTATCAAGTGATCTCAGCTGTTGGATGAAAATCCAATGGCTGAGAGGCCGCCCTCACCACACGAGTGCAATTCTTCTTCGCAGCACACCCACAGATGTGGCGCAGCGGTGAGGTCGAGCTCTCTTAAAGAGCAAGGGCGAGATCGAGCCGCGATTCTCCGCACCCAACTACAGTGCCAGCTGCAATAGAGCCTCTTGATCACAATCGAGCGATCGAGATTCCCCATGCGCAATCCAACGTCGCCCACCGACCCGAAGGTGCATGCCAGATCACACGCATGCCATCTGGGACGTGCATTTAAGTCGATCGCGAGCAACGTTCGCCGTCTGATCTTCACAATTGCACGAGGCGCACGATTCAAATCAGAGTGTGCGGGATCTGCAGGTGCGTCTCGACCATGCGATGCATCATCCAACGGCTGCTAGCGCATGTGCCAGCGGTGCGAATTTCAAACGCTGGCAAGTGCGCACTCTCCTCTTGTAATCAGAGTCATCCACGCCTGATCCAACGACCAATGATTGCCACGCCTATGACAGCTACGGGTGTGAGTGTTGGCCGTGGGCTTTACATTGACAGAAGAGCGGGCTTTTAGTGACACTTGTAGCTGTCACTAAATGCCTACACAGTGCGGGCGCCAACCAAGGCATTGAAGAGGCGCGAATCTTTTGGCGACAGCATGAGCAGCCTTTAGTGATGCTTGTAGCTGTTGCTGAATGCCTGTGCGCTGGATGCTCTTCTTCCCTCCACTATATAAACACCCCTACACCCCCCATTCCTCTTCATCTCTACCTACTCTACTCCTACCTACTCGTAAGCTCTAGCAAGCCTACCAACGCACCATTAGAACTTACTCTCAAGCTCCGAAGGCTCCTATTAGTGTAGCGAACCTCTGCCTCACCAAATATTCCTCCATCTTCCCATCCCCTTTCATAGGTCGCCTTGGAGCTGTCCTCCCACCTCCATTCTGGTAGCAGATCATCTCCACCTTCTCACCTCCATTCCAGAGCCACACTGAAGCTTTCCTCTACCCGATGTCCTCCTGCATCTCACCATCATCGTCCTGCTCCTCACCTCCTTCGTCTTGCTCCTCACCTCCTTCATCTGAGCTTCCGCCAGGTGCCGTCGTCTCGCTGAATAGCAGATTTGGGAGATTTCTTCTCACCTCCCTCTCTTTTTATTTTTCATAGATTATTGTAATAGGCATTCATGCAATACATCACATTTTATTCCATCTCTATCTTGTGATTGCTTGTCTTTTATTTTAAAAAAAAAATTAACAAAACCCTAAAACACCAAAAAGAAACAAATCAAAGTGCGGTTTTCATACAAAGTAAATGTCGCCTCCTTGTGTTCAACCCGAAACTCCCTTGGAGTTTCGGTATAAATTTTATTTGATCACGAGTTTTGCAACTACAATGACAGGTTACTCTTAACCCCGATTTCAAACATGCGAAACACGTGTGATCAAAACACCATTCCATTTCAAGTGTTGGTGTTCTATTTTTCGGATCCAGACTTCTATCCGGATTTGAAAACTCAATTTTGAACACCACAAGTCTCCTAAAATCTTTAAATTTCACACAGAGATTTCAAATCAAGTTGGGAACATTTGTTCCAAATTTCAAATTAATTGGGTTTGTATTTAATTTTTAAAAATTCGTGGACTACAAAGGGGTCACACACTCTAATCTCATGTTTTGCTACTATCTGTGAATTTTTATACTCATCCAATTTTTGTGAAATTTAGCTTTTTGGAATCATTGTGAAATTCTACACACCTCATAAAATCGTCAAAATTTTCTAAGGTCGATGGTGGTACTGAAAGTCCAAAATACCTACGAGTATCAATTCTGGACTTTTACACCAGCACAAAGAAAAATTCTTTAAAAATATCAAACAAATTTTTAAAATCCTAAAAAAATATTTTCTGAAATTCTTATTTGATTTTCCATAAAGTATTGGTGTTGTTTGATCTGTTTGGGCCACTACTTAATACAGAAAGCCTAAAAAAGATCCATTGGTAGTAAAATTTCTGTATTAGGATTCAAGTGATTAGGGTTTTCTTTTCATTTCTAGAGACCAACAACTTAAAGGAAATTGATCTTCACTAACACAACCTATTTTTCCTTTGTTTGTTGAATCTCAAACTTGTTTGAAGCCTTAAAAAGGAAACCCTAAAACACATTAACCTAAATCAAATCCTAAAATAGGGAAATTCATTAAAAATTGTGTGACAACTTGTTTGCTATTGGAATCACTTTCAAATCTTGCACACACTAAAAAATTGAAATAACAGGGCAATACCCCAATCAACATCTTCTACATTCCGTGTTCACTATAGTTGCCTAGAACTAATTAAAAATTGTAGCAATTTGACCCCTAAGGTTTCATCAACTTAGGCTTACTATCTAGGTCTTAAGTTTTCTCTAGTTAGTACAAATTCTATCATCTATATCTGGCGTCAGGCTAAGGAGCCATGTCAAACGACCAGGTGCAGGTTTTCACAAGCCCCTGGGGATTTTCCTGGGAAATGCTCTGGCCCAACCCTCCCCTTATGCAACTTGGCCAGATTTGTTGATAGAATGGGTATTGACAATTAGTTTCTTATTTCCTAGGTAGATCAAGTCTTAGGTTAATTTCTAGGGAGTCACATTTAAGTTAGGTCTAGAATTTTGATTGATTGATTGCACACTTTCTCTCATCTCCATCTCTTCTCCTCCCCTACCATTTCTTCCATTTTGCACGAGCGACAGTCCAAAACTCCACACTTGGAGGGACCACTTGATTTTGCCTCCCCAAAAAGACTTTTCCTGTAGTTTTCCTCTTCTTTAAAAATGGAAAATCAAAATTGGTCCTTTAACCTACATGCTAATTATTCTTTTCCTAATCTTTCCACCCAGGAGCTTCTTAATTAGGCCCCCCCACCTAATTTCTACTCCATAATGGCTCAGCTACAAGTTAAGCAACAACAATTGCATAAGGATTTAACAAACCTAGACAACCAAGGGAGTCCTGCCACACCTACCTAAGCGCTACACATTCCACATTTCACCCCTTCTAACACACCAAAGAGAGAAGATTTGCATAATTCCCGTGCTAAGTGTAATTACTATTCCGAGGCATTTTATGGTTCAATGGGAAATTATATTTATCCCAATCATTACCCCACTCAAAATGTCTCCTCCTTGCAGGAGCAATTGCAAAATTCCTCTAATTGGAGGAATTATCCGACTCACTCCTGAACCAATCCGGTTCCTCACCAATAACAAAACCCTTTTGGAAGGTATGGTTCAAATCAAACTTATCAATCTGGGCCATCTCAAGAAGACATCAATGCCTAGATGATGAAAACCCCACAGGAGATGCAAAGAAAAACTACAGAAATTACCCGTGTTATTAACAATCTCAATGATCAAATTGGGGTTATTCCGACTCAAAGACATATAGAACATTTACCATCCCAGCCCACACCAAACATTGTCAATCAAAGGAACCAACACCTGGGTGGACACCAACATCAGAACCACACTAATCAGCCTCCTATGAACCCAATACCTCAACACCACTCGGTTTCCATCAACATCAGCCCCCCCACCCCCTCCCAGTGACAACCAAACTGCATATACAGATACATTGAGGAGTGGGAACTCCACCACTGATTTAGGGCCTTCAAATCAAATTGATGAAACCCACTCTCAACCTCTGCAAATCGACTCTCCTAACCCCACTCCAGAAGAAGAAAAAGAAACACCAAAAACACTTGATTCAAATCCAACTTCTCACTCTCAAACGCTGCAATCCAATCTTTCTAATCAGAAATCAGAGCCCTCTCACCAAGATCTTTCGGACTTATTTGGGCAAGTCGAGAAGAATATCCCCCTCCTAGATTCCACCCTTGCCTTTGCTAAATGTTTGAAAGAAAGGTTTACTCCAAAAGGGCAGGCTCAGAATCTAGGATGGATGGTCCTTTCAAAGACAACCAGCTCAGTTTTTCAGAGCAAGCTTCCTTTCACAAAAAGGACCCAGGTGAATCACCCATCTCGGTTGTCATCAATGACACCACATTTTTTGACGCCCCTCTCGATTTAGGTACCTCCATTAATATCATTCCCCTGATGTTATTCAAGGAATCTCAATTCGGTGATTTTAAACCTATTAAGGTCCAATTTCAATTGGAAGACCGATCTATCATTCAACCGTGGGGAATTTTTGAGGATAGTATGGTTAAGGTCCAGAATTATCTATTTTCCGTGAATTTTCTGGTCCTTAACATAAAGGTACCTGAGGCTCTCATTGATTCTATCCTTGGAAGACCCTTTCTGATTACTGCAACAACTAATATCAACTCTCATTCTAGGAAAATGAATATAAGTTGCGATAACCAGATTTTCTCATTAGATTTATTTCAAGCTTCCAAGAGGTCCATTGATCATGAAACTTTTTAGGACACTAATAATACAATGGAAGCAGTATTTGAGAAGTCGATGTTGATCAAATCCTACTCATCTCTGACCACCATGGATCTAGATTTCATTAATGATTATGCAATCCATAACTTTTCAAATCAACTAGGGTTTGACTTTTACTCTTTCAATCTTCCTAATTTTTCACCAAAAACATCCACACTAACTTCACCCACCCTACATCTCACTGACTACTTTCTCCCTCCCTTTTCATTAGACCTACCACCTGACCCACCCAACTCCGGAATTTTACGTGAACTTAAACCATGGCCAGACCTGGGTCATTCTTCCATTTTTCCATTTCATTTTGATCCTAATTTCTTTACCAATCATCTTTTCAGGGATCTTGAGGAAGACACATTTCTTAAGCACATTCAAGTGTCCAACTACTTACATGATTGTCCGTCTTCCATGCATACTTTCACGCCCGGCTGAATGGCGTAAAAAATAGCACTGGATGGGAGGGAACCCATTAGTTTTTCCTGCTTTCTTTTTCCAAGTTTTAACCATCCTAAACTCGATCGCCTTTCCCTATGGTGATCCCTTCCCTCTCCTAATGCATGACGACATTGCATATCTTAAGCATGGGAGGTGTTTTTAAATTTTGACAATAGATATAGAATTTTCAAAACCTAAAAATATGCATTTTTTCTTTAGTCATTTTTGTTCTATTTTTCTACTTGCATACCCAAAAAAATAAAAATGTTGAAAACTTTTTGAGGAAAATTTTGAAATTGGCACTAAGGTTGAAAACTCACTTTAGGTACAATGGGATTTTATCTTTAACAAACTAGGGATAAGGATATGAATCTGATCATTAGAATTTCAGGGTCTATCTTTAGACTAGATCAGATATTGTTCATGAACGAGATCAATGTTTTGAAATCGATGCGTCGTAGTATAGTTGAAATCGCTCAAAAATAAATAGATTTTACTACTCGAAGTTTTAAGTCCGAGGTCGAATACAGGGAGCAAATTGGGGTTTAAAAATCAAGAGCACAACTTTGAGAAATTGAATATGCAGTGAAAACCAGAGTTATAGTGCAAAAACACAGAATGTCAATGTATATAAAGAAAGCACAAAAAATGGACGTCTGATTTTGTGAATCAGACGTCTTAAACTTATGGTTGCTATAGTGCTTTTATTTCACTTTTTCTCTTCTCTGATCTCTATCTCTGGCTACTTCCTTCCTTCTTCCTTCTCTCTTTTCTTCTGCTCTCGTGCCTATGCCTTTGCCTTTCTCTTTTCCCTTTATCTTCTTCTTCTTCTTCTTCTTTTTCTCCTTTCTCTGGAGGCTCCTCTTTCTTCTGCCTTGAGCTCCTTCTCCTTCTCTTTCTTCTTCAGCTTCTCTGACTTAAACTTTCTTCCTCTTCAACCTTACCTTCTCCTTCCTTAGCTTCCTTTGGCCTCTGCCTTCTTTTTCCTTGGCTTCTTCTTCTTCTCCCTTCCCTGCGAGAGCAAAACCTACCCCTACTCGCATGTGCTCTCTCTTCCTCTTTCTCTCTTAGGCTTGCTCTCCTAGAGCTGCTTTCTCAGGTAATCGGGTCAGGTACGCGCCCAAGACCAGGCCCACCAGCGTGCGGTGGTGGGCGAGGAGTGCAGGTTGGGTATACGGGTCAAGCCAGGTCCACGGGGATCGGGTCACGGACGAGGCGGTGAGAGGGTGAGTGGGACCTCACCCCGTGGTCAGGAGGCGATAAGCCTAATTCACTTATTCAATTTATTCCACTGTGGCACTTTAAGATCTTCCGAGGTGGGACTATCTTCCCCCTCTCTTTGCGTACGTCCGTAGCAGGAAACGACGCTTGATTGTAACTGCTACTGAGCCCTTTGAAACCATTTGCCTACCAGGAGCCGTGCACGAGGAGAGTCCGCGCAACCTGGGGCCGTGCACCTATAGCGGGGAGACCTGGAGGAAGCTTACAAGCTAGCAGCTTGCGTGCGTCAATGGCGGTGGGCCTTGATAGGTCGATTTTCCGCTACGTGTTGTAGTATTTAAGTGGTGGAAAAATCGACTAATCAACAATAAAAATAACCATTCAAAGAAGAGTAGGTTGTGTCCATAGGGAGACAATTATGCAATAAACTCTCGATTATTTTGTATTCTTTCGGTTAAGTGTGAAATCCCTAGTCAAATCCGACATAAAATGCGATGGAAAGAAGATTCACAATAACTCAAAAATATAAGGGTATATGTGCAATTTTCCCTCACTGAAATCTTCAATAAATATATGATGATTTTATGTAATTTTCAATTGACATATACTATAGAAAATTGGTGCACATGTTAATCCCAAAACCAATCTTGAATCAGGTGAATAACAATAACGTGCAATTATCAGAAAGTATGAGTGTGCATTTGCAATTTTGCCACAATAAAATAATATTAAATCCAAAAATCAAGTGTTAGCAATGTAGCAAAAGTAATATCTAATTGAAGGGAAAACAGAGCTTTCACTCTCTCTCCTCCTCGCGTGGTAGATGGAGCATCGGCGATAGAGTTGCTATGGGGGAAGGTTGACCGGCGTGTGGGGATCACAATGACGGTGACAGAACGGTGAGAGGTGGCCGACGGGTGGAGGAGGGCCGTCGGCCTATTGGAGGAGAAGGCAACAGCCGCAGCTTCGCGTCTGGCTGCGCTCGGGTGTGCGCCTGCAAGGCGCCGGTGGCGAGGGCGAGCGCCTGCGGGAGATGGCGAGCCTGCCTGCGGGGAGCACTGGTGAAGCGAGGGTGCATGCTTGCAGGGCAAGGGGGCGGTGCGCCTGAAGGTGGGCGCTGGTGGTAGAGAGCGCCTGCGAGCGCTGGTTCTGTGCGGGTGCATGAGTGGGGAAGGTGCGGTGTCTGCAGGCTGCTTAGTGAGGGCGCGGGAGGGGTGGTGCGTCTGAAGGTGGTGGAGGCTGAGGTGCGGGCCTGGTGGCAGGCAGAGCACCTGTGGGGGTGCAGGCGCTATGTGGGTGCGGCAGATGCAGGATAGGGCACTGGCTAGAGACGCTGGTGAGGCAGTGCAGCGCCTACGTAGGGGGGACGCTGTGGGCGGTGTGGCTGTGCAGTGCTTGCGGGCTGGTTGGAGGGCGCGGTGGGTGGTGTGCGCCTGCAGTGGAAGGGTGATGGAAGATGAAGCAACTGCAAGTGCGAGCACAAGCTGAAGGGCAGGATGGGGTGCTTGGTGCACAGTGCACGCGGTGGAGCAGTTCCCCGCAGGGGGGGAAGATGCAGATCCTTCGAAGAACCGACGATCCTCTCTTTTTATCTCCTCCCCGGCGCAGGTTAAGAAATTTTCAAATCCCTTACTAAACATGGCCGGCGCTGTTGGTGAGGTTGTTGATGACCGGCCGTAGGTTGAGAAATTTGTGGGGGAAAATATCTTTTCTCCCCCTATTCTTTTCCACCATTGATCCTCCTCCCTCTTCTTTTCGATTATTAGCTAGATGGATAGATTAAGTGGAGATGTAATGAGTGCACTGTTGCGAGACCTGCATGAAACATAAACTAATTACATACTATGTTATAGAATGCGATAAAATAGATGTAAACTTAAATAATGATGCATGCAATCATTCTACAACTTAATGTAGTTATTAACAAACATACAATGTTAAAAGAGAATTACTTAGGCGCAACAATAGTCCATTAGAATGGACTCATCAAATACCCGCATGCCTAAGATTTGCTAGTCCCTAGCAAAAAAATGAAAAATAATAGAAGTAATTAAAAGATTTCTTCTTTTCTTATTTCAAAACTTTAGAGATCCAGATAAATGTGATGCGATAATAGCCTAAGTAACAGATCCAAGTGAAAAAGCCAATTTGCATTGGAAGTTCGTATTTCACCCTTGGTAAATATTGCTGTCGGGATAGGCAACTACTTCCCTCAGCAATAAAGTAGAGGATAATCTGTAATTTGACCCAGGCGTTTGGCTTAGGCAGGAGATATCGAGTTGAATGGATCTGTATTTGGTGGCGCACACTCATCTGGTGCTACATATAGTCTAGTACTGCAGACTCTAGATCTGTAGACTATTAGATAAGTCAACTCTGAGAGAGGCTACACAACTGTGCTCTCTTGATGTTCCTGGGCACCCACTCTTTTCTTTCTTTCTGAGATCACAAATCTCTCCAGATTTAGAAATTGTACTCACTATTTGGTGGCCTCACATGGCATCCACACTTCAATTAAAGTCCTAATAACTCAAACTAAGTTAGAGTCCTCAACTAGTGTTCGGACGATCAGAAATACTAAAAGGCAGGTATGGGTCATATTTGGTGGAACGCGATAGGTGTTCTGTTGCCTCAGAAATAATGTTACATTATAACTTGGACCCTTTTTTTTTGTAATATAAATATTTCTTCTTTTTCTTCTTTTTTTTTATATAATATAAATCAACATAATACGACACAGACTTTTATTTATGAGGCATTATTCGAGATGATGATGGTCAAGAGGATATTGTGTGGCTTATTTGGTGGAAGTGCCTATTCTCGGCACCAGGAAGGAATGGATAGGACAGGCATATTTCTGACATTTGACACTAATACCCTCCTTTAGTCGAGAACTCTATGACAGACGGTCGTAACCATCCACCATAGTTATAACTTTATTAAGACTCAATTTTTGTGTACCTGCCTTATTTGGTGACTCTCAGGAATTCACACAAAGTACGCACACAGGAACAGAGAGTGAAAACTTTGCCTAACTCTGAAGTATCATCATCTAATTATCCAAAACTTAAGAGTCCTTGCACTAGACTTAGCACACCAGTAATCTCTCTACTTTCTTCTCACAAATATGAGGTGGATCTACTAGAAGATAGTATGCCTGATTCCCTATGAACTGCCCAAGGGTTCAGTAGACTACAAATGCTTATTGGTTTTCCTCAAGGATCCATTACCAAGTCTACGTGCTCTTCAAATAAATGTACTGGATTCTAACTTAAGAAATAATTCAGGAAGAAAAACCTCCCATGACAAAGGTATTTTGCTAGGGACTAACCCAATCAGCTCAAGAAAAGAGGATTTTTTTCTTTTTATATGCTAACCTAAATGCATGAATACTTCCTAAAATGCAAATGCACCCCCCATGCCTAAATCCTACAATGTCCCCATTGTAAAATTAAAATAGGAGAAAGGGAAAGCATCACCTGACATGGTGTTATTCCGACCGCTGGGTTGCCTCCCAACAAGCGCTGCATTTTCTGTCAACAGCCAGACTTAGATGGAACCTATAAGTCTGGTTCCAAACAGACAAAGTTAGTCCCTAAAAATATGTGTAACAGTGCAGGCCTAGAAAATAGGTAGCCACGGATGTTGGCGAGCTGATGATGCAACGTAATACCAAATGCTCACCAGAAGATGTGAAAGCGAAGGACCTCGTTGGCTACCTTCGAAGGTGTAGGAATAATAAACGAAGTATGAAAAGGGACCTCTCGAAATGGAATAAGTGGAGGGTAAGAAGGATCCTCCAGAGCAGGACGGGTTTTAAAAGATATACACATAATTGTTCAAACCCTTGAATGGAGAGAGTAAAAGTACAAGCATCAATCCACACTCACCATTCTACTCATGGATGTACTGGCCTGATATGTTCTCTAGAAATAATGTACATGAGCAGAGATCTGAGCCAAGGATCGATTAGGGAGTATAAGGGTTGTTTGTAGTGTTGGAAGGTAATGGTTAAGTCCAATGAGGGCTTAGTCGGTGTTAGGTCTAATTACAACAATGATTCATATTGTGTATACTCCCTAACAGTTGCAGACAACTGCATATTACCCTGCCTAGCATTAATGATCGGAGTCATATTTGAATCAAGGGTAGACTCCAAATTACAACTCTTTGATGGCAGGGTCAAAATATCATAATCATTATCATTCAGCTCATCCCCAGATTCGTTTGGTTCACTCAAATTTTTGTCGGGGTGTATATGTGATTCATTAGGAGTTGGATCAGTATCCTCAATTATTCCCAAAGGAGGATCAGTCTTAATGTTTTGAAGCAAGCCTATATCATTGAATTCGTCATTCTTCTCGAGGTATAAATCCTCAATTGACGTGTTTTGTCCCTGAGAGTTTGCCATAGACTTCTCATTATTTTGTTTGTCCTCCTTTAATATCAACTCCTGCTTTGATGAAGGATGACTTTCAAAAGAAAGGAGGAATCTGGATTTAATCATATTATTTCTATCCTCTGGAGGAAAATCCTCAAATGATAAATAATTCCCCTGTGATTCACTCCAGATTTTGAGTCCAGGTTCCTCTATTGGGGCATCCCCATTGACGCCCCATCTTTTGAATTAGACTCTTCATATCCCTGAGACCAAAATTCATCTAATTCATCCTCCATTCCCTTAGGGTCACCTTCATTGGGTGCATTTAAATCCTTAGGATATTGAATGGTAGGTGTTGATTCCCTAAGTGGAGGGCTATGGGTAGGCTCACTAAGGGTGGAATGGGATTCCACCAAATAATCAATAGGGGAAGTGATAGGAACAATACAACCTTGACCTGGTTTGGTAGGGGTAAAGAAAATACTGTCATTGGGGTCAATGTCCTCAAGAGGTACCATCTTCCCTTGCTTTTGACTCCAATATAGTTCAGGTGGATAATCACTATGATCATTGTCCTCTAGTGGCCGTGTCTCATTGGGAGAGTCTAAGTGATAGCTACATAAAATTGGATCCCTATTGTCATTAGGTTCCTCAGAATTCTTCTTCTCTACTCCTTCTTCTTGGCTGTAGGTGTAGGTGGGTATAGGTAGAATAATACACTAATGGAGGATGATAAAAAATGGTGGTAGGTGATGTGTTTATATAGAGTAGGATGGGGGCATAGGTGGCTCTTGGAATGGATGGCTAGGATAGGATATGGGGGGTAGTTGGGGATCCTAGGGCTAAGGGTGATTGGCGCCAACCCAAGGGTTACTTAGGTGGTGGTTATGGGTGGTGGCACCCCTTGAAGTTGGCGCCAAAATGGGCTCTAGAAGGGGCGCTTAAGTGGCACCAAGTAGGGTTCCAGAAGGAGGGGTAGGTCGATGGCTAGGATGGGTTATATGGGTAGGTGTAGGGTTAGGATGGGGGGATTTTTGGTGCCGAAACAAGGGTAGTTATAGGTGGTTTTGGCGCCATTTAGTGGTGTCTTTTGGTGGTAGTGGGTAGGCTAGATGGTGGCACCAAAAGGAGTAGAGTGGAGCTAGCTTAGGTGAGCTTAGGTAGGGCTTAGTTGGTAGAGCTAGCTAAGGAGGGCTTTTAGGTGGTGGATTGCCAAGGGAGCTGGAGCCTAGCTAAGGTAAGCTAGCTTAGCTAGTGGTGGAGTAGAGGAGGAGGTATTGGAGCTAGGGTTTGAAGAGAGGAGCTGAGGAGGAAAAGTCTGGAGCTTGAAATGGAGCTGGCAGCTGCTGAAGAGGTTAGCATGGAGCTACTCTAGCTGGCTTAGCTTGCTAGTTCTTTGCTAGCTGTTAAGCCAAGCTAAAGTGAGCTGTCTTCTACTGAGGTGAGCTAGGTCTGGTGTTCCCAGGGAGGATTGAGCTGGTTGAGGTAGCTAAGGTAGCTTAGCTCAACTAAGTTGAGCTAAGCTGAGTCCCTGGGAGCTGGATTTGAGCTTCCTGAGCTGGAATGAATTCATCTTCAGCTGGTTGGAGTTGAGTGGAGCTGGATGTAGCTGGACCTAAGCTGGGGTGAACTCCAATCAACTCAGCTGAGCTAGCTAGAGCTCCCTATGGACTAATGGGAGCTGAGATGAGCTAGACTCAGCTAAGTTGAGTTGGATCAGAGCTGACCTGAGCTAGGGTGAGCTAAGATGAGCTCGCTTGAGCTGCCATTCCGCTGAGATGAGCTGAATGGAGCTAGGATGAGCTAACCCTAGTTCAGGTGAGCTGAATTCCAGCTATGGTGAGTTGGATCAAGCTGAGTTCCAGCTGGTGAGAGCTTCTACTTCACCAGTTGCCTTCCTAAGTGCTAGGGTTCTAGGGATCTGGAAATCTGTATATCCCTAACACTCATAAAAACACATTAAAAAGATAATAAAAAGTGCAATGCATGCCTAACCTAATTAATGCCTAAATGCAACCCAAAAACCCATTTGCGGAGTAAAATCCTAAGAGCTAGGTTTGTTTTAATGCATAAGAATGATGATAAACTGGCATTTATCAACTGTCACTACCCCACAGTACCCTCGTGACTCCCAAGGTCGCCAATTGCCCACCTCCTCCATGAGTCTCCAACTCTGTGCCTGTAAGCTAGCCAAGTGGGTGGGTGCCTTCCGGCTCAAGGCGTCGGCCACCACATTGGCCTTCCCTGGGTGGTAGGAGATGCTATAATCGTAATCCTTCAGGAGTTCTAACCAATGTCTCTGTCTCATGTTGAGCTCCTTCTGGTCAAACAAGTACCTGAGGCTCTTATGATCTGTGAAGATCCTGAAAGTCTCACTGTAAAGGTAGTGCCTCCATGTTTTCAGTGCGAAGATAACTGCTGCCAACTCTAAGTCATGGGTAGGGTAGCTATGCTCATGGGGCTTCAGTTGCTATGAAGCGTAAGCGACAACATGACCCCACTACATGAGCACGTCGCCTAACCCCTGTAACAAAGCATCGGTGTAAACAACAAAACCGTCACTGCTGTCTGGGATGGTAAGTACAGGAGCTAAAGTCAGACTCTCCTTCAACACCTAAAAACACACCTTGCACTCGTCTGTCCAGGCAAAGGGCACGTCCTTCCGGGTCAGCTGGGTCATAGGACACGCGATCTGAGAGAATCCTCTGATAAACCGTCAGTAGTAACCTACCAGTCCCAAAAAGCTGCGTATCTCTATCACTGTGCATGGCTTCTCCCACCTGAGTATGGCCTCTACCTTGGCTAGATCCATGCCAATCCATCCCCCGAAATCACGTGGCCCAAGAAAGTCACCTATCTCAGCCAAAACTCGCACTTGCTGTACTTGGCATATAACTTGCGTCGCCTCAAAGTATCCAAGATCATGCGTAATGTTGACCATGTTGTGCCTGATCCCGCGAGTAAACGAGTACATCGTCAATGAACACCACCACAAACTGGTCTAAGTACATCCAGAAAACACAGTTCATTAAATCCATAAAAGTAACGAGGGCATTGGTCAGCCCAAATGGCGTGACCAAGAACTCGTAGTGCCCATACCTAGTACGGAAAGCTATCTTGGAGACGTCGGTCTCCCTGATCCTCAACTGGTGGTAACTTGACCTTAGATCTATCTTGGAAAACACTGTGGCATCTCACAACTGGTCAAAGAGGTTGTCGATATGAGGCAGCGGGTACTTGTTCTTAACGGTGACCTGATTTAGCTATTGGTAGTCGACGCACAGCTGAAAGGTACCATCCTTCTTCACAAACAGCATAGGAGCTCCCCACGGGGACGCACTGGGCCTCACAAAGCCCTTCTCCAACAGGTCCTGTAGCTGTGACTTGAGTTCTCGCAGCTCAAGCGGTGCCATTCGATACGGTGTAGTAGAAATGGGGCTGGTCTCCAATACCAGTGAGATCTCAAACTCGATCTCACGCTCAAGCGGTAGTCCTGGCAGCTCCTCTAGAAAAACATTGGGGTACTCACAGACCACTGGGATACTCTGAAAGTCAGCCACGGGGCTAGGCTCTGCCACCACACAGGCCAAGAAGCCCTTACACCTCTGGCTCAAAAGCCTCGTTGCCCAAAGCGCGGAGATGCATCTGAAACATCCGTCCACCGGCTAACCGTGATACTTAAAGGGAGGCAACTCTGATATAGAGAATACGATCTTCCTCCCGAAACAGTCCACCAGGGTGTGATAGGCAAACAACCAGTCCATCCCTAAGATCACGCCAAAGTCCTCCAGCTGGATCACAATAAGGTCAGCGGGGAGGCTATGTCCCCCTATACTGACCTCGCAGTTCATGTAGACCTCCTCAACTACAAACAACTGGCCACTTGGGCCTCTGATCACAACCGAATCCTCTAACAGTACACTGCCCTGCCTCAAACTGATGGCAAAACTCATAGCGACGAAAGAGTAGGAGGCATCGAAATCAAAAAGTACGTACACTAATCTACCAAAAACAGTAATCATACCTACCACCATAGAATCCGAAGCCCTAGCATCTCTGTGTGCTAGGGTGTTGATACGCCTCTCAGCTCTCAGTGCAGACGAAGCAGCTACACTCTAGGTTGGGCAAGCAACAGTTGGCCGGTACCCTCCTCATGACTGCTATCCTCCCCCACGCACCTGGCGACCACGACCGCCAGCTCAGCCTACAGCGCTCGGTGAGGGGAGCATCTGCTGTGCTCTGACCCTAGATGGGCAATCCCTCCTGATGTGACCTGGCTGGCCACACTAGTAGCAGAGGGGTACACAACCTCCTTCCTTAGTAGGTCCCTGCTGGCGGTTGGGCGAGGGTCCGATGCTGGCAACTGGCCTTTGTCTGCAGCCCCTAAAGGCCACTGGTGGTCCCGCAGAATGAGACGGCTCTCCTGCGGACGCCCTGTGCCTCCTCCCCCGATGGCCCTGCGAGTACTTTGGCTGGTAGGGCCTCTTCCATCCACCATCAGTGTCTCACACGGCCGGGTTGGTCTCCTCGTAAGTCATGGCTTCCTCAACCACACGAGAGAAAGTGGACAGCTTCAGGGGTTTGACATACCCCCGAATCGTAGGTCGGAGCTGATAACACTGCATCTGGGGGTAATAATTATGTTAAATAGGGCCCATCTTAAGAATAAAAGGCACAACATAAGTAGAATGGGAGCATTGCATGCATCATATGCCAAGATTGCTTATAAACTAGTATTAACGACCATTTGTACGAGCACTTGTCAAAGTAGACCTCAGATGAGCAATCAGACCGCACGGATGGATTCAGAACGACAAACGGAGTCCAACGAACTCAAAATCAGCCAAATCCGACATTCGGAGCTCGCACAATGGGCCTAAGAAGTTTTGACCGTTGATCTGATCTTCAACGGCCCACGATGCGCCACGTGGCACCCGCTCACTGTGCGCCCGCTTCCACCTTTACCTGTAGAGCAGATCTCAATCATCGATCTCTGATCGAACGGTTGAGAACCGCGCGCACCGCCGCGGTCGCCGCAACAAAGCAGCGGGCGTAGCGTAGCGGTTGAAGCACACGCCCATGCCCACGTGACGCGGGTTCAAGTCGTGCTGTGCTAAAATCAGAAGACGACTTCGCGCTTGGGCAAAATTGGGCCACCCGATCAGCAGCGGGAGACCAAGATAGCACCACGCGTCACGTCCTTAGGTGCTAATCAGCCACGCGTGCGCACACGTCGAACGACAATGCCTACGCCCATGCACATTCAAGGCGTGATCCGAGCATGCTCGGGCGAAGACCTCATCGGACGGCTCTCTTGCCACAACCATGGATCGAGCACGAGGAAGAACAGCTGCGGGTGAGCGACCAACGGGTTGGGGGCTTCACCAACGTTTTTGGAAGGGTTTTAGCAACATCCCGGACGTTGCTAAAACCCCTTCTTCATTTGGAAAGCCCTTCTCCCTATTTAAACCCCTTCCAACCACTCATTCAAGGCATTCACTCCCCTTGCAACTCTCTACCCCTCTCTTAGCTAGCTTTAGGCCCTCTTGTAATCGTCGGAGATGACGAGCCGTCGACGGAGGCTTCTCCACCACCGTGGTTGCCTCACCGCCCTCCCTCTCTCTCACTTTCCTCCTATCTTGTAAGCTTTACTTTACTTATGTTTAAGCATGTATCTGATGTTGTAATTTATGAACTAGAGCTGCATGATTAATGAAGTTGTTTTCCATTCAGTTGCCTACTCTATTTCCTATTCAAGTTGCATGTTAAGAATGCAATGATCCTAACCCTAATCTCTCTCTCTCTCTCTTTTCACCTGCACCTTTTCGCAAGCAAAACTCCACGATTTTCGTGACAATAAGTGACAAGAAAAATCTGATTTTCATGCCTCCCTGAGACCGACACTCGGACTCACATCCGTTTCTTTACTTTAAAACTGGCGTTGCAAGTGCGAACTATAACGACACTTCTTAACACACAAGCACGGAAGCACGTCAGTTTTTGGCGTCGTTGCCGAGGAGGCAACGGATTTGTTTTGTGACTTCCATTCCACATCCATTCTCCCATCATCTAACGCCTTGTCTCCTTTTTACTTGATGGTTGCAGGAATTCGGCGCTTGGACGGCGAAGCGACGCATCCCATGACGGTAACAAGGGAGTAGGCGCAACAAGGACCGGTAGTGAGTAATTCTTCACTCATGACTGTTTGCTTGCATGAAAAACTAAAAAAATTGTAAAACTGCAAAAAATTGGCGTGGTGTATGATTACTTGACCCACATCCTTAACACATCACCCAACAAAATACACTCTAATATTCTGAATAAATTCTTGGAGTGTTCTTTTCTCTCTTTGAGTGGTGTTTGCAAAGGTACTGTGGATTGACTTGGGCCGCACCACTCAACCCTAAAAATGACTCATCTAATAGAAGCTACATTAGGATTTTAGAGCCTCTACACAATAAAAGGAAATCTACTTTCACCAAATTGTGTGCAAAACTTGACATGCCCACTGAAACTTGTCTGAAAACATTAAGACACGTCAACCCTAAAAGACACAAAAGTAAGGATGAAACACTAAAAGACACCACATCTTGAAAAAAATCCTTGCTTGAAAACCATGCTTTGATAGAAGCACACACTCTAAAAGTGAAAAATTAAGAGGCACCACCCCAATCAACGCCTCATCACATAACCCTAGCATAAGCACTATCTTAGCCCTTTTAAAACTGAGTAGACGTGCCCTAGGCAGGACTGAGTTAAGTATCGGAAGGCAAGGTTTTGTTCGCTGGGCACTTGGCTTTCATTCACTTGGTAGAATCTGGTGACTAGGCTGCGGGGCAGTGTCAAACGACCGCAGTTGTGAGGTTTACGGAACCGGCGACGCAAGCCAAAGGAAGAACCTTCCCTGCAATCCCCTCATAATCAACCTAGCCAGATTAGCTTTGGAAAGGGGAGTCCAGTGCTTACAGACTTAATCACCCTTTTGGAGATTTCTAGGTCCCCTAAGGAACACACCATAAGGATTAGGCTTATTTGCTTGGTTGAACATGCAACTCTCTCTCATCTGTTCTTCCCGCATCCCTCCATTTCTTCCAAACCATGGATTTCAATGCCTATCCATCTTACCAAACTGCCCTCAACATGATTTGTATGCTAACCAAGTAGACCATACCAATAGCCTACTTGGGCTAACTAACCACCAAGTTGGGGGAATGACCTAGAATACCCCTCTTGGCCCAACTGTCCTGGCTACGACCAAACCGCACCAACCTCTTATTGGGATACACCCAACATATCCACTCAAGGGTATGATTCAAAGAGTAGGGCTCCATATCTTGATTCTCACGACACCTCATCATTTAGGTCCCACCCTCGCTCTAACCACTCTGATAGGACCTACACTCTAGGAGAACACCAAGAACCTTACCCTTCTCAAGACAATAACCAAGAAAGGTCATCTAAATTTAACAACCTTTCCTACTTGACCTTTGGATTGGAAGGAGTTCTAGACAAATGGAAGTCAGAGAATGATTAGAAATCTAGGCAAGCCCAGGATCATCAACCTTTGATTTGGTCCCCTGATGAAGAATCTGACTGGGAGGAGGACTTAGAACCTCAACTATTCTGGAGTAGGACCAAACGGAGAATGGTTCCTCTTGAAGAACTAGACCCTGAACATGATAGAATAGAGGACCCACCCAAGAACCTAAACCCCAGTATGGATTCTGATCCACAACCTCAAACACACTCTCTTAACCTAGATTTCAAGGAGGAAATCCAAAGGACACCAAATGGCACCCTATCAATTCTTGATAACCTCCTGTTAGAATTACACAGACAGAATCAAGAATTAGTTAAAGGGCAACAGGCCATGTTGGATTTGTTCCAACAATTGGGGGAAGAAGGCCAGAGAAAGCTATTGCACACAACGCCATTCATGGAATTCGTAAAGCAAGGACCTACCATGATCAATTGGACTACACCCAGTACCCTAATTTGGTTCAGTCCACCATTAATACCCCCCAAGAGTTGGATAGCTCAATGGATAAGGTCAGTGAGGACTCCTCGGAACACAATTTGGGGAGCATTGAGGACAAACATCAGGAGGAAATTGAGAATGTGCGAGGAGATGCCTTGGAATCCGAATCTAATCGGCCCAAGAGAAGTGATCCGATGCGAATAGCAGCCAACATAGGAGATGGGGAATGGAGTTACAATTTCAAAGAAATCAATTATGAATCGATTGAAATCCCCATCACAAATTTGGAGGGCCGAGAAAAAGAATATGAACTAGAGGATGAAATTGGCCCTACCTCTAATGCAACCTCAAACAGTGAATCTGATACAAAGGAGGTTGAAGAAAATATTCTTGAGGTCAAGGGCTTGGAAACCATAGTTGCGGAAGAGATGGATTCGTCTTTGGAGAGACCTCATGCTTGATTCTAGGGCTCATTATGAAACTCTTGATTTTGTTACCTGCCCTACCAGAATAAAGATCCCGCAACACGAATGTATTGGGATTGATACACATCTGATGGATTACAATTTTATGGGGACACAAGCTGAGTGTAAAACCTACATCTTTAGTATCTAGCATGTCATATTCGGGGTACGTTCGTCCACATCAACTTGTTTGCATGCCCACAGACTAATAGAGGATCTGACACGGGCATGCAGGGTACATCTGCTGCAGAATTCCCTCCCCTTAGGAACGGGACTACACCACAACCTTGTTCGCATCTGTGGACTTCTGATTTTGGGTCTGGCTGATTTTGTACATACCTCCTTGACCCAAACCATTCCTGTTGGTGCACTATGCCTAGCTGGAGGCGTTAAACTCAACGCTTCCAGGGAGGCAACCCAGAGGATTCAGACTGATCCGATATTTTACGTCACTCAGGTAATATCTTTTTAAAACCCCTGTTGCATCCATGTATTTGCCAATGAGGACATTGTCCAACTTAAGCATGGGGGGGTGGTAAAATTGCACGATCCTTATCTCATTTAATCAGTCTGAATAAAATTTAAAAAAAATTGAATTTAGGAAGAAACCTAGGCATCAGAAACTTGTCAATAGTGGAAAATAATACAAAAAGAACTTGAACACTTAGACTTTTCAGGCCTTCATGCTTAATCAGCCCTGGTGTCCATTAAAATATGGATTTAGCTTCAAATCCTTGCAACCTTAAACTACTCTAATCCACCTACTAAATAAGATGATAAGTATACGACTTATCAACTCACCCTCTAACTCAGAAGAGCTTTAAGTCTAAGCATCTACACACATTTTTGCACAGACTCACTCCTCGGAGATTTTGACAGAAATTGGGTAGCTAATAAACTCTCTAGGGTGGTATGGCTGGCAAGTTGTCATGGGTAATAGCCCATTGGCAGGTTGTCCAGAGCCCAGCCATGGGACCATTTCCTCTTCATTGTCTCTAAGTACATTTGAGATCAGGGAAGCCACCTACAACAAAAAAAAGGGAGAAGAAAACAAAATAAACCACACTTCACCGCACGAGTATGGCTGGCAAGTGATCGTGGGTAACAGTCCATTGGTCGGTTGTCCAGAGCCCAGCTCAGTAATTACACAAAAAGAACCAAAACACTTAAGGAAGTAGCGGGGAGGTAGTACAAGCCAGGGAGATATACATCGGAAAAATTCTTGTGTTGACCCCAATTAAAACAAACGTAGGGAGAAAGGTACCAATTGAATAAATACACCTTCAGGCAAAATACTTCCTCTTCCGGTCACCATGGGGCAAGGGGCATAGAAACCCGAAGTCTATTTGTATTACCGTTGAGTGAGTCTATCATGATCTTCACACTAAGATGCTTAGCACTTAGGGTTTTGACTAAGTTTTGGGTGGGTTGGGTAGCCGTAAAAAGTTACCAACCCACTCTGAATTCCAAAAAAATTCTAAAAAATATATATATACATATGTATATTTACATACATTAAAGCAAGGATTTAGGCGATTCATATTTTGGCAGACACCTAGGCATTGCTTAGTCTTTGTGGATTAAGATCTTAGTATATTTCCTCCTATTGACAAGTGACGAAGTGTTGAAGTAATTACTTCTTAAATTCTGACAGAAAATAAAGGCTAGAATAAACCTTGCTAGGGACTAGCAAGGAGTAAGCATGGGGGTATGATAACACTACATCTGGGGATAATAATTCTGTTAAATAGGGCCCATCTTAAGAATAAAAGGCACAACATAAGTAGAATGGGAGCATTGCATGCATCATATGCCAAGATTACTTATAAAATAGTATTAACGGACATTTGTATGAGCACTTGTCAAAGCAGGCCTCAGATGAGCAATCAGACCATACGGATGGATTCACAACGACGAACGGAGTCCAACAAACTCAAAATCGGCCAAATCCGACATCCGAAGCTCCCACAATGGGTCCAAGAAGTTCTGACCGTTGATCTGATGATCAATGGCCCACGATGCACCACGTGGCACCCACTCACCGTGAGCCCGCTTTCACCTTCACCCGGAGAGCAGATCTCAGCCGTCGATCTCTAACCGGACGGCTGAGAACCGCACACACGCCCGTGGTCGCCGTGACAAAGCAACGGGCATAGCACAACGGTTGAAGGGCACGCCCGCACCCAAGCGACGCTGGTTCGAGCAACGCGGTGCTGAAATCAGAAGACGACTTCGCCCTCGGGCAAAATTGGGCCGCCCGATCAGCAGCGGGCGGCTGAGATAGCGCCACACGGTGCGCCCTCAGGCGCTGATCAGCCACGCACGCCAGACGACAACGCCCGCGCGCACGCGCACTCAAGGCGCGATCCGAGCGCTCCCGGGCAAAGACCTCAGCCATCCGATCTTTAATCGGATGGCTCTCTTGCCACGCCCATGGATCGAGCGCGAGGAAGAACGGCTGCGGGTGAGCGACCGGTGGGCTGGGGGCTTCACCGACATTTTTGGAAGGATTTTAGAAACGTCCCAGACGTCGCTAAAACCCCTTAATTTGGAAAGCCCTTCTCCCTCTTTAAACCCCTTCCAACCACTCATTCAAGGCATTCACTCCCCTTGCAACTACTCTACCCCTCTCTTAGCTAGCTTTAGGCCCTCTTGTAATCACCGGAGACGACGAGCCGCCGACGGAGCCTTCTCCACCACTATGGCTGCCTTGCAACCCTCCCTCTCTCTCTCTTTCCTCCTATCTTTTAGGCTTTACTTTACTTATGTTTAAGCATGTATCTGATGTTTTAATTTATGAACTAAAGCTGCATGATTAATGAAGTTATTTTCCATTCAGTTGCCTACTCTATTTCCTAGTCAAGTTGCATGTTAAGAATGAAACGATCCTAACCCTAATCTCTCTCTCTCTCACTTTTCACCCGCACCTTTTCGCAAGCAAAACTCCGTGATTTTCGTGACAATAAGTGACAAGAAAAATCTAATTTTCACGCCTCCCTGAGACCGACACTCGGACTCACATTCGTTTCTTTACTTTAAAACCGACGTTGCAAGTGTGAACTATAATGACACTTCTTAACACACACGCATGGAAGCACGTCAGGAGCCCCTCCGTAAACCTCCACAGGTGCTCCTCTTCAGTAGACACCGCTGTCGAGGCGAAATGTGACAGCTCAAGGAAATGTGTGCGATACGCGCTAACCGTCATCATCCCTTGGCGAAGAGTGTGGAACTCCTGCCTCCTATGGTCCTGCCAGGCCTGCGGAAAGTGCTGCTCGCAGAAGAGAGCCACGAACTGGTCCCATGTCGACTCTCTCTCCTCCTGGCCTCTAATTGCCCTCCACCACCTATGCACTGCACTCTCCAGCTGGTACTTGGCAAAGGCAACGTGACACTCTGCAGGAGGGTAAAGGGTGTCGAACACCTTCTCTATCTGCTCCAGCCAGTCCTCTGCCTCAGACGAGCTCTCATCCCCCTTAAAAGAGGGGGGCTTCAGCTTTCGAAACTGTCCGAAGAGCTCGTGTTGTAGCTGTAGTAGGGGACCAGGCATGCCTCCAGGCAAGGAGGGCTCATGCTCGAAAGTATCAGAGTGTGGTGGGGGTGGTGGAGGATTACCCCCTCCCCCTTCTGCTCGTCTGACGTTGTGATGCTCTCTGTCCCACCAAGGACTCCCCCTCCACATCCTCAAAGAGAGGTGCCCGTGGAGGCTAGTGGAGCTCCTCTCGCACGATGACTCTGATCAGCTAGGCGAGATCCTAGGCCTAAATGCCCTGGAGGAGGGGTGGGTCAACTAGTGCCTGAGGTCCGACACGTCCACCCCTCCGACCTCGTCCACGGCCACGACCAAGGCCTGCCTCGAAAACTCCTCGATGAGGCATCTCCTGCAAGGAGACACAAGAGATAGAACAAAAGTTGTCAACGATACCAGATTACATCGAGAAAAGACTCAGAAACAAATATCAAAGTGATACGTTGTGGTGGCTATCCTAGTTATATGCACGTGAGTGGTTATTCTCGGATCAATTGGTTCATTTCTTGAGACGACCTTGCTTTGATACCATCTTGTTACAATTCGGTTCCCAGATCCCTACAAGACCCAAGATCGGCTCACCTCGACTAATCCCAAGACCTAGTCATCCAACGAGAAATAACCAAAAGCAGGAAATAATACCACATCCACACATGCATTATAACTAAGCAGAAGGAAAAATGAAGCAGTAAAGGAAAGTAGAGCAACTGTCTCAAAATAGTACATGCCATCACAACTTCAACAGGGGAAAGGAAACAGAAAGTAACTGGAATAGTAAAACAGATGCCCATTACTCACTACAATAGTAGAAAAATGAAAGTGTTAGAAAGAAATGACTACTGCTGGGCTCGGCTAGGCCCAGCTCCCTCTGCAGCCGGAAACTCGAGCTACTCAACTCCTGGTCCTGAATAAGGTTACGAAAAGACAGAGTCAGCAAACACTGAGTAGAGTGGTGTTTACATTATTTATGTGCAAGTAAAGTAAAACAAACAACCAGGTTTTATTCACATTTTTATTTATCTCATCTATATATTTCCGATTCATTTATTTCACAAAGTATCCAAGTGTTTCTTGATCTTGCTTGTTCCTTGTGGGAACGAACTTGATTGCAGTCTTTTCCATGGAGTAGAAGGTACATGTGGTGCTCTCTTAGCTGGGAGAGTCCCCCGTGGTAATCATACACCCAGTCAACCACCCCGAGGTCACTGTCGCGACGTAGCAGTTACTACGACACGCGTGATAAGTGCACGAGTAGCTACCCCGCACTGGAACGCGGTCAGTCATTTCCGTTAGAGGGTATGCCTAAGGTACAGCACGAAACAGTATAGGACCTTACCCTCTCAAAATAGGGGTCTTGCCCCTCAAAACCAAACAGGGGTCTCGCCCCTCCACAGTCCATGTACTCTCGTCTGACTACCCCGGTTTGCCCAGCGGACCTAACAAAGTCGGTGTAGGGTGGCTAGCTTAGCCCCAGGCCCCATGGAGTGGTTAGCTCCCTCCATACACTAATGGCATGCCTTGGTACCGTGTACTCAAGGGCCAACAGGAGTCGATGTAAAGAGGCCAATCCTAACCCTAGGTCTCAACCCACGGGCGGCTAGCTCCGCTCTACACTAAAAGGGACAATTGCTCTCCTTGGTACCATGTACACAAGGACCAGCTCACTTCCCATTTACATACTAGATTCCTTTCATACACAGGAGTTCTACTCCTAATTCCCCATAGCATTCATGCTTATATTAATCTCATTTACCGATATTCAGATCCCATGGTTCATAACCCGTTTCTTATCCACATACAGGTAACTCGTGTTTTCACAATTCAATTCTCAATCATATACATACAACTTGTGGTTTCATAGTTCAATTTCTCATTCACATACAGGCAGCTCATATTTTAACATGCATCTTAAGTAAATAGAGTAGTTCGACATCAGGCTCATACATTTCTCCCTCTCTCCCTCTCGTTCTCCCTCGCCGCAGCTACATAAGGAGGACGGTTGGAGGTGGCGGTGGCTGGCGGTAAGGGTGTGAGGGTGGTGAGAAGGGGGGTTTAAATAGAAGAGGGTTAGGGTTTAGGGGTAAGGGGTATGGAGGAGAGAGAGGCTCTGCACGTCGCCTACGTGCAGAGTGCAAAGAACATACGAGATTTTCCCACTTTCAGATGTCTGGCCATTCATCTAGATATCTGGGCAGATGTCTGATGGTTAGTCCAGATGTCTTAAACACCCCAAACAGGCACTAGGTCATTTCAATACTAAAGCGTATTGGTAGATGTATAAGACTCGATAACTTGTGCTTTGTTGAAGGCGGAAAACTACGCATTCAGAGTTTGATTTGAAAACCTGTCGTTGTAGTTCGAGTCACAAAGAAATCCATTCAACAGATAAAATTTATACCAAAAATCCATAAAGAAGTTCCGGGTCAAACACAGGGAGGTGGACGTTTGATTAAAAATACACGTTTTATTTGTTTGTCACGAAACAAATTAGCTAGTCGAAAACTAGCTATCTATTTAATAAATAATGAATAAAAGAGAGAGAGAGAGAGAATATTACAAATAAAACTAAAAGAGAGGTAGAATAAACATGGATTTCAGTATAAGAAGTTGCTCATTACACTACTCATTACGACTAGAAAGCGGGAAATCTACACTGGAAAGCAGTAAATCTACTCTAGAAAGCAGTAAAGAGAATGGAGAGAGAAATATCCTCCTCGACGATCGCTTAGAGGATGAGCCAGACGGGACAACGCCTGGAAGACGGGAAACGGAGTGGGAGGAAGGAGGACGAAATGGGAGGAATGGGAATGAAGCAGCACGTCGTCGTCGTCGCAGGATCCACTTCCTGAATGTAGAGAGAGGACAATCGCGGGATGCTCCACAAAGGGGGACGAAGGTGGAAAAATTATAATTTCTACTCTAGAGGAGCATCCCGGGTTTGGGACAAGCTCTTAAAGCTTTGGAAGGGGTGAGAGAAGAGAAGGGATGAGAAATTAATAGGGTAGAGGTCCCCTTTTATAGTTGCAAGGATTGGGGGCATTTTGGTCATTATAATATCAAAAACATTAATATGGGACCTTTAGTGACAGACTTAAATGTCACTAAAGATCCGTCATGGGCGACGTGTGAGCGCGCTGTCTGTGCCCGCTCCTCTTCCACGCCCTAATGCTCACGCATGTTTGGACGATCTCAACCGTCCGATCTCAAAATCGGACGGCTTAAAGTCATCCTCACAGCGCCCTTCAAAATGCCTCTGCCGTGCGCCCGCATAAGATGAGGTGTGCAGACGTGTGTCATCACGTGCGTACGCGATCGAAGAATCCTCAGCGCGCCACGTCTCCTCGCCTTGATCGCCTGATCTTCATTTGACGGCTCAATTGCACCCGCGCTTGTTTGGATTGAGGCGCTCAGCGTGGCTCGAAGGCGCGACCCCTGCGTCACCCACAGGGGCACGACCGCTGTGCTACGCCTTCATTTGTGTCGTGCAGAGGTATTAGGTGCACGGATCTATTGGCCATTGGATCGAGATCCAACGGCTAGGATCGCTCGATGGAGGGCCTTTGAAGATGCAGCTACGGTTCCTTGGGGCTGGTCAGGCGGCTGAGATGGTGCCACGTGGCGCCATCTTAGCCGTCCATCTTCTGTGAGTTGCAGATGGTGCTACGGTTGTCGGATTGGATAGATTTTCGTGCTGTTAGGCCGCGATCATCGATCCGAACCCATCCATGTGGTTGGATTTGTCGTCTGAAGTGCGGATTGGTATCATCTTGGCCCTTGATCTTTAAGGTTCCTCGATTTCTATCTGGTGCTACGGATGTCCAATTAAGGCGATCTTGGAGTCGTTGAACTCCAATTGTCGCCCTGATCAGATCCGTATAGTTGGATCTTTGATTCAAGGCCCCGATAAAAAGTCGCCCTGTCCCTGACCATAAAAGGAGACAATTACTATACAATTTATACAGCTTGACCTAAATGCATGATTATGCATGTTATGCAATATTTGCAATGCATGATGCTAATATGGTACCAAGAACATGCATTAATAGACATTTTATGCTAATCAGATGTATGCACATCACACCCCCATGCCTATCTTCTGCTAGTCCCTTGCAAAAACTACATGCTATTTATAAAAGAATTAGGTTGGATTACTCGGGCACAAATCATTTTCAACATTAAGAAATTATTACTTAGGACCTGAACTTTCAAAGACACAACAATGCCCAAGTATCTGCCCAAATGCAGACCGCCTCAAGCCCTCGCCTTATTCAAGGAAAGATCTCTTTTTCTCCTTTTTCTTCTTTTCTAATTTTTTAGGATTTTTGAGTTTAGGGTTACAGAGCGGCTTTCTACAGTAACTCAACCCACCCAAGACTTGATGAGAATCCTAAGTTCTAAGCATCTTTTTGGTGAATGTGATAGACTCGTTGATCGGCAATCAGAATGGACTTCGGATTTCTACACCCCAAGGTGACCTTAAAAAGAGTTTTGCCTAAAGGTGTATCTATATGACCGGTAGCATTCTCCCTACTTTTATTTTTTTATAGGGTCAACACAAGGGTGAATCTAGTGTATATCTCCCTAGCTTATTCTACTTCTCCGCTTCTTCCTAAGTGTTTTAGGAATTTTTATGTGCATTTCTTAAGCTGGGATTTAGACAACCAGTCGATGAGTTGTTACCATCGATAATTTGCCAACCATACTTGTGCGGCGAAGTGTGGCTTATTTCTTTTTGTTTCTTTTCTCCTTTTCTTTTTTTTTATTTTCCTTTTCTTTTTGAACTTTCTTTTTCTTTTTTCTTTTTTTTCAAGTAGGTGGCTTCCCTGGTCTAAGATTTACCTAAAGGTAGCAAGAAGAGAGTGATCCTATGACTGGACTCTGGACAACCTACCAATGGGTTGTTACCCACGATAACTTGCCAGCCATATCACCCTAGAAGGTTCAATAGCTACCAATTTTCGTTAAAACCGCCGAACAATGAGTCAGTGACGAATAGTCGTGTACTTATCACCTAAACTTATTTAATAAAATTAAGATAGAATTCAGGATGGCGAGGACTCGATAAACAAATCCACATTTTAGTGGATACCTGGGCTAATTAAGTCCAAGGACTTGAAGGATCTTCGTGTTCAGATCCTACTGTAATATTTCCTAAGATTGAAAAGTCCTAATGCCCAAGTATTTTTTCCTAATTAAAATTTTTTTTAATAAAAGGAAAACAAAACGAATCTACAAAGCTGACAAAATAATTCAGAGATGAATATCCACTCCCCCATACCTATCTAATGCAATGTCCTCATTGTACTAAAAAGACATGAAACAGAGTGGAGTAGAGTAGAAAGCACCTAAATTGCGTGAATAACGTGTCCGCTCTGAGATAAATAGAAACTGTATATGTGCTAAATTTAGTGCCTTCAACTAGGCACACTATACAAAGAAGGAGAAATAACGAATTCACAGGTGCAGGTCAGAATTAGAATAAAAAGATGCAACCTAGGACTTGCCAGCAGATGTCCACAAATGTGGACCAGATTATAATGCAGACCCATACCCCATGGTCGAGTATATCTAAGATTCTAGATAAAAGTTACCCAGAACCTCAAATCAGTATGTAAGCTAGGTCGAGCCTGTGATTTATGAGGATGCAACCCAAGACCAAAAAGTCGGGTTACAGAGAATTCAAGATCAAAAGGATAATCAATGAATGTATGCTTGGGTTGGACATCCTCAGAACAAATGTTGTAAGGGTCCTTGTTTGATGGTTTCAGATTAATTGGAACCCTTAGACTCGATTTTCTACTTCCTCCGAAGCTTGCTTCCCAAATCAAAATTTCCCAACTCCTATCCTCATTCAGAATGTCAAATTTTGGGACCTCCTCCATATTAATCACCCCATCTAAAATTTCCAAGTCTAAAAGATGTGACCGAATCAGAATTGACTTGGATCTAATTATCTCAAAAACCGAATCATCAATAAGCTCAATGAGGTGAAACTGAGAATCAGGGTGCTGAATTGAATCCTTAATACATGGATTTGAATCTACCATAGAAGCCCTAATAAGATCAGTTTCATCAGTTAGTGGGCCATTATATGATCTATCGGATTCCTTAGGCCCAGTCGTCTCACAGAAATTGTATTTTGTAAACTCACGTGAGATTTCACAAATTGATTCTTCACCTTCAGAATCAAAGAAATTTGAATCCACATTAATGTATGTCTCAAAACTATCAATCATTTTCTGATCCATGGAGACATATGTTTTCTCGTACCTTGGCTCAGGGATCTCAGGTGAAGAAATTAGATCATCCTTAATTGGTTGTTCTAGGTAAATCTGGTCAGCCTCGTAACACGTGTCCCCCCCAATAGGTGCCTGAGCAGGTTCTGACATTGGCTCTCCTAAAAGGGGTTCATCCTGGGAATCATCCCATGATTGAACTAAAGCAACCACAAATCTCATTCTCAATTTCGCTAACTTCCCAAGTAAAAACTCACCTGGGTCCTTATCCTTAACATCCTAGAGCCAATCCAACAAATACTTATTCAAATCATCCATCATTTCAATCAGGGGCTCCAATTCTTCAGTGCAAGGTATTAGCTGAGCTTCTAAAGATTGTATAGTATTCCTCAAGTTAGCCAAAACCTTATCTTGGACCTAGTTAACCTGAACCAAATGGCCTGGTTCAAGGTTGGGTAGATTTGGGATCAGTGCAAAGGAGTTAACGAATTGAGATTCGTGATACCCTCCCTGATAATAGGCCATTTCGAGTTATTCATGAAGTGGTAATGACCTAAAGGCAGTGTATTTAGGGGATGGGTAAGGATCTGGGTATCCTTTTTTATTATAGATTGTATTAGGTTGTCCTTGAAGGGATGTTGATCTATAATCAATGTGGCTCTGAGAAGGATAAAAATCTTGATGATCGTGTCCAGGATCAGATCCTGAACACGGAAGTCCGGAACTGTATCCCCAATCGAAGTTATCCCAACTAACATATTGTTGATTACAATACAAGTCAGGATAATCATCATGTTGAGGATAAGTCATAACAGGTGGGAAAGGGCGGGAATGCGTATAAAATGTGGAAAGATTCATGATAGATGGGAGGAAGAAAGTCACCCTATAATACAAACAATCAAACCAGTCCTTAAGTGGGCTAGCCTAAAGACCTACAGACTCTTAGAACCCATCTTGAGATAAAGAAACAATTTGATCTACTTCTTTCCGTTCAATCCAACCAGTTAGAGGGAGGGAATGGGGAGAAGGTTCTTCCTTTGTCTTACGCCTCTGGTTCCTAGTATATCCCCCAGCCACAATCGTTTGATTCTGCTCCCCTAGCTAGATATCAGATTGAATGGCAGAAACAGACTAATCGAAAATAATCTCATTCTGGGCTCTGAAGAGCGAGTCCAATCCTTAAGGCCAACGTCTACTTTGTTTTATATAGGGTTAGGTTTGAATGTGCTTTGGAATGTGATAGGCCCTTTATCTGGGTTGTGCCCTTAATGATTGATTGATGTGTGTGTGCGTGCATAACCAGTGGTTTTCAAGTAAGATTATTTTTGATGCGGTGAATTTTAGGGTTCAAATCTTGCTTAGTAGCTTTTAGGATTCAACTTTAGGTATTTTCAACCAAGTTTTGTTGGCACACCAGGTTTTGAAAGCACAGGTAAAGATGTTTTCCTTTAAAACTCAAAAGAATGTGGAGTGCCTAGTAAATCCCTAAGAGTTGAACCTATGTGGTAGCTACTTAATGAGTTGATTTTAGTTGAAGTGGTGCAGCCCAATCAACTCAAACAATTAGCCTGTTGCACCACTTAATTAGGCATACAAGTGATTACCTAATCTGATTTCTACTCGATTATGTGTTTGGGTGTGTGTACCGGTTCCAAAGATCGGTTTACCGGTTGAGTTTGAAAATCAGATAAGGTTGTGTACCTCTGTGAGATTTTTTTAATTTTTCTTTTTAAATGCGAAGGGTAAGGCAGGTGTAGGTGTCAAATAAACAATCAAAACTAACCTTAGTGGTTTATAAGAACACCTAGGTTGATTTATGTTTGTGTTATTACGAGGTGGAATGAAAACTAATGGGTGGGAGGTGGGGGTAAACTTACAGAACCTTTAACAGCACTTTGCTCTAATCTACCATTTTTTCTCGTCTCAAAAGAGTACCTGCAATCACAATAAGAAAGGAGAGAAGTGAGGTAAACGATTCATAAGTCGGAAAACATGAAGAATCAAAGAGCCTCGCCTCCCCAGCAACGATGCCAAAATGTTGAAGGTGAAAAACTACGCGTTTGGAGTTGGATTCAAAAACCCATCGTAGTTTGAGTTGCAAAGAAATCCGTTCAATAGATAAAATTTATACCAAAAATCCGTAAAGAAGTTCCGGGTCGAACACAAGGAGGTGGACGTTTGATTAAAAATACGCGTTTTATTTGTTTGTCATGAAACAGATTAGCTGGTCGAAAAGTAGCTATCTATTTAACAAATAATAAATAGAAGACAGAGAGAGAGAATATTATAAATAAAACCAAAAGAGGGGTAGAATAAACATGGATTTCATTATAAGAAGTTGTTCATTACACTACTCATTACGACTAGAAAGCGGGAAATCTACACTAGAAAGCAGTAAATCTACTCTAGAAAGTAGTAAAGAGAATAGAGAGAGAAATATCCTCCTCGACGATCACTTGGAAGACGAGCCAAACGGGATGATGCCTGGAAGACGGGAATGGAGCGGGAAGGAGGACAAAGCGGGAGGAACGGGAATGAAGCAGCACAACATCGTCGTCGTGGGATTCGCTTCCCAAATGCAGAGAGAGGACAATCGCGGGATGCTCCACGAAGGGGGACGAAGGTGAAAAAATTATAATTTCTACTCTAGAGGAGCATCCTAGATTTGGCTCAAGCTCTTAGAGCTTTGGAAGGGGTGAGAGAAGAGAAGGGATGAGAAATTAATAAGGTAAGGGTCTCCTTTTATAGTTGCAAGGATTGGGGGCATTTTGGTCATTATAATATCAAAAACATTAATATGGGACCTTTAGTGATGGACTTAAACATCACTAAAGGTCCATCATGGGTGACGTGTGAGCGTGTTGCCCGTGCCCACTCCTCTTCCATGCCCTAATGCCCGCGCATGTTTGGACAATCTCAGCCGTCCGATCTCAAGATCGGACGGCTTAAAGTCATCCTCACAGTGCCCTTCAAAACGCCTCTGCCGTTCGCCCGCGTGCGATGAGGCATGCAGACGCGTGTCATCACGTGCATACGCGATCGAAGAATCCTTAGTGCGCCACGTCTCCTCCCCTCAACTGCCCGATCTTCATCTGATGGCTCAATCGCACCTGTGCCTGCGCCCGTCTGGATTGAGGCACTCAACGCGGCTCGAATGCGCGACCCCTGCGTCGCCCACAGGAGTGCGACCGCTGCACTGCACCTTCATTTGTGTCGCGTAGAGTTATTAGGTGTGTGGATCTGTTGGCCGTTGGATCGAGATCCAATGGCTAGGATCACTTGATGGGGGGCCTTTTGTTAACAAGGCGAAATCGATTTTTAAAAGATGTGTGTTGCAGTATAAGTGAAATCACCTTGAAAACAGATAAGAATTTTATTACTCAAAAACCTAAGTATCCAAGGTTGAACACAGGGAGCAAATTGGTATTTTAAAAACTAAGATCACAATCTCAAATTAATCAAAATATGATGTTTAACAATAATACGGATGAGATTCAATGTATATGAAAGCTAAAGAGAAGAATAGAAGATGTAAAAAGAAATATAATGTTCTCTCTTCTTTCTTCTCTTCTCTTTTGATGGCTTCTTCTTTCTTCTTCTCTTTTCTTCCTTCTCTGATGTCTTCTTTCTTTTCTCTGCCTTTGATTCTTTCTCTTCTTTTGCCTTCTATTCTCTGTGGCTCCTTTTCTCTTCTTCTTTTCTTCTTTGACTTCTGTTTCTGCCTTCAAGTCCTTTCTTCTTCAGCCTTGATTTCTCTGCTTCTGCCTTTGTCTTTTGCTTTTCTTCTTCTTCCTTCTCTGCTTGGTCACATCTTCTCCTTCCTTCTTTCTTCAGCCTCTGCCTCTTCCTTAGCCTTTTCTTCAGCTGCTACAGTGCTTCTTCCTCCTTACTTGACTTCTACCTTCAAGTCCTTATTCCTTCCTTAGCTGCTCCTACCTTCAGCTTCTTTCACAGCTCCTTCTTCTGAGCCTTCACAAGTCCTTCTTCTTCACAGCTACCTCTTCCTTCTCCTTCTTTCCCTGCACAGTGAAGAGTAAAACCTACCCCTACCCTCCCCCACGTACGCTCTCTCCCTATTTATCTCTTCACTCTCTCAAAGCCTGCCGGGTAATCGGGTCAGGTTACGCGCACCCAGGTCCAGGCACACCGGCGTCGGTGGTGCATGAGGAGTGTAGGGTAAATGAGTCAGCCAGGTTTGCGTAGGTGTGGGTCGCTGACGAGGTGGGTGTCGTGGGCGAGGGTACCTTACCTTGTGTCTCGAGGCGAATAAAAGGAAACACAAAATCAATTTAAGTAACTCACCTACGCCTACTGTTTCCGAGGTGGGACTAAAGTCTCACCCACTTCTTCGCGCGCCTGCAGGGAGAACACCTGTGTAATTGGGGCAACTACGGTCGATGAGGCCTCTGATTGTTGGTGTGAAAGGGTCACAAGATACTTCCGCGCACCTGGGATGCTTCTACCTGGAGTGGGGCGACCTGGAGTGAGCAAGCAAGCTCCTTCATGCCTGCTCCAATGGCGAAAAGGGGTATGACATGCACTTCACGAATACGGCCTCGTGGCCCTGTCAAATGACTTGGCGAGCCTCGCCGTGTCACGGTGAAGGTGAGGCAAGGTGTTACGAACGTGGGCATCTAACGCAGTTAAGACGTCTGGGAAGTGGCCCAGACATCTGGTAATAAATTTTTTCGGCGTACGGGTTCACGTCTACGTGCGTAGGTGCGCAGACTAAACCCGCCACCTTCGTCTTCACTTTCTCTCCCTGTAGGTGCCGCTTTTCCCTCTCTCTCTCTCCCCGCGGCTGCCTTATAAAATTCTCCCCTCTGCCTCACCCTCACTCCATCTGCCTTCCTCTTCTCCTTCTCCCTGCCAGCGAGAGCGCGAGTGAGCGAGTGAGCGACTGCGGCAACAGCGGCCGCAGTGAGCGTGCGGGAAGGAGGAGAGTTGCGAGAGGAAGGAAGAAGCTCGACCGCGAGGGTGCGAGCTTGTCGGGGTAGCTAGAGCCAGCCAGCGGAGGAACAGCCGGCGTGGGGTGTCGCAGAGGGGCTGCTGCAGCTCGGGCAACAGGCAGACGCGGCGCGGCGCGACCGTGCGTCGCAGGCGAAGAGGGAACCGGGTCCTGATTCTGGGAAAATTTCCCAGAATCAGACGTCTGGACTTATGTCCAGATGACGCTGAAGATGTCTAGAGGACGGTCCAGACGTCTGACAGGTACTATATTTTCCTACCTTCTTCTATTTACGCGTGTACGGCCATGCAGCCGTCTGCCGCGTTCTTCTGCGCCTCTTCGTGATGAGAGCAGGTGTGTGTGTGCGCAAGTTCTGTTCGGGAGGGCGCGAGGGATCGCCATCCCACACGGATCGACGTCTAGCCACAGTACCAGACGACGAAAAGGACCTCCAAACGTCCGGGGTGACAAGCGAACGTCTGGAAACCAAGTACAGACGATCCAGCAAGCTTCTAGATGTCTGAAGGACTGCGCCGAACAAGGTATGGCATGATCGAACTTTTAAGACATCTGGAAGAGGTTCCAGATGTCTGATTTTGGACAGATTCATCGTTTTTGACCCATTTAGGGCTCGTTCGAAGTCCGTTTCCCGCGTTTCGAGTTACGTTCTTTCCAGATTTATTTCCTCTACCTGTTTACAGTAATTGTATACTGTTCTGAGAAACTCCTTGTGATTGATCCTTGTGTTAGGATCCCATTCCATTGCGACTCTGGGGGTTGCGGAGGCGCGCGGGATTGTCGATCACGCCCCCATTACTCCTGGTTTTGCGGGTAGAGTGGCTTCCCTTAGTTAATTACAAACATTAATGCATATCTGAATTAAATGATAGATCCTAAGGTATGGCATGAATCCTAGGACCTGAAAACTATACTGAATGGTAGATCCTAGGGCGTGGCATGAATCCTAGGAACATAAAACATGGAAACAATTGTCTTGAATGCCTGAATTGCAGTCTTGGATAAGTGGATAAAATAATGATAATTGCCTGAAATTGGATAACAGCTGCCTGTGGAATATAGAGTACTATTACTAGTAACTGTTGCATGTAATTTCTGTTGGTTGAAATTAAATACGAGCTGCTTGTATACAAATTGGAAAGAAAAAGAAGTTGAATGTTGGAACACGTATTATATGTGAATCAACCTGAAATGATGAAACCTAGTATGGCCTGGCCTGAGAAACATAAGCATGAACCCTACGGGGAATTAGGAGTAGAGCTCCTGGAAATAAATGGGATGGAGCTGGAAAAGTGAATGGGAAAGTTTGTTGTCCCTTGGGTGCGTAGTACCAGGGAAAGCACCTGTTACCTCTTAGTGCAGAGGAGAGCCAGCCGCCCTAGGGACCCGGGATTAGGTCTGGCCACTTCGTACCGACTCTTGGCCCTCGTGTACACTGTACCGGGGAGAGCTACTAGTGTAGGGAGAGCACTAGCTACCCCATGGGCCCCAGGGTTCTACTAGCCTTCCTACACCGACTTGTTAGGCCCACTGGGCAAACCAGGGTAGTCAGGCGAGGGTGCACGGACTGTGGAGGGGCAAGACCCCTGTTTGGTTACTGTGGAGGGGCTGGACCCCTGTTACTGAGAGGGCTCTTCCCTATACTGGTTCTGTGCTGTGCTTTGGGCGCACCCGTTAACGGAAACGACTGACCGCATGCCAGTGCGAGGTAGCTACCCATGCATTTATCGCGCGTGCCGTAGTTACCGTTACGTCTGTCAGCGACCTTGGGGTGGTTGACTGAGGGTAGGACCACCACGGGGGACTCTCCCGGCCAGGAGAGCACCACTTGTCACTTCTACTTTTTGGAAAAGACTGCAATCAAGATCGTTCCCACGAGGAACATTCAAGATCAAGAGAAGGATTTGAGGAATAAATCAATAGTGAATAAATGGAGAAATATAAAGAAAGTAAAAATATAACAACTACTGCTCCTTCTAGCTTTTAGTTGCCACTCTACTCAGCATTTTGCTGACGTGTCACCCTTGTTACCTTTTCAGGACCAGGTGTTGAGCAGCCAGAGTCAACGGCTGCAGAGGGCGCTTGGCCTAGTAGAGCCCAGCAGTGTTACTTGTAGTACCCACTATACTTTTTGCTGTTGTAGTGAGTAGTTTTTGTTACTCCTGTACTCTTTTCGTTGTAAGCTTCATGTTTATGTACCTGTTTAATTCTCTACTGTTGTGGTGGTGTATACTGTAGTATTTCTTTTATTTACTACTGTATTTTGTTACTGCTAGTTATATACATGTTGAATGTGGTTTATTTTACTGCTCTTTTGGTTACTTTCTCGTTGGACGACTGGGTCTTGGGATTAGTCAAGTCGATCCGCTTCTCGTATCTCGTAGGGATTCCGGAATCGGGTCGTTACAAGATGGTATCAGAGCAAGGTCGTCCCGAGAAGTGAACCAACTGACTGGAAAATAACCAATTCACGTGTCTTCAACTAGAGTAGCCACCACAACGTTCTTTCGACATGTGCTCTTAGACTTCTTTGTTAGATATCGTTTCATATTGACGTGTTTCCATTTTGCTTTTGCATCTCCATTGCAGGGGATGCCTCGTCGTGGAACTAGGAGGGTGGGCTGCGGGCGCAGCCGAGGTCGAGGTCCGAGGGACAGATGTGTCGAGCTTGGAGTACATGCTACCCCTCCTCTTCTCCTGAACATACCATCTCCAAACCTCGTCCATCTGATCCGTGAGGTGGTTCGAGAAGAATTTCAGCTTCCACCCACTTCGCCACCCCCTCATCTCTCTTCCGAGGGTACAACAGGGGAGTTTATAGTCGAACGAGATTTTCGCCATCACCCTAGGCGGGTTAGGAGAGCTCAATGGAGGCACGTGATGCCCGCAGGAGAGCCATCACATTTTGCAGGGCCATTAGTGACCTTTGGAGGCCCTCGATAGGGGCCAGCTGCTAGCACTGGACCCCCGCCCAGCCACCAGAAGGGACCCACCGAGAGGAGGCATCGAGTTCCCCTCTGCTACCAGTGTGGCCAGCCGAGCCATTTCAGGAGGGACTGCCCGTCTAGGGCTGGGACACAGCAGACACTCACCGCTTCAAGCATTGAGGGCCAATCCAGTGGTCGTGGGTTCGAGGTACCTGAGGGAGGACAACCTCCACGAGGAGGATACTGGCCCGTTGTCACTAGCTCTGCCCTAGGCCTACCTATTTTGTCCACTCCCAGTATCGAGGAGTGTCGTGACGTCGTGACCCACGGAGACATCATAGCTTCAATCCATACGGTGACAGGTATGGTTACATGGTTTGGTTTTTTTTTCTGGAGTATGTAATTCCTGCATTCTAGTACGATGTATCGTCTTGCCACACGAGTTGTTGCTACTATGGAGTCTGATAGCACTCCATTAGGGGATTAGTGGTAATTAGAAATCTAGGTGGTCAGCTATTTGTAGCTAAGGAGGTATACACGGGTTGCGAGGTCAGTATTGGGGAACATAGCCTTCCCGCTGACCTGATTATGTTACAGATGGAGGACTTTGGCGTAATTCTGGGGATAGACTGGCTATCCGCTTACCACGCTTTGGTGGATTGTTTTGAGAGGAAGATTGTCTTCTCCATACCGGAGTTGCCTTCTTTCGAGTTCCATGGTCAGCCAGTGGATGGAGGCTTCAGGTGCATTTCTGCACTTTGCGCGGTGAGACTTTTAAGCCAAGGGTGTGAGGGCTTCCTAGCTTGTGTGGTGGTAGAGCCCAACCCTGTGGCAGTCTTCCAGAGTATCCCGGTGGTCAGAGAGTGTACCCTAACGTGTTCCCAGACGAGTTGCCAGGACTACTGCCCAAGCATGAGATCGAGTTTGAGATCTCACTAGTACCAGGGACCAGCCCCATCTCCACCGCACCATACAGGATGGCACCACTTGAGCTGCGAGAGCTCAAGTCTCAGTTGCAGGATCTTTTGGAGAAGGGCTTTGTGAGGCCCAGTGCATCTCCCTAGGGAGCCCCGGTACTGTTTGTAAAGAAGGATGGTACCCTACGCCTTTGTGTGGACTATCGACAGCTGAATAGGGTCACCATCAAGAATAAATACCCGCTGCCGAGGATCGATGACTTGTTTGACCAGCTGCGAGGTGCCACGGTATTCTCCAAGATCAACTTGAGGTCTGGATACCACCAGTTGAGGATCAAAGAGGCAGACGTCTCTAAGACAGCTTTCCGCACCAAGTACGGACATTGCGAGTTTCTGGTCATGCCGTTTGGGCTGACCAATGCCCCTGCTGCCTTCATGGACTTGATGAACATGGTGTTTAGACCGTACTTGGACCAGTTTGTGGTGGTATTTATTGATGATGTGCTCATCTATTCTCGAGATCAGACGCAGCACGGACAACACTTGCGGATGGTTCTGGACACACTGAGATGACTTAGGCTGTACACCAAATACAGCAAGTGTGAGTTCTGGTTGAGGGAGGTGACCTTCTTAGGTCATGTGATCTCTGGAGATGGCTTGGCAGTGGACCCAGCCAAGGTCGATGCAGTGCTCAGGTGGGAGAGACCGCGTACGGTTACTGAGATTCGCAGTTTCTTGAGACTGGCAGTGATGGAGTTGATGGTTGTTGGTAATAATTGTTGATCATGTCGTTGTAGTATAGGGTGTATAATATAACCTTAAGGATGTCGTATAGTGGTGAGTATGGGTGAGTACTAGTCATTACAACCATTATTATCATTTGCTTATTTATCTAATTTTTACTGGTTTTGTTCCAGGTCGTTGTCTGGGAGGCAATTTATTGAATTTAATTCGGTCACTCTTTGATTATCTTCGAAATTGTCTTCTTATTCAAAAAGAAACTCTACATTTAAAGAATGAATGAATGTTTTATTTACCTAGTTACTAAGAAGTGCTTGCAAAAAAATACTAACTATGAACAAGCATCAAACAATCTATTATTATACTCTAAACTATGTATTTACAAGTTATACTATTAACACTAATATGTTAGTTCATACTACATGAGGATACCATAGTGTAAAAACTTAACTTACTAGTCTTTTATTTATAGTGACATATATATCAGTTTTAGTGACAGATATAAACGTCGCTAAATCTCAGAAAACACTATATACAACCTAAAGAAGCAAACTGAGGTCTTTAGCGACATTTATAGTGTCGTTTTATTCTGTTAGTAATTATGTGGGTTTACTTATACGTATGTATATTACTTATTCTACTGCTGTATGTACAGTAAGTCTTTCTGTTCTTGCTATCTCTTGTGTTCTCTCTTTTTTTTTAAGTCGTCTGTCCTTTCAATTTCTTCTGTATGGTATTCCAGAGGCTGCGGTGGAGACGGGGTTATTAGGCTAACGTCCTTAGTGTAAAATGTGTTTAATTAGCGGGTGCGCTTTTCGAGGGATACACAGCACCCTACGGGTGGGACCAGACCTCTACTAAGCGCGCCCTAATCTCAGATTAGGTGGCTTAGTTACGTTTTTCAAACTCAGCGTCAGGCCTCAGCCCAACGCCTTCAAGTTCGCACACGCTCGGGCCTCCAGCCCCACACATACATCACATATTCAATATCATCACATATCAGAGTTTAGCACAAATCGGGTAATCGGATAAGGGATCGCGTTTCGGGCGCCCGGCGCCGTGACGACTGCTTCAACTATAGCATAAATTATATTTATATGGCTGCGTTTGGTTTGCAGCACACGATGTGGCGCTATTCCAGCGCCACATCGTGCGCTGGAAATCAGACGCAGCTGCGTCTGTGCGCGTTTTTGGCCCTCGATTTGGGGGCCATAAATTATAAAAAAAAATAAAATAAAATATGGTAAATAAAATATTTACATAATACTACATAATTGATTAATTAATTTTGAATTTTAAATATATTTACTATACAAATAAATTCACTAAACTAGGCTGATTATACAGGTTGATTTAGGTGATTAAATAGTTAATTACTTATAAAATAATTAATAAATGGTCTAATTGACCTTAAACAGTTTTAACTTACATACTTAAGTATTTAATACATATTTTTATTGTATTTTTACGAATTTATTTATGTTTTATTTAGGCTAAAATAGCAATTCTGTGTAGTTTATAATTAAAACTAAGTTACAGTAAGTTATACTAGGTATAATTATACTTTGACTAACTTAAATTACTTAATATATATATATATATATTCCCAAGTTTATAGATTTATTTACTTGATTATTGCTCTAACTTATTAACTTAGCTACTAAATAAGTAAATATAAATCTGTACATACATATATACATAAATCAGTAAATACATGCATAATAGATTAGTATATATACATATTTTTACATAGATTACATATGTATATGAATTTCTGTACAGGTTTTATACATATTTACAGTATAACTATGAATCTAACTGATATGCTATAGTTATAGTTATAATACTATGGATAGGTATATTTACAGTTTTAAAATAAGTCTATGCCATTAGGCTTTTGTATAAAGTTAGGGAATTAGAGTTGATTGAGTTTTTATTTGAGTTTAGACAGCAGCCGCAGCTACTGTCAGAGGAGATGGAGAAGAGAAGAATGTGCTGTTTTAGTGTTGGTTTTAGTTGCTGTTCAGGGTGAGTTTTTGTAGCAGCAGCAGTGGCTTAAGCCACTGTCAAATGGCTAACTGCTGCTGCAGTTAGTCCACTTGGAGAAAGGGGAACAAAAAATTCATAGATGAAAGGGGAATTTGGAGGAGAAGAGAATTTGGAGATGGAGGGAAATGTAGCTGCAAGTTGCAGCATGTTGCTGTATAACTGGGAACAAGATTAAATTCAAAACAAACTAAACATTGAAGAGATGAAATCCAAATCTGAAAGGGGTTTAAATCTCACGAAAATCTCATGTAAATTCAGCTCAAATACTCATTAGGAAAAACCTTATCAGAAGCATCCTTTCAGATCAACATTCAAATGGCATTGAGTTAGTCTTCCTAATGCCATGGACAGCATGAAGGAAGACTTAGCTCGATCAATTAAAACCAAAGAAACACAATCCCAGTTTCTTGCAACCTTAAGGAGTATGGAAAACTCCTTAGGTTAGAGAATCACCATACAGAAATGATCATCAACACAAATAGTGCATGGCAGTTCTGAAATAGCAAAAAGAGACTAAGAATGCATTAAGGAAATTTAATGGAAGCTGGCGAATGCATTCAAAACAAAGTATAAATAGAATCATGAAAGGCTCTTCTGATTGGTTCTCTGTCACCAGAGAACTTCTCAGAGTCCTTGCCCACAATGAAAACCAAAAATCCCTTCAATTTGTCAGATCTGTCAAAACATTTCAGAGAGTAAAAATCCTTTAAAATCCAAATCAAAAGTGCTCTGACAAACTGAGGCAATCCATTTAAAACAGAGGGGCTTTTGTGAAACAAATGGAGTGAGTGAGAAGCCCCAAATGGTGCTTGTGACGCCACTTTCAGATCTGAGGCAGTGCACCATCAGATCTGAAATTGGGTCAGGATGTGTGGGTGATTGATGAAAAATTCGTCGTTAAAAAGGAAAAAACAAGAATCAGAATTTGGATGATGGAAAAACAAAACATGAAGAGGGAGATAAATTGAACAATGAACAGATGATTCTTCCCCTCTGATCTGGACTGATCAGAGGAGGTGAGGGAGGGGATCTAATACTAATTCTACTCCTAAGACTAATCTAACTACAGCTAACATTAAACACTAACAATTAAAACTAAATCTATTCTAAACTACTGCAAACTAAATCTAACACTACTTGTGCAGAATTAAAAACCTAAACTAAAAGGAAGAATGGGACCTATGGGTCCTTAGCCGACGGCTAAGGAGGAAGAAAGGAGGAGGGTGACTCCAGCGGAGGGAAGAGTCTGCTAGTGAGACTCCAGGGTCATCCTCAGGTGCTACGAGGTCCTTAGCGACGAGGAGGGTCGAGAGCAGGCGATAATTCCACAGCCGGTGGCTGTGAAATCAGGGTCTAGGTGAGGAGGAGAGACTGGAGTGGACGAACTGATCGCTAAGAGATGTAGGAGGGAGCGATCCTTTGCGCACGACACCACTGAGGTGCTTAAATAGCAGCTCAGTGACTGGAATCACCACAAGGGTGAGGTTAATCAAAATTAGGCCGGCGGTGAGGATGAGATGAGTAGAGCGCGGGGCGAGTCGAGAGGGAAATCTGACCGTCAGATGTGATCTGGGAAGAGAGGTGAACGCACGCACCGAATCACGCGAAGGTTCCAATAGAATCCAGCCGCAGATCGAGATCAAAAGTGCGATGGACGGTCGAGAATGGCTGTGTTCTTCGCGTGCTACAGTGCGTGTGAAGAACACAAGCTTCTCTCTGAAATGAGGGAAAACTTGCAGGAAGACCCTTGAACGAAGGGGTAGAAGAATAGCGTGCAGGTCCAAAAGTGAAAAGAACTATAACTGGAAGGGCCTTGCAGTCATACAGAAGGGTCCTTGCGGCTTGCAAAAAGGTCCAAGAAGGAGTTTTGAAGGGTAGAAATGTAATGCATGAAGGACCTAATTGTAATCTATTTATTTCTAAGCCTAAATGATCTCCAATTGCTTTCAAATTTTTACATGTGCTTAATTGAACATTTAAGACATTGATTTTACTTCTGATTTATCTTTTCAAACTTGTTTATGTGTTCAATTGATGCATGGATCATCATTTGTTCTTTAGTTTTCAGAATATCTCATTTTTGTGACCTAATTAGGAGGTTTTAACACACATTAAAAGTTTTAGGTCTTTTCTTTAATTCCCACACTTAACCCTTTTTATGTGTTAATTTGATATTGTTTTGCTTAGTGTCTAGCTTAATTTCGGCCTTTTAGCCATGATGAGTAGCCACTCATCAGGCAGGCTACTACAGACGGTTTATCAGGGGCTTTTCACAGATTGCACATCCTATGACACAGTTGACCTGGAAGGACGTGCCCTTCACTTGGACAGACGCCTGTGAGGCGTGTTTTCAGGAGCTGAAGGAGAGGCTGACTTCGGCTCCCGTGCCCACCATCCCTGACAGTAGTGGCGGGTTCGTTGTGTACACGGACGCCTCCTTGTAGGGGTTAGGGGTGTGCTCATGCAGAGGGGTCACATTGTCGCTTACGCTTTGCGGCAACTGAAGCCCCATGAGCATAACTACCCTACCCATGACCTAGAACTGGCAGTTGTTGTCTTCGCATTGAAGACCTGGAGGCACTACTTGTACGATGAGACCTTCGAGATTTTCACAGATCACAAGAGCCTCAGATACCTTTTGATTAGAAGGAGCTCAACATGAGACAGAGACGTTGGTTGGAGATCCTGAAGGACTACGACTGCAGCATTTCCTACCACCCGGGAAAGGCCAACGTGGTGGCTGACACCTTGCGCTGGAAGGCGCCCGCACACTTGGCCAGTTTACAGGTGCAGAGTTGGAGCCTTTTGGAGGAGATGGGCAGTTGACGACCCCTAGAGTTACGGGGGCACTGTGGGGCAGTGATGGTGACACGACAGATGAGGCCAGAGCTGATCGATCGCATCATCACAGGACAAATGGCAGACCCGTACTTGCAGTCTTTGCGCGACAGTGTACTGTCAGGAGATCCAAGGGACTTCTCTTTCACAGACCAGGTGCTGCGCCTGAGGGGACGTCTGTGCGTTCCCAGAGACAAGGAGCTGTTGAGAGAGCTCCCGACTGAGGCACACGGTTCCAGATTCACCATATATCCCGGAAACACGAAGATGTACCATGACTTGAGACGCGAGTTTTGGTGGAGGGGAATGAAGAGGGATGTGGGTGAATTCGTGCAGCAGTGTTTAGTGTGCCAGCAGGTGAAAGCCGAGCATCAGATGCCTGCAGGGCCGCTACAGCCACTTCCAGTGCCAGAGTGGAAGTGGGAGAGCATCACCATGGACTTGGTGGTGGGCTTGCCCATTACCCAACGAGGACACGACGCAGTCTGGGTAATCGTTGATAGAGTGTCGAAGACGGCGCGATTCTTGCCGATCCGAGTCACTTCGGGACCAGCACAGTTGGCAGAGAGGTATATCCGCGACGTGGTACGTCTACACGGAGTTCCACGGGAGATCGTATCCAACCGGGATACCCGCTTTACATCCCAGTATTAGGCTGAGTTTCAGCAGGCCCTAGGGATGCGGTTGAGGTTCAGTACAGCTTACCACCCCCGGACGGACAATCTGAGCGCACGATACAGACACTTGAGGACCTTTTGCATGCCTGTGTATTGGACTAGAGGGGCTCTTGGGAGGAGCACTTGCCCCTGGCGGAGTTTGCATATAATAACAGTTATCACTCGAGCATTGGCATGGCACCCTACGAGGCTCTATGCGGACGGAGATGTACGGCACCCTTGAGTTGGGTTGAGGTGGGGACCAAGTGGGAGGTTGACCACAAGCTGATCCGACAGAGTCAAGAGGTAGTTGAGCAGATTCACAGGCGACTCGGCACTGTCAGGAGCAGGCAGAAGAGCTACGCGGATCAGAAACGCAGAGAGGTACAGTTCAAGGTTGGGGACCACGTCTTCCTTCGTGCTTCACCCATGAAGGGCCTACAGTGGTTTGGGGTGAGAGGGAAGCTCGCGCCGAGGTTTGTGAGGCCCTTTGAGGTCCTGGAGCGGGTTGGACCCGTTGCTTATAGGCTTGCCCTCCCTCCTCAGCTTCCAGGTGTGCACGACGTGTTCCACGTGTCCAACCTCAGGAAGTATGTCGCTGATCCCAGTCATGTCCTGAGTCATGAGGGCGTCGAGGTGAGCGATGACCTGACCTACCCTGAGCGGCCAATGCTGATTCTTGACAGGGCCGTCCACAGTCTGAGACGAAAGCAAGTACCCCTGGTGAAGGTTTTGTGGAGGAGCCAGCGGTAAGAGGAGGCTACCTGGGAGCGTGAGGCGGCAATGCAGGAGCGGTACCCGGAGCTTTTCGCGGGTATGTCTTTTTGGACTGGCTTCGGTCCTCTTTGAGTTTGTTATATATATATTTTGTTCTTTCCTGCACCCTAGTTAGCGTAAGTTTCGGGGATGAAACTTCCTTTGAGTTTGTTATATTGTTACGAACGTGGGCAACTGACGCAGTTAAGACGTCTGGGAAGTGGCCCAGATGTCTGGCTAGATGTTTGGAACACTTCCCAGACATTTGGTAATAAATTTTTTCAGCGTATGGGTTCACGTCTGCACGTGCAGGCGCGCAGACTGAACCTACTGCCTTCATCTTCGCTTTCTTTCCCTGCAGGCGCTGCTTTTCCCTCTCTCTCTCTCTCTCTCCCCGTGGCTGCCTTATAAAACGCTCCCCTCTCCCTCACCCTCACTTTATCCTCCTTCCTCTTCTCCTTCTCCATGCCAGCAAGAGCGCGAGCAAGCGAGTGAGCGACTGCGGCAGCAGCGGCCGCAGCGAGCGTACGGGAAGGAGAGTTGCGAGAGGAAGGAAGAAGCTCAACCGCAAGGGTGCGAGCTTGCCGGGGCAGCTAGAGTCAGCCGGCAGAGGAACAATGGGCGTGGGGTGTCGCGGAGGGCCAGCTACGCTCTGGCAGCAGGCAGACGCGGCGCGGCGCGGCCGTACATCGCGGGAGGAGAGCGAACCAAGTCCTGATTCTGGGAAAATTTCCCAGAATCAGACGTCTGGACTTACGTCCAGACGACGCTGAAGACGTCTAGAGGACGGTCCAGACGTCTGACAGGTACTATATTTTCCTACCTTCTTCTATTTACGCGTGTACGGCCATGCAGCCGTCCGCCGCGTTCTTCTGTGCCTCTTCGTGATGAGAGCAGGTGTGTGTGTGCACAAGTTCTGTTTGGGAGGGTGCGAGGGATCGCCATCCCACACGGATCAGACGTCTGGCCACAGTACCAGACGACGGAAAGGACCTCCAGACGTCCAGGGTGACAATCGGACGTCTGGAAACTAAGTACAGACGATCCAGCGAGCTTCTGGACGTCTGAAGGACTGCCCAGAACAAGGTATGGCATGATCGAACTTTTAAGACATCTGGAAGAGGTTCCATACATCTGATTTTGGACAGATTCGTCGTTTTTGACCCGTTTAGGGCCCATTCGGAGTCCGTTTTCCACGTTTCGAGTTACGTTCTTTCCAGATTTATTTCCTCTACCTGTTTACAGTAATTGTATACTGTTTTGAGAAACTCCTTGTGATTGATCCTTGTGTTAGGACCCCATTCCGTTGCGGCTCTGGGGGTTGCGGAGGCGCGCGGGATTGTCGATCACACCCCCATTACTCCCAGTTTTGCAGGTAGAGTGGCTTCCCTTAGTTAATTACGAACATTAATGCATATCTGAATTAAATGATAGATCCTAGGGTATGGCATGAATCCTAGGACCTGAAAACTAGACTGAATGGTAGATCCTAGGGCATGGCATGAATCCTAGGAACATAAAACATGGAAACAAATGTCTTGAATGTCTGAATTGCAGTCTTGGATAAGTGGATAAAATAATGATAATTGCCTGAAATTGGATAACAGCTGCCTGTGGAATGTAGAGTACTATTACTAGTAACTGTTGCATGTAATTTCTGTTGGTTGAAATTAAATACGAGCGGCTTGTATACATATTGGAAAGAAAAAGAAGTTGAATGTTGGAACACGTATTATATGTGAATCAACCTGAAATGATGAAACCTAGTATGGCTTGGCCTGAGAAACATGAGCATGAACCCTACGGGGAATTAAGAGTAGAGCTCCTGAAAATAAATGGGATGGAGCTGGAAAAGTGAACGGGAAAGTTTGTTGTCCCTTGGGTGCGTAGTACCAGGGAAAGCACCTGTTACATCTTAGTGCAGAGGAGAGCCAGCCGCCCTAGGGACCCGGGGTTAGGTCTGGCCACTTTATACTGACTCTTGGCCCTCGTGTACACCGTACCGGGGAGAGCTACTAGTGTAGGGAGAGCACTAGCTACCCCATGGGCCCCGGGGTTCTGCTAGCCTTCCTACACCGACTTGTTAGGCCCACTGGGCAAACCAGGGTAGTCAGGCGAGGGTGCGCGGACTGTGGAGGGGCAAGACCCCTGTTTGGCTACTGTGGAGGGGCTGGACCCCTGTTACTGAGAGGGCTCTGCCCTATACTGGTTCCATGCTGTGCTTTGGGCGCACCCGTTAACGGAAACGACTGGCCGCGTGCCAGTACGGGGTAACTACCCGTGCGTTTATCACGCATGCCGTAGTCACCGTTACGTCTGTCAACGACCTTGGGGTGGTTGACTGAGGGTAGGACCACCACAGGGGACTCTCCCGGCCAGGAGAGCACCATGTGTCACTTCTACTTTTCGGAAAAGACTGCAATCAAGATCGTTCTCACGAGGAACATTCAAGATCAAGAGAAGGATCTAACGAATAAATTAATAGTGAATAAATGGATAAATATAAAGAAAGTAAAAATATAACAGCTACTGCCCACTCTACTACTCCTTCTAGCTTTTAGTTGTCACTCTACTCAGCGTTTTGCTGACATGTCACCCTTGTTACCTTTTCAGGACCAGGTGTTGAGCAGCCAGAGTCAGCGGCTACAGAGGGCGCTGGGCCTAGTAGAGCCCAGTAGTGTTACTTGTAGTACCCACTATACTTTTTGCTGTTGTAGTGAATAGTTTCTGTTACCCCTGTACTCTTTTCGTTGTAAGCTTCATGTTTATGTACCTGTTTAATTCTCTACTGTTGTGGTGGTGTATACTGTAGTATTTCTTTTATTTACTGCTGTATTTTGTTAATGCTAGTTATATACATGTTGAATGTGATTTATTTTACTGCTCTTTTGGTTACTTTCTCGTTGGACGATTGGGTCTTGGGATTAGTCGAGTCGGTCCGATTCTCGTATCTCGTAGGGATTCAGGAATCAGGTCGTTACACGGGGGTTGGTGTGGTGCAGAACGGCCTAGGCATGCTTGCCTAGGTCGGATTGTGACCGTGGAAGTGCGTGTGTTCGGTGGGCACTTGGGGTGTGTGTGGCAATCAATGGAGGAGTGGATGGTGATCAGTGAGTGATGGCGAAGGTTCTGAGGTGGGTGGTGAGGCGTGTGGAGGGCTAGAGTGACGGTTGCACCTCGCCGGTGGTCTGCCGGAGATGAGGGAGATGGAGGTGATTGGTGGCTATCGAGGGGAGTTTTATGAAATTAAGTGGGGGAAAATGAAGGGTAGAGAGAGGGGAACTTAGTGAGGGAAGTTAGACGAAGGGGGAAATGAGGAGGACGAGCGGCACGTGTGTGCCGTCGTCGAAGAAGAAGGCCCTGAGGTGAGGATGACGGCGATGAGGAAGGGGTCCGAGAGGCGCGCACGGGTATGGCGCGACGTGGAGGAGCAAGGCGGAGATGACTCTACCACTAGTATGGTGACAGAGCGACGAGAAGAGGGAGGAGGGATCGCTAGAGCTTGCGAGCAGTTGGCCGGAGATGAGGGAGGAAGAAATTAAGGGTGTTCTGCGGCCAATTCATGCTTGAAAGATGTGGCAAGGACAGGGGGTCCTTTTAAAGCTGCTAGCCGAGGTCCTTGTGCTTAGAAGGCAAGCTTCCAAGCGCAAGGATCTTGCTAGAGATGGAAGGTGCGAATGATACCCAATTCTCTCGAGCATTTGCATGAGAGATTAGGTGCAAATCCAATCCTGGGATCATGTTCAAACGGTAGGGAATTCCTCAAAGAATCTCCCTTCAAAATCTGGGAGATCTCTGAGGATTCAGGGAGAAATCCTCCTCAAATCCTCGCTGGAGTAGGACTCCTCCGCTGTAATGACGGAGGGACCTAAATGCAAAGAGTGGAGAGGAAGATAGAGGGCTCTGTGCAAGGGTTTTCAAAAGCTAGGGGTCAAAATGTAATTCGGTGGACTATTTTACAAAGTAGGTTAAGGAGACCTTCCTTTAAACCCAAATTTTGGTACAAACCTAATTTGGACCTAAGGAATCCAATGGTGAAGTTGGATTTTATGTTTGACCATCTTTGATTGGACATTTTACACAAAACATAAATTAGGTCAAATAATGAGCTAGGACCCCAATCTATGTTAAAATAGGTTTCAAAGGCCAAATTGAAGGTTCTAAACCCTAGGGGATATTTTTCGATAATTTTTAGAGGGTTTAGTTGATTTTTATCCTGACCAGAGCCTTGTAAAATTAAGTGGGCTTGTTTTAGGGTTATAGAATGTCATTTAATTCTTAGATCTCACGATAACCCTTTTCTGACTAAACCATCCCACTTTTCCTCTTATTAAGTCAAATTGACTTATGTTTGGCCCTTAAGAAATCCCGTTGATGTACTGCAATGGTAAAATTACAGTTTTACCCTTTATTTCATGTTTCCTTCTCAGAACAGTTCTTCCCTGAATTAGCCCTTTCTTTAGGTTATGTAGGAGTTTTTATTCTCTTTTCTAGGTCAAAATGAGTTAGTTAGAGCTCATGATAGTGTTCCCATCATACCCCCATGCCTAGCTTTCACTAGTCCCTTAGCAAAATTTTAAGGTTTTAACTTTTGTTCCAGACCATGAGTTTCTTTCACCAGTTATGATAAGTGCTTTTTCTTTTTGTGACTAAGTCAGAATGCCAACAATTGGCCCAGAGGTACTCAAGTACCAACCAAAATCCGAACCTGACCAGCTTTAGCCTCAGTCCTCCGCGAAGGTTTTTAAGGCCCGCAGGAACTACCCTAAGGTTCATTGGACTCCACGGTTAAAGCACCCGTTCTTGAGACATATTTTAGCCTAGGTTCAGTTTGCAATGCATTTTTGTAAGAGAGAGACAAAGGATTTATTTGTTTGGAGAGCTTTCTCTCTCTTTTCTTTTTATTTCTAGCTTCGGTTTGGCTTCTCAACATGGTCTGTATCAAATTCCTCGTCCCCATCATCAATCCTCAAAGGTCCCTAGCAATCAATGCTTCGTGATAGCACCGCCCATGGCAACCCCCAGAACCCTGGCTTTTGAGATTTCAAGATAATCCTGCCCATGACGTTTCGTGGCTGAATCCAGACCCTGGCAATCAACATTTCATGATAATGCCGCCATGGTATCTGAACCAGCAGAGCGCTTACGTGCCCTTGGTAGGATATGTAAGTATCCTAGGAGACAAGCACCGAGGAGACAATATGTTGTTACGCATCTTCGAGGGAAATTTTCCACCTCTCTGCATCGGGAACTCGTCTAAGTCAACTTGTGTTGATCAGCTACTCCTAATCTAGGCAACTTTTTCAGAACATTTAAATGCTTTTGTGTGATTTTGATAGTTATGCACACTGAACCAGACTGTGTGTGGATTGGGGTGCCTAGGTTACCGAGTCTCGCAAACCGAAGGTCAATTAACGAGGCCGAATACTCCCTAAGCCTTAGACCTAATACTTAAGCTTCGCATTTTCCCCAACCTCTTAAGGATTATCCAGATCTTAGCGGATACTTGAATTTTTAATCCTAAGAGTCTAGCCCAAAAGGCCTAAGGTCAGCGTTCCTACTAATCTCTTTTTGTGTCTCCTTAGCACTTTTTCTCTTTTTCTAGATGTGGTCTAGAACTTCAATTAATCCCTTCTTTTCTTACTAATGACTATTTTTTTTTCTTTTTCATTTTGTGCTCCTTTTTAGCATTTTGTTCTTTTTCCTCCTCATGTTTTGAATAGCCTCAAAAATTTTCTCTCCCCCCTCAGTTTTTTTTTCTTTTACAAGATTTTCAATTTTTTGTGTTTTTTGTGATATGTGATTTTTTTGTTGAAACCTTTTCTTGATATGAGTTTTCATAACATTTTGCACTTTCATACCCCCCTATGCCTACGATTTGCAATGTCCCCATTATAAATTAGGTGTGTTCGAATTTAGCTTAGTTCATTCATTAGGACAGGTGTTGGGTGGGCGAACGGGTTGAGGTGACTGTTGCAAACGATTTCTAGACTCGGGTACGGGTACCTGAGGTGGAGTCAGCTGTTCTAATAGATGAACCCTAAAGTGCAATATGAATTCAACATAGAAATGTCAGGAAAGGTTTCGGATTTTTAAAAGAATGACGGGTTGCCTCCCGTTAGGCGCTAAGTTTTACGCCATCGGCTGGGCACAATGAGCTCAGGGAGAATGGAGGATAAAGGATATCTCAGCCAAATCTGTATTGGTCATGTCAATGAATGGTTTGAGTCTCTGACCATTCACGATGAAGGGTCCGAAATCGTGGCTGAGCGAACTGATCTCAACGACTCCATTTCCAAAGATTTGTCGGACTAGGTAGGGTCCGATCCATTTAGATCATAGTTTCCTGGGAATAATTTGAGTTGGGCATCAAAGAGTAGGACATTTTGACCAAGATGAAAGATCTTTCTAGATATGTGCTTGTCGTGGAAAGCTTTAACTCACTCTTTGTAAATTCGTGAGTTCTCATACGCATCATGGCGTAATTCGTCGATCTCGCTCACCTAAAACTTTCTATAGGTTCCAGCCTTAGAAAGATCTAGGTTGCAATTCCGTACTACCCAATAGGCTTTATGCTCTAATTCGACGGGGAGGTAACATGTCTTCCCGTACACCAGTCTGAAGGGAGACATACCTAATTGGGTCTTGTGGGTGGTCCTATAAGCCCACAATGCTTCTGGAAGCTGGGACGACCAATCCTTTCTATCAAGTCGAACAGTAACTTGGAGGATTTTCTTGATCTTCCGGTTTGATAGCTCAACTGGACCATTAGTTTGGGGGTGGTAAGGAGTAGAGATTCGGTGCGACACCCCATATTTGGTCATCAGTGACCTGAACTGAGCGTTTGTGAAATGGGTCCCTCCATCGAAAATTATTGCACGCGGAATCCCGAACCTTGAGAAGATGTTTTGATGAATGAATTTGATAACAACTTTGTGATCATTGGTTCGGGTCGGAATGGCTTCGATCCACTTGGACACATAGTCAATAGTGAGTGAGATGTATTCGAAATCATCCAAGATAGGAAAGGGTCCCATAAAATCAATCCCCTAAATGTCGAAGATCTTGCATACCAGAATCGGTTGTAAAGGCATCATGTCTCGATGGCTCATGTTGCCCAGGGTCTAGCAACGAGTACATTCTTTACAGTGATTGTATGCATCCTTGAAAATTGTGGGTCAGTAAAAGCCACACTGGAGGACTTTTGATGCGGTTTTGTGTCCTGAAAAATGTCCACCGCATGCCTGGTCATGGTAGAAAGAGAGTGTCTTTGGTTTCCGCTTCCGCGACACATCGTCAAATAATTTGATCAGCACCAATGCGGAATAGATACGGGTCTTCTCAAAGGTAATACTTGGCATCGGAACACAATTTGTCCTTCTTGGCCTTTAGCCAATCGGACGGGATCTAATGTGATGCCAAGTAGTTTACTATGTTAGCAAACCATGGAAGCCCTGTATCGATAGTTATGAGGTGCTCATCAGGAAAATGTTCTGTGATGGGTCTGGAAGGGTCAATGTCTCAGAAGGAAGGCGGGACAAGTGATCAGCCACCACGTTCTGTTTTCCCGCTTTGTCGCGAATCTTGAGGTCAAATTCTTGCAATAGAAAGATCTAACGGATTAATCAAGGTTTCGCATCCTTCTTTGCAAGGAGATGCCTCACAGCCGTGTGATCCGAGTAGATGATAACATGGGAACCCAGGAGGTAAGATCTGAATTTTTCTAAGGCAAATACTATAGCTAGCAGTTCTTTCTCAGTAACGGTGTAGTTACGTTGAGCCTCGTCAAGTGTTTTGCTAGTATAGTAAATGACCACAAGTTTCCCGTCAATTTTCTGCCCTAAAACCATTCCTATAGCGAAGTCAGATGCATCACACATGATCTCAAAGGGTTGAGACCAATCAGGGGACTGTAGGATCAGGGCTTGGGTAACTCGGTCACGAAGGATCTCAAATGCTTGAGTGCATTCCTTGGAAATTTCGAAAGGTACATCCTTGGAGAGAATAGTTAGGGGGCGTGTGAATTTTGAAAAATCAGGGATAAATCGACAACAAAAACCAACGTGCTCCAGAAAGGATCAAATGTCCTTGATCTAGCTAGGCATAGGGAGTTTGGAAATCAAGTTAACCTTGGCTCGATCGGCTTGGATGCCTTTCTCCGAAATCAGATGTCCTAGGATGATTCCCTCAGGCACCATGAAATGGCTCTTTTCCCAGGAAAGAACCAGATTCAAGTCGATGCACTACCTGAGTATTTGGACTAAGTGCTGGAGGCAATCGTCAAATGATGCTCCAAATACTGAAAAGTCATCCATGAAGACTTCCAGATAATCACCTACCATATCTGAGAATATGGCAAGCATGCATCGCTGAAAAGTCGCGAATGCATTATAGAGAACGAACGGCATCCTTCAGAACGCATACGTCCCGAAGGGGCAGGTGAAAGTGATTTTTTCTTGGTCCTTTGGATGGATTGCCACTTGGTTATAATCGGAGTACCCATAAAGAAAGCAGAAGAACCTATTTCTCGCTAGTTTCTTAAGGATCTGATCAGTAAATGGTAGTAGGAAATGATCCTTGTTCGTGGAGGAATTGAGTCTTCTATAATCAATGCAGACTCTCCACGAGTTAGCTATTTGGGTTAGTATGACCTCTCCGATTTCAGTCGTGATGATGGTGAGTCCAACCTTCTTAGGCACAACCTGGATTGGACTTACCCATTGACTGTCGGAGATCGGGTAGATGATCCTTGCATCTAACCACTTAATGATCTTTTTCATGACCTCCTGCAGATTAGGGTTTAAACGTCTCTGCATTTCTCGCGATGGTCGTATGCCCTCTTCAGTGTTGATTCGATGTGTGTAATAAGAGGGGCTTATGCCAGTCAAGTCATCGATAGTCCATCCAATGGCTCTACGATGTTGCTAGAGAATAATAATCAGATGGGATTCCTAGTCAAGTGTGAGTCGGGAGTTGATAATCATAAGAAATGTCTGATTGGAACCCAAAAAGACGTACTTCAGATGATCGGAAAGGGGCTTGAGTTCTAGGAAGAGATTATCAGCAGCAGTGGGCGGTTCAGGGTGTGTATCAGGGACAAGGGTAGGAGGTATGGGTGTATCTAGATCAGATTTAGACTCCTTTGTTTGCGGGTTTTGATCTTCTGGTGGTTGATCGGGGATAATCAGGTTGTCCTCGATATGCAGTTCATCAACCACAACTTTGATATCACATATTTGTTCTATAACACCGTAATTAATCCATTGTTGGGCCTTAAAGATGTCAATCTTTAGAGTTTGGTTTCCAAATTTTAATTCTATTTAGCCATCCTCACAATTTATGTTGGCCCTAGCAGTGGCAAGAAAAGGCCTCCCTAGTATAATCGGTGTATCCCTTGGGTTCTCAGGTGCATCCATATCTAGAACTATAAAATCCACCGGGAAGTAGAAATCCCATACCCTAACAATGACATCCTCGAGTATTCCTGTAGGTGACTTGATGGATCGATCAGCTAACTGCAATGTCACCTTTGTTGGTTTAAGCTCGAACTCTTCATGGTGGTCAAGGAGGGATGTAAGTATTAGGTTTATGGAGGCACCTAAGTCTAACAAGGCTTTGTCAAATTGGGTATCACCAATTTTACATGAAATCAGGGGAGTACCTGGATCTTTAACCTTGGGTGGGAGTTTAATCAAGATTACAGAGTTGACTTACTCTAACAGTACGATCGAACTCCCACTTTTGGTTCACGGCTTACGCTTGGGTGTACACACGTTTTTTAGAAATCGTGCGTAAGCTGGTACGTGGCAGATTACATCCATTAAGGGGATGTTTATCTGGACCTATTCAAAGAGCTTGACCAGATCCTCCTCAGGAGCCACGGGTTTAGTTATCCTCTTTCCCTTGGTTAAGGCCTCGGGAAATGGAACCTTGGTTAGTTCCTCTAGAATAGGTCCAGGTTCTTGATCTGGGATAAGGGCATCTTGGATAACTATCCTAGGGCTTGGGTTACTACCAGGCTTGGAGTGGTTTGGATAAGGTGGGTCTTGAGTTGCTTTACCACTACAGGTTGTTACAGAGTTTAATCTTGCCTGGTTTTGGTTTGGGGTTGGTAAAATGGGTGGCTGCTGTTGATATCCCATGTAAGATGTCGAAGCTTCCATCCCATCGGGTGATGGAACAGAAGGGGCCTGGTAAATCATATGTGTGTGGCCTGGATTTGGGTTCATAACGTGCCTCTAGGTCGACACGTTATTTGGGTTCGGCAAAGGTTGCGAAGGAAGGGTGCCAACTTGGCGAGAATTCTCCATCTGGGCGAGTTGATTGCAAACCTCTGTGATCTCTTCCTTGTGCTGTTTCTACATTGCCACATTCATCTTCTGAATGTCAGCCAGTGTTTGAAGGATAAGAGTCATTTGATCTTGGTTTAGCCTAGATTGATAGGTAGGGTTGGGTCGAGGTTGAGGCGGCTGATATGGACAAGGAGCTTGTGAATGGGGTTGATAAGGTGGTCTTTGATTCTGAGAATTTCCCGTCCACTGGAAGTTGGGATGATTCCACCATCCAGGGTTGTAGGTATTGGAGAATGGGTTATTCTGGATGGCGTTAAGGTCCTCACAGGTCTGAGGAGCCTCCGGAAAGTCAAAGTATAAGGGTTCAAAGTTCCCTCAACTAGAATAGAGTGGATGGGGGGTCCCTCTGATCCTAGAATCAAATGGGGGTGGATACGGGTCCATCCCCTGAGAAGATCAGTGATAGATGTTTTGCACAGTTTCCCTCTCAAGAGGTGGTTGTGCAAATGAGTTCTATGTAGAGGTGGCTCACTGCAGATGCCTAGTCAGCTCGTCCACCTTCTTCTCTATGATAGAGACCTTGTCCAACCGACTGGCCATCAGTTCCAAGTCGACGGATGTGGACAGGCCCTGCGTCTCATGTGCTCCCCTAAGATTCGTCGATGCGCGGGCATTCGTCCGATCGAATAAGCCCATGGAGTCATTATTGATGGAGTTCTCGCACATATTTTCGAGAATCTCCCACATTGTGTCCTCATGTTGACTCATGATGTTTCCTCCGCAGGTTGCATTGACGAATAATCGAATGTCTTCACGGAGTCCCTGGTAAAAAGACTGGACTTGTTCCCATTTAGGAAGTCCGTGATGGGGCACTTCCGCATGAGATTCAAGAATCGGTCCCATGCCTTATGAAGAGGTTCTCCCGATTGTTGAGTGAAGTGAGTGATCTGGTGGCGCAAAGCATTTGTCCGGCCAACGAGGAAGAACTTCAAAAATTCGGACTGAAGTTCGACCCATGTGTTGATCGGACGAGTTTGAGTCTGATACCAATGAGCAGCCTTGTCCATGAGGGAGAAAGAAAACATCTTCGTAAGTAGATTATCCTAATTTTGTGCATTTGACATGAAGGTCTAGGCCAGATGTTTGAGCTGCTTAATGTGCTGGAATGGATCCTCGGAGTTAAGCCCATGAAATTTTGGTATGGCATGAGTCATATTGGGCTTGAGTTCAGAATCAGGACCTCCAGCCGGGATTTGAACTCGAGTCTCGATTGCCACCGCAGTGGAATTATAGTGATCTCGCATCATAGGATGCTGCGGTGGGTTTACAAAGTTTTGGAAGAGATCATTTAGACACTGAAGTTGTTGCTCAAGGTTGTTCTCTTCTTCAATGGGTTGTGCCATGATGGAAGAAGAAGGAGAACTTATTTCTGAATCAGAGGAGAGATCTATGTGGTGGGGTTGTTGCACAAACACGGGAGTCGAGGCTTGGCCTCGGCGGGAGTGGATTTCTAAAGGAGGTCTTAAGGACCTCCTACCAAACATGCACCGAAGGATTTGATGAGATTAGAATGTGCTGGACCCAATCAAGACACCCACAAAATGTTGGGTGACTATAGAGGTTTGGGGCAGATGATATCCCTTAGTCAGAAAGGCCGTCGACCTGAGAAATACCTCGGCAGCCAGAGAGGGAGAGTCCAGCAAAGACCCCTACACGGTAGAGCGTCCCCACGAGTTACAGGGTTTCCCCACCCAACCTCTCTTGTCACTGAGATTCCAGGTAGACCAGAATGGGAACCTTGACCTCTTAAGTCTACCTTTTTTAATTAAGATCAAGGTACCTAGGGTTCCACTTGAACTTTAGGTCTTTTGAGTGCAAAAAGTGACCTAATTTTAAGGTTGGTTGACCCAAAAGATGAACTTCACCTCTTTGTTCCTTTGAGAGCTTTTAGGTCCTTTCTTTTAGGGCTCAAGTGAATTAAGAGCTTGATTTGCTTAGGGTTTCTCTTGGATAAATCTCTTCAAACAAGGCTTAGGCACACCTCCTTTTGAAATTTTTGATTCTTTGCTTAAGAGAAGATGTGTCTCTAAAATCCTAGATTGAAATCCTTAAGTTGGCTCTACTTGGTCCAATTTAGCTGCCTCAAAAATTGATATCTAGGGCTCAATTAAGAAGGTGTTAGCCCTAGTTACCTTAAATGGATGTGCAATTCAAAATGTGTTGAAATAAAAATCAGGTAACTTTGGTGAGTTACTAAATATGGAAACAGGTAACCCTAGATTGATTTTTCTTTATTTTCCTTTTCAGATTTTGAGGGGATTAAGAGAGAGGGCTAATGAGGATTTACCTGTTCCTTGGTGTGGTTGTTGTGCGGCTATTTTTCTTTTCTTCTCCTGAAACAATCACAGCAAAAGAAAGAGATTAAGTTAGTACTGAATCAGAGGTTGTGATCAAAGTTTCTAAAATGCCCGTTGCTCCCTAGCAATGGCGCCAAAATGTTAAGGAGGTGAAATCGATTTTTAAAAGATGTGCGTTACAGTATAAGTGAAATCGCCTTGAAAACAGATAAGAATTTTATTAATCGAAAACCTAAGTATCCGAGGTCGAACACAGGGAGCAAATTGGTATTTTAAAAACTAAGATCACAATCTCAAATTAATCAAAATATGATGTTTAACAATAATATGAATGAGATTCAATGTATATGAAAGCTAAAGAGAAGAATAGAAGATGTAAAAAGAAATATAATGTTCTCTCTTCTTTCTTCTCTTCTCTTTTGATGGCTTCTTCTTTCTTCTTCTCTTTTCTTCCTTCTCTGATGTCTTCTTTCTTGTCTCTGCCTTTGATTCTTTCTCTTCTTCTGCCTTCTATTCCCTGTGGCTCCTTTTCTTTTCTTCTTTGACTTCTGTTTCTACCTTCAAGTCCTTTCTTCTTCAGCCTTGATTTCTCTGCTTCTGCCTTTGTCTTTTTCTTTCCTTCTTCTTCCTTCTCTGCTTGGTCACACCTTCTCCTTCCTTCTTCTTCAGGCTCTGCCTCTTCTGTAGCCTTTTCTTCAGCTGCTACAGTGCTTCTTCCTCCTTACTTGACTTCTACCTTCAAGTCCTTCTTCTTCCTTCCTTATTCGCTCCTACCTTTAACTTCTTCCGCAGCTTCTTCTTCTGAGTCTTCACAAGTCCTTCGCAGCTGCCTCTTCCTTCTCCTTCTTTCCCTGCACAGTGAAGAGTAAAACGTACCCCTACCCTCCCCCGCATATGCTCTCTCTCTATTTCTCTCTTCGTTCTCACAGAGCCTACGGGTAATTGGGTCAGGTTACATGCACCCGGGTCCAGGAGCACCGGAGTGGGTGGTGCACGAGGAGTGCAGGGTAAACGAGTCGGCCAAGTCTGCGTAGGTGTGGGTCGCGGACGAGGCGGGTGTCGTGGGTGAGGGGACCTCACCCCGTGTCTTGAGGCGAATAGAAGGAAACACAAAATCAATTTAATTAACTTGCCTGCACCTACCGTTTCCGAGGTGGGACTAAAGTCCCACCCACTTCTTCACGTACCTGTAGGGAGAACACCTGTGCAATTGGGGCAACTGCGGTTGATGAGGCCTCTGATTGTTAGGTGCGAAAGGGTAGCAAGATACTTCTGCGCACCTGGGACGCTTCTGCCTGGAGTGGGGTGACCTGGAGCGAGCAAGCAAGCTCTTTCACCCCTGCTCCAATGGCGGAAAGGGGTATGACCTTCACTTCATGAATACAGCCTCGCGGCCCTGTCAAATGACTTGGGGAGCTTCACCGTGTCACGGCGAAGGTGAGGCGGGGGCTGGTGTGGTGTAGAACGGCCTAGGCATGCGTGCCTTGGTCAGACTGTGACCGTGGAAGTGCGTGTGTTTGGTGGGCACTTGGGGTGTGTGTGGAAGTCAATGGAGGAGTGGATGGTGATCAGTGAGTGATGGCAACAGTTCTGAGGTGGGTGGCGAGGCGTGTGGAGCGGTGGAGTGACGGTTGCGCCTCGCCGGTGGTTTGCCGGAGATGAGGGAGACGGAGGTGATTGGTGGCTGTCGAGGGGAGTTTTATGAAATTAAGTGGGGGAAAATGAAGGGTAGAGAGAGGGGAACTTAGTGATGGAAGTTAGATGAAGGGGGAAAGGCGGAGGACGAGCGGCGCGTGTGTGCCATCGTCAGAGAAGAAGGCCCTGAGGTGAGGATGATGGCGATGAGGAAGGGGTCGGAGAGGTGCGTGCAGGTACGGCACAACACGGAGGAGCAAGGCGGAGATGACTCTACCACTGGTATGGTGGCAGAGCAACGAGAAGAGGGAGGAGGGATCGTCGAAGCTTGCGGGTAGTTGGCTGGAGACGAGGGAGGAAGAAATTAGGGCTGTTCTGCAGCCAATTCAAGCTTGAAAGTTGCGGCAAGGACAGGGGGTCCTTTTGTAGCTACTGGCCGAGGTCCTTGTGCTTGGAAGGCAAGCTTCCAAGCGCAAGGATCTCACTGGACATGGAAGGTGTGGATGATACCCAATTCTCTCGAGCATTCGCACGAGAGATTGGGTGCAAATCTGATCTTAGGATCATGTTCAGATGGTAGGGAATTCCTCAGAGAATCTCCCTTCCAAATCTGGGAGAAGATCTCTGAGGATTCAGGGAGAAATCCTCCTCAAATCCTCACCTGAGTAGGACTCCACTGTAATGACAAAGGGACCTAAATGCAAAGAGTGGCGAGGAAGATAGGGAGGTCTGCGTAAGGGTTTTCAAAAGCTATGGGTCAGAATGTAATTGGGTGGACTATTTTGCAAAGTAAGTCAAGGCGACCTTCTCTCAGGCCCAAATTTTGATACAAACCTAATTTGGACCTAAGGAATCCAATGGTGAAGTTGGATTTTAGGTTTGACCATGTTTGACTAGACATTTTACACAAAAACACAAATTAGGTCAAATAATGAGCTAGGACCCTAATCTAGGTAAAAATAGGTTTCAAAGGCCAAATTGAAGGTTCTAAACCCTAGGGGATATTTTTCAATGATTTTTAGAGGGTTTAGTTGATTTTTATCCTGACCAGAGCCTTGTAAAATTAAGTGGGCTTGTTTTAGGGTTATAGAATGTCATTTAATTCTTAGATCTCACGATAACCCTTTTCTGACTAAACCATCACACTTTTCCTCTTATTAAGTCAAATTGACTTATGTTTGGCCCTTAAGAAATCCCGTTGATGTACTGCAATGGTAAAATTACAGTTTTACCCTTTATTTCATGTTTCCTTCTCAGAATAGTTCTTCCCTAAATTAGGCCTTTCTTTAGGTTATGTAGGAGCTTTTGTTCTCTTTCTAGGTCAAAATGAGCTAGTTAGGGCTCATGATGGTGTTCCCATCACCTTTGAAGATGCAACTGCAGTTCTTTGGGGCCGGTCAAGTAGCTGAGATGGCGCCACGCAGTGCCATCTTAACCATCCATCTTCTGTGAGTTACAGATGGTGCTACAAATGTCGGATTGGACCGATTTTCACACCGTTAGGCCGTGATCATCGATCCGAACCCATCCGTGCGATCGAATTTGTTGTCTAAAGTGTGGATTGGCACCATCTTGGCCCTTGATCTTTAGGGTTCCTCAGTCTCTATCTGGTGCTACGGATGTCCGGTCAGGGCGATCTTGGAGTCGTTGAACTCCAATTGTCGCCCTGATCAGATCCGTATAGTTGGATCTTCGATTCGAGACCCCGATAAAAAGTCACCCTGTCCCTGACCATAAAAGGAGACAATTACTTTACAATTTATACAACATGACCTAAATGCATGATTATGCATGTTATGCAATATTTACAATGCATAATGCTAATATGGTACTAAGAACATGCATTAATAGACATTTTAGGTTAATCAAATGTATGCACATCATGCTTCTTGGGTAGATTCAAATGAATCATATCGTTGATAGTAGGTGAGGGCACTGTGATTGAATCGCCCCCAAATTTGACACTGTATGCCAGCAATTGAATGCCCATGACTAGGTGAAAAACCTCTGCCAAAAGGGAAAGATGAACAGAAACTACCATGCCTTCTAGAAAAACCACGACCATGACCAGCAGCCCATCCAAAACCACGAGATGTACCACGAAAACGACCACGACCTCAAAAAGAAGAAGGAGAACGAGAGGTTTAATGGACCTACACTTCCAAAGAAGGCTAATTTGGCAAGAGATGTTGCTCATGAGATAACAAATGTCCAACAAGCTCATTAAAGGAAACACTTTCAATTTTGATGGTGAGTGAGGCCACAATGGGGTCATACTTAAACTAAGGAGTTGAAGAACTGATAAAACAAGATCACCATCATCGAGATGCTTTCCCGAGGCGACGAGATTAATGGCAATTAATTTTGCTTTCTTGACATAATTGGAGATGGAGAGATCTCCTTTACGAAGAGAATGTAACACATAATTATATTGAAGAAGACGAGAACATGTTTGGGTAGCAACGAATTTCTCAAGAAAAACCCAAATCTGACAAGATGTAGTTAAATTGGTGAGTTGCTGACCAATATCCTCGCTGACAGAGGATATTAACCAACTTTTGACAAGTTGATCTTTGCGAAACCATAATAAATAAGCATCATTAACAACTTCAGAACTATCAGCCTTCAAAATCATACAGGCAGGGTAGAAGCAGTAATGTCGACAAGTTGAATAAGATCATATGCACAAAGCAAAGGCTCAAATTGAGCTCTCCACAAGATGTAATTTGAAGAAGAAAGCTTGAAGGGACACTATGATGAATAGACGATGGAAGTCTATAAATAAGCGAGCTACCCACAGAGGTATTAGAAGTAACAATCAACAAAGCCATTCAGTGATAGAAAAGAAAAACTTGGAGAAAGATAATAAAGATATAACACTGAGCAACATAGTAATCTGCTGCAAATCGAAAAACAAATATCACTAAAGACATTAAGTAGGTGGAGTAGCTACCAAATGGAGAATGAGGAAAATATCCTGTCAGTAGCAGGCGGGTAACGCACAACCTCTGATACCATGTGAGTAGACAGGAATGGAGAAACCAACCATTTGTTATATGTCACAGAGGTTATTACAGTGGTCTTATATAGATCCTGAAGAATTACACGCATACCCTTATAAGAAGTAAATTGTTCCTGGTATTTACAAGTTTGCCCAAATACATATGCACACAATGTCAATTAAAATATATCACTTTCAAACTATCTCAATACATTACTCCAACGCCAATATATGTTAAATATAATCACTTCAACATAATATAACCCTTAAAATACATTTATTATATTACATCAATCCACTCACACCCATATGCATAATATTAAAAAATAGATGTAGGTACAAAAACGTAAAAGTTGACGTGTTTTGCATCGCAAAGAGCTAAGGGCAATAAAAAAAGTAAATTCAAAAGTGGGGACTTTACGCAAAAAAGTAACGCAAATTATTGTCACATAATAGGATCCACCATCACTCAAAAAAGCTAACACTACCTTTATTTTGCCTTCAGAATCATTTTGTCCCGATGCAAAACAATGTCAAAACTATTTTACCGTGGGTGCAAAACCATTTTATACTGATGCACTTTGATTCAAAGTGATGGTATCTTTCATAATCATTTTGCACTGGTGCAAAACCATCTTTCACAGATGCAATTTGGTTCAAAGCGGTAGTGACCTTTTTCATTGGAGTAGGGTCCACCACATAACACAACTTACATTTTTTTATTTTCTTACATTAAATAACAATGGTAAAGTAAGGATCACATTCACAAGTCTGTGTTCCAAAACATGTCAACATTTTAATACATTTTGACTTAAAATAATCATTCACTAACATCACATCATCATACCAATTATTTCTATCACACTGCTTATTCCATCTCCCAACAAACACCTTTTACAACTTATCCCTCTCTTATTTTAACTCATGATAAAAGTTATCCCATTATCAAACATAACATTAGAAAAACATGTTTAGGGTTGTCAAAAAAATAAGAGAATTTTATATATATATCCCTCAACGTATTAAAAAAGGCATATATAACTCGTGTACGATTCATATATATCCCTACAAAATTACTTTATTATAATCAAACACCCCTACTCTATAAACTTAGTGGAGGAAGTGTATATATATATATATAGGAAATGTATTCAAAGAATACTGTACTCATAAACACCTATATGAGCACCGAATCTCATCAATTGGATTGTGTTTGTGATTAATGAAACCACTTTACAATTACTTAAATGGTTTTGCACAAAATGTAAGTGGTTTTAATTTGTGTATTTTATTTTTGGAAACAAATCTATTCATGTAACTGAAATCTCGATTTTTTTGTTTGTGGTTCATATTTCCACATTTATTTGTTTCTTCATCTTCATTATTCTCGTTAAAGCTACCACATGCGACGACATCTTACGATGACATCATCTCTCTACTACTGGATATGTGCTACAAATTCTGTATGTGAGACACTAAATTTGTTTCAAGTTTTGATACTGAATTAAATCCTCGTTAGACATGCTTATTGATCAATCACGTTCTTATATTTATTTGTGAATAACATATTTAAATTTTCGTATCTTACCTATATAATATTTTTTAACATATGTATCCCCTCAAAAAATATTTTCATGAGAAAGGAAGTAACACATCAATCCATCAATCGTATGAAAAAAAAATCCATTGTAACAATGTAATACAATCGCAGACATTGCAATGATTTGAGATTCTATTGTTACGATGTATTACAATATACCCATGATCTTGTAATACAAGACTTTAGAAATATTTTTTTGCAAGGGCAAAAAATATCATAGAAACCTGTAATACAAATTTTATGAGTATGTAAAACAATCGCTCAGTAATATTTTCTTTTTTCTTATGAAGTGTTTGGTTACAATCATATATGCACATCGTTACAACATCCACGATCAGACATTACAATGAATGAAATAATTGTAATACAACAAGATATAATACAAAATGGTTTCAAAATGCATCGTTACGACAGTCACTCATATACGTTACAAGGTTTTACTACTTTTAACCGGTTACAACAAGCATTTGTTTTTGTTACAATATCTGTCAAACATTACAATGATAAAGCAGGTGGTCACAAACTCTATTCCTCATTACAAAACGTCTACTATTTTGTTACAATGTTTTTTGGTTGACTTGTAACATTATTAGTCTTATTTATTGTGACTTGATTTGTTACAATGTTTGTTAATTAGATTGCACGAGTAGTTGTAATTACATTCTAAATATGGCACATAATAATTACGAAATTATTTTTTTACTTCTTTATAGGGTAAAATATTTTTTGGATTGATGCTTTGTTTAGCAATTCTATTTTTTCCTCGTTTGTTACAAAACCTCCAATACTCATATCGATGGTATTGATCTCTTCCGTGAAATGCAAATCCAAAGGATAGGAATGAGTGTTCATATGAGTCTTTATGAGCACTGTACTCTCTAGATAACGTCCCTATATATATATATATTCTCCCTTAATTTCTTTCTTCAAGTTTCCCAACGCATCATTCTCCTCCTTCCTTCACCCTCCTCCTCCCCAACCTCCCCAAGCACCCATCTCCAACCTTTACGTGATCACCACGAACCCCCCCCCCCCCCACCTCCCCAGTCGTATCAATGGTGGTAGTTAAGGAGGATGAGCACGTGATCGTCGTGACACAATAGATTGTATTAATGTCCTTCGCCACCTTCAAGAACGTGGCAGAGGACATGCTTGTCATCCTCTCTAGCCTCAACAACTGCCCTCCACCATCTCCACCACTCTCCTCTCCTCCATGGAGGAAAACACCCCCTTAATCCCCCCACCCAATGCCCTCCTTGACGTCATCGAGTCCAATATCTACCATAATTAGGACTCCCACTCCTTCGACCCCCTCCCCTCAGATGACCCCGACGACCACTCCCCCAACAACTACCTTCGTGCCATCGAGCACCCCTGTTCCTCGAACCCCTCCCTCCTCGACTAGACCAACTCTGCCCTCCAACTCACTATCCCCCCCTTGAGGACAACTTTCTTCTTGTCCTCCCCAACATCCCCTTACCTCCTCCACGACCTCTACGTAATCAACCTTTGCATGGCTAGAGTTATGGGACACTTTCTTTGTGGTTGACAATGATTTCTCTCTTAACCACCACGACCGCTACAATGGGTACATCATAACAAACAGCGCTGCCAACACCCACGCCAATGTCGGTTGGATCCCAAGGCTCAGCAACACCCTTTGAATTTGTACGGAAGTGACTCCTCGACATATGCTTCGACCATCAAAATTGGTTGGGTTCTACAAAGAGAAGAGAAGTTAGGGAGGATGGAGAGGTGGAGGAAGGGGGTAAGGAAGTTGTTGGAAAATTAGAAAAAAAAAAAAAGGAAAAAGAATATAAATTTTCTTATTTTTATTAAAAGGAAAATACTTTAGAAATACAACTTGTACACTATTTTGTATACAACTTATGTCATGCTACATTCACATTACGTGTCTACCACATCATATGACATGCCATGTGTCATGAATTATGTTCTTTTCTTATAGAAATAGGATACGTCAGCCACAAGTTAGCGTCGCATCAACATATATATGACATGTTCCATGCTATATCATGTTCCACATCAAAAGTTGTGTACATATTCATAAAAATATAAAAAAAAAATCTCTTCTCTAAAATGCATAAGAAAATTAGAAGACCTCCCTAAAAGATTGCATTCATTTTTCCTTGTGGGCTAACCCTCTTCAATTCCGGGAAGCTGTTGCATGTCCATCTCAGAGAGATACAAAACTCGGGGCTTATCTATCTCATCTTACTTCAGTTGTTTACTCCTCTTTTGCAACTCTCTACCTGTCCTTAAAGGCTAGTTTACAAAGGAGGTTGTCTCCTCTTTTTTAGGATAACTTCCGTTAACCTCATGAGATAATCCAACCACCCATGGTCTCATTATCACGAGATAAGTTAACCTAGATTTGTTGAGAGGTTAACTTATCCCCCAAGATTTACTCACACCTCCTGTCACATCATAGGATAACCATTTCTCCTAACCTGTTGAGATAAATGCATAAAAAAAAGAAATAAATAAAAACATATACATTTGCAACGTTTTTATATAGATCAAAAATATTAAATCAAACAAATCAAGTATGATTTGACAAGATCCAGAATAAAAAAATAAATAAATAGCATGCAATAGCATAAATTAACAAAACGAAAAAAGATTGGAGATTGCTCCAATGAAAGCGCCAATTAAGGATTTTCCTTACAAAATGTATCACCCCCCACAATACCAGTGCATCGGGATCTTACGAACTCCTCCTATAATACGATGATCCACCTCCAAGATTCGACACACTCTGATCTTAGATGTCATTGAAAACCACCTCAGGAGAGCAAAGCCGAGGTAATTTGATTTCCAACCAAATTCTCGATTGATCTATCAATTTAATGATTTGATCAATAAAAAATTTCTCATTGATCTCTCAATCTCCTTGTACAAGATCAACAAAAGTGATTGAAGATTTTTTTACCAATCTCACATCGAATGAACTCACCAAGAAAGAGAGGCAAAAATGAGAAAGAAAGAGTGGAGAAAGTTTTTCTGCTCTAATTGTGTGTAATAAGAGTTTCCTCCCAGTCCTTATATAAACCTACGACCAGACGTTTATGAGAATTCTTATTTTATGAAAATATGACAATTGATCAACCAATTGAGTTCATTAATCGACTAAAATAAATTGGTCGATCAAATTTAACTTGTTGGTCGACTAAACTAATTGATTGACCAAACTTAACTTATTGATCAAACAAAACAATTTGTCGACCAATTTTACCTTTTAATCGACCAATTCAGGTCAAAATCATGAAATTAAAAATTTGTAGCAAACCTGAGTCTGGTCGGAACGAGGCGCACGCACGTGCGTGATCTCCAGTCCCACCTCTTACTCTTTGCTACATAAGTAATGGGAGACAAACCTTTTACATCCACTAATAGATTTATCTACTTCCAAAAAATATCTTCCAAATTTCACTGATTTTAACATAAATTCATATGTCATCATATAATAATTATATCTCAATTGATGCAATTAAATTATCAAATCCAGCATATCTACCATTTAGTAAACACAAATAGCTAGGAAACAAAGTCAACTTCCAAAAAATGTCTTCCAAATTTTACTGATTTTAACATAAATTCATATGTCATCATATAATAATTATATCTCAATTGATGCAATTAAATTATCAAATCCAACATATCTACCATTTGGTAAACACAAATAGCTAGGAAACAAAGTCAAAGGTCATATATCCCCTATTACAAAGAAATTAACCTGAGTTAGTTACCCCCTACCATATCCTAACCCTGATGATTTCCGTAGCTCTCCTCATTTGTAGCAATGAAGTTATCGTTCTCTCTGGATATCTACGTAATTCTACACGCAATATCACTTAACCCTCAAAGCATCCACAGGCAGACCAAGCAAGGTCCGTAATTTAAATATACTTGCACTCCAACGACCAAGGCAACGATCATCATAAGTAGCATAATAATAATTAATTAATGTTACATAGATTACAACACCGTTCCAAGCCAAAAAGAAAATAATACATGAGAAATTAAAGCGCGCCCAAAAGAAAAACCGCAAAAGCTTAAAGGAGTCGTAGATCTACTACTACCCATCTGCTCCATTCCGGCGTTTGAGAAGCTGTAGCTGCCAGTCGGTGCGATTCCTTTCTAAGCGCCTCCAGTTTGCTCTTCGGAGATTATAAGTACTTACTGGTAAAAAGAGCGCGTGGTGGGGACATGCATACGTACGTCCTAGAACGAAGGCACCACGCTGTAGCCGACGGTGTCGGCAGCAATAGTAGAATAGATGCCGTCATCGACCCGCGGCTCGGGTTCGGCCTTGGTTCGCTTGGCGAACCGGCCCTTGACGCGTGGCCTCGTCTCCGCGTAGGCCTTCCTGGATGCGTAGCGGATGGTCTTCTCGAATTTCCTGTTCCTCCTCTTCTCCCTGTACCTCATCACCCTCGCCTCCCTGTCCACCCCCGCTGCCACCGCCGCCACAGCCGTCGGGTTCACCGGCACACCCGTCACACACGCGTTCGATATCTCCCCCATACCCCCGCCGTCCGGCACCACCCCCACCTCCGACGACGACACCTGTAAACCAAGAGACAAAAAAAAAACCCACATATCCTTAGCTATTTAAAACTTCCAGATCTTGAAGCTGCCGAATCCGAAGACTGCAGCAGCAGCACAAGACGGCGCCTTCGACTCGAAATAAAGACACGGCTGCTGCCAGAGGAGTTATAGTCGTTTTGACGCTTAAACAAACGTCCCACTGCGGCCGCAACTCCATCGCAAAAACAAACGGTCCTAGTTAGTTTGCTAAAGGCCAAGGATTGGAACTCCGATTTGCAAAATCAAGGGAGTTAGAGAAGAGATCGAGACGAAGAAGAATCAGATCTCGCGCATCGGCAACGGGATCGACAGATCGTGAGAAGAGAAAGGAAGGTGGGGGTGATGAGTAACTCACGCTGTGGCTGAGGGAGGGGGCGTAGAAGGAGGAGGGAGGAGGCTTGGCCTTGGCGAAGTCAAAGTCGTAGGGGGAGGCGTCGGGGACGTGGAAGGCGTAGTCGATGTCGGCGTACGGGTCGGCGGCGTCCGCGAAGAGGAGGGCATCGGAGCTACCCTTGCTGTTGTTGTTGGTGGCGGTGTTGCTGCTGTTGTTGTTATTGTTGTTGGGGTTGGTGGGGAGGAGCCAGGAGGCGACGTCGTCGTTGTCGACGTCGTTGCTGTTGTTGTCCTGTGGGTTGCGTTGGTCATCTTCGTCGTGTTGGTGGTGGTGGTGGAGGAGGGGAGGGGTGGTGGAGAAGGAGGTGAAGGGCACGACGGGGACGCGGTCGTGGCGTCGCGCGAGAGGGTTGGCGGAGTGGATGTCGGCGTCGCAGGCGAGGCAGAGGGCGGCCGCGTCGGCCTTGCAGGTGACGGCGGCCGGGGACTGCTCGCAGACCTCGCAGAGCCACACGCGCTCGTGGCGGGAGGCCAGCTTGTTCGCCGAGTGCACCCTCGAGTCGCACGCCGAGCACAGGAACGCCGAGTCCGCCCTGCAGAACAGCGTCGCAGAGGCCGACCGGCACGAGTCGCACTCCCGTCCCGACATCCCCCAGTAGCTCCTCCCCTCTACTTCTGCTGCCTCCCTCGCCATCTCCACTATTCCTCCTCCTCCTCCTCCTGCTGCTTCTCCTCCTCCTCCTCCTCCTCCTTCTCTCTCTCTCTCTCTCTCTCTGTGAGAGGATGATGATGCGGTTGGGTGGGAAAAGGGGTTTGATTTGGGGGCTGAGAAGGACACGTGGGAGGGACAATGGCCAGATAAAAGATAGGAAAATAGTCTTGGAGTTAATAAATAAGGAATAATTGCATATAAGCTCTTCTATTATGGCTTATTATTTATCGGACCGATCCTTATTCACAATGTGAGTTTGGTTGACATCTTTGTTTTCTCACCTTGGGATGGTCCGCGGGTCCAACTAATCTCAAGCAGGGTGTTGCGCTTGCGGATGTATTAGCTCAAAAAGAAGTTGATTAAAAAGAAACGTGAAACGTAAAAGATGGCTTTGGCCGATAACGGGAATTTCTGTGGGGTGCTCGAATGCAACGGATTTGGACCGGGGGCGGTGGTGGTGGGGCGGGGGTGACGTGCGACGCGCAGGAAGCCCGCTGCCATTAAAAAAGACCGCCGCTTGAGGAGATAATTACGAGGTATCCGCGTGGGACCACTGGATAGATTCGAGAGGTCTCTGATTGGCGAGCCCTGATGGCCCTTCGAACATGGGAAGAGGTGGTGGTGGTGACAGCGATCTCGTGACTTATCCGTTGTGGGAATGGAACGCATCCGAGCGTGTCCCTCCGGGATAGCAAGATGTCTCCATTTCCTTTTAGGCTGTGTTCGGAGGTGCGATAAACTATCATCTAGGATAGATTAAAATTGAGTAATTGAAAATGATATTTATTTAGATATTGAAATAGGGATAGCATTAAATATAAGATTAAAATGATTGGTATATTAATATAATAGTGATAGATATTTTTTTAATAATATAAATGAGAGTAGAGAATGTTAATAAGTATTTATTTATTATTAAAAATGAATATAGTAAATATTTTTTAATAATAAAAGTTAAAATAAAAAATAATTAATGTATATATTTGTATTGAAATTTAAAAGAATTTTAAAAGAATCTTTATCATGTGTTAACCCACCAATCAACGAGGCCGTAAAGAAGAAAAGGACTCGGGCACCTCTAAAAATAGGGTATCACTGGGACTTACATGGAAGGTCGGTTTACCTTGACAACGGTAATTTTACGTAGTACTCGAAGTGATATATCTGACATCCATCGTCTTGTCAACATAAGTTTGTGACCTGGGTTTCTTTTATGGAGAGACTTCTCCGCTAGAAACCTAGGATTTCCTTCCCTCTGCTCCTGGCCACCGTCAGCATCAACTGTCATTAGCCCCCCCTACCGTCACACGCTTTTTTACTGACATCGTAGGAGACCCAATGATCTTATTCACCTTCACCACACTCCTTCCTCAAATACTAAATTAAGTTATTTCCAAAACATTGACAACTTTAATCTTGCCCTGCCTCTCCTGCTACGCCTCCTACCCTTCCAAATAAATGCATGTGATAATATATTTTGAAATATACGAATGTTAAGTGATGATTTTAATAGGTATATTATAATTTTTAAATGATTTATTGTAATTATTTTTTATTAATAAAAAATTATTTTTTAAATAAAATTATTTCATATGGGTGAAAAATTATATTGTAAGTTAAAAAATTATTTTTTATATGTGAAAAAGTAAACACGCCATTATATTTTGATTTTTAACCTATGTATTTTAATTTTAACTAGTTGAAAATTATTTTCAACCGGTATATTTTTTATTTACTTGATTTTCAACTGATTAATTTTACTTTTCAATCGATAAAAAATAGATTTCCAACTAGTGTGTTTTGGTATGTTTGATTTTCAATTGGCTGATTTCCTCTTAAAAAGTGAAAAGTGATTTCACAATGGGGTTTAGGTTTAGGATTTAGGGGTTAAGATTTAAGATTTAGATTTATGGAAAATGATTCTTCACTTATGTAAGGTGATTTTTTACTTCGAAAAATAATATTTCACCTTTAGATTTAGGGTTTATAATTTAGGGTTTAAAAACTAAAGACTAAGCCCTAAGGTGAAAAATCATTTTTCCAAGTAAAAAATTACCTTGCATAGGTGAAGAATCACTTGGAGTTGGTGAAACTGTTGAAACACACTGGTTGAATCACTTGGAGTTGGGTGGGAATCACTTGGTTGGATGAGAACGTATATTGTAAAATACGTTTCAACGTGTGTTTCCCTACCTGTGTTCTTAAATCTTCTGGTCACGATGGACGATCTTAATGTGGGTTTAAGTTTCGATGACGTCTTGTCTTCAATGAAGAGTGGTTTGGGTAAGGACAAATCCTCCGTGATAAGAAAAATGAGGACCTAAAGGAGAGTAAAATGAGAAAGAAGTAAAATAAATTCAAGAAAGGAAATGGGGTTACTGAGAACCACGATTGTAGTGATGAAAGCAAGATTGATGACACATTGGGGGGTGCGCAGAAGGACCCCCCATGTTATTAATGTCACGAACACCCGAATCTTCAACACCCTAGGGAAGGTGAAGGAGGCCCTCGGCTTTCTTCGTAGGAATTCTATGGAAGTGGCGGGGCTCCTTGAAATCAGGATTTGGTTGCAGGGTTGGGATCGATGGAGGAGAAAGCTCTAGTAAGAGTGGGATACAGCATCGAACATTCACTGCGCTAGTTATGCATGGGCGGTTGTGGCTTAGAAGCGCACTGCATGGAATATCGATGTCCTAGGGAGGATGGACCAGGTGATCTCCATGCTTGCCTCGAACAGAGGTGGGCTCCAGCTCTTTGTCTCTTTCATTTATGCACATAATGACTAGCCACGAAGAAGAGAACTCTGGGAAACCTTATGGCACCACCAGGCCTTTTTCTCGAGTCCTTAGGTGGTGATTGACTACTTCAACACCATTAAAGGTTTTAAAGAAAAGGTGGGAGGAGGCAAGCTCTGTAAGGGGAGTGCGAGGGAATTCAATGCCTGCATCGAAGAGTTGCGGTTGGGGATTGCCTCTCTTGGTTGCCGCTCTGTTTGGATGAGGGACGCATTGCCTCACATCTAGACAGAGAACTCACCTATGGGGATTGCTCTTCATATTCCCTACAGCTAAGGTCAAATACTCTCACACTATTTTGAGCAATCACGCCATCCTCGTCTTAAAGCTTACTCAAGAAAGTCTAAGAAGGCAGCCCTTTAGCGATAGTTTACCAAGGAGGATAACCCCTCTTTTTGGGTGTTATCCCCTGTTTACCTTGGGGGTAACCCAACCCCTCTTGCCTTTATTATCCTAAGTTATGCCAATCCATGTTAGAAGAGGGGTTGAGATAGCCCGCATTTAACACTCATTTGTAACTCTCGCGACTCGTGCCCTCTCTCGTGACCTTTTCCGAAGCTGCCCCTTTCCCACATTAAATTAAATATAAACTTAAAAAAAATAACCCCAACTAACTTACCTACCATCTCAAAGCAAAAAAGTCTTTTGCTAACTTATCTCCCATCCTAACTTCCAAACCCAAGTAAACACCCCCCTTTCATATCACAAATCAACCCCTATTTCTATCCCCCATTCAATAAACACAAAAACAAGTTAACCTCTATTTGGAAGAAAACAGAAATAGGGGTTAACCCTTATTGTAACTTAGCTAACCCATGCAGTAAACTAGGCATTAGATTTCTTAACTATTGGGTTGAGAGGGACAGATTTCTTTAGCATATGCTGAGGGTGTGGGAGTCAGATGTCCATGGGAACCCGATGCTCCAATGCATCCAAAAATTGAAAGCCGTTAAAAAGATGCTCAAATCATGGGCACGCAAGGGTCTTCCTAGATCCAAGATTCAAGGGAGGCTTCACATGGTTCACTTTCTTCTATATGGCCATCCAACCTTTGAGGACCTCCAAGCTCAAGAACGTGACATAAGAAGCTCCCTTAACTTGTCTCTTAAGGAAGAGGAGTCATATTGGGAACATAAGAGGATGATCAATTGGTTGAACGGTGGTGACAGGTGCTTTGCTTTTCTCACCACTGCTACTAAAATTTGTTAGAACCGAAATTCCATTTCCAATCTTATCAAGGTTGATGGCACCACTCTAGATAAAGAAGTGAAACTCAAGAGGGAGTCCGTGATCTACTTCCATAATCTCTTCTCGAAGGACACTAGTGACCCCCCATTCACAAGTTGCAATTCCCATTCTAATGACAAGTCACTAGTTTTGAAAATATCTCTCTCATCGCAATCCCTTCGGAAGATCAATGAGATCAAGAAAGCCATATGGAGAATTGGAATTAACATATCCCTGGGGTTGGATGGTTTTAATGGAGCCTTCTTCAGAAGAACGTGGGGGATTATTGGTGGTGATTTTATTGTCATGGTCAGATTTTTCTTCGAGGGTGGTAGGCTTATGAGAGAGGTCAATCACACGTTCCTCACCCTTGTCCCTAAGGAGGACTTCGTCTCCTCCATTCAAGATTTCAGTCAGGTTGCTTGTTGCAACACATTATACAAGGTGATCGCTAAAATTTTGGCCCAGTGGTTAAGTCCCTTGCTCTCTCAATTAGTTCATGGAAGATCAATTGCTGATTGTTCCTCGCTCTCCCAATAGTTCATGGGCCAATTTAATGTGAGGGTATGTTCTCCTAGGATGTGCATTGAGGATGACCTATGAAAGGCTTTTGATATTATGCGAAGGGACTTTATCAATGTCATATTACAACTAATGGGTGTTCATGGCAAATGGATAAACTAGATTAGGATGTGCATCAACTGCCCTATGGTCTGCTCCCTTGTTGATGGGGTGCCTATGGGATTCCATACCACCTCTAGGGGGATGTGCCAAGGAGATCCTCTATCCCCCCTCTTGTTCTCCCTTGTCATGAATTGCCTTTCCATTCTACTGGAGACTCAGCTTTGTAGGGGTGACATCTAGGTGCCCAAGATTGGGGGAGTGGATTTCCTATCCAACCTCCTACTTGCCGATAATGTTCTCATCTTTGCACGTGCAGATGAGCATTCTGCAAAGGGAGTTTGTAATGCTCTCCATGTCTTTGCCTTACTCTTGAGCCTTCATCTCAATGCTAACAAAAGCCATATCTACCTCTCTCGACACTCAAGGAGGTGGGAGATTTTTCTTAAGCTTAGCATGTTGGAGGGCCATCTCCCCACTAAATAGCTTGGCATGCCACTTTGGACTGGCAGATGACATAGTTGCATTCCTTGGATTGGAGGATAAAGTCAATGGTCTTTTGCATGAGTGGAGAAGGAAGGCGTTGTCCAAAATAAGGAGAGTTCAATGGGTTCGCTGGGCTGTTGAAGGCCTCTTGCAGTTTTGGTTGACCAATACCATATTGTTCTCCCCATGGTGCGACAACGAATAAAGAAATGGGTTGCATCCTTCATTTGGGGTGGTGGACCTTACTTGGTGCGATGGAGGGACATCTACCTCCCTCATGAGGAGGGCAGGCTTGGAATGCATGACTTTTCTAACATGGCCCTGTTGGCTGCTACCATGCAAGCATGGAGGTTGCACCAAGGTGTGGATTCGCTTTGGGGTTGTTGGATGAACACTCGTTACCCCTCCTTTTGTGTTTTTGCTAGACCTAGGGACTTGAGGGTATGGGGACAACTCTTGACCCTCAGAGAAAGATTATGATAGGTTGCATTGGTGATTGTGTTGATTTCAACAGGGGGAAGGTGTCCACGAAGATTTCGCATGCAATCCATGCCTTTAGCCCTATCCTCTAGTCTGGAAACAACTTTCGCTCCCTCAAATGGTTCCCAAATGGTTCTGTTGTGTGTTGGCAACAATCAAGAACTGTCTACTTACTTGGGATAGCCTTTGCTCTTGGGGTCTCCTGAGGGACACATCCTTCTTGCTCTGTGATCGCCGTCGCAAGAGTAGGAATCACTTATTTTTCCAATGTTCTTATTCGCTGGAGCTTGCACTTAACATTTGGACGCTAGTTGGTTGGGGTGACTTACCACCATTACTTCTATCCAATGAATGGCCCTCTATCTCTTTGCTCTCCACTTCCTTAGACCCTCGTAGGATGTTGGCTATCTCAACTGTTGTGTGGGTCGTTTGGAAGGAATGAAATGTGTGTCTTCATGGGCGGGAAGCTTCCTCATTGGCCAGTTATGCTAGTTGTGTAGTCCTCTCTCTAAAAGATGTAATTTATCTGATGTAGGCTTCTTGCCTTCTAGTTTGATTTGGCGATGCTTTAGAGTTCTCGCCTTTGTTGTATTCGTTGGGATTTATCTGATGTAGCCCTACACCCTACTTGTCTTCTATTTTCTTTCTTTTACACCTTATATTTGGGTTGTACATGTACGTTAGCTATTGATTAAGCTTTTGTCACAACCCTTACATAGATTGTGAAAAATTTTTCATTATCACCAATGATCAAGGTTGTGAAACTACTCATTATAAAAACATGCATAAATGATGTGAACAATAAATTAATAAGGCATTTTTACATATATATCCCTGTAAATTTTGGAAAAGACATATATACTCCTACCTATTTCATATATATATATATATATATATACCTCCATAAATGTTCATTTGCTTGTTGGATATCATTATGAATTATTGGGACTTAATAATAATGAGATTTTTACATACAACTCATTTTATTTTTCTCACTTAAATAAACTTTCCACCTCCTTTCTTCTCTGATCCCCCTCCTCCTCCTCTAATCCTCCTCTTCCTCCATTGCCACCTCCTTTGGTTACCCCGCTCATCCTCCCACCTACGCTGCCACCTCCTACTCCCACTTGTGCTTGCACCCTTCTCTCCTTCTTGTGGTCCCCCCTCTTCCTCCTACGGTTGCCCTCTCCTCCTCTCTGATTTGCTACTACAGCACCCTCGCCTCGTGAGATGCTACCCCATGAGCCCCCATTGCAACGCCAATTGCCACCCTACCACCCCCCCCCAATGGAGAAGGTGAAGGATTTGACATGGATGGGTTGTTATGAAAGAAAGATAAGAAACCTAGGGATTTAAAAAAAAAAAATCTTTAATTTTCACTCCAATCTTTTCTTAAGAGTATGCAACCTAATAAATTGAAGTTTAAGAGGACATGCATGTCAATATATACAAAGGGTATACATGTATATATAAAATAAGTGGGGGTATATATGTCTTTTCAAAAGTTTTACAAAGACATATATGTAAAAATCTACTAATAAAATTATTATCAATGGCTTTAAACTTAGTGTTCTTTTCATAATATGTGCCAAGCAAATTTGAGTAGAACAAGTATAGCAAAGAATGAGAAAATGCCTGATAAGGAATGAAAATAAGAACAAGAACTAAAAGCTTATTTAGACCAATCTATTGAATCCAACCTATAATCACCTAGTTTCTTCTAGCTAACTTGCAGATCATATCATTCCTATATCTATAAATGTAGTTTCTTCCTTTATTTTTTATAGTAAGAAGAACTCATGTCACATAAGTCTCTTGCGTAAGATAAAATTCCATTAATTAACCTTTCCTTATCTATCTCAAATACTATTCTTCTACTAGTCCTTAATGCAAACATTACATTAGGAATTTGAGTATCCTCTTTGTGCACCTCTTTATCTTAGAACAATGTATGATAGCTTTTTATATCTTTCTCATGAATGCCCTCTATGCCTACAAAGTAGATAGTAGTAGGTCATCTATTAGCTACAAACCACTAGATCTCTTAACTTTATCTTTACAGGCTTCTAAAGCATCTATTGCCTACCCTTAACTCAAATGATATCCTTTCATCCTATGTAGCATCAAGCTTGCCTACGATACCATCTGTCATGACCCAAACCCGGCACCACGTGGATCCAGGGTTAGGGTGACTTGACTAATCCAAGACCTAGTCGTCAAACAAGAAATAACATCACAATGGGAAATAATCCACATATGTAACATAACTAGAACTTCAATTAAATGACAGGAAACTAGAAGTAATTCCGTAAACAAAACCACGAGAAAAAGAAAGATCCTTAACATAGCCATCATAATCATAAATGAAAATAGAAACAAAACTAAAGGTTCTAAACTAGAGTACTCACGATAGTAGTAGGAAAAGTCCAACTATAGTAGAAATGAAAACGGACTAAGGCTGGGCTTGACTAGGCCCAGCACCCTTTGTAGCTGGTGGTACTGACTGCTCACCTCCCTAACTTAAACGCAAGTAGTAGTCATCAGCAAAAGTTGAGTAGAGTGGCAAGTGCAAAATTAATTGATGTACTTGAATGTAAAAACAGTAACATTTTAGATAGTTGTAAATGCTTCACACCGGTTCATATTTTGTTTCCATTTAATGTTTGAACAATTCTAACAAAAGGTTTCGGTATCTCTTGATTCATCTGTTCCCTAACAGAACGATCTTGTAGTAGTTTTTCCCATGATGAAGGATGTGTGTGTGGTATTCTCCTGGCTCAACCTACGTTTGTCCTACACCCGGTCTACCACCCCGAGGTCATGGTCGCAACATAGCAGTGACTATGGCATGCATTGTAAATGCACGAAAAGTTATCCTGCACTAGCACACGGTCAGTCCTTTCCACTAACGGGTATGCTCTGAGTTGTACAGTACAGAGCAGAATAGGGGTTGAGCCCCTCGCCAATTTGTGTACCCTCGCCCGACTATCCCAGTTGGCTCTATGGGCCTAACAGGAGTCGATGTAAGGAGGCCATTCCTACCCTGGGTTCCAACCCAAGGGAAGGCTAGCTCTCTCCCTACACAAGGGGCGAATAGCTCTCCTCGGTACGTATGTAAATGAGGGCCAGCTCACCTCTAAACTAGAGTCCAAGCAACAATCAGACCACACTGTAGACAAGTTATTCCACCTGTATCAGAGTTTCATACCATAACAGATAAGTTATTCTTCTAGTTCTTCAGTAGATTCATTTATAAATCCTTTAATTCTGGTTCACATACCAATGAATTAACATGCAACTCTATTCATATTTAGATTTCAAACATGGAAGAAGACAATTCAATGCATTATAATAAAAGCATTTATCTCAACCGTTAGGGTCATCGTTCTCTCACAACAAGTATTTATCATTCTTCACATATATAACAAGTATAAAGCTCATAAATTAAGGGTTAGGGCATGCATGTGTGTCTCTAAGACAAAGTAATTATCGATTTCATTCACTAAATGCATTTGCAGAATCTTAATAATTCATTGAGTAACTACTTGTATAATGCATTCAAAAATGGAACTAAACACACTGGAACAAGAAGACCACTCTACCTAGAGGTACGAGAGGTTTGGGGCACGAGTGGCGGATCCCGATGCCTCCACGAGTCCCGTACGCACCACGGACTTGGAGCCTACACCAAATTAATGGTCAAAAGGGCCATCCAACACTTTGACTGACATTTCAGTATACAAAATTTATTCAAAATAGTGTAAAAACAACTCTAAAATGTAGGAAGTTTCAAGAGCTTTCCAACAATACCTTGGTTGAGCGATTCTGACCCCATTTGGGCCCTAAATCGGCTTAGAAACTCTCCCTGGTTCGCTTGAACCGGGCTAGGTGGGTTGGTCTGGCTAGACCGACTGCCCTCTGCAGTAGGTGTGCACCCCCTACCGCTATCAGATGTCTGGAGTGAGTCCCAGATGTCTTAAACGCATGCAGAACCTCGCCTAAAGTCCCTGCTCTCCCCTCTGTCGTTTGCTGCCAATCCCAACCGTCCGAGACCTTATTCGGACGTCTGGTACCACCCTCAGACGTCCAACAATGCCTTAGATGTCATGTGCACATGCTTTCCCCACTAAACTCGCTCTGCATGAGTGTTGATTTCTTATGCAACTCCCTCCTTGAGGTTGTCCCTACAGCAGACACCTTACCGGCCTCAACGGATCAGTCACCCAAATCAACAGAATCTCATGCAATGACTTTTGGAACTACCTCATCGCCAATATTGTTGGAGACGATTTTGGGGAGGAAACAAAAAGACGTTCTCGATGTTTAAAAAGAGGAGGATGGCCAGAGGGGGGAAGACATCTTTATCCATCATCTTCCCCACCACCACTATGATGAAGGCTTACACTGTGGATGTGGCGAACACCATGAACCACAGCGTGCTTTGACCTCGCTTCCATCTCCGTTCATGCACGCAGTGACAGTGCGTGCATGCCATTGCCTTCTCTAATACATCCCCGACATTCAGGCGCACCATCAGTTGTTCCCACCACCAGCCACCGTGCTTCATCCTCTCCAGCACGCCCTCTCCTCGCACAGTGCCAACACATCCTTGTGCATGCCCGTGCACAACTGCCATCGTTGACTTCCTCGCACGTCCACGCTCATGCCAGTCTTCATGTGCGCACAGCACCATCGTGCATGCATGTAGCATCTCCTCCACCGAACAGAGCCACGCTTGACCACGCCTGCAGCCTATGCACGTTCACAGCATCTTCCAAGCACTGCCTGCGTGCAAGCGATGCATCCTCACCTGCACGTGTGGGCGCACCAGCAGCAACCGTGCACCCACGCTCCAGCCCACGCGTGCACACAGGCACCCGCACTCCAGCCCACGGACACACATAGACCTTCTTCTCCTTCTCCTTCTCCTTCTCCTCCTCCTTCTTCTTCTTCCTCTCTGCCAACCAAAGGAACCCAAAGCCACCAAAATGTTGCCATCAACTCTAGCCACGAAGCTTCGCATCGAGAACTCCATTGGACTTGCCTCGACCCCACGAGGGCAGCCACACCCTCTAAAGGACGACTGATAAGTTGGTTTTCGCTTTCGAATAATGTGATTAAGATGACCTATCGTTTTAGTAACAAAGTGGTGGAAAATCGCTTAACAAAATAATTATAATAAAAATTACCACTCATAGAAGAGTGGGTCATGTCCACAGGGAGGCAATGATGCAATAAAATCTCGATTATTTCATATTCTTTCAATCAAGTGCAAAATCCATAATCAAATCTGACATGAAATGCGATGGAAAGAAGATGCACAATAACTCAAAAATATATAGGTATACGTGTAATTTTTCCTCACTGAAATATTCAATAAATATGTGATGATTTTATGTAATTTCCAATTGACATGTATTAGAGAAAATTGGTGCACATTTTAATCCCAAAACCAATGTTAAACATGTGAATATCAATAACCACGCAATTATCAAAAAGTATGAGTATACAGTCACAATTTCATCACAATAAAATAATCATAAATTAAAATTGATTTTGGTGGCAATGGCATTGAATGTAATTATTAATGGGGAAGAAAACAGAGGATTTCTCCTCTCTCTTCCTCGCATGTGCGGCCGTGCACGGTTGGTGGCGAGAGTAACAGGAAGGTGCGCCTCAACGAGGGCTACGCAACGGCGGTGACGCGACGGCCAGAGGTGGTTGGCGGCGGCCGGACGGAGGAGGATGGCCGCCGGCTTATTGGAGGAGGAGGCCGCCGGCTTGTTGGAGGAGGAGGCCGCCAGCTGTGCACTGGGCGCTAGCGTAGGTGCGTACGGGTGCAACCTCGCTGCTTCCTACTATGTAGTGCCTACAGGCGCAGGTTGGAGGAAGCGGTGGACGGTGGGTGCAACGCTGGGCAATGGAGCAGGTACGCATAGGTGCGCGCTTGCATAGGAGTGGTGCAGCGGCTACGGGCTGGCGTGAGGCAGTGCCTGCGGGCATATGGCGCCTGCAGTGAAGGGCGCTGGAGGGGGCGTGCCTGTAGGGAGCGGTGGTGGCGTGGAAGCGCTGGTGGGGGGCAGGCACCTACAAAGGTCGCACAAGGCGGGAGCATGTTGGTGGTGAGGGCACGCTGCAGGCGGTAGCGTGCTACAGGTGGGAGCGCTGGTGGGGGCGCTGAAGGGGCGTAGGCACCTGCAGAGGTCACGCAAGCTGCTAGAGGGGGCTGTGCCTGCGGGCGGTGGGTGCAGCGCTTGAAGGGTGGTGAGGCTGGAAAGGTGTGAGCGCTTGTGGGCAGTGGGTGTAGCGCTGGTTGGATGCAGGCGATGGGCGGTGAGGCTGGAAAGGTGTGTGCGGCACTGGTGTTGAGTGTTGGTTGGAGGCGTTGGGAGGCGGTGATGGTGGCTTCAGTGCATGCTTGGTTCACAGGGTCCGCCCTCTCCATGGTGGAGAAGGTGGAGATAATTCCCCCGCCAGGGGGAGGAAGAAGATCCCAAAGATGAAGATCATCTCCTCTCATGTGCAAGTGCCTCTTTTATCTCCTCTCTCCGCCTCTCAAGGGATTTTCAAAAACCCTTTTCTAATTTTGGTCGACGACTATTTGAATTTGTTGAGGGATGTGTTGAACCTGGCCGGAGGATGAGGAAGTGATTGAGCCGGCTGTTTGTTGGGGAAATTTATCCCCCCTCCTTATTCTTTCCTAATATCATTCCTGCAACATAAAAATATAAAATCATTACATATTAAGTTATAGAATGCGATAAAATAGATGTAAACTTAAATAATGATGAATGCAAACATTCTATAACTTAATGTAGTTATTAACAAACCTAAAAGTTAAGATTAAAGTTAACTTAGGCGTAACAATAGTCCATTAAAATGGACTCATGAAAGACCCCCATGCCTAAGATTTGCTAGTCCCTAGAAAAAAATGAAAAATAATAAAAGTAATCAGAAGATTTCTTCTTTTCTTATTTCAAAACTTTAGAGATCCAAACAAATTTGAAGTGATGATAGCCTAAGTAACAGATCAATGTGAAAAGCCAATTCGCATTGGGAGTTCATACTTTACCCTTAGTAAATATTTCTGTTGGGATAGGCAACTACTTCCCTCAGGGATAAAGCAGAAGATAATCTGTAATTGGACCCCAGCTTTTGGCTTAGGTAGGAGATATCGAGTTGAATGGATTTGTGCTTGGTGGCACACACTCATCTGGTGCTACATGTAATCTAGTACTACAGACTCTAGATCTCTAGACTATTAGAAAAGTCAACTCAGAGAGAGGCTAAATAACTGTGCTCTCTTGATGTTCCTGGACGCTCACTCTTTTCTTTCTTTTCTTTCTGAGATCACAAATCTCTCCAGATTTAGTAATTGTACTCATTGTTTGGTGGCCTCACATGGCATCCACACTTCAATTAAAGCCTAATAACTCTACAACTAAGTTAGAGTCCTCAACCAGTATTCGGGCGATCAGAAATACTAAAAGGTAGGTATGGGTCATATTTGGTGAAACGCGATAGGTGTTCTGTTGACTCATAAACAATGTTACATTATAAACTTGGACTCTCTCTTTTTTTTTTTGTAATATAACTATTTCTTCTTTTTCTGTTTCTTCTTTTTCTTCTTTTCTTTCTTTGTTTTTTTTTATAAATCAACATAATACGACACAGACTTTTATTTATGAGGCATTATTAGGGTTGATGATGGTCAAGAAGATGTTGTGTGGCTTATTTGGTGGAAGTGCCTATTCTCAACACCGGGAAGGAATGGATAGGACAGGTGTATTTCTGACCTTTGACACTATTACCCTCCTTCAGTCGAGGACTCTATGAAGGACGGTCATAACCATCCACCATAGTCATAGCTTTATTAAAACTCAATCTCTGTGTATCTGCCTTATTTGATGACTCTCAGGAATTCACGCAAAGTATGCACACAGGAACAAAGAGCGAAAACTATGCCTAACTCTGAAGTATCATCATCTAATTGTCCAAAACTTAAGAATCCTTGCACTAGACTTAACGCACCAGTAATCTCTCAACTTTCATCTCACAAATATGAGGTGGATCTACTAGAAGATAGTATGCCTGACTCCCTATGAATTGTCCAAGGGTTTAGTAGACTACAAATGCTTATCGATTTTCCTCAAGGATCCATTACCCAGTTTACGTGCACGTGAAATAAATGTACTGGATTCTAAACTTAAGAAATAATTCAGGAAGAAAAACCTCCAATGAAAAAGATATTTTGCTAGGGACTAACCCAATCAGCTCAAGAAAAGAGAAATTTTTTTTTTATATGCTAACCTAAATGCATGAATACAATACTTCCTACAATGCAAAATGCACCCCCCAATGCCTAAATCCTACAATGTCCCTATTGTAAAATTAAAACAGGGGGAGAAAGGAAAGAATCACCTGACAATGGTGTTATTCCGACCGCTGGGTTGCCTCCCAACAAGCGCTGCATTTTCTATCAGCAGCCAGACTTATAAGGAACCTATAAGTTTGGTTCCAGACAAAAAAAGTTAGGCCCTAAAAATATGCGTAACAGTGCGGACCTAGAAAATAGGTAGTCACGGATGTTGGTGAGCTGGTGATGCAACGTAATAGCAAATGCTCGCCAGAAGATATGATAGTGAAGAACCTCGTTAGCTACCTTGGGAGGTCTAAGAATAATAAACAGTGAATAGGGACCTCCTGAAATGGAATAAGTGGAGGATAACAAGGATCCTCCAGAGCAAGACGGGTTTTAAAAGATATAAACATTATTAGTTCAAACCCTTGAATGGCGAGAGTAAAAGTACAAGCATCAATCCACACTTGCCATTCTACCCGAGGATGTACTGGCCTGATATGTTCTCCAGAAAGAATGTACATGAGCAGAGATCTAAGCCCAGGATCGGTTAGGGAGTATAAGGGTTGTTTGAAGTGTTGGAAGGTAATGGTTAAGCTCAATGAGGGCTTAGTCAGTGTCAGGTTTAATTCCAACAGTGATTCAGATTGTGTATACTCCCTAACAGTTGTAGACAACTTCAGGTTACCCTACCTAGCATTAATGATCAGAGTCATATTTGAATCAAGGGTAGACTCCAAATTACAACTTTTTGATGGCCAAGTCCAAATGTTAGGATCCTTATATTTAAGCTCATCCCCGGATTCGTTTGGCTCACTCAATTTTTTGTCGGGGTGTATATGTAATTCATTAGGAGTTGGATCAGTATCCTCAATTATTCCCAAAGGAGGATCAGTCTTAATGTTTTGGAGCAAGCCTATATCACTGAATTTGTTATTCTTCTTGGGGTATAAATTCTCAATTGACGTGTTTTGTCTCCGAGAGTCTCCCATAGACTTCTCACTATTTTGTTTCTCCTCCTCTAATAGCAACTCCTATTTTGATGGAGGATGACTCTCAAAAGAAGGGAGGAATCTGGATTTCACTATATTATTTATATCCTCTGGAGGTAAATCGTCAAATAACAAATAATTCCCTTGTGATTCACTCCATATTTTCAGTCCAGATTCCTCTATTGGGGTATCTTCATCCTTTGAAATAGCTCTTCATATCCCTGAGACCAAAATTGATCTAATTCATCCTCCATTCCCTTAGGGCCACCTTCATTGGGTGCATTTAAATCCTCAGGATGCTAAATGGTAGGTGTTGATTCCCTAAGTGGAGGGTCAGGAGTAGGCTCACTAAGGGTAGAATGGGATTCCACCAAATAATCAATAGGGGAAGTGATAGGAATAATACAACCTTGACCCGGGTTGCTAGGGGTAAGGAGAATACTGTCATTGGGGTCAAGGTCCTCAAGAGGTACCATCTTCCCTTACTTTTGACTCCAATATAGTTCAGGTGGATAATCACTATGATCGTTCTTCTCTAGTGGCCGTGTCTCATTGGGAGAGTCTAAGTGATAGCTACATAAAATTGGATCCCTATTGTCATTGGGTTCCTCAGAATTATTTGCATGATCATGGCCGTCTGGGTAGGGATCAGAATTACTAGGAAGCGTGTAGCTAAGCTGTCTTATTTCTTCATTTAACTGTTGACTATTTCTCAACATCTCTCCCATTGATTCCATCATTTCCTTTTATTGTTTTTGCATTTCTATCATAAAAGAGGAGAGGCTACTATTATTAGGTTGGGGAGGATAGTCAATTTCAGGCTCTGGTTGCCTAGGGGTATTGGTCCAACCTCGATATGGAAAATCATGAAGGGTGGGAGGGTTGGGTGTTTGCATGGAAGTAGGGATTCCAGGGTTGGAAAATCCCACTCCTAGGCTCTACTCAAAAGTGGGAGTTATCAAGCCAGTACTCCTAGGATAAGAATAAGAATGATCCCATGAATTATCAATGTACCCATCAAAGGATGGATACACTCGGGGCATGGGATCCTGATTAAAAGATGGGAAGTATTGACTCTGATAATCTAAATGATAGGAGTAAGGGTGATCCATTTCTTTAAGCAAAATAGTTTTAACTCTCTTAGAATTTAGAAGAATTCAAAATACAAGCAGAAACTTCCTAGAGTTCTACTGTCAAAGCAAATGCAAATTCAGTGGGGTCTTGTTTTTAGTAGATTGTAGGTCTTAGAATTAAATGTTTAGTTGGTGGCCAAACAAGTTTTGCAAAAAATTACACTTCCTAGGCCAACCTTCGCTGGTGCCTATAACCTACTCGCAAGGGATGGAAGTCTCAAATCGAGCCCACACACGAGGAACCGAAGTAACTTGGTGGATAGGCTTGTTGATTTCTGACTAACTTCCCTTGTGGTGCAAAAGAGGAGAGGTAGAAATTTATCTAGTGACCTTATGTGTAAGGTGCACAGTGCCTAAGTGTGCAAACATACGATCGTGTTTTGATTTTTGAAATTTCGCAAACAGGACCCTTTTGCACACAATTTTCAGTCACAGATTTTAAAGTCCAACCTCTTAGCAGTCCCAATTTTTAAAGTGACCACTGAATTAATTTGATTCAAGCACTTTAGTGGTCTTAGATTTAGGTTCAATGCATATGCATGACAGGTAATTGATGCTCAAGAGAAGACGTACCTTACTCCAGCTTTCTTTGTGCAATGTATGCAATGCAATAAAAATAAACTAGATGCTGCTCATTTAGTCCAAGATGGTCTTCCTATAGATATGCAGCTTCTAGCAGGAAGTTCGATATTTTTTTAATAATAATAATAAACAAATAGACCTAATCTAACTAACTAACCGAAATGCAGTTCAAACAATGCAAATAATCCTATAATCTAAATAAATGGGAACACACTCCCGAAAATACGCTCCCGCATACAAGAGCGATAAGAAATAAAGAGGCACTGGGAACAAGTTCCCAAAAATACCCGACAAGGGTCCAAAAGATAGAAATTAAATTCTAATATCTATCTAAACTAAATCTAATTAAGATCTATTGACTAAATGAGAAATAGGCTTCTCCGTAAGCCTATGTGCGTGGGATCAAGGCCCACGTGTTCCTGTTGCTGGCCTCCAGGTGACGTCAAGGTCCACCAAAATGATCGTCTCCGCCGTGCACATCGTTCAGGTTCAATGTCTACACTCTGTTGTGCCTGTCGCCGTGTCAGATTCCTTGCATAATATAAAAAATGATCAGATGAATGCGCAACTCAATATTAAAAAATTAATAACGTGAATCTATTGCGTCTGTTGCCTCCCCGGCAACGGTGCCATTTTGATAAGTTGATTTTCGCTTTCGAATAATGTGATTAAGATGATCTGTTGTTTTAGTAACAAAGTGGTGGAAAACCACTTAACAAAATAATTACAATAAAAATTACCACTCACAGAAGAGCGGGTCGTGTCCATAGGGAAGTAATGATGTAATAAAATCTCGATTACTTCGTATTCTTTCAATCAAGTGCGAAATCCATAATCAAATCTGACATGAAATGCAATGGAAAGAAGATGCACAATAGCTCAAAAATGTAAGGGTATACGTGTAATTTTTCCTCACTGAAATATTCAGTAAATATGTGATGATTTTATGTAATTTCCAATTGACATGTATTAGAGAAAATTGGTGCACATTTTAATCCCAAAACCAATGTTAAACATGTGAATATCAATAACCACGCAATTATCAGAAAGTATGAGTATGTAGTCACAATTTCACCACAATAAAATAATCATAAATTAAAATTGATTTTGGTGGCAATGGCATTGAATGTAATTATTAATGGGGAAGAAAATAGAGGATTTCTCCTCTCTCTTCCTCGCGTGTGCGGCCGTGCACGGTTGGTGGCGAGAGTTGACGGGGAGGTGCGCCTTGACGAGGGCTACGCAACGGCGGTGACACGACGGCCAGAGGTGGTCGGTGGTGGCCGGACGGAGGAGGATGGCCGCCAACCTGTTGGAGGAGGAGGCCGCTGCTGCAGCCCGCACGGCTGCGTGCTGGGCACTGGCGTAGGTGTGCACGGGTGCGGCCTTACTGCTTCCTATTGTGCAGCGCCTGCGGGCACGGGTTGGAGGAAGCAGTGGACGTTGGGTGCGGCATTGGGCGATGGCGCAGGTACGTGTGGGTGTGCGCCTGCAGTGGAGCAGTGCAGTGCCTGAGGGCTGGCGTGAGGCAGTGCCTGGAGGCATATGGCACCTGCGATGAAGGGCACTGGAGGGGGCGCACCTGCAGGGAGCGGTGGTGGCGTGGGAGCACTGGTGGGGGGCGGGCGCATGCAGAGGTCGCGTAAGGTAGGAGCATGCTGGTGGCAAGGGTGCGCTACAGGCGGTAGCATGCTGCAGGCAGGAGCGCTGGTGGGGGGCATTGAAGGGGCGCGGGTGCCTGCAGAGGTCTCGCAAGGCGCTGGAGGGGACTGTGCCTGCGGGCGGTGGGTGCAACGCTTGAAGGGCGGTGAGGCTGGAAAGGTGTGAGCGCTTGCGGGCAGTGGGTGCAGTGCTGGTTGGACTCAGGCAATGGGTGATGAGGCTGGAAAGGTGTGTGTGGCGCTGGTGTTGAGTGTTGGTTGGAGGGGTTGGGAGGCGATGATGGTGGCTTCAGTGCACGCTTGGTTCACAAGGTCCGCCCTCTCCACGGTGGAGAAGGTGGATATAATTCCCCCGCTAGGGGGAGGAAGAAGATCCCAAAGATGAAGATCATCTCCTCTCATGTGCAAGTGCCTCTTTTATCTCCTCTCTCCGCCTCTCAAGGGATTTTCAAAAACCCTTTTCTAATTTTGGCAGGCGACTGCATTTGTTGAGGGATGTGCTGAACCTGGCCGGAGGATGAGGAAGAGATTGAGCCGGCTATTTGTTAGGGAAATTTATCCCCCCTCCTTATTCTTTCCCAATATCATTCCTGCAACATAAAGACATAAAATCATTACATATTAAGTTATAGAATGCAATAAAATAGATGTAAACTTAAATAATGATGCATGCAAGCATTCTATAACTTAATATAGTTATTAACAAACCTAAAAGGTAAGATTAAAGTTAACTTAGGTGTAACAATAGTCCATTAAAATGGACTCATCAACGATAGTCACCCACGCAGGCCGGTAAGCTGCCACCGCTGCCGGTCTTCCTCATCGTCGACGCCAACTCTGGCCACTGTTCACCACAGCATGATCGCCAACGGAACGCCCTCGTCATAGCCGACCTTCCTCGAGCTTCTCGCCTCCAGTCGTCACTCCACGAGCGCGCCACTGAGCAAAGGGAGACTCCCTTGTTTTGCTACAAGAAGAGACCAATTAGTAATTACATCTTCTACCATTGTCAAGACTCTTTTTTGGATTTTATTTGGTTATTAAATTAAGATAAAATTGCAACGATGCACTTACATTTTCTTGAATTGACTTAACTTATGTTATGTGTATCATTTCACATTGAATTTGGATTAAGATTTACATAATTTATCTCTAGTACATGTGCAATTGGAAATTATATAGATTTATCACATATTAATTAAATATTTTATTGAGAAAAAATTGCACATATAACCTTACATTCTCAAGTTATTGTGTGTCTTCTTGTTATCGCGTTTCACGTCGGATTTGATCACGGATTTCACACTCGATTGGACGAATACAAGGGAAAAATATTTGTTAATTTATTGATCTGTTCCTCCCTGTGGATACGACATCCTAACTTTTGGTGGTTAGTTTTATTAAAATATTTTTGTTCGGGATTTTCCACTACGTGATTCAATGCGACGACATCTTTTTCTGATACATTATTTCTGCCAAGTGAAAAACACCAACCAAATGGCACCGTTGCCAAGGAGGCAATCGACGCAATAAATTCACTTGACTTTATTTCTAATGATTTTGAGTTGCGCATTTTTCTAATCATTCTTTATCTTTTCTATGCGAGGAATCTGACGAGGCAACAGGCGTAGCTGAGAGACGACGTCTACACGTGGAGATAATCGTAGAAGCCTGTGGGCCTTGATCCCACACACGTGGAGATGCACGGAGGACCATCTAGGAGGATTCTTTCTCTTAGACTTCTAATTTAGAATTTTAGAATAGACTCTTTAGGATTAGCCTAGTTATTTGTTTTCTCGCCCTTGTATTCTGGGGCCAGGTTTTTGGAGAGTGTCCCCGATTCTTTAGATTCTAGGATCATTCTGTGGTAGTTAGATCTTTTGATTGCACATTTATTTTTACAAAAAAAAAAGAAAAAGAAAATAAATCCAAACTGCCTACTAGAAGCTTCATATCTTTAGGACGACCATCTAGGATTGCTTGAGCAACATCTAGATTTTCTTATTGCATTGCGTGCATTTCTACATCGAAGAGTGCTAGAGCAAGGTACGTACTTCCTATCTTTTGCATCAGTTACCTTCACACGCATTGCATTTGAACATAATTAAAGAAGACCACTTAAACTAATTTGAAAAGATTAATCAAGTGGTCATATTGCTTCTCGAAAATAAAGTGTTTGAATAACTTGATTATGATTTTCAAAAGAAAAATCACTTTTTGCGGTGTGATGCACACTTCCTGCACTGAGCACACACTATAGGAACTGCACTAGGTCTTGGACCCTTAAGACTATAAGTATCGATCTCTTTATCGGTGCAAACCCTCCTATCTCGCTTTGAAATAGTGACATTAACTTTTGCCCAAGTAACTTGATACTCTAAAGAGGGGGACACCCCTTAAAGGAATTCAAGGGTAGTTAAGAGGCATCGCTAATGCAACACCTCAAAGGAAGGGTTCACCCTACTTGCATCCCTTGGTTCCATCCTTGGAGTGCCTTTTTACTTGAGCATTAGAGAATATCATTGCAACAAAGTGTACATCTTTAAGGCACTCGAAGGTCAATTTAGGGTGCGTAATTACTTGACAACTTGATTGATCACTCAAAAAGGACTAAAAGTAACATCAACCTTCTTAACAGTCATTGACCAGAAGTTTCAAGTGCCTCATTCCTCTTATGCCACTTATGTGGGAACGGAGAAACACTGCCTGGACTATATTTGGCCAAGTTGAAGAGTTGGAAGAGGATTTAAAGAACTTTTAATCAACAAAAGACCTCTTACCTTGTGTTTGCTTGGTGTATGCTTGGTAGGTGCTCTCTTAGAAATAGTCTTCTTTTCAACCTTGAACCTGAGAGAATTATAAGGAAAGCTAATCAAGAAAGAAGAAAAATGGCTGAAGAAAGTCCTGAAGAAGAGATTAGGGTTGGTGAAAATCAGAGAACGTTGAGAGACTATTTCCTCCCTACAACCCACCAAGCCCTACCTATCCAAAGACATGGAGTGGATAATCCATATGAAATCAAGAGCAGCACCATATCTTTGCTCCCATCTTTTTATGGTACTGCTAAGGAGGATCCCTACAAGCATCTTGAGGAATTCATCGAGGTCTGTTCCACGGTGAAGCACCAGTGCTTTACTGATGAAGCCCTGATAAGGACTCTATTTCCATTCTCCCTAAAGGATAAGGCCAAGCACTGGTATCATACCCTCGATGAAAGGGTAAATGATTAGGCCACCCTTAAGGGAGAATTCTTGAAAAAGTATTTTTCTATGAGTAAGATCAATCATTACAGAAGAGAGATTATGAGTTTTACTCAACAAGAAGGGGAGCAATTTCACGAAACTTGGGAGTGCTTTAATGACCTTCTTAGGTTATGCCCCCATCATCAGGTGCCAAGATAGCAGTTGGTCGAAAGGTTCTATAACGGATTATCTGAAAGGCACAAGAAAACCATCGATGCAACCTATGCAGGAACCTTCTTGATCAAAACTGAGGATGAAGCCTGGGCATTATTTGAAACATTAAATGACAATTCCATATATATGTCCTCTGCTTATCAAGAAAGAAAACCATCAATTTTGCAAAGGAAGATAGAGGCCCATGAAGCCAGGGCTACTCAGGATTTGGCTTATCAGATTCAATTGTTGAACAAAAACTTTGATAGGCTTTTAGCAAACCCCGGCATGAACCCGCAAGCAGCCTCTATCTTTTAGGCTTCAAGTGAATGTTCCATTTGCCAAAGCACAATGCACGCCACTGCGGAGTGCCACTAGGTAAATCAATTCCCTGAGTTGATTCAGGCCGACCTGAATGTGGCCCAAGGTTTCCGCCCACCTCCTCATAATAACCCGTATTCTAATACCTATAATCCGGGGTGGCGGAACCATCACAACTTCTCATGGAAGCAAGGTGATGCTTCCAACTCAAGGAATGCAAGACCCCTACCTCCCCAACCCATATACCAGCCATCCTTTGCAAACCCTCCTCAGAATAAACCTTCTGAGATGGATGAACTTAAAGCCATGATGAAAGCGATGCAAGAGCATCAAAATATGGTCATCCAATCTCAGAATAAGATGATTACTAATATGCAATCCCAAATTGGTCATATTACTAAGGCTGCTATGCAGCGTGATCCGGAGAAGTTGCCTAGCTCTTCTGAGGAGAACCCAAAGGGCAAGGGGGTGATATTCAGGGAGCACGCCGAAGCTGTGATCGTGCTGAGCAACGGAAAGAAAATTGACAAGCCTGATAGCACTCCTACGGTCATGTCTCAGGATTCCCCTCCTACACCCGACCTAACTTCCATCTCCACCGAGGATGAGCCACACTACTCTCCCTCACTTGAAATCACCCACCCTGAGGATGTCGTCAGTCTGCCACCCCTCTCCCACCATGATGACCTATCTACCCAGAAGCCAAGGGTGCCCTATCCAGAGCACCTATCTACTCCTGGGGAATCTTCTGTTGGCTCGTCTGGAGCCAAGGAGAGGACAGGGGAGATTAGGGACACTTTTAGGCAAGTCCATATCAACTTGCCTCTGTTGGAACCTATCAAACAGATCACATCCTATGCCAAGTTTCTAAAGGACCTGTGCACCCAGAAGCACTGATCTAGGAGACAGGTCCAAGCTAAGGTCATCCTGCCTAACCATGTTAGCTCGGTTCTCCAACATGGAACACCCCCCAAAATGAAAGACCCAAGGGCCCCGTATATTTCAGTGGTTATAGGTAACGAACACATTGACGAGGCTCTGCTCGATCTGGGTGCGGGGGTGAACATTTTATCGGTCTCTATCTACGACCTTTTGGGAGGAGGAGAGTTAAAGCCTAGTCCAGTCATCCTCCAGGTTGCAAACAGATCGCCTAAGACACTACGGGGATTACTGGAAGATGTCCTGGTGAGAGTGGAGGACTCCTTCTTCCTTGTTGACTTTCTTGTGCTAGATAGTGACCCATCTAATAAGCCCACCATGCCATCCATTATTCTAGGATGCTGCTTCCTGGCCACGGCCAATGCCTCTATCAATTGTAGATCAGGAGCACTTAAAATGGGCTTTGGGAACAAGAAGATTCGGTTAAATGTTTTTGATACTTACAAGCAATCCGGATTAGAAGATTGTTCCCAGATTGAGGTAGTTGATAAAATCATTGAAGAGACTACTCCAGCACTCCTATGTAGAGATCCCCTTCAAAAGGTCATATCTAAGGACCATCCTCCAACTATTGAAGAAACTGAAGGAGGTATACTCGAATTAGAAGAGTTGATGGGGGTACACATAGAGTCTCTGTCCCCACCCTGGACCGTGAAGGTAGATCCACTACCTGAGGCGGGGACATCTCAACTTAAACCCTCAATCCAAAAGGCTCCTAAGTTGGAGCTGAAACCCCTCCCGAGCACATTGAAGTATGCTTTCCTTGGCCCTAATGACACGCTCCCCGTTATTATCTCATCTGCATTATCTTAATCAAAGGAGGGAGCTTTGCTTGAGTGTTTACAAAGGCACAAGGAAGAAATTGCTTGGTCAATTGTTGATATTATGGGTGTTGATCCCTCCCTTTGCATGCATCATATATACACGGACGAGTATGTGAAACCCTTTTGAGACATGCAGAGAAGGCTCAACCCCAATATGCGAGAGGTTGTTAAAAAGGAGATTCTGAAATGGCTGGATGCAGGAATTATCTATCCCATTTCAGATAGTAAATGGGTCAGTCCTATTCATGTGGTGTCCAAAAAGGTAGGAATCACTGTGGAAGAGAACGACCAAGGAGAGTTGGTAACCACTAGACCCTCAAATGGTTGGAGGGTCTGCATTGATTACCGTTGTTTAAACACGGCTACCTAGAAAGACCATTTCCCCTTACCATTTATCGATCAGATTTTGGAACGACTGGCAGGGAACAAGTACTTTTGTTTCCTTGACAGGTACTCTCGGTATAATCAGATAGCCGTCTTTCCTAACGATCAAGAGTGTACCACCTTCACGAGTTCGTATGGCACATGTGCATTCCTCCGAATGCCATTCAGGTTATGTAATGCTCCTGCCACTTTCCAACGATGTATGATGGCTATCTTTTCTGATATGATCGATGAGTTTGTTGAGATTTTCATGGATGACTTCTCCATTTGTGGGTTTTCATTTGACCTATGCCTTTCGCACCTTGATAAAGTCTTAACCCGTTGCGAAGAGGCAAAGCTGGTGCTTAGCTGGGAGAAAAGCCACTTTATGGTCCAGCAAGGCATTGTGTTAGGGCATGTAGTTTTTGAGAGAGGATTAGAGGTGGACACTGCAAAAATTGATTCCATCTCTAAGCTTCCATCGCCCACTAATGTTCGTCAAGTTAGATCTTTTCTTGGACATGCTGGGTTCTATAGGCGCTTTGAAAGAGTGATCTTCATTTTCAATAACAATTTTAACATAAAATGACGTGTCGTTATAGTTCGTTGTGTGGTAGAAAACCACTTTTCAAAAATATTTAATAATTCAAAACTAACTACGAAGGGTTAGGTCATGTCCATAGGGAGGAAATAACCTATTGATTTAGTGAGTGGTGACTCATTTATTCAGGAATCTCAATGGATGCGCCTATTCTTTAGTGCAACTCGTTGCCCTCATGAATTCTCTTCCTAAGTAATTAATTAAGACTGTAGGTGTTTAAATGCAAAATAACCACAACATAATGTTATGTTAACTAGTGATCTTGGCAATGGAAATCAATGTAAAGATTAATCTTCAATAAAAGATACCTAGTTTATTGTAATTAACATCCCAATCATAACATAAATGCAATCATCTGTAATTCGAATAAATTGGAGGGACATTCATGTAAATCTAATAGAATATAATAATAAGATAAATAAGTAAATAGTGATCTTCAATGGCATTTGATGGTAAATGGTAATAAGATGAGAAATAAAGGATTCACTCTCTCTCTTCATCGCACATGGAGAGGAGGATGACAGCCGGAGCTGCTCTGCGGGAAGACACTTCTCGACGAGGGCTACATGATGATGGTGGAGGCACAGTCGGAGGTGGTCAGACGTGGCCTGTTTGGTAGTCGTAGAGTGCATTTTGATAGGAAAAGCATCGTAGCATAGTGAACAATACGATCAAATAAAAATATTTATAAAAAGATAACAAGACTTTCAGTCCCGGTCGTTCGTCTCTAGGAGGCGTTTGTTCAAATCTGAAATCGATCTTTTGTCGCTCTACTTTATTTAGAATTGCATGCCGGTTTCCAATCTTCGAATTAAAGTTTCGCCACTTCTATTGTGAATTCTGATTACATGCGCGTGTGTTAGATAGATAACGAATTGAAAGTATGAGTTTCAGTGCACACAATTCTAGTGATGTGGTGGCTGTTTATAGAAAATGCATTTATAGTTAAATCTTCTATATTTTCCAAAATCGACATGCTTGTTGCAATATATATATAAATGAAAAACAGGCAACTTGAATCACACGAAATAGATGGCAACCAATAAGCTCATGGTGATTTCCAACACAGAGATATGTATAAAAAAATATATCTTTTATTCATTCATTCAGAAGGATGTTTGCAACATGGAATTTAGAGGAAAGCTTGTAAAGGAAAGCTTGAAAAACGTAAAACTAGCTAACAGAATATGATCGCATACAAGAATCTATGGGGGGATTTTGCATGCATCATTGGGGGAGAATAAGAGCTACACTACTAAGCAGTAAATGAAAGCAGTAAAACTATGAAGAGCTAAGTTACTAATCTAGTAGAAAGGAAGGGCATTCGGAGGTGGGCTCCGATGGCCTTTGAATGGTTGAGAGGAGGAGGGGCGGCCAATGGTGCTTAAGCTGGCCCTTGGAGAGAGGTTGGGGAGATGATCCAGCATCCTGGCGTGGAGATGATGGCTTCCATGGTGGTGCTCCTTGTGGAGGTGGAGTGGAGGTGGAATGTAGCTAACCTAGATGGATGAGTGCCAAGAATGGGATGGGCGTAAATGGCCACCCCTTAGGTCTTTTTATAGACCTAAGGGAGTCTTTCTAGAGAAGTGTGTAACTCTCTAGAGAGAGCCCCACAAGTGGCCAGCCATGGAGAGAGAGGGTAGTTCTTAGATCCATAAAAAGTGGATTTAAGAATTGGAGGACTCTTGGTTGCTAAATTTGGCAACCAAGAGTGGTGCCACTTTGAAGAGAGTTCTAGAGAACTCTAGATGGGTGTGTGTGCATGAATGTGTGTGTGTGTGTGAGTGTGTGGCCGTGCCCTAGGTGGCTAAGTGGTCTAGGTTAGGTCCTAAGGGGTTTAGGTAGGTGTAGGCCTTAAATTAGGGTTGCAAACAGTAATTGCTAAGGGGGAATTGCAATTAAACTTAACCCAAGTTTAATTGAATGAGTGTGAACCTAATTGAAAGTGAAATAACTCAATTAGGTTGGGCTTAGGTTAATTGGACTCTCACTAAGTCCAATTGGACTTGTGTGGGTTGAGATCTGAGCTTAATTGGACCTTATGAGTCCAATTGACTTAGGTAATGGTAATTGACTATGATCTAAGTCAATTAGGTTTAGTGAGGATCTAATTAGGTCCTTGGGGAGGTCTAAAGGTGGTGTACTAGGGTTGGGGTACCTTAATTTAGGTTCCAATGGGGTTGGAATTGGGTTTAGAGAGCTCGAGATCCAAGATCAATGCTTGAATCTCAAAATAGGAATTGGAGAACAGTTCTAGACATCCAAAAATGGAATCAAACGTCTTGTACTAAAAAATCAGAAGTCCAGACTTGTTGTCTGGACGTCCAATCAGAGTTAGGAAGAATTCAAGGTTCTATCTTGGGTATTCTGCAGAAATTGGATGTCTGACCAAGTGTCTGGACGTCCAATAACACTGCGGAAGTGGGTTTAAGGTGTGCGGGAGTTGGCTAAGGGTTCTGGACATCCTATAATTCATCTAGACATCCAGATAAAGGTTGGAATTAGGGTTTCAAGGTTTCCTAGGGTGCGGTGACCTAATCTAAGGGTGGCTAAGGCTAGGGGATGTCTCTAGGCTATCCTAGGGCTAGGATGGACCTAAGCTCTTCACATTTTACTGCTTTATTCCTACTTAATAGAGTAGCATGCCTTAATTCCCTTACATTATTATCTACTACATCTAATCTAGGTCTTCTGCTCCAGCTCTGCTGCAACACCCATTATTCCTGATCCAGTTCAGATCCAGCTTCAGATCCAATCTCCAGATCTAGCTCCAGATCCAGCTTATTACCTGTAATTGACATAATACACTTAATCAGCACATTATAACATTATTTTATGCATAGCTAAAGGAAAGCAGTAAAGATGCAGATAATACTTATGCATGCATGAATTACCCTAACTTATGCTAAGTCCTAACCTAATTTAGGTCAATTAAGACCTATGATTGCTGCGCAATCATGGCCGGACTGCAGAGGAGAACGCCGGCGACGGTGAAGCCCACGCAAGCTGTTGTGGCTATGTGTGCGGGCCGTGTGTGGCTTTGGTGCTTGGCAGTGCTCAGTGATGCTCGGCGTCGAGCTTTGGCGGCTGGCAGAGGCTCAGTGGAGTGGCTGCACGGAGGGGGGGTGAAGGCTTTGGGTTCTTTCTGAGGTTGCAGGTGAGTTGAAGAAGAAGGAGAAGACAAAGGGAGAAGAGGTGAGGCGCGTGCGAGCCTGTGGCACGCTGCGTGCTTTCATGGAGGGCGCGCGGTGCATGCGAGGCTGTGGCGTGCTACCGTGGGCAAGGGTGCACATGCAAGGGCTGCGCGGCTGTGGCAGCTGCGTGCAGTGATGTGAGGAGTGAAAGCGCAGCCTGCGCACGAACAGTGTGTGGATGGCGGGTGGGAGGTGCACTGGTCACGTGGCTGTAGGCTGTGCGTTGAGGAGGGGTGGCTGCACACGATGATGGTGGCTATGGGTTCCTCCTCTCCTCTATCGGTGGAGAAGAAGAGGAAGAAGAGAATGAAGAAGACGAAGAAGAGGGCATGGTGGTGGGCACGCTGTCACCGTGCGTGCCCATGGTTCTGGAGAACGGCGAGTGCAGTGGAGAAAGCTTTTGGTCACGGTGTTCGCTTGGTTCACAGGGAACGTCGATTCCATGGTGGTGGAGGAAGGAGGAGATCCTCCACAGCGCCAAAGGAAGATAGATCCTCCACTTGAAGAAGATGCCTTTACCTTTTAAATTCTTCCTGAATCCGTTTCTCCTCCTCTCACCTTTTCATGGTTGACGTTAACTCTAAAAATAGAGTGATCATTTGGTTGGCCTTGCGTGAAGGTTGAGATGGAGTGGGCCAGATGGAGGAGGTTGGGTTGTGCGAGGCCTGCTTGCTTGGATTGGTAGTTGGTGGGTGGCGATGCGTTGAAGGGGCATGCACATATTTACTCCTCATGTCCTGCCTGTCATTATAAAACCATGTTATTAATGGTAACTTTAACACATACAAATATATGCAGGATAAGAAAAAATATCATTTAAATCATGAATAGTTAAAGATTAGGAATATGTAATTAACAATTACTTAAGCTAATTAGCACTCCACTAAAGTGGACTGATCAAATACCCCCATGCCTAAGTTTTGCTAGTCCCGAGCAAAAATGAAAAATAATAGAAGTAATCAGAAGATTTCTTCTTTCCTTATTCCAAAAATTTAGAGATCCTGACAAATGTGAAGTGATAATAGCCTAGGTAACGGATCCAAGTGAAAAGCCAACTTATATTTACAGTTTGTACTTAACCCTTGGTAAACAATTTATTATGATAGGCACCTTCTTTCCTCGGGGATAAAGTAGAAAATAATCTGTAGTTTGACCTTGGCTTTTTGGCTTAGGTAGGAGATACTGAGTTAAATGGATTCGTATTTGGTGGCACATACTCATCTGATGCTACATGTAATCTAGTACTGTACACTCTAGATCTCTAGACTATCAAACAAGTTAACTCAGAGAAAGGCTAAACACTGTGTTCTCTTTGCATTCCCTTGTGCTCACTCCCTCTTTCTTTTCTTTTCCTCTTTCTTCCTTCTTTCTTTTCAAAGATCACATATCTTACCAGATTTTTGTAAATGTACTTATTATTTACTGGCCTCACATGGCATTCACACGTCAATAAAAATTCTAATAACCCTACAACTAAGTTGGAAGTCTCAACCAGTATTCGGGTGATCAGAAATATTGAAAAGTAGGTATGGGTCATATTTGGTGGATCGCAATGAGTGTTTTTGTTGTTGCCTCAAAAACATTGACACAAAAAATGACATGAAGATAAAACTCCAAACTTGGACTCTTTTTTCTTTCCTTTCTTTTTTTATATATTTTTCTAAATATAAATATTTCTCTCTTTCCCTTTTTTTTATATAAATCAACATAAAATGATGCAGACTTTTATTCATGAGGCATTATTAGGGATGATGGTGGTCAAGAGGATATTGTGTGGCTTATTTGGTGGAAGTGCTTACTCTCGGCACCGGGAAGGAATGGATAGGACAATCGTATTTCTGGCCTTTGACATTACTACCCTCCTTCAACCGAGGACTCTATGAAGGACGATCGTAACCATCCACCATAGTCATAGTTTTATTAGGACTCAAATCTCTATGTATCTACCGTATTTAGTGACTCTTGGGAATTCACACGATATACGCATGCAGGAGAGCAAAAACTATGCCTAACTCGGAGGTATCATCATTTAATTATCTAGAACTTAAGAGTCCTTGTACTAGACTTAACGCACCAGTAGACTCTCTACTTCCTTCTCACAAATAATAGGTGGATCTAATAGAAGATAGTATGCCTGACTCCCTATTAATTTTCTAAAGGTTCAGTAGACTAAAAATGCATATTAGTTTTCTTTAAAGATCCATTACCAAGTCTACGTGCAAGTGAAGTAAATGTACTGGATTCTAAACTTAAGAAACAATTTAAGAAGAAAATCTTTAATGACACTTCCTTTATAACAATCTTCTGATAGGGGCTAACTAGTTCAGCTCAACAGATTTTTTTTTTTTTTGAATACTAATGCACCTAACCTAAATGCATAAATACTACCTAAAATGCAAAATGCACCCCCCATGCCTAAATCCTACAATGTCCTCATTGTAAAATTAAAACAAGGGAGAAATGAAGGAAATCACTTGATGAGGCATTATTCTGGATGTTGGGTTGCCTCCCAACCAATGCTGCATTTTCTGGTAGTAGCCAGACTTATAAGGAACCTGTAAGTATGGATCCAAACAGAGAAAGCTAGGCCCTAAAAATATGCGTAATAGTGCGGGCCAAGAAAATAGGTAGCCACAGATGTTGGCAAGCTGATGATGCAACGTTATCCCAAATGCTCGCTAGAAGACATGAAAGCAAATAACCTCGTAAGCTACCTGGGGAGGTCTAGGAATAACAAAAAGAATATGAAAAGGGACCTCCCAAAATGGAATAAGTGGAGGATAACAAGGATCCTCCAAAGTAGGAAGGGTTTGAAAAGATATAAACATTATTATTTCAAACCCTTGAATGACGAGACCAAAAGTATAAGCATTAATCCACACTCGCCATTCTACCCGAGGATGTACTAGCCTGATATGCTCCCCAAAAAGAATGTATATGAGTAGAGATCTGAGCCAAGGATCGATTAGGGAGTGTAAGGGTTGTTTGTGGTGTTGAAAGGTAATGATTAAGTCCAATGAGGGCTTACTTTGTGTTAAGTCCAACAATTCAGATTTTGTATTATTCTCCCTCACAGTTGTAGAAAAATTCATGTCACCCTGCCTATCATTAATGATCAGAGTCATATTTTCACCTTCTAGTATATGTGAATCAATGGTGGAATCCAAATTAGATTCCTTTGATGGCAAGGTTAAAGCAATAGAATCATTTTCATTAATTTCATCCCCGAATTATTTTGGTTCACTCAAGTTTTTGTAGAGGTGTATATGTGATTCATTAGTAAAGAGAGGAGTTGGATCAGTATCCTCAATTATTTCTATAGGACGATCAGTCTTGATGTTTTGGAGTAACCCTATTTCACTTAATTCTTTGTTCTTCTTAGGGCATAAATCCTCAATTGATGTGTATTATCCCCGAGAGTCTCCCTTAGGGCTCTCACTATTGTGTTTGTCCTCTTCCAATATCAACTCCTAGTTTTGCGGAGGATGACTCTCAAAATCAAAAGAAGGGAGGAATCTAGATTTCACCAGATTAGTTATATCCTCAGGGGGTAAGTCCTCAAATAACACATAATCCCCTTGTGATTCACTCCAGATTCTAAGGCCGGGTTCCTCCATCAGGTTATCATCCTCCTCTAAAATAAACTCTTTGTACCCCTGAGACCAAAATTGATCCAATTTATCCTCCATTCCCTTAGGGCCACCTTTATTGGGTGCATTTAAATCCTCAGAATGATAAATGGTAGGCGTTGATTCCCTAAGTGGAGGGTCAGGATTAGGCTCACTAAGGGTAGAATGGGGTTCCATTAGATAATTAATAGGGGAAGTGATAGGAACAATACGACCTTGACTCAAGTTATCAGGGGTAAGGAAAATACTGTCATTAGGGTCAAGGTCCTCAAGAGGTACCATCTTCCCTTTCTTTTGACTCCAATATAGCTCGGGTGGATAATCACTAGGATCGTTCTCCTCTAGTGGCCGTGTCTCATGGGGAGAGTCTAAGTGATAGCTACTCAAAATAGGATCCCTATTGTCATTGGTTTCCTCAGAATTATTTTGATGATCACGGTTATACGGGTACAGAATCATTAATAAAGAGCATAGCTAAGCTGTCTAATTTCTTTGTTCAATTGTTGACTATTCCTCAACATCTCTCCCATAGACTCCATCATTTCCTTTTGTTGTTTTCCCATTTCTATCATAAAATAGGAGAGGCTACTACTATTAGATTGGGGAGGATAGTTAATCTCAGGCTCTGGTTGCCTAGGGGTATTGGTCCAACCTCGATACGAAAAATCATGAAGGGTGGGAGGGTTGGGTGTTTGCATAGTAGTAGGGATTCCAGGGTTGGAAAATCCCGCTCCTAGGCTCTACTCAAAAGTAGGAGCTATCGGGCCAATACTCCCAGGATAGGAATATGAATGATCCCATGAATTGTCATTGTACCCATCAAAGGATGGATACGCTCGGGGCATGGGATCCTGGTTAAAAGAATGGAAGTATTGACTCTGATAATCTAAATGATAGGAGTAAGGGTGATCCATTTCTTTAAGCCAAACAGGTTTAACTCTCTTAGGATTTAGAAGAAATCAGAACGCAAGCAGAAACTTCCTAGAGAGTTTTATCGCTATCAAAACAAATGCAAATACATTGGGATCTATTTTTAGTAGATTCTAGGTCTTCGAATTAAATGTTCAGTTGGTGGCCAAGCATGTTTTGCAAGAATTATGTTTCCTAGGTTGACCTTTGTTGGTGCCTACAACCTACTCTCAAGGGATGGAAATCTCGAATCGAGCCCACACACGTGGAATCGAAGTAACTTGGTGGATAGGCTTGTTGATTTCCGACTAACTTCCCTTGTGGTGCAAAAGAGGAGAGGTAGAAATTTATCTAGTGACCTTATGTGTGATGTGCACAATGTCTCAGGTGTGCAACATTTTGAGTTTTGAAATTTCGCAAACAAGATCCTTTTGCACACAATTTTAAGTCACAGATTTTAAGGTCCAACCTCTTAGCAGTCCCAATTTTTAAAGTGACCACTAAATTAATTCTATTCAAACACTTTAGTGGTCTTGAATTTAAGTCCAATGCAGATGCATGACGGGTATTTGATGCTAAAGGGAAGACGTACCTTACTCCGACTTTCTTCAATGCAGGGATGTATGTGATGCAGTAAAGATAAACTAGATGCTGCTCATTTAATCCTAGATGGTCGCCCTATTGATATGTAGCTTCTAAAAGGAAGTTTGATTTTTTTTTTTTAATAATATTAAGCAAACAAACCTAATCTAACTAACCTATATGCATTTCAAACAATTTGAATAATCCTATAATCTAAATAAAATGGGAACACGCTCCCAAAAATACGCTCCCACATACAAGAGCGATAAGCAATAAAATCACTGGGAACACGTTCCCCAAAATATCCAACACGGGTCCATAAGGCAAAAATTAAATGTCTAAGGTCTATCTAAACTAATCTAAATCTAAAAGAAGCAAATAAATGTCTCTGGTCGCCGATCCTCCATCCACGCACGTGGGATCAAGGCCCATGTGCTCCTGTTGTTTCCCTCTAGGTGGCGTCAAGGTCCACCAAGAATATCGCCTCTGTCATGCGTGCCCGTTGCATTTGTTTCCTCCAAACAGATGTACTCTCGCACAGGAAAAAGAAATACATCAATGATTCGGAGAAGCTTTAGAAATAGCATAAAAATGATAGAAAATCCCTGAAAAATTTAATAGGCGTATTTCCTCTCTAGCAACGACGCCATTTGAAAGAGCGATCTTCGTTTTTAATAACAATTTAACATAAAATGACTTGTCGTTATAGTTCATTGCGTGGTAGAAAATCTCTTTTCAAAAATATTTAATAATTCAAAACTAACCACGAAGGGTTAGGTCGTGTCCACAAGGAGGAAATAACCTATTGAATTAGTGAGTGGTGACTCATTTATTTAGGAATCTCAATGGATGCACCTATTCTTTAGTGCAACTCGTTGCCCTCATGAATTCTCTTCCTAAGCAATTAATTAAGACTATAGGTGTTTAAATGCAAAATCACCACAACATAATGTTCTGTTAACTAGTGATCTTGGCAATGGAAATCAATGTAAAGATTACTCTTCAATAAAAGATACCTAGTTTATTGTAATTAATATCCCAATCATGACATAAATGCAATAATTCGAATAAATTGGAGGGACATTCATGTAAATATAACAAAATATAATAATAATATAAATAAGTAAATAGTGACCTTCAATGGCATTTGATGGTAAATAGTAATAGGATGATAAACAGAGGATTCACTCTCTCTCTCTTCGTCGCGCACGGAGAGGAGGACGACAACCTGAGCTGCTCTGGGGGAAGATACTCTCGATGAAGGCTACGTGATGATGGTGGAGGCACAGTTGGAGGTGGCCAAACGTGGTCGGATGGTGGAGGACAACGTCGGCGACGAGGAAGCCCACGATAGCTGTTGTGGCTGCGTGCACGGGCCGCGTGTGGCTTTGGTGCTTGGCGATGCTCGGCGTCGAGCTTTGGCAGTTGCGGAGGCGCAGCGAAGTGGCTACATGGAGGGGGGGTGAAGGCTTTGGGTTCTTTATGAGGTTGCAGGCGAGTTGAAGGAGAAGATCGAGGGCGAAGAGGTGTGGTGCACGCGAGGCTGTGGCACGCTACGTGCTTTCATGGAGGGCACGCGGCACATGTGAGGTTGTGGTGCGTTGCCGTGGGCGAGGGTGTGCGTGCAAGGGCTGCACAGCTGTGGTCGCTGTGTGCCATGATGTGAGGAGCGAAAGCGCATCCTGCACACGGGCAGCGCGTGGATGGCGAATGGGAGGTGTGCTGGTCACGCGGCTGTAGGCTGTGCGTTGAGGAGGGGTGGCTACACGCGATGATGGTGGCTATGGGTTCCTCCACTCCTCTGTCAGTGGAGAAGAAGAGGAAGAAGAGAATGAAGAAGATGGAGAAGAGGGCGTGGTGGTGGGCACACTGTCACCGTGCACACCCATGGTTCTGGAGAACGGCGAGTGCTGTGGAGCAAGCTTTTGGCCACGGTGTTCGCTTGGTTCACAGGGTACATCGGTTCCACGGTGGTGGAGGAAGGAGGAGATCCTCCACAGCGCCAAAGGAAGATAGATCCTCCACTTGGAGAAGATGCCTTTGCCTTTTAAATTCTTCCTGAATCCATTTCTCCTCATCTCCCCTTTTCACGGCTGCCGTTAACTCTAAAAATAGAGTGAACATTCGGTTGGCCTTGCGTGAAGGTTGAGATGGAGCGGTTCAGATGGAGGAGGTTGGGTTGCACGAGGCCTGCCTGCTTGGATTGGTAGTTGGTGGGTGGCGGTGCTTTGAGGGGGCATGCACGTATTTACTCCCCATGTCCTGCCTGTCATCATAAAAACATGTTATTAATGGTAACTTTAACACATACAAATATATGCAGGATAAGATAAAATATCATTTAAATCATGAATAGTTAAAGATTAGGAATATGTAATTAATAATTACTTAGGCTAATTAGCACTCCACTAAAGTGGACTGATCACGCTTCATTAGAGATTTCAGTAAAATCTCTAAGCCACTCTGCGACCTATTAGCGAAGGATGTCTCCTTCGATTTTGATGATAGATGTGGAGAGGCTTTCCAAGTCTTGAAGAAAGCCCTTATTACCGCATCGATTCTCCAAGCACCAGATTGGACCCTCCCGTTTGAGCTAATGTGCGATGCTTCTGATTTTGCAGTGGGAGTGGTCTTAGGTCAAAGGGTTGATGGCAAACCTCACATGCTGCATTATGCCAGCAAGACCCTTACGGATCCTCAGCAAAACTACACAGTCACTGAAAAGGGGCTTCTTGCTGTAGTGTTTGCTTTAGAAAAGTTTCGATCTTATCTTTTAGGATCCAAGGTTGTGGTGTTTACTGATCATTCTGCTTTAAAGCATCTTCTTGCTAAAAAGGACACCAAACTTCGCCTAATTCGTTGGATTCTGCTACTCCAGGAGTTTGACCTGGAAATTAAATATAAGAGAGTTGAGAATGTGGTAGCAGATCATCTATCTAGGATCCCTATTGAGGCATCAAACCCTACTGGCAGTATCCAAAAGACTTTTCCTGATGAGTCTCTAATGGCAATGGAGGCCAAAACTCCTTGGTTCGCTGACATAGTGAACTATCTGGTCACGAGCATCACCCTCAGTACTTGGGACAAGCAGAAGCGAAACAGGTTTCTTGCTGACGCTAAATTTTATCACTGGGAGGAACCCGAGCTTTTTAGAATAGGCCCTGACCATGTGCTTCCGTGATGGCCTAACAGTGATCTGGAGGTCAGTCTCTCCCTTTGATGGAGCCTTGCCGGAGAGGCCACCTCAGAGATTGGGATCCAAGTCAGGGAGACTTGAGATCAAGGGTTTACCGCTACGCCTGAGGTCTAGGGAGGTTGTGGCGACCATGATATCTGGATTTTCCTTGATGGCAGAAGATGCGGAAGTAGGACTGATGGAGGGCGATGGACGGACGCTGAATGTGATGGTTGATGTTCTCAAAGCAGGTTCGGTCCCTAACAAACTGATTTTGAGATGTGAGGGCAGTTCTTGGCTGCTGCTGTGGAGCTTCACGGTGGGTGACACTGTTACGAAGAAGATGCAGGATAAGCCGTTTGATTCTGATGCTACTGAAGAGGTGAATGGGCAGGTCTTGCGTAGGCTGTCTCCTGAAGAGTCCCCTTCTATCAAAAAGCGCAAGGACCATCATTTGGGGGAAAGGGGGAGACGATGGGTGAGGAGGAGAAGGAGGAATCAATAAGGATGGAAACAACAAGGCCTAAGGTTGAAGATGCGGGGAGTGTACTGCTAGACGCTGCTGACAGTGAGGTGCAGGTGTTGTAAGAGGTCTCTCCTAGCTCCTTGAAGGTTCAGCAGAGTTTGCAAGAGGTGGAGGGTCTAAAATTTGGTGCTGGATCTTACACCAAATTTGGTAAGGTCTGGTCACCATATAGCCTCAGGCAGAGGAAATCAAAGGCCGATCTGCTTTTGGATGAAAACAAGGTTGCAGAGATTATGCAGGTATGCAAATGTTAGAATCAAAGGGGGGAGGGATCTCGTGAAGGTAGATGAGAATCCTCACTTGGAATGTGCATAGGCTACGTAACAAAAGCCGGAGGGCTTCTTTGATGAGATACTTGAGAGAATGGGGGATCGAGTGTGCGATCATTCAAGAGACTCACATTGAGAATGAGTTTGATAGAATATGGAGTGACTTGATGGCTGCAGGGGCGAATGAATGTGTGATGATTAGTGAACATGGTAGGTCGGGGGGGCATTGTTATTTGGTGGAGAAAGGCTTGGGCACACATTTTGGAAGTACACAAGGCTAGACATTTGTTGACTTGCAAGTTCCAGACTAACCAGGGGCAGGATACTATCTGGGTTACTGGTGTGTATGGTCCTTGTGCTGCATCTGCAAGGCAGGAACTATGGGAGGATTGAGTTGCTGTGGCTGAATTGGTGCAAGGGGAAGCTTGGCTGATAGGAGGAGACTTCAATTGTGTGCTGACAAGGATAGACAGGCCACATGGTGCCACAGATAGTTCAGCTATTGGTTTTCAGTTGGTGGTTCAATCCCTTGAACTGAATGAATATCCATCATCAGGTGTTGAGTTTACTTGGCACAATGGTAACGGTCTTCTATCTAAAATTGATAGATTTTTTGGAAATGTGACTATTCTTGATAGATTCCAATTGTCGAGTGTTGCTAGCTTGGACCGACCTTTCTCTGACCATACTCCTTTGGTTTGGGATAGTGGGGAAGAGATCCAAGTAGGCTCATACTTCAAACTTAGGAAGTCCTGGCTGAGTGAACCTGGATTCCATCAGATGATCAGCTCATGGTGGCAAGCTAAATAGGTGGAAGGCTCAGCTACTATCAGGTTGGCATCCAAGCTGGCAGCCCTGCGCACAATTCTGAAAGAGTATGGTACTACTGTGAGCACATTAAGGCAACAAAGGCAGGTAGAGGCTTTGAATAACATCCAGGAGTTGGACTCTAAGGAAGCAGCAGGTCCTCTGTCTGATGAGGAGCTGGCAGATAGAAAAATGTGGCAGGAGGTGGTAATGGAGGAAGATTTCAAACAGGAGGTTGATTGGAGGGATAGATCAAGACAATTGTGGCTCAAGGAGAGAGATGCCAACACGGAATTCTTTCATCTTGCGGCTAGCTCTAGGAGGCGTGTAAATTATATCTCTTCCATTATCAAAGATGGACGTAGACTTTCCTCTACTCATGAAATAAGGTCTGAAGCTACAAGGTATTACAGGGGAGCCTCTCGGGCAACAAAGAGAGGGGAATGGAGGATGGCTTGGAATGATGCACCAAGAGTTACAAGGGATCAAGCCTTTCAATTGACAGTAACCATCTATGAGCAGGAAACATTGATGCTATTAAAGAACTTAATATGGAAGGCTCCCCAAGACCTGATGGGATACAAGTGTTCTTCTATAAAGAAATGTGGAGCATGATTGGCAAGGAGGTGATGGAAGTCATAAGAGAATTTGATAAGGGCAATGCAAGTTTCGATAACATCAATAAATCATATCTTTTCTTATTGCCAAAGACTGTGGGAGCTGAGAAGTTTTCAGACTTCAAGCCAATCCAATTATCAAATTTCATCTACCTTGTGGTGAGTAAGATATTAACAAACCGACTGAGAACTGTTCTACAGAGCTTAATACACCCAGTGCAGTTTGCCTTTTTACCCAATAGATCCCTCCAAGAATCCTTCATTTTGGCCCAAGAAATGGTGAGTGGATGGCATAGAAGGAAATGCAAGGCATTTATGTGGAAAGTTGACTTCCAAAAGGCATATGATTCAATTTCATGGTCATACATCTGGGAGGTATTCAAAAGGAGAGGCTTCCCCCCTTTATGGATCCAGTGGATGAAGAGATGTATCACAACTACCTCCTTCTCCCCGTTGATCAATGGGAAACCATGTGGTTCTTGGATTCAACCTCAACGTGGGGTTAGACAAGGATGTCCTCTAGCCCCCTTGATCTTTAACCTTGTAGTGGATGGGCTCGCAAGATATGCATGTAGAATGACAGAGGTGGGGGTCATCAGAGGGTATTCAATGTCCAACAGGAGATCCTTGGCTCCAATTTTGCAATATGCAGACAACACAGTTTTTTTTGTGAAAGGGACCAATGCTGTTGCCCATGCTTTAGGGCATATGGTGAAAATTTTTGGAGATATATCAAGTCTAAAATTGAATAGAGATAAGTCTACTTTGATATGCTTTGGCATGAATGAGCAGGAACAGAAGGATCTTGAGACTACATTGGGTTCACCTCGGTCTAAGCTGCCAATGAAATATCTGGGAATGCCATTGAGAGCTGCAAAACTGAAGAAGAATGATTGGAATATTCTGTTTGACAAAGTTTCTGTCAAACTAAAAGGGTGGAGTAGTAAATTTCTATCTAAGGGTGGGAGATTAATTCTTATAAACTCAGTCATAACTTCCATTCCGATTTTCTATTTCAGCATCTTTAAGGCCCACAAATCTATTTGGAAATGGTTGGATGTAATGCGAAAGAAATTTTTTTGGAAAGGGGCTGGTCATGAGGGAAGTTTCATGCAGCCTGTGAAATGGGAAAAGATATGCCGACCAAAGGAAATAGGTGGTTTGGGGATTAAGGCACTTAAGGAATTCAATGAAGCTCTTTTGATCAAATGGGCCATCAAGATCTTTGAGGGCAAGGATGAAAACTGGACAAACTTGATCGGAGACTGTTATGGTGGCTCGAATAGTGCACTACAGAGGCTACATCCAGCTAAACCATCTCATTTTTGGAGATCAATTATCCTTGTAATAAAAAACAACTGGCATCTGATGCTGGCTAGGCTTGGAGATGGCTATGACTTTGGCCTATGGAATGAGCAGTGGTCAGAATTGGGGATGCTAAGAGATGCCTATCCAAGGGCACATGCTGCAGCTGCAGACAAAGATGCTACTGTCAACAGCTTGTGGTCTGTTGCAGGGAGCTGCTGTAGGCTGGAAGGATCTGATTTTAGTAGAACAGGTACAAGGCAATGGGAGGACAGGTAGAATTTGTTGTCTGCCCTGCAGCAGATACATCCTAGACAGGATGCGACTGACACTTATGGCTGGAATGGGATCCTTTCAGTGCAGCAGGCCTATGAAAGGATCATCAGATCAAACACAAATGTGGAAAATGATCCAATTGATAATAAGATTTGGCTATTGAAGATTCCTTTGAAAGTTCAATTCTTCTTGTGGCTTTGCAGGTGGGAAGGCTTGATCACAAGTGATCTTAGACATAGAAGAATGGGGACAATGCTGAATGCTTGTCATCTCTGTGGATTATACACTGAAGTTCGTCTCATATTTTTTCTTCATGCTTGGTCACAAACAAGCTCTGGAGGAAAATTTGCCAGGAACCTCTACCTACCTGGGATTCCCTTTGGCAGAGGTTTGATACACTTGGACGGCTGTACAGGTGTATGGCCACCACCTTGTGGTGTGTGTGGAGGGCAAGAAATGAAAAGCTTTTTCAGGAGAGAGCAGTTCGATGTGAGAAAATTGTAAATGAGTGCTGGTCCCTCATACATAGTTGGGGATCTATTTTGTAATATTTATTTAATTTCAAATATATTGCTTTCCGGATTACTATCGTTTCACAATATCTTTCCTCACTGTTTCAAAAAAAAGAGTAGGTCCTGACTAGTTATTCCATCGTTGCGTCCCTGACGAAGAACAAAAAAGTGTTCTGAGTTTTTGCCATGACCTCCACTGTGGAGGACATTTTAGTGGAAAAAAGATTGCCCATAAGGTTCTTCAGTCTAGCTTTTGGTGGCTCACACTATTCTGAGATGCACATACATATGTGGGCACATGTCTACGCTGCCAGCAAATGGGAACCATCGGAAAAAGGGATGAGATGCCTCAGCAACCTATTCTCCCAGTTGAGATCTTTGATATTTGGGGCATCGGCTTCATGGGTCCCTTTCCTATGTCCTTCGGATATGAGTACATCCTTGTGGCTGTGGACTATGTATCGAAATGGATAGAAGCCATAGCCATGCGAACCAATGACTATTCCGTGGTCTTGGATTTTGTTAAGGCTAATATCATTTCTTGGTACGGGTGCCCAAGGACGATCATAAGTAATGGAGGACCTCACTTCAAGAACGTACACTTCACAAGGCTACTCCAAAATTTGGGAGTCAACCACATGATAGCCACACCTTACCATCCCCAAACGAGTGGATAAGTTGAAGTGTCTAATAGGGAGATTAAATGAATCTTAGAAAAAACTATCAGGCCCGACCATAAGGATTGGTCTAAAAAACTAAATGATGCTCTTTGGGCCTACAGAATAGCGTATAAGACTCCCTTGGGCATGTTTCCTTTCCATCTTGTCTACGGAAAGGCGTGCCATCTTCCCATTGAAATCCAACACTAAGTCTATTAGGCTTTTAAAAATGTTAACTTAAATCTGGATAAAGCGGGAAAGGCATGTATGCTAGAATTAAGTGAGCTTGAGGAGCTTTGTAGTGAAGCCTATGAAACTTCTCAAGCTTACAAGCAATGTACAAAGGTCTTCCATGATAAACACATCATTAGAAAGACCTTTGAGCCCAACTAGTGGGTCTGGCTTTTCAATTCCAGACTTAAATTATTTCCAAGAAAGCTCAAGTTCCGTTGGGATGGGCCATACGTTGTTATCAATGCCTTCCCTCATTGAGCTGTTGAGATTTGGAACCCTACTTCTACCGTGAGCTTTAAGGTAAATGGCCAATGACTTAAACCTTATGTTACTCTTTCAAGTGGCTAAGTTTTGGATGCACTTCGGCTTGAGGAGCCTTGGCTCCTCCCACTCTCCTCCTAAGGTGATATTCTTCTTTGTCTTTATTTTTTTTCAATGACATTGTCAGTCTTAGGCATAGGGGGGGTATAACCTGAGGATGTTTATAGCATTTATAAATATTTGCATGCAATTTGGATAGTGCATTAGCCAAAAAAAAAATCTCTTGAGCTGAATTGGTTAGTCTCTAGTAGAAAATTTTATCAAGGAAGTTTCATTAAAGATTTTCTTCTTAAATTTAGAATCTAGTACAGTTACTTCACTTGCACGTAGATTGGGTAATGGATCTTTGTAGAAAATCAATAAGCATTTTTAAGTCTACTAAACACTTGGATAGTTAATAGGGAGGCAGGCATACTATCTTCTATTAGATCCACCTAATATTTGTGGGAGGAAAGTAGAGAGACTACTGGTGCCCTAAGTCTAGTGCAAGGACTCTTAAGTTCTAGATAAGTAGATGATGATACCTCAGAGTCAAGCATAGTTTTCGCTCCCTGTTCCTGTGTGCATACATTGTGTGAATTCCTGAGAGTCACCAAATAAGGCAGATACATAGAGATTGAGTCCTAATAAAACTATGACTATGGTGGATGGTTATGACCATTTCTCATAGAGTCCTCGGCTGAAGGAAGGTAATAGTGTCAAAGGTCAGAAATACGCTTGTCCTATCCATTCCTTCCCGATGTCGAGAGTAGGCACTTCCACCAAATAAGCCACACAATATCCTGTTGACAATCATTATTCCTAATAATACCTCATAAATAAAAGTCTACGTCGTGTTATGTTGATTTATGAAAAAAAAAAGAAAAAAAAGAAAAAAAAGAAAAAAAAGAAGAAAAAGAGAAATAATTATATTAAAAGAGAGAGAGAAAAAAGGGGAGAAAAAGAAAAGAAAATAGTTCAAGTTTATAGTTTTATCTTTGTATCATTTTTTTCATTATATGTTGATGTTTTTGAGGCAACAACAAAAACACCCATTGTGATCCACCAAATATGACCCATACCTACTTTTTAGTGTTTTTGATCACACAAATACTGGCTAAGGACCTCTAACTTAGTTGTAGGCTTATTAGGACTTTAATTGAAGTGTGAATGCCATGTGAGGCCACCAAATATTGAGTACATTTACAAAATCTGGTAAGATATGTGATCTTAGAAAAGAAAAGAAAAAGAAGAGAGAGAGAGTGAGTTAGCGTAAAGGAATGCAAAGAGAGCATAATTTTTAGCCTATCTCTGGTTGACTTGTTTAATAATCTAAAGATCTAGAGTCTGCAGAACTAGACTACATGTAGCACCAAATGAGTGTGAGCAACCAGATATTAATCCATTCAACTCAGTATCTCCTACCCAAGCCAAAAAGTTGGGGTCAAATTACAGATTATTTTCTACTTTATCCCCGAGGGAAGTAGTTGCCTATCCAGTTAGAATTTTATCAAGGGTAAAGCACGAGCTTTAGATGTAAGTTGGTCTTTCACTTGGATCCATTTACCTAGCTACTATCACTTCACAATTTTGGAATAAGGAAAGAAGAAATCTTTTGGTCACTTCCATTATTTTTCACTTTTGCTCGAGACTAGCAAAACTTAGGCATAAGGGTATTTGATGAGTCCAATTTATTGGACACTTAATTAGCTTAAGTACATTTAAATCATGCATCATTAGATTGCAAAAGGAATCAAGTAATAGTTTATCTTAATTAGAAGATATGTTGTTAAAAACTTCATACATATATGTTTATGTAGGGTCATATATGCAAATATCCAGAATTCAACCATCATCTCCATCGCCAGCAGTGTGCTGGCTCTCGCTGGCTTCCTTCTCGTCAGCCTCAATGGATCGGTCACCCAAATTAGTAGAATCTCACGCAATGACTTGGCACTGCTTCATCGCTAATATTGTTGGAGACGATCTCGGGGAGGAAACAAATAGACGTTCTCGACGTTTAAAAAGAGGAGGATGGCCAGAGGGGGTAAGGCATCTTTATCCATCATCTTCCCCACCACCACTATGGTGAAGGCTTACACTGTGGATATGGTGAACACCATGAACCACAGCGTGCTTTGACCTCACTTCCATCTACATTCATGCATGCAGTGACAGTGCATGCATGCCATTGCCTTCTTCAATACATCCCCAATGTTCAGGCGCACCATCAGCTGTTCCCACAACCGACCACCGTGCTTCATCCTCTCTAGCACACCCCCTCCTTGCGTAGTGCTAACACATCCTTGCGCGTGCCCATGCGCAACTGCCATCGTCGACTTCCTCTCGCGTCCACCCTCACGCTAGTCTTCATGCAAGTGCAACACCACCGTGCACGCACGTAGCATCTCCTCCACCAACAGAGCCACGCCCAACCTCGCCTGCAGCTCGCACACGTTCACAGCATCTTCCAAGCACTGCCTGCATGCAAGTGGCACGTCCTCGCCCGTGCGTGTGGGTGCACCAGCAGCAACTGCGTGCCCGCGCTCCAACCCGCGTGCGCACACAGGCGGCCACGCCTCCCTTGTGTGAAGTAAAGAGAAGGTGGAGAGAAGTTATCCTCCTCGACGACTGCTTGGAGGATGAGCAGCGTTGACGGAGCGCCCGGATGAAGGTGGTGAGATGTGGGATGAAGGAGAACGACGATGGACAACGGAGAATGGGGTTGGGCGACGTTGCAGCGGGATCCGCTTCCCGAACGACTGTGAGAAGACAACCGCAGGATGCTCCACGAACGGGATAAGAAGGTGGAAAATTTATATTTTTAACTCTAGAGGAGCATCCCGGGTTTGGGACAAGCTCTTAGAGCTTTGGAGGGGGTGAGAGAAGAGAGGAAGGGATCAAGAAGAAGTGGAGGTCGTAGGCCTATTTATAGGTGAAGAATGGAGGGGCACAAGGGTCATTTCATCTTAAAACATTAAATGAGGGGGTTGATGGATCCACTTTAGTGGGCGAATTTAGTGCTTAAATACATTATTATTTTGATGAGAGACTAAGTTAAAGCATGGATGTTATTGGCAAAATCATGTGAATGCAAAATTTATCATTTCATGTATTAATTGCATTAATCTTTATATGGGAGGATTGATTATTCACTTTAAAAGGCAAGAGCATCACATCAAAGTGAGTGGAGATATGTGGGATTTTATCTAGGCAAAATATAATAAGAAAATAAATTTTAGAGATTTCCTTGTATACCTCTAAAATTTGTTCCAACAAAATTCCTTATCTCTCTCACGAATCTCTCTCTCCCTAAAATTCCTATTCGCTATATTTGGTAACTTAAAATCTGACTCTCCCTCCTTATTTAACAGGAAGGGACGGGCAACGGGAAGGATCATCATCTTCTCTTGAGAGGGAAATGGCCTCCACCTCCCTACCCTCACCGTGCGCCCATCCACCACCGCGAGCCTCTACACCAACTAAAGCCACCACCACCGTGTGCCTCCTTCATCCGCCACTGCATGCCTCCATGAATCTGCTAATAGAACCACGTCCCCCCTTCTAGAGAACCACCACAGCAACCCACCATGAGCCTACCCTCCAACATCATCATCGTCCTCTTCCCAATCCACTGCGTGCCTTTCCCCCACCGCGTTAACCACTCACCGCAAAGGCAACAACAATAGCAGCCTCCATCGGCCACGCTCAAGTAGTGCCTTCGCGCGTAGCAAGTGCATCACCACCTACCTTAGCACCTTCGCATGCAGCAAGCGCATAGCCACCCCTGCGTGCAGCTGCATCCTCCTCACGTGTGCGCACAACGCTTGCGGGCACCTGCCTCATGCACGCTACCAACAGCAGTACACCTCCCCCTTACGTGCAGGCAGCCCCATCTTCCTCTTCTTCATCTCCACCAGCTGCAACTACACCACCGAAGAGGAACCCAACAACCACAACTGCACAGGCACCTCATCAACAACGTGGACGATGTCCACGCCGTCCACTACGATTGTGTGTTTTCATCCCTCGCTTGCAGCAGTAGCACCGTGCGAAGAGAATGGCCACACGACCTCCCCGCAGCCCTCCTCCACTCCATCGATGCCAGCGACATTCTCGCCAATTGGCCAGCTCCAGCCACCTTAGGTTGCCGCACTATCATGGATGCATTCCTCTCCTCTGGCCCAACTCATCCGACAAGTCGCGCCTCCAATAAGACCCTCCTTGCGTGGCCGAAGGGGAGGAAGCCAACTCCCCTATTTTGCTACAAAAGGAGAGCCATTAGTTGAAATGAAGCTTGGTTGAGAGGTTGAATTTTTTTGGAAAAGAATTTTATATTGTGGGGAATTGCATCTCAAACCCTCTCATTCTCTTTATCTCTACTCATTCAAGTTGTTCTCTTGATTACTTTGATGCTACAACTAATTGTCAAAGTTATTTTTGCATCATATTAAGCTTTGTTCAACATACACCTGCACTACAATTATCGGTGAATTTATTGGCCTGTCCTCCCTATGGATACGACCGAAATTGTGGTATAATTTCAGTATATTTTTTAATGGCTTTGATTGAGGGTTTTCAACCACATTACATATTTACTACGATGCATATTTTTTCTGACAGCATATTTGAGAAGCGAAAAACTCTCGACCAGGGGTCTTTAGTGACGAATATAAACGTCACTGAAGACACCACGTCACTGAAGAACATGTGCATGCCCCCGCCTCCTCTCCTTCCTCTGCTCACAATGCTCACACACATTTGTGCTCTCTCAACCGTTCGATGAGGAATCAATGGCCCAGAACGTGCGATCACGCGCCTTTACAACTCGCACCTCCCTCGTGTGAGATCGAGCATGGGATCAGGCGTCATCTTAGGAGTGTGGCCGATTAATCCATCAGAGCCGTTGGTGCTTGATCGGGCAGCTTGATTTCACACTCACACTCAAGGAAGAGGGGCATTGCGCTCTGTTCGAACGTGCGACCTTTGCGCGTGTAACGCCGTGACCACTGCGCTACGGCCTCTCTAGAGGCGAGCTTCTAATTTAAGGCTCGCGCGTCTATAGCCGTTGGATCAAGATCCAACGACCCAGATCAGATGAGCACATGAGGAGAGAAAGAGCAGCAGGCATTCTTGGGCTGGTGTGGGCGGCTATGATGGTGCCACATGGCACCATCTAGGTCGTCCATTTTCCAAAGCTTGTAGATGGTGCAACGGATGTCGGATTGGACCAATTTTCACACCATTGGGCTACGATTGTCGATTCGAACCCATCCATACAGTCGGATTTGTCATCTGAAGAATGGATTTGAGTATGGAAATTCTATGCAAAAAGGTTTGAGTTTGGAAAACCCATCGTTGTAGTAAGATTTGCGAGAAAGTCCGTCAACAAATAAATTTAACCGAAACCCAAAAGGAATTCTGGGTCAAACATAGGGAGGAAATGTTCAATCGGAAATTCTACATAAAATGGTTTGAGTTTGGAAAACCCATCGTAGTGAGATTTGCAAGGAAATCCGTCAACAAATAAATTTAATCGAAACTCAAATGGAATTTCAGGTTAAACACAGGGAGGCAGATGTTTGATTAAAAATTGCGTTTGATTTATTGTCATGAAGCATATTAGCTAGTCGAATTAAATTTAAGCTACCTATCTACTTAAAGAATAATTAGTAGAAGTGAGATAAAATAATACAAATAAAGATAAAATAGAGAGAGACTGAACAAGAATTTTATAACCACAATATCATGTCTATTACAACTAACCACTACAGCAGAAAGTGGGAAATCTACTCTAAAAAGCAGTAAAGAGAAGGTGGAGAGAAGTTATCCTCCTCGACGGTTGCTTGGAAGACAAGCCACGTTGACAGAGTGCCCAGACGAAGCTGGTGAGATGTGGGACGAAGGAGAACGACGATGGATGACGGAGAACAAGGCAGGGTGACGTCACAGCAGGATCCGCTTCCCGAACGACGGTGAGAAGACAACTGCAGGATGCTCTACGAACGGGATGAGAAGGTGGAAAAATTATATTTTTAATTCTAGAGGAGCATCCCGGGTTTAGGAGAGGAAGGGATCAAGAAGAAGTGGAGGTCGTAGGGCTATTTATAGGTGAAGAATGGAGGGGCACAAGGGTCATTTCATCTTAGAACATTAAATGAGGTGGTCTTTAGTGATGGATATAAACGTCACTAAAGACCCCACGTCACTGAAGAACATGTGCATACACCCACCTCCTCTCCTTCTTCTGTGCACAATGCTCATGCACGTTCATGCTCTCTCAGCTGTTCGATGAGGAATCAACAGCCCAGAATGCGCGATCGTGTGCCTTTACAAATCGCGCCTCGCGTGTGTGAGATCGAGCGTAGGATCAGGCATCATCTTGCGCGTGCGGCCAATTGATCCATCAGAGATGTTGGCACTTGATCGAGCAGCTTGATTTCACGCTCGCATGCGAGGAAGAGGGGCACTGTGCTCGATTCGAACGCGCGACCTCTACATGCGTAACGCCTTGACCACTACGCTACGGCCTCTCTTGAGGCAAGCTTCTGATTTAAGGCATGCGTGTCTATGGCCGTTGGATCTTGATCCAACGACGTAGATCAGATGAGTGCATGAGGAGAGAAAGAGCAGCGAGCGTTCTTGGGTCGGTGTGGGTGGCTAAGATGGCGCCATGTGATGCCATCTAGGCCATCCATTTTCCAATGCTTGTAGATGGTGCAACGAATGTCGGATTGGACCAATTTTTGCACTATTGGGCTGCGATTATCGATCCGAACCCATCTGTGCAGTCAAATTTGTCATTTGATGTACTGATTTACACCATATTGGCCCTTGGACCTATAATCTTTCTCTGACTACATCTGATGCTATGGAAGTTTGATGATGTAAACACATTTACACTTAAAATGTCTATTTATGCATGTTCTTAAGCATAGGATTGCATTTCATGATATAAATATTGCATAACATGCGTCATCTCGCATTTAGAGTAGTTTGAATAAAATGGAGGTTAATTGTCTCCTTTTATGTGCTTGGATAGGGCAAACATTTTATCGGGGCCTCGGATCAAAGATCCAACCGTATGGATATGATCAAGGCGACGATTGGAGTTCAACGACTCCAAGATCGCCCTAATCAGGCATCCATAGCATCAGATAGAGACCGGGGAACCCTAGAAGATCAAGGGCCAGGATGGTGTAAATCCGCACTTCAGATGACAAATCTGACTGCATGAATGAATTCGGATCGACGATCGCAGCCTAACGACACAAATATCGAGTCAATCCGACATCCGTGGCACCATCTACAACTTCCAGAAGATGGACAGCCAAGATGGCGCCACGTGGTGCCATCTCAGCCGCCCAAACGGCTGCTGGCATTTTGTGAAGGCCCCCGCCCGATCGCTCTCCGCCGTCAGATGGAGATCCAACGGCTGTGGCCGCCCGGCGCTTAAAACGTGCGCTCGACCATCCGTGCCTCGCAGCACAGCGGTCGAGCGCGCTTACGCAAGTGCGAGGCGCCGGTTTGAGGTGCGGTGAGGGGATTGGAGGCGCGGGTAATTGAGGCGCATGGAGCGTTGGATGGAGATCGTGCGGTCGCGGGTGCCCGATAATGCCGACGCGCGATTGGACGCCCCGCGTAACGCGCGATCGCACGCACAGGCGGGTGGGTTGCAGCGGGCGCGGACGCGTTTTAAGCCGTCCGATCTCGCGATCGAACGGCTGAAAAGCGCTGGACGTGCACGAGCGTTGAGGAGCGGGAAGCCGAGGAGGCTTGCGTGGGCGCGGCGGCGACGGCCACGTCGGGGCTTTAGTGATGGATTTATCCGTCACTAAAGACCCCTTATTTATTATTTTGAAGATGTAATGTCCATTTTGCCCCCACTCCTTGCAACTATAAAAGGAGACCCCCTCCATACGAAATTTGATGAGAACCTCATCATGAGCCATAACTAGCTCATTTTGACCCAATACAAAGGATAAAAGCTCCTACATAACTCAAGGAAAGGCTTAACTCAGAGAATTCTGAGTTTAAGGAGAAAATAAGTCATAAGGGGTAAAAATGCAATTTCACCAGTATAATCTGCATACAGGGTAATTCAGGGCCCAAACATAGGTCAAAGCAGCTTAATAAGAATAAAAGTGGGATGAAATGATCTAGCAAGGGCTACAGCAATTCCAAGAAACTAAATGATAATCTGTAACCCTAGAACAACCCACTTCAATTCACAAGGTTCGAGGCAAAGTAAAAATAGAATAAACCCTCTAAAATTCATAGAAAAATAATCTCTAGGGTTTAGAACCTTCAATTTGGCCTTTAGAACCCATTTTGACCTACATTGAGAACCATGCCCAATTAATAACTTAATTTGGGTTTTTGCGCAAATTGACCGGTCAAACAAGGTTTAATATGAAAATGAAATTCACCATCAGATTCCTTAGGTCCTAATTAGTCATGTATAAAAACTTGAGCCTAAGAAGAAACCTCCTTGACCGACTTTACACTTTGGTCCTCATATATTTACTCTTTGGCCCTCAACTTTTGAACCCTCGCATTTTGGCCCCTAACTCTCCTTCGTTCTTTGCAATCAGGTCCCTCCTGCAAAAACCTGCCAGCACCATGCTCCGGCGACCTTGCGCGGAGCATGGCGCCGCGCAGGGTGAGGTGGGAGACCTAGCAAGTAAACCGGGGGTGCCCTGCGTCGTCAGCCGTCGCAGGGGCACCCCCCTGGTCATTGTAGCCCACCATACCGGCCGTGCGAACGCACGGACGGTATGGGTTCGTGTTTTCGACCATTCTCCGGCGAGGGAGACACGTCGTCTCCCTCCGCCTTCCTCCCTGTTTCATCCCTATAAATACCCCCCGCTGCTCCACCGACCAGAGCAGCCTGGATCTGACGGAGAAAATCCCCAACTTCCTTCTCTTCTTTCTCCGGCAGACGCTCACCAGCTCCGGCGGTTTCCTCCCCCTCCACCTCTTCGCTCTGCCGCAATACCAGCAGCAGAGATTTCCTCCCCTGCTCTTCCCGCGCCACGCCGCACCCAGCTGGCGCCTCTCCGGCTCTCTGCTCGCCGCCGCCCCTTTCCCTGAGCATCGTCTTCTCCGGCGACAGTCGATACGACTGTCGCCCTGTTCCTCCCTCTTCGTCCCTGCAAGTAAGCTAGAGCTACTCCCCTTCTCCTCCTCTTTCTTTCCCCGCTTTCAATTTATTCAATTAAGCCCTCTACCGACCCTGACCACCTTCACCCCCTTCGCCTCCGACCACCCTCCGGCGAGCCGCTCCCATCACCTCAGCAACCCACACGGCTCGCCGACCCTCACCGAACCTCCGCCTCATCACACTGAGCACCCCCCACCCCTCCACTGCCACTCCACACCTCCGTAACATTCCCCCGAACAAACCCATTCCTCCGGTTGCAGTCCGACCCAGGGCTGCCGCCAGACACCTCCTTGCGGCCTGCCGCGCAGCTCCTCACCTTCGCCGTGCCACGGCGAAGGTTCCCCAGTGGTTTGATCAGGCCGCGAGGCCATATTCGTGTCCGACAGGTTTTGAGGTTCGACCGCCATTAACGCACATTGAAGCAGCTTCTCCCGCGCTCCAGGCTTGAGGACTCCAGGTCTCCAGCTGCTGCGGAGTACAGGGAGTATTGCGAAGGCAGCCAGCCAGCAACCTATGCAAATAGAAGCCGCAGCTGCAGAAGCCAGGCCGCGGTCTCCCAGCAGGCGCACGCGAGGAACGGTCTGCGTTTAGTCCCACATCGGTAAGCCTCACACCCGTTCCACTGTTTAAATTGATTTCGTGCACTGGCCTTATTGCCTCAGTACACGGGGTGAGGTCCCCTTACACCCGCCCGGTTACCCGGTCTCGTCCGCGCTCACGCCCCGCGGACCTGACCCGACCCGACTTAGACTGACCTGCACTCCTCGCCCACCACGCACGCCGGTGGGCCTGGACCCGGGTGTGACCCGAACCCGATTACCCGGTAGCTCTGGGAGAGCTTTCCTAAGAGTGGTTTCAGAGAGAAAGAGAGACGCGGGGGAGGGGGGTAGAGTAGGTTTTGCCTCTGACGAAAAAAAAAAAAACTCTGAAGTGTGCAGGCACAGGCGAAGAAGAAGACCCGCGGAAGAAGAAGGAGCTGCACTGTAGCAAATGCGTAGTTAAGTCGTCTAAGTACCGGGTCAGACGACGGAAGGTCAGCAGCCAGAGCAGGAAAGAAGGCAGGCTGAAGAAGAAGGAAGAGCAACGGCCAAAGCAGAAGAAGAAGAAAGGAAGACTTAGTAGCTGAAGGCAGAAGCTCTGCAGCCATAAAGAGGAAAAGGGAACAGAGAAAGGGTCACCACAATTGCAGAAAAAGAAGAAAGAGATCTGAAGAGGAGCATCACCTCTGCAGAACGAAGAAGAAGAACAAGGAGCTCTGAAGAAAGAAGATAACCACCAAAGCAGGAACAGCAGGAAGAAGCACCTCTGCAGAACAAAAAGAAAGAAAGAGATCTAAAGAAAGAGAGAAAGAAGAGCATCCCCTCTGCAGAACAAAGAGAAAACAACAAATTCTTTCCCTCTCTCTGTCTTTATTTTGTAAAAGAAACATGTATATCTCTAGAATACAACTTGCTCCCTGAGTTCGACCTCGGGAACTCTTTTATTTTCCGAGTAAAAAATTTATATTTGAAGTGTTGGTAATAACCGGCTTTACTACAACGTTATAACAAATACAAAACCGACGTTTCATTTTGGCGCCGCTGCCGGGGTGCAACGGCTATTCTAGAGGTAAACATTCCTGTTTCTTTTAATTTCTGATAATCTCCTCTCTTTTGTGCAGCTACAGGAACTCAAGAAGACAAGCAACCACACGACAACCACTCCGAAGACAGGTAAAATTTTCCTCTCACTATTAACCCCTAAACTCTAAAGAGGAAGAAAAGAACAGAACAAGCAATATAGGGCTAACCTGCCTTCCATACTTAGTAACCATAAAGAGTTGCATGTTTTCAACTCATCACTCCTGCACACTATTAAGGGTATTTAAGGGCTAACACATTCTTGCTTGAGCCCTAATTGCCCAACAAAGAGTTAAATGGACCAAGTAGAGCCAACATAAGGTCAAACATTAGGATTTCAGTAGAGACACACCCCTTAATCAAGAATTGAGGAAATCCAAAAGAGGTGTGCCCAAGCCATTGATTGAAAATAATTAACAAGAAAAATCCTAAAACAATTGACTCTCTCTAAACACTTGAACCCTAAAAGACAGGACCTAAAAGCTCTTAAAGAAAACAATAGGTAAAGTTGACCCCTTGGGTCAACCAACCTTAAATTAGGTCACTCTTTGCACTTAAAAGACTAAAGTTCAAGTGAAAACCTTAAGCACCCTGATCTTAAAATTGGTAGACTTAAGAGGTCAAGATCCCCATTCTGGTCTACCTGGAACCGCAGTGACAAGAGAGGTCGGGTGGGGGAAACCCTGTAACCCGTGGGGACGCTCTACCGTGTAGGGGTCTTCGCGGGACTCTCCCTCTCTGGCTGCCCAGGTAATTCTCAGGTGGACGATCTTTCTGATCAAGGGGTCCATCTGCCCCGCACCTCTATAGTCACCCAACACATTTTTGGGTGTCTTGATTGGGTCCAGCACCTTCTAAACTTACCTCTCCCAACTGTGCATGTACGGAAGGAGGTCTCTAAGACCACCCTTAAGACCTCCATTAGAAATTCGCTCTCGTCAAGGCCAAACCTCGACGCCCGTATTTGTGCAGCAACACCGTCACATTATTCTCTCTTCTGATTCAGAACCAAGTTCTTCTTCTTCCCCCATCATGGCTCAGCCAGTTGAGGAAGAAAATAATCTGGAACACCAGCTCCAGCGACTCAATGACCTCTTCCAAAACTTCGTGCACCCACCACAGCGTCCTATGATGCGGGACCACTACAATCCTGCTGCGGTGGCCATTGAGCCTCGAGTCAGAATCCCGATTGGAGGACCTGATTCCGAACTAAAGCCCAACATGATTCATGCTATACCTAAATTCCATGGGCTTAATTCTGAAGATCCCTTCCAGCACATCAAACAGCTAAAGCATCTGGCCCACACTTTTGGATCAGATGCGCAAAATCGGGATATTCTTCTCATGAAGATGTTCACCTTTTCTCTTATGGACAAGGCCGCCCATTGGTATCAAACTCAGACCCGGCCGATCAACACTTGGGAAGAACTTCAATCCGAGTTTTTGAAAAAGTTCTTTCCCGTTGGTCGGACCAACGCCTTGCGCCATCAGATTACACACTTCACTCAACAATCAGGAGAACCTCTCCATGAGGCATGGGATCGTTTTCAGGATCTCATGAGAAAGTGCCCCCATCACGGAGTTCCTAAATGGGAACAAGTCCAATCTTTTTACCAGGGACTCCGTGAGGACATCCGTCTTTTCGTCAATGCAACTTGCGGAGGAAACATCATGGGTCAACATGAAGACACCGTATGGGAGATTCTCGAAAACATGTGCGAGAACTCCATCAACAATGACTCCATGGGATTATTCGACAGGACGAATACCCGCGCAGCGACGAATCTTAAGGGAGCACATGAGATGCAGGGCCTGTCCGCATCAGTCGACCTGGAATTAATGGCCAGTCGATTGGACAAGGTCTCAATCATTGAAAAGAAGGTGGATGAGCTGACTCAGCACTTGCAGCGAGCCACCACTGCGCGTAACTCCTTTGCACAACCTCCTTCCACACAGGAGACTGTGCAAAACATCCTCCACCGATCCTCCCCTGGGATGGATCCATATCCATCCCCATCTGATTCTTGGACTGGAAGATCGTCCGATCCTTTCTTCACCAGCCGGGGGAACTCCATTCCTCCTTTCCTTGATTCTCAGGAGGTTCCTCAGACCTGCGAGGACCTCAACGCCATCCAGAACGACCCATTCTCCAACACTTACAACCCTGGATGGCGAAACCATCCCAATTTTCAGTGGGCGGGAAATTCCCAAACCCAAAGACCACCTTTTCAGTCCCGCCCACATCCCTCTCATCACTACCAGCCGCCTCAGCCTCGGCCCAACCCTACTTATCCATCAGGGCCAAATCAAGATCAAATGTCCTTAATCCTTCAGACTCTGGCTGACATTCAAAAATCGAATGCGGCCATTCAAAAATAGCACAAGGACGAGCTTACTGAAGTTAAAACTCAACTGGCCCAGTTGGCAAATTCTCGCCAGCCAGGCACACTCCCTTCCCAACCCCTTCCTAACCCAAATAACGTGCCAACCCAGAAGCGCGTTATGAATCCAAATTTAGGCCACGCTCAATGGATTTATCAGGCCCCCACTGCTCCATCTCCAGACGAGATGGATGCCTCAACTTCTCGTGCGGGATTTCAGCAGCAGCCACCCCTCCTACCAAACCCAAACCAAAATCAGGCCGGATTAAATTCTGTAACAACACGTAGTGGTAAGACAACTCAAGACCCGCATTATCCAAACCACTCCCAGCCTGATAACCATGACCCTAGGATAGTTATCCAAGGTACCGCTGTTCCAGATCCACAACCTGGACCTATCCTAGAGGAACCAACCAAGATCCCGTTTCCCGAGGCCCTGACCAAGGGAAAGAAGACCACCAAACCCGTGGCCCCTGAGGAGGACCTGGTCAAGCTCTTTGAGCAGGTCCACATAAACATCCCCTTGATGGATGCAATCCGCCACGTACCAGCTTACGCACGATTTCTAAAAAATTTATGTACACCCCAGCGTAAGCCGCGAACCAAGGGAGGGAGCCCAATTGTTCTGTCAGAGCAAGCCAGCTCTGTAATCCTTAGTAGACTCCCGCCCAAGGCAAAAGATCCTGGAACTCCCCTGATCTCCTGTAAGATAGGTGGTACCCAATTTGATAGAGCATTGTTAGACTTGGGTGCATCTATAAATCTGATACCCACATCCTTACTGGACCATCTAGAAGAATCTGAGCTGAAACCAACCGAGGTGACATTACAATTAGCAGATCGATCTATAAAGTCACCAAAAGGGATTCTCGAGGATGTTATCGTGAGAGTGCGGGATTTCTATTTTCCAGTGGACTTTATAGTCTTAGACATGGATGCACCTGAGAACCCTAGGGATACACCAATCATTCTAGGGAGACCTTTCTTGGCTACTGCTAGAGCCAACATCAGCTGTGAGGAGGGCCAAATAGAGCTTAAGTTTGGAGATCAAACACTGAAAATTGATATATTTAAGGCCCAACAAGGAATTAATTGCGGCGTCATCGAGCAAGTTTGTGACATCAAGACTTTGGTTGATGAATCACACCTCCAGAGTGACTCGATTGTGCCTCATCAACCACAATAGGATCTTGACCCGCAAACAGAGGAGTTGAATCCAGATATGAACAACCCAGTAACTCCCACCCTTAAACCTCACATCTATACTGAACCACCCGCTGCTGCTGAAAACCCCATCCTCGAACTGAAACCCCTTCCTGCTCACTTAAAATACATCTTTTTGGGTTCTAATCAGACCCTTCCTGTGATCATCAATTCCAACCTCAATCCTGAACAGGAAACCAGTCTGATTGTTGTCCTCCAACAACATCGAAGAGCCATTGGATGGACTCTCGATGATTTGACTGGAATAAGTCCCTCTTATTGTACTCATCATATCTATTCAGAAGAGGGCACACGACCTTCTCGTGAAATGCAGAGACGCTTAAACCCCAATCTGCAGGAGGTCGTGAAAAAGGAGATCATCAAGTGGTTAGATGCCGGGATCATCTACCCGATCTCCGATAGTCGTTGGGTGAGCCCAATTCAGGTCATGCCTAAGAAGGCAGGACTCACCACTATAACGACTGAGACCGGAGAAATCATTCCTACCCGATTAGCCAACTCGTGGAGAGTCTGTATAGATTACCGTCGACTCAATTCCTCCACGAAGAAGGATCATTTCCCACTACCCTTCATTGATCAAATTCTCGAAAAACTAGCGGGAAATAGGTTCTTCTGCTTTCTTGACGGGTACTCCGGTTATAACCAGGTGGCAATCCATCCTGAGGACCAAGAAAAGACCACGTTCACCTGCCCCTTCGGAACATACGCTTTCCGAAGGATGCCTTTCGGTCTTTGCAATGCACCCGCTACTTTTCAGCGATGCATGCTTGCCATATTCTCAGATATGGTAGGTGATTATCTGGAAGTCTTCATGGATGACTTTTCAGTTTTCGGAGCATCATTCGACGATTGCCTCCAACACTTGGTCCAGATACTCAGGCGGTGCATCGACGTGAATTTGGTTCTTTCCTGGGAAAAGAGCCATTTCATGGTGCCTGAGGGAATTGTCCTGGGACACTCAATTTCGGAGAAAGGTATCCAAGTGGATCGAGCTAAGGTTAATCTGATTTCTCACCTTCCTATGCCTAGCTCGATCAGGGACATCCGATCCTTTTTAGGGCATGTCGATTTTTATCGACGATTTATCCCTGATTTTTCTGACCACTCTTCTCTCCAAGGATGTTCCCTTCGAAATCTCCAAGGAATGCACTCGAGCATTTGAAATCCTGCGTGACCGAGTCACCCAAGCCCCGATCCTACAGTCCCCTGATTGGTCTCAACCCTTTGAGATCATGTGTGATGCATCCGACTTCGCTGTAGGAGCGGTTTTGGGGCAGAAAAATGACAAGAAACCTGTGGTCATTTACTACGCCAGCAAAACACTCGATGAGGCTCAGCGTAACTATACGGTTACTGAGAAAGAGCTGCTAGCTGTAGTATTTGCCCTAGAGAAGTTCAGATCATACCTTCTGGGTTCCCATGTCATCATATACTCGGATCACACGGCTGTGAGGCATCTCCTTGCAAAGAAGGACGCGAAACCTCGATTGATCCGATGGATCTTGCTGTTGCAAGAATTTGACCTCGAGATTCGCGATAAAACGGGAAAACAAAACGTGGTAGCTGATCACTTGTCCCGTCTTCCTTCTGAAATAATTGACCCTTCCGGACCCATCTCTGAGCATTTTCCCGATGAGCACCTGCTGACTATTGGTACTAGCCTTCCATGGTTTGCTAATATTGTAAATTACTTGGCATCTCATCAGACCCCGTTCGATTGGCCGAAGGCCAAGAAAGACAAATTACGCTCCGATGCCAAGTATTACATTTGGGAAGACCCGTACCTCTTCCGCATAGGTGCCGATCAGATCATCCGGAGATGTGTCCCGGAAGGGGAAGTCAACAATATCCTCTCTTTCTGCCATGACCAGGCATGCGGTGGCCATTTTGCCGGGCATAAAACCGCATCAAAAGTCCTCCAGTGCGGCTTTTACTGGCCCACACTGTTCAAAGACGCACACAGTCATTGCAAGGCATGCAGTCGTTGCCAGACTTTGGGCAACATGAGCCGTCACGACATGATGCCTATGCAACCGATTCTAGTATGCGAAATCTTTGATGTTTGGGGGATTGATTTTATGGGCCCCTTTCCTGTTTCGGATGGTTTCGAATACATTCTGTTGGCTGTGGACTACGTGTCCAAATGGATCGAAGCCATACCGACCCGAACCTGTGATCACAAAATCGTTCTCAAATTCATTCATCAACACATTTTCTCAAGGTTCGGGATTCCTCGTGCAATAATCTCTGATGGGGGGACCCATTTCACAAATGCTCAGTTTAGGTCACTGATGACCAAATACGGGGTGTCTCACCGAATCTCTACTCCTTACCACCCCCAAACTAATGGTCTAGCTGAGCTGTCTAATCGGGAGATCAAGAAAATCCTGCAAGTCACTGTTCGACCTGACAGGAAGGACTGGTCGTCCCGACTTCCGGAAGCATTGTGGGCCTATAGGACCGCCCACAAGACCCAGTTGGGCATGTCTCCCTTTAGATTGGTGTACGGAAAGGCATGCCACCTTCCCGTCGAACTGGAGCATAAAGCCTATTGGGCAGTACGGAACTGTAATCTAGATCTTTCCAAGGCTGGGACCCACAGAAAACTCCAAATCAGCGAGATCGATGAATTACGCATAGACGCGTACGAGAACTCGCAAATCTACAAGGAGCGGGTTAAAGCCTTCCACGACAAACACATCTCGAGAAAGATCTTTCATCCTGGTCAAAAGGTCCTACTCTTCGATGCCCGACTCAAACTCTTCCCAGGAAAACTGAGATCTAAGTGGGTCGGACCATATTTGGTCCGACAGGTTTTTGGAAATGGAGCAATCGAAATCAGTCCACTCAGCCACGATTCTGAACCTTTCATCGTGAACGGTCAGAGACTCAAGCCGTTCATTGATGTAACTTCTACTGATTTGGCTGAGGCATCTTATATCCTCCTTTCCCCTTGAGCTTATTGCGCCCAGCCGATGGCGTAAAAATCAGCGCTTAACGGGAGGCAGCCCGTCATTCTCTTTGAAAACCTGAAACTTGTTCTGACACCTTTCAGCACTCGAAGTTCACCCTTGTAGACAGCCGACCCCAACTCAGATGTTTGCATCTGGGATTTGAAATCGTCCGCAAAAAAAAAAAAAAAAAAATCAACCCGACCCATTCACTCACCCAAATTTCTGTCTTAAGGAATGAACTAGGACCCCCTAGGTTACAATGAGGACATTGCAAATCTTAGGCATGGGGGGGTATGAAAGTACAAAAACTTGTAAGAAAAGGTTTCAAACAAAAAAATTCACATATGCCAAAAACACCATAAAAATTAAAAAAAAAAAAATTTTTTCGAAAAAGAATAAGAGGAAAAGAGGAGAAGAAAATTTTGTGAAAGAGAAAAGAAACGAAATGAAAAAGGAGCACAAAATTATGAGAAAAAGTGATAGTCATTAGTAAGGAACTAAGGAATTAACCTAAGCTCTAGACCTCATTCAAGAAAAGTGCACAATAAGATTAGTAAAGAATGCAAACCTTAGGCATTCTTGAATAGACTCTTAGTACCCATTAAGATCTGGAGACTCCTCAAGAGGTTGAGGAAAATGAAAAGCTGAAGTATTAGGTCTAAAGCTTAGGGAGTATTCGGCCTCGTTAACTAATTTTTGGTTTACGGGACTCAGTAACCTAAGCACCCTAATCTCACACACAGCCTGGTTCAGTAAGCGTAAAAATCAGAATCACGCAGAAGCGTCGCAAAAATCTGAAAAGAACACCTAGAATAGGAGCGGCCGATCAACACAAGTTGATTTGGACGAGTTCCCAGCACAGAGAGGCGGGAAGTCCCCTCGAAGATGCGTAACAAAATATCATCTCCTCGGTGCTTGTCTCTTAGGATATTTACATATCCTACTGGGGGCATGTAAGCACTCTGCTAGTTCAGATTCCATGGATGGCATTATCTCGAAGTGTCAATTGCCAGGGTCTGGATTCGGCCACGGAATACCATGGATGGGATTATCCCGAAATCTCAATAGCCAGGATTCCGGGGGTTGCCATGGGCAGTGCTATCTCGAAGCATCGATCGCCAGGAACCCTTGAGGATTGATGATGGGAGCAAGGAATCTGATACAGACCGTGTTGAAAAGCCAATCCTAGGCTAGAACTAAAAAGAAAAAGAGAGAGAAAACTCTCCAAACAGAAAAACTTTCTATCTCTCTCTTACAAAACGCACTGCGAACTGAGCCAGGGCTAAAATCATTTCAAGCACGGGTGCTTTAACCACGAAGTCCAATAAACCTTAGGTTAGTTCTTGTGGGCCTTAAAAACCTTTGCTAAAAGACTGAGGCTAAGGCTAGACAGATTTGGATCTTGATTGGTACTAGAGTACCTTTTAGGCCTATGGTCAGCATTCTAACCTAATCTATGCTCAAATAAAAAAGGCACTTATCTAAAACTATTAAAAACTTCATGGTCTAGAACAAGGGTTGAAACCTTAAGTTTTTGCTAAGGGACTAGCAAAAGCTAGGCATGGGGGTATGATGAGAACCTCATCATGAGCCATAACTAGCTCATTTTGACCCAATACAAAGGATAAAAGCTCCTACATAACTCAAGGAAAGGCTTAACTCAGAGAATTCTGAGTTTAAGGAGAAAACAAGTCATAAGGGGTAAAAATGCAATTTCACCAGTATAATCTGCATACAGGGTAATTCAGGGCCCAAACATAGGTCAAAGCAGCTTAATAAGAATAAAAGTGGGATGAAATGATCTAGCAAGGGCTACAGCAATTCCAAGAAACTAAATGATAATCTGTAACCCTAGAACAACCCACTTCAATTCACAAGGTTCGAGGCAAAGTAAAAATAGAATAAACCCTCTAAAATTCATAGAAAAATAATCTCTAGGGTTTAGAACCTTCAATTTGGCCTTTAGAACCCATTTTGACCTACATTGAGAACCATGCCCAATTAATAACTTAATTTGGGTTTTTGCGCAAATTGACCGGTCAAACAAGGTTTAATATGAAAATGAAATTCACCATCAGATTCCTTAGGTCCTAATTAGTCATGTATAAAAACTTGAGCCTAAGAAGAAACCTCCTTGACCGACTTTACACTTTGGTCCTCATATATTTACTCTTTGGCCCTCAACTTTTGAACCCTCGCATTTTGGCCCCTAACTCTCCTTCGTTCTTTGCAATCAGGTCCCTCCTGCAAAAACCTGCCAGCACCATGCTCCGGCGACCTTGCGCGGAGCATGGCACCGCGCAGGGTGAGGTGGGAGACCTAGCAAGTAAACCGGGGGTGCCCTGCGTCGTCAGCCGTCGCAGGGGCACCCCCCTGGTCATTGTAGCCCACCATACCGGCCGTGCGAACGCACGGACGGTATGGGTTCGTGTTTCCGACCATTCTCCGGCGAGGGAGACACGTCGTCTCCCTCCGCCTTCCTCCCTGTTTCATCCCTATAAATACCCCCCGCTGCTCCACCGACCAGAGCAGCCTGGATCTGACGGAGAAAATCCCCAACTTCCTTCTCTTCTTTCTCCGGCAGACGCTCACCAGCTCCGGCGGTTTCCTCCCCCTCCACCTCTTCGCTCTGCCGCAATACCAGCAGCAGAGATTTCCTCCCCTGCTCTTCCCGCGCCACGCCGCACCCAGCTGGCGCCTCTCCGGCTCTCTGCTCGCCGCCGCCCCTTTCCCTGAGCATCGTCTTCTCCGGCGACAGTCGATACGACTGTCGCCCTGTTCCTCCCTCTTCGTCCCTGCAAGTAAGCTAGAGCTACTCCCCTTCTCCTCCTCTTTCTTTCCCCGCTTTCAATTTATTCAATTAAGCCCTCTACCGACCCTGACCACCTTCACCCCCTTCGCCTCCGACCACCCTCCGGCGAGCCGCTCCCATCACCTCAGCAACCCACACGGCTCGCCGACCCTCACCGAACCTCCGCCTCATCACACTGAGCACCCCCCACCCCTCCACTGCCACTCCACACCTCCGTAACATTCCCCCGAACAAACCCATTCCTCCGGTTGCAGTCCGACCCAGGGCTGCCGCCAGACACCTCCTTGCGGCCTGCCGCGCAGCTCCTCACCTTCGCCGTGCCACGGCGAAGGTTCCCCAGTGGTTTGATCAGGCCGCGAGGCCATATTCGTGTCCGACAGGTTTTGAGGTTCGACCGCCATTAACGCACATTGAAGCAGCTTCTCCCGCGCTCCAGGCTTGAGGACTCCAGGTCTCCAGCTGCTGCGGAGTACAGGGAGTATTGCGAAGGCAGCCAGCCAGCAACCTATGCAAATAGAAGCCGCAGCTGCAGAAGCCAGGCCGCGGTCTCCCAGCAGGCGCACGCGAGGAACGGTCTGCGTTTAGTCCCACATCGGTAAGCCTCACACCCGTTCCACTGTTTAAATTGATTTCGTGCACTGGCCTTATTGCCTCAGTACACGGGGTGAGGTCCCCTTACACCCGCCTGGTTACCCGGTCTCGTCCGCGCTCACGCCCCGCGGACCTGACCCGACCCGACTTAGACTGACCTGCACTCCTCGCCCACCACGCACGCCGGTGGGCCTGGACCCGGGTGTGACCCGAACCCGATTACCCGGTAGCTCTGGGAGAGCTTTCCTAAGAGTGGTTTCAGAGAGAAAGAGAGACGCGGGGGAGGGGGGTAGAGTAGGTTTTGCCTCTGACGAAAAAAAAAAAAACTCTGAAGTGTGCAGGCACAGGCGAAGAAGAAGACCCGCGGAAGAAGAAGGAGCTGCACTGTAGCAAATGCGTAGTTAAGTCGTCTAAGTACCGGGTCAGACGACGGAAGGTCAGCAGCCAGAGCAGGAAAGAAGGCAGGCTGAAGAAGAAGGAAGAGCAACGGCCAAAGCAGAAGAAGAAGAAAGGAAGACTTAGTAGCTGAAGGCAGAAGCTCTGCAGCCATAAAGAGGAAAAGGGAACAGAGAAAGGGTCACCACAATTGCAGAAAAAGAAGAAAGAGATCTGAAGAGGAGCATCACCTCTGCAGAACGAAGAAGAAGAACAAGGAGCTCTGAAGAAAGAAGATAACCACCAAAGCAGGAACAGCAGGAAGAAGCACCTCTGCAGAACAAAAAGAAAGAAAGAGATCTAAAGAAAGAGAGAAAGAAGAGCATCCCCTCTGCAGAACAAAGAGAAAACAACAAATTCTTTCCCTCTCTCTGTCTTTATTTTGTAAAAGAAACATGTATATCTCTAGAATACAACTTGCTCCCTGAGTTCGACCTCGGGAACTCTTTTATTTTCCGAGTAAAAAATTTATATTTGAAGTGTTGGTAATAACCGGCTTTACTACAACGTTATAACAAATACAAAATCGACGTTTCAAAATTCTCATCCCTTCTTTCTCTTCTCTACCCCTCCAAAGCTCAAGAGAAGCTTGTCCCACACCCGGGATGCTTCTCGCGAGATAAAGTCCAATTTTCGTTCCCCTTCGGAAGTGGATCCCGCGACGACGATGGCGTGCTGCTTCGTTCCCGTTCTTCTGATTCATCCTCCTTCGTCCCGCTTCGTTCTCCTTCGTCCAGGCGTCGTCCCGTCCGGCTCGTCCTCCAAGCAACCGTCGAGGAGGATTTCTCTCTCCCTATTCTTTTTACAGCTTTCTAGTATAGATTTACTACTTTCTAGATTAATCTACTCGTCCTCCAAGCAACCGTCGAGGAGGACATTTCTCCCTCCATTCTTTTAATGCTTTCTAGCGTAAATTTATCGCTTTCTAGAGTAATTATTTTATGCTTTCCAGTTGTAATGAACAATCTCTTCAATGCAAAAAATTCCTTGTTTATTCTACATCTCATTTTGATTTCTCTGTGTAATATTCTCTTTCTCTCTTACTCTCTCTCTCTTCTATTTATTGTAAATAATTAGATAGTTCTAAATTGAATTATTCTGTAACAAATAAAAAGAAACGCGTAGTTTTTAAATCAAATGTCCGCCTCCCTGTGTTCGACCAGGAATTTTAATTTCGGTATAAATTTTATTTGTTGAACACGAATTCTTCGCTTTCGAACTACAATGACAGGTTTTCCAAAACCAAACATGTTAGCGTAGATTCGTAAACATTCAACATTTTGGCGCCGTTGCCGGGGAGGCAACGATCTTTGATTTCTCTTCGCGTTTTGTAACTTACAAATCATTTACCTCACTTTTCTCCTTTCTTATTGTAATTGCAGGTACTCTTTCGAGACAGGCAAAAGCGGTAGATTGGAGTAAGTGCTGTAGAAGGTTTTGTAAGTTACCCCCCACCTCCCACCCATTAGATTTCATTTCATCACATAATAACTCAAACATCAATCAACCTAGGTGTTTTTATAAACTCTAAGGTTAGATTGTTTGTTGTTTGACACCCATACTCACCCCAACCCCCACATTAAAAAAAAAAATCTCACAGAGGTACACAACCTCATCTGATTTTCAAACTCAACCGGTAAACCAATCTTAGGAGCCGGTACACACATCCAAACACATAATTGAGTAGAAATCAGATTAGGTAATCATTTGTGTGCCTAATTAAGTGGTGCAACAGGCCAATTGTTTGAGTTGATTGGGCCGCACCACTTCAAATAAAATCAACTCATCAAGTAGCTGCCAATTAGGTTCAACTCTTAGGGATTTACCAGGCACTCCACATTCTTTTTAAACATTAAAGGAAAACATCTTCACTTGTGCTTGTAAAACTTGGTGTGCCAACGAAACTTAATTGAAAACACCTAAAGTTGAATCCTAAAAGCTACTAAGCAAGATTTGAATCTTAAAATTTACCACATCAAAAACAATCTTGCTTGAAAACCACTGGTTGTGCACTCACACACGAATCAATCAATCATTAAGGGCACAACCCATTTAAAGGGCCCATCACATTCCAAAGCACATTCAAACCTAGCCCTAAATAAAACAGAGTAGACGTTGGCCTTAAGGATTGGACTCGCTCTTCAGAACCTAGAACGAGATTATTTTCGATTAGTCTGTTTCTACTGTTCAATCTGATGTCTAGCTAGGGGAGTAGAGTCAAACGATCGCGGCTGGGGGGTACACTAGGAACCGGAGGCGCAAGCCGAAGGAAGAACCTTCTCCCCAGTCCCTCCTTCTAACTGGTTGGATTGAACAGACGGAAGTAGATCAAATCGTTCCTTTATCTCAAGACGGGTTTTGAGAGTCTGTAGGTCTTTAGGCTAACCTATTTAAGGACAAGTTTGATTGTTTGTATTGCAAGGCACCTTTCTTCCTCTCGTGTATCATGAATCCTTCCACATATTTCACGCATTCCCGCTCTTTCCCTCCTGTTGTAAATTATCCTCAACATGACGATTATCCCAACTCGTATTGTAATCGACCATCAGTTAGTTGGGATAATTCGGATTGGGGATACAATTCCGGACCCCCGTGTTTAGGGTCTAACTCAGAACACTTTGATTCTGATTTTTATCCTTCTCAGAGCTACATCGATTATAGATCGTCTTCCTTTCATGAACAGCATAATACGATCTACAATCAAGAAGGATACACCGATCCTTACCCATCCTCTGATTTCACTGCCTTTAGGTCATCACCATCTTTTCAACAATCTGAAATGACCTATTATCAGGAAGGGTATAACGAATCTCAATTCGTTAATTCCCCTGCATTGAGTCCAAACCCACCCAACCCTGAACCAACTCATTTGGTTCAGGTTAACCAGGTTCAAGATAAGGTTCTGGCTAACTTGGGGAATATCATTCAATCTTTAGAAGTTCAGCCAATACCTTGCATTGAGAGATTGGAGCCCCTGATTGAAATGATTGATGATTTAAACAAGTCTTTGTTGGATTGGCTCCAGGATGTTAAGGATAAGAACCCGGGTGAGTTTCTACTTGGGAAATTAGCAAAATTGAGGATGAGATTCGTGGTTGCTTTGATTCAATCTTGGAATAATTCCCAGGATGAACCCTCTTCAGGAAAGCTAATGATAGAACCCGCTCAGGCACCTGTTGGGGGGGACACGTGTTACGAGGCTGACCAGATTGAATTAAAGCAACCAATTAAAGATGATCAGATTTCTTCACCTGAGATCCCTGAGACGGGTTACGAGGAAACGTATGTCTCCTTGGAATACAAAGTGACAAATGATTTTGGGACATACATTGATACGGATCCTGATGGTGAAGATTCAAGTTGCGAAGTCTCACGCGAGTTTTCTGAACACGATTTCTGTGAGACGATTGGGCCTGAGGAATCTGATAGATCAATTGATAGCCCAATAACTGAGAACACTGATCTTATTAGGGCACACATTACGGATCCAGAATCGCATTTTCTGGAAGAATCAATTCAATGCCCTGATTATCAGTTACACCCTGTTGAGCTTATTGATGATTCTAATTCTGAGATAATTAGACCCAAGTCAATTTTGATTCTGCCACATCATTTAGACTTGGAGATTTCAGACGGGGTGATGAATATACAAGAGGTCCTGGAATTTGATATGCTGAATGAGGAGGATAGGAGCTGGGAAGTGTTGATTTGGGAAATTAATTTTGGAGGAAATAGTAGATTGAGTCGAAGGGTTCCTTTTAAGCTGAAACTATTAAATCAGAACCCTTACGACATTTGTTTCGAGGATGTCAAACCCAAGCACACATTCAACGATTATCCTTTTGAGCTTCAATTCTCTGTAACCTGACTTTTTGGTCTTAGGTTGCATCCTCATAAATCGCAGGCCTGACCCTGCTTGCATTCTGATTTTAGGTTTTGGGTAATTTTTATCCAGAACCTAAGATATTCTCGATTATGGGGATGGGTCTGCACCACAATCTGGTCCACATCTGTGGACCGCTGTTGATAGGTCGAAGGATTCTTCTGTTTATATTAATTCTGACCTGCACTTGTGAATTCTTCATTTCTTTTCTTTGTATAGTATGCCTAGCTGAAGGCACTAAACTCAGCACTTATACAGTTCTTTTTCATTTTCATCTTGGAGCAGACCTGATATTCACGCAATTCAGGTGCTTTCTTCGCTTTTCCACTCTGTTTTATGTCTTTTTAATACAATGAGGACATTGCATTAGATAGGCATGGGGGGGTGGATATTTATCTCTGAATTCATTTGTCAGCTCCGTAGATTTGTTTTATTTTCTTTTATATAAAAAAAAATCAGAATTAGGAAAGAGAATTTGGGTTTAAGAAAATTTTCAATCTTAAGAAATACTACATTAAGATCTGAACACAAAGACCCTTCAGGTCTTTGAACTTAATCAGCCCGTGTATTCACTAAAATGTGGATTTGTTTTTCGAGTTCTCACCAACTTGAATTTTATTTTAATTGGAGTAAATAAGTTTGGGTGATAAGTACACGACTTATCAACCCGCCCTCTGATTTGAGGGAATTTCGAGTCTTAAGCATCTACACACTTTCTTTGCACTAACTCGTTGTTCGGCGATTGTTACGGAAATTGGATAGCTAATGAACCTTCTAGGGTGATATGGCTGGCAAGTTATCGTAGGTAATAGCCCATAGGTAGGTTGTCCAGAGCCCAGTCATTGGACCTTTCTCTTTTTCCTGCCCTTAGGTAAATCTTAGACCAGGGAAGCCACCTATTTAAAAAAAAAAAAAATCAAAAAGAAAAGGGAGAAAAGAATAAAAAGAAATAAGCCACACTTCCCCGCACGAGTATGGCTGGCAAGTTGTCGGTGGTAACAGCTCATCGACCGGTTGTCCAAAACCCAGCTCAGAAAATGCACTAAAAATTCCCAAAACACTTGGGAAGAAGCGGAGAAGTAGAATAAACTGGGGAGATATACACTGGATTCACCCTTGTGTTGACCCCGTAAAAAATTAAAAGTAGGGAGAAAGCTACCAGTTGTAAAGATACACCTTTAGGCAGAATTCTTTTTGAGGTCACGTAGAGGCGTAGAAATCCGAAGTCCGTCCTAATTGCCGATCAACGAGTCTATCACAAATCACAATAAGATGCTTAAAGCTTAGGGTTCTCATCAAATCTTGGGTGAGTTGAATGGCCGTAGAAAGCCACTCTTAAACCCTAAAATTTGAAAATCCAAAAAAAATTAGAAAAGAGTAAAAAGAAAAAGAAAATTTTCTTTGAATAAGGCGAGGGCTTGAGGCGGTCTGCATTTTGGTTGATACCCAGGCACTGTTGTGTCTTTGAAAGTTCAGTTCCTAAGTAGACAATTTCTTAATGATTGAAAATAACTCAGGTCCAAATAATCTAACCTAATTCTTTTATAAATAGCATATAGTTTTTGCTAGGGACTAGCAAAAGATAGGCATGGGGGTATGATGTAAACACATTTACACTACTTAAAATGTCTATTTATGCATGTTCTTAAGCATAGGATTGCATTTCATGATATAAATATTGCATAACATGCATCATCTCGCATTTAGATTAGTTTGAATAAAATGGAGGTTAATTATCTCCTTTTATGTGCTTGGATAGGGCAAACATTTTATCGGGGCCTTGGATCAAAGATCCAACCGTATGGATATGATCAGGGCGACGATTGGAGTTCAACGACTCCAAGATCGCCCTAATCAGGCATCCGTAGCATCAGATAGAGATCGGGAAACCCTAGAAGATCAAGGACCAGGATGGTGTAAATCCGCACTTCAGATGACAAATTCAACTACACTGATGAATTCAGATCGACGATCGCAGCCTAACGACACAAAAATCAAGTCAATCCGTCATCCGTGGCACCATCTACAACTTCCAGAAGATGGACGGCCAAGATGGCGCCACGTGGCGCCATCTCAGCCGCCCAAACAGCCGCTGGCATTTTGTGAAGGCCCCCGCCCGATCGCTCTCCGCCGTCAGATGGAGATCCAATGGCTGTGGCCGCCCTGCACTTAAAACGTGCGCTCGACCATCCGCGCCCCGCAGCGCAGCGGTCGAGCGCGCTTACGCAAGCGCGGGGCGCGGGTTCGAGGCGCGGTGAGGGGATTGGAGGCGTGGGTAATTGAGGCGCGTGGAGCGTCGGATGGAGATCGTGCGGTCGCGGGCGCCCGATAGCGCCAACGCGCGATTGGACGCCCCGCGTAACGCGCGATCGCACGCGCAGGCGGGCGGGTTGCAGCGGGCGCGAACGCGTTTTAAGCCGTCTAATCTTGCGATCGGACGGCTGAAAAGGGTTGGACGTGAGCGAGCGTTGAGGAGCGGGCAGCCGAGGAGGCGCGCGTGGGCGCGGCGGCGACGGCCACGTCGGGGCTTTATTGACGGATTTATCCGTCACTAAAGACCCCTTATTTATTATTTTGAAGATGTAATGTCCATTTTGCCCCCACTCCTTGCAACTATAAAAGGAGACCCCCTCCATACGAAATTCTCATCCCTTCTTTCTCTTCTCTACCCCTCCAAAGCTCAAGAGAAGCTTGTCCCACACCTAGGATGCTTCTCGCGAGATAAAGTCCAATTTTCGTTCCCCTTCGGAAGTGGATCCCGCGACGACGACGGTGTGCTGCTTCGTTCCCGTTCTTCTGATTCGTCCTCCTTCGTCCCGCTTCGTTCTCCTTCGTCCAGGCGTCGTCCCGTCCGGCTCGTCCTCCAAGCAACCGTCGAGGAGGATTTCTCTCTCCCTATTCTTTTTACAGCTTTCTAGTATAGATTTACTGCTTTCTAGATTAATCTACTCGTCCTCCAAGCAACCGTCGAGGAGGACATTTCTCCCTCCATTCTTTTAATGCTTTCTAGCGTAAATTTATCGCTTTCTAGAGTAATTATTTTATGCTTTCTAGTTGTAATGAACAATCTCTTCAATGCAAAAAATTCCTTGTTTATTCTACATCTCATTTTGATTTCTCTGTGTAATATTCTCTTTCTCTCTTACTCTCTCTCTCTTCTATTTATTGTAAATAATTAGATAGTTCTAAATTGAATTATTCTGTAACAAATAAAAAGAAACGCGTAGTTTTTAAATCAAACGTCCGCCTCCCTGTGTTCGACCCGGAATTTTAATTTCGGTATAAATTTTATTTGTTGAACACGAATTCTTCGCTTTCGAACTACAACGACAGGTTTTCCAAAACCAAACACGTTAGCGTAGATTCATAAACGTTCAACATTTGATTAGGGTGATCTTGGAGTCGTTGAACTCCAATCGTCACCCTGATCAGATCCGTATGGTTGGATCTTCAATCCGAGGCCCCGATTAAATGTCGACCAGTCCCCTAACCATAAAAAGAGATAATTAACCTAAATTTTATACAATCTAACCTAAATGCAAGATGATGCATGTTATGCAATATTTATAATGTATGATGCAACTATATGCCTAAGAACATGCATAAATAGATGGTTTATGTGCTATAAACGTGCTTACATCAATATGTCCCACCCATTCTAAGACCTCAAAAGGTTCCACAAATCTCGACGTGAGCTTCCCTTTCACCCCAAACCGCTGCAAGCCCTTCATGGGAAAAGCACGGAGGAAGACATGATCTCCAACCTCGAACTGTACCTCCCGACGCTTCCTATCAACGTAACTCTTCTGGCTACTGACGGTATGGAGTCGCCTATGAATCTGCTCTATCACCTGCTGACTCTGGCGAATCAACTTAGGGCCAACCTCCCCCTTGATCCCAACCTTGAACCAACTCAAGGGAGTCATACACCTCCACCCATAAAGTGCCTCGTAAGGTGCCATGCCAATACTCGAATGATAGCTGTTGTTATATGCAACTTCTGCCAGGGGCAAATGCTCCTCCCATGAGCCTCTCCATTCTAGTACACAAGCACGCAGAAGGTCCTCAAGGTTCTGGATGGTGCACTCATATTATCCATCGATCTGGGGATGGTAGGCAGTGTTGAAACTCAAGTGGGTCCCCATAGCCTACTGGAACTCTACCCAAAGCTAGGAAGTGAAATGGGTATCTCTGTCGGATATGATATCGCGGGGAACTCCATGAAGATGCACCACATCCCTAATGTAGCGCTCTGCTAACTCCAAAGATGACTCGGATCAACAAAAGCCACGCCGTCTTCATCAACCTATCCACTATAACCCAAATGACATCATGTCCCCACTGTGTAATTGGTAACCCCAATACTAAATCCATAATGACACTCTCCCACTTATACTCCGGCACTGGAAGTGGTTGTAACGGTTCGAAAGGCCTTTGGTGCTCGACTTTCACCTGCTAGCAAACCAAACACTATTGCATAAACTCTCCAACATCTTGCTTCATCCCCTTCCACCAGAAATCATGTCACAAATCATGGTACATCTTGGTGTTCCCAGGATGTATAGTAAACTTGGACCCGTGTGCCTCAGCCAAAAGTTCCCTCAACAACTCCTCATCCCTAGGGATGCACAAGCGTCCCCTCATACATAAGATGTCATCAGTTTAAGTGAAGTCTCTCGGGTCTCCTGTCAATACTCTATCTCACAGCATATGCAAAAATCAATTAGCCATCTATCCAACAATAATGTGGTTTATGAGGTCAGGTCGTGCCTGTCTCATCACTGTCACTACCCCACAATGTCCACATGGCTCCTGAGGTCGTCAACTACCCACCTCCTACATGAGCCACCGTCTTTGTTCCTGTAAGCTAGCCAAGTGGGCGGGCGCCTTCCGACTCAAGGCGTCAGCCACCACATTGGCCTTCCCCGATGATATGAGATGCTACAGTCGTAGTCCTTCAATAGTTCTAACCAACGCCTCTATCTCATGTTGATCTCCCTCTGATTAAACAAATACTTAAGGCTCTTATGATCCATGAAAATCTCAAAGGTCTCACCATACAAGTAGTGCCTCCATGTCTTCAAAGCGAAGATGAGAGATGCCAGCTCCAAGTTGTGAGTAGGGTAGTTTTGCTCATGGGACTTTAGTTGCCATGATGCATAAGCGACAACGTGACCCCGCTGCATGAGCACACCACCCAACCCCTGCAACGAAGAATTAGTGTAAACCACAAACCCTCCATTGCTGTCTGGATGGTGAGCACAGGGATTGAAGTCAACTTCCCCTTCAACTCCTAAAAACACACCTCACACTCGTTTGTCCCAGTGAAAGGCATGTCCTTCCCTAGTCAACTATCATTGGACGTGCAATCTGGGAGAAACCTCTAATAAATTGCCACTAGTAGCCTGCTAGCTACAAAATACTGCGTATTTCTGTCACTATACGTAGCCTTTCCCATCTGAGCACGGCCTCAACTTTGGTCGGATCCACAGCTATTCCGTGTCCCGTGACCACATGGCCCAAGAAAGTAACCTGCCTCAGCCAAAACTCGCACTTGTTGTACTTGGCATACAGCCTGCGCCATCTTAGAGTATCCAAAACCATGCGTAAGTGCTGCTCATGCTGGAATTGATCTCGGGAGTATACAAGCACATCATCAATAAAAATCACCACAAACTGGTCCAGGTAGGGTTTGAAAATATGGTTCATTAGATCCATGAAGGCAGCGGGGGCATTGGTCAGCCCAAATGGCATGACCAAAAACTCGTAGTGTCCATACTGCATCTGAAAAGCTATCTTGGAGATGTCTGTCTCCCTGATCCTCAACTGGTGGTAACTCGACCTCAAGTCTATCTTGGAGAACACTATGGCGTCTCTCAACTGGTCAAAGAGGTCGTCAATGCAGGGAAACAGATACTTGTTCTTGATGGTGACTCGATTCAGCTGCATGTAGTCGACACAAAGCCGAAGGGTGCCATCTTTCTTCTTCATGAATAAAACAGGGGCCCCCTAGGGGGACACACCGAGCCTCACAAAGCCCTTCTCCAACAAGTCCTACAGCTGGGACTTGAGCTCTTGCAACTCAAGTGGTGCCATCCTATATGATGCAGTAGATATGGGGCTGGTCCCTGTCACGAATGAGATCTCAAACTCGATCTCATGCTCAGGTGGTAGTCCCAATAACTCCTTAAGGAAAACATTGGGGTACTCGCAGACTACCGGAACACTCTGCAGGTCAACTGCTGGGCTAAGCTCTGCCACAACACAAACCAAAAAGCCCTCACACCCCTGGCTCAGTAGCTTTGCTACCTGAAGTGCGGAAATGCATCCAAAACCTTCATCCACTAGCTAGCCATGGAACTCAAAAGAAGGTAACTCAAGAAGAAAAAAAGACAATCTTTCTCCCAAAATAATCCACCATGGCGTGATAGGAAGATAGCCAATCCATCCCCAAGATTACGCTGAAATTCTCCATCTGAATCATAATGAGATTAGCAGGGAGGCTGTGTCCCCCTATCATGACCTCAATTGATAAAGACCTCCTATGTGACAAACAACTGTCCTTTTGACCCTCTAATCAGAAACGGATCCTCCAATGATGTACTATTCAGCCCCAAAATGACAGCAAAACTCATGGAGACAAAAGAGTGTGTGGCACCAAAATCGAAAAGCACGTAAACTAATTTGCCGAAAACTATAAACATACTTTCCACAATAAAACCTGAAGCTCTGGCGTCTTTGTGAGTCAGGACGTTGACACGCCCCTCAACCCTAGGTGCAGAAGAGGCAGCCATGCTCTGGGTCGAGCGAGTAACGGTGGGCCGGTACCCACCTCATGACTACTATCCTCCTCCTTGACCCTGGTAAACACGACCACCAGATTGGCCTCCTATGCTCGGTGCAAGGAGAATCTGGTATGCCCCTACCCTAGACGAGTAGTCCCTCCTCATGTGGCCTGACTGGCCACACTGATAGCAGAGAGGGGCACGACCTCCTCCCTCAGTCTGTCCCTGCAGGTAGCTGGGCGGGGGTCTGGTGCAAGTAGCTGGCCCCTATCTGGGGCCTCCAAAGCTCACTGGCGGCCCCACAGAGTGGGATGCCTCCCCCGTGGATACCGTGTGCCTCTTCTCCTGATAGCCCTGAGGGTGCTCAAGCTAGTAGGGCCTCTTCCGACCTCCCCTATCAATGTCTCGCATTGTCGGGTTGGTCTCCTCGTAGGTCATCGCTGCCTCGACTATGCAGGAGAAGGTAGGTAGCTTTAGGGGCTTCACATACCCCCGTATAGCAAGCTGGAGACCCTCCGTGAACCTCCACAGATGCTCCTCCTCTGTAGTCACAATAGACAGGGTTTAGCGTGATAGCTCCAGAAAACATGTGCGGTATGCATTAACTGTCATCGCCCCTTAGCGAAGAGTATGGAACTCCCACTGATGAGCCCATATTTGTGGGCTAATTAGTTACTTAAATGTCTAGACATTAGAGTAATTATTACCTTATACATAGCATGTTTTAAGATGTAAATAATTTAGTTTATATATATATACTTGTATGCATTACATTCATATATAAATTCTTTAGCATGCATTAGTTTTTAGGTTGCATTATATACATATATTAGAATTAACATTTTAGTGAGGGTTTGTGCATAAATAAATCAATCTTTTTATTATTCATTTTTATTCTATCTTCTCTGCAGGTAATGCATCGCATTCTTGTCGCCAGCTGCCTGCACTCAAGACCTGCATTCAAGGAGGAGCGGGAGAGATGGATCTGGTTGGGGCAGCCGCGACTACAAGGGAGAGGAAGCGGCTTCCATGCTAGTGGAGGCCATCATCCCATTTCACCACCGTGTAGCATTCCACCACCGTGGACCTCCATGGCCAAGTTCTGTCATATTGTGGGTCGGTGGGGTGATAGACCACCGCGCCAAGAGGATGGAGTTGGCCGCCACCATGCATGAGCTCCTTGAAGCTCGCCTACCGTGAGTGCATCTACTGATGCACGACTTGCTACCATTCTTCCCCTGTACACCATTGCAGCCATTGCCATCCATGCCTGCCCAACCACACTACGCGCGCCATGCATCTCTGCACAGCCTCCGCTCATGCCTCCTCGCTGCCTCAGCAGTCACCACGCCCACCACCGACCTCATGCGCACCTTCACATGCAGCAGGCACGGCCAGCAGCGTGCGCCTCCCCTCATCAATCCCTCAATGCACCTCTACTCGCAGTGCACGGCCACCTCCTCCACGTGCTCACGCAGCAGCTACAACAGCAGCAACAAGAGCAAACGCACGAGTGTTGCCCACCACCACCGTGCCTCCTCACCTTCGGCCTACGCATGCATCCGAGCACGTTGCCATCTTCATCACGCCCGCAGCCTCCTGTGCCATGCGAGTGCAGCAGCAACCCTCTCCACAGTGCACACATGCCGTGCTCCTTCCTCAACATCCTCGCCGATGCCCTCGCCTTGCGTGCGTACAGCACGCGCTCGCGCGGCTGCTGCGTGTTCCACACCATTGCAGCAGCCAACGCCACCACCACCTTCATCCCCTTCTTCTTCAACCCCCACTTCATCACCATTCCCTGTAACTCCAAAGAACCCAAAGCTGCAGTAGCCCTTCCACACCATCCGACCACATCTGGCCACCTCAAGACCATGCTCCACCTTACATCCACCGAGCATTGCCTCAACAGCTCACCGACGACCTCCTGCCTCACGCGAAAAGCTGTATCAATGCTTCATGCTTCACCTGCAACACCAGCTCGCCGCCGGCCTCCACTCCGCCATTTGGCCACATCTGATCACCTAGTCCACGCCGCCACTACCAAAGCGAAGGCCTCGACCCCATGCGCCTCCCCCAAGCTCCTGGTCACCGACGATCTCTCCTCCCTCGCGCACTAGCCACCATAAGCAATCCTTTGTTTTGACGTTAATTAAAATTTACATTTTTTGCCATTGAGGGGGAAGGGATTTTTAGGTATTAATATTTTATTATGTTGATTTTATGAGCATCTCTTTCTTGTTTTGCATAATTATAATATCAGCATGATAATGTCTGATTATCTCAATTGAAAAGTGATTTTGATCCGATTTCTTGACAAAACTAATCGTAAACATCTATTTTTAACTGGTTCGAGTTTAAATAGGCCATTGCCTCCCTGTGGATACAACCTACTCTTCTGCGAGTGGTTTAATTTTTATTATTTTGATTTGCGATTTTCCATCACTTGCATACTACAACATGACATTCTTAATGCGAAACAACGAAAGCGAAAACTGACTTATCAAATGGCATCGTTGCTGGAGGAGGCAACGAGCCTATCAGACTCTTATTTATTTAATTATTTGTTCACATTTTATTTGAGGCATATTTCAATTCGATTATCTATTTAGTGTGAGGTACGCGTATTTGGAGAAATCTTGTTGCACCAGCCTCGAAGATCAGGGGATCCTTGACATCAACGGTGGAGTTGCAACACTGGGAGAAGGAGCATCACGCCCACCTCAACAATGCCTTGGTGGACCTTGTTTCCACCACTGGAGGAGATATCCGAAGGATCACATCTTCATCTCACCCATTTAGCTGTAGATAGTTTTTACTTTTCTTTCTTCTCTTTATTTTAGTACATTCATTTGGAAGACCCTTGTTCTGGGGTACATTTTAGGGGTTTGTTCCCCGACTTTCTTTTAGGCCCGTGTTGGGTAACTTTTTGGGAGCATGTTTCCTTTTCTTTAGATCTAGGTTTTCTTTTGTGGGTTATTTATCCTTAATTTGTTTATGCATAAGTAGTTAAAAAAAAGAAACGAGCTGCCTGCTAAAAGCTACCCGCCTTAAGACGACCATTTAGGTGTAAATGAGCAGCCTCTAGATTTTATTTATTTGCATGCATCTTGCATTGCTGATTGCTGGAGGGAAGGTACGTTCTCTTTCTTTACATTCTATATTGTTCACGCATGTGCATTCAGATTTAATTGCAAGACCACCTAATTGAATTGAAAAGATCTAACAAGTGGTCACATATTTTGTTGAAAAAGGACTTTCAGTTAAGGAAGAACACTAAAAACCAAGGACTTGAATTGAGACATTGTGCTGCGGTTCAAAATTCAAAACTCAAAATTTTTATGGTGTATGCACACTTGTATCTCTTGCACCATGGCACGCATTTAGACACTCCTAGGTTTTGGAACTACTAGGACAAGAGCCCTCCTACAGTTGGATTCTGAAGTGTTAAAAACTTGAGATCAAAGGTTTTGTAACTCCAAAGAAGGGGATACCCTGTTACGGATTTTTGGGGGTAGTTAAGAAGCACCACAAAAGCACAGCTTCAAAGGAAGGCTTAGGCCTACTTGCATCCCTCAATCTTTCGTCTTTGGAGTTGCTCTACCATTTGAGCTTTAGGGAAGAGCACCTAAGCTCCAACTAGGTCTTTTTAGGCATTTCGTAGGTCGACAATAGACACGTAATTGATTGGGCAACTTGCTTTGTCACCTACAATCTGAATTAAAATCTCAAAAGCTTAACTGATTAAAGACCTAAAAAGTCCTCTGATTTGTGTTTGTATTGGGAGGAATTTGATTGTGGTGTGAATTAGAATGGACAATGATGACTTTCATCCTTTAACATCTTGCCCACACCCTTACCCCCACTCTACGATCTTCAATCCCATATGTCGAGATGGTCCATCCTTTGATGGACATAATGACTGTCATTGGGATCTGTTTTACTCCTATTATAGGAGTATTGGCCTGGTTAAGCCCCAAATCAGTGAGCAGAATCTACGAGCGAGATGTGCCTTACCCAATATCCCACACACCATAGGAACACCCAACCCACCCTCCCTGATTGATTGTAATGGTTGGATAGAAACTCCTAGGAACTATAAGCCTGAGCCTGACTTCTCTCTTGATAGTAATGATGACCTCTTCTCCTTAAAGATGGAAATATAGAAAATGCAAGATGAAATGATTGAATTGTTAGGAGAATCTTTGAGAGCATGCCAACAAGAAAAAGTTGAAATTAGCCACCCCATCTACCCCATTGAGAATGAAGTGCACCCCTCTACGCTAGATGCATCTCCCGTGGGAGAGCCACACACTAAGTTGGAGGGAAATTTTGGGGATTATGTAAGGCAGAATAGCTACTTTTCGAGGATTGATTGTGAACCCTCCCCGCTAGATGACACTTCCTTGAGAGGTCCACGCCTTAAGTGGGAGGAGGATATGTATGAAAGTAGCTATACATTGGATGAAGAAAGGAGGCAACCCAAGGAAGATGATGATCAGGTTGAGTATCCACCTGAATTATATTGGAGTCAAAAGGGAATGATGGTACCATTGGAAAACCTCGACCCAGATGATAGTATTTCGTTATGTTTGATGAACTAGGCCAAAGTCAAGTTATTAATCCCACCCTCCATTCTAATCATAAGATGGAACTCAAGCCCACCCTTAGGGAACCTAACCCTGAAGAAATTCACCTATCTAAGGAGTTTGATGTTATTAGTGTAAACCATGTACCCCAGATAGAATGCCCTAGGGGATCTGCTAAGATTTTAGATGATTCTAGACTTTGGGTATATGATGAATCGTATGATGAGGAGAAGGATGAATTATGTAAGGAACCTGAACTTAGGATTTGGAGTGACATTAAGGGTGATTATGTCTTATTTGAAGAATCAGCCCCTGAGGATGTCACAAATTTGACCAAATTAGGTTTCCTTAGAACACCCATTGATGATATCTCTCCTTATGATAAAATAATGGAAAATTTAGAAGCAACTTCTGAGATTAATGTGGATTCACATATATACTCCGGGAAGGATTTGAGTAAAGAATAAGAACCCAGGGATGAGATTGATAGGATAATCCCTAAATCTGTTGCTTCCAACCTGCCTTCATTTGATTTGGAGTCATCCTCTTATTTGCCTATGTCTGAAGGCAAAAATTTGACTCCATGTGCAAAAATGATCACTAATGAAGAGTAGGTAGATACTTCTGATATTACCAGAGATGCTAGGGATGCAATTGAAGAACTGGAAAGGTTCTTAGGTATGGACACTAAGCTGACTGGACCTACCTTAGATCTTATGGCCATCCTGCAACCTCGAAACATAGACACCCTAGACAATCCATGGCTTAAAGTTTTGCTCACTACCATTTTGACCGGGGGGCTTAATAGATCAATATCTCTTGTAATGGGGTACCAAGTATGGATTGATGCTTTCTATGGTTAGTCCATCACCCTGGGGGTTTATTTCTGCACCATTCCTTTTGGAGGATCCTTGTCATCCTACCCTTACCCCATTGGAGGTTGTTATACCAGTTTATCTTTTAGAACCTCCTCTGGTGACTTGGGAAAATTTCATTCCCATCTTGGTTGGGCAAGTGTTTACTATTGGGATTCATCATCAGCTCGTCAACATTCTAGGTTACCTGTTTTCTAGGCCAGCATTACTTTGCTCATTTTTAGGGCCTATTTCTGCGATCCTTGAACCTGATTTGCAAATCCCTTGGTTACTCGGCTGCCAACAAAATAACGGCAGCCCAAACCCAGGTAATATCTTTCTATGCAATGAGGACAATGAAGATTTTAGGTATGGGGGTTGTACTTGGGAATATAAATAGCATTATATATAGTGCATTCGTGCATTAGTTGAAGTATTTTGCATTGCATACATTTGCATTGATTTTGAAAAAAAAAAAAAAGTTGTTATGCTTAACCAGCTGGGTCCTGCATTCTTAGGCATAAGACCAGAACTTTAGGTTAGACTAAGTCGACTCTAAGTGTCTAACTTTAGAAGCTAAGTTGAGCTACTAGCTTTAGACCTTTAGGGTCCTTTGTGGACTTGAAAACTTAAGTAGGAGTTAAGTTGCAGACCATTCCTCAAGAGGTTGAGGAAGGAAAGCTAAGATTGAGTTAAAGGCTGGATAGTACCTGGTGTCATTTTCTACCTTTTGGTTTACGGGTCCTTGTAACCTTGGCATCCACAATTCACACACACATGGTCTTGTGTAAATAGTGATCACCCTAATCCATTTCTTGAAGAAAATTGGGTTCTCTTAGTTTTGACTTAGGAGAAGCTTGAAAGCACAATTTGATTGGAAGAATTCCTACCGTAGGAGAGGTGGAGTATATACTCACCTTAAGGATGCGATGATAACATGTCACCTCCTCGATGCTTGTCTCTTAGGATATCCATCCTACTGGGGGCATGTAAGCACATTGTGTGATTCAGGTACCATGGGCGGCCCTATCTCGAAGTGTCGATTACCAAGAGTTCTTGGGGTCGCTATGGGCGATGCTATCTCGAAACATCGAAAGCTAGGCACCCTTCTTGGTTTGGTGATGAGGACAATGAATCCAACACAGACCGCGTTGATAGCAGATCCAAGGTTAAATCTAGAGGAATCAAATAAAAATATATATATAACCAAAAAAAAAATCTCTTTCTTACTCTCTTTGTAGGTTGGCAATCAAACCAACCTCAAATAACTCAGACAAATGCACATGCACGGATGCTTTAATCTCTGGGACCAATAAACTTAGGGTAGAGTTAGAAATTAGGGAAACCTGCGCCTGCAACTCATCCTTAGCCGACCTAGCTTGTAACTTAGCAACTACTTGGGAACCTTAGGTCTAAAGTTTGAACTTAACATGTTTCTAAAGGAAGATCGATTAGGTTGGCTAGTCCACTTAGAGAGCTGGGTTATTGCTTGAATATGCTAGGAACTAGAAAAAACTAGGCATGGGGACATTTAAGTAACTAATTAGCCCACAAATATGGGCTCCACCGACCTCCACTCCGCCGTTCGGCCACATCCAATCGTCTCAGTCCACGCTGCCACTGCCAAAGCGAAGGCCTCGACCCCACGCACCTCCCCCGAGCTCTTGGTTGCCGACGATCTCTCCTCCCTCGCACACTAGCCGCTGAAAGCAATCCTCTGTTTTGACATTAATTAAAATTTACATTTTTTGCCATTGAGGGGGAAGGGATTTTTAGGTATTAATATTTTATTATGTTGATTTTATGAGCATCTCTTTCTTATTTTGCATAATTATAATATCAGCATGATAATGTCTTAGTATCTCAATTGAAAAGTGATTTTGATCATATTTCTTGTTGAAACTAATCGTGAACATCTGTTTTTAACTAGTCCGAGTTTAAATAGGTCATTGCCTCCTTGTGGATACGACATGCTCTTCTGCAAGTGGTTTAATTTTTATTGTTTTGATTTGCTATTTTCCATTACTTGCATACTACAACATGACATTCTTAATGTGAAACAACGAAAGCGAAAATCGACTTATCACTAGCCTCCTCTGGTCCTGCCATGTCTATGGAAAATACTATTCACAGAAAAGAGCCACGAACCGGTCCCAGGATGGCTCTCCTCCCTCCTGACCCCGAATCGCCTGCCACCACTTGTGGGTGGCACTCTCCAGCTGGTACATCGCAAAGGCCACACGGCACTCTACAGGAGGGTGGAGTGTGTCAAAGATCTTCTCCATCTACTCCAACCAATCGTGTGCCTTAGACGGGCTCTCTTCCCCTTTGAAGGAGGGGGGCTTCAGCTTCCGGAATTGGGCGAACAACTCTTGGTGAAGCCGTAACAAGGGCACGAGTGCATCCCCTAGTAGGGAGGACTCCTGCTCAGTAGTGTCTGAAGGAGGTGGAGGTGGTGGAGGATCACCCCCTCCCTCTCCAGCTCGCCTAGCACTGCGGCCACTCCCCTATCTCACAGAAGACTCCCCCTCCACATCCTCGAGAGGAGGTGGCGGAGGAGGTAGATGCTATTGAAACTCCTCCCACACGATGTCCCGGATCAGCTGAGCGAGGTCTTAGGCCGGGATTTCCTGAAGGAGGGGTGGAGTGACCCCTTCCTCAGGTCCGACATGTCTACCCTCACGACCACGCCCACGGCCACGCCCACGGCCACACCCGCGGTCAGCTCCACGAGCTACACGATGAGGCATCCCCTACAGGGAGATGGAAGGAAACAAAGATCATTATTGACACAAGACTAAAACAAGACTCAAGAAAGGAAAATCAAAATAACACGTTGTGATGTCTACCCTAACTGCGTACACATGAGTGGTTACTTCCAAGCCTTTTGACTTATTTCTCGGGATGACCTTGCTCTGATACCATCCTATTACGACCCGAACTCAGCTCCATGTGGATTCGGGGTTGGGGCGCCTCAACTAACTCAAGACCCAGTCGTCCAACGAAAAATAACATTACATTTGGAAACAATCCACACATGTAACATAGCTAGAACTTCAATTAAATGACAGGAAACTAGAAGTAATTCCGTAAACAAAACCACGAGAAAAAGAAAGATCCTTAACATAGACATCACAATAATAAATGAAAATGAAACAGAACTAAAGGTTCTAAACCAGATGAAACGCTGTGGGCAACCGGGTTTTATTGTTATAGCGTTGTAGTATAGCTAGTTATTGCCAACATTTCAAATATAAAATTTTTTACTCGGAAAATAAAAGAGTTCCCGAGGTCGAACTCAGGGAGCAAGTTGTATTCAGGGAGAGAGAGAAAGAATTTGTTGTTTTCTTTTCTCTTTGTTTTCTCCTCGTCTCAGATCTTCTTCTTCTTTGTCTGTAGAGGTGATGTTCTTCTTCTGCAGTGGTGATGCTCTTCTTCTTCCAGCTGTTCCTGCTCTTCCTTTTTCTTCTGTCTTTCTTCAGATCTTCTTCTTTCTTCTTTGTTTTTCTTCTTTCAGTTCTTCCCTTGTTCTTTTGTGTTCTCTTCTGCCTCGCCTTCTTCTGTTGTTCTTCAGATCTCCTTCTTTCTTCTTTCTTTTCCAGTCAGGACGTCGCCCCTCCTTCTTTCTTCTTTTCCCTTCAGGACGTCGTCTGATTTCCAAATCAGACGACTTAAACTGCCTGTTGCTACAGTGTCTCCCTCAGCTTCCTTCTTCTTCCGCGGTCCTTCTTCTTCACCTGTGCCTGCACACTTCAGAGCTTACGTCAGAGGACAAAACCTACTCTACCCTCTCCCCCCGCATCTCTCTCTCTCTGAAACCACTCTTGGGAAAGCTCTCCCAGAGCTGCCGGGTCATCGGGTTCGGGTCGCGCCCGGGTCCAAGCCCACCGGCGTGCGTGGTGGGCGAGGAGTGCAGGTCAGTCTAAGTCGGGTCGGGTCAGGTCCGCGGGGCGTGAGCGCGGACGAGACCGGGTAACCGGGCGGGTGAAGGGGACCTCACCCCGTGTGCTGAGGCAGTAAGGCTAATGCACAAAATCAATTTAAACAGTGAAAAGGTTGTGAGGCTTACCGATGTGGGACTAAACGGAGACCTCTCCTCACGTGCGCCTGCTGGGAGACCACAGCCTAGCTTCTGCAGCTGCGGCTTCGATTTGCGTAGGTTGCTGGCTGGCTGCCTTCGCAAGACTCCCCGTAATCCGCAGCAGCTGGAGACCTGGAGTCCTCAAGCCTGGAGCGCGGGAGAAGCTGCTTCAATGTGCGTTAATGGCGGTCGAACCTCAAAACCTGTCGGACACGAATATGGCCTCTCGGCCTGATCAAACCACTGGGGAACCTTCGCCGTGGCACGGCGAAGGTGTGGAGCTGCGCGGCAAGCCGCAAGGTGGTGTCTGGCGGCAGCCCTAGGTTGGACTGCAACCGGAGGAATGGGTTTGTTCGGGGGAGCGTTACGGAGGTGTGGAGTGGCAGTGGAGGGGTGGGGGGTGCTCAGTGTGATGAGGCGGAAGTTCGGTGAGGGTCGGCGAGGTGTGTGAGGCTGTGGAGCGATGGGAACATCTCGCCGGAGGGTGGCCGGAGACGAAGGGGGTGACGATGGTCAGGGTCGGTCGAGGGCTTAATTGAACAAATTGAAATCGGGGAAAGAAAGAGGAGAGGAAGGGAAGTAGTTCTAACTTACTTGCAGGGACGAAGGGGGAGAAGAACATGCTCAGGGAAAGGGGCGGCGGCGAGCAGAGAGCCGGAGAGGTGCCAGCTGGGTACGGCGTGGCGCGGGAAGAGCAGGGGAGGAAGTCTCTGCTGCTGGTATTGCGTCAGAGCGAAGAGGAGGAGGGGGAGGAACTGCCGGAGAGAGAAGAGAGGAAAGTTGGGGGTTTTCTCCGTCAGATCCGAGCTGCTCCGGTCGGTGGAGCAACGGGGGGTATTTATAGGGATCAAAACAGGGAGGGAGGCGGAGGGAGACGACGTGTCTCCCTCGCAGGAGGATGGCCGGAGACGAAAACCCATACCGTCCGTGCGTTCGCACGGCCGGTATGGTGGGCTACAGCGACCAGGGGGGTGTCCCTGCGACGGCTGACGACGCAGGGCACCCCCGGTTTACTTGCCAGGCTTTCCCCCTCACCCTGCGCGGCGCCATGCTCCGCGCAAGGTCGCCGGAGCATGGTGCTGGCAGGTTTTGCAGGGGGACCTGATCGCAAAGAACGAAGGAGAGTTAGGGGCTGAAATGCGAGGGTTCAAAAGTTGAGGGCCAAAAAGTAAATATATGAGGACCAAAGTGTAAAGTCGGTCAAGGAGGTTTCTTCTTAGGCTCAAGTTTTTATACATGATTAATTAGGACCTAAGGAATCTGATGGTGAATTTCATTTCTATATTAAACCTTGTTTGACCGGTCAATTTATGCGAAAACCCAGATTAAGTTATTAATTGGGCATGGTTCTCAATGTAGGTCAAAATGGGTTCTGAAGGCCAAATTGAAGGTTCTAAACCCTAGAGATTATTTTTCTATGAATTTTAGAGGGTTTATTCTATTTTTACTTTGCCTCGAACCTCGTGAATTGAAGTGGGTTGTTTTAGGGTTACAGATTATCATTTAGTTCCTTGGAATTGCTATAGCCCTTGCTAGATCATCTCATCCCACTTTTATTCTTATTAAGTTGCTTTGACCTATGTTTGGACCCTGAATTACCCTGTATGCAGTTTATACTGGTAAAATTGCATTTTTACCCCTTATGACTTGTTTTCTCCTTAAACTCAGAATTCTCTGAGTTAAGCCTTTCCTTGAGTTATGTAGGACCTTTTATCCTTTGTATTGGGTCAAAATGAGCTAGTTATGGCTCATGATGAGGTTCTCATCACCAGAGTACTCACAATAGTAGTAGGAAAATTCCAACTATAGTAGAAACAAAAACGGACTAAGGTTGGGATTGACTAGGCCCAACACCCTTTGGAGTTGGTGGTACTGGCTGCTCACCTCCTTGTCCTAAACACAAGTAGTAGTCGTCAACAAAAGCTTAGTAGAGTGGCAAGTGTAAAATTAATTGTTGTAATTGAATGTAAAAACAATAACATTTCAGATAGTTGTAAATGTTTCACACCAATTCATATTTTGTTTCCATTTAATGTTTGAAATATTCTAACAAAGGGTTTCAGTATCTCTTGATGCATCTGCTCCCTAACAGAACGATCTTGCTGCAGTTTTCCCTGTAATGTAGGATGTGAACATGGTATTCTTCTGGCTGAGAGAACACCTTGCATTTATCCTACACCCGATCTACCACCACGAGGTCATGGTTGCGATGTAGCGATGACTACGGCATGTGCGTAGATGCATGAGAAGCTATCCCACACTAGCACATGGTTAGTCCTTTCCACTAATGGGTATGCTCTGAGTCGTACAGTATAGAGCAGAATAGGGGTCGAGCCCCTCGATAATTTGCATACCCTTGCCTGACTATCCCGGTTGGCCCTGTGTGCCTAACAGGAGTCGATGTAGGGAGGCCATTCCTACCCTGGGTTCCAACCCAAGGAAAGGCTAGCTCTCTCCCTACACAAGGGGTGAATAGCTCTCCTCAGTACGTACGTACACGACGGCCAACTCACCCCCAAACTAGAGTCAAGCAACAATTAGACCACACTGTAGACAAGTTATTCCATCTTTATCAAAGTTTCATACCACAGCAGATAAGTTATTCTTCTAGTTCTTCACAAGATTCATTTATAAATCCTTTAATTCTGGTTCACATACCAATGAATTAATATGCAACTCCGTTCATATTTAGATTCCAAACATGGAAGAAGACAATTCGATGAATTATAGTAAAAGCATTTGTCTCAACCATTAGTGTTATCATTCTCTCACAACAAATATTTATCATTCTTCACATATATAACAAGTATAAAGCTCATAAATTAATGGTTAGGGCATGCATGTGTGTCTCTAAGACAAAGTAGTTAATGATTTCATTCACTAAACGCATTTGCAGAATCTTAATAATTCATTGAGTAACTACTTGTATCATGCATCCAAAAATGGAACTAAACACACTGGAACAAGAAGACCACTCTACCTAGGGGTACAGGAAGTATAGGGGCACGAGCGGCAGATCCCAACGCCTTCGCGGGTCCCATACGTGCCACGGACTTGGAGCCTACACCAAATTAATGGTCAAAAGGGGCATCCAACACTTTGACCAACATTTTAGTGTACAAAATTTATTCAAAATAGTGTAGAAATAGCTCTAAAATGTAGGAAATTTCAAGAGCTTTCCAACGATACCTTGGTTGTGCGATTCTAACCCCTTTTGGGTCCTGAACCGACTTAGAAACTCTCCCTAGTTTGCTTGAACCTGGCTGGGCAGGTTGGTCTGGTTGGATTTACCGCTCACTGCAGCAAGTGTGCACCCCCTGCCGCTATCAGACGTTTGGAGTGAGTCCCAGATGTCTTAAATGCATGCAAAACCTTGCTTAAAGTCCTTGCTCTCCCCTCCGTCGTCTGCTGCTAGTCCCAACCATCTGAGACCTTATCCAGACGTCTAGTACCACCCTCAGAAGTCCAACAATGCCTCGGATGCCATGCGCGTGTGCTTTTCCCACGAGAACTCACTCTGCACGAGTGCTAATTTCCCATGTAACTCCCTCCTCGAGGTGATCCCTGCCGCAGACACCTCGAGTAGGCCACACCTTGAGCCTCGCGTGTCTCCAGACGTCTGACATGCACCCTAGCCATCCACGGAGCTCCCCAGCCATCCGCAGTGTGTTGTGAACGTTCGATGAATGTAGGACTCACCTCCCTCCTCGCACACCCAACGCGTTGCGACGATGGCTATAGTGCCACGCATCGTGCGACGCTGCAACTCCCCTCTCCTTCTCGTTCTCTCTCTATCTCTCTCTCCCTCACTCTCTGTCGCTCACTCTCCCTCTCCCTCACTCTCTGTCGCTAGCTCTCCCTCACTGTCTGTTGCAATATGGGGGAGAAGATGGAGCGTGCCGCTTGAGGTTGGGTGGGGAAGGAACGAGGGTTGTGAGGGAGGGTTTAAAGGGGGTAATGGGTAGGGTTCTAGGGCTCGCAGGGTTGGGGAAAATTTATAAAACAATCCTACGTTCTTAAGGTGGTTTATGTGGGGTTGAAAAGGTGAGAAATAAGGTGGAAAATTTACATTAAGCCCCTCTAAGAGCCAAAGAAACACGAATGGGGTCCCTACATGGGTTTCTTGACGTAGGAAATTTTACCCCAAAGCCTCTAAAGTGTAGGAAAACCCAAATGGCCACTAGAGAGGGTCATTTCACCATCTAAGTGCAGTAACAAGAAGCCAACATTATTTACTGAATGGACCTGTTAGGTCCCCTTTTTCTTGTCCAACTTAGGACAAACCAACCACCACACTAGAATACTAATCTAAAGGTCCAAGATATACCAATGATAGCCCCCTGGGTGATCTTGTAGAATCATTCCTCTAGCCTTAAATCCCAACACTTGTCATGATGAGGCATCTATTAGAATCCCACTTGGCCAACGGAGTCTCACCACTTTCTTAATAGCCCTCAACCATGATGTCCCCCCAATCTTTGGCACCTCTACAAGAGGTTTTCACCTCCCAAAGGATCCAAGTATCCACGAATCCAAGAATCTATGCACCAAATGGTCCCATATAATTAAGAAGTAGCTTTGCATTATGACTTAGGTTAAGAAAATGGAGTCTTCTGCTCCATTGTTTCATTATTTCTACCAAATCATGAGTTGTGAGATCATGACATAGGTCAAATTCATAGTTTCAATTACCTAGCATCTAATCATTTTAGGATTCCTTCCTTGGAATCTGCATCCATGATTCCTAGAGATTCTATCCCTATATCATTGGCATCTCATTATTTTCAATTCCCTATGTTGTAGTACCCTAATCTATCAACTTGTAACATTTACAATAAGTGAACAACTTAATTTGGGTACTTAAACCATCCCCCTTAGTCACCTAACCTCTTAAACATTTTTATTTAAAAGATTGCTTGATTTTGGCACACAACTTGTAAATTTTGTTGCCCAATTTGCATCTTCAACCTTGTAAAAACCAAGGATCTTATCACCCTAAATTTCAACAGATCAAAGTTTAAGACTTCATTAAGATGCTTTACAAGGAAAGGGTTAAGAAACAAAGGAGAAAGGATGAATAAAAATTAAGTTTTTAATAAAAGAGCATGCTTATAATATTTTTGGGTGCCCAAAAGAGTCTGATTAGAGAATTAAATCTTGATGGGCACTCAATGAATTAGGGCATGGCACTATTCACCCATTTGACTCCTTTAGATGATCAAATGGGGAAAGTTTAGACATCTTAACATGGAGATACACAAACCAGCTAAGGATCATGATGAACTTCATGCCATTTACGTCACCATCTTTGGCCAATTGGAGACTAGACCTAGTGGAAAAGGATTTTTCTATAAGAGACCTTAAGAGTATCATCAGTGGTTTTCATCCAAATTTATAAGCTTCTGTTGAGTGAGGAAAACTATGCATTCAGAGTTGGATTTGAAAACCCGTTGTTGTAGTTCAAGTCGTGAAGAAATCCATTCAACAGATAAAATTTATACCAAAAATCTGTAAAGAAGTTCCAAGTCGAACACAGGGAGGCTACGTCGATCTCAATATCCGTAATTATATTTTTTTTGTATTTTTGTTTAAAAGATGAAATAATCACAATGGAATCGATATAAACAATAAGAGAGAGAGAGAACAATCACTTGGTATTTGAATAATATTTTACAACTAAGAAAGTGGGAAATGATTACACTAGAAAGCGTGAAATTCTAATCTAGAAAGCGATAAAAGAAGGGAGAGAGATGTTATCCTCCTCGACGAATGGTTGGAGGACAAGCTGGTCGGAGGCGACGCTTGGAAGATGGAGGACGAGGCAGGAAGAAGGAGGATGAAATCGAAAGAACGGGAATGAGGCAGCACGTCGTCGTCATCATGGGATCCACTTCCAGAACAGGGGTGAAACTTGGGTTTAGCTCTTGAGGAGCATCCTGGGTGTGGGATAAGCTTCTCTTAAGCTTTGGAGAGGGAGAGAGGAGAAAGAAGGGATGAGAAATTCATAGGGTAGGGGTCTCCTTTTATAGTTGCAAGGATTGGGGGCATTTTGGTCATTACAATATCAAAAACATTACTATGGGACCTTTAGTGATGGACTTAAACGTCACTAAAGGTCCATTGACGGAAATTGTTCTTGCGCATTTGAAAGTCATCAGAAATCGTAGTATAGTCGCGCAAAAACGTTCGTCAAAAATTAAGTTTGTAAAAATTATGACACTTGAGCCCCAGTCATTCGTCTTTAGGAGGCATTTGTTTTACTTTTGAAATTGATCTTTTTGCCTCTCTACTTTGTTTAGAAATTGCATGGCGGTTTATGATTGTTACATATTTAGATACGACATGCTTAGTTGCAATAGATGACAATGAAAAGTAGGCAAATTTAATCACACCAAGTATATTGCAATCGATGAGCTCATGGCGATTCTCAACACATAAACATATATATATGTATATAGAAAAATTTCTTTTATTCATTCAGGAAGGTGTTCGCAACATGGAGGTAGAGGAATGCTTACAACGGAAAGCTTAAAATGGAAATCTAGCTACCAGAAAATGACTGCATACAAGAATCAATGGGGGGATTTCGCATGCATCATTGGGGGAGAAGTTAAGACTACGCTACTAAGCAGTAATAAAAGCAATAAAATTATGAAGAACATAAACTAAATCTAGCAAAATAGAGGGCATTCAGGGGTGGTCCCTGATGGCCTTGGAGTGGTCGGGAGAAGAATGAGGGGCAGCCAATGTTGCTTAGGCCGACCCTTGGAGAGAGGGAGGAGTGATCCAGCATCCCAGCATGATGTCCTCCATGGTGGTGGTAGTGAGCTCGTGGAGGTGGAGTGGCTAGCTAAGTGGAAGTGGGCATGAATGGCACCAATGGAGTGAATTTGCCAAGGAAGTGAATGGGTGCAAATGGCCACCCCTCAGGTCTTTTTATATACCTAAGGGAAGCTCTCTAGAGAATTATGGAATCCTCTAGAGAGGCCTTTGGTGAGAGCTCATGGGAGAGTGAGAGAGAGAGGATGGATGGTGGTTTTTAGATCCACCAAATGTGGATCTAGAAATTGAATGGCTCCTGGTTGCTAATTTTGGCAACCAAGGCAACCACACATGGTAGAGAGTTCTAGAGAACTCTAGGCTAGGTATTTTCATGTGGATGGTGTGTGTGGGTGTGTGTGGGTCAAAACTTAGGTGGCTAGGTTGATTAGGTTAGGTTTTAGTGGGTTTAGGTCAAGCTATGTCTCAAATTAGCGTTATAAACTCTAATTCACTAAGGTAAAGTGCAATTAAACTTAATACAAGTTTAATTGGGTGTGTGGAAACTTAATTGTGAGTAAAAAAACTCAATTAATTTAGGTCCACTGAGTCCAATTGGACAGTGTGCTGAGATCAGGGCTCAATTGGACTCAATGAGTCCAATTGAATAGGCTGATGGAATTGACTAAGATCCAAGTCAATTAGGTTTAGTTAGGACCTAATTAGGTCCTTATGGAGGTCTAGAGGTGATGTACTAGGGTTAGGGCACCTTAATTTAGGTTCCTATGAGGTTGGAATTGGGTTTATGGACCTAGAGATCCAAGATCAAGGCTTAAATCTCAAAATAGGAACTAGAGAGCAGTATCAGACGTCTAATAATAGTGCCAGACATCTTATACTCAAAAATCAGAAGTCCAAACCTGTTGTCTGGACATCTAATCAGATTCAGGAGGGATTTTGGGTTCTATTTTGGGTATTCTGCAGAAATTGGACGTCTGACAAAGTGTCTGGACATCTAATAACACTGTAGAAGTGGGTTTGAGGTGTGTGAGAGATGGCTAAGGGTCCTGGACATCCTATAACTTATCTGGACGTCCAGATAAGGGTTGGAACTAGGGTTTTAGGGCTTCCTAGGGTGTTGTGACCAAATCTAAGGGTGGCTAAGGCTTGGGGAAGTCTCTAGGCTATCCTAGGGCTAGGATGGACTTATGCTCTTCACATTTTACTGCTTTATTTCTACTTAATAGAATAGAAAACCTTTAACCCCCTTACATTATTGTTCCTATATCTAAACTAAGCCTTCTACTCCAGCTCTGCTACAACTCCCGTTATTCCTAATCCAGCTTTAGATCCTGCTCCAGATCCAGCTCCTGATCAGCTTATTGCCTGCAATTGACATAATGTACTTAATCAGCACATTATAACATTATTTCATGCTTAGCTAAAGAAAAGCAGTAAAGATGCAGATAATGCGTATGCATGCATGAATAACCCTAACTTATGCTAAGTCCTAGCTTAATCTAGGTCAATTAAGACCTATGATTGCTGCACAATCATCCGTCATGGGCGACGTGTGTGCACACTGCGCGCACCCGCTCCTCTTCCATGCCTAAATGCACCCGTGCACATTTGGGTGATCTCAGTCATCCAATCGTGAGATCGGATGATCGAGATCTTGCCTCACAGCACCCGTTCAAAATGCCTCTGCCGCGCGCCCGCATACGATGAGGCATGTAGATGTGCGTCATCATGCGTGTACGCTATCGAAGAATCCTCTGCACACCACATCTCGTCCCCTCGACCGCCCGATCTTCATCTGACAATGAATCGTGCCCGCGCCCGTGCCCCTCTTGATTAAGGCACTCAGCGAGGCTCGAACGCGCGACTGCTGCACTAAGGCCTCATCTTTGTCGCGTAGAGGATTTAAGTGCGTGGATTTGTGGCCGTTGGATGGGCATCCAACAGTGGAGATTCATTGAGCGTGTGAAGAAGAAAAGCATAGGTGGGTCCTTGGGGACGGTTGGGCTGCTAAGATGGCACCACGTGGTGCCATCTTGGTCATCCATCTTTTATGTGTTGTAGATGGTGCCACGGGTGTCAGATTGGATCGATTTTCACACTGTTAGGTTGCGATCATCGATACGAACTTATCTGTGCAGTAGAATTGTTGTCTGAAGTGCAAATTGGCACCATCTTGGCCCTTAATCTTTAGGGTTCCTCGATCTCTATTTGGTGCTATAGATGTTCGATTAGGGCAATCTTAGAGTCGTTGAACTCCAATCGTCGCCCTAATCAGATCCGTACGGTTGGATCTTTGATCCGAGGCCCCGATTAACAAGTTGTCCTATCCCTGGTCATAAAATGAGACAATTACTATATAATTTATACAACTTGACCTAAATGCATGATTATGCATGTTATGCAATATTAACAATATATGATGCTAATATGACACTAAGAACATTCATCAATAGATATTTTTGGCTATTTATATGTATGCACATCACACCCCCATGCCTATCTTTTGCTAGTCACTAGCAAAAACTATATGCTATTTATAAAAGAATTAGGGTTGGATTACTTGGGCACAAGTCATTCTCAACATTAAGAAATTATTACTTAGGACCTACACTTTCAAAGACACAACAGCGCCCAGGTATCTGCCAAAATGCAGACCCCTCAAGCCCTCACCTTACTTAAAGAAAATTTTCTTTTTCTCTTTTTCTTCTTTTCTAATTTTTTTGGATTCTTGAGTTTAGGGTTAAAAAGTGGCTTTCTATGGCCATTCAACTCACCCAAGATTTGATGAGAACCCTAAGTTCTAAGCATCTTATTGTGAATGTGATAGATTCGTTGATCGGCAATTAGAACAGACTTCGGATTTCTACGCCTCTAGGTGACCTTAAAAAGAGAGTTCTGCCTAAAGGTGTATCTATACGACCAATAGCTTTCTCCCTACTTTTATTTTTTTTATGGGGTCAACACAAGGGTGAATCTAGTATATATCTCCCTGGCTTATTGTACTTCTTTGCTTCTTCCTAAGTGTTTTAAGAATTTTTATGTGCATTTCTTGAGCTGGGTTCTGGACAACCAGTCTATGAGCTGTTACCACCGACAACTTACCAGCCATACTCATGCGGTGAAGTGTGGCTTATTTCTTTTTGTTTCTTTTCTCCTTTTCTTCTTTTTTTCTTTTCTTTTCTTTTTAGACTTTCTTTTTCTTTTTTTAAGTAGGTGGCTCCCTGGTCTAAAATTTACCTAAAGGCAGCAAGAAGAGAGTGGTCCTGTGATTGGTCTCTGGACAACCTACCTATGGGTTGTTACCCACGATAACTTGCCAGCTATATCACCTTAGAAGGTTCATTAGCTACCCAATTTCCGTTAAGACTGTCGAACAACGAGTCAGTGACGAATAGTGTGTAGATGCTTAAACTTAAAGTTCCCTCAAATCAGAGGGAGGGTTGATAGGTCGTGTACTTATCACCTAAACTTATTTAATCAAATTAAAATAAAATTCAGGATGGTGAGGACTCGATAAACAAATCCACATTTTAGTGGATACCCGGGCTGATTAAGCCCAAAGACCTGAAGGGTCTTGTGTTCAGATCCTACTGTAATATTTCCTAAGATTGAAAAGTCCTAATGTCCAAGTATTCTTTCCAAATTCAATTTTTTTTTTGTATATATAAGAAAATAAGTAAAATTTATAAGAATTCCACAGAGCTGACAAAATGATTTAGAAATGAATCCACCCCCCCATGCATAGCTGATGCAATGTCCGCATTGAGAATAAAAGACAAGAAAGGAAGGGTAGAATGTCGAAGAAATCACCTGAATATGAAGCTCGGGTCAGCTTTGAGTTAGACTATACAACTGCTGAGTTTAATGCCATCAGCTAGGTGTAGTCCAGCCAAAGAAGTCACAACATAGCTAGAGCAACCATGTTTGAGACGAGTTCTGGAATAGTACGGTCAATAACAGGCTTCAGACGTTGACCGTTGACTTTGAATGAATTACCCGTCTTCGGGTTAGAGATCTGAACAGCCCCGTTTGGAAATATCTGATCAATAATGAATTGGTCGTTCCATTTCAACCTAAGTTTGCCAGGAAAGAGCTTAGGTTGAGAATCGAAGAGCCAGACCTTCTGGTTCAGCTCAAAGCTCTTGTGGGAAGTCAACTGGTCATGAAGAGCTTTGGTCAGAGCCTTGTAGATCTTGGCATTCTCATACGCGTCATTTCTAAGCTCCTCCAACTCAGATAGTTGGAGTTTCCTGGTCTTCCTGGCTAAACTCAGATCTAGATTACATTACTTGATTGCCCAGAATGCCCTATGTTCAATTTCTACGGGTAAATGGCACACCTTTCCATACGTCAGATGAAATGGAGACATACTGATGGGCATTTTACATGCCATATGGTAGGCCCAAAGAGCGTCCTCAAACTCTTGAGTCCAGTCTTTGCGATCAGGCCTAACCGTTTTTTGCAGAATATTCATGATCTCCCGATTGGAGATCTCGGCCTGTCCATTCGTCTGGGGATGGTAAGGTATGGAGATTATGTGATTAACCCTGTATTTTGCCAAAAAATTATGGAACTGAGCATTAGTGAAATGAGTGCCACCATCACTGATGATGGCCCTCAAAATCCTGAACCTGCTGAAGATGTTCTTCTTGACGAAATCGATGACCACCTTGTGGTCATTGGTTCGAGTAGGAATAGCCTCGAACCACTTGGACACATAATCAACAGTAACAAGAATGTACTGGTGTCCAAATGAAGGGAGGAATGGTCCCATGAAATTGATGCCCCAAAAGTCAAAGATTTCGACGGGAAGAATCGGGTTTAAAGTTATCATATCTCTCTTGGTTATGCTCCCAAGTGCCTGGCATTGAGAACACGACCTCGAGAAATCCTAGGCATCCTTGAATAAAGACAACCAATAGAACCCAGATTGCAAAATTTTTGCAACCGTCTTTTTCCCGAAGAAGTGTCCACCACATGTAGATGCATGGTAGAACTCAAGTATACTCTTGAATTCATTCTCCGGAACGCATCGATGAATAATCAGATCAAAATCGATGCAGTACAGTTCAGAGTCCTCCTAGAAGTAATATTTGGCCTCAGATTTGAGTCTATCCCATTGTTTCTTGGTCCAATCCTGGGGAATTTGACCAACGGCCAAATAATTAACGATGTCAACAAACCACGGGGTTTAGACACCTGAAACTGTAAGGATAGTCTTGTCCGGAAAAGTATCAGCAATTGGAATGTCTGGATGAGAAGAATCACTCAGAAGTCTCAACAGATGATCCACCACCACATTCTGTACCCCAGATTTATCCTTGATTTCAAGATCAAATTCTTGAAATAGTAGAATCCATCGAATAAGCCAGGGTTGTCATCCTTTTTGGCCAAGAGATGTCTCAAGGTCGAGTGGTCGGTATAAATGATGACATGAGACCTTAAGAGATAAGCCATGAATTTCTCCAAAGCAAATACTATAGCTAGTAATTCCTTCTCAGTAATAGTGTAGTTCCTCTGGGCCTCGTCCAGAGTTTTACTAACATAGTAGATAACAGAGGGCTTGTTGAAGCTACGGGTTACTACGCTATCGAATTTGGTTTTGAAAACCTGTCGTTGTAGTTTGAAAGTGAAGAACTCATATTCAACAAATAAAATTTATATCGGAATAGAAATCCTGGGTCAAATTTAGGGAGACTACGTCAATCTAAATTCGCAATTATATTTTTTTCGTGTTTTTGTTGAAAAGAAAAGTAATTACAATGAAGCAATATAAACAATCAGAATAAGACAGAGAGAGAGAAGAAGGCATTCACTTAATACTTCAAAATGTTTATACAATTAAGCCAGTGAGATATTACACTAGAAAGCAGGAAACTATTACACTAGAAAGCAAAAAAATTCTACTCTAGAAAGCAGAAAAAAAGCAATGGGAGAGAGAAGTTATCCTCCTCGATGATCGCTTGGAGGACGAGCTGGACGGGTGGAAAATGAAGGATGGAACGGGAAGAAGGAGGTCGAGGTAGGAGGAACGAGAACGGGGCAGCACGTCATCGTCATCACGGGATCCACTTTCTCTTGAGGGTGAAAATTTGACTTTATCTCTTGAGGAGCATCCCGAGTGTGGGACAAGCTTCTCTTGAGCTTTGAAGAGGGAGAGAAGAGAAGGAAGGGATGAGAATTTCATATGGAGGGGGTCTTTCTTTATAGTTGCAAAGAGTGAGGGCAATTTGGTCATTTTATGTTGAAAATCATTAATTCAGGACCTTTAGTGACGGATAAATCCATTACTAAAGGCCTGAACATGGCCGTAGTGGGCGGCACGTGCGTGCCTGCTCGCCTCCCCGCATTCAATGCTCGTCCACAATCTCTCAATCTCGGTCGTTCGATCGTGAGATCGAACGACTGAGAGTGCATCCTCGCCCACCTCAACCGTGCACCTCATCGCGTTCGATAGCACGTTTCCTCGCCTTGTCAGATGGAGAGTGGATCCGATTGGGCGCGCACAGCCGCATGATCTCCATCGTGTGGTTAATAGCGACCGCTCATCCGCGCCTAATCGAAGTGCCTCGCTGATTTGAACTTGCGTCTTGAGGCGGTCGAGCGCTTTATCCACTGTGCTGTGCGCATGGATGGGCGAGCGGTGCGTTTGCGTGGCGTGAGATTTGGACCGTTGGATCAAGATCCAACGGTCCAGACTGCACCCTTCTTTGGCTTCTGATGATGAAGGCACCGATTCGAGATCCACTCTCAGCCGTTGGATCTTGATCCAACGAAGATCCAACGACGGAAAGGCATTAGCGCTAAAGGCTTCAGCGGTTGAGCGGCCGATTGGGCGGCTGAGATGGCACCACGTGTCACCATCTTGGCTGTCCATCTTCTGGGTGATGTAGATGGTGACACAGGTATCGGATTGAGTCGATTTTTGAGCCGTTAGGCTGCGATCGTTGATCCAAATCTATCCATGCAGTCGGATTTATCGTCTGAAGTACGGATTAGCACCATCTTGGCCCTTTATCTTCTAGGGTTCCTCAGTCTCTATCTGATGCTACAGATATCCGATTAGGGCAATCTTGGAGTTGTTGAACTCCAATCGTTGCCCTGATCAAATCCATAAGGTTGGATCTTCGATCCAAGGTCCCAATAAAAAAGTCTCCCTGTCCCTAACCATAAAAGGAGACAATTAACCTCCATTTTATTCAGACTGATCTAAATGCAAGACGATGCATGCTATGCAATATTTATAGTATGTAATGCAATCCTATGCTTAAGAACATGCATAAATAGACATTTTATGTAATATAAACATGTTTATATTACACCCCCATACCTATCTTTTGCTAGTCCCTAGCAAAAATTACATGCTATTTATAAAAGAATTAGGTTGGATTATTTGGGCATAAGTTATTTTCAATATTAAGAAAATGTTTGCTTAGGATCTGAACTTTCAAAAACACAACAGTGCCCAGGTATCTGCCAAAATGCAGACCACCTCAAGCCCTCGCCTTATTCAAAGAAAATTTTCTTTTTCTCTTGTTCTTCTTTTCTAATTTTTTTGGATTCTTGAGTTTAGGGTTAAAGCGTGGCTTTCTATGGCCATTCAACTCACCCAAGATTTGATGAGAACCCTAAGTTCTAAACATCTTATTGTGAATGTGATAGACTCGTTGATCGGCAATTAGAATGGACTTCGGGTTTCTACGCCTCTAGGTGACCTTAAAAAGAGAGTTCTGCCTAATGGTATATCTTTTCAACCGGTAGCTTTCTCCCTCTTTTATTTTTATGGGGTCAACACAATGGTGAATCCAGTGTATATCTCCTCGGTTTATTCTACTTCTCCACTTCTTCCTGAGTGCTTTGGGAATTTTCAGTGCATTTCTTGAGCTGGGTTCTGGACAACCGGTCGATGAGTTGTTACCACTGACAACTTGCCAGCTATACTCGTGCGGAGAAGTGTGGCTTTTGTTTTCTTTTTCTTTTCTCCTTTTCTTTTTCTTTTTCTTTTTGACTTTTTTTTTTTAAAGTAGGTGGCTTCCTTGCTCTAAGATTTACCTAAAGGCAACAAGAAGAGAATGGTTGTTGAACGTATGAATTGCTACACTAACGTGTTAGGTTTTGGAAAACCTGTCGTTGTAGTTTGAAAGTGAAGAACTCGTGTTCAACAAATAAAATTTATACCGAAATGAAAATTCCGGGTCGAACACAGGGAGGCGGACGTTTGATTTAAAAACTATGCGTTTCTTTTTATTTGTCACGAAGTAATTCAATTTAAAACTATTTAACTATTTACAATAAATAGAAGAGAGAGAGAGAAAGAATATTACACAGAAATCAAAATGAGATGTAGAATAAATGGGGAATTTATCATTAAGGAGATTGTTCATTTCACTATTACAATTAGAAAGCATAAAACAATTACACTAGAAAGCAATAAATTTACTCTAGAAAGCATTAAAAGAATGGAGGGAGAAATGTCCTCCTCGACGATCGCTTGGAGGATGAGTAGAACTACTCTAGAAAGCAGTAAATTTATACTAGAAAGCAGTAAAAAGAATAGGGAGAGAGATATCCTCCTCGACGGTCGCTTGGAGGCCGAGCCAAACGGGACGACGCCTGGACGAAGGAGGATGAAACAGGATGAAGCAGAAGAATGGGAATGGAGCAGCACGTCGTCGTCGTCGTGGGATCCACTTCCGAAGGGGGACGAAAATTTGGACTTTATCTCGCGAGAAGCATCCCGAGTGTGGGACAAGCTTCTCTTGAGCTTTGGAGAGGTAGAGAAGAGAAGGAAGGGATGAGAATTTCTTGTGGAGGGGGTCTCCTTTTATAGTTGCAAGGAGTGGGGCAAATTAGTCATTACATCTTTAAAACATTAAATAAGGGGTCTTTAGTGACGGATAAAACCGTCGCTAAAGCCCAACGTGGGCGTAGTGGGCGCTCCCCACGCACGCCTCGTCAGCTGTTCTCTCTCTCAACGCATCCGCACGTTCAACAAATCTCAGCCGTCCAATTGCGAGATCGGATGGCTTAAGATGCGCCTGACCCGCTCGCTACGCGCCCGCCCCAGCGCGTACGATGCTGCGTAAGGCATGGGCGTGCAATAGTGCGTCATCACTATTGAGCGCAGACACCCGTCAGATCAAGATCCGACGCACGCCCGCACCCTTCAACTCCTCGACACGGCTCGAACCCGCGTCCGCTGCTCGCAATAGCACCCTCGCCCACTGCGCTGCGGGGTGCGGATTGTCAAGCGGGCGATTTGAAGTGCAGCCATTCACAGCCATTGGATCGAGATCCATCGGCGGAGAGGGGGTGGATGCCAAGGCTTCAGTGGTTGCATGCGGGAGTTTGGGCGGCCGAGATGGCGCCACATGGTGCCATCTTGGCCGTCCATCTTCTGGATGTTGTAAATGGTGCCACGGGTGTCAGATTGACTCGATTTTTGAGTCATTAGGCTGCGATCGTCGATCCGAATTCATCCGTGTGGTCAGATTTGTCATTTGAAGTGTGGATTTACACCATCCTAGCCCTTGATCTTCTAGGGTTCCCCGATAACTATCTGATGCTACAGATGCCTGATTAGGGCGATCTTGGAGTCGTTGAACTCCAATCGTCGCCCTGATCACATCTATACGGTTGGATCTTCGATTCGAGGTCCTGATAAAAAGTTTGCCCTGTCCAAGCACATAAAAGGAGACAATTAACCTCCATTTTATTCAAACTACTCTAAATGCAAGATGATGCATGTTATGCAATATTTATATCATGCAATGCAATCCTATGCTTAAGAACATGCATAAATAGACACCTTAAGTAGTGTAAATGTGTTTACATCAATGGTCCAGTGACTAGGCTTTGGACAACCTACCTATGGGCTGTTACCCATGATAACTTGCCAGCCATATCACCTTAGAAGGTTCATTAGCTACCCAATTTCCGTAAAAACCACCGATCAACAAGTCAGTGAAAAGAAAGTGTGTAGATGCTTTAGACTCAAAGTTCCCTCAAAACAGAAGGTGGGTTGATAAGTCGTGTACTTATCACCCAAACTTATTTAATCAAATTACAATAGAATTAAGATGGCAAGGACTCGAAAAATAAATCCACATTTTAGTGGATACACAGGCTGATTAAGCCCGAAGACCTGAAGGGTCTTTATGTTCATATCGTAATGTAATATTTCCTAAGTTTGAAAAGTCCTAATGTCCAAGTATTCCTTCCAAATTCAAATTTTTTTTTATGTATATATAAGAAGAGAAATACAATTTACAAGAATTTCACAAAGTTGACAAAATGATTCAAAAATGAATCCACCCCCCATGCCTAGCTGATGCAATGTCCACATTGAGAAAAAGAGACATGAAATATAGGATAGAGTATGAAAGATATCACCTGAATTGAAGCTCGAGTAAGCTTTGTGTCATATGTACAACTGCTGAGTTTAATGCCATCAGCTAGGCGAAGTCCAGCCAAAGAAGTCACAATATGGCTAAAGCAACCGCGTATGAGACAAGTTATGGAAGAGTACGGTGAATAACAGGCTTCAGACATTGACTGTTGACTTTAAATGTGTTACCCGTCTTTGGGTCAGAGATCTGAATGGCTCCATTTGGAAAAATCTGGTCGATAATGAATGGGCCGTTCCATTTAGATTTAAGTTTGCTGAGAAAGAGCTTAAGTTGAGAATAGAATAACCAAACCTTTTGGTTCGACTCAAAGCTCTTGCGGGAAATCAATTGATCATGCAGAGCTTTGGTTCGAGCCTTGTAGATCTTGGCATTCTCATATGCATCATTTCTAAGCTCTTTCAACTTAGATAGTTGGAGTTTCCTGGTCTTCCCAGCTAAATTTAGATCTAAATTGCATTGCTTAATCGCCCAAAATGCCCTATGTTCAATCTCTACGGGTAAATGACACGCCTTTCCATACACCAAATGAAATGAAGACATGCCGATGGGCGTTTTATACGCCGTACGATAAGCCCAAGGAGCGTCCTCAAGCTTTTGAGTCCAGTCCTTGCGATCAGGCCTAACCATTTTCTACAGAATATTCTTGATCTCCCGATTGGAGATCTCGGCCTGTCCATTCGTCTGGGGATGGTAAGGTGTGGAGATTCGGTGATTAACCCTATATTTGGCCAACAAATTACAGAACTGGGCATTAGTAAAAAGAGTGCCACCATCATTGATAATGGCCCTCGAAATCCCAAACCTGCTGAAGATATTTTTCTTGACAAAATCAATGACCACCTTGTGGTCATTGGTTCGAGTGAGAATTGCCTCAATCCATTTGGACACATAATTAACAATGACAAGAATATACTGATGTCCAAATGAAGGGAGAAAAGGTCCCATGAAATTGATGCCCCAAACATCGAAGATTTTGACAGGAAGAATTGGGTTTAGGGGCATCATATCTCTCTTAGTTATGCTCCCAAGTGCCTGACATCGAGAACACGACCTTGAGAAATCCTAGGCATCCTTTAATAAAGACGGCCAATAGAAGCCAGATTGCAAAATCTTTGCAGCCGTCTTTTTCCCGGAGAAATGTCCACCACACACAAATACATGGTAGAACTCGAGTATACTATTGAATTCGTTCTCTAGAACACATCGGCGAATAATCTGATCAGAGCCGATGCACTACAGTTCAGGGTCCTCCCAGAAGTAGTATTTGGCCTCAGATTTAAGTCTATCCCATTGTTGCTTGGTTCAATCCTGGGGGATTGACCAACGGCCAAATAATTAACAATGTCAGCAAACCACAAGGTTTGGATACCTGAAACTGCAAGGATGATTTCATCCGGAAAAGTATCAGCAATCGGGATGTCCGGATGAGAAGAATCACTTAGAAGTCTCGACAAATGATCCGCCACCACATTTTGTACCCCAATTTTATCCTTGATTTCAAGATCAAATTCTTGAAGCAGAAATATCTAACGAATAAGCTGGGGTTTGGCATCCTCTTTGGCCAAGAGATGTCTCAAGGCTGGGTGGTCGGTATAAATGATGACATGAGACCCTAAGAGATAAGCCCTGAATTTTTCCAAAGTAAATACTACAGCTAGTAATTCCTTTTCAGTAACACTGTAATTCCTTTGGGCTTCATCTAGAGTTTTACTAGCGTAGTAGATGACAGAAGACTTCCAGTCCACTTTCTGACCCAAAACAGCCCCGACTACGTAATCAGAAGCGTCAGTCATGATCTCAAAAGGGGCATTCCAAATTGGTGGTTGCAACACCGAGGCACAAGAGACTGCCGTTTTCAGGAAATCAAATGCCTTACGACATGATTCGTCGAAAACAAACGACATTTCTTTGGCGAGAAGATTGCTCAGAGGATGAGCAACCTTCGAGAAATCCTTGATGAATCTTCTGTAGAATCCCACATGACCAAGAAATGATCGAATTTGTTTAACAGATGTGGGAGGAGGAAGTTTAGCGATAGCATCAACCTTAGCTTTATCCACTTCAATTCCCCGTTCAAAGATTACATGACCCAAGACGATGCCTTCTTGTGTCATAAAATAACTCGTTTCCCAGCTAAAGACCAATCGTGTTTTGATTCATCGCTTAAGAATCATTTCTAGATTAGCCAAACAAGAGTCAAACGATTCTCCAAAAATAGAGAAATCGTCCATGAAGACTTCCATGCACTCTCCCACCATGTTAGAAAATATAGCTAACATACACCTTTGAAAAGTTGCAGGTGCATTGCATAAACCGAAAGGCATCCTACGGAAAGCAAAGGTTCTGTAGGGACAGGTGAAAGTAGTTTTTTCCTAATCCTCGAGATGGATAGGAACTTGGTTGTATCCCAAGTAGCCATCAAGAAAATAGAAGTACTTCTGCCTGGCTAGTCTTTCCAAGATTTGATCAATGAAAGGCAGAGGGAAATGATCCTTTTTCGTGGCCGTGTTCAGCTTCTTGTAATCAATACAAACCCTCTAAGAGGAAGCTGAACGAGTTGTGACAGATTCTCCTCTCTCGTTAATCACAACGGTAATCCCAGCTTTCTTAGGAACAATCTGCATGGGACTTACCCAGGGACTATCAGAGATTGGATAAATAATTCCTGCATCGAGCCACTTAATGATTTCCTTTTTGACCACTTCTCGCATATTTGGATTTAATCTCCTCTGCATCTGTCGAGAAGGGCGAGATCCATCTTCCAAGAATATTCTATGATTGCAGTAAGATGGCTCGATCCCCCTAAGGTCATGAATGGTCCAACCAATTGCCTCCTTGTGTTCCTTCAGGACCTTGATCAATTTAATCTCCTACTCCTTTGTTAATTTAGCACTGATAATCACGGGGTGCGTCTTCTGTGGTCCAAAAAATTGATATTTCAAATTCTCAAGCAATGGTTTCAATTCAAGCTGGGGCGGGTTGATGATTGAAGGTATGGAAGATGCTAAAGACTCATCAAAAGGAAGAGGTTGAGAGTGAACAAAATCAATAACCTCTTCAGAAGATGGAAAGTCTGCCATAGAGGGTTGCGGGTCCAATTCAACATCAAAGGAGGAACTTTCAATTGAAGAGAATCAAACAAGCTTCAATGTTCACAATATCCTCCTCAAGTTCCTCAATAAATCCATAATCCTCAAATTTATTAATCACCTTAAAAATATCCAATTTCATTCGTTGATCCCCAAAGGTGATTTCCATGCTACCGCTTTCACAGTTAATGTTGGCCTTAGCGGTAGCCAGGAACAGATGCCCCAGAATGATGGGCATGTTCCTCAGATTTACCGGTACATCCATGTCAACGACAAGGAAATCTACAGGAAAATAGAAATCATTGACCTTAACTATAACATCTTCAATAACACCTCGCAGATTTGTGACCGAACGGTCTACTAACTGCAGCGTTACTGAAGTCTGCTGAAGTTCACCTAATCCAAACTTCTCGTAAAAGGAAGTCGGAATTAGGTTGATGGATGCACCCAGATCCAAAAGTGCTCTATCAAAAGTGTAATCTCCGATGACACAAGAAATCAATGGAGCACCTAGATCTCTCTTTTTCTGAGGGAGGTGGTGCAGAATAATAGAACTAGCCTGCTCGGAGAGTACCACCTTCCTCGGAACAGATTCTCTTGACTTACGCTTTTGTGTACATAAATCCTTTAAAAATCTTGCGTAAGTCGGTATAAGCTTGATAGCATTGAGGAGCAGGATATTGATCTCAACATTCTAAAAAATATTCAGAAGCTCCTTATTGCTATCAACAGACTTCTTTGATTTGATCAAGGCTTCAGGAAAAGAAACATGAGTCAGATCTTTGGAATCAAATTCCTGAGCCTTGATTTCTTCTCCAAAATTCTCCTTTCTCTCCTCAGGTTCTTCAGGATTAGGTAAATCAGAATAGTGTGGTTGTGGATCCTGAGTTTGTTTACCACTCCTCAAGGTAATAGAATTTGTAGATGCATGAGTTTGGGTCTTGGGGAGGGTTAGGAAAGATTGGAGGGGCTTGATTGGCCAAAAATTGTTGATGTGTAGAAGAAGAAGAAGAGGAAGGACCCTACTCAACCACCTGAGCATGTGCATGTGGGTTCCTCTAATTTCTGTACCCATGGGCTTGGTTGCTCAGATTCAGAATATTTTGCAGGTTGGGTACGGGTTGGGATGGTAGAGATCCGGGTTGACAAGAGTTAGCTATGAGCCTAGTCTGCAAGTTGTCCAGTGAGGTTTTCATTTGCTGCATGAGCTAGAGCATGGATCCTTTCACCTCTACCATTTGCCGGTTCAAATTAGCCTGCCTGACGAGTTAATGGCATTCCAAGCTAGCTGACCTGATTTGGGGGCAACTGAGTATACACATGACCCTGACCCATTGGTCGTTACGAAGCATAGTTGCTGGGTCGAAATTAGGTCTGTTGCCCTGGGTTTTTCCAGGAGAAGTTAGGGTGGTTTCTCCAACCCGGATTATAAGCATTATAGTAGGGGTTGGATCTAACGTTCCCCTGTACAGCACAGACATCCTCATAGGGTGAGGATGGAGAGAAAGAAAGGGAGGGATCAGAAAATTTGGGATCAAAGGCCCTAGTTTGGAACCCGTAAGTTTTCAAATAATGTTGACTCACAATTTGAGCTGCATCGAGTTCATTCACGAACTCCCATCCAGAAGGAGCTCGCGACGAATGGAATCCTGAATTCTGGGATTGAGTGGATAGAGAGTTCATAGAATTTCCTACCATCCACTCTTCCATTCTCTTAGCAACCAAGTCCACCTTATCAAGTTTGTTACAAATCAATGAATGAGAGTCATGGACTTCATTAACATTTGATCTGGGCTGCTGGGACCGGTTAAAAGTATCCATGGAGGCATGATTGATTGAATTCTTGCTCATTTCCTCACACAAATCATGTGCATTATCTGCGTCTTTGTTGAGGAAATTGCCTCCGCAGGGAGCGTCCACATGATTTCTGAGTTGCTCAGTCAACCCGTGGTAGAAGATCTACACGAGTTGCCATTTCGGCACCTCGTGGTGTGGACACCTCCGCAATAAGTCCTAGAATCACTGCCAGGCCACATGAAACTGCTCCCCTGGCCGCTGGATAAAGGAAGTGATTGCCTGTCTCAAAGCATTGGTACGTCCGACAGGGAAGAATTTCTTCAGAAAGGTCGATTTCAACTCATTCTAAGTTGCAATTGGTCTTCCTATAGTCCTGTACCAATGAGCGGCTTAATCCCTGAGAGAGTGGTGGAAGAGCCTCATGATCATTTGCTCCTTATTCACGTTTCGTGCCTTGGTGGTCCAGAACAAAGTGGTCAAGTCCTCCAAGTGCTGAAACAGGTCTTCGAAGCTAGGTCCATGGTAATGTTTGATTAGGCTTAACACCTGGGGCTTAATTTCTACATCTCCGGCTGGAATCTGGACGCCAGGACATTCCCCGTAATTTGAAGGATCATAAAAATCCTTCAAGGGTTGAGCGCCCTGCATTCTCTGGAATCATTCCTACATTCTCTGCATTTATTCCAGCTTCCTTTGGAATTCCTCCTGTGGATTCTGACGTAGAGGAGGCTGTTGATCGGCCATGGGATCAATTTGACCAAAATCCAATTTATGCCTTCTAGAATACTCTAGTGGTCCTTCCAATCGGGGATTCAAAGACCGTCTTCCCAGCATAAACTAGAAAAAGGTCAGAAGGACTGGGGATAAGGACCCTGCAGCACAACCAAACAAGCCTGTCCTTAAGTGGGGTAGCCTAAGGATCTACAAGCTCCCAAAACCCGCCTTAAGATTGTAAATGATTTACTCTACTTGTGTCTGCTCAATCCGACCAGTTAGAAGGAGGGACTGGGGAGAAGGTTCTTCCTTCGGCTTACGCCTCCGATTCCTAGTGTATCCCCTAGCCATGATTGTTTGGCACTACTCCCCTAGCTAGACATCAAATTAATCGTGGGTCTTGTGGAGGGGTAGGAAAGATTGGAGGGGCTTCATTAGCCAAAAACCTTTGATTTGAGGAAGAAGAAGAAGAGGAAGGACCCTACTCAACCACCTAAGCATGTGCGTGTGGGTCCCTCTGATTCTCGTACCCATGGGCTTGATTGCCCGGATTATGGATATTATGCGAATTGGATACGGGTTGAGATGGTAAAGATTCAAGTTGATGAGAATTAGCAATGAACCCATTTTGCAAGTTATCCATCGAGGTTTTCATTTGCTGCATGAGCTGGAGCATAGATCCTTGCATCTCTACCATTTGTCGGTTCAAATCAGCCTACCCTACGGATGACAGGCATTCCAAGCTGGCTGATTGACCTAATTCGGGGGCAACTGAGTGTAAACGTGACCTTGACCCATTGATTATTGCAGAGCATAGTTACTGGGTCGGAATTGGGTCAGCTACCCCAGGTTTTTTCAGGAGAAATTAGGGTGGTTCCTCCAACCGGGATTATAAGCATTGGAGTAAGGGTTGGACCTAACATTCTCCTGTATAGCATAGACATCCTCATAGGGTGAGGATGGAGAGAAAGAAAGGGAGGGATCAGAGAATCCGGGATCAAAGGCCCCAGTTTGAAAATCGTGGGGTTCCGAATAATGCTGACTCACAGGTTGAGCTGCATCAAGTTGATTCACAAACTCCCGTCCAGAAGGAGCTCGCGATGAATGGAATCCCGAATTCTGGGATTGACTGGATCGAGAGTTGCTCATTGAGTTTCCAGCCATCAACTCCTCCATTCTCTTAGTAACCAAGTCTACCTTATCAAGTTTATTACAAATCAATTCCATATCGAATGAATGAGAGTCGTGGACTTCATTAACATTCGATCTAGGCTGCTGGGACCGGTTAAAAGTATCCATGGAGGCATGATTGATCGAATTCTCGCTCATCTCCTCAAGCAAATCATGCATGCTATCTGCATCTTTGTTGAGGAAATTGCCTCCGCAAGAAGCATCCACGTGATTTCCGAGTTGCTCAGTCAACCCGTGGTAGAATATCTGCACGAGTTGCCAATTCAGCACCTCGTGGTGTGGACACCTCCGCAATAAGTCCTGGAATCACTCCCAGGTAACATGAAACTACTCCCCCGGCCTCTGAGTGAAGGTAATTGCCCGTCTCAAAGCATTAGTACATCCTACAAGGAAGAATTTCTTCAAGAAGGCCGATTTCAAATCATTCCAAGTTGTAATTGGCCTTCCTATAGCCCTGTACCAATGAGCGGCTTTATCCCTAAGAGAGTGGGGGAAGAGCCTCATGATCATCTGCTCCTCATTCACATTTCGTGCCTTGATGGTCTGGACCAACGTGGTCAAGTCCTCCAAGTGCTGAAACGGGTCTTCAGAGCCAAGCCCATGGAAATGTTTGATCACGCTTAACACCTGGGGCTTGATTTCTACATCTCCAGCAGGAATCTGGACGCCGGAACGTTCCCCGTAATTTGAAGGATCATAAAAATCCTTCAAGGGCTGAGCGCTCTGCATTCTCTAGAACCATTCTTGCATTCTCTGCATTTGTTTCAGCTGCCTTTGAAATACCTCCTATGGATCCTGAGGCAAAGGAGGCTGTTGATCGGCCATGGGATCAATTTGGCCAAAATCCAATTAATGACTCCTAGAATACTCTAGTGGTCCTTCCAATCAAGGATTCAATGACCTCCTTCCCAGCATAAACTGGGAAAAGGTCGGAAGGACTGGGGATAAGAACCCTACAGCACAACAAAATAAGCCTGTCCTTAAATGGGGTAGCCTAAGGATCTACAGACTCTCAGAACCGACCGTAAGATTATAAATGATTACTCTACTTGTGTCTACTCAATCCAACCAGTTAGAAGGAGGGACTGGGGAGAAGGTTCTTCCTTCAGCTTGCACCTCCGGTTCTTAGTGTACCCCCCAGCCGCGGTCGTTTGACCCTACTCCCCTAGCTAGACATCAGATTAATCAGTACGAGCCGGTTAATCGTAAACAATCTCATACTGGACCCTGAAGAGCAAATCAGTCATTAAGGGCAACATCTACTTGATTTTATTTAGGCCTGGGATTGTAGTGCTTATGGAATGTGGTGGGCCCTTAAAATGGGTTGTGCCCTTAATGATCAATTGAGTATGTGTGAGTGCGTGCACAACCAGGGTTTTCAAGCAAGATTATTTGTGATTAGATTTTAAGGTTCAAATCTTGCTTAAGTAGCTTTTAGGGTTTAGAATTAGGTTTAATTCAATCAAGTTTGAGGCAAACCAAGTTTTCAAGCACGGATGAAGATCACTTTCCTTTTGAAATCAAAAATAAAGTGGAGTGCCTAGTATTGACTTAAATTGGAAACCCTACGGGAAAGCTACTTGGTTAGTTGATTTTAGGTTGAGTGGTACGGCCCAAACAACTCAAATAATTGGCCACAATTGCACCACTGAATTAGGCACACAAAATGATTAACCTAGACTGATTTCTACTCTTTTATATGTTGATTTATGTGTACTGGTTCCACATATTAGAATCCAGTTGAGTAGAAGAAAATCAATTAGGTTAAGTGCCTTGAATGTGAGTGTATGTTGTGTGTATGTTTGATTTATCCCACAAAAGTACCTTTTTGTTGATTTTTTTTTAATGCGAGGGTGGAATGAATGTGGGTGGAAATCCAAGCAACCAAACTAATCATAGGATTTATGCAAACACCTAGGTTAATTGGAGTTTGAATTAATGTGATGAAATGAAATCTATGGAAGGGGGAAAATGGGGAGCACTTACAGTCGTCTTCAACTGCACTTTACTCCGATCTACCGCTTGACGATTCCCTAATTGAGGTATCTGCCAAATAATAGACAAGAGATAAAGCAAGTTAAAAAATAGTAAAGTGCGGGAAATGCGGAAAGAAGATCGAAAAATCGTTGCCTCCCTAGCAACAGTGCCAAAATGTTGAGTGAGGAAAACTACTTGTTCGGAGTTGGATTCAAAAACTCATCGTTGTAGTTCGGGTTGCGAAGAAATCCATTCAATAAATAAAATTTATACCGAAAATCTATAAAGAAGTTCCGGGTCAAACATAGGGAGGCTACGTCGATCTCAAAATCTACAATTATATTTTCTTTTGTATTTTTATTTAAAAGGCGAAATAATCACAATGGAATCGATATAAACAATGAATGAGAGAACAATCACTTGGTATTTGAATAATGTTTTACAACTAAGAAAGCGGGAAATGATTACACTAGAAAGTGGGAAATTTTTACAACTAAAAAGTAGGAAATTCTACTCTAAAAAGTGATAAAAGAAGGGAGAGAGATGTTATCCTCCTCGACTAATGCTTGGAGGACAAGCCGGACGGAGGCGATGCCTGGAAGACAGAGGACGAGGCGGGAAGAAGGAGGAAAAAGTCAGAAGAATAGGAATGAGGTAGCACGTCGTCTTTATCGCGGGATTCACTTCCAGAAAGGAGGTGAAAACTTGGATTTAGCTCTTGAGGAGAATTCCAGGTGTGGGACAAGCTTCTCTTAAGCTTTGGAGAGGGAGAGAGGAGAAGGATGAGAAATTCATAAGGTAGGGGTCTCCTTTTATAGTTTCAAGGATTGGGGGTATTTTGGTCATTACAATATCAAAAACATTAATATGGGACCTTTAGTGACGGACTTAAACGTCACTAAAGGTCTGTCGTGGGCGACGTGTGAGCACACTGTTCGTGCCAACTCCTCTTCCATGCCTAAATGCACCCGCACATGTTTGGGTGATCTCAGTCGTCCGGTCGTGAGATTGGATAATCGAGATCTTGCCATACAATGCCCGTTCAAAACGGCTCTGCTACGCACCCGCGTGTGATGAGGCGTGCAAACGCACGTCATCACACACGTACGTGATCGAAGAATCCTCCACGCGCCATGTCTCCTCCCCTCGGCCACCTGATCTTCATCTGACAACCAAATCGTGCCCCCACCTGCGCCCGTCTTAATTGAGGCGCTCAGCACGGCTCGAACACGTGACCCCTGCGTCACCCAGAGGGGCACGATCACTGCGCTGGGGCCTCATCTTTGTCATGTAGAGGATTTAAGTGCGCGGATCTGTGGTTGATGGATGGGCATCCAAAGGTGGAGGTTCGTCAAGCGGGTGAAGAAGAAAAGCAGAGGTGGGTCCTTGGGGCTGGTTGGGCGGTTGAGATGGCGCCACATGGTGCCATCTTGGCTGTCCATCTTCTGTGTGTTGTAGACGGTGCCACAAGTGTCGGATTGGATCAATTTTTGTGTCGTTAGGCTGCAATCATTGATCCAAACCCATCTGTGCGATCGGATTTGTCGTCTGAAGTGCAGATTGGCACCATCTTGGCCCTTAATCGTTAGGGTTCTTCGGTCTCTATCTGGTGCTACAGATGTCCGATCAGGGTGATCTTGGAGTCGTTGAACTCCAATCGTCGCCTTGATCAAATCCGTATGATTGGATCTTTGATCCGAGGCCTCGATTAACAAGTTGCCCTGTCCTTGGCCATAAAAGGAGACAATTACTATACAATTTATACAACTTGACCTAAATGCATAATTATGCATGTTATGTGGCTGCTACTCTTGTCTATAGTTCTAATATTTCTAATATTTCGTCGTAGTATAGTATAGAGGAGCGGTTACCAGTTTAATACAATTTGTTACTCGGAAAATAAAAGTTTTCCCGAGGTCGAACTCAGGGAGCAAACTGTATTCTAGAAGTACAAAGTTTCTATTACAAAAATGAAAGAAAGAGAGAGAGAGGGATTTGTCTTGTTGGCTTTTTCTTCTTCTCTTCTTTCTCTTGTCTTTGTCTTCTTCTCTTCTCTTCTCTTTGGTTCTTCAGTCTTCTTCCTTCTTCTTATCTTCCAAGCTTCTTCTTCACTTTCTCCTCGTGTTCTGCTTCTCTCTTCTTTGTCTTCTTCCTTCTGTTCTTCTTCTTTCTTTCTTCTTTGTGGTGCCTGTTCTCTTTTTTTTTTCTTCTTCTTCTTCTTCTTCTTTTTCTTCGGGGCGTCGTCTGATTTTTCAATCAGACGACTTAAGTAGCCTCTGCTACAGTGCGTCCTCCTTCCTTCTTTCTTCTTCTTCTTCTTTTCCTTTCTTCTGCTTTGCTTCAAGCAGCCATGGCTTTGGCTGCTCCTTCCTTCTCTCTCTTCTCCTTCTTCTTCTGTGCCTGCACACTCACAGTTTGGTCAGGGCAAAAACGTACTCTACCCTCCCCCGCGTCTCTCTCTCAGAATTCACTCGTAGGATAGCTCTCCCAGAGCTGCCGGGTATTCGAGTACGGCTCACGCCCGTGTCCAGGCCCACCAGCATGCGGTGGTGGGCGAGGAGTGCAGGTCGGGTAAACGGGTCAGGCCAGGTCGGCGGGGGGTGGTCGCGGACGAGGCCGGGTAAGCGGGTGAGAGGGACCTCACCCCGTGTGCTGAGGCGATAAGCCTATAGCACTTTTTGCATTTATGCGGGTGCGCGGCTTCAGAATCCACCGATGTGGGACTAAATGTCTCACCCCAATTTGGCGCCTGCAGCTGAGAAAGCTACAGGCAATCACAGCTGTGTGCGAAGCCTTCACCCCAGCTGCAGGCCTGAGCAGCTACGTGAGAGCGAAGTGCACATCCTGGAGAGTCAAGCCTGGGCAGAGCGAAGCTGCAGCTCCAGGCTGAAGAAGCTCCACCTGCTCAGCAATGGCGGCAGAGGGTGGGTAACCTGTTCATATCAACACGGCCCTTTGGCCTAGTCAGACAAGCGGGGGAGCTTCGCCGTGGCACGGCGAAGGTGGTGCGGGGTCTGGCAGGTGGTGGGGCGGCGTGCAGGGGCTGCCCTAGGTCAGACTGTGGCTGGGGGAATGGGTGTGTTCGGGGGGTCTTCAGGTGGCGAATGACAGGGAATGAAGGGGCGGAAGTGTCTCAGCGTGATGAGGCGGAGGTTTTGGGTCGGTCGGCGAGTCGTGTGGGGTGGTGGAATGATGGGAGCGAGTCGCCGGAGGCTGGCCGGAGATGGAGAAGGTGAGGGCGATCAGGCACGGTCGAAGGGTGGTTGAGCAAATTGAAATAGGGAAAAGAAAGAGGGGAGGAAAGGAAAGAACTGTACCTAATTGGAGGGGCAGGGGGGACGGAGCAGGGCGGCAGTCGTTTCGATTATCGCCGGAGAAGAAGGTGCCTAGAGCGAGGGGGCAGCGGCGAGGAGAGGGCAGGAGAGCGTGAGCTGGGTACGACGCGACGTGGGAAGAGTGGGCGAAGGCAGCTCTGCTGCTGGTAGTGCGGCAGAGCGACGAGGAGGAGGAGGAAGAACCGCTGGAGCTGGAGGGCTTCTGCCGGAATGGGAAGAGAGGAAGGAGGGGGGTGTTTCTCCGTCAGAACCGAGCTACCGAGTGCGGCAGACGGAGGTGGCTTTTATAGAGGTGAGATCAGAGAGGAGGGCGGAGGGAGGCGACGTGCCTCCCTCGCCGGAGATGGAGACCCATACCTTCCGTGCGTTCGCACGAGAGGTATGGGCAGCCGCAGAGATCATGGGGTGTCCCTGCGACAACAGACGTCGCAGGGAACCCCCGGTTGTCTTGGCAGAGGGTCTCCCTCACCCTGCGCGGTGCCATGCTCCGCGCAAAGTCGCCGGAGCATGGCGCTGCTCAGGGTTTTGCAGGGAGGACCCAAATGCAAAGAACGAAGAAGACTTTGGGCCAAAATGCGAGGGTTTCAAAAGTTGAGGGTCAAAAAGTAATGGATGAGGACCAAAATGTAAAGTTGGTCAAGAAGGTCTCTTCTTAGGCTCAAGTTTTTATACATGACTAACTATGACCTAAGGATTCTAATGGTGAATTTTATTTCTAGATTAGACCTTGTTTGACTGGTCAATTTATGTAAAAACCCAAATTAAGTCATTAATTGGGCCTGGTTCTCAATGTAGGTCAAAATGGGTTCCTAAGGCCAAATTGAAGGTTCTAAACCCTAGATATTATTTTTCTAGGAATTTTAGAGGGTTTATTAGATTTTTTATTTTCCTTGAACCTCGTGAATTGAAGTAGGTTTGTTCTTAGGGTTATAGGATGTTATTTAATTCCTTGGAGTTGCTGTAGCCCTTATTGGATCAATTCATCCCACTTTTCTTCTTATTAGGTTGGTTTAACCTAAGTTTGGATCCTAAGTTACCCTTTTTTCAGATTGAGTTGGTGAAATTGCATTTTTACCCCTTAGTTCTTATTTTCTTCACAAACTCAGAATCTCTCTGAGTCAAGCCTTTCTATGGTTATGTAGGAGCTTTTTCTTGCAAATCTGGGTTAGAGGTGCTTGTTTAGGGTTTATGACGAGGTTCTCATCATACCCCCATGCCTAGCTTTTGCTAGTCCCTTAGCAAAAAAAACCTAAGGTTTTAACCTTTGGTCTAGACCATGATGTTTTTAACAACTTTAGATAAGTGCTTTTTCATTTGAACTTAGATTAGGTTAGAATGCTAACCATAGGCTTAAAAGGTACTCTAGTACCAACCAAGATCCAGATCTGTCTAGCCTTAGCCTCAGTCTTTGGCAAAGGTTTTTAAGGCCCACAAAAGCTAACCTAAGGTCTATTGGACTTTGTGGTTAAAGCACCCATGCTTGAAATGATTGTAGCCCTGGTTCAGTTCGCAGTGTGTTTTTGTAAGAGAGAGGGATAGAAAGTTTTTCTATTTGGAGAGTTTTTCTCTCTCTTTTTCTTTTATTTCTAGCCTAGGATTGGCTTTTCAACACGGTCTGTATCAGATTCCTTGCTCCCATCATCAATCCTCAAAGGTTCCTGGCAATCGATGCTTCGAGATAGCACCGCCCATGGCAACCCCCAGAACCCTGGCTATTGAGATTTCGAGATAATCCCATCCATGGTGTTCCATGGCCGAATCCAGACCCTGGTAATTGACACTTCGTGATAATGCCATCCATGGAATCTGAACTAGCAGAGTGCTTACATGCCCCCAGTAGGATATGTAAATATCCTAAAAGACAAGCACCGAGGAGATGATACTTTGTTACGCATCTTCGAGGGGATTTCCGGCCTCTCTGCATTGGGAACTCGTCCAAATCAACTTATGTTGATTGTCCGCTCCTATTCTAGGTGTATTTTTCAGAATTTTGTGACGCTTCTGCGTGATTTTGATTTTTACGCTTACTGAACCAGGCTGTGTGTAAGATTGGGGTGCTTAGGTTACTGAGTCCCGTAAACCATAAGTTAGTTAATGAGGTCAAATACTCCCTAAGCTTTGGACCTAATACTTAAGCTTTTCATTTTCCTCAACCTCTTGAGGAATGTCTAGATCTTAATGGGTACTAAGAGTCTATCCAAGAATGCCTAAAGTTTGCGTTCTTACTAATCTCACCATGCACTTTCATTTCCTTTCTTGAATAAGGTCTAGAACTTAGGTCAATTCCTTAGTTTCTTACTAAGGGATATCACTCTTTTCTTTCATTTCTTTGTGCTCCTTTTCATTTTGTTTCTTTTCCCTTCTCCCACAAAATTTCCTTTCTCCTCTTATTCTTTTTTGAAATTTTTTTTTTAATTTTTATGGTGTTTTTGGCATATGTGAATTTTTTTGTTTTAAAACCCTTTTTTTTTACAAGTTTTGCACTTTTATACCCCCCTATGCCTAAGGTTTGCAATGTCCTCATTGTGTTTTAGGGGATTTTTATTTACTTAGTTCATTCCTTAAGATAGATGTTTTAATGAGTGAATGGGTCGGAATGAATTCTGCGGACGATTTCTAATCCCAGATGCAAGCATCTGAGGTGGAATCGGCTGTCTAAAAGGGTGAACTTTAAGTGCATAAAAGTGTGAAAAGGGGTTTAGATTTTCAGAAAATGACGGGCTACCTCCCGTTAAGCGCTGAGTTTTACGCCATTGGCTGGGCACAATAAGCTCAAGGGGAATGGAGGATAAGAGATGATTCAGCCAAATCAGTAGAAGTCACATCAATGAACGGCTTGAGTCTCTGACCGTTCACGATGAAAGGTTCGGAATCGTGGCTGAGCGGACTGATTTCGATAGCTCCATTACCAAAAACCTGTCGGACTAAATATGGTCCGACCCACTTGGATCACAGTTTTCCCGGGAAAAATTTGAGTCGGGCATCAAAGAGTAGGACCTTTTGACTAGGATGAAAGATCTTTCTCGAGATATGCTTGTCATGGAAGGCTTTAACTCACTCCTTGTAGATTCGCTAGTTCTCATACGCGTCTAGGCATAATTCATCGATCTCGCTGATTTAGAGTTTTCTGTGGGTCCCAGCCTTCGAAAGATCTAGATTACAATTTCGTACTGCCCAATAGGCTTTATGTTCCAGTTCTACGGGAAGGTGACACGCCTTTCCGTACACCAGTCTAAAGGGAGACATGCCTAATTGGGTCTTGTGGGCGGTCTGATAGGCCCACAATGCTTCCGGAAGTCGGGACGACCAGTCCTTCCTGTCAGGCCGAACAGTGACCTGTAGGATCTTCTTGATCTCCCGATTTGACAGCTCAGCTAGACCATTAGTTTGGGGGTGGTAAGGAGTAGAGATTCAGTGAGACACCCCATATTTGGTCATTAGTGACCTAAACTGAGCGTTTGTAAAATGGGTCCCCCCATCAGAGATTATAGCACGGGGAATTCCGAACCTTGAGAAAATGTTTTGATGAATGAATTTGAGAACGATTTTGTGATCACAGGTTCGGGTCAGTATGGCTTCAATCCATTTGGACACGTAGTCCACAGCAAGCAGAATGTATTCGAAACCATCCGAAACAGGAAAGGGGCCCATAAAATCAATCCCCCAAACATCAAACATTTCGCATACGAGAATCGGCTGCAAAGGCATCATGTCGCGACGGCTCATGTTGCCCAAAGTCTGGCAATGACTGCATGCCTTGCAGTGACTGTATCCGTCTTTGAATAGTGTAGGCCAGTAAAAACCACACTGGAGGACTTTTAATGCGATTTTATGCCCAAAGAAATGGCCATCGCATGCCTGGTCATGGCAGAAAGAGAGGATATTGTTGAATTCCTCTTCCGGGACACATCTTCGAATGATTTGATCAGCACCTATGCGGAAAAGGTACGGGTCTTCCCAGATGTAATACTTGGCATCAGAACGCAACTTGTCTTTCTTGGTCTTCGGCCAATCAGACGGGGTCTGATGAGATGCCAAGTAGTTTACTATATCAGCAAACCATGGAAGTCTAGTACCGACAGTAAGCAGGTGCTCATCAGGAAAATGTTTTGTGATGGGTCTGGAAGGGTTGATAATCTCAGAAGGAAGACGGGACAGATGGTCGGCTACCACATTCTGCCTTCCTGCCTTGTCGCGAATGTCAAGATCGAATTCTTGCAACAGCAAGATCCAATGAATTAGTCAGGGCTTCGCGTCCTTCTTGGCAAGGAGATGCCTTACAGCCGTGTGATCCGAGTAAATGATGACATGGGAACCCAGAAGATACGATCGGAACTTTTCAAGGGCAAATACTACGACTAGCAGCTCTTTCTCCGTAACTGTATAGTTACGCTGAGCCTCGTCAAGTGTCTTACTAGCGTAGTAGATGACCACGGGTTTCCTGTCAGCTTTCTGACCCAGGACCTCTCCTACAACGAAATCAGATGCATCGCACATGATCTCAAAGGGTTGAGACCAATTAGGGGATTGTAGGATAGGTGCCTGGGTGACTCGGTCACGCAGGTTTTCAAAGGCTAGTGTGCATTCCTTGGAGATTTCAAAGGGTACATCCTTAGAGAGAAGAGAAGTCAAGGGGCGCGTGATTTTCGAGAAATCCGGAATGAAACGACGATAAAAACCGACGTGCCCCAAAAAAGAACGGATGTCCCTGACCGAGCTAGGCATAGGAAGGCGAGAGATCAGATCAACCTTAGCTTGATCCACTTGGATGCCTTTTTCTGAAATTAAGTGTCCCAGGACAATTCCCTTAGGCACCATGAAATGGCTCTTTTCCCAGGAAAGAACCAAATTCACCTCGATACACCGCCTGAGTATTTGGACCAAGTGTTAGAGGCAATCGTCAAAAGATTCTCCAAAAATTGAAAAGTCATCCATGAAGACTTCCAGAAAATCACCCACCATATCTGAGAATATGGCAAGCATGCACCGCTGAAAGGTAGCGGGTGCATTGCAAAGATCGAAAGGCATCCTTCGGAAAGCGTATGTTCCAAAGGGGCAGGTGAACGTGGTCTTTTCTTGGTCCTCAGGATGGATTGCCACCTGGTTATAACCGGAGTACCCATCAAGAAAGCAGAAGAACCTATTTCCCGCTAGTTTCTCGAGAATTTGATCAATGAAAGGTAGTGGGAAATGATCCTTCTTCGTGGAGGAATTGAGTCGGCGGTAATCTATACAGACTCTCCACGCGTTGGCTAATCGGGTAGGAATGATTTCTCTGGTCTCAGTCGTTATGGTGGTGAGTCCTGCCTTCTTAGGCACAACCTGAATTGGGCTCACCCAACGACTATCAGAGATCGGGTAGATGATTCCAGCATCTAACCACTTGATGATCTCCTTCTTCACGACCTCGTGTAGATTAGGGTTCAAACGCCTCTGCATTTCACGAGAAGGTCGTGCGCCCTCTTCTGAATAGATATGATGAGTACAATAAGAGGGACTTATTCCAGTCAAATCATCGAGAGTCCACCCGATGGCTCTGCGATGTTGCTGGAGGATAGTAATCAGACGGGATTCCTGTTCGGGATTGAGGTTGGAATTGATAATCACAGGGAGGGTCTGATTAGAACCCACAAAGATGTATTTTAAGTGAGCAGGAAGAGGTTTCAGTTCAAGGATAGGGTTATCAGCAGCAACGGGTGGTTCAGCATAGACCTGAGGTTCAAGGGTAGGAGTTATTGGGTTGTTTATGTCTGGATTTGACTCCTCTATTTGCGGGTCAAGATCTTTCTGTGGTTGATGAGGCATAATCAGGTCATTCTGGAAGTGTGTTTCATCAACCAAAGCCCTAATGTCACAAATTTGTTCGATGACATCGCAATTAATTCCTTGTTGGGCCTTAAATATATCAATTTTCAAGGTTTGATCCCCAAATTTGAGCTCTATTTGGCCCTCCTCATAGCTAATGTTGGCTCTAGTAGTAGCCAAGAAAGGTCTCCCTAAAATGATTGGTGTTTCCCTAGGGTTCTCAGGTGTGTCCATATCCAAGACTATGAAGTCTACGGGGAAATAGAAATCCCGCACTCTTACAATAACATTCTCGAGAATCCCTTTTGGTGACTTTACAGATCAATCTGCTAATTGTAATATCACCTCGGTTGGTTTTAGCTCTGATTCTTCTAGATGGTCGAGTAAGGATGTGGGTATCAGATTTATGGATGCACCTAAGTCTAGCAAAGCTCTATCAAATTGGGTATCACCTATCTTGCAGGAAATCAGGGGAGTACCAGGATCTTTTGCCTTGGGTGGGAGTCTACTTAGGATAATAGAGCTGGCTTGCTTTGATAGAACAATTGGACTCCCACCCTTGGTTCGCGGCTTACGCTGGGGTGTACACACATTCTTTAAAAATCGTGCGTAAGCCGGTACGTGACAGATTGCATCCATCAAGGGGATGTTTATGTGAACCTGCTCAAAGAGCTTGACCAAGTCCTCCTCAGGTGCCACGGGCTTGGTGGTCTTCTTTCCCTTGGTCAAGGCCTCAGGAAACGGAATCTTGGTTGGTTCTTCTAGGATAGGTCCAGGTCTTGGATCTAGGATAGGGGTAGGAACATCCTGGATTACTGTCCTAGGCTTGGGATCACTACCAGGCTTGGAGTGGTTTGGATGAGGTGGGTCTTGGGTTTCCTTACCACTACGGGTTGTTACAGAATTAAGTCCTGCCTGGTTTTGGTTGGGATTGGGTAGGATAGGTTGTTGCTAGTAACCTGCAAAAGAAGTGGAGGCCTCTATCCCGTCGGGTGAAGGAACAGAGGGGGCCTGATAAATCATATGGGCATGGCTCGGGTTTGGGTTCATAACGCGCCGCTGGGTTGGCACGTTATTTGGGTTAGGAAGAGGTTGGGAAGGAAGCATGCCTAGCTGGCGAGAGTTTGCCAACTGGGCCAGTTGGTTTCGGACCTCTGTAAGTTCGTCCTTGTGTTGCTTTTGAATAGCCGCATTCGTTCTTTGAATGTCAGCCAGAGTCTGAAGGATAAGGGACATTTGATCCTGATTTGGCCCTGATGGATAAGTAGGGTTGGGCCGAGGCTGAGGCAACTGGTAAGGACGAGGGAGTTGTGGGCCGGGTTGAAAGGGTGGTCTTTGGGTTTGGGAATTTCCTGCCCACTGAAAGTTGGGATGGTTTCGCCATCCAGGGTTATAGGTGTTGGAGAAAGGATCGTTCTGGATGGCGTTGAGGTCCTCACAAGTCTGAGGAACCTCCAGAGAGTCAGAGAAAGAGGGGATGGTATTCCCCAGGCTGGTGTAGAAAGAATCGAAAGGACCTCCGGTCAACGATTCAGATGATGGATCCATCCTAGGAGAGGGTTGATGGAGAATGTTTTGCACAGTTTCCCTTGTGGAAGGAGGCTGTGCAAAGAGGTTATGCGCAGAGGTGGCTCGCTGCAGGTGCTGAGTCAGCTCATCCACCTTCTTTTCAATAATCGAGACCTTGTCCAATCGACTGGCCATTAATTCCAGGTCGACTGATGTGAACAGTCCCTGCGTCTCATGTGCTCCCCTAAGATTCGTCGATGCGCGGGTATTCATCCTATCGAATAATCCCATGGAGTCATTGTTGATGGAGTTGTCGCACATGTTTTCGAGAATCTCCCACACGGTGTCCTCATGTTGACCCATGATATTTCCTCCGCAGGTTGCATTGACGAAAAGACGGATATCCTCACGGAGTCCCTGGTAAAAAGATTGGACCTGTTCCCATTTAGGAACTCCGTGATGGGGGCACTTTCTCATGAGATCCTGAAAACGATCCCATGCCTCATGGAGAGGTTCTCCTGTTTGTTGAGTGAAGTGCGTAATCTGATGGCGCAAGGCATTGGTCCGACCAACAGGGAAGAACTTTTTCAAAAACTCGGACTGAAGTTCTTCCCAAGTGTTGATCGGCTGGGTCTGAGTTTGATACCAATGAGCGGCCTTGTCCATAAGAGAAAAGGAGAACATCTTCATGAGAAGAATATCCCGATTTTGCGCATCTGACCCAAAAGTTTGGGCCAGATGCTTTAGCTGCTTGATGTGTTGGAAGGGATCTTCAGAATTAAGCCCATAGAATTTAGGTATAGCATGAATCATGTTGGGCTTTAATTCGGAATCAGGTCCTCCAGTCGGGATTCTGACTTGAGGCTTGATGGCCACTGCAGCAGGATTATAATGGTCCCGCATCATAGGACGCTACGGTGGGTGAACAAAGTTTTGGAAGAGGTCGTTGAGTCGCTGGAGCTGGTGCTCCAGATTGTTTTCTTCCTCAACAGGCTGAGCCATGATGGGGGAAGAAGAAGAGTTTGATTCAGAATCAGATGAGATAATGATTGGGTAGGGTTGCTGTTCAAACACGGGCGTCGAGGCTTGGCCTTGACGAGAGCGAATTCCTAAAGGAGATCTTAAGGGTGGTCTTAAGGATCTCCTACCGTTCATGCACTGTTGGAGTAGAAGAGTTTAGAAGGTGTTGGACCCAATCAAGACACCCAAAAATGTGTTGGGTGACTATAGAGGTGCGGGGTAGATGGACCCCTTGATCAGAAAGATCGTCCACCTGAGAATTACCTGGGCAACCAGAGAGGGTGAGTCCCGTGAAGACCCCTACACGGTAGAGCATCCCCACGGGTTACAGGGTTTCCCCCACCCGACCTTTCTTGTCACTGCGGTTCCAGGTAGACCAGAATGGGGATCTTGACCTCTTAAGTCTACCTTTTTTATTTTAAGATCAAGTTGCTTAAGGTTTCACTTGAACTCTTAGGTGTTTTTGTGAATAAGGTGGCCTAATTTGAAGGTTGGTTGACCCTAGGGGTCAACTTCACCCAGTGGTTCCCTTGAGAATTTAGGCCTTGTTTTTAGGATTCAAGTGTTTAGAGAGAGCCAATTGTTTAGGATTTTTCTTATTAATTATTTTCAATCAATGGCTTGGTCACAGCTCTTTTGGATTTTCTCAATTCTTGATTAAGGGGTGTGTCTCTGAAATCCTAATGTTTGACCTTATGTTGTCTCTACTTGGTCCATTTAACTCCTTGTTTGGGTAATTAGGGCTCAGGCAAGGATGTGTTAGCCCTTAATTACCTTTTAAAATTGTGTGCAGGAATAATGGTTTGAGAACATGCAGCTATTACTATGTATGAAAAGACAGGTTACTCTTAGTTTTTCTTTGTTTCTTCCTCTTTCAATTTTAGGGTTTAACGGGAAGTTACCTGTCCTTGGAGTGGCTGTGGTGCGGCTGCGTCTTTCTTTCTTCCTGGTACCAGCACCAAAGAGAGAGTTTATTAGGAACTTATGAATAGAACTTTTATAACTTCTAGAATAGCCGTTGCTCCCCGGCAACGGCGCCAAAAACTGGCTGCTACTCTCGTCTATAGTTTTAATATTTCTAATATTTCGTCGTAGTATAGTATAGAGGAGCAGTTACCAGTTTAATACAATTTGTTACTCGGAAAATAAAAGTTTTCCCGAGGTCGAACTCAGGGAGCAAACTGTATTCTAGAAGTACAAAGTTTCTATTACAAAAATGAAAGAAAGAGAGAGAGAGAGAGAGAGGGATTTGTCTTGTTGGCTTTTTCTTCTTCTCTTCTTTCTCTTGCCTTTGTCTTCTTCTCTTCTCCTCTTTGGTTCTTCAGTCTTCTTCCTTCTTATCTTCCAAGCTTCTTCTTCTCTTTCTCCTCGTGTTCTGCTTCTCTCTTCTTTGTCTTCTTCCTTCTGTTCTTCTTCTTTCTTTCTTCTTTGCGGTGCCTGTTCTCTTTTTTTTTTCTTCTTCTTCTTCTTTTTCTTCAGGGCGTCGTCTGATTTTTCAATCAGACGACTTAAGTAGCCTCTGCTACAGTGCGTCCTCCTTCCTTCTTTCTTCTTCTTCTTCTTTGCCTTTCTTCTGCTTTGCTTCAAGCAGCCACGACTCTGGCTGCTCCTTCCTTCTTTCTCTTCTTCTTCTTCTTCTGTGCCTGCACACTCACAGTTTGGTCAGGGCAAAAACCTACTCTACCGTCCCCCGTGTCTCTCTCTCAGAATTCACTCGTAGGATAGCTCTCCCAGAGCTGTCGGGTATTCAGGTATGGGTCACGCCCGGGTCCAGCCCACTGGCGTGCGGTGGTAGGCGAGGAGTGCAGGTCGGGTAAACGGGTCAGGCCAGGTCCGCGGGGGGTGGTCATGGACGAGGCTGGGTAAGCGGGTGAGAGGGACCTCACCCCGTGTGCTGAGGCGATAAGCCTATAGCACTTTTTGCATTTATGCGGGTGCATGGCTTCAGAATCACCGAGGTGGGACTAAATGTCTCACCCCAATTTGGCGCCTACAGCTGAGAAAGCTACAGGCAATCGCGGCTGTGTGCGAAGCCTTCACCCCAGCTGCAGGCCTGGGCAGCTACGTGGGAGCGAAGTGCGCATCCTGGAGAGTCAAGCCTGGGCAGAGCGAAACTGCAGCTCCAGGCTGAAGAAGCTCCACCTGCTCAGCAATGGCGGCAGAGGGCGGGTAACCTGTTCACATCAACACGGCCCTTCGGCCTAGTCAGACAAGCGGGGGACCTTCGCCGTGGCACGGCGAAGGTGGTGCGGGGTCTGGCAGGTCGTGGGGCGGCGTGCAGGGGCTGCCCTAGGTCAGACTGTGGCTGGGGGAATGGGTGTGTTCGGGGGGTCTTCAGCTGGCGAATGACAGGGAATGAAGGGGCGGAAGTGTCTCAGCGTGATGAGGCGGAGGTTTTGGGTCGGTCGGCGAGTCGTGTGGGGTGGTGGAATGATGGGAGCGAGTCGCCGGAGGTTGGCCGGGGATGGAGAAGGTGAGGGCGATCAGGCGCGGTCGAAGGGTGGTTGAGCAAATTGAAATAGGGAAAAGAAAGAGGGGAGGAAAGGAAAGAACTGTACCTACTTGGAGGGGCGGGGGGGGGGACGGAGCAGGGCGGCAGTCATTTCGATTGTCGCCGGAGAAGAAGGTGCCCAGAGTGAGGGGGCGGCGGCGAGGAGAGGGCGGGAGAGCGCGCGCTGGGTACGGCACGACGCGGGAAGAGCGGACGAAGGCAGCTCTGCTGCTGGTAGTGCGGCAGAGCGACGAGGAGGAGGAGGAAGAACCGCCGGAGCTGGAGGGCTTCTGCCGGAGTGGGAAGAGAGGAAGGAGGGGGTGTTTCTCCGTCAGAACCGACCTACCGAGTGCAGCAGACGGAGGTGGCTTTTATAAAGGTGAGATCAGAGAGGAGGGCGGAGGGAGGCGACGTGCCTCCCTCGCCGAAGATGGAGACCCATACCTTTTGTGCATTCGCACGGGAGGTATGGGCAGCCGCAGAGATCATGGAGGTGTCCCTGCGACAACAGACGTCGCAGGGAACCCTCGGTTGTCTTTGCAGAGGGTCTCCCTCACCCTACGCGGCGCCATGCTCCGCGCAAAGTCGCCGGAGCATGGCGCTGCTCAAGGTTTTGCAGGGAGGACCCAAATGCAAAGAACGAAGAAGACTTAGGAGCCAAAATGCAAGGGTTTCAAAAGTTGAGGGTCAAAAAGTAATAGATGAGGACCAAAATGTAAAGTTGGTCAAGAAGGTCTCTTCTTAGGCTCAAGTTTTTATACATGACTAACTATGACCTAAGGATTCTAATGGTGAATTTTATTTCTAGATTAGACCTTGTTTGACTGGTCAATTTATGTAAAAACCCAAATTAAGTCATTAATTGGGCCTGGTTCTCAATGTAGGTCAAAATGGGTTCCTAAGGTCAAATTGAAGGTTCTAAACCCTAGATATTATTTTTCTAGGAATTTTAAAGGGTTTATTCAATTTTTTATTTGCCTCAAACCTCGTGAATTGAAGTGGGTTTGTTCTTAGGGTTACAGGATGTCATTTAATTCCTTGGAGTTGCTGTAGCCCTTATTGGATCAATTCATCCCACTTTTCTTCTTATTAGGTTGGTTTGACCTAAGTTTGGACCCTGAGTTACCCTATTTTCAGATTAAGTTGGTGAAATTGCACTTTTACCCCTTAGTTCTTATTTTCTTCACAAACTCAGAATCTCTCTGAGTCAAGCCTTTCTATAGTTATGTAGGAGCTTTTTCTTGCAAATCTGGGTTAGAGGTGCTAGTTTAGGGTTTATGACGAGGTTCTCATCATTATGCAATATTTACAATATATGATGCTAATATGACACTAAGAACATACATTAACAGACATTTTTGGCTATTTAGATGTATGCACATCAGCTTCCAATTTATGGCAATTGATCAACATATTTCTATTTAAAGGCTTGATTTCGAGTTTAAACCTCTCTATAAATTTAGTAGGAAACCATGAAGATCTTAGGAAGTGATTGCATGTGAATCCATGCTAATGGATTGAAAAACTACGTGGGTTTTTCTTTACTTTTGAGCTCTACTTCAGGTTTAAGTAATTAAACAGTACATTTATATGTCTAAACCTAAAGTAGGGATGGAGGTTGAAGATGATAGTTTAGATATCTAAGATAATTAATTAGACATCTAAGTCAAACCAAGAATTGAATATAATTGAGTAGGAACTTAGGAAAACCAAAAAAGGTCTAACTAACTACTCAACAAAAGTTTCCTGATGGTTACGAGGAACATAAATTTATAGTTTAGGCTATTAAAACCTAGGAAAATGAATTAAATGTGTGCTAGTGGACTTGGAATGGGTACTTCCAAGGATTATGTGCACAAATTCCAAGGATAAGAACCCATAAGAGATTAGAAAATAAGCACTAAGGTAGAAACTTAGGGTTTGGAAGATATGATTTGGGATGTGATTCCCATGACTCACGATTTGTTGATCGTAAATGACCCAAATGTGTAAATGATGTGATTGAATGGGTCTCCTTTTACCTAGCTAAGCCATAACCTAAAACCAATAATGTTGAATTTGATAAGATCATTTGTTGCACTAATGTTTGCATCCATGGGTACCCAGATCCATTTGGATGTGCTAACCTCTTGCAGAGGTATTGAAGTGTGTAGGTGTAATGGTTGGAGGTGTATAGAGGTGCACTAATTTGTGTTGTGTATATTAATATTATTTTTGAAGGCCAACGCACTATTCACATCCTTTTTTGATGCCTTTTGATAATTGGTATTAGAGTTACATGTTTTGTGAAAATTAGATGAAAGTTTGACACCAACATCCACATGGCACTGAACAATGGAACAACTTTTCCATATGAAGTTAATCATTTCTTCAACTATCCACCAATTTTTTATGGTGCAAAACACATCCAACAACAAGTACAAATGAAAGCATATCTTAAGTCCATTATCTATTCTCATCGAAAGATGGTGGAATTTGAGCTTGAGGAGTCACAACGAAATTTGCATATTAAGTACACTACTAAATAACTAAAGACTATTGTGCTCAATGCAAAAGCAATGGATGTGTTGCATGGATTCCTAAGCTTAACTGAATTTGATTGAGTTATATGTTATGAATCTACTCATAATATCTAAAAAGCACTCAAAATGACATATGGAAAAGGAGCTGAAGGAGATCTAAAAGATATTGTTGATCGCTTCGAAGCAGTAGTCCAACAAATGTGGTGATCACAGAAGAAAGCTCATGAGTGACCCCCTTAAGGGAAGATGAATCATTGAGTAAAGAGGATGACCCATGGAATGATAAAGAAGACTTGTAGGATCTGGAAAGTAGCATACTCACTAGAGTGGAGTGCATAGTATGATATAAAATATATGTGTAGCAAAGAATGATCAATAAAAGCAAACCACAAAAGTGCATGGGTCAATTAGATACTACTAACGTAGCTGAAATGACCTATTGCCTTTTTATCCGGATAAGACATCTGGACTGTCAGTCAGACGTATGAACATATGTCCGGACGTCCGAAAGTAGGAGAATATCATACATTCTTCTCTCTGCACGCGGGAGGCACGTATAGTCTCTCTCTCTCCTCCACCCCCTCACCCGAACCCTAAAACCTCCCTATTTAAACCCTCCATCCACTCCACACCCCACCACTCGAGCCACCGCCACCTCCACCTTCTACTTGCGTTGGCCATGCCCCTCCAGCCTCCTGTCTCTACTGCAGCCGCGGCGAGGAAGGAGAGGAGCCGACGAGGGAGAACGGGGAAGATCGAGAGTGAGAGAGTGCAAAGGAGTGAGAGAGGGGGAGAAGGACGACAGCCGTGGGAGCTTGGTGGAGCTCGAGGAGAAGTTCGTGGAAGAGAGGAGGACGCCGGCGGGGAGCTTCTCAAGCTATTGCAGCTGCTGCTACGTCATCTAAGGGTGGAGGCGCGAGTGGGGCGAGATGTGTAGAGGAGTCCTGGTACTAGAAGTTTTCCAGTATCAGACGTCGGGAGGGTCGACCATACATCTAAAGAGGCATCAGGACGTCCGGAGCTAAAGCCGAACATCTGAAAGCATAATATCGCATGAGGTACGTGTTTCCTACGCTACTTTCCGCCATGCAGATCGTAGCACAAGAAATGTTTCACTATTAATGGGTCTACATTTTTGTACGCAAGTGCGGGGCATTGGAAAGGCACGTGGTGCGCCTTTCCAGGCACTTTTGGACGTCTAACCTCATCACCAGACGTCCGACGGCACTTTCAAACAACCGGAGGCATAGTCCGACGTTTGGAACTTCCTTCAGACGATCGTAGAGGGATCCGGACATCTAAGGAACCCGCAAGGGACACAAGGTAAGATTTGACGTCTTTTAAGCCGTCTGGGACTAGTCCCAGATGTCTGATTTTGGACAGTAATCGTGTTTTTGGCTCGTTCAGGGCCTAAACGGAATCGGATTTCCACAAACGAAGTACCGTTGTTTTCCCCTCGAGTTTCTCCACATGTTAGTGTTGAGTACCTACTATTTTGAGCTCGTCTTATGTAAATTAGTCGTTGGTACAGGTTACCAACCGGTGGCATGTTCGGGGCCCGCGGAGATGATGAGATCTACGGTGCAGGCCCCCATTTCTCCCGTGATACCCGGTAGAGTGGTTTACTTCATTTGTTAAGATGTGAATAAAGAATATGCTTGCTTAGATTAAATTGATTGAAACTCTAGGATGTGGAATGAACCCTAGGGTAGAGATGTATGAGCCTGATGTTGAGCTACTCCATTTACTTGAGATGTATGTTAAAATACGAGCTGCCTATATAAGGATGAGGAATGAGTTATGAACTATGAGATCTGAGTATGGATAAATGAGATGAATATGAGCATGAACCCTACGGGGAATTAGGAGTAGAACTCCTGTGTATGAAGGGAATCTGGAATGTAGACGGGAAGTGATCTAGCCCTTGTGTACACGGTACCAAAGAGAGAAACTATCCCTTTTAGTGTAGAGCGGAGCTAGCCGCCCTTTGGTTGAGACCCGGAGTTAGAATTGGCCACTCTACACCGACTCTTGTTGGCCCTCGCGTACGTGGTACCGAGGCATGCTACTAGTGTAGGGAGGGAGCTAGCCACCCGATGGGGCCCAGGGTTAAGCTAGCCACCCTACACCGACTTTGTTTGGCCTGCTACGCAAACTGGGGTAGTTGAACGAGGGTACGTAGACTATGGAGGGGCGTGACCCCTATTTGGTTCTGAGGGGCAAGACCACTGTTCTGAGAGGGCAAGGCTCTATACTGTTCCGTGTTGTACCTTAGGCGTACCCACTAGAGGAAACAACAGATCGCGTGCCAATGCGGGGTAGCTACCCGTGCACTTATCACACGTGTCGTAGTCACCTCTATGTCATGATAGTGACCTCGAGGTGGTTAACTGGGTGTAAGACTACCGTGGGGGACTCTCCCGGCTAGGAGAGCACCACGTGTACCTTCTACTCCATGAAAAATACTGCAATCAAGATCGTTCCCATGAGGAACAAGCAATCAAGAAATACTTGGATCCCTTGTGAAATAAATTAACCAGAAATACGTAGATGAGATAAATAGAAATGAGAATAAAACCTAGTTGTTTGTTTTACTGTACTTGCACATAAATAATGTAAACACCACTCTACTCAGCATTCGCTGACTCTGTCTTTTCGTAACCCTGTTCAGGACCAGGAGTTGAGCCACCTGAGTTTCCGACTGCAGAGAGTGCTAGGCCGAGCCGAGCCCAGCCGTAATCGTTTCTTTCCAGCTCTTTCATTTTTCCGCTATTGTAGTGAGTAATGGACATCTATTTTATTGTTCCTATTACTTTCTATTTCCTTTCTGCTGTTGTTGTTGTGGTGGCATGTACTATTTTGAGACAATTTCTCTACTTTCCTTTTCTATTTCATTTTTCCTTCTGCTTAGTTATATTGCGTGTGTGAATGTGATTTATGTCCTGCTTTTGGTTATTTCTCGTTGGATGACTAGGTCTTGGGATTAGTTGAGGCGAGCTGGCCTCAGGTCCTGTAGGAATCTGGGAACCAGGTCGTAACAAGATGGTATGAGAGCAAGGTCATCCCAAGAAATGAACCAATTGGTCTGAGAATAACCACTCACGTGCTTATAACTAGGATAGCCACCGCAACGTAACGCTTTGATATTCATTTCTGAGTCTTTTCTCGATGTAATCCAGTATCATTGACAACTCTTGTTCTATCTCTTGCATCTCCTTGCAAGAGATGCCTCATCGGGTAGTTCCCGAGGTGGGCTGTGGTCATGGTTGTGGACAAGGTCGGAGGGGCAAACGTGCCAGACTTGAGGCACCAGTTGACCCACCTCTCCTCCCAGACGTTCAGGCCCAAGATCTCACCCAACTGATCATAGACATCATGCGAGAGGAGCCCCAACAGCCTCCTTGAGCACATCTTCCTGAGGACGTGAGGGGGAGTCCTCGGTGGGACAGAGAGATCGTCGCAGCTCCGAATGAGCAGGAGGGGGAGGGGGTGATCCTCCACCACCCCCACCACACTCTGACACTTCCGAGTATGAGCCCTCCTTGCCTGGAGGCATGCCCGTTCCCCCACTGTAGCTACACCATGAGCTTTTCGGTCAGTTCCGGAAGCTGAAGCCCCCCTCCTTCAAGGGGGATGAGAGCCAGTCTGAGGCAGAGGACTAGCTGGAGCAAATAGAGAAGGTGTTTGACACCCTTCACCCTCCTGCGGAGTGCTGCATGGCCTTTGCCACGTACCAGAGGAGGCGGGAGTTCCACATTCTCTGCCAAAGGGATGATGACGGTTAGCACGTACCGCACGCGTTTCCTGGAGCTGTCACGTTTCGCCACGACAGCAGTGTCTACAAAGGAGGAGCGCGTGTGGAGGTTTACTGAGGGGCTCCAACTTGCGATTCAGGGGTATGTCAAACCCCTGAAGCTACCCACTTTCTCTCGTGTGGTCGAGGCAGCCATGACTTACGAGGAGACCATCCCGGCCGCGTGAGACACTGACGGCAGATGGAAGAGGCCTTATCAGCCAGAGTACTCTCAGGACCATCGGAAGAGGAGGCACATGGCGCCTGCAGGAGAGTCGTCTCATTCTGCGGGGCCACCAATGACCTTTGGGGGCCCCAGACAGGGGCTAGTTGCCAGCACCGGACCCCTGCCCAGCCACCAGCAGGGACCTACTGAGGGAGGAGGTCATGCACCCCTCTGCTACCAGTGTGGTTAGCCGGGCCACATCTGGAGGGACTACCCATCTAGGGCCAGAGCACAGCAGATGCTCCCCGCACCGAGCACTGGAGGCCGAGTTGGCGGTCATAGTCACCAGGCATGTGGGGAGGACAGCAGTCATAAGGAGGGTACCGACCAGTTGTTGCTCACCCGACCTGGAGTGTAGGTGCTTCGTCTGCACCAAGAGCTGAGGGGCGTATCAACACCCTAACACACAGAGATGCCAGGGCTTTGGGTTCTGTGGTGGCAGGTATAGTTATCGTTTCTGGTATATTAGTGTACTGATACGAAAAGTCATGTGATTTGTAATTAGGGTTTTTAAAGTCGCTGTAACACACGAATTTGCATACGCTTTTAAATTTATAATCCTAGATAGGGGAGTATCTAGGGTCGTCCAAGGAGGCAAGTTTGCAATTCAAATCTCTTGCTTTAAAGGGGAAACTCAATCTTTCTTTTTGGTATTTTAAATATATAATTTTTTTAGTCTTGAAATAATGAGGGCAAAATATGAATTGTGATGAAAAGTAACTAACACCTATAATTACTAAGTTAAAACTTAAGAGATAAATATGTCCCCTCCCTAAGCTCACTCTAGGCAAGTGAAGGCCTAGAGTATTTAGGAAGTGGAAGTGAAACAAGTGCTAGAACAAGACAAACAACTGCAATAGAAATTAAAAAAGAAGGCAAACTAATTTAATAGAATTTGTGTTCTTTTACAAAGATAGGTAGAGGAATGCTTCTACTAGAAATGGAAAATATAAAAGCAATAAAAGAAACACAAATCCTCTTGCAGAATCTGGTGAAGAAGGGAGCCTTCTTGCTCCAAGCCTAGCTTCTCCTTGGCTTGAAAAGAGGGTCTCCTTCTTCTCCTTCCTTGAAATCTCCTCCAAGGTGGATGCTCTCCACCGCAAGTCTTTCCTCCAAGGGTGGGCGTGCACCACCCTCAAGCTCTCCTCCAAGGTGGCGTGGACCACCTTCAAGACCTCCTCCAAAGGTCTTCCTTGCCTGGCTCCTCCTTTGGCTGGAGTGGGCATAAGAGAGAAGGGAAGAGGGGAAGGCACCAAGGGGACAGAATATCCCCTTAATCTTCTTCTTCTCTCTTGGGCGTGGGTCTTTAGGTAGAGTATGAGAGGAAATTTGCTAGCCAAGGATGGGTTGTAAGGTGGTGGGTGGTGGTCTTTTTATAGGGTACGATGAGGGGTTAAGGTGACCCTTGAGATGGATGGCTAAGATGGGAAGATGGAGGTGGTTAGGTGATCCGAGGGCTAAGGAGAGTTGGCGCCACCTAAGGGATGTAAGGGGGGTAGTTATGGGTGGCCAAGAGTCACCTAAAAGTGGAGCCAACCATGGAGAGGTGCCATGGGTTGGCACCAACTTCTAGGCTTCTAGAAGAGGGTTGAGGTGGATGGTGGAGATGGCTTGGAGGGGTTATGTGTAGGGTGGATATGGGGGTTGAAGTTGGCACCAACAAGGGAGGTGGTTAGGGTGGTTTTGGCACCAACATCTAGGTGTCTTTTGGTGGTGATTGAGAGGTGAAGGTTGGTGAGGAAGGTGGCGCCAACTTGAGTAGTTGTGGAGCTAGCTTAAGTAGGCTTAGGTGGTCTTGGAGTGGTAGTTTATGTAGGTGGAGTTAGGGTTAGGTTTTTGGTGCCAGGGAGGTGGATGCTAGCTAAGCTAAGCTAGCTTAGCTAGCTATAGAGTAGAGGAATATGCATGTGGAGCTTAGGGTTTGAAGAGAGGAGTTGGATATGCAGAGTCTAGAGCTGAATTGGAGCTAGCAGCTACTAAAGAGGTCAACATGGGGCTACTCTAGCTGGCTTAGCTTGCTAGTTCTTTGCTAGCTGCTAAGCCAAGCTAAAGTGAGTTGGCTTATGTTGAATGGAGCTGAGGTGAGCTGGGTCTGGTGCTCCCGGGGAGGATTGAGCTGGTTAAGACAGCGAAGGTAGCTTAGCTCAATTAGCTTGAGCTAAGCTAAGTCCCCGGGAGCTGGACTTGAGCTTCCTAAGCTGGAATGAATTCATCTTCAGCTGTCTAGAGTTGAGTGGAGCTGGATGTAGCTGGACCTGAGCTGGGGTGAACTCCAGTCAACTCAGCTGAGCTAGCTAGAGCTCCCTGTAGACTAGTGGGAGCTGAGATGAGCTAGACTCAGCTAAGTTGAGCTGGATCTAAGCTGACCTGAGCTAGGGTGAGCTAAGATGAGCTCTCTTGAGCTGCCATTCAGCTGAGATTAGCTGAATGGAGTTAGGATGAGCTAACCCTAGTCCAAGTGAGCTAGATTCCAACTGTGGTGAGCTGGATCAAGCTGAGTTCCAGCTAGTCTGAGCTCCTCCTTCACCAGTTGCCCTCTTTAGTGCTAGGGTTTTAGGGATCTGTATATCTGTCCATCCCTAACACTCACAAAAACACATTAAAACGACAAGAAAAAATGCAATGCATGCCTAACCTAGTTAATGCCTAAATGCAGCCCAAAAACCTGTTTGCGGAGAAAACCCCTAAGAGTTAGGTTTGTTTTAATGCCTAAGAATAATGATAAACTGACGTTTATCACACCCCCAACTTATTTTTTGCTAGTCTCTTAGCAAAACTTTAATTTTTTTGGAAAATGGAATTTTTTGGAAATCTAATTTTTTTGACTTTTGAGGAAAAAAATATTAAGGGACCTTGGTTGATCTAAACACATGAGGTACGGGATTTGTTAAGGATAAACATCAAGATTTGTTTTTTGATCCAAAAATTAGACAAAACGGGATCAATATATCCTCCAGAAAATTCACAAATTAACCCTTTGTTAATTCAGATGACTTGAAATTTTCATTTTTAGGATTTTTCTGGCTCTTGAATCTGATTCGCAACTTGCAATATCCTTTAAAACCTTATGTCCGTGCTTGTGAAAAGCCAACATTTATAGGGGAGTGTTTTTGGTTTAAAATTTTTTTTTCTCCCCCATGCTTATTTTTAGGTTAGTCTTACAATAGATGTGTCGAGATCATCATTCCCGTTACCAATCCTCGAGGGGGCTTTAGCACCAGTGCTTCGAGATAACACTATCCATGACACCACCCAGGAGCTCACAACCCTAAAACACAATGCGGTGTAAAAGGGTGCTCCAAGCAAACTCAAGCTCTTGCTCCGACACTATAGGTAGAGCACTGTCCAAGACACTTGAGCTGCTAAAATGTGCTTTAATGCTCCATCTAAAGATATGAAATATAGATATGGAGCAGCACCAAGGCGATAACATGTTGACATCGCATCCTCAAAGGAGGCATTTTCCTCCTTGGTGGTGGGAACTCAAACTAATGATCTGCTTCAGACTTTTACTAAGTCCAAACAAGGGAGTTTTTCTAATTTTTAATTATTTTTAAGTGTTGGCTTGCGTGTGAAAATTGACACAAGAAGTTCCTCGAGAAACACAAGTTTTTGAATCAGAAACTAAGTCAGATACTTTCCATATTACAAAAGAGGATCAAGTCACTTGAACTATCATGAGTTCAGGTGGAATTTTAGAGAAGGATATCTGATCTAGTCTAAAAATAGACCCAGAAATTCTAATGATCAGATCCACATCCTCATCCCTAGTTTGTTAAAGATTAAATCCCATTGTACCAAAAGTGAATTTTTCGACCTTAGTCCCAATTTCAAAATTTTTCCTCAAAATGTTTTCAACATTTTTTTTATATATTTTTGGGTATGCAAGAAGGAAACTAAAATAACTAAAGAATAATGCATGTTTTTAGGTTTTGGAAATCCTAAATCGATCATCAAATTTTAAAAACACCCCCCATGCTTAAGATATGCAATGTCCTCATGCATTAGGAGGAAAAAGGGATCACCTTAATGAAGAACGGTCGGGTTTAGGATGGTTAAAACCTGGAAAAAGAAAAATAAGAAAGTAGGAAAAATGATGGGTTACCTCCCATCCAGTGTTATCTTTTACGCCATTTAGCCGGGCGTAGTTTGCACTAGTGATCAAAGGTGGCTAGCTCAGTGAAATTAAAAGATTCAGATGGAAGAATCGGCGTATGGTCAAAATAGGGCTTTAAACGTTAGCCGTTGACTTGAAATGCCGTATTAGTTTTAGGATCAAAAAGATCAACAGCACCGTATGGATAAGTTTTATGGACAATAAAGGGGTCAGTCCATTTGGATTTTAATTTGCCAGGAAAAAGACATAATCTAGCATCAAAAAGCCAAACGTGTTGATTAACGTCAAAGTGTTTCCGAACAATGTATTTATCATAAAATTTCTTTGTTCGGTCTTTATAAATCCTCGCATTTTCATAGCAAAATTATGTAATTCTTCCAATTCAGCTAGTTGTAATTTTCTATGGATACCGACGTCAGATAAATCCATGTTTAGTTGTTTTATTGCCCAAAAAGCCCTATGTTCTAGTTCTACCGGGAGATGGCATGCCTTCCCAAAAATCAGACGGAAGGGAGACATGCCAAGCGGAGTTTTAAAAGCAGTACAGTAGGCCCATAAAGCATCGTCCAATTTGGTGGATGATGTAAACATGTTTACATTGCATAAGATGTCTATTTATGCATGTTCTTAAGCATAGAATTGCATTGCATACTATAAATATTGCATAACATGCATCATCTTGCATTTAGATTAGTTTGAATAAAATGGAGATTAATTATCTCCTTTTATATTCAGGGATAGGGAAAAATTTTTATCGAGGCCTCGGATCAAAGATCCAACCGTACATATGTGATCAGGGCGACGATTGGAGTTCAACGACTCCAAGATCGCCCTAATCAGACACCTATAGCATCAGATAGAGACCGAGGAATCCTAGAAGATCAAGGGCCAAGATTGTGTGAATCCACACTTCAAACAACAAATCTGACCACATGGATGGATTTGGATCAACGATCGCAGCTTAACGGTGCAAAAATCGACTCAATCCGACAACCGTGGCACTATCTACATCATCCAGAAGATGGACGGCCAAGATGGCTCCACGTGGCGCCATCTCAGCCGCCCAACCGGCCGCTACACCAGCTGCACCTTCTCTTCTTCAATGATTCTCTGCCATTGGATGCACATCCAACGCTGTGAGCACGCGCACACAAAACCTAAGCGCGACACAAATGCGCTGATAGCACGTTGGTCGAACGCACTGGCAAGAACGCGGGGCGCATGTTTGAACCTTGGTGAGCGGCAGCTGAGGCACGGCGAGGAGGCGCGATTGACCGCTCGATCGTGATCGAGCGATCGTACGCGCTCGATAGCACTCACGCCGCATCAAATGGCCACCTGTAACGCGGGATCAAACGCGGGCGAGCGTGCGGTTGAGGCGCAGCTAGGATGCATCTCAGTCGTTCAATCTCGCGATTGAACGGTCGAGAATTCAAGAACGTGAACACGCATTTCATGCGTGGGAGGTGAGTGGGCGCGCGAGCGTCGCCCACGAAGGCCACGTTCGGACCTTTAGCGACGGTTTTATCCATCACTAAAAGTCCTGAATTAATGTTTTTCAAATTAAAAAGACCAAATTGCCCTCACTCCTTGCAACTATAAAAGGAGACCCCCTCCATACAAAATTTTCATCCCCTTCTTTCTCTTCTCTCCCTCTCCAAAGCTCAAGAGAAGCTTGTCCCACACCTAGGATGCCTCTCAAGAGATAAAGTCCAATTTTCATCCCCCTTTTGGAAGTGGATCCCGCAACGACGACGACATGCTGTCCCGTTCCCGTTCTTCCTACTTCGCCCTCCTTTGTCCTGCTCCGTTCCCTGTCTTCCAGGCGTCGTCCCATCCGGCTCGTCCTCCAAGCAACCGTCGAGGAGGATAATTCTCTCTCCATTCTTTTTAATGCTTTCTAGAGTAGATTTACTGCTTTCTAGTTGTAATGTTTAGTGTAACGAATAATCTCTTTGATAATGAATTCCATGTTCATTCTACATCTCTTTTTGGTTTTTGCTTGTAATATTCTCTCTCTCTCTCATGCTCTCTCTCTCTTCTATTTAGTGTAAATAAATAGATAGTTTCTAATCAATTAATTTACTTCATGACAAATAAATTAAACGCATATTTTTAAATCAAACATCCGCCTCCCTGAGTTCGACCCTGGATTTCTATTCCGGTATAAATTTTATTTGTTGAACACGAGTTCTTCACTTTCAAACTACGACTACAGGTTTTTTTCAAAACCAAACATGTTAGCGTAGTAACTCACAGCTTCAACATTTTGGCACGGTTGCCGGGAAGGCGACGCTCTTTAATTTTTTTCGCATTTTATAACTTACAAATCATTTACCTCACTTCTCTCCTTTCTTATTGTGATTGCAGGTACTCTTTCGAGATGAGCAAAAGCGGTAGATTGGAGCAAAGTGTTGTTGAAGGTTCTGTAAGTTTTCCCCCACCTCCCACCCATTAGTTTTCATTTCACCACGTAATAACACAAACATCAATCAACCTAGTTGTTCTTATAAACTCTAAGGTTAGTTTTGTTTGTTTGACACCCACACCTACCTCAATCTCCACATTTAAAAAGAAAAAAAAAATCTCACAGAGTTACACAACCTCATCTGATTTTCAAACTCAACCGATAAACCGATCTTTGGAATCGGTACACACATCCAAACACATAATTGAGTAGAAATCAGATTACGTAATCGCTTGTGTGCCTAATAAAGTGGTGCAACAGGCCAATTGTTTGAGTTGATTGGGCCGCACCACTTCAATTAAAATCAACTCATCAAGTAGCTGCCACTTAGGTTCAACTCTTAGGAATTTACCAAGCACTCCACATTCTTTTAAGTTTCAAAGGAAAACATCTTCACCTGTGCTTTCAAAACTTGTTTGAAAATACCTAAAGTTGAATCCTAAAAGCTACTAAGCAAGATTTAAACCCTAAAATTCACCGCATCAAAAGTAATCTTGCTTGAAAACCACTGGTTGTGCACACACGCACACATCAATCAACCATTAAGGGCACAACCCAGATAAAGGGCCCATCACATTCCAAAGTACATTCAAACATAGTCCTAAATAAAATAGAGTAGATGTTGGACTTAAGGATTCGACTCGCTCTTCAGAGCCTAGAACGAGATTATTTTCGATTAGTTTGTTTCTACTGTTCAATCTGATGTCTAGCTAGGGGAGCAAAATCAAACGATCGCGGATGGGGGGGTACACTAGGAATCGGAGGCGCAAGCCGAAGGAAGAACCTTCTCCCTAGTCCCTCCTTCTAACATGTTGGATTGAACAGACAGAAGTAGATCAAATCATTTCTTTATCTCAAGACAGGTTCTAGAAGTCTGTAGGTCTTTAGGCTAGCCCACTTAAGGACAGGTTTGATTACTTGTATTGCAGGGCACCTTTCTTTCTCCCATCTCTCATGAATCCTTCCACTTATTATATGCATTCCCGCTCTTTCACTCCTATTTTGAATTATCCTCAACATGACGATTATCCTGACTTGTATTGTAATCAACCATCAGTTAGTTGGGATAACTCGGATTGGGGATACAGTTCCGGACCTCCGTGTTTAGGGTCTAACCTTGAACACTATGATTGTGATTTCTATCCTTCTCAGAGCTACATCGATTATAGATCGTCACCCTTTCATGGACACCCTAATACGATCTACAATCAAGAAGGATACACCGATCCTTACCCATCCTCTGATTACACTGCCTTTAGGTCATCACCACCTTTTGAACAATCCGAAATGACCTATTATTAGGAAGGGTATAACAAATCTCAATTCGTTAAATCCTCTGCACTGATCCCAAACCCGCCCAACCCTGAACCAACTCATTTGGTTCAGGGTAACCAGGTTCAAGATAAGGTTCTGGTTGACTTAAGGAATATTATATAATCTTTAGAAGTTCAGCCAATACTTCCATTGAAAGATTGGAGCCTCTAATTGAGCTGATTGATGATTTGAACAAGTATTTGTTGGATTGGCTCTAGGATGTTACGGATAAGAACCCAGATGAGTTTCTACTTGTGAAGCTAGCGAAATTGAGAATGAGATTTATGGTTGCTTTAGTTCAATCGTGGGATGATTCTCAGATGAACCCCCTTCAGGAGAGCCAATGTCAGAACCCGTTCAGGCACCTGTTGGGGGGACACGCATTACGAGGCTGGTCAGATTGAATTAAAGCAATCAATTAAGGATGATCTGATTTCTTCACCTGAGATCCTTGAGCCAGGGTATGAGGAAACCTATGTCTCCATGGATCAGAAAGTGACAGATGATTTTGGGACATACATTAATACGGATCTTGATTTCTTTGATTCTGATGGTGAAGATTCAATTTGCAAAGTCTCACGCGAGTTTACAGAATATGATTTCTATGAGACGATTGGGCCTGAGGAATCTAATAGATCTTTTGATAGCCTAATAGCTACGAAAACTGATCTTATTGGGGCTCACATTACGAATCCAGAATCGCATTTTCTGGAGAATTCAATTAAATGCCCTGATTGTCAGTTACACCCCATTGAGCTTATCGATGATTCTATTTTTGAGATAACTAGACCTAAGTCAATTCTGATTCAGCCACATCTTTTAGACTTGGAGATTTCAGACAGGGTGATTAATATGCAAGAGGTCCCGAAACTTGACATTCTGAATGAGGAGAAAAGAAGCTGGGAAGTTCTGATTTGGGAAGCAAACTTTGGAGGAAATAGAAGACTAAGTGTAAGGGTTCCAATTCATCTGAAATCATCAAACCAGGACCCTTACAACATCTATTCTGAGGATGTCCAACCCAAGCACACATTCATTGATTATCCTTTGGAGCTTGAATTCTCTGTAACCCGACTTTTTGGTCTTAGGTTGCATCCTCATAAATTGCAAGCCAGACCCCACTTGCATACTGATTTTAGGTTTTGGGTAATTTTTATTTAGAACCTTAAATATTCTCGATTATGGGGTATGAGTCTGCACCACAATCGGATCCATATCTGTGGACATCTGCTGGTAGGTCAGAGGTTTCATCTTTTTATTCTGATTCTGACCTACACCTGTGAATTCTTTATTTCTCTTCTTTGTATAGTGTGCCTAGCTGAAGGCACTAAATTCATCACGTATACAGTTCGTTTTAGTTTTTATCTCGAAGCAGACCCAACATTCACGCAATTCAGGTACTTTCTACTCCAGTCCACTCTGTTTTATGTCTTTTTAATACAATGAGGACATTGTATTAGATAGGCATGGGGGGGTGGATATTCATCTCTAAATTAATTCGTCAGCCCTGTAGATTTGTTTTATTTTCTTTTATTTATATTAAACAAATTGTGGAATTAGGAAAGAGAACTTGGGTTTAAGAAAATTTTCAATCTTAGGAAATACTACATTAAGATTTGAACACAATGACCCTTCAGGTCTTAAGAATTAATCAGCCTGTGTATCCATTAAAATGTGGATTTGCTTTTCGAGTCCTCGCCATCTTAATTCTATCGTAATTGGAGTAAATAAGTTTAGGTGATAAGTACACGACTTATCAACCCACCCTCTGATTTGAGGAAATTTTGAGTTTTAAGCAAATACATACTTTCTTTGCACTGACTCGTTGTTTGATGATTTTAATGGAAATTGGGTAGCTAATGAACCTTCTAGGGTGATATGGCTGGCAAGTTATCATGGGTAATGATTAGCCCATAGTTGTGGGCTATTTAAGTATTTAAGTGCCTACACATTACGTTAATTCTAACATTTATTTAGCATAATTAGGATGCAAATAGATTAATTCATAGTTTTAATTTAATTACATAATCCATACATTGCATTCATATCTTAAGTGCATTTAGAATTAGCTTAGAGTAGCATTCATCTAATTAGATAACCAATTAAGTACATTGTTTTCATTAACATAGAAGTTGAGGATCTGTACATAAATGACCCTAATATTTTAACATTATTTTCTTTATTCTTCTTCTTTCAAAACCGCTGGCTGTCGCTCCAACGCCCGGCTGCTGCAGTGAAGAAGCCATTCAAGGGGGAGCGGATGTGGTGGATCTGGTCGGGCGGCTGATTTCAAACTTGTGCAGGCCACTATAAAAGGAGGAGGGAGGCAGCCGAGCTCGTGAGGCCCGCCACCGACCCACCACTGTGCAGAGAGAACCTCTCTCTTCCACTCCACACTGCCAGCCTCTACTGTGGCGACGAGCCTCCATCACCGTGGGCGTGTGGTGTGACAGGCCACACCGCCATCCGGAGCTCGCCGCATCACCGTGAGCACCTTAGCGTGCATCCCCCTAGCCGTCATCGCCGACCACCATCACTGAGCTACCGATCAGCCACCCTCTCAGTAACTTAAGACGTCTGGGAAATTTCCCAGACGTCTGAAGTTACCCGCTCACTTCCACCGCACACGCCTGAAGTCGCCTGCAGACCCCTTCCCGCACCTGCAGAACCTTCAGCGCACCCACGTCTGTCAACCTTTAGCTCAAACGTGCCTCAACTCTCCAACAGCCACGCCTCCGCCCGCGCCTGCAGACCACCGCAACCATCTTCCACGCGTCTGCAGACCACCACAACGCTTCCACGCGCCTGCAGACCAACGCTTCACCGCGCCTGCAGACTAGCACCCACCGTCTCCAACCGCGTCTGCAGCACCCTCCGCCCGCGCTTGCAGAAGCGCCTGCAGCTTGCGTGCCCACACCAACCGCGCCTACAGACCACCGCCACGCCTCTGCCCGCGCCTGCAGAGCCATCTCCACGCGCCTGCAGACCACCGCAGCCACTCCTCCAACCGCGCCTGCAGACCTCCGCAGCGCCAGCCACACACGCCAGCCACAGACCCACCGAGCACGCCTCCGCCCGTGCTTGTAGAAGCGCCTGCAGCTTGCGCGCCCACGCCAACCGTGCCAGCACCCTCCGCAGACCCTCCGCCCACGCACAACAGCCTGCAAACCGCCACCAGCAGCACCTCCGCCGGAGCTCGTCCAGCCACCTCCGGCCGCCGCGCGACTCGCCGCCACCACCGATTCGAAACTCTTGGTCCAAGGGACCTCCTCCGAGCTTCCCGTGCCAGGCCATCGGCTCCTCGTCGCGCAAGACAACAGGGAAAAATTCCCCTATTTTGCTACAGTAAACCGTCAATTAAAATTTACATTTTCTGCCATTGCCACATTTTAATCATATTTTATTGACTCTACATTGCGGAAAATATCCTATAGTTTCTCATAATTGCCATTTCAGCATTGTTTCTTGCTTAAACCTTAATCTAAAGGCAATCTTGGCTTGGTTCTTGTCCAAATTGACTACGAACAAACATTTTTAAGTAAGGCGAATTTTAATACGTTATTGCCTCCCTGTGGATACGACCCGCTCCTCTGCGAGTGGTTATTTCTTGTTAAAAATTGATTAGTCGATTTTTCCACCACATTAAACTACAAACGACTTAAAAGTGAAAGATCGACCAGTCAGGTAACAGCCCATAGGTAGGTTGTCTAGAGCCCAGTCACTGGACCCTTCTCTTTTTGTTGCCTTTAGGTAAATCTTAGACCAGGGAAGCCACCTACTCAAAAAAAAAGAGAAAATGAAAGTCAAAAAGAAAAGAAAAAGATAAGGAGAAAATAAAAGAAAATAAAAGAAATAAGCCACACTTTGCCGCACGAGTATGGCTGGCAAATTGTCAGTGGTAACAGCTCATCGACCGGTTGTCCAGAACCCAGCTCAATGAATGCATTGAAAATTCCCAAAACACTTAAGAAGAAGCGGAGAAGTAGAATAAATCGAGAAGATATACACTGGATTCATCCTTGTGTTGACCCCGTAAAAATAAAAGTAGGGAGAAATCTACCAGTTGTAAAGATACACCTTTAGGCAAAATTCTCTTTTTAAGGTCACCTAGAGGCGTAGAAATCCGAAGTCCATTTTTACTGTCAGTCAACGAGTCTGTCACATTCACAATAAGATGCTTAGAACTTAGGGTTCTCATCAAATCTTGGGTGAGTTGAATGGCCATAGAAAGCCACTCCTAAACCCTAAAACTAGAAAATCCAAAAAAATTAGAAAAGAAGAAAAAGTGAAAAAGAAAATTTTCTTTGAGTAAGGCGAGGGCTTGAGGTGGTCTGCATTTTGGTAGATACCCAGGCACTGTTGTGTCTTTGAAAGTTCAGATCCTAAGTAAGCATTTTCTTAATGATTGAAAATAACTCATGCCTAAATAATCCAACCTAATTCATCTATAAATAGCATATAGTTTTTGCTAGGGACTAGTAAAAGATAGGCATGGGGGTGTGATGTAAACATGTTTACATTGCATAAGATGTCTATTTATGCATGTTCTTAAGCATAGAATTGCATTGCATACTATAAATATTGCATAACATGCATCATCTTGCATTTAGATTAGTTTGAATAAAATAGAGATTAATTGTTTCCTTTTATGTTCAGGGACAGGGCAAAATTTTTATCGGGGCCTCGGATTGAAGATCCAACCTTACAGATGTGATCAGGGCGACGATTAGAGTTCAACGACTCTAAGATCGCCCTAATCAGACACCTGTAGCATTAGATAGAGATCGAGGAATCCTAGAAGATCAAGGGCCAACATGGTGTGAATCCACACTTCAAATGATAAATCTGACCGCACGGATGGATTCAGATCGACAATCGCAGCCTAACGACGTGAAAATCGACTCAATCCGACAACCATGGCACCATTTACATCATCCAGAAGATGGACGGCCAAGATGGCGCCACGTGGTGCCATCTCAGGCGCCCAACCAGCCGCTACACCCACCGCACCCTCTCTTCTTCGACAATTCTCCATCGTTGGATGCACATCCAACGGCTATGAGCGCACGCACACAAATCTTAAGCGCGACACAAGTGCGCTGATAGCGCATTGGTCGAACGCGCTCACAAGAAGGCGGGGCACGCGTTCGAACCTTGGCGAGCAGCAACTGAGGTGCGGCGAGGAGGTGCGATTGACCGCTAGATCGTGATCGAGTGGTCGCACATGCTAAATAGCGCTTACGCCGCATCAGACTCCCACGCGTAATGCGAGATCAGACGCGGGCGAGAGCGCGGTTAAGGCATGGTGAGGACACATCTCAGCCATTCAATCTCGCGATCGAACGTCGAGAATTCAAGAACGTGAACGCACGTTTCACGCGTGGGAGGCGAGCGCCACCAACGAAGGCCACGTTTGGACCTTTAGCGACAGTTTTATCCGTCACTAAAGGTCCTGAATTAATGTTTTCAAATTAAAAAGACCAAATTGCCCTCACTCCTTGCAACTATAAAAGAAGACCCCCTCCATACGAAATTTTCATCCCCTTCTTTCTCTTCTCTCCCTCTCCAAAGCTCAAGAGAAGCTTGTCCCACACCCGGAATGCTTCTCAAGAGATAAAGTCCAATTTTCGTCCCCCTTTCGTAAGTGGATCCTGCGACGACGACAACGTGCTACCCTGTTCCCGTTCTTCCCCCTTCGTCCTCCTTCATCCTACTCCATTCCTCGTCTTCCAGGCGTCATCCCGTCCGGCTCGTCCTCCAAGCAACCGTCGAGGAGGATAATTCTCTCTCCATTCTTTTTAATGCTTTCTAGAGTAGATTTCCTGCTTTCTAGTGTAATCATTTTCTGCTTTCTAGTCGTAATGTTTAGTGTAACGAACAATCTCTTTGATAATGAATTCCATGTTCATTCTACATCTCTTTTTGGTTTGTATTTGTAATATTCTCTCTCTCTCTCATTCTCTCTCTCTCTTTTATTTAGTGTAAATAGATAGATAGTTTCTAATCAATTAATTTACTTCGTGACAAATAAATTAAACGCGTATTTTTAAATCAAACATCTGCCTCCCTGAGTTCAACCCAGGATTTCTATTCCGGTATAAATTTTATTTGTTGAACACGAGTTCTTCACTTTTAAACTACAACGACAGGTTTTTTTCAAAACCAAACATGTTAGCATAGCAACTCGAAGCTTCAATAGTGGACCAATCTTTATGGTCAGACCTAACCATCTTTTCAAAAATTTCCCAGTTAGAAACTTCTGCCTAGCCATTTGTTTAGGGTTGATAAGGTGTGGAAATTTTATGATTAACCCCATATTTAGAAAGAAGGTGACGGAATTGTGAGTGAGTGAAATGTGAGCCTCTGTCACTGATAATGGCTTTTGGAATGCCAAATCTTGAGAATATTTTTCTTAAGAAATTCGACAACCACAAGATGATCACTTGTGTGGGTGGGTATTGCTTCTATCCATTTTGAAACATAGTCGACCGCGACTAGTATAAATAAATACCCACCAGAGTTGATGAACGGTCCCATGAAGTCGATGCCCCAAACATCAAAAATTTCAACCTCTAAAATAGGATTAAGGGGCATCATATCCTTCCGAGTCATGTTGCCGATGCTCTGGCAACACACACAAGATCGAACAAAGTCATGAGCATCTTTGTGCAAGTTGGGCCAATAGAATCCCGCATTAAGGATTTTAGCTGCAATTTTCTTTCCTGAAAAATGTCTGCCATAGGCCATTGAGTGACAATGTGTCAAAATATCATGGATTTCAGAATCAGGGACACATCGTCGAATGACCTGATCGGCACAAATGCGGAAAAGGTCGGGCTCCTCCCAAAAATAGTATTTAATATCAGCAAAGAACTTATCCCGTTTTGTTTTTGGCCAATCAGCGGGGATTCATTCTGTTGCTAAATAGTTTGTGATGGGCACAAACCAAGGGAGGGTAGTAGCAGCTAAATTGCTTTCATCAGGGAATTGATCAGGTGGGGTCATTATGTCATTCTTCATAAGATGAGAGAGATGGTCGACCACTACATTATGCGATCCCACCTTATCCTTGATTTCCAGGTCAAATTCCTGGAGCAGCAGAATCCAACGAGTAAGGTGGGGTTTCGCATCTTTCTTTGTCAGCAAATATTTAATTGCTTAATGGTCAGTATATACAATGACATGTGACCCCAAAAGATAAGATCTAAATTTTTCTAAAGCAAATAAAATGAAAAGAAGTTCCTTTTTAGTAACCGTGTAATTTCGTTGTGCATCATCAAGAGTTTTGCTAGCATAATAGATCACAACGGGCTTCTTGCCAATTCTTTGCCCAAGAACGGTCCCTGCAGTAAAATCTGAGGCATCCGTCATTAATTCAAAGGGACTAATCCAATCAGGTCCTTGTAAAATTGGTGCCTCAGTAACCTCCTTCAACCTCAAAAAACTCTCCAAGCATTTATCATTAAAATCAAATGGCTGGTCTTTAGTAAGCAGCTGACTTAAGGGCTTGGAGATTTGGGAAAAATTTTATATGAATCTACGGTAGAAACCCACATGACCCAAAAAGGATCTAATTTGTTTGACAGTGGTGGGCTGTGGGAGTTTAGATATAGCATCTATTTTTGCTTTATCTACCGTGATTCCTTATTTTGAAATAACATGGCCCAAGATAATACCTTCCTGGACCATGAAATGACTTTTTTCCCAACTAAGGAACAGATTGACTTCTATGCATTTTTGGAGATTTCTTTCAGGGTTCTTGAGACAATGGTCAAAAGAATCTCCAAAAATAGAGAAGTCATCCATAAAGACTTCTAAGCATTCACCTACCAGGTCTGAAAATATTGCAAGCATACACCTTTGAAAAGTCGCAGGTGCGTTGCAAAGACTGAAGGGCATCCTTTGGAAAGCAAAGGTTCCGAAGGGGCAGGTGAAAGTTGTTTTGTCCTAGTCCTCAGGATGAACCGCTACCTGATTATAGCCGGAATAACCGTCCAGAAAATAGTAAAAATCCCGTCCGGCTAAATGCTCCAAGATTTGATCAATAAAGGGGAGCGGAAAATGGTCCTTCTTGGTGGTGGTGTTTAATTTTCTGTAATCAATACACACGCGCCAAGAAGAGGCAGTTTAAGTGGCTATATTCTCCCCATTATCATTAGTGACAACTATTAGTCCATCCTTTTTGGGCACAACTTGTGTTGGACTAACCTAGGAGCTGTCAGAAATGGGGTAGATGATATTAGCATTAAGCCACTTAATAATCTCCTTTTTTACCACCTCCTGCATAATAGGGTTCAAGCACCTTTGTGGTTGGCGGGAGGGGTGAGAATCGTCCTCTAAATATATACGATGTGTACAATAGGACGGATGAATACCCTTATGATCAGAAAGGGTCCAGCCAATAGCTTTTCTATATTTACTCAAAACCTAGAGAAGTTTGTGCTCTTGTGCCCCAGTAAGTCCAGAATTTATAATCAAGGGCAAGGTTTGATTTGGACCCAGGAAGACATATTTAAGGGAGTTGGGCAAAGGTTTTAAATCCAATTGTGGGCCTGGCTCTGAAAGAATTTCTTCTTTGTGGGTTAGTGGAGAGGTGAGAGTGAAAGGGTCAGCTGGAGGGTTAGCTGAACGTGTGGTTAGGGTGGAAGGGTGAGAAGTGGATTATTCAGGAACCGTATTGATGGCAAAATAGGAACCTAAATGGGAAATCTGCAAGGTTTCCTCCACAATATTTTCTATTTCTGAATCTGAATCATCAAAGAAATCAGGTTCTTGGAACCGCCTAGAAGCTTGAAAAATGTCTAGGGTTATAGATTCACCACCACACATGATCTTCATTTTTCCATAATCACAATCAATATTTGCGCGGGCGGTGGCTAAGAATGGTCTTCCAAGAATTATGGGGGCAAACTTTAGTGCTTCCGGTACGTCTATGTCTAGGACTAAAAAGTCTATTGCAAATAGACAATTTTTGACCCGGACAAGGTCATCCTCAATAATTCCCCTTGGCTTAATTGTAGATCGGTCGACTAATTAAAGAGTAACCTCAATAGGCTTTAATTCACTGATCTTAAATTCCTCAAAAACAATTGTGGGGATAAGATTAATTAAGGCATCGAGTTCCAACAAAGCATGATAAGAAGTATCATTAATGATAACTTGAATCAGGGGGCGTGCCCTTTGCCTGGACAGACAAGTGTGAGGTGTGTTTCCATGAGTTGAAGGAGAGACTGACTTCAGCTCCTGTATTTACCATCCCAGACAGTAGTGGTGGTTTCATGGTTTACACTGACGCTTCGTTGCAGGGGTTAGGGGGTGTGCTCATGCAGCAAGGTCATGTTGTCACTTACGCTTCACAACAACTGAAGCCCCATGAGCATAGCTACCCTGCCCATGACTTAGAGCTAGCAGCAGTTGTCTTCGTGCTGAAGACATGGAGGCACTACCTTTACGGTGAGACTTTCGAGATCTTCACAGATCATAAGAGCCTCAGGTACATGTTTGACCAGATGGAGCTCAACATGAGACAGAGATGTTGGTTAGCACTCCTGAAGGACTACGACTGCAGCATCTCCTACTACCCAAGGAAGGCCAATGTGGTGGCCGATGCCTTGAGCCAAAAGGCACCCGCCCACTTGGCCAGCTTACAGGCACAGAGTTGGAGACTTATGGAGGATGTGGGCAGTTGGTGACCCTAGGAGTCACGGGGGTACTGTGGGGCAGTGACAGTGACGCGGTAGGCATGACCAAAGCTGATAGACCACATCATCTCAAGGTAGATGGCCGACCCATACTTACACACACTACGGGACAGAGTGCTGACAAGGGACCCAGGAGACTTTTCCTTCTCAGACGAGATACTGTGCATGAGGGGATGCCTATGCATTCCTAGAGACAAGGAGTTGTTGAGAGTGCTCCTGACTGAGGTGCACAGGTCTAGGTTTACCATACATCCCGAGAACACAAAGATGTACCATGATTTGCGACACTACTTCTGGTGGAGAGGGATAAAGCGAGATGTTGGTGAGTTTGTTCAGCAATGTTTGGTATGCAGGCAGGTGAAGGCTGAGCACAAAGGCCTGCAGGGCCATTACAGCCACTTCCTGTGCCAGAGTGGAAGTGGGAGAGCATTACCATGGACTTGGTGGTGGGTCTACCAGTTACCCAGTGGGGACACGACGCAGTTTGGGTGATCGTAGACTGGTTGATGAAGACGACACTGTTTCTGCCGATCCGAATCTCTTTTGAGCTAGCACAGCTAGCAGAATGATACATCAAGGATGTGGTGCGTCTGCACGGAGTTCCTCGTGAGATCGTATCCGACAGAGATACTCGTTTCACTTCTCAATTTTGGGCAGAGTTCTAGCAGGCCTTGGGGACATGTCTGAGGTTCAATACAGGCTACCACCCCCAGACTAACGGGCAGTCAGAGTGCACGATACAAACACTTGAGGACCTCCTGCATGCATGTATACTAGATTGGAGAGGCTCCTGGGAGGAGCATTTACCCCTAGCAGAGTTTACATACAATAACAGCTATCATTCGAGCATCGGCATGGCACCTTACGAGGCCCTGTATGGACGGAGGTGTACTGCACCCTTGAGTTGGGTCGTGGTGGGAACCAAGTGGGAGGGTGGTCCCTGGCTGATCCGATAGAGTCAAGAGGTGATAGAGCAGATTCACAGACGACTCCGCATCGTCAAGAGCAGGCAGAAGAGCTATGCCGACAAGAAGTGTAGAGAGGTGTAGTTCGAGGTTGGGGATCACATCCTTCTCCATGTTTCCCCAAGAAGGGCTTGCAGCATTTTGGGGTGAAGGGGAAGCTTGCATCGAGGTTTGTGGGGCCATTTAAGGTTCTGGAGCGGGTAGGACCCGTTGCCTAGCAGGTTGCTCTTCCTCCCCAGCTTTCTGGAGTGAACGACGTGTTCCATGTGTCCAACCTCAGGAAGAACGTCGTCGATCCCAGTCACGTTCTGAGCCACGAGAGCATCGAGGTGGGGGATGACCTGACCTATCCTGAGAGGCCAATACAGATACTAGACAAAGCTGTCTGGAGTCTGAGATGGAAGCAGGTACCACTGGTAAAGGTTCTATGGAGAATCCAGCGGTACGAGGAGGCGACCTAGGAGACGGAGGCGATGATGCGAGAGTGGTACCTGGAGCTTTTTTCGGGTACATCTTTTCGAACCTACTTCGATCCTCTTTAAGTTTGTTATGCATTTTTACATTAGTTCCTTACCCTACGTAGCTCAAGTTTTGGGGATGAAACTTCCTTTAAGTTTGTTATGTTGAAATGACCCATTGCCTTTTTAGCTGGATAAGACGTCTGGACTGTCAGTCAGATGTCTGTCCAGATGTCTGGATATATGTCCGGACGTCTGAAAGTAGGAGAATATTGTACATTCTTTTCGCTCTGCGTGCGGGCAGCACGTAGAGTATCTCTCTCTCTCCTCCACCCCCTCACTTGAACCCTAAAACCTCCCTATTTAAACCCTCCATCCACTCCACACCCCACCACTCGAGCCACCGCCACCTCCACCTTCTCCTTGCATCGACCACGCCCCTCCAGCCTTCCGTCTCTGCTGCAGCTGGGGTGAGGAAGGAGAGGAGCCGGTGAGGGAGAACGGGGAAGAGCGAGAGTGAGAGAGTGTGAGGGAGTGAGAGTGGGGGAGAAAAATGACGGCTGCAAGAGCTTGGTGGAGCTCGAGGAGGAGTTCGTGGAAGAGAGGAGGACGTCGGCGGGGAGCTTCTCAAGCTCCTGTAGCTGCTGGAGCTGCAGCTACATTGTCTGAGGGCAGAGGTGTGAGTGGGGTGAGCTACGCAAAGGAGTCCTGGTACTAAAATTTTTCCAGTATCAGACGTCTGGAGGGTCGACCAAACATCTGGAGAGGCATCAGGACATCCAGAGCTGAAGCTGGACGTCTGAAAGCATAATATTGCGCAAGGTACGTGTTTCCTGCGCTACTTTCCGCCATGCAGATCGAAGCACAGGAAATGTTTCGCTGTTAATGGGTCTACATTTTCATATGCAAGTGCGGGGTGTTGGAAAGGCACGTGGTGCACCTTTCCACACACTTTTGGACGTCTGACCTCATCGCCAGACGTTCGACAGCACTTTCAGATGACCGAAGGCATAGTCCGATGTCTAGAACTTCCTTCAGAAGGTCGCAGAGGGATCCAGACGTCTGAGTAACCTACAAGAGACACAAGGTAAGATATGACATCTTTTAGGACGTCTAGGACTAGTCCCAGTCGTCTGATTTTGGATAATAACCATGTTTTTGGCCTGTTCAGGGCCCAAACAGAATCGGATTTCTGCAAACGAAGTACCGTTATTTTCCCCTCAAGTTTCTCCACATGTTAGTGTTGAGTACCTACTATTTTGAGCTCGTCTGATGTAAATTAGTCATTGGTACAGGTTACCAGCTGGTGGCGTGTTCAGAGCTCGCGGAGATGACGAGATCTACGTTGCAGGCCCCCATTCCTCCCGTGATACCCAGTAGAGTGGTTTAATTCATTTGTTAAGATGTGAATAAAGAATATGCTTGCTTAGATTAAATTTATTGAAACTCTAGGATGTGGAATGAACCCTAGAGTAGAGATGTATGAGCCTGATGTTGAGCTACTCTGTTTACTTGAGATGCATGTTAAAATACGAGCCACCTGTATGTGAATGAGAAATTGAACTGTGAAACCACAAGTTGCATGTATATGATTGAGAATTGAATTGTGAAAACACGAGCTGCCTGTATATGGATGAGGAACGAGTTATGAACTATGAGATCTGAGTATGGATAAATGAGATGAATATGAGCATGAACCCTATGGGGAATTAGGAGTAGAACTCCTGTGTATGAAAGGAATCTAGAATGTAGACGGGAAGTGAGCTGGCCCTTGTGTACACGGTACCAAGGAGAGCAACTGTCCCTTTTAGTGTAGAGTGGAGCTAGCCGCCCTTGGGTTGAGACCTGGGGTTAGAATTGGCCACTCTACACCGACTCTTGGTGCCCCTCGCGTACGTGGTACCGAGGCGTGCTACTAGTGTATGGAGGGAGCTAGCCACCCTATGGGGCCCAGGGTTAAGCTAGCCACCCTACACCGACTTTGTTTGTCCTGCTGCTCAAATCGGGGTAGTCGAACGAGGGTACGTAGACTGTGGAAGGGCGAGACCCCTATTTGGTTCTGAGGGGTGAGACCCCTATTCTGAGAGGGCAAGGCCCTATACTGTTCCGTGTTGTACCTTAGGCATACCCGCTAGCGGAAACAACAGACCGAGTGCCAATGCGAGGGTAGCTACCCGTGCACTTATCACGCGTACCGTAGTCACAGCTACGTCGCGATAGTGATCTCGGGGTGGTTGACTGGGTGTAGGATTACCGTGGGGGACTCTCTCGGCTAGGAGAGCACCATATTACCTTCTACTCCACGAAAAAATACTGCAATCAAGATCATTCCCACAAGGAACAAGCAAGATCAAGAAATACTTGGATCCTTTGTGAAATAAATAAACCAGAAATACATAGATGAGATAAATGGAAATGAGAATAAAACTTGGTTGTTTATTTTACTATACTTGCACATAAATAATGTAAACACCACTCTACTCAGCGTTCGTTGACTCTATCTTTTCGTAACCCTGTTCAGGATAAGGAGTTTAGTAGCCTGAGTTTTCGCCTACAGAGGGTGCTGGGCCCTGCCGAGCCCAGCCGTAGTCGTTTCTTTCCAACTCTTTCATTTTTCTGCTGTTGTAGTGAGTAATGGACATCTATTTTATTGTTCCTGTTACTTTCTATTTCCTTTCCGCTATTGTTGTTGTGGTGGCATGTACTATTTTGAGACAGTTGCTCTACTTTCCTTTACTGTTTCGTTTTTCCTTTTGCTTAGTTATATTGCATGTGTGAATGTGGTTTATTTTCTACTTTTGGTTATTTCTCGTTGGACAACTAGGTCTTGGGATTAGTCGAGGCGAGCTGGCCTCGGGTCATATAGGGATCCAGGAATCGGGTTGTAACAGTAGCACTCAGGGTTATGGACTTTAAATACATAGGGGATAGTATGGGATCCATCGTAGGCGAGAAAATCACCTATTTGATTGAGCATGCTACTAATCGATATCTACCTCATATTTTGGTGTGTGCCCTCGGTGGAGCGTGCTTGTAAGAAGCAAGCTTGAGCTTGATGTAAATGACCAAAATATCTTCTATTTCATATGACCATCAATCAAAGGAAAGCTATTCTATGCCTCAATCCTTACTCCTACAATAGGTGGAGTCACAGCTAGTTTTCGTATGTTGAGGGATGTCATTTTTGTTGAACCTCATGCCTACATTACAGTTGCATGTAAAAGAATCATTGAACAAACATTGCATGTGATTGTACCTAAAGGGTTCAGAAGAAGCTGAGTATTTATTTGAGAAGGGTTTATTTGATTCCATTATACCATGTAATACCTTAAAAGGTGTTGTACGTAGGTGAGTTATTTGAGTTCTGCGGTTTTGTTGGGGAGTAGGGCTTTCTAGACACTTTTCCATACTTTGTGTTTGGAGTACTTCACTTAATTTTCCTCCAAGCCACAATTTTTAAAATGACTCCCCATGAATGGGTTAGTCCATTACTCAAGTTTCGTAGCTTGCGATTTTCAGTCTTGGTTCTTTCCTTCTTGGAGAGAGCAAAAATCTACTAATGAATTGTGATGTAATTAATTAATAGGTTACCTCAACCTAATACAAGGCATAAACAAAATATAAAATGCAAGCTATAATGTTACCACAATAAAGAAATAATACAAGTGATCCTAGTTCCTATGTTTAGAATAAAATTAAAGTTGATTATATCAAGAACATAGGAAGTGTACGTGATCAACAAGAAATAGATTTAAAAGGTATATTGCTTAATATGAGAATAGAGCTTTTAAGTGCAAAAATTCAAATAAAACTCTTCTTATAAGTGACTAAAACTTGTTTGTCTCTAAAGGATAGTATGGAGTCTTATCCATAGGCTCCAAGGACCCCATAGTTGGATACTAGCCATTAAGACTTTAATAGGTGATAATTGCTCGATTTTAGCATCATTCGTGTATAACTTTACTAATTCCAAGACATTGTAAGATTAAATAATCATAATTAGCATAATATTTAATTCATAAGTTCAAATCTTTAACTATTACATTTTTTTACTTGTACGAATAAGAGAAAATTTTACAAATACGGAGCCTTAAGGGCACTATAGAGCTGAAAGTAGAATTCTTCGAGATGTAAGAGAATATGATCCAAAACATTTATAAAGGAAGAATTATAAAGGAGAAATGCTATTTAAGATTACTATATTAATTTCCATTCATTTTAGGCTCAAATATACCACTTAAGCCTATTAAAACCCACTAAAACTCTAACTCCCACCCTATTTCCCCCTTGTCCTCAACCCTACACATATTTACCACTCATGCCACTCCTGTACAACTACTTTGACCCTTTTCCCAAGTCATTGACACATCCAAGAACTTTTTCTCTTTTTCCATGATTATAGCCAATCAAGAGAGAAATCCTAATACTAATTCCAAAATTCATAACAGCCTGACACACCTTTAGTATTTGTCATAACTTTCTCATTCAAAGTTTAAATTGAGTGATTCAAGTTGCATTGTTAATTCAAGGGGTACAATTTTTCTTTTATTTGCAACTTGAAATAGAAGAGAAAGGGACCAAAAATCAAGAAAGTTTATGGCTACCCTAGAAGGTTGTTGTAAAACCTTTATAAATATCCCTTCAAGATCTCCAAGGCAAAGGGAGCCCACTTGTACTTAAATTCTACATTCTCTGTAATCACCGCTCTCTTTGTCGATGTAGGAATCACTTGTACTTCAATTCTACATTCTCTGTAATCACCGCTCTCTTTGTCGATGTAGGAATCTTGTCACGTTTTTATCTTGGTCTATGTGCACACTGCTACAATAGTATTGGACTAGAGGCATCCTTTTTGAAAGTAGATCGTATCCATGTTATTTATAGGCCTCTAGGAGAGACAAATGGGTGCTCCAGCACGTGCAAAGACAAGGATACAGTTGTTGAGGCAGTTCAACATTCGAGAGTGTATTTCTTATCTTATTTTTATACCCTTGTATTCGCTACACTTATTGCTACATTCATTGTGATTGTCTGCATTGTATTTTGTGCTTATTATATTTTTGATGCTTGAAATACCCATGTAGTTTGTTTGCATCATATATCATGTATTGATCATAGCATGCATTTTTTCCTTTTGATTTCCTACTTGTTGGGTGAATTGACGTAACACTAGTTGATTAATTAACTTTGAGTTTGTTACATAATCATTCGATGTCTTTGCATGTGTGCATTCATAGTAAATCATGCAATTACCAGACTCTACGAAGATTTGGACTAGAAAATTTGTGATTTCAAACATCAAATTGTGGTTTTGAGAGAAGTTTTATTATAATCTAAACTATTTATCATGTTTATCTAATAGTTAGTTTAGTTTAAAGTTAATAATGATGGTGTGAGATTGAATCACACGGTGGCATCGTGGAAGCATGAATCGAGCGTGTTTAAAATTTTAAATTTGATAAAAATCAATGCCAAAACTCAATCAAACAATTAAACAAAAACACGCTAAAATCCAAAACCACATGATTGGAACTAGCTTCCAATCGTTTCGAGTTTCCAAGAGTTAGGGATTATATCTTGTAGGTGACATAGAACAACACCACACAGGCAATGCCTCCTATAATAAGTCTCAGCGCAGCTCAAAATGCTCTTCCTTGATGTGTGGATAAAGACTTTTGTGTCGAGGATGATCAACCACGACGAACCCCGCAAAATCCTTTGTGAGAATCAAGGATGACATTCGTCCTTCTCCACAAACCAGACTTCCATCCTAACAATCAAAAGAAACCCACCGTAGACCCCAAAAATCAGTCATCCAAAAGAGGTCTTGGACACCTGATCCAAACAAATCTAGACATCTAGGACACTTATTGGACGTTCACTGGGCCTATCAGACTTCTGATGATATGAAGGGGAAGAAGGGGCAGGTGGTGGCTCTTCTTCTCTCTCTTGGTGTTGGAGCATGGTGGTGATTAATTAGGCCCTTAGGGTTTACTTTGGGAGATATTTATAGGGATTATGAGGCTATTCCTAATATGATGGAATCCCTTGGATCTCCATCCAGGGGATGTGATTAATTCCTACTTAAATTTCGTAAGCCCATAACAACTTATGGGATATTTGGATTTAGTATCCAAACATTAATTAATTGCAAACCAAGCCCTTTGGATTTAACCTAATTAAATTAAGCCTAACTAATTGTCAAATCAAATGCAATTTAACTCTTTAAATAACATTTGATTTATCCTATAAGCAGGAACCCATCAAAATCATTATTGGTTGCATCACACCAATAATGAAGAGTTTACGACTTGTGGAATTATGGCATTACGCCTTCCCAAGTATTCCAAATACTAGTGAATCATTCACACATGGAGGATAACATTATCCCTAAAGTCTAATCCCATTAGATAGCTTCCATTCCTCTAACAATATTATTTCTAACATCTCTTTGTATCATTAGGATGAGAACAACGACCAACTCCTTTTCCAAAGAACTCTCTTCTTCTCCATATTGCTTGAGTCTGATCAGGACTCTATGACCACGTGTGGAATTATCTTTCCTAATATACTCGAAGTGAGCTTATTCCTGTAATATGTTATATACACTTATGGGACGGATTTGTATGAACCCTTTGAAACACCATGTACCACCTACCCCTTCTGTGTTCTAGCTTTCCATTATTAGCACTAAGTTGAGTGCATCTACTATTGATCCACCAAATGTATATGTTCATGAGCAAAGACACATATCTGTCTCAAATCAAAGGATATGCCTTCTCCATGAAAGCATTGCAGAAAGACTTTGGCTATTTCTTCTTTCATTAGGTTAACTCCTTAACCCTAATCATGCAACAATTCTTGAATCTCCATTCATGAATATTAATTAGGTGATGGCCTCTTGAGAAGGTTGTCATCCCAACTCAAACCGTAAATAAATGATCGAATTAGATGATTTCATGATGTGCTATTGGATCCTCTAAACTGTTTAGATCTCTGAATTAACACACATCTGGTTTATTTGATCCGGTAAATTACATTACTCTATTCGTACTAAGGGATCCAATTAATGTACTGGAAGATAATCTAATTCTTTTATTTAGATGCAATTTAAACATATTACATTATTCGGATGACTCGCTTAGGACATACAAAATCCAACAAATATATTTCGCAATTTAAATTCTTTGATTTATAAAAAAAATCAAGAAATTTGATCAGTTTTGTGCGCATTATTTCATGCACAAAATCATCACTTAAATTTTTGATATTTTTTCTGGTAAAACTAGACCAAATTACTTTTTGATGTTGCGAATTTCACGTAAAAAAACATTTGTAGAATAAAAGATAAAATTCACAAAAGTGACTTGCATTAGATTTGTATGTAGATTTGATATGTTGATCTTCACTAATTAATATGAGTTTCATACTTCAAGGATTGTAATTTTCATAGTTCATGGATTTACGTGAAACTTATTTTGTTTAATTCATTGTTTATCCAAGTTTCTGAGGAAAATTTACCCAATTTTTATATGAAGATTTAATTGGATTTCTAGGCGTGTGTTTTTTCGATGATACAATCTAAATACATTATCAATTTTGAGGTGATTTGTGTAAAGCAATTGTGTAAGTGTTCAAATCACTAAAACTTGACTTTAATTTGTATATTAAGTCATAGGAAGGAGTTTTCAACATAATCCACCACCCCATTAGATTGAAACTTTCCTACCCTCTAATGAGTGCAAATCAAGTGTTAAAAAAATTGCGTTATAGTATAGATGAAATACACTCAATCAACTGTTAAAATTCATATTTCTCGAAACAAAAGTTTCCAAGATCGTTCACGGAGCGCAAAAGATTGCGCAAATATCGCTATCATGAATTTAAGGCTCAAGAACTAGATCGAATTAATTTGAATTCTTTTTAGCACTGGTGGCCATCGCAATGGCGTTGGCATGGTCGTACTTGGCCGGTTGGAGAAGGAGGAAACTAGCGGCGAGGAGTTTGAGCAGTAGCCATGAACCTCCATGCACTGTGCTTGAAGTCGACGAAGGCTTAGGGTCACACTTGAAGTCAACGAGGGTGCTCAAGTCAAGGTCTGGAGGGTGAAGGGGGGTCCAATGAAGGAACTGCTCATTGTGGGCTTTTGGTTCCTTTGTGCATGCGATTGGGTGGAACAGGTGACGGTAGTGAGGAAGAAGAAGAAAAAGAAGAGGAGAGGCTCAGATGGTGGGGTGGTGTTGGTGCTATGGTGAAATAGGGAAGGAGGTTGGAGGTTGAAGAAGAGGAAAGGGCTAAGGCATGGTCGGTTGTGGGTTTTGGTGGGGTGGGTTACTGCAGCAGTGATGGTGGTCTAGTGGGGTGGGTTACTGCAGCGAGGGGGATTTTTGGTGAAGATGAAGAGGTTGACAATGGTGGTAGTCGATGATGATGGTGGTAGTGCTCTCTATCACCGAGCACTACCTTGTTGACAGTGGAGATGTTGGCAAAGCAAAGGCCACAATGCATGCGATGAGAACAGAGAATGCCTAAGCCACGGTGAAGATGCGAGAGCATAGCACAGTTGCGGTGATTCTTTTTTTATAGATGTTTACGCGGTTTGTTTCTTCCTCTCGAAACCTCCCCCAACAACTGGATGAAGATATCGAGCAGTTGAGAGGGATGCAGTAAGGCTCAACCGACTTGAATTGCTGGTGGAATTGGGTGGCGATGTGGCCCGTGTACTCAGCATATTTATTCAAATAATCCTCGTGTCTCGCCTGCATACACCAGTTAAGTTATCATAAAAATATGTTATTAAATGTGACTTTGACACATAAAAAATGTATGCAGACTAAGACAAATTATCATTTAAATCATGGAAATTTAGAAACTAGGAAAATGCAATTAATGAATACTTAGGCCAATTAGCAATCCACTAAAGTGGACTAATAAATACCCCCATGCCTAAGGTTTACCCTAGTAAAAGTGAAAATTGTTGGAAGTAACCAAAGATTTCTTCTTTTCTTATTCCAAAAATTGAGAAATCCAAACAAATGTGAAAATGAAGTGATAGTAGCTTACGCAACGGATCCAACTGAAAAGCCAACTTACATTCAAAATTCGTACTTAACCCTTAGTAAAAATTCTATTAGGATAGGCAACTTCTTCCCTTGGGGATAAAGCAGAAAATAATATGTGATTTGACCCCACTTTTTTTTTGGCTTAGGTAGAAGATGTCTGAGTCAAATGGACTCATATTTGGTGGCTCACACTCATCTGGTGCTACATGTAGTCTAGTATTACAACTCTAGATCTCTAGACTATTGATGAGGTGTGGCTCATCCTAGGTAAAATGTCCAAGTTAAGTTAGAAGCTAGGTTAAACACTACTGAATTAACACATGAGAAGGGTTAAGTGTGGGAAACAGTGAAAAGACTTAAAACATCAAATCTGTGTTAAAATTGTGAAATTAGGTCATTAAATGAGATATTATATTCATTAATGTAAAATGATGATCCAAAGAAAATTGAACACATAACTGAGTTCAAAAGTTCAAATAAAAAGTAAAACTAACTTCCTTAATGTTTGATTATGCTTCAATAAAAACTTGGTTGCATTTGAACATCAATAGGATCCTACATTCATTAGATTACAAATAGGTCCTTAGTACATAACATTCCTTCACATAAAAACTTGCCGACGATTTCGTTGCAAGCCTAATGGGAACACCATCATGAGCCATAACTAGCTCATTTTAACCCAATTAAGTCAGTAAATGCTCCTACATAACCACCAAAGAGTCACAAGTCATTACATAATCATTCTGAAGGAAAAATAAGAAACTAGGGGTAAAACTGTAATTTTACCAGTTTATCATGAATGCAATACAACCACAAGTTTTCTCAAGGGTTGAATGAAGGTTAATTGGTCTTAAAAAGATAACAAGTGGGTTAGAACAGTCAGAAAAGGGTTTGCATGTGTTTTGAGAATTAAATGACTTTTGAAGCCATAAAAACAGACCCGCTTAATTAATTGATCTTCTAATTAGGATAAAATCCACCTAAACCCTCTAAAATTCATATAAAAATATTCTCTAGGGTTTAGAACCTTCAATTTGACCATCAGAACCCGTTTTGACCCAAAACAGAATCACAGACAGACATTTGCCCTAATTTAGGTTTTTGCATAAATTACCCAGTCAAACATGGTCAAAACCAAAATCCAACTTCACCATTGGATTCCTTAGGTCCAAATTAGGTTTTTTACCAAAATTTGGACCCAAGATTAGTTTGTCTTGACCTAGTTTGCAAATTGATCCTGTCTAATTCCATTTTTGCCCTTAACTTTCAAAACTCTTTCAAACAAGTCCCCAACTTTGTCGTTGTTCTCACAAAAAGGTCCCCACCACACAGAACTCCTACTCCTACAACTCCGGTGACAATCAATCGAGGATTTCTCATTGATTGATTGATGAAACCTCCTCAAAATTGAACCGAAGATTCCTCTTGAAATCCTCTTTCAATCAGATCGATTCTTGTGTTTCAATTCTTTCCCAATTTCTCATGTGAACGCATGAGAAATTTGGGTTTCCAACTTCAACGACCTTCCAAGCTTAAAATATTGGCTTCCAAGCTCTAATCAACCCCCTAACACCTATATAAAGACTCCCCAGGCTTGCCCGATCCTCCAAGCTTGAATTCAACTAGAGAAACCCTCAAATTACTCTCTCCTCCTCTGGCCGATTTGCTCTTCAAGCTCCGACGATTCTCCCTACCTCCCCTCGTCGTCTAACCACAATACCAGTGGCAGACTCTTCATCCTTGCCATCTTCTGCATCACGCAGCACCCACCAGTGCTCCTACCCCCTTCATCCTTGCCGACCACTTCATATCAGAGCAGCTTTGTCTCTGGCATCGGCCACACCTCAACGAGCACCAACTCTGATCCCCTTCATCAACCTCCCCTCCTAAACAACTCCTCATCTTCCACTCTTCATTTTCAGACACTCGCCTCTCCGTTTCGACTGCTGACTCGCCCCCACCGTCCTCCGTCTTCCACCTCATCGACGTACCTCCAGTGAGCTCGTACGGCCACTACGATCCACCAAATCGGCCGCCGTTCATCCCTACACCTCTGCCTCGACCCCAAGAGTAAAAGCTCTAACTTAGTTAGGTCGATTACTCCTCCACAACCTCTGTCGAACACCGCACTTCACCTTCCGTCACCGTCCGGCCACCTCACGCACTCTCACACTTCACGAACACTGTCGTTCACTTCCTCGCCTCACAACGACACTATTGAACCTTTTAACCAGGGCTTTTAGCCCATATTTCATGTTTCAGGTAGTAGGTCCTTTGACCGAATCTTGAAGCTCTCATCAGGCTTGCAGGTTCCAGGCGTCGACTCCAGTTTGAGCGAAATCACTCTAGGAGTCTAAGTGGACCAGCAATTGAAGCCTTTGACTGCCATCTTGCGTGAATTGAACGAAGAAGCATCTGCAACTGCATAAGAAGAAAGGCGGTGGGATTAGTCCCACCTCGGAAGCTGAGGAGCGCCCACAAATGAATAAGTTGAATTCCTGCCATGGTCTATTTGCCTCAAACACAAGGGGTGAGGTCCCTCACACCCCTCACGTGCCTCGTCCGCAACCTCTCCTCTGCGAACCTGGTATACCCAACCCGCCTAAAACCCACACCTCGGCTACCACCTACGCCGGTAGCCCTGGTTCGGGGTGCGCTCTAGGTCTGAACCCGATTACCCAGTACTGTGGAAGGCTCTGGGAGAGCGTGACCTAGAGAGAGAAAGAGAGCTTGCGTCGAGGTAGGGGGGTTTTGCTGTAGAGGAAATTAGCTGACACTTAGCCAATTCGAGAAGCCCCCTCCCTGTGTGAAGAGGCTAAACAGAAGAAGAAGAAGAAGAGAAGAGGAGCCACAGTAGAAGAAACAGAGAAGAAGCAGCTAAGGAGAAAGAAAAGGCTATACACTGTAGCTCGAGACGATTAAGCCATTTGATTAAACACTCAGCTGTTTGATACTTAATTGCTAGGCTTTATTTGATTGATACTGTTAAGAAATTTGCTATAATTGTGAGGGGTATTTGGTGATTCAAATCACCATTTTACCTCATTCTTTTTGCACTATTGACATTTGTTTTCATTTATATATCATTATTGTTTGGAGTTCTATTATAAATTGCTTATGTTGTGCTTAAATTGCAATTCTTGAGATCTAAATTCTATATTGCTCCCTGTGTTCGACCTCAGAACCTTTTCGAATAATAAAATTTATTTGTTTAAACACTATTTTTACTATACTACAACACGACAATCTTAAACACCGATTTAGTGCACGAACATTTTGGTGTCGTTGCCGGGGAGCAACAGGCAATTTAAAACTCTTGATTGCAATTCCTGATTCAGATTCTAACTTGCTATATCTCTTTTGTTGTGGTTGTTTCAAGAGAAATACATTCAAGGAAGATCGGCCACATAGTAAGCACGCCAGGGGCAGGTAAGTTCTAACTCTCTCTTAAGCCCCTCATTCTGAAAAGGATAAAAGGAAAAAAAAAATCAATTAAGGCTACTTGCATTCTATCATAGATAATTCATCAAGTTGCCTGAGTTGAAACATTTTATTTGGACAACAAATCCTGATTTGTGCGCCCACTTAAAGCTTAAGGTATCTAGGGCTATCACATTCTTGTTTGAGCCCTAGATACCACATTTGGACAAATTAAAGTGGACCAAATTAGAGCCAATTAAGGATTCTAGTTTAAGGTTTTTAAAGACACACTTGCTTAATCAAGAAATCATCTTTCCAAACCATGTGTGCCTAGACCTTGATTGAACTGATCTATTCAAGCAAAACCCTGAAATAAGGCTCTTAAAGTCATTTGAACATTAAAAAAAGGGGACCTAAGATTCTCAAAATGACAATACAGGTGAAGTTGACCCACCTTGTTTGGGTCAACCAATCTTCAAATTAGGTCACTTTTGCACTCAACACATCTTAAAGTTCAAGTGAAATTCTAAAGCACCCTTGCTCTTAATTAAAACTAGTAGACTTAAGAGGTCAAGTCCCCATTCTGGTCTCCCTGGAACATCAGTGACAAGAGAGGTCAGATGAGGGAAACCCTGTAACTCGTGGGAGTGCTCTACCATGTAGGGGTCTTTGCGAGACTCTCCCTCTCTGGCTGCCCAAGTAATTCTCAGGTGGATGACTTTTTGACTAAGGGGTATCATCCGCCCCGAACCTCTATAGTCATCCAAAATTTTTTTGGGTGTCTTGATTGGGTCCATCACATTCTACCTCTCATCTACTCCATCGGTGCATGTTCGGGAGGAGGTCTCTAAGACCATCCTTGAGGCCTCCTTTAGTCACTCATTCACATCGAGGCCAAGCCTCAACCTCCTTGTTTGTGCAACAACCCAATCCTATTGATATCTTTTCCAATTCATCTAAACCAGATTCTTCTTCATCCATCATCATGGCACAACCCGCAGAAGAAAATAATCTTGAAAATCAACTTCAGCACCTCAATGATCTATTCCAAGCCTTTATAAACCCACCGCAGTGTCCAATGATGTAAGATCACTACAATCCTGCTACAGTAGCAATCGAACCTTCAGTATAAATCCCCGCTGGAGGTCCTGACACTGAACTCAAACCCAACATGATTCATGCCATTCCCAAATTCCATGGGAGTAATTTTGAAGATCCTTTCTAGCATATCAAACAACTCAAGCATCTAGCCCAGACCTTCGAGTCAAAAGCTAAAAATCGGGATATTCTACTCATGAAAATGTTCTCCTCTCTCATGGATAAAGCTGCTCACTGGTACCAAACCCAAACGTGTCCAATCAACACCTGGGCGGAACTTCAATCTGAGTTTCTGAGAGAGTTCTTCCCTATTGGTCGGACAAATGCTTTACAGCACCAGATCACACATTTCACACAACAAATAGGAGAACTGCTTCACGAAGCATGGGATCATTTTCTGGATCTCATGCGAAAGTGCCCCCATCACGAAGTTCCTAAATGGAAACAAGTCCAGTCTTTTTACCAAGGACTCCGTGAGGATATTAGATTATTCGTCAATGCGACTTGCGGAGGAAACATCATGGGTCAACACGAAGACACCGTGTGGGAGATTCTTAAGAATATGTGCAAAAACTCCATCAATAATGAATCCATGGGCATGTTCGACTAGACGAATGCCCATGCATTGACGAATCCAAAGGGAGCACATGAGATGGAGGGCCTATCCTCTTCTGTCGACTTGGAACTGATGGCCAGTCATCTGGACAAGGTCTTTATTATTGAGAAGAAGGTGGATGAGCTAACTCAACATTTGCAGCGAGCCACCTCTGCACAAAACCCGTTCACACAACCACCCTCTGGCAGGGAGGTCGTGCACAACATCTATCACCGACCTTCTCAAGGGATGGACCCATATCCACCCCCGTCTGATTCTGGCTACGGAGGAAACTCTAGATCCACCTACTCTAGTTGGGGGAACTCTGAACCCTCATATTCTGATTTTCCCGAGGTTCCTCAAACCTACGAGGACCTCAACACCATTCTCAAACACCTACAACCCTGGATGGAGTAATCATCCCAACTTCATGTGGTCAGGTAATAATCAAAATCAGAAACCTCAATATCTGCCCCGACCATAAGCTCCTCGTCCATATCAACCACCTCAGCCTTAGCCTAACCCAACTTATCAATCTGGGCCAACTCAGACAAATCAACTGACTCTTATCCTTCAGACTCTGGCTGGCATTCAGAAGACGAATGCGGCTATGCAAAAATAGCATAGAGACGAGATCACATAGGTTCGCAATCAACTTACCCAGAAGGAAAATCCTCGCCAACCTGGTGCACTTCCTTCACAACCTCTGCCTAATCCGAATAATGTGCCGAACCAGAGGCACGTTATGAACCCAAATCCAGGCCAAGCTCACTTTGTTTATCAGGCCCCTTCTACTCCATCACCTGACGGGATGGAGGCTTCGACATCATATGCGGGTTACCAGCAGCAAGCACCTCTTCTACCCACTCCAAACCAAAACCAGGCAGGATTAAATTCTGCTACTACCCACACTGGCAAAACAACACAGGACCCACCTTATCCAAGCCAAACCCAACCTGGTAATACAAACCCTAATCCAAGGATAGTCATCCAGGACACCTCTATCCCAGACAAGAACCTGGACCCATTCTAGAGGAACCATCTAAAGTTCCATTTCCTGAGGCCTTGACCAAGGGAAAAAGGATAACCAAAACCATGGCACCTAGTATCAACTAAGGGGATGGAGAGAGGGAGAGGAGTGTGGCGACGGGCAACAGGAGGAGATGATGAGGGAGCGGCTAGGGTTGGGGATGAGGGTGAGTGGAAAACATGGAGATCGAGAAATTGGAGAAGGAGGGAGAGGGGATGGCAATCGTATGAAGGTAGGGCAACCAGATTCATTCCAAAAGGGGGCTGGAGGAGGTCTAATGGAGAGGTTCTGTGTTATAGATGCAGACGAAGAGGTCATATGGCTACGGTGTGTAGAAATCCCCTCGTCTGTTTAGCATGTGGGGGTGAAGGTCATAAACATGACTCGTGCCCAAGGGCGAGGCTGCCGCACACAAAGAAGATCCCTCCATGCCCAGAACAGGAGGTGTTGAAGGAGCCCCGGCTACCCCCACCGCTGACGCTAGGTAGTCACACGATTGATGTGGAGATTCCATTCTCCGATGATATTGTCTCTATGGAGATCATGCTGAGGGGCGCTCTAATCAGCGAGGTCATGGCTGGCAATCCATCTATTGAGAGGTTTCAACAATTGGTGAGTTCCCTAACCCTTGTGTCATCGAGCTGGAAGGTGGCAATGCTATCCCAAACTCACTTTCTTGTGTTTGGTCTGGGGATGATAGATGTGGAAAGGCTACGCTTCCGCTCGAGTTCTTTCGAGAACATCAATGTGCTGTGGAGGCTGGTCTCTCCCTTTGATGGGGCACTTCCTAGACATCCCCCCTAGAGAATGGGAACCAGGAGGGTGACACTTGAGATCAAAGGGTTACCTCTGCACTTGAGATCTAGAGGGGTGGTTGCCAAGATGGTTGCAAGCTTTGCATCTACCTGTAAAGACACTGAAATCACAATTGGGGAAGGTGATGCCTGTTTACTTCAATTTGAGGCTGAAGTCTTTAGAAGTGGATCACTGCCAGACAAAATCATTCTCAGGTGTGGGGGCTCCTCATGGCTCATTTGTTTATCAATGGTAGGGTAGGATTTTGTGTTACCAGAACAGGGTCAGGATAAGACGTCTGTTGTTAGATCTGGTGAGGCACAACAGGTTGAATTGGTGGGTCGTAAGCCCTCAGATGAGGCCCCTGAATCAAAGAAGAGGAAAGACTGTCACAAGGAAGCCTCAGAGAGGGACCAGATGACTATGGATGATGATACTGCCATGGGGTGTGTTAACCAAACCCCTGTGGTCAAAGGCATGGGTTCTATGGCTGATGATAATGTCTTAGAGAGGGACTCTGGCAATTCCACTAGTTGTGAGGAGGTAAATTCGGGCATGGAAATTGTAATCGACAGTGGAAGAAGTGCCCTTAAGGAAGTGAATCAAGTGCAATTCCATGTTCCTGATGAGCTGAAGTTTAGGAAAGGGACAAACTAGAAGAGGGGTCTTGGGTGCTCCCCTTACATGCTTAGAAGGTGAAGGAAGGAGAACTTGATTCCTATAGTGGAGGAAACTGTTGCAAAGTCAATCATGGTTGAATATGTGGATAATTTGACTCAAGGGGATTAGCCATGCAAGGGATGAGAGTCCTAACATGGAATGTACGTGGGTTGCGCAATAAGGTGAGAAGGGCGTCTCTTATCATATATCTTGTGGAGTGGGAAATTGATTGTGCTCTCATTCAAGAGACACATTTGGAGGAGGAAAATGGCCCTGTCTAGGACTCGCTAAGATAGTCTGGGAGAGCAAACTATGTGGGGAAGGCTGCAACTGGCAAATCTAGTGGGATGGCCATATGGTGGAAAAAATTCTACCTTAAAGTGACTGAAATCCTTCGTGATAGACATGTACTTACTTATAGATGTCAAAACCTTCAAGGTGATCTGGATTGGTTCATTTCATGCATTTATGGACCTTGTGCAGCTGCTGATCGGGTAGAACTTTGGGAGGACCTGTCAATAGTGCATCAAAGAGTCGAAGAGGTACCGTGGCTTGTTGGTGGTGATTTCAACTATCCTTTATCAAGTGGAGACAGACCTGGGTGCAGCTCTGATAGTGCAATGGCTGGATTCCAATTGACTGTGCAGAGATTGGGTATCACTGAATACCCTATCAATGGGGTGGAGTTCACTTGGAGAAATGGCAGTGGATTGGTATCAAGGTTGGACAGATTCTTTAGTAACCCAAGACTTTTGGAGAGATTCCACCTATCGTCTGCTATGAGCCTTGACAGGCCATTTTCTGACCACACACCAATTGTGTAGGACAGTGGGGTGAATGTGGATGTTGGATCATACTTCAAACTTAAGAAGTCTTGGTTCAGGGAGGAGGGTTTTGCTAATATGTTGTCCAGCTGGTGGCAAAATAAGGCAGTGACTGGCTCGGCCACACAGCAGCTTGCATCAAAGTTGGCAGATATGTGCTCAATGCTGAAGGAATATGGGCAGACAATGGCAACTATCGGAGAGCAGAAGAGGGCTGAGGCATTGGCAGAGATCCAAAGGCTTGATTTGAAGGAGTGTAGGTAGGTTCTGAGTACCCAGGAGTAGGAACAAAGAAAGTATCTACAGTAGGTCATTGGGGAGGAGGACTTGAAGAAAGAAATGGACTGGCGTGAGAGATCTAGACAACTGTGGCTCAAGGAAGGTGATGCCAATACGAAATTCTTTCATCTTGCTGCCTGTGCTAGGAGGAGATTTAATCTCATCTCATCTACTAAAATGGGTGAGAGAACCATTACATCTACTAGTGAAATTAGATGTGAAGTTGGCTGGTACTTTAAAGAAGCAGTCAAGGCTGCACCAAGAGGTTCATGGAGGATGTCTTCAGCTGACTTTCCAAGTGTCAGCAGTGATCAGATGGCTATGTTAGTTGCTCCTTTTACCGAACAAGAAACAGTGAAAGCAATCAAAGATTTGAATAATGAGGGAGCTCCAGGACCGGATGGGGTTCAAGTCTTCTTTTACAGAGAAATGTGGAACATTCTTAAGAAGGATGTGATGGAAGTTATACATGAGTTTGAAAATGGCAACTTTGGTTTTGAAAGACTGAATAAGTATTATTTGTTTTTGCTACCAAAGAAGTCGGGTGCGGAGAAATTTTCATATTATAGGCCTATTGCTTTGTCGAATTCCATCTATCTTATCATCAGCAAGATTTTAGCCAACAAAATTCGTGATGTATTGCAAGATTTGATTATGCCTGTCCAATCTACTTTTCTAGCTAGGTCTCTGCAAGAATCGTTCATCATGGCGCAAGAAGTGGTGATGGGATGGCATAGGCGAAAATCCAAGGCTTTCCTATGGAAAGTTGATTTCACTAAAGTCTATGATTCAATTTCTTGGTCATACATTTGGGAAATTCTTAAAAGGAGAAAATCCCCCCCCCCTTGATACAGTGGGTGAAGAGATGCATCACGACTGCTTCCTATTCCCCCCTGATAAATGGGAAACCATGTCGAATCTGGATTCAGCCTCAGTGTGGGGTAAGGCAAGGTTGCCCACTAGCCCCCTTGATCTTCAATCTTGCAGTGGATACAATGGCAAGATATGCTTGCAAACTGGCAGCTGATGGGTTGATAAGGGGATATTCGATGACTAACAATAGGGCATTGGCCCCCATTCTTCAATATGCGGATGACACTGTGTTTTTTGTGGAAGGTGGAAAGAGGGAAGCGCAGGCGCTATATTCTATGGTCAAAATTTTTGGTGAGATTTCTGGTTTAAAACTAAACGAAAGTAAGTCCTCCTTGGTCTGCTTTGGTATGAATGGTATAGACCAAAATGACATCTCCACCATCCTGGGCACACCTGTGATATCACTGCCAATCAAATACCTGGGTTTACCACTAAAGTGCACAAAACTGAAGAAAACAGATTGGTCCTCTCTTTGAAAAGACGGCTACGAAACTAGAGGGCTAGAGTAGTCGTTATTTGTCAAAAGGAGGGAGGTATATTTTATTAAACTCAGTCATCACATCCACTCCGGTCTTTTTCTTCTCTGTTCTCAGAGCTCCAAAGTCAATTTGGAAAAAACTTGACGTGATGCGCAAGAGGTTCTTCTGGAAAGGGGCTTCCCATCAAGGTGCCTTCCTCCAACCTATAAAGTGGGACTCAATTTGTTCGCCAAAGAAGTATGGTGGCATGGGAATCAGATCACTCAAAAAATTTAATGACACCCTGCTATTGAAGTGGGCCATTCGATTGCTCCAAGGAGAAAAAAAAATGTGGACAAAAATCATCCAGGATAGCTATGGGGTGGCCAATGATGAGAAGAACTCCTTAAATCCTCATAAGTCATCTCCTTCTTGGTCATCTGTGGTGCGTGCTTTAGCAGATAATTAGAGTCTATTCAAGTCTGTCTTGGGAGATGGGAAAAGCTTCAAATTTTGGTTGGAAAAATGGTTGCCTGGCGAGGTGATAAAAGACAGGTACCCTCTTGCATTTTCCGCTGCTACTGATAAAAATGCTTTGGTATATGACTATTGGAACATGGTCTCTGAGAATTGGACTTTGAACAATGAGGTGGGGAATGGTCATGGAATAAGAATATCGGCAGAAAATGAACGTCTTATGCAGGAACTTGCTACTTTCAAACCCACACCTGAGGAGTGCAACACATACAAATGGGAGGGAGCTTTCTCCTCAGCGGCTGCCTATGATAAACTTATCATTTCATCCAAAATGGCTGAGGTTGATGAGATTGGGAAGAAGTTATGGAAATTGAAGGTACAAATTTTCTTGTGGTTATGCAGAAGAGATGGCCTGATAACGGGAGATTTGAGGCATAAGAGAATGGGCACCCCTGCTCACTTCTGCCATTTGTGTGGGATGCATAATGACTCCAGTCTTCATATTTTTTCCACTTGCATGATTACAGATTGCGTTTGGAGGAAGGTGTGTAGGGAAACTATTCCCACATAGGAGTCTCTGGAGTTCCTTCTTGAGGGTGAATAAGCCATATTTGCCCATGGTGGCAATATTATGGTCGGTGTGGAGAGCTAGAAATGAGAGTTTGTTTCAGGAGAGACCAATGAATGTGGATAATATTGTAAACAATTGCTGGAATCTCATACATCAATGGGGTTCACTCATGTAATTTTTTTGCCATCACTTAATCAATAAAAGCTCTCCCGGATTGCTATCGGCGATTCGATAGCATTCCTATTCAGTTCAAAATTTTAAAAAATATAATAATAAAAAAATCATGGCACCTGAGGAGGACCTGGTTAAGCTCTTTGAGCAGGTCCATATAAACATCCCCATGATGGATGTGATACGCCACGTACCGGCTTACGCACGATTTCTGAAAGACGTATGTACACCTAAGCATAAGCTGCGAACCAAAGACGGGAATCCGATTGTACTGTTAGAGCAAGCAACTCTATCATTTTGAGCAAACTCCCGCTTAAGGCTAAAGACCCAGGCACCCCTTTAATCTCCTGTGAAATTGGTGATATATGATTTGACCGAGCTTTATTAGACTTAGGAGCCTCCATAAATTTGATACCCACATCCCTACTAGACTACTTTAAGGAATCTGAACTTAAATCGACTAAAATGACTTCACAACTAGCAGACCGATCAATTAAGTCACCAAAAGGAATTCTCGAGGATGTCATAGTTAGGGTGCCTGATTTCTATTTCCCAGTAGATTTCATCGTTTTAGACATGGACGCTCCTGAGAATGTGAAGAATACACTCATCATATTAGGGAGACCCTTTCTGGCCACTACCAGGGCCAATATCAATTGTGAGGAGGGCCAAATTGAATTGAAGCTTGGGAGCATGACACTAAAGATCGACATCTTTAAGGCCCAACAAGGAATTAATTGTGGAGTCATAGAACAAATTTGCGACATTGAGGCAATGGTTGATGACTTCATCGAGAATCCGATTATTTCTGATCAACCACAAGAGGATCAAAACCCGCAATTAGAGGAGCCCAAACTCAACCTAGACACACCCATAGCTCCTTCCTTTGCTCTTCCTTTGCTCCTAACATCCATCCTAAACTAGCCGCTACTGCTGAAAACCCGATTTTGGAATTAAAGCCTCTTCCCGATCATCTCAAGTACGCCTTTTTGGGTTCCAATCAAACGTTTCCTATGATTATCAACTCCCGACTCACACCTAATCAAGAAACATGCCTGATTTCTATTCTCCAGCAACATCGAAGAGCCATTGGATGGACTCTCAACGATCTCACTGGTATCAGCCCCTCATACTGCACACACCACATCTACACTGAAGAGGGCTCACTACCATCCCGTGAAATGCAGAGACGCCTGAATCCCAATCTGCAAGATGTCGTGAAAAGGGAGATTATCAAGTGGTTAGATGCAAGGATCATCTACCCGATCTCCGACAGTCGGTGGATGAGTCCAATCCAGGTTGTGCCTAAAAAGGCAGGGCTCACCATCATCATGACTGAAACCAGAGAAACCATTCTGACCCATATAGCAAACTCTTGGAGAGTCTGCATTGATTATAGAAGAGTAAATTCCTCCACAAACAAGGATCATTTCCCACTACTGTTCATTGATCAGATTCTCGAGAAACTAGCGTGAAATCGATTCTTCTGCTTTTTGGACAGGTACTCCGGTTACAACCAGGTCGCAATCCATCCCGAGGACCAAGAAAAGACCACCTTCACCTGCCCCTTCGGAACTTACGCATTCCGAAGGATGCCATTCGGTCTCTAGAATGCACACGCTACTTTTCAGCGGTGCATGCTTGCCATATTCTCAAATATGGTAGGTGAGTACCTTGAAGTCTTCATGGACGACTTCTCGGTATTTGGTGAATCATTTGACGATTGCCTCCTGCACTTGGTCCAGATCCTCAGGCGGTGCATCGACATGAACTTGGTTCTTTCCTAAGAAAAGAACCACTTCATGGTACCTGAGGGAATTATCCTGGGACATCTTCTCTAAAAAGGGCATCCAAGTTGCCCGAGCCAAGGTGAATTTGATTTCCAAACTCCCTATGCCTAGCTCGATCAAAGACATCTAATCCTTCCTGGGGCACGTCGATTTTTACCGTCGATTCATTCTCGATTTCTCGAAAATCGCATGCCCCCTGACTAATCTTCTATCTAAGGATGTCCCTTTTGAAATCACCAAGGAGTGCACTCAGGCATTTGAAGTCCTACGTGATCGAGTTACCCAAGCACCTATCCTGCAACCCCCTGATTGGTCTCAACCCTTTGAGATCATGTACGATGCATCTGATTACCCTGTAGGTGCGGTACTTAGGCAGAAAATAGACAGGAAACCCGTGGTCATTTACTACGCTAGCAAGACACTTGACAAGGCTCAACGTAACTACACTGTTACTGAGAAATAGCTGCTAGCCGTAGTAGTTGCCCTGGAAAAGTTCATATCGTATCTTTTGGGTTCCCGTATTATCATTTACTCAGATCACACTGCTGTGAGGCATCTCCTTGTGAAGAAGGACGTGAAACCTCGACTAATCCACTGGATCTTGCTGTTGCAAGAATTTGATCTCAAGATTTGTGACAAGGTGGGGAAATAGAATGTGGTAGCTGATCACTTATCCCGCCTTCCTTCTGATATTATCAACCCTTCCAAACCCATTACTGAATATTTTCCCGATGAGCACCTCCTGACTATCAGTACAGGACTTCCATGGTTTGCTAATCTAGAAAACTACTTGGCATCACATTAGATACTGTCCGATTGGCCAAAAGCCAAGAAGGACAAATTACTTTCCGATGCCAAATAATACTTCTAGGAAGACCTATATCTCTTCCGCATTGGTGCTGATCAGATCATTCGACGATGTGTTCCGGAAGTGAAAATTCAGGACATTTTATCCTTCTACCATGACCAGGCATGCGGTGGACACTTCTCTGGTCATAAAACCATAGCAAAAGTCCTCCAGTGCGGCTTCTATTGGCCCACGATTTTCAAAGACGCATATAATCACTGTAAGGCATGCACTCATTTCCAGACCTTAGGCAACATGAGCCACTGTGATATGATGCCCTTACAGTCGATTCTCATATGCAAAATCTTTAGGGATTGATTTTATGGGACCATTCCCTAGTTCGAACAGCTTTGAATACATTCTCCTTGCTGTTGACTACATGTCCAAATGGATCGAAGTCATTCCGACCCAAGCCAACAATCATAAGGTGGTTATTAGATTCATTCATCAGAACATCTTTTCTCGATTCAGGATTCCATGTGCCATAATCTCCAATGGAGGGAATCATTTCACGAATGCTCAATTCAGATCACTGATGACTAAATATAGGGTGTCGCACTGAATCTCTACTCCTTATCACCCCCAAACCAACGGTCTAGTTGAGCTATCGAATCGAGAGATCAAGAAAATTCTTCAGGTCACTATTCGACCTGACAGGAAAGATTGGTCATCCCGACTTCTGGAAGCATTGTGGGCTTATAGGACCACCCACAAAATCCAATTAGGCATGTCTCCCTTCAAATTAGTGTATGGGAAGGCATGTCACCTCCCCGTTGAATTAGAGCACAAAGCCTATTGGGCAGTATAGAACTGCAATCTCGATCTTTCTAAGGCAGGAACCCACAGAAAGCTTCAAATGAGCGAGATCGATGAATTACGCCATGACGTGTATGAGAACTCACGAATTTACAAAGAGTGAGTTAAGGCCTTTCACGACAAGCACATATCCAGAAAGATCTTTTTCCCTGGTCAGAAAGTCCTACTCTTTGACACCAAACTCAAATTGCTCCTAGGAAAACTCAGATCAAAATGGATTGGACCTTACCTTGTCCGACGAATCTTTGGAAATGGAGCTGTCGAAATCAGTCAACTCAGCCATGATTCAGAACCTTTTGTCGTGAACGTTTAAAGACTCAAATCGTTCATTGAACTCACCGATACAAATTTGGTTGAGATATCTTTTACCCTCCATTCTCCCTGAGCTCATTGCACCCGGCTAATGGCGTTAAACTCAGCACTTAATGGGAGGCAACCGATCATTTTGAAAAACCCGAAACCCTTCCTGACACATCTTATGCTGAACTCATACTGCACTTTAGGGTTCATCCATTAGAACAACCTACTCCACCTCTGGTACCCGTACCCGAGCTTAAAATCGTCCGCAACAAGTCACCCCGACCCATTCACCCGCCCAGCACCTGTTCTAATGAATGATCTAAGCTGAACTCGAACTCACCTAATTTATAATGAGGACATTGCAAATCGTAGGCATGGGGGGGCATTAAAGTGCAAAATGCCATAAAAATCACTTCACAAGAAAGGGTTTCATCAAAAAAATCACATATTCCAAAAATACCAAAAAAATAAAGTGTTTGAAAAAAGAACAAAAATGGGAGAAGGGAGGAAATTTTGAATTGATTGCATATCATATTTTGAGGGGAAAAGGAAGGAGATAAAAATGTCAAAAAAAAGCATAATTTGAAAAGAAAAGAAAAAGAGATAGTCATTAGTCAAAGATTAAGGAATTGACTTAGTTCTAAACCATATCAAAAGAAAGAAAATGAAAGGCAAAAGGTGTTAATAAAACAAAGAAGAGATTAGTAGGAACGCTTATTTTAGGCCTCTTAGGCTTCAATCCTAGGCTTAAAAATTCAATTATCTGCTAAGCTCTGGATAATCCTCAAGTGGTTGGGGAAAATGTGAAGCTTAAGTATTAGGTCTAAGGCTTAGGGATTATTCGGCCTTGTTAACTGACCTCTGGTTTGCAGGACTCAGTAACCTAAGCACCCCAATCCACACATAGTCTGGTTCAGTGCGCCTAAGTATCAAAATCACGCAAATGCGTTAAACTTGTTCTGAAAAAGTTACCTAGATTAGGAGCGACTGATCAGCATAAGTTGATTTGGACGAGTTCCCAAAGCGGAGAGGTGGGAAATTCCCCTTGAAGATGTGCAATAACATATCGTCTCCTCAGTGCTTGTCTCCTAGGATATTTACATATCCTATCGGGGGCATGTAAGCACCCTGTGCTGGTTCAGATGCCATGGGAAACATTATCTCGAAATGTCAATTACCAGCTTCTGGATTTAGCTACAGAACACCATAGGCGGGATTATCTAGAAATCTCGAAAGCCAGGGTTCTAGGGGTTGCCATGGGTAGTGCTATCTCGAAGCATCGATTGCCAAGGACCCTGCAAGGATTGATGGTGGGGACTAGGAATCCGATACAGACCGTGCTGTAAAGCTAATCCGAAGCTAGAAATAAAAAGAAAAGAGAGAGAAAACTCTCCAAAAATAAAGAAAAATTCTTCTATCTCTCTGACAAAAACGCACTGCAAACTAAACTTGGGCTAAAACATGTTACAAGCACGGGGGCTTTAACCGCGGAGTTCAACGAACCTTAGGTTAGTTCCTGTGGGCCTTAGAAACCTTCGCGGCAAACTGAGTCTAGAGCTGGTCAAGTTTGGATCTTGGTTGGCACTTGAGTACCTCTAGGCCTACTATCAACATTCTAACCTAATCTACAAAAGGAAGCACACAGCAAAGTTTTTAAGCATCAAAAGGTTTTATGGTCTAGAATCAAAGTTAATACCTTAAAATTTTGCTAAGGGACTAGCAAAAAATAGGCATGGGGGTATGATGGGAACACCATCATGAGCCATAACTAGCTCATTTTGACCCAATTAAGTTAATAAATGCTCCTACATAACCGCTAGAGAGTCACAAGTCATTGCATAATCATTCTAACGAAAAAATAAGAAACTAGGGTTAAAACTACAATTTTACCAGCTTATCATGGATGCAATACAACGACGAGTTTTCTCAGAGGTTGAATGAAGGTCAATTAGTCTTAAAAAGATAACAAGTGGGTTAGAACAATCAGAAAAGGATTTGCATATGTTTTGAGAATTAAATGACTTTTGAAACCCTAAAAACAGACCTGCTTAATTAACTGAGGTTTTGATCAGGATAAAATCCACCTAAACCCTCTAAAATTCATAGGAAAATATTCTCTAGGGTTTAGAACCTTCAATTTGACCATCAGAATCCATTTTGACCCAAAACAGAATCACAGACAGACATTTGCCTTAATTTGGGTTTTTGCATGAATTCCCAAATCAAACATGGTCAAAACCAAAATCCAACTTCACCATTGGATTCCTTAAGTCCAAATTAGGTTTGTACCAAAATTTGGACCCAAGATGAGTTTGTCTTGACCTAGTTTGCAAATTGGTCTTGTCTAATTACATTTCAACCCTTAACTTTCAAAACTCTTTCAAATAGGTCCCCAACTTTATCATCATTCTCACAAAAAGGTCCCCACCGCACAGAACTCCTATTCTTACAACTCCGACGATAATCAATCGAGGATTTCTCCTTGATTGATGAAACCTCCTCAAAATTGAATCGGAGATTCCTCTTGAAATCCTCTTTTAATCAGACAGATTCTTGTGCTTCAATTCTTCCCCAATTTCTCATGAAAATGCATGAGAAATTTTGGTTCCCAACTCCGGTGACCTTCCAAGATTGAAAGCTTGGCTTCCAAGCTCTAATCGACCCCCTGACACCTATATAAAGACTCCCCAGGCCTGCCCGATCCTCCAAGCTTGAATTCAACCAGAGAAACCCTCAAATTCCTCTCTCCTCCTCCGGCTGATTTTCTCTTCAAGCTCTGGCGATTCTCCCTGCCTCCCCTCGTTGTCTGACCACAATACCTGTGGCAGACTCTTCATCCTTGCCCACTTCCGCGTCGCGTAGCACCTGCTGGCGCTCCTACCCCCCTTCATCCTCGCCGACCACTTCTTATCAGAGCAACTTCGTCTCCAGTGCTAGCCACACCTCAACCAGCACCAACTCTGATCCCCTTCATCTGCTTCCCCTTCTAAACAACTCCTCATCTTCCACTCTTCGTTTTCAGACACTTGCCTCTCCATTTCGACCACTGACTCGCTCCACCGTCCTCCGTCTTCCACCTCACTGACGTACCTCCGGTGAGCTCGCACAGCCACTACACTCCACCAAATCGACTGTTGTTCATCTCTACACCTCTGCCTTGACCCTAAGAGCAAAATCCCTAACTTAGTTAGGTCGATTGCTCCTCCACAACCTCCGCCAAACACCGCACTTTCGCACTTCACCTTCCGTCATCGTTCAGCCACCTCACTCACTCTCACACCTCATGAACACTGCCGTTCACTTCCTCACCTCACGACGATGCTATTGAACCTTTTAAATAGGGCTTTTAGCCCATATTTCATGTTTTAGGTAGCAGGTCCTTCGACTGCCATTGACGAAGCTTCGACCAAAGCTTGAAGCTCTCATCAGGCCTACAGGTTCTAGGTGTCGACTCCAGTTTGCGCGGAATCACCCCAGGAGTCTGAGTGGACCAACAATTGAAGCCTTTGACTGCCATCTTGTGCGAATTGAATGAAGAAGCATCTACAGCTGCACGCAGAAGAAAGGCGATGGGATTAGTCCCACCTTGGAAGCTAAGGAGCACCCGCAGACGAATAAGTTGAATTCCTGCCATGGGCTGTTGCCTCAAACACAGGGGGTGAGGTCCCTCACACCCCTCACGTGCCTCATCTGCGACCTCTCCTCCGCGGACCTAGTACACCCGACCCACCTGAAACCCACACCTCAACTACCACCCACGTTGGTAGCCCTGGTCCCAAGTGTGCTCTAGGTCCGAACATGATTACCTAATACTATGGAATGCTCTGGGAGAGTGTGACCCAGAGAGAGAAAGAGAGCTTGCGTGGGGGTAGGGGGTTTTTGCTACAGAGGAAATTGGCTGACACTTAACCAATTCGAGAAGCCCCCCTCTCTGTGTGAAGAGGCTGAACATAAGAAGAAGAAGAGAAGAGGAGCCGCAGCAGAAGAAACAGAGAAGAAGAAGCAGCTGAGAAGAAAGAAAAGGTTATATGATTAAACACTCAGCCATCTAATACTTAATTGTTAGGCTTTATTTGATTGATACTGTTAAGAAATTCGTTGTTATTGTGAGGGGTATTTGGTGATTCAAATCACCATTTTACCTCATTCCTTTTGCACTATTGACATTTGTTTTCATTTCTATATCATTATTGTTTGGAGTTCTATTATAAATTGCTTATGTTGTGCTTAAATTACAATTCTTGAGATCTAAATTTCATATTGCTCCCTGTGTTCGACCTCGAAACCTTTTCGAGTAATAAAATTTATTTGTTTAAGTGCTATTTTGGCTATACTACAACACGACAATCTTAGACACCGATTTAACGCTTGAACAAAGCCGTCAGGGGTCTTTTTGTAATATTCAGGGACCACTCTGCCACTTATGGGCTTCTATGCTAATGTTCTACCCCTTCGCCATTTAGGACCTCAACACAATTTTGCCAATAGAGCTGTAGCTGCGGTGCACTGTTCACCCCATGAACTTGGCCAATTGTGGCCGTTCATTCCTTGATATCTTGATCTGAAGGCTCAGCTCCAATTGAAGCTTCACGTGTATCGGTGTGTTGTTCACCCTTTGCCCCAGATCTCATCCAATGACCGACCTTTGATTTGGAGCTTCGGGCACTCCCTTCTCTCCATCCCACAGTCAATGACCTAGGTGTTTGATCGCACCTCCATGTTGCCACAATCACTCCCCTGCCTACTTACGGACCTCCCTAAGCTCGCGTGCACACTATCAACCTCCCCTCCTACTTTCTTGAGGTGATCCTTTCCTCCCTCTCCAGCTCTCCTAACCTCTTCACTCGCCACACCTATGACAGGGGTGTGGTTTTTCATCTCCAATTCCTCCTTGCCACTAAGGATGACGTATGCCTAAGGATGACCTTGGAGCTTCTCTTATGGGCTCTTCACTCGCTGGAGATCTCCCCCCACTCTTCCTCCTTAGCCACCTACTTTGGATCCAAGCAACCCCATTCCTCCTGTTAGATAGGATTTCCTGCTTTCTAGATTAGCTTAGATTAGTAATTAGTGTAATTTAGATCAATAGATGTAGTTAGCAAACAAATTTAGATAATGGTTTAGTTTATTGTTCCACCTCCATTTTGACTCACACAGCTTTCTCTATGCATCACAATTCATTTCTGATTTTCCCTCACATTTTATCCATCATCCACCGAACCATCAAGGCCTAATTTCAGATCTGGAATTTTGATTCCTAGATCTGAAATTAGCGCCTAAAACCTATTTGGGGGGTCTCCCATTCACTCCATAAATCCACAAAGACCCCCCAATCTAGTTTTATTGTCTCAAATTGTTCGATTCTTTTCAAAGTTACTTTTAATGCCCAATCTTATGATTTGGAGATCATTTGGTTTTTATTGGATTCAATCGAGCCGTTTGAGGTTTTTAACTGCTTAATTTGGTGTCATGCAATGAGTCCAAGGTTTTGAATTTGGTTTTGATTTTGTGGATGAGCATGCGCTTAATTTAAGTGTTATTTTGGATAGTTTGACCAAGGATAATCAGTGGCACTGATTTGAGGTGGAATAAGGACCCAACAGATCCTGAGATGATTTCAAGATCACCTTGAACACCAATCAATGGTGTTTAAGATGATCAGGCAATCAGATCAGTGAGAGATCCATATCAATAGCCCAATCAGGACAACATTTAATTTTCACATCAAAACAATTTCTGAGTTCAAGAATTGCCTAAATTTGAGTTACAAAAGTTGATTGAAGTTTGACAAGTTTTAATGAAGGTTTGAAAGCTACTTTGGGTGATTTTAAATGCTCCTATTGATTTCCTTCTACAAAACTGTCTATGGTCTTGTATAAGTGTCAATGAGGCTTTTCTTGGGTTTTTATTTGAGATCTAACTGTGAGATGGATTTCAGACCTTCTTGACTTATTTTTATGATGATTTTAACATGAAGATATTTTTTATTTCAACTGCTAAATTTGGGCAGTAACATAGCAGTTGCTCCTAGCTGCTAGTTCCAGGTCTTAGGTAGTTGCTGAAGATGGAAGTAGTAGCTGCAAATTTTGAGTGTTTTAGCAACTAAGCAGCTGCCCCAATATCTGATTGAAGATGGCAGCAATAGCTATTGAATTTGGCAGTAGCAGTAGCAGTTGTTTTTGCTAAATTTCAAGCTGCCATTATGCAATAGATCAACCATTGTTTGGTTGAGTTGAGGGGTCTAAACTGGCATTGCAGCTAGGATTGGAAGTTGAAATGGAGCTGAATTATTTTGTAGTGTAGGAATTATCTGTACAAGCTTTCATGTACTGAGATTGAACCTTAACTTAAGTAGAATTGCTTGTAATTTGTTATTAAGATTCATTGTTAGCTATTTGTTTCCTAAATTAACTGTCTAATGATGGAATTTAATGAAATCAAAGAAAAAATCATGCTTAACTGCCCATACATGTTTCATATAGTATGTTGGATGATCTTAAATGTCTATACCACTTTTTCAGCACTTAGAGTCCACTTTAGGCCTTAGGTTCCCCTTAGAAACACTCTACAAGGCATTACTTGTGTCAACTTTGTCTATAAATAAAAATCATTAAAAATTTCCAAAAAAAATAAAATAAACTTATCTTGAGTAAGATCAGGTATTTTACTAAGTGTATGCAAAGTTTTAAGGTAATTTGAACCCTCGGCTTGGTAGAACATACCAACCTATGGTTCGATATACCTTGGAACTTAATAAAAGAACATAACTTGAAAAACAACAAAAACAACTCTCTCATCTCACTCTTTCTCTCATCCCCCATCTCTACTACATATATAAAACCCTTAAAAATCAGAAAAACTTTAAAAATATCGAAAAATACCTTGTATATTTGTATGTGCTTGTATGTATTAATTAAACCTAAGCTATATGTATATAGTATACAATATATATAAGATATCTATCAATAACTTATATATGTATTCTATATAGTAAATTAAGTATTTAGAATAACTTAATTTATATATAACTTTATTGTATTATTAGATATTAATTTATATAACTTAAATGCATAATAACTTAGTAATTCTATAAATCTATTTAAATGTACATATTTATATTTAATATTGTACATACATATTTATATATGTATTATGTACCATATAATACCTTTAATTTAATTTAATTATATATTTACAATAAATAATTAGGTTATTAAGTTAACTAGGTAATTTATTAACTTAAAATAAAATAAATTAGTAATTTAATGTAATACCGAAGTAAGTCATAGCGTATATTTGTATAATGATATATTAAATATTTAAACCATATTTATACTATATTATGGTATTTATAATTTATTTACATGTAAAACTATCTTAAACCAAAATTTAATTGTAAATAAATTAAAATAAAGCTTATAAAATATCATTAAAATATGGAATAAATAATTTATTATGTATATTAATATTTTGTTAAGTCAATTTGATTATTAATTAACTAATTTATACTTTAATTAACAAATTAAACTCTAATTTAACATGTATACACAACCAACTTTACCTAATTTTATTATATAATAAAATAACTTATTTTTGTAAAGTAATTATATAATTATGTAGCCCTATATAAGGGTTTTACAATGGCATAATTTATTTTTAATTTAAAGTAAATTATGGCCCTCAAATCGAGGGCTAAAGTTGACTAATCAGGACACACCAGCACAGCAACAGCCAAATTCAGCTGCTTTGTTTTGTCCCACATTGTTGGCGTAGAACCGCCTACTACAGTTTATATTGATTTTCTGATGTGGGCACTTCAATCATTAGGCATTGGGCTCCCTTATACATATACTCATCTCTCCTCTCTCGATACTCTTAAGCATGATATGGCATGACTATGTGCGGTGCATGGACCGGGGGACATGCACTATGCATGGGTTGATTAGGCCCATTAACAAGCATAAAATCGGATTAATGCACCTAAGTAACTAAACTAGGGTGGCCCTAGTAGAGGTCTGGTCCCACTCTGAAAGAGATACTATGTATCCCTCGAAAAGGTCGCCCGCCCATTAAACCCAATTTTTGGGTTGAACCGAACCGGTCTGAGAGAGCGAGCCCTAGGTGTTAAGAAAGAGGAAAGGAAGAAGGAAATGCCTAAGCCTAAGTGTTGAGCTCTCCCCCTATGCCTTTATGTGTCCGTGTTTGCCTGTATATATATGTATATATAAGTATACAGTATTTAATATATATGTATATAAATAATATAATATAATGTAAATAAATAAGTATACGTATGTATAGGATATATATATGTGTGTGTCTGTGTGTATATAACTATAGTAGTATGTTTGAGCTCTTATATATATAAATAGCTAGAGCTTTAGTGATAGTTGCATCTATCACTGTAGATATGATTATATGTTAGTATCGATAATAGTTTTTGCCTTAAGTTGTAGTTATAATTTTACTAAGTCTTTAGCAACGCTTATTTGTATATATAATATATGTTACTATAGATATTAGTATGTAATAATGATTTAGTATAGTAGATATTACTAACTATTTTTGTACCTATGCTTAGGTATTATCTATATTAGTTGTAAATAATTAATATAGAGTAGTTATACATAGTTTTTAATGCTTGTTTGTGTATAAATGTATTCAAGCATTATAATGTGTTTTAATTAATTCTTTTGTACATAATTAACCAAATTCTTTTATTCATTGATTTATTCATTTATTTGGTAAATAAAGTCAACATTTTTTGAACAAAAGAATGTTTTTGGACTTAGAGAATAATGTATATCAATAACTGCCTCCCAGTGAACGGCTTGGAATAAACCAGTAAAAACTAAGTAAATAAATAAAATTGACACGACATTGATTTACATTTGTGACATATACTACAATAATGACATTTAAAACCCCTTTTTTAGTGTGAACCGGTCATCGACGATCAACTATCAAACAAGTCAACACAGAGAAAGGCTAAAAACTGTGCTCTCTTTCAGTTCCTTTGTGCTCACTCTTTCTCTCTTCTTTTTTTTTTTGGAGAGCTCACAATCTCACCAGGTGTGTAGAAGCACTCGATATTTGGTGGGTTCACATGGCATCAACACTTTGATTATAATTCTGATAACCTTACAACTACGTCAGAATCCTTCAACCAGTATTCGGGCAGTCAAAGATACTGAAAAAGTAGGTAAGGGCCATATTTAGTGAATCACAATGGGTTTTTTTGTTACCTCAATGACATCGACACATGATGAAATAGACACGTAGACATAGCTATAAACTCGAACACTTTTTTTCCTCTTTTCTTTCCTCTTTTTTTTTTTCTTTTTTTCTATATATATATATATATATTCTCTCTTTCTCTCTTTTTTTTCATAACTATCAACACAACACAACATGACGAAAGCTTTATTCATGAGGCATTATTGGGGATGATGATGTTCAAGAAGATATTGTGTGGCTTATTTGGTGGAAGTGCCTACTCTCGACACCGAGAAAGGATGGATAGGACAAGTGTACTTTTGACCTTTGGCACTAATAACCTCTTTTAGCCGAGGAGTCTATGAAGGCTGGTCGTAGCCATCCACCATAGTTATAGTTTTATCAGAACTCAATCTTTGCATATCTGCCTTATTTGGTCGCTCTTAGGAATTCACACACAATGTTTGCACGCAAGAATTGAGAGCGAAAACTATGCCTAACTCTGAGGTACCATCATCCAATTATCCAGAACTTAAGAGTCCTTCCACTAGACTTAGCGCACCAATAGACACTCTACTTTCATCCCACAAATGTTTGGTGGAGCTAATAGAAGATAGTTTGCCTGACTCCCTAACTCACTGTCTGATGTAAACACATTTATATCACATAAATCATCTATTTTTGCGTGTTCTTAGACGTATCGTTGCATCATACATTATAAATATTTCATAACATGCATCATCTTGAATTTAGGTTGGATTGCATAAAGTTTAGGTTAATTTTCTCTTTTTGTGGTCAGGTAATAGGGCAATATCATATTGGGGCCTCGGATTGAAGATCCAAATATACGAATCTAATTAGGGTGACGATTGGAGTTGAACGACTCTAAGATTGCCCTGATCGAACTTCCGTAGTATCAGATGTGGTCCGAGAAATATCAAAGGTCAAGGAGCAAGGTGGTGTAAATCCGTACCTAAAACAACAAATCCAACCGCACGAATGGGTTCGAATCAACGATCACAGCCCGACAATGTGAAAATCGATCCAATCTGACATTTGTGGCACTACATACGAGTATATGAAGATGGATAGCCAGGATGGTGCCACGTGGCACCATCCCAGCCATCCGCGCACCCCATTAGCTCGCTCCTTTTCCTCAAAGGCCTCTCCATCGCACGATCTCAGCTGTTGGATCTTGATCCAATGGTCAAGATTTACTCGAGGTCGTGCCCCCTCCTCATCTGAAGGCAAATGCTCAACGCAACTCAGCCGTTGGATCTTCATCCAACGGCCAAGGGCACTGAGCGTTAAAACAACAAAGAGACCAAAAGTCCCCTGTAGCGCAGTAGTCGAACATGCTATACCCTTTGCAAGGCATGCATTCGACTCGCAATTAGAGGTGCACGCGGATTTATCTCAACAGTGCGATCAGCTACGAACGGCCTAGATCTGCCAATCAGGTGCGCGTGCGATCGGATGTGGCTCTGCACACACCATCGCACGTGCAGGTGCGTGATGAGAAGGCGAGTGATGGAGCATTTTAAGTCGTTCGATCTCTTGATCAGACGGCTGAGAACGCCCAATCGTGCGTGAGCGTTGAGCGTATAGGAAGAGACGAGGTAGGGGCGTGCACACGTTCTTCAACGACGTGGGGTCTTTAGCGACGTTTATATTTGTCACTAAAGACCCCCTCATTTAATGTTTTAAGATAAAATGACCTTTGTGGCCCTTCCAATCTTACCTATAAAAGGCCCTATGACCCCCATACTTTCTTCATCCCTTCTTTCACCTCTTTCCCTCTCCAAAGCTCTAAAGAAGCTTGTCCCAAACCCGAGATGCTCCTCTAGAGTTAAAATCAAAATTTTGTCCACTTCTCACCCCGTTCATGGAGCTCCCCTGGTTGTCTTCTCACTCCCATTCTGAAAGTAGATCTCGCGATGACGACGTCCTACCTCACCCTCAGTTCTTCCCGCTTTGTTCTTCATCTTCCATCTCCGCTCTACATCTTCTAGGCGTCGCCCGTTCTGGCTCGTCCTCCAAGCAACTGACGAGGAGGATAATTTCTCACCTCCCTTCTCTTTACTACTTTCTAGAGTAGATTTACCGCTTTCTAGTTGTAATATTTCTAGCTTTCTAGTTGTAAACACAATATCTCTATTATAAAGGAGTTTTGTTCTCTCTCTCTTTCTTTCTCTCTCTCTCTCTCTTTAGCATAGTATCGATTCATTGTGATTATCCCATCTTAAAACCAAAATTACACAAAAAAAGTAATTGTAGATTGCGAATCAATGTAGCCTCCCTATGTTCGACTTGAAATTCCTTTTAAGTTTCGGTAAATTTATTTGTTGATAGATTTTCTTGCAAATTGTGCTACAACGACGAGTTTACTAAACTCAATCTTTTTGCAATGATTTTCTGCTACAACATTTTGGCACTGTTGCCGGTGAGGCGACGTTTTTTGATTTTATGCATTTTCTGACTTACTGATCGTTTACCTCACTCTCTCCTTTCTTATTGTGATTGCAGGTACTCTCACGAGGCGGGCAAAAGTAGTAGATTGGAGCAAAGTGCTGTTGAAGGGTCTATATGTAATCCCACCTCCCCACCCACTAAATTTCATTCCACCACCTACTAACACAAACCCTAATTAACCTAGGAGCTTGCATAAACTCTAAGGTTAGTTTTGATTGTTTGTTTAACACTTCCACTCGCCTCACCCTCTGCATATAAAAGAAAAATTAGAAAAAGAATCTTACAGAGTACACAACCTCTTCTGATTCTTCATACTCAATCGGTAACTCGATCTTTGGGACCAATAGACACATCAACACATAATTGAGTAGAAATCAAATTAAGTAATCACTTGTGTGCCTAATTAAGTGGTGCATCAGGCCAATTGTTTGAGTTATTTGTGCCGCACCACTTCAACTAAAAATAACTCATCAAGTAGCTGCCAAATAGATTCAACTTTTAGGATTAACCAGGAACTCCACATTCTTTTAAGTTTTAACAGAAAACATCTTCAACTGTGCTTTCAAAACCTTGTGTGCCAATTGAACTTTATTGAATATACCTAAAGTTGAATCCTAAAAGCTACTAAGTAAGATTTAAACCCTAAAATTCACCACATCCAAAAATAATCTTGATTGAAAATCACTAGTTGTGCATGCACGCACATATCAATCAATCATTAAGGGCACAACCCAGATAAAAGGGCCCATCACATTCCAAAGCACATTCAAACCTAACCCTAATTAAAATAGAGTAGACGTTGGCCTTAAGGATTGGACTCGCTCTCCGGAGCCCAGATTGAAATTATTTTTTATTATTCTATTTCATCATTCAATTTGATGTCTAGCTAGGGAAGTAAAATCAAACAATCGCGGTTGGGGGGTATCAAAGGAACCTAAGGCGAAAGCCAAGGGAAGAACCTTCTCCCCATCCCCTTCCTCTAACAGATTGGATTGACCGAAAAGAAGTAGATCAAATCGTTTCTTCATCTCAAGATGTGTTCTAAGAGTCTGTAGGTCTTTAGGCTAGCCCACTTAAGGATGGGTTTGATTGTTTGTATTGCAGGGTACCTTTCTTCTTCCCTTTCTGTCATGGATCCTTCCACATTCTATTCGTACTTCCACTCCTAACCTCCTACCACTACTTATTCCCAAAATAATTATTACTCCAACCAGAGTTATTCTCATCAATCTTCTAGTTGGGATAATCCTGATTGGGAATATAGTTTCAGACCTCCATGTTCAGGGTCTAACCCTAGACACCATGATCTTGATTCTTATCCTAGTCCAAGCTACATCGATTATAGATCACCACCCTCATTTGCATAGCCTAATACGATCTTCAATCAAGAAGGATACGTTGATCCTTACCCTTCCTTAGATTACACTGCATATAGGCCACCACCTCTTTATGAACAACCTAAAATGACCTATTATCAGGGAGGGTATCAAGAACCTCAATTTGTTAACTCCCCTGCACTGAACCCAAACTCGCATAACCCTGAACCAAACCATTTGGTTTAGGTTAACCAGGTCCAAGATAAGGTGTTGGCTAACTTAAGGAATATCATACAATCTTTAGAAGCTCAGCCAACACCTTACCTTGAAGAATTGGTGCCTCTGATTGAAATGATTAACGATCTTAACAAGTATTTGTTGGATTGGCTCCAGGAAGTTAAGGATAAGGACCCGGGTGAGTTTTTACTTGGGAAGTTATTGAAATTGAGGATGAGATTTGTGATTGCTCTAGTCCAATCTTGGGAGGATTCCCAGGATGAACCCCAGTCAGAAGAGCCGATGTCAAAATCCGAACAGGCACCTGTAGGGGGGACATGTTTTACGAGACCAAGGTTGACCAGGTTGTTCTAGAGCAATCAATAAGGATGAACTGATTTCTTCACCTAAGATCCCTAAGCTGGGGTACGAGGAAACGTATGTTTCCATGGAATAAAAAATGATTGATGATTTTGAGACATACATTAATGCGAATTTAGAATTCTTTGATTCTGAAGGTGAAGAATCATTATGTGAAGTCTCACCTGAGTTTATAGCACATGATTTCAGTGAGACAATTAGGCCTGAGGAATTTGATGAATCATTTAATGGCCCTAAAATTGAGGAACTTGATCCTGTTGGGGCTTGCATGGCGAATTCAGATCATTTTATTAAGGATTCAATTCAAAGCCCCAATCCTCAATCACACCCCGTTGAGCATAATGAGGATTCAATTCTTGAGATCATTTGACCCAAGTTAATTCTGATTCAATCACAACTCTTAGACTTGTAAATTTCAGATGGGGTGACTAATATACAGGAGGTCCTAGAATTTGAAATCCTGACTACAGAGGATAGGAAATGGGAAATGATGATTTGGGAAGCCAATTCTGAAGGAAGCAAAAGAACGAGTCTAAGGGTTCCTACTTGCCTGAAACCCCCAACCTTCTACCAGGACCATTATGACATTTTTTATTCTGAAGATGTGCAACCCAAGCACAAATTCATTGATTATCCTTTTGAGCTTGATTTCTCTGTTATCCGACTTTTTGGACTTGGGTTGCATTCTCACAAATCTCAGCCCCAACCCCGCTTGCATGTTGATCTTAGGTTTTGGATAATTTTTATCCAAAATCTTAGATATACTCGACCATGGGGCATGTGTCTGCACCACAATCTGGTCCACGTCCATGAACATCTGCTGGCAAGAGTTGAGGTGAATCATTTTATCCTGATTCTAACTTGCACCTATGAATTCTTTATTTCTTCTTCTTTGTATAGTGTGCCTACCTGAAGGCACTAAATTTAGCACATATGCAGTCTCTTTTTCATCTCGGAGCCGACCTATTAATCACAAAATTCAGGTGCTTTCTTCTCTACTCCACTCTGTTTTATGTCTTTTTAATACAATGAGGACATTGCATTAGATAGGCATTGGGTGATGGATATCATTATCTAAATCATCTTGGTAGCTCTATTGATTGTTTCTTTCAAAAAAAAATTTGAATTAGGAAAGAGAACTTGAGCTTTATAAAATTTTCAATCTTAGAGAATAAAACTATATGACTTGAACACTTAGACCCTTAAGGTCTTCGGGCTTAATCAGCCTGGGTGTCCACTAAAATGTAGACTTGTTTCTCGAGTCCTCGCCATTCTGAATTCAATTTTTAATTGGTTAGTAAGTTGGGGTGATAAGTACACGACTTGTGAACCCGCCCTCTGATTTGAGGGGACTTTAAGTATAAGCATCTACATACTATTTACATTAACTTGCTTTTCGGTAGTTTTTACGGAAATTTGGTAGCTAATGAACCTTCTAGGGTGGTATGGCTGACAAGTTATCGTGGGTAACAGCCCATTGGTTGGCTATCTAGAGTCCAACCACATGATCATTCTCTTTCTGCTACTTTTAGGTAAATCTTAGATCAGGAAAGCCAACTACTTAGAAAAAAAAAAGGAAAGAAAAGAAATAGAAAAGGAGAAAAGAAAAGAAAAAAATAAATAAGCCACACTCCACTGCACGAGTATCGCTGGCAAGTTATCATGGGTAACAGCCCATTGGTCAGTTGTCTAGAACCCAGCTCACAAAAATGCACGTTTAATTCCAAACACTTAGGAAGAAGCGGAGAAGTAGAATAAACTGGGGAGATATACACTGGGTTCGCCCTTGTGTTGACCCCATAAAAATAAAAGTAGGAAGAAAGCTATCGGTCGAATAAATACACCTTTAGGCAAAATTCTTTTTAAGGTCACCTAGGGGCGTAGAAACCTGAAATCTGTTCTGATTGCTGATCAGTAAGTCTAATACGTCACACGAAAAGATGCTTAGAACTTAGGGTTCTTATCCAGTCTTAGGTCGGTTGAGTGGCCGTAGAAAGCTGCTCCGAAACCCTAAACTCAAAAATCCAAAAAAATTAGAAAAGAAGAAAAATAAAAAGACCCTTCTTTGAATAAGGCCAAGGCTTGAGGCGGCCTGCATTTTGGCAGACACCCGAACGCTGTTGTGTATCTGTAATTCAGGTCTTAGTTGAAATCCCTAAGTGTTGAAATTAACTTTTGCCCAAGAAATCTGATTCTAATTCTCTTATAAATAGCATATAGTTTTGCTAGGGACTAGCAAAAGATAGGCATGGGGGTGTGCTGTAAACATGTTTATATCACATAAACCATCTATTTTTGTATGTTCTTAGATGTTATATGTTCTTAGATGTATAGTTGCATCATACATTATAAATATTGCATAACATGCATCATCTTGCATTTAGGTTAGATTGTATAATTTTTAGGTTAATTTTCCCTTTTTGTGGTCAGGTAATAGGGCAATATCATATCAAGGCCTCAGATTGAAGATCCAATCGTACGGATCTGATCAGGGCAACAATTGGAGTTCAACAATTCCATGATAGCCCTGATCAGGCTTTCGTAGTATCAGATGTAGTCTAAGAAAGATCAGAGGTCAAGAGGCAAGGTGATGTAAATTCGTAGCTTAAACGACAAATCTGACCACACAGATGGGTTCGGATCGATGATTGTATCCAAACAGCATGAAAATCGATCCAATCCAACTTCCGTGGCACTACCTACAAGTATATGAAGATGGACAGCCAAGATGGTGCCACATGGAACCATCCCAACCATCTGCACACTCCATCAGCCCACTCCTCTTCCTCAAAGGCCTCTTCATCGTGCAATCTCAGCATTGGATGTTGATCCAATGGCCGAGATTTACTCGAGGCTGTGCCCCTCCTCATCTAAAGGCAAACACTCAACGTACCTTAGCCGTTGGATCTTCATCCAACGACCGAGGGAGCTGAGCGTTAAAACAACAAAGAGACTAAAAGTCTCCTATAGCGCAGCGGTCGAACGCGCTATACACTTCGCAGGACATGCGTTCGACTCGCAATCAGAGGCACGCGTGGATTTATCTCGACCATGCGATCAGCTACGAACGGCCCAGATCTACCAATCAGGCACACGCGCGATAGGACGTGGCTCTACACGTGCCATCGCACGTGCAGGTGCACGATGAGAAGGTGAGAGATGGAGCATTTTAAGCCGTCCGATCTCTTGATCGGACGATTAAGAATGCCCAATCATGCGTGAGCGTTGAGCTTAGAGGAAGGAGAGGAAGCGGGAGCATGTGCACGTTCTTCAGCGACGTGGGGTCTTTAGTGACGTTTATATCCGTCACTAAAGACCCCCTCATTTAATGTTTTAAGATAAAATGACTTTTGTGCCTCCTCCAATCTTCACCTATAAAAGGCCCTACAACCCCCATACTTTCTCCATCCCTTCCTTCACCTCCCTCCCTCTCCAAAGCTCTAAAGAAGCTTATCCCAAAGCCGAGATGCTCCTCTAGAGTTAAAATCACAATTTTATCCACTTCTCACTTTGTTCATAGAGCTCCCATGGTCGTCTTCTCACCCCCATTCCGAAAGTGGATCCCACGACGATGACCTGCCTTACCCTCGATTTTTCCCGCTTCATTCTCCATCTTCTGTCTCCGCTCTACATCTTCCAGGCATCGCCCGTTTTGGCTCATCCTCTAAGCAACCAACGAGGAGGATAATTTCTCACCTCCCTTCCCTTTATTGCTTTCTAAAGTAGATTTACCTCTTTCTAGTGTAATATTTCCAGCTTTCTAGTTGTAAAAACATCTTTGTTATAAAGGTGTTATGTTCTCTCTCTCTCTTTCTAGTATAGTATCGATTCATTGTGATTATCCCATCTTAAAACCAAAATTACACAAAAAAATATAATTACGGATTGCGAATCAACGTAGCCTCCCTATGTTCGACCAGGAATTCCTTTTGAGTTTCGGTAAATTTATTTATTAACGAATTTTCTTGCAAATTGTGCTACAACGACAGGTTTCCAAACTCAATCTTTTTGCGACGATTTTTCGCTACAACACTGTCCAAGGAATTAGGAAAAGAAACAATGCTTCTCTTTGACAAACTAAAAATGTCTATTGGTTTCATAAAAGATCCATTACCAAGTCTATGTGCAAGTGAAGTAAATGTACTAGATTCTAAACTAACAATTTAAGAAGAAAATCTTCAATGAAACCTCCTTGAAAAAAGCTTTTGCTAGGGACTAACCCATTCAACTCAAGAAAACAAAAGAGATTTTTGTTTCTCAAAAACTAATGCACTAACCTAAATGCATGTAAATATTTATAAATGCTATAAACAACCTCAAGTTATACCCTCCCATGCCTAAGATTGACAATGTCCTCATTGGATAATTAAAGCAATAGAAGAATATCACGTGAGGAGGAGAATAGGAGGAGCTAAGCCTCCTCAAGCTGACGTATGTCCAAAACCTAGCCATTTGAAAGTGTAACATATGGTTTAAATCGTTGGCCATCTACCTTAAAGCTCTCACCAAAATTAGGATTCTGAATTTCAACTGCTCCATGAGAGGCATTAATAACAACATATGGCCCATCCCAGCAAGACTTGAGCTTTACAAAAAAGAATTTAAGTCTAGAATTGAAAAGCCAGAGCCACTGGTTGGGCATGAAGGTCTTTCTAATGATGTGCTTGTCATGGAAGACCTTTATACGTTGTTTGTAAGCTTGGGAGGTTTTGTACGCTTCATTGCAAAGTTCCTCAAGCTCAGTTAACTGGAACATACGAGCCTTACCTGCCTTATTCAGATTTAGATTGACATTCTTGATGGCCCAATAGGCCTTGTGTTGGATTTCTATAGGTAGATGGCATGCTTTCCCATAAACTAGCCTAAAAGGTGACATGCCCAAGGGAGTCTTATAAGTTGTCCGATAGGCCTAAAGAGTATCATTTAGTTTTTTTGACCAATCTTTTTTGTAGGGCCTAACGTTCTTCTCCAAAATCCACTTAATCTCCCTATTAGATACTTCAACTTGACCACTTATTTGGGGATGATAAGGTGTGGCTATCATGTGATTAACTCCTAAATTTTGGAGTAGTCTTGTGAAGGGCACATTCTTAAAGTGAGGTCCTCCATCACTTATGATAGTATTTGGGCATTCATACCAAGAAATGATGTTAGCCCTAACAAAATCCAAGACCACGGAATGGTCATTGGTTCGTGTGAGTATGGCTTCTATCCATTTCGATACATAGTCCACGGCCACAAGGATGTACTCATCTGAAGGACACAACAAAGGGACCTATGAATTCAATGCCCTAGATATCAAAGATCTCAACGGGGAGAATAGGTTGTTAGGGCTTCTCATCCCCTTTTTCAATGGTTCCTATCTGCTGGCAATGTAGACATGCGCCTACATATGTATGTGCATCTTTGAATAATGTGGACCACCAAAAGCCAAACTAAAGAACCTTATGGGCAGTCTTTTTCCCATTAAAATGTCCTCCACAATGGAGGTCATGGCAGAAACTCAGAACACTCCTCTGTTCTTCCTCAAGGATGCAATGGCAGAATAACTGGTCATGGCCTATTCTAAACAGCTCGGGTTCCTCCTAGTGATAAAATTTAGCTTCAGTAAGAAACCTGTCTCGCTTTTGCTTGTCCCAAGTATTGAGGGTAATGCCTGTGACCAGATAGTTCACTATATCAACAAACTAAGGAGTTTTGGCCTCCACGGCCATCAGAGACTCATTAGGAAAAGTCTCCCGAATACCTTCAACAAGGGTTGATGCCTCAATGGGGATCTTAGACAGATGGTCTGCTACCACATTCTCGACTCCTTTTTTATCTTTCATTTTCAAGTTAAACTCCTAGAGTAGTAGAATCTAACGAATCAAATGAGGTTTGGTGTCCTTCTTAGCAAGGAGGTGCTTTAAACCAAAATGGTCAATGAACACCACGACCTTGGACCCTAATAAATAAGATCGAAACTTTTCCAAAGCAAACACTACTGCAAGAAGTTTCTTTTCAGTGACAATGTAGTTTTGTTGTGGATCTGTGAAGGTCTTGCTAACATAATGCAGAACATGAGGTTTACCATCAACCCATTGACCTAAGACCGCTCCTACGGTGAAATCAGATGCATTGCACATAAGCTTAAAAGGGAGGGCCCAATCTAGTTCTTAAAGAATCGATGCAATAATAAGGGCTTTCTTCAAGACTTGGAAAGCCTCAGCACATCTGTCATCAAAATTGAAGGAAACACCCTTCGCTAACAAGTAGCAAAGTGGCTAAGAGATTTTACTGAAATCTCTAATGAAGCACCTATAAAATACAACATGACCAAGAAAAGATCGAACTTAATGAATAATGGTGGGCGATGAAAGTTTAGAGATGGACTCGATTTTGGCTTTATCCACCTCTAGTCCTCTCTTGGAAACTACATCCCCAAAACAATGCCCTGCTAGACCATAAAATGGCTCTTCTCTTAGCTAAGCACCAGCTTTGCCTCTTCAAAGCGAGTTAAGACTTTATCAAGGTGCAAGAGACATAGGTAAAACAACGAGCCATAAATATAAAAATCATCCATGAAGATCTCTACAAACTCGTCGATCATGTCAAAAAAGATAGCCATCATACACCATTGGAAAGTGGTAAGAGCATTACAAAACTCGAATGGCATTCAGCGAAATGCAAATGTGCCATACGGACTCGTGAAGGTGGTACGCTCCTAATCATCAGGGAAGACAGCTATCTAATTATACCCAGAGTACCTATCAAGGGAACATAAGTACTTGTTCCCCGCTAGTTTTTTCAAAATCTGATCAATAAAAGGTAAGGGAAAATGGTCTTTCTGGGTAGTTGTATATAATCGACAGTAATCAATGCAGACCCTCCGGCCAGTTGAGGGTTTAGTGGTCACTGACTCTCCTTGGTCATTTTCTTCTACAGTGATTCTTACCTTCTTGGGCACCGCATGTAGCGGACTGACCCATTTACTGCCTAAAATGGGATAGATAATGCCTGCATCCAGCCATTTTAGAAGCTCCTTCTTAACAACCTCCCACATATTGGGGTTCAGCCTTGTCTGCATGTCTCGGAAGGGTTTCACAGACTCGTCTGTGTATATATGATGCATGTAGAGGGAGCAGTCAACACCCTTAATATCAGCTATCGACTAAGAAATAGCTTTTGTGTGCCTCTATAAACACTCAAGTCATGCTCCCTCCTGCGATTCAGATAATGAAGATGAGATAATGATGGGGAGTGTGTCATTGGGGCCAAGGAAAGCATATTTCAGTGTGCTCGGGAGGGGTTTGAGCTCCAACTTAGGAACCATTTCGCTTGAGGGTATAAGTTGAGATGTCCCCAACTCAGGTAGCAGGTCTGCCTTCAAAGTCCAGGTAGGGGATAGAGACTCTATGTGTGCTCCCAGCAGCTTTTCCAATTTAGGCATATCCCCTTCATTTTCTTAAATATTTGGAGGATGGTCCTTAATATGACCATTTGAAGGGGATCACTACATAAGAGTGCTAGAGTAGTCATTTCAACGATTTCATCAACCACCTTAATCTGGGAACAATCTTCCAATTTGGGTTGCTTGTAGGTATCAAAGACATTTAACCGGATTTTCTTGTTCCCAAAGCCCATTTTAAGTGCCCCCGATCTACAATTGATAGATGCATTGGATGTGGCCAAGAGGGGGCATCCCAGAATAATGGACAGCTTAGTAGGCTTATTAGATGGGTCAATATCTAGCACGAGAAAGTCAATAGGGAAGAAGTCCTCCACTCTCATAAGGACATCTTCTAGCAATCCCCGTGGTGTCTTAAGTAATCTGTCTGCAACTTGGAGGATAATAGGCCTAGGCTTTAAATCACCTCCTCCCAAAAGGTTGTAGACAGAGCTCAGAAAAATGTTCACCCCTGCACCCAGATCGAGCAGAGCCACGTCAATGTGTTGGTTACCTATAACCACTGAAATATACAAGGCTCTTGGATCTTTCATCTTGGGGGGTGTTCCATGTTGGAGCACCGAGCTAACATGGTCAGGCAAGATGACCTTAGCTCGGACCTATCTCCTAAATAGACGCTTTTGGGTACACAGGTCCTTTAGAAACTTAGCATAGGATGAGATCTGCTTTATAGCATCTAATAAAGGCAAGTTGATGGAGACTTTCCTGAAAGTGTCCATAATCTCATCTGTCATATCCTTGACTCCAGATGAGCCAATAGAAGATTCCCCAGGAGTGGATAGACGCTCTAGATAGGGCACCCTCAACTGGTGGAGGGGTCATCGTGTCGGGAAAGGGGTGGTAGAATGGCGACATCCTCTGGGTGGGTGTTTTCAAGCGAGGGAGAGCAGTGTGGCTCTTCTTCGGTGAAGGTCGAAGTCGGGGTCAGCGTAGATGGGGAATTCTAAGGGGTAACCATAGGAGGACTATCAAGTTTGACAATTTCTTTACCACTCCTCAACACAGTCACAGCTTAAGCACGCTCCCTGAGTATAATCCTTTTACCCTTTGGGTTCTCCTCTAAAGCACTAGGCAACTTTCCCAGATCCTACTGCCTAACGGCCTCAGTAAAATGACCAATTTTGGATTGCATTTCAGTAATCATCTTATTTTGAGATTGGATGACCATATTGTGATGCTCTTGCATCGCTTTCATCATGGCTTTTAGTTCATCCATCTCAGAGGGCTTGTTCTACGGAGGGTTTGTATAGGATGGCTGGTATACGGGTTGGAGAGGTCAGGGTTTTGTATTCCCTGAGTTGGAAGCATCACCTTGCTACCATGAGAAGTTTGGATGGTTCCTCCACCCTAGATTATAGGTATTGGAATACGGGTTATTACGAGGGGGTGGTCAGAAACCTTGGGCAGCATTCAAGTCGACCTGAATCAACTCAAGGAACTGATTTGCCAAGTGGCACTCCGCAATGGCATGTGTGGTGCTTTGGAAAATGGAGTGTTCACTTGAAGAATGGACAATAGAGGTTGCTTGCGGGTGCATGCCAGAGTTTTCTAAAAGCCTATCAAAATTTTTATTTAACAATTGAATTTGATAAGCCAAATCCTGAGTAGCCCCGACTTCATGGGCCTCTATTTTCCTCTGCAAGATTGATAGTTTCCTTTCTTGATAGGCAAAGGACATATGTGATGGGTTTACTTTAGTGAACTAATTATAGGCCTAAGTATATTTCGATTATATTTTCTTGGTACTTAATTCTCAATATCTTAGGTGATAAATGATAGAACCTGCGTGAATGACTAATTTATATGTATATGCTCAATTCACCTTTGATTACATCATCTTTATATTATTTATTTTATACATGCAAAGAAGACTAAATCAGGTGGACATATGAACCAATTAAAGCATGAGAGGATTACATTCGCAATTTACCCATACAGGGCCCCACGCATCATCAATTCTTGTTCCAGCTGCCCTTCCAACAGCGGCCATGCCAACTTTAGTAAGGGATTTAAAATCCCTTAATTTACGCCGGTGAAGAATAATTGAATGGAGGAGAATAAAATGCACGGGGGATCATCATCCAGGGGGGATCTTCTCATCCTTCCCCTTGCGGGGATCTTCTTCCTCCTATCGCCTACACTATGAACCAACCCTGCACCATGGTAGAGGCGAGCACTGTGGTCTGAAGTGCAACCCCACCTCACCGCACCTTCATCGACTCCACAATGTGCATGGTGACAGTGTGCACTACGCCCATCACGAAAACCCATCACCAACCACACCCCTTCCCTCTTCTTCAACCTCCTGTCTCCTTCCCTATTTCACCACAATCACCAACCCATCATCGCGAGCCGCTACAGCACCACCACCTTCTCACCCTCCTTGCACAATCCACGCACATCCCTCTCTCGACCCTCACTGTTAACACACGCACGCACACACAAACCAATCCTTCTCCATCTCCATCTTCTCCTTCATCTCATTCTCCTTCATTTCCTCTTCTTCCCCTTCCTCTATTTCACCAAGAAACCCGACTTCAAAGCCGCCACTACCTCAGCAGCTTTCTCCAACACAACCCAAGCCACCATCGTCCTTTCCCCCCTAACCGTAGCCACTCATACGGCCTTCATCACCACCGCCAACTCCTCGCCACATGCTACCTTCCCACTCTCCTCCCCCTTCTTTATCTTCATCTCCTTCCTCTTCTTCTTCACTTTCCCGTCCATTGTTCACCTTCTCCCTATCAATGAACCCATAACCTCCACCACCACTCTACCCTCTCCAGCCACCGATCTCTTCGGTAACGCCACCAACAAACTCACCGGGAGCTCGCCGACATCACCCTACCAGCCACGCCACCAATCGACCGATCAACCGTCCTCCCAACCACCCATCGACACCGACACCGACGTGGACCTCATCGACCAGCCACAACCGACTGCAAACAAGCTCACCGTCACCACCAATGCAACAGCCAAGATCTGGCCGACCTCTACTGCATGCAGTACAGCCTCTGGTGCTCTTTCCCACCGCAAGGAGGAGAGAAGGAGAATCCCTTATTTTCCATTCAATTACTTTTTACATTGAATGCCATTGTGAAGTTAATCATTGGAATAGTTAAATGAGTAAATTTGCATGAGTAGCCCTCCTATTTGCTTAATTTCTCTCGTGCACTCTATTCCATTCTCTTTGCTAAGTTCTCTCTCTCTCCCTTTATTATTCTTTCCATTTATTGAATAAGAGTATTAATGAAGGTTAAATTTTCAGTATTTGCTCTCTTCCTTTATTAGGTGTCAATTTCATGCATACCCTTCAACTTTCTCTTCCTCTCTTGTTTTATAAAATGAATGGATTAATTGAATAAGAGATTAACATTTGATTAATAGAAAAAGAATAACCTTGCTAATTACCCTTCTTGAAACAAGATTTCATGTGAAAATATTTGTCAGTTTATAAGGCTCAGCTCCTCCCTGTGGATACGACCTAATCCTTGTGGTTAGATTTTTATATTTTTGATAGTCAATTTTCCACCACAAAAGTATTACTACGACACGACATTTTATGTTTAAGTTTCCATCGAAAGCGAGAATCATTTTATCAATATGTATGGAATCATCACTTAATGTTTCAAATAAAGTCCAGGCTTCATCCTCAGTTTTGGTCGTGAAGGTTCCAACACAGGCTACATCAATGGTTTGCCTATGCTGTTCAAATAAGTTGTTATAGAACCTTTCGACCAGTTACCATTTTGGCACTTGATGGTAGGGGCATAACTTGAGTAAGTCATTAAATCGTTCCCACGTCTCGTGAAATTGCTTCCCTTCCTATTGAGTAAAACCCATGGCCTCTCTATTGTAATGATTGGTTTTACTCATAGGAAAGTACTTCAAAAATTTTCCCTTAAGGGTGGACCAATCATTTACCCTTGCATCGAGGGTATGATGCCAGTGCTTGACCTTATCTTTTAGGGAGAAAGGAAATAAGGTTCTCATTAGGGCTTCATCAGTAAAGCAATGGAGGTTTACCATGGAACAGACCTTGGTGAATTCCTCAAGATGCTTGTAGGGATCCTTCCTAGCAATACCATAGAAAGAGGGTAGCAAAGATATGGTACTACTCTTGATCTCATATGGATTCTCCACTCCAAGCCTTTGGATAGGTAGGGCTTGGTGAGTCGTGGGCAAGAAATAGTCTCTCAGGCCCTATTTGGTAAGGGGAATAAGTTTGTGGAATAAGTAGAGGAAAAAGGAAAAAGTGGAACAAATAGTGGAATAAGTGAGTTAACCCGTTTGGATGTTTTGGCGAGTTAAAGTTATTCCATAGAGAAGGTGGAATAACTTTAGCCCTTGTTAAGTCTACTTAACCTGCCATAAGTTTTAGGCATGTTAAGTGGAGTGTTAAACACTTAACATGCCAAACAAACAATGCCTCAAGGTTCTTTGATTTTCACCAACCCTAATTTGTCCTTCCGATCTCTCTTTTGCCATCTCCCTTCTTTCTTGGTTAGCTTTCCTAAAAGGTCACTCAACTTTAGGGTCAAAAACAAGACTTCTCCTCAGTGAATGCCTACCAAGCATACACCAAGCAAACACAAGGCAAAAGGTCTTTTGTCCTTTTAAGGCACTTTAAGTCTTCTTCCAACTTCCCAGATTGGCCAAATAGAGTCAGGGCAGTGTTTCTCCATTCCCACGTAAGTGGTATAAAAGAAATGAGGCACTTGAGATTCCTGGTCAATGTCTGTTAAGGAGGTTGAGGTTACTCTAGTTCTTTTGGGTGACCAAACAAGTTGTCAATCCAATTACGCACCCTAAATTGACCTTCGAGTGCCCTAAAGATGTACACATTATTGCAATGATATTCTCAAATGCTCAAGTGAAAAGGTACTCCAAGGATGGAACTACGGGATCAAATAGGGTGATCCCTTCCTTTGAGGTAATGTGTTAGCGGCGCCTCTTAACTACCCTTTAGTTCCTTTAAGGGGTGTCCTGCTCCTTAAAGTATCAAGTCACTAGGGCAAAAGTCAATACCACTGTCACAAAGTGAAATAAGATGGTTTGCACAGATAAAGAGATCGATGCCTATATCCTTAAAGGTCCGAGACCTAGTGTAGTGCCTACAGTGCGTGCTCGATGCAAGAAATGTGAATCACACAGCGAAAATGATTTTTCATTTGAAAATCACAATCAAGTTGTTCAAACACTTCCTATATATTTTACACCTCTTTTCAAAAATAATGTGACCACTTGATTAATCTTTTCAAATCAACTTAAGTGGTTTTCTTAAATTACGTCCAAATGCAATGCGTGTATAAATAGCTGATGCAAAAGATAAAAAGCACGCACCTTGCTCCAGCACTCTACGATGCAGAAATGCACGGAATGCAGTAAGAGAAATCTAAATGCTGCTCAAGCACTCCTAGATGATCAGCCTATGGATATGCAACTTCCAGCAGACAGCTTAGATTTTTTTTCTTTTTTTATAAGCATAATCAAAAGAAACTTACTACCAACATAATAAACCTAGTATCTAAAGAACTAGGGACACTCCCCCAAAAACTAGCCCTAGGTTACAAGGGCGAGAAAACAAATAATTAGAATCGAAAAGTCTAAAATCAAGTCTAAATCTAACTAAGATCTAATGCAGAGAAAATAATGAAACCAGGGAAGTAGTCCTCCTGATTGTTCCCCTATATGCCTGCACGTGCGTGGGATCAAGGCCTACAAGCACCTGTTGCTGTCCTCCAGGTGGCATCAAGGTCCACCAAAAATATCGCCTCCATTGTGAGTGCCTATCGCATTTGCTCGTACGTTTTTTGGACACAAACATAATCAACGTCAGTAATTTAGAAATTTTCAAAAGTAGCGTAAAAATAATCTAAATTCCTCGAAAAACTTAATAGGTGTGTTTCCTCCCTAACAATGACGCCATTTGAAGTGACAATATTCACTTTTGATGAATTTTTTAACATAAAATGTCATGTCATTGTAATGCTTTTGGGGTAGAAAATCAACTATCAAAGTATTAATTACTTCTAACCACAATGATTAGGTCATTTCCATGAGGAACAAGCCAAATTAATTCCCAAATTTATCAAATCATGATGGTCAGATATTTGCATACAATTATAGTATAACATGTAACATATATGCAGCTAATAGATTGGGGAGATAAACATGCAATCAGATAATCCAAAGAAATAGCGAGAATTAATGGGGCCTAACTGTAATTCACACAATAAATCAAACATTAAATTGAAAAATAAAAGTTCACAATGGCAGCCATCGTAAATACTAATTCGACCTGAAACATAGCATTTCTTGCGGAGGCTCATGTGTGTGGGAGGGGCCACTAGTGGCCAAACAGCACACAGTGGAGGTTGACCGGGTCTTGGCCATCACGATGGCATTGGTAGCATCACCGATGGTGGTCGGACTTGGCCAGTCGGAGGAGGAGGAAACCTATGGCAAGGAGTTTGAGCAGCAACCGTGAACCTCCATGCATAGTGCTTGAAGTCAACGAGGGTGCTCGGGTCAAGGTTTGGAGGCCAAAGGGGGGTCCGATGGAGGAGCTGCTCGCTGCGGGCTTTGGGTTCCTTTGTGCATTGGGTTGGGTGGAATAGGGGACGATGGTGAGGAAGAAGAAAAAGAAGAGGAAGAGGCTTAGGCGATGGCGTGGTGTTGGTGCTGCAGTGAAATAGCGACACAGGCAAGAGGTTGAAGAAAAGGAAAGGGCTAAGGCATGGTTGGTTGTGGGTTTTGGTGGGGCGAGTTACTACAGCGATGATGATGGTCTAGTGGGATGGATTGCTGCGGCGAGGGGGATTTTTGGTGAAGATGAAGAGGGTGAAGATGGTGGTAGTCGATGATGACGGTGGTAGTGCTCTTTGTTACCGAGCACTACCTTGTTGACGGTGGAGATGTTGGCGAACCATAGGTCACAGTGCAAGCGACAAGAACAGAGAATGCCTGAGCCACAGTGAAGATGCGAGAGCAGAGCATGGTCGTGACGATTCTTTTTTTATAAATGTTCCTGTGGTTTATTTATTCTGCTCGAAATCTCCTCCAACAACTAGACGAAGAAATCAAGCAGTTGAGAGGGATGTAGTGAAGCTCGGTCGACTTGAATTGGTGGTGGAATTAGGTGGCAGTGCAATGCATGCGCTTAGCATATTTATTCAAATAATCCTCGTATCTCGCCTGCATACACCAATTAAGTTATCAGAAAAATATGTTATTAAATGTAACTTTGACACAAAAAATGTATGTAGGCTAAGATGAATTATCATTTAAATCATGGATAATTAGAAACTAGGAAAATGCAATTAATGAGCAATTGGCCAATTAGCAATCCACTAAAGTGAACTGATAAGGTAGGAGCATCGAAAATCTAAATTAGTTGGGGGCTTTTGCTTGTGGAGGTGTTGCGGAGCTTCCGAGATGGTCAACAGTCCACGGAGGTGCTTGGCATGTCGTGGAGGGGGTCATTGGCGATGTGGCCGACCATGGGGAAGACAATGGCAGTGCGGGAGATTACGGGATCGATTCCTATGCTTAAGGCACCTAAACTACTATACGGGAGGATGGGAGGACAAAGTGATACCTATGAAAGCATGAGAGAGGCCCGAGCACACCCAACTTTGGCCAACCAGACATAGGGAAGACGAACACTCCAGGGAGGGAGTTTGGAGTGAAGAAGAGGTCAGAGAGCCAACTTCTGTGATGGGAAGCTCGACGACGAGATGGGCAAGGGAGCTGCAGCCTCGATTGGCGGCAAGGGGCCGCGACAAGGCAAGTCGAAGAAGCTCCAAGAACCTTCAATGGTGGCGCATGGAAGAAAAGGAAGAGTGCATTCGTGCTCCCAAATCCGGACGACGTGAATCACTAGATGATGGCAGAGATTTATATCTCCTTGAAGTGAGCAAATCATGCTGAAGACGCTACGAAATGATGGCCAAAGTTTGCATCCGGTGATCTTGTGATGGAGGTGATGGCGGTGAGGAAATTGCACATTAAAGATGCCACCGCATGCGAAATTGCAAGCTAAGCAAATCGCCTCGATTTGGCAATGTTTCCTAATTAGACCTACGAGGATTACATGGTCAAAGACGAGATCAACGGTAGGAACTTAGGCCATGTGTGACGAAGGTCTGGTCAGGAGGAAGATGCTCGAAGGGGTACAATTGCAAGAAAAATTGAAACTTAGGGGGGTCTTTGCAAAGAAATCAAAAATTAAAGGAACAAACTGCAAACTTGGTCAAGATAGAGTCTGATTGGACCTAAATTTTGTAAACAACCTAATTGGAACCCAAGGAATCTCATTGTGATATCAATTTTGGGTTTTGATTAAGTTTGATTGGTCAATTTATGCTTTAACCCAAAATAGATTAAAATTCACCTTGGTCACTGTTTTAAGTCAAAATATGTTTATTTTGTCAAATTGATTGTTCTAAACCTTATAAAATATGTTTCAATGATTTAAGAAGATTTAGATTACATTTATTTTCATCAAAATCCTTTGAATTTAAGTGAGACTAAAATTAGGATTTTATTAATTATAAATCAGCTTTTATTTCAAAGAAACCCTAAATCAATTAGTGTAAGCCCACTTGTTAGGAATTTGAGCTTAGTTGAACTTTAATTAAGTGTAAGTCTACTGATGAGCCCATATTTGTGGGCTAATTAATTACTTAAATGCCAAGACACTAGATTAATATTAACATATACATAGCATGCCTTAAGATATAAATGATTTAGTTTATATATATTTGCTTGTGTGCATTACATTCATATATAAATTATCTAGCATGCATTAGAATTTAAGTAGGTTAGTTATTATTTAGTTTGCATGCATACATTACATGTATTGTTTAAAATTTAGATATTCTATAAGGTTTTATACATAAATAAACCAACCTTTTAATTTTTTTTTCTTTTTTTCTCTACAGGGAATTCGGGGCCCTCTTCGCAATAGCTGTGCAGCATTGAAGACCTGCATTCAAGGAGGAGCGGGATAAGTGGATCTGGTCGGTTGCTTCCTCCGACACTCCATCCTTTTCATCATCTTCCCCTGCAGCTATAAGAAGGAGGGAGCCACAACCGGGCTCCAGGAGACTCCGCCCCGACTCCACCACCGTGAAGAGCTTCAAACTCATCTCCATTCCACCACCATGCATCTCCAAGGTCGAGCTCCGCCACACCGTGGGCTGATGGGGTGATAGACCACCGCGCCAAGATGGTGGACTCGACCACCACCGTGTGTAGCTCTTGGAGGGACTCCTCCACTGTGGGCATGTGGCATGACAGACCACATTGCCATCTACCCCACCGCACCACCGTGAGTGCATCTACTGGTGCACAACCACAACGTCGCCCACTGCCTTCCTAGACTTCCTTCTCCCCTGTTGTCACCCTCTACATGAACCACCACCACCACCACCATCACCAACTCAATGTCATTGTTCACCTTCTTCCCCATCTTCTTTCTCTGTTACGTACCAAAGAACCCATAACCTTCACCACCATTCCCACTCACAACTACCATCTCCGGCAGCCATCACCGCATCCCTCGCACAACCAATGACTGCACTCGCCACTAGCCACGCCCCTCCGTCCAAATCTAAGTGCCCTCTGCTATCTCCACACCTGCACGACCACCCGCGCGGTCACCAGCTCCCTTGCGCCGCTCCACCATCGACTCCTCGCTGACCAGCGGCGCCGCCCTCGCGTACCCTCGCCTCCTCGCCAACGCCCTCACCTCGTACGCACACAGCATGTGCTCGCACGGCTTTCAGCATGCTCAGTGCCACTACAGCAGCCAACGCCACCCACCGTCGACATTTCCTCCGTCTGGCTGGCTCCGACCACCATGGAACATGCCACCATCACCATCATGTAGCCCGCAGCCGACTTGTTAATTGAGACGTTGGCTTCGAGAGATAACCGGGTTTTATTGTTATAGCGTTGTAGTATAGCCAGTTATTGCCAACATTTCAAATATAATTTTTTTTTTACTCGAAAAATAAAAGAGTTCCCGAGGTCGAACTCAGGGAGCAAGTTGTATTCTAGAGATATACATGTTTCTTTTACAAAAATAAAGAAAGAGAGAGGGAAAGAATTTGTTGTCTTCTTTTCTCTTTGTTTTCTCCTCGTCTCAGATCTTCTTCTTCTTTGTCTGCAGAGGTGATGTCTTTCTTCTGCAATGGTGATGCTCTTCTTCTTCTTCCAGCTGTTCCTGCTCCTCCCTTTTCTTCTGTCTTTCTTCAGATCTTCTTCGTTCTTCTTTGTTTTTCTTCTTTCAGTTCTTCCCTTGTTCTTTTGTGTTCTCCTCTGCCTCGCCTTCTTCTGTTGTTCTTCAGATCTCCCTCCTTCTTTCTTCTTTTCCCTTCAGGACGTCGTCTGATTTCCAAATCAGACGACTTAAACTGCCTGTTGCTACAGTGTCTCCCTCAGCTTCCTTCTTCTTCTGCGGTTCTTCTTCTTCACCTGTGCCTGCACACTTCAGAGCTTACGTCAGAGAACAAAACCTACTCTACCCTCTCCCCCCCCGCGTCTCTCTCTCTCTGAAACCACTCTTGGGAAAGCTCTCCCAGAGCTGCCGGGTAATCGGGTTCGGGTCACGCCCGGGTCCAGGCCCACCGGCGTGCGTGGTGGGCGAGGAGTGCAGGTCAGTCTAAGTCGGGTCGGGTCAGGTCCGCGGGGCGTGAGCGCGGACGAGATCGGGTAACCGGGCGGGTGAAAGGGGACCTCACCCCGTGTGCTGAGGCAGTAAGGCTAGTGCACAAAATCAATTTAAACAGTGGAAAGGTTGTGAGGCTTACCGATGTGGGACTAAACGCAGACCTTTCCTCGCGTGCGCCTGCTGGGAGACCGCGGCCTGGCTTCTGCAGCTGCGGCTTCGATTTGCGTAGGTTGCTGGCTGGCTGCCTTCGCAAGACTCCCCGTACTCCGCAGCAGCTGGAGACCTGGAGTCCTCAAGCCTGGAGCGCGGGAGAAGCTGCTTCAATGTGCGTTAATGGCGGTCGAACCTCAAAACCTGTCGGACACGAATATGGCCTCTCGGCCTGATCAAACCACTGGGGAACCTTCGCCGTGGCACGGCGAAGGTGAGGAGCTGCGCGGCAGGCCGCAAGGTGGTGTCTGGCGGCAGCCCTAGGTTGGACTGCAACCGGAGGAATGGGTTTGTTCGGGGGAGCGTTACGGAGGTGTGGAGTGGCAGTGGAGGGGTGGGGGGTGCTCAGTGTGATGAGGCGGAGGTTCGGTGAGGGTCGGCGAGGTGTGTGAGGCTGTGGAGCGATGGGAACATCTCGCCGGAGGGTGGCTGGAGTCGAAGGGGGTGACGATGGTCAGGGTCGGTCGAGGGCGTAATTGAACAAATTGGAACCGGGGAAAGAAAGAGGAGAAGAAGGGAAATAGTTCTAACTTACTTGCAGGGACGAAGGGGGAGCAGTAGGGCGACAGTCGTATCGACTGTCGCCGGAGAAGAAGATGCTCAGGGAAGGAGGCGGCGGCGAGTAGAGAGCCGGAGAGGCGCCAGCTGGGTGCGGCGTGGCGCGGGAAGAGCAGGGGAGGAAGTCTCTGCTGCTGGTATTGCGGCAGAGCGAAGAGGAGGAGGGGGAGGAACCGCCGGAGCTGGTGAGCGTCTGCCGGAGAGAGAAGAGAGGAAAGTTGGGGATTTTCTCCGTCAAATCCGAGCTGGGAAGAACGGTGGAGCGACGGGGGTATTTATAGGGACCGAATCAGGGAGGAAGGCGGAGGGAGACGTCGTGTCTCCCTCGCCGGAGGACGCCGGAGATGGAAACCCATACCGTCCGTGCGTTCGCACGGCCGGTATGGGGGGTTACAGCGACCAGGGGGGTGTCCCTGCGACGGCTGACGACGCAGGGCACCCCCGGTTTACTTGCCAGGCTCTCCCCCTCACCCTGCACGGCGCCATGCTCCGCGCAAGGTCGCCGGAGCATGGTGCTGGCAGGTTTTGCAGGGGGGACCTGAACGCAAAGAACAAAGGAGAGTTAGGGGCCAAAATGCGAGGGTTCAAAAGTTGAGGGCCAAAAAGTAAATATATGAGGACCAAAGTGTAAAGTTGGTCAAGGAGGTTTCTTCTTAGGCTCAAGTTTTTATACATGACTAATTAGGACCTAAGGAATCTGATGGTGAATTTCATTTCTATATTAAACCTTGTTTGACCGATCAATTTATGCGAAAACCCAAATTAAGTTATTAATTGGGCATGGTTCTCAATGTAGGTCAAAATGGGTTCTGAAGGCCAAGTTGAAGGTTCTAAACCCTAGAGATTATTTTTCTATGAATTTTAGAGGGTTTATTCTATTTTTAATTTGCCTTGAACCTCGTGAATTGAAGTGGGTTGTTTTAGGGTTACAGATTATCATTTAGTTCCTTGGAATTGCTGTAGCCCTTTCTAGATCATCTCATCCCACTTTTATTCTTATTAAGTTGCTTTGACCTATGTTTGGACCCTGAATTACCCTGTATGCAAATTATACTGGTAAAATTGCATTTTTACCCCTTATGACTTGTTGTCTCCTTAAACTCAGAATTCTCTGAGTTAAGCCTTTCCTTGAGTTATGTAGGAGCTTTTATCCTTTGTATTAGGTCAAAATGAGCTAGTTATGGCTCATGATGAGGTTCTCATCACTTGTCATCCACCACGAGCCTCGTCTACAGTTGTGGCCTCCTCCGTACACGAGCACAAGGGGAAGAAATCCCCCGTTTCCCTCTCAATTAGATTTTACATTCAATGCCTTTGCCACAATTTTATGTTTTATTTTATTAATTAAATATTATGGTTAGTTTATGTAAAGGACCTCCCTCTTTCTCCTAAATGAGATTCCAGCTTTATCTCACATCATTTCCTAAATCTAAAGGGGGTTTTTGCATTGATTACTTGAGGAATTAATTTGTGAACATTAGTTTTCAAACCTTGCAAGTTTTAATGGGCACATTCCACCCTGTGGACATGACTCGCTCTTCTCTAGTGGTTATTTTTAATTATTTTGATTAGCAATTTTCCACCACTTACATACTACTTCAACGCGTCATTTCATGTGCGAAAATTCTTCCAAAGTGAAAATTATCTTGTCATCTACCCCTTAGTTACTCTTCAATTGTATTTGTCTATTAAAATAGCAGAATTAGCCCATTTCAAAATAATTCCTCTTGATTCAGCCAAGATTGAATTATACCCTTTTAATAATTAATTAAGTGAATTTAGCCTTGGAAATTAGTCAATTTGAGCTAAATAAAGAGGATGATTATGTTATCATCATATCCCCATGCCAAATACAATTGTAGTTACTCGAATGCGCGAACACACTCACTATTCATCTCAAAGGGAGTGTCCTTTAAGAAAAGATTAGTTAAGTGGCGTGAAATTTTAGAGAAATCAGAAATAAAATGTCGATAAAAATTGATGTGCCCCAAAAAAGATTGAATATCTTTGACCAAGGAAGGCAAAGGAAGTTGGGAAATCAGATTCACCTTTTCTCGATCAACCTGGATACCCTACTCATATACAACGTGTCCAACAACGATGCCCTCAAGAACCATGAAGTGACTCCTTTCCTAAGAAAAAACCAAGTTCACCTCAATGCATCGTCAAAAGATTTGAACCAAGTGCTATAGGAAATCATCAAATGTCTGACCAAAAACCAAGAAGTCATCCATGAAGACTTCAAGGAATTTACCCACCATATCAGAGAAAATAGCTAGCATACACCATTGGAAGGTGGCAGGTGCATTGCATAGCCCAAATGGCATCCTACGGAATGCATATGTTCCATAAGGGTAGGTAAAGGTGGTCTTCTAATTTTAAGGAGGAATTCCCATTTAGTTATATCCAGAATAACCATCTAAAAAGTAGAAAAATCGATTTCTCGCTAGCTTCTCAAGGATCTGATCAATAAACGGGAGAGGGAAATGGTCTTTCTTCGTGGAGGCATTCAATTTTCGATAGTCTGTACAAACTCTCCACAAATTTGCAATCCGAGTAAGAATGGTTTCTCTGGATTCAGTGGTGATAACGGTGAGTCCCTCCTTTTTAGGCACAACCTGAATGGGACTCACTTAACGGCTATTAGAGATGGGATAGATAATACCTACATTGAGCCACTTGATTATCTCCTTTTTCACAACCTCCTGGAGATTCGAGTTAAGTCTTCTTTTCATCTCCCGCGAAAGTCGTGAGCCCTCTTCGATGTAGATTTGATGGGTACAATACAAGAGACTTATTCCAGTCAACATCTAGTGTCCAACCAATGGCTCTACGATGTTGCTGGAGGACAGAAATCAATTTTGCCTCCTGATCAAGAGTAAGTTGAGAATTTATAATCACAAAAAACATCTAGTTTGAACCCAAAAATACATACTTCAGATGGTCAAGGAGTGGTTTCAACTCCAAGATTGGGTTATCAGCAGTGGGTGGAGGTTCGGGGTTGGCCTCAGAGAAAGGGGTGGGAGCTAAGGGTTGGTCTAAATCAGCTTCATTCTCCCTAGCTTGTGGGTCAAAATTTTCTTGTGATTGAGGCTCTCAAAAAATAGGGCATTCCTCAGTAATTGAGTCCTCAACCAAAGAACCTATGTCGCACACTTCCTCAATTGCCCCACAATTTATTCCTTTCTGGATCTTAAAGATATCAATCCTCAAAGTTCTATCCCCAAATTTCAGTTCTATTTAGCCCTCTTCGTAGTTAATATTCACCTTAGCAGTTGCTAAGAATGATCTTCCAAAGAAAATAGGTGTATCCTTAAGATTTCCATAAGTATCCATATCTAGAACAATGAAATCCACCGAGAAATAGAAATCCCGAACCCTAGCTAGTACATCCTCAAGAATTCCTCTTGGTGACTTAATCAATTTGTCTACCAATTGTAGTGTCACCTTAGTTGGTTTTAGCTCTTTTTCCTCAAAATATTCTAGTAGGGTGGTAGGAATCAAGTTTGTGGATGCTCCTAAATCCAATAAAACTCGATCAAACTCTAAGTTCCCTATTTTACAGGAGATAAGAGGAGTGCCAAGATCTTCTACTTTTTGCGAGAGTTTACTCAAAATCACAGAGCTAGCTTGCTTTGATAGCACAATCAGACTCCCATCTTTGTTTTGCTACTTACGCTTGGGCATACACAAATCTTTCAAAAATTGCACGTAAGCCTATATGTGGTGTATAGCATCCATGAAGGAGATACTAATCTGGTCTTGCTCAAAGAGCTTGACCAATTCCACATCAGGTGCCACGGGTTTGGGTTTCTTATTTTCTTTGGTCAAGGCCTTGGGAAATGGAACATCTCTAGGTTTTTCTAGGATGGGTCTAGGCTCTAGGTTTGGAATTGGTGTGTCCTCAACTTCCATCCTAGACTTAAAATTACTCGGACCAGGTTGATTAGGGTAAGGTGGGTCCTGAGTAGTTTTGCCACTAGGAGTAGTGATAGCATTCAATCTTGCCTGATTAGGATTTGGGGTTGGCAAAATAGGAGGTTGCTACTGATAACCCGAATACGAAGTAGAAGCTTTTGACCCATCAGGAGGTGGAGGTGCAGAAGGGGCCTGCTAGACATAATGTGGTTGGCCTTGGTTTAGGTTCACAACATGCCTCTGGTTCGGCACATTGTTCGGGTTAGGCAGAGGCTAGGAAAGAAGTGCACCAGGCTGGTGAGTCCCAGCCATTTGTGCAAGTTGATTACGCACCTTTTCCATCTCCACATTATGCGGCCTCTGCATAGCAGCATTAGTCTTTTGCATATTAGCCAGGGTCTATAAAATCATGCTCATTTTATCTTCCCTGTTAGGCCCGGATTGAAAATTCAAGTTGGGCTTAGGTTGAGCAGGCTAATACGAGTGTGGATTCTGTGATATGGGATGGCATTGAGGTCTAGAGTTCTGATTATTCCCTAACCAAGACAAATTAGGATGATTACACTATCTAGGGTTGTACGAATTGGAATAAGGATCATTCTAGATGGAGTGGAGTTCGTCACAAGGTTGAGAAACTCTGGAATAGTTAGAAAACTGGGGTTTAAAGATCCCCCAACTAGAACAAGAGGGTTTGGAGTTTCCTCCAAAGCCCAGATCAGAAGTGGATGGATAAGCATCCATCCCAGAGTAAGAGTGGTGGTAGATATTATGTACGGCCTCCCTCCCTATGGGTGATCATGCGTACGTGTTACACTTGTGCTGAGAAGAAGTGGCCTTTTGAAGTTGTTGAGTCAATTCATCTAACTTCTTCTCAATTATGGAGAGTTTATCCAATTGACTAGCCACCAAATCCATGTCCACAGAAGAGGATAGGTCTCGAGCCTCATGTGCTCCTTGTGTGTTTGTCAATGCGTGAGTAGTTGTCTAGTCAAACATACCTAGAGACTCATTGTTTATGGAGTTCTCGCACATATTCTTTTTTGAAAAAAAAAGGAGTGCTATCGAATCGCCGATAGCATTCCAGGAGAGCATTTATTGATTATATGAAAGAAATGATTTATATGAGTGAACCCCACTGATGTATGAGATTCCAGCAATTGTTTACAATATTATCCACATTCACTGGTCTCTCCTGAAACAAGCTCATTTCTAGCTCTCCACACCGACCATAGCATAGCCACCATGGGCAAATATGGCTTATTCAACCTCAAAAAAGAGCTCCAAAGATCATCCCATGTGGGAATAGTTTCTCTGCAGACCTTCCTCCAAACACAATCTGTTATCATGCATGTGGAGAAAATTTGAAGATTGGAGTCATTGTGCATCCCACACAAATGGCAGAAATGAGCAGGGGTGCCCATTCTCCTATGCCTCATATCTCCCATTATCAAACCATCTCTTCTGCACAACCACAAAAAGATTTGTACCTTCAATGGTACTTTCAATTTCCATAGCTTCTTCCCAATCTCATCCACCTCTGCCGACCTGGAAGAAAGGATGAGTTTCTCATAGGCAGCCGCTGATGAGAAGGCCCCATCCCATTTATATGTATCACACTCCTCTGGCGTAGGTCTGAAAGCAGCAAGTTCCTGCAAGAGGCATTCATTTTCCGCTCATGTTCTTGTTCCATGGCTGTTCCCCACCTCATTATTTAACATCCAAATCTCAAAAGCCATGTCCCAATAGTCACACACCAAAGCATTTTTATCAGTAGCAGCCGAAAATGCAAGAGGGTACGTGTCCTTTATCACCCCACCAGGCAACCATTTTTCCAACTAGAATTTAAAGCTTCTCCCGTCACCCAAAACAAATTTGAATAAATTCCAGTTATTAGCCAAGGCACGCACCGCTAAGGACCAGAAGGGAGACGGCTTATAAGGATTCAAGCAGCTCTTCTCATCATTTGCCACCCCATAACTATCATGAATGATTTCTGTCCAAGGCTTTTGTTCCCCTTGTAGCAACCGAACTGCCCATTTCAATAATAGGGCATCATTAAACTCTTTGAGAGATCTGATTCCCATGCCACCATACTTCTTAGGTGAACATATTGAATCCCATTTAATAGGTTGGAGGAAGGCACCTTGGTGAGAAGCCCCTTTCCAAAAGAACCTTTTGCGCATAACGTCAAGTTTTTTCCAAATTGACTTTGGAGCTCGGAGAACCGAGAAGAAGACTGGAATGGACACCTCCCCCCTTTCGACAAGTAGCGGCTAATCCAACCTTCTAGCTTCATAGCCGCCTTCTCAAAGAGAAAAGTCCAATCAGTTTTCTTCATTTTTGTGCACTTCAATGCTAACCCCAGGTATTTGATTGGCAGTGATATCACAGGCATGCCCAGGATGGTGGAGATGTCACTTTGGTCTGTACCGTTCATACCAAAGCAGACCAAGGAGGACTTACTTCCATTTAATTTCAAACCAGAGATCTCACCGAATATGTTGACCATATAATATAGCGCCTGTGCTTCCCTCTTCCCACCTTCCACAGAAAAAATAGTGTCATCTGCATACTGAAGAATGGGGGCAAAAGCCCTTCTGTTTGTCATCGAATATCCCCATATCATCCCATCAACTGCCAACTTGCAAGCATGTCTTGCCAAGGTATCCACTGCAAAATTGAAGATCAATGGGGCTAAGGGGCAACCTTGCCATACCCCACACTGAGGTTGGATCCAAGATCAACATGGCTTCCCATTTATCAAAGGTGAATAGGAAGCAGTCGTGATGCACCATTTCACCCATTGTATCCAAAGAGGGGGGAATTTTCTCCTTTTAAGAATTTCCCATAGATATGGCCAAGAAATTGAGTCATAAGCTCTAGTGAAGTCTACCTTCCATAGGAAGGCCTTGGATTTTCGCCTATGCCATCCCATCACCATTTCTTGAGCCATGAAGAATAATTCCTGCAGGGACCTCCTAGGTAAGAAAGCAGATTGGACAGGCATAATCAAATCTTGCAGTACATCACGAATTCTGTTAGCTAGGATCTTGCTGATGATAAGATAAATGGAATTCGACAAAGCAATAGACCTATATTCTGAAAATTGCTCCGCACCCGACTTCTTTGGTAACAAGAACAAATAACACTTGTTCAGTCTTTCAAAACCAAAGTTTCCCTTTTCAAACTCATGTATAACTTCCATCACATCCTTCTTAAGAACATTCCATATTTCCTTGTAGAAGAAGACTTGTACCCCATCTAGTCCTGGAGCTCCCTCATTATTCAAGCCTTTGATAGCTTCCATTGTTTCATGTTCAATAAGGAGCAACCAACAGCTTGTTCACTGCTGACACACGAAAAATCAGCTGCAAACATCCTCCAGGAGCCTCTTGGCGCAGCCTTGGCTGCTTCTTTAAAGTAACGACCAGCTTCAAATCTTATTTCACGAGTGGAGGTAATGGTTCTCTCATCCACTTTAATAGAGGAGATGAGATTGAATCTTCTCCTAGTGCTGGCAGCAAGATGAAAGAATTTCGTATTAGCATCGCCTTCTTTGAGCCACAGTTGTCTACACCTCTCACGCCAATCCATCTCTTTCTTTAAGTCCTCCTCCTCGATGACCTGCTGCAGACATTTCCTTTGCTCCTACTCCTGGGCACTCAGAACCACCCTACATTCCTTCAAGTCAAGCCTTTAGACCTCAGCCAGTGCCTCAGCTCTCTTCTGCTCTCTAATAGCCGCCACTGTCTGCCCATATTCCTTCAACATTGTACGCATATCTGCCAGCTTTAGTGCAAGTTGCTGTGTAGCCTAGCTTGTAACAGTCCTATTTTGCCACCAGCTGGACAGCATGTTTGCAAACCCCACTTCTCTGAACCAAGACTTTTTAAGCTTGAAGTATGAACCAACATTCGCACTCACTCCACAATCCCACACAATTTGTCTGTGATCAGAGAATGGCCTGTTAAGGCTCATAGCAGAGGATAGGTGGAATCTCTCCAAGAGGATGGGGTTGCCAAAGAACCTATCCAACCTTGATACCAACCCACTACCATTTCTCCAAGTGAATTCAACCCCACTGACAGGGTATTCAGTGATGCCCAAGCTCTGCACAGTCAGTTGAAACCCAGCCATTGCACCATCAGTACTGCCACCAGGTCTGTCTCCACTTGATAAAGAACAGTTGAAGTCACCACCAACAAGCCATCGCACCTCTTGGACTTTCTGATGCACTATTGACAGGTCCTCCCACAGTTCCACCCGATTAGCTGCTGCACAAGGTCCATATACAAATGAGATGAACCAACCCAGATCACCTTGAAGGTTCTGACACCTACAAGTAAGCACATGTCTGTCATGGTGGATTTCAATCACTTTAAGGCTAGATTTTTTCCACCATATTGCCATCCCACCAGATCTACCAATTGCAACCATCCCCACACAGTCTGCTCTCCCAGATTGTCTCAGAGAGTCCCAGACAGGGCCATTTTCATCCTCCAAATGTGTCTCTTGAATAAGAGCACAATCAATCTCCCACTCCACAAGATATTTGATAAGAGATGCCCTTCTCACTTTATTGCACAACCCACACACATTCCACGTTAAGACTCTCATCCCTTGCATTGCTGATCCCCTTGAGCCAAATTCTCCACGTATTCAACCATGATGGACTTTGCAACAGTTTCCTCTTCTATGGGACTCAAGTTCTCCTTCCTTTGCCTCCTAAGCATGTAAGGAGAGCGCCCAACCCCCCTCTTTTGGCTGGTCCCTTTCCCAAATTTCATATCATCAGGTGTAGGGAAAGGCATTTGATTCACATCCCTAAGGACACTTCTTCCACTGATGTTTGCTATTTCCTCCCTCGACTTCACCTCCTTACAACTGGTGGATTTGCCAGAATCCATAAGTGTTTGATTAGCACTCCCCATGACAGTGTCATCAGCCATAGTCATCTGATCCCTCTCTAAGACATCCTTATAGCAACCTTTCCTCATTTGGTTCAGGCGCATCATCTGAGGGCTTACGACCCTCCAATTCATCCTGTTGTGCCTCACCAAATCTATCAATAGACATCTTATTCTGACCTGATTCTAGTAATAAAAATTCCTGCCCTACCACTGATAGGTGAATAAGCCACGAAGAACCCCAACACCTGAGGATGATTTTATCTGGCAGTAACCCACTTCTAAAAACCTCAGCCTCGAATTGGAGCAAACAGGCATCACCTTCCTCGATTGTAATTTCAGTATCTTCACTAATAGATGAAAAGCCAGCAATCATCTTGGAGACCACCCCTTTAGATCTCAGATGCAGAGGCAATCCTTTGAATGCAAGGGTCACCCTCCTGGTACCCATTCTCTGAGGGGGTCGATCAAGAAGTGCCCCATCAAACGGCGAGACTAGCCTCCACAGCACACTGATGTTCTCGAAGGTACTTAAGCGAAAGCATAGCCTTTCCACATCTATCACCCCAGACCGAAAACATGGGATAGCACAACAACCTTCCAGCCCGATGAAACAAGGGATAGGGAACTCACCAGTTGATGGAACCTTTCAATAGAAGGATTTCCAGTCATAACTTTGCCAATCAGAGAACCTCCATGTGCGGGTTTGGGATCTCACACATATTCTTAAGAATCTCCCAAACGGTGTCCTCATCTTTACCCATGAAGTCACCTCCACAAGCTGTAGTAATGAAAAGTTGGATTTCCTCGTGGAGTCTCTGGTAAAAAGATTGGACTTATTCCTATTTAAGAACTCCATGATGAGGGCATTTCCACATGAGATCTTGAAATCGATCCCACGCCTCGTGAAGAGGTTCCCTCGCATTTTGCGTGAAATGTATGATTTGGTGCCTCAGGGCATTAGTACACCCTACAAGGAAGAACTTCTTGAGAAATTCAGCTTGAAGTTCATCCCATGTATTGATTGGCCTAGTCAAGGACCAATACCAATGGGTAGCTTTATCCTTCATGGAAAAGGGAAACATTTTCATGAGCAAGGTGTTCTGGTTCTGAACATTTGGCTCGAGGATCTAGGACAAATGTTTTAGCTCCTGAATATGTTGGAATGGGTCTTCAGAACTTAATCCATGGAAGTGAGGGATTAAGCTAATAATATTTGGCTTCAACTTAGTATCAAGTCCCCCAGCCGGAATACGCACCTTAGGCTCAATAGGAACAACTGCGGGATTATAGTGATCCCACAATTGTGGATGCTGTCAGGGGTTAGCCAGTGCATTAATCATGTTAGTAAGAGTCTGCAACTGACTTTGAAGATGTTGGATATTACCCCCCTCTTCTTGAGCTGGGTTCTCCATGGAATCAAAAGATGGAGAACCGAGTTCAGATATAGAAAGATTTGAAGAGATGATGATTGGATTAGAAGAGGATCCAAACAAGTTGGTCGGGAATTGATCCCAACGAGAATGAACCACTAACAAAGGTCTTAAGGACCTCCTCCCATGCATATACTAGAGAATCAAATGAGGAACTAGATATGTATCAAACCCAATCAAGGCACCCAATTTAATTGGATGATGTTTAACGCATGAAAGATGAGATTTAAATATGCGTTCATTGTAGCAAAGCCTCAATCACTCAAAAATAAATAAATTTATAACTCAGAATCAAACGAGTCCGAGGTCGAACATAGAGAGCAAATATGGAATTCACAATATTAATCTCATTCAGAATCAATGAGCACAATTAATTGAGCATTAAAATAGATATGCAATGAATATAATTTGTCAGATTGTAATTCAAATAATGATGAGATAAAAAGAATAGAGAGAATCTAGAAAGTGGTGATTTGAACCACCAACTAAATCCTCTAATTAAGCATGCATCTCATATTCAATATTAACTATAGTACTTAAATCATTCAACCATAACATTCAAATAATGCCACAGTGTTCACAACCAAATCAAACAAAGGCTTTTCTCTTTCAAACAACTTAACAGCACTAGTACAAGGCTTCTCCTTTCTTCTCCTTCTTTCCTTCTTCAGCTTTAGCTTCCCTACTTTTCTTCTTCTTCTTCAGCTTCTCTTCTTCTTCTTTCCTTCTTCACAAGCCTTCTCAAAGCTTTCCCTTCTCAGCACAAGCGAACTAACTCCTTCAGTGACTAAGTGTCACACGGAGCCAAGAATTTAGAGAACAAAACCCTCTCGTACTCTCTCACAATTCTTCCTCCTCTTCTCTCTCAAAACTAGACCTAGCGTAGTTGGATCCAGATACGGGTATTCGGGTCTAGAACAGTGTCCAGGGTCACCAGCGTGGGTGGTGACCAAGGAGTGAGCATAGGCGGGCTATCAGGTGAAAGGGGTATAAGGGACCCGACCCCTCATGTTACTAAGTGAATAAGCCATATCACAAAAACATAATAAGCATGCAACAACACCTTCTTCAATTGGAGCGGCTAAGGCTTCGGGTCTTTAATTGGAGGCCTAGGGCAAGCACCTGGAGCTGCGTCGCATAGCTTGGAGGTGGAATTGAGGTGGATTACGGTCGAAGAGCAGCGAACATGGACGAAGATGATGGCGGTGACGACGGAGAACCAGCGAAGACCTAAAACATGAGATATGGCCTCATGACCACATTAAAACACTTCAAGAGGATCGCATGGATGTGGTGAATGTGATGGTGGTGGTTTTGTGAGGTGAGGAGGCCTGTGGAGGTTGGGAGAACTTGAAGAAGGTGATCGGCGATGGGTGTGTTTGGTGGAGCGTTGGAGTGGGTTTTTGGTGGGTTTGAATTAGGGGTTTTGATGGGCGAGATGAGGCGAAGCTTTTGGAGGTGGAGCGACAGCGTTTAGTGTTGTGTAGCATTAGGGAGAACATGCCGGAGGTACGTCGGATGTGGGGAAGACGGAGGGGGAGATACGTGAACAGCGGTCGAAACAAGAGTTTAAGGGGCTAAGGAGATTAAGGAGGAGAAGAGGAAGATGCTAGAACTAGATATGGGATGAAGGTGTGAAGGTTTGCGCCAACTTTGATTGGCCAGTCACGAGGAAGATGAAATCTTCAGTGAGAGGGTGGCAAGGAAAGAGAGGGTTGGAGAGCTCTTCACCGGTGTTGCGAGGAGCGGATGGAGGGGAGTTGTTTCCCTTTGCCTTTAGTATGTGGTAGAGGGAGAAGAGGTCGGGGAAGAGAGCTTGCTGGAGTTGGTCAGAGGAGGCCGGGGGGAGAATATTTTGGTGAAAAGATGCGGCCAAACCAAGCTAAGGAGTACGGATTTGCAATAAGGGAGCTTTTATAGAGCTCCAACCGAGCTCTAGAATAGGAAACAAGCTTCATTAGATTGCTTAGGATTCAAAAAGAACCCACAGAATTCATGCATTCGCATGGCCAATCAAGTGCAATTTGGGATCCAAGATTGGTCCCAATCGATTCTCCGAGGTGTGAACATCAATCCCACCAATTTTGGTGGGATTTGATGGAGATTTGAGTAGGATTAGCTTAGGTCAAAGGTCGCCTGGAGATTAGTTGACCTCCAATGGCAGCAGGGACCTGCGTATGAAGATGACAACAAACCTAGGGGGCTTTTAGCAAGGATTTTGAAAGCTAGGGGCGTGTATGAGAGAAAAAGAGTCAGATTGGACCAAAATGCAAACTAGGCCAAGATGATCTCTGATTGGGTCCAAATTTTGGTAAAAACCTACTTTAGATCCAAGGAATCTGATGGTGAAGTCAAATTTTAGTTTTGACCAAGTTTGACTAGGTAATTTATGTAGAAACCCAAATTAAGAACTTTCCGTTTGAGACTCTGTTTGAGGTCAAAATAGGTTTAGATGGTCAAACCAAGGTTACCAAACCTTATGGGATATTTTTATATGAATTTTAAAAGACTTAGATGGAATTTATTCTGACCAGAACCTCTATTAATTAAGCAGGTGTGAAATTAGGGTTTCAAGTTACGAATTAGTTCTCGAAATGCATGAAAACTCGTTTCTGTCTATGCAGACTCTCTCATTAGTCATTACTGAACATTTGACCTTTAGTTAACTCCTAGTAAACCCTGTGATTACTCTGCATTCATAATATGCTATTAAAATTATAAAATTAACCCTGATTTAATGGACACTTCTTAGAACGGATATGCAGTGAATTATGGCTCTCCGACGATTATGTAGGAGCATTTATCTCTTGATTATTACTAATTAAAGCTAGTTGTGGTGCATGATGATGTATCATCATACCCCCATGCCTAACTTTTTCTAGTTCCTTAGCAAAATCTTATGAAAAGAACTAGAGTTCTAGACCATGCATTGATGTTCAGATGCCTGATTCTTATTACTCTTTAGAAATTAAGTCAGAATGCCATCAATAGGCCTAGAGATACTCAAGTATCAGCCAAGATCCAGACCTGACCAGCTTCAGCCTGAGTCTGCCGTGAAGGTTTCTAAGGCCCGTAAAAACTGCCTAGAGGTTCGTTGAACCCAACGATTAAAGCACCCATGCATAGACGTAACATGTCCAGGTTTAGTTTGCCAGTGCATTTTTTGTAAGAAAGTGATAGAGGGATTTTCATTTGGAGAGTTTTCTCTCTTTTCTTTTTAGATGTCCCTAGATCCAACCTCAAATTGGCCCTAAACACGGTCTATATCGAATTCCTTGTCCCCATCATCAATCCTCAAAGGGTCCCTGGCTTTCGATGCTTCAGGATAACACCGCCCATGGCAACCCCCAGAACCCTGGCTTTTGACACTTCGGGATAGTGCCGCCCATGGCATTCTATAGCTAAGTTCAAGCCCTGATAATCGACATTGTGGGATAATCCCTCCCATGACACCTGAATCAACACAAGGTGCTTACATGCCCCCAGTCGGATATTTAGATATCCTAGGAGACAAGCATCGAGGAGATGATATATTATAACGCATCTTCGAGGGGGATTTCCCATCTCTCCGCATCGGGAACTCGTCTAATCAACTTGTGTTGTCGAGCCGCTCCTAAGCTAGATCTTCGAGATGACTTTTTAGAATAGAACACTTTGGAAGATTTTTTTTTATTAAGCGCACTAAACCAGACTAAGTGTGTGATTTTGGGTGCTTAGGTTACCAAGTCCCGCAAACCAAAGAACAGGTAATGGGGCTAAATAATCCCTAAGCCTCAAACCTAATACATCAGCTTCGCACTTTCCTCAACCGCTTGAGGACTAATCCAGATCTTAACGGATACATGAATGTTTAAGCCCTAAAACAAGCCCAAGAGGCTTAAGATCAACACTCATACTAATCTCCTTGTCTCTTTGTTCTCAAGACTTAACTTTTCTTTTGATTAGCTCTAAAACTTAAGTAGATTTCATAATCAAGTGCTAATGACTCTTATTTTTGTTTTTGCTTTTGCTCCTTTTTGACATTTGAATTCCCCTCTTTTCCTCCTCAAGAAATATTTTCATTCATTTCTCAAAATTCCTCCCCTTTCTCTAATTTTTTTCTTTTTCAATTTTTTTTATTTTTTTATCAATTTTCGAATATGTATATTTTTTTGTGAGAACCCTTCATAGAATTGAATTTCCATATGTTTGCATTTTAACACCCCCTCATGCCTAAGTTTTGCAATGTCCTCATTGTAAACCAGAAGGGTATGAATTCAGTTTGGTTTAAGGATTAGAACAAGATTAAAGGGTGGGTGAATGGGTCGGGATGACTGTTGCGAATGATTTCAAGCTTTGATACAAGTACCAAAGGTGGAGTCGGTTGTTCTAAAGTTGAACTCAAAAGTGCAATAGGAGTGTAGTTCAAAAGGATGATCAGAAGGGTCTCAATTTTTTTTTTGGAATGACGGGTTGTCTCCCGTTAAGCGCTAAATTTAATTCTTTCAACTGAGCAGAAGGTGATCAAGGAGAAGGAGTGGTCAAATCAGATGAGTTTTATAAAACAAGCACCTTGATCATTAGCCTGGTTGGTCCAACAAAGTGCCTGTTCAGATTGACAGGCTGATGATGCAGCCTAAACCCAATTATTCTGGTGGGTTGATGGATGTGAATCAATAGATGTGGAGCCCACCATATACGATGAGGCTCAAAGAGATGTAGAAATGCAAATTGTGGGTTTGGCTGAGTCGATTCAACCTGATCAGAGTAGGGATCCTCAAAAGAAAATGGAGTTGTAGAGGATGTAAGAACCCTACTAGTGAGATTAGAGAAGGATAGGGAGTGATTATTAGTCTTATCAATATCCAAAACCCGATCAAAGTATGGAGAAGAATCATTTGCAACTGGATCAGAGAGAGGTGAATCAGAGTAGAAGTTGATTCCGGTGGCTGGTCGAGGTTGGGAACAGATTTTGGAAGACTCTGTATGTGGATCAGAAGGTGTGGCTTCTTTGAGGTCCAAATCATTGGCCTCAGCATCAGAATCAAAGAATGGGTCATGGATGCTGAGGTCGTAAACTGGTTCGTAATCATTAGGAAACAACGGATCTCCGAAATCAGAGTATGATTCGAAATCATCAGAGAATTTGTGAAGATCAATTTCTGAACCTGATTCTAGATCAGGATTTCCACCATAGAATGAATCAAGATGTGTAGAATTAGCAACCTGACTTGGATCACAGGGAGCAAAAGATTATGCAAATACTGCTATTACAAATTTAAGGCTCAAGAACTAGATCGAATTAATTTGAATTTTGTTTAACACTAACCCTAGTTCAAAACGAATTAATCATACAACTCAATCAAAAAAATGTATCTCAATTATCTAAGGCTCAATCAAAGATAATCAAATGTCATTGAGATTAAGCACTTAAATAATCCCTAACAATAATGTTTTATCAAAATAATGCAATAAACTGCAAGATATTTAGTAATAACTTGAATCCCAACTCAATTAAACTGATTTACAGAATAATCCCAATAAATAAAGATGTTCTTGTACTTTGGTCCCTAAAATTATTACGAATAGGTCCCTATAAATTTTTTTCTTCTCGATTCAGTCCCTACCAGCAACAAGGAGCTTGAGCTCCTGTTCGTGCATTGAGGAGGAAGAAGGTGGAGGTCACCAATGCTCTTTAATGCGCGTGCATCCCTACTGAAGGTAGTTGCTCATCCCTCGCAATGGCACGAAGCTTCTCGCAATGCCTAGATGCTCAAGGAGGGCGGAGGTAGCATGATGGTGTCGGAGAAGGTAGTGGCAACCACGGAGATTGGTCGATTGATGGAGGCATCAAAGCTCTCAACTAAAGGGCCAAGAAGCTCCATTGGAGGTTGGTGAAGGTGTTGGAAGTGTTGATTTGGCGAGTGGTGGGCAATGGTGGTTGGACAGAGTCGAGGAAGGTCACAGCAAGTGGTGGTGTCCGGTAGGGAGTGGGAGTGTTGAAACTCCGAATTAGTTGGGGGCTTTTGCTCGTGGAGGTGTTGCGGAGCTTCGGAGATGGTCAACAGTCAACGGAGGTGCTTGGCGTGTTGTGGAGGAGGTCACCGGCGATGTGGTCGATCGTGGGGAAGACGATGGTGGTCTGGAAGATTGAAGGATCGATTCCTATGCTTAAGGCACCTAAACTACTCTATGTGAGGATGGGAGGAGAGAGTAATACCTAAGAGTGGATGAGAGGGGCCAGAGCGCACCCGACATTGGTCGACCGGATGCGAGGAAGACAAGGATCCAGTGAGGGAGTTTGGAGTGAAGAAGAGGTCGGAGAACCAACTTCTGTGATGGGAAGCTCGGCAATGAGATGGGGAAGGGAGTTGCAACCTCAACTGGCAACGAGGGGCGGTGATGAGGCTAGTCGAAGAAGCTCCAAGGACCTTCAATGGTGGCACATGGAAGAAGAGGAAGAAGTTATTCGCACTCCCAAATCTGGATGACGCAAATCAATGGATGATGGCAGAGATTTATAACTCCTTGAAGCGAGCAAATCATGCCGAAGACGTCGCAAAATGATAGCCGAAGTTTGCATTCGATGATCTCGCGATGGAGGTCATGGTGGCAAGGAAAGCGCACATTAAAGACGCCACCACGTGGGAAATTGCAAGCTAAGCAAATCACCTCGATTTGGCAATATTTCCTAATCAAACCTGCGAGGATTTCACAGTCAAATATGAGGTCAATGGTGGGAACTCAGGCCGAGAGTGAAGATGGGTTGGTGAGGAGGAAGATGGTCGCAGGGGTACAATTGCAAGAAAAATTGAAACCTAGGAGGGTCTTTGCAAAGAAATCAGAAATTAACGGAGCATACTGCAAACTTGGTCAATATGGAGTCTGATTAGGCTCAAATTTTGGGGGTAACCTACTTGGGACATAAGGCATCTCATTGTGACATCAATTTTGGATTTTGATAAAGTTTAATTGGTCAATTTATGGTTTAACCCAAAATGTATTAAATATTCGCCTAAGTCTTAATTTTAGGTCAAAATTTGTTCATCTTGTCAATTGATTATTCTAAACCGTATGGAATATTTTTCAATGATTTAAGAAGATTTAGATTACATTTATTTTCATTAGAACCCTTTGAATTTAAGTGAGACTAAAATTAGGGTTTTATTAAATCAGCTTTTATTTCAGAGAAACCCTAAATCGATCAGTGTAAGCTCACTTGTTGGGAATTTTAGCTTAGTTGACCTTTAATTAAGGTAGGTATACCCCTTACTTACTTTGCAATTGTATTTATCTATTAAAATAGTAGAATTAGCCTATTTCAAAATAATTCCTCTTGATTTAGCCAAGCTTGAATTATACCCTTTTAATGATTAATTAAGTGAATTTAGCCTTGAAAATTAGTTAATTTAAGTAAGATAAAGAGGATGATGGTGTTACCATCGCCCTCTTTACCATAGGTTAAGTTAAGTATATTTTAAATTAAGCACGGTAATGGCATGCACATCAACAGACAATAATATCAATGAATGAGTAGTGTAGCTATACAACATTGATACAATAATGGTACAGGTTTTCCAACGTTGCAAAATTGTATATGCCATGTACTAGTGCACATTGTTAAGTGCTTATAAAAACCATATAAAGTGATAATGGCTCTTTCTATACTGATTTGAAAAGGTCCAACATTTGATTGTTCAAAGTTTTGTCTGATTGAAAAATTAGTATTACTAGTAGTTAACCTTATGTATTGGTACATAAATGAGTACTAGTAGATAAGCTTAGTGGTCAGTAGCCTTGGGTCAAATTCAATTAAAAGTTTGCTTTAACATGAGATTTTTAAAGTGATTTTTTGCATGTAATATTAATCGTTCTGTTGGATCGGCATGTTAATTAGGTGTCGTTATTGTAGTATAGTGTCACAATTTAGACAGATGTTCAATCATTTTATTTATTTACATAATTTTTATTGATTTATTCCAGGTCGTTCACTGGAAGGTAATTGTTGATATATATCACTCTCTATTATCCAAAAATGTTCTTTTATTCCAAAAATTATTAAGTCTATTTACAAATGAATTATAGAATGAAACAATGAATGAATGAATCAGTTAATTATATACAAAATGAAACAATTAAGATTAATTACAATGCCTCAAACATATTTATCATTAAACAGGCATAAAAAAACTAATTAATCTACTCTATGTTAGTTATATACAACTATCCTAATTAATACATAATGTAGGTACAAAAAGACTACAAATATACACTAATATGTGCTATACTAAGTTATACTAACATATATATGTATCTATACTAACAAATTATGCAATCTACAGTGGTGGATATAAACGTCGCTAAAGCCTTAGAAAACTTATATGCACCTAAGTCAAAAAGTAAGTGTTTACTCTAACTATATATACATATATATTACATATACATATACACATATACAGTATATACATACACAAACACTCAACACAGGTGCGCACTTAACTTAAGCTCATACACAACACACACCACACACTAACACTACTAACACTCAAGCATATTTTTAACTTAGAATGAAATGTTGGGTCGGCAAACCCGGTTCGGTTCGTAGGGTCAACAACCCTTTCGAGTCGAATCGAACCACTACTATGAATCGGTTCCTAGTTGATTATTCAGTGTATTCTAGTGTATAGTTTCAAGCCCATCTAGGCCCAGCAATGTTTCCCAACCCACATGCTTACATGTGCCCACACATGCGCACACACCCGCAGGCATGTGCATGCACATGCACATTCTACGCTCAAAGGCACTTGGATGGCTATATGTATTCTCATTTTACCATGCTTGATAAGCAACACTGAACATTATATTCGACTAGAATGAGTCATTAGTCACCAAGGTGGGACTATCCACCCGAAGAGATTGGCGTTGAATTGGCGTGGAATTCCAGTTCAACATCATCCGACAAAGGCTACTTCATTCCTCAATTTGCAAACCTAAATGAGGTCCATTCTCCAAATAAGTAATATCATTGGAAAGGCCTTACATTGAGCTACATAATTATGTAGTTAATTTAGGATAATTACTTATTTAATTATATTTAAAAGTTACTTAAAGTTAGTGATTTTTACAAGTTAAATTAGAGCTTACTTAATTAATGTATAAATTAATAAATTTATTACTCAATTAACCTATAAATTAGTTAATTTACATAATAAAGTATTTATTGCATATTTTTAATTTATTTTTAGTCATTTATTTTAATTTATGTACATTTATTTACATATTTTTATTAGATATAAACATAATTTAGGTATAAATACTATTATATAGTATAATATATTATAGATAGGTTAAAAATAATTAAAATTATTATATACACTTGTACAATATAAGTTACTTCAGTAATAACTTAATTTACTAATTTAATTTATTTTAACTTAATAACTTAGTTACATATAATAAATACATAAATAAATAAATAAATAGGTATAATACAGTATATAATAATTACTTAAATATGTATAAATAGTTATAGATACAACTGTACAAGTTTACATATTTATTTATAATTATATATATATTTGTACATATAATGTATTATAAATTAATAGATAATTATATAATTAATATATATCTACAATAACTCAACATAAATATTTATTTAAATATATATAATATACATATATAAGTTAGTTACATATAATTTACAATTTACACTTAGCTTATTAATTAATTGATATTTACAAGTAGAAATACTATATACATGGTATTTTTAGGTATTTTTGGGCTTTTTCAAGTTTTTATGGTCATTTTATATTTTATAGAGGTAAGAGAAGAGAGAGAGTGAAGGTGATAAAAAAGAGTTTCTTTTTGTGCTTTTCAAATTCGGTTCATTTATTCAGTTCCAAAGTAGACTGAACCGTCTACCGGTATATTCAACCAGCTAAAGAGTTCAAAATATTTTGAAACTTTGCATACACCTAAAGAAATAAATAATCCTACTCAAGACATCTTTATTTTATTTTTTTACAATTTTATTTAAAATTTTTTATGTTATTTCAATCTTACAAAAAGAAGGCCTAAATGGGTATTCAAAACATGAACCTAAGGCCACTTTTTTAGTTAGAGTTGGTAGAACTGAGGTATCAAACATTAGAGACATCCAGCAAATTACATGGAATGGTTATGATCCATACAACATGAATTTAACCCAAATTTTCACTAAATCTTCAAGTTGGACAACTTATCAATACATGTGCTGATGGTAATTCAAAAAAAAAATACAAGCTATTCAAATCAAACTAAACTCAATGTTTTGGTACATGAATGCTTGTGCTATGCTATTCTAACATTATACAACATGTCAACTCATTTTAAACACTCAAATTCATCCAAAACCCTCTTCAAACAGCCCAAACCAGCAACTGCTGCATGTTTTCAGCAGATTAAATATGTTGCTGTTACGACCCGGTTCTCGAATCCCTACAGGACACGAGAATCTGACCGACTCGACTGATCCTAAGACCCAGCCGTCCAATGAGAAAGTAACCAAAAGAACAGTAAAATAAACCACATTCATCATGCATGTAACTAACAGTAACAAAAGTACAGCAATAAAGAAAAGAACTACTACAGTACACACCACCACAACAGTAGAGAATTTAAACAGGTACATAAATATGATGCTTACAATAAAAGAGTACAAGGGTAACAGAATATACTCACTACAACAAAAAAATGGTACAGCAAGTACAACACAAGTAGAACTACTGGGCTCTACTAGGCCCAGCACCCTCCGCAGCCGCAGGCTCTGGCTGCTCAACACCTGGTCCTGAAAAGGTGACAAAGGTGACACGTCAGCGAAACGCTGAGTACAGTGGCAGCCAGCTAGCTAAGGAAAATAGTAAAGGTGTACAAGTAGCTATTATTTTTAATTTCTTTCTTTTATTTCTCTATTTACTCATTCTTGAATTATTTCTCAGATCTTTCTCTTGATCTCGAATGTTCCTCGTGGGAACGATCTTGATTGCAGTCTTTTCCGAAAAGTAGCAGTAGCACGTGGTGCTCTCCTAGCCGAAAGAGTCCCCCGTGGTGGTCCTACCCTCAGTCAACCACCCCAAGGTCGCTGACAGGTGTAACGGTGACTGCGGCACGTGTGATAAAGACACAAGTAGCTACCTCGCACTGGCACGCGGTCAGTCATTTTCGTTAACAGGTGTGCCCAAAGTACAGCTCGGAACCAGTATAGGGCAGAGCCCTCTCAGTAATAGGGATCCAGCCCTTCCACAGTAACCAAACAAGGGTCTTTCCCCTCCACAGTCCGCGCACCCTCGCCTCACTACCCTGGTTTGCCCAGTGGGCCTAACAAGTCGGTGTAGGACGGCTAGCAGAACCCCGGGGCCCGTGGAGTGGCTAGCTCTCTCCCTACACTAGTAGCTCTCCCCAGAACTATGTACGCGAGGGTCAAAAGTCGATACAAAGTGGCCAGACCTAACCCCGGGTCCCTGGGATAGCTAGCTCCGCTCTGCACTAAACAGGGGGACAGTCGCTCTCCTTGGTACTCCGTACTAAAGGGCCAGCTCACTTCCCCATCCACTTTCCCAGTTTCATTCTATTTAGCTTCCAGGAGCTTTACTCCTAATTCCCCGTAGGGTTCATGCTCATATTTCTCTAGCCAAGCCATTTTAGGTTTCATCAATTCAATTTTATTCTCATATCTCCCGTGTTTCCAACATTTTATATCCATTCATACAAGCAGTCGTTATCCAATTACAGGCAATTATCATTATTCTATCTACCTTTCCAAGACTGCAATTCATGTATTCATGACATTCGTTTCAGCGTTTCTGTTCCTAGAATTCATGCCACACCCTAGGATCTATCATTCAATCTAGTTTTCCAGTCCTAGGATTCATGCCATATCCTACGATCTATCATTCAATCTAGTTTTCCAGTCCTAGGATTCATGCCATATCCTAGGATCTATCATTCAATCTAGTTTTCCAGTCCTAAGATTCATGCCACCCAAGGATCTAATATTTATCTCAAAGATGCATTAAAGTTGATACATAACCAAGGGAAGCCACTCTACCCGCAAAATCGAGAGTAATGGGGGCGTGATCGGCAGATCCGCGTGCCTCCGCAACCCCCAGGCTGCAACGGGACGAGTTCCTAACACAAGGATCAATCACAAGAAACTACTTAGAATAGGATGAAAGTATTTTAAACAAGTAGAGAAACTAATTCTGAGAAGAACGGAATTTCAAACGTGGAAATCGAACTTCGGACGGACCCTAAATGGGTCAAAAACGACAACTCTGCCTCAAATCAGGCGTCTGGAACACCTTCCAGACGTCTTAAAAGGTGGTCCAGGTCATACCTTACTCCGAGCTGTTCTTCAAATGTCCAGGATCCCGTTGAACCGTCTGGACCTAGTTCCAGACGTCCGACTATCACTCCGGACGTCTGGAGACTCTCTCCGCCGTCTGGTGACTTGCCCAGACGCCCGATCTGTGTGGGAGGGCGTGTCCTCACGCCTTCCCGAATGAAACCTGCACATGTACGCAACCACTCTCAACGCGACACGTCTCAGAACTTCGGTGAATCGGCCTGCATGGTTGCATCCACAAAAAGGAGGAAAATGAGGAATATAGTACCTTTCAGACGTTTGGATCTTCCTCCAGACGTCTCCCGCGTCGTCTGGACGTAAGTCCAAACGTCTGATTCTGGGAAATTTTCCCAGAATCAAAACCTTCTCGCCTTCTTCCCACTGCGCTCGACCGCGCTGCGCTCGTCCGCCTGCTGCCTGAGCTGCAGTAGCGCCGGGGTAACTTCCCCCAGCACCACGTTCCCCTGCACAACATAACAAACTCAAAGGAAGTTTCGTCCCCAAAACTTGCACTAACTAGAGTGCAGAAAAGAACGATATAGGCATAACAAACTCAAAGAGGACCGAAGCCGGTCCGAAAAGACGTACCCTCAAAGAGCTCTGGGTACCGCTCCCGCATCGCCGCCTCAGGCTCCCAGGTAGCCTCCTCGTACCGCTGGCTCCTCTACAAAACCTTCACCAGGGGTACTTACTTCCATCTCAAACTCCGGACGGCTCTGTCAAGAATCTGCACTGACCGCTCGGAGTAGGTCAGGTCGTCACCCACCTCGACGCTCTCGTGGCTCAGGACGTGGCTGGGATTGGCGACGTACTTCCTGCGTTTGGACATGAGGAACAAGTCGTGCACACTAGAAAGCTGGGGAGGAAGGGCAAGCCTGTAAGCAACGGGTCCAACCCGCTCCAGGACCTCAAAGGGTCCCACGAATCTCGGTGTGAGCTTCCCTCTCACCCCAAACCGCTGCAGGCCCTTCATGGGCGAAACGCGAAGGAAGACGGGGTCCCAACCTTAAACTGTACCTCTCTATGTTTCCGATCTGCATAGCTCTTCTGTCTGCTCTTGACAGTGCAGAGTCGCCTGTGAATCTGCTCAACTACTTCCTAACTCTGCAGGATCAGCCTAGGGCCAACCTCCCACTTGGTCCCCACCTCAACTCAACTCAAGGGTGCCATACACCTCCATTCGTACAGAGCCTCGTAGGGTGCCATGCCGGTGCTCGAGTGATAACTGTTATTATATGCGAACTCCGCCAAGGGCAAGTGCTCCTCCCAAGAGCCCCACCAGTCCAGTACACAAGCACGCAAAAGGTCCTCAAGTGTCTGTATCTTGCGCTCAGATATCCGTCCATCTAGGGGTGGTATGCTGTACTGAACCTCAACCGCATCCCCAGGGCCTGCTGAAACTCAACCCAAAACTGGGACGTAAAACGGGTATCTCGGTCGGATACGATCTCCCGCGGAACTTCATGTAGACGTACCACATCGCGGATATACCTCTTTACCAACTGTGCTGGTCCCAAGGTGACTCGTATCGGCAAGAAACGTGCCGTCTTCGTCAATCTGTCAACGATTACCCAAACTGCGTCGTGTCCTCTCTGGGTAACAGGTAAGCCCACCATCAAATCCATGGTGATGCTCTCCCACTTCTACTCTGGTACTGGAAGTGGCTGCAATGGCCCTGTAGGCCTCTGATGCTCGGCCTTCACCTGCTGGCACACTAAACACTGTTGTACGAATTCACCCACATCCTGCTTCATCTCCCTCCACCAAAAGTCACGTCTCAAATCATGGTACATCTTTGTGTTTCCGGGATGTAAGGTGAACTTAGAACCGTGTGCCTCAGTCAGGAGCTCTCTCAACAGCTCCTCGTCTCGGGGAATGCACAAACGTCCCCTCATGCACAGTACCTGGTCTGTAAAAGAGAAGTCTCCAAGGTCTCCTGACATTACTCTGTCACGCAATGACTGTAAGTACGGGCCGGCCGTCTGTCCTATGTTGATGCGGTCTATCAGCTCTGGCCTCGTCTGTCGTGTCATAGTCACTGCCCCACAGTGCCCCAGTAACTCTAGGGGCCGCCAACTGCCCATCTCTTCCATGAGGCTCCAACTCTGCGCCTGTAAACTAGCCAAGTGGGCGGGCACCTTCCGGCTCAAGGCGTCAAGCACCACGTTGGCCTTTCCCGGGTGGTAGGAAATGCTGCAGTCATAGTCCTTCAGGAGCTCCAACCAACGTCTCTATCTCATGTTGAGCTCCTTTTGATGAAACAGGTATCTGAGGCTCTTGTGATCTGTGAAAATCTCAAAGGTCTCACCGTACAAGTAGTGCCTCCAAGTCTTCGGCGCGAAGACGACAGCTGCCAGCTCCAGGTCATGGGTAGGGTAGCTATGCTCATGGGGCTTCAGTTGTCGTGAAGCGTAAGCGACAATGTGACCCCTCTGCATGAGCACACCCCCTAATCCCTGCAAAGAGGCGTCTGTGTACACAACGAACTCGCCACTACTGTCTGGGATGGTGAGCACGGGAGCCGAAGTCAGCCTCTCCTTCAGCTCCTGAAAACACGCCTCATAGGCGTCTGTCCAACTAAAGGGCATGTCTTTCCGGGTCAGCTGTGTCATAGGACATGCAATTTGCGAGAAGCCCCTGATAAACCACCTGTTGTAGCCTGCCGGTCCCAAGAAACTGCGGATCTCAGTAACAGTACTCGGTCTCTCCTACCTGAGCACTGCCTCGACCTTGGCTGGGTCCACAGCCAAGCCATCCCTGGAGATCACATAACCCAGGAAGGTCACCTCCCTCAACCAGAACTTGCCCTTGTTGTATTTGGCGTACAGCCTACATCGTCTCAGTGTGTCCAAAACCATCCGCAAGTGTTGTCTATGCTGCATCTGATCTCGAGAATAGATGAGCACATCATCAATGAATACCACCACGAACTGGTCCAAGTACGATCTAAACACCCGATTCATCAAATCCATGAAGGCAGCGGGGGCATTGGTCAGCCCAAACGGCATGACCAGAAACTCGTAGTGTCCGTACCGGGTGCAGAAAGCTGTCTTGGAGACGTCTGCCTCCTTGATCCTCAATTGGTGGTATCCAGAACTCAAGTCGATCTTGGAGAATACCGTGGCACCTCGCAGCTAGTCAAACAAGTCATCAATCCTCGGCAGCGGATACCTGTTCTTGATGGTGACCCTATTCAGCTGTCTATAGTCCACACAAAGGCGTAGGGTACCATCCTTCTTTACGAACAACACCGGGGCTCCCCATGGAGACGCACTGGGCCTCACAAAGCCTTTCTCCAGAAGATCCTGCAACTGAGACTTGAGCTCTCACAGCTCAAGTAGTGCCATCCTGTATGGTGCTGTGGAGATGGCGCTGGTCCTCGGTACCAGTGAGATCTCAAACTTGATCTCACGCTCGGGCCGTAGTCCTGGCAACTCGTCTGGGAACATGTCAGGGTACTCTCTGACCACCAGGATACTCTGTAAGTCTACCACAGGGCTGGGCTCCACCACCACACAAGCTAGGAAGCCCTCATACCCCTAGCTCAAAAGTCTCGTCGCCCGAAGTGCAGAAATGCACCTGAAGCCTCCGTCCACTGGCTGCCCATGGAACTCGAAAGAAGGAAACTCCGGTATGGAGAAGACGATCTTCCTCTCAAAGCAGTCCACCAAGGCGTGGTAAGCAGACATCCAGTCCATCCCTAGAATTACGCCAAAGTCCTCCATCTGTATCATAATCAGGTCAGCGGGAAGGCTGTGTCCCCCAACACTGACCTCACAACCTGTGTACACCTCCTCAGCTACAAACAGCTGACCACTCAGACCTCTGATCACGAACGGATCCTCTAACAACATACAGTCCTGCCCCAAACTAACCGCAAAACTGGCAGCGACAAACGAGTGTGTAGCACCGGAATCGAAAAGCGTGTAAAAAAGTCTACCGGAAACTGAAACTATACCTACCACCATTGATCCCGAAGCTCTGGCATCCCTGTGTGTCAGGGCGTTGATACGCCCCTCAGCCCTAGGTGCAGACGAAGCAGCCATACTCTGCGTCGAACGGGTAGCCGCTGGCCGGTACCCTCCCCGCGACTGCTGTCCTCCTCCTCGCGCTTGGAAACTGCAGCCTCCTGCTCGCCCTCCAGTGCTTGGCGCGGGAAGCATCTGCTGACATCCAGCCATAAACGAGCAATCCCTCCTGATGTGGCCCGACTAGCCACACTGGTAGCAAAGCGGGACTCGACTCCCGCCCTCAGTGGGTCCCTGTTGACGGCTGGGTGAGGGTCCAGTGCTAGCAGCTGGCCCCTGTCGAGGGCCCCCAAAGGCCACTGATGGCCTTGCAAAACGTGATGTCTCTCCTGCGGGCGCCACGTGTCTCCTCTCTCATCGGCCCTGTGAGAAGTCTGGCTGGTAGGGCCGCTTCCGCCCACTATCAGTGTCACGTGCGGATGGGTTGGTCTCTTCATGCGTCATAGCTGCCTCTACCACCCTCGAGAACATAGGCAGCTTTAGGGGTTTGACATACCCCCGAATCGCCAGTCGGAGCCCCTAGGTGAACCTCCAAAGGCGCTCCTCCTTAGTAGCCATGGCTGTCGCTGCGAAACGAGACAGCTCCAGGAAATGCATATGGTACGCTCTTACAGTCATCGTCCCCTGGCGGAGAGTGTGGAACTCCCGCCTCCTCTGGTCCTGCCACATCTGGGGAAAGTACTGCTCGCAGAAGAGGGTGACGATCCGGTCCTAAGTCGGCTCATCCCTCTCCTGTCCCCTGACCGCCCTCCACCACCTGTGTGCCGCACTCTCCAGCTGGTACGTGTCAAAGGCCACGCGACACTCCACAGGGGGGCAAAGGGTGTCAAAAACCTTCTCGATCTGCTCGAGCCAGTCCTCCGCCTCGGTCAGGTCCTCATCCCCCTTGTAGAAGGGGGGCTTCAGCTTCCGGAACTGTCCGAAAGGCTCAAAGTGGCGCTGAAGTGGAGATGCTAGTGCGCCTCCAGGTAAAGAAGCCTCGTGCTCGGAAGTGCCAGAGGAAGGTGGGGGCGGTGGAGGCCCATCCCCTCCCCAGCAACCAGCGCCATGTCTGTCGCGTGGTCCCACAGAGGACTCCCCCTCCGCAGCCCCAGGGAGAGGCGCTCGTGGCGGCAGGTGGAGCTCCTCTCGCACGATGTCCCGCATCAGCTGGGCAAGGTCCTGGGCCTGAATGCCCGGGAGCAGTGGCTGGTCCACTGATGCGTCGGCCTCAACGCGCCCGCCCCTCTGACCTTGTCCACGGCCGCGTCCGCGCCCGCCTCGCTACCTCCTCGTCAAGGCATCTCCTGCAAGGAGACGCGAACACGGAACAGAAAAGACCTCAATACGAATCAATATCTAACGAAGAAGTCTAAAAACAGAAGTCAAAACATACGTTGTGGTGGCTACTCTAATTACAGGCACGTGAATTGGTTATTTTCCAACCAGTTGGTTCACTTCTTGAGACGACCTTACTCTGATACCATCTTGTTACGACTCGATTCCTGAATCCCTACAGGACACGAGAATCGAATCGACTTGACTGATCCCAAAACCCAGTCGTCCAACGAGAAAGTAACCAAAAGAACAATAAAATAAACCACATTCATCATGCATGTAACTAACAGTAACAAAAGTACAACAGTAAAGAAAAGAACTACTATAGTACACACCACCATAACAGCAGAGAATTTAAACAAGTACATAAATATGATGCTTACAATAAAAGAATACAAGGGTAACAGAATATACTGACTACAACAGAAAAATGGTACAGCAAGTACAACACAAGTAGAACTACTGGGCTCTACTTGGCCCAGCACCCTCCGCAGCCGCAGGCTCTGGCTGCTCAACACCTAGTCCTGAAAAGGTGACAAAGGTGACACATCAGCGAAACGCTGAGTAGAGTGGCAACCAGCTAGCTAAGGAAAACAGTAAAGGTGTACAAGTAGCTATTATTTTTAATTTCTTTCTTTTATTTCTCTATTTACTCATTCTTGAATTATTTATCAGATCTTTCTCTTGATCTTGAATGTTCCTCATGGGAATTGATGTTGAATGTTCCTCATGGGAACGATCTTGATTGCAGTCTTTCCCAAAAAGTAGAAGTAGCACGTGGTGCTCTCCTGGCCGGGAGAGTCCCCCGTGGTGGTCCTACCCTCAGTCAACCACCCCAAGGTCACTGACAAGCGTAACGATGACTACGGCACGAGAGATAAATGCACGGGTAGCTACCCTGCACTGGCACGCGGTCAGTCGTTTCCGTTAACGGGTGCGCCCAAAGCATAGCACGGAACCAGTATAGGGCAGAGCCCTCTCAGTAACAAGGGTCCATCCCCTCCACAGTAACCAAACAGGGTCTTGCCCCTCCACAATCCTCGCACCCTCGCCTAACTACCCTGGTTTGCCCAGTAGGCCTAACAAGTCGAAGTAAGACGGCTAGCAGAACCCCGGGGCCCGCGGGGTGGCTAGCTCTCTCCCTACACTAGTAGCTCTCCCCGGTACTGTGTACGCGAGGGCCAAAAGTCGATACAAAGTGGCTAGACCTAACCCCGGGTCCCTGGGGCGGCTAGCTCCGCTCTGCACTAAACAGGGGGACAGTCGCTCTCCTTGGTACTCCGTACTAAAGGGCCAGCTCACTTCCCATCCACTTTCCCAGTTTCATTCTATTTAGCTTCCAGGAGCTCTACTCCTAATTCCCCGTAGGGTTCATGCTCATATTTCTCTAGCCAAGCCATTTTAGGTTTCATCAATTCAGTTTTATTCTCATATTGCCCGTGTTTCCAACATTTAATATCCATTCATATACAAGCAGTTGTTATCCAATTACAGGCAATTATCAGTATTCTATCTACATTTCCAAGACTGCAATTCTTGTATTCACGACATTCGTTTTAGTGTTTCTGTTCCTAACCCCCAGAGCCGCAACGGGACGAGGTCCTAACACAAGGATCAATCACAAGGAACTACTCAGAACAGGATGAAAGTATTTAAAACAAGTAGAGAAACTAATTCTGAGAAGAATGGAATTTCAAACGTGGAAATCGAACTTCGGACAAACCCTAAACGGGTCAAAAATGACAACTCTGCCTCAAAGCAAACGTTTGGAACACCTTCCAGACGTCTTAAAAGGTGGTCCAGGTCATACCTTACTCCGAGCTGTTCTTCAGACGTCCAGGATCCTGTTGAATCGTCCGAACCTAGTTCTAGACGTCCGACTATCACTCTGGACGTCTGGAGACTCTCCGCCATCTGGTGACTTGCCCAGACGTTCGATCTGTGTGGGAGGGCGTGTCCTCGCGCCTTCCCGAACGAAACCTGCACGAGTATGCAACCACTCTCAAAGCGACACGTCTCAGAACTTCGGCGGATCATCCTGCATGGCCGCATCCACAAAAAGGAGGAAAATGAGGAATATAATACCTTTTAGACATCTGGATATTCCTCCAGATGTCTCCCGCGTCGTCTGGACATAGGTCCAGACGTCTGATTCTGGGAAATTTTCCCAGAATCAGAACCTTCTCGCCTTCTTCCCGCTGCGCGCGGTTGCGTCGCGCTCGTCCGCCTGCTGCCTGAGCTGCACCAGCACCGGGGTAACTTCCCCCAGCACCACGTTCCCCTGCGCGCCTGTCGGCTGGCCCTAGGCTACTCCGGCAAGCTTGCTCTCTCTTCCTCACGCGCTCTGCCTCTTCTCCCTCTCGCTGCACCTCCTCCTCCCCGCGCGCACCCGGCAGCAGCTGCTGCCTGCGCTCTCTCTCACTCGTGCTCAAGCTGGAAGGAGGGGACGGTGGGGCGATGGGTGAGGGAGAGGGAAGGGGAAGTGGGTATTTGAAGGCGTCGGGGAGAGAGAAAAGAAAAGGAAAAACACCTACAAGTCGGCGGGCACAGTCTGCGCACACACGCGCGCAGACTCACAATCGTACGCCGCAAAAATTTATTTCCAGACATCTGGGAAGGCATCCAGACGTCTTACCAGACGTCTGGACCAACTCCCAGATGTCTTAAAAGACGTTTGATGTCGTGGGTCTTAACAGTTGCTACAATTGCTGATTTGCAGCAACTATTCTATTGCCAAATCCTTGTTTACTGATAGCATGAGCATGCTATTCAGTTGCTGCTACTCATACAACCCAAGCTGCCAATGCTACAGCTTCAACCATTGCAATTAGATGGATAGATCAAAGACTTGAATTAGACCTAAGATAGACCTTCTTAGGTATAAATAATGCATCCAAAGCCTATTCAAAATGTTTGGAAGTATTTCCAAATGTTCATCAATCCATTTTTTCATCAAATAACTTGAAAGCAAGGATTAGATACCTCGAATAAATCTAATCATATAAACAAAATAGAGCAACTACCTGTTGCTTAGATCTCGTCATATCTAATTCAAACTTTAAAAATTCAAGTTTGATCAGTTGTAAAACCTCCGAATTAGTTCTAGGAATCATTCGAAACCAATTTGAACATCCAACATCCATGAATCTCAAGATTGAAATTATTTTGAGTTTAAAAACAATGTTTCCCAAATTGGGCTTTTGCTTTGCATCTATTAGTGATTTGATCACTTGATCTTCCTAAACACCATTGGTTAATGTTCAAATTGATCTAGTGATCCTACAAAAATCTGTTGGGTCATTGTTTGGCCTCAAATCAGTACCACTGACTCTCCTTGTCTAAACTACCCAAAACAAGGCTTAAATTGGGCATATGCACATCTACAAATAAAAATCAAATCAAAGCACATTAGAATCCTTATAATACACCCACTTAAGAAAATCAAAAACTTGAATCGCTCGATTAAATCTATTTAAACCCGAATTGACTCCAACTCTAGAAATTGGGCGTGAAATACAAATTTGAAAGAATCGAGCGAATTAGTTCAATCAAAATCAGATTGGGAGTCTTTGTGAACTTATGAAGTGAATGAGAAGACCCCCAGGGGGATTTGAGCACTATCTTGATCACGAAGACCAAGAACTTCAGATTTAGATATGCTCAGGTGGATGGGGTGAAATGTGGATAAAAACAACGAGGGAAATAGATGAAAACACTCGTGGGGTGAAGAGGGAGCTATATGAATCGTGATGAATGCACGAAAACTCCTCTCTGATCTGAATTAATCAAAGAGGACGGATCGGATCTAACTACTCTACTACTAATCTAAACTAAACCAGCGATGAATCCAGTAACTAATTCTACTCCTAACTAATCTAGAAAGCATTTAAAACTACCTAGAAAGCAGTAAATTCTAATTTAATCGGAAGAATGGGACCTATGGATCTCCAACTAGTGGTGGAGAGGAAGAATGGAGGGAGGACCTCCAACGAGTGAAGAAAGGAGCTCCTGGGACATCCCCTTATGTTATGTGATCTAGCTCGACGTGGACGATTGAAGAAGAAGCTCCATCGCTGTCACCAACGGCGCTTAGTGAAAGAGGTTAGAAGACACTAGAGAGGACGAATGGAGAACCCAAGAAAGTAAGAGAGGGTTCCTTCCACACGCAGCAGCTATGGAGCTGGTTATATAGGAGATTAAGTGGTTGTGGTCATCGTAGATTGAGATTAGACACCAAGGGTTTCAATGGTGGATGTGGGTTTGATAGCTGCGTAGGAAAGATTTGAAATAAATCCCACTGTTAGATGGGATCTAAGGGAGGTGCGAAGCACCTCTCACCACCGCCAAGGCTACAGTCAATGATCAGTCATTGATTGAGTCCAAAAATGGATGACGGAAATGGCTCATGTTCTTCACGAGTTAAGAAAAAGAATGGCTGCACCAAGTCTTTTGCTGAAATTTCACCAAGGACCTTATATTGAAACGGTTGAGAATTTTCAAGTGAAGCCATAAGTGGTTGTTTTCAAGATAGAACACTCCCTGAATCGCTTACAAGTATAACCCTACGATTTTGTTTGTGAAAGGAATGTAATGACAAAAGAACCTAAGTGCTAAATTTTAATGACAAAAGGACCTAAGTGTTAAACTTTAAGGTTCTAGTGAAGTCCAAATGCTATAATATTTTTATTGGAACTCAATTGAACATATTAAAATATGATTTGACCCTTGATTTGTACTTCTAAGCTCAATTATGTGTTCAACTGTCATCTAGATCATCAATTAAGTTTCATGAATAGAATATTTCAAATATTGATCTAATTATGCATTTTTAACACCGATTTGATGTTTTAGGTCATTTTCATTAATTTGCAAACTTAACCCATTTATTATGTTAAGAATATAATCTTTAACCTAGTTTTTAACTTAACTTGGACATTTTAGCTATGATGAGGCACACCTCATCAAATATCCTATTCTGACTCTAAGGCTTTCAGTTCATCTATCAAGGAGGCTTCACAAGTTCTAAGAAAAAAAAAATTACAAAACAACTTTTTGCCTTTGAGCTTGATAGTTGTTAAGACCCACGACATCAAACGTTTTTAAGATGTCTAAGAGTTGGTCCAGACATCTGGTCAGATGTCTGGAATTTAATTTTTGCAGCGTACAATTGCGAGTCTGTGCGCGTGCACGCACAGACTGCGCCCGCCGACCTGCAGGCGTCCCTCTTTCCTTTTCTCTCCCCCCCGACGCCTTCAAATACCCTCTCCCTCACCTACCACTCCTCTGTCTCATCCTTCTTCTTCCAGTGTTAGCGTGAGAGTGAGAGAGCGAGGGCAGCAGCTCCTGCCGGGTGCGCGCGGGGAGGAGGAGGTGCAGCGAGAGGGAGAAGAGGCGGAGCGCATGAGGAAGAGAGAGCGAACTCGCCGGAGCTGCCCAGGGCCGGCCGACGGGTGCGCACAGCGGGAGCGTGGTGTGGGGAGGTTACCCCGGTGCTGCTGCAGCTCAGGTAGCAAGCAAACGAGCGCGGTGCAGCCGCACGCAGCGGGAAGAAGGTGATAAGGTTCTGATTCTGGGAAAATTTCCCAGAATCAGACGTCTGGACCTATGTCCAGACGACGTGGGAGACATCTGGAGGAAGATCCAGACATCTGAAAGGTATGATATTCTCATCTTTCTCCTTCTTGCAGATGCGGCCATGCAGGCCGTTCCGCCGAAGGTTCTGTCTCATTGCCCTGTTGAGATCGTTTGCATACGCGTGCAGGTTTCGTTCGGGAAGGCGCAAGGACATGCCCTCCCACACAGATCAGACATCTGGGCACAGCACCAGATGGCGGAGAGAGTCTCCAGACGTCCGGAGTGATAATCGGACGTCTGGAACTAGGTCCAAACGGTTCAGTGGGATCCTGGACGTCTGAAGAACAGCTCAGAGTAAGGTATGACCTGGACCATCTTTTAAGACGTCTGGAAGGTATTCCAGACGTCTGATTTGGGTCAGAGTTGTCATTTTTGACCCGTTTAGGGTCCGTTCGAAGTTCGATTTTCGCGTTTGAGATTCCATTCTTCTCAGAATTAGTTCCTCTACTTGTTTAAAATAGTTTTATCCTGTTCTGAGTGGTTCCTTGTGATTGATCCTTGTATTAGGACCTCATCCCGTTGCGGCTCTGGGGGCTGTGGAGGCACGCGGACCTGCCGATTACGCCCCCACTACTTCCGATCTTGCGGGTAGAGTGGTTTCCCTTGGTTATTTACAACATTAATGCATCTTTGAGATAAATAATAGATCCTAGGGTATGGCATGAATCCTAGGACTGGAAAACTAGATTGAATGATAGATCCTAGGGTATGGCATGAATCCTAGTACTAGAAAACTAGATTGAATGATAGATCCTAGGGTGTGGCATGAAACCTAGGAACAGAAACACTGAAACGAACATCGTGAATACATGAATTGTAGTCTTGGAAAAGTAGAAAGAATAATGATAATTGCCTGTAATTGGATAACAGCTGCTTGTATATGAATGTATATTAAATATTGGAAACATGGGCTATATGAGAATAAAACTAAAATGATGAAACCTAAAATGGTTTGGTTAGAGAATATGAGCATGAACCCTACGGGGAATTTGGAGTAGAGCTCCTAAAAAGTAAATAGAATGGAATTGGGGAAGTGAGCTGGCCCTTGAGTACGGAGTACCAAGGAGAGCGACTGTCCCCCCTTGTTTAGTGCAGAGCGGAGCTAGCCGCCCCAGGGACCCAAGGTTAGGTCTGGCCACTTTGTACCGACTTTTGGCCCTCGCGTACATAGTACCGGGGAGAGCTACTAGTGTAGGGAGTGCGCTAGCCACCCCACGGGCCCCGGGATTCTGCTAGCCGTCCTACACCGACTTATTAGGCCCACTGGGCAAACCAAGGTAGTCAGGCGAGGGTGCGCGAACTGTGGAGGGGTAAGACCCCTGTTTGGTTACTGTGGAGGGGCTAGACCCCTGTTACTAAGAGGGCTCTGTCCTATACTGGTTTCATGTTGTACTTGGGCGCACCCGTTAACGGAAACGACTGACCGCGTGCTAGTGCGAGGTAGCTACCCGTGCGTTTATCGCGCGTGCCGTAGTCACCGTTACGTCTGTCAGTGACCTTGGGGTGGTTGACTGAGGGTAGGACCACCACGGGAGACTCTCCCAGCCAGGAGAGCACCACGTGCTACTTCTACTTTTCGGAAAAGACTGCAATCAAGATCGTTCCCACGAGGAACATTTGAGATCAAGAGAAAGACCTGAGCAATAAACCAAGAAAGAGTAAAATAAAGAAAGAAATTAAAACAACAGCTACTTGTTTACCTTTACTGTTTTCTTAGCTAGCTGGTTGCCACTCTACTCAGCGTTTCGCTAACGTGTCACCTTTGTCATCTTTTCAGGACCAGGTGTTGAGCAGCCAGAGCCTGCGGCTGTGGAGGGTGCTGGGCCTAGTAGAGCCCAGTAGTTCTACTTGTGTTGTACTTGCTGTACCATTTTTCTGTTGTAGTGAGTATATTCTGTTACACTTATACTCTTTTATTGTAAGCATCATATTTCTGTACTGTTTGAATTCTCTACTGTTGTAGTGGTATGTATTGTAGTAGTTCTTTTCTTTACTGCTGTACTTTTGTTACTGTTAGTTACATGCATGATGAATGTGGTTTATTTTACTGTTCTTTTGGTTACTTTCTTGTTGGACGACTGGGTCTTGGGATCAGTCAAGTCGGTCCGATTCTCGTGTCTCATAGGGATTCGGGAATCGGGTCGTAACAATAATAATCACTCTGCTCTAACTAGTGTCTTAAACATACTTGAGTCTTCTTAAGCTCTTAAATGTACCTTCTTTGGGTTCTAGTATAACTGTAGACCTTGTGAGTGTTGGCTAGAGCAAGTAAACAATTATTAACACCAAAATTAGACTCATTGGAATAAGGTTCCAACAAGACTAACCTAGAAAAAGTAACAATGTCTACTCAGTTTTTGAATTTGAAGATTCACCAACAAGAGAAAAGTAGTTTCCTACTTGGCTATTGAAGTTGAATCAGTCAATGACTCATGGAGCATGGAATGTCCAAGTGCAAAGAATTTAGAGGGTAAGGAAATATATAATGAACTTCTTTGTTATAAAAAAGTTATCTAGTCACATAAGCAACATTCTAAAATGATTAAATTTTAAAATATATAAATGGAGTTAGTTTTTGTTGATCAGTTATTAGCATTTGAAAATAAATTGTTGTTACCAAAAATAAAGAATTGAAATTAAAGAATAATACTCTTAGAAAGGTGACAAGTAGTCTTAAATAAAATATTAAGAATTTCGAATTAGAATTGACTAACCTTAAGGATAATATCAATGAGTTAGTTAAGGACTTACCTAATTTCAATAATGGCAAGAAGAATCTTGAAAAGTTACTTTCTTCTCAGTCCCCTATGAATCATAAGAATAGGCTTGGATATAATAGTGATGAGCATAAAATTATGAAGGAACTACTTTTGTGAAACCCAAAAACCAAGTTAGTGTTTCATATAATAGGTTAAAACTTAATTATGCTTATATTTATAGTCAAAAGGTTGAGAAATGGAATTGCCCAAGAAGGGAGTCTTCAAGGGTAAATCCATATAACCCCAAGGACTCAAGAACTAATGAGTACCTATGAATACTTTGGAAAAGTACTTTGCAGGACACTATAAAAAATACTAAATAGATTGTGGACATTAGTTATACCAAATTCATGGAGCTCAACTACATGCCATTCATCGGTGAGAAGGTTATGGTTGTTGGAAATCTAGAACAAAAATGACCTAAGGTAAGGTACAGGTATAATAAATGATTTTTATGAAACTGAGTGAATTGAATTTGTGGAATTAACTTAAACATTTGAGTTTCTTGATTTGGATGAATGAACTTGGTTTCACTCAATTAATCATTGTTTGCCTTGTAAATTATTTCATAGAACCACTATAATTTGGTTTGGTTTGGTTTGGTTTGGACGTGGTTGAATTGCAGTCTAGTGGATCAACTTGTAACTCTAATTGACTCATCCATGCATTGAACACTTTGTTCTAGTTGTCAACTCGATGCTCTATCCATGCATCCATTGATCACATACATCCATTTATCAAGTTGACAGCTTGGACCTCATGCATTTGACACTTGGAGCTATTCATTCACCAAGATATATCAAAGAATAAATTCACATTTCACAATTGTCTACTTCATTGGTGAAATCCATCTTTTCCACCTATAATTTTTTTCTCGTATGATTTTGTGGAATAGATTTTGTAAAAGCTAACATTATGAGACGTTGCTTGAAAAATTCAAGGTAGAAGAAGTTGCCTCTATCTATATCCCTCTAAAGACTTAAGAATAAATTCTATTCTCCCTTTTGAATTTGAATTGACATATAAATCCATGATTCAAGCTTGCTTTTGCATTTAGATCTCCACATAGAAAATCTAAGCACCTCGATATGGAATTTACTCCGTAATGAAGTTTATATTTGATCAAATCTTCATCATTACCAATTAGTAGTATGGTGTGATTTCTCTTCAATCATTGTTGGAATTCCTTTGTTGAAACATGTTGCAAATCAACATTATTTAATCTTTCATTCAGTTTGAACCAAGTTAATATTATCGAGAGTTGTTATTGGTAACACCTCCTACAGGATTCAATTCAATAAATTCATCTACAAAAATAAACTATCATAGTTTTCTTATTGAGTATGATGTTAGAAAGACTGTTGCAAAACTTCAAGAACAATGTTTTATACTGACCGCAGAGGCTTATCTCCACAATCAACCTTTGGATTATTATTGCTTATTTTGACACCTAAATTAGCACTTCCATTATAAGAACAGTGACTTTAGCCTTATCTAGAGAGACTTGTTTTACAGGAAAGTTCCTTTTGCTTATCCTGGTTATCTTATCTTGTGCTTATATTCATATTCTTGTAAGATTTATGATAACCTAATTAATCATTCTTAGTAATATGTGATGACATTGATTACATTATTGAAGGTTGTAGAATTTATTTTCTAAATTGAATTATTCTTGTTGATTGTATCTAGATATATGCATCTTGTTGCAATAGGAGTGAGGTACCCCTGTGTGAAGGAATCACACTCTCAAGAGAGTGGCATACTCTTTGGTTGTTAATTGTTGAGTGATTTAGGTTGAGCCACTCATGGGAAATAGCTTAAGATTAAGTTTCCCTCAATCAATTTGTTGTTGGTTGATTAGTCATAGAATAATAGTTTCTGTAAACAACTAGGATATCCTCGTATAAGTAACCTAGTTTGTTAGGGGACTTGTGATAGGAGACTACATTGAAATCCTAAGGTGGGGTATTTTTAGGTAGCAAATTGACTTTGGAATAGCAACCATTCTAAAGTACCTATGTCAATTGTAGATTTGATTACTTGTGATTGATTGAAGTTCTTATATACTTTGATGATATATTGATTACTACACATGTACATTGTGGATATTATGAAAAATTTATGTTCTGCAAATTAAGATTATTATTGGAGGTTGATGCATTATTTAGCCTTCTCACCACCACCATCCTTCTTTTGCTATCCACTACCATCTCTTGCTGCTATACATCATGAAGAATAGATCAATTGTGGATTTCTTGGAAGACCAATTGCACACATATTGTGGACACTATGGGTGGCGAATGTAATCTTCCTATCATTCGTGGGTTTTCAACCATTATTATGAGCACAAGTGGAGAGGTGGTGACATTATTGTATTTGTCCTCTGTATTTATATGTTTGCTTCCATGTACTTTGTAATTATGCATGTTCTTATCATGAAGATGAACATTGATGGCTTTGAACGTGCATTTGGCATATGGATTTCTTCATGGCATGGGTTCTTAGATTTTTTGTAGTATAGTGCTAGGATATCTCTTGTTGCATTTTTGTTTATATTATGACCCAACCCCTAATAATCATATATTAAGAGATTAAGTGTTGTTCTGTAAAACATTCCAAAATCTTTTCCCCAATTGCTTTTACTAAAATATAAAATTACTGCCAATATTAACAAAATAAAACATGCCACAAACTTATAAAAATTGTGGCATACCTATAAAGTTTCTACCTATAAGGTTTCAATAGGTGTTCGAATCAAGATTATTGTTGAATTTTATGCTAAAAGGTGCAAAAACCCACAATTTACCCGATTCCAAAGTAATGGCTCCAAATCGAAAGCTTTATTTGATTTATTCCTTCAATTTTGACCAATTAGGTCCTAGATAAATATGGACAAGATTGAGCTTTTTGTTGTACACATTACAGCGTTAACAAGACAAATTTCCATGTGAAAGGATGATTATAATTGAAGATTGATAGTTTTGAATGCCTAGGTAGCTTATGTTTGGCCATTCAAATTGATCTAATTATTATTGGCTTAATTGGAGATGAGAAATTCATGAACCCTTCCGATTTAGGCAACCAAATTTAGCATTTGGATGACTAAATTCACGCCACTTGTATAATGTAGTGTATTTTTGGTTAAAACTCTCACATCCGATCTACGATTAACCTCATATTTTTTTCTTACTCATTTTCCTCTTTGAGAAGAACATTCCCATCTAATTGGATCAATATTTTAATAGTTGGATTTCAATAGAACCTCCCAAAACTTACAAGGATGTAAATCTCGATTTTAATGAAGTACCATGAGTTCTCTAAGTTAAATTCAAACTTCTCAATTGTCTTTAATCTTCTATCACTTATTCATTCATGAGCGATTTAATACTTAATGATGAAGTAATATCCAACCTTAAATCATGTTGAATATTACATTCTTCCCCCTTTTAATTAGGAATATTTCATCCTTGAAATTTAGAGTCTGCTAGGTAATCATTTCTATCTACTCTTTGTCAATTTTGGTTTCACATCCCATTCATTAATATTTAATTTTGGATAATTGAAACTTGAGTTAAAGTACCTTATTAAGTCCTATCTTTGTGAATATTCTATGCATAGGGGAACTATACCATTATGGAATGTTAGATTGATAATTCTTATATTGTTTTGCATGTTTCCAAAATCTACTATATCTTAAGATTATTTATCACTATTCTTTGCATCATAGGCCCATTAAATTGCATATTAGCCACTATTTTTTTTTGTCTGCATGCTCTTAGAAAGTAGCATAAGTTGGGGCTAAGCAATGCAACCAATTTTCTTTATTAAAAAAAGTCACATTTTTTTAGTAATTGTATTTACATGTTAGTAACACATCCAAATTTTATGTAAACTTTCATTTCCTAAAAATTGCAAAAATTCATAAATTAGAGTGAAATTCATTTTGTAACATCATAAGATTAGTATATTAGGGTTAAGTAATTTAGGCTTATTCAAGGATCCAAAATTTTTGCAAATTTTATTTAGGATTAAGCATGGAATGTAAGTAGGATTTCAAAAAGCACACATGGCAATTACTAAACTTGAGAATATCAAGAGATTGCATATAATGCACATGAAATGGAATGTTATCGTCTAGTAATCTCAACATCATCGATTTCCCACCACTTCTTTCCTATTACTTAAGCATCTCGTGTCAAATTTTTACCATAGTTACTTTTCTTTCTCCTTTGTTAAGAGCACATTTTAATTATCTACTTCCCTCTCCTCTTTCTCTCTCCACTACAAAAAAAAATGACCTTTAGTGACAAATTAGATAGTGGCATATAATGCATTTACCACTGATTCTTTTGACTTAGTGGTAAATTTTTTATATTTGCCATTATAACATTTTGTCAAGCGACAGTTAATATTAGTGGCAAATATATTTACCTCTATTGACTTTGATTTAGTAGTAATTGTTATTTATACCACTATAATATTTTTGTAAAATGACAATTAGCATTAGTGGCAAATATATTTGCCACTATAGCCTTTGATTTAGTGGCAATTGTTACTTATGCTACTATAATATTATTTTAAAATGACAATTAGCATTAGTGACAAATATATTTGGCACTATAGTTTTTGATTTAGTAGCAATTTCTACTTATGTCACTATAATATTTTTTTCGAATGACAAATTGGTGTAGATGAAATGAGACCACTACTTTATCTTCAACATTTTTTTAATAACACAAAGTAACTTAGTGATAAGAAAAATATATGCCACTAAAAATTTTTTGATAGCTAACAATTGATATTAATGGCAAAGATATGTACAACTATATGTATATAGCATGTTTTCATTATAATTTTTAAACTTAATTTAGAGGTAAAAAACTATGAGTCACTAAAAATTGTTAGTCAACTAACAAGTAAAATTTTAGTACCATCATAATCAAGAGATTCAACATAAACATAATTTTGTAGTAAACCTAAGATATTCTTTCCTTTCGATAAGATACTACCACATCATTTTTATTCCTTCGAATCACTTAGATGAGTTACCGATTCCTATTATGGAATTCCCATAACATCCCACTACAACACATTGACTGTTTAAAAATACTAATTTGAGATAAATAAGTTAAATCATCTTAAATTAATTAACACCCATCCCTCCCCTCAAAAAATTTCATGCACACTGATGCATTCTTCCTCAACACAGTTAATTAAGTTAATTATGCTTAATTATGTGAGAAGAAAGTAACTTAGGTTAACTCGAATTTGTGTCGATTGAGTAGTATAGGGTCAAGTTAACCTAACATTTTAGATTTTATTTCTTTTAATTGGTTGAGTCCAGGTCGTCCGCTGGGAGACATAACTTATTCAGAATTCACCAAGCTATCTAAGCTACTCATAGGAGGTATAATTAAGTTTAATTTTAACAACATGAACTTTGCCTAATGATTTTAGATTTAAAAAATATGCAAAATTCCATAAGAAAATAGATTTATACAAATGATCTACTTTAACAACAAGTAAATATGTTAATTTCTTTTTATTTCAAAGATTAAGGCAATATAAAGTTTTTCTAATTAAAATATGCCTTATTACAACATTAAAATCAAAAGGGAATTAAAAATAATTCAAGAATTTAAATCATTTATTCTCTTCTCTTCGGCCTCTCTCTCTCTCTTTTCTTCTTTTATCTTTCTTTCTCTTTTTCTCTTTTTTTAATTTTCTCTTATTCCTTTCCTTTTCTTTCTCTCTTACATTTCTCGAGCTCTTCTCTTCTTCCTCTTTTCTTCTCTTTTCTGCCTTGTCTCTTAGTGCCTGTTCAACCTCTTTCTCGCCTTTGCTCCTTCTTTTTCCTTAGCATATTTCCTTAACCTTTCCTTAGCATCTTTCCTTCTCTTCCTTAGCATCCTTCACTGCCTTCTCTTTGTCTTTACCTTCTGAGCCTTAGCTTCTGATCCTTTCTTCCTTCTGAGCCGAACTAATTTTTTTCTCTCTTCAACCAAAAATTAGGTTTATTTATTAGCGGCTTGGTCCATTCGGGGATACGCAGCACCCTTTTCAGGGTGGGACCAGACCCTACTAGGTCTAAGCCTAATTCATTTATAGTTCGATTTATTTCCGGTTCACAGATTCGAGCCAAATCGGCTCACGCCTCCCAGGCCTTGCACACGCCCTCCCAGGGCCCACACTCGCATGCCACAGCCGCACACACTCGCAGGCACACACGCGCCCACACACATAATGCTCAGAATCAATGCTCAATCGGTAACCATGCACCGAGCGCTGACGACTGAAGTACCTATACAACAAAAGAGTTTTATACCCAAGCGCCCGTTCAGATCTAACTGAGGTGGGACTATCTTAACCCCTCCCAGACCAAACTTCAAGTGGCGATTCCCAATAGCTCAGAACTCCATTCCAAGCAAATAAAAGCTTGTTGGAAAGCTCTTGAGTTGCTCTACAAGATTGATGTGTCAATTTAATGTGAAGGGGAAGTTATGCTCTTCGATTTTAAGGGCGAAGATACTGGTTTTCTACAGTATAAAATGGTATGGATAGTGGATTTCTTTACTTTAAGTCCTCAGACTTGATTTTAACTCTTAGTTGATGTTCTAAATGGGTTAAAAAGTCAATTCCACAGCTGTTGGTGTGGATATTAAGCTCTCAAGAGCTTCAAGAAGTGTACAGAAGCTCAAAGCTTCTCTGGAAGCTTCAGGAAGTGTTGTTCAGACATGAAAAAGACCTAACAAACAACTAAAGACATGTTTAATTGTTTAAAACAACTTCTAGAGGTTGTTAGCAATTCATCTGGGTAGAATTTACATTCAAAACTCATCAAAAATCCACTACCATCAGTTTGGGTTCAAAAACAACCCAAACTAGCAGAAATTGAAATCCAATCGAGTTATACATCAGAGCTCATCCAAATCACTTTAAAATCATTCACAGATACCTCAGAATCAATTTAAACTCATTAATTCATCAAATTGAATCCATAATCAAGGAATCAAACTCAGGTTTGATTGTCAAGCCTTGAATTTTGACTTTCTGTTTTAATTCTTTTCTTAGGGAATTAACACCTTGAACAACATCCTTTCAATCTCAAAAACATGCTTAGACCTTTAAATAGGTGTTTAAACTGAAGTTCCTAGGGTTTCAGGCTCATCGCCCGAGCTTCAAAAGTGGTTTGTTCGTCAGAACAACCTAAAGGTTGTTACAGTGAGTGGATCACAGAAATGGATTCAGTGTACAGCACAGAAGCTTCTAAACCTATTAATTGCAACTTACAACTCACTGTCAAACTTCTCTAACTCTACCGGAGTTGGAGAAGATGAAGACCTATCTCAAGCTACAGTCATCCAAATCTCAAATAAACAAACTCAACATGATCAATGAACCTCAATTCATCAATCTAGAGCTTGTCACCAAGTTCTACAGGCTGAAGAACTACTTTTGACTCGCCGGAGCTCGTCGGAGCTTCGGTGAGTCCAAAAAAAGGTGAATTTGTGATATAGAATGAGAATTTGTGCCATTAATGATTTGAAAAGGTTCTTGAGGTCACAAAGAACCTCATGATTGCACAGCAATCATGGCTCCTAATTAACCTAAATAATGTTTGAACCTAGCTTAATTTGTGGATATTGCACTCATATCTTACATATCATGCATTGCATCAGTCTATTTAGAATAAGATGAGATATCCTACTATTTAATGGTTTTTATTACTATTTGCAGGTAATAAAGTAATCCATGAAGGAGATAGTGGAATAAAGCAATAAAGGAAGAAGACTGATCCAGATAAAAGGAGTGAGGAGGATAGCCTTATCCCTACCCTTAGAAACCCTAGGGTAGCCTTCCCAAACCCAAAACAACCTCCATTAGGGCACCTTAGCCTCAAAACCTAAGCATCGATAGTACTATCCATGTTCTTATCCACCCTATCCCTCTCCCAAACACTTAGGAACCAAAAACCACCTTAGAAAACCTAAAACCCACTCTCAAGCACCTTTTAGGACATCCAGACATCTGGCTGGACGTCTGATTTCTGCATAATAACAATCCAAGAAGCCAAAACTCGTACTGACATAGAATTGGACGTCTAATGTAATGTCCAAACATCCAATTTTGTAGTATAAGATGTCTAACCACTATCCTGGACGTCTGATACTACTCTCTGGTTCCTGATTTTGGTGTTAGAAGGCCTAGCTTGCCTATTTTGACCTAGGAACCCCACCAGACACCCTAAGAAACCTAATTAGAGACCTCCTAAGCCTAGTCCACTATCCATATGCCTACTTATCCTATCCCTAACCCAATTGAACCATCCCATACCTAATTGGGTGCATCTACAGTTGATTGGGTGCACTTGAGCCCAATTGGACCCACCTAGGATCTAATTGACTCATACCTACTAGGGTTACCCTAGCCTAATCACATGCACACATCCAATTAGACTTAACCTAGACCTAATTAGGTTCACTCCTATCCAATTAGACATTCCTAAGCCTAATTAGGTCCACACCCACTTAATCTAGATTGACCCAACCTATTTAGCACCTAATCCTACCAAAACCCACAACCTAGTCCTACAAAAAATACACACCCACACACACACACACACCTTCCCATTCTACCCCTACCAAACCCATGCACACTCTCTTGGAAACCCTAAAAACTTGTTTCAAACCTAGATCCTAAAAGTGTGGCATTAGCTAATTTTGGAGCCACCAAAAGTGGCAACCAAATGGAGCCTTCCATAAGGGCAAAGAAAGAGCCACGAAATTGCACCAACTCCACCACTCTCTTCCTCTCAACTTGCGACCACACCTCCTCCTCTCCCTCTCAAGGCCGTCCTCCTCCTCCAAGGCTCCCTCCATGGATGGCTAGGAAGAAGCTCTCCTCCAAGCTTCTTCATGGGTGGCAAGAAGAAGAAGAGCATAAGGATGCAACACCTTCTCCTTTCTTCTTGTGGGCGTGCCCTCTTCTTCCACCATAGAGGATCCACACCCCCATTTATTTTCTTCTTAGATGGCCATAGAGAAGACCCCCCTCAAGGTCTTCTCAAGGACGGCCATTGGTAGAGAAAGGGTGCAACACCCTCCTCTCTCCACTTGGGTGCACACACCCATCCTCCTCTCTTTAGTGGACGACCAAGAAGGCTTCTCCTTAGCCTCTCTTAGTTGATCCCTTTCTTTGGTTTAGCTTTATTTCCATGTATCCGGATTTTTATAGTGACTTAAATTTTGATGCATGATACTCTTGTCTAATGGTTTTATATGCATGCTATTATCTTCACGACTTACAACTTTGATGCATGCTTTCATTTCGTGTTTCAAAATAAAGATCAAAAACACAAAAAGACAAAAATATTAGGTTAGATTAGATTTAGGTTAGATTAAGCCGATCCAACTCTTGACTTGTTTTCACGCCTCCTAGTGACGAACGATCAGGACTCAAGTTTTCAAAGGAATAAAATCCATCAAGTTTCGATATTATAAATATTTTTGTCAAGGGGATTTCGTGACTATACTACAATTTCTGACGATTTCAAAATTTACGAATTCCATGCATGTCACCTCAGGATCAAGTTAATTTTTTCAATTGATCATTAGAATACAGATTTAACAGTGAATTCAATTTTTATAGAATCTGAGTTGGTTAATGCTCAGGACTTGTTTTCCCACTTAATTGAGTGGACAAAACAAGTCAACAGATGATTGCGATCATAAATATATAGATAATTAAGGATTTCAACTACTCCTGAGCTGCCATTGATAGCGAGCTCAGGAGCTTAATTAGATTTGGGTGTTTAAGTTATATGTGAATTTTAATCGAATTATAGTGATGATTAGGATCCTTTAGTGATGAAAAGATGATGGAGGATCCAATGAAGGTGGAAATAAGGTCAACTACTGCTGCCATAGACAGCAGAAGTAGTCGGTGGAGGTGGAAATGATTTAGGTGATTTAGTGATCAAATTAGTAATTATTGGTGTTAGAAATGTTTATGGAATATAGAAGATGATCAATGACTTAAAAAGATGAAATTAATGCTCCTGACAAGCTCAAGGAGCTTGCCGAAGTCGAGGAAGATGAAATCTAAATCTAACATTACGGCTATCTAGACTACCTAACTAAATAACTAAACTAACCTACTCCTACTCCTACTCCTAGTCTATTGTTACCTGGACGAAGGGGTTAGAGGATCTCCGTCGACGGCTCATGATGGAGGAGGAAATCAGAGGGTTGTCAAAAGATCTCCGGCGGCAGTTGTGAGGTGAAGCAGAGGAGAGCTCCTTAGTTAGCGCTTGTCAGAAGATGCGGCTGACTTCTGCGAAGATCCAGAGCTGTTGAAGATGGATGGAGGAAGTTGGATGAGGTGGTGGAAGTTTGCTGGAGTTGCGGAGTGAATAGCCTATTGGGTCGGCTCAATGAAGAAGAGGGAAGGAATCCAACTTAGTGGAAATCGAGGGTGTGAGGGGGTATTTATAGTTGACGGCAACTGAGAAGGAGGTGGAATCTGGACGAAATTGTGGCTAGGAGGAGAATAACCACTGGCATCTTCTCCAATGCTGGTGAGGTTATCTCCAACCCTAAAATGGGATTTATGTATCATCCAGACCGGTAGATGAAAAGGGGATGGTGAGCGCAAGCTCCAAGAGCTTGGAGAAGAAGGGATGACGTCGGATTGGAGGTGATCAGGCGGTGGCTGCACCTTCAGTCGTCAGCCATCCAGACAGGTGAAGAAGAGAAGAAGAATTCCAGGGACCTATTTGCACTGAAACTTAAGGACCTAAGAGGGAAATAAATACCCGATTGAAATAAAATATAAGGACCAAAATGTAAACTCAGGTTTCAAAGTTTATTTTAATTTAAATCTTTTTCAACTTTTTATATATGATTGTAAATAAGAAAATTATTATATTTAGACCTTGAATTTACATTTTTGACCTTTTTAGATTAATTTATTTAATGTTACTTAAGTTATTACATACTTAGGTATATATTATACTTAAGTTAGTTAACTCATTAATTAGATGAATAATTGATAATATTTCGAGTCCAATTATTAATTAGATTATTAATAATATTAATTGGATGATAATATAGCATTTTTAATTTATTTTAAGGTCCTTTACTATTTATCCCTTATTTAATAATTAACCCATATATTCACATAATCCTAGCTAATTAACTAGGAAGACTAGTTAATTAGGGGTAATTAGAGACCATGATGAGTTTCTCATCACACACCCACCCAACCCTACCCCATCGCAAACTCCACACACAAAAATTTCACCCCTGTGCTCTATTCAACCCTCAGCTGCTCCCATCAAAGAAATCATGCGCCCCCTCGAAAAGATCGTGTGCCTCCCTCTCAATCTCTGATTCTCTTCGACAGTTCCCTCTCAAACTGCCCCTTGACAACTCCCCTTCGCAGTGGTGCCTTAATCTCCTGTCGCAGTCTCTTCCCTCTCGATCATCGCCGCTATCTCAGAAGCGATGTCGCTCTCTCAATCTCAATTATGGTCGCAGCACCTCCATCAGTCACCGCTCATCTCTCGATCTATCGCCGCTCACTCAGTTGCAGTCGTAGCCCCTCTCAATCATCTCCTCTCCACCCTTGATCGGTCGTCGCTCTCACAATCGGAGCACCACCACTCTGTCTCTCTCGATCTTCCATCATTCACTCCTCCACCCTCCACCCTATGCCACTCTCTCTCGGTCGCAGGTCAGTGGTCCCATAGCCTCCTCCACCGTTTGCTCCTCCATCCTCAGCCCTGCACTTCACTCCTCCACCCAATCGCCATTGACATTAGCCACATCAACACCTACTATGATAGAAGGTAAGATTTCACCCCTGATGTGAATGCACCATGGAAGTATGGTAGTGCTAGAAGTTTAGTTAAAAATAATGACAGGTGTAGGGTACATTGATTTGGATTCCTTTAGTGTTGGATATCTACATATTTTTTAACTAAAATTCTAGCACTCCTCCATCCTCTAAGGTGCATGTTGACTCGTTAGCTATTATGGATAAAAGTGCAGAGAATCCGTGGTGCTGATCCCGTGAATGAGGATTGTCATATTAACTTTAAATTGCCAGACTTTATGCACTTTTAGTAACTATTCTTGTTGATTCAACTTGTTGATGGTGTCATCTCTTTTTTTCCTTTGGTTTTTCCAATGCGTTGTTAGCTTTTAGTACTAAAACTGTCTCTAATTGTGAGGTTATATATAGAAAATTATTCAAGTAAATCAGACTGCTACAAAAGGCAGATAAAATAATCTTCTAATTTTTTTTTATTGACTGTGCCTCTTGAGAAAACATATGTTAGTTAAATTTGAATGGAATAAATTGAGTAATATGCCAAATAGATGTTTTTCCATATCAACCTCTATTGAGTTGATATATCCAATGTTGGCTTGTCTAGTAAAGAGTAATTCTGGATGAGGGAGTGGCCATAATAAGGAAACCCACATTTAGGTGCTCTCAATCCAATGTTAGTGTTATTAAATATGAAGAAAGTGGAGAGTGATCCCAACCCTTTTAGCCCTGCATCCCTTGTACTTTCAGTTTAGTGTTCAGTTTCTAGGCATTTACGATTGAAACAATGATGTAAGAAAGCTTTCTAAGTATTTGCTTTAGTTTTTAAGAGGAAGACCAATACACTTTATCTTGACCAAACATCATGTAGTAGTTATGATGCGTCATTAGCCTATGTGATTATTTCGACACTATTGGTGGAAGAAATGTTTTCGGTCTTGCTCTGTATAATTCCTTTTTTCCTGTTTAGCTCACAAAGATTTTTTAGAAGATGATGACTAACCAATGAGCACTTCATTCTATTATCTCTTCTTGGTAGACTGCAATTTCATCTGAAAGGAAGCCACCCTCCCCTTGTGATAGTCTATTAATTGTGTTTGATGTAGATCCCCTTCCTACATCTTCTGTGAAGTATTTTGTATCATAAAATGCCCCTTTGAACAATATTTCTTTGATTCCTATTTTTTTTGGAATCACACCCATCCTTTCGTGAGTGTTGTATCTATAATTTTTAGTTGCATAGCATTTAGCTTCTTTGGAACATGCTTGATATTGCAATTTTTAAGAAATCTTCATATCTTATTTGTGTTCCTCCATGGTGGATTAATTCGATCATCTCCCTTGGGGTTCACCCAAGCCAATTTCCTGCATGGCCCTCACTTCACAGCTTGTTGAGGAGTCTTAGGAAGAAGGCATGTGCTTTAACTGCAAATGAATCATCAGTAAGTGTACACATAGGTTACCTTATTATAGGAAAGGGTTATAAAGTAATGTCAATATGCCCCAAGACAACATGAATCTAGACAGCAGTATCCACAAAAATTGATAGCCTTACCATCTTGAAATAATAAATTAGTTTCTAAGCACATGGTTGGGTATATTTAAATGCCACATCTTTGTCACTACCTTTTATTGTAATTATTTACTCTTGGATCAAGAAAAGGGTTCTGCTCATTTGAGTTTCATAGAGCCAGTCTACTCCAATTTTAAATAATAATTCACCTTCTTTAGATTAGAAGGTCCTTTGGATGTGATCAACAAGAAGCATGAGTGGTTCGGTTGTATCATAGCACCCTTCTTCTCTTAAAAAAAAAAGAATAGCACCCTTCTTATAACTAGTACCCTGAAGCATCCTTTTTACTTGCAAATGCTTTTGTGTTCTATTTTATAATCATTTAGGAGGATGTAAGCACTGCAACAAAATACACTTGTAGTGACGACTTATGGAGACAGAATTGATAGCTATGGAGATATAATTTAGGGTGAGTGACGAAAAATCCATCCCCAAATGAGGGTCACAAAAACTTTTGAGGATGGATTCTCTGTCGTCACAACTTAGAGATAGAAATGATAAGACCCGTGCCATCAAACACTTTAAGACCACTGCGAGTTAATCCAAACGTCTGGAAATCAATTTTTGTGTGCGTACAGCCTCAAGTCTGCGCGCGTGCCGCGCGCAGACTAAGCTCTGCCGCTTTCCTTCTCTTTCATTTTCCCTCGCCAAATTGCAGAACCTTTCCCCCTCACGCCTACATATACCCCCTCCTCTCGCTCACACCACCCCACTCCCATCCACCTTCTCCTTCCTCCAGCGAGAGCAAGAGCGGGAGCGAGAGCGAGAGAGGCGAGTGCAGCCGAGTGTAGCGGTGGAGAGGTGGAGCAGCGAGAAAAGGGAAGAGAGGAGAGCGCGCATGAGCTGTGAGAGAGCTTGCTGGAGGTGCTCACGGCCGGTCGGGTGTGCACACGGTGGAGGGGTGTGCCAGGGAGATTTCCCCTGACGGTACTGCAGTTAGAGCAGCGGACGAGCGAGGGTGGCGCGGCCGCGCGTAGCAAGAAGAAGATGAAGGAAGCTTCTTATTGTGGGATTTTTCCCAGAATCAGACGTCTGGACCTACATCCAGATGACGCGGATGACGTCTGGAGGAAGCTCCAGACGACTAAGAGGTACATCCTGCGCCCTATGCTTCCCTTCGCGGATATGGCCATGCAGGCTATTCCGCCGAGGCTCTGATGCGTGCCGTGTTAAGGAGATTATGTTGCACGTGCAGGATTCATTTCGGGAAGGCGTGGGGACACGCCCTTCCACGCAGTTCAGACATCTGGGAGAGACACCAGACGGCGGAGAGCGTCTCCAGACGTCCGGAGAGGTGGTTGGACGTCTGGAACTAGGTGTAGACGGTTCAGAAGGATCCCTGGACGTCTGAGGAGCAGCGCAGAGTGAGGTATGGTTCTAGACTCCTTTTAAGACGTCTGGAAGGTGCTCCAAACGTCTGATTTGAGTCAGGATTGTCGTTTTTGACCCGTTTAGGGTTCGTTTGAGGTCCGATTTCCACAATTAAGATTTTGTTCTTCTTTGTATAAGTTCCTCTACTTGTTGGAATGATTTTTATCATGTTCTGAGTAGTTTCTTGTGGTTGATCCTTGTGTTAGGTCCTCATTCCATTGTGGGTTCGAGGGTTGCGGAGGCATGTGGATCTGTCGATCAAGCCCCCATTACGCCTGGTTTCGCAGGTAGAGTGGCTTCCCCTAGTTAATTACAACATAAATGCATATTTGGGATGAAAATTTGATCCTAGGGTATGGCATGAATCCTATGACTAGAAACACTGGAATAATTGTATTGAATGCATGAATTGCAGTCTGAGATGATTAAATAAAATAATAACAATTGCCTGTAAGTGGATAACAGCTGCCTGTGGAATATAAAGTACTATTAGCAACTATTGCATGTATGTTCCTGTTATTGAAATTAAATACTAGTTGCCTGTATATGAAATGGAAATAGAAATGATGGAACCTAGTATGGCTTGGCCTGAGAAACATGAGCATGAACCCTACGGGGAATTAGGAGTAGAACTCCTGGAAATAAATGGAATAGAACTAGAAATGTGAATGGGGAAGTGAGCTGGCCCTTGAGTACGGAGTACCAAGGAGAGAGACCGTCCCCCTGTTTAGTGTAAAGCGAAGCTAGCCGCCCTAGGGTTGGGACCCGAGGTTGGGACTGGCCACTTTGTATCCACTCTTTGGTCCTCGCGTACACAATACCTATTATGACCCGATTCCCGAATCCCTACGAGACACGAGAATCAGACCGACTCGACTGATCCCAAGACCCAGTCGTCCAACAAGAAAGTAACCAAAAAGCAATAAAATAAACCACATTCACCATGCAAGTAACTAACAATAACAAAAGTACAGCAGTAAAGAAAAGAACTACTACAGTACACACCACCACAACAATTGAAAATTAAAAACAGGTACAGAAATATGAAGTTTACAATAAAAGAGTACAAAGGTGTAACAGAATACTCACTACTACAGAAAAATGGGTACAACAAAGTACAACTACTGGGCTCCACTAGGCCCAACACCCTCCGCAGCCGTAGGCTTTGGCTGCTCAACACCTGGTCCTGAAAAAGGTGACAAGTATTACATGTCAGCGAAACGTTGAGTAGAGTGGCAACCAGCTAGCTAAGAAAAATAGTAAGGGTGGACAAGTAGCTATTGTTTTTAATTTCTTTATTTATCTATTTACTCTTTCTTGGTTTATTTCTTAGGTCTTTCTCTTGATCTCGAATGTTCCTCGTGGGAATGATCTTGATTGCAGTTTTTTCCGAAAAGTAGAAGTAGCACATGGTGCTCTCCTGACCGGGAGAGTCTCCCGTGGTGGTCTTACCCTCAGTCAACCACCCCAAGGTCGCTGACAGACGTAACGGTGACTACGGCACGTGTGATAAACGCACGGGTAGCTATCCTGCACTGGCACGCGGTCAGTCGTTTCCGTTAACGGGTGTGCCCAAAGCACAGTACGGAACCAGTATAGGGCAAAGCCCTCTCAGTAACAGGGGTCTAGCCCCTCCACAGTAACCAAACAGGGGGTCTTGCCCCTCCACAGTCCGCACACCCTCGCCTGACTACCCTGGTTTGCCCAGTGGGCCTAACAAGTCGGTGTAGGACAGCTAGCTGAACCTTGAGCCCCGTGGGGTGGCTAGCTCCCTCCCTACACTAGTAGCTCTCCCCGGTACGGTGTACGCGAGGGCCAAAAGTCGGTACAAAGTGGCCAGACCTAACCCCGGGTCCTTAGGGCGGCTGTCTCCACTCTGCACTAAGAGGTAACCTGTGCTTCCCTTGGTACTACGTACCCAAGAGACAACACACTTTCCCATTCACTTTTCCAGTTCCATTCCATTTATTTCCAAGAGTTCTACTCCAAATTCCTCGTAGGGTTCATGCTCATGTTTCTCAAGCCAAGACATATTAGGTTTCATCATTTCAGGTTTATTTGCATATAGTACGTGTTTCCAATATTCAAACTTCTTTTCCTTTCCAATTTATATACAAGCAGCTCGTATTTAATTTCAACCAACAGAAATTACATGTAACAGTTACTAGCAACAGTACTCTACATTTCACAAGCAGCTATTATCCAATTACAGGCAATTATCATTATTCTATCTACTTATCCAAGACTGCAAATCAGGCATTCAAGACATTTGTTTCAGTGTTTCTGTTCCCAGGATTTATGCCGCACCCTAGGATCTATCATTCAATGAAGTTTTTAGGTCCTAGGATTCATGCCATACCCTAGGATATATCATTCAATCTAGTTTTCAGGTCCTAGGATTCATGCCATACCCTGGGATCTATCATTTATTTCAGATATGCATTAATGTTTGTAATTAACTAAGGGAAGCCACTCTACCCGCAAAATCGGGAGTAATAGGAGCGTGATCGGCAGGTCCACGTGCCTCCGCAACCCCCAAAGTCGCAATAGAATGAGGTCCTAACACAAGGATCAATCACAAAGAACTACTCAGAATAGGATAAAAGTATTTCAAACAAGTAGAGGAACTAATTCTGAGAAGAACGAAATCTTAAACGCGAAAATCGAACCTCAAATAGACCCTAAACAGGTCAAAAATGACAACTTTGACTCAAATTAGACGTCTGGAACATCTTCCAGATGTCTTAAAAGGGGTCCAGGTCATACCTCACTCTGCGCTGCTCCTCAAACGTCTAGAGGTCCTGCTGAATCGTCTGGACCCAGCTCCAGACGTCCGACCACCTCTCTGGACGTCTGGAGACGCTCTCCGCCGTTTGGTGACTCACCTAGACGCCTGAACTGCGTGGGAGGGCGTGTCCCGTGCCTTCCCAAAGCGAAACCTGCACGCACATGCTAAACTCCCTCATCAATGCACACGACAAAGCTTCAGCAGAACAGCCTGCATGGCCGTATCCACAAAAGGAAGGTATAGGCACAGTATGTACCTATCAGCCGTCTGGAGCTTCTTCCAGACGTCGTTCGCGCCATCTGGATGTAGGTCCAGACGTCTAATTCTGGGAAAAATCCCAGAATTAGAAGCCCCTACATCTTCTTCCCGCTGTGCGTGGCTGCGCCACGCTTGTCCGCCCGCTGCCCGAGCTGCAGCAGCACCGGGGAAACCTCCTCCGCGTGCACGCCGGCCGACCTCGAGCTGCTCCAGCGAGCTCTCTCTCTCACGGCTCGTGTGCTCTCTCCTCTTCCCTCTCGCTGCACCTCTCCTCTCTGCCACTGCACCCGGCAGCAGCTGCTTCCCTCGCTCTCGCTCTCGCGCTGGGGAAGGAGGAGACGAATGGATGTGGGTGGCGTGAGAGAGAGGAGGATAAGAGTATTTGTAGGCACGGGGGGGGGTTCTGCAGGTCGGCGAGGGGAGAGAAAAAGAAGAGGGTGGCGGGTTTTAGTTTACGCGCGGCACGGCGTAGACTCGCGATCGTACGCACGCAAAAATTAATTTCTAGATGTCTGAGAAGGCGTCCAGAAGTCTGACTAGACGTCTGGACCAACTCCCAGACATCTTAAAGTGTTTTGATGTCACGGGTCTTAACAGTACTGGGGAGAGCTACTAGTGTAACGAGAGAGCTAGCCACCCCACAGGGCTCGAGGTTCAGCTAGCCATCCTACATCGACTTGTTAGGCCCACTGGGCGAACCAGGGTAGTCAGGCGAGGGTGCGCGGACTGTGGAGGGGCAAGACCCCTATTTGGTTCTTAGGGGCTAGACCGCTGTTACTGAGAGAGCTATGCCCTATACTGGTTCCGTGCTGTGCTTGGAGCGCACCCGTTAACGGAAACGACTGACCGCGTGCCAGTGCGGGGTAGCTACCCGTGCGTTTATCGCACGTGTTGTAATCACCGTTACGTCTGTCAGTAACCTTGAGGTGGTTGACTGAGTGTAGGACCACCACGAGGGACTCTCCCAGCCAGGAGAGCACCACGTGCTACTTCTACTCTTCGGAAAAGACTGCAATCAAGATCGTTCCCACGAGGAACACTTGAGATCAAGAAAAAGACCTGATAAATAAACCAAGTGATGAAAGAAAGAATAATTAGTTAAATAAAGAAAGAAATTGAAAACAACAGCTACCTGTCCACCTTTACTGTTTTTAGTTAGCTGGTTGCCACTCTACTCAGTGTTCGCTAATTTCGTGTACTTGTAACCTTTTTCAGGTCCAGGTGTTGAGCAGCCAGAGCCTACGGCTGTAGAGGGTGCTGGGCCCAGTAGAGTCCAGTAGTTGTACTTTTCTTGTTGTACCCATTCCGTAGTAGTGAGTAATTTGTTGCACTTCTGTACGTTTTAATTGTAAAATTATATTCCTGTACCTGTTTAAATCCTCTACTATTGTGGTGGTATGTACTGTAGTAATTTTCTTCTTTACTGCTGTACTTTTGTTATTGTTAGTTACTCGCATGATGAATGTGGTTTATTTTACTACTTGTTGGTTACTTGCTCGTTGGACGACTGGATCTTGGAATCAGTTGAGTCGGTTCGGTCTCGTGTCCTGTAGGGATTCGGGAACCGGGTTGTAACAAGAAATTAGTCATAATAGATTGGACATGAAAAAAGCTAATGATGTGACCTAAAATTTTTTAGGATGGGTTGTCCCTAATAATCTTTTGAGGATGATGTAATTATAGATGTAAGTTATTAAGATAAAATATCAAAAACCTTCTTAACTTTTGTAGTACATATAACATGAATAACTTGACAAAAATGATTTTTGACATAAGACACCATTTTTATTGAAATTCAAATACAAAGTACTTGTTGCAATATTGTGAAAAAATTACAAAAAAGAACAATGAATGAAATACATCATAATACAAAAGAGCACTCAACTCTTATTTTTTTCCTCTTTACAAGAAAAATTTAAACTATTCATCTTCAACTAACCAACTTGGCTACTTGATTCAAGCTAATTTAGTTCATCTTGACTACTTGATTCAACTTGAGGTGAAGACATGATAACATTCACCGAACTCGACTAATAAAGAGTTCCGCCAACTACTCTTCTTCACAATTCTCTAGTGTGCACCCATTGGCATCTTGGCCCCTTGTTTTTGCTATCTGCTCATTAATGTTGTCCATGATCCCATCAACACTATCATAAAAAATAGAGGCATATTTAGAACACACTCAAGCTATAGCTTCCCTTTCAAGAAAACATAGTGCACTGACAAAAGAGAGACATACCTATAGGAAACCCCTAAATGATGCCAATCAAGTTCCACGATCAATCATGACTATGGGCACAAAAGGATTTGTAGGAAGCTTGAAATTTGATTGCCTAACATATATTGGGGCCCAGCTGCATTTTGCATCTTCCTCTAAAGGGATAGAGCTCTATACAACAAAGAGGCATTTAATTACATATGTTAACCACTTGGAGGAAATAAGAACCTGAAGAGCATACATTATGTGTCCAATGTCCATCAATCAACGAATAAATGAGCATAAGCCAATAACATATAATTTCCTGTATTTTAGACAAACTAATACTTCAATGCATCCATATGAAAGAAACCACGTATAAGCATTTACATAGAAAGATCAAAGATGATGTCACATACGGCATGAATGATAGCTAAGATGTGAAATAAGGTCTAGAACTAGATATAACTTCTGCACAATTAGTGTTGAAAATACCACAAAATTAGAGAAACCTGTATCTATTTTGTTGCACAACATTCCCTTGTATGTTGCTTAGAATGATCTAAATCAGCATCCTTTAACAACATTGGCCATTAGTGTCTATTGGTGGAACTAAAGATTTACCACCATGTTTTTTTTTTCCTTTGTAAATGTGTCAAAAGAGATACTTCCTCTGTGATACCTCAAGTCAAAACCATCCTTTGGTATCAATTAAAAAAAGGTACCCTCCTTTGGGAATTTCCTTCGAACTAGTACAAAACCAAGATTCTTAGTGCCAAAAGTGCCTTGGAGGTTGGGAGAAGGTTGTACTTTGAGAAATTAATGCATTTTTACATTTTATGATTTGCCAAAAGAAATATCCCACCAGTTTCCCAAAAAAGAATGAATAGCCTCACACATGTGGTGTGGCTTTTGTTGAATTTCAAGAACATCAACATGCACATGTTGTGTTAAGACTCTTGAATAACAATCATGGTATATTATGTTTATGGGTTCTGAAGATTTGGCTGTTGGAAGAGAAACATGTTACTTGCTGTTTTTTTTAATGATGATATGTGCTCATGCAAAGACATTTGGTCCTAACATAATCCCATACTTGAGTTTGCCTTGGATGATATGTGAAAGTTGATGTTTCAGAAGTCAAGATCTGAAATGAAAGAAAAAAAAATACCATTGGAGAAATCTATGGTAGTAATCTGCAAGGAAATGAAGAACCTTCCTCAAAACTATCTGATAGTAAAAAGAAGGCAAGAAAGAAGTTGGGGAGAAATGAATGTAGCATGGAAGAAACCACGTACATATAGAAACTAACAAAACTAAAAAATTCTAATTGTCAAGTTGGCACACAAAATTATATCCCCAAATGTTATTGGTCTTCAAGAATTTGAGGAGCTCCATAGGGGAAGTCATTGTCCTATAAATGAATGTAGCATGGTAGAATCCACATACATATAGAAATTAACACAACTTAAAAAACTTTCTTTCTCAAGTTGGCACATAGAATTATAACCCCAAATGTTAATTTTATTATATACAAAGTCATAATACATGAACCACAATCAGCTATAGTAGCATTAGGCTAATTAAACTTCTTCGATTATTATTTGAAGTTGACTGCAATGTCACACTATGCATCACTTGCTGCTATACATAAGTGAGCTGAAGCCTTAATATAGCATCTTTAAACAATAATTTATCACATGGTATTACTCTTTCTTCATATATATCTCATAGCAATTATAGAGAGCACAAATATAATATCACATTATGGAAGCAAATAAGCACCACTGAAACAAGGCCATGAAAATAGGGACACACTTGATATTTATGTCTATGCATGTTGGAAACTAAATCGAGGTTTTCAATTATTGCATCTAATTTAAATGTGCTACTCTGTCTACATTATCATGAACTGTGGTGATGCTAAATTGCTAATATGTTAGTGCTTGGTTGGCAAATAAACAAAGCTTGCAAGGGTTAGATCAAAATCCTGTTACAACCATTAGAGTAAACAAGTGGGTTTAAGTGCATTAACATGATTGCCATTAAGTGGAAAAGTGCACTAACATCTTTAGTCAGTGACTAAAGCAGGTGACCAAATAAGTGCATTAACATGATGAGCCAGTGACCAAACAAGTGCCTTGACATGATTAGCATCAAAGCAGTCAAATGAGTTATGTGCATTAACATGATTAGCCAAGGACCAAACAAATGGCTAAAGTCCATCAATTGAGCCTCTACTAATCATGTTAATGAATGGTTGGCCTAGTGCTGATTGGAATAAAGTTTTGCTTTTTTTGCCCCTTTGATCAACTACACTTTGTCTTTGTATCTGCAGAACCAGTCAGAAGCTATCCCATATGACAGTGGAATACATTATTATCTACTTTAGTGTCAGTTCAAAAGCAAATGTAGAAAGAAAGAAAGAAGGTGAAAGTTTCAACGTTGTCTGATTTAACCTCTTCCAAACTTTTTATTTTCTTGTATGGGGCACAATTTTGCAAAAATCATTTTGCTTGATGGCATGCACATACACGTGTACACTTGTGTACACACATGCGAACAATGTTATGCTGAGAAGTGCTTTGTCACACACACAGGAACCAAGAAAATTATTGTGCTTGTAGTTCATTTTCTCGACTGCTGGAGATGGTAAGATAAAAGTGTGGCTTTATGATAGATTGGGATCAAGGGTAGACTATGATGCTCCTAGACATTGTTGTACCACTATGGCTTATAGTGCTGATGGAACTAGGTGAAATTTAACAAAATTTTTGGCTCATTTCATTATTCGCTAATGTTCTATTTTGGGTTATACTTAGCCTAGAAACCTATGTAAGATGTCTTTTATTTCGTTATTGCTACATGTAGATTATTTTCGTGTGGAACAAGCAAAGAAGGTGACTTCTATCTGGTTGAATGGAATGAGATAGAAGGGGCCATAAGGAGAACTTATTCTAGTTTTTGCAAATGATCTTTGGGTGTAGTCCAATTTGATACAACAAAGAATCGCTTTCTAGTTGCTAGTGATGAGTTTCAGATTAAGTTCTAGGACGTGGATAATGGAAACATATAAACCATGGTAGATGCTAATGTTGGTTTACTTGTCAATACGAATACCAATAATGTTTAATCATCATAGGTGGTTTCCTTAATTGAGATTTGTTGGTCTTCTATCTCTTCTACCTCAGGCTAATCCTCGACTTCGATTCAACAAAGAAGGCTCATTGCTCACTGTCACAAGAAGTGACAATGGAATAAAAATCTTGGCAAACTTTGATGGCTCGCGTTTGATTAAGACTTTAGAAAGCAAGGTTTTTGATGGGTCTTGAGGTCCTCAAGTATTAAATGCAAATGGATCATTGCTTGTCCAACCATTTTCTAAAATTTCCATGGACAATAAAATAAATCTATGAAATGATGTTGCAATTACCTTTTTTTGCTACACAGTTTCCTTCAAAAGACTCTTTGAAATGGTCTAATGGGTGGTTGTCTAGTATCACCACTATATTGTATGTGCTATTGCTTTGAACTATTAATGTTTTTGTCTTCTGATGCAGAGAAGTAGATATAACAAAAGAAAGAATAGAGAAGCTTCTAAAAGCGGGAGCAAATGTTATATTAACAACCAAAGGAATTGATGACCTGGTTTTGGAGGCAAGTTATCAAGGACTTAATTGAGTTTGCTCTATGGATTTATTTATGTGCTTTGCTAGCATTTGATTATCAATTAAATTGTGACTACTTGAATGCTATTGCTCTTTGGAAATGGACAAGGAATGTTATTCTTTAGTTATTTTTTCCAAAAAAATTTGCTTTAATGTTCCTTGTTGTGATGCATCAGAGATCTTTTCTTTAGATGTATCCACCATGAGTTCTTGTTTCTAATAAAGCAAGAGGGCTATCAATCTTATGTAGCCTTCTTTTATCTCTAAAAGAAAATTTCTACCTCCTTGCAATCCTACCATTTTTCTCTTGGGGAAAAGAATTTTATCATGTTTTTATTTGGAGAGCATATGTTGGATCTAGTGTTTATTACTTATTTTATGTAGGTATCTACCTTTGCTGATATGGAGGGGGAGGAAACATTTGACTCATCATTTCTTGGATATGCTGCTGAGGTCATGGAGGAGTGTATTGCTAGTGATGATGTGATTTTGGTGAAGGGAACAAAAGACACAAGTGTGGTTAGTTCTGCATGCACCCTAACTAGCAAGTCCCAGTCATTAGTTTGCTTAAAGCTTCAATGTCTGTCATGATGCTATGGAAGCAGTTACTATGGTTGTGGGGTGGTACATGTTGCTTTTGGGGGGCCTAGGGTGGCGGCACACATACAATATAATTATTTGTATTGATGCATTTTGAGGGGTTTGTATCAGGTTTTTAGACAGATTTGTGACAATAACACATGGATGACTTTGTTTTTCTATATACTAGGTGTCCTTGATACTCAGGTGCCAATGACTATATGCTTGATGAAATGGAATGCTCCCTGCATAATGCCCTCTACATTGTGAAGAGAACCTTGGAATCTAATAGGGTAGTTTGAATCCTGCTTTGGTTGGTGTTCTTTTTTGGAATGTTGAGCATCATTTTTTTTTGCTTTTTTTTTTTCAACAAGCAAATCAAATTGTATTTGCATAGGTAACTTTTGCCAGTGTCCTCTATTTGTAAGATGATGTTTGTGACTTTGCACTGGGAAGTTTTTTTTTTTTTTGAAAACTTGGCAAGCATTTACCTTTTCTTTTTTTCGGAAAGGGTTTGCTCATTTTTTGTTGACAATACTAGAAGGGAAAAAAATCAAGGATAACTATATGGTTAGTGTTCATGAATTCTTGATACCACACATCATCAAGACACATACAAAAAAGAAAGGCAATGTGGCATGCTTATGTTGTTGACATGCTGTAACGAATGTGATTGAATGAGTCTTTTCCTTCGCCATAAAGTTAGATTCTACTGTTTGGTGTTGCTGTATATTATATCATCTACTTGTGATTAGATTGCATGAAAATGTTTAAACTATAACTCTTGGCAATTTGACCTCATCATCTAAAATATGGATTTATTTGCAATTAGATCATCCAAGAGGTGGACTTCTAATTAGTTTAACCAATCATTTCAATGGGGCTTAAGATTTTTCAATATTCTAATATTTTTACCCTTTCAAAGAAAGAAATCTAGTATCCTAGATATTGCACTTTGTGAATGTTATTTATTTGTTTCTTTTTGATAGGTTGTTGCTGGTGGTGGGGCTGTGGAAGCTGCACTTTCTGTATACTTGGAATGCCTATCTACAACTCTAGGGTCTAGGGAGCAACTGGCAATTGCAGAATTTGCAGAAGCTCTTTTAATCATACCAAAGGTGTTAATAAAACTATTATGCTATAATTTCGATTGTAATAACTCCTGAAAATACATTTGAATTTAAATTGGTTTGGCATTTACAGGTGCTTTTTATTAATGTTGCAAAAGATGCATGCAACCAAGTTAGTTGCAAAATTGAGAGCTTGTCACGACACTGCTCAAACAAAGGCAGACAAACAACACCTCTCCAGGTGAAGCATATCTTTGGTGTTGACAAGGGAAAAAAAAGCTTTTAATTTGAGTGGTAGCAAAGTTCATGAGTTGGGTATGCTTGCATTTTGGCCATATGCTATATGTAACTTAGCATGTGCTTGTGGTTGAAGTAGGCCAGTAAAGTGCTATCACAAGTTTTCAAATAAACTTATTTCTCGAAGTAAGCATTGTCATTCACCACTCATAAATTGACCCCTTGAATTTTTAATGCTGGAATCATTAAAAATTTGTCTTGGTGTGCTGTCGATAATTGTTCTGTTTATTTGGATGAATATCGTGTCTAGCCGTCTAACCAATCACATTTGTTGACCATCTCTCTTTCCATACAGCATGGGCTTGGACCTTTCCAAAGGGACCATTCGTAACAACCTCGAGGCAGGGGTTATTGAGCCTGCAATGAGTAAAGTGAAGATTATACAAGTACAATACTTGCATATGTAATGTAGTATCAATTTAATAACGGAATACTACTAAAGATAGAAGTTATTGCATATATGTCACAGTCTTAACAATGGATTTACTACAGCTATGACAAAGGCCAACTCCCAATCGCAACACAAGGAAGTGAGGCAGCAGACATAACAAGACAGACTTCCTGAAATGTTGGTCTTCTACTTTATTTTGAATTGTTGGTCTTCACAAGGACAATTTTGCATAGCTAAAGAACATCTTGGACTTCCAAATAAGGATGATGTGAAGCCCTGAAGAAGCATTGCAACATGGGATGGATGTCAAAGTTTTATAATTTTCCAAATAATTTTAGTTGGGTTGATGAAGTGCTTCATATTTCAAGATCCTCATTGAATTTTTATTTTTTCTATATTTTTCTTTTCTTTTTTCTTGTATTACTCTTAAGAGGGGAATATGTGCTTTGATGATCTGGAAAGTCAATAAAAAGGATTTTGTACTCGTGCTCTTATGTTTTGTGCTTGTTGAAAGAAATTATTTCTTAGTAAAGAGTAAATTAAGTGGTATATATAGGCATCATTAAAGTGAATCAGTAGTGACAATTAAATGGCAAATGAAAGTGCCATTAAAGTAAATAATTAGTGATGATTTAGTGGCATAAGAAAGTGCCATTAAAGCAAATCAATAGTGGCGATTTAGAGACACAAATAATTGTTGCTAAATAATATCAATAGAGGCAATTAAATGGCAAAAAAAAAGTGTCACTAAAGTAAATAAATAGTGGCAATTTAATGAAAAAAAAAAGCTATTAACTGATGGATATAGTGACACTAATAGCGTTAGTTAAATTGCCACTAATATAAATCAATAGTGGCGAAATAATGGCAAATAAATTGCCACTGTAGAAGATCATTAGCGACATTATTTGCGGTAATTAAAATGCTACTAATACCATTGATTTAGTGGTGATTGTACAATTGCTGCTAATCTTTTAGTAATGCCAACAGAGGTGGCAATTAAGCAGCAATTATTTTAAGTATTGCTAATTACATATAGCAGCAAATAAAAGGCCTATAGTGGCAAATATAAAATGCCACTAAAGGCTATTTTTTTTTTTGTAGTGCTCCCTTCCTACTCCTACATCGTACTTACTTTAACTCTCTTTTCATCCCTTCCATCCAGTATTGAGCCCTAACAAACCTAATTGTTTGAGGGAGTGAGAGGTCATGGGAACCCCATCATAATGAGCTCCCATTTCGTGTCATTCTCAATTTATTCAATATCCAAGGATGTTTACTAGCATTTACATCACAATTTTTCACTTGTTTTAGTAAAAGTAGCTTTTTACATAAATATTCCTAATAACGTCTCTTATCACATGTATGCCTTGGGGTTTACAATTTTTGCATAAATTCTCTTCCATCAACTAAGGTATAGTGTAAATTGAAAGGTTGAAACTCAAGTAAAATATAAACAAGTCGTAAGAAAAAGGTGGCTCTTGTTTTCTAGATCGAGCTTCAAATTGTGCTAGATTTGTGCCTAACGTGAACTTGCTTTAAATTAAATACGTTATAAGGGAACTTATTTACTCTTTTTACTTTTTTTCCATTGGAAAATAACAAATTGCTTGTTTGACTTTAAATTATGGATGTTTATGCAAAAGGTGTATAAATTTTACAAATTTAGAAGCATTCGTATCACATCAAGATAAGAGTAGAGTCTTGATTTTTAGTCTCGATTGGTGCGAGCCTAAAGTGGGGTCCGCCATTTCTTCCTGAGGGGGGGAGGTTTGGTAAGAGAACTTAACCATTCTTTCCTCATCCTTATTCCCAAGGGACCAAATGTCTCTTCTCTGAAAGATTATCAACCCATTGTATGTTGCAATACGATCTATAAGATCATATCCAAGATCCTTGCAGGAAGATTAAGTCACCTAATGGTCAAACTAGTTACTCCAAACTAAGGAGCTTTCATTGGAGGCCAAAGTATTTCTGATTGTTCTTATCACTCAAGAATTCATGAAAGGATTCCACACAGTAGGATTGGTGCCTAGAATGTGCATCAAGGTTGATATTTTAAAGGCGTTTGACACCATAAGGAGGGACTTTATAATTAGAACTCTTGAGCTCTTAGGTTTTAGCAATACCTAGGCCAAACGGATCAGAATGTGCAATTTGACACCTACTTGCTCCCCTCTTGTTAATGGGGACCTCACCAGATTTCTTCATATAGGGAGTAGTTTGAGGCAAGGGGACCCTCTCTCCCCCCACCTCTTCACTCTAGCGATGAATGTCTTCTTTGAAATCATCCAACACCAAGTGCAGGAGGGCTGGTTGCAACTTGCCAAGATCAATGGTACCCCCTTCCCTGCTCACCTCCTTTTTGTTGATGATATTCGCATTTGTTGTAAGGCCACTGGTTAGTCAGCTTGGGCCATTAAGAATGCCCTTGGAACTCTCGCACACATTTTTGGTAAGCTCAATGAGGGTAAAAGTTGGGTTTACATTTCCAAGCACTGTCATCTAAGGATGGCCATCTATTTGTTGTTTGGCATGCTGGAGGGAAGGTTCCCCTGTCAGTACCTGGGTATCTCTTTGGTTACCGTAAGGGATGTTGACCCTTCAGCTGCCCTTGAAGACCGTGTCCAAAATCTCCTGGCGGGGTGGAGGAGGAATGCCTATCCAAAATGGGCAAGGTGCGCTGGGTCAAATGGGCGGTGGAGGGCCTACTAAGATTCTAGCTCTCCTGCGTAATCATAAAGAAGGCTTCTTTAGTTAGATTCAGAAGTTGGATTGCGGATTTCATTTGGGATGCCAAAGCCTATCTTGTTGCTTGGGAGGACATATGCAAGCCCCTTGAGGAGGGGGGGGCTCAACTTGTGCAGCATGGATGAACTCCAAATTTGTGCCTTTGTTAAGCTAGCCCATCGCCTTGTCTCGGTGGGTGACTCTATCAAGAGTTCTTGGATGTATCAGAGGTATGAGGATTGGGTCTCTACCACTCTTAAGCCCTTGGACTCCCCTTGGTGGCGTTGTCTCCTCTCTTTTTGGGACACTCTGCTTTTAAACTTTTACCGAGTTGGGGGTTGGGCTTGGCCAGTAAAGTTGGGAGGCTCTCTTTTCGCGAGGAAGGTCAGAGATTTGCTCCAGATCAAGGGAGCCACTAGCGATCTGTGGAAGTTCATCTAGAATAAGCGACCCACACCTAAATGGTGTTGTTGCACTTGGTTAGCGACCAAAGGTAGGCTCCTCACCTTGGACAGGCTTTCACTCTGGGGACTGCCTACCGACACCACTTGCCATCTTTGTGGTACCCATGAGGACTCCCACGGGCACCTCTTCTTCTCCTGTAGCTACTTTGACGTAGTTTGGACCAAGGTCCACTCCGACTTGTGGCTCAACGAACCACGGCTCACCAATCCCTTTCTCCTCCCTCCCTTGCGAAGTATTGACTTATGGGAGGCTATCATAGCTACGATTTGGAGATTATGAAAGGAGAGGAATGTGAGGCATCATGGAATGGGGGCTACGCCACCTCAAGAGGTTGCATCAGCTATAATCAGTGCTTACAATAGTGATAGTAACACCATCATCCTCTATATCTAACTCAAATTGACTAATTTCCAAGGTTAAATTTACCTAATTTATATATTAAAGGGTATAACTTAATCATGGCTGAATTATGAGGAATCACACTAACATTGGTTAATTATATTGTTTTAATAGCAAACTATAATAAGTTCAGATTAACTAAAGGGTAAACCTATACTTAATTAAAGGTCAATTGAGTTAAAAATTCAAATAAGTGGGCTTGCATAAATTGATTTAGGATTTCCATTAAGATTGAAAGATAACTTATAATTAAAAACCCTAATTTTAGTTCTACTTAAATTCAAAGGGTTTTAATTGAATAAATGTATAGTAAATCTTCTAAAAATTATTGAAAAATATTTTCTAAAATTTATAAAGATCAATTTTACAAGATAAATCCAAATTAACAAAAGAAAAAGACTAAGATTAACATTTAATAGTGATTCGAGTGCTTTCAACTATACTAAGATTCGATTTTATCAAATCTTGATTCGCACACCAAATAACTGTGTAGATTGATTTGTTAGACCTTGCTCCTTACCTTTGGATTTTATAGTTTCAGTTTATATTGCATTTTCTTTATATTCTAATCGATTGAGTAAATACATTATCGTTAAAATAAAAAAAAAAATCAGCTGAGAGTATTCAAAAAGTGGAACCAATGAACCGCAACAGGCCCATTGTACTCCGTCGACGCAACTTTTCGCCGTACGTAAAAAACCTTTCCTCCACCCTGAGAAGCTTCAAAAAGAGAGGCACTCTCTGTCTCTTCCCTTGGGGCGGCTGTCGGCCCCCCTTTCTTTGACGGGGAGCGGTTAGATTTTAGCAAAGACTTACATTAACTATTCTTGGGAGAGGGAGAAATTAATCTGTGCTTGAATATAGCGACCTCCTCCGGATAACCTAAAACTGGAATAAACTTACCCACTGGGCGGATATTCCTGCAATCAAACGAGACTTACCATCTTCCTCACGCGCTGTCTCTCTCTCTCTCTCTCTTCGTGTGCGGATCCGATCCGTTCCGTTGCCCCACTCCTTCCCAATGTCAGGCACCGACGGCGACTCCCCGATCAACAACCCCGGCATCTGCGCGGGCTGCGGGGGCCCCTGCGACCCCTCCACCTCCTACAACAAGGGCGAGTGGTCCTCCGTCTCCCCGCTCCCCTACCGCCCCATCCGCGCGCCCGCTCTCAACATCTCCGATCGTGCGGCCGCGCGCGAGGCCATAATCTCGTCCCCGGTCCCGCAGCCGCTTTCGGAGCCCCTCCCAATCCTCTCCCCTCCCTTCTCCTTCCGCGAGCTCTCCCCGCGCATCTCCTCCCCCTCCGACCTCTCCCGCTTCCTCTCCCCCTCCCACCCCTCCTCCCCGCTCCTCCTCGGCTTCCTCGCCTCCCTCTCCCGCTCCGCCCTCGGCAAGCCCCTCTCCCACCCCCTCCCCGACCCCCTCCCCGCTCCCCTCCCCTCCCTCCTCCACCTCCTCCGCACCCTCTCCTCCTGGATCGACGCCATCCCCCCCTCCCCGCACCCCGCCCGCTACGGCAACCCCTCCTTCCGCCTCTGGCACGCCCGCCTCTCCCAGGAGGCCCCCTCCCTCGTCTCCCCCCTCCTCCCCCACGACCTCCTCCCCGCCCTCCCCGAGCTCGTCCCCTACCTCCTCGACTCCTTCGGCAACCCCACCCGCATCGACTACGGCACCGGCCACGAGCTCCACTTCGCCGCCTTCCTCTTCTGCCTCGCCCGCCTCGGCGTCCTCCGCGATGAGGAGGACCACTACGCCGCACTCGTCCTCAGGGTCTTCTCCGTCTACCTCGACCTCATGCGGAGGCTCCAGTTGGAGTACTCCCTCGAGCCCGCGGGGTCCCACGGCGTGTGGGGGCTCGATGACTACCACTTCCTGCCGTTCATCTTTGGTGCCGCGCAGCTGGTGGACCACAAGTACATGAAGCCCAAGTCCATACATAACCAGGACATACTGGACAACTTCTCCAAGGATTACATGTACTTGGCGTGCGTGGCCTTCATAAAGAAGGTGAAGAAGGGCCCATTCGCAGAGCACTCGCCGCTGCTGGATGATATCAGCGCTGTGCCGAATTGGAAGAAGGTGAATGGAGGGTTGCTGAAGATGTACAAGGTGGAGGTGCTTGGGAAGGTGCCCATCATGCAGCATTTCCTCTTTGGCTCCATCATACCATGGTGAATGAGATCTCAAGTTTACTTCCTAGTGCTTACTTTTTTGTAAGGTGGTGAAATTTGTTTCCTTTTGATGATTATGGAAAAGTTTATGGATGTCTATGGTTAATGAATGGGATTTTATGCAATGGGATGTCACTTTGAGAACAGGTGGCAAGGCACTCCTGAAATGTGCACGGTGAGGCTTCAGTTATTGTTAGGATAAAGTGGACTGTGCTTGGGAAGTTTAAATGATTAAAGTGCTTTTGGGCCGTTTAATGGCTTTCTTTCATCATGGCAACAGGGAAAAAAAATGCGTCTCCACACATGTATTTCGCCTTTTATACTCCAGACATTGTGGCCGGAGTTGTTCTTTGTTGATTGCATTTTGGAGAAGCATCAATTTGGTATCTATATCTAGACCACTCCATGTTGGTGTCTTGCTAGTTTGTCTTGTAAGCTGTGTAGAATAATGGCTTTCTTGGAAAATGCAGCAACTGTAGGTCAGGCCAACTAAACAGCCTCTTGGTTTAAAGTTAGGTGGTTAATTTGGGAATGTTCATTGTAGTGCTGTTGGAGAGCTTCTTGGAAAGGAGCTTGCATGTGGCTATCGGCTTCCATTTTTCTTTGGACTCCAGCAAATCATCCCTACGAAAAGAGGAATTCTAGTTCTCTGATGCCAGCTTATTTTAGGGATAGTATTACATATAGCAGGAATGCTGTGTCTTGCCAAGTAGTTGAGACAATCATTGAAACCCCTAGTTTTTGGAAGCATGATGAAGTAGAATAATCCAGCAGCCCAGTGGATCTCCTCTCTGGACTAATTTATCACCATCTTTGACAATGAGGGAGTGCGTCATCTCTGTCATCCTCACTTGACAATCTTGAAAAATCTCATTCTCAGAACAGTTCTTCCAAAGCTTAAGCAAACTTCTGTTTTCAATGTCTGATCTTATCGTGCCATTCATCTGCTTAAAGCAGTAAATGTCAGCACTGTCTTCTTAGTCTCTTTCATGAATTTGTAAGAGTTGATGAAGATATTGCCTCACCAAACAACATCCATGAAAGTACTTAGTTTCTACATTGTATTTAATATCTCATGTCAGGTGAATGCCAAAGCTGACTTGGAGAGCAAATTTTGTTATGAGCACTGCTTTTTTGAAAAGCGTTATTGTTTGCACCATTGTGCAGGACCCCTCACTACAAGGGCCGCCAAACTTCTTAGCCAAGCCATGAGGCCCTTTGAGAAACTTCTCTCTATCCAATCAGACAGTGCATATCAGTTTATATAGGCATTGAGGACATTTCTAACAGTCAAAAGTACAAACATTAAGCACTTGATAAGTTTTTTCTTTTCTTTTTTTTTTAGTTAAGCACTTTGTAAGTTGTATAAATGGAACTTGGGAGGAATTAAAGCCTCAACTAAATAGCAGTTTCCTGCCCTACCCAACTCCAATCTTGACTATTTTCAACCCTCGCATGCCGACAAATTCCATTTCGATTGTGCCATAAGTTTGAATACCTAAAAGGTAAAAATTCTTTTATGCAATCTACCTATTTCTCATAGTCCTCTACCATTGATATTGCTATTTGCAGCAACTTTCAATGAGAATCATATTGATATTCGTATCTGCAGCATGACTCATATCGGTATCACAGGAATATCTTTTTTCCAGGATATCGATGATATATCTTTAATACTAATGGGTCTTGATCAATATCACTAAATTTTAGGGGATACCAGTGAAAAGATTCCATAAAACAAGCAATATTGGGTGGTATGTTTTCGATATTGTCATGTCTATTATATCGTTCTCATGTCCGAAGGTTTCTTAGCTTTGATTTGCAGTCTTCGAGCCTCTTCTCAAATATATAGCCCTTTTCCTTCTCTAATCACTTTCGATTATCCACTTTAAAATCGGTTTATGTGGCCGATTAATTGGCTATTTTTAATCATATGCAGTCAATGAACGAATTGTATATACATATCCGGGCCTATAATTGGCTTACCCAATTAATTAGCCAATTATTTGATTAAGCGATCGATTAATCGACCAACCAAGCTTTGAGGTTTCATTTTTTTTTCTTTTTTGAGCCTTAATTCTTTCACCAAAACCAAATAACGCTCTCCCGACTTCCCCTCCCCCTCCTTAACACTCAAATGGTCCAACCTAAGCCCTAAACAAACCCTTATGAGGCTTCTCTTAAACACTTGATTGCCATTGCCCATAGCCTTTTTGTGAGGCTTCTCTAGCCATTTGGTCTCCGGTCATCATCGCCCAACCACTCCTAGCCTCTTCGCGAGGCTTCTCCAGCCAACTGGTCCTCGATTGTCGTCGCCTAACCTCTCCTAGCGTTTTTGTGAGGCCTCTTGACTCAACTTCTATCACATTGTCTTCGCCCAACCTCTTCGCAAGGCTTCTCCAACCAACTGATGTCCCATCGCCAGTGGGCAATGGTTGCAGCTCTCTCCATCGATGGTTGTTGCTCTCCACGGTCCACTGGTAGCTGATGCTTCCTTATAGTCTTTTCTCACCACCTAACTGGTTATCCTCCCCTTTCTTATCTTTTTTTTTTAATCTTTTAATTTTGTTACAAATGTCACTTTAGAATGATATTTGTTCATGTGAGTTGCATATGTTACTGCATTTGTGCTTTAGATTTTTATTTGTGAGTTACATAGCAGCATATGTTACTGATTTAGATTTATGATCTACCAATCTTAGTTTATTTGTCTTATTTTATGTGTTATAATATTGATAGCTATTTGTTAAAAACTATATTGAGAGAGTATCGAAATAAAAAAATAATACTAATGCATTTGTGCATATTTGAATTTATATATATGTATACTTAAAATGTATAATGGTATAAATAATTATATTTAAAATTTTAAATATTAAACTATTAAATTGATTAATCCTTGATAAATCACCTGCATACCATATACTCTTTAGTCGGTGACCTTACCGGCTGAATACCGACTGTCGATTTCTACAGCTATGGTTTTATTCTTCTTCTCTTCATCTTTATTTTTTTATGGGATTTTTGTTTCTTATTATCATTAATCAACCCTTACCATGCATGTAAGCCATGCTTCGCTCATGTTTATACTTATGTTGACCATTCTAATCAACCATACGTGTAATCAACTTACGGTAACATTATTTTGGCTTATTATCATCAATCAACTCATACCATACATGTAAATTATGCTAATGCTTAGCTCATATTTGGGCTTGTATGCCAGTTTTCTCATTTTTTCTCCATCTATTTCCTATGGATCATTTCATAAATATTACACTTGAAATCTTACTTAGCTAATGATTTGTTTTATTTTTTTTCGTACCAGGAGACTACTAATACTCCTAGTTTTGTACGAACATTAAATAAATGGTTAACTTTTGGCTATCTTTATTTTATAGTAAGTTATCATATTACTTTTGAACTTGTTATCATGCCTTTTATTTTTCCTTTTAAAATATTATGAATGTAGTGTACTTCTATCATACTATTTAAAATTTACAATGTAATAATTAAAATCATAATTTTATACACTATCCATAAAATCACGATTTTATAAAATTGTAGCATTTTCAGGCCTTTTGATCTAGTTATGGATATTGGTAATATATCAATGATATGCCCCTGATATGCCTTCTTCTCTACACCTCAGAGATGGCTTTATACACTCCATGACATGTTCTTGCTCTACTTGCTTGTTTGAGGAAGGCTTTGGATGGTCTAATCTTTCTCTACTATGGCAACTCGGATCCTTTCTCCTTTGTTGATTGGTATTATCTCTAAATTCTTGCTTGGGATCATCTTCCACTAGTGCTTGGGATTGTTTTTCACTGCTATCTTCTTCTTAGTATAATGCCTCCTTGAGAGGTTTCTATTTAGATGGATTTGCCCCAGAGACACTTTAATCACATGTAATGAGGGTCCCTATGCGCTTGCTACTCTCATTAATGTCAATGGGGCTCAGGCGAATCTAACATCTACCACTATTAATAAGTGGGTGATTAACTCAGGTGCATCCACTTACCTCATTGGTGATTCTGGTCATGGTTTTAAAAATCGTGCCTTGGGGCAAGGCACAAGGCTATAGCCTTAAGGTTGAAGCTTAAGGCGTGCGCCTCACTTTGTCGAGGCGGTGATGCAGTGAGGTGGAGGCGAGATGCTGCCTCAATGGAGAAACCCAATTCTAATGTCTAAAATTCATTCCTAAAACCCTTCACCCTCTCACCTAACCCTAAATTGTTATTTTTCTTATGTTAGAGTTGGGTTATTTTTGTTTGTTATATATGCTTTGTTGTGGTACTATTATGCTTTGTTAGATGCTTTGCTATTGGTAATTGACTTTTGACTTTTTTCTTTTCATTTGGTATTTCCTTCGACGTAAGCAGCATATAGGTATGGTTTTTTGGTTTATTTATAAGTTTATCTTAGTGATTAGTTTCCTTTTCTTTTGTGTATTTGCTTCATTTGCAATACAAATGGCACCTTACATTAGATGTTGTGTGCCTAGACCTCTTAGTAAAATGGCATTGTTGAGGGGATGCTGATACATATTAGACGTTGCTAGGATCATCCTTGTCCTGATGAAGGTGCTGAAACGATTTTGGGGAGATGCCATGGTTATTGCTACTTATCTGATCAATTGAGTTCCTTCATCTGTCTTGAGAGGAAAAATCCCATTCCAATTGCTGCATTTTAATCTGGATCGACCTTTTACTCTCCCACTACATGCCTTCGTATGTGCATGCTTTGTGCAGTAGGACAAGCTGTCCTCACAAGCACTCAAGTATGTCTTCCTTGACTACTTTTGCACCTAGAAAGGATAATGGTGCTATGATCCTAGTAATTGACGATATAGAGTTACTGTAGATGTGACCTTCTTTAAGAATATCCTTTCTTGAAAGAAGAAACTAATATAGAGCATGTTTCTCACTAGCTACAAACATATTATAGCCGTGCTAAGGAGCCTCTTGCTCCTCTTGATGACATGTCTTCGTCGATACAGAGGTAGAATGAGGAAGATGATAGATTGATTGCTCCAAGAAAAGTCGTTCGCTCCTGTAGACTATATCTTGTCTTTCATTTCACGTTCATGTCACATCTGGATCCTTCTATATAGCGGCTTTCCACTGCATTACTCAGCACAGTCTTTCCATGTGACTATTTAGAAGCTTCTCAGGATCCTCAGTGACAAACTGTTATGGATGCTGAGATGGAAGGTCTTATTGTACGTGGCACATGGGAGCTTATGCCATACCCATAGGGGACCAAGATTGTTGATTGTAAGTGCGTCTACACACCCTTTCAAAAAAAAGCGGGTCTACATAGTAAAGTATCATATGGATGGAAGCACTGATAGATTCAAGGCAAGATAGGTGTTTAAGGGGTTCACATAGACCTATGGAGTAGACTACTTCAAGACATTTTCTCTTGTGACTCGAGTTGCTTCTATAGGTGTCAGCCTGTTAGTTGCTATGAATTGAAATTGGTTGCTATATCAGCTTGACATAAGAAATGCCTTCCTTTGTGGTGATCAGGTAGAGAAGGTGTATATGAGACAACCTCCTAGTTACGAGGTTAAGGGGGAGCATATATGTAGATTGAAGAAAGCTACATATGACCTTAAGTAGAGTCCCCATGCCTGATTTGAGAGATTGATCAATGAGGTGATGGAGATTGGGCTTAGAAGATCCACATTTGGTCATTCTATCTTCATCAGTATGGCTACCTCTAGTATAGTCATTCTTGCTGTGTATGTTGACGACATAGTCTTCATAGGAGATGACAATGTAGGCATTTAGGAGACCAAGGCATTCTTATAGAAGGCTTTTGTGACAAAAGACCTAGGAGATCTGAAATATTTCCTGAACGTGGCATGGCACTCTCACAATGGAAGTATGTCCTGGTGATACTTGGGAATGTTGGATTACTTGGCACAAAGCCCTCAACTATTCCAATTGAGTAGAAGAGATATGGGGAGATAAGAGTATCCACCCTTTGAGGATGTCCACAAGTACATGAGTATTGTGGGTAAACAGATATATCTGACCATTACTTGCTCATATATAAGTTTCGTAGTTAGTAGGACGTGCTAGTTTATGGACAAATCATGCTATAGTCATTGGCATGATGTTTGTCTAATTTTGAAGTATATGAAGGGGTCTCCTGGATAGTGGTTGTACTATAGGAACAATGGGCATTTAGATTTTTGTTCTTATTTTGATGTAGACTATGCTTGGTCTATTGAGGTAGAAGATCCATTACTGGCTATGCCATATTTCTTGTAGGAAATCTTGTTTCATGGCGTAGCAAGGAGTAGATTATTGTAGCCCGCTCTAGTGTTGAGGCAAAGTATAGGACAATGGCTTATACTGCATGTGAGGTCATCTTGGTCACTTCCTAATTGATCTTGGAGTCCAAGTAAAGAGTCTAGTTCTTATGTACTACGACAAAAAGTCAAACACCTACGTTGCCTCTAATCCTATTTTTTATGAGGACGAAGTACATTGATGTGGATTGCTACTTCGATTGAAATGCTGTAATGGAAGGGAAAATAGTCACTCCTTATGTGTCCTTTAAACTTCAACTTGCAGATATTCTCATGAAGGCATTAACTAAGAAGAGGCAAGTGTTCCTATGTGACAAGTTGGGATTGATTAACATCTATGTTCCAACTTAAGGGAAAGTATTAGCGTCGTGATATTTACGGCTCTTTGATATTTTCTATTTCTTTGTGGATATGTATATAATTTTTGTGTCCCCTTATCTTTATATATAAGAGAGACTTAGGTTTTTTTTTTGAAATAAGATACTTTGTTCTCTCACATAAACAAAGAGTTCTTATGTCCTTGCACAATATGTAGTCTCAAGAAAAGGTGTACATAGTATTGGGATGCTTTGTTTTTGTAAGAGAGATTGTAATTTACATGCTTGGTTAGATAGTCAAGTACAGGAGAAAAGGAGAGTATCGATTTATAAGCTTGTTGAGGTCCCATATGAGAAAGACCTACTCTTTGAGCTCTCCATATGAGAGAAGATCTATCTTGGTCTCTATATGAGAAGAACTTACCCTAGGAAGGTTGCTTGGTTTTGTATGGGATAGGTCTTACTTTGAGTTTCCATACAAGAACGATCTATTCTAAAGGTCTCAATGGAGGGGGCTAATTCTCAAGGTCTCCATATCATAAAGGTACCATTGCATGAGGTTTCCACAAGAGAAACACTAGTCAAAACTTAACTTTGACACTTGATCTTTTAGACCACATCTTGTAGTTGATTTATCATCATTGGTGTACCTATTTACAAGTAAGAATGAGGATGCTCTTTGTCATCATTCACCAGCCATGATCATGGTTACACTATGTCACTTTTGAGAGATGATTTTAGTTTGTGACAAATGAATCACTTCATACTCTATCTTGAGGGGCAAGTATTGAGTGTTGAAAGATATATCATGTGAAGATATTGTATGTAGTTTAGCCATATATTTTGTTAATTAGAGTATGAGAGGTGTATGATGGCCTATTTGTATGATTCTTATGTATCCTTTTTTCTTTTAGAAGTCATGGAATATGTAGTCTATAGGTGCACTTCTTTCATGGTTTTCCTCTCATGAGAGGCATTTTCCATGTAAGTCAAAGTTTCTTTGGTGCTTGATTATTTGTTATCTTCAAAGAAATCTTTTACATTGCTATGCAAATTTTTGATTATTTTGGTCAACTTTTACAGTCAAAAATTTTCTTTTAACATGAAATCCATAATTGTACATGTTGAGTTGTGTTATTGTGAGGGGCTATTTGTTACTTGTTTTTTCTTGTTGGACCTATGGTGTTATTTTTCCCTATTGTGAGACATAGGGACTGCCTAGTAATAACAAGACTTCTTTTCACTTCAACTTGGTATTAGAGCACCAGTTGGGGATACCACCAAATAAATTCTAACCCTATCTTCAAGCCACAGACCGTCGGACGCCATCGCCACCATCGACGGCAACGTCGACGCTCCACCGCCGTCGTAGCAGTAGTAGCATCGCCCATCGCTGTCGCTGCTGTAGCCTATCGCCGCAGCGCCTCCTTGCGCTGCTGTAGCCGTTGCTTGTGCAATGCAGCAGCGTCGCCTAGGGCTGCTGTAGCCATCGCCGCTGCTCTGTAGCCATCGCTGAGGGTTGAGTGGCCTCCCACAGCATTGCCTTGCCTCCTATAGTGCTGCCTCGCGCTGCTGTTCTCTGGTAGATTGCTGTTGCTCTCCGGCAGACCGTTGCTACAGCGCCGGCTTGCCTCCCGTAGTGTTGTCTCGCGTTGCTGAGCTCCGATAAATCGTCACTGCAGCCCTGTAGGCCATTGGCACAGCTTCAGAGTAGCACACCACTGCCGCCTTCTCTTCCAATCGCCGCTTAGGTCACCGGAGAGTAGGCTGCTGGCCACCAGCACATTGTAGGGAGGTTCTTGAGTGTTGTGGAGATGGAGATTTGAAGCAAGAGCCTTCCTATGGTTGGTATGACTTCTTTGGCCTCTTGATCTGATTTGGGGTGTGTATTCCCCATTGTGAATGTTTATTTTGGGGTGTGTATTCTCTTGATTGATTGATTCTTGGGGTGCGTATTCTTCAGTGAAGTGTTAGATATTTTGTCTGTGCATTGTAGGGTGTGTATTCCCTAAGTTGTTGGAGTTTTATCCAAGATTTCAGATTTGTTGTTTGGGCTTATTTGTGTGTTTGAAGCTACCATGTGTGCATCAGATGCTTCTGAGGTGTCTTCAGGATAGAGTACAGAAAGCAGGGTGTATAAGAGCCCATTCTTTGCTCCAATTACAAAATTGGATGAGATCAATTACCCCTATTGGTCTCAAACCTTTCTTATCATTGTGGAAGGCCATGATAAGAAGTATGTGCTCTTGAAAGCATCGTCGGAGTAGAAAACAGGAAAATACGCAACTTGGAATCAGGATGATGCTATGGTGAGAGCCTGAATCTTGAATAGCATTATTCCAAGGATTGGTGATGAAGTTATGTACTTCTGCCGAAGAGATGTGGGATAGCTTGAAGTTGGCTTATTCACATGAGTTGAATTCAACTTAGATGTTTCACATCCACTATAATTTATGTCATCTCAAGCTGGTGGAGATGAGTTTGTCTTAGTATTACTCCATAAGAAAGGGTTATTGGAGAAAGATAATGCATGTAGATCGATGTGTACTTCTACATGCAAGGATCACAGGAAGGAGTTTGCAGCCCACATGTTCCTTGCAAGGCTGAGTGATCACTATTCAGCGGCTCGTATACAGATTCTGACTCTCTCTGAGCTTCCTCCTATTGAGGAAATTTACAGAAGGCTGAGTATGGTGCAAATTTAGTCTACTCGTGATGCAGTTGTTACCACTACATCTTTGGCTCATGCTGCTGGTAGCACTTGTGCAGGTCGTGGAGGCTTCTTTCGTGATAAAGGGGGAGGCTGAACTGATGGTGGTCGTGGTAAGCCTACATATTCTTACTGTGGCAGGCTTGGCCATGTTGATGCTAAGTGTTGGAATAATCTCGACCGTCCTACTGTGGCCAACTAGGCTTTTGTTACGGCTTCTCTGGGTGTGAGTATTGAGGTAGTATCCCTTGTAGAGGTAGACTATGATGCAGTTGTACAACGGTTAGCACAGTTGACCCATGAGCAGTCTCAGTCCTACAGCACTGCATCCTATGCATTTGCATGAGGTACGAAAGGATCATGGTAGATTGATTCAGATGCATCTGATCATTTGACAGGAAATTCTTAGTGCTTTAGGAGATTACAGAAGACACCACAGGAAAATTCTGTACAACTGGCAGATGGTAGACATGCTCCCATCCGTGGTAAGGGAGGGGTATCTGTTACACCCTCCATGCATCTTGATGATGTATATTATGTGCCGGACATGACAATGCAACTGCTATTTGTTGGTTCTATTACTGAGCAGTTGAATTGTTGTGCTATTTTTGATGCTGTTGGATATACTTTTCAGGATCGCATGACGGGGAGGACGATTGGTAGTGGTCATGAGGAGGGGGTGTATATCGGTTAGTTTAGAGTCTAGTTGCTGCAGCCCTGTTAGACGAGTATTATGTGGAGTGCCTTGCAGTGGCACAGAAGACTAGGTCATCCTTCCCTGGACAAGCTACGCCGTGTCATACCTCACTTGTCTCCTGCCATGAAGATTCAGTGTGATGCATGTCAGCTGGGAAAGTATCACCGTGCCAGTTGTCCAGCATCTATCTAGTCTACCCGTTTTGCTTGCTTTGATTTGTTACATTGTGATGTCTGGGGCCTTGGCCGTGTGGCAGACCGCCAGAATTTTAAATATTTGTTATTTGTGGATGATTTTTCACGCTTATCATAGACCTTTTTGATGAGGAATAAATCGAAAGTTGGCTCTTTGATTCAGCAATTTGTGATGTTTGTGAAAAATCAATTTGGTGTATGTATTAAGAAAATCAGAATTGATAATACATTAGAATTTTGCACAAAGAAGCTGATTGATTTGTATGGATCATTGGGTATTGTACATCAGACATCATGTCCTCATACGTCACAGTAGAATGAGATAGCTGAAAGGAAACACCGTCACATTCTGGATACAGCTAGAGCCTTACTTATCCTGAACAGTGTTTCACATAGTTATTGGGGAGATGCAGTTCTTACTGCCTGTTATTTCATTAACAGGCTCCCTTCTTCTGTGTTACATGAGTAGATTCTATGGAGTATCTTATATCCTGATGCTGACTTATTTCTTGTGCCACCTAAGACCTTTGGGTATGTGACGTTTGTACATCTCCTTGGGTCTGGTCGTGATAAATTGACACCAAGGGCGGTTAAGTGTGTATTTTTGGGATACGCACGCATAAGGGATACAGGTGTTTCGATTCCATACACCAGAAACACTATGTGAGTGCAGATGTGACTCTTCATGAGTCTATCTCTTATTTTTCTACCTCAGGTCATTAGTTGAGAGAGATAGAGGTGGTTGCTCTTATGCCTGTACCTCCTATAGCCTTGTAGGATTTTTCTCATAGTAGTGGTGTATCTACTACCAATCATATTGTGGGCATTTTCTGACCTGTACCACCTAATGAGAAAACATTTAAGGGTGCTACATACCAACTACTAGTTACTTACAGAGAAAGGACCCACCCCCTCTTCTTTAGTTCCTACTGAGTCACCATTGTCCTCCTTCGTTTAGGTATGTATTGGGGATATTGATGATTCTTTTGATCATGTGTCTTCAGGGTCCCTTTCTCTGCCCACAGATGAGGATATTCCCATTGCTATCAGGAATGCACCGAGATCCTATGCACAGTATCGTGTTGCTGGCAGTGTTGTTTCTGCAGGTTCTCTTGGGTCAGGGTTTCATGCCTTTACAGCTGCAGTCTCTAGTACGGAGTTACCTACTTCCTACCAGCAGACTCTCCTACATCCATATTGGAAGGCAGCTATGGAAGAGATGTCTGCACTTACTGATAGAGGTACATGGGAGTTGTCTGCCTTACCTTCTGGTGTGCACTTGGTTGAGGTCAGATGGGTCTTTGCCTTGAAATACAATCCTGATGGGTCTTTATCGGAATAAGGCTTGCCTTGTAGCCAAATGATTCACCCAGACCTATGGGGTGGATTTCTTTGATACTTTTTCTCTTGTGGCACGATTCTCCACGATCCGTATTCTTATCTTTATTGCAGTTCATTATGGATGTCATCTTTACCAGCTAGATGCTAAAAATGCCTTTCTATGTGGAGATTTGGAGGAGATACATGTAATAGCCACTTGATTTTGAGGTTTAGGGGGATTGTGTGTGTAAACTTTGTAAGGTTATTTATGGTCTTAAGCAGAGCCCTCGAGCCTGGTTTCAGCGTTTATTTGATGCATTCTCTATGATTGGGATGCAGAGATCTGATCATTTTTTGTTTGTTAGGAAGACTGGTACTGGTACAGTGGCTTTATTGGTATATGTTGATGACCTTATCCTTATAGGCGATGATGCAGATGGTATTACTCAGGTGAATGAGTATTTGGCTCACAAGTTTGTTATGAAAGATCTTAGGAAGTTGAGATATTTTCTAGGTATTGAAATTGCCACGAGCAAGCAAGGCATATTGTTGTCTTAGAGGAAGTATACACTTGATATTCTTAGGGAGATAGGCATGCTAGGATCCAAGAAAGCCAACATACCTATGGATTCTAAATCTCACTTATTTGATGATACAGTGAAGCTAAAGAATAAGGTCTATTGGCAGTTAGTTGGGTAGTTATTGTATCTAACCATCACTAGGCTAGACATCAGCTTTGCAATGGGTAAGCTAAGTCAATTCTTAGACAAGTCCACTGATATTCACTGGCAGGTGGTTATGCAAGTGTTGAGGTACATTAAGGGATGTCCAGGCAGAGGTATTTTATTCCAGAAGAAGAAGGGTCCTATGTCTATAGTGGCTTATTCTTATGCAGATTATGCAGGAGATGTGGCAGACAGGCGGTCTATTACTAGTTTTTGCACATTTGTGGTAGGAAATTTGGTGACCTGGAGGACTAAGAAACAGAGTGTTGTTTTACGCTCTAATGTTGAATCCGAGTATAGGGCTATGGCTCATACTGTAGCTGAGATGATATGGATCAGATCTCTGCTAAGAGATCTTTATGTTGAAATCTAGGAGCCTATGGAGATGCATTGTGATAACCAGGCTGCGACATATATTGCTAATAATCTCATGTTTCATGAGAGGACGAAACATGTGGAAGTTAACTGTCATTATACTAAGAGCCTGATTCAGCAGGGTTTATTTCGTACTACTTGTCTTACTTCTACTGATCACACTGTTGATGTTTTGACCAAGTCGCTACCTTGCCCTTAATTTGAGAAGTGTAGAAACAAGCTGAGCATGGTGGATATATATGCTCCAGCTTGAGGGGGAGTGTTGAGTTATGTGTTATTGTAAGGGGCTATTTGTTACTTGTTTTTTCTTGTTGGACCTATGGTGTTATTTTTCCCTTGTCTCTTTCTGTATAAAGAGACATAGAGACTGCCTGGTACTAATAAAACTTCTTTTCACTTCAACTGTACACAAGTCATACTCCTAAAAAAAAATTGTACACAAGCCTTGTCCTTGAAGTTTATTATTGAGTGTTGGGAATAAGATGCCTCGCGGCATATCAGTTTGGCCATGTGGCAGTGCTACGTGGCAAGTCAGGTCCACCCAAGGGGTGTCGGCCCTAAGGGGAGTTTAGTGGTTTGACTTGAGTCCAAGTTTGGTTGTTTTTAGTATGGTATTTTAATTTTTAGAAAATTGTTAAGAGGATTTGTTCTTTATATTTTTAGAGATTAGGATTGTGTTTGTTTCTTACTTTAAAGGATATGTTCTCTCTATAAAAGATAGTCTTCTTCTTGTAATTGTTTTGAGTTGAGTTAATGCAATATTTGATTCCAAATACATCAACTCCCTTTCTCTCCCTTTCTTCCTCTCTCAATGTAGACTGCAACCCCTCTCTTTCTTCCTCCCTGTTGTGAACATTGGTTGGTGGTAGCACCTTGCTGTTGCCTTTCTCCCTCTAGTGGAAGAGCCTCCACACTCCTCCTTACGTGATTCTCAACATGGTATCAAAGCCTGTGATTTAGGCTCTTCCAGGAGGAGTTTCTGCGTGCATAGGAAGGAGAAGGGATGAAAAATCATGCTGTGCGTGACTTTTTTTTCCCTGGTGGACAGTAGCCACATGTGGCCCTTTCCTCCTATTGGGTCACGCACAAGAAGTCCTATCTTGTGCATAATTCCCATGGGTATCCGAATCTTGTGTGTGGAGGTATCGTCATCGACATTAGTAGTTCTCAAAGAACTCCTTGAAGATCTTTTGCACTTTACGCAACACCTAAGGAGTTAAGTAGGGAACTCTGGCAAGTGGTTTCTCTCATACATCCAAGCGCCTTACGCGGAGCGTACAAGCGGAGGAAGGCTCATTGTTGAAGACGGAGATGGCCTAAGGCAAGAATCAGATCAACACTGGAGAAAGAAAGGTGATAGTTTAAGGCACCATGATAACACTTCAAGGTGCCTCAAACTATATGCTATGGGCTTAGGCGTTCAAAATCTTCGTGGGAGGACAAGACAAGTTACATATCCTCTTCAAAGAAGAAACTGAGACTAAGGATTTCACGAAGAAGTTGGAGAAGAGAGTTTATTAAGTTGCGTAAAGCAGAGACGACTACTCCAATAGCCACGACTACAAAGGTTGTCAGAGAAGTAATGACTACGAAGGTGAAGAGGATTCACAGTTATATCACAAGATGGTGGAGCATCTGGCTGCACCATCAACAAGGCAAGTAGAGCAAGTCATTGTCCTTTCGGCTTTGACTTGAGGGGGAGTATTGGGAATAAGATGCCACATGGTAGGTCAGGTCCACCCAACGGGCGTCGATCCTAAGGGGAGTTTAGTGGTTTGACTTGGAGTCTAAGTTTGGTTATTTTTAGTATGGTATTTTGGTTTTTAGAAAGTTAAGAGGATTTGCTCTTTCTATTTTCAGAGATTATGATTGGATTTGTTTCTTATTTTAGAGAATATATTCTTTCTATAAAAGAGAGTCTTCCTTTTGTAATTGTTATGAGTTGAGTTAATGCAATATTTGATTCCAAACACATCAACTCCCTCTCTCTCCCTTTCTTCCTCTCTCAATGTGGACTATAGCCCCTCTCTCTTCCTCCTTGCCATGAACAAGGGCTGGTGGCAGCACCGTGCTGCTGCCTTTCTCCCTCTTGTGGAAGAGCCTCCATGCTTCTCCTTGCACGATTCTCATAGCTTTACGATGGATGTTTATCATCACTAGCAGATAAATTTTTATAGAGTTTAGTACTTTTTAGAACTTGTTAAGGTGAGTTCTGTCTTTCATAACCCGTAATGATGTGTGAGTGTATGGTGTCCATCATTTTAACAATATCCATGTAATGAAATTTATGCGCTTAAAGAAATTATCCTCGGTACTTATAGCCAGTCTTGCTGGAATGCGTTAGTACAAGATCTGATCAACTTGATATAGTTGAATGATATCCTTTGAAGTACAGAGAATTTACAGCTAGCATGCATGTAGTATGTTAGGACACTTGTATAGATATTATCTTATTAACTGTTTTTGAGGGTGAGAAATAATTTAGGAGAACAATATTGGATGGAAAATGTCTCTCTCTCAAAAAAGAGGATTGGGTATTGTTGAAATCAAATGATTGCATCACTTAAAAAAAAATCCGAACCTTCTTTTATAAGGAGGATTGGATTAATTATAAAAGTACTTCCCAAGATAAATAAAAATTATTAATACCCTCTTACAACTCAACACTCCCTTTCAAGTTGGGACGTATATGTTAATGAGCCCTAACTTGTCGCTGAAGAAGTCATGTCATTTTTTCTTAAGGGACTTAGCAAGGATGCCAGCTAGCTGTAGCTCAGAAGACATATAAGGAGTGCTTATCTTCCCCTCTAAAACGACGATCCGTATGAAATGACAATCCACCTCTATATGCTTTACTTGCTCATGAAAAATAGGATTTGAGGCAATATATGTAGCTGATTTATTATCATAATACAATGTCACAGAGGTATCAACTAATACTTCTAGATCCTGGAGAAACCCAACCATCCACATTATCTCACATGCAACCTACGCCATGGACCTGTACTCGGCTTGTCCACTCGAGCGAGCAACAACGCTTTGTTTCTTGCTTCTCCATGAAATAAGATTTCCTCCCAAATAAACAACAAAGCTTGATGTAGACCTCCTGTTCTCTACAGATCCAGCATAATCTACATCAGAATAGGCAACAAGATCTAAAGTGCCACTGGTACGGTAATACAAACTACGTCCCGGGGTGCCCTTTAGATACCTCAAAATGAGACACACATCATGCCAATGACTGCATATGGGGTCTGCATAAACTGGCTAGTCCGATTGACTGCAAAGCTGATACCTAGACGTGTAATAGTCAAATATAACAAATGGCCAACCGTACTGCTGTATTTGGTCAGATCCTTAAACAGAGGATTTGTCTCATCTATGTGGTGACTAAGAGGTGCTCCTACGGGTATCCCTGATGGCTTGAACCTAAGAAGACCAGCCTCCTCTAGGATCTACAAGATATAATGTCTCTGAGATAAGGATAAACCTCCCTCTTGATGAATAGCCTCTATCCCCCAGAAAGTAGCGAAGATCATCTAAATCTTTGGTGACAAAGGTAGACTGGAGAAATGTTTTCGTCTCTGCTATACCACCAGTATCATCACCTATTAGAATCATATCATTGACATACACTGCCAAAATAACGACTCTCCATATCCTAACATGCTTAGTCTGCTTGATGAATATAGAATGACAAGTAGCAGATCTCTGAAACCTTAGTTTCCTGATCTTAAAATTAAGCCTCTCAAACCAGGCTCGTGGACTCTGTTTCAGGCCATAAATGACCTTTTGTAAGCAGCAATCAAGCTCTCCCTGACTGTCATAACCTGGAGACTGTCTCATACATACGTCCTCAGCTAGATCTCCATATAGAAAGGTATTTTTTATATTAAGTTGATGCAAGGGCTAATCCTTGATCACGACAAGGGACAAAATAATTTTAATGGAAGTAATATGTGCAACAAGAGAGGTCTCAAGGTAATATACCCCATATGTCTGGGTAAATTCCTTGGTCACAAGTCTGGCTTTATATCTTTCTATTGTCCTGTTAGACCTGTACTAAATGGTGTATACCCATTTGCAACCAACAATAAGTAGTATCGTCAGGACATGGAATAAGATCCCATGTTCCTTTCTTCTGAAGAGCCTCCATCTCCTCATCCATGGCCGCCTTCCACTTCGGATCATGAAGTGCCTGCACAAAATTTTTAGGCACAACAGTAGTAGTAATAGCAGATGCAAACTGTCTGGCCTCCCCCTTGAGATGAGAAACTATAGTACATCGAGAAATAGGGTGAAGAATAGTACCAGGTCTCCTTTGCACAATCTCATCCTCCCTATCTGAATCACCTCTATTTGAAGAGACAACAAATTGAGCTGGCCCCTCACATACATAGTCCTATATCTGTGACCTCCTGTGATATACCTATGTCTCCTTAATGGCAGCCTCTATGGATGATCCTTTTTTTGAGAAGTAGGGAATTTTCTCAAAGAAAGTCACATCCGCAGTAACAAGGTATCTCCGACGTGCTAGATCATAACATCTGTAGCCTTTCTGAGTCCTGGAGTAGCCTAGAAAGACATTTCGTGGCACCGGGGGGGTAAATTTATCCTGGATGCCATAGTTCTGAACAAAACATACACATCCAAACACTCACAATGGCATAGGAAAAACTCCAATATAGTCAGGATGTATAACCTGATATGGAATCTGACCATGGAGCACCGAGGATGGCTACCGATTAATCAAATATGCCACTGTAAGTATAGCATCACTCCAAAATTGCCTAGGAACCTTCATATGAGACATCAAGGTCCTGGCAATATCTAGCAAGTGTCTCAACTTGCGCTCTGCAACTCTGTTTTGCTGGGAAGTATGAGCACAAGAAGTCTGATAAATTATCCCCTTGGCCTGGAAAGCATCCTGTAAATCTTTATGTATAAATTCCAATGCATTATCACTGCGGAAGATTGCTTTTCAAAAAAATTATCACCTAAACAATAGTGCCATATTGTGTTTGTATCTCAGATAGAAAGTGTTGCATAATAGTAGGGATCGCATTACGAGCCTTCATCAATAATACCCAGGTAAGTCTATTACTGTCATCTACTAAGATTGTAAAATACCTGTACCCACTAGTAGAAGCTACTCTAGATAGTCCCCAAACATCATAAGGTACTAGGGAAAAAGGGACTGAATTAACACTAGTCTCTCTCAGGATAGTTGCTCCTATGATGTTTCTCCAGTAGACAATCTTCACAATCCAGAACCAAGGAATCTGGTAACTCGAGGTACATTTGGTGCATCTTCCTCACAGACGGATGCCCAAGTCTCTGGTGCTAAAGTAAAGGATTACGAGAGATAGATACCACCCCAGCAAACAATGTGGGCGTGTCCAGATAATAGAGACCATCTCTCTCTATGCCACTCCCAACAATTTCTCCTGTATGTTGATTTTGAAAATGGCAATGTTTCTCGTCAAAAACAGCATGGTATCCAACGTCTCTACAAGCCTTGCTTACTGACAAAAGATTCATAGGGAATTCTGAGGTGTACTAAACCTCCATTTTCATCCTAGGCGTAGCATCTATACACTCAACCGTAGTCACCGGAGAAGTCCTTCCATTTGCCACACGTACTTCCTGCAATCCTTGTGGAATCATAGGGTTCTTCAGACGATCACAATCTCTAGTGAGATGCACTGAGGCTTCGGAATCTATCACCCATGTACCTCTGTATCTTCTTTTCTTCTCAATTTGTTGGGTTGCACACGCTAGTCCCATGGATCTTGAAGTTGACTTTAATGGATCAACTTTCTTCCATATAAGCGAAAGAAGACTCATCGCCACCAAGATTAGGCGTGAGAGAATGGTCATCACGCAATAAATTGCACCAAACACAGTGAACCCACGCTTCCAACTTCCTGTTCTATCGAAGGTGGTCAATCCACTGTATTGGCGAGAAACAAGGTTTGCACCTTGCAGATTGGTGGTATCAAGGCCATTACACCCCCGTGGGTGGCGTTGGAGGCAATGGTAGAGGTCAGCGATGACCTCGCAGGGGTTTGCAGGAGTGGCGGCGGGCATGGCTGCGGACCAATGAGGTGTCGCTAGTGATTTGTTGTAGTGGTGGCACAATCCATTGGCAGCATTGTGGGGTTGCGCAGACTAATGGAGTGCACTGCAGTGGTGGCAATGGAGATCATTTACAGCAGAGATAGGATCATCTATGTGGGGCTACACAGATTAGTCCATTGTTTGGTTGTTCTAGAAGCAGTGGCGATGGAGAGTAGCGATCGGATCATCTCCGTGAGGCTATGCAAATTGGTCCATCGGTTGGTTGTTCTTGAAGCGGCGGCGATGGAGATTAACGATCAAATCATTTGCGTGAGGCTGCGTAGATCGGTCGATCGGTTGTTTGCTTCTTACGATGGAGAGAAGATCCTTGCGATCTCCCATCGAATCACCTTCACAAAGGTGATCCAGTCATAGTTTGGTGTTTTTTTTTCTTTTGGTGGGATATCGGAGTATCAACCTAGGACTGCTGCTCTGATACCATGTTAAAATCAAATGATTGCATTACCTCAAAAAGAAAATCCTAACCCTCTTTTATAAGGAGGATTGGATTAATTACACAAGTATCCTTCAAGATAAATAAAAATTACTAATATCCTCTTACAACTCAACAGATATGTACTTGGAATTTAATCATTTTAATGGGCTAACTTATGCATATGATGGATGAGATTATAGAAGGAATTTACCTATGCCTATAGATAATGATAATGTTAGGAGAAGCAAGGAATTTATTTGGCTGATTAGATGTGAAGAAATTAAAATGATTATATGCAACCTGTGACCAAGGCTTAGGAAGTCGGCTTCCTAGGCAGTGTGTGCGGCTGCATATGCATAGGTGGTTCCCTGTCCGAACTGAATCATCTGTGGTGGTTCATTAGTTGGGGTGGACCGACTAATTGGGCCACATATACACTTATTCAACTGAGTGTATGGCCGACTCTCAAAGAGACGGTTGTACCCAGTTAAATGACCAATAATTTTGCTTATTTATAACCTAAGCAATTTGACTTAGACCAATAGTTTTGCTATAAATCATGATGGTATCATCCTATTAGCTCTGATTTATTGTTGTATTTTAGTTGACTAGCTATTTTATATTTTCAAAAAAAGAAGAAGCAAAACAACATACTTCTTCGCATACTAGGCTACATACCATGTACTCACCACGTGCTAACTTATTTAACTGAATACAACATACTGACTTGCTAAATCTTACTTGTGACCCTGGAAAAGAGAGAGCTTGATTGGAAATTTTAAGTGGATGTTAGGAAAATGACATTATAGAGACCTTTCAGAAAAAAAATGACATTATAGAGTGTGCATCTCTTTGAGAATCCTCGTATTGAGAATGGAAATGAAGAGAATGATTCTCTCGTTATTGTTTGTCTATGACTTATTGTAGACACTCTTTTGGAAAAATGAGCAGAATATTTGATTACTTAAAAGAATGGTTTGGCAAGAGCGTCAATTGATTAGTTTAGTTATAGGAAAATGAGTTGTCTTTTATTTGGGTTCTTAACTACTCATTGTTTTTTATACATGTCAGTCAGATTGATTTCCCTTGTCACTTCCTATGAGGTTTTGAGAGGCAACAGTGCCAATGCAGAGGCGTCGAAGAATAGAATGGCTTATTCCATTATGGAACCGTAGTCTTACTTATACAGAGGGAAACTAGGGGAATAATTACATAATGAATATGGCTATGGAAGAAAATAAATATGGAAATAACTTATAGTACAAAACAAGAAAGACTAAGAAAACCTCATAGTGCAAGAAGTAAATAAACCAATAGCCCTCCTTAAGTTGGAGTACAAGTATCTAGCATGCCCATTTTAATATGTTTTTCCTTTCTGATAAAATGGGAATCAACCTTAATACTCCGTTCTTTCATGAAAGGCTAGATTGGTCCATGTTGCCAATTGATTATTACATAACACTCAACTAGGGAATGCTAATTGAAGACCAAGTTTCGCTAGAAAGGATTCTATCGATATCAACTCGTAAGTTGTATGTATTATAATTTATAGGAAAGCTGGCCTAGTCAATGTCCAAAACAAGCGCACAACCTAAGATGCCCATTGCACTTGAAAATAGACCCTTCTTGGGTGCAGAAATTTGCAAGCCTAGAAGGCCATGGGAATGCATTAGTTTCTTGAGAAGTTTGCAAGCCTGATGGCGGTTTGGGAGTGCTGAATCTTGGACGATGAACTCTTCCTTGTTGATGAAGTGGTCTGTATCGTGGGCAAGGAGACATTTGTTCATAAGAGTTATTGCAGCCTCTTATGGGCAAACACCTGAGTTGGCTAGATAGGCTATGGCCTACATTGAGTACTTCTACCTTTTGGAAGGAGTGATGCACACCATGCCCCATGTTATCCCTTGTTTTGTGGTTAAGCCGGGAGATGGTGTGGACTTCCATTTTTGGTTGGATAATTGGAGGCCGAGAGGATTTTTGGCTGATAGAGATTCAAGTCTATTTGGAATGGCTAGCTTGTAGACATTGGTGTTAGATCATTGGGACCTTGTTGGGAGGTCCTGGACTTTGGTCTTATTAAGGAATCTTTACACATGGAGGACTTTATTTGGTTGCATGATGAGCTCTCCATAGTCGTCTTGGTTGCTAGATTGTTGGATTCTTGGATTTGAGATGGTGGCCAGTTCTTGGTAAAATTGGTCCATGGGTGTCTCTCTCCACCACTTCTTGAAGGGGATGTACACCTGATGAAAGATTGCAGGGTACCTCATATGTGAAAATGCCACTGAAAATAACGATTTTTGGTTGGTTGTTTTGGGAACAAAGGGTCATGACAAAGGTGTACTGCCTGAAGACTGCCCAACCTAGAACACTAGATGTTCTTCGTGTCAAATAACACAAGTGGGCTGCAATCAGATGTTTGTTTCTTGCCCTTCTGTGAGGGAGATCTGGAATTGGTGCTGCCTAAATTGGATAGATTCATTTTCCATTGTGAGTGGCCCCTTTCAGGAGATGTGAGCTGGCTGATCCATTTCCAGTAATATGGGTTATTTGGTCACAAAGAAATGGGTGATTTTGAAGGGTGGAAAGCATTTGTAGAGAATGTAATTATTCGAGAAGTGGAGGCCTTTAGGCCTAGTTTGTTTGGTGTGTCATCCCTTAAAAATGGGGATAACCCAGTTTGGTTGCTAGGCTAGATTAATCCAGGTTACAAAGGGTTAACATGGGATGACTTGTCCCAGGCTTGATGCAAGATATGCTATCTTGTGGGTTAACGCCATCTAATCCCACAAAAATAAAACGAGCTGTGGTTATCCCATTACATGGATAACTTAATCCTTCATGTTATCCCATTGCATTTCAAACGGTTATAGGTTAATCCAATAGGATAATCCTTTTAACTTCTAAATAGAAATGCAAGATAACTCTTCTAAAAATTCCTATCTTACATAATTGTATGTCATCCCAAATTAAGCCTTAAAAGGCTATGAATTGCCTTGTGAGCCCACTTTGTAACTTTGTACATCTTTTGATTAATGAAGTGGGGGGTCACTAACCCCATTTGACCATCTTTTTTCCCATCCAAAAAGAAATTACCCACTCCCTATTTCATAATCTGTAGCTTTGGAGTGATGAAAATCCTCGATCAGAATGTAGCTCTACTTTTGACCTTCAAGGAGGATCTTGATCGCCTGAAACCATTAGTTGTGGTTTTGGACACAACTAAGCTTGATGGATGTCCCTTGAACTGCAAAGACGATGGCAGAGGATGTTGCCTTGTCCTCAGTGGAGGAAGCAGATTCCAACAAGGCACATGGGCATGGAGATGAAGATGCAGTGGTAATAGTAGTAGCAACAAGAGATACAATGAGAATCAATGTCTTACTAAGAGGAACACATTTACAATGATGCACAAAAGACATAATGATCATAGTTGCATTAAACGAGCAGCATAGTAACTCAACGTTGCCTGCATCCAACTCCAAGGGATAAGTAATGGTGTGGCTCTGGCAAAAATCACATGGCAATCAAACCATGTAAATCTGGAGATCCCACATGTGTGAAATGTATCCCAAGAATCACAGATCAAATTTCATGTGTGAAATTAGGGCCAATTTGGACAGCATGGCGAGTGACTTGGATTGCATGGATGAGAAGTGTAGGGTGCAGATTGTGCTCCAGGCACTGATTTGGTTAGCATGATGATGGTGCTGATTGCATGATGGCGAAAACAGAGTGTAGCATGGTGCTAGGAAGCACTAGGGTGATGCAACATGAGGGCACACGTTGGGAAACCTGGAGCTGGAGTGCCATCTCAGACGATTGCAGGGAAGCCCCTAGCTAGTTGTATGGTGATCTGGTGGTCATCAAATCTCGAATTACTGTGGCTTTGCCATTGCTAATGGGAGGCAACAACCTGGATTGAGAGATCTAGGCTGTTAGGGTTGCAGTGGTAGCTCTAAGTTCACTGCTAAGGGTGGCAACTAGGTGGTTCAGGACTTCAAAGGCGTCACCGACTTTGGCCTCCAACTGATCGGCCTCCAACCGATTGCTGGCATCAAGCGATGATAGTCATGTTCCTGGTAGTGATTGTGTTGATCTTCAAGAGTTTATGAAGATCAACGCAAGTTACTCCTTTTTTTGTTTTTTCCGGGGTGATAAAGGTTGGGGGCATTGGCAACTTACAAGATAGGTCTGAGTTGATATCATGTGGAAAAAATATAATGACTTGTTGAGAAAAACCTTCCATTTATTCAACTGTGAAACCTTAGGTCCTCTATTTATATAGAGGAGGCCAAGTGAGAAAATGCATACATGCCCTCTACTATAAGACAATAAAGAAAAGAAACAATAATAAGATAAAGGGAACAAAAAAAACATGGTAACAACTCTCAACATTCCCCTTTAAGTTGGAGCATAAATGTTAATCGTGCTTAGTTGGGAGCAGCATCTATCGAATGTGGAATGAGGGAGTGCCTTTGTAAACATATTTGTTGCCTGATCTCTAGGGGACAAATGCATAGTATGGACACATCCCTTCTAGATCATGTCTCTTGTATAATGGCAGTCCACTTCCACCTGCTTGGTTTGCTTATAGAAGATTGGATTGTTGGCAATGAATAATGCAACTTTATTGTCACATCCCATCTCCATAGGATCAGTAACTGGAATCTAAAGATCCATAAGTACTGAGCGAATCCACATAAGTTTAGTTGTAGCTTGTGTCATGATCCTGTATGCTGATCTTGCACTCAACATGGGCATAATAATCTGTTTGTTACTTTGCCATGTGATCAGGTTTCCTTCCACGAATGCACAGAAACTGGTAGTGGGCTTCCTATCCTTTAGGCATCCAGCATAATCTGCACAGTGTATGCCATCACCCTAAAGGAATCACCTCGAGTAAATACTAATCCATTCCTTGGTGTAGGCTTTAGGTATCTTAGAATCATGATTGTCGCATCCCAATGGATTCTCTGTGGTTCATCCATGAATTGACTCACCTTGCTAATAATAACCTAAATTTTGGCGGTATGCCATCGAAATTGGCATTTTTGGGATGGGGCCATATCGACATGAAAATAACGTTGAAGCATAGGGGTTTTGACGAAATTTTGTTGCAATTTTGTCAAATGGTGACATGCACTCGGTAGTTCGATAGTTGCTGCTGTTATTATTCTTCACTACTGTTATGTTCTAAACCCTCTGTTGTACTTATCTCAGAAGAGTTTTTACTAAAGCTTCAACTTATGCTTAGTTGATACTGACAACTCTAATGACTAGTGGAAGAATCAAGTGTCATGCTCTTTCTCTAATGATTGGTGAAGGAACCAAGTGTCATGCTCTTTCCCCTACCCTCTACCTACCTGAATGCTCCATCCTAATTTTATCTTCTCTTTAAGGGAAGGATTTTTTTGTTGATGTGAGACAATTACAACTACTGTACCATTCTTCTCTTGAGATTTGATTCCATTCCACATCTATCCATAATTATATGGTAGATTTACACACTAGAGTCTAGATTTACTATTATTAGGAATATATAAGTCTAATTAAAAATAAAATCCTAAGTTTGAATTAGCATTAGCGTTTTTCTTGTAGTCCTTAATTTTTTAAATGGTAAGTATTTCACTTTTCAAAAAAAAAAAATAGTAAGCATAAGATGGGGTTTAGGGCTTAAATGGAAATATTTATCCTTTCAAATAATTATTCTTAAATCCAATCATTTTGACTCTTTTTGTCATTTTTGTTGGCATGCGTCAGCATGCCTTCACCATGCCCTCACGTGCTTCCAAAATGGGCTATTTTTGGGATATTGAAATCATCAAAATTCAATGTTGAAACATGAGCGTTTCTATGGTGTGCCTTTGGCATGCTAATGAAATTTGCACTTGGAAATTTATCGAAATGACGTTGAAACTGACGTTTTGAACCTCGCTAACTGCAAGGGCAATGTCATGTAACCGTCACATACAACAGCTTTCCCATAGGGCCTCTAAACTCTGCTGAATCATCTTTGTAAAGTTGCGCATTAGGGTCCATCAGAGTAGAGGCTGGTTTGGCACCTAGCATGCTTATTTCTTGGAGAAGATCAAGTACATACTTTTTTTAGGAAAGTACAACACCCTTTACATTACGAGCAACTTCAATGCCAAGAAAATATCTGAGGGGGCTCGCAGATCTTTCGTGACAAAATATTTCTTTAGAAATTTCTTGGTAGTGTCTATGCTACTATTGTCATCCCCCGTTAAGATGATTCCATCAACATAAATTAGCATCACAACTCGCCCTTGTGTTATCTTTACAGACAAAGAATGATCTGCTGTGGACCTTGTAACTCAAGGTGCACAACCACTTAAGATAATTTCTAAAATCATGCATGTAGGCTCTATTTAATGCCATAAATGGGGTTATGTAACTTGCAAATCTTGGTACACATCTGATTCAAATTTAGGGGATTGCTGCATATAAACTTTTTCTTGATCCTGTAGGTCTTCATAGATGAAAGCGTTCTTAACATCCTACTGATGTAGCGATCAAGCAAGATGAATTGCAACTGAAATAAAGATATAAATTGTTGGTAATCTCTAAACTAATCAACCCCATAGGTCTGCCAGTGATTTAAATGCTGACGGCATGCTGCTGGCAAGGTCATTTTGAAAATTGCTCCATGTCGACATGGAGACTATCAAAATGTAGGGATTTGGATGGCATGCCGGTGAAATCGACGTCGATGCCAAGGCTACTACTAGTCTGCTGTTGGTCTGTCATTGGCATTTTTGTCGTCATGCCCACGAAATGCACATTTAGAATTTCGTCGATACGACATCGAAATCAACATTTTGAACCTTAAGGTCTGCCTGTAGCCTTCTACACTAGTCTCGCCTTGTAGCGCTCCATAGATTCGTTAGGCAAGTACTTGATCGTGAAGATCCACTTGCATCCTACTATAGGGGTGTCAGATGGCGAGTCAAGGCCCTCGTGATTATCGTGATTACATCTCATACTCTGTCTTTTCATCAATTTGGATCTCCAAGTGGCAGTTGATGTGTAGTAGGAACCTGTGTACTAGATAGAGCTAAGACAAATTTCCTATATTCTGGAGACAGATTGGCCAGGGACACATGCTTAGAGATAAGGTGCAGAGCATATGTCCTAGTCTCCTTTCTCAAGGCAATCGACAAATCAAGATCATCTTCCCAGCTGTTTGTGGACTCTTTTGTGGCAATAGGCTTTAGCGGTGAAGAGACATTTTGAGGAGCTGGAGTACCTAGAGTGTCTGATACAACAAAGCTAGAAGGATTGTCAATACTATTAAAGGGATTATCTCAGATGTAGATGATGGCCCGGGCACTGGAGGGGGGGGGGTCTCGTTGCTGCCTATAGGCTAAATTGAAGACAAGTCTAAACCTTCTATCATCTTGTCCCACCTCAGGCATCGGTCTCTAAATAGCATTAAGGGTGTGTTTGGTGGTGGGGTTAAAGGGGGTTAAAATGGAATAAGTGGAAATAGTGTTTGTTTGGGTGGTGGAATAAGGATAGGGTTAAGTATAGGATTAAAATGATTGGTGTTTTGATGTGATGTTAGTGGATATTTGTTTAATAATATAAGTGGGAGTGGAGAGTGTTAGTAGGTATTTGTTTATTATTAAAAGTGAGAGTGGAGGGTATAGTGGGTGTTTTTTTAATAGTAAAAGTGGGAGTGGAGAATGATTGATGTATTGATGTGATGTTTATGTTGAAATGAGAGGAAAAAATTGGAAAAACTTGTGATAACCCTTAACCTGGGTTAGCCCCATCGACAAACTGGGCCTAAGAGTTGGAATAGGAAGGGTTGACTTCCTCTTAGGGGTAGAAGCCACAATATAGGAGCTTACTAAGGAATAACATGGGACAGACTCAAAGGAGACATCGATACTAACATAGTGGCTTCTTTGAGTGACAAGTTGTCTCGATTGAGACCAACGAATGAACAAAAGACAGACACCTAAAGACCTTAGGAGGGACTCTAAAAAGTTATAAGGAAACAAAAGGGAGTAGGGAACCTCATCAAGAATAGTAGAGGGCATACAGTTTATCATGTAACATGCAGTCAGAGCTTCTCTCTAATAGGAGAGAAACGTTGTTCTAAATAAGGAGGGTTCTGGCAACATTTAGGATATGACGATGCTTTCTTTTTGCAACACTGATTTGTTGGGATGTATAGGGACAACCTGTCTAGTGGATTATCTCAGACCCCTAGAATAGAGATGGAAGGGAATACATAAAGAATTCCATGGCATTGTCAGTTTCAACAATTCTTACATTGGCACCAAAGTGATTATTTCAATGAGAATATTTTATTACACCACCGACTTCAGAATTATACTTCAACAAAAAGGCCCATGACAGTCTAAAAAAGTCACCAACAGTCACAAGGTAAAACTTGTGTCCCATGTGATCAGGAGCATGACTTAGATCCTAAACATCAAAATGGATCAATTGGAAAAGAGACTCTAAATGACAACACTATTGACTAGGGAATGAGCTCTTGTGATGCTTTCCCAGTCGACAGGTCTCACACTGGAAGGTGGTGGTAGGAAGAATATGTGGTATGATGCGTCTCGACTTCGTCAGAGGAAGGTGTTTGAATCTCAACTGCCATAAATAATTAAAAGAGCCTCCAGCAGAAATATTAGCCTAGCTAGCGTAGGGTGACTACAAAAGGCGATAAACCCCCCTTTTCTCATGGTCATAGCGAATCACCTGCCCTGTTAGTATATCTTGAAATATAAGAAGACAATGTCAAAAATGGCCTAGTACAATTCTTTTGTGATGTGGTTGACTGACAGAAGATTAAAGGAAAATTTAAGGGATGGATATATTGCAGTCGTATGTGGGGGCTATTTGAACCTCCCCCTAACCTGTGATGGGGGAATTTCAGTCATCTACAACAACAATGGTCCTGCATGACGAGTCTGGCTGTAATCTAGTAAACTGTCGAGCCTTCTCGTAGATATGTAGGGAGGCGTCCGAATCAACTAGCCAATCTGCATCATCAATCTCAACATGACAAGTAAGATATATACCTGGAGACTTGGTGATCGCAACAGTATCTCCAAATTCGGAAGAGCTGGGAGCAGCGATAGGAGGTGTTGATATCCCATGCTGGGATAACGTCTTAATCAAATCATTATACTCGGCTCTGGAAATAGGGGCAAATGTGGAACTAATCTCCGAACCAGTTATAGCTTGATGAGCATTGACAGGCTTCCCATACTTGGACCAACAAGTCTCCTCTAAGTGACCAAACTTCCCATAGTATGAACATTGGGACCTAACACCCGTGACTACCTCGCCCTCGTCCACGGTCATAGGTAAACTAGCCAGTGCCTCTACCTCATCCTTGAGAGGCAGCCATAACTGATGTGTACTCAACATGAACAAAAGGTGAGAGAGACATCGGAAGTCTGCTCAAGCAGGTATATGCATCTTCCATGGTTGGTATCTTTGGCAACGTCAATATCTTGAATCTTCCTGGTTCATAAGTGGAATCCAACCTAGTCAAGAAACATCCTACCATGGTCTGTGACTTAAAAGAGCACACAAGTGTGTAGGCGTTTGGCTTCTCAAATGCTGACTTAAGTGCGGAGTAATACTGAGCAAGTGGCCTGCTGTCTTGCCTCATGTAGGCAATCTCATGATGTAGAATGCATGCAGCATTCTTGTCTTGAGAATGTGTGGTGAAGTGCTTCCCACATTTCTTTTGTCACCTTGTAGTACATAATCTCAGTGGCAATCTGTTGTATGGTGGTGTTCATGATCTACGTCTTAACCATGACGTTGTCCTTTTTCTAGGTGGTGTAATTGCCAACCTTCTTAATGAGGTCCAATTTAAGTAATATATGCTCCTTATCATGACCCTTAACTACATTGAGAATCAATTGAGACCATAACATGTAATTGGACTCATTAAACTTTGCAATCCTGCCAAAAACTAGGTTCTTAAATTCCCTCCGACTTCTCTCTCTGAGTGGAAGAGTTGACGACTTTAGAGGCCATAATACCCACAATTGGTGACCCAAGAAATTCAAATCGGTAGAAAATATTCACCTTTGGTGCTCACTACTCATCAAAATTCTTATTCAAGGTCACGTTAGCAAGAAATAAGTCCTAAACAGGCAATTTTGTCCCTCCTTCAGTTAGAATGGGCCTTCGAACAAGGAAAAACTCCTTCGAGGTGGTGCTTTGGTGACAACTCTGGTGATCTAGTGGTTATCAGTCAAGTGCAGGAGGTTAAGGGCCCACAACAATCCCTATTATGCCCTAAATGGGTCAAAAGGGGACCTCAAGGTGGCCCCTATCGCTCTAGGTTCCAACGACGATGTTGGTGGTGGAGTGCCATAGCTAGACAATGCTTTGCAGGTTGGGGGCGAGTCGGTGACTCCTTTGCTAGTGACCTAGTGGTGGTTGCTGGTGGTGGTGGCTCCTCTTTTGGCCTCCTTCAATGATCTAGCAGGGCTGCAACAATCCACTCGTGGATGGAGAAGCGGATCCTAATGCATGGGATTCCTCTCTTGATGGATTTAGAATCCCAATGCAAGAGGAGAATCCCTAACCCTTATTTGGTGGAGAAAGAAAGGAGATGAGGGATAAGGAGGTATCGAGCTCTAGCCTCTAGCTTAGGACCGCTGCTCCGATACCATGTTGAGAAAAATCTTTCATTCATTCAATCATGAAATCCTAGGCCCTCTATTTAGATAGAAGAGGCCAAGGGAGAAAATGCATATATGTCCCTCCACTATAAGGCAATAAAGACAAGAAACAATAACAAGATAGAGGGAACAAAAAAAAAATGGTAACAACTCTCAACTTATTCTATTATGAAGCCTTACTCTCTGTTACATGGAGACTGATGAAAAAAAATTATATAAGGCTTCTTTCAAATATATATAGAAGGAATACCCATGAACAAAATGAATACAGAAACAATTCGTATTATAAGAAATAAAGGACTAACGCCTGCAGAAGCAACTTTGTACCTTGTGTCTTCTTCCAAAAGAAGGTAAAGATTGTTAACAGAGAATCTTCTCAGGAAAGAAAAACGATTTTTAAGAGAGAACGAGAGATGCTAAATAATTCATTGTACTCTTTTCCACCCATTGTCATGAGATCTTAATATTTAACCTTGTAAAATTAGTATGCTTTTCTTATTTGTTCTTTTTTAATGATAAGGTACCGCATGATGTTGGATTTCTTTCGTTCTATCTTTATTGCAGTTCTTTACTGTATGTTCAGGTTCATTCTTTTTAGGTTTCTTTTGAGGGATCCTTTATCCTTTAAAAATGATCCTAAGTTGTAGCTTAACGTCCTTATCTCCATCTTGATAACATAAACATATTATTCTTATTTTTGAATTTCCTGCATGCTGACTGAAAACTTTCAGATTGATCCCTGATGGTTATCTATAGTAGGGTTTTAAAAGTAGATGTTACTTAATTAGTGGAATTAAGCCATTATGGACATAAAGATGGGATTCTCGAAATCGGATTGGTTGTTTGTTTTCTACAAAATAGCCTTTCAATATGGAGCTGACGTAGTGGTCAACAGCTGAGAATTTTTCTTTGATTGTTGCAGGGAATAGAGATCACCATTGTTGGATTTACAATCCGGCAATTACTCAGTCCCTTGGACGCTAGCTGTGGGTGCTCCTTGTTTTACTTTTCAAGATGTGTTTGAAGGTGTTGGCAAATATCAATAAGGCGTTTGGTCTAGGTTTCCCAACTCTCATTTTAAGTTGAAGTTGAAACTATGAAGTTGGCCAAGGAGCTCATGCATTTTGTAACTCTGGAGTTTCTCTGTCGTTTCTCTGTCGTTTCTGGAGTAGGACTCATGCCAATCTTCTTTTTTATTTTGGCATTAGTGGATGCTTTATGTGAAGGCTTACGTAATTTCTCTGTTGGTTGCTCCGTGTTGCTGGTGAAGATGACTGAACTGTTATCTTGATTATACATGCATCATGTTTTCTGTAGCAGGAAAGGCAATTGAGTGAATTATCATTCACTTGTGTAATTCATGAATTCCAGTAGATTTGAGAGGAGGCAATGAATCAATGTAGCTGACCTCACTTAGTATGGCAAGAAGACTTTGTTGGTGTAGTCTCAACTTGGAAGTTTGAAAGGCTACATCGGAGGCAAAGTTGAACCTTAAATATGGGAGAGATTTGATCTTCGAAAGAGTTCCACAATCTAATTGATCATTGACTCCTGTGTACTTATTTGCCTCTTCTGTAGAATTTCGCGGCAAACCTCACTTTAAACTTGTTTGTATAAATTCTCTTTACATTTGCAACTTCCCTTCTGATTAGATAGCACAATTTCCCTTCCTAGAAAGAGGATAAAAATTCAACCTTGAGGTTGCTCGTTGGATCAGTAGATCATGTAATTCATAGATCTTGCCTTTGGTGTAGAGGTTCATTTCCTTCTGCTTGACTCCGGACAAGTAATCGAACATAGAAACGTTTGGTACCGAGAGTTTACTCTATAATAATGTTTTCCGTGTATGTATATTCAAAATATTCTTGATCCTTTTGAATGGAGTTTTACCTTGTTATCAGAGGGTGTTCCCATCATCATCATCATCATCATCATCTATGTTGTAAATGGAGGAAATTTATGTGACTTACTTGAGTCTCAAATCAATTGTAGCTCGATCAATTGTGAATTGTTTCCTGTCAAAGAGAAGGTACAAGGTTTGAATCTCATTAGTAGCAAGTGGAAGAAAAAACTTCGGTGATTGTAGGATGCACTTGGTTATAAAGGAGAAGAGCATCAGAGTGAGGAGGTGAATTATGATGGTATTTTATTTAGAATGTTGAATGAAACTATGAAATTTCGAAGAAGGTGCATGTCCTTATTTGTGAACAAGTGCCGCTGTCACTTATGTGCAAGAGCTAGTGTCTTTAATCTATGAGCCTGTGTTAGTATCTATTGCATGTGTGTGGGAAGTGGTGCTGCATTGTGTGGGTATGGTGTCTCCTACCTAGAAATAGGTGCTAAGCTCAAGTTGAAGTATTGTGCATGCAATCGGCTTTTAACCTAAAAAAAAAAAAGGTGAGTTTTATTTATTTTGAAGTAATTTAAGAAAACTCCTTGGTCATGACGTGAAAGGGCCACAATAAAACTTTTTCTAATGTCCAGTGGCTTTAACTTTTATGTAGTATGACCTTAGTGTCCTTGTTAATAATAGTTTTAAATCCTTCCTCAATTCTAGATGGTTAACTTCATGGTCCCCTCTACTCATTTGCCTTCTTTTTGCCTATCCATGTTCTTTCAAAGTCTAGATCTTGTCCGTCTTCCCTTTAGACGTGGCCTTCCCCTGTCCATCCTTCATTCCACTCAACTATTAGTTGTTACTTCATCTTATTGCTATGATATCCTTCAAGATCTTATGCTTACTAAGCACAATCATCTCTTATAGGCTTACCATCCCCTTCTAAAACTCGTAGGTCTAATACCTTGATCTCCCATGTTCTTATTTACTTTGGGTGCAACTTTGGTTGCATTATGCAATTGATGGGAGGTTTCAACCATCATGATCTAGATGCTCAATGTTGCATTGAGTTCCCTTAAACTTTGAACTTTATTCCCTTCTTAGCTATCGGTCCTTGTTCAGTAGCCCTAATTTCTTGAAGCTTTACTAGCCTATTCCTTTCAGAATGTCTTATGAGGTGATGGCTCAGGGCTTAGGTTAGCTCAGCCTATCCCTTGGGTCGTTGTTCTATGGACCTGCATGGTCTTCATTGACTCCTTATTTGTACCTACCATGTTGAGTTAACATCTCTTAATCTTTGGTGCTCCCTATGATGAGTGGCTGGATAAGATGTGATTGGATCTAACCATCATTGGCAAGAAAATTAGCCTAGTCGGTGGATTCAAGGTTTAGATTGGATGTGTAGCTTGAAGGTTTCTCATATCCGTATGCTTGTAGTTTGAGGTGAAAATGTGTAAAAGTTGGGATTTGAATTTTGATCAATATAAAAGTAAATATCATCAAAAAATCCATAGTTAATTGACATAAAAATTTCAAGAGGAAATCCTTTCGAGGGAAAATCTTTACTTAGATCTTTCAATATAGGATTTGGCTCCCAACCACCATAGTAATGTAGTATACTATGCTACAAACAAAGAGGGAAGCATGTCACACCCAAAAATCCCTTGTCTAATTAAGAGCTAGATTAACAAGTGTGGAAAGTTAATGGTGCTGGCCTTTTTAATTAGGTTGTTCAATATTACATAGTCGAACTACTAAACTTGGTTTTTATTAAGCAATTTAAATGAAACTATGATATTTCTAATGGAATAAAGATAAAAGTTCCATAATCTAGCTAGAACATCAAATACAAGATTAACATGCATATATTTGCATATATAGGATCAAAGTCCGACAAAATGGGATGGATCATACTCCACCAATGATTATAATAGTTTTCAATATACAAAAGTAGGGCATTTGTAACCATGTTGTCATTACACACAAGAATGCCTAACAAAAATGTAGAGTACCATAATTACTAGCTTCTATTATAGATTTATCACATCTAGTATAGCAACATCATATTCTTCCAATGCTTGGAGGAGGTCTAATAAACCCATTGTCATTACCTCATCAATCATGCGATTGATAATGCTTGGAGGAAGCAACAACCCCAACAATTGAGTCGGGATCCTTCTAGCTATAATTGCTTCTCGAACATAGACTTAATTGATACGAGTAGCCCTAAGGTACTTGAGTTGGTGACTAGTTCTATAGGCTTGTATTGCATGGCATGGCATCTCATCTTGAAAGTGTGTCACAATATAGGGATGAGTTAATTGACTCAATAGGGACAATAAAACTACTTTTATAACAAGAAACAAGGTAGTGAACTATTTTTCTAGCTGGTTGGGTCTTTAACTATTCCTGAAACATGATATAGCCTACCTAAGTCTCATTGGTTTAAGACTAACTTTCTAGTCCCATATCTAATTAACCTACCAATTCACATTATTCTAAGCTTATCAAATCCATTGATTAAAGCTAATACTTTTTTTCCATTATTATCAATAGTTGTTCACACACTCACCACTCAGGTCATTAAAATCATTAATCAACACTTCCTATTGAAGGAGATCGAGATGTCACCTTCCTGCTGGTTTTACTTATACAACCCCTCATTGGCCTTCAGAGAGGTTAAAAGCACTTGTGACTTTCAGGCAAACATACCCATTCTAGGTATTGGAACATTGATTAATCATTTTATGTAGGATTGTTCAAGTATTGATCCATTTGATGTTTAGATCTTTAGCGATGAGAGTAGATAGACACTTAGAAAGTCTGGCTCCCGAAAGGACCAATGCATATTGTAAAGACCCGTTCTGTTCTGAGCCTTTTAAGATGTTTGGACTGTCAGTTAGATGTCTGGACCCCTTCCTAGATGTCTGGAAATTGAAAATTTTGTACGCAGCATCGCGTTTGCACGCAGACAGTCTCCTTTTCTCTCTCTCTCTCTCTCTTTCTCTTCTCCACAGAACCCTAGCCGCTCCCTCTATATAACCCCTCTCCCCCCTTCCTCTCTTCTCCACTCCACCACCACCACCTTCCTTCCTTCCTCTCCACTGCAGCGAGAGGGACGAGCAAGAGAGAGGGAGTGAGAGCGAGGATCAAGGAGGAGTGGCGTGACGAGAGAAGGAGGAACTTGAGCTTGTGAGCTCGTGGGAGCTTGCTGGAGGACGCACGGCCGGAGCGGCGCGTGCGGGAGGAGTGCGTCGGAGGAGCCGTCCCTGACACCCTGTTGCAGTCGGAGCTGTAGACGAGGAGAAGCCGTGGCTGCGCGCGGTGAGGGGAGCGGGAGGTCGCTCTGGTTCTGGGTTTTTCCTAGAATCAGACATCTAGCGTGTCGTCCAAACGATGGGTTGGACATCTGGTGACGACACCGGACACCTGAAAGCAGAGTTTCGCGAAGGTACGTTCCTCTTGCAGTTACGGCCATGCAGGCCACACCACAAAGTCGATTTGTATGGCTAAAAGTAGGTGATATTGTTTATCACGTGTAGGGATAGCTTTAGGAAGGTGCAGGGCACGCCTTCCCACGCATCTCGGACATCTGGACAGCTTACCAGACTACTGGAAGCACTCTCAGATGACTGGAGGAGAGGTCGGACGTCTAGAGCTGAGTCCAGATGGTCAATTAGGGGCTCTGGACATTTGAAGTCGACGCAAGAACTTGAGGTGAGACCCTGGTGACTTTTAAGACGTCTGGACCTTGTGCTAGATGTCTTAGGTCTGCAGTTCTGTTTTTGACCCATTTAGGGTTCGTTTGAGGTCCGTGGTTTCCTTGTGAGTTCCTCTACATGTTAGAAAGCCTTATATATATTGTTCTGAACGTTCCAATGTGGTATGTTCCTTGGTATATGACTTCGATTTGTTGCGTGTTCGGGGCTTGTAGAGGCACGTGAGTTTGCCATTTGAGCCCCTAATACTCCCGGATTATCTGGTAGAGTGGTTTCCCCTATTTTAATTATAAAACATGAATGCATATGTGAAATTGGATAACTAGAAACCTAGGATATAGCATGAACCCTAGGACGAGAAGTAGTTGCACTGTTTGTATGCATGTTTGAGATTGCAGTCATAACTGAATAAATAGAAATGTAAACAACTGCTTATTAATAAATACGAGCTGCCTGTGAAATATAAAATGCTTGTGGTAGTTAAACAGTTACCTGTGACATTACTTGTATATGTTAAATTGTGGAAATACGAGCTGCATGTGTATAATATGAGAATGGAAATGTGAATGATGAAACCTGGTATGGAACAACATGGTGAATACGGGCATGAACCCTACGGGGAAGTAGGAGTAGAGCTCCTATGGATAAAGGAAATGGATCTGGAAATGTGAGTGGGAAGTGTGCTGGCCCTTGAGTACGTGGTACCAAGGAGAGTGACTGTCCCCTGTTTAGTGTAGAGCGGAGCTAGCCGCCTTTGGGTTGGGACCTGGGGTTAGGATTGGTCACTCTACATCGACTTCTTTGGCCCTCGTGTACATTGTACCAGGGATAGCTACTAGTGTAGGGAGAGAGCTAGTCACCCCACGGGGCCGGGGGTTTAGTTAACCATCCTACACCGACTTGTTAGGCCCACGGGGTAAATCGGGGTAGTCAGACGAGGGTGCGCAGATTGTGGAGGGGCGAGACCCTCGTTTGGTTTTGAGGGGCTAGACCCCTGTTACTGAGAGGGCTAGGCCCTATACTGTTTCGTGCTGTACTTTGGGCGTATTCGCTAGTGGAAACGACTGACCATGTGCCAGTGTGGGGTAGCTACTCGTGCGCTTATCGCGTGTGCCGTAGTCACCGCTACGTTTGTCCGTGACCTTGGGGTGGTTGACTGGGTGTAGGATTACCACGGGGGACTCTCCCGGCCAGGAGAGCACCACGTGTGCCTTCTACTCTTCGGAAAAGACTGCAATCAAGATCGTTCCCATGAGAAACATACGAGATCAAGAAATAGATCTAAAAAGTAAATCAATGGGTGAAAAGGAATGACTTGTAAAATAAAATAATTGGAAAAGATAAATTATATGTTAGCTTTTACTACTTTAGTTAGTTTGGTCGCCACTCTACTCGGCGTTCGCTAACTTCGTTTTACTCGTACCCCTTTACAGGTCCAGGAGTTGAGCAGCCCGAGTCGTCGACTGAAGAGGGTGCTGGGTCCAGTTGAGCCCAGCAGTAGTTTCCTATTGTTGTACTTCCTTTTTGTTAGTGAGTTCAGACTGTTGTTACCGTTTCTATTTCTGTACTTTGTTTTCGCTTTACTGTTGTGGTGGTGATATGTACTGTTAGCAACTTTTACTTCCTTTACTGCTTGTATTCTTTTACTATTAGTTGCTTAGCATAGTGAATGTGGTTTACTTTTCTACTTTTTGGTTATTTCTTGTTGGACGACTAGGTCTTGGGATTAGTCGAGTTGAGTCGGTCTCGTGTCCTGTAGGGATTCGGGAACCGGGTCATAACAAGATGGTATTAGAGCAAGGTCGTCCCGAGAAATGAACCAACTATCTTGAGAATAATTAATTCACGTGCATGTAATTAGAGTAACCACCACAATGTACCGCTTGACATCTGCTCTGGGATTCTTTTGCTGAAGTTCGTTAGAGTTGACTTCTTTTTGTTTTGTCTTCCACGTCTCCTTACAGAAGATGCCTCGACGCGGAGTTCTTGAGGCGGGCCACAGGCGCGGCCGTGGACGAGGTCGGAGGGGCTGACGTGCTAGGCCCAAGGTGCCAGTTGACCCACCACTTCTCCCAGGCATTCAGGCCCAGGACCTTGCTCAGTTGATACGAGACATAGTGCGAGAGGAGCTCCACTCGCCTTCACGGGCGCCTCTCCCTGGGGACGTGGAGGGGGAGTCCTCTGTAGGGCCGAGAGACTGACGCAGTGTTGGACGAGGGGGAGGGGGTGGTCCTCCATCGCCCCTACCACACTCTGACACTTTTGAGCACGAGCCCTCCCTGCCTGGAGGCGTACCCGTTCCCCCACTGCAGTTGCACTACGAGCTTTTCGGACAGTTTTGGAAGCTGAAGCCCCCCTCCTTCAAGGGGGATGAGGACCCGTCTGAGGCAGAGACTGGCTGGAGTAGATTGAGAAGGTGTTTAACACCCTTCGCCTCCTGCGGAGTGCCGCGTGGCCTTTTCCACATACTAGCTGGAGAGTGCGGCACACAGGTGGTGGAGGGCAGTCAGAGGCCAGGGGAAGGGAGAGCCGATGTGGGATCAGTTCGTGACCCTCTTCTGCGAGCAGTACTTCCCACAGACTTGGTAGGACTAGAGGAGGCAGGAGTTCAACACTATCTGCCAGGGGACGATGACTAATAGCGCGTACCGCACGCGCTTCTTGGAGTTGTCACGTTTTGCTGCGACAGTTGTAGCTATGGAGAAGGAGCGCCTGTGGAGGTTCACTGAGGGGCTCCGGCCTGCCATTTAGGGGTATGTCAAGCCCCTGAAGCTGCCCACCTTCTTGAGAGTGGTGGAGGCAGCTATGACGTACGAGGAGACCAACCCAGCCGCACGAGACACCGATAGCAAACAGAAGAGGCCCTACCAGCCAGAGTACTCACAGGGTCGACTAGAGAGGAGGCACGCGACACCCGCAGGAGAGCTGTCTCATTTTGCGGGGCCGTTAGTGGCCTTTGGAGGCCCCCGACAGGGGCCAGCTATCAGCACTGGACCCTCGCCCAGCTGTCAGCAGGGACCTACCGAGGGAGGGAGTCGAGTTCCCCTCTGACCTACCAGTGTGGCCAGCTGGGCCACATCAGGAGGGACTGCCCGTCTAGGGCTGGAGCATAGTAGATGCTCCTCGCATCGAGTACTGGAGGCTGAGCAGGTGGTCATGGTTCCCAGGCGCGTGGGGGAGGACAGCAGTCACGGGGAGGGTACCAGCTAGCGGCTACCCATTCGACGCAGAGTGTAGCTGCTTCTTCTGCACCGAGAGCTGAGGGACGTATCAACGCCCTGACACACCGAGATGCCAGGGCATCAGGTTCAATGGTAGCAGGTATGGTTACAGTTTCCGATAGATTAGTTTACATACTTTTTGATTCCGACACCACACACTCGTTTGTTGCTGTGAGTTTTGCTGTTAGTTTGGGACATGACTACGTGTTGCTAAAGGATCCATTTGTGATCAGAGGTCCTGGTGGTCAGCTGTTTGTAGCTGAGGAGGTCTATACAACTGTGAGGTCAGTATTGGGGGACAGAGCCTCCCCGCTGACCTGATCGTGATACCGATGGAGGATTTTGGCGTGATTCTGGGGATGGATTGGCTATCCGCTTACCACACCTTGGTGGACTATTTTGGGAGGAAGATCGTCTTCTCCATACCGGAGATGCCTTCCTTTGAGTTTCACGGATAGCCGGTGGACGGAGGTTTTAGGTGTATTTCTGCACTTCGGGTAGCGAGACTTTTGGACCAGGGGTGTGAGGGCTTTCTAGCTTGTGTAGTGGCAGAGCCTAGCCCTATGGTAGACTTACAGAACATCCCGGTGGTCAGAGAGTACCCTGTCGTATTTCCAGAGGAGTTGCTAGGACTACCGCTGAGCGTGAGATCGAGTTTGAGATCTCACTGGTACCGGGGACCAGCCCCATTTCTACGGCACCGTATCGGATGGCACCACTTAAACTACGAGAGCTCAAGTCATAGCTGTAGGACTTGTTGGAGAAGGGCTTTGTGAGGCCCGGTGCATCCCCCTGGGGAGCCCCTGTGTTATTTGCGAAGAAGAAGGATGGTACCCTGCGCCTTTGTGTTGACTACAGATAGCTGAATAGGGTCACCATCAAGAACAGGTATCCGCTACTAAGGATTGATGATCTGTTTGACCATATACGAGGTTCCACGGTATTCTTCAAGATAGATCTGAGATCAGGCTACCACCAGTTGAGGATCAGGGAGATCGACATCTCCAAGACAGCCTTTCGCACCCAGTACGGACACTACGAGTTTTTGGTCATGCCGTTTGGGCTGACTAACGCCCCTGCTGCTTTCATGGATTTGATGAACCGGGTGTTCAGACCATATCTGGATCAATTTGTGGTGGTATTTATTGATGACGTGCTCATTTACTCACAGGATTAGGCACAACACGGACTGCACTTGCAGATGGTTTTGGACACTTTGAGACGACACAGGCTGTATGCCAAATACAGTAAGTGCGAGTTTTGGTTGAGACAGGTGACTTTCTTGGGCCATGTGATTTCATGGGATGGCTTGGCTGTGGATCCAGCCAAGGTTGAGGCAGTACTCAGGTGGGAGAGGCCATGTACAATGATAGAGATACATAGCTTCTTGGGACTGGCAGGTTACTACCGGCGGTTTATCAGGGGTTTCTCGTAGATTGCGCATCCTATGACTCAGTTGACCCAGAAGGATGTGCCCTTTGCTTGGACAGATGCTTGTGAGGCGTGTTTTCAGGAGTTGAAGGAGAGGCTGACTTCGCCTCCTGTGCTTACCATCCTAGATAGCAGTGGCGATTTTGTGATCTACACGGACACTTCGTTGCAAGGGTTAGGGGGTGTGCTCATGCAGTTGGGTCACGTTGTCGCTTACGCTTTGCGACAACTGAAGCCCCATGAGCATAGCTACCCTACCCATGACTTAGAGCTAGCAGTTGTTGTCTTCGCATTGGAGATATGGAGGCACTGCCTTTACGGTGAGACCTTTGAGATTTTCACAGATCATAAGAGCCTTAGGTACTTGTTTGATCAGAAGAAGCTTAACATGAGATAGAGACGTTGGTTAGAGCTCCTAAAGGACTATGACTGCAGCATCTCCTACCATCCGAGGAAGGCCAACGTGGTGGCTGACGTCTTGAGCCAGAAGGTGCCTGCCCACTTGGCCAGTTTACAGGCACAGAGTTGGAGACTCATGGAGGAATTGGCCAGTTGGCAACCCCGATAGTTACAAGGGTATTATGGAGCAGTGACGGTGACACTGCAGACAAGACCAGAGCTGATAGACCGCATCATCACAGGACAGATGACAGATTCGTACTCGCAGTCGTTGCGAGACAGGGTACTGTCAGGGGACCCAGGAGACTTCTCTTTTACAGACGAGGAGCTGCGCATGAGGGGACGTTTGTGCGTTCCCAGGGACGAGGAGTTGTTGAGAGAGCTCCTGACTGAGGCGCACGGGTCTAGGTTCACCATACATCCCGGGAACACGAAGATGTATCATGATCTGAGACGTGACTTTTGGTGGAGAGGGATGAAGCGAGATGAAGGTGAGTTCGTGTAGCAGTGTTTTGTGTGCCAACAGGTGAAGGCCGAGCATCAGAGGTCTACAGGGCCGTTGCAGTCACTTCCTGTGCCAAAGTGGAAGTGGGAGAGCATCACCATGGACTTAGTGGTGGGCTTACCCGTTACCCAGCGAGGACACGACACAGGCTGGGTGATAGTAGACAGATTGACTAAGATGGCACCGCTTCTTGCCAACCCGAGTCACCTTGGGACCAGCGCAGTTGGCAGAGAGGTATATTCGTGATGTGGTATGTCTGCACAGAGTTTCGCGTGAGATCGTATTCGACCGGGATACCCGTTTTACTTCCCAGTTTTGGGCTGAGTTTTAGTAGGCCTTGGGGACACGGTTGAGGTTCAGTACGGTGTACCATCCCCAGATGGACGGACAGTCAGAGCGCACTATACAGACACTCGAGGACCTTTTGCGCACCTATGTACTAGACTGGAGGGGCTCTTGGGAGGAGTACTTACCCCTGGCAGAGTTTGCATATAATAATAACTATCACTCGAGTATCGACATGGCACTTTACGAGGCTCTGTATGGACGGAGGTGTACTGTGCCCTTGAGTTGGGTTGAGGTGAGGACCAAGTGGGAGGTTGGTTCCAGGCTAATCCGGCAGAGTCAGGAGGTGATAGAGCAGATTCATAGACGGCTTCGCACTGTCAAGAGCAGATAGAAGAGTTATGCCGATCGGAAGCGCAGAGAGGTGCAGTTCGAGGTTGGGGATCACGTCTTTCTTCGCGTTTCACCCATGAAGGGCCTACAGCGTTTTGGGGTGAAAGGGAAGCTTGTGTCGAGGTTTGTGGGGCCCTTTGAGGTCCTGGAGTGGGTAGGACCCGTTGCTTATCGGCTTATCCTTCCTCCCTAGCTTTCTGGTGTGCACGATGTGTTCCACGTGTCCAACCTCAGGAAGTACGTCGCTGATCCCAGTCACGTTTTGAGCCACGAGAGTGTCGAGGTGGGTGACGACCTGACCTACCTCGAGAGACCAGTGCAGATATTAGACAGAGCCGTTCGGAGTCTGAGACGGAAGCAGGTAACCCTAGTAAAGGTCTTGTGGAGGATCCAGCGGTACGAGGAGGCTACCTGGGAGCTTGAGGCAGCAATGCGAGAGTGGTACCTGAAGCTTTTTGAGGGTACGTCTTTTTGGATCGGCTTTGGTCCTCTTTAAGTTTGTTATGCGTGTATATTTTCCTTTTCCGCACCCTAGCTAGCTCAAGTTTTGGGGACGAAACTACCTCTAAGTTTGTTATGATGTAAAGACCCATTCTGTTCTGAGCCTTTTAAGACGTCTGAACTATCAGTCAGACGTCTGGAAATTGAAAATTTTGTACGCAGCATCGTGTCTGCACGCTGGTTTCGCGCAGACAGTCTCCCTTTTCTCTCTCTCTCTCTTTTTATTCTCCACAGAACCCTAGTCGCTCCCTCTATATAAACCCTCTCCCCCTTTCCTCTCTTCACTCCACCACCACCACCTTCCTTCCTTTTCATTGCAGCGAGAGGAACGAGCGAGAGAAAGGGTGTGTTAAGACCCGTGCTTTAAGCCTTTTTAAGACATCCGGATTTTAGGTTAGACGTCTGGACTCATTCCCAGACGTCTGAAAATCAAAAATTTCGTGTACGAGCTCGTGTCTGCGCGCATGCTGCGCGCAGGCAGTACATTTCTCTCATTTTCTTCTCTCTCCTTCCGCCTGATGAAAACCCTAAACCCACACCCTTATATAAGCCCCCCTCCTCTCCCTCATTCCACCCCCACTTCCCAGCCACTTTCGTCCTTCCTCCAGCGAGAGCAGCAGAGTGAGAACGGTGGAGAGAAGAAGCGGCGTGAGAGGAGAGGAGCAGCGTGAGAAGGAGAGGAGAGCAAGCTTGCGAGCTCGCGTGGGAGCTCGCTGGTAAGCTCACTGCCAGAGAGGTGCGTGCACAAGGCGGAGGAGTGCGTCGGGGAGGTTCTCCCCGACATTGCTATAGCCGGAGCAGCAGGAGAGAGGGTACGGCGTGGCCACACGCGGTGCGAGAGGGTGGAAGCAGGTTCTGGTTCTGGATTTTTCCTAGAATCAGACGTCTGGAGCGATGTCCAGACGATGTAGCTGACGTCTGGAGGAGGTTCCAGACGACTAAGAAGTAGGCTTCGCGAAGGTACGTCTTCTTTGCGGATACAACCATGCAGGCCGCTCCGTCGAGACACTGTTTCATGCCTTTTTGATGGAGATTGGGTTGATTCGTGCAGGAGTTGGTTCGGGAAGGCACGGGACATGCCCTCCCACGCACTTCTGATGTCTGGGTGAGGCACCAGACGACGAGAAGTGTTTCCAAACGTCCAGAGAAGTGGTCGAACGTCTGGAATTGGGTCCAGATGGTCCAGCAGAGTTCTTGGACGTCTGAGGAGTAGCACAGGACTTGAGGTATGGCACTGGACACTTCTAAGACGTTTGAAAGTTATTCCAGACGTCTGATTTGAGTCAGAATCATTATTTTTGACCCATTTAGGATCCGTTTGAGGTTCGATTTTCGTAATCAAGATACCGATGTTTCCCGTATGAATTCCCCTACTTGTTGGAATACTTTCTACACTGTTTCGAGTATTCTCTTGTGATTGATCCTTGTGATAGGACCTCGTTCCGTTGCGGGTTTGGGGCTTGCTGAGGCACGTGGACCTGCCGTTCAAGCCCCCACTACTTTTGGGTTACTGGTAGAGTGGCTTCCCCTCAATTTAATTACAACTTAAATGCATGTGTGTAATGAATGATTAGAGCCTAGAATATGGCATGAATCCTAGGACTAGAAATACTGGAATGTCTGTATTGAATGAATGAATTGTAGTCTTGAATGAGTGGATAGAATGAAAATAATTGCCTGTAAATAAATAACAGTTGACTGCAGAATATGTAGTGTTTGTGCTAGTTAACTGTTACATGTAACTTTCCTGTCACACAATTGAAATGATATAATATGATTTGTATGTATATAATTTGGAAATAGAAAGATGAATGTTGTAAACACAAGCTACCTGTGAATAACCTGAATGTGGAAATGTAAACAACAGAATTACAATTTGCATGTGTATAACCTGAGAATGGAAATAGAAATGATGAAACCTGGTATGGAATGGCCTGAGAAATATGAGCATGAACCCTACGGGGAATTAGGAGTAAAGCTCCTGGAAATAAATGAAATGGAACTGGGAATGTGAGTGGGAAAGTGAGCTGGCCCTTGAGTACGAAGTACAAAAGAGAGCAACTGTCCCCCTGTTTAGTGCAGAGCGGAGCTAGCTGCCCTTGGGTTGGGACCCGGGATTAGTATTGGCCACTCTGTACCGACTTTTTGGCCCTCGTGTACGCTGTACCGGGGAGAGCTACTAGTGTAGGGAGAGAGCTAGCCACCCCACGGGGCTCGGGGTTCAGCTAGCCGCCCTACACCGACTTGTTAGGCCCATTGGGCAAACCAGGGTAGTCAGGCGAGGGTGCACGGATTGTGGAGGGGCGAGACCCCTGTTTAGTTTTTAGGGGCTAGACCCCCGTTACTAAGAGGGCTATGCCCTATACTGGTTCCGTGCTGTACTTTGGGCGCACCCGCTAACGGAAACGACTGATCGCGTGCCAGTGCAGTGTAGCTACCCGTGCGTTTACCGCGCATGCCGTAGTCACCGTTACGTCTGTCCGTGACCTTGGGGTGGTCGACTGGGTGTAGGACCACCACAGGGGACTCTCCCGGTCAGGAGAGCACCACGTGCGACTTCTACTCTTCAAAAAAGATTGCAATCAAGATCGTTCCCACGAGGAATATTCGAGATCAAGAAAGAGACCTGATAAATAAACCAAGTGGTGAAAGAAATAATAATTAGTTAAAGAAAGAAAGAAATTGAAAAACAATAGCTACCTGTCCACCTTTATTGCTTTAGTTAGTTGGTTGCCACTCTACTTAGCGTTCACTGATGTTTTGTACTCATAACCCTTTTCAGGTCCAGGTGTTGAGCAGCTAGAGCCTACGACTGCAGAGGGTGCTGGGCACAGTAGAGCCCAGTAGTTGTGGCTCTTTTTGTACTCGTTTGTAGCAGTGAGTAGTTTCTTGTACCTTTATATTCAGTACTCTTTCGTTCTGCACATTATATTCCTGTACCCGTTTACTTTTCTACTATTGTGGTGGTGTGTACTGTAGTAGTTTTACTTCTTTACAACTGTACTTTTGTTACTGTTAGTTACTTAGTATAGTGAATGTGGTTTACTTCCTGCTCTTTGGTTACTTTCTCGTTGGACGACTGGATCTTGGGATCAGCCGAGTCGGTCCGGTCTCGTGTCCTGTAGGGATTCGGGAACTGGGTCGTAACAGGGTGCGAGAGCGAGGAGTGAGGAGGAGTGGCATGACGAGAGGAGTAGCTTGAGCTCGCAGGAGGATGCACGGTCGGAGCGACGCGTGCGGGAGGAGTGCATCGGGGGAGTCGTCCTCGACACGCTATTACAGCAGGAGCTGCAGACGAGGAGAAGCCACAGTTGCGCGTGACGAGGGGAGAGGGAGGTCGCTCTGGTTCTGGGTTTTTCCCAGAATCAGACATCTCGCATGTCGTCCAGACGATGGGTTGGACATCTGGTGACGACACCGGATGTCTGAAAGTAGAGTTTCATGAAGGTACGTTCCTCTTGCTGTTACAGCCATGCAGGCCGCACCGCAAAGTCGATTTGTATGGCTAAAAGTAGGCGATATTATCTGTTGCGTGTAGGGATAGCTTCGAGAAGGCGCGGGGCATGCCCTCCCATGAGTCTCGGACGTCTGGACGGATTACCAGACGATCAGAAGCACTCCCAGATGACTGGAGGAGAGGTCGGATGTCTGGAGCTGAGTCCAGATGGCCAATTAGGGGTTCTGGACGTTTGAAGTCAATGTAGGAACTTGAGGTGAGATCCTGGTGACTTTTAAGATGTCTGGACCTTGTGCCAGACGTCTGATTTAGGTCTGCAGTTCTGTTTTTGACCTGTTTAGGGTCCGTTTGAGGTCTGTTTTACGCAAGCAAGATACCTGTGGTTTCCTTGTGAGTTCCTCTACATGTTAGAAGGCCTTATATACTGTTCTGAACGTTCCATTGTGGTATGTTCCTTGGTATAGAACTTCGATCTGTTGCATGTTCGGGACTTGCAGAGGCATGTGAGTCTGTCGTTCGAGCCCCCAGTACTCCCAGATTGTCTGGTAGAGTGGTTTCCCCTGTTTTAATTATAAAACATGAATGCATATGTGAAACTGGATAACTAGAAACCTTGGATGTGGCATGAATCCTAGGACGAGAAGTAGTTGCACTGTTTGTATGCATGTTTGAGATTGCAGTCATAACTGAATAAATAGAAATGTAAACAACTGCTTATTAATAAATACGAGCTGCCTGTGAAATATAAAATGCTTGTGGTAGTTAAACAGTTACCTGTGACATTACTTGTATATGTTAAATTGTGGAAATACGAGCTGCATGTGTATAATATGAGAATGGAAATGTGAATGATGAAACCTGGTATGGAACAACACGGTGAATACGAGCATGAACCCTACGGGGAATTAGGTATAGAGCTCCTGTGGATAAATGGAATGGTTCTGGAAATGTAAGTGGGAAGTGTGCTGGCCCTTTAGTACGTGGTACCAGGGAGAGTGACTATCCCCTGTTTAGTGTAGAGCGGAGCTAGCTGCCTTTGGGTTGGGACCCAGGGTTAGGATTGGCCACTCTACATCGACTTCTTTGGCCCTTGCGTACACTGTACTGGGGAGAGCTACTAGTGTAGGGAGAGGGCTAGCCACCCCATGGAACTCAGGGTTTAGTTAGCCACCCTACACCAACTTGTTAGGCCCACTGGGCAAACCGGGGTAATCAGACGAGGGTATGCAGACTGTGGAGAGGCGAGACCCCCGTTTGGTTCTGAGGGGATAGACCTCTGTTACTGAGAGGGCTAGGCCCTATACTATTCAGTGCTGTACTTTGGGCGTACCCGCTAGCGGAAACGACTGGCCGGGTGCCAGTGTGGGGTGGCCACCCATGCGCTTATCGCGCGTGCCGTAGTCACCACTACGTCTGTCCGTGACCTTGGGGTGGTTGACTGGGTGTAGGATTACCACGGGAGACTCTCCCGGCCAGGAGAGCACCACATGTGCCTTCTACTCTTCGGAAAAGACTGCAATCAAGATCGTTCCCACGAGGAACATACAAGATCAAGAAAGAGATCTGAAAAGTAAACCAATGGGTGAAAAGGAATGACTTGTAAAATAAAATAATTGGAAATGATAAATTACCTGTTAGCTTTGACTACTTTAGTTAGTTTGGTCACCACTCTATTCAGCGTTCGCTGACTTCATTTTACTCATACCCCTTTACAGGTCCAGGAGTTGAGCAGCCTGAGTCGTCGGCTGCAGAGGGTGCTGGGCTCAGTCGAGCCCAGCAGTAGTTTCCTGTTGTTGTACTTCCTTTTTGTTAGTGAGTTCAGACTGTTGTTACCGTTTTTGTTTCTGTACTTTGTTTCCGCTTTACTGTTGTGGTGGTGATATGTACTGTTAGCAGCTTTTACTTCCTTTACTGCTTGTACTCTTTTACTGTTAGGTTCTTAGCATAGTGAATGTGGTTTACTTTCCTGCTTTTTGGTTATTTCTTGTTGGATGACTGGGTCTTGGGATTAGTTGAGTCGAGCCGGTCTCATGTCCTATAGGGATTCGGGAACTGGGTCGTAACACATATTGGGTGTTCTATAACACCAGATTGTTCCACATTCTTGCTCGCTTCCCAATAGAAAGGAGTGCTCTACATTTTAACTCCCTTAGGATACTCATTGTCATTCGCACTTGTAGGTGCAGACTGGGCTACTACTTCAATACCCCTTGCATCGAGTTTGAGTTTTGGTTGTCAATCTTCGACCAACCACCACAAACGAAAACTATCTAGTTTTGAGTCAAATCTTAGGTAAAATTCATCTACCAACTTCTCCTTTCGATCCATCCAGGTTCCTTGTAAACCCACTATTCATTCAGTCCAAATTGAGTCAACTATGCAACCCTTTAGTATTTAGCTAGCTAATTGTATGTTATCCTTGGTTATGAGCTACTTAATAATCTTCCTTGCACCAATTTGCCAGTTATGGGTTCATACCCCATTTTATTAGGTCACTAGCTAGATCTCATATGTCACTATATATAAATAGCTATATATCCTAAGGTATGACTCCTAGATTCTAACTAGGTTCCATAAGGTATCCATGACATCCTAGGACCTACACTTGTTGTGAATTATAGTTATTTCATCCATTATTCGCACTATCCCATTTTATTCTTGAGTTTCACCTAAACTCCTTACACTTTTGGTGATGAGTTCTCATTGCTAATAACACTTGATTTGCTTCCATTTTCACTTAAGCACCTTAAAGATTTAGGCTTGATTCTTTAAGTAATCTTTTTACTCTTTTTTGAAATTGCAATTAATCTAATTTAACCCCCAATCTTGAACCCATGACTCCTAAGCACCCATAATTAGCAATTAACGTTTCCTAACCACCTCTAAGACATTTTCAAAGAAAGATATTACTAGGAAACTGAATGAAAATCCTTTTGGAATCAAAGCCATCGATTACGCCTTTGCATGTCTATTCTAATTCCATGTAAGCTGAACCATCTACATGCAAACACAAACTTGATCTTCTAATGATTTTAGGTCCTCAAAACCCCATTTTAATAAGAGATTAGTCATCAAAAGGGAGAGTAATAGTCCCTTTCTTGATTGAAGCTAGATCCACCAAGATCTCTTCTTGTTCTTGAAGAATTTCTTGTAACAACCTTTCTCCTCATTTCTTCCTCTTTCGTTCCTCCTCCTTGACTTAATCCCTCTTCCTTGGTCGCGCTTCACCTAGAGAACCTCCAACAACAATAGTTGGACCCCTTGGATGATGCTTGTAGGATCTATGAGGGGGTGAATAGTGTAGATAGTCAATTATATTAAAACAAAAATTAAATCAATCCACAAAGAGCATGACATAAGTGCACTTAGATTTATAGTGCAAACCTTTTTGGGTAAAAATTGCCACCTAAATCTCTTAACTTAGGATTTTTCCAACTACGCTAAGCTAGTAAATCCACCAACGGTACCACTTGAACGAGGGTGGCACAACCTCTTACAACACTCCTTTTTACCTAAGAGAGGACAAAACAAAACTCTGGGAATCCCAAACAACTTGGGTCCCTATTCAAAACAAGAGAGTAAAAGATACAAATATTAATCCTATGGAATCTCAAATAAGTAAAACAACAAATTGAATTTTTGTAGCAATATTGTAGAACAATGTGCTTTGGAAGGGGTAGACAAATGAGCACTAAAGAATGAAGAGAGTGGAAGTAGAAGTGCTTTCTCACAGAGAACGCCTTTTTAAGGTTGTGTCTTGGAAAGGTTGCTATTGGGTCCTATTTATAGGTGAAAATTGACCAGATCAGTAAATAATTTAAATTAGTTTGATTGATTAAAAATAATTTATTGGTCGATTAAATTTATATTCTAGTCGATCAATGGTTGGTCAATTAAAAAGTTGCTTAATGGATTTATTTTCTAAATAAAGAATTGCCCTATATAGATGTTTTAGTTGATCAATTGATTTTATTTAATCAATCAATTTAATTGATTAATCAATATTCTATTTTAGTCGATCGATTGATGCTTAAATTTAGTCGTAGAAATCATTTTGTAGATGAAAAACGTGAGCAAAGTAATTGAGGTCCTTACATAAATTCTGGATTCAATAAAGATAAAAAATATTACAATAGACTCAAGTAGACTATCTTCCTCTTGTCTCATCACAAAAGGCTTGAGTATCCATGAACTTGTATATGAAAGATTAGTTTACTATAAAGTGTAATTTTATTTCATCAAAATAGAGGTCTTAACACTCTCTTCTCCTTTGCTTCCCTAATTCCACCTTAGAAACCGTGAAGAAATTAAGGATTAGGAAGAGGTGAGTTGAGGGGAGGTAAAGATTAGGCTTACCTTTAGTTGTAGGGTTCCTTCTTCTTAGGGTTGCTAGAATTGGAGAGGATGGAAGAGGCTTGGTCGAGATTCGGTGCTCATGTAGGGAGAGCACCAAATGAGCATTCCAGGCTCATTTCAATCCTTTTATAATAATTGAGTTTTTTTATCAAGCTACCCTTCCACCCAATAAGTGAGGTTAACAAATGATCCTTCAACTTCCTTTAACTCAATAGCCCCTCATAACTTACATTTGTAAAGGCATGAATGGGTAGTTTAATCCCTTATGCCATAATTAGTTTAATTTGGTCACCAACACCCATTCAACCATTGATTAGAAATCAAAATAAGGTTTTAACTAATTAAGCTTAATAAAATTGAAGCCCTTACATAACATACCTTAGTAACAATTCCCCTTCTTAGGTAGACCCCCAAAAAGTTTGTATCTCCCATTTTTCAAGGAAGAAGGGAGAAACAACATCACAAGTACCCAAGTACAATGAAATTAAAAAGAACTGCAGAAAATAAATCTTGTAGAGTTGTCGAATAAATAAGAAATGAAAACAAGGCTAAAAAACCTACATAGTTTATTAAATCAGAGGGAGACTGCCTAGCACAATAGAGTGAGAAGTGTAGGTATAGTGAGTAAGTGGGAGGCCTTAGATAAGTATTTGTAGATTTAGAGGGGTCATAACCTAGCCTTTGGATCTGTTTAGAATTCAAATTGGAATTTGATCTTCAAGTTTAAATGACTATACAGTGTATAGTTAAATTAAAGAAATAGTTTAGAATAGGTGTCTAGAATTTTAGATAGATGTCCTGTTTACAAGAAATAAGCATTTGAAAAATAATAGGGATGCTTAATTATCTCCAATGAGACATTTTAAAATATGAATAGAACCTTAATAAGATGCTCAAATTGCTTTAGTAGAAATGATTTAGGGTTGTCTAGAGCAAAGAGAGAGATACCCAAATTAACATAAGCAAATGTTTGAATAGAGAAAGAGTTGTTTGAAAATAATGATTATTTGTGATAAATTAATAGAACCAAGTGCTCTTTAATCAAGTTATGCAAGTTTGATTGGATCTTTTAAAGAGATGCTTGAAAGTTGAAAGTTGGACTTAACCAAAAATGTCTAATTGGCCATTTCAAAGAAAAAAAATTGATTTCCTTTTAATGGAGTATTTTTCCCATAGCATCAATTGGAATTTATAAGGGGAAATTTATCCTTTGGGTTTTCAAAAGTCTACGAATTTTATTAAGTGTCTATAACAACCAAATGATGTTTGGGTGAAAATAAAAGATGCTTTAAAGTAAATGTTGGGAATTTAAACTCATGAGACACTTAATTTTAGAAGTTTGGTAACAACAGACACCTGGGAGTTTGAGTAGGCATGTTTCCCAAAATTGACTGTAATGAAGAGTTGTCTAAGTGTTGAGATGGATATTTAGTTTTTAAAGAAGATAAAGGATGTCAATAAAAGTGGACATCTTAGACGATGGATGGACATCCAACTTAGTTAATGGTTTTAAGTTTAGTGAATTCTAAAAGGAATTTGGAGTTCTTTTAGGGTGTGAATGAATAGAAGTCTAGGAGATGTTGGAATGATTCTAAGACATCTTTTAGATTAAAGAAGAAATTGCATAAAATTGATTGTGAGGAGCTTCTTTTTTATGATGTAAGAAAGCACTAAGGGGGTAAATAGTGCTTCCTTTTGGATTCCATCTATGAATGGAAATAAATTTAAATTCAAAGATATCCAAAACTTGTGTCCTCAAAGTGCAGCTTAAATCCTGTAGCAAGTCTCAATCATAAGATCCACAAGAATAGCAATCCATAAGTGACACTGGGATTTTAGAGTGGAAAACTATACAGGTAAAATCCCTCCTTAGGATTTCTTGAGACCTCCAGTCATGAATCCATTATAATTACGTTAACAATAGTTGGATATCATGATGGTGCTTGATGACTTATTGAAATCCTCAATTCAAATCATTTGGATTTTTTGATACCCATCATCGGTATATCCAACATGACTACAATATATTCTCTTAATTGTGCTAAGGTGCCTAACTAACCGTCTTAGTGTGTTCATGTGATCTGACATCCAGATTTGAATCACTAATCGAGTGATTCCACTCAAGTTAGCTTGCTCAGGGCACACAACTTTAACAGACCCCTGCTTGCCCTAAGAGTCCATTCGGAACTACCTCTTCGATCTATGATGTCAACTTCATACTCAAGAGCTTTACCATAAACCCTTTGATCGACCGAAAAGTGTTAAGGCATAGGTTTAAGCGGTCGATATGATAACTACTTTGTCATATGTGACATCAGGTTTTTGATGAGAAATTTTCTCTCTATAGACACTCTTTGTACTAATAAACTATTTCTTATCAAGAGTGATGTTCTTGTTGTCATTACAACAATGGGAGTTTCAGTAGATGAAACTATATCAAGTCCTTCCAAAAGCCTTATGTATGTATGCCATTTATGTGGTAGCTTCATAAGCTACAACATATTTCACTTCAGCATCCGTATTGTGGTGTATATGCTTCGAAAGTAGATATTGCACCGTACCAAATATAAGTAGCCCCTTATGTGCACTATCCACATCATATTGTAGGTGTCGCACTCAACTAATTGAGATTGACTAAATTAGTGCATCTCAACTCATTAAGATCACTTTTCCATCATTTCATACATTTTACAAGGAATGTTAGAGACAATTAAGCATTTTATCTAGAGTGTTTTGTGGCCTGATAGCATTTTATCCTCCCACTGCATCCGACATCACTTATTTGGAACTATGCTCTATTTATGTGCATCACACACATACATCATATTTTCTCTCTCAATCCTTTAAGTTGACATCTTCTTTATAAGAACATACATACCAGAAAGTATGTGCATTGACTTTCATTATATGAAAATCTACTAAACACTTCATGCTCCAGAAATCTTTAAGTTGATTATTGAAAATATTTTCTAATCAAACTTTTAGATTCCATATATTAGAAATCGTTGTCTGATCTCATGAGTACAATGGTTATCTATAAATGGTACTATTAATATGCCCCCACTATTTCTCATATAAGTGAAAGTATCATTGAATGCATCCATAACACTTTATGAATCATTTAAGTCTAGGTGCTTGTTTGGATCATGAGATTGGATTTAGGCCTATACCCTTCACTCAATCTCTTATGTCATGATCCCCGATGCTTCACCATATGATGGTGGATCATTCTCAAACTCATTTTAGTCATGAGATCCAAAATTTCATGAGTGGGTTTACTATTTTGAAACTTTTTAAGTAGTGGAGCATATCTTCCAAAATCACGACCACTTAATTAATCTCCAAACATTTAAAGGGTTAAAATCAGGTAAATATGAGAGTTTGAGTCGTCCCACAAGGAGGTGAAATGTTCAAGTCACTTCCTACTAACCTAAACTAACGTTTTTTTGCTTATTTTTAATATTGAGGTTTTTTTTTTGGAATTTTAGATTGGGATAGGACAATAGAACATAAAACTAGGGACTAGGTTGCAAGATAATGACCTAAATCAAATTCATGGGGAAATAATTTTTTGAGAACATTAAAATTATAATAAAATTTGAGAACACAACTGACATTCTAAATAAGTTTCCTACCAATTTTTATGCAAAATTAACATCTATAATGCATAAAATAAAATTATAAATAATTTGTAGGACTAAATCGTAAATAAATTTTTAACTATTTGGCAGAAGGGAAAATTAGCAAAATAAAAGATTACAACTAAGTAAAGAAATTGCTAATCTAATCTAATAACTAGAACATAATAAATAAATATAGTAGGAAAGAGAAAAAAATTGGAGGACTGGTGTCCTGGTGGTGGTGGAGAAGTTTGAAGGAGTCGGTGGCCACTCGAGGCCACCCTCCCGGCTCAAAGGAGGAGCAACGTGGAAGAGACGCTTGAGAGCAAATGAATCCCCTTCCCTTGGGGTCTTGAGGCCTATTTATAGACTTGAGATCCTTTAGAAACTCTAAAAAAATCTTTAAAATTTGTAACAAGAGATAAAAGGGTTCTTTTGCGGTAAAATAACTTATAATCCCCTCCTTATCCTTTCAAAAAAAAAAAAAACTTATAATCCCCTTAAAACTTTAATTTTTAACCTTTTATCAAATATATGTACCACTACCTAGTCTGAATATGCTTATTTCTTGATTTTTCCTGACCTAGACACTTGAATAGGCCCAATAAACTTATTCTCTTTGATCTTGGGCCACCTTACTTGTGATATAAAAATAATGAAAATAACATCTTTCATAAAATATAAAGAAATGTCTAACATTACTATATTTACAAAATAAATATTCAAAAAATATCAATAAATAGTCACATAATTTATATAAATTTAAGACTTCATCACACCCCCATGCCTAGGTCTAGTCCTCGAGCAAAATAAAATAAAGGAAAACATAAGAATAGAAAACCTAACTCACTTTTGTAGAAATCACGATGGAATTTTCTATATGCAACATGGCTTTAAACCATTAGGATGCCTTAGTGGAGGAGTTATAGTTTCTTTAGGGTTTGCAGCCAACACACCCACAAAGTCAAGAAACATAACCAACGGTGGTAAAATACAGACAAGTTTGAGCTAGGATATTATCAGTTAGAAGGCATTAGTCTTTACCAATCAAAGGAAAATGTACACAAGATCTTAATAACAAGGACTCAACAACACTAGGGTATTGACCAAAATGCAAATCACTTAATTTCATCGGAGCTCTATTAGTTGCAATTTTGGACTTCTTAGGAACTTTTTATGGCTTGTTAATCCACCTAAGACTTGAATAGAAACTAAAATTCAAAGCATCTATGCATGTCGTATTGATTTGTCAAGTAGGAAACAGACTGAAATTTGCCACGCATCTTTTTGCATTAGACTCTAATTGTTTAAAGGAAGAGACATCACCCACAACAATTTGTATATGAACCTTTAAAAATCTCCATTAAAATCCCAAAACACACTTAACCAATGTAGGACTTTAGAAATTTTAAAAATTTCAAAATTAAAGGCCTTATTTTCTTAGTTGTTTAGTACACTTCACAATTAATTGATCATTAAAAACAACTACCCTCGTAACGCCCATCATATCTCGAGCACAAAAATCCTAAGCCTAAAATTGAGTAGGCGTGCCCCTAGGTTGGATGAACTTTCTTAGCACTTTGGGATTTGGGTTGAATCAACTTGAGACTATCTACTTGGAACCCTTAATGACAAGGTAGGATAGTGCGATAACCGTGTTAATAGCTTGGGTGAACACCGTGTGGGCTATCCAATTGGATCCCTCTTGCCTGGTTGACCGAGTAATTCAAAGGTCAAGAAGACTCAATTTGAATTTCAAGGGTGTTAAGATTAGGTCCCATAGGGTTAAACCTTTTAAGGTTAGAAGATTTGTGTGCTTGATTTTTTAGTTAAGACATAATTCTCTCATCTGTCTCTCTTCTTATCTCTTTATTCTTTTAATACACATATGGATTTCAACTTGTATCCTCCAACACACACATATCCTCAAAGTGATTATAACTTTAATCCCAATTCAAATCAATATTATCAACCATCAAATTGGGATAATTCCATTCCAAGTTGGTAAGGTGGGCTTGATTATGAATCTAGATCCCAATTTCGAGATAAAACTTCATACTATCCTAATGATAACTTTAAATATGGGTCATTACGGTTAGATGATTACTTGAATATGGCCTACAATCAAGGAGGATATCTTTAGCTTTCTTATCCTCAACCTTCTTATCTCGAATCTTTTGATCCTGATCATTTTAGCTCATACCAGCCAAATCAAAATTTGAATTATGAGTTCAACCAAGATCAAGCTCAAGGTCAATTTGTGGCACCTCAACCAACACCAAAAAGTAATCATATTGTTCAAATGATCCAAGATCAAAATAAGATGTTGGTTGTTATGCAAATCTGAATGATGCAATTGATCTAATAAATAGGAAATTAGCTCCAACAAATTATAACAATCCAAAGGAATCAACTTGAAACTGACATGGTGGGCTCAAGAGGAAATAATTCGATTGAACTTGGATGTGTCATTAAAGAAACCTTAGACCATGAACTCAATTTAGATAATTTTGAAGGTAAGCACATTGAGAATTTGGATTGCAAGGAGGAAAATAGCCCTTTTTCTAAAGAGTTTGATCTCGATAGGGGTAGGCAAAGTCAAGGAGATGTCTCATTCTGAAGTGTGGATTATAAGAGAGATTTGTGGTTTGGAAATGAACCTGAATACAAGACATTTCATTTTAAAGATCAATATCCTGGACTTGACTATGAATATTTTATTTTTAAATTAAATGAAAGCCCCTTCCTTGATCTAGGTGATGTTGAAACAAAAGAATTGAACTTTGAACTTGATGACTCCTTAATGGCCAGCTTCACTTCACATCAACTCTTTGAAAACTAGAAATTGTATCATTTATCCCTGGGTTTGAATATGAGCTTAATGTAGCCAAGTTTAAACCAATTTCTTATGACTCAAAGAACTTGAATTTCTTGGAAGATGCTGAGGAAACTAGAAAAATTTTGTGTAGGGGACTGAATAACATGGAGAATGGTAATAAAAAGATGATCATTCTTAAAGAGCATAATAATTAAAGAGAACTTGAGAAGGGATGAATTTTTTTATTCATGGGCTCCTATATATTTCAAAAAACCAACATTTTATGAGGACCCTTACTATTCTTTAGAGTTAAATTGTAGTGCGAAGTTCATGAAACCCGAGTATACTTAATCATGATATCATAATGTTAAGCTCCACTGCCAATGGACAATAGTACTTTACAATGTGCACTAATTAAGTGCCTGACATTTTAGACTTGGGTTATATCTGATTAAACCTAGGAAAACTACTTATAGACACAAGTTTAAAAGGCACAAGATGCATTTATTTGACATTTATGATTTAAGAAGTATTTGACTTGTGGGACTTGGTCTACACCATCAACTTGTCCACGTTTGTGGACATCTTATCTTTGAGCTTCATGATCCAATCTCAATCTTGATATTCACCCTCTCTATAGAATTGAATGAAACATCCTCTATGAGATCTTCGTCTGGCTTAAGACATTAAACTTAGCGTTTGTTGATTACAATGACTGATTTCCTGTGTGTTATCTTAGGTTAAAGTAGATTAAGATAGAATCTTGTAGAGGGTAATCAAGATTGGTTGAGCTCATTGACAAAGAGCATCAGGTTGTATTATTCCTTTCCTTTACTCCTTATTCATTCATTTAGTACTTCATGCATAAATCGGGGACAATGTATGAGATAGACATGAGGGAGAGGTGTACATTTTGTCAATTTTGGCTATCTTTGTTTTCTATTTTGATTTGTCTATTTTTTGTATCAATTTTTTGTGTTTAAAAAAAAATTAGAAAAAAAGAAAAAAATAGGTACTTTTAGAGTCTTGAGCTAAGAAAATATTATGATACTTCGGCATTTAGAAATTATCAGCTTAGGAAAAGTATGATTAACGGCTTCTCACTTAGACTCTATGGTCAATTTTTTGACTTAATTGACTCAAGTATTTATGAAGATGTGTATCTATTTTTCAAGTCCTTGAGGAGTCTTATTAGTTAAGGTATTAAGTCAATAGGGTAATAACTATGTGACTTATCTTTTAATCCTCTAATTTGAGTGATTTTGAAATCTAAGCATCTCATCCTTTGCACTTAACGACTAGCTTGTGGGTAACTACCTTTTGAAAACTAGGTTTTCAACAAGGCTTGAATCTAACGGTTTGATTCAATAATCAGACTTAATCTTCTTTGTTATGACCCGACCTAGATCCCTACAGGACCCGAGACCAGCTCGTCTCGACTAATTCCAAGACCCAGTTGTCCAATAAGAAATAATCAAAAGTAGAAAATATTGACCTGTTTGATGGCTGTCCCGATGGCAGGCGACTTAGGGGCGACGGCTGGCGGGAGTAGGGAGGGGGAAGGTTGGCTTACTTGGAGGCCTAAGGGCTAGAGGAGGAAGGAGAGGGGGGTTTCTGCTGCTTACGGCAAAAGGGGGATGGAGGAGAGGTGGTCCGATAGAAGGGAACAAAGCTGCTCGGCAAGGTTATGTGTTTCCGCTGCCGGCGACAGGGGCACATGGCCGCCACCTGCCGATTCCCTGTGGTATGTCCGAGATGCGGGGGAGTCGGTCACAAAAGGGATTCTTGTAGAAGGTGGGGGGGACTGAGGAGTAATCGCCCTTTCCCACGCTCGGGAAATTTGAATTTTAGGGCTGCGTAGATTTCGCCTCCGCCCCCATCTCTGCGTGAATCGGGGGGGGGGCTCATGGCTGATGTGGAGGTGTTGATGACGGAGAACATCAAAGCTACGGAGATGGCCTTGAGTGGAGCTCTGGTGGGGGAGGTTATGTCTGAAAGACCGTTGGTAGAGAGTGTTCGCACCCTGGTATCCTCTCTATCCCTATCGACCAACTCATGGCAAATTTCTTTTCTTTCAAATACATGCTTTGTTCTCTTTGGGTTGGGTATGGGGGATGTCAAGAAGCTGCAATTTCTAACATCTTGCAACGATGGCTGCACGGTGATCTGGAGATTGGTTTCTCCTTTTGACGGAGCTTTGCCGGAGAGACCACCACAGGAGTGGGGAACAGGTCGGGAAAACTCAAAATCGAGGGTCTGCCTCTGCATTTGAGGACATAGGAGGTTGTGTTGATGATGATTTCTGGCTTTGCAATAGTGGCAGAGGGCACGGTCGTCGGATTGATGGAGGGGAACGGACGCCTGCTGAGTGTGAAGGTCAATGTCTTCATCGCTGGTTCTATACTTGACAGTCTGATCTTGAGGTGCGGCGGAAGCTCTTGGATGTTGAGGCTGACATTTTTGGTGGGTGATACTGTAGCAAAGAGATTTAAGTCGTCTGGATCTACAGCTGGTGAGGAGGCGATTGCTCAGGAGATGTGCACGGCTCATGGCGTTGAACCTCTAATTGCTGAGGCTGGTAAGGAATACTGTGATGGGGAGATGAGGGGGCTTCAGATGGAAGAAAAGGAGGAACTGGGTGGAGGGGAAACGACAGAACTGTCGTCCACGATGGCAGGGGATGCATTGGCAGTTAGTGTGGAGAATGAGGAGCAGGGGGATCTGGACGCACAGCCTGGGTCTGGTAAGGATCAACAAGACCTGCAGGAGAAGGAAGACCATAAATCGGCAGGAGCAGGGGGATCTCACGCAAAGAATGGTATGGGGAGATCACTGTATAGCCTGCGGCAGAGAAAATCAAAGGCTATTATACTGATGGATGAAGATGAGGTTGCGAAGGTCATGCAAGTGTGCAAATGTCATTCCCTCAGGAGAGAGGGATCCAGTGAAGATTGATGAGAATCCTCACTTGGAACGTGCGTGGGTTGTGCGATAAAAGCCGGAGGGCGTCCTTGATGAGATATTTGAGAGAATGGGGTATCGATCGTGCGCTTATTCAAGAGACACACATTGAAGGTAATTCTGATAGGCTATGGTCCGACTTGATAGCTTCAGGGATGAATGATTGTGTGTAGGCTGATGCACATGGGAGGTCGGGTGGCATTGCTATTTGGTGGAGGAAGAGGTGGGCTCAGTGTTTGGAGGTTCACAAAGCCAGACATATGCTAACATGCAAATTTCAGATTCAACAGGGGCTGGAATATATTTGGATTACTGGAGTTTATGGTCCTTGTAATGCATCTGCCAGGTAGGAGCTGTGGGAGGAGTGGTCTGCGGTGGCTGGGTTGGTGCAGGGGGGAATGTGGCTGACGGGTGGCGACTTCAATTGTGTATTAATAGGGGCTGACAGACCAAATGGCAGCACGGACAATTCGGGTATCGGATTTCAGATGATGGTTCAATCTCTGCAGCTGAACAAATATCCTTCCTCAGGTGTGGAATTCACTTGGTGCAATGGAAATGGGCTGGCTTCCAGGCTTGACAGATTTTTTGGGAATGTGGACATCCTTGTTAGATTTCAATTGTCGAATGTGAGTGGGCTGAGTCGACTCTTTTCAAATCATACCCCGTTGGTATGGGATAGTGGGGAGGAAAACCAGGTTGGATCCTACTTCAAAATGAAACGTTCATGGCTGCATGAACTGGGATTTCACCAGATGATTAGCTCTTGGTGGAGAATTAAAGAGGTCCAGGGGTCTGCTACTGTCAGGTTGTCAGCCAAGTTGGCCGATTTGCGCATGGTCTTGAAAGAGTATGGATCTACCGTTGGCTTGCTGAGGGGGCAGAGGAGAAGGGAAGCTCTGAGTAAAATTTAGGAGTTGGATTCCAAGGAAGAAGCTGGCCATTTGTCTGAAGATGAGTTGGCTGAAAGAAAAATGTGGCAGGGTGTGGTTCTTGATGAAGACCTGAAACGAGAAATTGATTGGAGGGAGAGATCCAGGCAGCTATGTCTTAAGGAGGGGGATGCCAATACAAAGTTTTTCATCTCGCAGCTAGTTCTCGGAGACGTGCTAATTTTATTTCCTCTGTTCTATGTGGTGGACATAGGGTCTCTTCTATTCAGGAGATTAAATCTGAAGCCATCAAATACTTTAGAGAGGCATCTCGGGCATATAAGAGGGGGACTTGGAGAATGGGAGGAAATGAGGGTCCTAGGGTGACGAGTGAACAGGCTGAGCGCTTGACAGCACCTATTACTGAACAGGAGACCCTGCAGGCAATCGGTGAATTAAATGTGGAAGGCTCTCCAGGCCCTGATGGAGTACATGTTTTCTTTTATAAGGAGATGTGGAGTGTGGTGGGTAAGGAGGTGATGGATGTTATCAGAGAATTTGAGGTGGGAAATGCGGGTTTTGAGAGGATTAACAAGTCCTACCTATTTCTTTTGCCTAAATCAATGGGAGCAGAGCACTTTTCAGATTTCAAGCCGATTTCCCTCTCAAACTCCATCTACCTTATCATCAGCAAGACCTTGGCTAATAGGTTGAGAGTTGTTCTACAGGACCTGATTCATTCAGTACAGGCTGATTTCTTGCCCAACAGATCTCTTCAAGAATCCTTCATATTGGCTCAGGAAATGGTTAATGGATGGCATCGAAGGAAGTGTAAGGCCTTCATGTGGAAAGTGGATTTCCAGAAAGCCTATGATTCGATCTCTTGGTCGTACCTATGGGAGATGTTTAGGAGAAGAGGATTTCCCCCCCTCTAGGTCCAGTGGATGAAACGCTGTATCACTACGGCTTCTTTTTCTCCTTTGGTCAATGGTAAGCCTTATGGTGCATGGATCCAACCTCAACGCGGGGTTAGACAAGGATGCCCCTTAGCCCCACTGATTTTCAACCTTGCGGTGGATGGGCTTGCAAGGTATGCGTGCAAATTGGCTGAGGTGGGTATTATTAAAGGGTATTCATTGTCTAACAGGGGAAACCTGGCCCCCATTTTACAGTATGCAGACGACACGGTGTTCTTTGTGGAAGGGTCCAAGTCCGAGGTACATGCTCTGGGGTTATTGGTAAGGATTTTTGGTGACATTTCAGGCTTATGTTTGAACAAGGATAAGTCGATTTTGATTTGCTTTAGCATGAGTGAATAGGAGCAGAGGGAGTTGGAGGGTGTATTGGGGTCACCCAGTGCTAAATTGCCGTTGAGATACCTTGGACTACCTCTGAGGGTGACAAAACTGAAAAAATCAAACTGGAATGTTCTTTTTGAGAGGGTGTCTGGAAAGTTGAAGGGTTGGAGTAGTAAATTCCTATCCAAAGGTGGAAGATTAATCCTACTCAATTCAGTCATTGCAACCATACCAGTCTTCTATTTCAGCATTTTAAGGCCCCTAAATGTATTTGGAAGAGGTTGGATATTATGAGGAAGAGATTCTTCTGGAAGGGTGCAGGTCATGAGGGCGGATTCATGCAGCCCATCAGATGGAGTTGTATCTGCAGACCTAAGGAGATTGGGGGGTTGGGAATTAAAGCTCTGAAAGAATTCAATGAAGCCTCGTTGTTGAAATGGGTGATGATGGTTGATGGTGTAATGTGTGTAATGTGTGAATGACAATGATAACAATGACACCGATGATCTACAATGTGTATATAACACAATGGTTGCATGATGATGAATGATTATTGTTATGATCATGTCGTTGTAGTATAGGGTGTATAATATAACATTAAGGATGTCGTATAGTGGTGAGTATGGGTGAGTACCAATCATTACAACCATTATTATCATTTGCTTATTTATCTAATTTTTACTGGTTTTGTTCCAGGTCGTTCTCTGGGAGGCAATTTATTGAATTTAATTCGGTCACTCTTTGATTATCTCCAAAATTGTCTTCTTATTCAAAAAGAAACTTTACACTTAAAGAATGAATGAATGTTTTATTTACCTAGTTACTAAGAAGTGCTTGCAAAAATACTAACTATGAACAAGCATCAAACAATCTATTATTATACTCTAAACTATGTATTTACAAGTTATACTATTAACACTAATATGTTAGTTCATACTACATGAGGATACCATAGTATAAAAACTTAACTTACTAGTCTTTTATTTATAGTGACATATATATCAGTTTTAGTGACAGATATAAACGTCGCTAAATCTCAGAAAACACTATATACAACCTAAAGAAGCAAACTGAGGTCTTTAGCGACGTTTATAGTGTCGTTCTATTCTGTTAGTAATTATGTGGGTTTACTTATACGTATGTATATTACTTATTCTACTGCTGTATGTACAGTAAGTCTTTTTGTTCTTGTTATCTCTTGTGTTCCTTCTCTTAAGTCGTCTGTCCTTTCATTTTCTTCTGTGTTTAACTCTTGTCTCTTGAGGTATTTCAGAGGCTGCGGTGGAGACGGGGTTAGGCTAACGTCCTTAGTGTAAAATGTGCTTAATTAGCGGGTGCGCTTTTCGAGGGATACGCTGCACCCAGAGGGCGGGACCAGACCTCTACTAAGCGCGCCCTAATCTCGGATTAGGTGGCTTAATTACGTTTTCATCTCAGCGCAAGGCCTCAGCCCAACGACTACGAAGCTCGCATAAGCTCGGGCCCCCGGCCCCACACACATATCAGAGTTCAGCACACATCAGGTAATCGGATCGGACATAATCGGCAGTGTTTCGGGCGCCCTGCGCCTTGACGACTGCTTACGGTATAGCATAAATTATATTTATATGGCTGCGTTTGGTTTGCAGCACACGATGTGGCGCTATTCCAGCGCCACATCATGTGCTGGAAATCAAACGCAGCTGTGTCTGTGCGCGTTTCTGGCCCTCGATTTGGGGGCCATAAATTATTAAAAAAAATAAAATAAAATATGGTAAATAAAATATTTACGTAATACTACATAATTGATTAATTAATTTTGAATTTTAAATATTTTTACTATACAAATAAATTCGCTAAACTAGGCTGATTATATAGGTTGATTTAGGTGATTAAATAGTTAATTACTTATAAAATAATTAGTAAATGGTCTAATTGACCTTAAAAAGTTTTAATTTACATACTTAAGTATTTAATACATATTTTTATTGTATTTTTACGAATTTATTTATGTTTTATTTAGGCTAAAATAGCAATTCTGTGTAGTTTATAATTAAAACTAAGTTACAGTAAGCTGTACTAGGTATAAATACACTTTAATTAGCTTAAATTACTTACTATATATATTATCCTAAGTTTATAGATGTATTTAATTTAATTATAGCTCTAAATTATTAATTTAGCTAAGTTAATCTACAATATAGCTACTAAATATGTAAATAGGAATCTGTATCTATATATACACATAATTAAGTAGATACATACATAATAGTTTAGTATATATACATATATTTACATAGATTACATATGTACATAGATATATATATATATAAAAGTTTGTACAGTAATTACAGTATATCTATGTATTTATACTTACATAATTAGTCTGTATATTATAGTTAGAATGATATAGATAGGTATATTTACAGTTTTAAAATAAGTATGTATAATTAGGTTTTAGTATGAAGTTAGGGAATTAGGGTTGATTAAGTTTTTATTTGAGTTTAGACAGCAGCCGCAGCTACTGTCAGAGGAGATGGAGAGAAGAAGAATGTATTTAGTATGTGTTGTTTACAGTGGCAGTGGCTTAAGCCACTGTCAAGTGGCTAACTGCTGCTGCAGTTAGTCCACTTAGAGAAAGGGGAACAAAAAAAATTCACAAATGAAAGGGGAATTTGGAGGAGAAGAGAATTTGGAGATGGAGGGAAATGTAGCTGCAAGTTGCAGCATGTTACTGTATAACTGGGAATAAGAGAAAATTCAAAACAAACTAAAAATTTTGAGAGTTGAAATCCAAATCTGATAAGGGTTTAAATCTCACGAAAATCTCATGTAAATTCACCTCAAACACTCATTAGGAAAAACCCTATCAGAAGCATCCTTTCAGATCAAAACTCAAATGGCATTGAGTTAGTCTTCCTAATGCCATAGACAGCATGAAGGAAGACTTAGCTCAATCAATTAAAACCAACAACATACAATCCCAGTTTCTTGCAACCTTAAGGAGTATGGAAAACTCCTTAGGTTAGAGAATCACCATACAGAAATGATCATCAACACAAATAGTGTATGGCAGTTCTGAAATAGCAAAAAGAGACTAAGAATGCATTAAGGAAATTTAATGGAAGCCGGCGAATGCATTCAAAACAAAGTATAAACAGAATCATGAAAGGCTCTTCTGATTGGTTCTCTGTCACCAGAGAACTTCTCAGAGTCCCTGCCCACAATGAAAACCAAAAATCCCTTCAATTTGTCAGATCTGTCAAAACATTTCAGAGAGTAAAAATCCTTTAAAATCCAAATCAAAAGTGCTCTGACAAACTGAGGCAATCCATTTAAAACAGAGGGGCTTTTGTGAAACAAATGGAGTGAGTGAGAAGCCCCAAATGGTGCTTGTGACGCCACTTTCAGATCTGAGGCAGTGCACCATCAGATCTGAAATTGGGTTAGGATGTGTGGGTGATTGATGAAAAATTCGTCGTTAAAAGGAAAAACAAGAATCAGAATTTGGATGATGGAAAAACAAAACATGAAGAGGGAGATAAATTGAACAATGAACAGATGATTCTTCCCCTCTGATCTGGACTGATCAGAGGAGGTGAGGGAGGGGATCTAATACTAATTCTACTCCTAAGACTAATCTAACTACAGCTAACATTAAACACTAACAATTAAAACTAAATATATTCTAAACTACTGCAAACTAAATCTAACACTACTTGTGCAGAATTAAAAACCTAAACTAAAAGGAAGAATGGGACCTATGGGTCCTTAGCCGGCGGCTAAGGAGGAAGAAAGGAGGAGGGTGACTCCAGCGGAGGGAAGAGTCTGCTAGTGAGACTCCAGGGTCGTCCTCAGGTGCTACGAGGTCCTTAGCGACGAGGAGGGTCGAGAGCAGGCGATGATTCCATAGCCGGTGGCTGTGAAATCAGGGTCTAGATGAGGAGGAGAGACTGGAGTGGACGAACTGATCGCTAAGAGATGTAGGAGGGAGCGATCCTTTACGCGCGACACCACTGAGGTGCTTAAGTAGCAGCTCCGTGATTGAGATCACCGCAAGGGTGAGGTTAATCAAAATTAAGCCGGCGGTGAGGATGAGATGGGTAGAGCGTGCGGCGAGTCGAGAGGGAAATTTGACCGTCAGATGTGATCTGGGAAGAGAGGTGAACGCACGCACCGAATCGCGCGAAGGTTCCATTTGATTCCAGCCGCAGATAGAGATCAAAAGTACGATGGATGGTCGAGAATGGCTGTGTTCTTCGCGTGCTACAGTGCGCGTGAAGAACACAGGCTTCTCTCTGAAATGAGGGAAAACTTGCAGGAAGACCCTTGAACGAAGGGGTAGAAGAATAGCGTGCAGGTCCAAAAGTGAAAAGAACTATAACTGGAAGGGCCTTGCAGTCATACAGAAGGGTCCCTGCGGCTTGCAAAAAGGTCCAAGAAGGAGTTTTGAAGGGTATAAATGTAATGCATGAAGGACCTAATTGTAATATATTTATTTCTAAGCCTAAATGATGTCCAATTGCTTTCAAATTTTTACATGTGCTTAATTGAACATTTAAGACATTGATTTTACTTCTGATTTATCTTTTCAAACTTGTTTATGTGTTCAATTGATGCATGGATCATCATTTGTTCTTTAGTTTTCAGAATATCTCATTTTTGTGACCTAATTAGGAGGTTTTAACACACATTAAAAGTTTTAGGTCTTTTCTTTAATTCCCACACTTAACCCTTTTTATATGTTAATTTGATATTGTTTTGCTTAGTGTCTAGCTTAATTTCGGCCTTTTAGCTATGATGAGTAGCCACTCATCAATGGGCCATCAGAATTCTGGAGTGCAAGGAGGGACTGATGGATGATCTAATTAGGGACAGCTATGGTGGATCCAACAGTAGTTTGCAAAGACTTCAGCCGAAGAAACCTTCTCCATTTTGGCGATCAGTGATTTTTGCAGTCACCACCTGTTGGCACCTGCTGCAACCTAAGCTCGGAGATGGCAGAAGCTTCAGCTTATTGAATGAGCGATGGTCTGACTTGGGCCTGCTGAAAGAGGTCTATCCGAGGGCATATGATGCTGCTGCAGATAAGGCAGCCACAGTTAGCAGTCTGTGGTCTCAGGAAGAGGGGTGCTGGCAGCTGGATGGGCTGCAGCAGTGCAGGTTGGGCACTCGTCTGTGGGAGGAGAGGCAGAAAATGATGGCGAGTCTACAACAGATGCAACTTGTGAGTAATGTGACGGATACTTACTGCTGGCAGGGCAGTTTTTCAGTGAAGCAAGTGTATTAGAAAATTATTAGAGCCAATAGTGACGTGGAATGGGACCCTATTGATAGAAAGATTTGACTCCTGAAAGTTCCTCTAAAGGTTCAGATATTCCTGTGGCTATGCAGATGAGAAGGGCTGATCACTAGCAACATGAGACACAGAAGGCTGGGGACTGTTCTAAATGCCTATCCTCTGTGTGGGTTACATTCTGATAATGCATCACACATTTTCTCCTCCTGTTTGGTCACGGATAAGATTTGGAGGTTGGTTTGCTTGGAGCCCCTTCCCTCCTGGGATTCAGTATGGCAGAGGTTCATCACTCCTGGTCGACCCTTAGGGGCTTTGGCAGCCGTGTTGTGGTGTGTGTGGAGGGCGTGTAATGATAAGCTTTTTTAGGAGAGATCGGTGAGATGTGAGAATATTGTAAGGGAGTGCTGGTCTCTCATACATAGTTGGGCTTCTTACTTGTAATTGTTTTTTGATATGAAATCCTCAATGTTTCAAAAAAAAAAAAAGTAGAAAATATTCCACAACCACACATGCAATGTAACTAGGCAGGAAATAATACAGAGATAGTAAAGGAAGCAGAACAAAAGTCTTACAATATTACATGCCATCACAACTACAACAGCGGAAAGTAACAGAAATAGTATTACATATATCAAACTCACTATAACAAAAGAAGCTCTGAAACAAAAAGGGAAACACAGCTAAGGCTGGGTTCGACTGGGCCCAGCTACCTCTACAGCTGGTGGTGCTAGCTGCTCAACTCCTTGACCTAAACAAGGTTATAAAATTCCGTAGTCAGTCAACGCTGAGTAGAGTGGTAATTAAGCCATTTACATGCGATTAACATAAGACAAACAACTAATTAATTATTCATTTTCATTTAGCTCAACTAAGTAGTTCTAAGTTATTTATTCTCTTATTAATCCAGTCATTTCTTGATCTTGTTTGTTCCTCAAGGGAACGATCTTGATTGCAGTCTTTCCCGTGATGTAGGATATACACGTGGTGCTCTCTTGTCTGGGAGAGTTCCCAGTGGTAGTCCTACACCTAGTCAACCACCCCGAGATCACGGTCGCGATGTAGCGGTGACTACGGCACGCGTGATAAGTGCACGGGTAGCTACCCCGCATTGGCATACGGTCAGTCGTTTCCACTAGCGGGTACACCTAAAAGTACAGCACGGAACAACATAGGGCCTTGTCCTCTCAAAATAGGGGTCTCGTCCCTCAGAACAGAATAGGGGTCTCACCCCTCCACAGTCTACGTACCCTTATCCGACTATCCTGGTTTGCCCAGTGGGCCTAACAAGAGTCGGTGTAGGGTGGCTAGTCCTAACCCTGGGCCCCATGGGGCCGCTAGCTCCCTCCCTACACTAAGTAGCTCATCTCGGTACGACGTATGCGAGGGTTGAACAGGAGTCGACATAGAGTGGCCAAACCCACCCTGGGTCTCAACCCAAGGGGCGGCAAGCTCCCCTCTATACTAAAGGGACAATTTCTCTCCTTGGTACTGTGTACACAAGTGCCAGCTCACTTCCCGTCTATTTACAATGTTCTTTCTGTATACAGGAGTTCTTCTCCTAATTCCCCGTAGAGTTCATGCTAGTATTCCTTTCATTCCATTTCTCAACATTCAAATCCATTGTTGACATCCCGAGTTTCATTCTTATAACAGGCAGCTTGTGTTTTAAGAACTAAGAAAGTATCACATCAAGTAATTAATACACTTGCTAGCATTTAAGGTTTAACATGCCTTTCAAAGTAAATAGTGTAGCTCAAGCAATATTCATTTGCTTCTGCCCTAAGGTTCATTTCATATCCTAGGATCCAATCAAGTTCTTCTAAACATGCATTTTATTTATTTCAATCTTAATAATTAAAGATAAACCACTCTACCGGGAAACACAGGAGGATTGGGGGTTAGAATCACAGGTCCTGTCGTCTCCGCAGGCCCCGAACACGCTACAGGTGGAGACCTATACCAGTGACTAAGTCACATCATATGAGTTCAAAATAGTATATATTCGACACTAACATGTTAGAAAAACTCGAGTGGAAAATAATGGTATTTCATTTGCGTAAATCTGACTTCGTTTGGGCCTTAAACGACCCAAAAATGCACATACTATCTAAAATCAGACATCTGAGACTATACCCAGACGTCTTAAACAATCTCAGAACCTCAGCTGGCTTCCCTATGTTGCTGGTGGACGTCTGGAACCCCTTTACAGTCATCTTGGGTCTTTCCAGACATCTGTCTGTGCGTCCGGACATTCGATGCGTCTATTAGACGTCTGTGGGGATGTCCAGATGTCCTAAAGTACCTCGAAGAGCGTGCTTGCACGCCTTTCCAAGGCTTGTACCTACGTACACACTCACAGGTTAAAATCCTCGACAGCGCAACGTTACGTACGTAACGTACGTGCTTGCATGCATGTTTAGGACACTTACCTCAGCACTTCGTGAGTTTTCAGACATCCAGCTTCAGCTCTGGATGTCCGCTGCTGCTCTTGACGTCTAGCAGATGCTCTAGACATCTGATATTGGAAAAAATCCAGTACATAGAACCCTTCGCAACGCTCGTCTTCTCGTAGCCCTTCGCCCGCAGCCCCTGCAGTAGCTGCTCCGATGGCTGTAGGAGGTCGAGAAGCTCTCCTTCGGTGTCCTCCCCTCTTTTACAAGCTCCCCCTTGAGCTCCAGCGAGTTCTCTAGTCTCTGCCTGCACGAGCTCCTCCGAGCTCCCTCCTCTTTTTCATGCCCTTGCTCCTCTCCCTATCCTCCGTGCTCTGCCCTCCTTCCTCTTTGTGGTTGTGAGGAGATGGAGGTGGTGGTGGTGGTGGAAGTGGTGGTGTGGAGATGGAGAGGGTTGAGGGGCTAAATAGATGTGGGAGTGGGGTTAGGGTTTTGGGGATGATGGGGAGTGTGCGTGTGTGTGTGCGTGAGTGTGGTGAGGGAGAGGAGAGAGGGAAAAATTGTGAACATATCCCCGCCATCGTCTCTTCTTCCTGTAATGCCCTCACACTCGACTTAAAGGGTCAAAAATACTTCGTTTGTGCCCCTAACTTTCGGGAAAACTCCAAACGGTCCTTGGAAAGGGTCATTTCAACATAACAAACTTAAAGGAACTTTCGTCCCAAAAACTTGAGCTAAGTAGGGTGTGGAAAATAACGTAAAAATGCATAACAAAATTAAAGAATACCAAAGTAGGTCTGAAGAGACGTACCCTAAAAAAGCTCCGGTTACTGCTCTCGCATTGCTGCCTCAGGCTCCTAAGTTGCCTTCTTGTACTGCTAGCTTCTCCATAGGACCTTCACTAGTGGTACCTGCTTCCGTCTCAAACTCCAGACAGCTCTGTCTAGTATCTGCATCGGCCTCTCGGGATAAGTCAGGTCGTCTCCCACCTCGACGCTCTCGTGGCTCAGAACGTGGCTGAGATCGGCGACGTACTTCCTAAGGTTGGATACATGGAACACGTCATGCACTCTAGAGAGTTGGGGAGGAAGGCAAGTCGGTAAGCAATGGGTCCAACCCACTCCAAGACCTCAAAGGGCCCACAAACCTCGGTGCAAGCTTCCCTTTCACCCCAAAATGCTGCAAGCCCTTCATGGGCGAAACACGGAGGAAGATGTGATCCCCAACCTCGAACTGCATCTCTTTGCGCTTCTTATCTGCATAACTCTTCTGCCTGCTCTTGACAGTGTGGAGCCGTCTGTGAATCTGCTCTATCACCTCCTGACTCTGCTGGATCAGCCTGGGACCAACCTCCCACTCGGTCCCCACCTCGACCCAACTCAAGGGTGCAATACACTTCCTCCCGTAAAGAGCCTCGTAAGGTGCCATGCCAATGCTCGAATGATAGCTGTTATTTTATGCAAACTCTGCCAGGGGCAAATGCTCCTCCCAGGAGCCTCTCTAGTCTAGTAACAAGCGTGTAAGAGGTCCTCGAGTGTGTGTATGGTGCTCTCTGACTGTCCGTCGATCTGGGGTGGTAGGCGGTACTGAACCTCAGATGGGTCCCCAATGCCTGCTGAAACTTTGCCCAGAACTAGGAAGTGAAACGAGTATCCCTGTCGGATATAATCTCACGAGGGACTTCGTGCAGACACACCACATCTCTGATGTACCGTTCTGCTAGCTGTGCTGGTTCAAAGGTGAATCAGATTGGTAGGAACCGTGCTATCTTTGCCAGCCTATCTACTATCACCCAAACTGCATCCTGTCCTCGCTGGGTAACTGGTAGACCCACTACCAAGTCTATGGTGATGCTCTCCCACTTCCACTTTGGCATAGGAAGTGGATGTAACGGCTCTGCAGGCCTCTGGTGCTCGGCCTTCACCTGCTGGCATACCAAGCACTGTTGCACAAGCTCACCAACATCCCGCTTCATCCCTCTCCACCAGAAGTCATGTCGCAGATTGTGATACATCTTTGTGTTCCTTGGATGTATGGTGAACATGGATCCGTGTGCCTCAATCAGGAGCTCTCTCAATAGCTCCTCATCTCTAGGAACTCATAGGCATCCCCTCATGCGTAGTATCTCGTCTAAGAAGTAAAAGTCTCCTGGGTCCCTTGTCAACACCCTGTCTCATAGTGTCTGTAAGTATGGATTGGCTATCTGCCCTGCAATGATGCGGTCTATCAGCTCTGGTCGTGCCTGCCGTGTCACTGTCACTGCCCCACAGTAACTCCGTGACCCCCAGGGCCGCCAACTGCCCACCTCCTCCATTAGTCTCCAACTCTGTGCCTGCAAGTTGGCCAAGTGGGCGGGCGCCTTCAAGATCAAGGCAACGGCCACCACATTGGCCTTCCTTGGGAGGTAGGAGATGCTGTAGTCGTAGTCTTTCAGGAGCTGTAACCAACGTCTCTGTCTCATGTTGAGCTCTTTCTGGTCAAACAGATACTTGAGGCTCTTGTGATATGTGAAGATCTCGAATGTCTCACCATACAGGTAGTGCCTCTATGTCTTCAGCTTGAAGATAACTGCTACCAGCTCCAAGTCATGGGTGGGGTAGCTATGCTCATGAGGCTTTAGTTACCGCGAAGCGTAAGTGACAATGTGACCCCACTGCATAAGCACACCTCCCAACCCCTGCAACGAAGTGTCGGTGTAAACCACGAACCCGCCATTGCTGTTTGGGATGGTAAACATAGGAGCTGAAGTTAGTCTCTCCTTCAGCTCCTAGAAGCATGCCTTACACTCGTTTGTCCAGGAAAAGAGCACGTCCTTCTGGGTTAGCTGAGTCATAGGATGCGCGATCTGAGAGAACCCTCTGATAAACCTCCAGTAGTAGCCTGCTAGTCCCAAAAAGCTGCATATCTCTATCACTGTGCGTGGACTCTCCCATTTGAGTATGGCCTCGACCTTGGCTGGATCCATAGCCAATCTGTCTCCTGAAATCACGTGGCCGAAGTAAGTCACCTGTCTTAGCCAAAACTCGCACTTGCTGTACTTGGCATACAACTTGCGTTGTCTCAAGGTATCCAGGGCCATATGTAAATGTTGTTCATGCTGTGTTTGATCCTGAGAGTAGACTAGGACATCGTCGATGAACACCACCACAAACTAGTCTAAGTACGACCTGAAAACACGGTTCATCATGTCCATGAAAGCAGCGGGAGCATTGGTCAGCCCAAATGGCATGACTAAGAACTCGTAGTGCCCGTACCGAGTATGGAAAGCTGCCTTGGAGACTGATGTAAACATGTTTATATTACATAAACTTTTTATTTATACGTATTCTTAGGCGTAGAGTTGCATCATACATTATAAATATTGCATAACATGCATCATCTTGTATTTAGCTTAGATTGTATAAAGTTTAGGTTAATTTTCTCCTTTTGTGGTTAGGTAACAAGGTGATATTCAATTGGGGCCTTGGATTGAAGATCCAACAGTACGGATCTGATCAGGGCGACGATTGGAGTTCCACTACTCCAGGATCGCCTCGATAGGACTTCTGTAGCATCAGATATAATTCAATGAAGGTCAGAGATCAAGGGCCAAGATGGTATAAATTCACACTTTAGATGACAACTCTGACCGCACGGATGGGTTTGGATCGATGATCGCAACCCAACGGTGCGAAGATTGATCCAATCTGACAATCGTGGCACCATCTGCAACTCACAAAAGATGGACGATCCAAATGATGCCACGTGGTGCCATCCAGACCCTGCAAATCGCTCGCTACCCTACCTTCTCATCCAATGGCTGAGACTTGATCAAGTTGCCTCCCTCAAGCCACACCTCATGTGAGAAGAACCACACATTTGATCTCAACCATTGAATCAAGATCCAACCGTTGAGATCAAATAACACACGAATGCTCTCCTTGCCTATCCACGCACATAGCGTGGTGGATAAAATCCTCCAGCGAGTGAGGTTGCAAGGTCGATCCTCGCTGCGCCTTCAAACCAAGGATTAAGCATACGGGTGCGGGCGAAATTCCACCTTTGGATTTCAATCATGCAACAGCGGGCATGCCACGTGGCGCGACGGATGAAGTGATCGTGTGCAGAGGCTGAAACATGAAGTGGCACAGATGCACTTTAAGCCGTCCAATCTTGTGATCAGATGGCTGATATGAAAATAACATGGATATGCATTGAGGTAGCCGAAGGTGAGGAAGCGATCGTGTGTGCGGATCTTCAGCTCACATTTAGTCTTTAGTGACAGATAAATCCATCACTAAAGATCTGACATTAATGTTTTGATGAAAAATGACCTTTTTACCCCCTCTAATCTACACCTATATAGCCCTACGACCCCCGCACTTTCTTCATCCCTTCCTCTCTTCTCTCACCCCCTCCAATGCTCTAAGAGCTTGTCTCAAAATTGGGATGCTCCATTAGAGTTAAAATTATAATTTTTCCACCTTCTCGCCCTTCGTGGAGCATCCTGTGGTTGTCCTCTCACTCCATTGGGGAAGTGGATCCCGCGATGACGATGATGTCTTGCCTCGCCCCCGGTTCTTCCCGCTTCATTCTCCTTCCCGCTTCATCCTCCGTCTTCCAGGTATCGCCCCGTTCGGCTAGTCCACCAAGCAGCCGTCGAGGAGGATAACTTCTTTCTACCTTCTCTTTTACTGCTTTCTAGTGTAGATTTCCCGCTTTCTAGTGTAAATTTCCTACTTTCTAGTGTAGTGAGTAGTTGTAATTGTAATGAACATCAGCTTGTGGTAATGAAATCTATGTTTATTCTATCTCTGTTTTCTCTTTATTTGCAATATTCTCTCTGTCTTCTATTCTTTATTCTTTAAGTAGATAGTTAGTTTAGATTTAATTCGACTAGATAATATGCTTCGTGATAATTAAATAAATGCGATTTCGAATCAAACGTCCACCTCCCTGTGTTCGACTCGAAATTCTTAATGTTTTGGTATAAATTTATCTGTTGACGGATTTCTTCGCAAATCATACTAAGACGACGAGTTTTCCAAAACTCAATCCCATTTGCGTAGATCTTCTGCTTCAAACATTTTGGTACCGTTGCCGAGGAGGTAACGATTCTTGATCTTCTTTCCGCATTTCGCGCACTTTATTATTTTTTAACTTGCTTTTATTTCTCTTCTATTGTTTTGCAGGTACCTCAACAAGGAATCATCAAGCGGTAAAAAGGAGTAAAGTGCACTTGAAGACAACTGTAAGTACTCCCCATTATTCCCCCCTCCATAGATTTCATTCCACAATCTTAACACAAACCCTAATTAACCTAGGAGTTTTCTTAAACCCTAAGGTTAGTTTTGATTGTTTGTCACCTCCACCCACCTCACCCTCCACATATAAAAGAAAAATTAAAAAAAAATCTCACAGAGGTACACAACCTCTTCTAATTTTCAAACTTAACCGGTAAACTGATCTTTGGAACCGATACACACACCAAACACATAATCGAGTAGATATTAGATTAGGTAATCATTTATGTGCCTAATTAAATGGTGCATCAGGCCAATTGTTTGAATTGTTTAGGCCGCACCATTTCAACTAAAATCAACTTTTCAAGTAGCTGCCAAATAGGTTCAACTTCTAGGGATTTACCAGGCACTTCACATTCTTTTAAGCTTTAAAGGAAAACATTTCACCTGTGCTTTCAAAACGTAGTGTGTCAACTGAACTTGATTGAATACACCTAAAGTTGAATCCTAAAAGTTACTAAGCAAGATTTAAACCCTAAAATTTACCACATCCAAAAATAATTTTGCTTGAAAATCATTGGTTGTGCACACACACACACACACATATCAATCAATCATTAAGGGCACAACTCAGATAGAGGGCCCATCACATTTCAAAGCACATTCAAGCCTAACCCTAATTAAAATAGAGTAGACATTGGCTCTAAGGATTGGACTCGCTCTTTGGAGCCCAGACTGAGATTATTTTAATTAGTCTGTTTCTACTGTTCAATCTGATGTCCAGCTAGGGGAGCAAAATCAAATGATCACAGCTGAGTGGTACACTAGGAACCTAAGGTGCAAGCCAAAGGAAGAACCTTCTCTCCAATCCCTCCCTCTAACTGGTTGGATTGACCGGAAAGAAGTAGATCAAATTGTTTATTAATCTCAAGATAGGTTTTGGGAGTCTTTAGGTCTTTAGGCTAGCCCACTTAAGGACAGGTTTTTTTGTTTGTATTGCGGGGCACCTTTCTTCCTCCTGTTCTGTCATGGATCCTTCCACATTTTATTCGCACTTCCACTCCTACCCTTCTACCACTACTTATTCCCAAAATGATTATTATTACAACCAGACTTATTCTCATCCATCTTCTAGTTGGGATAATCTTGATTGGGAATATAGTTCCGAACCTCTGTGTTCAGGATCTAACCCTAGACACCATAATCTTGATTCTTATCCTTCTTCGAGCTACATCGATTATAGATCACCGCCCTCATTTGGACAACCTAATATGATATACAATCAAGAAGGAAACACTGATCCTTACCCCTCCCAAGAATACACTGCCTTTATGCCATCACCACCTTATGAACAACTTGAAATGACCTATTATCAGGGAGGATATCAAGAACCTCAATTCATTGACTCCCTGTCAATGAACCCAAACCCACCCAACCTTGAACCAAACCATTTGGTTCAGGTTAATCAGGTCCAAGAGAAGGTGTTGGATAACTTGAGAAATACTATACAATCTTTAGAAGCTCAACCAACACCTTGCACTGAAGAATTGGAGCCCCTAATTGAAATGATTGATGATTTGAACAAGTATTTGTTGGATTGGCTCCAAGATGTTAAGAATAAGGGCCTGGGTGTGTTTCTACCTGGGAAATTATCAAAATTGAGGATGAGATTTGTGGTTGCTTTAGTTCAATCTTGGGATGATTCCCAAGATGAACCCCCTTCAGGAGAGCAAATGTTAGAACCCACTCAGGCACCTGTTGGGGGGGACACGTGTTACGGGATCGAGATTGACCAGATTGGTCTAAAGCAACCAATTAAAGATGAACTGATTTGTTCACCTGAGATCCTCGAGTCGGGGTACGAGGAAACGTATGTCTCCATGGATCAGAAAGTGATTGATAATTTTGAGGCATACATTAATGCGGATTCATATTTCTTTAATTCTGAAGGTGAAAAATCATTATGCGAAGTCTCACATGAGTTTACAGAACATGATTTTAGTGAGACAACTAGGCCTAAGGAATTTGATAAATCATTTGATGGCCCTGAAATTGAGGAACTTGATCCTGTTGGGACTCACATGGTGGATTCAGATCCTAATTTCATGGAGGATTTAATTCAAAGCCCCATTCCTCAATTACATCCTTTGAGCTCATTGACGATTCTATTTTTGAGATCACTAGACCCAAGTCAATTTTGATTCAGTCACATCTTTTAGACTTGGAAAATTTTAGATGGGGTGATTAACATGCATGAGGTCCCAGAATTTGAAATCTTGAATGAGGAAGATAGGAGTTGGGAAATGATGCGGAAAATTATGTGGCTTGTAAAATACGTCGTTGTAACGCACAAAATCAATCAACTCTTAAATTTATAAACCTAGATAGTGGGGTATCTAGGGTCATCCAGGGAGGCCAAATGTTTGCAAAAATACGTCTCTTGCTTGGAAATGAAATCACCTTTCTTTTTGGTCTTTTTAATTTATAATTTTTTTAGGGTTTTGAAATAATGAGCATTCGCAAAGTTGTTGACGAAGAAAAATGTGATCTAAACCTAATCCACTAAACTATTGATAGAGTGACAAGAAAGGCCTCTCCCTAAGCTCACTCTAGGCACGTGGGGGCCTAGAGTAATTAGGGAGAGAGAGTGAAAATGTGATAGATCAAGATTAAAAAAAAATAAATGTGACAAGAATTTAAAAGAAGGCAACTTGAATTAAATTGAACTTGTTCTATACAAAACACATAGAGGAGAGCTTCTAATCTACTTGAAATGAAAGAAGATAAAAACACAAATCCTCTAACTGAAATGGTGAAGAAGATGATGGCTTCTTGCTCCCGGGCTTAAAAAGAGTCCTCCAACTCCTTCCTTGTAAAGCTCCTTCAAATGGTGTCCTCCAAGGTGGAAGCTTCCACCTTAACTTTCCTCCTCCAAGGGTGGGCATGCACCACCCTTGCTCCTCCTTGCTTGGCCGTCCTCCTGGTGGGGGAGTGCTCCTCCTCCTTGGCGTGGCACAAGGGAGAAGAAATGGGGAGAAGAAGGCACGAAGGGGGCGGGTGATGTGCCCACTTAATCTTCTTCTCTACTCCTTCTTCTTGGCCGTAGATATGAGGTGGGTATAGGGTAGATTTAACTAAATGGAGGATGAAGAAAATGGTGGTAGGTGATGGGTTTTTATAGAGTGGGATGGGGGTAGGGAAGGCGTGAATAGGTGGAGGGCTAGGATGGAGTTTGGTGGTGGTTATGGGTGGTTAAGTTAATCCTAAGGTGGAGATCACTTGGCGCCACCTTAAAGGTTGCAAGGGGGGTTGAATCCACCCCTTGGTGGACGTCCATGGTTGAGGGGGTGCCTCCATTTTGGTGCCAAAATGGTATTCTAGAAGGGGGGAAATTTTGGAGGGAAAATGGAAGGTGGAGATGGGCATTAGGCTTAGGTGTAGGGTGGAGATTAGGGCATTTTTGGAGGGAAAAGTTGGTGCCAAAAAGGGGGGTAGTTAGGGTGGTTTTAGCGCCAACTTCTTGGTGCCCTTTGGTGGTGGTTGAGGGGTGAAAGGTGGTGATGGTGGTGGCTCCAACTTGGAGTGGATGGAGCTAGCTTAGGTGAGCTTTAGGTAAGGCTTAGTTGGTGGAACTAGTTAGGTAGAGTTTTAGAGTGGTAAATGCCAAGGGAGCTGGAGCCTAGCTAAGCTAAGCTAAGCTAGCTTAGCTAGTAATGGAGTAGAGGAGTAGGCAATGGGAGCTAGGGTTTGAGGAGAGGAGTTGGACAGAAGTCTGGAGCTAAACTAGAGCTGGCAGCTACTGAAGAGGATGGCATGGAGCTACTTTAGCTGGCTTAGCTTGCTAGTTCTTTGATAGCTGCTAAGCCAAGCTAAAGTAAGCTGGCTTCTGCCACAAGGAGCTGAGGTGAGCTTGGTCTGGTGCTCCTGGGGAGGATCAAGCTGGTTGAGGCAACTAAGGTAGCTTAGCTCAATTGAGTTGAGCTAAGCTGTGTCCCTGGGAGATGGACTTGAGCTTCCTGAGCTGAAATGAAGTCATCATCAGCTGGCTGGAGTTGAGTGGAGCTGGATGTAGCTAATCTTGGGATGAGGTGAACTCCAGTCACCTCAACTGAGCTAGCTAGAGCTCCCTGTGAACTAATGGGATCTAAGATGAGCTAGACTCAGCTAAGTTGAGCTGGATCTAAGCTGACCTGAGCTAGGGTGACATAAGATGAGCTCTCTCGAGTTGCCATTCAGTTGAGATGAGCTGAATGGAGCTAGGGTGAGCTAACCGTTGTTTAGGTGAGCTGTATTCCTGCTATGGTGAGCTGGATCAAGCTGAGTTCCTGCTGGTGAGAGCTTCTCCTTCACCGGTTGCCTTCTTGAGTGCTAGGGTTCTAGGGATCTGGCAATCTATATATCCCTAACACTCACAAAAACACATAAAAATGACAACAAAAGGTGTAATGCATGCCTAACCTAATTAATGCCTAAATGTAGCCTAAAAAACCCATTTACGGAGCAAAATCCTAAGAGCTAGGTTTGTTTTAATGCATAAGAATGATGATAAACTGGTGTTTATCAGGAAATATTGATTTGGGAAGCCAATTCTGGAGGAAGTAAATGATTAAGTCTAAGGGTTCCAATTTGTCTAAAAATCCCAACTCTTTACCAGGACCTTTATGACATCCTTTTAGAGGATGTCCAACCCAAGTGTACATTCTTTGATTATCCTTTTGAGCTTGATCTTTCTGTAACCTGACTTTTTGGTCTTGGGTTGCATCATCACAAATTGCAGGCCTGACCTTGCTTGCATACTGATATCAGGTTTTGGATAATTACAATCCAAAACCTTAGATATACTCGACCATGGGGTATGGGTCTGCATCACAATCTGGTCCACATCTGTAGACATCTCTTGGTAGGTCCAAAGCTAGACTTTCTTATTTTGATGATGACTTGGACCTGTGAATTCTTTATTTCTTCTTCTTTGTATAGTGTGCCTAGCTGAAGGCACTAAATTCAGCACATATACAGTTTCTTTTCATCTCAAAGCAGACCCGTTATTCACGCAATTCAGGTGCTTTCTACTCTACTCCACTCTGTTTCATATCCTTTTAATACAATTAGGACATTGCATTAGATATGCATGGGTGGGTGGATATTCATCTCTAAATTATTTCGTTAGTTCCGTAGATTCTTTTTATTTTCTTTTTATTTATTAAAAAAAATTTGTGGAATTAGTAAAGAGAACTTGGGCTTTAGAAAATTTTCAATCTTAGAGAATAAAACTGTATGATTTAAATACTTAGACCCTTTAGGTCTTTGAACTTAATCAGCCTAGGTGTCCACTAAAATGTGGACTTGTTTCTTGAGTCCTCGCCATTCTAAATTCATATTTTAATTGATTAAATAAGTTGGGGTGATAAGTACACGACTTATCAACCCGCCCTCTGATTTGAGGGGATTTTAAGTCTAAGCATCTATAAACTATTTGCACTGACTTGCTTTTCGATGGTTTTTATGAAAATTAGGTAGCTAATGAACCTTGTACGGTAGTATGGCTGGTAAGTTATCATGGGTAATAGCCCATTGGTAGGTTGTCCAGAGCCTAGTCACATGATCATTCTTTTCCTGCTGCCTTTAGGTAAATCTTAGAACAAGGAAAGCACCTACTTAATGAAAAAAAAAGAAAAAAAAGGAGAAAATAAAAGAAAAAAAGAAATAAGCCACACTTCACCGCATGAGTATGGTTGACTAGTTATCGTGGGTAACAGCCCATTGGTTGGTTTTTCAGAACCTAGCTCAAGAAATGCACGTATAATTCCAAAACACTTAGGAAGAAGTAAAGAAGTAGAATAAGCCAGGGAGATATACACCGGGATCGTCCTTGTGTTGACCCCATAAAAAAAAAGTAGGGAGAAAGCTATCGGTCGAATAGATACACCTTTAGGAAGAATTTCTTTTCAAGGTCACCTAGGGGCGTAGAAACCCGAAGTCCGTTCTGATCGCCGATCAGTGAGTCTATCACATTTCACACAAAGATGCTTAGAACTTAAGGTTCTCTTCGAGTCTTGAGTGGGCTGAGTGGCCGTAGAAAGCTGCTACGGATTGGTAATAGGGTGGGTTCTCTTGGAGTCTTAAGTGGCCGTAGAAAGATTGCATAAAGTTTAGGTTAATTTTCTCCTTTTGTGGTCGGGTAACAAAGTGATTTTCAATCGGGGCCTTGGATTGATGATCCAACCATACGGATTTGATCAGGGCTACGATCGGTGTTCAACGACTCTAAGATTGCCTCGATCGGACTTTTGTAGCATAAGATATAATTCGAGGAAGGTCAGAGATCAAGGGCCAAGATGGCGTAAATTCACACTTTAGATGACAAATCTGACTGCACGGATGGGTTTGGATCGACGATCGCAGCCCAACGGCACAAAAATCGGTCTAATCCGACATCCGTGGCACCATTTGCAACTCACAAAAGATGGACGGTCCAGATGATGCCATGTGGTGCCATCCAAACCCTGCAAATCGCTCGCTACCCCACCTTCTCATCCAACGGCTGAGACTTGATCAAGTTGCCTCCCTCAAGCCACACCTCATGTGAGAATAACCACACATTTGATCTCAACCGTTGAATTAAGATCCAACGGTTGCGATCAAATAACACACGAATGCTCTCCTTGCCTATCCACGCGCGTAGCGCGGTGGATAAAATCCTTCAGCGCGTAAGGTCACGAGGTCGATCCCCGCTACGCCTTTAAATAAAGGATTAAGTGTGCGGGTGCGGGCGAAATTCCACCTTTGGATTTCGATCGTGCAGCAGTGGGCATGCCATGTGGTGTAACGGATGAAGTGATCGTGCGCAGCGGCTGAAACCTGAAGCGGCGTAGATGCACTTTAAGCCATCCGATCTTGCGATCGGACAACTGATATGAAAAGAATGTGGATATGCGTTGAGGCAACCGAAGGTGAGGAAGTAGGCGTGCGTGCGGATCTTTAGCCCACGTTCAGGTCTTTAGTGACAGATAAATCTGTCACTAAAGACTTGACATTAATGTTTTGATGACAAATGTCCTTTTTGCCCCCTCTAATCTACACCTATATATAACCTTACGACCCCCACACTTTCTTCATCCCTTCCTCTCTTCTCTTACCACCTCTAAAGCTCTAAGAGCTTATCGCAAACCTGGGATGCTCCATTACAGTTAAAATTAGAAATTTTCCACCTTCTCTCCCCTTTGTGGAACATCCCGCAGTTGTCCTTGCCCTCCATTCGGGAAGTGGATCCCACGACGACGACGACGTCTTGCCTCGTCCCTAGTTCTTCCTGCTTCATTCTCCTTCTCGCTTCATCCTCCGTCTCCCAAGTGTCACCCTATCCACCTCATCCTCCAAGCAGTCGTCGAGGAGGATAACTTCTCTCTACCTTCTCTTTTACTGCTTTCTAGTGGAGATTTCCCGCTTTCTAGTGTAAATTTCCTGCTTTTTGGTGTAGTGAGTAGTTGTAATTGTAATGAACATCAGCTTGTGGTAATGAAATCAATGTTTATAATATCTCTATTTTCTCTTTATTTGCAATATTCTCTCTCTGTCTTCTATTCTTTATTCTTTATGTAGATAGTTAGTTTAGATTCAATTCGACTAGCTAATCTGCTTCGTGACAATTAAACAAATGCGGCTTCGAGCCAAACGTTCACCTCCTTGTATTCGACTCAAAATTCTTAAAGTTTCGGGATAAATTTATCTGTTGATGGATTTCTTCACAAATCATACTATGATGATGGGTTTTTCAAAATCCAATCCTTCTTGCATCGATTTTGCGTTACAATAGAGATGTTGGCCTTCTTGATCCTCAACTGGTGGTAACTTGGCTTCAGATCTTTCTTAGAGAATATTGTAGCGTCTCTCAACTGGTCAAAGAGGTCGTCGATATGAGGCAGCAGGTACTTGTTCTTGACGGTGACTCGATTCAACTGCCGGTAGTCGACACAAAGTTATAGGGTACCATCCTTCTTTTTTATAAACAACATAGGGGCTCCCCACGGGGATGCATTGGGGCTCACAAAGCCCTTCTCCAACAGGTCCTATAACTGTGACTTGAGCTCTCGCAACTCAAGTGGTGCCATCCTGTATGGTGTAGTAGAAATGGGGCTGATCCCCGGTACTAGTGAGATCTCAAACTCGATCTCACGCTCAGGCGGTAGTCTTGGTAGCTCCTTTGGGAAGACGTCGGGGTACTCGTAGACCACCGGGATACTATGAAAGTCGGCCACGGGACTAGGCTCTGCTACAACACAAGCTAAGAAGCCCTCACACCCCTGGCCCAAAAGCTTGGCTGCTCGAAGTACGGAGATGCACCTGACACCTCTGTCTACCGACTGGCTGTGAAACTTAAAGGGGGTGACTTGGGTATGGAGAAGACCATCTTCCTCCCAAAATAATCCACCAGGACGTGATAGACAGACAGCTAATCCATCCCTAGGGTCATGCCAAAGTCCTCCATCGGGATCACTATCAGGTCGGCGGGAAGACTATGTCCCCCCTATAGCGACCTCGCAGTCTGTAAAGACCTCATCTGCTACGAACAACTGTCCACCTGGCCCTCTAATCAGGAACGGAACCTCTAACAGTACACTGCTCGGCCCCAAACTGACGGCAAAACTCAAGGAGAAAAAAGAGTGTGTGGCACCAGAATCGAAAAGAACGTAGACTAATCTGCCAGAAACGGTAACCATACCTACTTCCACAGAACCTGAAGCCCTGGCTTCTCTATGTGTTAGGGCATTGATATGCCCCACAGCCCTGGGTGCAGACGAAGTGGCCACGCTCTGGGTTGGGTGAGTAGCAACTGGCCAGAACCCTCCTCGTGACTGCTGTCCTCCTCCATGCACTTGGTGATCGCGACCGCCAGATTGTCTCCAATGCTTGGTGCGGGGAACATCTGCTATGCTCCAATCCTAGATGGCAGTCCCTCCTGATGTGGCCCGGATGGCCACACTGGTAGCAGAGAGGGGCACTGATCGATCAATTTTCGCACAAGGAAATAAGTTGTCAAAGTAGACATTAAGTGGTGGAAAACCAATCATCAAAAATTAAATAAACCACTCATAGGAAAGTAGGTCATATCCACAGGGACGAATAGATGCAATAAATTCACGAGTAGAAAGCCGTCATGTTCGCAGAAACATTAGCGAAGTCAATTTAAGGAACTTACTGCTCTGAATGCCACTTTAAATTTCATGAGAAGTTCAGGGCTATTTGTGTAAATTTCACATCAAAAATCAAGCTTCCAAGAATATGTAGATGATGCATGTGTTGTGACAAAGTATGTAATTCTTAATTGCATGCAACTCTGGATCCAATTTAAATGCAAAATGATGCACATAACAGGAGAAAATTAAATATGAAAAGGAATAAGTATAATGTCACAATTTCACCCTAATAATTTAATCCAACAAAATATTTGAATAGTGTTCCACAATGGAATTTTTGGTAAATATTAATAGAACCCAAAAATAGAGGAAATCTTTCTCTTGACCTCGTGCGAAGAGGAAGCGATGGCGGAGGCTGGGGAGCTCGAGGAAGGTTGACTATGATGAGGGCTTTCCAATGGTGGTGGTGGCTCTCCGACCGGCGGTTGGAGTTGACACCGATGATGAGGAGGGCCGGCGGCGATGGCAACAGTTTGCTGTCGCACGTGGGCTGTCGTTGGTGATTCTGAGGACGTGGCTACCCTCGTGGGGTCGAGGCGAGCATAGGGGAGTCGATGGTGTGGAGAACTGTTGCTTGTGGAGGTGGCTGCATTATGGGTGGTTTGGGTTCCCCTTCTCTGTTGGTTGATGGAGAAGAAGAAGAAGGAGAGAAGGGGGTGCGACCGCCCACTTGCTAGAGACGGAGGAAGGCTGTAGAGTAGGCGCGTGAGGAGATAAGGTGGCGGTGGTGCTCAGGGCCTGCACGCGAGGAGGAAGGCCGCAGGGCCGGTGCATAAGGGGCTGCACGTGCGACTATGATGCTGTCAGTGGTGTTGCGCCTGTTGCACACACGAGTGGCTGCGCGTGGTAGGCGCTGAGGGGAGCGGTGAGTGGTCGGTGCGGTGGGGGAAAGGCACACGGTTGTAGTGAGGAGGACATGGCATCGAGGAGCGCACTGTCACCACGCTCATCGAGAGGAAGCACGGTTACGGTTAAAGGGCTCGCAGTGGTGGAGTCTTAGGCACGCGGTAGAGGTTGTTGGAGTGCGGAGGTGGGGAACTCGCGGTGGTGGAATTAGGCACACGGTGGAGGGGAAGGGAGTCTCCTCTGGAGGAAGATGATGTTGGAGAGGGGGACCTCTCCTGAGAGAGGAGATGGCTTCTTCCCCGTGGAGGGGCGATGGGATCCGCTCCGCCTTTTTTTGCCTATTATATAGAGAAAATGAGAGAGAGAATTAGAGAGGGAGTCAGAGAAGGAAAGAGTCAAAGAGAGAAGGAGAGTATTTTATGTTACCAAATAGAGAGGAGAGAATTGAGGGAGAGAGATAGATTCGTGAGAGAGATATTCAAGTAAAAGCAAATAAGGGAATGTGCTTGAATAATTGAGAGACATATAAGGATGCCTTTAAAATTTATTCTCTTACTATATTTTGCTCAGACAAAATCCCACATATCTCAAATCAAGCTTTGATGTGATGCCATTGCCTTTTAAAGTGAATAATTAATCCTCCTATATAAAGATTAATGCAATTAATACATGAAATGATAAATCTAAAACTCACCTCATTTTATCAATACTAAACATGCTTTAGATTAAATTCTCGTCCCAATAATACTGTACTTAAGCACTAAATTAGTCCACTAAAATGGACCTATCAGGCACGACCTCCTCCCTCAGTCGGTCCCTGTTGGTGGCTGGGTAGGGATCCGATGCTAGCAGCTGGTCCCTGTCTGGGGACCCCAAAGGCCACTGGTGGCCCCACAGAACTAGGCGACTCCCCTGTGGGTGCCGTGTGCCTCCTCTCCCGACGGCTCTGTGAGTACTCTGGTTGGTAGGGCCTCTTTTGTCCTCTGTCGATGTCCCACGTGGTCGGGTTGGTCTCCTCATAGGTCATGGCTGCCTCGACCACGCGAGAGAAAGTGGGAAACTTTAGGGGTTTCACATACCCCCGAATCGCAGGTCGGAGCCCCTTAGTAAACCTCCATAGGCGATCCTCCTCCGTAGCCACAACTGTTGGGGCGAAGCGTGACAGCTCCAGGAAACGTGTGTGGTATGCGCTAACCATCATCGCCTCCTGGCGGAGAGTGTGGAACTCCTGCCTCCTCTGGTCCTGCTAGGTCTACGGAAAGTACTGCTCGCAGAAGAGAGCCATGAACTGGTCCCATGATGGCTCTCTCCCCTCCTGTCCTCTGACTGCCCTCCACCACCAGTGGGCTGCGCTCTCCAACTGCTACGTGGCAAAGGTCACGCATCACTCTACAGGAGGGTGAAGTGTGTCAAACACCTTCTCTATTTGCTCCAGCCATTTCTTTACCTCAGACGGACTCTCATCCTCCTTGAAGGAGGGGGGCTTCAGCTTCTGGAACTGGCCGAAAAGCTCGTGGTAGAGCTACAACAGGGGAACAGGTACGCGTCCAGGCAAGGAGGGCTCATGCTTAGAAGTGTCTAAGGGTGGTGGGGGTGGTGAAGGATTACCCCCTCCTCCTTCATCTCGTTTGGCTCTGCGGCGGTCCCCCTACCCCACAGAGGACTCCCCCTCTACGTCCTCAGGGAGGGGTGGCCGAGGAGGCTACTGGAGCTCCTCTCGTACTATATCTAGGATCAGCTGGGCGAGATCCTAGGCCTGGATGCCTGAAAGGAGAGATGGTCGATTGGTGCCTCAGGTCCAGCTTGTCTGCCCCTCCGACCTCGCCCACGGCCACGTCCGCAGCCTGGCTTGAGAACTCCTCGACAAGGCATCTCCTCCAAGAAGATACAAGAAAAAGAGTAAGAACTGTCAATGATACAGGATTACATAAAGAAATAAGACTCAGAAGCGAAGATCAAGTGACACGTTTGATGGCTATCCTAGTTACATGCACGTGAGGGGTTACTTCCAAACCATTTGGTTCATTTCTTGGGATGACCTTGCTCTGACACCATCTTTGTTACGACCCGATCCTAGATCCCTACAGGACTCGAGACCGGCTCACCTCGACTAATCTCAAGACCCAGTCGTCCAACGAGAAATAACCAAAAGTAGAAAATATTTCACAACCACACATGCAATGTAACTAGGTAGGAAATAATATAGAGACAGTAAAGGAGGCAAAACAAAGGTCTTACAATATTACATGCCATCACAACTACAACAGCGGAAAATAACAGAAATAGTATTATAGATATCGATACTTACTATAACAAAGGAAGCTCTGAAACAAAAAATGAAACATAGCTAAGGCTGGGCTCGACTGGGCCCAGCTCCCTCTGCAGCTGGTGGTGCTGGCTGCTCAACTCTCTGACCTGAACAAGGCTATAAAATTCCGTAGTCAGCCAACACTGAGTAGAGTGGTAATTAAGTCATTTACATGCGATTAACATAAGACAAGCAATTAATTAATTATTCATTTTCATTTAGCTCAACTAAGTAGTTCTGAGTTGTTTATCCTCTTATTAATCCGGTCATTTCTTGATCTTGTCTATTCCTCAAGGGAACGATTTTGATTGTTGTCTTTCCCATGATGTAGGATATGCACATGATGCTCTCTTGGTCGGGAGAGTCCCTTGTGGTAGTCTTACACCCAGTCAACCACCCCAAGGTCACGGTCACGACGTAGTGGTGACCACGACACACATGATAAGTGCACGAATAGCTACCCTACACTGGTACGCGGTCAGTCATTTCCACTAGTGGGTATGCTAAAAGTACAACACGGAATAGCACAGGGCCTTGCCCTCTCAGAATAGGAGTCTCGCCCCTCCATAGTCCATGTACCCTCATCCAACTATCCCAGTTTGCCTAGTGGGCCTAACAAGAGTCGGTGTAGGGTGGCTAGTCTTAACCCCGGGACCCATGGGGTAGCTAGCTCCCTCCCTACACTAAATAGCTCATCTTGGTACCACATACGCGGGGGCCGAATAGGAGTCGATGTAGAGTGGCCAAACCCACCTCAGGTCTCAACTCAAGGGGCGGCAAGCTCCCCTCTATTCTAAAGGGACAGTTGCTCTCCTTGATACTATGTATACAAGGGCCAGCTCACTTCCCATCTATTTACAATATTTTTTCTGTATACAGGAGTTCTAATTCTCCGTAGGGTTTATGCTGGTATTCCTTTCATTCCATTTCTCAACATTTAAATTCCATTGTTCACATCCCGGGTTTCATTCTTATAACAGACAACTCGTGTTTTAATAACTAAGAAAGCATCACATCATGTAATTAATACACTTGCTAGCATTTAAGGTTTAACATGCCTTTCAAAGTAGATAGTGTAGCTCAAGGGATATTCATTTGCTTCTGCCCTAGGGTTCATTTCGTATCCTAGGGTTCAATCAAGTTCTTCTAAACATGCATTTTATTTATTTCAATCTTAATAATTAAAAATAAACCACTCTACTGGGATACACAGGAGGATTGGGGGCTAGAACCGCAGGTCCTATCGTCTCTGCAGGCCCTGAACACACTACAGGATGGAGACCTATACCAGTGACTAAGTCATATCAGATGAGTTGAAAATAGCATATATTCAACACTAACATGTAGAGAAACTTGAGTGGAAAACAATGGTATTTCATTTGCGAAAATCCGACTTCGTTCGAGCCTTAAATGACCCAAAAATGCACATACTGTCTAAAATCAAACATTTGGGACTATACTTAGATGTCTTAAACGATATCAGAACCTCACCTAGCTTCATTGCATTGCTGGCGGACATCTGGAACCCCTTTACAGTCGTCCTGGGTCTTTCCAGATGTCTGTCTGTGCGTCCAGATGTCCGAAGCATCTATCAGACATCTGTGGGGACATCCAGACGTCCTAAAGCACCTTGAAGAGCATGCTTGTGTGCCTTTCCAAGGCTTGTACTTGCGTACATGCTCGCAGGTTAAAGGCCTCGGTAGTGCAATGTTACGTACGTAACGTACGCCCATGCATGCGCGGTCAAGATGCTTACCTCGGCACTCTGCGAGTTTTCAGACGTCCAACTTCAGTTCTGGATGTCCATAGCCCCTCCAGACGTCTGATACTGGAAAAAATGCAGTATGTAGAACCCTTCGCGACGCTTGTCTTCTTAGAGACCTCCGCTCGTAGCCCCTACAGCAGCTGCTTTGATGGCTACAGGAGGTTGAGAAGCTCTCCTCCGGTGTCCTCCTCTCTCCCATGAGCTCCTCCTTGAGCTCTCGTGAGTTCTCTCATCTCCTCCTGTACGAGTTCCTTTGAGCTCCCTCCTCTCTTCCACGCCCTCGCTCCCTCACTCCCTATCCCCCGCACTCTGCCCTCCTCCTTCCTCTTTGTGGCTGTGAGGAGACAGGAAGGAAGGGGGCTCACCAGCAGCAAGGAGATGGAGGTGGTGGTGGTGGAAGTGGTGGTGTAGGGATGGAGAGGGTTGAGGGGTTAAATAGATGTGGGAGTGGGGTGATGAGACACTCATCATGATCTTTAATTGCCCCTAATTAACTAGTCTTCCTACTTAATTAGCTAAGGTTATAAACATATAAGGGTTAATTATAGAATAAGGGATATTTAGTAAAAGACCTTAAAAATAAGTTAAAAATGACATTTTATCATTCAATTAACATTATTAATAATCTAGATAATAATTGGACTCGAAATCCTATTAATCATTCCCTTAATTAATAAGTTAAGTAACTTAAATATAATGTATACCTAAGTATATAATAACTTAAGTAATTTTACTTAATCTAATAAATTAATCTAAAAAGGTCAAAAATGTATATTCAAGGTGAAAACATAATATTTACCTTATTTACTAACATATATAAAATGTTGAAAAAGATCTAAGTTATAATAAACCTTCAAAACCTGAGTTTACATTTAGGTCCTTAATATTCATTGCAATCGGGTCCTTATTTCTCACACAGTTCCTTAAGTTTTATTACATTTAAGTCCCTTTCCTTCTTCTTCTTCTTCTTCTTCAGCCGAATGGACGGCTGGCGACGGAGAGTCACGCCATCGCATGATCACCGCCCTGCCGACATCAACCTTCTTTGTCCAAGCTCTTGCAGCTTGCGCTCACCACCTCCTCTTCATCCTCCGGTCTGGATTAACCAGAAATCCTAATTTCTAGTGGGAGATAACCTCACCATCATCAGAGACGACGCTCGAGGTTAAGCTCCTCTTGCTCCTTCTTCGGCCAGACCTTTGCCACTCTTTTCGCTGCCAACCACTATAAATACCCCCTCACCCCTCTGATTTCACTCAAGTTGGCTCCCTTCCCTCTTCTAACACTGAGCCGGCCCAATAGGCTATTCGTCTACAACTCCAGCGACTTTCCATCTCACTTTCCGACTTCCTCCATCCATTTTGATTAGCCGAGGAGATTCGCCGTGGTCAGCCGCGTCTCTGACACAAGCGCCGACCAAAGGAATCCTCCGCTTCACCTCACATCCGCCCACTGGAGATTCTTCTTTCACCCTCTGATTTTGTCGTCCGCCATGAGACTTCGATGGAACCCTATTGACCCCTTCGTCCAGGTAACAATAGATTAGGAGTAGGAGTAGGATAGCTTAGTTAGGTAGTTAGTTAGATTAGAGTTAATTTTAGAATTTCAGTGTTCATCTTCTCCGACTCCGATGAGCTCCTTGAGCTCACTAGAGCCTTAATTTCATCTTTTGAAATTGTTGTCCACCTTCCTTTATCTTCCACGATCATTTCTAATCCACTTAAACACTTAATTGATCACCTAATCGCTTAATTCACCTTTCACCTCCACCAACTACTGTCACTGTCCATGGTGACAGTAATCGAGCTAATTTCACCTCCATTGGGTCCATCATCATCTATCCATCTCCTATGGACCTTAATCAACACTATAATACATATAAATATCACATATAACCTAAACGCCCAAATCTAATTTAGCTCCTGAGCTCGCTGTCAATGGCGGCTCAGGAGTAGTTCAAATCATTAATTAAATATATATTTAGTATCACAGACATTTGTTGACTTGTCTCAACCACTCAATTAAGTGAGAGATCAAGTCCCGTGCCCCAACCAACTTAATTTTCATTCAAAATGAATTCACTGTCAAATCTTACATGTAAAGAGATAATGAGAAATTAAATGTGATTCTGAGGTTCCTTGCAACCTTGGGATCCTTTTCAGATTAAAAATGGCAAGTTTAAACAATCTGTGCATAGTTTACATATTTTCTGGACTCATCGGAGCTCCGGCGAGCCATTCTTGAGCTTCAGCCTTTAGAATTTGTTGAGAAGCTCCAGATCAATGATTTGAGGATCACTGATTGTGCTGAGTTATTTTAATTGAGATTTTAGTGTCTGGAGTTGTTGTTAGGTCTTCATCTTCTCTAACTCCAGCAGAGTTGGAGATGAGTGACAGATAGGTTTTAGTCCTGTTTAAGAAGTCTGGAAGCATCATTGTTGATCCCTGGGTTCATTTCTGTGATCTAATCACTGTCACAACTCTTAGAATCCTCTGACGAACAAACACTTTTTGGAGCTTAGGCGGCAAGCTTGTAACCCTAGAAATATTAGTTTAAACACTTATCTGAGAGGCTGAGAAAATTCTTGATGTTGAAAGAACTTGATTTGGGGCTTTAATTGCCTGTGGAGAGGCTTTGAACAGAAAGTCAAATTTTTATGGCTTCACAGTCAAACTGAGTTTGATTATGGAGTTCTGAGCTCAATCTAAGGAATTGATGAGATTAAATTGTTTCTGGGATCTTGATGAATGATATTAGAATGAATTAAGTGAACTCAGACTTGATATTTAGTAAAAATTTGAACTATGTCAATTTGGGTTATTTTTGAACCCAAACTAACAACAGTATCATTTTGTTGAGTTTTGATCTTAAATCCTGCCCAGATCAATCTATTATAACCCTTAGAACTTGTTTAAATCGATCAGTAATGTTTCTCTGTGTCTGTACACCTATTTCAGTCTGAAAATTTTGATCTCTGAAGCTTTCAGAGAAGCTTTGAGTTTCTTTGTTGTTCCTGAAGCTCTTGTGAGCTTAGAAACTACTCTAGCAGATACGGAATAACCTGTAGAACCTATTTAGACCTTTAGTTAAGAAAGATAAGTCCATCTGAGGACTCTGAGACATTAATTTCCACTTTCCAGCCATTAAAAACCCGTAGGAACCCCTTGATTTCACTCTTCAAATTGAAGAGGAAAACATCCTCTTATCCTTAAATTGACCCTGCAATCCTATAGAGTAACCTTAGAGCTTTCCAACAAGCCTTGAATCACTTGATTTGAGCTCTGAGTAGAAAGTTATGATCAGTTGAAGTTGGGTCTGAAAGGGGGAACATAGTCCCACATCGTTAATTCACGAGAGCACGCATGTGAACAAAAGTGATTTGTTGCATAGGCCATTCAGTCATTAGCGCTCGGTGCACCGGTTACTGATCTGAGCATTCTGAACCTATCTGAGCATATGTGTGTGTGTGTGCGGGCATGTGTGCCTGCGGGTGTGCGCCGTGTGGGCGTGAGCGGGTGTGCGCCGAGTGGGCGTGAGCGAGGCTTGGGAGGTTGGTTGAGACGGATTGGCTCTAGTGTATGGATCAAAAAATAAATCGAAATCAAACCTAATTGAAATTGGGTAAGGACTGAGTAGGGTCTGGTCCCACCTTGGTCTCAGGGTGCTGTGTATCCTCGAAAGGACCTCATCGCAAATAAAATAATTTTTGGTTAAAAAGTAAAAAAAAACCTGGTTCAACTTAAAGTTCAAAAGGGAAAGCTAGGGAAAGGTAGAGCTAAAGGAAGAAGCTGATGGCTGAGGAAGCTAAGGATTAAGGAAAGAGGAGCTGCTGAAGGTTAAGGTTAAGCTAAGTGCTGAAGGCTAAGGAAAGAAGGGAGAATAAGCACTACTAAGGAACAACAAAAGAAGAAGGCAGGAACAGAACAGAAGAAAGAGAGAAAAGAATAAACAGCTAGAGAAAGAGAGAGTAAAAGATAAAGGATAAGTAAAAGAAGAAAGAGGAGAGAGAAAGAAAGTGTACAAATTTGTTTCAATTGTAATAAGGCATGTTTTAATAAAAGAACTTTTATTACCTTAATTTCTTTGAAATAAAATTGGAAAAATAACATGTTTACTTGTTAATAAAGTAGATCATTTTAAGTAAATGTGTTCTCTTATGGGATTTTGCATATTACTTCATTTTAATCAAATATTTTGGCAAAATTCATGCTCTATAATTAACTTAATTATACCTCCTAAACTTATAAAGAAAATAAAAGATAATTGGTGAATTTAAAATGAATCATACCTCCCAGCGAACGACCTTGACTCAACCAGTAAAAATTTCTAAAATGTTAGGCTAATTCGACCCTATACTACACAACCGACACAATTTATAATTAACCTAAGTGACTTTTTCTACTCTTAATTAAGTAAAATTAACTTAATTACTGAGTTGAGTGAGAGATCACCGACCATTTTAATGGCGTCATTGCCGGGGAGGTAATCCCTTAATTCACTAAAATTTAGTTGGATTAATTGTATAATTAGGAGGTATTTTGTAAATATATTTTTGTTTTTAATAACTTTTGTTCTAATTAGTTGTGTTTTGTTTTGTTTTTGTTTTATTTTTGTTTTTATTTTCTATCTTCTTTTCAGGTTTACCTTTGCGGGTAATCTTAGGAGAAGGCGGGAAATTATTTTCGCGTGTTGCTGTTTTTGTTTTTGTGAGTATTTCTTAGTCTTTTGTTTTGTTGCATTTAAAAATTAAAAAATACAGAAATACATCTTTTTCTGACTAGCAACAGCATATCATAGGCATACACTCTTAAGAGTGCATATTTCCTGCTAGTTAATTCGAATCTGATTTGGGAATTTTTAACTATTTTTCTCGCATCAGCGGGAAAACACGAGAAAACCCACGTAGATCCCTGTCCTCTGAGATTTAAAATGAATATATATTTGTTTGAAAAGATTTAAAAAGAAGCCATTGCATTTTACTTGATATATTTTTGTAAAAGATTAACTAAAAAGAGGAAGTAAAAATTGTGACTTAAATTTGATTGCAGAATGCATGCAGGTTTTTCAATCGCTATCGTCATTTGCATGCTATCGCGTACACAGTGCGATTACTAGAGTCACACGAGTCTATTTTTCTATCTCTTCTCTTTGCACCTCTTAGGGCTTTCATCGAAGATCAACAAGTCTGTCTCACTACTAGAGCCCCAGGGAGCCAGTAGTGAGCGGTCTCGATCCTAGACCTTAGACCTTTGAGCTTTAAGGTACGCACCTGCGTAGACATAGATTAGGATGTGTATTTTGATACTGTTACTCTATTTGTTTGCGTCAAATTACTTTGCGTACCTTAGGAATTTCTTCTTTCCTTTGAAAGAAGAGTAAAACTCACATCTTTAGCGCTGTTTTGTGGGTTTTTGTGCCGCTGTTTTACCGGTGGTGTGCGTGTGCACTTGCACATTATTTTCATTTTATGGACGGGAGGCAATCCTTGCATCCACCTCTTGCACCATCGTTGACAGGTGATCCTAGGCCGGTTGCAGATAAGCAACCAATGGTTTTCCTGTCTGATCCATCTACTTCTATGGATCAAATGTAGAATCTTAATCTTGAGATCCCTTCTTCTTCTAGTCAGGGGGAGATGCCGCCTTTTGATGTTCATGAGGCGCTCCTGAACCAGAATCTTAGGATGCTAGAGCAAACAAGATAAATTAATCTTTTAACAGCAGCCTTAAATAATCTATAGACTCTTCAAACTCGTCCTTCACCTCGACCTGAGGTGGGTTTTGAAATCCCTGATTTACTGATCCATCTTCCAAGCCCTCTACTTAGAGATTATTATAACCCATCTAATGCACAAGTAGAGCCTAATGTTAGGATTCCTATTGGGGAGAATGTTCCTGAATTAAAGCCAAATATTATAAGTTTAATCCCCTACTTTCACGGATTTGCATCCAAGGATCTATTTCAACATATTGAAGATCTTAAAAATCTATCTCAAACTCTTGGTCCTCGAAATCAAAATAAGAAAATCCTACTAATGAAGATGTTCTCTTTTAGCCTTAAAGATAGAGCATCATATTGGTATAGAACTTTAGCAAGATCAATCTCAACTTAGGTTGAACTCGAATCCGCATTTCTAAAGAAATTCTTTCCTATTGGTCGAACCAATACTTTAAAACGAGCTATTACTACTTTCAATCAAAACCAAGGAGAACCAATTCAAGAAGCGTGGGAACGTTTTCATGAATTGCAAAGGAAATGCCCACATCATGATATCCCTTGTTGGCAACTCATGCACATCTTTTATTATGGTTTACAAGAGAGCATTCACAATCTAGTCGATGCCACTTGTAGAGGGAATTTTCTAAATCGTGACGCAGAATCCGCTTCAGAATTATTTGAAGGGAGGGCGAAAAAATCGATCAACAATGCATCTATGTCACAATTCACGTGGGGAGCGAATACGAATAATCTAAATCCACATAAGGGCATTCACGAGATCGGTAATCCATCCAGTTCAAAAGATTTAGAGATTATTGCAGAAAAACTAGACAAAGTAGATATCGTAGCAAAGCATCTCGACGAGGTCAGAAACACAATGAAAACTCTTACGCCTCTACTTGCTACGAATCCTGCATATTCACCTGTTTCACAAATTCCCACTGGGAGGGAATTTGTGAATAATCTGGATTCTAGAGATCCATCTTCATTGGGTTTTCTATCTACTCCTTCACTAACCCAAGGAGGGACCTTTGTCCCACAATCTTACCCACCCTTTTCCCCACCCTTTTCTATTGAAGAAAACACGCCATATCTTTTAGGATTACACGCCATCCATGAAAATACTTCAAGACCAAATCCTTATTCAAATTCCTATAATCCTGGATGGAGAAACCACCCTAACTTTTCTTGGGCTGATCAAAATCAAAATCAAAGACCAAATTATCCAAATCAGACCCATTTTAATCAACGTCCATTGCCTCCTCAGCAATCAAATTTAAGGCCTAACCCGATGAGTATGCAGAATTACTCTAGGCCTATTAGAGATACACAACTAGACTAAATTTTAAGAGCTGTGTCAAAGAGTCAGTGACAAAATGCTGAAGCTCTCGCTGAGATCCATAGGCATTGTAAGGTAGAGTTGGCTGATTTACGAAATCAAATCACGCTTTTGGCTGAGTCTTGTCAGCCAGGTATTCTTCTATCTCAACCAATTCTGAATCCTAGGAATCTGCCAAATCCTAGGATAAATCAAGGCCAAGTCCATTTCCTTAATCAGGCCTTTGATTCTAATCATAACCTGTCCTCTGTACTCCCTGAAAATAATCCACCAAACCCGCATCAGCAACCTATTTTGTGTCAAAATGATCCACCTATTATTGAGAATCAAAACTGATTTTGCTGACCTTCTGAACTTGGTGGAATCATCTTTTAAATTGCCTTAATCTTTAACATTCTATATCTCAACCTAAATTAGATCTAATCTTCACTCTGATCTTCCTGAGATTTTCACGAGAATCTGATTTTGGTTCTACGAGATCTATTCTAGGCAATTTCAGGACAAGTTTTGATTGGGTGGTTTAATCTGTTTTCTGCTTTTTATCCAATTCTTTCATAACTCCTTTGTTTTTATCATATACCTATTCTTTTTAGGAGTTCTTTACTAGGGTTTACGCCTACTTTAAGGCGTAAAACTTAGCACTGGTACATAGTTATTTACTGTTTTTACCCTTTTTGATTTTCTTCTACACTTACTTTAAAATTCCACTTCATATATCATTTTGATTACCTTCATTTAGTTCGACTGACTACTCTGACCTTTGGTCAGATTTGAAATTGTCCACACAAAGATTTTTAATCTCCTCTTTTCGACTCCTTCCATCACCCTATACTAAATAAAGTGTAATATCTTTTCACCCTTCTTACAATGAGGATATTGTAAATTTTGGCTTCAGAGGGTATTGAAGTGAAATTTTCATTTTAAGTGTGGGTTAAAAAGATATAAAAAAACACATAAAAGTTAAATATCCACAAAATTTAAAAAAATAAAAATGATAAAAATAATAAAAATTTTAAAAAATAAAAAATTTCATAGAAATTTGAAAAATTTTTGAAAAAATTATAAAAATTGGAAATTCTTATATACATAAGAACAAAAATATATACAAACAAAAATTTGAAAAAGAAAATTCATAAAAATAATAAGTGGGGTATATTCATTCTTAATAAAGAAGAAAAGAAGAAATATATAAATTAAGAGCTTAATTTTCTTTTAGGTCAGAAATTTAAAATGTATATAGAATATATATAGATATTTAAGAGCATTCAATTCATAATTAGATTTTTACTTAAACATTTTGTAAAAACACACTTTTGTGTTTAAATTTTTTTTAAAAAAAAATAAGATTTTATTTGAATTAGGAATCTTTTAAATCTTTTTAAGATTTATTTTTCTATTCTTATCTTGAATTAAGAAACTAAGTGTGTTAAGATTTAAACTTAAGTTTTGGAATTAAATTATAACTTTCTAATCAATTAGATTAAGTAATCCTTTTGCTTTTTGAAAATTTGATTTTATCATAAAGTTAAGTAGAAAGACCAGATATTCAGAGTTAATTAAGTAGAGAGTTAGTAGAATTTTAGTTTAAAAACTTACAAGCTAAAGATAAATAACGAAACTTGGTAAATTTTGTCTTGACAGGTCCTATAGGAAGAAACTAAAAATTTGAAGAACCTGAGAGTGAAGGGCTTTGTTATCCAAACTCTGGTTTGAGAACTAAGTAACCTAAACATCTAAATTGACACATGTGTGTGTGTGTACGTGAGTGAGTGTGGTGAGGTAGAGGAGAGAGAGGGAAAAATTGTGAACATATCCCCGCCATCCTCTCTTCTTCCATAATGTCCTCACACTCGACTCAAAGGATAAAAAATACTTCGTTCGTGCTCCTAACTTCCGGGAAAACTCCGAACGATCCTTGGAAAGGGTCATTTCATACATCTAATCTCAAAATCAATTAATATGTTGCACTAAGTATGCTCTCCAAATGTAATATGCTTAGATCCCAGCCTTTCACCATGATCTTCTCTGGATTGCATTTAAGTGGCATTCATAAATTAGATTCGAAAGCGCCACCTACAATAGAAAAAAATGAGTGAAAAATGGAGTAAAAAAAAAGAAAAGAAAAGCGAGAGATAAAGTAGTAGGAGGGAATAAAAAGTGAAGAAAAAAAAATATCAAAAATAAAAAAGAAATAAATAAGTAAAGTGACTTAGGTAGTGAGAAATAAAAATAAATAAAAGATGCTAAATGGCAAATGCAGGGAGATATACACTGATTTTGATCTTGTGTTATTCTCATGATAGAAAGAAGGAGGGAAAAAGTTACCAGTATGTTGTAAAGCAAATCCAAAGACAAGGTTTTGAGAAGTAAAGGGTAGTCTAATGCTTTAGAGAAAGCAAATTTTTTTACCCTAATTAATATTCATCCACCTAAAATAAAGCTCACTCTTAAGTGAAGGAAAACTATTAAAGAAAAAAGTAGATACTTGGTGCCAATTTTTCACTTGAATCTGGTTGCTATTTTACTTTACCGTGGATGCTAAATAGGATGATAAATATCAAGAAGTGATATGTATTACAAATAGGGTCAAGTTCGTAAATTGCAGCATACAGTCAAATCGACACAAAGGGTATATATTTGTATTTATATGCACATGTATATTTCCATAGCATCTAAAATAGACCCTTATCTCTTTCTAAGTCATAAATTGCACAAACACCCATTGCAATGACAATTACTCAAACCATGACATTGCAAATCCAAGACTAACATAACCACCACTATTCTTACAGACCCAATTGAAAAAGAGAACATTACACATACATGTATCCGCTAACACGTAGTGTTTGCCGAACCTTTCTTTCTTCCTCTACCTCCTTTTCCCTTTCCTTCCAACTCTCAGAAGAAGAGCTACCTATGCTGAATTCATGCCTACAAAGAGGATAGGAGTTGTTTTGATCCTATCATAAACCCATGATTAACATAAGTATCAACATTCGCAAGTGCCAAGTGTAGGAAAAGAAATAAAAAAAATAAAAAAAAATTTGCCAAATCTTTAGAAATTAGACACCAAACTTGTCATTGGATTCATAAGAAATAAATCCAGTTTCCATTTTTTTCATAATCTGTGGTTGTCATTTGATTCATCAACCGACAATTGAGTATTTTGCTGCTTGGGAATTGATCGAGGCCCTCATAGATGGGGGACCCAAATCAACAAGAATCTCAAACAAACACAAAAAAGATGCATAAGAGATTGGTGACCTAGTTCTACCCAAAGGAGTGTATGTCTGAGAGGAGGGTGATGCTCCCGAATTTCAACTATAGTTGTGGGTGATACAATATCTCTTGTTCTCTCTCCAGGGTTGCATGAAGAGAACCCTTAAGGGCGTTTCTTCTCTATTCATAGTACACGAAATATCCAACAACATTTAATCCCTATAATGGACTTCGCAGATTCCCCAGCACATCCGTTCCTTGGTTATAAATGGTGTTTGTAACGCCATCATTAGCGCTGATGCAGATATTGTTGTCACCTCTTCAAGTCCGATCAATCGAATTCTTCAACAGGTTAGGCTTGCCTGGATTTTCCTAGATATTGGTACATCTGGATCTATTTGGATATAAGCGGCTGAGGTCAACCCGGATTCGCTTATATGTTGGGTACTTGGGTAGCCAGATTATTTTGGGCTTTGTGCGAAGTTTTAAATACAAGGGCACTTTTTGTCCCTCATCATATGCTCCAACTCTCTCGTTAGTATGCATGCTGAGAAAGTAGTCAAGATATTAAAACTTTGCATATGGATGGTGCCCCCAAATGATATCTTGGTTGTATTTCAAGCAGGGTGAGCATTTGTAATGAGGCATACATTTTAATTTCAGGTGGGTAGGGCACCTTTATTCATGTGGTGTATGACCACTAAGATTTATAGGGAATGTAGGCATGTTCTACTTGAGTTCCTATCGGCCTTAAGAGGTCAACATATAACGAAGGGAATGTAGGTGTGTTTCGCCTGAGTTCTTGCCGGCCTTAAGAGGTCAACATACAACGAAGGGATCATAGGCATATCACCGCTTGGGTCTCTCTCGACGTTAAGAGGCCAATGCCCCAGGTAAAAATGTGATGTATGCGTCACTTTTCGCGAGTGCTAGCCAATCACTGCAGGAATTAATGTTTGTCTATTTGTGTGACAATACTGGCATTAATTACCATCATTATGAGACATATTTACCTCAAATGTCCTAATTAACAACAATGTGATTGCTATGCATGTTGCGGTCGAAAATCATCATATTTAAGAAAATATTGCATCCTAGTATGGCAACGAAAATTGATACGATATTTAAATTTGTAATACTCGAAAAATCGTGAGTTCTAAGGTCGTTCGTAGAGAGAAAATATGGAATTCAAACCACTAATAGAAATAAGAAATAATGAGCACAATAATTCACGATAAAGATATGCAATGAATAATCCTAAAAAATATATTCAATAAGAATAATGTATCTCAACAATCAAGGAGATAAAAAGAATAATCCCTACACTTAAGAATAATATATCTAAAAATGGTGGTCTTCACCAATTAAATCCCTACACTTAAGCACAAATCCCAAGGTCAATAGTAATCTCAATGTCTCAAACCACAATCAAATGTTTCAACAGTGGTCTTCAACCACTTATCCACGTTAGCCAAGATCACAATATTTCCATAGTGCCTAAAATCAAGGTCACAATCAGACATCGGGCACATGGGGCAAACGACTTAAGTATCCAAGCCTCAGTAGCCAAAGCACAAACCTCTGAAACGCCTAAGTATTGAGGTGAGAATATCAATGATGAATAGTGCAAAACCTCCTCATTCCCTCCTTAGAATTTGTTTCCTTTTCTCTCCTCAAATTTGGACCAGGTATAGGATAGCTAGGTAATTGGGTCAGTAATTGGATCCAGAATAATGTCCAGACCTGCGGGCATGTGATCGCGGGTGAGGAGTGAAGGTCAGATGAGTTTAAGGGGACCTCACCCCCTGTGTGAGAGGTGATAAGCAATGACACGAATTCAATTTATTTGCATTTCTGATTTTGGTACCCAGGATGTGGGACTAAACAATTGGCTTCCTCCCATGCGTGCAGCCAAGGATGGGTCTCCAATTTGTACTACTGCTGAGCTTCTCTCCCTAATCCAAGGTCCAAGGTGCTTCGTGAGGAGAGGCCGCTTCAATTGAGGGTGGCAGTGATGGCGGTGACGACTGGAGGACAGTGGATGGCAGCGGAGGTTCGGAGCTTACCTACGACACCTGAAAGAGCAAAACACAGGTTTTAAGCCCAAATTAGAATGTTCATAAGAGTTTCTGTGAGGTGTGGGGTGCAATGGTGGGGTTTATTTGGTGGAAGGAGGTCGGAAGCGGCTGGACGGAGGCAGAGGAGTAGGCGATAAATGGGTCTGTCCAGTGGGGGTCGTGGGGGCTTCAAAACCCTAAATAGGTTTAGGGCTTTTGTTTGTGGAAGTGAGGCGAAGGTTTGGGTGGCAGTGGCGTGTCGTTTCATTGAGTGTAGTGACTAAACAAAGCTCGTTGAAGCTTCTCCAACCGCGAGGAAGGTGGAGAGAGAGAGTGGCAGTTGTCGATTGAATTGGGGAGATAAGGGGTTGATCTAACGTAGAAAGGGAGGAGAAGAAATAACCTAGCTATTGGGTTGAAAGAGGTAGGAACCGTGTCAGCATGACTCGCCGAACACAGGGAAGGTGAATACCTCCGGTGAGGGAATTGGCGAGGACGAGAGGGATAGGCGGCTCCTGCTGTGGTCAACGAGGAGCGGAGGAGCATGAGGGAGAAGCTGGGCCACTCGATTTGGCCATCGAGTGGCCAAAGGAAGGGGATTGAGGAGGCTCATCGAAGTTGGGGCAAAGGGGGCAGGAGAATGGGAAGAAGAGATTGTTTGGCCTGTAACCGGACTCAATTGGATCGTGGAACTTCCTAGAGCTTAAATAAATGTTGATCGGGCCTCAATTCACACGAAATCAATGCGAATTCCTCTCGAAAATTGCAAGGAATCCTCTCTGATTTTGTGAGTTCGCCTGAGGTCTTCAATCCATTATAGGTCTTGTGGTCGAGTTCAACGGATCGGGAACTTCTCTAGATTAATCCCTTCAAGTTTAGAGGGATTTAATCATGAAACTAGAGAGAAATCCATGATTGAATGATCACGGTTTGGGTCTGAGGTGCTGTTCACATGGATATGGTGATAGGGACTTATTTGTAAAGATGACAAGAAAGTTAGGGGCCTTTTTGTGAAAAACTTGAAACCTAAGGGTTTGACTAAAAGGAATAGAGATTTTATGGGCCAAAATGAAAACTAGGTCAAGATGATCTCTGATTGGATCCAAATTTTGGTATTAACCTAATTTGGACCCAAGGAATCTAATGGTGAACTTGGGTCTGAGTTTTGTCCATGTTTGACTGTGTAAATTTCATATAAGCCCAAATTAGGGTAAATTCCCATGTGAATATCTGTTCTAGGTTAAAATGTGTTCGGATGGTCAAACCAAAGGTACTAAGCCTCGTAGAATATTTTTCCATAAATTTTAGGAGGTTTAGATTGATTTTATCCTGAATATAACCCTTTCAATTTTAGTGGGGTTAATAATTTAGGTTTTTAGTCCTATTTTTGTCCTCAAAATGTGTGAAACTCTGATCTGTTAGTGTGAGCCCACTTATTGGTTTCTTATGCTCATTTAACCTTCAATTAACCCCTAAGAAGCCTCGTGGTTAATCTGCATTTGTGATGTGCTGTTAAAATAGCAGAATTAACCCTATTTTCCTATCTTCTTCTCAAATTAGATCAAAGTGGAATTATGGCCCTCAGGTAATCATTTAGGAGCATTTATCTCTTGATTCTGATTAATTTAACTTAGTTATGATGAATGATGGAATTACCATTATACCCCCATGCCTAACTTTTGCTAGTCCCTAGTAAAATTTCACGAAAAGAACTAGATCTTTAGACCATATTTTTGATGTTCAGATTCCTGTCTGTGCCTTTTCTCTAGAAGTCAGATTAGAATACCAACAATAAGACTAGAAGTACTCATGTACCATCCAAGATCCAGACCTGACCAACCTCAGCCTTGGGTCTACCGCGAAGGTTTCTAAGGCCTACAAAGATTTCCCAGAGGTTCGTTGACTCCAGTGGTTAAAGCACCCATGTGTAGACGTATCAAGTCCAGGTTCAGGTTGCCAGTGAATTTTTTGTAGAAATAGAGAAGAATATTTATTTTGAGAGTTTGCTCTCTTTTCTTAATATATTCTCCTAAATCCAACATCTGATTGGCCCTAAAACACGGTATGTAACGGATTCCTTATTCCCACCATCAATCCTTGTAACGAACGCGTGCCCCAGACGCCTTTTAAGACGTCTGGGAGGTGGCCCAGACGTCGGACCAGACGTCTTGGATCACATCCAGACGTCTGACCAGACATCCGGGATCGTTTACAGACGTCTGGAAAACAGTTATGTTCGCACGGGAGATTCGTCTGCGCGCCTGTGCGCGCAGACCTACGATTCCTCTCTCTCTCTCTCTGCGGCTGCAGGCGCGCTGCGACCACCTTCTCTCTCCTCCTCGCACGGCCTTAAAAGGGCGCGCCTCCCCTCCCGTCTCCACCGTCTCCTCCTTCTTCTCCTTCCTGAGCGCGAGGGCGAGCGAGCGCGAGGGCGGCAGCGGCAGCCGCAGTGAGCGCGGAGGAGGTGCGGCGTGCGAGGGTGGGGCTCTGCCGTGAGGGCGAGCTCGCCGGAGCGGCTCGGCCGGCGGAGGGCGCAGGGGGCGCGGAGCGACGCGGAGTGGGACCTGCTACGGGCTGAGCAGCAGACGCGCGAGGTGCGACGCGGGCGGCGTCGCGAGCGGAGGCCGAGCAGGGTTCTGATTCTGGAAAAATTTCCAGAATCAGACGTCTGGGTTGATAGCCAGACGGCAAGGTCGACGTCTGTAAGATCATACAGACGTCTGAAAGGTAAGTTTCCACTTTCTTCCTTCTTCTCGACTGACCGTACTGAGGGAGGGGGGTTGGCCGTGCGCAGGTTCGCTGATTCGCCATCCTTTGCGAATCAGACGTCTGGAAGTTGTACCAGACGGCGGGAGTGATCTACAGACGTCCGTGTGGACCATCGGACGTCTGGGGTATAGGACAGACGTCCCCGCAGACTTCTGGACGTCCGGGGAACCAAGCTGAACAGGTAATTCTCTGATCCACCATTTAAGACGTCTGGAAGGAGTTCCAGACGTCTGATTTTGCACAGTATCGTCTTTCTCGACCCGTTTAGGGCCCGTTTGGGCTCCGTTTTCCGCGATTCGAGTTGCGTTCATTTCAGAATTAATTCCTCTACCCGTCTACAGTAGCTATACACTGTTCTGAGACACTCCTTGTGTTTGATCCTTGTGATAGGACCTCGTTCGGTTGTAGTCTTGAGAGTCGCGGAGGCACGCGGGATTCCCGATCACGCCCCCATTACTCCCGTTGTACCTGGTAGAGTGGCTTTAAGTATTAATAAAATCTGTTAAAGTATGGAACCGTAACTAGAACCTAGCGCATTGCATGAATCCTAGGAATGAGAAATATATGGAATGATAGCTCCTAGGTGTTGCATGAATCCTAGGGCCGGAAAACTAGATTGTATGATAGATCCTAGGATATGGCATGAATCCTAGGGTGGAAAAACTAGTGGAATGTATATTACTGCAGTCTTGGGAAAATGGAAAGGAATATATAAAGCTGCTTGTAAATTTAATTAACAGCTGCCTGTTATGAATAAAGAAACATGTTTGAGATCATGGATTTTGAGAACGTGAATCTGGAAAGTGAAACATATGATGTTCTGAGATAAAGAGCTGGAACCCTACGGGGAATTAGGAGTGGAACTCCTGGAAAGAAAAAGGAATGGAACTGAGATGTAGTTTGTACTGTCTCTTGGGTACGCAGTACCAAGGGAAGTACCTGTACCTGTTTAGTGCAGAGTGGGGCCAGCCGCCCCAGGGACCCGAGGTTAGGATTGGCCGCTCTGTACCGACTTGTTGGCCCTCGTGTACGTAGTACCGAGGAGAGCTACTAGTGTTAGGAGAGTACTAGCTACCCCACGGGCCCCGGGGTTCTGCTAGCCTCCTTCACCGACTTGTTAGGCCCATTAGGGCAAACCAGGGTAGTCAGGCGAGGGTGCGCGGACTGTGGAGGGGCAAGGCCCCGGTTTGGTTACTGTGGAGGGGTTGGACCCCTGTTACTGAGAGGGCTCTGCCCTGGTTCCGTGCTGTGCTTTGGGCGCACCCGTTAACGGAAACGACTGACCGCGTGCCAGTGCGGGCTAGCTACCTGTGCGTTTATCGCGCGTGCCGTAGTCACCGTTACGTCTGTCGGTGACCTTGGGGTGGTTGACTGAGGGTAGGATCACCACGGGGGACTCTCCCGGCCAGGAGAGCACCACGTGCTACTTCTACTTTTGGAAAAGACTGCAATCAAGATCGTTCCCACGAGGACATTCGAGATCAAGTAAAGGATCTGAGAAATAAATGAAATAGTGAGAAAAATTGAAAGATGTGAATAAAGGAAGTAATAGAACATAACAGCTACTGTACACTCTACTGTTGCCTTTAGTTAGTTTGCCACTCTACTCAGCGTTTTGCTGACGAGTTACACTCGTTACCTTTTTCAGGACCAGGTGTTGAGCAGCCAGGGTCGGCGACTGCAGAGGACGCTGGGCCGAGTAGGGTCCAGTAGAGTTACCACAGCCTTTTTGTACCCCTTTTGTTTCTGTTCTAGTGAGTAGTTTTTGTTTCCGCTGTACCTTCTTTACCTGCAGTTCTTGTTATATGATAAATGCTGTTTTACTGTTGTGGTGGTACCTACTGTAGTAGTTTCTTTCCTTACTGCTGTACTTTCTTACTGTTAGTTATATTCATGCTGAATGAGGTTTATTTTACTGTCTTTTGGTTACTTCCTCGTTGGACGACTAGGTCTTGGGATTAGTCGAGTCGGTCCGGTTCTCGTGTCTCGTAGGGACTCGGGAATCGGGTCGTTACAAGATGGTATCAGAGTAAGGTCGTCCCGAGAAGTGAATCAACTGACTGGAAAATAACCAATTCACATGTTTATAGCTAGAGTAGCCACCACAACATATCTCTTGACATGAGCTCTTAGAAGTTTTGTTAGGTACCTTCTGTTTTGACGTTTCCGTTTCGTTTCGCGTCTCCTTGCAGGAGATGCCTCGTCGCGGGACTGGCGAGACTGGCCGCGGGCGCGGCCGAGGGCGAGGTCGGCGAGGTGGACGTGCTGTCGTTGACGTCTCGGTGGACCAGCGACCACTCCCTGGCGACCAAGCCCAGGACCTCGCCAGACTGATACGAGATATTGTACGAGAGGAGCTCCACCCACCGCCCCGAGCACCTCCTCCTGGGGTTGCAGAGGGGGAGTCCTCTGTGGGACCATGCGACAGACGCGGCGCTGGACACGAGGGAGGGGATGGGCCCCTGCCGCCCCCACCTTCCTCCGACACTTCTGTACACGAGGCACCTTCGCCTGGAGGTGCACCAGCACCTCCCCTACAGCGCCACTTCGAGCTTTTCAGACAGTTCCGGAAGCTGAAGCCCCCCTCCTTCAAGGGGGATGAGGACCCGACCGAGGCAGAGGACTGGCTTGAGCAGCTGGAGAAGATCTTCGACACCCTTCGCCCCCCGGTGGAGTGCCGCGTGGCCTTTGCCACGTACCAGCTGGAGAGTGCGGCACACCGGTGGTGGAGGGCGGTCCGGGGACAGGAGAGGGACGAGCCGACATGGGACCAGTTCGTCACCCTCTTCTGCGAGCAGTACTTTCCCCAGACGTGGCAGGACCAGAGGAGGCGGGAGTTCCACACTCTCCGCCAAGGGACGATGACCGTGAGCGCGTACCGCACGCGTTTCTTGGAGCTGTCCCGCTTTGCAGCGACAGTGGTAGCCACTGAGGAGGAGCGCCTTTGGAGGTTCACCGAGGGGCTCCGGCCTGCGATCCGGGGGTATGTCAAACCCCTGAAGATGCCGACGTTTTCGAGGGTGGTAGAGGCAGCTATGACTTACGAGGAGACCAACCTGTCCGCGCGAGAGACCGACGGCGGGCGGAAGAGGCCCTTTCAGCCAGACTTCTCACAGGGCCGGCGAGAACGGAGACACGTGACATCCGCAGGAGAGCTGTCACGCTGTGCAGGGCCATCAGTGGCCTTTGGGGGCCCTCGACAGGGGCCAGTCGCCAGCACCGGACCCCCGCCTAGCCGACAGCAGGGACTCACTGAGGGCGGGAGTCGGGTTCCCCTCTGCTACCAGTGTGGCCAGCCAGGCCACGTCAGGAGGGACTGCCCATCTAGGGCAGGAGGTCAGCAGATATTTCCCGTGCAGAGCACTGGAGGGCGTGCAGGAGGCCGCGGTTCCCAGGCACGAGGAGGAGGACAGCAGTCGCGAGGAGGGTACCGGCCAGCACCTACCCATCCGACGTAGAGTGTGGCTGCTTCGTCCGCACCTAGAGCTGAGGGGCGTATCAACGCCCTAACACACAGGGACGCCAGAGCATCGGGATCCGTGGTAGCAGGTATGGTTTCAGTTTCTGGCAGACTCGTTTACACGCTTTTCGATTCCGGCGCTACGCACTCGTTTGTCGCAGCCAGTTTCGCAGTTAGTTTGGACCAGGATTATACACTGTTAGAGAATCCGTTCGTAATCAGAGGTCTGAGTGGTCAGCTGTTTGTAGCTGAGGAGGTGTACACGGGTTGCGGGGTCAGCATCGGGGGACATAGCCTGCCAGCTGACCTGATTATGATACAGATGGAGGACTTTGGAGTGATTCTGGGGATGGATTGGCTGTCCGCTTACCACGCCTTGGTAGACTGTTTTGAGAGGAAGATTGTCTTCTCCATTCCGGAGTTGCCTTCTTTCGAGTTTCACGGGCAGCCAGTGGACGGAGGTTTCAGGTGCATTTCGGCACTTCGGGCGGCGAGACTTTTGAGCCAGGGGTGTGAGGGCTTCCTAGCTTGTGTGGTGGCAGAGCACAGCCCCGTGGCAGACTTCCAGAGCATCCCGGTGGTCAGAGAGTACCCCGACGTGTTTCCAGACGAGTTACCAGGACTACCGCCCGAGCGTGAGATCGAGTTTGAGATCTCACTAGTACCAGGGACCAGCCCCATCTCCACCGCGCCATACAGAATGGCACCGCTTGAGCTGCGAGAGCTCAAGTCCCAGTTGCAGGACCTTTTGGAGAAAGGTTTCGTGAGGCCCAGTGCGTCTCCCTGGGGAGCCCCGGTACTGTTTGTGAAGAAGAAGGATGGGACCCTACACCTTTGTGTGGACTACCGACAGCTGAATAGGGTCACCATCAAGAACAGATATCCGCTGCCGAGGATCGACGATTTGTTTGACCAGTTGCGGGGTGCCACGGTGTTTTCCAAGATCGACTTGAGGTCTGGATACCACCAGTTGAGGATCAGGGAGACCGACGTCTCCAAGACAGCTTTCCGCACCCGGTACGGACACTACGAGTTTTTGGTCATGCCGTTTGGGCTGACCAATGCCCCCGCTGCTTTCATGGACCTGATGAACCGGGTGTTTAGACCGTACTTGGACCAGTTTGTGGTGGTTTTCATAGATGATGTACTCATCTATTCTAGAGATCGGACGCAGCACAGACAGCACTTGCGGATGGTTCTGGACACTCTGAGACGACGCAGGTTGTACGCCAAATACAGCAAGTGCGAGTTCTGGTTGAGGGAGGTGACCTTTTTGGGTCATGTGATCTCTGGAGACGGCCTGGCGGTGGACCCCGCCAAGGTCGAGGCAGTGCTCAGGTGGGAGAGACCGTGTTCAGTCACTGAGATTCGCAGTTTCCTGGGACTGGCAGGTTACTACAGACGGTTCATCAGAGGGTTTTCGCAGATTGCGCGTCCTATGACACAGTTGACCCGGAAGGACGTGCCTTTCGCTTGGACAGACGCCTGTGAGGCGTGTTTTCTGGAGCTGAAGGAGAGGTTGACCTCAGCTCCCGTGCTCACCATCCCTGACAGTAGTGGCGGGTTCGTTGTGTACACGGACGCTTCCTTGCAGGGGTTAGGAGGTGTGCTCATGCAGAGGGGTCACGTGGTCGCTTACGCTTCGCGGCAACTGAAGCCCCATGAACATACCTACCCTACCCACGATCTAGAGTTGGCAGCTGTTGTCTTCGCGCTGAAGACATGGAGGCACTACTTGTACGGTGAGATCTTCGAGATTTTTACAGATCACAAGAGCCTCAGATATCTTTTTGACCAGAAGGAGCTCAACATGAGACAGAGACGTTGGTTGGAGCTCCTGAAGGACTACGACTGCAGCATCTCCTACCACCCGGGAAAGGCCAATGTGGTGGCTGACGCCTTGAGCCGTAAGGCGCCCGCACGCTTGGCCAGTCTACAGTTACAGAGTTGGAGCCTTTTGGAGGAGGTGGGCAGTTGGCCACCTCTAGAGTTACGAGGGTACTGTGGGGCAGTGACGGTGACACGGCAGACCAGGCCAGAGTTGGTAGATCGCATCATCACGGGACAGATGGCCGATCCGTACTTGCAGTCTTTGCGCGACAGAGTACTATCAGGGGACCCAGGGGACTTCTCTTTCACAGACCAGGTGTTACGCTTGAGGGGACGGTTGTGCGTCCCCAGAGACGAGGAGCTGTTGAGAGAGCTCCTGACTGAGGCACACGGTTCCAGATTCACCATACATCCCGGAAACACGAAAATGTACCATGACTTGAGACGCGAGTTTTGGTGGAGAGGGATGAAGCGGGATGTGGGTGAGTTCGTGCAGCAGTGCTTAGTGTGCCAGCAGGTGAAAGCCGAGCATCAGAGGCCTGCAGGGCCGCTTCAGCCGCTTCCAGTACCAGAATGGAAGTGGGAGAGCATCACCATGGACTTGGTGGTGGGCTTACCTATTACCCAGCGAGGATACGACGCAGTCTGGGTAATAGTGGATAGATTGACGAGACGGCACGATTCTTGCCGATCCGAGTCACTTTGGGACCAGCACAGTTGGCAGAGAGGTATATCCATGATTTGGTGCGACTACACGGAGTTCCGCGGGAGATCGTATCCGACCGGGATACCCGCTTTACGTCCCAGTTTTGGGCTGAGTTTCAGCAGGCTTTGGGGACGAGGTTGAGGTTTAGCACGGCTTACCACCCCCAGACGGACGGACAGTCGGAACGCACGATACAGACACTTGAGGACCTTTTGCATGCCTGTGTACTAGACTGGAGGGGCTCTTGGGAGGAGCACCTGCCCCTGGCGGAGTTTGCATACAACAACAGTTATCACTCGAGCATCGGCATGGCTCCCTACGAGGCTCTGTACGGACGGAAATGCACGGCACCCTTGAGTTGGGTTGAGGTGGGGACCAAGTGGGAGGTTGGCCCCAGGTTGATCCGGCAGAGTCAGGAGGTAGTTGAGCAGATCCACAGACGACTCCGCACTGTCAGGAGCAGACAGAAGAGCTACGCAGATCGCAGACGCAGAGAGGTGCAGTTCGAGGTTGGGGACCACGTCTTCCTTCGTGATTCGCCCATGAAGGGCTTACAGCGGTTTGGGGTGAGAGGGAAGCTCGCGCCGAGGTTCGTGGGGCCCTTTGAGGTCCTGGAGCGGGTTGGACCCGTTGCTTACAGACTTGCCCTTCCCCCGCAGCTTTCTAGTGTGCACGACGTGTTCCACGTGTCCAACCTCAGGAAGTACGTAGCCGATCCCAGCCACGTACTGAGTCACGAGAGCGTCGAGGTGAGCGACGACCTGACCTACCCCGAGCGGCCAGTGCAGATCCTAGACCGAGCCGTCCGCAGGTTGAGACGAAAGCAAGTACCCCTGGTAAAGGTTTTGTGGAGGAGCCAGCGGTACGAGGAGGCTACCTGGGAGCCTGAGGCGGCAATGCGGGAGCGGTACCCGGAGCTTTTCGCGGGTACGTCTTTTCGGACCGGCTTCGGTCCTCTTTGAGTTTGTTATGGTTATTTGGACATCTTTTTCCCGCACCCTAGTTGGCGCAAGTTTCGGGGACGAAACTTCCTTTGAGTTTGTTATATTGTAACGAACGCGTGCCCCAGACGCCTTTTAAGACGTCTGGGAGGTGGCCCAGACGTCGGACCAGACGTCCGGGATCGTTTACAGACGTCTGGAAAACAGTTATGTTTGCACGGGAGATTCGTCTGCGCGCCTATGCGCGCAGACCTGCGATTCCTCTCTCTCTCTCTGCGGCTGCAGGCACGCTGCGACCACCTTCTCTCTCCTCCTCGCGCGGCCTTAAAAGGGCGCGCCTCCCCTCCCGTCTCCACCGTCTCCTCCTTCTTCTCCTTCCTGAGCGCGAGGGCGAGCGAGCGCGAGGGCGGCAGCGGCAGCCGCAGTGAGCGCGGAGGAGGTGCGGCGTGCGAGGGCGGGGCTCTGCCGTGAGGGCGAGCTCGCCGGAGCGGCTCGGCCGGCGGAGGGCGCAGGGCGCGCGGCGCGACGCGGAGTGGGACCTGCTACGGGCTGAGCAGCAGACGCGCGAGGTGCGACGCGGGCGGCGTCGCGAGCGGAGGCCGAGCAGGGTTCTGATTCTGGAAAAATTTCCAGAATCAGACGTCTGGGTTGATAGCCAGACGACAAGGTCGACGTCTGTAAGATCATACAGACGTCTGAAAGGTAAGTTTCCGCTTTCTTCCTTCTTCTCGACTGACCGTACTGAGGGAGGGGGGTTGGCCGTGCGCAGGTTCGCTGATTCGCCATCCTTTGCGAATCAGACGTCTGGAAGTTGTACCAGACGGCGGGAGTGATCTACAGACGTCCGTGTGGACCATCGGACGTCTGGGGTATAGGACAGACGTCCCCGCAGACTTCTGGACGTCCGGGGAACCAAGCTGAACAGGTAATTCTCTGATCCACCGTTTAAGACGTCTGGAAGGAGTTCCAGACGTCTGATTTTGCACAGTATCGTCTTTCTCGACCCGTTTAGGGCCCGTTTGGGCTCCGTTTTCCGCGATTCGAGTTGCGTTCGTTTCAGAATTAATTCCTCTACCCGTCTACAGTAGCTATACACTGTTCTGAGACACTCCTTGTGTTTGATCCTTGTGATAGGACCTCGTTCGGTTGTAGTCTTGAGAGTCGCGGAGGCACGCGGGATTCCCGATCACGCCCCCATTACTCCCGTTGTACCTGGTAGAGTGGCTTTAAGTATTAATAAAATCTGTTAAAGTATGGAACCGTAACTAGAACCTAGGGCATTGCATGAATCCTAGGAATGAGAAATATATGGAATGATAGCTCCTAGGTGTTGCATGAATCCTAGGGCCGGAAAACTAGATTGTATGATAGATCCTAGGATATGGCATGAATCCTAGGGTGGAAAAACTAGTGGAATGTATATTACTGCAGTCTTGGGAAAATGGAAAGGAATATATAAAGCTGCTTGTAAATTTAATTAACAGCTGCCTGTTATGAATAAAGAAACATGTTTGAGATCATGGATTTTGAGAACGTGAATCTGGAAAGTGAAACATATGATGTTCTGAGATAAAGAGCTGGAACCCTACGGGGAATTAGGAGTGGAACTCCTGGAAAGAAAAAGGAATGGAACTGAGATGTAGTTTGTACTGTCTCTTGGGTACGCAGTACCAAGGGAAGTACCTGTACCTGTTTAGTGCAGAGTGGGGCCAGCCGCCCCAGGGACCCGGGGTTAGGATTGGCCGCTCTGTACCGACTTGTTGGCCCTCGTGTACGTAGTACCGAGGAGAGCTACTAGTGTTAGGAGAGTACTAGCTACCCCACGGGCCCCGGGGTTCTGCTAGCCTCCTTCACCGACTTGTTAGGCCCATTAGGGCAAACCAGGGTAGTCAGGCGAGGGTGCGCGGACTGTGGAGGGGCAAGGCCCCGGTTTGGTTACTGTGGAGGGGTTGGACCCCTGTTACTGAGAGGGCTCTGCCCTGGTTCCGTGCTGTGCTTTGGGCGCACCCGTTAACGGAAACGACTGACCGCGTGCCAGTGCGGGCTAGCTACCTGTGCGTTTATCGCGCGTGCCGTAGTCACCGTTACGTCTGTCAGTGACCTTGGGGTGGTTGACTGAGGGTAGGATCACCACGGGGGACTCTCCCGGCCAGGAGAGCACCACGTGCTACTTCTACTTTTGGAAAAGATTGCAATCAAGATCGTTCCCACGAGGACATTCGAGATCAAGTAAAGGATCTGAGAAATAAATGAAATAGTGAGAAAAATTGAAAGATGTGAATAAAGGAAGTAATAGAACATAACAGCTACTGTACACTCTACTGTTGCCTTTAGTTAGTTTGCCACTCTACTCAGCGTTTTGCTGACGAGTTACACTCGTTACCTTTTTCAGGACCAGGTGTTGAGCAGCCAGGGTCGGCGGCTGCAGAGGACGCTGGGCCGAGTAGGGTCCAGTAGAGTTACCACAGCCTTTTTGTACCCCTTTTGTTTCTGTTCTAGTGAGTAGTTTTTGTTTCCGCTGTACCTTCTTTACCTGCAGTTCTTGTTATATGATAAATGTTGTTTTACTGTTGTGGTGGTACCTACTGTAGTAGTTTCTTTCCTTACTGCTGTACTTTCTTACTGTTAGTTATATTCATGCTGAATGTGGTTTATTTTACTGTCTTTTGGTTACTTCCTCGTTGGACGACTAGGTCTTGGGATTAGTCGAGTCGGTCCGGTTCTCGTGTCTCGTAGGGACTCGGGAATCGGGTCGTTACAATCCTCAGGCGGTCCCTAGCTTTTGATGCTTCGGCATAGCACCACCCATGGAAACCCCCAGAATCTTGACTTTCGACACTTTGAGATAGTGCCACCCATGGCGTTCTGTAGTTAAATTTAGGCCCTAGCAGTTGACATTTCGGGATAATCTTGTCTGTGGCACTTGAACCAGCACAAGGTGCTTACATGCCCCTGGTAGGTTGTTTAGATATCCTAGGGGACAAGCACCGAGGAGATGATATGCTATTACGCATTTTCGAGGGAAGTATTTTTCATTCTACCTCTCTACGTGAAACTTGTCCAATCAACTTGTGTCTTCGAGCTGCTCCTAAGCTAAATCTTCGACAAAACCTTTTTAGAACATAACTCTTTTGGCATTTTTCTTCATTAAGTGCACTGAACTAGTCCAGTGTGTGATTTTTAGGTGCTTAGGTTACCAAGTCCCGCAAACCGAAGGGTAGGCAAGAAGGTCGAATAATCCCTAAGCCTTAGGCTTAATACATCACCCTCGCGCTTTCCTCAACCTCTTGAGGATTAATCCGGATCTTAATAAATACATGAGTGTTTAAACCCTAGAATAGACCTAAGAGGCCTTAGGTAGGTACTCTTCACTTATCTCCTTATCTCTAACACTTCAGGATTTAATCCTTATTTTGATTTGGTTTAGAACTTAAGTAGGATCCATAATCCCTTGCTAGCACTATCAATTTTTCTTTGGTTTTGCTCCTTTGACATTCTTTGTATTTCCTCCTCTTTTCCTCTTCAAGAAGGATTTATCATTCATTACACAAAATTTTCCTCCCCTTTCTCCATTATATATATATATTTTTTTGAGAATCCCTCAAAGAATTGAATTTCCCATTTGCCTTGCACTTTAATACCCCTCATACATAAGTTTTGCAAATGTCCTCATTGTAAACTAAGTGGGTATGAATTTAGCTTAGTCTAAAGATTAGAACCAGGTCAATTATTGGTGTTAATATTATCAATTAGAGTCAATTTTGGGAGCACATGAGCACTAATGTCATATGATAGATGGTTTGGGGGCATTACATGCATTCTACATTACTTTATGTTAAGATTTCTTAGAATCAATGTTTAATGACCTTGTGTACAAGTCCATATTGAAAAAGGTCTAAGATGAGCAATCGGACCATACGAACGGATCTGGATTGACGAACAAAGTCCAATGGACTCAAAAATCACCTCGATCCGACCTCCGTAGCCCCCACAACAAGTTCGAGGAAGGTCAATGGCTAGGGGGCAATGTGACATCCTTACGAGCTTCAAATGAAAAATTCGACCGTACGGATGGATCTAAAGCGACGGTCACAGTTCGGCAACGTGGAAATCATCTTGATCTGAGCACCGTGGCATCCTCTACAATAGAAAGAAGATGGATGACCTAGATGGTGCCACGTGGTACCATCTGGGTCGCCCAACACTGGCTAACATCTACCCAACGTGCCCTTCATCCACATCATCCATTCCCATCCGTTGGATCTTAATCCAACGACTGAGAAGCTCTCTCCACCACACGCCCTTGGCTTCTACTCGCGACAAACTTAGGGGCTTTGTGCATTGGTTTTGAGGCGGTTCTGAAAGGAGGGGCACAGGTTCGAGCCCCGCCACCCCCTCAATCTCTCAATTGAAGCAACGCAGTAGCAGCGTGGAGAGCGTGCATGTGTGTAGCGTAGTGCCAACGCAAGTGCACGTGACATGCCACATGGGGCATACGGGCCAGCACACATGTTGAAGGCAGCGGGTGCAAGGGCGGGGGCTTTGGTGACGCATGAGCCGGGTCTTCAATGACGCTTGGAATGTCGCTGTTGACTCGAGGATGAATTTTAGCTCTTTTCACCACTATAAAAAGGGACCTACCCCCATTATTTGCACCAATCATCTACCTAAGCACTCCACCACCTCCATATAGCTCCAAACAAGATTTTGAAGATGCCGAGCCATCGACGGAAGCTCCTCCACCGTCGTGGCTGCCTTGACACCTTCTTCTTCCTTGTTCTTAGTTTTAGTTTCTTTGATAGTTGTAGTTATTTCGTATATTCAAGCATTCATCTACATTTGGTTGAAAACAACAATTGATAATCAATTGAATATGTTTTTGATATCTTGTCTTTGCAACTAGTTATCATATCCTTATCACGATTCTCTAACCCTATCTCCCTCTCTATCTTTCTCTCTCTCATTTCTCGTTCTCCTTTCGCAAACGAATCAAATGATGAATTTTTGTGACATTGAAAGCGATTAAACGATTGGAATTCTTACCTCCCTGTGTTCGACACTCAGACTTACGTCTGATTCTTCTTATTAAAATTGACATCATAAAATGTGCTACAACGAACAATTTAATTGAAATGCATTGTACGACGTCAGTTTTTGGTGCCGTTGCCGGGAAGGCAACGGATCTTTTATTTACTTTCATTTTTCTTAGGAATTAATTGTATTCGTGTTATGTAACTTGCTCTTCTCTCTCTTCTTGTGGTTGCAGGAATCTGATGCATCGGCAACGAGAGGAGTATGAGTCAGGTGGGTCAAAGGAAGTGCAAGGGAAGACCTCCATCAACTCGAATGTTCAATCTTGTCTTCCCACCTTTCGAAAGGAAATTTGTCAACTTTGGACCAAGAAAAAAATGGTGGTGTTCTAAAAAAAATCCTCTCTTTTGTCTGTCGAAGAAAACACCACCATTAAGTCTTCAACCCATTAACTTCGCAATATCATTTTCTAGATTCGGGTTGAGGACATGATTAAAGGATTCTTAACACCTCTAAAAATTTTAAGAAAAATCTCAGAGGTACTACTTCCAGTAAGCGAACTTCGCCTTAAATTTCAAATCTAAACTCTTTATGGTTTGGCTATGAGAAATTCGCTACTGGAAGTGCGCAAGGTTGTCCTAATTTCCGGAGATTTGTAGATTGTTCTTGCTGCTGCAAACTCCATGTAGCTCGGATTTGTGAAAGATTTATATTTAAGGAAAGGTCTCGAAATTCTCTTCACTTCATCTGAAGACTACTTTTGTATTTGAAGTTTATTAGTGCTTGTTCGGATCAAGATATTAAACTTGCGCACTAATCTAGAAGTTCTAGATAGATTGACCCCCTCTTGAAGAAACGTAAATTTGGGTAGTCTATCATCCTCCAAAAATTTTGAAAGTAATTTTGTTGAAAATCTCATTTGATTTCTGTAAGGATAGGGTCATTGCTTGCTTTGATTGGACCCTTCTTGACAAAATCTTAAAAAAAGATTCATTGACTAAAAGCTACACACCTTAGGATCTTCCACACTAGGGAGTTTTTGACTTTATAGTCACACAAAAGGTCTTAAAGAAAATCAATCTTCACCAACCATGTGACTATACATTTGTGCCTTGTTTGAATGTGGAAACTAGTGAAATTTTAAAATCCATTAAAGATTCAAATTTTAAAAATCACACAACTTAATCTTGCTTTTTAAAGAACACTTGTTTTGGCATTGGGTCCTTGCACCCAATTGCGCACATGGCTTAAACTGAAATTCTAAGGGCATTAACTCCCCAAACTCTCTTCACTTAATCCTTGAGCACAAGCCCTGTCCTAGCCCTAAAAATTAAGTAGACATTGGCCCTAGGACTCATTGAGTTTGTTTCAGGGTATTTTCCTGAACTCATAGTGAATTAGTGACGTTTGCTTGCTTCAAATGGTGTTGAGTTTGGAGGCTCGATTGTCAAACGACTTAAGCAAGCTGGGGTTTAACATAATTAGCGGCCTTCGGGACATGCTCCCCCTACTTTGCCATGCCAACTCTACCACCTTCGGGAGTAAGGACAACATCGAATTCACCGTGTGGTCGAAATCTACTTCTGAAGTGTAAGTCACCTAGGTGTACACTGTAGGGCTTAGATTTGTTTGCTTGATTGTGTACACACTTCTCGCATCTATTTCCCTTTGCATCTCTCCTAGTTCTTCTCTAGTGTATGTACGGAAGGTGATCACTTCATCTCAAATTAGTTGTTTTAGATAGAGAAACTAGGAGAAAACTTGATTTTTCTAAGGGTAGGATTGAGGAAATGGTTGACCCAAGAGTTGAGGAGGTTGAGGATCAACCTCAACCCGATGCCATGGCCATGATTCAGGCTCAAATTACAGCCAACCACCAACTTCAGCAATAACAGATCCATACCATTATGCAAGCCATACACCAACTGCAGAATCCTCAAGGGTAGAACCCTAAAGGGCAACCCCCACTGAACCCACCTAACCCACCACCACCCCTTGAGGGCCAACCAAGGCCGCTCCATGACTTTTATAATCCGTCTGCCATTCGTGTAGAGCCATATTTTAGGGTTCCCAAAGGGGGAGATGATTTTGAGCTCAAACCCAATGTCCTTAGCTTGATTCAAAGCCATTTCCATGGGAGCTCAAATGAGGACCCTTTCCAACACTTGGAGGACCTTGATCGAATTGCTCGGATCATGAAACCTAGGAACATCCGTTTGGATATTACGTGTTGATAGGGGCTGGATCGAGGGTTTTGAAAGATGCATTCGTTGTAGTAGTAATTCTTCAAAAATAGCTAGAACAACAGATAAAATTTATAACTCGAATGTTAGAAATGAAGTCCGAGATCATTCGCTGGGAGCAAATATGGAATTCACGTGCTAATCCCAACAATTAATGTAAATGAGCACAATTAATTACTCAGAATTTAATATGCAATGTATAACATGAGTTATATGATGAGTCAAAAAGTAATCTAGACAAAATAATGGTAATTTGGATTACCAATTATTAGTCTAACACATATAGCAAATACTCAAATAATATCAACTATTCAAACCAAGTGCACAGTGCACTCCCTATCAAGGGAATCAGATGACAGATTCTTTCAGCTAGACGACTTAAGTGTCCACTACTATAATGCTAAGAGGGCACTGTAGTTCTTCTTCTTCTTCTCTTCTTTCTCTGCTCTGTCTTCTTTCTTCTTATTCTTTCTCTGCGTGCACAAGCCTTCTTCCTTCTTTTTTTCTTCTTTCTCTGCATGCACAGGCTTCGATTTTTGGCTAAGTGTTAGCTGTTACACAACAAAGAAAAACCCCCTAAACCCCACACACTCTCTCTCTCTTCCTTTCCCTGGGTTCTCCTCTTTCACGCCCTCCCAGGGCCATGCATAGTACCAGGTATTCAGGTATCGGATCAAAACGCACCCAGGACCAGGGCTGTCAGCAGTGGGGTAGCAGCCGAGGTGTGTACAGGCGTAGGCAAGTATACGGGTCGGACCAGGCCCACGTGGACAGTGTAATGGGTGATGCATGTGAAGGGGTGCGGGGGACCTCACCCCCCAAGTGTTGAGGCAAACAACCCTCAACACCTTTTCCTTTTATGCGCTACTGCTGTTATTGCCAGTTCCAATGTGGTACTAAATGCGTCCCTCTCCTCTCGCATGCAGCAACAGGTGGAATGGCTTCCAATTGAAGCTGACGAAATGCTCGACATTCCCAAGTGAGCACATGGGTGGATGCCTGGGTGCCTTCCGCTCAACCTGGGGGTGTCTCGTGGGCTTAACGAGACCTGGAGCAAGCTCCAAGCAAGCGTAAAGCTTCAGCGTCAATAGCGTAGAAGCCCTGGTACCTGAAATCCACAAAACGGCTTTTTGGCCACGTTAAATGAGCTTAGAGGCTTCACTGGATGATGGCGAAGGTGGTGGAGGCAGTTTCGTGGTGAGTCGGGCGTGTGGCAGACTAGCGGAGGCAGAGATGGCCGGAGGGAGTGGGTCTGTTCAGGAGCATGTTTGGGTGTGAGGTGGAGTAAAATAGGAGAGTGGTTTGATTAATGGAGTCATGGCAAAGGTTTTGGGGTAGTTGGCGAGGCGGATGGAGGGGTGTAGTAGTGGAGACGCCTCACCAGAGGAGCGGTCGGAGATGGAGACGGAGGTGGCTTGTGATGGTGTCGAGGGGATATTTTTGGGTTTTTGGGGTGTAAAACTAACCTAAGATGCTAAACTAACTAAAATAACCCTAATCTAATAGACGAAGGGGTAGGATTGGCAACCGACATTGGCAAGCCAGCACCGTGGAAGAAGGTGTTCTGGTGGGGGTGGACGGTGAGGAAGAGAGGGGAGGACAGCCCTGGCTTTGGCACACCAGGTGCGGACGAAGGAGACGAAGATAATGGCACTCCCAATTTGGCCTTTGGGAGGCTGGAGAGCAACAGAGGGAGGAGCTCATCGAACCTAAGGCGGAGTGGGGCCAGAGGTGGAGTTTGAAGAGGGTTTTAGCCCCAAACCTTGTTGAAGATGTGCGGTATGCAATAGGGCATCTTTTATAAGCCATATGAGGCCTTTCCAAGCTTGGAAATAAGCTTCCAAGCTCGGAAAGGCTTTACGAAATAAGATACCCGAACCTCTGAAAGGTTCATAAGACCTTTTGGGAAAGAATTGGAGCTCAAGACATGTCTCAATTGGTAGGAAATTTCACAAAGAATCTCCAGTTCAAATTTGGGATTGTTTGATTAAGAATTGAGCAAGAAATCTCCACTTGAATCTCGCCGGAGTAAGGTGCATTCACACCAATGGCAGCAGAGATCAGCTTGTAAAGAAGATGATAAAAGTTAGGGACCTAAATGTAGATTTTTTGAAAGTTAGGGGCACGGGTGTGAGAAAAAATAGTCAGACAGGACTAAAATGCAAACTTGGTTAATATGATTTCATATTGGGCCTAAATTTTGGTACAAACCTAATTTGGACCGAAGGAATCTGATGGTGAAGTTGAATTTAGGTTTTGATCAAGTTTGACTAGGTAAATTATGTAGTTACCCAAATTAAGCCAATTATCTGTCTGAGATTATTTTAGGTCAAATTGGGTTCCAATAGTCAAAACTAGCATACTAAACCCTAGATAATATTTTTATATGATTTTTAGAGGGTTTATGTGAATTTTATCTTGACCATAACTTTAGTAGATTAAGTGGATTTGTTTTTAGTGTTTCAGATGTCATTTAATTCTCGAAACACGTAAAAATCTATTTCTGTTTGCACGAACCCTCTTTTTAGATATTTAAGACCATTTGACCTTTATTTAACCCCTGAGAAATCCCATGATTGTTCTGCAATTGAGATATACTGTTAAAATTGTAGTTTTACCCCTATTTTACTATCTTTCTCTCAGAATGATTATGCAATGAATTATGGTCCTCTGGTTGTTATGTAGGAGTATTTAATGATGGAATATGACTAAATAAAGCAAGATATGGCTGATGATGATGCTATCATCATAGTGCTAATTGAGATGTTCTTATTCTCCCTAAGAGACAAAGCATCTCATTGGCTTAGGACTTTAAGGAGACCTATCTCCACTTGGGAGGAATTAAGGCATGTTTTTCCTAAGAAGTTTTTCCCCATAGGAAAGACTAATTCCCTTGGGAGAGCCATCACTACATTTACCCTACAAAGTGGAGAGCAATTTCATGAGGCGTGGGAAAAATTTAATGAATTATTGAGGAAATGCCCACACCACGAGGTTCCAAGGTGGAAATTGGCCCAGATTTTCTACCATGGTTTGGATAGCAACCTTAGGAATTTCTTGGATGCCTCATGCGGAGGCCATTTTTTGAATAAGGATGAGTGATGTAAACATGTTTACATTGCAGAAGATGTCTATTTATGCATGTTCTTAAGCATAGAATTGCATTGCATGCTATAAAAATTGCATAACATGCATCATCTTACATTTAGATTAGTTTAAATAAAATGGAGGTTAATTGTCCCCTTTTATGTTCATGGACATAGCAAAATTTTTATCAGGGCCTCGGATCGAAGATCTAACTGTACAGATGTGATCAGAGAGACAATTGGAGTTCAACGAATCCAAGATCGCCCTAATCAGAATCTGTAGCATCAGATAGAGATCGGGGAACCCTAGAACATCAAGGGCCAAGATGGTGTGAATTCGCATTTCAAACGACAAATCCGACTGCACAGATGGATTCGGATCGACGATCGCAGCCAAACGGCGTGAAAATCAACTCAATCCGACACCCGTGGCACCATCTACATCATCCAGAAGATGGACGGCCAAGATGGTGCAACGTGGTGCCATATCGGCCACCCAACTAGCCGCCCTCAATCACTGAAGACAATAGCACCCACGCATCTCCGCCGTTGGATCAAGATCCAACGGCTGAGAGTGGAGCTCAACCGGCGCTTGAAGATCCTGAAGAATCGCTGGAAGGAGCTATCTCGACCGTTGGATTTCAATCTAACAGTCCTGATCAAGTGCTCAAAAGATCGGCCGCCCGCCCATCCACGCACGCAGTGCAGTGGGTAAGGCGTTCGGTCACCTAAGGCACGGGTTCAAATCCGCATGAGGAGGTGAGCGGGCGCATGCGACATGTGATGAGGATCGAGCGGCTGCGAGTGCTCAATAGCGCCCACACGCTATTGCACACCCGCGCCTCACACGCCATCACAAGCGCGAGCGCGCGCTGAGCAGGCGGGGAGGCATGAGATAAGCCATCCTATCGCTAGGATCAGCAGATCGTGAACGCGGGTTACACGCACGAGTAGGCGAGCAGGCATGCGCGCTCCGCCCCACGTCGCCCATGATGGGGCTTTAGTGACGGTTTTATCCGTCACTAAAGACCCTTTATTTAATGTTTTGAGATTTAAATGACCAAATTGCTCTTACTCCTTGCAACTATAAAAGGAGACCCCCTGCACACGAAATTCTCATCCCTTCCTTCTCTTCTCTCCCTCTCCAAAGCTCAAGAGAAGCTTGTCCCACACCTAGGATGCTTCTCGCGAGATAAAGTCAAATTTTCATTCCCCTTTCGGAAGCGGATCCCGCAACAATGATGACATGCTACCTCATTTTCATTCCTCCTGCTTCGTCCTGCTCCGTTCCCTGTCTTGCAGGCGTCGTCCCGTCCGGCTCGTCCTTCAAGCGACCGTCGAGGAGGATATCTCTCTCCCCATTCTTTTTACTGCTTTCTAGAGTATATTTACTGCTTTCTAGTGTAATTATTTTCCCGCTTTCTAGTCGTAATGTTTAGTGTAATGAACAATCCTTCTGATAATGAATTCCATGTTCATTCTACATCTCTTTTTGATTTTTGCTTGTAATATTCTCTCTCTCTCTCTTATTCTCTCTCTCTCTCTTCTACTTATTGTAAATAGTTAGATAGTTTCTAATCAATTATTCTACTTCGTGACAAATAAAAAAAACACGTATTTTTAAATCAAATGTCCGCCTCCCTGAGTTCGACCTAGGATTTCTATTCCGATATAAATTTTATTTGTTGAACAGGAGTTCTTCGCTTTCATACTACGACGATGGGTTTTTCAAAACCAAACATGTTTGCGTAGCAACTCGTAGCGTTCAACATTTTGGCACCGTTGCCGGGGAGGCGACGCTATTTGATTTTTTTCGCGTTTTCCAACTTACAAATCATTTACCTCACTTCTTTCCTTTCTTATTGTGATTGCAGGTACTCTTTTGAGACGAGCAAAAGCGGTAGATTGGAGTAAAGTGCTGTGAAAGGTTCTGTAAGTTATCCCCCACTTCCCACCCATTAATTTCCATTTCACCACATAATAACACAAACATCAATCAACCTAGGTGTTCTTATAAACTCTAAGGTTAGATTGTTTGTTGTTTGACACCTACACCCACCCCAACCTCCACATTTAAAAAGAAAAATAAAAAAATCTCACAAAGGTACACAACCTCATCTGATTTTCAAGCTCAACCGGTAAACCAACCTTTGGAGCTGGTACACACATCCAAACACATAATTGAGTAGAAATCAGATTAGGTAATCACTTGTGTGCCTAATTAAGTGGTGTAACAGGCCAATTGTTTGAGTTGATTGGGCTGCACCACTTCAATTAAAATCGACTCATCAAGTAGCTGTCGATTAGGTTCAACTCTTAGGCATTTACCAGGCACTCCACATTTTTTTAAGCTTCAAAGGAAAACATCTTCACCTGTGCTTTCAAAACCTGGTGTGCCAACAAAACTTGTTTGAAAACACCTAAAGTTGAATCCTAAAAGCTACTAAGCAAGATTTGAACCCTAAATTTACTGCATCAAAAGTAATCTTGCTTGAAAATCACTGGTTGTGCACGCACACACAAATCAATCAATCATTAAGGGCACAACCCAGATAAAGGGCCCATTATATTCCAAAGCACATTCAAACCTAGCCCTAAATAAAACAAAGTAGATGTTGGCCTTAAGGATTTGACTCGCTCTTCAGAGCCCAGAAGGAGATTATTTTCGATTAGTCTATTTCTACTGTTCAATCTGATGTCTAGCTAGGGGAGCAGAATCAAATGATCGCGGCTGAGGGGTACACTAGGAACCGAAGGCGCAAGACGAAGGAAGAACCTTCTCCCCAGTCCCTCCTTCTAACTGGTTGGATTGAACAGACAGAAGTAGATCAAATCATTCCTTTATCTCAAGATGGGTTATGGAAGTCTGTAGTTCTTTAGGCTAGCCCACTTAAGGACAAGTTTGATTGCTTGTATTGTAGGGTGCTTTCTTCCTCCCGTTTATCATGAATCCTTCCACATATTATACGCATTCCCGCTCTTTCCCTTCTGTTTTGAATTATCCTCAACATGACGATTATCCCGACTCGTACTGTAATCAGTTAGTTGGGATAACTCGGATTGGGGATACAGTTCTGGACCTCCGTGTTTAGGGTCTAACCCTAAACACTATGATTGTGATTTCTATCCTTCTCAGAGCCACATCCATTATAGATCGTCAACCTTTCATGGATGACCTAATTCGATCTACAATCAAGAAGGATATACCGATCTTTACCCATCCTCTGATTACACTGCCTTTAGGTCATCACCACCTTTTGAACAATTCGAAATGACCTATTATCAGGACGGGTATAACGAATCTCAATTCGTTAACTCCTCTGCATTGATCCCAAACTCGCCCAACCCTGAACCAACTCATTTGGTTCAGGGTAACCAGGTTCAAGATAAGGTTTTGGCTAACTTGAGGAATGTCATACAATGTTTAGAAGTTTACTCAATACCTTCCATTGAAAGATTGGAGCCTCTGATTGAAATGATTGATGATTTGAACAAGTATTTGTTGGATTGGCTCCAGGATGTTAAGGATAAGAACCTGGGTGAGTTTCTACTTGGGAAGTTAGGGAAATTGAGGATGAGATTTGTGGTTGCTTTAGTTTAGTCGTGGGATGATTCCCAGGATGAACTCCCTTCAGGAGACCCAATGTCAAAACCCGCTCAGGCACCTGTTGGGGGGGACACATGTTACGAGGCTGATCAGATTGAATTAGAGCAACCAATTAAGAATGATCTGATTTCTTCACCTGAGATCCCTAAGCCAGGGTACGAGGAAATGTATGTCTCCATGGATCAGGAAGTGACGGATGATTTTAGGACATACATTAATACGGATCTTGATTTCTTTGATTCTGATGGTGAAGATTCAAGTTGTAAAGTCTCACGGGAGTTTACAGAAAATGATTTCTGTGAGACGATTGGGCCTGAGAAATCTAATAGATCATTTGATAGCCTAATAACTGAGGAAACTAATCTTATTAAGGCTTACATTACGGATCCAGAATTGCATTTTCTGGAGGATTCAATCAAATGCCCTGATTGTCAGTTACACCCCATTGAGCTTATCGATGATTTTGTTTTTGAGATAACTATACCCAAGTCAATTCTGATTCAACCACAACTTTTAGACTTGGAAATTTCAGACGGGGTGATTAATATGCAAGAGGTTCCGGAATTTAACATTTTGATTGAGGATAGGAGTTGGGAAGTTTTGATTTGGGAAGTACTTTGGAGGAAATAGAAGACTAAGTCTAAGGGTTCCAATTCATCTAAAATCATCAAACCAGGACCCTTATGACATCTGTTCTAAGGATGTCCAACCCAAGCACACATTCAATGATTATCCTTTTGAGCTTGAATTCTCTGTAACCCAACTTTTCGGTCTTGGGTTGCATCCTCATAAATTGCAGGCCCGACCCCGCTTGCGTACTGATTTTAGGTTTTGGGTAATTTTTATCCAGAACCTTAGGTATTCTCGATTGTGGGGTATGGGTCTGCACCACAATCTGGTCCACATCTGTGGACATCTACTGGCAGGTCCAAGATTTCATCTTTTTATTCTGATTCTGACCTGCACTTGTGAATTCTTTATTTCTCTTCTTTGTATAGTGTGCCTAGCTGAAGGCACTAAATTCAACACGTATACAGTTCTTTTTAGTTTTCATCTCGGAGCGGACCTGACATTCACGCAATCCAGGTGCTTTCTACACTGTTCCACTCTCTTTTTTGTCTTTTTAATACAATGAGGATATTGCATTGGATAGGCATGGGGGGTGGATATTCATCGCTGAATTTATTCGTCAGCTCCGTAGATTTATTTTATTTTCTTTTATTAAAAAAAATTATGGAATTAGGAAAGAGAACTTGGGTTTAAGAAAATTTTCAATCTTACGAAATACTACATTATGATCTGAACACAAAGACCCTCCAGGTCTTTGGACTTAATCAGCTCGTGTATCCATTAAAATGTGGATTAATTTTCGAGTCCTCGCCAACCTGAATTCTATTTTAATTGGAGTAAATAAGTTTAGGTGATAAGTACACGACTTCTCAACCCTCCCTCTGATTTGAGGGAACTTTGAGTTTTTAGCATCTACACACTTTCTTTGCACTGACTCGTTGTTCGACGATTTTAACGGAAATTGGGTAGCTAATGAACCTTCTAGGGTGATATGGCTGGCAAGTTATCGTGGGTAATAATAGCCCATAAGTAGGTTTTCTAGAGCCCAGTCACTGGACCTTTCTCTTTTTACTGCCTTTAGGTAAATCTTAGACCAGGGAAGCCACCTACTTAAAAAAAAAAAAGTCAAAAAGAAAAGAAGAAAAGAAAAAAGAAATAAACCACACTTCACCGCACGAGTATGGCTAGAAAGTTGTCGGTGGTAACAGCTCATTGACCAGTTGTCTAGAACCCAGCTCAATAAATGCATTGAAAATTCCCAAAACACTTAGGAAGAAGCGGAGAAGTAGAATAAACCGGGGAGATATACACTGGATTCACCCTTGTGTTGATCCCGTAAAAAAATAAAAGTAAGGAGAAAGCTACCAGTTGTAAAGATACTCCTTTAGGCAGAATTCTCTTTTTAAAGTCACCTAAAGGCATAGAAATCCGAAGTCCATTTTAACTGCTGATCATCGAGTCTATCACATTCACAATAAGATGCTTAGAACTTAGGGTTCTCATCAAATCTTGAGTGAGTTGAATGGCCGTAGAAAGCCACTCTTAAACCCTAAAACTTGAAAATCCAAAAAAAAAAAATTAGAAGAGGAAAAAGAGAAAAAGAAATTTTTCTTTGAATAAGGTGAGGGCTTAAGGCGGTCTGCATTTTGGTAGATACTTGGGCAATGTTGTGTCTTTGAAACTTCATATCCTAAGTAAATATTTTCTTAATGATTGAAAATAACTCAAGCTCAAATAATCTAACCTGATTCTTTTATAAATAGCATATAGTTTTTGCTAGGGATTAGCAAAAGATAGGCATGGGGGTGTGATGTAAACATGTTTACATTGCATAAGATGTCTATTTATGCATGTTCTTAAGCATAGAATTGCATTGCATACTATAAATATTGCATAACATGTATCATCTTGCATTTAGATTAGTTTGAATAAATGGAGGTTAATTGTCTCCTTTTATGTTCATGGACAGGGCAAAATTTTTATCGAGGCCTCGGATCGAAGATCCAACCATACAAATGTGATCAGGGTGACAATTGGAGTTCAACGACTCCAAGATTGCCCTAATCAGACATCTGTAGCATCAGATAGAGACCAGGGAACCCTAGAAGATCAAGGGCCAAGATGGTGTGAATCTGAATTTCAAATGAAAAATCAGACCGCACGAATGGATTTGGATCGACAATCGCAGCCTAACAGCATGAAAATCGACTCAATCCGACACCTGTGGCACCATCTACATCATCCAAAAGATGGATGGAAAAGATGGTGCCACGTGGTGCCATCTCGGCCGCCCAACCAGCCACCCTCAATCACTGAAGACAATAGCACCCACGCATCTCCGCCGTTGGATCAAGATCCAACGGCTGAGAGAGGAGCTCAGCCGGCGCTTGAAGATCTTGAAGAATCGCTGGAAGGAGCTATCTCAACCGTTGGATCTCAATCTAATGGTCCTGATCGTGTGCTCAAAAGATCGGCCGCCCGCCCATCCACACGCGCAGCGTAGTGGATAAGGTGCTCGGTCGCCTTAAGGCGCGGGTTCGAATCTGCATGAGGGGGCGAGCGAGCACGGGTGAGCGGGCGTGTGCGACCATGCGATGAGGATCGAGCGGCTGCGGGCGCTCGATAGCGCCCACACGCTATTGCACACCAGCGCCTCACACGCCATTACACGTGTGAGCGCGTGCTGAGGAGCGGGCGGGGAGGTGCGAGATGAGCCGTCCTATCTCACGATCGGAGGGCTAGGATCAGCAGATCGTGAATGCATGTTACACACGCGAGCAGGCGCGTGCGCTCCGCCCCACGTCACCCATGATGGGGCTTTAGCGACGGTTTTATCCGTCACTAAAGACCCCTTATTTAATGTTTTGAGATTTAAATGACCAAATTGCCCTCACTCCTTGCAACTATAAAAGGAGACCCCCTCCACACGAAATTCCCATCCCTTCCTTCTCTTCTCTCCCTCTCCAAAGCTCAAGAGAAGCTTGTCCCACACCCGGGATGCTTCTCGCGAGATAAAGTCAAATTTTCGTCCCCCTTTCGGAAGCGGATCCCACGACGACGATGACGTGCTGCCTTGTTCCCATTCTTCCTGCTTCGTCCTGCTCCGTTCCCCATCTTCCAGGCGTCGTCCTGTCCGGCTCATCCTCCAAGCAACCGTCGAGGAGGATATCTCTCTCCCCATTCTTTTTACTGCTTTCTAGAGTAGATTTACTACTTTCTAGTGTAATCATTTTCCCGCTTTCTAGTCATAATGTTTAGTGTAATGAACAATCCTTCTGATAATGAATTCCATGTTAATTCTACATCTCTTTCTAGTTTTTGTTTGTAATATTCTCTCTCTCTCTCTCTCTTCTATTTATTGTAAATAGTTAGATAGTTTCTAATCAATTATTCTACTTCGTGATAAATAAAACAAACACATATTTTTAAATCAAACGTCTGCCTCCCTGAGTTCGACCCGGGATTCTATTCCGGTATAAATTTTATTTTTTGAACATGAGTTCTTCGCTTTCATACTACGACGACGGGTTTTTCAAAACCAAACACGTTAGCATAGCAACTCGTAGCGTTCAACAATGAGGGAAGCACATTCGAGCTCTTTGAGTCAATGAGCGAGAACTTGCTTAATAACACCTCGATGACCTAATTTAATCGGTCAGTCAACCTCGTGGTGGGATTTATGAGGTACAAACTAATTTTGGAGTGGTTGACATGGACATTATAGCCAAGAAATTGGATCGCGTTGAGTTGGTGGATAAGAAGATTGATGAGCTATTGAATCAATCCCGAACCCCATTACAGACCTTGTCCCAAGCAAAGAAAGCACACAATGTGGATCTGGTTCAGTCTATGAACCAAATGCACCTGGAACAACCCCTGACCATGTTCCAGGGAGGGACCTTTGCTCCCTCAAACTCTGATTATTCTTTTCCCTCTCCTTCAGCACATTCTACTTTTGAAGATGCCCATGCCATCTAGGGATATTCTAAGCCTGACCCTTTCTCCAACACTTACAAACTTTGATGACGCAACCACCCAAACTTTGCCTGGTCGAATAAAAAATTGAACCAATTTCAAAACCAGCCTAGGCAAAACCCTCTCTCCTATCAGCCTGGTCCATCTACCAAACCACCCTATAACCAGAATAGGGTGGCTCCTATGCAACAAAACCAAATGGACACCCTGATTAAAATGATGGCTGATATGAATCAGAAACATCAAAAGGAGATGGCATTAGTGAAGGGACAATTGAGTCAGCTATTGGACAACAAATAATAGCGGTCCCTTCCTTCTCAACCACAACTAAACCCGAGGAATGTAATGAACAGAGGCCACAATCCTCAAGGGTTCCAACCAAATCAGGGGCAAGCTCATATGATTCAACAAGCCTTACAGACACCTCCTGGGTTTGCTGCCTCTTCTTCTTTTCAATGACCTAACCCTGGTTCCAATGCCTCAGCCAATGCAGTTACCTTGAGAAGCGACACTCAAACCCAGGACCCCAAATGGCCAACCCCTCCCGTGACTTCTCTACCTGAGATGCTTGATTCTGAGGATGAGTGGGAGGAACCCAAGGATCAGGAGCCTGACCTAGTTCAAACCCAAATTCGATACCCTGAAGCCTTGGATAAGGTAAAGAAGAATAGAAATGTGGCTGAGAACGAGGAGTTGTTAGAGATTTTCAAACAAGTATAAATCAATATACCCCTCCTTGAAGCAATCAAGCATATCCCGGCTTACGCAAAGTTTTTGAAGGATGTGTGCACACCCAAGCATAAGCCAAGAACCCAAGCACCTAGGAAGGTAGTGCTATTTGAGCAGGCTAGTTCGGTGATATTGAGTAGCCTACCTCCTAAAAGAACTGACCCTGGAGTGCCTTTGATCTCATGTAATATTGGTGACATGACTTTTGATAGAGCACTCCTAGACTTAGGTGCTTCAATTAACTTAATCTCGACTACCCTTTATCACCAGTTCAGATTTGGAGAACTAAAGCCTACATCTATGACTATCCAATTGGCTGATTGATCTGTGAAAGCCCTAAAAGGGGTAGTCGAGGATGTAATTGTTCGGGTTAGAGACTTCTACTTCCTGGTTAACTTCTTAGTCCTTGACATGGAAGCCCCGAAACAATCACAAAACATGCCCATCATCCTAGGCAGACCCTTTTTAGCTACAATTAAGGCTAACATTGACTGCGACATGGGATGTATGGAAATTACCTTTGGAGACAAGAAAATGCAATTGGATATCTTCAAGGCAACCAAGTCTTTTAATTGCAATTGGGTCGAGGAATGCGATCCCGTGATTACCCTGGTTGAAGAATGCTTGACAGCAAATTCCTTAGAGGACTACCAGACTCAACCAGCTTTAGACTGCCTCATTTATGAAAGTGATGAGAAAAAGGTTGATAGCCCCAACACTGATTATTAATCTTGGGGAACACCCACTGGAATTAAGGAAGGAAATCCACTTACGAACATAGATCTGGAGGGAAGCCCTAAAATGCAAAACTTTCATTTTAAGCATCCAATCAGTCATGAGCCTTCTCAAGGAAAGGATTCACAAGACAATCAAGATTTGGTTGTCCTAATAATCTGGGGGAATTTGAGCAAAGGCAGGTTGGATACCATGAGATTGTTGACTTGGACATCTCTAGTCAAGCACACCTGGGCAGTATGGAGATGATTTTGCCTAAGGATTATGATAATCATATGTGCCTTAATAAATCTGAAGTTGACACGATTGCTCAGCCTGAGTCACGTCCTCTGAGAAGCGAATCCGTTTTCACTCCAACATCACATGAGTCACATTTTTCTCCTCCCACCTACCAGGGTGATGAAGGAAACCTTGAGTTTGCATTCTTTCATCCTGACTCTAATTTTCAATTATTGGGGGATACCTCTGAAGATTTAAGTAGGGAAACGGAAATGCCACCCAGTGATGAGGAGTCTGATACATATGAGGGTGAAATATTGAGTAGAATGAATTGGGGATTGACTCATAATCCTAGTCAATCTAATGGATGGCTCGACTCAAAGACTGAGACTGATTCCAATGAATATGAGATTAATATCAATGAGGATGGGATGATTTCTGACGAGGATTTTAGTGACCTCTTTATAGAGTTGCAAATGTCACATGTACCGTCATATAATCCATTGCCTAGGGAGAGCATGATTGTCGATATTAATTATGAAGACCCCTATGATCCAGACTCTATTGCTGACTTGCATGTTGATTTTCATATCAATCCACTTCCTCAGCAACCTCTCATTGAACTATGGAATAGAATCAATGAACAGAATTGGCATCATGACTTGCATTTCGATTAGGCTCCATTTTTTGTCCCTATTCCATAGTTTGCTATAAAGAGACTCTTTGGCATAGGGATACACCATCAGCTGGTCCACAGTTGTGGACAATGATTCTTGGAGCAAATGAGCACATTTTCATATTAGTTTTGATAACCCTATCTTCTGCAAGTATTGAGCCATCTGATTAAGTTTTCACCTAGCTAAAGGTACTAAGCTTAGCATGTGTAAATAAACTCAGCGCTTCCTGGGATGCAACCCAGAGGATTCAAGCTAACAGGATTAACTGTTGAAACTCGGGTAATTTCTTTCCTTACTCCCTTGCATACATTCATTTTCCAATGAGGACATTGTCTAACTTAGGCATTGGGGGATGGCAATTCATATGTTCTGAGTACAATTGTCAGCTTGAACTAATTTCTTTTTATATCAAAAAAAAAAGGAAAAGAAAACTTAGGTATTAGGAGCTTGTCAACTTTAGGAAATGATATGTTAGGGACCTAAACACGTAGACTCTTCAGGTCTTCGAACTTAATCAGTACCGGTGTCCACTAAAATGTCGACTTGGTGTCAAGTCCTCACACCATAATTCATATTAATCTAGTCAATAAAGTAGGGTGATAAGTATACGACTTATCAATCCACCCTCTGATTTGCGGTGGTATGGTTGGCAAGTTGTCGTAGGTAACAGCCCATTGGCTGGTTGACCAGAGCCCAACCACAGGATCATTCTCTTTTACTATTGCCTTTAGGTAAATCTTAGATCAAGAAAGCCACCTACTTAAAAACAAGGAAATAGGAAAATAGAAAAGGAGAAAAGAAAAAATAAGTCACACTTCACCGCACAAGTATGGTTGGCAAGCTGTCGTGGGTAGCAGCCCATTGGCCAGTTGTCCAGACCCTAGCTCATAAAATGCAGAAGAATTCCAAAACACTTAAGGAAGAAGCGGGGAAGTAGCATAATCCGGGGAAATATACACTGGGTTAGCCCTTGTGTTGACCCTACACAAAAAAAGTAGGGAGAAAGCTACCGGTTAGATTGATACACCTTTAGGAAACATTTTCTCTATCGGGTCACCTAGGGGCGAAAAAACCTGAAGTCCATTTTAATTGTCGTTGAGTGAGTCTATCATTTTCATAATAAGATGCTTAGTACTTAGAGTCCTTGTCGAGTCTTGGGTGAGTTGGGTAGCCGTAAAAAGTTACCTCGAAATCCTCAACTCCAAAAATAAAAAAAGAAAAGATAAAAAAAGGAAAATATATATATAGTTGCTTCTATATAGAATAAGGTGAGTACTCGGGCGATCTGCATTTTGGGAGGCAACCCAGGCACTATTGAGTCTCTTCAAGTTAGGTTCTTAGTAGAAATTTCCTCTTATTGACAAGCAACTTCTACCTGAGTGACAAATTCCTAATTTCGATTGTAAATAGCATTTAGGTTAAACCTTGCTAGGGACTAGCAAGGGGTGGGCATGGGTGATGGGAACACCATCATAAGCCCTAACTAGCTCATTTTGACCCAATGAAGAGAATAAATGCTCCTACGTAACTACTAGAAAGTCATAATTTATTGCATAGCCATTCTGAGAGAAAAATAAGAAACTAGGGTTAAAACTCTAATTTTACCAATGTAGTAAAACCACGGGTTTTTTCAAGGGCTGAATAAAGGTCAAATGGTCTTAACAAGATAACAAGTGGGTTGGATTAGACAGAAAAGAGTTTTCGTGTGTTCTGAGAATTAAATGACTTTTGAAACCCTAAAAACAGACCCACTTAATTAACCAAGGTTCTGGACAGGATAAAATTCAATTAATCCCTCTAAAAATCATAGAAAAATGTTCTCTAGGATTTAGTACCTTCAATTTAGCCATCAGAACCCATCTTGGCCTAAAATGAAGTCTCAGACAGATATTTGCCCTAATTTGGGTTTTTGCATAAAGTACCCAGTCAAACGTGGTCAAAACCAAATCCAACTTCACCATTGGATTTTTCAGGTTCAAATTAGGTTTGTACAAAATTTGGATCTAAGGGAAACTCATCTTGACCTAGTTTGCAAAAAGGTCCTGTCTGATTACATTTCTACCCCTAACTTTCAAAAACCCTTGCATTTAGCCCCCTAGCTTCTTCGTCATCTTCACAAGTAGGTCCCTTAGCCATTATCGTGGAGGAATCCTACTCCAACGACCTTTGAAAGGAGATTTCTCCTTAATTGCTTGGAGAATCTCCTCCAAAATTAGAAGAGAGATTCTCTGAGAAATTCCCTCCAATATGAATTTGGTTAGATGCCCTAAATGTTTCCCAATCTCTCATGCGAATGCATGAGAGATTTGGGTCTCTTGAAAGCTTCCTTCTCCGACGAGCTTTCCTTGCTTGGAAGCTTGGCTTCCAAGCACAAAACCCCCTCTGAAGACCAATTTAAGAAGCCCCAGATCCAACCATTCTCCTCAGCTTGAATTTAGGCTGGAATCCCCCATATTCCTCTCTCCCCTACGGCCACAAGTCTCCACAGGCTCCGGCGGCCTCTCCCTAGCTTTGTCGTTGTCTGGCCACAATACTAGTGGTGGATTCACCTTCACCACCGTCCTCCGCATTGAGCAATACCCACCGATGTCGTCCCTGCCCCGTCTTCGTCGTCGCCTCTCCTACGGAGGTTCATCTTCCCCACGCTGGAAACCACACTGGCGTGGGATCTCTGTCCCTTTCATCCCTTAGAAGTAGGTACTTAGATTCCCTCTATCTCACACCTTCTTCCCCTCTATTTATTTCCCAAAATCAACCACTGACACCACCGAACACCGTCATCTCCTCCACCTCCGGCAACTCCTCCTGCAAGGTGCTCCCATCGCTCTGCACCTCCATCCACCTCACCAACCACCCTACAACCTCCACCACACATCCCTGATCATTTTCCCTCACTCCACTCGCTCCATCATCCACCCAAATACCTCCCTGGACAGACCTACTCTCACCGGCCAAAACCGTCACCGTCCAGCCACCACAGCCACTGTCGCTCCATGCCACCACTCCCATCACATCCGCTGTGCTCCGGCGATGCTCCTTGAATGATTTGACATGGCCTAAAGGCCGTTCTCTTGATTTCAGGTATCAGGCCTTGTCCGCCATTGCTGCCGAGCTTGAAGTAAGCTTGAAGCTGCCCTAGGTCTTGCTACACCTAGGCTTCAGCCCCAAGCTACGCGGAATAGAGGCGTGCAGGTGTCCAAGCCCTCAAGCGAGGGCTTCAGCAGCTGCAGCCTCGTCGATTTGCCTGGATACCCTGTTGATGCGCTGCACGGAAGAATGGTGGGACATTTAGTCCCACCTCGGAAATGAAAAGGCACTTGCACCTGCATAAAGTGAAAAGTGAATGGGGCAATTCACCTCCAAACACTGAGGGTGAGGTCCTCCTCCCCCTTCATCGGACTTGTCCAAGACACCTAATCCACGGACTTGGCGGACCCGACTACCTGCCTGATGTTCACTCCTTGTTCACCATGCACGCCGATGAGCCTGGACCCTGGTATGCGATAGGTCCGATTACTCGACCGGCTGTGGCTCTGGGAGAGCGAGACTGAAATAGAAAGAGAGAAAGTGAGAGGAGAGTTGTGCGGGGTAAGGGGGTTTTTGCCCTGGGAAGATTAACTCTGACACTTAGTTGGATTCAGAAGGCATAAGGGTCAGAGGAGAAGAAAGCCTAAGGAAGAAAAGGAAGAAGGAGGAAGAAGAAGAGAGTCACAGGGTTGAAGGAAGAAGAGTTAGAGAAAAGGAGAAGAGAAGTCTCGCAAAGGAAAAGGAAGAAGGAAAAAGAAGAAGAAGCAAGCCTGAGAAGAATAGAAGAGAAAAGAAGAATCAGAGAAATCAAACAATGAGAAAGAGAAGGAGAAAAGAAGAGGCACATAGACAAGAATAAGAGAAAGGGATACTGTAGCACAAGTCATTTAAGACGTCTAATTGCAAAATCAGACATCTAAATTCATACTCCCTTTTCTAAGTAGATTTAAGTAAATTGGTGATTCAAATCACCATTATTTTGTCTGCAACTCTTTTTACTCTTCATATACTCTACATTGCTAATTAGTTTTTTGAGTAATATGTTGTGTTCAATTTGCATTAGTTGCTAAGTTTAGTGTGTAAATTCCATTTGCTCTCTGTGTTCGACCTCAAAATCTTTTCGAGTAATAAAATTGTATTTGTTTTCAAAGCGATTTCGACTATACTGCAACGCGATTATTTAAAACATCCATCTCGCCGTGTTAACAATGGGGATATGATGACTCTACAATTATTGGTGTTAATATTATCAATTAGACTCAATTTTGATGGCACATGTGCATTAATGTCATATTATAGTGGGTTTGGGGGCATTTCATGCATTCTGCATTACTTTACATTAAGATTGCTTAGAGTCAATGTTTAATGACCTTGTGTGCAAATCCATATTGAAACAGGTCTCAGATGAGCAATCGGACCATATGGATGGATCCGGATCGACGAATGGAGTCCAACGAACTCAAAAATCACCTCAATCTGACCTCCGTAGCCCTCACAACAAGTTCGAGGAAGATCAATGGCCAAGGGGCAATGCGACATCCTTACAGGCTTCAGATGAAATATTCGACCGTATGGATGGGTCCAGAGAGACGATTGCAGTCCGGCAACATGGAAATCATCTTGATCTGAGCACTGTGGCATCCTCTACAACAGAAAGAAGAAGGACGACCCAAATGGCACCATGTGGTGCCATCTAATCCGTCCAACATTGGCCAGCATCTACCCAACATGCCCTTCATCCACATCATCCATTCCCAAGATCCAATGGCTGAGAAGCTCTCTCCACCTCATGCCCTTGGCTTCTCCTCACGACAAACTTAGGGGCTTGGAGCACTAGTCTTGAGGCATTCCCGAAGGAGGGGTGTGGGTTCGAGCCCTGCCACCACCCCCAATCTCTCAATTGAAGTGGCGCAACAGCAGTGGCAACGCACGCATAGCGCGTGCATGGAGAGCGTGCATGCGCGTGTGACATGCCGCGTGGGGCGCGCAGGCCAACACACGCGTTGAAGGTAGGGAGCGCAAGGGCGGGGGCTTTAGCGATGCATGCGGCGGGTCTTTAGCGATGCTTTGAATGTCGTTGTTTACCCAAGGACGAATTCTAGCCCTTTTCAACACTATAAAAAGGGACCCACCCCCTCATTTGCACCAATCATCTACCCAAGCACTTCACCACCTCCATATATCTCCAAACAAGGTTGTGACGACATCGAGCGGCCATTGGAAGCTCCTCCACCGTTGTGGTTGCCTTGATGCCTTCTTCTTCTTTGTTCTTAGTTTTAGTTTCTTTGATAGTTGTAGTTATTTTGTATATTCAAGCATTCATCTACATTTGGTTGAACACAACATTTGATAATCAATTGAATATGTTTTTGATATCTTGTCTTTGCAACTAATTATCATATCCTTATCACGATTCTCTAACCCTATCTCCTCTCTCTCTCTCTCTCTCTCTCTCTCTTTCTCGTTCTATCTTTCGCAAATGAATCAAATGACAAATTTTTGTGACATTGAAAGTGATTAAATGATTCGAATTCTTGCCTCCCTGTGTTAGACACTCGGACTCACATCTTATTCTTCTAATTAAAATTGATGTCGTAAAACGTGCTACAACGAATGATTTAACCGAGACGTGTCACGCGACGTCAGTTTTTGGCACCGTTGCCAGGGAGGATGAAGTTTGGGTCAAAGCACCCAAACCACCCTGAATTGGTTCTCACCAAGTTATTAGGTCCTAAATTTTATGATTCAAGTGAATTTAGAGCCTTGATTTTTGGGTTCACTTGGTTAAATCAATTCAAGCAAGGGCGTGGGTAGCACACAAATGTGGGAAGATTGATTTCCTTAATTGCGGGCAAGTGAGTCTAATACTCCAAAACCCTAATGTGGAAATCCTGATTGGCTCTAATTCCATGTCCACTTTGATTTCAAATATGACACCTTGGACTCTAACAAGAAAGTAAGTAGTCCAAGATGTTGAGAAATTTTAGCGCAAATCCCTAATAGGTACAAAAAATCAGGATGGGGAATCTCTAATCAAATCGCACCAACTTCAATCTTATTTCAATCTCGCAAATTAGGAAACTCTCTACCTTTGATTGAAAATTACTAGGAAAATAAGGCAAGTGACTCCTAATTGATTTGCTTCCTTTTTCTCTTCCCAAGATTAGGAGGTGATTAGGGGAGAAGAGAAATTTTACCTACCCCTGGAGAGATTGATTGCGTGGAAGATCTCCTTGTAAGACAATGTAGATAGGGAAAGTTAGAAATCAGCTCAAAAATGAGGTAAGATAAGACTAGTGGTGAATTGCACGTTGCTCCCCGGTAACGGTGCTAAAATATTGCAGTCGAAAATCATCGTATTTAGGAAAATAACACGTCGTAGTATAGCGACAAAAATCGATACGACATTTAAATTTGTAATGCTTGAAAAATCGTGTGAGTTCTGAGGTTATTCGTAGGGAGCAAATATGAAATTCAAACCATTAATCGAAATAATAAACAATGAGCGCAATAATTCACGATAAAGATATGCAAGGAATAATCCTAAAAAATATATTCAATAAGAATAATGTATCTCAACAATCAATGGGATAAAAAGATAAATGAAAGCTAAAAATGGTCGTTTGAACCACCAATTAAATCCCTACACTTAAGCACAAATCCCAAGGCCAATAGTAATCTCAATGTCTCAAAGCACAATCAAATGTTTCAACAGTGGTCCTCAACCACTTATCCTTGTCAGCCAACATCACAATATTTCCACAGTGCCTCCAATCAAGGTCACAATCAAACATCGAGCAAGTGGGGCAAATGACTTAAGTATCCAGGCCTCAGCAGCCAAATCACAAACCTCTGAAATGCCTAAGTGTTGAGGCACAGATATCAATGATGAACAGTGTAAAACCTCCCCCTTCCCTCCTTAAAATTTCTTTGCTTTTCTCTCCTCAAATCTGGACCGAGTATGGGATAGTTGGGTAATTGAGTCGGTAATCAGATCTAGAATAGTGTCTAGGCCCGCGAGCACATGATCAATGATGAGGAGTGAAGGTCAAGTGAGTGTGAGGGGACCTCACCCCTATTTAAGAGGCAATAAGAAATGGCACGAATTCAATTTATTCCCATTTCTGATTTTGGTACCCACGATGTGGGGACTAAACAATTGGCTTCCTCTTGAGCATGTAGTTGAGGATGGGTGCACCAATTTGTACTGCTGTTGAGCTTCTCTCCCTAATCCAAGGTCCAGGGTGCTTCGCGAGAAGAGGAAGCTTCGATTGAGGGTGGTGGCGATGGCGATGAGGGCCGAAGGACAGCGGACAAAGGCAGAGGTTTGGAGCTCGCCAGTGACACCTAAAAGAGCAAAATATAGGCTTTAAGCCCAAATTAGAGGGTTCACAAGAGTCGCCATGAGGTGTGGAGTGCAATGGTGGGGTTTATTTGGTGGAAGGCTATCGAAAGTGATCGGACGGAGGCGGAGGAGCAGGCGACAAATGGGTCCATCCTGCTAGGATCGTGGGGCTTCAAAACCTTAAATAAGTTTAGAGCTTTTGTTTGTGGAAGTGAGGAGAAGGTTTAGGTGGCAATGCCATGGTTAATCTGCATTTTTGATGTGCTATTAAAATAGCAGAATTAACCCTATTTTCCTGTCTTCTTCTCAAATCAGATTAAAGTGGAATTATGGCCCTCAGGTAATCATTTAGGAGCATTTATCTCTTGATTCTGGTTCATTTAGGTTAGTTATGATGAATGATGGCATTACCATCAATGACTGCGGCAAAATGATACATGCGTAGGGATATTTAATGCTCAAAATGATGTCCAAGGTCATTTCGGATTTGGTGGGATCTTTTGAAATCTGCACCACACATCTCAAGATTTCATTTTTCGAAGTCCCCCTGGAGGTTATAAATAGAGGGGTGCAGCAGAGTTAATGCCCCACCTGCTCGCTTTTTCTGCTATGTTCCCACCATGCAAGCTTACCTTCGCTCCTCCAACGAGATGTGAGAGCTTCTATTCATCAGAAACGTCGCATACGGAAGAGTAGTGGAGGTCTAATCATGTTTGGACTCGCAGGCAAGGGTAAGTCTGGCTCCTCCTCATCTGGCTTCTCGCCTAAGATGAAGGAATTCCTAGTGACTTTCATAGTTGGTCCACCATTAATGAGTTCCTAGCAACGTATGGACTCGATGGAGTCCAGTTCCATGCCTACGGGTCCATGAATCGCCTTTACTCCAATGGGACGAAGGAGATGTTTATAATTTGTAGATAAGACATAAAGCATGTCCTGCGGGTGCTTTTAAACCCCTTTTTGGTTTCCTTCCTTTCCTACAACAACCTTGCCCCCTCTCAACTTAGCCTAATTTGTTGGCCTATTCTCAACGCCATCACTGTTATTTGTTTCCATCTGTGGATTGCTCCCCGGCTGGGCATATTCCACCTGATTTTTAGGCTCATGACCCTTAAGGTGAAAAGAGGCATGCCTCCCTCTGGTACATACACCCTGTATAGCCGGCATACTAAATACCAGATAGTAGATCTCCCTGATAGCTTGAAGGGGCAAGATCACCACTTTTCTTCCTCCATAACATTAAGAGACTAGTAGTTCCCTCTACGTGGCAAGGTCCGCTTTAAAGAGATTTGCTACCTAGCTCTAAGGAACTTTTCCCATCTACGTAGGCAAACACAGACCAGGTAATGAAATTTGGGCCGAATGCCTGGTCAAAACTGAGGCAAAAAATGTTCTTGCATCATTTACATGGGTTGCAGATTTCTATCCCATGCCATGTAAGCTGGGGGGTAATAGCTTTAGATATCTTATTTTCTCCAACCTTTGATTAACTTTTATTTTTCCTTGTTCCAGCTTTTTAGGTGGTTTGTCCATCCGGATACCCCTAGGAGGCGACCTAGCAGTTACACACATGGTGGGTCCCGGTGTGGGGAGGCAAGGGACAAGCCCTCAGAGTTAGGTGAATGGAGTGGATCTTCCCATCCCAAGGAGGGGAAGAGGAAGTAGGTGGCGAGAGGCGAAGAAGGGGCGGAGGTCCCCCTTAAGCACCTAAGGAAGAAGTTCTCTACGACTACTCCAATGGGAGAGTCGATAGTGCCCGTTCCTTCAAGCCCAAGTGGGGATGAAGTGTCGGATGCACCAGCAGAGCCGCCTTGCCCGTCCGCCCCATCTGAACCAATTATTTTGGGCAACTCCCTGCTTGAGACCCCTGTCGAGGTGGCTGAGAAGGGGAGTGCCATTTTTTCCATCTCTCTGAGTAGTTCCTCAAGCGCCTTTGTGAAGCTAGCGCAAGAGGCAGCGGTAGCCAGAGGTTTTTTGGGTGGCAGCACTTTCGAGCAGTTGTATTGCAAGCGAAGTTCGATTGGGGTGCGAGTGTTGGTGGACCCCTCTGGTCAGGGGGTCTAGGGATGATAGGGTAGACTGTTGGGTCAGTGAGGGGATCCGTGCTAGAGGGGACTCATGAAGGCCCCATACCCAGTTGGGGGACTCCAACTTAGGCGATCTCTTCTAGCAGTGCCCCACACGTGGAGAGGCAAGTGCTCTGACATCTACAGGATGCCCTATTTTGGGCTACCTCCCATTCGGGGGGGATGAACTTCAACCACGTTTCTTCTATTGTTTGCGTATGGTAAGTTTTCTCCCTTGGTATATCTTTAATTCCCGCTTCTGTAAAGTACTGATTCTCAAATTCCCATCAATGCTCTTTAACAGGTTGAGACTCTTAGGACCTGTTTTGTCTCAACTAGTGATGTGTCATCTGGCATCGCTAAACCCAGCATCCCCACTGAGTTGGTTGATTTAGCCGTAAAATGGGTGATGATTGCCAAGACGGATAAAAGGTACTTTGCCTGTCTGCTTGAAGAGGCTGTTGTCGCCAATGAGAAGGCGAAGAAAGTTGCTGAGGAGGCAACCAAGAGGCTCCACTCGCAGCAACAGGCAACCAGCCAGGTGTCCTGGCTGCAATAGGAGCTGAAGGAGGCCTACATGGGCCTAAAGAGAGCTAGGTACTTAGCCAGGAAGCTTGAGGAGAGTCTCATCAACATTTACAAGAGAGATCTTGTGAAGTTACGAGACTTGTCTAAGTGCCTGCAGACTTCCTGTAGCAACATACTCTGGTTAAAGGAGGAAGTGCAGATGCTTAAGGTTGCCCATTGCTCGGTTGTGGAGGGATACGAGGAGGCTCTTAAAGAAGAGAGCCTTTGCCTAGGCACAACTATTGATGACCTTGCTAATCTGAAGGCAAGTCACAAGAAGGTGGAGGCGGCCGTGGAAAGCCTAAGACGGGGCCCCGCCAAGGCCCAGCAGATTGTAGAGGACAAGGGCAAGAGGGTGCTGGAGCTAGAGAGTACTGCCTCATCATAGCTGGATCCCGAGACGGTGATGGAGTTCTTCACCTCCAACCTGTCTATGGAGGAGAGTAGGGATCTTGTCTAAAAGGAGGTCGACAAGTACACCCTAGTGGCTATGTAGGCTTTGTTGAAGGGCAATCACACCACCATGGAGTTATGTAGCTGGTCTATGGACCAGCTCTTGTTCGAGTTCTACCATCAGAGAGCTGAGGTCTTATTGTGGACAAGAACTCCTTGAGCACCAGCTGGGAAGCCTGGCTCCTGAAAAGGAGGTGGATAAGTCGAGTCCATCAGGAGCCACGGAGCAGCCTTCACACCCAGTCATTTCGTCCTACGTAGGCTCTTCACCCCCTCCGACTCCTCAAGTTGACCTCCCCGAGGACTTCGAGTGAAGTGGTTTGCTCGTTCCTTATGTTGTTGTGTTTTCCCTTTTTTATTGGCCATTTGATGAGAATGGCCTGTAATGGAAGATGTAAGACAACACATTAGGAAGAAATGAAGAAATTTTCTTTCTTTTATTTTGTCTCCACTCTTTATCTTTTGTCATACATGATATAATCGAAAATTGCTCACATGGCAAGTTCGAGGAATTGGCTTGCCGCATAAGGTCTGCAACTCGTAGAAGTCGCTTGGACTGTCTTTCTGAATTTTGTAGGGTTGTATAGTTGTGTTTGATACGTAGGAAGGATTATCTCTATAGGTAGCCAAGCTTCCATGCCATACACCAGGCTAAAGGGTGTGTGACCTGTGGAAGTCCTTTGGCAAATTCTATAGCCCCATAGTACATCTAGTAGCTCCTCATCCCATCTTCCTTTTGTGGAGTCTAGCTGGTGCTTTAGTGCTAATATGATGGTATGGTCCATTACCTTTGCTTACTCGTTGGCTTAAGGGTGCCCTATGGACATGAAGCATAGGCGAATGTCCCAACTTGTGCAAAATTCCTCAAACTTTTTGCAAGCAAATTGGGTACCATTATCTGTAACAATGTACTGAGGTATTCTATACCTGTTATTAGATGAAAGAGGAGTTTTTAAATATGTGTTCGTTGTAGTACACTTCTAAATCTCACAACAAAACATTTAAATTTATAAGCTCAGAATCTAAAGGGAGTCTGAGGTTGTTCGCAGGGAGCAAATGTGGAATTCACACATTAATCTTAATTCAGAATAGATAAACACAATAAATTGATCACAATAACAGATATACAATGAATAAAACTGATCAGGTTGATATTCAATGTAATCCAATGTTCATGGGACAAAAAGAATAAAGAAAGATAAAATAATGGTGATTTAGATTACCAATTATTCATCTTAATTAAGCATATATCTCATACTCAAATAACCAAATAGTACCTTCAATTAATTAATCAATATTAACTTAGGTACTTAAATAATCTAACAATACTTAGAACCAAATCAGACATCTTAATAGATCAACAGAACTCAAGGCTCTTTTAGGAGCGCTTCTTCTTCTTCTTCTCAAGCCTTTCAAAGACCAAGGCATCTCTCACAAGCCTTCAAGCACAGCACACAGCTAAGTGTTAGCTGTCCTTCAGCATGAGGCCAATTTCCTCAGAGAGCAAAACCCACCCCCCTCCTCTCATAGATCTCTCCTCTCTCAAACCCAGGTGCAATTGGGTATGGACGTGGTTTATCGGATCCGGGTAGGGGACCAGGCTCACTGGGCGTGAGGGTAAGCGAGGTGTACGTAAGCGGGTGAGCGGGGACCCGACCCCCGGTGACTTGGGTAGACAGTGGATAACACAAATTCCATTTATACGCTATCGGAAGCTCTTTACTTCAGGGGACCAGGCTCACCGGGAGTGATGGTGAGCGAGGTGTGCGTAAGCGGGTGAGCGGGGACCTGACCCCGGTGACTTAGGCAGATAGCGGATAACACAAATTCCACTTATATGCTATCATGAGCTCTTCACTTCACAATGTGGCACTAAAGTGCCACCTTCTTCTTTATGTGCATGAGCTGAGGGAGTATCGCTCGATTGCAGCTGCTAGTGGCCTTCACATCTCAATTGCTGCTACAAGGGAGCACTCCAGGTGGTTCTGCATTGATTACAGGTGTTCTGAAGTGGAATGGTGGACAGAGTACTGCATGTGAAGTCGGCTAAGGCGAGGGCAGACGACTTCACCGGAGTTCAGCCGAAGCAGGGGAAGACAGTGGGCGTGTGGTTGTGTCAGTGGTTGAAAAAGGAAAGGAATATGTTTGGAATGTTTAGGAGAAGAAGAGGGAGAGGTTGGACCTAACTAAAGGCTAAAGTGGGGAAGATTTGGCACCAGCTATGACTGGTCGACGCCGGAGACGAAGAGGGCTTCGTTGAGAAGAAGCGGCGACGACGAAGGGGAAGGTGACCTCTACTTTGATCGGCGAGAGGTGGAGGAAGGAGAGGAAGGTCAAGGCCGAGCCAAGTTGGTTGTTGGCTAGCCTAAAGAGGTTGTCGAAGAAGGTCATCGGAGTCGAGCTGGAGGACAGCCGGAGAAGGGAAGATCTGGAGTTTTTAAGGCCAAAACTCGACTAAGGAGCTAGGCAATGCGATTGCGGTCTTTTTAAAGGCCTTAGGCAAGCTTTCAAGCTTGGAAACAAGCTTGAGGAGCTCGAAAAAGTAGGGAAGAAGATCCCTGAAATCCTAAGAGTTCTCACAAGCTTTTTGGACCAAATCCAAGTCCAAGATGTGATTTAGGTGATTAGGGACTTCCTTAGGATCATCCCTTCGGAAGGGATTGGTCGAGTAATTAGGGAGGTATCCTTGATTGAAGATCAATTCTTTTGGGTTCACACCTACCATGGTTGCAGGGACCCTTTTATGAAGAAGACAACAAATTTGGGGGGCTATTTGTAATTAATTCTAAAGTTAAGCGCCTGAATGTAATGAATAGAGTTTAAAAGGACTATATTGCAAATTAGGTCAAGATGAACTCTGATTGAGCTTAAATTTTGGTAAAAACCTAATTTTGATCCAAGGAATCTGATGGTAAAGTTATATTTCAGGTTTGATCAATTTTGACTGGGTAATTTGCGTAGAAATCCAAATTAGGGTAGAATTCCGTCTGAGACTCTGTTCAAGGTTAAAATAGGTTCCAAAGGTCAAATCAAGGATACCAAACCTCGAGGAATATTTTTATATGAATTTTAGAAGGTTTATATGAATTTTATCCTGACAAAAACCTCAATTATTTAAGTAGGTCTGAAATTAGGGTTTTGGGTGCTAAATTGGTTCTCGAAACACGTGAAACCCTGTTTTTATCTGTGTGGACCCTCTTATTAGAATTTAATGCTCATTATACCTTATATTAACCCCTAGAAAACCCTGTGGTTACTTTGCTTTTATAATATGCTGTTAAAACTGCAAAATTAATCCTGTTTTAATGTTCTTTCAGAAAGGATATGCAAAGAATTATGACACTCAGGAAACTATGTAGGATCACTTGTCACTTGATTATGACTAATTAAAGATAGTTATTGTAACGAATGTGCGCCCCAGACGTCTTTTAAGACGTCTGGGAGGTGGCTCAGACGTCGGACAAGACGTCTGGGATCACAACCAGACGTCTGATAAGACGTCTGGGATCGTTTCCAGACGTCTGGAAATCCGTTATTTTCGACACACGCGAGTCGCCTGCGTGCTTGAGCGCGCAGACCGCATATTCCCTCTTTTTTTTCTCTCTGCGGCAGCAGGCGGCCTGCCACCTCCTCTCTCCTCCTCGCGCGGCCTTAAAAGGGCCACGCCTCCCCTCCCGTCTCCACAGTCTCCTCCTTCTCCTTCCTGTGCGCGAGAGCGAGCGGACGCGAGGGCGGCAGCGACGGCCGCAGTGAGCGCGGAGGTGCGGCGTGAGAGGGCGGAGCTCTGCCGTGAGGGCGAGCTCGCCGGAGCGGCTTGGCCGGCTGGCGGAGGGCGCAGGGGGCGCGGAGCGACGCGGAGAGGGACCTGCTGCGGTCTGAGCAGCAGGAGCGCGAGGTGCGACGCGGGCGGCGTCGCGAGCGGAGGCCGAGCAGGGTTCTGATTCTGGAAAAATTTCCAGAATCAGACGTCTGGGTTGATAGGCAGACGGCAAGGTCGACGTCTGTAACATCATACAGACGTCTGAAAGGTGAGTTTCCGCTTTCTTCTTCCTTCTTGTCGACTGACCGTACTGAGGGAGGGGGGTTGGCTGTGCGCAGGTTCGCTGATTCGCCATCCTTTGCGAATCAGACGTCTGGAAGTTGTACCAGACGGCGGGAGTGACCTACAGACGTCCGTATGGACCATCAGACGTCTGGGGTATAGGACAGACGTCCCCGCAGACTTCTGGACGTCTGGGAAACCACGCTGAACAGGTAATTCTCTGATCCACCGTTTAAGACATCTGGAAGGAGTTCCAGACGTCTGATTTTGCACAGTATCGTCTTTTTCGACCCGTTTAGGGCCCGTTCGGGCTCCGTTTTCCGCGATTCGAGTTGCGTTCTTTTCAGAAGTAATTCCTCTACCCGTCTACAGTAGCTATACACTGTTTTGAGACACTCCTTGTGTTTGATCCTTGTGATAGGACCTCGTTCGGTTGCACTCTTGAGAGTCGCGGAGGCACGCAGGATTCCCGATCACGCCCCCATTACTCCCGTTGTACCTATAGAGTGGCTTTAAGTATTAATAAAAATTTGTTAAAGTATGGAACCATAACTAGAACCTAGGACATTGCATGAATCCTAGGAATGAGAAATATATGGAATGATAGTTCCTAGGTGTTGCATGAATCCTAGGGCCGGAAAACTAGATTGTATGATAGACCCTAGGATATGGCATGAATCCTAGGATGGAAAAACTAGTGGAATATATAATAATGCACTCTTGGAAAAATGGAAAGGAATATATGAAACTGCCTGTAAATTGAGTTCACAGCTGCCTGTTATGAATAAAGAAACATGATTGGGATCATGGTTTGTAAGAACGTGAAACTGGAAAGTAAGACATAAGATGTTCTGGAACCCTACGGGGAAGTAGAAGTAGAACTCCTGGAAAGCGAATGGAATAGAATTGGGGAAGTGAGCTGGCCCTTGAGTATGGAGTACCAAGGAGAGCGACTGTCCCCCTGTTTAGTGCAGAGCTGAGCTAGCCACCCCAGGGACCCGGGGGTTAGGACTGGCCACTCTGTACCGACTTGTTGGCCCTCATGTACGTAGTACCGAGGAGAGCTAGTAGTGTTAGGAGAGTACTAGCTACCCCACGGGCCCCGGGGTTCTGCTAGCCTCCTTCACCGACTTGTTAGGCCCACTAGGGCAAACCAGGGTAGTCAGGCGAGGGTGCGCGGACTGTGGAGGGGTTGGACCCCTATTACTGAGAGGGCTCTGCCCTGGTTCCGTGCTGTGCTTTGGGCGCACCCGTTAACGGAAACGACGGATCGCGTGCCAGTGCGGGCTAGCTACCTGTGCGTTTATCGCGCGTGCCGTAGTCACCGTTACGTCTGTCAGTGACCTTGGGGTGGTTGACTGAGGGTAGGATCACCACGGGGGACTCTCCCGGCCAGGAGAGCACCACGTGCTACTTCTACTTTTGGAAAAGATTGCAATCAAGATCGTTCCCACGAGGACATTCGAGATCAAGTAAAGGATCTGAGAAATAAATGAAATAGTGAGAAAAATTGAAAGATGTGAATAAAGGAAGTAATAGAACATAACAGCTACTGTACACTCTACTGTTGCCTTTAGTTAGTTTGCCACTCTACTCAGCGTTTTGCTGACGTGTTACACTCGTTACCTTTTTCAGGACCAGGTGTTGAGCAGCCAGGGTCGGCGGCTGCAGAGGACGCTGGGCCGAGTAGGGTCTAGTAGAGTTACCACAGCCTTTTGTACCTCTTTTGTTTCTGTTCTGGTGGGTAGTTTTTGTTTCCGCTGTACCTTCTTTACCTGCAGTTCTTGTTATATGATAAATGTTGTTTTACTGTTGTGGTGGTACCTACTGTAGTAGTTTCTTTCCTTACTGCTGTACTTTCTTACTGTTAGTTATATTCATGCTGAATGTGATTTATTTTACTGTCTTTTGGTTACTTCCTCATTGGACGACTAGGTCTTGGGATTAGTCGAGTCGGTCCGATTCTCGTGTCTCGTAGGGACTCGGGAACCGAGTCGTTACAAGATGGTATCAGAGCAAGGTCGTCCCGAGAAGTGAATCAACTGACTGGAAAATAACCAATTCACATGTTTATAGCTAGAGTAGCCACCACAACATATCTCTTGACATGAGCTCTTAGAAGTTTTGTTAGGTACCGTCTGTTTTGACGTTTCCGCTTTGTTTCGCGTCTCCTTGCAGGAGATGCCTCGTCGCGGGACTGGCGAGACTGGCCGCGGGCGCGGCCAAGGGCGAGGTCGGCGAGGTGGACGTGCTGTCGTTGACGTCTCGGTGGACCAGCCACCACTCCCTGGCATCCAAGCCCAGGACCTCGCCAGACTGATACGGGATATTGTACAAGAGGAGCTCCACCCACCGCCCCGAGCACCTCCTCCTGGGGTTGCAGAGGGGGAGTCCTCTGTGGGACCACGCGACGGACGCGGCGCTGGACACGAGGGAGGGGATGGGCCCCTGCCACCCCCACCTTCCTCCGACACTTCTGTACACGAGGCACCTTCGCCTGGAGGTGCACCAGCACCTCCCCTACAGCACCACTTCGAGCTTTTCGGACAGTTCCGGATGCTGAAGCCCCCCTCCTTCAAGGGGGATGAGGACCCGACCGAGGCAGAGGACTGGCTTGAGCAGCTGGAGAAGATCTTCGACACCCTTCGCCCCCCGGTGGAGTGCCGCGTGGCCTCTGCCACGTACCAGCTGGAGAGTGCGGCACACCGGTGGTGGAGGGCGGTCCGGGGACAGGAGAGGGACGAGCCGACATGGGACCAGTTCGTCACCCTCTTCTGCGAGCAGTACTTTCCCCAGACGTGGCAGGACCAGAGGAGGCGGGAGTTCCACACTCTCCGCCAAGGGACGATGACCGTGAGCGCGTACCGCACGCGTTTCTTGGAGCTGTCCCGCTTTGCAGCGACAGCGGTAGCCACTGAGGAGGAGCGCCTTTGGAGGTTCACCGAGGGGCTCCGGCCTGCGATCCGAGGGTATGTCAAACCCCTGAAGCTGCCGACGTTTTCGAGGGTGGTAGAGGCAGCTATGACTTACGAGGAGACCAACCCGTCCGCGCGAGAGACCGACGGCGGGCGGAAGAGGCCCTTTCAGCCAGACTTCTCACAGGACCGGCGAGAACGGAGACATGTGGCGTCCGCAGGAGAGCCGTCACGTTGTGCAGGGCCATCAGTGGCCTTTGGGGGCCCTCGATAGGGGCCAGTCGCCAGTACCGGACCCCCGCCTAGCCGACAGCAGGGACTCACTGAGGGCGGGAGTCGGGTTCCCCTCTGCTACCAGTGTGGCCAGCCGGGCCACGTCAGGAGGGACTGCCCATCTAGGGCAGGAGGTCAGCAGATACTTCCCGCGCAGAGCACTGGAGGGCGCGCAGGAGGCCGCGGTTCCCAGGCGCGAGGAGGAGGACTGCAGTCGCGAGGAGGGTACCGGCCAGCACCTACCCGTCCGACGCAGAGTGTGGCTGCTTCGTCCGCACCTAGAGCTGAGGGGCGTATCAACGCCCTAACACACAGGGACGCCAAAGCTTCGGGATCCGTGGTAGCAGGTATGGTTTCAGTTTCTGGCAGACTCGTTTACACACTTTTCGATTCCGGCGCTACGCACTCGTTTGTCGCAGCCAGTTTCGCAGTTAGTTTGGACCAGGATTATACACTGTTAGAGAATTCGTTCGTAATCAGAGGTCCAAGTGGTCAGCTGTTTGTAGCTGAGGAGGTGTACACGGGTTGCGAGGTCAGCATCGGGGGACATAGCCTGCCAGCTGACTTGATTATGATACAAATGGAGGACTTTGGAGTGATTCTGGGGATGGATTGGCTGTCCGCTTACCACGCCTTGGTAGACTGTTTTGAGAGGAAGATTGTCTTCTCCATTCCGGAGTTGCCTTCTTTCGAGTTTCACGGGCAGCCAGTGGACGGAGGTTTCAGGTGCATTTCGGCACTTCGGGCGGCGAGACTTTTGAGCCAGGGGTGTGAGGGCTTCCTAGCTTGTGTGGTGGCAGAGCACAGCCCCGTGGCAGACTTCCAGAGCATCCCGGTGGTCAGAGAGTACCCCGACGTGTTTCCAGACGAGTTACCAGGACTACCGCCCGAGCGTGAGATCGAGTTTGAGATCTCACTAGTACCAGGGACCAGCCCCATCTCCACCGCGCCATACAGAATGGCACCGCTTGAGCTGCGAGAGCTCAAGTCCCAGTTGCAGGACCTTTTGGAGAAAGGTTTCATGAGGCCCAGTGCGTCTCCCTGGGGAGCCCCGGTACTGTTTGTGAAGAAGAAGGATGGGACCCTACGCCTTTGTGTGGACTACCGACAGCTGAATAGGGTCACCATCAAGAATAGATATCCGCTGCCGAGGATTGACGATTTGTTTGACCAGTTGCGGGGTGCCACGGTGTTTTCCAAGATCGACTTGAGGTCTGGATACCACCAGTTGAGGATCAGAGAGACCGTACTTGGACCAGTTTGTGGTGGTTTTCATAGATGATGTACTCATCTATTCTAGAGATCGGACGCAGCACGGACAGCACTTGCGGATGGTTCTGGACACTCTGAGACGACGCAGGCTGTACGCCAAATACAGCAAGTGCGAGTTCTGGTTGAGGGAGGTGACCTTTTTGGGTCATGTGATCTCTGGAGACGGCCTGGCGGTGGACCCCGCCAAGGTCGAGGCAGTGCTCAGGTGGGAGAGACCGCGTTCAGTCACTGAGATTCGCAGTTTCCTGGGACTGGCAGGTTACTACAGACGGTTCATCAGAGGATTTTCACAGATTGCGCATCCTATGACACAGTTGACCCGGAAGGATGTGCCTTTCGCTTGGACAGACACCTGTGAGGCGTGTTTTCTGGAGCTGAAGGAGAGGTTGACCTCGGCTCCCGTGCTCACCATCCCTGACAGTAGTGGCGGGTTCGTTGTGTACACGGACGCTTCCTTGCAGGGGTTAGGAGGTGTGCTCATGCAGAGGGGTCACGTGGTCGCTTACGCTTCGCGGCAATTGAAGCCCCATGAGCATACCTACCCTACCCACGATCTAGAGTTGGCAGCTGTTGTCTTCGCGCTGAAGACATGGAGGCACTACTTGTACGGTGAGACCTTCAAGATTTTTACAGATCACAAGAGCCTCAGATATCTTTTTGACCAGAAGGAGCTCAACATGAGACAGAAACGTTGGTTGGAGCTCCTGAAGGACTACGACTGCAGCATCTCCTACCACCCGGGAAAGGCCAATGTGGTGGCTGACGTCTTGAGCCGTAAGGCGCCTGCACGCTTGGCCAGTCTACAGTTACAGAGTTGGAGCCTTTTGGAGGAGGTGGGCAGTTGGCGACCTCTAGAGTTACGAGGGTACTGTGGGGCAGTGACGGTGACACGGCAGACCAGGCCAGAGTTGATAGACCGCATCATCACGGGACAGATGGCCGATCCGTACTTGCAGTCTTTGCGCGACAGAGTACTATCAGGGACCCAGGGGACTTCTCTTTCACAGACCAGGTGTTACGCTTGAGGGGACGGTTGTACGTCCCCAGAGACGAGGAGCTGTTGAGAGAGCTCCTGACTGAGGCACACGGTTCCAGATTCACCATACATCCCGGAAACACGAAAATGTACCATGACTTGAGACGCGAGTTCTGGTGGAGAGGGATGAAGCGGGATGTGGGTGAGTTCGTGCAGCAGTGCTTAGTGTGCCAGCAGGTGAAAGCCGAGCATCAGAGGCCTGCAGGGCCGCTTCAGCCGCTTCCAGTGCCAGAGTGGAAGTGGGAGAGCATCACCATGGACTTGGTGGTGGGCTTACCTGTTACCCAGCGAGGACACGACGCAGTCTGGGTAATAGTGGATAGATTGACGAAGACGGCACGATTATTGCCGATCCAAGTCACTTTGGGACCAGCACAGTTGGCAGAGAGGTATATTCGTGATGTGGTGCGACTACACGGAGTTCCGCAGGAGATCGTATCCGACCGGGATACCCGCTTTACGTCCCAGTTTTGGGCTGAGTTTCAGCAGGCTTTGGGGACGAGGTTGAGGTTTAGCACGGCTTACCACCCCCAGACGGACGGACAGTCGAAACGCACGATACAGACACTTTAGGACCTTTTGCGTGCCTGTGTACTAGACTGGAGGGGCTCTTGGGAGGAGCACCTGCCCCTGGCGGAGTTTGCATACAACAACAGTTATCACACGAGCATCGCATGGCTCCCTACGAGGCTCTGTACGGACGGAAATGCACGGCACCCTTGAGTCGGGTTGAGGTGGGGACCAAGTGGGAGGTTGGCCCCAGGTTGATCCGGCAGAGTCAGGAGGTAGTTGAGCAGATCCACAGACGACTCCGCACTGTCAGGAGCAGACAGAAGAGCTACGCAGATCGCAGACGCAGAGAGGTGCAGTTCGAGGTTGGGGACCACGTCTTCCTTCGTGTTTCGCCCATGAAGGGCTTACAGCGGTTTGGGGTGAGAGGGAAGCTCGTGCCGAGGTTCGTGGGGCCCTTTGAGGTCCTGGAGCGGGTTGGACCCGTTGCTTACAGACTTGCCCTTCCCCCGCAGCTTTCTGGTGTGCACGACGTGTTCCACGTGTCCAACCTCAGGAAGTACGTAGCCGATCCCAGCCACGTACTGAGTCACGAGAGCGTCGAGGTGAGCGACGACCTGACCTACCCCGAGCGGCCAGTGCAGATCCTAGACCGAGCCGTCCGCAGGTTGAGACGAAAGCAAGTACCCCTGGTAAAGGTTTTGTGGAGGAGCCAGCGGTACGAGGAGGCTACCTGGGAGCCTGAGGCGGCAATGCGGGAGCGGTACCCGGAGCTTTTCGCGGGTACGTCTTTTCGGACCGGCTTCGGTCCTCTTTGAGTTTGTTATGGTTATTTGGACATCTTTTTCCCGCACCCAAGTTGGCGCAAGTTTCGGGGACGAAACTTCCTTTGAGTTTGTTATATTGTAACGAATGTGTGCCCCATACGTCTTTTAAGACGTTTGGGAGGTGGCTCAGACGTCGGACAAGACGTCTGGGATCACAACCAGACGTCTGATAAGACGTCTGGGATCGTTTCCAGACGTCTGGAAATCCGTTATTTTCGACACACGCGAGTCGCCTGCGCGCCTGAGCGTGCAGACCGCATATTCCCTCTTTTTTTTCTCTCTGCGGCTGCATGCGGCCTGCCACCTCCTCTCTCCTCCTCGCGCGGCCTTAAAAGGGCCACGCCTCCCCTCCCGTCTCCACAGTCTCCTTCTTCTCCTTCCTGTGCGCGAGAGCGAGCGGACGCGAGGGCGGCAGCGACGGCCGCAGTGAGCGCGGAGGTGCGACGTGAGAGGGCGGAGCTCTGCCGTGAGGGCGAGCTCGCCGGAGCGGCTTGGCCGGCTGGCGGAGGGCACAGGGGGCGCGGAGCGACGCGGAGAGGGACCTGCTGCGGTCTGAGCAGCAGGAGCGCGAGGTGCGACGCGGGCGGCGTCGCGAGCGGAGGCCGAGCAGGGTTCTGATTCTGGAAAAATTTCCAGAATCAGACGTCTGGGTTGATAGGCAGACGGCAAGGTCGACGTCTGTAAGATCATACAGACGTCTGAAAGGTGAGTTTCCGCTTTCTTCTTCCTTCTTGTCGACTGACCGTACTGAGGGAGGGGGGTTGGCTGTGCGCAGGTTCGCTGATTCGCCATCCTTTGCGAATCAGACGTCTGGAAGTTGTACCAGACGGCGGGAGTGACCTACAGACGTCCGTATGGACCATCGGACGTCTGGGGTATAGGACAGACGTCCCCGCAGACTTCTGGACGTCTGGGAAACCATGCTGAACAGGTAATTCTCTGATCCACCGTTTAAGACGTCTGGAAGGAGTTCCAGACGTCTGATTTTGCACAGTATCGTCTTTTTCGACCCGTTTAGGGCCCCTTCGGGCTCCATTTTTCGCGATTCGAGTTGCGTTCTTTTCAGAAGTAATTCCTCTACCCGTCTACAGTAGGTATACACTGTTTTGAGACACTCCTTGTGTTTGATCCTTGTGATAGGACCTCGTTCGGTTGCAGTCTTGAGAGTCGCGGAGGCACGCGGGATTCCCGATCACGCCCCCATTACTCCCGTTGTACCTGTAGAGTGGGTTTAAGTATTAATAAAAATTTGTTAAAGTATGGAACCATAACTAGAACCTAGGACATTGCATGAATCCTAGGAATGAGAAATATATGGAATGATAGTTCCTAGGTGTTGCATGAATCCTAGGGCCGGAAAACTAGATTGTATGATAGACCCTAGGATATGGCATGAATCCTAGGATGGAAAAACTAGTGGAATATATAATAATGCACTCTTGGAAAAATGGAAAGGAATATATGAAACTGCCTGTAAATTGAGTTCACAGCTGCCTGTTATGAATAAAGAAACATGATTGGGATCATGGTTTGTAAGAACGTGAAACTGGAAAGTAAGACATAAGATGTTCTGGAACCCTACGGGAAAGTAGGAGTAGAACTCCTGGAAAGCGAATGGAATAGAATTGGGGAAGTGAGCTGGCCCTTGAGTACGGAGTACCAAGGAGAGCGACTGTCCCCCTGTTCAGTGCAGAGCTGAGCTAGCCACCCCAGGGACCCGGGGGTTAGGACTGGCCACTCTGTACCGACTTGTTGGCCCTCGTGTACGTAGTACCGAGGAGAGCTAGTAGTGTTAGGAGAGTACTAGCTACCCCACGGGCCCCGGGGTTCTGCTAGCCTCCTTCACCGACTTGTTAGGCCCACTAGGGCAAACCAGGGTAGTCAGGCGAGGGTGCGCGGACTGTGGAGGGGCAAGGCCCCGGTTTGGTTACTGTGGAGGGGTTGGACCCCTGTTACTGACAGGGCTCTGCCCTGGTTCCGTGCTGTGCTTTGGGCGCACCCGTTAACGGAAACGACTGACCGCGTGCCAGTGCGGGCTAGCTACCTGTGCGTTTATCGCGCGTGTCGTAGTCACCGTTACGTTTGTCAGTGACCTTGGGGTGGTTGACTGAGGGTAGGATCACCACGGGGGACTCTCCCGGCCAGGAGAGCACCACGTGCTACTTCTACTTTTGGAAAAGACTGCAATCAAGATCGTTCCCACGAGGACATTCGAGATCAAGTAAAGGATCTGAGAAATAAATGAAATAGTGAGAAAAATTGAAAGATGTGAATAAAGGAAGTAATAGAACATAACAGCTACTGTACACTCTACTGTTGCCTTTAGTTAGTTTGCCACTCTACTCAGCGTTTTGCTGACGTGTTACACTCGTTACCTTTTTCAGGACCAGGTGTTGAGCAGCCAGGGTCGGCGGCTGCAGAGGACGCTGGGCCGAGTAGGGTCTAGTAGAGTCACCACAGCCTTTTGTACCTCTTTTGTTTCTGTTCTGGTGGGTAGTTTTTGTTTCCGCTGTACCTTCTTTACCTGCAGTTCTTGTTATATGATAAATGTTGTTTTACTGTTGTGGTGGTACCTACTGTAGTAGTTTCTTTCCTTACTGCTGTACTTTCTTACTGTTAGTTATATTCATGCTGAATGTGATTTATTTTACTGTCTTTTGGTTACTTCCTCGTTGGACGACTAGGTCTTGGGATTAGTCGAGTCGGTCCGGTTCTCGTGTCTCGTAGGGACTCGGGAACCGGGTCGTTACAGTTATGGCTCATGATGATGTTATCATCAGTACCGGACAATGATATTCTTCCAGATAAACGATATAACCCTGTCGACTGTTGGGCTGGCCATGGCCTCAACTTCCACCCACTTAGAGAAGTAATCCACAACCACTAGTATAAAGCGCTTCTTAGTCGGTGCTATCGGGAAAGTCCAATGAAATCCATGCCCCATTTAACAAAGGGGATGGGTGACATGATGGGCACTAACTTTCCAGATGGCAAGTGGTGCAGGGTGGCAAACCGTTGGCACTTATCGCATTTGCACATGAACTCCTTATAATGTTGTTTCATCTAAGGCTAGAAGTACCCCACCTAGAACAACCAGGCTAGGAGTTGAAAGAGTCGACTTTCCGCTTTGCGTTGTATTATTTAAGTGGTGGAAAAATCGGCTAATAAAAAAAAATGAAAATAACCACTCACAGAAGAGCGGGTCGTGTCCACAGGGAGGCAATTATGCAATAAACTCTTAATTATTTTATATTCTTTTGAATAAGTGCGAAATCCTTATTCAAATCTGACATAGAATGCGAAGGAAAGTAGATTCACAATAACTTAAAAGGATAAGGGTATATGTGCAGTTTTCCCTCACTAAAATCTTCAATAAATATATGATGATTTTGTGTAATTTTCATGTGTCATATACTAGAGAGAACTGGTGCACATGTTGATCCCAAAATCAATCTTAAAATAAGTGAATATCAATAACATGCAATTATATGGAAATATGAGTGTGCATGCGCAATTTTGCCATAATATAATAATAATAATAAATAAAAATCAAATTCTGGTGGCAATGGCAGTGAATGTAATTTTTAATATGGGAGGAAACAGGGCATTTGCTCTCTCTCCTCCACGCGAGAGAGATAGAGCACCGACGGGGCTTTCACGAGCAAGGGATGTTGGCGAGGATGAGGGCTATCCGATGGAGGCCGCGATGTCGACGGAGATGGCCGGAGGTGGCCGGCCGGTGGAGGAGAAGTGGCCGGAGGAGGCTGCTTGCTGTAGTTGCGCGCCTACGAGGAGGCACTAGAGAAGGGTGCCTGCATGTGGCTGCTGGCGGTCGTGAAGGTGCGCAGCGCCTTTTGGTGCGGCTGGAGGCATGCGCTGCAGACACTTGCAGGGTTGGTTATTGCCTGCGGGTGCTTGAAGGCGGGTGTAGGCGTGCACTGCAGGGAGGCACAAGTGTCGCGGTGCTAGCACCTGCAGTAGTGCGAGCGGATGCGGCTGAGGTGGCTGCAGGCTTGGTGCAGCGCGGCCAGGGCCGCGCCCCTGCGGGGAGGTGCTGGTGGGTGGAAAGAAAGGAAAGCGCTGGAGGTTGATGTGGCTTGCGTGCATGCCTGCGAGCAGTGTTGGAGCAAGCATTGGACTCCTGCGGGAGAGAGGGTGCTCTGCAGAGAGGAGGGGGCGTGCCTGCAGATGGCACGGGCGTCTAGTGGTGTGGGCGGTGCGGTGTAGGAGCGGGAAAGAGGAGGTGCTGGAAGGGAGATGGGCGCTTGAGATGTTGCTGGCAAGTGCAGGCTTGGTGCGGCGCGGCTCCAGGAGCGGTGGGGAGCATGCAGCTTTGGGTGCGCGGGGAGGAGGCTTTGGCAGTGGCGTTGGAGAGGTTGTGCACAGTGCACGCTTGGGGTTGTTCCCCACGAGGGGGAAGATGGCGAAAGTTCTCTCCTTGGATGATCTCTCTCCTCTTTCTCCGCCTCTTCTTTTTAACTCCTCTTGGTTTGCACCTGCGAGAGTTAAGGGATTTTCAAATCCCTTAACTATTTCTGGTCGGCGGCTGTTGAGGGTACCCGGAGGATGGGGAAAAGAGCAGTCGCCAGTTATTTGAAAGGGTAATTTACCCTTTTCTCCTCCTTCTTTTGCCAATTATTTTTCCTACACATAAAAAGAACATATTAAGTTATAGAATAGATGTAAACTTAAATCATGATGCATGCAAACATTCTATAACTTAATATATTTATTAACAAACCTAAAAGATGCAATTAAAGTTAATTAGGCATAATATTAGTCCATTAAAATGGACTCATCAAATACCCCCATGCCTTAGATTTGTTAGTCCCTAGGAAAAAATGAAAAATAATAGAAGTAATCAGAAGATTTCTTCTTTTCTTACTTCAAAACTTTAGAAATCTAGACAAATGTGAAGTGCTGATAGCCTAGGTAAATCTAGACAAGTGAAAGAACCAATTCGCATTGGAAGTTCGTACTTCACCCTTGGTAAATATTGCATCAGGATAGGCAATTACTTCCCTCGGGGATAAAGCAGACGATAATCTGTAATTTGACCCCGGCGTTTGGCTTAGGTAGGAGATATCGAGTTGAATGGATTTATATTTGGTGGCACACACTCATCTGGTGCTACATATAGTCTAGTACTGCAGACTCTAGATCTCTAGACTATTAAATAAGTCAACTCTGAGAGAGGCTACACAATTGTGCTCTCTTGATGTTCTTGGGCACTCCCTCTTCTTTTTCTTTCTGAGATCACAAATCTCGCCAGATTTAGAAATTGTACTCACTATTTGGTAGCCTCACATAGCATCCACACTTCAATTAATGTCCTAATAACTCTACAACTAAGTTAGAGTCCTCAACCAGTATTCAGGTGATCAGAAATACTAGAAGGTAGGTATGGGTCATATTTGGTGGAACGCGATAGGTGTTCTGTTGCCTCAGAAACAGTGTTACATCATAAACTTGGACTTTTTTTTTTTAATATAACTATTTCTTCTTTTTGTTCTTTCTGTTTCTTCTTTTTCTTCTTTTCTCTCTTCCCCTTTTTTTTGTATTTCTTCTTGTTTATGTTTCTTTTTCAATCAATACAACACGATAGGGACTTTTATTTATGAGGCATTATTATGGATGATGATGGTCAAGAGGAAGTTGTGTGGCTTATTTGGTGGAAGTGCCTATTCTCGGCACCGGGAAGGAATGGATAGGACAGGCGTATTTCTGACCTTTGACACTATTACCCTCCTTTAGCCGAGGACTCTATGAAGGACGGTCGTAACCAGCCACCATAGTTATAGCTTTATTAAGACTCAATCTCTGTGTATCTGCCTTAATTAGTGACTCTCAGGAATTCACTCAAAGTACGCACACAGGAACAGAGAGTGAAAACTACGCCTAACTCTGAAGTATCATCATCTAATTATTCAAAACTTAAGAGTCCTTGCACTAAACTTAGCGCACCAGTAATCTCTCTACTTTCTTGTCACAAATATGAGGTGGATCTACTGGAAGATAGTATGCCTGACTCCCTATGAACTGTCCAAGGGTTCAGTGGACTACAAATACTCATTGGTTTTCCTCAAGGATACATTACCCAGTCTACATGCACGTGAAATAAATGTATTGGATTCTAAACTTAAGAAATAATTTTGGAAGAAAAACTTCCAATAACAAAGGTATTTTGCTAGGGACTAACCCACTCAGCTCAAGAAAAGAGAAATTTTTTTTTTATAATATATATATAAATATGTATGCAAATATTTATAAATGCTATAAACATTCTCAGGTTATATCCCCCCATGCCTAAGACTGATAATGTCCTCATTAGAAAAATACAGACATAGAAGAATATCACCTGAGGAGGAGAGTGAGAGGAGCCAAATCTCCTCAAGCCGAAGTGCATCCAAAACCTGGCCATCTGAAAGAGTAATATACGGTTTAAGTCGCTGGCCATTTACTTTAAGGCTCGCACCTGAAATAGGGTTCCTAATCTCTACAGCTCCATGAGGGAAAGTATTGATAACAACGTATGGCCCAACCTAGCGGGACTTGAGCTTTCCATGAAATAATTTAAGTCTAGAATTGAAAAGTTAGACCTACTGGTTAGGCTCAAAAGTCTTTCTAATGATGTGCTTGTCATGGAAGACTTTTGTACGTTGCTTGTAAGCTTGAGAAGTTTCATAAGCTTCATTACAAAGCTCCTCAAGCTCATTTAATTCTAACATACGTGCTTTTCCCGCTTTATCCAGATTTAAGTTAACATTTTTAATAGCCCAATAAGCTTTATGTTGGATTTCAACAGGAAGGTGGCACGCTTTTCCGTAGACAAGACGGAAAGGAGACATGCCCAAGGGAGTCTTATACGCAGTTCTGTAGGCCCAAAGAGCATCATTTAGTTTTTTAGACTAATCCTTCCGATCAGGCCTGACAGTTTTTTCTAAAATTCGCTTAATCTCCCTATTAGACACTTCAACTTGTCCACTCGTTTGGGGATGATAAGGTGTGGCTATCATGTGGTTGACTCCCAAATTTTGGAGTAGTCTAGTGAAGTGTACATTCTTAAAGTGAGGTCCTCCATCACTTATGATTGTCCTTGGGCACCCATACCGAGAAATGATATTAGCCTTAACAAAGCCCAAGACCACAGAATGGTCATTGGTTCACATGGGTATGGCTTCTATCCATTTTGATACATAGTCAATAGCCACAAGGATGTATTCATATCCGAAGGACACAGGAAAGGGACCCATGAAGTCAATGCCCCAAATATCAAAGCTTTCAACAGGGAGGATAGGTTGTTGAGGCATCTCATCCCTTTTTCCAATGGTTCCCGTCTGCTGGCAACGTAGACATGCGCCCACATACGTATGTGCATCTCGAAATAATGTGGGCCACCAAAAACCAGATTGAAGAACCTTATGGGCAGTCTTCTTCCCACTAAAATGTCCCCCACAGTGGAGGTCATGGTAGAAACTCAGAACACTTCTTTGTTCTTCATCAGGGACGCAACGGCGAAACAGCTGGTCAGGGCCTATTCTAAAAAGCTCGGGTTCCTCCCAGTGATAAAATTTAGCGTTGGCAAGAAGCCTGTCTCGCTTCTGCTTGTCCCAAGTACTGGGGGTGATGCCCATGACCAGATAGTTCACTATGTTAGCAAACCAAGGAGTTTTAGCTTCCACGGCCATTAGAGACTCATCAGGGAAAGTCTCTTGAATACTGCCAGCAGGGTTTGATGCCTCAGTAGGGATCCTAGACAAATGATCTGCTACCACATTCTCAACTCCTTTCTTGTCTTTAATTTCCAGGTCAAATTCTTGGAGTAGAAAAATCCAACGAATTAGGCGAGATTTGGTGTCCTTTTTAGCCAGAAGATGCTTAAGGGCTGAATGATCAGTGAACACCACAACCTTGGATCCCAAAAGATAAGACAGAAAGTTTTCCAAAGGAAATACTACAGCAAGTAATTCCTTTTCAGTAACCGTGTAGTTTCGCTGAGGATCCACCAGGGTCTTGCTGGCATAATGCATCACATGAGGTTTGACATCAACCCTTTGACCTAAGACTGCTCCCACTGCAAAATCAGAAGCATCGCACATAAGCTTAAATGGGAGGGTCTAATCTGGTGCTTGGAGAATCGACACGGTAATGAGGGCTTTCTTCAAAACTTGGAAAGCCTTGCCACATCTATCATCAAAATCGAAGGAGACATCCTTCGCTAACAGGTCGCAGAGTAGCTTAGAGATTTTACTGAAATCTCTAATGAAGCGCCTATAAAATCCAGCATGGCCAAGGAAAGATCTAACCTGACGAACATTGGCGGGCAATGGAAGCTTAGAGATGGAATCGATTTTTGCAGTGTCCACCTCTAATCCTCTCCCGGAAACTATATGCCCTTACATAATGCCCTACTGGACCATAAAGTGGCTTTTCTCCCAGCTAAGCACCAGCTTCGCCTCTTCGCAACGGGTTAAGACTTTATCAAGGTGCGAAAGGCACAGGTCAAATGATGAGCCATAAATTGAGAAGTCATCCATGAAAATTTCAATGGACTCATCGATCATATCAGAAAAGATAGCCATCATACAACGTTGGAAAGTGGTAGGAGCATTACATAACCCGAATGGCATTTGGCGGAATGCAAAAGTGCCATACGGACTCGTGAAGGTGGTACGCTCCTGATTATCAGGAAAAACGGCTATCAATTGTACCCAGAGTACCCGTCAAGAAAACAAAAGTACTTGTTCCTCGCCAATCGTTCCAGAATTTGATCGATAAATAGTAAGGGGAAATGGTCTTTCTGGGTAGCCGTGTTTAAACGGCGGTAATCAATGTAGACCCTCCAACCAGTTGAGGGTCTAGTGGTCACCAGTTCACCTTGGTCATTCTCTTCCACAGTGATTCCTGCCTTTTTCGGAACTACGTGAATAGGACTGACCCATTTACTATCTGAAATGGGATAAATAATTCCTGCATCCAGCCATTTCAGAATCTCCTTTTTAACAACCCCCCGCATATTTGGATTGAGCCTTCTCTGCATATCTCGGAAAGGCTTCATGGACTCGTCCGTGTATATATGATGCATGCAAAGAGAGGGATCAACACCCTTAATATCAGCAATTGTCCAGGCAATTGCTTCCTTGTGCCTTTGTAAACACTCAAGCAGAGCTCCCTCCTGCGATTCAGATAATGCAGACGAGATAACAACGGGGAGCGTGCTCTTAGGGCCAAGGAAAGCATATTTCAATGTGCTCGGGAGGGGTTTCAACTCCAATTCAAGAGCCTTTTGGATTGAGGGTTTTAGTTGAGATGTCCTCGCCTCAGGCAGTGGATCTACCTTCACAGTCCAAGGTGGGGATAGAGACTCAGTGTGTACCCCCAGCAACTCTTCTAGTTCGGGCATTTTCCTTTCAGTTTCTTTAATAATCGAGGGATGGTCCTGAGATATGATCTTCTGAAGGGGATCTCTACATAAGAGTGCTGGAGTAGTCTCTTCAATTATTTCATCAACGATCTCAATCTTAGAACAATCTTCAAATCCGAGTTGCTTGTAAGTATAAAAAACATTCAACCGGATCTTCTTGTTCCCAAAGCCCATTTTAAGTGCCCCAGATCTACAATTTATAGAGGCATTGGCTGTGGCCAAGAAGGGGCATCCCAGAATAATGGACGGCTATGTGGGCTTATTAGATGGGTCAGTATCAAGTACCAAAAAGTCAACGGGGAAGAAGAAATCATCCACTCTCACAAGGACATCTTCCAACAATCCCCACGGTGTCTTAAGTGATCTGTCTGCAACCTGGAGGATTACTGGACTAGGCTTCAGCTTTCCTCCTCCCAAAAAGTCGTAGACATAGCTTGGTAGAATGTTTATCCCCGCACCCAGATCGAGCAGAGCCTCGTTAATGTGTTGGTTACCTATAACCACTGAAATATACAGGGCCCCTGGGTCTTTCATTTTGGGGGGTGTTCCATGCTGGAGTACCGAGCTAACATGGTTAGGCAGGATGACCTTGGTTTGGACCTGTTTCCTAGATTGATGCTTCTGGATGCACAGGTCCTTCAGAAACTTGGCATAGGACGGAATCTGTTTAATCGCTTCCAACAGAGGCAAGTTAATCTAGGCTTGCCTAAAAGTATCCATAATCTCTTTCGTACTATCCTTAGCTCCAGACGAGCCAATAGAAGATTTCCCAGGAGCGGAGAGGCGCTTCGGATAGGGCACCCTCGGCTTCTGGGTAGAGGGGTCGTCATGGCGGGAAAGGGGTGGTGGAAAAATGACATCCTCATTGTGGGTGATTTTTTGTGAGGGAGAGTGGTGTGGCTCTTCCTCGGGTGAGATGGAAGTCGGGTCAGGTGTGGAAGGGGAATTCTGAGATGTAACCGTAGGAGTGTTATCAGGCTTGTCAATCTTTTTTCCACTCCTCAACACGGTCACTGCTTGGGCATGCTCCCTGAATACAACCCCCTTGCCCTTAGGGTTCTCCTCAGAAGAGCTAGGCAGCTTCCCCGGATCACGTTGCCTAACTGCCTCAGTAAGATGACCAATTTGAGATTGCATATCAGTAATCATCTTATTCTGAGATTGGATAACCATATTTTGATGCTCTTGCATTGCTTTCATCATGGCCTTTAGTTCATCCATCTCAGAGGGCTTATTTGGAGGGGGATTTTCATACGAAGATTGGTATGTGGGCTGGGGAGGTAAGGGTCTAGTATTCCCTGAGTTAGAAGCATCACCTTGCTTCCAAGAGAAGTTTGGATGGTTCCGCCACCCTAGATTATAAGTGTTGGAGTAAGGGTTATTGCGAGGGGGGCAGAAACCTTGGGCCGTGTTCAACTCGGCCTGAATCAACAGGGAATTGGTTTGCCTGATGGCACTCCGCAGTGGTGTGCGTTGTGCTTTGGCAAATGGAGCATTCTCTTGAAGCCTGAAAAATAGAGGCTGCTTGCGGGTTCATGCCGGGGTTTGCTAAAAGCCTATCAAAGTTTTTATTCAATAGTTGAATCTGATAAGCCAAATCCTGAGAAGCCCCAGCTTCATGGGCCTCTATCTTCCTCTGCAAGATTGATGGTTTTCTTTCTTGATAGGCAGAGGACAAATGTATGGAGTTGTCGCTTAATAGTTCAAATAATGCCCAGGCTTCATCCTCGGTTCTGGTCATGAAGATTCCTGCACAGGCTGCATCAATGGTTTGCCTATGCCTTTCAGATAATTCGTTATAGAACCTTTCGACCAACTGCCATCTTGGCACTTGATGGTGGGGGCATAACCTAAGAAGGTCATTAAAGCGCTCCCAAGTCTCATGAAATTGCTCCCCTTCCTGTTGAGTAAAACCCATAATATCTCTTCTATAATGGTTGGTTTTACTCATAGGAAAATACTTTTTTAAAAATTCTCCCTTAAGGGTGGCCCAATCATTTACCCTTGCATCGAGGGTATGATACCAGTGCTTGGCCTTTTCCTTTAGGGAGAAAGGAAATAGAGTCCCCATCAGGGCTTCATTAGTAAAGCCCTGGAGCTTAACCGTGGAACAGACCTCGGTGAATTCCTCCAAATGCCGGTAGGGGTCCTCCCTAGTAGTACCATAAAAAGAGGGCAATAGAGATATGGTACTGCTCTTGATCTCATACGGATTATCCCCTGCCGGTCGTCTTAGTGCTTGTGTAGGTTAGTTAGTTGGAATAAAATAGTCCCTTAGGGTTCTTTGTTGATTTGCACCTTGCTCAGCCATTCTTTCCTCTCCTAGGTGAGCTCTCCTAAGAATTCTCTTAGGCTCAGGATCAAACACTAGACTACCCTCAAGAGTGCGTCTACCAAGCATACAAAACACAATTCAAGTTTTTTCTTTTTTTTTTCTTATTAAGTTAAACCTCCACTCCAAAGATAAGTCAAAAGATCAAGACTTATCCCTCCGTTCCCACGTAAGTGGTATAAAAGGGGTGTGGACTTGAAATCTTAACCTTCTTTATTATGGATGTCGAATTAGTTAATATAAATGGCCAAACAAGTTTTTCACTGCAATTACGTGCCTTAATTCAACCTTCGAGTGCCCTAGGACCTATACTTTGCTTGGATGATACTCCCAGGTGATCAAGTGAGAAGTTACTCCAAGGACGAACAAAAGGATGCAAGTAGGGCGAACCCTTCCTTTGAGGCGATGCATATGCGGTGCCCCTTAACTACCCTTTTGTTCCTTTAAGGGGTGTCCCCCTTCGTGGAGTATCAAAACACTTGGTCAAAAGATAGTATCACCACCACCACAAAGCACAATAGAAGGGTCTGCACCGATAAAGAGATCGGTGCCTATAGCCTTAAGGGATCGAGCCTTAGTGCGGTGCCTAATGTGCGTGCTCAGTGTCAAAAGTGTGCAACACACCACAAATCTTTGTAATTTCTTTTGAAATCGTAGACAAGTCCCTTAGAATCAGATCAAATGTGATTGCTTTTAGGGTTGAATCTGATTATTAGTTCCAATTTTAGTTATGTGACCACTGAATTAGTAAATTCAAACAACTTGGTGGTCTTGAATTTAAATTTGAATGCAAATGCGTGAACAGGAGCTGGATGCAAAAGTTAGAAAGATGTACCTGTCTCCAACGATCTTCGTGCTAATATGCTTGCAATGCAATAATAAGATCTAATGTGCTGCTTAATCACCCCTAAATGCATGCACCTAAGGGCATGCAACTTCTAAATAGGCAACTCGATATTTTCTTTGTTGATTTTAATAGCAGGCAAGCAGAAAATAGAGTCACGCACGCACCAAAAATATTGTAAGCCCTAGTAGCTAAAAAAATGCGGGGACAAATCCCCAAAAATTCAGCCCCAATTACTACAAGGGAGAAAAGACAGAAATAAATTTGTGACAATGGAGAATCCTCTGCGAAAATAGGATCTTGGTCTCCTTCGTCTTTTCCTCGTGTAGCTTAATTCGTGATTGCTGTCGCCGCTCTGTTGCTCCTCGCCGCCTCTTCAGATTCCTCGCACAGTAAAAAGAAAATTGATCAGATAATTTTGCAACTTAGAAGATTTGAAAATAATAAAGTAAATCTATTGCATCTGTTGCCTCCCCAGCAACGGCGCCAATTTGAAAGATTCGACTTTCCGCTTTGCGTTGTATTATTTAAGTGGTGGAAAAATCGACTAATAAAAAAAAATGAAAATAACCACTCACAGAAGAGCGGGTCGTGTCCACAGGGAGGCAATTATGCAATAAACTCTTAATTATTTTATATTCTTTCGGATAAGTGCGAAATCCCTATTCAAATCTGACATAAAATGCGAAGGAAAGTAGATTCGCAATAACTTAAAAAGATAAGGGTATATGTGTAGTTTTCCCTCACTGAAATCTTCAATAAATATATGATGATTTTGTGTAATTTTCCCGTGTCATATACTAGAGAGAATCAGTGCATGTGTTGATCCCAAAATCAATCTTAAAACAAGTGAATATCAATAACATGTAATTATAAGGAAATATGAGTGTGCATGCGCAATTTTGCCACAATATAATAATAAATAAAAATCAAATTCTGGTGGCAATGGCAGTGAATGTAATTTTTAATATGGGAGGAAACAGAGCATTTGCTCTCTCTCCTCCTCACGAGAGAGAGAGAGAGAGCACCGGTCAGGCTTTCACGAGCAAGGGATGTTGGCAAGGATGAGGACTATCCGATGGAGGCCGCGGCGTCGACGGAGATGGCCGGAGGTGGCCGACCGGCAGAGGAGAAGTGGCCGGCCTGCTGTAGCCACGCGCCTGCGGGGAGGCACTAGAGAAGGGTGCCTGCTGGTGGCTGCTGGCGATCGTGAAGGCATGCAGCGCCTTTAGGCGCGACTGGAGGCATGCGCTGTAGACGCTTGCGAGGTTGGGTGTTGCCTGCGGGCGCTTGAAGGTGGGTGCAGGCGTGCGTTGTAGGAAGGTGCTAGCGCCTGCAGTAGTGTGGGCGGATGTGGCTGAGGTGGCTGCAGGCTTGGTGCGGCACGGCAAGGGGCGCACGCCTGCGGGGAGGTGTTGGCGGGTGGAAGGAAAGGCAGGCACTGGAGGTTGAGGTGGCTTGTGTGCTCGCCTGCGGGCGGTGTTGGAGCAAGCATTGGACGCCTGTGGGAGAGAGGGCGCTCTGCAGGGAGGAGGGGGCATGCCTACAGATGGCACGGTCGTCTAGTGGTGTGGGCGGTGCGGTGCAAGAGCGGGAAAGAGGAAGCGTTGGGAGGGAGATGGGCGCTTGAGATGGTGCAGGCTTGGTGCGGCGCGGCTATAGGAGCGGTGGGGAGCATGCAGCTTTGGGTGCGCGGGGAGGAGGCTTTGGCAGTGGCGTTGGAGAGGTTGTGCACAGTGCACGCTTGGGGTTGTTCCCTGCATGGGGGAAGATGGCGAAAGTTCTTCTCTCCCTGGATGATCTCTCTCCTGTTTCTCCGCCTCTTCTTTTTAACTCCTCTTGGTTTGCGCCTGCGAGAGTTAAGGGATTTTCAAATCCCTTAACTATTTCTAGCCGGCGGTTGTTGAGGGTACCCGGAGGACGGGGAATAGAGCAGCCGCCAGTTATTTGAAAGGATAATTTACCCTTTTCTCGTCCTTCTTTTGCCAATTATTTTTCCTGCACATAAAAAGAACATATTAAGTTATAGAATAGATGTAAACCTAAATCATGATGCATGCAAACATTCTATAACTTAATATAGTTATTAACAAACCTAAAAGATGCAATTAAAGTTACTTAGGCATAATATTAGTCCATTAAAATGGACTCATCAGGAGTGCCTTGTACCCTTCATGGTTCCCACATATGCCTCCATGGGCTTCTTGGAGTGCCTGCGATGCATCTTCTTTTGCAAGGCAACGTAACAAGGGGGTGGAATGCCCCCTTTTGTACAGTTGCCCCTCTATTAAGGTGTACCTAGAGGCCTTCAGTCGGAATACCCCGGGCCAAGGTTCCCTCGAAGGTAGCTCTCTAGTGTTCAAATAGGTGACGATAGGTGTCATCCATAATTTGGATTGTTCTATCATGAACATTATAGAAGCAAGAAATGTTGGCTCCTTTAGGGTTTAGGGACATATGCTTCTTCCTACTTGAGCGGGATTGCGAAGGCCAGACTGGCCAGAGCGTCAGCTAGGGGGTTGTCGGATTGGGGTACTCGACTAATTGAGACGGTCTTAAAGTCCGACAACTCCTCCTTGACCTTGTCAGCATATAAGGTCATATCCAGATCCTTGGCTTGGTACTTGCCATTGACTTGATTGGTGACCAACTGGGAATCCGTATAAATTTCCAATGAGGAGACACCCCATGACTTGGCCACCTGGATGCCGATTAGCATGGCCTCATATTTTGCCACATTGTTGGAAGCAAGGAGGATAAGTTTGATGGCATACTTATGAGTAGCATCGTCTGGAGCGATCAAGGCTATGCCTGCCCCAAACCCAGTTGTCATGGATGAGTTGTCTACATAAAACCTTCATGGTAGAATAAAGGAGGCATCAAGGTCTATGAACTCTACTACAAAGTCTACTAGGACTTGGCATTTGATTGATTTCCTTGGCCGGTACTGAATTTCGAACTTCGCCAACTCCATGGCCCATTCAATCTACCGTGAGGACTGACGTTAAAAAACACGTTTAAATAATTCGTTTGCTGTAGCAAGTGTTTACGACATCAATTTTAATAAGAAAATTGAACGGTGAGTCCAAATGTTTATCTTAGGGTGGTGTGAAATCGAATCAATTAATCGCTTAGTTTATTTCCACGTGATGATTTGGTTGCTAACTAGCTATGCATGAAAAGAAGGCAAAATATTATCGTTAATAAAGACATGGAATAGTAGGGCCTTGATTGGAACAACAAGATAATAATTGTGATAATGAAATCTAATATACCGCATAAGCAAAAGTGTCCTACAAATTCTAACAATAAAGCTATAGGACTGCTTAAACAAACATAAACATTAAGCTAAGGAAGAATAAATGTGACAAATGCAAGGGCGTCAAGGCGACCACGGTGGTGGATGAGCTTCTGTCGATGGCTCGGCATCTCTAAGGCCTTGCTCTGAGCTCTAGAAGGTGGTGGAATCGTGCTTGGTAGATGATAGGAAGAGATGAACATGAATGGAGGGGTGTAGGTCTTTTTAAAGTGGAGGAGAGGGAGCCAAAACAGGTATGGACCAATTAGCAACAGCAACAATGTCATTGTAGCTCCACTGTAAATGTCATTGTAACCTAGTTCACGTGCCCGCTAGTACCCGCACATGCACAGCTGTCGTTACTCATCCACTGTTGGATGTGTGCCGCGGATTGCCATCAAAGGGCCAGAATTGAACGAGAACGTGCGCTTCAGATCACGCAGATCGCACGCATACAATCGTGGGTGCATAGCGTGTGGGATCACATGTTCAAACATCGCGCACATCTGGTGCGCGAGGTCTCGCCACGTGGCTACTATCAGAACCGTTCGATTAAGATTTGGTGGTCGAATTTCGTCAGCCGCTCGCATGTAGAGAATTTGGACCCCCGCGAGGTCTCGAACATGCTCCCGTTGCTCATGGGTAGAGGCTCTAACCACTACGCCACGCTAGTGGATTGTCGTAGGGATGAGTTGCGGCCGGCGTGCTCTGATCACTAAAATGTGTCATTTATAAAAATCGGGTTTTAAGTCGTTGCAACATGCAATTTGATCGCTTTTAAATTTCTAAACTCTGAGTACTTGGGAAAGTATTCGAGTCATCCCAATAGAGGTAGGAATGCTTTTAACAAAATCTCTCACTTGAATCTTGGAAACCTTCTTTTTTAGGTTTTGAAATATGTAATTTTTTTAGGGTTTTGAATATGGCAAAACAAGTACGAAGAGAGACAGAAATTAAAACTACGGGAAATGCAAAGCAACACGTGCCTTACTTCTCCAACTCACCCGAAGCACGAAAGGCCTAGTGTAATGAAGAAGCAGGTCACAACACAATCACAAGCTATCTAAAAAAAAAAAAAGAGGAATGCTTTTGTTGATTTGAAAAATTATTTTACAACGGGTTAGAGAACTGACAAGTAAGAGGGGTTCTCACTTGTAATTTCCAACAAAAAACTACACTACCATGCAAAAGAAATAACAAGAATATAGAAGAAAGAATAAGAAGATAATGTTGATGATGATGCTGCTGCCCAGAATTCCTACTCCAGTCCTGGTTGCCCCAGGACAAAAAGGAAATCTTCTCTCCTGAACGTCCTCCTTGTGGCAAACCCTAGGTGGGGGTGCCTCCTCCTCCTAGAGTGGAAGATCTCCACTCCAAGAACTTCTCCCTAGTATGTTGTGGACCACCCTCAGTATCTCATCCTCTGGATGTCCTCCTTGCCTATCCTTCGTCCTTGGTTTGGTGGTGACACAAGGAAGAAGAAGAAGTTGAAGCCACTAAGGAGATAGGGTGTCTCCTTGATCTTCTTCCTCCTCTCCTTCCTTCCTTGGATGTTGGCTACGAGTGGCATATGGGTAGAAATAATGTAACCAATGATGATTTTAGTGGTGGTAAAATGGGGGGTATATGTAGGGCTTATGAAGGGAAAGATTGGCATGGACACATGTAGGGCTAGGATGGGTTCAAAGGGTAGTTATGGGTGGTTATAGGGATGCAATGGAGGGGGTAAGTTGGCGCCACATAAGGGGGTGCTATGGGGGTGGTTATGGTTGGCCAAGGGGTGATTGAAGTTGGCACCAACCATGGAGGGGTGCCATGGTTTGGCAACATCTAAAGGGGGTTCTAGAAGGGAGGTAGGTGGATGGCTAGGATGGCTTGTAGGGGTAGGTGTATGGTGGTGATGGGGAGGATTTTTGGAGGGAAAAGTGGCACCACTTTTGTGGTGCCCTTTGGTGGTGGTGGTGGGTTGAAAGGAGGTGAGTGGGTTGGCTCCAAAAAAGGGTTTTAGGAGTAGGAGCTAGGTGGACTAGGTTTAGGTCTCTTTTTGGTGAAGTTAGCTAGGTAGGTTGGGTGGCCATGTAGGTGGAGCTGGTTTTGGGCTTAGCTAAGCTAGCTTAACTAGTGGGTGAGTGGAAGGAGAGGTAGGAGGAATTAGGGTTTAGGGAGGAGGAGTTGAGGGGGTAGCCTTGAGTTGCTCTGAAGCTTGTGGGAGCTGACGGTTGCTGAGGAAGTCTTCTTGGTAGCTCAACTACTCAACTTTAACTAGCTGGTTCTTTGCTAGCTACTAAGTTGAATAGGTTGAGCTAAGCTGAGCTGGTCTCAGCTATTCTAGAGCTGGGGGAAATTGGTTATGAACTTCTCTGGTAACCCAACATAGCTAGCTAAAGACTAATAGCTAAGCCAAGTTGACTGGAGCTTCCATGGGCTAAGTACAGCTAGGATGAGCTGGAATGAACTGAGCTGGAGCTGGACTGAACTCTCATCAACTAAGCTAAGCTAGATAGAGCTCCCAATGAATTGATTAGAGTTAGGATGAGCTAGACTCAGCCAAATTGAGCTGGATCTGAGCTGAGTTGAGGTAGGTTTAGCTAAGTTGAGCTACCTTGAGCTATCATCTAGCTAAGATGAGCTGGATGGAGCTAAAGATAGCTAAACCTATCCAATGTGAGCTGATATCTAGCTGAGATGAGCTGGATCGAGCTAGAGTTCAGCTGAAATGAACTTCTTTACTTTCTTCCTTCTTGAGTACTAGGGTTTTAATGGTTTGAACATCTGCTTAACCATAACACTCAAGTAAAGATGTTAAAAATACAAAAAGAATGCAATGCATGCCTAACCTAGATTATGCCTAAATGCAACCCAGAAATGCATTTGCAAAGTTAAAATCCTAAAAGCTAGGTTTGTTTTAAGGCATAAGAATGATGATAAACTGCCGTTTATCATTCTCACAGCCGTTGGATTATCACCGCGAATCATGCGGCCGAGATCACGCATGCGCGTGATAAAGAGATGATGCAGTCATTGTGGGTGACATGTGGCACAACGAGGGTTGTTGATCATTAGATCAATGGTCAAAACTTCTCGAACTTGTTGTAGGAGTTATGGAGGTCAAATTGCGGTGATTTTGAGTCTGTTGGACTCCGTTCGTCGATCCGAATCTATTCGTACGATCTGATTTCTCATCTGAGATCTATTTCAATACGCACTTGTAAACATTAATTCTAAGCAATCTTAATGCAGAAATAACACAATATGCGTGTGTTGCTCCTAGACCCACTATAATATGATATTCATGCACATTCACCCTCAAAATTGACTCTAATTGATGCAATTAACGCTATTATTTGTTGAGTCATCACGGACCCAGTGGGTCTATGCAGCATTCGATGTAGAGGATAGTTAGACAAGACTATCATTGAATGGGATTGAAAGTAAAGGTGTAGCTTTCTGGCGGTAGTCACCAAGGCTAGCCTAAGTTTCTCAATCACAGTACACTTAGTTTCTGCACCCTGATAGGTTTTGCTAATGAAGTATATTGGTCCTTGTCCCCCTTCCTGTTCACCGACTAGAAGAGTGCTAACAGTGGACATGGATGTTGCCAAGTACAAGAAAACAGTCTCCCCAGTCTTAGGAGCCATTAGGATGGGAGGACTTCTAAGGGTTTCCTTTACTTCCTCTGAAGCCTTACAGCAGTGAAGAGTTCAATGGGCAGCAGTATAGCCTTTGCCCTTTTTTATACATTTAAAGAAGGGAAGGCATTTGTCAAAAGATAAAGATAAGAATCGACCTAAAGAAGCAATCTTGCCGACTAATGACTGCATCCTTTTCAAAGTACTTGGTGGTTCCAAGGCAATGATAGCCTAAATATTGTCGGGGTTGGCTTCTATTCCTCTGTTAGAAACTAGGAACCCCAGGAATTTACCCGTTGAAATGCCAAAGACACATTCCTCGGGGTTCACGCTGAGGTGGGTGTCCCTTAAGACATGGAACACCTCTGCTAAATATTCTAAGTGCCGCGAGAAATTTGATCCCTTCACCAACATGTCATCAATATACTCCAAAATTGATTTTCTTATTAAATGGAAGAAAATCATGTTTACAAGGTGTTGGTAAGTTACTTCAGAATTTTTTAATCCAAAGGGCATGACTCTATATTGAAATAGACCCCTATCTATTATGAAGGAGGTATGAGGTCGATCTACTTGAGCAAGGCTTGTTTGATGCTACCTGCTGTGAGCGCCTAGGAAAAACATGTGAGATTGATCGCTGTAGGAATCCACCAAAGTGTTGACCCTATGTAAGGGATACTCGTCCTTTGGGCAGGCTTCATACAGGTTGGTGAAGTCTACTCACATCCTCCACTTGTCGTTTGCCTTTTTCACTATGATTACGTTACACAGCCATACTGGGTACAAGGACTCTTCAATGAAGCCAGCTTCTAGGAGCTTCTGGAATTTTGCTTCAACCGCTTGCCACTACTCAACTGACTTGTGCTTGCACCTTTTTCATGGCCCAAGCACTGATAAACGAGACTTTGTATGCTGAAAGATTGAGTTTGAAAACCCATCCTTGTAGTTGCATAAAAATCTGCTATCAAATAAAATTTATAACAGAAACTCTGGTGAGTCCCAGGTCAAATACAGGGAGGTGAACGTTTGATTAAAAATCACGTTTAGAATTTTTGTCACAAAGTAGACTAGCTGGTCGAATTAAATCTACACTACCTATTCTACTTAAATAATAAACAATAGAAGAGAGAAATAGAATAATATAAAGAATGAACAATAGAAAGGAGAGAATGAAAAAATATCTTATAATTATAGAATCATGTCCATTACATCTACTTGCTACAACTAGAAAGCTGGAAATCTACACTAGAAAGCGATAAAAAGAGAGGGATGAGAAAATCCTCCTTGATGGCTACTTGAAGGACGAGCTGCGTTGACAGAGCGCTCAGACGAGGGTGGTAAGATGTTGGATGAGGGAGAATAGAGCTGGAGGATGGAGGACGAAGTAGGGTGACATTACAGCAGGATCCGCTTCTCGAATGGTGGCGAGAAGGCAACCACGAGATGCTCCATGAAGGGGGTGAGAAGATGGAAAAATTATTTTACTCTAGCTCTAATGGAGCATCTCAGGTATGGGACCAGCTCGTAAAGCTTTGGAAGGGGTGAGAAAAGAAGAGAAGGGATGAAGAAAAAGTGAAGGGGAGATGGCTATTTATAAGTGTGGTCATGGGGGTAAAAAAATCTTTTTAAGGGCATTAAAAGTTAATACACGGCCTTTAGTGATGCTTGCAAGCATTTCTAAAGCCAATTGTTACTGAAGACGCATGGAAGGAGAGCCCTTGGATCGTGATCGCACACTCCTCATCCAGCCACATCACTCAACCTCTCACCTTCAATCGCTCACGCGCATTATTGCGCCCAATCAATCTCAGCCATAGATATCGCGAGCGCACTTCAGCTTCATACGTTACACACGCCCGCGTACAATGGCGCGTACGGTTGCGTGTCATTGCGCATGTGCGCATGCTTCTCAAGGAGGTCATAAGGATGGTCTCAAGGACCTCCTACCAAACATGCACTAATGGTTTAGATGAGATTAGAATGTGCTGGACCCAATCAAGACACCCACAAAATTTGGATGACTATAAAGGTTCAGGGAAGATGATACCCCTTAGTCAGAAAAGCCATCCACTTAAGAAATACCTGGGCAGCCAGAGAGGAAGAGTCCTGCAAAGACCCTACACGGTAGAGCATCCCCACGAGTTACAAGGTTTCCCCCACCCAACCTCTCTTGTCATTGAGATTCCAGGTAGACCAAAATGGGGACCTTGACCTCTTAAGTCTACCACATTTATTTAAGATCAAAGGTGCTTAGGATTCCACTTGAACTTTAGATGTTTTGAGTGCAAAAGTGACCTAATTTTAAGGTTGGTTTACCCCACAAGAGGTCAACTTCACCTATTTGTCCTTTGAGAGCTTTAGGTCCTTTCTTTTAGGGTTCAAGTGAAGTTAAGAGCTTGATTTTTAGGGTTTCTTTTGAATAAGTCTTTTCAATCAAGGTTTAGGAACACCTCTTTTTGGAAAAGTTGATTCTTGCTTAGAAAGATGTGTCTCTAAAACCCTAAATTGGAATCCTTAACTTGGCTCTAATTGTGGTCCAGTTTAGTTGCCACAAATATGGTATTTAAGACTCAATCAAGAAGGTGGTAGCCCTAGTTACCTTAAATCAATGCACAATTCAATATTTGTTGAAATCAAAATCAAGCAACTTTGGTGAATTGGCTAAATATGGAAAGCAGGTAGCCCTAAATTGATTTTTATCTTCTTTTTCCTTTTCAGAATGCGGGGATTAAGAGAAAGGGCTAATCAAAGATTACCTGCCCCGGGTGTGGTTGTTGTGCGACTGTCTTCTTTTGAATCTTCTCCCCTATAACAATCACAACAAAAGAGATGTATCAAGTTAGTATTGAATCAGAAGTTGTGATCAAGATTTCTAAATCGCCCCTTGCTTTCCAGCAACAATGCCAAAATGTTTTTGAGTTGTAATCAATGTTAAATTAATGCATCGTAGTATAGTTGAAATCACTCGAAAATAAATGAATTTTATCACTCGAAATTTTAAATCCGAGGTCGAATACAAGGAGCAAATTGGGGTCTAAAAATCAAGAACACAAGTCTAAGATTGAATATAATATCCAATGAAAATCAAAGTATAGTGCAAAAAAATACAATGTCAATGTATAAGGGAGTAGCACAAAAACTATGGACGTCTGATTTTGAAAATTAGACGTCTTAAATATGAATTTGCTACAGTGCTTCAATTGAAAATCAAACGTCTTAAATATGAATTTGCTACAGTGCTTCAATTGCTTGGCTGTCTCTGATCTCCTCCTTCCTTTTCTTTCTTCTATTCTCTATCTCTGACGGCCTTCTTTCTTCTTGGCTTCTTCTTCTTCTTCCTTCTGCTCTGGCCCTTGTCTTCTTCTTCTTTCTTCTCTGATTTCTTCTTTCCTTCTCTTCTGCCTTCAGCTCCTCTTCAGCTTTCTCCTCTTCTGCTTTGCCTTCTCCTTCCTTAGCTTCTCTAGCTGTCGTCCTCTCCTTCCTTGGCTTCCTCTTCTTCTTCTGAGAGCAAAACGTACCCCTACCCTCCCATGCAATCTCTCTTCTTCCTTCTCTCTTAGGCTCGCTCTCCCAGAGCCTTCTCGAGTTATCGAGTCGGGTATGCATGCTCAGGACCAGGCCAATCGGCGTGCGTGGTGGGCGAGGAGTGCAGGCTAATCGAGTATATGGGTCAGGGCCAAGTTCGCAGGCAGTGGGGTCATGGATGAGGCAGTGAGGGCGAGTGGGTGATTGCGCAGCAATCATAGGTCTTAATTGACCTAAATTAGGCTAAGACTTAGCATAAGTTAGGGTTATTCATGCATGCATACGCATTATCTGCATCTTTACTGCTTTTCTTTAGCTATGCATAAAATAATGTTATAATGCGCTGATTAAGTATATTATGTCGATTGTAGGGAATAAGCTGATCAGGAGCTGGATCTGAAGCTGGATCAGGAATAACGGGAGTTGTAGCAGAACTGGAGCAGAAGGCCTAGTTTAGATGTAGGAATAATAATGTAAGGGGGTTAAAGGTTTTCTATTCTATTAAGTAGAAATAAAGCAGTAAAATGTGAAGAGCATAGGTCCATCCTAGCCCTAGGATAGCCTAGAACTTCCCCAAGCCTTAGCCACCCTTAGATTAGGTCACAACACCTTAGGAAGCCCTAAAACCCTAGTTCCAACCCTTCTCTGGACGTCCAGATAAGTTTTAAGACATCCAGGACCCTTAGCCAACTCCCGCACACTTCAAACCCACTTCTGCAGTGTTATTGGACGTCCAGACGCTTTGTCAAACGTCTAATTTCTGCAGAATACCCAAAATAGAACCCGAAATCCTTCCTGACTCTGATTGGACGTCCAGACAACAAGTCTGGACTTCTGATTTTTTAGTATAAGACATCTGATTCTATAATTAGACGTCTGATACTGCTCTCCAATTCCTGTTTTGAGATTTAAGCCTTGATCTTGGATCTCTAGGTCCCTAAACCCAATTCCAACCCCATAGGAACCTAAATTAAGGTGCCCTAACCCTATCACATCACCTCTAGACCTCCCTAAGGACCTAATGAGGTCCTCACTAAACCTAATTGACTTGAATCTTAGTCAAATCCATCATCCTATTCAATTGGACTCACTGAGTCCAATTGAGCCCTGATCTCAGCACACACTGTCCAATTGGACTCAGTGAGAGTCCAATTGACCTAGACCTAACTTAATTGAGTTGTTTTACTCTCAATTAAGTTTCCACACACCCAATTAAACTTGTATTAAGTTTAATTGCACTTTACCTTAGTGAATTAGGGTTTATAACACTAATTTGAGACCTACCTTGACCTAAACCCACTAGAACCCAACCTAATCAACCTAGCCACCTAAGTTTCGACCCACACACACCCACACACACCATCCACACAAAAATATCTAGCCTAGAGTTCTCTATAACTCTCTACCATGTGTGGTTGCCTTGGTTGTCAAAAATAGCAACCAAGAGCCATTCAATTTTTAGATCCACATTTGGTGGATCTAAAAACCACCTTCCACCCTCTCTCTCTCACTCTCCCACGAGCTCCCACCATAGGCTTCTCTAGAGAATTCCATAATTCTCTAGAGAGCTTCCCTTAGGTCTATAAAAAGACCCCTTGGGTGGCCATTTGCACCCATTCACTCCCTTGGCAATTACTCTCCATTGGTGCCATTCACGCCATCTCCACTTAGCCACTCACTCCACCTCCACGAGCTCACTACCACCACCATGGAGGACACCATGCTGGGATGCTAGATCAACCCTACTTCTCTCCAAGGGTCGGCCTAAGCTACATTGGCCGCCCCTCATTCTCTTCTCGACCACTCCAAGGCCATCGGGGACCACCCCTGAATGCCCTCTATTCTTCTAGATTTAAATCATGCTCTTCATAATCTTTATTGCTTTCATTTGCTGCTTAGTAGTGTAGTCTTACTTCTCCCCCAATGATGCATGAGAAATCCCCCCGTTGATTCTTGTATGCAATCGTTTTCTGGTAGTTAGGTTTAATTTTTAAGCATTCATGTATAAGCTTTCCTCTAGATTTCCTTGTGCAAAAACTCTCCAATGATGAATGAAATTTCACTTTATATATATATCTCTTATGTGTTCGAAATCACCACGAGCTGAATGATTATCATATTTGCGTGATTTAAGTTCCTGTTCTTTAATTGCCTATATATTATGCACCAGCATGTCATTTAGTAGAGCGGCTTTAAGATCGATTTCAAAAGCAAAAACAACGCCTCCCAGAGACAAACGACCGGGACTCAAAGTCTCATTATTTTTACAAAACAATATCTTTGTTGGATCATATTTCGCAACTATACTACGATGCTTTTATCAGAAATGCAATCTACGATTTCCCAACAGTGGGTCCTCACCCCGTGGTTGGGAGGCGATAAGCCCCTGTCACTTTTTCACTTTATGTCGCTGCTTCCGCTCCTACACTTCCGTTGTCCCACCTCTTGTAGCAGTTGTTTCCTCTAATTGCAGTAGTTGTGGAGGCGTCGGTGCCAATTGTTGGGCTGAAGATGTGCGCAAAAGGAATCCGCGTGACTTGGGACTGATTGCCTGGAGCGACGAGTCCTGGGTGAAGCTTCCAAGCAAGCTTCGTGCTGTGTCAATGGCGGTGAAGGCCTCAAACCCTGTTAGCAAGAAAATGGCCTTGCGGCCTCGTCAAAAAAAGCAGGGAGCTTCGCCTGAGCATGGCAAAGGTGCTACGGTGGTCGGCGTGGCGTGGGGTGGTCTGAGCGTGTGTGCCTAGGTCACCCTGTGGGTGCGAAGGTGGGTGTGTTCGGGGGGCATTCTAGGGGCTTGGCACAGTGAGTGGAGTGAGGGGTTAGGGTCAGTGAGGTGTGGCAGTGCTCTTGAGGTAGTTGTCAAGGTGGATGGAGGCGTGGAGCGGTGGGAACACCTCGCCGGAGGTTTGGCTGGTGGTGGAGAAGGTGGTGGTGGATTGCGAGCGTCGAGGCGTATTTGCAAAAATAAATGATAGAAAAATGATGAGAAGAGAGAGAGGACTTAACTGAGTGTGGATAGACAAAGGGGGATGCAGAGGAGGCGGCTGGCTCGTACTTCCATTGATGAGAGCCTCATCATGAGCCATAACTAGCTCATTTTGACCTAATAGAGAGAATAAAAGCTCCTACATAACCTAGAAGAGGGCTTAATTGAAGGAATAAGTGTTCTGAGAAGAAAACATGAAATAAAGGTTAAAACTGCAATTTTACCATTGCAGTATATAAACGGGATTTCTCAGAGGCAAAACATAGGTCAAATGGTCTAAATGAGATAAAAAGTGGGTTGATTCAATCAGAAATGGGTTCATGTGCGATCCAGGAATTAAATGACATTTGGTAACCCTAAAACAGACCCGCTTAATTCAACAAGGTTTCGGTCAGGATAAAAATCAATTAAACCCTATAAAATTCATGAAAAAATATCCCCTAGGGTTTGGAACATTCAAATTGGCCTTTGGAACCTAGTTTGACCTAGATTAGGGTCCAAGCTCATCAATTGACCTAATTTGGGTTTCTACGCAAAATACCTAGTAAAACATGGTCAAAACTAAAATCCAACTTTACCATTGGATTCCTTAGGTAAAAATTAGGTTTGTACCAAAATTTGGACCTAAGGGGAGGTCATCTTGACCTACTTTGCAATTTAGTGCACCCAATCACATTTTGGTCCCTATCTTTTGAAAACCATCACAACAACCCCCCTATCTTTCTTGCCAATCTTACAATCAAGTCCTTCCACCATTATTGGGGCAGAATCCTTCTCCGGCGAGGATTAGAGAGGGAATACTCTCAGATCCCTCAGAGATCCCCTCCCAGAATTGGAAGGGAGATTCTGTGAGGAATCCCCTTCCATCTAAGCCTGATCTTGATCCCAGATTTGCACCCAATCTCTCGTGCGAATGCACGAGAGATTTGGGTATCTAACCACCTTCCATATCCGGTGAGACATCGGTGACAGAAGGCGTGCCCTCCACGCACCAGAAGCACGACCAAGCACCTATAAATTAAACCCTAACTCCGGCCGAACCTTCTCAGCTTGACTTGGTCGGGATTCCACCTCAAATTCATCTCCTTCTCTGGCCAAGGTGTCCAGCGTGCTCCGACGAGCCCCCCTCCCCTTCCTCTTCGCTCTGCCACAAAACCAGTGGCAGAGTCGTCTTCCTCATCCTCCTCCGCGTCGCGCAATACCCGCGCGCGCTGCCCTAGCCCCGTCGTCGCCGCCGTCTTCCTCCACTAGGCATCTTCTTCTCCGGCGACAGCAGGTACAGCCGTCCGCCTCTTCGTCCCTTTAGTTAGGTTAAAATCATTCCCCTCTATCCCCTCTTTCATTTCCTCATTTTATTTCACTCAATCGAACCCTCGACCGCCGCTATTCACCATCACCTTCCTCATCTCCGGCCACCCTCCGGCGAGTCGCTCCCATCACTCCGCAGCCCCACACACCTCGCCTACCATCACATAACCTCCGCCTCACCTCACTGAGTAACCTCCACCCATCCACCGTCCCTCTACGCCTCCACAACAGTCCCCCGAATACACCCATCCATCCGGCCACAGAGCGAACTAGGCACGCACGCCTAGGCCGCCCCGCGGCCTGCCACCTTGCTCTTCGCCGTGACAAGGCAAAGGTTCCCCGGTGAACTGATTAGGCCACGAGGCTCTTTTCATGTTTGACAGGGTCCACGCCCCAGTCGCCATTGACGGCAACTCAAGGAAGCTCCATGCTCGCTCCAGGCTTCAGGACCGCAAGGCTCCAGGTGCTGCGAACGTGGGCAGGCCTTCCGAAGCCAAGGGGTTCAGCGAGCAACGCAACGAAGGCCGCAGCTGTATAAATTGAATGATAGACTTCTGCGGGCGCGCGCAAGAGAAGGCTGGTAGTTTTAGTCCCACATCGGTAACTTACAAAGCGCTGCCATGGTTTATATTATTTTTGTGATAGCGGTTCAACGCCTCCGAGCGCACCTGGGGTGAGGTCCCTCACCTATCTCACGTCGCCTCATCCGTGGTTTCACCTCACGGATCTGGCGCGATCCGACCCGACCATGTCCTGAGCACACCTCGTGCATCACCCTCAAGCCGGTGCGCCTGGTCACGGGCACGAGATCCGACCCGTTTATATCTGGCTCTGGGAGAGCGTCCTGAGAGTGGTTAACAGAGAGATGGAGAGACACGCGGGTGTGGGTAGAGGGTTAGGTTTTGTGCTTTGCTGTGGTTGTGCAGGGAAGGAGTGAAGCCAACACTTCGCCGCTACTAGCAAGGGAAATGAAGTAAGGAAGCCTTCGCAGAAGAAAAGGAAGAGGCGAAGGGAAAAGAGAGGAAGAACTGAAGAACAAGGAGAAGAGGAACTAAAGGCAAACAAAACCAAGAAAGGAAGCAGAGCCAAGGAAGAAGGAGAAGACCCGTAGAGAGAGGTACTGCAGGAGAAGAAATAAAGAAGAAAAGAAGCACTGCAGAAGAGAGAGAACAAGCACAGAGAAGAGGGGAAGAAAATCAAAAGATGATGAATCAAAGAAGGGAAACACTTTTAAGACGTCTGATCCCATTGATCAGGCGTCCAATTCTTTCTTTTTACCATAATTGCTTTTAAACTCATGCATTTACATTTGTATTAAAGTTTTGAGTAATTAAAGTGTTCAATTACATTCTTGAGATTAGTAGTAAATTCCAATTGCTCCCTGTGTTCGACTTCGGATACTCCGATTTTCGAGTGATAAAACTTTTATTTGTTGACGACGCTTGATCACCTATACTACGACGCAATAACTGTTAAAACACGATCGAGTTTAGTCGCGTCAACATTTTGGCGCCGTTGCCGGGGAGCAACGTGCAATTTATCACTAGTCTTTACATTCTTTTTATTGAACACTAACTTGCCCTACTTTGTTGTGATCTTGCAAGTATTTCACGAGAAAATCCCTCTCGCAAGTCAACCACTCCAGGGCAGGTAATTTCTTTCTTCCTTAAACTATCCCCTAAGCTTTGAAAGACAAAAGGAAGAAAATTAATTTAGGAATCAATTGCCTTCTTTCTATAGTAATCACCATTTTTAAGGCAAACGTTTCCTAATTTTGCGAAAATTTTTCAAATCTTCTTGAAGTTGGAGCGATTTTTCAGGTTCTATCCCACAAATTCATGTGCCTAATAGAAATCACGCTTAATCTCTGCGGACAACACACTTCTTGTTTTTAAGTCAAAAGAGAACCTTTTCAAAAAGAAAAAGAGGATCGGAAATAGAACCAAATTAGGGTTTCTACAGTAGGATCTTGGAGTGCTAGCTCACACATGCCTATATAAAAGGAAATAAACCCTCCCAGATTAGTGTGCTACCCAAGCCCATGATTGAAGAGATCTTAACAAGACAAACCCTAAGAAAAATTGAGCTCTAAAATCACTTGAATCTTAAAATTTTTGGACCTAATAACCTGGGAGTCGAATCAGGGTGATCACTAAGCTCCAAGCCTAGAATCATTCTGCCATCTATAGGACAGGTCAGGTGAAGTTGACCAATTGTGTCAACCAACCTCTAAATTAGGTCACAACATCAAAACATCAAAAGTTCAAGTGATAACCCTAAAGCACCTTTGAAATAAAAAGTGGTAGACTTAAGAGGTCAAGATCCCCATTCTGGTCTACTTGGAATCTCAGTGACAAGAGAGGTCGGGTGGGGGAAACCCTGTAACCCGTGGGGATGCTCTACCGTGTAGGGGTCTTTGCGGGACTCTCCCTCTCTAGCTGCCCAGGTAATTCTCAGGTGGATGATCTTCTGATCCAGGGATACCATCCGCCCCAAACCTACATAGTCATCCAAACATCTTTGGGTGTCTTGATTGGGTCAAAAACATCTCCAGTCCCTCATCTTTTCTCTTTAGAGCACACACACATTTTCAGTGGGACTCGTTATTCAGATCTAATCGCTTCATAACTTGATTCTACATCTTGATTCAAACTTTGATTCTACATCATGATTCCTCCACCTGATCCAAATATGCAGCCAAACCACCTAGGACTACCAGTCAAGAAACCTGAATATCGGAGATCCATGAGAGATAAAATGATTGAGGATGCCATGGAATTCTATGAAAATGAAGAAACCTCAACACCAGTAGGAAACATTCAGGTTGATGTCCCAACAACCGCAACCTTTGTCATAACTTGTGCCCAAGTACTATTAGCAGAAGCCAAAAAAGGATCAACCCGTGACTTGCTCATTACTGCATACATTGAGATAGAAAAACTGCACAATCTTGAATACCTTCAATGTATGACAAATCCTTGACTTTGGAAGCAACACCAAGATAGTCTTGAAAAATGGGAAGAGATAATGAGATTAGTAAAACAAGTTATTGATCAAAAGTACCCGTATATACCACAAATAGAGGATGAACTATCTTGGGACAACATCGAGGATAAATCTGATCATGGGTTTGAGGCACAAAATGGTTGTGGATTCCCAACCAAGATGGAGTATAATGTGCCTGATATCGAAGAAGGTTGGGAAGCTCCAAATGCAGGAAAATACCATGTTGAGCCCATGCTAGAATCCCAAAGCTCCTGCAATAATGAGAGTAGAACTGAACCCCTCGAGGGTGTAAATTCCATCCCTTATTCTGATAAGGTGACCCTCGAAGGTTACTCAGACCTAGATTCTAGCGATTCAACCCACATCCGAAGCCTAGAATCGAGATCTGAAACCTATTTTGAAGATTTCAAGGCCCCATATGAAGAAGATCAATCTTTTAATGAAGAATACGATTTTGGGCCTTTATTTAATGAATATCCCTCGCCAACATCCTCAGAGGAACGAATCAATTTTTCGGAAGTCATGCCAATCTACGACACAGAAACCGAGTTGGATGAGTGGGGTTTCAATTGGGTCTGCCCTACTAGCTTAGAACCTGAGCCTCTACCAGATAAGGATACCTTTTTAAGCTTAGAATTAACATTTAGGCTAGACCCCAGTCAGGCTACTGAATATACAGAATATGATTTATTCTATGGTGGAACTCATGATCTTGAATCTTATTCCGATTTTGATTTTCGCAACTCTTCAGTGATTTGGAATCTAACCACAACATCGGAGAAAATCTGCTTCCTGATTATAACAAGCCCATTTTCTTTGAAGCCACCTGCTCCACATATATATAACCAATCAAAACCCGTTCTCTACCCTGACTAGCAACCGGACTCAATTTCTATTCCGATTCACCTCTCACTGAGCCATTTGCAGATGATTCAACTCCATATCTATATCGGGTATCGGGCATTAATCAGACCGAAAAATAGGAGCCAACATTCTTTGATCACCCCTGTAGGGTTTCCACACCATACATTGCCTATTTTTCGGAGCCCTACTCCAACCAGGCTGATTCGACTCAGCCTAAACCAGAGTTTTCACTTCCATATCCATCAGAACTTCATTGCATATGGTGGGTTTCGCATCTGTTGATCTACATCTATCAACCCACCAGACTTATTGGGTTTGGGCTGCATCATCAGCCGACTGATCTTAACAAGCACCTGGTTGGACCAACCAGGCTCTTAATCAAGGTGCTTGTTTTACAAAATTCCACTGATTTGACCACTCCCTCTCCAACCCATTTTCCGTTCGGCTGAAGGCATTGAATTTAGTACTTAACGGGAGGCAACCCATCATCCCAAAAACAGAGACCCGTCTGATTATCCGTCTATACTCCACGTCCATTGCACCTTGAGTTCAGCTTTAGACAGTTGATCCCACCTCTGGTACACATATCAGAGATTGAAATCATTCGCATCAGTCATTTCCGACTCATTCACCCACCCGATGTATCCTGTTCTAAGTCCCTGACCTCAACACTATTTCACACCCTCCGTTTACAATGAGGACATTGCAAAACTTAGGCATGGGGGGGTGATAAAGTGCATACATACAGAACCAAGAAAAAATCAGAAAGATTCTCACACAAAAAAAATTCACATATGTTAAAAACAAAAAAAGATTGAAAAATTATGAATGAGGGAGGGAGGAAATGTTGTGAGCCACATAATCATAAGGAGGAGAAAAAGAGCAAAAATGACAAAAAGGAGCACAAAATGAGAAAGAAAAAAAAGTAGCCATTAGTAAAAGATTAAGGAATTAACTGAAGTTCTAGACCAGATCAAGAAAAGAAATAAAAGAAAAGTGCTAAGGAGACATAACAAGGGATTAGCGGGAATGCTGATCATAGGCCTCTTGGGCTAGATTCTTTAGCTTAAAAATTCACGTATCCACTAAAATCTGGATAATCCTCAAGAGGTTGGGGAAAATGCGAAGCTTAAGTATTAGGTCTAAGGCTTAGGAAGTATTTGGCCTCGTTAACTGACCATCGGTTTGCGGGATTCGGTAACCTAAGCACCCCAAATTCACACACAGTCTAGTTCAGTGTGCATAAATATCCAAATCATGCAAAAGCGTTTAATGTTCTGAAAAAGTCACCTAGATTAGGAGCGTCCAATCAACACAAGTTGATTTGGACGAGTTCCTGGCGTGGAGAGGCGGGAAATTCCCCTCGAAGATGCATAACAACATATCGTCTCCTCGGTGCTTGTCTCTTAGGATATTTAAATATCCTACTGGGGGCATGTAAGCACTCTGTTGGTTCAGATACCATGGGCGGCATTATCACGAAATGTCAACCACCAGGGTCTGAATTCGGCCACGGAACGCCATGGGCGGGATTATCTCGAAATCTCGAAAGCCAAGGTTCCAGGGGTTGCCATGGGCGGTGCTATCTCGAAGCATCGATAGCCAGGGACCCTTGAGGATTGATGATGGGGACGAGGAATCCGATACATATCGTGTTGAGAAGCTAATCCGAAGCTAGAAATAAAAAGAAAAGAGAGAGAAAAGCTCTCCAAACAAATAAATCTTCTATCTCTCTCTTACAAAAACGCACTACAAACTGAACCTAGGCTAAAAATGTCTCAAGCACGGGTGCTTTAACCACGGAGTCTAACAAACCCTAGGTTAGTTTTCTGTGGGCCTTAAAAACATTTACGGAGGACTGAGGCTAAAGCAGGTCAGGTCCGGATTTTGGTTGGTACTTGAGTACCTCTAGGCCTATTATCGGCATTCTGACCTAATCACAAAAAAAGCACTTATCATAATTGATGATAGACAGGGTCTAGAACAGAAGTTAAAACCTTGAAATTTTGCTAAGAGACTAGCAAAAGCTAGGCATCGGGTCGCTGTAGATGAAGTACCCAGTGGGAGGAGGATGGCGACGACGAGGGGGTTGTAAAGACGTCGACTGGTGCGACACGATGCGAATAAAGGGGATAATGGTAACCCTGCCATTGGTATTGTAGCAGAGCGACGAGAGAGAGAGAGAAGGGTTGTCAGAGCTTGCTGGGTTGTTGACCAGAAGGGAAGAGATGAATTAAGGGGTATCTCAGGCCAATCTCAAGCTTCGGAGGTGCGGAATGATTTGGGCAGGCTTTTATAGGCCCTGGCAGGAGGTCTTGTGCTTGGAAGATAAGCTTCCAAGCATGGTCATGTCGCCGGAGATGGAAACTCAGAGAGACCCAAATCTCTCATGCATTCACATGAGAGATTGGGTAGGAATTAGGGCTTGATAATAAGTTCACATGAGAGGAGATTTCTCAAAAAATCTCCCTTTCAATTTTGAAAGGGATTCTCTAAGGAATCAGGGTGTTCTTTCCCTCGATACCTTATCGGAGTAGGATTCCCTCCGTTGTAATGGTGGAGGGACCTAATTACAAAAAATGATGAGGAAGTTAGGGGGTTTCTGTAGAAGTTTTCAAAAGTTAGGGGTAGAAATGTAATTGGGCTGGACCTGTTTGCAAAGTAGGTCAAGGTGAATTCCCCTTAGGTCCAAATTTTGGTACAAACCTAATTTGGACCTAAGGAATCCAATGGTGAAGTTGGATTTTAGGTTTGACCACGTTTGAATGGGTAATTTACATAAAAATCTAATTTAGGGTAAATATTTGACTGAGACCCTAATTTAGGTCAAAATAGGTTCTGAGGGCCAAATTGAAGGTTCTAAACACTAGAAGATATTTTTACATGAATTTTAGAGGGTTTAGGTGAATTTTATCCTGATCAAAATCTTGTTAAATTAAGTGGATCTGTTTTAGGGTTACAAGAAGTCATTTAATTCCCAAAATTCACATGAACCCTTTTCTGTTTGAACCAACCCACTTTTTATCTTGTTAAGACCATTGAATATGTTTATCTTGTTAGGACCTCTAGTTGGTTATGTAGGAGATTTTTTTCTCTTTTCTAGGTCAAAATGAGCTAGTTAGGTCTCATGATGGTGTTCCCATCACTCTTCCTTCAGCACTTATCTCGAGGTGTTCTAAGATGAAGCAAATCCGTCCCCCCTCCTCTCACAAATCCTCCTTCTCTCTCAGACCCAGGGTTAATCAGGTATACAGGAGGGTTATCAGGTCATGAACAGTACCGGGTTTGGACTAGGCCCACGTGCATGATCGCGGGCAAGGAGTGCATGAGGGCGTGCATGGGAGGGACCCGACCCCTCGTGTTCTTGGGCAGAAAGCATAGAACACCTTTTCACTTTATACCCTCAACCTGCTCCAATGTTTATAAGGTGGGACTTTGTTCCACCCTCTTCTGCTCGTGTGCGGCTACAACCAGGCCTGGTGAAATTGAAGGTGTTGTTGCTACTACCTTGGCTAATTGGAGGTCCAGACACCTTCGTGGTGCCAACTCGCATCTGATAGAGGTTAGGGCGAAGTCGGAGATGTTCAGATGGAGCATGATGGTGCCGAGGAAGATGAAGACGATGATGAGTGGCCAAGGAACTTGAAATTCATGAATACAGGCGCTAGGCCCCAATTAGATGGTCTAGGAGGATTGTCGTGAGGCGAGGAAGTTGATGGCGGCGTTGATTTGGTGATTGGGTGCATGTGGAGGTTTGGTGGAGTCGAGGAAGTGGCACAGAGGAGACAAAGTTCAGTGGGGTGATTGAATGGATGGAACGGCAAATAGGTAGAGGGGTTTTGGTTGTGGTGTGCTAGTGGAGGTTTTAGAGGTGGTCGTGTGGGGTTTGGTGAGGTGTGGAGTGTGGAAGGCCTCGTCGGAGGTTTGGCTGGAGCGGAGGAAGACGATGGGGGAGGCAGTGGATGGTTGAACAAAAGAAGAGAGGGGGGAGTTGAACCTAATCTAGAGAGGGAGAGGAAGAGGTTGGTCCTAGCTATAGGATGAACGAGGGAGAAATTGGCACAGGTTGTGATTGGCTGACACCAGAGAAGGTGAAATCTCTACTGTAGGACAGCGGCAACGATGGGGCAAGGAACTCCTACTGTGGCTGGCAAGGAGTGGAGGAAGGCGAGGAAGGAGGGCCGCTTGATTTGTCCATCTAGTGGCCGAAGGAAGGAGGTTGAGGAGGCTTGCTAGAGCTAGGTTGGAGAGGGCCAGGGAAGGAGTTGAAGAAGGATTTTGGCCTCAAACCTTGCTAAGGAGCACGGTATCGTGCGAAGGATCCTTTTAAAGACCTTAGGGGGTATTCCAAATAGGGTATGAAGCCTAGTGAGCTCGAAAACTCAGGGAAAAAGATCCATGAGATTGCAAGCATTTGCATGAGCTTTCTGGAGCAAATCAAGGGCTAAGACCTAGTCCAATCGATAGAGGATCTCTCAATGATTCTCCCTTCCAATTTTGGGAGGATTTGGCTGAGTATCAACGAGAAAACCTCGCTCGAATCTCAGTGGAGGAGTTCTGTTCACACTAATGGTGGAAGGGACCTCTTTACAAAAATGATGATAAAGTTAGGGACCTGATTGCAAACATTTCGAAAGTTGAGAGGCTAAATGAGAGGAACAGAGTTTTCAATGGACTAAAAATCAAACCAGGTCAAGATGGACTCTAATTGGACCCAAATTTTGGTACAAACCTAATTTAGACCCAAGGAAACTAGTGGTGAAGTTGGATTTTAGTTTTGACCAAGTTTGACTAGGAAATTTGTGTAGAAATCTAAATTATGGTAGAAATCTGTCTGACTCTGTTCTAGGTCAAAATAGGTTCAGGTGGTCAAACCAAGGGTACCAAACCTCAAGGAATATTTTTTTATGAATTTTAGGAGGTTTATATGAATTTTATCCTGACCAGAAACTCTGTAATTCAAGCGGGTCTGAAATTAGGGTTTTGGGTGCTGTATTGATTCTCGAAACGTGTGAAATCCCTATTTGTCTGTGTGGATCCACTTATTAGACTTTAATGCACATTTGACCTTAGATGAACCCTTGGCAAACCTCATGGTTACTCTACTTTCATGATGTGATGTTAAAACTGCATAATTAACCATGATTTAATGTTGTCTTCTCAAACTGGTTTTGAGTGGAATTATGACTCTCAGATGATTTTGTAGGAGCATTTTTCATTTGATTATGACTAATTAAATCTAGTTATCTCTCAGATGGTGTTACCATCAACGCGGTTGTGTCACGTTTACACATTTCCGTCCACGTGCTGTCAACCGTTGGATCTCCATCCAACGGCTAATATTAAGGAGCACAGATAAAGAAGAAAGCGGTAGCTATGGGTGTCTTGGATGGCACCGCATGGTGCCATCTAGGCTGTCCATTTTCTTGAGCTTGTAGATGGTGGCATGGATGTCGGATTAGGTCGATTTACACGCTATTGGGCTACGATTGTCGATCTAAACCCATCCGTGTGGTTAGATTTGTTGTCTGAAGTACGAATTTACACCACCTTTCCCGTTAACCTATGATCTTCCTCGGACTGCATTTGATACTACGAAGGTCCGATTAGGGTGATCTCGAAGGTTTTGGACTCCTATCGTTGCCCTGATCAGATCAATACAATTGGATCTTCAATTCGAGGCCTAGAAAAATATCACCTTGTCCCCTGGCCATAAAAAGGGCAAATCAGCCTATATTTTGTACAAACTAATCTAAATACAAAATGATGCATGCTATGCAATATTTATAATATTTAATGTAATTATACACTTAGGAACATGCATAAATAGGTATTTTAAGCCAAGTAGATGTGTGCACATCAAGCACCCTGATGATAGCATCATCATGAACCATAACTAGCTTTAATTAATCAAAATCAAGTGACAAATGCTCTTACAAAATCATCACCTAAGAGCCATAACTCATTGCATATCCTTTCCGAGAGTAATGCATTAAATTAGGGTTAATTCTGCAATTTTAACAGCATATCATGAATGTAGAGTAACAACTGGATTTCCCAGGGGATAATCTAAGGTCAATGAGCACTAGAGTCTAATAAGAGGGCCCACACAGATAGAAACAGGATTTCACACATTTCGAGAACTGATACATTTCCTAAAACCCTAATTTATAACTTTCTTAAATAACAGAGGTTCTAGTTAGGATAAATCTCATCTAAATCTTCTAAAATTTATAGAAAAATATTCCATGAGGTTTGATATCCTTGATTTGACCATCTGAACCTATTTTAACCTTAAACAGAGTCACAGACACAATTCTACCCTAATTTAGGTTTTTAGGCAAATTATCCAGTCAAACTTGGTCAAAAATGAAATCCAGCTTCACCATCATATTCCTTGAGTCAAAATTAGGTTTGTTACAAAATTTGGATCAAAGCAGAATCCATCTTGACCTAATTTGCATTTTAGTCCAATCAAACACTTTCTCTCTCACATATGCCCCTAGCTTTTGAAATCCAAGCAGATTGGTCCCTAAATTTGTTATCTTCTTTGCAAGCAAGGCCCTTCTGCCATTGGAGGTCTACCGACCTCCAGGTTGGCTTTGACTATTCATCAAATCCTACCAAATTTGGTGGGATTGATGTTCACACCATGACACATCTATTGGGATAGGTCGTAGCTCCTAATTCACCCCAGGAAGATCGTGCGAATGCATGAGATTCATGGGTTCTTCTTGAATCCTAAGCAAGACAAATAGGCCTATTTTTTGATCTAGAGCTCAATTGGAGCTCTATAAAAACTCCCTCATTGCAAATCTGTGTTCCTTAGTCGAGTTTAGGCCCTAAAACTCTAGTTCTTCCCTTCTCTAGCTCGACTCCGGCGACCACCTTCTCCGTTGTCCTACGGATGACCAACGGCCAAATTGGCCTGTCCTCCTTCTTCCTCATCTTCCTCTGTGTCTCTCCAGCCACAGTAAGAGCTGCCTCCCCTTCTCCTTATCGCCATCCCTCTCAACAAAGTCCCCTTCATCTCCGACGCCGACCAATCATAGCCGGCATCTTCCTTCCCCTTTCATCCAATAGCTTAGGTCATAACCTCTTCCTCTTCTCCTCCGTAATCTCCCAAGCTACTTTCCTCTCTATTTTAACCATCGACATGCCATTCGCCTTTCGTCTTCCCCATGACCAGCCGAGCTCTGGCGAGGCCAACCACCCTCCACAAGCCACCAAACACCTAGCTATCACCTTCATAAGGTCCGCCTCACTTCCAATAACAAAACCCTTCATCCTATTTTGCAGATTACTCTTATGAACGCTAAATCGAAATCGCCCCCGGCAACGGCACCAAAATGTTGAGAGCGCCTGATCGGGTTTTAAAAAGGTCGCATTGTAGTACAGTTGAAAAAGAGTTCAAAACAAATAAATTTTATTACTCGAAGTTTAAGTCCAAGGTCAAACACAGGGAGCAAATGGAATTCATACATTAATCTCAATAATAGAGGCAATTTGAACACTTTAAACTACTCAAAATATAATTCAGAATGTCAAGCATGAGTTTATGAATAATAAAATGTAGCATAAAAGAGAAATTGGGAAGAATTGGACTATAAAATTAAAGAAAATGTTTGGTTCTTCTTTCTTCTTTTGCTTCTTCCTTTGGCTTGTTCTTCTCTTTCTCTTATTTCTTCTCTGTTCTTCTTTCCTTCTTCTTTAGCTTCTTTGGCTTCTTTCCTTCTCTGACTTCTTCCTTCTTTGTTCTCTTGCTTCTTCTCTGGCTTTAGCCTTGCGAGCCTCAACTATCTTCTTCCTTTCTTCTTCTTTCCTTAGCTTCTGATCCTCTTCAGCTTTCTTCTGCCTTTAGCCCTCAGTTCCTTCTTCAACTGTGCCTTCTCTTCAGCCTTCTTCTCTGCGGCTTCACCTGTGCTTCCTCCTTCTTTCATTAGCTTCTCCTTCAGCTTCCTCTTTCTTCTTCCTTTCCCTACAAGATCAAAACCTACCCCTACCCTCCTCTGTGAACTCTGTCTCTTTTCTCTCTTAGGCTCACTCTCCCAGAGCCTTTCTCGGGTAAACAGATTGGGTTAGCACGCCTAGGACTAGGTGCACCGACGTGGGTGGTGCGCGAGGAGTGCACAGGTAATCGGGTCAGGCTACCAGGTCCGCGGGGTAGTGTATCACGGACGAGGCGTGGGGAGGCGAGTGGGACCTTAACCCGTGTCAGGAGGAGATAAGCCCCTGACACATTTACAATTTATACTACACCACCCGCTCTAAATTTATCGAGGTGGGACTAAAAGTCCCACCTACCTTCTCGCGCGCGCCCGCAGCAAGTCTTCACTCAATCGCAAGGGCTGTAGATGCTTTGGCCTCCAATTGCTGGGCGCAAGTCATTCGCAAGGGGAAACCGCACGTTTGGGACCTCGACTCCTGGCACCTGGAGGCTGCTTTGAAGCTAGCAAGCTTCTTCAAGCTCGCGTTAATGGCAGTTAATGTCCAAACCTGCTCTTAAGTAAAACAACCTTGTGGCCTCATTAAATCACACAGGGGGCTTTGCCATGGCACGGCGAAGGTGTCTCAGTGGGTGGTGTGGCGCGGGGCGGCCTGGGCGTGCGTGCCTAGGTCGTTCTTTGACTGTGGTGATGGGTTTGTTCAGGGGGATTGAGTGGAGGTTATGGCAGTTAATGGAGAGGGGGAAATTAATCAGTGGAATGTGGCGGAGCTTCTGAGGTGTTTGGCGAGGTGGGTGGTTGCGTGGAATGATGGAAGCACCTCGCCGGTGGTCTACTGGAGGTGGAGAAGATGGTGGTGATCTGTGTGCGTCGAGGGGTGAAAATAGAAATAGAGAGGGGGAAAATAAAGAGAAGAGAGAGGGGAAGTATCTGACCTAATTTAAAGACGAAAGGATAAAGGAGGGCGATCAGCTCGTATCTGCCGCCGTCGGAGATGAAGATCTAGTAGGAGGGGGACGGCGACGACGAGAGGGTAGCTGGCACGTGCGCAGGTATGGACGACGTGGACGACGGAGGTAGAGGCAACTCTGCCACTGGTATTGTGGTAGAGCGACGAGAGGACGAGATGTAGGTCACCGGAGCTCGCTGGGTGTTTGTCGGAGTAGATGAGAAGAAATTGAGGGGTTATCTCCGGCCAAACCAAGTTGGGGATGAACGGCAAGGTCAGGGGAACCTTTTATAGTCTCAGGCCGAGCGCCTTATGCTTGGAAGGCAAGCTTCCAAGCACGGCAACCTTGCCGGACTTGGAAGGTCGAAAAGACCCAAATCTCTCATGCGTTCACATGAGAGATTGGGTAGGATTTGAAGCTCGAGATTGTGTTCACAAGATCGGGAATTCCTTAAAGAATCTCCCTTTCAAATTTGAGAGGGATTCTCTAAGGAATCAAGGAGATATCCCCCTTGAATCTTCGCCGGAGTAGGATTCTTCCACTGTAATGGCGGAGGGACCTAATTGTAAAGAATGATGAGGAAGATAAGGGGGTGTCTGCAAGAGTTTTCAAAAGCTAGGGGTCTAAATGTAATTGGGTTGGACTGTTTTGCAAAGTAGGTCAAGGTGAACTCCCATTAGGTCCAAATTTTGGTATAAATCTAATTTGGACCTAAGGAATTCAATGGTGAAGTTGTATTTTAGGTTTGACCACGTTTGACTGGGCATTTTACACAAAAACCCAACTTAAGGCAAATATTTGTTTAAGACCCCTATTTAGGTCAAAATAGGTTCTAAAGGCTAAATTGAAAGTTCTAAACCCTAGAGGATAACTTTCCATGAATTTTAGAAGGTTTAGGTGAATATTATTCAAACCAGAACATTGCTAGATTAAGTGGGTCTGTTTTAGTGTTACAAGAAGTCATTTAATTCCCCAATTTTACATTAACCTTTTCTAATTGAACCAACACACTTTTTATCTTGTTAAGATCCTTTGACCTATGTTTAATGCTTGAGAAATCCCGTTGTTGCACTGCAATGGTAACATTGCAATTTTACCCTTTGTTTCTTACTTTTCTTTCAAACCAATTATTCTTTGAGTTAGGCTCTTCATTTGGTTATGTAGGAACTTTTGTTCTCTTTTCTAGGTCAAAATGAGCTAGTTAGGGCTCATGATGGTGTTCCCATTAATTACCCACTCCAATGCTCCACCGAACAAACCCACATCCGTTCACCCCTTCCACCTTCGTCCGGCCACCACACACCCTAATTCACCACGAAACCACCAACACCACCTTCGCCATCCTCCGGCGATCCTGTTGAACCTTCTGATTGGGGCTTTTGATCCCATGTTCATATTTGCAGGTATTGCTGCCACTTGCCGTCACCACCACCTCCTTTCTGGTTCCGTCCGCCATCACCCGCCCAAGTTCATCCTTGCTGAATCCCTTAGGTGATGCGGCCGAGCTCCAGGCACTTGCCCCAGGTCTCCAATTTAAGCCATCAGCTTTAGCACACCTCCAATAGGACGAAGTAGCCACTGTAGCTCTACGTGTAGAAGAGGGTGGGATTTAGTCCCACCTTGTGAAGGGAAGAGGCGACAGTAGCAAATATATTATTTTCGTGCTCTGAGCTTTTTGCCCAGTAACACGAGGGGTCAGGTCCCTCATCCCCACGCACACCTACCAACTTGATTAACCGCTTACTCACTCCTTGCCTGTGACTCACGCCCATAGGCCTAGGCACTATCTTAAACCTGATAACCTGACCGGTCACCTGATTAAGCCTGGGTCTTTGAGAGGAAAAGAAAGAGGGGAAGACCCGTCTAATTGGCCGAAGGCCAAGAAAGTCAAATTGCTTTCTGATGACAAGTATTACATATGGCAAGACCTGTACCTCTTCTGCATTGGTGCTAATCAGATCATCAGACGATGCATCCTAGAAGCAGAGATTCAAGACATCCTATCCTTCTGCCATGACCAGGCCTGCGGCGGACACTTCTTCAGACATAAAACCACAGCTAAAGTCCTCCAGTGTGGCTTTTATTGGACCAAGATCTTCAAGGATGCACATGATTACTGTAAGGCAAGCACTCATTGCCAGACCTTGGGCAACATGTGCCATCGCGATATAATGCCCTTATAGCCTATTCTCGTGTGCAAAATCTTCGATATATTGGGGATTAATTTCATGGGCACCTTTCCTAAATCGGATGACTTCAAATACATTCTCCTTGCTGTGGACTACGTGTCCAAATGGATTGAAGCCATCCTGACCCGAACCAACGATCATAAAGTGGTAATCAAGTTCATTCATCAGCACATCTTCTCACGGTTCAGTGTCCCACGTGCTATTATCTCTGATGGAGGGACCCATTTCACAAATGCACAGTTCAGATCACTAATGACAAAATATGGGGTGTCACATCGAATCTCGACTCCTTATCACCCCTAAACCAACGGATTGGCTAAACTGTCTAATTGGGAGATCAAGAAAATCCTTCAGGTCACTGTTTGGCATGATTGGAAGGACTGGTCGGCCTGCCTTCTAGAAGCTTTGTGGGCCTATAGGACCACCCACAAAACCCAATTAGGTATGTCACCATTCAGACTCATGTACGAGAAGGCATGTCACCTACCTGTCGAAATGGAGCACAAGGCCTATTGGGCAGTACAGAAGTGCAATCAGGATCTTCATAAGGCTGCAACCCACCGACAATTACAAATGAGGGAGATCGAGGAACTACGCAATAACACGTAGAGAACTCGCAAATTTACAAATATCAGGTTAAAGCCTTTAATGACAAACACATATCAAGAAAGGCTTTCCATCATAGTCAAAAGGTCCTACTCTTTGTTTTCAAACTCAAACTATTCCTAGGAAAACTCATATCAAAATGGATTGGACAATTCCTTGTCAGATGTGCTTTTAGAAATGGGGCTATAGAAATCAGTGAACTCAGCCATAATTCTGAACCGTTTATCATAAATGGTCAGTGACTCAAACCATTCATTGAACTCACTGACACAAACTTGGCTAAGTTATCTTTTGATCTCCATTCTCCTTGAGCATATTATGCCCAGCTGATGGCATTAAACTTAGCGCTTAACGGGAGGCAACCCGTCATCTTTTTGAAAAACCCGAAATCCTTTTGACATAACTCTTTGTTGAACTCATATTGCACTCATAATGTCCATTAGAATAGCCAACTCCACCTCTGGTACACGTACTAGAGCTTGAAATTATCCTCAATAGTCACCCAAACCCATCCACCCACCCTTTGAACATGTTCTATTGTACGATCTAAGATGAACTTGAACCCACCTAATTTATAATGAGGAAATTGCAAATCGTAGGCATGGGGGGGTATTAAAGTGCAAAACATCGTGAAAATCAAATCTCACAAAAGGATTTCATTGCAAAGAAAAAAGGAGGTTGAGGAAAAAGATCCATTTAAGAAAAAAATGAGAAAAAGGAGGGAGGAAAATTAAATAGAAAAGAAAGGAGCAAAACGAGAAAGAAAGAAATTGAGTCCCTTCAAAATGATATCGAACTTACCTAACTTTTAGGTTGGATTGAATGATGAATTAAGACCTAGAAGGCTAAAACTTAAGGGATTAGTGGCAAATACCGACCTTAGGCCTCTTAGATTTATTCTGAGATTTAAACACTCACATACTTGTCAAGATCCAGATTAGTCCTCAAGAGGTTGAGAAAAATGCAAAGCTTGTGTATTAGGTCTAAGGCTTAAGGATTATTCGGCCCCGTTAACTGACCTCTGGTTTGCGGGACTCGGTAACTTAAGTGCCCTAAATCGCACATAGTCATGTTCAATTTGCTTAAATATGAAATCATGCCAAAACCATTTATGCTATTCTGTAAATGGTCCTAAGATCTAGATTAGGAGCAGCTCAAAAACGTAATTTGATTTGGATGAGTTCTCGGTGCGGAGAGGCGGGAAATTCCCCTCGAAAATGCGTAATAACATATCGTCTCATCGGTGCTTGTCTCCTAGGATATCTAAATATCCTACCAGGGGCATGTAAGCACCTTGTGCTGGTTCAGATGCCATGGGTGGCATTATCACAAAATGTCGATTGCGAGGGTCTAGATTTAGCTACAGAATGCCATGGGCGGCACTATCTCGAAGTGTTGAAAGTCAGGGTTCTGGGGGTTGCCATGGGCGGTGCTATCTCGAAGCATCGATTGCCAGGGACCCTACGAGGATTGATGGTGAAGACAAGGAATCCGATACAGAACATGTTTAGGCCAATCCGAGGTTGGATCTAAGGAAAAATATAATGAAAAAAAAAAGAGAGAGAAATCTCTCCATAAATGAAAATCTTCTTCTATCCCTCTCTCTCTCTCTCTCTTACAAAAATGCACTGGCAAACTGATCTTGGGCTAACCATGTTACAAGCACGGGTGCTTTAACCACTAGGTCCAACTGACCTTAGGATAGTTCCTGCAGACCTTAGAAACCTTCGCAGCAAACTGAGGCTGACAAATCTACGAAGCTGACAAATGAATTCAGAGATGAATATCCACCCCCCATGCCTATCTAATGCAACGTCCTCATTGTATTAAAGAGACATAAAACAGAGTGGAAAAGTGTAGAAAGCACCTGAATTGTGTGAATGTCAGGTCCGCTCCGAGATGAAAACTAAAAAGAACTATATATGTGCTGAGTTTAGTGCCTTCAGCTAGGCACACTATACAAGGAAAAGAAATGAAGAATTCACAAGTGCAGGTCAGAATCAGAACAAATAGAAGAATCCTCTGACCTATCAACAGAGGTCCACAGATGTGGACCAGATTGTGGTGCAGACCCATCCCCTAAAATCGAGAATACCTTAGGTTCTGAATAAAAATTACCCAAAACCTAAAATCAGAATGCAAGCGGGGTCAGGCCTGCCATTTATGAGGATGCAACCCAAGACCAAAAAGTCGGGTTACAGAGAATTGAAGCTCAAAAGAATAATCGTTGAATGTGTGCTTGAGTTTGACATCCTCGAAACAAATGTCGTAAGGGTTCTGATTTGATGGTTTCAACTTAAAAGGAACCCTTCGACTCAATCTTCCATTTCCTCCAAAATTAACTTCCTAAATCAGAACTTCCCAGCTCCTATCCTCCTCATTCAGCATATCAAATTCCAGGACCTCTTGTATATTAATCACCCCATCTAAAATCTCCAAGTGTAAATGATGTGACAGAATCAAAATTGACTTGGGTCTAATTATCTCAGGAATAGAATCATCAATAAGCTCAATGGGGTGTAACTGATAATCAGAGCATTGAATTGAATCCTCCAGAAAATACGATTCTGGATCCGTAATGTGTGCCCTAAGATCAGTTTCCTCAGTTGTTTGGCTATCAAATGATCTATCAGATTCCTCATGCCCAATTGTCTCACAGAAATCATGTTCAGAAAACTCACGTGAGACTTCGCAACTTGAATCTTCACCATCAAAGAAATCAGGATCCATATCAATGTATCTCCCAAAATCATTTGTCACTTTCTGTTCCAAGGAGATATACATTTCCTTGTAACCCAGCTCAGGGATCTCAGGTGAAGAAATCAGATCTTCCTTAATCGGTTGCTTTAATTCAATCTGGTCAGCCTCATAACACGTGTCCTACCCAAACAGGTGCCTAAGTGGGTTTTGTCAATGGCTTTCCTGAAGAGGGTTCATCCTGGGAATCATCCCAAGATTGAATCAAAGCAACCACAAATCTCATCCTCAATTTCGCTAATTTCCCAAGTAGAAACTCACCCGGGTTCTTATCCTTAACATCCTGGAGCCAATCCAACAACGACTTATTCAAATCATCAATCATTTCAATCAGAGGCTCCAATCTCTCAAAGCAAGGTATTGGCTGAACTTCTAAAGATTGTATGATATTCCTCAAGTAAGCCAGAACCTTATCTTGAACCTGGTTAACCTGAACCAAATGAGTTGGTTCAGGGTTGGGCGGGTTTGGGCTCAATGTAGAGGAATTAACGAATTGAGATTCGTTATACCCTTCCTGATAATAGGTCATTTTAGATGGTGATGACCTAAAGGCAGTGAAATCAGAGGATGGGTAAGGATCGGTGTATCCTTCTTGATTGTAGATCGTATTAGGTTGTTCATGAAAGGAAGACGATCTATAATCGATATAGCTCTGAGAAGGATAGAAATTAGAATCAAAGTGTTCAGGGTTAGACCATAAACACGGAGGTCTAGAGCTGTATCCCCAATCCGAATTATCCCAACTAATTGATGGTTGATTACAGTATGAGTCAGGATAATCATCATGTTGAGGATAATTCACAACAGGAGGGAAAGAGCGGGAATGCGTGAAATATGTGGAAGGATTCATGAGACACAGGAGGAACAAAGGCACCCTACAATACAAACAATCAAACCTGTCCTTAATTGGGTTAACCTACAGACTCCCAAAATCCATCTTGAGATAAAGAAACGATTTGATCTACTTCCATCTGTTCAATCCAACCAGTTAGAAGGAGGGACTGGGGAGAAGGTTCTTCCTTCAGCTTGCGCCTCCAGTTCCTAGTGTACCCCCCAGCCGCGATCGTTTGATTCTACTCCCCTAACTAGACATCAAATTGAACAGTAGAAACAGACTAATCGAAAATAATCTCGTTTTGGGTTCTAAAGAGCGAGTCCAATCCTTAAGGCCAACGTCTACTTTGTTTTATTTAGGGCTAGGTTTGAATGTGCTTTGGAATGTGATGGGCCCTTTAAATGGGTTGTGCCCTTAATGATTGATTGATTTGTGTGTGCATGTACAGCCAGTGGTTTTCAAGCAAGATTGTTTTTGATGCGGTGAATTTTAAGGTTCAAATCTTGCTTAGTAGCTTTTAGGATTCAACTTTAGGTGTTTTCAAATAGGTTTCGCTGGCACACCAAGTTTTGCAAGTACAGGTGAAGATGTTTTCCTTTAAAATTTAAAAAAATGTAGAGTGCCTGGTAAATCCCTAAGAGTTGAACCTAAGTGGCAGCTACTTAATGAATTGATTTTATTTGAAGTGGTGTGGCTCAATCAACTCAAACAATTGGCCTGTTGCACCACTTAATTAGGCACATAAATGATTACCTAATCTGATTTCTACTCAATTATGTGTTTGAATGTGTGTACCGATTCCTAAGATCGGTTTACCGGTTGAGTTTGAAAATCAGATGAGGTTGTGTACCTCTGTGAAATTTTTTAATTTTTCTTTTTTTTAATGTGGGGGTTGGGGTGAGTATGGGTGTCAAACAACAAATAATCTCACCTTAGAGTTTATAAAAACACCTACGTTGATTGATGTTTGAATTATTATGTTATGGAATGAAATCTAATGGGTGGGAGGTGGGGGATAACTTACAGAACCTTCCACAGCACTTTACTCCAATCTACCGCTTTTTCCTGTCTCGAAAAAGTACCCGCAATTACAATAAGAAAGGAGAAAAGTGAGGTAAATGATTTGTAAGTTACAAAACGCGAAGAGAAATCAAAGAGCGTCGCCTCTCCGACAACGGCGCCAAAATGTTGAACAGTCGAATTGCTACGCTAACGTGTTTGGTTTTGGAAAACCTGTCGTTGTAGCTTGAAAGTGAAGAATTCGTGTTCAACAAATAAAATTTATACCGAAATGAAAATTCCGAGTCGAACACAGGGAGGCGGACATTTGATTTAAAAACTACGCGTTTCTTTTTATTTGTCACAAAGTAATTCAATTTAAAACTATCTAATTATTTACAATAAATAGAAGAGAGAGAGAGAATATTACACACAGAAATCAAAATGAGATGTAGTATAAATAGAGAATTTATCATTAAGGAGATTGTTCATTACAACAAGAAAGCATTAAAAGAATGGAGGGAGAAATGTCCTCCTCGACGATCACTTGGAGGACGAGCAAACTACTCTAGAAAGTAGTAAATCTATACTAGAAAGCATTAAAAAGAATAGGGAGAGAGATATCCTCCTTGACGGTCGCTTGGAGGATGAGACGGACGGGACGACGCCTGGATGAAGGAGGACGAAGCAGAAGAACCGGAACGGAGCAGCACGCCGTCGTCGTCGTGGGATCCACTTCCGAAGGGGGACGAAAATTTGGACTTTATCTCGCGAGAAGCATCCCGGGTGTGGGACAAGCTTCTCTTGAGCTTTGGAGAGGTAGAGAAGAGAAGGAAGGGATGAGAATTTCGTATGGAGGGGGTCTCTTTTTATAGTTGCAAGGAGTAAGGGCAAATGAGTCATTACATCTTTAAAACAATAAATGAGGGGTCTTTAGTGACAGATAAAACCGTCACTAAAGCCCCAACGTGGGCATAGTACCCGCGCCCACGCGCACCTCCTCAACTGTGCCCTTTCTCAACGCCCGCCCACGTTCTTTAATTCTCAGCCGTCCGATTGCGAGATCGGACAGCTTAAGATGCATCTTCGCCCGCTGCTGCGCGCCCACCCAGCGCGTACGATCACGTGTCCTTGCCGTTTGTGCAATAGCGCGTGATCTCTATTGAGCGCAGACGGTCGTCCGATCAAAATTCGACGCATGCTCACGCCCGCTCACCCGCGCCCTTCGCCTCCTCGCTGCGGCTCGAACGCGCGTCCTCAACTTGCGGTAACGCCTTCGATCGCTGTGCTACGAGGCACAGATGGTCGAGCGAACGCTTTTAGGCGCGGCTGACCACAGCCGTTGGATCGAGATCCAATGGCAGAGAGGGAGCGGGTGCGGGGTCTTCAGAGATTGTATGCGGCCGTTTGGGCGGCCGAGATGGCGCCACGTGGTGCCATTTTGGCCGTCCATCTTCTGGATGTTGTAGATGGTGCCACGGATGTCGGATTGACTCAATTTTTGCGTCGTTGGGCTGCGATCGTCCATCCGAATTCATCCGTGTGGTCAGATTTGTCATTTGAAGTGCGAATTTACACCATCTTGGCCCTTGATCTTCTAGGGTTCCCCGATCACTATCTGATGCTACGGATGCCTGATTAGGGCGATCTTGGAGTCGTTGAACTCCAATCGTCGCCCTGATCACATCCATACGGTTGGATCTTCGATCCGAGGCCCCGATAAAATGTTTGTCCTGTCCAAGCACATAAAAGGAGATAATTAACCTCCATTTTATTCAAACTACTCTAAATGCAGGATGATGCATGTTATGCAATATTTATACCATGAAATGCAATCATATGCTTAAGAACATGCATAAATAGACATCTTAAGTAGTGTAAATGTGTTTACATCAGGTGGCTCGCTGAACCCCGGGTCCCGTGGGGTGGTTAGCTCCGTCCCTACACAAGTAGCTCTCCATGGTACCTTGTACGCAAGGGCCAACAAAAGTGCGTGTAGAGTGGCCAATCCCAACCCCGGGTCCCAACCCAAGGGCGGCTAGCTCCGCTCTACACTAAAAAGGGGACAGTCACTCTCCTTGGTACCACGTACTCAAGGGCTAACACACTTTCCATCCACATTTCCAGGCCTTTCCATTCATCCATAGGAGCTCTACTCCTAACTCCCCGTGGGGTTCATGCTCATATTCACCATATTATTCCATACCAGGCTTCATCATTCACAATTCCATTCTCGTATTATACACATGCAGCTCATATTTTCATAATTTAACACATGCACAAGCGGTATCACAGGTAACTGTTTAGTTATCTCAGGCATTTCATATTCTAGCAGGCAGTTCGTATTTATTAATAGGCAGTTGCTAACAATTCATCTCACTCATTTATAATTACAATCTCGATCATGCACACAAACAGTGCAACTATTTCTCATCCTAGGATTCATGCCACATCCTAGGTTTCTAGTTATCTAATTTTCATAGATGCATTCATGTTTTATAAATAGAATAGGGGGAAACCACTCAACCAGATAATCCGGAAGTACTAGGGGCTCGAACTGCATGCCCATGTTCCTCTGCAAGCCCCAGACATGCAACAAGTCAAAGTTCTATACCAAGGAACACACTACAACGGAAGATTCAGAACAGTATATAAAGGTTTCTAATATGTAGAGGAACTCACAAGAAAACCACAGATATTTTGTTTGCATAAAACGGATCCCGATCAGACCCTAAACAGGTCAAAAACAAGTCTGCAGACCCAAATCAAACATTTGGGATAAAGTCCAGATGTCTTAAACGTCAACAGAGTCTCACCTCAAGTCCTGCGGTAAACTCAAACGTCCAGGAATCCTCCTCGACCATCTGGACACAGCTGCAGACGCCCGACCTATCCTCCGATCGTCTGGGAATGCCTTCGGTCATCTGGTAAGATGTCCAGACGTCCGAAAAGCATGGGAGGGCATGCCGTGCGCCTTCCCAAAGCTGCTCCTGCACACGACAGAGCAGCGCACCATTTTTAGAGAAGTAGATCACCTCTGCGGTGCGGCTTGCATGGCCATAACCGCGAGGAAGACGTACCTGCGCAAATACCCATTTTCAGATGTCCGGTGTCGTCGCCAGACGTCCAGCCCGTCGTTTGGAAGGCACTCCGAACGTCTGATACTGGAAAAACTCCAGTATCAGACCGCGCTCCCGCTTCTCTTGCCGTGCTCTACCGCGGCTCCTCCTATTCTGCTGCAGCTCCAACCGCAGCAGGAAGTCAGCAACGACGCCCCGACGCTCTCCTCCTCCCGCGCGTGTCGCGGTGGCCGTGCAACACTCCGACGAGCCCCCACAAAGCTCGCAAGCTCAACCTTCTTCTCTTCACTCCCTCTCCTCCTCCTCGCTCTCGCTCCCTCTCTCTTGTGAACCTCACTCACGGGCGTGGACTGGGAAGGAAGGTGGTGATGGTGGTGGAGTGGGGAGGAGAGGAAGGGGGCTTCTTATATAGGCAAGGGGTTAGGGTTTGGCAAGGGGGAAAAGGAAGAAGAGAGGAGAGAGAGACGAGCTGCGTGCTGCCTGCGTGCAGAAAGCAAATGTGCATACAGGTTTTTCAATTTCCAGACGTCTGGGAACGGGTCCAGTCGTCTGACTGCCAATCCAAACGTCTTAAAAGGCTCAAATCAGAATGGGTCTTTACAGATGGCCTATTTAACTTAAACGGACAAACCTTACATTACTAACATCCCACATGACAGAAATGTGCTTAAGGCAATTAGAACCAAACTCCATCACATTGGAAAATCCGACAGGAAGTCAATGGTACTTCATTTGTGAAAAACCAACCTCGTCTAGGTCCCAAATCGACCCAAACACACTTCCTAGTTCACCTAAATCGGACCAGGCAAGCTGGTCCAGCTGGACCAACCGCCTGATATCTGAAATATTCCAACCAAGCTAATATCAGACATCTAGAACAGCTTCCAGACATCTTAAACTACACCAGAATGCTCACCTTGCATTCTGCGCTGAAAACGGACGTCTAGAACCCCTCACGGTCATCCAAGGGTCCTTCCAGACGTCTAGCAGTGCACTCAGACATCTGGGACAGGTATCAATCATCTGAAGAGGCCTCCAAACATCCTAAAGTGTCTGGGGAACCGCACCTACGCCTCTTCCCAACGGCCCTGCATGCCCACAGTGATCTACAGTCACTCGCAGACAACACGTATGAAAAAATACAAGCGGACAGGACCTTAGCATTTGAATCTGCTTTATCAGACGCCTGGTACTACCTCTAGATGTCTGGTCAGACGTCTGTTAAGAGGTATAGACGTCTGATCTGCGGAGAAAAATCTCCCCATAGTCCTTCGCGACTCTTCCTCTCCTCGTGAAAAGCACCCTCGCCTTGTGCAGCACACACACCAAGGCGCTTAGCCTTACACCTACTGGGCAAAGGTGAGTATACTGAAAATCTCGCACAAGTCTCGAATAGGGCATTACCTCAGATTCTGTGTGGTATCATACGTCCGGTGACAGCTCCGAACGTCTGACCAGATGTCTGTTGAACTCCCCAAATGTCTGATTCTACGGAAAAATGACTCCGCAGAACTGTTCGCGAGCCTTCTTCTCCTCACGAAACCACCCTCCCCTCCCCTGCACCAGGAGCTGCAGCAGCAATGGCGCTCCCTCAACTTTGCACAGATGCCCTCCTCCAAGTTTCGTCATCAACTCGTCCAAGCTCCTCCTTGCACACTCAAACTCCCGCAGCAGGAGCTCCTTGTGCGGCAGGGAGAACACAGAGAGGAAAGGGGGGAAGGAGCTGGTGTGTGCCGCTAGGAGGTAACGGGAGAGGGTGGGTGGCTCAAAAATCAAGGTAATGGGTGCTTAAATAGAGGGGGATTTAGGGTTTAGGGGTGTGCATGGGTGTGGGTGGGCCCAGGGCATTTTGTAAGAAATGCCCCACAAGAATCTCATTTATCCGCAGAACCCCCAAAATAAGAAATCCAGGAGGTTACAAATTGCAGCAACCCCCCTAGATTTCAGAAAATGGCTCCTCAACCCTTAGAAAGGGTCATTTCAACATAACAAACTTAAAGAAAGTTTCGTCCCTGAAACTTAGGTCAAACCAGGATGCAGGTATATCAACATGCACATAACAAACTTAAAGAGGATCAAACTAGGTCAGAGATAGCGTACCCTTAAAAAGCTCCAGGTACCGGCCTCGCATTGCCACCTCGAGCTCCCAAGTTGCCTCCTCATGCTGCTGGCTTCTCCACAAGACCTTCACCAGTGGCACCTCCTTCCGTCTCAAACGCCTGACGGCTCTGTCCAATATCTGAACTGGTCTCTCAAGGTTGGTCAAGTCATCTCCCACCTCGATGCTCTTGTGACTCAGAACATGGCTGGGATCGACGACGTACCACCTGAGGTTGGACACATGGAACACGTAGTGTACTCCAGAAAGCTGGGGAGGAAGGGCAAACCGGTAAGCAACGGGTCCAACCCACTCCAAGACCTTAAAAAATTTCACAAACCTCGGCACGAGCTTCCCCTTTACCCCAAAATGCTGCAGACCCTTCAAGGGAGAAACACGAAGAAAGATGTGATCCTCAACCTTGATTTGTATCTCTCTACGCTTCAGGTCAGTGTAGCTTTTCAGTCTGCTCATGACTGTGCGAAGTCGCCTGTGGATCTGCTCTATCACCTCCTGACTCTGACGGATCAACCTGGGACCAACCTCTCACTTGGTCCCCACCTCAACCCAACTCAGGGGTACCATACACCTCCTCCCATACAGAGCCTCGTACGATGCCATGCCAATGCTCGAGTGGTAGCTGTTGTTGTATGCAAACTCTGCCAGGGGTAAATGCTCCTTCCAAGAGCCTCTCCAGTCCAACACGCAAGAGCGTAGAAGGTCCTCCAATGTCTAAATGGTGCGCTTCGACTGTCCGTCGGTCTAGGGGTGGTAAGCGATACTGAACCTCAGACGACTCCCCAAAGCATGCTGAAACTCTGCCCAGAACTGGGAAGTGAACCAAGTATCTCTGTCTGAAATAATCTCACGAGGGACTCCGTGAAGGCGTACCACATCTCTCAAGTAACGCTCTGCCAACTGCCCTGGTCCAAAAGTGACTCAGATCAGCAGAACCCGTGCCATCTTCATCAATCTGTCCACTATCACCCAAACTGTATCGTATCCTCACGTGTAATAGGCAACCCCACCTCTAGGTCCATAGTGATACCCTCCCATTTCTACTCTGGCACGAAAAGTGGCTGTAGCGGCCCTATAGGCCTATGGTACTTGGCCTTCACCTGCTGGCATACCAAGCACTGCTGCACAAATCTACCAACATCCCGCTTCATCCCCCTCCACCAGAAGTCGCATCGCAAATTGTGGTACATCTTCATGTTCCCAGGATGTATGGTGAATCTGGACCCGTGTGCCTCGGTCAGAAGCTCTCTCAATAGCTCCTTGTCTCTAAGAATGCACAAACGTCCCCTCATACACAAGACTCCTTCAGTGAAAGTAAAGTCTCCTGGGTCCCCTATCATCGCTCTATCTCGTAGTGCCTGTAGCTATGGGTCAGCCATCTATCCATCAATGATGCGGTCCAACAGCCCTGGTCGTGTCTGCCTCAACACTGTCACAGCCCCGCAGTACCCTCGTGGCTCCAGAGGTTGCAACTGCCCAACTTCTCCATGAATCTCTGACTCTGTGCCTGTAAACTAGCCAAGTGGGCAGGTGCCTTCTGGCTCAAGGCGTCAGTCACTACATTGGCCTTCCCTGGGTGGTAGGAGATGCTGCAATCATAGTCCTTCAAGAGCTCTAACCAATGTCTCTGTCTCATGTTGAGCTCCTTCTGATCAAATAAGTACTTGAGGCTCTTATGATCTGTGAAGATCTCAAAAGTCTCACCGTATAGGAAGTGCCTCCAGGTCTTCAACGCGAAGACAACTGCTGCTAGCTCCAAGTCATGGGTAGGGTAGTTATGCTCATGGGGCTTGAGTTGCCGTGAGGCGTAAGCGACAACGTGGCCCCGCTGCATGTGCACACCACCCAACCCTTGCAATGAGGTGTCAGTGTAGACCACAAACCCGCCACTGCTGTCTATAATGGTGAGTACAGGACCTGAAGTCAACCTCTCCTTCAACTCCTGAAAGCACGACTCACACTCGTCTGTCCAAGTGAAAAGCACGTCCTTCCAGGTGAGCTGAGTCATAAGACGCACAATCTGAGAGAATCCCTTGATAAACCATTGGTAGTAGCCTGCCAATCCCAAAAAGATGTGTATCTCTATCACTGTGCGTGGCCTCTCCCACTTGAGTACTACCTCAACCTTGGCCGGATCCCTAGCCAATCTGTCTCCCGAGATCACATGTCCCAAGAAAGTGACTTGTCTCGACCAGAACTCGCGCTTACTATACTTGACGTACAGCCTACACCGTCTCAAGGTGTCCAGAACCATATGTAGATGTTGTTCATGCTGCTCCTAATCCTGAGAGTAAACAAGTACATCGTCGATGAATACTACCACAAACTGGTCCAGGTACGGTCTGACGACATGGTTCATCAGGTCCATGAAAGCAGCGGGGGCGTTGGTCAGCCCAAATGGCATGACTAGGAACTCGTAGTAACCGTACCACGTACAGAAAGCTATCTTGGAGACGTTTGTCTCCCTGACCCTCAACTGATGCTGACCCAACCTCAAGTCCATCTTGGAGAACACCATGGCGTCTCTCAGCTGGTCGAATAGGTTGTTAACACGAGGCAGCAGGTACTTATTCTTGACGGTGATCCGGTTCAACTGTCCGTAATCGACACAAAGCCAAAGGGTACCATCCTTCTTCTTCAGGGATAACACAGGGGCTCCCCACGGGGACGCACTAAGCTTCACGAAGCCCTTCTCTCCAACAGGTCCTGTAACTGGGACTTGAGCTCTCGCAGCTCAAGCGGGACCATCCTGTACGGTGCAGTAGAGATGGAGCTGGTCCCTAGTACCAATGAGATCTCAAACTCGATCTCACGCTCTGGCGGTAGTCCTGATAACTTCTCTGGAAAGACATCGGGGTACTTACGGACCACTGGAACATCCTACAAATCAATCGCTGGGCTGGGCTCTGCTACAACACAAGCTAGGAAACCCTCACACCCCTAACACGGTAGCATCATTGCCTGAAGCGCGGAGATACACCTGAACCCTCCATCCACTGGCTGACCGTGGAACTCAAAGGGAGGTAGCTCAGGTATGGAGAACACAATCTTCCTCCCGAAGTAGTCCACCAAAGCATGATATGCAGACATCCAGTCCATCCTGAGAATCACACCGAAATCCTCCATCTGGATCACAATCAAGTCAGCGGGAAGACTGTGTCCCCCTATGGTGACCTCACAATCTGAGTAAACCTCCTCAGCTACGAACAATTGCCCACCTGGGCCTCTGATCAAGAACGGATCCTCTAACAAAGTGCTGCCTATCCCCAAACTAACAGCAAAACTTGTGGAGACGAAGGAGTTTGTGGCACTAAAATCAAAAAGTACGTAAACAAGTCTGCCAAAAATTGGAACCATACCTGCCACCACGGAACCCGAAGCTTTGGCGTCACTGTGAGTTAGGGCGTTGACACGCCCCTCAGCTCTGGGTGCGGAAGACGCTGCCATGCTCTAGATCAAATAGGTAGCAGCTGGCCGGTATCCTCCTCATGGCTGCTGTCCTCCCCCACGAGCTTGGTAACCACGGTCGCCTGATCGGCCTCCAGTGCTTAGAGCGGGGAGCATCTGGTGTGCTCCAGCCCTAGATGGGCAGTCCCTCCTTATGTGGCACGACTGGCTACACTGGTAGTAGAGAGGGGCGTGTCCTCCACCCTTGGTCTGTCCCTGCTGGTAGCTGGGCAGGGGTTTGGTGCAAGCAGCCGGTTCCTGTCTGCGGCCCCTAAAGGCCAATGGTGGCCCCACAGAGTGCGTCGACTCCCTCATAGGCACCACGTGTCCCCTCTCCTAGCGGCCCTAAGAGTGCTCAGGCTGGTAGGGCCTCTTTCATCCTCCTCCATCAGTGTCTCGCACAGCCGGATTGGTCTCCTCGTAGGTCGTGGTTGCCTCGACCACACGGGAGAAGGTGGGTAGCTTCAAGGGCTTCACATACCCCCGAATAGCAGGCTGAAGGCCCTCGGTGAACCTTCATAGGCGCTCCTTCTCTGTAGCGGCTACTGACGGGGCGAAACGCAACAGCTCCAGAAAATGTGTGTGGTATGCACTGACCATCATCGCCCCTTAGCGAAGAGTGTGGAACTCCAGCCTCCTCTGGTCTCGCCAAGTCTGTGGAAAGTACTGCTCGTAGAAGAGTACCACAAACTGGTCCCATGCAGGCTCTCCCCCCTCCTGGCCTCTGACCACTCTCCACCACTTGTGGGCTGCACTCTCTAACTAATACGTGGCGAAGGCCACGCAGCACTTTGCAAGAGGGTGTAGTGTGTCGAATATCTTCTCCATCTGCTCTAGCCAGTCTCCAGCCTCAGGCAGGCCCTCCTCCCCCTTAAAGGAGGGGGCCTTAAGTTTCTGGAACTGAGCGAACAAGTCGTGGTGGAGCCGCAACACGAGTATAAGTACACCTCGCAGCAGGGAGGACTTGTGCTCAGAAGTGTCTAAGGGTGGTGGAGGTGGTGGAGGATCACCCCCTCTCCCTCCAACTCGTCCAACGCTGCAACGACTCGCCTGCCGCATAGAGGACTCCCCCTCTCCATCCTCAAGATAAGGTGGCTGAGGAGGAGGCTACTGGAACTCCTCCTGAACAATGTCGTGGATCAGCTGGGCAAGGTCTTGAGCCTGGATGCCTGGAAGGAGGGATGGATCGACCCCTGCCCTAAGCCCTACACACCCACCTCCACAGCCACATCCATGACCATGCCCACAGCCAACTGCACAAACTCCGTGAAGAAGCATCTCCTACACGGAGGTGAAAGAGAAACAAACAGAGGTTGTCAAAGATACAAGTTCAAAATATGACTCAGATGTGTAATTCAAGAAGACACGTTGTGATGGCTATCCTAGCTACACGCACATGAGTGGTTACTTCCAATCCGTTGGGTTATCTCTCGGGACAACCTTGCTCTAATACCATCTTGTTACGACCCGAATCTAGCCCCTCTAGGAACTTGGGAACGGCTCGCCTCGACTAACCCCAAGGCCCAGTCGTCCAACAAGAGACTATCCCAAACATATGAAAACAAACCACAAACCATGCATGCAAGTAGCTAAGCAATTTGAATAAAGCCAACAGCGAAAATATAAAATTAGATTTCAGAAAGATACCATGCCATAAGTAGAAAACATAGTCACTAGCCATCACAACCAAGGCAAAAAGGCATAACAATAATAGTTCTCAACATAAGACAGAAGTACTCACTAACAACAGAAAGTAGCGGAAACGGAAAAGAACAAGTAGAACTATGGCTGGGCTCGACTGGGCCCAACACTCGGCAGCCGATAGTGCTAGCTACTCGACTCCCTGACCTATACACAGTTATATATAACGGTGATCAGCTAACGTTGAGTAAAGTGGTATATTTAAAACAAATATAGCATTTAAAGACAGTAAAGTATAGTAGTTTTATGCATCCATTTATCCAATTATCCATTCATACATTTAATCCCACTACTAGTTTCATGAATCGATTTTCTGACAAAGATCCACAATGTCTCTTAATCTTTTTATTCCCTAAGGGAACGATCTTGATTACATATTTTTCCCACGATGCAGGATGTACACGTGGCACTCTCCTGGCTGGGAGAGAACCCCGTGGTAGTCCTACACCCGGTCTACCACCCCGAGGTCACGGTCGAGATGTAGCGGTGACTATGGCATGCACGATAAGCCACGAGTAGCTACCCCACACTAGCACGCAGTCAGTTGTTTTCGCTAGTAGGTACGCCCAAATGTACAGCACAGAACTGAACTGAACAAGCGTCTCACCCCACAATAGTCTACGTACCCTCGCTCGACTATCCCAGTTTGCCCAGTGGGCCTCAACAGGAGTTGGTATAGGGGGCCAGTCTTAACCTCGGGCCCCATAGGGCGACTAGTTCCCCCCTACACAAAAGGAACAGTAGCTCTCCTTGATACCACGTACACAAGGGCTAGCTCACTTTCATACCAAAGGACAGTTGCTCTCCTCGGTACCATATACATGAAGGCTAGCGCACTTCCCTTAACCAAGTCCAAACAACCACCCGTAGGCAACATGTTCCATCATTCCATAGATTTTCCACATCACAGTTTCAGTTTCCTTTCAAATTCCCTGTAGGGTTTATGCATAGATTTCCTTAATTCTGCAGCAATCCATATATCTCTATTCGCATCATGATTAATTAAACACATAGCAGGTAGCTGATGGTTTCACCATACGGCAATTATCTCAGTAATCAATTATACAGGATACAACATGTAATTCAGTTCAAGGTAGGGTTCAATAATTATAAACAGGCAACTCATGATTTATTCAGAAAACATCACAACAGATTTAGCACTCAAACAATGCATATTCCTCTATCTCAGCCCTAGGGTTTATTTCACATCCTAAGGGTTCTATCAATAGTTCTAATATAACATGCACTTTAATTATGTAATTCACAGGGCATAGCAAAACCACTCTACCAGCATAATTGGGAGATGTGGGGGCACAAACGGTGGACCTCGCAGCCTCCGTAGGTCCCATGTACACTATAAACGGATGACCTATTTAACATGAACAGTCAAACCTCACATTACTAACATCCCACATGACAGAAATGTACTCAAAACAATTAGAGCCAAACTCCATCACATTAGAAAATCCGACAAGAAGTCAACGGTACTTCGTTTGTGAAAAATCGACCTCATTTAGGCCTCGAACCGGCCCAAACACACTTCCCGGTTCACCTAAAATGAACCAGGCAGGCTAGTCCAGCTGTACCGACCGCTTGATACCTGGAATATTCCAACCAGGCTGATATCAGACGTCTGGAGCAGCTTACAGATGTCTTAAACGACACCAGAATGCTCACCTTGTGTTCTGCACTGAAAACTGACGTCTGGAACCCCTCATGGTCGTCCAGGGGTCCTTTCAGACGTCTGGCAGTGCACTCGGACGTCTGGAACCGCTATCAGTCATCTGAAGAGTCGTCCAGACATCCTAAAGTGTCTAGGGAACCGTGCCTGTGCCTCTTCCCAATGACCCTACATGCACACAGTGACATACAGTCACTTGCAGACAACGAGTATGAAAAAATACAGGCGGACAAGACCTTACCGTTTGAATCTTCTTTATCGGATGTCTAGTACTACCTCCGAACATCCAGTCAGACATCTGTTAAGAGGTACAGACGTCTGATCTGCGGAGAAAAATCTCCCCATAGTCCTTCGCGACTCTTCCTCTCAAGAAAAGCACCCCTGCCTTGCGCAATGCACACACCAAGGTGCTCAGCCTTACACCTACTAGGCAGAGGAGAGTATAGTGAAAATACGCACAAGTCTCGAACAGGGCGTTACCTCAGATTCTGCACGGTATCAAACGTCCTGTGACAGCTCCGGATGTTCGACCAGACGCCTGTTGAACTCCCCATACGTCTGATTCTGTGGAAAAATGAGTCCGCAGAACCATTTGTGAGCCTTCTTCTTCTCGCAAAACCACCCTCCCCTCCCCTGCACCAGTAATGGCGCTCCCTCAGCTTCGCACGAACGCCCTCCTCCAAGCTCCATTATCAGCTCATCCAAGCTCCTCCTTGAGCACTCAAACTCCCGCAGCGGGAGCTCCTTGTGCAGTAGGGAGAACACAGAGAGGAGGGGGGAAGGAGCTAGTGTGTGCTATTGGGAGGTAACGAGAGAGGGTGGGTGGCTCAAAAATCGAGGTAAGGGGTGTTTAAATAGAGAGGGGGGTTTAGGGTTTAGGGGTGTGCATGGGTGTGGGTGGGGCCAGGGCATTTTGCAAGCAATGCCCCACAAGAGTCTCATTTATCCGTAGAACCCCCAAAATAAGAAATCCAGGGGGTTACAAATTGCAGCAACCCCCTTAGATTTCATAAAATGGCCCCATGACCCTTGGGAAGGGTCATTTCAATAGTTCATTCCGTCAATCGACATTGGATGTTTCCTTACAGGAATTCAAGTGATGGCATATTGAAAAGTGATTCGGGAACAAGACTTGTTAGATTATTGAATCTCAAATCCCTGGCACATTAACCATGTAGTGAGAAATTTCCAAAGGGTTTAGGGTTATATACACATGCATCTCAAGTTACTTACAGATATTTTAAGCTTGTGTTACTTCCAAAATCAGATGGAATGGTGCCGAATATGTTGCAATTTCTCAAAATCCTATCAAAAGCATAATAGAACATGTAAATGCTGGTAGAAAGTGTGCTCATTAAAATTTTCAAGGTACCATTCCATATTAGAAGTACTTGATATTAAAATTTTCAAGGTACCGTTCTATATTAAAATTTTCAACCAACTCATTGTAAACATATTACAAGTACTTGATCCATGGATACTCAGAAATTTAGCAATCAAAAAAGAACAAATTTGTGACATTGACCAGCTGATTCTCACTGACCATTTCACAGGTAACTACTTCTAACATGTCCTACAACAGCAATACAACCATATCTCGCTTAGATGAGTCGCCATCTTTCTGCAAAAAGGAAGAAAAGAATTCCATTATCAAGCAAAGACATGTGATTAGTATCACTGATCTCTGGAGTGGTGCAACATACCTATTTTGAAAAAAAGAATACAGAAATGTAGATCATTGACAAAATTTAAGTCTCAAAATCTATGTGCCATCTACCATCAAAGGTAAAAGGACCTATCACTATCCTAGCTTATGGCATGCAAAAGTACCTTACACTTTGATATCTGTAACTTAGTGGGATTCAAGAGCTTCCCATAGTTTTCACATTGATCTCACCAAGCATATTCAGCTACAATTTGGAGTTGGACATACTCCACCCACCAAATGGTCATTGAGGAATAATGAAGATGCATCACATTAGAGCTGGATGAAAATCACAAATACAATCATATACGTAATCACCTGCTACATGGCATTCTTGGTAAGCAATCCATTCTCCAAAAGCTTGTGGAAGATAGCCTAGCAGACTTCAGTTTGCTGTGGGCTAAAAGTGCATCAAAGTGATCAAAACTAATATCAAATTTTTGTATTAGTATTGGACAGTCCCTCATTGTAGAGCTTTAAAAATAATAAGAAAAAAACCTTTTTATGAGATCTCTCCAATTCAATGATTGAACTTTAAGCTTCTAAATTCATTCTTTGTTGAGCAAAAAAGGGGGTGATTTCATTTCATAATAGGACAATAAATATATGCAATAGACTGTAAAATTTCTTGCTTCCATAAAAAGTCATTAGACCTCTAGGTTACTATCTCAGCTTGAAAGTTCCTATCTATAAGCCTTGCAACTATGTACCATTGGAATCAATATCTTTATTCTTCCTGCTCTTCTTTTTCCTTGAGGCAAAGCTGCTCGAACCAACTACTATCGACATCTACTTAATCCTAGCTGACAGATCGACAGTAGAGTCACTCTCAAGTGCCTCCTCGGAACTGCCTATTCTTCTAAAGCACTACCATTGGGCATAACTTCAGCTTTCAGGTGGCCATCGGTGTTTTTATTTCTTATAGAACCAAAGGCCTAGGCCACGACAGTTCTAATTCCATCACTGATATTATTTAGAAGACTTGAGAAAAATAGGAAAGCTATGCCTTAGGTGAACAAAGGTGCCAAAACCATTTTATAGAACAAAAGGCCCAGGACGTGATAGTTCTAATTCCATCATTGATATTATCCAAAAATAGGAAAAATATGCCTTATGTGAATAAAGGTGTTACTCTGTTAGAATACAGATAATAAGCAAGCAATTCATTTTAGATTTTAGATTAAATAGATTACTACTTGAAAACAACTAGTAGTCTTCCCATATTTCCATCAGAAAAGTTGGGCTTGAGTCAAATCAATGCAGTTACATTAAAAAAAACTATCATAATTCTTCAAAAGCTTATTTTCGTGCAGTAACAAGAAGCAAACCTGAATGTTAGGGGCAAATGTCCCCATGCAAGATTCACCTCCGGTCACAAGCCCCTACATACCGAACATAAATCCCATAAACAATGGATTAATCGTATAGCCATGATCTTAAATCAAATACTAGCAACTTACCCTGACCTAAATCACTCTAACCTAACCCTAAACCGAGATTGCCAATGATCAAGAGAGGTCAACATGAATAAGACACAATCTACAAAGAGACTGCAAGAAAGATAGAAAGCAAGAAAGGGACATCGATAGAAACCAGATCTAATCAAGAGAGATCAGATCAAATGAGAGCTCCCATGAACATTGTTTGAGCAAGCATTGAGCTCCCAGATCTAAGCTACACCGATCAAATCATAGGAATGAGAATGGAGAGAGATCTGAGATTCGAGATTTGTCATTGATGCGAGCTTTGGCAAATGAGAGTGGAAGAGAAAGAGTGAGTGATCGCATAGAAAGGATAGAGCGAGAGAGAGGCGACAGAGAGAGATCGCTAATAGAGAGTGACCTGATGAAGCGATCATTAATAGAGATCGATGAAGGCTCTGATGTCAAGGTGAGTGAAAGATTGGCATAGACAATAACGTCGAGGTGTGTGAGCAGTGATCGAGAGGGAAGGAAACGAGTGATTGACGATCGAAGGCCTTGCTGTTGAGAGGTCAAGAGAGGTGAGTGAGCGACGATCGGAGGCCCTGATGTCGGGGTGAGAGGCATTGATTGTGTGTGTGATCCGTGGGGGGGTGGGGATGGGGTTAAGAGGCGTCATGCAAGCGTGTTGTGTTGGGGGAGTGGGGAGAGCGCGGTGAGTGATCGAAGGAGGTGCGGCGGAAGGGTGGTGGGGGCAAGAGGTTTTATGGGTTTAGGGTTCAGAACACAGAAGAAAAAATCAAGGGAGGAGTAGGGGAAAAAAAGGAAAAGAAAAAGGGGAAATAAGAATTAGTGACAAGTAACAAAAATCAATAATAAAGTATTTGAAATGTCATTGTAATCCACCCGTCACTATAGGTTACCTTTTTTGTAGTGGTCATATCTATTAATGGAGGCAAGAATTAAGGAATACTTATGTGATAGCTAAGAAGTCTCAGTTAATGGTCGTTAGGTTTAAAATTAACAGAAGTTCGCTCAAGGGTATCTCATGTAAATGAGAATAAGATTTCAGGGGCATTTATGTAATATCCAAGAACCTAGGGATATATATGTAATATCAAAAGATTAAAGGAGTATTTATGTAAAAACTTTCACACACAATTAATGACCGTTATAGTTGAACTAACAGAAGGGCATATTTGTTAACAGAGATAAGATTTCAGGCGTATTTATGTAATATCCAATAACCTAGGGATATATATGTAATATCAAAAGATTGTAGGGGTATTTATGTAAAAAATCCCTTACTTTTTTTATATTATATCTACTATTTTTTTCTCATTCCTAATTATATCAGTATTGGACATTTTTATCATTCGATACATTCTGGTAAACCTTTTTTTTCTAACCCTTTCCCTTCCCTTGTCCCATTTTTCCCTCCACACTAGTCCCTTTCTTCTGTCAACCTCTTTTTTATTTTTTTTCCTCCCCACCTCCCTCTCACTCCTCACTTCCCTTACTCTTAACCACTTCATGCCAATTAATTTCTCAAGCACGCCATGACCAAGTCCTTAAAAATACTTCCAATGCCTTTGTGGCCTATGCATTTCTTCTTGCTTGTGAGTACCTCAATTATGATGTCTTGCCTCTAAAGGACATCTACACTAGCTTGAGTGGTATATCAAATTATGAATATGGAAAGATTGCACCAATGTGGTGGGCATGCATGATAAATTAGATGGCTACAATTAATGATTAGGTATAAAGAGAGTGTTGCTTTGGTGATGAATTAGTCATTGCAATGGAGGTCGAAGCATAGGTGGCTAGAGAAAGCCAAGGAGGTGGTGGGGCTCATGAAGTCTTGTAGGAGGAAACCCTATTTTAATATATGTGATTTATATTTTTGTAAGCTAACTAAATGGGATTTATCTTAGATTTTTCAAAATCATATAAATTACTTAATGACCAATATATTCTTCTTAGAAGGAGAAGAATAGTCATACCAACATTTTAGACATTTTAGGAGTACCTTGCAATTTTCAAAACACCTTTAATATGGTTATACTTCATTGAAGATTCAAAGCAATTGCACTCAAAGTAATTATTGAAGGTTCTGTATACAAAAGGATAGGTTTTTTAAAGGGTTTAAACAAAAAAAAAGGGCAAAGTCCCACTTGCACATAAAATTCAAAAACATCTATTCCTTCCCGCATTTGCTAAGGTTCCAAGCTTGTCATGTGTTGGCGGATGGGAGTAGAGAGAGAGAGAGTGGGGCTCAAGTCGGTGAAATACAAACTAATATGTTGCCTATCTATTTAATACGTCTTAGCGAGAGAAATAATTGAAGGGCAGAGAATAGGACACATGGAGGATTCAGCGTCACAACACTCACTTTTAGATATAGTAATAGGTAAGTCTTTGAATTAGGATTCTTTCTTGGTAAATATACCACTATGGATGAATTTTTTGTTCCCTTTCTTTGATTTTTTTTTAACCAAATGTTTGGAGCCCAGCTCCCAAAATTTATCCAAGGTGGCTTAACGCGTTGGCTGCATACTTTCCTACCTTATCACAAGTCAGAACATCATGCATGTATCAAAATGATCTTTCATCGTAGGAATGTCAGAAGATGGGAATTCATCTAACACAAAGAACGTACAATTTTTATATATATATAAAGGGACGTGGTTCCATTACGGTTTACAATACTCGTAGACTGTGAATTTATTATTATTATTATTATTATTATTATTATACGATATCTGACTCTCTACGCCTCTCTCCTTCTCTCTCTCCCACACACCATTTTTTTTTTTTGGACAAAGTTTAAAAATTACGTTTGATTTAAATTTCATCTTCCTCGTTACTTCCTCATCTTATATTTTTTTATTAATGACCAATATTGAATATATTTTTATAAAAATATAAAATAATATATATATAAAATAAAAATTGTAAATAAAATTTAAGACACAATTAAAAATTAAAATATAATGAACAATATATTTTACAATATATGCTATATTTTAATTTTCGATCATTATTTTATCTTTTTCTCTCAATCGAATTTTTAACTCATTTGCTATGAGAAATCACAATATATCAGTCAAAATTTTTTAATTGATATATTTTAATTTTTTATATAAAAAATTAAAATATATAGATTGACATCAATAAAATATAAAAAATATATAAAAAATAAAAATATATCAATTAACATCGATGAAAAACTTAAATATATAAAATATTTATTTATTTCTTTTTTAAAATTTTTATTTATCGTAAAAAAATAATACGACATCCACCAAATTTTTTTTTTAATTTTTATTTACTGAGATATTAGAAAATGACGTAACATTTTTTTTTTTTGTTGACTTTTATACTCCACACCTAGATGTAGGCTCAAAACTAGTATTGGTTAATTGTAATGTGACGTTAGAAGGCAAGAGGAGACGACACGTGGCTTATATGTGATAAGAAAGCGGATGATTGATCGAGAGGAATTGGGTCCTTTCCCATTTACGGCATCCATCCCAAGTATCCATGGACCACTCCCTACTAATATTTCACATGGCACTCACGTTCCCTCTTGAGTGCCCCCTCGTTCGCCACTGCAACAAAACGAGCGAGGGATGCAGCAGGTGGACACGTTGGCAACGAGAAATAACCGCGCTCTCGGTGTAATCTGACATAATGCAATCTACGGCGCATCATTGCCGTACTTCTATTGGTTTTCGGTGTGAATAGTGTTGATAATATTTTTTCTTTTTTATAAGCTGGAATTTCATTGATGGAGAACGAGTATTACGTAATCAACCATACTCAACAAGATACGGAACATATTCAAGGATGTTGTGTGCGGAAATACCTCCGAAGAAAAGATACTGGATATAAGATAGAAATTCTTACCTGAGATGTCAATTACACGTGCAACCCACATTCAAGATCACAACAACAAAACAATAACCAACAACGAGAGCAACCAACCAACCTAACAACAACACAAAGACCTAACACAAAAACAAGGACAATAAGATAAGAGAGTCACAAAATGGCTATAAGGGTGGAGATGAAATGGACCTACGAACCAAAGATGGAGGTGGCATTCCCTCTTAGCCCAACATGAATATCTGGTTGAAGGGTTAATCACTGATCATGACCACCAGTAGCGAGGCCCTATCTGCATCAAAAGCCCACCATGGTTGCCCAACGATGACCACGTTGCCTGCAGTAAACCATCGGAGCTTTCCTCGAGACCTCAAATTAGGATAGATTGGCAAGCAAAAGGTGAAGACTCAGGTGCATACTGGGGAATCATTCTAACGTGAAGAGAGGAAGGGAATGGGGGCCTCATGTAACTATCATTAGATGGGGGAGGGCTTGACTAACCTAAGCTAGCTGAGCTAGGGCCCCCAACCAATAGCAACAAACTAGAATTTGTGAGGACGATTGAAGAGTGATGAGGGAAAGTGAAAAAGAAAGGGAAAGGCAATCCCTTAGAGTTGATAACACTTCAGATTAGGGCGATGGATTTTACAGTAAGAGAAGTAATGTGTTATCAAATAATAAGTGCAAGACAAATAACTTATAAGGAAAGAAAAGTCAAGCTTAGTACGGATGGCCCAGATTGGCCCAAAGAATTGTTGGATTATGTGCACCTTGAGTGGACCAGCCGAATAATGTAATATACTTATATTACATCTAAATAAAAGAATTAAATTAATTTTCAATATATGAATTGGATCTCTTAGTATGAATAGGATAACATACTTAGCTAAATTGAATAAACTTGATGTGTGTTGATTCGAAGATCTAAATAGTTTAAAGGATCTAATAATACATCAAGAAACCATTCAATTCGAACACTTGTTTCTACTCTAAGTTGAGAGGGCAACCTTCTTAAGAGGTCATTACCTAATTAATATTCCTGAATAGAAATTCAAGACTGTCATGTGGATCAGGTCAAGGAGTTAATCTAATGAAACAAGAGATAACCAAAGTCCTCCAATACTGTCATAGAGAAGGCATATCCTTTAACTTGAAACAGATATGTCTATATTCATGAACACATGCATTTAGTGGACTAAAAATAGATGTACCCACCTTGGTACTAATATTGGAAAGCTGATGTATGTGAAAAGGGATAAGAGACATATGATCTCTCAAAGGAATTACACAAATCTATCCCATAAGTGTTTGTAGTGGATTGGAGGAAAGAACTCATTTCGAGTATATTAAGAAAGACCCACTACAAAAAAGAAAAACCTTTAGCGACATTTAATATTTGCCACTATAAACCTTCAATTTATCACTATATGTAATTAGCAACACTTACAATAATTACCGCTTAATTACTACCTTCGTTGGTGTCACTAAAAGGTTAACGACAATTGTATAATCGCTACTAAATCATCGGTATTAGGGACACTTTAATTGCTACAATTACCGTCACTAATGATCTTTTTTAGTGACAATTTATTTTCCACTATTTCGCCACTGTTGAATTATATTAGTAGCAATTTAATTGACACTATTAATGTCGCTATATACTTTATTTAGCATCATTTAAGTTGTCATAATTAACATCGTTAATGATCTTTAATGACAATTTATTTGCCACTATTGAATTATATTAGTGATAACTTGACACTATTAATGTTACTATATAGTTCATTTAACGACTTTTATTTAGAACACTAAATCACTACTTATTTGTTTTAATGCCGTATTGTTTTGCCGTTTAATTGCTAGCATTGATATTATTTAGTAATAATTGTCTTTTGAAATGATCCGTCACCTTTTGGTAGTTTAAGACGTCTGGAATGTTCACCAGATGTCTGGAGAAATCGTCGAACGTCTGAAAATACTTTTTTCTTCCGCGCGTACCGTATGCATGCCACGCCTTTCTCCCTCACCCCATGCTTCACCACTCCTCCTGCGACAGCCATCTCCCGCACTCCTCCACACTCCCTCGCCCATGCCATTCCCCTCACCCCCTCTCCCTTTATAAACCCCCCTCCTCTTCGTCTCACACCGTCGTAGCTGAGCCAGAGAGGGAGAGAGCGAGCGGAGAGTAGGGAGCCGGAGAGAGAGCGGAGAAGCGGAGGGCGCCGTGCTACATTGCTGCAGCTTCTGCAGCGAGGAGAGCCTAGAATGATTCTGCGGAAGTCTTTCTTCTGCACAATCAAACGTCCGGAGGTCCGAAGTGACCTCCAGACGTCGGGGAGGAATCCGAACGTAATATGAGACGTCTGGTAGAGATTTGTTTCCCCATATTTTCTCTACCAAGTCCTGACAATGCACGCGCATGTGTCAGAGGTTGGGAGGCACGTCGAAGCGAGGATCGAGGCAGTTTCAGATGTCCGGGAGCATCTTTAGACGTCTGACGGAACCCTCAGACGTCGACACTGCGTTCCAGACATCCGATAGAGGCGCCTCGAGAGAGGTATGCCTACGAGTTAGTTTAAGACATCTAGGACCTCCCCCAGACATCTGATTTCTATCAGATGTCGTGTTTTTAAGCCCGTAAAAGGCCCAAACGATGTCGATTTTCCGTAAACGAAACGTCTTTGTTTCACATACGTTTTTCTCCATGTAATGGTACCTTGTCTGTAGCATTTTGAACCATTTTGACCTGTCAATTCATGTCTTAGGTCTCCAATCCGTCGAGTGTACGGGACGTGCGGAGACGTCGGGAGCTGTTGTACGAGCCCCCATTCCACCCGGTTATCCTGGTAGAGTGGTTCTGACTATAAATCTCCAAGATTAATAAAATGCATGCAATTAGTTAAACCTAGGATGTAAGATGAACCCTAGGAAGAAATAAACGTATACTCTAGAATACATCTATTCAATTGAACCTTAAGTTATGACATGAACACTAGGGCTAGAAAAAAAACACATGTGAATGATTGAGTAAATCATGAGTGGTATGTATTATCTGGAATGGATCACATTATGAACAAACCTGTACTGTGATTAAGCTGCTTGTTCTGTATATATCAAACCGGATATAAGGAAACTCATGTATAAACCATACGGGGAATATAGAACGAGACAAGAATACCATAACATGGAGAATCAGATGGTTCTGGAATTACCACCCACAGAAGGCTGTTAAAGGAAGTGAGCTGACCTTCGTGTATGTAGTACCAAAGAGAACAACTATCCCTTGTAGTGTAGAGGGGAGCATGCTGCCCTTGGGTTGAGACCCGAAGTAAGTTTAGCCACTCTACGTCGACTCCTGTTGGCCCTCGCGTACGTGGTACCAAGGTGAGTTACTTAGTGTACGGGGGAGCTAGCCGCCCCAGGAGACCCAGGGTTAGGAATAGCCACCCTACACCGACTCTTGTTAGCTCATTGGGCAAACCAGGATAGTCGGATGAAGGTACGTGGACTGTGAAAGAGCAAAACCCCTGTTCTGTTCTGAGAGGGTAAGGCCCTGTGCTATTCCATACTGTACGTTTAGGCGTACCCGCTAGCGGAAACGACTGACCGCGTGCCAATGCGGGGTAGCTACCCACATGCTTATCACGTGTGCCGTAGTCATCGCTACATCGCGACCATGACCTCGGGGTGGTAGACCGGGTGTAGAACTACCACGGAGGGACTCTCCCGGCCAGGAGAGTGCCACGTGTGCATCTTACATCACAGGAAAACTACAAGCAAGATCGTTCCTCACGGGGTTAGGATTGGCCACTCTACACCGACTTCTTTTGCCCTCGTGTACACTATACCGAGGAGAGCTACTAGTGTAGGGAGAGAGCTAGCCACCCTACGGAACCCAGGGTTCAGCTAGCCACCCTACACCGACTTGTTAGGCCCACTGGACAAACCGTGGTAGTCAGACGAAGGTGCACAGACTGTGGACGAGCGAGACCCCGTTTGGTTCTAAGGGGCTAAACCCCTATTACTAAGAGGGCTAGATCCTATACTGTTTCGTGTTGTACTTTAGACGTACCCGTTAGCGGAAACGACTGACCGCGTACCAGTGCAGGGTAGCTACCTGTGCTCTTATCGCGCATGCCGTAGTCACCGCTACGTCTGTCCATGACCTTTGGGTGGTTGACTGGGTGTAGGATCACCACGGGGGACTCTCCCGGCTAGGAGAGCACCACGTGTGCCTTCTACTCTTCGGAAAAGACTGCAATCAAGATCGTTCCCACGAGGATCATTTGAGATCAAGAGATCTGAGAAATAAACCAATGGGTAAAAAGGAATAACTTGTAAAATAAAGTAATTGGAAAAGATAAATTACCTGTTAGCTTTTACTGCTTTAGTTAGTTGATTACCACTCTACTCAGCATTCGCTGACTCTATTTACTCAACCATTTTTAGGTCCAAGTGTTGACAGCCCAAGCCACCAGCTGTAGAGGGTGTTGGGCCCAATCAAGCCCAACAGTAGCCTTCCTGTTGTACTTTCTTTTGTTAGTGAGTTCAGACTCTTGTTACCGTTTACATTTCAGTACTTTATTTCCACTTTACTGTTTTTGTGGTGATATGTACTGTTAGCAGCTTTTACTTCCTTTAATGCTTGTACTTTTTTACTATTAGTTACTTAGCATAGTGAATGTGGTTTACTTTCCTACTTTTGGTTATTTCTTGTTGGACGACTGGGTCTTGGGATTAGTCGAGTCGAGCCGGTCTCAGGTCCTATAGGGATTCGAAAATCGGGTCGTAACCTGGTAGTGGGATTACCTGTGACATAGCGGGGACACGATGCAATTTGGGTAGTTGTAAATAGATTGATAAAGACGGCACGGTTTCTGCCGATTCGAGTCACTTTTAGACCAGCACAGTTGGCGGAGCGATACATCAAAGACATGATGCGCCTTCGTAGGTCCCCCGTGAGATTATTTTAGACAGAAACACTCATTTCACTTCCCAATTCTGGGCGGAATTTCAGCGGACTTTGGGGACTCGTCCGAGATTCAATATAGCTTATCACCCCTAGACAGACGGACAGTCGGAGCGCACCATTCAGACCCTTGAGAACCTTCTACGCGACTGCGTACTAGACTGGAGAGGCTCCTGGGAGGAGCATTTACCCCTGGCAGAGTTTGCATACAACAGTTACCACTCGAGCATCGGCACGGCACCATATGAGGCTTTATACGGGAGGAAATGTATGGCTCTCTTGAGTTGGGTTGAGGTGGGGACCAAGTAGGAGGTTGGTCCCCGGCTGATACGCCAGAGTCAGGAGATAATCAAGCAGATCCATCGACGACTACGTACTGTCAGGAACAGGCAGAAGAGCTACGCTGATCTGAAGCATAGAGAGGTACAATTTGAGGTTGGGGATCACGTCTTCCTCCGTGTTTCGCCTATAAAGGGCTTGTAGCGATTTGGGGTGAGAGGGAAGCTTGCATCAAGATTTGTAAGGCCTTTTGAGGTCTTAGAACGGGTAGGACCCGTCACTTATCGACTTACCCTTCCTCCCCAGGCCTCTGGAGTGCATGACATATTTCACGTTTCCAACATCAAGAGATATATCGTCGATCCCAGCCATGTCCTTAGCCACGAGAGCATCGAGATGGAAGACGACCTGACCTATCCCGAGAAGCTGGTACAGATGCTAGACAAAGCCGTCCGGAGTCTAAGATGGAAGGAGGTACCCCTGGTAAAAGTCCTGTGGAGAAGCCAGCGGTACGAGGAGGAGACTTGGGAGCCTGAGGCAGCAATGCGAGAGCAGTACCCGGAGCTTTTCGAAGGTATGACTCTTCAGACCTACTTCGGTCCTCTTTAAGTTTGTTATACGCTGCTACATTATTTTTCGCACCCTAGTTAACTCAAGTTTCGGGGATGAAACTTCCTTTAAGTTTGTTATGTTGAAATGACCCATCACCTTTTGGTAATTTAAGACGTCTGAAATGTTCACCAGATGTCTGTCCAGACGTCTGAAGAGATCGCCGGACATCTGAAAATACTTTTTCTCTTCTGCCATACCGTACGCACGCCACGCCTTTCTCCCTCACCCTGCGCCTCACTGCTCCTTCCCTTGTGACAGCCATCTCCTGCACTCCTCCCCACTCCGCACCACTCCGTTCCCCTCACCCCCTCTCCCTTTATAAACCTCCCTCTTTGTCTCACGCCGTCGCAGCTGAGCCAGAACGGAGAGAGCGAGTGGAGAATAGGGAGCCGGAGAGAGAGCGAAGAAGCGAAGGGCACCGTACTGCTCTGCTACAGCTTCTGCAGCGAGGATAGCCCAGAACAGTTCTACGGAAGTCTTTTTTCCGCGGAATCAAACGTCTGGAGTGACCTCCAGACGTCAGGGAGGAGTACGAAGGTAATATGAGACATCTGGTAGAGATTTGTTTTCCTGTATTTTCTCTGTCAAGTCCTAACAATGCACGCGCATGTGTTAGAGGTTGGGAGGCGCATCAGAGCAAGGACCGAGGCAGTTTCAGACGTCCTGGAGCATCTCTAGATGTCTGACGGAACCCTCAAACATTGACACTGCGTTCCAAACGTTTGATAGAGGCACCCCGAGAGAGGTATGTCTGCAAGTTAGTTTAAGACGTCTGGGATCTCCCCCAGACGTTTGATTTCTGTTAGACCTCGTGTTTTTAGGCCCGTACAAGGCCCAAACGATGTCGATTTTTGTAAATGAAACGTCTTTGTTTCCTATACATTTTTCTCCATGTAATGGTACCTTATTTGTAACATTTTGAACTCTTTTGACCTGTCAATCCATGTCTTAAGTCTCCAATCCGTCAAGTGTACAGGACTTGTGAAGACGTCGGGAGCTGCTGTACGAGCCCCCATTCCACCCGGTTATCCTGGTAGAGTGATTCTGACTATAAATCTCCAAGATTAATAAAATGCATGCAATTAGTTAAACCTAGGATGTGAAATGAACCCTAGGAAGAAATAAATGTATGCTCTATAATACATCTATTCAATTGAACCCCATGTTATGACATGAACAATAAGGTTAGAGAAAAACACATGTGAATGATTGAGTAAATCATGAGCGATCTATATTATCTAGAATGGACCACATTACGAACAAACCTGTACTATGATTAAGTTGTCTGTTCTGTATATATCAAACCAGATATAAGGAAACTCATGTACAAACCCTACGGAGAATATAGAATGAGACAAGAATACCGTAGCATGGAGAACCGGATAGTTCTGGAATTGCCGCCCACAGGCGACCATTAAGGGAAGTGAGCTAACCTTCGTGCACGTAGTACCGAAGAGAGCAACTATCCGTTGTAGTGTAGAGGGAGCCTACCGTCCTTAGGTTGAGACCCGGGGTGAGTTTAGCTACTCTACGTCGACTCCTGTTGGCTCTCGCGTACATGGTACCGAGGTAAACTACTTAATGTAGGAAGGAGCTAGCCGCCCCAGGAGACCCGGGGTTAGGCATGACGACCTTACACCGACTCTTGTTAGCCCGTTGGGCAAACCGGGATAGTCCAACGAGGATACGTGGACTGTGAAGGGGCAAGACCTCTATTCTATTCTGAGAAAGCAAAGCCATGTGCTGTTCCGTACTGTACGTTTGGGCGTACCCGCTAACGGAACGATTAATCGTGTGCCAGTGCGAGGTAACTACCCACGCGCTTATCACGTGTGTCGTAGTCACCGCTACCTCGAGACAATGATCTCGGAGTGGTAGATCGGGTGTAGGATTACCACGGACTCTCCCAACTAGGAGAGTCCCACGTGTGTATCCTACATCACGGGAAAACTACAAGTAAAATTGTTCCTTTAGGGAAAAAAAAGATTAATATAATGGATCCTGATTAGAGATCTCTATACAGCAAACCGTTATAAGATAATTAGAATTGGAAAGTAATATGTTAAGCTACTTGTTAAATACATTTTACGTTTTCACTACCACTCTACTCAGCGTTAACTGACTCCAGATGTATAACCTTGTACAGGTAAGGGATTTGAACAGCCCAAGTCACCAACTGCTGAGGACGCTAGGTCCAGTCGAACCCAGTTGTAATTTCTACTACTAGTGAGTTTCTATGGTTATACTTTTCAATACTTTTCTACTGTATTCTATATCATCTATATACTAATTTTTTGTTGTGATTGCTATATTTTTGTTCTTGAATGCTTGTGATATTTTAGTATTACTATTCTATTTCTACTTTTGTTGCCAATTTCTTTCTACTAATTGCATCACTTATGTGGTTGTGGATTGATGCATGTTATTTGGTTATTTCTCGTTTGACGACTAGATCTTGTGATTAATCGAGGCAAACCAATCTCGAATCCTGTAGGGATCTGAAATAGAGTCGTGATATCTTTAAATCGTCACTATTGATTTACGTCAATGACGTTTTATTTTATCATTTAATTCCAACAGTTGATTCATTTTAATGATACCTTGTTATACCACTTAATTACCACTGGTGATATTCTTTAGTAAAAAATATTTTTATTTAAACAAGATTGAAGCACAAAGGTAACCCCAATTTTATTTATCTCTCAATAATAAGGTACAATAAGACCTTTTAAAGGGATATATAAGAAAATAAGAAAAATATACAAAAAGTAGCAACAACCTCACCACCAAAATATCCCTTCTCAAGAGTAATACAAAGAAATAAATAAAAAATACCAAAAAAAATTGAAAATGCAATGAATCATGAAGACTTTACCACCAAAAGCAACCTCTTAAAATTGTTGCTATCTCAAGCAACTTTAGTCTTCCAAACTTCAATTAAGAGCTAAAAAGCAACACCATGATTAAAAAAATCCCCAATAACACCTCCATCAATATGAAGTCCAAGATGAATAAATACAGGTAGAATCTGATGCTTAATTATTAGCCATTTTTTGTAGACATCAATCATAAAACTAGGTAATGTACTAAAAAAACTACAATCACTAAATAAGATGTAACCATGAACAAAAGATAAAATGACTAAATATATAAATTGACAATGGATATTGCTCTTACCTTTACAATGGTGACCATCACCACGAAAGCTAAATATGCAAGTGCATCTATTAGGATCATAGTCCTTTGATTAGCAAACAAAACAAAAAATAAAAATTTAATACTCAAGAATATTAATTTAAGTATTTAATGTTTAGATTCACTCGTATAACAAAAACATATAAGAAAGAATAGTGAATCTTTCGGCATGTGATTTAATCAATCAAACAACCAACTCCAAAAGGAGGACCAATACATATTATTTTTTTTTTTTGGAAGGGAGGACAAGTACATAAATGTTGAGAAAAAAAAACCTAAAGCAAAATGACTTTTACAACTTCCATAACATTCCCTTGTTCTAAATTGTTCTAGATCAGCAATCTTAAGGATGCCAAGCTAATATTTTAGATTCAACAATAATGTTAAAAAAAAGCTCTTGAATATTTTGGGGAAAATGTTGCATCTCCAATTAACAACCATATGAAACAAGCACTGAAACTTACTCATCGCATCAGACTTCACTAGGTCACTTTCCTCAATTTTGAAAGGATCAATGTTGTTAGTTCTAATTGGCATTACCTGTCCACAACTCACTTCACCATCAACTACTGATTTGTTACTCTCAGCTAAAGCATTCCCTTCAATGTCACCACCAGCAATCTGCAGGACACCCCAAAAACAATCCACAGAAAAGAAAATGCATAAGAACATAAACCTAATTGTCCTTTCTAAAAGAGCAATTTAAGGAAGAAAGAAACAAGATACAATAAGGCTTTTGAGTAAAAATATACAAAAACCCTCCCTATAATTTTTTGCTAATTCACTTAAAGTAAGAGCAACAATTTAATCCTTGCATTTGAAAAGAAAATTAAACTGAAATTCAGATAAGAATTTGGTCCAAGAAAATATTTGATAAAAAAAATCATTGACACGACCATGCAACAATGACAACAATGCAGCAAAACTGTATAGCATCCATAGTTCACCTAAAAGACAGCATAACTACATATGCAGTTACAACACGACATCCCAATCGAGTTTTTCTTCAAAAAAAAGGGAACATCATAACATAGAAAAGCAATCGAAAAAAAGTGATAATGGATGGTGATTCTAAGCATCTTTTCTAAAGGCCAGTTAGGGAAAAAATCAAGATAGAATGGGATTATTCAAGGAAACATATACAGAAACCTGCTTGTCAAATTTTGCTAATCTACCTTTCCAAATGATGCATGTAAATGGGTATGTCAATGTCATTACCAGGAGTGGATCTATGTATACGGTGGTTCTAACCAACAAAAATTATGAAAATTAATTCATAGGTGGTTATCACATGGATAACCACTTCATCTTTTAAAAAAAAAAAAAATGTATCTTAAGTGTGAATCCATGACTTACATTGGTACTTGAAATATGAGTGATATAGTGGCACTTGAAATGTATGACAGTTGGGAGGACAGGTCAGCCAGCACTTGATGTAGTTGTAGTTTATAATTCTCAGGCTGTGAACTATGTCTAAAACTTGGGCATATAGACTCCCACACACTACCTTACACTTGTTTTGACAATGTGTTGTGGAGGCCATGATCATTCTTGGCACAGACTATCCTTGTAGTTGAAAAAAATCAGTCAGTCATGAGTTCTTTTGATACGTTCTTTGTTTACGTCGATGGATGGCTCTTATGCAATTAAGAGAACTTTCCTCTTTCTTTTTTGCTTATGGTAGCTGGTACTCATTTGTCATTTTTTTTCAAGGAATAGTTGTTTACATTATTTCGAATCTATTCCTAATTCACTTGTTGTAGGCTCTGTTTTGGCAACAACAAAATTACTATGGAATAAATCTTACTGTTTTATATGGATCCACTTTCTAGGGATATTTTTCTCAAGTATGTCCTTTAACATTTGCTGTTGGTTTCCCTCTCAAAAAAAAACATTTGCTGTTGGTTTCTGTAAGATTTTGTTGATTACTCCCCTTAAAAAAAACAAGAAAGATTTTGTTGATTACTGAAAAACATTGCCTCTCATATTGCTGGAGCCCAAAGGCAAGCTTATTACTCTTGGCAAACATAAAGGTGTTATTAATTTGTAGCTTGACAGATGCTGTGACATAGCTTACCTTCAATGTTGTTATCACTGTCCCACATGAAGGTGTGGAGGTCCACCACTCAACCTTATCTTTAAAGCATTGCCCATCAACCTGGCCCATTCAAATTTTAAATACATCATAGGGCTTAGATTGTCATTTGAACTAACAGTAAGAGCTCAGCTGATAATATCAATTGTCTTATATATCCTCTTACACATCAAACGACCAGGTTTAGGGAGAAAAACCAATTTAATCCAACTATAATGACTCCCTTGGAGTAGCAAATCACACCTCTTAACTTTGGCCATTTTTTCAAGCAAAACGCACCTAGGAATGCAGAACATTTTAGCTACATTTCTGGTCAATTCCCAACCAGCTTCTCCAAGCCTAATTTCATGATATTATCACCCACAAAAACAATTACAAAACCCCATGTCTTCTATCTTTCATATATTTTTCAAGACCTGGCTAAGGTCTGACATTCTATTTCCAGTAAAAATTGCATCTGCTTTGACATATGATAGTAAGAGTTCAAAAAAAAAAAAATCTTGACCCTTGCATATGCTGCAGGAATTGGCAAAGATCAATTTCTAACACTACATCCGTTGCTTGACAGGAAAGCAATTTGACAGAAAAATGGGAAGCATCCAGCTGTTGCTATCACCATTGTAAAAATATTCTAATAAGATTTAATCTCAAAGATTCACTAGATTTCAGTTACAGCAAATCAGGTGCTAGATGACTATTTGCAACTTTTTATGGAGAAGATATAGGGAAAAAAATCATTTACTAGATGACTATATATTTGCAACTTTTTAAGAAGACATAGGGAGAAAAAATCATAGGATCAATCTTTTATTTCTTAAAAGACATGTATTTTTAGTAAGACATATCAAATAAGAAAGATTTCATGGAACTAAAATGGTAAGTACTTCCACAAATTCTCACATGTAAATGGCTTCCAGTTAAATTTGTGTTGTAATTGCAAGGTGTTACAACCTGAGTGACAGGCTTCTAACCATAAACTCCTATCCTAACCAGTAAAATACCTTTAAAGAATGTTTCAAAAAAAATACCTTTAAAGAAAATGTATCAAGCTGGGGATGAGAATCATTCTCTATATAGAACAAGCCTTTGTGGTAGTAAGTGAATGAATGTGAAATACAGTATGGTGAAAATCTGTATAAGCATTAGACCTTGCTCCTGTGTCGAGTAGTTTTTCCCACTTTTTACTTCCTAGGAACGCAACATGTTCTATCATGTGTGCAATCCCCTGCGCATCTTCTTCTTCATCAATTGATCCAACATGAACTTCTATATGTGCCTCAAACCTATAATGTAATTCAAAAGCACAATTACTAAGCAGAAGACAATAAAATCTTAAGCTCAAGAAACATAATGCATATGGCACTGGTGAGGAGAAATTAAGTTGTTTTCTAGGCTTCCAGCTAGTTCCTTAGACAGAGGAGATGAGGTATTGAGTCGAAGCAGCCTCCTACTTCCCAGATATTTTGATTGGATGGATGAAGAGGGGTATTACCATTACTTCCTTCTCTCTTCTGGTCAATGGAAGACCCATTGCTGGTTGGATGCAACCGCAAACAAGTGGGACAAGCAAGTCCTACCGGCACCGCTGCTAATAATTATTGCAGCAGATGCTCTCACTATTATTGCATTGTAGGCCTGCATCAAAGGGCCTTTTTCAGGCTATAGATCGGAGGCAGGCTACTTTTGTTCTACTCCTACGATGTTGTAACAGCACTCTTTCTGTGAGACCTCAAACCTAAAGAACTTTTTCCCACACTTGAGTTGGGTTGTACTCTCCTTAAAGAATCCAATTTTATTGTTTCATGCAAATCGAAGCATCATAGCTGACGTTGTGGGAATTTTTCAAGAAAACTCCCATGTTTTGAAATCAATTCCGATCTACGATCAGAAACTATTTTCGAAACCCTTGCAAAAATACAAAAATGACACTGATTTTGTGCAAATCGAAAGTCATCGAACCCTTTTTTGGAGTTACGCTGTTTCGCTTTTTGCAAGGTTATAACACGTTTTAAATTACGTTTTGCAAAAAAAAATCAAAATATTGCTTAAAAACCTAACCCTACCCATCCCACTTCCTTGAATATCCCCGCTCCGTTGATAACAGCGCTGCCCATCACACACTCCCTCCTCTCACGATACCTCGCCCCTCGACACTTCTTCCCTTGCCTCACAACCGCCCTCCGAGCTACGACATCCACCCCCTTCCCTCCACGACCTCGGTGGGCTTTCCCATTTTCTCATCTTCTCATCTTTTTGTGTTGGTGTGAGATCGACGAGGAAGTACGAGAGTGACACGTTGGAGGTACTGTGCATAGCTGTGGGTACAAACATATGCGACCGTGACGAGAGGGAAAGAAAGGGTGTGCGAGCGTGCGCCGTTGGGTCGCCGGTGATGGCTGTGGGGAGTAGTGTGGGGCGTGTCTGCTGTGTAATGGGTGTAGGTGTGGTGGTGTGCGCACGCGTGAAAGTGATCAGGGACATAGTGAGGTTGTTGATGATGAAGGTGGGATGGTGCTCTACGTGCATAGGTGTGTGAGTGTGATCACCAGGTGAGGGGAACAAGCGAGGGGGAGGTGACGAGGACGATGGAGGTGGTGCAAGCACACAGTGGTGATGGGTTATTGTCATGGTGGAGGATGTGAAGAATAGAGGTGAAACAAGGGAGTGATGGATAAGGGAGTTGACGACCAAGTTGGAAGGAAAAAAACAAAGGAGTGTTGTGGTTACGAAGGGAGGGGAAAGAGGGAAAGAAAGGGAAGAAAAATGTACGTGGTTGCCGGAAGGATAAAGAGAGATAGAGAGACCTGGGAAATGCTCTTTGGTTGGAAAATGGGAGTAGCTGGAAAAGTTAAAGAGAGGGAAAGAAAGAGAGGGATGTGGTGGTCTAAGTAATTTTTATTTTATTTTTTTCTTAATTAATTTAGAGTAAAGTGTTCTACCACGTATGCTTATATAAACTTGTATGGAAGAAGCGTTTATGTATATGTATTTTGACATAATAGCTATGCATGTATACACACACTAGTAGGTTCGTGCATGTCGTAATAAGCATATGCGTTGGGATCATTTATAAATATAAATGGCACACCTTTTTTAAAAAAAAGAAATAAAAAATAGGAGCAATATTATTCATTTTTTTTTTTTTAGAGAAACATGAGTAAATCTTATTCATTTTTCACTCCCAGGAGGCAAAAAAAGATAGGGGAACTAGACCAAAACCTACCTAATACAAATAAAAAGACTACGACTTGTAGCCTAATACAAAAGAGCAAGACATCAAAAACCAAGAAGCATCCAAGCAAACCTCAAAAGGGAGATATAATGTAGGGGAACTGAAGCCTATCAAGCCTCAAAAGACCCTTACTCCTCGCTGATAGCATAGAAGAGTGCAGAACAATATCCCAATTCCCAGTCGCAAGAGTAGCAAAATGAGAAGCTAAGGCGTTCGCTGCTGGACAAATACAAGTGAAAGAATTGATCCTTGCCATATTTGCCAACAGTAAGGAAACTTCCGTTCTCAGGTTCCAAGGGAGGGGGATCTTCCCCTTCCACCAAAACTGAAGCAAAGCAGAATCAGCTTCCAAGTGCAAAGTCTGAGCTTCATCGGCTTTGGTCAACACATGAGTAAAGGCATTCATCAAGGCCTTCTCCTTGTTATCAATAGAAGCCAAACACATAGCAGCAGTAATAAGATCTCCTCTCTGATCACGCGCCACCCATCCTATCCGGAAGGAAGACCCATATTGACGACCTACAGCGTTAATTTTAATGCCATTAAGAGGACGAATCCAATTAGCAGCAAAAATCTTAGGTCGAAATTCTTTAAGCCATCTATCAAACTCAAAACTCCTCCAACTCCTATCTAAAATATAATCAATCTGGCAAAAAGAAGCAATATCATGGCAGAGGCTATTCCTAACATTCCAGATGTTAAACCAGATAAAAGAAATGAGGCCCTTTTGAATACAATCGCTGTGATTTTTAACAGGAGAGGACATCCGTTGGAAGAAAAGAGCAAGCAGAACAGTGCGAATGGCAATCTTAGAGGAGACCCCACTTAGCATCCTGCCCAATAAAAAAGCTGGAGGAGAAAAGATGAACGGTGGTTTCATTCTACGGAGTCTGTTGAGCACCTAGAAGGTAAAGAGATGGCAAGCTTAATGATATTGTCATCAGTGGGGAGCTTAAGCATGAGGACTTTCTAGACGAGGATCGCCAGCTTTAAAGGAAGCTTAAGAGTCCATAAGTCCTTCAAGTGAGGGCTAACCGAGGTATGCTTAAAATGGGTTGCATAAGCCGAGGCAACAATAAAAGTTCCCGAGGTGTTAGGAGTCCAAATAGGAATATCATTTCCATCATCAAGCACAACCTCAGAGATCTTATGACAGATATGACTAGGAAGGTAGGAAGATAAAGGATTGGACTCAAAATTGGAGAGAATAATGTTGACAGTCATCGGAGTAGGGGCTTCACCAGGAATAAAATCCCTCAAGATAGAATCTCCTATCCATAAATCCATCCAAAAATCTATATTTCCTTTATGAACTTCCCACCTAATCATAGGTTTCATGGTATGGAAAGTATCCCACAAGATTTTGATTCGAGTAGGAAGGGAAGAGGAATTAGGAGTCGGACCATAGAACTGCATCATAAGGTTGGCATAGGGAGAATTGGAAAAGAGAATATGCCATATATGCTTCATTGTCAGGGCTGAGATGAATAAGCTAAGGTCATGGATCCCAAGACCCCCGTATTGAGTAGGTTTAGCAATCTGCTTCCAAGAAACCCAATGATGATGTTTATCGAATCTCCCCAAAAGAAACCAACCATGATAGACTCTAATTTCCTAGTAACCACTTTGGGGACGTCCAGAACAGATAATATATGGATAGGAATTGAAGAAAGCACATGCTTAATAAGCAGCAACCTCAAAGCAAAAGAGAGCAAATTGGCTTTCCAGCCCGATAATTTAGATTGGACCTTATCAATGATTTGATAGAAATACACCACTTTGGCCCTACCCGAAAAGATAGGACAACCCAAATATCGAAAAGGGAAGGATCCCAGCTAGATATTGAGGAGTTAAAGAATACGGGAGATCCTACCAGAAGGGAAATATTTCCCAATGTAGCACCGACTCTTAATGTGGCTAATTTACATTTGGAACATAACAAGAAACTTGAAGAGGTCGGTGATGGTATGGGAGTTCCCATTTAAGAATAAGACGACGTCATCTGCGTAGAGGAGACCCGAAGGAGGAAGGATCCCCCGTTTGACTAAAAAGGGCAAAGTTTGCCATGAAAAGCCCAATCCTTGATACCCCTAATGAAAGGCTCTATAAAGAGATCAAACAAAAGAGAAATCGGATCCCCTTGTCTCAGCCCTCTAGAAACCTGGAAGAACGGACTAGAGCTACCGTCAACAAGAACGGAAGACCCTTCATGTTCGACAAGGGACTTAAGAAGAGAGATGGCCGAGGACGAGAAGCCAAATTTCTTCAAGATTTGGTACACGACCACCCATTCAACCCGATCATAAGCCTTAATCAAGTCTAATTGGATAATGATATTGGATCCGAAGGCTTTGCAATCAATACGTTGAGCAAGTTCGAAGGTGGTCACGATCTGATCAAAGATGGATCTTCCCACAAACCCTGATTGTTCAGGAGAAATAAGTTTGGGAAGAAGGGAAGAGAGCCAATTGGAGACAATACCAGAGACGATCTTATAAATCACCTTGCAAAGACTAATCGGATGATATTCCGAAAGATCATTTTTTGAAAAAGGAAAGGGTAGTTATCCAGAGTGATAACTACCCAAAATCATATATATTAGAAACAAACATAAACAATATTACAACAGGCAGACACCAGGGTCTCCCATTCACAAGGAATCAGCCCAAAGAGAAAACAAAGAGTCAATAGACTCAACAAAATTCTCTATGTAAGGTTTCTGGCCCCAGAAAACCACCGCATTTCTGCCCAACCAAATTCCCCAAAGGACTGCCAACGGCTTAGCTTTCTCCTTCTTTGTACGGAAAACGAACTGACCGCCAACACCTCCTCCACTTCTGAAGCTATGCCAGAATTCCTCAAACAGCCGATACTCCCACCACCTCCCACCCATTATGTCCCAAATCTGCATCACAAAAGGGCAAGCGAAAAAAAGGTGGTCAACGTCCTCCTCACCACCCCCACACAAAGAACATACCTTACATTCTCCAGGAGCCCACTTTACCCTCTACACCTTAGTCACCAGCCTTCTCCTCCTAAGCAGCCAGGCAAAAATCTTGACCTTCAGCGGACACGCGGCTTTCCAAATTTGTCTGCAGTCCCTTACCACATCCAGCTCCACCTCTGGACCACCAGCGGACAACCTCCTGTATGCGGCCGCAACCGAAAACTCACCTTCATCCCAACCAAACATGTCTGAACCAGCCGTCGGATGCAGTCCCTCCAACTCAGCAAGTAAGGTCTGAAAATCAAGCGTTCTCGCATCTGATAGACTGCTAACGAAGCACGGGCACCACCCATTCTCCCACACCTCAGCCACAGATGCCATCTTTTCCTGGGATAAGACAAACAACCTCTGAAATCTTCTACAAAGCGCTCCATCACCGGTCCAGTCATCCTGCCAGAACCTGAAAATCTCCCATGTTCCCAACACAGGGACAAAGCAGTTCCTCACCCTAGGGACCACCGTCGACAAGCCTTTCAAGAAGTGAGAAGCATCCCTAGGCAGAGACACCAGGAGATCCCAACGCATCGGACAGCCATACGCCGTCTCAAACACCTTGCCCAACAAATCCCCCCTTCCTCCCAACAGGCACCCCACCCATTTTGCCAACAGACTGTCATTTGACCTCCTCAGATCCCTCACACCGAGCCCCCCGTCTTTCAGCGGTCTGCAGACCTCCTCCCAAGCAACCAACCTGGCACCCTTTCCACTCGTCCCCTGATTGGACCAAAAGAAACTCCTCATAGTTCGCTCAATCTTTGCAATCACTTGTCGAGGCATTTTCAGTACAGAAATGAAATACGACATCGCCGACAGAACCGCCTTGAGCAAGACCAACCTCCCACCTCTAGACAGAAGCTTGGACGCCCACCCCTCCAGCCTCCCAACCAGCCTCTCCACCAGGGAGGTCCAGTCTCTCACCAGAATCCTCCCATCCGACAACGGCAGGCCCAAATACTTTATCGGAAGTTTACCCTGCTCCGTGTCAAGACCCAAACTGCATCCCCTCGCCTCTGTCTCAGTCATGTTGAAAGGGACAAACTCCGACTTAGTCAGGTTTATCTACAATCCGGACGCCTCACCCAGTAAGAAAACAAGGAACCTCAACCTTCTGGCCTCCCTTTTTCCACCTTCAATCAAGAAAATCGTATCATCCGCATACTGGAGCAGTGGGATACTCGTCCCATCCCTCAAGGAGAAACCACTCATCAGATGTCTCTCACACGACCTCCTCGCCGCCCTAGCAAAAGCATCCACAGCAATCACAAAGAGCATCGGGGCCAACAAACAACCCTGTCTCACCCCCCTCCTAGGTTGGATCCAACCCCCAGCTAGGTTTCCATTGATAAGAACCGAGAAAGACATCGTGGTAACACACCTTTTCATCCACTCAATCCACACCGGTGGAAACCCCCTCCTCACTAAAGATGCCCAAAGAAACGACCACTAGATCGAGTCATAAGCTTTACTGAAATCAACCTTCCATAAGCAAGCCTTCTTCTTATCTCTTTTCCAGGACAAAAGGATTTCCGAGGCCATCACAAAACCCTCCAAAATATTCCTGCCAGGAACAAAGGCCGTCTGCACCGAGTCTATAATCCCACCCAACGTCCTCAATCAATTTGCCAAAAGTTTTGCCACCACCAGGTAGATAGCATTCAAAAGAGCTATCGGTCTGTACTCCTGAATTTCCTCAGTGCCCTCCCTCTTCGGTAACAAGAACATATAGAACCTGTTCAGCCTATTAAAACCCAGGTTGCCCGTTCTAAACTCTTGCACCACTTGCATTACGTCCTCTTTCACCACCGGCCAGAACTCTCTGTAAAAGGCAACCAGAAAGCCATCCGACCTCGGACATCCATCCGCGTTCAACCCCCAAACCGCCTCACGGATTTCATCCTCCCCAAACGACCCCGTCAAGAGTTCGACGTCTGTCTCCCGGATATGTGGTATCCCAGATCCTAACCACCTCCACCTTCCCCCCCATCTCCACCCCGTAAAATCTCTAAAATAACTCGCAGCTGCCCCTCCCACCGCCTCCCTTCCCACAAACTCCTCCCCATCTACCACCAATCTGTCAATCAAATTCCTCCTCCTACCCGACGCAGCCATATGAAAAAAATGGGTGTTGGAATCACCTTCCTTCAGCCACTTCTGCCTAGACCTCACCCTCCACTCCACCTCCGCTTTCCGGTCTTCCTCTTGAATCACCTGAATCTGCCTCACTCTGTAAACCCTGTCATCTTCTGAAAGGAGCCCAACATCCTCTGCCCTGTCCAGGCGTGTAATCGTAGCAAGAGCCTCCTCTTTCTTCCTCTCGCGTTCCTCCCTAACCTATTTGATGTGGGTCTTCAAGAAAGATCTCAAATCCTTCAGTTTCGCTTCCAGTCTGGCAGCCGCCGACCCATCCGCCTGAGACGACTTCCACCGTTCCTCAATCAACCCCTAAAGCCCTCCTCCATGAGCCACGCTTTTTCAAACTTAAAGTGCCATGCCTCCATTCCTCATTCGACGCCCACAGCAAGGGGTGTGATCCGAGAACGGGCACTCCAAAGGCTTAGCCTCCGCCATCGGGAATAATTCTGCCATCGCCGTTGAAACCAGAAATCTGTCAATACGGGATCGCTACCCTCCAGAATTCCTCCAAGTGTAGAGACAGGACAGCAGAGGCATATCAACCAACCCCTGGTCTGCCACAAAGTCTGCAAACGCCTCAGAGCCCTGGTCCAAACCTCCTCGGTCGCCCGGTCTGTCTTCAGCCCGCAAAGTAACGTTAAAATCACCACCAATCAACCAAGGAACCCCCTGGAAAGCTGCCGCAACCTGGTTCAGATCTTCCCATAAGACCTGTCTACTCCGACCCTCCGTCGGGCCATAAACCGAGGAAAAGAGCAAACACGTGTCGTCCCGGCGTCTCTGAAGTCTGACAGTGACAACGTGGGATCCAACCAGAGTGTCCAGGAAGGAAAACTCCTCCCTCCACCCCACAGCAATTCCCCCCGCACTACCATCCGCATCTAGGACTAGGAAGCCCCCACAACTCCCTCCCCCACCTCCCTCAACAACCTTCCATCACAGCTCCCCCACTTCGTCTCTTGGAGAAAAACCACATCAGGCCCCCATCTCTGAATATACCCCCGCAAAACAACTCTTCTCGACGGGTCATTCAGACCCCTCACATTCCAGGACAGGACCTTAGTCATGAGGTCATCCGGGAGCCGCCTCCAAACATCAACCTTCTAAACCCCATCATTTCTTCCACATGGTCCTCCTCTTCCATCAACAAACGTTGGACCTCCTGGCTCCCCTCACCACCACATACCCTACCTTCTCGTCCCGCAGTCTCCAGACCGCCTATAGCCAGCAACTCCCCGCCGCCGTCACCAACCCCCAGCAGCCCAACCTCGTCCCCAAGCGGCCCAGCCGCCTCATTTGTCTTCTTCTCCGCCCTTACAGCCACCAGCCCCCCATCTCCACCACTGCATCTGCCACCTGTGCCTGCCACCTCCACCCCGCCATCTGCAACTGCCTCGTCCCCACCTGCATCTACCACCTGCCACCTCCGGATCAGACAAACCTCCGCCGCCGCCCCCAGCAGACGTCGTCGTTGGTGACCCGGCGCCACCAGACGTACCTAGCCCCTCCGGCGACCGACGTCGGTCGACCCCAGCCACCCCCCCAGACGGGGTCTTCCGAGCCAACCCCCTACGATATGACCACCGCGGCCGGTAGAAGAGTCTCTACGAACCGACCACCCTCCGCTCCCGTCGTCACCCGCTCCCCTCTCCGCCAGTCACGTCCTGTCCTGCCGCTCCCTTCTCCGCTCGGATCGGATCAGCCAAAGAGTGCCTCAAACCCTTTCCAGTAGCATCCCGTCTCTCCTCCGCAGAGACCTGGGGGCGCGGAGTCGCCCGCGCAAGAAGGCCCGACCCGGCAACAGCACCGGGGCCCTCAGACCCCGTAATCGGGTCACGCATACCCGACCCGAGTCCGCCAGCCACCACTCCTTCAAAACCAGGACTCAAAGCGACGCCGCCAGCGCACCCGCATTCAGTGGGATCACCCGGCCTCAGCGCCGCATTCACCTCCCCCGACCCCTCCGCAAAGATCGCAGCGGCCCTCCGCATTCCCACCCCTTCGTCTGCCATCGATTGCGCCACGGAAATCGCAGCCGCCCCGAGATCCCCGACGCAATCTTCGCCACTACCCTCGACCTTCCCGAGGGCAGTCCGGCCCTCCTCCGCCCGCCGGTACCGCCTCCACACATCGCTGCCGCTTCGCACCCACCACCTCAGCAAAAGATCTAGGGTTCTCGGAACCCCAGGAAATACGGAGGAGCCAGGCGGAGCTACCCCACCTAAGCACCGACCTCTCCACCAACCGCTGCCGCGACCTTACCTCCACCCAAGCCTCGATCCGCGAAAGATCAGCCGCCTTCAGGCCAAGGCCCCTGCATCCGCGCAACCTTGCCAATGGGGCAACCACCGCCACCACCACCTCCACTGTGCGGAGGAAGAGCAGGACCCCCTCAATCAAGACCCTCCTCCTCACGCCTGCTGGCGGTCTCTCCGCCAAAGCTCCATCAAACCTGACTGGCCACCGGCATCTCGCCACACCACCAACACACCGGAGCGCCCTAAAAACCAACCACCTCAACTCCACCCGGCTCAGTCCCAACAACACCATCCGCCCACCTCCCAGAGAGGCCACCCCCAACCGACCTCCGTCAATCCCCAAGTAGGCAGCGACCGCCTCCCTCAGGGCTTCCACCTCCACCAACCCCACCAAAACCACCGCCACCAGCGCCGACAACAGCCTCCCTTCCAGCGCGCCCATCTCCTCCGACCACGGCACTTCGACCTCCACCAGGGGCGCTCCCTCCGGAGGGGACGGAAGTGTCTCCCCTCTCCCCGAGGAGACCACACCCGACCTCTGACGCCCACAACCCGACCTCCGATGACCCAGAGCGCCGCACCGCAGGCACCGCACCGGGTCCCTGCACACCGCCACCACGTGCCCCTCACCAAGGCACTTGAAGCATCTCACCGGCGCCGCATTCTTCCTCGACCTCCTGCCCACCACCGTCCAGCCCGGGCCAAACCTCCCCGCCCCCGTCACCAGACCTCTCTCTCTTTCTCCCTCTCTCATTCTCCGATGTTGCCAAATACTTTCGAAAGATCATGAACATCTGCTTTTTTGGGAATGAGCGAGATGAAAGTATTATTGAAAGCTCTAGGGGTACGTTGATAAGTGAAGAAATAAGTTATAGCCTGGACAAAATCTTCCTTGATAAGATCTCAAAAATGACAGTAAAACTCGACATTGTACTCATTAGGCCCTAGAGTCCGATTAAGGGGCATCTTAGAAAGGGCGTGAAAGATTTCCGTAGAGTCAGGAATACGAATGAGACAATCGGACTCATCAACAAACAAAATAGGAGGGGTAACCTCAAGGAGCAAGAAAGGACTCAATTCATCCCCCGCTCCCAGGAGGCAAGAAAGAGGGGGGTAGGGGGACTAAATCAAAACCTACCCCTTACACAGAAAAGAGGACCACGACTCGTGGCCTAATACATAAGGCAAAGGAGCAACAAAGGGCAACAAGTGAACAATATAAGGCATCTGAATGCGATCCAACTTTATAATACGCGCTATATTGAGAGGAAGCTGATCCAAGGAGAAGAAACATCGCCAGTTGCCATCTCCAAGCCCCGCAATCCTAGAAGCAGCCTCATTGACAAGCGGATGAATGAAGGAGTGGATCCTAAAGGAGCACTCACAAAGGGAAGCGAAAAACCTTTTGATCTGCCATGCCACCTGAAGCTTACCAGACCACCAATAGTAAAGAAGAACCGAATCCATTTCCACCTGAAAAGAATCATCGAAAAAGCAGGAGATAACATGGATAATGGCTCTAATGAGAGCAGCCTCAGAGGAGATACCAACAAGACTAACAGCAGCAGCCATAATGAAATCCCCCAAAGAGTTCCTAATAATCCAGCCAAAATTGCAACAGTCCCCCACAAAAAAAGCAACAGCATTGATTTTAAGACCTTGAGCAGGGCGGACCCAGCTAAGGGAGAAACAGGAGGGATGGGAACACTTAAGCCAATTAGCCATTTGAAGATTCCTCCAATGCTTATCAAGTAAAAGATGGAGCTTCGCAGGATTGAAATCATCATGTTGCAAAGAATTGCGTATCCACCAGACATTAAACCAAATGAAGCAAATCAAACCCTGAACAGACTTGAGCCGACAAGTGTGGGAAGGGTTCGAGATGATTTCGAAAAAGAGGGAAGGATCCTTGAAACCAAGGTAATTCTGCTAGAAGGTCTAGGTGGAAATATCACAAACCAAGTGACTATCCGAGAAAAGATGAGGGAGAGTTTTGAGTGCAGGATTAAAAGGACAGCAGAGACATTTATAGGCGATTGGAATCCCTAACTTCTTGATATTATCATTGGTAGGGAGGCTACCTTTAAGAAGCTTCCAAACAAAAAGGGAGATAAGAGGCAAGTTGAGATTCCAAAGGGAAATAACAGAAGAGTCCTTCGGGGAGGAGCAAAACATCAGTTGATAAGCCGAGAAGATAGAAAAGATTCCAGAAGATGTCGAAGTCCAAATTGGCAAGTCCTTAAGAGCATCTAATTGGAGGATGGAAATCTCGGCAAATAGATTAGGGGGAATGATAGATCGAAAAGGAGCGCTAGAGAGCAGAGGGAGCGCTCTACAAATGGAGATTCAGGAGGGAGTAGAGCCCTCAGGAAAGAGAGTGTAGAGGAGAGTCACCAATCCATAAATCATACCAGAAGTCAATGGAGCCCTCATGGACCTCCCAACAGATGAAAGGCTTCAGCTCCCTATGAGCTTGAAGAAGCAGACGAGAGCGAAGAGGGAGAGAGGATTCAGAGTTGGAACCAAGCAAAAGATCCCTCATAAAAGAATGGTGGGAAGAGTCACCAAAAAAGATATTCCAAGCTCTCTTCAGTCTTAAGACCTTAATAAAAAGGTTTAATTCAAGGATACCAAGGCCACCAAAGTCAAAAGGACGCGTAATAGAGCTCCAAGAAATCCAGTGGTGGTGAGAGCTAAGATCAGAGGAACCCCAGAAAAAGTCAGCAAAAAGAGCATGGAGTTTCCGAATAACAAACTTAGGAACCTCAATGGCAGAGAGCGTATGAATAGTAGTAGAGGTCAAGACATGTTTGATAAGCAGAAGTCTAGCAGCAGAAGAAAGGAGGTGTGCCTTCTAACCAGCAAGTTTGGATCTGATCTTGTCCACAATGGAGCCAAAATAAGAGATCTTGGTCCTACCAGAAAAAATAGGACAGCCAAGATAGGTAAAAGAGAAGAAGCCCAAATTAAAGCCCAAAATAAAGAGAATGCAATCTCTACGAGGAGGAAAATGTCTACCCATAGAAGACTCAAAATCTCTAAAGAAGGAAGCCAAATTGCGGATGGAGGAAATATTACCATTTGTAGATATAATAATATCATCCGCATAGAGGAGGGCAGGGAGGGAGGAGACACCTCTTTTGATCGAATAAGATTGAATTTTACCAAAGAAAGCAAGCTCCTTGATCCCCCGAATAAAAGGTTCCATGAAAATATCAAAGAGGAAAGGAGAGATAGGATCTCCTTGCCTCAGACCACGAGAGATAGGGAAAAATTTCGAAGAGCTCTCATCCACCAAAACAGAGAAGCCTTCATACTACACGAAGGCTTTGATAAGAGAAATATTATCGGAAGAGAAGCCAAAGCGGTGAACTTTGAAAAGAATGCTCTACTCAACACGGTCAAAAGCTTTTTCCAGATCGAGCTGAACAATGACATTGGAGCCAAAAGATTTTCAATCAATACGTTGCAAGAGTTCAAAAGTAGATGTGATGTGATCATAGATAGGTCTACCTTTGATCAAACCAATCTGCTTAGGGGAGATGATTTTGGGAAGGAGGAGACAGAGATGGTTGGCCAAAATTCTTGAGTCAATTTTGTAAAGGACATTGCAGAGACTAATAGGGCGATAATGGGAAAGGTCTGAGGCCAACGGAGTTCTTGGAACTAAGGAGATGAAAGTGTTGTTGAAGGCCCTAGGAGAAGATCTAGAGGTAAAAAAGTAAGAGCAGATCTAGAGGTAAAAAAGTAAGTGATTGCCTCAACAACATCAAGTTCGACGAGGTCCCAGAAGTGAGAAAAATTCAGCATTGAAACCATCAGGATCTGGGGTTTTGTTCAGGGGCATGCTAGAAAGGGAGTAGAAAATTTCAAACTCTGTGGGAATGTGACTTAAAGCAGTGCAATCGTCAGAGGAGAGAAGCGAGGGAATGGTGTCAAGAAAGGAGTTAATGTTGATATCACCCTTAGAAGAGAGTAGATTTTTGAAATAATCAAAGGAAAGAGAGGCAGCTCTATCCCAAGAACCATCCCCAATAGAAGAGGTAAGGGAAGTTCTAGCACGTTTCGCAAAGTGTCTTTTGATCGAAGTAAAAAAGAACTTGTTGCAACCTTCACCTTAATTCAGCCAATCGATTTTAGATTTCTGAAGATAGAAGTCATTGAGCTTTAGTAAGGCATTATCGAGGAGAAGAGAAGTATCATTGAGCTCAGCAGCGATAGAAGGATCCCAGTGAAGGGAGAGCCTGGAGTCTAACTCAACATAGCGAGATTCAAGAGTTTCAACAATCTTGTGGATATTACCAAAAGTCAATCTGTTCCAGCTTTTGAGACTCCTCTTAAGAATATGAAGTTTAGAATAAAGCCTGGAAATAGGATCAGAACAAAAGAAATTCGAGGAGTGCCAAATAGTTTCAACCAAAACCCTAAGATGCCCATCCCTCAACCACATATTCTCAAACTTGAAAGGCCTAAGACAAACCACCAAGGTAGAAGCAATACAAAGAAGCATGGGGCATGGTTAGAGTTGCGATGGGAGAGATAACGCCCCGTAGGGACAAGAGCCATCGCAAAATGATTAAGAAGGATACGGTCCAACTTTTGGTAGATCCTAGATTGACCATGTCTGCCATTACACCAAGACATTTGGTTACCTCCCAAAGCTAAGTCAATAAGCGCAGCATTATCAATGAAGCACTGAAAATGAAGGGTTTGAGAGGTAGAGAAAGGACGACCACCTTTCTTTTCAGAAGCAGAGAGGATGGAGTTAAAGTCTCCCCCAACAATCCAAGGAGAGGAGGGGAACATGGTCTTAATCATAGAAAGATGATTCCAGAGGTTGAGCCTAGTGTCAGGGTCATAGCATTGATTTAAATGCCGACGGCATGCCGTCGACAAGGTTATTTCCAAGCAAGGGTCGTGCCGACATGAATAAAATGTCGATTTACAGGGATATTGTCGGCATGCCCTCGACACGGTCGGCATGCCGTCGGCATGGTTGACATGTTGGCAAAATTGGTGCCCATGCCGAGGTTGCTGTTGGTTTTTTTAATTACTTTTGCTATTTTTTTCGGTATGCATCGGCATGCCCACGAAATGCACACTTGGAATTTCATCAGCACGGCATCGAAATCGGCATTTCGAATCTTGGGTCATAGGAGGCATAAATAGCAGAGATGATAAAGACATAACCAAGAAACCTACACTTAACCATTAAAGCTTTGGTGTAGGAAAATAAGGAGGAAATGGAAATCGAGTCTTTCCAAAGGCACCAAATATTAGGACACTCTGGAGGAGATAAAGCATGATCAAAATGAATAGCTTGTACAATACAATCAATGTCAGAGGAAGTAGCAAAAGGCTCCAACAAGAAGATGATTTGAAGGCAATTGGAGGAAATCATAGCTTTTAAGCAATTTAAAGTAGGGGTATTGATAATACCCCTACAATTCCAGAAAAGACAATCATTAGGAAATGGAGCGGGATTGGGATTTCGATCGACTCCTAGTAATCCTAGTCAAACCCATCGATGAATGACCCCTACAGACTCCTCTAAACCTAGACAAAGAGTGTGCCACATGTGCGAAATCAAGATGGGTAACCAACGTAGAGACAAGAGGGTTGGAAAAATCAAGAGATCTCACTTTGGAAGTAGAAAGTCTGTTGTAGCCATCATATGGCTCACTTCCTCGATCCCACCCTCCTGAGATAATTCGATGATAAGGAGAGGGTCACGATCAGGGGGAGGAGTGGGCCGAGGAAGATAAATGCCCCAGGAAAGCTCACCATTAAGGTTATTACCAACTAAAAGATTGCCATCAAATTTAGCTAGATTAGCGGTGTCCAAAGAAAGATCTTGAGAATGCTTATCATTGCCATCAGAGGAACCTTCTAAATAGGGAGGTTTAGAAAACCTGAAATCAATGGGAAAGGAAGGGGGAAAAATGCGCAACCTAGAAGCCACATCAGAAGAAAACAAATCCTTCCTGACCCATATCTGATGGGAGGAGTTTAGCGAAGCAATAGGAAAATCAAGCACAGAGCAAACATTCCCAACAGTAGGAAAATCAGACGCAACAAGAGAATTATCGCTAGTATCATCAACAGACTTACTATCATTTGCTGCAGGTATAGAGGTCACCGGGGAACGAAGTGACTTGGGGATGTTCCTCCAGGACTTGGTTCCCCGGACCGAGATGTCGCTTGACGAGGCGGCGATGGTGACGGTGACGAAGCTTGAAGGTCTGTGGGGCCTTTTCCAGCGGTGGAGAAGAATAGGGATGAGGAGGATGGGAGCCCCCAAGAGAAGGAGAGGAGTTAATATAGACCGACAATAAACCCTTGCCCAGCTCCCCCACTGGAGGCCGAGTCAAAGTGGTGGAGGGTTGAGGATTCAGGTCCCCTACAGGAAGTGAAGGCACCACTCCTCCTCGGGAAGCCGAGCCACCGCACCAGCGTCGAAGGAGCCATCGCCCGACGCTTGCAACCTAGCATCCTGAAAAGGCGCATCAGAGGCATTAGATTCCAAACCCCCCTCCTTAGGGGGATTTTCAGACGAAAAACAAGCCGAACAGCGAAGCAGGGAGTGACTAAACAAGGAGCAACGGAACAGAAGAGATGAAGTTTTTCATAAACCACCCGCTATTTAATCTTGATAGTACCATTCAAGATGAAAACAAAGTCCAGCTTAGGAGAAAGCATTCTATCTCAACACACACCCGCGGATAACCTAGACGAAAACCACGAAGGGTGCACGGATCCACAAAAACAGGATTGCCAATCTGATAAGCAAGAGAGAGCAACGCATTCGAACAGAGAAGGTGAAGTTCAATCCAAGGAAGCCAACCCACACCATGGCTGAGGACACCGAGGAGTTGGTGCGGAAGGAAGGAGTCCATTTGATGAACTGAACCCTAACACGTTCCAAAACCACCGAATCCAACAAAATAACCTTACAAGAATCAAGATACGAAGGACAACGAATCAGCCAATGTTGAAGGTTGAGGGAAATAATTGAAAAGGGGGAAGAAACATGAAGCCGATCGGAGAGAAAGCATCACATGGCCTGAAAAGGGGGCTTAGGGCCCCAAGCGCAAGCGATAACCGATGAAGACAAGCCCAAGCTCATATCAGTGACCTCCTCCACAGAGAAAGAGGTACAGGAAACACCCTCATAAAGGGTCGGCTTGCGCACAGGAAGAGAGAGCTCCTCGAAGTACTTCTCCGGAGGAGGGGCCTGTCCAGAGACGACCAAAGCGAAAAAAGGCTTTGGAGGGGGATCTGGATCGGAGCCTAAAGGAGAAGGGGGGAAGGACACCTCCTCTGCCATCGCAGGCAAGCAAACCACCAAACAAGAGGACAAAGCCACGAGAAAGCACCAGAAGAACAAAATCGAAAAGAAAACAAGATAGAAGCAAACCCCAGATCAAGAAACAACAAAAAGAAACGTGCATCAGTCAAAATCTGGAAAGCACAAGAAAAACAAAGAAGCAGAAAACGCCATCGCGAGACCCAAGAAGGTCCGCAAGGTGAAGGCCAGCCAGCCTCCCCCCAGAGGGGAGGAAGGAGATCACCAGAACAAAGAGGAACAGAGCACAACGGGAACGAGAAGAGGGAGAGGGGGAGGGGCGCCGCAGTGAAGGAGAAGAGCGAAGGGAGGCAAAGGAGCAGAGCGGCTAGGGCTCCTCTTAGTCAGAAGGGAGCGACCCTTGCTCTAATATAAACGATACACTTAAAGTTTTCACTTCAAAAATTATATGCGCATGTGTACAAACATAATTTCACATTTGGAAAAATACGTGTCATTGATTTTGCAATAATGTATGAGAGATTACATGTACGTGCAAATCGTTGGATTAATTGAGACATCACGATTTTTGTATCGAACGGGTGACGAAGCACGGGGTGCCCCGAGACCATCGGGACATGCACCTGAGCTCATTTCTCATGTCCCATGCGGTACAAGTTTCTTTTGTCTTAGTTTTCATTATGTTGTTTCATAGTCTTCGTTGACTCGATTGCTGCATTTTCCCAACAACTTAGATCAAGGGTCTGCACTGATGGACAGATCCTGGTATATCCATGGATACAGGTAAAGTGTCCTCCATCATACTTTTTCAAATTTTAGGCCATTGAATTTTCATCAATATCTTGCTGGTTTGGAAGTCATGGGTGTACTTACAAATTCCCTATCATGGTGGATAACCCCAACATGTTGTATTAAATAATAAAATAATTATGGAAAATTGTTGGAAATAAATATTCACGTGGCCTTAAATTGACAACACAGATTGAAATCTCATTTTTGGAATACTTAAAGGAAACTATCTATTTGTGAAATGACGAGTTGTATGGAAAAGAACTACCTGTTTTTACTTGATAAGTCGGAAGTTATGATATGTAACCATCGTATAAATTGTAAATGGGAAATTTTGTGTGGAGATACTAAAGAACCGTGAACTGTACAATGCTACCTTCTAGTAGAAGAAGAGATTAACATGTAAACAAAATAGAGGTGTTGGATTCGACAAGAAAATAAAATAAAACGAACTAAGTTGGGGAGTGACATACCTCCTCGGCACCTCAGTTAAGACATGTAGTGCCTTGTGTATCACTAAGGCTAGTGTGTGGGTTGAAAATATTTGAGATGATAGTGGATTATTGAGTGGAGAGGATCCGACTCCGTGGATGTGGAGATCATTCCTGAGTACGGACTTCCTTCTGTAGACAGCTACATGTCGCGTCATGACTAAGATGAGAGACAACGGAGCATGCTAGGTTGGCCCCCTGGTGTGCCTCATTGAATCCCGCCTCAAGTCTTGACAATCTGGGTTAAGAGAAAATTTACAATAAATAAAACCTAATTCTATAAACAAGAAAAGTAAAAGGGAATGAGAGTAAATCTCTTTCATAAATAATTGTGGGAATGTCTTTTCCTTATACTACACTGAGCAGCTACCGTTGTTTGTTCCCCCCACTTTATTGAGCATTTTAGCTCATGTTGTTTTTCCTATTGACTTCCTACCAAGGGTTGGCAAGTCCGCAGGTCTGCACCAGGGTTACCAAAGTTTTAGCTAGAGGTAGGGCTACTTTGCAGTTCTTTCCTATTTTTGGACCTTCTTTTCGGTCGGGTGACGTGTTTCTGTTCCTTACGGATGTCACTCCAACTTGTATTGCGCTATACTTTACTTTCTTTCCTGCACCGTGGTTCTGTTTCGTGCTCTAGATGATGTTTGGAAATAACAAACTTAACTATTTCCTTTATTGTTGCAATATGATTGCTCGAGTTTAGTGTGTATACTTTTGTTGGGCAACGATAAAATGTTCCATGTTAGTCTGGAACATACCAACTCATCCCCTAAGGACGAGGTCGTTACACTTTTCTTCTTTTGGAGGGTTGACGAACGGTGCAGCATTAGAGTTTTGCAATTTCTCAGGCTTGAAGATAAATCATGCTAAATTGGCATTCCTTCTCTCTGGCATATCAGTAGGAAAGATAGAGGGTTGTGCACATGCCCTTGATGCAGCTGTTGGCTCTTTACTTGGGACTATCATTGATTGCCAATCAACCATCTACCAGGGATTGAAAATCGCTTCTAAAGAGGCTGAGGAGTTCAGAAGGGTGGAAAACAAATCTCCGAGAAATGGAAGATTAGTGTTGCTAAAGTCAATATTAGCTGCCATTCTAAATGTTCATGATTGCAGTTCATCTATGCAATTAGCTTTCCAGGGGAAAGGATCGATCTAAACAAGAAGAGATTCTCATAGAAGTATGCTTCCCACGAGGGGCCTGTTAAGCATATCGTGGCTCAGAGGGTGGTTCACAAACCAATTGGGCAGGGAGGACGTTTATGGATACTTCAGTTGAGAAATTGACAATGCATTGTTGGAAAGGTAAGTTGTGAAGTTGATGAAGAATTAATGATTTATGAAAAGTGTTGTGCTCTTGTTATGGTACACCAATTTTTCTGGAAAATGAAAAGGATTACTACACTATGGGAACCATGGTACTAACACCACCACCTAATTCCATACTCTTAAAGAAGCATGTCAGAAACCCCATACAAGGAACACCCACACTCCAAAATAGTCCCATAAAAAAGAATTGTTTCATCCAGTAAAACACTCAATCAAGATAGATCTTAAAGAAACTAATGAAAATGCTCAATGTATATGAATTTTTGTTGCCATTTGCTTTAAATATATTGAAAAATTAATTTTGACGTAGCAATTTTCGCATCATTATTATTTTAAAATTATTGGGAATGACTTCGATATTATTCATCTTCTGACCACTCTCAGTTTGTATTATTTTAGGTTTATGAAACATGAATAACACCAGTGATCTAATGGTAGAATGGTACCCTTTCACGATACAGACCAAAGTTCAATTCCTGACTAGTACATCCTTTTTTGATTTCAAGTTAGTACATCCATTTCTCAATCTTTATACTTGAATTTCTTTACTTTAGATAAACAGAAATGAGAGGCTGTTTAAAGCCAATAGAATTATAAATAATTACATGATATTAATTTCTTGCATATTTCATGGCATTGATACAACTTGTAATTTTAATTTCAGGAAATTAACTAAAAGAACTTCACCTATCTATGTTGTTGGCCTGTGAATGAGATGAAGGATATGGATTGAATTGATGCAGCTTTTGGGTACAGGTAATTAGGCGAAGAATAACATGGACTTTGTATGCCTACGAGATTGAGTTATAATGAAATAATTTCCGATCATCAACTCCATTATGGGTGTTGCACCTAACCTATGATTTTACCAATGAAAAATATATTAAGTTCCCTATATATGCCGACTTGATTTTAAGTATGCTTTGCAGAACCTGGAAAAAAACAAAGATGTATAATACTTTGGATTAGTTCTTGAAACAATAAAAAACTCTCGAAATTATGAATAACAACCAGTCAAGAAAGGGAACCATGACAGCAGGATAAGTTATAATGCTTTGTAGGTCCCGTGCTTTTTCTTGCAATTCTCCTTGTTATACAAATGAAGTAAGTGCTCAAATTAATAGACAATTACTTGAAAGAAACACCAAAAAGGATAGTAATATAACTTAAAAGCATTACCAGACAAAAGCAGTAGGATATAAGCCTTTGCATTACCATACTCATGACATTCAATATGAGTGTTTGCATTGACCTGCACATTATCCCCATCACCCTCAGCCACAGTAGACATGTGACTGAACATTCACATCTAACTTAAAAAATAGTATGATTTCACAATGAAGGTAACTGTTTCTTCAAAAAAAAAAGGAATGAAGGTAATTGTCAATTTAACTATGAATACCTATGACACTGTGTTAGTCTTCTTTAGTTATTAAGAGTATTTAGACAATTCAAATTTCTATTAGAAAATATTGTTTATTACTTGTTTACACATCATTTTTAAAAAATTATTTGTTTATTGACATGCTGAATACCTATTTGTTAAAAAAAATTGAATCACTTTCATCAGCACTTATACATTTCTATGTAGTTTGGTAGATCTTTATGCATTGACTTGGCATCTCAACTCTGGCATAAATGCATCATCTCAAAATCTACCTTCTATTACCTCTGGAGGAGAAACTGAGATGAAAGATGATAAGCTGAACATGAAATCAAAATGGAGGGGAGGCATTTTGGCTAGCTTTCAAATTCAAATAGAGTTTCCCCCCCTTGACTTGTTAACTTGGATTTAATCTTTCATTTTTTTATTTTTATTCAACCACCTTCATTTTCCATTGCTTCACAAACAATAAATCTTCATTGCCAGGTATTTATAATACAGAAGAAGATGGTGTCTACTACGACCATAAAGAGGCTCTACCTTCCTCTTGGTAGTAAGGTTTCAATTACCTTATGTTCATCACTTCATGGCATTAGTACCATGCATATGCTTTAAGAAGCTGGGATTCTTAGTATAATCAGCATGCTCATCTAGGTTTATTGCACTGTCTCCTTGTAGTATTAATAAGATTAAGTATTGCTTTGTTGATTATTATGAATCTCTTTTTCGAGAAACATACGGAGGCACCTCCACACTTGTAGTTTTTGATGGTACATATGGACTGACAGTGAAAGCGGAACAAAGAGCTTCATCAATTCCAGATATAGATGAAATTAAAGCTACTATCATGGGAAAGTCACCTCATAAGAGCCCATGTGGGATGACTTCTCGGCAGTATTCTTTTAGGATAATTGGGAAGTTGTTGGGAAGTTGTAGGCATTCTCACCTCCCATAACAGCTTGCAATCTCTCAAGAGATTCACATCAACCTCCTAGAATGGGGGAGATAGACACCCATAAGCAAACTTGACCAAGAAGTGTGCACTATGACCAACAAAACAAGGAACCACTAATTGGATGTACTATCATGATCTCCTATAGATGAACAAATTCCTTTGTTCTCTAGTCTGAAAGATTTTAAAACAAAATTGGGTCTAGGCACACCATGTAAGAACACAAAAGTTTGTTAACAACACCTGAAAGTTCAATGCTAAACCAAGACTCTTTTGGGAATCTATCTACCGAGAGCACCCTTACAAGCCAATCATCAAGCCAAAAAATGAAAATCATGCAACCACTAGTCCAGAAGCTCCATCTTTGAAAATTCTGAAAGAATATTGCCCGTGAATTCAGTGTGACAAACAAGCTATCAGGCAAATACCACCATCATAGACAAGCTATTAGGCAGACAGCAAAATACACATGCCTCACCTTTGTCCTTGAAAACTGTGATCTGTAGAACATTGCACTAAAGTATCAGGATATCCCTTCTGCATACTAGAAATTGAAGATGCCCAACCCAAAAAAGAATAGAGGGTTTTTTAGGAAAAGGGGGTATTATCATGGAAAAATGACTACTTCTAGTTATGAACTGGCATGAGGAATAAACCCATTCTATCATTCACTCTCCTCCTACAGCTTATTCTAGATTGTTATCTAACATCCCAACCAAACTAGAAAATCGCATATCCGATGGATCTATTCATTGAGAAGAACAGATCAATCCATATTGGATTTGAAAATGCTACAAGAAAAAAAAATCAAAACTCATATCATAGGACACTAAACAAATAAACATTATCAATATTGCAACATATCAAAACCTCGTGTAACAAATTCTCACAAAAATTGTTACACAAGAAGGGAGAAAGAAGGGGCAGCATGAGGGAGGGGAGGATGGTGTTGGGGTGTATTTAGCTGGTGGTGGGCGGCTGAGGGAGGGGAGGAGGGTTGTGCGGGAATCGTCGGCGGGTAGGTGAGGTAGGGGAGGAGGGTGGTGGGGCATTGGTGGGGATCGTGATTGAGCGAGGGAAGAAAGGGGACGGGGGGTTGTCGGAGAGAGAAGTTGAAATAACTCACCTTAAAGAGGGTGGAGAAGGTTGCCGGAGAAGGAATAGGGTGAGACGAAGAAGGTTGAGGGTGCTGACGACGACGTGGACGACGAGGCGAGGAGGTTGACGAGGAAAAGAGGATGATGTTAAGGAGGAGAAGTGGGTTGAGGAGGAGGACGATGTCGATCGGCGGATGTTGAGGGAGGGGTGGGTTTTCTGTTTGCCTCGAGGGAGTAGAGGGGAAGGATGCGAGTGGATTTTTCATTAGGATGAAGGGCGCGAGGGAATTTTTCTTTGGGGATGATTAGCACTGGGGTCTGTTCCGTCCGTGTGTGTGTGTGAGGGAATTTTCATTGCGGTTAGGGAACGGGGGAAACTTTTCATTGGGATTATTTTCGTTTCGACTGCGTTCTTAGGAGAAGAGAAGGCTGTGATGTGAGTAAATTTGGCAATGATTTTTTTTAATATTTGTATTAGACTTTTTTGATGCTCGATAAAAAGAACTCAACATAAGTAGTGTTTACGTTATTTTTATTATTTTGATTACATTAATTTATTAATATCGTCAAAAATAATAATGATATATTAAATTAGATGTCACGTTAAATTTTTTTTAATGTAGTGGTCGTCAATTAAAAATAAATATATTTTTTAATTTTTTATTATTTGATGTGTATATATCTAATTAACCTAAAATATCTATTAATACATATTCTTAATGTCACATTAAAATCATACATTGTAAATAGTACATAACATGCATAATCATACATTTAGATCAAAGTGTATAAATTTTACAGAAATTGTCTCATTTTTATGGTCAGGAACAAGGCGACTGTTTACCGAAGCCTCGGATCAAAGATCCAACCGTACGGATTTGATCAGGACGACGATTGGAGTTTCACAACTCCAAGATCGCCCTAATCGAACATCCGTAACACCAGATAGAGACCGAGGAACCCTAAAGATCATGGGCCAAGATGGTGTTAATCCGCACCTCAGACGACAAATCCGACCGCACGGATGATTTGGATCGACGATAGCAGCCTAACGGCGCGAAAATCGATCCAATCTGACACCCGTGGCACCGTCTACAATACTCAGAAGATGGATGGCCAAGATGATGCCATGTGGTGCCATGTCGGTTACCCAACCGACCCTAAGGACCCACAGCTGCCTTTCCTTCTTCACCCGCCCACTCGATCTCGACCGTTGGATTAGCATCCAACGGCTGCAGGCCGCACACTTGAAACAGTCGCGCGACACAAAGCCTCGCATAGCGCAGCGGTCGAGCACGCTATGCGAGATGCAAGGCACGCGTTCGAAGCCGCAGGCACCTCAAATTGGAGAGTGGGCGAGCGGAGCCGTGCGATGAAGATCGTGCGGCGCTACGCGAGCAATAGCGCCCACGCGCAATCAGGCGCATAGCGCTAACTCATGATCGCACGCGGACACGCAACGTGGGCTAAGATGGTTTAAGCCGTCCGATCTCTTGATCGGACGGCTGTAAGCGTGTGAAGGCAACTATAAAAGGAGAGATTAAGTCAGTATTGAATCAAAAGTTGTGATCAAAGCTTCTAAAATGCTCGTTGTTCCCCGCAACGGCGCCAAAATGTTGACGAGGCGAAATCGTAGTTTTAAAAAGATGTTTGTTGCAGTATAAATGAAATCGCCGTGAAAACAAATAAGAATTTATAACTCGAAAACCAAGGTATCCGAGGTCGAACACAGGGAGCAATTAGGTATTTAAAAACTTAAAAGCACAACTCTCAATTTAATAAAAAGTAATAACCAATCCAATCAAAATTGAGAAATAATGTCAATGTAGAAATAAGCTCAAAAATTGGATGTCCGATGAGAAATCAGACGTATTAAAAGTTTCTGCTACATTGCTTGATTTGTCCTTCTCTTTCTGATTTTTCTCTTTCTCTCTTCTTTTTCTTTCTCTGCGGCTATGCTTCTTCTGCCTTCAGTCTTCTTTCTTCTTTTCTTCTTTGTCTTTCCTTATCTGCCACTCCTCTGCTACAATGCTTCTCCTTTCTTCTTCTTTTTCCTTCCTTGCTGCGACTAGGTCCTTCCTTCTTCAGCCTTTGCCTTCAGCCGCACCTTCTTCTTCCTTTGCAGTCTTCTTCTTTGTTGTGCCTCTTCCTTCCTTAGCTCCTTCTTTCCTGCACAGCACAACGAAGCAAAACCTACCCCTACCCTCCCCCACGTCTCTCTCACTATTTCGCTCTTAGGTACGCTCTCCCAGAGTCGGGTAACCGGGTCGGGTTTCACATGCCCGGGTCCAGGCGCACCGGCGTGGTGTAGTGCGCGAGGAGTGCTAGGTCTAGGTAATTGGGTCGGGTGCCAAGTCCGCGGGGGCAAGGTCGCAGACGAGGCGTGAGCAAGTGAGGGCGAGGGACCTTACCCCGTGTTATTTGAGGCAACCAATAGAAAACACAAAATCAATATAAGTGTCGCCACTCACCCCTAAGTTTACGAGGTGGGACTAAATGTCCCACCCGCTTTTACTGGCGCCCGTAGGAGGGAACTTCACTCAATTGGAGCAGCTGGGAGTCTCACGAAGTCTGCTCTCAAGCTGTATACGCTCGCACACTCAACGCGCGTCGCCTAGAGCCCCTATGCCTAGAGTGCACGGCCTGGAACTCTGAAGCAAGCAAGCTTGTTTCAGCGTTAATGGCAGACAGAGAGCTCAGACCTGCGTGACACAAAGATGGCCTTGCGGCCCTGTCAAACAACAGGGAAAGCTTCGCCATGTCACGACAAAGGTGAGGCGGGGGTCAGCGTGGCGTAGAACGGCCTAGGCGTGCGTGCCTAGGTCGGACTATGACTGTGCATGTGGGTTTGTTCGATGGAAGTGTGGGGCGTGTGTGGCAGTCAGTGGATGGGCAGAAAGTGATCAGTGGTTGATGGCAAAGGTGATGAGGTTGGTGGCGAGGCGTGTGGAGGTGCGGAGTGGTGGATGCGTCTCGCCGGAGGTCAGCCGGAGATGGAGAAGATGGAGGTGGACAGCGGCAATCGAGGGGCGATTTATGAAATTAAATGAGGGAAAATGAAGATTGGGAGGAGAGAAACTTATCTATGGGTATTGGGACGAAGGGGAGGCAGAGGAGACGAGCGGCACGTACGTGCCATCGTTGGGGACGAAGGCTCTGAGGTGAGGATGACGGCGATGAGGAGGAGGTCGAAGAGGCATGCGCTGGTGCGGCACAACGCGGAGGAACGAGATGAAGCTAACTCTGCCACTGGTATGGTGACAGAGCAACGATAAGAGGGAGGAGAGATCGCTGGAGCTTGTGGGCGTTTGATCAGAGATGAGGAAGGAGGAAATTGAGAGGGTATCTGCGGCCAAATCAAGCTTGGAAGATGCGTAAAGGATCGGGGGTCCTTTTATAGCCGCTGGCCGAGCCCTTTGTGCTTGGAAGGCAAGCCTTCTAGTGCAAAGGCCTTGCTGGAGAAGGAAGGTGCATAGGACACCCAAATCTCTCGAGCGTTCGCACGAGAGACTGGGTGTAAATCTGATCTGGAGATCTCGTTCAGACGATGGAGAAATCCTCAGAGAATCTCCTTTCCAAATCTGGGAGGAGATCTCTGTGGATTCAAGGAGATATCATCCTCAAATCCTCGCCGGAGTGGGATTCCTCCGCTCTAATGGTGGAGGGACCTGAATGTAAAGGTGAAGAGGAAGTTAGGAGGCTCTGCACAAGGGTTTTCAAAAGTTAGGGGCCAGAATGTAATTAGGTGGATAATTTTGCAAAGTAGGTCAAGATGACCTTCCCTTAGACCTAAATTTTGGTACAAACCTAATTTGAACCTAAGGAATCCAATGGTGAAGTTGGATTTTAGGTTTGACCACGTTTGACTGAAAATTTTGCACAAAAACCTAAATTAGGTGAAATACTGAGCTAAGACCCCAATCTTGGTCAAAATATGTTCCAAAGGCCAAATTGAAGGTTCTAAACCCTAGGGATATTTTTCCTTGAATTTTAGAGGGTTTAGTTTATTTTTATCCAGACCGGAACCTTGTTGAATTAAGCAGGTTTATTTTAGGGTTACAGAATGTCATTTAATTCTTAAATCTCACAATAACCCCTTTCTAACTGAACCATCCCACTTTTTCTCTTATTAAGTCCAATTGACCTATGTTTAGCCCCTAGGAAATCCCGTTGATATACTGCAATGGTAAGATTACAGTTTTACCCTTTAGTTCATGTTTCCTTCCCATATCAATAATCTCTTGAATTAGGTCTTCCTTTAGGTTATGTAGGAGCTTTTGTTTACTTTCTCAGGTCAAAATGAGCTAGTTAGGGCTCATGATGAGGTTCTCATCATACCCCCATGCGTAGCTTTTGCTAGTCCCTAAGCAAAATTTTAAGGTTTTAACATTTGTTCTAGACCATAAGTTTCTTCTACTAGTTGTGATAAGTGCTTTTTCTTTTTCTTTTGTGATTAGGTCAGAATGCCGACAATAGGCCTAGAGGTACTCAAGTACCAACCAAAATTTGGACCTGACCCGCTTTAGCCTTAGTCCTCCGTAAAGGTTTTTAAGGCCCGCAGAAACTATCATAGTGTTTGTTGGACTTCACGGTTAAAGCACCCATGCTTGCAACGTATTTTAGCCTCGATTCAGTTTGCAGTGCATTTTTGTAAGAGAGAGACAGATGATTTATTTGTTTGGGGAGTTTTCTCTCTCTTTTCCTTTTATTTCTAGCTTCAGATTGGCTTCTCAACATGGTCTGTATCGAAATCCTCGTCCCCATTATCAATCCTTGAAGGGTCCCTAGCTTTCGATGCTTCGTGATAGTACCGCCCATGGCAACCCCCAAAACCATGGCTTTCGAGATTTCGAGATAATCCCACCCATGGCGTTCTGTAACTAAATCCAGACCTTGACAATCGACATTTCGTGATAATGCTGCCCATGGCATCTTAACTAGCACAGGGTGTTTACGTGCCCCCGGTAGGATATGTAAATATCCTAAGAGACAAACACCGAGGAGACGATATGTTGTTACGCATCTTCGAGGGGAATTTCCCACCTCTCTGTGCCGGGAACTCGTCCAAATCAACTTGTGTTGATCGGTCGCTCCTAATCTAGGCAACTTTTTCATAACATTAAAATGCTTTTGCGTGACTTTGATAGTTATGTGCACTGAACCAGACTGTGTGTGGATTGGGGTGCTTAGGTTACTGAGTCCTGCAAATCGAAGGTCAAACGAGGCCGAATACTCCCTAAGCCTTAGACATAATACTTAAGCTTCGCATTTTCCCCAACCTCTTGAGGAATATCCAGATTTTAGCGGGCACTTGAATTTTTAAGCCTAAGAGTCTAGCCCAAAAGGCCTAAAGTCAGCGTTCCTACTAATCTTTTTTTCTTGTCTCCTTAGCACTTCTTTTTCTCATTTTTCTTTTTTTTCTTGATGTGGTCTAGAACTTCAGTTAATCCCTTAATCTTTTATTAATGACTATTCTTTTTTTCTTTTTTATTTTGTGCTCCTTTTTGGCATTTTATTCTTTTCCTTCTCATATTTTGTATAGCCCAAAATTTTCTCTCTCCCCCTCCTCAGTTTTTTTGTTCTTTTTCAAGATTTTTCAATTTTTTTTTGTGTTTTTTGTGATATGTGAATTTTTTTGTTGAAACCTTTTCTTGATATGAGCTTTCATGATATTTTGCACTTTCATACCCCCCCATGCCTATGATTTGCAATGTCCCCATTGTAAATTAGGTGGGTTCGAATTCAGCTTAGCTCATTCATTAGGATAGGTGTTGGGTGAGCGAATGGGTCAAGGTAACTGTTGCGAACGATTTCTAGACTCAAGTACAGGTACCTGAGGTGGAGTCGGTTGTGCTAATGGATGAACCCTAAAGTGCAATATGAATTAAGCATAGAAATGTTAGGAAAGGTTTCGGGTTTTTCAAAGAATGACGGGTTGTCTCCCATTAAGCACTGAGTTTTATGCCATCGACTGGGTGAAATGAGCTCAGGGAGAATGGAGGATAAAGGATGACTCAGCCAAATCTGTATTGGTCATGTCAATGAACGGTTTGAGTCTCTAACCATTCATGACGAAGGGTTCGGAATCGTGGCTGAGTGGACTGATCTCAATGTCTCCATTTCCAAAGATTCGTCGGACTAGGTAGGGTCCGATCCACTTAGATCATAGCTTTCTTGGGAATAATTTGAGTCGGACATCAAAGAGTAGAACCTTTTGACTAGGATGAAAGGTCTTTCTAGAAATGTGCTTGTCGTGAAAGGCTTTAACCCGCTCTTTGTAAATTCATGAGTTCTTATACGCGCCGTGCCGTAATTCATCGATCTCGCTCATTTGAAGCCTTCTATAGGTTCCAGCCTTAGAAAGATCTAAGTTGCAATTTCGTACTTCCCAATAGGCTTTATGCTCCAATTCAACGGGGAGGTGACATGCCTTCTTGTACACCAATCTGAAGGGAGACATACCTAATTAGGTCTTGTGGGCGGTCCTATAAGCCCACAATGCTTCCGGAAGCTGGGATGACCAATCCTTCCTGTCAGATCAAACAGTAACCTGGAGGATTTTCTTAATCTCCTGGTTTGATAGCTCAACTAGACCATTAGTTTGGGGGTGGTAAGGAGTAAAGATTTGATGCGACACCCCATATTTGGTCATCAGTGACCTGAACTGAGCATTTGTGAAATAGGTCTCTCCGTTGGAAATTATTGTGCGTGGAATCCTGAATCTTGAGAAGATGTTTTGATGAATGAATTTGATAACAACCTTGTGATCATTGGTTCGGGTCGGAATGGCTTTGATCCACTTGGACACGTAGTTAATAGCGAGCAAGATGTATTTGAAGTCATCCGAGATAGGGAAGGGTCCCATAAAATCAATCCCCCAAATGTCAAAAATCTCGCATACCAGGATCGGCTGTAAAGGCATCATGTCTCGATAGCTCATGTTGCCCAAGGTCTAGCAACGGGTACACGCCTTACAGTGATCGTATGCATCTTTGAAAATTGTGGGCCAGTAAAAGCCACACTGGAGGACTTTTGATGCGATTTTGTGTCCTGAAAAATGTCCATCGCATGCCTGGTCATGGCAGAAAGAGAGTATGTCTTTGATTTCTGCTTCCGCGATACATCGTCGAATTATTTGATTAGCACCAATGCGGAATAGATACAAGTCTTCGCAAAGGTAATACTTAGCATTGGAACACAATTTGTCCTTCTTAACCTTCGGCCAATCGGACGAGATCTGATGTGATGCCAAGTAGTTCACTATGTCTGCGAACCATGGAAGCCCTGTATCAATAATCAGGAGGTGCTCATCAGGAAAATGTTTCATGATGGGTCCGGAAGGGTCAATGATCTCAGAAGGAAGGTGGGATAAGTGATCAGCTACCACGTTCTGTCTTCCCGCTTTGTCGCGAATCTCGAGGTCAAATTCTTGTAACAGCAAGATCCATCGGATTAATCGAGGTTTCGCGTCCTTCTTTGCAAGGAGATGCCTCACATCCGTGTAATCCGAGTAAATGATAACACGGGAACCTAAGAGGTATGATCTGAATTTTCTAGGGCAAATACTATAGCCAGCAGCTCTTTCTTAGTAATCGTGTAGTTACACTGAGCCTCGTCTAGTGTTTTGCTAGCATAGTAAATGACCATGGGTTTCCCATCAATTTTCTACCCTAAAACTACTCCTACAGTAAAGTCAGATGCATCGCACATGATCTCAAAGGGTTAAGACCAATCAGGGGACTGTAGGATTGGGGCTTGGGTAACTTGGTCATGGAGGATTTCAAATGCTTGAGTGCATTCCTTGGAGATTTCAAAAGGTACATCCTTGGCGAGAAGAGTAGTTAGGGGGCACGCGATTTTTGAAAAATCAGGGATAAATCAACGGTAAAACCGACATGCCCCAGAAAAGATCGGATGTCCTTAATTGAGCTAGGCATAGGGAGTTTGGAAATCAAGTTAACCTTGGTTTGATCGACTTGGATGCCTTTCTCCGAAATCAAATGTCCCAGGACGATTCCCTCAGGTACCATGAAATGGCTCTTTTCCCAGGAAAGAACCAAATTCACATCGATGCACCACCTGAGTATTTGGACCAAGTGCTGGAGGCAATCGTCAAATGATGCTCCAAAAATTGAAAAGTCATCCATGAAGACTTCCAGATAATCACCTACCATATCTGAGAATATGGCAAGCATGCACCGCTGAAAGGTCGCGGGTGCATTGCAGAGACCGAATGGCATCCTTCGAAACGCGTACATCCCGAAGGGGCAGGTGAACGTGGTCTTTTCTTGATCCTCTAAATGGATTTCCACTTGGTTATAACTGGAGTACCCGTCAAGAAAGCAGAAGAACCTATTTCCTGCTAGTTTCTCGAGGATCTGATCAATAAATGGTAGTGGGAAATGGTCCTTCTTCGTGGAGGAATTGAGTCTTCTGTAATCAATGTAGACTCTCCACAAGTTAGCTATTCGGGTCGGTATGACCTCTCCGATTTCAGTCATAATGATGGTGAGTCTGGCCTTCTTAGTGACAACCTGGATTGGACTCACCCAGCGACTGTCGAAGATCGGGTAGATGATCCCTACATCTAACCACTTGATGATCTCCTTTTTCACCTCCTGCAGGTTAGGGTTTAAACGTCTCTGCATCTCTCGCGAAGGTCTTGTGCCCTCTTCCATGTAGATTCGATGTGTGCAACACGAGAGGCTTATTCCAGTCAAGTCATCAAGAGTCCATCCAATGGCTTTATGATGTTATTAGAGAACTGTAATCAGACGGGATTCCTGGTCAGGTGTGAGTCGGGAGTTGATAATCACAGGAAACGTCTGATTGGAACCCAAAAAGACGTACTTCAGATGATCGGGAAGGGGCTTAAGTTCCATGACGGGATTATCAGCAACAGCGGGCAGTTCAGGGTTTGTATCAGGGGCAAGGGTCGGAGTTATGGGTGTGTCTAGATCAAATTCAGACTCCTCTATTTGCGGGTTTTGATCTTCTAGTGGTTGATCGGGGATAATCAGGTTGTCCTCAACATGTGATTCATCAACCACGACTTTGATATCACATATTTGCTCTATAACCCTGCAATTAATCCCTTGTTGGGCCTTAAAGGTGTCAATCTTCAGAGTTTGATTCCCAAATTTTAATTCTATTTGGCCTTCCTCACAATTTATGTTGGCCCTAACAGTGGCCAAAAAAGGTCTCTCTAATATAATTAGTGTATCCCTTGGGTTCTTAGGTGCTTCCATATCTAGAACTATGAAATCCACCGAGAAGTAGAAATCCCGTACCCTAACAATGACATCCTCAAGTATTCCTTTAGGTGACTTGATGGATCGATCGGCTAATTGCAATGTCACCTCAGTTGGTTTAAGTTCGAACTCTTCAAGGTGGTCAAGGAGGGATGTAGGTATTAGGTTTATGGAAGCACCTAGGTCTAGTAACGCTCTATCGAATTGGGTTTCACCAATTTTACATGAAATCAGGGGAGTTCCTGGGTCTTTAGCTTTGCGTAGGAGTTTACTCAAGATTACAGAGCTGGCTTGCTCTAATAGTACGATCGGATTTCCACTTTTGGTCCGCGGCTTACGCTTGGGTATACACACGTCTTTCAGGAATCGTGTGTAAGCCTGTACGTGGCAGATTGCATCCATAAAGGGGATGTTTATCTGGACCTGTTCAAAGAGCTTGACCAGATCCTCCTCAAGAGCCACGAGTTTGGTTATCATTTTTCCTTTGGTCAAGGCCTCAGGAAATGGAACCCTAGTCGATTCCTCTATAATAGGTCCAGGTTCTTGATCTGGGATAGGGGTATCCTGGATAAGTATCCTAGGGCTTGTGTTACTACCAGGCTTAGAGTGGTTTGGATAATGTGGGTCTTGGGTTGCTTTACCACTACGAGTTGTTACGGAGTTCAATCCTGCTTGATTTTGGTTTGGGTTTGGTAGAATGGGTGGCTACTGCTAAAATCCCACATAAGATGTCGAAGCTTCCATCCTGTCTGGTAATGGAACAGAAGGGGCCTAATAAATCATATGTGCATAGCCTAGATTTGGGTTCATAACGTGCCTCTAGGTTGACACGTTATTTGAGTTTGGTAGAGGTTGCGAAGGGACGGTGCCAAGTTGGCGGGAATTTGCCATCTGGGCTAGTTGATTGTGAACCTCTGTGATCTTGTCCTTATGCCGTTTTTGCATTGCTGCATTCATCTTCTAATGTCAGCCAGTGCTTGAAGGATAAGAGTCATTTGATCCTGGTTTGGCCCAGATTGATAGGTGGGATTGGGCCGAGGTTGAGGCGGCTGATATGGATGAGGAGCTTGTGGACGGGGTTGATAAGGTGGTCTTTGAGTCTGAGAATTTCCCATCCACTGGAAGTTGGGATGATTTCGCCATCCAGGGTTGTAAGTATTGGAGAATGGGTCATTCTGGATGGCATTGAGGTCATCGCAGGTCTGAGGAACCTCAGGAAAGTCAGAATATGAGGGTTCAGAGTTCCCCCAACTAGAATAGAGTGGATCGGAGGTCCCTCCGGTCCGAGAGTCAGACAGGGGTGGATACAGGTCCATCCCCTAAGAAGATTGGTGATAGATGTTTTGCACAGTTTTCCTCGCAAGAGGTGGCTGTGCAAAAGACTTCTGCGTAGAGGTGGCTCGCTGCAGATGCCGAGTTAGCTCGTCCACCTTCTTCTCTATGATAGAGACCTTGTCCAACCGCCTGGCCATCAGTTCCAAGTCGACGGATGTGGATAGGTCCTGCGTCTCATGTGCACCCCTAAGATTCATTGATGCGCGAGCATTTGTCCGGTCGAATAAGCCTATGGAGTCATTATTGATGGAGTTCTCGCACATATTTTTGAGAATCTCCCACACTGTGTCCTCATGTTGACCCATGATGTTTCCTCCGCAGGTTGCATTGACAAATAATCGAATGTCTTCACGGAATTCCTAGTCAAAAGACTAGACTTGTTCCCATTTAGGAACTCCGTGATGGGGGCACTTTCGCATGAGATCTGAGAATCGATCCCGTGCCTCATGAAGAGGTTCTCCTGTTTGTTGAGGGAAATGAGTGATCTAGTGGCGCAAGGCATTTGTCCGGCCAACGGGAAAAAACTTCAAAAATTCAGACTGAAGTTCATCCCATGTGTTGATCGGACAAGTCTGAGTTTGATACCAATGAGCAACCTTGTCCATGAGGGAGAAAGAAAACATCTTCATGAGCAGAATATCCCAATTTTGTGCATATGACCTGAAGGTCTGGGCCTGATGCTTGAGTTGTTTAATGTGCTGGAATGGATCCTCGGAGTTAAGCCCATGGAATTTTGGTATGGCATGAATCATATTGGGCTTAAGTTCAGAATCAGAACCTCCAGCCGTGATTCAAACTCGAGGCTCGATTGCCACCGTAGCGGGATTATAGTGATCTCGCATCATAGGACACTGCGGTGGGTTTACAAAGTTTTGGAAGAGATCATTTAGGCACTGAAGCTGGTGCTCAAGGTTGTTCTCTTCTTCAATGGGTTGTGCCATGATGGAAGAAGAAGGAGAACTTGGTTTTGAATCAGAGGAAAGATTTATGTGGTGGGGTTGCTGCACAAACAAGGGCGTCGAAGCTTGGCCTCAGCGGGAGTGAATTTCTAAAGGAGGTCTTAAGGATGGTCTCAAGGACCTCCTACCAAACATTCACCAAAGGATTTGATGAGATTAGAAGGTGCTGAACCCAATCGAGACACCCAAAAATTGTTGGGTGAATATAGAGGTTCAGGGCGGATAATACCCCCTAGTTAGAATGATCATCCACTTGAGAAGTACCTAGGCAGCCAGAGAGGGAGAGTCCCACAAAGACCCCTACATGGTAGAGCGTCCCCACAAGTTATAGGGTTTCCCTCACCCGACCTCTCTTGTCACTGAGATTCCAGGTAGACCAAAATGGGAACCTTGACCTCTTAAGTCTACCTTTTTTAGTTAAGATCAAGGTACTTAGGGTTCCACTTAAACTTTAGGTCTTTTGAGTGCAAACAGTAACCTAATTTTAAGGCTGGTTGACCCAAAGGATCAACTTCACCTCTTTGTTCCTTTGAGAGCTTTTAGGTCCTTGCTTTTAGGGTTCAAATGGATTAAGAGCCTAATTTGTTTAGGGTTTCTCTTGGATAGATCTTTTCCAACAAGGCTTAGGCACACCTCTTTTTGAAATTTTTGCTTCTTTTCTTAAGAGAAGATGTGTCTCTAAAAACCCTAGCTTTGCAACCCTTAGGTTGGCTCTAGTTGGTCAATTTAGTTGCCTCAAAAATTGGTATCTAGGGCACAAGCAAAAAGGTTATAGCCTTAGTTACCTTAATTGGATGTGCAAAAAATGTGTTGAAATGAAAATCCGACAACTTTGGTGAATTACTAAATATGGAAGTAGGTAGCCCTAGATTGATCTTTCTTTGTTTATTTTCCTTTTCAGATTTTGAGGGGATTAAGAGAGAGGGCTGATGAAAGTTTACCTGTTCCTTGGTGTGATTGTTGTGCGGCTGCTTTTCTTTCCTCGGCTTTCCCTGAGACAAACACAACAAAAGAGAGAGATTAAGTCAGTATTGAATCAGAAGTGGTGATCAAAGCTTCTAAAATGCCCGTTCCTCCCAGGCAATGGCGCCAAAATGTGGATGAGGCGAAATCGTGGTTTTAAAAAGATGTTCGTTGCAGTATAAATGAAATTGCCGTGAAAACAAATAAGAATTTATAATTCGAAAACCAAGGTATCCAAGGTCGAACACATGGAGCAATTGGGTATTTAAAAACTTAAAAGCACAACTCTCAATTTAATAAAAAGTAATAACCAATCCAATCAAAATTGAGAAATAATATCAATGTAGAAATAAGCTCAAAAATTGGATGTCTGATGAAAAATCAGACGTCTTAAAAGTTTCTACTACAGTGCTTGATTTGTCCTTCTCTTTCTGATTTTTCTCTTTCTCTCTTCTTTCTCTTTCTCTGCGACTATGCTTCTTCTGCCTTCAGTCTTCTTTCTGCTTTTCTTCTTTGTCTTTCCTTGTCTGCCGCTCCTCTGCTACAGTGCTTCTCCTTTCTTCTTCTTCTTCTTTTTCCTTCCTTGCTGTGGCTAGGTCCTTCCTTCTTCAGCCTTTGCCTTCAGCCGCACCTTCTTCTTCCTTTGCAGTCTTCTTCTTTGTTGTGCCTCTTCCTTCCTTAGCTCCTTCTTTCCTGCACAGCACAACAAAGAAAACCTACCCCTACCCTCCCCCACGTCTCTCTCTCTATTTCGCTCTTAGGTACGCTCTGCCAGAGCTGGGTAACCGGGTCGGGTTTCGCATGCCTGGGTCCAGGCGCACCAGCGTGGTGTAGTGCGTGAGGAGTGCTAGGTCTAGGTAATTGGGTCAGGTGCCATGTCAGCGAGGGCAGGGGTCGTGGACGAGGCGTGAGTGAGTGAGGGCGAGGGACCTCACCCTGTGTTACTTGAGGCAACCAATAGAAAGCACAAAATCAATATAAGTGTCGCTACTCACCCCTGAGTTTAGAAGGTGGGACTAAATGTCCCACCCGCTTTTGTTGGCGCTCGTAGGAGGGAACTTCACTCAATTGGAGCATATAGGAGTCTCACGAAGTCTGCTCTCAAGTTGTATACGCTCGCACACTCAACGCGCGTCGCCTGGAGCCCTTATACCTGGAACGCGTGGCTTGGAGCTCTGAAGCAAGCAAGCTTGCTTCAGTGTTAATGGCGGATAGGGAGCTCAGACCTGCGTGACACAAAGATGGCCTTGCGGCCCTATCAAACAACAGGGAAAGCTTCGCCATGTCATGGAGAAGGTGAGGCAAGAGTCGGCGTGGTGTAGAACGGCCTAGGCGTGTGTGCCTGGGTCAGACTGTGACAGTGCGTGTGGGTTTGTTTGGTGGAAGTGTGGGGCGTGTGTGGCAGTCAGTGGATGGGCAGAAAGTGATCAGTGGATGATAGCGGAGGTGATGAGGTTGGTGGCAAGGCGTGTGGAGGTGCGGAGTGGTGGATGCGTCTCGCCGGAGGTCAGTCGGAGATGGAGAAGATGGAGGTGGACAGTGGCAATCGAGGGGCGGTTTATGAAATTAAATCAGGGAAAATGAAGACTGGGAGGAGAGAAACTTATTTGTGGGTATTGGGACAAAGGGGAGGCAGAGGAGACGAACGACATGTACGTGCTGTCATCGAGGACGAAGGCCCTGAGGTAAGGATGACGGCGACGAGGAGGAGGTCAGAGAGGCGTGCGCTGGTGCGACGCAACACAGAGGAATGAGACGAAGCTAACTCTGCCATTGGTATGGTGGCAAAGCGACGAGAGGAGGGAGGAGAGATCGTCGGAGCATGTGGGCATTTGACCGGAGATGAGGAAGGAGGAAATTGAGAGGGTATTTGCGGCCAAATCAAGCTTGGAAGGTGCGTAAAGGATCGGGGGTCCTTTTATAGCCGCTGGCTGAGCCCTTTGTGCTTGGAAGGCAAGCCTTCCAGCGCAAAGGCCTCACCGGAGAAGGAAGGTGTGTAGGACACCCAAATCTCTCGAGCGTTCGCATGAGAGATTGGGTGTAAATTTGATTTGGAGATCTCGTTCAGACGATGGAGAAATCCTCAGAGAATCTCCTTTCCAAATCTAGGAGGAGATCTCTGTGGATTCAAGGAGATATCATCCTTAAATCCTCGCCGGAGTGGGATTCCTCCGCTCTAATGGCGGAGGGACCTGAATGTAAGGGTGGAGAGGAAGTTAGGAGGCTCTACGCAAGGGTTTTCAAAAGTTAGGGGCCAGAATGTAATTAGGTGGATAATTTTGCAAAGTAGGTCAAGATGACCCTCCCTTAGACCCAAATTTTGGTACAAACCTAATTTGAACCTAAGGAATCCAATGGTGAAGTTGGATTTTAGGTTTGACCACGTTTGACTGAAAATTTTGCACAAAAACCTAAATTAGGTGAAATACTGAGCTAAGACCCCAATCTAGGTCAAAATAGGTTCCAAAGGCCAAATTGAAGGTTCTAAACCCTAGGGATATTTTTCCTTGAATTTTAGAGGGTTTAGTTTATTTTTATCCAGACCGGAACCTTGTTGAATTAAGCAGGTTTATTTTAGGGTTACAGAATGTCATTTAATTCTTAAATCTCACAATAACCCTTTTCTGACTGAACGATCCCACTTTTTCTCTTATTAAGTCCAATTGACCTATGTTTAGCCCCTAGGAAATCCCGTTGATATACTGCAATGGTAAGATTGCAGTTTTACCCTTTAGTTCATGTTTCCTTCCCGGAACAGTAATCTCTTGAATTAGGTCTTCCTTTAGGTTATGTAGGAGCTTTTGTTTACTTTCTCAGGTCAAAATGAGCTAGTTAGGGCTCATGATGAGGTTCTCATCAATGTTTTATAATGTTCTTTAGCTTCAATTAACCATGTTGCATCCCAAAAGTTATAAACTGCAAATTGATACCCAATCCAAATATCTGAGATTTCCATCGTGTTCCCCTTGAAATGACAAGACCAACGGACTTCTTTGTGCATAAATAAAAGGTCCCAAACTCATGAAACAAGAATTAAAGAGGGATGGTGATCTTTCCCCCTCCAAGGTTTGTGAGAGTATCTGCCCCATGTGCAAAAATTAGAGTTTTGAAGTTTACTTTGGTGTAAGAGACATGACCCTAAATGGGCTTCTCGTACATGGTTGCCTATTAAAGATAGACTCCCCACTCGTTCCAAGCTTGCCTGCTAGGGGATTATTGTTCCTCCCACTTGCCTTCTTTGCAACAAAGGCATCCAGGTTGACTGGGCTAAGGTAAATTTGATTCCAAACTACCTGTACCTAGCTCAGTCAAGGATATTAGATATTTTCTAGGGCACGTTGGTTTTTACCGTCGATTCATTCCTGATTTCTCGAAAATCACATGCCCCCTGACTAATCACCTATCAAAAGATGTCCTGTTTGAGATCACGAATGAATGCATTCACGCATTTGAAAGCCTGCGTGACCAAGTTACCCAAGCACCGATCTTGCAATCCCCTAACTGGTCTCTACCCTTTGAGATCATGTGCGATGCTTTTGACTACGTAGTGGGTGCAGTTCTTGGATAGAAAATTGATGGGAAACCCGTGGTCATCTACTATGCCAGCAAAATGCTTGAAGAGGCTCAACGTAACTACACGGTTACTGAAAAAGAACTGCTAGCTATGGTATTTGGCTTGGAAAAATTCAGATCATACCTTCCGAGTTCCCGTGTCATCATCTACTCGGATCACACTACAGTAAGGCACTTACTTGTGAAGAAGGATGCGAAACCTCGACTAATCCGCTGGATCTTACTGTTGCAGGAATTCGACCTTGAGATTCGCAATAAGGCGGGAAAACAGAATGTGGTAGCTGATCACTTATCCCGCCTTCCTTCTATAATTGACCCATCTGGTCCAATCACGGAGCATTTTCCGGATGAACATCTATTGGCCATTCACGGTCTCCCCTGGTTTGCTGATATGGTAAACTACTTGGTTATGGGGAAAATCCTGCCACATTGGGGGACTTCCAGGAGGGACAAGCTGATTTCCGAGGCCAAGTACTATATTTAGGAGGAACCATATCTCTTTCACATTGGCAATGATCAAGTAATTCGGAGATGCATTCCTGACAACAAGGTCAACGACGTAATCTCATTCTGCCATGACCAGACTTGTGGTGGCCATTTCTCTAAGCGAAAAATTGTAGCGAAAATCCTCCAATGTGGGTTCTTCTGGCCCACGATGTTCAAAGATGCACAAACATATTACAGGGCATGTGCTCGTTGTCAGACCCTTGGCAACATGGGACCACAAGATATGATGCCCTTGAATCCAATCATTGTGTGCGAAATCTTTGACATATGGGGAATTAATTTCATGGGACCCTTTCCAGGATCTAACGACTTCAAATACATCTTACTCACTGTTGATTACGTCTCAAAATGGATCGAAGACATCCCCACCAGAACTAGTGATCACAAAGTTGTTCTCTGATTCATTCAAGAGAACATCTTTTCCAGATTTGGGGTTCCTAAGGCCATCATCAGTGATGGCGGGTCTCATTTCAACAATGTGCACTTCTAGTCCCTGATGAAAAAGTACGGGGTGACTGATGTAAACACATTTACACTACTTAAAATGTTTATTTATGCATGTTCTTAAGCATAGGATTGCATTTCATGATATAAATATTGCATTACATGCATCATCTTGCATTTAGAGTAGTTTGAATAAAATGGAGGTTAATTGTCTCCTTTTATGTGCTTGGACAGGGCAAATATTTTATCGGGGCCTCGGATCAAAGATCCAACCGTATGGATATGATCAGGGCGACGATTGGAGTTCAACGACTCCAAGATCGCCCTAATCAGGCATCCGTAGCATCAGATAGAGACCGGGGAACCCTAGAAGATCAAGGGTCAGGATGGTGTAAATCCACACTTCAGATGGTAAATCCGACCGCACGGATGAATTCGGATCGACGATCGCAGCCCAACGACACAAAAATCGAGTCAATCCGACATCCGTGGCACCATCTACAACTTCCAGAAGATGGACGGCCAAGATGGCGCCACGTGGCGCCATCTCAGCCGCCCAATCGGCCGCATGCATCTTGTGAAGACCGCGCACCGTCTCCTCTCCGCTGTTGGATCTCGATCCAACGGCTGCGGTCGCTCGCGCTTAAAAGCGTCCGCGCGACCATTTCATCCGCGTAGCGCAGCGGCGATGCAGCTGCGGGCGAAGCGGAGGTCGCGGGTTCGAGCCGCAGTGAGGGGGTGGAAGGCGCGGGCGAGCGGGCGCGGACGAGCGTCAGATGAAGATCCAACGGCTGAGCGCGCTCAATCAGGACGACGCGCGATTGGATGCCAGGCGTAACGCGCAATCACACGCGGGCAGCGCGCTACGCAGCGGGCGCGGACGCGATCTAAGCCGTCCGATCTCGCGATCGGACGGCTGAGACTACGCGGACGTGCGTAGGCGTTACGCGCGCGGCCAGCCGAGCGAGAGCGCGTGGGCGCGGTGGCGACGGCGACGTCGGGGCTTTAGCGACGGTTTTATCGGTCACTAAAGACCCCTTATTTATTATTTTGAAGATGTAATGTCCATTTTGCCCCCACTCCTTGCAACTATAAAAGGAGACCCCCTCCATACAAAATTTTCATCCCTTCCTTCTCCTCTCTACCTCTCCAAAGCTCAAGAGAAGCTTGTCCCACACCCGGGATGCTTCTCGCGAGATAAAGTCCAAATTTTCGTCCCCCTTCGGAAGTGGATCCCGCGACGACGACATCGTGCTGCTTCGTTCCCGTTCTTCTGCTTCGTCCTCCTTCGTCCCGCTTCGTTCTCCTTCGTCCAGGCGTCGTCCCGTCCGGCTCGTCCTCCAAGCGACCGTCGAGGAGGATTCTCTCTCCCTACTCTTTTTACTTCTTTCTAATATAGATTTACTGCTTTCTAGAGTAATCGCTTTATGCTTTCTAGTTGTAACGAACGATCTCTTTTATGATAAATTCCTTATCTATTCTACATCTCATTTTGATTTCCATGTGTAGTATTCTCTCTCTCTCTCTTACTCTCTCTCTCTCTCTCTTCTATTTTGTTGTAGATACTTAGATAGTTTAAATTGAATTTCTTCGTGACAAAATAAAAACGAAACGCGAAGTTTTTAAATCAAACGTCCGCCTCCCTGTGTTCGACCCGAAATTTTAATTTCGGTATAAATTTTATTTGTTGAACACGAATCCTTCGCTTTCGAACTACAACGACAGGTTTTCCAAAATCGAACACGTTAGCGTAGGTTCGTACACGTTCAACATTTTGGCGCCGTTGCCGGGGAGGCAACGCTTTTTGATTTCTCTTCGCATTTTGTAACTTACAAATCATTTACCTCACTTTTCTCCTTTCTTATTGTAATTGCAGGTACTCTTTTGAGACAGGCAAAAGCGGTAGATCGGAGTAAAGTGCTGTGGAAGGTTTTGTAAGTTATCCCCCACCTCCCACCCATTAGATTTCATTTCATCATAATTCAAACATCAATCAACCTAGGTGTTCTTATAAACTCTAAGGTCAGATTGTTTTGTTGTTTGACATCCATACTCACTCCAACCCCCACATTAAAAAGAAAAGAAAAAAATAAAAAAATCTCACAGAGGTACACAACCTCATCTGATTTTCTAACTCAACCGGTAAACCGATCTTAGGAGCCGGTACACACATCCAAACACATAATCGAGTAGAAATCAGATTAGGTAATCATTTGTGTGCCTAATTAAGTGGTGCATCAGGCCAGTTGTTTGAGTTGTTTGGGCTGCACCACTTCAAATAAAATCAACTCATCAAGTAGCTGCCAATTAGGTTCAACTCTTGGGGATTTACCAGGCACTCCACGTTCTTTTTAAACTTTAAAGGAAAATATCTTCACCTGTGCTTGCAAAACCTGGTGTGCCAATGAAACTTGATTGAAAACACCTAAAGTTGAATCCTAAAAGCCACTAAGTAAGATTTGAACCTTAAAATTCACCACATCAAAAAAATAATCTTGCTTGAAAACAATTGGTTGTGCACGTACACCCAAAACAATCAATCATTAAGGGCACAACCCATTTAAAGGGCCCATCACATTCCAAAGCACATTCAAACCTAGCCCTAAATAAAATAGAGTAGACGTTGGCCTTAAGGATTGGACTCGCTCTTCAGAACTCAGAACGAGATTATTTTCGATTAGTCTGTTTCTACTGTTCAATCTGATGTCTAGCTAGGGGAGCAGAGTCAAACGATCGCGGCTGGGGGGTACACTAGGAACCGGAGGCGCAAGCCGAAGGAAGAACCTTCTCCCCAGTCCCTCCTTCTAACTGGTTGGATTGAACAGACGGAAGTAGATCAAATCGTTCCTTTATCTCAAGACGGGTTTTGGGAGTCTGTAGGTCTGTAGGCTAACCCATTTAAGGACAGGTTTGATTGTTTGTATTGCAGGGCACCTTTCTTCCTCCCGTGTCTCATGAATCCTTCCACATATTTCACGCATTCTCGCTCTTTCACTCCTGTCATGAATTATCCGCAACATGACGATTATCCCGACTCGTATTGTAATCAACCATCGGTTAGTTGGGATAATTCGGATTGGGGATACAATTCCAGACCTCCGTGTTTAGGGTCTAACCCTGAACACTTTGATTCTGATTTCTATCCTTCTCAGAGCTACATCGATTATAGATCGTCCTCCTTTCATGAACAACCTAATACGATCTACAATCAAGAAGGATACACCGATCCTTACCCATCCTCTGATTTCACTGCCTTTAGGTCATCACCATCCTTTGAACATTCTGAAATGACCTATTTTCAGGAAGGGTATAACGAATCTCAATTCGTTAATTCCTCTGCTTTGATGTCAAACCCGCCCAATCCTGAACCAACTCATTTGGTTCAGGTTAATCAGGTTCAAGATAAGGTTCTGGCTAACTTGAGAAATATCATACAATCTTTAGAAGTTCAGCCAATACCTTGCATTGAGAGATTGGAGCCCTTGATTGAAATGATTGATGATTTAAACAAGTCTTTGTTGGATTAGCTCCAGGACGTTAATGATAAGAACCCGGGTGAATTTCTACTTGGGAAATTAGCGAAATTGAGGATGAGGTTCGTGGTTGCTTTGGTTCAATCTTGGGATGATTCCTAGGATGAACCCTCTTCAGGAAAGCCAAAGACAGAACCCGCTCAGGTACCTGTTGGGGGGAACACGTATTACGAGGCTGACCAGATTGAATTAAAGCAACCAATTAAGGATGATCTGATTTCTTCACCTGAGATCCCTGAGCCAGGTTACGAGAAAACGTATGTCTCCTGGGAACACAAAGTGACAACTGATTTTGGGACATACATTGATACGGATCCTGATTTCTTTGATGGTGAAGATTCAAGTTGCGAAGTCTCACACGAGTTTTCAGAACACGATTTTTGTGAGACGATTGGGCCTGAGGAATCTGATAGATCATTTGGTAGCCCAATAACTGAGGAAACTGATCTTATTAGGGCACACATTACGGATCCAGAATCGCATTTTCTGGAAGAATCAGTTCAATGCCCTGATTATCAGTTACACCCTGTTGAGCTTATTGATGATTCTAATTCTGAGATAATTAGACCCAAGTCAATTTTGATTCTGCCACATCATTTAGACTTGGAGATTCCAGACGGGGTGATGAATATACAAGAGGTCTTGGAATTTGATACACTTAATGAGGAGGATAGGAGCGGGGAAGTTCTAATTTGGGAAGTTAATTTTGGAGGAAATGGAAGATTGAGTCGAAGGGTTCCTTTTAAGCTGAAACCATCAAATCAGAACCCTTACGACATTTGTTTCGAGGATGTTCAACTCAAGCACACATTCAACGATTATCCTTTTGAGCTTCAATTTTCTGTAACCCGACTTTTTGGTCTTGGGTTGCATCCTCAGAAATCGCAGGCCCGATCCCGCTTACATTATGATTTTAGGTTTTGGGTAATTTTTATCCAGAACCTAAGATATTCTCGATTATGGGGTGTGGGTCTGCACCACAATCTGGTCCACATCTGTGGACCTCTGCTGACAAGTCGGAGGATTCTTTTGTTCATTCTAATTCTGACCTGCACATGTGAATTCTTCATTTCTTTTCTTTGTATAGTGTGCCTAGCTGAAGGCACTAAACTCAGCACTTATACAGTTCTTTTTTGTTTTCATCTTGGAGCGGACCTGATATTCACGCAATTCAGGTGCTTTCTACACTTTTCCACTCTGTTTTATGTCTTTTTAATACAATGAGGACATTGCATTAGATAGGCATGGGGGGGTGGATATTCATCTCTAAATTCATTCGTCAGCTCCGTAGATTTGTTTATTTTCCTTTATAAAAAAAATATATAAATAAATAAATAAAAATTTCAGAATTAGGAAAGAGAATTTGGGTTTAAGAAAATTTTCAATCTTAGGAAATACTACATTAGGATCTGAACACAAAGACCCCTCAGGTCTTTGGACTTAATTAGCCTGTGTATCCACTAAAATGTGGATTTGTCTTTGAGTCCTCGCCATCTTAATTCTATTATAATTGGAATAAATAAGTTTGGGTGATAAGTACACGACTTGTCAACCCACCCTCTGATTTAAGGGAATTTTGAGTTTTAAGCATCTACACACTTTCTTTGCACTGACTCGTTGCTTGGCGATTCTAACGGAAATTGGGTAGCTAATGAACCTTCTAGGGTGATATGGCTGGCAGTTTATCGTGGGTAATAGCCCATAGGTAGGTTGTCTAGAGCCCAGTCACTGGACTTTTCTCTTTTTGCTGCCTTTAGGTAAATCTTAGACCAGGGAAGCCACCTACTTAAAAAAAAAAAAAAAATTGAGAACAGGAGAAAAGAACAAAAAGAAATAAGCCACACTTCGCCGCACGAGTATGGCTGGCAAGTTGTCGGTGGTAACAGCTCATCGACCGGTTGTCCAGAACCCAGCTCAGAAAATGCACTAAAAATTCCCAAAACACTCAGGAAGAAGCGGAGAAGTAGAATAAACCGGGGAGATATACACTGGATTCACCCTTGTGTTGACCCCGTTAAAAAATAAAAGTAGGGAGAAAGCTACCGGTTGTAAAGATACACCTTTAGGCAAAATTCTTTTTGAGGTCACCTAGAGGCGTAGAAATCCGAAGTCCGTTCTAATTGCCGGTCAACGAGTCTATCACAATCACAATAAGATGCTTAAAACTTAGGGTTCTCATCAAATCTTGGGTGAGTTGAATGGTCGTAGAAAGCCACTCTTGAACCCTAAAATTTGAAAATCAAAAAAAAAAAAAAAAATTAGAAAAGAGTAAAAAGAGAAAAAGAAAATTTTCTTTGAATAAGGCGAGGGCTTGAGACGGTCTGCATTTTGGCAGATACCCGGGCACTGTTGTGTCTTTGAAAGTTCAGTTCCTAAGTAGACAATTTCTTAATGATTGAAAGTGACTCAGGTCCAAATAATCTAACCTAATTCTTTTATAAATAGCATATAGTTTTTGCTAGGGACTAGCAAAAGATAGGCATGGGGGTATGATGTAAACACATTTACACTACTTAAAATGTTTATTTATGCATGTTCTTAAGCATAGGATTGCATTTCATGATATAAATATTGCATTACATGCATCATCTTGCATTTAGAGTAGTTTGAATAAAATGGAGGTTAATTGTCTCCTTTTATGTGCTTGGACAGGGCAAATATTTTATCGGGGCCTCGGATCAAAGATCCAACCGTATGGATATGATCAGGGCGACGATTGGAGTTCAACGACTCCAAGATCGCCCTAATCAGGCATCCGTAGCATCAGATAGAGACCGGGGAACCCTAGAAGATCAAGGGTCAGGATGGTGTAAATCCACACTTCAGATGATAAATCCGACCGCACGGATGAATCCGGATCGACGATCGCAACCCAACGACACAAAAATCGAGTCAATCCGACATCCGTGGCACCATCTACAACTTCCAGAAGATGGACGGCCAAGATGGCGCCACGTGGCGCCATCTCAGCCGCCCAATCGGCCGCATGCATCTTGGGAAGACCGCGCACCGTCTCCTCTCCGCTGTTGGATCTCGATCCAACGGCTGCGGTCGCTCGCGCTTAAAAGCGTCCGCGCGACCATTTCGTCCGCGTAGCGCAGCGGCGACGCAGCTGCGGGCGAAGCGGAGGTCGCGGGTTAGAGCCGCGGTGAGGGGGTGGAAGGCGCGGCCGAGCGGGCGCGGACGAGCGTCAGATGAAGATCCAACGGCTGCGCGCGCTCAATCAGGACGACGCGCGATTGGACGCCGGGCGTAATGCGCGATCACACGCGGGCGGCGCGCTACGCAGCGGGCGCGGACGCGATCTAAGCCTACGCGGACGTGCGTAGGCATTACGCGCGTGGCCAGCCGAGTGGGCGCGCGTGGGCGCGCCGGCGACGGCGACGTCGGGGCTTTAGCGACGGTTTTATCGGTCACTAAAGACCCCTTATTTATTATTTTGAAGATGTAATGTCCATTTTGCCCCCACTCCTTGCAACTATAAAAGGAGACCCCCTCCATACGAAATTTTCATCCCTTCCTTCTCCTCTCTACCTCTCCAAAGCTCAAGAGAAGCTTGTCCCACACCCGGGATGCTTCTCGCGAGATAAAGTCCAAATTTTCGTCCCCCTTCGGAAGTGGATCCCGCGACGACGACAGCGTGCTGCTTCGTTTTCGTTCTTCTGCTTCGTCCTCCTTCGTCCCGCTTCGTTCTCCTTCGTCCAGGCGTCGTCCCGTCCGGCTCGTCCTCCAAGCGACCGTCGAGGAGGATTCTCTCTCCCTACTCTTTTTACTGCTTTCTAATATAGATTTACTGCTTTCTAGAGTAATCGCTTTATGCTTTCTAGTTGTAACGAACGATCTCTTTTATGATAAATTCCTTGTCTATTCTACATCTCATTTTGATTTCCATGTGTAGTATTCTCTCTCTCTCTCTCACTCTCTCTCTCTTCTATTTTGTTGTAGATACTTAGATAGTTTAAATTGAATTTCTTCGTGACAAAATAAAAACGAAACGCGAAGTTTTTAAATCAAACGTCCGCCTCCCTGTGTTCGACCCGGAATTTTAATTTCGGTATAAATTTTATTTGTTGAACACGAATCCTTCGCTTTCGAACTACAACGACAGGTTTTCCAAAACCGAACACGTTAGCGTAGGTTCGTAATCGTGCAACAGTGACGCATCGTATCTCGACTCCTTACCTCCCCCAGACTAATGGACTGGCTGAACTATCAAATTGAGAGATCAAGAAGATCCTTCAAGTCATTATTCGGCCTGACAGGAAGGACTTGTCTACTCGCCTTCCCAAAGCTCTATGAGCCTATAGGACTACCCACAAGACCCAATTAGGCATGTCTCTCTTCATATTAGTGTATGGAAAGGCATGTCACCTTCTCGTAGAGATGGAGCACAAGGCCTATTGGGTTGTACGGAAGTGCAATCTCAATCTTATGAAGGTTGGATTACACCGCTGATTGCAAATGAGCGAGATTGAGAAACTACACAACGATGCGTACGAGAACTCATGAATCTACAAAGAACAGGTTAAAGCCTTCCATGACAGGCACATTATGCGAAAATCTTTTCATCCTGGTCAAAAAGTCCTACTCTTTGATGCCAAACTTAAACTCTTTCCAGGAAAACTCAAATCTAAATGGATTGGACCATTCTTGGTGAGATGAGTATTTGGAAATGGAGCTGTTGAAATTAGTGAACTTAGCCATGATTCTGAACTTTTTCTTGTGAACGGTTAGAGACTCAAACCATTCATCAAACTCACTGACTTGAACTTGGCTATTGTCTCTTTTGATCTCCATTCACCCTGAGCTTATTACGCCCAGCTGATGGCATTAAACTTAGCACTTAACGAGAGGCAACCTGTCATCTTTTGAAAAAACCCGAAATCCTTTTGACATATCTCTTTGCTAAAATCATATTGCACTTTAGGGATCATCCATTAGAACAACCGACTCCACCTTTAGTACTTGTATCAAAGTTTGAAATCATCCACAACAGTCACCCCGACCCGTCCACCTACCCTTTAACCCTGTTCTAATGTACGATCTATGCTGAATTCGAACCCACCTAATTTACAATGAGGACATTGCAGATCATAGGCATGGGAGTATTAAAGTGTAAAACGTCATAAAAATCAAATCACAAAAGGGTTTTGTTATAAAAAAAAAATGGAGGTTGAGGAAAAAGAAGGTCCATTTGAGGGAAAAATGAGAAAAAGGAGGAAGGAAAATTGAAAAGAAAAGAAAGGAGTAAAAAGATAAAGAAAAAAAATGGAGTCCCTTCAAAATAATATGGAACTCACCTAACTTTTAGGTTGGATCGAATGATGAATTAAGACCTAGAAGGCTAAAACTTAAGGGATTAGGGGCGAATATCGACCTTAGGCCTCTTAGATCTGTTCTAAGATTTAAACACTCACGTACTTGTCAAGATCCATATTAATCCTCAAGAGGTTGAGAAAAATGCAAAACTTATGTATTAGGTCTAAGGCTTAAGGATTATTTGGCCCATTAACTGACCTTTGGTTTGCGGTACTCAGTAACTTAAGTACCCTAAATCACACACAGTCTGGTTCAGTGCGCTGAAATATGAAATCATGATGCATTTATGCTATTCTGAAAATGGTTCTAAGATCTAGATTAAGAGCGGCTCGAAAACACAAGTTGATTTGGACGAGTTCCTAACGTAGAGAGGTGGGAAATTCCCCTCGAAGATATGCAATAACATATCATCTCCTCGGTGCTTGTCTCTTAGGATATCTAAATATCCTACCAGGGGCACGTAAGCATCTTGTGCTGGTTCAGATACCATGGGCGGCATTATCTTGAAATGTTGATTGCCAGGGTCTGGATTTAGCTACAGAATGCCATGGGCGGCACTATCTTGAAGTGTCAAAAGCCAGGGTTCTGGGAGTTGCCATGGGCGATGCTATCTCGAAGCATCGATTGCCAAAGACTCTACGAGGATTGATGGTGGGGACAAGGAATTCAATACAGAATGTGTTTCGAGCTAATCCGAGGTTGGATCTAAGGAAAAATATAATGAAAAGAAAAAGCAAGAGAAAGCTCTCCGCAAATGAAAATCTTCTTCTATCTCCCTCTCTTACGAAAAACACACTAGCAAACTGAACCTGGGCTAACCATGTTACAAGCACGAGTGCTTTAACCGCTGGGTCCAGCGAACCTTAGGATAGTTCCTGCGGGCCTTGGAAACCTTCACGTTAGACTGAGGTGAGAGCTAGTTAGGTTTGGATCTGGGCTGGTACTTGAGTATCTCTGGGCCTATTGTTAGTATTAAGATTTGATTCCTAGAGATGCGGATTAGTAGGGCATCTTGACAGTTACATCTAACATAGATAACTAGTTTGATCCATAAGGTTTTGCTAAGGGACTAGCAAAAGCTAGGCATGGGGTCATGATGGGAACACCATCATAAGCCCTAACTAGCTAGTTTTGGTCATAAAAAGGTAATAAAAGCTCCTACATAATCATCAGAAGGTCTTAAATGCTTGATGTTCTATTTTAAGAAGAAAAGATGAAATCAGGTTATTTCTACAATTTTAATAATATTTCACAACTACAGAATAACCACAGGGTATTCTAAGGGCTAATTGAAGGTTAAATGGTCATAAATGTCTAAAAAGTGGGTTTATGCAGATAAAAATAGGTTTTCACGAGTTTTAAAAATTAAATGACATTTGAAACCTTAAAAATAAACCTGCTTAATTAATTAAGATTCTAGTTAGGATAAAATTCACATAAACCTTCTAAAAATCATAGAAAAATATTCTACAAGGTTTGGTATATTTGCTTTGACCATTGAAACCCATTTTGACCTAAAACAGAGTCTCAAACAAAAAGTTGCTCTAATTTGAGTTTCTATGCAATTTACCGAGTCAAACTTGGTCAAAACCTAAATCCGACTTCACTATCAAATTTTTTGGGTCCAAATTAGGTTTATAGAAAAATTTGGGCCTAATCAAATATCACCTTGACCAAATTTGCATTTTGGTCTTGTTTAACTCTTTTCTCTCACACAGAGGCCCCTAACTTTCAAATTCTTTGCAAATATGCCCCTAACTTCATCATCTTCTTCACCAATAGGTCCCCACTGCCTTTAACTCCTAAACCCACTTCGCCGGGGACCTTCAATCAAGGATTACTCCCTGATTTCACACCAAACCCTTCCAAAATTGGAAGGAAGATTCCTGAGAGGATCCTCTACGATCTAAACCTATTCTTGGGCCCTAATTATTTCCCAATCTCCCATGCGAACGCATGGGAGGTGTGGGTTTCCTATTGTGTGAAGCTTTCAAGGTTTCAAGCTTGGTTTCCAAGCTTGAAACGATTACCTAAGCCCTATAAAAGGACCCAGGTCGTAAGGCCGAGTTCCTTAGCAAGTTTTGGTGAGCCAAATACCCCTATTTCTCCTCCTCCACCACCTCCCCGACCACCCTCACTTCTGCATTGTCGTCTCAAGGTCGGCAGGCCTTCTCACGCTTACGCACACCACCCCACACACACCGTTACACTCGACGTTCCACGGCGAAGCTTCTGAACTGGTTTGAGTTGGCCACAAGGCTATGTTCGTGCTTTTAGGTACTTCGCCGGACCTCCGTTGCCGCCTTGACTCCTCTAACCTCTTTTTTAGTGCTTGGACCGTGAGACTTCCAAGCAACTTCTCTAGGCACTGCGGATTTCCTTCAGGAGCATCTCCAGGTTCCCAATTGGGAGCTTCATCTGTAGCTGCAGCCCCAATTGAGACCCTCTGCCATCAGTTGCTCGCATGCAAAGACTGTGGGACATTTAGTCCCACATCGTGAAGATTGGAGCTCTTGGTGAAGGATAAAGGGAATTTCTTCCCCCGATCCCACGCCCAAATCACAGGGGTCAGGTCCCCACGCACGCCCAACACACGCCTCGCCTGCCATTCACACAGGCAGGTTTGGGCCAAGTCTGGATCTAGTTACCCGAGTAGGTCGGGTTTGAGAAGAAAAGAGAGAGAGAGGGGGGAGGGGGGTTTTGCCTCTGTCTACTGAGCCTTAGTTAAGACATCTGAAGGCCTTGAGCATTCGTTTGATATCTCCTGGTGACTTGGTTCTATTGGGTTATTTCATCTAGTTGACGTGGAATATTGGCTGATAATTATTGTTGAGATATTTGAGCTTAACATTAAAATGGTTAATTGTTTATTCAAATCCCCATTTTAGCCAATCTTTTTGCACATTGCTACTGATTTTATCTATATATCATTTTGAGTTGTTATGAATGAAGTTTTGATTATAATTGCTTACATTTTTGATTAAATTGTGTTTGGTGAGATTAAATTGCAATTGATTGCTCCCTGCATTCGACCTCAGATTTTAAATTCGAGTATAAATTATATTTGTTTTCACGTGATTTTGACTTATACTAAGACGAAGTATTTTAAAACATCGATTTCCCGGGTCAACATTTTGACAAAATACTTCGTCGATGTTTTAAAATACATCGATTGGCAAAATGTTGATGCAGGAAATCGATGCTCTAAAATACTTCGTCATAGTATAGGTCAAAATCGCGTGAAAACAAATACAATTTATACTCGAATTTAAATTTCGAGGTTGAACACAGGGAGTAATCAATTGCAATTTAATCTCACCAATCACAATTTAATCAGAAATGTAAGCAATTATAATCAAAACTTCATTCATAACAACTCAAAATGATATATAGAAAAAATTAGTAGCAATGTGCAAACAGATTGGGTTAAAATGGTGATTTGAATCACCAATTAACCCTTTTAATGTTAAGCTCAAATATCTCAACAGTAATTATCAACCAATATTCCACATCAACCAGATGAAATAACCCAGCAGAACCAAGGCACCAGCAGATATCAGATGAATGCTCAAGGTCTTCAGATGTCTTAACTAAGGCTTAGCAGATAGAGGCAAAACCCCCCTCCCCTCTCTCTCTATTTTCCTCTCAAACCCGACCTGCTCGGGTAATCAGATTCGAACCTGGGCTAGACCAACCTACGTGAATGGCAAGTGAGGCATGCATTGGGCGTGCGTGGGGACCCAACCCCCGTGACTTGGTCGAGGGGTCGAGGGAAGAAATTCCCTTTATCTCGCACTAAGAGCTCCAATCTTCATGATGTGGGACTAAATGTCCCACAGTCTTTATGCGCGAGCAACTGATTGCAGAGGGTCTCGATTGGGGCTACAGCTACAGATGAAGGTCCCAATTGGGAACCTGGAGACTCTCCTGAAGGAAATCCGTAGCGCCTGGAGAAGTTGCCTGGAGGTCTCGCGGTCGAAGCACTGCAAACAAGGTCGGAGGAGTCGAGGCGGCGACGGAGGTCCGACGAAGTACCGGAAAGCATGAACACGCCCTTGCGGCCAACTCAAACTAGTTCAGAAGCTTCGCATTAGAATGACAAGTGTAATGGTGTGTGTGGTGTGGTGTGTGTAAGTGCAAGAAGGCCTGTCGACCTTGAGACGACAATGCAGAAGTGAGGGTGGTCGGGGAGGTGGTGGAGTGACCAATCCCCTCAGTTTCTTGAGGGGTTTTGGTAGGCGAGGGACGGTGGAGGTTTTGGGATTAGAGCGAGGTGGTTTGGTGGTATAGAGTGAACTGGAGGCGTTGCCAGAGCTTCACCAGAGGAGAGTGAGACAGAGGGTGTGAAGGCGATAGTATGGTTGATTTGGAGTGCAAGTGAGGGGGAAGTGATGTAGAGGGAGAAAGGAAAAGAAAGAGGGTCTTAGGAAAGAGGGAGAAGTCTGGAGAGCCCCGATCATGGCTTGATCGAAGACAGAGAAGATGACGAAGTGGGAGGACGGCGACAACGATGCAGATAGAGGAACGACCTCCCCTTGGCTGGGGAGGATCGCGAGGACAAGGGGAATAGGCTTCGCCATCCAATTTGATGGTTGGACAGCAAAAAGGGGGGGATCGAGGGCGATCATCAGAGTAAAGGTTTCGGTGGCTAGAGGAGAAATAGGGGTATTTGGCTCGCCAAAACTTGCTAAGGAACTCGGCCTTACGACCTAGGTCCTTTTATAGGGCTTAGGTGATTGTTTCAAGCTTGGAAACCAAGCTTGAAACCTTGAAAGCTTCACACAATAGAAAACCCACATCTCCATGCATTCGCATGGGAGATTGGGAAATAATTAGAGCCCAAGAATAGGTTTAGATTGTAGAGGATCCTATCAGGAATCTTCCTTCCAATTTTGGTAGGGTTTGGCAGAGAAATCAGGGAGTAATCCCTGATTGAAGGTCGCTGACGAAGTGGGTTTAGGAGTTGAAGGCTGTGGGGACTTGTTGGTGAAGAAGATGATGAAGTTAGTGGCATATTTGGAAAAAATTCAAAAGTTAGGGGTCTACATCTAAGAGAAAAGAGTTAGAAAGGACCAAAATGCAAACTTAGTCAAGGTGATCTCTGATTAGGCGCAAACTTTTCTATCCCAAGGAATTTGATGGTGAAGTCAGATTTAGGTTTTGACCAAGGTTGGCAAGGTAAATTGTGCAGAAACCCAAATTAGGGCAACTATCTATCTAAGACTATTTTTGGTCAAAATGGGTTTCATTGGTCAAAGCAAATATACCAAACTTTATAGAATATTTTTATATGATTTTTAGAAGGTTTATGTGAATTTTATCTTGACTAGAACCTCAATTAATTAACCAGGTTTGTTTTTAGGGTTTCAAATGTCATTTAATTCTCAAAACTTGTGAAAACCGTTTATGTCTGCATGAACCCACTTTTTAGACATTTTTGACCATTTGACCTTCAATTAGCTCTTGGAATACCTCATGGTTATTCTGTAGTTGTGAAATATTGTAAAAATTGCAGAAATAGCTATGGTTTCATCTTTTCTTCTCAAAACAGAACATCAAGCATTTAGGACCTTCTGATGGTTATTTAAGTGCTTTTATTGCCTTTTTAAGACCAAAACTGGTTAGTTAGGGCTTATGATGGTGTTCCCATCAATTATTACCCTCACTGTTGCTATGACAAATATGTTGGTATGGAATATTTCTAATTTATTATTTTAAGAACCTTGTAATATTTCTTAAAAATCATTTACTCTTTTGAGTGGACCATAAGGGCTAGTTTACTTGAGGGGTTAAGAAAGTAGTGTTAAGAAATGTGAAACTAGTTTTAACCCGTAATTGTGTTTACTTGTGGTGTGGTGTTAATACTAGTTTGTTTTTACTTGAATTGGTGTTAAGTTGTGGTGTTAACCCCTTATGGTGTTTACTTGATAGTAGTGTTAGGTATATAAAACTTGAGAGATGTTAGAGACATAAGTGGTGTAGAAGTTTAACATGGGTTTGGCTAACACCAGTTGAAACTAGTGTTAGACAAACCCATGTTAAAGTTGCTAAACTTGGGTTAGCAAATGAGGGGTTAAGTAGTCAAGTAAATGGGGGTTAACCCTCCAAATAAATTAGGCCTAAAGGATAGCATCTCCCTGTTTCCACCTGTTGGCCTTGAGTAATAGAATTTACACTTTTACTTAAAAAAATAAAAAAGAAATTACATGCATTTCATTTAGAAAAAACAAACAAGAAAAATCCTACATACATTCCAAAGTGCTAATAGCTGTCGCACATTGATCCCAACATCGTTGACACCTCCCACTCTCCAACTCTTCATTGTTCCCTCCCTCCTTCCTCCAGAAAAAAATTCTTAAGTATGATAATTAGGGAATTAATTTCCTTAATTACCGTTGTAGGGATTTTTTTTTGTTATTAACCATAGGAAACTCGTGAATTGAAGACACGATTCTATGTGGTTCATTTTTCAACTAAAATCTTGTTTTATAAACACAAGTTTTCTACCCATAGTGGAAATTAACAGTGTTAAAATCGTGTTTTGGAAGCACGAGTTTCTTCTACTTTAAAACCCCATGCCCTCAACCTTTCCCTCCCACCCGAGCAATCTTCCTTCCTCTCCAGCGACAATGGCTTCTCCTCTAGCGACCACCACTTCTTCTTTGCCTCTCGCCGCTGCCTCGCCGACCGCTAGTGCTGCCTCTCTAGCCACTGCCGCTGACTCGCCGCCGCTCGCCCTACTGTTGTTAGTCTCGCGAAGAAGGTGATTGCTTGACTGTTGAATGTTTTTTTTTACGGATACAAAAAGGTTCTCAGCTGATTAGAGTTGTTAGTTAGGGCTTTTGGAAGGTTTGATCAAGGCTTGTGTAAAGCCTCTAGGACGGACTCCTCAATAGATGTGATGATATAATTTAATCAAGGTTTAATCAAGGCTTATGTAACACCTATAGGCTTGTTTGAAACTGTGAAACATGCCACCCCTGGGAAGTAATGGAGAGTGGATTGCAGCCAACAGACCATGTCCAATCCTGAGGCAAATTTAATTGGAATAGAAGTTGACATTCAGTTATCTTAAGTATAATGATTAGAGTAATAATGGAATACAATGTGATATATGATTTAATGTAAGTTGAACGAGATAGTTACAATTGATTTATTTAATATTTTATGATCACACAAAACATACACACATAATCCGTTGATGAGGTCTACTTTAGTTGTTGATTATATTTAGGTTGATTTAGATGGCAGAATTTGTCTCTTGTTTGCTATTTTTTGGCGGTCATATAATCTGTTACGACCTGATTCCTGAATCCCTACGAGACATGAGAATCAGACCGACTCGACTGATCCCAAGACCTAGTCGTCCAACGAGAAAGTAACCAAAAGAGCAATAAAATAAACCACATTCATCATGCATGTAACTAACAGAAACAAAAGTACAGCAGTAAAGAAAAGAACTACTACAGTACACACCACCACAACAGTAGAGAATTAAACAGGTACATAAACATGATGCTTACAATAAAAGAGTACAATTTTAACAAAAAATACTCACTACAACAGAAGAAACGGTACAGTAGGTACAACACAAGTAAAACTACTGGGCTCTATTAGGCCCAGCACCCTCTATAGCCGCAGGCTCTGGCTGCTCAACACTTGGTCCTGAAAAGGTGACAAAGGTGACACGTCAGTGAAATGCTGAGTAGAGTGGCAACCAACTAGCTAAGAAAACAGTAAGGTGGACAAGTAGCTGTTATTTTTAATTTCTTTCTTTGTTTTCTATTTACTCATTCTTGAATTATTGCTCAGATCTTTCTCTTGATCTCGAATGTTCCTCGTGGGAACGATCTTGATTGCAGTCTTTTCCGAAAAGTAGAAGTAGCACGTGGTGCTCTCTTGGCCGAGAGAGTCCCCCGTGGTGGTCCCACCCTCAGTCAACCACCCCAAGGTCACTGACAGATGTAACGGTGACTACGGCATGCGCGATAAACGCACAGGTAGCTACCCTGCACTGGCATGCGGTCAGTCGTTTCCGTTAACGGGTGCATCCCAAAGCACAGCACAGAACCAGTATAGGGCAGAGCCCTCTTAGTAACAGGGGTCCAGCCCTCCACAGTAACCAAACAGGGGTCTTGCCCCTCCACAGTCCGCGCACCCTCGCCTGACTACCCTGGTTTGCCAAGTGGGCCTAACAAGTCGGTGTAGGACGGCTAGTAGAACCCCGGGGCCCGTGGGGTGGCTAGCGCTCTCCCTACACTAGTAGCTCTCCTCGGTACTGTGTACGCGAGGGCCAAAAGTTGGTACAAAGTGGCCAGACCTAACCCCGAGTCCCTGGGGCATCTAGCCCCGCTTTGCACTAAACAAGGGGGAAAGTCTCTCTTCTTGGTACTCCGTACTCAAGGGCCAGCTCACTTCCCCAATTCTATTCCCTTTACCTTTCAAGAGCTCTACTCCTAATTCCCCATAGGGTTCATACTCATATTTCTCTAGCCAGACCATTTTATGTTTCATCGTTTCAAATTTTTTTTTTTTATTCCCATATAGCTCGTGTTTCCAACAATTAATATACATTCATATACAAGCAGCTATTAACCAATTTCAGGCAATTAACATTGTTCTATCTACTTTTCCAAGACTGCAATTCGTATATTCCGGACATTCGTTTCAGTGTTTCTGTTCCTAGGATTCATGCCACACCCTAGGATCTATCATTCAATTTAATTTTCCAATCCTAGGATTCATGCCATACCTTAGGATCTATCATTCAATCTAGTTTCAAGTCCTAGGATTCATGCCATATCCTAGAATCTATTATTTATCTCACAAGTGCATTAATGTTGATAAATAATCAAGGGAAGCCACTCTACCCGCAAAATCAGGAGTACTGGGGGCGTGATCGGCAGGTCCACATGCCTCCTCAACCCCTAGATCAGCAACAGAACGAGGTCCTATCACAAGGATCAAACACAAGGAACTACTCAGAATAGGATACAAGCACTTTAAACAAGTAGAGGAACTAATTCTGAGAAGAACAAAATTTTAAACGCGGAAAATGAACTTCGAACGGACCCTAAACGGGTCAAAAATGACAAACTCTACCCTAAATCAGATGTCTGAAACACCTTCCAGATGTCTTAAACGATGGTTCAGATCATACCTTGCTTCTGCACGGTTCTTCAAACATCCAGGATCCTGCTGAACCGTCTGGACTTAGTTCCAGACGTTCGACTGCCACTCCGGACGTCTGGAGGCTCTCTCCGTCGTCTGGTGCAGTGCCTAGACGTCCGATCTGTGTGGGAGGGCGTGCCCTTGTGCCTTCCCGAACGAACCTGCACGCGTACGCAATCATCCTTAACATGTCAAAGAGGCAGAACCTTCGGCGGAACGGCTTGCATGGCCGCATCCGCAGAAAGGAAGAAGCTGAGGAAAATAGTACCTTTCAGACGTCTGGATCTCACTCCAGACGTCTCCCTCACCGTCTGGATGTAGGTCTAGACGTCTGATTCTGGGAAAATTTCCCAGAATCAGGACCTCCTCACCCTCCGCCTGCTGCGCACGGCTGTGTCGCACTTCGCTCGCCTGTTGCCTGAACTGCAGCAGCACCGAGGCAACTTCCCCAGCACTGCGCTCCCGCTGCACGCCTGTCGGTCGGCCCTGGCTGCTCTGGCGAGCTCGCGCTCTCTTCCTCACGCTGCACCTCCTCCCCACGCCCACTCGGCAGCAACTGCTGCCCTCGCTCTCTCACTCTCACGCTGTCACTGGAAGAAGAAGGAGGAGACGGTGGGGGAAATGGGTGAGGGAGAGGGACGGGTATTTGAAGGGTGGGGAAAGGGGTCTGCAGAACGGTGAGGGAAGGGAGAGAAGAAAAGAGGGCAGTGGGTCAGTCTGCGCGCGCATGCGTGCAGACCCACAATTGTACGTCGCAAAAATTATTTTCCAGACGTCTGGGAAGGCATCTAGATGTCTGACCAGATGTCTGGACCAACTCCCAGACGTCTTAAGAGACGTTTGATGTCGTGGGTCTTAACAACATAACAAACTCAAAGGAAGTTTCATCCCCGAAACTTGCACTAACTAAAGTGCGAAAAAATAACAATATACGCATAACAAACTCAAAGAGGACCGAAGCCGGTCCGAAAAGACGTACCCTCAAAGAGCTCTGAGTATCGCTCCTGCATCGCAACCTCAGGCTCCCAGGTGGCCTCCTCGTACCGCTGGCTCCTCCACAAAACCTTCACCAATGGTACTTGCTCCCATCTCAAACTCCGGACGGCTCTGTCGAGAATCTACACTGGCCGCTCGGGGTAGGTCAGGTCGTCACCCACCTCAATGCTCTCGTGGATCAGGATGTGACTGGGATCGACGACGTACTTCCTGAGGTTAGACATGTGGAACACGTCGTGCACACCAGAAAGCTGGGGAGTGTTGTCAACGTTTTTGTGCGGATTTAAAGGCGTATTACGTTGCAGTAGAACCGACAAAACGTTTAAACAAATATAAATAATTTTATTACTCGAACAACTAGAGTATCCGAGGTCGAACACAGGGAGCAAACTCAGTACTTTGTAAAACCCAAGAATACAACTGTTAAATGCAAATATAATTGATTCAAAGAGTTTTAAAAAAGATGTAAAAAAAATAGATTTAGACGTCTGATTTATGTATCAGACGTCTTAAATGTGATCTTTCTTTCTCTTCTGCTTTGCCTTTCTGATCTCTTTGCAATCTTCCCTTGTCCTTCTTCTTCTTCTCCTCTGCGTAGACTTCTAATCTTTCTGCTTTCCTTCTTCTCCTGCGAAGACTTCTTTCTTTCTTCTTCTTCTGTCTTGCTCCTCCTTTCTTCGTTGCCTTCTTCTTCTTCTTTGGCTTGCTTTTCCTTCTTCTGCAGCGGCCAAGTCCTTCTCCTGCGATCAGCCTGCCTGCACAGGAGCAAAACCTAACCCTTCTCCCTCTACCCGCGCGTCTCTCTCTCTCAAGCAATTCACTCAAACCGCTCTAACAGAGCCACAGTCTTAATCGGGTCGGATCGTACCCGGGACTAGGCGCACCTGCAGGTGTGTGATGCGTGAGGAGTGCGTAGGTCTAGGTCGGGTCGGATCCGCCAGGTCCGCGTGGTCAGGCCGCGGACGAGGCGGGTGGGGTCAGTGAGGGACCTCACCCCTGTGCTTACTGAGGCGATAAGAGTAAAACGCAAAAACAACTTATATGGTACCTGACGGTTGCAATCCCACGATGTGGGACTATCTGGTCTCGCCTTCACGCGCGCCTGCAGAAGCCTCGTCGTGCGATTGCCCCGCAGCTGCTGGCTCTGCTAGCGCTCCTTGGCTGGACTCGTTCACCTCGCGACACTCGCGGTAGTATGCAGCACCTGTAGCCTGGAAGACCGGGTGCCTGGAGCTTCGTGGGAGCTTCATCAGAGGTCGTCCATGGCGACAGCGACTCAAACCCTGTCATACACAAAACGCGCCTCTCGGCCAAATCAGAATAGCTAGAGACCTTCGCCGTGGCACGGCGAAGGCGGTGGGCAGTGCTGCAGGCCGCAGGTCGGCCTAGGCGTGCGTGCCTAGGTCAACCTGTGGCCGGAGATGGTGGGTTGGTCGGGGGGTGGTTGTGGAGGGCTGGAGTGGCAGTGGTAGGGTGGAGTGTGTTCCTGGAGGTGAGACGGAGCTTTCGAGGTGGTTGGCGAGCCGTGTGGAGGGCTGGAGTGGTGTGGGCGGCTCGCCGGAGTGTGGTCGGAGGCGAAGATGATGGAGGTGGTTAGCGTCTGTCGAAGGTCGATCAAGGGAGATAACAGGGGGAAAAGAGAGAGGAGAGGGTGGAGAACGTATCTGGGGTTGTCTGGAGGGAAGGGAGGCGGCGGAGAGGACGGCTCGTGACTGCCGTCGTCGGGGAAGAAAGACCCTGGGGGAGGAAGCGGCGACGAAGATGAGGTCAGGAGCTTGCGCGTAGGGTACAGCGCGCCGCGGGAGGAAGAGGCGGAGAGGACTCTGCTGCTGGTATGGCAGCAGAGTGACGAGAAGGAGGGAAGGCGGTCGCCGGAGCTTGTGGGTCGTTTGGCCGGAGATGGGAGAGAAGAAATTTGGAGGGGATCTCTGTCAAAATCAAGCTTAAGATGAGCGGCCGGGTCCGGGGGGTGTTTTATAGGTGCTGGCCACTCCTATCAGTGCGTGAAAAACACGCAATTAGGTCAGCCGGCTCGCCGGAGTTGGAAGGAAGAAAGATACCCAAATCTCTCGTGCGTTCGCACGAGAGATTGGGTTCACGCCAGCGAATTTGATTGGCTTTAGAAGGAAGGGAATTCCTCAGAGAATCTCCCTTCCATTTCTGGGAGAGAATCTCTGAGGAATTAGAGAGCAATCTCTCTCGAAACTTCGTCGGAGCTCGGTTCTGCCCTAGCAATGGCGGCAGGACCGGTTTGCAAAGAAGGCGAAGAACCTAGGGGGCTCTCTGCAAGGATATTCAAAAGATAGGGACCTATTTGTGATTTGGGTGTACTAACTTGCAAAGTAGGTCAAGATGACCTCCCCTTAGGTCCAAATTTTGGTACAAACCTAATTTGGACCTAAAGAATACAATGGTGAAGTTGGATTTTAGGTTTGACCTCATTTGACTGGACATTTTGCGTAAAAACCCAAATTAGGTTAATTGAAGAGCTAAGACCCTAATCTAGGTCAAACTAGGTTCCAAAGGCCAAATTAAGTGTTCTAAACCCTAGATGATGTTTTTCTATGATTTTTAGAGGGTTTGCTTGATTTTTATTCTGACCGGAACCTTGTTAATTTAAGCGGGCCTGTTTTAGGGTTACCAAGTGTCATTTAATTCTTAGATTGCACATAAACCCATTTCTGATTAATTCAACCCACTTTTTATCTTATTTGGACCATTTGACCTATGTTTTGCTTCTGAGAAATCCCGTTTATGTACTGCAATGGTAAAATTACAGTTTTAACCTTTATTTCATGTTTTCTTCTCAGAGCACTTGTTCCTTCAGTTAAGCCTTCTTCTAGGTTATGTAGGAGCTTTTATCTTCTTTATTGGGTCAAAATGAGCTAGTTATGGCTCATGATGAGGCTCTCATCAGGGAGGGAGGGCAACCCTGTAAGCAACCGATCCAACCCACACCAAGACCTCAAAGGGTCCCACGAACCTTGGCGCGAGCTTCCCTCTCACCCCAAACCGCTGCAGGCCCTTCATGGGCGAAACGCGAAGGAAGACGTGGTCCCCAACCTCAAACTGTACCTCTCTACGTTTTCGGTCTACATAGCTCTTTTTTCTGCTCCTAACAGTGTGGAGTCACCTGTGGATCTGCTCGATCACCTCCTGACTCTACCGGATCAGCCGGGGGCCAACCTCCCACTTGGTCCCCACCTCAACCCAACTCAAGGGTGCCGTACACCTCCGTTCGTACAGAGCCTCGTAGGGTGCCATGCCGATGCTCGAGTGATAACTGTTATTATATGCAAACTCCGCCAGGGGCAAGTGCTCCTCCCAAGAGCCCCTCCAGTCCAGTACACAAGCACGCAAAAGGTCCTCAAGTGTCTGTATCGTGTGCTCAGACTGTCCGTCCGTTTGGGGGTGGTATGCTGTACTGAGCCTCAACCGTGTCCCCAGGGCCTACTGAAAGTCAGCCCAAAATTGGGACGTAAAACGGGTATCCTGGTCAGATACGATCTCCCGCGGAACTCCGTGTAGATGTACCATGTCGCGGATATACCTCTCTACCAACTGTGCTGGTCCCACGGTGACTCGGATCGAAAAGAAACGTGCTGTCTTCGTCAATCTGTCAACGATTACCCAGACTATGTCGTGTCCTCGCTGGGTAACAGGTAAGCCCACCACCAAGTCCATGGTGATGCTCTCCCACTTCCACTCTGGCACTGGAAGTGGCTGTAGCGGCCCTGCAGGCCTTTGATGCTTGACCTTCACCTGTTGTCACACTAAACACTACTGTACAAATTTACCCACATCCCGCTTCATCCCCCTCCACCAAAAGTCGCTTCTCAAATCATGGTACATCTTTGTGTTTCTGGGATGTATGGTGAATCTGGAACCGTGTGCCTCAGTCAGGAGCTCTCTTAATAGCTCCTCGTCTCTAGGAACGCACAAGCGTCCCCTCATGCCTAACACCTGGTCTGTAAAAGAGAAGTCCCCAGGGTCTCCTGACAGTACTCTATCACGTAACGACTATAAGTACGGGTCGGCCATCTGCCCTGTGATGATGTGGTCTATCAGCTCTGGCCTCGTCTGTCGTGTTACAGTCACTGCCCCACAATGCCCAGTAACTCTACGGGTCGCCAACTGCCCATCTCTTCCAAGAGGCTCCAACTCTGCTCCCGTAAATTGGCCAAGTGGGCGGGCGCCTTCCGGCTCAAGGCGTCAGCCACCACGTTGGACTTTCCCGGGTGGTAGGAAATGCTGCAGTCATAGTCCTTTAGGAGCTCCAACCAACGCCTCTGTCTCATGTCGAGCTCCTTTTGATCAAACAGGTATCTGAGGCTCTTGTGATCTATGAAAATCTCAAAGGTCTCACCGTACAAGTAGTGCCTCCAAGTCTTCAGCACGAAGACGATAGCAACCAGCTCCAGGTCGTGGGTGATAGGCGACTTTTCGCTTAGCATTATAGTATTTAAGTGGTGGAAAAATCAACTAATCAAAAACAATGAAGATGAACACTCGCAGAAGAGCGGGTCGTGTCCACAGGGAGGCAATGATGCAATCAATACTTAATTATTTAATGTTATTTCAGATAGTGCGAAATCCCTGTTCAAATCGGACTTAAAATGTGAAGGAAAGTAGATTTGCAATAATCTAAAAAGATAAGGGTATAAGTGCAGTTTTCCCTCAAAGAAATCCTCAATAAATTTAGGATGAATTCATGCAGTTTTCACATGATGTGTACTAAAGACAAGTAGTACTTAAGTTAAGCCCAAAATCAATCTTTAAACTAGTTAATATCAATACCGTGCAATTATAAAGAACTATGAGTGTTCGAATGCAATTTTGCCACAATATAATAATAATAATCAAATTAGGTGGCAATGGCATTGAATGTAAATTTTAATTGGGGGGAAAACAAGGCTTTTTTCCTCTCTCCTCCTTGTGAAAGAGGGAGAGAATTGTGGGGCTGTCGCAAGTCTCAGGAGGATGACGAGGTCGAGAGCTCTTCGGTGGTGGCAGCGGCGGCGACAAAGGTGGCCGGCGGTGGTGGCTGGAGCTCCGGCCTGTTGAACAAGCAGGCGGAGGTGTTGCTGCGGTGCCTGCGGCTAGTGGCATGCGGGCGTGCGCGCGCTGGTGCGCGAGCAGGCGCTTGCAGGCTGCGGTCTGCAGGTGGGTGGAGGTAGAGGCGCGCAAGCAGAGAGGGTGTGAGCGCCTGCAGCAGGGCGCACGGTTGAGAGCTCCTGCAGTAGGGGGGCGCTGGAGATGGCGTGCGGGCAGAGAGCGCCTGCAACAGGGGGTGCAGGAGATGGTGTGCGGGCAGAGAGGATGCGCCTGTTGTGGCGAAGGCGAAAGGTGATGAGGGGCACGGCTTGGTGCGTGTGGGCAGGCAGATGGCGCTTGAAGGCAGGAAGCGGCCTGCAGGCGTGGTGCGGGTGTGCGTGTGCTGGTGAGGGCGCGCTGAACTGCATGAAGGAGGAGGTGCTCGAGGAGGGTGCGCCGGCAGATCGCGGAGGTTTTTCCCCGCAAGGGGGAAGAGGGCACAGTGCACGCTTCCCTTCCTGGAACCATAGTGTCCGCTGAGTAGTTCCCTGCCAGGAGGAAGATGAAGTCGCATCCCCAGTGCACCTCCTCTCTTTTTAATTCCTCTCTCTCCTCGCGTGCGTGAGTTAAGGGATTTTCAAATCCCTTAACTATTTCTGGCCTCGTCAGTTGAAGGGCGGCGGAAGATTAACCCCATGTGCGGCGGGGGAGGGGGGAAAGAGTTGCAGCTGTTTGGGGAAATTTATCCCCCCACCCTTGTTCTTTCTGCATTTTATTACCTACACATAAAAACAATAAAATTATTAAGTTATAGAATGTTATAAACTTAAATCATGAGGTGTACAAATATTCTACAACTTAATTGCGATTATTAACACACCTACATTGTACAATTAAAGATACTTAGGCTTAATATTAGTCCATTTTAATGGACTCATCAAATACCCCCATGCCTAAGATTTGCTAGTCCCTAGCAAAAATGAAAAATAATAGAAATAATCAGAAGATTTCTTCTTTTCTTACTTCAAAACTTTAGGAATCCAGACAAATGTGAAGTGCTGATAGCCTAGGAAACAGATCCAAGTGAAGGAGCTGATTCGCATTAGGAGTTCATACATCACCCTTGGCAAAAATTTCTGTCGAAATAGGCAACTACTTCCCTCGGGGATAAAGCAGATGGTAATCTGTAATTTAACCCCGGTGTTTGGCTTAGGTAGGAGATATCAAGTTGAATGGATTTGTATTTGGTGGCACACACTCAACTGGTGCTACATATAGTCTAGTATTGCAGACTTTAGCTCTCTAGACTATTAGACAAGTCAACTCTGAGAGAAGCTACACAACTGTGCTCTCTTGATGTTCCTGGGCACTCTCTCTTTTCTTTCTTTCTGAGATCACGAATCTCGCCAGAATTAGAAATTATACTCACTATTTAGTGGCCTCACATGGCATCCACACTTCAATTAAAGTCCTAATAACTCTATAACTAAGTTAGAGTTCTCAACCAGTATTCAGGCGATTAGAAATACTAGAAGGTAGGTATGGGTCATATTTGGTGGAACGCAATAGGTGTTATGTTGCCTCAGAAATAGTGTTACATCATACACTAGGACTTTTTTTTTTTTGTAATATAACTTTTTTCTTCTTTTTCTTCTTTCTTTTTCTTCTTTTTCTACTTCTTTTCTCTTTTCTTTTTATATATATATATATATATTTTTCTTCTTGGTTTTTGTTTCTTTTTCAATCAACACAACACAATATGGACTTTTATTTACGAGATATTATTAGGGATGATGATGGTCAAGTGGAAGTTGTGTGGCTTATTTGGTGGAAGTGCCTATTCTCAGCACCGGAAAGGAATGGATAGGACAGGCGTATTTCTGACCTTTGACACTATTACCCTCCTTCAGCTGAGGACTCTATGAAGGACAGTCGTAACCATCCACCATAATTATAGCTTTATTAAGACTCAATCTCTATGTATCTGCCTTATTTAGTGACTCTTAGGAATTCACTCAAAGTACGTACACAGGAACAGAGAGTGAAAACTACGCTTAACTCTGAAGTATCATCATCTAATTATCCAGAACTTAAGAGTCCTTGCACTAGACTTAGCGCACCAGTAATCTCTCTACTTCTTCTCACAAATATGAGGTGGATTTATTAGAAGAAAGTATGCCTGACTCTTTATGAACTGTCCAAGAGTTCAGTAGACTACAAATGCTTATTGGTTTTCCCAAAGGATCCATTACTAAGTCTACGTGCACGTGAAATAAATGTACTGGATTCTAAACTTAAGAAATAATTCCGGAAGAAAAACCTCCAATAAAGGTATTTTGCTAGGGACTAACCCAATCAGCTCAAGAAAAGAAATTTTTTTTTTTAATAAATATGTATGCAAATATTTATAAATGCTATAAACACTATAAACATTCTCAAGTTATATCCCCCCATGCCTAAGACTGACAATGTCCTCATTGGAAAAATATAGACATAGAAGAATATCACCTGAGGAGGAGAGTAGGAGGAGCTAAGGCTCCTCAAGCCGTAGTGCGTCCAAAACCTGGCCATCTGAAAGAGTAATATACGGTTTAAGTCGTTGGCCATTTACTTTAAAGTTCGCACCTGAAATAGGGTTCTTGATCTCTACAGCTCCATGAGGGAAGGTATTGATAACAACATAAGGCCCATCCTAACGGGACTTGAGTTTTCCAGGAAATAATTTAAGTCTAGAATTGAAAAGCCAGACCGACTGGTTGGGCTCGAAAGTCTTTCTAATGATGTGCTTGTCATGGAAGACTTTTGTACGTTGCTTGTAAGCTTGAGAAGTTTCATAAGCTTCATTACGAAGCTCGTCATGCTCACTTAATTCTAACATACGTGTTTTTCTCGCTTTATCCAGATTTAAGTTAACGTTTTTAATAGCCCAATAAGCTTTATGTTAGATTTCAACGGGAAGGTGGCACGCTTTTCCGTAGACAAGACGGAAAGGAGACATACCCAAGGGAGTCTTATATGCAGTTCTGTAAGGCCAAAGAGCGTCATTTAGTTTTTTAGACCAATCCTTCCGATTAGGCCGACAGTTTTTTCTAAAATTCGCTTAATCTCCCTATTAGACACTTCAACTTGCCCACTCGTTTGGGGATGATAAGGTGTGGCCATCATGTGATTGACTCCCAAATTTTGGAGTAGTCTAGTGAAGTGTACATTCTTAAAGTGAGGTCCTCCATCACTTATGATCGTCCTTGGGCACCAATACTGAGAAATGATATTAGCCTTAACAAAGCCCAAGACCACAGAATGGTCATTAGTTCGCGTGGGGATGGCTTCTATCCATTTTGATACATAATCAATAGCCACAAGGATGTATTCATATCCGAAGGACACAGGAAAGGCACCCATGAAGTCAATGCCCCAAATATCAAAGATTTCAACAGGGAGGATAGGTTGTTGGGGCATCTCATCCCTTTTTCCAATGGTTCCCATCTGCTGGCAACATAGACATGCGCCCACATACGTATGTGCATCTTGGAATAATGTGGGCCACCAAAAACCAAACTGAAGAACCTTATGAGCAGTCTTCTTCCCACTAAAATGTCCCCCACATTGGAGGTCATGGCAGAAACTCAGAACACTTCTTTGTTCCTCATCAGGGACGCAACGGCGAAACAGCTGGTCAGGGCCTATTCTAAAAAGCTCGGGTTCCTCCCATTGATAAAATTTAGCATTGGCGATAAACCTGTCTCGCTTCGGCTTGTCCCAAGTACTAGGGGTGATGCCTGTGACCAGATAGTTCACTATGTCAGCGAACCAAGGAGTTTTAGTTTCCACGGCCATTAGAGACTCATCAGGGAAAGTCTCTTGAATACCGAAAGCGGGGTTTGATGCCTCAATAGGGATCCTAGACAAATGGTCTGCTACCACATTCTCAACTCCTTTCTTGTCTTTAATTTCCAGGTCAAATTCTTGGAGTAGTAGAATCCAACGAATTAGGCAAGGTTTGGTGTCTTTTTTAGCCAGAAGATGCTTAAGGGCTGAATGATTAGTGAACACCACAACCTTGGATCCCAAAAATAAGACCGAAACTTTTCCAAAGCAAATACTACAACAAGTAATTCCTTTCCCGTGACTGTGTAGTTTTGCTGAGGATCCGTAAGGGTCTTGCTGGCATAATGCAACACATGAGGTTTGCCATCAACCCTTTGAGCTAAGACCACTCCCATTGCAAAATCAGAAGTATCGCACATAAGCTCAAACGGGAGGGTCCAATCTGGTGCTTGGAGAATCGACGCGGTAATGAGGGATTTCTTGAAAGCTTGGAAAGCCTCGCCACATCTATCATCAAAATCGAAGGAGACATCCTTCGCTAACAGGTCGTAGAGTGGCTTAGAGATTTACTGAAGTCTCTAATGAAGCGCCTATAAAATCCAGCATGGCCAAGGAAAGATCTAACCTGACGAACATTGGCGGGCAATGGAAGCTTAGAGATGGAATCGATTTTTGCGATGTCCACCTCTAATCCTCTCTTGGAAACTACATGCCCTAACACAATGCCCTGCTGGACCATAAAGTGGCTTTTCTCCCAGCTAAGCACCAGTTTTGCCTCTTCGCAACGGGTTAAGACTTTATCAAGGTGCGAAAGGCATAGGTCAAACGACGATCCATAAATGGAGGTCATCCATGAAAATTTCAACGAACTCGTCGATCATATCAGAAAAGATAGCCATCATACAACGTTGGAAAGTGGTAGGAGCATTACATAACCCGAATGGCATTCGGCGGGACGCAAAAGTGTCATAAGGACTCATGAAGGTGGTACGCTCCTAATCATTAGGAAAAATGGCTATTTGATTGTACCCAGAGTACCCGTCAAGAAAACAAAAGTACTTGTTCCCCGCTAATTGTTCCAAAATTTGACCGATAAGCGGTAAGGGGAAATGGTCTTTCTGGGTAGCCGTGTTTAAACGACGGTAATCAATGCAGACCCTCCAACCAGTTGAGGGTCTAGTGGTCACCAGTTCTCCTTGGTCATTCTCTTCCACAGTGATTCTTGCCTTTTTCGGAACTACCTGAATCGGACTGACCCATTTACTATCTAAAATGGGATAGATAATCCCTGCATCCAACCATTTCAGAATCTCCTTTTTAACAACCTCTCGCATATTTGGATTGAGTTTTCTCTGCATGTCTTGGAAAGGCTTCACGGACTCGTCCGTGTATATATGATGCATGCAAAGAGAAGGATCAACCCCCTTAATATCAGCAATTGTCCAGGCAATTGCTTCCTTGTGCCTTTGTAAACACTCAAGCAGAGCTCCCTCCTGCAATTCAGATAATGCAGACGAGATAATAACGGGGCGAGTGTTATTAAGGCCAAGGAAAGCATATTTCAATGTGCTCAGGAGGGGTTTCAACTCCAATTCAGGAGCCTTTTGGATTGAGGGTTTTAGTTGAGATGTCCCAGCCTTAGGCAGCGGATCTACCTTCACAGTCCAGGGTGGGGACAGAGACTCAGTGTGTATCCCCAGAAACTCTTCTAGTTCGGGCATTTTCCTTTCAGTTTCTTTAATAATCGAGGGATGGTCCTGAGATATGACCTTCTGAAGGGGATCTCTACATAAGAGTGCTGGAGTAGTCTCTTCAATTATTTCATCAACGATTTCAATTTGAGAATAATCTTCAAATCCGGGTTGCTTGTAAGTATCAAAAACATTCAACCGGATCTTCTTGTTCCCAAAGCCCATTTTAAGTGTCCCGGATCTACAATTTATAGAGGCATTGGCTGTGGCTAAAAAGGGGCGTCCCAGAATAATGGACGGCTTTGTAGGCTTATTAGATGGGTCAGTATCAAGTACCAGAAAGTCAACAGGGAAGAAGAAATACTCCACTCTCACAAGGACATCTTCCAACAATCCCCGCGGTGTCTTAAGTGATCTGTTTGCAACCTGGAGGATTACTGGACTAGGCTTCAGCTTTCCTCCTCCCAAAAGGTCGTAGACAGAGCTCGGTAGAATGTTTACCCCTACACCTAGATTGAGTAGAGCCTCGTCAATGTGTTGGTTACCTATAACCACTGAAATATACGGGGCCCCTGGGTCTTTCATTTTGGGGGGAGTTCCATGCTGAAGAACCGAGCTAACGTGGTTAGGCAGGATGACCTTGGTTTGGACCTGTTTCCTAAATCGGCGCTTCTGGGTGCACAGGTCTTTCAGAAACTTGGCATAGGACGGAATCTATTTAATCGCTTCCAACAGAGGCAAGTTAATCTGGACTTGCCTAAAAGTATCCATAATCTCTTCCGTCCTATCCTTGGCTCCAGATGAGCCACCAGAAGATTCCCTAGGTGCAGATAGGTGCTCAGGATAGGGCACCCTTGGCTTCTGAGTAGAGGGGTTGTCATGGCAGGAAAGGGGTGGTGGAAGGACGACATCCTCATTGTGGGTGATTTTTTGTGAGGGAGAGTGGTGTGGCTCTTCCTCGGGTGAGATGGAAGTCAGGTCAGGTGTGGAAGGGGAATTCTGAGATGTAACCGTAGGAGTGTTATCAGGCTTGTCAATCTTTTTTCCACTCCTTAATACGGTCACTGCTTGGGCGTGCTCCCTGAATACAACCCCCTTGCCCTTAGGGTTCTCCTCAGAAGAGCTAGGCAGCTTCCCCGGATCACGTTGCCTAACTGCCTCAGTAAGATGACCAATTTGGGATTGCATATCAGAAATCATCTTATTCTGAGATTGGATAACCATATTTTGATGCTCTTGCATTGCTTTCATCATGGCCTTCAGTTCATCCATCTCAGAGGGCTTATTCGGAAGAGGGTTTTCATAAGAAGGTTGGTATGTGGGCTGGGGAGGTAAGGGTCTTGTATTCCCTGAGTTAAAAGCATCAGCTTGCTTCCAAGAGGTTTGGATGGTTCTGCCACCCTGGATTATAAGTGTTGGAGTAAGGGTTATTGCGAGGGGGGAGGAAACCTTGGGCCGCGTTCAAGTCAGCCTGAATCAACTCAGGGAATTGGGTTGCCTGATGGCACTCCGTAGTGGCGTGTGTTGTGCTTTGGTAAATGGAGCATTCTCTTGAAGCCTCAAAAATAGAGGCTTCTTGCGGGTTCATGTCGGGGTTTGCTAAAAGCCTATCAAAGTTTTTATTCAATAGTTGAATCTGATAAGCCAAATCCTGAGAAGCCCCAGCTTCATGGGCCTCTATCTTCCTCTACAAGATTGATGGTTTTCTTTCTTGATATGCAGAGGACAAATGTATGGAGTTGTCGCTTAAAGTTTCAAATAATGCCCAGGCTTCATCCTCAGTTCTGGTCATGAAGGTTCCTGCACAGGCTGCATCAATGGTTTGCCTATGCCTTTCATATAATCCATTATAGAACCTTTCGACCAACTGCCATCTTGGCACTTGATGGTGGGGGCATAACCTAAGAAGGTTATTAAAGCGCTCCCAAGTCTCATGAAATTGCTCCCCTTCCTGTTGAGTAAAACCCATAATCTCTCTTCTGTAATGGTTTGTTTTACTCATAGGAAAATACTTTTTTAAAAATTCTCCCTTAAGGGTAGCCCAATCATTTTCCCTTGCATCGAACGTATGATACCAGTGCTTGCCCTTATCCTTTAGGGAGAAAGGAAATAGAGTCCTCATCAAGGCTTCATCAGTAAAGCCCTGGAGCTTCACCGTGGAACAGACCTCGGTGAATTCCTCCAAATGCCGGTAGGGGTCCTCTCTAGTAGTACCATAAAAAGAGGGAAATAAAGATATGGTACTACTCTTGATCTCATACGGATTATCCCCTGCCAGTCGTCTTAGTGCTTATGCAGGTTGGTTGGTTGGAATAAAATAGTCCCTTAAGGTCCTTTGTTGATTTGCACCTTGCTCAGCCATTTCTTCTCTTTCTTCTCCTAGGTGAGCTCTCCTAAGAATTCTCTCGGGCTCAGGATCAAACACTAGACTACCCTGAAGAGAGTGTCTACCAAGCATACAAAACACAATTCAGAATTTTTTTTTTTTTTATTGAGTAAGTCAAACCTCCACTCCAAAGATAAGTCAAAAGATCAAGACTTATCCCTCCGTTACCACGTAAGTGGTTTAAGAGGGGTGTGGACTTGAAATCTTAACCTTCTTTATTGTGGATGTTGAATTAGTTAATATAAATGGCCAAACAAGTTTTTCACTGCAATTACGTGCCTTAATTTAACCTTCGAGTGCCCTAAGACCTATACTTTGCTTGGATGATACTCCCAGGTGATCAAGGGAGAAGTTACTCCAAGGACGAACAATGGGATGCAAGTAGGGCAAACCCTTCCTTTGAGGCGATGCGTATGCAGTGCCCCTTAACTACCCTTTTGTTCCTTTAAGGGGTGTCCCCCTCCGTGGAGTATTAAAACACTTGATCAAAAGATAGTATCACCACTACCATAAAGCATAATAGGAGGGTTTGCACCGATAAAGAGATCGGTGCCTATAGCCTTAAGGGATCGAGCCATAGTGCGGTGCCTAATGTGCGTGCTCAGTGTCAAAAGTGTGCAACACACCGTAAATCTTTGTAATTTCTTTTGAAATAGCAGACAAGTCCCTTAGAATCAGACCAAATGTGAATTACTTTTAGGGTTGAATCTGATTATTAGTTCCGCTTTTACTTATGTGGCCACTAAATTAGTAAATTCAAACAATTTGGTGGTCTTGAATTTAAATTGGAATGCAAATGCGTGAACAGAAGTTGGATGCAAAAGTTAGAAAGATATACCTGTCTCCAACAATCTTCGTGCTAATATGCTTGCAATGCAATAATAAGATCTAATATGCTGCTCAATCACCCCTAAATGCGCGCACCTAAGGGCATGCAACTTCTAAATAGGCAGCTCGATATTTTTTATTGGTTTTTAAAAGCAAGCAAGCAAAAAATATAATCACGCATGCACCAAAAATATTGTAAGCCCTAGTAGCTAAAGAATGCGGGGACAAACCCCCAAAAATTTAGCCCCTAATTACTACAAGGGCAAAAAGACAGAATTAAATTGTGACGACGGAGAATCCTCTGCAAAATAGGATCTTGGTCTCCTTCGGCTTTTCCTCGTGTGGCTTAACTTGTGGTTGCTGTCACTGCTCTGTTGCGCCTCGTCGCCTCAGCGGATTCCTTGCACAATAATCACAATGATTAGATAATTTCGCAACTCAAAAGATTAAAAATAATAAAGTAAATCTATTACGTCTGTTGCCTCCCCGGCAACGGTGCCAATTTGATAGGCGACTTTTCGCTTAGCGTTATAATATTTAAGTGGTGGAAAAATCGACTAATAAAAAATAATGAAAATAACCACTCGCAGAAGAGCAGGTCGTGTCCACAGGGAGGCAATGATGCAATCAATACTTAATTATTTAATGTTATTTCGGATAGTGCGAAATCCCTGTTCAAATAGGACTTAAAATGTGAAGGAAAGTAGATTTGCAATAACCTAAAAAGATAAGGGTATAAGTGTAGTTTTCCCTCAAAGAAATCCTCAATAAATTTAGGATGAATTCATGCAATTTTCACGTGATGTGTACTAAAGACAATTAGTACTTAAGTTAAGCCCAAAATCAATCTTTAAACTAGTTAATATCAATACCATGTAATTATAAAGAACTATGAGTGTTCGAACGCAATTCTGCCATAATATAATAATAATAAAATCAAATTAGGTGGCAATGGCATTGAATGTAAATTTTAATTGGGAGGAAAACAAGGCTTTTTTCCTCTCTCCTCCTTGCGAGAGAGGGAGAGAACCGCGGGGCTGTCGCAAGGCTCAGGAGGACGGCGAGGTCGAGTGCTCTCCAGTGGTGGCAGCGGCAGCGACGGAGGTGGTTGGCGGTGGTGGCCGGAGCTCCGGTCTGTTGAACAAGCAGGCAGAGGTGTTTCTGCGGTGCCTGCAGCTGGTGGTGTGCTGGCGTGCGCGCGCTGGTGCGCGGGCAGGCGCTTGCAGGCTGCGGTCTGCAGGTGGGTGGAGGTAGAGGCGCGAGAGCGGAGAGGGCGTGAGCGCCTGCAGCAGGGCACGCGGTTGAGAGCGCCTGCAGCAGGGGGGCACTGGAGATGGCGTGCGGGCAGAGAGCGCCTGCAGCAGGGCGCGCGGTTGAGAGCACCTGCAGCAGGGGGTGCTGGAGATGGTGTGCGGGCAGAGAGGATGCGCCTGCTATGGAGTGGGCGAAAGGTGATGAGGGGCGCGGCTTGGTGCGTGCGGGCAAGCAGATGGCGCTTGAAGGCAAGAAGCGGCCTGCAGGCGTGGTGCGGGTGTGCGCGCACTGGTGAGGGCACGCTGAACTGCAGGAAGGAGGAGGCGCGCAAGGAGGGTACGCCGGCAGATGGCGGAGGTTTTTCCCCGCAAGGGGAAAGAGGGCATAATGCACGCTTCCCTTCCTGGAACCACAGTGTCCGCTGAGTAGTTCCCCGCCAGGAGGAAGATGAAGTCGCATCCCCAGTGCACCTCCTCTCTTTTTAATTCCTCTCTCTCCTCGCGTGCGTGAGTTAAGGGATTTTCAAATCCCTTAACTATTTTTGGCCTCGTCGTTGAAGGGCGGCAGAAGATTAACCCCATGTGCGGCGGGGGAGGGGGGAAAGAGTTTCGGCTGTTTGGGGAAATTTATCCCCCCACCCTTATTCTTTTTGCATTTTATTACCTGCACATAAAAATAATAAAATCATTAAGTTATAGAATGTTATAAACTTGAATCATGAGGTGTACAAATATTCTACAACTTAATTGCCATTATTAACACACCTAAATTGTACAATTAAAGATACTTAGGCTTAATATTAGTCCATTTTAATGGACTCATCAGTGGGTAGGGTAGCTATGCTCATGGGGCTTCAGTTGCCGTGAAGCGTAAGCGACAACGTGACCCCTCTGCATGAGCACACCCCCTATCCCCTGCAAAGAGGCGTCCGTGTACACAATGAACTCGCCACTACTGTCTGGGATGGTGAGCACGGGAGCCGAAGTCAGCCTCTCCTTCAGCTCCTGAAAACATGCCTCACAGGCATCTGTCCAAGTAAAGGGCACATCCTTCCGGGTCAGCTGTGTCATAGGACGTGCAATCTGTGAGAAGCCCCTGATAAACCGCCTGTAGTAGCCTGCCAGTCCCAAGAAACTGCGAATCTCAATGACCGTACACGGTCTCTCCCACCTGAGCACTACCTCAACCTTGGCTGGGTCCACAACCAAACCATCCCCGGAGATCACATGACCTAAGAAGGTCACCTCCCTCAACCAGAACTCGCACTTGCTGTATTTGGCGTACAACCTACGTCATCTCAGAGTGTCCAAAACCATCCGCAAGTGCTGTCCGTGCTGCATCCGATCTCGAGAATAGATGAGCACATCATCAATGAATACCACCACGAACTAGTCCAAGTACGGTCTAAACACCCTGTTCATCAAATCCATGAATGCAGCGGGGGCATTGGTTAGCCCAAACGGCATGACTAGAAACTCGTAGTGTCTGTACCGGGTGCGGAAAGCTGTCTTGGAGACGTCTGCCTCCTTGATCCTCAACTGGTGGTATCCAGACCTCAAGTCGATCTTGGAGAATACCGTGACACCTCGCAGCTGGTCAAACAAGTCATCAATCCTCGGCAGCGGATACCTGTTCTTGATGGTGACCCTATTCATCGGTCTGAAGTCCACACAAAGGCGTAGGGTACCATCCTTCTTCTTTACGAACAATACCGGGGCTCCCCAGGGAGACGCACTGGGCCTCACAAAGCCCTTCTCCAAAAGATCCTGCAACTGAGACTTGAGCTCTCGCATCTCAAGTGGTGCCATCCTGTACGGTGCTGTGGAGATGGGGCTGGTCCCTGGTACCAGTGAGATCACAAACTCGATCTCACGCTCGGGCGGTAGTCCTGGCAACTCATTTGGGAACACGTCGGGGTACTCTCTGACCACCGGAATACTCTGGAAGTTTTCCACAGGGCTGGGCTCCGCTACCCCACAAGCTAGGAAGCCCTCACACCCCTGGCTCAAAAGTCTCGCTACCCGAAGTGCAGAAATGCACCTGAAGCCTTCGTCCACTGGCTGCCCGTGGAACTTGAAAGAAGGCAGCTCCGGTATAGAGAAGACGATCTTCCTCTCAAAGCAGTCCACCAAGGCGTGATAAGCGGACAGCCAGTCCATCCCCAGAATTACGTCAAAGTCCTCCATCTGTATCATAATCAGGTCAGCGGGAAGGCTGTGTCCCCCAACACTGACCTCACAACCTGTGTACACCTCCTCAGCTACAAACAGCTGACCACTCGGACCTCTGATCACGAACGGATCCTCTAACAACATACAGTCCTACCCGAAGCTAATCGCAAAACTAGTCGTGACGAATGAGTGCGTAGCGTCGGAATCGAAAAGCGTGTAAACAAGTCTGCTGGAAACTGAAACCATACCTGCCACCACTGATCCCGAAGCTCTGGCATCCCTGTGTGTTAGGGCGTTGATACGCCCTTCAGCCCTAGGTGCGGACGAAGCAACCACACTCTGCGTCGGACGGGTAGCCGCTGGTCGGTACCCTCCCCGTGACTGCTGTCCTCCTCCTCGCGCCTGGAACCCGTGGCCTCCTGCTCGCCCTCCAGTGCTCGGCGCGGGAAGCATCTGCTGACCTCCTACCCTAGACGGGCAGTCCCTCCTGATGTGGCCCTGCTGGCCACACTGGTAGCAAAGGGGGACTCGACTCCCGCCCTCAGTGGGTCCCTGCTGTCGGCTGGGCGAGGGTTCGGTGCTAGCAGCTGACCCCTGTTGGGGGCCCCCAAAGGCCACTGATGGCCCTGCAAAATGTGATGGCTCTTCGGCGGGTGCCATGTGTCTCCTCTCTCGTCGACCTTGTGAGAAGACTGGCTGATAGGGCCTCTTCCGCCCGCTGTTAGTGTCACGTGCGGACAGGGTGGTCTCTTCGTACGTCATAGCTGCCTCCACCACCCTCGAGAACGTAGGCAGCTTCAGGGGTTTAACATACCCCCGAATCATAGGTCGGAGCCCCTCGGTGAACCTCCAAAGGCGCTCCTCCTCAGTAGCCACGGCTGTTGCTGCGAAACAAGACAGCTCTAGGAAGTGCGTACGGTACGCATTCACGGTCATCGTCCCCTGGCAGAGAGTGTGGAACTCCCGCCTCCTCTAGTCCTGCCACGTCTGGGGAAAGTACTGCTCGCAGAAGAGGGTGACGAATCGATCCCAAGTCAGCTCGTCCCTCTCCTGACCCCTGACCTCCCTCCACCACCTGTGTGCTGCTCTCTCCAGCTGGTACGTGGCAAGGGCCACGCGGCACTCCACAGGGGGGAGAAGGGTGTCAAAAACCTTCTCGATCTTCTCGAGCCAGTCCTCTGCCTCGGTCGGGTCCTTATCCTTCTTGAAGGAGGGGGGCTTTAGCTTCTGGAACTATCAGAAAAGCTCAAAGTGGAGCTAAAGTGGAGATGCTGGTGCGCCTCCAGGTAAAGAAGCCTCGTGCTCGGAAGTGCTGGAGGATGGTGGGGGCGGTGGAGGCCCATCCCCTCCCCAGCGTCCAGCGCCATGTCCGTCGCGTGGTCCCACAGAGGACTCCCCGTCCGCAGCCCCAGGGAGAGGCGCTCGTGGCGACGGGTGGAGCTCCTCTTGCACAATGTCCTGTATCAGCTGGGCGAGGTCCTGGGCCTGAATGCCCGGAAGCAATGGCTGGTCCACTGAGGCGTCAGGCTCAACGAGCCCACCCCTCCGAACTCATCCTCGGCCGCGTCAGCGGCCCACGTCGCTAGTCCCGCGTCGAGGCTTCTCCTGCAAGGAGACGCGAGTACAGAATGGAAAAACGTCAATACGAATCGATATCTAACGGAGAAGTCTAAGAACAAATGTCAAAAGATACATTGTGGTGGCTACTCTAGTTACAGGCACGTGAATTGGTTATTTTTCAGCCAGTTGGTTCACTTCTCGGGACGACCTTGCTCTGATACCATCTTGTTACGACCCGATTCCCGAATCCCTACGAGACACGAGAATCGGACCGACTCGACTAATCCTAAGACCCAGTCGTCCAACGAGAAAGTAACCAAAAGAGCAGTAAAATAAACCACATTCATCATTCATGTAACTAACAGTAACAAAAGTACAGTAGTAAAGAAAAGAACTACTACAATACACACCACCACAACAGTAGAGAATTAAACAGGTACATAAACATGATGCTTATAATAAAAGAGTACAATTTTAACAGAAAATACTCACTACAACAGAAGAAACGGTACAGTAGGTACAACATAAGTAAAACTACTAGGCTCTACTAGGCTCAGCACCCTCTGCAGCTGCAGGCTCTGGCTACTCAATGGTGTCAGACCTGGTTAGGTTGTTAATATGGTGATTTTATCTTTGAAGTGTATATAGTGGTTAACCTAAATCGGACCTAACCATCTCTTTACAAAATTTGTAACCTGGCCTACTTGATTTTATCTTGGTCACTTTTAGGCCCAGGGTCGAACTCAGGGAAGTGGGGTACAAGTCAAGTTTCTACGCCTTTCCTACAATGAGTCTCTTCTGTTCGTTTATTGTGTTTTTGGTGTTTTTCTATTTAGATTTTTTTCTGATAATCTTGGTCCTTGAGGCACACCCTCAAAATTAGGTTCTTGGCTTTGAGCTAAATCAGGGTTCAAAAACGAGTCTTGCTATTCGCAAGACGGAGTACCTGCAAGTCAAAGATTATCTTTCTCTTTTATATATATATTCTTTTATCTTTTTATTGGCAGGAAAGAGAAGCAGAAGTAAAGTAACAATAATATACATATATATATGTATATATTATATATGTATAAAGGGGTGGGGGTGGAGGCGAAGGTGGAGTGTAACACGGTGTCGAGTAGGTCGTCGTCTAGAAAGACGCAACCAACAGGATGAGGTGCCGCGTGGAGTTTAAGATGGATGATGGAAGATGTATGCGAACACGCTTTTTGTATGCGTGTATCGGGGAATATCAGCAACTGGTGCAGATATTTCCGCGATACCACGTATGGTAAGTAATGTGAAAATATATATATATGTATATATGTAAATATATCTATATGTATATGTATATATATATATATATATATATATATGTATGTATGTATATGATACTATATAGATGTATATATATATGTGTGTATGTATATAGTAATATATGTATATATATATATGTATGTATGTATGTATAGATACATATACATACATACATACATACATACATACATACATATATATATATATATATATATGTACGTATGTATGTATGTATGTATATAAGTATATGTACATATGTAGATATATATGTATATATATATAAGTATATAGAAATGTATATATATGTACGTATGTATGTATATAGACTAATACATAGTTATATAAGTACTAATATATATATATATATATATATATATATATATATATATATATATGTATGTATGTATGTATGTATGTATGTATAGAAGTATATGTATATATGCAAATATATATGTATATATATATATATATATATATATATATAAGTATATAGATATATGTATATATATATATGTATACTAATACTTAGTTATATAAATACTACTATATATATAGATATAAGTATATATATATATGTATATAAATATATGTATATATATCAATATATATATGTATACGTATATGTATATATGTATATAATAGTGTATAGGTGTGTGTGTGTGTGTATGAAAGTGTGAGTGTGTGCGCGTATGTGTATTTGCAGAGAGAGAGGGAGAGTGTGCTGTGAGAGAGAGAGAGAGAGAGCGGGAGAGAGAGCCGCGCGCTTCCTACTGGAGTGAAGGAAGTTGCAGTTAAGTTGTCTGAGGCAGCTCGGCATCGTCTGAAGGTTCCACGCGTTCACGCGTAGGCGCGTATGTGCGCAAGGGCGTGTGTGCTGGGAGGGAGTGAGCGCGGAGGGGGAATGCAGCGCATCGTGCTGCGGGAAGGGCAGGAGCGGGCACTGGCAGGCGCACGCGGGCGAAGACGCGGAAGGGACCGGGCGGGTGCGGGCGATGCAGGCGCACGTAGATGCACAGACGGACACTGGAGCGGGCGCGGGGCTGAACGAGTGCGCAGGCAGTGGCCGGTAGCGGTGCGCCGGGTGACCGGATAAGTGAGAAGCTTACCGGTCACCCCACTGTAGCCACAGTGTTCCGCAGACTGGCGTGAACAGTGGCTACAATGTAAGGCTGAGCCGCGCGACCGGGAGCGGGCGGTGCTGTCAGTGCGGACGGCTCGGCGCGCGGGGAAGAGTGGCTCCGGCTGGTGGCTTGCGAGCGGGATGTCGCGACAGAGCGCGTGGAGAGGCCCTGCTGGCGTGCGCGGTGGAGGGCGAGGGCGACCTGCTGCTTGCGCGGAGGCTTGTGGGTGCTGCTGGCGTGCGGTGAAGCTTGGCTGGCCGCTGCAGTGGCGCGCGGTGGCCGGTTGCGAAAGAGAGAGCGCGATAGGGCACTTGCATGAAGAAGCTGGAGGAGAGGGCGCCTGCAGGCACGTGCAGAAGGCCTACGTGCGCTGCTGCCGCCTTGCTGCTGCTGCTGTGGGGCTCGGCTGACTGCTGCAAGGCGTGCGGTGGCCGGTTGAGCTTCACAGCTGAAGCTTGGTGGTAATGGCTGAAGTGCTTCAAATGGAAAAAAAACAAGGAAAGAGCCACCACGCCCATCGACTCTATGGTGAGCTGGGCAATAGTGGACTCACGGTGGTGGTTATGCACCACCGTGAGGTGCTCCTGTCCGTCGGGTGTCTCCTCTGAGGAGGAGGAGGTCCTGCGTATGGAGGGAGAGGGAGGAGATGGTGGCCGGGAGAAGAAGAAGCTGCTGTGGGTTCTTTTCGTGGGGACCGGGCTACTTTCAAAGGAAGAAGCCATCCTCTTTTTAAAGAAGAGGAGAGCATGCACAGCCATGCCCTGGCTGTGCATGGCTCATGGCAGGGAGAGGCTGCTTGCGGCTGCAGGGAGTGGCGAGCAGGGAATGGCAGAGTCAGGACAAGGTGCGAAGAAGAAGAACTCTTCCATGCAGCCACGGGAAGAATTCCAAAAAATAAAATTAAAAAAATAAAAAGATGGTGAATTTTGCAAAGCAGCACTTGAGGAATACGTTAATTGCGACGCCATTTTATTTACTCTCCTCCCCTCTCAATTAAATGCATGCATGCATGTATTTTCACAAATGCGACTATGGAACCCTAATATGCACTGGAAATGCTAGGAAATAGCACAAGACGGCACAATTGTAGGTGTATTTTTGCGGTGCAATCACTCAACACCTAGTCCTGAAAAGGTGACACGTCAGCGAAACGCTGAGTAGAGTGGCAACCAACTAGCTAAGAAAATAGTAAGGTGGACAAGTAGCTGTTATTTTTAATTTCTTTCTTTATTTTCTATTTACTCATTCTTGAATTATTGCTTAGATCTTTCTCTTGATCTCGAATGTTCCTCGTGGGAACGATCTTGATTGCAGTCTTTTCCGAAAACTAGAAGTAGCACGTGGTGCTCTCCTGGTCGGGAGAGTCCCCCGTGGTGGTCCTACCCTCAGTCAACCACCCCAAGGTCATTGACAGACGTAACGGTGACTATGGCACGCACGATAAACGCACGGGTAGCTACCTCGCACTGGCATGCGGTTAGTTGTTTCTATTAACGGGTGCGCCCCAAAGCACAGCACGGAACCAGTATAGGGCGGAGCCCTCTCAGTAACAGGGGTCCAGCCCCTCCACAGTAACCAAATAGGGGTGTTGCCCCTCCACAGTCCGCGCACCGTCGCCTGACTAACCTGGTTTGCCCAGTGGGCCTAACAAGTCGGTGTAGGACGGCTAGCAGAATCTCGGGGCCCGTGGGGTGGCTAGCACTCTCCCTACACTAGTAGCTCTCCCTGGTACTGTGTACGCGAGGGCCAAAAGTCAATACAAAGTGGCCAGACCTAACCTCGGGTCCCTGGGGCGGCTAGCTTCTCTCTGCACTAAACAAGGGGCAAAGTCACTCTTCTTGGTACTCTGTACTCAAGGGCTAGCTCACTTCCCCAATTCTATTCCCTTTACCTTTCAGGAGCTCTACTCCTAATTCCCCATGGGGTTCATACTCATTTCTTAGCCAAGCCATTTTATGTTTCATCGTTTCAGTTTTTTTTTTTTTTGTTCCCATATAGCCCGTGTTTCCAACAATTAATATACATTCATATACAAGCAGCTGTTAACCAATTTCAGGCAATTAACATTGTTCTATCTACTTTTCCAAGACTGCAATTCGTATATTCCGGGCATTCGTTTCAGTGTTTCTGTTCCTAGGATTCATGCCACACCCTAGGATCTATCATTCAATCTAGTTTTCCAGTCCTAGGATTCATGCCATACCCTAGGATCTATCATTCAATCTAGTTTCAGGTCCTAGGATTCATGCCATATCCTAGAATCTATTATTTATCTCACAAGTGCATTAATGTTGATAAATAATCAAGGGAAGCCACTCTACCCGCAAAATCGGGAGTACTGGGGGTGTGATCGGCAGGTCCACGTGCCTCCGCAACCCCCAGATCCGCAACAGAATGAGGTCCTATCACAAGGATCAAACACAAGGAACTACTCAGAATAGGATACAAGTACTTTAAACAAGTAGAGGAACTAATTCTGAGAAGAACGAAATTTTAAACACGGAAAACGGACTTCGAACGGACCCTAAACGGGTCAAAAACGACAACTCTGCCTTAAATCAGACGTCTGGAACACCTTCCAAACGTCTTAAACGATGGTTCAGATCATACCTTGCTTCTGCACAGTTCTTCAGACGTCCAGGATCCCGCTGAACCGTCTGGACTTAGTTCCAGACTTCCGACTGTCACTCCAGACGTCTGGAGACTCTCTCCGTCGTTTGGTGCAGTGCCCAGACATCCAATCTGTGTGGGAGGGCATGCCCTTGCGCCTTCCCGAACGAACCTACATGCGTACGCAACCATCCTTAACACGTCAAAGAGGCAGAACCTTTGGCGGAACGGCCTGCATGGCCACATCCGCAGAAAGGTAGAAGCTGAGGAAATTAGTACCTTTCAAATGTCTGGATCTCACTCTAGACGTCTCCCGCGCCATCTGGACGTAGGTCCAGACATCTGATTCTGGGAAAAATTCCCAGAATCAGGACCTCCTCACCCTCCGCCTGCTGCGCACAGCCGTGCCGCGCCGCGCTCGCCTGTTGCCTGAACTGCAACAACACCGGGGCAACTTCCCTAGCACTGCGCTCCCGCTGCACGCCCGCCGGTCGGCCCTGGCTGCTCCGGCGAGCTCGCCCTCTCTTCCTCACGCTGCAGCTCCTCCTCCCCGCACCCACCTGGGAGCAGCTGCTGCCCTCGCTCTCTCACTCTCACGCTGTCACTAGAAGAAGGAGGAGACGGTGGGGGAAATGGGTGAGGGAGAGGGATGGGTATTTGAAGGGTGGGGAAAGGGGTCTGCAGGACGGTGAGGGAGGAGAGAGAAGAAAAGAGGGCAGCGGGTCAGTCTGCACACGCATTCGCGCAGACCTGTAATCGTACGCCGCAAAAATTAATTTCCAGACGTCTGGGAAGGCGTCCAGACGTCTGACCAGACGTCTGGACCAACTCACAGACGTCTTAAAAGACATTTGATGTCGTGGGTCTTAACATAATCCAAAATGAGAATGGTGTTGACTACAATATGGATACAGCGAAGAGGATAAGAATATGCACAAATTGGAACTTTGAGATGTTGTTGGATAAAGTTTATAGAAGTTTACATATTAATCATGTGATACAACATATTAACATACGTCATCGCTTCCTACATTCAAGAGAGAAGAAATATTGTTTGGCACCTCTAGCCAACGATGAAGATGTTGAAACTCTTATGGATTGGATAAAAGGTGTAGGTGGAGAGGATTATCCTGATCTTTACACTGAGATTGATGAAAGACATGAAAATATGATTATTTATAATTGTCACCCATCACCAGAATCTCAACATGAACCATTCCCTTATATGAGATCTAGCTAGAACTTGACCTCCACAGGAGTGCCTCCCTCCTTTCGGAGATTCACAAGAAGCTCGACAAGAAACGACCTACACCCCAAAGAGGCATTGCTATCGTCCAGAAGATCCACATAATGATTTAGAGAATGTCTAGGAGCCTCATCATGATCCCCTTGATGATGATGTTGATAATAGCATACCTCCAATGAACCTTGCATCGAGTAGTCAAGGCAGGTTACGACATATTACAAAAGTTGTTGATGATTTTTGCCAACCAACACATGAATTCGATCCAAATGATATGAATGGGGACAATGACAATGAAGAACCTTGTCTCGACAATGTCCAAACTCGTAATAGGAGGGTACGACGATTTCCATCTAATATTCGTTACATGCGTAACAATAATAAATTACCTATTGATGGAGATGTACCCTTTTATAATGAGTGAGAAGATGAAGGTCGAATATCGAATGGGCGGAATGAATGCTCTCGGACTAGAATGAGTAATGCAAATACGAATTTGGTGAAAGGGAAGACATACAAAACAAAAGAAGAATTAGTTTTTGAGGTGAAGAAATTTGATATCGTCAACCATGTGAACTTTCAAGTTCGTGAATCTAATCGATATGTGTGGTATGTGATTTGCTCGCGTGTTTCGGAAGGATGTACTTGGAGGTTGCATAGTCATTGTAGAGTTTTTGATCACCAATGGGTGTTGAGCATCTTGCATGGACAACACACATGCGCCCATATTTAGGACAATGAAGATCATCCATAACTTGATTGCAACTTCAAGGGCCGCTACTTGCAAAATTATGTGAAAGAGTCACTGTTGGTGAAGGTGAATTTGTTGCTAGAGGTCATTCATGAAAAATTCAAGTATAATGTTACTAAAAGGAGGGTGTGGGATGTAAAACGAAAGGTAATTGAATTAGTGTATGGTGAGTGGGATAAGTCGTACGAAGATTTGCCATATTTGCTTATGGCTATCAAAGATTCCAACCCTGGTACTTGTGTGGACATTGACAGTATAGGGAACAACTCTGGTGATGTAGTCTTTATGAAAGCATTTTGGGTATATGGGCCATCGATTAAAGTATTTAGACATTGCCAACCTGTTATTAGTATCGATGGCACTCACTTGTACGGAAAATACAAGCATAAGTTATTGGTTGCTTGTGGCATGGATGCTAATCATCACATTGTACCTCTTGCATTCGTTGTGGTAAATGAGGAGTCAGCGAAAACATGATCATGGTTTTTGCAACATGTTAAAGATTTTGTCATCAAAGATCGAGAGGGACCTATCTGCATAATATCCGATCGGCATGGAGGTATTCTTGCTGCTGTTGTTAGTGAGGATGTTGGTTTGTGACATGCAGAATGGAGGTATTGTTCTCGTCATGTTGCAAGTAATTTTAATACTGCCTACAAGAACATAAACATGAAAAAGTTGGTAATGAGGGCTGCATTACAATCTTCACCTCTAAAATTGCTATTTTGCATGGATCAGTTGAAAATATTTAGTGAAGATGCTCCAAAGTGGTTTGAGAATCTTGGAGTCCAAAATAAAAATTGGACTATGGCATTTGATGGAGGGTTTCGGTTTGGAAATATGATGACAAACTTAAGTGAAAGCTACAATGTGATGCTTAAAGATGCTAGAGCATTGCTAGTCTCTGCATTAGTTAGGAAAACTTTTTACAATTGTGTTAGTTACTTTGACAAAAGATGAGAGCAAGCGATGGCTGCCATAGGAATACATGAAAAATTGACCACTTACGCAAAGGAAATGTTACAAAATTGGATGGATATTGGCAGAGTGCATGAAGTTACACATTTCCATGGAAACCCTGAACCCTATTATGTGGTGTTAACTGGCAGGCGTGATATAGATTTTAGTTGAAAAGGTGGTAACTTTCATAAGGTTAACCTCAGAAATGGCACATGCACTTGTAACAAGTGGCAGACATACAGAATTCCATATTCACATGTATGTGCGGTCCAAGCATCTAGACATATCGACATTGGCACATTCGTGGGTCATTGATACACATGAGAGCAGCAAATGTTAATATATGTAGGAAAATCTGAGCCTATCGTTGACCCTAAATCATGGCAGCCTTATTTATTCTAGCGACACATACCATGGTGGGAAATGAAGCGAGAAAAAGGACGACCAAAATCTTCTAGAATTCATAACGAGATGGATATTGGAGAAAGATGTCAAACAAATTCCTGTGGCATGTGCTTACAGGAAGGACATACAAGGAGGCATTGCCCATAGACTAAATATTGAGTCCACATCCCAATCACAAGAACAGCCACAACAACCTCTTTGCTCAAACACATCGAGGCGTAATAGGAATGTGAATAAGTGTAGTGTGTGTCGAAATATAGGTCACAATAAAAAGAATTTCCCAAATAGAGGTATGATTTTATTCATCATTTTCGCATTTTTTTTATTGTTATGTATTTAATATATTATTTTGTTCATTAACCTTTTTTTATTTATGCTTGTAGATGGAGCCAGGACCAAATGATCCAATGGTGTTGGATGGAGAGGCAGAGCATCGATGGAGTGCAGTTTGGGATGGAGATGTAAGTTTTGTTAATTGTTCCTTTTACAATGTTTAGTCGCTAAGTTCCAAAAAGAATCTGCCTAGGACTAGTGGATTCTGTAACATAGTAGGAAGATGCATAATATGTGTGCATTAGTGGGTTTTGGTTTTCCCATTTTTTCCTTGTCGATGCCAGCTTGAGAACAAGGCAGTTTATTTTGCATGAGAGCAAGGTTGTGAGATCTTTGACTATTATGCTGAATGGTTATGCCAAGCATGTATCTGCAATGGAAGCTTTGATGTATGGGAGAGACATACATGCCCATGCCTTTAGGATTGGTCTGATTGGTATCTAAAGTACCAGTACTTGGAGAAATCTACAAATTTTGGAGTGTAAAGATTATTTTATAGATTATGAAATCCAATTGCTATTTTAGAATTGGAAAAAATACTGTCAGAAAAATTGATTTTACAATTTCAGGGTTGTTTTAAATTTGTGTTTTGGGGAATTATAGATTTAGAGTGATGGATGGGAGTTCAAGCTTTATTCCCATGATGGTGACATTTTTTTAAGCAGGCAAAATACAAAAGAAGAAAAGAAAAGAGAGGAAGACATTCATCCCATGATGGTTGGTAATGGTATACATCACCTTACCAGTTGCTGCTATCCCACCAAAAGACAGACAAGAGGGGGAGGGGGAATAGGTAGTGGAGCCTCTTTCTTTCCCCAACGACATCTGGGAATTTGGGAAAAAGACATGGAATGCGCACAATTTAACACATCTATTGTTAAACGTGTCATGGATGAACACCATCACCACACAATTTTTTAGCATAACTTATCTCAATTGGGATTCAAATACACACCAAAAAGAAAAAATTAATAACATATATAAAAAATGTGAGTAGATTTTTTTTTACTACCTAAGAGTCCTCATTTAATTTGTATATGTGACATTGCTCCTTCTTTTAACATGTTTACTCTTGGCTTAGATGCAGACGTCAGGATGGCGTAGTTCGATCAGATCCTCCTGACGATTGTGTGCAGACATTGGTTGACATAGCAAGGTTTGGAGGAATATCACGACTTGGATTCCTCTTGCTAGATTGACACCTGATTGCCGCACTTGTTGAGAGATGGAGACCAGAGACACATACCTTCCACATGGACCATAGAGAGATGACTATCACACTAGAGGATGTGTCCATTATTACCGGGTTGTCGGTGGATGAAAATCCTATCATGGGTGTGACAAATAATCCTAATTGGACTGTGTTATGTGAGAGGTTACTTGGAGTGGTGCCACCTGAGAGTCAAATGGCTGGTTCACGATTGCATATGACATGGTTGGCACAACATTTTGGCAACTTACCCCCACATGTTGATGAGGAGACATGTACACGCTATGCTCATGCTTATATCCTACAAGCTCTAGTTGGGATCATATGTCCAGACAAATCAAGATTTTATGTCTCATTGGTGTCCTTGCCTTTGCTAGAGGATCTACAGATAAATAGAATTGGTAACTGCTATTAATTGTAATATTATTTTGATTGCACGAATTTGTAAAGTTCATCTTTGCCCGCAAGCTACAAGTCAATACAGTTGAGGATCTGCATGTTTAGCATTTTTATACCGACACCTTTGCCTAGCAGCCGAGCATGGGACAAAAGATATTGCAGGAGCTTTGATATTACTCTAGATTTGGGCATGGGAAAGGTTTCCACACATTGCTCCAATGGTACATACTAGGCCAGATTGGCATGGGAGACCACTTGCAGCACGTTGGGTGGTAGACTTCGACATCTGCAAACATCCACAGAGTGTGGTTATACTGCATCGTGATGCTTTTGACCTATAGGCACCCGATCAGGTATATTGTATTTGTTAAGTTTTTAAAGTACTAGTAAACAAACCTTTGAAGTAATACATTATCCTTTATAGTTCAGATTCTCTAGAGGCCATATACTAAGGATGTACTGCAACACATTCTTGCATACTATCTGGCAGGTCAGGACATATGGCGCACTCGAGTCCCACTTATCCACTTCCATATAGTGGAACACTACTTCCCAGATCGCATGATTCGTCAGTTTGGCGAACATCAAGGCATCCAAAACGTGTTCAACACTGATACAAAGCTGCATGAAATTGATCTCAGGGGCAAATTTGATATTATTGGCCAACACATCATGCATCACACAATCAACATTGGGAAGTCTGCCATGAACATGTCATACAAATTAACCCCACCGATGAGCCTGTAACCCAAGTGGACTACATGGCATGGTACCTCTAGATCACAAGGAGGTTTGTAGGGAGACATGGAGCTTTGGCCAATTTTAATGTAAGTACACAATTTATATCTATGAAAAAAATTTTAAAATGAAATTAGATGTATACTTGAAGTAGTGTTCATATTTATACCCATGCAGATCTCTTAGTGGTCATACATATTTGACAAAACAACCAATCGACCAAAGTTAGCAAAGTTTCATGAGATTGCAAGGAAGGCCAAGCTTGTAAATGAGCAAACCATTGCAGCAAAATTTAGGCCTACTGAAGCTAATGTCCCCCACCATGGACCAAGATGACGACAACGAGGTTGAGGACGAGGACATCAACATGGTCAAGGTGAGGGTCGAGGACGGGGATGAGGAAGAGGGCCTGGATGAGGACCAACACTAGAGAATGTTGACGTAGCACAGCCGGCTCCCCCAAAAGGTAATCATGATATGGAAAAGGATCCCATATTAAATAATGTTCAAGTCTCCCATCCTCCTCCCCCTGAATCTAATGTGATGGATGATGCAGAAGAGGTTGCAGACCAACATGATATGGGAGAGGATCTCATAGAAGAGAATGTCAAGGTACCACAACCACCTCCCCCAAAAGGTAATCATGATATGTGAGAGGGTCCCATATTATATAATGTTGAAGTACCACATCCTTCTCCCCTCAATCTAATGTGATGGATGGTGCAGCAGATGTTGTAGAGTAGCATGATATGATCCCATAGAAGAGAATGTCAACGTACCACAACATTATATGAGATCCCCACCAACTATTGATGCACCTCATGAGTCATCTTCCTTCGTGACATCAACAACTTGACAAGACATTGAGATCCAGATTACACCAGGAGCACCTCAAAAGAGGCGAGTTGACGACATAGATTTAGGAGAGGGATCCTCACAGGTTGACACTCCTATATCACCATCCCCACCACCTGCACCTAACTTTGAAGAAGTAAACCAAATTGTTGGATCACTTATTAATGACTTTGACAATCGAGGTGAACTTACTTCCATTTGTTGGAACCTTGTTCCACATCTTGTTTTGGTGTTAACAAAATTATTATGGATTAATGTTTACAATTAAGTGCTTTTCAGATTTAGGTGATGTTACGACCCGATCACAGATCCCTATAGGACTTGAAACCGACGCACCTCGACTAATCCCAAGACCTAGTCATCCAATGAGAAATAACCAAAAGCAGGAAATAATTCACAACCACACATGCAATGTAACTAAGCAGAAAGTAATCAAGAGACAGTAAAAGAAATAGAGCGAATAGTCCATCAATATTACAGGCCATCACAACTATGACAAAGGAAAGTTCAGCGGAAAAGTAACTGAAACAGTATTACATAGAACAAAAATACCCACTACTACAATAGAAGTTAGGGAAACAGTAAGAAAATGCAACTAAGGCTGAGCTCGACTGGGCCCAGCTCCCTCTGCAGCCGGTGGTGCTGGTTGCTCAACTCCCTGACCTAGAGAAAGTTATAAAATTTTTGGAGTTAGCGAACGCTGAGTAGAGTGGTAATTCAGCCATTTACATGTAATTAAGACAAGCAATTAATTAATGCAATTAAGTAACTATCCATTTTCATTTAGCTCAACCAAGTATTTTTAATTTGTTACTCCTTTATTCATCTAATCATTTCTTGATCTGGCCTATTCCTCACGGGAATGATCTTGATTACAGTCTTTTCCATGATGTAGGATGTGCACGTGGTGCTTTCTTGGCTGGGAGAGTCCCCCGTGGTATTCCTACACCCAGTCAACCACCTCGAGGCCACTGTTGTGACATAGCGATGACTATGACACGCGTGATAAGCATGCGGATAGCTATCCCGCACTGGCATGTGGTTAGTCATTTCCGCTAGCAGGTACTCCTAAAGGTACAACACAGAATAGTACAGGGCCTTGCCCTCTTAGAACATGAGTCTCGCCCCTCCACAGTCCGCATGCCCTCATCCGACTATCCCGGTTTGCCTAGTAGGCCTAACAAGAGTCGGTGTAAGGCGACTAGTCCTAACCCCGGGTCCCATGGGGCGGCTAGCTCCCTCCCTACACTAAGTAGCTCACCTCAGTACCACGTACATGAGGGCCAAACAGAGTTGGTTTAGAGTGACTAGGCCCAACCCGGGGCTCAACCCAACGGGCGGCTAGCTCCCCTCTACGCTAAAGGGACACTTGCTCTCCTTGGTACAACGTAAACAATGGCCAGCTCACTTCCAGTCTACAGGAGTTCTTCTCCTAATTACCCATAGGGTTCATGCTGGTATTTCTTTCGTTGCATTTTCCAACAATCCGATCTCTCTATTCACATTACCGGTTTCATTCTTATAACATGCAGCTCGTGATTTACTAACTGAAAAAGCACCATATCAATAACCAATACAATTGCTAGCATTTAGGGTTTTACATGCATCTTAAGTATACAGTGTAGCTCAAACCGCACTCATTTGTTCCTGCCCTAGGGTTCATTCTCATCCTAGGGTTCATTCAAGTTATTCTAAACATGCACTTTATCATAATATTAATGTAAACCACTCTACAAGAAAACACGGGAGGAATGGGGGCTCGGATCGCAGATCTTGTCGCCTCCGCCGGTCCCGTGTACTTGACTGGCTGGTGACCTATACAATTGACCAACCACATCAAGCGAGTCCAAAATCGTATACAAGTGACACTAACTCATAGAGAAACTCAAGCAAAAGGCAACGATAGTCCGTTTGCGGAAATGCAATTTCGTTTGGGCCTTAAACAAGTCAAAAACACGCATACTGTCCAAAATTAGATGTCTGGGCCTAGCCCTAGACGTCTTAAAAGACGTCAGTACTCACCCTGGGTTTCCTACAGTTTCCTCTGATGTCCGGATCCTTTCGCGATCGTCTGAGGGGAGTTTCAGACGTCGGACTCTACTTCCGGTCGTCTGGGAGTGCAGTCAGACGTCCGTCAACGTGTCTAGACGTCCAAAACACCTTGAAGGGCACACCCCACACCTTTCCAACGCTATGCCCCTGCGTACACACATGTAGAGCTAAAAGTAGCAAAACACAACTCTTGCGATAAGGCCTGCATGGTCGGAAATCATGCAGAAGCATGTACCTTGGCACTAGCATGCTTTCAGACATCTAACTTCAGCTCTGGACGTCCCTTTGCTACTCCAGACGTCTGGGATGTGCTCCAGACATCTGATACTAGAAAATATCCAGTATGGAGAACTCTCGCTAGCCTTCTTCTCCACGCGGATCCCTCCGCGTCGCCTGCAGCTACCACGCCAGCAGCTTTAGGAGGTCGCGAAGCTTACCTTTGCGAGCTCCTCCTCTTCACGTGACTCCTCCCCTTGTGCTTCCGAACTCCTCCCACCGAGCTCCTCCTCCTTGAGCTCCACTGAGCTCCTATGGTCGTCCTCCGGTCGCGCAAGCTCCCCTCGTGCGAGCTCTCCCACCGTGCGCCCAAGCTTCCTCCTCCCTTCCTCGCCCTCGCTCTCCCACACACACGCACTCTATCCCTCTCTCCTTCTCCTCCTCATGTGAGTGCCTTTCCTCTGTGCACGGCTGCAAGTGGATGAAAGGAGGCCGTTGGCGGCTCACCGACAGACCGGAGAAGGAGGTGGAGGTTGCGGAAATGGTGGTGTAGTGGAGATGCAGTGGAGTGGAGGGGTTTAAATAGAAGTGGGTTAGGGTTTGGGTGAGTAAGGAGGGGGTACGTGTGTCGTGCGCGCGTAGAAAAAGGAAAATAAGGTACGGTTCTTCTACTTTTAGACATCCGACCATCTATCCAAACGTCTGATGAAAAGTCCAGACGTCTTATCCAACCCAAATGGCAGCGGGTCATTTCAACATAACAAACTTAAAGCAAGTTTCATCCCTGAAACTTGAGCCAAGTAGGGTGCGGAAAAAGTAGTGTAAAAGTGCATAACAATAGATTTGAAGAGATGTACCCTCAAAAAGCTTCGGGTATTGTTCTCGTATTGCTGCTTCAGGCTCCCAAGTGGCCTCCTTGTATTGCTGGCTTCTCCATAGGACTTTCACCAGTGATACCTGCTTCCGTCTCAGACTCCAGACGGCTTTGTCTAATATCTGTACTGGCCTCTCAGGATAGGTCAGGTCGTCTCCCACCTCGACGCTCTCGTGGCTCAGAACGTGGTTGGGATCAGCGACGTAGTTCCTGAGGTTGGACACGTGGAACACGTCGTGCACCCCAAAAAGCTGGGGAGGAAGGGCAAGCCAGTAAGCAACGGGTCCTACCTGCTCCAAGACCTCAAAGGGTCCCACAAACCTCAGCGCAAGCTTCCCATTCACCCCAAAATGCTGTAAGCCATTCATGGGCGAAACACGGAGGAAGACATGATCTCTAACCTCGAACTGTACTTCTCTGCGCTTCCTATCGACGTAGCTCTTCTGCTTGCTCCTGACAGTGCGGAGTTGGTAGCGAATTATGCGTGATTTAAAAAAGCGGGTTTTTAACGTCGTAACATGCGAATCCGCTTTCGCTTTTAAATTTATATCCTAGATAGGGGAGTATCTAGGGTCGTCCAAGGAGGTAAAAATTGCAAAACTAATCCTCTTGCTTATAGATAGATCTCAACTTTCTTTTTGATATTTTTCAATATGTAATTTTTTTTTGTTTTGAAAAGATGAGGGCAAAATGCGAATTGTAACGAAAAGTACTAACACCTACAAACGCTTAACTAAAATTTAAAAGATAGAAATAACTTCTTCCTAAGCTCACTCTAGGCAAGTGGAGGCCTAGAGTAATTAGGAAGAAGAGGTGAAACAAGTGCTAAAACCAAAGGTAACAATTGCAGTAAAAAGGCAAAAAGAAGGCAATTTAATTGACTAGAATGAGTGTTCTTTTCAATGACAAGTAGAGGAATGCTTAAACAAATCTAAAATCAAGAAAAGAAACACAAATCCTCTTGCAAAAATGGTAAATAAGGGTGTCTTCTTGCTCCAAGCCTAGCTGCTCCTTGGCTTGAAAAGAGGGCCTCCTTCTTCTCCTTCCTTGAGAGCTCCTCCAAGGTGGAAGCTACCACCTTTAATGCTCTCTCCAAGGGGCGGGCGTGCACCACCCTCAAAAACTCCTCCAAGGTGGCGTGACCACCTTCAAGATCTCCTCCAAGATCTTCCTTGTCTGGCTTCTCCTTTGGCTGGCGTGACCCAAGAGAGAAGGGAAGAGGGGAAGGCACCAAGGGGACAGAATATCCCCTTAATCTTCTTCTTCTTCTTCTTCTTCTCTCTTGGACGTGGGCTTCTTGGTGGAATATGAGAGTGAAGTTGCTAGCCCAGGATGACTTGAATGGTGGTGGGTAGTGGTCTTTTTATAGGGTAGGATGGGGGGTTAAGGTGCCCCTTGAAATGGAGGGCTAGGATGGAAGGATGGAGGTGGTTGGTGATCCTATGGCTAAGGTGAGTTGGTGCAAACCCAAGGAGTGTTAAAGGGGGTGGTTATGGTGGTGTTGGTGTCTTTTGGTGGTGGAGAGACACCACCATTTTGGCGCCAACATGGGGTCTTCTAGAAGGGGGGTTAGGTGGATGGTGGAGATGGATTCAAGGGGAATTGTGTGGTGGAGATGAGGGGGAGTTTTGGAGGGAAAAGTGGCGCCATTAAGGGGGTGGTTAGGGGTAGTTTTTGGCGCCACTTTTAGGTGTCTTTTGGAGGTGGTGGGTAGGTTAGGTTGGTGCCAAGTTGGTTAGCTTATGTGGAGCTTAGGTGGAGCTAGTTGGGTGGAGTTGTTAGGTGGGTTTTTGGGGTGGTACAAGCCAAGGAAGTTGGAGCATAGCTAAGCTAAGCTAAGCTAGCTTAGCTAATGGAGGAGTAGAGGAGAAGGTGTTGGAGCTAGGGTTTGGAGGGAGGAGATGAGGAGGAGAAGTCAGGAGCTGAAACTGGAGCTGGCTGCTGCTGAAGAGGCTGGCATGGAGCTACTCTAGCTGGCTTAGCTTGCTAGTTCTTTGCTAGTTGCTAAGCCAAGCTAAAGTGAGCTGGCTTCTTCCACAATGAGCTAAGGTGAGCTGGGTTTGGTGCTCCCGGGGAGGGTCAAGCTGGTTGAGGCAGCTAAGGTAGCTTAGCTCAACTGAGTTGAGCTAAGCTGAGTCCCCGGGAGCTGGACTTGAGCATCCTGAGCTGGGATGAGTTCTTCTTCAGCTAGCTGGAGTTGAGTGGAGCTGGATGTAGCTGGATCTGAGCTGGGGTGAACTCCTGTCAACTTAGCTGAGCTAGCTAGAGCTCCCTGTGGACTAGTAGGAGCTGAGATGAGCTAGACTCAGCTAAGTTGAGCTGGATCTGAGCTGACTTGAGCTAGGGTGAGCTAAGATGAACTCTCTTGAGTTTCCATTCAGCTGAGATTAGCTGAATGGAGCTGGGATGAGCTAACCCTAGTTCAAGTGAGCTAGGTTCCAACTGCGGTGAGCTGGATCAAGCTGAGGTGAGCTGGATCAAGCTGAGTTCCAGCTAGTCTGGGCTTCTCCTTCACCATTTGCCTTCTTGAGTGCTAGGGTTTTAGGGATCTATATATCTGTACATCCTTAACACTCACAAAAACATATTAAAAAGATAATAAAAAATGCAATGCATGCTTAACCTATTTTATGCCTAAATGCAACCCAAAAACCCGTTTGCGGAGTAAAATCCTAAGAGCTAGGTTTGTTTTAATGCATAAGAATGATGATAAACTGGCGTTCATCAGGAGTCACCTGTGAATCTGCTCTATCACCTCCTAACTCTATTGGATCAGCTTGGGGCCAACCTCCCACTTGATCCCCACTTTGACCCAACTCATGGGTGCAGTACACCTCCTCCGTACATAGCCTCGTACGGCGCCATGTCGATGCTCGAATGATAGGTGTTATTGTATGCAAACTCTGCCAGGGGCAAATGCTCCTCCCAGGAGCCTCTCCAGTCTAGTACACAAGTGTGTAGGAGGTCCTCGTGTGTCTACATGGTGCGCTCTGATTGCCCGTCAGTCTGGAGGTGGTAGGCGGTACTGAACCTCAGATGGGTCCCTAATGCTTGCTAAAACTTTGCCTAGAACTAGGAAGTGAAACAAGTATCCCTCTCGGATACGATCTCGTGAGGGACTCCGTGTAGACGCACCACATCTCTGACATATCTCTCTGCTAGCTGTGCTGGACCAAAAGTGACTCGGATTGGTAGGAACTGTGCCGTCTTCGTCAACCGATCTACTATCACCCAAACTACGTCATGTCCCTGCTGGGTAACTGGTAAACCCACCACTAAGTCCATGGTGATGCTCTCCCACTTCCACTCTGGCATAGGAAGTGGCTATAACGGCCTTGCAAGCCTCTAGTGCTCGGCCTTCACCACTGGCATACCAAGTACTGCTGGACAAACTCACCAACATCTTGCTTCATCCCTCTCCACTAGAAGTCGCATCATAAATCATGGTACATCTTTGTATTTCCGGGATGTATGGTGAACCAGGACCTGTGTGCCTCAGTTAGGAGCTCTCTCAACAACTCCTCGTCTCTAGGAACGCATAGGCGTCCCCTCATGCGTAGTATCTCATCTGAGAAGGAAAAGTCTCCTGGGTCCCCTGTCAACACCCTGTCTCGCAGTGTATGTAAGTACGAATTGGCCATCTGTCTTGCAATGATGTGGTCTATCAGCTCTGGTCGTGCCTGTCACATCACTATCACTGCTCCGCAGTACCCCCGTGACTCCTAGGGTTGCCAACTGCCCACCTCCTCCATGAGTTTCCAACTCTATGCCTGCAAGCTGGCCAAGTGGATGGGTGCCTTCCGGCTTAAGGCATCAGCCACCACATTGGCCTTCCCTAGGTGGTAGGAGATGTTGCAGTCGTAGTCTTTCAGGAGCTTTAACCAATGCCTCTATCTCAGGTTGAGCTCCTTTTGGTCAAATAGGTACCTGAGGCTCTTGTGTTCAGTGAAGATCTCGAATGTCTCACCATACAGGTAGTGCTTCTATGTCTTCAGCGCGAAGATAGCTACTGCCAGCTCTAAGTCATGGGTGGGGTAGTTATGCTCATGGGGCTTCAGTTTCCGTGAAGCGTAAGCGACAACGTGACCCCTTTACATGAGCATACCACCTAAACCCTACAATGATGCGTCGATGTAAACCATGAACCCGCTACTACTGTCTGGAATGGTAAGTACAGGAGCTGAAGTCAATCTCTCCTTCAACTCCTGAAAGCACGCCTCGCACTCGTCGGTCTAAGAAAAGGAACGTCCTTCCGGGTCAGCTGAGTCATAGGATGCGCGATCTGAGAGAACCCTCTGATAAATCGCCAATAGTAACCTGCCAGTCCCAGAAAACTACGTACCTCTGTCACTGTGCGTGGTATCTTCCACCTGAGCACGGCTTCAACCTTGGCTGGATCCACAGCTGATCCGTCTCCCAAAATCACGTGGACCAAGAAACTCACTTGTCTTAGCCAAAACTCACACTTACTGTACTTGGCATACAGCTTGCGTCATCTTAAGGTATCCAGGACCATATGTAAATGTTGTCCATGCTGCGCCTGATCCCGTGAGTAGACTAGGACATCGTCGATGAACACCACCACAAACTGGTCTAAGTACGGTCTGAAAACACGGTTCATCATGTTCATGAAAGCAGTGGGGGTGTTGGTTAGCCCGAACGGCATGACCAAGAACTCTTAGTGCCCGTACCAAGTAAGGAAAGCTGCCTTAGAGATGTCAGTCTCCTTGATCCTCAACTGGTGGTAACTTGACCTCATATCTATCTTAGAGAACACTGTGGCGTCTCTCAACTGGTCAAAGAGGTTGTTGATACGAGGCAGCGGGTACCTGTTCTTGACGGTGACCCGATTCAACTATCGGTAATTGACACAAAGTCGCAGGGTACCATCTTTCTTCTTCAAAAACAACACAGGGGCTCCCCATGGGGACGTGCTGGGCCTCACAAAGCCCTTCTCCAACAGGTCCTGTAACTGTGACTTGAGCTCTCGTAGCTCAAGTGGCGCAATCCTGTACGGTGCAATAGAAATGGGGCTGGTCCTCGGTACTAGTGAGATCTCAAACTCAATCTCACGCTCAGGCGGTAGTCTTGGCAACTCCTCTGGGAAAACATCAGGGTACTCGCAGACCATCGGAATACTTTGAAAGTCGGCCACGGGACTAGGCTCTGCTACAACACAAGCCAAGAAGCCCTCACACCCCTGGTCCAAAAGCTTCGCTGCCCGAAGTATGGAGATGCATCTAAAACCTCTGTCCACTGGCTGACCATGAAACTCAAAGGAAGGCAACTCTAGTATGGAGAAGACGAACTTCCTCCCAAAATAGTCCACCAAAGCATGATAGGCAGACAGCCAGTCCATACCTAGGATCACTCCAAAGTCTTCCATCGGGATTACAATCAGGTCAGTGGGAAGACTGTGTCCCCCTATAGCGACCTCGCAATCTGTAAAGACCTCCTTTGCTATGAACAATTGTCCACCTGGCCCTCTAATTAGGAACAAAATCTCTAACAGTGCGCTGCCCGATCCCAAATTGATGGCAAAACTCGAGGAGATAAAAGAATGTGCGGCACCAGAATCGAAAAGAACATAGACAAATCTGCCAAAAATAGTAACCATACCTGCCACCACAGAACCTTAAGCCTTGGTGTCTCTGTGTGTTAGGGCATTGATATGCCTCTCAGCCCTAGGTGTAGACGAAGAGGCCATGCTCTAGGTCGGGCGGGCAACAGCTGGCCGATACCCTCCTCATGACTGCTATCCTTTTCCACGTGCCTAGTGACTGCGGCCGCTAGCTCGGCCTCCAGCACTCGATGCGGGGAGCATCTACTATGCTCTGGCCCTAGATGGGCAGTCCCTCCTGATGTGGCCTGACAAGCGTGGAAATCGCGTATTTTGAAATCGTCGAAAATCATAGTATAGTCGCGAAATTCCCTTGACAAAATTATTTATAAAGGTAACGAAACTCGCATAGATTTCTTTTCTTTTTATAACTTGAGCCCCGGTCGTTCGCCTCTGGGAGGCGTGAAAATAAGTTGAGATTTGGATCGGCTTAATCTAACCTAATATTTTTATTTTTTTGTGTTTTTGATCTTTATTTTGAAACACAAAATGAAAGCATGCATCAAAGTTGTAAGCCATGAAGATAATAGCATACATATAAAACCATTAGACAAGAGTATCGTGCATCAAAAATTAAATCACTATAAAATATGGATACATGGAAATAAAGATAAACTAAAGAAAGGGATCAACCAAGAGAGGATAAGGAGAAGCCTTCTTGATCATCCACTAAAGAGAGGAGGATGGGTGTGTGCACCCAAGTGGAGAGAGGAGGGTGTTGCACCCTTTCTCTACCAATGGCCGTCCTTGAGAAGACCTTGAGGGGGGTCTTCTCTATGGCCGTCTAAGAAGAAAAGAAAATGGGGGTGTGGATCCTCTATGGTGGAAGAAGAGGGCACGCCACAAGAAGAAAGGAGAAGGTGTTGCATCCTTATGCTCTTCTTCTTCTTGCCACCCATGAAGAAGCTTGGAGGAGAGCTTCTTCCTAGCCATCCATGGAGGGAGCCTTGGAGGAGGAGGACGGCCTTGAGAGGGAGAGGAGGAGGTGTGGTCGCAAGTTGAGAGAGTGGAGAGAATGAATGGAGATGGTGCAATTTCGTGGCTCTTTCTTTGCCCTTATGGAAGCTCCATTTGGTTGCCACTTTTGGTGGCTCCAAAATTAGCTAATGCCACATTTTTAGGATCTAGGTTTGACACAAGTTTTTAGGGTTTCCAAGAGAGTGTGCATGGGTTTGGTAGGGGTAGAATAGGAAGGTGTGTGTGTGTGTGTGGGTGTGTATTTTTCGTAGGACTAGGTTGTGGGTTTTGGTAGGATTAGGTGCTAAATAGGTTGGGTAAATCTAGATTAAGTGGGTGTGGACCTAATTAGGCTGAGGAAAGTCTAATTGGATAGGAGTGAACCTAATTAGGTTTTGGTCAAGTCTAATTGGATGTGTGCATGTGATTAGGCTAGGGTAACCCTAATAGGTATGAGTCAATTAGATCCTGGGTGGATCAATTAGGCTCAGATGCACCCAATTAGGTATGGGATGGTTTAATTGGTTTAAGGATAGGATAAGTAGGGCTATGGATAGTGGACTAGGCATAGGAGGTCTCTAATTAGGTTTCCTAGGGTGTCCGGTGGGGTTCCTAGGCCAAAATAGGCAAGCTAGGGCTTCCAACACCAAAATCAGGAACCGGAGAGTAGTATCAGACGTCCAGGATAGTGGTCAGACATCTTATACTACAAAATTGGACGTCTGGACACTAAATTAGACATCCAATTCTGTGTCAGTATGAGTTTTGGCTTCCTGGATTGTTATTCTGCAGAAATCAGACGTTCAGCCAGATATCTGGATGTCCTAAAAGGTGTTGGAGAGTGGGTTTTAGGTTTTCTAAGGTGGGTTTTGGTTACTAAGTGTTTTGGAGAGGGATAGGGTGTATAAGAACATGGATAGTGCTATCCATCTTTGGGTTTTAAGGCTAAGGTGTCCTAATGGTGGTGGTTTTGGGTTTAGGAAGGCTGTCCTAGGGTTTCTATGGGTAGGGATAAGGCTATCCTCCTCACTCCTCTTATCTGGATCAGTCTTCTTTTTTTATTGCTTTATTCCACTATCTCCATCCTGGATTACTTTATTACCTACAAATAGTAATAAAAACTATTAAATAGCAGGATATCTCATCTTATTCTAAATAGATTGATGCAATGCATGATATGCAAGATATGAGTGCAATATCCACAAATTAAACTAGGTTTAAACATTATTTAGGTAGATTAGGACCCATGATTGATATGCAATCATGGCTCAGCTGGCCACACTGGTAGTAGAGAGGAACACAGCCTCCTCCCTCAGTAGACAAAGCTGTCGAGGCGAAGAGTGATAGCTCCAAGAAACGCGTGCGGTACGCGCTAACTGTCATCGCCCCCTAATGGAGAGTGTGGAACTCCTTCCTCCTATGATCCTGCCAGGTCTACGGAAAGTACTGCTCGTAGAAGAGAGCCACGAATTGGTCCCATGTCGGCTCTCTCCCCTCCTGGCCTTTGACTGCCCTCCACCACCTGTGGGCTGCGCTCTCCAGCTTGTATGTGGCAAAGGCCACACGAAACTCTGTAGGAGGGTGAAGGGTGTCGAACACCTTCTCTATTTACTCCAGCCAGTCCTTTCCCTTCCAATCGGGCTCTCATCCCCCTTGAAGGAGGGGGGCTTCAGCTTTCAGAACTGGCCGAAAAGCTTGTGGTGGAGCTGCAACAGGGGAACAGGTACGCCTCCAAACAAGGAGGGCTTGTGCTCAGAAGTGTCCGAGGGTGGTGGGGGTGGTGGAGGATTACCCCTCCCCCTCCAGCTCGTACGGCATTGCAGTGGTTCCCCTGCCCCACGGAAGACTCTCCCTCCACATCCTCAGTGAGGGGTGGCCAAGGAGGCTGCTGGAGCTCCTCTCGTACGATATCATAGATCATCTGGGTGAGATCCTGGGCCTGGATGCCCAGAAGGAGAGGTGGGTCAGTTGGTGCCTCAGGTCCGGTATGTCCACCCTTCGACCCTGCCCACGGCCACGTCCGCGGCCTACCTCAAGAACTCCCCGACGAGGCATCTTCTACAAGGAGACTGATGGGAACACCATCATGAGCCATAACCAGCTCATTTTGATCCAATTAATTCAGTAAATGCTCCTACATAACTGCCACAGAGTCATAAGTCACTACATAATCATTCTTAGGGAAAAATTAAAAACTAGGGTTAAAACTGTAATTTTACCAGCATATCATAAATACAATACAACCATGGGTTTTCCTAGGGGTTAATTAAGGGTCAAATAGTCTTAAAAGGCTAACAAGTGGGTTAGAACAATCAGAAGAGGGTTTGCACGTGTTCTGAGAATTAAATGACTTTTTGAAACCCTAAAAATAGACCTGCTTAATTAACTGAGGTTCTGATTAGGATAAAATTCACCTAAACCCTCTAAAATTCATAGAAAAATATTCTCTACGGTTTGGAACCTTCAATTTGACCATCAAAACACATTTTGACCCAGAATAGAGTCTCAGACAAATATTTACCCTAATTTAGGTTTTTTAATAAATTACCCAGTCAAACATGGTCAAAACCAAAATCCAACTTCACCATTGGATTCCTTAGGTCCAAATTATGTTTATACCAAAATTTGGACCTAAGATAAGCTTGTCTTGACCTAGTTTGCAACTTGGTCTTGTCTGATTATATTTCTTCACTTAGCTTTCAAAATCTTTTCAAATAGACCCTTAACTTTGTCATTGTTCTCACAAAAAGTCCCTACCACCATTAAACTTATTCCTACTTGCTCCGGTGGCCTTAATTTGGAAAGAACTCCCTGATTTCTTGACGAATTCCTTTTAAATTTGAAGGGGAAGTTCATTAAGAAATTCCCTTCCTTTTGAACCCGATCCCAAGCCCTAAAACTTACCCAATCTCTCATGCGAACGCATGAGAGGTTTGGGTATCAAGGAATTCCCAAAGTCCAACGAGCTTACCAAGCTTAGGAAGCTTGCTTCCCAAGCCCAAAACGTCCTCTTGTGGTCTATAAAAGAACCTCTTGCTCATACCGCCCTCCCAACACTCGAAATCGGCCAAGATTCCCACTCAATTCCTCTCCTCTCTCTCTCTCTCTCGGCCGAAAGCTCCTCGACGTCCGGTGAGCCCCTCCGTCCATCCTTGTTCTTTGCTTGCAATACCAGCAGCGGAGACATCCTCCTTGATTCTTCCCGTGTTGAGCCATACCAGCCGGCACCCTAACCTCCTCCTTCCTCGTCGTCTCTCTCTCTGGAGCTATTCTCTTCTCCAGCGCCGGCAACAGCATAACAGGCGACACCTCTGCCTTGCTTCATCCGCTAGCTACCCAGATCGACATCTCATCTTCCACTCTTCGTTTCCAGACATTCACAACTCCGTTTCGACCGCCGACTCACCCCACAGCCCTCCGTCTTCCACCTCATCGGCGTACCTCCGACGAGTTCACACGTCCACTACGCTCCACCAACCTGGCCACCGTTCATCCCTACACCTCCGCTGTGTCCTAGAGAGCAAAAGCCCTCTGGTAATCGAGGCTATTAACCTCTCCTTAGTACCACCGAACACACCCACTCTCACACACAGTCTGACTCCGCCACGCATGCACGGACCTCGCCACGCCACACAACCTCCATCGTTGCACTCGTCGTCGTCCGGCGAAGGTCCTGAGCAAGTTTAATTGGGCCACGAGGCCGTTTTCTTGATTTTAGGTGTGCCACCTCCTCTGCCATTGACGAAAAGCTTCAAGAAGCCTCGAACTCACTCCAGGCCTTGTCTGCCCCAGGTAGAAGTCCTAGGTTGTGCGGAAACAACACGCGAACTCATCCAAGTGGTCAATTGGATGCATTGACCACACTAGCTGAGGAAATTGGAGGAAGATGTGCTATTGTGACATGCGAGCGAAGCGGGAGTAGACAGTCCCACATCGGAAACAGACGAAGCGACAGAGGCGCATAAGTTGAATTCTTGCTATAGCCTTAACGCCTCTAAACATGGGGTGTAGTCCCTCTCACCCAGGCACACTTATGCCTCGTCCGTGACACATCCCCGGCGGACCTGGTGCGCCCGACCCACCTAAGCCTGCACTCCTCGGCTGTGACGATGCCTGCAGCCTTGGACCCGGGTACGCGCCTACCCGATTGCTCGACTATCGACTGAGAGGCCCTGGGAGGGCGGAGCCTAAGAGGAGAGAAAGAGAGAAAGCTTGCACGGGTAAGGGGTGTTTTTCTCTTGGAGAGAATTGGCTGACACTTAGTCAAATTCAAGAAGCCTTCCCCCTCTATGTGAAGTAGCTGAACGGAGAAGAAAGAAGAAGGCTTGAGCAGAAGAAGAAGGAGAGAAGGTGCCACACAGAAGAAGAAGAAGAAGAATAGAGAAGAGAGAAGCTAAGAGACCCTTGAGTCTCTAGCACTGTAGCACAAGGCTATTTAAAACGTCTGATACTTTGATTGCATATACTTGAGGCTTGATTTAAGTGTTATTTGTGAGGAGTAATTGGTGATTTAAATCACCATTTTACTCCATTGTTTTTGCATATTGATCTTGACATTATTCTTATTGCAATCTTTATTCTTGATTTAAATTGTGATCTTGAGTTTTAAATTCCATATTGCTCCCTGTGTTCGACCTCAAAACTTTTTCGAGTAATAAATTTATTTGTTTGATCTCTATTTTGGTTATACTACAATGCGACAATTTTAAAACACCGATCTAGCGAACGAACATTTTGGTGCCGTTACCGGGGAGCAATGGGCAATTTAGAACTCTTGATTGCAATTCCTGATTTGGATTCTAACTTGCTATATCTCTTTTGCTGTGGTTTATTTCAGGAGGGATACATTCCAGGAAAATCAGCCGTACATTAAACACGCCAGGGGCAGGTAAGTTCTAACTACTCTCTCTTAAAGCCCCTGATCCTAAAAATGTTAAAAAGAAAAAAAAATCAATTAGGGCAACTTGCATTCTATCCTTAGATAATTCATCAAGTTGCCTGATTTGATACATTTTATTTAAACAACAAATCCTGATCTGTGCACCCACTTAAAGCTTAAGGTATCTAGGGCTATCACATTCTTGCTTGAGCCCTAGGTACCACATTTTGACAAAATTGGACCAAATTAGAGCCAATTAAGGATTCCAATTTAGGGTTTTTGGAGACACACTTGCTTAATCAAGAATTGATCTTTCCAAACAATGTGTACCTAGACCTTGATTGAACTGATCTATACAAGCAAAACCCTAAAATCAGGCTCTTAAATTCATTTGAACACTAAAAGAGGGAAATAAATTTTCAAAGACAATACAGGTGAAGTTAACCCATCTTATTGGATCGACCAATCTTTAAATTAGGTCACTTTTGCACTCAACACATCTTTAAGTTCAAGTGAAATCTTAAGCACCCTTGCTCTTAATTAAAACTGGTAGACTTAAGAGGTCAAGTCCCCATTTTGGTCTACCTGGAACATCAGTGACAAGAGAGGTTGGGTGGGGGAAATCCTGTAACCCGTGGGAGCGCTCTACCATGTAGGGGTCTTTGCAAGACTCTCCCTCTCTGGCTGTCCAGGTAATTCTCAGGTGGATGACTTTTTGACCAAGGGGTATCATCCGCCCCAAACCTCCATAGTCATCCAAAATTTTTTAGGTGTCTCGATTGGGTCCATCACATTCTATCTCTCATCTACTCCATCAGTGCATGTTTGGGAGGAGGTCTGTAAGACCATCCTTGAGGCCTCCTTTAGCTACTCATTCACGTCGAGGCCAAGCCTCAACCTCCTTTTTTGTGCGACAACCCAATCTTATTGATATCTCTTCCGATTCATCTGAACCTGATTCTCCTTCATCCATCATCATGGCACAACCCACAGAAGAAAATAATCTTGAAAATCAACTTCAGCACCTCAATGATCTATTCCAAGTCTTTGTGAACCCACCGTAGCATCCAATGATGCGAGATCACTACAATCTCGCTATGGTGGCGATCGAACCTCAAGTACAAATCCCCGCTAGAGGTCCTGACACTAAACTCAAGCCCAACATGAATCATGCCATTCCCAAATTCCATGGGCATAATTCCGAAGATCCTTTCCAGTATATCAAACAACTTAAGCATCTGGCCCAAACCTTCGAGTCAGAAGTTCAAAATCAGGATGTTCTACTCATGAAAATGTTCTCCTCTCTCATGGATAAAGCTGCTCACTGGTACCAAACCCAAACGCGTCCAATCAACACCTGGGCAGAACTTCAATCTGTGTTTTTGAGAAAGTTCTTCCCTGTTGGTCAAACAAATGCTTTACGGCACCAAATTACACATTTCACACAACAAGCAGGAGAACCACTTCACGAAGCATGAGATCGTTTTCTGGATCTCATGCGAAAGTGCCCCCATCACGGAGTTCCTAAACGGGAACAAGTTCAGTCTTTTTACCAGGGACTCCGTGAGGATATTCGATTATTTGTCAATGCAACTTGCGGAGGAAACATCATAGGTCAACACGAAGACACCATGTGGGAGATTCTCAAGAATATGTGCAAGAACTCCATCAATATTGAATCCATGGGCATGTTCAATCGGACGAATGCCCGTGCATTGATGAATCCAAAGGGAGCACATGAGACGCAGGGCCTGTCCTCTTCCGTCAACTTAGAGCTGATGGACAGTCATTTGGACAAGGTCTCTATTATTGAGAATAAGGTGGATAAGCTAACTCGACATTTGCAGCGAGCCACCTCTGCGTAAAACCTGTTCACACAACCACCCTTTGGCAGGGAGGCCGTGCACAACATCTATCACCGACTTTCTCAGGGGATGGATCCATATCCACCCCCATCTGATTTTGGTTTCGGAGGAAACTCTGGACCCACCTACTCTAGTTGGGAGAACTCTGAACCCTCATATTCTGATTTTTTCAAGGTTCCTTAGACCTTCGAGGACCTCAACGCCATTCAGAATGATCCATTCTCAAACACTTACAATCCTGGATGGCGTAATCATCCCAATTTCACGTGGTCAAGTAATAATCAACATCAGAGACCTCAATATCTACCCCAACCACAAGCTCCTAGTCCATATCAGCCGCCTCAGCCTCGGCCTAACCCAACTTATCAATCTAGGCCGACTCAGGCAGATCAAATGATTCTTATCCTTCAGACTCTGGCTAACATTTAGAAGACGAATGCAGCTATGCAAAAACAGCACAAAGACAAGATCACAGAGGTTCACAATCAACTTGCCCAGATGGCAAATCCTCGCCAACCTGGTGCACTTCCTTCACAACCTCTGCCTAATCCGAATAACGTGCTGAACCAGAGGTGCGTTATGAACTCAAATCCGAGCCAAGATCAGTTTGTTTATCAGGCCCCTTCTACTCCATCACCCGACAGGATGGAGGCTTCGACATCATATACGGGTTACCAGCAGGAAACACCTCTTCTACCCACACTAAACCAGAACCAAGTAGGATTGAATTCTGTTACTACTCGCACTGGCAAAACAACACAGGACCCACCTTATCCAAGCTAAACCCAGCCTAGTAATACAAACCCTAACCCTAGGATAGTCATCCACGACACCACTATCCCAGACCAAGAACCCGGACCCATTCTAGAGGAACCATCTAAGGTTCCATTTCCTGAGGCCTTGACCAAGGGAAAAAGGACAACCAAAATCGTGGCATCTGAGGAGGACTTGGTTAAGCTCTTTGAGTAGGTCCATATAAACATCCCCTTGATGGATGCGATACGTCATGTTCCGGCTTACGCACGATTTTTGAAAGACATATGTACACCTAAGCTTAAGCTGCGAACCAAAGACAGGAATCCGATCATACTGTCAAAGCAAGCTAGCTCTGTCATCTTGAGCAAACTCCCGCCTAAGGCAAAAGACCCAGGCACCCCCTTGATCTCCTGTGAAATCGGTGATATACGATTTGACTGAGCTTTATTAGACTTAGGAGCCTCCATAAATTTAATACCCACATCCCTACTAGACTACTTTGAGGAATCTAAGCTTAAACCGACATAAATGACTTTACAGCTAGCCGACCGATCAATTAAGTCACCAAAAGGAATTCTCGAGGATGTCATAGTTAGGGTGCATGATTTCTATTTTCCAATGGATTTCATTTTCTTAGACATGGACACTCCTAAGAATGTGAAGAATACACCGATCATACTAGGGAGACCCATTCTGGCCACTTCTAGGGCCAATATCAATTGTGAGGAGGGCCAAATTGAATTAAAATTTGGAAGTAAGACCCTAAAGATCGACATCTTTAAGGCCCAACAAGGAATTAATTGCGGAGTCATAGAACAAATTTGCGATATTAAAGCTGTGGTTGACGACTTTATCAAGGAAAAACCAACTATTTTTGATCAATCACAAGAGGATCAAAACTTGCAATTAGAGGAGCCCAAACTCAACCTAGGCACAACCATAGCTCCTTCCTTTGCTCTCGACACCCACCATGAACCACCTTCTGCTACGGAAAACCCGATTTTGGAATTAAAGCCTCTTCCCGATCATCTCAAGTATGTCTTTTTGGGTTCCAATCAGACGTTTCCCGTGATTATCAACTCCCGACTCACACTTGATTAGGAAACACATCTGATTTCTGTTCTCCAGCAATATCGAAGAGCCATTGGATGGACTCTTGATGATCTCATTGGTATCAGCCCCTTATACTGCACACATCACATCTACACTGAAGAGGGCTCACGACCATCCCGTGAAATGCAGAGACGCTTGAATCCAAATCTGCAGGATGTCGTGAAAAAGGAGATTATCAAATGGTTAGATGCAGGGATCATCTACCTGATCTCTGACAGTCGGTGGGTGATCCCAATCCAAGTTGTGCCTAAAAAGGCAGGGCTCACCGTCATCACGACTGAAATCAGAGAAACCATACTGACTCGTATAGCAAACTCGTGAAGAGTCTGCATTGATTACAGAAGACTCAATTCCTCCATGAAGAAGGATCATTTCCCACTACCGTTTATTGATCAGATTCTCGAGAAACTAGTGGGAAATCGATTCTTTTGCTTTTTGGATGGGTACTCCAGTTACAATCAGGTCGCAATCCATCCCGAGGACCAAGAGAAGACCACCTTCACGTGCCCCTTCAAAACTTACGCATTCCGAAGGATGCCGTTCGATCTCTACAATGCACTCATGACTTTTCAGCGGTGCATGCTTGCCATATTCTCAGATATGGTAGGTGAATACCTTGAAGTCTTCATGGATGACTTCTTGGTATTTGGTGAATCATTTGACGATTGCCTCCTGCACTTGGTCCAGATCCTTAGGCGGTGCATCGACGTGAACTTGGTTCTCTTTTGGGAAAAGTGCCACTTCATAGTACCTGAGGGAATTGTCCTGGGACATCTTATCTCTAAAAAGGGCATCCAGGTTGATCGAGCCAAAGTGAATTTGATTTCCAAACTCCCTATGCCTAGCTCGGTCAAAGACATCCGATCCTTCCTGGGGCACGTCGATTTTTACCGTCGATTCATTCCTGATTTCTCAAAAATCGCACGCCCCCTAACTAATCTTCTATCTAAGGATGTCCCTTTTGAAATCACAAAGGAATGCACTCAGGCATTTGAGATCTTGCGTGATCGAGTTACCCAAACACCTATCCTGCAGCCCCCTGATTGGTCTCAACCCTTTGAGATCATGTGCGATGCATCTGATTACGTTTTAGGTGCAGTACTTAGGAAGAAAATAGACGGGAATCCCGTGGTAATCTACTGCGCTAGCAAGACACTTGACGAGGCTCAGCGTAACTACATAGTTACTGAGAAAGAGCTGCTAGCCATAGTATTTGCCCTGGAAAAGTTCAGATCGTATCTTTTGGGTTCTCGTATTATCATTTACTTAGATCACACCGCTGTGAGGCACCTCCTTGCAAAGGACATGAAACCTTAGCTAATCCGTTGGATCTTGCTGTTGCAAGAGTTTGACCTCGAGATTCGCGACAAGGCGGGAAAATAGAATGTGGTAGCTGATCACTTATCCCGCCTTCCATCTGACATTATCAACCCTTCCAGACCCATTACTGAACATTTTTCCGATGAGCACCTCCTGACTATCAGTGCGGGACCTCCATGGTTTGCTAATCCAGTAAACTACTTGGCATCACATCAGATCCCATCGATTGGCCAAATGCTAAGAATGACAAATTACTTTCCGATGCCAAGTACTACTTTTGGGAAGACCCGTATCTCTTCCGCATTGGTGCTAATCAGATCATCCGACAATGTGTTCCGGAAGTGGAAATTCAGGACATTTTGTCCTTCTGCCATGACCAGGCATGCGGTGGAGACTTCTCTAGTCATAAACTACAGCAAAAGTCCTCCAGTGCGGCTTCTATTTGCCCACGATCTTCAAAGATGCATACAATCACTGTAAGGCATGCACTCATTGCTAGACATTAGGCAACATGAGCCGCCGCGATATGATGCCCTTACAGCCAATTCTCGTATGCGAAATCTTCGATATCTGGGGGATTGATTTTATGGGACCCTTCCCTGTTTCGGATGGCTTCAAATACATTCTTCTCGCTATTGACTGTGTCCAAATGGATCAAAGCCATTCCGACCCGAACCAATGATCATAATGTGGTTATCAAATTCATTCATTAGAATATCTTTTCTCGGTTTGAGATTCGACATGCCATAATCTCTGATAGAGGGACCCATTTCACGAATGCTCAGTTCAGATCATTGATGACCAAGCACAGGGTGTCACATAGGATCTCAACTCCTTATCACCCCCAAACTAACGGTCTAGTTGAGTTATCAAACTGGGAGATTGTTTAATGTGAAAAACTACTCGTTCGCAGTTGGATTCGAAAACCTGTCGTCGTAGTTCGAGTCGCAAAGAAATCCGTTCAACAGATAAAATTTATACCAAAAATCTGTAAAGAAGTTCCGGGTCAAACACAGGGAGGCTAAGTCGATCTCAAAATCCATAGTTATATTTTTTTTCGTGTTTTTGTTTGAAGACGAAATAATCACAATGGAACCGATATAAACAATAAGAGAGAGAGAGAGGGGGAGAACAATCACTTGGTATTTGAATAATGTTTTTACAACTAAGAAAGAGAAAAATGATTACACTAGAAAGCGGGAAACTGTTGCAACTAGAAAGAGGAAAATTCTACTCTAGAAAGCAATAAAAGAAGGGAGAGAGATGTTATCCTCCTCGACGAATGCTTGGAGGATGAGTTGGATGGAGGCGACGCCTGGAAGACGGAGGACGAGGTAGGAAGGAGGATGAAGTCGGAAGAACGGAAATGAGGCAGCACGTCATCGTCGTCGCGGGATCCACTTCCGAAATGGAGGTAAAAGCTTGGATTTAGCTCTTGAGGAGCATCCCGGAAGTGGGATAAGCTTTTCTTAAGCTTTGGAGAGGAAGAGAGGAGAAGGAAGGGATGATAATTTCGTAGGGTGGGGGTCCCCTTTTATAGTTGCAAGGATTGGGGGCAATTTGGACATTTTAACTTCAAAATATTAATTAAAGGACCTTTAGTGACAGAATCAAACGTCGCTAAAGGCCCGTTGTGGGCAACGTGCGCGCGCTGCGCACGCGCCTACTCCTCTTCCGCACCTAAAAGGTATGCCCACGTTTGGGCTATATCAGCCGTCCGATCTCAAGATCGGACAGCTTAAAGTCGTCCTCACCCATGCCGCGCTTCAGCTACCACACACTCATGCGTGCGATGCGGTGTGTAGACTCGCGTGATCGCATGCGTGCGCGATCCAAATCTCCTCATTGCGCCACGTCTCCGCTCGTCACCCTCACGATTGCCATCTGAAGGCCAAAATTGATGCACCCCTGCTCTTCGTTCTGATTTCAGGCGCATGGCGATTTGAACTCGCGACCCTAGCGTTGCCCACAGGGGTGTGACCGTTGCGCTGAAGCCTCGTCTTTGTCGTGCGAAGGGTTTAAGTGTGTGGATTTGTGGCTAATCGGGCTGCTGAGATGGCGCCACGTGGCACCATCTTGGCCATCCATCTTATGTGTATTGTAGACGATGCCAAAGGTGTCAGATTGGATCGATTTTCGCACCGTTAAGCTGCGATCATCGATTCGAACCCATCCGTGTGGTTGGATTTTTCGTCTGAAGTGTGGATTGGCACCATCTTGGCCCTTGATATTTAGGGTTCCTCTATCTCTATCTAGTGCTACAAATGTCCGATCAGGGCGATCTTGGAGTATTTGAACTCCAATCGTTGCCCTGATCAGATTCGTACAGTTGGATCTTCGATCCGAAGCCCTGGTTAACAAATTGCTCTGTCCCTGGTCATAGAAGGAGATAATTACTATACAATTTGTATAATTTGTCCTACATGCATGATTATGCGTTTTATGCAATATTTACAATGTAAGATGCTAATATGTTATTAAGAACATGCATTAATAGACATTTTAGGTTAATCAGATATATGCACATCACACCCCCATGCCTATCTTTTGCTAGTCCCTAGCAAAAACTTCATGCTATTTATAAAAGAATTAGGTTGGATTACTTGGGCACAAATCATTTTCAACATTAAGAAATTTTTACTTAGGACCTGAACTTTCAAAGACATAACAGTGCCCAGGTATCTGCCAAAATGCATACTGCCTCAAGCCCTCACCTTATTCAAAGAAAGATCTCTTTTTCTCTTTTTCTTCTTTTCTAATTTTTTTTTTATTTTTGAGTTTAGGGTTACAGAGCGGCTTTCTACCGCCACTCAACCTGCCCAAGACTCGATAAGAACTCTAAGTTCTAAGCATCTTTTTGTGAATGTGATAAACTCGTTGATCGGCAATCAGAACGGACATCGGGTTTCTATGCCCCTAGGTGACCTTAAAAAGAGTTCTGCCTAAAGGTATATCTATATGACTGGTAACTTTCTCCCTACTTTTATTTTTTATGGGGTCAACACAAGGGTGAATCCAGTGTATATCTCCCCGGCTTATTCTACTTCTTCGCTTCTTCCTAGGTGTTTTAGGAATTAAACGTGCATTTCTTGAGCTAGGATCTGGACAACCTACTAATGGGCTATTACCCACGATAACTTTCCAGCCATACTCGTGTGGTGAAGTGTGGCTTATTGCTTTTTGTTTCTTTTTCTTTCTTTTCTCCTTTTCTTTTTCTTTTCCTTTTCTTTTTGAACTTTCTTTTTCTTTTTAAGTAGGTGGCTTCCCTGGTCTAAGATTTACCTAAAGACAGTAGGAAAAGAATGGTCCAGTGGCTAGTATTACCCACGATAACTTGCCAGCCATACCACCTTAAAAGGTTCATTAGCTACCCAATTTCCGTTAAAATCGCTGAACAACAAGTCAGTGACGAATAGTGTGTAGATGCTTAGACTAAAAGTTCCCTCAAATCAGAGGGCGGGTTGATAAGTCGTGTATTTATCACCCAAACTTATTTAATAAAACTAAAATAGAATTCAGGATGGCGAGGAATCGATAAACAAATCCACATTTTAGTGGATACCCAGGCATATTAAGCCCAAAGACCTGAAGGGTCTTTGTGTTCAGATCCTACTGTAATATTTCCTAAGATTGAAAAGTCCGAATGCCTAAGTATTCCTTCCTAATTCAAATTTTTTTTATGTATATATAAGAAAACAAGTAGAATTTACAAGAATTCCACAGAGCTGACAAATTAATTCAGAAATGAATCCACCCCCCCATGCCTAGCTGATGCAATGTCGTCATTGAGAATAAAAAACATGAAAGGAAGGTAGAATGTAGAAGATATCACTTGAATATGATGCTCGGGTCAGTTCTGAGTCAAACTGTACAACTGCTGAGTTTAATGCCGTCAGCTAGGCGAAGTCCAGCCAAAGAGATCACAACATGATGAGGGCAACCCCGTCTTTGATGTTGACCGTTGACTTTGAATGAATTACCCGTCTTTGGGTCAGAAATCTGAATAGCCCCATTTGGAAAAATCTGGTCGATGATGAATGGGCCGTTCCATTTCGACCTAAGTTTGCCAGGAAAGAGCTTAAGTTGAGAATCAAAGAGCCAGACTTTCTGGTTCAGCTCAAAGCTCTTGTGGGAAATCAATTGGTCATGAAGAGCTTTGGTCCGAGCCTTGCAGATCTTGGCATTCTCGTACGCATCATTTCTAAGCTCCTCCAACTCAGATAGTTGGAGTTTCGTGGTCTTTACGGCTAAACTCAAATCTGGATTACGTTGCTTAATTGCCCAGAATGCCCTATGTTCAATTTCTATGGGTAAATGCACGCCTTTCCATACACCAGATGAAATGGAGACATGCCGATGGGTGTTTTATATGCCGTACGGTAGGCCCAAAGAGCATCCTCAAGCTTTTGAGTCTAGTCTTTGCGATCAGGCCTAACCGTTTTCTGCAGAATATTCTTGATCTCCCGATTGGAGATCTCGGCTTGTCCATTCGTCTGGGGATGGTAAGGTGTGGAGATTCTGTGATTAACCCCGTAGTTTGCCAGCAAATTATGAAACTGGGCATTAGTGAAATGAGTGCCACCATTGCTGATGATGGCCCTTGGAATCCCGAATCGACTGAAAATGTTCTTCTTGACGAAATCGATGACCACTTTTTAGTTATTAGTTTGGGTGGGAATGGCCTTTATCCACTTGGACACATAATCAACAGCAACGAGAATGTACTGATGTTCAAATGAAGGAAGGGTCCCATGAAATCGATGCCCTAAACGTCAAAAATTTTGATGAGAAGAATCAGGTTTAGGGGCATCATGTCTCTCTTGGTTTTGCTCCCAAGTGCTTGGCATCGGGAACATGACCTCGAAAATTCCTGGGCATCCTTGAATAAATACGGCCAATAGAATCTAGATTGCAAAATTTTTGCAGCCGTCTTTTTCCCGGAGAATTGTCTACCACATGCAGATGCATGGCAGAACTCGAGTAAACTCTTGAATTCGTTCTCTGGAACGCATCGGCGAATAAGCTGATCAGAACCGATGCGATACAGTTCAAGGTCCTCCCAGAAGTAGTATTTGGCCTCAGATTTAAGTCTATCTCATTGTTGCTTGGTCCAATCCTGAGGGCTTTGACCAATGGCCAAATAGTTTACGATGTCTGCAAACCATGGAGTTTGAACACTTGAAACTTTAAGGATAGCATCGTCCGGAAAGGTATCAACAATCGGAATATTTGGATGAGAAGAATCACTCAAGAGTCTCGAAAGATGATCAGCCACCACATTCTGTGCCTTGGATTTATCCTTGATTTCAAGATCAAATTCTTGAAGCAGAAGAATCTATCGACTAAGCCGAGGTTTGGCATCCTTTTTGGCCAAGAGATGTCTCAAGGCCGAGTGGTAGGTATATGTGATGACGTGAGACCCTAAGAGATAAGCCCTAAATTTCTCCAAAGCAAATACTACAGTTAGTAATTCCTACATCAGATTGATCAGTACAAGCAGGTTAATTGTAAATAATCTCAGACTGGACCCCGAAGAGCGAATCAGTCCTTAAGGCCAACGTCTACTTGATTTTATTTAGGCTTGGGATTGTAGTGCTTATGGAATGTGGTGGGCCCTTAAAATGGGTTGTGCCCTTAATGATCAATTGTGTATGTGTGAGTGCGTACACAACCAGAGTTTTCAAGCAAGATTATTTGTGATGAGTAGATTTTAAGATTCAAATCTTGCTTAAGTAGCTTTTAAGGTTTAGAATTAGGTTTAATTCAATCAAGTTTAAGGCAAACCAGGTTTTCAAGCACGGGGGAAGATCACTTTCCTTTTGAAATCAAAAATAAAGTGGAATGCCTAGTATTGACCTAAATTGAAAACCCTAAGGAAAGCTACTTGGTGAGTTGATTTTAGGTTGAGTGGTGCGACCCAAACAACTCAAACAATTGGCTACAATTGCACCATTGAGTTAGGCACACAAAATGATTAACCTAGACTGATTTCTACTCTTTTATATGTTGATTTGTGTGTACCGGTTCCACAGATCAGAATTCGGTTGAGTAGAAGAAAATCAATTAGGTTAAGTGCCTTGAATGTGGGTGTATGTAGCGTGTATGTTGAATTACCCCACAAGAAATATCTTTTTGTTGATTTTTTATATGCGGGTGAGATGAATGTGAGTGAAAATCCAAGCAACCAAACTAACCCTAGTATTTATGCAAACACCTAGGTTAATTGGAATTTGAATTAATGTGGTGAATTGGAATCTATGGAGGCGGAAGAATGGGGAGCACTTACAGTCATCTTCAACTGCACTTTACTCCGATCTACCGCTTGACAATTCCCTGATCGAGGTATCTTCAAAACATTAGACAAGAGATAAAGCAAGTTAGAAAATAGTATAGTGCATGAAATACGGAAAGAAAATCGAAAATCGTTGCTGCCCCGGCAACGGTGCCAAAATGTTTAATGTGGAAAACTACGCGTTCACAGTTGGATTTGAAAACCTGTCGTCGTAGTTCGAGTCACGAAGAAATCCATTCAATAGATAAAATTTATACCGAAAATCCATAAAGAAGTTCTGGGTACAGGGAGGCTATGTCGATCTCACAATCCGCAGTTATATTTTTTTTTGTGTTTTTGTTTGAAGACGAAATAATCACAATGGAATCGATATAAATAATAAGAGAGGGAGAGAACAATCACTTGGTATTTGAATAATATTTTTACAACCAAGAAAGCTGGAAATGATTACTCTAGAAAGTGGGAAACTATTACAACTAGAAAGCAGGAAATTCTACTCTAGAAAGTGATAAAAGAAGGGAGAGAGTTGTTATCCTCCTCGACGAATGCTCGGAGGACGAGCTGGATGGAGGCGATGCCTAGAAGACGGAGGATGAGGTGGGAAGAAGGAGGATGAAGTCGGAAGAACAGGAACGAGGTAGCACATCGTTGTCGTCGTAGGATCCACTTTCAAAATGAGGGCGAAAGCTTGGATTTAGCTCTTGAGGAGCATCCCAGGTGTGGGATAAGCTTCTCTTAAGCTTTGGAGAGGAAGAGAGAAGGAAGGGATGAGAATTTCGTAGGGTAGGGGTCTCCTTTTATAGTTGCAAGGATTGGGGGCAATTTAGACATTTAACTTCAAAATATTAATTAAGGGACCGTTAGTGACAGAATTAAATGTCGCTAAAGGCCTGTCGTGGGCGACGTGTGCGCGTTGCATGCGCGCCTGCTCCTCTTCTGCGCCTAAAACGTACTCCCACATTTGGGTGATATCAGCCGTCCGATCTCAAGATCGGACGGGTTAAAGTCGTCCTCACCAGCACCGTGCTTTAGCTGCTGCACACCCGTGTGTGCGATGCGGCATGCAGACTCACGTGATCACGTGCGTACGTGATCCAAATCTCCTCATTACACCACGTCTCCGCTCGTCGCCCGCACGATTGCCATCTGACGGCCAGAATCAATGCGCCCCTGCTCTTCGTTCTGATTTTAGGCGCATGGCAATTCGAACTCGTGACCCCTGCGTTGCCCACAGGGGTGTGACCACTGCACTGAAGCCTCATCTTTGTCATGCGGAGGGTTTAAGCGCGTGGATCTGTGGCTGATCGGGTGGCTGAGATGGTGCCATGTGGCACCATCTTGGCCGTTCATCTTCTGTGTGTTGTAGACGGCGCCACAGGTGTCAGATTGGATCGATTTTCGCACCGTTAGGCTGCGATCATCAATTCGAACCCATCCGTGCGGTCAGATTTGTCATCTAAAGTGCGGATTGGCACCATCTTGGCCCTTGATCATTAGGGTTCCTCGGTCTCTATCTAGTGCTACGGATGTTGGATCAGGGCAATCTTGGAGTCGTTGAACTCCAATCGTCGCTCTGATCAATCTGTACGGATGGATCTTTGATCCAAAGCCTTGATTAACAAGTTGCCCTATCCCTGGCCATAAAAGGAGATAATTGCTATACAATTTGTACAATTTGTCCTACATGCATGATTATGCATTTTATGTAATATTTATAATGCAAGATGCTAATATGGTACTAAGAACATGCATTAATAGACATTTTAGGTTAATCAGATGTATGCACATCAGAGATCAAGAAAATCCTCCAGGTCACTATTCGACCTGACAGGAAAGATTAGTCATCCCGACTTCCGGAAGCTTTGTAGGCTTATAGGACCGCCCACAAAACCCAATTGGGCATATCTCCCTTCAGATTGGTGTATGGGAAGGCATGCCACCTCCCTGTTGAATTGGAGCACAAAGCCTATTAGGCAGTACGGAACTGCAATCTCGATCTTTCTAAGGCACGAACCCACAGAAAGCTTCAAATGAGCGAGATCGATGAACTACGTCATGACACGTATGAGAACTCACGAATTTACAAAGAGTGGGTTAAGACCTTTCATGACAAGCATATATCCAGAAAGATATTTTTCCCTGGTCAGAAAGTCCTACTCTTTGACGCCAAACTCAAATTGTTCTTAGGAAAACTCAGATCAAAATGGATTAGACCATACCTTGTCCAATGAATCTTTGGAAATGGACCTGTCGAAATCAGTCAACTCAGCCATAATTCAAAACCTTTTGTTGTGAATGGTCAGAGACTCAAAACGTTCATTGAACTCACCGATACAAACTTGGTTGAGGTATCTTTTACCCTCCATTCTCCCTTAGCTCATTGCACCCGGTTGTTGGCGTAAAACTCAGCACTTAATGGGAGGCAACTCGTCATTTTGAAAAACCCGAAACCCTTCCTGATACATCTTATGTTGAACTCATATTGCACTTTAGGGTTCTTCCATTAGAACAACCGACTCCACCTCTAGTACCCATACCTGAGCTTGAAATTGTCCACAACAGTCACCCTGACCCATTCACCCACCCAACACCTGTTCTATTGAATGATCTAAGCTGAACTCGAACCCACCTAATTTACAACAAGGGCATTGCAAATCGTAGGCATGGGAGGGTATTAAAGTGCAAAACGTCGTGAAAAGCACTTCACAAAAAAAAGGGTTTCATCAAAAGAAAATCACATATTCCAAAAAACCAAAAAAATAAAAAATTGAAAAAGAACAAAAATAGGAGAGGGGAGGAAATTTTGAATAGATTGCATATCAATTTTTGAGGAGAAAAAGGGAGGAGATAAAAATGTCAAAAAGGAGCACAATTTGAAAAGAAAAGAAAAAGAGATAGTCATTAGTAAAAGATTAAGGAATTGACTTAGTTCGAGACCAAATCAAAAGAAAGAAAATGAAAGGCAAAAAGTGCTAAAGAAACAAAGAAGTGTTTAGTAGGAGCGCTGATTTTAGGCCTCTTGGGCTGCGATCTTAGGCTTAAAAATTCAAGTATCCGCTAAGATTTGGATAGTCCTCAAGAGGTTGGGGAAAATGCAAAGCTTAAGTATTAGGTCTAAGGCTTAGGGATTATTTGGCATCGTTAACTAACCTTTGCTTTGTGGGACTCGGTAAGCACCCCAATCCACACATAGTCTGGTTTAGTACGCCTAAGTATCAAAATCACGCAAATGCGTTAAAACTGTTCTGAGAAAAAAGTTACCTAGATTAGGAACAGCTGATCAACACAAGTTGATTTTGATGAGTTTCCAACGCGGAGAGGCAGGAAATTCCCCTCGAAGATGCGTAATAACATATCCTCTCCTCGGTACTTGTCTCCTAGGATATCTAAATATCCTACCGGGGGCATGTATGTACCTTGTGCTGGTTCAGATACCATGGGCAGGATTATTACGAAATGTCGATTGCTAGGGTCTAGATTTAGCTACAGAACGCCATGGGCGGGATTATCTTGAAATCTCAAAAGCCAGAGTTTTGGGGGTTGCTAAGGGTGGTGTTATCTTGAAGCATCGATTGCCAGGGACCCTACGAGGATTGATGGTGAGGACTAAGAATCCAATACAGATCGTGTTGTAAAGCTAATCCAAAGCTAGAAATAAAAACAAAAGAGAGAGAAAACTCTCCAAAAATAAAGCGAAGTTCTTCTATCTCTCTCTGACAAAAACACACTACAAACTGAACCTGGGTTAAAACTTGTTACAAGCATGGGTGCTTTAACCGCGGAGTTCAACGAACCTTAGGTTAGTTCCTGTGGACCTTAAAAACCTTCGCAGCAGACTGAGGCTAGAGCTGGTTAGGTCTGGATCTTGGTTGGTACTTGAGTACCTCTAGGCTTACTATCAGCATTCTAACCTAATCTACAAAAGAAAGCACACATCAAAGTTTTAAGCATCAAAAGTCATATGGTCTAGAATTAAAGTAAATACCTTGAAATTTTGCTAAGGGACTAGCAAAAGCTAGGCATGGGGGTATGAAGGGAACACCATCATGGGCCAAAACCAGCTCATTTTGACCCAATTAAGTTAGTAAATGCTCCTACATAACTGCCACAGAGTCATAAGTCACTGCATAATCATTTTGAGGGAAAAATAAGAAACTAGGGTTAAAACTATAATTTTACCAGCATATCATGACTGCAGTACAACCATGGGTTTTCCTAGAGGTTAATTAAGTGTCAAATAGTCCTAAAACACTAACAAGTGGGTTAGAATAATCAGAAAAGGATTTACACGTGTTTTGAGAATTAAATGACTTTTTGAAACCCTAAAAATAGACCATCTTAATTAACTAAGGTTCTGATCAGGATAAAATTCACCTAAACCCTCTAAAATTCATAGAAAAATATTCTCTAGGGTTTGGAACCTTCAATTTGACCATCAGAACCTGTTTTGACCCAGAATTGAGCCTCAGACAAACATTTACCCTAATTTGGGTTTTTGCATAAATTACCCCATCAAACGTGGTCAAAATCAAAATCCAACTTCACCATTGGATTCCTTAGGTCCAAATTAGGTTTATACCAAAACTTGGACCCAAGATAAGCTTGTCTTGACCTAGTTTGCATCTTGGTCCTGTCTGATTACATTTCTACACTTAAAACTTTCAAAATCTTTTCAAATAGACCCCTAGCTTTGTCATCATTCTCACAAAAAGGTCCCTGTCGCTATTAAACCTATTCCTACTTGCTTCGGCGACCTAAATTTGGAAAGAACTCCCTGATTTCTTGACGAATCCCTTTCAAATTTGAAGGGGAAGTTCGTCAAGAAATTCCCTTCCTTTTGAACCCGATCCCAAGCCCTAAAACTTACCCAATCTCTCATGCGAACGCATGAGAGATTTGGGTATCAAGGAATTGCCAAACTCTGACGAGCTTTCCAAGCTTGGGAAGCTTGCTTCCCAATCCCAAAACCTCCTTTTGAGGTCTATAAAAGAATATCCTGCTAATACCGCCCTCTCGACGCTCGAAATCAGCCAAGATTCCCCCTTAATTCCTCTCTCTCTCTCTCGACCGAAAGCTCCTCTATGTCTAGTGAGCCCCTCCATCCATCCTCTTCCTCCACTTGCAATACCAGCAGTGGAGACATCCTCCTTGATTCTTCCCGCATCAAGCCATACCAGCCGGTGCCCTAACCTCCCTCTTCCTCGTCTCTCTCTTCGGAGCTATTCTCTTCTCCAGCGCCGGCAACACCATAATCGGTGCCGCCTCTGCCCTGCTTCATCTGCTAGCTTCCTAGATCGATGCCTCATCTTCCACTCTTCGTTTCCAGACATTCTCAACTCCATTTTGACCGCCGACTCGCCCCACCGCCCTCTGTCTTCCACCTTGCTGGCGTACCTCTGGTGAGTTCGCACGTCCACTACGCTCCACCAACCTGGCCATCGTTCATTCCTACACCTCCGCCGTGTCCCAGAGAGCAAAAGCCCTCCGATAATCGAGGCTATTAGCCTCTCCTCAATACCACCAAACACACCCACTCTCACGCATACAGTCTGACTCTGCCATGCACGCACGGACCTTGCCACGCCACACAACCTCCACTGTTGCACTCGCCGTGGTCCGACGAAGGTCCTGAGAAAGTTTAATTGGGTTGCGAGGCCGTTTTCTTGATTTCAGGTGTGCCACCTCCTCTGCCATTGACGAAAAGCTTCAAGAAACCTTGAGCTCACTCTAGGCCTTGTCTACCCAAGGTAGAAGTCCCAGGTTGCACAGAAACAACACGCAAACTCATTCAGGTGGTCAATTGGATGCATTAACCACACTAGCTGAGGCAATTGGAGGAAGACGTGCAGTTGCAGACGCGCAAGGGAAGTGGGAGCAGATAGTCCCACATTAGAAATACACGAAGTGGCAGAGGCGCATAAGTTGAATTCCTGCTATAGCCTTAATGCCTCCAAACACGGGGTGAGGTCCCTCTCACCCACGCACACCTGTGCCTCATCCGTGACACATCGCCCGCAGACCTGGTGCTCTTGACTCGCTTATGCCTACACTCCTCGGCTGCAACCACGCCCGCAGCCCTGGACCCAGGCACACGCCTGCCTGATTACCCGACTATCCACTAAGAGGCCTTGGGAGGGCAGAGCCTAAAAGGAGAGAAAGAGAGAAAGCTTGCGTGGGTAAGGGGGATTTTGCTCTTGGTGAGAACTGGTTGACACTTAGCCAAATTCAAGAAACCTTCCCCCTCTACGTGAAGTAGCTGAACAGAGAAGAAAGAAGGCTTGAGCAGAAGAAGAAGAGAAGGTGCCGCACAGAAGAAGAAGACTAGAGAAGAGAAAGAAGCTGAGAGACCCTTGAGACTCTAGCACTGTAGCACAGGGCTATTTAAGACGTCTAATACTTTGAATGCATATACTTGAGGCTTAATTTAAGTGTTATTTGTGAGGAGTAATTGGTGATTTAAGTCACCATTTTACTCCATTCTTTTTACATATTGATCCTGACATTATTCTTATTGCAATCTTTATTCTTGATTTAAATTGTGATCTTGAGTTTTGAATTCCATATTGCTCCTTGTGTTCGACCTCGGAACTTTTTCGAGTAATAAATTTATTTGTTTGAGCGCTATTTTGTTTATACTACAACGCAATAATTTTAAAACACCGTTCTAGCGAACGAATAGAGGCACAGGGAAAAGTGCAGTAACTGTCCATGATAGCAGACTACTTCAAGAGATAGGACTCGAAGCGAAGATCAGAGTGATACGTTGTGATGGCTATCCTAGTTACAAGCATGTGGGTGGTTGTTTTTCAAACCATTTGGTTCATTTCTCGGGACAACCTTGCTCTGATACCATCTTGTTACGACCTAATCCCAGATCCTTACAGGACCTGAGACCGACCCACCTCGACTAATCCCAAGACCTAGTCATCCAACGAGAAATAACCAAAAGCAGGAAATAATTCATAACCACACATGCAATGTATCTAAGCAGAAAGTAATCAAGAGACAGTACAAGAAACAGAGCAAATAGTCTATCAATATTACAGGCCATCACAACTACGACAGAGGAAGGTTCAGCGGAAAAGTAACTGAAATAGTATTACATAGAACAAAAATACTCATTACTACAACATAAGCTAAGGAAACAGTAAGAAAATGAAGCTAAGGCTGGGCTTGACTAGGCCCAGCTCCTTCTACAGCCATTGGTACTGGCTACTCAACTCCCTGACCTGGACAAGGTTATAAAATTTTCGGAGTCAACGAACGTTGAGTAGAGTGGTAATTCAACCATTTACATGTAATTAAGACAAGCAATTAATTAATGCAATTAAGTAACTATCCATTTTCATTTAGCTCAACTAAGTAGTTCTAATTTGTTGCTCTTTTCTTCATCTAATCATTTCTTGATCTAGCTTGTTCCTCACGGGAACGATCTTCTTTGTAGTCTTTTCCATGATGTAGGATGTGCATGTGGTGCTCTCTTGGCCAGGAGAGTCCCCAGTGGTAATCCTACACCCAGTCAACTACCCCGAGGTCACGGTCATGACATAGCTGTGACTACAGCACGCATGATAAGCGTGTGGGTAGCTATCCTGCACTGGCACGTGATCAGTTGTTTCCGCTAGCGGGTACGCCTAAAGGTACAGCACGGAACAGTATATGGCCTTGCCTTCTCAGAACAGGGGTCTCGCCCCTCCGTAGTCTACGTACCCTCGTCCGATTATCCCGGTTTGCCCAGTGGGCCTAACAAGAGTTAGTGTAGGGATGCTAGTTCCCTCCCTACACCAAGTAGCTCACCTCGGTACAACGTACATGAGGACCAAACAGAGTCAGTGTAGAGTGACTAGGCCTAACCCTGGGGCTTAACCCAACGGGCGGCAAGCTCCTCTCTACACTAAAGGGACAGCTACTCTCCATGGTACCACTGATAACACTGCATATGGGGGTGATAATTCTGTTAAATAGGGCCCATCTTAAGAATAAAAGGCACAACATATGTAGAATGGGAGCATTGCATGCATCATATGCCAAGATTGCTTATAAAATAGTATTAATGGTCATTTGTATAAGCACTTGTCAAAGCAGGCCTTAGATGAGCAATCGGATCGCACAGATGGATTCAGAACGACGAACGGAGTCCAACGGACTCAAAATCGGCTAAATCCGACATCCGGAGCTCCCATAATGGGCCCAAGAAGTTTTGACCATTGATATGATGATCAACGGCCCTCGATGCGCCACGTGGCGCTCGCTCACCGCACACCGCTTCCACCTTCAGCCGGAGATCAAATCTCAGTCGTTGAGCTTTGATTGAACGGTCGAGAACCGCGCGCACCCCCGCGGTCGCCATGACAAAGCAGCGGGCGTGGCGCAGCGGTTAACGCGCATGCCCGCGGCCACGCGGCGCGGGTTCGAGCCACGCGGTGCGGGAAATCAAAGACAGCGAGGTGCGCGGACGAAATTGGGCTGCCCGATCAGCAACGGGTAGCCAAGATAGCGCCACGTGGCGCGCCCTCAGGCAACGATCGGCCACGCGTGCGCACACGCCAGACAGCAACGCCCGCGCGCACGCACTCAAGGCACGATCCAAGTGTGCACTCTCATGCTGTGCCCACAGATCGAGCACGAGGAAGAACAGCGCGGGAGAGCGACCGACGGGCTAGGGGCTTCACAGACTCTTTTGGAAGGGTTTTAGCAACATCCTGGACATCGCTAAAACCCCTTCTTCATTTGGAAAGCTCTTCTCTCTATTTAAACCCCTTCCAACCACTCATTCAAGGTATTCACTTCCCTTGCAACTACTTTACCCCTCTCTTAGCTAGTTTTAGGCCCTCTTGTAATCGCCGAAGATGACGAGCCGCCGATGGAGCCTTCTCCACCACCGTGGTTGCCTCGCTGCCCTCCCTCTCTCTCTCTTTCTTCCTCTCTTTTAAGCTTTACTTTACTTATGTTTAAGCATGTATCTAATGTTGTAATTTGTGAACTAAAGCTGCATGATTAATGAAGTTATTTTCCATTCAGTTGTCTACTTTATTTCCTACCTAAGTTGCATGTTAAAGAAAGAAACGACTCTAACCCTAATCTCTCTCTCTCTCTCTCGCTTTTCACTCGCACCTTTTCGCAAGCAAAACTTAGCAATTTTCGTGACAATAAGTGACAAGAAAAATCCGATTTTCATGCCTCCCTGAGACCGACACTCGGACTCACATCCGTTTCTTTACTTTAAAACCGACGTTGCAAGTGCAAACTATAACAACACTTCTTAACACACACGCACGAAAGCCACGTCAATCGCGTACACAAGGGCCAGCTCACTTCCCGTCTACAGGAGTTCTTCTCCTAGTTCCCCGTAGGGTTCATGCTAGTATTTCTTTCATTTCATTTTCCAACATTCCGATCTCTCTTTTCACATTACCGGTTTCATTCTTATAACATGCAGCTCGTGATTTACTAACTGAGAAAGCATCATATCAATAACCAATACAATTGCTAGCATTTAGGGTTTTACATAAATCTTAAGTATACAGTGTAGCTCAAACCATACTCATTTGTTCCTACCCTAGGGTTCATTCAAGTTATTCTAAACATGCACTTTATCATAATATTAATGTAAACCACTCTACCGGAAAACATGGGAGGAATGGGGGCTCGAATCGCCGATCCTGTCACCTCCGCGGGTCCCGAGTACCTAACTGGCTGGAGACCTATACAATTGACCAATCACATCAAACGAGTTCAAAATCATATACAAGTGACACTAACTCATAGAGAAACTCAAGCGAAAGCCAACGGTAGTTCGTTTGCGAAAATCTGATTCCGTTTGGGCCCTAAATGGGCCAAAAACACGCACACTGTCCAAAATCAGACGTCTGGGACTAGCCATAGATGTCTTAAAAGACGTCAGTACTCACCCTGGGTTTCCTGCGGCTTCCTCAGACGTCTGGATCCTTCTGCGATCATCTAAGGGGAGTTTCAGACATCGGACTCTACTTCCTATCGTCTGGGAGTGCAGTCAAATGTCCGTCGACGTGTCCAGACGTCCAAAACACCTCGAAGGATGCAACCCACACCTTTCCAATGCTTTGCCACTACGAACGCTTGCGCAGAGATAAAAGTGACGAAACACAACTCCTACAGTAAGGCCTGCATGGCCAAAAACTGTGCAGAAACACGTACCTTGGCACTAGAGTGCTTTCAAACGTCCGACTTCATCTCCGGACGTCCCCCTGCTACTTTAGACGTTTGGGATGTGCTCCAGACGTCTAATAGTGGAAAATATCCAATACGTAGAACTCTCACGAGCCTTCTTCTCTGCGCTTATCCCTTTGCGCCACCTGCAGTTGCTACGCCAGTAGCTTCAGGAGGTCGTGAAGCTCACCTTCGGAGCTCCTCCTCCTCACGTGACTCCTCCCCTCACGCCTCCGAACTCCTCCCACTGAGCTCTTTCTCCTCGAGCTCCACCGAGCTCCCACGGTCGTCCTCCGGTTGCGCAAGCTCCCCTCCTACGAGCTCTCCCACCGCACACCCAAGCTACCCGAGCTTCCTCCTCTCTCCCTCGCCCTCGCTCTCCCACGCACACACACTCTATCCATCTCTCCTTCTCCTCATGTGAGCACCTCTCCTCCACGCACGGCTGCAAGTGGAGGAAAGGAGGTCGTTGGTGGCTCGCCGACAGACCGGAGAAGGAGGTGGAGGTTGTGGAAATGGTGGTGTAGTGGAGATGGAGTGGGGTGGAGGGGTTTAAATAGAGGTGGGTTAGGGTTTGGGTGAGGAAGGAAGGGGTATGCATGTTGTGCGTGCGCGGAAAAAGGAAACAAGGTACGGTTCTTCTTCTTTCAGACATTCGACCATCTATCCAGACATCTGGATAGATGTTTGATGAATAGTCTAGACGTCTTATCCAACCCAAATGGCAGTGGGTCATTTTAGGTGAAGATCAAGGCAAACAGGAAATGGAGGCATGATTTTGAGAAGGAGAAGTTCATGACATAGAGGAGGCAAGATGACAAGGAGTCGTAGAGAAGATTATCTTCGTCCTTTAGTTTGTCTAGATTATATTTTTATTTTATAGAATGTATGCCTCTTAACAAAGAATCAACTTAGATCGTAAAATGAATTAGAGATAAACTAGGATTTATACTACGATCATTTTCAAAGAACGTAATTGATTGATTTACTTAAAAAAGGTATTTGTTAACCCACAAGTACCAATACTAAAGCTTAATACCGGTACATGTGAGTTCCAGGTTTGGGTTTTTTCAAAGAAACAAACCTATACCCCACGAGTACCGGTACTCATGATCAATATTGATACAAGTGGGTTACAGATTTGTGTTAAGTATTTGAAACCTAAATCTGGAAGCAACGAATACCGGTACCCATACTTTAGTATCGGTACCAGGTAGTCGTTGGCTCAAAACTTAACGGCTAGAAAATTAATTTTGGCTATATGAATGTTGGGATTTAAACTCCAACGTCTAGTAGATGACCCACTAAGGTCTTAACCCTATAAATAAACCCTTGGACCCTTATTTTGCACATAAAAAATATAGAAGAAAAATTTTAGAGCTATATTTCATATTTTCACAATATTTTCAAGAAAAGGAATAGCTTGCTGCTCTCAATCTCTCTTCGGATTTGCAAGCACATTGATGTGATTTCTTCATGCATTGTCAAGGCATTCACATTCATTCTAGGCTCTCAAATTGGTATTAATTTTATATTATTGTTGAGAGGCTTAGGTATTTTGTTGTAAGATTTTATTTGTCTTACACCAATGCAATATTTGTTCTTGAGCATTTGCTCATTGGGTTGTAACAAACCTGTCTCTTGTACTTGAGTTGAGGTAACCCATTAATTACCTCATTTAGTAAATTGATTTCCTTGGGGTTGAGGGAATCGGGTTAAAAACCCTAAGCTGGGAGGCTTAAGTAGTGGAGTACCCAAGTGAGTGGGGAACCACCATACAATTTCTGTGATTGAGTAGTGCCAATTTCTGTGATTGTGATTTGTGTAAATCTTTCTTGCTATTACTGATATTGTGTTTGAGTATTTGTGCACGTAGCCATTCTATCATTAGTTCCTACACCATTAATGTGCCAAAAACTATGCAACGGAACGTCAGAAGAAGGACAAGAAATCCATACCCTTCAAAATAGTAAGTCATTTATATTTTTTATTTATTGACTATGAAGAGGTAATTGCATTTGTAATACATTGGTTTTGTTGATTTTGGTAGGGTGCAAAGGAGAGACATTTCACAAAGGTAGCTGGGACAAATCAATTCCTTTTTTCGGTGTTTTGACGGTGCTTTTGTACTTTCTTTTTTACTGTTGGAGATGTTGTATGGTGACTTATGTTGTATGATCACTATGTTAGTATTGAAATGGATATATGATTTCTTTCTGTTTACTTACGATTACTTGAGGGTTATAACCTTGATTTAGTAATTCCTTGTATATCAGCAAGTCTCTTCCTTGTGTCTTAGCAGCAGTTGTGAGGAATGAAAAAAAAAAAGTGAAACTCGTGTTTGATCTTGGATGTTTTGGTGCTAAATTGATGATCAGAGATCACTAAAACAGCCTTTGAAAATTGTTTAAGATGTCTGGTTGAAGGAATCAGAGCTACTGTTGCAGCTACTACTGCTGATCAGGCAGCTTCCGATGCTGCTGTGGCTGTTTAGATGCAGTAGCTGTTCTTGTAGACCAAATCATTTGGGGCTGCAGCTGGGATTTTGATCTATTTTAAATGGTTGACATGTGTTGTAATATTTGGTTTACATGTATAAGCATTCATGAATTCTAAATGGCCCTTAAATCTAATCTGAATTACTTGTATTTTGATTTTAAACATTCATTGTCAACTAGATTTGTGCATGAACTGCCCAACATTGAAAATTAATGAAAAATGAAACGAAAATGATGTTCAACTGCTTGCACATCTTCCATATAATGTGTTGAACCATTCTGAATGCTTCTACTGCCATTCCAACCACCCAACACAATTCTAGTGCCTTAGGTTCTCATGGAAACGCCCCTTCAAGGCCTAGAATGAGTTCGATTTGTAAATAAATAAAAAATATTAAAAATTTTCAAAAAAATAAAATAAATGTGTATTGAGTAAAAATAAGTATATTTTTAAGTACATACAAAGTTAGAAGGTCATCTGAACTTTCGGCTTGGTAGAACATACCAGCCGACGATTCAGTATACCTTAAAACCTAATAAAAGAGCTCAACTTAAAATGAATACAAAACAATTCTATTCATCTCATATAATAATAATACTTAGCTATATGTACAATAATAAGTAATAATATATACTATACTAACTTAACTTTCTAATATCTACAGTAACATATAACATATCTATAGCGATGTATGAAAGAGTCACTATAACCTTATAAAAACTATATACATAAGCTAAGGTAAAAACTGTTGTCTATACTAACGTTTATTACTATCTACAGTGACATCTATGTCTGCCACTAAAGCTATCTTTTATTTAACCAAAATTAGTTTAATTGGTGGACGACCTTTTCGAGTGATACACAGCACCCGTAGGGGTAAGACCAGACCTCTACTAGAAGGCACCCAAATTCTTATTAGATGCATTTTAATCGATTTATGACTCGTTATTGGGCTTAGCCAGACCCATGCATAGTGCATAGCTCTCAGCCACGCACCGCACTCGTTTCAAACCATAACCATTCAATCAATCATTTTATATGCTCAGGATAAAGGATTAGGGGCATGTGTGTATGGGGCACCCAGCGCCATGAAGACTGGGCTATCAACATGAGGAATTCCTTTTATGTTGTAGCAGCCGCTACTCCACCTACGATGTGGCACAAAACGTGCCTACAACGCTGCAGCTTCAGTGCAGTTATGTTCGAATTGGGATGATTTGGCCCTCAATCTGAGGGCCCATTTGAGTTCCAATTTTCAATTAAAATATATGATTGAAAAGCCCTTATATAGGCTGACATAATTGTGCAATTTATTTACAAAAATATTTAGTTTTACTATATAAATAAATTAGCTAAAGTTTACAATTTATGCACGTTGATTTAGAGGTTTATTTCTTAATTATGGTATAAATTACATAATTAATGGTCAAATTGACATTGTACAATGTTAGTATACATTTTAAATTATTTAATACACATTTTCATTGAATTTTACAAGTTTTATTTAAATTTATATACATTTAAATATGCATTTTTTGACTAATTTACATATAAATTAGGTATAAATAGTACAATACAATATAAATATAGTTAAATTTGTTTAAATTACTTAAAATATTATAATATAAATATAAATTTGTTCAATAATAACTTAATTTACTAATTTATTTTTATTTAATTTAGTAAATTACCTAATAACTTATTAAATTAATTATTTATTGTATAAATATAATTAAATTAATGTGCAGGTGTCCTAGTGTACAATATATATATAACTATGTATGTATAATATCATTAATAAATAAGTTTATTTATAGGGTTTCTATAATTACATAGCGTATAGTACATATAGGTTAATTAAATTAATAGATAATGATATAAATAAGTTATATACATAATAATTTACCTTAAATACTTAATTTATGTTATAGAATATATACATAGGTTATATATATAGTTTATAGACATATTTTACATTATATACCTTAATAGCTTAATATATAGCTTATATATACATGTATTTACATAGTGTTTATCACGTTAAATTGGTATTTTAAAAGGTGTCACGTTGTAGTATAACCGAAATAGCGTTCAAACAAATACAATTTTTATTACTCGAAAAGATTCCAAGATCGAACATAGGAAGCAATGTGGAATTCAGAAATCATGATCACAATTTAAAGTAAAAGAATTTGCAATAATAACAAGATCAATGTGCAAAAAGATGGGAGTAAAATGGTGGTTTAAATCACCATATACTCTGACAATATTAATTAAGGAACTCAATATATATGTATGAAATGAAAGCTCAAATCTGTCATCTAATTTGTAAATCATATGACTTAAAGTGATTTTCTTCTTTTTGTTCTCCTTCCTTCTCTGGCTTTGTCTTTCTCTTCAGCTTCTCTTTCTCAGCTGCGGCTTCTTCTTCTTCTTTTTCTCCAAACCTTCACCTCTTCTTCTTCTGAGCCTTGCTTTGTAACTCCTCCTCTTCTTCAGCCCTTCTTCTTTTCTTCTTCAAAATTTGGCTAAGTGTCAGGGCCAAGCTTCTTAGGGCAAAACCCTCCCCCAACCCGCGCAACTCTCCTCTCTTTCTCTCTTAGGATCGGCTCTCCCAGAGCCACCGGTAATTGGGTTATCGGATTCAGGTGTGTACCCGAGTCCAGGCTCACCGACATGCGGTGGTGAGAGAGGAGTGCAAGTCTAGGCGGGTTATCGGGTTGAACCAGGTCCGCATGTACATGTCACGGACGAGGCCGGGTGAGCGGGTGAGAGGGACCTTACCCCGTAAGTGTTGAGGCGATAAGCCCTCAACACTTTTGCATCTTATATCACTACAGCCGCTCCGTAGTCCATGATGTGGGACTATCCATCCCCGATGTTTCGCACAGCAGGTTGCAGCAACTGCTTTGTTCAATTGCCATCCAAGGAGCAGTTAATGGTTGAAATCGAAAGTCTAGGGCAGATCCTGATGCAAGCCTGCAGCGCCTAGGACTTCACTTGGGGCTCATAGTACCTGGAGCAAGGCTTCGAGCTTGCATCGAAGCTTCGCTAATGGTGATGATAACCTACCACTTGTGAATCAGAAATAAGCCCTTTCGGCCATGTTAAAATGCTCAAGAGGCGTCGCCAGACAACGATGCGTGCAACCATGATGGTGCCAACGCAATTAGTGGTGTGAGGAGGTCTGACGGCCTTGGACTGTTGGTGCGACGAAGGGTTTGTTCGGGAGATGGTTTAGGTGAGTGATGGAGAGACATAAGAGAGGGATTTGGTTGGTGCAAGGATGGCAGAGCTTTTGAGGTAGGTGGTGAGGTTTGTGGTGTGGTGTAGCAGATGGAGAGCCTCGTCGGAGATGTTGACGGAGGTGGAGAAGACGAAGGTGAACGTTGGTGTCGAGGGGTTGTTTTTGGGGTTTTTGAGTATAAAACTAAACTAAAAGAGCTACAGAACTAATCTAGCTATTCTAAGTGGACGAAAGGAGGGAGATCAGCACCGGCGTTGGTAGGCCAACGCTGGGGAAGATGGTACTCCGGTGATGGGGACGACGACGATGACGGAGGTAGAAGGGCTCCTGCTGGTACGGCCGAGAGCGGATGAGAGAGAGGAAGGCAAATCTGCCACTAGTTTTGTGGTCAAACGATGATAGGAGTCGTAGGAAGTCACCGGAGCTTGAGGAGCTTTTTAGCTGGCCAAGGAGGGAGGAAAGGAGGGTTACATAGCCCAAAATCAAGTCTGAGGAGATCGGCGAGCTCTGAGGGTCCTTATAAAGGGCTCTAAAGAGAGTTTTGAGCTTGGAAGCCAAGCTTCCAAGCTAGGAATGCTCGTCGGAGTAGGATTTTGAAAAATACCCGAATCTCTCATGCGTTTGCATGAGAGATTAGGAAGGTTATGAAACTCATGGACGGATTCAGAAGGAAGATGATTTCTCAACGAATCTCCCTTCCAATTTTGGAAGGGATTGATTGAACAGAGAAGGTGTTCTCTTCAATCAAAAGTCACCGAAGAAGAATTTCTCCACGATAATGGCTGAGGGACCTAATTGTGAAGATGACGACAAAGGTAGGGGGCTATTTGAAAGGATTTTAAAAGTTAAGGGCATAAATATAATCATATAGGACCAATTTTCAAACTAGGTCAGGACAAAATCATCTTGGGTCCAAATTTTGGTACAAACCTAATTTGGACCTAAGGAATTTAATGGTGAAGTTAGACTTTGGTTTTGACCATGTTTGACTAGGTAATTTATGTAAAAATCCAATTTAGGGTAAATATCTTTCTGAGACTTTGTTTTAAGTCAAGATGGGTTCTGATGGTTAAATTGAAGGTACCAAACCATAGAGAATATTTTTATATAAATTTTAGAGGGTTTAGGTGAATTTTATCTTGACCAGAACCTTGGTTAATTAAGTGGGTTTGTTTTTATGGTTTCAAAAGTTATTTAATTCTCAAAACATGTGCAAACCCTTTTGTGACTAATCTAACCCACTTGTTACCTTTTTAGGAGCTTTTAGCCATTAATGAACCCCTAGGAAAACCCATGGTTGCACTGCATTCATGATGTGCTGGTAAAATTACTGTTTTAACCTTAGTTTCCTATTTTTCCCTTAGAATGATTATGTAGTGAAATATGACTCTCTGGCGGTTATGTAAGAGCATTTAGAGACTTAATCAGATCAAATTAAGCTAGTTATGGCTTATGATGGTGCTCCGATCACATAGTATACATAATATTTTTAAATATACAAGCTTATATACAGCTTAATACATTGCTTATAGTACAGTATCAAAATCATTCAAAACTGAATTGATTCAAAATCATCAATCTCTTGCATTGAAATCCAAATTTAAAATCAATCAAGCAAACCGACTCAATTTAAATTCAGATCAGGGGTCCTTCTGAGCATATGAATGAACGAGCATTTGGCATGTGATAATTGAGTGTGGTGCATGGCTCGGAGATGTGCACTGTGCATAGGTCAGATTAGGCCCATTTATGAGCCAAAAACATAATTAACACACCTAATGATGGTTAGGTCGACCCTAGTAGAGGTCTAGTCCCACCCATATGGGTGCTATGTATCCCTCAAAAAAGCTGCCCACCAATTAAGAACTAAATTTTATAATTAATCAATAGTAATCACCTATTAACATAGAGAGGACTTGAGCTAAAAATTCAAAGTGTTAAACTCTTCTATAGAGAAGAGAGGAAGAAGCGAATGCGGCTAAGTGTAAGTACAGAAAAAATGAATAGAAGGGCAAAGCCAAAATAAGTAAGTGTTTAGACCCACCTCAGTGCCTGTACGTAGTGTATATATGTATGGCATGTGTGTGTTAAGTGTTCAGTATATAGAGTATGTAAAAAAAAATGAAACTCGTGTTTAGTAAGTTAATGGAATAACTTATATTGTATATTTGTATTATAATATTTTAAGTATTTTAAACCAATTTAACTATATTTATACTGTATTATATTATTTATACCCAATTTATATGTAAAATACCACAAAATTGATATTTAAATGTCTATAAATTAAAATTAAACTTGTAAAATATCATAAAAATATGTATTAAATAATTTAACATGTATACTAATACTGTATAAGGTCAATTGGACCATTAATTAAGTAATTTATATTATAATTAATGAATAACTTATAAATCAATGTGTATAATATGATAACTTTACCTAATTTATTTATATATGTAAATAACTTATTTATGTAAATAAATTACATAATTATATAGCCCTATATAAGGGCTTTACAACCATATATTATATGCCTGTAATGTAATTTAATTATATATATACAGTAAGTAATTAATTTATTAAGTTAACTAGGTAATTTACTAAGTTAACATAAAATAAATTAGTAAATTAAGTTAATACTGAGATAATTTATATTGTAATAGAATATAATAAGTATTTTCAACTTATTTATATCATAGTTATACTGTATTTCAGTATTTATAGTTTATTTATATGTATAACTAGCTAAAACATGTATTTGATTCTATATAAATTAAAACAAAGCTTCTAAAATACCATAAAAATATGTAGTAAATGATTTATTATGTATATTAATATTGTACTAAGTTAATTTGATGATTAATCAACTAATTTATATTGTAATTAGTAAATTAAACCTTAATTTAACTTGTACAAACTGTAAATTTTAGCTAATTTAATTATATAAAAAACTAACTTATTTATGTAAAGTAAATACATAATTATGCAGCCCTATGTAAAGGCTTTAAAACCCCATAATTTAATTTTAATTTATAATAAATTTTGGCCTTCAAATCAAGGGCCAAAGTAAGCAAATCAAACAGACACCTACACGGGCAGCAGCGCCTGATGGGCACTATCAATAGCGCCACATTGGTAGCTATGGAGCTATTGCACCACCATATAAGTGTTTTGTGATGTGGGCTACCTAGTCGTCATGGTGTTGGGCGCCTATATACACATTACCATACCCATCCCTCTGATACCGATACATGAAATGAGCATATTGGCATGAGATTATGGTGCGGTGCATGGGTCGGGGGCCGTGCACTGTGCGTGGGCCAAATAACGAGCTATAAATCAAATAAAATGCACCTAATGATAATTAAGGTGACCCTAGTAGAGGTCTGGTCCCACCCAGCAATGGGAGCCATGTATCCCTCGAAGAGGTCGCCTGCCAATTAAACCAAATTTCTGGTTAAAATCGATCTAAAGAGAAGAGAAGAGGCTTAAAAATTCAGCTTAGTGTTGGTCACTATACGTGAGTGCGTGTAAGTTAAGTAGTGTGTATATATGTGTGTGTGCATTTGTATATATATATGTGTATATGTATATAAGTAATATATAATATGTAAATAAATAAATTATGTATATTGTATTACTATAAATAGTGTATATAGATTAGTATAAGTGTTTGAGCTTTTAAATGTATATATATAACACTAAGGGCTTTAATGACAAATACATCCGTCACAATATATATATGCATGTTAGTATAAGTAGTTTTTGCTTTAGGTAGTGTAAATATGTTACTAAGGCTACACTGACATTTACATATGTCACTGTAATGGGATTATATGTTAGTATAGATAATAGTTTTTACCTTATATTATGTATATAATTTCATTAAGGTTTTAGTGACACTTATGTATGTTACTGTATATATTATATATGTTACTATAGATATTAGTATGTTATAATGAGTTAGTATAGTAAATGTTATTAATTATTTTTGTACCTATACTTAGGTATTAACTATATTAGTTGTAAATAATTAAAATAGAATAGTTGTACATAGTTTTTAATGCTTGTGTGTGTACATTTGTTTCCAAGCATTATAATATGTTTTAATTCATTCTTTTGTACATAATTAACCAAATTCTTTTATTCATTGATTCTTTCATTCATTCTTGTAAATAAAATCAACATTTTTGGAATTAAAAAATGTTTTTGGACTTAGAGAGTGATGTATATCAATAACTACCTCCAAGTGAACGACTTGGAATAAACCAGTAAAAATTAAGTATAAAATAAAATTGATGAGACAACAATTTGTATTTGTGACATACACTACAACAACGACATTTTAAAATCCCTTTTTAGTGTGAACTGGTCGTCGACACTTCATATTTTTGGCGCCGTTGCCAGGGATAAAAGCCTAATAACAGCGCTTTATTGTGATTGTTTAACGAATGTCGCAGAAAGTTGATTAGGCGCCCACCCACTTGGCTAGCTTACAGGCACAGAGTTGGCAGCTCATGCAGGAGGTGGGCAGTTGGCGACCTCAAGAGCCACGTGGACACTGTGGGGCAGTGACAGTGATGAAACAGGCACAACCTGACCTCATAGACCGCATTATTGTTGGACAGATGGCTGATCCGTATCTGCAGATGCTGTGAGACAAAGTACTGACAAGAGACCCAGGGAACTTCACTTTCACTGACGAGATCTTACGTATGAGGGGGCATTTGTGTATCCCTAGGGATGAGTTGTTGAGGGAGCTTTTGGTTGAGGCACATAGGTCCAGGTTTACTATACATCCTGGGAACACTAAGATATACCATGATTTACGACGTGATTTCTGATCTACTTCATGACAACAAATATAAATGCAGTTTTTGATCAACCCTTCGCCTCCCCGTGTTCGACCTGAGACTCCTTCTGAGTTTCGGTAAAAATTATTTGATTGTTCAGATTTTCATTCAAATTACACTACGACGGCAGGTTTTCAAAACTTAAATCTTTTACGACGAATTTTTTGACACAACATTTTGGCGCTGTTGCCGGGGAGGTGACACCTTTTGATTTCTCACGTTTTCCGCCTTAATTTTTATCTCACTTTTTCTCCAATCTTGCTGTGAATGCAGGAAATAAGAGAAGGGTAGAGCCAAAACGACTAAGTGTCTAGACCCAAGTGAAACTCGTGTTTAGTAGTGACGATTTTCAATGAAAAATCGTGATTACTCCTCATGATTTGTTCATAAAACGTTACCCCTTTGTGTAATGTGAAACTCGTGTTTAGTAGTGACGATTTTCATTGAAAAATCATGTGTACTCACGATTTGTTCATGAAATGTTCCCTTTGTGTAAACACCATTTTCATTGAAAAATTGTGAGTACTCCTCACGATTTGTTCAAGAAATGTTCCCTTTGTGTAAGCAAGTCATTCCTGCCTAGTTGTGAAACTCGTGTTAGTAGTGACGATTTTCATCGAAAAATCGTGAGTACTCCTCATGATTTGTTCATGAAACGTTCCCTTTGTGTAAACAGCCCATCCGCCTAGTCTCTGGTGAAACTCGTGTCCACTGAACACGAGTTTCGTAACTACCTTTCCCTCTTTGAGTGTAGCGGTGGATACCTGTGGAAACTCGTGTTTAGAATACATGAGTTTAACAAATACCATTCGCGCTTTGAGGGTAGAGGTGGACGGATGGATACCATTGAAAACTTGTGGTTACAAAACATGAGTTTCTTTCAAAGGTCGACCCGTGTAAAATCGTGTTTTCAAGTCACGACTTTCCTATGGTTAATAACAAAAAAAAATCCCTGCTACTGTAATTAAGGAAATTATTTCCTTAATTACCTTACTTAAGAATTTTTTTCCCTTCCTCCACACCCCAGCAACCGCCTCCTCAATCACCCACCCACCGGTGTCACCCCATCTAGCTGCTACCTCCCTTCCCCCTCCCCACCACACCTCTGCTCCACATCCACCACCGGAAGCTCCACCACTACCGTTCTCTCTTCTCCGTTCACCTTCCTCTGGAGAACTCCATCAAGTAACCACCATCGAACCTCCTCTCCTCTCTCGTGCTCCGTCCACCCTGCAGTAGTTGTCGCTGCTTTGCGTCACAGGTGGTAGAGACCCCGAATTCGCCTTCACCTTCGAGCACATGTTGAGCATGCCAAGCTCGCCACCGAGCCCTCTCGCATACTCTCCAGTCCCCACCTTAGATGCTCTCATAGCCCTGCATTGATTGGGTTTCCCACATTAGCCATGAGCGAGGTTAATCGCACGGCTACTTGCATCTAAATTTGGACAGAGGGAGAGATAGGGGGAGCATAGGAATTAGATATTTTAGGAGGAGGAGAGCGCAGCTACCATAAGCTTCCAAGGTGCAATTTCTTTTCTTAATTAGGAAAAAATAATAAAAGTTTACAGAGGATTGCCAACGTCTTGTGGAAAGTCACTGAGTTTTAGGGGCCAATTATCATTCACTCGGCCACTTTTGGTCTCCAAAATATAATCTATCCATAAAATGTGGTTGTCAAATTTATATTTTGTTGTAGTGTTGATACATTCATGGATTGTATATGTATACCTAAGTATGTTCATGTTTATTGAATATATATCTATATATAGTTGGTATATATAGGAATATGTCCTATTTCAAAAAATATATAGGAATATGTAGGTATGTATATATTCATATAATGAGCATATATATGTGCCTATAATATATATACATGTGTGCATATATATATATATATATATATATATAATGAGGTTCCCTCTTGTGAGGAAGTCTTCAGGAGACCGCGGGCATCTTAACTCTAAGGCCTTTGGGTAAATTCAGTGTTGGCATGACTCGAATCGACGACTCCGTTCCGCCAATAGTGGTATAAGGGTCTTACCAACTGAGACACCTGCTAGCTCACCTCTCTCTCTATATATATATGATAAAAGAGAGTGTGAAGCTCATTTGCATATAACTTATGTGAAGCTTAACTAATATCTTCCCTATAGGTAATGTTTTGGAGTGCAAATTTAGGAATTAAGATCACTCTATATGAAAATGTTATACAAAAAATTTTAGGTCAATCTGATACTCCTACCTGCTACATCGAAGGGGGATCAATTTCAACAGCTTAAGTATTACAAAATTTGGTCCTATTTGATGTGGGTATTAGGGTCGTTCTATTTTAATGAAATTTTGTGTACTTTATATTTTTGCTAAATAGTTTTAATTCCTAAGTTTTCATTTTGAAATATTGATTGTGTATAAGAACATGCCTAAGCTGCACCTAACTTAGGTGTAGTTGAGCAGCATGCTCCCTGCACCCCCCTTGCTCTCTCTCTCACTCACTCTCTCTCTCTCTCTCTCTCTATATATATATATATATATATATACACACACACACACACACACGTATATCTATATATATATGTATATATATAGGTATATGTATAAGTATATCTATATATATATAGATATACGTATACATATACCTATATATATATACACACATATATATAGATATATGTGTATGTATATATATATATATATAAAGGGGAGTATGGGTAGCTCTGTCGTTGGCTAGCCCAACTCGTAAGACTTTGCTAAACAAGGGGTGCCTCGTTCGAGTCCCATCCAATCTGGCTGCTGGGGCTTACACCAGGTTGACGGGCTCTGTGTGTGTGTGTGTGTATGGGCATACGAGTGTTCGTGTATACAGCGGAGTGTGGTGATGTGCGTATATATGCACATTTTAGAAGGTTAGGACTTGATGTCATGTACCACATGTGGCTACAGGGGACAAAGTTATGGGTGAAGCATGTATAGGGACCCATAGGTTACGACCCTGTTGGTAAACCCAAACTCTTAGTTCATCCTCTTAGAATAACGCAACTTGACTCTGACGTGTTCCTATTTGGATCCCCATGAGTATAAATTAGGGGTCAACTTTGGAACGAGCAGATCTCAAGCACACGCATTATTAGGTAAAGCGTCATCTTCCTTGTTTTACAATTTAGAATACATGATTCCTTTTATTTCTTGTTGGTTTGGAAGTCGCACTAGTTCTCCTTAACTCTTGTTTGAGAACCCCAAATTTCAAAATCATGAAGTGTGAACTACTTGGATTACTTGAAAGTAACTTAATAGACTGTTGTGAAATTAAATAGCTGTTGAGCATAATGCTTAAAATAAATTAGTAATCTAGAATTTTCTACTAATTTTGTTATAGTGATGTAAACATGTTTATATCACATAAACAATCTATTTATGTATGCTCTTAGACGTATAGTTGCATCATACATCATAAATATTGCATAACATGCATCATCTTGCATTTAGTTTAGATTGTATAAAATTTAGGTTAATTTTTTCCTTTTATGGTCAGGAAATAGGGAAATATCATATCGGGGCCTCAGATTTAAGATCCAACCATATAGATCTAATCAAGGCGACGATTGGAGTTCAACAACTCCATGATCGCCCTAATCGAACTTCCGTAGCATCAGATGCAGTCTGAGAATGATCAGAGGTCAAGGAGCTATGTGGTGTAAATCCATACTTTAGATGATGAATTTGACTACACAGATGAGTTCGGGTCAACGATCGCAGCCTAACAGTTCGAAAATCGGTTTAATTCAGCATCCGTGACACTACCTATGACTATATAAAGATGGATGGCCAGGATGGTGCCACGTGGCACCATCCTAACCTTCCAAACCAACCCAAAGCTCGCCACTGCTCTCTCCCTCTCTTCAGTTGATCATCAAATCTCGACTTTTGGATCAAAATCCAACGGTCAGGAGCAGATGCACATGCCTTCGTCTTTGAGACAATTCAACGCGATGGCGCATTAGTCTTGCGCCTGTGGGCAACGCAGAGGTCGCAAGATCGAGCCGCCTTAAATCAAGAAGCGCTCATAGGGTGCAGCTCAATTGGCCGTTGGATTGCTATCAGATGGCGGGCAAGGTGCGACATAGTAGCACGGATGGGTGCGAATTGCACACGCGCACGATGACGTGCATTCAAATGCTCGATCAGACATGGGCGCGCAATGAGGCGCTGATGCATCTTAAGCCATCTGATTTCACGATTGGACGACTGAGATCGCGAGATCGTGGGCTTGAGCGTTGAAGAAGAGAAGATGAAGGCACAGGCTCGAGGCGATCTGAGTCGTCGGATGCGAGATGGACGGCTCAGATTGTCTGTTCGTGCGTGAATGTTGAGTGCAGAGGGAAGAAGAGGAGGCGGGGGGCGCATGACCTTTAGCTACATTTATGCTTTAGTGACGAATAAATTCATCACTAAAGACCTGTGTATTTAATGTTTAATAATGAAATGACCTATTTGCCCTCTCCATTCTTCACCTATAAATAGCCCTATGACCCCCACACTTTCTTCATCCCTTCCTCTCTTCTCTCACCCCCTCCAAAGCTCTAAGAGCTTGTCCCAAACCCAGGATGCTCCATTAGAGTTAATATCAGAATTTTTCCACCTTCTCATCCCCGTTCGTGGAGCACCCGCGGTTGTCTTCTCACTGCTGTTTGAGAAGTGAATCCCGCTCTAACATCACCCTACCCCGTCCTCCGTTGTTCGTGTTCGTTCTCCCTCATCCCGCATCTCACCACGTTCTTTCGGGCACTCCGTCAACACGACTCGTCCTCTAAGCAACCATCGAGGAGGATAACCTCTCTCCACCTTCTCTTTTATTGCTTTCTAGTATAGATTTCTGCTTTCTAATGTAGTCATTAGATGTAATGAACTTGATTCAATGATTATGTAATATCTGTTGATTCTCTCTCTATTTTGTCTTTATTTATATTATTCTTTCTCTCTCTTTTATTCTTTATACTTTAAGTAGATAGCTAGTGTAGATTCAATTCAACCAATTAATCTGCTTCATGACAACAAATCAAACGCAATTTTTGATCAAACGTCCACCTCCTTGTGTTCGACCCAAAATTCAATTTGAGTTTCGGATAAAATTATCTGTTGGCGGATTTTTTTCTCAAATTATGCTACGACGACAAGTTTTCAAAACTCAAATCTTTTTTGCGACGATTTTCCGCCTCACCATTTTGGTGTCGTTGCTGGGGAGGCGACGCTCTTTGATTTTTCGCATTTTTCGACTTACTGATTGTTTACCTCACTTCTCTCCTTTCTTATTGTGATTGCAGGTACTCTCACAAGGCGGGCAAAAGCAGTAGATTGGAGCAAAGTGCTGTTGAAGGGTCTGTAAGTAACCCCACCTCACCACCCACTAGATTTCATTCCACCACCTAATAACACAAACCCTAATTAACCTACGAGCTTGCATAAACTCTAAGGTTAATTTTGATTGTTTGTTTGACACTTCCACCCGCCTCACTCTCTGCATATAAAAGAAAAATTTTTTAAAAAATCTCACTGAGGTACATAACCTCTTCTGATTCTTATGCTTAACTAGTAACCCGATCTTTGGGACTGGTACACTCATCAACACATAATTGAGTAGAAATCAAATTGGTAATCACTTGTGTGCCTAATTAAGTGATGCAACAGGCCAATTGTTTGAGTTGTTTGGGCCGCACCACTTCAACTAAAAATAACTCATCAAGTAACTATTAAATAGGTTCAACTTTTAGCACTAAACCAGGCACTCCACATTTTTAGTTTGATTTCAAAGGAAAACATCTTCACCTATGCTTCAAAACCTGGTGTGCCAACTGAGCTTGATTCAATATACCTAAAGTTGAATCCTAAAAGCTACTAAGCAAGATTTAAACCCTAAAATTCACCAGATCCAAAAACAATCTTGCTTGAAAACCATTAGTTGTGCATGCACACACATATTAACTGATCATTAAGGGCACAACCCAGATAAAAGGGCCCATCACATTCCAAAGCACATTCAAACCTAACCCTAATTAAAATAGAGTAGACGTTGGTCTTAAGGATTAGACACACTCTTCGAAGCCCAGATCGAGATTATTTTCGATTAGTCTGCTTCTACCATTCAATCTGATGTGTAGCTAGGGGAGCAGAATCAAACGATCGCAGTTGGGGGCTATCAAAGGAACCTGAGGCGAAAGCCAAGGGAAGAACCTTCTCCCCAGCCCCTCCCTCTAACTGGTTGGATTGACCAGAAAGAAGTAGATCAAATCGTTTCTTCATCTCAAGATGGGTTCTAAGAGTCTGTAAGTCTTTAGGCTAGCCTACTTAAGGACAGGTTTGATTGTTTGTATTGCAGGGCACCTTTCTTCCTCTCATTTGTCATGAATCCTTCCACATTCTACACGCATTCCTGATCCAACACTCTTGACACATCTTATCCCCAATATGATGATTATTATCCTAACCCGTGCTATAATCAACCATCTACTAGTTGGGATAACTTAGATTGGGGATACAATTCCAGACTTCCGTGTTCAGGGTCTAACTGTAGACATCATGATTGTAATTTCTATCCTTCTTGGAACTATAATGATTATAGATGTCCACCCTTTGATGATCAATTTAACCCGATCTACAATCAAGAAGGATATGTTGATTCTTACCCTTCCTCATATTACACTGCATACAGGTCATCACCCCCTTATGGACAACAAAAAATGACCTATTTTCAGGGAGGGTATCAAGAACCTCAATTCGTTGACTCCCTTGCACTGAACCCAAACTCGCCTAACCCTGAACCAAACCATTTGGTTCAGGTTAACTAGGTCCAAGATAAGGTGTTAGCTAACTTAAGGAATACCATGCAATCTTTAGAAGCTGTTGGAGTAGAAAATTGTCGCAAAAAGAGTTGAGTTTGGAAAACCCATCGTCGTAGCGTAATTTGCGAGAAAAATCTGTGAACAGATAATTTTACCGAAACTCAAAAGAAATTCCAGGTCGAACACAGGGAGGCAGACATTGGATTAAAAATTACGTTTGTTTTATTGTCAGAAAGTAGATTAGCTCGTTGAATTCAATCTACATTAGCTATTTACTTAAAGAATAAAGAATAGAAGAGAGAGAGAATAATACAAATAAAGACAAAATAGAGAGAGAATGAACATGTATTTCTTAATCATTGAATCAAGTTCATTACCACTACTCGTTACACTAGAAAGCAGGAAATCTTACAACTAGAAAGCGGTAAATCTACTCTAGAAAGTAGTAAAGAGAAGGGAGGTGAGAAATTATCCTCCTTGATGGCTGCTTGGAGGATGAGTTGCATTGACGGAGCGCCCGGGAGAACGTGGTGAGATGCGGAACGAAGGAGAATGACGACGGACGATGGAGAATGGGGTAGAGTGACATCGCAGCGGGATCCGCTTCCCGAACGACAGTGAGAGGACAACCGTGGGATGCTCCACAAAGGAGTGAGAAGGTGGAAAAATTCTAATTTTAACTATAATGGAGCATTTTGGGTTTGGGACAAACTCGTAGACCCTTTGACGAGGTAAGAGAAGAGAGGAAGGGATCAAGAATTCGAGTAGTAGGGGTATCCTTTTATAGTTGTAGGGATTGAGGGCAATTAGGTCATTTTATGTTTTGAAACATTAATTCAGGGCCTTTAGTGATGGATTTAAGCGTCACTAAAGACCCCAAATGTGGGCTTAGATCCGCGCATGCACCGCCTTCTCCTCTCCACGTGTGCTCAACACATAAGCCACGATCTCGCGATCTCAGCCGTCTGATAGCGAGATCAGATGGCTTAAAAGCATGTGCCCGCTTCTTCTTCAGCGCGCGTAGGATCGTGCGTACGCGCATCATGCGCTCTGTGTGTGTCACGTGGTAGCTCCATCGACCATCCATCGTGCATCGGATGACCCAATTTCATCCGTGCCTCCTCGCTCTGATTTTAAGTGCGCGGGGGTTCGATCCCTCACTGCTTCTTGTTTGAGCGTCGACTCCACTGTGCTATGCGGATGGATTAGCGCAAGGACAACTTCCAGGCCCATGCTTCATGGCAGTTGGATCAAGATCCAACGGCCCAAATTTGCCGCATGCTTGAGGAGAGAGAGTCGAGCAGAGAGGTGCGGGTGAGTTTGGATGGTTAGGATGGTGCCACAAGGCACCATCCTGGCCGTCCAACTTCATATGCTTGTAGGTAGTGCCACGGATGTCAGATTGGACCGATTTTCACGCCATTGGGCTGCGATCATCGATCCGAATCCATCTGTGTAGTTGGATTTGTCATCTGAGGTACAAATTTACACTACCTGTCCCCTTGACCCCTGATCTTTCTCGGACTGCATCTGATGCTACAGAAGTCCGATTGGGACGATCTTGGAGTCGTTGAATTCCAATCGTTGCCTTGATCAGATTCGTACGGTTGGATCTTTAATCCAAGGCCAAGATTAAATGTCTCCTTATCACTTGACCACAAAAAGAGAAATTAACCTAAAATTTATACAACCTAATCTAAATGCATAATGATGCATGTTATGCAATATTTATAATGTATGATGCAACTTTATGTCTAAGAATACGCAAAAATAGATGGTTTATGTGATATAAACATGTTTACATCAGAAGCTCAGCCAACACCTTGCCCTGAAGAATTAGAGCCTCTGATTGAAATGATTGATGATCTTAATAAGTATTTGTTGGATTGGGTCCAGGATGTTAATGATAAGAACTAGGGTGAGTTTTTACTTGGGAAGTTATCGAAATTGAGGATGAGATTTGTGATTGCTCTTGTCCAATCTTGGGATGATTCCAAGGATGAACCCCTGTCAGGAGAGCCAATGTTAAAATCTACTCAGGCACCTGTAGGGGGAACACATTTACGAGACCAGGGTTGACCAGGTTGTTCTAGAGCAATCAAATAAGGATAAATTGATTTCTTCACCTGAGACCCCTGAGTCGGGGTATAAGGAAACGTATGTCTCCATGGAATAGAAAGTGATTAATGATTTTGAGACATACATTAATGCAGATTCAAAATTCTTTGATTCTGAAGGTGAAGAATCATTGTGCGAAGTCTCACCTAAGTTTACAGCACATGATTGCAGTGAGATGACTGGGCTTGAGGAATTAGATGAATCATTTGATGGCCCTAAAATTGAGGAATTTGATCCTATTGGGACTTGCATGGTAGATTCAGATCCTTTCATGAAGGATTCAATTCAAAGCTCTATTCCTCAATCACACCCCATTGAGCATAATGACGATTCTGTTCTTGAGATCATTCGACCCAAGTCAATTCTGATTCATTCACAACTCTTAGACTTGGAAATTTCAGATGGGGTGATTAATATGCAAGAGGTCTCAGAATTTGAAATCCTGATTGCGGAGGATAGGAAGTGGGAAATGATGATATGGGAAGCCAATTCCGGGAGGAAGCAGAAGATCAAGTCTAAGGGTTCCGATTTTCCTGAAACCTCCAACCTTCTACCAGGACCCTTATGACATTTTTTATTCTAAGGATGTGCAACGCAAGCACAAATTCATTAATTATCCTTTTGAGCTTAATTTCTCTATAATTCAACTTTTTGGTCTTGGGTTGCATTCTCATAAATCGTAGGCTCGACCCTGCTTGCATGCTAATCTTCGATTTTGGATAATTTTTATCCAGAACCTTAGATATACTCGACCATGGGGCATGGGTCTGCACCACAATCTGGTCCACATCTGTGGACATCTTCTCCTGGTTGGTCCAAAACTAGATTTTCTTATTCTAATTCTGACCTGCACCTATGAATTCTTTATTTCTTCTTTATTTTTATAGTGTGCCTAGCTGAAGGTACTAAATTCAGCCCGTATATAGTCTCTTTTTCATCTCAGAGCTGACCTGTTAATCATGAAATTCAGGTGCTTTCATCTCTACTCCACTTTGTTTTATGTCTTTTTAATACAATGAGAACATTGCATTAGATAAGCATGGCGGGTGGATATCGTTATCAGAATCATCTTGTTAGTTCCACTGATTCTTTCTATTTTCTCTTTATTTTTGAAAAAAAATTGAATTAGGAAAAGAGAACTTAGGCTTTAGAAATTTTTAACTTTAGGAAATAATACAGTAAGACCTGAACACTTAGGCCCTTCAAGTCTTCGGGCTTCATCAGCCCGGGTGTCCACTAAAATGTAGACTTGTTTCTCGAATCCTTGCCATTTTGAATTTATTTCTTAATTGGTTAAATAAGTTGGGGTGATAAGTACACGACTTATCAATCCACCCTCTGATTTGAGGGGACTTTAAGTCTAAGCATCTACACACTATTTGCACTGACTCGCTTTTCAATGGTTTTAATGGAAATTGGATAGCTAATGAACCTTCTATGGTGGTATGGCTGGCAAGTTATCGTGGGTAACTGCTCATTGGTTTGTTGTTGACAAGCGTGGAAATTGCATATTTTGAAATCGTCGGAAATCGTAGTATAGTCGCGAAATCCCCTTGACAAAAACTATTTATAATAACGAAACTCACATAGATTTCTTTTCTTTTTAGAACTTGAGTCCCAGTCGTTCATCTCTGGGAGGCGTGAAAACAAGTCAAGATTTAGATCGGCTTAATTTAACCTAATATTTTTGTCTTTCTGTGTTTTCGATCTTTATTTTGAAACACGAAATGAAAGCATGCATCAAAGTTGTAAGCCATGAAAATAATAGCATGCATATAAAACCATTAGACAAGAGTATCATGCATCAAAAATTAAGTCACTATAAAATATGGATACATGGAAATAAAGCTAAACTAAAGAAAGGGATCAACCAAGAGAGGCTAAGGAGAAGCCTTCTTGGCTGTCCACTAAAGAGAGGAGGATGGGTGTGTGCACCCAAGTGGAGAGAGGAGGGTGCTTTCTCTACCAATGGCCGTCCTTGAGAAGACCTTGAGGGGGGTCTTCTCTATGGCCATCTAAGAAGAAGAGAAAATGGGGGTGTGGATCCTCTATGGTGGAAGAAGAGGGCACGCCCACAAGAAGAAAGGAGAAGGTGTTGCATCCTTATGCTCTTCTTCTTCTTGCCACCCTTGGAGAAGCTTGGAGGAGAGCTTCTTCCTAGCCGTCCATGGAGGGAGCCTTGGAGGAGGAGGACGGCCTTGAGAGGGAGAGGAGGAGGTGTGGTCGCAAGTTGAGAGAGTGGAGAGAATGAATGGAGATGGTTCAATTTCGTGGCTCTTTCTTTGCCCTTATGGAAGGCTTCATTTGGTTGCCAATTTTGGTGGCTCCAAAATTAGCTAATGCCACATTTTTAGGATCTAGATTTGACACAAGTTTTTAGGGTTTCCAAGAGAGTGTGCGTGGGTTTGGTAGGGGTAGAATGGGAAGGGGTGTGTGTGTCTGTGGGTGTGTATTTTTCGTGGGACTAGGTTGCGGGTTTTGGTAGGATTAGGTGCTAAATAGGTTGGGTCAATCTAGATTAAGTGGGTGTGGACTGAATTAGGCTTGGGAAATTCTAATTGGATAGGAGTGAACCTAATTAGGTCTAGGTCAAGTCTAATTGGATGTGTGCATGTGATTAGGCTAGGGTAACCCTAATAGGTATGAGTCAATTAGATCCTGGGTGGATCCAATTGGGCTCAGGTGCACCCAATTAGGTATGGGATGGTTGAAGTGGGTTAGGGATAGGATAAGTAGGGCTATGGATAGTGGACTAGGCTTAGGAGGTTTCTAATTAGGTTTCCTAGGGTGTTTGGTGGGGTTCCTAGGTCAAAATAGGCAAGCTAGGGCTTCCAACACCAAAATCAGGAACCAGAAAGCAGTAGCAGACATCCAGAATAGTTGTCGGACGTCTTATACTACAAAATTGGACGTCTAGACATTAAATTAGACGTCCAATTCTGTGTCAGTATGAGTTTTGGCTTCCTGGATTGTTATTCTGCAAAAATCAGACGTCCAGCCAGATGTCTGGACATCCTAAAAGGTGTTGGAGAGTGGGTTTTTTAGGTTTTCTAATGTGGGTTTTGGTTCGTAAGTGTTTGGGAGAGGGATAGGGTGGATAAGAACATGGATAGTGCTATCCATGTTTGGGTTTTGAGACTAAGGTGCCCTAATGGAGGTCGTTTTGGGTTTGGGAAGGCTGTCCTAGGGTTTCTAAAGGTAGGGATAAGGATATCCTCCTCACTCCTCTTATCTGGATCAGTATTCTTCTTCCTTTATTGCTTTATTCCACTATCTCCATCTTGGATCACTTTATTACCTGCAAATAGCAATAGAAACCATTAATTAGTAGGATATCTCATCTTATTCTAAATAGACTGATACAATGCATGATATGCAAGATATGAGTGCAATATCCACAATTTAAGCTAGGTTCAGACATTATTTATGTTGATTAGGACCCATGATTGCTGTGCAATCATACCCCCATGCCTAAACTTTGCTAGTCCCTAGCAAATGCAAGACTAAATGCATGACTAAGTTATTTACAAATTTAATCCCTAAAGGACCGCTTATTCATTTTATTAATGAGATTGGCTAAAGATTTCTCTCCTTTTGTTTCATCCAGAAATCTTGATATCTAGATACGTGAAAGTGCAGCTATGTAGCTTTCGCAACGGATTCGAGTGAAAAACTTGATTCACTTCTAAAGTCTGTGCTTGACCCCTAGTAAAATTCTAGCGGTATAGGCGGACTTCTTCCCTCGGGGTGTTCAAGATATTCAATGAATTCCACCCCGGCTTTAACCTTAGGTAGAGAATTTTAGAGGGAAATGGTTGTTTATTGGTGCTCACTCTCACTTAGTGCTACATAGAAATTAGTAATATAGAATCTAGATTCCCAAATTATTAAGTAACTCAACTCAGAGAAAGACGAGAAAAACTATGCTCTCTTTTGGTTCCTTTGTATTCATTCTCTCTTACTTTATTTTTTTTTCAGAGCTCACAATCTCACCAGATTCTCACGTATGATTTGTATTTTGTGGTCTTACTTGGCATTAACACTTTAATTGAGTTCTCATAACCTTAACACTAAGTCGGAATTCCTCAGCCAGTATTCGGGAGATCAGAAACACAGAAAATATGTTAAGGCCTTATTTAGTGGATCTCAAATTTATTTGGTGGTATTGCCTCAATGCAATTGAAATAAACACTAAATATTCACACACTCTTTTTCTTTGCTTTTTCTTCTTTTTCTATTTTTTTTTCTTTTTCAATTTTTCTCTTTTTTTCGTTCATTTTTCTTCTTCCCTTTTTTTCTATGTATAATAATTTTTTTTTTCAACATAACACAAGCTAGCATACATTCAAGAACTTTATTGAGGAGGCATTATTAGGGATTGGTGATACTCAAGAGACATTGGGTGGCTTATTTAGTGGAAGTGCCTACTCACGGCACCGGGAGAGACGGATAGGACAGTGTATTTCTGACCTTGACATCAATACCCTCCTTCAGCTGAGGATTCCGTAAAGAATGGTCGTAACCATTCACCTTAGCCCTAGTTTTATGAAAACTCACTCTCCGCGTAATTGCCTTATTTGGTGGCTCTCAATATTTCGCACAAAAATGTATACGCAAGATCCGAGAGCGAAAACTATGCCTAATCTCTGAGTATCATTACCTAATTATCTAGGATTCCTGATTTCTTACACTAATCTTTGAGCACCAGTACACTCTACTCTCATCTCACTTTATTTGGTAGATTTTTGGAAGAAAATATGCCTGACTCTCAAAACACTGCCCAGGGGTTCAAGAAAAGAAGCACCGCTTCTTCTCGACAGACTAATGACGTTTATCAGGCTTCATCGTGAATCCATTGCAAATTCTACATGTGAGTGAAAATTGTACTGGATTTCATATTACAGAAATCAACTAGAGGATGAAATCCTTAATACATTCTCTTGATAAAAATCTTATTCATGAATGCAATACGTATAAATGCTATTTGTAACCTTTCAAAGTTGCACTTCGAAAATTTCCCTAATTCAGGTTATATTCAGCTTGACCCTAAATTTAGAACAAAAGGGTGAGTGGATGAGTTGAAAGTGGCTGTTGCGAATGATTTTTATCTCCAATGCGAGCATTGGAGGTGGAGTCGGTTGTTCTCAATTTTAAGGACCCTAAAGTGCAATTAGCATGATGTACGAAAGGTTTTTCCTAGGTGTTGGCAGAAAAATTTCAGTTTACAATTACTACCCCCCCAAGCCTACTTGCATGTCCTCATGCATGAATACAACGAAAAATAAACTAAGACAAGGAGTAAATGGGTAGAATTCACCTGGAATGGCTCCTGAATTTTGACATTCCACTTATTCCAACACCTGAAATTGAATATGCAGGAAAATATGCCAAATAAAATATGCTATATATAAGTGCTAAGATTAATGCCTCCAGCTGGGCGTACACTAAAAAAGGATATATCAATACAGTATTGAGAATAGCGAGTAAGATGATAAGAATTTTAATCTTGTTCGCCAACAGCGGGTTGCAAATGTGGACCAACTGTCCATGAATTCCAAGTCCAAATAATCGAAAAAATATGTAGATGGGGCTGGGATTATTTGCAGCTGGATGCTACAGAAGAAAGACAGATAAATACGGGTTCCTGGAAGAAATGAATATGAAGGCATCCCGAAGAGGTGATGGAGAATGTGGGTGGTAGGGGTATGGGTGGAGTCGTGTGGGATGAAATCATATGGGTCCTGATAATTGTGATGAATGGAAGGCATGACCCAAGTGATGTGGCTAGATTTGGAAATCAAGGTCCATTGATCAGTCTTTGTCTCTACCAAAGATGTTTGGGTATCATCTTCTTTTATCTCTTCCAAATTTTCCAATGACAATTCCCAATTATCACATGATTCCCCAAAATTTTTAGCTTCCTCTGATAACTCATCATATGTTATCCCCAACAGTCTTTCAATCTCTTGAATATACTTTTTATAAGGGGATATTTCCTTCTCACTTAGATGAAATTGGTCATTAGATTTAGTAGTGAGTCCCTCCGTGAAAGTGGAATGGGCTGAATCATTGATTGAGGAGTTGTTACAGTCCTTTTGATTTTGTTGCTCCGTGTATGAGATCATTTGAATTAATTCATCAATGTCTCCATGGGTATTCTCAAATACAACAAAATCATATTCAGGTCCCTTAATACTTGGTTCCTCAAAATGAAATGATTGGTACTCAGGCCCTAAATCAAGATCCAGATTCTAGAATAAATTATCATTCTCAACTTCAATAGGATTATCAATATCATCCACCTTGGGTGTTTGATCAACAGAATCCTGCATGACCACCACCAAATCACAAATTGGTTGTGGCACACCTGACCCAAATTCAAATGTTTCTGATTTTTGTTGCTCATCCCAGATTCTATGAAGCTCTTTTCTTATATCATCATATTCTTTAACACTAGCTTCTTTTATTTCGTGAACCATTTTGATCAATTGGGTAATCTGGGATTCATTACAAGGGGCAGGGGTTTGAATTGGGCTAGGTCGGTCAAGATAGTCAACCATGCTATCAAAGATTTGATCCTGTATTGATGGTGACTTATGTGATCTAGTGGATTGCTGCTTTGGGTCATGTGGTTCTACCCAGGTGTCAATTGCCATAGTTTCTTCCGAATTACCCTCCGACTCACTTTCCATGTCATCCAGAAAATGCCCTGACTTTGTTTTCTTAGCGGCTGCATACATATCAAAGTGAATCTTCTCATTACCGCTACTCATCTCCATACATTCTGAGTAACAGTCAATCCGTGCATTGGCCGTAGCCAAGAAAGGTTGACCCAGAATAATGGGTGAATTACTTAGCTTCTCCAGTCCATTCATGTCCAAGACAATAAAATCAACTGGAAAGGTAAGACCTTGCACTTTAATAATCACATCCTGAACTACCCCCTTAGGTGTTTTGATGGAGCCATCTGACATTCTAATGGTGACAAGTGTGTGGTGCAGATCTCCAAGTTTGGTGCGGTCAAAAAGGGCAGTAGGAATCAATCTAATGGAAGACCCTAGATCCACAAGGGCTCTATTAAAGGTGAATCCCTTGATGGCACAAGATATGAAGGGTTTTCCAGGGTCAGTCATTTTGGGTGGTAGAGTGCCAGAAACAAATGCACTTTTGTTAGCTGATAAAACCACCTCTTTAGGTGTGCAAGTCTTTTTCTTCTTTTGTGACTCTTTCTTTAAGGCCTCAAGAAAGGGTAAATAGGTCAAATCAACTTCAGAAGCCTTTTTCTTCCTTTTGTCCCTAGAGTCTGAGTCAGAGCTGGATGTGGGTTTGGTCTTATGATTTTTGGTTGAGCCCGAATTAGATCATTTGGGTGGGCTCTTAGCTTTTCTCTTCCTTTTAGAGGCCACAGATTTGGCCCCCGCACAATGGCATGTATGATAGATTGGAGGAGGGGTCGGAAGAATAGGTGGAGAATAGGAGTGAAAAGGCATTTACATCCAAGGATAAAGTAATTCTTGAAGTCTCTTGATTTGATCCCCTTGAGATTTCACTTGATTTTCCAACTTAGTCAACCGTTGTTCATTTTTCTTGTCAAAGTCCACCAAAATGTTCATGATATCTTCAAGGGTGGTTGTGGGTTGGCCTAGACTAGATGGTTGCCCTAAAGTGGATTGAGTGGAGTATTGGGCTGGCCTAAATTGATGTTCAGTCTGAGTTGGTCTCTGTGGTGGCCATGAAAGATCAGGATTGTTTCTCCACTTAGGGTTATACGAATTTGGATATGAATCAATAGGTGTATCGCCCTGAGTGGGCCTGACTATAGAGGGAGTTGATTGGGAACCTATTATGTGGTCCTGTACTTGTGATCCATTATTCCAATTCCTTAGTGATATCTCATCAGGTACAGGTGTATAAAAAATGATGCATTCCTCAAATGATCTACCCAAATCACGGATTAGGTCCAAAGGTGCCTTTTGGGTTAACCGAGTCCAGGATGCCTCCCTATGGTAGCAAGAATCAGTAGAGTAGCTAGTGGATCCAAAGTATGGGTCACTAGACCCACTAGGCTGGTTGTTCCAAGTGTCTTGTCCTTGGGAGGAGTGATAAGATTGAGATTGTGCCTGGGATTGTCTAATTTGCTCCAAGAGCTTGGCACATTGATCCGTATAGTCCTTGTTATACTCTCAGAATTCAGCAACTATGGCTTTCAATTGGTTCTGATTTAGATAAGGGTCGGATCCATGAGGTTTAGGTTCTAGATAAGCTGGGGGATAAGGATAATCATATCCCAGCTGGTTAGGATGAGTCTCCTAACTAGGAGGAGTTGAAATCATGGTTGGGTTGGGAGATGGAGGACCCTGAGGGTCAAAAGAAAGATATGGGTTCATGGATATTTGAGAAAAGATGCAGATAGAGATAACAGATAGTCTTCCTTAGGAAGATACAACCAGCTACAAGGGCTGGTGGAATTAAGGCAAAGGCCTAGGAAGAAAGATGAGAGAGCCCCAAATCAAGCAAACAAGCTAGCCTTAAATTGTATACCCTAATTGGATCTAAACCTGGTATCCTGAGATGGAACTGGGTTAAACCAACCCTTGAATTACTTGGCTGACCAAATTAGTGGGACCCCCTAGGACACCCCGCACGGTGGGATACCACTAAAGGTTAATGCGGTTACCGCACCAACCTTTCTTGTCACCAGTTGGTCCAAATAGAAAAGGCCTTGATTTTTACCCAATTAAATTTCAGTTACCAAGTAATTTAGTCCTGCCTAGGGCACGTCTACTTAGTTTTAGGCTTGGGCTTAGAGTGCGCTTGAAATGTGATTGGGCGATTGGGGGTGTTGCCCTTAAAATTGGATTTAGAGTGTGAAGTGCACAGACAAATGATTTTCAATACAAGCTTTAGTTGGTGTAGTGGATTTTATGGTTCAAGTGCTTGTATTAATTTTTTTCTTTTAGGGTTTTCTTGTTTAGGTCAATTCAAACAAGGTTGTAGTGAAGCATGCAATAGGTTTTGCAAATCCCAATTGTTATATGAATTTCCTTTAAGTATGTCATGCAAATGTGCTCTACCCTAGTGTGGAAACCCTAATATTAGATAGGTCTATATGATGTTTTTAAATCCAAGAAGGTAGAAGTGGTGTGACCCAATCAAGGAAAACAATGGTCTTAATGCACCACTACTAAGTGAAATAAACCTAATTGGTTGCCTAAGTTGAAATGTAGATCAATTTCAATTCAAGTGGGTGAGGGAAAGACAACCAATCACAGCAAATCCTTTCTCATACAATCACACCCAAATCATGCTCAAACAGGTTTGTTTTGGGTCTCTAAATTTAAACCCTAATGTGAATTACCTAGGGTTTGTGCTTCTTCTAAAATCTACAGTCAGACCTTAGTCTGACTTGTAATCACTCCCTAGATCAGTAACTGAAGAAAAATAATATGAAATTTGGTAGAGATCTTCCTTTTTCAATAAGTTTTTCAAGAAATATTTTTTTAAGATTTTTACTGTTCCATGCAATTTTTCACGAATTTTTATGTTCTAGGGGGTCAAATAGACCAGATGGACCCCCTGCGAGAAATGCAGTTTGAAACAGTACCAAAAGATCCAAAAATTCTTGAAAATTTATAGAACGACTATGTTTCAGTGGCTTTCCAACCCCACAAATTTCAAAGAGATTTGATTTGTGTAGAGGTCAGAACTAACGTTTAAAGTTATACAAAATCAGGGTGCAGACTGTTTTGACCCTCTTAAAAATTCGTACAGTGGGAATTTTTTCAATAAAAGGTGGTGCTGGAAAGCTGGTTTGGAAACCTAATATCAGACCGAATCCCAAAATTTTTGGACCCCTAATTTGAAGGCAATAAATTTTTGAATATCAACAATATTTGCTGGCTGGATTTCCAAATCTAACTTTAGTGTGTTTAAATAGTTTTCAAGTTAAAACACACACCAAAGAATTTTTTTTTTTCATTCAAATCCGAAAATTTGAATTTGAATTTATATATATATATTTCTATCCTAAGAAAGCAACAAACTAGAGGATGAAGAAAATACCTGCGGTCTTCACCACGGGTCGATGTGTGCGCGGATCCTCGTCTTGACACCCTACAATCAAAATAATAAAAAGCTAAGCAAATCCAAATCTAAACTCGCACATTGCCTCCCCGGCAACGGCGCCATTTGACAGGCGTGGAAATCGCGTATTTTGAAATCGTCGGAAATCGTAGTATAGTTGCGAAATCCCCTTGACAAAAAATATTTATAATAATGAAACTCGCATAGATTTCTTTTCTTTTTAGAACTTGAGTCCCGGTCATTCGTCTCTAGGAGGCGTGAAAACAAGTCAAGATTTGGATCGGCTTAATCTAACCTAGTATTTTTGTCTTTTTGTTTTTTTATCTTTATTTTGAAACACGAAATGAAAGCATGCATCAAAGTTGTAAGCCATGAAAATAATAGCATGCATATAAAACCATTAGACAAGAGTATCATGCATCAAAAATTAAGTCACTATAAAATATGGATACATGCAAATAAAGCTAAACTAAAGAAAGGGATCAACCAAGAGAGCCTAAGGAGAAGCCTTCTTGGCTGTCCACTAAAGAGAGGAGGATAGGTGTGTGCACCCAAGTGGAGAGAGGACGGTGTTGCACCCTTTCTCTACCAATGGCTGTCCTTGAAAAGACCTTGAGGGGGGTCTTCTCTATGGCCGTCTAAGAAGAAGAGAAAATGGGGGCGTGGATCCTCTATGGTGGAAGAAGAGGGCACGCACGCAAGAAGAAAGGAGAAGGTGTTGCATCCTTATGCTCTTCTTCTTCTTGCCACCCTTGGAGAAGCTTGGAGGAGAGCTTCTTCCTAGCCATCCATGGAGGGAGCCTTGGAGGAGGAGGATGACCTTGAGAGGGAGAGGAGGAGGTGTGGTCGCAAGTTGAGAGAGTAGAGAGAATGAATGGAGATGGTTCAATTTCGTGGCTCTTTCTTTGCCCTTATGGAAGGCTTCATTTGGTTGCCACTTTTGGTGGCTCCAAAATTAGCTAATGCCACATTTTTAGGATCTAGGTTTGACACAAGCTTTTAGGGTTTCCAAGAGAGTGTGCATGGGTTTGGTAGGGGTAGAATGGGAAGGGGTGTGTGTGTTTGTGGGTGTGTATTTTTTGTGGGACTAGGTTGCAGGTTTTGGTAGGATTAGGTGTTAAATAGGTTGGGTCAATCTAGATTAAGTGGGTGTGGACCGAATTAGGCTTGGGAAATTCTAATTGGATAGGAGTGAACCTAATTAGCTCTAGGTCAAGTCTAATTGGATGTGTGCATGTGATTAGGCTAGGGTAACCCTAATAGGTATGAGTCAATTAGATCTTGGGTGGATCCAATTGGGCTCAGGTGCACCCAATCAACTGTAGATGCACCCAATTAGGTATGGGATGGTTCAATTGGGTTAGGGATAGGATAAGTAGGGCTATGGATTGTGGACTAGGCTTAGGAGGTCTTTAATTAGGTTTCCTAGGGTGTCCAGTGGGGTTCGTAGGTCAAAATAAGCAAGCTAGGGCTTCCAACACCAAAATCAAGAACCAGAGTGCAGTATCAGACGTCCAAAATAGTGGTCAGACGTCTTATACTACAAAATTGGATGTCTGGACATTAAATTAGACGTCCAATTCTGTGTCAGTATGAGTTTTGGCTTCCTGGATTGTTATTCTACTGAAATCAGATGTCCAGTCAAATGTCTGGACATCCTAAAAGGTGCTGGAGAGTGGGTTTTAGGTTTTCTAAGGTGGGTTTTGGTTCCTAAGTGTTTGGGAGAGGGATAGGGTGGATAAGAACATGGATAGTGCTATCCATGTTTGGGTTTTGAGACTAAGGTGCCCTAATGGAGGTCATTTTAGGTTTGGGAAGGCTGTCCTAAGGTTTCTAAAGGTAAGGATAAGGCTATCCTCCTCACTCCTCTTATCTGGATGAGTCTTCTTCTTCCTTTATTGCTTTATTCCACTATCTCCATCATGGATCACTTTATTACTTGCAAATAGCAATAGAAACAATTAATTAGCAGGATATCTCATCTTATTCTAAATAGACTGATGCAATGTATGATATGCAAGATATGAGTGCAATATCCACAATTTAATCTAGGTTTAGATATTATTTAGGTTGATTAGGACCCATGATTGCTATGCAATCAGTTGTCCAGAGCCCAACCACACAACCATTCTCTTCCTGCTCTCTTTAGGTAAATCTTAGATCAGGGAAGCCACCTACTTAGAAAAAAAGAAACAAAATAGAAAAATATCCAAAAAGAAAAAGAAGAAAGGAAGAAAAAGAAATAAACCACACTTCATCACACGAGTATGGCTAGCAAGTTGTCGGTGGTAACAGCTCATCGACCGGTTGTACAGATCATAGCTTGAAAATTTATGTTTAATTCCAAATACTTAGGAAGAAGCGGAGAAGTAGAATAAGCCGGGGAGATATACAGTAGGTTCACCCTTGTGTTGACCCCATAAAAATAAAAGTAAGGAAAAAGCTACCGGTCGAATAGATACACCTTTAGGCAGAATTCCTTTCAAGGTCACCTAGGGGCATAGAAACCTGAAGTCTATTCTAATTGCCGATCAGTCAGTCTAACACATTCACGAAAAGATGCTTAGAACTCAGAGTTCTCTTCGAGTCTTGGGTGGGTTGAGTAGCTGTAGAAAGCTACTCCGAAACCCTAAACTCAAAAATTAAAAAAAACATTAGAAAAGAAGAAAAAAAAAAAGATCTGTCTTTGGATAAGGTGAGGGCTTGAGGTGAAAACACCCGGGCACTGTTGTGTCTCTATAATTAAAGTCTTAGTTGAAATCCCTAAGTGTTGAAAAATAACTTTTGCCTAAGAAATCTGACCTAGTTCTCTTATAAATAGCATGTAGTTTTTCTAGGGACTAGCAAAAGATAGGCATGAGGGTGTGATGTAAACATGTTTATATCACATAAATTATCTATTTATGCATGTTCTTAGGCGTATAGCTACATCATACATTATAAATATTGCATAACATGTATCATCTTGCATTTAGTTTAGATTATATAAATTTTAGGTTAGTTTTCTCTTTTTGTGGTCAGGAAATAGGGCAATATCATATCAGGGCCTCAGATTTAAGATCCAACCATACAGATCTGATTAGGGCAATGATCGGAGTTCAACGACTCCAAGATCGCTCTGATCGAACTTCTGTAGCATCAGATGCAGTCCGAGAAAGATCAGATGTCAAGGGGCCAAGTGGTGTAAATCCGTACTTCAGATGACGGATCTAACTACACGGATAGGTTCGGATCGATGATTGCAGCCTAACAACGCAAAAATTGGTCTAATCCGACATCCGTGGCATTACCTATGAGCATATGAAGATGGACGACCAGGATGGTAACCATCGAAACCAACCCAAAGCCTGCCGCTGCTCTCTCTCTTTAGCCAATCATCAAATCTTGACCATCGGATCAAAATCCAACAGTCAGGAGTGGATGCACATGCCTTTGTCTTTGAGACAATTCGAGGAGATGGCGCATTGGTCGCGTGCCTGTGAGTGATGCGGAGGATGCGAGATGAAGCTGCGCATCGCCTCAAATCAAGAAGCGAGAATAGGGCGCAACTCAATTGGCAGTTGGATTGCGATCAGATGGCGGGCAAGGCGCGACATGGCAGCATGGATGGGTGCGGATCGCACACACGCGCGATGACATGCATTTGAATGCTCGATCAGATGCGAGCGCGCGATGAGGCGCAGATGCATCTTAAGCCATCCAATTTTGCGATCAGATGATTGAGATCGTGAGATCGTGGGCTTGAGCATTGAAGAAGAGAAGATGAAGGCACGGGCACGAGGCAATCGATGCGAGATGGATGGCTCAGATCGTCTGTTCATGCGTGAACGTTGAGCATAGGGGAAGAAGAGAGGCAGGGGGTGCACGACCTTTAGCCACGTTTATGCTTTAGTGACGAATAAATTCGTCACTAAAGACCTATGCATTGAATGTTTAACAATGAAATGACCTATTTGTCACCTCCATTCTTCACCTATAAATAGCCTTACAACCCCCACACTTTCTTCGTCCCTTCCTCTCTTCTCTCACCCCCTCCAAAGCTCTAAGAGCTTATCCTAAACCCGGGATGCTCCATTAGAGTTAAAATTAGAATTTTTCCACATTCTCATCCCCGTTCATGGAGCGCCTGCAGTTGTCTTCTCACCGCCGTTTGGGAAGCGGATCCCACTACGACATCGCCCTGCCCCATCCTCCGTCATCCGTGCTCATTCTCCCTCGTCCCACATCTCTCCACGTTCTTTCGGGTTCTCCATCAACACGGCTCGTCGTCCAAGCAGCCGTCGAGGAGGATAACCTCTCTCCACCTTCTCTTTTATTGCTTTATATTATAGATTTACTCTTTCTGGTGTAGTCATTAGATGTAATGAACTTGATTCAATGATTATGAACTACCTGTTGATTCTCTCTCTATTTTGTCTTTATTTGTATTATTCTTTCTCTCTCTTCTATTCTTTATTCTTTAAGTAGATAGCTAGTGTAGATTCAATTCAACCAGCTAATCTGCTTCATGACAACAAATCAAACGCGATTTTTGATCAAACGTCAGCCTCCTTGTGTTCGACCAGGAATTCCTTTTGAGTTTCGGTTAAAATTATCTGTTGATGGATTTTTCTCGCAAATTACGCTACGACAACGGGTTTTCAAAACTCAAATCTTTTTTGCGACGATTTTTCACCTTAACATATAGCTTGGACATGATGATGCATAGATGAATCACGAAAAATTATGAGGATGGAATGTCCCATGTGATGCAAGTTTTTTAAATTATGCCTTATGAATAATGTGGAAGATTAGTCATCTGGAAGAATAGCTTAAATAATTTGAAAATGAATAATCTTAATGTTGATGAATTAGATGGAAATAGTTTATGAAGATGTGTCTAAGTAACAATATACCTAAAGTACTTAACTTAAGGAGTTGCATGCCTTCTTGACACCTTGGTTGAGACATGTAGTGCCTCGATGTATCACTGAGGCTTTTGATTGGATTGGAGAAATGGAATGATGGTTGGTTAACGAGTGGGGACGATGTCAGCCCTACAGTAGTGATGCTTCTTTGGCCCTAAGGTATGGTCTTTCTCTCTGTTGGTTGTTGCATGCCTCGTTATGATTGGGATGAGATTCATCATGGTATCCCTAGTTTGCCATCAAGTTTGCCACATTGAATCCCACCCCCTCCCCCCTCCCCATGTCTTGACAATCCGGGTTAATAGAATACTTAAAAATGTACATATATACTAATTGGACAAACAAGAATGAAGAATGGAGGCTAAATCTTAAGGGTTTAAAAATAGAGCTATCTCTTACACACTCCATTTTAGAACCCCTTTTTCTTGTATCATGATTTTATTACCCTTTATTGAGCTCTTTGGCTCACTCTGTCCTACGTTTGGCTTCCAACCAGGATCTTAGTTAGGTTCATAGAAATGAGTTTGACATAGAGCTTCTTGTCCTCCTGTGCATGGTAGGTCTTAGTTAGCAGTAGTTGTTTCTTACTTTTGTAGACTTTATAGTTAGGTGACATGTTTTCACTTTATGCGGGTGCCATTCTAACTTGTACCGTGCTTTTACCTTTACTTTGAGACATGCCTCCGCTTTATTCTATTTCATGATCTTAAATGTTAAGGTAGAAAATTTTGGCTTTATTTTTACACTATTATTGCTTGGTCATGATGAGTGTATGCTTATTGTTAGTTAACAGATTTACGATTTGGGTTTATCTTAGAATTCCTAACTCAACCCATGAGGGTCGAGTCATTATAGAGCTCTTCTTTGTTTCACTCCCTTCTACTTCCACCCCTATCCCTACTCATTCCCCTCTAGTAGGAAGACCTCTCTCACGAAAGTAGTCCTCTTCGATGGTGTCTACTTGCTGCCATGATGGTAGGGATCCTTGATATGGTCAAAATGAATGGTTACTAGATTCCTTTTTTTTTCCTTTTTGTAGGAACTATCATCCTACTATCTCACGGTGTCCTCTTCATCCTCTACACAAGAATCTAGGGCACCTATTGTGTTGCCCAATCCAATTCAATGCTAGAGAAGCAGGTTGGAGAAGGAGAAGAATGTGACGAGGAAGCTAGTACTCATGGTTTTTGTGTGGTTGTCTCAATTCCTTAATGAAACCATTCACCTCATTGACAGTTAGAATCAACTTTCAACCAAGAGGTAGATTCCATGGCTATTACAAAAGCATTTATCCCTCCTTTTATTCACATGCTTGGTTTTTATATTGTTGGTTGTGTGGTATGTTGTTGCTTTTTTGATTGTCTAATTACTCATATCGATGTTGCTAGTGCTATGTTCATGGTCATTCTTCATGTTGTGATATTCTTTTCATCGTACTCTCATAATGACTCCCTAGTTATGTTATGGTTATAGCTGTGATGTGGTTGGATTATTCTATGCATTATACAACATCTAGAACGTTGATATTGCAATGGGATTAATTATTTACCACGTGGTTATGATATTGCAATCTGGTTAGAGTGTGTCGTATAATATACTTGATAAGTGAGCATAATTATATGTTAACATGCTTAGTTTTGTTGGTTTTGGATGTTAGTTGCATTAAATTTAGGTCATTATGTACATAATTGCATATTTGAATGTTAGGGGTAAAATTATAATTTTAATCCTATTTTGTGCTAATTTTCAATCTTGCTATGTGTAGGAATTCTTTACTCAGGCTCATGAGAAAAAGAAGTGGGAATCCAGATCATCAAAGCTCAAATTAATAGGAGAAGGATCTACTTTGGCCATAAAACTAGCCCTAACTCTAGTCAGAACGTGATTATTTTAGCCTTACCCAAAATTCTAATCCTAATACTGAACTTTAATCTTAAATTAAATCCATTTAGCTTCCTAAGCCCTTACCCTAACCCTACCATTCATCCTAAACCTAGTCCTAAAAACCTAGCTCACACTCTAGTGACCTTAGCTCAATCCTAGTCCCCATCCTATTTTCTAGAAGTTTATACCATATCCACATGTGTCACATAATTTTTCTACAGTAAATTACCAAAAATGTTTTTTGTAATTAATTGATAAAATGTGACAATTAATTTAATTAGATTTCATTTACATCCCATGATTTTAGCCAATCAAGATCCTAATCCCAAAATTTGTGATAGCCTGACACACCTTTAGTATTTTAGTCATAACTTACTCATTTTAAATTCAAATGGAGTGATTCAAGTTGCATTTGAAAGTGTATTTTAAGGGTACAAATTTTCTTTTATGTGAAACTTCAAATTCAGAACATATAGAGGCCAAAAATTGAAGACAATTAAGGATTTCTACTTTCCTATTTAGATAATTCTTAAGCCTAAACCTAATTTCCAAATCCAAGACCCAAGCCTTGTCCTCCAAGACTATGGACGTCCACCTCCTCCCCTTGTGCCTATATAAACACCACTTGGCCTTTATTAGTTGCATACAACTCTCCTCCTTGGTCCTTCCTCCTCTTAAGGTCGTCTTCTACCTCCTTAGCCTCTTCCTCCTCCATAGCTTCTGAAAGCACTAGAAGGGGGTCAATAGTGCTTAGGCGGTAAACCAATACTAATTAAAAATTAATTTAGCTAGAAATAGAAGCAAGTAATTCAAATTATAAATCATTCACAAACCACAACACAATATTTATAGTGGAAACCTAAAATCGAGTAAAAACCACTATCTAGATTTTTTAAATCTAGGATTTTGCCTTAAGTCAATCTTGGAAGACTAATCGATACTTATGAGGTACAAAATCCTTTGTACAAACCCTCTTGATAATTCCAATCAAGAGTACCCACAACAGTCTACACCTACACCGACGGTCAATAATTGTCGGTATAGGTCAAAAGTACCGTCGTTGTAAATCCAAAGAGCTATTTCGACAACCATTTGAGTTGTTCTCTTAGGAGGGTCACTGTAGGGTATACTGACGGTTAAAACCATTGGTATTGTACATGAAGCTACAGTGACAATCGTGTTTCCAAGAGCCTTTGATCATGCCAACAGTGACGCTTATGACTGTCAGTATAGACCTATAGTGCTAACGAAAGACTTTGCAAATGTAACGCAGAAGTTTTTACCAACAAAAAAATTGTTGGTAAAACTATCACTATAGATAAACAAGTTATCCCCCTTCGTAATGCATACATTAATGCTACCTGTTAATGCTATCGTCAATGTCAGTCTTTGATGAATATAAAAAGAATATATCTCTAGTGCATCATCATTGAGATGTTCCTAAATTTAATTTTTTATTATATCATGCATAAATGGAACTTCCTCTTCTTATGAGATCAACTAAGAATGCAAACAAATAATTAAAGTTACAAATCATTCAATCCAAATAAGACATTTTAGAAACATCAAACATTAATAACAAAGAAAAAGAGTTTTAATCATCAACAAATATTTCATTTAACTTGAAGTGCATAAGTTTCTTGAGTACCATCTATGCAAAATTTTTTCAAACACAAACTATTGTCTAAAATGATATATACAACAAAATATGAAAAAATAATTCTTCACTTGAAGTAATCCCCAAATCCCCAGCTTCCATGAATGTCACTAATCCTCATATTTCCTAAGAAAAAAATCAAAAGTATCATTATTAAAAGTACTTAGAAAAAGGATAAAGAAAAAGATAATTACCAAATAAAATAGAAGTCAAGTAAGAAACAAACATTGGTATATACATAGATCAAAACTATAGACCATCTAGATTTATATGCATAAACCAAATTTTGTGAATATATTGCAAAATTTTCATGTTTGTGCTGATTGTATCAATTGAAAAGGCAGACTACCTCCAATAGCAAGCTTGCAACAGATGTTTCAACTTGACGTTAACATGGGATCAAGGGATTTTTACTAGTGAGAATGCATGCACTTGTTTTAACTTGAAGTTAGAGGCCTAGTATTCTAAAGGCAGATAGGTTTTGATCACTAAAATGAGAGGTGCTGAAGATGGATGGGATCAGATTGGGAAGAGGAAATTGGAAAAGAAGAGAAAATGAGAAAAATGGAACTCTCAAAAAGACCACAGTGAAATAGTATTAATGTTTGTATAATCTACATATTAAGTAGGACCTATAACTATAGCTTCTAACATAAAAAAGATGCAGAAGCTCAAATCTAGCTCCTTGCCTAACTTTACTCATCAGGAAGAAATGCATGACTATAGTAAAATGCCTAAGCCAAAACTCTAGGTGGATATGCTTAAAGTTATCTGAATTGTGGGATGCCTCAATTAGTGGTGAGGGACTAAACTAAGTTGTTATCATGTAAAAAGGCTTTCAAAGGGCTAGAATCCAAACTCACATGTACTACTAGGTACTACTTTCTCCTCTTTACTGGGAAGATCTTCAACAGACTAAAAGCAATAAGGGTCAAAGTCATTGTTACAGTATAAACTACAGACTCTACACGTAATCAAACTGGACCCCACTAAAATATATCAACCAAATTACTGGCAAATATAGAGGCAAAGGAGGATATGACTAGTTACTCCCTTGCTTATTCACCTAATTACAAAATTGATTTTGTAAAACAAAGGGATTAAAGTGTCCTCATATTTTCCTCTTCAAAAAGGAGTCCTCATATTTAATTCCCCAAAATGTAAGGAATGGAGCATTATTCCATTTGTGCAAAGATAAGAGCCCCTGAGCCAATGGATATAGATTTAGTTTTCTAAGGTATCTATGCATGCAAATCCAAGCTTCACAAATTCTTGAAATGATAACTACAACATCTAACATTAGAACTTCTGCAAAAATGAAAGATATGACAAGATGACAAGCTCAAGAAAGATTTGTATACTTACATCTTTCTTTGGAGTACTGTCCATATCAGTGTCCTTGATAATTTGAGCATTTAGCTTCAGAGTGTCTTCTCTTATCCCTTCCACAGCCACCTGATTCTCTACTTCTCTATGCTACTTAGATACTTTATAATGTTCTGGTGTCCATGTATTTACATCAACAGAAAATATTTAATGCCTAAATTTTTATTAATGCAAGTAAGACATCACGTCAGCATAACATTACCGACTAAATTAATCATATTGTTGTTCAAATGATATGACGTGAGGAGGAAAGAGGCCTCACAATCCAATCCTATCTCTCCCTGTGAAGAGGAAGCCAGTATCCTGCATGCAGAGAGGAAAGGAAGCTAAGCTATCTAGCTGAAGGGGATAAACATGTTGAAGTGCAAACAAAAACAAGGACTATGATTCTTATTTACAAAATTAAAAAAGAAAGAAAGAAAGAAAAGTTCTATGAGAAAGCATTTGAAGTACATCAATTGCTACTCAAAGTCAGCCAGGACCAGCCACTAATGAACATGAATGGGTGGGTAGACAAAGTTGTCCACATTTCTAATTGTATTTTTAAAATTCATTATACTCACTCTTGAGCGTATTACCTTGTTCAGGCTTCAACTATACAATTAATTACAAAAAATCAATCATCAATCTCTTGTTGTCATCAAAAGAAATAAAAATATGTGGCATGCTTGAATTACTCATAAAATTATAATTCTATAGGCTAAGTTAACCAATAGATGTGCATATTCACACCAACTTGTTAAGCAAGATGGTGCATATTCACAAAGTAGGAAAGAAACCTGGTAATTCATTGAATTCCCTGGAAGTTCATCTTATCAGAGTATTGATCGTTGGGGAATAATTCACTCTGGGGACTGACATGAGGCTTCTTAGTTCCATAGCTAGTCAATGACCTAAACACGGTAAAGTCAACATGGAAATGTGGAATCCTGTGGCCAATGGGAGGAGACATCCCACTGCTTGACCTGTTATGAGAACCAACCTCCCATTTTCTTACTAGTAATTTGGACAAAAATTCCAAAGAAGCCACATGATGGTAGCTACTGTTGGGAGGAACAACAAGATTGCATTATGAAAACTAGGCCTCAAACTTTAACTATAAGATGGGATAAGCCAAATGAACAAACAAATAATTTCAGCAGCCATGGTAGGTTTTCAACCATGAAAAGATGTCTTTAAGAACACAACATTCTACACCTACACCGACGGTCAATAATCATCGGTATAGGTTAAAATGACTGTCACTGTAGGTCCACAGAGCTATTCCGATGGTCATTGAAGGTGTTCTCTTAAGAGGCGTCGTTGTAGGCAACACCGACGATTTTTTACCATCGGTGTTGTACCTAGGCTACAGTGATGGTCACATCCTAGAAGTTGGCCATTTTTTGTGATAGCAACACCAACAACACTTTTATCCATCGCTATAGGGAAAAAAATGTTGCTAAAACCATCACTACAAGTAATAACTCTAATTGACTTTTTAACATAATACCAACACAAGTAGCCGTCACTAGATCTGTCAATATAGATATCAAAGCAATATCTTAATAGAATTAATATTTAACCTTATCATCAACAACAATGTTTACCTTCATTCAAGTAAGATTAAAAGAAAACATACAAGATATAATAACTCTTTTGAAATAACAAATTGAATTATTCATAAAAGCATACATGTACATCCAATGGAACAATTTTTCTATATGATTCTAAAAGAAATTTGTTTATCAGCAAGTACTATAAGTGGCATGAGCCACAATTATCCACCAATCTCTTTCTATACATAAGTATCTAATTGCTTTAAAAGTTCGTTAGTTGTCAAACACTTCAACCATGAGATCTTGAGCAGCTCGCAAAAGTTCTTTATCAACTTAAGGTAATGCACAACTACAAATCATTAAACATGATGTTACAACTCTTGAAAAAATAGGATGATTTTACTGTTTGCTTATACATAAATATAAAATCATCATAGAAAAAAGAGAGCTTCAATGTTAATATCTAGCTTCTCTCAAAAAAATAAAAAATCCTAAATATGACATGGAAGACTATATATATATAATTTTTCTTTCACTTTTTGGCGGGATGGGGAGGGGGGCAATGGGGTTACATGGGATCTGAATGGGTCATATGAGAATAAATATAAATTAGACATCAAATTTACATTTAGAGAAATTGTCATGTCAGATGCTATGGGAGAAATGAATGGGGCATATCCACAAGCAAGAGACAGCTTCTGTCTATTTCTCCTGCTGCAGAGGTTTGTTTGCACAACTACCATTTCACTTTTTTTGGACAAAATTTTGAAGGGGATTCTCCAAGAATATGTGCCTTTGGAAATCAAGTGTTTTGCTAGTTGTTTTTTGATTTCTTGAATGATTAAAAGAAACTTACTACTCAAACTATTTTTAGTTGGGTTACTCAATTCATGTTTCTTCTCCAATCATAAACTCCCAATAGACAATCCAAACAAGTAAATAATGAGCTACAACCCTAATGAGAAGGTGCCAAATTTAAAAGAATGTTTGCCACTCCATGTAAAGCTTTGTATGGTATCCTTTGAAACTGCTATATAGACAGCTACAAGAGTTCTAACAAAAAAATAGAGTAAATAGCATAAAAAGATGTCAAATGCTCTTGTAGCTATATAAACAAAAGGAACGCCAAAATTAAAGGCAAATACCATAGTGGTTTCTCAACTAGGGCTTTATTTGCCATATAAGGCAAGTCTGCATCCTAAAATAAAGCAAATCAACACAGCAATGGTTGGATAATTGACTCCACTTGCTTCCTAACATACAAGAGGCCAGCATTTTGAAATTCAAGAAGCATAAAGATTAAGAAATAGATGCTGCAACTTGAAACCAAAGAATGATGCACCAGTCAGGAATCGAACTTGGGTCTGTACCGTGAAAGGGTACCATTCTATCACTAGACCATTGGTGCTATTAATGTTTCATAAACCTAAAATAACATAGATTGAGTGGTTAGAAGATAAATAATCTTGAAGTCATTCCTAATGATTTTGAAATAATAAAGATGCAAACATGATTACATCAAGATTAATTTTTCATATACCTTAAAGTGATTGTGCTTTTAGTAAGTTTAAAGAAAATGACAACAACAATCTATATATGATAGATGACAATGTTTAGATATCTATGAGATTGGTAACTACGGCATACAAGTATTCATGTGGCCAATGCAAAGATTATCACTTTCCAAGGCACTCATATAAATTCGTAAGAAACATATACCTTAGTCTATGACATGATCAAATAATCAAGAAAGGCAAAACCGAAGGGATATCATGTCCTAAGCAATGCCATGCCTTTATATCCAACAAGAAATATGACATGAAAATATCATCATAATTCTGATTTCTTCTTGTAAATCCTACATGTGAGGTCAAAATCTCTATAGAAAATGAGGATCTCTAACTTTGAAATTTACCTTTTTTGCCTAATGATTCCTGTAATATCTAAAAAAGAAAAAGGAAAAAAAATAACAGAGAAACTCATGAGAACCATTATCTTTTCCTAAGTATGAGCAATGGTCTCAATTAGAAGCAAAGACGTGACCTTGCAAAAGAAACCCAACCCCCTCTTCTTGCTCAAGACTTCAATGCAAAGCTTCTCGTCAATGGGTTCCTCACCTTTTAAATTACCTAGAACAGTCAGTCATTTCTTGATCTGGATGCTCGGTATGTCCACTAAACTCATTTTGATGACCGTCCTCAGAAGGGAGGGGGGCTCCTCTAACCCAAGTGAAGCACAAAACTTGTTTGCTGCATCAACTAATGTGGTCTTATCCCTTCTAATTTAGGAAGTGAGCTGTAGAATCCAAGCCATGCATGATAAGCAGCCTCCTTGGCACGTAAACTGACTTTTTGCATAGCCGCCTCAACCTATAAAAGTAGTGTACCAACTAACTACCATCACATCTAGGACAAAAAAAATAGTAGCTTACCTTTTCTCATTCTCTGTCAAAGTACTACTCTATAAAGAGGCAACCTAAAGGGGAGAGATTGACTACCTGTATCTTTATATCAACATCAATGCTTGGTGGTGGAGACTTTTTCACATGAAGATCCATTCTCTCATCAATTAAGAGTTCTTCAAACGGTGCAATCACTGATATGCACTTTCCAAATATGGCTTCAGATTCTGCCACTCTTAGACGATTGATGTATTCTTCACCATCAGGAGGAACACCAACCTACATAAAATTATGACAAGACAACCGAGTACAGCTGCCAAGAACACGAACATGTAGGTGCACAAAATAGTTGCAACCAGGTACAACTAAAAATAGTGCCAAAAACAAAAGAAGCCTTCCACACAGGTATGTCATCCAAAGAGGTGCCAGAGATCAGAGTCAAACGTCTTAATGGGAGAGTGGATATCCCAACCATGTAGCAACCTAGTAATTAATACTCATTATTTTATATAAACAAGATAACTTGAGCTTGCAAATGTCAAAAAAAATAGTATCGATGAAATCTAAAGAATGCCAATGAGAAAATTCTAACCAGATAACTTAGAGGAGATGTAATGCTAATGGTGAGGGAAAGAGGAATTAGTCATCAAGTACCAAGAACATTGATATGGTAAACTAATGAACTCCAATTTTATCACATCCATATAAATTTTATGACCATAGCAGATACACAGGGTAAAATACAGCTACTGTCACAAAAAGAAAGTAATACTTGATCTACCCTTGGATCCATGGACTACCTCTAATGTTCTTCCTTTGTGAGTGTAAATTGAGGAAGATACAAACTATTAGGAAATAAAAGAATGTTTCAACACCACATATTTTTTGCATGTTTGGTGTAATAAAAAAACATATCTTTGATAAACAATGATCAACAAAGAAGATAGAGACATGAATTATCATAGATTGCCCAAATTGCTCTTTGCCTCTTAGGAGTCATTAGAAGTGTCCCTAGGAAAAAGAAAGAAAGAAAAGAAAAGAAATTAAAGTTGCCTTTTCCTTTTCAAAAAAATTAAGGCCACTTTCTTATACATGTAGAGAAAATATCAGATTATAGAATTTTCTTGTCGGACATGTCAAAAATTATCTCAAAAAGAAAAAACTAATTTCCCTTGATCAATCGGCCTCCTCCCAATTTGGGAGATATGTCATTTATAGGTCTATAATTTCTGATCCTCACTACAAGGAAGAACGATTTTCAAGACAATTTAAAACCATCATCTATTCCATGCAAACCGTTGTATTCTGTCGTCGCGAAAGTATGTGTCGCGCCAGTATATAGACGACGATTTTTATTTAAAATTGTCGTATTTTAGACAACAGTTTTAGAAACCATCATCTCGTTTATTGATGACAGTTCTTGTACAAACTATCGGCAATAAGCTCTAAACGACAGTTTGAATCACCGTCGTCTACGGTATACGTAAACCGTAGATGACAGTTGTTCAACCGTCGTATGGCGGTATAAATAACGATTTTATGAGAACCATCATCGATATAAACGACGATTATTTGTAGAACCATCGTATATATATGTATGTTTTTTTTTAATATAATGTTTAGGGTTATAAGATTCTATAATCTTAGAATTTTATAACACCTTAAAACATGTATAACATACAAAACACACACAATATAAGAATCCAACATACGACATGGAACATAAAACATTCAACAAATATATATATAAACCTAATGATAAAAGTATGTTATATTGTCAAAATACAAAACCAAACAAAACAAAGGATAAATAATATAAAGCTATGTCTCAGCTCCTACCCCTTGTCCTGCTCCACCACCTTCGAGGTCGTCATCGTCTCTGCGAGGCATGTAGTGATATGAATCATGATCCCGAATGTTGCCCCATAATAATGCCATCATCTCTTTCATCTCTGCCCTCTGCTCCATCTCCTTCCTCTGCTCCTCCATGAATTTCTTGGCATCTTGCCAAGCTTAAGTATGCTGGCAAAGCTGTGAGGTGACATCATGGAGCTGTGTCTGCATCTACTGGATGACGACTGCTGTTGCTGACCCCTTCCGCCCAAACCAACTGGTGATTGTCTGACTTTTCCCCCCACTACAAACGAAGCCTCCATGCTCTAGAGGCATGGTGCTCCTAAAAGCCTCCTCAGGTGTCATAGGAGGGTGCTGCTGAGTGCCGGAAGTGACGTCTGTAGGGGGGTTGATTAAGTTCATCATTTCTCCCTACAAATTACAATAATTTATTGTCATATTAAAGTACGTATCAAAATTTAAGCAAATAAATAAATGGTACTTATACGTTTTGTCTGGTATGTCTCATTTATCCATGTCCGCCCACCATCGATGGTGGCCTTACTATGAGTAATCTCATACACACCAATCCGATTGAGCGTGGCACCATCGTGTGAATGTGCCTGTAAATATATTTCAGAGATTTGCAAGTAATAGTTGTAATTAAAACTTTAATTAAAAATATAAAAGCAACAAAATTATAAGAAATTACTTACATATTTAGCCTTAACTCTATCTATACTGGTTTGACCCAAATAGTGGGTCTTCGGTGGAGCTTTGGCCTTATTGGCTTTTTTCCTCTTCGTTTGATCCTGCATATATAATATATTGTAATGGAAAATAATTGAATAATTTATCTCCAAATGCTATTAAAAGTAATTGTAATTACCTCTGTCTCAAGCTTATTTCAATGCTCACAGCATTCTCTCTACACATCTGCTACTATTGTAGGAGGCGCATTCCTTAATGCCTCCTCATTAGATGACATTGAATTATGATACTAAATTATAGAAATAAATCGTCAAAAGAAATTAATTAAGTAAATAATAAAAAATGAGAAATATTACAAATTTCACCTTTCTCTTTGTTGTCATCCTCCACTCACGATGTCATTTCGCAGCATGATGAAGAATGTACTTAGTGACATTCATATCGTCACCCCAATCAAAGATCACCTGTAATATTATAAATCGTATAAATGAATTAAATATTAATAAAGTAAACTTATATATATAAATAAATAAATAAATATTTACCTCCATATTACGAATAAGCTGCCTCTTGATTTCCTTGGAGACCGACCTTCGGTTAAAAGAACAAAGGGGGACATGCTCCTTTACTATCCTAGATAGTCTACTGGTGAAAGAAGGATAATCTAGATCTTCTCCAACTTTGTTGATATGCACTTTGATTCTCGTCCCCTCTGGAAGTGCATCTAGATGTACATTTCTTATTAGACCCTTTCCTTAAGAAAAATATAAATATTAAAAATTAAACATTATCAATAAATTTTATTAAGATTTCACCGACAATTCATATTAGCAAAACTAGTCCCTACCTCAACTTGAGGTTCCTACTGAGGTGGCCTATATACCTCATTGCCCTTGCCCTCCTCATCCTCATCCTCACCATCTCTATCACCCTCGTCCTCATCCTCGTCGTCATCAGGGTAGTGGGTGGCAACCTCTGGATTTAGCTCTTGCACTACACTAGTAACCACCCTCTTACCTTTCTTTTAGTACTATTGGGCAAGATCACCAAGCCAGACATATTCACGCTGCCGGATAAATGCGGGATTAGGTACCATGACAACTAGGTGCGTGGGGAGTACTTAGAGGGATGTACTCAGGAACGGATAAGGGAGTTTGGGTGTGGGGTGGTTGGGTGCGAGGGGGTTGAGTGGGCTATGTGCGGGGCTGCTGGGTGCGGGGGGTTTGGGTGGGCTGGGTGCGAGGTGGTTGGGTGTGTGGGGACTGCGTGGGCTACGTGCAAGGTGGTTGGGTCTTATCCCTACTCGCTGAGGTGCCTTGCTCATCCTTACCCTATTAGTAAATTTCTTTAATTTCATCTGCATAGATATTAAAAAAATTAGTATTTGTATAAATTTTAAGAAATAAATAAATAAATAAAAATAAAAAAATTTTGACAGAGTTTCCCTTATATTATGGATATTTTCCAAAATCCTGTAAAAAGGAAATGACACATTTTATATGGTATAAAACCACACATTCTACAGTAAAACATAAACATAAACATAATATAACCTGCCGAAACATAAACATAGACATAATAAATGAAAAAAGCACTTTTAATATTATTCTAACATAAACATTAACATAAAAGTAACTGGTTATTCTTTTTCCAAACCATTGTTTTGTTAGAGAAGTTAATTTGGGTTATATACCCCTAAATGATAATTGTTAGTCATTTTCATATGTCATTTTCAACTGGCTAATTATAAAAACTTATCATGAAAACTTACCATAAATCGATGAATTTATATAGACAGATTAGACTCTTGAAGCTAACAACACGAGCTCAAAAGAGATATCTTGTTGCCCACAAATATCTTTCACTTCCCCATGAATTTCTCCACTTTTCCAGTCTTCCCCTCCATGACCACAACACTATACTTTGATGGCTCATCCACTTGCATTGTTGCAAGCATGGAGATGGGAAAATATGACATAAGAAGAAGGCATCAATGATGTAAAGATAATTATACCTTACATATCAATATCCATTGCACCTGCACCAATTTCTGGTAAGTGTTCTTGATAAGCATCTGCTTCTGCGTCATTTTCGACATCTTTTTGTGCATCAAAATATTCACATGGAATTGTTTGTACGGGTATAATTTATCCATTTCTACTGTTGTCAGGGACGTAGAAGACTTAAGATACTTAACATGCTAATGTAAATGATTCTGAAGAATGAAGAATTCAATGATTCTTATTCAAACTTAAAAAATCGTACTTCTTATCAAGTTTGAATCCGATGCTTTCTTTGAACATGTCAAACCAATTACACTTGAAAAGGACAACTCTACGGTCGTATCTGAAGCTCATCTCAACGATTTCTTTGATATGTCTGTAGTAGCCATCACAACTACTGTTCAAATCACAATTGACAACAACACCAGCATACTACGTGGCCTTCGTATCATTTATGGATTTCATCCTGAATCTAAATCCATTTATAACGTAACCTGAATTGTACTGTCCATAACTCAACGGTTGATCCGATATTATGTCGAAGTCCTCCAACCATCGTGGGTCGTTCTCTTCTTTCATTTGTATAACATGTTCTTTAAACCACTCGAGAAAGTCGACCTCACATGTTTCTGGATGTGAACACTCCTTAAATTCATTATAAAATGCGTCAACTTCTGGAATCTGCTTAAAAATGTACAAGTGAGCTAGATGCCAATCGATTTCAGAGATTGATTTGTACTCTGTGTGGAGGATAGACCTTTCTGGAATATCAAATATGGAAAGACAATCTTCATCGTTCTCATTGTACCCTCCATCATCATTTCTCTATAATCGATTAAATCAATTGTTTGTCTCATTCATATACATGGCACAGAAGTTAATGGACTCTTCTACAAGATATCCTTCCACAATAAATCCTTCAGGCTTAGCCTTATTTAACACATAATCTTTAAGTTTCTTCAATAACCATTCAACTGGATACATCCATCTGTATTGCACAGGCCCAACAACTTTGGCTTCATTTGCAAGATGTAGAGTTAAATGAACCATGACATCAAAGAACGCCAGAGGAAATATCTACTCCATTTTACATAATGTGATGACTATTTGCTTATCCTAATACTATAATAAATCAGAATGTACAGTTTTCGAACAAATAGCGTTGAAATATCGGCTCATCTCTGTAATTGAATCCATAACCGAATTAGGTAGCACTCCACGAATAGCTAGTTGGAACAAGACTTGCATGTAAACGTGACTGTCGTGACTCTTTGACCCACTAATTTTCTTTTGAGCCTCATTTACACATCGAGAAAGTTGTGAAGAATAGCTATCTGGCACTAGTATTTCTTTCAAAAAGGTGAAAACTTTCCCTCGTTGATCATTGTTTAAGTTGTAAATGGCTTCCGGAAAGTCATAACTACCATCTTCTTTTTCAATAACATGTAACTCTGGACGAATGCCTAAAATTATCTTGTCTTTTCTCATTTTCATTGTATCCTTTGGACTATCAGTTAAGTTGAACACATCCAAAATGTTGTCCATGACATTCTTCTCAACATGCATCACATCAAGATTATGTCAAATAGTTAGATCTTTCCAATACAGAAGTTCCATGAAGAAAATGCTCTTCTTTTTAAAACCTGTATGTTTTAAAGCTATTTGATCTTTCTTGAACAGATGACCTAATCGTATGTTGCCAAGTTTTTGTAATTTCTCCATTATTTGAAAACCTGACAACCTTATTGAATTTGTACTTAGCTTATTCCTCGGATTCTTAGAATAATACTGACAACTTTTACCATCGAACTTATCCTTATGCTCAACTAGCAGGAATCTACGGTGTCCCAAATAATAGAACTTGTTGCTTTCAGGTTGTCGAAGATGCTGAGTGTCATCCATACATACTGGATAAGCAGACTTTCCCTTTGTACTCCATCCCGAAAAATTTGTATATGTGAGGAAGTCATTAATGGTCCACAATAATGCAACATGCATATGAAAGAATTCTTTTTTGTGTACATCATATGTACGAATGCCGTTACACCACAACAATTTCAGTTCATCTATCAATTGTTGAAGATAAACATCAATTGCATTTCCTAGCTGCTTTGGACCAGGGATGAGAAGGGTCAACATCATAAACGATGATCGCATACAAAGCCACACAGGTAAGTTGTAAGTTACCATCGCGATTTGCCAAATTGAATAGGATAGGTACATGTTCTTGAAAGGATTAAACCCATCTCTTGCAAGACCCAATTTAACATTCCTTGCATCCTCTGCAAATGCTAAATGAGTGCTGTCAAACATTTTCCACTCTTCTGAATCTATAGGATGACGAATGCTAACATCTTGTGACATATTATCCTTATGCCATGTCATCAAATTTGCAATTCTATTTGAAATAAAAAGGCATTGAAGCCTAGGAATCAATGGAAAGTAACGTTGAACCTTCTACGGGTGTTTTTTGGCCCTTGTATTTAGTGGATTTCCCACTTTAAATCTTTCAACACCACATTGTGGACAACTACTCAACTCTACATATTCATTTCTGTATAACATACAATCATTAGGACAAGCTTCAATTTTCTCGTAATTTAAACCAAGTCCACGAATCTGTTTCTTTGCTTCATACCATGTCTTTGGATAACCTTTCGGATCATTTAAAAGCTCTTCAATGAATTTAAGCACCTCAGACATCAATTTAGAGGTCACTCTTTTCATAACCTTCATTCCAAATAACTTCAAAAGAAATGATAACTTAGAAATGGACGTGATACAGGGAGATATGAGTTCATTCGTTGCCTTAATAGCATCATAAGATCTTCAACTCTTACTCTCATCTCATCAAGCATTTCATTGATGTTTTCAGCTTCAATGTCAACAACTGTCTCATAGAAATCTATCGGAGATCGTTTATCTTCCTCTGTCTGATCCTCTCCATGAGCAATCCAGTTAGTATAATGCTGCCACCAACCGTTGCAAATCGTGTGCTCGTATACAGTGTTCCTATCATGTGAATATCCATTCAAGCACCTCCTACATGGGCAAAATATCCTGTCAAACTTGTCTCCTCGTCTGAATGACTTCCTATCATCATGAAATACCCAATCAAGGAACTCTCTCACTCCATTCTTGTATCGAGAGTAATCCGAGTTCCTCAAACTAATCCAAGCCTTATCCATGATAATCTACAAGAATGAAATAAAATCACCCAATAATTATAATTAATCTGATTTCATAACAGTGTTTGTATTTTGATTAAGATTTTTACTTAATAGTCCATCCTTAAAGATCTGATCACAACGTTACTTATTACATGTAATCGATATCTGGAGAAATTTCAGCAGCATCTCCTCGTACTTCTCCAGTATACCCCCCAAGACTAACCTTAACTACATTCCCAATAACTCACATTTAAGGGTGCATTGGGAATGTAGATAAGATCAGTCGGTATACTGGAGAAGAGTGAAAAGATACTATCGAAATTCCTCCAGACATCGATTCCATGTAACAAGTAACCCTAAGTTGTGATCAAATCTTCAAGGACCTCCCTTTGTTTAGAACTTCTCTGAAGACGACGACTCTTATGACATGCTATAAAGACAAATCTTCATGAATGTAAGTGACGTATACAAACACTTTGCATTGTCCGTATAACATGATCATAAGTGTCGATGGGCAAGTATTTTGACAAGATTATCCTCTCCCAAAACCTGTAACCTAGGGGTTAGAATACCTATTGTTTGGACTCAAGTGCATCTAGATTTGTGCGAGTGTGTGTATCTATGAATTCATTAAAATAGTAAAATTTATAATAAAAATAAATAATTATATACAAAATAAAAATAGATTCTTCCTCTCTTTCTCTCCTCTCCATTCTCTTCTATCTCCCTATCTTACCACTTCCTTTCTACTCTCTTTCTCTCTTCTCCCTACCCTTTCTCTCATCCTTCCCTTCCTTTATATTCTTCTCTATGCATCTCTCTCCCTCTTCTTCATCTCCTGTCTATTTATTTATCCTCTCTTTCATCTCTTCTCCCTATCCTTCCTCTCCTCCTTCCCTTCATTAATTCATATTCTTCTTTATTTATCTCTTTCCTTCCTCTTCCTCTCCTACTCCATCTCCTTTCACCTTCCTTCTCTTCTCTCATTACTTCTTCCAAACTTCTTAAATTAATAAAAATTTTCCAATAAGAAATACAATAAGTATCAAGTGGGCACACCCTACATTCATAAAATAAGTATTCATAAATATCATCAAGTGGGCACACCCCACATTCATAAAAACATTCACACATCATAATATCATGAATTGGGTACACCCAACATTCTAAACCTAGCTAAGTGGGTACACTCCACATTCTAAACCTAAGTTGGCACACCCCACTTTCTAAACCTAATTAAGTGGGCACACCCCACATTCATTCACAAATTAATTAACTTAAATTGATGTACCTTAATGCAGTGTATGAATCGAAGAGAGTTGTCCAGTGATCGATGCAAGATACCTAAACCAAATTATAAAATTTTATAAGCAAAAAATTAAAAAAATTACATAAATTTAAACACATCCTACATTTAATTAATGTACTACATGTTTTTAAATTAACCTAAAAATAAAAAATGTTGGGAGGGGGAGCTATTGCCAAGGGGATGGGGAAGGGGGGGTTGGCTGAGAGGAGGAGGGGAGGGAGGGGGAGGATGTTGGCTATGGCAGGGGGGTTCGGTTGGTAGGAGGAGGGGGTGGATGTTGGCTATGGCAGGGGGGTTCGGTTGGTAGGAGGAGGGGGTGTGGGGGTCGGCTGGAGGAGGAGGGGGGAGGGGGTGGAGGTGGTGAGGGGGAGCTTGCTGGGAGGAGGAGGGGGTGGAGGTGGCAAGGGGACAAGTGGTGGTTCACTGGGAGGAGGAGGGGGAGTGGGGGTTGGCTCGCTGGGAGGAGGAGGAGAAGAATGTGGGAGGGGTTAGTCGCAGCTGGGAGGAGGAGGTGGGAGGGGGCGGTCGTGGCTAGGAGGAGGAGGATGGACAGGAGGATGTGCGGTGGAGGTGGGAGGACCTCTCGCTCAGCTGGGAGGAGGGCTGCAGGTCAAGTGGTGACGGAGGTTGCAAGTCGTGTGGCGGCGGAGGTGGGAGGGCCTTGTGGAGGAGGAGGATGACGAGGGGAGGGGCTGGAGGAGGTCGGAGGAGGACGATTTCGACAGCCATGAGAGGAGGAGAGTCATGCTTACCAAGGATGAGGCGGATGTGAGGTCGGAGGTCGTCGTTGGGGTCAGGGAAGTATTGAAAAGGGTATGGTTCTGGGGGAGTTCGTAAAGTCGGGCTAAATATTGGACCTTATACAATGATTTTCTCCAAAACCATCGTCTCAAGTCGAGTTAGGGCATGAATTTTTACGTCGAAGGGAAATTTTTGGTGATGATATACATGACAGTTTTCATAGAAAATCGTTGTATATGTCAATGCGGTCACAAATAAGATAGTGTTAGAATTGTCGTCTATAGATGTTGCTATAGATGACGGTTCTAATTCAAAATTGTCGTTAACAAAACCATCGTCTACGTCGATGCGGGGACCTCCGCACACTAGAGGGGCATGGAGGGTTAATATACACAACAGTTTGAATTAGAACCATCATGTATATTATCAATAAGAAGGTTTTGTAACTGTCGTGTATATATTCTGCTATAAACGATGATTTTAATTAAAATTGTCACTAAATAAGCATCACCAAAGCCCATTTTCCTAGTAGTGCCTGCTGGACAAACCAACGCATACTGTTGCAAAATCATTTTTACATGAGTGTCCCATCTCTTTTGTGTTCACTAGTTTACTAATTCTTCTTCATTAACTTAATAAATGTATCTATTCAAATGTTAATTCTTTCCTAGAGAATTTTTTCTAGTTAACTTAAAAATGACCATTTATCAAATATACAATAATGAAATATACTTATAATTTCAAAGGTTTGCATCACACACATTGTTTGTTCTATTAGTTTAATAAAAGAGGCATTTCTTTATAATAGGTGTAACTGAACCATATTCCATTGTCCCACTAAAAAAACAAACCACTAGCATTTGATAGGTGATAAACACACATGAATTCATGATAAAATGCTTATTTATAATAGTTCCTAGGCTTAGAATTGCATATCATGTTATAAATACTACATAACATCCATTGCATGGAATTTAGGATAGTGGTGTATTAGGTACATTAATTCTTCCACTTTACATGGCCAGGAGGTAGTGCGACATCTTTATGGCTTCGGATGAAGAATTCGACCGTACGAATGAATCCAAAGTGACAATCGCAGTCTGTCAACGCGAAAAACACCCTGATCAGAGCTCCGTAGCACCCTCTACGAGAAGATGAAGATGGACAACCCAGATGGTGCCACGTGGTGCCATCTGGGCTGCCCCCCACCTGAGCCATCATGCCTGACCTCAAGCAAGGATGCACCTCAACTGTTGGATCTTCATCCAATGGCCAAAGCGCACGCGAGTGCATAGCCCTCTGATGGGAACACCATCATGAGCCCTAGCTAGCTTATTTTGACCCAATGAAGAGAATAAAAGCTCCTACATAACCAACTGGAGGTCCTAATTCACTAAATAACCATTCTGAGAGAAAAATAAGAAACAAGGGATAAAACTACAATTTTACCATTTCAGTACAACCACGGGTTTTCTCAATGGCTAAACACAGGTCAAAAGGTCTTAACAAGATAAAAAGTAGGTTGGATCAGATAGAAAAGGGTTCGTGTGAGTTCTGGGAATTAAATGACTTCTTATAAACCTAAAACATACCCACTTGATAACAAGGTTCTGGTCAGGATAAAATTCACATAAACCCTCTAAAAGTCATATAAAAATATTCTCTAGGGTTTAGAACTTTCAATTTGGCCATTTGAACCCATTTTGACCTATAATGGGGTCTCAGACAGATATCTGCCCTAAATTATGTTTTTATATAAATTGCCCAGTCAAACGTGATCAAACCCAAAATCCAACTTCACCATTGGATTCCTTAGGTCCAAATTAGGTTTGTACCAAAATTTGGACCTAAGGGGAACTCATCTTGACCTACTTTGCAAATAAGTCCAACCTGATTACATTTGTACCCCTACCTTTCAAAAATCTCTGCAGAAACCCCCTTAGCTTCTTCATCATTTTTTGTAATTAGGTCCCTCCACCATTATAGCAAAGGAATCCTACTCCAGTAAGCTTTAGGAGGTGATTTCTCCTTGATTACTCAAAGAATCCCTCCCAAAATTGGAAGGGAGATTCTATGAGTAATCTCTTCCAGTCTGAACCCATCATTGAGCCCTAATTTATACCCAATCTCTCATGCGAACGTGTGAGAGAGTTGTGTCTTTTTGAAGCTTCCATCTCCAGCCATCATACCTTGCTTGGAAGCTTGGCTTCCAAGAACAAATCCGTCCCCAGAGGCCTATTTAAGCAGCCCCTGATCCACCCGCATCTCCTAAGCTTGGAATTGGGCCGGTTCCCCCACATTCTTCTCTCCTCGCCGGCCAAAACACCTCCGCAAGCTTTGGCAGTTCTTCCCTCACTCATTCGTCGCCCAACCACAATACCAGTGGTTGGGTTGTCTTCCTCTCAATCGTCTGCGTCGCACAACACCGCCTAACGCCGCCTCTGCCCTTGTCCTCGCCGCCGCCTCATCTATGGAGATCTTCGTCTCCGGCGTCGGCCGTTCTTGAAAGTGTATCGCGTGTTTTGATAGGAAAAATGTCGTAGTATAGTGCGCAATACGATCAAACAAAGATATTTAATAAAAGATAATGAGATTTTGAGTCCCGGTAGTTTGTCTCTAGGAGGCGTTAGCTTTATGTTTGAATTCGATCTTTTACCGCTCTACTTTGTTTAAATTCGCATGCCGATTTCCAGTCTTCTGATTAAAATTTCACCACTTCTATTGTGAACCCTGATTACGTGCGCGTGTGTTAAATATATCACAAAGGTGAACGTGTGAGTTTCTGTGCGCACGATTCTAGGAAGGTGGTGACTATTTACCAAAAATGCATCTATTATTACATTTTCTATATTCTCAGGAAACGACATGCTTGTTGCGAAATATATAATGAGTGAAAATAGGCAACTTGAATCACGCAAAAATGATGGCAATCAATAAGCTCATGGTGATTTCAAAACATTAGACATATATATATAGAAAATATACTTTTCATTCATTCATTTGGAGAGTGTTTGCAACATGAACTTGTAGAGGAAGGCTTGTACATGAATGCTTAAAAATATAGATCTAGCTATCAGAAAATGATCGTATACAAGAATCTACGGGGGGATTTTGCATGCATCATTTGGGGAGAATAAGGACTACACTACTAAGCAGTAATTAAAAGCAGTAAAACTGTGAAGAGCATAAACTACTAATCTAGATCTAGCAGAACAGAAGGGCATTCGGAGGTGGTCTCCGATGGCCTTGGAGTGGTCGAGAGGAGAATGAGGGGCGGCCAATGGAGCTTAGGCCAGCCCTTGGATAGAGGGAGAAGTGATCCAGCATCCTGGCATGGTGTCCTTCATGGTGGTGCTCAGCTCGTGGAGATGGAGTGGAGATGGTGGTGGCTAGCCTAAGTGGAGGTGGATGGAGCCAAGCATGTATGGCCAAAAGTGGATGAGTGAAAATGGCCACCCCTTAGGTCTTTTTATAGACCTAAGAGCTTCTCTCTAGAGAGGTGTGGAACTCTCTAGAGAGAGTCCAAGAGTGGTCAGCCATGTGGTTATGAGATCCAAAAAATGTGGATCTCATTTTGAATGCCTCTTGGTTGCTAAATTTGGAAACCAAGAGTGGCGCCACTTGGAGAGAGTTCCAGAGAACTCTAGATGTGTGGAGTGTGTGAATGGGTGTGTGTGTGTGTGTGGTGTGATTGTGCCCTATGTGGCTAGGTGGTTTAGGTTAGGTCCTAAGGGGTTTAGGTAGGTGTATGCCTTGAATTAGGGTTACAAACCCTAATTGCTAAGGGGAATTTGCAATTAAACTTAACCTAAGTTTAATTGAATGAATGTGAACCTAATTAAGAGTGAAATAACTCAATTAGGTTGGATTTAGGTCAATTGGACTCTCACTAAGTCGAATTGAACTTGTGTGGGTTGAGATCTAAGCTCAATTGGACTCAATGAGTCCAATTGACTTAGGTGAAGGTAATTGACTTTGATCTAAGTCAATTGGGTTTGGTGAGGACCCAATTAGGTCCTTAGGTAGGTCTAAAGGTGATGTACTAGGTTTAGGACACCTTAATTTAAGTTCCTATGGGGTTGGGATTTGGTCTAGGGAGCTAGAAATCCAAGATCAAGGTTTGAATCTCAAAACAGGGACTGGAGACCAGTCCCAGACGTCCAAAAACAAAATCAGACGACTTATACTCAAAAATCAAAAGTCCAGACTTCAGTTCTAGACGTCCAATTTGAGTTAGGGGGAAATCTGGGTTCTATTTTGGGTATTCTGCAGAAATTGGATGTCTGACAAAGTGTCTGGACATCCAATAACACTGCAGAAGTGGATTTGAAATGTGCGGGAGATGGCTAAGGATCCTGGATGTCCTATAACTTATCCGTGTAAATCCCTACTTGGAGGGGGTGAGATCAGCGTGACGTAAAAAAAATGCGGAATGGAAAATGTAACAATCTCACAGAAATAGCAATTGCACAATGCACACAATTATTTTTAGGTGGAAACCCAAACCAGGTGAAAACCACCGCCTAACCCTCTCGAGTTAGGATTTTCCGATCAACCAAGTTGATCAAATCCACTAAACGAATCACTTAAACGAGGGTGATTCAACCTCAATTACAACCACGCTACAGGTGCGAGGGTAGAGTTCCTCAACCCCTTCTCTTCATGAGAAGGATTTTGTCCCTTGATGGAGATGGGAATTCGCAACGCGAATACCCAACCAAATAACAAAGTAAAATACAACAATAATCCTATAGATCTAACAAAGTAATTCTTAAACTAAGCTTCTATAGGAGTTAGGATGCTTCCCTTTACAAGAAGTGTGTCGAATCGATGACGCGGGTGCGTGAACCACGCAATGACGCAGCGGTGCTCTCGTGAACTACGGCAAGAGAGCGAGTGCGCAATTGATCGATGCTCTCTAGATGTAGAACTAATCTTGGAGAGCTAGAGCTTCAACTACTTCTCTTAGACACCAAAGATGTGGAAAGTGGTTTGCTTAGTGTGTCTTGGTGTATATTTGAGTGGCAAAAGTTCTCCTGTATTTATAGAGGCCCTAGGAAGGTTTTGGATGGCCTTGGAAGGCTTCCATAGCCATTGGATGCAAGGCCCAAGAGAATCAGGCCGGAATCAGGGTTAATCATTACACTGACAGAGTTATTAGACATCTAATCCTGGCATCGGACGTCTGGAAAACCAGTTTAAGACGTCTGGGAACAAAGTCAGACATCTGATTATAGGCAGGTTTCCTTCCTGACTTGAATCAGATCGAAACAGGGGTTTAGTGAAAGTCCATCAGACGTCTGGAAACCTACTTTTCTGCGGAAATGGATTCCCAAGAGAGTGCAACGGCTAGAAAATCTTTGAGAAGAGATTTTGGGTCAGCCAAGGCAAAACGGTCATGTATCAGACGTTTGGGGTCCTCTACGGACGTCTGATATAAGGCTAACGGTCATTTCCTTCAGTGTTTACTAAGGCAGCCAATGGTCTACTAATTGGACGTCTGGCAAAATCATCAGACGTCATCTAAGATGTCTGGACTAAGGTCTGGGCGTCTGATTTCATCAGACAGAACTAAGTCCAGCCTAACTATTATCGGACGTCTGAGTCAATAGTCAGATGTCTTAAAAGTCATTATCAGACGTCTGATTTTCAGATTAGACGTCTGAAAAGGCTGTTTGAACCCTATATTGGTTTTCTAAGTTCTCTACAAAAAACCTAAGTATCCTAGGATTGTGCAGGTGTTCCTAGGACTACTGTTAGGGTTCTTTGAGGCTTTTTAACAGATATTCTAAGAAACAAAAAGAGCAAGGAAATAAAGAGAAAAGTACATAGAAAGAGATAAATAGAATTCTATCCTATTCTTCCACCTTCAAGCTATCGCTCCACGCAAAGCTCCTCTGTTCTCCATCAAACTCCTCCAATCCGTCCTAGATGCGAGCTCGAACTCCGTCTAACCACGTCTCCATTTGCAATTAAATTGAAATCTAAGACTTTAAATGCAAATGTTAAATGACACATGTTTTGTTATCATCAAAATAAATAATCGTGGTGCTCTAGCACCAACAATCTCCCCCTTTTTGATGATGACAAAACCATAAATAATAATGCAAAAAATCCTCCCCCTTTTTGACATTATCAAAAAGTTTAAATTGATTTTAAATTTCTTATAACTCCCCCTTAAAACATTCTCTTCTATAAATGAGTTGAATTTCTTTTAACATGAGTAGTGTCCTCCCCTTTTTGTAACAAGATAACTATTATTTTTCTCCCCCTTACTAAAGAAAATTTAGCTAACTTACATCTCCCCCTTAATAATTGACAATTAGCTCATAATTTTAACTCCCCCTATCTATATGCTAATGATAAAAGGATAGGGTAAAGGATTTTACCTCATCTACCATGGCCAATAAAATGGCCCAAATGGAGGTGGTGGATGCCACATCGGATGGGGCTTGCATCCGTAGCTTGGAGGCCCGGGCATCGGCGTCGGTCTCTAGTCTAGCAGACGACGTGCGGCGGGTCCATCATTTGTTCGCCGTCTCGTTAGTCTTCTCATTCTCCTCCTTGGTCTACTCCTTGGTTCTCCCAACTCGAGTTGACCAGCCTTGAGCTTGTAGGTCCATTCTCTTGTATTATAGTCACCCTTGAAACCTACAAAACAAGATTCCAAATCTTTCTTCGGTATCCAAGTGAGCTTGGATCCGGATCTGTTAGTGGGTCTCCTTGATGGAGATTCTTTCTCAACCTTAGGGCTATATAAGTTATCTACCTTATTTATCAAATTATTTGATTTATCCCTAAGACATGCAATTTCTTTTTCTATAATATTCGTCTTAGTCTTTAAATAAGAATTTTCTAATTTTAGACTAGCATTTTCCTCAATTAATTTAGTATTTTCATTGATTAGGTCATCATTTTTAGGACTAGCTTCTAGATTCTTAAGTTCTTTTTCTAACCTTTAATTTTCATTTTTAAGAAAACTAAGGTTCTTTTTAATATTTTTTTTTCTACCTTAAGTGATTTACTTACTTCAAAAAGCTCTTTAAAAGCATTTTATAAATCAGAATTTACCTCGTTGTCGGAGTCACTTCCGCTTTCGCTGTCGCTTTCTTCTAAGGCCATGAAGCCAAAGCAAGTGGTTTCATCCTTCATAGACTTTTCTTCTTCCTCTTCCTCCAAGCTTGAGTCATCCCAAGTTGCTCGGAATGTCTTCTTAGACTTCTCCTTTTCTTTCTTCTTCTCCTTTTTGAGAAGCGGGCATTTTGGTCGTAGATGCCCTTTTTCGTTGCAGTGGTAGCAACATCTTGGGCTTTCTTTCTTCTCCTTCTTTTCTTTCTTTGACTCCCTACAAAACATGGAAATTTTCTTAAGTAAAATTTTAAAGTCTTTATCGTCGGAACTTACATCACTATCTGACACGGCTCTAAATGCGAGGGTCTTCTTCGGTCTTGGTTCTGGTGTGTCCTTCTTATTCAGCTTTGTCTCATAGGCCATTAGATTGCCTAGGAGATCCTCTATATTGAGCTCCTCCACCTCATTTGCTTCCTCAATCGCAGTGACCTTCTGCTCCCATTCTGGTCCAAGGGAACGAAGTAGCTTTCCTTGAAGCTCCCCCTTGATGAAGGTCTTCCCTAAAGCTTTCAAATTATTTACTGAGAGTGAACCTAGTGTTCATCTCACTTAAAGTTTCGTTAGTCTTCATAGAAAATGATTCAAATTCTTGTGAAAGTAAATTGATTTTAAATGACTTTACCTTAGTCGTACCATCGTGTGTAACTTCTAAAGTGTGCCATACCTAGTATGCAGTGGCGCACTGAGATATATGGTTGAATTCCTCCGGGCTAAGGGCGCAGTATAACGCATTCATAGCTTTCACATCGAGGGAAAGCTCGCAAGTCTGCTGCTGCGAATAGCCTCTTTCTGGTTTCTCCGGGACTTCGTATGGGGTCTCACAACGTTCCCATAACGCGAGGTTGGTGGCTTGAAGCCACATCTTCATCCGTAACTTCCAGTAGCCGTAGTTGCTTCCATCGAAGAAAGGCAGTCGGACTGTGGACTACCCCTCGACGATTCTGGTGGCGGTGACGCTTCCCTCCATCGGATCTTCGCCGGTGTGTAACGTCGAAAACGTGAAACCTGCTCTGATACCAATTGTAAATCCCTACTTGGAGGGGGTGAGATCATCGTAACGTAAAAAAAATGTGGAATTGAAAATGTAGCAATCTCACAGAAATAGCAATCGCATAATGTACACAATTATTTTTAGGTGGAAACCCAAATCGGGTGAAAACCACCACCTAACCCTCTCGAGTTAGGATTTTCCGATCAACCAAGTTGATCAAATCCACTAAACGAATCACTTAAACGAGGGTGATTCAACCTCAATTACAACCACGCTACAGGTGTGAGGGTAGCATTCCTCAACCCCTTCTCTTCACAAGAAGGATTTTGTCCCTCGATGGATACGGGAATTCGCAATGCGAATACCCAACCAAATAACAAAGTAAAATACAGCAATAATCCCATAGAGCCAACAAAGTAATTCTTAAACTAAGCTTCTATAGGAGTTAGGATGCTTCCCTTTACAAGAAGTGCGTCGAATCGATGACGCGGGTGAGTGAACCATGCAACGGCGCAATGGTGCTCTCGTGAACTACAGCGGGAGAGCGGGTGTGCAATTAATCAATGCTCTCTAGATGTAGAACTAAGCTTGGAGAGCTAGATCTTCAACTACTTCTCTTGGACACCAAAGATGTGGAAAGTGGTTTTCTTAGTGTGTCTTGGTGTATATTTGAGTGGTAAAGGTTCTCCTGTATTTATAAAAGCCCTAGGAAGGCTTTGGAAGGCCTTGGAAGGCTTCCATAGTCGTTGGATGCAAGGCCCAAGAGAATCAGACTGGAATCAGGGTTAACCATTACACTGACAGGGTTATCAGACATCTGATCCTGGCATCGGACGTCTGGAAAACCAGTTTAAGACGTCTGGGAACAAAGTCAGACGTCTGATTATAGGTGGGTTTCCTTCCTGACTTGAATCAGATCGAAATAGGGTTCTAGTGAAAGTCCATCAAACGACACACAGGACGTCTGGATGTCTGGAAACCTACTTTTCCGCGGAAATGTATTCCCAAGAGAGTGTAACAGCTAGAAAATCTCTGAGAAGAGATTTTGGGTCAGCCAAGGAAAAACGGTCATGTATCAGACGTCTAGGGTCCTCTATGGACATCTGATACGAGGCTAACGGTCATTTCCTTCAGTGTTTACTAAGGCAGCCAACGGTCCACTAATTGGACGTCTGGCAAAATCATCAGACGTCATCTAAGACATCTGGACTAAGGTCTGGACGTCTGATTTCATCAGACAGAACTAACTAAGTCCAGCCTAACTATTATCGGACGTCTGAGTCAACAGTCAGACGTCTTAAAAGTCATTATCAGACGTCTGATTTTCAGATTAGACATCTGAAAAGGCTGTTTGAACCCTATATTGGTTTTCTAAGTTCTCTACAGAAAACCTAAGTATCTTAGGGTTATGCAGGTGTTCCCAGGACTACTGTTAGGGTTCTTTGAGGCTCTTTAATAGATATTATAAGAAACAAAAAGAGCAAGGAAATAAAGACAAAAGTACATAGAAAGAGATAAACAGAATTCTATCCTATTCTTCCATCTTCAAGCTATCGCTCCATACGAAGCTCTTCTATTCTCCATCAAGCTCCTCCAATCCGTCCTGGATGCGAGCTCGAACTACGTTTAACCACGTCTCCATTTGCAATTAACCTGAAATCTAAGGATTCAAGTGCAAATGTTAAATGACACGTGTTTTTTTATCATCAAAACAAACGATCGCGGTGTTCTAGCACCAATAATTTGGATGTCCAGATAAGGGTTGGAACTAGGGTTTTAGGGCTTCCTAGGGTGCTGTGACCTAATCTAAGGGTGGCCAAGGCTTGGGGGAAGTCTCTAGACTATCCTAGGGCTAGGATGGACCTAAGCTCTTCACATTTTACTACTTTATTTCTACTTAATAGAATAGCAAACCTTAACTCCCTTACATCATTATTCCTACATCTAATCTAAGCCTTCTGCTCCAGCTCTACTGTAACACTCGTTATTCCTAATCCAGCTTTAGATCCTGCTCTAGATCCAGCTCCTGATCAGCTTATTGCTTGCAATTGACATAATACACTTAATCAGCACATTATATCATTATTTTATGCATAGCTAAAGTAAAGCAATAAAGATGCAGATAATGCTTATGCATGCACGAATCACCCTAACTTATGCTAAGTCCTAGCCTAATTTAGGTCAATTAAGACCTATGATTGCTGCGCAATCATACCCCCATGCCTAAATCTTGCTAGTCCCTAGCAAATACAAGACTAAATTATTTACAGCAAGGGTCCTAAGAGACTGATTATTTTATCAAGTGTATGCCTAAAGATTTTTCTCCTTTTTGTTTTCATCCTATGCTCTCGAAATCCAGACAATCGTGAAAGCGCAACTATGTAGCTTTTGCAACGGATTCGAGTGAAAAACTGATACACCTCTAAAGCTTGTGCTTGACCCTTAATAAAATTCTAGCGGGAAAGGCAAACTTCTTCCCTCGGGGTATTCAAGATATTCTATGAGTTCCACCCCGGCTTTAGGCTTAGGTAGAGAATCTCTGAGGGAAAAGATTATATATTTGGTGATTCACTCTCATTTGGTGCTACATAGAGACTAGTATTACAGAATCTAGATTTTCGGATTACTAAGTAACTCAACTTAAAGAAAGACGAGAAAACTATGCTCCCTTTTGATTTCTTTGTATTCATTCTCTCTTACTCTTTTTCTCTTTCTTTTTCTTAAAGCTCACAACCTCACTAGATTCACACATATGATTTGTATTTGGTGGTCCCACTTGGCATTAACACTTTAATTGAGTTTCCATAACCCTAACACTAAGTCAGAATTCCTCAACCAGTATTCGGGTGGTCAGAAACACAATAAAGGTGAGTTAAGGCCATATTTGGTGGATCTCAAATTTATTTGGTGGTATTGCCTCAATGCAACTAAACTAACCATTCACTCTTTTGCTTTTTTTCTTTTTCTAATTTTTTTTTTCAATTTTTCTTTCTTTTCATCAATTTTTTTTTTTCATTTCATCTCTTCTTTTTTTTTTTCAACATAACACATCCATGAACTTTATTGAGGAGGCATTATTAGGGATTGGTGGTACTCAAGAGACATTGGGTGGCTTATTTGGTGGAAGTGCCTACTCACGGTACCGGGAGAGACAGATAGGGCAGTGTATTTCTGACCTTGGCATCAATACCCTCCTTCAGCTGAAGATTCCATAAAGAATGGTCGTAACCATCCACCTTAGCCCTAGTTTTATGAAAAGCTTGCTTTATGTGTATTTACCTTATTTTGTGGCTCTCACAATTCGCACAAAATATATATGCAAGAACCGAGAGCGAAAACTATGCCTAATCTTTGAGTATCATCACCTAATTATCTAGGACTCCAGATTCCTTATACTAGTCTTAGAGCACCAGTACACTCTACTCTAATCTCACACTATTTGGTGGATTTTTGGAAGAAAATCTGCCTGACTCCCAAAACACTATCCAGGGGTTTAGGAAAAGAAGCATTGCTTCTTCTCGACAAACTAAAGACATTTATCAGCCTTCACCGTGAATCCATTGCAAATTCTATGTGTGTGTGAAAAGTTGTATTAGATTTCAGATTATAGGAATCAACCAGAGGATAAAGTTCTTGATGCATTCTCTTAATAAAATAATCTTATTCATGAATGCAGTATGTATATATGCTATAAACAAGTGACCTCTTATATTTGTACTTCATGAAATTCCCGTATCGGGTTACATTCAGCTTGACCTTAAATTTAGAACAAGAGGTGAGCGAGTGAGTCGGAAGTGGCTGTTGTGGATGATTTCTAGCTCCAATGCGAGCATTGGAGGTGGAGTGGGTTGTTCTTTTATTTAGGGTCCTAAAGTACATTTGACATGTAGCTTTGAGATTTTCCTAAATGTTGGCATAAAAATTTTCAGTTTTGTTGTATCTACCCCCCATGCCTAAGTTCTTGCATGTCCTCATGCATGAATATAAAAGAAAATAAATACTGCAGGGAGAAAATGGGTATAAGTCACTTGTAATTGCTCCTGAAATTATACATTCAGCACCAGCCAACCTGTCAGTATGCAATATGTAGAAAGAAAATATGCTAACAGAAAAAATATGCTATATATAAAAATGGTTATGTATAAATGATGGTGGAATGTGAGGTAAATGGTATCTATATGTGCTGAGTTTAACGCCTTCAGCTGGGTGAGCATTCAATCACACGTCCTCAATAAGATGAACAATCTCGTCAAGTGGAGGAGGTTCCTGGGCCAAAAATGGCTTGAGGTGCTGGCCATTTATCGTGGATATATGCCCAGATTTTGGGTCCCTTATCTGGACTGCCCCATTAGGATATGGATGGATCACGACATACGGGCCAGTCCATTTGGACTTGAGCTTCCCTGCGAACAGTTTCAGTTGTGAATCAAACAACCAAACTCGCTGGTTGGGCGTGAATGCTTTCCTCCAGATGTGGCGGTCGTGAAAGACCTTAGTCTTGTCCTTGTATATCAATGCATTCTCATAGGCCTCCCGCCAGATCTCCTCTAATTCGCTGAGCTGGAGTTTTCATTCTTGACCTCCTGCATCGAGGTCAAGGTTGCATTTTCGCACCGCCCAAAAGGCGTGGTGTTCCAGCTCTACAGGAAGGTGATAGGCCTTGCCATATACCATGCAATATGGTGACATTCCGAGTGGGGCCTTGTATGCGATCCGATATGCCCAGAGTGTGTCAACTAATTTGTCGGACTAGTCCTTCCTGACTGGTTTAACCATCTTCTGGAGAATCAGCTTGATCTGACGGTTAGACACTTCAGCTTGCCCATTGGTCTACGGGTGATACAGGGTGGCTATACGGTGATGTACCCCGTATTTCTTTAATAATGACCTGAAATGGGCATGAATGAAGTGGCTTCCCCCGTCGTTAATCAGAGCACGGGGTATTCCGAATCTCACGAAGATGCTCTGCCGTACGAAAGAAATGACGGTCTTATGGTCAGCCCGTCTCGCCGAGATGGCCTCGACCCACTTCGAGACATAGTCAATGGCTAGTAATATGTACTTAAAGCCATGCGAGTTCGGAAAAGGGCCCATAAAATCGATGCCCCAGATGTCGAACACTTCTACAACCATGATGGGCTGGAGTGGCATCATGTCTCTCTTGGTCATAGAACTGTCCGACTAGCATCGTTTGCAATGTTGGGCGTATTCGTGTGTCTCTCTGAAAATAGTTGGCCAGAAAAATCCCAACTGCAAAATTTTTGCAGCGATTTTCCGTCCCAAGAAATGACCACCACAAGCATCGTTGTGGCAGAAAGATAACACACTGGGGATTTCAGAGTCTGGGATGCATCTTCGAATAATCTGGTCCACTCCAATGCGGAAGAGCAGTGGGTCATCCCAGAGGTAATTTTGGCTTCTGCGGTGAATTTGAGTTTCTGGTCCTTGGATAGGTTCACAGGAATTTTGCCTGCGGCAAGGTAGTTCGTGATATCCGCGTACCAAGGGAACTCGACAGAATGAACTGCCAAAAGAGATTCATCCGAAAATTGCTCGTGGATAGGCAGGGAATAAGGAATGTGGTCTGGGTCCAATCTAGATAGGTGATCTGCCACAACATTCTACTTTCCGACTTTGTCGCAGATTTCAATATCAAATTCCTACAATAGAAGGATCCATCTGATGAGCTGTGGTTTGGCATCCTTCTTTGCCAACAAATGCCGGAGGGTGGAGTGGTCAGTGAAAATGATGACCTTGGACCCTAATAAGTATGATCTGAATTTCTCCAACCTGAATACTACTACTAGTAGTTCCTTTTCGGTGACAGTGTAATTGCGCTGAGCCTCATTTAGTGTCTTGCTAGCATAGTATATGATGAAGGGTTGTTTCTCCCGACGCTGGCCTAGAACAGCATCGACGGCAAAGTCAGACGCGCCACACATCATTTAGAAATCAAGCGACTAGTCGGGTGGTTGGAGAATCGAGGAATCAGAAACAGCACTTCGTAAAGTCTCGAAGGCATCGAGACACGAGGTATCAAATGCAAATAGGACATCGGCAACCAGGAGATTCGTCAAGGGCCGTGCAATTTTTGAGAAATCGCGTATAAATCTTCGATAGAAGCCAACGTGACCCAAGAATGATCTGATTTGCTTGACCGAGCTAGGTGGTGGTAAGTGGGAGATAATCTCAGATTTAGCTCGATCGACCTTGAGTCCAGTTTTGGAGATCCTGTGCCTTAGTATGATGCCATCCCTCACCATGAAATGGCTTTTCTCCCAGGATAGTACTAGGTTCACCTCAATACACCATTTCAGGATCTTGGTGAGGTTATCAAGACAAGATGTGAAATCATCTCCGAAAACAGAGAAGTCATCCATGAATACCTCCACATAATCCCCAATCATGTCAAAGAAGATGGCCATCATACAATGCTGAAATGTCGCTGGTGTGTTGCAGAGGCCAAAGGGCATCCGCTTGAAAGCAAATGTTCCAAAGGGGAATGTGAATGCGGTCTTATCTTGATCTTCTGGGCTAATCGCTACCTGATTATACCCGAAGTATCCATCCAGAAAGCAAAAGAAACTGCATCCGGCTAACCATTCCAAAATCTGATCAATGAAAGGCAAAGGAAAGTGATCCTTCTAGGTAGCCATGTTCAGTTTCCTATAGTCGATGCAGACCTGCCAAGATGTTGCAGTGCAGGTCAGGATGGATTCGTCTTTTTCACTTTTTATGACGGTGATTCCTACTTTCTTGGGCACTATCTGAATCGGACTCACCCACTGGCTGTCTGAGATTGGGTATACAATATCTACATCCATCCATTTGATGATCTCCTTCTTAACAACCTCCATCATATTCGGGTTAAGCCGTCTTTAAGGTTGTCTCGAAGGTTTCACCCCCTCATCCGTGTAAATGTGATGAGTGCAATACGAGGGGCGAATACCGCGGAGATCAGCAATACTCCACCTGATAGCAGCCTTGTGGTCTTGCAGCATAGAAATCAATTGATGCTCTTGTTCTTGAGTTAAGTGGGCATTAATAATGATTAGGTATGTCTCACTTTCGCCCAAGAACACATACTTGAGTGAGTCAGGTAAGGGCTTCAATTCAATCATGGGTGGGTCAGAGTCAGAAATGAGAGTGGGAGGAGTAGAATTGAGGGTGGGAATCTGCTGATCCATGTGCACGTGAATTCCCGCTGAGTCGCTCCCTGTGAAATAATCTATTCTGACAGCATTAACGAGAAACCCGTTGGCTCTAGTCATGTCTTCCTGCAACAATAGGGGTGATTTAGTAATGTATGGATCAGGATAGCTGGATTCAGGGGTGCTGTGGTCAGAAGCATACCCTAAACAATTAGATCCTCGGGGAGATATGTGTAGTGCAGTGGTCACAGTCCTGTGTGGATCGAGGTCCAAGAACCCAGATAGTGTAGACGAATGAGACATTGGGTTCTCACAAGGGAGCCCAATGTTACCATAGTATGCCGCATCTTTGTCTTCACCATCCTCCTCTATTCGATCACAATCAAAGTTCTTTGCTGCCCTGAATATGTCCAGTCGAAGTAGCTCATTGCCTAGGGCTATCTCCATACACCCGGATGCACAATCGATGTTCACTCGGGTTGTTGCTAGAAATGGGCAACCCAAAATAATTGGTGCATCTCGAAGATTAGGAGGAACTTCCATATCGAGAATGAAAAAATATGTGGGAAAGCAAAACTCGTGGACTTTCACGATCACGTTCTCAACCACCCCCTCGGTGTTTTGACTGATCTGTCAGCCAGCTAAATCGTGACCGAGGTGGGCTTCAACTCCCCAAATTGAAATCGATCAAATACGATAGGAGGCGTGTAACTAGGTGGTGCAGGAGGAGCCTGTAATATGGCATGTGCCTGTCCCTGCGGTGCCTAAAACCTAGGCGGAGCGCCTTAGTTCTGCACATATCGAGGATTCGGGATGGGTTGGGAGGGCAAGGCTCCCTGAGTCCTATGCTCCTGCAACAACTGGTTCTGCGTGTTCTGTATGGTCTATATCTGATCAGCCATTGCCTTCATAATCTGCAAGCTATCTTGTGTGGATTTCCTCATTGATTCTTGCAGCTCCTCTTTCAATGCCTCCAAAGGGTCAGCCCGCTTTGGAGGGTGACTGGCAGCTTGGTGCAGCAGCTGGTATAAAGAGCGGGGTTGCTGCTACTGAGACGGGAATGGCTGCTGCCTAGGGTACGTGTTTTGCGCATTCCTGTATTGCCTGGTCTAGTAGTGTAGATCTTGATGTGGTCTCTGTGAATTACCAGACCAAGAGAAGTTCGGATGCTGATGCCACCCAGGGTTATATGTCTCTGAATACGGGTTATTACACCCGTATCCTTGGATAGCACTGACGTCCTCGTAGGCTGAAGATGTCTGAGACATATATCCGTCAAGGGGATACACATTATAATTTGTGGGTGGTGCGTAACCCTGGTCGTACGATGCCAGATTTGGATTATTCACGGGATCCTGATATGCGGGATTGCGTAAATACGGAGAAGATGCATCTCGAGTGAGTAGATTAACTCGAGTAGGAGGGGCTCGGGGTGCATAGGAGGGTCTTGAGGCGGCAGAGCTCGAGTCAGATTGACCCTGACTGATATGGAAATCTTCTTCTCGATTAGAATTATTCTATCCAGTTGCTTGATGATGATATCCATGTCAGCTCAAATAGACTCGATGTGAGCCTCGTGGACACCAACCCACTGCTGACCATGCCGTTGGAACTGGTTCATGGATGCGCATTCATCGAGTTCTTCGCTAATGATTCAAATAGCTCAAATGCATTGTTCTCATCTTTTACGAGGAAATTCCTGCCACTAGATGCATCGGCCAGATACTGATGTGTGTCATCCAGCCCGTGGTAAAAGATCTGAGCCAGGTGCCATCTGGTTATACCATGGTGCGGGCACTTCCAGAGAAGGTCATGAAATCTGTTCCATACTTCGTGTAACTTCTCCCCAGCTCCCTAGGAGAAAGTCGTGATTGCGCGCCGCATTAAATTTGTTCGACCGATTGGGAAGAACTTTTGCAGGAATTCACATCGTAATTCCGGCCAGGTTCCAATCGGCTTCCCAATAGTCTTGAACCAGCACGAAGCTTTATCCCTCAGAGAGAACGGGAAAAGCTTCATTAGAACAATCCCGAGATCGATATTCCTGGGTCGAATCGTTTCAGCGAGTTGACTCAGGTCCTCAAGGTGCTGGAACAGATCTTCACTTGAGTTCCCATAGAAGTGAGTGCTGATCAACCAAATCACATTGGGCTTGAGCTCAAACGCTTCTCCGCCTGTGAGAATTCAGACCAGTGGTGCGACGATTTATGCGGCTAGGTCATAGAAATCCCATAGTTGTTCTCCTCGCAGCAGGTGCTGCATCCTGTCAAGTGCCATTAAGATGCGATCCATGCTCTACCGATGCCGCTTCTCGGATTCGACTACCCGGGCTTCCAGACGAGCCATCGGGTCTAGATTCTCGATGTCTGGACCCGGTCTAGGTCCAGGTCCAGGATTAGCCATGGTGGATTTGGGAGTAGAAGAAGTGGGGGGAGAAGATGGTCCCGGAGAGGTGACTCGCCTCCTTGGGAGTGGCTCCCAAGGTCCAACCAAGTGAGGTCTAAGTGACCTTCCTCGCATACACCACCCAACCCCTGGGTTGGTGTAGCCAAGCAAGACAAGGCTAAGGCCCTGTCAATCAAGTGGTCCTTATGAATCGGATGATCGGATTTTTCGTTTTAGGTTTTAATTCTTGAAGAAATTCGTCGTACAACGACTGAAAGCGATTCCCACCTCTTCACTAACCCAGCCAAGAGGTTGAAACCACCCAGTAGTACGACAACGAATTCAGATTTTATTTCGTGTTTTACAATTTATTTTAGCCCATTTTCTTCAATGGGGTTTTCTTTTAGTGAGTGGCCCACAAGGTGACCAGGCTCATTGGCTAAGTGATAGACTTAATTAAGTCTAAGTTAGCCCAAGTGTGGTCTCTAAGTTGTAACTCTAAAGATTCATCCAAAGGTTCATGCACTTCTCGGGTTTTGTTCTGTTTCAGCAACCCACAAAGATAAAATTCATTCTCTGACAACAATTGGAATTCAATTAACTTTAAATTTGGTGAGTAGATTCCTTTTTCAATTATCTTTTCAGAGATTATTTTTTTAAAATTTTTACTATTTTAACCAAATTTTTAGGGATTTTTGAATGTCAGGGGGTCATATTTGGAATTTTGATCCCTTGTCGATTTTTTACTTTGAAACAGAACCAAATGACTTTCAAAAATTTGGGAAAAATATGAAAATAAAGCCAGTGAGATCAGCTTTCAAACCCCACAATTTTTAGTCAAAAAAAATTCCCAAATTGCTCGAAATTGCTTTCTAAATTTTGAAAAATCTCTAATCTGGGTCAGTCTGACCCTTGTGCAGTTCGCAAATTTTAAAAACTTTTATACTTAGAATATTTTCAAATGAACGGTGGCGTTTGAAAGATGATTTGAAAATAAAGGTCTACTTTGAATTTTAGAATTTTTTTCTTACTAATTTTTTGGCAATCGAATTTTTAAATTAGACTTGAAATCTGACCGAAAATTAGAAGATGGTAGCAAGACTTTTTAAAGAGGGTTTGGGTTTGAAATCCAAGCCTTTCACCAAAAATGTTTTTTTTTTCTTTTCGAAAACTTTTGCGAATTTTTTTTCTTTTCAAAAGGATAAATATTTTTTTTTCAAGGGATTTTCATAAATATATATATATATATATTTTTTGCTTTTTCAACTACCCTAAGATTAAAAAAGAAGCCTAATCTAGATTTCTTTATTTTTTTTTATTTTTTTCACGAAATTGAATAGAGATTTTTTTTCTTTTTTCTTTTTTAAAAGAAATTGCAAGAAATAGATCTATTCCTAGTGTTCAGAAGAAACCTAATCTAAGAGAATGTGATGTACACCTGATTTCTTTTCCACGCTCGTTGTGTGCGCAGATTCCGTTCTATTTCCATGTTGTCCTGCACATCAAAAAAAATAAAGTAGAGGCAAATTTGTAAGTGATAGATTAAAAGATTGAAATCAAGAAAAATGACGTTGCCTTCCTGGCAATGGCGCCATTTGTTGAAAGCATATCACGCGTTTCGATAGGGAAAACGTCATTGTATAGTGCGCAATACGATCAAACAAAGATATTTAATAAAAGATAATGAGATTTTGAGTCCTGGTCATTCGTCTCTGGGAGGCATTAGTTTTACGTTTGAATTCGATCTTTTACCGCACTACTTTATTTAAATTTGCATGCCGGTTTCCAGTCTTCTGATTAAAATTTCACCACTTCTATTGTGAACCCTGATTACGTGCACGCGTGTTAAATATATCACAAAGGTGAAAGTGTGAGTTTCTGTGCGCACGATTCTAGTGAGGTGGTGACTGTTTACCAAAAATGCGTCTATTGTTAGATTTTCTATATTTTCAAGAAATGACATGCTTGTTGCGAAATAGATAAATGAGTGAAAATAGGCAACTTGAATCACGCAAAAATGATGGCAATCAATAAGCTCATGGTGATTTCAAAACATTAGACATATATATATAGAAAATATACTTTTCATTCATTCATTTGGAGAGTGTTTGCAACATGAACTTGTAGAGGAAAGCTTGTACATGAATGCTTAAAAATATAGATCTAGCTATCAAAAAACGATCGCATACAAGAATCTACGGGGGGATTTTGCATGCATTATTTGAGGAGAATAAGGACTACACTACTAAGCAGTAATTAAAAGCAGTAAAACTATGAAGAGCATACACTACTAATCTTGATCTAGCAGAACAGAAGTGCATTCGGAGGTAGTCTCCGATGGCCTTGGAGTGGTCGAGAGGAGAATGAGGGGCGGCCAATGGAGCTTAGGTCGGCCCTTGGATAGAGGGAGGAGTGATCCAGCATCCTGGCATGGTGTCTTTCATGGTGGTGCTCAGCTCGTGGAGATGGAGTGGAGATGGTGGTGGCTAGCTTAAGTGGAGGTGGATGGAGCCAAGCATGTATGGCCAAAAGTGGATGGGTGAAAATGGCCACCCCTTAGGTCCTTTTATAGACCTAAGGGCTTCTCTCTAGAGAGGTGTGGAACTCTCTAGAGAAAGTCCAAGAGTGGCCGGCCATGTGGTTATGAAATCCAAAAAATGTGGATCTCATTTTGAATGCCTCTTGGTTGCTAAATTTGGCAACCAAGAGTGGCGCCACTTGGAGAGAGTTCTAGAGAACTCTAGATGTGTGGAGTGTGTGAATGGGTGTGTGTGTGTGTGTGGTGTGTGATCGTGCCCTATGTGGCTAGGTGGTTTAGGTTAGGTCCTAAGGGGTTTAGGTAGGTGTATGCCTTGAATTAGGGTTACAAACCCTAATTGCTAAGGGGAATTTGCAATTAAACTTAACCTAAGTTTAATTGAATGAATGTGAACCTAATTGAGAGTGAAATAACTCAATTAGGTTGGGTTTATGTCAATTGGACTCTCTCTGGAATTTACAATTAAACTTAACCTAAGTTTAATTGAATGAATGTGAACCTAATTGAGAGTGAAATAACTCAATTAGGTTGGGTTTTGGTCAATTAGACTCTCACTAAGTCCAATTGAACTTGTGTGGGTTGAGATCTAAGCTCAATTGGACTCAATGAGTCCAATTGACTTAGGTGAAGGTAATTGGCTTTGATCTAAGTCAATTGGGTTTGGTGAGGACCCAATTAGGTCCTTAGGTAGGTCTAGAGGTGATGTACTAGGTTTAGGACACTTTAATTTATGTTCCTATGGGGTTGGTATTAGGTCTAGGGAGCTAGAAATCCAAGATCAAGGCTTGAATCTCAAAACAGGGATTGGAGACCAGTCCCAGACGTCCCAAAACAAAATCAGATGACTTATACTAAAAAATCAAAAGTCCAGACTTCAGTTCTGGACATCCAATCTGAGTTAGGGGGAAATCTGGGTTCTGTTTTAGGTATTTTGCAGAAATTGGACGTCTGACAAAGTGTCTGGACGTCCAATAACACTGCAGAAGTGGGTTTGAGGTGTGCGGGAGATGGCTAAGGGTCCTGGACGTCCTATAACTTATCTGGATGTCCAAATATGGGCTGAAACTAGGGTTTTAGGGTGTCTTAAGGTGCTGTGACCTAGTCTAAGGGTGGCAAAGGCTTGGGGAAGTCTCTAAGCTATCCTAGGGGTAGGATGAACCTAAGCTCTTCACATTTTACTACTTTATTTATATTTAATAGAATAGCAAACCTTAACTCCCTTACATCATTATTCCTACATCTAATCTAAGCCTTCTGCTCCAGGTCTGCTGTAACACCCGTTATTCCTAATCCAGCTTTAGATCCTGCTCCAGATCCAGCTCCTAATCAGCTTATTGCCTGCAATTGACATAATACACTTAATCAGCACATTATATCATTATTTTATGCATAGCTAAAGTAAAGCAGTAAAGATGTAGATAATGCTTATGCATGCACGAATCACCCTAACTTATGCTAAGTCCTAGCCTAATTTAGGTCAATTAAGACCTATGATTGCTGTGCAATCAGTCGTACTAGTCCAGACGCCTCCCTTGTCCCCTTCATCTTTAGATTAGGTTTTTTAGCTTCCCTCTCTCTCCCACTCCCATTCCCTCTCTTTATTTCTCAAAAACAACCCTCGATGCCACCGATCACCATCACCTTCTCCACCTCCGATGACGTGTCCCCATCGCTCCGCACCTCCATCCACCTCGCCAACCACCCTACGACCTCCGCCTCGACTCACTGATCATAATACCTCACTTCATTCACTCCATTAGCCACCCTAACATTCCCCCAAACACACCCACTCACATAGCCACAGAGAACCCTAGGAACGCCACCACAGTCATTCCCACACCACGCCGACCACCGCTACACATTCGTCGTGCCTTGGCGAAGCTCCCTGAGCGTTTTAACGTAGCCGTAAGGCTGTTTTGGTGTTTTCAAGTGCAGACGTTCATCCGCCATTGGAGCTAAGCTTGAAGCAAGCTTGCAAGCTACTCCAGGTTTCACTAGCCCCAGGTCGCTATCCTAGGTTGCACGGAACATCTTCACACACGACTTCAGGCTGCCAATTAGTGTCAAGGGCAGTCGCAGCTTTGCAATCAAAGAGAACACCTGCTGTTGCGGCACGCAGAGGGAGGTGGGACATTTAGTCCCACCTCGGAACTGGACAAGCGAGCATGGCTGCATAAAAGGAATTTCTGCCATAGCTTTGTCGCCTCCAAGTCATGGGGTGAGGTCCCTCTCTCCCCCTCTCATGGCCTCGTCCATGGCACAGCCCACGTGGACCTGGCCACGACCCGTTTACTTGACCGACTCATTCCTTGCTCACCACCCACGCCAGTGAGCCTGGACCCGGGTCTCCGTTAGGTCCGATTACCCGAACCGGCTGTGGCTCTGGAAGAGCGAACCGAAATAGCGAAGAAAGAAAGAGAGAAACGTTACGTAGGGGAAGGGGGGTTTTGCCTTGGAAAGCTTCGCTCCACACCTAGCCAAATACAGAGAAGAAGAAAAGGTCAGGCAGCGAAGAAGACAGAAGGAAGGAAGAAGAAGCCAACGAAGAGAAAGAAGAAAGAAGGTAGAAGCTGAGGTTTGCAAGGTAAAGGAAGAAGCCAAAGAAGGAAGGAAGAAGAAGCCAAGGAAGAGAAAGAAGATAGAGAAGGCAAAGGAAAGAGAAAACAAAGAGAAGAAGGAGCCAACGACAGAGAAAGAAGAAGAAAAGGCTGAAGTCAAAGAAAGAGAAGAAAGAATGAAAAGGAAGCTGAAGAAGAAGCTTAAGACAGAAGGCAAGAGAAATCAAAGAAAGAAATCTAAGGAAAAGAAAGCACTATAGCACATAATTTTAAGACGTCTGATTTTGTAATCAGACATCCAATTTTTCATCAGCTCTCCATTATTTTTAGCTACAATTCTTTTTATGCTCCATATACTCATGCTTTACATTCTTAATTAGATTTTGAGTAGCATTATGTGTTCAATTTGCATTTATTATTGAGATTAGTGTGTGAATTCAATTTGCTCCCTGTGTTCAACCTCGGACTTTAAAATTCGAGTAATAAATTGTATTTATTTTGAACGCTTTTTTGGCTGTACTACAACTCGACACTCTTAATACCAATCTAGCACGACAAACACCCTCCACTCGACAAAGTGCCGCTTTGGCACAACGGTGAAGATGAGTGCTCTCAAATAGTGAGTGCGAGTTCAAGACACATGCCGCACCCTCTGTTCGCACGCTAAATCAATGTTTTAAAATTTTCGCGTTGTAGTATAGCCAAAATAGCGCTCAAACAAATAAATTTTATTACTCGAAAAAGTTTCGAGGTCGAACACAGGGAGCAAATAAGAATTCACACACTGATCTCAATAATGCAAATGAGCACAAGAATTTAAACCAGATAAACTACTCAAAAATGATAATTAGTGTAGAACATGAGTATAACAAGAATTCAACATGATAAAAGAAATCTATAACAAAATAATGGTGATTTAGATCACCAATTATTAAGTATAGTTATATGTAAACTAGAGTAATAATGTCACAGTAATCAGGACCAAATATTCGCACAGTAGCTTGAATGCTACAGTAGTGATCAGTCGTCCCCTTGGAGATCAGACGCCTTAAATGGCCCTCTCCTTTGTTTCTTCTTTTTCTTCTTCCTTCTCCTTATGCTTTTGCTTTCTTCTTCTCTGTTTCTTCTTCCTCTTTCTTTGTTCCTCTTTCTTTCTTCCTCTGCTGCTCAAGCCTTCTTCTTCTTCTTTCTCTGTTTAGCTACTTCGCATAGAGGGGGAAACTTCTTGAATTGGCTAAGCGTCAGCCAATTTTCTCTGCAGCAAAACCCTCCTCCTACCCCATGAAATCTCTCCTTCTCTTTCTCTCTTAGCCTCCGCCCTCCCAGGGCCTCTCAGTGGGTAACCGGGTAATCGGGTAGGTGCAAACCCGGGTCCAGGGCTGCGGGCTTGGTCACAGTCGAGGAGTGAAGGGCTTAGGCAGATCGGGCGCACCAGGTCTGCGGGTAAGGTGTCGCGGACGAGGCGCAGGTGTGCGTGGGTGAGAGGGACCTCACCCCGTGTTTGGAGGCGATAAGCCTAAGATACTTTTTCAATTTATGCGGGCACGGGCGCCTATCAGCTTCCGAGGTGGGAATATCTCACCTCCTTTCCTCTACGTGCAGCTGCAGTTGATGCTTCTTGTGATTGCGGTCAAAGATGCAGTCAAAGAGCCAAATTGACTCCTGGGTTGTGATCCTGGAACTGCTTTGCAGTGCTTGGGACTTCACCTGGGGTCTGCAAATGCTGAAGTGAGCTTCGAGCTTCGCTCGAAGCTTCGATAATGGCGACAGAGACCTAGGTATCTGAAAGCACGAATACAGGATAAAAGCCCCAGTTAAAACAGTTCATGAGCTTCGCTAAACCACGGCGAATGCACAGGGTATGGTCTCGTGGTTCGTGGAGGTGTGTGGTGGGCTGTGGAGGTCGAAGGAGGAATGCGACAGTGGGTGTGTTCGATGGAACGTTGGAGAGGCTAATAGCCTTGAATACCAGAGGTCTTTTGCTCTCTAGGACACGGTGGAGGTGTAGGGATGAACGACAGCCAGGTTGGTGGAGCGTAGTGGCCATGCGAGCTTGCCGAAGGTACGCCGGCGAGGTGGAAGATGGAGGACGGTGGGGCAAGTCGGAGGTCGAAACAGAGTGGCGAGTGTCTGAAAACGAAGAGTGGAAGATGAGGAGTTGTTTAGGAGAGGTGGTAGACGACGAGGAGTGGAGTTGGAGCCGGTTGAGGTATGGCTGGCGTCGAAGATGAAGCTACTCTGATAAGGGGTGGACGGCGAGGATAAAGGAGATAGGGACGCTGGCTGGTGCTGCTCAACGGGGAAGAAGGCAAGGAAGGAGAATCTGTTGTTGGTATTGCCGTCAGACGACGGGGGGAAGAAAGGAGGGTCGCCGGAGCTTGAAGAGAAATTCATCCGAAGGAGGAGAGAAGAATTTAAGGGTTACTCTGGTCAAATTCAATCTTGAGCAGTTCAGCCTGGCCTAGGCTTTCTTTTATAGGTCATTAGAGGGCGGTTAGAGCTTGGGAAGCTCCCAAGCTTGGAAAGATCATCAGAGTTTGGGAATTCCTTGATACCCAATTCTCTCATGCGTTCGCATGGGAGATTGGGTAAGTTTTAGGGCTTAGGATCGGGTTCAAAAGCAAAGGAATTTCTTGACGAACTTTCCTTTCAAATTTGAAAGGGATTCATCAAGAAATCGAGAAGTTCTTTCCAATTTAAGGTCGCCAGAGCAAGTAGGAATAGGTTTAATGGCGGTAGGGACCTTTTTGTGAGAACAATGATAAAATTAGGGGTCTATTTGAAAATATTTTGAAAGTTAAGGGCAGAAATGTAATTAGACAGGACTAATTTGCAAACTAGGTCAAGACAAACTCATCTTGGATCCAAATTTTGGTACAAACCTAATTTGGACTTAAGAAATCCAATGGTGAAGTTGGATTTTGATTTTGACCATGTTTGACTAGATAATTTATGCAAAAACCCAAATTAGGACAAATGTCTGTCTGTGACTCTGTTTTGGGTCAAAACGGGTTCTGATGGTCAAATTGAAAGTTTCAAACCCTAGAGAATATTTTTATATGAATTTTAGAGGGTTTATTTAAATTTTATCTTGACAGAACCTCAGCTAATTAAGTGGGTCTATTTTTAAGGTTTTAAAAAGTCATTTAATTCTCAGAATACGTGCAAACCCTTTTCTGAAAATTTTAACCCACTTATTAGCTTTCTAAGATCATTTGACCCTTAATTAACCACTAGAAAAACCTGTGGTTGTACTACATTGACGATATGCTGGTAAAATTATAGTTTTAATCCTAGTTTCTTATTTTTCCCTCAGAATGATTATGTAGTGACTTGTGACTCTCTGGCAGTTATGTAGGAGCATTTACTGACTTAATTGGGTCAAATGAGCTAGCTATAGCTCATGATGGTGTCCCCATCACCCGCTATAGTGCCAGCTGAAATAGAGCCACTCAATCTCGATCGAGCAATTGAGATTTTCTACGCGCGATCTAACGTCGCCCACCAACGCGAGGGCACACGCCAGATAACACGCGCGCCATCTGGGTTGTGCATTTAAGATGATTAGGAGCTGCGCCCGCCGTCCGATCCTCGTAATCACGCGAGGCACGCAATTCAAATCAAAGCGTGCACGATTTGCGGGCGAGCCTCGACAGTGCGATGCATCATCCGACGGCTGCCATCGCATGTGCCAGCAGTGCGGATTTTAAACGTGGGCAAGCATGCATTCTCCTCTCGCGATCACAGCCGTCCATGCCTGATCCAACGGCCGACGATCACTGCGCCCTACGCCAGTTGTGGCCAAGCTTCCAGGCGCCAGGCAAGGTGTGTGAATGCTTTAACGACGTCTCTGGTGGGTCTTTAACGACGTCTCAAATGTCACTAAAGGCCCGTGCACACAAACCACCTCCATTCCACCACTATATAAACACCCCTATACCCTCCATTCCTCTTCATCTCTACCTACTCTACTCCCATCTACTCCTAAGCTCTAATAGCTTACTAAAGCTCCATTAAAGCTTACTCTCAAGCTCCAAAGGCCTCCTATTAGTGTAGCATACCTTTATCCCATCAAATATTCATCACTCATCCCATCACCTTCATAGGTCGCCTTAGAGCCGTCCTCCCACCTTCATTCCGGTAGCAGATCACCTTCGCCTCCTCACCTCCATTTTAGAGCCTTGGTGAAGCATTCCTTTACCTGGCGTCCTCCTGCATCTCATCTCTGTCGTCCCACTCCTCAACTCCTTCATCCAAGCTTCCACCAGGCACGTCGTCTTGCCAAACAGCCGATTCGGGAGATTCCTTCTCACCTCCCTCTCTTTTATGTTTTTGTAGATTATTGTAATAGACATTTGTGCAATATATCATATTTAATTCCATCTCTCTTGTGAATTTATTCTGCTTGTCTTTTTATTTCAAAAGCACAAAAAAATAACAAAACCTCAAAATACCAAAAAGAAACAAAATGAAGCATGGTTTTCAAGCAAAGCAAGCGTCACCTCCCTGTGTTCAACTCGAAACTCCCTTGGAGTTTCGGTAAAATTGTATTTGATAATGAGTTTTACGACTACGACGACAGGTTCCTCCAAACCCCAATTTCCACCACGTGAAACATGCTAATCAATAGGGAACCTTGCCCAAATAAAATGTCTTGAAATACTCCATGCACACCTTACCGCATCAATCATATGCCTCCTTTAAAAGCTGAGCTATCCTGAGACCCACGATCTTTGGTCTCACATCAAGCTGTGGCTTACTCTTGTGTTGGCCCTTAACCAAAGTAGCCTACTTTAGCACCACATTATACACCCTCTGTTCAGAGGCGATCACCACCTCCCCAACAGGCCTTGCTACCAGACTCGAACCTATCGTAGGGAAGCTCCTACTGCTCTCTTGCACAACGCTTGTGCAACCATCACTCTATTGGACTATAAAGTATACTAAACACAATATTGAAAACATCAATAACAACAACAATAATCCCATTAATAATAAATAATGAGTGCACCTGGTGGAGAAGAGCCATTTAATTATAAACAACAGAGAGGTGGGGAAGGTGAGGGTGGAGATTGTTAGAGCATCAATGACAAGCTGCAGCAATGGCCATACCGTAATTAATTATTACAGAAATTATAAATAAAATTCTATTGGTAGGAATGCATTACATTTTCGAATGACATGACTCCCATTTTGGTTCACACACAGCGCATAACATGTCCATTAAGTTGCAAAACAAGCTATGTTTTTTGATTAAGCTCAATGACTTCAAGTGCTTGCATCCCTTGCAATAAATTATGGAATAGCTTGTTCATAAAAATTCTCCAAGATTAATGAGAAAAAAGTATACTTATGCCAAAACTTCATAAACAAGTTTTTCTTTTTTCGCAAAAAGGACAAACCTCTCCAGTAAATCAGAAGAATAAAAGTGATTGGTGTTATTATCAAACCAAATCAGAAGGATGAAGATCCTATTGCAGTATTTCATTGAACATCTTGCGTGCAGCATGACCCTCACCTTCCCACCATGCCATTTTGTCAAATCACGAAGGTCCACTGGGATAGCTGTAATAAGAATCAAATGTCACCTTATGGGAGCAAAAGAGGCGACATGAAGAGCGTCAAAGTACACACGGTGAGAGAAACCAAGTGAGATCGATCAAAAGTAACCCTAAAAGATTGTAAGATCGATCGAGAGAACCCTAATGAGGTTAATCGAGAGAGATAACGAACGAGAGCATCTTGGCGAGATCAAAAGATCGATCAAGAATAGTACAATGAAATTGATTGGGAGTGAGGTCGATTGAGACCGCTTAGGGCGAGATTCATCAAGAACGCCTAGGGAGAGATTGATTGAGGATGAGACTGCTTGAGATTGTGAGATCAATAAAGAGTACCCTATGAGACGAGATTGATTGATTGCAAGAGGAAAAGGGTGAGTGAGATTGAGAGCCCCTTGTGCAATCAGGAGGGGAAGGGAATGAGGGAATGGGAATGGATCTTTATTACAATTCTCACCTGAGACTTGTTTGTGTGCCATTATGGAGAAGTCGATTGATGGAGCCCCCACAAGATTGATGAAGCACAGTCGCCAGGGAACCCTTCGCCGAGCACTGATGCCCTCCCACCACCATCCATGTTTCTGTGCAACCATGGGACCAAGAGATGCCTTTGGGCATCTCTTCCGCCATCACCATCTCACAAGTTTCCATCGAGGTGGATGGTGGGGCAGAAGGTGTTGATGGGGATGTTGTTGTCGTAGGGAGAGGGAAAGGTGATGGTGAAGGGAAGGGGGGAAAGGGAGGGAGAAGAGGCAGAGCTTAGAGGAGGAGGGCTACTTGGAGAGGGAGAGGCGTCGATGGAGGTGGGTTGGGAGAGATGTGGTTGGTTAGGGTAGCTGATGAGAAGCTATGTGGGTTGGTTGGTTAGGCATTTGATTTTTTTTATTTTTTAATGGTGTCCACCATAAACAAGCATCGACGACATATAAAATGACCTATTAGAGACATAAATTAACTATTAGTGTAGGTAGACTATTGGTGTAGGGCATTTAATTTGTAGTGGAATGAGGTGGTCATCCCACTTTGGGGATTTAATTAAAAACTATTTTGCATTATGTTGTGCACGAGCTGCTCTGTTATCCTAAACCTAGCTACACATGCATGAAAGTAGCTAGAAAGCTACAGTGGCATGCCCCAAGCCTCCTCTTAGTCATCTAATATCCATGTATGCTTTTATCTACGTGTCCAGAGCATAGTCTAATTATTTCTATTCTTAATTCAAGCCTGGTATGTGTAATTTCAAATGCTTTGAACAACTCTTATAATTTTGCATCTAGTAATTAGCTTTGGAGTCGATATGCATTGTATCCACTCAACTTAAGCTCGATTCAACAACCTTATCAAGCCTGAATTTCATACCCATTCCAAACTTGTTTGACTTGGAGGCTTAAGCTCATTGGAAATATGTATGAATTGGTCGACATCCTCAATTCCATATCAAACTACAGGAACTTTGTTGTAATATAGATTTTGCATTCAAAGTGACTAGTCAAAGAATAGACATATAATTAGGATAGAAAACAAGAAAAAGCCACCTGTTGACTTGAATATTTGATGAATATAATACAATGCACAACCCACCACTAGCTTCTACATGTTGAACCAACAAAAAAGGATGCCTTGTAGGTGAAGACATTCCAATTTTGTTGCAACTGACTCCACCAAGCAACATGCTAGGTAATCAAGTTTGCGAAAGACTCACCCCACATCCCACCATGTTCTATGTCCAGGCCTATCTTTCAGATGTAGAATAACAATGTTATCCCTCTAATCATCCATAGAATCCTTGGAGAAGCACTGGTCACTTCCACAAGTTCCTCAGAAAATAGGATTTTGCTTTCCCCTCTACATTAAGTCCATAAATTAACAAAAATAAGAATCAGCTCCATCATTCCTCCTTGTCCCCTAAAATAGATAATAGAAACCAACACCATTTACACCACCCAAAGAAAAAAGTTCCTTACTCCTACTAATGAGCATATTCACAGACCTTTCCATAGCATCCAGCAAGATGAGTCCATTAAACAAAGAACCACCAATTATAGTCCAAAGTGCACAATAATAAAGTTTAAGTCTTTGCAACTTGTCATTTAGATCATGCGCATTCCATCATAGACCTGTGAACCGTGCATCACAATGCTACTGATGGAACCCACCCACAACAGCAAACTTCCCTCCTCTCCTAGAGAACCATCTCTCTTTCATTTTCCACATCATTGGTCAGAAGACACTTGATCCACACTAAATAAATTGTAGCCACTTGAACTACCACAAGCAATGCCCTGTTGGCGCTAGCCTCCCATTGATCATGCGATATGGAAGATCAATCATCACCCTCCACTACTAATTTCTAAGTTTCACATCCTCATTCACTTAAGTTCACTGCCACTTTCCCCACTTTGGAATCACATATAAGCAAGAATCCCCTCTTGACTAGATAAATGTGTCCATTAAATTTATGGAACAGTTGGCTAAACTTTCTAAAGAATACATCTGGATACTTGATAGGAGGTGTCAATTTGCCTCCCATCCAAGAATGATGTTGGAGATTATACATGTGTTCGCAGTCATGGAAGCCAACCCGGTAGTCTGATGTATCTCAGTCCCTTGGGTAGCAAAAGATATGCACACAACAATTACAAGCAACTGGCTTTGACTCTGTAGGTCCTACATCAGCAAGTCTGAAGTTACAAAGGGACAAATTGCACAAAGATACCAGTTGCTAAATCGCATTCACCTAAAGGAATTGAATCTTGCTGGCAAATTCAGTGAATAATACATCTCTATGCATCGAAGAACACCAATAAGTATAACAGATAATGAATGAACAAATAAACCTATCACATCCATACACCTATCACATGCTTATCTAATTCATAATTTAAGCCAACAATTATCTCAAAACTATATAATAGTTATAACAAATCTAAAATGATAAGCACCGACATATGCCATTTCCAATAATTGAGTGTATAACCTATTCTCAAAAAAAGAATATATACAATTAAATGTCTTTTCTTCCAAAATGAGCATTCTTTTACTTTTTCCCTAGAACTGAACCACAAGGTGCGGTTAAATGATAGAACCCTAGTTTTACATCTAATTTATATGCAACAATGGAACTATCACTTGGAATTCATATCTTGTGGTTATTCTCAACTAATAAGATTTATAAACTCCCAATCTATTCTCACCTTGCACACCACATTTGGCTCTAATCACTTAGGAAACATTAGGGAACACTACCAAGTACACATTCAATCAATAGAAGCAAGATGAAGGTCAAAGAATCAATCAATCCCATAGAAGACACTAATCCCACCCCAAACTTGTCATTTAGATTTCAAGCCCACCCTAAAGAATCAAAAGCAAACACACACAATCCTATCGACATTAATCAGGAAATGCATTATCCAGCACTTTCAGACAAAAGATAATCACAATTGAATGTCCATAACAGAATTCTCAAATCCATGCAACTTGTAATATGAAACTCTAACAACAAACTAGCTCAACATAGCATCAAATGCAATCAACACTCTAAAACCTTTAAAACCTCCCTTCTTCTTTATGATATATATAAAGAAAAATACTTTGGGGATACATAGGTGGTTCCAGAAATTACATAAGATAAAAGAAAAGAAGATTGCAATGCTTCATGTTATATATCAATAATTAAAGAAAATACTTCTAATTAGCAAGAAGAACAAGATATCAAGAACTTTGATATTCAGTGGTTATCTGGTGTTTATATCTAAGAGATCATAGAATCAATAACTAAGAACTATTATACTTGTAGATTAGTTCATGCAGAATCTCAAGTTCTTACTCCAGGCCAATGCATCCCATTGTAGCCACTAATCCTCCATCGAGCTTGAGAACTACAAGCTTGTCGAGGAACTACAAGCTTTCTAGTGACCTACTTCATCACATAATCAGTCAGGTTTTTTGTACTATCAGTTTAGTAAGGTGCATCAAGCTTTAAATATTGGAAATAAAAATGTACTTAAAATAAGAAGCTTTTGAAAGCTCATTATCTCCATCAATGACTCAAGTGTTTTGGAGATTATTTAAAGGTTTCCAATAATTGTTTCCTCTTATAAGGCTTATCAACAACCCTTTTTTAGCTTCCTAAACAAGAGGAAAATAAGTCGGAAAAGAAGCATACATGTTCTTCTTTATGAGTATAGATAACTCCAAAGTTTCCATTTCGATCATGACCAACACCTTCCAACAAAATGATAAAGAATGGAGTTGGTATTTGGATTTAAGTAGGTAGCAAATAGTTTCACTAAAACATAAACCACACTTATTGAAAAAAAAGGACCAACCATGATGGTTTTGTCCAATCAGAAAGGCAACAAAGATTGATCCCAATGACCTAACTATTTCTGTGTAACGTTGTGCTACTTTTGTGTTAGTAATAGACATTGTAAGGTTCCGAGGCCCCAAACCTGAAATACAAAAGAACTATATTTCAAACTTTTTGAAAAACGGATGTAATCAAATTAAAATCTCAACATAAATCTAGAATTATTAGGCACTAGTAACCAATTCAAAAGTACAGATTCAAAGATTCACTAGCTAAACCTAATCCTTTGAAGGCATTTTTACAAACATTTCTCACACAAAACCTTGGGGAGGCATTCCCACAAGTACTTCTCAAGAAAAAACTCACTGAAGCATTTTGACAAACAACTTGTAGGCGATATGAAAACCCCAAACCAATCACACCAAAACTGATCCCCAACCTAAACCCCAACTGAGAACAAATCTAAGCATATTCAAAGAACACTACTGAGAGATCTTGAGCATTGATCAGAACTTAGATTTTGATTTGCAACCTAATCCCTAACTGAGCGATAGATCCAAGGAGATTAAGTGCATATCTAATCATAGTTATGAAAAAGCGCGATTAAATTGCACTGAGCAAAGAGATTAAGTGAGATGATCAAGGGAGATGATCGAGTGAGATGATTGTGGAAGATCATTGAATGAGAGGAATGAGAGTTCAAGCCTACGACGCGATAAAGAGAGAGAGAGGTTGCAAGTGCTCTGACCTAATATGTTTCGATGGGCATCGAGAGTTCGAGAATGATCTTTGTCGAGAGTTCACGGTGGGTGGGCATAGAGAGATCAGCGATGTGCAAGGCTTCAGTGATTGAGATGTTGTCGTTGATCGTGTAAGAGGGAAGGTTCAAGTCAGGAGGGAGAAAGAAGTGGGAGGTGCCTTGTTCGGGGTACTGACACAATTAAGAGGTTTAATGAAAAATTATCCTAAACCACGACCTAAGGGTGATCAATGGTATTTATTAAAGATTACCAAAATTTTAAAGAGGGCTACAATGATGTTTATAAACATCACTATAGTTGCTCCGTCTATGTTGGCAACTTTTGTTGTAGTGAGAGGAGCCCACAATCCAGGCCCTCATATTACAAGTGAATTGAATAGAGAGTAAAACTGAAATAAAAATAGATTTTCAACTCCTAAGGATAGCCCCAAAAAGATTTGCTAATAAATGAATGAAAAAGCTATCTAGGATGCATGAAAGAACTCCCTTAATGATTGTGAGGAGGTGAAACGACTGAGAGTTGTGGTGGCTGAGCTCCAAGGAAGTTTAGTTTCAAAATCAAGAGCTCCAATCACCTCCAATGAATGCCAAAATTTAGATTTTGCTGAATGTGAGCTTGAAGGTGTTGTAGAGTGTTCTCTAACCACCAAAGACTGGGAAATTCACTCCTATATATAGAGGGGTGTTTGGACTAGAATGGGTGTGCAAAAACCCTTCTTCAACGGTTGAAAAGTTTCCCAATTTGATTTGCCAAGGGCTAAGTAATTTGGTCAAAAAGTCTTTATCTAACGTTATGAACTATCTAACTTTAGATACTTAGTTAGGTACAAAGTTCGCTAACTCCTGATCGTGCACTAGCTGATAGAGGAGAGTCAATCTAATGTTAGGTAATTTGTATTTAACTTTAGGTTAACTAACTAATGTTAGGTATAAAGTTTAACACAAAGTTCGTTATGTCCTGGAAGGTTTGGTTAGCATCCAACCTACTATCTAACCTTAGGTAACAAATATCTAACGTTAGATGGCTTGTAAAAAGTCCTTTAACTATCATAGGGGTGATTTTGGGTTCCAATAAAAAATTAAAGCCATGCACCATTACTTATATACTTAGTTAGACATATTTTGACATATTTAGACTACGTGTGGTGTTCTTGTGAAAATTTGATATAAGATCCTTAAGTTTATGCTAATATAAAATCTAATTGGGTCTTGTCTTACATTCTAAAAAGTATAAAATTACAACTCATTTCCTATGCTACAAAGAGACCTACTAGACAAAGTCTTGACAAACTTGATCGCCTCCTTCTTGGCTCCAAATTTCATCAAATTGGCTTCAACCTGAAAATCATTCTTACAATAGCCATGCATAAAATCCAATTTTAATCTCAATTACTTGAGATGTTTGTTATCATCAAAACCATTGTTAAAGGATAATGTGGTGCCTAATTTCTTATGCACCTACAGCTTCTTCCTACCTCCACCTCCTTCTTCTTCCTAGGTCCTCCACCTTCCTCCACCTTCCAACAACTTCCTTAGACCCCTTAGATTATTAGGTAATCCCTTAGCAACTTAGGTTCTCCATTATCTCATCCTTCTACCTCAAGTTCTTCTTCTCCCAGTTCTTCTTTGAGTTCTTCCTCAATATCTCTCCGAACTACTTCTTCCTCATTTTATTTGTCCTCAATATACATCGGAGAACTGGGAGAGATATTGAGGAAGGGCTGTGCATACACAATCGCACATATACAACATATAGTTTATGTGATTTGTGAGGTGGGATGGGATTGATTGTGGGAATTGTGAGGCCATTCATTGTTATACACATAATAAACATCTATGTAAGTGTATGAGTCCATAACAATGATAACAAATTTATAATATATGTATATTAGATTGAGTAAATAATTGTCCTTTCTAAGTTGTGTACAGTCCATTTGTTTATGTACAGTTATTGTTTTATTTGTGGAACCTCATGGATTAGAATGGTGGTTGTATTACGATCTCATTTTATTTGTGTTTTGAATGCAATAACTACATGTTTATTGCATGCAAAAGCATAAGGTAGTGTTGATAGATGTTTGTGATATATCTCATGTGTACGAATTCCCCTTGGAAGGAACCATTAAACATGTACATAGAAAATAAGAGTTTTGACATATATACCTCTGTTAACTCCAGAAAAAATATAAATATTCCCACTATTTTCTCATTTACATATATCCACCCACAAATATCCATTTACTTGTTAGGATGGCCTTATGAACTTAGAAAACTAAACAATAAAGAAACTTTTATATGAATACTTTTCTATTTTCTCTCTTTCACAAAAAGCTCTTCCCCCTTCATCCACCTCCCCTCCAACCATCTTCCTCATCTACCCACCTCTCCTCTCCTCTAAGCCTCCTCTCCTCTGACTCCCTCTCCTCTCCTCCTCCTCCTCCTCCTCCAACCCCTCGTCTAAGTCCCCTCCTTCGACCTGTCCTCCTCCCCTTTGCCTGGAGACCCTCCTCTCCTTCGAGGAACACCACCATGAAGTCCTCGAGCACTGGGACGTCGATGCTACCACTCCATGTGATTACATTGGCAACACGGAAGTCAATTTGGTTGTTGAGGAAGATGTCAAAGGCACGCATGTTCTAGAGGGCCATCAGGTACTGGATTTCTTAGAAGTGGAGCTAGACGAGGTAGTAGAACCTAACATCGACAGGGAGGATCTAGGTGAGGTCAAGGGAGGGGGAGGAGGTGTGGAGGGAGAACTTGCATATGACGTACTCAAAGTTGACGATGGAGGCTGTCTGGGGGAGTTGAATTTGCAAAGGAGGGAGAGGTGAAATGACCCACTGCCATTTGGGTTGGTTAAGACATCTGGATTAGCCATCAGACGTCTGTCCAGATGTCTGGATAGAGGGTCGGACGTCTAAAAGTAGAAGAACCGTACCCTTTTTCCCTTTTTCCGCATGCACACCTCCTCTCTCCTCACCCCAAACCCTAACCCTTTCCTATTTAAACCCCACACCCACGCCACTCTCTCCATCACCACCAGCAACCACCTCCATCTTTCCCTCCTGTCGACCGCCACCTTCCTCCCAACCTCCAGCGTGATAAGTGGAGAGGAAGAAGAGAGAGATGGGATGCAGAGGAGGAGGAGAGGGGAGCGAGAGCGTGGGAGGAGCTCACGAGGGAGCCATGAGAGCTCGGAGGAGCTCGTGTGGAAGGAGTCGAGGACACATGCGAGGAGGAGGAGCTCACGAAGGTGAGCTTCGCGACCTCCTGAAGCTGCTGGCGTAGCAACTGCGGGTGGTGCAGAGGGGTCTACACAGAGAAGAACGCTCGTGTGAGTTCTGCGTACTAGAGATTTTCTAGTATCAGACATCTGAAGCACATCCCAGATGTTTGGAGTAGTAGAGGGATGTCCGGAGTTGAAGTTGGACGTCTGAAAGCACGCTAGTGCCAAGGTACGTGTTTATGTATGGTTTTCGACCATGTAGGCCTTATCGCAATAGTTGTGTTTGGCCGCTTTTAGCTCTGCATGTGCGTACACAGGGGCAGAGCGTTGGAAAGGCTCAGAGTGCGCTCTTCAAGGTGTTTTGGACGTCTGGACACATTGACGGATGTCTGAATGCACTCTCAAACGATCGGAAGGGGAGTCCGACGTCTGGAACTCTCCTCAGACGATCGCGGAAGGATCCGGATCTCCGAGGAAGCCGCAGGAAACCCAGGGTGAATATTAATGTCTGGAGCTAGTCCCAAACATCTGATTTTTGCTAGTGTGCGTGTTTTTGGCCCGTTTAAGGCCCAAACGGAATCGGATTTCCACAAACGACCTACCGTTGTCTTTCGCTTGAGTTTCTCTACGAGTTAATGTCACTTGTATATGGGTTTGGACTCGTTTGATGTGGTTCGTGAATTGCATAGATCTCCAGCCAATCGAGTATGCTAGGCCCACGAAGGCGACGGGATCTACAATCCGAGCCCCCATTCCTCCCATGTTTTTCGGTAGAGTGGTTTACATTAATATTATGATTTAAATAAATAAACTACATGTTTAAAATAACTTGAATGAACCCTAAGGAAGGAACAATGAGTATGGTTGAACTACACTGTTTACTTGAGATACATGTAAAATTCTAGGATGAGAATGAACCCTAGGGCAGGAACAAATGAGTATGGTTGAATTACACTGTTTACTTGAGATACATGTAAAACCCTAGGATGAGAATGAACCCTACGGCAGGAACAAATGAGTATGGTTGAACTACACTGTTTACTTGAGATACATGTAAAACTCTAAATGCTAGCAAATGTATTGGTTGATTGATATGATGCCTTTTCAATTAGTAAATCATGAGGTGCCTGTTTTAAGAATGAAACTGGTAATGTAAATAGAGAGATCAGAAAGGTTGGAAAATGAAACAAAAGGAATACCAGCATGAACCCTACGGGGAATGAGGAGAAGAACTCCTATAGACGGGAAGTGAGCTAGCCCTTGTGTACACAGTACCAAGGAAAGCCACTGTCCCTTTTGAGTAGAGGGGAGCTTGCTGCCCCTTGGGTTGAGATCTGAGGTGGGTTTGGCCACTCTATAATGACTCCTGCTTGGCCTCGCGTACGTGGTATCGAGGTGAGCTACTTAGTGTAGGGAGGGAGCTAGTCGCCCTACGGGGCCCGGGGTTAGGACTAATCACCCTACATAGACTCTTGTTAGGCCCATTGGGCAAACCAGGATAGTTGGACGAGGGTACATGGATTGTGGAGGGGAGAGACCCCTATTTTGTTCTAAGGGGCTAGACCCTTGTTTTAAGAGGGCAAGGCCCTATGCTGTACTTTGGGCGTACCCGCTAGCGGAAATGATTGACTGCGTGCTAGTGCAGGGTAACTACCCGTGCACTTACCGCGCATGCTGTAGTCACGGCTACGTCGCGACCATGACCTTGGGGTGGTTGACTGGGTGTAGGACTACCACGGGAGACTCTCCTGGCCAGGAGAGCACCACGTGTACATCCTACATCACGGGAAAGACTGCAATCAAGATCGTTCCTTTGAGAAACAGACAAGATCAAGAAATGACTAAATAAATAAAAGAACAAATAACAAATTAGAACTACTTAGTTGAGCTAAATGGAATTAAATAATAAATTAGTTGCTTATCTCAAGTAAATTGCATGTAAATGGTTTAGCTACCACTCTACTCAGCGTTAGATGACTATGGATTTTTATAACCTTGTTCAGGTCAGCGAGTTGAGCAGCTAATGCCACCGGCTGCAGAGGGAGCTGGGTCCAGTCGAGCCCATCTTTAGCTGCATTTCCTTAATATTTCCTAGCTTCTGTTGTAGTAGTGAGTATTTTGTTCTATGTAATACTATTTTCGTTACTTTTCCACTGTACTTTCCGCTATTATAGTTGTGATGGCCTGTAATATTGTGAGACTGTTCGCTCTATTTCTTTTGCTGTCTCTTTATTTTTTGCTTAGTTACATTGCATGTGTAGTTGTGAAAATGTTTCCTGCTTTTGGTTATTTCTTGTTGGATGACTAGGTCTTGGGATTAGTCGAGGCGGGCCGATCTCGGGTCCTATAGGGATCTGGGATCGGGTCGTAACAAGATGGTATTAGAGCAAGGTTGTCCCAAGAAATAAACCAAATGGTCTGGAAGTAACCAATCACATGCATGTAACAAAGATAGCCATCACAAATTAACTTTGATCTTCGCTTCCGAGTCGTAATTCTTCATGTAATCTGGTGTTATTGACAGTCCTTATTCTTTCTCTTTTATCTCCTTGTAGGAGATGCCTCGTTGTAGGCGCAGGGGCAGACATGTCGAGCTTGGGACTAGTGCTGCCTCGCCTCGCCTCTTGAGTGTGCAGGCCCAAGACCTCGTCCAGTTGATTCGAGAGGTCGTACGAGAAGAATTTTAGCTTCTGCCGGCTCCACCACCCCCTTATTCCCCTTCTGAGGGTGCGGAGGGGGAGCCTTCCGTGGGACGGCAGAGTCACCATAACACCAGGCGAGTCAGGGGAGATCAGAGGAGGCCCTACCAGCTGGAACACTCGCAGGGTCGCCAGGAGAGGAGGCACATGGTGCTTGTGGGGGAGTCGTTCCTTTCTGTGGGGACACCAGTGGCCTTTGGGGACCCCAAGTAGGGGCCAGTTGTCAGCATCAGACCCCCGCTCAGTCACCAGCAAGGATAGACTGAGGGAGGAAGCCATGTCCCTCTCTGCTACCAGTGTGGCCAGCCAGGCCACTTGAGGAGAAACTGCCCCTTTAGGACTGGAGCATACCAGATGCTCCCAGCATCGAGTACTGGAGGCCGATCTGGCAGCCACAGTTACTAGCCACGAGGAGGGTACCGACCAGCTGCCATTCGCCTAGCCCCGAGCTTAGCTATTTCATCTGCACCCAGGACCGAGAGGCATCCCGACGCCCTGACTCACGGAGACGGCAGAGTTTCAGGTTCTGTGGTGGCAGGTATGGTTACAGTTTCTGGCTATTTGAATTACGTATTTCTTGTTTCTGGTGCCACGTACTTCTTTGTTCCACAAGTAACCGTTAGTTTGGGGTCGAATAACACTCTGTTAGGGAGTTCATTTTTTATTAGAGGCCCAGGTGGACCGTTGTTTGTCATAGAGAAAGTCTTCACAGACCACGAGGTCACTATAGGAGGACACAGTCTGTCTATCGACCTTATAGTAATCCCAATGGGGGACTTTGGCGTGATCCTAGGGATGGACTGGCTGTCCGCTTATCCCTGGTGGACTGTTTTGGGAGGAAGATCATCTTCTCCATACCGGAGTTGCCTCCCCTTGAGTTTCACAGCCAGCCGGTAGATGGAGGTTTCAGGTGCATCTCTGCACTTCCGGCAGCAAAGCTTTTGGGCCAGGGGTGTAAGGGCTTCTTAGCTGGTGTGGTAGTAGAGTCTAGCCCCATGGCTAACTTTCAGAGTATCCCAATGGTCTGCAAGTATCCCGACGTTTCCCAGAATGAGTTGCCAGGATTACCGCCTGAGCGTGAGATCGAGTTCGAGATCTCAGTGGTACCAGGGACCAACCCCATTTCTACTGCACTGTACAGGATGGCGTCACTTGAGCTACGAGAGCTCAAGTCACAGTTACAGGACTTGTTGGAGAAGGGCTTTGTGAGGCCTAGTGTGTCCCCGTGGGAAGCCCCTGTGTTGTTTGTGAAGAAGAAGGACGGTACCTTACGACCTTGTGTTGACTACCGACAGCTGAATCGGGTCACCGTCAAGAACAAGTACTTGCTGCCTAGTATCGACGACCTCTTTGACCAGTTGAGAGACACCACAGTGTTCTCTAAGATAGATCTGAGGTCAGGTTACCACCAGTTGAGGATCAAGGAGACTGACGTCTCCAAGACAGCTTTCCGTGCTCGGTACGGGCACTACGAGTTCTTGGTCATGGCGTTCGAGCTGACCAACACCCCCGCTGCATTCATGGAAATGATGAACCATGTTTTCAGATCGTACTTAGATGAGTTTGTGGTGGTGTTCATCGACGACGTCCTAGTCTATTCACAGGATTAAGCACAACATGGACATAATTTACGTATGGTCCTGGATACCTTGAGACGATGCAGGTTGTATGCCAAGTACACCAAGTATGAGTTCTAGCTGAGACAGGTGACTTTCTTGGGCCACGTGATTTCGGGAGACGGATTGGCTGTGGATCCAGCCAAGGTTGAGGCTGTGCTCAGGTGGGAGAGACCACGCATGGTGATAGAGGTACGTAGTTTTTTGGGACTGGTAGGCTACTATTGGCGGTTTAATAGAGGGTTCTCTCAAATCACGCGACTCAGCTGACCCAGAAGGACGTGCCCTTTTCCTGGGCCGACAAGTGCGAGGCGTGCTTTCAGGAGTTGAAGGAGAGACTGACTTCAGCTCCTGCACTTACCATTCCAGACAATAGTGGCGGGTTCATGGTTTACATCGACACATCATTGTAGAGGTTGGGTGGTGTGCTCATGCAGAGGGGTCACGTTGTCGCTTATGCTTCGCGGCAACTGAAGTCCCATGAGCATAACTACCCCACCCATGACTTAGAGCTGGCAACAATTGTCTTCACACTGAAGACATGGAGGCACTACCTGTATGGTGAGACATTCGAGATCTTCACTGACCACAAGATCCTCAGGTACCTTTTTGACCAGAAAGAGCTCAACCTGAGACAGAGGCGTTGGTTAGAGCTCCTGAAGGACTTTGACTGCAGCATCTCCTACCACCCAAGGAAGGCCGATGTGGTGGTTGACACCTTGAGCTTGAAGGCGCCCGCTCACTTGGCCAGCTTGCAGGCTCAGAGTTGGAGACTCATGAAGGAGGTAGGCAGTTGGTGACCCCAGGAGTCACGGGGATACTGCGGAGCAGTGACAGTGATGCGGCAGGCACAACCAGAGCTGATAGATCGCATCATTGTAGGGCAGATGGTCGATCTGTACTTACAGACAGCGAGACAGGGTGTTGACAGGGGACCCAGGAGACTTTTCCTTCTTAGACGAGGAGTTGTTGAGAGAGCTCCTGATTGAGGCGCACGGGTCCCGGCTCACCATACATCCTGGAAATACAAAGATGTACCATGTTTTGCGATGCGACTTCTGGTAGAGAGGGATGAAGCGGGATGTTGGTAAGTTTGTCTAGCAAGTGAAGGCCGAGCACCAAAGGCCTGCAGGGCCGTTACAGCTACTTCCTGTGCCAGAGTGAAAGTGGGAGAGCATCACTATGGACTTAGTGGTAGGTCTACCAGTTACCCAGCGGGGACATGGCGTAGTTTGGGTGATAGTAGATCAGTTGACGAAGACGGCATGGTTCCTGCCGATCCGAGTCACTTTTGAGCCAGCACAGCTAACAGAAAGATACGTCAGAGATGTGGTGCGTCTGCACGGAGTCCCTCACGAGGTCGTATCCGACAGGGATACTCATTTCACTTCCCAGTTCTGGGCAGAGTTTCAGCAGGCATTGGGGACCCTTTTGAGGTTCAGTACCGCATACCACCCCCAGATCGACGGGCAGTCAGAGCGCACCATACAGATACTCGAGAATCTCTTACGCGCTTATGTACTAGACTAGAGAGGCTCCTGGGAGGAACATTTGCCCCTAGCAGAGTTTGTATACAATAACAGCTATCATTCGAGCATTGACATGGCGCCGTACGAGGCTCTGTACAGGAGGAGGTGTACCGCACCCTTGAGTTGGGTCAAGGTGGGGACCAAGTGGGAGGTTGGCCCCACGCTGATCCGGTAGAGTCAGGAGTTGATAAAGCAGATTCACAAGTGACTCTGCACTGTCAAAAGTAGGCAGAAGAGCTACGCTGATAGGAAGCACAGAGAGGTACAGTTCGAGGTTGGGGGTCACGTCTTCCTCCGTGTTTCGCCCATGAGGGGCTTGTAGCGTTTTGGGGTGAAAGGGAAGCTTGCGTCGAGATTTGTGGGACCTTTTGAGGTCTTAGAGAAGGAAGTACGTTGCTGATTCCAGCCACGTTCCGAGCCATGAGAGCATCAAGGTGGCAGACGACCTGACCTATCCCAAGAGGCCAGTACAGATATTAGACAAAGTCGTCCGGAGTCTGAGACGGAAGCAGGTATCACTGGTGAAAGTCCTATGGAGAAGCCTGAGGCAGTAATGCAAGAACAGTACCCAGAGCTTTCTGAGGGTACATCTCTTTAGATCTACTTTGATCCTCTTTAAGTTTGATATGCGCTTTTACGCTACTTTTTCCGCACCCTACTTGGCTCAAGTTTCGGGGAAGAAACTCCCTTTAAGTTTGATATGTTGAAATGACCCGCTGCCATTTGGGTTGGTTAAGACATCTAGATTGCCATCAGACGTCTGTCTAGATGTCTGGATAGAGGGTCAGACGTCTGAAAGTAGAAGAGTTGTACCCTTTTTCCCTTTTTTCGCGCACGCACACACGCACACACCTCTCTCCTCACCCCAAACCCTAACCCTTTCCTATTTAAACCCCACACCCATGCCACTCTCTCCATCACCACTAGCCACAACATCCATCTTTCCCTCCTGCCAGCTGCCACCTTCCTCCCAGCCTCCAGCGCGGCGAGTGGAGAGGAAGAAGAGAGAGATGGGACGCGGAGGAGGAGGAGAGGGGAGCGAGAGCATGGGAGGAGCTCATAAGGGAGCCGTGGGAGCTCAAAGGAGCTCGTGCGGGAGGAGTCGAGGATGCGTGCGAGGAGGAGCTCGTGAAGGTGAGCTTCGCGACCTCCTGAAGCTGCTGGCGTAGCAGCTGTGGGCGCACGCGGAGGGGTCTGCGCAGAGAAGAAGGCTTATGTGAGTTCTGTGTACTGGATATGTTCCAATATCAGACATTTGGAGCACATCCCAGACGTTTGGAGTAGTAGGGGATGTTCGGAGCTGAAGCTGGACGTCTGAAAGCATGCTAGTGACAAGATACATGTTTCTGCATGGTTTCCGGTCATGCAGGCCTTACTGTAGGAGTTGTGTTTCGCCGCTTTTAGCTTTATGCGTGCATATGCAGGGGCAGAGCGTTGGAAAGGCGCTGGGTGCACCCTTCGAGGTGTTTTGTACATCTGGACACGTCGACAAACGTCTAACTGCACTCCTAGACGATCGGAGGGGGAGTCTGATGTTTGGAACTCTCCTCAGACGATCGCGGAAGGATTCAAACGTCCTAGGAAGCCACAGGAAACCCAAGGTGAGTACTGACGTCTTTTAAGCCATCTGAGGCTAGTCTCAGACGTCTGATTTTGGACAATGTGCGTGTTTTTGGCCCGTTTAGGGCCTAAACGGAATCGAATTTTCGCAAACGAACTACTGTTGTCTTTCGCTTTAATTTCTCTACGAGTTAATGTCACTTGTATACGGGTTTGGACTCGTTTGATGTGGTTGGTGAATTGTATAGGTCTCTAGCTAGTCGAGTACGCGGGACCCACGGAGGCAATGGGATCTACGATCCGAGCCCCCATTCCTCCCCGGTAGAGTGGTTTACATTAATATTATGATTTAAATAAATAAACTGCATGTTTAGAATAACTTGAATGAACCCTAGGACGAGAATGAACCTTAAGGCAAGAACAATGAGTATGGTTGAACTATACTGTTTACTTAAGATACATGTAAAACCCTAGGATGAGAATGAACCCTAAGGCAGGAACAAATGAGTATGGTTGAAGTACACTGTTTACTTGAGATACATGTAAAATCCTAGGCTGAGAATAGACCCTAAGGCAGGAACAAATGAGTATGGTTGAACTACACTATTTACCTGAGATACATGTAAAACTCTAAATGCTAGCAAATATAGTGGTTGATTGATGTGATGCTTTCTCATTTAGTAAATCACGAACTGCCTATTTTAAGAATGAAATCGGTAATGTAAATAGAGAGATCGGAAAGGGTGGAAAATGAAACGAAAGGAATACCAGCATGAACCCTACGGGGAATGAGGAGAACTATAGATAGGAAGTGAGCTGGCCCTTGTGTACACAGTACCAAGGAAAGCCACTGTCCCTTTTGAGTAGAGGGGAGCTTGTCGCCCCTTAGGTTGAGACCCGGGGTAGGTTTGGCCACTCTACGACGACTCCTACTTGGCCTTATGTTCGTGGTATCGAGGTGAGCTACTTAATGTAGGGAGGGAGCTAGCTGCCCCACAGGGCCTGGGGTTAGGACTAGCTGCCCTACACCGACTCTTATTAGGCCCACTGGGCAAACTGGGATAGTCGGACGAGGGTACGCGGACTGTGGAGGGGAGAGACCCTTGTTCTGTTCTGAGGGGCGAGACCCCTGTTCTGAGAGGGCAAGGCCCTGTGCTGTACTTTGGGTGTACCTGCTAATGGAAACGACTGACCACGTGTCAGTGTAGGGTAGCTACCCGTGCGCTTACTACGCGTGCAGTAGTCACCGCTACATTGCGACCATGACCTTGGGGTGGTTAACTGGGTGTAGGACTACCACAGGAGACTCTCCCGGCCAGGAGAGCACCATGAGTACATCCTACATCACGGGAAAGACTGTAATCAATATCGTTCCCTTGAGGAACAGACAAGATCAAGAGATAACCAGACAAATAAAAGAACAAACAAAAAATTAGAACTACTTAGTTGAGCTAAATGGAATTGAATAATAAATTAGTTACTTGTCTCAAGTAAATTGCATGTAAATTGTTTAGCTATCACTTTACTCAGCGTTAGCTGACTATGGATTTTTATAACCTTGTTTAGGTCAGGGAGTTGAGCAGCCAGTGCCACCGGCTGCAGAGGGAGCTGGGTCCAGTCGAGCCCAGCCTTAGTTGCATTTCCTTACTGTTTCCTAGCTTCTGTTGTATTAGTGAGTATTTTATTCTATGTAATACTGTTTCAGTTACTTTTCTGCTGTACTTTCAGCTGTTGTAGTTGTGATGACCTATAATTTTGTGAGACTATTCGCTCTGTTTCTTTTGATGTCTCTTGTTTATTTTCTGCTTAGTTACATTACATGTGTGGTTGTGGAAATGTTTCATGTTTTTGGTTATTTCTTGTTGGACGATTAGATCTTGGGATTAGTCAAGGTAGGTCGATCTCGAGTCCTGTAGAGATTTGGGATCGAGTCGTAACATGAGGTTATCGGAGATGAGGGAGAAGGGAAGGGAGGGGGAGGAGGAGGAGATGGAGGGATGAGGAAGGGGGAGAAGGATGAGAGATGGTGGTTGGAAGTCTCGAAGAAGAGAGAAAGATATTAAGGTGTTTTGTGTATAAATTCTTTAATTTTTAGTCTTTTATTTTATATGTGTATAAATTCTTTAATTTTTAGTCTTTTATTTTATAAAGAATATATATGTCAATAAATTGATGTTTTCGAGTGTATATATATGTAAATATAGAGGGTATATAAGTACATATGAAATAGTGGAGGTATATACATATGCTCTAAAGTTGATACGGGTATATAGGTCAAAATCGTTTAGAAAAATTATTCTCATGTTATATGTGGATTTTGTGGAATATATAAAGATAGGAAAATTGTTAATAAGGGGTACAATAATAAACATTTATACTCTACGCACAAAAAGTTTAAATTCAACCACCATGAAGGTGAAGTAGCATTTGCCTCGAAATGCCTCCGCCTTGATTATACAGTTTATTGTTTAATTACAGGATTTGGTTATTTGATAGAAATTAAATTTATTTTAGTGATGTCAACAAATAATATCAAATTAACAAGAAGAGAGAAAAAGTACACACTAACCCCACCACATTGATCATCACTATTTTTATTAGGGATGAGCATTGAGTCGAGCCCTTGTAAGCTAGGCTCGACCTTATCCAAGCTTATTTAATAAATGGGTTCAAAAGGTAACCTAAGGTCTAGTCTAAAATAAATTTTCTTGGCCTAAGTCTAGCTAGGCCTAAAAAATAATTGGTTCAGGTTGGGTCAACCTGACCAATTTATTCATGATCTAATTATTTATTTCACTTATATTTGTAAAGTAATATATAAGTGGAGTTTCGCATCAATAATTATTTTAAAAGTATAGAAGATAATATTATTTTGTATAGGTAAGAAAAAATGACTTGTAAATAATAATTATCTTTTTCGATTATGTAAGTGATGGGATTATTACATTTGCCTTTTGTATATATTAAAAGATCTTTAAGTTCTTTTTTATATACATCTAACCAAAAAGATTCAGCTACTTGTATTGCAAATATTTAGCTTGAATATTTAACATATATATTATATGATAAGTCAACCAAATGTAATCAAGTGGAAAAAATTACAATAAAAAATAAATATACCCATCTTGTCTGTTAATATTTAGTTTGAATTTGAATATTTCTGCTTTTTTTATAACAAGAACTTAATGGTTCATATCTACTTCAAACGAGATTTTAAAATTACATTGCATAACATATAGTTGTAGGGAACATAGAGATTAAGGTTTTGTTGGTTAAAAAATAATAAAAGCAGTCAATATTTATTTAGTGTTTAATGTATGATGCGTATATGATATATATTTTGATAAACAACATAAAAATATATATACATATATGATATATATTAATGTAATTGAATAAAAGACTAGGCTTTAAGATGACCTGACAAATAGGTCAATGGGCCAAGTTAAGTTTGAACCACCTTGACTTAAAGTCCAACCCATTTAATAAATAAATCATATTTATAATCCAAACCTGACCCAAATTAATTTTAGATTTAGATTTTGACTAACCTAATCAAGTTGGACCTCAAGTTGGGTGAGAATCACTCCACCAAATACTAATCCCTAATCTCTATCATTAAAAAAATTTAAAAATAACAAACATCATCTATTATTAACAATATTTACACTTTTCTCTCAATAAAAAATATATTTAAATAAACTATACATTTTACAATATATTATCCAACACATTCTCTACCACTCACGGCATCACCCCGTAACTTATCCCACCTTAGAATTTTTCCGGAGGCAATGAGTAATCGGCAACCAAGCGGAGCCAAGGGCAAAGAAGTTTCTGAGCCAAGGGTTACCCAACCAATCCTTTCCTACAGAAGTCACGCGTGGATGACGTGACACCTACAGGGGCACAAGTTTCCCCCACCAGCGGGGCCCTCCACGACCTCCCACTCCACCTTCCACCTCGTCCCTTTCTCCTCCTCCACGACGACCCCAACCGCCAGTGCCATCCCCTCCCCGACCACGTACACCTCCCCGTCCCCGCCGCATACCGCCACGGGCTTCCCCACCCTCCTCGGCAGAACACCCCCCTCTGCCCACCGCCACGTGTCTCCCTCGGGGTCGTACACCTTCACCCTCCCCTCTCCCCACTCCTCTACCACCACCACCTTCCCCCCCACCACCGCACTGCCCCCAGTCCACCCTTCCCTCATCCCCTCCCCCATCGGGCCCCCATCGTCCCCCACGCTCCCGTACACCTCCCCCTTCGGCGCCCGATCGAATGGCCACCTCCATCCCTCCGTTACGTACATCCTCCCACCGGCCACCGCCGCGTCGTACGGCTTCTCGATCCCCTCCATTCTCCTTCCCCCCTCCGCCGCCGTCCACGTGTCGAGCTCGGGGTCGTACGCCTCGGCCGGGGCCCCGCCCCCGACGGCGACGATCCGGCCGCCGACTGCGCCGATGACGACGGACGGGCGGCCGATCGGCATCGGGGCGGCGGGGGACCAGCGGTTGGTGCGGGGGTGGTAGCGGGTGAGGGTGCGGAGGGCGCCGTCGAGGACGAAGAGGGAGCCGGAGAGGGCGGCGGAGGAGAAGGAGGAGGGGGAGAGAGCGGGGAGGGGCATGGGGGGTAGAGTGGGGAGCCACAGGCGGGAGAGGGGGTCGAAGGCGAGCCAGATGATGGGGGAAGGGGGGGACGGACGGCGGCGGAAAGCGGCGACGAAGAGGTAGGGCTTGTGAGGGGGGAGGAGGGAGGAGGAGGAGAGGTGGAAGGAGGGGTTGGAGAGGAGGCTGTTCCACGCGGCAGAGACGGAGCGCGCGGCGGGTAGGGAGGGGAAGGGAAGGCGGAGGAGGCACTGCTCCGCCACCTCGTCCGGTAGACCCGGTATCAGCGGCGCCCTCCCCTCCATTTCGTTTGCTGCTCTGCTCCTCTGGTGTGCTTCTTTCCGTCCTTCCCTTTTTTTTTATTTTTATTTCTTTTTTCTCCTGCTGTACTGTGGTGATTTTATTTGGAAATTGAGTGGGAGGGAGAAGATATATATGGAGGGTAGAAGTGGGGTCGGGAGGACAAGTGGAAGGACGAAGAGCCGTGGATTTCGTTTTCCTTTTTCTGTTTTTGGTTGGATGAGATTTGGGATGGCGGAGAGTAGTAGCGGGGGAGGGGGAGGGGGCGGGGGACAAGGGGGTTGGTTGGTGGGGACGGCGGTGGGACCGCGGGAGTTTGAATTTTTCTGAGTGTGATTTGCGTGGGCACCAACATTGCCGGTTTGGGGGATGGGGAATGGATGGGAAGGTTGTGTCCGGAGTCCTGATCTCATTACGCATCTCATTGGGTTATGAGGCTTGATTTTGATAGGACAGGGTGTATGATGCGGTGTCGATTCTGAAAAATGTTGAAAGGTGCATCCGTGGAGGAAAAGTCCATACAGGGTTTCTGCGTGAACGAGTGCTGGATGTGAGTGTTGTGAGGGATCATGGAGAAGGGTGAAGCTTGTCTGGTAGTTGACTGATTATGATTTATGCCTTTGATGAGCTTCTATGGTGGTTTCCTTTTCACCAATACTGTTATTATAGAATCATCGAAGTAGTTGCATTAGTTTAGTAGAGGAATTTCATGTTTAGTGCTGAAACTTGTTTTCCTGGGGGTTAAGTTGTGCGGCGGTAAATAGCTACTGCCGTGGCTCAAGATCTATGCCCGTAGGCCCGTTTGGTAAAGGAAATAAGTTTGTGAAATAAATGATGGAATAAGTGAGTTAACCTGTTTGGATGTTTTGGCGGGTTAAAGTTATTCCATAAAAAAGGTGGAATAATTTTATCTCATATTAAGTTTACTTAACCCGACGTAAATATGAGGTGGGTTAAGTGACGGATTAAATACTTTACTCCCCAACCAAACACAACTTTAGGGATTAGAGTATTGGCAATAAGGAGATGGTTAGCATGTCAGATCTTTGACATGAAAATGAAGTGGCTAAAGTAGCAGGGTTCTTCAACATAGGAGCATGTTGTTTAGTTGTGGGCAACAAAAAAGTGGCTCGTAAGCAGCATTTGTCAAAGCGGAATTGGGGCACCAATGTCGAAATTGTTGCCTTTGTAGCAGCCCAAATGCCAACCACTTGTTAACTGTAGAATAAGGAGTTTCTTCCCCCCTCGCCGCCACAAACACCCCAACATGTTACATCATGAAGTTAACCTACTCTAATTTCAGTGATCCACCTCTCTTTACATGACATTGATATTTCCCTTTTTTTTTTCCCATCATTCCTTTTATCTAATTCCTTTACTCCCAAGCAAGAAATTCAAAATTTCAAATTCCCATAACGATGCCTCAAAAAACTATAGTAGTCGTGGACTCTTAGGCCCTGCTTGGAAGAAGGTTCTAAGGTAGGATAAGGGCACTATTCAAGGTTAAACCTACTGTAGCAACTAAAATTGACGATGGAATCAAGAGAGGAGCCAATCATTAACTACCAATTATTAACATCATATTAAAAAACCTTCACTCACAAAAAAATTATTAAATAAATACCCACTAACATCACATCACACTACCGATCACTTTATCCTACTACTTATTCTTATGTCATTAACCAAACACTCCTCAACTTATCCTTACGGTACTTTATTTCGGTATAAGCCTTATCCTCTTGCCAAACGTAGCCTTATAGTCATGCTTCGACAATGTAATGCAAGCCAATAATTGTTGATGATGCCATTAGCTACCTGAATAGTTGAAAATTTAGTCATATTGGCTGGGGAATGACATAATTGATCTTAGGACTGGTAATGAAGATGTCAAGATTTGGATATGAGATTTAATGAACCTTAAGGTGATGTCAATTTAGGTGCTATAAAATCAACTTTAGTCTCGTCTCATTTAAATTTAGTTTGGTGTAAGTCATACAAAAGTTAAAATATATTTCTTAGCTTAGATTGATATGAATTCATTTGGACACAATTTGAAACAAGTTGTGCGGTCTTAATATTGATCGAAAGAATCTAAAGATAGACTTTATGTGTCAAAGATGGACGGAAATGGAGTGCTAATATAGGAGTGTGTTGCTATTGTTGCATGGCTGGGTGACAAGGCCTACAATTTTGTTAGGAAGGACTTCCTATAGCTCTTTTAGTTTGACGTTTAGTGAAACGCCTATAATACTTGTAGAGGATCCAATCTCCAGTTTCATCTAGAGTTCTTGCTTGTAATTTGAGGATTGGATTAAAGCTATTGAAACATTTGGCACTAATATTGAAATTGGACATGTTAGAAAAGTACCACAAAAGTACCACCCATGGAATCAGATATTGCAATATATTGCGTATTGCTAGTGGGGTCCATATTGATACCCATGGAATATCATTATTCTAGAGCATTGATGACATATCGGTAATATATTGGTGATATCTCAGATATCGGCAAGGGCCACGGTACAAATATTATTGGTGGATATATCGTTGATGTGGGGATACATCTTATGGGGAATGTCATTGTTCTCAAATCCAGCTCTTTGCATTAGCATTGTTGATTTGTTTCGTTGACTGATTTGCTCGCAATAGAAGCTTAAGTATCCCAATTTAACTCAAATCTTTTATTGAAATCATCATTTTATTTACAATTTGGGTTTTTAAAGTTAATCTTCATATAGACTCTTCTTGTATGTTTTTTTTTTAGCTTTTTTAGTCTTAATTTCAACCTTAAACATGTCTTATTGTTCATTCCAAGTTTGATCTCTTTATTTGTTTGGTAGATTAATGTTCTTTACCTAGTTTATGAAATAAACAATCTTTAGTTTTATCATTATTTTGTGGTTCTAAATCTCATCCGAAACACATGTTTGTTGGTTATTTCAAATTTTATAGTGAGATTTCTCCAATTATTAGGTATATTATGGTCCTTTACCTATCTTATTAGTCAAATAATAAATTAATGTTCACATTAAATCTTGGTCTTTGGGTAGATTTAATTATTGCATATTCATATTACATGTCACTCAAGATTTATGATTTTGATTTTGATAGGCATTTCTTCGTACATGTAGTAGTAAATAAATACATAATTTAATCCATTTTGATCCATGTCCATGAAATTCTAAGATATTGACAATGTATTAACAATCCCTGATATATCACCTTTTTGAGTTGCTAGCACTGAGAGCTATGTCTAAAACTTTGGTATCCTCCTTTAATAGATGGGATGATATGTTGGTGGTTGAAAAGGGAAATGGGGTTCGGGTGACCCCAATGTGGGAATTAATCGGTCATTCCTAGAAATATGGAGAAAAAGGGAACTATCTCCCTTTGAGGATTGCCCTGATGGCAATTAGTGGAAGTATTACTTGTTCCTTTTGGTGGAGGATGCAGATCAGCTATTCTTTGCTTTGTTATGTGCTTCCATGGTTTGGTTTGAGGCTAGGGTTTATTGGATAAGCACATTGATGATTTCTAGAGATCTTTTAGAAGTAGGTGTGTTTGGACTAAGTTGATTCAAAACAGATCCTAAAAAGAGAGCTATGCCATTAACCTTCCTTCAGAGAAGAATGGTGTTGTTTTTGACTTTGTTAACCCTTACATGAAGAGCATATATTTACTGTGGTGAGAATTTTGTAGAGTGTGGTAGATTGGTTTTGTACGCTATAACACATCATTTTTGGTAGAAGTGAAATGGGAAGGCTATTGCCCTTAAGTAGCCTTCCTTTTATTCCTCAGGGAAAAAAAAAGAACCAAAATAACTCTTCTTGAACTACAAATGTCAAGATAAAATTGAGTTAAAGCAAATATATCCTATGTCACTCATATATTAGATGATATACCTTTCAAGTTTGAAAGACATTCCTTGGTTGGTTTTACTAAGATGCAAGATACAAGATCATACATGCGATTCATCGCTTCATTTCTAGTTGCATGGTTACATAGAAGGTTCTCAAGTAGTGTGTAGGCGTCTTTTGCTTCTTGTTGCGATGTGCATCTTAGCCAAAGTGGATATTTCTAACCTATCATTATGGTCTAACATAGTGCTTGTTATTCTTGTGTGTGCCAACTAGATAAGGACCTAGCGTGGCTTGTGTCGCTCTTGCACTATTATGTAGTGTCATTTGTAGTTGATGGGGCATATATGTATGGGGAGGGAGCCCTGTGAATGGATATCAGATGCATGTTATTTCCTTCATTCTTCTTGTGGCTGTTTGGTTATCCACCTACATATCTCCATCATAGGTCAGAGTAGGTCTCAACCTCACCCTCCTTTACCCCTGCAAGGATCTTTGCAAATCCAATCCTTCTTGGCAGGTGTTAACTTGGTATTAGAGCCAAGTAACCTTGGGGTTGCACTCCCTTCATGAATTGAAGGTCAAGCCCAAGGAAGAGGATTGGAAGGAAGAAGAATGGAAGCACGAGGAGCCACATGGCAAGTCGCTGAGTGATGTTGAGGTCGGAGGGGGGGGGAGCATTAATCCTTCCCAGGACATTGAGGCTTAACTTTCTTGACTACAATGGTGGCATGGACTCGTACATTTATCTAAGTGTAGAGCACAATCTTGCATCCATGTCGTGCTAGACACAGAGAAAGTTAAGCTCACACTGATGCACTTTGATGGAGAATCCATTTAATGGCTCCTCTGGGCGGAACAAAGCGGGCGGATTGAGACGTGGGAGGAGTTCCAAGAAGAATACCTAGCAAGGTTCAAGAAAGCATGTTTATGACAGTTGCAAGCCCAGTGGATTGCCACCAGAACGTGTTCATAACCATGCTATTCAACTCAAGGTCGACATGTAGCTGGTGATGGTGCCACCTTATTGCTACTTGTGTATGCAAAAGAATGTGATCGAGGCCCAAGTCAAGATGTACTGAAGGAAGGACTGTCCACCCAAGCCAAAGTCTCTTTGCTTTACCTATTCTACTCGTCCGTGAAAAGGCCTTGAACAAGAGAACAGTAAAGGATCGCTATCTAATAGTTGTCATTCATGATGACTCGCTGGATGAGTTGGAAGAGACACCTATTTCACCACCTTTAGTTTGGCTACCATCAAATCTGGATGCATGAAGAAGATATACATGAAATTACATTTCTGATTCATCATGTGCATTATAAATTTGTCATAGCGTCGTTTCCTCCAACACTTTATTCTTGTCTTCTTGATGATATACTTGTTACAAACCTGAGGGGGAACATTTGTGTCGTGTTTAGCTCATGTTGAGTCGACTGTGGGAGCATTGCTACTACACCAAACCTTTGAAGTGTCACTTTAAGGTGTGGACCATCGACTACCTTGGACACGTAGTGTCAAGTTGAGGGGTTGAGATCGACCTAGAGAGGATCGGGGCGTCTTTGTAGACATTGAAGGTATAGATAGAAGGTTACGAAAGAATAGACATTGAAGGAGGCACCTAATGTAGTTTATCAAGCTGGGAAAGTATATCGGGACTGTTGTACTCAACATTTGAATTAGTGGGGATCAGAGGCTGACAGCTTCGAATTTCGCAAGCTAGAATTTGTTATAAAATATTCAACGAGTTGTATTACTTTTTTGAAAAATCATACTTGTTTTCCTGCTCCTATGTGTGACCCTTTTTCCTTGCGACGTATCCCATCTCTCTTTCAATTGTAGCGATGTTTTTAACAAACTATAAAGCCTACTGGCCATGCTTCAAAAAAAAAAAAAATAAAGCCTACTGGCCATTGTTCAAATATTTCTGTTTTCAAACTTTGTTGATAAACAAATAAATGGAAATAATGATTTTCCGTGCGCTGATGAGCCCGTTTGCTTTTGCATCTTATTGCTTGTGTTCTGAGGCCGGTTGCCTTTCCTGGTATTCAATGCGCAATCTTTAAGCTAGTTGCAATTAGCTGTGATGTAATCATATTGCTGTAGGCACGTAGGCTGCCATCGCAAGGTTCTCTTGCAACAAGGCTGCTTGGTTTACAAGAAAGGGTACGAATAGTTACATAAAGTAGGTGACGTGATAAGAGCAAATAGAAGGGCATTAGTTTCATGACGTACAAGAAATATTAACATAATTCTCTACTTATAAATCATTAACTCATCTATTGTATCTAACTAAAATTAGTTATTTTTCAACAAAATAATAATAAAAAATCTAATACTAATCTAAAATAACTAAATTACATCCCTTTTTATATTTAAATTACATCAACATAGAGTTTTACAACACATCATTCGGTTTATCATATCCATCATTATCACCTATTAATTTGTCACTCACACCACTACCTCTCTAACTAATCATTTCTTAACTCAGAGACAAACATGCACTAACTCGTCCAAATGGAGTCCATCTAAGGCTTCTTTTGGTCATGTGATATCCCACTAGAGAAGGATGGCAAATAGTAGTAAATGGGTTATCTCATGGACTTTGTGGTCATGTGATATCTCACAGCCTTTTTCATAGCCCTTTCCACGCCTCCCCCCAGCAAAAAAGGCTCACACATTCCCTAGTCATTGCTGCACGCATCCTCACGGTTGTGGAGAAAAGCCAATGGCCATGATAGCCTTGCGTAGAAATGGTGGTGGAAATTGCCTTACGTCCCCAACTGCTCTTTTCTAATTGGAAGTTTGTCCTTTTCAATGATGGCTTTGGCGGTTTACCCTCGGAGTAATAATATATGAAAACTTTTTCACTTACCTTAACCCATTCTTTTTGAGTGTGTAAGAGCATTACCCTTGCCAACCCCTTGCATCCCTTCCACCCCTTTCTCTTACTAGTGGCATGACACAATATGGGAGCCCATTGATGATGTAAGATAATAAGGGCTAGTTTACTTCTTGGGTTAATCTCTTAAAAAGGTCATCCCTTGTTTACTTCTTACTTAACCTCTATTTACAAAATTTGTGTTTGGGTTGTGAAAACTCGTTTTGCCAACATCGGATCGCATTGGTGTTAAGCAAATACGGGTTCACACCATTTCCCATCTCCACATCTCTAACACGTCTCCTCGATGTCCAAATTGATCCATGGTTCCCCCTTCCGACCCCTGACATTCAAATTGGCCCCTCCATGGACGACGATAGCCTTGATGTTCCATCCTAGTGCAAATACCTTCCATCCTTACACCCTTTCCCTCTATCCTTGCGATTAATCTTGCAACGGGTTCAAATATCATCAGTGATACTTGGTGCAGAATTGAAATATTCAAATATTATGGGTTATATTTCGAATAGCACCCGTGATATTTAGTTCATAACTTGATATCATGGGTGATATTTGGTTCAAAATTGAATATCATAGGTGATATTTTAAATTTCAGAACTAAAATATCATCGATACAATTTAGTTTAAAATTTAAATAGCACATATTCATGCCTAAGCATCACTGATGCAATTTAGTTCAAGGGGGATGAAGGGGCCATTTTCATATTCCTAACATTACCACCACCATCACCACTAAACAAATAATATCGAAGTTAACACTGCAGCCTAACACTAGTTTAAGCAAACAGAAACTGGTGTTAATACAACTATGTAAGTAAATAGAAATGAGAGTTAATATTACTTTCGCATTTCTAATCAGTGAAACTAGTCCTAAGACAATTGGAGCACAGCATAATGCAACGACATCATGGTCCATTTATTGCTCCAATCACACGGCAAGAGAGACGGCAGGTGGCTCATGATCACATGGCAACGGGAGCACAACATGGAAGCCAAACCATAGTGCGATCTAATATAACAACAGGGACACAATGGGTGACAAGGCTGGTTAGAAACACAAATGGTAGGAGGGTTCATTGATAGGAGGATAGGATAACAACAACATAAAGATTAAGTAGGGGACTTGTAGTATTCACACACATCAGCAAGGTACAAGCTCTTGTAATGTGCTCCTCCTGTGAGATCTTCAAATTGGAAGGCATAGGAGATCAGTTTTGCAACTGCCTTCCTAAGATCACAATAGATGAGAGAGGTTAAAAGCAATGGGATTGCCATTCTATTCTTCATTAATGTTTGAATATCAATGGGATTGAAAACATTTTACCTACTAATTAATGTGTATTTCAGCTTGATGCTAATAAAAGTTGTGACTTCAAAATAAGAGCATGATTATCAAAGGGTTGCCTTTGGTACCTCTAGGACATTGGGAATTGCCAATGAGAGAACTTGTTTGCTTTCTTGATAACAAGATTGGAAAAGTTACACAAAGAAAAGAGAAATCTTCAACAGGAGAGATTGACATCTTGAGGGCTATGAATATCAACCTAAAGGATGAGATGAGGGAGTTCCAGTGCAAGATGCCAGGAGGGTCTTGACTTCTGTGATGACCATAGCTCAAAGTTGAACTTCTTGCTTCGTACGCCATGCTGTTTGCTGGTTGCTTTTCACTAATCTTGCTTCGTAGAGGGCAACCCATCAACAACATAGACTACATTGCATGTTGCTTTTCAATCTGGATGGTTTACTTCTTAATGGTTAACCTTTTGCTTAATCTAGGCTATAGTTATTTGAACATTTGAGTATTTATGTGTTTACTATCATCTTCCTAGACTTGCCATGTATTTCCCATTTTGATTTTTTATGAACTTAATCTTCACCTTCAATTACTCATGAAATTATCCTTCCAATTTTCTCCTCACTGAGCATATTAGTTTTCATTTCTAAGCACATTCAAACTTATTTCACATGATGGAAAACGTGTTAATGATGATGGCCATATGTCCTAGACTCTTGGAGTGCCATTGTAAGAAATAAAAAACGCTTGCTCTCTCTGTTGTAACGGACAGTGAAACGATTCCTTGCATATATATGTTGCATCTTGACAGTTAAGAAGAGGTACGCAAATTGTAATCGGAGCTATGGAAGAATGAGTTGGTGGGAGGCCATCAACCACTGCCTTTGTCAGGGATAGAGGTAGCGTGGGGGCATATGCTCCTCTCTCCCAAGGTTCCCCTTGTAATCATGTGGAGAAAAAAGTCAAGTTGCCTCTTTAATTATCAGAAAGTTAGGAGCGAAAGATATGCATGGAAAAAGAACAACAAAAAATACATCATCTCCATTATCCCATCTCTTGTTGAAGGTCTTTTACTTATCTCTCCCTACCCTCACCGTTCACTCCCATCATCACATGTCCTTCTTGGCAGCCTCCTTGAAATAGTCATTCTTTCAAACAATCCCTCCTTAATAAATATTATAATATAGTAAGAGCTCCTTATGTTTCAATTTATTAAGCTTTTGCTATTGAGGCTCTTTCCCTAGGATATCTCTAACAATCTATAATACCCTTTTTAGTTGAATTACTATATTTAATTGTTTTAAAGTGATTTTGTCAATCCAAATTTTTCTTCCAAATATGAACTACCAAAAACTATGAATCAAGCAAGATTGGATTTTTTTCTTACCTCGAAGAGGAATTCCATCTCTGAGCATGAGACGCTTCCGACTCTTCCTAAGGAGTGTTGTTCGTTGACAACTCTAAACTATCATGGATGGTCCAACCTCATAATGTAAAGAATGAAAAGAAAACACACATTTCATTGGATTCCCATACTCTTGTAAGTGATTATTATGTATAACCTCTCTTATAATTAAGGAGGTAATTACAATGAGAGTTTGCATTTGAAACAGCTTTGTAACCTTCGTATTATTTATAATATGCTAATTTCAATTATTGTACACCACTATGTACCACTACATTATCAGTAGAGATTATTTTCATGTATACAATAATAAAGTCAACCAAAGACTAGGCTTTTATCTTGAGTATATCTTGTAAACATCATTGATTCCCATGAAATTAACAAAGTGGAAATGCAAATTAACCCTTTTATTCAAGGACTTGTTCATGAATTCATCCTAGAAACTAAATATCTCCGATGATTTCTATCGTACAATCAAACATCATCATTGATGTTAAGTGTATAGTTATATAATATTGGTTATTATAAAGTGTATCATCAAATATCATTAGTAATATTTAGAAGTACAACCAAATATTACAGTGTATTTTTAAGTATACAATCAAATATCATAAGTTATTTTAAGGTATACAATTAAAAGGTACTAGTAATTTTTGGTATACAATTGGGTATGTGATGAATTAATATTTTATTATATAATTTATGCTTAACTTATATCGGTGTAAGATTAATTTAGGTCATAGGATAGTCATATTGTAGCATTTTTTAAAAATTGTATTTTTTAAAATTTAAATTGTAATTTTTCTATTGGTTATATGCAATAATGCTTGAGTTCATATGTGTCAACGTGGTTGAACTTATTACCTATATCTTAACCAATCAATCCATACTGTTAACCTATTTTCTCATCAAATAATCCTATGCATATCATGTTAATTTTCCCATGCATTTATCCCATTGACCACTGAACTCAACACTTCCATGTAAACTTTCCCAAGAACCCCGTCACATACCATAGACACCAAATAAATTCCCATACAATTTTCACCTTATACCCTACGTGCCCTCCCCCATGCAAAAGCCCACCATCGAACACGTATTCCTAATCCTACCATACAACAAAGCCCACCGTAAATCCCAAAACCCATGCAAACTCCACCCAGGGTAACATTATCCCAACGCCCATCTCATGCAAACCCACGTCTACTGTCAAATCCCATCCAACACTCTTCGCTCAAACTCCTAAAAATGCATGCATTACGCACAGAACCTACGTACTCACTACAAAAATATTCATCAACATTGATGGTTAAAAATAATCGGCAATGATGATTCCATCGTTGAAAAATATGTTTGAGGAATATTATGTTGTAGTTGCATTTTATTGACGGGTTTACAACGTTACTAATAGGACAAAAGTGGCTCTTTTTCTGACATGGGTGTTTTTATCATCTGTTGCAGATAGAGGGAGGTGTTTTTCGACCATCTCAAATACATTGTCGATATAAACATTAACCTTGACTGTGATTACATTTGACAAGGATGCGTTTATTCATGTCAATTAACCTAAAACGGACAAGAATGAGTGCATTCTCGTCAGTTGGATAACAATTGATTAAGTTGTTCTCGACCGTTAAGGAAAAAAGGACGAGAATAATAATATTTTCATTCATTATATAACGGTTGAGAATGAAACTAACATTGATGACAAATTATTTGCGTTGGTTATATAATTGACAAAAATAGTCTTCTTTTTTAATTAAAAGTTTTAGTTATATGTAAGGTATGCAAAAAATTTTAAATCCAGTAAATAAGAGTCACACAACCAAAACAAAGGTATTAATTGAAAACATTAAAAATGAGATTTGAAATCAAAATTCATATATATTAAAAAAAAATAATGTCTACAAATTAGATAGACAGAAATGCATGAAGATACAGAAATTAAGTTGGGACATCAACTTTTGTAGCACCACTTAAATCATCATTGTCGTTACGACGATCTATGAACTGGCTAAATGATGAGTGATCGATACCTCATCGCTAAAATATCCTCAGGAGCTCTTGAATAGTCTGGGTCAACTATTGCAATTGCACAGTCGATTCCTTGAACTACGTCGCGGAGTCCTTAACTTGCGTGGTTAGCTCCTTGATCTGTTGCTCCTCATCTCAGCGGTGTAATGTTGCAATCTCCTTTCTCATCTCCACTACCTCATTTGAAGAGTACGATGCCTCCTTTCTCCGATACCAACTGGAGATAGTTTCGGTTCTTCTTGCAATACGTATGAATTCGTCATGTTCGGGTTGCATGACGGTTTGAAATACCTCTTCTGCTGATAGTGGTCGTTGAACTATACCAGAATTGACATCTTTAAGAAGATGTATTAAGTTGACCATATTATCCTGAAAAAATTAAATTACATTAAGTAATATCATGTAAATTTAATTAAGAAATGTAATGAATTTTTTTGCAATTTAACTTACGTGTTTCTGTTGGTATGTGTCAAAAAGTTACTCTCTATTTTCCTCTTTATTCAACTTGCTCTGAGTGGCTTCATATATTCCCATCTGATCAAGTTGAGCACCTTGATGCATATGAGACTGTAATTTAAAAGATTTATTTAAAACAAATTATAAATCTTGTAAGGTTATATAAAAAAACATATTAGAAATACTAACGTATCGGGATTTTATTCTGTATATGCTCCTACCCAAGACATGGACATTTGTTAGATTTTTAGCCCTATTGTCCTTATTTTTTTATGCCTACTCCTAAAATAATGGTAGAGTTTATTAACTTCAAAATTAGTTAAATTATGATATATACAATACTTTTACCTGCTTCGTTGGATCATGTCAATATTTGTAGCTTTCCTCCAAACGTCTGGCTGTATCACAAGAAGTCCATTATGTAATGTTTCTTCATGGTTCCTATTTTTATAAAACTAAAATATATATCTTTAATTTTAAAAATAATGCGATTATGGTAAAAAATGGAATATATAAAGTTAAAATTTTCTTTTACCTTACTCTTCATTTTCAATATCCAATCTTTGTGAATTTTGGTTGTGTGTTTGAGAATATATTTGGGGACCTTTAGATCGTCACCCTAATTGAAGATCTTTTGCATTAGTAAGAGAACAATAATTGTTATGTAATTTGAAATTATATAAAGAAATATAAATAAGTTTTTACGAATTATCTCTAACTCTCGAATGGGCTGCTTTTTCAGATCTTTTAGCACCTTCCTCCAGCCAAAGTAGGGGAGTGGGATGATCGCCTTCGTCAGCGTACCTAACCCGCTGACGAATGAAGGATAGCCCTCTGCTTCCCTTGCTGGTGTGATTCTGAGTGATATGTGGATCTTATGCGGAAGTCTCTTTAGATCCCTATTTCGCATTGGATCTCTTCTCATACGTACCGTACCTGAAAGACAAAATTATAATATAATATTACATTACAAAGAAATAAATACAGCGTGCTATTTATTAAACTTTCATATTAATACGGCGAGTGCATGGTGTAAAGGGTTTCCACTGAAAAGGATCTGGATCTGATGATTGCTCTAGCTGATCATCCAGCTCAACATCCCCCTCATCGAATAAAGTACTGTCCTTTTCATCATCATCGGGTGAGTCCTGCTCCTCATACGCAGGATCCTCCTCGAAATCCGTAGGAGGCATCGAACTCTTCTCCTTGCCCTTCCCCCCTCTTTTGACTCTGGAGATATTGAGCCACATCTCCAAGTCTCAAAAATTGCTGGCGTGGTGCATGGGATTGCTGACGGAGGGCCTGAGCCTGGTGTTGCTGAGGCTGTTGGGAGGTGGCTTGATCCTCACCACCCCTATTGACTTTCTTCTTGATGTTTACCTACGTACAAACAAAACAAATAATTAGATATGTAGAAAAAAATTTGACAGTATTTTCTCTGTATATTATGATTTTCAAAATATTCTATTTGAAATAAATATAAAATAAATGAAAATTAAAGAAGCATTGCATACAAATAAATGTCAAAACAAAATTCCTTCCGCCATCTCCCTTCCTCCATTTTCCTTCCCCTTTCCCTTCTTTTTCCTCTCCATTTCCCCCTCTATTTCCATTTCCCTTTCCCTTCTTTTTCTTCACATTCCATGCCCCCTACATTTTACTTCTTCCTCTTTTCCCTTCAAATTCCCCATTCCTTTCCGTTCCTCCTCTTTTTCCTTCCCATTCTCCCTCCATTTTCCTTCCTCTATTTTCCTTCCCTTTTCCCTTCTTATTTTTCTTTCTGATTTCCCCCCATTTTCCTTCCCCTCTCTTCCTCTTTACATTCCCTTCCACCCTCTATTTCCCTTTCCCATTCTTATTTGCCATATTTAACACAAAAATTTAGTATACATGTCAAATATAAGTGGACATACCTCATATAATTACAAAAAGTTTTAGCATGCATCATGTGTAGTAGGCATACCATATATAATCACAAAGGAAAAAAAAGTAAATGCATCCATACATATAATAAATCTAAGTGGGTACATCCATTTAACATTAAAAGAACATTTAAAAGAGAAAGTGGTAGAACTTTATCATAGTGACGAAATGGTGTGAAAATGATGCAGAAACGATGTAAGAATGTGAGATCTATATGAGAAGGAAATAGAATAAAATTTAGTTTCAAAAAATAAATGAACATAAGCTTTGAAAAGAATTGAAAAATTTAAAGAAAATTTAAACAAAAATGATAACTATTTTTTTTTTAAATTATTTTAATTTTTGGGTTACAAATTAATATTTTTGGTAAATTACATTATATCAATGTTAGTAGCACTAGGGGTAATTTCATTTTGTGGGTTTTCTTGATATACTTCAGATTCAACATCTAGGTTGATACCTTTTTCTGCATCGTATTGTTCACGTGATAGAGCTTTAACGAGTATTATCTACTCATATCTACTGTTATTAGACATGTAGAGTATTTGTGTTATCTGAAAGCTAATGTAAATGGTTCTGATGACTGAATGATCCGACAATTTTTACTTAAACTCAAGAAATCGTATTTCTTTTCCACTTTGAATCCAAAACCTTTTTTGAAAATATCAAATCAATCATACTTGAATCAAACATCCTACGGTTAAACCTAAAACTTATTTCCACAATCTCTTTAATTTGACCGTGATATCAATCACAACCAGTACTTATGTCGTAACTGACGACGACTATGTCTGTTGCGTGATCTTCGCATCATCAATTAACGTTACTCTAAATCTAAATTCGTTAATTATGTAATTCGAATGGTAACATGCATATGTTAAAGATATATCAGTAATTACATTAAAATCATGTACCTACCTTGGATCCTCTTATTCTTTTAGTTTATTTACACGATCCTTGAACCAATCAAGGAATTGCAATTCGCATCTAAATGGATTAAAGGATTCTTTGAATTTATTGTAAAATTCATTCATTTTTAGAATTTACTTCAGAATGTACAAGTGAACCATTCGTTGGTCCATTTTTTAAATGGACTTGAACTTGATGCGGAAGATTGACCTTCCTCTGATGTCAAATATGGATAGACAATCTTCATCATTACCATTAAATCTTTCATCATAATTTCGTTCAAGTTAATTAAATTGATTGTCTGTTTCATTCATGTACATAACATAGAAGTTAATACATTTTTTTACAAGGTATCCTTCCACGATTGATCATTCTAGCTCTGCCTTATTTAGGACATAATCTTTTAGTTTTTTCAAATATCGTTTAATTGGATACACATCCATCTCTATTGCACAAATTCAACAATTGTAGTTGCATTTCTAAGATGAAGCCTGACATGAACTATTATGTCAAAGAATGTAGGTGAAAATTTTCTTCATTTTACAAAGTGTGATTACAATTTATTTATCCGAGTACTTCAGCAATTTGAGATCTAATGTCTTGAAACGTGACCTTAAAATATTGATTCATCTTTATAAATAAATTGACTACTAGATCATGCATCACTATATGTATTGCTAGTGGGAATAAGATTTGTATGTACACATGAGAATGACTTTTTAACCCATTAATTTTTTTTGTGCTTCATTTGCACAACGTGAAAGTTGAGACGTATATCCATTTGGAACTCGAATGTTTCATAGGAAGGAGAAAATCTTTTTCCTATACCCTTCATTAAGATTGTATATATCTTTTAGAAAGTGAGTTACCTTTTTAGAAGTGTAACTTAGGACGAATACCTCAAATTTTCATATCATTCTTTGTTTTAATTGTATCTTTTGCGTTGTTTGTTAAGTTTAATACATCTAAAATGTTTTCTATTAAATTCTTCTCAATGTGTATAACATCTAAATTGTGCCATTCAAATTCTGCCAATATGGAAGTCTTAGAAAAAAATTCTACCAATTTTCTTCCTAAATCCTGAATATTGGAAGTTAAGCCATTTTGGAAAAGACGACTTAAACGTATTTCACTGAGCTGTTGCAATGTTGCTATGATTTTCATGTCAGATAACCTATCAAAACCTGTACTCAATTTAATTTTTGGATTCTTCGACGAATACTAAGATGCTTTACCATAAAATGTCTTCAAATTGTGACGTTCCCTGTATGTGTTTAATGGGCAAAAATCCACGATGCTCTCAGTAACAGAATTTTTTGTTTTAAGGCAATCTCAAGAGTATTATCCATACAGATTGGACATGTAAATTTTCCCTTCGTATTCCATCTTGCAAATTAGCATACATTGGAAAGTTATTCATTTTCCACAATAATATTGTGTGCAATTGAAAATTTTTTTTTGTATGCGTCATATGTTTGAATACCACTATACCATAGAATTTTTAGTTCATCAATCAACGGTTGGAGATAAACATTTATTGCATTTCCTAGTTGCTTGGAACTTGAGATATGGAGGGTTAATATCATAAACACAGATTGTATACATAGTGAAGGAGGTAAGTTATAAGTTAACATTATCACCAATTAAATGTAATATGACAGATAAATGTTCTTAAATGTGTTGAATCAATCACTTCGAAGTTCCAATCTTATATTTTGTGCCTCTTCTGTGAATGATGCGTGATTTTCCTTAAATCTATTTCACTCATCAGAATTTATTTGATGATAGATGTGTCCATTTCTTGATTTATTCTCTTGATGTCATGCCATCAATTTTACTGTTTTTCTTGATATGAATAGGCGTTGTAATTTAGGGATCAGTGGAAAGTAATGAAGAACCTTCTCTGGTTGTTTCTTTTCGCTTGTGTTTGTTGATTTACTCACCCTATACCTTTCTTCATTACATTCGGGACAATTACTAACTCTGAGTATTCATTTCTATACAGGACATAATCATTTTGACAGGCACTAATTTTCTCGCATTTTAGTCCAAGGCCGCGTATTTGCTTCTTTGCATCATATCATGACCTAAGGTACACAACAGGATTATTCAGCAGCTCTTTAATGAATTAAAGAACCTTAGACATTAATTTCACAGTGGCCATATTTATCACTTTCATTTGAAATAATTTAATAAAAAATGACAACTTCGGCATTGTCGTTATTCCAGGAGTAATAGGATCTATGCTGCTTTAACTGTATCGTAAAACTAATTACAATCTCGTAATTTCTCATCGTCATCTGCATCCTTAAGGTCTGTTGCTCTCATATCATGTAACATTTAATCTAATTCCTCTTCTTAATTATCATCACTTTATTATAAATTGTCAATTTTATCATATTTAACTTCTCTTGTGATTTGCTCGCCATGAGCTATCCAATTTACGTAACATGGCTATCAACCGTTACATATTGCATGCTCGAAAACAGTTTCGATTATGGGAAAACTTATTCAAACGTCTACATGGGCATAAAATTAGCTTAAGAAATTTTGTTCGTCTAAATGTCTTCTAACATCATTAAATGCCCACTTCAGAAATGAAATTACTGTATTATTGTATTCGTAGTAATTCGAATCCTGAGACTAATTTATTACTTATCTATGATAACTTAAATTTCAATGTCTGTCACTCATAAGTTAGATTTACGTAAGGAAAATATGTGTATTTTAAGATTTTCACTTGATAGCCTATTGTTGAAGATTTAATCACAACGCTACTTCTTACATACAGTCAGTGTTTAGAGAAATTTTGATAGAATTTTTTCTTATTTCTCCAATATACCTCTAAGACTAATCTTAACTATATTTCTAATAGCCTCTACTTAAGGACGTTTTAGGAACGTAGCTAAGATCAGTTGGTATATTAGAGAAGAGTGAGAAAATGCAATCGAAATTTTTCTAAACACTAGTTCTATGCAAGAAGTAAACTTAAATGTTGATCAAATTTCTTTAGCCTGAGACTTTCATCAAATTAAAGACCATCGGCACTTATGGTATGCTATAAAGGTAATACATCGTGTATGTAAGTAAAGTATACATACATTTTGCATTGTCCGTATAACTGTGGGCTCTAACAGAGGGGGTGAGATTTGCATGATACAGAAAAATGATACGGAAAATATAATCTCACATAATAGCAATTACAAGTACACAATAATTTTGGGTGGAAATCGAAACCTGGTTAAAAACCACTTATGGTATGCTATAAAGGCAATATATCGTGTATGTAAGTAAAGTATACATACATTTCACATTGTCCGTATAACTGTGGGTTCTAACAGAGGGGGTTAGATTTACGTGATACAAAAAAATGTTGCGGAAAATATAACATCTCACAGAATAACAATTACAAGTACACAGTAATGTTTGGGTGGAAACCGAAATCCGGTTAAAAGTCATCACCTAAATTTCTTGGTTTAGGATTTCCCAATAACGTACTACTTAAACGAGGGTAATACAATATCTTACAACCACGTTATTTAAACGAGAGTAGCGTACCTCAAACCCTTTTTCACGAGGAGTATTTGTTCCAGAAGGAGACGGGAATTCGCAAAGCGAATACCCAACCAACAATAGACGAAAATTATAACAGACCTATAGAGCCACAACGTAGTTATCTTAAACTTAGTTTCTTTAGGCAAAAAGAACTTCCCAGAGATGGAAATGAAGTGCGCAATGGATCGGTGCTTTCAGATGAGGATTGTGTAGATGGGAGAGTAATGGCACTTCTGGTACTTAATCTTTATCTTGTAGGACATAAAAAGTATGGAAGTAGTATTCTTAGGTGTATTGCAAATGAAAGGTTCACCTCTATTTATAGAGGCCTTAAGAAGGGTTTAGAAGCCTCTCCTAGTCGTTGGAAGGTTTCTATATCTGTTGAGTATAAAACTAAGGTAAATTAAGTGAAAATTAGGGTCATTTATGATTCTGACAGGGTTATCAGATATGTGAATCTATTATCAGACGTCTAGATCATCGTCTGATTTTATAGTTGGACGTCTGATTAGAAGGGTGGATTAGGTGGACGGTGTTAGATTAGAACAGACGTTTAAAGATGACTTTTAAGATGTTTAGGAAACTAATTAGACGTCTGATTCTAAAAAGGTTTCCTTCCTATTTTTATCCAGACCTTAATAGGGTTGTAGGTCTTGTTCGTCTGATGATAGATCGGACGTCTGACACAAAGTCTAAACATTTGGAAGTAGGTTTTTCTGTGGGAATTGATTTCCCATGACTCAAACGGTTATAATTACTGGCAAAAGTGATTTGAGGATGGATTGAGCTTAACGTCTATTTATGATACATCTAGAGTTCTCTAAGGACGTCTGAAAAAGAATGTAGGTCAGATTAAAGGATAATCCTCAACGATTAAGTCTGACAAGCCAACGGTGCTCTAGTTGGATGTCTGGCAAGTTCATCAAATATCTTCTAAGATGTTTGGACTAAGGGCTAGATGTCTGAAACAGGTAGATAGAGGCGAGTTGCCAGCTTAAGTGTTTTGGACATCTAATTAAACAGTTAAACGTCTTAAAGTCAAAGATCAGACGTCTGATGTCCAGATTGGATGCCTGACATCAGATGCCTGACATCAGATGCCTGATCAGGTTGTCTCATGCATACTTTGGTTTTTTGATTTAACTAAGAGTTTGTCTAAATATCTTAGGGTTGTGTATGTGTTTTTAGGGCTACTGTTTATTACTTTGGACTCTTTAACACATAATCTAAGCAAAAATAAAAAGTAAAAGAAATAAGAAACAACAAATATAAATTACAAGAATAGAATAGACTTTTATCATATTCTTCACGACTTCAAGCTTTCGTTTCACGTGAAGCTCCTTCAACGAACTCCTCCAATTCACCATGGACGTGAGTTTGAGCTTCTTCACACTTGATTCTATTTGCATTTTCTTGAAACTCATAGATTCAAATGCAAATGTTAAATAATAAGTATTTTATTATAAAAATTAACGATCATAGTGTCCTTACACCAATAATTTTTCCTTTTTGATAATGACAAAATCATAAATGTTAATCCAAAGAATTCTCCTCCCTTTTGAGATTATCAAAAAGGTTTAATCAATTTTGGTTGTCCTATACTTCCTATTAAAATATGCGCTTCTAATTTACTCTTTTTGACATAATGAGATAGCTATTTATTTATCCATTAACTCTATTTCTAATGGAAATATAGCTATATTTAAAACCTTCCCCTTAATGATGGGCAAAAAGCTTTATCAATTTTTAACTCCCTGTATCTAAATGCCATAGATAAAAAGATAGGTTAAAGATTTTTTCTTACTTACCATGACCAATAGCATAGTTCAAACGAAGGTTGATGTCAAAATAGATAGGGTTCCCATCCGAAGCTTGGAGGTTTGGACATTGGTATCGGTCTCCAATTGAGCGGTCGACATAAAGCAGTTCGATCACCCGTCAGTCTTCTCATCGATTTCCTCATCTTCCTTTTTGGTCTACTCTTTGGTGTTCCTAATTCGAGTTGATCATTCTTCATCTTGTTGGTCCAATCTGTAGATTCCCTACTAGGAGGGATGACGTAATAATTGCGGAATTGAAATATAAACAATCTCACAAAATACAATCGCACAAAAATGCACAAAGAATTTTAGGTGGAAACCCAAATCGGGTGAAAACCACCACCTAGCCCTCTCGAGTTAGGATTTTCCGATCAACCAAGTTGATCAAAATCCACTAAATCGAATCACTTTAAAACGAGGGTGATTCAACCTCAATTACAACCACGCTACTTAGACGAGGGCAGCGTACCTCAACCCCTTCTCTTCACGAGAAGGATTTTGTCTCGCGAAGGAGACCGGAATTCGCAAAGTGAATACCCAACCAAATAACAAAGATAAAACAAGTAATCCTATAGAGCCAACAAAGTAATATTTAACCTAAGCTTCTATAGGAAATATGATGCTTCCCTTTGAAAGGAGTGCGTCGATGACGCGGATGCGTGAGCCATGCGACGGCGCAACGTCGCTCTCGTGAACAACGGCGGGAGAGCGGTGCGCAACAGCTTGATGCTCTCAAGATGAAGAATTAGAGCTTGGAGAGCAAGAGAGTCTTTTTGGACACACAAGAGTGTGAAAGTGTGTAGCTAGGTGTGTCTTGTTGTTTCTTGGTGTATTTTTGTGTGCAAGAGGTTCCCCTCTATTTATAGAGGCCTTAGGAAGGTTTTGGATGGCTTAGGAAAGGCTCCATAACCGTTGGGTGCAAAGCCCAAGAGAATCAGCCCGAAATCAGGAACAATCATTGCACTGACAGGCTTATCAGACGTCTAATTCTGGCATCAGACGTCTGGAAGTTCACTTTAAGATGTCTGATTTCAAGGTCAGACGTCTGATTTTGGGCGGATATCTTCCTGACTTGGATCAGATCTAAACAGGGTTCTAGCGCAAGTCCATCAGACGACATACAGGACGTCTGACACTATGTCTGGACATTTGGAAACCTACTTTTTCGTGGGAATGGATTTGCAACGGCTAGAAAATCTCTGAGAAGAGATTTTCGGGTCAGTCGAGGTAAAACAGTCAATTATTGGACGTCTGGAAGGGCTTAAGGACGTCTGATAAGGCTCTAACGGTCATATCCTTGAGCGTATGCTAGGAGAGCCAACGGTCCACTAATTGGACGTCTGGCAAAGTCATCAGACGTCTCCTAAGACGTCTGGTCTAATGTCTGGACGTCTGATTTTATCAGTCAGAACTAGTTATGTCCAGCCTAAAAGTTATCAGACGTCTTAAAACACTTTATCAGACGTCTGATTTAGGAATTAGACGTCTGGAAGTGCTATTTGAACTCTATATTGATTTTCTAAGTTCTCTACAGAAAATCTAAGTATCCTAGGGTTGTGCCGGTGTTCCTAAGACTACTGTTAGGATACTTTGAGGCTCTTTAACATAATGTTCTAAGGAAATAAAGAGTAAGAAAAAATAAAAACAAGAGTACAAGAAAGAGATAAACGGAATTCTATCCTATTCTTCTTGTCTTTCCATCTTCAATCTATCGCTCCTCGCGAATCTTCTTTGTTCTCCGTCGAGCTCCTCCAATCCGTCCTGGATGCGAGCTTGAATTCCGTCTAATCACGTCTACATTTGCAATTGACCTGAAATCTAAGACTCCAAGTGCAAATGTTAAATAACACGTGTTTTGTTATCATCAAAACAAATGATCATAGTGCTCTAGCACCAACACAATCTCTTATATTGTAATCTCCTTTGAAACCTACAAAACAAGTTTCAAATTCTCTTTTCGGTATCTAAGTTAATTTGGATTCGGACTTATTAGCAGGTTTCCTTGAATGAGATCTTTTCTCAACCTTAGGACTAGCTTTTAATTTACATAAAAGACTGTTTGAGTTTTCTTTTAGATTAGCTAGTTCTTTTTCAATAACATGCATCTTAATTTTTAAATCAAAAATTTCCATTTTGAAACTAGTGTTCTCTTCAATTAATCTATTATTTTCATTGATTAGGTGTTTATTTTTTAACAAATTATCATTTTCAGAAATTTACAACTAGAATTACTTTCTGGATCCTTAATTTGAATCTCTAATCTTTCATTTTTAGTTCTAAGAGGACTAAGATTATTTTTAAAGCTTTTGTTTTCTACTTTTAACAACTTACTAAGCTTATAAAGTTCATTAAAAGTATCTTGTAATTTAGATTTTACCTTTTTGATGTCTTTGCTTTCTCTATCACTCGCCATGGCCATCAAGCCAAGACATGTGGTTTCATTCTCCAATCCCTTCTTGAATTCTTCTTCCTCTGAGCTTGATTCTCCATGAGCTATTTCTAGCTCTCTCCAAATCTCAAAGGCGGAGTCACACCTTGAGATATGGTTGAACTTCTCCATGCTAAGAGAGCAATAGAGAGCTCATGACTTTTGCGTTGAGGTTGAGTTCGCGTATTTGTTGCACCTTATAACCTCCTTTGGGTTTTTCTAAGATGGTGAATGGGGTTTCGCAGCAATCCCATATCTGGAACTCGGTGGCTTGAAGCCACGCCTTCATACTCAACTTCTAATATCCAAAGTCGCTCCCATCGAAGTAGGGAGGACGGTTAGTGGACTGCCCTTCGACGTGTCTAGTTGTCGTGATGCTTCCCTTCATGAAGCCACGCCTTCACACTCAACTTCTAATATCCAAAGTCGCTCCCATCGAAGTAGGGAGGATGGTTAGTGGACTGCTTTTCGACATGTCTAGTTGCCGTGATGCTTCCCTCCATGATTTGATCATTGTTGATGTGTTACGTCGATGTCGTGAGACCTGCTCTAATACTTAATGTGGGTTCTAATGGAGGGGGTGAGATTTGCGTGATATAAAAAAAGATGCAAAAAATATAATAATAATCTCACAGAATAACAATCACAAGTACATAATGATTTTTGGGTGGAAACCCAAATCCACGTAAAGATCACCACCTAAACCTCTCGATTTAGGATTTCCCAATTGATCGAGTCGATCAAATCCACTAACGTATTGCTTAAACGAAGGTGGTATAACCTCTTACAACCACGCTACTTAGACGAGGGTAGCGTATCTCAAATCTCTCTTATTTACGAGGAGCATTTTGTCCCACTAAGGAGACAATAATTCGCAAAGTGAATATCCAACCAACAAACAAAAATTACAATAGACCTATAGAGCCACAAAGTATTTATCTTAAACTTAGCTTTTATAGGCAAAAAGAACTAACCTTAGATGGAAATAAAGTGCGCAGTAGATTGGTGCTCTCATATGAGGATTGTGTAGACAGGAGAGCAATGGCACTTCTGGCAGTTGATCTTTCTTTTCTAGGATACAAAAGGTATGGAAGTAGTATTTTTAGGTGTGTATTGCAAAGGAAAGGTCCACCTCTATTTATAAAGGCCCTAAGAAGGCTTTAAAAGCCTCTTCTAGCTGTTGGAAATAAACTCAAGGCAAATCAGATCTAAATCAGAGTCATTTATGATTCTGACATGGTTATCAGACGTATGAATCTATTACCAGACGCCTGGGTCATCGTCTAATTTTATGGTCAGACGTTTGATCTAGAAGGGTGGATCAACTGGACGGTATTTGATTAGAACAAATGTCTAAAGATGAATTTTAAGACGTCTGGGAAACTAATCAGACATCTGATTCTAAAAGGATTTCCCTTCTGTTTTTGTCCAGACCTAAATAGGGTTCTAGGTCTTGTTGGTTAGACGACAGGTCGGATGTCTGGCACAAAGCCTGGGCGTCTGGAAATAGATTTTATTGGGGGAATTGATTTTCCGAGGCTCAAACCGCTATAATCACTGACAAAAGTGATTTGGAGATGGATAACTAGTTTGACACAGTTATCTCTTACAACGTATATCTTAAGGGTTAGAACTTTTATTGTTTGTCATCAAGTGTATTTAAATTTGTACAAATATGTGTATCTATGAAAATTTTATTATATCATTCCGTAGCTATAAACATGAAAGGTATAATCCGTAATCCATAACCATAAATTCAATAACAAAAATAGTAACCCTTAATATAAAACCCTAAATCCTAGGTTGAAATAAAAAATCTAAACTCAATACCATAAATCGTAAATATGAACTCAAAGTCAAAAATCGTAGATCTAAACTCAAAGTCAAAAATTTGTATATCTAAACTCAATACTCTAAATCCAAGACAAAATCTAAACCTAAAAACTAAAATCTAGTTTCATAATCTTAAGTTCAAAACCCTAAATCATAAATCGTAAACCCTTAACTTAAACCTTATATAGAAAATAAGAAATCTTACACCTAAAATCAAAACCTTAATTCCTAAGTTCATAACTCAAAACTTAAATGCAAAACCAAAAATCCAAAATAATAAACCTAGAATACTAACCCAAAACCTAAACCTAAAACATATACACAAAGCCCAAAACACAAAACATAAACCCTAAACCTATACCTACATGTAAACAATAATTTAAAAAATTTCGGTAGTGTTTCCTTATAAAATGGAATATTTCTCAAATCCTGTAGACAGAGGAAGATTTCGTAACAAATATGTGCACGTCACACATTTAAATCCTAACAATAACATGACACACAACCATTAAATTTTAACTCAAATTAAATTAGAAATCCTACTCAAATTATATGTGGGCGTACCCCACATTTAACTCCCATATATGTGGGCACACCCCCACAAAAATCAATTACAAAAGGTAGATAAACTACACATTTTAATTAAAACTAAATTGGGCAATCAATAGTGATAAATTATAAAAAAGCCTAATTAACTAGTTAGATTTGGATGGGATGTGGTTGTGTTGTTGTTGGAGGAGGGAGGGGTTAAGAGGTGTGGGAGGTGGTAGAGGTGCTAGTGGTGGTGGGGGAAGGAGGTGGTCATGGTGGCGGCAAGAAGTGGTGGTGGCGGTGGTAGTGGGCTGGACTGAGGTGGTGGTGGTGGTAGTAAGAGGTAGTGGTCCTTGTGGCGGCAAGGGGAAGAGGTGGTGGTGGTTGTTGGCTAGTGGTGGGATGAGGAGGTGGTGCATGAGGGGCGTAGGGAGGGGGGACGCGACGAGGATTGGAGGAGGATGTGGCATGGCAAAGCGAGGGGGAGGAGTACGACACACTAGCGGGGGCGGAGGCTAGAGATGCGAGGGGGTGGAGGGAGGGTGACGATCGACGCTAGTCGACCAATTGATGACGTGAAGGAGGTGAGCAGGCGGTTGCTTTCATCGAAGTAGGAGACGAGAGGTGGGACTGATTTGAGAGGAAGGTGGAGGGAGTCGAGCTCACGTGATGGATTTAGGTCGATGTTTGTCGATGATTTTAAGAAAATTGTCAAGTATACAACTCAAATATTTAACTTTCCGCTTCGATGATTAGAAAATTAGACATTAGTCAACCGTTCCTCAAAAATTGTCGACAATTATAATTACGTCGACTGTCATTTATTGACGATACTAGTTCTACCTACCCATTATTTGAATTAAATGTAGGAGTTAATGAAATGACTATTCTCAATCGCTATTTATATAACGGTTGAGAATAATAATATTAACAATAATTTCATAAACTGTTGATAAAGGATCAGTGGCAAAAGTGTAATTTCTATTAATAATTTATCCCTTACACCAAATTCCATTTAACAAATCCATCGAAAATGCCCACAACAACAATTCCCACTGACCGTCAAATCCCTCCGAATCTCCATCGGCTTTAATCTCTCTCCATTATATATATCTCTAAGTGAACACCCCCTCTTATTCTTGATTTGGCTTTTTTTTTTTAATCAAACATACATTACTGGCAGCTCTTCCTCTCTTCCAATAGTTTTTCTCTACCTTCGAGAAGTCTTCTTCTAGTCCATGCCAGCTTTGATGTGAGTACTTTGGACGCTCCTTCGGCATTATTTCCATCGTTGGCTCCACCTTTGCATTTTCGATTATTTTTATTTATTTGTATTTTCCTCTAGTTTTAGTTATAATTTTATTTCTAATTATTTTTGTTATTCTTGTAGTAGTTGATTCTTATTTTAGTTCTAGTATCTATCTAGCATTAGTTGTAATCAGAATTCATATAGCAATAAAAGTTTATTTTGTCTATTTCATTCTTATGTTTTTATTGTGCTTGCAATTATTTGCTATATATCATTTACTTTGCTTTTGTAATTATTTTTTGGTAGTTAGTAGTTTGCTTCATATCTAATATTTCATTAGGTTTCTTTGGTACGTTGTCTCGTGTTATTTCCCATATTCATATTTATATTAATATAACAAAAAAATAATACAAAATGAAACAAAAAATAAAAAAAATTTCCTTGAAGTTATTTGAATTCGATTCTAAATTCCATAACCTCCGTGTGAACAACTTAGGCTTTCGTATTTGCACTTGAAAATCTTATAAGTTCAATTTTGTCAAATTTAAAATGACTCCAATTTTAGGGATCGTTAGCGGAAGGGTGATGGAGCGTCCTAAATATTAGGGTTGGGGGGTGGGAATTATGAAAATAATAAAATGGGGTAATAGGTTGCTGGATGACGGAGCGACCTACAAAGGTCGCCACTCCATCCATTGACTTATCCTTGACCCTACCTACATGCATCGTTGAGTGGATGACGTCAGATGATTCGACGACCTTTGACATGTCGTTGAATCATCAAGCGACCTCCAACCCTGCGTGGCATGGTATGCGACCGTTGGCAAAGGTCGCTGGATCATCTAGTTACCTCTAAGCAACCGTTGCCCTACCCTCTCATCTCCTCCCCGACTCGCCTATATAAACTCATCCCTCCCCTCTTCTCATCATACATCCTCCTCCATTTCCTTTTAAAAATTCTCCTCTTTATTCATCTTGTTGAGATTTGACATAACGATTACGTTAAAATCCTACATTGTAATCTCATTGAAATTCTGAATGAGATTGTTATCTTGTTGAAGTTCTGAATTTTCTTCTACTCCAACATTTACATTTAACAGTAAGGTAACTTAATTTTTTTAAAAGAATAATTAGTTGTAGTTATTTTCTGATAATAAAAAATTTTTTTTAAGGTAACTATTTTTTTAATAGATAGCACTTTTATATTTTATTGATTATGTAGACATGACAGATAATATTGTGGTACTTAGGATTTATTGGAGTGATAGAGTAATATCTACTTATTCTGTATTGATTAGATCGATGGTTATTTGATGAATGCATCAATTAACTGTCGTAGTTCAGTCGAAAATTTGTTATCTACTGTATATAATATTAGTAAATATTCTGAATCATATTATAAGCTTCAATTGCAAGTGGATAAGTGAAAATGGTAGATCATTTTCTTATGATATTGGGAATGATGAATCAACTCAAATAATGTTAGAGTTATTAAGAAGTATGTAGAGTATGATTAACTTATATATTGTAGCGGAGCCATTAGGAAGTCAATCACTATGCCCTCATTATGAAAACATAACTTCATGTTAAAATTATGATTTTATTAGTGACTTGTATTTATTATATGATTAGATGTTAAATTCCTCGTAACATGTTCCAATGGATGAAGCGAGACATATCAGAACAGTTACATCCAGTAGAAGAAGCATTTACTTTAGAATACAGAAATATTCATCTTAACATTGAGGTTTATCAAAGTAATTTAGATGAAAGCGATGAAAATGAGAATAATGGACTTGATCATCATGATATATCAACCATTATGAATGTCGCAGCTAACGAGGAACCTCATCAAAATTTTGTAGAAAATAACGAAGATGTTGATAATGACGAGGGTGACAATGACGATAGGTACAATGATGACTTAGAAGATGATTTAGAAGGGGAACCAATAGGTGGAGCACTTTATTTGCCTAATGATAATGATTGGATAAATCTGATGATAGATCAAGATGAGACATCATTTTTTCCTAAATAACAAGGAGATATAATGAATTGGATGATGAGAAGATGGAAAACTAAAGAAGATTTGGAACAAGAGTTAAGGTAGTGGAGTGTACAGAAAGGTGTATAATACAAGAAAATTGCATCGAATAAAAAACATCTAACTATTGTGTCATTAATAGCTGTAAGTGACGATTGCATGCATCTATAGATAAATCTTTTAATGATTGAACAGTGACTAAGTATGATCAAGAGTATAGTTGCACAATGAAAACTTTAGAAGATCACAAACAATGTAATACAAAATTCATACTCCATCACATATTCCCACATTTTATGACAAATTTTTACCTTATCTCTGAAACAAATCCAAGTTTTAATTGACAATAAAGATAAGGTAAAGATAAGTTATGTTAAGGCTTAGTATGTTCGAAGAAAAGCCTTGCAACATGTATATGGTAACATAAAGGAATCTTTTTTAGATTTGAAATGATTTATGAGATATGGTTCGGAGAAATCTAGGTATTATTTACCCTGTTATGGATGTACCCTTATCAAATTCAGTAGGAAAAATAAAATTTTGTAGTTTATTTTGGGCTTTCAGTCCGTCAATTAAGGGATTTCAGTATTGTCGTCTAGTACTTTTAATCGATGGTATACATTTATATGATTTTTATTTTGGACATTTGTTAATTGCAACTGAATTCAATTCAAACGGTCTTTTATTCTCATTAGCTTTTGTAGCTGTGGAAAGAGGGAAGGATAACAACAGTTGGGTTTGATTTTTGATGTATCTTTCTGAAATTATTAATTGGGATGGTATTTGCGTCATAAGTGACAATTTCCCTAAATTAAAAAATTTAGTTCTTTAATATTTTAACATTCACATAGATATTGTTTGAGATATATTAAAGCAAACATATATAGAGAAGAATTTAAAAGTAAGGATTTACAGAGATGCTTTTATACATATGGTTGTGCATTAACATATGATCATAATCGGATATTATGAGATATCCAATGCGTGTGAGGGAGCATATAGATGGAGTATATAACAAAACGATTGTAATCGATTATACTGGGCATTATGTTACGATGGGGAGAAGGGATATGACAGTATGACAAAAAATGCATTTATATGTTTCAATAATATTTTGAAAGGTTGTTGAGGATTACCAATTATTGCTTTTGTTACAGTGATTTATTTTCGTTTGAACAAGTACTTTACTAAGCGTTACGATAGCGGAGAAGTCATGACAACAATTCTTACTCCGAAGTTTGTTCGAGTTGTGAATAGAGAAATTTTGAGCTCGCGAAGATTACAAGTTGTTAGATTTGGTAGAACAAAATTTAAAATTAGAGATGAACCTTACTCATATGAGGTTGAGATTACTTCTACCAATAGGATAAATAACAAATATATTTTTGCGATTTTATTCAATTAAAATATCTTGTTTAAAGGCATCTATTAGCTACTTATGTATATATTAGATTTGATTATCTTTCGCTTTACTCAGAGTTATAAATAATAAATTATCGATTAGCGTATGCAGAATCTTTTAATTCAATCCGTGACAAGAGATATTGGGGCAGAGAATCTTCGGGGTTACTACCTTCAGATATTAGATATGCTAGAGGTAAATCACGTGTTGAAAGGATTAGAAATGAAATGGATAAAATAAGTAGTCGTCATATCTCTTGATGTTCGAAGTGTTGGCAACAATGATACAATAGAAAATCTTATCCCAATAAAGGTGTCAACTAAATGACTTACTACACACACAAACTTATATATACACATCATGTGCAGTGCTTTCCATTTTCGCGCTTACTAGCTAGTGTGTATGCGTAGGAGTTGCACACATATGTGGTAACCCGCGCACATTAAGCCTACACAGACATATTCGCCCATGCGTTCATTTTATATCTTGCATTATTAGTGTTGATCACGTCTCTGTAGACGTCGGTTGAGCTAACCCACTCTACATCCAAGTTCAATATTCACTTTATTTTCTATTATTATATTAGATAAATAAGGTAACTTTTTTAAGAAAATAAAGTCAAAAGAATAAAATATAGAAATAGCATATTTTTTCTCTATCATAACAAAATTGCAGGTCTCGCAGATTTTTCAAGATGATAGGGAGCGTAAAGATGAATTTTGTTATATAGGTCTACGACTTTTTATTGTACACTTTTAAAATGTAGTAATCTTTTTCTTAATTGAGTCTAGAGATGTTGGGTATTTGACCTGTCGGATTCTCGTCTCTTCATTGTGAAGGGAGAAAGTTCCGTTTAAGGATCGGAGGTGAGGTTTGTAATTGAGGTATACTACCCTCATCGAACTAGAATGGTTAGTGGATTTTGGAATTAAAGTTTTTAATCTTTGTTTGTCTTTGATAATTATAATATCTCACGATTTTAGAATGATAATTTAGCATGTTGACTATACGAACAGTCAGCATAATTGATGGTAACACTATTATGGACCTTAACTAGCCACAATTAGTCAAGTTTGAATGATAAAAGCTCCTACCTAATCATCTGAGGGTCACAACTCTGTAACATTCTGATTTGAGAAGAAAATAGGGAAACATGGTTAACTTTACAATTTTAATAACACATCACAAAATATAGATTAACTATATGGTCACTTAGGGGTTAATTGAAGGCCCACACTGAATAAATCACAATTTTATGCATTTCGAGGTCGAAAATAGTACAAAAAATCCTAATTATCAATCCACTTAAATTGAAGTGGTTTTGGTCAGGATAAAATAATTTAAACATCTTAAAATTCATAGAAAAATATTTTAAGAGGTTTAATACTTTTGGTTTGACCATCTGAACTCATTTGACCTAGAACAGTCTCAGATGGAAATTTGCCATGATTTGGGTTTCTGTGTAAATTACCCAGTCAAATGTGGAAGCGACCATCCAATTTGGCGAAGACTTCAGTGACATCTTGTGAAGATTTCACGTGGAGAAGAACGTTCAGTTTAGTCCCACATTGTGTGGGACGAAATCCGTGAAGGTCCCACTTGCACTCTCCACACATGTGCCCTCGCTTGCGCACATGCCTCGTGGACCTAGGCTTGGATCCGTTTACCTGGTTACTGTTCACCCGGGTTTGAATCTGAAGATAAGGCATCTGAGGTGTTATGCTGGTTTTGTTATGAGGTTACTGGGGATACTGACGTGGAAATTTGCCATTAATGGTTGAGGATTACTGTTCAAATATTTTAGTTGATTAGAGCTTAAATTCTAGGGTTAATTTGGTTGATTAGGTCTCATTTCTTTTGCACTTTCATCCCTAACATTCTGAGATACATTCTGCTATATATTGAATATCATTCTTATTATTGATTTTACCTGGATTATTGTTCTTGATAATTGTGTTTAGTGAATTGTGTCTACATAAGTACGTTGCTTGAGGAATGTAGATACAATTGTTTTAAGAAGAGTAATTAGAAATAAATTATAAAGCATTAAATACAACATTTATGATATTTAACTAAACATGTCTTACAACTCATTATTTACAATTAATGTCCCCAAACAACATTACTTGTAGCATTACTAAATGCACAAACAATTCCTCTGTGTCGCCTACCTTCTCTTCCTCTACATTCACCTTTACCTTGTGGCGATTCTTCTTGTGCAACCCTTTCGCTTTCTCTCTAATGATCACCACGATTTAGGGGAATAGACTTGCTGCTAACATTGGATTTGCCACGTATGTTTCTAATGTCAGGTGCATAACCCTCATCACTTTCAGTATCGTCGCCTTGTTGCATTCGCGGTTTATTCCAAATATGTGGAGGTCTCGGATGTTGACAGGCAGGCATTGGAGGAGATTGAAATGGTGGCCTAGATGAGTCTAGATTCGATATAGAATACATTGAGAAGTATGGATTTTGTATCGGATATGAAAAAAGTAAATCTACTAAACTACCCGATGACTCTCAAAAGCATCAAAATTTGGAACTTGCGAAGATCCTTCTCCAAACGATTGTAAGAATACGATGGTTGGGTATATGACGTCGGGTTGAAAGTATAATTCATCGGTTGCTCGGTGTAATCCATCGGAGGAGGTTGGGTAAATGTCGAAGGAGGTTGGGTCAAGTGTGTTGGAGGTTGGGTGTACTGCGTTTGAGGTGGGTCGACATCCTCCTTGGAGACAACATCCGCAAATTCATTCCCAATTTCTTGGTCTTCAATATCACGCAACCCATGCTCTTCTATCTTGGTAAGTTGGTCAAGTTCATTTTCTTTTCTATTATGTTTGAACGTAAATGAGGTATGTAACCACCTTGTCACCTGTTTTTTTATTTTGAAGACAAGACTTACCTAATATTAAGTAAAATAAATGATTATTATTATATAAAAAAGAATATAAATTAAAATTTTTGTATTTCATTTAAAATATAGTTTCTTTACCAAGTTTCTCTCAATTGGACCTCGAAGTTCATACGCGACTATATGTTGCGGCATCTATTCTTGCACCAACATTCTTTTCTTCAAATATTATTGCAAGTAACATTCTCTCACTTCTCTGTGTGTGTCTTGTAAATCATGTTCTTAAACAATTGTTTCCAATCTTTGAGTCTACCGTTCAATATAGCCCTGATGATATGACGCCTATGAAGAGATACTCCTTACTCTTCCATCAACATATCCTTTTCGATCCATCTGCTCGGGTATGTGTTGCTTCAACTTAGACTGTGTTATCACACGATCAGAAACGTGTATGATTGCTATATTATAACAAATCAACCACATCCTATATTTCCAAATCACTGAATCTACTAAGTAGATGGAATAAATGACTGTCTTCTCATCTGTTTACAGATTTCAAATCACCTATAATAAAAGCGAAAATATTTTGAGTATTATTACATAATAAATCAAAAATTTATAATAAATATAAAATTTAGTTATAGTAATTGTATGCTACTTGAGGAGTGCGTTGTGTATCTAACTTATTTCGGTAGTAAATATAATTTGTTGTTTTCACATATTAAATTCTTTACTATCATTTCACCTGAAACATAATTTTATCATGTTAAGAAAAGTTCTAATAGTAATAAGTACCTGCAAATGTATCAAAATATTAGTTAAGTATGCATAAAAACATTATTCGAAAGTATTGTATGTGTTTTATTCACAGTATCTAACTTAGCCGCTATTTTTGGAAGAATCTAGAAGAATACTAGCCCCCAAGTAAATCAAAATGATGCATCGAGCATATCTAACCGCATCATCTTTTGTCTTTACAAACTTGAGGGCATCTACAAATTTTGACGTCAACTATGTCATATTTACTCCTTTAGAGGTTAAGTTTTTTTTACTTTGATTCTCATCCGGGTCTTCTCCAAGTAATTTTATACTCTTTTCTCTCTAATCTCTACGTTGTACAACAGTTGTCACATGTGGACTATGCACGCAAGGACCCGTCAATATCGCGACATTTTCTAATGTTATGGTAGCTTCTCTTTCCGACGGATAGAAAGTGTGAGTTTCTAAATGAGAGCGTTCAACTATAGCATGTATAAGTGCATAATCGAGTTGCAGTCTCGACAAACGTGAGGTCGCTACAAAACCTGCTAGCTCCAATTGTTGTTCCACTAAGTTTCTTTTCCCTAATACTTGATTCATCATTATTGTATTTTTAATAAATCTCACATACAATAAAATTGTTATAATTAAAAAAAATTTCAAAAATCACTTATATAAAAAATAATATCAAATAATAATATTTATAATACCTGTGTAACGTCACGTCAATGTAGATTAAAGATATGAGAATGATCTTTCTGGATAAGTTCGTAATCGCTTACGTTCTGTTATGTCATTTATTATTATATGATAAAAGAAAAAAAATTATATCATAAGAGAAAAAAATTAACATATGCATAATCAATAAAATATAAAAATATTATTTACTGAAATAAAGTTAATCTCAAATTTTTTTTTATATTATAAAAAGTTTTAACAATTTGCATTTATTTTTTTACTGTGAAATAAATATATTAACAATAAATGTCATTTAATAATTACTAAATAATATTATTATCATTACAAAAAATTATATATTTCAATGTAAAAATATGAGTTACATTGCAATCGAATAAAAAATAATAAATTCTTATATATTTACAAATATCAGTTACATTATCATCATTATTATTAAATAAAAAATAATAATTTTATTTAACATTATTACATATGATATGATTGACATAATCTTATATATTATTTTATTTTATAAATTTATTAATTATTAATATTTTATATATTATTATAGAAATCAAAATAAAATAAATTAATGTAAATGTATATAAAATAACTACACATGATACTGTCTATTAAAAAAAAATTACCTTACTACTAAATATAGATGTAGGGGTGGGGAGTGGAAGAAAATTTAGAATTCAAGAATCTCAACAAAATAATTGAATGGAGAGGAAAATTTTTTAAGAGAATGGTGAATGATATGTGATGAGAAGAGGGGAGGGAGGTGGTTTATATAGACGAGCCGAGGATGGGAGGGTGCGGGTGTGTGTAACGATTAGCTAGAGGTCGTTGGATGATAGATCGCTAAATCATCCATAACCTTCACCTAACGGTCACGCGAGTGTAACGGTTAATCACAGGTCGCTGGATCTTTGATAGGATCCAGTGACCTCTACCAATGGACGCTTGCATCGAACAGTTGGTGGGAGGTGTCGAAGGTCATTGAATCATTTGACGAACTCTACTCAACGATGCGTGGAGGTGAGATCGAGGATAGGTCGCTAGATGAAACGACTCTGTGTAAGTCACTCCTTTATCTAACGGTTTATTACCTTATTTTATTATTTTCACGATTCGTGTCTTCCATCCTAATATTTAGGATGCTCCACTACCGTCAATTTTATGTTACAACGATGGCCCTCCTATCTATTGCAATGTCAACTTGTTGGTACGCAAATAACTGTGTGAATGAAAAGTGTTGATATCATGGTTCATTGACCAATATTACTGCCATACATCAGAATCACCAACCATACATCCTATCAAGAAAACACATGTTAGGCGGTGGATTTTCAAAAATGTCTTATAAGTACACAAATAAGCGTGCCAGCGGATTTAAATACGCTTGAAAGGTTCCTGTTATGCTGACTCACATCGATGTGGAGGTTAGGTTGACACTCATTTTCCGGCCAGCTCTTGGGTATTGCATCCCAGGAGGTGTTTGGTATACGAATAAATGGCAATTCTATGACTAATTTTGCAGTTGCCGTGTTTAATTTTGAAATTTCACGATTTCAAAATTAAGTAATTTCGATGAAGTTACTTAATTTTCCTTATTACTTTTACTTATTTCTTTTCAATTAGTTTTCTTATTTTACTAATTTATTTTATCAAGTAAACATCTCAATCAAAATAAAATTTCCTTTTTTTTTTGACATAATAACAAATTCAATCAGACAGGCGGAGCAAAATTTTTTAATTCTTCTATTTCTCTTGCTTTTAATTTTTATTTATCATAATAATTTTCCTTATCAAACAACACAAGAGTATTGGTAAGGATTCAAAATTAAGTAGTTTGTAATCTATATGTTATTGTATGAGTGAAAATTAATCATCGTACGAGAGTAAAAGTTAATTATACGAAATTTTAATATAATTTTCAATTAATGTATCTTACTTTTTTATTAATAAAATTATTTGATTAGAGAGAGATCTTTGTCGTACGACTTCATTAGAAAAGAAGTATAGTAAAATAAACGATTGATAAAATAATTGATATGATGTAAGATATTTATTTAATATTAAAATATTGATATGAGTGAGTTGTTATATAATAAATATATATATTATATTAGAGTAGATATATTTTAATATATATTGATATTAATGTAATGTAATAAGATGATTTAATGTTGATATTAATTGAAGTGGTCTATTTTTTTTAATTCTCCCTCTCTCTCCCTCTCCAATCTTGCATGCTCTATCCCTTCTTTTTTTTCGCCACCAAATGCAAATGTTACAATATGTGAATAGTAAAGAGTTATTATTCATCATCTATCACATTATATGTACTAACATAATTTTATTCATCACATCTATCAACTACCAATCATATCTATCTTCATTATCTACTCTCATCTATCACATCTATCTTTACTAACACACTCATCTATCACATCTATCATACTTAATTCACTTCTAATATAAATAAGAGTAAAAATCAATAATAATATATCAACTCAACTATCACACATACACCCTATTAATCCACTACTTATCCCACCATTTTCTAACTTTACCATTATTGTGGATAAAGTATTATAGGGATATAGGAAGAGTATTTATTTGGGTGGTTAAATAAGTAATGTGATAAAATGTTTAGTATATTAATGTAATTTCAGAGGTATTTGTTCAATATTATGATATAAGTTTGGGTTTGTTGGTATGATACAGTAAATATATTTTAATAGATATATTATATTAAAATAGATATATTTATTTATTGATTTATTTTAAAATTTTATATCTTTTAACTTTAGGGGTAATTTTTTGGACATTTCTTTATTATCCTGTACAGAGATAACCCTCTCACTTATGCTGGTGTCAAAAGTTAGTCTAAAATTTCGTAAACTTTGCTCAATTTTAAGCCTTAAACATTTACAAGAGAGGACCTGAACCAACTAATTCCACTTTTACAGATTCTGCGATAGGAAAGCAACTAATTCCTATTACCAACCTGCCATCGCTAATGGGCCTTGGCACGAGCAAGTAGACGGCCCACTTTCAATCGGGCTTTCTAAATTCTGGCAGACCCTTAAAAGAAAATCGGTTTGCGATGATGACTTCGAGGCCCTCGTTACATGCCTGAGAAATCGTTAGAATTTCGATTTAGAAAGTAGACAAATTAAAGAAAACAAACAATTGATTTATCAGCATCATTAGAACTTTTAGACTAACGAGAGAATCATCCCTATCTGCCTCAATCAACTCTACATTGCAAATCAATTTAGACTTTAAGGATAACCTTATATTATTCTTGGTCTACTTGGCAAATTGCTCAAAACTTCATTCGACATAACAATATATGAAGTTGCATCATTTCTCTGGGAATGTTGGTTGTGGAATCTGAGCTATATCTGCAGAAATATATCATACATGTGTATGTACAAATGTGCATACAATATTGCATAAGCTATAGCTCCATTATTCGGTTTCTTCAGTGTCAAATCTATCACATCTTTTGATTATTTGAAGGGGTTTTTATCCCTATAAATTTTTAATGAGATGTATATATCTCTATATTTTAGGTATTAACATATATACTCCTAAAACGTTGCTAATCTAGGTATGTCATATCCCTCAGTTACGTTTTGTTAGATAGAGTCGTTACCACTGTTAGTGAAATATTGAAAATGATAGATATGCCCCTGAGACAGTAGCTGTTGGAGGAAAGTTTGAAATGGGTCTCCAATGACTAGTTCTTGTTGGAGACCTATAAGAATGGTTCCTAGGAGTAGCTCTTTGAATAGAAAAAAATAGGAAATAAATTTGGAAGGCTTTATTCAACTTTCCAAGAGTACAAATTTAGTTTCTACATTTCAACAGATATGTGAATATGATGAAGGTTTATAGAATGTTTAGTTACAGATATTTTCTTCTTTTACTTAGAAGTTATAATTCTTACATAATTTTTTTGTGTAATACAAACTATAGACTTCATGGACTCTTCATCTCAAGGATCATTAAAAGGTCTACATGTCAGATGCTCCTGCCATCTTCTAGCTATAGTAAGGACGTCCAACAAACCATGGAGTAAAGCGTAGCAGCTCTGCACATGCAAATCTGGAAGCTGTAAGTACTTTGATGGGCTAGATCAGTCCTACAAAAATACAATGAAATATGAGATGGATGGAAGAGATGAGAGACAAGCAATTGCAAAATTTGGCAAACAAAATTTCTATGTTGAAAGAGAAGATGAGTTATCAGATGTGAGGATGCTTATGAAGGAGTTGATACTCTACTCCAAAGTGCTGATTATGTTTTTAACCTTTCAAACTGTGCTAGAGATGTACGTGTGAAGGGATGTGAAATTGAGATGGGAATTAAAGAATGTCTGTGATTAGTGAGCCCAAGATTACATTTATACAATGAGTCTTGTTGCTTAGATTTAGTTCACTTATAGATATTTTGTTGCTTACATTAAGTATGGAATATTAGTGAAATTTACATTTTTGATCTCTGTGTAACCTGATGCTATAGTAAAGACAACGTTGTTGATTTTTTTTCCAATTTTGTTATTGGATCTTGTACCTTTCCTTCTTCTGTCAGTATGAAGACATGTAGGTTTCTTCGTGAATAGATCAACTCCATAGTAGCAAAGTCTAGAAGACAACAATAATCAAGTACAAACTCCATGGTAACAACTATAATCATGATAGCGAACTCCATGGCAACAAACTCCTGTCAAGTAGGATCTACTAACTTAAAGACAAACAATTCAGGTACCTAAATGGAAGAAGATTTACCTTCCTTTGACCTCTCCAAAGGACGTGTAAAGGTTTTGTGCTGTACACATTATCTGTCGCACTCTATCAAACAAACATGGAAGAGAAATTCAAAATTCAAATCTTGATGAACATTAGATAAGTAAAAAAGGTAGGCTTATGAGAGAAATACATCAAAGTATACCTTTGACTAATAAAAATTATCTATAAGCCTTTTATGTGAAAAATTAACTTCATGAAGCTTCACCTACAATCCTGTAACTACACATAAAGAACTAATGATATCATGACAAGTTGTAATGAGATCAAATCACCTCCCTGAAGAGCTTTATTTTCAAACTAGATAATCAATAGTCACAATGCATCCAAAATTGTATAAACACATCAACAAAGTCACAAACTCTAATGTAATCAAGCCATCTTTGAGAGAAGCTTCAATTTCAAGTCAAATCGCAACAATAAACGTGCAACCAAGACAGCGGAAACAAACAGTAATTAAGATTGATACTGCCATATTGGCAAAACCAAGGACATGCATCCGAGGACATGCATAATGAAACATTTCACTAAAAGATTTGATATTGTCATACTACCAAACTGTAATCAAGCCATCTTTGATATTGTTAATATTGACAAAAAGATAAGCAAAGATGGAACATTTAAGAATTTGTAAGCTAAAGTATCAAAATGATAGTATGAAATCACTGTTTAACTATAACACTTTCTAAGTTAGACTATTAAAAAGACAATATCAGTTTCTTAATGTTGGCTGTGCTTTGTTGATCTATCCGGTATTATCATCTACAAAATTATATCAAACCTGCATCCATAATATTCAAAATATTACATTAACACCTCTGAAATGTTTACTGTAATGTTGAATGATTAGAAGGTCGGTAATACATTACCTGTGTAGAGTATATGAGTATAGTTCAACTTTGTACAATGTAAAACAATCCCAATCATACATGCTTCTAATCAAACCTGTTTCAATTGAATGGAATTCTCATTTAGAAGTATATAAAGTATAGTAAACATATAAATTGGTCAATGGGAAAATCAACTCTCCATTAGTTTAATTGGCAAATAGGCCCATAAGGTACCAAAGTCAAATCAACCTTTTTTGGTCGTCCTCTCTTCTTGGTTGTTTCACCTTCAGGTGGGTTTTTCTTCTTGTATTTCTTCTGTCTTCCACCTCCAATTGAGACACCATTGAAACACCAATTGAATGAAAATAAATGAAGATGAAATAAATCAGAAATTACTTATAAGCTATAGAATGTATAATTGATACCTGGGTCCAACAATACTTGTATCAATTTCAGTGGCAGCCCTTACACTTGATGTTGATTGAGATGAGGGCTGAGATGAGGTCTGAGATGCGTTTGATGATTTTAGTGGTGCTTTACACGTGTTTCTGTGATGCCCATGTACATCACACCTTGCACATTGTGTTTTGACCTCTAACTTTGTGGTTTCTCATCGTTACTATGAATTCTATTTTTTTCTTGGCCTTCCTGGAGGTCTTGGAGAATTTGGAGCCTTCATAATATATGGGAGTTCAACCTTATTCCATTGTTTTTTACTGGGCATTGGAGTAATTCCTTCTTTATAAGCCAACTGGTAGGTATTAATATTGTAGTAATGGCTAACATAATTCTCCCATTTAAGGCCTTTAATACTAGCAATGGCTGCTACACTATGTGTACATGGAAGACCATTCATTTACCACTTGCAACATGAGCAATGCCTTTGATTGAGCTTCACAACGAATCTCCTTGAGGTACACTCAACCTCAACATTATTGTTATCTGACCGCCTTATAATAAACCATTGTAAATTTCTTGAAACATTTTTGATGTACTCCATGGTAGTTGGAAGCAAAATACCTCTCCATTGGGCTACCTTTTTCGTTTGATCATCCATCATAGTCATCATTTTTTGTCTAATCCAATCAATTAACTCACAAATAGGAAGTTGCCTCTCATCATAAATCCTTGAATTAAATGACTCACTCAAGTTGTTTATCAAATAGTTGCAACTCATAGTAGTACTAAAACTGTGCCTAGCCCACTTCTCCTTAATTCCATCAAAGTATTCAAATGCAGTAGTGTTGACCTTCACAATCTCATTCATATGATGAATGTACTAATGTTTGTCAAATGCTCGTGCAACACCCCAAATTAAGTGCTCCAAATCTTCACCTGGAAAAGCCTTTTTAAATTTCTTGTAAAAATGTTTCATCAAGCCCTATGCTTAGTTGTTGGGTATGTTGTTCGAATCGCTTCAAGTAAACTCTTTTGACCATCTAATATGATTGTCAATTCATTTCCATCTTCAAAACCACTCCCTTCATGTAAATAGCTTATAAACCTTGTCTAAGATGCACTAGACTCATCTTCTACTATTGTAAATGCTACTGGAAATAGTCCATTGCTACCTGATTAACGAGATTTCGTACGCTAAAAGTTGAGTGTAAAAACCTGTCATAGTTGCGTAAAAATCCGTTATAAAAAGAATTTATAACCGAAACTCACTTTTTATCTTATTAAGACCATTTGACCTATGTTTAGCTTATGAGAAATCCCGTTGATGTACTGCAACGGTAACATTGCAGTTTTACTCCTTATTTCATGTTTTCTTCTCAGGGCAGTTCTTCCTTGAGTTGGGCCCTTCTCTAGGTTATGTAGGAGCTTTTATTCTCTTTTCTAGGTCAAAATGAGCTAATTATGGCTCATGATGAGGTTCTCATCATGAGCCCCATGCCTAGCTTTTGCTAGTCTCTTAGTAAAATTTCAAGGTTTTAACTTTTGTTCTAGACCATGAGTTCCTTTTACCAGTTATGATATGTGCTTTTCTTTTTCTTTTCGATTAGGTTAGAATGCTAACAATAGGCCTAGAGGTACTCAAGTACCAACCAAGATCCGGACCTGACCAACTCTAGCCTCGATCCTCCGTGAAGATTTTTAAGGCCCACAGGAACTACCCTAAGGTTCACTGGACTTCGCGGTTAAAGCACCTGTGCTTGAGACATATTTTAGCCTTGGTTCAGTTTGCAGTGCGTTTTTGTAAGAGAGAGAGATGATTTATTTCTTTAGAGAGTTTTCTCTCTCTTTCCTTTTTATTTTTAGCCTCGGATTGGCTTCTCAACACGGTCTGTATCGGATTTCTTGTTCCCATCATCAATCCTCAAAGGTCCCTGGCAACTGATGCTTTGTGATAAAACCGGCCATGGCAACCCCCTATCACAAAGTAAATTAGCTGATCAAATTAAATCTACTCTAGCTATTCTACTTAAATAATAAATAATAGAAAATAGAGAATAATACAGAGAAAAAGGGAGAGTGAACCAATATTTCATTGCCAAATATTTATTACAACTAATTTCTACAATTAGAAAGCTGAAAATCTATACTAGAAAGCGGTAAAAAGAGAGATGAAAAAATCCTCCTCGACGGGTGCTTGAAGGACATGCCGCGTTGACGAAGTGCCCGGACGATGGGGATGAGATGCTGGACGAGGGAGAACAAAATTGGAGGATGGAGAATGAAGCAGGACGATGTCGCAATGGCGGCGAATGCGGTGAGAAGACAACTGCGGGTGCTCCATGAATGGGGTGAGAAGATGGGAAAATTATTTTACTCTAGCTCTAATGGAGGATTCCTAGTATGGGACTAGCTCGTAGAGCTTTGGAGGAGGTGAGCGGAGAAGAGAAGGGATGGTGAAATGTGTGGGAGGGGTAAGCTTTTTATAAGTGAAGATATGGGGGAAAATATTGTAGATTCCTACGGGAGGGGGTGAAATTTGCTGAATATAATATAGAAGTGCGGAAGTAAATAAACAATCTCGCACAAATAATCAATCACACAATTGCACAAGTATTTTTAGGTGAAAATCCAAACTCGGGTAAAAACCATCACCTAACCCCTCGAGTTAGGATTTCCCGATTGACCAAGTCTATCAGATCCACTATCCCAGTCACTTAAATGAGGGTGACTGAACCTCTTACAACTATGCTACTTACACGAGGGTAGCATACCTCAAATCCATCCTCTTCACGAGGAGTATTTTGTCCCTCGATGGAGATGAGAATTCGCAAAGTAAATACCCAACACAATGACAAAGTAAAATTACAATAACCTATAGAGTCACAAAATAAACCTAGCTACTATAGGTAAAGAATACTTTCCTTTGCTGGAAGTGCGTCGGCTTGACGTAGATGCGTGAACCACGCGTAGGCACTACGTTGCTCTTGTAGTCGCGGAGTGAGAGCGAGTGCACAGCTCGATGAAGCTCTCAGGTGTGGAACTAAAGCTTGTGAGAGCTAGTACTTCTACTTCTCTTGGACACAAAAGATGTGGAAATGCTAATACTTGGTCTGTCTTTGCATGGAAAGGGTACTCCTCTATTTATAGATGGCTTAGGAAGGCTTAGGTAGGCTTTGGAAGCCTTAGGTAGCCGTTGGGAGTAAACCCAAGGCAAATCAGGCTGTAATTAGAATCATTAATGATTCTGACAAGGTCATCAGATGTTTGGAAGTCACTCTTAAGACGTCTGGAAACTAAATCAGACGTCTAATCTTAGATGGGTTTCCTTACTGACTTAAGTCAGACCTAAACAGGGTTTTAGTGTAAGTTGGTCAGATGATAGGTTGGACGTCTGGCATTAGGTCTGGACGTCTGGAAACCTAATTAACTGCGGGAGTGGATTTTCCAAGGCACAAACGGCTAGATCGTTCAAGAGAAGTGATTTTGGCTTAATCGAGGGCTAACATTCACTTATCAGACATCTGGTGAAAGATCAAGGGTTGTTTCTCAATGATCATATTCTTAAGCTAACGTTCCACTAATTGAACGTCTGGACTAAGGGCTAGTCATCTAAAATAGGCAGACAGAAGCTACTAACTCCAACCTAAGTGTTAGGACGTCTGATTCAACATTCAGACATCTTAAAGTCCAAGATCAGACGTCTGATTTTCAGATTGGACGTCTGATTAGGCTGTCTGAAGCCTATTTTAGTTTTCTAAGTTCTTTACGGAAAACCTAAGTATCCTAGGATTGTGCAAGTGTTCCTAGGACTATTGTGTTGATACTTTGAGGCTCTTTAACATGCATCTAAGAAAGAAAATAAAAAGCAATAAAGAAACAAAAATATAAAGAACAGGAGTAATGGAAATCTATTCTATTCTTCATCTCCTTCAAGCTTTTACTCCTCACGAAGCTCCTCTTCCGTTAAGCTCCTCCAATTCGCCATGAATGCGAGCTCTTCACACTTTTATCAATTTGCAATTATCCTGAAATCTTGGATTCAAAAGCAAATGTTAAATAACAAATGTTTTGTTATTATGAAAATAAATGATCGTGGTGTCCTTACACCAACAAATATGTCATTGTAAGGGCTTAGAATTAATTATGCGGCCTTTAGTGACGTTTATGCATGTCACGAAAGGCAAGAGTTGCTGAGGCTGCGCCTCAATGAGCGACGTGAGATCTTGATTCAATGCTCCTCAAGGAGCCACGTCACTTGGTTGCTCGCCATCAGCCGCTTGCACGCCTGATTGCGCCCAATTAATCTTAGCCGTTCGATTGCACGATCGGACGGCTTAGAATCGTGCAGATGCTTCAACTTCAAATGTTACGCCTGCCCGCGTGTGATAGCACGTCTGATGGCACGTCATCTTGCACGTGCGTGCTGCGCTTTCATCTAGTGCCCGTAGCCACGCCACGTGGTCGCAGCGCGCCCGCTCATCGCTGATTTGGCAGTTGAATTTTGATTGGCGTGGGCGCTTAAACGTGCACCTTCTCGTGATTTGTGGTCCGACCATCGTGCTACGGCTGCTTCTTTGTCATGTTTTTCAATTAAGGTTGCGATGCTCTTAGTCGTTGGATCTCGATCCAATGATCGAAATCACGTGGCATTTGCTGAGGAGAGCGCCGGAGGCTTTGGGCGGCTTGGATGGCACCACGTGGTGTCGTTTGGGCTGTCCATTTTTCCATGCTTGTAGATGATGCCATGTATGTCGGATTGGGTCGATTTTCGCATCGTTGGGCTACAATCATCGATCTGAACTCATCTATGTGGTTGGATTTGTACGAATTTGCACCACCTTACTCCTTAACCTCTGATCTTCCTTGGACTACATCTGATGCTACGAAAGTTCGATCGGGGCGATCTCAGAGGTGTTAGACTCCAATCGTTGCCTTGATAAGATCCGTACAGTTTGATCTTCAACCCAAGGTCTTGAAATGATATTGCCCTGTCCCCTTGTCACAAAAAGGGTAAATTAACTTATAATTTGTACAAACTAATTTAAATGCAGAATGATGCATGTCATGCAATATTTATAATGTTGAATGCAGTTATACGCCTAAGAACATGCATAAATAGACAGTTTATGTGACATAGATGTGTCAAAATCACAACTCCATGCCTATCTTTTACTAGTCCCTAGGAAAAATACATGCTATTTATATAAGAAATAGGATCAAATTTCTTGGGAAATTGCTACTAAAGGCTTGAACTACAGAGACTTAACAGCGCTTGGGTGTCTGCCAAAATGTTGATCGCTCAAGCTCTCACCTTATTCAAAAGTAAATACATCTTTTTTTTCTTTTTCTAATTTTTTTTTGATTTTTGGATTTAGACTTTTGGGGTAGCTTTCTATGGTTACCCAACCCATCCAAGACTTGACAATAATTCTAAGTGCTAGGTATCTTTTTGTGTGAATGTGATAACTGATGAGAACCTCATCATGAACCCTAACTGGCATAATCTAACCTAGATATGGGAGAAAAAGCTCTTACATAACTCAGAAAGGCTTGACTCAGAGAATTCTGAGTTTAAGAAGAAAATAAGTCATAAGGGGTAAAAATGCAATTTCACCAACACAATCTGTAAACAGGGTAACTCAGGGTCCAAACATAGGTCAAACTAACCTAATAAGAAGGAAGGTGGGATGATTTGATCCAACATGGGCTACAGCAACTCCAAGGAATTAAATGATATTCTATAATCCTAAAACAAACCCACTTCAATTCACGAGGTTCGAGGCAGATTAAAAATCGAATAAACCCTCTAAAATTCATAGAAAAATAATCTCTAGGGTTTAGATCCTTCAATTTGGCTTTGGGAACCCATTTTGACCTACATTGAGAACCATGCCCAATTAATGATTTAATTTGGGTTTTTTAGTAATTTGGCCGGTCAAACAAGGTCTGACCTAGAAATAAAATTCACCATTAGAATCCTTAGGTCCCATTTAGTCATGCACAAAAACTTGAACCTAAGATGAGACCTTCTTGACCGACTTTACATTTTGATCATCATCTATTACTTTTTGACCCTCAACTTTCGAAATCCTTGCATTTTGGCCCCTATATTCTTCGTCGTTCTTTGCATACAGGTCCCTCCTGCAAATCTTTGAGCAGCGCCATGCTCCGGAGACTTTACGTGGAGCATGGCGCCGCGCAGGGTGAGGGAGGGTACCTGCCAGTTGAATCGGGTGTTCCCTGCGATGTCTGCTGTCGCAGGGACACCGCCATGACCTCTGCCCTCACCCACACCTTCCGTGCGAATGCGCGGAAGGTATGGGTCGCAATTCCAACCACTCTCCGGCGAGGGAGGCACGTCGCCTCCCTGCGCCCACCCCTCCGCCTCCGCCTTTTTAAGGACTAGCGTCGCCAGTCGACTCTGGCAGCTCGGTCCTGACGTAGAAAAACCCCCACCTTTCCTCTCTTCCCACTCCGGCAGAAACCCACCAGCTCCTCCGTCTCGCCGCTCTGCTGCAATACCAGCAGCAGAGCCACCTTCGCCCGCTCTTCCCACGTCGCGCCGTACCCAGCGCGCGCTCTCCCGCTCTCTTTCTCGCCGCCGCCCTCCCCCTCTGGTATTTCTTCTCCGGTGACAGTCGATACGACTGCCGTCCTACTCCGGCCCCTTCGTCCCTGTAATTAGGTCAGAACTATTCTCCATCTCCCCCTCTTTCTTTCCCTCACTGTCTTTCATTCAATTAACCCTCGACCGCTCCTGTTCACCGTCACCTTCCTTGTCTCCGGCCACCCTCCAGCGAGACGCTCCCATCGCTCCGCAGCCCCACACGCCTCACCGACCCTCACAGAACCTCTGCCTCATCACGCTGAACAACCTCCGCCCACCCACTGCCGCTCCACACCCCCACCACACTCCCTCGATCAGAACCATTTTTTCGGTCACTGTCTGACCTAGCCCCGCCTCTAGACACCGCCCCACGACCTGCTGCACCCTGCACCACCTTTGCCGTGCCACGGCGAAGGTCCCCCGCTGATATGATTAGGCCGAGAGGCCCTTTTCGTGTCTGGCAGGTTCGACGCCCGGCCGCCATTGACGTTGCATTGAAGCAGCTCCATGCACGCTCCAGGCTTCAGAACCCCAGGGCTCCAGGTGCTGCGAAGTCAGGAGGGTAGTGCAAAGGCAGCTAACCCAGCAATCAAAGCGAATAGAGCCTGCAGCTGAGGAAGCGAAGCTGTGTCTGCTGCGAGCGCGCGCGAAAAGAGCGTAGAGGATAGTCCCACATCGTGAGTTTACCAAACCCCGCAGTAGTATAAGTTGATTTTGTGTTTTCTACTGGTCGCCTCCGAAAGCACTGGGGTGAGATCCCTCACCTTTCTCACGCTCACCTCGTCCGCGGTTTCACCTCGCGGATCTGGCGGGATCCGACCCGACCCTATCTGACCACACCTAGCGCATCACCCACACACTGGTGCGCCTGGTCACGGGCACGGAACCCGACCCGATTACCCGTGGCTCTGGGAGAGCGTCCTGTGAGTGGTTTACAGAGAGAGAGACGTGCGGGTAGAGGGACAGGGTAGGTTTTGCTCTTTGTGCAGGGACAGGGTGCGAGAGAAGAAGAAGAAGGAGAAGGCCAAGGAAGAAGGAAGAAGAAGACCGCAGGAAGAAGAAGAAGGAGAAGCACAAAGGAAGCACTGTAGTAGACACCACTTAAGCCGTCTGATTGAGAAATTAGACGACGGATGTAGCTCTGCAGACAAAGCAAAGAAGAAGAAAAAGAAAAGAAAAGGTGCCGCTGAAAGAAAAGAGAAGGAAGAAAGAAGAAAGAAAGAAGACAAAGAAGAGAAGAAGAAGAACTGAAGAAGATCAAGAACTGTGAAGAAAGAAAAGAGAAGAGAAAGAAGAGAAAAAGAAGACAGGCAAAGAGAGAAAGAAGAGAAGAAGAAAAAGCCAAGAAACAAAATCTACTTCTCCCTCTCTCTCTTTTTCTCTCTTATTTTTGTAACAAAGAAGCATTGTACTTCTAGAATTCTAGTAACTCCCTGAGTTCGACCTCAGAAGAAAAAACATTTCTGAGTAAAATTGTAATAGTGGCAATGACGACAAACCGTAGCTATTTTATCTGTATCACAACGACATTACTATAATAAGAACAAACAAAAGACTAGCCACGGTTCGGTCGACGTCTCCGGACACTATTTTTGACGCCGTTGCCGGGGAGCAACGGCTATTCTAGAAGCTTTGAATTTCTTTTAAGAGATTGCTAATCTTTTTCTCTCTCTTGTGTGTAGGTACAGGAAAAATTAGGACGCAGCCGCACCACAGCCACTCCAAGGACAGGTAACTTCTATCCTCTCACTATTAAACCATAAATCTTAAAGAGGAAGAAAAAGAAAGAAAAAAAAAATATATATAGGTTTAACCTGTCTTTCATACTTAGTAACAGCTGCATGTTCTCAAAACTACTATTCCTGCACACAGTACTAAGGGTAATTAAGGGCTAACACCTTCTTGCCTGAGCCCTAATTACCAAATAAGGAGTTAACTGGACCAAGTAGAGCCAACATAAGATTCAACATTAGGGCTTTTAGAGACACACTTCTTAAGCAAGAATTGGGAAATCCCAAAAAGAGTGTGCCTAAGCCATTGGTTGAAAATATACCTATTCAGAAAAATCACAAACAATTGGCTCTCTAAAAACACTTGAACACTAAAAGACAAGACTTAATAAGTTCTCAAAGGAATCAATAGGTGAAGTTGACCCCTTAGGGTCAATCAACCTTCAACTTAGGTCACTCTTTGCACTCAAAAGGTTAAAGTTCAAGTAAAAACCTAAGCACCTTGATCTTAACTAAAAATTGGTAGGCTGAAGAGGTCAAGATCCCCATTCTGGTTTGCCTGGAATCTCAGTGACAAGAGAGGTCGGGTGGGGGAAACCCTGTAACCCGTGGGGACGCTCTACCGTGTAGGGGTCTTCGCGGGACTCACCTCTCTGGCTACCCAGGTAATTCTCAGGTGGACGATCTTTATGATCAAGGGGTCCATCTGCCCCACACCTCTGTAGTCACCCAACAAATTTTTGGGTGTCTTGATTGGGTCTAGCACCTTCTAAACTCATCTATTCCAACAGTGCATGAACGGTAAGAGGTCCTTAAGACCACTCTTAAGATCTCCTTTAGGAATTCACTCTCGTCAAGGCCAAGCCTCGACGCCCGTGTTTGCACAGCAGCCGTACCCCATCATTCTCTCATTTGATTCTAAACCAAGCTCTTCTTCTTCCCCCATCATGGCTCAGCCAGTTGAGGAAGGAAACAATCTGGAGCACCAGCTCCAGTGACTCAATGACTTCTTCCAAAACTTTGTGCACCCACCGCAGCGTCCTATGGTGCGGGACCATTATAATCCTACTGCGGTGGCCATTGAGCCTCGAGTCAGAATCCCGACTGGAGGACCTGATTCCGAATTGAAGCCCAATATGATTCATGCTATACCTAAATTCCATGTCCTTAATTCCGAAGATCCCTTCCAGCATATCAAACAGCTAAAGGTTTTGGGTCAGATGCGCAAAATTGGGATATTCTTCTCATGAAGATGTTCTCCTTTTCTCTTATGGACAAAGCCGCTCATTGGTATCAAACTCAGACTCGGCCGATCAACACTTGGAAAGAACTTCAGTCCGAATTTTTGAAAAAGTTCTTTCCCGTTGGTCGGACCAATGCCTTGCGCCATCAGATTACTCACTTCACTCAGCAAATAGGGGAACCTCTCCATGAGGCATGGGATCGCTTTCAGGATCTCATGAGAAAGTGCCCCCATCACGGAGTTCCTAAATGGGAACAGGTCCAATCTTTTTACCAGGGACTCTGTGAAGACATCCGTCTTTTCGTCAATGCAACCTGAGGAGGGAATATCATGGGTCAACATGAGGACACCGTTTGGGAGATTCTCGAAAACATGTGCGAGAACTCCATCAACAATGACTCCATGGGATTATTCGACAGGACGAATACCCGCGCATCGGCGAATCTTAGGGGAGCATATGAGACAGGGCCTGTTCGCATCAGTCGACCTGGAATTAATGGCCAGTCGATTGAACAAGGTCTCAATCATTGAAAAGAAGGTGGATGAGCTGACTCAGCACCTGCAGCGAGCCACCTCTGCGCATAGCCCCTTTGCACAGCCTCCTTCCACAAGGGAGAATGTGCAAAACATTCTCCATCGATCTTCTCCTAGGATGGATCCATATCCATCATCTGATTCTCGGACCGGAGGTCCGTCCGATCCTTTCTACACCAGCCCAGGGAATTCCATCCCCCCTTTCTCTGACTCTCTAGAGGTTCCTCAGATATGCGAGGGCCTCAACGCCATCCAGAACAACCCGTTTTTCGACACCTATAACCCTGGATGGCGAAACCATCCCAACTTTCAGTGGGCGGGAAATTCCCAAACCCAAAGACCACCCTTTCAGCCCCGCCCACAACCCCCTCGTCCTTACCAGCCGCCTCAGCCTCGGCCCAACCCTACTTATCCATCAGGGCCAAATCAGGATCAAATGTCCCTTATCCTTCAAACTTTGGCTGACATTCAAAGAACGAATGCGGTTATTCAAAAGCAACACAAGGACGAGCTTACTGAGGTCCGAAATCAACTAGCCCAGTTGGCAAATTCTCGCCAGTCAGGCACTCTTCCTTCCCAACCTCTTCCTAACCTGAATAACGTGCCAACCCTGCGACGCGTTATGAACCTAAACCCGAGCCAAACCCATATGATTTATCAGACCCCCTCTGTTCCTTCACCCGATGGGATGGAGGCTTCCACTTCCTATGCGGGCTATCAGCAGCAACCCATCTTACCCAATCCCAACCAAAACCAGACAGGACTTAATTCCGTAACAACCCGTAGTGGTAAGGAAACCCAAGATCCACCTCATCCAAACCACTCCAAGCCTGGTAATGATCCCAAGCCTAGGACGGTAATCCAGGACATTCCTACCCCTGTCTCAGATCCAAGACCTGGACCTATCCTAGAAGAACTAACCAAGATTCCGTTTCCCGAGGCCTTGACCAAGGGAAAGAAGACTACTAAGCCCGTGGCACCTGAGGAGGACCTGGTCAAGCTCTTTGAGCAGGTCCACATAAACATTCCCTTGATGGATGCAATTCGCCACGTACCGGCTTACGCACGATTCTTAAAGAATGTGTGTACATCCCAGCGTAAGCCGTGAACTAAGAATGGGAGTCCAATTGTTCTGTCAGAGCAAGCCAGCTCTGTAATCCTAATTAGACTCCCACCCAAGGCTAAAGATCCTGGTACTCCCCTGATTTCCTGCAAGATAGGTGATACCCAATTTGATAGAGCCTTGCTAGACTTGGGTGCTTCCATAAATCTGATACCCACATCCTTACTTGACCATCTAGAAGAATCTGAGCTAAAACCAACTGAGGTGACATTACAATTAGCAGATCGATCTATAAAGTCACCAAAAGTAATTCTCGAGGATGTTATTGTGAGGGTATTAGATTTCTACTTTCCTGTAGACTTCATAGTCTTAGACATGGACGCACTTGAGAACTTTAGGGATACACCAATCATTTTAGGGAGACCTTTCTTGGCTACTGCTAGAGCCAACATTAGCTGTGAGGAGGGCCAAATAGAGCTCAAATTTGGGAATCAAATCCTGAAAATTGATATATTTAAGGCCCAACAAGGAATTAATTGCGGTGTCATCGAACGGATTTGTGACATTAGGGCTTTGGTTGATGAAACACACTTCCAGAATGACCTGATTATACCTCATCAACCGCAGAAAGATCTTGACCCGCAAGCAGAGGAGTCGAATCCAGATTTGGACAACCCAGTAACTCCTACCCTTGAACCTCACGTCTATTCTGAACCACCCGTCGCTGCTGATAACCCCATCCTCGAGCTAAAGCCCCTTCCTGCTCACTTGAAATACATCTTTTTGGGTTCTAATCAGACCCTTCCTGTGATTATCAATTCCAACCTCAATCCCGAACAGGAATCCCGTCTGATTGCTGTCCTCCAGCAACATCGCAGAGCCATCGGGTGGACTCTCGATGATTTGACTGGAATAAGTCCCTCTTATTGTACTCATCATATCTATTCAAAAGAGGGCGCACGACCTTCTCATGAAATGCAGAGACGTTTGAACCCCAATCTGCAGGAGGTCGTGAAAAAGGTGATCATCAAGTGGTTAGATGCCGGAATCATCTACCCGATCTCCGATAGTCGTTGGGTGAGCCCAATTCAGGTTGTGCCTAAGAAGGCAGGACTCACCACTATAACGACTGAAACCGGAGGTCATTCCTACCCGATTAGCCAACGCGTGGAGAGTCTGTATAGATTACCGCCGACTCAATTCCTTCACGAAGAAGGATCATTTCCCACTACCTTTCATTGATCAAATTCTCGAGAAACTAGTAGGAAATAGGTTCTTCTGCTTTCTTGACGGGTACTCCGGTTATAACCAGGTGGCAATCCATCCTGAGGACTAAAAAAAGACCACGTTCACCTGCCCCTTTGGAACATACGCTTTCTGAAGGAAGCCTTTCGGTCTTTGCAATGCACCCGCTACTTTTCAGCGGTGCATGCTTGCCATATTCTCAGATATGGTAGGTGACTATCTGGAAGTCTTCATGGATGACTTTTCAGTTTTTGGAGCATCATTTGACGATTGCCTCCAACACTTGGTCCAGATACTCAGGCGGTGCATCTATGTGAATTTGGTTCTTTCCTGGGAAAAGAGCCATTTCATGGTGCCTGAGGGAATTGTCTTGGGACATTTAATTTCAGAAAAAGGCATCCAAGTAGATCGAGCTAAGGTTGATCTGATCTCTCGCCTTCCTATGCCTAGCTCGATCAGGGACATCCGTTCTTTTCTGGGGCACGTCGATTTTTACCGTCGTTTCATTCCTGATTTCTCGAAAATCGCACGCCCCTTGACTTCTCTTCTCTCTAAGGATGTACCCTTTGAAATCTCCAAGGACTCCACACTAGCCTTTGAAAACCTTCGTGACCGAGTCACCCAGGCACCTATCCTACAATCCCCTGACTGGTCTCAACCCTTTGAGATCATGTGCGATGCGTCTGATTTCGCTGTAGGAGCGGTCCTGGGGCAGAAAGCTGACGGAAAACCCGTGGTCATCTACTATGCTAGCAAGACACTTGACGAAGCTTAGCGTAACTATACGGTTATGGAGAAAGAGCTGCTAGCCGTAGTATTTTCCCTTGAAAAATTCCGATCGTATCTCCTGGGTTCCCATGTCATCATCTACTCGGATCACACGGCTGTAAGGCATCTCCTTGCCAAGAAGGATGCGAAGCCTGACTAATTCGTTGGATCTTGCTGTTGCAAGAATTCGATCTTGAGATTCGTGACAAGGCAGGAAGGCAGAATGTGGTAGCCGACCATCTGTCCTGTCTTCCTTCTGAAATTATCAACCCTTCCGGACCCATCACGGAACATGTTGCTGATGAGCACCTACTGACTATCGGTACTAGACTTCCATGGTTTGCTGATATAGTAAACTACCTGGCATCTCATCAGATCCCGTCTGATTGGCCGAAGGCCAATAAAGACAAATTGCGTTCTGATGCCAAGTATTACATCTGGGAAGACCCGTACCTTTTCCGCATAGGTGCTGATCAAGTCATCCGGAGATGTGTCCCGGAGGAGGAAATCAACAATATTCTCTCTTTCTGCCATAGCCAGGCATGCGGTGGCCACTTCTCTGGGCATAAAATCGCATCAAAAGTCCTCCAGTGTGGCTTTTACTGGCCCACGCTATTCAAAGATGCATACAGTCACTGCAAGGCATGCAGTCATTGCCAGACTTTGGGCAACATGAGCCGTCGCGACATGATGCCTTTGCAGCCGATTCTCGTATGCGAAATTTTTGATGTTTGGGGGATTGATTTTATGGGCCGCTTTCCTGCTTCAGATGGTTTCGAATACATTCTGCTTGCTGTGGACTACGTGTCCAAATGAATCGAAGCCATACCGACCCGAACCTGTGATCACAAAATTGTTCTCAAGGTTCGGGATTCCTCGTGCTATAATCTCTGATGGGGGGACCCATTTCACAAACGCTCAGTTTAGGTCACTGATGACCAAATACGAGGTGTCTCACCAAATCTCTACTCCTTACCACCCCCAAACTAATGGTCTAGCTGAGCTATCAAATCGGGAGATCAAGAAAATCTTGCAGGTCACTGTTCGGCCTGACAGGAAGGATTGGTCGTCCCGACTTCCGGAAGCATTGTGGGCCTATAGGATCGCCCACAAAATCCAATTAGGCATGTCTCCCTTTAGACTGTTATATGGAAAGGCATGTCACCTTCCCGTAGAACTCGAGCATAAAGCCTATTGGGCTGTACGGAACTGTAATCTAGATCTTTTGATGGCTGGAACCCACAGAAAACTTCAAATCAGCGAGATCGATGAATTACGCTTAGACGCATATGAGAACTCGCGAATCTACAAGGAGCGGGTTAAAGCCTTCTATGACAAGCATATCTCGAGAAGGATCTTTCATCCTGGTCAGAAGGTCCTACTCTTTAATGCCCGACTCAAACTTTTCCCTGGAAAGCTGCGATCCAAGTGGGTCGGACCATATTTAGTCCGACAGGTTTTTGGAAATGGAGCCATCGAAATCAGTCCGCTCAGCCACGATTCCGAACCTTTCATCCTGAACGGTCAGAGACTCAAGCCATTCATTGATGCGATTTCTACTGATTCGGTTGAATCATCTTATATCCTCCATTCCCCTTGAGCTTATTACGCCCAGCCGATGGCGTAAAACTCAGCGCTTAACAGGAGGTAGCCCGTCATTTTCCTGAAAATCTAAACCCTTTTTCACACCTTTGTGCACTTAAGGTTCGCCCTTATAGACAGCCAACTCCACCTCAGATGCTTGCATCTAAGATTAGAAATCGTCCGCAAAATTCATCCCGACCCATTCACTCATCAAACATCTGTCTTAAGGAATGAACTAAGTAAATAAAAATCCCCTAAGTCACAATGAGGACATTGCAAACCTTAGGCATGGGGGGGTATAAAAGTGCAAAACTTGTAAGAAAAGGTTTCAAACAAAAAAATTCACATATGCCAAAAACACCATAAAAATTAAAAAAAAATTTCAAAAAAGAATAAGAGAATAAGAGGAGAAAGGAAATTTTGTGGGAGAAGGAAAAGAAACAAAATGAAAAATGAGCAAAAAAATAAAAGAAAAGAGTGATAGTGATTAGTAAGAAACTAAGGAATTGACCTAAGTTCTAGACCTTATTCAGGAAAAGAAATGAAAAGTGCATGGTGAGATTAGTAAGAACGTAAACTTTAGGCATTCTTGGATAAACTCTTGGTACCTATTAAGATCTAGACATTCCTCAAGAGGTTGAGGAAAATGAAAAGCTTAAGTATTAGGTCCAAGGCTTAGGGAGTATTTGACCTCATTAACTAACTTTTGATTTACGGGACTCAGTAACCTAAGCACCCTAACCTCACAACAGCCTAGTTCAGTAAGCGTAAAAATCAAAATCACACAGAAGAGTCACAAAATTCTGAAAAGTACGCCTAGATTAGGAGCGGCCGATTAACACAAGTTGACTTGGATGAGTTCCCAATGCGGAAAGGTGGGAAATTCCCCTCGAAGATGTGTAACAAAATATCATCTCCTCGGTGCTTGTCTCTTAGGATATTTACATATCCTACTGGGGGCATGTAAGCACTCTGCTGGTTCAGATTCCATGGATGGCATTATCACGAAGTGTCAATTGCCAGGGTCTGGATTTGGCCACAGAACACCATGGATGGGATTATCTCGAAATCTCAATAGCCAGGGTTCCAGGGGTTGCCATAGGCGGTGCTATCTCGAAGCATTGATTGCCAGGAACGATTGAGGATTGATGATGGGAGCAAGGAATCTGATACAGATCGTGTTGAAAATCCAATCCTAAGCTAGAATTAAAAGGAAAAAGTGAGAGAAAACTCTCCAAATAGAAAAATTTTCTATCTCTCTCTTACAAAACGCACTGCGAACTGAGCCAGGGCTAAAATCATTTCGAGCACGGGCGCTTTAACTACAAAGTCCAATAGACCTTAGGTTAGTTTTCATTGGCCTTAAAAACCCTTGCTAAGGACTGAGGCTGAGGCTGGACAGATCTGGATCTTGGTTGGTACTAGAGTACCTTTTAGGCCTATGGTCAGCATTCTGACCTAATCTAAGTTCAAATGAAAAAGCACTTATCTGAAGTTATTAAAAACATCATGGTCTAGAACAAAGGTTAAAACCTTAAATTTTTGCTAAGGGACTAGCAAAAGCTAGGCATGAGGGTATGATGAGAACCTCATCATGAACCCTAATTGGCACAATCTAACCTAGATATGCGAGAAAAAGCTCTTACATAACTCATAGAAAGGCTTGACTCATAGAATTCTGAATTTAAGAAGAAAATAAGTCATAAGGGGTAAAAATGAAATTTCACCAACAAAATCTGTAAACAGGGTAACTTAGGGTCCAAACATAGGTCAAACTAACCTAATAAGAAGGAAAGTGGGATGATTTGATCCAACAAGGGCTACAGCAACTCCAAGGAATTAAATGACATTCTATAATCCTAAAACAAACCCACTTCAATTCACGAGGTTCGAGGCAGAGTAAAAATCGAATTAATCCTCTAAAATTCATAGAAAAATAATCTCTAGGGTTTAGAACCTTCAATTTGGCCTTGGGAACCCAGTTTGACCTACATTGAGAACCATGGCCAATTAATGATTTAATTAGTTTTTTTAGTAATTTGGCCGGTCAAACAAGGTCTGACCTAGAAATAAAATTCACCATTAGAATCCTTAGGTCCCATTTAGTCATGCATAAAAACTTGAACCTAAGATAAGACCTTCTTGACCGACTTTGCATTTTGGTCCTCATCTATTACTTTTTGATCCTCAACTTTCGAAACACTTGCATTTTGGCTCCTAGGTTCTTCGTCGTTCTTTGCATACAGGTCCCTCCTGCAAATCTCTGAGCAGCGCCAAGCTCCGGCGACTTTGCGCGGAGCATGGCACTGCGCAGGGTGAGGGAGGGTACCTTTCAGTTGAACCGGGTGTTCCCTGCGATGTCTGCTGTCGCAGGGACACCGCCATGACCTCTGCCCTTGCCCACACCTTCCGTGCGAATGCGCGGAAGGTATGGGTCGCAATTTCGACCACTCTCCGGCGAGGGAGGCACGTCGTCTCCCTGCGCCCACCCCTCCGCCTCCGCCTTTATAAGGACCAGCGTCGCTAGCCGACTCTGGCAGCTCGATCCTGACGGAGAAAAACCCCCACCTTTCCTCTCTTCCCACTCTAGTAGAAACCCACCAGCTCCGGTGGCTCCTCCTTTGTCTCGTTGCTCTGCTGCAATACCAGCAGCAGAGCCACCTTCGCCCGCTCTTCCCGCGTCGCGTCGTACCCAGCGTGTGCCCTCCCGCTCTCTTCCTCGTCGCCGCCCTCCCCCTCTGGGTATTTCTTCTCCCACGACAGTCGATAGGACTGCCGCCCTACTCTGGCCCCTTCGTCCCTGTAATTAGGTCAGAACTATTCCCCATCTCCCGCTCTTTCTTTTCCTCACTGTCTTTCATTCAATTAACCCTCGACCGCTCCTGTCCATCGTCACCTTCCTCGTCTCCGGCCACCCTCCGACGAGACGCTCCCATCGCTCCGCAGCCCCACACGCCTCACCGATCCTCATGAAACCTCTGCCTCATCACGCTGAACAACCTCCGCCCACCCACTGCAGCTCCACACCCACACCACACTCCCTCGATCAGACCCATTTTTTCGGTCGCTGTCCAACCTAGCCCCGCCGCCAGACGTCGCCCTACGACCTGCTGCACCCTGTACCACCTTCGTCGTTCCACGGCGAAGGTCCCCCACTGATCTGATTAGGCCGAGAGGCCCTTTTCGTGTCTGGCAGGTTCGACGGCCGACTGCTATTGACGTTGCATTGAAGCAGCTCCATGCGCGCTCCAGGCTTCAGAACCCCAGGGCTCCAGGTGCTGTGAAGTCGGGAGGGTAGTGAGAAGGCAGCTAACCCAGCAATCAAAGCGAATAGAGCCTGCAACTGAGGAAGCGAAGCTGCGGTCTGCTGCGGGCGCGCGCGAAAAGAGTGCAGAGGATAGTCCCACATTGTGAGTTTACCAAACCCCGCAGTAGTATAAGTTGATTTTGTGTTTTCTACTGGTCGCCTTCGAAAGCACTGGGGTATGGTCCCTCACCTTACTCACGCTCGCCTCGTCTGCAGTTTCACCTTGCGGATCTGGCGGGATCCGACCCGACCCTATCTAAGCACACCTCGTGCATCACCCACACATCGGTGCGCCTGGTCACGGGCACGAAACCCGACCCGATTACCCACGGCTTTGGGAGAGCGTCCTGTGAGTGGTTTACAGAGAGAGAGAGACGTGCGGGTAGAGGGACAGGGTAGGTTTTGCTCTTTGTGCAGGGACAGGGTGCGAGAGAAGAAGAAGGAGAAGGCCAAGGAAGAAGGAAGAAGACCGCAGGAAGAAGGAGAAGTACAAAGGAAGCACTGTAGCAGACAGCACTTAAGCCGTCTGACTGAGAAATCAGACGACGGATGTAGCTCTGCAGACAAAGCAAAGAAGAAGAAAAAGAAAAGAAAAGGTGCCGCAGCTGAAAGAAAAGAGAAGAAGGAAGAAAGAAGAAAGAAAGAAGACAAAAAAGAAAGGAAGAAGAACTGAAGAAGATCAAGAACTGTGAAGAAAGAAAAGAGAAGAGAAAGAAGTGAAAAAGAAGACAGGCAAAGAGAGAAAGAAGAGAAGAAGAAAAAATCAAGAAACAAAATCTACTTCTCCCTCTCTCTCTTTTTCTCTCTCTTATTTTTGTAACAAAGAAGCATTGTACTTCTAGAATTCTAGTAGCTCCCTGAGTTCGACCTCGGAAGAAAAAATATTTCTGAGTGAAATTGTAATAGTGGCAATGACGACAAACCGTAGCTATTTTATCTGTACCACAACGACATTATTATAATAAGAACAAACAAAAGACTAGCCACGGTTCGGTCAACGTCTCCGGACACTAATAACCTCATTGATCGACAATTAGAACGGACTTCAGGTTTTTATAAACCCTAAGTGACCCTAGTGAAGAATTTCTACCTAAAGGTGTTTCTATCCGACCGGTAGGTTTCTCTCTAGTTTTTTTTTTTAATGGGGTTAACATAAGAGCGAATCCAGTGTATATCTCCTCAGCTTATTCTATTTCACCGCTTCTTCATAAGTGTTTAGGAATTATTTGTACATTTTTGTGAGTTGGATTTTGGACAATCAGCCAATGGATTGTTACCTATGGCAACTTGCTAGCCATACTCGTACGGTGAGGTGTGGCTTATTTATTTTTCTTCTTTTCTATTTCTCTTTTTTTTTTATATTTTATTTTTCTTTCTTTTCTCTATTTTTTTTTAAGTAGGTGGCTTCCCTGATCTAATATTTACCTAAAGGCAAGAGAAAGGGAATGTTGTGTGGCTAGGCTCTGGATAACTGGCTAATGGACTGTTACCTACGATAACTTGCTTGCCATACCACCCTAGAAGGTTAATTAGTTACCCAATTTCCTTTAAAATCGCTGAAAAGTGTGTCAGTGTAAATAGTGTGTAGATGCTTAGACTTTAAGTCCTCTCAAATCAGTGGGTGGGTTGATAAGGCATATACTTATCACCCTAACATATTTAATCAATTAGAAATGAATTTTTTGAATGGCAAGGACTCAAAAAATAACTCCACATTTTAGTGGACACCCAGGCTGATTAAGCCTGAAGACTTGAAGGGTCTAAGTGTTAAGGTCTTATTATATCATTTCCTAAAGTTGACAAATTTCTAATGCCCATGTTCTCTTTTTCTAATTTAATATTCTTTTTTCAGAAATAAAGGGAAAATAAAAAGAATCTACGGAGCTAACAAAATAATTCAGATAAAGATATTCACCCTCCTATGCCTATCTAATGAAATGTCCTCATTGTATTAGAAAGACATGAAAAAGAGCAGAGTAGAGAAGAGAGCACCTAAATTTTGTGATTAATAAGTCAGCTCCAAGATGTAAACAGACTGTATACATGCTGAATTTAGTGCCTTCAGCTAGGCACATTGGTTCGGTGTATTTCGCGTGTTAGAAATCGAGGTTATGAGTAACCCATCATCATAGTTGTAAAACACATCGATCAAATAAAATTTATGCCGAAACTCCAAGGGAGTCCTTGGTTGAACACAGGGAGGCGACGTTTACTTAGTTGAAAATCATGCTTCAATTTGTTTCTTTTTGATATTTTAGGGTTCTGTTATTTTTTTGTGTTTTTGAAATAAAAGATAAGCAATCACAAGATAGAGATGGAATCAAATGTAATGTATTGCATTAATGTCTATTACAATAATCTACGAAAGCATAAAAAGAGAGGGGGTGAGAGAAAATCTCCCAAATCGGCTGTTCAGCGAGACGACGCCTGGCGGAAGCTCGGACGAAGGAGGTGAGGAGCGAGACGACAGAGGTGAGATGTAGGAGGACGTCAGGTTGAGGAAAGCTTCGGGGTGGCTCTGGAATGGAGGTGAGAAGACGGAGGTGATTTGCTATCAGAATGGAGGTGGGAGGGTAGCTCCAAGGCGACCTATGAAGGGGGATGGGAAGTTGGAGTATTTGGTGGGGCAAAGGTTTGTTACACTAATAGGAGCCTTGGAAGCTTGTGAACAAGCTCTAATGGAGCATTGGTAGGCTTGCTAGAGCTTGGGAGTAAGTGGGAGTAGAGTAGGTAGAGATGGCTTGGAAGGGATGGGGTGTAGGTCCTTTTATAGTGGAGAAGAGGCAAAAAATAGGAATGAGACCATTAGTGACATACAGGCCATTGCTGGAAATGTTGCTGTGGGAAGCTCATGCTTGTTGGCGCCCACAGCTGACTTTGCTGCCATGCGATGAATTAGTGACGGTTGTAAGCGTCGCTGTAAGTCTGCCAGTCTGTGACTGAAGATCCACTGCAGGCTCCGCTGGTGCTACGCTGGGTGCTCTCTGCGTGCGCATGCACCCGCGTTGCTGCGCGTGTGTGGTGGTGCGTGCATACGCTGGGCGACCTGGCCTGCGCCACGTGGCGCAATCTGGGCTGTCCATCTTCTTTTCGTTGTAGGGGCTGCTACAGAGGTCAGATTAAGTCGATTTTCGCGCTATTAGGCTGCGATCGACGACTCGAATCCATCTGCGTGATCGAATTTGTCATTTGAAGCTATGAATTATGTCACCTAATCTTTTGGCCATTGATCTTCCTCGAACTGCATATGATACTACGGGACTCCGATCAAGGTGATTTCAGAGGTGTTGGATTCCGATCATCATCTTGATCAAATCCGTATGGTTGGATCGTCAATCCAATGCTCCGAAATAAATATCATTCTCTTCTGACCAGAAAAAGGACGTAATTAACCTAAATTTTATGCAACTACTCTAATTGCGGAATGATGCACGCTATGTAATATTTATTACATGAAATGCAAATCTAAGCTTAGGAACATGCATGAATTGACATTTTACCCTCAATAAATTTGTTTGTATCATACCCTCATGCCTATCTTTTGCTAGTCCTTAGCAAAATTAAACTATATGCTATGTATAAAAATAGAATTAGGATTAGATCACTTAGGCCAAAGTCGTTTATTAACAATAGAAAATTTCAACTAAGGTCCTAAACTACGAAGACTCAACAGTACCCGAGTGTCTGCCAGAATGCAGACCGCCCAAGTCCTCGCCTTATTTGAAAAGGGAAGATACATTTTTTTATTATTTTTTTCTTTTCTAATTTTTTTGTACTTTTGGAGTTTGAGAGTTCCGGGATAACTTTTTTAAACCACCCGACCCGCCTAAGACTCGAAAAGGACTCTAAGTGCTAAGCATTTTATGAAAATAGTGAAAGACTCATTAAGCGGCTGTTAGAATAGACTTCGGGTTTCTACGACCCTAGGTGACCTTGCCTAGAGGTTTATCTTTTCGAACGGTAGCTTTCTCCTTCTTTTATTTTTGGGGTCAACACAAGGGCGAACTCAGTGTATATCTCCCCAGTTTATTCTACTCCCCCGTTTCTTCCTTAACTACTTTGGGAATTATTGTACATTTTTTTTGTGAGCTGGTTTCTGGACAACCAGCCGATGAGCTGTTGCCACCGACAACTTACCAACTATACTCGTATGGTGAAGTGTGATTTTGTTTGTTTCTTTATTTTCTCCTTTTTCTATTTTTTTCTATATTTTCTTTTCCTTTTCTCTATTTTTTTTAAGTAGGTGGCTTTCCTGATCTAAGATTTACCTAAAGGTAGTATAATGAAAATGGTCTTGTGACTGGACTCTGTACAATCGGCCGATGAGCTGTTATCATCGATAACTTGCCAGTCATACCACCCTGGATATTTCATTAGCTACCCAATTTCCGATGAAACCGCCAAAAAGTGAGTCAGTGCAAAAAATGTGTGTAGATGCTTAGGCTTAGAGTCCCCCAAATCAGAGGGCGGGTTGATAAGTCGCATACTTATCATCCTAATTTATTAGCCAAATTAAAAATGAATTTGAATTGGTGAGGAGTCGAGACTAAGTCCACATTCGAGTGGACACCCGAGCTAATTTAGCCTGTAGACCTGAAGAGTCTAAGTGTTTAGGTCCTCTTGTATCATTTCCTAAAGTTAATAACTTCTAAATGTTTAAGTTCTCTTTTCCTAATTTTTTTTTATATCTTTTTCAATTTTTCAAATTTTTTTAATTTTATAAGAAACTAAAAGAAATTCTACAGAGTTAACATAATGATTTCAGGAATTGATTATCCAACACCCCATGCCTAAATGATACAATGTCCTCGTTTTAAAAATAAAGACACGAAAAGGGCAGAGTAAACAGAGTATCATCTAAGTGTCGTGAAAATCCGGTCAGCTCCGCAGAGAACGTGAAATATAAACACGTGCTAAATTTAATGCCTTCAGCTAGGCATAAAATACATACAAGGAAGAAATTGAGAAATCATAAGTGCGGATCAGAATCAAAATCAAAAGGTTGATCCTGAAACCTATCTACGGAAGATGTCCATAGACGTGGACTAGATTATGGTGCAGATCCATGCCCTAGGGTTGAGTGGTTTTCAGGTTCTGGATGAAAATCACCCAAAACTGAAGGTTGTTAGGCTTGCTGTTTTGGGGTATGCAACCCAGTACCAAAATGGTGGACAATTGGTGGATCTAGTTCACTAGTTTCATATGTCCACTTAACATTCATCTCAGAAAAATAATCAGTTATTTCAGGCTTGGGTTGCACGTGAAAGATATCATAAGTGTCCATATAGAAGATAAGTGGTTTCAGGTTAATAGGTACCCTTAGATCCAAAATCAAAGTTCACTCAGAATTAGCCTCCCAAATTTTTAATGCCAAATTCCTATCCTCTAAAATCAAGTGCTCAAGCTTCAAGACCTCTAAATCATTGTATACCCCATCTAAAGTGCCCAAGTTCAACAATTGCGATTGAATCAGGATTGACTTGGGTGTAATGATCTCAGAAGTCAGCTCTTCGGGGTGCAAATGAAGACTGGGGTCACTGATTGAATCATCAAGATTCGGATCCTCCAAGTTAACCTCAACCGAATCCAAATCTTTAATGAACGGGCTATCAAAATATTCATCAGATTCCTCATGCCCGTTTGTCTCACTAAAATCATTTTCCTTATGCTCAAGTGAGACTTCACTTAAAGATTTTTTACCCTCAGAGTCAAAGAATTGATGATCCTCATTTATATATGTCTCAAAATCATAAATCATTTCATGTTCCAAGAAAACATAATTTTCTTCATTTCCTGACTTAGGGATCTCGGGTGAATCAATCGGTTCATCCTCAAAGGGTTGCTCTAGACCAATCTAGTCATCTCCAATCTCCAAATATGTATCCCCCCAGACAGGCGCCTGAGCGGGTTCATACATTGGCTCTCTTGAAGAGGGTTCATCTTGAGAATTATCCCAAGATTTGACTAGTGAACCACAAATTTCATCCTCGACCTTGACAATTTTCCAAGAAGAAACTCACCCAGGTCCCTATCCCTAACATTTTGGAGCAAATCCAATAGAGAACTATTAAGCTCATCAATCATTTGATCATAGGCTCCAATGCTTCAGTGCATAGTGTTGGCTGAACTTCTATAGATTGTATAGTGTTCCTCAAATTAGCCAACACCCTATCATGGATCTGGTTCACCTGAACTGACTGGTTCGGTTCAGGGTTGGGTTGGTTCGGGTTAAATCTAGGGGAGTCAAGATATCAAGGTTCTTGGGTCCCTTCCTGATATTAGGTCGTTTCAGGTTGTTTAAAGGATGATGGTGACTTATATTCAGTGGAATACTAGGGAGGGTAGGTGTTATAATCATTATATACTTCCTGATTATAGATCGGGTTGGTTTGGTGATCAAAGGATGGAGATCTATAATCATTGTAGCTCTGGGAAAGATAATAATCATAGTCTTGTTGTCCAAGGTTAGGCCCTGGACATTGAGGTCTGGATTCATATCCCCAATCAAAGTCATCCCGGTTAGTAGATGTGTAATTACAAGTCAAGTCGGAATAGTAATCATCTTGGGGGTAAGTGGTGGAAGGAGGATAGGATGAGAAATGCATGTAAGAAGTGGAAGGATACATTGTGGAGTAGGAGAGAAAACAAAATAGAGAAAGGTGCCCTGCAGTACAATCGACAAAACCTATCCTTATGTGGGTAGCCTAAAGACCTACAGACTCCCAGGACCTGTCTTGAGATTTTAAACGATTTAGTCTACTTTTATCCAGTCAATCCAACCAGTTAGAAGGAGGGACTGGGGAGAAGGTTCTTCCTTTGGCTTGTACCTCCGGTTCCTAGTGTATCCCCCAGCCGTGGTCATTTGAGACTACTCCCCTAGCTAGACATCAGATGGACCTGCAAAAGCAGATTAATCGAAAAAAATCTCAGTTTGAGCCCCGAAGAGCGAATCAATTCTTAAGGCCAACGTCTACTTAGTTTTAGTTAGGCTTGGGATGATCGTGCTCTTGGAATGTGTGGGCCCTTTAGATGGTTGTGCCTTTAATGATTAGTTAAAATGTGTGTGCGTGCAAAATCAGGGTTCTCAAACAAGGTTATTTGATGATGTATCGTTTAGGATTTAACATTTTTTAGTAGCTTTTTGGGTTTAATTCTTAGGTTGGTTCAATGAAGGTTTAGTAGAACACTCCAAGTTTTGAAAGCATGGGTAATGACATGCTCCTTTAAAAATCAGAAATAATGTGGAGTGCTTGCTTCAGCCCTAAGTATCAACTTTAAGTGGCAAGCTACTTGATGGATCAGTTTTAGATTGAGTGGTGCTGCCCAAACAGCTCAATCAATTGGCCTGTTGCACAACTTAGTTAAGACACACAAGAATGTTTAACCTATTCAGATTTCTACTCGTGTATTGAGTTGAAGTGTACCGGGTCCACAGGTCAGATCCTGGTTAAGTGATAGAATCAAAGTGATTGTGTGCCTTATAATAAGTTGTGGGTGTTAAGTGTGTATCTTTTTTTTAAATCCCATAAGAGAAGAATATTTTTTTATTTTTTTTTATATATTCGGGTGGGTGAGGTGAGTGGAGGTGGCAAACAAACAATCAAATCTATCCTAGGGTTTATGAAAAGCACCTAAGTTGATTTGGGTTTGAGTTATTAGGTTATGGAATGAAAATTAAGGTGGGGGTGGTGTTGGGGACACTTACAAAATACTCTACCTGCACTTTACTCCGATCTACTGCACTTGGATCTCCATGATAGGGTACCTTGAAGACAGTAGATCGAAGACAAGCGGGGTTAGTTCTATGTAAATGCAAAGAAGCGTAGAAAATAATAAAGTAAATTCCATTGCCTCCCCGTAAACGGCACCAAAATGGTTGAGTGTGTTTTGCGTGTTAGAAATCGGGGTTATGAGTAACCCATCGTCATAGTTGTAAAACACGTCGATTAAATAAAATTTATACCGAAACTCCAAGGGAGTCCCGGGTCGAACACAGGAAGGCGACATTTACTTTAGTTGAAAACCGCGTTTCGATTTTTTTTTTTTGTATTTTAGGGTTCTGTTATTCTTTTGTGTTTTTGAAATAAAAGACAAGCAATCACAAGATAGAGATGGAATCAAATGTGATGTATTGCATTAATGTTTTTTACAATAATCTACGAAAGCATAAAAAGAGAGGGGGGTGAGAGGAAATCTCCCAAATCGGTTGTTCGGCGAGACGACGGTGCCTGGCTGAAGCGCGAACGAAGGAGGTGAGGAGCGAAATGACAGAGGTGAGATGCAGGAGGACGTCAGGTTGATGAAAGCTTCGGCGTGGCTCCGGAATGGAGGCGAGAAGACAGTGGTGATCTGCTACTGGAATGGAGGTGGGAGGACAGCTCTAAGGCGAACTATGATGGGGGATGGGAAGTTGGAGAAGTATTTGGTGGGGCAGAGGTTTGCTACACTAATAAGAGACTTGGGAGCTTGAGAACAAGCTTTAATGGAGTGTTGGTAGGCTTGCTAGTGCTTGGGAGTAGGCGAGAGTAGAGTAGGTAGAGATGGCTTAAAAGGGAGGGGGTGTAGGTCCTTTTATGGCGGAGGAGAAGAGACAAAAAATAGGTATGAGACCATTAGTGACATCCAGGCTGTCGCTGTAGGCAGCTCATGCCCACTGGCGCCCACAGCTGGCTTTGCTGGCATGCAATGAATTAGCGACGGCCGTAAGCATCGCTGTAAGTCTGCCAGTCTATCGATGAAGATCCGCTGCATGCTCCGCTGGGCGCTCTCCATGCTTGCGCACACTTCACGCGCTGGTGTTGCGTTGGGCACATGCGCGCATGCATGCACCCGTGCTGTTGCACGCGTGCGGTGTGCGCTGGGCGACCTGGGCTGCGACACGTGGGGCAATCTAGGCCGTCCATCTTGTTTTCGTTGTAGGGGCTGCTACAGAAGATGGATTGAGTCAATTTTCGTGCCGTTAGGCTGCGATCGTCGACCCGAATCCATCCGCGCGGTTGGATTTGTCATTTGAGGCTTAGAATTATGTCACCTAGTCTCTTGGCCGTTGATCTTCCTCGGACTGCATATGATGCTACGGAACTTCGATTGAGGCGATTTTGGAGGTGTTGGACTCCGATCGTCGTCTTGATCAGATCCGTATGGTCTGATCATCAATCTGAGGCTCTGAAATAAATATCCTCTCCTGACCACAAAAATGACGTAATTAACCTAAATTTTATACTACTCTAAATGCAGAATGATGTATGTTATGCAATATTTATAACATGGATTGCAAATCTAAGTCTAGGAACATACATTAATAGGTATTTTATCCTAAGTAAATGTGTTTACATCACACACTATACATGCAAAGAAGAAATAAAGAATTTATAACTGCAAGTCAGGATCAAAAGAAAAAGATTAACCTCTGGACCTGCTAGCAGGTTTCGACAAATGTAGATCAGATTGTGGTGCAGACTCATGCCCTATGGTCAAGTGTATCTACGGTTCTGGATAAAAATTATCCAGAATTGGAGATCGTTATGCAAGAGGGGTCGGACTTGCGATTTGTGAGAATGCAACCCAAGTCCAAAAACTTGGGCAATAGAAAAATCAAGGTTAAAAAGATTATCAATGAATTTGTTCTTTGGTTGCACATCCTTGCAATCAAAAATGTCATAAGGGTTCTGGTAGAAGGTTGGTGGTTTTAGGCAAATAGGAATCCTTAGACTTAGACTTCTGTTTCCCCTGAAATTGACTCCCAGATCTTCATTTCCAGATTCCTATCCTCCATAATTAAAGCTTTCGGGACGTCGAAAGTGTTATCAACCCCATCTAAAATATCTAAGTTTAAAATTTGTGATTCAATCACAATTGACTTGGGTTTGGTAATCTAAAGAAGATAATCATTATGCTCAATGGGGTGTGATTGAGGAATGGGGCTATGTATTAAATCATTTGTGAAATTAGGATCTGAATCCTCTTTGCTAGCCCTAGTGGGATCACAATCCTCAATTATTGGGCTATGAAATGATCCATCTTGTTCCTCAAGTTCTTATGTCTCACTAAAATTATCTTCCTCAAACTTAGGTGAGACTTCACATAACGATTCTTCACCTTAGAATCAAAGAATTCTAGATCAGCATTTATGTATGTCTGAAAATCATCTATCATTTCCTGATCCATGGAGACATACTTTTCCTCGTACCCTGATTCACAGATCTTTGATGAAGAAATCAATTCATCCTCAATTGGTTACTCTAAATTAACCTGGTCATCCCTGATTTTTTAAAATGTGTTTCCCCCGACAGGTGCCTGAGTGGGTTCTAATATTGGCCCTCCTGAAGGGGGTCATCCTAGGAATCATCCCAAGATTAAACTAATGTAACAACTGAGGATGCTAGGAATATCTTGTGGATCGCAACTAAATACTGAAGGGGAGGGGTGAATAGTATTGCAAAAAAAATGTGTACACAGATAAAAAATAAAGCAATAGAAATTCAAGTACAGCGTACACCTGATTTATAGTGGAAACCCGATCTGGGTGAAAATCATTACCTAGGCCTTCAAGCTTAGGATTTTTCTGACTAGACAACGCTAGTTAATCTACTAACGTACCACTTGAACGAGGGTGGCATCTCTTATAGCTACTTCTCTTTTAGCCTGAAGAGAAGTAAAAAGGACAACACGGATCTTCCAAACAGACTTGGAATCTGCAAATCAAAAACAAAAAAATAGTATAACAAGAATATGAATTCTATGGAACCTCAATAAATGATCAAACTAATTATTCACAGAGATTTGAGGCATCATGCCTTCGAAGAGCGTGAAGAACGTGGCGTGAAAGCCTTTGGAAAGAAGCACGAGATGCTCTATTTTTTAATGGTGTTTTTATTTAAAAGTTTTAAAGGAATAGGCTTCGTGAGACCTCTATTTATACAAAAAGTTTTGCTTGAAAAAGAAACTAAATTGGTCGATCAATTAAGATTAATTGGTCGATCAAAAGGCAATTTGGTCGATCAATTAGGATGGTTAGTCGATCACTGAATGATTGATTAATTAGCTTGGTTGATTAATCAAGAGGATTTTTCCCAACTTCCTAAAATGGGCTGATTTGATCAATCAATTAATTAGATTGGTCGATCAAAGTTATTTTGTCGATCAATTAAATAGTTTGGTCGATCAATAATCCTAAAAGTTTGGTTTGGAAAGAGATGCACGAAAAATTCGTGTGAGTTTTATTTGAGGTTTCTTACAATAATGTCCTAGACTCAAATAAATGAAAAAAGATGCACATCAGCAACTTCTTCTCTTGTCTTGAAAGACGCTTTAATACTTTGAATCGAGATAGTCCTGAAATGTTAGTCTAGAAATAAACATAATTTTGGTGTATCAAAATAGAGGTGCTTACATTCTCCCTCTTTTTGATGACAACAAAATTATAATTATGAAATTCAGAAAATAGTTTTGCATAAAATGCCCCCCTTTTTGTTTCACCAAAAAGGTAAAACATGCTACTTGTGATTTTACATTTAACTCCCCCTTAAACAAATAATTTAAGCAAAATGTCATGCAATATAAGAGAGCTAAAGTAAAACACAACATTGAGAGAGACATGCATAAATGAACAGTCTGGATAAGCAGTGCATAGAATGTTTTGATAGAAATAAAGTTATACATGCTAAGATAGAAATAGAGACAAATAAAACATCTAATCATCTAATGATACCATGAAGGCATCCATAGTGTTATGAAGATCAGTGTCTAACTTGAGATTCAGTGAATCTGATCTCTTGGAAGATGCAGGTTGACCAAGGCAAAGGCGTCGCTAAGCTGATGAACATGGTGTCGAATGCCTGGATGTTCTGCGAGGAGTAATGTGCTTGTCAGTTGGTCCTGCTGATGCTGATGGTGCTGTTGGTGATGTTGATGTGGGAGGAGGAGGTGGTGCTAAAGGCATGGTAGTCAAACGACGAGGTCGGGGAGGTCAGTGAAGCTACTGCTGAATGCTATGAACTGACTCTCCAAGCCTGTCTAAAAACTGACTCTGAGCATTCAGGTACTCTGATACTTGATGCTCGTGCCTCATCATAACCATGTCAGTCTCCCGCTGCTTATGCATCATCAAAGAAATGCCACTGGTCACATCCTGAATAGTGAGAAATGTTGGTGCTAGAGCACCACGATCGTTTATTTTGATGATAACAAAATACGTCTTTTAACATTTGCTTTTGAGTTCTAGTTTTCAGGTCAAATTGCAAATGCAGACAGGTGTTTAGAGGGAGATCGAGCTCGCATCCATGGTGGATTAGAGGAGCTTGACAGAGGCGAAGGAGCTTCGCGAGGAGCGAAAACTTGAGAAAGGAGATGAAGAATAGGATCGATTTCCTTTCTATTGTACTTTATATTTTGTTTCTTTTGTTGCTCTTTATTTTTTTCCTTAGATTCTTGTTAAAGAACCTCAAAGTACCCTAACAGTAGTCCTAGGAACACTTGCACAAACCCTAGGATACTTAAGTTTTCTATAGAGAACTTAGGAGACCAAATTAGGGTTTAGACAGCCTTATCAGACGTCCAAAACATCTAGGCTGGACTTAATAGGTTTTGTCTGTTAGAATCCGTCGTCCAGACCTTAGTCCAGACGTCTTAGGGGACGTCTGATGCCTCTGCCAGACGTCCAATTAGTGGAATGTTGGCTGCCTATGTAGACGTTGAGGAAAATGACCGTTAGCCTTATATTAGATGACCGTAGAGGACCCTAGGCATCTGATATATGACCGTTTTGCCTTAATTGACCCAAAATCTCCTTTGAGATATTTTCTAGCCATTACTTTCCTTGGGAATTCATTTTCGCAGAACAAATAGGTTTGCAGATATCGAGACCCTATGCCAGACATCTTGTATGTCGTCTGATAGCCATACACTAGAACCCTGTTTAGATCTGATTCAAGTTAGGAAGGAAACCCACTTAGAATCAGACATCTGACTTAGTTCCCAGACGTCTTAAACAAGTTTGCTAGACGTCTGATGCCCAGAACAAACTTTTGATAACCTTGTTAGAGTCATGATTGATCCTGATTCCGACTTGATTTAGCTTGGATTTGCACCCAACGGCTATGGAAGCCTTCCAAGGCCTTCCAAAGTCTTCCTAGGCCCTCTATAAATAGAGAACCCTTGCCTTGTAGACATACACTTTGCAAGAATATTGTCACTCATTTTGTGTCAAATTGAAGTAGAAGAAGCACTTGCTCTCAAAGGCTAGTTCCACATCCGAGAGCCTCATCCAATTTGTGCACCTGCTCTCCCTCTGCGATTAAGAGAGTGACAAAGCGCCGTTGCGTGGTTCACGCACCCGCATCACCGATTAGACGCACTTCCAAGCAAAGGGAAGTTTCTTTACCTATAGAAGTTTAGTTTAAGAATTACTTTGTTGTTTGTATAGGACTATTCTTGTATCTTTTACCTTGTTATTTGGTTGGGTATTCGCATTGTGAATTCCCGTCTTCATCGAGGGACAAAATCCACCTTGTGAAGAGGAGGAGTTGAGGAACGCTACCTGCATACTTGTAGTGTGGTTGTAGTTGAGGTTGAACTACCCTCGTTTAAGTAGTTCGTATAGTAGATTTGATCGATTAGATCGATCAGGAAATCCTACCTCAAGAGGGTTATGTGGTGGTTTTCACCTGGTTTGGGTTTCCACCTAAAAATAATTGTGTACATTATGCGATTGCAAATTTTGTGAGATTTCTATTTTTTCAATTTCGTATTTTATACGTCACGCCTGTCTCACCCCCTCCAAGTAGGGGATTCACAACATGGTCCCTGCCTGATATCTGTCTGTCCAAGAGGCTCCAGTCCTGGTTGTAGAAGGAGGGTGATGGTCGCACTGGAGGTGGACGTGCCATAGTGAAGTGCTCATAAGGTAGGAACGGAGGTGGTACTGCAGTTTGCTCCTGCTACCGCTACTGCTCCTATTGTGCTTCCTCACCACGGGCTCCCTATGCTTGCTCCATCTTCACATAAGTGAGTTTTATTGAATATGGAGACACGAGTGATAAACTGTTTATGATTGATGTCCATGGGCACACTGAAGTGAAGAAAGATATGGGAGAGAAGTGTTCCAAACTGGAAGGAGCTACTGGGTGGTTTGCTCATGAGATAAAGAATCAAATGGTTCTAATTGAACCATTTGTTCTTCATAAAAGCATAAAGGGTGATCAGCATAATGCTACGGCAGTTCTCAAATGATGTGGACTTAGGCATGAAATTCCACAAAAATACACGTTTAAGAAAATGAGGCAAACATTGAAAATAGGGTGACTTGGTAGGACGACCCAAGTCAAAATGAGAGGGAGTGAGCAGAGTCTCCTTGATGGTTTCAGACTGTATTTGCTAATGTAAGTCAATAAAAGTAGGTCCAACAGAAGGACAACCAAGAATCTTAGTTAAAATATCCGTATTGACCAAAACTTCTATCCCATTGACATTCGAGGTCAACTCGATGTTGGTACCTTCACCTATATCTTTGAGATTGGCATAAAATAGGTGACAGGCCATGGGATCAACACCGGGAATGCGGCTATGTTTGGAACCTGCATCAAAGTTCTGCTCAAACAAACGTAAAATCTGATTGTGTGCAAATTTCTTGTGAATCCCAGAGAAAATAGACTCAAATTAAGTGAAGTCAATGGGTCTACCGACGTGCGGAGAGAATTTGGCAAACAAAGAGAAACGATCACAAGCGGCCTTGATAATGAAAAAGCGATGGAAAGTATCATCACGGTGATTAGAAGAGCTATGTGGACGTTTAGGTGCCATGATAAGGTGCTGGAAAACACGGTTGGTCGATCAAAAATTTTGATTGGTCGACCAAAAAAGAACCAGCCGTTTGGTCGATCAACCAAGGGGTTTGGTCAACCAAATGACCTCAGATAAAAAAAGTGTGTTTGATTGGATGTGTTAAGCTTGCTAGATTGGGTTTTAAAAAGGTCACGTTGTAGTATAGCCAAAAAAGCGTTCAAAATAAATACAATTTTATTACTCGGATTTTAAAGTCCGAGGTCAAACACATGGAGCAAATTGGGGTTTAGAAATCAAGATCACAACTTAGAAAAGAATATGCAATAATATCAATGTCACAGTGCAAAAAGATAGGAGTAAATGTAAGCACAAACTACTAAAGAAACCAATGTATATAAATATAACTCAAAATTGGACGTCTGATTTGCGAATCAGGCATCTTAAAATGCTAATGCTACAGTGCTTCTGCCGACTACCTTTGGCTTCAATCTTCTTTCTTTCTCTTCTTTATCTTCCTCCTCTGTTCTCTAGCGTCTCCTCTCTTTCTTCTGATTTTGGCTTCAACTCCCTTGCTTTAGTCCTTAGCTCTCTCTGCCTTCTTTTTCTTTGGCTTTCTTCTTTCTCTCTATCTTGCCGGCTGCCTTTCCTTTGCCTTTAGCTTCTTCCTTCAGTTTCTTCCTTCTCTTTTCTTTCTCTACCTTCCTTGCCTTCGTCACTTTGGCTTTGGCTCCTCCTGCTACAACCCTTCTTTTTCTTCTTCCTTAGCTTCTCTTCTCCTCTTCGGCCTACAGAGCAAAACCTACCCCCTACCCACGCGAGCTCTCTTCTCTCTTTTCTCTCTTAGGTTCCGCTCTCCCAGAGCCACGCTTCTTGGGTAATCAGGTTGGGTACGTGCCTGGGACCAGGCCCACCGACGTGCGGTGGTGGCCGAGGTGTGCTAGTTGGGACGGATTACCAGGTTCGCGGGGCGTGGTCGCGAACGAGGTGGTCGGGTCGGGTGAGAGAGGGACCTCACCCCGTGAGTTGGAGGTGAAGAGCCTATGGCAAGAATTCATCTTATGTGGGCGCGGTGCTCCAAAACTTTCCGAGGTGGGACTATCTTCCCACCCCCTTCGCGCACGCCTGCAGCAGAGTGGCTATCTTCGATTGCAGCTGCAGCTACGGCCCTTGACACAAATTGGATGCCTGGAGATGTTTGCAAAGGCTTTCCGTGCAACCTGGGACTATGACCTGGAGCGAGCACGGCCTGGAGCAGCTTGCAAGCAAGCTTCAAGCCTGGCGTCAATGGCAGTGAGATTCTGGACTTGAAATCACCACAACAGCCTTGCGGCCACGTTAAAACGCTCAGGGAGCTTCGCTAAGGTGCAGCGAGTGTGCAGGGGTGGTTGGCGTGGCGTGAGAACGCCTGAGGGAGCGTACCTAGGGCACATTGTGGCCGTGTGTGTGGGTGTGTTCGGGGGTGTGTTTGGGTGAGTGGAGTGATATAAGTTGGGGGTTATGATCAGGGTGACGAGGTGGAGCTTATGGACCGGTCGGCGAGGAGGGAGGTGGTCTATGGTGGTGGAGCGAACTCATCGGAGTTGGTGGCCGGAGGTGAAGGGGATGATGGTGGTGGAGTGCGGTAGTAATCAAATGAGAGAATAAAGAAGGGGGAAAGGGAGTAGAGGGTGAGAGGAACTTATCCAGCGGTGAAGAGATGAAGGGGGAGATGGAGATGGCGTCTGGCTCGTATTGCCAATGCTGGAGATGAAGGTGCTTAGTGAGGATGGTCGGCGAGGATGAAGGGGATGCAGGGGCGTCGGTGAGTGCTGCACGATGTGAACGAGCGTGAGGAAGAGGAACCTGCCATTGGTATTGTGGCTAGGCGACGAAGGAGAGTAGGAAAGGTCGCCAGAGCTTGATGAGTGAGTTGGCCGGAGGAGAAGAGACAAAATTGAGGGGGTTCTCCGGCTGATTTCAAGCTTAGGAGATGAGAGGTGAACTGGGGTGTCTTAAATAGGCCCTGGAGGTCGGTTTTGTGCTTGGAATCCAGGCTTCCAAGAAAAATAAGGTCGTCGGCGATGGCATCTCGAAAGAGACCCGAATCTCTCATGCGTTCGCATTAGAGATTGGGTACCAAGTAGGGCCTCAAATTTGGTTCACATTAGAGGGGATTTCTTAGAGAATCTCCCTTCCAATTTTGAAGGGGATTTTCTGAGAGATCAGGGAGAAATCTCCTTCTCAAGTTCGCCAGAGTAAGATTCCCTCCACTATAATGGCGGAGGGACCTAATTGCAAAGAACGATGAAGAAGCTAGGGGGTCAATTGTAAGGGTTTTTGAAAGATAGGGGTAGAAATGTAATCAGGTTGGACCTATTTGCAAAGTGTGTGAAGATGAGTTTCCCTTAGGTCTAAATTTTGGTACAAATCTAATTTGGACTTAAGGAATCCAATGGTGAGGTTGAATTTTGGGTTTGACCACATTTGACTGGGTAATTTACGTAAAAACCTAATTTAGGGCAAATATATGTCTGAGACCCCATTCTAAGTCAAAATGGGTCCCAATGGCCAATTTGAAAGTTCTAAGCCCTAGAGAATATTTTTTTATGATTTTTAGAGGATTTAGGTGAATTTTATCGTGACCAGAACCTTGTTTAATCAAGTGGGTATATTTTAGGGTTATAAGAAGTTATTTAATTTCTAGAACTCATACGAACCCTTTTCTGTCTGATTCAACCCACTTATTATCTTGTTAAGATCATTTGACATGTGTCTAGCCCTTGAGTAAATTTGTTGTTGTACTGCAATGGTAAAATTATAATTTACAATTTTACCCCTTGTTTCTTGGTTTTATCTCAGAATGATTATTTGGTGAGTTAGGACCTCCAGTTGGTTATGTAGGAGCTTTTGTTTTCTTTTATGGGTCAAAATGAGCTAGTTAGGGCTTATGATGGTGTTCCCATAATACCCCCATGCCTAGCTTTTTCTAGTCCGTTAGCAAAATTTTAAGGTTTTAACTTTGATTTTACACCATAAATTCCTTGATGTTCAAAAACTATGATGTGTGCTCTTTTTTGTAGATTAGGTTAGTGTTGAATGTTTACGAACCTACGCTAACGTGTTTGGTTTTGGAAAACCTGTCGTTGTAGTTTGAAAGCGAAGAATTCGTGTTCAACAAATAAAATTTATACCGAAATTAAAATTCTGGGTCGAACACAGGGAGGCGGACGCTTGATTTAATAAAAACTACGCGTTTCTTTTTATTTGTTACAGAATAATTCAATTTAGAACTATCTAATTATTTACAATAAATAGAAGAGAGAGAGAGTAAGAGAGAAAGAGAATATTACACAGAGAAATCAAAATGAGATGTCGAATAAACAAGGAATTTTTGCATTGAAGGGATTGTTCATTACAACTGGAAAGCATAAAATAATTACTCTAGAAAATGATAAATTTACTCTAGAAAGCATTAAAAGAATGGAGGGAGAAATGTCCTCGACGATTGCTTGGAGGACGAGTAGATTAATCTAGAAAGCAGTAAATCTATGCTAGAAAGCGGTAAAAAGAATAGGGAGAGAGAAATCCTCCTCGACGGTTACTTAGAGGACGAGCCGGACGGGACGACGCCTGGACGAAGGAGAACGAAGTGGGACGAAGGAGGACGAAGCAGAAGAACGGGAACGAAGCAGCACGCCGTCGTCGTCGCGGGATCCACTTCTGAAGGGGAACGAAAATTGGACTTTATCTCGCGAGAAACATCCCGGGTGTGGGACAAGATTCTCTTGAGCTTTGGAGGGGTAGAGAGGAGAAAGAAGGGATGAGAATTTCGTATGGAGGGGGTCTCCTTTTATAGTTGCAAGGAGTGGGGGCAAAATTGACATTACATCTTCAAAATAATAAATAAGGGGTCTTTAGTGACGGATAAATCCGTCACTAAAGCCCCGACGTGGCCGTCACCGCCGTGCCCACGCGTGCCTCCTCAGCTGCCCGCTCCTCGACGCTCGCGCACGTCCAGCGCTTTTCAGCCGTCCCATCGCGACATCGGACAGCTTAAATCGCGTCCGCGCCCGCTGCAACCCGCCCGCCTGCGCGTGCGATCGCGCGTTACGCGGGGCGTCCAATCGCGCGTCGGCGCTATCAGGCACCCGCGACTGCACGATCTCCATCTGACGCTCCACGCGCCTCAATTACCCGCGCCTCCAATCCCCTCACCGCGGCTCGAACCCGCGCCCCGCGCTGGCGTAAGCGCGCTCGACCACTCCGCTGCGGGGCGCGGATGGTCGAGCGCACGTTTTAAGCGCCGGGCGGCCACAGCCGTTGGATCTCCATCTGACGGCGGAGAGCGATTGGGCGGGGGCCTTCACAAAATGCCAGCGGCCGTTTGGGCTACTGAGATGGCACCACGTGGCACCATCTTGGCTGTCCATCTTCTGGAAGTTGTAGATGGTGCCACGGATGTTGGATTGACTCGATTTTTGTGTCGTTGGACTGCGATCGTCGATCCGAATTCATCCGTGCGGTCGGATTTGTCATCTGAAGTGTGGATTTACACCATCTTGGCCCTTGATCTTCTAGGGTTCCCCGGTCTCTATCTGATGCTATGGATGCTTGATTAGGGCGATCTTGGAGTCGTTGATCTCCAATCGTTGCCCTAATCACATCCATATGGTTGGATCTTTGATCCGAGGCCCCGATAAAATGTTTGCCCTGTCCAAGCACATAAAAGGAGACAATTAACCTCCATTTTATTCAAACTACTCTAAATGCGAGATGATGCATGTTATGTAATATTTATATCATGAAATGCAATCCTATGCTTAAGAACATGCATAAGTAGACATTTTAAGTAGTGTAAATGTGTTTACATCAGTTAGAATGCCGATAGTTGGCCTAGAGGTACTTAAGTACCAACCAAGATTTGGACCCGATCAGCTTTAGCCTTAGTCTGCCGCGAAGGTTTTTAAGGCCCACAGGAACCATCCTAAGGTTCATTGAATTCCGTGATTAAAGCTCCCGTGCTTGTAACATATTTTAGCCTCGGTTTAGTTTGCAGTACGTTTTTTGTAAGAGAAACAGAAGAATTTTCTTTATTTGGAGAGTTTTCTCAAACTTTTCCTTTTATTTCTAGCTTCGGATTGGCTTCTTAACACGATCTGTATCAGATTCTTAGTCCCCCATCATCAATCCTCGAAGGGTCCCTTGCAATTGATGGTTCGTGATAGCATCGCCCATGACAACCCCCAGAACCCTGGCTTTCGAGATTTCGGGATAATCCCTCCCATGGCTTTCTGTAGCTAAATCTTGACCCTAGCAATCGACATTTCGTGACAATGCTACCCTTGGCATCTGAACCAGTGCAGGGTGCTTACATGGCCCTAGTAGGATATGTAAATATCTTAGGAGAAAACCACCGAAGAGACGATATGTTATTGCGCATCTTCGAGGGGAATTTCCCGCCTCTCCACACCGAGAGCTCGTCTAAATCAACTTGTGTTCATCGGCCGCTCCTAATATAGGAGACTTTTTTAGAACAATTAAACGCATTTGCGTGATTTTGATACTTATGCGCATTGAACCAGACTGTGTGTGGATTGGGGTGCTTAGGTTACCGAGTCCCACAAACTAGAGGTCAGTTAACGAGGTCGAATACTTCCTAAGCCTTAGACCTAATACTTAAGCTTCACGTTTTTCCCAACCTCTTCAGGACTATCTAGATCTTATCGGATACTTGAATTTTTAAGCTTAGGAGTATAGCTCAAGAGGCCTAGGATCAGTGTTCCTACTAATCTCTTGTGTGTTTCTTTAGCACTTTTTTTCCTTTCATTTTCTTTTTCTTGATATGGTTTAAAACTCGGTTAATCCCTTAATTTCTTTCTAATGACTATCCTTCTTTTTCTTTTCATTTTGTTCCTTTTTTTGACATTTTTCACTTTTCCCTTTTTTCTCCTTACAATTTTTATGGCCTCAAAATTCTCTCCCCACAAAATTTTTTTATTCTTTTTCAAGAATTTTTTTTTAATTTTTTTGGTATATTTAAGATATGTGATTTTTTTGTTGAAACCTTTTCTTGTGAGATAATTTTCATGGCATTTTGCACTTTTATACCCCCCATGCCTAGGATTTGCAATGTCCCCATTGTAAATTAGGTGGGTTCGAGTTCAGCTTAGATCATTCATTAGAACAGGTTCTGGATGGGCGAACAGGTCAAGGTGACTGTTGCGAACGATTTCAAAACTCGGGTATAGGTACCTGAGGTGGGGTCAGCAATTCTAATGGATGAATCCTAAAGTGCAATATGAATTCAGCGTAGGAATGTCAAGAAAGGTTTCGATTTTTTTCAGAAAATGACGGGTTTCCTCTTGTTGAGCGCAGAGTTTTACGCCATCGGTTGGGCGCAATGAGCTCAGGGAGAATGGAGGGTAAAGGATATCTCAGCCAAATTTGTATCGGTAGGGTCAATGAATGGTTTGAGTCTCTGACCATTCATGACGAATGGTTCTGAGTCGTGGCTGAGTGAACTGATCTCAATGGCTCCATTTCCAAAGATTCGTTGGATGAGGTAAGGTTCGATCCATTTTGATCTTAGTTTTCCTGGGAACTGTTTGAGCTTGGCATCAAAGAGTAGGTCTTTTTGACCAGGGTAGAAGATATTTCTGGATATATGCTTGTCGTGAAAGGCTTTAATCCGCTCTTTGTAAATTCGCGAGTTCTCATATGCGTCGTGGCGTAATTCATTGATCTCGCTCATTTGAAGCTTTCTGTGGATTCCTGCCTTAGAAAGATCTAAATTGCAATTCCGTATTGCCCAATAGACTTTGTGCTCCAGTTTGATGGGGAGATGACATGCCTTCCCGTATGAAGGGAGACATACCTAATTGGGTTTTGTGGGCTGTCCTATAAGCCAACAAAGCTTCCGGAAGTCGAGATGACTAGTCTTTCCAGTCAGGTTGAACAGTAACCTGGAGGATTTTCTTGATCTCCCGATTTGATAGCTCAGCTAGACCATTAGTTTGGGGGTGGTAAGGAGTCGAGATTCAGTGTGACACCCCGTATTTGGTTATTAGTGACCTGAACTGAGCGTTAGTGAAATGTTTCCCTCCAACATAGATTATAGCACGTGGAATCTCGAACCGTGAAAAGATGTTCTGATGAATGAATTTGAGATCCACCTTATGATCATTGGTTCAGGTCGGATTGGCTTTGATCCATTTGGACACGTAGTCAACAGTGAGTAGAATGTATTCGAAACCGTCTAAAATAGGAATGGGTCCTATAAAATCAATCCCCCATACGTCGAAGATTTTGCATACTGGAATCAGCTGTAAGGGCATCATATCACGATGTCTCATGTTTCCTAAGGTCTGGCAATGAGTGCATGCCCTACAGTGATTGTATGCGTCTTTGAAAATTGTGGGCCAATAGAAGCTGCACTGAAGGACTTTCGCTGCGGTTTTATGACCTGAGAAGTGTCCACCGCATGCCTGGTCGTGGCAGAAGGATAAGATGTCTTGAATTTCCACTCCCACGACACATCGTCGAATGATTTGATCAGCACCGATGTGAAAAAGATATGGGTCTTCCCAGAAGTAATACTTGGCATCGGAAAGCAATTTGTCCTTCTTAGCCTTCAGCCAATCGGACGGGATCTGATGTGATGCCAGGTAGTTTACTAGATCAACAAATCATGGAAGCCCTGTACTGATAGTCAATAGGTTCTCATTTGAAAAATGTTCCGTAATGGGTCCGGAAGGGTCGATGATCTTAGAAGGAAGGCGGGACAAGTGATCAACTACCATGTTCTGTTGCCCCACTTTGTCGCGAATCTCGAGGTCAAATTCTTGCAACAGCAAGATCCATCAAATTAATCGATATTTCTTGTCCTTCCTCGCAAGGAGATGCTTCACAGCCGTGTGATCCGAGTAAATGATGACACGGGAACCTAGGAGATAAGATCTGAATTTTTCCAAGGCAAATACTACGGCTAGCAGCTCTTTCTCAGTGACCGTGTACTTACACTGAGCCTCGTCAAGTATTTTGCTGGCGTAGTAAATGACCACGGGTTTCACGTCAATTTTCTGCCCTAATACCGCTCCTACAGCGAAATCAGATGCATCGCACATGATCTCAAAGTGTTGAGACCAATCAGGGGACTGTAGGATCGGGGCTTGGGTAACTCGATCACGGAGGATTTCAAATGCTTGAGTGCATTCCTTGGAGATTTCGAAAGTTACATTCTTAAAGAGTAGAGAGGTTAGGGCGTGCGATTTTCGAGAAATCGGATGTCCTTGATCGAGCTAGGCATAGGGAGTTTGGAAATCAGATTCACCTTGGCTCGATCGACCTAGGTGCCCTTTTCTGATATGAGATGTCTCAGGACAATTCTTTCAGGCACCATAAAATGGCTCTTTTCCAAGGAAGGAACTAGATTTACATCAATGCACCGCCTGAGGATCTGGACCAAGTGTAGGAGGCAATCGTTAAATGATTCGTCGAATGCTAAAAAGTCATCCATGAAGACTTCTAGATAATCACCTACCATATCTGAGGATATGGCAAGCATGCACCACTGAAAAGTAGCGGGTGCATTGCAGAGACTGAACAGCATCCTTCGGAATGCGTACGTTCCGAAGGGGCAGGTGAAAGTGGTCTTTTCTTGGTCCTCAGGATGGATTACCACCTGGTTATAACTGGAGTACCCGTCCAAAAAGCAGAACCTATTTCCCACTAGTTTCTCGAGGATCTGATCAATAAACGGTAGTGGGAAATGATCCTTCTTTGTGGAAGTATTGAGTCTTCTGTAATCAATACAGACTCTCCACGAATTTGCTATACGGGTCGGTATGATTTCTCTGGTTTCAGTCGTGATTACGATGAGTCCTGCCTTCTTAGGCACAACGTGGATTGGACTCACCCACCGATTGTCAGAGATCGAGTAGATGATCCCTGCATCTAACCACTTGATGATCTCTTTTTTCACGACCTCCTGCAGATTAGGATTCAGACGTCTCTACATTTCACGGGAAGGTCGTGTGCCCTCTTCAGTATAGATACAGTGTGTGCAGTAGGAGAGGCTGATGCCAGTCAAATCATCGAGAGTCCATCCAATGGCTCTTTGATGTTGCTGGAGAACAGTAATCAGATGGGATTCCTGATCAGGTTGAGTCTAGAGTTGATAATCACATGAAACGTCCGATTGGAACCCAAAAAGATGTACTTCAGATGGTCAGGAAGAGGCTTGAGTTCCATGACAAGGCTATCAGCAGCAGTGGGTGGTTCGTGGTGTGTGTCAGGAACAAGGGAGGGAGTTATGGGTGTGTCTAAGTCAAGTTTAGACTCCTTTGATTGCGGGTTTTGATCCTCTTGTAGTTAATCAGAAGTAGTTAGGTGTTCCTCAATATATGGATCATCAACCACAGCTTTGATATCACATATATGTTCTATAACACCACAATTAATCCCTTATTGGGCCTTAAAGATGTCGATTTGTAATGTTTGGTTCCCGAATTTCAGTTCAATTTGGCCCTCCTCACAATTTATGTCGGCCCTAGCAATGGCCAGAAAGTGTCTCCCTAGTATAAGTGGTGTATCTCTTGGATTTTCTGGAGCATCCATATCCAAGATTACAAAGTCCACCGGGAAATAGAAATCCTGTACTCTAACAATAACATCCTCAAGAACTCCTTTAGGTGACTTAATAGATCGATCAGCCATATGTAATGTCACCTCTGTTGGTTTAAGCTCAGATTCCTCAAGATGGTTAGGTAGGGATGTAGGTATTATGTTTATGGAGGCTCCTAGATCTAATAAAGCTCTGTCAAATTGGATATCACCAATGATACAGGAAATCAGGGGAGTACTTGGGTCTTTTGCCTTAGGTGGGAGTTTCCTCAAAATTACAGAGCTGGCTTGCTCTGATAGTACGATTGGACTCCCACTTTTGGTTCGCGGCTTACGCTTAGGTGTACATACGTCTTTCAGAAATCATGCATAAGCCGATACGTGGCGAATCGCATCCATCAGCCGGATGTTTATATGAACCTGTTCAAAGAGCTTGACCAGATCCTCCTCAAGTGCCACGGGTTTGTTTGTCCTCTTTCCCTTGGTCAAAGCCTCGGGAAATGGAACCTTAGATGGTTCCTCTAGAATAGGTCCAGGTTCTTGATCAGGGACAGGGGTATCCTGGATAACTATCCTAGGGCTTGGGTTAGTACCAGGCTGAAAGTGGCTTGGGTATGGTGGGTCTTGTGTTGCTTTGTCACTACGGGTTGTAACAGAATTCAATCCTGCCTGGTTTTGGTTTGGAGTTGGTAAAATAGGTGGTTGCTGCTAAAATTCCGCATATGATGTCGAAGCTTCCATCCCATTGGGTGATGGAACAAAAGGGGCCTAATAAATCATGTGGGCTTGGCCCGGATTTGGGTTCATAACGCGCCTCTGGTTCGGCACATTATTTGGATTCGGTAGAGGTTGCGATGGAAGTGTGCCTGGTTGGCGGGAATTCGCCATCTGGGCGAGTTGATTTCGTACCTCTATGATCTCGTCCTTGTGTTGTTTTTGCATAGCCGCATTCATCTTTTGAATGTCAACCAAAGTCTGAAGGATAAGAGTCATTTGATCTGCTTGGGTTGGCTCGGATTGGTAGGTGGGGTTGGGCTAAGGCTGAGGTAGCTGATATGGACGAGGGGCTTGTGGACGGGGTTGATATGGTGGTCTTTGATTCGGAGTATTTCCCGCCCACAGGAAGTTGGGATGATTCCGCTATCCAAGTTTATAGGTATTAGAGAATGGGTCATTCTGGATGGCGTTGAGGTCCTTGCAGGTCTGAGGAACCTCAAGAAAATCAAAGTACGAGGGTTCAGAGTTCCCCCAACTAGAGTAGGTCAAATCGAAGTTTCCTCCGATCCTGGAGTCAGACGGGGGTGGATACGGGTCCATCCCCTCAGAAGATTAGTGAGAGATGTTATGCACAGTTTCCCTCCCAAGAGGTGGCTGTGCAAACAGGTTTTACGCAGAGGTGGCTCACTGTAGATGTCGAGTCAGCTCATCCACCTTCTTCTCGATGATAGAGATCATGCCCAATCGATTGGCCATCAATTCCAAGTTGACGGATGCGGACAGGCCCTGCGTCTCATGTGCTCCCCTTGGATTCGTCGATGCATGAGCATTTGTCCGGTCGAATAAGTCCATGGAATCATTATTGATGGAGTTCTCGCACATATTCGTGATAATATCCCACACAGTGTCTTCATGTTGACTCATGATATTTCCTCCGTAGGTTGCATTGACGAATAAGCGGATATGTTCACGGAATCCCTAGTAAAAAGACTGGACTTGTTCCCATTTAGGAACTCCTTGATGGGGGCACTTTCGCATGAGATCCAGGAAACGATCCTATGCTTCATGAAGTAGTTCTCCAGATTGCTGGGTGAAGTGTGTGTTCTGGTGTCGTAAGGCATTCATCTGATCAACTGGGAAGAACTTTTTCAAAAGCTCAGATTGTAGTTCAACCCATGTGTTGATTGGACGCGTTTGAGTCTGATACCAGTGAGCTGCTTGGTCCATGAGAGAGAAGGAGAACATCTTCATGAGAAGAATATTCCGATTTTGGACATCTGACCCGAAGGTCTGGGCTAGATGCTTTAGTTGTTTGATGTACTGGAAGGGATCCTCGGAATTAAGCCCATGAAACTTAGGAGTAGCATGAATCATGTTGGTCTTGAGTTTAGAATCAGGACCTCCAGCCAGGATTTGGACTCGAGGTTCAATCGCCACCGTAGCGGGATTATAGTGATTTCGCATCATGGGACACTATGGTGGGTTTACAAAGGCTTGAAATAAATCATTAAGGCGTTGTAGTTGGTTCTCAAGGTTATTCTCTTCTACTAGTTGTGCCATGATGATGGAAGGAGAATTTGGTTCAGATGAATCAAAGGAGATGTCTATGTGGTGGGGTTGCTGCTCAAACACGGAAGTTGAGGCCTGGCCTCGACGGGAGTGAATCACTAAAGTAGGCCTCAAGGATGGTCTTAAGGACCTCCTACCGAACATGCATCAATGGTCTGGATGAGAGAAGAATGTGATGGACCCAATCACGACACCCAAAAATTTGGATGACTATAGAGGTTCGGGGCGGATGATACCCTTTAGACAGAAAGCCGTTGACCTGAGAAATACCTGGGCAGCCAGATAGGAAGAGTCTCACGAAGTCCCCTACACGGTAGAGTGCCCCCACGAGTTGTAGGGTTTCCCCCACCCGACCTCTCTTGTCACTGATGTTCCAGGTAGACCAGAATGGGGATTTTGACCTGTTAAGTCTACCAATTTTAGTTAAGAGCAAGGGTGCTTAAGATTTCACTTGAACTTTTAGATGTATTAAGCGTAAAAAGTGACCTAATTTCAAGGTTGGTTGACTCGATAAGGGGGTCAACTTTATCTATTTGCCCTTTGAGAAGTTTTAAGTCCTTTCTTTTATGATTCAAGTAAGATTAAGAGCCTAAACTTTAGGGTTTTCTTGAATAGATCTCTTCACCAAAGGTTTAGGCACACCTCTTTTTGGAGAGTTGATTCTTGCTTATGAAGGCGTGTCTCTAAAATCCTAAATTGAAATCCTTAATTTGGCTCTAATCTTGGTCCAATTTAGTTTGTCGAAATATGGTATCTAGGGCTCAATCAAGGAGTGATAAACTGTTTATGATTGATGTCCAAGGGCACATCGAAGTGAAGAAAGATATGGGAGAGAAGTGTCCCAAACTGGAAGGAGCTGCTGGGTGGTTTGCTCATGAGATAAAGAATCAAATGGTTCCAATTGAACCATTTGTTCTTCATAAAAGCATAGAGGGTGATCAGCATAATGCTGGGGCAGTTATCAAATAATGTGGACTTAGACATGAAATTCCACAAAAATACACGTCAAAATACTCAGGGAGTTTCGCCTGGACACAACGAAGGTGGCGCGGTGGTTGGCATGGCGCGGGGTGGCCTGAGAGTGCGTGCCTAGGTCACCCTGTGCGTGCGAATATGGGTGTGTTCGGGGGACGTGATAGGGGCGTGTCGTGGTGAATGGAAAGAGGGTTTAGGGTCAGTGAGCCGCAACGGTGCTCGTGAGGTGGTTGGCGAGGTGGGTGGATGCGTGGAGCGACGGGAACACCTAGTCGGTGGTCTGATTGGAGGTGGAGAAGGTGGAGGTGGTTTGCGAACGTCGAGGCGTAATAGTAGAAATAAGTGAGAGAAAAATGATGAGAAGAGTGAGAGGACTTATCTAAGGGTGGTTAGACGAAAGGGGGAAGCGGAGGAGGCGGCCGGCTCGTACCTGCCGACGTCGGAGACGAAAGTCCCAGTGAGAGGAAGACGGCGACGATGAGAGGGTGGCAGGAGCGTCGACTGGTGTGGCGCGATGCGGACGAAGGAGATAAAGGTAACTCTGCCACTGGTATTGTGGCAGAGCAATGAGAGGGAGATAAGGGTCGCTAGAGCTTGTTGGGAGGTTGACTAGAGGGGAAGAGAGGAATTTAAGGGGTATCTCAGGCCAATTCAAGGTTGGGATCTGTGGAAGGATCAGGGGACCCTTTTATAGCCCCAGGCAGAGGGTCCTGTGCTTGGAAGCCAAGCTTCCAAGCACGGGCAAGTCACCGGAGATGAAAGGTCTAAAAGACCCAAATCTCTCATGCGTTCGCATGAGGGATTGGGCGGAAATTAGAGTTCCAAATTAGGTTCACATGAGAGGCGATTTATCTGAGAATCGCCCTTTCAAATTTGAAAGGGATTTTCTAAGGAATCAGGGAGTTCTTTCCCTCGAATCCTTGCCGGAGTAGGATTTCCTCCACTGTAATGGTGGAGGCAAAGAACAACAAGGAAGTTAGGGGGGCTTCTGTAAAGGTTTTCAAAAGTTAGGGGTAGAAATGTAATTGGGCTGGACTAGTTTGCAAAGTAGGTCAAGGTCAATTCCCCTTAGGTCCAAATTTTGGTACAAACCTAATTTGGACCTAAGGAATCCAATGGTAAAGTTGGATTCTAGGTTTACCACGTTTGACTGGATAATTTACACGAAAACCTAATTTAGGGCAAACATTTGACTGAGATCCCCTATTTAGGTCAAAATAGGTTTTAAGGGCCAAATTGAAGGTTCTAAACTATAGAGGATATTTTTCCATGAATTTTAGAGAATTTAAGTGAATTTTCTCTTAACCAGAACCTTGTGAAATTAAGTGGATCTATTTTAGGGTTACAAGAAGTCATTTAATTTCCAGATTTCACATGAACCTTTTTCTGTTTGAACCAACCCACTTTTTATCTTTTTAAGACTATTTGACCTATGTTTAGCCCATGAGAAATCCCGTTGTTGCACTGCAATGGTAAAATTGTAATTTTACCCCTTATTTCTTGCTTCTCTCAGACTGATTATTCCTTGAGTTTGGACCTTCAGTTGGCTATGTAGGAGCTTTTGTTATCTTTTCTAGGTCAAAATGAGCTAGTTAAAGCTCATGATGGTGTTTTCATTATACCCCCACTCCTAGTTTTTGCTAGTCCCTTAGCAAAATTTTAAGGTTTTAACTTCTGTTCCAGACCATTAATTTCTTTAATGTTCACAAATTATGATGAGTGTCTTTTCTTTTTGATTAGGTTAGAATGCCGACAGTAGGCCTAGAGGTACTCAAGTACCAACCAAGATCCAGACTTGACCAGCTTTAGCCTCGGTCCTCCGCGAAGGTTTTTAAGGCCCACAGGAACTATCCTAAGGTTTGTTGGACTTCACGGTTAAAGCACCCGTGCTTGCAATGCATTTTTGTGAGAGAGAGACAGATGATTTATTTATTTGGAGAGTTTTCTCTCTCTTTTCTTTTTATTTCTAGCTTCGGATTGGCTTCTCAACACGGTCTGTATCGGATTCCTCGTCCTCGTCATCAATCCTTGAAGAGTCCCTGGCTTTCGATGCTTCGTGATAGCACTGCCCATGACAACCCTTAGAACCTTGGCTTTCGAGATAATCCCACCCATGGCGTTCTGTAGCTAAATCCAGACCCTGACAATCGACATTTCGTGATAATGCCGCCAATGGCATGTTAACCAGCACAGGGTGCTTACGTGCCCTCGGTAGGATATGTAAATATCTTAGGAGACAAGCACCGAGGAGACGATATGTTATTACATATCTTCGAGGGGATTTCCTGCCTCTTCGCGTCGGGAACTCATCCAAATCAACTTGTGTTGATCGGCCACTCCTAATCTTGGCGACTTTTTTCAGAACATTTAAAAGCTTTTGCGTGATTTTGATACTTATGTTAGCTGAACCAGACTGTGTCTGGATTGGGATGCTTAGGTTACCGAGTCCCGCAAACCAAAGATCAGTTAATGAGGCCGAATACTCCCTAAGCCTTAGACCTAATACTTGAGCTTCGCATTTTCCCCAACCTCTTGAGGACTATCTAGATCTTAGCGGATACTTGAATTTTTAAGCCTAAGAGTCTAGCCCAAGAGGCCTAAGATCAGCGTTCCTACTAATCTCTTTTGTGTCTCATTAGCACTTTTTTTTCCTTCATTTTTATTTTTCTTGATGTGGTCTAGAACTTCGGTTAATCCCTTAATTTCTTACTAATGACTATCTCTCTTTTCTTTTCATTTTGTGCTCCTTTTTTGACATTTTGCTCTTTTCCTCATTTTTCACCTCATGATTTGTATGGCCTCAAAATTTTCTCCCCTCAATTTTTTAGTTTTTTTGAGATTTTCATTTTTTTGTGTTCTTTTTGTGAGATGTGATTTTTTGTTGAAACCTTTTCTTGTGAGATAAGTTTTCATTGTGTTTTGTACTTTCATACCCCCCTATGCCTACGATTTGCAATATCCCCATTGTAAATTAGGTGGGTTCGAATTCAGCTTAGATCATTTATTAGAACAGGTTTTGGGTGGGCGAATGGGCCGATGTGACTATTGCGAATGATTTCTAGACTCGGGTACAGGTACCTGAGGTGGGGTCAGCTGTTCTAATGGATGAATCCTAAAGTGCAATATGAATTCAGCATAGGAATGTCAAGAAAGGTTTCAGGTTTTTCAAGAATGACGAGTTGCCTCCCGTTAAGTGCTGAGTTTTATCGGTCAGGGAGAATGGAGGGTAAAAGATATCTCAGCCAAATTTGTATCGGTCAAGTCAATGAACGGTTTGAGTCTCTAACCGTCCACGACAAAGGATTTGAAATCATGACTGAGTGGACTGATCTCAATGGCTCCATTTCCAAAGATTTGTCGGACTAGGTTGGGTTCGATCCATTTTGATCGTAGTTTTCCCGGGAACAATTTAAACTTGGCATCAAAGAATAGGACCTTTTGACCAGGATGGAAGATCTTTCTTGATATGTGCTTGTCGTGAAAGGCCTTAACCCGCTCTTTGTAAATTCGTGAGTTCTCATACACGTCGTGACGTAATTCATCGATCTCGCTCATTTGGAGCTTTTTATGGGTTCCTGCCTTAGAAAGATCTAGGTTGCAGTTCCATACTGCCCAATAGGATTTGTGCTCCAACTCGACGGGGAGGTGACATGCCTTCCCGTACACCAATCTGGAGGGCGACATACATAATTGAGTTTTGTGGGCTGTCATATAAGCCCACAAAGCTTCCGGAAGCCGGGATTACCAGTCCTTCCTGTTAGGTCAAATAGTAACCTGGAGGATTTTCTTGATCTCTCGATTTGATAGCTCAGCTAGACCATTAGTTTGGGGGTGATATGGAGTAGAGATTCGGTGTGACACCCCGTATTTGGTCATCAGTGACCTGAACTAAGCGTTAGTAAAATGGGTCCATCCGTCAGAAATTATAGCACGTGGAATCCCGAACCGTGAAAAGATGTTCTGATGAATGAATTTGATAACTACTTTATGATCATTGGTTCAGGTCGGAATGGCTTCGATCCATTTGGACATGTAGTCAACAACAAGTAAAATGTACTCGAAGCCATCTGAAATAGGGAAGGGTCCCATAAAATCAATCCCCCATATGTCGAAAATTTTGCATACTAGAATCGGCTGTAAAGGCATCATATCACGATGGCTTATGTTGCGCAAGGTCTGGCAACGAGTACATGCCTTACAGTGATTGTACGCATCTTTGAAAATTATAGGCCAATAGAAGCTGCACTGGAGGACTTTGGCTGTGGTTTTATGACCTGAAAAATGTCCACCGCATGCCTGGTCATGGCAAAAAGACAATGTCTTAAATTTCCGCTTCCGCGACACATGGTCAAATAATTTGATCAGCACCGATACGGAAAAGATACGGGTCTTCCCAGAAGTAGTACTTGGCATCGGAAAGCAATTTGTCCTTCTTGGCCTTCGGCCAATCGAACGGGATCTGATATGATGGCAGGTAGTTTACTATATCAGCAACCATGGAAGCCCTGTATTGATAGTCAAAAAGTGCTCAATAGGAAAATGTTCCATGATGGGTCTGGAAGGTTCGATGATCTCAGAAGGAAGGCGGGACAAGTGATCAACTACCATGTTCTGTTTTCCCGCTTTGTTGTGAGTCTCGAGGTCAAATTCTTACAACAGCAAGATGCATTGGATTAATTGAGGTTTCGCGTCCTTCGCAAGGAGATGCCTCACAGCCGTGTGATCTGAGTAAATGATAACACGAGAACCCAGGAGATAAGATCTGAATTTTTCCAGGGCAAATACTATGGCTAGAAGCTCTTTCTTAGTAACTGTGTAGTTACGTTGAGCCTCGTCAAATGTTTTGCTAGCATAGTAAATGACCACGAGTTTCCCGTCAATTTTCTCCCCCAGTATTGCTCCTACAGCGAAATCAGATGCATTATACATGATCTCAAAAGGTTGAGACCAATCAGGAGACTGTAGGATCGGGGCTTGGGTAACTCAGTCACAGAGGATTTCAAATGCTTGAGTGCATTCCTTAGAGATTTCAAAAGGTACATCCTTAGAGAATAGAGAGGTTAAGGGGCGTGCGATTTTCAAGAAATCATGAATAAATCGGCAGTAACAATCGACGTGCTCGGATGTCCTTGATCGAGCTAGGCATAGGGAGTTTGGAAATCAAGTTCACCTTGGCTCGATCAACTTGGATGCCTTTTTCTGAAATAAGATGTCCCAGGACAATTCCTTCAGGCACCATGAAATGGCTCTTTTCCCAGGAAAGAACTAGATTCATGTCAATGCACTGCCTGAGGATTTAGACCAAGTGCAAGAGATAATCGTCAAATGATTTTCCAAAAACTGAAAAGTCATCCATGAAGACTTCCAGATAATCACCTACCATATCTGAGAATTTGGCAAGCATGCACCACTGAAAAGTAGCGGGTGCATTGCAGAGACTGAACGGCATCCTTCGAAACGCGTACGTTCCAAAGGGGTAGGTGAAAGTGACCTTTTCTTGGTCCTCAGGATGGATTGCCACCTGGTTGTAACCAGAGTACCTGTCCAAAAAGTAGAACCTATTTCCCGCTAGTTTCTCGAGGATCTGATCAATAAACGGTAGTGGGAAATGATCCTTTTTCGTGGTGGAATTGACTTCTGTAATCAATGCAAACTCTCCACAAGTTCGCCACATGGGTCGGTATGACTTCTCCGGTTTCAGTCGTGATAACGGTGAGTCTTGCCTTCTTAGGCACAACCTAGATTGGTCTCACCCACCAACTGTTGGAGATCGGGTACATGATCCCTGCATTTAACCACTTAATGATTTCCTTTTTCACGACCTCCTACTAATTAGGATTTCAACGTCTCTGCATCTCACGTTAAGGTCGTGTGCCCTCTTCGGTGTAGATACGGTGTGTGCAATAAAAGGGGTTGATACCAGTCAAATCATCGAGAGTCCATCCAATGACTCTACGATGTTGCTGGAGAATAGTAATCAAACGGGATTCCTAGTCAGGTGTGAGTCTGGAGTTGATAATCACAGGAAACGTCTGAGTGGAACCCAAAAAGACATACTTCAGATGGTCGGGAGGAGGCTTGAGTTCCAGATATCAGCAGTAGTGGGCGGTTCAGGGTGTGTGTCAGGAGTAAGGGAAGGGATTATGGGTGTATCTAGATCAAGGTCAGACTCCTCTGATTGTGGGTTTTGATCTTCTTGTGGTTGATCGGGAGTAATCAGATTATCGTCGATATACGGTTCATCAACCACGGCCTTGATATCACATATTTGTTCAATAACACCGCAATTAATCCCTTGTTGGGCCTTAAAGATGTTAATTTTCAGTGTTTGGTTCCTAAATTTCAGTTCAATTTGGCCCTCATAGTTTATATTGGCCCTAGTAGTGGCCAGAAAGGGTCTCCCTTGTATAATTGGTGTATCCCTTAGGTTTTCAGGTGCATCCATGTCCAAGACTATAAAATCCATCGGGAAATAGAAATCGCTTACCCTAACAATGATATCCTTGAGTACTCATTTAGGTGACTTAATGAATCGATCAGCTAATTGCAATGTCACCTCTGTCGGTTTAAGCTCTGATTCCTCAAGGTGATCAAGGAGGGATGTGGGTATTAGGTTTATGGAGGCACCTAAATCTAATAAGGCTCTGTCAAATTGGGTATCACCAATGATACATGAAATCAGGGGAGTACCTGGGTCTTTAACCTTAGGTGAGAGTTTGCTTAAAATTACTGAGCTGGCTTGCTCTGACAGAACGATCGGACTCTCACTTTTGCTTCACGGCTTACGCTTGGGTGTACACACATCCTTCAGAAATCATGCGTAAGTCGGTACATGGCGGATTGATTCCATCAAGGGGATGTTTATGTGGACCTATTCAAAGAGCTTGACCAATTCCTCCTTATGAGCCACGGGTTTGGTTATCCTTTTTCCCTTAGTCAAGGCCTCGGGAAATGGAACCTTAGTTGGTTCCTCTAGAATAGGTCCAAGTTCTTGATCTGGGACAGGGGTGTCCTGGATAACTATCCTAGGGCTTGGGTTACTACCAGGCTTAGAGTGGCTTGGATAAGGTGAGTCTTGAGTTGTTTTACCACTACAAGTTGTTACGGAGTTTAGTCTTGCCTAGTTTTAGTTTGGGGTTGGTAAAATAGGTGGCTGCTGTTAAAATCCTGCATAAGATGTTGAAGCTTCCATCTCGTCGGGTGATGGAATAGAAGGGGCCGGATAAATCATGTGGGCGTGGCTCGGATTTGGGTTCATAACGTGCCTCTGGTTCGGCACGTTATTTGGATTTGGTAGAGGTTGCGAAGGGAGTGTGCCAGGTTGGCTGGAATTCGCCATCTGGGCAAGTTGATTGCGAACCTCTGTGATCTCGTCCTTGTGTTGTTTTTGCATTGCCGCATTCGTCTTCTGAATGTCAGCTAGTGTCTGAAGGATGAGGGTCATTTGATCTGCTTAGGTTGGCCCAGATTGATAGGTGGGGTTAGGCCGAGGCTGAGGCAGCTGATATGGACGAGGAACTTGTGGATGGGGTTGATAAGGTGGTCTTTGATTCTGAGTATTTCCCGCCCACAGGAAGTTGGGATGATTCTGACATCCAGGGTTATAGGTATTGGAGAGTGGGTCATTCTGGATGGCGTTGAGGTCCTCGTAGGTTTAAGGAATCTCAGGAAAATCAGCGTACGAGGGTTTAGAGTTCTCCCAACTAGAGTAGATTGGATTAGAGTTTCCTCCGGGAATCAGACAGGGGTGGATACGGGTTCATCCCCTGAGATCAGTGATAGATGTTCTGCACAGTTTCCCTCCCAAGAGGTGGCTGTGCAAACGAGTTCTGTGCAAAGGTGGCTCGCTGCAGATGTCGAGTTAGCTCGTCCACCATCTTCTCTACGATGGAGACCTTGTCCAATCGACTTGCCATCAGTTCCAAGTCGACGGATGCGGACAGGCCCTACGTCTCATGTGCTCCCCTTGGATTCATCGATGCGCGGGCATTTGTCCGATCGAATAAGCCCATGGAGTCAGTATTGATGGAGTTCTCGCACATATTCTCGAGAATCTCCCACACAGTGTCTTCGTGTTGACCCATGATATTTTCTCTACAGGTTGCATTGACGAATAAGCGAATGTCTTCACGGAGTCCCTGGTAAAAAGACTGGACTTGTTTCCATTTAGGAACTCCGTGATGGGGGCACTTCTGCATGAGATCCAAGAAACGGTCCCATGCCTCATGAAGAGGTTCTCCAGATTGTTGAGTGAAGTGTGACTGGTGGCGCAAGGCATTCGTCCGACCAATGGGGAAGAACTTTTTCAGAAATTTGGACTGGAGTTCAACTCACGTGTTGATCGGACGCGTCTGAGTCTGATACCAATGAGTTGCCTTGTCCATGAGAGAGAAGGAAAATATCTTCATAAGAAGAATATCCCGATTTTATACATATGACCCGAAGGTCTGGGCCAGATGTTTGAGTTGCTTGATGTGTTGGAAGGGATCCTTGGAGTTAAGCCCATGAAACTTTGGAATAACATGAATCGTGTTGGGCTTGAGTTCAGAATCAGAACCTCCAGCCGGGATTTGGACTCAAGGTTCGATCGCCACCGCAGCAGGATTATAGTGATCTCGCATCATAGGACGCTGCGGCGGGTTTATAAAGTTTTGAAATAGATCATTCAAGCGTTGGAGTTGGTGTTCAAGATTTTTCTTTTCTTCAATTGGTTGTGCCATGATGATGGAAGGAGGAGAATTTGGTTTTGATGAATCAGAGGAGAGGTCTATGTGGTGGGGTTACTGCACAGACACAGACGTCGAGGCTTGGCCTCGGCGGGAGTGGATTTCTAAAGGAGGTCTTAAGGATGGTCTCAAGGACCTCCTACCAAACATGCACTGATGGATTAGACAAGATTAGAATGTGTTGGACCTAATCGAGACACCCAAAAAATTTTGGATGACTATAGAGGTTCGAGACAGATGATACCCCTAGGTCAGAAAAGCCGTCCACCTGAGAAATACCTGGGCAACCAGAGAGGGAGAGTCCCACAAAGACCTCTACATGGTAGAGCATCTCCACGAGTTACAGGGTTTCCCCCACCCGACCTCTCTTGTCACTGAGATTCCAGGTAGACCAGAATGGGGACCTTGACCTCTTAAGTCTACCACTTTTATTTAAGATCAAAGGTGCTTAGAGTGCCACTTGAACTTTAGATGTTTTGAGTGCAAAAGTGACCTAATTTCAAGGTTGGTTGACCCAACAAGAGGTCAACTTCACCTATTTGTCCTTTTAAGAGCTTTAGGTCCTTTCTTTTAGGGTTCATGTGAAATTAAGAGCTTGATTTTTAGGGTTTGTCTTGAATAAGTCTTTTCAATCAAGGCTTAGGCACACATCTTTTTGGAAAATTAATTCTTGCTTAGAAAAGATGTGTCTCTAAAACTCTAGATTGGAATCCTTAATTTAGCTCTAATTGTGGTCCAATTTAGTTGCCATAGATATGGTATCTAGTGCTCAATCAAGAAGGTGGTAGCCCTAGTTACCTTAAATGGAAGCACAATTCAAGATTTGTTGAAATCAAAATTAGGCAACTTTGGTGAATTAGCTAAATGTGGAAAGCAAGTAGCTCTAAATTAATTTTTTTCTTTGTGTTTCCTTTTCAGAATGAGGGGATTAAGAGAAAGGGCTAATAAGAGATTACCTACCCCGGGTGTAGTTGTTGTGCGGCTGTCTTCTTTTGAATCTTCTCCCCTGAAACAATCACAACAAAAGAAATCGATCAAGTTAGTATTGAATCAGAAGTTGTGATCAAGATTTCTAAATTACCCTTTGCTCCCCGACAACGGTGCCAAAATGTTTGTCAAAGTGAAATTGGGTTTTAAAATAAATGCGTCGTAGTATAGCCAAAATCACTTTGAAAATAAATGAGTTTTATTACTCGAAAAATGTAAATCCGAGGTCGAGCACAAGGAGCAAATTTGGGTTCAAAAATCAAGAACACAATTTTCAAATTTGATATAATATGCAATAGAAAATCAAAGTTATAATGCAAGCAATGTAAATATATCCACAAGATATCAATGTATATAGAATCAAAAAATATGGACGTCTGATGTGAAAATCAGACGTCTTAAATGTGAATTCTCTTCTTTGATTTCTGTCTGATCTCCTTCTCCCTTCTCTGATTACTTCTTTCTGATTTCTTTCTTTGCTCTGGCCCTTAGCTTTTCTTCTTTCTTCTTTTTCCTTCTATCTCTGACTTCATCTCCTCTTCAGCCGTGCTTTGCCTTCTCCTTCCTTAGCTGCTTAGGCTTCTGCCCTTCCTTCCTTGGCTTCTTTGGCTTTTGCCCTCTCCTTCTTTCTTTGGCTTCCTTTGCCTTAGCTTCCCCTGCGGCTTCCTCCTTCTTCTTCCTTGGCTTCTTCTTCCTCTTTTTCTCCTGAGAGCAAAACCTACCCCTACCCTCCCCGCGATCTCTCTTCTTTCTTCTCTCTTAGACTCGCTCTCTCTCAGAGCCTTCTCGGGTTAACGGTCGGGTATGCGCACCCGGGATCAGGCCCACCGGCGTGCATGGTGGGCGAGGAGTGCACGGGTAGTCGGGTATACGGGTCAGAACCAGGTCCATGGGTAGTGGGTCGTGGACGAGGTGGTGGGTGAGTGGGACCTCACCTCATGGTCAGGAGGCAACATGCCTATAACACTTTTTCACTTTATATCACAGCGCTTGCTCCCGATCTTCTCAGGTGGGACTAAATGTCCCACCTTCTTCGCAGGAACCCGCACAGTAGATGTCTTCACGAATTGCAACAGCTGCGTGGGACTTTGACTCCAATAGCTGGGCTGAGAGTGTGCGCGAAGGAAGTCCGCGGGTCCTGGAACCTAAAGCCTAGGGCTTGGAGTCCTGGAGCAAGCTTGCGAGCAAGCTTGGTCCTCCGTCAATGGCGGCAAGGACCTGTACCCTGTTCACAAGCAAACGGCCTTGCGGCCTTGTCAAAATACTTAGGGAGCTTCGCTTGGATACAGTGAAGGTGGCATGGTGGTCGACGTGGCGTGGGGTGGCCTGAGCATGCGTGCCTAGGTCACCCTGTGCGTGAGAATATGGGTGTGTTCGGGGGACGTGTTGGGGGTGTGTCACAGTGAATGGAAAGAGGGTTTAGGGTCAGTGAGGTGCGGGGGTGCTCGTGAGGTGGTTGGCGAGGTGGGTGGATATGTGGAGCAGCGAGAACACCTCGCTGGTGGTCTGACTGGAGGTGAAGGTAGAGGTGGTTTGCGAATGTCAAGGTGTAATAGCAGAAATAAGTGAGAGAAAAATGATGAGCAGAGAGAGAGAACTTATCTAAGGGTGGTTAGATGAAGGGGGAAGCGGAGGAGGTGCCCGGCTTGTACCTGCCGACGTCGGAGACGAAAGTCCCAGGAGAGGAAGATGGTGACGATGAGAGGGTGGTAGGAGCGTCGGCTAGTGCGGCGCGACGCGGACGAAGGAGATAAAGGTAAATCTACCATTGGTATTGTGGCAGAGCTACGAGAGATGGAGATAAGGGTCGCTGGAGCTTGCTGGGAGGTTGTCCGGAGGGGAAGAGAGGAATTTGAGGGTATCTCAGGCCAATTCAAGGTTGGGATCTGCGGAAGGATAAGGGGCACTTTTATAGCCCCAGGCAGAGGGTATTGTGCTTGGAAGCCAAGCTTCCAGGCATGGGCAAGTCGCCATAGATGGAAGGTCTAAAGGACCCAAATCTCTCATGCGTTTGCATGAGAGATTAGGTGGAAATTAGAGCTCCAAATTAGGTTCACATGAGAGGAGATTTCTCAGAGAATCTCTCTTTCAAATTTGAAAGGGATTCTCTGAGGAATTAGGGAGTTCTTTCCCTCGAATCCTCGCCAGAGTAGGATTTCCTTCGCTGTAATGACGGAGGGACCTAATTTTAAAGAACGAAGAGGAAGTTAGGGGGCTTTTGTAAAGGTTTTCAAAAGTTAGGGGTAGAAATGTAATTGGGATGGACTTTTTTGCAAAGTAGGTCAAGGTGAATTCCCCTTAGGTCCAAATTTTGGTAAAAACCTGATTTCGACTTAAGGAATCCAATGGTGAAGTTGGATTCTGGGTTTGACCACGTTTGATTGGGAAATTTACATAAAAACCTAATTTAGGGTAAACATTTGACTGGGACCCTTATTTAGGTCAAATAGGTTCTAAGGGCCAAATTGAAGGTTCTAAACTCTAGAGGATAATTTTTTCATGATTTTTAGAGGGTTTAGGTGAATTTTATCCTAACCAGAACATTGTTAAATTAAGTAGGTTTGTTTTAGGGTTACAAAAAATCATTTAATTCCTAAATTTCACATGAACCCTTTTTTGTTTGAACGAACCCACAGTTTATCTTTTTAAGACTATTTGACCTATGTTTAGCCCATGAGAAATCCCGTTGCACTACAATGGTAAAATTGTAGTTTTACCCTTTGTTTCTTGCTTCTCTCAGACTGATTATTCCTTGAGTTAGGACCTTCAGTTGGTTATGTGGGAGCTTTTGTTCTCTTTTCTAGGTCAAAATGAGCTTGTTAGAGCTCATGATGGTGTTCCCATCATCGAACAAAAAAGAACCGGACGTTTGGTCAATCAACCAAGGGGTTTGGTCAACCAAAAGACCTCAGATAAAAAAAAAAGTGGGTTTGATCGGATGTGTTAAGCTCGCTAGATCAGGTTTTAAAAGGGTCGCGTTATAGTACAACCGAAAAAGCGTTCAAGACAAATATAATTTTATTGCTCGAATGTTAAAGTCCAAGGTTGAACACATGGAGCAAATTGGGGTTTAGAAATCAAGATCACAACCTAAAAAAGATTATGCAATAATATCAATGTCACAGTGCAAAAAGGTAGGAGTAAATGTAAGCACAAATTGCTAACGAAACCAATGTATATGAATAAAGCTCAAAATTCGATGTTTGATTTGCGAAATAGGCATCTTAAAATGCTAATGCTACAGTGCTTCTGCCGGCTTCCTTTGGCTTCAATCTTCTTTCTTTCTCTTCTTTATCTTCCTCCTTCTCTGTTCTCTGGCATCTCCTTTCTTTCTTCTGATTTTGGCTTCAGCTCCCTTGCCTTAGCCCTTAGCTTTCTTTGCCTTCTTCTTCTTTGGCTTTCTTCTTTCTATCTCTCTTGCCGGCTGCCTTTCCTTTGCCTTCAGCTTCTTCTTCCTTCAGTTTCTTCCTTCTCTTTTCTTTCTCTACCTTCCTTGCCTTCCTCACTTTAGCTTTGGCTTCTCCTTCTGTTACAACCCTTCTCCTTCTTCCTTAGCTTCTCTTCTCCTCTTCGGCCTGCAGAGCAAAACCTACCCCCTACCTGCGTGAGCTCTCCTCTCTCTTCTCTCTTAGGTTCCACTCTCCCAGAGCCACGCTTCTCGGGTAATCGGGTCGGGTACGTGCTCGGGACCAGGCCCACCGGTGTGCGGTGGTGGGCGAGGTATGCTAGTTGGGTCGGGTTGGGTCACCAGGTCTGCGAGGCATGGTCGCGGACGAGGCATGCCTCGTGAGTTGGAGGCAAAGAGGCTATGGCAAGAATTTTACTTATGCGGGCGCGGCTCTCCAAAACTTTCTGAGGTGGGACTATCTTCCCACCCCCTTCGCGCACGCCTGCAGCAGAGTGGCTATCTTCGATTGTAGTTGCAGCTACGGACCTCGACATCAATTAGATGCCTAGAGATGTTCACGAAGACTTTCCACGCAACCTGGGACTGTGACCTGGAGTGGGCACGGCTTGGAGCAGCTTGCAAGCAAGCTTCAAGCCCAGCGTCAATGGCGGAGAGCTCCTAGACCTGAAATCACCGCAACAGCCTTGCGGCCATGTTAAAATGCTTAGGGAGCTTCGCTAAGGTGCGGCGAGTGTGCAGGGGTGGTCGGCATGGCGTGAGAATGCCTGAGGGAGCGTACCTAGGGCACACTGTGGCCGTGTGAATGGGTGTGTTTGGGTGAGTGGTGGAGTGATATAAGTGGGGGGTTATGATTAGGGTGTCGAGGCAAAGCTTGTGGATCGGTCGGCGAGGAGGGAGGTGGTCTGTGGTGGTGGAGCGACCTCGCCGGAGTTGGTGGTCGGAGGTGAAGGGGATGATGGTGGTGGAGTGCGGCAGTAGTCGAATGAGAGAATAAAGAAGGGGGAAAGGGAGTAGAGGGTGAGAGGAACTTATCTAGCGGTGAAGAGATGAAGAGGGAGACAGAGATGGCATCTAGCTCGTATTGCCAACTCTGGAGATGAAGGTGTTTGTGAGGATGGTCGGCGAGGACGAAGGGGCATCAGCGGGTGCTGCGCAACGCGGACGAGCGTGAGGAAGAGGAACCTGCCACCGGTATTGTGGCTTGGCGACAAGGGAGAGTAGGAGAGGTCGCTGGAGCTTGATGAGCGAGTCGACCGGAGGAGGAGAGACGAAATTGAGGGGGTTCTCCGGCTGATTTCAAGCTTAGGAGATGAGAGGTGAACTGGGGTGTCTTAAATAGGCCCTGGAGGTCGGTTTTGTGCTTGGAAGCCAAGCTTCCAAGAAAAATAAGGTCGCCGGCGATGGCATCTCGAAAGAGACCTGAATCTCTCATGCGTTCTCATTAGAGATTGGGTACCAAGTAGGGCCTCAAATTGGGTTCACATTGGAGGGGATTTCTTAGAAAATCTCCCTTCCAATTTTGAAGGAGATTCTCTGAGAGATTGGGGAGAAATCTCCTTCTTAAGTTCGCCGGAGTAGGATTCCCTCCGCTATAATGGAGGGACCTAATTGCAATGAACGATGAAGCTAGGGGGTCAATTGTAAGGATTTTTGAAAGATAGGGGTAGAAATGTAATCAGGTTGGACCTATTTGCAAAGTGGGTCATGATGAGTTTCCCTTAGGATCAAATTTTGGTACAAACCTAATTTATTCCTAAGGAATTCAATAGTAAGGTTGGATTTTGGGTTTAACCACTTTTGACTGGGTAATTTACAGAAAAACCCAATTTAGGGTAAATATATGTCTGAGATCACATTCTTGGTCAAAATGGGTTCCAATGGTCAATTTGAAAGTTCTAAACCCTAAATAATATTTTTTTATGATTTTTAGAGGATTTAGGTGAAGTTTATCCTGACTAGAACCTTGTTTAATCAAGTGGGTCTATTTTAGGGTTACAAGAAGTCATTTAATTCCCAAAACTCACACGAACCCTTTTCTATCTTATTCAACCCAGTTATTATCTTGTTAAGACCATTTGACCTGTGTCTAGCCCTTGAGAAAATCCATTGTACTGCAATGATAAAATTACAGTTTTACCCTTTGTTTCTTACTTTTATCTTAGAATGATTATTCAGTGAATTAGGACCTCTAGTTGGTTATGTAGGAGCTTTTGTTCTCTTTTATGGGTCAAAATGAGCTAGTTAGGGCTCATGATTGTTTTCCCATCAGGATGATAAACTCACGTATGCTACACGATTTCACGAGAAAAATACACAATCATGATCAAACGAGTAAGTCAAAGCACATTGTAAACACAAGAAAAATCCAAAGGAATGGATATATTTAAGGTTTAGAATGTATCGAAATCGAATCAAAGTTGGTCGATCAAAGTGGAGGCCAGATGGAGGGCGTGAGAGGAGGTCGGAGTCGCGTAAACATGGAGGTGCTAGGAGGCGATGAGCGAGCACGCACTCGTGAGTACTGGTGCATGGTTGATCCATGCACGAAGGTGGCTTGTGTGAGATCGTCGGCGGTGGCGTTGGTCAATCAGACGGTCAGAGCAGAAAAGTGGGGTCGGGTATGGTTTGAGAAGTGGGGACCAAAGGATTTGTACAGTAAAAGATAGGTGTTTGGGGTAAAAAATGAGGTGTTTTATAGAGTATGTGATTAGTGAAATAGGTAAATGCACTTAAGGCAACTAATCACATAGGTGAGAAATGATAAGAGAGGATTGCGAACGTGAAATGAAGAAACGAGATCGCAATCTTCGAAAAGAGAAATCGCCAGTTTTAGTCGATCAAAAGTGGTTTTTGGTCGATCAAAACGAGAAGTAATTGATCGAAAGAAGTAATTGGTCGATCAGAGTTTGAATGTTTGGTGGGAAAATTCCTGCCCAAACAGATTGATCGATCAAAAGGACAGAGTGGAGGGAAAATTTCTTCCAGGAAAATTCATGTTTTGGTCAATGAAACAATATTTTTGATCGATCAAAGGTTGGTCGATCACTGATTTATTGATCAATTAGCTTGGTTGATCGATCAAGAGGATTTTTCCTAATTTCCTAAAATGGGTTGATTTAATCGGTCAATTAATTAGGTTAGTCGATCAATTAAATAGTTTGGTTGATTAATAACCCTAAAAGTTTGGTTTTGAAAGAGATGCATGAAAATTTCATATTTGAGTTTTATTTGAGGTTCCTTACAATAATGTCTTAAACTCAAATAAATGAAAATAGACACACATCAGCAACTATCTTCTCTTGTCTTGAAAGACGCTTTAATAGTTTGATCTGAGATAGTCCTGAAATGTTAGTCTAGTAATAAACATAATTTTGGTTTATCAAAATAAAGGTGCTTACAACAACAAATTTCATCCTCAATTTTGACAGCTAAGTAAAAACTCACCCGAGTCTTTATCCTTAATATCTTGCGGCCAATCTAATAAATACTTATTAAGATCATCAATAATTTGAATTAGAGGCCTCAATTCTTCAGTGCAGGATGTTGGCTGAGCTTCTAGAGATTAAACAGTGTTCCTTAAGTTAGCCAATACCCTATCTTGGACCTGATTCACCTGAACCAAATGGTTTGATTCAGGGTTGGGTGGGTTTGGGTTCAATCCAAGGGAGTCAAGGAATTGGGGTTCTTGGTGCCCCCCTTGATAATAGGTCATTTTGGGTTGTTCAAAGAGGGGTGGTGACTTATATGCAGTGTAATCTGGGGGAGGGTAAGAGTTGTAATATGATATCCTTCTTGATTGTAGATTTAGTTAAATTGATCGTCAAAGGGTGGAGATCTATAATCAGTGTAGCTCGGAGAAGGGTAAAAATCAAAATTATGGTTTCCAGGGTTAAACTCTGAACACGGAGGTTCGAAATTATATCCCCAATCAAGATTCTCCCAACTAGTAGATGGGTGAGAATAAGTCTAGCTGGGATAATAATCATCTTGGGGATAAGTAGTGGTAGGAGGGTAGGAGTGGAAATGTGAGTAGGATGTGAAATGATCCATGATGAAACATAAGAGAAAGAGGAAAGAAAGGTGTCCTGCAGTACAAACAATCAAACATGTCATTTGGTGAGGTAGCCTAAAGACTTACAGACTCTTAGAACCCATCTTGAGATGAAAGAAACGATTTGATCTACTTCTTTCCGGTCAATTCAACTAGTTTGAGGGAGGGAGTGGGGAGAAGGTTCTTCCCTTGGCTTTTGCCTTAGGTTCCTTTGATACCCCCAAACTGTGGTCATTTGACATTGCTCCCCTAGCTAGACATCAGATGGACCAGTAGAAGCAGATTAAGTGAAAATAATCTTGATCTGGGCCCTGAAGAGCGAGTCAAATCCTTAACGCCAACATCTACTTGATTTTAGTTAAGCTTAGGTTTGAATGTACTTGGGAATGTGATGGGTCCTTTATCTGTGTTGTGCCCTTAAAAATTAGTTTTCGATGCGTGTGCGTGTACAACCAATAATTTTCAAATAAGGTTAATTGATGATTTGTCTTTTAGGATTCAATCTTATTTAGTAGCGTTTTGGGTTCAACTTTAGGTTTATTCAACCAAGGTTTAGTTGGGACACTAGGTTTTGAAAGTACAAGTGAAGATGTCTTCCTTTAAAACTTAAAAGAATGTGGAGTGCCTGGTTAATTCTTAAAAGTTGAATCCTATGTGGCAAGCTACTTGATGAATCAGTTTTTATGTTAAGTGGTGCGGCCTAGACAAATCAGACAAGTGGCTTGATGCACTACTAATTAAGGCATCCAATCAATTTTAGCCTATTATAACGTCTAATCATTTATTCGTATAGTGCGGATCCTTAGGTCGGCTTTCCAGTTAAGTGATTGAATCATACAAGAGTGGTGCACTTAGGTTGTGTGGGTGTATAAGGTGTGTAAATTTCAGTTAATCCCACAATATATTTTTAATATTTTTGGGGGTGAGGTGGTTGAAGGTGTCAAATAAACAACTAGAACTAACCTTAGGGTTTATACAGGTTCCTAGGTTAATTAGGGCTTGTGTTATAAGATGGTGGAATGAAATTTAAGGGGTGGGTGGTGTGAGGTAAATTTATAGACCCTTCAATAGCACTTTACTCTAATCTTACGGCTCTGGATCGCCTCAAAAGAGTATCTGCAAGCACAGTAAGAAAAGAGAAAAGTAAGGTAAAAGATAAGTGTTGCCTCCCCGGCAATGGTGCCAAAATGATCAGCGAGATTTCGTACGCTAAAAGTTGAGTATAAAAACCTGACATTATAATTGCGTAAAAATCTACTATCAAAAAAAATTTATAACCGAAACTCTAGTGAATTCCAGGTCGAACATAGGGAGGCGAACGCTTAATTAAAAATCGTGTTTGGAATTATTGTCACAAAGTAGATTAGTTGGTCGAATTAAATCTACACTACCTTTTCTGTTTAAATAATAAATAATAGAAAAGAGAGAATAATACAGAGAAAGGGAAAGAGAGTGAACCAATATTTCATAGTCAAATAATCATTACAACTAATTCGTACAACTAGAAAGTTGGAAATCTACACTAGAAAGTGGTAAAAAGAGGGATGAGAAAATCCTCCTCGATGGCTGCTTGAAAGATGAGCCACGTTGATGGAGTGTCCGGACGATGGGGATAAGATGCTGGATGAGGGAGAATGGAGCTGGAGGATGGAGAACGAAGCAGGGCGATGTTGCAGTGGGATCCGCTTCCCGAATGGCGGTGAGAAGACAACCACGAGATGCTCCATGAAGGGGGTGAGAAGGTGGGAAAATTATTTTACTCTATCTCTAGTGGAGCATCTCGGGTATGGGATCAGCTCGTAGAACTTTGGAGGAGGTGAGAGGAGAAGAGAAGGGATGGTGAAATGTGTTGGAGGGGTAGGCTTTTTATAAGTGAAGATATGGAGGCAAAATATGTCATTTTAATGGCTTAAAAATAATTATGCGGCCTTTAGTGACGTCTATGCACATCAATGTAGGCAAGCGTTACTGAAGCCGTGCCTCAATGAGCACCGTAAGATTTCAATCCAATGTTCCTCAAAGAGCCACGTCACCCGATCGCTTGCTTTCAATCACTCGCGTGCCTTATCATGCCCCATCAATCTCAACTATCTGATTGCACGATTAGATGGCTTAGAATCGCGCGGACGCTTCAGGTTTAAACATTTCATGTGCCCGCATGTGATGGCATGTTATCTCCTACGTGCGTGTTGCACTTCCATCCAGCGCCCCTAGTCGCGCCATGTGGCTGCACCGCACCCTCTCATCGCTGATCTGATGGTTGAATTTTGATTGGCACGGGCGCTCGCGGATGAAGATGCTTGGCGAGAGTCGAACGTGTGCCTTCTCGCGATTTGAGGTCATGACCATCGCGCTACGATTGCCTCTGTGTCATGTTTTTGAATTAAGGCCGCACCGCTCTTCTCCATTGGATCTTGATCCAACGGCTGAGATCACGTGGCGTTTGCTGAGGAAGGAGAATGCTGTAGGCTTTGGGCAACTTGGATGGCACCATGTGGTGCCATCTGGGCCGTCCATTTTCCCATTCATGTAGGTGGTACCATCGATGTCGGATTGGGTCAATTTTCCCATCGTTAGGCTGTGATCGTCAATCTGAACTCATCTGTGCGGTTGGAATTGCCATCTGAAGTACAAATTTGCACCACCTTGCTCCTTGACCTCTGATCTTCCTCGGACTACATATGATGCTGTGGAAGTTCGATTAGGGCGATATCGAAGGCGTTAGACTCCGATTGTCACCTTGATCAGATCTGTTTGGTTGGATCTTCAATCTGAGGCTCCAAAATGATATCCTCCTATCCCCTGGTGATGCATCAGAAATTCGTCGTGGAAAGGATTGGAGTTTGGAAAACTCGTCGTCGTAGTTCGATTTGCGAGAAAATCCACCGATCAGATAAAATTTATAATCGAAACTCGAAAGATGAGTCCCGGGTCGAACACGAGGAGGTGAACATTTGGTTTTGAAAATTCGCGTTTCGCTTTTTATTTGTTTTTGTGGTTTTTATCTTTTCTAATTTTTTTGGTTCTTTTAACAAGCAAGTAATCAGGTCGATGAATTCTAGCTAATATACTTGCAAAATAAAAAGGGAGAGACAGAGATAGAGTGAGAAACAATCATGTATTTTTATAATCAAATGTTTATTACAATTAGGAAAGCGGGAAAATTATACGACGAAAGCAATAAAGATAAAGATAGGTGAGAGAAATCCTCCTCAGCGGTCGGTTGGAGGACGACTCACTCTGACGTCACCTGGAGGAAGGTGGTGAGGAGTGGGACGAACGAGGACGGAGCTGGAGGACGAAGGGAGAGGCAGGACGGCGTCGCGGCGAGGATCTTCTTCCCGAAGGGAGGTGAGAGGACGGTCGCAGGATGCTCCACGAAGGGGGATGAGTGGTGGGGAAAAATATTTGATTTCTACTTTAGAGGAGCATCCCAGGCTTGGAACAAGCTTTCTCTAGAGCCTTGGAGGTGGTGATAGGAAGAAAGGAAGAGATGAAGAAAAATGGAAAGGGGTAAGGATCTGTTTATAGTAGATGAAAGAATCAACTTCGTATACAGGACATTTAGTGACGGTCATAAACGTCACTGAATATATGCCACAAACGTTGCTGAAAACAATCGATGCGCCCACCAACCGCTACATTGACAAGCACTCCGCGCGCATGCCCATGCGTGCCTCCACACGTTCGCGCACCGCCCGTGCTGCTGTGCTTGTGTGCATGGGTAGCCTGGGTTGCGCCACATGGCGCGATCTGGGCCGTCCATCTTCTTTCCGTTTTAGGGGTTGCTACAAAGGTCAGATTGAGTCGATTTTCACACTGTTGGGCTGCAATCGTCAACCTGAATCCATCTGCATGGTCGGATTTGTTGTTTGAAGCTTTAAATACATCACCTAGTCCCTTGGCCGTTGATCTTCCTCGGATTGCTTATGGTGCTACGGGACTACGATCAAGGCGATTTCAGAGGTGTTGGACTCCAATCATCATCCCGATCAGATCCGTACGGTCGGATTGTCAATCTGAGCTTTGAAATAAATCTACTCTCCTGACCACAAAAAGGGCGTAATTAACATAAAATATACACTATTCTAAATGCAGAATAATGCATGCTATGCAATATTTATAATATGGAATGTAAATCTAAGTCTAGGAACATTAATAAATAGGCATTTTAACCTAAATGAATGTGTCTACATCATACCCCTATGCCTATCTTTTGCTAATCTCTAGCAAAATTAAACTACATGCTATGTATAAAAATAGAATTAGGACTCGATCGCTTTGGCGTAAGTCATTTATTCACAATAGAAAATTTCAGCTAAGGTCCTAAACTACAAAAAGTCAATAGTACCTCGGTGTCTGTCAGAATGCAGATTGCTTAAGTCCTTGCCTTATTTGAAAAGGGAAGATATATTTTTTTATTTTTCTTTTCTAATTTTTTTAGACTTTTGAAGTTTGAGAGTTTCAGGATAACTTTTTACGGCTACTTAACCCGCCCAAGACTCGAAAATGACTCAAAATGCTAAGCATCTTGTGAAAGGGTGATAGACTCACTAGGTGGCCGTTAAAACAGACTTTAGGTTTCTACAACCTTAGGTGACTTTAAAGATTTTTGTCTAGAGGTTTATCTTTTCGATCATAGCTTTCTCCCTACTTTTTTTATTTTTTATGGGGTCAACATAAGGGCGAACCCAGTGTATATCTCCCTGATTTATTCTATTCTTCACTTCTTCCGTAAGTGTTTTGGGAATTATTTGTGCATTTTTGTGAGTTGGGCTCTGGACAACTGGCTAATAAGCTGTTGCCCACAGCAACTTGCCAGCTATACTCGTGCGGTGAAGTGTGATTTTATTTTTTATTTTTTTGTTTTCTCCTTTTTCTATTTTTTTTCCTTTTGGATGCCTTTATTTTTTTCTTTTCTTTTTCCTAAGTAGGTGGCTTACTTGATTTAAGATTTACCTAAAGGCAGTATGAAGTGAATGATCGTGTGGCTGGGCTTTGGACAACCGGACGATGAGCTATTACCACTGACAACTTACCTGCCATACCACCTTAGACAGGCCATTAGCTACCAAATTGCAGTAAAAATCGTCAGGAAGTGAGTTGGTACTAATAGTGTGTAGATGTTTAGACTTAAAATCCCTTCAAATTAGAGAGTGGGTTGATAAGTCGTGTACTTATCATCCCAATTTATTCACCAAATTAAAGTAAAATTACTTGGGGAGGACTCAAGACTAAGTCGACAATCGAGTAGACACCCGAGCTAATTAAGCCCGAAGACTTGAAGAGTAAGTGTTCAGGTCCTATCGTATCGTTTCCTAAAGTTAATAAATTTCAAATGCCTAAGTTCTCTTCTTCTAATTTTTTTTTCTTTTTGAATTTCCATTTTTTTTAGGAAACTAAAAGAAATTCTACGAAGTTAACAAAATGATTTGTTATCCGCCCCCTATGTCTAAATGATGCAATGTCATCATTGTAAAAATAAAAACATGAAAAGGATGGAGTAAACAGAATATCATCTGAATTTGTGAAAATCCGATCAGTTCCTCTGAGAGGAGAGTATACACACGCGCTATGTTTAATGCCTTTAGCTAGGCATAAAATATATACAAGGAAGAAATAGAGAATTCACAAGTGTGGGTCAGAATCAAAATTAAAAGATTAATCCTCAAACCTGCCAATAGAAGATGTCAACAAATGTGGACCAAGTTGTGGTGCAGACCCATGCCCCAGGGTCGAGTAGTCCTCAGGTTCTGGATGAAAATCACCCATTATCGAAGATTATTGTGCTTTTAGGGTTGGGTTTGCAGTTTGATGGTGTGCAACTCAAGACTAAAGTGTCGGACAAAAGGTAGATTTAGTTCACTAGGTTCAGATGTCCACTTAACGTTCAACTTAGAAAAATAATCAGTTATTGGTTTGAGCGATCTATCGGGGATTTAAATTAAAGTATTGTCGTTGTATCGTTGTAGTTTGAAATCCACAATAAATCGAACAAATAAAATTTATAAGTTCAGAATGTCAAAAATGATGTCCGAGGTTGTTCATTAGGAGCAAATATGGAATTCATGTGCTAATCTCAATAGGTAATATAAATGAGTACAATTAATTACTCAAAAACTAATATGTAATGTATAACATGAGTATATGAGGAGATAAAAAGAACTCTAAACAAAATAATGGTGATTTGGATCACCAATTATTAGTGATAGAGCGATTTTCATTTTCGATAAAAACATTGACATAAAATGTCGCATTATATTTCGTTGCGTGATAGAAAATTGCTTTTCAAAAATATTTTTTTCTCAAAATATAACCATGAAAATAGTTAGGTCGTCTTTACAAGATGGAATCAGCCTATTATACTAGTGAGTGGTGCTTCAATTATTCAGGAAACTCGGTGGGTGTGCATGCTAATTCGTGTAATTCTGTTTCAACATAAATCATCATTCTAAGCAATTGATAAAAAATGCGGGATATTCATGCAAACCTAACTAAATATAATAATAAGATAAATAAATGAATAAGAAGTTTCACAACGGCATTTGTAGTAATTTCTAATTCAAGTAGCAATAGAGGATTTGGTTGGGAGGCTTGTGCGTGCACAAGGAGGACTCGTTGGCTGCAAGTTTGGGCGGAGGAGATTTGCAGGAGGAGAGGCTCGCAACGGTGGTAGCGGCACAACCAGAGGTGGTCGGCGGCGGCTGAACGGAGGAGGAGAGGCCAATGGCGAGCGGTGGTTGCGGGCAAACCATGGAGGCATGGACGGGTGCTTGTGATCGGAAAGGTGGCTCGTCGATGCTTGAGATCGCCCGAGTTAGCTTGGGGCTGAGTTGGGTGGTTGGAGTGGACGGTGAGAGAGTTTTGCTGTGGGTGTTGGGTTCCTTCGGTGATAAACTTTACAAATATAATTATTTATATAATTATTTATAATATTAGATAAATTTTACAAATATAAATTATAATGCATGCATTTATTTTATAATCAAATGTAAATATTAATATACTTTAAAATGTAGGAACTAATCAACTTAGGCTAAAAATTAGTCTAATAAATTGGCCTCATCAAATACCTCCATGCCTAAGTTTTGCTAGTCCCTAGCAAAAGTGTAAAATGATAGAAGTGACCAAAAGATTTCTTCTTTTCTTATTCCAAAAATTTAGAGATCTAGATAAATGTGAAGTGATAGTAACCTATGTAACAGATATAAGTGAAAAATCAGCTTACATTTACTATTCGTACTTGACCCTTGGTAAATATTTTATTAGGATAGGCAATTTCTTCCCCTGGGGATAAAGCAGAAAATAATTTGTAGTTTGACCCCAGTTTTTTGACTTAGGTAGGAGATACTGAGTTAAATGGATTCGTATTTGGTGGCTCATACTCATTTGGTGCTACATGTAGTCTAGTACTGAAGACTTTAAATTTCTAGACTATTAAATGAGTCAACACAGAGAGAGGCTAAACAAAACCGTGCTCTCTTGATGTTCCTTTATGCTCACTCATTCTCTCTTTTCTTTTTCTTTTTCTTATTTCTTTTCGGAGATCACATATGTTTGCTAGATTTTGTAAATGTACTCAATGTTTGGTGACTTCACATGATATTCACACTTCAACTAAAATCCTAATAACCCTACAACTAAGTTAGAGGTCCTCAGTTAGTATTCGGGCGATTAGAAATATTAAAAAGTAGGTATGGATCATATTTGGTGGATCGCAATGGGTATTGTTGCTACCTCAATGATATAGGCACTTGATAGAATTGACATCTAAGACAGCTATAACTCAAACACATTTTTTTTCTTCTCTCTTTTTTTTTTCTTCTTTTTTTTCTTATATATTTCTTTTCTTCTCTCTTTTATTTCTCTTTTATTTCTCTTTTTTTTATGTTTTTTTCTCTTTTTCATAACTCAACACAACATGACGTAGACTTTTATTCATGAGGCATTATTAAGGATGATGGTGGTCAAGAGGATATTGTGTGACTTATTTGGTGAAAGTGCATGCTATCAGCACCGGGAAAGGATGGATAGGATAAGCGTATTTCTGACCTTTGACACCATTATCCTCCTTTAGCCGAGAACTCTATGACGGATAGTCGTAACCATCCACCATAGTCATTGTTTTATTAGGACTCAACCTCTGTGTATCTGCCTTATTTAGTGACTCAGGAATTCACACAATGTTTGTACACAGGAATAGAGAGCAAAAACTATGCCTAACTTTGAGGTATCATCATCTTATTATCTAGAACTTAAGAGTCCTTGCACTAGACTTAGTGCACCTATAGTCTCTCTATTTTCTCCTCACAAATAATAAGTGGATCTAATAGAAGATAGTATGCCTGTCTCTCTTCAAATTGTCCAAGGATTTAGCCGATTAAAAATGCTTATTGGTTTTCTACAATGATCCATTACCCATTCTACGTGCAAGTGAAGTAACTGTACTGGATTCTAAACTCTGAAACAATTTAAGAAGAAACTCTTTAATGACATCTTCTTGATAACAATCTTCTGCTAGGGACTAGGTAATTCAGCTCAAGATTTTTCTTTTTTAATGCACTTAACCTAAATGCATGAATGCTACCTAAAAATGCAACATGCACCCCCCCATGCCTAAATCCTATAATGTCATTGTACAATTAAAATAGGGGGAGAAAGGAAGGAAATCACCTGATGAGGTGTTATTCTGAACGCTGGGTTACCTTCCAACAAGTGCTGCATTTTCTGTTGGTAGCCAGACTTATCGGGAACCTGTAAGTCTGGTTCCAGGCAGCAAGAGCTAGGCCCTAAAAATATGCGCAACAGTGCGGGCCTAGAAAATAGGTAGCCATGGATGTTGGCGAGCTGATGATGCAACATTATCCTAAATGTTCGCAAGAAAACATGAAAGCAGAGAACCTCGTAGGCTTCCTGGGGAGGTCTAGGAATAACAAAAGGAACGTGAGAATGGACCTCCCGAAATGGAATAAGTGGAGGATAACAAGGATCTTCCAAGGTAGGAAGGATTTTAAAAGATACCAACATAATAATTTCAAACCCTTGAATAGCGAGACTAAAAGTACAAGCATCAATCCGCACTCGCCATTCTACCTGAGGATGTACTTGCCTGATACTCTCCCCAGAAAGAATGTATATGTGCCGAGACTTGAGTCAAGGATTGGTTAGGGAGTGTAAGGGTTGCTTGTGGTGTTAGGCGATAATGGTTAAGTCCAAGGAGGACTTTGTGTCAAGTCCAACAATTCAGATTCTGTATTATTCTCCCTAACAGTTGTAGAAAACTTCACGTCACCCTGCCTATCATTAATGATTGGAGTCATATTTTCACCTTCCACTATATGTGAATCAATGTTGGACTCCAAATCAAATTCCTTTGACGGCAGGGTCGAAGCAACATAATCTTTTTCATTAATTTCATCCCTAGATTCTTTTGGTTCACTTGAGTTTTTGTCATGGTGTATATGTGATTCACCAGTAAAGAGAGGAGTTGGATCAGTATCCTCAATTATTTCTGAAGGAGGATCAGTCTTAATATTTTGGAGTAAGTCTATATTACTTAATTCTTTGTTCTTCTCGAGGCATAAATCCTCAATTGATGTGTATTGTCCCCGAGAGTCTCTCTTAGGCTTCTCACTATTGTGTTCGTCCTCCAATATCAACTCCTAGTTTTGCGGAGGATGACTCAAAATCAAAAGAAGAGAGGAATCCTGATTTTACCAGATTATTTATATCTTCCGAGGGTAAGTTCTCGAATAACACATAATCCCCCTATGAGTCACTCTAAACTCTAAGTCCGTGTTCCTCCTTTGGGTCATCATCCTCCTCTAGAATAGACTCTTTGTATCCCTGAGACCAAAAGTGATCCAATTCATCCTCCATTCCCTTAGGGTTACCTACATTAGGTATATGTAAATCCTCAGGATGTTGCATGGGAGGTGTTGGCTCCCTAGGTGGAGGATCAGGATTAGGCTCACTAAGGGTAGAATTGGTTTCCACCACATGATCAATCGGGGAAGTGATATGACTAGCACGACATTGACTTGGCTCATCAGGGGTAAGAAAAATACTGTCAACCGAGTCAAGGTCCTTAGATGGTACCATTTTACCTTCCTTTTGACTCCAATATAGCTCGGGTAGATAATCGCTGGGGTCGTTCTCCTCTAGTGGCTGTGTCTCATGGGGAGAGTCTGAGTGATAGCTACTCAAAACGGGATCCTTATTATCATTGGTTTCCTCAGAATTATTTTGATGATCGCAGTTGTACTGGTAAGGATCAGAATCAATAGTAGGAAGGTAGTTAAGTTGATTAATTTCCTTATTCAGTCGTTGACTATTCTTCAACATCTCTCCTATAGACTCCATTTCTTTTTGTTGTTTTTACATTTCTATCATAAAAGAGGAGAGACTACTACTATCAGATTGGGGAGGATAGTCAATCTCAGACTCTGGTTGCTTAAGGGTATTGGTCCAACCTTGATAAGGAAAATCATGAAGGGTGGGAGGGTTGGGTGTTTGCAAATTGGAAAATTCCACTCCTTGGCTTTGCTCAAAAGTTGGAGTTATCGAGCCAGTACTCCCGGGATAGGAATATGATTGATCCCATGAATTGTCATTGTACCCATCAAAGGATGGATACGCTCGGGGCATGGGATCTTGGTTAAAATGATAAGAGTAAGGATAATCCATTTAAGTCAAATAGATTAAACTTTCTTAGGGCTTAGAAGAAATCAAAACAAAAGCAGAAACTTTCTAAAGAGTTCTACCACTGTCAAAACAAACACAAATACAGTGGGATCTGTTTTAGTAGATTCTAGGTCTTAGAATTAAGTGTTCAGTTGGTGGCCAAACAAGTTTTGTAAGAATTACGCTTCCTAGGCTGACCTTCATTGGTGCCTACAACCTACTTGTAAGGGATGGAAGTTTCTAATCGATCCCACGCATGAGAAACCAAAGTAACTAGGTGGATAGGCTTGTTGATTTTCGACTAACCTCCCTTGTGGTGCAAAAGAGGAGAGGTAGAAATTTATCTAGTGACCTTATGTGTGATGTGCATAGTGTCTCAGGTGTGCAACACACGTTTGCGGTTTGCATTTTAAAATCTCGCAATCAAATCCTTTTGCACATAATTTAAAGTCACTGATTTTAATGTCCAACCTCTTAACGGTCCCAATTTCTTAAAGTGATCACTGGCTTAATTAGATTCAAATACTTTAGTGGTCTTAAATTTACATCTAATGCAGATGTATGATAGGTATTTGATGCTAAAGAGAAGACGTACCTTACTCCAGCTTTCTTTATGCAAGATGTCTGCAATGTAGAAATATAAACTAGATACTACTCATTCAATCCTAGATGATTACCCTATTGATATATAGCTTCTAGCAGGCAGTTCGAATATTTATTTATTTATTTATTTAATAATAAGCAAACAAATCGAATCTAACTAACTAACTAATATGCAGTTCAAATAATTCAAATTAACCTATAATCTAAATAAAATGGGAACATACTCCCGAAAAGACACTCCCGCATACAAGAGCGATAAGAAATAAAAAGCACTAGGAACACATTCCTAAAAGTAAAGGTCCACAAGATAGAAATTTAAATATTTATTGTCTATCTAGCCTAATCTAAATCTAAAAGAGGCAAACAGATCTTCAGTCACTAATCCTCCTTCCACGCACATTGAATCAAGGCCCACGTGCTCTTGTTGCTGCCATCTAGGTGGCGTCAAGGTACACCAAAAATATCCCCTTCATCGTGCGCTCCCGTTGCGTTCGTTTAATTTTGCACGTAAACAGAAACAAGGTCAGTAGTTCAGAAAAGCTTTAGAAAAATCATAAAAATAATATAAATTTTTCAAAAAAATTAGTAGGCGTATTTCCTCCCTGGCAACGACGTCATTTGATAGAGTGATCTTTATTTTCGATAAAAACTTTAACATAAAATGTCATGTCATTATATTTCATTGCATGGTAGAAAATTGCTTTAAAAAATATTTGTTACTCAAAATCTAACCACGAATATAGTTAGGTCATCTCCATTATTGTACTAGTGAGTGATGCATCAATTATTCAGGAAACTCAGTAGGTATGCATGCTAATTCGTGTAATTCTTTTTCAACATAAATCATCATTCTAAGCAATTGATAAAAAATGTAAGTGTTTAAATGCAAAATCACCACAACGTAATATTCTATTAACTAGTAATCTTGGCCATGGAAATCAATGTAATCATTAATCTTCAATAAAAGATACCTTATTCATTGTAATCAATTTCCTAATCATGAACAATTGCAATCATCTGTAATTCAGATAAACTGAAGGGATATTCATACAAATCTAACTGAATATAATAATAAGATAAATAAATGAATAGGAAGTTTCACAATGGCATTTTTAGTAATTTCTAATTCAAGTAGAAATAGAGGATTTGGTTGGGAGGCTTGTGCGTGCACAAGGACTCGCTAGCCGCGAGTCTGGGCGGAGGAGACGTGCGGGAGGACAGGCTCGCAACGGTGGTAGCGGCACGACCGGAGGTGGTCGGACGGAGGAAGAGAGGCCAGCAGCGAGCGGTTGTTGCGGGCGAACCGTGGAGGCATTGGCAGATGCTTGCGATCGGCATGGAGGCTCGTTGGTGCTTGAGATCACTGGAGTTATCTTGGGGTCGAGTTTGGCGGTTGGAGGAGGGTGGACGGTGAGAGAGTTTGGCTGCAGGTGTTGGGTTCCTTCGGAGAACTTGCTGGGGGAGCGGTTGGAAGAAGACTAAGAAGAAGGGCCGGGAGGGGGGGGGTGTTGGCTAAGGGGTGATGGTGGGTTTGGATGGTGTTGGCGGCGGTGATGGCTTACGTGCTGTCACTGCGCACACCGTGGAAGGGGCAGGGCAATGGAGGGGTTAGCTTTTATCCACAGTGCATGCTTTCTTCACAGTTTTTACCTTGGCCACGGTGATGGCGAGGGAGGAGATCCTTGCTGGGAGAAGGATGATCTCTTACGTCTGCATGCGGTGGGAGTCCTTTTATAAATCTTCTGCCGTCGACTCTCCTCTAATCTGATGCATTTTTGGAGGACTCGACCTTGTCCAACAGCTTAACGGCAGTAGCGAGGCGGTGGCTTCGGTGGCAGTGTTGTGCGCAGAGAAAAATCTTTGTGAGAAAGATGCGGTGCATATTTTAAACATCATTTGCGCTTAATTCCTGCAATGCATATAATTATTTATAATACCAGATAAAATTTACAAATATAAATTATAATGCATGCATTTATTTTATAATCAAATGCAAATATTAATATACTCTACAATGTATGAACTAATCAACTTAGGCTAAAAATTAGTCCAATAAATTGGACTCATCAATTAGCCTAACACATATATAGCAATTACTCAAAGAGAATCAAATGAACAAACAGTGAATCAAACGTCTGATTGTGAAATTAAATGACTTAAAGTGTGTTGCAATAGTGCTTCTTTGATTTTCTTCTGTATGGCTCCTTCTTCCCTTAGCTTTTCTTCCTTCTCTCTCTTCTTCTCTTCTTTCTTTGGCTTTTCCTTCCTTTGTTTGGCTCTGTCTCTTTTCCTCTTCTTCTCTGATTTCTTCTGTATGCTCTTGCCTTAGCCTTCTTTAGATCTCCTTTATTTTCTTCTCTCTTCTCTTCACACACAGGGCACAATTTCTCAAATGGCTAAGTGTTAGCCGTTGTTCTCCATAGCAAAAGCCCTCTTGACCCCGCACTCTCTCGCTCTCATCTTTCATTCTATTTCTCAATGTCCGGTCAAATGCTCGAATAATTGGATATTCGGGGATCCGCGCACCCGGGACCAGGGCTGTAGGCGTGGATCGCATCCGTGTGAGAGAGCGTAGGTAGGTCAGTGAGTGAGGGTGTGGGACCTCACCCCGGTGTTTGGAGGCGATAAGCCCCAAACACTTTTGTGTATTATATTGCTGCGGACTTTGCATGTTTATGATGTGGGACTAAGCTCCCACACCATTCTTCAACTGCAGCAGCAAGGAACTCCTTCGCCAAATTCGAGCACAAAGGCGGTCAACGCCCTAATTCGTTGGTTCACGTATGTTGCTGGAGCAATTCTGCATCACCTGATGATGCGACCTGGAGCTAGAGGTAATGAACAAGCTTTGAAGCTCTCTTTGAAGCAAGTCCGCCAATGGCGTGGAGGACTTGGACCTGCAAATCAAGAATAAGGCCTCTCGGCTGTGTTAAAGAGCTTCAGAAGAGTCGCCAGATGGTGATGAGTGCAATGCGAGTGGTATGGAGGTGTTTCGTGGTCAGAAGACCTCTAACGAGGCCGGTGAGCGTATGCGGTGAGGGTTGAGTTCGACAGAGGGTGGGTGAGACCAATCCTCTCAAGTTCTTGAGGGGTTTTGGTCGGCGGGTCAAGGCAGAGGTGTAGGTAGTTTTGGCAAGGTGGATGGAGAGGTGTAGTGGCGGAAACGCTTCACTGGAATGGTTTCCGGAGGTGGAGACGAGGGTGGTGGGTGGTGTAGTCGAGGGGTCAAAACATGAGTTAAGAGGGGGAGAATTAATCTATGAGTCTAAGGGAACTAAACTACTCCTAAACTAATGGACGAAAGGAGGGAGATCTTGCCAGGGGTACGTCGACGTCGGAGAACTCTTCGGTGGGGTAGAAGCGGCGATGACGAGGGGATTAAGGTGCTCACTAGTATGGCGCGACGTGGACGAGTGGGAGAAAGGCAAATCCATCGCTGGTATTGCGTAAGGATGACGAGGGAAGTTCGAGAAGATCGCTGAACATCGTGGAGTCTTTCGGCAGGAGAGAGGGAGGAAGGAGGGGGATTTCCAGCCAAAAGGAGCATCGGGAGGATGGTGTGCATTGGGGATCCTTTTATAAGCCATTAGAGGGCAGTTGAAGCTTGGAAACCAAGCTCTTGAACTTGGAAGGTTCGCCAGAGTTGGAAACTTAAGAGATATCCGAATCTCTCATGCGTTCACATGAGAGATTGGGAATGTTATAGGATTTAAGGTCGGGTGCGTTGGAAAGAGAACTCCATATGGAATCTTCCTTCCAATTTTGGAAGGGATTCGTTGATCAGAGGAGTTCTCTTCAATCAAAGGTCGCTGGAGAAGGATTCCTCCGTGATAATGGTGGAAGGACCTATTTACAAAGAGTGACGACAAAGATAGGGGCCTATTTGTAAGGATTTTGAAAGTTAGGGGCATGTGTGAGAGAGAAAAGAGTCAGACATGACCAAATTGCAAACTAGGTCAAGATGATCTTTGATTGGGTCGAAATTTTGGTAAAAATCTAATTTGGACCTAAGGAATCCAATGGTGAAGTTGGATTTAGGTTTTGACCAATTTTGACTAGGTAAATTGCATAGAAACCTAGATTAGGGCAACTATCTGTCTGAGACTCTATTTTAGGTCACAATAGGTTTTGATGGTCAAATCAAGAATACCAAATCCTAGAGAATATTTTTATATGATTTTTAGAGACTTTATGTGAATTTTATCCTGACCGGAATCTCAATTAATTGAGTGGGTCTGTTTTTAGGGTTTTGGATGCCATTTAGTTCTCGAAACGTGCGAAAATCCATTTCTGTCTTCACAGACCCACTTGTTAGATATTTAAGACCATTTGACCTTTAATTAGCCCCTGAGAAATCCCATGATTGTTCTGCAATTGAGATATGTTGTTAAAACTGCAGTTTTACCCATGTTTTCTTGTTATTCTCTTAGAATGGATTTGTAGTGAATTAGGGCTCTTCTGACGGTTATGTAGGAGCATTTAATGATGTAATATGACTAAATAAAGCTAGATATGGTTGATGATGACATTATCATTAGTTATTCCAAGCTTGGGTCGCATATCAAAGGTATCGTAAGGGTCTTGGTAAAAAGTAGGTGGTTTCAGGTCAATTAGAACCCGTAGATCCAAAATCGTAGTTCCCTTAGAAGTAGCTTCCCAGATTTTTATTTCCAACTTCCTATCCTCCAAGATCAAGGTTTATGGGACCTCTAAATCGTTGTACACCCCATCTAAAATACCCAAGTCTAACATTTGTGGCTGAATTAGGATTGACTTAGGTACAATGATTTCCAAATCAAAATCAATCCCTTCGGGGTGTGGTTGAGGAATGGGGCTACTGATTGAATCTTCTAGTAAATGAGGATTTGAATCCTCCAAGTTAGCCCCAACCGAATCCAAATCTTCAATGAACGGGCTATCAAATGGTTCGTCATGCTCCTTTAGCCCGTTAGTCTCACTAAAATCATTCTCCTTAAGCTCAAGTGAGACTTCACTAAGAGATTCCTCACCCTCAGAATCAAAGAATTCATGATCCTCATTTATATATGTCTCAAAATCATATGTCATTCCATGGTCCATGGAGGCATTTTTCGTCATTCCCTGGCTCTAGGATCTCGGGTGAGAAACTTGGTTCATCCTGAATGGGTTTCTCTAGCCCAACCTGGTCATCCTAGTCTCAGAACATGTATCCCTCCCAACAGGAGCCTGAGCAGGTTCAGATATTGGCTCTTATAAAGGGGGTTCATCTTGAGAATCATCCCAAGATTGGACTAGGGCAACCACAAATTTCATCCTCAACCTCGACAATTTCCCAAGTAGAAACTCACTCAGGGCCCTATCCCTAACATTTTGGAGCAAATCCAATAAAGAGTTATTCAGCTCATCAATCATTTTTATCATAGGCTCCAATGCTTCAGTGCATGGTGTTGGCTGAGCTTCTAAAGATTGTATAGTGTTTCTCAAGTTAGCCAACACCCTGTCTTGAACTTAGTTTGCCTGAACTGAATGGTTCAGTTCAGGTTTGGGTGGGTTTAGGTTAAATCTAGGGGAGTTAAGATATCGAGGTTTTCGGGTCCCTCCCTGATAGTAGGTCATCTCAGGTTGTTCAAAGAATGGAGGTGACCTATATTCAGTGGAATACTGGGGTAGGTAGATGTTATAATCATCAAATCCTTCCTGATTGTAGATCGGGTTGGTTTGATCATCAAAGGATGGAGATCTATAATCATTGTAGCTCTGGAAATGATAGTAATCATAGTCTTGTTGTCCAGGGTTAGGCCTTGGACACTAAGGTCTGGTATTGTATCCCCAATGAAAGTTATCCCGGCTAGTGGATGGGTAATTATAAGTCGAGTCAGGAAAACAATCATCTTGGGTATAAGTGGTGGTAGGAGGGTTGGATGGGAAATGAGTGTAGGATGTGGAAGGATACATGGTAGAATAAAAGGGGAAATCGGAAAAAAGAAAGGAGCCCCACAATACAAGCAATCAGCCTTGTCCTTAGGTGGGTTAGCTTAAAGACCTACTGTTAGTTCGCTTGAGATCAGGTTTTAAAATCGTTGCGTTGCGGTATACTCGAAAAGTCCGAGGTCGTTCGCTGGGAGAAAGTAGGAATTCGATTATCAAGATTGCAATTTTAAACAATAGATATAAGAAATTATAATCAGGAATTGACTCAGAATAATGTGGCAATAATATCAAGCATCAAACTGCAAAAAGAATGAAGTAAAATAGTGATTTAAATCACCAATTACTCCCTACAATAATATCAAATGAAACTCAATAGCTATGAATGAAATAAACTCAGATCAGACGTCTGATTGAATGATCAGATGTCTTAAACGTCTGATGAACAGTTCTTCTTCTCTTTTAATTTCTTCTTCTCTTTCTCTATTTTCTGTCTCACTTCTTCTGCTCTTCTTCTTCAACTGCTTTCCTTCTTCACAGGCCCTTTTACTTCTCTTCTTCGGCTCTGTCTCTTTCTTCCTCTTCTCCTTTTCTTCTTCTTAGACTCTTCCTCTTCTCTTCTTCTTTCTCTGCACTTTTCCTTCTCTTCCTTCTCTGCTTCTCTTTTTTACGCAAAGGGGGAAAGGGTCTCACATTTGGCTAAGTGTTTAGCTAATTCTCTAGAGAGCAAAACCCCCTAACCCCTGCGTACTCTCTCTCTTTCTTTCTCTGGATCATGCTCTCCCAAAGCCTTCCACAGTACTGGGTATACAGGTAATCGAACCTAGAGTGCACTCAGGTCCAAGCTCACCGGCATTAGGTGGTGAGCGAGGAGTGGATAACGTAGGTGGGTAATCGGGTCTACACCAGGTCTACGGGGGCAGTGTCGCGGAGGAGGCACGTGAAGGGTGTGAGGGACCTCACCCTTTGTGTCTGAAGCAAATAGCCTGATAGGAACACCATCATGAGCCCTAACTAGCTCATTTTGACCCAATTGAAAGAATAAATGCTCCTACATAACCTACTGAAGGTCCTAATTCACTGCATAACCTTTCTGAGAGTAAAATAAGAAACTAGGGTTAAAACTATAATTTCACCATTACAGTACAACAATGGATTTTCTCAAGGGCTAAACAAAGGTTAAAAGGTCTTAATAAGATAATAAGTGCTTTGGATTAGATAGAAAAGGGTTTGTGTAAGTCCTGTGAATTAAATGACTTCTTAAAACCCTAAAACTGACCCATTTGATTAACTTATGGGAACACCATTATGAGCCCTAACTAGCTCATTTTGACCTAATGAAGAGAACAAAAGCTCCGACATAACCAACTGGAGGTCCTAATTCACTGAATAACCTTTCTGAGAGAAAAGCAAGAAACAAGGGGTAAAACTGTAACTTTACCATTGCAGTACAACAACGGATTTTCTCAAGGACTAAACTTAGGTCAAAAGGTCTTAACAAGATAAAAAGTGGGTTGGATCAGATAGAAAATGGTTCGTGTGAGTTCTGGAAATTAAATGACTTCTTGTAACCCTAAAATAGACCCACTTGATTAAACAAGGTTCTGGTCAGGATAAAATCTACCTAAGCCCTCTAAAAATCATACAAAAATATTCTCTATAGTTTAGAACTTTTAATTTGTTTATTAGAATCCATTTTGACCTAGAATGGGGTCTCAGACAAACATTTGCCCTAAATTAGGTTTTTACATAAATTACCTAATCAAACGTGGTCAAACACAAATTTCAACTTCACCATTGGATTCCTTAGGTCTAAATTAGGTTTGTACCAAAATTTGGACCTAAGGGGAACTCATATTAACCCACTTTGCAAATAGGTCCAACCTGATTACATTTCTACCCCTATCTTTCAAAAACCCTTACATTTGACCCCTTAGCTTCTTCATCATTCTTTGCAATTAGGTCCCTCCACCATTATATCCGAGGAATCCTACTCCGATGAACTTGAGAAGGCAATTTCTCCCTGATTTCTCAGAGAATCCCCTTCAAAATTGGAAGGGAGATTCTTTGAGAAATTCTCTCCAATGAGAACCCAATTTGATGCCCTACTTGGTACCCAATCTCTTATGCAAACGCATGAGAGATTTGGATCTCTTTCGAGTTTCCAACAAAAAATCGATTTCCAGGGCTCTATTTAAAGGAGCTCAGTTCGCCCCAACTCTCCTAAGCTTGAAATCGACCAGAGATCCCCTCAATTTCTTATCTCCTCATCCAGCAGACTCGCTCATCAAGCTTCAGCGACCCTCCCTGATCTTCTTCGTCACCATACCACAATACCGGTGGCAGGTTCTTCCCCACGTTCGTCTGTGTCGCGAAACACCCGCTGACGGCCCTGCCTCCCCTTCGTCCTCACCGACCGTCCTCTCTGAGCATCTTCGTCTCCGGCATCGACAATATGCGCTAAACGCCATCTCCGTCTCCTTTTCATCTCTTCATCTCCTAAATAAGTTCCTCTTACCCTCTACTTCCTTTCCCCTCTTTATTTCCCTCAATCAACTATTGCCGCACTCCATCATCATCTCCTTTACCTCCGGCCACCAACTCCGGCGAGATCGCTCCACCACCACAGACCACCCCCTCCTCGCCGACAGGTCCATAAGCTTTGCCTCAACCCCTTGATCACAACCCCACTCATAACGCCCAAACACTCACCCAAACACACCCCCGAACACACCCACACATCCGCACACAGTGTGCCGTAGGCACGCTCACTTAGGCGTTCCCACGCCATGTCGACCACCGCTGCACACTCGCCATGCCTTGGCGAATCTCCCTGGATGTTTTGACGTGGCCGCAAGGCCGTTCTCATGTTTACAGGTTTAGGCACATCGGCCGCCATGGACGAAGAGCTTCAAGCTTGCGTGTTGTGCTCCAGTTGCTGCTGCTCAAGGCGAAAGGCCCAAGTGACATGGACTTGAGGCACGAACGCACTCAGGTTACCAATTGGAGCCAAAAGCCCTTGCAGCTTTGCGAATTGAAGAGGACACTTGCTGCTGTGGTGTGCGTAAGGGAGGTGGGACATTTAGTCCCACCTCAGAACTGGACGAGCGGCTATGTGCACACAAATTGATTTTGTGCCATAGCTTTGTTGCCTCCAAGTCATGGGGTGAGGTCCTTCTCTCCCCCTGTGGCACTGCCCACGCGGACCTGGCCACAACCCGTTTACCCGACCGACTCACTCCTTGCTCACCACCCATGCCGATGAGCCTAGACCTGGGTCCCCGTTAGGTTCGATTACCAGAACTGGCAGTGGCTCTGGGAGAGCGAACCAAAATAGAGAAGAGAGAAAGAGAGAAACGCTACGCAGGGGAAGGGGATTTTACCTTGTAAAGCTTAAGCTCGACACTTAGCCAAATCAGAAAGGAAGAAGAGGAGGTCAGGTAAAGAAAGAAGGGCCAGAGAAGGAGGAAGAAGCCAAGGAAGAGAAAGAAGAAAGAAGGAAGAAGCTGAAGATTCGCAAGGTAAAGGAAGAAGCTAAAAAAGTAGAAGGCAGAGAAAGAGAAGAAAGTAAGAGAAAAAGCAAAGAAAGCGAAGGGCCAGAGAAGAAGGAGCCAACGTCAGAGAAGGAAGAAGCCAGAGAAGAAAGAGAAGAAGAGAGATTGCAAGAGAAATCAGAGAAAGAAGGCAGAGAAAGAAGGAAAAATCAGAGAAAAGCATTGTAGCACATAACCTTTAAGACATCTGATTTTGTAATTAGACATCCAATTTTTCATAAGCTCTCCATTATTTTTAGCTACAATTCTTTTTATGCTCCATATACTCATGCTTTACATTCTTAATTAGGTTTTGAGTAGTATTGTGTTCAATTTGCATTTATTATTGAGATTAATGTGCGAATTCCATTTGCTCCCTGTGTTCGACCTTAGACTTCAAATTCGAGTAATAAAATTATATTTGTTTTGAATGCTTTTTCGGCTATACTACAACGTGACACTCTTAATACCGATGCAGTGCTCTTAAACATTAACCAAGGTTTTGGTTAGGATAAAATTCACTTAAACCCTCTAAAAATTATAGAAAAATATTCTCTAGGATTCAAAACCCTTAATTTGACCATCTTAACCTAAAATGGGGTCTCAGATAGATATTTACCCTAAATTAGGTTTTTGCATAAATCTTCCAGTCAAACGTGGTCAAACCCAAAATCCAACTTCACCATTGGATTCCTTAGGTCCAAATTAAGTTTATACCAAAATTTGGACCCAAGATGAATTTTCCTTGACCTAGTTTGCAAAAAGATTCAGCCTGATTACATTTGTACCCCTATTTTTCAAAAACCCTTACAAACTGCCCCATAGCTTCTTTATCATCTTCGCATTTAGGTCCACCATTATAGTGGAGGAATCCTACTCCGGTGAGCTTTGGAAGGAGGTTTCTCCTTGATTGCTTAGAGAATCCTTCCCAAAATTGGAAGGGAGATTCTCTGAGAAAATCCCTCCAATCTGAACCCATCTTTGATCCTATATTCTTTCCCAATCTCTCATGTGAACGCATGAGAGACATGGGTGTCCTAACGGATTCCTTCTCCGGCGAGCTTTCCTTGCTTGGGAAACTTGCTTCCCAAGCTTTAACCGACTTCCACGGTTCTATTTAAAGAAGCCCAGATCGCCCCGACTCCTCCAAGCTTGAATTCGATCGGAGACCTGTTCAAATTCTTCTCTCCTCCGACCGATTCGTTCTTCAAGCTTCGGCGACCTTCCCTACTCTCCCTCATCATCTGACCACAATACCAGTGGCAGACTCTTCTTCCTTGCTTTCGTCCGCGTCTCGTAGCACCCGCAGACGTTCCTACCCCCCTTCATCCTCGCCGACCATCTCTCTCTGAGCACCTTTGTCTCCGACGTCGACAGTACGCGTCCGACACCATCTTCGTCTCCCCTTCATCCACTATTACCCCAGAGAAGCTCCCTTCCCTTTCTACTTTCTTCTCCACTCTCTATTTCCCAAAATCAATCACTGCCAACCTCCATCACCCTCATCTCCATCTTCGGCTACCACCTCCAGCGAGGCTGCTCCACCTCCACAGGCCAACCCATCCCTCGCCGACATGCCCATAAGCTTCCCCGCACTCCACTGAACACTTCCCCTCACTCGTATCATCGCACCACTTACCCAAATGCACCCTCGAACACACCCACACCTTCGCACACAGTGTGCCCTAGGTACGCTCGCATAGACGTCCCCACGCCACGCCAACCACCCCAGTACATTCACTGTGCCTCGGCGACGCTCCCTGAGCGATTTGACGTTGCCACGAGGTCGTCTTTGTGATTTCAGGTTTAGGCATCATTCGCCATTAGCGAGCGAGCTTGAATCTCGCTTGAGGTTGCTTTAGGTCTTGCTAGTTCCAGGCTCCTATCCTAGGCTACGCGGAAGACTCTTGCGCACGAATCTAGGCTCTCAATTCCAGTTGAAGGCGGTAGTAGCTGCTGCAATTGGAAGACCACCTCTGTTGCAGGTGCGCGAGAAGAAGGGTGCGCGGATAGTCCCACCTTGGAAAATCCTGAGGTCGTGCACCTGCATAAGTTGATTTTGTGCCTGTATCTGTTCGCCTCAGATCCATGGGGTGAGGTTCCTCTCCCTCGATCCGATCTCGTCTGCGGCATTGCCCACGCGGACCTGGTTGACCTGACCCGACCTACACTCCTCGCCCACCATCGCACGTCGGTGGGCTTGGTCCCAGGTATGCACCCAACCTAATAATTGATTGTCTGCATGGCTCTAGGAGAGCGGAACCTAAGAGAGAGGAAAGTTGCGTGCGGGTAGGGATAGGTTTTGATGCAGGCTGAAGAGAAGGAGAAGCTAAGTTAGAAGCTGAAGAAGTAAAGGCTTGAAGAGGACGAAGAGAAGCTAAGAGTCAAGGCAGAAGAAGGGCAAAGGAAGAGAGAAGGCAGACGGTAGAGAAAGGTAGAGAAGGAAGAAGCTGAAGGAAGGAGAAGATAAGGAAGGCAAAAGGCAGAGAAAGATCGTAAAGGCTAAGGAAGACAGACGCTAAAGGAGTAGAAGAAGAAGGAAGAAAGAAGTGGAGCCGCAGAAGAGATGCAGAGAAAGAAGAAATTAGAAGGGAAGAGCACTGTAGTATCATATGTTTAAGTCGTCGATGTACTAATTAAACGTCCAATTTGAGTTTAATTCATATTCATATACATTGAGTTCCTTAGTTGATATTGTAGGAGTATTTGGTGATCGACATCACCATTTTACTCGCATATTTTTGCACTTTAATACTGATATTATTGCATATTCTTTTAAATTCTGAATTGTGATCTTGATTTCTAAATACCAATTTACTTCTTGTGTTCGACCTCAGACTTCAAATTCGAGTAATACAATTATATTTGTTTTGAACGTTTTTTCAGCTATATTACAACACAATACTTTTAAACACCGATCCAGTGCTCTTAACATTTTGGTGCCGTTGCCGAGGAGCAACGAGCAATTTAGAATTCTTGATTACAATTTCTGATTTGGTACTAACTTGCTATATCTCTTTTTGTGGTTGTTTCAGGGAGAAGATTCAAAGAAAGATAGCCGCACATTAAACACACCAAGGGCAGGTAATTTCTGATTACTTTCTCTTAAGCCGCTCATTCTGAAAAGGAAAAAAAGATAAAATCAATTAGAGCTACTTGCTTTACATTCTTAGCTAATTCATTAAGTTGCTTGATTTGATTTCAACAACAAAATCTGATTTGTTTACTCACTTAAGGTAACTAAGGCTATAACTTTCTTGATTGAGCCCTAGATACCACATTTCGCAAATTAAATTGGACCAAAACTAGAGTCAATTAAGGATTTCAATTTAGGATTTTAGAGACACTTTTATAAGCAAGAATTAACTCTCCAAAAAGATGTGTGCATAAGCCTTGGTTGAAGTAATTTATTCAAGCAAACCCTAAAATTCAGGCTCTTAATCTCACTTGAATCCTAAAATAAGGGACCTAAAAGTTCTCAAAGGACAAATATGTGAAGTTGGCCCAACTTGTTGGGTCAACCAACCATGACATTAGGTCATTTTGCGCACTCAATACATCTAAAGTTCAAGTGAAATCTTAAGCATCCTTGCTCTTAATTAAAACTGGTAGACTTAAGAGGTCAAGTCCCTATTCTGGTCTACCTGGAACATCAGTAACAAGAGGTCGGGTGGGGGAAACCTTGTAACTCGTGGGGGCACTCTATCGTATAGGGGTCTTTGCAGGACTTTCCCTCTCTGGCTGCCCAGGTATTTCTTAGGTGGACGGCTTTCTGACTAAGGGGTATCATCTGCCCCGAACCTCTATAGTCATCCAAATTTTTTGGGTGTCTTGATTGGGTCCATCACATTCTACTCTCATCAAGACCATCTGTGCATGTTCGGTAGGAGGTCCTTAAGACCATCCTTGAGGCCTCCTTTAGTCATTCACTCCTGTCGAGGCCAAGCCTCGACTTCCGTGTTTGTGCAGCAATCCCATCACATAGACATCTCCTCTAATTCATCTGAACCCAATTCTCTTTCTTCCATCATCATGGCACAACTTGTAGAAGAAGAGAATAACCTTGAGAACCAACTTCAGCGCCTTAATGATTTATTCCAAGTCTTTGTGAATCTGTCGCAGTGCCCTATGATGCGAGATCACTACAATCCCGCTGCGATAGCGATCGAACCTCGAGTCCAAATCCCGGCTAAAGGTCCTAATTTTAAACTCAAGCCCAACATGATTCATGTTATTCCAATGTTTCATGGTCTTCATTTTAAGGATCCTTTCCAACACATCAAATAACTTAAGCATTTGGCCAAAACCTTCGTGTCAGATGTCCAAAATCGGGATATTCTTCTCATGAAGATGTTCTCCTTCTCTCTCATGGACAAAGCAGCTTACTAGTATCATACTCAAATGCATCCAATCAACACATGGGTTGAACTACAATCTGAGTTTCTGAAAAAGTCCTTCCCAGCTGGTCGAACGAATGCCTTACGACACCAGATCACACACTTCACCCAGCAGCCTGGAGAACCACTTCATGAAGCATGGGACCGTTTTCTGGATCTCATGCGAAAGTGCCCTCATCATGGAGTTCCTAAATGGGAACATGTCCAGTCTTTTTACTAGGGACTCCGTGAAGATATTCGTTTATTCATCAATGCAACTTGCGGAGGAAATATCATGGGTCAACACGAAGACACTGTGTGGGAGATTCTCAAGAATATGCGTGAGAACTCCATCAATAATGATGCCATGGGCTTATTCGATCGGACGAATGCCCGCGCATCGACGAATCCAAGGGGAGCACACGAGACACAGGGTCTGTCCGCATCCGTCGACTTGGAATTGATGGCCAGTCATTTGGACAAGGTCTCTATCATTAAGAAGAAGGTGGATGAGCTAACTCGACATCTGTAGCAAGCCACCTCTGCGTAAAACCCGTTCGCACAACCACCCTCTGGGAGGGAAGCTATGCATAACATCTATCACCAATCTTCTCAAGGGATGGACCCGTATCCATGCCGTCTGACTTTAGGATCGGAGGAAACTCCGATCCTACCTACTCTTGTTAGGGGAACTTTGAACCCTCGTATTTTGATTTTTCTGAGGTTCCTCAAACCTGCGAGGACCTCAACACCATCTAGAATGACCTATTTTCTAATACCTATAACCCTGGATGGCGGGATCATCCCAATTTCCTATGGGCAGGAAATAATCAGAATCAGAAACCACCATATCAACCCCATCCATAAGCTCCTCGTCTATATCAGCCGCCTTAGCCTCGGCCCAACCCCAACTATCAATCTGGGCCAACTCAGACAGATCAAATGACTCTCATCCTTCAGACTCTGGCTGACATTCAAAAGATGAATGCGGCTATGCAAAAACAACACAAAGGCGAGATCACAGAGGTTTTCAATCAACTCTCACAGATGGCAAATTCCCGCCAACCTGGCACACTCCCTTCGCAACCTTTACTGAATCCGAATAACGTGCCAAACCAGAGGCACATTATGAACCCAAATCCGGGCCAAGCCTACATGATTTATCAGGCCCCTTCTACTCCATCGCTCGACGGTATGGAAGCTTCAACATCATACTCGAGATTTCAGCAGCAGCCACCTATTTTACTGACACCGAACCATAACCAGGCAGGACTAAATTCAGTAACAACCCGTAGTGGCAAAACAACACAAGACCCACCTTACCCAAGCCACTTTCAGCCTAGTAGTAACCCAAGCCCTAGGATAGCCATCTAGGATACCCCTGTCCCAGATCAAGAACCTGGACCTATTCCAGAGGAACCATCTAAGGTACAATTTCCTGAGGCCTTGACCAAAGGAAAGAGGATAAATAAACCCGTGGCACTTGAGAAGGACCTGGTCAAGTTCTTTGAACAGGTCTAGATAAGCATCCCCTTGATGGATGCAATTCGCCATGTACCAGCTTACGCACGATTTCTGAAAGACGTGTGTACATCTAAGCGTAAGCCGCGAACCAAAAGTGGGAGCCCAATCGTATTGTTAGAGCAAGCCAGCTCTGTAATTTTAAGCAAACTCCCACCTAAGGCATAAGACCTAGGTACTCCCTTGATTTCCTATACAATTGGTGATATCCAATTTGATAGAGCTTTATTGGATCTAGGAGCCTCCATAAACCTAATACCTACATCCCTACTTGAGCATCTTGAGGAATCTGAGCTCAAACCGACAGAGGTGACATTACAGTTGGCTGATTGATTTATTAAGTCAACTAAAAGAGTTTTTGAGGATGTCGTTATTAGGGTTCAAGATTTCTATTTCCCAGTGGACTCGTAGTCTTGGATATGGATGCTCCAGAAATTCAAGGAACACACCGATCATACTAAGGAGACCCTTTCTAGCCACTGCTAGAGCCAACATAAATTGTGAGGGGGGCCAAATTGAACTGAAATTTGGGAAACTGACATTAAAGATTGACATCTTTAAGGCCCAACAAGAGATTAATTACGGTGTTATAGAATAGATATGTGATATCAAGGCTGTGGTTGACAATTCATATATTGAGGAAAACCTGACTACTTCTGATCAACCACAAGAGGATCAAACCCACAATCAGAGGAGTTTGAACTTGGCCTAGACACACCCATAACTCCTTCCCTTGATCCTGACACACACCCTGAACCACCTGTTGCTGCTGATAACCCTGTTTTGGAACTTAAGCCTCTTCCCAATCATCTAAAGTACGTCTTTTTGGGTTCCAATCAAACGTTTCCTGTGATTATCAACTCCAGATTCACACCTGATCAGGAATCCCGATTGATTACTGTTCTCCAGCAACATCGAAGAGCCATTGGATGGACTCTTGATGATTTGACTGGCATCAGTCCTTCTTACTGCACACACCGTATTTATACTAAAGAGGGCACACAACCATCCCGTGAAATGTGTAGACGTCTGAATCCTAATTTGCAGGAGGTCGTGAAAAAGGAGATCATCAAGTGGTTAGATACTGGGATCTTCTACCCGATCTCCGACAGTCGGTGGGTGAGTCCAATCCAGGTTGTGCCTAAAAAGGTGGGACTCACCGTAATCATGACTGAAATTGGAGAAATCATACCGACACGTGTGGCAAATTCGTGGAGAGTCTACATTGATTACAGAAGACTCAATACCTCCACAAAGAAGGATCATTTCCCACTACCATTTATTGATTAGATCCTCGAGAAACTAGCGAGAAATAAGTTCTGCTTTTTGGACAGGTACTCCGGTTATAACCAGGTGGCAATCCATCCTGAGGACCAAGAAAAGACCATGTTCACCTGCCCCTTCGGGACGTACGCGTTCTGAAGGATGCCCTTCGGTCTCTGTAATGCACTCGTTACTTTTCAACGGTGCATGCTTGCCATATTCTCAGATATGGTAGGTGATTATCTGGAAGTCTTCATGGATGACTTTTTAGTATTTAGCGAATCATTTGACGATTGCCTCCTGCACTTGGTCCGGATCCTCAGGCGGTGCATTGACGTGAATCTGGTTCTTTCCTGGGAAAAGAGCCATTTCATGGTACCTGAGGGAATTGTCCTGGGACATCTCATATCAGAAAAAGGCATCCAGTTTGATCGAGCCGAGGTGAATCTGATTTCCAAACCCCCTATGCCTAGCTCGATCAAGGACATCCGATCTTTTCTGGGGCACATCGATTTTTACCGTCGATTCATTCCTGATTTCTCAAAGATCGCGCGCCCCCTGATTACTCTACTATCTAAGGATGTTCCTTTCAAAATCTCCAAGGAATGCACTTAAGCATTTGAAACCCTACTTGATCGAGTTACTCAAGCTCCAATCCTAAAGTCCCCTAATTGGTCTCAACCCTTTGAGATCTTGTGCGATGCATTTAATTTCGCTGTAGGAGCGGTACTTGGGCAAAAAATTGACGGGAGACCCATGGTCATCTACTACGCTAGCAAGACACTTGACGAAGCTCAGCGTAACTACACTATTACTGAGAAAGAGCTTCTAGCCATAGTATTTATCTTAGAAAAGTTCAGATCATATCTTTTGGGTTCCCGTGTTATCATTTACTCTGATCACATAGCTGTGAGGCATCTCCTTGCAAAGAAGGACGCGAAACCTCGACTAATCTGATGGATCTTACTGTTGCAAGAATTTGACCTCGAGATTCGCGACAAGGCATGAAAACAGAATGTGGTAGCTGATCACTTATCCCGCCTTCCTTATGATAGTATCGACCCTTCCGGACCCATTACGGAACATATTCCTGATGAGCACCTCCTGACTATCAGTACATGGCTTCTATGGTTTGCTGATTTAGTAAACTACCTGGCATCACATCAGATCCTGTTCGATTGGCCGAAGGCCAAGAAGGATAAATTACTTTCCGATGCCAAGTATTACTTCTGGGAAGACCCCTCAGTGTTCATCAAATCATTCGACGATGTGTCTCAGAAGTGAAAATTCAGGACATCTTGTCCTTTTGCCATGACCAGTCATGCGGTGGACACTTCTCAGGTCATAAAATCGTAGCGAAAGTCCTCCAGTGCAGCTTCTACTGGCCCATGATTTTCAAAGACGCGTACAATCGCTGTAGGGCATGCACTCGTTGTCAGAACTTAGGCAACATGAGCCACCGTGATATGATGCACTTATAGTCGATTCTCGTATGCAAAGTCTTCGACGTCTGGGGGATTGATTTTATGAGACCCTTTCCTGTTTCGGACAGCTTCGAGTACATTCTACTTGCTGTTGATTATGTGTCCAAATGGATCGAAGCCATTCCGACCCGAGCCAATGATCATAAGGTAGTTATCAAATTCATTCATCAGAACATCTTTTCGCGGTTCGGGATTTCATGTGCTATAATCTCTGATAGAAGGACCCATTTCACTAATGCTCAGTTTAAGTCACTGATGACCAAATACGGGGTGTCACACCGAATCTCTAATCCTTATCACCCCCGAACTAATAGTCTAGCTGAGCTATCAAATCAGGAGATCAAGAAAATCTTCCAAGTTACCGTTCGATCTGACAGGAAAGACTGGTCATGCTGACTTCCGAAAGCTTTGTGGGCTTATAGAACCGCCCACAAAACTCAATTAGGTATGTCACCCTCCAGATTGGTGTACGGGAAGGCATGTCACCTCCCTGTTGAGTTGGAGCACAAAGCCTATTGGGCAGTACGGAACTGCAACCTAAATCTTTCTAAGGTAGGAACCCATAAAAAGCTTCAAATGAGCGAGATCGATGAATTACGCTACGACGTGTGAGAACTCGTGAATTTACAAAGAGTAGGTTAAGGCCTTTCACGACAACCACATATCAAGAAAGATCTTCCATCCTGGTCAAAAGGTCCTACTCTCGATTCCAAGCTTAAACTGTTCCCGGGAAAGCTACGATCAAAATGGATCGAACACAACCTAGTCCGACGAATCTTTGGAAATAGAGCCATTGAGACCAGTCCACTCAGCCACGATTCAGAACCTTTCATCGTGAATGGTCAGAGACTCAAATCATTTATTGACCTTACCGATACAAATTTGGCTGAGACATCTTTTACCCTCTATTCTCCCTGAGCTCATTACGCCCAGCCAATGGCGTAAAATTTAGCGCTTAACGGGAGGCTACCCGTCATTTTTGAAAAACTCGAATCCTTTCTTGACATTCCTATGCTGAATTCACATTGCACTTTAGGGTTCATCCATTAGAATGGTCGACCCCACCTCAGGTACCCGTATCTGAGCTTGAAATTGTCTGTAACAGTCACCTTGACCCGTTTGCTCACCTAGAACTTGTTCTAATGAATGACCTAAGCTGAACTCGAACTCACCTAATTTACAATGGAGACATTGCAATTGTAGGCATGGGGGGGTATGAAAGTGCAAAATGCTGTGAAAATCATTTCACAAGAGAAGATTTCATCAAAAATATCACATATTCAAAAAATACAAAAAAATGAAAAATTCTTGAAAAAGAACAAAAAAATTCTAAGAGGAGAGAAAATTTTGAGGTCATACAAATCTTGAGGAGAAAAAGGGGAAAAGTGAAAAATGTAAAAAAAGGAGCACAAATTGAAAAGAAAAAGAAAAGAGATAGTCATTGGTAAGAAATTAAGGAATTAACTGAGTTCTAGACCATATCAAGAAAAAGAAAATGAAAGGAAAAAATGCTAATGAAACACAAAAGAGATTAAGTAGGAACACTGATTTTAGGCCTCTTGGGCTATACTCCTAGGCTTAAAAATTCAAGTATCCGCTAAGATCTGGATAGTCTTCAAGAGGTTGGGGAAAATACAAAGCTTAAGTAATAGGTTTAAGGCTTAGGGAGTATTCGGCCTCGTTAACTGGCCTCTGGTTTGCAGGACTCGGTAACCTAAGCACCCCAATCCACACACAGTCCGGTTCAGTGCGCATAAGTATCAAAATCACGCAAATGCGTTTAAATTATTCTAAAAAAAGTCAGCTAGATTAGGAGCAGCCGATCAACATAAGTTGATTTGGACGAGTTCCTAGCATGGAGAGGTGGGAAATTCCCTTTGAAGATGCGCAATAACATTTCGTCTCCTCAGTGCTTGTCTCCTAAGAAATCTACATATCTTACTGGGGACATGTAAGCACCCTGTGCTGGTTCAGATGCCATGGGTGGCATTATGACAAAATGTCGATTGCCAGGGTTTGGATTTAGCTATAGAACGCCATAGGCGGGGTTATTTCGAAATCTCGAAAGCCAGAGTTCTGGGGGTTGCCATGGGCAGTGTTATCCCAAAGCATCGATTGCTAGGGACCCTTCGAGGATTGATGATGTGGACTAGGAATCCGATACAGACCGTGTTGTAAAGGCAATCCGAAGTTAGAAATAAAAAGAAAAGAGGCAAAACTCTCCAAACAAAGAAAATTCCTCTGTTACTCTCTTACAAAAGCGCACTGCAAACTGAATCAAGGCTAAAATATGTTACAAGCATGGGTGCTTTAACCGCGGAGTTCAACGAACCTTAGGATAGTTCCTGTGGGCCTTAGAAACCTTTGCGGCAGATTGAGGCTAGAGCTGGTCAGGTCCAGATCTTGGCTGGTACTTGAGTACCTCAAGGCCTACTATTGGCATTCTAATCTGATCTGCAAAAGAAAGCACACATCACAATTCTGAGCATCAAAAAGATTACATGGTCTATAATTAAAGTTAAAACCTTAAAATTTCGCTAAAGGACTAGCAAAAGCTAGCCATAGGGGTATGATGGGAACACTATCATAAGCCCTAACTAGCTCATTTTGACCCATTTGAGAGAATAAATGCTCCTACATAACCTATTGAAGGTCCTAATTCACTACATAACCTTTCTAAGAGTAAAATGAGAAACTAGGGTTAAAACTGTAATTTTACCAATGCAGTACAACAACCGATTTTCTCAAGGGCTAAACAAAGGTTAAAGGGTCATAATAAGATAATAAGTGGGTTGGATTAGACAGAAAAGGGTTTGTGTAAGTCTTGTGAATTAAATGACTTCTTGAAACCCTAAAATAGATCCACTTGATTAACCAAGGTTCTGGTCAGGATAAAATTCACCTAAATGCTCTAAAAATCATAGAAAAATATTCTCTAGGGTTTAGAATCTTTAATTTGGTCATCTTGACCTAAAACGGGGTTCCAGAGAGATATTTGCCCTAAATTGGGTTTTTACATAAATTTTTCAGTCAAACGTGGCCAAACCTAAAATCCAACTTCACCATTGGACTCCTTAGGTCTAAATTAGGTTTGTAGCAAAATTTGGACCCAAGATGAATTTGCCTTGACCTAGTTTGCAAAAAGTCCAGCTTAATTGCATTTGTACCCCTATCTTTCAAAAACCCGTACAAGCTGCCCCCTAGCTTCTTCATCGTCTTTGCAATTAGGTCCCTTTGCCATTATAGTGGAGGAATCCTACTCCGGCGAGCTTTGGAAGGAGGTTTCTCCTTGATTGCTCAGAGAATCCCTCCCAAAATTGGAAGGGAGATTCTCTGAGAAAATCCTTCCAATCTGAACCCATCTTTGATCCCAAATTCTTTCCCAATCTCTCATGCGAACGCATGAGAGACATGTGTGTCCTAACGGATTCCTTCTCCGACGAGCTTTCCTTTCTTGGGAAGCTTGCTTCCCAAGCCCTAACCGACCTCCAGGGTTCTATTTAAAGAAGCCCAGATCGCCTCGACTCCTCTAAGCTTGAATTCGGCTGGAGACTTGCTCAAATTCTTCTCTCCTCTGGCCGATTCGCTCTTCAAGTTCCGGCGACCTTTCCTACTCTCCCTCGTCGTCTGACCACATTACCAGTGGCAGACTCTTCCTCCTTGCTTTCGTCTGCATTGCGCAGCACCCACCGATGCTCTTGCCTCCCTTCATCCTCGCCGACTGTCTCTCTCTGAGCACCTTCGTCTCCGGTGTCAGCAGTACGCGTCCGGTGCCATCTTCGTCTCCCCTTCATCCATTATTACCCCAGATAAGCTCCCTTCCCCCTCTACTTTCTTCTCCTCTCTCTATTTCCCAAAATCGACCGGTACCGACCTCCATCACCCTCATCTCCGGCCACCACCTCCGGCGAAGCCGCTCCACCTCCACAGGCCAACCCATCCCTCGCCAAGATGCCCATAAGCTTCCCCTCACTCCACTAAACACTTCCCCTCACTCATACCACCACGCCACTCATCCAAACGCACCCGCGAACACACCCACACCTTCGCACACAGTGTGCCCTAGGCATGCTCGCACAGACTTCCCCACGCCACGCCAACCACCCCAGTACATTCACTGTGCCTCGGCGACGCTCCCCGAGCGATTTGACGTGGCTGCGAAGTCGTCTTTGTGATTTCAGGTTTAGGCATCATCCTCCATTAGCGAGCGAGCTTGAAGCTTGCTTGAGGTTGCTCCAGGCCTTGCCAGTTCCAAGCTCCTGTCCCAGGCTATGCGGAAGACTCTCACGCATGAATCCATGCTCTCAATTCCATTTGAAGGCCGTAGCAGCTGCTGCAATTGGAAGACCACCTCTGCTGCAGGTGCGCAAGAAGGGTGCGCGGATAGTCTCACCTCGGAAAATCCTGAGGCCGCACACCCCCATAAGTTGATTTTGTGCCTGTATCTATTCACCTCAGATCCATGGGGTGAGGTCCCTCTCCCCTGACCCGGTCTCGTCCGCGGCATTGCCCACGTGGACCTGGCTGACTCGACCCGACTTGCACTCCTCGCTCACCACCGCACGCTGGTGGGCCTAGTCCCGGGTACGCACCTGACCTGATAATCCAATTTTCTACGTGACTCTAGGAGAGCGGAACCTAAGAGAAAAAGAGAGGAGAGCTGCACGTGGGTAGGGGTAGGTTTTGCTGCAGGTTGAAGAGGAGAAGCTAAATCAGAAGCTGAAGAAGTAAAGGCCTGAAGAGAAGGAAGAGAAGCTATGGGTCAAGGCAAAGGAAAGGCAAAGGAAGAGAGAAGGCAAGCGACAGAGAAAGGCAGAGGAGGAAGAAGCTAAAGGAAGGAGGAAGAAGAAGCTGAAGGAAGAAGGAGAAGCTAAGGAAGGCAAAAAGCAGAGAAAGATTGTAAAGGCCAAGGAAGACAGAAGCCAAAGAAGAAGAAAAAGGAGTAGAAGAAGAAGGAAGAAAGAAGAGGAGCTGCAGAAGAGAAGCAGAGAAAGAAGAAATCAGAAGGGAAGAGCACTATAGCATCAGACGTTTAAGTCATCTGATTTACTAATCAGAAGTCCAATTTGAGTTTAATTCATATTCATATACATTGAGTTCCTTTTTGATATTGCAGGAGTATTTGGTGATCTACATCACCATTTTACTCTCATATTTTTGCACTTTAATACTGATATTATTTCATATTCTTTTAAATTTTGAATTGTGATCTTGATTTCTAAATACCAATTTGCTCCAGACCTTGGACTTCAAATTCGTGTAATAAAATTATATCTGTTTTGAATGCTTTTTCGACTATATTACAATGCAATACTTTTAAACACCGATCTAGTGCTCTCAACATAGCCGATGTCACAAATTCCATTTATCACGCAAGTGGCTCTGTGCTCCATGAGGTGGGACTAAATCCCACAGCCCTTTCGTAACTCAGCTGCAGATGAAGGTGGCTTTGATTGAGATTCTGCTGCTACTGGGATCCTCAATTGAGGACCTGGATGCGTACATGGAATGAATCCACAGTGCCTGGAGGGTGTGGCCTGGAACTTCGTGGCTAGAACTCGAAGAACTCGGCCGGAGGAGACATCGCAGCGGCGGAGCTCTGATGGTATTCCTGAAACATGAAATACGGGCTAAAAGCTCCAGTTAAAAGGTTCAACAGCATTGCCATGAGGCGAGGAAGCGAGTGGCGGGGATTTCATGGAGGATGGCAGCTTGTGGTGGTCGATCATACGTGGATATGGCCGGAGGGAGTGGGTCTGTTCGGGGGTGAGTTTGGGTGAGCGAGAGGATGAAATAGGAGAGGGGTTTTGTGCAGGAAGGTGAGGTGGAAGTCTTGAGGTGGTAGGCGAGGCGGATGGTGGGTTGTAGCGACGGAGGTGCCTCGCCGGAGGTTCGGTTGGAGATGAAGACGATGAGGGTGAGCGTGTCGAGTCGAGGGTATTTTTGGGTTTTGAGGGTATAAAACTAACCTAAGGTGACTAAGGGAACTAATTACCTATTCTAAGTGGATGATCGAAGTAGGAGGATGACATTGGTTGGTATGGCTGCATTGGGGAAGATGAATTCTCTGGTGATGAAGAAGCAGCGAGGAAGACGTGGAAAAGGGCGTTCGCTGGTATTGTTGCATGCAGAAGAAGTTGGGGAGGATGAATCCATTGCTTGTTTTGCAAGATAGACGAGGAATGTGGACGGGGAACTCGCCAGAGCTCGTGGAGACTTGCGGCTGAAGAGGAGAGAGGAAGAGGGGGGTTTTTGGCTGAAATTTAAGTTGAGACTCGGCGAGGTCTGGCAGTTCTTTTATAAGGGTCTAAAGGGCGAAAGGAGCTTGGAAGCCAAGCTTCCAAGCTTGGAAGATTCACTAGAATAGGATACCCAATTCTTCCATGAGTTCGCATTAGGATTTGGGCGAGAATTGGAGCCCAAGATGTGACTCAAATTATAGGAAAATCTCTCAGGAGTCTCCCAATTTTGGAAGGGATTCGCCAATCAATCAGGGAGAAATCCCTAGTCGAAGGTTGCCGGAGTAGGAGTTCCTCCATGATAATGGTGGAGGGACCTTATTGCAAAGAAGGTGACAAAGTTAGGGGACCTTTTGTAAAGAATTCGAAAGTTAGGGGTTTGAATGAGATAGAAAGAGTTTGACTGGACCAAAATGCAAACTTGGGCAAGATGATCTTAGATTGGGCCTAAATTTTGGTACAAACCTAATTTGGATCCAAAGAATCTAATGGTGAAGTTAGATTTAAGTTTTGACCAAGTTTGACTAGGTAATTTATGTAAAAACCTAAATTAGGGCAAATGTCAGTTTGAGACTATTTTGGGTCCAAACGGGTTCTAATGGTCAAATCATGCATACCAAATCTAGAGAATATTTTTCTATAAATTTTAGAGGATTTAGGTGAATTTTATCCTGACCAGAACCTTAGTTAATTAAGCGGGTCTGCTTTTAGGGTTTTGGAAGTCATTTAATTCTCAAAACATGCGTAAACTCTTTTCTGTTTGTTCTAACCCACTTGTTAACCTTTTAAGACCATTTTACCCTTAAATAGCCACTGAGAAAACCTGTGGTTATACTGCATTTATGATATGATGGTAAAATTATAGTTTTAACCCTGGTTTCTTGTTTTTCTCTCAGAATGATTATGCAATGAATTACAGTCCTTTGACGGTTATGTAGGAGCATTTAATGACTTAATCAGATCAAATTAAGCTAGTTATGGCTCATGATGGTGTTTCCATCACCTACAGACTCTTAGGACCCGTCTTGAGATTATAACCGATTTGGTCTACTTTTATCCGGTCAATCTGACCAGTTAGAAGGAGGAGCTGGGGAGAAGGTTCTTCTTTTGGCTTGCACCTCCGGTTCCTAGTGTACCCCCAAGTCGCGGTCGTTTGACGCTACTCCTCTAGCTAGACATTAGATGGACCAGCAAAAGCAGATTAATCGGAAAAAATCTCAGTTTGAGCCTCGAAGAGCGAATCAATCCTTAAGGCTGACGTCTACTCAGTTTTAAGTATTGTAAGGGTCCTGGTATAAAGATATCTTAGTAGGCTGACGTCTACTCAGAAGGTGGTTTTAGGTCAACAGGAACCATTAAATCTAAACTTGTTTTTCCCTCAGAATTAGCCTCCCAAATTTTTATTTCAACATTTCTTTGCTCCAACATCAAGTACTCAGGCTCCAAGACCTCTAGCATACCGTTCACCCCATAAGATTTATCCAAGTCCAGAAATCGTGGCTAAATCAAGATTGGCTTGGGCACAATGATCTCAAAAGTCAGCTCTTCGGGGTGCGGTTGAGGAATGGGGCTATTGATTGAATCATCAGGATTCGGATCATTCAAGTTAGCCCCAACCAAATTAGAATATTCAATAGTCGGGCTGTCAAATGGTTTATCAGATTCCTCAACCCATTTGTCTCACTAAAATCATTCTCCTTAAGCTCAAGTGAGACTTTACTAAGAGATTCATCACCCTCAAAATCAAGGTATCCATGATCTTCATTTATATACGTCTCAAAATCATATGTCATTTCATGGTCCATGAAGACATTTTTCGTCATTCCTTGGCTCTGGGATCTCGGGTGAGAAACTCAGTTCATCCTTAATGGGTTGCTCTAGACCAACCTGGTCATCTCCAATCTCAGAATATGTATCCCCCCTGACAGGTACCTGAGCGGATTCTAACATTGGCTCTCCTGAAGGGGGTTCATCTTGAGAATCATCCTAAGATTTGACTAGGGCAACCATAAATTTCATCCTCAACCTCGATAATTTCCCAAGAAGAAACTCACCCTGGTCCCTATCCCTAACATTTTAGAGCAAATCCAGTAGAGAACTAGTCAGCTCATCAATCATTTTTATCATAGCCTTCAATGCTTCAGTGCATGGTATTGGCTGAGCTTCTAAAGATTGGATGGTGTTCCTCAAGTTAGCCAACACCTTGTCTTGGACCTGGTTCACCTGAACCGAATGGTTCGGTTCGGGTTTGGGTGGGTTTGGGTTAAATCTAGGGGAGTCAAGGTATCGATGTTCTCAGGTCCCTCCCTGATAGTAGGTCGTCTCGAGTTGTTCAAAGAATGGAGGTGATCTATATTTAGTGGAATACTGGGGAGGGCAGATGTTATAATCATCATATTCTTTTTGATTGTAGATCTGGTTGGTTTGATTATCAAAGGATGGTGATCTATAATCGTTGTAGCTCTGGGAAGGATAGTAAACATAGTCTTGTTGTCCAAGGTTAGGCCTTGGACATTGAGGTCCGGTATCGTATCCCCAATTAAAGTTATCCCGATTAGGAGATGGGTAGTCATAAGTCAAGTCGAGATAGTAATCATCTTGGGTATAAGTGGTGGTAAAAGGGTAGGATGGGAAATGAGTGTAGGATGTGGAAGGATACATGGTAGAATAGGAGGGACATCAGAAGAGAGAAAGGATCCCTGCAATACAAGCAACCAACACTGTCCTTAGGTGGGTTAGCCTAAAGACCTACAGACTCCTAGGACCTGTCTTGAGATTATAAACAATTTGGCCTAATTCTATCCAGTCAATCCAACCAGTTAGAAGGAGGGGCTAGGGAGAAGGCTCTTCTTTTGGCTTACACCTCCGATTCCTAGTGTACTCCCCAGCTGCGGTCGTTTGACATTACTCCCCTAGCTTGACATCAGATGGACCAGCAGAAGCAGATTAGTCAAAAAAGATCTCAATCTGAGCCCCAAAGAGCGAATCAATTCTTAAGGCCAATGTTTACTCAATTTTAATTAAGCTTGGGATGATTGTGCTCTTGGAATGTGATGGGTCCTTTAGATGGGTTGTGCCCTTAATGGTCAATTCAAATTTGTGTGCGTGCACAACCAAGGTTTGCAAATAAGGTTATTTGATGATGTGTCTTTTAGGGTGTAACCTTGTTTAGTAGCTTTTAGGGTTTAATCTTAGGTGTATTCAATCAAGTTCAAGAGAACACTCCAAGTTTTGAAAGCACTGGTGATGATATATTCCTTTAGAAATCAAAAAATAACATGGAGTGTCTGGTTTAGCCCTAAAGATTAACCCTAAGTGGCAAGCTACTGATGAATGACTTTTATCTGCAGTGGTGTGGCCCAAACAGCTTAATCAATTGGCCTGTTGCACCGCTTAGTTAAGGCACACAGATGTTTAACCTATACAGATTTCTACTCACTTATGTGTATTGAGTTGAAGTGTACCGGGTAGATAGGCTAGATCCCGGTTAAGTGGTAGAATCAAAGTGAAATGGTGCGCCTTAAGTCAAAAGTTGTGGGTGTTTAATGTGTGTCACTTTCAGTAAATCCCACAAGAGTATATATATATGCGGGGATGAGATGAGTTGAGATGGCAAATAAACAACCAGATCTATCCTAGAGTTTATAAAAAGCACCTAGGTTGATTTGGGTGAGTTATTAGTATGGTGAAATGAAATCTAGGGTGGGGGTGGTGAAAACTTACAAATGTCTCTACTTTACTCCAATGTACCACCTTCGGCTTCTCGATCGGGTTCCTGTAAGACAATAAATTGAAGAAGAAAGGTTATAAAAATATGTAAGTAATACGGGAAAATGCAAAAAAAACCAAAGAGCATTGCCTCCCGGCAATGGCGCCAAAATGATGCGTCGAAAATTCATCGTGGAAAGGATTGGAATTTGGAAAACATGTCGTCGTAGTTTGATTCGCGAGAAAATCCGTCGATCAAATAAAATTTATAACTGAAACTCGAAAAGTGAGTTTAAGGTCGAACATGGGGAGGCGAACATTTGGTTTTGAAAATCTAAGTTTCGCTTTTTATTTGTTTTTGCTATTTTTATCTTTTCTAATTATTTTGGTACTTTTAGCAAGCAAGAGATTATGTCGATGAATTCTAGCTAATCTACTTGCAAAGTAACAAGAGAGAGATAGAGACAGAGAGAGAAATAATCATGTATTTTTATAATCAAATGTTTATTACAACAAGGAAAGTGGGAAAACTATATGACGAAAGCAGTAAAGATAGAGATTGGTGAGAGAAATCCCCCTTGACGGTCGCTTGGAGGATGTCTCGCTCTGACGTCGCCTAGAGGAAGGTGGTGAGGAGCGAAACGAATGAGGACGGAGCTGGAGGATGGATGGCGAGGTAGGACGGCATTGTGGCGAGGATCTTCTTCTTGAGGAGAGGTGAGAGGACGGTCATGGGATGCTCCGCGAAGGGGAATGAGAGGTGGGGAAAAATATTTGATTTCTACTCTAGAGGAGTATCCTGGGCTTGGGACAAGCTCTCTCTAGAGCCTTGGAGGTGGTGAGAGGAAAAAAGGACGAGATGAAGAAAAATGGGTGGGGTAGGGGTCCTTTTATAGTGGAGGAAAGAATCAACTTCGTATACAGGACATTTAGTGATGGTCATAAACGTCGCTGAAGATCCACCGTAAACGTCGCTGAAGACAGCCCATGTGCCCACCAACCACTGCGCTAGCGCGGGCTTTGCACGCCCATGTCGCGTGCCTCCAGGTGCGTGCCAGCTGTGCTGCTGTGCATGCGTGCCTCCGCGTGCGTGCGCATGCCTGAATTGTTGTGTGTGTAGTGGCGCGTGCATGCTCATGGGTGGCATGAGTTGCGTCACGTGATGCGATTTGGGCCGTCTATATTTTTTCCATTGTAGGGGCTTCTACAGAGGTCGGATTGAGTTGATTTTCACGTCGTTGGCCTGCGATCGTCGACCCGAATCCATCCGCATGGTTGGATTTGTTGTTTGAAGCTTTGAATTACGTCACCTAGTCCCTTGGCCGTTGATCTTCCTCGGATTGCATATGGTGCTACGGGACTCTGCTCAAGGCCTTTTTTGGAGGCGTTGGACTCCAATCGTCGTCTTGATCATATCTGTACGATCGAATTATCAATCCGAGGGTTTAAAATAAATCTCCTTCTCTCTTGACCACAAAAACGATGCAATTAACCTAAAATATACACTACTCTAAATGCAGAATGATGCATGCTATGCAATATTTATAATATGGAATGCAAATCTAAGCTTAGGAACATGCATAAATAGGCATTTTAACCTAAATGGATGTATCTGCATCACCTGGCCACAAAAAGGGTAAATTAACCTATAATTTATACAAACTAATCTAAATGTAGAATGATGTATGCAGTACAATATTTATAATGTTGAATGCAGTTATATGCCTAAAAACACGTATAAATAGATAGTGTATGTGACATAGGTGTGTCTACATCATTACCATCTAGTCAGTAGCCGTTAGTAATTTTCCCAAGTACTTCCCCTTCAAATGGCAAACATCTAGACCTATAAATGTCCTGCAACAACTCAAAAATCCACTTATGGATGACTTGAAAGATACAAAGAGCCTTAAGAATGCTTCAGTTGGGTTTGTCATGTAATGTATGGCACTACTAAGATTTCTTGTCTTCAATTTATACACTATACTTGGTAAAGTCTCATATGAAACCTCGATCCCCCGAAAAATCTGCTCCAAGGCCTCATTTTTTCCCTGTAAATCCTCTTGTATGGTGGACGGATGCAGAAATCCTCAAAAATTTTCTCAGAAATCTCCTTCATAGTCATTGTATGCTGCTCTCCGAGCCATCTACTAGCTAAGCATGTAATCCAGTGTTGAGAGGCCATCTCATTGCCAACCATGTTCATAGAAGAGCATGTGTGATGGGAATTAAGTGTTCTCACTTTAAACCTCTTACCATCCAACTTAGAAACATGTATTCTCCATTTGCAATCCACGTTAAAACATCTAGTAGTAACTCTTCTCTGATCACTCTTTATGTACTTCAACTTGAACCCTCCTTTAATACAATGTGCGGCTAAAGCATGTCTGAAACCTTTCACATCATCAAATACCTTCGCAATGTACATGTCAATACTTTCATCCATTTCTAAGTTTTCACCTTCATAACCATAAACCTCATCAGCAGTATAATCAAGATCATCATCTGTCAAGTCATACAATTTAGAATTTGATCCATCTTCAGATTCATCATCACCAACAACAAAATCAGCCTCATCCGATGAATCTATTAGATCTCCCATTACATCATCAATTGAAAAAGACTTAGAAGTTACTCTTCTCGTCCTGTAGATCTGCCTCTCTGTTGTCTTCCATTCTACTTCTACTCTTCACATTTGAACTGCCAATTTCGTTAACATTTCCTTATGTCTTCTCCCTACTCATCACGTTACTACTTCTAATCTGTTCATCATCTAAATCTATCATTGCTCCCTTTTCCCCCACATCATGAATGCCTGTTTTAGCTCCATGCCTCTTAGTTTCAGTGCCATGCCTCTCAGTTTTACCCCCATCCACCTTTGTTTCAGCACCAGCCATCTCTATTTCAGCACCATGAATATCTTTTTCAGTGACATCCACCTTTGTTTCAGCACCATGGAACTCTGTTTCACCACCATGATTCTCTATTTCAGCACCATACATCTTAGTGTCACGAACATTGTCTTCCATTACAACATTTAATGGCTCACAATCAGGATATTCTAACCTCTTCACATGCGACATCTCACTAAACTTATCTTCACAACTAAGTGCTTTTATGTCAGAAAATGTAACTAATTCTACACTTTTGCCATTCATGTGCTGATTGAACATTGTTATCATTTCTTTCTCATTGGTAACATCAATTTACTTAGAGATTCTTGAGTCCTTATACCTTAATGACATTGCTGATTGGATACCCCATGGCAAGATCTTCATCAAATCATTATAGAGGTTGAACCAGCATGTTTATCTGGATCCGTGGGAATCTTTTGCTTCCTCAACTTGTACTTCTTGCCTTCTCCTCTCAACTCTTGGAAGTATCCTCCATACTTCACACAAATAGAGAGGATACCTTGTTGTCCTCTCCACTAAACCATCCTACCACATTAGATTTAGGTATACTGAGAATGCATCCATGAAACACATCCATGCAATAGGGAAAATTCTGACATGTAAAAGCTTCCCTAGAAACCTTCTACTATCAATTAAAAGTCCCACTTTGACCCCTTCACAACCACCCTTCTTGTCCTCCTATATACTTGTAATCACATGAGTAAACATTAACATATGCAAATCATAATAAGCTCTACATCAATTCTTAAAACCCAATTTTAAACCCTAAATTAAAATCCTAATCTAAGCCCTAAGAAATCCCTCAACACAACCTTAATATAATCTCTTGTGGGTTATTGAAAAACACACGTGGAAACAATAGTAAACCTTAAACCAAAACTAACACTATCCCTAATATAAAACCCCAAAAAACTGCTAAACCCCTAACCATAAATCCCAAAACAACAATCAACACAGCCTAAACTTATTCCTAAATAAACCTATCAAACTCCTAAACCCTAAATAAAACCTTCCTCCTTTCCCAAATCAAACCCCTAATTAAAATCTTAATCAAAACCCTTATATAAACCCCTAAAAAACCCTAACATTAACCCCCAAAAAAAACTCTAAAATGCATCCCTCTAGGAAACCCCTAAATCCTAAACAAAACCCTACTCGAATCCCCAATAAAAAACCTAATATGAAAACACTAATCTCAGTATAAATGGATGAGGAGCAACCGTAATGATCGACGAGCTTCCTACATCCTCAGTATAAACGGAGGAGGAGCAGTTACGATGGTCGACGAGCTTCCTACATCCTCAGTATGAATGGAGGAGTAGCTGTGATGGTCGATGAGGTTCCAACATTGTCGAAGAGGTCTACTGGATGAAAGATGTAAGCGTAGAGGAGCTTGATCAATCGATGTTCCTATGACTATGGAGATCGAAAGAGAAAAGGGAGGAGAAGAAAGAGTAAACCAAGAATCCTTTGCTAGCGATTTTCCTGCCAATCCCTTCTTATCGCAATCATTAACCAACGTAAGTAACCACAGTAGGTGCATCTTAACCCATCTTCACTTACCCAAACAAATGAAGGCTGACAGAGGGGTATCCATATTGATGGAACATATTTAGTGGGGGATACATGTTAATACCTAAAACATAGGGGTATATACGTCTCATTAAAAGTTTATATGGGTATATATGTAAAAATCCCTTATTTGAATTGCATTCCCGTAGGTGCATTTGATTATGGAAAAAAATAACTCACTATAGTATATTGGGGGAAAAAGAGAAATTTACTATTTTTCATATAAAAATGGTCTATTATTAGTAATACTAGTGTAAAATTACATGCATTTGTTACAAACGAAAATATTTATCCAAAGGAATAAAATGATATATGCCATCATCCACGTAAACTTGGCATCCAACTTCAAATCTTGACTTTCACCCTTGACAATTTTATGACCAAATAGAAGGGGAAAAGTATTCTTAGTTTGAAGAATTCTAGTAGAGTAATGCATGTTAATGGTAGTGCAATGATTGTTGATGCTGTCAGCTAGTGTTTAAATTTTGCAAGCTCAAGATCATCAAAGCAAGGGATCTATTTTTTTTCCAAGAGAGTGTTTGCTGAAAGAGCAATAATATAATTGTGACCTTACTACATCTTAGCCTAAAGAACTTAAAGGCACCTGTCTTTGAAATCCACGATGTTCCCTCTAAAACAATCGGTCCATCAAATGGTCATTACAAATCTGAGTATGGCTTTTATATGTGTGTCAATCATGTTCTTAAAATTCAAGCAATATGTCCTATGGTATAATCTCAGTAACTATAATCAATAGAGGAAATTTATCTTGGACAAAGTCTTTGGTGGTGAGTACATATAACTGGGATGTATGATTGTCTTCAAAAAATTAATTGCAGCTCACAGCATAGTTCAAGATCTTTGCTAATATCTCCTCTTTTTCAATTTGACTTTCTATATCACCTCTTCTTCCATGCAGTCCCATAGGCAAAAATGGATATTGCCTTCAAAACACTAACTGAGCCCATTACAATAGGGCAACTTATTTAGTTATCCATTTGAACATGCAACATTCTGCAGGTGTAGGATTTGAGATAGCATGTGAGAGGATGGAAAAGCTATTGTAACTTATGGCATTCACATAAATTACATAAATTAAGAAAGGTTGGTTAGTAAATGGAGAAAGTAGCAGATCAGGCTATGGAGTAGGGAGTCATCACCCATTTGTTAGAGAGGGAGGGATAGGAGAGGGTGGAGAATTGATAAGATATGAGGAAGAAGTTCGGTGTAAAGGATAATAGCACCGAGATCTCAAGGGGCAACTGATAAGACTTAGACCTCATTCTAGTAGGAATCTAGATCAATTTTTCATAATTACCGAAGATCTATGGTTCGGTACATAACATAATGACACATCCATAGTATGAGTATTATCGCATATCAATAATAAAGGAAAGAAATAAAATCGAGTCTTAAATAATTGTCTGAGTAGTGGAGTTTATAAATCGCATTCCATAGTCATCAATGAAAAATAAAAGTATAAGTCACAAAGAAAGCAATAATACTAAATATAATAAGGAAATGGAAAGAAACAACTAGCTAAGTTAGGTAATCCTTATGTGCCAAGCACAATCTATAACTCGATTGGGCACTATCTCCTCTCGCAATTGTAGTATTTGACTGTTGCTTGCTAAGACTTGATTGTGAAGCTCAAATAAAAAGCATCAACAAAAGAAGGGACATATGCAGAAAGAATGCTCCTTGTTGAAAAATGATTCAGACAAGAAGACCAAAAGACAACCAAGAAGAGAAGGAAAGAAAAAGGCATTATTCGAGCTCTTCAGAAGGAGAAGATTCATCAAGTGAAGAAGCTCTTTGCAGGTTCATGGCACTCGAAGGTGAGGTGTCTTCACTTACTTTTGACTAACTTTTAGAAGTTTTCTATGAACTGCATAATTTAGCTAAAGCATTAAAAGTTGAAAATAATAGGTTGTCAAAAGATCTAGAAGTGGAAACTAATTTCAAACATAGATATGCCTCACAGAATCTGCAACTGTTCCAAGAAATCTCTTATTTGGAAAAGCATAATAGATTCTCTTTATGTAAACTTGCAAAAGTTAAAACAAAAATTTGTTACTCTTGTAAATGACTTGGCTAAATTTACAAAGAGTAAAGATAATCTAAAAAAATTATTAGGAACACATAGTCAAATCACCACCAAATTTAGGTTAGGATATAGCCCTAAAAATGATCACAAAGCTTTAAGCTCACAAACACAAACCAACACACATAAGCTTTCTAGTCGAGGTCAAGAAAAGATACCGGCCAAATAACACACGTTATTAGGCACGTACTAACAAGAGTGAATCCAAAAAGAAAAAATGGGTACAAAAAATAATTTTGCAATCTTATTTTGTAGATCACCCCCACGAAGATCAAATATCTTATAAAGATTGGTTGTACAAAGAAAGAGAAGGAAATCTCAGGGTCGTTAAAAAACTCTCTGGACCTTACAAGATTCAACTAATGACAAGTCCAAGAAAAAGGAAGATAGGTAATGGACAACAGCTGCTCTAAATACATAACTGGAGAAGAACTATTCCTCAAGCTTAACTGCAAGGAAGGTCGCACAATTAATTTTGGCAACTAAAAGAGTCGTATTATTGGTAGTGATTAACTCACAAACTTATTTTGATAATGTGCATTTAGTTCAAGGTTTAAAACACAACTTACTTCGTGTAAGTCAAATAGGTGATAAAGGTTATAAAGTAAAATTTTCTTCTAAAGGTTTTAAAATTACTGATAAAAAGACAAAAGAAACTCTTCTAAAAGGAAAAAGGTTTAAAGACATTTATACTATTGACTTTTCCAAATGCAACACTTATAATTTCTTAATTGCATCGAATGATGGGCGAATATTATGTCATCGACGACTAGGACATGTTCACATGCATAATATAAACAACTTTGTGCAACATGACTTAGTAACAGAATTGCTTAAAATATCCTTTAAGAAAAAGTTTGTGAATCTTGTGAACTTAGTAAATTATATAAAACCTCTTTTAAACCTAAAAACATGGTCAACACTTCAAAATCACTAGAGTTATTTCACTTAACCTCTACAGACTAACAAAGTCCGAAACCCTTTATGGGTGCAAATACTATTTAGTCATTATTGCTGACTTTTCTTGATTTACTTGGGTATAATTAATTCTTAAGAATCAAAGATTCAACTTTTGAGGCATTTAGCTTGCAAAATGAATCCAAATTGAGAAAAGATATTCAATCTCTATAATTAGGAGTGATCATGGAGGAGAATTTGAGAATTAATATTTTCAAGATTTTTTATGAAATTATGGGATTAAACAAGAATTTGCCTTTCATAGGATAGCTCCTCACAATGGTGTTGAATGGAGGAATAAAGCCCTATAAGAGTATACCTACACAATGCTCTGCAAGTCAAAGTTACCTCGATATTTTGGGTAGAGGCAGTAAAAAGTAGTGCTATGTACACAATAGAGCCTCAATTAGACCTATTTTGAAGAAAACACCCTTTGAATTGTATTATGATAGATCACCCAAGATTGCTTATTTTAGAGTTTTTGGCTGTAAATGCTTCATCAGGAAAATTTAGATAAATTTGATACCAAAAGTAATGAAGGAATCTTTTTGGGATACTCCTCTAGAAGCAAAGCCTATAGTGTTTACAATAAAAAGAATTCTATTGTTGAGGAAACCTTACATGTTTTTCTTGATGAATCCATTCATAAGAAACGATCTTTAAGTAAAGATGATAACTTAACCTTAGAGGATCCATCAAATGTTCCTAAGGATAACATAGTTAGCAACTTACCCAAAGATCTAACCTATTTGAAGGATCATCCTAAAGATCTAGTAATTGGAGAAGTTACTAAAGGTGTTCAAAGTAGATCCTCAATAAATACTATTGCCTTAAGTGTGTTTGTATCTCAATTAGAACAAAAAATTGTCAAAGAAGCCATCACTAATAATTGCTAGATTGTCGCAATGGAGGAAGAATTGAATCAGTTTGAAAGAAATAGTGTTTAGCAGTTAGTTTCTAGATCATAATCACGATCGATAATTGGAACTAAGTATTTTTTAGGAACAAACTTGATAAATTAGGAAAAGTAGTTAGAAATAAAGATAGTCTTATGGCTTAAGATTACAATGAAGAAGGAATTGATTTGGATTAAACATATGTGCTTATGGCTCGATTAGAATCCATTCGGATGATGTTAGCTTTTGTTGCTCATATGGGATTCAAATTATTCTGAATGGATGTCAAAAATGTATTTCTTAATGAATTTATTAAGGAAGAGGTATGTGTGAAACAACTTCATGGATTTGAAGACTTAGAAAAACCTGACTGTCTTTAGACTAAATGAAGCATTTTATGGATTAAAGTAAGCTTCCAGAGCTTGGTATGGAAGTTAAGAAACTATCTTTTAGATAATGAATTTAAAAGTGGATAGGCTGATTCTACCTTATTTACTAAGGGAAAAGATAATGAAGTTATTCTAATTCAAATTTATGTTGATGATATAGTATTTGGTACTACTAATGATCTTCTATACCAAGAGTTTGCAAAGGTAATGCAAGATCAATTCGAGATGAGCCTTATCGGAGAATTAAAGTTCTTCTCAGGGTTACAAATTGACCAACTAAAGGATGGCATCTTTATCTCACAAATGAAGTATATGAAGGAGATGCTGAAGAAATTTAGCATGGAAAGACAAAAGGAAAGGAAACACTGATGGTGACAACAACTCAACTTAAGTAAAATGAAATAGGTAAGTGTCTTGATCAAAGGAAATAGGAGTTTGATAGGATCTCTCTTGTACTTGATAGCTAGCAGACCAGATATTCTATTTAATACTTGCCTGTGCCTTAGTTTTCAAGTGAACCCTAAGGAGTCACACCTTAATGTTGCAAAAAGAATACTTAGGTACTTACAAAATACTATTGACTTGGTCTGTTCTATCCTAAGTTAGTCACACTTTACTTATATTCCTATTGTGATGCTAACTATGCGCGAAGTCAGATAGAGTGCAAGAGTACTAATGGAACGTATTAATTTCTCAAAAATTCACTAGTCTCTTAGGTCTCTAAGAAACAAAATTGTACCTCTATCCACAATTGAAGTAGAATACATTGTTACATCCTTAGCGTGTTTGTAGATTTTGTGGCTGAAGCAAATATTTGCAGACTTTGGACTTAGTTTTAAAAATACTATGATTATATGTGATAACACTAGTGTAATTAATCTATCAAAGAATACTACACAACACTCTAGCACTACAAAAAAAGTGGTCTTTAGCGGCATTTAATATTTGCCACTATAGGTCTTTTATTATCCGTTATATATAATTAGCGACACTTAAAATAATTGCCGCTTAATTGCCTCCTTCATTGGCTTCACTAAAAGGTTAGCGGCAATTGTACAATTGCCGCTAAATCAATGGTATTAACGACACTTTAATTGCTACAAATAATGTCGCTAATGATCTTCTATAGTGGCAATTTATTTGACATTATTTCGCCACTATTGATTTATATTAGTTGCAATTTAATTGACGTTATTAGTGTCGCTATATCTATCATTTAATAACTTTTTTTTATCATTAAATTGCCACTATTTATTTACTTTAGTGACACTTTTTTTTGTCATTTAATTCCCTCTATTGATATTATTTAGGAATAATTATTTGTCTCTAAATCACCACTATTGATTTACTTTAATGGCACTTTCTTATGCCACTAAATCGTCACTAATTATTTACTTTAATGACACTTCCTTTTGCCATTTAATTGCCACTATTAATTCACTTTAATGAAGCCTATATATACGACTTAATTTTATTCTTTACTAAGAAATAAATTTTTTTAACCAGCACAAAACATAGGGGCACAAGTACAAAATCCTTTTTATTGACTTCATAGATCATGAAAGTAGAAGAGAAAAGAAGAGAAAAATATAGAAAAAATAAAAATACAACGAGGATCCTGAAATATGAAGCACTTCATCAACCCAACTGAAATCATATGGAAAATCATAAAACTTATTTGGAAGTCCAAGATGTTCTTTAACTATGAAAAATTCTCCTTGTGAAGATCAACAATTCAAAATAAAGTTGATGACTTCAAGAAGCCTATCTTGTTATGTCTGCTGCCTCGCTTCCTTGTGTTGCGATTGGGAGTTGGCCTTTGTCATAGCTGCAGTAAATCCATTGTTAAGACTAAATATTCTATCCAATGCAAAAAATCAAGATACTATTAAACAATTGGAAATGGGAGAAAGAGGATGCAACCATTCTCGTAGGTACAGGATAATTAATGAGAATACCTCCTTGGCCTTTAACACTTGAGCCTTTCTACTCATCTTCCCCCATTGGCTGATTGTGATAGGTTAGCAGCAACGTTTAGCCACAACAATTCAGCAGTGGCATAGCAGCATAGCAACAAGTGCTGGTTTAGCAGCAGTAGGTTGTTCAACAGCAGCAGTAGCAATATCTAATTAATCAATATTCCTTCCAACAACCACATTAGCTTTCTAAAATCAGCAACAAAATTATCTTCCCTTTTACATTTTAGAATCATGCTCCCTCCTAACCATTTTACAGTATGTACCAAAAGTATTTACCATATCTAATCAAAACAATCTCAAAAGAACCAAGGATAAAAATTGAAGCAGGTCTATTGTTCGGTTTTTAAAATTTTTGCAAGCAATTCTGCAATCCCTTCAGGTCCAGTCCAAAAGCTCCATTTACTAACAATTCAGTAAAGCATATGCACAAGACCCCTGACCAATATATAACCCATGATCATTAAAACAAAAAATGCACAACACCTTCCATCCTCACTAATTATTACAATCAAGTCAATCATTTCAAAAACAAGCATGAGATCCACATTCCGCAAATCAATTGAGGGCAAAAGGAATCAACTTTTTATGTTGCGAAGAGGAACAAATATGCAGTAAGAGCCTGTTTGAAACTACCTTTGTTTGTCATGGAAAGTGAATCTCTCAAGCAAAAATTTCAATACAAACATGGCAAGACTACGATGCAATTTTAGCATGTGATGGGATTTGCTGAGACAGGGTTTAAGCATTCTAGATTTGTTGCATCTGAACCACATATTATTATCATTTCGTGGACCAGTTATATGCAAGTATATCACTTTGAGACCATGTTCAAGACACAAAAGAATGGCATCTGAATAATTTCCTAAATTAGCCCACAATGAGGTAGGGGGAAACCAATTGACACCAAGCAGCATCATGAGGAAAGCATCATCACCTATACTGGACAAAATCTTACACCCCACGTGCTCCTATCCTAATTATCTATCAATATCAACAATAATGAGATTTATGGACTCAATGGTGAATTTTTTGTGCAGTTCGATATCTAATAAAACAATCCAAACTCATCCACTTATGTAAATCAATCCCCTAATCCAACTGTAGTAGCCTGGGTTGAAATCACTCTAAGTTGATGACCATAAGTAGTCACTAATACAAGTCCTGTTGGTTAGATAATGAACTCAGAATTAACATTTTAAGTTGGACAACTCAAGATCTACCCATCTTGCAAACTGAAATTTTCATCTCCAATTTTAGCGATCTAAAAGTCATGCGCACCTCAACCAACAGATATCCCCAGGTGAATAACAATGAATAGATGTGCTTCAACATGCAGTTGACTATGGCTATAGCTTGTATATAGTAATTGTTCAAGACCTGCAAATTAACAATCTGGGCAAAACAAGCAAGATAGTAACTTCCAGTTATCCATTCTCAGGCTCAACATCACCAGAATGGCCTTACACGCAAAGCAGATGGAGGTGACATGCCATTCAGCAGTAGCAGTAACTAGTAGTTCAGGAGCAGCTGCAGCAGCTCTGCTACTTCAGCCGCATCAGCAGCAGTAGATTAGCCACAGCAACTCATCAGCCGCAACATTAGTTCAACTGCAGTAGCTACAAACTACATATAAATTCACCAAGCAGATCCAACTATAAATAGTCCATTATAGAAAGAGATCGTGTCAACACTCAAGCAAATCCAACAACTAGATTTATTCTTTTCATGCCTAATAAATTCACCAAGATGATGTTAATTTAAAGCTTTTAGGCAAGGAAGAAAACCAAATAAAAAGACTTGGGTGGAAGGATGCTCACACCTGATAGCAGAGAACACACAGATTCAAGAATAATCTGCAGTCCAAGTGTAGCCATTATAGATGCAAAAGTAAGGATTCCCTGCACATAATTTATCCAGGTGATCAGTAAAATAAGATAAGAACATATTATTTTGGAAAAAAGGAGGAAAACATGAAATCCAAGCTAGGTTTCCTACCATGGCAAGCCTTTCTTACCTTAGAGAAAATACTCCTATCCCTCCCAATAACTCTCATGTTCACTTAACCATTAGCAACTGATTATAACCTCCAAGTGTAGCACTCCAAGGCCACACTCTGCAACAGATGTACAAACTACTAATTATAGCAAAGGAAGAGATGAATTGTGAAGATAGACTACTGAATATGCAGAAAAAATTAAAAGGAAGATACCTTTCTATCTCCAATTTTGCTTTGTCAGTGCTGATTGCAAGATGCCTATTCTCGGAAGAAGTTTTCAGAGCTTGATTAAGCACCCTTTCATCCGATAGTGCAGCAACTGTTAGGAGCTCCACCAAGTGCAAAAACTAATACACTCAAACTGTCAGAAATTCATTAGACATTCATACTTGTAAAGCTAACTTGATCCTCACCACGTAGTCTCCTTCAAGCCTTTAGAGCCATTCCTTTGGAAGTAATGAATTGTGATTAGGAAGTGATTAGCACCAGCAACAGGCAAGCAAGCAGCAGCAACAGCATAAGCAAGCAGCAGCACCAGCAGTAGGGAAGCATGCAGCACCAGCAGCATAGGCAAGCAGCAGGAGGCAAGCAAGCAGCACCAGCAACATAGGCAAGCAGCAGCAGCAGAAACATCGTTTAATTAAGGGCAAACTCGCCTCTTAAAGAGGCAAGTTGCATCATGATAAAACCCGCTATAGTTTTTTCAAATGTAGGAACTAGTGACCTTTTTTTTCTACATGTAGGACCATGGTTCAAGATTTAGCAACTACATTAAAACTGGACTGACGCACATAACAATTGCTGAACTCAATCTGTTCATGCCTCAAGCTCCACATTCAGTCCTTTGATTTGACTGATGCACACAACAATTGTTGAACTCATCCGCTCCTGCCTCAAGCTCCACATACGATTAGTCCTTTGATTTCATATAGTTGTAGTGATCAATCAGAGCAAATAATTCAGAGCTATTAGGATCAAATAAAATAAATCAAGTAGATAAAAGCCTAATTAATTTTGATCATAATTAATTTTGGAAGATGATCATATTTTATTCCCACAACTAAAAGATAGCTAAAAGATTATACTCTTCTTGGATTAAAATAACCACCCTTAAACCCCCAAGCTTCCTCTCCTAATCAACCAGAAAACATCTTTTCCCATGTGTTCAACTGAAGGTAGGTGTGGATCACAGGAATGATGGGAGTTGGAAGCGATGCCTCTATTTTGATTACTTTCTTATGTCAGATTGTAATTTCATTAATAGGAAGCTCTTTTCAATTGTAAGTAGAAGAAAAGGAAAAATCCACCCAAGTGCTCCTTATTGCTTTCAGGATTCGGCTTTCCAACATATGTGATATCTTTGTTCTAATCTCAACTCGCATTTGCAATAACTGATGTCTGGCTTGAGATTTGCTTCCATTAAACTTTGCTAGTTAAATAATTTTCATTTTAGATGGATTCTTGTTGAAGGGCTCACCAAAACACAGAGCATCATATGCTACCAAACCTGCAGCATAGAAAGATTTGACCATAAAAGTCAGAAAGACTAGGGGATGGTGTTTGATTTTCCTTGGGCTTCAAATGCACACCATTACTTGATTCATAATAATTACATGCTAATTACATGCTAATGCACACCAAAAATACAATTTATAATTGGAGATGATGGCCACGCAGGCCTGCGTTATCATGTCTTGTGAACTCTACATAGTACAGACAATAGTTTTAAATAAGGTTGTCGATGCAATGACCCAAAAGAATTTCCCAAACCAGATAAGCTTTAAGCAATGGAGGTGATAAGAACACCATACCTTTTGCCTCTTGGCTGCTGGATCATTTGGTTGATCTCGATGATTTCCTACTTCATCTGAATGCTTATCGTCTCATTGCAAATGCATATCATGGTAGGATTAATATTCATGGTGAGAACAGTCGATATTCCTCTTTCATGTAGAAAGAGAGAAAAAGTCAATTGGAAAAAAAAGGAGTAAGACACAACCAGAATGGCCTTACACCCAAAGAACATGGAGATGACATGCCATTCAGTAGCAATAGTAGCAGTAGATGGTTCAGCAGTAGCATTAGCATCAGCAGCAATGAGCACTTCAAGAGCAGCAGTAGCGTAGCTAGTTTAGGAGTAGTAGCAGTAGCAACAACTGGTTCAGGAGCTGCAGTAGCAGCTGGTAGTTCAGGAGTAGCAGCAGTAACTCTGCTAGTTAAACAGCAGAGATGCAAATTTTATGTGGTTTGTAAAATATATCATTGTAACGTGTAAAATTGATCAACTCTTAAATTTATAAAACCTAGATAGGAAAGTATCTAGGGTCGTCTAAGGAGGCAACTTTTTGCGAAATCAAATCTCTTGCTTCAAAATGGAAATCAACTTTCTTTTCATTGTTTTTGAATATATGATTTTTATGTTTTGAAATAACGGCAACACGAGTTTGAAGGTGGAAAGCAAACTACACAAATAGCCAAAATCTAAGTGATAGTAATTGCTTTCTTTCTAAACTCACCCTAGGCACGTGAAGGCCTAGGGTAATTAGAAAGAAAAGGGTGTAAGTGCACTAAAGAAAAAGCAAAAACATTTGCAATAAAGATACTACAAAAGCTATTTAAGAAGGCAATTTTTTTATAGAAAAGAGGAATTGTTTTACACGAGAAACCCTAGTAGAGTAATGCTTCTACTACTAGAAATAAAAATGCATAAAATAAAAACAATGATCCTCTGAAAATGTCAGTGAAGAAGACGAAGCTCTTGCTCCAACTATAGCTGCTCCCGTAATTAAAAAGGGCTCATTTTCTTGACTTTCTTCCTCCAAGGTGTGGCTTTCCAAGGCAAGCCCTAGGGGTGGGTGTGCACTTGCTCTCCAAGGGTAGATGATTCCACCTTCAATTCTCCTCCAATGCCTAGCCATCCTCCTAGTGATGGAATGCTCCTCCTTGCGGTGGCACAAGGAGAAGAGAGAAGGGGAAGAAGGCACCAAGGGGGCAGGTAGGATGCCCCTTTAATCTTCTTCTCTTCTTCTCCTTCCTTGGTCGCGAGTTAGGGTGGATGTAGGGTGGAATTACACTAAATGGAGGATGGGGAAAATGGTGGTGGTTAAGGGTCTTTATAGAGTAGGATGGGGGGTATAGGTGGCTCTTGAAATGGATGGCTAGGATAGGATTTGGGAGGTAGTTGGGGATCCTAGGGCTACGGATGATTGGAGCCAACCCAAGGGTCACATAGGTGGTAGTTACGGGTAGTTGTGTCCCTTGAAGTTGGTGCCAAAATGGCCTTCTAGAAGGGTGGTTAGGTGGCGCCAAGGTAGGGTTCTAGAAGGGGGGTATGTGGATGGTAGTTGTGGCTTGGAAGGGGTAGGTGTAGGGATGAGATCAAAGGAGAGTTGGCACCACATTTATGGGTGGTCTAGGGTGGTTTTGGCGCCAACTTGGAGGTGCCTTTTGGTGGTGGTTGAGGGGTGAATAGATGGCTATGTGGTGGCACCAAAAGGAGTAGGGTGGAGCTAGCTTAAGTGGGCTTAGGTAGGGTGTAGTTGGTGGAGCTAGTTAGGTAGGGTATTAGGGTGGTGGATGGCCAAGGGAGCTGGAGTATAGCTAAGCTAAGCTAGTTCTAGCTTAGCTAGTAGTAGAGTAGAGGAGGCAATTGGAGCTAGGGTTTGAGGGGAGGAGCTGGATAGAAGTCTAGAGCTAAACTGGAGCTGGCAGCTGCTGAAGAGGGTGGCATGGAGCTACTTTAGCTGGCTTAGCTTGCTAGTTCTTTGCTAGCTACTAAGTCAAGCTAAAGCAAACTGGCTTCTATTGAAAGGAGTTGAGGTAAGCTAGGTTTGATGCTCCCGGGGAGGACCTAGCTAGTTGAGGTAGCTAAGTTAGCTTAGCTTAACTAAGTTGAGCAATGATGAGTCCTCGTGAGCTGGACTTGAGCTTTCTGATCTAAGATGAAGTCATCTTCATCTGCCTGGAGTTAAGTGAAGCTGGATGTAGTTGGTCTTGAGCTGAGGTGAACTCCAATCAACTCAGTTGAGCTAGCTAGAGCTCCCAGTGAACTGATGGGAGCTGAGATGAGCTAGACTCAACTAAGTTGAGCTGGATCTGAGCTGACTTGAGTTAAGGTGAGCTAAGATGAGCTCTCTTAAGCTATCATTCAGCTGAGATGAGTTGAATGGAGCTAGGATGAGTTATAACCGTAGTTCAAGTGAGCTAGATTTCAACTGAGTTCCAGCTGGTTTGGGTTTCTCCTTCACCAGTTGCCTTCTTGAGTGCTAGGATTTTAGGGATCTATCAATCTTTATATCCCTAACACTCCTAAAAACACATCAAAAAGACAATAAAAAGTAAAATGTGTGCCTAACCTAATTTATGCCTAAATGCAACCCAAAAAATCTGTTTGTGGAGCAAAATCCTAAGAGCTATGTTTGTTTTAATGTATAAGAATGATGATAAATGGCATTTATCACACCCCCATACTTATCTTTTGCTAGTCTCTTAGCAAAATCTTAATTTTTATAAAATGAAAATTTGGGGAAATCTAATTTTTTTTACTTTTTAAGGAGAAAGAGATTATGGGACCTTGGTTGATCTAAACACGGGCGGTACGGGATTTGTTAAAGATAACATTGGGATTTATTTTTGGATCAAAAAATTAGACAAAAATGGGATCAATATATCCTCCAAAAAATTCACAGATTAACCTCTTGTTAATTCAGATGACTTGAAAATTTTGCTTTTAGGATTTTTCTGGCTCTTGAATCTGATTCGCAACTTGCAATAACCTTTAAAACCTTGTGTTCGTACTTGTGAAAAGCCAACATTTATAAGGGCATGTTTTTGGTTTAAAACTTTTTTTTTCTCTCCCCATGCTTATTTTTAGGTTAGTCTTACAATAGATGTGTTGAGATTATCATTCCTGTTACCAATCCTCAAGGGGGGCTTTAGCGACAGTACTTTGAGATAGCATTGTTCATGACACCACCCAGGAGCTCACAACCCCAAAACACAATGCGGTGCAAAGGGGCGTTCCAAGCAAACTCAAGCTCTTCCTCCAACACTATAAGTAGAGTACCGTCCAAGACACTTGAGTTGCAAAAATGCACTTTAATGCTTCGTCTAAAGATATGTAATATAGATATAGAGCAGCACCGAGGCGGTAATATGTTGACATCGCGTCCTCAAAGGAGGCATTTTCCTCCTTCTTGGTGGTGGAAACTCAAACTAATGATCTACTTCAGACTTTTACTAAGGCCAAACAAGGGGGTTTTTCTAATTTTTAGTTATTTTTAGGTGTTGGCCTGTGTGTGAAATTTGCCACAAGAAATTTTGCACGAGATGCAAGTTTTTGAATCAGAAACTAAGCCAGATACTTTCCATATTACAAAAGAGGATTGATGAGTCCATTTTAATGGACTATTGTTACGCTTAGGTAATTCAATTCTAACATTATATGTTTGTTAATAATGACATGAGGTCATTAAATGATTGCATATGTCATTATTTAAGTTTACATTTATTCTATTTCTTATTATGTAATTATTTTATATGTCATGCAGGTCCCGCAACAACACACTCATCTTCTCCACTTAATCTACTCCATCAGGTTAATAATCGGGAAGAAGAGGGAGGAGGATCAATTGTGGAAAAGAATAGGGGGTGAAAAGATATTTTCCCCCCATAAATATCTCAACCTACAGCTATCCTTCAACAGAACCCAACAGGGTCGACCATGTTTAGTAAGGGATTTTGAAAATCCCTTGACTCTTGGGGGGAGAGGAAATAAAGAGAGAGAGGCGGAGGGGCTTGAGGGGGGAGACCATCGTGAAGTACTGTATGCACTGTGGGGAGAGAGTGCACTGTGCGCACACCTTCCACCGCCTATCCATCGGGCACCCTGCCACCAGTGCCTTCACCAAGTCCTTGCCAGCCACCTACCACGTACAAGAGGCAGCCAAGCACCCTTGCAAGTCTGCAGCTGTGAGCCATCGCCTGCCTGCACCCACGTGCCCTGCAGGTGCTGCACTAGCCTCCACCGCCTGCCCAGCCCAACTTGCACTCGCGCCCTCACCGCGCCAAGACCCACTGCCCTTGCGCACCCTGCGCCCTCGCCAGCAGTCAGCCAGCCAAGCCTGCAGGCGCCCACACCCGCAGGCCATAGCCACTCGCAGGTGACCCATGCTAGTAGTCGGCCCTGCAGGTGCGCCTTAGCATGCCCTTACGCGTGCGACCCCAGCGCGCATCTGTGCGGCCTGCAGCAGCGCCATCCTCCTCCAACAGAGCCAACAGGTTGGTGGCTGTTCTCCACCGTCCGACCGCCGCGTCACCACCATCGTGAAGCATGAGTCGAGGCGCACCACCCCGTCGACTCTCGTTGCCAACCATGCACGGCCATCCAAGCAAGGAAGAGAGAGGAGAAATCCTCTATTTTCTCCTCAATTAAAATTTACATTTCATGCCATTGCCATTAGATATTATTATTTTATTCAGGCCACATTGCATGGATCACTTATAGTTTCTTGAATTTACTTCACTTGTGTTATGTGCATCATTCTACATTGAAATTCAAATCAGATTTGCGTGCAAGTTAAATTTACATGATATGCCATTACACATGCATCATATACATATTTTTTGGAGCTTAATTCCTGACGTGAAAATTACATAAATAACCTTAAACTTTTAAGGAAATTGCAAGCTCCATTTAGAATAGTATATTCCTTGCATTGAAGTTGCAAAGTTGTCTGCGAACAGCATCATCCTCTAGTCGTGAATTTATTGGTCTATTCATCCCTGTGGATGCAACATTTTTATTGTGGTTAAATTTGATATTTAGTTTTGATTGAGAGATTTTCCACCACATGAAACACAATGACATATCATTCTATTGCTATTTTAATTAAGCGAGAATCTCTTCGTCAAATGGTACCATTGCCGGAAAGGCAACAGATGCAATAGATTCACATTATTATTTTTGAATATTCTGAGTTGTGCAATTATCTGATCATTTTTTTTATTGTGCGAGGAATCTGATGGGGCGACGAGGCGCAACAGAGCGGCGACATCAACCACGGGCTAAGCCACACGAGGAAAAGACATAGGAGACCTGGATCCCGCTTTCACAGGGGATTCTCCATCATCACAAAATTTATTTCTGTCTTCTCTCCCTTGTAGTAATTGGAGTTGAATTTTTGAGGGTCTGTTCCCACATTCTTTAGCTACTAGGGTTTACATTTTTTTCGCATGCTTGATTCCATTTTCTGCTTTCTTGCCTGTAAAACCAACAAAAGAAAATATTGAGCTGAAGTTGCATGCCCTTAGGTGTGCGCATTTAGGGGTGATTGAGAAGCACATTAGATCTTATTATTGCATTGCAAGCATATTAGCACGAAGATTGCTGGAGACAGGTACACCTTTCTAACTTTTGCATCCAGCTCATGTTCATGCATTTGCATTCAAATTAAAATTCAAGACCACCAAGTTGTCTGAATTTATTAATTCAGTGGTCGCATAACAAAAGTGGGACTGATAATCAGATTCAACCCTAAAATCAATTCACATTTGATTTGATTCTAAGGGACTTGTTTGCGTTTTCAAAAAAATGAAAAAGATTTGCGGTATGATGCACACTTCTGACACTAAGCACACACATTAGGCACCGCACTAAGGCTCGATCCCTTAAGGCTATAGGCACTGATCTCTTAATCGATGAGAACCCTCCTATTGTGCTTTGTGGTGGTGGTGGTACTATCTTTTGACCAAGTGTTTTGATACTTCACGGAGAGGGACACCCCTTAAAGGAATAAAAGGATAGTTAAGGGGCACCGCATACGCAGCGTCTCAAAGGAAGGGTTCACCCTACTTGCATCCCTTTGTTCGTCCTTGGAGTAACTTCTCACTCAATCACCTGGGAGTATCATCCAAGCAAAGTATAGGTCTTAGGGCACTCGAAAGTTGAATTAAGGCACGTAATTGCAGTGAAAAACTTGTTTGTCCATTTATATCAAACAATTCGACCTCCGCAACAAAGAAGGTTAAGATTTCAAGTCATCACCTCTCTTATACCACTTACGTGGAAACGGAGGGAAAGCCTTGACCTTTTGACTTATCTTCAGAGTGGAGGTTTCACTTACTCAATAAGAACCTGAATTGTGATTGATATTGTATGCTTGGTAGACGCTCTCTTGAGGGTAGTCTAGTGTTTGATCCTGAGCCCAAGAGAATTCTTAGGAGAGCTCACCTAGGAGAGAAAAGAGAAGGAATGGCTGATCAAGGAGCAAATCAACAAAGGACCCTAAGGGACTATTTTATTCCAACTAACCAACCCACATAAGCACTGAGATGACTGGTAGGGGATAATCCATATGAGATCAAGAGCAGTACCATATCTTTGTTGCCCTCCTTTTATGGTACTACTAGGGAGGACCCCTACTAGCATTTGGAGGAATTCACCGAGGTCTGTTCCATGGTGAAGCTCTAGGGCTTTACTGATGATGCCCTGATGAGGACTCTATTTCCTTTCTCCCTAAAGGATAAGGCCAAGCACTGGTATCATACCCTCGATGCAAGGGTAAATGATTGGGCCACCCTTAAGGGAGAATTTTTTAAAAAGTATTTTCCTATGAGTAAAACCAATCATTACAGAAGAGAGATTATGGATTTTACTCAACAGGAAGGGGAGCAATTTCATGAGACTTGGGAGTGCTTTAATGACCTTCTTAGGTTATGCCCCCACCATCAGGTGCCACGATGGCAGTTGGTCGAAAGGTTCTATAACAGATTATCTAAAAGGCATAGGCAAACCATCGATGCAGCCTGTGCAGGAACCTTCATGACGAGAACTAAGGATGAAGCCTGGGCATTATTTGAAATATTAAGCGACAACTCCATACATTTGTCCTTTGCCTATCAAGAAAGAAAACCATCAATCTTGCAGAGGAAGATAGAGGCCCATGAAGCCGTGGCTTCTCATGATTTGGCTTATCAGATTCAATTATTGAATAAAAACTTTAATAGGCTTTTAGCAAACCCTGGCATGAACCTGCAAGTAGCCTCTATCTTTCGGGCTTCAAAGAATGCTCCATTTGCCAAAGCAAAACGCATGCCACTATGGAGTCCATCAGGAAAATCAATTCCCTGAGTTGATTCAGGCCGACTTGAACACGGCACAAGGTTTCTGCCCTCCTCGCAATAACCCTTATTCCAATACCTATAATCCAGGGAGGCGGAACCATCCAAACTTCTCTTGGAAGCAAGGTGATGCTTCTAACTCAGGGAATACAAGACCCTTACCTCCCCAACCCATATACCAACCATCTTATGAAAACCCTCAGAATAAGCCCTCTGAGATGGATGAACTTAAAGCCATGATGAAAGCGAGGCAAGAGCATCAGAATATGGTCATCCAATCTCAGAATAAGATGATTACTGATATGAAATCCCAAATTGGTCATCTTATTGAGGCAGTTAGGCAACGTGATCCGAGGAAGATGTTTAGCTCTTCTGAGGAGAACCCTAAGGGAAAGGGGGTTGTATTCAGGGAGCACGCCCAAGCGGTGACTGTGCTGAGGAGTGGAAAGAAGATTGATAAGCCTGATAACACTCCTACAGTTACGTCTCAGAATCCCCCTTCTACACCTGACCCAACTTCCATCTCCACCAAGGAAGAGCCACATTGCTCTCCCTCGCACAAAATCACCCACAATGAGGATGTCGTCTTTCCACCACCCCTTTCCCGCCATGACGACCCCTCTACCCAGAAGCTGAGGGTGCCCTATCCAGAGTGCCTATCTGCTCCTGGGGAATCTTCTGTTGGCTCGTCTGGAGCCAAGGATAGGACAGAAGAGATTATGGACACTTTTAGGCAAGTCCAGATTAACTTGCCTTTGTTGGAAGCTATTAAATATATCCTGTCCTATGTCAAGTTTCTGAAGGACCTGTGCACCCAGAAGCGTCGATCTAGGAAACAGGTCCAAACCAAGGTCATCTTGCCTGACCATGTTAGCTTAGTTTTCCAACATGGAACACCCCCCAAAATGAAAGACCTAGGGGCCCCATATATTTCAGTGGTTATAGGTAACCAACACATTGATGAGGCTTTGCTTGATCTGGGTGTGGGGGTGAACATTTTACTGAGCTCTGTCTACGACCTTTTGGGAGGAGGCAAGCTAAAGCCTAGTTCAGTAATCATCCAGGTTGCAAATATATCACTTAAGACACCATGAAGATTGTTGGAAGATGTCCTTGTGAGAGTGGAGGATTTCTTCTTCCCTGTTGACTTTCTGGTGCTTGATACTGACCTATCAAATAAGCCCACAAAGCCGTCCATTATTCTGGGATGCCCCTTCTTGGCCACAACCAATGCCTCTATAAATTGTAGATCTGGGGCACTTAAAATGGGCTTCGGAAACAAGAAGATCAAGTTGAATGTTTTTGATACTTACAAGCAATCTAGATTTGACGATTGTTCTCAGATTGAGGCTGTTGATGAAATAATTGAAGAGACTACTCCAACACTCTTATGTAGAGATCCCCTTCAGAAGGTCATATCTAAGGACCATCCCTCGATTATTAAGGAAACTGAAAGGGAAATGCCCGAATTAGAAGAGTTGCTGGGGATACACACTGAGTCTCTGTCCCCACCCTGGATCGTGAAGGTAGATCCACTACCTGAGGTGGGGACATCTCAACTAAAACCCTCAATCCAAAAGGCTCCTAAGTTGGAGTTGAAACTCCTCTAGAGCACATTGAAATATGCTTTCCTTGGCCCTAATAACACGCTCCTTGTTATTATCTCATCTGCATTATCTGAATTGTAGGAGGGAACTCTGCTTGAGTGTTTACAAAGGCATAAGGAAGCAATTGCCTGGTTAATTGCTGATATTAAGGGTGTTGATCCCTCTCTTTGCATGCATCATATATACACGGACAAGTCCGTGAAACCTTTCCGAGACATGCAGAGAAGGCTCAATCCAAATATCGAGAGGTTGTTAAAAAGGAGATTTTGAAATGGCTGGATGCAGGGATTATCTATCCCATTTCAGATAGTAAATGGGTCAGCCCTATTCATGTAGTACCAAAAAAGGCAGGAATCACTGTGGAGGAGAATGACCAAGGAGAGCTGGTGACCACTAGACCCTCAACTGGTTGGAGGGTCTGCATTGATTATCGCAGTTTGAACACGGCTACCCAGAAAGACTATTTCCCCTTATCATTTATCGATTAAATTTTGGAACGATTGGCGGGAAACAAGTATTTTTGTTTTCTTGACGGGTACTCTGGGTATAATTAGATAGCTGTTTTTCCTGACGATCAGGAGCGTACCACCTTTACAAGTCTGTATGGCACATTTGCATTCCGTCGAATGCCATCCGGGTTATGTAATTCTCCTACCACTTTCCTACGTTGTATGATGGCTATCTTTTCTGATATGATCGACGAGTTCATTGAAATTTTCATGGATGACTTCTCCATTTATGGCTCATCATTTGATCTATGCCTTTCGAACCTTGATAAAGTCTTAACTTGTTGCGAAGAGGCAAAGCTGGTGCTTAGCTGGGAGAAAAGCCACTTTATGGTCCAGCAGGGCATTGTGTTAGGGCATGTAGTTTCTGAGAGAGGATTAGAGGTGGACACTGCAAAAATTGATTTCATCTCTAAGCTTCCATTGCCCGCCAATGTTCATCAAGTTAGATCTTTCCTTTGCCATGCTGGATTTTATAGGCGCTTCATTAGAGATTTCAGTAAAATCTCTAAGCCACTCTACGACTTGTTAGTGAAGGGTGTCTCCTTCGATTTTGATGATAGATGTGGCAAGGCTTTCCAAGTCTTGAAGAAAGCCCTTATTACTGCGCTGATTCTCCAAGCACCAGATTGGACCCTCCCGTTTGAGCTAATGTGCGATGCTTCTGATTTTGCAGTGGGAGCGGTCTTAGGTCAAAGGGTTGATGGAAAACCTCATGTGCTGCATTATGCCAGCAAGACCCTTACGGATCCTCAGCAAAACTACACGGTCACTGAAAAGGAACTTCTTGCTGTAGTACTTGCTTTGGAAAAGTTTTGATCTTATCTTTTGGGATCCAAGGTTGTGGTGTTCATTGATCATTCTGCCCTAAAGCATCTTCTTACTAAAAAGGACACCAAACCTCGCCTAATTCGTTGGATTCTGCTACTCCAGGAATTTAACCTGGAAATTAAAGACAAGAAAGGAGTTGAGAATGTCGTAGCAGATCATCTGTCTAGGATCCCTATTGAGGCATCAAACCCTGCTGGCGGTATTCAAGAGACTTTCCCTGATGAGTCTCTGATGGTTGTGGAAGCTAAAACTCCTTGGTTCGCTAACATAGTGAACTATCTGGTCACGGGCATTACCCCCAGTACTTGGGACAAGCAAAAGCGAGATAGGTTTCTTGCTAACGCTAAATTTTATCACTGGAAGGAACCCAAGCTTTTTAGAGTAGGCCCTGAGCAGCTTTTTCGCCGTTGCGTCCCTGACGAAGAATAAAGAAGTGTTTTGAGTTTCTGCCATGACCTTGATTGTGGGGGACATTTTAGTGGGAAGAAGACTACCCATAAGGTTCCCTTGGGCATGTCTCCTTTCTGTCTTGTCTACGGAAAAGCATGCCACCTTCTCATTGAAATCCAACATAAAGCCTATTGGGCTATTAAAAACATTAACTTAAATTTGGATAAAGCAGGAAAGGCACGTATGCTAGAATTAAGTGAGCTTGAGGAGCTTCGTAATGAAGCCTATGAAACTTCTCAAGCTTACAAGCAACATACAAAAGTCTTCCATGATAAGCACATCATTAGAAAGACTTTTGAGCGCAACTAGTGGGTCTGGCTTTTCAATTCTAGACTTAAATTATTTCCTGGAAAGCTCAAGTCCTGCTGGGATGGGCCATATATTGTTATCAATACTTTCCCTCATGAAGCTGTAGAAATTCGGAACCCTACTTCAAGTACGAGCTTTAAGGTAAATTGTCAGTGACTTAAACCTTATATTACTCTTTCAGATGGCTAGGTTTTGGATGCACTTCGACTTGAGGAGCCTTAGCTCCTCTTACTCTCCTCCTCAGGTGATATTCTTCTATTTGCATTTTTCCAATGAAGACATTGTTAGTCTTAGGCATGGGGGGGTATAACCTGAGAATGTTTATAGCATTTATAAATATTTGCATACATAAGAAAGAAAAAAATCTCTTTTCTTGAGCTGAATGGGTTAGTCCTTAGCAAAATATCTTTGTCATTAGAGGTTTTTCTTCTTGAATTATTTCATAAGTTTAGAATTCAGTACATTTACTTCACGTGCACGTAGATTGGGTAATGGATCCTTGAAGAAAACCAATAAGCATTTGTAGTCTACTGAACCCTTGGACAGTTAATAGGGAGTCAGGCATACTATCTTCTAGTAGATCCACCTCATATTTGTGAGAAGAAAGTAGAGAGATTACTGGTGCACTAAGTCTAGTGCAAGGACTTAAGTTTTGGATAATTAGATGATGATACTTCAGAGTTAGGCGTAGTTTTCGCTCTCTGTTCCTGTGTGTGTACTTTGTGTGAATTCTTAAGAGTCACCAAATAAGGTAGATACACAGAGATTGAGTCTTAATAAAGATATGACTATGGTGGTTGGTTACGATCGTCTTTCATAGAGTCCTCAGCTGAAGGAGGGTAATAGTGTCAAAGGTCAGAAATACGCCTGTCCTATCCATTCCTTCCTGATGCCGAGAATAGGCATTTCCACCAAATAAGCCACACAATATCCTCTTGACATCATCATCCCTAATAATGCCTCATAAATAAAATTCTGTGTTGTGTTATGCTGATTTATAAAAAAAGAAAAAAAGAAAAGAAGAAGAAGAAATAATTATATTACAAAAAAAAAGAAGAAAGGAGAAAGAGAAAAGAAAAGGAAAAGAGTCCAAGTTTATAATGTTATCTTTGTAACATTGTTTCTCAGGCAACAAAACACCTATCGCGATCCACCAAATATGACCCATACCTACCTTTCAGTATTTCTGATCGCCCGAATACTGGCTGAGGACTCTAACTTTGTTGTAGAGTTATTAGGACTTTAATTGAAGTGTGAATGCTATGTGAGGCCACCAAATAGTGAGTACACTTACTATGTCTGGTGAGATTTGTGATCTCAGAAAGAAAAGAAAGAAAAGAGTGAGTGCCAAGTAACATCAAGAGAGCACAGTTGTTTAGCCTCTCTCCGAGTTGACTTGTTTAATAGTCTAGAGATCTAGAGTCTGTAGTACTAGATTACATGTAGCACCAGATGAGTGTGTGCCACCAAATATAAATCCATTCAACTCGATATCTCCTACCTAAGCCAAAAGCCAGGGTCAAATTACAGATTATCTTATGCTTTATCCCTGAGGGAAGTAGTTGCCTATCCTGACAGAAATATTTACCAAGGGTGAAGTATGAACTCCCTATGCGAATTGGCTTTTCACGTGGATTTGTTACCTAGGCTATTATCACTTCACATTTGTCTGGATCTCTAAAGTTTTGAAATAAGAAAGGAAGAAATCTTCTGATTACTTCTATTATTTTTCATTTTTGCTAGGGACTAGCAAATCTTAGGCATGGGGGTATTTGATGAGTCCATTTTAATGGACTATTGTTATGCCTAAGTAATTCAGTTCTAACATTGTATATTTGTTAATAATAACATTAGGTTATTAAATGATTGCATATGTCATTATTTAAGTTTACATTTATTCTATTGCTTATTATGTGATTATTTTATATGTCATGTAGGTCCCGCAACAGCGCACTCATCTTCACTTAATCTACTCCATCAGGCTAATAATTAGGAAGAAGAGGGAGGAGGATCAATTGTGGAAAAGAACAGGGGGGTGAAAAGATATTCCCCCCCCACAAATATCTCAACCTACGGCCGTCCTCCTTCAACAGAACCCAACAGCGCTGGCCATGTTTAGTAAGGGATTTTGAAAATCCCTTGACTTGCGGGGGGAGAGGAGATAAAGAGAGAGAGGCGGAGGGGCTTGAGGGGGGAGACCATTGTGAAGTACTGCATGCATTGTGGGGAGAGCGTGCACTATGTGCACACCTTCCACCGCCTATCCACCGCGCACCTTGTCACCAGCGCCTTCACCAAGTCCTCGCCAGCCACCCACCGCACGCAAGAGGCAGCCAAGCACCCTTGCAAGCTTGCAGCCGCGCACGATCGCCTGCTTGCACCCGCACGCCCTGAAGGAGCTGCACTAGCCTCCACCGCCCTAGCGCGCCCTTACCGCGCCAAGCAGCCTCCAGCTTCCACCGCAAGCGTGCACTGCCTTCACCATTCCACCGCACGCCTGCAGGCAACCAAGCATCCTTGCAAGCTTGTAGCCATGCCCTATCACCCGCACTATTGCCATAGCCGCGCCCTCCACCGCCTGCCCAGCCCAACTTGCACCCGCGCCCTCACCGCACCAAGACCCACTGCCCTTGCACGCCCTGTGCCCTCTCCAGCACCCACAGGCAGCCAGCCAAGCTCGCAGGCACCCATGCCCGCAGGCCGCAGCCGCCCGCAGGCGACCCACGCCAGCAGCCAACCCTGCATGTGCGCCTTAGCATGTCCTTGCACGTGCGACCCCAGTGCGCATCCTCGCGGCCTGCAGCAATGCTCTTCCTCCTCTCCACACGCGACCATCCTCCAACAGATCAAAAAGTCAGCAGCTGTTCTCCACTGTCCGACCATCGCATCACCACCATCACGAAGCACGCGTCAAGGCGCACCACCCTGTCGACTCTCGCCGCCAACCGTGCACGACCGTTTAAGCGAGGAAGAGAGAGGAGAAATCCTCTGTTTTCTCCTAAATTAAAATATACATTTCATGCCATTGCCATTAGATATTATTATTTTATTCAGGCCACATTGCATGGATGCACTTATAGTTTCTTGAATTGACTTCACTTGTGTTATGTGCATCATTCTACATTGAAATTCAAATCAGATTTGCATGCAAGTTAAATTTACATGATATGCCATTACACATGCATCATGTACATATTTTTGGGAGATTAATTCTTGACGTGAAAATTACATAAATAACCTTAAACTTTTAAGGAAATTGCAAGCTCCATTTAGAATAGTATATTCATCGCATTGAAGTTGCAAAGTTGTCTGCGAATAGCGTCATCCTCTACTTGTGAATTTATTGGTCTATTCGTCCCGGTGGATGCGACATTTTTATTGTGGTTAAATTTGATATTTAGTTTTGATTGAGAGATTTTCCACCACATAAAACACGACATATCATTCTATTGCTATTTTAATTAAGTGAGAATCTCTTCGTCAAGGATCAAGTCATCTGAACTATCATGAGTTCAGATGGAATTTTTGAGAAGGATATCTGATCTAGTCTAAAGATAGGTCCTGAAATTCTAATGATTAGATCCGTATCCTTATCTCTAGTTTGTTAAAGATTAAATCCTATTGTACCAAAAGTGAGTTTTCAACCTTAGTCCCGATTTCAAAATTTTCCTCAAAAAGTTTTCAAAAATTTTTACTTTTGGGTATGCATGTAGGAAAATAAAATGACCAAAGAAAAATACATATTTTTAGGTTTCGAAAATCCTAAATCGATCACCTAAATTTTAAAAACACCCCCCCATGCTTATGATATGCAATGCCCTCATGCATTAAGAGGGAAAAGGGATCACCTCAGCGAAAGGCGGTCGGGTTTCGGATGGTCAAAACCTGGAAAAAGAAAGAGAAATGGAAAGCATGAAAAATGATGGGTTACCTCCCATCGAATGCTATCTTTTATGCCATTCAGCCGGAAGTGAAGGTATGCACGGAAAACGGACAATCATGTAAATAATTGGATACTTGAATGTCCTCAAGAAATGTGCCTTCCTCAAGATCTCTAAAAAGATGATTGGTAGAGAAATAAGGATCAAAATAAAATGGAAAAATGACCCAGGTCTGGCCATGGTTTAAGTTCATGTAAAATGCCAGAGTCGGGTGGGTCGGGTGGTAGGTCCAATGGAAAGGGAGGGAGAAAGTAGTCAATGAGATGTAGGGTAGGTGAAGTTAGTGTGGATATTTTTGGTGAAAAATCAGGAAGATTGAAAGAGTAAAAGTCAAACCCTAGTTGATCTAAAAAGTTTTGGACCACATAATCATTAATAAAATCTAGATCCATGGTGGTCAGAGATGAATAGAATTTGATCAACATCGACTTCTCAAATGCTACTTCCATTGTATTATTAGTGTCAGAAATGTCATGATCAATGGACCTCTTGGAAGCTTGAAATAAATCTAATGAGAAAATTTGGTTACCGCAACTTATATTCATTTTCCCAGAGTGAGAGTTGATATTAGCTGTTGCGGTAATCAGAAAGGGTCTTCCAAGGATGGAATTAATGAGAGCTTTAGGTACCTTTATGTTAAGGACCAGAAAATTCACCAGAAATAGATAATTCTGGACCTTAACCATACTATCCTCAAAAATTCCTCACGGTTGGATGGTAGATTGATCTTCCAATTGAAATTGAACCTTAATAGGTTTAAAATCATCGAATTGAGATTCCTTGAATAAGATCGGGGGAATGATATTAATGGAGGTACCTAAGTCGAGAGGGGCACGGAAAAAAGTGGTGTCATTTATGACAACGGAGATGGGTGATGTGCCCAGGTCCTTTTTTGTGAAAGGCAACTTGCTCTGAAAAACTGAGCTGGTTGTCTTTGAAAGGACCATCTGTCCTAGATTCTAAGCCTGCCCTTCTGGAGTAAACCTTTCTTTCAAACATTTAGCAAAGGTAGGGGTGGCATCTAGGAGGGGGATATTCTTCTCAACTTGCCCAAATAAGTTCGAAAGATCTTGGTGAGAGGGCTCTGATTTTTTATTGGAAAGATTGGATTGCAGTGTTTGAGAGTGGGAAGTAGGATTTGAATCAAGTGTTTTTGGGATTTCTTTTTCTTCTTCTTGAGTGGGGTTAGGAGAGTTGATTTGCATAGGCTGAGAGTGGGTTTCATTAATTTGATTTGAAGGCCCTAAATTAGTGGTGGTGTTCCCACTCCTCAACATATCTGCATATGCAGTTTGGTTATCATTGGGAGGTGGGGGGCCTGTTGTTGATAGAAACCAGGTTGGTGTTGAGATATCGGGTTAATAGGAGGCTGAACAGTGTGGTTCTGATGTTGGTGTCCACTCGGATGTTGGTTCCTATGATTGACAAAGTTTGGTGTGGGCTGGGATGGCGAGTGTCCTATAGGTCTTTGGTTTGAAATGACCCCAAATTGATCATTGAGATTATTAATGGCCACTACAACATAAACAACTTTTGTCGTCGGTTCAAAATCGATGACAAATCCATTATAACCGATGGTAATAAGCAACGCCATTAATACCTTTGCTGTTTAGATTTGCTGTCGGTTACAAGGATAATCTGACGTGGAAATAATGTATGACCATCAGACGAATTAAAGTTTTTGTTGTCGTTTCATAACCGACGGCAATTATTTTTGCTGTCAGTTATCTAAAAACCAATGGTATATGTAAGTCACTTCTTCCCTCATTTACACACCCTTTCTGTCTTTACCCCGTCGTTTAAGCTAGTTTATTGTTGCTTATCTAACCGATGTTAAAAATATTATTACCATTGCTTATATTTATCACAAACGGTATAAACCTACCTTTTGATTTACCTTGCTACGTTTTTTGCTGTCGCTTATTTAAATAAGTGGCAGCAAAAAAATTATTATTGTCGCTTATATGTCGTCGCATATTTAAGTGAGTGACGATATATATGTGATGGTAAAAATATTTTTGCCATCGCCTATTTGAATAAGCGACGGCAAATGTATGGGTATGTTTTTTTTATTATCGACGGATGGAAACTCCTTACTAAACGTACTTAAAAGTCATGCTTTTATAGAAAAATAAGTAATGCAAATGAATAGAAATTTATATTTCATTAATATAAAATGTAGTACATTAAAAGTTTGAAAAGGAAATATTTATATAAGAAAAGAAAATTGATAAAAATCAAAATGAAGTTGCCCCAATGCCACCTCCACCGCCCATGGAGTCGTCGTCATCTCATCTGTGGCTACTGGGATTCATAGAAGATGGATGCTTTGACTGACCCTTATTCTAAATAAGGGCTATAAGCTGCTGAAGCATATCATCCATCGCATTCACCTTGTTCTTCATTTTTGCCTCTCTCTTCTCCCTCTCCTCATCTTGTCTCTGTAGTGTGTCAATCTTTTGATGCAATTGATCTACAACACTAGATGAGACGACACCTTGCCTCCCATACCAGGTCGATAACGAGTATGCCCTCCCCGCACTACGAATGAAACCACCGTGGTCCAGTGGCATCACTCTCCTAAATGCCTCCTATGGGTCCAAAGGCTATTGGACTCTGTTGAAGGTCTCGTCAGTGATGGGATGCATTAATTGTATCATTTGATCCTAAATGTATTAAAAAATATTATTGTAATATATATTATAAATTTTTTGAGTTTAGAAAGTTTACGTGTTTCTCTTGGTATGACTCATGAATCTACTTACAAGTACCCTTAGCTGCTCGATTACTGTGGGTGACCTCGTAGATTTCCATCATCGTCATTTCCATCCCATCATGTGCAGTAGACTAAAAAAATAAAAATGAAACAATTAAGTTCAAATAAATTAAAAATTAAGTAATATTTAATTGAAAAGTAATTTCAATACTTATATAACGGCTCCTGACTATCTCGATGCTCCTTTGATCCAAACAATGGGTTTGTGGTGGAGGTTTAGCCCTATTGGCTTTGTTTCTTTTTGCTTGCTCCTGTAGACATACATAATTATATTTTTTATGAATTTAAGATATATGAAATTAATAGAATAATTTCTAATCATTTACTAACCTCCATCTTTGGATTCATCTAATGCTCGCATGCCTTCTTCCAGTCGTCAAGCATGACATCAGGAGGAGTTTCACCTATTGCCTCTTCAGGTGAACTCTTGTTCAAGAACCACTAAAAACCAAATATAAATTGTTAGAAATAATATAATAATTATGTATATAATAAAAATGAAAATGTTTAAAAATTCTTACGTTCCTTTTGGTCTTCGTCCTTCAATCCTTATGGATTTTGGCGATGTGTTTAAGGATATATCGAGAGGCATTGGGGTTGTCACCCCAATCGTAACTTTGCTACATTAGTTTTAAAAATATATATGTCAATGTTACTTTCAAATAAATTTAAGATAATATTATAAAAGAAATAACTTTTTAAAATAAAATTACCTCCAACTGACGGATGAACTACCTCTTCAATTCTGCGGGCACCTTCCTCCAGTTGAAGTAGGAAATGGGTACAATGGACTTAACAATTGTGCCCACTCGACTAGTAAAGTCTAGGTAATCCTCCACCTCCCCTGTGGATCGAAGCCTAATTGTTAATCTCATGTCGTCAGGGATACGTTGGAGGTTTAGATTTTCTGTCTTCCCCCACCCGCTTCTTAATCTACCTGTGTAAACATTAATCATATTCATTATATATTTCTGAAGGAATGTAATTTACTTCTTAAAGGGATATGATTTCTTACCCAAACCTACGTCCTCCGGTGAGTGGTTGACATGAACTTGGGACGTAGTCCCCACCCTCTCATCTTGCGTCTCCTCGCCCTCCTCCTCTCCCTCCCCCCTCCTCCCCCTCAACGTCATCTGATCCTCCATAATTTGGATCATTCTCTACTCGATTTGGGAAGGTCTGAGCAATCTCTTTCCCCTTGCCCTTCCCCCCCGCCTGTAGTAAACATGCCATCTCCCTAGGTCATACGAAACGCGACTAGGGGGTGGGTGAACCTGCCGTGAGGGGGGTGGCTGAGCCTGCTGTGGGGGGGTGGCGTAGAGGGCTATGTCTCAGGAGGACCCTTTCTTCTGGGTTTTTTCTTAAACAACTTCATCTGTAACAAGTAAAAAATGTAATAATTAATATAGTTAAAAATCATTAATTATAAATCATTAATGAAAAAAGTTTGCTAAACGTAAAAAAATTCATTTAAACAGAAATGAAACAAAGCAAAGAAATTATTACTAGCCTTAAACGTCAACATCTATTGCAAATAAATGACTTGTTAATTCTTGGTATGCTTCAGACTGTACGTCAAAATGGTTGTGCGGTACTATTCTTATGGGTATAACCCATCCCCTTTGGCAATTATCGGGAACATAAAAAACTTATGTCGCTTGACATGCCAATGTAAATGATTCATCAAATTGAAGAATTTGATGATTAGGATTTAAACTCAAGAAATTGTGTTGCTTATCAATTTTGAAACCAGTGCCCTCTTTAAAAATATCAAACCAATGACATTTATATGAGACAACTCTACGATTATATTGAAGCTGATCTTCACAATTTCTTTGATTTTAGCATAGTATTCATCTGGACCGATGGAAAGATTTGAATCAATAACTCCGACTTGTTGCGTAACCTTCCTATCTTCAATTTTTTTTATTCTGAATCTAAACCCATTTATTATATATCCAGAGTGGTAATGTGCATAATGTAATGGTGAATCGGCAATTACATCAAAATCTGGTACCCAACGTGGATCTTTATCCTCTTTCAATTGATGAACTCGGTCTTTAAACCAATCTAAGCCAAATTTGTTTGTGTTAGAAAGAGATAATTATTCGAATTCCTCATAAAATGGATCAATTTCAGGAATTTGTTTTGAAATATATAGATGCACGCAACGGTTGTCATTTTTTGAAATAGCCTTGTACTTTGTATGAAGAATTGACCTTCCTCTGATATCAAAAATTGACAAATATTCTTCATCATTGTCATTGTATTCCCCCTAATAATTCCCTTGAAATTTATTAAAGCGGCTGTCCGTTTCATTCATGTACATGGGCGTAAAATTAATACACTCCTCCGTGAGATAGTCTTCTACAATTGATCCTTCCAGCTTTGCCTTGTTCAAAACATAATCTTTAAGCTTTTTCAAAAACCCCTCCACAGGATACATCCATCTGAATTGTATAGGTCCACCTATTCTATCTTCATTTGCAATATGCAGCATGAGATGAACCATTACATCGAAGAAGGCTGGGGGAAGAATCTGTTCCATCTTATAGAGAGTAATGACTATTTGTTTATCCCAGTATTCCAGTGTATCATTCTGTAGCATCTTCGAACAAATAACTTTGAAAAACCTACTCATCTCTGTGAATGAATCGATAACTGGTTCTGGCAGTATTTCCCATATCGCCAGTGGAAACAATACTTGCATATAAATGTGTGAGTCATGACTTTTCAAGCCAGATATCTTTTTCTACGTTTCATTCACACAACGAGAAAGCTGTGAGGAAAATCCATCTAGCACCGAAATTTCCTTTAAGAAGGAGAGCAGTCTACTCTTCTGGTCTTGATTTAAGCTGTAAATAGCAGGTGGGAAGTAGCCATCATCCTCATGAATATGCAGCTCTAGACGTATCCCTAAAGTCTTCATGTCTTTTCTTGTTTTCACCGTGTCCTTTGGATCATTGGTCAAATTTAATACGTCTAAGATGCTATCCATTACATTCTTTTCGATGTGCATAACATTTAAATTATGACGTATTCTAAGATCTTTCCAGTATGGCAGCTTAAAAAAGAAAATGCATTTATTTTGAAATCCAGAATTCTTCGAGGCCGTCTGATGGGAACACCATCATGAGCCATAACTAGCTCATTTTGATCCAATTAAGTCAGTAAATGCTCCTACATGATTGCCAGAGATCCATAAGTCATTGCATAACCATTCTGAGGGAGAGATAAGAAATCACGGTTAAAACTGTAATTTTACCATCACAACATGAATACAGTACAACCACGGGTTTTCCCAGGGATAATTGAGGGTCCAATGGTCTTAAAAGGATAACAAGTGGGTTAGAACAGATAGAAAAGGGTTTGCATGTGTTTTGAGAATTAAATGACTTTTGAAACCCTAAAAATTGACTCGCTTAATTAACTGAGGTTTTGGTCAGAATAAAATTCACATAAACCCTTTAAAATTCATAGAAAAATATTCTCTAAGGTTTGAAACATTCAAATTGACCATCAGAACCTGTTTTGGCCGAAAACAGAGTCTCAGACAAACATTTACTCTAATTTAGGTTTTTACGTAAATTACCCAGTCAAATGCAGTCAAAACCTAAATCCAATTTCACCATTGGATTCCTTAGGTCCAAATTAGGTTTGTACCAAAATTTGGATCCAAGCTAAAATTGTCTTGACCTAGTTTGCAAATTGGTCTTATCTAATTACATTTATGCCCTTAACTTTCAAAATATTTACAAATAGACCCCTAACTTTGTCATCATCTTCACAAATAGGTCCCTTCCGCCATTACTCCTATTCCTACAAGCACTGGCAACCTTGAATTGGAAAGAACTTGATTCCTTGACGAATCCCTTTCAAATTTGAAATGGAAGTTCGTTAAGGAATTCCCTTCCTTCTGAGCTGCGTCTTGGGCCCCAATTCTCGCCCAAATTCTAATGGGAACTCATGGAACAAATGGGTTTCCTACTCCGGCAACAATTCCAAGCTTGGAAGCTTGGCTTCGAAGCTTAGAATCACCTCCTGAGCCCTATAAAAGAGACCCTAGGGCACAACTGTGCTCTTGAGCTAGTTTTGAGGCCAAAAACCCTCTTCCTAACCCAACCTCCGGCCTCCTCTGACCTAGCTCCGGTGAGCTCCTCCACTGTCGTACTACAGCCTCCCAACGGCCAAATTGGGGGCATCTTCTTTCTCCCTGACTTCCTCCACCTCTCGACAGCCAACTTAGAGGTGCCCTAACCCCTTCATCCTCTCCTTCTCCTTCGTCGGAAAACCTTTCATCCACGGCACCGGCCTACCACAACCAACGCCAACCTACCCCTTTCATCCTGAGATTAGGTTCCAACGTTCCCTCATCTCCCCTACTCTTTTTCCTCCTATTTATCCCTCAACTTCAATCCCTTGACATGCCGTTCACCTCCATCGTCCTCACCTCCAGCTACTCCTCTGGTGAGCCCATCTCACCACCACAGACCACCAATCAACTCGCTGACAAGCCCACAACCTTCACCTCTTCATCTTCTTCAAAGCCCCTCTTCCCATTCGCTACTTCGCTCACCCAAATCGCCCACCGAACAACCTACCTCCTCATGGGTGTTTTTGTCACCAACAGGCTGCCACCCTTACTCTCATCACACGCTACACCCACCACCACACTCGCCACTCCACGACAATCCTTCCTGAGCCTTCTGACAGGGTAGAGAGGCCATTTTGCTTGATTTTAGGTGTACCCCCTAGCCGCCATTGACGAAGAGGTTCACAGAAGCTTCGAGCTCGCTCCAAGTCTTGACTGCCCCAGGTAGAAGTCCCAGGTCATGCGGATTTGCTTTAGGTACTGCCCCAGGCGGTGAATTGGACGCTTGGACCTCACGAGCTGTGGCAATCGAAGGAAGGACCTCTACTGCAGACACACGAAGAAGAGGGACGCAAATAATCCCACCTCGAAAATCACTAAGTGCGCCACGGCGCATAAATTGAAAAGGTGTCTAAGGTTGTTTGCCTTAGACACTGGGGGTGAGGTCCCCGCTCACCCGCTCGTGCCTCGTCTGCGACATATACCCCGTGGACCTGGTGCGCCTGACCCGCCTAAGCCTTCACTCCTCGCTCACCACCCACTGCTGATGAGCCTGGACACGGGTGCGCGCCTACCCGATTACCTGACTATACCCTGAGTGGCCCTAGGAGGGTGAAGCCTAAGAGGAGAGAAAGAGAGAGAGAGCGTGGGGAAAAGGAGGGTTTTGCCCTGTGCAACACTTAGCCAAAACTTGTGTTGGCTACCCTCTGTGTGTGAAGAAAGAAAGAAGAAAAGAGAAGGACTGAGCAGAAGAAGAAAAGAAGACTAGAGCCAGAAGAAGAAAAGGAGAAGAAGGAAGCTGCACAGGAAGAGAGAGAGAAGGAGAGGAGGAGAAGAAGAGAAAGAGACCCTTAAGTCTCTAGCACTGTAGCACAAGCTGTTTAAGCCGTCTGAAACATTTGATTATATCTATTTGAGGCTTTGGTTTAAGTGTTATTTATGAGTAGTAATTGGTGATTTAAATCGTCATTTTACTCTATTCTTTTTGTTTATTGATCCTGACATTATTCTTATTGCAATCTCTATTCTTGATTTAAATTGTGATCTTGAGTTTTGAATTCCATATTGCTTCCTGTGTTCGACCTCGAACTTAAAATTCGAGTAATAAATTTATTTGTTTTCAAAGCGATTTCAGTTCTATTACAATGCAATTTTTAAACCTCAATTTCTCCTCGCAAACATTTTAGTGCTGTTGCCGGGGAGCAACGCGCAATCAGATCTCTTGATTGCAATATCCGAGTCAATACTAACTTTCTCTATCTCTTTTGACTTTGATCTATTTCAGGGGATCCATTGAGGAAGATCAGCCGCACATCAACCACTCCAGGGACAGGTAAAACTCTATTCAAATCCTTCGAAACCCTTAATTCTGAAATGGCTAGAAAAAAAAAGGAAGAAATCAGTTAGGGTTAGTTGCATTATATTCTTAGACTAATCATCAAGTTTCCTGATTTGATACATTCTACAAACATTCAAACCCTGATCTGTGGACCCATTTGAAGCTAAGGTATCTAGGGCTATCACATTCTTATTTGAGCTCTATGTACCACATTCTGACAAACTAAATTGGACCAAATTAGAGCCAATTAAGGATTCCAGTTTAGGGTTTTAGAGATACACTTGCATAATCAAGAAATTATCTCTCCAAAACAATGTGTGCCTAGACCTTGATTGAACTGATCTATTCAAGCAAAACCCTAAAAATCAGGCTCTTTAATTCATTTGAACACTAAAAGGACCTAAATTTCTCAAGAGGATAATACAGGTGAAGTTGACCCACCTTGTTGGGTTAACCAATCTTCAAATTAGGTCACTTTTTCACAAAAACATCTTAAAAGTTCAAGTGAAATCCTAAGCACCCTTGGTCTTAATTAAAACTGGTAGACTTAAGAGGTCAAGTCCCCACTCTGGTCTACCTGGAACATCAGTGACAAGAGAGGTCAGGTGGGGGAAACCCTGTAACTCGTGGGGGCACTCTACCATGTAGGGGTCTTTGCGGGACTCTCCCTCTCTGGTTGCCCAGGTAATTATCAGGTGGACGGCTTTCTGACTAAGGGGTATCATCTGCCCCGAACCTTTATAGTCATCCAAAATTTTTGGGTGTCTTGATTGGGTCCATCACATTCTACCTCTTATCTACTCCATTGGTGCATGTTCGGGAGGTCTCTAAGACCATTCTTGAGGCCTCCTTTAGCTACTCATTCACATCGAGGCCAAGCCTCGACCTCCTTATTTGTGCAACAATCCAATCCAATCGATATCTCTTCTGATTCATCTAAACCTGATTCTCCTTCATCCATCATCATGGCACAACCAGCAGAGGAAAATAATCTTGAAAATTAGCTTTAGTGCCTCAATGATCTATTCCAAGCCTTTGTAAATCCACCGCAGCGTCTAATGATGCGAGATCACTACAATCCCGCTGCAGTGGCAATCAAACCTTGAGTACAAATCCCCATTGGAGACCTGACATTGAACTCAAGCCCAACATGATTCATGCCATTTCCAAATTCCATGGGCGTAATTCCTAAGATCCTTTCCAACATATCAAGCAACTCAAGTATCTGGCCCAGACCTTCGGGTCAGAAACTCAAAATCAGGATGTTCTACTCATGAAAATGTTCTCATTCTCTCTCACGGATAAAGCTGCTCACTGGTACCAAACCCAAACGTGTCCAATCAACACCTAGGCGAAACTTCAATCCAAGTTTTTGAGAAAGTTCTTCCCAGTTGGTCGGACAAATGCTTTACGACACCAGATCACACATTTCATACAACAAGCAGGAGAACCACTTCACGAGGCATGTGATCATATTCTGGATCTCATGAGAAAGTGTCCCCACCACTGAGTTCCTAAATGGGAACAAGTCTAGTCTTTCTACCGGGGACTCTGTGAAGATATTCGATTATTCGTCAATGTGACCTGCGAGGAAACATTATGGGTCAACACGAAGACACCGTGTGGGAGATTCTCGAGAATATGTGCAAGAACTCCATCAATAATGAATCCATGGGCATGTTCGACCGGACGAATGCCTGTGCATTGACAAATCCAAAGGGAGCACATGAGATGCAAGGCCTGTCCTCTTTTGTCGACTTGGAACTGATGGTCAGTCATCTGGATAAGGTCTTTGTTATTGAGAAGAAGGTGGATGAGCTAACTCGACACTTGCAGCGAGCCACCTCTACACAAAACACATTCACACAACCACCCTCTGGTAGGGAGGCTGTGCACAACATCTATCACCAACCTTCTCAGGGGATGGACCCATATCCACCCCCGTTTGATCCTGGTTTCAGAGGAAACTCTGGACCCACCTACTCTAGTTGGGGGAACTCTAAACCCTCATATTCTAACTTTTCTGAGGTTCCTCAGACCTGCGAGGACCTAAACGCCATTTAGAATGATCCATTCTCCAACACTTACAACCTTGGATGGCGTAATCATCCCAATTTCACATGGCAGGCAATAATCAAAATCAGAGACCAAAATATTAGCCCCGACCACAAGCTCCTCGTCCATATCTGCCGCCTTAGCCTCGGCCTAACCCAACTTATCAATCTAGGCTGACTCATATAGATCAAATGACTCTTATCCTTCAGACTCTAGCTGACATTCAGAAGATGAATGCGATTATATAAAAACAGCACAGAGATGAGATCACAGAGGTTCACAATCAACTTGCCCAGATGGCAAATCCTCACCAACCTGATGCACTTCCTTCACAACCTCTACCTAATCCAAAGAATGTGCCAAACTAGAGGCACGTTATGAATCCAAATCTGGGCCAAGCTAACTTTGTTTATCAGGCCCCTTCTACTCCATCACCCGACGGGATGGAGGCTTCGACATCATATACAGGTTACCGATAGCAAGCATCTCTTTTACCCACACCAAACCAGAACCAAGCGGGATTGAATTCTATTACTACCCGCACTGGCAAAACAACACAGGATCCACCTTGTCCATGCCACTCCCAGCCTGGTAATACAAACCTTAAACCTAGGATAGTCATCTAGGACACCTCTATCCCAGATCAAGAACCTAGACCTATTCTAGTGGAACCATCTAAGGTTCCACTTCCTGAGGCCTTGACCAAGGGAAAAAGGATAACTAAAACCATGGCACCTGAGGAGGACTTGGTCAAGCTCTTTGAGCAGGTCCATATAAACATCCCCTTGATGGATGCGAAATGCCACGTACCAGCTTACACAAGATTTCTGAAAGACGTGTGTACACCTAAGCGTAAGCCACGAACCAAAGGTGGGAATCCGATCGTACTGTTAGAGCAAGCTAGCTCTGTCATTTTGAGCAAACTCCCACCTAAGGCAAAAGACCCAGGCACCCCTCTGATCTCCTGTGAAATCGGTGATATACGATTTGACCGAGCTTTATTAGACTTAGGAGCCTCCATAAATTTGATACATACGTCCCTACTAGACTACTTCGAGGAATTAGAGCTTAAACCAATTGAAATGACTTTACAGCTAGTCGACAGATCAATTAAGTCACCAAAAGGAATTCTCAAGGATGTCATAGTTAGGGTACGTAATTTCTATTTTCCAATAGATTTTATCGTCTTAGACATGGATGCTCTTGAGAATGTGAAGAATACACCGATCATACTAGGGAGACCCTTTCTGACCAATGCTAGGGCCAATATCAATTGTGAGGAGGGCTAAATTGAATTAAAATTTGGGAGCAAGACACTAAATATCTACATCTTTAAGGCCCAACAAGGAATTAATTGCGGAGTCATAGAACAGATTTACAATATTGAAGCTGTGGTTGACGACTTTATCGAGGAAACACCAACTATTTCTGATCAACCATAAGAGGTTCAAAACCCGCAAGTAGAGGAGCCCGAACTCAACCTAGACACACCCATAGCTCCTTCCTTTGCTCCCGACACCCATCCTGAACCACCCGCTACTGTTGACAACCCGGTTATGGAATTAAAGCCTCTTCTCGATCATCTCAAGTACGCCTTTTTGGGTTCCAATCAGACGTTTCATGTGATTATCAACTCTTGACTCACACCTGATCAGGAAACACTCCTGATTTCTATTCTCCAGCAACATCGAAGAGCCATTGGATGAACTCTTGACGATCTGACTGGTATCAGCCCTTCATACTGCACACATCACATTTACACTGAAGAGGGCTCACGACCATCTTGTGAAATGCAGAGGCGCCTGAATCCAAATCTGCAGGATGTCGTGATAAAGGAGATCATCAAGTGGTTAGATGCAAGGATCATCTGCTTAATCTCTGACAGTCGGTGGCTGAGCCCAATCCAAGTTGTGCCTAAGAAGGAAGGGCTCACCGTCATCACGACTAAAATCGGAGAAACCATACCAACTCGTATAGCAAACTCGTGGAGAGTCTACATTGATTACAGAAGACTCAATTCCTCCACGAAGAAGGATCATTTCCCACTATCGTTCATTGATCAGATTCTCGAGAAACTAGTGGGAAATTGATTCTTCTGCTTTTTGGATGGGTACTTCAGTTACAATCAGGTCGCAATCCATCCCGAGGACCAAGAGAAGACCACTGTCACTTGACCCTTCAGAACATACACATTCCGAAGGATGCCGTTCGGTCTCTGCAATGCACTCGCTACTTTTCAGCAGTGCATTCTTGCCACATTCTCAGATATGGTAGGTGAATACCTTGAAGTCTTCATGGATGACTTCTCGGTATTTGGTGAATCATTTGATGATTGCCTCCTGCACTTGGTCCAGATCCTCAGGCGATGCATCGACGTGAACTTGGTTCTTTCCTGGGAAAAGAGCCACTTTATTGTACCTGAGGGAATTGTCCTAGGACATCTCATCTCTAAAAAAGGCATCCAGGTTGATAGAGCCAAGGTAAATTTGATTTCCAAACTCTCTTTGCCTAGCTCGGTCAAAGACATCCGATCCTTCCTGGGGCACGTCAGTTTTTACCGTCGATTCATTCTCGATTTCTCGAAAATCACCAGTTCCCTCACTAATCTTCTATCTAAGGATGTCCCCTTTGAAACCTCGAAGGAGTGCGCTTAGGCGTTTGAGATCCTGCATGATCGAGTAACCCAAGCACCTATCCTACAGTCCCCTGATTGGTCTTAACCTTTTGAGATCATGTGTGATGCATCTGATTATGCTGTAGGGGCGGTACTTGGGCAAAAAATAGATGGGAAACCCATGGTCATCTACTACGTTGGCAAGACGCTTGACGAGGCTCAGTGTAACTATACAGTTATTGAGAAAGAGCTGCTAGCAGTAGTATTTGCCCTGGAAAAATTTAGATCATATCTTTTGGGTTCCCATGTATTGAACAAACATGAATTCATGATAAATTGCTTATTTATGATAGTTCGTAGGCTTAGCATTGCATATCATGATATAAATATTGCATAACATCCATTGCATGGCATTTAGGATAGTTGTATGTTTTGTATATTAATTCCTTCATTTTATATGGCCAGAAGGCAATGCGACATCCTTACAAACTTCGAATGAAAAATCCGACCATACGGATGGATTTGAAGTGACAATCGCAGTCCGACAACGCAGAAATCACCTCGATCCGAGCACTGTGGCATCCTTTGCAAGCAATGAAGGGTGGATGGTCCAGATGTTGCCACGTGGCACCATCTAGAGCACCCAACTCCACCTGCCACTTCTCCAAAGGCCGATCATCAAGTGATCTCAGCCGTTGGATGATCTCATCCAATGGCTGAGAGTCGCCCTCACCACATGGCTACAAATCCTCCTCACGACGCACATGCAGACTTGGCGCATTGGTTGACGTGGCGGTTCGCAAGGGAGGGGCGCGGGTTCGAATCCTTGTAGACCCTTCCAATTCTCAAATCAGCCGGGCAAAGCAACGCATGTAGCAGCAGTGGCAGCGCAGCATGCGCGTGCACCAATGCACGCCAGCGCACACACCAGCAGGACGCCGCGTGATGGGTGGTAGTGCAGCGCGGGCGCGTGCGCAGTTGGTGACAGCTTTCAGTGATAGTTGGGCTGACCTATAGTGATGCTTACAGCCATCGCTACTTCATTACAAGCCAACAAAGCCAGCTACGGGCGTGAGCGGATGTGAGCTGTCTACAGCGACGTTTCCAGCGACGGTCTGGAGATCGCTAAAAGTCATTTACCTATTTTAGCCTCTTCTCTTCCACTATAAAAGGACCTACACCTCCTCCCTTCCAAGCCATCTCTACCTACTCTACTCCCACCTACTCCCAAGCTCTAGCAAGCCTACCAATGCTCCATTACAGCTTGTTCTCAAGCTCCCAAGGCGCGTATTTGTATAGCAAACCTCTGCCCCACCAAATACTCCAACTTCCCATCCTCCTTCATAGGTTGCCTTGGAGCCATCCTCCTACCTCCATTCTGGTAGCAGATCATCTCCGTCTTCTCACCTCCATTCTGGAGCCACGTCGAAGCTTTCCTCAACCCGACGTCCTCCTGCATCTCGCCTCCGTCGTCTCGCTCCTCACCTCCTTCATCTGAGCTTCCATCAGGTGACGTCGTCTTGCCGAATAGCCGATTCAGGAGATTTCCTCTCACCCCCTCTCTTTTTATGCTTTCATAGTAGATTGTAATAGACATTGAAGTGATATCTATACCATTTTCATTCGATCTCTATCTTGTGATTCGTTTGCTTGTTTTCTTCTTACAAAAATATAAAAAAATAACAAAACCCTAAAATACCAAAAAGAAACAAAATGAAGCACGATGTTAAGTTAAAGTAAATGTTGCCTCCTTGTGTTCGACTTGGGACTCCCTTGGAGTTTTGGTATAAATTTTATCTGACCGATGTGTTTTGCAACTACGACAATGGGTTACTTGTAACGTTGATTTCAAACTTGCGAAACACATGCAACCATTTTAGTGCCGTTGCTGGGGACGCAACAGAATTTACTTTATTGTTTATTACATTTCTTTGCATTTACATAGCACTAACCCTACTTGTCTTTGATCTACTATCTTGTAGGTACCCTAACATAGAGATCTAAGTGCGGTTGATCAGAGTAAAGTGTGGGTAGAGTACTCTGTAAGTGTCCCTAACATTCCCCCCCAGTAATTCATTTCGCCACACTCATAACCAAGACCTAATCTACTTAGGTGTTTGCATAAACCCAAGGATAGAATTGTTTGTCTTGTTTTCCATCTTCATCCACCTCACCCTAGCATTTAAGAAAAAAAAAAAGAGATACTTTCTGTGAGACAAATCAATATACACACTCTATACACCCACATTTGAGGCACATAATTAGACTTGATTTTCATCTACTCAACCGGGCTTCCGACCTGTTGGACCCAGTACATGAATTCAACACATAAAAGAGTAGAAATCATATTAGGTTAACCACCTTTTTGTGTGCCTTAATCGGTGGTGCATTTGAGCCAATTGATTGAATTGTTTTGGCCACACCACCTAGTCTAAAAGAGGTTCACTTTATAGCTGCCTGATAGGATTCAATAACTAGGTCAAGCAAGACACTTTATATTTTTCTTGATTTCTAAAGGAAAATACTTGAACAGGTGCTTTCAAAAACAAACTTGGTTTTCCTCACAAAACTTAGTTGAAAACACCTAATATTTGAATCCTAAAAGCTATTAAGCAAGATTTGAACCCTAAAACTCACCTCATCATTAATAATCTTGCTTAAAAGCCTCTTGGTTGTGTACATTCACACGTTCTCAAATAAATCATTAAGGGCACAACCCATTAAGGGCCCATCACATTCCAGAGCACCAATTTCCCAAGCCTAACTAAAATTAATTAGACGTTGGCCCTAAGGATTCATTCGCTCGTCGGGATCCAGATTGAGATTATTCACGATTAACGTGCTTATACTAGTCAATATGATGTCTAGCTAGGGGAGTAGGGTCAAACGATCGCGGTTGGGGGGTACACTAGGAACCGGAGGTGTAAGCCAATGGAAGAACCTTCTCCCCAGTCCCTCCTTCTAACTGGTTAGATTGCCTAGACATAAGTAGAGTAAATCGTCCATAATCTTGGGATGGATTCTAAGAGTCAGTAGACCTTAGGCTACCCCATCTAAGGATAGGTTTGTATTCTTGTGCTGCAGGGTTTCCTCTTTTCCCCATCCTTTCGACTTCCTTCCAGTGTGTGCTTGGGAGGAGGTCATTGAACCCTAGATTGGAAGGACCTTTAGACCATTCTAGGAGGTAGAGGTTGAGCTATAAGCAAGCAGATCCATGGCTGATCAACAACCACCTCCCCTACCTTAGAACCAGCAAGAGCTGATTCAGAGGCAGTTGGAAGAATTACATAGATGCAGCAATGGTTCCAACGTATGCATGGTCAGGGTGCTCGGCCCTTGAAGGATTTTTACGATCCTTCAAACTATGGGGAATGTCCCGGCATCATGATTCTTGCCGGAGACATAGAAATCAAGCCCTAAGTCTTAAGTTTAATTAAGCATGGGCTTGGCTTGGAGGACCCATTCTAGCACCTAGAGGATCTGACCACTTTGGTTCAGACCACTAGAGCAAGGAATGTGAACGAAGAGCAAATGATCATGAGGTTTTTCCCTCACTCTCTTTGGGATAAGGCCGCACATTGGTATTGGACTATTGGAAGGCTGATTGAAACTTGGGCTGCCCTTAAATTGGCTTTCTTGAAGAAATTCTTCCCTATCAGAAGGACCAATGCCTTGTGACGGGCAATTACCACTTTCACCCAGCAGCTGGGGGAACCGTTTCATGGTGCCTGGGAGCAATTCTAGGAACTTTTGAGGAAGTGTTCACATCACGAGGTGCCGAAATGGCAACTCATGCAGATTTTCTATCACGGGTTGGTTGAGCAACTCCGTAATCACATGGACGCTTCTTGCGGAGGCAATTTCCTCAACAGGGATGCAGATAGCACATACAACCCGTTTGAGGAAATGAGCGAGAACTCAATTAATCACACCTCCATGGATACATTCAACTGGTCCCAACAACCTAGGTCAAGTGCTAAAGAGATCCAGGATTCTCATTCAATTGACATGGAATTAATTTGTAATAAACTAGATAAAATGGACTTGGTTGCTAAGAGAATGGAAGAATGGATGTTTGGGAATTTAGGAAACACTTCTTTACCTACTCAATCCCAGAATTCGGGATTCCATTCCTCACGAGCTCCCACGGGGCAGGAATTTGTGAACCAACTCGATTTGGCTCAACCTGTGAGCCAGGATTTCTCGGAACCATATGGGTTCCAAACTAGGGTCTTTGATCCCAGTTTCTCTGATCCTTCCTTCTCTCCATCCTCGTTTTATGAGGATGCATATGCAATGTTGGAGAATGTTAGGTCCAACCCGTATTCCAACACTTTTAACTCATGATGGAGGAACCACCCTAACTTTACCTGGAAAAATCAGGGGCAACAGACCCAATCTCGACCTAGCAACTATGATCTCAAAAACCTATAGGTCAGGGTCAAGTATACACCCAGTTGCCCCCGAGACCGGTTAATCAGCCATCTTGGAATGCCCAACAATCTGTAGGGCAGGTTGATTTAAATCGGCAGATGGTGGAAATGCAAGGGTCCATGCTTCAGCTTATGCAACAAATGAAGACATCCTTGGATAACTTGCAATCTGGGTTAATTTCTAACACCTGACAACCCAGATCTCTACCATCTCAACCTATACACAACCCACGCAATGTGCAAAATCAGGGCAATAGTGCCCAAGGGTACAAGAATCAAAGGGACTCACACGCACGTGCTCAGGTGGTTGAGCAAGGTCCCTCATCTTCTTCTTCCTCTGGTAACATGACCAACCAAGGCCCTCCAATCTTCAATAATCCACCTCAAGACCCAAACCCTTATGCCTCTGCAAACTCTGTCACCTTGAGAAGTGGGAAGCAAACCTAGAACCCTGAATTACCTTCTAGAAGTCAAAACACTGGGGAGCTTGAGAAAGAGAAGGAGAAGGTTGAAGAAGACAATAAGGCCCAGGAACCGAAAATTGAAAATACCACCCATATCCCATTCCCTGAGGCCCTATTGAAAACTAGGAAGAAGAAAACCATAGACAGCAATGAGGAGCTCCTGGATTTATTCAAGAGTGTAAAGATAAATATTCCGCTCCTTGATGTTATTAAGCATATCCCAGCTTACGCTAAATTGTTGAAAGAACTGTGTACCCAAAAGCGTAAGCCGAGAGAACCCATTCCGAGGAAGGTGATTCTCTCTGAGCAGGCAAGTTCTGTTATCCTGCATCACCTTCCTCAAAAGAAGAAAGATCCAGGTGCTCCCTTGATATCATGCGTTATTTGGGAATACACTTTTGATATGGCACTATTGGACCTAGGTGCATCCATCAACCTAATCTCGACTTCTCTTTATGACAGGTATGGGTTAGGTGAACTTAGAACAACCTCAGTAACGCTACAATTAGAGGACCGATTGGTCACCACACTGAGAGGCATTATTGAGGATGTAATTGTCAAGGTCAAGGATTTCTATTTTCTTGTAGATTTCCTCGTCCTTGACATGGATGTACCTAATGATTTGACAAACACGCCCATCATTCTGGGGAGTCTATTCCTAGCTACCGCCAAGGCCAACATAAACTGTGAAAGCGGTAGTATGGAGATTGCCTTTGGGGATAAGAAATTAACTCTGGATATTTTTAAGGCGATAAAAGGATTTAAGGATTGTGGATTCATTGAGGATCTCGAGGATCAGGTTGAGACTTGTATGACAATTAGTGCACTTGAGGACTCCACCAGCTTTAGCGAACCCAACCGACAACCCTCCATGGTAGACCTGCCACATTCTAAAGAGGTTGTTGATTTTGTTCATTCCCAGCCTCTTCCACTGGATCATCCTGACGAATCTTCATCATCATCCTCCCTTCCTTCTATTCTAAACCCACCCCAGCTAGAATTAAAACCATTGCCCAAAAATTTGAAATATGAGTTCTTAGGACCTAAAAACACGCTCCCTGTGATTATTAGTGCTGATTTGACTAAGGAGCGAGAATCGAGGTTAATTAAGGTCCTTAAGAACAACAAGGAGGCAATTGGTTGGACCATCCATGACCTTAGGGGGATCGAGCCATCTTATTGTAATCATCATATTTTCATGGAAGATGGATCCCGCCCTTCTCACGAAATGCAAAGGAGACTAAGCCTGAATATGCGAGAAGTGGTCAAGAAGGAGATAATCAAATGGCTCGATGCTAGGATTATTTACCAAATCTCGGATAGTCCGTGGGTTAACCCCATTCAGATTGTACCCAAGAAGGCGGGGATAACTGTTACGACTAATGAGAAAGGGGAAACCTTCACCACTCGTTCAGCTTCTGCTTGGATAGTCTATATTGACTAAGGAAGCTGAACACAGCCACTAAAAAGGATCACTTTCCCTTGTTATTCATCGATCAAATCCTCAAAAGGTTAGCTGGGAAAAAATATTTTTGCTTCCTGGACGGTTATTTGGGATATAACCAAGTCCCTATCCATCCCGAAGACCAGGAAAAGACAACTTTCACATGTCCCTATGGAACCTTTGCATTTCGTAGAATGTCGTTTGGGTTTTGCAATGCGCCGACGACTTTTCAAAGGTGCATGTTGGCTATCTTTTCTGACATGGTGGGAGATTGGCTTGAGGTGTTCATGGATGATTCCTCCATTTTTGGAGATTCTTTTGAGTCTTGCCTGGCTAACCTAGAATTGATCCTCCAGAGATGCATCAAAACACGGCTGGTCCTTAGTTGGGAAAAGAGCCACTTTATGACTCAGGAAGGCATTGTCCTGGGTCATGTGGTCTCTAGTCGGGGTATTGAAGTTGATGGAGTTAAGGTGGATCTATCTCTAGACTTCCTCCACCCACATCTGTAAAACAGATCCGCTATTTCCTTTGGCATGTGGGTTTTTACAGAAGATTCATTAAGGATTTCTTGAAGGTTGCTCTGTCCTTGAGTAAACTTATGGCCAAAGACACGCCGTTTGAGTTTGATGAATCATACCGTAATGCATTTGATTTATTGAAAATGATAGTCACCTGTGCCTCGGTATTGCAACCACCGGTTTAGACAGCCCCACTTGAGATTATGGCTGACGCATCTGATTATGCTGTCGGAGCTGTCTTGGGTCAAAAGATTGAGAAAAAGCCCTCTATGATTTAATACGCTAGTAAGACTCTAGACGAGACCCAAAGGAACTACACTGTTACTAAAAAAGAATTGCTAGCCGTAGTTTTTGCTTTTGAAAAATTTAGGGCTTATCTGTTAGGTTCTCGTGTCATCATCTATACCGACCACTCGACCTTGAAACATCTCTTAATAAAAAAGGATTCCAAACCCTGGCTTATTTGCTGGATTCTACTGCTTCAAGAGTTCGATCTTGAAATCAGGGATAAAGCCAGGGCACAAAATGTAGTGGCAGATCACCTCTCGAGAATCCTAATTGATTCTCCTCATCCGGATGTCCCGATCTCTAATACTTTTCCAGATGAGACTATCCTTACAGTCTCAGGTATTCGAACCCCTTGGTTTGTGGATATTGTCAATTATTTGGCCATTGGTCAAATCCCCCAGGATTGGACCAAACAACAACGGGATAGACTTGTGTTTGAGGCCAAATATTATTTTTGGTACGATCCTGAGTTGTACCACATTGGCGTAAACTAGATTATTCGTCGATGCATCCCGAAAATCAAGTTCCATAGCATACTTGAGTTCTGTCACACATTCGCGTGTGGACACTTTTCCAGGAAAAAGACGGTTGCAAAAATCTTGCAATCTGGATTCTGTTGGTTGTCATTATTTAAGGATGCCCAGGAATTCTCAAAGTCATGCACCTGATGTCAAACACTCGGGAACATGGCTAAGAGAGATATGATGCTCTTGAACCCAATTCTTTCCGTCGAAATTTTTGACATTTGGGGTATCGACTTTATGGGACCCTTCCCTCCTTCATTTGGACACCATTATGTTCTGGTCGCGGTTGATTACGTGTCCAAGTGGATTGAGGCAATTCCCACCCAAACCAATGACCACAAGGTGGTCATCGATTTTGTAAAGAAAAATATCTTCAATCGCTTCGGGGTTCCTAGGGCAATTATCAGTGATGGTGGTGCACATTTCACTCATGCCCAGTTTCAGAATTTACTGGAGAAATACGAGGTGAGCCATCGGATTTCCACAGCTTAGCACCCTCAGACGAATTGATAGGCCAAGGTCTCCAATCGGGAGATCAAGAACATTTTGCAGAAAACCGTTAGGCCTAATAGGAAGGATTGGACCCAAAAGCTAGATGATTCTCTTTGGGCCTACCGTATGGCATACAAAACTCCTATCGGTATGTCTCCGTTCCATTTGGTGTTTGGTAAGGCATGTCACTTACCCATAGAACTTGAACACTGGCCATTTTGGGCCATTAAGAAATGTAATGTGGACCTTGAGTTGATCGGGAAAACTAGGAAACTCTAACTATCTGAGTTGGAGGAGCGTTGTAATGATGCTTATGAAAATGCCAGAATTTATAAGGCAAGGACTGAAGCTCTCCATGACCAAATGATTTCATGTAAGAGCTTTGAGCCGAACCAGAAGGTCTGGCTTTTCGATTCTCGATTGAAGCTTTTCCCCGGAAAACTCAGGTCTAAGTGGGATGACCCATTCGTTATTGAGTAGACTTTCCCTAATGGGGCTATTGAAATCTCCGACCCAAAGACGGGTAATATTTTCAAGGTCAATGGACAACATCTTAAACCCTTTGTTGACCATGTGCTCCCTGAGCTCGTCTCGGACAAGGTTGCCCTTACCATGCCTTAACCACCGCGAGCCGATCATCACGCAGCTGAAGGCACTAAACTCAGCACATGTAAAGACTATTCCAAGCTGACCAGAGCCTCACGGAAACCAGGTGCTATTCTTCCACTTCTACTCTCCTGCATGCTTTCATTTTTCACAATGAGGACATTGCAATAGCTAAGCATGGGGGTGGACATATTTTATAACGTTCTTGTCAGCTAAAACATTAATTTCCTATTAGTTGATTCTTTAAAAAAAAAGAGAAAAAATTGAAAATTCAAAAAGACAAAAAAAAAAAGAATTAGGAGACGAGAACTTAGGCATTAGGAGTTGCAAACTTTAGGAATTGATACTTTGAGACTTGAACACTTAGACTTTTCAGGTCTTCGGACTTAGTTAGCCCGAGTGTTCACTCGAATGTGGACTTAGTCTCGAGTCCTCGTCAATTCATTTTTAATTTGGCTAATAAATTGAGATGATAAGTATGCGACTTATTAACCCACCCTCTGATTTGGGGAGACTTCAAGCCTAAGCATCTACACACTTTCTCTTTTGCACTGACTCACTTTTCGGTGGTTTCTTCGAAAATTGGGTAGCTAATGAACTATTTAGGGTGGTATGGCTGACAAGTTGCCGGTGGTAACAGTTGATCAGCCGGTTGTTCAGAGCCCAGTCACAAGACCATTTTCATTCTACTGCCTTTAGGTAAATCTTAGATCAGGAAAGCCACCTACTTAAAAAAAAAGAAAATATAGAAAAAAATAAAAAAGGAGAAAATAATAAAAATAAATAAATAAAGCCATACCTCACTGCACGAGTATGGCTGGCAAGTTGTCAGTGGTAACAGCTCATTGGCTGGTTGTCTAGAACCCAACTCACCAAAAAAAATGCACAATAATTCCCAAAACACTTAGGAAAGAAGCAGGGGAGTAGAATAAATTTGGGAGATATACACTGGGTTTGTCCTTGTGTTGACCCCACAAATAAAAGAAGCAGGGAGAAAGCTATCGTTCGAAAAGGTAAACCTCTAGGTAAGGTGACCTAGGGTCGTAGAAACCCGAAGTCTGTTTTAACGGCCACCTAGTGAGTCTTTCACTATTTTCACAAGATGCTTAGTACTTAGAGTCCTTTTTGAGTCTTGGGCGGGTCAAGTAGCCATAAAAAGTTATCTCGAAACTCTCAAACTCCAAAAGTACAAAAAAAAAGAAAAGAAGAAAAACAAGAAAAAAAAATTTATCTTCTCTTCTCAAATAAGGTGAGGGCTTGGACGGTCTGCATTCTGACAGGCACCCAGGCACTGTTGAGTTTTTGTAATTAGGTCTTGGGGTTGAGATTTTCTAAAGCAATCAATGAATTTTTCCTAAATACTCGAATCCTGATTCTACTTTTATACATAGCATTTAGGTTAATTTTGCTAGGGACTAGCAAAACATAAGCATGGGGGTATGATGAACACACATGAATTCATGATAAATTACTTATTTATGATAGTTCCTGGGCTTAGCATTGCATATCATGTTATAAGTATTGCATAACATCCATTACATGGCATTTAGGATAGTTGTATGTTTTGTATATTAATTCCTTTATTTTATATGACCAGGAGGCAATGCGACATCCTTACAGAGTTCGGATGAAAAATCTGACCATACGGATGGATCCGGAGTGATGATCGCAGTTCGACAATGCAAAAATCACCTCGATTAGAGCACTGTGGCATCCTCTGCAAGCGATGAAGGGTGGATGGTGCAGATGGTGCCACGTGGTACCATCTGGAGCACCCAACGCCACCCGCCACTTCTCCAAAGGTTGATCATCAAGTGATCTCAGCCATTGGATTAGAATCCAACAGCTGAGAGTCGCCATCACTACGTGGCTGCAAATCCTCCTTGCGACGCACATGCAGACTTGGTGCATTGGTTGACGCGGCGATTCACAAGGGAGGGGTACGGGTTTGAATCCCTGTAGCCTCCTCCAATTCTCAAATCAGCCAGGCAAAGCAGCGCATGTAGCAGAAGTGGCAGTGCAGCGCACGCCAGAGCACACACTAGTAGGATGCTGCGCGATCAGCATGCGTGATGGGTGGTAGTGCAACGCGGGAGCGTGCGTGGTTATTGACAGCTTTCAGTGACAGCTGGGCTGACCTATAGTGACGCTTACAGCTGTCGCTACTTCTTTGCAAGCCAATAAAACCAGCTAAGGGCATGAGTGGATGTGAGCTGTCTACAGCGACGTTTCTAGTGACAGTTTGGAAGTCGCTAAAGGTCCTTTACCTATTTTAGCCTCTTCTCTTCCACTATAAAAGGACCTACACCCCCTCTCTTCCAAGCCATCTCTAGCTACTCTACTCCCACCTACTCCCGAGCTCTAGCAAGCCTACCAACACTCCATTAGAGCTTGTTCTCAAGCTTCCAAGGCGCCTATTAGTATAGCGAACCTCTGTCCCACCAAATACTCAAACTTCCCATCCCCCTTCATAGGTTGCCTTGGAGCTGTCATCCCACCTCCATTCTGGTAGTAGATCATCTTCGTCTTCTCACCTCCATTCCGGAGCCACACCAAAGCTTTCCTCAACCCAATGTCCTCTTGCATCTCACCTCCGTCGTCCAACTCCTCACCTCCTTCGTCCGAGCTTCCGCCAGGCGCCATCATCTCGCCGAACAGCCGATTTAGGAGATTTCCTTTCACCCCCCTCTCTTTTTATGCTTTCATAGTAGATTGTAATAGACATTGAAGTGATATCTATACCATTTTCGTTCCATCTCTATCTTGTGATTCATTTACTTGTTTTCTTCTTACAAAAAATACAAAAAAATAAAACCCTAAAATACCAAAAAGAAATAAAATGAAGCGTGATTTTCAGTTAAAGTAAACGTTGCCTCCCTGTGTTCGACCCAGAACTCCCTTGGAGTTTTGGCATAAATTTTATCTGATTGACGCGTTTTGCAACTATGATGACAGGTTACTTGTAACCCTGATTTCAAACTTGCGAAACACGTGCGACCATCATGTTATCATTTGCTCAGATCACACTGCAGTGAGGCATCTCCTTGCAAAGAAGGACGCGAAACCTCGACTAATTCTCTGGATCTTGCTGTTGCAAGAGTTTGATCTTGAGATTCGTGACAAAGTAGGAAAACAAAATGTGGTAGCTGACCACTTGTCCCGTCTTCCTTCTTCCATCATTGACCCGTCTGGTCCAATCACCGAGCATTTTCTGGATAAGCACCTGCTAGCCATTCACAATCTCCCTTGGTTTGCTGATATTGTAAACTACTTGGTTACAGGGAAAGTTTCGCTAGATTGGCCGACTTCTAAGAGGGACAAATTGATTGCCGAGGCTAAGTACTATATTTGGGAGGAACCATACCTTTTCCACATCGGCAATGATCAAGCGATCCAGAGATGTATTCCTGACGATGAGGTCAATGATGTAATGTCATTCTGTCACAACTAGGCCTCCGGTGGCCATTTTGCTAGGCGTAAAACCATAGCAAAAATTCTTCAGTGTGGGTTCTTTTGGCCTACTTTGTTCAAAGACACATAGACATATTGTAGGGCATGTGCTCATTGTCAGACCCTCGGCAACATGGGCAAGCAGGATATGATGCCCTTGAACCCGATTATTGTGTGCAAAATCTTTGACATATGAGGAATTGATTTCATGGGACCCTTTCCCATATCTAACAGCTTCGAATACATTCTACTTGCTATTGGTTATGTCTCTAAATGGGTCGAAGCCATCCCCACGAGAACTGGTGATCATAAAGTTATCCTCTGATTTATCCAGGAGAACATCTTTACCAGATTTGGGGTTCCAAAGGCCATCATCAGCGATGGCAGGTCTCATTTTACCAATGTGCACTTCTAGTCCTTGATGAAAAAGTATGGGGTGTCGCATCGTATCTTGACTTTTTACCACCCCTAGGCTAATGGATTGGCAGAACTGTCAAATCGAGAGATCAAGAAGATCCTTCAGGTCACTATTCGGCCTGATCGAAAAGATTGGTCTACGTGCCTTCCGGAAGCCTTGTGGGCCTATAGGACCAACTACAAGACCCAATTAGGCATGTCTCCCTTCATATTAGTGTACGGTAAGGCATGTCACCTTCCTGTCGAGATGGAGCACAAGGCTTATTGAGCAGTACGGAAGTGCAATCTGGATCTAGTGAAGACTGGAATACACTACTAGTTGCAATTGAGCGAGATCGAGGAACTACGCAATGATGCGTATGAGAACTCACGTATCTTTTGATCTACATTCTCCTTGAGCTTATTACGCCCGGCTGATGGTGTTAAACTCAACGCTTAATGGGAGGTAACCTGTCATATTTTTGAAAAAACCCGAAACCTTCTTGACACATCTTATGCTGAACTCATATTGCACTTTAGGGTTCATCCATTAGAACAGTCGACTCCACCTCTAGTACCCATACCCGAGCTTGAAATCGTCCGCAATAGTCATCCTGACCCATCCACCCACCTAACACCTATCCTAATGAATGATCTAAGCTAAACTTGAACCCACCTAATTAATAATGAGGGCATTGCAAATCGTGGGCATGGGGGGTATTAAAGTGCAAAACGCCGTGAAAATCACTTCACAAGAAAGGGTTTCATCAAAAAAATCACATATTCCAAAAAACCAAAAAAATAATAAAAAATTGGAAAAGAACAAAAATAGGAGAGGGGAGGAAATTTTGAATTGATATCATTTGTTAAGGAGAAAAGGGGAGGAGATAAAAATGTTAAAAAGGAGCACAATTTGAAAAGAAGAGAAAATGAGATAGTCATTAGTAAAAGATTAAGGAATTGACTTAGTTCTAGACCAAATCAAAAGAAATAAAATGAAAGGCAAAAAGTGCTAAAGAAACAAAAAGAGATTAGTAGGAACGCTGATCTTAGGCCTCTTGGGCTGCAATCCTAGGCTTAAAAATTCAAGTATTCGCTAAGATCTGGATAGTCCTCAATAGGTTGGGGAAAATGCGAAGCTTAAGTATTAGATTTAAGGCTTAGGGATTATTCGACCTCGTTCACTGACCTTTGGTTTGCGGGACTCAGTAACCTAAGCACCCCAATCCACACACAGTTTGGTTTAGTGCGCTTAAGTATCAAAGTCATGCAAATGCGTTAAATTTGTTCTAAAAAAGTTACTTAGATTAGGAGCGACTGATCAACACAAGTTGACTTAGACGAGTTTCCAACGTGGAGAGGCGGGAAATTCCCCTCGAAGATGCACAATAACATATCATCTCCTCGGTGCTTGTCTCCTAGGATATCTAAATATCCTACTGGGGGCATGTAAGCACCTTGTGCAGGTTCAGATGCCATGGGCAACATTATCTCGAAATGTCGATTGCCAGGGTCTGGATTTAGCTATAGAACTCCATGGGCGAGATTATCTCAAAATCTTGAAAGCTAGTGTTCTAGGGGTTGCCATGGGCGGTGCTATCTCAAAGCATCGATTACCAGGGACCCTGTGAGGATTGATGGTGGGAAATAGGAATCCGATACATATCGTGTTGTAAAGCTAATTCGAGGCTAGAAATAAAAAGAAAAGAGAGAGAAGACTCTCCAAAAACAAAGAAAAGTTCTTCTGTCTCTCTCTTACAGAAATGCACTGCAAATTGAACCTGGGCTAAAACATGTTACAAACACGAGTGCTTTAACCGCGAAGTTCAATGAACCTTAGGTTAGTTTCTGTGGGCCTTAGAAACCTTCGTGGTGGACTGAGGCTAGAGTTGGTCAGGTTTGGATCTTGGTTGGTACTTGAGTACCTCTAGGCCTACTATCGGCATTCTGACCTAATCTACAAAAAAAGCACACATCAGAGTTTTAAGCATAGAAAGGCATATGGTCTAGAATCAAAGTTAATACCTTGAAATTTTGCTAAGGGACTAGCAAAAGCTAGGCATGGGGGTATGATGGGAACACCATCATGAGTCATAACTAGCTCATTTTGATCCAATTAAGTCAGTAAATGTTCCTACATGATTGCCAGAGAGCCAGAAGTCACTGCATAACCATTTTGAGGGAGAGACAAGAAACCAGGGTTAAAACTGTAATTTTACCATCACAACTTGAATGCAGTACAACCACATTTTTTCCTAGGGGGTAATTGAGGGTCAAATGGTCTTAAAAGGATAGCAAGTGGGTTAGAACAGATAGAAAAAAGTTTGCACGTGTTTTGAGAATTAAATGACTTTTGAAACCCTAAAAATAGACTTGCTTAATTAACTGAGGTTTTGCTTAGGATAAAATTCTCCTAAACCCTCTAAAATTCATATAAAAATATTCTCTAGGGTTTGGAACCTTCAAATTAACCATTAGAACTCATTTTGGCCCAAAACAGAGTCTCAAACAGACATTTACCCTAATTTGGGTTTTTACATAAATTACCTAGTCAAACACAATCAAAACCTAAATCCAACTTCACCATTGGATTTCTTAGGTCTAAATTAGGTTTTTACCAAAATTTGGGCCCAAGCTAAAATTGTCTTGACCTAGTTTGCAAATTGGTCCTGTTTGATTACATTTATGCCCTTAACTTTCAAAATCTTTACAAATGGACACCTAACTTTGTCATCGTCTCACAAATAGGTCCCTACCACCATTACTCCTATTCCTACAAGCACCGGCAACCTTGAATTGGAAAGAACTTGATTCCTTGACGAATCCCTATCAATTTTGAAAGAGAAGTTCGTCAAGGAATTCTCTTCCTTTTGAGCCGCATTTTAGGCCCCAATTCTCGCCCAAATCCTAATGGGAACTTGCGGAACAAATGGATTTCCTACATCGGCGATGATTCGAAGCTTGGAAGCTTGGTTTCCAACCTTAGGATCACCTCCTGAGCCCTATAAAAGAGACCCCAAGGCACAGCTGTGCTCTTGAGCTAGTTTTGAGGCCAAAAACCCTCTTCCTAACCCAACCTTTGGCCTCCTCCGACCTAGCTCTGATGAGCTCCTCCAATGTGGTCCTATGGCCTCTCAACGGGAAAATTGGGAGCGTCTTCTTTCTCCCTGACTTCCTCCGCCTCTCGATAGCCAACTCAGAGGCACCCTAGCCCCTTCATCCTCTCCATCTCCCTCGTCGAGAACCTTTAGTCCACGACGCCGGCCAACCACAGCAAACGTCGCCCTACCCCTTTCGACCTGAGATTAGGTTCCAACGTTCCCTCATCTCTCCTACTTTTTTTCCCCCTATTTATCCTTCGACTTCGATCCCTCGACATGCCGTTCACCTCCATCGTCCTCACCTCCGGCCAGTCCTTTTGCAAACCCATCTCACAACCACAGACCACCAATCAACTCGCCGACAAGCCCACAACCTTCACCTCTCCACCCTCTTCAAAACCCCTTTTCCCATTCACTACTTCGCTCACCCAAATCGCCCACCAAACAACCCACCTCCTCGCCGTTGTTTTCATCACCGACAGGCCACCACCCTCACTCTCATCACACGTTGCACCCACCACCACCCTCGCCACTCCACGACGATCCTTCATGATCCTTCTACAGGGCCGAGAGGCCATTTTTCTTGATTTCAAGTGTACCTTCTAGTCGCCATTGACGAAGAGCTTCAAAGAAGCTTCGAGCTCACTCCAAGTCTTGACAGCCCCAGGTAGAAGTCCTAGGTCATGCGGATTTGCTTTAGGTACTGCCCCAGGTGGTCAATTGGATGCTTGGATCTCACGAGCTGCGGCAAATGAAGGAAGGACCTCTAATGCAGATGCACGTAGAAGAGGGCCGCAGATAGTCCCACCTCGGAAATCACTGAGCACCTCGCAGCGCATAAATTGAAAAAGTGTCTAAGGCTATTTGCCTCAGACACTGAGGGTGAGGTCCCCGCTCACTCGCTCACGTGCCTCGTCCGTGACATATACCCCGCGGACCTGGTGCGCCCGACCCGCCTAAGCCTTCACTCCTCGCTCACCACCCACAGCCGGTGAGCCTGGACCTGGATGTGCGCCTACCCGATTACTCGATATACCCTGAGTGGACCTGGGAGGGCAAAACCTAAGAGGAGAGAAAGAGAGAGAGAGAGAGAGCACGGGGTAGGGGAGGGTTTTTTCCCGTGCAACACTTGGCCAAAACTTGTGATGGCTGCCCTCTATGCGTAAAGAAAGAAAGAAGAAAAGAGGAGAAGGCCTGAGCAGAAGAAGAAGAAGACGAAGAAGAAGAAAAGAAGACTAGAGCCAGAAGAAGAAAAGGAGAAGAAGGAAGCTACACAGGAAGAGAAAGATAATGAGAGGAGAAGGAGAAGAGGAGAAAGAGACCCTTGAGTCTCTAGCTTTGTAGCACAAGTTGTTTAAGCCATCTGAAACATTTGATTACATTTATTTGAGGCTTTGGTTTAAGTATTATTTGTGAGGAGTAATTGGTGATTTAAATCACCATTTTACTCCATTCTTTTTGCATATTGATCCTGACATTATTCTTATTGCACTCTCTATTCTTGATTTAAATTGTGATCTTGAGTTTTGAATTCCATATTGCTTCTTGTGTTCGACCTCGGACTTAAAATTTGAGTAATAAATTTATTTATTTTCAAAGCGATTTCGGCTATATTACAATGCAGTTTTTAAACCTCGATTTCACCTCGCAAACAATGTCTGGTCTTGTTTGAATGGTCGACCCAACCGTATCTCACCTATTTCTTGTAATCTCTCCATTATAACCAATCCGGCAACTTGATAGAATCTGTACTAGGTTTATTTTTTGGATTTTTCTTTGAATATAGACACGTCCTACCATCAAATTTACTCCTGAACTATGATGTTCTCCATCTATGTTCAATAGGTAGGAATCTGCGATGTCCTAAGTGACAGAATTTCTTACTTTCCAACAGTCATAGGTGATGAATGTCTTCCATACAGACTGGGAAGCAAGCTTTCCTTTAGTGCTCCAACCTGACAAATTTGTGTACGCCGGGAAGTCATTTATGGTCCACAACAATGCTACATGCATATTGTAAAATTTTTTCTTTTTTGCATCATACTTCTTTACGTCGGTGAACCACAACTATTTTAGTTCATCGATTAATGGCTGGAGATAAACATCTATTGCATTTCTTGGTAGTTTTGGACCGAGGATTAATAAGGTCAGCATCATGAATGACGATCTCATACACAACCAGGGAGGTAAGTTATAAGTGACCATTACCACTGGCCATATAGAGTACGACGGGTACATACTCCTAAATGGATTGAATCCATTGCTTGCAGGACCCAACTGCACGTTCCTTGCTTCTGAAGCAAATGAATTTTTTCTTTCGGCAAATCTCATCCACTCCTCTGAATCAGTAGGATGATGTATTCTTCCATCTTGAGATTTACAATCCTGATGCCATGTCATCCATCGTGTAGTTTTAGTTGTATAAAAAGGCATTGAAGCTTAGGTGTCAGTGGGAAGTAACGAAGAACCTTCTGAGGTTGTTTCCTCTTACTTTCATTTTGACCTTCTTTATATCTCTGAAGTCTACATTCAGGGCAGTTACTCAAGTTTGCGAATTCATTTCTGAAAAGAATGCAATCATTCGGACATGCATCGATCTTCTGATAGTCCAAACCAAGCTTACAAATATGTTTCCTTGCCTCATACCATGAAGCCAGAAAGTCTTTAGGGTTATTCAACAGCTCAGTAATAAACTAAAGTATTTCTGACATGAATTTAGCACTAGCTCTATTCATAACCTTCAGTTGTAACATCTTCAACAAAAACGACAACTTAGACATTTTCGTAACACCAGGAGCAATAGGATCCTTAGCCGCTTTAACAGCATCATAAAATGGATCACAACTAAATGAATCTTCCTCATTTGTATTTATATCATCTCCCGCTCTCATCTCGTTCAACATGTCTTGTATTTCTTCACCTCTGCTATCACTAATTTCCTCATCAATCTCTTCGTCAATAGTGTTCTCATTATTTATGTCTTTCTAAGTCAACTCTCCATGAGCTACCCAAGTAGTGTAATGCTGCCACCACCTATTACAAATGTAGTGCTTGAGCACAGTATTACGATTTTGCAATGAACCATTCAAACATCTTCTGCATGGGCAGAAGATATTCTCAAATTGACCTCCTCGCCTGAATATCTTCCTATCGTCATCAAAGGCCCAATCTAGGAATGAAATTACTCCATCCTTATATTTGGTGTAATCTGAACCCCGCAATCCAATCTAAGATTTATCCATTGTAACCTAAAATTTAATGTAAACAAATCACTTACTAGGAAGGGAAAGGATCGAATGATGTATATCTTGATTAAGATTTTTACTTTATAGCCCATCCTCAAAGATTTGATCACAACTTAGGTTTGCTTATTACATGTAACCTTACTACAGTGAAATTTCGATAGCATCTCCCCACACTTCTCCAGTGTACCCCCCAATACTAACCTTGGCTAGATTTCCTTTAACACCCAATTAAGGGCATCGCAGGAAACTAGATAAGATTAGTTGGTATACCAGAAAAGAGCAGGAAGAAGAAATCAAAATTTCACTATAGAAGGTTACATGTAACGAGAAAAACTAAGTTTTGGTCAAATCTTTAAGGACCTTCTTTAGTTTGGTACTTCACCGAACTAAAGTCGATCGAGTCTTATGGCATGCTACAAAGACAATACATCATGCATATAAGTGAGGTATACATACACTTCCTGCATTATCCATATAACATGATCATAAGTTTCGACGGGCGAGTAATTTAGACATATTTTGACTCGAAGGACTTTTACCCTAGGGGTTAGAATACTAAATGTTTGGCCTCGCGTGCATATATCTTCTTTAGCAAGTGTGTGCATCTAAAATAATACTAATAATTGCAAAGAAATTTACATAAACATAAGTAATCATCTGATAAGAAATGAAATTATTTTGATTATCATGCTAAAAATAAATATACAATAAATTAAAGAAAACTACAAAGTGATGACGTAGCTTCAGAATAATAAATTATTAGACATTAAAGACCCTAATAACTACATTTATGGCATGAATAGACTAGAGATAAACTTAGGAATGTATGCCTAACTTAGGAATGTAAGCCTAAGAAAACTAACTTGTCTTGCTCAAATCTAAACTCACACTCTTTGGTTTGTGAAAATTATGCAATGGCAACGTGTTTTGCCTATCTTGTTATTTATATTTGTTGTAGTATATGACAAAACAGCTACCAGATTAATACAAATTTTTTTACTTGGAATACAAGTTTTCCCGAGGTCGAACTCAGGGAGCAACTATAATTCTAGAAACATAAATTCACAACATAAGGTTTTACAAAAATTAAGAGATAGAGAGAGAGAGAGGGAGCAAAAGTCTTTTTGTTGGCTTCTTCTTCTTCTCTCTTCCTCTTCTCTCTTTTCTTCTTCTCTTTCAGCTGATTTTTCTCTTCTTCTCTTTTTCTTCTTCTGCTCTGGCCGTTCCTCTTCTTCTTCTTTCTTCTTTTCTTCCTGCCTTCTTCTTTCTTCTTCAGCCTACGGCTGTGGTGACCTTCTTCTTCTTTCTCTTTTCTTTCTCTTCTGCTCTGCTTCTTCTTTCTTTCTTCTCAGCTTGCCTTCTTCTTCTTTTATTCGTTGCGGCTATGTCTTCTTTCTTCTTTTTCTTCTTTCTTCTTTTGCCTGCTTTCTTCTGCTTGCGTTCTTCTACTCTGGCTGCTGCCCTTCCGACGTCTGACGCGACGCTCAGACGACTTAACTATGCATTTGCTACAGTGCGACCCCTGTTCTTCTTCAGCTCCTCTCCTTCCCTTCTTCTTCAACTGCTCAGTGCGGCAACTCCTCCTCTCTTCTTTCTTCGCCTGCTTCTTCTTCTTTTTCCTTCTTCCCTGTGCGCACACACAAGGATCAGTGCAAAACCTACCCTTACCCCTTCCCCGCGTCTCTCTTTCTCTCTGAATCTCTCTTAGGAATGCTCTCCTAGAGCTAGGTAATCGGGTTCGGGTAGCGCACCCGGGACCAGGCCGACCGACGTGCGGTGGTGGGCGAGGAGTGCTTGGTCGGGTAGTCGGATTCGGCCCAGACCCGCAGGGCGTGAGCGTGGGCGAGGGCTGGCGAGCGCGTGGCGCGCTGCTGCGGGTGAGGGACCTGACCCCTGTGTATCGAAGGCAAACAGCCTGATACACTTTTTCAATTTAAGTGTGGGCGCGAGGCCGCACACTTACGAGGCGGGACTAAAGTCCCACCTCCAAATTGTGCGCCCACAGTTGAGGAAGTCGCTGCCAATTGGGGCAGCTGCTAGGCTTGCGACCTTAATTGCAAGCTTGGGTGCACTCGCGGAAGCAGTCTGCACTGCCTGTAGCGCGTGCCTGGGCTGGAGACATCCTGGAGCTGCTTGCGAAGGAGCTCCAGCAGCTCTTCAATGGCAGCGAGGAGGCACTGACCTGAAAAGACAAGGACAGCCTCGCCGCCGCATCAGATAACGTAGGAAGCTTTGCCAGACTGTGGCGAAGGCAGTGCGGGGGTCGGCGAGGCGTGAGAGCACCTGTGGAGGTGCACCTGGGTCAGACTGTGTGCACGGAAATTGGTTTGTTCGGGGGGTGGTTGGGTGGTGAATGGCGGTGTATGGAGTGGGGAAACGGTTGAGTGGAGTGAGGGGGAGCTTCTGGGCTTGTCGGTGAGGGGTGAGGTGGTCCGTGGAGGTGGAGTGACCTCGCCGGAGATGGAGCAGATGGAGGTGGAAGTGGCGGTTGGTGGATAAAAAGGGTAAATAAGGAAGGGGAAAATGTAAGGGAGAGAGAGAGGAAGATTCCTACCTACCTAATCGACGAAGGGGGCGAGGGCGACGTCCGGCTCGTGCCTGCCAGAGCTGAGGACGAAGATGCCTAGGAGGAGGTTATCGACGACGAGGAGGCGGTCTGAGGGCGCCAGCTGGTACGGCCTGGGGCGAGACGACGGGGAAGAGTGGACTCTGCTGCAGGTAGGGTAGCAGAGCGACGAGGAGAAGGAGAAGATCGCCGGAGGCTGGGGCGTTCTGATTGGAGAGGGAAGAGATGAAATGTAGGGTGTTTCTCCACCAGAAGAAGCTTGAAGGAGACGGTAGACCCTGCCACTCCTTATAAAGGCCTTGGCGAGGAGAGGGGACCGAGGAGGCGACGTGCCTACCTCGCTGGAGCTGAGGAAGAAGTGGACACCCATGCCTTTCGTGCGTTCACACGAGAGGCATGGTTGGTTGCAGAGGTCATGGGAGGGTCCCTACGACAGAGGACGACGTAGGGAACCCCCCGTCTGTTCCTGAGGACGGCCGCCCTGCCCTACGCGGTGCCATCCTTCGCGCAAGGTCGTCGGAGGTATGGTGCTGTGTAGAAATGGCAAGGGGGACCGTTCTGCAAAGAACGATGAAAAGATAGGGGGAAAATCGCAAGTGTTTCAAAAGATAAGGGTCAAAAAGTAAATTAAGAGGACCAATTTCTAAAGTCGGTCAAGATGGTCTTTTCTTAAGCCCAAATTTTTATACCAGACTAATTTGAACCTAAGGATTTTAATGGTGAAATTTGATTTGAGGTTGGACCATGTTTGACCAGTCAATTTGCGTAAAAACCAAAATTAAGTTTTAAATTGGGCATGGTTCTCATTTTAGGTCAAAATAGGTTGCAAAGGCCAAATTAAAGGTTCTAAACCCTAGGGAATATTTTTATATGAATTTTAGAGGATTTATTTGATTTTTATCCTACCTCGAACCTCGTGAATTAAAGTGAGTTTGTTTTAGGGTTACAGAATGTCATTTAATTCCTAAAAGTTGCTATAACCCTTTTTAGATCTGATCATCCCACTTCCCTTCTTATTAAGCTCGTTTGACCTGTGTTTGGACCCTTAATTACCGTGTTTGCACACTGCCTTGGTGAAATTGCAGTTTTACCCCTTATGATTTATTTTATTCTTTAACTTAGAATTCTATGAGTTAAGCCTCTCTTTAGGTTTTGTAGGAGCTTTTTCACACTCATTTGGATTAAATTATGCTAGTTGGGGTTCATGATGAGGTTTTCATCATGCAACCCAAGGATTGCCTCAATATATGAAAAATTTATGCATTCAATTGATTTTTAGATGGAAAAACCTGTCGGACAAGGTATGGTTTGACCCACTTGGATCGCAGTTTCATAAGGAAGAGTTTGAGTCGGGCATCAAAGAGTAGGACCTTCTGACCAGGATGAAAGATCTTTCTAGATATGTGCTTGTCATGGAAGGCTTTAACCCGCTCTTTGTAGATTCGCGAGTTCTTGTACGCATCAAGGCGTAACTCATCGATCTCGCTTATCTGAAGCTTTCTGTGGGTTCCAACCTTAGAAAGATCTAAATTACAACTCCGTACTGCCCAATAGGCTTTGTGCTCCAGTTCGACGGGAAGGTGACATGCCTTCCCGTACACTAGTCTAAAAGGAGACATGCCTAATTGGGCTTTGTGGGCGGTCCTATAAGCCCACAAAGCTTCCGGGAGTCGGGACGACCAGTCCTTCCTATCAGGCTGAACAGTGACCTGCAGGATTTTTTTGATCTCTTAATTTGATAACTTAGCTAGACCATTAGTCTGGGGTGATAAGGAGTGGTGATTCGGTGAGACACCCCATATTTGGTCATCGGTGACCTGAACTAAGCATTTGTGAAATGGGTCCCCCCGTCAGAGATGATAGCGCGAGGAATCTCGAACCGTGAGAAGATATTGTGATGAATGAATTTGAGAATGATTTTATGATCACAGGTTCGGGTCGGTATGGCTTCGATCCATTTGGACACGTAGTCCACAGCCAGCAGAATGTACTCGAAGCCATCCGAAACAGGAAAGGGGCCCATAAAATCAATCCCCCAAATATCGAAGATTTCGCATACAAGAATCGGCTGTAAGGGCATCATGTCGCGATGGCTCATGTTGCCCAAAGTTTGGCAATGACAGCATGCCTTGCAGTGTTTGTATGCGTCCTTGAACAGAGTGGGCCAATAAAAGCCACACTGGAGGATTTTCGATGTGGTTTTGTGCCCAGAGAAGTGGCCACCGCATGCCTGGTCATGGCAGAAGGAGCGAATATCATTGATTTCACCTTCCGGGACACATTGCCGGATGATTTGGTCAGCACCTATGCGGAAGAGGTACGGATCTTCCCAAATGTAGTACTTGGCATCAGAGCGCAATTTGTCTTTCTTGGCCTTCGGCCAATCAGACGGGATCTGATGAGATGCCAAGTAGTTTACTATATTAGCAAATCATGGAAGTCTAGTACCAATAGTCAGTAGGTGCTCATTAGGGAAATGCTCCGTGATGGGTCTAGAAGGGTTGATGATCTTAGAAGGAAGGAGAGACAGATGGTCAGCTACCACGTTTTATCTTCCCGCCTTGTCGCGAATCTCGAGGTCAAATTTTTGCAACAGTAAGATCCATCGGATTAGTCAGGGTTTCGCGTCCTTTCTAGTAAGGAGATGCCTCACAGCCGTGTGATCCGAGTAGATGATGACGTGGGAACCCAGGAGATAAGATCGAAATTTTTCAAGGGCAAATACTATGGCTAGCAGCTCTTTCTAAGTAACTGTATAGTTACACTGAGCCTCGTCAAGTGTCTTGCTAGCGTAGTAGATAACCACGGGTTTCCCATCAACTTTCTGCCCCAGAACCGCTCCTACAACGAAATCAGATGCATCACACATGATCTCAAAGGGTTGAGACCAATCAGGGGATTGTAGGATCGGGGCCCGGGTGACTCGGTCACAGAGGTTTTCAAAGGCTTGAGTGCATTCCTTGGAGATCTCAAAGGGTACATCCTTAGAAAGAAGAGTAGTCAGGGGGTGCACGATTTTCGAAAAATCAGGAATGAAATGACGGTAAAAGCCGACGTGCCCCAGAAAAGAATGGATGTCCCTGATCGAGCTAGGCATAGGAAGTTGAGAAATTAGATCAACCTTGGCTCGATCCACTTGGATGCCTTTCTCAGAAATAAGATGTCCTAGGATGATCCCCTCAGGCACCATAAAATGGCTCTTTTCCCAGGAAAGAACCAAATTAACATCGATGCAATGCCTGAGTATATGAACCAAGTGCTGGAGGCAATCATCAAATGATGCCCCGAAAACTGAGAAGTCATCCATGAAGACTTCCAGATAATCACCTACCATATCAGAGAATATGGCAAGCATGCACCGCTGAAAAGTCGCGGGTGCATTGCAGAGACCGAAAGGCATCCTTCGAAATGCGTAAGTTCCAAAGGGGCAGGTGAACGTGGTCTTCTCTTGGTCCTTGGGATGAATAGCCACTTGGTTATAACCTGAGTACCCGTCAAGAAAGCAGAAGAATCGATTTCCCGCTAATTTTTTGAGAATCTGATCAATGAAAGGTAGTGGGAAATGATCCTTCTTCGTGGAGGAATTTAGTTGTCGGTAATCTATGTAGACTCTCCACGAGTTGGCTATTCGGGTAGGTATGATTTCTCCGATTTCAGTTGTAATGGTGGTGATCCCTGCCTTTTTAGGCACGACCTGAATTGGGCTCACCCAACGACTGTCGGAGATCGGGTAGATGATCCCTGCATCTAACCACTTAATGATCTCCTTTTTCACGACCTCTTACAGATTAGGATTCAAACGTCTCTGCATCTCACGGGAAGGTCGTGCGCCCTCTTCTGAATAAATATGGTGTGTGCAATAAGAGGGACTTATTCCAGTCAAGTCATTAAGAGTCCAACCAATGGCTCTGCGATGTTGCTAGAGAATAGCAATCAAACGGGATTCCTGATCAGGAGTAAGCTTGGAATTTATAATCATAGGAAAAGTCTGATTAGAACCCAAAAAGATGTATTTCAAATGGTCGGGAAGGGGTTTTAGTTTAAGGATGGGGTTATCAGCAGCAGTGGGTGGTTCAGGGTAAGTGTGAGGTTCAAGGATAGGAGTTATGGGTTTGTCTAAATCAGGGTCTGACTCCTCTAATTGCGGTTCAAGATCTTTCTGTGGTTAATGAGGCATAATCAAGTTATTCTCAAAATGTGTTTCATCAACCAAAGCCCTAATATCACAGATTTGTTCGATGACTCCACAATTGATTCCTTGTTGGGCCTTAAAGATATCAATTTTGAGGGTTTGATTCCTAAATTTCAGCTTTATTTGGCCCTCCTCACAACTGATGTTGGCTCTAGCCGTAGCCAGGAAAGGTCTCCCTAGAATGATCGGTATATCCCTAGGGTTTTCAGGTGCGTCCATGTCTAAGACTATGAAGTCTACAGGGAAATAGAAATCCCGCACTCTTACAATAACATCCTCAAGAATCCCTTTAGGTGACTTTATAGATCGATCTGCCAATTGTAGTGTCACCTCAGTTGGTTTTAGCTCATATTCTTCTAGGTGGTTAAGTAAGGATGTGGGTATCAGATTTATGGAAGCACCCAAGTCTAGCAATGCTATGTCAAACTGGGTTTCACCTATTTTGCAGGAAGGGGAGTACCTGGATCTTTTGCCTTGGGTGGGAGTCTGCTTAGGATTACAGAGCTGGCTTGCTCTGACAGTACAATTGGACTCCCACTCTTGGTTCGCGGCTTACGCTGAGGTGTACACACATTCTTCAAGAATCGTGCGTAAGTCGGTACGTGGCGAATTGCATCCATCAAAGGGATGTTTATTTGGACCTGCTCAAAGAGCTTGACCAGGTCCTCCTCAGGTGCCACGGGTTTTGTTGCCTTCTTTCCCTTGGTCAAGGCCTCGGGAAATGGAACCTTGGTTGGTTCTTCTAGGATAGGTCCAAGTCTTTGATATGGGACAGGGATAAGAACGTCCTGGATTACTGTCCTAGGGTTTGGATCACTACCAAGCTTGGAGTGGTCTAGATAGGGTGGATCTTGGGTCTCCTTACCACTACGGGTGGTTACAGAATTTAGTCCTGCCTGGTTTTGGTTAGGGTTTGATAGGATGGGTTGCTGCTGATAGCTCGCATAAGAAGTGGAAGCCTCCATCCCATCAAGTGAAGGAACAGAGGGGGCCTGATAAATCATGTGTGCTTGGCCTGGGTTTAGGTTCATAACGCGCCGCTGGGTTGGTACATTATTAGGGTTAGGAAGAGGTTGGGAATGAAGTGTGCCTAGTTGGCGAGAATTTGCCAATTGGGCCAGTTGGTTTCGAACCTCTGTGATCTCGTCCTTGTGTTGCTTCTAAATAGCCGCATTCGTTCTCTGAATGTCAGCCAGAGTCTGAAGGATGAGGGACATTTGGTCTTGGTTTGGCCCTAATGGATAAGTAGGGTTGGGCCAAGGCTGAGGCGGCTGGTAAAGATGAGGTGGTTGTGGACGGGGCTGAAAGTTTGGTCTTTGAGTTTGGGAATTTCCCGCCCACTGGAAGTTGGGATGGTTTCGCCATCCAGGATTGTAGGTATTGGAAAATGGATCATTCTGCATGGCGTTGAGGTCCTCGCAGGTGTGAGGAACCTCCAAAGAGTCAGAGAATGGGGGAGTGGAATTCCCCTGGCTAGTATAGAAAGGATCGGAGGATCCTCCGATCCGAGAATCAGATGGGGGTGGATACGGATCCATCCCAAGAGAAGGTCGGTGGAGAATGTTTTGCACAGTCTTCCATGTGGAAGGAGGCTGTGCAAAGGAATTATGCGCAGAGGTGGCTCGCTACAAGTGCTGAGTTAGCTCATCCACCTTCTTTTCAATGATAGAGACCTTGTCCAATCGACTGGCCATCAATTCCAGGTCGATTGATGTGGACAGGCCCTGCGTCTCGTGTGCTCCCCTAAGGTTCGTCGATGCACGGGTATTCGTCCTGTCGAATAATCCCATGGAGTCATTATTGATGGAGTTCTCGCACATATTTTCGAGAATCTCCCACACGGTGTCCTCATGCTGACCCATGATATTCCCTTCGCAAGTTGCATTGACGAAAAGTCTAATATCTTCACGGAGTCTTTGGTAAAAAGACTAGACTTGTTCCCATTTAGGAACTCCGTGATGGGGGCACTTCCTCATGAGATCCTGAAAGTGATCCCATGCCTCATGAAGAGGTTCTCCCGTTTGCTGTGTGAAGTAGGTAATCTGATGGCACAAGGCATTGGTCCGACCAACGGGAAAGAACTTCTTCAGGAACTCAGACTGAAGTTCCTCCCAATTGTTGATTGGCCGGGTCTGCGTTTGGTACCAATGGGCGGCCTTGTCCATAAGGGAGAAGGAGAACATCTTCATGAGGAGAATATCCCGATTTTGTGCATCTGACCCAAAAGTCTGGGCCAGATGCTTTAGCTATTTTATGTGCTGGAAGGGGTCTTCAGAATTAAGCCCATGAAATTTAGGTATGGCATGAATCATATTGGGCTTTAGTTCAGAATTAGGTCCTCTAGTCGGGATTCTGACTCGAGGTTCAATAGCCACCGTAGCAGGATTATAATGGTCCCGCATCAGAGGATGCTGCGGTGGGTGCATGAAGTTCTGGAAGAGGTCATTGAGTAGCTGGAGCTGATGCTCCAGATTGTTCTCTTCCTCAACTGGCTGAGCCATTGTGGAAGAAGAAGGTGAGTTGGGTTCGGAGTTCGAGGAGAGGTCTATGTGAAGTGTTGTTTGCTCAAACAAGGGCACTGAGGCTCGGCCTCGAGGAGAGTGAATTTCAAAAGGAGGAGGTTTCAAGGACCTCCTACCAAACATACACTAATGGAGAGGATGAGTTTAGCAGGTGCTGACCCAATCAAGACACCCAGAATGTTGGGTGACTATAGAGGTTCAGGGAAGATGAACCCCTTAATCAAAAGATCATCCACCTGAGAATTACCTGGGTAGCTAGAGAGGGTGAGTCCCGCGAAGACCCCTACACGGTAGAGCATCCCCACGGGTTATAGGGTTTCCCCCACCCGACCTCTCTTGTCACTGAGATTCCAAGTAGACCAGAATAGGGACCTTGACCTCTTAAGTCTACCACTTTTAGTTAGGATCAAGGTGCTTAGGTTTTCACTTGAACTTTAGCCTTTTGATTGCAAAGAGTGACCTAAGTTTAAGGTTGGTTGATCCAAGAGATCAACTTCACCTATTAGTTCCTTTGAGAGCTTATTAGGTCTTGTCTTTTAGGGTTCAAGTGTTTTTAAGAGCCAAATTTCTTAAGGTTTCTCTGAATAGGTATTTTCAAATAATGGCTTGGGCACACTTCTTTTGGGAATTCTCAAATCTTGCTTAAGAAGTGTGTCTCTAAAACCCTAATTTTGAATCTTATGTCGGCTTTACTTGGTCCAGTTAGCTTCCTATTAGGTAATTAGGCCTCAAGCAAGAAGATGTTAGCCCTAAATACCCTTAATGGGTGTACAGAAATAGTGTGTTGAAACAGGCAGCTTCGATGATTTACTAAATATGGAGGACAGGTTATGCCTAAATTGCTTGCTCTTTCTTTTTTTCTTCCTCTTTAGAATTTAGGGGTTAAAATGAGAGGATAGAAAATTACTTGTCCCAGGTGTGGCTGTTGTGCGGCTGCTTGTTGTCCTCTTGATTTCCTGTGCCTGCACACAAAAGAGAAGAGATTAATAGAAACTCAAAAATAGAGAATTTCTGGCTTCTAGAATGGCCATTGCTCCCCGGCAACGGTGCCAAAAACTGGTGACGTGTTTTGCCTGTCTTGTTATTTATATTCATTGTAGTATATGGCAAAATAGCTATCAGATTAATACAAATTTTTTTACTCGGAATACAAGTTTTCTCGAGGTCAAACTCAGGGAGCAACTATAATTCTAGAAACATAAATTCACAACATATGGTTTTACAAAAATTAAGAGATAGAGAGTTAGAGAGGGAGCAAAAATCTTTTGGTTGGCTTCTTCTTCTTCTTTCTTCCTCTTCTCTCTTTTCTTCTTCTCTTTCAGCTGATTTTTCTCTTCTTCTCTTTTTCTTCTTCTGCTCTGGCCGTTCCTCTTCTTCTTCTTTCTTCTTCTTTTTTCTTTTCTTCCTGCCTTCTTCTTTCTTCTTCAGCCTGCTGTTGTGGTAACCTTCTTCTTCTTTCTCTTTTCTTTCTCTTCTGCTCTGCTTCTTCTTTCTTTCTTCTCAGCCTGCCTTCTTCTTTTCTTCCTTGCAGCTGTGTCTTCTTTCTTCTTTTTCTTCTTCTTCTGCCTGCTTTCTTCTGCTTGCCTTCTTCTGCTCTGGTTGCTGCCCTTCCAACGTCAGATGCGACGCTCAGACGACTTAACTATGCATTTGCTACAGTGCGACCCCTGTTCTTCTTCAGCTCCTCTCCTTCCCTTCTTCTTCAACTGCTCAGTGTGGCCGCTCCTCCTCTCTTCTTTCTTCGCTTGCTTCTTCTTCTTTTTCCTTCTTCCCTGCACGCACACACAAGGATCAGTGCAAAACCTACCCCTACCCCTTCCCCGCATCTCTCTTTCTCTCTGAATCTCTCTTAGGAAGGCCCCCGAGAACAGGCCCACCGGCGTATGGTGGTGGGCGAGGAGCGCTTGGTCGGGTAGTCGAATTCGACCCAGACCCGCAGGGCGTGAGCGCGGGCGAGGGCGGGCGAGCGCGTGGCACGCTGCGTGCGGGTGAGGGACCTAACTCCTGTGTATCGAAGGCAAACAACCTGATACACTTTTTCAATTTAAGTGTGGGCGCGAGGCCACACACTTACGAGGTGGGACTAAAGTCCCACCTCCAAACTGCGCGCCCGCAGTCGAGGAAGTCGCTGCCAATTGGGGTTGCTGCTAGGCTTGCGACCTGAATTGCAAGCCTGGGTGCACTCGCGGAAGCAGTCCGCACTGCCTGGAGCACGTGCTTGGGCTGGAGACATCCTGGAGCTGCTTGCGAAGGAGCTCCAGCAGCTCTTCAATGGCGACGAGGAGGCGCTGGCCTAAAAACACAAGGACAGCCTCGCGGCCTCATCAGATAATGTAGGAAGCTTCACTGGAGTGTGGCGAAGGCAGTGCGGGGGTCAGCAAGGCGTGAGAGCGCTTGTGGAGGTGCGCCTAGGTCAGACTGTGTGCGCGGAAATTGGTCTGTTCGGGGGGTGGTTGGGCGGTGAATGGTGGTGTATGGAGTGGGGGAAATGGTTAAGTGGAGTGAGGGGGAGCTTCTGGGCTTGTCGGTGAGGGGTGAGGTGGTCCGTGGAGGTGGAGTGACCTCACCGGAGATGGTGATCGGAGATGGAGCAGATGGAGGTGGAAGTGGCGGTCGGTGGATAAAAAGGGTAAATAAGGAAGGGGAAAATGTAAGGGAGAGAGAGAGGAAGATTCCTACCTACCTAATTGACGAAGGGGGCGAGGGTGACGTTCGGCTCGTGCCTGTCGGAGCTGAGGACGAAGATGCCCAGGAGGAGGTTATCGGCGACGAGGAGGCGGTTTGAGGGCGTCAGCTGGTACGGCCTGGCGCGAGACGACGAGGAAGAGTGGACTCTGCTGCAGGTAGGGTAGCAGAGCGACGAGGAGAAGGAGAAGATCGCCGGAGGCTCGGGCGTTCTGACCGGAGAGGGAAGAGATGAAATGTAGGGTGTTTCTCCACCAGAAGAAGCTTGAAGGAGACGGCAGACCCTGCCACTCCTTATAAAGGCCTTGGCGAGGAGAGGGGACCGAGGAGGTGACGTGCCTACCTCGCCGGAGCTGAGGACGAAGTGGACACCCATGCCTTTCGTGCATTCCCACGAGAGGCATGGTTGGTTGCAGAGGTCATTGGAGGGTCCCTACGACAGAGGACAACGCAGGGAACCCCCCGTCTGTTCCTGAGGACGGCCGCCCTGGCCTACGCGGCGCCATCCTCCGCGCAAGGTCGTCGGAGGTATGGTGCTGTGTAGAAATGGCAAGGGGGACCGTTCTGCAAAGAACGATGAAAAGATAGGAGGCAAATCGTAAGTGTTTCAAAAGATAAGGGTCAAAAAGTAAATTAAGAGGACCAATTTGTAAAGTCAGTCAAGATGGTCTTTTCTTAAGTCCAAATTTTTATACCAGACTAATTTGAACCTAAGGATTTTAATGGTGAAATTTGATTTGAGGTTGGATCATGTTTGACTAGTCAATTTGCGTAAAAACCCAAATTAAGTTTTAAATTGGGCATGGTTCTCATTTTAGGTCAAAATAGGTTGCAAAGGCCAAATTGAAGGTTCTAAACCCTAGGGAATATTTTTCTATGAATTTAGAGGGTTTAGTTGATTTTTATCCTACCTTGAACCTCATGAATTAAAGTGGGTTTGTTTTAGGGTTATAGAATGTCATTTAATTCCTAAAAGTTGTTATAACCCTTTTCAGATCAGATCATCCTACTTCCCTTCTTATTAAGCTCGTTTGACCTGTGTTTGGACCCTTAATTACCCTATTTGCACACTACCTTGGTGAAATTACAGTTTTACCCCTTATGATTTATTTTATTCTTTAACTCAGAATTCTCTGAGTTAAGCCTCTCTTTAGGTTTTGTAGGAGCTTTTTCACACTCATTTGGATTAAATTGTGCTAGTTAGGGTTCATGATGAGGTTTTCATCATGCAACCAAATGATAGCCTCAATATTGGAAAATTTATGCTTTCAATTGATTTTTAAATCCTTCATCTTTGTGATTTTCCTAAAATACATGTATAGTCCTAAGTGTTACACCTAACTCAATTTATCCTAAGTGTTATATGTTGAAAATTTTCTAATAACCTGCACATCAAAATAATACATATAATCAAAGTGGGCACACCCCACATTAAAAATGCATCACATATAAACAAGTGGGCACACCCCACATTCATTCATTGAAACATAAACAATATTTGGGTATATCCCCACATCTAACATATACCTAAGATATCATAAAAATAAATTATACATAAGAAAATTATACCTCCAAATATGACAGCCTCTGACAATACCTGAAAATAATACCCTGTAATTTAAATAACATAATTAATTAAATAATACCTTAATTAATTATTATGTAGAATGAGAGGAGGAGGATAGGTAGGAGGAGAATAAGGAGGGTAGGGTAGCAGTAGGAGGACATGACAGGGAGGGAGCAAGGAGGAGGAGGGGAGTGGTTAGGAAGAGGAGGGTGAGGAGGCAGGGAGGTGGGCGGTCAAGAGGAGGGGGTGCCAATGGAGGGGGGAAAGGAGGAGGAGAAGGGGGGCGATCAGGAGAAGGAGGAGGGGGTTGATCAGGAGGGGGTTGGGAGGAGGAGGGGGAGAGGCTCGCCGACGGAGGGGAGAAGTCAGGAGGAGGAGGAGGGGGATGGGGCAGATCAGACGAGGGGGGTGGCTGGAGGGGGAGGAGGAGGAGGAGAGGAGGAGGAGGGGAGCGGCTGGAGGGCGACAAGGAGGAGGGCGGTGGCTACAGTTTATTGGGAAGGTTGAGGATGGCAGGAGGGGGAGGAGGAGGAGGAGGAGGAGGGGGCGGTGGGAGGGGGTCATGCAGGAGGGGGGCTGGCAGTGGAGGGGAGAAGTCAGGAGGAGGAGGAGGAGGAGGATGGGGCAGATCGAAGGAGGGGAGTGGTTGGAGGGGGAGGAAGAGGAGGTGGGGGGCGGCTGGAGGGCGTTGAGGAGGAGGAGGGCGACGACTGCAGTCTGTTGGGAAGGAGGAGGAGGATGGTAGGAGGGGGAGGAGGAGGTCGGGGAGGAGGAGGGGGGTGGCGGGTGTGGGTCGTTGAGGAGGGGGGCGGCAGCGGCGGCAAGGTGTTTGGGAACTGGGGGCCAACGCAAGGGGGTTTGGGCGGAGGAGGGTGGCGACGACAAGGAGTTGGGGGAGGACGAGGAGGATGGCAGGAGGGGGAGGAGGAGGAGGTCGGGGAGGAGGAGGAGGTGGTGGCGGGAGGGTTTCGAGAAAGAGTAGGGCACCGGGAGGTTGTTGGGGAGGAGGAGGATGACCATCGGTGGGATCGGGATCGGAGGAGGAGGGTTTCGGAGGAGGAGGAGGGTTTCGCTACCTGAAGAGGTGGAGGAGGAGTGGCGGCAAGAGGGGCACAGTTGTGTTGAAGAGGAGGGTGGCAGCTTGTTTGGGGAAGAAGATGAATAGTAAGAGGGGCGGGGGCCCGCGTGCGATAGATGAAGGACTGTACACCGTCGGTTATACTCCAAATCGACGACAAAGGGTCAATTCAATTACTCGGCTAGAGTGCCCAAAATTTTGGAATCCCTCCAAAACCCTAAATTATTAGTGTCGCCTACTCTATTAACCGATGATGAAAATATTTTCCCTGTCACTTATTCACAAAACCGACGGTGAAAGATCAAATCAACCCACTTTGGGTATAAATATAACCAACTTTTACCGTTGCTTATGTAATCAACCAACGGTAAATCAAAGTATAAATTCATCTTTATCGATAGTTTGGGAGGATATTGTAATCGACCCTTCACAGACGCTTTTTCATATAACCGATGGTAAATCCTCCATTATAAGACATCTAATACGATTTCTTTCTTGTTTTCACAAGATCGAAACAGGGTTTTAGATAAGTTGCCCAGATGATAGGTCGGACATCTAACATTATGTCGGACGTCTGGAAAGACAAATCACTGGGGAAATGGATTTATGACAATCCTTTGCCGTCGCTTATTACAGAAACTGACGGCATTAATAGTTTTACCATCATTCATGAAATAAACCAACGGCAAAAATATATTTGTCGTCACTTACCACAGCGACGGCGAATATTAGTGACAACCGCCTGCCCAATCACTTTTGTTCAACCGATGGCTGATTGAGTACAGGCCTTCTCCGTCACTTATAGTAATAAGTGACGGCAAATATAATATTGTCATTAGTTTTATTAACTGACGGAAATGAACCAACGGCATAACCCATTTTTCTAGTAGTGAGCACAGGTTATTTCCGTTGTTTTTCTTTGCACCTCCTGCAGGGTTTTCAACATCTAGGCATTGATGTCTTCTTGAGATGACCCAGATTGATAAGTTGATTTTGAACCATACCCTCCAAATAGGTGTTGTTGTTGGTGAGGAACTGGATTGGTTCAGGATTGAGTCAGATAATTCCTCCCATTAGAGGAAATTTTCAATTACTCTTGGAAGGTGGGGACATTTTGGGTGGGGTGATGATTGGGATAAATATAATTCCCCATTGGACCATAGAAAGCCTCGGAATAGTAATTACACTTAGCATGAGAATTATGCAGATCTTTTGTCTTTGGGGTGTTAGAAGGGGTGAAATGTGAAATTTGCGGAGCATCAGTAGGTGTGACAGGTCTCCCTTGGTTGGCTAGGTTTGTTAAGTCCTTATACAACTGTTGTTGCTTAACTTGTAGCTGAGCCATGATAGAGTAGAAATTTGGTGGGGGGGCCTGATTAAGAAGCTCCTAGGTGGAAAGATTGGGGAAAGAATAATTAGCATGTAGGTTAGAGGACCAAATTTTGATTTTCCATTTTTAAAGAAGAGAAAAAATGCAGGAAGTCTTTTTGGGGAGGCAAAATCAAGTGGTTCCTCCAAGTGTAGAGTTTTGGACTGCCGCCTGTGCAAAAAATGAAAGAATGGGAGGGGAAGAGAAAGAGATGGAGATGAGAGAAAGTGTGCAATCAATCAATCAAAATTTCTAGACCTAACTTAAATGTGACTCCCTAAAATTTAACCTAAGACTTGATTACCTGGGAAATAAGAAATCAATAGTGAATACCCGTTCTATCAATAAATCTGGCCAAGTTGCATAAGGGGAGGGTTGGGCCTAAGCATATCCCTGGAAAATCCCTAGGGGCTTATGTAAACCCGTACCTGGTCGTTTGACATGGTCCCTCAACCTGACACCAAATATAGATGACAGAATTGATATTAACTAAAGAAAATTTAAGATTTAGATAGCAAGCCTAAGTTGATGAAACCTTAGTGGTTAAATTGCTATAATTTTTAATTATGTCTAGGAAACTATAGTGCACATGAAATGTGGAGGGCGTTGATTGGGGTATTACCCTGTTATTTCAATTTTTTTTTGTGTGGTGCAGGAATTGGAAGGTGATTCCAATGCAATTCAAGTTGTCACACAATTTAATGTATTTCTGTATTTTAGGATTTGATTTAGTTTAATGTGTTTTAGGGTTTCCTTTTTAAGGTTTCAAATAAGTTTTGAAATCCACAATAAAGAAGAAATTAAGTTGTATGGGTGAAAATAGATTTCCCTTTTAAGGTAGGTTTCTAGAAATAGAAAGAAAACCCTAATTCAATTGATTCTAAGATAGAAAATTAACTACCAATAAATTTGTTTTAGGCTTTCCGTGTTAAGTAGTAGTCCAAACAAATCGAACAACACCACTACTTTATGAGGATTCCATAAATTATTTTTTTGTGATTTTAGGAATTTGTTTGATATTTTTTTAGAAATTTTCCTTGTGCTGGTGTCAAAGTCTAGAAATGATATCCAAAGGTATTTTGGACCTTTTAGTACCACCACCGACCTCATAAAATTTTTGTTATTTTATATAATGTGTAGAATTTTACAAGGATTCTAGAAAGCTAAATTTCAAAAAAATTGGATGAGTATAAAAATTTCTAAAATTCGCAGATAGTAGCAAAATAGGAAGATTAGAGGAGATGACCCCTCTGCAGTCCAAGAATTTTTAAAAATTATATACAGATCCAATTGTTCTAAAATTTGGAATAGATGTTCTTATATGAATTGAAATCACTTGGTGAAATTTCAAGATTTTAGGAGGTCTGTGGTGTTGGAAATTGATTTTTTAATTTCGGACAGAAGTCTAGACCCGAAAATCAGAACACCAACACTTGAAGTAAAGTGGTGTTAAACAATGCAAACAAGCAAATAATGGGTTTTAATTATCACCACTCCACTTAGTTAAGATGTCTAGGATCCTGAAAGCCAAGTTTAGTATATTTTTGGTAGTTTTTTAGATGAGTGTGACAAGTTTAGAATTGCTAACCTAAGTTTCAGGGGAAGACAAGGAACTTCAAGCTTCTTAAAATCTCGCTTCTTTCCTATTGTTTCTGCACACATGAGAGAGAGAAAGATAAGGCGATGAGATCCACTTATCAACCAAGAGACTTAATGAATGCAAAGCCGTGACTCCTAGGCAATAGTGCCAAAAAGTGATCACATTTTTACACGATTTGTAAAAGTAATGTTTTAAGTCACTGCAACGCACAAAAATGGATTAGTTTTTAAAATTTGTAAACCTACATAAGGAAAAAGCAAAAACAATTGCAATAAAGATACTATAAAAGCTATTTAAGAAGGCAATTCTTTTATAGAAAAGAGGAATTGTTTTACACAAGAAACCTTAGTAGAGGAATGCTTCTACTATTAGAAATAAAAATGCATAAAATAAAAATAATGATCCTCTGAAAATGTCGGTGAAGATGACGAAGCTCTTGCTCCAACTACAGCTACGCCCGTAGTTAAAAAGGGCTCCTTCTTTTCTTGACTTTCTTCCTCCAAGGTGTGGCTTTCCAAGGCAAGCCCTAGGGGTGGGTGTGTGCTTGCTCACCAAGGGTGGATGATTCCACCTTCAATTCTCCTCCAATGCCTAGCCATCCTCCTAGTGATGGAATGCTCCTCCTCCTTGGCGTGGCACAAGGAGAAGAGAGAAGGGGAAGAAGGCACCAAGGGGGTGGGTAGGATGCTCCCTTAATCTTATTCTCTTCTTCTCTTTCCTTGGTCATGAGTTAGGGTGGATGTAGGGTGGAATTATACTAAATGGAGGATGGGGAAAATGGTGGTGGTTAAGGGTCTTTTATAGAGTAGGATGGGGGGTATAGGTGGCTCTTGAAATGGATGGCTAGGATATGATTTTGGAGGTAGTTGGGGATCCTATGGCTAAGGATGATTGACGCAACCCAAGGGTCACATAGGTGGTAGTTATGGGTGGTTGTGTCCCTTGAAGTTGGCACCAAAATGGCCTTCTAGAAGGGTGGTTAGGTGGTGCCAGGGTAGGGTTCTAGAATGGGGGGTATGTGGATGGTGGATGTGGCTTAGAAGGGGTAGGTGTAGGGATGAGATCAAAGGAGAGTTGGCACCACTTTTATGGGTGGTCAAGGGTGGTTTTGGTGCCAACTTGGAGGTGCCTTTTGGTGGTGGTTGAGGGGTGAAGAGATGGCTATGTGGTGGCACCAAAAGGAGTAGGGTGGAGCTAGCTTAAATGGGCTTAGGTGGGGTGTAGTTGGTGGAGCTAGTTAGGTAGGGTATTAAGGTGGTGGATGGCCAAGGGAGCTGGAGTATAGCTAAGCTAAGCTAGCTTAGCTAGTAGTAGAGTAGAGGAGGAGGCAATTGGAGCTAGGGTTTGAGGGGAGCAGCTGGACAGAAGAAGTCTAGAGTTGAACTGGAGTTGGCAGCTGTTGAAGAGGGTGGCATGGAGCTACTTTAGCTGCTTAGCTTGCTAGTTCTTTGCTAGCTGCTAAGTCAAGCTAAAGCAAGCTGCCTTCTGCTGAAAGGAGCTGAGATGAGCTAGTTCTGATGCTCTCGGGGAGGACCTATCTAGTTGAGGTAGCTAAGGTAGCTTAGCTCAACTAAGTTGAGATAAGCTGAGTCCCTGGGAGTTGGATTTGAGCTTCCTGAGCTAAGATGAAGTCATCTTTAGCTGGATAGAGTTGAGTAGAGGTGGATGTAGCTGGTCCTGAGTTGAGGTGAACTCCAGTCAACTCAGCTGAGCTAGCTAGAGCTCCCAGTGAACTGATGGGAGCTGAGATGAGCTAAACTCAACTAAGTTGAGCTGGATCTGAGCTAACTTAAGCTAAGGTGAGCTAAGATGAACTCTCTTGAACTGCCATTCAGCTGAGATGAGCTAAATGGAGCTAGGATGAGCTAACCGTAGTTCAAGTGAGCTGGATTCCAACTATGGTGAGCTAGATTCCAATTGAGTTCCAGTTGGTTTAGGCTTCTCCTTCACTAGTTGCCTTCTTGAGTGCTAGGGTTTTAGGGATCTATCAATCTGTATATCCCTAACACTAGCAAAAAATATGAAAAGGATAATAAAAAGTAAAATGCATGCCTAACCTAATTTATGCCTGAATGCAACCCAAAAAACCCGTTTGCGGAGCAAAATCCTAAGAGATAGGTTTGTTTTAATGCATAAGAATGATGATAAATTGGCGATTATCAAGCAGCAGCTCTGCTAGCTCTGTCGCATCAGCAGCAGCTAATTCCCTTTTACAACACATCTCATGCTTCCTTCAATTAGTGTAGAGATAGGTGTTGTTTAAGAACATCTCGAAGTCTAGATGCAGATAGACTAGATTGATTGTAAGAGGTCAGAAATCCTTCTTGTAGTTGCTTAGGCAAATTGGCTTGTGCCTAGTTGTTCTAAAAATATTCAAGGCCCATAGCAACAAATAAGGAAAGCTAATTTTCTTACTCTTACTTTTCGAGGATGAGTATAGAACACTTGTATAGAACACTTCTATAATAAAATAAATCAAAAGTAAAAGTACAAAACTAAACTAAAGCCCCTCCAAGCAAATTGATGATTCTCAAAATTTGACAGGCCATCATATATAGCTAAGAATTCTTTTTATCTTGGAAAACTCTGTAATGTTAGAGATGAAAGAGCAAAAGAAACTACATTAGGCAAGTAAGTGTACCTTCAAGTGACAGCTTATGTTGCAAGAATCAATATATAGAAGAATAATAAGATGCCATGATACATACATGGTTTAAGCATCGTGAGTGGCTCAATGATTGCCCATGATATGTTACCAAATCTTCAGCAGCTTGCTTCAAAGGGGGATTAGAAAATTGGTCAGAAGAAAATTGTCTGCTTCCTTCAGCTTGCTTGAAGATATATGAGAACCAATCTAACTCTTTAACACAGACTTTTCTAGTGGGTTCTATTCTCCACACTTTCTTTATATCTCTTTCAGCCTCCACAACTAGAGTTCTGGTTCTAGTCTTTACACTTGAACAAGGCAGTTTCCATGTCAGGCATAAGGGATAACTATTGGGTCAAGAATTGGAACCTCAATCAAACAAAATCTTTCATCTATTGCCACTGCAAAAAAAGATTTCAAAGGAAATAAAAAAACACCAAAAATTGAACCTTTAGTTAGAAAATATCCCTACATCAAGAATATCTGAGGGTCTCATTGTTCTCCCAAGCAAACAAAGATGCATAGTAATAATAAATCAACAGAAACTGGTTCTAGTAGTTTTGCCCAGGGAGGTCTTGATGCTCTCCCCCTTGAATTGTGCAATTACAAAGAACCCATCTTCAAAGAAGGTAAGAATCCTCCATTCACTGCCACTCCCAAAAAAAAATTCTAAGGCAAAAAAGAAAGGCATCATACACTGAACCATAGGTAAGAAGAAAATCTCACATAGAATCTTCAACTATAATTTCCTAAATGATACAATGGACCCATTGCTACACTTGCATTCCCACTAGTTTTGAAAAATGGAAAGGTTTGACGTTGATGAAGAAGGCAGCATAGATCCCATAGACTATCCAAATCCAAAAAAGATACATAGTAATAAATTAATGGAAGCTAGTTTTAGTAATTCTGCCCAAGATAACATTTTAAAGTAGTTGAGAATATTCTACCCAAACCTCCTCAAATGTCCCTCTTATTTATCTTCTACCCATATTAATTAGCAGTTCAGCCATTATAATTTAGCAGCAGAAGTAGTAGTTTAGCCACAATAGCTGTAGTTCAGTAGTAGCAACACTTCAATAGCAGTAGCAGCAGCTGCAGCAGCAACACCACTTCCACAACAGCAGCAGCAGTACTTCAATAGCATTCACTACAACTTAAATGTAGGGAGGCATGGAGGACATTTATGTGATCTTTTGAATAGTTTGTGATTACTGGTTAACAATTTGATCTAGGAGCTTATGATATTTAAGTGCGTTCAGTCTTTTAGTGATATTTAAGTGATCTCATAACAATCAAAAGAAGATAAGATCAAAAGATCTAGATAAAAGTAGAATGATTCAAATCTCTTGATTCATTGCACGATCTCACTTTGAAGAGAGCATATAAGCAATGCTTCTAGAAATCATCTGGCAAATTGTACGATCACATAGTGATTTAATAGGTCCCATTATGTTAGATCTTGATCTGTTCTCTTGTTCCAATACACCTGTTGCAGTTCATCATTGGGAAATAAATAGAATGCATTGTTCCATGCTCCATTTGATCTCAATATGCATTTCTCTACTAATGCAATATCCCATTCATTGCATAAAATTCAGATCAAGGTATTGTTGAACGACAAAGGACTATGGTATTGGATTTGGTTTTGAAAACCTATCGTTATAGTTTGAATAGCGAAGAACTCAGGTTCAACAAATAAAATTTATACCAGAATAGAAATCCCGAGTTGAACTCAGGGAGGCTACGTTGATTAATATTTGCAGTTATATTTTTTTTATTTTTGTTTAAAGAGCGGAGTAGTTACAATGTAATGGAATCAATATAAACAATCAAAGAGAGAGAGAGAGAGAGAAAACATCCACTTGAAATTGCAAAATGTTTGTACATCTAAGAAAGCGAGAAATTACACTAGAAAGCAGGAAAACTATTACAACTAGAAAGCAGGAAATTCTACTCTAGAAAGCAGGAAAAAGGAATGGGAGAGAGAAGTTTTTTTTTGAGAAAAGAAAGGAATGCTATCGAGTCACCGATAGCAAACCAGGAGAGCTATTATTAATAATAACAAATAATTACAAGTTCGACCCCCAATACTGTATGAGACTCCAGCATAAATTTACAATATTTTCCACATACACTGGGGTCCCCTGAAAAACACACTCATTTCTAGCTCTCCATATAGCCCATAACGCAGCCACCATATGGATATAAGGCTTATTCCCATCCACAAGACAGCGCCACAAATTCCCCCAAGTGGGTAAGGACTCGTTGCTTGCTCTCCTCCATACATAATCAGTGATCGCACATGAAGAGAAGATATGAATGCTAGAATCATTATGTAGCCCACATAAATAACAAAACTGGGTGGGGGTCCCCATCCTTCTGTGCCTCAGATCTCCAGTAATTAATCCATCCCTCCTGCAGAGCCATGAGAAAATTTGTAACTTTAGTGGTACTTTTAACTTCCATAGCTTTTTCCCCATTTCTTCATCTTCCGCCATCCTGGAGGACATTATCAATCTGTCATAAGCAGCCGCAGTAGAGAAAATACCTTCCCATTTGTATGTGTCATATTCATGAGGCATGGGTTTGAAAGCAGCAAGCTCTTGCATGAGACGTTCATTCTCTACACGAGTTCTTGTTTCATGATTATTCCACCCACCATTATTTAACAACCACTGCTCCGAATCAACATCTCAATAATCAGCTACCACCGCATTTTTATTTGCAGCGATAGCATAAGCAAGGGGGAACCTGTCTTTAAACGTCCCTCCATGTACCCAATTTTCCAGCCAAAACTTGAAGCTTTTTCCATCCCTTAAAACTGATTTGAAAAAATTCCAATTTTCCTTCAGGGCGCACACCATAGAAAACCAAAAAGGGGATGGTTTACGTGGGTTAAGATGATTTTTCTCATCATTGGTACTCCCATAACTGTCTTGGATAATTTCTGTCCAAATTTTTTTTTCCCCCTACAGTAACTGAACAGCCCACTTCAATAGTAAAGCTTCATTGAATTCTTTAAGGGATCTAGCACCCATACCTCCCATCTTCTTTGGTTTGCAAATTGATTCCCACTTCAAGGGTTGAAAAAAGGCCCCTTTCCAAAAGAATATTTTCCACATCACCTCCAGCTTTTTCCAAATAGAGTTCGGAGCTCTAAGGACAGAGAAAAAGAAAACAAGAATCGAAGTGATAACAGAATTCAATAATATATACCTCCCCCCTTTTGAGAGGTATCTACTGCTCCAGGCCTTCAACTTCATAGCTACCTTTTCGAAAAGGAAAGACCAATCTGTTATCCTCCTCGACGATCGTTTCGAGGACGAGCCGGACGAGACAAAGTCTAGAAGATGAGGAACGGAGCGGGAAGAAGGAGGTCGAGGCAAGAGGAATGGGAACGAGGCAGCACGTCATCGTCGTCGTGGGATCTGCTTCCGGAATGGGGGCGAAAAATTGATTTTATCTATTGAGGAGCATCCTGGGTGTGGGACAAGCTTCTCTTGAGCTTTGGAGAGGGAGAGAAGGGAAGAGAAATTCGTATAGAGGGGGTCTCCTTTTACAGCTACAAGGAGTGGGGGCATTTTGGACATTTTAATTCGAAAATCATTAATATGGGACCTTTAGTGATGGATAAATCCGTCACTAAAGGCCTGAATGTGGCCTTCGTGAGCACGCGCCGTGCGTCTCCTCGCCTCCGCATCGCGCAATGCACGCGCACGTCCACGCGCTTACAGCCACCTGATCAAGAGATCGGACGGCTTAAACCATCCTCACCAACGCCACGCACCTACGTGCGATCACGCGTCAGCGCCGCGTGTCTGATCGTGCGTGGGCACTATCGCTCGCGCAATGCCGTTCGATCCTCATCGTGTGGCTCTGCTTGCCTGCGAGTCCGCTCGTTCGCTCTTCAATTTGAGATGCAGCGGGCTCAAATGTGCGCCTTGTGTCTCTCATAGCGTGCTCGATCGCTGCACTATGGGAGGCTTTGTGTCGCGCAGCGATTTCGAGTGTGTGGGCTTGCAGCCATTGGATGAGCATCCAACGATCGAGATCAAGCGAGCGGGTGAAGAAGGAAAGGTAGCTGCGAGTCCTTGGGGTCAGTTGGGCAGCTGAGATGGCACCATGTGGCGTCATCTTGGCCATCCATCTTCTGAGTATTGTAGACGGTGCCACGAATGTTGGATTGGACCAATTTTCACGCCGTTAGGCTGCGATCATTGATTCGAATCCATCGTTGCTGTCAGATTTGTTGTCTGAGGTGTGGATTAACACCATCTTTACCCATGATCTTTAGGGTTCCTCAGTCTCTATCTGGTGCTACGGATGTCCGATTAGGGCGATCTTGGAGTCATTGAACTCCAATCGTAGCCTTGATCAGATCCGTACGGTTGGATTTTCGATTCGAGGCCCCGATAAAAAGTTGCCCTATCCCTGACCATAAAATGGAGACAATTACTATATAATTTATACAACTTGATCTAAATGCATGATAATGCATGTTATGCACTATTTATAATGTATGATGCTAATGTGACACTAAGAACATGCATTAATAGACATTTTAGGTTAATTAGATGTATGCACATCACACCCCCATGCCTATCTTTTTCTAGTCCCTAGCAAAAACTACATGCTATTTATAAAAGAATTAGGTTGGATTACTTGAGCATAAGTTATTTTCAACATTAAGAAATTCTTTTACTCAGGATCTGAACTTTCAAAGACACAACAGCACCTGGATATCTGCCAAAATGCAAACTGCCTCAAGCCCTCGCCTTATTCAAAGAAAAATTTCTTTTTCTCTTTTTCTTCTTTTCTAATTTTTTTTTGATTTTTGAGTTTAGGGTTAAAGAGTGGCTTTCTACGACCATTCAACCCACCAAGATTTGATAAGAACCCTAAGTTCTAAGAATCTTATTGTGAATGTGATAGACTCATTGATTGGCAATTAGAACAGACTTCGGGGTTCTATGCCTCTAGGTGACCTTAAAAAGAGAGTTCTGCCTAAAGGTGTATCTTTATGATTGGTAGCTTTCTCCCTACTTTTTTTTTTATGGGGTCAACACAAGGGTGAATCTAATGTATATCTCTTCGATTTATTCTACTTCTCTGCTTCTTCCTAAGTGTTTTGGAATTTTTAGTGCATTTCTTGAGCTAGGTTCTGAACAACCGGTCGATGAGCTGTTACCATCGACAACTTGCTAGCCATACTCGTGCGGCGAAGTGTGGTTTATTTCTTTTGTTTTTTTTTCTTTCTTTTCTCCTTTTCTTTTTCTTTTCTTTTTGACTTTCTTTTTCTTTTTTTTAAGTAGGTGGCTTCCTTGGTCTAAGATTTACCTAAAGGCAGTAAGAAGAAAATGGTCCAGTGACTGGGCTCTGGACAACATATCTATGGGCTGTTAGCTACGATAACTTGTCAGCCATATCACCCTAGAAGGTTCATTAGCTACCCAATTTTCGTTAAAACCGTCGATCAACATGTCAGTGAAAAGATAGTGTGTAGATGCTTTAGACTTAAAGTTCCCTCAAATCAGAGGGCAGGTTGATAAGTCGTGTACTTATCACCTGATGTAAACATGTTTACACGATGCCTATTTATGCATGTTCTTAAGCATTGGATTGCATTGCAAACTATAAATATTTCATAACATGCATCATCTTACATTTAGATTAGTTTGAATAAAATGGAGGTTAATTGTCTCCTTTTATGTTCAATGGACAGGGCAAAATTTTTATCGGGGCCTTCGATCGAAGATCCAACCGTACAGATGTGATCAAGGCGACGATTGGAGTTCAACAACTCCAAGATCGCCCTAATCAGAATTTATAGCATCAGATAGAGACCAGGGAACCCTAGAAGATCAAGGGCCAAGATGGTGTGAATCCACACTTCAAACAATAAATTTGATCGCACGGATGAATTTTGATCGATGATCGCAGCCTAACGGTGTGAAAATTAACTTAATCCGACACCTGTGGCACCATCTACATCATCCAAAAGATGGACGGCCAAGATGGCGCCACGTGGCACCATCTCAGCCATCCAACCGACCCTCAAGACTGCCACTGCCTCTCCAAAGAAGATCCAATGCATGATTTGGGCCGTTGGATCTTGATCCAAAGGCCATGAGCACGCGCCGCTTAAAACTTCCGCGCGACACAATTCACCGCGCAGTGCAGCGGTCGTGAGTCATTGTGCGATCACAGGACGTGAGTTTGACTCGCGATCTGCAACGTGAACGCGATTAATTTCGACCACATGATCGGCTATGGATGGCCCAGATCGCCCGATCGGGCGTACGCGCAGTCAAACGCACCACGTGCATGGCCAATCGTACGCGCAGGCGCACGGTTAAGCGCAGGTGGAGCGGGCGTGAGGAGCGCTCTCAGCCATTCGATGTCATGATCGAACGACCAAGATTCAGAGAACGTGGGTGGCGTGGGAGGTAAGCAGGCGCGCGCGTGCTGCCCACTACGCCCATGATGGGGCTTTAGTGACGATTTTATCCTTCACTAAAGACCCCTGATTTAATGATTTTCAAATTAAAATGACCAAATTGCCCTCACTCCTTGCAACTATAAAAGGAGACCCCCTCCACACGAAATTCTCATCCCTTCCTTCTCTTCTCTCCCTCTCCAAAGCTCAAGAGAAGCTTGTCCCACACCCGGGATGCTTCTCGCGAGATAAAGTCAATTTTTCGTCCCCTTTCGGAAGCGGATCCTACGACGACAACGACGTGCTGCCCCGTTCCCATTCTTCCGCTTCGTCCTCCTTCATCCTACTCCGTCCTCCTTCGTCCAGGCGTCGTCCCGTCCGTCTCGTCCTCCAAGCCACCGTCGAGGAGGATATCTCTCTCCCCATTCTTTTTACTGCTTTCTAGAATAGATTTACTGCTTTCTAGAGTAGATTTACTACTTTCTAGTGTAATCATTTTTCCTCTTTCTAGTGTAATGAACAATCTTTCTGATGATGAAATTCCATGTTCATTCTACATCTCTTTTTGATTTTTATTTGTAATATTCTCTCTCTCATTCTCTCTCTCTCTTCCATTTAGTGTGAATAGATAGATAGATTCTAGTCAATTAAATTACTTCGTGACAAATAAATCAAACGCGTGTTTTAAATCAAACGTATGCCTCCCTGTGTTCGACCTGGGATTTTCATTTCGGTATAAATTTTATTTGTTGAACACGAGTTCTTCGCTTTCATACTACGATGACAGGTTTTCCAAAACCAAACACGTTAGCGTAGCAACTCGTAGCGTTCAACATCACTGAAACTTATTTAATCACATTACAATAGAATTCAAGATGGCGAAGACTCAAAAAACAAATCCACATTTTAGTGGATACCTAGGCTGATTAAGCCTAAAGACCTGAAGGGTCTTTGTGTTAAGATCCTAATGTAATATTTCCTAAGATTGAAAAGTCCTAATGTCCGAGTATTCCTTCCTAATTCAAATTATATATATATATATAAATAAAAGAAAATAAAATGAATCTATGGAGTTGATGAAATAATACAGAGATGAACATCCATCCCCCCATGCCTATCTAATGCAATCTAATGCAATGTTCTCATTGTATTAAAAAGACATGAAACAGAGTGGAGTAGAATAGAAAGCACCTGAATTGCGTGAATAATGGGTCCGCTCTGAGATAAATAGAAACTGTATAAGTGCTGAATTTAGTGCCTCCAGCTAAGCATATCGTACAAAGAAGAGAAATAAAAAATTCGCAGTTGTAGGTCAGAATCAGAATAAAAAGATGAAACCTATGACCTGCCAGCAAATGTCCATAGATGTGGACTAGATTGTGATGTAGACCCATACCTCATGATAGAAAATATGTAAGATTCTGGATAAAAATTACCCAGAACCTAGAATCAATATGCAAGCGAGGTTGGTCCTGCGATTTGAGGATGCAACCCAAGACCAAAAAGTCGAGTTACAGAGAATTCGATATTAAAAGGATAATAAATGAATGTGTGCTTGGGTTGGGCATCCTTAGAACAAATGTCATAAGGGTCCTGGTTTGATGGTTTCAGCTTAATTGGAACCCTTAGACTCGGTCTTCTACTTCCACTAGAGTTTGCTTCCCAAATCGAATTTTCCCAGCTCCTATCCTCCTTCAGAATGTCAAATTCCAGGACCTCCTGCATATTAATCACGCCGTCTGAAATTTCCAAGTCTAAAAGATGTGGCTGAATCAGAATTGACTTGAGTCTAGTTATCTCAAAAATAGAATCGTCAGTAAGCTCAATGGGGTGTAACTGACAATCAGGGCATTGGATTGAATCCTTCAGAAAATACAATTCTGAATCCGTCATGTGAGCCCAAATAAGATTATTTTCCTTAGTTATTGGGCCATCAAATGATCTTTCGGATTCCTCAGACCTAATCGTCTCACAAAAATCATGTTCTGTAAACTCACGTGAGACTTTGCAAATTGATTCTTCACCATCAGAATCAAAGAAATCAAAATCCGTATTAATGTACGCCCCAAAATCATCCATCACTTTCTGATCCATGGAGACAAACGTTTCCTCGTACCCCGGCTCAGGGATCTCAGGTGAAGAAATCAGATCATCCTTAATTGGTTGCTCTAATTCAATCTGGTCAACCTCGTAACACGTGTCCCCCCAATAGGTGCCTGAGCGAGTTCTGACATTGGCTCTCCTAAAGGGGGTTCATCTTGGGAATCATCCCAAGATTGAACTAAAGCAACTACAAATCTCATTCTCAATTTTGATAACTTCCCAAGTAAAAACTCACCTGGGCTCTTATCCTTAACATCCCGGAGCCAATCCAACAAATACTTGTTCAGATCATTAGTCATTTCAATCAGGGGCTCCAATTCTTCATTGCAAGGTATTGGCTGAGCTTCTAAAGATTGTATAGTATTCCTCAAGTTAGCCAAAACCTTATCTTGAACCTGGTTAACCTGAACCAAACGACTTGGTTCAGGGTTGAGCAGGTTTGAGATCAATGCAGAGGAGTTAACGAATTGAGATTCGTGATACCCTTCCTGATAATAGGTCATTTCGGATTGTTTAAAAGGTAATGATGACCTAAAGGCAATGTATTCAGAGAATGGGTAAGGATCAATGTATCCTCCTTGGTTGTAGACCGTATTAGGTTGTCCATGAAAGGGTGGCGAACTATAATCGATGTGGCTCTAAGAAGGATAGAAATCGCAATCATAGTGTTCAGGGTTAGGAGGTTTGGAACTATATCCCCAATCTAAGTTGTCACGACTAATCGATGGTTGGTTACAGTACGAGTCGGGATAATCATCATGTTGAGGATAACTCATAACAAGAGGGAAAGAGCGGGAATGCATATAAAATGTGGGAGGATTCATGATAGATGGAAGGAAGAAAGGTGCCATGTAATACAAACAATCAAACCAGCCCTTAAGTGGGCTAGCCTAAAGGCCTACAGACCCCCAGAACCCGTCTTGAGATAAAGAAACGATTTAATATACTTCTGTCCGTTCAATCCAACCAGTTAGAGGGAGGGACTGGGGAGAAGGTTCTTCCTTCGGCTTGCACCTCCGGTTCCTAGTGTACCCCCTAGTCGTGATTGTTTGATTCTGCTCCCTTAGCTAGACATCAGATTGAACAGTAGAAACAGACTAATCGAAAATAATCTCGTTCTAGGCTCCGAAGAGCGAGTCGAATCCTTAAGGCCAACGTCTACTCCATTTTATTTAGGGCTAGGTTTGAATGTGCTTTGGAATGTGATGGGCCCTTTATCTGGGTTGTGCCCTTAATGATTGATTGATGTGTGTGTGCATGCATAACCAGTGGTTTTCAAGCAAGATTATTTTTTTTATGCGGTGAATTTTAGGATTCAAATCTTCCTTAGTAGCTTTTAGGATTCAACTTTAGGTATTTTTAAACAAATTTTGTTGGCACACCAGGTTTTGAAAGCACAGGTGAAGATGTTTTCATTTGAAGCTTAAAAGAATGTGGAGTTCCTAGTAAATTTCTAAGAGTTGAACCTATGTGGCAGCTACTTAATGAGTTGATTTTATGTTGAGTGGTGTGGCCCAAACAAATCAAACAATTGATCACAGTTGTACCACTGAGTTAGGCACACAAAAATGATTAACCTAGAATGATTTCTACTCTTATGTATCGAATTGTGTATCGGTTCCACAGATCAGAATCTGGTTGAGTAGAAGAAAATCAATTAGGTTAAGTGCCTTGAATGTGGGTGTATGTTGAATTACCCCATAAAATTATCTTTTTGATTTTTTTTTTATATGCAAGGGTGAAATGTGAGTGTAAGTGGAAATTCAAACAACCAAACTAATCCTAGGATTTATGCAAACACCTAGGTTAATTGGAATTTGAATTTAATGTGATGAAATGAAATCTATGGAGGGGGAAGAATGGGGAGCACTTATAGTTCTCTTCAACTACACTTTACTCCGATCTACTACTTGATGATTCCTTGATAGAGGTCTCTGCAAAACAATAGACACGAGAGAAAGCAAGTTAGAAGACAGTAAAGTGCGTGAAATGTGAAAAGAAGATCGGAAAATCGTTTCCTCCCCGGCAACGGCGCCAAAATGTGGAAACGTCGGAGGACTACGCTATCGGATTTGGTTTTGAAAACTTGTCGTTGTAGTTTGAATAGCGAAGAACATGGGTTCAACAAATAAAATTTATAGCGGAATAGAAATCCTAGGTCGAACTCAGGGAGGCTACGTTGATCGAAATTCGCAATTATATTTTTTTTGTTTTTGTTTAAAGAGTGGAGTAGTTACAATGCAATGGAATCAATATAAACAATCAGAGAGAGAGAGAGAGAACATCCACTTGAAATTGCAAAATGTTTGTACATCTAAGAAAGCGAGAAATTACACTAGAAAGCAGGAAAACTATTACAACTAGAAAGCAGGAAAAAGGAATGGGAGAGAGAAGTTATCCTCCTCGACGATCGCTTGGAGGACGAGCCGGATGAGACAACATCTGGAAGACGAGGAATGAAGTGGGAAGAAGGAGGTCAACGTAGGAGGAATGGGATCGAGGCAGCACGTCGCCATCGTCGCGGGATCCGCTTCCAGAATGGGGCCGAAAAATTGATTTTATCTCTTGAGGAGCATTTCGGGTGTGGGACAAGCTTCTCTTGAGCTTTGGAGAGAGAGAGAAGAGAAAGAAGGGATGAGAAATTCATATAGAGGGGGTCTCCTTTTATAGTTGCAAGGAGTGGGGGCATTTTGGACATTTTAATTTGAAAATCATTAATATGGGAGCTTTAGTAACGGATAAATCCGTCACTAAAGGCCTAAACGTGGCCTTCATGAGCACGCACCACATGCCTCCTCGCCTCCGCGTCGTGCAACACACACGCACGTTCACATGCTTACAGCCGTCTAATCAAGAGATCAGATGGCTTAAACCACCCTCACCCGCACTGCGTGCGATCACGCGTTAGCACTGCACGTCTAATCGCACGTGGGCGCTATCGCTCACGCAGCGCCGTTCGATCCTCATTGTGCGACTCTACTCGCCCGCTCTTAAATTTGAGGTGCAATGGGATTGAACGCGCTCCTTGCATCTCGCATAGTGCGCTCGACCGCTGCGTTATGCGAGGCTTTGTGTTGCGCAGCGGTTTCTAGTGCACGGGCCTGCAGCCGTTGGATGAGCATCCAACGGTCGAGATGGAGTGGGCAAGTGAAGAAGGAAAGGCAGTTGTGGGTCCTTTGGGCTGCTAAGGTGGTGCTACGTGGCACCATCTTGGTCGTCCATCTTCTGAGTATTGTAGATGGTGCAACGAGTGTCGGATTGGCTCGATTTTCGTGCTGTTAGGCTGCTATCATCGATCCGAATCCATCTGTGCAGTTAGATTTATCGTCTGAGGTGCGGATTATCACCATCTTGGCCCATGATCTTTAGGGTTCGTCGATCTCTATCTGATGCTACGGATGTCCGATTAGGGTGATCTTGGAGTCGTTGAACTCCAATCGTCGCCCTGATCAGATCTGTATGGTTGGATCTTCGATCTGGGGCCCTGATAAAAAATTGCCTTGTCCTTGACCATAAAAAGGAAACAATTACTATACAATTTATACAAGTTGATCTAAATGCATGATAATGCATGTTATGAACTATTTATAATGTATGATGCTAATGTGACACTAAGAACATGCATTAATAGACATTTTAGGTTAATCAGATGTATGCACATCAGGTATCATAAAATACAATCATTCACTAGTTACTCCTGTGGTTGGATCGAAATAATCATTCTATCTTATTTCATATTAATTAAAAAGAAGAGGAGGAGGAGGTAGAGATGATATGATGATGACAAGATGATCAAAAGTATAAAATAATGCAATGAGGAAAAACAAGAGAAAGAAGCAATTAGTAAAAAAGCAAGTCAAAGTCTTCAAAACAAAGGTTCTTATTAACCCACAAGTCTAGTAGGAAAAACTACATTAAGCATTAATCTGTAAGCACATTAAATTTATTAAAATTGATACTCAAACTAATAGAAACTTTTTAAAGTAATCGATCATGACAACTAAACATCTTGTAACTTACATGCCAGAGAACTAAGGAAGTGTGGAAAATTGTTTTGTAAGCACTTGAGGCCAGCAACTCATTGAAGAACAAATGTTAAATTACTGAAACTACATGTTACTCAAAAAATAAATGACTAGAAAATACGAGTTATGAATATATCAAGCAGAATTACTTGCGTTCACCTGTTAGAATCATCAGAGATGGAGTTGTTGGCTATCAAACTCCTAGATTCCTTAGAAGAAACAAAAAAAAATTCAAGTGCATATAGCAGTTCAAATGCTGAGGTATAGAAATAGAAGATCTTAAGAATGTTCAAACAAGTTTCCTTTTGCTACATAAAATTTCAAATCTCTCTTTGATCCATGAAGGTAGGCTTATTGAGAGCTTATTGTCAGAAAGATCTCCTTATCAGTGTCCTCTTCATGGTACCCATTGAACACAACTCATATTCCCAAACTCATGCAACAATCTATTGCAGTAACCAAATTGAACCATCACTATTCTACTAAAAACCATCAATCTTCTTCTTACAACGAAACCACCAAATCTAAAAATAGTCCACCAAATTTGAAAATAGTTAAACTTTAAAGTTGAATTCAATGCAACACCTTCATATCTTCACTGTCAACCTATTGATTCTTGAAAATGCTTTAGGGAGTCAAAACCGATAGATGTCCCCATACCATGCACCCACACGATCTAGCCTGATCAGATGTGCTGCTGACCAAGCATTGCCACACCTAATTAGAAGCTATTCATGTCAGTATCAAGCTCCTAAAGTAACATGTTTTTTTTTTTGCTACATACATACACAATAACAAGAATATCACTCCTTTTATTGTTATTTAAAGTTAAAATGACATACTGAAAAGGTTATCTGCTGCTATTAATATATCCAAGACTCCAATGAGAAGAATAGAGCAAAATTTACAAGTGCCTATCTTGGAGTAATAAGGACAATACAAGTAAAGAAGGGGTTGCCTCATGTTAAAGTAAAGTTTAATCCAATTCACATGTGTCTTCCATGAATGACATATAAATAGATACTGAAATAAAACTTAGAATAAATAGGAAAATAATCAAAACACAATCGAACAGTAAAAACCCAAGTGGTAAAAGGTAACTACCAATTGTTAGAGATCATTTAAAACAACATTCAACCGTCAAAAACCTCCTAACAAGAAATTGGAGATAAGACCAAGCAACAAAGCAAAGACCTATAAGAAGAACATGAGAAATAAAGTGAACACAATAGAAATTAAGGATCTTATGATCCACCTTCGAAAGTGACTGGGTTTGAATCACAAGTGTAGTCGTCAAGAAGTCATCCAAATTCAAGTGATCCATCATCAACTTCAAACTTTCGCAACAACTTGTAGATTTGATATAATACCATAAACCTCTTCCTACTATTACTACTCCCATGCCAAAGGGCACAACCTCTAGGAATGGAATGGACACAACCCACAGGTGGAGCAATGACGAAAAAGATGGCACTTTTGTCATAGCTATCAACAAGCAAACGAACCTCTATAATGTTGACAACAAGATAGTCACCCTTCACTTTTCAAGAAAACTAATAATGTTAACAACAAGCATAATTAAAAAATTAATTATGGACAATTAAACCTCTTAATGGTAATTTCTTTGCATTTTGCATTTTTCCCCTTCTCTCATCTTCAAGCTCTATCTTGTGTGTAGCTATTCAAACAAATCCTAAGATAGCAAAACATCTTTTCTCTGCAAATACTACATCCGAGCTATCTGTATTTACCTCGAAAATAATATAAGTAGTGCCATTTAAGGTCAATTACAAAATAGGAAAACAAAGTAAAAAAGTGCAAAGTTTATGTCTGAAAAGGGGACAATAGCAGCAACTACCTGTACTCCAATGAACAACTTGTACTAAAAATATCATTTGCAGCCACCATCCAAAATAATTCCTTAATAACAAACAATATCTGACTGAATGCTCTCTCATATTATAAAGCAATATACTATAATCATTCCAGCAATAAAATAGAAGTCATTGCACATAACCTATAATCATTCTTTAGAGTTCAAGGCTAAACAACTAACATCACAATCAAGAAAAATACAAAAAGTATATTCAAAATTCAAAGGTAGGACACCTAAACTAGACTCCAGACTATATCTAAACTAGATAATGTGGGCAACATGTTCTTTTATCAATTCTTCATCTTTGAGTTCCGATGTCTATTAAAAGTTCCTAAAAAAGATTAAGAAATAGTGTAAATTAGCAATCTAACAAGTATAAAAAGTTATAATGGTTGGTAAACTTATCCATTACCTTGGAATAGTAAGTCTTTTAGGCCACACAATGATTGAATCGGTAGTATCTCCTATAGTTTGATATTGTTTGAATGGCCTAATCAAAGGCTCATCTTCTTCAATTGCAACCTCAATAACAACCCCTATATTTTTTGATCCAATTTGGATGCCTCCAATGCACTGGCTTGGATCAATTATTTGTACACGAGTAAGTGCAACTTCTACTTCAGCAGAATCTATACCAAGCAATGAAACCTCTTGCAGTAATAAAAACTTAGAATCTATACTAGGTTATGATCACTTAGAATACATAAAAACTTAAATTGTACCTGTCCTCTAGAAAAAGTAGATGTAACACTTGCATGTTGCCTTTTTGAAGTTCTTATCTTATTCCTTAAAGGGTTATCTTCTTGTCTTTCCTACAAATGAGTACATGGGTTATATGCACTAGATACATGAATAAATAGGGTTGTTGCTAAAAATAAAGGAACCATATAGAAAGCACCTCAATAGAATCCCTGATTTGCAAGTTTGGTCGGGTCAAAGAATTTAGCATTTCTTTTAAACTATTTATCTCTTGACATTGTGATGTCAACATTTCCTCCATCTTTTTCTCTTGAGCATCCACCTTTGCTTCAAAATTTTTCTCCCTTAAATGTTCTTTGCTATGTGCTCTAGTTGTAATAGACGCTCCTAACCCATATCCATGCAAATATTTTTCTTTTCCAGTTCCCACTATGGTTGTGTAAACCTCATCAATGTGAGAAGGATCCTCTAACTCCTCTCCTTTCTCCATTGCATTTGTTAATTATTCCTAAGAATCATCCAAAAAAATAAGTAGAAAGTCCATGACTTGTAATAAGAGGAAGAAAAGAAAAGGTAATTCCATTTTAGGAAAGGAAGTCTTACAATTTTGTCTGCAACCTCAGCATTAATTGGTGTACCATCCTTTTTCTTGTGTGTAACTATGAACACTTTTGCATGAGTCACTTTTCTTCCAATTTCCTTCTCTATCTAACAAATTCCAAGATACAATATTAATCATTATATATAAGAGAAAATTTTAAACAAAAGACATGTGAAATACTTCATGTTTCAGACATGCATAACTTTTAGTTCCTATTGTGTGGTTCATTTTTAATTTCAACCTATTTGATTTATTCGTAGCAGAATGCTCCTACAATACAAGTATATAACTATAAAATGTATTAATAAAATCAACACTACTGAATTTAGCATAATTTACCTTGAATTTTTTAGCATCCCAATACTCATTGAGAGATTTCCATTGTTCTTCTGAAACACGAGGATCATGATGTCGCATCCCCTCTTTAAATGGCCAATCAGGTTTGTAATAAATTTCCTTTTGCTTGCCTTTAAAATCCCTCTATTTTTTTGCTATTTATTTCATGATCCATTTCTTCATCTTAATGTTAAAATCAAATTTATTCTGTATGAATATTTAAAGAAAAATGTCAACCCAATTTTCTTTCCTAATATAAAGATATAAATGGATCTAATATCATTAATAAATAACTGAACAAGTTCAAACATTGGCATTTCTTATCATTTGGAATCAACCTCCAATCTATGCAATCTAAAGGAATGAGTTCTGAATTTCTAGCTATAGTTCCCAGAAAACTTTTCAAGTTGTTTTGAGTAGGCCCAATGGGTTGGTTCAACTCATTCGTATCCACAAAAATCTTATTTGTATACTTATTTCCCCACAACTTTAAGCCTGTTGTGAGATCTTATTTTTTTTTTTGATTACAATCCACTGCTAACAATATAAAAAGAAATGTATTAAGTAAACAAACATTATGTTATTGAAAAGAAATATATCAATAACATGTAGGGAGCAAAGAGAAATTAAAGACCATGACAATATATTCGAAAACAAAAAAACATAGTTGGCAAAAAAGCATGTATGTTATCTTATCATTTTCACTGACTTCAGACTCTGTGCTTTCCTTAGATCTCGCCTGAGACTCATAACACACTTGTTGAGGATCTAAGCCATGTGTAGATGATTTTCCCTTTTTTTTTTGCTGAACCTCTTTTCTTTGTTCTCGTTGCTCATAGCCTTTTTAACCTTGAGACTTGTCCACATGTGATTGAGCCACTCTTTGTGTTTCTTTAATTCTTGGCTCGTCACGTGATTGATTGGTTGCAGTTAAAATTTTTTTCGATTGAGGTCTAATAGGTGAAGGAGCTTTTCTAAAAAGGATATCTTGCCTTCTCTCATTTATGTCAAATTCACCTCTAACTCACTTTCGGTTCAACATCCTACAGTTAAATACAAAACAAAAGAAATAATTTTAACAGAAAAGAATGAATAGTAACAAATTAAATAAGATTAAATAAACATTTAAAATAATTTTCAAATAGTAACTCACATTTATTCAAGTTATCTTCCTCAGTCTCAATGTCAAGAATGGTATCCATATTAATGGATTTAAGTGTTGCTACCATATTTCTTTAATGGATATGATGTCATCCATATCATTTCTGATTACATTAACATTATCGTCATTCTTCAAAGAATCTTCCATATGTGCATTTGTAGAAGTATTATCTAAATGTCCATCAGTATGTGCATCTACGACATTTTCTTTGATGCCATATGTGTCTCTAGGTCTTGTCTGAATCACAAAGCGCGAACCTTTACGATCAGGTTGTTGAACATAGAAAACTTGTCGAACTTGAGTTGCTAGGACAAATGGATCATCTAAATAGCCAATTTGCTCTAAATTCACTAATGTAAGACCATTCTTCTTTTCTACTTTAGATCGTACCCATTGACCCTTGAATAACACAGTTTTTATTTTCTCATAATAATTAATCTGGATAATATCTATCAACACCCCATAGTAAGCAACAGGTCCTGTTGTAGGGTTTGGATCATTTGCTTTCGAGAAGCACTCTGTATCAGCTACTACTATTACTCCACTATTGTGCTTATTTTCTGCTTTGTATGGAATCTGAAACCATTTATTATGTAGCCATCATAATAAATTCCTATGTTGTGTGGTCCTTGAGCAAGCACCTTAAGCTCTTCTGGTACATGCTCTTTTTTTGCCTTTGCATCAATCTACATACAAAAGCGAAAATGCCAATTACAGTATTGATAATTAAGAAGGAACTTATCAAACTCAATAGTGGGTAGCATACATGTTTCTTGAACCAATCAAGAAATGTATTGCTGTGGAGATTACTCAATTCCTTTTTCGATAGGTATCGATTTAATTTCAAATTGTCTTGAAGCAATCTACAATTACTAACTTAGTGAAAAATCAAACTATATATTATGAATTTCAACAAAGTCAACCTACACAAGTTCTTACTTTTTAAATGGTAATAACACATCACAATTTGATAATATATACCGATGTGCAAGATTCATCAAAGTAAATCAAGAACTATCGGAGTTCCTTTTCCTATTGCATGACCTGATTGTGAGAGTGCTTGACATCCAAGGTATCAAAGTCATCCTCAACATTTCTTGATAACTTATTGATCCTTGTCTCAACACCTTGCAAGTATCTAGAACAAAACATAAGGCATTCATCTGCTAGATATCCTTGTGCAATGGAACCTTCTGGATGACTTTTATTGCGAACGTATCTTTTTAATGTGAAAAGGTACCTAGTATAATAAAACTACATAAATTATCATGTCAAGCAATTGATTAAGTGAATTACTTGAAAGGTTAATTACCTCTCAATGGGGTACATCCATCAATATTGAATAGGCCTAGCTAACTTTGCCTCTGTAGCTAAGTGTACAGGCAAATGCATCATTATATCGAAGAATGAAGGCGGAAATATTTTCTCCATTTGGCACATCGTAACCACAATTCTTCGTTCCAATTTCTCAATATGAGTTGGATCAATCTCCTTTGAGCATAGGTCTCTAAAGAAATTGCAAAATTGTATCAGCACTAACCTCACATTCTCATTCTTTACAGTAATTGCTAATGCCAATGGAAGTAGTTGTTGCATTAGAATATAGTAGTCATGACTTTTCAAACCAATTATATTCTATGTGGATATACTTATGCATCTAGATATATTTGATGCATACCCATTTGGAGCCCTTATTCCTTTAAGAAGTTTGAACAAGTCAAATTTTTCTTTCTTCTTTAACGAAAAGCATGCAGAGGGTAGACTCGTCTTGTTTCCCATAACAATTGGATGCAACGCATGTCTGATATTCATTTCCTACAAATCAAGTAGACTTTTTACATTATCCTTATTTTTTTTGTCCAATGCTAGTAATGTTCCCAATATACTTTCACAAACATTTTTCTCAATATGCATTACATCAAGATTGTGGCATACAAGATTTCCTTTCTAGTAAGGCAAATCGAATAGAATACTTTTCTTTATCTAATTAGGCATGTACTTGCTTTTGTTGTTAGGATGAATGCCAATGATACTAGGAATACCTTTCAATTATGCCGAAAGTTCATTGGCAAACAATTTTTTAGGTGGCTCCCTAAACTCTTGCTTACCATTAAAGGGTGCCAATTGTCTTCAATACTTATGATTCATAGGAAGAAATCATCTATGGCCCATGTAGACATTTTTTCAACTATAGTGAAGATATATTGAGTCAGTGTCCTTATTGCATGAAGGGCATGCCATGTATCCTTTTGTTACCCATCCAGAGATATCACTGTAAGCAGGATAATCATTAATGGTCCATACAAGTACAACACGTAACTGGAATAACTCTTTTTTAGACACATCAAATGTTGAAACCCCAAGCCATAACTCCTGTAGCTCCTCAATTAAAGGTTGCAGAAAGGCATCTATATGAGCTTTCAGACTAGATTTACCAGGAATCAGTGTTGACAAAATAAAATTGGGTTGTTTCATGCATAACCATGGAGGCAAATTGTAGGGTATCAAAATAACAGGCCATATGCTGTAATGAGATGATATAATTCCAAAATGATTAAAACCATCGGTCGCCAGACTAAGTTGAACATTTCAAGGATCTAATGAGAAATCTAGATGTTTTCTATCAAGTGTTTTCCATATTGGAGAATCTGCTAGATTTCTCATAATACCATCCTTTGAGCGATCTTCAGCATGCCATCTCATTGGAGAAGAAGTTTTCGATGACATAAACAACTTCAGCAATCTAGGCTTCAATGGAAAATACCACATAACCTGTAAGAATTTTCTTACCTCATTTGTGATTTGCATCATCCTCCGGTTTAGTACCACTTTCCCTCAATCTAGAAGCATCCCATACTTTATAGTTGACATCATTGCATTCTCTTTCCAATATAACATGCATTTGTTAGGATAAATTTCAATTTTCTTGTAGTTGAGCCCAAGTGCAAATATTATCTTCTTAGCTTCATAAAGGGATGCTGGAAGTGTTTCTCCTTCTAGAAATGCTTGTTTTAGAAATTCTAATAACATGGTGAAAGATTTATTTATCTAACCTCCAAGGCATTTTATGTGAAACAAGTGGACAATAAATGATAACTTGCTAAAGGTTTTACATCCAGGATATAGTTCTTGTTCAACATCCTTAAGTTAAAGAATTCTTTTGCTTTGCTATCAGGACCACTTGAACACCCATATTCCATGTGATCTATGTCATTATGAAACTTATGCAACCCAAAATTATCATATATCAACTCATTTATTTGATAATGTTCTTCATCTTCACTACTTTCAACATTACTTTCATTGACATTAGTGGGTACTTCCCCATGAAAAATCCATTGAACATATCCTTGTAGAAATCCATTGCAAATTAAATGCTTTAATATTGATTTCCTATTTGCACGACATAGGTTAGCACATGCTCTGCAAGGGCAAACTGGTGCCATCTTTTAGTGCTTTCTTAAAAGCAAAGTCAATAAATTGGATAACACCTGTCAAATATTTAGTACTTGCTCGATCTTCTCCTAGGATCCAACTTTTATCCATTATTTAACACTCAATCAAGTAATGAATACTTGAGGAGGTATTTTTCAAAGAGATTACAAATAAGATCCATCAATTTCTACAATGAAATGAATCTTTCAAAGTAATAGGAATAACGAAAATAAAGTACCAAGAGCATCAAAACAAAACTTGATAAGATGAAAAAGTGTGCATGCTTCAAAAAATAAATAAGGGATACATTTACTACTAATGGATATTAGTAGGCAAAATTTGACAAGTTAAAACAACCATGTAAAAAATTTATCAAACTTTTCATGCAAGTGATATTTACCTGGACTCTATTTGCTCAAATTTATGCTCTCACACTATTACCAATGTGCAAACAAGTGATGACAAGGTCATCTTCTCTTTTCCTATCTATCATTGTTATTTTTGAGGCCTCAAGGTTAACACCTTCGACTAAAACCAATGCTACATTTTCATTTGACAAGGCAAAAACATTAAGATCCTAAACCAAATTCTAATTTTTTCCTTTTCTTCATCTTCAATTGGATGAGTGGCCTAGTAAAGTGTAACATTTAAGCTTGTAACTTGAGTTTATTGTAACAAGTACCAAAATGCATCCAAATATAATAATACTATTTGCAACATGAGTGTATTGGGGGAAACAATTGATTCTTGTTGCCATTGTTTGCAATTATTGGGGATTTCTTGAATTTAGGCTATGATCATTTTCTGTAAACTTATTATTGATTATTTAACTTCTATTGCTTCTTTATAGGGGGGATGAGAGATACCTTCATTAATACAAACCATGAGGATCCTTTTTTGACTTTTAACACCTAAATTTTCCCACTTGTCATAATCATGCTCCTCTCCTGAGAATTGTAAGCTCACCTTCATTATGTTTGGCTCCTCTCATATTTTTTTTTTGTTTCAATCCCATTTGTCACACCTACATGGTTTCCTAGCAAGTAAGAAACTAATTTCAATGGATTTTCAAGAGAAAAATATCCAACAATGGGAAAAGCTACAAGTTGAAAGTGCTTTCTCTTGCGAATTGACTTGTCTCTTAAGGTCTCCAACCAACTTGGGACAAGTCAGTCTTGTGTGCACCCTTGTTGAGAAGCTTTCTTAATATCTACTTTTTATCCCTACTAGTTCAGAATCCTCAGATTCTTTTTTCTTTTGAAAAGAAAGGATCCTCAGATCCTTTGACATTATTTTATGAGAAAGGCATGTGCATATAACTAGTGTGCTATCAGTAGCTATCCCACTTTGTCAAAAGTGTTACTAGGCTCTCTATATGGAATTATTAACATAGAATCTTGCTCCTGTAAATAGAGGAGCATTCCTTTGCTACCATGTCAGCCATAAAAAAGCCATTGGATCTCTCTTCACTTCAATATCTAAATCCATGATCTAGGAGTCAAGCATTTGTGTAAGAGCCCCACCAAAATGATTTTTAAGAAGAGCTAACCAACATAACTTTTTGCATGACTTATTATTCCTTTCCATCCCAACTTCAAAAATCCCCCAATATAACTCCACAACACAACCAGTTTAACCACATCAGAATTCAAAACCACAGTAGACAAAGAATGAATTAAAGAAAAGAACATGATTAGAATTCCCATCCTATGCAAATCATCGAAAGCTATTGCATAACATAAGACCACAAATCCAAACTTACAAGTTATGGGGGTTGAACTTGGGTAGGCGAACCTACCTTATCGTGAGCGGCCCAAAAGTGTTCCCAAGGAGCACGGTGATGTACAGGCTTGTCAGATTGACAGGGCACAGTGGGCTAAGGTTAGCAATGAGTAGGAGGTTGAGAAGGAAGGTAATACTTTGATGAGGATGCCAATGAGGGCAGGCACTCAAGGGTTTTGGTCATAGATGTTTTGCGTGGCAGAGTTTGGGAGCATGGTGGGAATTAGAGGAGAAGGAGGTGGCGGGGATCATGGCATGGCGGTAGACTTTGGAAGTGCTAGGGAAATCAGAGAGGAAGGGGTGGCAGGGATCGGGGGATGGCGCGATCAAGGGAGATTCGACAGGAACCAGAGGGGAAGGGGGTGTCGGAGATCATGGATGATCGAGGGAGATTAGCGAGCACTTGAAGGGGAAAGGCGGCAGGGTTGGCGCTCGTGAGCAGATTTTAGCGTTTGGATTTTTCTAATTAGTATTTTGGACATTTTAATTAATTTTTATTATCTTAAATAATTATATGACTTTAAAAATCACATTATTACTGTCATAAAAATTAAGTAATTTTGTAAAAGTATATTTTAAATTGTATCTTGTATTAATTAACATAAGTTTTCAACATTACTGTCACATTGCTTTAATTCATGCCAGCATATTCCTCAACATAAAATGGAATTGTAAGGTTTTTTATATTTAAAGGGATAAGTTTGAGTTTAGCTTTTCCATCTTTATGTTATTAAAAGAAAAATGTTGAAGATGAAATACTAGCCTTCTTTCACTTACATCAATTTGTCATTCAATGGAAATATTATAGTAGTGTAATTAAGTGAAAATTATCACTAAATTAAAGAATATAATGGTAAATATATTTGCCACTAATGCTAATTGTCATTTAACAAAAATATTATAATAGTATAAGTAATAATTGCCACTAAATTGAAGGCAATAGTGGCAAATATGTTTGCCACAAATGCTAACTGTCTTTTGACAAAAATATTATAGTGGCGTAAGTAACAATAGTGGCAAAATATTTTTTTCGTAAGAACCCCTCCTTAGAGAATTGATTTTCCATTTGTTTGCACTTTAACACCCTCCCATGCTTAAGTTTTGCAATATCCTCATTGTAAACCAAGAGGGTTCAAAGTCAGCTTGGTTCAAGGATTAGAACAGGCTCAAAGGGTGCGTGAACGAGTCAGGATGACTGTTGCGGATGATTTCAATCTTTGATATAAGTACCAAAGGTGGAGTCCGCTGTTCTAAAGTTGAACTCAAAAGTGTAAGAATGTAGCTCAAAAAAGTTGATCAGAAGGGTCTCGGGTTTTTGGAATGATGGGTTGCCTCTTGTTAAGTGCTAAATTCAATGCCTTTAGCCGAGCAAAAAGTGGTCAAGGAGAAGGGGTGGTCAAATTAGAGGAATTTTGTAGAATAAGCACCTTGATCAATAGCCTAGTTGGCCTAACTAGGTGTTTATTCAGATCAATAGGCTAATGATGCAAACAAAATCCAATCAGTCTAGTGGGTTGATGGATATGAATTAGTAGGTGTGGAGCCCAGGAGATACTATGTGGGTTAGAAAGATATGGAAATGTGAATCGCAGGTTTGGCTGAATCGGTTCAACCTGATCAAAGTAGGGGTCTTCAAAAGATAATGGATTTGAGGAGGATGTAGGAACCCTGCTATTGAGATCAGAGAATGATAAGTGATTAATGATTTGATCAATGTCTGATTCCCGATCAAAAGATAGATGTGAATCATATGCAACTGGATCAGAGAGAGCTAAATCATAGTAGAAATTGATTCCGGTGGTGAGTCGGGGTTGGGATCGAATTTTAGAAAGCTTTGGCTCTGTGATGGAAGATGTGGCTTTTTCAAAATATGGGTGCAGAGAGGGCTCTAGAAATGATTCAAAGATGGTTCATCTAGAGAGTCTTCATGATGCTCATTCAAATCAAATGTATATGCTTGGAGAGTGCTTATAGTATCATGGACTTCTGAGTCAGTGAAAGATTCGAACTTTGGATTATGAACACTCTCGGCACTTATTGTTTCTGATTCCTGCAGACCATAAAAGAATGATTCCAACTCAATAGAACATGATTTGAATCAATGATCTCGAGATTAGGGACGTTAGAGTTAGAATCAAAGAACGGGTCATGGATGCTGAGGTCGTAGATTGGCTCATAATCTTTAAAAAACAAAGTTTCTCCAAAATCAGAGTATGATTCGAAATCATCGGAGAATCTGCGAAAATCAATTTCTGAACCTGATTCCAGATCGGGATTTCCACCATAGGAAAAATCACGATGCATAGAATTAGCAATCTGACTTGGATCTAACTTAATCTCAATTTTCAAGCTCAAAGAAGTGTCCTCGTTAGGCATAGGCTTGGGTTCTTTGCTCCTAGGGTAGACCCAATCAAATCCGAACTCTTCCAACTCCTCTATCTCTGTATCGTAAATCGATATGACTTTTGATAGATCAATTTGAACTTTTGAGCTTTTGAGGAGTCTGGAGAGGTATAACAATCAAATATGGGTCTAGAATCATAGTTTAGATCCAAACTCTGATTCTCATCATATTGGACCTGATGAATCATCCCAAATAGGTTTGAATCTAGATTCTAGGTCAAGGTTAGGAATTGGGTCACTCGACTCTGGAGTTGATTCTTTTGGGATGTTAGAATCATTCTTGAGGATTACCTTAATAGGATAAGGTTCAGGAATTACATCCTCGAGATGTTCTGATTCAAGCTTACTACAGGTGTTTGGGAAATCAAGGCATGATGGACATGCTTCATGGCTCTCTAAGGCTAGTTCAAAATTAGGAACACCTACAATTGGATCCACCCAACCAACATCAAGATCAGGTATGTCATTCTACATAAAATTTGAATCTGATTCCATTTGGGTTGGGCGTCCACAACAATCTCTATTTTCAAACCCAGGTTCTGGGAAATTATGCTGATCCTCAATGTTGTTCCAAGATGTCTCAATAGTTTTTGAGGCGATATATGAGTATTTTGATTGATGGCTTCATACACCATATTCAGCAATTTTCCACGTTTCTCCATGAGACCTTGGTGTTTTTCCAAAAGTGGGGGATTTGACCAACATTGTAGATATTCGTTGCTATGTAATTTCCCCAATTCAATATATTCTAATAAGAGATCATCCTGGGTTGAACCATGTGTCATTTGTGTCAATATCATTACAACACGGTTCATAATGTGGGTTGTTGTTTTTGAAACATTAACCTGAATGTGCCTAGATTGATCTATGGTTTTGTAATACTCATCATGATGTCTAAGAACATCCTCAATCACCTTCTCTTTCATGCTCATTTGGGATTCAGATTTCCTAAATATTCTTCCTAAATTGTCAGGTTGCATTTTCAAATCAGGTGGTGGATCAAGTTGTAGAATCAAATTCAAATTCATATTTATTTGATTAGATTATATCAGAAATCCCACAGAAGATCAACTCTAATGAGGTCTCTAGGTTAACAACCTAGGGACCTTTCCTGTGTATGTGCTCTAAAGAATAGAAGAGGGACTGGTTATGAATTGGACCCAATCAAGGCACCTAAAGATTTTTGGATGACTAAGGCTATTTCGAGGCAGATGATACCTTTGAATTAGAAATCCACACTGAGAATTACTTGGCCAGCCAGGAAAGGAGAGCCCTGCAAAGACTCCTACATGGTAGAGCATCCCCATGGGTTACAAGGTTTTGTCCACCCGACCTTCCTTGTAACTGCAGTTCCAAGTAGACCGGAATGTACGAATTGAGACCTTAAGTCTACCAATTTTAGTCCTAATTTGTGCCTTGAATTTCACTTGATTAGAAATTGATTCAATTTGTGACTTAATTTGGAGGTTGATTGGCCCACAAAGTAGGTCAACTTCACCTGATCTACCCTAAAGATGGAGGATAAAATTTGGGTCAAGACCCAAAAATCACCCTTAATTGATTCCTAGGTTATTAGGTCCAAAATTTTTCAGGGTTCAAGTGAATTTAGAGCCTGATTTTAGGGTTCTCTTGAATAGATCCTTTCAAACAAGGGCTTGGGTAGCACACAAATGCGGGAAGATTAGTTTCCTTTAATGCATGCAAGTGTGTTCTAACAGTTCACAACCCTAAAGTGGAAACCCTAATTGGTTCTATTTTAAGTTCAATTTGATTTCAAATGTAACACCTTGGACTCAAACAAGAAAGTGAGTAGTCTAATATATTTCAAATTTAAGCGTAAATTCCTAGTAAATACAAGAAATCTGGATGGGGATCTCTAATCAAATCATCTCAATCTTCAATCAGATATCAATTTACTTTTTGCAAATAAGGAAATTTTTCCTTTGAATGATAATTACTATAGAAATAAGGCAAGTGGATCCTAATTCATTTGTTTCCTTTTCTCTTTCCCAAGATTAGGAGGTTGATTAGGGAAGAAGAGAGATTTTACCTACCCTTGGAGTGGTTGATTGTGCGGAAGATCTCTTTGTGATGTACCTCATAAAATCACAGTAAAACAGATAGGGCAAGTTAGTGCTCAAATCAATCAAATAAGATATGACTAATAGTGAATTGCACGTTGCTCCCCACCAATGGTACCAAAATGTTTGAGTGCTTTCATCGAGTGTTATGAAATAAATGCGTCGTAGTATAGTAGACAAAAATTACACAGAACACTGAAATTTATACACTCGAAATCAGAAAATGTGAGTTCGAGGTCATTTGCAAGGACCAAAGATGGAATTCATGCACTAATCTCAATTCATAATTAATGAGCACAATTAATTAGTCACAATAAAAGATATTCAATGAATAAACTGCTTAGAAATAATATTCAAATATAACTCAATGTATCTCAACGAGTCATGGGATAACAAGAAAGAGAGAGGCAAAACAATGGTGATTTAAATCACCAATTATTCTCTTAATTAAGGATGCATCCCAAGTATTAAATCATTCAAATAATCCAATAGTAGTTTCAACCATTAATCCATGTCAGCTAAGTCCACAATATCAGATGAATAATGCCACAGTGTTTTGAACCAAATCAGATGTCGGATCTATGTATCAAATGCCTTAACTATCAAAGCATAGCACCACAGTAAGGCGCACAAGGGTGCCAATCCTAACAAGGCACAAGACTCCTCAAGCACAGCACAAGGGCGAACACCTTTCCTCAGAGGCTAAGTATTAGCCTTCAGTACATGTGTCCCGAGGTCATGAAATCCATAGCATAACCCTCCCCCCTCCTCACAAATTCTCCTCTTTCTCTTCTCTTAGAACCGGGCTTACTCGGGTAATCGGGTCTATGCAGTATCGGGTTCAGGCTCACCAGGTGTGCGGGTGAGCGAGGGTGCATGGGCATGTGCGTGTGAAGGACCCGACCCCTCATGATCTTAGGCAAATGGCCTCCTTCACAAAATCCTTATACGCGTTATCAGTAGTGCATCAATTCACGATGTGGGAGTTTTAATGGGGCTCCCTTGTGTACGTGGCAGTGTGAAGTTGTATCCAATTAAAGCCCTGCTGCTGCTCTTCTCCACAGTTGGCACTATAGGTGGGTTTAGTGGTTGAAGCTATAGCTTTGGGAGGTGATGGCATAACTTGAGATGGTCGGATGCGAGCGGTCGTGATCCGGGAAGACGCTGGCGGTGATGAGCAGACGACAAAGACCTGAAACACAAGCATGGGCTCTAGCCGCAATTAAATAGTACATAAACATCGTCGGTGTTAGTGGAGTGCGGTGGCGGTGTCGATTTGGTGGATGATGGGGTATGATGATTGGACGAAGCTGGATAGGGCAAATTGTGAACGGTTAGTTCGGTGGAGGTTTTCAGTGGGTGAAAGGGAGAATAGGTATGGGGGTTTTGGTTGTGGAGGTGTGGCAGAGGTTTTGGGAGTGTTGATGGCGTAGTTGGTGGTCTGTGGAGGGTGTTCGACCTCACCGGAGCGTGGCTGGAGAGGAAGAAGAAGGAGGGGGAGGCAGTGGATTGTCTATTGAAATAGGAGATTAAGGAGTTAAACCTAAACTACGGAGTGAGAGGGAGAGTTTAGGACCTAATTAGTGGATGAAAGGGGAGAGATGAGGTTAGTTTTGATTGGCCAGTGCCAGAGAAAGGAAGTCCTCTGGCGAGGGAGTGGCGAAGAAGAAGAAGGCCTGGGAAGCTCTCGCTGGTATTGCGAGGAGTCGAAGAAGGAGATGAAGATGATCTCACTGCCTATGGTATGTGGTAGCAGGCAAAGAAGCTGGAGAAGGAGGCATCACTGGAGCTATGGTGGAGGTGGCCGGAGAGAGGAATTTGAAGGCTTTGAGGCCTAAAATCGATCTAGTTTTGGATGGCCTAAGGATCTAGAGCTTATATAGGCTTAAATCTGAGCTCTAGACAGGGAAAGAGGCTCTAATTAGCTTGAGACTTGAAATCACAAATCCCACTAATTTCGTGGATTCGCATGGTCTTTTTGTATCAACTCAAGGTCTGAGATTATGTTCACACAATTCTTCGAAGTTTGAACTTCAATCCCACCAATTTTGGTGGGATTTGGGGTCAATTCGATGAGGATTTAAGATGGTCAAAGTCAGCTTGAAGGTAGGTTTGACCTTCAATGGCGGCAGGGACCATTCTACGAAGAAAATAAGGAAGTTAAGGGCTTTTCTGCAAAGATTTCGAAAGCTAGGGGCCTGTCTGAAAGAAACAGACTTAATGGACTGAAATGTAAACTAGGTCAAGATGGACTATGATTGCACCCAAATTTGTTATTAACCTAATTTGGACCCAAGGAATCTAGTGGTGAAGTTAGATTTGAGTTTTGACCAAGTTTGACTAGGCAATTTTGTGCAGAGACCTAAATTAGGGTAGAATTCCATCTGAGATTCTGTTCAAGGTCAAAATAGGTTCAGATGGTTAAACCAAGGATACCAAAGCACTCAAAATATTTTTCTATGAATTTTAGGAGGTTTAGATGAATTTTATCCTAACCAGAACCTCTTCAATTCAAGCGGGTCTGAAATTAGGGTTTTAGGTGCTATTGTGGTTCTCGAAATGCGTGAAACCCTATTTCTGTCTATATGGACCCACTCATTGGATTTTAATACTTATTAGACCTTCAATTAACCCTTGGGAAACTTTATGGTTACTCTACATTTATGATGTGATGTTAAAACTATAGAATTAACCTTATTTTAGTGTTTTCTCCTCAGAATGGATTTGCGTGGAATTATATCTCTCAGGCGATTATGTAGGAGCATTTGTTACTTGATTTTCACTAAATAAAGCTAGTTAGGGATCATGATGGCATTACTATCACTTTCTAAGGGAGTATGTCCTTAAAAGGGAAATTACACTAGAGTTTGTTGAAACAGTTAAACTAGTTGATATTTTCACAAAACCTTTAGCGAAAGAGAGGTTTATAACAATTAGACGTGAGGTAGGTCTCACAAGACTACAAGAAGTTTAGAATTTACCTTAAAACTTGTTTCTATCCGTTGTTGATTGATTAAAAAGAACCTCTTGATCGATCAAACCCTTTGATCAATTAAATTTGGAAGATTGTCCCATCAAATTTTTAGCGAGAAAACTTCATCCAAAATTTTACTTGGTTGATTGATCAACTCTAACTATTGATAGATCAATGTTTAGGCGGGAAATTTCCCTCGATTGAAAATTCAAATTTGTCGATCAAACAATACCTTTGTTTGATCAAATTACATTTTGATCGACCAATAATGAATATTAATCGATCAAATCTAGGAGAAATCACCTACGTTGTGATTTGTGTTTATCTGATCTAATCACCTTTATTTAGGTTCCAATCACTCCCAAATCATTGTTCTAGGTTCTTAATTTACACCTACCTTATTTGCTAAATTGATTTCTTATAAAATAATTTTTTTACCATCATTCTTTACCAAAAAAAAAACAAACTCCACCCTTCAACCCACCTTGACCAACCAAAGTAAACAACCCCACCTCCAATCGTGCCCCACCATGACCATTGTGACCCACCATCGACCAAGAACTCTCCCCCACATTGCCATCGATCTACCATCGCAATGATCATTAGTCGACCACGCGAGCTCCTCTGGCAGCCTCTTTTTTCATTTCCGTTTACCTCCTCTCCTCCTAGTCGGTCGTCCTCCCCTTCGGAATCCATTCAGTCGTCCCACCTTGCTACCCTTCTAGATTGATTGCTCCCATCAATGTTGTTATAATACCTCCACTTATCTCTTGTACACATCTTGATCACCTATTGTAGAAGCTTATTTTGATGAATAAATTTTGTTTCCTTTTATTTGTTGTGTTGTCTTGTGATTATTTCATCTTGTTTATCTTATCGATCTTGCCAAGATCATGTATGTGGCTTCTTTTGTGATTGATCTCAATCCATTTTTCATGCTATTTTTTTTGATAAAATCGATTTTTGATCAGTCCATCATCGATTATGATCGAGCAAAATAGGCAATTCTAGTAACAAGCTCTCCTAGTTTTGACTGACCAGTCTTTCTTTTCTGATTGATCAACTACCCCTTATTGATCAATCAACCAACTTATTTTGACCTATCAAAATTGAAACAAAACCTCTTCATGGAACCCAAATGGGCTTGGTAGTCCGATTTGTCCTACTCTCGTGATGACCCTTCGACCAATATTTTAATAATGATGATGCAAGAAGGAATTTCTCTCTCTATGCCAAATTATCACCTCATGTCGAGTGTCCCATTGATTTTGATTACTTTGAGCAGGTCTTTCCCGGGCTTAGAGACAAGTTTATTTTACATAAAATTGGCCATCTCTTCAATCAGAATTGTTATGCAGGTGCTTGAGGTTGTCAGATCAAGAGAGTAGATTCCATGGCATGTCATCTTTTTTATGCCAACCTTCGTAATATCAGTGAAGAGTTCGACATTCAGCTATGTCGAACTTATATTGCATTAAGGTCCATGTGAATTCTGACATTTTGATGGAGATTTTAGGTTGTCCCTCTTCTTGTCCCACACATATTGAGTTGCATCATGACACCTCCTCCGAGGTTACTCGGGAGAGTCTTCTTACCCCTGAATATTTTGAGTTGGGCAAGCTTGCCAAGTCACCTTATTTCTATCCCCTCCCACGACTCCTGATGGATGTGATTTCTACGCTAAGAATTTGAGTTTGAATACCCTGTTGTATGCACATCACACCCCCATGCCTATCTTTTACTAGTCCCTAGCAAAACTATATGCGATTTATAAAAGAATTGAGATCAGATGTCTTGAGCAAAAGTTATTTTTCAACACTAGAAAATTTCTACTAAGTACCTGAACTACAAAGACACAATAGTGCCCAAGTGTCTGCCAAAATGCAGACCGCCCAAGCCCTTGACTTATTCAAAAGCAAAAGCATCCTTTTCTTTTTCTTATTTTTCTAATTTTTTTGGATTTTTGAGTTTAAGGTTTCAAGACAGCTTTCTATGGCTACCCAACCCACCCAAGACTCAATGAAAACTTAAGTACTAAGCATTTTTTATATGAATGTGATAAAATCACTGATTGGCAATTAGAACGGACTTTGGGTTTCTATGCCTCTAAGTGACCTTGAAAGGAATTCTGCCTAAAGGTGTATCTATATGATCGGTAGCTTTCTCCCTACTTTTATTTTTATGGGGTAAACACAAGGGCGAACCCAATATATATTTCCCCAGATTATTCTACTTCCCTGCTTCTTCCTAAGTGTTTAGGAATTATACATGCATTTCATGAGTTGGAATCTGAACAATCGACCGATGAGCTGTTACCACCAACAACTTGCCAGCCATACTCGTGTGGTGAAGTGTGGCTTATTTCTTTCTTCTTTTCCTCATTTTTATTTCTTTTTTCTTTTCTTTTTGGATATTTTTCTATTTTTTTCTTTTTTTCTAAGTAGGTGGCTTCCTTAATCTAAGATTTACCTAAAGGAAGTAGGAAGAGAATGGTCGTGTGGTTGGGCTCTAGACAACTAGCTAATGAGTTGTTACCACCAACAACTTGCTAGCCATACCACCCTAGAAGGTTCATTAGTTAACCAATTTCCGTTAAAATTGCCAAAAAGTGAGTTAGTGCAAAGAGTGTGTAGATGCTTAAGCTTAAAGTCTCCTCAAATTAGAGGGCGGGTTGATAAGTCGTGTACTTATCACCCCAAGTTATTTAACCAATTTGAAATAAATTTACGAATGGTGAGGACTTGAGAAACAAGTCCACATTTTAGTGGACACCCAGGCTGATTAAGCCTAAAGACTTGAAGAATCTAAGTGTTCAGGTCATAACGTATTATTTCCTATGGTTGAAAAATTTCTAAAACCCAAGTTCTCTTTTCCTATTTCAATTTTTTTTCAAAAATAAAGAGAAAATAAAAAGAATCTACGGAGCTAACAAGATGATTCAGATAATGATATCCACCCCCCATGCCTATCTAATGCAATGTCCTCATTATATTAAAAGGACATGAAATAGAGTGGAGTAGAGTAGATTGCACTCGAATTTCATGATTACCCGGTTAGCTCCGAGATGAAAACTGACTTTATATGTGTTGAATTTACTGCCTTCAGCTAGGCACACTATACAAATAAAGAAGAAATAAAGAATTCACAAGTGTATGTCTGAATCAGAATAAAAAGATTCACCTCAGGACCTGCCAGCAAAGAATGTCCACTGATGTGGATGAGGTTATGGTGCAGACTCATGCCCCATGGTTGAGTGTATCTAAGTGATGAGAACCTCATCATGAGCCATAACTAGCTCATTTTGACCTAATACAAAGGATAAAAGCTCCTACATATCTCAAGGAAAGGCTTAACTCAGAGAATTCTGAGTTTAAGAAGAAAATAAGTCATAAGGGGTAAAAATGCAATTTTACCAGTATAATCTGCATACAGGGTAATTCAGGGCCCAAACATAGGTCAAAGCAGCTTAATAAGAATAAAAGTGGGATGAGATGATCTAGCAAGGGCTACAGCAATTCCAAGAAACTAAATGATAATCTGTAACCCTAAAACAACCCACTTCAATTCACAAGGTTTGAGGCAAAGTAAAAATAGAATAAACCCTCTAAAATTCATAGAAAAATAATCTCTAGGGTTTAGAACCTTCAATTTGGCCTTCAGAACCCATTTTGACCTACATTGAGAACCATGCCCAATTAATAACTTAATTTGGGTTTTTGCGTAAATTGACCGGTCAAACTAGGTTTAATATAGAAATGAAATTCACCATCAGATTCCTTAGGTCCTAATTAGTCATGTATAAAAACTTGAGCCTAAGAAGAAACCTCCTTGACCGACTTTACACTTTGGTCCTCATATATTTACTCTTTGGCCCTCAACTTTTGAACCCTCGCATTTTGACCCCTAACTCTCCTTCGTTCTTTGCGATCAGGTCCCCCCTGCAAAACCTGCCAGCACCATGCTCCGGCGACCTTGCGCGGAGCATGGCGCCGCGCAGGGTGAGGTGGGGGACCTGGCAAGTAAACCGGGGGTGCCCTGCGTCGTCAGCCGTCGCAGGGACACCCCCCTGGTCGTTGTAACCCACCATACCGGCCGTGCGAACGCACGGATGGTATGGGTTCTTGTTTCCGGCCATCCTCCGGCGAGGGAGACACGTCGTCTCCCTCCGCCTTCCTGTTTGATCCCTATAAATACCCCCCGTTGCTCCACCAACTGGGGCAGCTCGGGTCTGACGGAGAAAACCCCCAACTTTCTTCTCCTCTCCCTCCGGCAGACGCCCACCAGCTCCGGCGGTTCCTCCTCCTCCTCCTCTTCGCTCTGCCGCAATACCAGCAGCAGAGACCTCCTCCCCTGCTCTTCCTGCGCCACGCCGTACCCAGCCGGCGCCTCTCCAGCCCTCTGCTCGCCGCCGCCCCTTCCCCTGGGCATCTTCTTCTCCGGCGACAGTCGATACGACTGTCGCCCTGCCCCGGCCCCTTTCGTCTCCGTAGCTAGGTCAGAACTCCTCCCCATCTCCCCCTCTTTCTTTTCCTCACTGTCTTTTATTTGATTAAACCCTCGACCGCTCCTGTTCACCCTCACCTTCTCCGCCTCCGGCCATCCTCCGGCGAGCCGCTCCCATCACCTCAGCAACCCACACGGCTCGCCGACCACCGCAGGACCTCCGCCTCCTCACCCTGATCAACCCCCGCCCTGCCACTTCCCCCACATCACCCTCTGCAACCCCTCCGAACAAACCCATCCTCCGACCCACAGTCCGACCTAGGGCAGCCCTTGCACGCTGCCCCTCGCCTCGCCACCACCCACACGAGCTTCGCCGCACCCTGGCGAAGCTCCTGGCACTTTCTGATTAGGCCGAGAGGCCATTTTCTTGTGAACAGGCCGCCCGACCTCCGCCGCCATTGCCGCGCAGGAGGAACTGCTTCCGCCTGCAGCTACAGGCGCGCCACGCTCAGCGCCACGCCCAGATTCAACTCCCAGGCCTTGCGAGGCGTTTTGGCAAAACACCAGGCTCGCAGCTAAGGCAGAAGGCTTCGCGTGACGCCGCAATCTCCCGCTGATTTCCCCGCTGCGGGCGCGCAATTGAGGTGGGACATTTAGTCCCACCTCGGAAAAGCCTGAAGAGTCGCAGCGATATAAGATGCAAAAGTGCTGGAGGCTTACTGCCTCAGCACACGGGGTGAGGTCCCCTTCACCCGCCCGGTTACCCGGTCTCGTCCGCGCTCACGCCCCGCGGACCTGACCCGACCCGACCCGACTTAAGACTGACCTGCACTCCTCGCCCACCACGCACGCCGGTGGGCCTGGACCCGAGCACGACCCGTACCCGATTACCCGGCAGCTCTGGGAGAGCTTTCCCAAGAGTGGTTTCAGAGAGAGAGAGAGACGCGGGGGGGGGAGGGTAGAGTAGGTTTTGCCTCTGACGAAAAACTCTGAAGTGTGCAGGCACAGGTGAAGAAGAAGAACCGCGGAAGAAGAAGGAAGCTGACTGTAGCAACAGGCAGTTTAAGTCATCTGATTTGGAAATCAGACGACGGCCTGAAGGGAAACGAAGGAGGGGTGACGTCCCTGGCTGAAAAAGAACAGAAGAAGACAGAAGAAAAAGGAGGAGCAGGAACAGCAGGAAGAAAGAGGAGCATCACCTCTGCAGCAACAAAGAAGAAGAAGGAGATCTCAAGAAAGAAGAAAGAGGAGCATCACCTCTGCAGCAACAAAGAAGAAGAAGGAGATCTCAAGAAAGAAGAAAGAGGAGCATCACCTCTGCAGCAACAATGAAGAAGAAGGAGATCTCAAGAAAGAAGAAAGAGGAGCATCACCTCTACAGCAACAAAGAAGAAGAAGGAGATCTGAAGAAAGAAAGAAAGAAGAACATCACGAGGAGAAAACAAAGAGAACAACAAATTCTTTCCCTCTCTCTTTCTTTATTTTTGTAAAAGAAACATGTATATCTCTAGAATACAACTTGCTCCCTGAGTTCGACCTCGGGAACTCTTTTATTTTCCGAGTAAAAAAATTTTTTATATTTGAAATGATGGCAATAACTGGCTATATTACAACGACATAACAATAACACCCGGTTATCGCTCGAAGCCATCGTTATCAATTGGCGCCGTTGCCGGGGAGCAACGGCTATTCTAGAGGTAAACATTCCTGTTTCTTTTTTTAGTTTCTGATAATCTCCTCTCTTTTGTGCAGCTACAGGAAATCAAGAAAACAAACAACCACTCCGAGGACAGGTAAAATTTTTTTTCCTCTTTCTATTAACCCCTAAACTCTAAAGAGGAAGAAAAGAAAAGAACAAGCAATATAGGGCTAACCTGTCTTCCATACTTAGTAACCATAAAGAGTTGCATGTTTTCAACTCATTACTCCTGCACACTATTAAGGGTATTTAAGGGCTAACACATTCTTGCTTGAGCCCTAATTACCCAACAAAGAATTAACTGGACCAAGTAGAGCCAACCTAGGATCCAACACTAGGGATTTAGAGACACACTCCTTAAGCAAGAATTGAGAAAACCAAATGAAGTGTGCCCAAGCCCTTGTCTGAAAATACCTATTCAAAGAAAACCTAAAACAATTGGCTCTCTAAACACTTGAACCCTAAAAGACAAGACCCAAAAGCTCTCAAAGGAAACAAGAGGTAAAGTTGACCCCTTGGGTCAACCAACCTTAAAATTAGGTCACTTTCTCACTCAAAATACCTAAGAGTTCAAGTGTAACTTTAAGCACCCTGATCTTAAACTAAAATTGGTAGACTTAAGAGGTCAAGATCCCCATTCTGGTCTACCTGGACCCGCAGTGACAAGAGAGGTCGGGTGGGGGAAACCCTGTAACCCGTGGGGACGCTCTACCGTGTAGGGGTCTTCGCGGGACTCTCCCTCTCTGGCTGCCCAGGTAATTCTCAGGTGGACGATCTTTCTGATCAAGGGGTCCATCTGCCCCGCACCTCTATAGTCACCCAACACATTTTTTGGGTGTCTTGATTGGGTCCAGCACCTTTTAATCTCATCACATCCTTCAGTATATGCTTGGAAGGAGGTCCTTGAATCCTCCTTTAGGAATTCACTTGCCCTGAGGTTAGGCCTCAGTTCCCTTGTTTATGCAGCACCACCACATTAATCTTTCCTCTGATACTCCCTTCTTCCATCTTGGCACAACATGAGTCTACATCGAAGCCTTTAATTCCACATCTTGATTCCACCACCTAATCCAAATATGCAGCCAAACCACCTAAGACTACCATTCAAGAAACCTGAATATCGGAGATCTATGAAAGATAAAATGATCGAGGATGCCATAAAATTCTATGAAAAAGAAGAAAAAACCTCAACACCAATAGGAGATATTCAGGTTGATGTCCCAACAACCACAGCCTTCATCATAAACTGTGCCCAAACTCTATTGACAGGAGCCATAAAAGGATCAACCCGAGAAGTTCTCCTAACAGGATACATTGAGATAGACAAATTACACAAATCTGAATACCTTCAATGCTTGACAAATCCTGTACTTTGGGAACAAAACCAAGATGCTCTTGAAAAACGGGTAGAGATGATGAGATTTTTAGAAAAAACTATCAACCAAAAATACCCGTATACACCAGAAATAGAGGATAAGTCATCTTGGAACAGTACTAAAAATCAATCCAGTTTCCCAGACCTCGGGACTGAGGCACAAGGTGGTTGTCGACTCCCAACCCAAATAGAAGATAGCATTAAAATAGGTTGGGAAGTTGCAGGAGAACACAATGCTGAGCCAACCCTAGGCCATAAATCACCAAGCTTAGAACTCCAAGACTCCTGCAATAACAAGATTAGAATTGAACCTCTGGAGGGTATAAATTCCGCCCCGTGTTTTGATAAGGTAACCCTCGAAGGTTATTCGGACTTAGGTTCTAATAATTCTACCCACATCCTAAGCCTAGAACCTAGATCTGAAACTTATTGGGAAGATTATGAGGCCCCTTATGAGAAAGATCAAATTTTTACAGAATATGATTCCGGGCCTCTATTTGATGAATGTCCTTTTCCAACATCCTCAGGAAATCTGATTGATTTTTCAGAAAACATGCCAATTTATGATACAGAAACTGAGGAGTTGGATGAGCAAGGTTTTAATGGGGTCTATCCTACCAGCTTAGAGCTTGAACAGAACATCTTTTTGAGCCCAGAAGTGACATATAGGCTAGAACCTAGTCAGGCTGCTGATTCCACATCTGATGATTTGTGCTGTGGTGGAATTCATGATCATTTTCGCCAACTCTCCGACAATTTCAGATCTGACTATAATTGCGGAGAGATTCCCCTTCTTGAACACGCCAGGCCTATCTACGACCTCAGTTCACATGACTCTGACTCTGACTCTGAGGTCCTGATTCCCGAGATCACTAATAACACAGAATCACTCCTTTTCGATCCTCAGGAACCAAAAATAGAAAATGCCAAGAGTGATTACAACCAAGAATCCAAATTTTTTCTCGAATCCGATTCCTTTCATCCTACAGACACTCTTCCGGCATTTGATAGTTACCCAGAGGACTCTCTACAGAAAACCACCTATCATCTGTTTCTAGAAGAGCCCTTGTACACAATGGCCACCTTGTCCGCACACACAGAACGGATCAAAACCTCTCCCAAACCCCGACCCGCAACCGGACTCAATTTCTATTCAGATTCACCTCTCACCGAGCCGATTGCATTTCCACATCGGGTTTCGAACATTGATCAGACTACATACCATGCTCTATCATTCTCTGATCACCCCCGTAGGGTTTCCGCGTCATTCATTGACTATTCTACAGGTCCCTACTCTGACCAGGCTGATTCGACTCAGCCAAACCCTGCGTTTACACTTCCACATCTATCTGAGCTTCACAGTTTATGGTGGGTTCCACACCTTTTTATCCACATCTATCAACCCACCAGATTGATTGGGTTTGGGCTGCATCATCAGCCTGTTGATCTGAACAAGCACCTGGTTGGACCAACCAGGCTCTTAATCAAGGTGCTTGTCTTACAAAACTCTGCTGATTTGACCATCCCCTCTCCATCGCATTTCCCGCTTGGCTGAAGGCATCAAATTTAGTGCTCAACGGGAGGCAGCCCGTCATTCTCTTTGAAAACCTGAAACTTGTTCTGACAGCTTTTTGCACTTGAAGTTCACACTTTAGGGCAGCCAACTCCACCTCAGGTGCTTGCATCTGAGATTCATCAAAACAGCTATCCTAATGTATGAACTTGGTTGAATAAAATCCCCTAGGTTACAATGAGGACATTGCAAATCTTAGGCATGGGGGGGTATGAAAGTGCAAAACTTGTAAGAAAAGGTTTCAAACAAAAAATTCACATATGCCAAAAACACCATAAAAATTAAAAAATTTTTCGAAAAAGAATAAGAGGAAAAGAGGAGAAGGAAATTTTGTGAAGGAGAAAAGAAACAAAATGAAAAAGGAGCACAAAATTATGAGAAAAAGTGATAGTCATTAGTAAGGAACTAAGGAATTAACCTAAGTTCTAGACCTCATTCAAGAAAAGTGCACAATGAGATTAGTAAAGAATGCAAACCTTAGGCATTCTTGAATAGACTCTTAGTACCCATTAAGATCTGGACACTCCTCAAGAGGTTGAGGAAAATGAAAAGCTGAAGTATTAGGTCTAAGGCTTAGGGAGTATTCGGCCTCGTTAACTAATTTTTGGTTTACGGGACTCAGTAACCTAAGCACCCTAACCTCACACACAGCCTGGTTCAGTAAGCGTAAAAATCAGAATCACGCAGAAGCGTCGCAAAATTCTGAAAAGAACACCTAGAATAGGAGCGGCCGATCAACACAAGTTGATTTGGACGAGTTCCCAGCGCGGAGAGGCGGGAAATCCCCTCGAAGATGCGTAACAAAATATCATCTCCTCAGTGCTTGTCTCTTAGGATATTTACATATCCTACTGGGGGCATGTAAGCACTCTGCTGGTTCAGATTCCATGGATGGCATTATCTCGAAGTGTCAATTGCCAGGGTCTGGATTCGGCCACGGAATACCATGGATGGGATTATCTCGAAATCTCAATAGCCAGGGTTCCGGGGGTTGCCATGGGCGGTGCTATCTCGAAGCATCGATCGCCAGGAACCCTTGAGAATTGATGATGGGAGCAAGGAATCTGATACAGACCGTGTTGAAAAGCCAATCCTAGGCTAGAACTAAAAAGAAAAAGAGAGAGAAAACTCTCCAAACAGAAAAACTTTCTATCTCTCTCTTACAAAACGCACTGCGAACTGAGCCAGGGCTAAAATCATTTCAAGCACGGGTGCTTTAACCACGAAGTCCAATAAACCTTAGGTTAGTTCTTGTGGACCTTAAAAACCTTTGCTAAAAGACTGAGGCTAAGGCTAGACAGATTTGGATCTTGATTGGTACTAGAGTACCTTTTAGGCCTATGGTCAGCATTCTAACCTAATCTATGCTCAAATAAAAAAAGGCACTTATCTAAAACTATTAAAAACTTCATGGTCTAGAACAAGGGTTGAAACCTTAAGTTTTTGCTAAGGGACTAGCAAAAGCTAGGCATGGGGGTATGATGAGAACCTCATCATGAGCCATAACTAGCTCATTTTGACCTAATACAAAGGATAAAAGCTCCTACATATCTCAAGGAAAGGCTTAACTCAGAGAATTCTGAGTTTAAGAAGAAAACAAGTCATAAGGGGTAAAAATGCAATTTTACCAGTATAATCTGCATACAGGGTAATTCAGGGCCCAAACATAGGTCAAAGCAGCTTAATAAGAATAAAAGTGGGATGAGATGATCTAGCAAGGGCTACAGCAATTCCAAGAAACTAAATGATAATCTGTAACCCTAAAACAACCCACTTCAATTCACAAGGTTTGAGGCAAAGTAAAAATAGAATAAACCCTCTAAAATTCATAGAAAAATAATCTCTAGGGTTTAGAACCTTCAATTTGGCCTTCAGAACCCATTTTGACCTACATTGAGAACCATGCCCAATTAATAACTTAATTTGGGTTTTTGCGTAAATTGACCGGTCAAACTAGGTTTAATATAGAAATGAAATTCACCATCAGATTCCTTAGGTCCTAATTAGTCATGTATAAAAACTTGAGCCTAAGAAGAAACCTCCTTGACCGACTTTACACTTTGGTCCTCATATATTTACTCTTTGGCCCTCAACTTTTGAACCCTCGCATTTTAACCCCTAACTCTCCTTCGTTCTTTGCAATCAGGTCCCCCCTGCAAAACCTGCCAGCACCATGCTCCGGCGACCTTGCGCGGAGCATGGCGCCGCGCAGGGTGAGGTGGGGGACCTGGCAAGTAAACCGGGGGTGCCCTGCGTCGTCAGCCGTCGCAGGGACACCCCCCTGGTCGTTGTAACCCACCATACCGGCCGTGCGAACGCACGGACGGTATGGGTTCTTGTTTCTGGCCATCCTCCGGCGAGGGAGACACGTCGTCTCCCTCCGCCTTCCTCCCTGTTTGATCCCTATAAATACCCCCCGTTGCTCCACCAACCGGGGCAGCTCGGGTCTGACGGAGAAAACCCCCAACTTTCTTCTCCTCTCCCTCCGGCAGACGCCCACCAGCTCCGGCAGTTCCTCCTCCTCCTCCTCTTCGCTCTGCCGCAATACCAGCAGCAGAGACCTCCTCCCCTGCTCTTCCTGCGCCACGCCGTACCCAGCCGGCGCCTCTCCAGCCCTCTGCTCACCGCCGCCCCTTCCCCTGGGCATCTTCTTCTCCGGCGACAGTCGATACGACTGTCGCCTTGCCCCGGCCCCTTTCGTCTCCGTAGCTAGGTCAGAACTCCTCCCCATCTCCCCCTCTTTCTTTTCCTCACTGTCTTTTATTTGATTAAACCCTCGACCGCTCCTGTTCACCCTCACCTTCTCCGCCTCCGGCCATCCTCCGGCGAGCCGCTCCCATCACCTCAGCAACCCACACAGCTCGCCGACCACCGCAGGACCTCCGCCTCCTCACCCTGATCAACCCCCGCCCTGCCACTTCCCCCACATCACCCTCTGCAACCCCACCGAACAAACCCATCCTCCGACCCACAGTCCGACCTAGGGCAGCCCTTGCACGCCGCCCCTCGCCTCGCCACCACCCACACGAGCTTCGCCGCACCCTGGCGAAGCTCCTGGCACTTTCTGATTAGGCCGAGAGGCCGTTTTCTTGTGAACAGGCCGCCCGACCTCCGCCGCCATTGCCGCGCAGGAGGAACTGCTTCCGCCTGCAGCTACAGGCGCGCGACGCTCAGCGCCACGCCCAGATTCAACTCCCAGGCCTTGCGAGGCGTTTTGGCAAAACACCAGGCTCGCAGCTAAGGCAGAAAGCTTCGCGTGACGCCGCAATCTCCCGCTGATTTCCCCGCTGCGGGCGCGCAATTGAGGTGGGACATTTAGTCCCACCTCGGAAAAGCCTGAAGAGTCGCAGCGATATAAGATGCAAAAAGTGCTGGAGGCTTACTGCCTCAGCACACGGGGTGAGGTCCCCTTCACCCGCCCGGTTACCCGGTCTCGTCCGCGCTCACGCTCCGCGGACCTGACCCGACCCGACCCGACTTAAGACTGACCTGCACTCCTCGCCCACCACGCACGCCGGTGGGCCTGGACCCGGGCACGACCCGTACCCGATTACCCGGCAGCTCTGGGAGAGCTTTCCCAAGAGTGGTTTCAGAGAGAGAGAGAGACGCGGGGGGGGGAGGGTAGAGTAGGTTTTGCCTCTGACGAAAAACTCTGAAGTGTGGAGGCACAGGTGAAGAAGAAGAACCGCGGAAGAAGAAGGAAGCTGACTGTAGCAACAGGCAGTTTAAGTCGTCTGATTTGGAAATCAGACGACGGCCTGAAGGGAAACGAAGGAGGGGTGACGTCCCTGGCTGAAAAAGAACAGAAGAAGACAGAAGAAAAAGGAGGAGCAGGAACAGCAGGAAGAAAGAGGAGCATCACCTCTGCAGCAACAAAGAAGAAGAAGGAGATCTCAAGAAAGAAGAAAGAGGAGCATCACCTCTGCAGCAACAAAGAAGAAGAAGGAGATCTCAAGAAAGAAGAAAGAGGAGCATCACCTCTGCAGCAACAAAGAAGAAGAAGGAGATCTCAAGAAAGAAGAAAGAGGAGCATCACCTCTACAGCAACAAAGAAGAAGAAGGAGATCTGAAGAAAGAAAGAAAGAAGAACATCACGAGGAGAAAACAAAGAGAACAACAAATTCTTTCCCTCTCTCTTTCTTTATTTTTGTAAAAGAAACATGTATATCTCTAGAATACAACTTGCTCCCTGAGTTCGACCTCGGGAACTCTTTTATTTTCCGAGTAAAAAAATTTTTTATATTTGAAATGATGGCAATAACTGGCTATATTACAACGACATAACAATAACACCCGGTTATCGCTCGAAGCCATCGTTATCACTAAGGTTCTGGATAAAAATTACCTAGAACCTGATTTTAGTATGCAAGCGGGGCTGGACCTGCGATTTATGAGGATGCAACCCAAGTCCAAAAAGTCAGGTAATAGGAAAATCAGGATAAAAAAGATATTCAATGATTTTGTGCTTGGGTTGCACATCCTCAAAATAAAAAATGTCATAAGGGTCCTGGTAGAAAGTTGGTGGTTTCAGATCAATAGGAACGCTTAGACTCAAATTTCTACTTTGCCTGGAATTGGCTTCTCAAATCATCATTTACCAACTCCTATCCTCTATAATCATAATTTCGAGGACCTCACAAATATCATCATCCTCGTATAAAATATCCAACTCCAAGATTTGTGGCTGAATCAGAATTGACTTGGGTCTAGTGATCTCAAAAATCAAATCGTCATTATGCTCAATGGGGTGTGATTGAGGATTGATATCCTCAATTACTGGGCTATTAAATGATTCATTGGATTCCTCAGGTCTTCTCATCTCACTTAAATCATTTTCCTCATATTCAGGTGAGACTTCACATAAAGATTCTTCGTCTTCAGAATCAAAGAATTCTGGATCCACATTAATATATGTCTCAAAATCATCTATGATTTGCTGGTCCATGGAGACATACTTTTCCTCGTTCCCTAGCTTAGGGATCTTAGGTGAAGAAATCAACTCATTCTCAACTGATTGCTCTAGACCAACCTGGTCAACCCTAATCTCGTAAAATGTGTCCCCCCTACAGGTGCTTGAGTGGATTATGACATTAGCTCTCTTGAAGGGGATTCATCTTGGGAATCATCCTAAGATTGGACCAGAGCAATCACAAATCTCATCCTCAATTTTGATAACTTCCCAAGTAAAAACTCACTTGGGTCCTTATCCTTAACATCTTGGAGGCAATCTAACAAATATTTGTTAAGATCATCAATCATTTGAATTAGAGGCTCCAATTTTTAGTGCAAGGTGTTAGCTGAGCTTCTAAAGATTGTATGGTATTCCTTAAGTTAGCCAACACCTTATCTTGGACTTGGTTCACCTGAACTAAATGGTTTGGTTCAGGGTTAGGTGGGTTTGGGTTCAGTCCAGGGTTGTCAATAAATTGAGGTTCTTGATACCCTCCCTGATAATAGGTCATTTCGGAATGTTTATAAAGGGGTGGTGACCCATATGCAATGTAATCTGGGGGAGGGTAAGAATTGTAATTAGGATATCCTTCTTTATTGTAGATCGGGTTGTGATGATCATATAGAGGCGAAGATCTATAATCATTATAGCACGAAGAAGGATAGAAATCAAAATCATGGCGTCCAGGGTTAAACCCTGAACACGAAGGTCCGGAATTGTATCCCTAATTAGGTTTATCCCAACTAGTAGATGGGTGAGAATAAATCTGGTTAGGATAATAATCATCTTGGGAATAAGTAGTGGTAGGAGGGTAGGAGTGGAAATACGAGTAGGATGTAGAAGGATCTATGGTAACGTAGGAGGAAGAAAGGTGCCTTGCGGTACAAACAATCAAACTTGTCCTTAAGTTGGATAGTATAAAGATCTACAAACTCCTAGAACCCATCTTGAGATGAAAAGAATGATTTAATCTACTTCTTTTCGGTCAATCCAACCAGCTAAATGGAGGGGTTGGGGAGAAGGTTCTTCCCTTGGTTTTTGCCTCAGGTTCCTTTGATACCCCCTAACTGCAGTTGTTTGACTCTACTCCCCTAGCTAGACATCATATTGAACAGTAGAAGCAGATTAATCGAAAATAATCTCGATCTGGGGCCCAAAGAGCAAGTTCAATCCTTAAGGCCAACATCTACTCTGTTTAATTAGGCTTAGTGATGGGAACACCATCATGAGCCATAACTAGCTCAATTTGACCTGATTAAGTCATTAAATGCTCCTATATAACTGCCAGAGAACCCTAAGTCACTACATAATCATTCTGAGGGAAAGATAAGAAAATAGGGTTAAAACTATAATTTTACCATCATATCATGAATGCAGTACAACCACGGGTTTTTGCCAAGGGGTAATTAAGGGTCAAATGGTCCTAAAAGGTTAACAAGTGGGTTAGAGCAGACAAAAAAGGGTTTGCGCATGTTTTGAGAATTAAATGACTTTTAAAACCCTAAAAACAAACCTGCTCAATTAACTGAGGTTCTGGTCAGGATAAAATTCACCTAAATCCTCTAAAATTTATAGAAAAATATTCTTTAGGGTTTGATACCTTCAATTTGACCATTAGAACCCATCTTGACCCAAAAACAGAGTCTTAGACTGACATTTGCCCTAATTTAGGTTTTTGAATAAATTACTCAGTCAAACGAGGTCAAAATCAAAATCTAACTTCACAATTGGATTTCTTGGGTTCAAATTAGGTTTGTACTAAAATTTGGGCCCAATCTGAGATCATCTTGACCAAGTTTGCATTTTAGTCTAATCAGAATCTTTCTATCTCATTCAAACCCCCAACTTTCGAATTCCTTACAACAAATCCCCTATCTTTGTCGTCACTCTTTGCAAATAGGTCCCTTTGCCATTATTGCAAAGGAATTCTTCTCTGGCGCCCTTTGATTGAAGAGAACTCCTTTTCTGATCAATGAATCCCTTCCAAAATTGGAAGGGAGATTCCTTGAAGAGTGCTCTTTCCAACGCATCTGATTTCAACCTCCATAACCTTCCCAATCTCTCATGCGAATGCATGAGAGATTTGGGTTTCCTACTCTAGAGAACCTTCCATGGTTGAAAGCTTGGATTCCAAGCTTCAACTGCCCTCTACTGCCTATATAAAGAACCACCAGACCTCGCCGAGTCTCCTCAGCTTGAATTTTGGCTGAAAACCCCCCTCTTCTTCTCTCCTCTTCGGCCACAGGTCTCCACAAGCTCCGGTGAGTTCCCCATCCACATTCCTCATCCATCTTGCAAAATGAATAGTGGATTCATACTCCTCGATTTCTTCCACGTGTCGCAATACTAGCGAACGCCCTTTTCCATGTCTTCCTTGTAGCTTCATCATTGGAGAACTCATCTTCCTCGATGATGGCCATACCAGCCGTTGTCGTCCTCCCCCTTTCGACCACTTAGAATAGGTAATTAGGTCTTTCTAGGTTCCTAGGTTAGTTTCCTCTACCAAAAACCAAAAATAAACCCCTCGCTACCGCCGTTCACCCTCATAATCTCCGTCTTCGATCGAACCTTCGATGAGGCATCTCGGTTGCTACAACCCTCCCTTCGCCTCACCAACCACCTCAAGACCTCTGCCTTACCTTCCCACACAAAACCCCTCTCCTATTTCATCCTCTTGCTCACCCAAACTTACCCCCGAACAACCCACCTTTCCATCATCGTTCCCGACCTCGTCCAGCCACTACACCTACTCCCATGCTATAAAGCCACCACCACCGCATTCCTCATCCACCAACAATCCTCTAAAGCATTTTAACTAGAGCTTAGCACCCATATTCTTGGATTTCCAGTATACTCCCTAGTTGCCATTAATAAAGAGCTTCAAGGAAGCTTCAAGCTCACTCCAGGTCTTGATAGCCCCAGGTGGAAGCCCCAGGTTGTGCGCATTTGCTTCAAGCACTACCCCAGGTAGTCAAGTGGACTCTTTGACCTTGTGAGCTGCGACAATTGAATGAAGGACCTTCCTACTGCACTGGAAGCAGCACTACCACATAAATTGAAAAAGTGTTTAGGGCTTATCACCTCAACACTTGGGGGTGAGGTCCCCCGCACCCTCACATGCACCTCGTCCATGACACTGCCTCCACGGACCTGGCGCAGACCCAATTACCTGCTTAGGCTATACACTCCTCACTCACCACCCACTGTCGGTGAGCCTGGACCCAGGTGTGCTCTAGGTTTGATTACCCGTATACTCGGTACTGTTGAAGGCTCTAGGAGAGCGTGACCCAAGGAGAGAAAGAGAGGAGAGCATGCAGGGGTTAGGGGGTTTTTGCACTCTAGAGAAATTGGCTAACACTTAGCCAAATCTAAAGACCCTTTCCCCCTCTGCGTGAAAAGGAAGAGGAAGAAGAGAAGCAGAGGAAAAGAAGAAGAGGCACAAAGAAGAACTGAAGGAAGAGCAGGGCCGTAGAAGAAGAAACAAAGAAGAAGGCACTGTAGCAGTTGAACATTTAAGGCATCTGATCTCCAAAAGAGACGTCTGATTACTATGGCATTATTGATTACCTTAGTATACATATATCTATACAAAATAATTGGTAATCTAAATCACCATTATTTTGTTATAGATCTCTTTTTATCATGTCAAATTCTTGTTATACTCATGTTATACATTGATTATCATTTCTGAGTAATCTATTTGGCTTAAATTTTGTGCTTAATTACATTTTATTTGTGATTAGCAATTGAATTCCTACTTGCTCCCAGTGAACGACCACAAACTTTTCGAGTATAAATTTTATCTATTTTTTGTGAGATTTTGACTATACTACAACACAACAATTTAAAACATCAATCTCACGCGACTAACACTTAGGTTTGAATGTGCTTTGGAATGTGATGAACCCTTGACGGAAGGCGTTCTCACGCATTTGAAAGTCATCGAAAATCGTAGTATAGTCATACAAAAACGTTCGTCAAAAATTAAGTTTGTAAAAATTACGAGACTTTGAGTCCTGATTGTTCGTCTCTGGGAGGCATTTGTTTACTTCTGAAATCGATCTTCTATTGCTTTACTTTGTTTAGAAACGCATGCCGGTTCGTGATTATTACGTATTTAGGTATGACATGCCTAGTTGCAAGAATATTAGGAGTTAGAAACAGGCAACATGAATCATGCAAATATAATAGCAATCAATAAGCTCATGGTAATTTCACAATATGGAGATATATATAAAAGCATTTTTTCATTCATTCAATGGGAGAGTTGTTTGCAACAAGAACTTTAGAGGAAAGCTTGTACATAAATGCTTGAAATTTAAACCTGGCTACCAGAAAACAACTGCATACAAGAATCAACGGGGGGATTTTGCATGCATCATTAGGGGAGAAGTTAAGACTACGCTACTAAGTAGTAAACTACAAAGAGCATAAATTAAATCTAGCAGAATAAAGGGCATTTAGGGGTGGTCCCCAATGGCCTTGGAGTGGTCAGGAGAAGAATGAGGGATGGCCAATGTAGCTTAGGCCGACCCTTGGAGAGAGGTAGGGCTGATCCAGCATCATGGCATGATGTCCTCCATGGTGGTGATAGTGAGCTCGTGGAGGTGGAGTGGGTAGCTAGGTGGAAGTGGGTGTGAATGGCACCAATGGAGTGAATTTTGCCAAGGAAGCCAAGGGATGTGAATGGATGCAAATGGCCACCCCTTAGGTCTTTTTATAGACCTAAGGGAAGCTCTCTAAAGAGTTATGGAATTCTCTAGAGAGGCCTATGGTGGGAGCTCATGGGAGATTGAGAGAGGGTGGATGGTGGTTTTTAGATCCACCAAATGTGGATCTAAAAATTGAATGGCTCTTGGTTGCTAATTTTGGCAACCAAGGCAACAACACATGGTAGGGAGTTCTAGATAACTCTAGGCTAGACATTTTCATGTGGATGGTGTGTGTGGGTGTGTGTGGGTCGAAACCTAGGTGCCTAGGTTGATTGGGTTAGGTTCTAGTGGGTTTAGGTCAAGGTAGGTCTCAAATTAGGTTTGTAAACCCTTATTTACTAAGGTAAAGTGCAATTAAACTTAATACAAGTTTAATTGGGTGTGTGGAAACTTAATTGAGAGTAAACCAACTCAATTAATTTAGGTCTAGGTCAATTGGACTCTCACTGAGTCCAATTGGATAGTGTGTGCTGAGATCAGGGCTCAATTGGACTGAGTCCAATTGAATAGGCTGATGGAATTGACTAAGATCCAAGTCAAATAGGTTTAGTGAGGACCTAATTAGGTCCTTAGGGAGGTCTAGAGGTGATGTACTAGGGTTAGGGCACCTTAATTTAGGTTCCTATGGGGTTGGAATTGGGTTTAGGGACCTGGAGATCCAAGATCAAGGCTTAAATCTCAAAACAGGAATTGGAGAGCAGTATCGAACATCTTCTAATAGTGTTAGATGTCTTATACTCAAAAATCAGAAGTCCAGACTTTTTGTCTGGACGTCCAATCAGAGTCAGGAGGGATTTTGGGCTCTGTTTTGGGTATTCTGCAAAAATTGGACATCTGACAAAGTGTCTGGACGTCCAATAACACTGCAGAAGTGGGTTTGAGGTGTGTGGGAGATGGCTAAGGGTCCTGGATGTCCTATAACTTATCAGGACATCCAGATAAGGGTTGGAACTAGGGTTTTAGGGCTTCCTAGGGTGTTGTGACCTAATCTAAGGGTAGCTAAGGCTTGGGGAAGTCTCTAGGCTATCCTATGGCTAGGATGGATCTAAGCTCTTCACATTGTACTGCTTTATTTCTACTTAATAGAATAGAAAACCTTTAACCCCCTTACATTATTATTCCTACATCTAAACTAGGCCTTCTGCTCCAGCTCTGCTACAACTCCCGTTATTTTAGATCCAGCTTCAGATCCTGCTCCAGATCTAGCTCCGGATCTGCTTATTGCCTGCAATTTACGTAATATACTTAATCAGCACATTATAACATTATTTTATGCATAGTTAAAGTAAAGAAGTAAAGATGCAGATAATGCTTATGCGTACATGAATTTCCCTAACTTATGCTAAGTTCTAGCCTAATCTAGGTCAATTAAGACCTATGATTGCTGCGCAATCAACCTTTTATCTGGGTTGTGCCCTTAAAGATCAGTTTTGATGTGTGTGTGTACACAACCAATGGTTTTCAAGCAAGATTATTTTTGGATGCAGTGAATTTTAGGGTTTAAATCTTTCTTAGTAGCTTTTAGGGTTCAACTTTAGGTGTATTCAATCAAGTTTAATTGGAAAACCAGGTTTTGAAAGCACATGTAAAGATGCCTTCCTTTAAAACTTAAAAATAATGTGGAGTGCCTAGTTAATCCCTAAAAGTTGAATCCTATGTGGCAAGCTACTGATGAGTTATTTTTAAATGAAGTGGTACGGCCCAAACAACTCAAATAATTGGCCTTAATGCGCCATTGAGTTCGGCATACAAATGATTACAAAGTCTGATTTCTACTCAATTATGTGTTTATGAGTGTACTAGTTCCAAAGATCGGATTATCGGTTAAGTATGAAGAATCAGAAGAGGTTGTGTACCTCTATGAGATTTTTTTTAGATTTTTTTTGTAAGGGTGAGGCAGGCGGAGGTGACAACCAAAAAACCAAACTAAGACTAGGATTTATGAAAGCTCCTAGGTTAATTAGGGTTTGTGTTATTAGGTGATGGAATGAAAACTAGTGGGTGGGAGGTGGGGTATACTTATAGAGCCTTCATCCGCACTTTTCTCCAATCTAACCGCTTTGGCTCGCCTCAGAAGAGTACTTGGAATCACAGCAAGATAAGAGAAAAAGTGAGATAAAAGTTAAGGTAGAAAATGCTAGAAATCGAAGAGCATTGCCTCCCCGGCAACGGTGACAAAATGTTGAGCGAGATTTCTATCCCCGACAATGGCGCCAAAATGATGGATGCGATTTCTACGCTAAGAATTTGAGTTTCAATACCCTATCGTTGCAGTCGCGAAAAAATCTGTCAAACAGATAATTTAACCAAAACTCTAGTGAGTCCCAGGTCAAACACGGGGAGGTGAACGTTTGATCAAAAACCACATTGGGATTATTGTCACGAAGCAGCTTAGCTGATTAAAATTAATCTACTAGATATTTGACTTAAAGAATAATTAATAGAAGAGAGAGAAAGAATAATATAAATAAAGAGAAAATAGAGAGAGAATGAACAAGAATTTTATAACAATAGGTGCATGTACATTACAACTATATGCTACACTAGAAAGCAGGAAATCTACACTAGAAAGTGATAAAGAAGGGGATAAGAAATTATCCTCCTCGATGGCTTCTTGGAGGATGAGCCACGTTGATGGGGTGTTTGGACGAGGGTGGTGAGATGTTGGACGAAAGAGGACGAAGATGGAGGATGGAGGATGGAGTAGGGTGACGTCGCAGCGAGATCCGCTTCCTGAACGACGACGAGAGGACAATCGCGAGATGCTCCACAAAGGGGGTAAGAAGATGGAAAAATTGTATTTAAGACTTTAATGGAGCATCCCAGGTTTGGGATGAGTTCGTAGCACTTTGGAGGAGGTGAGAGAAGAAAGGAAGGGATGAAGAAAATGAGTGGTAGGGGTGGCCTTTCTAGTTGTAGGAATGAGGGGGGCAAATAGGTCATTTTAAGGCTTACAATAAATGGTAGGGGTCTTTAGTGACAGATATAAATGTCACTAAAGGTTGAGCATTGGTGAAGCTCGCATGCGCCCTCACCTCTCTGCCTTCAGCCATTTGGCACATGCACCCACGTTCACGAAATCTCAGTCATTCGATCAAGAGATCAGACGGCTTAAAATCCTCGAGCACAGCTTCTTCGAGCATTAAGCATGCCTGCATGCGATGGCGCGTACGATCGTGTGTCATCACACATGTGCATAATCCACGCCTCTCCGTGCATCGTGTTGCCGCTCCTACTATCGCAAGATCGCCATCAAATGGGCGAATTTCACTCGCACCCACTTGCCACTTCAATTGAGGTGTACCATGCTTCGAACCGGCACCCTCCTCTTCGCGTAAGGGTGGGTAACCAATGCGCTACAACCCCTTATGTGTCGAGTTTCTAAATTAAGGGGGAAGCGCTCTCAGCTGTTGGATCTCGATCCAACAATTGAGATTGAATCTTAATCTCTCCTTCAGAGGTTGAGCGGAGGGGCGCGGGCGGGTTTGGATGGTTGAGATGGTGCCACGAGGTACCATCCTGGTCGTCCATCTTCATATGCTCGTAGGTGGTGCCACGTATGTCGGATTGGATCAATTTTGCATCGTTGGACTGCGATCGTTGATCTGAACCCATTCATACTATTGGATTTTTCATCTGAGGTACAGATTTACACCACCTTGGCCCTTATCCTCTAGTCTTTCTTGGACTATGTCTGATGCTATGGAAATCCGATCAGGGTGATCTTGGAGTCGTTGAACTCTGATCATCACTCTGATCAGATCCGTATGATTGGATTTTCAATCCGAGGCCCCAATAAATATTGACCTGTTCCTGGACACCAAAAAGAGGTGAATTACTATACAATTTATACAAATTAACCTAAATGCATGACGATGCATGTTATGCAATATTTATAATGCATGATGCTTCTACGACACTAAGAACATGCATAAATAGACATTTTTAGTCTAATTAGATGTATGCACATCAGCTCCTAAATCACGTATTTCTTTGAAATTTCATGTCTAAATCTACATCTACATCTTTTGAAAATTGTCCTTGTCCTATGCTTGTGGCACATTACACCTTTATGAAGAATAAGACATTTAATTGGAATTAGTTCATTCGTACTTTCATGGAAAGGAAGCCCATGAGCTCCTTCCCCTTTGGCACCTTACTCTCTCATATCTTCCACCATTTTAGTGTGCTAATGGACATTAACCACAAATAGTTTATTAGTCGTGTCAGTATTTTTGGTAAGCTCAAATACTAAAAAATGGAACAAGAAAGACAAGGTCGATAAGATCCCCCCTCTACTTCTGAGGCAGCAAACCCTTCCTTATCCTCCTATCCTAGACCTTCTCAGGCTGGACCCTTGGCAATCCCACCATCCATTCCCCCATACTAGCACTTCTCAGCATTCTACCCTTCACTAGTTCATCCTACTCCATTATTCTATGATCATGAGTGGAGCTTCCTCGATAGGCAGTTTTTTAGGCAAGATGTCATTAATATTCAAGATGTTATTGACAACATCTCTCTTATGATGCATCATTAGAGATAGATAGCAGCATCGTTGATAGGCATGGTACTCAGGTAGCCGACTACTTGAGTAGACAGGGACAGTTTCTGGAACACCTAGGAGAATAGATTCATGCCCTACACTTTAGAAAATAGTGGCCTCCTAGATCTAGACGTAGTGCAGGACCTCCTCCTTCTCCCACATGACTATCTCCTCCACCAGTTCCTACAATTGCACTAGCATGATAGCAAACCAAGAGCCATACTACCCCCACCAAAGCTCTAGTCATAAAGTTGAGTTAGGTTTCTCCACTGACCCAAGGATGACTTAGACTATAGGCACCACATGCCTGATCTATCGGTCCCAGCTCTTCTAGCTAGGCATTAGATAATTTTGATGATGGTATGGAGTTCCCCGAAAGATAGCTACTTTTTTGAGTTTCTTTTATATTTTTGTTTAGTCTTATGGCTTGTAGTACATTTGTTACTGTTGTTAGACATTTCTACTTTACTCCTACTTTGATTAGAACTTTTATATGTAGAACATTAATCTTTCATCTATATATGTTTCTATTCTCTCTTATTAACTGGAGTTGTTTAGAAATGGCATGCCATGCATTACATTTGACATTTAAAAAGGGAGAGTTAAGATATTACCTTGATATATTTCTATCTTAATCTTTTTGTTAATAGCAGAGGGTAAGAAAAATTTTATATGCATTAGGTAGCATGCATATATAATTATAATATTATTGTCATCAGAAAGAGGGAGCATATTGATATCTTTGTTTTGAAGTAACAAAATTATGTTTTATTGTGGATTAACTATTTTAGGTTATCTATTATTGAAATGATGTTCGACATGATACTTCGACTCAAGAAGATGGTTATTTGTCATTTATAACACTCTTATATTTCTTTGTAAGGAACCTCAAAGTATCTTTCTTTGCGATTTTTGCATGTTAGATAATTAACTTAGGTGAAAAATCAACTTCAGCAATGTTGATCGAGCAACAAAATAGCATTGATCAATCAATTCATTTGATCAACCAAAAGATTGGGTTTAACCAACCAAAATCTTCTAACGACCAATTCTGCTTTTCACGCAAGAAGTCGATCAAAATAATAATTTAATCAAACAACAAATAATTGATCAAAATATTGCATTTATCGACCAAAGTCATATTTGATCAACCAATCCAAAACTTTGATCGACCAAAGCTGATTTTAAGAAGTTTCCAAATCAGCCAAGAAAGCACTTATAAATAGGACCCCTCGACCCTCATTTCAAAGCACACATCTCAAAGTAACACTAAAGTAAAAAGTGCTCTTTCTCTCTCTTGGCTTTTGCATCTTTATGCCTATGCTTCAACGCTTTCAAAAGCATTTGAGGCATTGAAAAAGTATAGTTTGCATACTTTTGAGGTTTCATAAGATATTTATTATATCTTTTTACTCCAGTTATTTTGATTGGGACACAATTTGTTGGGTTTCCTGTAGTTCAAAAGAGAAGAAGGTTTTGTAAAGAGATTATTTCAACCCTCGTCCAAGTGGTATGTTAGTGGATTGACTAACGTTGACTAATCGAGAAAATCCTACGCTGGGAGGTGTAGGTAGTGATTTTTACTCGAAAGAGTTTCCACTATAAATTAAGGTGCAATCTGTCTTTCTTGTTGTGGTATTAATTTTTAAATTTTTCATATTGTGTTTATATACACTATTCATCCTCCCTCTAGTGTAGACGTATAGATATTGTAGGTACCCACAATTCCAGCAGCAACAACACCTACAACAACAGCATTCTTAGTAATTGGCCCAAGATAGTGTCCCTCGATCAAGACATCTGTGCTTTAAATTAGGACCCCATGAGTTTCCACAATATCCTCCTAGGGGCAGCTTATTCCCTATGGGGATCGGTTGGTTTGTCACGTGATAATTTGTTCATTTACTACATTGACTTCGGTAAAGTTGACCCAGAAGGTCAGCCACCAAATGAGTCAGACCCTACAAGCTTTCATCTTGACCACACTCCTTGAACTGGACTAGCTCCTCAGATAGGAGGTGTGCATGATTCACAACCATAGTAGGTCTCAACCTCACCTTGTCAAAGACTTGGGTCCTTATCTCCAAGTAACAAGATGACAATGCAACCCTGACCCACATTAGGAGCTTGCACAGTCCTTCTTTGGGAAAGACACTTCCAAGGTTTGGAGCCCCCACCTTGATCTACAGTCATCATTCTCATGGTCATTGGGAAATGGATCTCTTATCTCCTGGTAGACGAAGAAATCATCCTCGACATATTATTTTGGAGTACCTTCTGAAAGGAAGAACTTCTGAGGGACCAACTATAGCCTACTCTCATTCCATAGTCAAGTTTGGAGAACATAGAACTCAACCCATGGGGTTCATCAGCTGGCTGATTTCTTTAATAGACAGGGACCAGGTTCTCAACTGAGTCTCAAAATTAGTGGTAGCTAACATGCCAAACGCATACAACAGGGTGTATTACTACCTATGACTTGTTCTATGTGTCATCTTCATGCTTCCAAGCTATTAAGTTCCTCACCTCCAAGGGGATTAGCTTGATTCGCATCAACCAAGAAGAATCTACCTATTATTTTTGCCTCTAGATGGAGTAGTTTGCTGGGGATATGGAGCTTCCTTGTAGGAGAGGAGATGCTTGGGAGCACATTGGCCATCCACGCACTAAAAGAAGATTCCCTCTTGCTATAAGAGCAATTGAATGACTCGTCAGGGGGTCCATGTGACTCATCGCAGTTATTGTAGAAAAGAAAAAGAGGAGGTAAGAAGGAGTAGCATGCAAATAAAAGTGGTTCTATAAGACTTAAATTAGGACTCCTTTTTCTTTATAAGCATAGCCCGTGAAGGGACGAATCTCAACATAATTTGTGAGAGGAAGCATTCGTAGGAGGGCATCACAATAGTACATGTAGCATAGACAAAACAAACCATTAGCCCGTAAAAAAGAAAAAAAGAGGCATGGCGAGGGGTTAGGGTGGGGGGAGACCCCAAATACAGTACTAATTCTCCTCATTGATAACTTCAATGCTGGCATTCTTTGGCTCCCCTCTGATGCTGCTGATCGGGTGGCTCACTCAACTCAGTAATTAATTTAATTTCACTTAATTAAGAGTAGAAAAAGTCAGTTAGGTTAACTCGAAATTGTGTTGGTTGTGTAGTATAGGGTCGAAATAACCTAACATTTTAGAAATTTTTACTGGTTGAGTTCAGGTCGTTCACTGGGAGGTATAATTTTTTTTCTAAATTCACCAATTATCTTTTATTTTCCTTTCAAGTTTAGGAGGTATAACTAAGTTGATTTTAAAACATGAATTTTGCCAAAATATTTAAACTATAAAGAATATACAAAATTCCATATGAAAAAATACTTACTCAAAATGATCTACTTTATTAACAAGTAAACATGTTAGTTTTCCAATTTTATTTCAAAAGAAATTAAGGCAATAAAAGTTGTTCTATTCAAACATGCCTTATTACAATTATTAAGAACAAAAAGAAATGCAAGTAAAATAAATTCCTTTTTAGTCTTCAGCCTCTCTCTTCTTCTCCTTTCTTTCTCTTCTTTTCCTTTTATTCTCTATCTCGAGCTCTTTTTCTTACCTCTCTTCTTCTGTTCTGTTCCTGCCTTCTCCTTTTCTTCCCTTAGTCTGCTTCTTTTGTTCCTTAGTAGTGCCTGTTCTCCTTAGCCATCAACTTCTTCCTTCAGCTTAACCTTTAGCACTTAGCCATCAACTTCTTTTTCAATTCCCTTAAACTTAGCCTTCACCTTAACCTTAGCGGCTCTTCTTTTCCTTAAGCTTTCTTTTGAACCATCAGTTGAACCGGGTTTTTTTACTTTTAACCAAAAATTATTTTATTTGTGGTGAGGTCCTTTCGAGGATACACAACACCCTGAGACCAAGGTGGGACCAGACCCTACTCGATCCTCGCCTAATCTCAATTAGGTTCGATTTCAATTTATTTCATTTCGGTTCATACTTCCGAGCCCATCAGCTCAACCTAGCCTCCTAGGCCTCGCCCTCTCAGGGCACATTCGCTCACGCCCACTCAGGCGCACACCCGTAGGCACACAAGTCTGCACACACACATGCACATGCTCAGAATGTTCAGATCGGTAATCGATGCGCCGAGTGCTGATGACTGAAGAGCCCATGTAACAAAATAGTTTTATCCCCATGCGCGTGCTCAGAAACTGACGATGTGGGACTATCATAACCCCTTCCAGGCCCAACTTCAAATGATCATAACTCCCTACCCAGAGCTCCATTTCAGGTAATTTAAAGTTTGTTAGAAAGCTCTAAAGTATATCTACACAATTGCAGGGTCAATTTAAGGATTAGAGGATGTTTTCCTGTTCAATTTGAAGAGTAAAATAAGGGGTTCCTACGATTTATTATAGCCTGGAAATGGTTTTAATTTCACAGAGTCCTCAGATGGACTTTTCTCTCTCATTTAAAGGTCTGTACAGGTTATACAAGTTATTCCACATCTGTTAGAGTAGTTTCTAAGCTCTCAAGACCTTCAGGACCAGCAAAGAAGCTCTACACTTCTCTGCAAACTTCAGAGTTCAAAATTTCAGACTAAAATAGGTAAACAAACACAGAGAAACATCTCTGATTGGTTTAAACTAGTTCTAAGGGTTTTAATTGACTTATCTGGGCAGGATTCAAGTTCATATTTCAACAAAATGGCACTGCTGTTAGTTTGGGTTCGAAAATAACCCAAATTGACAGAGTTCAAATTCTCACACAATTATTCACCTAAGCTCACTTAATTCTCTCTTAGATCATTCAACAAGAACTCCATTTAATCTCATCAATTCCTTAGATTGAGCTCAGAACTTCATAATCAAACTCAGTTTGACTGTGGCTAGATCCTCAATTAAACATCTGCAAATTAATCAGTGATGATTAAATCATTGATCTAGAGCTTTTCACTAAATCCTATGGCTGAAGCTCAAGAATGGCTTGCTGGAGCTCCGGTGAGTCCAGAAAATGTGAAAAGTGTACATAGATTGTTTAAACTTACCATTTTTAATCTAAAAGGATACTGATGTTGCAATGAACATTAGAATCACATTTAATTCTTCATTTGTCTCTTTATTTGTAAGATTTGACAGTGAATTCATTTCTTTAAAAATCTGATTTGAATTAAGCTCAAGACTTGTTTAACCACTCAATTGAATGGTTAAAATAAGTCAACAAGTGATAGCAGTCATAATTTGAAACGACCCACCACCCCTTGGCCATTTAAGACATTTGGGATGTTCACCAGACGTCTATCAGGATGTCTGGGTTGTCCACCAGATGTCTGGAAATACTTTTAGCGCGTAGCGTACAAGCACCATTCTTCCTCACTCACCGCACCTCACCGCACCTCACCACGATGCCACTCCTCGCCCATGCTCTCCTCTCCTCTCCCCTCACCTCCTCTCCCTTTATATACCTCTTCCCCCTCCCCTTCGTTGCCATTCCGCAGCTGAGAGTGGAGTGAAGAGCGGAGGGCCGAGCGAGAGGAAGCACTAGGGCGAAGGCTGCAGCGGCGTTCTGTTGCAGCACCTGCAGGCAAGCAGAGCCAGGACGATTCTGCAGAAGTCATTTTTCCATGGAATCAGACAGCCAGAGAAACACCCAGACATCTCACCAGACATCCGAAGGTATGGCAAGACGTCTGGTAAAGATTTACTTTCTATACTTTTCCTCTCTGACAAGTCCTAACAGCGTACGTATGTGTCAGAGGGTAGGAGCATAGCTGAGGCAATTTCAGACGTCCGGAAGCACTCCCAGACGTTTGACAAAGTCCTTGGATGTCAGATTTTCAGATGTTTGATAGTGGAACACCAAGAGAGGTATCCCTGAGAACTGTTTTAAGACATCTGGGACCTTTCTCAGACATCTGATTTCCGTCTGATAGCGTGTTTTGGGGCCGTGTAAGGCCCTATTATTATCACTTTTACGCAAACAAACCGTCTATGTTTTCCATACAAGTTTCTCTATATAATGATACCTTGTTTACATCCTTCTGAACCTTTTAGCCCATCAATTCGTGTTTAGGTCTCCAGTTTGTCAGGAGTATGGGACCTGTGGAGCCATCGGGAGCCACTGTACGAGTCCCCATTCCACCCGGTTACCTAGGTAGAGTGGTTAGAACCTTAAATCTCAATTTTAATACATGCGAGTAAGTAATCCTAGGACTTGAGATGAACCCTAGGAAGGATTAAACATATATTTGAGAATAGATTCTTGAACCCTAGGTCTTGGCATGAACACTAGGGTCAGAAGAAACTGCATGTGAATGATTGTGTAATCAAGAGCTACCCGTTTTTAGCTAAAATGGACCCCTACGACATATGAATAATTGAGTAATCGAAAACTGCCTGTCTTTCTGCTAAAATGGACCCCTACTAATAAAATGGAAATTGAGCTGTTGACCCGAACATTTCCAACCCGGATGTGACCAAGAAATTCCTGTATAAACCCCCCGGGAAATGTAAACATGAACACCGTACCTCGGAGAACCAGATGGTTCTGGAAATTTGCTGCCTATGGATAGCTGTTAAGGGAGGTAAGCTAACCTTCGTGTACGTAGTACCGAAGAGAGCAACTATCCCTTGTAGTGTAGAGGGGAGCTTGCCGCCCTTGGGTTAGGACCTGGGGTGGGTTTGGCCACTCTACGACGACTCTTACTGGCTCTTGTGTATGTGGTACTGAGGTGAGCTACTTAGTGTAGGGGGAAGCTATCCGCCCCAGGGGGCCCGGGGCTAGGTATGGCCACCCTACACCGACTCCCGTCAGCCCGTTGGGCAAATCGGGGTAGTCGAACGTGGGTACGCGGACTGAGGAGGGGCAAAGACCCCTGTTCTATTCTGAGAGGGCAAGGCCCTACACTGTTCTGCACTGTACGTTGAGGCGTACCCGCTAGCGGAAACGACTGACTGCGTGCTAGTGTGGGGTAGCTACATGCGCGCTTATCACATGTGCCGTAGTCACCGCTACGTCACGACCATGACCTCGAGGTAGTAGACTGAGTATAGGACTACCACGGTGGGACTCCCCTGGCCAGGAGAGTGCCACGTGGGCATCCTATATCACAGGAAGCTGCAAGCAAAATCGTTCCTATAGGGAACCAGATAATTAATTAACAAATCCTAATTAGAGATCTCTATGCAACCACATGTATAATATAATTAGAAGATGGAAAACTTTATGTTAATGCATGTTAATTCTTAGCCACCACTCTACTCAACTTTAGCTGACTCCAGTCAAATATATTCTGTACAGGTCAAGGATTTGAGCAGCCCGAGCCACCGGCTGCTGAGGACGCTGGGCTTGGTCGAGCCTAGTTTTAGTTCTACTGCCTGCTAGTGAGTTTTATAGTTTGTATTCTGTTACATGTACTCTTTGATGTGATGGCTGTAATATCGTTGTTCTCTTTCCACCTATTGTAACTTTCTTTTTGCTTAATTACTGTACTTGTGTGGTTTGTTGAATGTTACTTGGTTTGAAACTTTCCACCTGTTGAATCTTGGGATAAACCAAAGCGAGCCAGTCCCAGATTCTGTCGGAATTTGGGACCGAGTCGTGACATAATTATATAGTTAGTTAATAGTTTGAACTGCTCTTGAGCCACCATTGACAGCGAACTCAGGAGCTTAATTATATTTGGGCGTTTAATTTATATGTGATAATAATATGTATTATAGTGTCGATTAGGGTTTATAAGTGGTGAATAGATGATGAAGAACCCAGTGGAGGTGAAATTAAGTTGACTACTGTCGTCATGGATAGTGACAGTAGTTGGTGGAGGTGAAATGTGAATTAGGCAATTAGGTGATTCAATTAGGTGTTTAAGTGAACTAGAAATGATTATGGAAGATAAAGGAAGGTGGACAGCGATTTAAAAAGATAAGATTAAGACTCTGGCGAGCTCAAGGAGCTCTCCTGAGTCGGAGAAGATGACACTGAAATTCTAAAATTACATCTAATCTAACTACCTACCTAACTAAGCTAGCCTACTCCTACTCCTAATCCTAATCTACTGTTACTTGGACGAAGGGGTCAATAGGGTTCCTCCGAAGTCTCATGGCGGACGACGAAATTAGAGGGTGGAAGAAAGATCTCCGGCGAGCGGATTTGAGGTGGAGCAGAGGATTCCTTTGGTTGACGGCTGTGTCAGAGAAGCGGCAGACCATGGCAGATCTCCTCGACTGATCAAAATGGATGGAGGAAGTCGGAAAATGAAATGGAAAGTCGCCGAAGTTTTGAATGAATAGCCTATTGGGTCTGCTGCAGTGTTAGAAGAGGGAAGGGAGCCAACTTGAGTAAAATCTGAGGGGTGAGGGGGTATTTATAGCAGTTGGCGGCGAAGAGAATGGCGGGGTCTAGCTGAAGGAGCTTGAGGAGCTTAACCTCCGGCATCATCTTCGACGATGGTAAGGTTATCTCCCATTAGAAATTAGGATTTCTGGTTAATCCAGATCGGTGGATGAAGAGGAGGTGGTGAGCGCAAGTTGCAAGAGCTTGGACAAAGAAGAATGATGTCGGCAGGGCAGTAATCGCGCAGTGGCGTGACTCTCTGCCACCAGCCGTTCATTCGGCTGAAGAAGAAGAAGACGAAAAGCGACTTAAATGTAATAAATATTAAGGACCTATGTGAGAAATAAGGACCCGACTATAATGAATTTTAAGGACCAAAATGTAAACTCAGGTTTTGAAGGTTTATTTTAACTTAGATCTTTTTCAACTTTTTATATATGTTAGTAAATAAGGTAAATATTATGTTTTCACCTTGAATTTACATTTTTGACCTTTTTAGCTTAATTTATTAGATTAAGTAAAATTACTTAAGTTATTATATACTTAGGTTTACATTAAGTTTAAGTTACTTATCTTATTAATTAAAGGAATGAATAATAGAATTTTGAGTCCAATTATTATCTAAATTATTAATAATGTTATTTGAATGATAAAATGCCATTTTAAACTTATTTTAAGGTCCTTTACTAAATATCCCTTATTCTATAATTAACCCTTATATGTTCATAATCTTAGCTAAATAACTAGGAAGACTAATTAATTAGGGGTAATTAGAGATCATGATGAGTATCTCATCAGCTGCCACTCCCTTTTATGACGCCTTCCCCTCCTCATCACTAAGCAGTCTTGCTTTAATTCATCGAAACTTATGAAATGAGAGAAGGACGGGAACAAGTGCAGTACTCCACCCAGTGCTAGAAGTAGCCAATCGATGTGTCCGCCGCCTCAAAGGGTATGCTACCATAGAGAAGGGGCCAATGCTCACTCTTGCGGAGGATTTTCTTCTCCTCCTTGGAAAATGCAGGAGAGGAGGATGACGAAGGCCTAGACCTCATCTCATTCACTTCAAGAAAGAGCTCCTGGGAATGGGTGTTGGCAACCTCTAGCTGCACTCAAAGCTTAACAATATCGCTATTTGCTTCTACCAATTGACGATGCGCCTTTGAGTGGTCACGAGAAAGGAGAACCGGTATTGAAGCTAGACGATCATGGGCTAATCGAGTCATGCACTTAAGTGCATAGCAGTTACCCAAAGACCATACTAACTCCTGCAACTAGAGTACCTAGGAAAAGAGGTTGGCATTGGCCCTTCTCAACTTGATGTTTTGAGATTTTAGGCCCCAACAACAAGCATCCAACCTTGCCTTCTCCTTTTGTACTAATGCAATGAATTTAGCAAGCTCATAACACCAACCTTCTGTGACATGGAACTGACCATGGCATATGACGAGCTCCTTTTACCAGCACTTGCCCTTAATAGCCTCTATGCTTAAGTGGGTAGCCAATGAAGAATACCCTTAGTTCCCTCTGTGCAAGCAAAGGTCAAGGCCATGGAGAGAAGCCAACCAATGAGGTGGTATACAATCCTCCAAAACTGCGCAAGGCAAAAGGACCAAGTTAGCATGAGCCACAACCATTGATAAGGGGAGGTCTTGTGTGAAAAAGCCCACCTCCTCGAGAATTGCAAGAAAAGATTGCCCTCCAATGTAGTGATAGCCTTGATGCTTCACTGAGGAAGTGACCCGAATGCACGATCTTACTCTTGGCTAGAAGTTTCTCCTTGTTTGGGGATCAAAAGTGAGGAATCAACCATAGGAGGGAAAGAAGGCCTTACTGATACAGTCATTGAAGAAGGCCCCTTCTGATGCGAGGTTGCCTCAGGAGTTGCAGCAATGAGAGTGGCATGACCACCTTCCATCATGAGAGTGGGGTGAACCTGTGGTCTTCACCCAATGTGCTAGCTATTCACCTCGAAGATTAGGAGAAAACCACCTTTACCTGACCCTATGAGACCTTTACGTTTCGTAGGATGGCATTCGAACTTTGCAATGCATCCATGACTTTCCATACATGCATGCTTGTAATCTTTACGAAAATGGTGGGAGATTTTCTCAAGGTTTTTATGGAGGACTTATCAATCTTTGGAGATTCTTTTGAAAATTGCTTAAAAATTCTAGAAAAAGTTTTGAAATGATGTATTGAAGTAAATCTTGTCCTTAGTTGGGAAAAGAGCCACTTCATGGTACGAGAAGAAATTGTTCTTGGACACGTGGTCTCTAATAAAGAGATTGAGGTTGAAAAAGCTAGGGTATAATTAATTTTCAAAATCCCACCATCCACATTGGTGAAACAGTTGTGATCATTTCTCGGTCATGTGGGCTTTTATCGAAGGTTTATTAAAGATTATTCTAAGATTTCAAGGCCTTTGAGTAATTATTGGCCAAGGATCAACTCTTTGATTTTAATCAATCCTGTCTTAAGGCTTTTGATCCACTTAAATGATTTGTCACCCAGGTACCTATTTTGCAACCTCCTAATTGGTCGAAACCTTTTACACTTATGCGCAATGCCTTTGATTTCACCATAAGTGTTGTTTTGGGTTAAAAAATTGATAAAAAAACCTACTGCCATTTACTATGCTAGCAAGACCTTAGATGAGACTTAGAAGAATTACACTACGACTGAGAAGGAATTATTGGCAATGGTATTTGCTTTAGAGAAATCCAGAGCCTACTTACTAGGATCACTTATTATTGTCTATGCTGACCACACGGTTGTATGACACCTTGTCTCTAAGAAGGATGCCAAACCCTACTTAATTCTCTGGATTTTATTACTTCAAGAATTTACTTTTAATTAAGGACAAGGTCGGGGCACAAAATGTGGTAGTAGATCACTTGTCATGGATCCTAGTAGAAAATTCTCATCTAGATATTTCAATTGCTGATTCCTTCTCGAATGAGACTCTCCTGAATATCCAAGGAATTAATACCCCCTGGTATATAGACCTAGTTAATTATTTGGCCACTAGACTAATCCTAGCTGATTAGCCCAAGCAAAAGAAGGATTAATTTTATTCTAAAGCAAAGACTACTTTTGGGAAGATCCTAAATTATTCAGGATTTATGTACACTAGGTCATATGCAGATGCATAACAAAAATTGAATTCCAGAGTATCCTTACATCCTGCCATTCTTTAGCCCGTGGAGGGCATTTTTCTAGGAAAATGATGGTAGCTAAAGTGTTGCACTCTGGATTTTACTAGCCGTTGCTTTTTAAGGATGCCTACATGTTCACCTTGTCATGTATATGATGTCAAACAATTGAAAATATGACAAGAGCATGATACCTTTAAACCCCATCTTAATTAATGAGGATTTCCATTACTAGAAAGATGGGTTATGCCATCCGTTACTTGCTGTCGGTTATTTCAACTGATGGCAAAGATATTTTTGTTGTCGCTTATTCAAACAAGCGACGGTAAATGTTAGTACTCGACCTACCATCGACGATTGGGCAACGGGGTGGTCATTAATATTTATCATCGGTTTATTAAGTGATGGAAAATAAATTTTTCCCGTCGGTTACTGGACTAAACGACGGCAAAAATTGGTAAAAATTATAGGCAAAAATTTTAGGCATGATGATGTGTACCCTTTGTTGTCGGTTTGGGGAATAAGCGATGGTCAAAAATTTGCATGTGAAATTTGGGCGGGATTAGTGACTTATACCGTCGATTATTAGATTAAACGACGGTAAAAGTCAAGTTAAATTTAGCAGTGAAATTTTTGGCGCACCGGAGAGGGAACCGATATTATCATTTGCCATTGGTTTTTGAGAGAACAGACGGCATAGGTTCCTAAATCTATTTAAGCACTGTGGCCTATTGTTCATCTTCCTCATCCAAACCCTCATGTCGGCCCCCTCACATCGAGCACCTCCACGCCCTCCTCCTCACGTCGCCCCCTCCTCCTCAGGTGAATCCCCGTCCTTGTAATTGTCGTCCCCCCTCCTTCTCCTCCTCATCCTCTCCTTTGTGTGTTGCTCCCCTCCTCCTCTGCAGTAGCTCGCCTTACTCCTCCTCGTCCTCCGCTGGTTCTCGCCCTCCTCCTCCTTCGCCAACATCGTCATCCTCCTCCTCCCCAGCCTGGAGATGCCCTCCTCCTCCTCTACCTGCAACCCCTTCCTCCATGGTTCCTCCCCCTCCTCCTCCATAGCTCCTTACCTTCCTCTTCCTCCACCTGCAACCTCCTCCTCCTCCTCCTCCCTAGCCTGCCGGTGCTGCTCTCCTCCTCCTGACCGTCCCCTCCTCCTCCTCCTCCTTGGTTCCTCCCCTCTTCCTCCACCTTGGTTCCTCCCCCTCCTGCTTCTTGTCCTACCACCCTCCTCCTTCTGTAGACCCCATCCTCCTACTCCTCCTTGTCCTATTAGCCTCCTCCTTTTCCTCCTTATCCTAGTGCCCCCTCCTCATCCTCCTTCTCCTATCCCTGCCGCTGCTCGATGACATCCTCTTCCTCTTCCCCCACTACCCCCTTCCTCCTCCTTCACTTAGTGCTGCCTATGTGGCTAGCCTTTCTCCCCCTCTTCCTCTTGTCCTCCTCCTCGTCCCCCTCCTGTCGCCTTCCTCCTCCTCCTATTGTCGCTATTGCCGTTGCCTCAATTTTATAAGTTATAAATTTTTGAAAAATATGATAATATGTTATTTAATTATTTATGTTTATGAAATTACAGGTTATCGATGACGATCATTCTCGGAAGCTGTAGTTGTTGGAGGTATAATTTTAATGCTTTTTTTATTATAATAATATTTTAGGCTTTTGTTAGATGGTGTGGCTTATATGATTTATTGTGAATGTGGGGTGTGCCGACTTGCTTGATTGAATGAAATTTAATATGGGGTGTGCCCACTTTTATGATGAGTATTATTTTGCTATGCAGGTTTATAGAAAATTAAAAATATAAGGGAAAATTCTGTCAAATTTTTTTCAAAATTATTTTGATGTTTAGTTAGGATTAATATATGTTGTTTAGTGGTAGACAGAATTTTGCTTTCAACAATTAATATTAAGATAATTAGTCGTTGTATCACAAAAGATGGTGGAAAATCTCTCGATCAACACATAAAATATTTCTAACCACTAGGATCAGGTTGTATCCACAGGGAGGAATAGATCCAATAAATTCACATGTAGAAAGCCATCATGTTCACAAATACATTCGCGAAATCAATTTAATGAATTTACTACTCTAAATGTCACTTTGAATTTCATGAGAAGTTCAAGGCTATTTATGTAATTTTCACATCAGAAATCAAGCTTCCAAAAATATGTAGATGATGCATGTGTAGTGGCATATCATGTAATTTCGAATTGCATGCAACTCAGAACCCAATTTCAATGACAAACGTTGTGCGTAACAGAAGTCAATCAAATACGCAAAAAAATTAAGTGCATTGTCATAATTTCACCATAATAATTTAATCAAAAATAATGAAATAGCATAGTTGGCAATGGCATTGGGTGTAATTTTTAATTGACCCTTTCCCTTTAGCGAAATAGGGGAAGAGTTCCCCTTGCTTGCATGCGGAGGAGAAGGAGCAACTGAAGGTGTAAAGCTCCAAGGAGGTCGAGGAAGGCGAGGTTGTTCCAATGAAGGTCATGGCGACGGAAATGGTAGTCGGAGCTCTCGCCGACGAGGAGGAGGGGCGGTGGCGGTGGCTGCGGCTTGCCCGTGCGTGGGTTGTTGATGGCAGTAGTCGTGGATGTGGGTGGCCTCGTGAGGGTGAGGAGAGTTCAACGGTGTCGATGGAGAGGAGATTGGAGACCCTTGGACGTGGCTACGTGGAGGTGGTTGGACACCCGCTTTGGGTTCCTTTCTGTTGGCTGAAAAGAAGAAGAAGATGAAGACCCGGTTGTGCGTGTGGTGACTGGTGTGCACGTGGGCAAGCGCAAGGCTGCTGCGTGTGCGTGGAGGTGGTGACGGCGCATGGAGAAGATACTGCTGCTGCATGTGCGCGGGAGGTGCGCAATCGTTGCATGGTGAGTGCACTGTTGGTGGTGCGCACGGCTACGCGTGGGTGCAAAGGAGTCGGTGGTGGTGTTAATGAAGAGAACAATGGCCAGCGTGGAGGCAACAACGAAGGTGGTGTTGTTTGGGTTCCTTTTGAGGGCCAAACAGGGGATGTGGAGGTGCTGGAAGAGGAAGAAGATGATGGGGAAGAACGATGGTCAGTGGATGGTGGTGTGGTGTGATGGATTCTTCGTGGGCGTGAGATTGGGGCTGATGGTGATGATGGTGACGCACGCTGTCAGGCAGTGGAGAACGTCTATGCCACTGTGTTCACCATGGCCACAGGGAAGACTTGTTGCACGGTGATGGCGAGAGCCACCCCATTGCTGCAGTGCGAAGGGAAGATAAAATGTATGGGTTGTTCTGCGGTTGGATAAAGGAGCGGCGTGGAGTGGGCGGTGCATTAGGATAAAGGATGGGAGTTGTTGTGAGGGGGAAAGCAGTGGTGCAGGTTGGGTACAACAGACGTCCATGTTATGTTACAGATGTCTTAAGTATGAAATTTGAACATCTGATGATTATGCAGAGAGATAAGGAAGGTGACGTTGGATTTGGCTCAAGTAGGCTTAGGTTGTAGGTATAAGTATTAGTCTAATTGGGATTTTGAAGTGAAAATTGGGTTCAGGATAAGTGGGAGAGGCCAAAATGGCACCACAAACCAACTTCTCTATTTATTTCTGCAGCCAAAAGAAATTCACACAATTATTTATGTAATCCTAGGACATGAATTTATTTTGCATATATTAATACAATCTAAAATGTAGGAACTACCAACTTAGGCTACAAAATGGTCCACTAAAGTGGACTTATCATTTAGGTTTGATATTAGGCTGTGTATATGGTTCTTGGCCTAGGATTTTAGGATTTGAGTTGGGAGAGGGTTATGGTGGTTGGGTTGGGCTAGGGTTTAGACGTTTGGTTTGGGTCGGGGTTAGGATTTTATGATTTGATAAGGGTTTAGATCAGGGTTAGGGTTTTCACTTACTCTCACCCTTGGTTTGCATGTTTAGTTTGGGTTAGGGTTTAGGATTACAATTATAATTTATTATTTAATTAATTTTACTTTTGAAATTGTAGGTTATCAGTGTCAAGTACACTTGGAGGCTTCAGTAGTTTGAGGTATATATATACACATTCAATCTTTTTAATTTAATTGAATGATATTGTAGTTTTTTGGTAAATTTTTTTAATGTTTAAATTAGTTATTGTTTAGATATACACACTTGCTAAACAAGATATATGCACACGAGGCCAAACATTAGGTATTCTAACCGCTAGGGTAAAAGTCCTCTGAGTCAAATTGTAGCCAAATTACTCGCCAGTCGAGACTTATGATCATGTTATACGGACAATGTAGGAAGTGTATGCATACCTCACTTACATGCATGATGTGTTGTCTTTGTAGCATGCCATAAGATTCGATCGACTTTAGTTCAGTGAAGTACCAAACTAAAGAAGGTCCTTAAAGATGATAACTTAGTTTTGCTCATTAAATGTAACCATATGTGATGAAATTTCGGTTGCTTATTCCTACTCTTCTCTGGTATACCAACTAATTTTATGTAGTTTTCTACGATGCCCTTAATTGGGTGTTAAAGGAAATCTAGCTAAGGTTGGTATTGGGGGATATATTGGAGAAGTGCGGGGAGATGTTGCTGAAATTTCACAGCACTAAGGTTATATGTAACGAGAAAAACTAAGTTGTCATCAAATCTTTGAGGATGGGTTATAAAGTGAAACTCTTAATTAACATACACATCATTCGGTCATTTCCCTAACTAATAAGCTATTTGTTTACATTAAATTTTAGGTTATAATGGATAAATCTTGGATTGGATTGCGAGGTTCAGATTTCACTAGATATAAGAATGGAGTAATTTCATTCCTAGATTGGACCTTTCATGACGATAGGAAGATATTTAGGCTTGGAGGTCAACTTGATAATATCTTCTACCCATGCAGAAGATGTTTAAATTGTTCCTTGCATGATCGTAATACTGTGGTTGAGCATTGCACTTGTAATGAGTGGTGGCAGCATTACACTACTTGGGTAGCTCATGGAGAGGAGTTGACTGAGAAAGTCATAAACAATGAGAACACTGTTGACCAAGACATCGACGAGAACATAGTTGATGGCAGAGGTGAAGAAATAGAAGAAATGTTGAATGGGATGAGAGTAGGAGAGGATATAAATACAGACGAGGAAGATCCATTCAGTTGTGATTCGTTCTATGATGCTGTTAAGGTGGTTAAAGATCCTATTGCTCCTAGTGTTACGAAAAAGTCAAAGCTATCATTTTTGTTGAAAATGTTTCAAATGAAGGTTATGAATAGAGCTAGTACTAAATTCATGTCAGAAATACTTTAGTTTATTGTTGAGCTATTGAATAACCCTAATGGTTTTCTAGCTTCGTGGCATGAGGTAAGGAAATAGATTCGTAAGGTTGGTTTCGATTGTCAGAAAATCAATGCATGTTCTAATGACTGCATTCTTTTTAGAAATGAATTCGCTAATTTGAGTAATTGTCTCAAATGTGGACATGAGAGATATAAGGAAGGTAAAAATGAAAGTAAGAGGAAACAACCTCAGAAAGTTCTTCGTTACTTTCCACTGTCACCTAGGCTTCAACACCTTTTTATATCAACTAAAACTGCATGGTGAATGACATGGCACAAGGATTGTAAATCTCAAGATAAAAGAATACGTCATCCTACTGATTCAAAGGAGTGGAAGACATTTAATGAAAGAAATAATTTATTTGCTTTAGAAGCAAGGAATGTGCGATTGGTCTTGCAAGCGATGGATTCAATCCATTTAAGAGTATGTACCCATCGTACTCTATATGGCCAGTGGTAATGGTCACTTATAACTTACCTCCCTGGTTGTGTATGAGATGGTCACTTATGATGCTGGCCCTATTAATCCTCGATCCAAAATAACCAGGAAATACAATAGATGTTTATCTCCAGCCATTAATCGATGAACTAAAATAGTTGTGGTACATTGGTGTGAAGACGTATAATGCATAAAAGAAAGAATTTTACAATATGCATGTAGCATTGTTGTGGACCATAAACTATTTCCCGGTGTACGCAAATTTGTTAGGTTGGAGCACTAAAGAAAAGTTTGCTTGCCCAGTCTGTATGGAAGACACTCATCACCTAAGATTACCGAAAAGTAAGAAATACTATTACTTAGGACATCGTAAATTTCTACCTATTGAACATAGATGGTGAACGTCATAGTTTAGGAGTAAATTTGATGATAGGACGTGTTGGTATTCAAAGAAAAATTCAAAGAACAAACTTAGTACAGATTCTATCAGGTTGTCGGGTTAGGTTATAATGGAGAGATTACAAGAATTGGGTGGGATACGGTTGGGTTGACATTCAAACAAGACTAGATGGCCACGAGAAATTCTGGATTTTGAAAGAGAAGTATTTTTTTTATGGAGCTGCCATACTAGAAAGATCTTACAATACGTCATAATTTAAATGTTATGAACATAAAAAAAAATGTGATGGATAACATAGTAGATATATTAAATCTAACAAATGATCCAAAGGATATGGTGAAAACATGGAAAGACATGGAGAGTTTAGGGATATGTCTGGAGCTGCATATTCATGGGGATGATGGCTACTTCTCACCTGCTATTTATAGCTTGAATCAAGACTAGAAGAGTAACTGAAGCAGAGATAGAGAGAGAAGAAGAAGAAGAAGAGAAAGCTGCAAGGAAGAGGCCATCATTTAAGACGTCTGATCCTATGATCAGATGTCCAACTCTTCTATTTTTGCTATAAATTTAATTCATAGACTCTTACATTTATATTCTGAATTAAGTTTTGAGTAATTCTAAGTGTTCAATTACATTATCAAGATTAGTGAATAAATTTCATTTGCTCCCTGTGTTCGACCTCGGATACTTAGGTTTCCGAGTAATAAATTTTTATTTGTTGTCAATGCTTGGTCACCTATACTACAACGCGACTAACTTATAAGCTCGACAAAGCATTGCAAACATTTTGGTGCCGTTGCGGGGAGCAACGCACAATTTATCACTAATCTCTGCATTCTTTTTTTTATCATATTGAACACTAACTTGCCCTACTTTGCTTTGTTGTAATCTTGCAAGGTATTTCATGAGAAGATCCCTCCCGCAAGTCAACTACTCCAGGGTAGGTAATTTCTTTTCTTCCTTAAACCATCCCCTAATCCTTGAAAGACAAAAGGAAGCAATTAATTTAGGAATCAATTGCCTTCTTTCTATAGTAATCACCATCTTTAAGGAAAACACTTCTTGATTTTGCGAAAATTTTTCAAATCTTCCTGAAGTTGGAGCGATTTTTTTTAGATCCTATCCCACAAAATTCCTATGCCTAATAAACATCATGCTTAATCTCCACGGACAACACACTTCTTGCTTTTAAGTCCAAAAGAGAACCTTTTTCAAGAAGAAAAGAGGATTGGAAATAGAACGAAATTAGGGTTTCTACAGTAGGGTTTTGGAGTGCTAGTTCACACATGCCTGTATAAAAGGAAATGAACCCTCCTGCATCAGTGCGTTACCCAAGACCTTGATTGAAGAGATCTAAATAAGATAAACCCTAAAAATTAAGCTCTAAAAGCACTTGAATCTTAAAATCCTGGACCTAATAAATTGGGAGTCAAATCACGGTGATCTTTAGGTCCCAAGCCTAGAATCATTCTACCATATTTAGGACAGGTCAGGTAAAGTTGACCCCTTCGGTCAACCAACCTCCAATTTAGGTCACAACATTAAAACATCTAAAGTTCAAGTGAAAACCCTAAAGCACCTTTGAAATAAAAGTAGTAGACTTACGAGGTCAAGGTCCCCATTATGGTCTACCTGGAATCTCAGTGACAAGAGAGGTCAGGTGGGGGAAACCCTGTAACCCGTGGGGACGCTCTACCATGTAGGGGTCTTTACGGGACTCTCCCTCTCTAGCTACCCAGGTAATTCTCAGGTGGACAATCTTTTGATCTAAGGGGTATCATCCACCTAAAACCTCTATAGTCACCCAACAATTTTTGGGTGTCTCGATTGGGTCCAGCACCTTCTGACCTCATCACATCCTTTGGTGAATATTCGGTAGGAGGTCCTTAAGACCATCCTTAAGACCTCCTTTAGAAATTAATTCTCGCCGAGGCCAAGCCTCGATGCCTGTGTTTGTGCAGCAACCTCACCACATAGACCTTTCCTCTGATTCAGAACCAAGTTCTCCTTCTTCCATCATGGCACAACCTATTAAAGAAGAGAACAACCTTGAGCACCAGCTTCAGCACCTGACTGATCTCTTCCAAAACTTTGTAAACCCACCGCAGCGACTAATGATGCGAGATCACTATAATCCCGTTGCGGTGGCGACGAGCCTCGAGTCCGAATCCCGGTTGGAGGTCCTGATTCTAAACTCATGCCCAATATGATTCATGCCATACCAAAATTTCATGGGCTTAACTCCTAGGATCCATTCCAACACATTAAACAACTCAAGCATCTGGCCCAGACCTATGGGTCAGATCCACAAAATCGGGATATTATGCTCATGAAAATGTTTTCTTTCTCCCTCCTGGTCAAGGCTGCTCATTGGTATCAAACTCAGACTCGTCCGATCAACACATGGGATGAACTTCAGTTTGAATTTTTGAAAAAGTTCTTTCCCGTTGGCCGGATAAATGCCTTGCGCCACCAGATCACCCACTTCACTCAACAAACAAGAGAACCTCTTCACGAAGCATGGGACCGATTCTTAGATCTCATGCGAAAGTGCCCTCATCATGGAGTTCCTAAATGGAAACAAGTCAAATCTTTTTAACAGGGACTCCGTGAAGATATTCGATTATTTATCAATGCAACTTGCGGAGGAAACATCATGGGTCAACATGAGGACACGATGTGGGAGATTCTTGAAAACATGTGCGAGAACTCTATCAATAATGACTCCATGGGCTTATTCATTAGGACCAATGCCCTTGCATCGACGAATCTTAGGGGAACACATGAGACGCAGGACCTGTCCACATCCATCGACTTGGAACTAATGGCCGGTCGGTTGGACAAAGTTTCTATCATAGAGAAGAAGGTGGACAAGTTGACTCAGCATCTGCAGTGAGCCACCTCTACGCAGAACTCTTTTGCACGACCACCTCTGGCGAGGGAAACTATGCAGAACATCTATCACCAATCTTCTCAGGGGATGGACCCGTATCCACCCCCATCTGACTCTCCGATCGGAGGGACCTCTAATCCACTTTATTCAAGTTGGGGGAACTCTGAACCCTCATATTCTAACTTTTTTGAGGTTCCTCAAACCTGCGAGGACCTCAATGCCATCCAGAATGACCCATTCTCCAATACCTACAACCCTGGATGGTGAAATCATCCCAACTTTTAGTGGACGGGAAATTCTCATACTCAAAGACCACCTTATCAGCCCCATCTACAAGCTCCTCATCCATATCAGCCACCTCAGCCTCAGCCCAATCCCACCTATCAATCCAGGCTAAACCAGGATCAAATGACTCTTATCCTTGAAGCACTGGCTGACATTCAAAAGACGAATGTGGTAATGCAAAAATAGCACAAGGATGAGATCACAGAGGTTCACAATCAACTAGCCCAGATGGCAAATTCCTGCCAACCTGGCACCCTTCCTTCGCAACCTCTGCCAAACCCAAATAACGTGCCGACCCAGAGGTGCGTTTTGAACCCAAATTCAGGCCACGCACATTTGATTTATCGGGCCCCTGCTGCTCCATCACTAGATGGGATGGAAGCTTCAACATCTTATGCGGGATTTCAGCAGCAGCCACCCCTCTTACCAAACCCAAACCAGGCAGGATTAAACTCTATAACAACTCGTAGTGGTAAAGCAACCCAAGACCCACATTATCCAAACCACTCCAAGCTTGGTAGCAGCTAAAACCCTAGGATAGTTATCCAGGATACCCGCATCCCATATCAAGAACCTGAACTTATTCTAGAGGAACCAACTAGGATTCCATTTCCTGAGGCCTTGACCAAAGTAAAAAGGATAACCAAACCTGTGGCTCCCAAGGAGGATCTGGTCAAGCTCTTTGAACAGGTCCAGATAAACATCCCCTTGATGGATGCAATTCGCCATGTATCGGCTTACGCAAGATTCGACGTATGTACACCTAAACGTAAGTCGCAAACCAAGAGTGGAAACCCGATCGTACTGTCAAAGCAAGACAGCTCTGTCATCTTGAGTAAACTCCCACCCAAGGCTAAAGACCCAGGAACTCCCCTGATTTCATGTAAAATTGGTGAAACTCAATTTAATAATGCCTTGCTCGACTTAAGTGCCTCCATAAATATAATACCTACATCCCTCCTTGACTACCTTGAAGAGTCTGAACTTAAACCGACTGAGGTGACGTTGCAGCTAGCCGATCGATCCATCAAGTCACCTAAAGGAATACTCGAGGATGTCATTGTTAGGGTACAGGATTTCTACTTCCCGGTGGATTTCATAGTTCTGGATATGGACGCACCTGAGAACCCAAGGGACACACCAATCATATTAGGGAGACCTTTTTTGGCCACTGCTAGGGCCAACATAAACGTGAAGAGGGCCAAATAGAATTAAAATTTGGGAATCAAACTCTGAAGATTGAAATCTTTAAGGCCCAACAAGGGATTAATTGTGGGGTTATAGAGCAAATATGTGATATCAAAGCCATGGTTGATGAATCGCATACTGAGGACAACCTGATTATCCCTGATCAACCACTAGAAGATCAAAACCCGTAAATAGTGGAGTATGAACCTAATCTAGACACACCCATGACTCCGACCCTTGTTCCTGATACAAACCCCGAACCACCCGCTACTGCTGATAATCCTGTCATGGAACTCAAGCCCCTTCCCGAGCATCTGAAGTACGTCTTTTTGGGTTCCAATCAGATGTTTCCTGTGATTATCAACTCCCGACTCACACTTGACCAGGAATCCCATCTGATTACTGTTCTCCAGCAACATCTAGAGCCATTGGATGGACTCTCGATGACTTGACTGGCATAGGCCCCTCGTACTACACACATCGAATCTACACAGAAGAGGGCGCATGACCTTCACGAGAGATGCAGAGACGTTTAAACCCTAACTTGCAGGAGGTCGTGAAAAAGGAGATCATCAAGTGGTTCGATGCAGGGATCATCTACCCGATCTCCAACAGTCGCTGGGTGAGTCCAATCCAGGTTGTTGTGCCTAAGAAGGCCGAACTCACCATCATCATGACTGAAATCGGAGAGGTCATTCCTACCCGAATAGCTAACTTGTGGAGAGTCTGCATTGGTTACAGAAGACTCAATTCCTCCACGAAGAAGGACCATTTCCCACTACCGTTTATTGATCAGATCCTCAAGAAACTAGTGGGAAATAGGTTCTTATGCTTTCTTGACAGGTACTTCTGTTACAACCAGGTGGCAATCCATCCAGAAGACCAAGAAAAGACCACGTTCACCTACCCCTTCAGGACGTACGCGTTTCGAAGGATGGCTTTCGGTCTCTGCAATGCACCCTCGACCTTTCAGTGGTGCATGCTTTCCATATTCTCAGATATGGTAGGTGATTATCTGGAGGTCTTTATGGATGACTTTTTAGTTTTTGGAGCATCATTTGACAATTGCCTCCAGCACTTGGTCCAAATACTTAGGCAGTGCATCGATGTGAATTTGGTTCTTTCCTGGGAAAAGAGACATTTCATGGTGCCTGAGGGAATCGTCCTGGGACATCTAATCTCGGAGAAAGGCATCCAAGTCGATTGAGCCAAGGTTAACCTGATTTCCAAGCTCCCTATGCCTAGCTCGATTAAGGACATCCGATCTTTTTTGGGGCACGTCGGCTTTTACTGTTGATTTATCCCTGATTTTTCAAAAATCGCGTGCCCCCTGACTATTCTTCTCTCCAAGGATGTGCCTTTCGAAATCTCCAAGGAATGCACTCAAGCATTTGAGATCCTTCGTGACCGAGTCACCCAAGCCCCAATCCTACAGTCCCCTGATTGGTCTCAACCCTTTGAGATCATGTGCGATGCATCTGACTTCGCTGTAGGTGCGGTTTTGGGGTAGAAAATTGACGGAAAACCCGTGGTCATTTACTATGCTAGCAAAACACTAGACGAGGCTCAGTGTAACTACACGGTTACTGGGAAAGAGCTGCTAGCTGTAGTATTTGCCCTAGAAAAATTCAGATCATACCTCCTGGGTTCTTGTGTTATCATATTCTCAGATCACATAGCTGTGAGGCATCTCCTTGCAAAGAAGGATGCGAAACCTCGATTAATCCAATGGATCTTGCTATTGCAAGAATTTGACCTCGAGATTCGCAACAAAGCGGGAAAGCAAAATGTGGTAGCTGATCACTTGTCCTGCCTTCCTTCTGAAATAATTGACCCTTCCGAACCCATCGCAGAACACTTTCCTGATGAGCACCTCCTGACTATCAATACAGGGCTTCCATGGTTCACAGATATAGTGAACTACCTGGCATCACATAAGATCCCTTTCGATTGGCCGAAGGCCAAGAAGGACAAATTGCGTTCCAATGCCAAGTATTACCTGTGGGAAGACCCATATCTATTCTACATTGGTGCTGATCAGATAATTCAACGGTGTGTCACAGAAGTAGAAATCAAAGACATACGCTCCTTTTGGCATGACCAAGCATGCGGTGGACATTTCTCAGGACACAAAACCGCATCAAAAGTCCTCCAATGTGGCTTTTACTGGCCCACAATTTTGAAGGATGCATATGATCACTATAAGTCATGTACCCATTGCCAAACCTTGGGCAACATGAGCTATCGAGACATGATGCCTCTACAACCGATCCTGGTATGCGAAATTTTTGACATTTGGGGGATTGATTTTATGGGACCCTTCCCTATCTCCGATGGCTTCGAATACATGTTACTCGCCGTTGACTACGTGTCCAAGTGGATAGAGGCCATTCCGACCCGAACCAATAATCATTAAGGTTGTTATCAGATTCATTCATCAAAACATCTTCTCAAGGTTTGGGATTCCACGAGCAATAATTTTCGACAGAGGGACCCATTTCACAAACACTCAGTTCAGGGCACTGATGACCAAATACGGGGTGTCGCATCGAATCTCTACTCCTTACCACCTTCAAACCAATGGTCTAGCTGAGCTATCAAACCGAGAGATCAAGGAAATCCTCTAGGTTACTGTTCGACCTGATAGGAAGGATTGGTTTTCTCGGCTTTCGGAAGCATTGTGGGCCTATAGGATCGCCCAAAAGACCCAATTAGGTATGTCTCCATTCAGACTGGTGTACGAGAAGGCATGTCACCTCCCCGTCAAATTGGAGCATAAATCTTATTGGGCAGTATGGAATTGCAACTTAGATCTTTCTAAGGCTGGAACCCATAGAAGATTTCAAATGAGTGAAATCGATGAAGCATGAGAACTCATGAATTTACAAAGAACGGGTTAAAGCTTTTCATGAAAAACACATTTCTAGAATGATCTTTCATCCTGGTCAAAAGGTTCTACTCTTTGATGCCTGACTCAAATTATTCCCAGGAAAGCTACGATCTAAGTGGGTTAGACCCTACCTAGTCCGACAAATCTTTGGAAATGGAGCCATTGAGATCAGCCCACTCAGCCACAATTCCGAACCCTTTGTTGTGAACGATTAGAGACTCAAACCGTTCATTGACATGACCAATAAAAATTTGGCTGAGTCATCCTTTACCCTCCATTCTCCTTGAGCTCATTGCGCCCAGCTGATGGCGTAAAACTTAGCGCTTGACAGGAGGCAACCCGTCATTCTTTGAAAAACCTGAAACCTTTTCTGACATTTCTACACTGAATTCATATTGCACTTTAGGGATCATCCATTAGAACAGCTGACTCCACCTCAGGTACCCCTACTCGAGATTAGAAATTGTTCGCAACAGTCACTTCGACTCATTTGCCCACCCAACACCTGTCCTAATGCATGAACTAAGCCGAAATCAAACCCACCTAATTTACAATGGGGACATTGCAAATCGTTGGCATGGGGGAGTATGAAAGTGCAAAATGTCAGGAAAACTCATATCAAGAAAAGGTTTCAACCCAAAAAAAAAATTCTTGAAAAAGAAAAAAACTGGGGGGGGAGAGAAAATTTTTGGGCTATACAAAATGAGAGGAGGAAAAGAGCAAAATGCCAAAAAAAGAACACAAAATGAAAAAGAAAAAAGTGGTCATTAGTAAAAGTTTAAGGGATTAACTGAAGTTCTAGACCAGATCAAGAAAAGAGAAAAATGAAAGAAAAGTGCTAAAGAGACATAAAAAGAGATTAGCAGGAATGCTGATCTTAGGCCTTTTGGGTTAGACTCTTAGGCTTAAAAATTCAAGTACTCGCTAAAATCTAGATACTCCTCAAGAGGTTGGGGAAAATGTGAAGCTTATGTATTAGGTCTAAGGCTTAGGGAGTATTTGGCCTCGTTAACTGACCTTCGATTTGCGGGATTCGGTAACCTAAGCACCCCAATTCACACACAGTCTGGTTCAGTGCACATAAATATCAAAATCATGCAAAAAGCGTTTCAATGTTTTAAAGAAAGTCACCTAGATTAGGAGCGACCGATCAACACAAGTTGATTTGGATGAGTCCCCAGCATATAGAGGTGGGAAATTCCCCTCGAAGATGCATAACAACATATCATCTCCTCGGTGCTTGTCTCTTAGGATATTTAAATATCATACCGGGGGCATGTAAGCACTTTGCTGGTTCAGATACCATGGGCGGCATTATCACGAAATGATGATTTCCAGGGTCTGAATTCGGCCACGGAACGCCATGGGCAGGGTTATCTCGAAATCTCGAAAGCCAGGGTTCTGGGGGTTGCCATGGGTGGTGCTATCACGAAGCATCGATTGCCAGAGACCCTTGAGGATTGATGATGGGGATGAGAAATTCGATACAGACCATGTTGAGAAGCCAATCCGAAGCTAGAAATAAAAAGAAAAGAGAGAGAAAGCTCTCCAAACAAATAAATCCTCTATCTATCTCTTACAAAAATGCACTGCAAACTGATCCTAGGCTAAAAATTTCTCAAGCACGGGTGCTTTAACCGCGGAATCCAACAAACCCTAGGTTAGTTTCTGCGGGCCTTAAAAACCTTTGCGAAAGACTGAGGCTAAGGCGGGTCAAGTCTGGATTTTGGTTCATACTTGAGTACCTCTATGCCTATTGTCGACATTCTGACCTAATCACTAAAGAAAAAGAAAATCACTTATCATAACTGGTAACAGACACTCAGGGTCTATAACAAAAGTTAAAATCTTGAAATTTTGCTAAGGGACTAGCAAAAGCTAGGATTGGGGGTATGATGAGAGCCTCATCATGAGACCTAACTAGCTCATTTTGACCTAAGAAAGAGAATAAGATCTCCTACATAACCTAGAGAAGGGCTTAATTCAAGGAATAAGTGTTCTAAGAAGAAAACATGAAATAAAGGTTAAAACTGTAATTTTACCATTGCAGTACATAAACGGGATTTCTCAAAGGCAAAACATAGGTCAAATGATCTTAATAAGATAAAAAGTGGGTTGGTTCAATAAAAAATGGGCTAATGTGCAGTCTAGGAATTAAATGACATTCTGTAACCCTAAAATAGACCTGCTTAATTCAACAAGGTTATGGTCTGGTTAAAAAATAACTAAACCCTCTAAAATTCATATAAAAATATCTCGTAGGGTTTAGAACCTTCAATTTGACCTTTGGGACCTATTTTGACCAAGATTAGGGTCCTAGCTCATTAATTAACCTAATTTCGGTTTTTATGCAAAAAGTCCAGTCAAACATGGTCAAACCTAAACTCCAACTTCACTATTAGATTCCTTGGGTCAAAATTAGGTTTATACCAAAATTTGGACCTAAGGGGAGGTCATCTTGACCTACTTTGCAAAATAGTACACCAAATTACATTTTGGCCCCTATCTTTTGAAAACCATTACACAAACCACCCTAACTTCTTCTCCACTCTTACAAAAAGGTCCTCCCACCATTAATGGGGAGAAATCCTTCTCCGGCGAGGAATGGAGGGGGAGTACTCCCTGATTCCTCAGAGATCTCCTAGATTTGGAAGGGAGATTCTCTGAGGAATTCCCTTCCATCTGAGCTCAATTGAAATCTCTGATTTGCATCCAATCTCTCATGCGAACGCACGAGAGATTTGGATCTCCAACTACCTTCCTTCTTTGGTGAGGAGTCAGTGATAGAAGGCTTGCCCTCCAAGCACTAGAAGCTCAGCCAGCAACTATAAAAGGATCCCCGGTCCTCTGCGAATCCTTGAAGCTTGACTTGGCCGAAGAATACCCCAGAATTCCTCTCTCCCCTCTCCGGCCAAGTAGCCCGCAAGCTCCGACGACTCTTCCTCCTCCCTCTCGTCACTCTACTGCCATACCAGCGGTAGGGTTCACTTCTCCTCGTCCTTCCGCGTTGTGCCACACCAGCGCACGCCTTCCTGATCTCTTCCTCGTCTCTATCTCCCCCTCAGGGTCATCTTCTCCGACAATGGCACAAACGCGTCATTCGTCTCCTCCGCCTCCCCTTCTCTCCAAGTACCCCGGATAAGCTCCTCTTCTCATACTCTCTATTTTCCCTCAATCTATTTCACAAATCACCCCTCGACTGCTACTGTCCACCCTCATCTTCCCTATCTCTGGCCAACCTCTGGCGAGACGCACCCATCACTCCACACCTCCACACATCTCGCCACCAACCTCTTCACCTCTACCATCGACCACTGAACATCTTCCACCCATCCATCGACCGCCTACACCTCCCTAAACGCCCCCCGACCTAACCCATAAGCACGGCCACAGGGTGACCTAGGCACGCATGCCTAGGCCTCCCTGCAGCCTGCCACCTATCGTCCCACCTTCGCTGTGAGGCGACGAAGCTTCCAATGTGTTTTAATGGGGCCACTAGGCAGTATTCATGTGTGACAGATCTGAGCACCCTTCGCCATTAGCGATGGCTCGAAGGAGCTCGCAAGCTTGCTCCACTCTAAAGCACTCCAGCGTCCCAGGTCCAGAAGGTGTGGGTTGGTCTCGTGCATTCATCTATCCAGGCAATTAGCTCTACAAGGCCTCCAGCTGCAGCAATTGGAAGAATACATCCACCTGCAGGTGGCAGCAGAAGCGGGTGGGACATTTAGTCCCACCTCGTGAACGCAAGAGTGCGGCGTGCAGGATAAATTGAATTTGTGTTTTATGTTATTTGCCTCGAGACTCACAGGGGTGAGGTCCCTTACCATCACTTACCACGCCTCGTCCATGACACTCCCCCAAGGACCTGGCACCCGACTCGACTACCCAGCTCTGGGAGAGCAAACCGAAGAGAGAAATAAAGAGAGAGAGAGAGACGTGGGGAGGGTAGGGGAATAGGTTTTGCTGTGTTGTGATTGTGCAGGAAGAAGAAGCTAAGGGAGGAAGAGGCACAGCAGGAGAAGGAAAGGAAGGACTTAGCCGCAGCAAGAGAAGGAGATGAAGAAGAGAAACACACTGTAGCAGAGGAGTGGCAGAGCAAGGGAAGAAAAAGAAGGAAACTAAGGAAGAGAATCAAGAAGAGAGAAAGCAAAGGAAGGAAAAAGAAGAGAAGCAGAAGCAGTTAAGGGAGAAAAAGAAAAGGAGAAGAAGCCATAGCTTCTTGGCAAAGCAAAAAGAAAAGACAGAAGGCCAACAATTTACCAAGCACTGTAGTCTGAATTTTTAAGACGTCTGATACAATATCAAACGTCCAATTTTGTTTGAGCACTTTCTCCATAACATAACTCTGCTATTTTTGTTGAACTAGTTATTGCTTTTTATTGAAAGTTGTGTTCTCAAGTTTTGGAATACCCAAATTGCTCCCTGTGTTCAACCTTGGATACTTAGGCTTTCGAGTAATAAATTCTTATTTGTTTTTGCGGAGAGTTCATCTATATTACAATGTGAAATCTGTTAAAACACGATCTAGCCACGTAAACATTTTGCAAAATGTTTGCAATGCTTTGTCGGGCTTATAAGTCAGTCGCGTTGTCGTATAGGTGACCAAGCGTTGACAACAAATAAAAATTTATTACTCGAAAACCTAAGTATCCATGGTTGAACATAGGGAGCAAATGGAATTTATTCACTAATCTCGATAATGTAATTGAATGCTTAGAATTACTCAAAACTTAATTCAGAATATAAATGCAAGAGTTTATAAATTAAATTTATAGGAAAAATAGAAGAGTTGGATGTCCGATCATAGGATCAGATGTCTTAAATGATGGCCTCTTCCTTGCAGCTTTCTCTTCTTCTTCTTCTTCTCTCTATCTCTGCTTCAGTTCTGCCTTCTTAGCTTTTGCTTCCTTCCTTCTCTTCTTCCTCTGCACAGTGCCTTTCTTTCCTTGACTTTGGCCGTCTGCTTCTTCTTCCTTTCTTTGCAACTTCCTTTCTTTGCTCTTCTTGCACAGTGCCTACAATGCTGCTCCTTCCCTTGGCTTCAGCCTTTCTTCTTCTTCCCTTGGTCTACCGCTCCTCTGCTATAGTGCGTCTCTCTTCTTCTTCTCCTTTTTCCTTCCTTTGCTACGGTTACCTCCTTTTCTTGCTATGTCCTTCTTCCTTTCCTTCTCTTGCTGCGCCTCTTCCTCCCTTAGCTTCTTCCTGCACAATCACCACGCAACAAAACTTGTCCCCTACCCTCCCCCACGTCTCTTTCTTTCTGTATATCTCTCTTCGACATGCTCTCCCAGAGCCAGGTAATCGGGTCTGTCGCGTGCCCGAATCTAGGCGCACCGGCCTGGGTGTGGTGCGTGAGGAGTGCACGGATGGGCTAGTCGGGTTGGGTGCCAAGTTCGTGGGGGAGTGTCACAGACGAGGCGTGGTAAGTGAGGGCGAGGGACCTCACCCCTGTGTGTCTCGAGGCGAACAACATAAAACACAAATACAATTTATGTTACCCGCCGAGCTCATGCATTCACGAGGTGGGACTAAATGTCCCACCCACTTCTGCTGCCACCTGCAGGCGGATGTCTTCTTCCAATTGTTGCAGCTGGGTGCCTCGCAGAGATAATTTCCTGGACAGATGAATGCGCGAGACCAACCCGCGCCTTCTGGACCCAGGACCTTGGAGTGCTTCAGCCTGGAGAGAGCTTGCGAGCTCCTTCGAGCCGTCGCTAATGGCGACGGGTGCTCAAATCTGTCACACACAAATACGGCCTGGTGGCTCCATTGAAACACATGGGAAGCTTCGCCGTCTAACGACGAAGGTGGGACGGTAGGTGGCAGGCCGTGGGGTGGCCTAGGCGTGCGTGCCTAGGTCACCCTGTGGTCGTGCTAATGGGTTAGGTTGGGGGGTGTTTAAGGAGGTGTTGGTGGTCGATGGATGGGTGGATGATGATCAGTGGACTGAGGCGGAGGTTGTGAGGTTGGTGGCGAGACATGTGGTGTGGAGTGATGGGTGCATCTCGCTGGAGGTTGGTCGGAGATGGGGAAGATGGCGGTGGACAATGGCAGTCGAGGGGTAATTTGTGAAATAGTTTGAGGGGAATTGAAGAGGGGATAGAGAGGAGTAAGTACAACCTAATTAAGTGGACGAAGGGGAAAAGATGGCGACTGGCAGTACCTACTGTCGCCGGAGAAGACAGTGTCCAGTGGAAGGAGATGGCGGCGACGAGGGGGCTAGAGATGCTCGCACGGGTGTTGCGCGATGTGGAGGAAGATGGTGAAGGCGGCTCTGCCATTGGTATGGTGGTAGAGCGATGAGAAAGTGGAGGGAGGCTCGCTGGAGCTCGCTGGACTACTTGACAGGAGGAGAAGAAGAAATTGGGGTGGTTCTCTTGCCAAGTCGAGCTCAAGAGGTGCGGCCGGATCTGGGGATCCTTTTATAGATACTGGCAGGGCTCCTATGCTTGGAAGACAAGCTTCCAAGCACGCAAGTCCTCATCGGAGAAGGAATCAGTTAGAGACCCAAATCTCTAAGTCCTCACCGGAGAAGGAATCAGTTAGAGACCCAAATCTCTCGTGCGTTCACATGAGAGATTGGGTGTAAATCAGAGATTAGAATCGAGCTCAGATGGAAGGGAATTCCTCAAAGAATCTCCCTTCCAAATCTGGGAGGAGATCTATGAGGAATCAGAGAGTACTCCCCCTCCATTCCATGCCAGAGTAGGATTTCTCCCCATTAATGATGGAGGGACCTATTTGTAAGAGTGGCGAGGAAGTTAGGGGATCTGTGCAATGGTGTTCAAAAGATAGGGACCAAAATGTAATTGGGTGTACTATTTTGCAAAGTAGGTCAAGATGACCTCTCCTTAGGTCCAAATTTTGTTACAAAACTAATTTGGACCTAAGAAATCCAATGGTAAAGTTGGATTTTAGGTTTGACCACGTTTGACTAGACATTTTGCACAAAAACCTAAATTACGTCAATTAATGAGCTAGGACCCCAATCTAGGTCGAAATAGGTTTCAAAGGCCAAATTGAAGGTTATAAACCCTAGGGGATATTTTTCCATAAATTTTATAGGGTTTAGTTGATTTTTATCCTGACCAAAACCTTGTTGAATTAAGCGGGTCTGTTTTAGGGTTACAAAATATCATTTAATTCTTGGATTGCATAGTAACCCATTTCTGACTGAACCAAACCACTTGTTATCTTATTCAGATCATTTGACCTATGTTTTTCCTTTGAGAAATCTTGTTTATGTAAAGCAATGGTAAAATTACAGTTTTAACCTTCATTTCATGTTTTCTTCTCAGAACACTTATTCCTTGAATTAAGCCCTTCTCTAGGTTATGTAGGAGCTCTTATTCACTTTCTTAGGTCAAAATGAGATAGTTATGGCTCATGATGAGGCTCTCATCATACCCCATTCCTAGCTTTTGCTAGTCCCTTAGCAAAATTTCAAGGTTTTAACTTCTATTCTAGACCCTGAATGTTGTCACTAGTTATGATAAGTGCTTCTTTTCTTCTTTTGATTAGGTTAATAATGCTGACAATAGACCTAGAGGTACTCAAGTACCAACCAAAATCCGAACCTGACTCGCTTTAGCATCAGTCCTCCGCAAAGGTTTTTAAGGCCAGCAGAAACTATCCTAGGATTTGTTGGACTTTGCGGTTAAAGCACCCGTGCTTGAGACATTTTTAGCCTAAGTTCAGTTTGCAGTGCATTTTTGTAAGAGAGAGACAGAGGATTTATTTGTTTGGAGAGTTTTCTGTCACTTTTCTTTTTATTTCTAGCTTCGGATTGGCTTCTAAACACGGTCTGTATCGGATTCCTCGTCCCTATCATCAATCCTTAGGGGTCCCTGGCAATCAATGCTTTGTGATAGCACCACTCATGGCAACCCCAGAACCCTGGCTTTCGAGATTTCGAGATAATCCTACCCATGGCATTCTGTGGCCGAATCCAGACCCTGGCGATCGACATTTCGTGATAATGCCACCCATGGTATTTGAACCAGCGGAGTGCTTACATGCCCCTGGTAGGATATTTAAATATCCTAAGAGACAAGCACGAAGGAGACGATATGTTGTTACGCATCTTCGAGGGGAATTTCCCGCCTCTCCGCGCTGGGAATTCATCTAAATCAACTTATGTTGATCGTCCGCTCCTAATCTAGATGACATTTTTTCAGAGTATTAAAATGCTTTTGCGTGATTTTGATAGTTATGCGCATTGAACCAGACTGTGTGGATCGGGGTGCTTAGGTTACCGAATCCTGCAAATCGAAGGTCAGTTAACAAGGTCGAATACTTCCTAAGCCTTAGACCTAATACTTAAGGTTCGCATTTTCCCCAACTTCTTGAGGATTATCCAGATCTTAGCAGGTATGTGAATTTTTAAACCTAAGTGTCTAGTCCAGAAGGCCTAAGATCAGCGTTCTTGCTAATCTCTTTTTGTGTCTCCTTAGCACTTTTATTTCATTTTTCTCTTTTCTTGATGTGGTCTAGAACTTCGGTTAATTTCTTAATCTCTTACTAATGACTATCTCTTTTTCTTTTTCATTTTGTGCTCCTTTTTGTCATTTTGCTCTTTTTCTCCTCCTTATGATTATGTGGCTCACAAAATTTCCTCCCTCCTTTTTCTTTTTGTTCTTTTTCATAATTTTTCAATTTTTTTTCATGTTTTTTACATATGTGAATTTTTTTGTGAGGATCCTTTTGACTTTTTCTTGGTTCTGTATGCATGCACTTTATCACCCCCCCATGCTTAAGTTTTGCAATGTCCTCATTGTAAACAGAGAGTGTGAAATAGTGTTGAGGTCAGAGACTTAGAACAGAATACATCAGGTGGGTGAATGGATCAGAAATGACTAATGCGGACGATTTCAAGCTCTGGTACGTGTACCAGAGGTGGGATCAACTATCTAAGGCTGAACTCAAGGTGCAATGGACGTAGAGTATAGATGGATAATCAGACGGGTCTCTATTTTTGGAATGACGGGTTGCCTCTCATTAAGCGCTAAATTCAACGCCTTCAGTCGAGTGGAACATGAAGTGGAGAGGGAGTGGTCAACTCAGCGGATTTTTGTAAAACAAGCACCTTGATTAAGAGCCTGGTTGGTCTAACCAGGTGCTTGTTAAGATCAACAGGCTGATGATGCAGCCCAAACCCAATCAGTCTGGTGGGTTGATAGATGTAGATCAACAGATGCGAAACCCACCATATACAATGTGGATTGGATGGATATGGAAGGGAAAACTCGGGTTTAAGCTAATTCAAATCTGCCTGGTCAGGGTAGGGTTCCTAAAAATAATCAGTGCATGGTGTGGAAACCCTACAAGGGTGATCAGAGAATGATGGATCATGTTTTTCAGTCTGATTGATACTCGATGCCTGGTATAGATGTGGAGTTGAATCATCTGCAAACGGCTCAGTGAGAGGTGAATCAGAATAGAAATTGAGTCTGGTTGCGGGTCGGGGTAGAGAACAGGTTTTGATCAGTTCTGTATGTGTGGAAGTGGTGGCTTCAATGAGAATTGTGTATGAGGACTCTCCTAGAAAGGAATGACAGGTGGTCTCATGTAGAGACTCCTCATAGTAACTTTCAAAATCAGAGTTAGAGAATGAGTCATGTGAGTGAGGTCGTAGATTGGCTTGTTATAATCAGAGAGTAGGTTTTCTCCGATGTTATGGTCAGATTCGAAATCGTCGGATAGTTTGTGAAAGTCAAAATCTGAATGAGATTCAAGATCATGAGTTCCACCATAGAATAAATCATATGCTGTAGATTTAGCAGCCTGACTAGGGTCTAGCCTAGATGTCAATTTTAAGCTTAAAAAGGTGTTCTTATCTGGTAAAGGCTCAGGTTCTAAGCTGGTAGGACAGACCCAATTGAAACCCCACTCGTCCAACTCAGTTTTTGTATCGTAAATTAGCATGAATTTTGAAAAATCGATTGGTTCCTTTGAGGATGTTGGTGAGGGATATTCATCAAATAGAGGCCCAAAATCATATTCTTCATTGAAAGATTGATCTTCCTCATATGGGGCCTTGAAATCTTCCCAATAGGTTTCAGATCTAGATTCTGGGCTTAGGATGTGGGTTGAATCACTAAAATCTAGGTTTGAATAACCTTCGAGGGTCACCTTATCAGAATAAGGGGCGGAATTTACACCCTCGAGAGGTTCAGTTCTACTCTCATGATTGCAGGAGTTTTGGGATTCTAAGCCTGGTGATTCTTGGTCTAGAGTGGGCTCAACATTGTATTTTCCTGCAATTGGAACTTCCCAACCTTCTTCAATATTAGGCACATTGTACTCCATTTGGGTTGGGAATCCACAACCATTTTGTGCCTCAAACCCGAGATCAGATTGATCCTCGATGTTGTCCCAAGATTGTTCATCCTCTGTTTGTGGCATATACGGGTATTTCTGGTCAATAATTTGTTTAAATAACTTCATTATCTCTTCTCATTTTTCAAGATCATCTTGGTGTTGCTCCCAAAGTATAGGATTTGTCATACATTGAAGGTATTCAAGATTATGCAATTTTTCTATCTCAATGTATCCTGTGATGAGCATGTCTCGGGTTGATCCTTTTGTAGCTTCTGCCAATAACACTTGGGCATAGGTTATGATGAAGGTTGTGGTTGTTGGGACATCAACCTGGATATTTTCTATTGGTGTTGAGGTTTTGTCTTCTTTTTCATAGAATTTCAGGGCATCCTCAATCATCCTATCTCTCATGGATCTCCGATGTTCAGGTTTCTTGAATGGTAGTCCTAAGTGGTTTGGCTGCATATTTGGATCAGGTGATGGAATCAAGATGTAGAATCAGAGTTTGAATCAAGGTATACAATCAAGTTACGAAGTGATTAAATCTGAATAAAGAGTCCCACTGAAAATGTACGTGTGTGCTCTAATGAGAAAAGATGAGGGACTGGAGATGTTTTTTTGACCCAATCAAGACACCCAAAGACATTTAGATGACTATGGAGGTTCAGGGCAGATGATACGCCTGGATCAGAAGATCGTCCACCTGAGAATTACCTAGGCAGCCAGAGAGGGAGAGTCCTGCAAAGACCCCTACACGGTAGAGCATCCCCACGGGTTACAGGGTTTCCCCCACCTGACCTCTCTTGTCACTGAGATTCCAGGTAGACCAGAATGGGGACCTTGACCTCTTAAGTCTAGTACTTTTATTTCAAAGGTGCTTTAGGGTTTTCACTTGAACTTTAGATGTTTTGATGTTGTGACCTAATTTGGAGGTTGGTTGACCCAAGGGGTCAACTTCACCTGACCTGTCCTAAATATGGCAGAATGATTCTAAGCTTAGGACCTAGAGATCATCCTGATTTGACTCCCAGTTTATTAGGTCCAGGATTTTAAGATTCAAGTGCTATTAGAGCTCAATTTTTAGGGCTTATCATGTTTAGATCTCTTCAATGAAGGGTTTGGGTAATGTACTGATGCAGGAGGGTTCATTTCCTTTTATACAGGTGATGAGAGCCTCATCATGAACCCTAACTAGCACATTTTGACCTAAATAAGTATACAAAAGCTCCTACAAAACCTAAGGGAAAGCCTAAATCAAAGAACTATAAATTGAGTATAAAGCAAATCATAAGGGGTAAAATTGCAATTTTACCAATGCAATACACAAACAGGATGTCTAAGGGTCTAAACACAGGTCAAATGGGCTTAATAAGAAAGAAAGTGGGATGATTTGATCTGAAAAGGATTATAGCAACTCCTAGGAATTAAATGACATTCTGTAACCCTAAAACAAATCCTCTTTAATTCACAAGGTTCCAGGCAAGATGAAAATCAATTGAACCCTATAAAATTCATGAAAATCCATCCCCTAGGGTTTCGAACCTTCAATTTGTCCATTGGAACCTATCTTGACCTAGATTGAGAACCATACCCAATTTTTGACCTAATTAGGTTTTTCTGCAAATTAATCGATCAAACATGGTCAAATCTCAAATCAAACTTCACAATTGGATTCCTTAGGTCCAAATTAGGTTTGTACCAAAATTTGGACTTAAGGGAAGGCCATTTTGACCTACTTTACAAATTGGTCCTCAAGAATTACTTTTTGACCCTTAACTTTTTGAACCCTTGCACTTTGCCCCTCAGCTTTCCCTTCGTTCTTTGCAAGACAGTCCCTTTGCCACCTGCAGCAGCTGCCCATGCCTCCGGTGACTTTGCGTGGAGGATGGCGCCGCGCAGGGTATGGGACTAGCCCCAGAAACGAGAGGGGGATCCCCTACGTTGTCTTCTTTCGCATGGACCCCCTCCCATGCCCTGCCGATGCCCATACCTCTCGTGCGAATGCGCGAGAGGCATGGGTCTCTTTTTCGACCATTCTCCGGTGGCCTGCTCACGCTCCCTCCTCGAGATCTCCTCCTCGCCAACATCTATTTAAGGAGCGGCAGGGGCCGCTAGTTGCTTCAGACTTGATTTGGCCAGAGATGTCCCTCAAAATTCCTCTCTTCTCCTAAGGCCAAGTGACCAGCAAGCTTCGGCGACTGTTCCTCCTCCTTCCAGTCGCTCTGCCACAATACCAGTGGCAGAGTTGTCTTCACCTCCTTCCTCCACGTCGTGCAACACCCTCACGCGCGCCCCCAGCCCCGTCGTCTTCGCCGCTCTCCCTCCACTGGTGTCTTCTTCTTCGACGACAGCAGGTATTGACTACCGCCCTTTCTTCCCTTTCGTCCATTCAATCAGGTTAGGAACACTCCTCTTTACCCCTTCTTCAATTCCCCTCAATTTATTTTACCAAAATACCCCTTGATTCCACTGCCCACCATCGCCATCTCCACCTCCAGCCAGACCTCCAGCGAGGTGTCCCTGCCACTCCACGCATCCATCCACCTCCCAAACCCCTCAAAAGCTCCACCATCACTCCCTGATCATTTTCCCTTTTTCCATTGACCACCACACTCTCCACACACTGTCCCCGAACACACCCACCTGCACCTCTATAGTGTGCCCTAGGCACGCGCCCACAGACGTTCCCACACCTCACCGACCACCTCTTCACATTCGCCACACCTTGGCGAAGATCCCCAAGGCATCTGACTGGGCCACAAGGCCGTGTTCATGTTTTCAGGTTCAGAGCATCGTCCGCCATTAGCGCATGAGCGGAAGCTTGCTTGAAGCAAGCGTGCTGAAGCTCCAGGTCCACCCAGCCCAGGTGCAGTAGTCTCAGGTGTGCGGAATACTCTGGCACACGCACTGAAGCCCTCAATTGGAGTCGAAGACCTCAGCTGTAGCCACAATTGCGCGCACCTTCCTCCTGCTGCCGCACGAAGAAGCAGGTGGGACTAGTCCCACCTCGGAAGTGAAGGCGCGCCTGCACCTGCATAAGAGGAAAAAGTGACTTAGGCTTATCACCTCAAGTCACACAGGGGTGAGGTCCCTCACCCTCACTCACCCAATCTCATCCACGGTACTGCCCACGCGGACCTGGCTCGCGACTTGAATACCCTGCCTGTGCACACCTCGCCCACCACCGCACGCCGGTGGGTCTGGTCCCGGGCACGTTACCCAACCCGAATACCCGCGAATGCTCTGGGAGCGAACCTTTGAGAGAGAAACAGAGAGCGAGAGAGATGTGGGGCAGGTAGGGGTTAGGTTTTGCCTAACTGTGTAATGTGCAGGGAGCAGAAGAAGAAAGGAGGAGGAGCGGAGCAGAAGAGAAGAAGAAGGAGTTGCAGAGAGGAAACCAAAAGAAGAAGGAAGGAGCTGCTGAAGAAAGAAGGAAAGGCAGAGGAGAGGCTGAGGACACTTAGCCGCATAGAGCAACTGAAAGAGGAAGAAGAAGACAGGAAGGAGGAAGCTGCAGAGAAAAGAAAGAGAAGAAGAAGAGCCGCAGCAGCTGAAGAAGGAAAAAGAAGGCAGGAAGGCCAAAAAGACAACTGAAGAAAGGAGCTGCGTGGCACTATAGAAAAGGGGCTGATAAGGCATCTGATTCAAAGAATCAGACGCCCAAAAAAGGAAAGGTAGAGAAGAAAGAGAAGGAAGAAGAGAAAGAAAGAAAGAAAAGAAGAAAAGGATTTTTTGGTCATTCTCTCTCTTAAATTTTTATAAAATAGTATATCATAGTAAATTGTGAATTTGTACGCTTCTAGAATCAAAGTGTGCTCCCTGAGTTCGACCTTGGGATATTCTAAAATTCTGAGTTATAAATTTTCATTTGTTTTCGTGGAGAGTTCATCTATATTACAACGAGATATTTATTAAAACATGATCAAGCTACTTTGTGCGGAAAACATTTTGGCACCGTTGCCGGGGAGCAATGGGTATTCTTGAAGCTATTAATTCACAATTTATGATTTACTGCTGACTTAATCTCTTCTCTTTTGTTGTGCAGGCACAGGAAAACAAGAAGGATCAAGCAGCCGCACAACAACCACACCAAAGGACAGGTAATTTTCTATCCTCTCTTTTAAGCTCCTAAAATTCTAAAGAGGAAGAAAAAAATAAAAGCAATTTAGGAATTACCTAATGAGAACCTCATCATGAGAACTAACTAGCTCATTTTGATCCAATACAAAGGATAAAAGCTCCTACATAACTCAAGGAAAGGCTTAACTCAGAGAATTCTGAGTTTAAGGAGAAAACAAGTCATAAGGGGTAAAAATGCAATTTTACCAGTATAATCTGCATACAGGGTAATTCAGGGTCCAAACACAGGTCAAGCAAACCAAATAAGAAGGAAAGTGGGATGATCTGACAAGGGCTACAGCAATTCCAAGGAACTAAATGATAATCTGTAACCTTAAAACAAACCCACTTCAATTCACGAGGTTCGAGGCAAAGTAAAAATAGAATAAACCCTCTAAAATTCATAGAAAAATAATCTCTAGGGTTTAGAACCTTCAATTTGGCCTTCAGATCCCATTTTGACCTACATTGAGAACCATGCCCAATTAATAACTTAATTTGGGTTTTTGCATAAATTGACCGGTCAAACAAGGTTTAATCTAGAAATAAAATTCACCATCAAATTCCTTAGGTCCTAATTAGTCATGTATAAAAACTTGAGCCTAAGAAGAAACCTTCTTGACCAACTTTGCACTTTGGTCCTCATATATTTACTTTTTGGCCCTCAACTTTTGAACCCTCACATTTCTGCCCCTAACTCTCCTTCGTTCTTTGCATTCAGGTCCCTCCTGCCAAAACCTGCCAGCACCATGCTCCGGCGACCTTGCGCGGAGCATGGCGCCGCGCAGGGTGAGGGGGAGGGGCTGGCAAGTCAACCGGGGGTGCCCTGCGTCGTCAGCCGTCGCAGGAACACCCCCCTGGTCGCTGCAATCCACCATACCAGCCGTGCGAACGCACGGACGGTATGGGTTTCCATCTCCGGCGTCCTCCGGCGAGGGAGACACGTCGTCTCCCTCCGCCTTCCTCCCTGATTCGGTCCCTATAAATACCCCCGTCGCTCCACCGTTCTTCCGAGCTCGGTCCTGACGGAGAAAGACCCCCACTTCCTCTCTTCCCACTCCGACAGGAAGCCCTCCAGCTCCGGCAGCCTCCCCTCTTCCTCCTCGTCGCTCTGCCGCACTACCAGCTGTAGGGTTGCTCTCCCTCGCTCTTCCCGCGCCACGCCGCACCCAGCTGGCGCCTCTCCGGCCCTCTGCTCGCCGCCGCCCCTTCCCCCAGGCATCTTCTTCTCCAGCGACAGTCGATACGACTGTCGCCCGCTCCGGCCCCTCCTCGTCCTGCTAAGTAGGTAGAACTCCTCCTCTTCCTCCCCTCTTCCTTTTCCTCACTTTAAACATCTACTGTCGCCCTCGATTCCTACCAATCACCCTCACCTTCTCCGCCTCCGGCCATCCTCCGGCGAGCCGCTCCCATCACTCCAGCATCCCACACGGCTCGCCGACCTGCACATAATCTCCGCCTCCTCACCCTGATCCATTTCCGCCCCTCCACTTCCCCCAAATCACCCCCTGCAACTCCACCGAACAAACCCATCTCTCGACCCACAGTCCGACCTAGGGCAGCCCTTAGGCTCCGCCCCGCCGCCTGCACACCCCCCGACCACCTTCGCCGTGCCACGGCGAAGGTCCTCCGCGTTTCTGATTGGGCCGATAGGCCATTTTTCTGTGGGCAGGTACCTGCGCTCGTCGCTGCCATTATTGAAGCAAAGCAGCTTCTTCACCTGCTGCCCCAGGTGAGTCACGCCCAGGTTACGCTCCTAGACAGCGCAAGGCGCCTTCGCGAAGCACCAGGCTGCAGTCGAGTCGAAGCCCTCGCGCGAAGGTCTCGCATAACGCTGCGATTACCGGCTGCTTCCTCCGCGCAGGCGCGAAATTGGGGTGGGACATTTAGTCCCACCTCGGAAGGCTCTGAAGGAACACAGCGGTATAAAGCGAAAAAGTGCTGGAGGCTTATTGCCTCAGCACACGGGGTGAGGTCCCCTTCACCCGCCCGGTTACCCGGTCTCGTCCGCGCTCACGCCCCGCGGACCTGGCCCGACCCGACTTAGACTGACCTGCACTCCTCGCCCACCACGCACGCCGGTGGGCCTGGACCCGGGCGCGACCCGTACCCGGCTACCCGGCAGCTCTGGGAGAGCTATCCCTTGAGCGGATTCTATGAGAGAGAGACGCGGGGGAGGGTAGAGATAGGTTTTGCCCCTCTCTGATCAAGCTGTGTAAGTGTGCAGGCACAGGTGAAGAACCGTGGAAGAAGACGAAAGCTGAAGGAAGGAGGATCACCGAGCGGCACTGTAGCAGCTGCGGTTTAAGTCGTCTGATTGGAAAATCAGACGACGTCCTGAAGGCAAAGAAGGAGAAGGAAGGCAAGGCAGAGGAGAACGCAGAGTGGCCAAGACAAGAACTGAAAGAAGAAGAAGAGCATGAGAAGAAGAAAGTCTGAAGAAAGGAAAAGAAGAAAGAAAGAAGAAGAAGAAGAACAGGACCGCAAGGGAGCAGAAAAAGAAAGAGACGAGCAGAAACAAGAACTGACGAAGAAGAACATCACCCACTGCTGCAGATAAAGAAGACAGAAAGAAGAAGAAGACCACAAGGAGATAAAGGAACCAAAAGCCAAAGAGAAGAGAAAAGAAAGAAGAAGACAGACGAGAAAGAAGAAGCCAACAAATTTTCATCTCTCTCTCTATCTATCTATATTTTTGTAAAAGAAACTTTGTACCCCTAGAATACAACTTGCTCCCTGAGTTCGACCTCGGGAACTCTTTTATTTTCCGAGTAAAAAATTATATATTTGAAATGATGGCAATAACTGGCTATACTACAACGACATAACAATAAAACCCGGTTATCTCTTCACGCCATCGCTATCAATTTGGCGCCGTTGCCGGGGAGCAACGGCTATTCTAGAGGTAAACATTCCTGTTTCTTTTTAATTTCTGATAATCTCCTCTCTTTTGTGCAGCTACAAGACAAGGAACTGCACGACAACCACTCCGAGGACAGGTCAATTTTTTCCTCTCGCTATTAACCCCTAAACTCTAAAGAGGAAGAAAAGAAAAGAACAAGCAATATAGGGCTAACCTGTCTTCCATACTTAGTAACCATAAAGAGTTGCATGTTTTCAACTCATTAGTCCTGCACACTATTAAGGGTATTTAAGGGCTAACACAATCTTGCTTGAGCCCTAATTACCCAACAAAGAACTAACTGGACCAAGTAGAGCCAACATAAGATTCAACATTAGGGTTTTAGAGACACACTACTTAAATCAACAATGGAGAAAATCCAAAAGAAGTGTACCTAAACCATTGATTGAAAATACCTATTTAAAGAAAACCTAAAACAATTGGCTCTCTAAACACTTGAACCCTAAAAGACAAGACCTAAAAGCTCTCAAAGAAAACAAGAGGTAAAGTTGACCCCTTGGGTCAACCAACCTTAAATTAGGTCACTCTTTGCACTTAAAAGACTAAAGTTCAAGTGAAACCTTAAGCACCCTGATCTTAAAATTGGTAGACTTAAGAGGTCAAGATCCCCATTCTGGTCTACCTGGAACCGCAGTGACAAGAGAGGTCGGGTGGGGGAAACCTTGTAACCCGTGGGGACGCTCTACCGTGTAGGGATCTTCGCGGGACTCTCCCTCTCTGGCTGCCCAGGTAATTCTCAGGTGGACGATCTTTCTGATCAAGGGGTCCATCTGCCCCGCACCTCTATAGTCACCCAACACATTTTTGGGTGTCTTGATTGGGTCCAGCACCTTCTAAACTTACCTCTTCCAACAGTGCATGTACGGAAGGAGGTCCTTAAGACCACCCTTAAGACCTCCTTTAGAAATTCGCTCTCGTCAAGGCCAAGCCTCGACGCCCGTGTTTGTGCAGCAACACCCTCACATTATTCTCTCTTCTGATTCAGAACCAAGTTCTTCTTCTTCCCCCATCATGGCTCAGCCAGTTGAGGAAGAAAATAATCTGGAACACCAGCTCCAGCGACTCAATGACCTCTTCCAAAACTTCATGCACCCACCACAGCGTCCTATGATGCGGGACCACTACAATCCTGCTACAGTGGCCATTGAGCCTCGAGTCAGAATCCCGACTGGAGGGCCTGATTCCGAATTAAAGCCCAACATGATTCATGCTATACCTAAATTCCATGGGCTTAATTCTGAAGATCCCTTCCAGCACATCAAACAACTAAAGCATCTGGCCCACACTTTTGGATCAGATGCGCAAAATCCACTTGAGGGCTATCCCATTCGCTTCATATGTTCATAATAGCCCTCCCTATGCTTTGAATTGGAATGATTTGCTTAATAATTCTGATTGGACTTTTGGAATTGAACGAGGAATTTATGAAGTAATAATGTTTTAATCAGTTTTAATTGATCGAATTGAGCTTATATTTGTTTAATTGGGTTGAATGTGATGGGTGTGTGATAAACACCAGTTTATCATCATTCTTATGCATTAAAACAAACCTAGCTCTTAGGATTTTACTCCGCAAATGAGTTTTTGGGCTGCATTTAGGCATTAATTGGGTTAGGCATGCATTGCATTTTTATTGTATTTTTAATGTGTTTTTATGAGTGTTAGGTGATGAGAACCTCATCATGAGCCATAACTAGCTCATTTTGACCTAATACAAAGGATAAAAGCTCCTACATAACTCAAGGAAAGGCTTAACTCAGAGAATTCTGAGTTTAAGGAGAAAACAAGTCAAAAGGGGTAAAAATGCAATTTTACCAGTATAATCTGCATACAGGGTAATTCAGGGCCCAAACATGGGTCAAAGCAACTTAATAAGAATAAAAGTGGGATGAGATGATCTAGCAAGGGCTACAGCAATTCCAAGAAACTAAATGATAATCTGTAACCCTAAAATAACCCACTTCAATTCACGAGGTTCGAGGCAAAGTAAAAATAGAATAAACCCTCTAAAATTCATAGAAAAATAATTTCTAGGGTTTAGAACCTTCAATTTGGCCTTCAGAACCCATTTTGACCTACATTGAGAACCATGCCCAATTAATAACTTAATTTGGGTTTTCGCATAAATTGACCGGTCAAACAAGGTTTAATATAGAAATGAAATTCACCATCAGATTTCTTAGGTCCTAATTAGTCATGTATAAAAACTTGAGCCTAAGAAGAAACCTCCTTGACCAACTTTACACTTTGGTCCGCATATATTTACTTTTTGGCCCTCAACTTTTGAACCCTCGCATTTTGGCCCCTAACTCTCCTTCGTTCTTTGCGTTCAGGTCCCCCCTGCAAAACCTGCCAGCACCATGCTCCGGCAACCTTGCGCGGAGCATGGTGCCGCGCAGGGTGAGGGGGAGAGCCTGGCAAGTAAACCGGGGGTGCCCTACGTCGTCAGCCGTCGCAGGGACACCCCCTTGGTCGCTGTAACCCACCATACCGGCCGTGCGAACGCACGGACGGTATGGGTTTCCATCTCCGGCGTCCTCCGGCGAGGGAGACACGTCGTCTCCCTCCGCCTTCCTCCCTGTTTTGGTCCCTATAAATACCCCCGTCGCTCCACCGACCTCGGCAGCTCGGATCTGACGGAGAAAACCCCCAACTTTCCTCTCCTCTCACTCCGGCAGATGCCCACCAGCTCCGGCGGTTCTTCCTCCTCCTCCTCTTCGCTCTGCCGCAATACCAGTAGCAGAGACTTCCTCCCCTGCTCTTCCCGCGCCACGCCGTACCCAGCTGGCGCCTCTCCGGCTCTCTGCTCGCCGCCGCCCCTTCCCCTGGGCATCTTCTTCTCCGGCGACAGTCGATACGACTGTCGCCCTGCCCCGACCCCTTTCGTCTCCGTAGCTAGGTCAGAACTCCTCCCCATCTCCCCCTCTTTCTTTTCCTGACTGTCTTTTATTTGATTAAACCCTCGACCGCTCCTGTTCACCCTCACCTTCTCCGCCTCCGGCCATCCTCCGGCGAGCCGCTCCCATCACCTCAGCAACCCACACGGCTCGCCGACCACCGTAGAACCTCCGCCTCCTCATCCTGATCAACCCCCGCCCTTCCACTTCCCCCACATCACCCTCTGCAACCCCACCGAACAAACCCATCTTCCGACCCATAGTCCGACCTAGGGCAGCCCTTGCACGCCGCCCCACGCCTCGCCACCACCCACACGAGCTTCGCCGCACTCTGGCGAAGCTCCCGGCACCTTCTGATTAGGCCGAGAGGCCGTTTTGCTGTGAACAGGCCACCCGACCTCCGCCGCCATTGCCGTGCAGAAGGAGCTGCTTCCGCCTGCAGCTGCAGGCGCCCCACGCCCAGATTCGACTCCCAGACCTTGTGAGGCGTTTCGACAAAGCATCAGGCTCGCAGCTGGGGCGAAGGCCTCGCGTGAAGCTGCGATCGCCCGCTGCTTTCTCCGCTGCGGGCGCTCAATTGGGGTGGGACATTTAGTCCCACCTCGGAAAAGTCTGAAGAGGCGTAGCGGTATAAGGCGCAAAAGTGCTGGAGGCTTACTGCCTCAGCACACGGGGTGAGGTCCCCTACACCCGCCCGGTTACCCGGTCTCGTCCGCGCTCATGCCCCGCGGACCTGACCCGACCCGACTTAGACTGACCTGCACTCCTCGCCCACCACACACGCCGGTGGGCCTGGACCCGGGCGCGACCCGTACCCGACTACCCGGCAGCTCTGGGAGAGCTTTCCCAAGAGCAGATTCTGAGAGAGAGAGACGCGGGGGCGGGGGGGGGGGGTAGAGTAGGTTTTGTCCTCTGACATAAACTCTGCAGTGTGCAGGCACAGGTGAAGAAGAAGGACCGCGGAAGAAGAAGGAAGCTGAGGGAGACACTGTAGCAACAAGCGGTTTAAGTCGTCTGATTGGAAAATCAGACGACGTCCTGAAGGGAAAAGAAGAAAGAAGAAGAGACGACGTCCTGATAGGAAAAAGAAAGAAGAAAGAAGGAGATCTGAAGAACAACAGAAGAAGGCGAGGCAGAGGAGAACACAAAAGAACAAGGGAAGAACTGAAAGAAGAGAAGCACGAGAAGAAGATCTGAAGAAAGGAAAAGAAGAAAGAAAGGAAAAGAAGAAGAACAGGACCGCTCTGCAGAAGAAAAAGGAAGAGCAGGAACAGCTGAAAGAAAGAAGAAGAACATCACCACTGCAGATAAAGAAGAAGAAGATAACAGAAGATCTGAGACGAGGAGAAGCAAAGAGAAAAGAAGAAAAGACAACAAATTCTTTCTCTCTCTCTTTCTTTAGTTTTGTAAAAGAAACTTGTACCCCTAGAATACAACTTGCTCCCTGAGTTCGACCTCGGGAACTCTTTCATTTTCCGAGTAAAAAAATTATATATTTGAAATGATGGCAATAACTGGCTATACTACAACGCTATAACAATAAAACCCGGTTATATCCACGACTCTCTCATTTTTGGCGCCGTTGCCGGGGAGCAACGACTATTCTAGAGGTAAACATTCCTGTTTCTTTTTAATTTCTGATAATCTCCTCTCTTTTGTGCAGAAAACTACAGTAAATCAAGAAGACAAGAAACCGCACGACAACCACTCCGAGGACAGGTAAATTTTTCCTCTCGCTATTAACCCCTAAACTCTAAAGAGGAAGAAAAGAAAAGAACAAGCAATATAGGGCTAACCTGTCTTCCATACTTAGTAACCATAAAGAGTTGCATGTTTTCAACGCATTAGTCCTACACACTATTAAGGGTATTTAAGGGCTAACACATTCTTGCTTGAGCCCTAATTACCCAACAAAGAACTAACTGGACCAAGTAGAGCCAACATAAGATTCAACAGTAGGATTTTAGAGACACACTACTTAAATCAAGAATGGAGAAAATCCAAAAGAAGTGTGCCTAAACCATTGATTGAAAATACCTATTCAAAAGAAAACCTAAAACAATTGGCTCTCTAAACACTTGAACCCTAAAAGACAAGACCTAAAAGCTCTCAAAGAAAACAAGAGGTAAAGTTGACCCCTTGGGTCAACCAACCTTAAATTAGGTCACTCTTTGCACTTAAAAGACTAAAGTTCAAGTGAAACCTTAAGCACCCTGATCTTAAAATTGGTAGACTTAAGAGGTCAAGATCCCCATTCTGGTCTACCTGGAATCGCAGTGACAAGAGAGGTCGGGTGGGGGAAAATCTGTAACCCGTGGGGACGCTCTACCGTGTAGGGGTCTTCGCGGGACTCTCCCTCTCTGGCTGCCCAGGTAATTCTCAGGTGGACAATCTTTCTGATCAAGGGGTCCATCTGCCCCGCACCTCTGTAGTCACCCAACACATTTTTGGGTGTCTTGATTGGGTCCAGCACCTTCTAAACTTACCTCTTCCAACAGTGCATGTACGGAAGGAGGTCCCTAAGACCACCCTTAAGACCTCCTTTAGAAATTCGCTCTCGTCAAGGCCAAGCCTTGACGCCCGTGTTTGTGCAGCAACACCCTCACATTATTCTCTCTTCTGATTCAGAACCAAGTTCTTCTTCTTCCCCCATCATGGCTCAGCCAGTTGAGGAAGAAAATAATCTGGAACACCAGCTCCAGCGACTCAATGACCTCTTCCAAAACTTCGTGCACCCACCACAGCGTCCTATGATGCGGGACCACTACAATCCTGCTGCGGTGGCCATTGAGCCTCGAGTCAGAATCCCGACTGGAGGACCTGATTCCGAATTAAAGCCCAACATGATTCATGCTATACCTAAATTCCATGGGCTTAATTCTGAAGATCCCTTCCAGCACATCAAACAGCTAAAGCATCTGGCCCACACTTTTGGATCAGATGCGCAAAATCGGGATATTCTTCTCATGAAGATGTTCTCCTTTTCTCTTATGGACAAGGCCGCCCATTGGTATCAAACTCAGACCCGGCCGATCAACACTTGGGAAGAACTTCAATCCGAGTTTTTGAAAAAGTTTTTTCCTGTTGGTCGGACCAACGCCTTGCGCCATCAGATTACACACTTCACTCAACAATCAGGAGAACCTCTCCATGAGGCATGGGATCGTTTTCAGGATCTCATGAGAAAGTGCCCCCATCACGGAGTTCCTAAATGGGAGCAAGTCCAATCTTTTTACCAGGGACTCCGTGAGGACATCCGCCTTTTCGTCAATGCAACTTGCGGAGGAAACATCATGGGTCAACATGAAGACACCGTATGGGAGATTCTCGAAAACATGTGCGAGAACTCCATCAACAATGACTCCATGGGATTATTCGACAGGACGAATACCCGCGCAGCGACGAATCTTAAGGGAGCACATGAGATGCAGGGCCTGTCCGCATCAGTCGACCTGGAATTAATGGCCAGTCGATTGGACAAGGTCTCAATCATTGAGAAGAAAGTGGATGAGCTGACTCAGCACTTGCAGCGAGCCAACTCCGCGCGTAACTCCTTTGCACAACCTCCTTCTACACAGGAGACTGTGCAAAACATCCTCCACCGATCTTCCCCTAGGATGGATCCATATCCATCCCCATCTGATTCTCGGATCGGAGGATCATCCGATCCTTTCTACACCAGCCCGGGGAACTCCATTCCCCCTTTCCCTGATTCTCAGGAGGTTCCTCAGACCTGCGAGGACCTCAACGCCATCCAGAATGACCCATTCTCCAACACTTACAACCCTGGATGGCGAAACCATCCCAATTTTCAGTGGGCGGGAAATTCCCAAACCCAAAGGACACCTTTTCAGTCCCGCCCACAGCCCTCTCGTCATTACCAGCCGCCTCAGCCTCGGCCCAACCCTACTTATCCATCAGGGCCAAATCAGGATCAAATGTCCCTAATCCTTCAGACTCTGGCTGACATTCAAAGAACGAATGCGGCTATTCAAAAACAGCACAAGGACGAACTTACAGAGGTTAAAACTCAACTGGCCCAGTTGGCAAATTCTCGCCAGCCAGGCACACTCCCTTCCCAACCTCTTCCTAACCCAAATAACGTGCCAACCCAGAAGCGCGTTATGAATCCAAATTTAGGCCACGCACAATGGATTTATCAGGCCCCTACTGCTCCATCTCCAGACGAGATGGAAGCCTCAACTTCTTATGCGGGATTTCAGCAGCAGCCACCCCTCTTACCAAACCCAAACCAAAATCAGGCCGGATTAAATTCTGTAACAACACGTAGTGGTAAAACAACTCAAGACCCGCATTATCCAAACCACCCCAAGCCTGATAACCATGACCCTAGGATAGTTATCCAAGATACCGCTGTTCCGGATCCACAACCTAGACCTATCCTAGAAGAACCAACCAAGATCTCGTTTCCCGAGGCCTTGACCAAGGGAAAGAAGACCACCAAACCCGTGGCCCCTGAGGAGGACCTGGTCAAGCTCTTTGAGCAAGTCCACATAAACATGCCCTTGATGGATGCAATCCGCCACGTACCAGCTTACGCACGATTTCTAAAGAATATATGTACACCCCAGCGTAAGCCGCGAACCAAAGGAGGGAGCCCAATTGTTCTGTCAGAGCAAGCCAGCTCTATAATCCTCAGTAGACTCCCACCCAAGGCAAAAGATCCTGGTACTCCCCTGATTTCCTGCAAGATAGGTGGTACCCAATTTGATAGAGCATTGTTAGACTTGGGTGCATCCATAAACCTGATACCCACATCCTTACTTGACCATCTAGAAGAATCTGAGCTAAAACCAACCGAGGTGACATTACAATTAGCAGATCGATCTATAAAGTCACCAAAAGGGATTCTCGAGGATGTTATCGTAAGAGTGCGGGATTTCTATTTTCCAGTGGACTTTATAGTCTTAGATATGGACGCACCTGAGAACCCTAGGGATACACCAATCATTCTAGGGAGACCTTTCTTGGCTACTGCTAGAGCCAACATCAGCTGTGAGGAGGGCCAAATAGAGCTTAAGTTTGGAGATCAAACACTGAAAATTGATATATTTAAGGCCCAACAAGGAATTAATTGCGGTGTCATCAAACAAATTTGTGACATCAGGACTTTGGTTGATGAATCACACTTCCAGAATAACTCGATTATGCCTCATCAACCACAGAAGGATCTTGACCCGCAAACAGAGGAGTCGAATCCAGATATGAACAACCCAGTAACTCCCACCCTTGAACCTCACATCTATACTGAACCACCCACTGCTGCTGATAATCCCATCCTCGAACTGAAACCCCTTCCTGCTCACTTGAAATACATCTTTTTGGGTTCTAATCAGACCCTTCCTGTGATTATCAATTCCAACCTCAGTCCTGAACAGGAATCCCATCTGATTGTTGTCCTCCAGCAACATCGCAGAGCCATCGGATGGACTCTCGATGATTTGACTGGAATAAGTCCCTCTTATTGTACTCATCATATCTATTCAGAAGAGGGCACACGACCTTCTCGTGAAATGCAGAGACGCTTAAACCCCAATCTGCAGGAGGTCGTGAAAAAGGAGATCATCAAGTGGTTAGATGCCGGAATCATCTACCCGATCTCCGATAGTCGTTGGGTGAGCCCAATTCAGGTCGTGCCCAAGAAGGCAGGACTCACCACTATAACGACTGAGACCGGAGAAATCATTCCTACCCGATTAGCCAACTCATGGAGAGTCTGTATAGATTACCGCCGACTTAATTCCTCCACGAAGAAGGATCATTTCCCACTACCCTTCATTGATCAAATTCTCGAAAAACTTGCGGGAAATAGGTTCTTCTGCTTTCTTGACGGGTACTCCGGTTATAACCAGGTGGCAATCCATCCTGAGGACCAAGAAAAGACCACGTTCACCTGCCCCTTCGGAACATATGCTTTCCGAAGGATGCCTTTCAGTCTTTGCAATGCACCCGCTACTTTTTAGCGATGCATGCTTGCCATATTCTCAGATATGGTAGGTGATTACCTAGAAGTCTTCATGGATGACTTTTCAGTTTTCGGAGCATCATTCTACGATTGCCTCCAGCACTTGGTCCAGATACTCAGGCGGTGCATCGATGTGAATTTGGTTCTTTCTTGGGAAAAGAGCCATTTCATGGTGCTTGAGGGAATTGTCCTGGGACACTCAATTTCGGAAAAAGGTATCCAACTGGATCGAGCTAAGGTTAATCTGATTTCTCACCTTCCTATGCCCAGCTCGATCAGGGACATCCGTTCCTTTTTAGGGCATGTCGATTTTTATCGACAATTTATCCCTGATTTTTCAAAAATCGTGCGCCCCCTGACCACTCTTCTCTCCAAGGATGTTCCTTTCGAAATTTCCAAGGAATGCACTCAAGCATTTGAAATCCTGCGTGACCGAGTCACCCAAGCCCCGATCCTACAGTCCCCTGATTGGTCTCAACCCTTTGAGATCATGTGAGATGCATCCGACTTCGCTGTAGGAGCAGTTTTGGGGCAGAAAATTGACGGGAAACCTGTGGTCATTTACTACGCCAGCAAAACACTCGATGAGGCTCAGCGTAACTATACGGTTACTGAGAAAGAGCTGCTAGTTGTAGTATTTGCCCTAGAAAAATTCAGATTGTACCTTCTGGATTCCCGTGTCATCATATACTCGGATCACACAGCTGTGAGGCATCTCCTTGCAAAGAAGGACGCGAAACCTCGATTAATCCGATGGATCTTGCTGTTGGAAGAATTTGACCTTGAGATTCGCGACAAAGCGGGAAAGCAAAATGTGGTAGCTGATCACTTGTCCCGTCTTCCTTCTGAAATAATTGACCCTTCCGGACCCATCACTGAGCATTTTCCCGATGAGCACCTGCTGACTATTGGTACTAGCCTTCCATGGTTTGCTAATGTAGTAAATTACTTGGCATCTCATCAGATCCCGTCCGATTGGCCGAAGGCCAAGAAGGACAAATTACGCTCCGATGCCAAGTATTACATTTGGGAAGACCCGTACCTCTTCCGCATAGGTGCCGATCAGATCATCCGGAGATGTGTCCTGGAAGGGGAATTCAACAATATCCTCTCTTTCTGCCATGACCAGGCATGCGGTGGCCATTTCGCCGGGCATAAAACCGCATCAAAAGTCCTCCAGTGCGGCTTTTACTGGCCCACACTGTTCAAAGACGCGTACAGTCACTGCAAGGCATGCAGTCGTTGCCAGACTTTGGGCAACATGAGCCATCGTGGCATGATGCCTATGCAACCAATTCTAGTATGCGAAATCTTTGATGTTTGGGGGATTGATTTTATAGGCCCCTTTCCTGTTTCGGATGGTTTCGAATACATTCTGTTGGCTGTGGACTATGTGTCCAAATGGATCGAAGCCATACCGACCCGAACCTGTGATCACAAAATCGTTCTCAAATTCATTCATCAAAACATTTTCTCAAGGTTCGGGATTCCTCGTGCAATAATCTCTGATGGGGGGACCCATTTCACAAATGCTCAGTTTAGGTCACTGATGACCAAATACGGGGTGTCTCACCGAATCTCTACTCCTTACCACCCCCAAACTAATGGTCTAGCTGAGCTGTCTAATCGGGAAATCAAGAGAATCCTGCAAGTCACTGTTCGACCTGACAGGAAGGACTGGTCGTCCCAGCTTCTGGAAGCATTGTGGGCCTATAGGACCGCCCACAAGACCCAATTGGGCATGTCTCCCTTTAGACTGGTGTACGGAAAGGCATGCCACCTTCCCGTAGAACTGGAGCATAAAGCCTATTGGGCAGTACGGAACTGTAATCTAGATCTTTCCAAGGCTGGGACCCACAGAAAACTCCAAATCAGCGAGATCGATGAATTACGCCTAGACACGTACGAGAACTCGCAAATCTACAAGGAGCGGGTTAAAGCCTTCCACGACAAACACATCTCGAGAAAGATCTTTCATCCTGGTCAAAAGGTCCTACTCTTTGATGCCCGACTAAAACTCTTCCCAGGAAAACTGAGATCCAAGTGGGTCGGACCATATTTGGTCCGACAGGTTTTTGGAAATGGAGCAATCGAAATCAGTCCACTCAGCCACGATTCTGAACCTTTCATCGTGAACGGTCAGAGACTCAAGCCGTTCATTGATGTAACTTCTACTGATTTGGCTGAAGCATCTTATATCCTCCATTCCCCTTGAGCTTATTGCGCCCAGCCGATGGCGTAAAACTCAGCGCTTAACGGGAGGCAACCCGTCATTTTCCTAAAAATCCAAAACTTTTTCTGACACCTTTTTGCACTTAAGGTTCACCCTTGTAGACAGCCGACCCCACCTCAGATGCTTGCATCTGGGATTAGAAATCGTCCGCAAAAATTCAACCCGACCCATTCACTCATTCAAATTTCTGTCTTAAGGAATGAACTAAGTTAAATAAAAACCCCCTAGGTTACAATGAGGACATTGCAAATCTTAGGCATGGGGGGGTATGAAAGTGCAAAACTTGTAAGAAAAGGGTTTCAAACAAAAAAATTCACATATGCCAAAAACACCATAAAAATTAAAAATTTTTGAAAAAGAATAAGAGGAAAAGAGGAGAAGGAAATTTTGTGAAGGAGAAGGAGAAAAGAAACAAAATGAAAAAGGAGCACAAAATTATGAGAAAAGGTGATAGTCATTAGTAAGGAACTAAGGAATTAACCTAAGTTCTAGACCTCATTCAAGAAAATAACTGAAAAGTGCATAATGAGATTAGTAAGAACGCAAACCTTAGGCATTCTTGAATAGACTCTTAGTACCCATTAAGATCTAGACAATCCTCAAGAGGTTGAGGAAAATGAAAAGCTTAAGTACTAGGTCCAAGGCTTAGGGAGTATTTGGCCTCGTTAACTAATTTTTGGTTTATGGGACTCAGTAACCTAAGCACCCTAACCTCACACACAGCCTGGTTCAGTAAGCGTAAAAATCAAAATCACGCAGAAGCGTCGCAAAATTCTAAAAAGAACACCTAGAATAGGAGCGGCCGATCAACACAAGATGATTTGGACGAGTTCCCAGCGCGGAGAGGCGGGAAATCCCCTCGAAGATGCGTAACAAAATATCATCTCCTCGGTGCTTGTCTCTTAGGATATTTACATATCCTACTGGGGGCATGTAAGCACTCTGCTGGTTCAGATTCCATGGATGGCATTATCTCGAAGTGTCAATTGCCAGGGCCTGGATTCGGCCACGGAACACCATGGATGGGATTATCTCGAAATCTCAATAGCCAGGGTTCCGGGGGTTGCCATGGGCGGTGCTATCTCGAAGCATCGATCGCCAGGAACCCTTGAGGATTGATGATGGGAGCAAGGAATCTGATACAGACCGTGTTGAAAAGCCAATCCTAGGCTAGAACTAAAAAGAAAAAGAGAGAGAAAACTCTCCAAACAGAAAAACTTTCTATCTCTCTCTTATAAAACACACTGCGAACTGAGCCAGGGCTAAAATCATTTCAAGCACGGGTGCTTTAACCACAAAGTCCAATAAACCTTAGGTTAGTTCTTATGGGCCTTAAAAACCTTTGCTAAAGACTGAGGCTAAGGCTAGACAGATTTGGATCTTGATTGGTACTAGAGTACCTTTCAGGCCTATGGTCAGCATTCTAACTTAATCTAAGCTCAAATAAAAAAACACTTATCTAAAGCTATTAAGAACTTCATGGTCTAGAACAAGGGTTGAAACCTTAAGTTTTTGCTAAGGGACTAGCAAAAGCTAGGCATGGGGGTATGATGAGAACCTCATCATGAGCCATAACTAACTCATTTTGACCCAATACAAAGGATAAAAGCTCCTACATAACTCAAGGAAAGGCTTAACTCAGAGAATTCTGAGTTTAAGGAGAAAATAAGTCATAAGGGGTAAAAATGCAATTTTACCAGTATAATCTGCATACAGGGTAATTCAGGGTCCAAACACAGGTCAAGCAAACCAAATAAGAAGGAAAGTGGGATGATCTGACAAGGGCTACAGTAATTCCAAGGAACTAAATGATAATCTGTAACCTTAAAACAAATCCACTTCAATTCACGAGGTTCGAGGCAAAGTAAAAATAGAATAAACCCTCTAAAATTCATAGAAAAATAATCTCTAGGGTTTAGAACCTTCAATTTGGCCTTCAGATCCCATTTTGACCTACATTGAGAACCATGCCCAATTAAAAACTTAATTTGGGTTTTTGCATAAATTGACCGGTCAAACAAGGTTTAATCTAGAAATAAAATTCACCATCAAATTCCTTAGGTCCTAATTAGTCATGTAAAAAAACTTGAGCCTAAGAAGAAACCTTCTTGACCAACTTTGCACTTTGGTCCTCATATATTTACTTTTTGGCCCTCAACTTTTGAACCCTCACATTTCTACCCCTAACTCTCCTTCATTCTTTGCATTCAGGTCCCTCCTGCCAAAACCTGCCAGCACCATGCTCCGGCGACCTTGCGCGGAGCATGGCCCCGCGGAGGGTGAGGGGGAGGGGCTGGCAAGTCAACCGGGGGTGCCCTGCGTCGTCAGCCGTCGCAGGAACACCCCCCTGGTCGCTGTAATCCACCATACCGGCCGTGCGAACGCACGGACGGTATGGGTTTCCATCTCCGGCGTCCTCCGGCGAGGGAGACACGTCGTCTCCCTCCGCCTTCCTCCCTGATTCGGTCCCTATAAATACCCCCGTCGCTCCACCGTTCTTCCGAGCTCGGTCCTGACGGAGAAAGACCCCCACTTCCTCTCTTCCCACTCCGACAGGAAGCCCTCCAGCTCTGGCGGCCTCCCCTCTTCCTCCTCGTCGCTCTGCCGCACTACCAGCTGCAGGGTTCCTCTCCCTCGCTCTTCCCGCGCCATGCCGCACCCAGCTGGCGCCTCTCCGACCCTCTGCTCGCCGCCGCCCCTTCCCCCGGGCATCTTCTTCTCTGGCGACAGTCGATACGACTGTCGCCCGCTCCGGCCCCTCCTCGTCCTGCTAAGTAGGTAGAACTCCTCCTCTTCCTCCCCTCTTCCTTTTCCTCACTTTAAACATCTACTGTCGCCCTCAATTCCGACCAATCACCCTCACCTTCTCCGCCTCCGGCCATCCTCCGGCGAGCCGCTCCCATCACTCCAGCATCCCACACGGCTCGCCAACCTGCACATAATCTCCGCCTCCTCACCCTGATCCATTTCCGCCCCTCCACTTCCCCCAAATCACCCCCTGCAACTCCACCGAACAAACCCATCTCCCGACCCACAGTACGACCTAGGGCAGCCCTTAGGCTCCGCCCCGCCGCCTGCACACCCCCCGACCACCTTCGTCGTGCCACGGCGAAGGTCCTCCGCATTTCTGATTGGGCCGAGAGGCCATTTTTCTGTGGGCAGGTACCTGCGCTCGTCGCCGCCATTGTTGAAGCAAAGCAGCTTCTTCACCTGCTGCCCCAGGTGAGTCACGCCCAGGTTACGCTCCCAGACAGCGCAAGGCGCCTTCGCGAAGCACCAGGCTGCAGTCGAGTCGAAGCCCTCGCGCGAAGGTCTCGCGTAACGCTGCGATTACCGGCTGCTTCCTCCGTGCAGGCGCGAAATTGGGGTGGGACATTTAGTCCCACCTCGGAAGGCTCTGAAGGAACGCAGCGGTATAAAGCGAAAAAGTGCTGGAGGCTTATTGCCTCAGCACACGGGGTGAGGTCCCCTTCACCCGCTCGGTTACCCGGTCTCATCCGCGCTCACGCCCCGCGGACCTGGCCCGACCCGACTTAGACTGACCTGCACACCTCGCCCACCACGCACGCCGGTGGGCCTGGACCCGGGCGCGACCCGTACTCAGCTACCCGGCAGCTCTGGGAGAGCTATCCCATGAGCGGATTCTGTGAGAGAGAGGCGCGGGGGAGGGTAGAGATAGGTTTTGCCCCTCTCTGATCAAGCTGTGTAAGTGTGCAGGCACAGGTGAAGAAGAACCGTGGAAGAAGACGAAAGCTGAAGGAAGGAGGATCACCGAGCGGCACTGTAGCAGCTGCGGTTTAAGTCATCTGATTGGAAAATCAGACGACGTCCTGAAGGCAAAGAAGGAGAAGGAAGGCGAGGCAGAGGAGAACGCAGAGAGGCCAAGACAAGAACTGAAAGAAGAAGAAGAGCGCGAGAAGAAGAAAGTCTGAAGAAAGGAAAAGAAGAAAGAAAGAAGAAGAAGAAGAACAGGACCGCAAGGGAGCAGAAAAAGAAAGAGACGAGCAGAAACAAGAACTGACGAAGAAGAACATCACCCACTGCTGCAGATAAAGAAGACAGAAAGAAGAAGAAGACCACAAGGAGATAAAGGAACCAAAAGCCAAAGAGAAGAGAAAAGAAAGAAGAAGACAGAAGAGAAAGAAGAAGCCAACAAATTTTCATCTCTCTCTCTATCTATCTATATTTTTGTAAAAGAAACTTTGTACCCCTAGAATACAACTTGCTCCCTGAGTTCGACCTCGGGAACTCTTTTATTTTCCGAGTAAAAAATTATATATTTGAAATGATGGCAATAACTGGCTATACTACAACGACATAACAATAAAACCCGGTTATCTCTTCACGCCATCGCTATCATTACCTGTCTTTCATACATAGTAAATCATAAGAGTTGCCTGTTTTTCAATTTCAAGACATTCTATCTGTATATCCATTAGAAGTAATTAGGGCTAAAACCTTCTTGAGCCCTAGTTACTTAATCTTGAGGCAACTAAATTGGACCAATTAGAGCCAACTTAAGACTCAAAGCTAGGGTTTCAGAGACACACCTTCTAATCAAGAATTGAGAATTCCCAAAAGAAGTGTGCCTAAGCCATTGCTTGAAAACATCTATTAAGAGAAACCCTAAGCAATTCGGCTCTTAAGTCACTTGAACCTTCAAAGATAGGACCTAATAAGCTCTCACAGGAACTAATAGGTGAAGTTGATCCCTTGGATCAACCAACCTTTAAATTAGGTCACTCTTTGCACTCAAAAGGATAAAATTCAAGTGAAACCCTAAGCACCTTGATCCTAATTAAAAGTGGTATACTTAAGAGGTCAAGGTTCCCATTCTGGTCTACCTGGAATCTCAGTGACAAGAGAGGTCGGGTGGGGAAAACCCTGTAACCTGTGGGGGCACTCTATCGTGTAGGGGCCTTCACGGGATTCACCCTCTCTGGCTGCCCAGGTAATTCTCAGGTGGACGACCTTCCGATTAAGGGGTATCATCCGCCCCGAACCTCTATAGTCACCCAACATTTTGTGTGTCTTGATTGGGTCCAGCACCTACTAACCTCGTCAAATCCATCAATGTATGTTTGGTAGGAGGTCCTTGAAACCTCCTCTAGAAATTCACTCTCCCTGAGGCCAAGCCTCAGCACCCTTGTTTGGGCAACAACCTCTTCACATAGACCTCTCTTCTGATTCTGAACCCAATTCACCTTCTTCTTCCACAATGGCTCAGCCTGTTGAGGAATAGAATAATCTTGAACACCAGCTCCAGCGACTCAATGATCTCTTCCAGAACTTCATGAACCCACCGCAGCGTCCCATGATGCGAGATCACTATAATCCCGCTGCAGTGGCAATTGAGCCTCGAGTCAGAATCCCGACTGGAGGACCTGATTCCGAGCTAAAGCCCAACATGATCCACACCATACCTAAATTTTATGGGCCTAACTCTGAAGACCCCTTCCAGCATATCAAACAGCTTAAGCATCTGGCCCAGACCTTCGGGTCAGATGTGTAGAATCGGGATATCCTACTTATGAATATGTTCTCTTTCTCCCTTATGGACAAGGCAGCCCATTGGTATCAGACAGACCCGTCCGATCAACACTTGGGAGGAACTTCAGTCCGAGTTCTTGAAGAAGTTCTTCCCCGTTGGTCGGACCAATGCCTTGCGCCATCAGATTACTCACTTCACGCAACAGACGGGAGAACCTCTTCATGAGGCATGGGATCGTTTTCAAGATCTCATGAGAAAGTGCCCCCATCACGGAGTTCCTAAATGAGAACAAGTCCAGTCTTTTTACCATGGATTCCGTAAGGATATTAGACTGTTCATCAACGCAACTTGCGAAGGGAATATCATGGGTCAACATGAAGACACCGTGTGGGAGATTCTTGAGAATATGTGCGAGAACTCCATCAACAATGACTCCATGGGACTATTCGACTGGACGAATACCCACGCAGCAACGAACCTTAGGGGAGCACACGAGACGCAGGGCTTGTCTGCATCAGTCGACCTGGAATTAATGGCCAGTCGATTGGATAAGGTCTCTATTATTGAGAAGAAAGTGGATGAGTTGAATGCATTTGCAGCGAGCCACCTCTGCGTAGAATTCCTTTGCACAGCCCCCTCCTACACGGGAAACTGTGCAGCACATTTTCCACCAACCTTCTCCAGGGATGGACTCATATCCACCCCTATCTGACTCTAAGACCGGAGGGACCTCCGATCCTTTCTACTGTTGCCAAGGGAGCTCTACTCCCCCATTCTCTGACTTTTCTGAGGCTCCTCATACCTGCGAGGACCTCAACGCCATCCAGAATGACCCATTTTCCAACACTTACAATCCTGGATGGTGGAACCATCCCAATTTCCAGTGGGTGGGAAATTCACCAAGACCACCCTTTCAGCCCCGTCCACAAGCACCTCGTCCTTATCAGTCGCCTTAGCCTCGACCCAACCCCACTTATCCATCCGGGCCAAACCAAGATCAAATGTCCCTTATCCTCCAGACTTTGGCTGACATTCAGAGAACGAATGCGGCTATTCAAAAGCAACACAAGGTAGAAATCAAAGAGGTCCGAAATCAACTTGCCCAGTTGGCAAATTCTCGCCAACCAGGCACACTTCCTTCTCAGCCTCTACCTAACCCTAATAGCGTGCTGACCCAACAGCGCATTATGAACCCAAACCCGAGCCAAGCACACATGGTCTATCAGGCCCCTTCTATTCCTTCACCTGACGGGATGGAAGCTTCGACCTCCTATGCAGGTTACCAACAGCAGCAGCCCATTCTACCAACCCCTAACCAGAACCAGGCAGGAATAAATTCTATAACAACCCGTAGTGGCAAGGCAACACAAGATCCACCTTATCCAGACCACTCCAAGCCTGGTAGTAACCCAAACCCTAGGGCAGTCATCCAGAATGTTCCTATCCCTGTCCCAAATCAAAAACCTGGACCTATCCTAGAGGAACCAACCAAGGTTCCATTTCCCGAGGCCTTGACCAAGGGAAAGAGGACAACCAAACCCATGGCTCCTGAGGAGGACCTGGTCAAGCTCTTTGAGCAGGTCCAAATAAACATCCCCTTAATGGATGCGATCCGCCATGTACCAGCTTACGCACGATTTTTGAAGAACGTGTGTACACCTTAGCGTAAGCCGAGAACCAAGAGTGGGAGTCCAATTGTACTGTCAGAGCAAGCCAGCTTTGTAATCCTGAGTAGACTCCCACCCAAGACAAAAGACCCAGGCACTCCCCTGATTTCATGTAAGATCGGTGAAACCCAGTTTGATAGAGCATTATTGGTCCTAGGTGCCTCCATAAACTTGATACCCACATCCCTACTTAACCATCTAGAAGAATCTGAGCTAAAACCAACCGAGGTGACATTGCAGTTAGCAGATTGATCTATCAAGTCACCTAAAGGAATTCTTGAGGATGTTATTGTGAGGGTGCGGGATTTCTACTTCCCTGTAGATTTCATAGTTTTAGATATGGACTCACCTGAAAACCCAAGGGATACACCAATCATACTAGAGAGACCTTTTCTGACCACTTCAAGGGCCAATATAAGTTGTGAAGAGGGCTAAATGGAACTGAAATTTGGGAACCAGACTCTCAAAATTGATATCGTTAAGGCCCAACAAGGGATCAATTGCATTGTCATTGAACAAATCTGTGATATTAGAGCTAAGGTTGATGAACAACAACTTGAGGACAATATGATTATTCCTCATCAACCAAAAGAGGATCTTGAACCGCAATTAGAGGAGTCGGACCTTGATCTAGACAAACCTACAACTCCTACCCTTGTACACCACACTCACTCTGAACCACCCACTGCTGCTGATAACCCCATTCTTGAACTCAAACCCCTTCCCGATCATTTAAAATACGTCTTTTTGGGTTCAAATTGTTGGTGCTAAAGCACCACGATCATTTGTTTTGATGATAACGAAACACGTGTCATTTAACATTTGCACTTGGAGTCTTGGATTTCAGGCAAATTGCAAATGGAGACGTGACCAGATGGAGTTCGAGCTCGCATCCAGGATGGATTGGAGGAGCTTGATGGAAAATAGAGGAGATTCGCGAGGAGCGATAGATTGAAGAAGGAAGGAGATGAAGAATAGGATAGATTTCCTTCTCTTGTACTCCTTGTTTCTTTTGTTGGTCTTTATTTTTGTTAATTATATTCTTGTTAACGAGCCTCAAAGTACCCTAATAGTAGTCCTAGGAACACCGGCACAACCCTAGGATACTTAGGTTTTCTGTAGAAAACTTAGAAAACCAATATAGGGTTCAAACAACATTTCCAGACGTCTAATTCCAAAATCAGACATCTGATAATGTGTTTTAAGACGTCTGACTGTTGATTCAGACGTCTGATAACATTTAGGCTGGACTTGTTAGTTGTCTGATGAAATCAGACATCCAGACCTATGTCCAGACGTCTTCGAAGACGTCTGATGACTTTGCCAGACGTCCAATTAGTGGACCGTTGGCTGGCTTAGCAAACACTCAAGGATATGACCATTAGAGCCTTATCAGACGTCCTTAGGCCTTTCCAAACGTCTGATAGATGACCGTTTTGCCTCGGCTGACCCAAAATCTCTTCTCAGAGATTTTCTAGCCGTTGCACTCTCTTGGAAATCCATTCCCACGAAAAAGTAGGTTTCCAGACGTCCAGACATAGTGCCAGACGTCCTGTATGTCGTCTGATGGACTTGTGCTAGAACCCTGTTTAGATCTGATTCAAGTCAGGAAGTGACCCGCTTAAAATCAGACGTCTGACCTTATTTTCAGACGTCTTAAAGTGATCTTCCAGACGTCTGATGCCAGGATCAAACATCTGATAACCCTGTCAGTGCAATCATTGTTCCTGATTTCGGCCTGGTTCTCTTGGGCTTTGCTCCCAACAGCTATGGAAGCTTTCCTATGGCCTCTATAAATAGAGAGGAACCTCTTGTACACCAAGATACACCTAGATACACAAGAAACACTTTGTAATACACTCTCACACTCTTTTGTGTCCAAGCAAGCTCTTGCTCTTCAAGCTCAAGTTCTTCATCTATAGAGCATCAAGCTGTTGCGAACCCGCTCTCCCGCGGTAGTTCACGAGAGCGACGTTACGCCGTCGCGTGGCTCACGCACCCGCGTCATTGATTTGACGCACTCCTTGCAAAGGGGAGTTTCCTAATTCCTATAGAAGCTTAGGTTAAAAATTACTTTGTTCGCTTTATAGGATTATTTGTTATTTGATCTTTGTTATTTGGTTGGGTATTCACTTTGCGAATTTCCATCTCCTTCGAGGGACAAAATCCTTCTCGTGAAGAGAAGGGGTTGAGGAACGCTACCCTCGCACTTTTAGCGTGGTTGTAATTGAGGTTGAATCACCCTCATTTAAAGTGATTCGTTTAGTGGATTTGATCAACTTGGTTGATCGGAAAATCCTAACTCGAGAGGGTTAGGTGGTGGTTTTCACCTGGTTTGGGTTTCCACCTAAAAATAATTGTGTACTTTGTGTGTTTGTCTATTTTGTGAGATTGGTATTTTTTCAATTCCGCATTTTTTACGTCACGTTGATCTCACCCCCTCCGAGTAGGGAATCACAATTGGTATCAGAGCAGGTTTCGCATTATCGGCGTTACACACCGGCGAAGATCCTATGGAGGGGAGCAGTTCCGCGAGCAGGATGTCCGAGGGGCAGTCCACCGTCCGACCACCCTATTTCGATGGGAACAACTATTGCTACTGGAAGCTACGGATGAAGACATGGCTTCAAGCCACCAAATTTACAATATGGGACCGTTGCGAGACCCCTTTCAACATCCCAGAAAGACCAGCAGCAGGCTACTCATAGCAGCAGATTCGAGAACTCTCACTCAACGCAAAAGCTATGAACGCGTTGTACTGCACGCTCAGCCCGGAGGAGTTCAATAGAATCTCGCAATGCGCCACCGCATACGAGATTTGGCATACACTCGAGGTAACTCATGAAGGTACCTCTAAGGTAAAAACTTCTAAACTCAATTTACTTTCACAAGAGTTTGAGGCTTTTTCCATGAAATCTAACGAAACTTTAAGTGAGATGAACACTAGGTTCACTCTCATAGTAAACAATTTGAAAGCTTTAGGGAAGACTTTCATCAAGGGGGAGCTTCAAGGGAAGCTTCTTTGTTCCCTTAGACCAGAGTGGGAATAAAAAGTCACCGCCATCGAGGAGGCAAACGAAGTGGAGGAGCTCAACATGGAAGATCTCCTAGGCAATCTGATGGCCTACGAGACAAAGTTGAAGCAGAAGAAGGATACATCGGAGCCAAAATCGAAGAAGACTCTCGCCTTCAAAGCTGCGTCGGATAGCAAGGTAAGTTCCGACGATGAAGATTTTAAAATTTTACTTAAAAAGTTTTCCAAGTTGTGTAGGGAATTGAAGAAGGAGAGCCCTAGACGTTGCTACCACTGCAATGAGAAAGGGCATCTGCGACCAGAGTGCCCTCTTCTCAAAAAGGAGAAGAAGAAGGAAAAGGAGAAGAAATCTAAGAAGAAGGTGTTCCAAGCCACTTGGGACGATTCGAGCTCGGAGGAAGAAGAAGAAAAAGAAGATACCGCTTGCTTTGGTTTCATGGCCAGAGGAAGTAATAGCAACAGCGAAAGCAGAAGCGACTCCGACAACGAGGTAAATTTCGATTTACAAGAAGCTTTTAATGAACTATTTGATGTTAGTAAATCATTAAGAATAGAAAAAAAAAGCATTAAAAAGAACCTTAGTTTTCTTAAAAATGAAAATGATAGGTTAGAAAAAAACTTAAGGACATAGAAGCTAGTCCTAAAATTGATAACCTATTATTAGAAAATCATAACCTCATCAATGAAAATAATAAATTAATTGAGGAAAATGTTAGTTTAAAACTAGAAATTTCTGATTTACAGACTAAGATGCATATTATAGAAAAAGAAATTGCATGTCTTAGGGAAAACTCTAACAAATTAATCAACAAAGTAGATAATTTTTATAGCCCTAAGGTTGAGAAAGGATCTCTGTCAAGGAGACCCACTAATAGATCCGGATCCAAGCTCACTTGGATACCGAAGAAAGAATTGGCATCCTGTTTTGTAGGTCATAATAACTACAACACAAAGGACAGGACCTACAAGCTCAAGGCTGGTCAACTCGAGTTGGGAGAACCAAGGAGTAGACCAAGGAGGAGAAGACCGACGAGACGGCGAACAAACAATGATCCCGCTGCATGTCGACCACCAGACTGGAGACCGGCGCCAATGCTCGGGCCTCCAAGCTACGGATGGGAGCCCATCCGATGTGACATCCACCACCACCATTTGGGCCATTTTATTGGCCATCGTAGGTGGTAAAAATTCTTCACCCTATCTTTTTATCATTAGCATTTAGATAGGGGGAGTTAAAAAGATTTATGAGCTAATTGTCAATTTTTAAGGGGGAGATGCAAGTTAGCTAAATTTCTTTTAGTAAGGGGGAGAAAATAATAGCTATCTTGTTGTTACAAAAAAGGGGAGAACATTACTTTTGAAATTCATAGAAGAGCATGTTTTAAGGGGGAGTTATAGGAAATGTAAACTCAATTAAACCTTTTTGATAATGTCAAAAAGGGGGGGAATTTTTTGCATTATTATTTATGATTTTGTCATCATCAAAAAGGGGGAGATTATTGGTGCTAGAGCACCACGATCATTTATTTTGATGATAACAAAACACGTGTCATTTAACATTTGCACTTGGAGTCTTAGATTTCAGGCAAATTGCAAATGGAGACGTGACCAGACGGAGTTCGAGCTCGCATCCAGGATGGATTGGAGGAGCTTGATGGAAAACAGAGGAGATTCGCGAGGAGCGATAGATTGAAGAAAGACGGAGATGAAGAATAGGATAGATTTCCTTCTCTTGTACTCCTTGTTTCTTTTGTTGCTCTTTATTTTTGTTACTTAGATTCTTGTTAAAGAGCCTCAAAGTACCCTAATAGTAGTCCTAGGAACACCGACACAACCCTAGGATACTTAGGTTTTTTGTAGAAAACTTAGAAAATGAATATAGGGTTCAAACAGCATTTCCAGACGTCTAATTCCAAAATCAGACATCTGATAATGTGTTTTAAGATGTCTGACTGTTGATTCAGATGTCTGATAACATTTAGGCTAGACTTGTTAGTTGTCTGATGAAATCAGATGTCTAGACCTATGTCCAGACGTCTTAGAAGACGTCTGATGACTTTGCTAGACGTCCAATTAGTGGACCATTGGCTGGCTTAGCAAACACTCAAGGATATGACCGTTAGAGCCTTATCAGACGTCCATAGGCTTTTCCAGACATCTGATAGATGACCATTTTGCCTCGGCTGACCCAAAATCTCTTCTCAGAGATTTTCTAGCCATTGCACTCTCTTGGAAATCCATTCCCACGAAAAAGTAGGTTTCCAGATGTCCAGACATAGTGCCAGACGTCCTATATGTCGTCTGATGGACTTGTGCTAGAACCCTATTTAGATCTGATTCAAGTCAGGAAGAGACCTGGCTAAAATCAGACGTCTGACCTTATTTTCAGACGTCTTAAAGTGATCTTCCAGACATCTGATGCCAGGATCAGACGTCTGATAACCCTGTCAGTGCAATCATTGTTCCTGATTTCAGCCTAATTCTCTTGGGCTTTGCTCCCAATGGCTATGGAAGCTTTCCTAAGCCTTCCAAAGCTTTCCTAAGGCCTCTATAAATAGAGAGGAACCTCTTGCACACCAAGATACACCTAGATACACAAGAAACACTTTGTAATACACTCTCACACACTTTTGTGTCCAAGCAAGCTCTTGCTCTCCAAGCTCAAGTTCTTCATCTAGAGAGCATCAAGCTGTTGTGCATCCGCTCTCCTACCGTGGTTCACGAGAGCGACGTTGCATCGTCGCATGGCTCACGCACCCGCGTCATCGATTCGACGCACACCTTGCAAAGGGGAGTTTCCTAATTCCTATAGAAGCTTAGGTTAAAAATTACTTTGTTGGCTCTATAGGATTATTTGTTATTTTATCTTTGTTATTTGGTTGGGTATTCGCTTTGCGAATTCCCGTCTCCTTCGAGGGACAAAATCCTTCTCGTGAAGAGAAGGGGTTGAGGAATGCTACCCTCGCACTTGTAGCATGGTTGTAATTGAGGTTGAATCACCCTCATTTAAAGTGATTCGTTTAGTGGATTTGATCAACTTGGTTGATCGGAAAATCCTAACTCGAGAGGGTTAGGTGGTGGTTTTCACCCGGTTTGGGTTTCCACCTAAAAATAATTGTGTACTTTGTGTGTTTGTCTATTTTGTGAGATTGGTATTTTTTTAATTCCACATTTTTGACGTCACGCTAATCTCACCCCCTCCGAGTAGGGAATCACACTAATCAGACATTTCCTATGATTATAAACTCCAAACTCACACCTGATCAGGAATCCCGTCTGATTATTGTTCTCCAGCAACATCGTAGAGCCATTGGTTGGACTCTCGATGATTTGACTAGAATAAGTCCCTCTTATTGCACACACCATATCTATTCTGAAGAGGGCGCACAACCTTCCCGTGAAATGCAGAGATGTTTGAATCCCAATCTGCAGGAGGTTGTGAAAAAGGAGATCATTAAGTGGTTAGATGTAGGGATCATCTACCCGATCTCCGACAGTCGTTGGGTGAGCCCAATCTAGGTTGTGCCTAAGAAGGCAGGGTTCACCACCATCACGACTGAAATCGGAGAGGTCATACCTACCTGTATAGCCAACTCATGGAGAGTCTGCATAGATTACCGAAGACTTAATTCCTTCACGAAGAAGGATCATTTCCCACTACCATTCATTGATCAGATTCTCGAGAAATTAGCGGGAAATAGATTCTTCTGCTTTCTTGACGGGTACTCCAGTTATAACCAAGTGGTGATTCATCCAGAGGACCAAGAGAAGACCACATTCACCTGCCCCTTCGGGACGTACGCATTCCAAAGGGTGCCTTTCGGTCTCTGCAATGCACCTGCGACTTTTCAGCGGTGCATGCTTGCCATATTCTCTGATATGGTAGGTGATTATCTGGAAGTCTTCATGGATGACTTCTCAGTTTTCAGGGCATCATTTGACGATTGCCTCCAGCACTTGGTTCACATACTCAGGCATTGTATTGATGTAAATCTGGTTCTTTCTTGGGAAAAGAGCCACTTTATGGTACCTGAGGGGATCATCCTGGGACACTTAATTTTTGAGAAAGGCATCCAAGTGGATTGAGCCAAGGTTGATCTGATTTCTAGACTTCCTATGCTTAGCTCGATCAGGGACATCCAATCTTTTCTGGGGCACGTCGGTTTTTACCATCGTTTCATCCCTAAATTCTCGAAAATCGCACGTCCCCTGACTACTCTTCTCTCCAAGGATGCATCCTTTGAGATTTCCAAGGAATGCACTCAAGCTTTTGAGAACCTTCGTGACCTAGTCACCCAAGCCCCGATCCTACAGTCCCCTGATTGGTCTCAACCCTTTGAGATCATGTGCGATGCATCTGACTTCGTTGTAGGAGCGGTTCTGGGGCAGAAGATTGACGGGAAACCCGTGGTCATCTACTACGCTAGCATGACACTTGATGAGGCTCGGCGTAGTATTTTCCCTCGAAGAAAGAGCTACTAGCTGTAGTATTTTCCCTCGAAAAATTCTGATCTTATCTCCTGGGCTCCCACGTCATAATCTACTCGGATCACACAGCTGTGAGGCATCTCCTTGCTAAGAAGGATGCGAAGCCTCGATTAATCCGATGGATCTTCCTATTGCAAGAATTCAACCTCGAGATTTGCAATAAGGTTGGAAGACAGAACGTGGTAGCTGACCACTTGTCTCGCCTTCCTTCTGAGATCATCGACCCTTCTGGACCCATCACGGAGCATTTTCCTGATGAGCACCTATTGACTATTGGTACTAGGCTTCCATGGTTTGCTGATATAGTAAACTACTTGGCATCTCATCAGATCCCGTCTAATTGGCCGAAGGCCAAGAAAGACAAGTTGCGCTCCGATGCCAAGTACTACATCTGGGAAGACCCGTACCTTTTCCACATAGGTGCTGACCAAGTCATCCAACGATGTGTCCCAGAGAGTGAAATCAATGACATTCTCTCCTTCTGCCATGACCAGACATGTGGTGGCCACTTCTCTGGGCACAAAATCACATCAAAAATCCTCCATTGTGGCTTTTACTGGCCCACTATCTTCAAGGACGCATACAATCACTGTAGGGCATGCAGTCGTTGCCAAACTTTGGGCAACATGAGCCACCGCGACATGATGCCTTTACAGCCGATTCTCATATGCGAGATTTTCAATATTTGGGGGATTGATTTTATGGGCCCCTTTCCTATTTCGGACAGCTTTGAGTACATTTTACTTGCTGTGGACTACGTGTCCAAATGGATCGAAGCCATTCCGACCCAAACCTGTGATCACAAGATCGTCATCAAATTCACTGATCAGAATATCTTCTCACGGTTCGGGATTCCTCGTGCAATCATCTCTGATGGAGGGACCCATTTTACAAATGCTCAGTTCAGGTCACTGATGACCAAATACAGGGTGTCTCACCGAATCTCTACTCCTTACAACCCCTAGACTAATGGTCCAGCTGAGCTATCAAATTGGGAGATCAAGAAAATCCTACAGGTTACTATTTGACCTGACAGGAAGGACTAGTCGACCCGACTTCCGGAAGCTTTGTGGGCTTATAGGACCGCCCACAAGACCCAATTAGGCATGTCTCCTTTAAGACTAGTGTACGGTAAGGCATGTCACCTTCCCGTTGAGCTAGAGCACAAAGCCTATTGGGCAGTACGGGGCTGCAACTTAGATCTTTCAAAGGCTGGAACCCACAGAAAGCTTCAGATAAGCGAGATTGATGAATTACTCCTTGATGCGTATGAGAACTCGCGAATCTACAAAGAGCGAGTTAAAGCCTTTCATGACAAGCACATATCTAGAAAGATCTTCCACCCTGGTCAGAAGGTCCTACTCTTCGATGCCCGACTCAAACTCTTCCCTGGGAAACTACGATCCAAGTGGGTCGGACCATATCTTGTCCGACAGATTTTTAGAAATGGAGCCGTCGAAATCAGTCCTCTCAGCCACGATTCTGAACCTTTCATCGTGAACGATCAGAGACTCAAACCGTTCATTGACATAACCAGTACAGATTTGGCTGAGTCTTCATTTATCCTCCATTCTCCCTGAACTTATTGCGCCCAGCCGATGGCGTAAAACTCAGCACTTAACGGGAGGTAGCCTGTCATTCTTTTTGAAAAAATTGAAACCCTTTCTAACATTTCTTTGCACTTTAGGTTCATCCTTTAGGACAGCCAACTTCACCTCAGGTTCTCGTACTTGAGATTAGAAATCGTTCGCAACAGTCCCCTCAACCCATCCACTCACCAAATACCTGTTCTAATGTATGAACCAAGCTAAATAAAAACCCACCTAATGTACAATGAGGACATTGCAAATCTTAGGCATGGGGGGTATGAAAGTGCAATAACAAGGAAAAGGTTTCAACAAAAGAATCCGCATATACAAAAAAAAAAAAACTTTGAAGGAGGAAGAAAGCCGGTAAACTTTATAGAAGGAGGAGAAAAAGAACAAAAAGGAGCACAAAATGAAAGAAAAGGGATAGTCATTAGTAAGAAATTAAGGAATTAACCTAAGTTCTAAACCACATTAAGGAAAAGAAAAAGGAAAGTACACAACAAGATTAGTAAGAATGCAAACCTTAGGCATTCTTGGATAAACTCTTAGTACTCGTTAAGATCTAGATATTCCTCAAAAGGTTGAGGAAAATGAAAAGCTTAAGTATTAGGTCCAAGGCTTAGGAAGTATTCGGCCTCGTTAAATGACTTTTGGTTTACGGGACTCGGTAACCTAAGCACCCAAATTCACACACACAGTCTAGTTCAGTGAACATAAATATCAAAATCACGTAGAAGCGTTTCAAATTTTCTGAAAATGTCACCTAGATTAGGAGCAGTCGATTAACACAAGTTGATTTGGATGAGTTCCCGGCGCGGAGAGGTGGGAAATTCCCCTCGAAGATGCGTAACAACATATCATCTCCTCAGTGCTTGTCTCTTAGGATATACATATCCTACTGGGGGCATGTAAACACTCTGCTGGTTCAGATTCCATGGATGGCATTATCACGAAGTGTCAATTGCCAAAGTCTAAATTCGGCCACGGAACACCATGGACGGGATTATCTCGAAATCTTGAAAGCTAGGGTTCTAGGGGTTACCATGGGCGGTGCTATCTCAAAGCATCGACTGCCAGGGACCCTTGAGGATAGATGATTGGGACAAGGAATCCAATACAGATCGTGTTGTGAAGCCAATCCTAAGCTAGAACTAAAGAAAAGAGAGAAAACTCTCCAAACAAATAAATCTTTTGTCCCTCTCTCACAAAACGCACTGCAAACTGAACCAAGGCTAAAAATATCTCAAGCACAGGTGCTTTAACCACAGAGTCCAATAAACTTTAGGTTAGTTCCTGTAGGCGTTAAAAACCTTTGCTAAAGACTAAGGCTAAAGCTAGACAGATCTGGATCTTGGTTGGTACTAGAGTACCTTTTAGGCCTATGATTGGCATTCTGACCTAATCAAGGATACAGGAGGAAAAGCACTTATCAAAACTTGGTGGAAGAAATTCATGGTCTAGAATAAAGGCTAAAACCTTAAATTTTTGCTAAGGGATTAGCAAAGGCTAGGTATGGGGGTATGATGAGAGCCTCATCATGAACCCTAACTAGCATATTTTGACCCAAATAAGTATACAAAAGCTCCTACAAAACCTAAGGGAAAACCTAAATCAAAGAATTATAAATTTAAGTATAAAGCAACTCATAAGGGGTAAAACTGTAATTTTACCAATGCAGTACACAAACGAGATGTCTAAGGGTCTAAACACAGGTCAAATGGGCTTAATAAGAAAGAAAGTGGGATGATTTGATCTGAAAAGGGTTATAGCAATTCCTAGGAATTAAATGACATTCTATAACCCTAAAACAAACCTGCTTTAATTCACGAAGTTTCAGGTAAGATAAAAATCAATTAAATCCTATAAAATTCATGAAAAAACATCCCCTAGGGCTTAGAACCTTCAATTTGGCCATTGGAACCTATCTTGACCTAGATTGAGAACCATACCCAATTTTTGACCTAATTTAGGTTTTTGTGCAAATTGACTGGACAAACATGGTCAAATCTAAAATCAAACTTCACCATTGGATTTCTTAGGTCCAAATTAGGTTTGTACCAAAATTTAAACCTAAGGGAAGGCCATTTTGACCTACTTTACAAATTGGTCCTCAAGAATTACTTTTTGACCATTAACTTTTTGAACCCTTGTACTTTGCCCCTCAGCTTTGCCTTCGTTCTTTGCAAGATGGTCCCTCTGCCACCCGCAACAGCTGCCCATGCCTCCGGCGACTTTGCGCGGAGGATGGCGCCACGCAGGGTATGGGGACCAGCCTTAGAAACGAGAGGGTGGTCCCCTACGTTGTCTTCTTTCGCATGGTCCCCCTCCCATGCCCTGCCAATGCCCATACCTCTTGTGCGAACGCACGAGAGGCATGGGTCTCTTCTTCAACCATTCTCCGGCAACCTGCCGACGCTCCCTCCTCGAGATCTCCTCCTCACCAATATCTATTTAAGGAGCGGCAGGGGCCACTGATTGCTTCAGACTTGATTTGGTCAGAGATTTCCTTCAAAATTCCTCTCTTCTCCTCCGGCCAGGTGACCAGCAAGCTCCAGCGACTCTTCCTCCTCCTTCCATTCGCTCTGCCACAATACCAGTGGCAGAGTTGTCTTCACCTCCTTCCTCCGCGTCGTGCAACACCCTCACGCGCGCCCCCAGCCCCGTCGTTGTCGCTGCTCTCCCTCCACTGGTGTCTTCTTCTCCGACGACAGCAGGTATTGCCTGCCGCCCTTTCTTCCCTTTCGTCCATTCAATCAGGTTAGGAACACTCCTCTCTACCCCTTCTTCAATTCCCCTCAATTTATTTCACCAAAATACCCCTTGATTCCACTGTCCACCATCGCCATCTCCACCTCCAGCCAGGTGTCCCCACCACTCCACACCTCCATCCACCTCGCCAAACCCCTCAGAAGCTCCACCATCACTCCTTGATAATTTTCCCTTTTTCCATCGACCACCACACTCTCCACACACTATCCTTGAACACACCCACCTACACCTCTATAGTGTGCCCTAGGCACGCGCCCACAGACGTTCCCACGCCTCGCCGACCACCTCTTCACATTCGCCACACCTTGGCGATGCTCCCCAAGGCATCTGACAGGGTCGCGAGGCTGTGTTCGTGTTTTCAGGTTCAGAGCGTAGTCTGCCATTACCACAGGAGTGGAAGCTTGCTTGAAGCAAGCATGCTAAAGCTCCAGGTCCGCCCAGCCCAGGTGCAGCAGTCTCAAGTGTGCGGAATACTCTCACGCACACACTCAGGCCCTCAATTGGAGTCGAAGGCCTCAGCTGCGGCCACAATTGCTCACGCCTTCCTCCTGCAGGTGCACGAAGAAGCAGGTGGGACTTTAGTCCCACCTCGGAAGTGAAGGCGTGCCTGCACCTGCATAAGAGGAAAAAGTGACTTAGGCTTATCACCTCAAGTCACACAGGGGTGAGGTCCCTTACCCTCACTCACCCAGTCTCGTCCACGACACTGCCCATGCGGACCTGGATCGCGACTTGAATACCCTGCTTGTGCACACCTCGCCCACCACCGCACACCGGTGGGCCTGATCCCGGGCGTGTTACCCAACCCAAGTACTCGCGAATGCTCTAGGTGCGAACCTTTGAGAGAGAAACAGAGAGAGAGACGTGGGGTGGGTAGGGGTCTGGTTTTGCCTAATTGCGTAACGTGCATAGAGCAGAAGAAGAAAGGAGGAGGAGCGAAGTAGAAGAGAAGAAGGAGCTGCAGAGAGGAAGAAACCAAAAGAAGAAGGAAGGAGCTGCTGAAGAAAGAAGGAAAGGCAGAGAGCAGCTAAGGACACTTAGCCGCACAGAGCAGCTGAAAGAGGAAGAAGAAGACAGGAAGGAGGAAGCTGCAGAGAAAAGAAAGAGAAGAAGAAGAGCCGCAGCAGTTGAAGAAGAAAAAAGAAGGCAGGAAGGCCAAAAAGACAACTGAAGAAAGGAGCTGCGAGGCACTATAGAAAAGGGGCTGAAAGGTAGAGAAGAAAGAGAAGGAAGAAGAGAAAGAAAGAAAGAAAAGAAGAAAAGGATTTTTTGGTCATTCTCTCTCTTAAATTTTTATAAAATAGTATATCATAGTAAATTGTGAATTTGTACGCTTCTAGAATCAAAGTGTGCTCCCTGAGTTCGACCTCGGGATATTCTAAAATTCCGAGTTATAAATTTTCATTTGTTTTCATGGAGAGTTCATCTATATTACAATGAGATATTTGTTAAAACACGATCAAGCTACTTTGCGCGGAAAACAACAGGCATGTGTGAACTAGCACTCCAAAACATTACTGTAGAAACCCTAATTTGGTTCTATTTCCAATCCTCTTTTCTTCTTGAAAAAGGTTCTCTTTTGGACTTAAAAGCAAGAAGTGTGTTGTCCACGGAGATTAAGCGTGATTTTTATTAGGCACAAGAATTTTGTGGGATAGGATCTAAAAAGAAATCGCTCCAACTTCAAGAAGATTTGAAAAATTTTTGCAAAATCAGGAAGTGTTTGCCTTAAAGATGGTGATTACTATAAAAAGAAGGCAATTGATTCCTAAATTAATTGCTTCCTTCTCTCTTTCAAGGATTAGGGGACGGTTGAAGGAAGAAAAGAAATTACCTACCTTGGAGTAGTTGACATGCGGGAGGGATTTTCTCATGAAATACCTTGCAAGATTACAACAAAGCAAAGTAGGGCAAGTTAGTGTTCAATATGATAAAAAAAAAAGAATGCAGAGATTAGTGATAAATTGCACGTTGCTCCCCGGCAACGGTGCCAAAATGTTTACATGGCTAGATCTTGTTTTAATAGATATCTCGTTGTAATATAGATGAACTCTCCGCGAAAACAAATAAGAATTTATTACTCGAAAACCTAAGCATCCGAGGTCGAACACAGGGAGCAATTTGGGTATTCCAAAACTTGAGAACACAACTTTCAATAAAAAATAATAACTAGTTCAACAAAAATAGCAGAGTTATGTTATGGAGAAAGTGCTCAAACAGAATTGGACGTCTGATATTGTATCAGACATCTTAAAAATTCAGACTACAGTGCTTGGTAAATTATTGGCCTTCTTTCTTTTCTTTTTGCTTTGCCTAGCGGCTATGGCTTCTTCTCCTTTTCTTTTTCTCCCTTAGCTGCTTCTGCTTCTCTTCTTTTTCCTTCCTTTGCTTTCTCTCTTCCTGATTCTCTTCCTTAGTTTCCTTCTTTTTCTTCCCTTGCTTTACCGCTCCTCTGCTACAGTGCATCTCTCTTCTTTTTCTCCTTCTCTTACTGCAGCTAAGTCCTACTTCCTTTCCTTCTCTTGCTGTGCCTCTTCCTCCCTTAGCTTCTTCTTCCTGCACAGTCACCACACAGCAAAACCTATTCCCCTACCCTCCCCGTGTCTCTCTCTCTCTTTATTTCTCTCTTTGGTTCGCTCTCCCAAAGCCGGGTAGTCAGGTCGGGTGCCAAGTCCGCGGGGGAGTGTCATGGACGAGGCATGGTAAGTGAGGGTGAGGGACCTCGCCCCTGTGTATCTCGAGGCGAATAACATAAAACACAAATTCAATTTATCCCACACGCCGCACTCTTGCATTCACGAGGTGGGACTAAATGTCCCACCCGCTTCTACTGCCACCTGCAGGCGGATGTCTTCTTCCAATTGCTGCAGCTAGAGGCCTCGCAGAGCTAATTACTCAGACAGATGAATGCGCGAGACCAACCCAAGCCTTTTGGACCTAGGACCCTGGAGTGCTTCATCCTGGAGCAAGCTTGCGAGCTCTTCGAGCTGTCGCTAATGGCGGTGGGTGCTCAGATTTGTCACACACGAATACGGCCTGGTGGCCCCATTAAAACACATGGGAAGCTTCGCCGCCTCACGGCGAAGGTGGGATGGTAGGTGGCAGGCCGTGGGGCAGCCTAGGCATGCGGCCTAGGTCACCCTGTGGCCGTGCTTATGGGTTAGGTCGGGGGGCATTTAGGGAGGTGTAAGCGGTAGATGGTGGAGGTGAAGAGGTTGGTGGCGAGACGTGTGGAGGTGTGGAGTAATGGGTGCATCTCGTCGGAGGTTGGCCGGAGATGGGGAAGATGAGGGTGGACAGTGGCAGTCGAGGGGTGATTTGTGAAATAGATTTAGGGAAAATAGAGAGTATGAGAAGAAGAGCTTATCTGGGGTACTTGGAGCAAAGGGGAGGCGGAGGAGACGAACGACGCGTTTGTGCCGTTGTTGGAGAAGATGGCCCTGAGGGGGAGATAGCGACGACGAGGAAGAGATCAGGAAGGCGTGCACTAGTGTGGCACAACGCGGAAGAACGAGGCGAAGTGAACCCTGCCGCTGGTATGGCAGCAGAGCAACGAGAGGGAGGAGGAAGAGTCACCGAAGCTTGCGGGCTACTTGGCCAGAGAGGGGGGAGAGGAATTCTGGGGGATTCTTCGGCCAAGTCAAGCTTCAGGGATTTATAGAGGATCGAGGATCCTTTTATAGTTGTTGGCCGAGCTTCTAGTGCTTTGAGGGCAAGCCTTCTATCACCGACTCCTCACCGAAGAAGGAAGGTAGTTGGAGATCCAAATCTCTCGTGCATTCGCACGAGAGATTGGATGCAAATCAGAGATTGCAATTGAGCTCAGATGGAAGGGAATTCCTCAGAGAATCTCCCTTCGAAATCTGGGAGGAGATCTCTAAGGAATCAGGGAGTACTCCCCCTCCATTCCTCGTCAAAGAAGGATTTCTCCCCATTAATGGCGGGGGGACCTGTTTGTAAGAGTGGAGAAGAAGTTAGGGGGTTTGTGTAATGGTTTTCAAAAGATAGGGGCCAAAATGTAATTGGGTGTATTATTTTGCAAAGTAAGTCAACATGACCTCCCCTTAGGTTCAAATTTTGGTATAAACCTAATTTAGACCTAAGGAATCCAATGGTGAAGCTGGATTTCAGGTTTGACCACGTTTGACTAGACTTTTTTGCATAAAAACCCAAATTAGGTCAATTAATGAGCTAGGACCCTAATCTTGGTCAAAATAGGTTCCAAAGGTCAAATTGAAGGTTCTAAACCCTAGGGGATATTTTTATATGAATTTTAGAGGGTTTAGTTGATTTTTAACCTAACCAGAACCTTGTTGAATTAAGTGGGTCGATTTTAGGGTTACAGAATGTCATTTAATTCCTAGACTACACATTAACCCATTTCTGACTAAAACAACCCACTTGCTATCTTATTCAGACCATTTAAGCTATGTTTTGCCTCTGAGAAATCATGTTTATGTACTGCAGTGGTAAAATTGCAGTTTTAACCTTTATTTCATATTTTCTTCTTAGAACACTTATTCCTTGAATTAAGCCCTTTTCTAGGTTATGTGGGAGCTCTTATTCTCTTTCTTAGGTCAAAATGAGCTAGTTAGGGCTCATGATGAGGCTCTCATTAACAGTCACCAACAATCTGTAAATTCAATAATGCACAATAAATTAAATAATAAATCATTATGTTATTTGTAACTTAACATATTAATTTGATATAAGGAGAGTAAGATTAGAAGGGGATGAAGAGGAGGGTGGGGGAAGGCACAGTAGCAGCAGGAGGAGGAGGGGGAGAGGTAGGAGGATGGAAGGTAGAGGAGGATGGAGGGCAGGGGCATTCCCTGCAAGATGAGGAGGGTGGCAAGGAGGAAGAGGAGGATGGCAAGAGGAGAGGAGGAGGGGCGGCAGGAGGGGGCAGCAGGAGGGTGGCAGGGTGGAGGTGGAGGCTGGTAGGAGGGGCTCGCGGTGGAGGAGGACGAGGAGGAGGGGGTCAAGGAGGAGGCGTTGGGGAGGATGAGGAGGACGGCAAGAGGAGGTCGTGAAGGAAAAGGAGGCCGACAGGAAGGGTTAGGGAGGAAGAGGAGGAGAAGGAGGGGGTCAGGGAGGAAGAGGAGGGGCGGCAGGAGGGGGTGGCAGGCGGGGGGCAGGGTGGAGGAGGAGACCGGCAAGAGGTGGTCGGGGTGGAGGAGGACGATGTTGGAACCTTGTTCCACATCTTGTTTTGGTGTTAACAAAATTATTATGAATTAATGTTTACATTAAGTGTTTTTTAGATTTAGGTAAAGAAGCAAGGCAAACAAGAAATGATGGAGGCTTGATAAAAAGGAGATCATGTTAAGAAGGAGGCAAGATGACAAGGAAGAGTCGAGGAGAAGAAGATCATCTTCGACTTTAGTTTCTATAGTTTAGATTTTATTTTCATAGATTGTATGCCTCTTAACAAGAGAATGTAACTTAGATCATAAAAATCAATTAGAGATAAATTAGGATTTATATTGCGAACATTTTCAACGTACGTAATTGATTAAATCTCTTAAAACAGGTACTTGTAAGCAAGTACCGGTACTGTTCATCAGTACTGGTATTTGCAAGGCATAGGTTTGAGAATTCATCTCAAATTGTGAACAAGTATCGGTACTAACCATGAGTACTGGTATAGGTTGGCCATAGGTTGAAGGCTTAATTCTGGCCTGAACCTTATAAGTACCGGTACCCATGATGAGTACCGGTACAAGTAGGTTACCGTGCCCAAGGAATTCCAAACTTGGGAGTCACAAGTACCGGTACCCATGATGAGTACCGGTACCAGGACTCTTGTACTGGTGGCAGTGAGCTGCTAGTACCAGTACAGGTACTTTAGTACCGGTACCAGGTAGCCGTTGGCTCAAAACTGAATGGCTAGAAAATTAATTCTAACAATATGAACGTTGGGAATTAATTCCCAACATCTAGTAGACAAGTATCCTAGGTCCTAAACTCTATAAAATGACCCTAGGACTCTTTATTTGCATACAAGAGACAAGAGAAAACAGAAGAAAATTCCTAGAGCTATAATTCATATTTTCCACCACATATTCAAGAGAAGAAATCGTGTTTGCTGCTTTTCATTATGCTACTTTTTTGCAAACACTTCAATGGTGCATTTTTCTACGCATCTACGAAGCGAATCACATTCTTTCTAGTTTCTCAAATCAGTAATATTATTCTATATATTGTTGAGAGGCTTAGGAACTTAGTTGTAAGATTCATCTTTCTTACACCTGTATTTCATTTGTTCTTGAGCATTTGCTCGTTGGGTTGTAACAAACCCATTTTTGTACTTGGGTTGAGGTAACCCATTAATTACCTCTGTTAGTAAATTGATTCTCTCAGGGTTGAGAGAATCAGGTTAAAAATCCTAAGCTGGGAGGCTTAGGTAGTGGAGTACCCAAGGGAGGGGAACCACTATACATTTTGTGTCCTTTGTGGTTTGAATTATTTGTGCAAATCTTTTTGTTATTACTAATTTGTTTGTTTAAGTGTTTGTGTGCATAGATAGCCATATATATATATATATATATATATATATATATCTTTAGATCCTCTATCAGCCGGCACGAAGGGGTCAGGGAGGAAGAGGACGACGGTAGGAGGGGGAGGAGGTGGAGGAGGGTGTTCGGGAGGAGGAGGAGGAGGAGGATTACCTCGTCGGAGAAGGCAAAGGAGGAGGGCGTCACAGACAGGAAGGAGGTTGCTAAGGATGGCGAGAAGGACGACAAGCAGCGGGTCGGAGGAGGGTGTCGGGGAGGTTACCTAACAAGGAGGAGGAGGAGGGGTGGCATGTGTTGTGGGAGGAGGGGACGACGTGCATTAGGTTTTAGGGAAGACGATGAATAGTGATGGGGAGGTCGGCTGTGGGAGATAGATGAACCGATATATGCCATCGATTATATTATAAACCGACGCCAAAGGATCATTTCAGTTCACCCTCGTACGCACCTAAAATTTTGGTTGCTAAATATAACTCTTTCACCATCGGTTCTTACAGTAACCGACGGTATAGGTGATGAATCCTGCGTAAAATTTAAGTAAAAATCTTAACCATCTTTTCACCGTCGCTTATTAAGATAACTAACGGCAAATGCTTACTTCACCAACTCCACCAACGGACCCAAATTTTGGTTGGTAAATTTAACCTACTTTTTGCCATCGTTTCTTTCACTAATTGACAATAATCCCTCCAAAATTTTAGGTGCAACTTTTAATGGTCTTTTTACCATCGGTTATTGCAAGAAGCGATGGAGAAAATATATTTACCGTTGCTTGAATAACCGATGGTAAATATTTATGACCACCGCGCGCCCATCCCCTTTTCTTCAGTCAAGTATAAACCTTTGTCGTCGCTTATTTTAGGAACCGATGGGGAAAATATATTTGCCGTCGGTTATCCAAACCGACGGTAAGTAATCGATGGCATAACCCATTTTTCTAGTAGTGTGTTGTTCTTGATCTGGGAACCCGTGTTGGATTGGAAGTCCCGTTATTCTTCTCTTTGTCAGGTGTAAGAGAAGACATTTTGTAAGAGGTTGTCCCATCCTTATTCAAGTGGTATGTGTTAGTAGATTGACTAGTGTTGCCTAGTCGGGAAAATCCTAAGCTGGGAGGCTTAGGTAGTGGTTTTCACCTAGAAGGATTTCTACTCTAAAATCATGTGTTATTTCTCTAGTTTGTGATTATATTTTTTGATCTGTGGTGAATGTTTTAAAGTTTCAATTTTTAAATAGATACTACACTATTTACCCCCTTCTAGTGTTTACTTGATCCTTTAGGCTTCACTCGCACTCACAACTAGGTCATAATTTCTTCTGATTTATGTTTCCTTGTTTGAAAATATATAAAAAAAATCTAAAAATACCAAAAGCCAAAAATATAATAAAAGAGCAATTTTAAAAGATCAATTGAAAGTACCTCCTTACGAATGACTCAGACTCACTATATCAATTTCAAAACATTATGAGTTTGATTTTAAAAATTTAAAACAATCACAAATTTTTTGTTATAACGATGCATTTTTAATCAAAGCAATTTCCAGGCATCACTCCCCATCATAACTAGGCATGAAGCCCTACCAACCTTTGCAAATCCAGCCAATGTTGTAAATAAAAGATATGCATCATATCTCTCTCTCGAGAAACAAGGTAGGCTAACCTGAGCCTCAAGGACTAAAGAGCTCTAGGTACCACCTTGTGAACTATAAAGGTTGTGCATGTCTCTGGACCACAGAAATAGGGCTATGATCATCATGGGGTTGTGCCCACGGGTCCATAGGATATATCTATGATTGGATTGAGTTCAATTGTGGACCTATGCAAGCCTCAGCAAACTCGAGAACCACACAAAGCCTTAGCTAACCCTAAGCATCTCAAAGCCTTGAGTAAACTTAAGCACTGAAGCCTCGACCTACATCGGGCACCTCATCCTAATCCATAGAGCGAATGGGGAGGGGACACCGATTGCCCCTTATGGCCCTAGGCCTCTAAGTGGTGAAACAACCAAACATATAAATCTATCCTTGATTCAACTTTGTGCACAGTTTCAAAAAGGAGTTCCTAGTCAAACAATTCTTCTTAGCATGGTGCAAGCCCTCCCAAACTTACAACAGACATGTTGCGGAGAATAAGGGCACCTAATTAGCCTCCAAAAGCCCCATGGGTTGGGAGTTAATGGGGGAAGCAGGCCTCCTAACCCCCTTAGAGCAAGGGGGCATTAAGACTGCTCAACCTCCAAAAACCCCCATAAGCTAGGCGTGAATGGGAGCACCAACCCTCTGAAACCTTCAACAAATGTGATAGGGGGAATAAGAGCACTTAGCCTCTAAAATCCCTACGAGCTGGGGGTCAATGGGAGAGGCAGGCTTCCTAAAGACCCTCAAAGCAAGAGGGGCATTGGGACTGCTTAGCCTCCGAAAACCCCAATGGGTTGGGTGTTAATGGGACATTAAGCCTTCAAAACCCTCCAATAGATACATTTGAGATGGGAATAGGTACACTGATCCTTGGAAACCTTGAAAAAGGGAAAGTACGAGAGACACTCTTCTTGAACACCCTAAAAAGGGGATATCTGAAGCTAGCAATAGGTGATGCGAGAAATGCATGATTTGTTAAAACTAGGGTTTAAGTCATTACAGCATACAAATTCACAATCGCTTTTACAATTTATAAAACCTAGATAGCAGGGTATCTAGGGTCATCCAAGGAGGCAAGTTTGTAAATTTTAATATTCTCGCTTGAAGATGGGAAATGAACTTTCTTTTTGGGATTTTTTAATATAAGACTTTTTGGATTTTGAAATAATGGGTGACAATGAAATAGTAAGCGAAAAAAAGCTACACCTAACTGCTAAGCTAAAACCTAAGTGATAAGAATTTTCTCTTTCTAAGCTCACCCTAGATACGTGAAGAGCTAGAGTAATCAGAAAGAGGGTGTGAGTGCACTATGGTAAAAGCAAGAAAATGTGACAAAACTTAAAAGAAAAGCAACTTTGATTAAGGAGAAAAGTGTTTTACAAGAAGACAAGTAGAGGAATGCTTCTACTCTAGAAATGAAAATACAAACAAATATAACACGAATTCTCTTATAATGATGGTGAAGAGAAAAAGATTCTTGCTCCAAGCTCAGCTGCTCCTGGGCTTGAAAAGAATCTCTCCAACTCCTTTGTAGTGCTCCTCCAGAGGTGCTACTTTCTCCTTGGCATGCCCTAGATCGGCGTGCCCTTGCTCCTCCAAGGGTGGAAGAATTCCACCCAAAGAACTCCTCCTAAGGTAGGTGTGCACCACCCTCTAGACCTCCTCCTGGACGTCCTCCTGCCTAACTTGTCCTCTGGCTGGCGTGGGCACAAGAGAAAAGGGAAGAAGGGAAAGCACCAAGGGGACAATGTCCCCTTAATCTTCTTCTTCTCCTTCTTCTCTTGGCCATGGAGATGATGGAATGAAGGTGGAAATATGAGTGGATTAATGGAGCCAAAGGTGATCTTAAAGGTGGTAGTTAATGGCTTTTTATAGGAGTGGTAGGGGGAGGGGGTAGGCATGGATGATGTGTAGGGTTAGGATTAAGTTTGGTGGGTAGTTAAGGAATCCAAGGGTTAAGGTTAATGGCACCAAGATGACAGGTCATAGGAGGGGAATTGGTGACCATCCAAGGTGGTGGCACCTCCACATTTTGGCGCCAAGTGGGGGTTGTTCTAGAAGGGGTTAAGGTATAGGGTGGAGATTGGTTTATGATATAGGTGGAGGGTGGAGATAAGCTATAGTTGGCTCCAAAATTGGGTTCTGGAAAGGGGTATTTTTAGCATGGGAATGATGGATGGTTAGGATGAATTATGGAAGGGTAGTTAGGTGATCCTATGGTGGGTATCATTTGGCGCCAAAGGAAGGGTGCCTAATTGGTGGTTATGTGGTGAAGGGGCACTAAAGTTGGTGCCAAAAGGAGGGTCTTTTAGAAGGGGTTGTTGGCACCAAAGAAGGAAGGGCTAGGATAGGCTTTATGGATAGGTGAATGGTGGAGATGAAGAGCTAGGGTTGGCGCCAGTTTTGAGGTAGTTATGGAGGTGGTTGGCGTGGCCTTTTTGGTGGCTTTTGGAGGTGGTGGGGTGAAGGGATGCATGGGTGGTGGCGCCAACTATAGGTGGAGGTAGGTGACTAGCTTAGGTGGTGGACTTGGAGTAGAGTTAAGGTGGAGTTCGATTAGGGTTTAGGTTAGTGGTAGACGGCCATGGGGTGGATATTGTTGGTAAGCTAGCTAAGCTAGCTTAACTAGTAGGTGAGTAGAGGAGGAGGTAGGAGGAAGCCAAGGTTTTGGGATGAGGAGCTGAGGAAGAACTGTCTTGAGATACACTAGAGCTGGTGGCTGCTGAAGAGAATTGCAAGGAGCTACCTTAGCTGGCTTAGCTTGCTAGTTCTTTGCTAGTTGCTAAGCCAAGCTAAAGTAAGCTGGCTTCTACTGAATTGACCTGAGGTGAGCTTGGTCTGATCTTCCCAGAGATAACCTAGCTACCTGGAGTAGCTAGGTTAGGTTAAATGGCTTAACTCAACTAGGTTCAGTTGAGTGGAGTCTCCGAGAGCTGGACTTGAGCTAGCCTAAGCTAGTTCAGGTCATCTTCAACTGTCTTGAGTTGAGTAGAGCTGGAAGTAGCTGGACCTGAGTTGAGGTGGATTCCTATCAACTTAGTTGAGTTAGCTAGAGCTCCCAGTGAACTGATTGGAGATAAAAGGTGCTAAACTCAACTAGGTTGAGCTAGATCTGAGCTGACTTGAGATACGTTGAGCTACCCTAAGCTACCATTTAGCTAAGATGTGCTGAATAGAGCTTAAGAGAGCTAACCCTAACACAAGTGAGTTGGTATCCAACTATGATGAGCTAGATTTAGTCGAGTCCCAGCTAGATTGAGTTTCTTCTTCACCTATTGCATTCCTGAATGTTAGGGTTTTAGGGGTCTGGCTATCTGTTGATCCTTGACACTCAAGTAAATGTGTTAAAAATAACAAAAATAAAGCAATGCATGACTAACCTAGGTGATGCCTCAATGCAGCCCAGAAATCCATTTGCGGAGTTAAAATCCTAAGAGGTAGGTTTGTTTTAGGGCATAAGAATGATGATAAACTGGCGTTTATCACACTCCCATGCTTATCTTTTGCTAGTCTCTTAGCAAAACTAATTTTTACAAAATGGATTATTGGGGAAAACTAATTTTTTTTCTTTTTGAGAAGGAGATTACAGGACCTTGGTTGGTTAAAACACGAGAGGCACAAGATTTGTTATAGATATACATCGAGATTCACCTTCGGATCTAAAGATTAGATGAATCGGGACCAATGTATCCTAAAAAAATTCACAAGTTAACTCTTTGTTAATTCAAATGGCCCAAAATTATTTTATAGTTAGGATTTCTCCAGCTCTTGAATCCAATTCGCAACTTACATAATCCTTTAAAACCTTGTGTCTGTATTTGTGAATGCCAACATTTATAAGGTCATGTACTTGTTTAAAACTTTTTTTAATCTCCCCCATGCTTATTCTTTACTTAATCCTATAACAGATGTGTCAGGATCATCACTCCCATTACCAATCCTCGAGGGGGCTCTGGCGCCACTTCGAGATAGTACTATCCAAGGCACCACCCAAGAGCTCACAACCCCAAAACACAATGCGGTGTAAAGGGGTGCTCCAAGTAAACTCAAGCTCTTGCTCCTACGCTATGGGTAGGGCACCATCCAAGACACTTGAGTCGCAAAATGCGCCTTAATGCTCCGTCTAAAGATATGAAATATAGATATAGAGTAGCGTCAAGGCGATAACATGTTGACATCGCATCCTCAAAGGAGGTATTTTCCTCCTTCTCGGCGATGGAAACTCAAAGCAATCATCTACTTCGGATTTCACTAAGACTAAACAAAGGGTTTATCTAATTTCTAAATGTTTTTTAGTTGTTGGCTTGTGTGTGATATTTGACACCATAATTTTGGATTGAAAACTAAGCCAGGTAATTAATTTCCAGGTCACAGAAGGAGATCAAGTCACCTGAATCATCATGAGTTCAGGTGGAATTTAAAGGAAGATACTTGATCTAGTCTAAAAAATAGACCCAGAGATTCTAAAATCAGATTCGTATCCTTATCCCTAATTTATTAAAGATTAAATCCCATTGTGCCTTAAAATGAATCTTTCAACCTTGGTCCCGATTTCAAAATTTTCTCAAAAAACTTTCAACATTTTTATTTTTTTTGGTATGCATGAAGAAAATGAAATAACAAAATTGAATGTTTTTGGATTTTAAAAATCCTGATTTGATCATCAAAATTTAAAAACAGCTCCCATGCTTAAGATATGGCATGTCTGTATGCAATAGGGAGGGAAAAGAGATTACCTTGGTGAAGGCAGTCAAAATATGGATAGTAAAAACTTCTAATGAAAATAAAAAATGTAAAGCAGGAAAATAATGGGTTACCTCCCATCTAGTGTTATCTTTTATGCCATTCAGCCGGTCGTGAATTGCATTAATGATCATCAGAAGGAAGGTTGATTAAATCAATAGTGTCGGATGGGAGATTCGGGGTATTATCTAGATAGGGCTTTAAATGATGGTCGTTGACTTGAAAAGTAGTATTTGTTTTAGGATCAAAAGATCAGCAATAACATATGGATAAGTTTTAAGGACCATAAACAAGCCGGTCCACTTGGATTTGATTTTTCCTGGAAAAATTCGTAATCTGGCATCAAAAAGTCAAACGCATTGATTGACATCAAAATTTTTTCGAATAATATATTTATCATGGAATTTCTTTGTTCGATCTTTATAAATCCATGTGTTTTCATAAGAGAAATTACGCAATTCTTCCAATTCAATTAATTGCAATTTCTTGTGGTTACTAGCTTCAGATAAATCCATGTTTAATTGTTTGATTGCCCAAAAAACCCTATGGTTGAGTTATACTGGGAGATGGCATGCCTTTCCAAAAAACAGACGAAAAGGAGGCATGTCGAGTGGAGTTTTAAAAGCCGTATGGTAGTCCCATAAGGCATCGTCTAGTTTAGTGGACTAGTCTTTACGATCGGCCCTAATCGACTTTTGTAAAATATTTTAATCTCCCTGTTAGAAACTTCTACTTGGTCATTTGTTTGGGGGTGGTAAGGAATGGAATTTTATGATTAAGCCCATATTCGGAAAGAAGGTGACGGAATTGAGAGTGAATGAAATGTGATCCTCCATCACTGATGATGGCCTTAGGAATGCCGAATCTCGAAAAAATATTTTTCTTGATGAATTCAGCAACAACCTTATGACAAAAAGTCATTTTCGCTCATTTTAGAGTCGTCGGAAATCGTAGTATAGTCATGCAAAAACGTTCTTCAAAAAATGATTTTGTAAAAATAATGAGACTTTGAGTCCCGATCGTTCATCTCTGGGAGGGGTTTGTGCAAATCTGAAATTGATCTTTTATCGCTCTACTTTATTTAAAATCGCACGCCGGTTTCCAATCTTTGGATTAAGATTTCGCCACTTCTATTATGAATTCTGATTACGTGCACGTGCGTTAAATAGATAACAAAAGTAAAAGTATGAGTTTCGGTGTGCACAATTCTAGTTACGTGGTGGTTGTTTACAGAAAATGCATTTATAGTTAGGTCTTCTATATTTTCTAGAACCGACATGCTTGTTGCAAAATATATATATAAGTGAAAAATAGGCAATTTCAATCACACAGAAAAGATGGCAACCAATAAGCTCATGGTGATTTCAAACATAGAGATATGTATAAAAATATATCTTTTATTCATTCATTCAGAGAAGTGTTTGCAACATGGAATGTAGAGGAAAGCTTGTACAGGAATGCATGAAAATGTAAATCTAGCTAACAGAAAATGATCGCATACAGGAATCTATAAGGGGATTTTGCATGCATCATTGGGGGAGAATAAGAGCTACACTACTAAGTACTAAATGAAAGCAATAAACTACGAAGAGCTAAGTTACTAGTCTAGCAGAAGGAAGGGCATTTGGAGGTGGTATTCGATGGCCTTTTAGTGGCTGAGAGAAGGAGGGGCAGCCAATGGTGCTTAGGTCAACCCTTGGAGAGAGGTTGGAGAAGTGATCTAGCATCATGGCATGGAGATGGTGGCCTCCATGGTGGTGGTCCTCATGAAGGTGGAGTGGAGATGAAGAGTGGCTAGCCTAAGTGGAATGAATGCCAAGGAAATGGATGGGTGCAAATGGCCACCCCTTAGGTCTTTTTATAGACCTAAGGGAGTCTCTCTAGGGAAGTGTGGAACTCTCTAGAGAGAGATCCAATGAGTGGTCGGCCAAGTGAGAGAGAAGTGGTTCTTAGATCCACAAAAAGTGGATTTAAGAATTGAATGCCTCTTGGTTGCTAAATTTGGCAACCAAGAGTGGCGCCACTTCAAGAGAGTTCTAGAGAACTCTAGATGTGCGGGAGTGCGTGGATGGGTGTGTGTATGTGTGTGTGTGTGGTTGTGCCCTAGGTGGCTAAGAGGTATAGGTTAGGTCCTAAGGGGTTTAGGTAGGTGTATGCCTTGAATTAGGGTTGCAAACCCTATTTGCTAAGGGGAATTTGCAATTAAACTTAACCCAAGTTTAATTGAATGAGTGTGAACCTAATTGAGAGTGAAATAACTCAATTAGGTTGGGTTTAGGTCAATTGGACTCTCACTAAGTCCAATTAGACTTGTGTGGTTTGAGATCTGAGCTCACTTGGACTCAATGAGTCCAATTAGCTTAGGTAGTGGTAATTGACTATGATTTAAGTCGATTGGGTTTAGTGAGGACCCAATTAGGTCCTTAGGGAGGTCTAGAGGTGATGTACTAGTGTTAGGGTACCTTAATTTAGGTTCCTATGGGATTGGGATTAGGTCTAGGGAGCTAGAGATCCAAGATCAAGACTTGAATCTCAAAATAGGAACTGGAGAGCAGTTCTAGATGTCCAAAAATAGAATCAAACAACTTATACTCAAAAATCAAAAGTCCAGGCTTCAGTTCTGGATGTCCAATCTGAGTCAGGGGGAATTCTAGGTTCTGTTTTGGGTATTCTGTAGAAATTAGACGTCTGACAAAGTATCTGGACGTCCAATAACACTACAGAAGTGGGTTTGAGGTGTGCGGGAGTTGGCTAAGGGTTCTGGACGTCCTATAACTTATTTGGACGTCTAGATAAGGGTTGGAACTAGGGTTTTAGGGTTTCCTAGGGTGTGGTGACCTAATCTAAGGGTGGCTAAGGCGTGGGTGTAACGACCCGATTCCCGAGTCCCTACGAGACACGAGAACCGGACCGACTCAACTAATCCCAAGACCTAGTCATCCAACGAGGAAGTAACCAAAAGAGCAGTAAAATAAACCACATTCAGCATGAAAATAACTAGCAGTAACAAAATACAGCAGTAAGAAAAGGAACTACTACAGTATGTACCACCACAACAGTAGAACAACAATTATAACATAACATGAAGCTACAAGTAAAGAAGTACAGAGAGTAACAAGAACTACTCACTACAGTAGAACAAAAGGGGTACAAAAGGAACTGCGGTAACTCTACTGGACCCTACTTGGCCCAGCGTCCTCTGCAGCCGCTGACCCTGGTTGCTCAACACCTGATCCAGAAAAGTAACGAGTGTAACACGTCAGCGAAACGCTGAGTAGAGTGGCAACTAAAACTAAAGAAGCAGTAGAGTGTACAGTAGCTATCATATTTTCTTTCTTCGTTTATTTACGTCTTTTTATTATTTCACAATTTATCTATTTCTCAGATCCTTCACTTGATCTCGAATGTTCCTCGCGGGAACGATCTTGATTGCAGTCTTTTCCGAAAATTAGAAGTAACACGTGGTGCTCTCCTGGCCGGGAGAGTCCCCCGTGGTGATCCTGTTGGTGCTAGAGCACCACGATCATTTGTTTTGATGATAACAAAACACGTGTTATTTAACATTTGCAATTTGAGTCCTAGATTTCAGGTCAATTGCAAATGTGGACGTGTTTAGACGGAGTTCGAGCTCGCATCCAGGACGGATTGGAGGAGCTTGACGGAAAACAGAGGAGGTTCGCGTGGAGTGAAAGATTGGAGATGGAAGACAAGAAGAATAGGATAGATTCTTTTTTATCCTTTCATGTATCTCTTGTATTTATTTTCTTGCTCTTTTTGATTCCTTAGAACATTATGTTAAAGAGCCTCAAAGTACCCTAAAAGTAGTCCTAGGAACACCTGCACAACCCTAGGATACTTAGGTTTTCTGTAGAATACTTAGAAAACCAATATAGGGTTCAAACAGACTTTCCAGACGTCTAATTCCCAAATCAGACGTCTGATAATGTATTTTAAGACGTCTGACTGTTGTTTCAGACGTCTGATAACTGTTAGGCTGGACATAGTTAGTTCTGTCTGATGAATTCAGACGTCCAGACCTTAGACCAGACGTCTTAGGAGACGTCTGATGACTTTGCCAGACGTCCAATTAGTGGACCGTTGGCTGGCTTAGAAAACACTCAAGGTTATGACCGTTAGAGCCTTATCAGACGTCCATAGGACTTACCAGACGTCTGATAAATGACCGTTTTGCCTCGGCTGACCCAAAATCTCTTCTCAGAGATTTTCTAGCCGTTGCAACGTTTGGAAATCAATTCCCACAGTAAAAGTAGGTTTCCAGACGTCCAGACATAGTGCCAGACGTCCTGTATGTCGTCTGATGGACTTGCACAAAAACCCTGTTTAGATCTGATTCAAGTCAGGGAGAAACCCGCATAGAATCAGACGTCTGACCTTGAAATCAGACGTCTTAAAGTGGCCTTCCAGACGTCTGATGCCAGAGTTAGACGTCTGATAACCCTGTCAAATGCAATCATTGTCCTGATTTCGGCCTGATTCTCTTGGGCTTTGCACCCAACGGCTATGGAAGCTTTTCCAAGCCTTCCAAAACCTTCCTAAGGCCTCTATAAATAGAGGGGAGCCTTTGCAACACAAAAACACAAGAAGAGAAACATAAGAGAGACATATACACACTAAGACACACACCTTGCAATACACTTTCAAACCTTTTGTGTCCAAAGAAAAGACTCTCTTGCTCTCCAAGCTCAAGCTCCATCATCTTGAGAGCATTCAACCGTTGCGCACCCGCTCTCCCGGCGTTGATTACGAGAGCGACGTAGAGCCATCGCGTGGCACACGCACCGCGTCATCGTCGACGCACTCCTTGCAAAGGGGAGTTTCCTATTTCCTATAGAAGCTAGGTTTAATTTTGTTGGCTCTATAGGACTGTTGTTTTATTTTATCTTTGTATTTTGGTTGGGTATTCGCTTTGCGAATTCCCATCTCCTTCGTGGGACAAAATCCTTCTCGTGGAGAGAAGGGGTTGAGGAACGCTACCCTCGTACTTGTAGCGTGGTTGTATTGAGGTTGAATCACCCTCGTTCAAAGTGATTCGGTTAGTGGATTTGATCAACTAGGTTGATCGGAAAATCCTAACTCGAGAGGGTTAGGTGGTGGTTTTCACCCGATTTGGGTTTCCACCTAAAAATACCTGTGTACATTTTGTGATTGATTTTTGTGAGATTGCTTTATATTTTCATTTCCGCATATTTTTACGTCACCCCTCCTAGTAGGGAACCTTCAATTGGTATCATAGCAGGTCTTGCTGCTTCGGCGTAACAACCCGGCAAGAGATCAAATGGAGGGAAGCACATCAGCAATCAGGATCTCCGAGGGGCAGTCCACAACCCGTTCGCCGTTCTTCGACGGGAGCAACTACCCCTACTGGAAGTTGCGGATGAAGACGTGGCTTCAAGCCACCAACTTCACAGTCTGGGCCAGGTGCGAGACCCCCTTCGACATCCCAGAGAAACCCGCCAGTGGATACTCGCAGCAGTAGATCCGGGAGCTCTCTCTCAACGCGAAAACAATGAACGCGTTGTATTGCGCGCTCAGCCCGGAGGAGTTCAACAGAATCTCGCAGTGCGCCACCGCATACGAGATTTGTCACACACTCGAGGTAACTCATGAAGGTACCTCTAAGGTAAAAACCTCAAAAATTAATTTACTTTCTCAAGAATTTGAATCTTTTTCAATGAAATCTAACGAGTCTTTAAGTGAGATGAACACTAGGTTCACTCTCATTGTAAATAACTTGAAAGCTTTAGGAAAGACTTTCATCAAGGGGGAGCTTCAAGGGAAGCTTCTTCGTTCCCTTGGACCGGAGTGGGAACAGAAAGTCACCGCCATCGAGGAGGTGAACGAAATGGAGGAGCTCAACATGGAAGATCTCCTAGGCAATCTGATGGCCTACGAGACTAAGTTGAAGCAGAAGAAGAAGGATACACCGGAGCCTAAACCAAAGAAGACTCTCGCCTTCAGAGCCACGTCGGATAGCGAGGTAAGTTCCGACGACGAAGACTTTAGAATTTTACTTAAAAATTTTTCCAAGTTTTGTAGGGAATTAAAGAAAAAGAAAAAGGAGAAGAAGGAAAGCCCGAGACGTTGCTACCACTGCAACGGGAAAGGCATCTGCGACCAGAATGCCCTCTTCTCAAAAAGGAGAAAAAGAAGGCGTTCCAAGCCACTTGGGACGATTCAAGCTCGGAGGAAGAAGAAGAAGAAACCGCTTGCTTTGGTTTCATGGCCAGAGGAACCAACAGCGACAGCGAAAGTGGAAGCGACGACAGCGACAACGAGGTAAATCTCGATCTTCAAGAAGCATTTAATGAACTTTTTGAGATTAGTAAATCACTTAGGGTAGAAAATAAAAGCATTAAAAAGAACCTTAGTTTTCTTAAAAATGAAAATGATAGGTTAGAAAAACAACTTAAGGACATAGAAACTAGTCCTAAGGATAATAACCTGCTTTTAGAAAATAAAAATTTAATCAATGAAAATACTAAATTGATTGAGGAAAATGATAGTCTAAAGTTAGAAATTTCTAATTTAAAGACTAAGATGCAAACAATAGAAAAAGAAATTGCATGTCTTAGGGAAAATTCTAACAAATTAATCAACAAAGTAGACAAGTTTTATAGCCCTAAGGTTGAGAAAGGATCTCCATCAAGGAGACCTTCTAACAAATCCGGATCCAAGCTCACTTGGATACCGAAGAAAGAATTAGAATCTTGTTTTATAGGATTCAGGGATAACTACAATACACAGGACTGGACCTACAAACTCAAGGCTGGTCAACTCGAGTTAGGAGAACTAAGGAGTAGACCAAGGAGGAGAACAAGAAGACCGACGAGACGGCGAACAAACGACGGACCCGCCGCACGTCGACCACCAGATTAGAGACCGGCGCCGATGCCCGGGCCTCTAAGCTACGGATGGGAGCCCCATCCGATGTGGCATCCACCACCACCATTCGGGCCATTTTATTGGCCATGGTAGGTGAGGTAAAACCCTTTACCCTATCTTTTTATCATAAGCATTTAGATAGGGGGAGTTAAAAAATGATGAGCTAATTGTCAATTTTTAAGGGGGAGATGTAAGGTAGCTAAATTTCCTTTAGAAAGGGGGAGAAAAATAATAGCTATCGCATTGTTACAAAAAGGGGGAGGATATTACCTTTGTTAAAAGAAACTCATAGAAGAGCATGTTTTAAGGGGGAGTTATAGGAAATATAAAATCAATTAAACCTTTTTGATAATGTCAAAAAGGGGGAGGATTTTTATGCATTATTATTTACGGTTTTGTCATCATCAAAAAGGGGGAGATTGTTGGTGCTAGAGCACCACGATCATTTGTTTTGATGATAACAAAACACGTGTTATTTAACATTTGCAATTTGAGTCCTAGATTTCAGGTCAATTGCAAATGTGGATGTGTTTAGACGGAGTTCGAGCTCGCATCCAGGACGGATTGGAGGAGCTTGACGGAAAACAGAGGAGGTTCGCGTGGAGCGAAAGATTGGAGATGGAAGACAAGAAGAATAGGATAGATTCTTTTTTATCCTTTCATGTATCTCTTGTATTTATTTTCTTGCTCTTTTTGATTCCTTAGAACATTATGTTAAAGAGCCTCAAAGTACCCTAAAAGTAGTCCTAGGAACACCTGCACAACCCTAGGATACTTAGGTTTTCTGTAGAATACTTAGAAAACCAATATAGGGTTCAAACAGACTTTCCAGACGTCAAATTCCCAAATCAGACGTCTGATAATGTATTTTAAGACGTCTGACTGTTGTTTCAGACGTCTGATAACTGTTAGGCTGGACATAGTTAGTTCTGTCTGATGAATTCAGACGTCCAGACCTTAGACCAGACGTCTTAGGAGACGTCTGATGACTTTGCCAGACGTCCAATTAGTGGACCGTTGGCTGGCTTAGAAAACACTCAAGGTTATGACCGTTAGAGCCTTATCAGACATCCATAGGACTTACCAGATGTCTGATAAATGACCGTTTTGCCTCGGCTGACCCAAAATCTCTTCTCAGAGATTTTCTAGCCGTTGCAACGTTTGGAAATCAATTCCCACAGTAAAAGTAGGTTTCCAGACGTCCAGACATAGTGCCAGACGTCCTGTATGTCATCTGATGGACTTGCACAAAAACCCTGTTTAGATCTGATTCAAGTCAGGGAGAAACCCGCATAGAATCAGACGTCTGACCTTGAAATCAGACGTCTTAAAGTGGCCTTCCAGACGTCTGATGCCAGAGTTAGACGTCTGATAACCCTGTCAAATGCAATCATTGTCCTGATTTCGGCCTGATTCTCTTGGGCTTTGCACCCAACGGCTATGGAAGCTTTTCCAAGCCTTCCAAAACCTTCCTAAGGCCTCTATAAATAGAGGGGAGCCTTTGCAACACAAAAACACAAGAAGAGAAACATAAGAGAGACATATACACACTAAGACACACACCTTGCAATACACTTTCAAACCTTTTGTGTCCAAAGAAAAGACTCTCTTGCTCTCCAAGCTCAAGCTCCATCATCTTGAGAGCATTCAACCGTTGCGCACCCGCTCTCCCGGTGTTGATTACGAGAGCGACGTAGCGCCATCGCGTGGCACACGCACCGCGTCATCGTCGACGCACTCCTTGCAAAGGGGAGTTTCCTATTTCCTATAGAAGCTAGGTTTAATTTTGTTGGCTCTATAGGACTGTTGTTTTATTTTATCTTTGTATTTTGGTTGGGTATTCGCTTTGCGAATTCCCGTCTCCTTCGTGGGACAAAATCCTTCTCGTGGAGAGAAGGGGTTGAGGAACGCTACCCTCGTACTTGTAGCGTGGTTGTATTGAGGTTGAATCACCCTCGTTCAAAGTAATTCGGTTAGTGGATTTGATCAACTAGGTTGATCGGAAAATCCTAACTCGAGAGGGTTAGGTGGTGGTTTTCACCAGGTTTGGGTTTCCACCTAAAAATACCTGTGTACATTTTGTGATTGATTTTTGTGAGATTGCTTTATATTTTCATTTCTGCATATTTTTACGTCACCCCTCCTAGTACGGAACCTTCAGATCCTACTATCAGTCAACCACCCTAAGGTCGCTGACAGACGTAACGGTAACTACAGCACGCGCGATAAGCACACGGGTAGCTACCCCGCACTGGCACGCGGTCAGTCGTTTCCGTTAACGGGTGTGCCCAAAGCACAACACGGAACTTGTATAGGGTAGAGCCCTCTCAATAACAGGGGTCCAACCCCTCCACAGTCTGTGCACCCTCGCCTGACTACCTTGGTTTGCCCAGTGGGCCTAACAAGTCGGTGTAGGAGGCTAGCAGAACCCCGGGGCCCGTGGGGTAGCTAGTGCTCTCCCTACACTAGTAGCTCTCCTCGGTACTGCAAACACGAGGGCCAGCAAGTCGGTACAAAGTGGCTAGACCTAACCTCGGGTCCCTGGGGTGGCTAGCTCCGCTCTGCACTAAGAGGTAATGTGTGCTCTCTTTGGTATCACGTACCCCAGAGACAACACACTTCCACGTCTTTCTTTCTCAGTTCCATCCATTCTCTTTCCAGGAGTTCTACTCCTAATTCCCCATAGGGTTCCAGCTCTTTTAACTTAGCAAATTTAGGTTTCACCGTTCCAGTTTTACGTTCATACAACCCATGTTCTTAACCATATTATTTCTTTGTAACGGGCAGCGGTTAAATCAATTTACAGGAAGCTATTATTTCCTTTCCACCTTTCCAAGACTGCAATATTATATACATATCACTAGTTTTCCAGTCCTAGGATTCATGCCGTACCCTAGGATCTATCATTCAGTCTAGTTTCCAGTCCTAGGTTTCATGCAATACCCTAGGATCTATCAATCAATCTAGTTTCTCAGTCCTAGGGTTCATGCAGTGCCCTAGACTCTATTAATTATTCCACAATTGTAACAAATTTCATTAAGTAAAATAAAAGCCACTCTACAAGCTACAACGGGAGTACTGGGGGTGTGGTCGGAAATCCCGCACGCCTCCTCAACCCCCGAGACTGCAATGGAATGGGGTCCTTCGCTCTGTGTAGTCCCTCAGACGTCCAGAAGCCTGCGGGGGCATTTGGATTAATTCCCAGATGTCCGATGGTCAACCCGGACGTCTGGAAGTCCTCTCCGTCGTCTAGCACTGCGGCCAGACGTCCGATTCGCGTTGGATGGCGAGTCTCACGCCCTCCCGAGCAGAACCTGTTAGACGTCTGGACAATCCTCCAGACGTCTTCACTGTCGTCTGGTCGTAAGCCCAGACGTCTGATTCTAGAAAAATTTCCAGAATCAGAGCTCCCCTCGCTCTCTGCCCGCGATGCACGGCTGCGCCGCGCCCCGTCCGCCTGCTACTCGAGCTGCAATAGCCCCTTCGCGACACACCACGTCCGCTGCTCCCCGCCGATCGGCTCTAGCTGCCCCGACAAGCTCGAGCCCTTACAGTCGAGCATCTCCTCCCTCGCGTAACACCTCCTCCCGCACACTTGCCGCGGCCGCTGCTGCCGCCGCTCGCTCTCGCACCTACTGGGAGAAGAAGAAGAGGGACACGAAGGGGGATGAGGGTGAGGGAGAGGGCGAGGGCCTTTTAAGGCCACACGGGGAGAGAGAGAGGGAGAGAGAGCGAGCACTGCGCCCTGCAGGAGGAGAGAGGGAAAAAGAGGAAAGATGGTGGCGGTTGCAGGTCTGCGCACGCATGCACGCAGACGCAACCCCGTACGCCATAGAAATTGAATCCCAGACGTCTGGAAGGGGTTCCAGATGTCTGGTCAGACATCTAGGCCACCTCCCAGACGTCTTAAAAACTGTCTTGAAGCCGTGTTCGTAACAATATAACAAACTCAAAGGAAGCTTCATCCCCGAAACTTGCTCCAACTAGGGTGCGGGAAAAATGTCATATAAAAACATAATAAACTCAAAGAGGACCGAAGACGATCCGAAAGAACGTACCCGCGAAGAGCTCTGGGTACCGCTCCCGCATTGCCGCCTCGAGCTCCCAAGTAGCCTCCTCGTACCGCTGGCTCCTCCACAAAACCTTCACTAGGGGTACTTGCTTTCGTCTCAAACTGTGGATGGCTCAGTAAAGAATCTGCACTGGCCTCTCAGGGTAGGTCGGGTCGTCGCCCACCTCAACGCTCTCGTGACTCAGTACATGACTGGGATTGGCTACGTACTTCCTGAGGTTGGACACGTGGAACACGTCGTGCACACCAGAAAGCTGAGGAGGGAGGGCAAGTCTGTAGGCAACGGGTCCAACCTACTCCAAGACCTCAAAGGGCCCCACGAACCTCGGCGTGAGCTTCCCTCTCACCCCAAACCGCTGCAGGCCCTTCATTGGCGAAACATGAAGAAAGACGTGGTCCCCAACCTCGAACTGCACCTCTCTGCATCTCCGATCCGCGTAGCTCTTCTGTCTACTCCTGACAGTGCGAAGTCGCCTGTGGATCTGCTTGACTACCTCCTAACTCTGCCGGATCAACCCGGGGCCAACCTCCCACTTGGTCCCCACCTTAACCCAACTCAAGGGTGCCGTACACCTCCGTCCGTACAGAGCCTCGTAGGGAGCCATGCCGATGCTCGAGTGATAGCTGTTGTTGTATGCAAACTCCGCCAGGGGCAGGTGCTCCTCCCAAGAGCCCCTCCAGTCCAGTACACAGGCACGCAAAAGGTCCTCAAGTGTCTGTATCGTGCGCTCAGACTGTCCGTCCATCTGGGGGTGGTAAGCTGTACTAAACCTCAACCGCGTCCCTAGGGCCTGCTGAAACTCAGTCCAAAACTGGGATGTAAAGCGGGTATCCTAGTCAGATACGATCTCCCGCAGAACCCCGTGTAGTCGTACCACATCGTCGATATACCTCTCTGCCAATTGTGCTGGTCCCAAAGTGACTCGGATCGGCAACAATTGGGCCATCTTCGCCAGTCTATCCACAATTACCCAGACTGCGTCATGTCCTCACTGGGTAATAGGTAAGCCCACCACCAAGTCCATGGTGATGCTCTCCCACTTCCAATCTAGCACTGGAAGCAGCTGTAGTGGCCCTGCAGGCCTCTGATGCTCGGCTTTCACCTGCTGACACACTAAGCACTGCTGCACGAATTCACCCACATCCCGCTTCATCCCCCTCCACCAAAACTCGTGTCTCAAGTCGTGGTACATCTTCGTGTTTCCGGGATGTATGGTGAATCTGGAACCGTGTGCCTCAGTCAGGAGCTCTCTCAACAGCTCCTCGTCTCTGGGAACGCACAACCGTCCCCTCAGGCGCAGCACCTGGCCTGTGAAAGAGAAGTCCCCTGGGTCTCCTGACAGTACTCTATCGCGCAACGACTGCAAATACGGATCGGCCATCTATCCTGTGATGATGCGGTCTATCAGCTCTGGCCTAGTCTGTCGTGTCACAGTCACTGCCCCACAGTGCCCCTGTAACTCTAGGGGTCGCCAACTGCCCACCTCCTCCAAAAGGCTCCAACTCTGTAACTTTAAACTAGCCAAGTGTGCGGGCGCCTTCTGGCTCAAGGCGTCAGCCACCACCTTGGCCTTTCCCAGGTGGAAGGAAATGCTGCAGTCGTAGTCCTTCAGGAGCTCCAACCAACGTCTCTGTCTCATGTTGAGCTCCTTCTGATCAAAAAGGTATCTGAGGCTCTTGTGATCCGTGAAAATCTCAAAGGTCTCACCGTACAAGTAGTGCCTCCAGGTCTTCAGCGCGAAGACGACAGCTGCCAGCTCCAAGTCGTGGGTAGGGTAGGTATGCTCATGGGGCTTCAGTTGCCGTGAAGCGTAAGCGACAACGTGACCCCTCTGCATGAGCACACCTCCTAACCACTGCAAGGAGGCGTCCGTGTACACAACGAACCTGCCACTACTGTCAGGGATGGTGAGCACAGGAGCCGAGGTCAACCTCTCCTTCAGCTCCTGAAAACATGCCTCACAGGCATCTGTCCAAGTGAAGGGCACGTCCTTCCGGGTTAACTGTGTCATGGGATGTGCAATCTGTGAAAATCCTCTGATGAATCATCTGTAGTAGCCTGCTAGTCCCAGGAAACTATGAATCTCGGTGACTGAATGCGGTCTCTCCCACCTGAGCACTGCCTCGACCTTGGCTGGGTCCACCGCCAAGCCGTCCCCAGAGATCACATGACCTAAGAAGGTCACCTCCCTCAACCAGAACTCGCACTTGCTGTATTTGGCGTACAGCCTACGTCGTCTCAGCGTGTCCAGAACCATCCGCAAGTGTTGTCCGTGCTGCGTCTGAACTCGAGAATAGATGAGTACATCATCAATGAATACCACCACGAACTTGTCCAAGTACGGTCTAAACACTCGGTTCATCAGGTCCATGAAAGCAACGGGGGCATTGGTCAGCCCAAATGGCATGACCAAAAACTCGTAGTGTCCGTATCGGGTACGGAAAGCTGTCTTGGAGACGTCTGCCTCCCTGATCCTCAACTGGTGGTATCCAGACCTCAAGTCGATCTTGGAGAACACCGTGGCACCTCGCAACTGGTCAAACAAGTCATCGATCCTCGGCAGCGGATATCTGTTCTTGATGGTGACCCTATTCAGCTGTCGGTAGTCCACACAAAGGCGTAGGGTACCATCCTTCTTCTTCACAAACAGTACCGAGGCTCCCCAGGGAGACGCACTGGGCCTCACGAAGCCCTTCTCCAAAAGGTCCTGCAACTGAGACTTAAGCTCCCGTAGCTCAAGCGGTGCCATCCGGTATGGTGTGGTGGAGATGGGGCTGGTCTCTGGTACTAGTGAGATCTCAAACTCGATCTCACGCTCGGGCGGCAGTCCTGGTAACTCGTCTGGGAACACGTCAGGGTATTCTCTAACCACTGGGATGCTCTAGAAGTTTGCCACAGGGCTGGGCTCTGCCACCACACAAGCTAGGAAGCCCTCACACCCCTGGCTCAAAAGTCTCACCACCCGAAGTGCCGAAATGCACCTGAAGCCTCCGTCCACTGGCTGTCCGTGAAATTCGAAAGAAGGCAACTCCAGCATGGAGAAGACAATCTTCCTCTCAAAACAGTCCACCAAGGCGTGGTAAGCGGACAGCCAGTCCATCCCCAGAATTACGCCAAAGTCCTCCATCTGTATCATAATCAGGTCAGCTGGCAGGCTATGTCCCCCGACGCTAACCTCGCAATCCGTGTACACCTCCTCAGCTACAAACAGCTGACCACTCGGACCTCTGATTACGAACGGATTCTCTAACAGCGTATAGTCCTGGTCGAAACTAACTGCGAAACTGGTTGCGACAAAAAAGTGTGTAGCGCTGGAATCGAAAAGTGTGTAAACGAGTCTGCTGGAAACTGAAACCATACCTGCCACCACCGATCCCAAAGCTCTGGCATCCCTGTGTGTCAGGGCGTTGATACGCCCCTCAGCTCTAGTTGCAGACGAAGCAGCCACACTCTACGTCGGATGAGCAGGTGCTGGCCGGTACCCCCCTTGTGACTGCTGTCCTCCTCCTCGCGCCTGGGAACCGCGGCCTCCTGCGCGGCCTCCAGTGCTCTGCACGGGAAGTATCTGCTGACCTCCTGCCCTAGACGGGCAGTCCCTCCTGATGTGGCCCGACTGGCCACACTGGTAACAGAGGGGAACCCGACTCCCGCCTCAGTGGATCCCTACTGTCGGCTGGGCGAGGGTCCGGTGCTGGCGACTGGCCCCTGTCGAGGGCCCCCAAAGGTCACTGATGGCCCTGCAAAATGTGACAGCTCTCCTGCGGATGCCACGTGTCTCCTCTCTCGCTGGCCCTGTGAAAAGTCTGGCTGAAAGGGCCTCTTCCACCCACCGTCAGTGTCTCGCGCGGATGGGTTGGTCTCCTCGTAAGTCATGGCTGCCTCCACCACCCTCGAAAATGTAGGCAGCTTCAGGGGTTTGACATACCCCCGAATCGCAGGTCGAAGCCCCTCGGTGAACCTCCAAAGGCGCTCCTCCTCAGTGGCTACCGCTGTCGCTGCAAAGCGGGACAGCTCCAGGAAACTCGTGCGGTACGCGCTCATGGTCATCGTCCCTTGGCGGAGAGTGTGGAACTCCCGCCTCCTCTGGTCCTGCCACGTTTGGGGAAAGTACTGCTCGTAGAAGAGGGTGACGAACCGGTCCCAGGTTGGCTCGTCCCTCTCCTGTCCCCGAACCGCCCTCCACCACCTGTGTGCCACACTCTTCAGCTGGTACGTGGCAAAGGCCATGTGGCACTCCGTCGGGGGGCGAAGGGTGTCGAAAATCTTCTCCAGCTGCTCGAGCCAGTCCTCTGCCTCGGTCGGGTCCTCATCCCCCTTGAAGGAGGGGGGCTTCAGCTTCCGGAACTGCCCGAAGAGCTCGAAGTGGCGCTGCAGTGGAGATGCTGGTGCACCTGCAGGCAAAGGTGCCTCGTGCACAGAAGTGTCGGAGGAAGGTGGGGGCGGCGGCGGCCCATCCCCTCCCCCGTGTCTAGCGTCGCGTCCGTCGTGTGGTACCACAGAGGACTCCCCCTCCGCAGCCCCAGGGTGAGGCGCTTGGGGCGGTGGGTGGAGCTCCTCTCGCACAATGTCCCGTATCAGCTGGGCGAGGTCCTGGGCCTGGACACCCGGGAGCAGTGGCTGGTCCACGGAGGCGTCGACAACAGCACGCCCACCTCGCCAACCTCGTCCTCAGCCGCACCCGTGGCCCGCCTTGCCAGTCCCGTGACGAGGCATCTCCTGCAAGGAGACGCGAAACAAAATGGAAACATGTCAATACAGAACGATATCTAACGAAAAACGTCTAGAACTCATGTCAAAAGATATGTTGTGGTGGCTACCCTAGTTATAGGCATGTGAATTGGTTATTTTCCAGTCAGTTGATTCACTTCTCGGGATGACCTTGCTCTGATACCGTCTTCTAACGACCTGATTCCGAGTCCCTATGAGACACGAGAACCGAACCGACTCGACTAATCCCAAGACCTAGTCGTCCAACGAGGAAGTAACCAAAAGAGCAGTAAAATAAATCACATTCAGCATGAATATAACTAGCAGAAACAAAATACAGCAGTAAGAAAAGGAGCTATTACAGTATGTACCACCACAACAGTAGAACAAAAATTATAACATAACATGAAGCTACAAGTAAAGAAGTACAGAGAGTAACAAGAACTACTCACTACAGTGGAACAAAAGGGGTACAAAAAGAACTGCGGTAACTCTGCTGAACCCTACTCGGCCCAGCGTCCTCGCAGCCGCTGACCCTGGCTGCTCAACACCTGGTCCTGAAAAGTAACGAGTGTAACACGTCAGCGAAATGCTGAGTAGAGTGGTGACGTGCCTTCGTGCGTGTGTGTTAAGAGGTGTCGTTATAGTTGCACTTGATACGTCGGTTTTAAAAGAAGTAAACTGAGGTGAGTCCGAGTGTCGATCTCAGGGAGGCGTGGAAATCGGATTTTGTTTACCACTTGTTGTCACGAAAAAGGCGGAGTTTTGCTTACGAAAGAGACGGTTTTGAAAAGCGAGAGATAGAGAGAGAGTTTAGGGTTATAAATCTCTTGGTTTTGATCATGCACTTTAAACAGAAATTAAAATGGCAACTAAATGGAAAATAATTTCATTAAACATGCATTCTTAGTTCATGGTTTACAACATTAAATACATGCTTCAACAAAAGTAAATGAAAGCTTAAAAGAGAGAGAGAGAGGTAGAGAGAGAGTGGAGAGCGACGAGGCAGCCACGGCGGTGGAGGAGGCTCCGTCGGCGGCTCGTCGTCTCCGGCGATTACAAGAGTGCCTAAGACTAGCTAGGAGAGGAGTGGAGTAGTTGCAAGTGGGAGAGGATGCCTTGAATGGTGGTAGAAGGGGGTTTAAATAGAGTTAAGGGCTTCCTAAAAGAAGAATGTGCTTTAGCGACATCCAGAACGTCGCTAAAATCGCTTCCAGATACGTCGGTGAAGGCCTTCTGCCGCCGGTCAGCCGCCCGCCCCTCTCTCTCTTCAGGCGCGATCCGTGGATGTCGAACGAGAGCCGTCCGATTGATGATCGGACGGCTGAGATCCTCCCGCGCCTGCGCTAGGATCGCGCTTCGGGCGCACGTGCGCGCGCGCGTGGGAGGTGGGGCGCTGTTGTCGCGCCGCGTGGCGCAATCCTAGCCGCTCGCTTCTGATAGCGCGGCTCAATTTTGCTGCGCCCTTCGCCCGCAAGTGATTTCCGCTCCGCGCGATTCGAACGCGCGTCGCCGCGACGCGGGCGTGCGCGCTAACCGTTGCGCCACGCCCGCGCTTTGTCGCGGCGACCGCGGACGAGCGCGCGGATCTCGGCCGTTCGATCGAAGATCAACGGCCGAGATGCGTCCTTGGCTGGCTTGGGGGCGTGCGAGCGGCGGGGGCGGGGCGACGTGGCCCGTTCTAGGCCGTTGATCTCCAGATCAACGGTCAGGATTTCTTGGGCCCATTGTGGGAGCTCCGGATGTCGGATTTGGCCGATTTTGAGTCAGTTAGACTCCGTTCGTCATCCTAAATCCATCCGTGCGGTCCGATTGCTCATCTGAGGCCTGCTTTGACAAATGCTTTACACAAATGGACATTAATATAGTTTATAAGCAATCTTGGTACTTGATGCATGCAATGCTCCTATTCTACTTTATGTTGTGCCTTTTATTCTAAAGATGGGCCATATTCAACCTAATTACTACCCCCTTGCGTGGTGTTATCATACCCCCATGCTTACTCCTTGATAGTCCCTAGCAAGGTTTATTCTAGCCTTTATTTCTTTGGGGAATTCAAGAAGTAATTGCTTCGGCACTTCGTTACTCGTCAATAAGAGGAAATATACGAAGATCTTAATCTACAAAGACTAACCAGCGCCCGGGTGTCTTCCAAAATACAAATCGCCCGAATCCTTGCTTTGTATATATAACTATACATATGTATACGTATATGTCTATATATGTCTTTTTAGAATTTTCGGAATTCAGTGTGGGTTGGTAACTTTTTACGGCTATCCAACCCACCCCAAAACTCGATCAAAGCCCTAAGTGCTAAGCATCTTGGTGTGAATGTTGTGATAGACTCACTTAACGGTAATTGAGACAGACTTCGAGTTTCTACGCCTCTAGGTGTCCGGAAAAGAAAATAAATTTTTGCCTGAAGGTGTATTTGTTCGACTGGTAGCTTTATCCCTACGTTCATTTTACTTGGGGTCAACACAAGGATTTTCCAGTGTATATCTCCCCGGCTTGTACTACTTCCCCGCTTCGTCCTTAGGTGTTTTGGTCTTTTTTGTGCAATTATTGAGCTGGGCTCTGGACAACCGACCAATGGACTGTTACCCACGATCACTTGCCAGCCATACTTGTGCGGTGAAGTGTGGTTTATTTTCTTTTCTTCTTTCTTTCTTTTTTTTTTTTTTTCTTTTTTTTTCGTAGGTGGCTTCCCTAATCTCAAATGTACCCAAAGGCAACGAAAAAGAAATGGCCTGTGGCTGGGTTCTGGACAACCTGCCAATGGGCTGTTACCCACGACAACTTGCCAGCCATACCACCTTAGAGAGTTCATTAGCTACCCAATTTCTGTCAAAATCTCCGAGAAGTGAGTCTGTGCAAAAATGTGTGTAGATGCTTAGACTCAAAGTTTTCCTGAGTTAGAGGGTGAGTTGATAAGTCGTATACTTATTACCTTATTTATTAGGTGGATTAGAATAGCTTAAAGTTGCAAGGGTTCGCCGCTAAATCCATATTTTAATGGACACCAGGGCTAATTAAGCCTGAAGGCCTGAAAAGTCTAAGTGTTTAAGTTCTTTTTGTATTATTTCCCACTATTGACAAGTTTCTAATGCCTAAGTTTTTCTTCCTAAATTCATTTTTTTTTTTTTAATCAATTAATTTATTCATTCAGACTGATTAATTAAGCTCAGGATTATGCAGTTTACCATCCCCCCCATGCTTAAGTTGGACAATGTCCTCATTGGCAGATGCATGGATGCAAAAGGGTTCAAAAAGATAGTACCTGAGTGACGCAAACTACCAGATCAGTCTGAATCCGCTGGGTTGCCTCCCAGGAAGCGCTGAGTTTAACGCCTCCAGCTGGGCGGTGCCTGGTGTCAACCCTCAACAAGGGTGACACTTTCCTTGGGGGGTACCTGGGCCAGGAAATGCTTCAATCTTTGACCATTGACTGTAAAGGTGTGCCCAATATTAAGATCGGCGATTTCGACTGCCCCATTGGAATAGGGCTTGACCACCCGAAATGGTCCTGTCCATTTGGACCTAAGTTTCCCTGGAAAGAGTTTCAGGCGTGCATCAAATAGCCAGACTTGTTGGTTTGGCTCAAAGGTTTTCCTATGAATGAGTCGGTCGTGGATGGCTTTCATTTTCTCCTTATATATCCGACTATTGTCAAAGGCGTCCCGACGAATTTCTTCAAGCTCAGATAATTGAAGAGTCCTTTGAGCACCAGCTAACTGGGGATCCATGTTACATTGCTTAACAGCCCAGTAAGCCCGGTGTTCCAATTCGACAGGGAGATGGCAAGCTTTGCCAAAGACCAAGCGGTAAGGTGACATGCCTATCGGGGTCTTAAAAGCGGTCCTGTATGCCCACAGGGCATCATCAAGTCGTGTGGACCAGTCTTTCCTGTCAGGTCTCACAGTCTTCTGTAAAATGTTCTTGATTTGTCTGTTTGAGACCTCAGTCTGCCCATTTGTTTGTGGATGATACGGGGTGGCAATGCGGTGGTTTACCCCGTATTTTCTAAGTAGGGCACGGAACTGGGAATGGATAAAATGGCTTCCACCATCACTGATCATGGCCTTGGGTATTCCAAAATGGGAAAAGATGTTCTTCTTTACAAAGTCCATGACCGTCTTGTGATCGCATCGTCGGGTGGCGACGGCTTCAATCCATTTGGAAACATAGTCTACCGAGACCAAGATATACTCGAAGCCGTTGGATGGTGGAAAGGGGCCCATAAAATCGATACCCCAAACGTCGAAAATTTCGACAATCAAAATAGGCTGAAGGGGCATCATATCTTTTTTGGTCATTGTCCCTAGTGTTTGGCATTGTGAGCAAGTCTTGGCAAAGATGTGTGCATCCTTGAATAGGGACGGCCAATAAAATCCAGACTGCAAAACTTTTGCAGCTGTTTTCTTGCTAGAGAAATAGCCGCCACATGCTTGGTCATGACAAAAGGAAAGCACACTCTGAACTTCGTCTTCGAGGAGGCACCTCCTGATGATCTGATCAGCACAGAGGCGAAACAGGATGGGATCATCCCAGAAATAGTGCTTGGCCTCAGCCAAGAACCTGTCCCGTTGCTGTCTGGACTAGCTGTGCGGGGTTTGTCCTATAACCAGGTAGTTGACATAGTCAGCATACCATGGCATTTTCTTGTCTTGCACGGCTAGGATGTGTTCATCAGGGAAGGTATCAGATAGAGGTAGGGAGGGTCCAATGTGGTCTGGATGAAGTCTTGACAGGTGGTCAGCCACCACATTTTTCGATCCGGCCTTGTCTTGGATTTCCAGGTCAAATTCCTGCAAAAGCAGGATCCATCTGATGAGCCTGGGTTTTGCGTCCTTTTTGGCCAACAGGTGCCGGATGGCTGAATGGTCAGTGTAGATAGTCACGTGGGATCCCAGCAAGTATGATCGGAATTTTTCCAGTCCAAAGACTACAGCAAGCAACTCTTTTTCTGTGACCGTATAATTACGCTGGGCCTCATCCAACGTTTTGCTCGCGTAGTAGATCACCACGGGCTTCTTGTCTTGCCTTTGTCCCAGGACAGCACCTATGGCAAAATCTGATGCGTCACACATAATCTCAAAATCCTGGGACCAGTCTGGGGGTTGAAGTACAGGTGCGGTGGAGACTAAGTCCCGGAGGGTGTGATAAGCCTGGGTGCAATCAGGAGACATGTGGAAAGTTGCGTCGTTGGCTAGAAGGTCGGTCAAGGGTTTGGAAAGTTTGGAAAAGTCTTTGATGAACCTTCGGTAGAAGCCAACATGTCCTAGGAAAGAGCGAATCTGTCGGACCGAACTAGGTGGAGGAAGTTTGGAAATTAAATCAACCTTAGCTCGATCTACCTCGATGCCCTTATGCGAAATGATGTGTCCGAGGACAATTCCTTCTTGAACCATAAAATGGCTCTTTTCCCAACTTAACACCAAGTTAACCTCGATACATCGTTTCAGGATTTTCTCCAAGTTGCTCAAACAATGGTCGAATGAATTCCCGAATACAGAGAAATCATCCATAAAGACCTCCAAGTATTCACCCACCATTTCTGAAAAAATGGCTAGCATGCAACGCTGGAAGGTTGCGGGTGCGTTGCATAACCCGAACGGCATTCGACGGAATGCAAACGTGCCATACGGGCAAGTGAATGTGGTCTTTTCCTGATCTTCCGGAGCAATTGCGACTTGGTTATATCCTGAATATCCATCCAGGAAGCAAAAATACTTCTGCCCTGCCAATCTTTCAAGGATTTGGTCAATGAATGGCAAGGGGAAGTGGTCCTTCTTAGTGGCTTCGTTAAGCTTCCTATAATCAATACACACCCGCCATGCGGTGGTGGTGCGGGTGGGAATGGATTCGCCATGATCATTAGTGACAACGGTGAGCCCAGCCTTCTTTGGAACCACTTGAGTGGGGCTCACCCAGGGGCTATCAGAGATAGGGTAGATGATGTCGGCGTCGAGCCACTTGATAATTTCTTTTTTAACGACCTCCCGCATGTTAGGGTTTAACCGTCTCTGCATCTGGCGGGAAGGTCGGGCCCCGTCTTCCAGGTAAATCTTGTGGGTGCAATAGGTGGGGCTAATTCCTCTTAGATCTGAGATGGTCCAACCAATGGCGGCCCGATGTTCTGAAAGAGTTGCAGTCAACCTTAGTTCCTGATCCTTGGTTAGATGGGAATTAATAATCACTGGGAAGGTCTGGCCAGGTCCCAAGAAGACGTACTTGAGATTCTCGGGCAATGGTTTAAGTTCAGGTGCGGGTGGGACCACAGTCGATGGGAATGGAAAGGGCGGTAGTTGATCAACATTGATTTCTTCAAATGGTGTCATGTGATGATACTCAGCCTTACAGAGGTCCACAGGTAATGATGGTGACGAGTCAGAACTACGGGTTTGGTGGTCTGAGACAGAATTGAGGGTAAGGCATTCCTCGATTAAAGTTTCCACGGGATCATGTTCCTCAATGTAATCACAATCAAAAGACTTTGTTGCCCGGAAGATATCTAATTGCATTTTCCTGTCTCCGAAGGCGATTTCCATACATCCCGTGTCGCAATCGATGTTTGCTTTAGCCGTGGCTAAGAAAGGTCTGCCTAAGATTATGGGTGCGTTCTGTAATTTTTCAGGGACTTCCATGTCGAGCACCAAAAAGTCGACTGGGAAATAGAAGTCCTTGACCCGTACAATCACGTCCTCGACAACCCCCTTCGGGGTTTTCACTGATCTATCCGCCAGCTGGATGGTGACAGGGGTTGGTGCCAGCTCCCCAAAACCAAATTGGTGGTACAAGGTTGTGGGAATTAGGTTGATAGAAGCACCTAGGTCCAGGAGCGCTCTATCAAATGTCATGTCCCCGATGTTGCAGGAAATCAGGGGTGCTCCTGGGTCAGTTCGTTTGAGTGGAAGGTTGCTTGATATCACGGAACTGGCTTGCTCAGAGAGTACAACCTTCCTAGGTGCTTGAGGTCTCGGCTTATGCTTGGGTGTACAGGCATCCTTTAAGAACTTGGCGTAAGCGGGGATGTGTTTGACAGCTTCTAGAAGCGGAATATTAATCTGTACTTGTTTAAAAATTTCCATCAGCTCCTCAGTTTCCACAGTATTCTTTTTTCTCTTGATTGTTTCCAAGGCCTCAGGATAGGGTGTCTGGATTGGTTCCATGTTTGGGTCCTTGGTTGGTGCTTCTTCTAAGTCGGGTAAAGTCTCGGGGAGAGTCGGCCATTTGGGATCCTGAGTTTTGGTGCCGCTTCTCAAGGTCACCGCATTCGCAGAGGCATTGGGGCCATGGGGTGATCCTTGAGAAGATGAGGATGAAGAGGCGCCAAACCCAGGAGGTGTTTGTGGAGCCGGTTGGACCATATGAGCCTGCCCAGGGTTGCCTTGGAACCCTTGCGAATTGGGGCCTCTGTTAATTATGTTTCGCGGGTTTGGTTGTGGTTGGGAAGGTAGAGATCCTTGCTGTTTACAGTCCAAGAGTTGGCTTAACTGTCCCTTTACCAAGGCCATTTCTTCCTGATGTTTTTGGTTCATGTCAGCCATCATCTTTATTAGGGTGTCCATTTGGTTTTGTGGGGGAGGGGCCGCCCTATTTTGGTTATATTGGGGTCTAACTGGTGGTCCTTGCTGATAGGGGGGCAAGTGTGGCTGTTGGTTTGGCCTGGGCTAGTTTTGGAATTGCGGTAGTTTCTGGTTTGTCCAACCAAAGTTGGGGTGATTACGCCAGCCGGTGTTGTAAGTGTTGGAGAAAGGGTCAGGTTTTGCATATCCTTGGACGGCTTGCACATCTTCTAGAATAGCCGATGTTGATGAAGAAGGAAGGGAGTAATCAAGGGTCGAGGGAGCAAAGGTCCCTCCTTGGAACATGGTTGGGGGTTGTTCCAGGTTTAGTTGGGTGAAGGGTTGGACCAGGTCAACATTATGTGCTCCTTTTGCTAGGGTGAAAGTCTGCAAGGGGTTCCTGGTCTGGTTTAGAAGCTCATCAATCTTCTTGTCCACCAATTCCACTCGATCCAACTTTTTGGCAATAATGTCCATGTCAACCATTCCAGAATTTGCTTGCACCTCATAAATCCCACCACGGGGTTGACTGGATCTGTTAAACTGGTTCATGGAGGCATTGTTGAGCGAATTCTCGCTCATAGACTTAAAGAGCTCAAATGCGCTCTCCTCGTCTTTGTTTAGGAAGTTTCCCCCGCATGAGGCATCGACGAAGTTCCGTAGGTTGCTATCCAGACCGTGGTAGAAGATCTGGGCCAATTGCCACCTTGGAACTTCGTGGTGTGGGCATTTCCTCAAAAGTTCATTGAATCTTTCCCACGCCTCATGAAATTGTTCCCCACCCTGGAGTGTGAAGGTAGTGATAGCTCTTCTGAGGGCATTGGTCTTTCCTATGGGGAAGAATTTCTTTAAAAATGCATGCCTCAGTTCCTCCCAGGTGGTGATGGGTCTACCTAGGGTTCTAAGCCAATGAGAAGCCTTGTCTCTTAATGAGAAAGGGAACATCTTGATTAGAACAATGTCAAGGCTAATGTTCCTAGGTTTTACTGTTCTTGCTATGCGGTCGAGATCTTCTAGGTGCTGAAAGGGGTCTTCATTTGAGCTTCCATGAAAGTGGCTCTGGATTAGACTTAATACATTAGGTTTTAGCTCAAAATCGTCTCCCCCTTCGGGGATCCTAAGGTGTGGCTCGACTCTAATGGCAGAAGGGTTATAGAAATCACGGAGGGGTCTTGGCTGGTTCTGAAATGGTGGTAAATCAAGTGGTGGTTGTCCTGGTATGTCATTGAAAGGTGGTGGTTGTTCTTGCGGGTTCTGTAACCGTTGTATGGCTTGCATGATGGTGTGGATTTGTTGTTGCTGAAGCCGATGGTTAGCATTGATTTGAGCCTGGACGACAGCCATAGCATCGGGTGGGGGTTGATCTTCAGCCTCATCTACCCTAGGTTCAGCCATGTTTTCAACAGAATTACGTCGCCTAGATTCCTGCCCCAAAACACACAATTCGGGATGCAGTGAGCGCCTCCCGTGCATACACTAGAGAAGAACTGGAGGGGATGCGGAGGGCGACAGATGCGAGAAATGTGTTTCAATCAAGCACGCAAGCCTAATCCTTATGGTGTATTCCTTAGGAGACCTAGAAATCTCACAAAGGGTGATTAAGTCCGTAAGCACTGGACTTCCCTTCTCAAGGCTAATCTGGCCAGGTTGATTACGAGGGGATTGCAGGGAAGGTTCTTCCTTTGGCTTGCGCCTCCAGTTCCATAGACCCCACAACCACGGTCGTTTAACACTGCCCCGTAGCCTAGTCACCAGATTCTACCAAGGGAATGAAAGCCAAGTGCCTAGCAGACAAAACCTCACCTTTTGAGACTTAACTCAGTCCTGCCTAGGGCACGTCTACTCAGTTTTAAAGGGCTAGGATAGTGCTTGTGCTTAGGGTGATGTGATGAGGCATTGATTGGGGTGGTGCCTCTTAATGTTCTACTTTCAAAGTGTGTGCTTCTAGCAAAACATGATTTTCAAGCAAGGATTTGTTAAGATATAGTGTCTTTTTAGTGTTTCATCCTTACTTAAGTACTTTTTAGGGTTGACGTGTCTTAATTTTTTCAAACAAGTTTCAGTGGGCACGTCAAGTTCTGCACACAACTTAGTGAAAGTAGATTTCCTTTTATTTTGTAGAGGCTCTAAAACCCTAGTGTACTCATCCTGATAATCATGCAGCTTCTATTAGATGAGTCAGTTTTAGGGTTGAGTGGTGCGGCCCAGGTCAACTCACGGTGGCTTCGCAAACACCACTCAAGAGAAAGAGAAAAGAACACTCCAAGAATTTATCCAGCATATTAGAGTGTACATTTTTTTGTAGGGTGATGTGTTAAGAATGTGGGTCAAGCAATCATTCACCACGCCAATTTTTTTAGTTTTTATGATTTTTTTTAGCTTTTTCACGCAAGCAAACAATGAGAGAGAGAGAGTACTTACTATCGGTCCTCGAGGCGCCTACTTCCTTGCTACCATAGTGGAATGCGTCGCTTCGCCGTCCATGCGCCGAATTCCTGCAACCGTCAAGTAAAAAGGAAAATAGGGCATTAGACGATATGAGAATGAAGGTGGAATGGAGGTGATAAAACAAATCCGTTGCCTCCCCGGCAACGGCGCCAAAAACTAACGTGCCTTCGTGCGTGTGTGTTAAGAGGTGTCGTTATAGTTGCACTTGATACGTCGGTTTTAAAAGAAGTAAACTGAGGTGAGTCCGAGTGTCGATCTCAGGGAGGCGTGGAAATCGGATTTTGTTTACCACTTGTTGTCACGAAAAAGGCAGAGTTTTGCTTGCGAAAGAGACGGTTTTGAAAAGCGAGAGATAGAGAGAGTTTAGGGTTAGAAATCTCTTGGTTTTGATCATGCACTTTAAACAGAAATTAAAATGGCAACTAAATGGAAAATAATTTCATTAAACATGCATTCTTAGTTCATGGTTTACAACATTAAATACATGCTTCAACAAAAGTAAATGAAAGCTTAAAAGAGAGAGAGAGAGAAGTAGAGAGAGAGTGGAGAGCGACGAGGCAGCCACGGCGGTGGAGGAGGCTCCGTCGGCGGCTCGTCGTCTCCGGCGATTACAAGAGTGCCTAAGACTAGCTAGGAGAGGAGTGGAGTAGTTGCAAGTGGGAGAGGATGCCTTGAATGGTGGTAGAAGGGGGTTTAAATAGAGTAAGGGCTTCCTAAAAGAAGAATGTGCTTTAGCGACATACAGAACGTCGCTAAAACCGCTTCCAGATACGTCGGTGAAGGCCTTCTGCCGCCGGTCAGCCGCCCGCCCCTCTCTCTCTTCAGGCGCGATCCGTGGATGTCGAACGAGAGCCGTCCGATTGATGATCGGACGGCTGAGATCCTCCCGCGCTTGCGCTAGGATCGCGCTTCGGGCGGGCGTGCGCGCGCGCGTTTCCGCCCGGCGTGCGCGCGCACGTGGGAGGTGGGGCACTGTCGTCGCGCCGCGTAGCGCAATCCTAGCCGCTCGTTTATGATCGCGCGGCTCAATTTTGCCGCGCCCTTCGCCCGCAAGTGATTTCCGCTCCGCGCGATTCGAACGCGCGTCGCCACGACGCGGGCGTGCGCGCTAACCGTTGCGCCACGCCCGCGCTTTGTCGCGGCGACCGCGGGCGAGCGCGCGGATCTCGGCCGTTCGATCGAAGATCAACGGCCGAGATGCGTCCTTGGCTGGCTTGGGGGAGTGCGAGCGGCGGGGGCGGGGCGACGTGGCGCGTTCTAGGCCGTTGATCTGGAGATCAACGGTCAGGATTTCTTGGGCCCATTGTGGGAGCTCCGGATGTCGAATTTGGCCGATTTTGAGTCCGTTAGACTCCGTTCGTCGTCCTGAATCCATCCGTGCGGTCCGATTGCTCATCTGAGGCCTGCTTTGACAAATGCTTTACACAAATGGCCATTAATACAGTTTATAAGCAATCTTGGTACTTGATGCATGCAATGCTCCTATTCTACTTTATGTTGTGCCTTTTATTCTAAAGATGGGCCATATTCAACCTAATTACTAACCCCTTACGTGGTGTTATCAAGTGGTAGCTAAAACTAAAGAAGCAGTAGAGTGTACAGTAGCTATCATATTTTCTTTCTTCGTTTATTTACGTCTTTTATTATTTCACAATTTATCTATTTCTCAGATCCTTCACTTGATCTCGAATGTTCCTCGTGAGAACGATCTTGATTGCAGTCTTTTCCGAAAAGTAGAAGTAACACGTGGTGCTCTCCTGGCCGGGAGAGTCTCCCGTGGTGACCCTACTCTCAGTCAACCTCCCCAATGTCGCTGACAGACGTAACGGTGATTACGGCACGCGCGATAAGCACACGGGTAGCTACCCCGCACTGGCACTCGGTCAGTCGTTTCTGTTAACGGGTGCCCCCAAAGCACAACACGGAACTAGTATAGGGCAGAGCCCTCTCAATAACAGGGGTCCAACCCCTCCACAGTCTGTGCACCCTCACCTGACTACCCTGGTTTGCCCAGTAGGCATAACAAGTCGGTGTAGGAGGCTAGCAGAACCCCGGGGCCCGTGGGGTAGCTAGTGCTCTCCCTACACTAGTAGCTCTCCTCGATACTGCGTACGCGAGACCTGATTCCCGAGTCCCTACGAGACACGAGAACCGGACCGACTCAACTAATCGCAAGACCTAGTCATCCAACGAGGAAGTAACCAAAAGAGCAGTAAAATAAACCACATTCAGCATGAAAATAACTAGCAGTAACAAAATACAGCAGTAAGAAAAGGAACTACTACAGTATGTACCACCACAACAGTAGAACAACAATTATAACATAACATGAAGCTACAAGTAAAGAAGTACAGAGAGTAACATGAACTACTCACTACAGTAGAACAAAAGGGGTACAAAAGGAACTGCGGTAACTCTACTGGACCCTACTTGGCCCAGCGTCCTCTGCAGCCGCTGACCCTGGCTGCTCAACACCTGGTCCTGAAAAGTAACGAGTGTAACACGTCAGCGAAACGCTGAGTAGAGTGGCAACTAAAACTAAAGAAGCAGTAGAGTGTACAGTAGCTATCATATTTTCTTTCTTCGTTTATTTACGCGTTTTTATTATTTCACAATTTATCTATTTCTCAGATCATTCACTTGATCTCGAATGTTCCTCGCGGGAACGATCTTGATTGCAGTCTTTTCCGAAAAGTAGAAGTAACACGTGGTTCTCTCCTGGCCGGGAGAGTCCCCCGTGGTGATCCTACTCTCAGTCAACCACCCTAAGGTCGCTGACAAACGTAACGGCGACTACAGCACGCACGATAAGCACACAGGTAGCTACCCCGCACTGGCACGCGGTCAGTCGTTTCCGTTAACGGGTGCGCCCAAAGCACAGCACGGAACTTGTATAGGGCAGAGCCCTCTCAATAACAGGGGTCCAACCCCTCCACAGTCTGTGCACCCTCGCCTGACTACCCTGGTTTGCCCAGTGGGCCTAACAAGTCGGTGTAGGAGGCTAGCAGAACCCCGGGGCCCGTGGGGTAGCTAGTGCTCTCCCTACACTAGTAGCTCTCCTCGGTACTGTAAACGCGAGGGCCAGCAAGTCGGTACACAGTGGCTAGACCTAACCCCGGGTCCCTGGGGCGACTAGCTCCGCTCTGCACTAAGAGGTAATGTGTGCTCTCTTTGGTATCACGTACCTCGGAGACAACACATTTCCACGTCTTTCTTTCTCAGTTCCATCCATTCTCTTTCCAGGAGTTCTACTCCTAATTCCCCATAGGGTTCCAGCTCTTTTAACTTAGCAAATTTAGGTTTCACCATTCCAGTTTTACGTTCATACAACCCATGTTCTTAACCATATTATTTCTTTGTAACGGGCAGCGGTTAAATCAATTTACAGGAAGCTATTATTTCCTTTCCACCTTTCCAAGACTGCAATATTATATACATTTCACTAGTTTTCCAGTCCTAGGATTCATGCCGTACCCTAGGATCTATCATTCAATCTAGTTTCCAGTCCTAGGTTTCATGCAATACCCTAGGATCTATCAATCAATCTAGTTTCTCAGTCCTAGGGTTCATGCAGTGCCCTAGACTCTATTAACTATTCCACAATTGTAACAAATTTGATTAAGTAAATTAAAAGCCACTCTACAAGCTACAACGGGAGTACTGGGGGAGTGGTCGGAAATCCCGCACGCCTTCGCAACCCCCAAGACTGCAATGGAACGGGGTCCTTCGCTCTGTGTAGTCTCTCAGACGTCCAGAAGCCTGCGAGGGCATCTGGCTTAATTCCCAGATGTCCGATGGTCAACTCGGATGTCTGGAAGTCCTCTCCGTCGTCTAGCACTGCGGCCAGACGTCCGATTCGCGTTGGATGGCGAGTCTCACGCCCTCCCGAGCAGAACCTGTCAGACGTCTGGACAATTTTCCAGATGTCTTCACCGTCGTCTGGTCGTAAGCCCAGACGTCTGATTCTAGAAAAATTTCCAGAATCAGAGCTCCTCTCGCTCTCCGCCTGCGATGCACGGCCGCGTCGCGTCCCGTTCGCCTACTACTCGAGCTACAGCAGCCCCTCCGTGACACTCCACGCCCGCTGCTCCCCTCCGACCGGCTCTAGCTGCCCCGACAAGCTCGAGCCCTCACGGTCGAGCATCTCCTCCCTCGCGCAACACCTCCTCCCGCACACTTGCCGCGGCCGCTGCTGCCGCCGCTCTCTCACTCTCGCACCGGCTGGGAGAAGAAGAAGAGCGACACGAAGGGGGATGAGGGTGAGGGAGAGGGCGAGGGCCTTTTAAGGCCGCGTGGGGAGAGAGAGAGAGAGAGAGAGAGAGTGAGCACTGCGCCCTGCAGGAGGAGAGAGGGAAAAAGAGGAAAGAGGGTGGGGGTTGCAGGTCTGCGCGTGCATGCACGCAGACGCAACCCCGTACACTGCAGAAATTGAATCCCAGACGTCTGGAAGGGGTTCCAGACATCTGGGCCACCTCCCAGACGTCTTAAAAACCGTCTTGAAGCCGCGTTCGTAACAATATAACAAACTCAAAGGAAGTTTCGTCCCTGAAACTTGCGCCAACTAGGGTGCGGGAAAAATGTCATATAAAAACATAACAAACTCAAAGAGGACCGAAGCCGATCCGAAAGAACGTACCCGCGAAGAGCTCCGAGACCGCTCCCGCATTGCCACCTCGAGCTCCTAGGTAGCCTCCTCGTACCGCTGGCTCCTCCACAAAACCTTCACCAGGGGTACTTGCTTTCGTCTCAAACTGTGGATGGCTCAGTCAAGAATCTGCACTGGCCACTCAGGGTAGGTCAGGTCGTCGCCCACCTCAACACTCTCGTGACTCAGTACATGACTGGGATCGGCTACGTACTTCCTGAGGTTGGACACGTGGAACACGTCGTGCACACCAGAAAGCTGAGGAGGGAGGGCAAGTCTGTAGGCAACGGGTTCAACCTGCTCCAAGACCTCAAAGGGCCCCACGAACCTCGGCACGAGCTTCCCTCTCACCGCAAACCGCTGCAGGCCCTTCATGGGAGAAACACGAAGAAAGACGTGGTCCCCAACCTCGAACTGCACCTCTCTGCGTCTCCGATCCGCGTAGCTCTTCTGTCTGCTCCTGACAGTGCGGAGTCGCTTGTGGATCTGCTTGACTACCTCTTGACTCTGCCGGATCAACCTGGGGCCAACCTCCCACTTGGTCCCTACCTTAACCCAACTCAAGGGTGCCGTACACCTCCGTCCGTACAGAGCCTCGTAGGGAGCCATGCCGATGCTCGAGTGATAGCTGTTGTTGTATGCAAACTCCGCCAGGGGCAGGTGCTCCTCCCAAGAGCCCCTCCAGTCCAGTACACAGGCATGCAAAAGGTCCTCAAGTGTCTGTATCGTGCGCTCAGACTGTCCGTCCGTTTGGGGTTGGTAAGCTGTACTAAACCTCAACCGCGCCCCCAGGGCCTGCTGAAACTCAGCCCAAAACTGGGACGTAAAGCGGGTATCCCAGTCGGATACGATCTCCTGCAGAACCCCGTGTAGTCGTACCACATCGCGGATATACCTCTCTGCAAACTGTGCTGGTCCAAAGTGACTCGGATCGGCAAGAATCGGGCCATCTTCGTCAGTCTATCCACAATTACACAGACTGCGTCGTGTCCTCACTGGGTAACAGGTAAGCCCACCACCAAGTCCATGGTGATGCTCTCCCACTTCCACTCTGGCACTGGAAGCGGCTGTAGTGACCCTGCAGGCCTCTGATGCTCTGCTTTCACCTGCTGACACACTAAGCACTGCTGCACGAATTCACCCACATCCCACTTCATCCCCCTCCACCAAAACTCGTGTCTCAAGTCGTGGTACATCTTCGTGTTTCCGAGATGTATGGTGAATCTGGAACCGTGTGCCCCAGTCAGGAGCTCTCTCAACAGCTCCTCGTCTCTGGGAACGCACAACCGTCCCCTCAGGCGCAGCACCTGGTCTGTGAAAGAGAAGTCCCCTGGGTCTCCTGACAGTACTCTACCACGCAGAGACTGCAAGTACGGATCGGCCATCTATCCTGTGATGATGTGGTCTATCAGCTCTAGACTAGTCTGTCGTGTCACAGTCACTGCCCCACAGTGCCCCCGTAACTCTAGGGGTTGCCAACTGCCCACCTCCTCCAAAAGGCTCCAACTCTGTAACTTTAAACTAGCCAAGTGTGCGGGCGCCTTCCGGCTCAAGGCGTTGGCCACCACGTTGGCCTTTCCCAGGTGGTAGGAAATGCTGTAGTCGTAGTTCTTCAGGAGCTCCAACCAACGTCTCTGTCTCATGTTGAGCTCCTTCTGATCAAAAAGGTATCTGAGGCTCTTGTGATCCGTGAAAATCTCGAAGGTCTCACCGTACAAGTAGTGCCTCCAGGTCTTCAGCATGAAGACAACAGCTACCAGCTCCAGGTCGTGGGTAGGGTAGGTATGCTCATGGGGCTTCAGTTGCCGCGAAGCGTAAGAGACAACGTGACCCCTCTGCATGAGCACACCTCCTAACCCCTGCAAGGAGGCCTCCGTGTACACAACGAACCCACCACTACTGTCAGGGATGGTGAGCACAGGAGCCGAGGTCAACCTCTCCTTCAGCTCCTGAAAACACGCCTCACAGGCGTCTGTCCAAGTGAAGGGCACGTCCTTCCGGGTCAACTGTGTCATGGGACGTGCAATCTGTGAAAAACCTCTCATGAATCGTCTGTAGTAGCCTGCCAGTCCCAGGAAACTGCGAATCTCGGTGACTGAACGCGGTCTCTCCCACCTGAGCACTGCCTCGACCTTGGCTGGGTCCACCGCCAAGCCATCCCCAGAGATCACATGACCTAAGAAGGTCACCTCCCTCGACCAGAACTCGCACTTACTGTATTTGGCGTACAACCTATGTCGTCTCAGCGTGTCTAGAACCATTCGCAAGTGCTGTCCGTGCTACGTCTGAACTCGAGAATAGATGAGTACATCATCAATGAATACCACCACAAACTGGTCCAAGTACGGTATAAACAGCCGGTTCATCAGGTCCATGAAAGCAACGGGGGCATTGGTCAGCCCAAACGGCATGACCAAAAACTCGTAGTGTCCGTACCGAGTGCGGAAAGCTGTCTTGGAGACGTCTGCCTCCCTGATCCTCAACTGGTGGTATCCAAACCTCAAGTCGATCTTGGAGAACACCGTGGCACCTCGCAACTGGTCAAACAAGTCATCGATCCCCGACAGCGGATATCTGTTCTTGATGGTGACCCTATTCAGCTGTCGGTAGTCCACACAAAGGCGTAGGGTACCATCCTTCTTCTTCACAAACAGTACCGAGGCTCCCCAGGGAGACGCACTGGGCCTCACGAAGCCCTTCTCCAAAAGGTCCTGCAACTGAGACTTAAGCTCCCGTAGCTCAAGCGGTGCCATCCGGTATGGTGCGGTGGAGATGGGGCTGGTCTCTAGTACTAGTGAGATCTCAAACTCGATCTCACGCTCGAGCGGCAGTCCTGGTAACTCGTCTGGGAACACGTCAGGGTACTCTCTGACTACCGGGATACTCTGGAGGTCTGCCACAAGGCTGGGCTCTGCCACCACACAAGCTAGGAAGCCCTCACACCCCTGGCTCAAAAGTCTTGCCGCCCGAAGTGCCGAAATTCACCTGAAGCCTCCGTCCACTGGCTATCCGTGAAACTCGAAAGAAGGCAACTCCAGCATGGAGAAGACAATCTTCCTCTCAAAACAGTCCACCAAGGCGTGGTAAGCGGACAGCCAGTCCATCCCCAAAATTACGCCAAAGTCCTCCATCTGTATCATAATCAGGTCAGCTGGCAGGCTATGTCCCCCAACGCTGACCTCGCAATCCATGTACACCTCCTCAGCTACAAACAGCTGACCACTCGGGCCTTTGATTATGAACGGATTCTCTAACAGCGTATAGTCCTGGTCCAAACTAACTGCGAAACTAGCTGCGACAAACGAGTGCGTAGCGTCGGAATCGAAAAGTATGTAAACGAGTCTGCTGGAAACTGAAACCATACCTGCCACCACCGATCCCGAAGCTCTGGCATACCTGTGTGTCAGGGCGTTGATACACCCCTTAGCTTTAGGTGCAAACGAAGTAGCCACACTCTGCGTCGGACGAGCAGGTGCTGGCCGATACCCCCTCGTGACTGCAGTCCTCCTCCTCGCGCCTGGGAACCGTGGCCTCCTCCGCACCCTCCAGTGCACTACGCGGGAAGTATCTGCTGACCTCCTGCCCTAGATGGGCAGTCCCTCCTGATGTGGCCCGGCTGGCCACATTGGTAACAGAGGGGAACCCGACTCCCGCCCTCAGTGGGTCCCTACTGTCGGCTGGGCGGGGGTTCGGTGCTAGCGACTGGCCCCTGTCGAGGGCCCCCAAAGGCCACTGATGGCCCTGCAAAATGTGACGGCTCTCCTGCGGATGCCACGTGTCTCCTCTCTCACAGGCCCTGTGAAAAGTCTGGCTGAAAGGGCCTCTTCCGCCCGCTGTCAGTGTCTCGCGCGGACGGGTTGGTCTCCTCGTAAGTCATGGCTGCCTCCACCACCCTCGAAAATGTAGGCAGCTTCAGGGGTTTGACATACCCCCGAATCGCAGGCTGGAGCCCCTCAGTGAACCTCCAAAGGCACTCCTCCTCAGTGGCTACCGCTATCGCTGCAAAGCAGGACAGCTCTAGGAAACGCGTGCGGTACGTGCTCACGGTCATCGTCACTTGGCGGAGAGTGTGGAACTCCCGCCTCCTCTGGTCCTGCCACGTCTGGGGAAAGTACTGCTCACAGAAGAGGGTGACGAACCAACCCAGGTCGGCTCGTCCCTCTCCTGTCCCCGAACAGCCCTCCACCACCTGTGTGCCACACTCTCCAGCTGGTACGTGGTAAAATCCACGTGGCACTCCATCGGGGGGCGAAGGGTGTCGAAAATCTTCTCCAGCTGCTCGAGCCAGTCCTCTGCCTCGATCGGGTCCTCATCCCCCTTGAAGGAGGGGGGCTTCAGCTTTCGGAACTACCCGAAGAGCTCGAAGTGGCGCTGCAGTGGAGATGCTGGTGCACCTCCAGGCAAAGGTGCCTCGTGCACAGAAGTGTCGGAGGAAGGTGGGGGTGACGGCAGCCCATCCCCTCCCCCGTGTCCAGCGCCGCGTCCGTCATGTGGTCCCACAGAGGACTCCCCCTCCGCAGCCCCAGGGTGAGGCGCTCGGGGCGGTGGGTGGAGCTCCTCTCGCACAATGTCCCGTATCAGCTGGGCGAGGTCCTGGGCCTAGACGCCCGAGAGCAGTGGCTGGTCCACGGAGGCGTCGACAACAGCACGCCCACCTCGCCGGCCTTGTCTGCGGCCCACCTCGCCAGTCCCGTGATGAGGCATCTCCTGCAAGGAGACGTGTAACAAAATGGAAACACATCAATACGGAACGATATCTAACGAAAAACATCTAGAAATCATGTCAAAAGATATGTTGTGGTGGCTACTCTAGTTATAGGCATGCGAATTGGTTATTTTCTAGTCAGTTGATTCACTTCATGGGACGACCTTGCTCTGATACCGTCTTCTAACGACCCGATTCCCGAGTCCCTACGGGACACGAGAACCGGACCAACTCGACTAATCCCAAGACCTAGTCATCCAACGAGGAAGTAACCAAAAGAGCAGTAAAATAAACCGCATTCATCATGAATATAACTAACAGTAACAAAATACAGCAGTAAGAAAAGGAACTACTACAGTATGTACCACCTCAACAGTAAAACAACAATTATAACATAACATGAAGCTACAAGTAAAGAAGTACAGAGAGTAACAAGAACTACTCACTACAGTGGAACAAAAGGGGTACAAAAAGAACTGCGGTAACTCTACTAACCCTACTCGGCCCAGCGTCCTCTGCAGCCGCTGACCCTGGCTGCTCAACACCTGGTCCTGAAAAGTAACGAGTGTAACACGTCAGCGAAACGCTGAGTAGAGTGGCAGCTAAAACTAAAGAAGCAGTAGAGTGTACAGTAGCTATCATATTTTCTTTCTTCGTTTATTTATGTCTTTTTATTATTTCACAATTTATCTATTTCTCAGATCCTTCACTTGATCTCGAATGTTCCTCGCAGGAACGATCTTGATTGCAGTCTTTTCCGAAAAGTAGAAGTAACACGTGGTGCTCTCCTGGCCGGGAGAGTCCCCCGTGGAGATCCTACTCTCAGTCAACCACCCCAAGGTCGCTGACAGACGTAACGGTGACTACGGCACGCGCGATAAGCACACGAGTAGCTACCCCGCACTGGCACACGGTCAGTCGTTTCCGTTAACGGGTACGCCCAAAGCACAGCACAGAACTAGTATAGGGTAGAGCCCCCTTAGTAACAGGGGTCCAACCCCTCCACAGTCCGTGCACCCTCGCTTGACTACCTTGGTTTGCCCAGTGGGCCTATCAAGTCGGTGTAAGAGGCTAGCAGAACCCCGGGGCCCGTAGGCTAGCTAGTGCTCTCCCTACACTAGTAGCTCTCCTCGGTACTACGTACGCGAGGGCCAGCAAGTCGGTACAAAGTGGCCAGACCTAACCGCAGGTCCCTGGGGCGGCTAGCTTCGCTCTGCACTAAGAGGTAATGTGTGCTCTCTTTGGTATCACGTACCCCAGAGACAACACACTTCCACGTCTTTCTTTCTCAGTTCCATCCATTCTCTTTCCAGGAGTTCTACTCCTAATTCCCCGTAGGGTTCCAGCTCTTTTAACTCAGCACATTTAGGTTTCACCATTCCAGTTTTACGTTCATACAACCCATGTTCTTAACCATATTATTTCTTTATAACGGGCAGCGGTTAAATCAATTTATAGGCAGCTATTATTTCCTTTCCACCTTTCCAAGACTACAATATTATATACATATCACTAGTTTTCCAGTCCTAGGATTCATGCCGTACCCTAGGATCTATCATTCAATCTAGTTTCCAGTCCTAGGTTTCATGCAATACCCTAGGATCTATCAATCAATCTAGTTTCTCAGTCCTAGGGTTCATGCAGTGCCCTAGACTCTATTAATTATTCCACAATTGTAACAAATTTGATTAAGTAAATTAAAAGCCACTCTACAAGCTACAACGGGAGTACTGGGGGCGTTGTCGGAAATCCCACGCGCCTCCGCTACCCCCAAGACTGCAATGGAATGGGGTCCTTCGCTCTGTGTAGTCCCTCAAACGTCCAGAAGCCTGTGGGGGCGTCTGGCTTAATTCCCAGACGTCCGATGGTCAACCCGGACGTCTGGAAGTCCTCTCCGTCGTCTGGCACTGCGGCCAGACGTCCGATTCGTGTTGGATGGCGAGTCTCGCGCCCTCCCGAGCAGAACCTGTCAGACGTCTGGACAATCCTCTAGACGTCTTCACTGTCGTCTGGTCATAAGCCCAGATGTCTGATTCTGGAAAAATTTCCATAATCGGAGCTCCTCTCGCTCTCCGCCCGCGATGCACGGCCGCACCGTGCCTCGTCCACCTGCTGCTCGAGCTGCAGCAGCCCCTCCGCGACACTCCACGCCCGCTGCTCCCCCGCCATCCGGCTCTGGCTGCCCCGGCAAGCTTGAGCCCTCACGGTCGAGCGACTCCTCCCTCGCGTAACACCTCCTCCCGCACACTTGCCGCGGCCGCTGCTACCGCCGCTTGCTCGCTCTCGCACAGGCTGGGAGAAGAAGAAGAGGGACACGAAGGGGGATGAGGGTGAGGGAGAGGGTGAGGGCCTTTTAAGGCCGCACGGGGAGAGAGAGAGAGAGAGAGCGAGCACTGCACCCTGCAGGAGGAGAGAGGGAAGAAGAAGAAAGAGGGTGGAGGTTGCAGGTCTGCGCGTGCATGCGCGCAGACGCAACCCCGTACGCCGCAGAAATTGAATCCCAGACGTTTGGAAGGGGTTCCAGACGTCTGGGCCACCTCCCAGACATCTTAAAAATCGTCTTGAAGCCGCGTTCGTAACAGTGGGGAAGTCTCTAGGTGATCCTAGGGCTAGGATGGACCTAAGTTCTTCATATTTTACTGCTTTATTCCTACTTAATAGAATACCATACCTTAACTCCCTTACATTATTATCTATTACAGCTAATCTAAGTCTTCTGCTCCAACTCTGCTGCAACACCCATTATTCCTGATCCAGCTCCAGATCCAGCTCCAGATCTAGCTTTTGATCAGCTTATTGCCTGCAATTGACATAATGCACTTAATCAGCACATTATAATATTATTTTATGCATAGCTAAAGGAAAGCAGTAAAGATGCAGATAATGCTTATGCATGCATGAATTGCCCTAACTTATGCTAAGTCCTAGCCTAATTTAGGTCAATTAAGACCTATGATTGCTGCGCAATCACCTTATGATCATTGTTGTGTGTTGGTATTTCTTCAATCCATTTTGATACATAGTTGACGGTGACTAGTATATATAAATACCCAAAACTGTTGATGAACAGTCCCATGAAGTCGATGCCCCATACATTGAAATTTTCAACTTCTAATATTGTAATTAGGGGCATCATATCCTTTCGAGTCATGTTGCTGATGCTCTGGCAACGCACACAAGACCGAACAAAGGAACGAGCATCTTTATGCAAACTGGGCCAAAAGAAACAAGAACTGAAGACATTAGTTGCTATTTTCTTGCCCGAGAAATATTCGCCACAAGCCATGGAGGGACAGTGTGGCAGAATATCATGAATTTCTAAGTTGGGTAACACCATTGGATGACCTAATCAGCAAAAATGTGGAAAAGGTTGGGCTCCACCCAAAAATAGTATTTGATATCAGCAAAGAACATATCCCATTTGGTTTTTGGCCAGTTAGAGGGGATTCATTCTGTTGCTAAATAGTTTGCAATAGGTGCAAACCAGGGGAGGGTATTGGCAACTACGATGGTATCATCAGGGAACACATCAGGAGGGGTCAACGTAACATTCATCATAAGACAAGAGAGATGATCAGCCACTACATTTTGCGATCCTACCTTATCCTTGATTTCCAAGTCAAATTCCTAGAGCAGCAGGATCCAACAGATAAGGTGGGGTTTCGCATCCTTCTTGTTTAGCAGATATTTAAGCGCTGAGTGGTCGGTGTATACAATGGCATGTGACCCTAATAGGTAAGAGCGGAATTTTTCTAGGGTAAAGACAATGGCAAGTTCCTTTTCAGTAAATATGTAATTCTGTTGTGCATCATCAAGAGTTTTGCTGGCATAATAGATCATAACGGGATTCTTGTCAATTCTTTGCCCTAGAACAGCCCCCACAGCAAAATCAGAGGCATCTGTCATTAACACAAAGGGACAATTCCAGTCAAGTCCCTGTAAAATTGGTGCCTTTGTGACATCCTTCTTCAATCTATTGAAACTCTCCAGTCATTGTTCATTAAAGTCGAAAGGCTGGTCTTTAGTAAGTAATTGACTTAAGGGCTTGGAGATTTGTGAAAAATTTTTAATGAAATGACAGTAGAAGCCCACGTGCCCCAAGAAAGATCGAATCTACTTGACAGTAGTGGGTGGTGGGAGCTAAGAGATAGCATCAATTTTAGCCTGATCTACCGCAATTCCCTTTTTGGAGATGACATGGCCCAGGACGATGCCTTCCTAGACCATGAAATGATTTTTTTCCCAACTAAGGACCAAGTTAACTTCTATGCATTTCTAGAGAGTCCTTTCAAGATTTCTAAGATATAGATCGAAGGAATCTCCAAATACAGAGAAGTCATCCATAAAGACTTCAAGAGATTCACCTACCAGGTTCGAAAAAATTGCAAGTATACACCTTTGAAAAGTTGCAGGTACGTTGCAAAGATCGAAGGACATCCACAAGAAAGCGAAGGTTCTGAAGGGGCAGGTGAATGTAGCCCTGTCTTGATCCTCAAGATGGACCGCAACTTGATTATAGCTGAAGTAACCATCTAGAAAATAGTAATAATCACGTCCGGCTAATTGCTCCAAGATTTGATGAATAAATGGGAGAGAAAAATTGTTCTTCTTGGTGGTGGTGTTTAGTTTGCGGTAATCAATGCACACATGCCAAGAAGAAGCGGTCCTAGTGGCTATATTTTCCCCATGTTCACTAGTAACAACTGTTAGTCCAGCTTTTTTAGGAACAGTTGTTAGAAATGGGGTAGATGATATCAGCATCAAGCCACTTTATAATCTCCTTTTTTACCACCTCCTGCATATTAGGGTTCAAGCTCCTTTGTGGTTGGCAAGAGGGGCAAGAATTATCCTCAAGATATATGCGATGGGTGTAATAAGACAGATTAATACCCTTAAGATCAGAAAGGGTCCAACCAATAGCTTTTCTGTGTTTACTCAAAACCTAGAGAAGTTTTCCCTCTTGTGCCCCAGTAAGTCTAGAATTGATAATCAGGAGCCTGGTTTGGTTTGGTCCGAGGAAAACATATTTACGGGAGTCGGGTAAGGGTTTTAACTCAAGTTGGGGGCTCGGTTTTGAAATGATTTCTACTTTTTGATCCAGGGGTGAAGTGAGGGGGAGGGAGTTAGATGAAGAGTCAGATGGAGAATGTGTGGTAAGGGTGGGAGGGTGGGTTAAATCAGATTGTTTTGGAATCGTGTTAATTGCAATGTAGGAACCTATGTGTGAAATTTACATTGTTTCCTCCACTAAATTTTCAATCTCAGAATCTGAGTCATCAAAGAAATCTGGTTCTTGGAAATGCCTAGAAGCTCAGAAAATATCTAGGGTAATAGACTCACCGTCGCACATGATTTTCATCTTTCTAGAATCGCAATCAATATTGGCCTTAGCGGTGGCTAAGAATGGTCTTCCAAGAATTATGGGGACATTCTTTAAACCTTTTGGTACCTCTATATCTAGGACCAAAAAGTCTACAGCAAATAGATAGTTTTTGACCCGAACAATGACATCCTCAACAATCCCCGTTGGTTTGATTGTAGACCGGTTTGCTAGTTGAAGTGTTACCACAACAGGCTTTAATTCACCGATCTTAAATTCCTCAAAAATGACACTGGGGATGAGATTAATTGAAGCACCAAGATCCAGTAAGGCATGATCAAAAGAAGTGTCATTAATGACAACTTGAATCAGGGGGCACCTAGATCTTTTCTTTTCAGAGGCAGTTTGCACTGCACAACTGAGCTTACTGTCTCTGGGAGAATCATCTTTCTTAGGTTTCTTGGCTGCCTTTTCGGGGTACACAAATATTTTAGGAATTTTGTATAGGCAGGGATATATTTAATGGCATCTAGGAGGGGGATATTTATTTCTATTTTCCCAAAAAGATCCATCAATTCCTTATCAGTGTGCTCGGATTTCTTTTTCTTAGCATGTGAAGAGTGAAGGGCTGGTGGAAAAGGTATGGGATTTTCCTATTTTGCACTTTCAGGTTCCTGAATGGGGTTAGAGGAGGAGGGGGAAGATTTGATCTACTTTTCTTTGTAGTGGGTTTCTTGAGCAGCCAAAGGATCATGAGTAGTTTCCTGTTCCTCAGAGTCACTGCATTTGCAGTATGATTATTTCTAGGAGGAGGACGGGAGGCCTGATTTTGGTTAAAACCTGGTGGATGCTAGGGTGCTGGGTGGATAGGTTGACTGGGATATCCACCTTGATATTGATTCGTTGATTCTTAGGGTTGGGCATGAGTTGGGATGGCAGGTTGCTAGTAGGTCTATGATCAGGAGTAACCTTTACTTGATGTTGTAAATTGGTGATCATGTGGGTTACTTCAATCGTTTGAGTCTGCATTCCCCGTAGAGTCTTCATGACCTAGGTGTTGATATCTTTCTAGGATGGTCCAGGTTGATATGTGTTTTGGCCATAATTCCCAAATTGATTTTGTTTGGTAAATGGAACTCTATTTGGGACTTTCCAGGAGGGATTCGGGTTGGTTCTCCACTTTTGATTGTAAGAATGGGTGGGATTTCTAAATTTCTCCTAGAGAGGTGAAATGTTCTCAGCAGTGGGGTCAAAAAGATTTTGATTCATAAAATCAAAGGTCCCAGTCATATCTTGTGAGAGTTCAGCTGAAAATTGCTTCCCAGTAGGGGTAGCATTAACATTGTAGGGGAGTTAGGGTAAGGAGCTTATTTTTGGGTAAGCTTTTCTTCCATTTTCTTCTGGTTTATTTGCATTTGACCCAGTCATTGAGCTATCATGTGTAGATCATCCTGTGTGACTGGAACAAATGTGGATTTGGAGTTAATTTCATTGACTCCGAGTCTTGGGTTGTTGGTTCTACCAAAAGTGTCCATTGAAGCCATATTAAATGAGTTTTCACTCATTTCTTCAAAAATAAGGTAGGCACTTTCGACATATTTATTAAGGAAATTACCCCTACATGAACCATCCACGAATCTTTTTAATTGATCTTCTAATCCATGATAGAAGATCTGCACTAACTGCTATCGTGGAATTTCATGGTGGATGCAACTTCTAAGTAATTCTTGAAATCTCTCCCAAGACTCATGGAGAGGTTCACCAGATTTTTGTTGAAAGGTCATTATTGATTGACGTAAAGCATTTGTACGACCTATCGGAAAGAATTTTTTAAGAAAAGTGTTTTTTAATTGGGGCCAGGTGGTGATAGGATGCCTGACCGTTCTAACCAATGTGATGCTTTATCTTTTAGTGAGAGAGGAAAAAGTCTCATGAGCGACACCTCTTCCTGCACATTGTGGGAAAGGGTGGTTTGGGCGAGGACAGTTAGCTCCTTGAGGTGGCAAAATAGATCCTCTCTGGGAAGACCATGAAAATGTTTGATTAGGTTTAGAATAGCGGGTTTAATTTCAAAATCTCCTTGGGGTATAACCACTCTGGGTCTTTCTTCATAGTTGGAAGGATCATAGAAATCCTTGAGAGGTACGAGAGGTTCCCCGAGTGGCTGACCCCATCTTTGGTTGGTTAGGTTCGTAACTGCCCTAGACAACTACTGCTGGTTTTGTTGAAGTCAGACCAATTGGTGGACCATAAGAGAAAAGTGGTTTGTATTTTGATTTAGAGGGCCACCTGACCGTTTAGGGTTTTGTGGTAGCTCCAAATGTGGGAGGTTAGGGATGGTAAACTCAGTTTGTGGGTTAGCTGACAGGTTAAATTCGGGTTGGGATGTGGAAGCAGAATTTTTTGACCTGTTTTCCATGTTTTCCATGTCAAAATTAGAGGAATGATGGGAAGAAGAAAATAAGGATCTGAGTGTGTAGCAATCATAAACCCTAATTCGCCTGAATTAAGGTAGAACCTAGCTTAACACGGACATTCTGCATGCATACACATCGTAATTTGCATCTTAGATGATTTATATGTTTTATACATAATAAAGTGTTATTTGAGAGGTATTATTAATTGCAGGTAATCCATGGCTGCGGATGATTGATCCAACCTTATGAATCTGTTCGGAATAACAATGGGAATCCAATGCTTCCAAGAGCACATCAATCAGACTCCCGTAGCACCCTAGGGAGTCCACAGAAGTAGGAGCCAAGGGGAAATTGAATAATATCCGGACCTCAGATGACAAATCCAACTGCGTGGATGGATCCGGATCAACGTTCGCAGTCCAAAGGCACATAAATCAACTTAATCGAAGGCCTATATCATCAGATACAAGGAGAAGAAGATGGACGACCATGATAGCGCCACGTGGCACCATCGCAGTCACCCCTCACCTCGCCCCAATTTGGAAGGAGAACCGCGGGTCGTTGGATCATCATCCAATGGCCAAGATGCTGCCACGCCACCCGCTCTCAGCCGCATCATCAAATGTGGATGAGATCTCAACCATTGGATTCCCATCCAACGGCCGAGAATGCATGCCAACAAAACTTAAACGCAACAAACACGTGGGAGTAGCACGTTGGTTGGAGCTCTCTCCACGAGGCAGTGGGTGCACAATTAAAGCGTGCCCGGTGGGAAATCGGGAGAAGTGGCGAGTGCAGGTGCAATTAATCGCCGGATCTCCATTGGGAAGCTCAGCAACAGATGCGTGGCGGGAACGGAAGTGCTGGATCAAGAACGCATGCGATGACGTGTGCAGAGATGCGTGTGTGCACTCTTTAGGATTTAAAGGCACGATTGAGCGCGTGTTTAAGCCATCCGATCTTACGATCGGACGGCTGAGGATTGAGCACTCAGAAGAGGCGAGTAGCAAAGGAGAGGAAATAAAGGCGCGAGCATGGGCAAACTACAGCCATGAGATCTTCATCTGAGGGCACACAGGTTGCCACTTGGCAACACCAGATTCAATCGGGGATAAAAGAAGGATTTGGAAGAATTAATTAGGGTCGTTGATCTCCTGATCAACGGATCTGATTAAACTAAAGCATTTGCACAAATTTAAGGGGCTAAATACCTTCTTTTCCCTCCACCAAAGATATAAAAAGCGGCCAAAGGGCCCCCCTTTGAAGGCACTTCTCATTTTCTTCTTTTTCCTCCTTCTTCCACCTCTCTCTCTTCTTCTTCCTATCTTCTCTACATTCGTCTCTGCACCTCCGTCTAAAGCATTGTTGGGCCACCCCAACGGATTGTTGCTGCTCTTCCCAACCTCTCCAAAAGGCCACCACGAACTACCTGTAGTGCCCTTGTTCTGTTACATTAGTAGTTGTTTACTTTCTTGTTTTCATTCTATTACATATATCAAATTCAATCTCTTTGTAATGTGAATATTGTGATTGATTGTTTCTATTCTTTAGTAATCATATTGAGAATAAGTGTATGAAATCAAAAGTGTTCTCTGCCTCCCTGTGATCAACTAGGACTCACCAAGTTCCATTAATTTATTTGCTTGAGACATATTTCGCGCTATACTACAACGTGTTAATTTTCTATGCGATCTACACCGCGAACATGATCTTTTGGTGAGTGGAGCAAAATCAAATGATCCCTCGAGATGTGGATTCTGGGACCTTTGCCCGTGCATGCACTTGGAAGATGGGGAGGGGAGGAAGAAAGAGAGAGATGAGAGAAAGTGTGCAAATCAAACAACCAGGCCTAATCTTTCTTAAAGTTGACTCCTTAATGAAACCTAAGACTTGGGAACCCAAAAAATAAGAAATCAATAAGGGAACCTACTTCCTTAAGATTACCCAGCTAGACTAAAAGAGGTGGATAAGGCCCAAGCATGTCCTGGGAAAATCACCAGGGGCATGTGCAAACCCGCACCCGTCGTTTGACTTCCCTTTAAGTCAGTCACCGCATTTTCAAAAGGAATTAGGAGTGCTTAATGATTCTTAGGTACTGGATATCAAGCCTAGTTTTGATGAAGTCCTTTTGTGGTCAAACGACTACTTGTTTTAATTTAGGCTTGGGTGTCTATTTGTGCATGGGAATTTGGAGGGCGTTAATTGGGGTAATGCCCTATTATTTCAATTTTTCCTAGTGTGTGCAAATTGAAAGGAGTGATTCCAATGCCAATTTAAGTTGTCACAAAAAATAAAATTTGTTATATTTCTGCTTTTAGGATTTGATTTAGATTAATGTCTTTCAGGATTTTCTTTTGATGTATTCAAATAAGTTTGAGTTCCACAATAAAAAAGAAATCGCGTTGTATTGGTGAAGGTAGATTTCCTTTATAATGTGGGACTAGAATAAATAAAGAGAAACCCTAATTGAATTGAATCCTAAGTAGAAATTTTAACTATTAGTGAATTGTTTCAAGCTTTCCTCTTCAAGTAGTGGTCCAAACAGAGCAAACAACACCACTACTGGAACGCAAATCAAACAAGGATTCCAAAAAATATTTTTTTATGATTTTAGGAATTTATTTGATATTTTTTTGAGATTTTCCTTTGTGCTGGTGTCAAAGTCCAAAAATGATACCCGTGGCTATTTTGGACTTTTCAATACCACCACTAGCCACCAAAAATTTTTGTGATTTTATATATTGTGTATAATTTTACAAGGATTCCAGAAAGCTAAATTTCAAAGAAATTGGATGAGTAGAAAAATTCCTAAAATTCACAAACAGTAACAAAATGATGAAATTAAAGGAGATGACCTTCCTATGGTTCGTGAATTTTTAAAAACTTTATACAACTCAAAATTCTTTGAAATTTTAACATATGTTCCTAACTTGATTTGGAATCTTTGGGTGAAATTTCAAGATTTTAGGAGGCCTATGGTGTCAAGAATTGATTTTTGAAATCCAAACAGAAGTCTGGACCCGAAAATCAAAACAGCAACACTTAGGGCAAAGTGGTGTTAAATGATTTAAACAAACAACCAATGGCTTTTATGAATCACCACTTTACCAAATTTAATTGTTCTTGACTATGAAAGCCTGATTTAGTTTTTTTTTTTAATAGTTTTTAGGTTCAATGTGACAAGCAAGAATACACTAACCACGAATCCATTGGAAGAAAAGGGACTTTAAGCTTTCACTTCCAAAATCTCACCTTTTTCCTATAGTGCTTGCACACACAAGATGAAAGAAGGGGATGAGATCCACTTATCAATTAAGAGAAATATGAAAATGCAAAGCCGTGCCTCCCCGACAATGACGCCAAAAAGTGATGCGAGAAATGTGTGATTTGCTAAAACTAGGGTTTAAGTCGTTGCAACATGCAAATTCGCAATCGCTTTTACAATTTATAAAACCTAGATAGCGGGGTATCTAGGGTCGTTCAAGGAGGAAAGTTTGCAAATTTTAATATTTTCGCTTGAAGATGGGAAATCAACTTTCTTTTTGGGATTTTTTAATATAAGATTTTTTGGATTTTGAAATAACAGGTGACAACGAAATAGTAAGCGGAAAAAAGCTACACCTAACTGCTAAGCTAAAGCCTAAGTGATAAGAATTTTCTCTTTCTAAGCTCACCCTAGATACGTGAAGAGCTAGAGTAATGAGAAAGAGGGTGTGAGTGCACTATGGTAAAAGCAAGAACATGAGAAAAAACTGAAAAGAAAAGCAACTTTGATTAAGGAGAAATGTGTTTTATAAGAAGACAAGTAGAGGAATGCTTCTACTCTAGAAGTAAAAATACAAACAAATAAAACATGAATTCTCCTATAATGATGGTGAAGAGAAGAAGATTCTTACTCCAAGCTCAGCTGCTCCTGGGCTTGAAAAGAATCTCTCCAACTCATTCTTTGTAGTGCTCCTCCAGAGGTGTTGCTTTCTCCTTGGCAAGCCTTAGATGGGTGTGCCCTTGCTCCTCTAAGTGTGGAAGAATTCTACCCAAAAGAACTCCTCCTAAGGTAGGTGTGCACCACCCTTTAGACCTCCTCCTAGACGTCCTCCTGCCTAGCTTGTCCTTTGGCTGGCATGGGCACAAGAGAGAAGGGAAGAGGGGAAGGCACCAAGGGGAGAGAGTGTCCCCTTAATCTTCTTCTTCTCCTTCTCTTGGCTGTGGAGATGGTGGAATGAAGGTGGAAATATGAGTGGATTAATGGAACCAAGGTGATCTTAATGGTGGCAGTTAACAGCTTTTTATAGGAGTGGTAGGGGAGGGGGTAGGCATGGATGATGTGTAGGGTTAGGATTAAGTTTGGTGGGTAGTTAAGGGATCCAAGGGTTAAGGTTAATGGCGCCAAGATGAAGGGTCATAGGAGGGGAATTGGTGACCGTCCAAGGTGGTCACACCTCCACATTTTGGCTCCAAGTGGGGGTTGTTCTAGAAGGGGTTAAGGTGTAGGGTGGAGATGGTTTATGATATAGGTGGAGGGTGGAGATGTAAGCTATAGTTGGCACCAAAATTGGGTTCTAGAAAGGGGTATTTTTGGTGTGGGAATGATGGATGGCTAGGATGAATTATGGAAGGGTAGTTAGGTGATCCTATGGTGGGTATCATTTGGCGCCAAAGGAAGGGCTGCCTAATTGGTGGTTATGTGGTGAAGGGGCACTAAAGTTGGCTCCAAAAGGAGGGTCTTCTAGAAGGGGTTGTTGGCACCAAAGAAGGAAGGGCTAGGATAGGCTTTATGGATAGGTGAATGGTGGAGATGAAGAGCTAGCATTGGCACCATGTTGGAGGTAGTTATGGAGGTGGTTGGCGTGGCCTTTTTGGTGGCTTTTGGAGGTGGTGGTGTGAAGGGATGCATGGGTGGTGGCGCCAACTATCAGTAGAGGTAGGTGGCTAGCTTAGGTGGTGGACTTGGAGTAGAGTTAAGGTGGAGTTCGGTTAGGGTTTAGGTTAGTGGTAAACGGCCATGGGTTGGATATTTTTGCTAAGCTAGCTTAACTAGTAGGTGAGTAGAGGAGGTAGGAGGAAGCAAGGGTTTTGGGAAGAAGAGCTGAGGAAGAACTGTTTGGAGATGCACTGGAGCTGGTGGCTGCTGAAAAGAATAGTAAGGAGCTACATTACCTGGCTTAGCTTGCTAGTTGTTTGCTAGCTGTTAAGCCAAGCTAAAGTAAACTGGCTTCTGCTGAATTGAGTTGAGGTGAGCTTGGTCTGATCTTCTCGAAGATAACCTAGCTAGCTGGAGTAGCTAGCTTAGGTTAAATGGCTAAGCTCAACTAGGCTGAGCTGAGTGGAATCTCCGAGAGCTAGACTTGAGCTGCCTTAGCTAGTTGAGGTCATCTTCACTTGTCTTGAGTTGAGTGGAACTGGAAGTAGCTGGACCTAAGCTGAGGTGGACTCTTCTCAACTTAGTTGAGCTAGCTTGAGCTCCCAGTTGATGGTAACACCATCATGATCCATAACTAACTTTAATTAGTCATAATCAAGTGATAAATTCTCCTACATGATCGCCTGAGAGATAATTCCATGCAAATCCATTCTGAGTAGAAAACATTATAACTGGGTTAATTCTATAGTTTTAACATCACATCATGAAAGTAGAGTAACCACAGTGTTTGCCAGGGGTTAATCTAAGGTCAAATGAGTATTAAATTCTAATAAGTGGGTCCATACAGATAAAAATAGGGTTTCACGCATTTCGAAAACTAATACAGCACCCAAAACCCTAATTTTAGACCTGCTTGAATTTAAGAGGCTCTGGTTAAGGAAAAATTCATATAAACCTCCTAAAATTCATAGAAAATTATTCTAAGAGGTTTGATACCCTTGGTTTGACCATCTGAACTTATTTTGACTTTGAATAGAGTTATAGACAAATTTCTACCCTATTTTGGGTTTCTACGCAAATTTCCTGGTCAAACTTGGTCAAAACTCAAATTCGACTTTACCATTAAATTCCTTGGATCCAAATAGTTTTGTACCAAAATTTGGGTCCAATCAGAGTCCATCTTGACCTAGTTTGCATTTCAATTCATTTAAACTCTATTCCTCTCACACAAGTCCCTAACTTTCGAAATCTTTGCATAAAGGTCCTTAACTTCATCATCTTCTTTGCAGAATAGTCCTATCACCATTGGAGGTCAACTAACCTCCAGGTCAACTTTGACCACATCAAAACCTAATCAAATCACCACCAAATCTCACTAAAATTGGTGAGATTGGTGTTCACACTACAGAGAGTTGTTTGAGACAGATCTTGGAACCTAATTTGTAGCATGGAGGTCGTGTGAATACACAAAATCCATCGGTACCTCGTGCCCTAATTCCCAAGCCATTAGAGTTTCTGTCCTCATCTAGAGCTCTATAAAAGCTCCTAAACTTCTTGCCAATCTCCTTAGCTCGATTTAGGCCTCAATTCTTTAAATATTCCTCTCTCTAGCCGCCTCCATTGCAGCTCCGACGAGTCTCCTCCAATACCCTTCGTCGCCCTCCGCCACATACCATAGGCAGAGGGATCGTCTTCATCTCCTTCCACTCCTTGACAGACAAATCAGGAGCTTCCAGGTCCTCTTCTTCCTCGTCATTCCCTCATTGGAGGATTATCCTTCTCCAGTGCCAGCCAATCAAAGCCAGCGCCTTTCCCTCCCTTTTGACCGTTAGCTAGGATCCCAAACTCTCTCTTTCCTTCTTTATACTAGGATTAGCTCCTTATCTACCTATTTCGACTGACAATCCACTGCCTCCCTTTCCATCTTCTTTCGCTCCGACCATGCCTCTGGCTTGGTCGTACACCCTCCACAGACCACCAAACGACCTGCCATTACCTCCAAAAGCTCCCTCATCCTCTGTCAACCAAAAGTTCTCTATTACTTGGAAGCTTCGACCTCCGTACACCTCCGCCGAACTCCAGCACCTTCGTTCCTCTTCTCCGACTTTGCCATGCACACACACACCTTTGCACCACACGAGATCACCACCACCGAGTTTACCACCTTTAGGCGATCCTCCAGAGCTGTTCTAATAGGGCTGGGAGGCCGTATTCTTTTTTTCAGGCGTACTCCGGAGCTCCATCGCGCCCTCGTCTTCTCCGGCCCCATTTGCTCATCTCTAACCCTCAACTCGCCCAACTGTAGATCATAATGGATGCGGAATCAATAGCTGTAAGTAACTAGGTCATCAACTAAGCAGGGAAGCAGCAACAGTTGCGCCAATTCATTGCGACATTACCCAGCTGTTGACTACACGAGGATGACAATCCTTTAGTTCCACATCAGGGATTCTGAAGACAGCTACAGCGTAGGTCTTGATTTCTTGCTCTAAGCTTCTCGCCTAGTAACATAGGGGGTCGGGTCCCCCATGCGCTCAACCTCTACACTCCTCGCTCACCTTCACCCTCAGTGAGCTAGTAACCAGTATTGTTCATGACCCGCTTACCCAAATATGGATCCGACTATGCCTGGTTATGATAGAAAGAGGAGAATTTGTGAGGAGGAGGGGGGAGGGTTTTGCTGTGGCTTGATCTGCTTCGAGGTGCGTGCTGAAGGCTAACAGTTAGCCTTTGAGGAAGGGTGTTTGTCCTTGTGTTGTGCTTGAAAAGGCCTTGAGAGAAAGAAGAGGCCTTGTGCATCTGTTGAGGCTCTGTGCCTTGGTGACTTTAAGTCGTCTGAAATGCCTTCCTAACATCTGGTGCTTGGCTTTGGCTTAGAACTCTGATACTGTGAACTTATCTGATGTGGATTAGTGGTTTAAAGATACTGTTGAGTTATTTGATTAAATTCATATGCTTGGGATGTATGCTTAAATTGGAGGGATTAGTTGGTGATCTAAATCACCACTTTTTATAATTCTTCCGATTCTTTTTGTTCTATCATTTCTTGAGACACAATTTGGGCTATTATTGAATATATTCTAATTATTGATTTCTATTGCATATTTGTATTATTGTGCTCATTATTTCTGAATGTGATTAGTGCGTGAATTCCATATTTGCTACATGCAAACGACCTCAGACTCCAACTAGGTTTCGAGTTATATAAATTCAAATGTTTTGTGCGATTTTTTCAACTATACTACGACACAATTTCTAAACAAATGATGATTTCACCATAAACACCAGTGAACTCATTGGAGCTAAGAGGAGCTAGACTCAACTAAGTTGAGCTGGATCTGAGCTGACTTAAGATAGGTTGAGCTAAGTTGAGTTACCCTGAGTTGCCATTCAGCTAAGATGAGCTGAATGGAGCTTAAGAGAGCTAACCCTAACCCAAGTGAGCTGGTATCCAACTATGATGAGCTGGATTTAGCTGAGTCCCAGCTAGATTGAGCTTCTTCTTCACCTGTTGCCTTCCTGAATGTTAGGGTTTTAGGGGTCTGGCTATCTATCCATCCCTAACACTCAAGTAAATGTGTCAAAAACAACAAAAATAATGTAATGCATGCCTAACCTAGGTCATGCCTAAATGCAGCTCAGAAACTCGTTTGCGGAGTTAAAACCCTAAGAACTAGGTTTGTTTTAGGGCATAAGAATGATGATAAAATGGCGTTTATCAATAGGTCCAGACTATTAATTTCAATGTTGAACACAATTATTATAGGAACTCGGGAGCAAATGCTAGGGATTGGGCCTTAGGCCCATCTTCGAATCGATCCACAACCAAGTGACCGAGACACCCCAAGACGTTGACCTAAGCAAGTCATCATGATAAATAAGGTATATGCTTGGGAGAAGAGATCTTGCTCAACACTCAGGTATCCCTCGAGACCAAGTATGACCATTCAAGCCAGCACCTGATGATTACATGCAAGCATGTTGAGCAAGCCACCATTGATATACTAGAGGATGCAACTCAAAGTGATGGGACAAACCTGCTAATACCCTTGTTTTGATATAACAAAATTATGTTATTATTAAGGACTAACCATTACAGGTTAAATCAAATCAAAGCATGATGTGTCCTCAACAAGATTATTCAAAAGCTTCGTGTGAAGAAGAAGACTTGAAGACTATTTTTATCTTTATTGAGTCTAGAACTATATAAGGAACCTTAATAGAATAATAAATGCTAAGTTTTCAATATTCGCAAAAGTCATTCTCTTTTGAACCTAAGTCATTTCTACTGTTGATCGACTAATACCAGTTTTTGATTGACCAGACCTTGATCGACCAACTTCTTAATTTAATCGATCAAAGACCTCTAACTGTCATGTTGCCTTTTAATCGTTCAACCCCTTTTATTTAATCGAACAAAATATTCCAATGGTCAAATTTCCTTTGAAATTATTAAGTCGATCAATATCTTCTTTTAATAGATCGACATTAAATTAATCAATAGTTTTATTTAATCGACCAAAAGTACTTTTGATCGACCAAACCCATATTTTGATCAATCAAAGCTGTATTTTCAGTATTTCCAAAATAGGTCGAAAAACACCTATAAATAGTACCTTCGACCCCTCTCTTCAAAACACACCTCAAGAGCTTTCAAAAAGCAAAACAGGCATATTCTCTCTAGTTCTTTCGCGCCTCTATGCCTACAACTATTGCGATTCAAGAAAACTCAATTTGTTCTAATCTTGTTGAGGTTCCATAGGAATTATTGCTATATTCTTTATATTCTGTTGTTCTTGATATGGGAATCCAAGTTGTCTTCGAAGTCCTGTTGTTCTTCTCTTGGTCAGGTGCAGGAGAAGATGTTTTGTAAGAGGTTGTTCCACCCTCGTTCAAGTGATATGTTAGTGGATTTGACTAGCGTCAACTAGTGGAGAACATCCTAAGCTAGGAGGCTTAGGTATTGATTTTTACCTAAAAGGGTTTCCACTCTAAATTAGGTGTTATTTTACTGATTTATGCTTAATTAATTTTTTGATCTATGGTGAATGATTTTTTACATTCTCATAGAAATAGATATTAGACTATTCAACCCCTTTACTGTATACTTGATCCCTTAGGCTCCTCACGCACTCACATCTAGAATCAGAGCCATGTTTTACTCCAGTCAGGATGTCAAAGTCCTCTGAGGTATACGCTGAGGGTCAATCTGCTGTCAGACCACCTCTATTCAGTGGCACCAACTATGGATTTCGAAACACCAAAATGTAGATATTCTTGGAATCAATGGATTATGAAGTACGGGATGTGATAGCATCAAAATACACGCGACCGATAAAGAAGGTGTTGAGATTACTACAGACCAAAAGAAGATTGCTACACACAATGCTAAAGCCATGAATGCTATCTTCTGTGATTTATCCAAGGATGAATTCAATCGAGTCTCAGCATGCAAAATAGCATATGAAATCTGGAACACTTGAAGTTACACATGAAGGAACTTCAAAAGTCAAGGAAACTCGGATCAATCTCCTTACCCAAAAATATGATCTCTTTTGTAAGAAGGAGAAACCATGGAGTTGTACACTAGATTTACCGATATCATTAACTCTTTAAGAAATCTGGATCAAAAGATCATAAATGAGGCATTGGTTTGAAAGATTCTCGAATCTCTGACTAGTGATTGGGAAACCAAGACAACAGCTATTCAAGAATCTAAGGATCTTTCTATGCTAAAGTGGGATGATCTTATAGGTAGCTTAATGGCTCATGAGGTTGTTAATACACTTTGATCGAGGTTTTAGAAACGCATTGTAATATAGTGATCATCGACTATTGAGTTACAATAAAAATGGTGTTTTATGTGTCGTTATTGTAATATAAGTGTCACAAATGAAAACCGATGTTGCGTCATTTTTATTTAATTATAATTTTTACTGGTTTGCTTCCAGGTCATTCACTGGAAGATAATTATTGATATGCATCACTCTCTAAGTCCAAAAATATTCTTTTATTCCAAAAATGTTAATTTTATTTACAAAATGATTGAATCAATTAATAAATGAAAGAATTGGTTAATTATTTACAAAAGAATCAACTAATATGCATTACAATGCCTAAAGCAAATTTACAAATAACAAGCATCAAAAACTATATTCAACTACACTATGTTATGTACAACTACTCTAAGTAATACCTAAATATAAGTACAAAAATAGCTACTAATATGTACTATACTAAGTTATATTAACATACTTATATTTTTAGTAACGTATATTCTATATACAGTAACATATCATTCATCGCTATAGCCTTAGTAAAATATCTACACTACATAACGCAAAAATAATTATCTATACTAACATATTTACATATATATAATGACGGATGTAACTGTCACTAAAGTCCTTGTATTATTTATATACATACAAGAGCTCAAATAATGTCTACTCTACTTATATCTACATTTAGAATATATACCTATGTATTCGTATACATATATGTACATATATACATTTACATTATTTATATACATATATATATACATCTTACTTACTATTGTACATGTACTATACATATACATATATTCATATGTTACATATATACGTGCACACAATACACATAAACACACAACTCAACACACAGAGACACACAATGTCCAACACTTAGCATATTTAACGCTACCTACTCTCCTCTCTTCTCTTCTCATTTTCAACACTTAGACATTTTAGGGCCTCTCTCTTTCTCACTTAAATCTGGTTCAGCTACTGTTCACTTACCCAAAAGTTGTGTTTTTAATGGGTGGGTCGATTTGGTTAGTGGATACACAGCACCCCATTGGGGTGGGACCAGATCACTACTATGAACTGGCCCTAATTCAATTAGATGTATTTTCGTTCAATTTTAGGCCCATGATAGGCCCACAATGGACCAGCTATACTGCATGTGGCCCTCGGCCCACCACTGTTCAAAAATTCAAATTCATGCAATGTTCAGATTAGAGGAGAGAAGTGTGTAATGGGTTATATGTGCACCGAGTGCTGACGACTGAAGTGCTTAGTGCACGTTAACCTTTTAAATCGTTGTAGTGTTCTTGTGTTCCACGATGTGGGGCAATTCTTAAGTGCCAAATTGGCACATCCCAACGCACGCACATGTGTAGAAATCGAGGATTTTGGCCCTCGATTTGAGGGTCATAAATTATTTTAATTTAAAATTAAATTATATGAATACAAATCCCTTATATAGGGCTACCTAATTATACAATTACTTTACAAAAATGAGTTATTTAAATATATAATAAAATTAGTTAAAGTTAGGATTTTATATACATTAAATCAGAGTTTAATTTGTTAATTAACATATAAATTAGTAATTTAATTACCAAATTGACTTTTTACAAAGTTAATTTATATAATAAATTATTTATTACACATTTTTTATTTATTTTAGAGGCATCATTTAATTTATTGACATTTAAATACATGTTTAAGTTAGTTATATACATAGATAATTTATAAATACTATAATACACTATAAATATAGTATAAATAGGATGAAAATACTTAATATAATATTATACAAGTGTACATTATAAATTACTTCATTATTAACTTAAATTACTAATTTATTTCATTTTAAGTTAATAATTTACTTAATTAACTTAATAACTTAATTACCTACTGTAATTACCTAATTAAATTAAATTACAGGTATTATATAATTCATATTACATAGTTAAATACGTATGTACAATATTTGATATATTTATGTACATATAGAAAGGTTTATATAATTACTTAGGATATTATACATTGAGTTAATATAAATTAATAGATAATTATACAATAAGGTTATACATACAATAAATCATCCTAAATATTTAATTTAATATATAGAATACATATATAAGTTAATTATTTACTTTATTATCATATTATACATTATATACATATAGTTTAGGTTTAAATTATATTTACAAGTATATACATAGGATACAAGGTATTTTTGGGTATTTTCGAGGTTTTTCTTATTTTTATAGGTTTTATGTAGATAGTACAGGTAGGGGATGAGAGAGAAAGAGTGAGATGAGAAAAAGAAGTTTCTTTTTGTTGTTTTTCATCTTAAGTTCTTTTATTAAATTTCAAGGTATACTAAACCGTTGGTTGGTATGTTCTACCAAGCCGGAAGTTCAGATTACCTTGAAACTTGGTACACACCTAAGGAAATACCTAATCTTACAGTCAAGACAGGTTTAGTTTATTTTTTTATGATTTTTATTTATATGCAAAACTCATACATTTTAGGCCTTAAAGGATGTTGGAAGTGAAATCAAAGGCCTTAAATTGAAGTTCTAATGGCTGGAAATGCAACTCAATCACTCAGACATGTCCAACACAACACATGAGAAATATTTGAAGCATTAAACATGATTTTGATCGTTAAGTTCATTAAAATAGCATGTTGGATAGTTAGGCAAAATACATGTAACTGACAATGGATTTAAACAAGATTTACCAGCAATTCTAATTGAATTAAAATGCAATTTAGGTACATGAATGCTTTTTCTATACTATTCTACACTATACACAAGTCAGCTTCTTAGAATCGTCAAAATCCCAGCTCAAATCCCTTGAAATTCATCCTGATCGGACCTTGTTGCTGTAATGAACATAGCAGTAGCTGCTACACAATTTTAGCAGTTGATTCAGCTGCTCTATTTGCTTTGATTTAGTAGCAATTGCTGCTACAAGAAGAAGCCAGCAACAAATGTTACTGCAAGGGTTGTTGCTATTTAAACCAGTAGCTACTACTTTGCTCACTGAAATCAACCCAGATTAGACCTAAGAAATTCTAATCTAAGGCACATGAATGCCCAAAACACACCTCTAACAAATCACATTTGTCCAAACTCCTTTGAAATCAATTTCTGAAAATCTAAAATTCATAGAACAAATTCTGATTCTTTAAAATTCTCAAAAGACCCTAAGGTGATCATCTCTTTACATTTTAGACAATGTAGAGAAGAAGATCACATTAGGTGTTAAAATCATCTCAAAACAACTCTAAATCTCCATTAAAACCTTAAAATCAACATTTGTTCCTTTAAAAACCAGGGTGAAATTAGATTGGTGTAGGAATCCATGTAGCCCTGTTTGGGCTTTTAATTTAGGATCCATTCAGATTGTCTAACCACCATGAGCTTCTAACCACTATATAGCAATGTTAGACCCTCAGATGATCCTATACAAAACTTTGGGTCTTGGTTTAAGGCCTTAAATCAGTATTTGATTCTCTTTGGCCTAAACTACCCAAAACAAGGCTTAAATTGGGCATAATCTCATTAGAGAATAAAACTTCAATCAAAACACATCAAACTCATTGCAATACACCCAATTAAGCAAATTCAAACTCGAATCACTCGATTAAATTCTATTAAAACCAAATTGACTTCAAATCATGAGATTGGGCGTGAAAACCAATTCTGAAAGAATCGAGCGAATCAGTTCAATTAAAACCAGATCGAGGGGTCTTTGTGAATTTATGGAGCGAATGGGAGACCCCCCATGTGGATTTTTGGCTCAAATGTAGATCTAGAAGCCAAGACTTCATATATGAATTTGACCTTAACGAAGAGTGAACAATGAATAAAATGCAAGGAAATAAGAGAAATATGGATTGTGAGGCGTAGGGAAAGCTATATGAATTGATGCGAAAATGCGAAAAACTCCTCTCTGATCTAAATTAATCAGAGAGGTCGGGTCGGATCTAAACTAGATCTAAATTAATCTAAACTAATTCATCACAGAATTTGACATCTAAACTACATCTACTGATCTAAATTACGCTAACACTACAACTAATCTAGAAAGCAATCAAACTAGCTATCAAAGCAGTAAATCTATCTAAGGGAAGAGGGTGATGTCCAAGGTCACCAACCAGCGACTGATGTTGAAGAAAGGGGAGAAGACCCTTCAGCTGACGAGGGAGGTGTCCAAGAGCTAACAGCCGGTGGCTTGAGGCGATTGACGGAGGTAGAGGAACAAGTGAAGAATAGGGGTGGAGAGCTGAGGGAGTAGATAAAATTGAACCACACAGGGAGGAGGGAGCTGGTTAGCATGCGTGAGAAGCTTTGGTAGTGCTTAAGTAGGCTTGCCACTGGATTTGACCACTGGCAAGGTGGATTTAGATGCTTAGGGTATGGGCGGTAGAATGTGAGCTTAAAGTAGGTGCAAAGATTAAAATTTATTTTCCATTGCTAAATCAAATCTAGGATGGGGGGTGATGCTACGCTCAAGTTCGTGCGCAAGTTTGGGTGAGGATCGATCACAGGATCAAGGCTGCATGGGATCAACGGCCCTGAAGCAGTGTGTTCTTGTGGGTGAATAGTGAACCCAGCAGTGCATTGCAACTGCAAGTGTTTTGGGAAAATAGCATGGAGGCCCCTAGAGGTGAAACAATAGAACATTTGTACAAAGGCCCATAAGTGGTGAGGAAGTCCTGCAGAGCGATCCCTCGGTCATACAAAGAGGTCCTTGAAAGTTTGCAATTAGGTCCTTGTAGGTTTTAAACATAGATAAATGTGAATGACTTGAGGACCTAGATGTAATGTAACGATTACAAGGTCCTAATGATGTCCAAATGCATCCAAGTTTTTATTGAAGTATAAATTGAACATTTAGGAAGTTGATTTTATTTCTTATTTGAATTTCTGAACTCAAATAAGTGTTCAATTTACAATTGGATCACCATATTCACTTTGAATAGAATATCTCAAATTTTGACCTAATTTTGCATTTTTAACATTGATTTACTATTTTAGATCATTTCTATTATTTCTCACACTTAATCCTTTTCATGTGTTAATTATTGATCGATGACTTTTGATTCGCAAGAAAAATGGTGATTTAAGTGTCATTGTTGTTGTATGATGTCACAAATGCAAATCAAAGTTGCATCAATTTTATTTATTTACAATTTTTACTGGTTTATTTCTGGGTCATTCACTAGGAGGCAGTCATTGATATACATCACTTTTTAAGTCCAAAAATGTTCTTTTATTTCAAAAATGTTAATTTTATTTACAAAATGAATGAATCAATCAATAAATGAAAGAATTGATTAATTATTTATAAAAGAATCAATTAATGTTCACTACAATGCTTGAAACATATGTACAACAAATAAGCGTAAAAAACTATCTACTACTACATTATGTTAGTTATATACAATTATTATAGGTAATACCTAAGTATATGTTCAAAAATAGCTACTAATATCTACTATATTAAATGATATTAACATATTAATATCTATAGTAACATATATTACATATACAGTAACATAAATAAGCATCACTGTAACCTTAGTAAAGTATGTACAGAATCTAAGGCAAAAATAATAATCTATACTAACATATATTCATATATATAGTGACGGATACAACTATCACTAACGCTCTTAATTATTTATATACATATATAAGAGCTCAAACATACTATACTATTCTATTATACTTTATATTAATTATATATGTATACATATTTATATTTATTTATTTACATTATTTATATACATATACTTTATACTACATACTTATACTACATACATATATACATATGCATACGGTACAGCACACACACACAAGCACACAACTCTCAATAGTTAGCCGCTCAGCGGGTCATTCACTTCTCTCTTCTCTTGTGTCAAGATGTAGGCCTTCTCTCCTCACACAACCAGTTTACAATTCCTTTACCCAAAATTTGGGTCATTAATAGGCGGGCCAGCCACGTTCGAGGGATACAAATCACCAAAGAGGGTGGGACTAGACCCCTACTTTGGCCAGCTCTAGTTTATTTATTGTGCATTTTATCCAGTTTCAGGCCCAATATTAGGCCCACACAAGCCCAACTACAGTGTGTGGCCCTCAGCCCAGGCACTACTCACAGATGTATCACATATGCTCATGTACGATCAGAGAGGTATAGGTATGGGTATGGGATGTATAGGTGTGCCGTGCATTGTTGACTGAAGGGGCCAGTGGATGAAAATCCTTTATACCATTGTGCGCGATTGTATGCCCACGATGTGGCACTTTTCTGAGCGCCAAATTGAGTTGTGTTGTGCGCATGATTACGCAAGATTCGAGATTTTGGTCCTCTATTTGAGGTTCCAAATTTAGTCCAAATTTAAATTAAATTATATCATTTTAAAGCCCTTATATAGGGCTACCTAATTATACAATTAATTTGGAGAAATAAATTATTTAGATATATAATTAAATTAATTAAAGTTTATAGTTCATATAGGTTAATTTAGAGGTTATTTACTTAATCAATGTTTAAATTAGTTAATTAATCACACAATTGACCTTATATAGTGTTTATATACATAATAATTATTTATTACACATTTTTATTATATTTTAGGAACTTTATTTTAATTTATACACAATTAAATATTGGTTTAAGTTAGTTTTACATATAAATAATTTATAAATACTATAGTACACTATAAATACAATATAAATAGGTTGAAAATAGTTAATATAATATAATACAACTATACATTATAAATTATCTCAGTATTAACTTAAATTACTAATTTATTTTATTTTGAGTTAGTAATTTACTTAGTTAACTTAATGACTTAATTATTTACTGTAAATACTTAATTAAATTAAATTACAGGTATTGTATAGTACATAATACATATATAAATACATATGTACAGCATGAGATATAAATATGTACATATAAATGGGTTTATATAATTACTTAGATTATTATGAATTTAAGTTATATAAATTAATAGATGATTGATGTAAACATGTTTATATCACATAAACTATCTTTTACGCATGTTCTTAGGCATAGAATTTCATTACATACAATAAATATTACATAACATGCATCATCTTGCATTTAGGTTAGTCTGTATAAAATGTAGGTTAATTGTCTCCTTTTATGGCCAGGGATAGGGCAACTTGTTAATCGGGGCCTCAGATCGAAGATTCAACCGTACGGATCTGATCAAGGCGATGATTGGAGTTCAATGACTCCAAGATCACCCTGATCGAACATCTGTAGCACCAGATATAGCCCTAGGAAGCCCAGAGATCAAGGGCCAAGGTGGTGTCAATCCACACTTCAAATGAAAAATCCAACCGCACAGATGGGTTCGGATCAATGATCGTAGCCTAACGACTTTAAAATAGGTCCAATCCGACATCTGTGGCACCATCTACAACACAAAGAAGATGGACGGTCAAGTGGTGCCATCTCAGCCGCCTAATCGGCACCAAAGACCCGCCTCCACTTCTCTTCTTCACCCGTTCGATGAGTCTCCACCGTTGGATGCCCATCCAACTGCCGCAGAGCCGTGTGCACAATTCCTCTGCACGATAAAGATGGGCACTCAGCGCAGCGGTCGCGCCCCTGTGGGCGAGCGAGGGGTCACGTGATCGAGCCACGTTGAGCGCCTCAATTCAGACGGGTGCAAGCGCAGGCATGATTTGACCGTCAGATGAAGATCGGGTGGTGAAGGGGAGGAGGCATGGCGCGCGGAGGATCCTTCTATCACGTACGCATGCGATGACGTGCATTTGAATGCCTCATCGCACGCGAGCGCGCGGCAGAAGAGTTTTGAAGGTGGAAGCGAGGATCGATCTCGACCGTCCGATCGTGAGATCAATCCAAACATGCACTGGCATTAGGGCATAGAAGAGGAGCAGGCGCATGCAGCACGCACACACATCGCCCACGACGGACCTTTATTGACATTTAAGTCCGTCACTAAAGGTCCCATATTAATGTTTTTGAAATTAAAATGTCCAAAATGCCCCCACTCCTTGCAAGTATAAAAGGAGACCCCTACCCTATGAATTTCTCATCCCTTCTTCACTTCTCTCACCCCTTCCAAAGCTCTAAGAGCTTGTCCCACACCCGGGATGCTCCTCTAGAGTAGAAATCATAATTTTTCCACCATCCCCTTCATGGAGCATCCTCCAGTTGTCCTCTCTCTGCATTCGGGAAGTGGATCCCACCACGACGATGACATGCTACTTCGTTTTCGTTCCTCCCGCTTCGTCCTCCTTCCCACTCCGTTCCATGTCTTCCAGGCGTCATCTCTTCCAGCTCGTCCTCCAAGCAATCATCGAGGATACTTCTCTCTCCATTCTCTTTATTGCTTTCTAGTGTAAATTTTCCTCTTTCTAATCATAATGTGTAGTGTAATGAACAACTTCTGATAATGAAATCCATGTTTATTCTACATCCCTTTTGCTTTTATTTGTAATATTCTCTCTCTCTCTTCTATTTATTACTTGTTAAATAGATAGCTAGTTTTTCAACCAACTATTCGATTTCGTAACAAACAAAACAAACGTGTATTTTTAATTAAGCGTCTGCCTCCCTGTGTTCGACCTGGAACTTTACGAATTTTTCGGTATAAATTTTATCTGTTGAACGGATTTCTTCGCGACTCGAACTACAACGACGGGTTTTCGAATCCAACTCTGAACACGTAGTTTTCTGCCTTCAACATTTTGGCACCGTTGCCAAGGAGGCAACGCTCTTTGATTTTTCACGTTTTCCAACTTACGAATCGTTTACCTCACTTCTCTCCTTTTGTATTGTGGTTGCAGATACTCTTTTGAGATGAGCAAAAGCAGTAGATTGGAGCAAAGTGCTATTGAAGGTTCTATAAGTTTACCCCCACCTCCAACCCATTAGTTTTCATTCCACCATGTAATAACACAAACATAAATCAACCTAGGTGTTCTTATAAACCCTAAGGTTAGTTTTGATTGTTTGTTTGACACCTACACCTGCCTTACCCTCCGCATTTAAAAAGAAAAATTAAAAAAAAATCTCACAGAGGTACACAACCTCATCTGATTTTCAAACTCAACTGGTAAACCTATCTTTCGAACCGGTACACACACCCAAACACATAATCGAGTAGAAATTAAATTAGGTAATCACTTGTGTGCCTAATTAAGTGGTGCAACAAGCTGATTGCTTGAGTTGATTGGGCTGCACTACTTCAACTAAAATCAACTCATTAAGTAGCTGCCACATTGGTTCAACTCTTAGAGATTTACCGGGCACTCCACATTCTTTTAGGTTTTAAAGGAAAACATCTTTACCTGTGCTTTCAAAACCTGGTGTGCCAACAAAACTTGATTGAAAATAGCTAAAGTTGAATCCTAAAAGCTACTAAGAAAGATGTGAACCCTAAAATTCACCGCATCAAAAATAATCTTGCTTGAAAACCATTGGTTGTGCACGCACACACACATCAATCAATCATTAAGGGCACAATCTAGAAAAAGGGCCCATCACATTCCAAAGCACATTCAAACCTAGCCCTAATTAAAATAGAGTAGACGTTGGCCTTAAGGTTTTGACTTGCTCTTCGGAGCCCAAAATGAGATTATTTTCGATTAATCTGTTTCTACTGTTTAATCTGATGTCTAGCTAGGGAAGCAGAATCAAATGATCACAGCTGCGGGGTACACTAGGAACCGGAGGCGCAAGTCGAAGGAAGAACCTTCTCCTCAGTCCCTTCCTCTAATTGGTTGGATTGAACGGAAAGAAGTAGATCAAATCGTTTCTTTATCTCAAAACGGGTTCTGGGAGTCTATAGGTCTTTAGGCTAGCCCACTTAAGGATAGGTTTGATTGTTTGTATTACAGGGCACCTTTCTTACTCCCGTCTATCATGAATCCTTCCACATTTTATACGCATTCTTGCTCTTTCGCTCCTGTTATGACTTATCCTCAACATGATGATTATCCTGACTCGTACTATAATTAACCATCTGTTAGTTGGGATAACTCAGATTGGGTATACAGTTCTAGACCTCCATGTTCAGGGTCAAACCCTGAACACCATAATTATGATTTCTATCCTTCTTTAAGCCACATCGATTATAGATTGCCAACCTTTCATGGACAACCTAATACGATCTACAATCAAGAAGGATACACTGATCCTTACTCATCCTCTGAATACACTGCCTTGAGGTCATTACCACCTTATGAACAATCCAAAATGACCTATTATCAGGAAGGGTATCACGAATCTCAATTCATTAACTCCTCTGCACTGATCCCAAACCTGCCCAACCCTGAACCAAACTATTTGGTTCAAGTTAACCAGGTCCAAGATAAGGTTTTGGCTAATTTGAGGAATACTATACAATCTTTAGAAGCTCAACCAATACCCTGCACTGAAGAATTGGAGCCCCTGATTGAAATGATTGATAATCTGAACAAGTATTTGTTGGATTGGCTCCAAGATGTTAAGGATAAGGACTTAGGTGAGTTTTTACTTGGGAAGTTAGCGAAATTGAGAATGAGATTTGTGGTTGCTTTAGTTCAATCATGAAATGATTCCCAGGATAAACCCCCTTTAGGAGAGCCAATGTCATAACCCACTCAGGCACCTGTTGGGGGGGACACATGTTATGAGGCTGACTAGATTGATTTAGAGCAACCAATTAAGGATGATCTGATTTCTTCACCTGAGGTCCCTGAGTCGGGGTACGAGAAAACGTATGTCTCCATGGATTAGAAAGTGATGAATGATTTTGGGACGTACATTAATATGGATTTAGATTTCTTTGATTCTAAGGGTGAAGATTCAATTTGCGAAGTCTCACGTGAGTTTATAGAATACGATTTCTGTGAGACGATTGGGCCTGGGGAATCGGTTAAATCATTTGATAGCCCAATAACTGAGGAAATTGATCTTATTGGGGCTCACACGACAGATCTAGAATCGCATTTTCTGAAGGATTCAATTCAATGCCCCTATTGTCAGTTACACCCCTTTGAGCTTACTGACGATTCTATTTTTGAGATAATTAAATCCAAGTCAATTCTGATTCAGTCACATCTTTTGGACTTGGAAATTTCAGACGGGGTGATTAATATGCAGGAGGTCCCGGAATTTGACATTCTAAATGAGGAGGATAGGAGCTGGGAAATTTTGATTTGGGAAGCAAACTCAGAGGAAATAGAAGACCGAGTCTAATGGTTCCAATTAATCTGAAATCATCAAACCAAGACCCTTACAACATTTGTTCTGAGGATGTCCAACCCAAGCACACATTCATTGATTATCCTTTGATCTCGAATTCTCTGTAACCCGACTTTTTGGTCTTGGGTTGCATCCTCATAAATCGCAGGCCTGACCCCGCTTGCATACTAATTTCAGGTTCTGGGTAATTTTTATCCAGAACCTTAGATATACTCGACCTTGGGGTATGGGTCTCCCTTACAATCTGGTCCACATCTGTGGACATCTGCTGGCAGGTCTTAGGTTGCATTCTTTTATTCTAATTCTAACCTGCACCTGTGAATTCGTTATTTCTTCTTCTTTGTATAGTGTGCCTAGCTGAGGCACTAAATTCAACACGTATACAATCTCTGTTTATCTCGGACCAGACCCGTTATTCACGCAATTCAGGTGCTTTCTACTCCACTCTATTTCGTGTCTTTTTAATACAATGAGGACATTGCATTAGATAGATATGGGGAGGTGGATATTCATCTCTGAATTATTTTGAAAGCTCCATAGATTCATTTTTTTTTTATAAAAAAAGTTGTGGAATTAGGAAGGAAAACTTAGGCTTTAGAAAATTTTCAATCTTAGGAAATAAAACTTTATGATTTGAACACAAAGACCCTTCAGGTCTTTGGAATTAATCAACCCGGGTTTCCACTAAAATGTGGATTTGTTTATCGAGTCGTCGCCATCTTGAATTCTATTTAAATTTGATTAAATAAGTTTGGGTGATAAGTACATGACTTATCAACCCACCTTCTGATTTGAGGGAACTTCAAGTCTAAGCATCTACACACTATTCGCACTGACTAATTTTTCGATGGTTTTAATGGAAATTGGGTAGCTCATGAACCTTCTAGGGTGGTATGGCTGATAAGTTATCATGAGTAACAACCCATAAGTAGGTTGTCCAAAACCCATCCACTGGACCATTCTTTTCCTACTGCCTTTAGGTAAATCTTAGACCAGGGAAGCCACCTACTTAAAAAGAAAAAGAAAGTCCAAAAAGAAAAAAAAAAAGAAAAAGGAGAAAAGAAACAAAAAGAAACAGAAAAAAGTAAGCCACACTTCACTGCACGAGTATAGCTGGCAAGTTGTCGGTGGTAACAGCTCATCGATCGGTTGTCCAGATCCCAACTCAAGAAATGCACATAAAAATTCCTAAAACACTTACGAAGAAGCAGAGAAGTAGAATAAACTGGGAAGATATACACTAGATTCACCTTTGTGTTAACCCCATAAAAAATAAAAAGTAGGGAGAAAGCTACCGGTCGTATAGATACACCTTTAGGTAGAACTTTTTTGAAGGTCACCTAAGGGCATAGAAATCTGAAGTCTGTTCTGATTGCCGATCAACGAGTCTATCACATTCACCAAAAAGATGCTTAGAACTTAAGCTTCTCATCAAATCTTGGGTGGGTTGAGTGGTCGTAAAAAGCCACTCTGTAACCTTGAACTCAAAAATACAAAAAGAATTAGAAAAAAAGAAAAAGAGAAAAAGAGATCCCTCTTTGACTAAGGCGAGAACTTGAGGCGGTCTATATTTTGGCAGATACCTAGGTGCTGTTGTATCTCTGTAGTTCAGGTACTAGTTGAAATCCCTAAGTGTTGAAAATAACTATTGCCCAAGAAATTTGACTTAATTTTCTTATAAATAGCATGTAGTTTTGCTAGGGACTAGCAAAAGATAGGCATGGGGGTGTGATGTAAACAAGTTTATATCAGATAAACTATCTATTTACGCATGTTCTTAGGCATAGAATTGCATCACATACTATACATATTGCATAACATGCATCATCATGCATTTAGGTTAGTCTGTATAAAATGTAGGTTAATTGTCTCCTTTTATGGCCAGGGACAGAGCAACTTGTTAATCGGGGCCTCCGATCGAAGATCCAATTGTATGAATCTAATTAGGGCGACGATTGGAGTTCAACAACTCCAAGATCGCCCTAATCGAACATCTATAGCACCAGATATAGTCCGAGGAAGCCCAGAGATCAACGGCCAAGATGGTGCCAATCCACACTTCAGATGACAAATCCAACCGCATGGATGGGTTTGGATCGATGATCGCAGCCTAACCCGTGGCACCATCTACAACACGGGTGGTGCCATCTACAACATCTGTGGCACCATCTACAACACAAAGAAGATGGACGTCCAAGATGGCAGCACGTGGTGCCATCTCAGCCACCCAATCGGCCCCAATGTCTCGCCTCTGCTTCTCTTCTTCACCTGCTCGACGAATCTCCACCATTAGATGCCCATCCAACAGCCACAGAGCTATGCGCTCAATTCCTCCGTGCGACAAAGATGGGTGCTCAGCGCAGCAGTCGCACCCTTGTGGGTGAGCGAGGGGTCGTGCAATCGAGCCACACTGAGCGCCTCAATTCAGATGGGTGTGGGCACGATTCGACCGTCAAATGAAGATTGGGCAGCCGAGGGGAGGAGGCGTGGAGTGCAGAGGATCCTCCGATCGCGTACGCACACGATGACGCATGTTTGAATGCCTCATTGCATGTGGGTGCGTGGCAATGGAGTTTTGAAGGCACAGGCGAGGATCGATCTCGACCGTCCGATCGTGAGATCAACCCAAACATGCATAGACGTTAGGGTGCGGAAGAGGAACAGGCACGCGCGCACGTCGCCCATGACGAACCTTTAGTGACGTTTAAGTCCATCAATAAAGGTCCCATATTAATGTTTTTGAAATTAAAATATCCAAAATGCCCCCACTCCTTGCAACTATAAAAAGAGACCCCTACCCTACGAATTTCTCATCCCTTCTTCTCTTCTCTCACCCCTTCCGAAGCTCTAAGAGCTTGTCCCACACCCAAGATGCTCTTCTAGAGTAGAAATCATAATTTTTCCACATTCTTCATAGAGCATCCTGTGGTTGTCCTTTCTCTGCATTCGCGAAGTGGATCCCGCGACAACGACGACGTGCTGCTTCATCCCATTCCTCATGCTTCGTCCTCCTTCTTCCCACTCCATTCCCCGTCTTCTAGGCGTCGTCCCGTCCGGCTCATCCTCCAAGTAATCATCGAGGAGGATACTTCTCTCTCCATTCTCTTTACTGCTTTCTAGAGTAGATTTACTGCTTTCTAGTGTAAATTTCCCGCTTTCTAGTCGTAATGAGTAGTGTAATGAACAACTTCTGATAATGAAATCCATATTTATTCTACATCCCTTTTGCTTTTATTTGTAATATTCTCTCTCTCTTCTATTTATTATTTGTTAAATAGATAGCTAGTTTTTCGACAAGCTATTTTGTTTCGTGACAAACAAAACAAATGCATATTTTTAATCAAACGTCCGCCTCCCTGTGTTCGACCCAGAACTTCTTTATGGATTTTTCGATATAAATTTTATCTGTTGAACGGATTTCTTTGCGACTTGAACTACAATGATGGGTTTTCGAATCCAACTCCAAACGCGTAGTTTTCCACCTTCAATAATGATAATACAATAAAGTTATATATACAATAAATCATTCTAAATACTTAATTTAATATATATAATACATATATAAGATAATTATGTACATTATCTACATATTATACGATATATACATATAGCTTAGGTTTAAATTATACATACAAGTATATAGGGTATTTTTGGAGTTCTTTTTTATAGATTTAGGAGAGGTAGGGTATGAGAGAGAAAGAGTTAGATGAGAGAGAGAAGTTTCTTTTTGTGATTTTTGAGTTTTGGTCTTTTATTAAATTCCAAGGTAGACTAAACCATCAGCTAGTATGTTCTACCAAGTCAGGGGTTCAGATTAGCTTGAAACTTTGCACACACTTAGAAAAAATACCTAATCCTACTCAAGATAGGTTATTTTATCTTTTTGTGATTTTTTTAAGATTTTTATTTATATACAAAGCAACCAAAGTTTGGCCTTGATGAGTGTTTTAACTAAGGATCCTAAGGCCTTACAATCAGTTTGAGTGGCTGAAACAAGAGTTTAAACACTAAAAAGCATTCATCACATCACATGAAATTAGATGGAGCAATTAAACATGCTTTTCATAATATGTTTCACTAAAATACTCTATTGGACAGTTAGGCACAATAATATATAACTGACAATTCAAATCAAATTAAAATCTATAACAGTTCATGAACGCTTGTTCTATGAATTCCTAGCAATACATAGCATGTCGGCTTACAAACATCTCAAAATCCTCTTCAAATTCCAGCTCAGTCCTTGGTTCAAATCTTCTACAACTGATCAGTAGTAGTTGAAGTTTAGTTGCAATGCTGCTAATCAATTCAGCAAATCTAAATCAACTACAACCTTCACAAATCAGACCATACAGCTGTCACTTAGACAACTTAAGTTCCTGATTCAGCCACTACTGCTATTTCAGCAGCTACCTGGCCATTAAACCAGTAGCTGGAAGTTGCTGCTGCAGTGCTGTGATTTCAGCTGTTAAGAGCTGTTACTAGATTAAGAATCAGCCAAGATCAAACTTGAGAAGGTCTAATCTTGGGCTCAAGAATGTCCAAATCAATTCTCTAACAAATCATTATCATCTAAAAATTCTTTTAAAACCATGTATGGAGACCTGAAATCTATATGCCAATCTTCATTCTTTAAAATCCTTAAAAGACCCTAACATGATCTCTTTACATTATAGATAATGTAAAGAGGAAAATCACACTAGGTATTGAAATCATTTCAAAACATATCCAAATCTCCATTAAAATCTTGAAAACATTTTGTGATTCTCAAAAAAAGCAGAATGAAATTAAATTGGAGTAGGGGTTCATGTAGCCTTATTTAGGCCTTTGCATTAGGATTTACTAAGGTGACCTGATCACCAGGGATTCCTAAGCACTAGAGCTTAGTGCTCAGGACCTTAGGTAATCCTAGCAAAGCCAATTGGGTCATTGTTTAGCCTCTTATTAGTGAATATGAAATTCCTTGGCTAAACTACCCAAATTGCAACTCAAATTGGGCTTATGCTCATTTGAAGATTAAAAACCACATCACACACCTTAGATTCATTACATTGCACCCAATTGAGTGAATGAAAACTTGAATTGCTCGATTGAACTTGAATAAATCCAAATTGACTCCAAATCGTGAGATTGGACGTGAAACACAAATCTGAAAGAATTAAGCAAATCGGTCCAATTAAAACCAGATCAGGGGGTCTTTGTGAATAGATGGAGTGAATGGAAGACCCCCATGTGATTTTTTTGGCCCAATTCAGATCTAGAAGCCAAGACTTAAGATCTAAATTTGACCATAATGGAGGGATTGTTACGACCCGGTTCTCGAATCGCTACAGGACCCGAGACCGGCTCGACTCAACTAATCCCAAGACCCAGTCATCCAACAAGAAATAACTGAAAAGCAGGAAAATAAACCACATTCACCATGCAATGTAACTAACAGTAAAAGCGTACAAGCAGTAAAGGAAGTAAAAGCTGCTAGACAGTACATACCACCACAACAACAGGAAAGTAGAACAAAAGTACGGTAACAAGAACAGTAAACAAAGTCCGAAACTCACTAGCAGAAAAAGAGCACAACAACAGTAAGAAACTACTGCTGGGCTTGACTGGGCCCAGCACCCTCTGCAGCCGATAACTCGGGCTGCTCAACTCCTAGAGCTGTAAAGGGTTATGAGAAAATAGAGTCAGCAAACGTTGAGTAAAGTGGTAACCATACTATCTAAAGTAGTAAAAGCTAACAGGTAAATTTATCTTTTTCAATTATTTTATTTTACAAGTAATTCCTTTTCACCCATTAGGTTACATTCAAATTTCTTTCTTGATCCCGTATGTTCCTCGTGGGAACGATCTTGATTGCAGTCTTTTTCGAAGAGTAGAAGGCACACGTGGTGCTCTTCTGGTCGGGAGAGTCCCCTGGGGTCACAGATAGACATAGCGGTGACTACGGCACGCGCAATAAGAGCACAAGTAGCTACCCCGCACTGGCACGCAGTCAGTTATTTTCGCTAGCGGGTACGCCCAAAGTACAACACAGAACAATATAGGACCTAGCCTTTTCAGAAATAGGGGTCTAGCCCCTCAGAACCAAACAGGGGTCTCGCCCCTCCACAATCCGCTCACCCTCGTCTGACTACCCTGGTTTGCCCAGTGGGCCTAACAAGTCGGTGTAGGGTGGCTAGCTAAACCCCGGGCCTCGTGGGGTGGCTAACACCATCCCTACACTAGTAGCTCTCCTTGGTACAGTGTACGCGAGGGCCAACAGAAGTCGGTGTAGAGTGGCCAATCCTAACCCCGGGTCTCAACCCAAGGGCGGCTAGCTCCGCTCTACACTAAAAAGGGGACAGTCGCTCTCCTTAGTACCACGTACTCAAGGGCCAGCACACTTCCCACTCACATTTCCAGATCTTTCCATTGAAATTGCACTAGAGGGGGGGTGAATAGTGAAATTATAGAGTATTGTAATACAAAAAATTCAATCACACAATATACTCAATTATTTTTAGGTGGAAACCCAAGATGGGTGAAAACCACCACCTAAGCCAATCTCTTGACTTAGTATTTTCGATCACAAGGTGATCAATCCACTAACCACACTACTTAAACGAGGGTAGTGTACCTCAATTACAATTCCCACCTCCGATCCCTAAATGGAGGTTTCTCTCTTCAAAATGAAGAGACGGGGACCCGACAGGCCGGATACCCAAAATACAGAAATTAAGAAGTAAAAATAACACCTATAGAGCACCCCAATAATTTAGTTGCTTTCTTATCTACTAAGCATGAAAAGAACTCCCTGATGATTTGCAGAACAGAGCGAGCCGGGAGTATGGATTTGCCCTCTGATCAGAGTATTAGCACAGCACAAGGGCAAGATGGAGCTTAGAGTAGTGAGCAAGAGATTTTTCTAATGGAATTGTATCTCAAGAGGTGTGTGTTGCCTAAGAGGAGTTGTAGTCTATTTATAGGCAAGTTTGGAACCTTCAAGAACACTTGGGAGAGCTCTTCTAGCCGTTGGAAACAAATCCCAAGAGTTTAGGACGAAATCCACACAAAATCAGGGCAATGATGAGCCTGACAACAACATCAGACATCTAATTTTATTATCAGACGTCTTACATGACGTCTGATTTTACCTCTAGTCGTCTAATATTGCAGGACATCTCAACAGACTCTATTGGATCAAAAGAAGGACGTCTGATATTATCTCATAAGACGTCTGATTATTTCATTGGACGTCTAATGAATGGTGGATTCGTTCCTGTTGTCATCAGATTCAAACAGGGTTCTAGGTATAGAGGATCAGACGTTGTTATGGACGTCTGAGAACAATACCAGACATTTGGAAACCTAAATACTCTTCCTTCCTCCTTCTGCCAAAAGATTATGTGGCCGTAGAGAGATATGCACAGAAAATCATGGCCAACGGTTCAAAGGAAGACGTCTGTAAGTGTGTCCAGATGTCTGGAAATTCTTCTTCCTACACAAGGTCTAACGGTTAGTATGAGGACGTCTGGGTAAAGAATCAGACGTCTATGAAAGGTTATCGACGTCTGAAAGTGATGTCCTTCGACTGATGTTTATGAGGAGATGAACAAAGGCAGAAATCTTTGAAATTAGACGTCTGATACACATGTCAGACGTCTTAAAGTGGAAAATCAGACGTCTGGCATTTGTCCTGGATGTCTGATAAAAGTATAAGTGTTGGGTTTTTGTTTCTAATTTATCGTAAGTGTAGAGAGCCTAAGTTAGCTATTTATAGGTTTTGTTCGGGGGCTCTTTACAATATTTCTAGACTCAAATAAAATGAAAATTACAACCTTTGAAAGTTTACATGAAAAAGCCTAAGACCTAATACTTATGCTACTCGTCTTTATGCTTTTAATCTCCCGTCTTGGAAAGCTTTTTGAAATCCTGCAAATATGTTATTACAGAGAGAAAATAATATGCTACGCTTTATTTTTTATTTCATTTTCTTCATTTTGTAAAATCATCAAAATATTATATACGAGTGGTTGAACTAACAATCTCCCCCTTTTTGATGATTTTCAAAATATAGCTGTAGGTTCCTATTTCCTCCCCCTAAAGGTTGTACTTGGTAGTCTTTATCTATTTAGGAAGTTTTTATATTATTCCTTAAGTTCTTACCTAGATTCTTCTCCCCCTTTTTGAATATCATCATGAAGGGTTGTTAAAGGGAGTTGAAATCCAAACTACAAGAGTGATATCTACAAAGTAGAGTGCATGAGTAAAATTGCATGTTTAAAAGATGATAAGGCATTAAGGAAAATTGATTAGGAATAGAAATATTTAAGCATGGACTAGCTATTTGTTCCCAAAAATATTAAGCACGGGGTCAAGGCCCCTTAATACACACTTAGAATAAAAGACAAAAAAATAGAAGCACTAAAACTATTCTTCTTGATCTTGGCGGCGGCGGCGACGAGCGGGTCCTTGTCCTATCTGCAAATTTTGAACATCTGATCTAAGTTCGTCGATGTCGCGGCGCATGCTTCCCATATAGGTGTACATCTCACCGGTTCGACGCAGCAGGAGGGAGATGCCGGAGGAGAGGGAATCTGTGGCTGGATCCCATGCTTCATCAAAGCTCGAGCGGGGAGCTTCTATTTGAAGGGGCCGTGGTTCATGGAAGTCTGGAAAGGGTGGAAGGGGCTCTTCTTCCATGGGTTCGTCGGCGGGCTCAAGATGTTCTCTAAGTATATGCATCTTGGCGGCTGTGGCCCGGTTGTAAGGCTCAATTTTCTTGTCAACTGCTTGGTCAGTTATGGAAATCCGATGGGATGAAAAGATTTTGGATAGAATAGACCCAAACGGAAGTGATGCCCCATGGTCCTCATTCATGATGCGAACAACGAGGCGGCAATAATTGAAAGGAATATGACGAACGGCCGCAAAAAGGAGCGCCTTGTGTTGGCGCGAGATGTAATCAAAACCTCCTGATTTATTTAGGAGGTCCCACCCAAAAATGCGAGAGAGTAGATGTGGAAGGGGTTTGAGATTTTTGCACGATAGAGTGCCAAGGTTTTCAACATATTTTTCCAGGAGAACTAACTCTTGATTGATGATTTCTGGGTCGTATTGCCTCAGAATGTCATTGAAATCATTTCCCTCATTGGGGATGGCTAGAAGGTCGGAGATAGTTTCGGATGTGATGTGTATTTCGCGACCAAATAGGCGGGTATGGAGTTCAAGTTCATCGTTGCTATAGTCCTCAACGATGTTGGCATAAAAGAGATGGCAAAGATCAGAGAACACACCAAGAGTTCCAATGCCGGAGTGGAATTGACGGTCAAAATATTGGAAAAGATGGAGAGTTTGGAAGTGTTCCCGAAGGTTCAAATGGGCAAAATCATTCCAAACAATAAAACGAGGGCATTTAACTTTGGCATTCGCGAAACGACGAAATCATTGCCTAGCGATGTCACCCCGCAATTGATCTGCCAAATAAGTGGAAGAGGAACTGGAAGATCCCTCAACTTGCTTCCTACGGGGAGGCATATTTGGTGGAATGGGCGGTTAGGTTTAGGAAAAAAAATGAGTGGTGTTTTGAGGATAGAATACCTGCAAAAAAGAAACAACCATACAAGAACATTCAACCAACCAAACAACATTCACCCAAAACATAGTTTCAAACAATGCAATCATCATTGAAAAAATATGTGGCAGTATGCCTTGAGGCAATACAACCTGCCACGTAGTTGTGGCAATATACCTTTGGATGCAAGCCACTAAAGTGTCGGCTTGAACCTCATGAGGTAATACCCTTGTCATGGAAGATGCAGCTAGGGCTAACAGGGTTTTCTTGACCGAGGGTTAGGGTTCTAAGGCTGATAATGATATGAAATGCACATGTAGGTCAAGTGAATCAAGAAGGAGAACTAGATGCTACAAGATGCTACATGGTCGTGGGTAAAAGATCATGGAGACGCCCTAGGAGTGGAGAGGATATACCCAAGGGAGGAGGGAAGCCTCCAAATGCGCGGTCGAGAGGCAGGGAGGACGCGCACAGAGGAGCAGCAGTTCCGTCAGTCGTCGAAGAGGCACGACGGTCGTCTGGCGGCGAGCAGAACTTTGCAAACTGCTGCTGTGGGCCGTCGGGTGTGAGGGAGAGCGGCGCACAGATTTTGTGTGGGGTAGGGATTTTGGATAGGAGAGTGGGACCTTTGCGAAGGGGATCTTATATCCCAAGGTCACGTAGCAAGTCTCCCCCTGACGTTGGGGAGATTTGCATTTCAAACCGTCCAAGGAAAAGCCGCGACGTGCAGATTTTTCACCGATCAGACGTCTGGCAACGATGTCAGACGTCGGGATTTGCCAGAGGGATTTTAGCCCATTTCAGGGCGACGTCTGTTTTATTCATCAGACAACAAATAAGACGACTAATTATATAAATAGACGTCTGATTTCTGCAGGAATCCTCCCCAGGAAAATGATTTATTCTCTAGGTTGTCGTCTGATTTCTTCCTTAGACGACAAGGAAGACGTCTAAATCTAATATTAGACGTCCGATTTCTGCAGACAGACCTTCCTGGATTTTCGTCTAAAGTTACAGGGTCGTCCGCTTTTCCTGTCAGACGACCTCTACAACGTCTAACCACAGATTCAGACGTCCGACAGGTAGTACATGTTCTGTCTCCGAGATAGACGTCTGTCAACACATTTGGACGACACATCAGACGTCTGTGTGGTGTATCAAACGTCTGATATGACTGTTTTGTTATATAAAATCGTCGTCTATCCCAGATGTTTAGATGACAAATTTTAATGTATAAGACGTCTGATGATTTAATCAGACGTCTGCTATTGGACAGAATGTGCATTTAGATGTTTGAACTGAAAATGAAGGCTTCTAACTTAGTGAAATCAAGGTTCTATCTATGCTCATGACAAAAGAGGTTCCATTAAATCACTAAATTCTTCAAATATCACTTAGCTTACATATGCCTAGTTTCCTACGTATATAATTAAAGCGATCATAATTCAAAGGTTTAGTGAAAATATCAGCTAATTGCAGTTCAGTACAAATAAATTCAACTTCGATTTCTCCCTTAAGTACATTATCTCTTAAGAAGTGATGTCTAACATCAATATGTTTTGTGCGAGAGTGATGTACGGGGTTTTTCGAGAGGTTGATAGCACTAGTATTGTCACATAATATTTTTATCTTATTAAATATCAAGTTAAAATCGTTCAAAGTATTTTTCATCCAAAGCACTTGGGAACATGCTAGTGCGGCGGCTATGTATTCAGCTTCTGTAGTTGATAAAGCTACACTAGATTGTTTCTTTGAAAACCAAGAGACTAGTGATTCGCCTAAAAATTGGCACGTCCCACTAGTACTCTTCCTATCGGTGCGGCTACCTACGTAGTCCGCATCGCTATATGTAACAGTTGAATTGTGGACTCCTAGGGTAGAATAAGCCATAATAAGATGTGTCAACTAGATATCTAAATATTCATTTTACAACATTTAGGTGTGATTGTTTAGGGTTTGATTGAAACCTAGCACATAAGCAGGTACTAAACAAAATATCAGGTCTACTGGAAGTTAAATACAGTAAAGATCCAATCATGCTACGATAGAGCTTTTGATCTATGGGCGTACCTGATTCGTCCAAGTCTAAGGAAGTTGTGACACTCATAGGAGTGTTCTTCCCTTTACTTTTGTTCATATCAAATCTCTTCAGCATCTCCTTTGTGTATTTTGATTGACACACAAAGGTTCCAATTTCGAGCAGAGTGATTTGCAAGCCCAAGAAAAACTTGAGCTCACCCATCAAACTCATTTCGAATTCTTCCTGCATAATTTCTGAAAACTTTCTACACATAGATTCATTATTAGCACCAAATATAATATCATCTACATATATTTGAACTAATAAAATATCTTTTCCTTTTCTTTTAATGAATAATGTGGAATCAGCTTCCCCTATTGAGAATTTTGCATTTAACAAGTAGTCTTTGAGCCTTTCATACCAAGCTCTAGGAGCTTGCTTTAGACCATATAGTGCCTTGTTTAATTTGTAGACAAAATGAGGCTTATCATGAGACTCAAAACCAGGAGGTTGTTTTACAAAAACTTCCTCCTTAATGAATCCGTTAAGAAACGCACTCTTAACGTCCATTTGAAAGAGTTTAAAGCCAAGAAAGGCGGCATAAGCAAGAAGCATGCGAATTGATTCGAGTCGAGCTACGGGAGCCTAGGACTCATCAAAATCAATTCCTTCTTCTTGGTTGTACCCTTGTGCTACCAACCGAGCCTTATTTCGAATAACTATACCGGATTCATTCATCTTGTTCCGGAATACCCATTTGGTACCTATTACCATTTGCCCTTCAGGCTTAGGTACTAGATCCCAAACTTCATTCCTTTGGAATTGGTTGAGTTCCTCCTGCATGGCCATCATCCAAGTTTCTTCGGAGCACGCTTCCTCGACACTCTTCGGTTCAACTTGAGATACAAAGGCGGAGAGACCAAAGGAGCAACTAAAGCGAGATCGGGTTTTAACGCCATCAGAAACACTTCCAATGACTTGACTTTCGGGATGATCCCTTTGATATATCCAATCTTTTGGAAGATTATGGATATTGGAGTTTGGAATGTTAGACACATCAATAGTAGAATCATCTTCATCATCCATATTGACTTGGTCAATGGAGGAATGAGGAGATTCATCGAAGGAGACATGAAGGGTTTCCTCCACTATTAATGTGGTCTTGTTAAAAACCCGATATGCCTTACTACGTGAGGAATAACCAACAAGATAGCTTCTTCACCTTTGGCATCAAATTTATCTGAATTAGAGCGGGTATTCAAGACAAAACATCGACATCCAAAAACTTTAAAATAACTAATTTTGGGTATTTTCCCATAGTATAGTTCAAAACAAGTTTTTCGCAATCCGGATCGAATTAAGGTGCGATTTAACACATAACAAGCCGTGTTAACCACCTCAACCCAAAAGTACTTCGGTAACCCCGAGTCTATGAGCAATGTTCGAGCACACTCTTGAAGAGTACGGTTCTTTCTCTCAACCACCCCATTTTGTTGAGGTGTTCGAGGAAAAGAAAACTCATGAGCAATACCATGCTCTTGACAAAAATCATCAAACAAGGAATTTTCAAACTCGCCCCCATGATCACTACGGATACGAGTGATTTGGTAGCCGTTTTCAGTTTGAATTTTCCTACAAAAAATAGAAAAGACGGAAAACACTCCTTCTTTGGATCTCAAGAAGGAGACCCATGAAAACCTCAAAAAATCATCTACAATTACAAGGCAATATTTGCATCCACTGAGGCTCTCATATTTTGTTGGTCCAAACAGATCTAGGTGAAGTAGTTCTAAAGGTCTTGATGTGGATATAACTTCTTTGCTTTTAAAATTAGATTTTATAATCTTACCTAATTTACATGAATCACAAATAAGCTCATTTAAAAATTTTCTTTTAGGAAGACCTCGGACTAGTTCATGTTTAGCTAATTTTTGAACCAGCTTCATATGAACATGTCCTAGTCTTTTATGCCATATACCTAACTCATCATACAAGGCATTCATAAGTGCCATTTTTATCAAATTCTACGACATAAATGTCTTTAAATCTAGTTCCCTTAAGAAGGGTTTCATTGGTTAATGCATGCATAATTTCAAACATTTTAGAAGTAAACACTACTTTAAAGCCCTTATCACATATTTGACTTACACTTAAAAGATTATGTTTTAGTCCTTTAACTAGAGAAACATTTGAGATGGGAGAGAGAGGGTTACCTATTTTACCAAGGCCAATAATATGGCCCTTGTGGTTGTTGCCAAATGTAACTGTTCCTCCATCCGTAGGTTGGAGGTCCAAAAATAGGCGCTTGTCTCCTGTCATATGTTTGGAGCATCCGGGGTCCATCACCCATCGGCCTCCTTGGTGTTGGTGGTCTCCTTGTCTTCCTCCTTATAGACCTTCTTCCTCCTACAAAAGATCTTCGATGGTGACTTGGTGTTTCTATAGGTCTTTCTAATTTGAGTCGTCCATCCTTCATTTTGTATATCCAATTTTTGACATTATGATGTCCTTTCATCCCTACAAAACAAAGTAAGAGCTGTCTTTTCGGTATCCATTGTAAAGTGGATCCGTATTTGTTAGTGGTATCCTTTAGAGGAGGATCCTTTTTCGGCTCACTTTGACTAGGTTCATAAAAGCCTAATCCAAATTTACTTGAGGAAGGTTTTTGATGGGCAATGAGTTTGTCCAAGTTATCTTTCCCCTTTGTAAATTTGGATAGGTCCTCAAGAAGTTGGTTTGACTTTTCTTTGAGATGATTTATCTCTATTTTCATTATGTCTAGTTTATCTTCTAATGCTCTAATTTCTACTCTAAGTAAGCCATTTTCATCCTTTTTAAAGGAGTTTGATTTTTCAAGCACATGGATTTTGTCGAGTAATTCTTCTCTATCTAAAAATTTTTGTTCACTCATTACTGTATACAAATCATTTGTTAATGACTCTTTCTCAATCATTAGATTTCTTATTTGCATATTTAAAACAGTGGTTTCTTTTGTAAGAATTAGATTCTTTTCTTCAAGATCATTGATTAATCTCTTATTTTCTAGGTTTTCTTCTTTTAAAGCCTTGCTTTGGGTTTTTGTTTTCTTAAAATCTACATATAGTGAATCAAAGGCATCTTGTAATTCATCTAAAGATAGGAGTTTACCTCAGGTTCCTCAGATTCAGACTCAGAACCATCATTTGTTGCCATTAATCCCAAGCATGCCGTTTCTTCATTTGTTTCCTCCTCCTCTTCTTCTTCGGAGGTGGAGTCATCCCACGTTGCTTGAAATGCCTTCTTCTTGAATCCTTTCGGTTTGGAGATCTTCTTGTAGTCAGAAGGCTTCTTGGGTTTCTTCTCATCATCCCTTTTGAGTAAGGGACAATCTTTCCTTATGTGACCTCTCTTTTTGCAATTATAGCAAATTAGAGGATCTTCTTCTCTTTTCCTTCCCTTGATCTCTCTTCTATTTCTGAGAAACTTTTTAAACATTTTAGCTAATAAAACAAATTCTTCATCATCGGTACTTACCTCATCATCCGAAGTAGCTTTGAAGGGTAAGGTCTTCTTTGGCTCCGATGAGATTGATTTCTTCTTTTGCTCCATTTTTGATTCGTAAGCCATGAGATTCCCAAGTAGATTTTCCATGTCTAGATCCTCTACTTGGTTGGCTTCTTCTATTGCCGTTACCTTTTGCTCCCACTCAGGTCCAAGGGAGCGAAGGAGCTTCCCTTGAAGCTCCCCCTTTATAAATGTCTTTCCTAAAGACTTGAGGTTATTCACGATTAACGTGAATCGGGTGTACATGTCCCCAAGTCTTTCATTCTCCTTCATAGAGAGAGCTTCGAATTCCTGCGATAACAAGTTTATCTTTGAGGATTTAACTTTAGATGTACCTTCGTGAGTAACCTCCAAGGTTCTCCAGATCTCGTGGGCGGTTTCGCATTGGCTGATGCGGTTGAATTCCTCCGAGCTGAGAGCGCAGTAGAGTGAGTTCATTGCCTTGGCATTCAGTCCAAGGTGATGGATTTGCTCCACTGTGTAACCAGTTTCTAGTTTCTCGGGAATGATGTATGCGGATTCGCATTTCTCCCAAATGGAGAAATCGTTGGCTTGAAGCCACATCTTCATTCTCAGCTTCCAGTAAGTGTAGTTGGTTCCTTCGAAGAGTGGTGGTCGAGTGGTGGATTGCCCCTCCAATCTGCTTGTGGAAATGGCCTTCCCCTCCATGTGATCTTTCCGCGGATGTTACTCCTGTAGGTGGAAAACCTGCTCTGATACCAAATGAAATTGCACTAGAGGGGGGGTGAATAGTGAAATTATAGAGTATTGTAATACAAAAAATTCAATCACACAATATACTCAATTATTTTTAGGTGGAAATCCAAGATGGGTGAAAACCACCACCTAAGCCAATCTCTTGACTTAGGATTTTCGATCACAAGGTGATCAATCCACTAACCACACTACTTAAACGAGGGTAGTGTACCTCAATTACAATTCCCACCTTCGATCCCTAAACGGAGGTTTCTCTCTTCAAAATGAAGAGACGGGGACCCGACAGGCCGGATACCCAAAATACAGAAATTAAGTAAAAATAACACCTATAGAGCACCCCAATAATTTAGTTGCTTTCTTATCTACTAAGCATGAAAAGAACTCCCTGATGATTTGCAGAACGGAGCGGGTCGGGAGTATGGATTTGCCCTTTGATCAGAGTATTAGCACAGCACAAGGGCAAGATGGAGCTTAGAGTAGTGAGCAAGAGATTTTTCTAATGGAATTGTATCTCAAGAGGTGTGTGTTGCCTAAGAGGAGTTGTAGTCTATTTATAGGCAAGTTTGGAACCTTCAAGAACACTTGGGAGAGCTCTTCTAGCCGTTGGAAACAAATCCCAAGAGTTTAGGACGAAATCCACACAAAATCAAGGCAATGATGAGTCTGACAGCAACATCAGACGTCTAATTTTATTATCAGACGTCTTACAGGACGTCTGATTTTACCTCTAGTCGTCTAATATTGCAGGACATCTCAACAGACTCTATTGGATCAAAAGAAGGACATCTGATATTATCTCATAAGACGTCTGATTATTTCATTGGACGTCTAATGAATGGTGGATTCTTTCCTGTTGTCATCAGATTCAAACAGGGTTCTAGGTATAGAGGATCAGACATTGTTATGGACGTCTGAGAACATTACCAGACGTCTGGAAACCTAAATACTCTTCCTTCCTCCTTCTGCCAAAAGATTATGTGGCCGTAGAGAGATACGCACAGAAAATCATGGCCAACGGTTCAAAGGAAGACGTCTGTAAGTGTGTCCAGACGTCTGGAAATTCTTTTTCCTACACAAGGTCTAACGGTTAGTATGAGGACGTCTGGGTAAAGAATCAGACGTCTGTGAAAGGTTATCGACGTCTGAAAGTGATGTCCTTCGACTGATGTTTATGAGGAGATGAACAAAGGCAGAAATCTTTGAAATTAGACGTTTGATACACATGTCAAACGTCTTAAAGTGGAAAATCAGACGTCTGGCATTTGTCCTGGACGTCTGATAAAAGTATAAGTGTTGGATTTTTGTTTCTAATTTATCCTAAGTGTAGAGAGCCTAAGTTAGCTATTTATAGGTTTTGTTCGGGGGCTCTTTACAATATTTCTAGACTCAAATAAAATAAAAATTACAACCTTTGAAAGTTTACATGAAAAAGCCTAAGACCTAATACTTATGCTACTCGTCTTTACGGTTTTAATCTCCCGTCTTGGAAAGCTTTTTGAAATCCTGCAAATATGTTATTACAGAGAGAAAATAATATGCTACGCTTTATTTTTTATTTCATTTTCTTCATTTTGTAAAATCATCAAAATATTATATACGAGTGGTTGAACTAACATCCATTCATCCACAGGAGCTCTACTCTTAACTCCCCATAGGGTTTATGCTCATATTCACCATATTATTCCATACCAAGTTTCATCATTCACAATTCCATTCTCGTATTATACACATGCAGCTTGTATTTCCATAATTCAACACATGCAACAAGTGATATCACAAGTAACTGTTTAGTTATCTCAGGAATTTCATATTCTAACAGGCAGCTTGTATTTATTAACAGGCAGTTGTTTACAATTCAGCTCATTCATTTATGACTGCAATCTCAATCACTCATACAAGCAGTGCAACTATTTCTTATCCTAGGATTCATGCCACATCCTAGGTTTCTGGTTATCTAATTATCATAGATGCATTCATATTTTATAAGTAGAACAGGAGGAAACCACTCTACCAGACAATCTGGGAGTACTGAAGGCTCAAACAGCAGACTCACATGCGTCTACAAGCCCTAGACACACAATAGGTCTAAATCCTATACCAAGGGACATATCACAACAACATGTTCAGAACAATATATAAAGGTTTCTAACATGTAGATGGACTCATAAGGAAACCATAGATATTTCATTTGCGTAAAACGGATCCCGATCGGACCCTAAACGAGTTAGAAACAAGTCTGCAGACCTAAATCATATGTCTGGAACCAAGTCCAGACATCTTAAAAGTCACCAGAGTCTCACCTCAAGTCCCTGTGTCGACCTCAGACATCTAGGACTCCTCCGTGACCATCTAGACCCAGCTCCAGATGTCCGACCTATCCTTCAGTCGTCTGGGAGTGCCTCCGGTCATCTGGTAAGCTGTCCAGATGTCCAAAAAGCATGGGAGGGCATGCCGCATGCCTTCCCAAAGTTGCTCCTGTGCACGATAGAGAAGCACAACACTTTTTAGCCCAACAAATCATCTCTGCGGTGCGGCCTGCATGGCTATAACCGCGAGAAGGACGTACCTGTACGAATACCTACTTTCAGACGTCCAATGTTGTCACCAGACGTCCAACCCGTCGTCTGGAAGGCACTCCGAATGTCTGATACTGGAAAAACTACAGTATCAGAATGCGCTCCCACTCCTCTCGCCGCACTCCGCTGCGGCTCCTCCCTCTCGACTGTAACTCCGACTGCTGCAGGAAGTTAGGGACGATGCCTCAGCGCTCTCCTCCTCCCGCATGCGCCGCAGTGGCCGTGCAACACTTCGGCGAGCCTCCACGAGCTTGCAACCTCGACCTCCTCCTCCTCCTCACGTCGCTCCTCCACCTCGCTCTTACTCCCTCTCTCTCGCGTGCCTCCTCACGGTAGTGGAGTAGGGAGTAAGGTGGTGGTGATGAAGTGGAGAGGAGAGGAAGGCGGGCACTTATATAGGCAGTGGGTCAGGGTTCAACGAGGGGGAGAAAGAGAAGAAGAGAGAGAAGGAAAAAGGGTCTACGCACTGGCTACGCACAGAACCAACTTCGCGTATAGACTTTTCAATTTTCAGACATCTGGGAAGGGGTCCAACGTCTGGCCAAACGTCTGACTGACAGTCCAGACATTTTAAAAGGCTCAAAACAGAGTGAGTCTTTACATCATAACAAACTTAAAGGAAGTTTCATCCCCAAAATTTGAGCTAGCTAGGGTGTGGAAATAGGAATATAAAATGCATAACAAACTTAAAAGGACCGAAGTCGGTTCGAAAAGACGTACCCTCAAAAAGCTCCGGGTACCACTCTCGCATCGCCGCCTCAAGCTCCCAGGTAGCCTCCTCGTACCACTGGCTCCTCCACATGACCTTCAGCAGGGGTACCTGCTTCCATCTCAAACTCCAGACAACTCTGTCTGGTATCTACACTGGTCTCTCAGGGTAGGTCAAATCGTCACCTACCTCAACACTCTCGTGGCTCAGAACTTGACTGGGATCAGCGACGTACTTCCTGAGGTTGGACACGTGGAACACATCGTGCACACTAGAAAGTTGGGGAGGAAGGGCAAGCCGATAAGCAACAGGTCCTACCTACTCCAGGACCTCAAAGGGCCCCACAAACCTCATCGCAAGCTTCCCCTTCACCCCAAAACGCTGTAGGCCCTTCATGGGCGAAACGCGAAGGAAGATGTGGTCCCCAACCTCGAACTGCACCTCTCTGCATTTCCGGTCAGCATAACTCTTTTGCCTACTCCTCACAGTGCGGAGTCGTCTGTGGATCTACTCTATCACCTCCTGACTTTGCCAGATCAGCCTGGGGCCAACCTCCCACTTGGTCCCCACCTCAACCCAACTCAAGGGTGCAGTACACCTCCGTCCGTACAGAGCCTCATACGGTGCCATGCCGATGCTAGAGTGATAACTATTATTATATGCAAACTCTGCCAGGGGTAACTGCTCCTCCCAAGAGCCCCTCCAGTCTAGTACACAGGCACACAAAAGGTCTTCAAGTGTTTGTATAGTGCACTCTGACTGTCCGTCCATCTAGGGATGGTACGCAGTACTGAACCTCAACCGTGTTCCCAAAGCCTACTGAAACTCAGCCCAAAATTGGGAACTAAAACGGGTATCCTGGTCGGATACAATCTCACGCGGAACTCTGTGTAGGAGTACCACATCATGAATCAACAGGAAACAGGCTATCTTTGTCAACCTGTCCACTATCACCCAGACTGCATCATGTCCTCACTGGGTAACGAGTAGACCCACCACCAAGTACATGGTGATGCTCTCCCACTTCCACTCTGGCACTGGAAGTGGATGCAACGACCCTGCAGGCCTCTAATACTTGGCCTTCACCTGCTGGCACACCAAACACTGCTACACGAACTCACCCACATCCCACTTCATCCCTCTCCACCAAAAGTCACGTCTCAGATCATGATACATCTTTGTGTTCCTGGGATGTATGGTGAACTTGGACCCGTGCGCCTCCGTCAGGAGCTCTCTCAACAACTCCTCGTCCCTGGGAATGCACAAACGTCCCCTCATGCGCAGCACCTCATCTATAAAAGAGAAGTCTCCTGGGTCCCCTGACAGCACTCTGTCACGCAACGACTGTAGGTATGGATCTGTCATCTGTCCTATGATGATGCGGTCTATCAGCTCTGGTCTCGTCTGTCGTGTCATCGTCACTGCCCCACAATACCCCTATGACTCTCAGGGTTGCCAACTGCCCAACTCCTCCATAAGTCTCCAACTCTGTGCCTGTAAACTGGCTAAGTGGGCAGGCGCCTTCTAGCTCAAGGCATCTGCCACCACATTGGCCTTCCTTGGATGGTAGGAGATGCTACAGTCATAGTCCTTCAGGAGCTCTAACCAACATCTCAGTCTCATGTTAAGCTCCTTCTGATCAAACAAGTACCTGAGGCTCTTATGATCTGTGAAAATCTCAAAGGTCTCACAGTAGAGGTAGAGCCTCCATGTCTTCAGCGCGAAGACAACAACTGCTAGCTCTACGTCATGGGTAGGGTAGCTATGCTCATGGGGTTTCAGTTGCCGCAAAGCATAAGCGACAACATGACCCATGCTGCATGAGCACACCCCTTAACCCCTGCAACGAAGCATCCATGTAGACCACAAAACCGCCACTGCTATCTAGGATGGTAAGCACAGGAGCTGAAGTCAATCTCTCCTTCAACTCCTGAAAACATGCCTTACAAGCGTATGTCCAAGCAAAGGGCACGTCCTTCTAGGTCAACTGAGTCATAGGATGCGTAATATGCGAGAATCCCCTGATAAACCGCCGGTAGTAACCTGCCAGTCCCAAGAAGCTGCGTATCTCTATCACTGTACGTGGCCTCTCCTACCTGAGTACGCCCTAAACCTTGGCTGGATCCACAGCCAAACCATCTCCTGAGATCACATGGCCCAAGAAAGTCACCTGCCTCAACCAAAACTAGCACTTGCTGTATTTGGCATACAGCCTACGTCATCTCAAAGTGTCTAGAATCATCCGTAGGTGATGTCCGTGCTGTACTTGATCCCGCGAGTAAACGAGCATGTCATCAATAAATACCGCCACAAACTGATCCAGATACGGTCTGAAAACCTGGTTCATCAAATCCATAAAGGCAGCGGGGGCGTTTGTCAGCCCAAACGGCATGACCAAAAACTCGTAGTGTCCGTACCAGGTGCGGAAAGCTATCTTGGAGACGTCGGTCTCCTTGATCCTCAACTGGTGGTAGCCTGATCTCAGACCTATCTTGGAGAATACCGTGGCACCTCGCAACTAATCAAAAAGATCATCAATCCTTGACAGCAGATACTTGTTCTTGATGGTGACCCTATTCAGCTGTCTGTAGTCCACACAAAGGTGTAGGGTACCATTCTTCTTCACAAATAACACAGGGGCTCCCCACGGGGATGCACTGGGCCTCACAAAGCCCTTCTCCAATAGGTCATGTAGCTGTGACTTGAGCTCTCGAGCTCAAGTGGTGCCATCAGATTTGGTGCAGTAGAAATGGGGCTGGTCCCCGGCACCATTGAGATCTCAAACTCGATCTCACGCTCAGGCGGTAGTCTTGGCAGCTCCTCTGGAAACACGTTGGGGTACTCACTTACCACCGAGATGCTCTGAAAGTCTGCCACGGGGCTAGGCTCTGCCACCACACAGGCTAGAAAGGCTTCACACCCCTGGCTCAAAAGTCTCGCTGCCCGAAGCGCAGATATGCACCTGAAACCTCAGTCTCCGTGAAACTCAAAGGAAGGCATCTCCAATATGGAGAATACAATCTTCCTCCCGAAACAGTCCACTAAGGCATGGTAAGCGGACAACCAATCCATCCCCAGAATCACGGCAAAATCCTCCATCGGTATCACGATCAGGTCAGCGAGGAGGCTGTGTCCCCCATTACTGACCTCACAGTCTGTGTAATCCTCCTCAGCTACAAACAGCTGGCCACCTAGACCTCTGATCACAAACGGATCCTTTAACAGTCCCAAACTGACAGCAAAACTCGCAGCAACAAAAGAGTGTGTGGAGCTGGAATAAAAAAGTACGTAAACTAATCTGCCAGAAATGGTAACCATACCTGCCACCACTAAACCAGATGCCCTGGCGTCTCTATGTGTTAGGGCGTTGATACGCCCCTCAACTCTCGGTGTAGAAGAAGCAGCCACACTCTTAGTCGAGCAAGTAGTCGCTGATCGGTACCCTCCCCATGGTTGGTGCCCTCCCCCATGTGCCTGGGAACCACGACCACCTGCTCGGCCTCCAGCACTCGGTGCGGGGAGCATTTCCTGCGCTCCAGCCCTAGATGGGCAGTCCCTCCTGATGTGGCTTAGCTGGCCACACTGGTAGCAGAGGGGGACTCGACTCCCTCCCTCAGTAGGTCCCTACTGATGGCTGGGCGAGGGTTCAGTGCTGACAGCTGGCCCCTGTCGGGGGCCGCCAAAGGCCACTGATGGCCCTGCAAAATGAGACAGCTCTCCCACGGGTGTCGCGTGCCTCCTCTCTTGTCAACCCTATGAGTACTCTGGCTGGTAGGGCCTCTTCCGTCCGCTGTCGGTGTCTCACGTGGTCGGGTTGGTCTCCTCGTACGTTATGGCTACCTCCACCACTCTCGAGAAGGTGGGCAGCTTCAGGGGCATGACATACCCCAGAATAGCAGGTCGAGGCCCCTCAATGAACCTCGACAAGCGCTCCTCCTCCGTAGCTATGGCTATCGTAGCAAAATGTGACAGCTCCAGGAAGCGCGTACGATACGCGCTAACAGTCATCATCCCCTGGCGGAGAGTGTAGAACTCTTGCCTCCTCTGGTCCTACCAAGTCTATGGGAAGTACTGCTCGCAGAAGAGGGTTACGAACTGGTCCCACGTCGGCTCTCCCCTCTCCTGGCCTCTGACTGCCCTCCACCACCTGTGTGCCACACTCTCCAGCTGGTACATGGCAAAGGCCACGCGGCATTCTACACGGGGCGAAGGGTGTCAAACACCTTCTCTATCTGCTCCAGCCAGTCCTCTACCTCAGACAGGTCCTCATCCCCCTTAAAGGAGGGGGCTTCAGCTTCCGAAACTGTTCGAAAAGCTCATAGTGCAGCTGCAGTGAGGGAACGGGCACGCCTCCAGGCAGGGAGGGCTCGTGCTCAGAATTGTTAGAGTGCAGTGGGGGTAGCAGAGGACCACCCCCTCCCCCTCCTACTCGTCCAGCGCTGCGTCGGTCTCTCAGTCCCATAGAGGACTCCCTCTCCACGTCCTCAGGGAGAGGCGCCCATGGAGGCAGGTGGAGCTCCTCCCATACTATATCCCTGATCAGCTGGGCGAGGTCCTGGGCCTGAACGCCCGAGAGAAGTGGCAGGTCAACTGGTACCTCGGGGCCAGCGCGTCCGCCCCTACGACCTCGTCCATGGCCACGTCCGCGGCCCGCTTCAAGAACTCCACGACAAGGCATCTCTTGCAAGGAGACGCGAAAGACAAAACAAAAGAAGTCAACTCTAATGAACTTCAGTGAAAGAAACTCAAAATAGATGTCAAGTGATACGTTGTGGTGGTTACTCTAGTTACATGTATGTGAATTGGTATTCTCAAGCTAGTTGGTTCATTTCTCAGGACAACCTTGCTCTGATACCAACTTGTTACGACCCGGTTCCCAAATCCCTACAGGACCCGAAATCGGCTTGACTCGACTAATCCCAAGACCCAGTCGTCCAACAAGGAATAATCGAAAAGCAGGAAAATAAACCACATTCACCATGCAATGTAACTAACAGTAAAAGTATACAAGCAGTAAAGGAAGTAAAAGTTGCTAGACAGTACATACCACCACAACAACAAGAAAATAGAACAAAAGTACAGTAACAAGAACAGTAAACAAAGTCCGAAACTCACTAGCAGAAAAAGAGTACAACAGCAGTAAGAAACTACTGTTGGGCTCGAATGGGCCTAGCACCCTCTGCAGTCGATAACTTAAGCTGCTCAATTCCTAGACCTGTAAAGGGTTATGAGAAAATGGAGTCAGCGAACGCTGAGTAGAGTGGTAACCAGACTATCTAAAGCAGTAAAAGCTAACAGGTAAATTTATCTTTTCCAATTATTTTATTTTACAAGTAATTCCTTTTCACCCATTGGTTTACATTCAGATTTCTTTCTTGATCTCATATGTTCCTCGTGGGAATGATCTTGATTGCAGTCTTTTTCGAAGTGTAGAAGGCACAAGTGGTGCTCTCCTGGCCAGGAGAGTTCCCCGTGGTAATCCTACACCCAGTCAACCACCCCGGGGTCACAGGCAGACGTAGCGGTGATTACGGCACGCGCGATAAGCACACAGGTAGATACCTCGCATTGGCACGCGGTCAGTTGTTTCCGCTAGAGGGTATGCCCAAAGTACAGCACGAAACAATATAGGGCCTAGCCCTCTCAAAAACAGGGGTCTAGCCCCTCAGAACCAAACAGGGGTCTCGCTCCTCCACAGTCCGCGCACCCTCGTCTGACTACCCCGGTTTGCCCAGTGGGCCTAACAAGTCAGTGTAAAGTGGCTAGCTGAACCTCGGCCCTCGTGGGGTGGCTAGCTCCATCCCTACACTAGTAGCTCTCCCCAGTACAGTGTATGCGAGGGCCAACAGAAGTCGGTGTAGAGTGGCCAATCCTAACCCCGGGTCCCAACCCAAGGGCAGCTAGCTCCGCTCTACACTAAACAGGGGACAGTCGCTCTCCTTGGTACCACGTACTCAAGGGCCAGCACACTTCCCACTTACATTTTCAGATCTTTCCATTCATCCACAGGAGCTCTACTCCTAACTCCCCATAGGGTTCATGCTCATATTCACCATATTATTCCATACCAGGTTTCATCATTCACAATTCCATTCTCGTATTATACACATGCAGCTCGTATTTCCATAATTTAACATATGCAACAAGTGATATCACAGGTAACTGTTTAGTTATCTCAGGAATTTCATATTCTAACAAGTAGCTCGTATTTATTAACAGGCAATTGTTTATAATTCAGCTCATTCATTTATGACTGCAATCTCAATCACGCATACAAATAGTACAACTATTTCTCGTCCTAGGATTCATGCCACATCCTAGGTTTCTAGTTATCTAATTATCATATATGCATTCATATTTTATAAATAGAACAAGGGGAAACCACTCTACCAGACAATCCGAGAGTACTGGGGGCTCGAACGGTAGACTCACGTGCCTCTGCAAACCCCAAACACGCAACAGGTCGAAGTCCTTTACCAAGGAACATATCACAATGAAATATTCAGAATTGTATATAAAGGTTTCTAACATGTAGAGGAACTCACAAGGAAACCACAAATATTTTGTTTGCGTAAAACGGATCCTGATCGGACCCTAAACGAGTCAAAAACAAGTCTGCAGAACTAAATCATACGTCTGGAACCAAGTCCAGACATCTTAAAAGTCACCAGAGTCTCACCTCAAGTCCCTGTGTCAACCTCAGACATCCAGGACTCCTCCACGACTATCTGGACCCAACTACAGACCTCTGACTTATCCTCCAGTCATCTGGGAGTGCCTCCGGTCGTCTGGTAAGCTGTCCAAATGTCCAAAAAGCGTGGGAGGGCATGACGCGTGCCTTCCCAAAGCTGCTCCTGTGCATGATAGAGTAGCACAACCCTTTTTAGCCCAATAAATCGTCTCTGCGGTGCGGCCTACATGGCTATAACCGTGAGAAGGACATACCTGTGTGAATACCTACTTTCAAACGTCTGGTGTCATCACCAGATGTCTAGCTCATCATTTGGAAGGCACTCTGAACGTCTAATACTAGAAAAACTCCAGTATCAGAACGCGCTCCTGCTCCTCTCATCGCGCTCCGCCACAACTCCTCCTTCTCGGCTGCAGCTCCGACTGCTGCAAAAAGTTGGGGATGATGCCCCAGCACTCTCATCCTCCCGCACACGCCGCGGTGGCCTTGCAACACTCTGACGAGCCTCTACGAGCTCACGACCTCGACCTCCTCCTCCTCCTCCTCACACCGCTCCTCCACCTCACTCTTGCTCCCTCTCTCTCACGTGCCTCCCCATGACAGTGGAGGAGGGAGTAAGGTGGTGGTGATGGAGTGGAGAGGAGAGGAAGGGGGGCACTTATATAGGCAGTGGGTTAGGGTTCGGTGAGGGGGAGAAAGAGAAGAAGAGAGAGAAGGAAAAAGGGTCTGCACGCTGGCTGCACGTAGAACCAACTTCGCATACAGACTTTTCAATTTCCAAACGTCTGGGAAGGGGTCCAGACGTTTGACTGACAATCTAGACGTCTTAAAAGGCTCAAAACAGAACGAATCTTTACAGGGGTGAACAATGAATAAAATTTGAGGGAAAATCAGAAACGATGCGATGAGTAGGGAAAGCTGTATGAGTCAAAATGGAGGTGGAAAAACACCTCTCTGATCTGAATTGATCAGAGTGGGCGAAATTGAGTCTAGGCTACTCTACTCCTACCCTACACTAAATCATTCTTCAATTCATGAATTCAACTATCTGATCTACTCCTAACTAATCTACTGTACTCTAATTACTAATCTAATCTAATCTAGAAAGCTGAAAATCCTATCTAACAAGAGGAATGTGGTTGCCTGGATCCAAATCTAACAGCTAAGGAGGAAGAAAGGGGGGATCTCCAACAAGTGAAGAGCCCAAAAGAGGAGCTCCAGGGTCGTCCTTAGGCATACGTCATCCCTAGCGGTAAGGAGGAATTAGAGGTGAAAAACCACGCCCCTGTTACAGGCATGGCGAGTGAAGAGGTTAAAAGTGTTGGAGAGGGAAGAATGGATCGCCTCAAGAAAGTAGGAGGGGAGATCAATGGCATGCGTGCGAGCTAGGGAGTAGCTTAAGTAAGCTCTGGAGTGGGTATGATCACTATGGAGGTGCGATTAAGTAGGTAGGGTTTGGGTGATGGGATGTGGTTGCATGGAGCACGGGAAGCTCAATATCAAAAACCCACCATAGGATCAGATCTAGCTTAGGTGGTGATGCCATGCGCGGATGTGTGCGAACATAGGATTAGGATAGACCGTACGATGATGGAACAAGGAGAGCGATGGCTGAGATCGCACCTGTTCTTGCTGGTGAATAGTGTACCCGCGCCATCAGGTCTAATGGAGATTTTGCAAATAAGCCCTCTACGAGTGAAGCGGTAGAACAATTGCTCAGAGACCCATTAGTGGCAAAGATTCTTGCAACGCAGGCCTTGCGAATTGCAAAAAAGTCCTTGGAAGATTGCAATTAGGTCCCCAATGGCTTGAAATGTGAATAAATGTATATGCTTAAAGGACCTAAATGTAATGTTAATGATGCGAGGTCCTAATGATGTCCAAATGCCACCAAGTTTTTCTTAAAGCCTAATTAAACATTTATGAAGTCAATTCCACCTTTGATTTGAACTTTTGGACTTAGAAATGTGTTCAATTTGCAAATGAATCATCAATTTATATTAATAAATAGAATATCTCATTTTATGACCTAATTTTGCATTTTTAGCATAAATTTGTTGTTTTAAGTCATTTTTGTTAATTCCCACACTTAACCCATTTCATATGTTAATTATATAGTGTTTAACCTAGTTTCTAGCTTAACATTGGCATTTTAGCTATGTTGAGCCACACCTCATTAATTATGTATGTTTATCCTTATTTCTAGCCTAACTTAGTCATTTTAGCTATGATGAGCCACACTTTATCATATAGTCAATAAAAGCGAAACAACACTTAAATTTATGTTCTTGAATTTGGAAGTCCAAGGTCGTCTCTGGGAGTAATTAAAGTGCACGACTTATCACTATCACAAAATTTTGTATCTTAGGAACTAAATGCAAGTTATCAACTTTCTTTGGTCACATATTCTATTGCAAGAAAAGGTAAGGTGCACGAAACCTAAGTGCTTAAGATGTTCAATTTTTCTTCACCTAGAATTTCCAAAAATCCTCAACCAAATTTTTTTGTTTTTCTTTGTACATCAAAGGGAAGCCTATTTGCAATTGTAAAACCTACACCAATCCATTGCAATCCCAAGATATGGGGTAAAAGTTGTAAGGCAAATCCAAGAAATTAACTTTGCAATTAATTCCAATAATTAAGGGAGGGGTGTTATTTGATGCTCAATTCAAAATAATCAGAAAATGATTCGGTTGAAATTAAGCACTAAATAAACCAAGTTAATAATTTTCAAATATTGCAATAGAACTGCTAGATAATCGAATCATCAACTAATAAAGCAAAATCACTAATCAATCCCTAAGAATAAAGCTTGTCTCATGATCTGGTCCCTACAAATTTTCAAATCGATCCCTACAAAAGTTTTCTTTCCTTACAAACAGATCTTCCAGCACCTCCTATTCTTCTTCTTTGTGGACAGTAGAGCTCGTCGAAGGGTGGTCGGTGAGCTTTAGCCGTGGGATGGGGCGACAAAGGACTGAAGGTGGTTGTAGGAGGGTTGCCGACTTGATGGCAGCCTCTAATCGTCAATTGGAGCAGCGGAGGCAGTGAACATGGCAGACGGTGGTCGCGACCCCAGAGGAGGTTGATGGAATGATTCAGCAAATTGAATCCCTTGTTTGGGCTTGCTAAACACTCCTCGTGGCTTTGCGAAGCTTGTAAGCTCAAGGGGAGCCGGAGAGGGCTGCAGGCCTCGAAGAAAGAGGCAGCGATAGCAGTGATGGTCTCATCGTGGGGGAGGTTCTCATACTCAACCAAGAGGTCGAGAGGTGTCGTCGAACCTCAATGAAGGTGTTGGTGATAGTGATTTGGCAAGAGGAGGGCGGGTGTGGCCAAATGGAGTCGGAGTAGGCAGTGGTGGGCATGTGTGTTCAGCTGTGGTTGGGAAGCATTGAAACCCTTAATAGATTGAGGGCTTTGACTCACGAAAGGGTGGTAGTGCTTCTGAGGTGGTCGACTGTGAGCAAGGAGACGGGGGTAAGGAAGTAGGCGGTTGCCAGAGCTCTTGCCGAAGGGGAGGAAAACAATTATGAGAAGGAGGAATTTGGGTGATAGAAGCAATAAAAACACAAATTAACAAGTTCTAAACCTAGAGCTAACTACGGTGAGTAAAAACCCTAACCTAATTGAGGACGAGAGGGGGAGGAAATTGGTGGTGGTGGTAGGCTTGCTGACGATGAAGGGGGAGGGAAATTGGAGTTGACGAGGAGGAGAGGAATCACGTTCTTTGGCCAAAAGCATGGTGATGAGGAGATGAAGAGAAGCCCTCTCCCTATTGCTGGCCAGAAGCTCGTCAGCACAGCATCCGATGCACGAGAGCGCGCCACATCGTAACTTCAGGATCCCTTGATGGCGATCTAATGGCTCTAATTGATTGAGGTGTGTGATTTCGCAGATTGGGGAGCGTGGCAAGTTTCAAACACTTGCCAATCATTTGCGAGCACTTCACTCTCCCGCTGCGCTACACTCGCGAATTATTGTTAAGATGACGAAGCACTCGTGCAGTGGCAGCCGTTGGATGACGATCTGATGGTGGATGCCATGCGATAAAGGAGATGATCGGGGCTACTGGTGCACGATGGAGGGCGGAGCGGGTGCCACATGGCACAACGAGGACCATTGATCATCAGATCAACGGTTAGAACTTCTCCGAGTTGTTGTGAGAGCTACAAAGGTTGGATTGAGGTGATTCTGAGTCTGTTGGACTCAGTTCGTCGATTAGGATCCATCCGTATGGTTCAATTGCTCATCTGAGACCTGTTTCCATATGCACTTGTACAGCAAGCCATTAAACATTAATTCTAAGCAATCTTAACATAACATAATGCAGAATGCTTGCAATGCTCCCAAATCCATTGTAGCGTGATTAATGCACATGTGCTCTCGAAATTGACTCTAATTGAGGTAATTAATGCTATTATTTGTAGAGTCATCAGGACCTAAGGAATCTAATGGTGACACCAATTTTGGGTTTTGATGAAGTTTGATTGGTCAATTGATGATTTAACCCAAAATGTATCAAATACTTGCCTTGGTCTTCGTTTTAGGTCAATTTAGGTTCATTTTGTAAAATTGAATGTTTTAAACCTTATAGAATATTTTTTAATGATTTTAGGAAGGTTTAGATTATATTTATTTCCATTAGAACCTTTTAAATTAAAGTGAGGCCAAAATTAGGATTTTATTAATTGTAATTTGACTTTTATTTCATAAAATCCTTAAATCGATCAATGTAAGGTCACTTATTGGAATTTTGAGCTTAGTTGACCTTCAGTTAAGTATAGGTTCATCCTAGGTTATTCTGCACTTGTATTTGATTGTTAAAACGACAAAATTAACCCAAAAGTATAGGTTCACTTTACATTATTTCCTCTTTATTTAGAGCAGACTGAATTAAACCCTTTTAATGATTAATTAAATGAATTTAACCTTGGGATTTAGCCAAATTGAGCTAGATATGGACAATGATGGTGTTACCATCAATGGTTCAGCTCGAGCATATGAAAGAATACGAAGGAGAAGGCAAGAAGAAGAAAGACCTCACTCTAAAAGCTGATACTAACTCCAAAGAATCAGAAACTGAAGACGAGGAAGACATAACCTTACTCTGTAGAAAGGTCAAAAGATTCTTGAAGAACAAGAGGAGCTAGAAGAGGAAAAAGGAAGAACCATAAGAAAACCAAGTTAATTATCTGCTACAACTGCAAGAAGAAAGGGCACATGAGAAAAGAATGCCCTCAACTTAGGAAAGAAGTCAAAAAGAGAAAGGTCAGAAAACCTTTCAAGCACGATGCAAAGAAGAAGGCTCTATGAATAACCTGGGATGATAGCGATACAAGCTTAGAAGAAGAAAGCGAAGACACATCAAGTGAAGAAGCACTTTGCAGTCTAATGACAATCGAAGACGAGGTATCTTCTTGCACTTTTGATGAATTATTAGAAGCTTTTTATGAGCTGCATGATTTAGCTAAAGAACTTAAAGTAGACAATAAGAAATTAACAAAGATCTAGACAAAGAAATTGATTTAAGAAACAATGCTAAATCTCTAAATCAACAACTTTCTCAAGAGATCACTACTCTTAAAGCTCATGTTGATTCACTTCAAATAGAATTAGGAAAACTAAAACAAAAGTCAATTGCTCTTGTAAATGATATAGCAAAGTTTACTAAAGGAAAAGACAACTTAGAAAAACTATTAGGCACACCAACCCAAACCATTACCAAATTTGGTCTAGCCTACATTCCTAATAATGATTATAAAGCATTCACTTCACAAACTGACACACAAATTTCCTCTAGTCCTAAAGTCAAAAATTGGTCCATGCCTAAACAGGCACCTGCTAACAAATTTGGACCCAAAAGAAAATGGGTATCAAAAAGACTTTTGGAATCATGTTTTATAGGACACTCTAAGGAATGACAAATAAAGTTTTCTGAATGGACCTTCCACCAAAAAAAAGATGGGCATCTTGTAGCCATAATAAGAAATACAGGACCTCATAGATGTAAGCCAATGACAGGTCCAAGGAAAAGGAGGAAGGATTATGGACAACGGTTGTTTGAAGCACATGATAGGAAAAGATGACGTGTTTCTCAACCTCAACCACAAGGAAGGTGGTTCAGTCACCTTTGGCAGCAACCACAAGGGCCATATTATTGGTATTGGCCAAATTAGTAGCTCCAAAATCTCTTTTGATAATGTTCATCTTGTTAATGGGCTGAAACACAACTTACTTAGTATAAGTCAAATATGTGATAAAGGCTATAGAGTCACTTTTACATCAAAAGGTTTTAAAATTAAGGATAAGAATTCAAAGGAAATCCCTTTGATCGAAGATTGATCAAAAGATATCTACATATTGACTTTGAAAAATGCAATGATCTTAATTGCTTAGTTACATCAAATGATGAGTCAATACTGTGGCATCATCGACTTGGTCATGTTCATATGCGAATTATAAGCAAACTTGTAAAATACAACTTAGTTCAAGACTTGCCTAAGATTTCTTTTAGAAAGAAAAATCTTTGTTCATCTTGTGAACTTGAAAAACTTCATAAAACCTCTTTTAAATTGAAAAATATGGTCAGTACTTCCAAGCCACTAAAGTTGATCCACTTAGATATCTTTGGACCAACCAAGTCTGAAAGCTTAAATGGGTGTGTAGGATATGTAAAGCACAAGCACACTAGAAGGAGGGATGAATAGTGTGGCAGATAAAAATTTGTAGGAATAACAAACCACAAAAATACACAAGATATATAGTGGTTCCCCTCACTTGGGTACTCCACTACCTAAGTCTCCCGACTTAGGATTTTTAACCCAATTCCCTCAACCCAGAGGGAATCAATTTACTAATACCTGAAGTAATTAAAGGGTTACCTCAACCCAATTACAAAATATCAAAAAGAAATAAAGATACAAGTGTAAGCAAGATGCAAATAAAAGCTTACAACAAATTCCTAAATCTCCAACAAGTATATTGCTTAATAAGAGTATATAAATTAATCTAATGAGAATACTAAGGCGTAAACGAATGATTGAACAATGAAGAACACGATCGCCTTTGATGACTTGTTGTAGATGGAGAGAGGCCTTGAGAGGAATGCAACAAATCAAGCTCCTTTGCAGCTAGAAAAATTGAGAATTTGAGGTGTAGGCAAGGATAGTATTTTTGGCTTCTTAGTTGTGTGTAAAAGACACTTAAAGAGTGCTTATATAAGCCACTAAACACCTCTCCTATGAATACTAGCCGTTAGGGAAAATTTGGGAAGATTAGAGATAGGTTTAATTGTAAAATAGTCGTTCAAACTGGTCACAATGGTTAGTTGGTACCGTGCTAAACTTTTGGTACCGGTATTGATTGCCTACAGTCAGCCCAACTAAGTCACTAGGTACTGGTACTCATGATGAGTACCGGTACTTGTGACTCACAAATTTGGGTCTTGTGACCTACATGTACTGGTACTGGTGATTAGTACTAGTACTTGTAAGGTCCAGGAAAAATCAAGTGCACAAACTGTGACCACTTCGTACCAGTACTCACGATGATTACCGATACTTGTTGTTCATAGTTTGGGACTTAGGCCCAAACCTGTGCCTAGCATGTACCGGTACTTATGACCAGTACAAGTACTTGCTACAAGTACCTAATATTATAAGTGTAAGTCAATTTTTAAAGTTATCTCATCTCTATACGACTTTATTTTGAAAGAATCGAATTTGAGTTTTGAAACGAATGAATGAACGATATTCTAAACCCTAATTATCTCTACTTTGATTTTTACTCCTAGATTATGTTTTACTTATTAGGAGACATACAAAGATTCTAAAATACAATGAATACAACAGAAACTATAGTCTTCTTCCTTCATATGATACCTTGTTGCTTGCATCCACAAATTCTTTTATCCTATAATACTTCATAAACACATTAGATTTTAAAATGATTTTGTTAACACCAAAACACAGAAGAGAGATGGAACTAGGTTCCAACAGGGTGCAAATACTGTGTTGTCATTATTGATGACTTCTCCTGATTCACTTGGGTATTATTCTTAAGGTCTAAAGATTCTACTTTCGAGGAATTTAGAAAATTAACCAAAAGTATTCAAATCGAAACTGGCCTATCCATCACTAGGATTAGGAGTGATCATGGAGGAGAATTTGAAAATAAAAAATTCCAAGATTTCTGTTCTACTTACGGAATAAAACATGAATTTACTTTTTCCTAGAGTAGCTCCTCAAAACAGTGTTATAGAAAGAAAGAATAAAACCCTGCAGGAGTGTGCCCGCACCATGCTGTTCGAGTCAAAGCTACCTTGATATTTTTGGGCTGAGGCTATAAACACTATTGCTATATCCAGAATAGGATCTCTATTAGACCTATCCTTGTGAAAACACCTTTTGAACTTTACCTTGATAGGACTCATATGATCTCTTACTTCAAAGTATTTAGCTGCAAGTGTTTCATACTGAATACAAAGGAGAACTTGGATAAGTTTGATGCAAAAAGTGAGGAAGGAATCTTTCTAGGATACTCCTCTAGAAGTAAAGCCTATAGAGTCTTTAAAAGAAAATTTTGGTAGCTGAAGAGACTCTGAATGTATCTTTTGATGAATCAAATCAAATAGAAAAATCATCAACTAAAGATGATGATCAAGCTCTAGATGATCCTTCATATTCTTGAAGACACCATCTCTAGTGAACTTCCAAAAGATCTAACCTACACCAAGGACCATCCTAAACAATTTGTGATTGGTGAAGTCTCAAAAGGAATTTAAACCAGATCATCTTTTAATAACCTTACACTTAGTGTTTTTGTATCCCAACTAGAACCCAAATCTGTGAAAGAAGCATTCATTGATGATTGTTGGATTGTCGCAATGCAAGAAGAATTGAACAAATTTGAAAGAAATGATATTTGGAAATTAGTTCCTAAGCCAGAATGTCAATCTATCATTGGAACAAAATTGGTCTTTAGAAATAAGCTTGATGAATCAAGAAAAGTTGTAAGAAATAAAGCTAAACTTGTGGCTCAAGGCTACAATTAGGAAGAAGGAATAGATTTTGATGAAACCTATGCTCCTGTAGCTAGACTAGAATCCATTAGAATGTTACTGGCTTTTGCTGCACATATAGGATTTAAATTATTCTAGGTGGATGTCAAAAGTACATTTCTCAATGGATTTCTAAAAGAAGTCTATGTGAAATAACCTCCTAGCTTTGAAAGTACAGCAAATCCTGATCATGTTTTCAAACTAAACAAAGCATTATACGGACTTGAGCAACCACGAGCTTGGTAAAGACTAAGAAACTACTTAATAGAAAATGAGTTCAAATTGGCTTAATCGATCTAACCTTATTTACTAAAAGAAAAGATAACCAACTAATTCTAATTCAAATTTATGTTGACGACATAATATTTTGTGCTACTAACGATCTTCTATGTCAAGAGTTTGCAAAAGTTATGCAGGATCAATTCGAGATGAGCCTGATGGGAGAATTAAGGTTCTTCCTAGGGCTGCAGATTGATCAACTGGAAGATGCAATCTTCATTTCGCAGACCAAATACACAAAGGAAATTTCGAAGAAGTTTAGAATGGATAAAACAAAAATAAAAGGCACACCAATGGCTACCACTATACAACTCAAAGAAGATGAGTCAGGTAAGTGCATAGATCAAAGGCTATATAGAAGTATGATAGGATATTTCTTGTATTTGATTGCTAGTAGACCTGACATATTGTTTGTGTGCTAGATTCAAGTAAGCCCTAAGGAATCACATCTTAATGCCTCAAAATAGATACTTATGTACCTACTTAACATTGTAGATATTGGTCTGTTCTATCTCAAATCAACCACACGTGACTTACTCTCCTATTGCGACGCTGATTATGCGGGAAGTCAGAATGATCACAAGAGAACTAGTAGAACATGGCAATTTCTTGGAATTTCCCTTGTATCTTGGGTTAGCAAGAAATAAAATAGTGTTTCTCTATCCACAACTGAAGTTGAATATATTGCTGCCTCCTTAGCATGTTCACAGATCTCATGGATGAAGCAAACACTTAGAGATTTTGGACTAAACTTTGAAAACACTAGGATCCTCTGTGAGAATATTAACGTAATAAACCTATCTAAAAATCCCATTCAACATTCTACAACAAAACATAAAGATATCATACATCATTTCCGTAGAAATTATTCCCAGAAGAAGGAAATAATCCTAGAATTCATTCAAACAGAGAAACAACTAGCTAATATCTTCAGAAAACCTATAGCAAAAGAAAGATTTATAATAATAAGAAGAGATTTAGGCTTAACAAGACTTATTGAACTTTGATTGTTGATTGTTATTTGGTCTTGCAAGCCATTGGTCGATCAAACAATTGTCTTGATCGATCAAATATTCATTCTGATCGATCAGGTTTTGAAATTTTTGGCTAAAACCTTCCCTCCAAAATTTACAACTTTTGATCGACCAAACTTTATTTTGATCAAACAAATTCTGGGTGGGAAATTTCCCTCCACTAGAAATTCAATTTTAATCTAATAACTCTTCTTTCTGATCAACTAAAATTGAATTCGGTCGATCAAATTTAGGCAGATTTCATCTCACCAAGATTCTTGTTTAGTGAATCTAATCACCTGATTTGATCACTAATCACTCGCTAATATTTGATCTCGGTCATTTATTAACATCTACTTTATTTACTTTACCCATTCCCTATAAAAACAACCTTTTACTACAATTTTTTACCACATTAAAGCCTCCTTCCATCAACCAAAACTCCACCAACATCAACCAAATTCCCACAAGGTCCCCACCTCTCCAAATATGGCCCCTCCTCCATCGACCACCTCTACCTCCTTCGACCAAGACATCGCCGTTGTCTCTGACCAAGCGTTGGTCGACCGCCTATGGCCGTACCTCCTCTTCGGCAACCTCTCCTTGCCACCGTCCCCCTCCGCTAGCCATCGTTGCCACCGGATGTCCACCTTCAATCGACCGTCATCCTCCTCCTCCTCCTCATTGCCGACCATATCAATCTTTGTCAATCCTTGGTATATCCCTCTCCTCCCCATATTATTTTGATCACGTCTTGTTATTTTGATGTTGTTTTGATGAGATTTGCTTATGAACTTGTGTTTTTCCGGTCACTGTTCTTCTTGTTCATCCATGTTCTTCGTCTGTTCTTCATGTTCATGTCATTTGATCCATTTCAATCTTATTTTTTCCACACCATCTTTTTTTGACCGATCAAATTTGCAGCCTTGATCGACCAAAAATTATCGAATTCAAACTCCTCTAAATTAATTTTGATCGACCACTTATTTATGCTGATCGACCAACTCATGATTGACCAAAATAAATCCTGATCGACCAAAACATCTCTGCAATTTTGATTTGCTTCCTGTTCACTTTTTGATCGATCAAAATTATTTTATTAATTGACCAATTTATTCTTCTGATCGATCAACTATCTAATTTTAATCCTTTTTTTAATCAACCAAAACTGTAACACAACTGTGATTATGGGTCCGAAATGATCTCATGCCTCCACCTCCACCCCTAGAGATGATACTGTTGGGAGGTCGTAGATCGCATTTTTGATAAAAGCGTCGTAGTATAGTTACGAAATACGATCCAACAAAGATATTGTTTTGTAAAAATAACGAGACTTTGAGTCCCGGTCGTTCGTCTCTGGGAGGCGTTGCTTTTGCCTTTGAAATCGATCTTAAAGCCGCTCTACTTTATTTAAACGACATGCTGGTACATAATATATAGGCAATTAAAGAACAGGCACTTAAATCACGCAAATATGATAATCATTCAGCTCGTGGTGATTTCGAACACATAAGAGATATATATATATATATAAAGTGAAATTTCATTCATCATTGGAGAGTTGTTGCACAAGGAAATCTAGAGGAAAGCTTATACATGAATGCTTAAAAATTAAACCTAACTACCAGAAAATGATTGCATACAAGAATCAACAGGAGGATTTTGCATGCATCATTGGGGGAGAAGTAAGACTACACTACTAAGCAGTAAATGAAAGCAATAAATATTATGAAGAGCATGATTTAAAGCTAGAAGAATAGAGGGCATTCAAGGGTGGTCCCCGATGGCCTTGGAGTGGTCGAGAGGAGGGGCGGCCAATGGAACATAGGCCGGCCCTTGGAGAGAGGTAGGGTTGATCCAGCATCCCGGCATGGTGTCCTCTATGGTGGTGGTAGTGAGCTCGTGGAGGTGGAGTGACTATGGAGGTGGCGTGAATGGCACCAATGGAGTGCAATTGCCAAAGAAGTGAATGGTTGCAAATGGCCACCCAAGAGGTCTTTTTATAGGCCTAAGGGAAGCTCTCTAGAGAATTATGGAATTCTCTAGAGAAGCCTATGGTGGGAGCTCGTGGGAGAGTGAGAGAGAGAGGGTGGATGGTGGTTTTTAGATCCACCAAATGTGGATCTAAAAATTGAATGGCTCTTGGTTGCTATTTTTGGCAACCAAGGTAACCACACATGGTAGAGAGTTCTAGAGAACTCTAGGCTAGATATTTTCGTGTGGATGGTGTGTGTGGGTGTGTGTGGGTCAAAACTTAGGTGGCTAGGTTGATTAGGTTGGGATCTAGTGGGTTTAGGTCAAGGTAGGTCTCAAATTAAGGTTATAAACCCCAATTCACTAAGGTAAAGTGCAATTAAACTTAATACAAGTTTAATTGGGTGTGTGAAAACTTAATTGAGAGTAAAACAAGTCAATTAAGTTAGGTCTAGGTCAATTGGACTCTCACTGAGTCCAATTGGACAATGTGTGCTGAGATCAGGGCTCAATTGGACTTAATGAGTCCAATTGAATAGGCTGATGGAATTGACTAAGATCCAAGTCAATTAGGTTTAGTGAGGACCTAATTATGTCCTTATGGAGGTTTAGAGGTGATGTACTAGGGTTAGGGAACCTTAATTTAGGTTCATATGGGGTTGGAATTGGGTTTAGGGACCTAGAGATCCAAGATCAAGGCTTAAATCTCAAAACAAGAATTGGAGAGCAGTATCAGACGTCTTATACTCAAAAATCAGAAGTCCAAACTTGTTGTCTGGACGTCCAATCAGAGTCAAGAAGGATTTCGGGTTCTGTTTTGGGTATTCTGCAGAAATTAGACATCTGACAAAGTGTCTGGACGTCCAATAACACTGCAGAAGTGGGTTTGAAGTGTGCGGGATTTGGCTAAGGGTCCTGGACATCTTAAAACTTATCTGGGCGTCCAGAGAAGGGTTGGAACTAGGGTTTTAGGGCTTCCTAGGGTGTTGCGACCTAATCTAAGGGTGGCTAAGGCTTGGGGAAGTCTCTAAGCTATCCTAAGGCTAGGATGGACCTAAGCTCTTCACATTTTACTTCTTTATTCCTACTTAATAGAATAGCAAACTTTTAACCCCCTTACATTATTATTCCTACATCTAAACTAGGCCTTCTGCTCTAGCTCTACTACAACTCCTATTATTCCTGATCCAGCTTCAGATCCAGCTCCTGATCAGCTTATTCCCTGCAGTCGACATAATGCACTTAATCAGCACATTATAACATTATTTTTTGCATAGCTAAAGGAAAGAGGTAAAGATGTAGATAATGCGTATGCATGCATGAATAACCCTAACTTATGCTAAGTCCTAGCTTAGTCTAGGTTAATTAAGACCTATGATTGCTACGCAATCAGATACCTTTGATCGTTTCTTCATTAGTGAAGAGGTGCGTCACAACTTTTCTCTCTACTCATGCCTCTCACCTCATGTAGGTCACCCCATTGACCTAAACTATTTCAAGTGCATCTTTCTGGGTCTTAGAGTTCGACTTGCCTACCATAAGATAGGTCGCCTCTTTGATCGAACATTTTATGTGGGTGTGAGGGATAGTCACATCAAGGGCGTTGACCTTATGGCTTGTCATCTCTTTTATTTTAACCTTCGCAACATAGGTGAACGTTTTGATATTCAGCTAACTTCTAATGTCTACGGCATTGAGGTTCTCGTCAATGTCGATGTCTTATCTGAGGTTCTTGCTTATCCCTCTTATGGTCCTACCTATCTCGAGCTCCACCATGACACCTCCTCTGAGGCCATCAGGGAGACCTTGATTACTGAGAATCCTTTGACTTGGGCAAGCCCACCAAGTCACCTTACTTTTGTCCTCTCCCACAGTTCCTCAACCACGTATTTCTTTGGAACTTCATGTCCAAATGTACATCTTTTGAGAATTGTTTGGGTCCCATGCTCGTCGCCCTCCACGCCTTTATGACCAACAAGGCATTTAATTGGAACCATTTCATCCTCATCTTCATGGAGAGGAAACCTATGAGCATCTTTCCATTTGGCACCCTTCTCTCCCACATCTTCCTGCATTGTAATGTCCCCATGGACATTAGTTATAAGAAGTTTATCTATCGTGTTTCCATTTTTGGAGAGCTTACATACACTAAGATGGAATAGGAGCGTTAGTAGGCTCATCAGGATCCTTCTCAGGCAACAACTTCCACTTCTCAACCTCCTTCTCAATCTAGACCTTCCTTTGCTCCACCTCCATACACTCCCTACTAGCATTTCGATGCTTACTGCTCACCTCTTGTTAGACCCTCTCCTTCAATCTTCAATACGGAGTGGCCCTACCTTGATAGGTAGTTCACCAGACATGACACTTTGGGAGAATAGGACATGACAAATGGCATCTCTCTGATGATGCATCGCTAGGGAGAGACAAGTAAGATGATGATAGAGCACAGCACTGAGGTTTCTACGTACTTGAGTAGGCAAGGTCAGTTTTCAGATTAGCTTGGAGAGTAGATCCACTCACTTATTGTCTGTGACCAGAGACCCCCCAAGCCAGACGTACAACAGCAGTAGCTCCTCCTCCGAGTACTTCAGTACCCTGCTCTTCCTAACAAACTCAGCATACTGGTCCATTAGTGAAGCCATTCCGCGAATCTACTAACATTTAGATCTCTCCAGTTTCGGGGCACAGTCATCGTTTCTTCGCCACTGCCAGACCCAGCACCAGCTCCCCTCCGTTCTCTCTAGATGACTTCAATATCAACGTTGAGTTTCCATCGGATATCGAGGCCCTTCTGAGTTTCTTCTAGATTTGTTTCCTTGTTATGACTTGTAGTACATTATATTTATATTCTATCTTTTGAATTATGGAACTCTTTTTATATCTTGCTTTGTAGTGCTTTCTAGATTTGATATGTGAACTCTGTAGCACTTTCATCTAGTAATTTGAGATATCTTTGATGAACGGGTTTTCGCAAGGGAAAGTTGGAGTTAGGAGAAACCCATCGCTGTAGTCGCAAAAACACGTTATCAAATAAGATTTTTTACCAAAACTCCAAGGGGAGTCCTGGGTTAAACATAGGGAGGTCACGTTTGCTTTCATTGAAACTCATGCTTCACTTTGTTTGTTTTTGGTGTTTTTAGGTTTTGTTATTTTTTTGTGTTTTTGTGGTAAAGAAACAAACAGGATAGCTCACAATATAGAAGAAAACAAATTGGATATATCAAAATAATGTTCAAATGCTTGTTACAACAAGTGGAAAACAAAGAAAGAGATAGGGGTGAGAAGGAATCTTCCAAAATGTCTATCTGGCGAGACGATGACACTTGGCGGTAGCTTGGATGGAGGAGGTGAGAAGCTGGAAGACAGGGGTGAGGCAGGAGGATGCCAGGTAGAGGAATGCTTTACCAAGGCTCAGAACGGGGATGAGGAGGTGGAGGTGATCTACTGGAATGGGGGTGGGAGGACGACTCCAAGGCTCCCTATGAAGGTGGTGAGAGGGGAGAGGAATATTTAGTGGTGCAAGGGGACATTACACTAGTAGGGGACTTTTGGAGCTTAGGAATGAGCTCTTGGGACCTTTGATGGACGGTCGAGGATCGTGCCTTCGAAATTTCACAGTCGCGCGCATTGCACCTCTCCGCGATTAAATGGCGGAGAGCGCGCGTGGACGACATAAACAAGTGCCCTAGATGAGCCACATCTGATCTTCCATGCATATGTGCATCATCGAGCGATGTCTGATTACGCGTGTGCCACGTTGATCGCTCGATCAAGATCGAGCGATCCAATTCCTTCTAGCGCTGAGGCAATTGCGGCGCATTGAAGCTCAAACTCACATCCTTCCTTTGCGGAGTGGGCACGCTACCACTTGGCCATAGGCGCTGGCTGGTCGCATGGAGATTAAGTGTTGTTGTGCGCCTCGACAGTTGGATGAAGATCCAACGGTCGTGATCAGATCCTTGCTGAGCTTTGAAGGAGGCTGGGTGAGGTTGGGCACTTCTCAGCCATTGGATTAAGATCCAACAGCTGGGATCTTTTCTTGCAGTGAGGCTGGGAAGGCTACGACTAATGTAGGGTGGCCTGGATGGCACCACGTGGCACCATCTGGGTCGTCCATCTTCTTCTTGTAGAGGGTGCTACGGTGCTCTGATCGACGTGATTTTTCCACTAACGGACTACGATCATCGCTCTGGATCCATCTGTACGGTCGGATTCTTCATCTAAAGCCTGTAAAGATGTCGCACTGTCTCCTGGCCATATAAAATGTTGGAATTAATATACAAAATACACAAACTATACTAAATGCAATGCAATGAATGTTATGCAATAGTTATACGGTGAAATGCAATGCTCGACCTAGGAACTATCATAAATAAGCATTTTATCATGAATTCATGCGTGTTTATTGATTGCATAGCAATTATGCAACCTAAATCACCTGGATTAAGTTAGATTCTAACATAACATAAGAACAATACATGCATAAGCATTATAATTTGCACAATAGTTAGTTTGTTAGTCATAAAGATAATATTGTCATTTTATGCATTAAATGAGAGATGAAATTAATCACAGATGTTTCAAAGATGTGGATGACAGATCAGACCATACAGATCTGATCAAAACGACGACAGGAGTCCAACACTTCTGAAATCGTCTCGATCAGACAACCAGAGCATCTTGTGCAGTCCATAGAAGAACAAAGGCCACGAAGCTAGAGGACAAAGATCCAAGCCTTAGATGAAAGATCCGACCACACAGATGGATCTGGATTAACGATCGCAGTCCAACGACGTAAAAATAAACCCAATCAGAGGTCCACATCACCAAATATAAAGAAAAAAAGATGGACGACCATGATGGCACCATGTGGCGCCATCATAGCCACCCCTCACTGCCGACCCATCTCTAAAGACCATACCTCACCTGCTCTCGACCATTCGATGGCCATCCAACGGTCCACAAGCTGCCACATCGCAGCTTTAGTTACGCCTCATTAAAGAAGAAGATCTCAACCGTTGGATCTTCATCTAACGGCCGAGAACGAGTTGCCTTAAAATGAAAACGTAACAAAGTGAAGGCATAACGTAGTGGTTTGTGCCTTCACGCTTAAGCAACCAACGCCTGTTCGATCCGCGCCTTACATGAAATTGAAGGGGCATTGCATGCGAGTGAAATTGCGCCGTCAGATGGAGATCAAAGGGTAGAGGAGCGACCACGTGTCGCGACCGGAGTGCTTTGCGAAAAACACTCAATGCACGCACTCTTTGAGAAGGCAGCAAGCACGATCTTTAAGCCGTCCGATCGTATGATCGGACAATTGAGGATTGGGCTCTCAAATTGAGCGAGCAACGAGTGGAAAGAGAGGAGCGAGGGCACACAGGCGAAGCAGAGCCATGCAATCTTGATCCAAGGCCCCAGAGTGCACCACGTGTCACCACCAGAATGCACCTAATTACCTTTTGATCAATCAACCTCTTTTATTTAATCGATCAAAATAGTCCAACGGTCAAATTTCCTTTGAAATTATTAAGTCGATCAACATCCTCTTTTAATCAATCAACATTGAATCGATTAATACTAATTTTATTTAATCAACCAAAATTATTTTTGATCAACTAAATCCATACTTTGATCAATCAAAGTCGTATTTTCAGTATTTCTAAGATAGGCCGAAAACACCTATTAATAGAACCTTCAACCCCCCACTTCGAAACATACCTCAAAAGCTTTCAAAAAGTAAAACATGCATATTCTCTCTAGTGCTTTCGTGCCTCTACACCTACAGCTATAGTTCATTTGTGATTCAAGAAAGCTTGGTTTGTTTTAATCTTGCTGAGGTTCCATAGGAATTATTGTTATATTCTTTATGTTTCGTTGTTATTGATATGGGAATCCAAGTTATCTTGGAAGTCCCATTGTTCTTCTCTTGGTCAGGTGTAAGAGATGTTTTGTAAGAGGTGTTGGTGCTAGAGCACCACGATCATTTGTTTTGATGATAACAAAACACGTGTTATTTAACATTTGCAATTTGAGTCCTAAATTTCAGGTCAATTGCAAATGTGGACGTGTTTAGACGAAACTCGAGCTCGCATCCAGGACGGATTGGAGGAGCTTGACGGAAAACAGAGGAGGTTCGCGTGGAGCGAAAGATTGAAGATGGAAGGAAATGAAGAATATGATAGATTTCCTTCTTTTGTACTTGTTGTATTTTTCGTTTCTTTTGTTGCTCTTTATTTCCTTAGATATTTCATGTTAAAGAGCCTCAAAGAACCCTAACAGTAGTCCTAGGAACACCGGCACAACCCTAGGATACTTAGGTTTTCTATAGAATACTTAAAAAACCAATATAGGGTTCAAACAGCACTTCCAGACGTCTAATTACCAAATCAGACGTCTGATAAAGCATTTTAAGACGTCTGACTGTTGTTTCAGACGTCTGATAACTGTTAGGCTGGACATAGCTAGTTCTGTCTAATGAAATCAGACATCCAGACCTTAGTCTAGACGTCTTAGAAGACGTCTGATGGATTTGCCAGATGTCCAATTAGTGGACCGTTGGCTGGCTTAGCAAACAGTCAAGAATATGACCGTTAGAGCCTTATCAGACGTCCTTAGGACTTTCCAGACGTCTGATAAATGACCGTTTTACCTCGGCTGACCCAAAATCTCTTCTCAGAGATTTTCTAGCCGTTGCAACGTTTGGAAATCAATTTCCACAGTAAAAGTAGGTTTCCAGACGTCCAGACTTAGTGCCAGACGTCCTGTATGTCGTCTGATGGACTTGCACAAAAACCCTGTTTAGATCTGATTCAAGTCAGGGAGAAACCCGCATAGAATCAGACGTCTGACCTTGAAATCAGACGTCTTAAAGTGGCCTTCCAGACGTCTGATGCAAGAGTTAGACGTCTGATAACCCTGTCAAATGTAATCATTGTCCTGATTTCGGCCTGATTCTCTTGGACTTTGTTCCCAACGGCTATAGAACATTTTCTAAGCCTTCTAAAGCCTTCCTAAGGCCTTTATAAATAGAGGGGAGCCTTTACACACCAAGACACAACAAGAAAAACACAAGACACACTTAAGCAACATACTTCCACTCTCTTGTGTCCAAGAAGCTCTTGCTTTCTAAGCTCAAGTTCTACATCTTGAGAGCATCATTCCCTTCGCGCACCCGCTCTCCCGCCGTTGTCTACGAGAGCGACATTGCGCCGTTGCGTGGCTCACGCACCCGCGTCATCGTCGACGCACTCCTTGCAAAGGGGAGTTTCCTAAATCCTATAGAAGCTTAGGTTTAAATTACTTTGTTGGCTCTATAGGTTTGTTTTTTTATTTAATCTTTGTAATTTGCTTGGGTATTCGCTTTGCGAATTCCCGTCTCCTTCGTGGGACAAAATCCTTCTCGTGGAGAGAAGGGGTTGAGGAACGCTACCCTCGTACTTGTAGCGTGGTTGTATTGAGGTTGAATCACCCTCGTTTTAAGTGATTCGATTTAGTGGATTTGATCAACTTGGTTGATCGGAAAATCCTAACTCGAGAGGGTTAGGTGGTGGTTTTCACCCGTTTTGGGTTTCCACCTAAAAACATTTGTGTACTTGTGCGATTGATTTTTTGTGAGATTACTTTATATTTTATTTCCGCAATTATTACGTCACCCCCTCCTAGTAGGGAAACCTTCAAGAGGTTGTGTCACCCGCGTTCAAGTGGTACGTTAGAGGATTTAAATAGCATTAACTTGTTGAGAAAATTTTAAGTTGGGAGGCTTAGGTAGTGATTTTTACCCGAAAGGATTTCTACTCTAAATCAGGTGTTATTTTTCTGGTTTGTGCTTATTTAACTTTTTGATTTATGGTAAATGATTTTTTAAATTCTCATAGAAAATGATATTACACTATTCACCCCCCCTCTAGTGTACACTTGATCTCTTAAGTTCTGCATGCACTCACAAAACCATAAGGCACAAGTCCAACGCAGTCACTCTAAATGATGCATTGCACCTCACCTTGTCAAACTTAATATGATGTGACCTCCACTATGATGACTCAATGGATGGCTACGCAAAGCCTCCCTCAATGGGTGTTAATAACATTGGAATTGAAGTTTAAGAACATGTCATAGTACAATTGACAATAGCAAAATCAATACTTAAATTTATATTCTTGAAGTTGAAGTTTGAGGTCGTTCACTAGGAGTAAATAATTTACGCAAAAATCACTATCTAATTATCTAGAATTGAGTTATAGGAGTTTGATACAAATGAAACATGCTAGGAAAATATTCTATCAAATTCAATAAAAAGTACATTAAGTCAAGTGCCAAAAAGAATGAGCAATAATTCCAAAAAAAAACAAATTCTTCATAAACCTATTAAACACTTAACTACTTAGATGCCACAAATACTATTTTATTATTATTTTTTTTCCTTTTTGCAAAAACCGACCCACAGCAACTGGGCCCGAACTCGCCAAACAAGGATCGCCCCTTAGTAGGCGTTATATATTAAGTAGTGCTTATATATGCGTATCAAGAAGCCTTTGCCTCTTACAGGCTAAGTAGCCGGTGGAGGCAAATCAAGATATAGTGCCGACGTGCCCCTAAACTCAACGAGGGGGGACTAATCGCCCCTCTTTGCTGCTGCACTTTGAGCATAGGAGCTCTACTGCTTCAGCGAGTTGCAACCCACGGTGTGATTGCAGTACCACCGTTGAATCCCCTGGATGAGCAGTTGGATGAGAGTTTAAGGCAGTCTAAAGGTGTTGGGGCCATGGGGGTCTCGATCAGAGCAGCAGATCTCCAACACAACACCAGAGATGATGGGAGGAGAAGAGGGAAGCCCGACGGACATCGATAGAGCTTGCCAAGGCGTGATATCACTCGCTGAAGGTCGTAATGGACTCCTCATGCGTCAACAATGCTTCCTGCGAAGCTTCAGAGCTCGGGGGTGGATGGAGATGTCTTGGCGAGGCCGGAGAAGAAGGTCGGAACAGGCAGAGGTTGACTTGGTGAAGAGGTTAGTCTCGGTTCCAGGCGAATGGCTAGGAAGCATTGCCTGACTGGGCTGAAGGTGGTGGAGTAGCTGAATGGACGTGGAGCATCAGAGATGGGTTGCCGAAGTCAAAGACGACGACGGCGGGAGGCAGAGTCCGTAAGGACGTTTTCGTGAGCAAACCCCTCAATTTCTTGAGGGCTGTTGTTCACCGGAATGAGGCGAAGGTGAGGCGGTGGTTGATGATCGGTGGGGTTGCTGGAAACCAATAGAGAGCTTCGCCGGAGCTCTCGTTGGTCGTGGGGGCGAAGACGGAGAAGATGGAGAGATCGGGGGTATTTCCTAAATCTAACACCCCTAAACAATAATACAGAGAGAGAGGAAGAGAGTTACCTAACTAATTCGATGTTTGAGACAAAGGAACAGAAGGTTTTGGCCTCCCGATCGTGAAGAAGACGAAGGGTAAGGAGAAGAAAACTGATGGTGAAGAAGAGGTCAAAGTAACCCTGCTATGGCTGGAGAGGGTTGGACGAAGGCGAGGAAGACAATGGCGCAGCTCTTGTGCTCAGAGTGTGCACGAAGGAGGTTGGAGAAGCTGCCGGGGCAGGAGGAGACGACGATCGAGGCAGAGAAAGAGGGCAGAAAACTTGACCAAACATCGACCAAATTCATCGTCATCACACGACGATTCTTTATAGACGGATTCTAGCGAGAATTGTGTCAAGAATTGCGGCTTGCCATTGATGGGTGTGCGGCCAGTTGGAGCTTTGAAGGATAATCGAGCCTCGCGATGCCGACAGCTAGAGGTGTTTTAGCGATGCCAGACGTGCACACAATTATCCCAGGAGTAACCTCGCCAAATTTGGCATGCAATTGATACTGATGCCGTGAGATTTACTTGGTCAAAGTGACAGCTGAGGAGCACCTGTGAGTAGAGGACAATTGATTTTGGGAGTGATCAGAGAAGGGTATGAGCTCAGGGCTTAATTGAAAGAAAATTCAAAACTTAGGGGCTTATTTGCAAATATTCACGACATCGAGACAAAAGATGTAACTTTGATTGAAATGATCTCTGATCAAACTCAAAATTTAGGGTTAAACTAATTTTGACACGAGAAATTCAATGGTGAAGTCAAAATTGGATTTTGAGTTCATTAAGTTAGGGAAATGGCACATAAACCTAATTTATTAGGTATTATTAGTCTAGGTGTATTCCAGTGTCATTTATAGTTTAAATTGCTCAAGTTACTTGCTTGAACCCTTAGAATTATTTTAGTTGAATTTTGAAGGGTTTAAGTTTAGGACATAAAAGCCCTTAGAATTATAGAAGGCTAAATTTAAGGTTTTAGGGCTTTGATTAACTTATTCTCTTCTTAAAAGCCTACTTATCAAGTGTTCATGTCTTTTTAAAGCTTCTCAGGAGTTCTCATGACCTTGGTGAATAGCTTGTGAACCCTAAATTAAGTCTTCCTTCTTAATTTCTCATAATTAAGGTAGTTATTGTTGTGTGCCTTCAAATTCTTGAGATCCTTAAATTATACCTATTTTATAGGGTAATGAAGTGAATTTAACCTTATGACTTAGTCAAATTAGACTAAATATAGAAGATTAGGGGTATACTGATTGCGCAGCAATCATAGATACTAAAATGATTAAATTAGGTTAACACTTAACTTACATTGTAATTAGACCATGCAACTTATGTGTAATGATAGATCCACTTCATTGGATTAAATTTAAACTTAAATACATTATCATTGAGATGGGTATTTAATTTAAAGTATACATTACATTGATAAAATTAATTAAACTTTAAAATTATTATTTCATATATTCAATTGATTTGTACTTACCTAATTTGATTAGCTACTTATATTTTATTTTTAGATGCATGGTAAATTTATGGGAAGACATGGTTAGCAACCCATATCATGGAAAAAATCTTTGATAGATCGCATGCCCACCTTTTTCTTCTTCTTCCTCACCGCCGACGGCCTCCAAAGAAAAACACAATGACCTGCAAGTTCCCCTTGGCGTAGCAGCCACCCACCGACTACTCCTCACCGCTGCTGGCCTCAACCATCGCCGTACCCCAGTGCGCGTCTTGGCACCAACTGATCTCTTCCGCCACCATGACCGTGCGACTTCTTCATCTTCGTCGGTTGCAACTACACCTACCGAAGAAGAACCCAATGCCATCACCACACAGCCGTCGCCGTCGGCCATCTGACACCGTGCTGTCTACTCCATCGGACCCACCTCACCTCCACGAGCTCGCCCACGCCTGCGGCAATGCCTCCCGCAGTCCATGCACACACATGGGAAGCCTCATTGCCGGTAGGTTCCTTCTCTCCGGTGGCCGCCACCGGTGATCATCATCCAAGCTGCACCGCCATCATGATCATCATCTCACTGGCAACCTCCACATGCGGCCATGCCTCTGGTCGACCCCTCCTCTCCTCGCATGAGCAAGGGATGCACCTCCCCTATTTCGCTACAATAACCGATGTATTAGTTATTACATTAGTGTGCCATTGCCCAAGTATTTGATTTGTTTTGAATATTTTAACAAATTACATGGGCATTTGCTACAAACCCCTCACTATTCTCTCTATTCTCATGCTTAGTATGATTGATTTTACTCTCTGTCTCACATTAAAGATTGAATGCATCAAATACTCCACGAATTTCCTTAGAAATCGACAATTGTGGCCGTAAGATATGCGTGAATTTATTAGCCTATTCCTTCTTGTGAATACGACCTAACTTTCATGGTTAGTTTTGATTGATTAGTTTTGTTTAGGATTTTTCCACCACATGATTATACTGCAACGATATTTTTTTGACATATTATTTTCCTGACACATCATCTTTGCAAGAAAAAATTTCCAAATCTAATCGCATTATTGCTGGGGAGGCAACAGACGCCATAAATTTATACAATCTTTTTCCTGATTTATTCTGAGGTGCACATTTGATCTGACCAGTTGATATTTTTTCTATGTGATGAATCTGACGAGATGACAGGCGCAGTTGAGCGATGACGTCGACCTTGAGTGACTCCCACACATGTAGAGAGGACTCGAAGAGGAGACCTGGATCCCACTTTCACAGGGTATTCTCCTTTGTCGCAAATTTTCTTTCATTTCAGTCTTCTTGGCCTTGTAGCATCGGGGTTGATTTACATGGGTCTGTCCCCACTTTCTTTAGCGTCTAAGGCTATTTCTCTATGGTGTGAGTGGTTTGATTTCTCCTTGCTTGCTCTGAAAAGAAAAGATAAAAAACATCGAGCTGCTTATTTAGGAGTTGCATACCCTTAGGTGCGTGCATTTAGGGGTGATTGAGCAGTAAATTAGATCTCATTTTGCATTGCGTCCATTATCTACACGAAGATAGCTGGAGTCAGGTATACCTTTCTATCTTTGCATCCAGCTCTTGTCACGCATTACATTGGGATTAAATCTCAAGACTTCCAAACTGATTGAAATTATCTAATTCAGTGGTTGCTTAATTGAAATTGGAATAACTAATCAGATTCGACCTTAAAATCAAAATCACATTTGATCTGATCAAAAGGGACTTGTGTGCCATTCTTCTCAAAATCAAATTGATTTGCAGTGTGATACACACTTCTGAGCACGCACATTAGGCACCACACTAGGTCTCGATCCCTTAAGGCTATAGGCATCGATCTCATTATCGATGTAGACCCTCTTATTTCACTTTGTGGTGGTGATACTATCTTGTGACCAAGTGTTTTGATACTTCAAGGAGGGGGATACTCCTTAAAGGAACAAAAGGGCCGTTAAGAGGCACCGCATTTGCATCATCTCAAAGGAAGGGTTCGTCCTACTTGCATCCCTTAGTTCCATCCTTGGAGTAACTCTTCACTAGATCACCTGAGAGTATCATTGGAGCAAGGTATAGGTCCTGGGGCACTCGAAGGTTGGCTTAAGTCAAGTAACTGCATTGAATTACTTGATTAGCCATCTATATCAACCAATTTTACCTCAGCCCCTTCAAAACAGAGTTGGTAAAGATCTCAAGTAGCCACTTTCCTCTTATACCACTTATGTGGGAACGGGGGACATCTCCTTGACCCTTTTCGACCGATCTGTTGAGTAGGGGTTCACTTACTCAATTGGCAAGAACTTAAATTGTGATTGGTAGAAATTGTATGCTTGGTAAGCGCTTTCTTGAGGGTAGTCTAATATTTGATCCTGAACTCAAGAAAATCCTTAGGAGAGCCCACCGGATAGAAAAGAGAGAAGAGATGGCTGAGAAAGAACCAAATCAACAAAGGGCCCTGAGAGACTACTTCATTCCAACCAACAAATCTGCTCAAGCACTGAGACAATCGACAAGGGATAATGGGTTGGTTCCAGAGAAACCAACCCATCCTATGCTAAATTTCTGAAGGACCTATACATGTAGAAGAGAAAATCAAGGAAACAGGTCCAAGCTGAGGTCGTCCTGCTTGACTTAGTCAACTCGATCCTATAACAAAGTACACCCCCCAAAATGGACTTAGGAGCCCCATATATTTCTGTGGTCATTGGAGACCAACGCATCGATGGGGCTCCCCTTGACCTGGGCACGAGGGTTAATATATTGCCAAACTCGGTCTATGAGCTATTAGGAGGAGGTGAATTGAAGCCCAGTCCTGTTATCTTTTAGGTAGTTGATAGATCACTTAAGACACTATGTAGGCTTTTAGAAGATGTCCTGATGAGAGTGGAAACTTCTTCCCCGTCATACTTTTTGATATTGGATACTGACCCATCCAACATGCCCACCATACCTTTGATTATCTTAGGGCGTACCTTTTTTGCTACGGCCAATGTTTCCATCGATTGCAAATTAGGGGCGCTCAAGATGGTCTTCGGGAACCAAAAAATCAGATGAATGTGTTTGCTACCTATAAATAACCAGGATTGGAAGATTGTTTCCAAATTGAGGTGATCGATGAAATTGTAGAGGAGATGATGTAGGATCTGAAGAATACAAGAACACTAGAAGGGGGATGAATAGTGTGGGAAAAAAATTTGCACATAATTCAAGCCACAGAAATAGAATACTAAATATATAGTGGTTCCCTTCACTTGGATACTCCACTACTCAAGTCTCTCGACTTAGGATTTTTAACCTGATTCCCTCAACCCAGAGGGAATCAATTTACTAAATAAGAAGTAATTAATGGGTTATCTCAATCCAATTAAAAGAAAAGATAAGAACAAGATATTACAGGTGTAAGCAAGAAATATAAAAGCTTACAACCAAAAAATCCTAAGTCTTCAACAAGAATATCATTAGCAATATGTAATAGTAAAATCTAACGTGAAAAAATGGTGTGCAAAAATGATTTGAAGATAACTAAAAGAGCGCTAAAAGAACTTGTTGCAAATCAGAGGCCCTCTTGAAGGCTGAAAGCAACAAGCACTATCACCCTTGCAACTAAAATGGAGAGAATATAAAATTTGGAAGTAAGGATAATTTTTTGATTCTTGTATCTAGTTAGGATGGCTCTTAAGGGTGTTTCTATAGACCACTAAGCAGCCCCCCTACGCTCCCTAGCCATTGGGGGCATAATTAGAAGGTTAGATTTAAAATTAATCACAAAATAGCAATTTAGATTTGGCACAATGGTTAGTTGGTACTGGTACTAGCTGCACACAGTTACTCAGCAGCCAGCACAACAGAGCCTGGGTACCGAAACTCATCATATGTACTGGTACTCGGTACTTAGAGTTGAGTATCAACTATGTCACCAGGTACCGGTACATATCATGAGTATCGATACTTGTGACTCGTAGGTTTAAAAACTGTAACCTACATGTACCGATATTAGAGATGAGTATCGGTACATGCAAGGTCCAGGCACTACCAGTGTCTACAAACTGTGAGCACCTGATACCAGTACTCATGATGAGTACCGGTACTTGTTCACAGTTTGAGACTATGATTTAAACCTGTGCCTTACATGTACCGGTACTTATGAACAATACCAATATTTACTCTAGTATTTACTATAGGTACCTTGAATTAACTTTTTAAATCAATTTAGAGCTTTTCAAATTCAATTAAACCATTAATATGACTAAGAAACAATTTTAATTTATCAAATGAACAATTAAACGTGAGTTTGATACCTAATTATCTCTATTTTGATTTTACTTCCTAAATCAATTTTTCTTGTTTAGGAGACATATATATTTCTAGATTAAAACAAATAAACATAAACAAAATCTTCATCCACTTGAAACTTCCTCCTTCTCATCATCCACTCTTCTTATAATCATGTGATTTCCCTGTAAATAACACTTCACAAACTCATTAGATTTACAACAGTTTTGTTAACACCAAAATATAAAAGAGAAGTGGAACTAGGTTCCAACAATATCCCCATTTTTTGTGTTGACAAAACAAAAGAAATACCCATATTTAAATGCTAGAAACCTCATAAGAGAATGAATACAAAAAATTCCACTAAGAGTGAAACCTCCCCCTCAAACTAAGCTTCCTTCTTTTAATTATGAGTATTGACCATTTCTCTCCTTTTTGTCAAGCAAACAAAAAGAATAGCAGTATGCAAAGATAATGATCAAGCAATGATAAATTATGCGAAGAAAATAATATATCATAACAACAGATTTGAAAGTCACACATCATAACAACCAACCAAAGTAAATAGTCACATACAACATGTTAAAAGAAAGGTTCTTACACCAAACTACATAACATAAAAGTAGAAATTAGACTAATTATGAGCTCTTTTCCTAATATATTTCAGAATAACGTTTCCACCACCGTTGTTATCATTGCCACTATTGTCGTCGTCATCGTCATCATCTTCATCTTCGACATATGTAATTTCTTCATCTTTGTCATTGTCTTCTTCCTCTTCGTCATCTCTAAGAATAGGTTCTTCCTCCATTTGAGAAGGGACATGAAATGGATCTTGAAAATGCTTTTGCCGTCTTTCAGTATATTCTTTGGGTGCCTTTGGTTGAGTTTACTTCTGTTGCTTTGGTTGTTGACTAGAAGAAGCAAAATGGGAGGACTCAATAGAAAGAGAGCTCATGGAACTTGCCTTCCATGTGACAGATGCCAAAGTTAAGATTGGTGAGATTTTGACCAATATAGTTGAATGTGTAATCATGGTTGGGTTGGTTCTAGGTACATGAGATAAATTAACCCAAGGCATTTCAGCTTCGGGATAAGGATAATTCATTGGAACAAATGCAGAAGATGAGTTAGGTACTTGATGAGAAGAAGATTGAGCATTAGGATCAACTTCATCTTCTTCTTCATCATTACTTGAGGATTCTTCTCCAATAGGCTTTGCTCCCATTTTTCTGAGTGTGGACCACTTGCAGTAGACCACTTTTCTAAGCATGGTAAAGTTGGAGAGGTCAACCCTACTCTTGATAAGTATATGAGAAACAAGTATATCAAGAGGAAGGGTAGAAGCACGGTCATGAATTCTACGAAAATGAATGAATACCGTGTTCCAGTTGGCAAGGAAACTTGTGATAATAGCATAGACTAAAGGTAAAATATCGACGAGAATTTTATGGGATCTTGAAATTTGGCCCTTAAATTCCATGCTAACATTCTAAATAAGACTTTAGCAAACAAAGTCACGTTAGGTGCAACCAAAGAGTTTCCCTGACAATTTGGGAGCAAAAGTATTTCATGCATTTGAGAGATAGTAAATTTTTCTTTAAGAGTATTGAATGCATGACCTTTGTTTGGACATTGTGTGATAGTAGAAAGAAATTTTGGTGTGATAGTTACTATTTGACCAAAGACATTAGAGGTTAAAACTGGATGACCTCTATATTCTTGTTCTTAGAGGTTAACAAAAAACAGACAATTGACATCATGGTAGACTCCAGGAACATTAGCAAAAAATGAGTCATCAAAGAAATGCATGAGATGTTGCTCAGATAAACGGGTAGTGAAATCATAATGATGTAAGGAAAAATCTTTCCACTCAACAGGTCTACAATGATAAAGCTTAAGGCTCTTATACCAATCAAATTTAGACTTTGCATTCTCATTGACGCAAAATTTGTGAAATGCATCTTGAGGTGCCTTTCCCTTACTTTTGGACTTAGGTGTCATCTATGAACATGCAATAAGGAGTAGAAAAATCATATGAGAAATCAAGAAAAAAAATATTTCCATTCATGCTTGCATACACCACACATATGCATACATGTACCGGTATTGGTAGTGAGTACTGGTACTGGTTGGGTCTAGTTCCCACCAGAAAATCAAATGGGTACCGGTACAGAACATTAGTATCGGTACCTGTTGCCTATAGTAGGTTCTACTGCATCCAGCGAGTACCAGTACCGTTGATGGGTACCAGTATCAGTTGGTACCTGACAAAAAAAAAATGCAGCAGCAGGTATATGAACTAAAAACAAAAATCTTGGGAAGAAAAACACTCCTTGGGGGAATAAGGATCAACAAGTGATGTATAAGTTACCTCAAACTCTTAAGAAATGCCTTGGAGAGGAAGATTTTCTTTAAGAAAATGGTGGAGAAGGTCATGTAGAGAAAGGGTGCTAGGGTTTTGAGCTAAGCAAAATGAGGCAAGTTTTTGCACTTGCTCTCTTTTATAGAAGAGGGGTCATGTGCAAGTTAAATGACCACTTAAGTGGTTGAAAAAATGTAAATTAAAAACTTAGGTATTGAAAAATAATGTAATCAATACCCTAAGTTACCATATTGCAAAACAACACCCTGATATTTTTAGAAATATGGAAATAATATAGTATAACCCTTATTAACGAAAGTGGGAATTGCAGTTAAGCCCTCAGGGTTTTTTATAATTACAAACAAGTTATAAGACAATTAATCATGTAATTTTGAATTTCTTTAGTTGTACAAAGCCTCAATTTTTTTTCTTTTGAAGTAGAATCTCTCTGCTGCAAGAGGTTTTATAAAATTGTCTACCAATTAGTTTTGAGTATCAATGAATTCTAAGTGAATGGCACCTTCAAGTACATTATCTCTAAGAAAATGATGTCGAACATCTACGTGCTTGGTATGTGAATGATGTACCTGATTTTTGGATAAATTAATTGCGCTTGTACTATCACATAAAATTTTAGATTGTGCAAAAATCAATCCAAAATCGAACAAAGTCTGTCTCATCCAGATGACCTGAGAGCAAGTAAGTGAAGTAGTAATATATTCTGCTTCGATCGTAGAAAGTGAAACACATGTTTGTTTCTTAGAGAACCATGATACCAAAGATTCTTCAATAAAAAGACAAGTGCCGCTAGTGCTCTTTCGATCTATCTAACTCTCTGCATAATCTACATCACTATAGGATAATAAGTCTAAGGTCTGTGCTTTAGGATAAAAGAAACCAAGATCTCTTGTGCTATTTAGGTATCTAAATATTCTTTTTATTGCGTTTAAATGAGATTCCTTGGGTTTGGATTGGAATCTCTCACATAAACACATAGCAAAAAGAACATCAGGTCTAGAGGTTGTAAGGTATAGTAGTGAACTTAATCTTCGTAGTCTCACAAAAATGCTAACACAGGGACTCCTTGGTTGATCTAAATATGATATCGTCGATGTATATTTGAACCAACAGGATGTCATTTCCTTCTTCCTTTACAAAAAGAGTTGAATCAACAACTGCAATTCAATATCCATTCTAGAGAAGGAAGGACCTAAGTTGATCATACCAGGCCCTAGGAGCTTGTTTAAGTCCATATAATGCCTTATTAAGCTTGAATACATGCTCTGGTGTACTGGGTCCTCGAATTCGGGAGGTTGATGAACATAAACTTCTTCCTTAATATAGCCATTAAGGAATGCACTCTTGACATCCATTTGAAATAACTTGAAGCCCTTTGCACTTGCAAAACAAGTAGCATCCGAATGGACTCCAAGCAGGCAACATGAGCAAACGTCTCATCAAAATCAATTCCCTCCTATTGGTTATAGCCTTGAGTTATGAGTCTGGCCTTATTCCTGATAACTGTACTAGATTCATCCAATTTATTTCGGAACACCCACTTGATTCCAATAATGGAATTACCCTCAGGAGCAGGTACCAAGTCCCATACATTATTCTTTGTAAATTGGAGTAGCTCCTCCTACATAGCTACAACCTAAGACTAATCCTTTAATGCCCCATCAACTTTCTTAGGTTCAAGTTGAGAAACAAAGGAATTAAGGACAAAGTCATCCCTTAATTGAGATCGAGCTTTTACACATTGTTCAATATCATCAATAATTTGATCTTAAGGGTGATTGCATTTCATTTTCTTTTCCCTTTATCTCTTGATCTTGTTTTTGTATTTTGTATTCCCCCGTTTCTACAGGGTATATTTCCTCCTTCATGGGTGAGAATATTTTCTCTTCCTGCATGTCCGCTTGTATCAGGTTCTTTCCCTTTAATGCAAATATTTTAAAAAAAAAAAAAATACCGCTCCACTATACCTTTTTTTTTTGTCATTGTGTTAATAGTAAATAGGGAAAAATTAAGCTTTAAATATGAAATATTGTATTAGCTAATAGGAAACCACGTAGAACAATAAACTAATGTACAATTAAAAAAAAAATCCATTCCAATCACATCTCATCCAAAATTTTACGGATAGAATTAGATTGGATTACAAAAATGTCACCTCAAAAAGAGTAGATTGGATTATGGATTTACTAAAATCCAATTCAATTCAATCGTGTGCAGCCTTATTATTTATAGATTTCCAAGGTCGAGTTAGAGTTTAGGGAGTATGAATTTGGACCAATATGCCACTAATTTTGATTCATGTGCACCTATATACATCCCTATTTAACCTTTTCTTCATGTGACTTGAGCTACACAATTAAGATTTTCTCAAAATATGACTTGTTAGAAAACTTACAATAAGATAAATCCAACTATATCATATATAATACATTTTTGGTAAGTAGTGTCCTAAGGTTGATTGAATCAGATATAAGCAAGATTAGCTCAAATCAGGCCACCAAGAGGAGCTCACCAGGAAGAAGGCTAGGTGCGCGGGAAGCATCCTCTGATACCATCTTAGTGTGAATGGTTAGAAGCACATAACAACCTCTACCCCACAACTATCATTTATAGACAACTTGCATTTGACAAATGTGTATAGAAGCAATCATTGATTACATTAATTAAAAGTCATTCCCTTACTATACTAATAGACTAGGAATTGCTCAAAACATGTGTTTTCTTATTTTTCGTGTTACGTTGACCTGATTTGTACCGGATAGATGTCAAGTGGGTTAGTTTAAACGTATTTGAGTCTAAAATGACTTCACCTGGTTGTAGGGCTGCGGATTGAAAGGATACATGCCTCTCACATCATGGTAAGGGTGTTGGGTAGATTGTTGCATGGGCGAGATGAATCAGAAGTCGAACCATCACGGCTGAGAGGGAGTGAATTGCAGAAAAGATCCTGGAGTTGACACCTATTGGCGTTAAGGGCCGGGTTTTGACGTCTACGTAGAGAGAAATCGCAGTATAGTGCATTGCAGTACCATGCAGCAAGGGAAAAAAGAGAGGCGAGGAGTGGAAAATGGTAAGAGCCGAGTGTTCAACAGCTGGCCTTTATAACTCCTCTTTAGCGTACATAAATAGATGCCATGGGATCAAACATAAATGGCTTTCAAGAATCAATAGTTTATGGCAATGATGCTGAGGAACTTAGCATTGCTTAACCAAGAAATCAATCATAAGAGTCAAATGATCCCTTATTTCTCAAAGTAGACACCAAATACATAATTGCTATTACCTTACAGCGGTCTAATCCTTGGGATAGCCTACACGGGACGGTGAGGTAATCCATGCATTGTGCAACATATGGTAAAATTAGATACATCAATGGTCGACGCACTAAACTCGGCACCTCACTTGTTTACTTTCAGCTAAACTAAGCATGCTGGTTGATGCATGCATGGGTCTAGACTTGTTGTAATACACTCAAAATAATCTTACATCATAAATTCATGAAAGTAAATGGTAGAATATAAGGATTAAGAATTTTTATTTGATAACTTGAATTTAAGCATTTTTTATGGTTGATTGGATTTGTGAGACCCACACTCAACAAGTTATCAAGGTCAATTTTTTTTATTAAACTCAGATTTAGGCTCGAGTCATTATAAATGGTATCAAAGCAAAACTTCCTTTGGTAGAAGGAAAACGCGACCTTTGGGACAGCCAAAGAGTGTAACACGAGGTGGAGTCGTCACTACTACTGGGAGTATTGAATCCTAACGAGAACATTAGAATTTCAAGTAAGGGAGGTTGTAATACTCTCAAAAATAATCTCATATCGTAAATTCATGAAAATAAGTGATAGGATATAAGGATTAATTGAAAATTACTACTTAATAACTTAAATTTAAGTATTTTGAATGATTGGTTAGCTTATGGGATCCACATCTACAAGTTATCAAAGTTAATTTTTCTCAATTATATTCGAATTTAGGCTTAGGACATTACACTTGGGGTCATGTGTACTAGCACTTCTATGATAAATGGACACATAGCAATCTAAAATTAATTAATTAAAGTGCCCACTACCACAAACTTGTTCGATAGCTTGGGATACAGATCAGAGGAATTAGAAGAATAGCCTCTGCATTTTTTAAACTTAATATTAGATTTTAACAAGGGCTTGGTCGAGAAAGATCAAGCAATTGGATGCAAAACAAATATTTGATTGCAATTCGCGAGATTTGGCTTTAATACATATTTGCTAGCTCTAGATAATCAACAAAATCAAGTCAATCGGATCTGGACTAATGTCATCTTCTAGGTAGGCATACTGGTAATATATATATATATATGACCCTCAACAAGACCACTAAGCTTCCTGCATTTTCAATGTCCTTCCTATGGACCGAGTCAAGGACTTGTTCCTGACCATGCAGCATTGGCCTCTGTCGTTCTTCATGCCTGATCAAAGTCAAATAGACAAATTATATAATGGGAAAGGGTAGGATGCTGTTTAGGTGCTTCTACTCCATGGATATAATCAAACACTTCGTACTGGTAATATGCTAAAGTGGGAGCTAAAGTTTAGCAGCCTTCTTGCAGTTGTCTCCCTCTAGGATTCTCCAAACCAAAGCGATTGAAGTGATGATATGGAAAGAATTTCTTATCCTTAATCTCACTATGGTCTGGTGATCATAGGTCAATCACTATCCTAGGCTCCCAAATGTATTCTTTTCGTATCTTTTCAGTATCAATCATAATGTTTTTTGATGTTTGAGGTAGCTACAGATGCATGATTTTGGGGATTTTTTTTATCTGAAAGAGACGCGGTTAGGTGTATAAACAAGTCGGAATATGAGTTATCAACCAGGATTGGTTAATTAAGCAAAGCGAATTTTAAAGTTTGAACTCGACTCCTTTAAAAACAGATCGACTTTAATTTAAGCAACATATCTGCGAGGTGAAGTATGAATGACTACCAAGCGAGGGAAGTCAATTCTAAGAAGAACAAGAGTACAAAACTTTAAAACTGTCTTTTGGTGAAATCTATTACCATTTAAAATGCCTGCTTGCGTATCAAAATTCATCAGTGTAAAATAAAATATTATCGATATATTTTAATTTACAAGTAAATTACATTGATGTAAAATAAAAATTTAATATTATATTTTAGGTTTAAATTAAATTACATCGATATAAAATAAAAAATTATCGATATATTTTAATTTTACACTAATGTTTTTATCGATATATTTTAATTTAAAATCAAATTATATCATGTAAAATAAAAAATACTTATCAACTAATTTAAAATTAAATTTCATCAATAAAAAACAAAAAATGGCTGATGGATGCATTTTAATTTATACCTGTACATTTTCATTTAAAAGTGACGATAACTTTTTAAACGACAATGGATCGACGTAATAATACCTATGCTACGTTTCGCATTACTTTACTGCTACAAATTTGTTGGACGGCTTTACAAGTTTGCTCGATTGGTGCTCGGTGCTTTTTTGTGCCAATTAATTTTTCAAACATATATTTACGTCCATTGCTTACGTAGAATATTATAAAGACGACTGCTGCATCGTCACGAAGAAAATGATTTCATTCATCCCTTTCTTCTCAAGTGGAGAAAAAGCAAGACCAAGGCCTGGTAGGTAAGTTGTTAATTTTGTGGTGTAAAATGGACCCCCTGACTTGTGTATCCCCAGAAATGGGTCAATCATCGAACTATATGATTAATTTCAGCCTTAAATTAATCAAAAACAAAAGGCCCTTGCAACCTGCAAAAGGAACTAAAAAATAATAGAATAATCATGTTATCACACAAAAATAATTGGTAGATACAAATGGCGGTTGAACTCCAACAACTCCTCGGGCAAATCCTTTTATTGGTTGTATTATGGACAATGCCTAACGGGTTTGATTTGGATCAGACTTAGTTAAATTTACATCTATATTTATTTATAAAATTTATATTAATATCTTATCTATTATTTATTAGGTATAAAAATTTAAATTCATATACATAATTATGTACCCATCAAATATCTATTTATCCATTAGGTATTATTTATAACTTAATCTTTCATCAAAATATACTTAAATTAAAGTTAAAGAAGAAGAAAAAATCTATAACACGATTCATCAATTATTTATTTTTAACAATCTTAAATCATAGGGAATCAGGCTAATGTAATTTTAGTGATTCCCATTAAAATTATTAAAAAATAAAACTTCAAAGTAAATATATCAAAATTGAGAGAATTATGAGGAAGATTAAAGATGAGAAAATAAAAGACTTAAGACGAGACTTAAATAACTCAGATAAATAATGACTTTATTCAGATATTTGGGTCTGGTAATCTGGTATAGATCTACACCAATACCTGTATCCACATTCAGTCGGAATTTTTGGATAAAATCCATACCCGAATCCTGTCGAATTCGAGTCAAATTTTACCCATTCTTTTTAAATTGGGTTGAGTCATATTTACCAAAATTTACACCCCTATCTCAAACACTGCTCGAGGGATTGGGAAAAGGACTACTGTCATGAATTTTCCCAATATTATCATGTTCGAGTAATGGCTTGCAAGGTGCCTTAAAGTTCCATTGATATATTTAGGAATGAAATACCAGCTATGAATTTGAGATTTGAAGGATATAGCTCTCGTATATGTAGTTGTCATTTCCAAGTTCAATAATGCCAAATCATCTTGGAACACTTGAAGAGAATCGGATACTCATCTATAATGGGCATAAAGAGTGCTATCAGTATTGATTGACAGTGCAGGGAAGGTTTGATGAAGTGCTTAAAGATTAGAATTAACAAGAAGATTCCACTTTTCTACCCAGACAAAGTTTCCATGATGACCACCGATATGGTTGACTCTAACAATATGGTAATTCACAGCTTAAAGTTGAAGCCCCTGTGGAGTCTCTTCAATGAGATACAAAACTTACGGTCTAAAAGATTTTAAACGATCACGAAGTTTAAGTCTAGATCATATACTATAAAAATATTGAGTATTCTCGATCATTAAAAATAGTCATAAATATTCAAATAACCGTCGAGAACAAGAGTCGAGGAATGTACAGTCGCGATTAGATTTTCTCGACTGTTCTTGAACAATACGGTCGAGAAAAAGACGTACCCCCACTCGACGTTTCGTCCGTTCTCTCGTTAGTTTTCAACGGTCGGTAACACTATCTTCCGACCATTTAATATCCACGGTCGGCGAAAGTATTTACCTCAATTGTTATTTAGACAGTTGAGTAAGAGCGTATTTCCGACCGTTTATTAATAACGGTCGAAAATATTGATATTCTCGTCGGTTTATGGACGGTCGATAATGTTAACTTTTCGAGACCGTTATTGAGTAACGGTCAAGAAAACTCGTATTGTAGACTATTTTTAACAGTCGAAAATGTTAAATATTGGCAACGGTTACTTGGTTACGGTCGAGAAAACTTATATTAGCAACCATTTTTAACAGTCGATGATATTGACAATTCTTGACCGTATTTAAATAACGGTTGAGAATAGTATTTTTTTTTTGAAATATATTTAATTTATGTGAAAGACCTATAAATAATGCCTAAATTTATTAAGAGTATAAATCAATCACATAACTTAAAAATTTATGTATTTAAATAAACCAAAAGAAATGAAAATTAAAATTTTATAAATAAAAGTAACGTATACAAAGTTTATTACAAACGGTAATATATATAAAAAATATAATTATGCTGTGGCACCAACGCCTCTAGCATCGCTACCACCTAAATCATCGTCATCATGATGATATCTAAACTCATGAAGGGCGGGATGATCAATTCCTCCCTTCTGAAGTATTGTCAGGAGCTCCTTCATGATCTTGTTGGATTCCTTGAACTGCGTCGTGTTCTTCTTGACCAACATCGTCAGCTCCTCAATTCGCAACACATTCTCCTCATCTCTGCAGCGTAATGCCACAATCTCCTTCCTCATCTCCTGCATCTCAGCTGAAGAGGATGATGCTCCCCTTGTCCTATACCATCCTGAGATGTTCTCGCTCCTCCCTACGCTACGGATGTACCTGCCATGCTCAGGTGACATGACGGTCCGGTAGGCCTCCTCTACTGTCAGTGGTTGCTGAACTATACTAGAGTTTGCATTTTCAGGAGGATGCATTAAGTTGATCATATTCTCATGAAAGATATTAAATTATGTTAAGTAATTTCATTTAATTATATAATTACAAAATAAAATAAAAGTATTGTATTTTTTTAACTTACGTGTCTTTATTGGTATGTGTCGTGAAGCCACTCTTTATTTCCCTCTTCACTCATCTTACTATGAGTGGCCTCATATACTCCCACCCGATCAAGCTGGACACCTTGATGCATGGCGGACTACAATAATTTGAAATAGTTAATTTTAACAAATTAGAAAATTTTGTAAGGTTTAAAAGAAAATATTAATTAAAGATACTTATGTATATAGATTTCATCCCGCCTATGCTCCTCCTACCCAGGACGTGGGTCTTCGATGGAGTCTTAGCCATACTTTCCTTATTTTTCTTAGCTTTCTCCTGAAAATGAAGCTACAATTTATTAACTTAGAAATTATTTAAATAAATGATAATATATGAACTACTTTTACCTGTGTCGTTGGATCATACCAATGTTCGCACGCTTCCTTCCAAGTGTGCGGCTGTATCAAAAGAGGCATATTATGAAATGCCTCATCATGATTCATGTTCTTATAATACTAAAAAATATAATTTTAATGTTAGAAATAATATTTGAATTGTGGTAAAGGAAATAAAGAAATACAGTTAAAATTTATTTTTTACCTTATTCTTCATCTCTAATCTCCAATCTTTATAAATCTTCGTGCGTGCTTGAGGATATATTTGGGGATGTTCGGATCATCGCCCCATTCGAACATGGCCTACATTAGAAAGAGAGCATAAATTATTACATAATTTAAACTTCTATAAAGCAATTTACAAAAGTTATTAGTTTTTACCAATTACCTCTAACTCTCGAATGAGCTGCCTTTTTAACTTGTTTGGCACCTTCCTCCAATCGAAGTGGGACAGTGGGATGATTGCCTTCGTCAGCATACCCAGTCTGCTGACGAATGGAGGATAGTCTACTGCTTCCCCCGCTGGCAAGATTCGCATTAAAATGCGGGCCCCATGCGAAATTCTCTCTAAGGCCTTGTTCCGCATGGGACCTCTCCCCCTACGTGCACCTATAAGACATAATTATAACATAAAATTAAATAACAAAGAAAAAATTTTGAGAACATAACATTTACCAACCTTAATTTCATACCTAAACCGCGGTCGGGTGGTGGTGTAGAACATCCTATCTGAGAAGGATCTGGGTCAGCTGTTGAAATGACCCATTGCTTTTTTGGTTGGATAAGATGTTCGTAATTTAAGTCAAACAAATGTCCATACGTTTGGACATAGCCCCGGACGTCTGAAAGTGTGAAATTTCATACGTTCCTTTGCGCTCTGTGTGCAGGCGACACGTAGCGCTTCTCTCTCCTCCGTACCCATCACCCTTAAACCCTAACCCCCTTCTATTTAAACCCCCTTCTCACCACCCTCACCCCCTCACCACTAGCCACCACCTCCATCTTTCCTTCCTCCCCTCCTTGCAGCCACGGTGAGGAGGAGCGAGGGTCGGCGAGGGAGAGCGAGAGGGAGAGAGAGGAAGAGCATGTGAGGAGGAGGACCAAGGTTGGTGGACCTTTGGTGGAGCTTCGGTGGAAGCTCGGAGGAACTTGGAGGGAGCTCGGTGGAGCACGCGCAGTCGACGGCGGGCACGCACGCGAGGAGAGGCTCTAGGAGGCGGCCTCCCGACCCTTTGCAGCCGTGAGAGGGACTATGGAAGCTCCTACGGGCGAGCTCTCGAAGGAGACAGCTCGCAGGAGAGGTTTTGATACTGGGATTTTTCCGGTATCAAACATCTAGAGCATCGACTAGACGTCTGTGGTGGAAGTAGGACGTCCGGTTCTGGGGCTGGACATCTGAAAGCACGCGCAGTGCTAAGGTACGTGCTTTTGCACGGTTACGGCCATGCAGGCCTCACCGCAGAGATCTGTTTGGTCTGATTTGAATCTATGGCTTTCATACGCAGGTAAAGGTCGTTGGAAAGGTGCACGGGGCATTTTCGAAGCACTTTTGGACGTCTGATCACGTCGCTAGACATCCGAAGGTCCTTCCAAACGACTGGAAGGAGGATCCGACGTCTGGAACTCACCTCAGACGATTGCAGAGGGCTCCAGATGTCTGAGGGTACCGCAGGAGACACAAGGTAAGATCTAACGTCTTTTATGACGTTTGGGATTATTCCTAGACGTTTGATTTTGAACAGTAGGCACGTTTTTGACCTATTTAGGGTTCGATCGGGGTCCGTTTTACGCAAATGAAATACCTGTACTTTCCTCTGGAGTTCGTCTACGTACTAGAGTCTGTTATACATTGTTCTGAACTCTCCTTTTGTTATGTATCCCCTGGTATAGGGTTTCAACCTGCTGCGCATTTGGAGCTCGCAAAGATGTCTGGGTCTGCGGTTCAAGCCCCCATTACTCTCGTGTTTCCTGGTAGAGTGGTTTAACTCAATCATTAATATTTAAATAAGAATGTGCTTGGTTGAAATAGTCAGATTAAACTCTAGGATATGGAATGAACCTTAGGGTAGAAATGAATGAGCCTATTTAAGCTGCACTATTTACTTGAAATGCATGGTTAAGATAAATTGCTAGAAAATGCCTTTAACATAATTACGAGATGCATGTTAAAATACTAGTTGCCTGTATATAATTGAGAAATTTCCTGTGAAACCACTAGTTGCATGTTTTTAGAATTGAATTACGGAGACACGAGCTGCCTGTATATGGATGAGGAATGAATTACGAAACATGAGATCTGGATCTGGATAAATGGGGTGAATGAGCATGAACCCTATGGGGAATTAGGAGTAGAACTCCTGTGGATAAACGGAATCTAGAATGTAGATGGGAAGTATGCTGGTTCTTGTGTACGTGGTACCAAGGAGAGTAACTGCCCCCTTTTAGTGTAAAGCGGAGCTAGCCTCCCTTGGGTTGAGACCCGAGGTTAGGATTGGCCACTCTACACTGACTCCTGTCGGCCCTCGCGTACGCGGTACCGAGGTGTGATACTAGTGTAGGGAGGGAGCTAGCCACCCCACGGGGCTCGAGGTTTAGCTAGCCACCCTACATCGACTTTGTTAGGCCCTCTGGGCAACTAGGGTAGTCAGACGAGGGTGCGCGAACTATGGAAGGGCGAGACCCCTGTTTGGTTCTGAGGGGTGAGACCCCTGTTCTGAGAGGGCAAGGCCTTGTACTATTTTGTGCTGTACTTTGGGTGTACCCGCTAGCGAAAACGACTGACCATGTGTCAGTGTGGAGTAGCTACCCGTGTGCTTATCACGCGTGCCGTAGTTACCGCTACGTCTCGACAATGACCTCGGGGTGGTTGACTGGGTGTAGGACTACCATGGGGGACTCTTCCGACCAAAAGAGCACCACATGTACCTTCTACTCTATGGAAAAGACGACAATCAAGATCATTCCCATGAGGAATAGGCAAGATCGAGAAATATTTGGACACTGATGAAACCGAAACACATAAATGAGATAAATAGAAACGAGAATTAAATCTTTTGTTTTTACCGTGCTTGTACTTAAATAATATTAACACCACTCTACTCAGCGTCCGCTGACTCTATCTTTTCATAACACTGTTCAGGACCAGGAGTTGAGTAGCCCAAGTTTCCAGCTGTAGAGGGTGCTGGGCCTAACCGTAGTCGCTATTTCAGCACTTTCTTTTTCTCTACTGTTGTAGTAAGTAATGTATACCTAGTTTACTATTCCTGCTACTTCTATTTCCTTCCCGCTTTATGTTGTTGTTGTGGTGGCATGTACTGAGACAATCCTTCTACTTTCTTTACTACTTTGTACTTTTGTTTTTACCTAGTTATATTGCATGTGTGAATGTGGTTCATTTTCCTGCTTTTGGTTATTTCCTGTTGGATGACTAGGTTTGGGATTAGTCGAGGCGAGCCGGTCTCGGGTCTTGTAGGGTTCCGGAAATCGGGTCGTAACAAGATGGTATCAGAGCAAGGTTGTCCTGAGAAATGAACCAGATGTTCTGGAAGTAATCACACACATACATGTAACTAAAAAGGCCATCACAACGTTTAACCTTGATCTTCACTACCGAGTCGTATTCCTTCATGTAATCTGGTGTTATTGATGGTACTTGTTCCTCCTCTTTCACCTCCTTGTAGAAAATGCCTCGTTGTAGGCGTAGGGGCAGATGAGTCGGGCTTGGGAACAGTACTACCCTGCCTCTCCTCCTAAGTATCCAAGCCCAGAACCTCGTCCAGTTGATTCGAGATGTTGTCCGAGAAGAATTTCAGCTCCCGTTGACTCCGCCACCCCCTCATGTCCTTTTCGAGGGTGCGGAGGGGGAGCCTTCCATGGGACGGCAGAGTCACCGAAGCGCCAGGTGGGTCAGGGGAGATCAGAGGAGGCCCTATCAGCCAGAGTACTCACAGGGTCGTTGGGAGAGGAGGCACACGGCACTCGTAGGAGAGCCGTCTCGTTTCGCGGGGCCACCAGTGGCCTTTGGGGGCCCCAGACAAGGGTTAGTTGTCGACATCAAACCCCCGCCTAGTCACCAGCAGGGACTGAGTGAGGGAGGAAGTCGTGTCCCTCTTTGCTACCAGTGTGGTCAGCCAGGACACTTGAGGAGGGACTGCCCCTTTAGGACTGGGGCATACCAGATGCTCCCAGCACCAAGGACTGGAGACCGATTTGGAGGCCACAGCTACTAGCCACGGGGAGGGCACCGACCAGCTGCCACTCGCCTAGCCCTGGGTTTGGCTGTTTCATCTGCACCTAGGACTGAGGGGCGCATCAACGCCCTGACTCACGGAGATGCCAGAGCCACAGATTCTGTGGTAGCAGGTATGGGTACGATTTCTGGCCGTTCGGGTTACGTATTCCTTGTTTCTGGTACAACGTACTTCTTTATTCCATAAGCTTACCGCTAGATTGGGGAAGAATGGCACTTTGTTAGGGGATCCATTCTTGATCAAAGGACCAGGTGGACAGTTAATTGTAGCAGGGGAGGGTTTTACCTACTGTGAGGTTGCTATAGGGGGACACAATCTTCCCATCGACCTAGTAGTGATCCTGGTGCAAGACTTCGGCATGATTCTAGGGGTAGACTGGCTGTCTTCCTATCACGCCTTGGTGAATTGTTTTAGGAGGAAAACCGTCTTCTCCATACTGGAATTGCCTCCCTTTTTGAGCTTCACCGCTAGTCGGTGGACGGAGGCTTCAAGTGCATCTCCGCGCATCGGGCAGCGAAGCCTTTGGGCCAGGGGTGTGAGGGCTTCTTGGCTTGTGCCGTAGTAGAGCCTAGGCCCGTCGCCGAATTTCAGAGTATTTCGGTGTTCTGCGGGTACCCTGACATTTTCCCATTGGAGTTGTCAGGACTACCGCCTGAGCGTGAGATCGAGTTTGAGATCTCATTGATATTGGGGACCAGTCCCATTTTCTACTGCACCGTACCGAATGGCACCCTACGACTTTGTGTCGACTATCGATAGCCGATTAGGGTCACCATCAAGAACAAGTATCTGCTGCCAAGGATTGACGCCCTCTTCGACTAGTTGCGAGATGCCACAGTGTTCTCTAAGTTAGATCTAAGGTCAGGATTCCACCAGTTGAGGATCAGGGAGACCGATGTCTCCAAGACAGTTTCCCTTACTCGGTATGGACACTACGAGTTCTTGGTCATGCCATTTGGGCTGACCAACACCCCTACTGCACCATGGATTTGATGAACCGCATTTTCAGACCGTACCTGGACCAGTTTGTGGTAGTGTTCATCAACGACGTACTCATATACTCTCAGGATCTGGCGCAACATGAGCAGCATCTACACATGGTTCTGGATACTCTGCAACGACACAGGTTGTATGCCGAATACAGTAAGTGCTAGTTTTGACCGAGGCGGGTCGCTTTCTTAGGCAATGTGATCTCAGGGGGATGGATTGTCCGTAGACCCAGCCAAGGTTGAGGCAGTACTCAGGTGGAAGAGACCACGTACAGTGATAGAGAATGCAGCTTCTTAGGATTGGCAGGCTACTACAGGTGGTTTATCAGGGGATTCTCCCAGATTGCGCATCCTATGACCCAGTTGACCTGGAAGGACGTGCCCTTCGCCTGGATAGATGAGTGTGAAACGTGTTTTCAGGAGTTGGAGAGGCTGACTTCAGCTCTTGTGTTCACTATACCAAACAATAGTGGCGGGTTTGTGGTCTACATCGACGCTTCGTTGCAGGAGTTAGGGGGTATGCTCATGCAGTGGGGTCACGTTGTCACTTACGCTTCGCGACAACTGAAGCCCCATAAGCATAGCTACCCTACTCATGACTTAGAGCTGACGGCTGTTGTCTTCGCGTTGAAGACATGGAAGCACTACCTTTACGGTGAGACTTTCGAGATCTTCTCAGATCATAAGAGCCTCAAGTACTTGCTTGACTAGAAGGAGCTTAACAAGAGACAAAGACGTTGGTTAGAGATCTTGAATGATTTCGACTACAGCATCTCCTACCACCCAAGGAAGGCCAACGTGGTGGCCGATGCCTTGAGCTGGAAGGCGCCCGCCCACTTGGCCAGTTTACAGACACAGAAATGGAGATTCATGGAGGAGTTGGCCAGTTGGCGACCTCGGGTGTCACGAGGGTATTATGGGGCAGTAATAGTGACGTAGTAGACATGACCAGAGCTGATAGACCGCATCATCGCAGGGTAGATGGCCGATCCGTACTTACAGACACTACGAGACAGGGTGTTGATAGGGGACCCAGGAGACTTTTCCTTCTCAGACGAGAACCTACGTATGAGGGGACGTCTGTGCGTTCCTAAAGACAAGGAGTTGTTGAGAGAGCTTCTGACTGAGGTGCACGAGTTCACGTTCACCATACACCCTGGGAACACCAAGGTGTATCATGATTTGAGATGCAACTTTTAGTGGAAAGGGATGAAGCGGGATGTTGGTAAATTTGTGCAGCAGTGTTTGGTGTGCCAGTAGGTGAAGGCCGAGCATCAGAAGCCTGCAGGTCCATTGCAGCCACTCCCCGTGCTAGGGTGGAAGTGGAAGAACATCACCATGGACTTGGTGGTGGGTCTACCAGTTACCAGTGGGGACACGACGCAGTCTGGGTGATAGTAGACAGGTTGACGAAGACGGTGCATTTCCTGCCAATCCAAGTCACCTTGGGACCAGCAAAGTTAGTAGATGGTTATATCAGAGATGTGGTGCATCTACACGAAGTCCCACGTGAGATTGTGTCCGACAAGGATGCTCATTTTACTTCCCAGCTTTGGGCTGAGTTTCAGCAGGCCTTGGGAACACGATTGAGGTTCAGTATCGCTCACCACCCCCAGACAGATGAACAGTCAGAGCGCACCATATAGACACTTGAGGACCTCTTGCGCACCTGTGTGCTAGACTGGGGAGGCTCCTGGGAGGAGCATTTACCTCTGGCAGAGTTTGCATACAATAACAGTTACCACTCGAGCATCGGCATGGCACCTTACGAGGCTCTATACGGACGGAGGTGTACAGCACCTTGAGATGTGTCGAGGTGGGGACCATGTGGGAGGTTGGTCCCAGGCTGATCCGGCAGAGTCAGGAGGTGATAGAGTAGATTCACAGATGACTTCGCATTGTCAAGAGCAAGTAGAAGAGTTACGCTGATCGGAAATGCAGAGAGGTGTGGTTCGAGGTTGGGGATCACGTCTTTCTCCGTGTTTCGCCCATGAAGGGCCTGTAGCATTTTGGGGTGGAAGAGAAGTTTGCACCGAGGTTCGTGGGGCCCTTTGAAGTCCTGGAGTGGGTAGGACCCGTTGCCTTCCAGACTTGCCCTTCCCCCCAGCTTTCTGGAGTGCACGACGTGTCCCACGTGTCCAACCTCAGGAAGTACGTTACCGATCCCAGTCATGTTCTAAGCCACGAGAGCGTCGAGGTGGGTGACGTCCTGATCTACTCTGAAAGACCAGCATAGATACTAGATAGATTCGTCCGGAGTCTGAGACAGAAGTAGGTACCACTAGTGAAGGTCCTATGGATAAGCCAGCGGTACGAGGAGGTGACTTGGGAGCCTGAGGTGGTGATGCGAGAGTGGTACTCGGAGCTTTTTGAGGATACGTCTTTTCGAACCTACTTCGGTCCTCTTTAAGTTTGTTATGTGTGTTTACGTTCCTTTTTTCGAACCCTAGCTAGCTCAAGTTTCGGGGACGAAACTTCCTTTGAGTTTGTTATGATGAAATGACCTGTTGCCCTTTTGGTCGGATAAGACGTCTGTAATTTAAGTCAGACGCTTGGACACAGCCCCGGAAATCTGAAAGTGGGAAATTTCGTACGTTCCTTTGTGCTCTGTACGTGGGCGGCATGTAGTGGTTCTCTCTCCTCCACACCCTTCACCCTTAAACCCTAACCCCCCTTCTATTTAAACCTCCTTCTCACCACCCTCACCCCCTCACCACCAACCACCACCTCCATCTTTCCTTCTCCCCTTCTTGCAGCCGCGACGAGGAGGAGCGAGGGTCGACGGGGGAGAGGGAGAGGGAGAGAGAGGAAGAGTGTGTGGGGAGGAGGACCAAGGTTGGTGGACCTTCGGTGGAGCTTCAGTGGAAGCTCGGTGGAACTCGGAGCGAGCTCGGCGGAGCACGTGCGACCGATGGCGGGCACACACGTGAGGAGAGGCTCGGTGAGGCAGCCTCTCGACCCTCTGCAGTTGCGGGAGGGACTGCGGAAGCTCCTGTGAGCGAGCTCTCGAAGGAGACAGCTCGTGGGAGAGGTTCTGATACTGGAATTTTTCCAGTATCAGACGTCTGGAGCATCGACTAGACGTCCGTGGAGGCAATAGGACGTCCGGGTCTGGGGCTGGACATCTGAAAGCATGCGCAGTGCTAAGGTATGTGCTTTTGCGTGGTTACGGCCATGCAGGCCTTACCGCAGAGATCTGTCCAGCCTGATTTGGATCTGCGGCTTTCGTACGCAGGTAACGGTCATTAGAAAGGTGCACGGGGTGGTTTCCAGGCACTTTGGATGTTTGATCACGTCGCCAGACATCCGAAGGTCCTTCCACACGATTAGAAGGAAGATCCGACGTCTAGAACTCACCTCGGACGATTACAGAGGGCTCTGGACGTTTAAGGATACCGCAGGAGACACAAGATAGGATCTGATGTCTTTTAAGACATCTGGGATTATTCCCAGATGCCTGATTTCGAACAGTAGGCATGTTTTTGACCTGTTTAGGGTCCGATCGGGGTCCATTTTACACAAACGAAATACCTATACTTTCCTCTCAAGTTCCTCTACGTACTAGAGTCTATTATACATTGTTTTGAACTCTCTTTTTGTGATGTATCCCCTGGTATAGGGTTTTAGCCTGCTACGCATTTGGGGCTCGTAGAGATGTCTGGGTCTGTGGTTCAAGCCCCCATTACTCTCGTGTTTCCTGGTAAATTGGTTTAACTCAGTCATTAATATTTAAATAAGAATATGCTTGGTTGAAATATTCGGATTAAACTCTAGGATATGAAATGACCCCTAGGGTAGGAATGAATGAAACTATTTGAGGTGCACTGTTTACCTGAAATGCATGGTTAAGATAAATTGATAGAAAATGCCTTTAACATAATTATGAGATGCATGTTAAAATACGAGCTGTCTGTATATAATTGAGAAATTGCCTGTGAAACCACCAGTTGCATGTTTTGAGAATTGAATTATGGAGACACGAGTTGCCTGTATATGGATGAGAAATGAATTACGAAACATGAGATCTGGATCTGGATAAATGGGGTGAACATGAGCATGAACCCTACGAAGAATTAGGAGTAGAACTCCTATGGATAAACGTAATCTAGAATGTAGACGAGAAGTATGCTGTTCCTTGTGTACGTGGTACCAAGGAGAGCAACTGTCCCTTTTTAGTATAGAGCGGAGCTAGCCTCCCTTGGGTTGAAACCTAGGGTGGTTCGGTGCCAATCCTCTATGGTTTTAATATCTCGTTGTAGTATAGTATAGAGGAGCAGTTACCAGTTTAATATAATTTGTTACTCGGAAAATAAAAGTTTTCCCAGGTCGAACTCAGGGAGCAAATTGTATTCTAGAAGTACAAAGTTTCTGTTATAAAAGTGAAAAAGAGAGAGAGAGAGAGAGATTTATTTTGTTGGCTTTTTCTTCTTCTCTCTTCTTTCTCTTCTTTGTCTTCTTCTCTTCTGTGCTCTTCTCTTGGGTTCTTCAGTCTTCTTCCTTCTGTTCTTCTTATTCTTCTTCTGTTCTTCTTCTTTCTTTCTTCTTCTTTCTTCTGCAGAGTCTTCTTTTCTTCTTCTTCTTCTTGTCTTCTCTTTTCTCTTTTTCTTCTCTGCGGCAGTGGTGATCCTCCTCTTCTTTTTCTTTCTTTCTTTTCCTTCCTTGCTTCTTCTTTTCTTTCTTCAGGGCGTCGTCTAATTTTTCAATCAGACGACTTAAGTAGCTTTTGCTACAGTGCGTCTTCTTTCTTTCTTTCCTCTGTGGCTTTCTTCTTCTTCTTCTTCTCGCAATCCTTCTTCTTCTTCTTGTCTTCTCTTTTCTCTTCTGTGCCTGCACACTCACAGTTTGGTCAGAAGGCAAAAACCTACTCTACCCTCCCCCGCGTCTCTCTCTCTCAGAATTCACTGGTAGGATAGCTCTCCCAGAGCTGCCGAGTATTCGGGTACGGGTCGCGCCCGGGTCGAGGCCCACCGGCGTGCGTGGTGGGCGAGGAGTGTTCGAGTCAAGTCAGGTCGGGTCGGCCGGATCCGCGTGATGAGCTCACGGACTGGGCGGGTGAAGCGGGTGGGAGGGACCTCACCCCGTGTGCTGAGGCGATAAGCCTACAACACTTTTACAATTTATGCAGGCGTGCCGCTTCAGAGTCTTCCGAGGTGCGACTAAATGTCCCACCCCAATTGGGCGCCTGCAGCTGAGAAAGCTGCAAGCAATCGCGGCTGTGCGCGGAGCTTTCTCCCCAGCTGCGGGCCTGGGCAGGTGCGCAAGGGCGAACCTCGCGTCCTGGGGAGTCTGGCCTGGGCGAAGAGAGGCTGCAGCTGCAGGCGGAAGAAGCTTCATCTGCTCAGCAATGGTGGCGGAGGACAAGTGACCTGTTCACAGCAAAACAGCCTCTCGGCCTAATCAGAAGGTGCAGGGAGCTTCGCCGGAGTGCGGCGAAGCTCGTGCGGGTGGTGGTGAGGCATGGGGCAGCGTGTAGGGGCTGCCCTAGGTCAGACTGTGGCCGGGGGAATGGGTTTGCTCGGGGGAGTGATGTGGAGGTGAGGAGTGGCAGTGAAGGGGTGGAAGTGGTTCAGCGTGATGAGGCGGAGGTTTTGGGTCGGTCGGCGAGTCGTGTGGGGTGGTGGAATGATGGGAGCGAGTCACCGGAGGTTGGCCGGAGATGGAGAAGGTGAGGGCGATTTGGCGCGGTTGAAGGGTGGTTGAACAAATTGAAGTAGGGAAAAGAAAGAGGGGAGGAAGAGAAAGAACTGTACCTACTTGGAGGGACGAGGGGGACCGGAGTAGGGCGACAGTCGTATCGACTGTCGCCGGAGAAGAAGATGCCCAGTGAGAAGGGGACGGCGGCGAGGAGAGAGCAGGAGAGCGCGCGCTGGGTACGGCGCGACGCGGGAAGAGCAGGCGAAGGCGGCTCTGCTGCTAGTAATGCGGCAGAGCGACGAGGAGGAGGAGGAAGAACCGCCGGAGCAGGGGGGCTTCTGCCAGAGTGGGAAGAGAGGAAAGGGGGGGAGGTTTCTCCGTCAGAACCGAGCTGTTGAGTTCGGTGGACGGGGGTGGTTTTTATAGAGGTGGAATCAGAGAGGAGGACGGAGGGAGGCGACATGCCCCCTCACCGGAGGACGCCGGAGATGGAGACCCATACCTTCCGCGCGTTCACACGGGAGGTATGGGTGGTTGTAGAGACCATGGAGGTGTCCCTGCGACGGCAGACGTCGCAGGGAACCCCCGGTTGACTTGGCAGAGGGTCTCCCTTACCCTGCGCGGTGCCATGCTCCGCGCAAAGTCGCCGGAGCATGGCGCTGCTCAGGGTTTTGCAGGGAGGACCCAAATGCAAAGAACGAAGAAGAGTTAGGGGCCAAAATGCAAGGGTTTGAAAAGTTGAGGATCAAAAAGTAATGGATGAGGATCAAAATGCAAAGTCGGTCAAGAAGGTCTCTTCCTAGGCTCAAGTTTTTATGCATGACTAAATGGGGCCTAAGGATTCTAATGGTGAATTTTATTTCTAGATCAGACCTTGTTTGACCGATCAATTTACGTGAAAACCCAAATTAAGTCATTAATTGGGCATGGTTCTCAATGTAGGTCAAAATGGGTTCCTAAGGCCAAATTGAAAGTTCTAAACCCTAGAGATTATTTTTCTACGAATTGTAGAGGGTTTAGTCGATTTTTTCTTTGCCTCGAACCTCGTGAATTGAAGTGGATTTGTTTTTAGGGTTACAGGATATCATTTAATTCCTTGGAGTTGCTGTAGCCCTTATTGGTTCAACTCATCCCACTTTTCTTCTTATTAGGTTAGTTTGACCTATGTTTGGATCCTGAGTTACCCTGTTTTCAGATTGGATTGGTGAAATTGCATTTTTACTCCTTAGTTTCTATTTTCTTTACAAACTCAGAATTTCTCTGAGTCAAGCCTTTCTATAGTTATGTAGGAGCTTTTTCTTGCAAATCTGGGTTAGATGGTGCTAGTTTAGGGTTTATGACGAGGTTCTCATCATACCCCTATGCCTAGCTTTTGTTAGTTCCTTAGTAAAAACCTAAGGTTTTAACCTCTGTTCTAGACCATGAAGTTTTTAATAGCTTTAGATAAGTGCTTTTTCATTTGAGCTTAGATTAGGTTAGAATGCTGACCATAGGCCTAAAAGGTACTCTAGTACCAATCAAGATCCAGATCTGTCTAGCCTTAGCCTCCGTCCTTAGTAAAGGTTTTTAAGGCCTACAAGAACTAACCTAAGGTCTATTGGACTTTGTGGTTAAAGCACCCGTGCTTGGAATGATTTTAGCCCTGGCTCAGTTCGCAGTGCATTTTGCAAGAGAGAGAGAGAAAATTTTTCTGTTTGGAGAGTTTTCTCTCTCTTTTTCTTTTTAATTCTAGCTTAGGATTGGCTTCTCAACACAGTCTGTATCAGATTCCTTGCTCCCATCATCAATCCTCAAGGGTTCCTGGCAATCGATGCTTCGAGATAGCACCGCCCATGGCAACTCCCGGAACCCTGGCTATTGAGATTTCGAGATAATCCCATCCATGGTGTTCCGTGGCCGAATCCAGACCCTGGCAATTGACACTTCGTGATAATGACATCCATGGAATCTGAACCAGCAGAATGCTTACATGCCCCCAGTAGGATATGTAAATATCCTAAGAGACAAGCACCGAGGAGATGATATTTTGTTATACATCTTTGAGGGGATTTCCCACCTCTCAGCGCTGGGAACTCATCCAAATCAACTTGTATTGATCGGCCGCTCCTACTCTAGGTGTAATTTTCAGAATTTTGTAACGCTTTTGATTTTTACACTTACTGAACCAGGCTGTGTGTGAGGTTAGGGTGCTTAGTTTACTGAGTCTCGTAGACCAAAAGTTAGTTAATGAGGTCAAATACTCCCTAAGCCTTAGACCTAATGCTTAAGCTTTTCATTTTCCTCAACCTCTTGAGGAGTGTCTAGATCTTAATGGGTACTAAGAGTCTATCCAAGAATGCCTAAGGTTTGCATTCTTACTAATCCCATTATTCACTTTTCAGTTCTTTTCTTGAATGGGGTCTAGAACTTAGGTTAATTCCTTAGTTTCTTACTAATGACTACCTTTTTCTCATAATTTTGTGCTCCTTTTTCATTTTGTTTCTTTTCCTTTTCCCACAAAATTTCCTTCTCCTCTTATTCTCTTTTTCTTTTTTTCGAATTTTTTTTTTAATTTTTATGGTGTTTTTGGCATATGTGAATTTTTTTGTTTAAAACCTTTTCTTACAAGTTTTGCACTTTTATACACCCCCCATGCCTAAGGTTTGCAATGTCCTCATTGTGACTAGGGGTTTTTTATTTACTTAGTTCATTCCTTACGACAGAAATTTGGATGAGTGAATGGGTCAGGATGAATTTTGCGGACGATTTCTAATCCCAGATGCAAGCATCTGAGGTGGGGTCGGCTATCTATAAGGGTGAACGTTAAGTGCACAAAAGTGTGAAAAAGGTTTTGGATTTTTAGGAAAATGACGGGTTGCCTCCCGTTAAGCGCTGAGTTTTACGCCATCGGCTGGGCGCAATAAGCTCAAGGGGAATGGAGGATATAAGATGATTCAGCCAAATCAGTAGAAGTCACATCAATGAACGGCTTGAGTCTCTGATCGTTCACGATGAAAGGTTCGGAATCATGGCTGAGCGGACTGATTTCGATAGCTCCATTTCCAAAAACCTGTTGGACTAAATATGGTCCAACCCACTTGGATCGCAGCTTTCCTGGGAAAAGTTTGAGTCGGGCATCAAAGAGTAGGACCTTCTGACCAGGATGAAAGATCTTTCTCGAGATATGCTTGTCATGGAAGGCTTTAACCCGCTCCTTGTAGATTCGTGAGTTCTCATACGCGTCTAGGCGTAATTCATCGATCTCGCTGATTTAGAGTTTTCTGTGGGTTCCAGCCTTTGAAAGATCTAGATTACAATTCTGTACTGCCCAATAGGCTTTATGCTCCAGTTCTATGGGAAGGTGACACGCCTTCCCGTATACCAGTCTAAAGGGAGACATGCCTAATTGGGTTTTGTGGGAGGTCCTATAGGCCCACAATGCTTCCGGAAGTCGGGACGACCAGTCCTTCCTGTCAGGCCGAACAGTGACCTGCAGGATTTTCTTGATCTCCCGATTTGATAGCTCAGCTAGACCATTAGTTTGGGGGTGGTAAGGAGTATAGATTCGGTGAGACACCTCGTATTTGGTCATCAGTGACCTAAATTGAGCGTTCGTAAAGTGGGTCCCTCCATCAGAGATTATGGCACGGGGAATCCCGAACCTTGAGAAAATGTTTTGATGAATGAATTTGAGAATAATTTTGTGATCACAGGTTCGGGTTAGTATGGCTTCGATCCATTTGGACACGTAGTCCACAGCAAGCAGAATGTATTCGAAACCATCCGAAACAGGAAAGGGGCACATAAAATCAATCCCCCAAACATCAAAGATTTCACATACGAGAATTGGCTGCAAAGGCATCATGTCGCGAAGGTTCATGTTGCCCAAGGTCTGGCAACGACTGCATGCCTTGCAGTGACTGTATGCGTCTTTGAATAGTGTAGGCTAGTAAAAGTCACACTGGAGGACTTTTGATGCGGTTTTATGCCCAGAGAAATGGCCACCGCATGCCTGGTCATGGCAGAAAGAGAGGATATTGCTGAATTCCTCTTTCGGGACACATCTCCGAATAATTTGATCAGCACCTATGCGGAAAAGGTACGGATCTTCCCAGATGTAATACTTGGTATCAGAATGCAATTTGTCTTTCTTGGCCTTCAGCCAATCAGACGGGGTCTGATGAGATGCCAAGTAGTTTACTATATCAGCAAACCATGGAAGTCTAGTACCAACAGTAAGTAGGTGCTCATCAGGAAAATGTTCCGTGATGGGTCCGGAAGGGTTGATAATCTCAGAAGGAAGACGGGACAGATGGTTGGCTACCACATTCTGTCTTCCCACCTTGTCACGAATCTCGAGATCGAATTCTTGCAACAGCAAGATCCATCGGATTAGTCGGGGCTTCGCGTCCTTCTTGGCAAGGAGATGCCTTACAGCCGTGTGATCCGAGTAAATGATGACATGGGAACCCAGAAGATACGATCGGAACTTTTCAAGGGCAAATACTACAGCTAGCAGCTCTTTCTCCATAACTGTATAGTTACGCCGAGCCTCATCAAGTGTCTTGCTAGCGTAGTATATGACCACGGGTTTCCCGTCAGCTTTTTGCCCCAGGACCTCTCCTACAGCGAAGTCAGATGCATCGCACATGATCTCAAAGGGTTGAGACCAATCAGGGGATTGTAGGATTGGTGCCTGGGTGACTCGGTCATGCAGGTTTTCAAAGGCTAGTGTGCATTCCTTGGAGATTTCAAAGGGTACATCCTTGGAGAGCAGGGAAGTCAAGGGGAGCACGATTTTCGAGAAATCCGGAATGAAACGACGGTAAAAATCGACGTGCCCCAAAAAAGAACGGATGTCCCTGATCGAGCTAGGCATAGGAAGGCAAGAGATCAGATCAACCTTAGATCGATCCACTTGGATGCCTTTTTCTGAAATCAAATGTCCCAAGACAATTCCCTCAGGCACCATGAAATGGATCTTTTCCCAGGAAAGAACCAAATTCACATCGATGCATCGCCTGAGTATCTGGACCAAGTGTTGGAGGCAATCGTTGAATGATGCTCCAAAAATTGAAAAGTCATCCATGAAGACTTCCAGATAATCACCTACCATATCTGAGAATATGGCAAGCATGCACCGCTAAAAAGTAGCGGGTGCATTGCAAAGACCAAAAGGCATCCTTCGGAAAGCGTATGTTCCGAAGGGGCAGGTGAACGTGGTCTTTTCTTGGTCTTCAGGATGGATTGCCACCTGGTTATAACCGGAGTACCCGTCAAGAATCAGAAGAACCTATTTCCCGCTAGTTTCTCGAGAATCTGATCAATGAAAGGTAGTGGGAAATGATCCTTCTTCGTGGAGGAATTGAGTCGGCGGTAATCTATACAGACTCTCCACGCATTGGCTAATCGGGTAGGAATGATTTCTCTGGTCTCAGTCGTTATGGTGGTGAGTCCTGCCTTCTTAGGCACAACCTGAATTGGGCTCACCCAACGACTATCGGAGATCGGGTAGATGATCCCGGCATCTAACCACTTGATGATCTCCTTTTTCACGACCTCCTGCAGATTGGGGTTCAAACGTCTCTACATTTCACGAGAAGGTCGTGCGCCCTCTTCTGAATAGATATGATGAGTACAATAAGAGGGGCTTATTCCAGTCAAATCATTGAGAATCCACCCGATGGCTCTGCGATGTTGCTGGAGGACAGCAATCAGACGGGATTCCTGGTTGGGATTGAGGTTGGAATTGATAATCATAGGGAGGGTCTGATTAGAACCCAAGAAGATGTATTTTAAGTGAGCAGGAAGAGGCTTTAACTCAAGGGTAGGGTTATCAGCAGCAGCAGGTGGTTCAGTATAGACGTGGGGTTCAAGGGTAGGAGTTACTGGGTTGTTTATATCTGGATTCAACTCTTCTGTTTGCGGGTCGAGATCCTTCTGTGGTTGATGAGGCATAATCGAGTCATTTTGGAAGTGTGTTTCATCAACCAAAGTCCTAACGTCACAAATCTGTTTGATGACACCGCAATTGATTCCTTGTTGGGCCTTAAATATATCAATTTTCAGGGTTTGATTCCCAAATTTGAGCTCTATTTGGCCCTCCTCACAGCTAATGTTGGCTCTAGCAGTAGCCAAGAAAGGTCTCCCTAAAATGATTGGTGTATCCCTAGGGTTTTCAGGTGCGTCCATGTCTAAGACTATAAAGTCCACGGGGAAATAGAAATCCCGCACTCTTACGATAACATCCTCGAGAATCCCTTTTGGTGACTTTATAGATCGATCTGCTAATTGTAATGTCACCTCGGTTGGTTTTAGCTCAGATTCTTCTAGATGGTCAAGTAAGAATGTGGGTGTCAGGTTTATGGATGCACCCAAGTCCAGCAAGACTCTATCAAATTGGGTATCACCTATCTTGCAGGAAATCAGGGGAGTACCAGGATCTTTTGCCTTGGGTGGGAGTCTACTGAGGATTACAGAGCTGGCTTGCTCTGATAGAACAATTGGGCTCCCACCCTTGGTTCGCGGCTTACGCTGGGGTGTACACACATTCTTTAAGAATCGTGCGTAAGCCGGTACGTGGTGGATGGCATCCATCAAAGGGATGTTTATGTGGACCTGCTCAAAGAGCTTGACCAGGTCCTCCTCAGGTGCCACGGGCTTGGTGGTCTTCTTTCCCTTGGTCAAGGCCTCGGGAAACGGGATCTTGGTTGGTTCTTCTAGGATAGGTCCAGGTTGTGGATTTGGGATAGGGGTGGGAACGTCCTGGATTACTGTCTTAGGATTGGGATCACTACCAGGCTTGGAGTGGTTTGGATGAGGTGGGTCTTGGGTTTCCTTACCACTACAGGTTGTTACGGAATTAAGCCCTGCCTGGTTTTGGTTGGGATTGGGTAAGATGGGTTGCTGCTGGTAACCTGCAACAAAAGTGGAGGCTTCTATCCCGTCGGGTGAAGGAATAGAGGGGGCCTGATAAATCATATGGGCATGGCCCAGGTTTGGGTTCATAACGCGCTGCTGGGTTGGGACGTTATTTAGATTAGGAAGAGGTTGGGAAGGAAGAGTGCCTGGCTGGCGAGAATTTGCCAACTGGGCCAATTGGTTTCGGACCTCTGTGATTTCGTCCTTGTGTTGCTTTTGAATAGCTGCATTCGTTCTTTGAATGTCAGCTAGAGTCTGAAGGATAAGTGACATTTGATCCTGATTTGGCCCTGATGGATAAGTAGGGTTGGGCCGAGGCTGAGGCGGCTGGTAAGGACGAGGGAGTTGTGGGCGGGGTTGAAAGGGTCGTCTTTGGGTTTGGGAATTTCCCGCCCACTGAAAGTTGGGATGGTTTCGCCATCCAGGGTTATAGGTGTTGGAGAACGGGTCGTTCTGGATGGCGTTGAGGTCCTTGCAGGTCTGATGAACCTCTAGAGAATCAGAGAAAGGGGGAATGGAATTCCCCAGGCTGGTGTAGAAAGGATCGGATGATCCTCCGACCTGAGAATCAGATGGGGATGGATATGGATCCATCCTAGGAGAAGATCGATGGAGAATGTTTTGCATAGTCTCCTGTGTGGAAGGAGGTTGTGCAAAGGAGTTATGCACAGAGGTGTCTCGCTGTAGGTGCTGAGTCAGCTAATCCACCTTCTTTTCAATAATCGAGACCTTGTCCAATCAACTGGCCATTAATTCCAGGTCGACTGCTGCGGACAGGCCCTGCGTCTCATGTGCTCCCCTAAGATTCGTCGATGCGCGAGTATTCGTCCTGTCGAATAATCCCATGGAGTCATTGTTGATGGAGTTCTCGCACATGTTTTCGAGAATCTCCCACACGGTGTCCTCATGTTGACCCATGATATTTCCTCCGCAAGTTGCATTGACGAAAAGACGAATGTCCTCAAGGAGTCCCTGGTAAAAAGATTGGACCTGTTCCCATTTAGGAACTCCGTGATGGGGGCACTTTCTCATGAGATCCTGAAAGCGATCACATGCCTCATGGAGAGGTTCCCCTGTTTGTTGAGTGAAGTGTGTAATCTGATGGCGCAAGGCGTTTGTCCGACCAACGGGGAAGAACTTTTTCAAAAACTCGGACTGAAGTTCTTCCCAAGTGTTGATCGGCCGGGTCTGAGTTTGATACTAATGAGCGGCCTTGTCCATAAGATAAAAGGAGAACATCTTCATGAGAAGAATATCCCGATTTTGCACGTCTGGCCCAAAAGTTTGGGCTAGATGCTTTAGCTGTTTGATGTGCTGGAAGGGATCTTCGGAATTAAGCCCATGGAATTTAAGTATAGCATGAATCATGTTGGGCTTCAATTCGGAATCAGGTCCTCCAGTTGGGATTCTGACTCGAGGCTCAATGGCCACCGCAGCAGGATTATAATGGTCCCGCATCATAGGACGCTGCGGTGGGTGCACAAAGTTTTGGAAGAGGTCATTAAGTCGCTGGAGCTGGTGCTCCAAATTGTTTTCTTCCTCAACAGGCTGAGCCATGATAGGGGAAGAAGAAGAGCTTGATTTAGAATCAGATGAGAGAATGATGGGGTAAGGTTGCTGTTCAAACACAGGAGTCAAGGCTGGGCCTTGACGAGAGTGAATTCCTAAAGGAGATCTTAAGGGTGGTCTTAAGGATCTCCTACCGTTCATGCACTGTTGGAGTGGAAGAGTTTAGAAGGTGCTGGACCCAATCAAGTCACCCAAAAATGTGTTGGGTGACTATAGAGGTGCGGGGCAGATGGACCCCTTGATCAGAAAGATCGTCCACCTGAGAATTACCTGGGCAGTCAGAGAGGGTGAGTCCCGCGAAGACCCCTACACGGTAGAGCATCCCTACGGGTTACAGGGTTTCCCCCACCCGACCTCTCTTGTCACTGCGGTTCTAGGTAGACCAGAATGGGGATCTTGACCTCTTAAGTCTACCTCTTTTACTTTAAGATCAGGGTGCTTAAGGTTTCACTTGAACTTTTAGGTATTTTGAGTGAAGAAGTGACCTAATTTTAAGGTTGGTTGACCCAAGGGGTCAACTTCACCTCTTGTTCTTTTGAGAGCTTTTGGGTCCTTTCTTTTAGGGTTCAAGTGTTTAGAGAGCCAATTGTTTAGGGTTTCTCTTGTATAGATCTTTTTAAACGAGGTTTAGGTACACCTCTTTTTGGGAAGATCTTTTCTTTGTTAATAGAAGGTGTGTCTCTAAAAACCCTAGCTTTTTAATTCCTGAGTTGGCTCTAGTTGGTCCATTTCAGTTGCCTCAAAAATGTAGTATCTAGGGCTCAATCAAGAAGGTTTTAGCCCTAGTTACCTTAGTTGGATGGACAGTTAAAATGTGTTGAAATGAAAAATTTAGGCAACTTTGAGGAATTACTATGTATGATGCAGGTAGCCCTAAGTTGATTTTTCTTTTCGTTCCTTTTTAGATTTTAAGGGAGTTAAGAAAGGGCTGATGAAGATTACCTGTTTTGTTGGAGTGTTTGTTGTGCGGCTGTTCTTCCAATTTTTACCTGCACATAAGAGAGAGAAAAAGATTAGAAATCTCTTAAAAGAAATTCAAAGCTTCTAGAAAAGCCGTTGCTCCCCTGCAACGGCGCCAAAAACTGGTTCGGTGCCAATCCGCTATGGTTTTAATATCTCATTGTAGTATAGTATAGAGGAGCAGTTACCAATTTAATATAATTTGTTACTCGGAAAATAAAAGTTTTCCTAGGTTGAACTCAGGGAGCAAATTGTATTCTAGAAGTACAAAGTTTCTATTACAAAAGTGAAAAAGAGAGAGAGAGAGAGATTTATTTTGTTGGCTTTTTCTTCTTCTCTCTTCTTTCTCGTCTTTGTCTTCTTCTCTTCTGTGCTCTTCTCTTGGGTTCTTCAGTCTTCTTCCTTCTGTTCTTCTTATTCTTCTTCTGTTCTTCTTCTTTCTTTCTTCTTCTTTCTTCTGTAGAGTCTTCTTTTCTTCTTCTTCTTCTTCTTGTCTTCTCTTTTCTCTTTTTCTTCTCTACAGTAGTGGTGATCCTCCTCTTCTTTTTCTTTCTTTCTTTTCCTTCCTTGCTTCTTCTTTTCTTTCTTCAGGGCGTCGTCTGATTTTTCAATCAGACTACTTAAGTAGCTTTTGCTACAGTGCGTCTTCTTTCTTTCTTTCCTCTGTGGCTTTCTTCTTCTTCTTCTTCTCGCAGTCCTTCTTCTTCTTCTTGTCTTCTCTTTTCTCTTCTGTGCCTGCACACCCACAGTTTGGTCAGAAGGCAAAAACCTACTCTACCCTCCCTCCCGTCTCTCTCTCTCAGAATTCACTGGTAGGATAGCTCTCCCAGAGCTGCCGGGTATTCGGGTACGGGTCGTGCCCGGGTCCAGGCCCACCGGCATGCGTGGTGGGCGAGGAGTGTTCGAGTCAAGTCAGGTCGGGTCGGCCGGATCCGCGTGATGAGCTCGCGGACCGGGCGGGTGAAGCGGGTGAGAGGGACCTCACCCCGTGTGCTGAGGCGATAAGCCTACAACACTTTTACAATTTATGCAGGCGTGCCGCTTCAGAGTCTTCCGAGGTGGGACTAAATGTCCCACCCCAATTGGGCACCTGCAGCTGAGAAAGCTGCAGGCAATCGCGGCTGTGCGCGAAGCTTTCTCCCCAGCTGTGGGCCTGGGCAGGTGCGCAAGGGCGAACCTCGCGTCCTGGGGATTCTGGCCTGGGCGAAGTGAGGCTACAGCTGCAGGCGGAAGAAGCTTCACCTGCTCAGCAATGGCGGCGGAGGACAGGTGACCTGTTCACAGCAAAATGGCCTCTCGGCCTAATCAGAAGGTGCAGGGAGCTTCGCCGGAGTGCGGCGAAGCTCGTGCGGGTGGTGGCAAGGCGTGGGGCGGGCTGTAGGGGCTGCCCTAGGTCGGACTGTGGCCGGTGGAATGGGTTTGCTCGGGGGAGTGATGTGGAGGTGAGGAGTGGCAGTGAAGGGGTGGAAGTGGTTCAGCGTGATGAGGCGGAGGTTTTGGGTCGGTCGGCGAGTCGTGTGGGGTGGTGGAATGATGGGAGCGAGTCGCCGGAGGTTGCCGGAGATGGAGAAGGTGAGGGCGATTTGGCGCGGTTGAAGGGTGGTTGAACAAATTGAAGTAGGGAAAAGAAAGAGGGGAGGAAGAGAAAGAACTGTACCTACTTGGAGGGACGAGGGGGACCGGAGTAGGGCGACAGTCGTATCGACTGTCGCCAGAGAAGAAGATGCCCAGTGAGAAGGGGACGGCGGCGAGGAGAGAGCGGGAGAGCGCGCGCTGGGTACGACGCGACGCGGGAAGAGCAGGCGAAGGCGGCTCTGCTGCTGGTAATGCGGCAGAGCGACGAGGAGGAGGAGGAAGAACCGCCGGAGCAGGGGGGCTTCTGTCGAAGTGGGAAGAGAGGAAAGGGGGGGAGGTTTCTCCGTCAGAACCGAGCTGTTGAGTTCGGTGGACGGGGGCTGTTTTTATAGAGGTGGAATCAGAGAGGAGGATGGAGGGAGGCGACGTGCCTCCCTCGCCGGAGGACGCCGGAGATGGAGACCCATACCTTCCGCGCGTTCGCACGGGAGGTATGGGTGGTTGCAGAGACCATGGAGGTGTCCCTGCGACGGCAGACGTTGCAGGGAACCCCCGGTTGACTTGGCAGAGGGTCTCCCTTACCCTGCGCGGTGCCATGCTCCGCGCAAAGTCGCCGGAGCATGGCGCTGCTCAGGGTTTTGCAGGGAGGACCCAAATGCAAAGAAAGAAGAAGAGTTAGGGGCCAAAATGTAAGGGTTTGAAAAGTTGAGGGTCAAAAAGTAATGGATGAGGATCAAAATGCAAAGTCGGTCAAGAAGGTCTCTTCGTAGGCTCAAGTTTTTATGCATGACTAAATGGGGCCTAAGGATTCTAATGGTGAATTTTATTTCTAGATCAGACCTTGTTTGATCGATCAATTTACCTGAAAACCCAAATTAAGTCATTAATTGTGCATGGTTCTCAATGTAGGTCAAAATGGGTTCCTAAGGCCAAATTGAAAGTTCTAAACCCTAGAGATTATTTTTATACAAATTATAGAGGGTTTAATCGATTTTTTATTTGCCTCGAACCTCGTGAATTGAAGTGGATTTATTTTTAGGGTTACAGGATGTCATTTAATTCCTTGGAGTTGCTGTAGCCCTTATTGGATCTACTCATCCCACTTTTCTTCTTATTAGGTTAGTTTGACCTATGTTTGGACCCTGAGTTACCCTGTTTTCAGATTGGATTGGTGAAATTGCATTTTTACCCCTTAGTTTCTATTTTCTTTACAAACTCAGAATTTCTCTGAGTCAAGCCTTTATATAGTTATGTAGGAGCTTTTTCTTGCAAATCTGGGTTAGATGGTGCTAGTTTAGGGTTTATGACGAGGTTCTCATCATGGGGTTAGGATTGGCCACTCTACACCGACTCCTGTCGGCCCTCGCGTATGCGATACCAAGGTGTGCTACTAGTGTAGGGAGGGAGCTAGCCACCCCATGGGACCCGAAGTTCAGCTATTCACCTTACATGACTTTGTTAGGCCCTCTGGGCAAACTGGGGTAGTCAGACGAGGGTGCGCGAACTGTGGAGGGGCGAGACCCATGTTTTGAGAGGGCAAGGCCCTATACCATTTCGTGCTGTAATTTGGGCGTAATCGCTAGCGGAAATGACTGACCGCGTGTCAGTGCGGGGTAGCTACCCGTGCGCTTATCACGCGTGCCGTAGTCACCACTATGTCTTGATAGTGACTTCGGGGTGGTTGGCTAGGTGAAGGACTCCCACGGGGGACTCTCCCAGCTAGGAGAGCATCACGTGTACCTTCTACTCTATGGAAAAGACTGCAATCAAAATCCTTCCCACGAGGAACAGGCAAGATTGAGAAAATCTAGACACTTTGAGAAATGGATGAAATCGAAACACATAAATGAGATAAATAGAAATGGGAATTAAATATGTTGTTTTCACCGTGTTTGTACTTAAATAATATAAACACCACTCTACTCAGCATTCGCTGACTCTGTCTTTTCATAACACTATTCAGGACCAGGAGTTGAGCATCTTGAGTTTCCAGCTGCAGAGGGTGCTGAACCCAGCCGAGCCCAGCCGTAGCTGTTCTTTTAGCACCTTTTTTTTCTCTACTATTGTAGTAAGTAATGTATACCTAGTTTACTGTTCCTGCTACTTCTATTTCCTTCCTCTTTCTGTTGTTGCTGTGGTGGCATGTACTGAGACAGTCATTCTACTTTCTTTACTGCTTTGTACTTTTGCTCCTACTTAGTTATATTGCATGTGTGAATGTGGTTCATTTTCCTACTTTTGGTTATTTCTTGTTGGACGACTAGGTCTTGGGATTAGTTAAGGTGAGCTGGTCTCGGGTCCTGTAGGGTTCCAGGAACTGGGTCGTAATAGTCGTCTACTTTGGCTGATCATCCAATCTAACATCCTCATCAAATGAAGTACTATCCTACTCCTCCTCATCGATGGGTGCATCTTCCTCGTAGTCAAAATCCTTTGTTGGGAGATCCGTCGGAAGAGGCTCGGACTCTCCCCATTCCCCCTACCTCCCTTCCCCTAACTTTGGAAATATCGGAGAACCTTCTTTGGTTGTTTCTTCTCGCCGGTGTTTGTTGACTAACTCACCTTATATCTGTCCTCACCACATTCAGGATAGTTAGTCAGCCCTAAGTACTCATTTTTGTATATGACGCAGACATTACGACAGGCATCAATCTTCTATCATTTCAGTCTGAGCCCACGTATCTGCTTTGTCGCATCATACCATGACTTAGGATATCCAGCAGGATTATTCAACAAATCTCCAATGAATTCCAGAACCTCAGACATTAATTTTGCTGTGGCTTTATTCATTACTTTCTTCTGAAACAATTTCAGAAGGAATGACAACTTCGATATTGACGTTATTTCAGGAGCAATTGGATCCTCTGCTGCCTTGACTGCATTGTACAACTCATTACAATCTCATAATGCCTCATCATCATCTGCATCCTCATGGTCTATTGCTCTCATATCATATAACATTTCATCCAATTCATCTCCTTGATTATCATCACTTCCTTCAAAGGATTCAATTGTCTCATTCCTAACTTCTCTCATTTGTTCACCATGAGATGTCCAATTTACGTAATGTTGCCACCAACTGTTACATATTACATGTTCCAAAATAGTGTCTCGGTCATAGAAAAATCCATTCAAACACTGTCTACATGGGCATAAAATCAGCTAAAGGAATTTACCTCTGTTGGTGCTAGAGCACCACGATCATTTATTTTGATGATAACAAAACACGTGTTATTTAACATTTGCACTTTGAGTCCTAGATTTCAGGTCAATCGCAAATGGATAGTGATTAGATGGAGTTCGAGCTCGCATCCAGGACGGATTAGAGGAGCTTGATGGAGAACAGAAGAGATTCGCGAGGAGCGATATTTTAAAGATGGAAGGAAATGAAGAATAGGATAGATTTCCTTCTTTTATACTTGTTGTATTTTTCGTTTCTTTTGTTGCTCTTTATTTCCTTAGATAATTCATGTTAAAGAGCCTCAAAGTACCCTAACAGTAGTCCTAGGAATACCTGCACAACCCTAGGATACTTAGGTTTTCTGTAGAATACTTAGAAAACCAATATAGGACTCAAACAGCATTTCCAGACGTCTAATTCCAAAATCAGACGTCTGATAAAATGTTTTAAGACGTCTGACTGTTGTTTCAAACGTCTGATAACTGTTAGGCTGGATATAGTTAGTTCTGTCTGATGAAATCAGACGTCCAGACCCTTATACCAGACATCTTAGGAGACGTCTAATGGACTTGCCAGACGTCCAGATAGTGGACTGTTGGCTAGCTTAGCACGCGCTCAAGATTATGACCGTTAGAGCCTTATCAGACGTCCTTAGGCCTTTCCAGACGTCTGATAAATGACCGTTTTGCCTCGGCTGACCCAAAATCTCTTCTCAGAGATTTTCTAGCCGTTGCAACGTTTGGAAATCAATTCCCACAGTAGAAGTAGGTTTCCAGACGTCCAGACATAGTTCTAGACGTCCTGTATGTCGTCTGATGGACTTCCGCAAAAATCCTGTTTAGATCTGATCCAAGTCAGGGAGAGACCCACCCAAAATCAGACGTCTGACCTTGACGTCTTAAAGTGGCCTTCCAGACGTCTGATGCCAGAGTTAGACGTTTGATAACCTTGTCAAATGTAATCATTGTCCTGATTTCGGCCTGATTCTCTTGAACTTTGTTCCCAACGGCTATAGAACCTTTCCTAAGCCTTCCAAAGCCTTCTTAAGGCCTCTATAAATAGAGGGGAGCCTTTACACGCCTAGACACACTAAGAAAGACACAAGATACACACTTGGATACACTTAGCTACACACTTTCACACTCTTTTGTGTCCAGAAAAGATCTTGCTCTCCAAGCTTAAGCTCCATTCCCTTGAGAGCATCAAACCTTCGCGTACCCGCTCTCCCGCCGTTGTTCACGAGAGCGACATTGCGCCGTTGCGTGGCTCACGCACCCGCGTCATCGTCGACTCACTCCTTGCAAAGGGGAATTTCCTAATTCCTATAGAAGCTTAGGTTTATTAGTTTTTTGGCTCTATAGGTTTGTTGTTTATTTTATCTTTGTCTTTTGGTTGGGTATTCGCTTTGCGAATTCCCGTCTCCTTCGTGGGACAAAATCCTTCTCGTGGAGAGAAGGGGTTGAGGAACGCTACCCTCGTACTTGTAGCGTGGTTGTACTGAGGTTGAATCACCCTCGTTTTAAAGTGATTCGGTTAGTGGATTTGATCAACTAGGTTGATCGGAAAATCCTAAATCGAGGGGGTTAGGTGGTGGTTTTCACCCGGTTTGGGTTTCCACCTAAAAATTCTTTGTGTACTTTGTGTGTTTGTTTATTCTGTGATATTGTTTATTTTTGCATTTTATTACGTCACCCCCTCTTGGTAGGGCCGGAAACTTTCAACCTCGTCTAAATGTTTTCCTATCATCATGAAATGCTCACTCCAAAAATAAAATCACTCCACTCTTGTAGTCATGGCAATTCGAATTCCTCATACTGATTCATGACTTATCCATAATAATTATCCTAAATGTAAAAGACAACCACTTATAAGTTGGACTTGAATAAGGTAAGAATGTGTATTTTTAGATCATTCATAAGTTATACTTGAATAAAGAAGAAATGTGTATTTTAAGAAGATTTTCACTTGATAGCCCATCCTTGAAGATTTGGTCACAACATTACTTCTTACATACAACCAGTGTTTGAAGAAATTTCGACAGCATTTCCCCGCACTTCTCCAGTATACCCCCAAGACTAACCTTAACAACATCCCCAATAGCCCCCACTAAAGGGTGCTAAGATTAGTTGGTACACCGGAGAAGAGCGAGAAAATGCAACCGAAATTTCTCCAAACACTAGCTATATGCAAGAAGTAACCCTAAGTTGTGATCAAATCTTCAAGGACCCTCCTTTGTTAAGAACTTCTTTAAACAAAGGATGTTGACACTTATGACATATTATAAAGACAACACATCATGCATGTAAGTGAGGTATACATGATCATAAGTCTCGACGGGCTAATATTTTCACACAATTATATCCCTCCCACAACTTGTTGCCTGGGGTTAGAATTCCTATTGTTTGTTATACCGTGCATGTGTAATAAAAATATCATAATCAAACATAAATAACAAACGTTCATTTATAAATTATACTTTACTAACAATAACTGCCTCCACCCCAACCCTCTCTTCCTCTCCTCCTCACTTTCTAAACCCCTAATCTTCTTCATATTCCTCTTACTCCCTCTCCATTATCATCTTGCCCTCCTATATAAAACCTTAAACATTAAGTTTGTTAATTGAATCCCTAAACGCATAACCCTAACACTCAAATCTTAAACACCAGACCCTAAAAGTAAACCTTAAATCCTAAGCAAGACCGAAGGCTATAAATCCTAAGCTCGAGACCTTAAACATTCACTTCGTAACCCTAAATCGAAGGCCATAAATCCCAAGTCCTAAACTCTAACCCATAAGTAAATCCATCACGTAACCCATGACATTAAACCTCCTTCCACTCCCCTTCACTCATTTCTCTCCTCCTCCTCCCTCTCCCTTGGGCCCTCCTCTAGACCCTCCTCCCACCACCCCTTGCCTCCTCCCTCCTTCAATTCTCTCCTCTAGTTCCTCCTCCTCAAGATCCTCCTCCTTCCTCCTCGCACCCCCTACCTCCTTTATGCCGTCTGCCTCTTCCCACCTCCCCCCCACACCACCATTGCGCATCTCTAGTACCCTCCTCCTCGATCTTCCCTCCCTTCCTCCAGCACCACCTACAACCCCTACTCCTCGTCCTCCTCCTCACATTCACATTCAATAACACATTCAAAGCAAACTAATTAAAACATATAATTTGGAAACATTCATTAACTCACATTCACTCACAAAAAATAATGTAATCAAACTAAATATACATGTGGGCACAATTGCATAAGAATACTAATTACAACATACTAATTAAAACATACAATCAAGACATACTAAATTAAAAAATATATAGTGAAATGGTTGTGGTGGTGGTGGTAGGGAGGAGGTGGGAGGAAGAGTATGAGTTGGTGGTGGTGCTAAGGGGAGGGGAGGGGGTGGTGGTGCTGGTGGCTTGGGTAGGGGGTGGTGCTGCTGCTGGCAGGGGGAGGGCGTGGCCGGTTGTGGTGGTGGTGGTGGATGCAGGGGGAGTGGCTGTGGTGGCAGGGGGTGGTGGTGTTGGTGGTGGGTGGTGGTGCTGGTGCTGGTGGTGGCGACAGGGGTAAGAGGTGGTGGCGGCAAAGGTGGCGGCGGCGAGTGGTGGTGGTGTTGGTGGTGGCTGCAGGGGTGGTGGTGTTGCGGGTCGTGGTGGTAGAGGTACTTGTGGTGGCAATAGAGGTGGTGGTGGCGGCGGGTGGTGGTGCCGCAGGTGGCGATTGGTGGTGGTGGTGCTAGTGGTGGGTGAGGGGGAGTAGGCCTCAAGCCGGTGACAAGGGGGAGGGGAAGGAGGAGGCGAGCAAAGGAGGAAGAAGAGGAGCAGCTCAGCTACCTATTGAGGTCACAAAAGAGGAGCTGAGGTGGAGGAGGAGCTGTAGCGACCCTCGCGGAGGAGGAGCTGAGGGGAGGAGGTCTCGTGGAGGGGAGGGGCAGGAGGAGGTCACGAGGTGGAGGAGGCCACTTCAGATTTGGGACGAAGGGGGAGGGAGTCGGGTTCGCATTAGGGATTTAACTAAACATTCTCGACCATTCCTAATAAACTATCGGCAATACTATTATTACCAACAATTAATAACGGTCGGCGATAATTCCTTTTCCAACCATTAAGGTCAAACGGTCGACGATAGACTTTGAAAAATTAACCGCCCACCCTGGCGGGTTATGAAATCATTATCGTCGATGGTTAATATGGAAACAGTCGACTATATTATTATTTTCGACCATTTATAACGGTCGAAAATGGTGTCAACCAGACGTCTTAACTTTACTTCACTTTCTCGACCGTTTATAATCAGGTGGCGATTCACCTCGATGATCAGGAAAAAATGACGTTCACCTGCCCTGACGGAACCTTTGCATTCCGTAGGATGCCTTTTGGATTGTGCAACGCACCTGCTACATTTCAGCGGTGTATGTTTATAATCTTTTCTGATTTGGTAGGTGATTGCTTAGAAGTCATGGATGACTTCTCGGTCTTTGGGAGCACATTTGATGCATGCTTAGACCACCTGACTAAGGTCCTACAAAGATGCATAAATGTGAATCTGGTACTTTCCTGGGAGAAATCACATTTCATGGTACCAGAAGGACTACTATTAGGTCACCTTATCTCTGAGAGAGGAATAGAGGTTGACCATGTGAAGGTAAAATTGATTTCTGAACTACCACTACCTTCGTTGGTTAAACAGATTAGATCTTTTCTCGGGCATGTTGGTTTTTATCGTCGCTTTATAGCGAATTTCTCAAAAATAGCCTGACCTCTCATTAATCTCCTCTCTAAAGATGTAGACTTCCAGATCTTTGACGATTGTGTTCATGCCTATACGACACTTCGTGATCTGGTCACCAAGGCACCAATACTGCAACCTCCAAATTTGTCTCACCCTTTTGAGATCATGTGTGATGCCTCTGATTATGCAGTAGGGGCTGTCCTTGGTCAAAAACTGAATGGGAAACCCACAGTCATCTATTACGCTAGCAAGACCTTAGATGAAGCTCAGAGGAATTATACCATAAAATTCAGACCTTATCTTTTAGGTTCCCACATTATAGTCTACACTGACCACACTGCAGTTCGACATCTTCTCGCCAAGAAGGACACGAAATCTCGTCTGATTAGATGGATCCCACTTTTGTAGGAATTTGATTTGGAGATTCATGATAAGGCTGGAAAGCAAAATGTGGTAGCTGACCACTTATCCCACCTTCCTTCTAAAGTGATTTCTCCTTCTTTGCCTATTTCTGACCACTTCCCTGATGAGCAATTGTTGGTCATTCATTCTGATCTTCCTTGGTATGCTGACATTGTCAACTACCTAGCTTTTGGAATCCTCCCCACTAATTGGGTCCAACATCAGAAAGACAGACTTAGATCTGAGGCCAAGCACTATTACTGGGAAGAACCATGGCTTTTCAGACACTACAAAGACCAGATTCTTAGGAAATGTGTCCCTGATAAGAAGATAGAAATCATCTTGTCATTTTGCCATGACCAGGCATGCGGTGGTCATTTCTCTGGCAAAAAGACTGCCGCAAAGATTTTGCAGAGCGATTTTTATTGGCCCACAATCTTTAAAGATGCACATGAATATAGTAGGGCATGTTCACGCTGTCAGTCTCTCGACAGTATTGGCCGTCGGGACATGATGCCCTTGAATCCGATCATAGTGTGCGAAATCTTTGACATTTGGGGCATTGACTTCATGGGACCTTTCCCTAAATCTTATGGCTTCGAGTATATCTTGTTAGCAGTTGAGTATGTTTCTAAATGGATAGAAGCCATCCCCTCGAGGACTAATGATCATAGAGTTGTGACACAATTTGTTCAAGATTTCATCTTCTCTAGATTTGGGGTACCGAAAGCCATCGTTAGTGATGGAGGGTCTCATTATAGAAACACACATTTTCAGTCCCTACTTCAAAAGTATGGGGTGTCACATAGGATTGCTACACCATATCACCCTCAAACCAATGGACTTGCTGAATTGTCCAACCGAGAGATCAAGAAGATTTTACAGACTACCATCCAACCAGATAGAAAGGATTGGTCTTCCCGCCTTTCTGATGTGTTGTGGGCATATAGGATAACTCACAAAATCCCATTAGGCATGTATCCTTTTAGACTTGCGTATGGGAAACACTGTCATCTTCCCATAGAACTTGAAAACAAAGCCTATTGGGACATCAAAAAATGTAACTTGGACCTAGAGAAGGCCGGTGATCATAGAAGATTACAAATTTTCGAGCTAGATGAGTTAAGGAATCAATCTTATGAAAGCTTAAGGATTTATAAGGATAAACTTAGGGCCTTCCATGATCGTCACATTCATAGGAAATCATTTCACCCTGGTCAAAAAGTCCTTTTGTTCAACTCTAGACTAAAACTCTTTTCGGGGAAACTAAGATCCAAATGGACTGGACCTTTCAAAATCATGAGAATCTTTGATAATGGAGCAGTTGAGATTACTAAAATTGACAAATCTGAACCTTTTACCGTCAATGGACAAAGACTAAAACCTTTCATTGAGCCACATGATCTCAGACTTATCAATTCCACCATTTCGCTCCTACATTTTGAATTACCGACTAGGTTTATGCCTAGCTGAAGGCGTTAAACTTAGCAAGACCTAACCTTGTATATAGCTATTTTTCACCTTTCTTATTTCTACCTTTATTTGCATTAGGTGTCTACCTTTGCATTTTTAGCATACTTTCATTGACACATATGTCATGCATTTCACTTCCTAGCCTGACTTTCCACTTTGATCTTATATCAGACTTGAAATCGTCCGCACAGAGATTTTACCTTCTCATTCTGATTTCCTTCCCTCACCCAGTCTAGGATAGTGAAAAGTAGAGCATGCATTTGCATCCACCCTATTCATTCAATGAGGACATTGCAACATTTAAGCATGGGGGGGTGTAAATGGTGAATCATTCAATTGAAATTCAATTGTAGACACACCTATAGTATAGTATTATCAAAAACACCAAAATAATTTGAAAAATTTTGAAAAAAAATACAAAGCCAAAAATACAAAAAAAAGACAAAACACAAAAACTCCAAAAATGTAATAAGGGACAAGCACTTTATTGTCAAGGGAGAAATCCAAAGAAATTTCTAAGGAGAGAGAAAAAAAGCTTTAAAAGAAGAAAAATAAGTGTTTAATTATGATCTTCTAGCTGAAAACAAAAATAGAATAAGTGTTTATAGACATTCAACCTTTGCTGGTTTGACTTGCCGAGCCACTGTAGCTTGATTCAAGCTTTGGTTTAATACACTTTGAGCTTTGATAAGATATACCACAGTCTCTCCTAACTTTAAGACATATTCTTGTACCTGAGTCACCAGTACAGGATTCGCTGGTTTGCTTTGACTCAGAGTCTAAGTAACTTTGGCTTACACTACACAATGTCAAGAAAAACCATTTGAACCTAAAATTCAACCCTAGTGTTCATTAGGGAAGGTGGAGTCCTTATGCGTGCAGGTAGACTCTTTGTTCTAACCTTTAGTCTTGTGTCTAGGAGAAGCTCTTTCCACCAAAAAACTCACCCACCAAATAAGGTGTGCTCTACCAAATAAAGTTGTCGGAGACATACTGATAGAAAAAAAAAGAAAAAAAAAAGTTCTTTTGAATAAGTCAAGTATGTTCTCCAAGCCTGCAAATACAAAATGCTCCACCAAAAATGTTTTTAGGGTTCAATACAAATACCCTGTTCTTCCACCAAAAATTCTTTGAGCCACAAACACAATAAGAGTTGGGTTTGAGTACTCATCATTTCTTGAGAATCATCCGAAAACATGAGCTGAAGTTAGGACCAACCTGGACTTAGAAAGAGGTGAAACCCCGGGATTGAGTTTTAGAATTCACCTTGTTAGTCCTGACTTATCACAAAGCACAGAGTCTCTGTAAAACCCCCTGAGTCCTAGAATTCGACTTGAGGTTTAAATATCAAAAGTCCGTGTTAGTTGAGAGATGGTCTATGTCATTTAAGTCTTGAGTTCTGGTTTGTCTTTCTAAGCAAAAAGGTTCTCACAATGTCCAAACATAAACATAGTTGGTTTATCGGAAAATCTTTCAGCTTAAAGATCTTCAAACACTTAAAACTTTGAGAAAAATGAAAAGAAGAAAAGATATCACATCACACTTACCTTGCTGATACTTAAATTGCTTTGCACTTTATTGAATTGTTTGCTAAGGGACTAGCAAAACCTAAGCATGGGGGTATGATGAGTGACTACTCATCATAGCTAAATAAGCTAAAGTTAAGATAGAAACTAGGTTAAAAAATATTAAATTAACACATAAAGAGGGTTAAGTGTGGGAATCAAAGAAAAAGACCTAAAATCTTAATTCTATGTTAAAATTGCATAATTAGGTCAATAAATGAGATATTCTTGAGAAATAGGTCAAGTGGTGATCCAAGTGCTAATTGAATACACAAACAAGTTTAAAAATCCAAATCAAAAGTATAATTAACTTCTCAAATGTTCAATTAAGCACATATAAAAACTTGAAGGCATTTGGACATCATTAAGGCCTTGATGCTTAGAATTTACATTTAGGTCCTTTATGCATCACATTTCCTTCTTTAGAAAACTTTCCCGGACCTATTTGTAACCCGTAGGGACCTCTTTGAAAGCCCTTAGGGTCCATTCGGTTATCATTTCTTACCACTTATGGACCTACCTATAATTTTTCTACCCCTTCACAAAAGGGCCTCCCTGCAATTTGCCCTTTAGAAGCTGGCTACCTGGAGCCTCTTTGTACGTACTGTGCGTGTGAAGAACTCGGGGCATCTTGACCGTCCATTCTCCTTCGATCTTGATTTGCGGCTCGATCTAAATCAAAGCTTTATGCGAAGCGGCGCGTATGCTCACCCAACCCCCAGATCTTATCCTACGGTCAGATTTCAAATTAGCAGCTCGTGCGCTACTCTCCTCTCATCCTTGCCATCGGTGCCCTTGATGTCTACCTTCACCTGCGCGGTGATTTGAGCCACTAAGATTGCTATTTAAGCACCTTAGTGGTCACGCGCGCAGGGGATCGCTCTCTCCTACTCTCTTAGCGATCGTTCCTCTACTCCAGTTTCCTCTCTTCATCAAATCCCTGATTTTCACAGCCACCGGCCGTGAAATCCTCGACTTCTCTCTGACCCTCCTCGTCGCTAAGGACCTCATAGCACCTGAGGACGACCCTAAAGCCTTGCTAGCAGGCTTTTCACTCCGCTGGAGCTCACCTCCCTCCCTTCTTCCTCCTTAGCCACCGGCTAAGGGCCCATAGGTCCCATTCTTCCTTTTAGAATAGTTTTACTATTTTGTAGTTAGATTTAGTGTTAGTTAGATAGATTAGCAATAGAATTAGATATAGAATTTATTTTGATCGGCTGTGCATGTTAGAATAGTATTAGGAGTAGATTTAGATTAGTTTTCTTTCCCCTCTCACCTCCTCTGATTATCCCAGATCAGAGGGGACGATTTCCCCCAGTCATTGCTCATGTTTTTTTCTCCCTCTACACACTGTCATTTCACTTCTGATTTCCTCAATTTTTCTGGCAGTACACCCACTCATTAGACCTAATATCAGATCTGATTAGTTTACAACCTCAAATCTGAAATTAGCATCAAAACTCATTTTTAGGGGCTCTCACTCATCTCATGTTTTGTCACAAAGCCCCTAATCTGAATTTCAGAATCAAATCAGTTTGCCAGATGTTTTACGGATTTAGATTTCAAGGATTTTTATTCATTTTGGGTTTTGAATGTTTTGATCTAGCAAACTGAGATATCTTTGATTGGATTCATTGTTTGGCTAGGAGTTTGAGGTGATTCTGAAGTTAGAATTCACCTCAGATGAGCCATAATCTGATCTGGATTTTAATGTTTTGGATACATGATAGAGCTAAGGAAAATCACTTTGGTGATTTGAGGTTCTATTCTGTATTCATGAGTTGTTTGCAAAATAGAACTCTGATTTTCAACCTGAGTTCTCAATACTCCTTAAGGTTTCAGGTATCTGGGATTTAAGTTTAGATTTTAATTAGACTGATCTAACTCCTTCTATATGCTGTCTATAGCATTAGAAAGAGTTAGATCAGATCTCTTTCAATTTTGAATAATGAGATTTTATTGATAAGGGATTTTGAGTTTGAATTATATTCATGAGTGATTTTTATGAGAACATAAATCCTTGTCAAAGTTTTTCTTTAGAGTGATTTTTGATTTTGTCTTTAAATCCTAGATGTATAGCAATTTGCTGCAGAAGCAGCTACATTCCCTCCCCCTTAATTCCAGCTAAGTGTTCCCTGGATTAGCTCTTTTAAATCCCTGATTAGGTTGTCCATGACCTGATCTAGGATATAAAGAGTTAAATCAGGAGATACAAGTTGGAATTAGCCCCTTTTCCTGCTGCAAACCTGTTCCTCTTTAGATGAATTAACTGCAGCAGCAGTTAAGACATTTGAAGAAGGATTTGGTTGGATGATTGGGTCAGGTTTAGCAGCTTATACTGATATCTGTTGCAGCTTTTGCTGAGATTTGCTTCTGTTGTTTCAGCAGAGACTCTAGATTTGAATAAACTATATGGACATTAGTTTAGGTTTCAAATAGCTGTTTGTTGTAGAAAGTTGTATTCAACTTTTGTACAAGCTTTCCTGTAAACTAAATGAACTCTTTTCATATCCTTTGAATGCTTGTATTCTTCTAAATGAATCTTTTGTCAGCTAGTTAATAAACCCAACTGATCACTATTTTAATTAATTGTAATCCATGTGATTTGCATGCTAAGCTATTTTTTTATCTTGTCCATATGTTGTGTTAGGATTGTTAAGGCAGTTGATTGCCTTTTAGACCCCTTAGGATCCATTCTAGGCCTTAACACACTTTAGGAAACCTTTAAAAGGCCTAGAATGTGTGAACTTTGGATTTAAATAAAAATCATATAAAAATTCTAAAAAAATAAAATAAACCTGTCTGATTGAAGATTAGGTAATTCTTTACACCTGTACCAAATTTCATGGTAATCAGAACCTTCAACTTGGTATAATTTGCCAATCGACGGTTCTGTATATCATGAAATTAAATAAAATGAACTAAAGTTGAAAAGGACCAAAAAAAATTCTTTCTCCTCATCTACCTCTTCCCTTCTCATCTCCTATTTCTATCACATATATAAAAATCATAAAAAGTGAAAAAAGTCTAAAAATACTAAAAATCCCTTGTATAATTTGTATATAGGCATATATTTAAGCTATTTAATAAGCCTACTTAGCTATAAGGTGAATTATACATATTTATAATATAAATAACTCATGTATATATTGTAGTATATAATTTAAGTATTTAAGTTAGATTATACTATATATATCTTAATTATACAACTAATTATTAATTAAACTAATGTATATGTACAATAAGCTATATAAAGTAATAAACACTATAAACAGCCATATTAAGTTATAATGCTGTATATATGTAAGTATATGTATATTATAAGCATATTAAACCCTGTACCTTAATTTAATTATATCTACAGAATAAATACTTAATTTATTAAGTTAATAGTTAAGTTATTAGATTAAATTAAAATAAATTAGTAGTTTAAGTTAAAACTAAGTTAACTGATACTGTTTAGTTATACTACTATATTTTAAGTAAATTAACCTAATTTCAGTATATTTATAATGTTTATACTATTTAAACTTAAATTACAAATAAAATAGTCTAAAATTATGCTATTTAAATGAAAATAAATTAGAAATAAAGCTTGTAAAATATAATAAAAATATATATTAAATACTGTAACATAGTTACTAACTCTGTATAAGGTCAATTAGACCATATAATAACTAATTTATACATAATTAAGAAACAAAACCTAAAATTAAGTATGTATAAACTGTATACTTTAGCTAATTTATTTATACAGTAAATATAATTAAAAATCTAAATCAATTGTACAATTAAGTAGTATTATGTAAATACTTTATTTTCCCAAAATTTATTTTTATTTTATAATAAATTATGGCCCTCGAATTGAGGGCCAAAATCCTTAATTCTACACAACCGCAGCTCAATCCCAACGCAGATGCAGCGCTCAGATAGCACCACATCGGTTGCTGTCGAGCGTCCACAGTGCTATATGTTGTTTTTGTGTTATAGGATGACTAGTCGTCATGGGCGTCGGGCGCCCGAACAACCGAACATCCTATACTCTGAGCATTAAGAACACTGTGTGTGTGTGGGGCCAGGGGCCTGTGTATGCGAGGGCTTGGTTAAGCCCAAATGTGTGCCAAAATGTATGATTAAGCAGCCTAATTAAGCAATTAGGGTGCACCTAGTAGAGGTCTGGTCCCACCCAGTCTTTGGGTGCTGCGTATCCCTCGAAGAGAGTGCCCGCAAATTAAACAATTTTTTGTTAAGAGCCCTAATGACACTTTAAACATGGGGAAGAATGAAAGCTAAAGAATGCCTAAGTGTTAAAACGAAGAGAAAAATTAAGAGAAGAAGAAGAAACACTAAAAGGATTTGAAAAGAGAGAAGAGTATGTATATGTATAATATATAACAAATATCCGTATAGATAGTATTTGTAAATAAATAAGTATAAGGTAAATAGTATGTATATGTGTAAGTAGTATAGCTTTATATATATATATATATATATATATAGATATATATATAACTTCATATTTTTATTGACAGAATAAAATGTCACTGAAGGTGAAATAAATGTCACTATAGACCCTTGTTTCCTTCTTAAAGTTTGTATACAGTTTTTCTGGGGTCCGGTGATGTTTATATCTGTCGTTATAGCTACTATATCTGTTACTGTATATATTAACATATGAAGTTAAGTAGAGTGTGTATTATTAGTTAGTATGGTATATAAATGAAAGTATTGACAGTATAACTTATAAGTAGATAGTTTAGAGTATAGTTATGAAGTGTTTGATGCTTGTTTGTAATTAATTTTTGCAAGTATTTTAATTGATTCTTTGTGCATAATTAAATCAAGCATACATTCATTCATTCTTTGTTGGACATAAAATTTTTTTTTGGAATTAAAGAATAATTTTGGACCTAGAGAGTGATGTATACCAATAATTGCCTCTCAGTGGACCTGGAATAAACCAGTAAAAATTAAGTAATTAAATAAAATGGATGTGATAACAGTTTGTATTTCCGACATATACTACAACAACAATGACATTTTTTATATGAACTGTGGACGATCATATAATGGATTCAACTCAATTCTTATCACGACCACATCCCAACGAACCATGAACCCAGTGTATATCTCCTCGGCTTATTCTACTTCTTCGCTTCTTCCTGAGTGTTTGGAATTAACGTGCATTTTTTTGAGCTGGGTTTTGGATAATTGGCCGATGAGCTATTACCACCAACAACTTGCCAGCCATACTCATGCGGTGAAGTGTGGCTTATTTCTTTTTTTTTTCTTTTCTTTTTGGATATTTTTCTATTTTCATTAAGTAGGTGGCTTCCCTGATCTAAGATTGACCTAAAGGTAGCATGAAAAGATTGGTCGTGTGGCTGAGCTTTGGACAACCTACCGATGAGCTGTTACCACCGACAATTTGCCAGCCATGCCACCCTAGAAGGTTCATTAGCTACCCAATTTTCGTTAAAATCATCGAACAACGAGTCAGTACGAAAAGTGTGTAGATGCTTAGACCTGAAGTTCCCTCAAATCAGAGAGCAAGTTGATAAGTCGTGTACTTATCACCCCAACTTATTAACCAATTAAGAAATAAATTCAAAATGGCAAAGACTCGAGAAACATGTCCATGTTTTAGTGGATGCTTGGGTTGATTAAGCCTGAAGACTTGAAGGGTCTTAAGAGTCTAGGTCATTCAGTATTATTCTCTAGGATTGAACAATTTCTAAAGCCCAAGTTCTCTTTCCTAATTCAATTTTTTTTTTAAATAAAAAGAAAATAAAAAGAATCTAGGAACTAACAAAATGATTCAGAGATGAATATCCAACCCCTCATGCCTATTTAATGCAATGTCCTCATTATATTAAAAAGACATGACAAAGAGTGGAGTAAAAAAGAAAGCACCTGAATTTCGTGATTACTCGGTCAGCTCCGAGATCAAAATAGACTGTATACATGTTGAGTTTAATGCATTCAGCTAAGCACACTATACAAATAAAGAAGAAATAAATAATTCACAGGTGTAGGTCAGAATCAAAATAAGAAAATCTAGTTTTGGACCTACCTGGAGAAGATGTCCATAGATGTGGACCAGATTATGGTGCAGACCCATGTGCCATGGTCAAGTATATCTAAGATTTTGGATAAAAATTATCCAAAACCTAAGATCAGCATGCAAGCGGGGCTGGGCCTACGATTTTTGGGGATGCAACCCAAGTCCAAAAAGTCGGATAACAGAGAAATTAAGCTCAAAAGGATAATCGATGAATTTGTGCTTGGGTTGCACATCCTCAGAATCAAAAATATCATAAGGGTCTTGGTAGAAGGTTGGGGGTTTTAGGCAAATAGGAACCCTTAGACTCAGTCTTCTGCTTCCTCCAGAATTGGGTTCCCATATCATCATTTCCCAATTCCCATCCTCCACAATCAGTATTTCAAATTCCAAGACCTCCTACATATTAAACACCCCATCTGAAATTTCTAAGTCTTTGAGTTGTGATTGAATCAGAATTGACTTGGGTCGTATGATCTCAAGAATAGAATCATCATTATGGTCAACGGGGTGTGATTGAGAAATGGGGCTTTGAATTGAATCCTTCATGAAAAGATATGGATCCACCATGCGAGCCTTAATAGGATCAAGTTCCTCAATTTTAGGGCCATCAAAAGATTCGTCGAATTCCTCAGGCCCAATCGTCTCGCTGAAATCATGTGCTGTAAACTCAGGTAGGACTTTGCATAATGATTCTTCACCTTTAGAATCAAAGAATTCCAAATCCACATTATTGTATGTCCCAAAATCATCAATCACCTACTGATCCATGCAGACATATGTTTCCTCGTTGTTACAAACGCGGTTTCAAGACGTCTTTTTAAGACGTTTGGGAGGTGGCCCAGACGTCTGACCAGACATCTGGAATCCCTTCCAGACGTCTGACCAGACATCTGGAATCCCTTCCAGACGTCTGGGATTTAATTTCTGCGGCACACAGGATTGCATCTGCGCGCCTGCGCGCGTAGACCTGCGAAAGCCACTCTTTTTCCCTCTCTCCTCCTGCAGGCGCAGTGCTGCGCTCTCTCTCTCTCTCTCTCTCTCCGTGCGGCCTTATAAGGCCCTCGCCCTCTCCCTCACTCTCATCTCCTCTGCTCCCTTCTTCTCCTTCTTCCAGCCGGTGAGAGAGCGAGCGAGCGGCAGCAGCGGCAGGCCCGGCGAGTTGCGGGAGGAGGTGTTGCGCGAGGGAGGAGACGCTCGACCGTGAGGGCTCGAGCTTGCCGGAGCTGCTAGAGCCGGATGGCGGGGGAGCAGCGGGAGTGGAGTGATGCGGGAGGGCTGCTGCAGCTCGAGCAGCAGGCTGACGAGGCATGGCGCGGCCGTGCGTCGCAGGCGGAGAGCGAGTCGAGCTCAGATTCTGGAAGTTTTTCCAGAATCAGACGTCTGGGCTTCCAACCAGACGACGGTGAAGGCGTCTGGAGGACTGTCCAGACGTCTGGCAAGTAAGTTATTTTCGTCCTTCTTCCTTTTCTGCGACCCGTCGTACTGAGAGCGAGGAGTGGATATGTGCAGGTTCTGAGACTCGCCATCCAACACGAATCGGACGTCTGGCTGCAGTGCCAGATGACGAAGAGGACTTCCAGACGTCTGGGGTGACCATCGGACGTCTGGGAACTAAGCAAGATGCCCCCGCAGGCTTCTGGATGTCTGAGGGACTACACAGAGCGAAGGTATCCTCTGAACCACCTTTTAAGACGTCTGGAAGAGGTTCCAGACGTCTGATTTTGGACTGTTTCGTCGTTTCGACCCGTTTAGGGCCCGTTCGGAGTCCGTTTTCAGCGTTTCGAGTTGCGTTCTTTTCGGAATAAAATCCTCTACCCGTTTACAGTAATATTATACTGTTCTGAGAAACTCCTTATGTTTGATCCTTGTGTTAGGACCCTGTTCCATTACAGTCTCGGGGGTTGCGGAGGCGCGCGGGATTTCCGACCACGCCCCCAGTACTTCCGTTGTAGCTGGTAGAGTGGCTTTAAAAATTATTAACATAATTTGTTACAATTATGGAACAATTAATAGAACCTAGGGCATTGCATGAATCCTAGGAATGAGAAACCAGATTGAATGATAGATCCTAGGGTATTGCATGAATCCTAGGGCTGGAAAACTAGATTGAATGATAGATCCTACAGTACGGCATGAATCCTAGGACTGGAAAACTAGTGATATGAATATAGATATTGCAGTCTTGGAAAATGTGGAAAGGAAATAATAGCTGCCTGTAAATTGATTTAACAGCTGCCTATTATGAATAAATGAATATGATTGAGAATATGGGTTGTATGAACGTGAAACTGAATGGGTGAAACCTGAATGTGCTGAGTTAAAAGAGCTGGAACCCTACGGGGAATTAGGAGTAGAACTCCTGGAAAGAGAATGAAATGGAACTGAGAAGGAAAGATGTGGAGGTGTGTTGTCTCTTGGGTACGTAGTGCCAAGGGAAGCACCTGTTACCTGTTTAGTGCAGAGCGGAGCCAGCCGCCCCAGGGACCCTGTGTTAGGTCTGGCCACTTTGTACCGACTTTTAGCCCTCGTGTACACAGTACCCAGGAGAGCTACTAGTGTAGAGCGAGTACTAGCTACCCCACGATCCCCGGGTTGCTGCTAGCTCACCTACACCGACTTGTTAGGCCCACTGGGCGAACCAGGGTAGTCAGGAGAGGGTGCGCAGACTGTGGAGGGGCAAGACCCCTGTTTGGTTACTGTGGAGGGGCTGGACCCCTGTTACTGAGAGGGCTCTGCCCTATACTGGTTCCGTGCTATGCTTTGGGCGCACCTGTTAACGGAAACGACTGACCGCGTGCCAGTGCGGGGTAGCTACCCGTGTGTTTATCGCGCGTGCCGTAGTCACCGTTACGTCTGTCAGTGACCTTGGGGTGGTTGACTGAGAGTAGGATCACCACGGGGGACTCTCCCGGCCAGGAGAGCACCACGTGTTACTTCTACTTTTCGGAAAAGACTGCAATCAAGATCGTTCCCACGAGGAACATTCGAGATCATGTGAAGGATCTGAGAAATAGATAAATTGTGAAACAATAGAAAGACATAAATAAAGGAAGAAAGAAAATAAAACAACTACTGTACACTTTACTGCTTCTTTAGTTTTAGCTGCCACTCTACTCAGCATTTCGCTGACATGTTACACTCGTTACTTTTCAGGACTAGGTGTTGAGCAGCCAGGGTCAGCGGCTGTAGAGGACGTTGGGCCGAGTAGGGTCCAGTAGAGTTACCGTAGTTCTTTTGTACCCCTTTTATTCCACTGTAGTGAGTAGTTCTTGTTACCTCTGTACTTTTCTTTACTTGTAGTTCATGTCATGTTACAAATGTTATTCTACTGTTGTGGTGGTACATGTTGTAGTAGTTCCTTTTCTTACTGCTGTATTTTCGTTACTGCTAGTTATATTCATGCTGAATGTGGTTTATTTTACTGCTCTTTTGGTTACTTCCTCGTTGGACGACTAGGTCTTGGGATTAGTCGAGTCGATCCGGTTCTCGTGTCTCGTAGGGACTCGAGAATCGGGTCGTTACAAGATGGTATCAGTGCAAGGTCGTCCCGAGAAGTGAATCAACTGACTGGAAAATAACCAATTCACATGTCTATAACTAGAGTAGCCACCACAACGTATCTTTTGACATGAGCTCTTAGACGTTGTCATTAGGTATCGTTCCATATTGACGTGTTTCATTTTATTTCGCGTCTCCTTGCAGGAGTTGCCTCGTCACGGGACTGGTGAGGCGGGCCGCGGGTGCGGCCGAGGACGAGGTCGGCGAGGTGGGTGTGCCGTTGCCGACGACTCAGTGGACCAGCCATTACTCCCAGGCATCCAGGCCTAGGACCTCGCCCAACTGATACGAGACATTGTGCGAGAGGAGCTCCACCCACCGCCCCGAGCGCCTCACCCTGGGGCTGCGGAGGGGGAGTCCTCTGTGGGACCACACGACGGACGCGGCGTTGGACACGGGGGAGGGGATGGGCCGCCGCCGCCCCCACCTTCCTCCGACACTTCTGTGCACGAGGCACCTTTGCCTAGAGGTGCACCAGCATCCCCACTACAGCGCCACTCCGAGCTCTTCGGACAGTTTCGGAAGCTGAAGCCCCCCTCCTTCATGGGGGATGAGGACCCGACCGAGGCTGAGGACTGGCTCGAGCAGCTGGAGAAGATTTTCGACACCCTTCGCCCCCCGGTGGAGTGCCGCGTGGCCTTTTCCATGTACCAGCTGGAGAGTGCGGCACACAGGTGGTGGAGGGCGGCCCGGGGACAGGAGAGGGATGAGCCGACCTGGGACCGGTTCGTCGCCCTCTTCTACGAGAAGTACTTTCCCTAGACATGGCAGGACCAGAGGAGGCGGGAGTTCCACACTCTCCGCCAAGGGACGATGACCGTGAGCGCGTACCGCACGCGTTTCCTGGAGCTATCCCGCTTTGCAGCGACAGCGGTAGCCACTGAGGAGAAGTGCCTTTGGAGGTTCACCGAGGGGCTCCGACCTGCGATTTAGGGGTATGTCAAACCCCTGAAGCTGCCTACGTTTTTTAGGGTGGTGAAGGCAGCCATGACTTACGAGGAGACCAACCCGTCCGCGCGAGACACTGACGGCGGGCGGAAGAGGCCCTTTCCGCAAGACTTTCACAGGGTCGGCGAGAGAGGAGACATGTGGCATCCGCAGGAGAGCCGTCACGTTTTGCAGGGCCATCAGTGGCCTTTGGGGGCCCTCGACAGAGGCCAGTCGCCAGCACCGGACCCCTGCCCAGTCGACAGCAGGGACCCATGAGGGCGGGAGTCGGGTTCCCCTCTGTTACCAGTGTGGCCAGCCGGGCCACATCAGGAGGGACTGCCCATCTAGGGCAGGAGGTCAGCAGATACTTCCCGCGCAGAGCACTGGAGGGCGCACAGGAGGCCGCAGTTCCCAGGCGCGAGGAGGAGGACAGCAGTCACGAGGAGGGTACCGGCCAGCACCTGCCCGTCCGACGCAAAGTGTGGCTGCTTCGTCCGCACCTAGAGCTGAGGGGCGTATCAACGCCCTGACACACATGGATGCCAGAGCTTCGGGATCGGTGGTGGCAGGTATGGTTTCAGTTTCCGGCAGACTCGTTTACACACTTTTCTATTCCGGCGCTACGCACTTGTTTGTCGCAGCCAGTTTCGCAGTTAGTTTGGGCCAGGATTATATGCTGTTAGAGAATCCGTTAGTAATCAGAGGTCCGAGTGGTCAGCTGTTTGTAGCTAAGGGGGTGTACATGGATTGCAAGGTCAGCGTCGGGGGACATAGTCTGCCAGCTGACCTGATTATGATACAGATGGAGGACTTTGGCGTAATTCTGGGGATGGACTGGCTGTCCGCTTACCACGCCTTGGTAGACTGTTTTGAGAGGAAGATTGTCTTCTCCATGCCGGAGTTACCTTCTTTCGAGTTTCACGGATAGCCAGTGGATGGAGGCTTCAGGTGCATTTTGGCACTTCGGGCGACGAGACTTTTGAGCCAGGGGTGTGAGGGCTTCCTAGCTTGTGTGGTGGTAGAGCCCAGCCCTGTGGCAGACTTCCAGAGCATCCCGGTGGTCAGAGAGTACCCTGACGTGTTCCCAGACTAGTTACCAGGATTGCCGCCCGAGCGTGAGATCGAGTTTGAGATCTCACTAGTACCAGGGACCATCCCCATCTCCACTGCGCCATATAGGATGGCACCGCTTGAGCTACGAGAGCTCAAGTCACAATTGCAGGACCTTTTGGAGATGGGTTTCGTGAGGCATAGTGAGTCTCCCTGGGGAGCCCCGGTACTGTTTGTGAAGAAGGATGGTACCCTATGCCTTTGTGTGGACTACCGACAACTGAATAGGGTCACCATCAAGAATAGATATCCGCTGCCGAGGATCGACGACTTGTTTGACCAGTTGCGGGGTGCCATGGTGTTCTCCAAGATTGACTTGAGGTCTGGATACCACCAGTTGAGGATCAGGGAGGCATACGTCTCCAAGACAGCTTTCCGCACCCGGTACGGACACTACGAGTTTTTGGTCATGTCGTTTGGGCTGACCAATGCCCCCGCTGCTTTCATGGACCTGATGAACCGGGTGTTTAGACCGTACTTGGACCAGTTCGTGGTGGTATTCATTGATGACGTACTCATCTATTCACGAGATCGGACGCAGCACGGATAGCACTTGCGGATGGTTCTAGACACACTGAGACGATGTAGGCTGTACGCCAAATACAGCAAGTGCGAGTTCTGGTTGAGGGAGGTGACCTTCTTAGGTCATGTGATCTCTGGAGACGGCTTGGCGGTGGACCCAACCAAGGTCGAGGCAGTGCTCAGGTGAGAGAGACCGCGTTTAGTCACTGAGATTCGCAGTTTCCTGGGACTGGCAGGCTACTACAGACGATTCATTAGAGGTTTTTCATAGATTGCGCGTCCCATGACACAGTTGACCCGGAAGGACGTGCCCTTCACTTGGACAGATGCCTGTGAGGCATGTTTTCAGGAGCTGAAGGAGAGGTTGACCTCGGCTCCCGTGCTCACCATCCCTGACAGTAGTGGCGAGTTCGTTGTGTACACCGACGCCTCCTTGCAGGGGTTAGGAGGTGTGCTCATGCAGAGGGGTCACGTTGTCGCTTACGCTTTGCGGTAACTGAAGCCCCATGAGCATACCTAGCCTACCCACGACCTGGAGTTGGCAGTTGTCGTCTTCGCGCTGAAGACCTGGAGGCACTACTTGTATAGTGAGACCTTTGAGATTTTCACAGATCACAAGAGCCTCAGTTACCTTTTTTATCAGAAGGAGCTCAACATGAGATAGAGACGTTGGTTGGAGCTCCTGAAGGACTACGACTGTAGCATTTCCTATCACCCGGGCCAGGCCAATGTGGTGGCTGATGCCTTGAGCCAGAAGGCGCCCGCACACTTGGCCAGTTTACAGTTACAGAGTTGGAGCCTTTTGGAGGAGGTGGGCAGTTGGTGACCCCTAGAGTTACAGGGGCACTGTGGGGTAGTGACTGTGACACGACAGACTAGGCCAGAGCTGATAAACCGCATCATCACAAGATAGATGGCCGATCTGTACTTGCAGTCCTTGCACGACAGAGTACTGTCAGGAGACCCAGGGGACTTCTCTTTCACAGACCAGGTGCTGCGCCTGAGGGGACGGCTGTGCGTTCCCAGGGACGAGGAGCTGTTGAGAGAGCTCCTAACTGAGGCACACGGTTCCAGATTCACCATACATCCCGGAAACACGAAGATGTACCACGATTTGAGACGTGAATTTTGGTGGAGGGGGATGAAGCGGGATGTGGGTGAATTCGTGCAGCAGTGCTTAGTGTGTCAGCAGGTGAAAGCCGAGCATCAGAGGCCTGCAGGGCCGCTACAACCGCTTCCAGTGCCAGAGTGGAAGTGGGAGACCATCACCATGGACTTGGTGGTGGGTTTACCTGTTACCCAGCGAGGACACGACATAGTCTGGGCAATTGTGGATAGACTGACGAAGATGGCACGATTCTTGCCGATCCGAGTCACTTTGGGACTAGCACAGTTGGCAGAGAGGTATATCCGCGATGTGGTACAACTACACGGAGTTCCGTGGGAGATCGTATTCGACCGGAATACCCGCTTTACGTCCTAGTTTTGGGTTGAGTTTCAGCAGGCCCTGGGGACGCGATTGAGGTTTAGTACAGCTTACCACCCCTAGACGGATGGACAGTCTGAGCGCACGATATAGATACTTGAGGACCTTTTGTGTGCCTGTGTACTGGACTGGAGGGGCTCTTGGGAGGAGCACCTGCCCCTGGCGGAGTTTTCATACAACAGCTATCACTCGAGCATCGGCATGGCTCCCTACGAGGCTCTGTACGGACGGAGGTGTACGGCACCCTTGAGTTGGGTTGAGGTGGGGACCAAGGCGGAGGTTGGCCCCAGGTTGATCTGGCAGAGTCAGGAGGTAGTCGAGCAGATCCACAGGCGACTCCACACTGTTAGGAGCAGACAGAAGAGCTATGCGGATCGGAGACGCAGAGAGGTGCAGTTCGAGATTGGGGACCACGCCTTTCTTTGTGTTTCGCCCATGAAGGGCCTGCAGCGGTTTGGGGTGAGAGGGAAGCTCGCGCCGAGGTTCGTGGGGCCCTTTGAGGTCCTAGAGTGGGTTGGACCCGTTGCTTACAGACTTGCCCTCCCTCCTCAGCTTTCAGGTGTGCACGACGTGTTCCACGTGTCCAACCTCCGGAAGTACGTAGCCGATCCCAGTCATGTACTGAGTCACGAGAGCATCGAGATAGGTGACGACCTGACCTACCCCGAGCGGCCAGTGCAGATTCTTGACCGAGCCATCCGCAGTTTGAGACGAAAGCAAGTACCCCTGGTGAAGGTTCTGTGGAGGAGCCAGTGGTACGAGGAGGCTACCTGGGAGCCTGAGGTGGCAATGCGGGAGCGGTACCCAGAGCTCTTCGCGGGTACGTCTTTCGGATCGGCTTCGGTCCTCTTTGAGTTTGTTATGGTTTTATATGACGTTTTTCCCGCACCTTAGTTAGCGCAAGTTTCGAGGACGAAACTTCCTTTGAGTTTGTTATATTGTTACGAACGTGGTTTCAAGACGTCTTTTTAAGACGTCTGGGAGGTGGCCCAGACGTCTGACCAGACGTTTGGAATCCCTTCCAGACGTCTGGGATTTAATTTCTGCGGTACGCAGGATTGCATCTGCGCGCCTGCACGCGCAGACCTGCGAATGCCACTCTTTTTCCCTCTCTCCTCAGTGCTACGCTCTCTCTCTCTCTCTCTCTCTCCCCGCGCGGCCTTATAAGGCCCTCGCCCTATCCCTCACTCTCATCTCCTCCGCTCCCTTCTTCTCCTTCTTCCAGCCGGTGAGAGAGAGAGCGAGCGGCGGCAGCGGTAGCCGCGCCGAATTGTGGGAGGAGGTGTTGCGCGAGGGAGGAGACGTTCGACCGTGAGGGCTCGAGCTTGCCGGGGCAGCTAGAGCCGGCCAGCGGGGGAGCAGCGGGCGTGGAGTGACGCAGGAGGGCTGCTGCAGCTCGAGCAGCAGGCGGATGAGGTGCGGCGCGGCCGTGCGTCACGGGCGGAGAGCGAGTCGAGCTCTGATTTTGGAAGTTTTTCCAGAATGAGACGTCTGGGCTTCCAACCAGACGATGGTGAAGACGTCTGGAGGACTGTCCAGACGTCTGGCAAGTAAGTTATTTTTGTCCTTCTTCCTTTTCTGTGACCCATCGTACTGACAGCGAGGAGTGGAGACGTGCAGGTTCTGAGACTTGCCATCCAACGCGAATCGGACGTCTGGCCGCAGTGCCAGATGACGGAGAGGACTTCCTGACGTCCGGGGTGACCATCGGACGTCTGGGAGCTAAGCCAGATGCCCCCGCAGGCTTCTGGACATCTGAGGGACTACACAGAGCGAAGGTATCCTCTGAACCACATTTTAAGACGTCTGGAAGAGGTTTCAGACATCTGATTTTGGACTGTTTCGTTGTTTCGACCCATTTAGGGCCCGTTCGGAGTCTGTTTTCAACGTTTCGAGTTGCGTTCTTTTCGGAATAAAATCCTCTACCCGTTTACAGTAATTATATACTATTCTGAGAAACTCCTTGTGTTTGATCCTTGTGTTAGGACCCCGTTCCATTGCAGTCTCGGGGGTTGCGGAGGCGCGTGGGATTTCCGACCACGCCCCCAGTACTTTCGTTGTAGCTGGTAGAGTGGCTTTAAAAGTTATTAACATAATTTGTTACAATTATGGAACAATTAATAGAACCTAGGGCATTGCATGAATCCTAAGAATGAGAAACCAGATTGAATGATAGATCCTAGGGTATTGCATGAATCCTAGGGCTGGAAAACTAGATTGAATGATAGATCCTAGGGTACGGCATGAATCCTAGGACTAGAAAACTAGTGATATGAATATAGATATTGCAGTCTTGGAAAATGTGGAAAGGAAATAATAGCTGCCTGTAAATTGATTTAACAGCTCCCTGTTATGAATAAATGAACATGATTGAGAATATAGGTTGTATGAACGTGAAACTGAAAGGGTGAAACCTGAATGTGCTGAGTTAAAAGAGCTGGAACCCTACGGGGAATTAGGAGTAGAACTCCTGGAAAGAGAATGAAATGGAACTGAGAAGGAAAGACGTGGAGGTGTGTTGTCTCTTGGGTACGTAGTGCCAGGGGAAGCACCTGTTACCTGTTTAGTGCAGAGCGGAGCCAGCCACCCCAGGGACTCGGGGTTAGGTCTGGCCACTTTGTACCGACTTTTGGCCCTCGTGTGCACAGTACCGAGGAGAGCTACTTGTGTAGAGCGAGTACTAGTTACCCCACGGGCCCCGGGGTGCTGTTAGCTCACCTACACCGACTTGTTAGGCCCACTGGGCGAACCAGGGTAGTCAGGCGAGGGTGCGCGGACTGTGGAGGGGCTGGACCCCTGTTACTGAGAGGGCTCTGCCCTATACTGGTTCCGTGCTGTGCTTTGGGCGCACCTGTTAACGGAAACGACTGACCGCGTGCCAGTGTGGGGTAGCTACCAGTGTGTTTATCGCGCGTGCCGTAGTCACCGTTACGTCTGTCAGCGACCTTGGGGTGGTTGACTGAGAGTAGGATCACCACGGGGGACTCTCCCGGCCAGGAGAGCACCACGTGTTACTTCTACTTTTCGGAAAAGGCTGCAATCAAGATCGTTCCCACGAGGAACATTCGAGATCAAGTGAAGGATCTGAGAAATAGATAAATTGTGAAACAATAGAAAGACGTAAATAAAGGAAGAAAGAAAATAAAACAGCTACTGTACAATTTACTGCTTCTTTAGATTTAGCTGCCACTCTACTCAGCATTTCGCTGACGTGTTACACTCGTTACTTTTCAGGACTAGGTGTTGAGCAGCGAGGGTCAGCGGCTACAGAGGACGCTGGGCCGAGTAGGGTCCAGTAGAGTTACCATAGTTCTTTTGTACCCCTTTTGTTCCACTATAGTGAGTAGTTCTTGTTACCTCTGTACTTTTCTTTACTTGTAGTTCATGTCATGTTACAAATGTTGTTCTACTGTTGTGGTGGTACATGCTGTAGTAGTTCCTTTTCTTACTGTTGTATTTTTGTTACTGCTAGTTATATTCATGCTGAATGTGGTTTATTTTACTGCTCTTTTGGTTGCTTCCTCGTTGGACGACTAGGTCTTGGGATTAGTTGAGTCGGTCCGGTTCTCGTGTCTCGTAGGGACTCGGGAATCGGGTCGTTACAAGATCCCCGGCTCAGGGATCTCAGGTGAAGAATTTAATTCATCCTTATTTGATTGCTCTAGAACAACCTGGTCAACCCTGGCCTCGTAAAACGTGTCCCCCTATAGGTGCCTGGGCAGATTTTGACATTGGCTCCCCTGAAGGGGGTTCATCCTAGGAATTGTCCCAAGATTGGACTAGAGTAATCACAAATCTTATCCTCAATTTTGATAACTTCCCAAGTAAAAACTCACTCGAGTCCTTATCCTTAACATCCTGGAGCCAATCCAACAAATAATTGTTAAGATCGTCAATTATTGCAATTAGAGGCTCAAATTCTTCAGTGTAAGGTGTTGGCTGAGCTTCTAAAGATTATATGGTATTCCATAAGTTAGCCAAGACCTTATCTTGGACCTGGTTAACCTGAGCCAAATGGTTTGGTTCATGGTTGGGTGGGTTTGTGTTCAATGCATGGGAGTCAACAAATTGAGGTTCGTGATACCCTCCCTGATAATAGATCATTTCAGGTTGTTCATAAATAGGTGGTGACCTATATGCAATGTAATCTGTGGAACGGTAAGGATCAGCGTATCCTTCTTGAGTGTAGATCATATTAGGTTATCCATATAAGGGCAGTGACCTAAAATCAATGTAGGTTGGAGAAGGATAAGAATTAAGAACATGGTGTCTAGGGTTAGACCCTGAACACGGAGGTCCGGAACTGTATCCCCAATCAGGATTATCCCAACTAGAAGATGGATGAGAATAAGTCTAGTTGGAATAATAACCATTTTGTGAATAAGTAGTGGTAGGAGGGTAGGAGTGGAAGTGCGAATAGGATATGGAAGGATCCATGATAAAACGGGAGGAAGAAAGGTTCCCTGCAATACAAACAATCAAACCTGTCCTTAAGTGGGCTAGCCTAAAGACCTACAAACTCTCAGAAGCCATCTTGAGATGAAGCGATTTGATCTACTTCTTTCCGGTCAATCCAACCAGTTAGGAGGGGCTAGGGAGAAGGTTCTTCCCTTAGCTTTCACCTCAAGTTCCTTTGATACCCCCCAACCATGATCGTTTGATTCTGCTCCCCTAGCTAGACATCAGATTGAATGGTAGAAGCTGACTAATTGAAAATAATCTTGATCTAGGCTCTAAAGAGCGAGTCAAATCCTTAACGCCATAGTCTACTCTATTTTAACTAAGGTTAGGTTTGAATGTGCTTTGAAATGTGATGGGCCCTTTTATCTGGGTTGTGCCCTTAATGATCAGTTAATATGTGTGTGCGTGCACAACCAATAGTTTTCAAGCAAGATTATTTTTGGATGCGGTGAATTTTAGGGTTTAAATCTTGCTTAGTAGTTTTTACGATACAACTTTAGGTATATTCAATCAAGTTTAGTTGGCACACCAGGTTTTGAAAGCACAAGTGAAAATGCCTTCCTTTAAAACTTAAAAGAATGTGGAGTGCCTGGTAAATCCCTAAATGTTGAACCTATTTGGCAGCTACTTGATGAGTTGCTTTTAGTTGAAGTGGTGCGGCCCAAATAACTCAAACAATTGACCTGATACACCACTTAATTAGGCACACAAATGATTACATAATCTGATTTTTACTCAATTATGTGTTGACGAGTGTATCGGTCCCAAAGATTGAGTTATCGGTTGAGTATGAAGAATCGGAAGAGGTTGTGTACCTCTATGAGATTTTTTTTTTAAATTTTCTTTTATATGCAGAGGGTGAGGCGGGTGGAAGTGTTCAACAAACAATCAAAACTAACCTTAGAGGTTATTGATGGAAATAATATCATGAGTCATAACTAGCTCAATTTGGTCTTGTAAAGTCAATAAAAGCTCCTACGTATCAGTCAGAAGGTCTCTTGAGCAGGATGAAATGTTTTGAGGAGAAAAGATGAAAATAGGGTTATTTCTATAATTTTACCATCTTATCACAAATATAGACTAACCACGGCATATGCCAGGGGTTAATTAAAGGTCAAAAGGTCATAAATGTCTAATAAGTGAGGTTCATGTAGATAGAAATGGGTTTTCACGCGTTTCAAGAATTAAATGACATTTACAATCCTATAAACATACCCTATTAATTAACGGAGGTTCTGATCAGCTTAAAATTCAACTAAACCCTTTAAAAATCATATAAAAATATTCTCTAGGGATTGGCATATTTGATTTGACCACCTGAATCTATTTTGACCTAAAATAGAGTCTCAGACAGACAGTTGCCATAATTTAGGTTTCTATGCAATTTAACCAGTCAAACTTGGTCAAAACCTAAATCTGACTTCACCATCAGATTCCTCGGGTCAAAATTAGGTTTTTACCAAAATTTGGGTCTAATCAGAGATCTTCTTGACCTAGTTTGCATTTTGGTCCAGTCTGAGTCTTTTCTTTCACACACTTGCACCTAACTTTCTAATTCTTTGCAAATAACCTCCCAGCCTTGTTGTCTTCTTCACCAACAGGTCCCCACTTCCTTCAACTACTAAACCTACTTCACCGGCAACCTTTGAATGAAGAATTATCCTTGATTGATTAACGAATCTCTCCCAAAATAGAAAGGGGGATTCCTGAGGAAGTTGTCTTCCATTTGAGCCATGCACGAGGCTCGAATTCCTACTCCATAGCTCGTGCGAACCTTTTGAAGGTTCGGGTCTCCTAAAATCGTGAAGCTTCCAAGCTTCCAAGCTTGGTTTCCATGCTTGGAAGGACCTCCTATGGCCTATAAAAGCACGCCCAGGGCATGCCTTACTTTCTTAGCTTGTTCTTGACTGGTATCTCACCTTCTTCCCTCCTCTCCGACTGAGATCCTTCGCGAGCTCTGGAGAGCCTCTCCAAGCTCCATCCTCATTTGCCATCATCGACAATAGCCGGCGAATTCCTCTTCATCTCATTCATCCGCATCTTGCAACATCGACGAGCGCCCCTCAGAACCCCTCTTCCTCGTCGTCTACCTCAACGGAGATTTCATCTTCCACGGTGTCGGCTTGCCAAAACTGATGTCGCTCCACCCCTTTCGTCCATTAGATTAGGGTTAGTTGAGATCTTTTAGCATCTTAGGTTAGTTCCCTATTCAAAATTCCCAAAAACACCCCTCGACGCTAATGTAAGCCACCCATCTTCCTCTGCTCCGGCAACCACTCCGACGAGGCCTTCCCATCATTCCATTGCATCACACGCCTCACCAAAACTCTCTACACCTCCGCCTCAACTCCATGAACCAAACCCCTATACCTATTCTCCCTTCCACCCACATAAAAGCGCCACTGAACAACCCATCAATTTCCGACCTCCTCTGCCTTCGCCAGCCATCTCTGACCCCCCTCGCAGCACTCCACTGCCACCAATGCCTTTGCCGCATCTTCGTGATCCTACTGAGCTTCTCTAACAAGGCAGCGAGGCCATACTTTGTGTTTCAGGTTGCCGACCATTGCCGCCATTACCGAAGCAGCTCCAAGCAAGCTTCGACCGTGTTCCTGAGATCCCAACTCTAGGTGCGAGTCCCAGGTGACATGGAATCGAAGCACAAACACCCTTGCCCGGTCAATTGAAGTGATTGACCACAGCTCCTATGTGAATTGGATGAAGACACCTCAAGCAAAATCACAGCCGTGCGCGATAAGAGCTATGGGATTAGTCCCACATTGTAAGTGGGTGAAGCGCTGAGGCCGAATAAGTTGAATTTGTGTTCTGGGCTCATTGCCTTAAAACACGAGGGTGAGGTCCTCCTTACCCTTCTCACCCGACCCGTATACCTGCCTTCACTCCTTGGCTGCAACCCATGCCTGTAGCCCTGGACCTGGGTATGCACTTGACCCAAATACCCAATCTGATTACCTGGTTTCAGTGAAAGAGAAGAGGAAGAAGAGAGAAAGAGAGAGAGTGTGTGGGAGGGTGGGTTTTGCTCCTCTGTGTGTTGGCTGAACACTTAGCCATGGGGAAGGAAGGAAGGAAACCTAAGGAAGAGAGGAAGGGCAACGAAAGCTAAGAAAAGAAAGAAGAAGAGAAGGCCAAAGGAAGAAGAGAGAAGAAGAACAAAAGAAGGGCTCGTACAGAGAAGAAGGAAGAAGAAGAAGAGATGAAGAAGATGAACAGTGCCTTTGCATTGTAGCATCTGGACACCGTGGCATTATTTGAATTACTATTCAATAATTTAAGTACTATGGTTAAGATGCATGCTTAAATGTGGATGTAAAAGGTGATTTAAATCATCACTTTTTGGGATATTTCCATTCTTTTTGCCATGACAAACTCTTCATATACTCATATTATATATTGATGATCAATTTTGAGTAATTAGTGTTCATTGCAAATCATTATTGCCTTAATTATTGTGGTCATTTATATTTTGATTGAGATTAGTGTGTGAATGCAACACTTGCCCCCTGTGATCGACCTCAGACTTCAATTCGAGTAATAAATTGTATTTGTTGACGAGCGATGTTGGTCAGTACTACAACGTATCAATTTTAAACACCGATTTCATGCGTTAAACATTTTGGTGCTGTTGCCGGGGAGCTACGTGCAATTCACTGCTATTCTTTGCTTTATCTGATTATATTTGACCACTAACTTGTCCTGTTTTATTTCTTGTGATTTTGCGAGGCACTTCACGAGACGATCTTCCACGCAATCAACCACTCCCAGGGTAGGTAATATATGTTCTTCCCTAATCAACCTCCTAATCTTGGGAAGATAGAAAAAGGAAGCAATCAATTAGGATTCATTTGCCTTATTTTCATAGTAAATCATCATTTAAAAAGCCAATTTCCTGATTTGCGAAAAATTTTCATATCTGATTGAAGCTTAAAGAAATTCTGTTTAGAATTCCCTACCCAAATTGCCTGTACCTATTAGGGACTATGCTTAATTTCTAAAGTCACCTTGGATTACTCACCTTCTTGTTTGAAGTACAAGGTGTACATTTTGAGATCAAATTAGACTCGAAATAGAGCTAATTGAGGTTTTAACATTAGGGTTTTGAAGTGTTAGAACACATTTTCCTGCATAAAGGAAATTAACCCTCCTGCATTTGTGTGCTACCCATACCCTTGTTTGAAGAGATCTAATAAAAAAGAACCCTAAAAATCAGGCTCTAAAATCACTTGAACCCTAAAATCTTGGACCTAATAAACTGAGGGTCATTCAGGTTGATTTCTAGGTCCTGACTTAGATTTCATTCTGTCATCTTTAGGGTAGGTTAGGTGAAGTTGGTCTACATTGTGGGCCAACCAACCTCCAGATTAGGTCGCAAGTCAAATTAACTTCTGATCAAGTGAAATCCAAGGCACAAATTAGGCTAAAATTAGTAGACTTAAGGTCATAAGTCTGTACATTTTGGTCTACTTGGGACCGCAGTGACAAAGAAGGTTGAGTGGGGAAAACCCTGTAACCCGTGGGATTGCTGTATTGTGTAGGGGTCATTGCGGGGCTCTCCCTTCCTGGCTGCCCAGGTATTTCTTTGGTGTGCGGATTTCTAATTTAGAAGTATCATCTGCCTCACAATTACCTTAGTTATCCAAAAATCTTTGGGTGCCTCGATTGGGTCCAAATAACATCCAGTCTCTCATCTTTTCACTAGAATACACATAAGAAGGTCCTTAGGTTTTTAACCTAAGAGACCACACTAGATCTTCTTAGGAATCTCTTTCAGATCTAATCAACTTCAATCTAACTTGAGTTTGATTCTTCAATCCGATCCACCACCTGATTCAAAAATGTAACCTAACATGTTACCAGACCCACTTGAGGATATGCGGGTTAATGTGTCAAACACAATAAATTTCATTGTAGAATAGGCACAACAAATTTTGACACAACTAGAAAATGGTTTATCTTGGAATGTTCTCATGCCAAGATACCAGGAAATTGAGAGATGGTATAATGGTGAGTATATCTTATGTAGATTTGAGCCATCACTGTGGAAAATACACCAAGATGACCTTGAAAGAAGAGACAAGATGATGTATATGTTAAAACGTGTTATTGATCAGAGACATCAACACATCCCTGAGACATCTTGGGGTAATCAATGTAATTTCCCAAATCCCAGGTTTGAGGATCAAGGTTATTATGGACCCCCCACCCAAATGGAATTTGATTTTAATTACATACAGATTGACACGCCTGATCTTGAGATGAGTTGGGAGGATCCAATTGCAGGTGTTCCCGATTCCAAACTGACCCTAGGTAACCAGGAAGCTGGTCCATCGAGCTTAGATTTCTCAGACACCTATGATAATAAGATTGAGTCAGAACTGCCCAAGGGTGTAAATTCCGTCCCTTATTCTGATAAGGTGACTCTCGAAAACAATTCTAACATCCCTGTAGAGCCCAACCTAGATTCTAGTGATTCAACCCACACCCTTAACCTAAAATTTGGATTTGATCATAATTGGGATGATTATGAGGCCTCGTATGATGAAAATCAGATTTTTAATTTGAATTATGATTTTGGGCCTATATTTGATGAGTGCACCTCTTTATGCTCCTCAGAGATACGAATTGATTTTTCAGAAGTCACACCAATTTACGATACAGAAATCGAGGAGCTGGAAGAGTTGGGTTTTGATTGGGTCTTCTCTATAAGCCAAGAACCTGAGCCTATACCTACTAGGGACACCTTTTTGAGCTTGAAATTTGAAATTAGGTTAGATCCAAGTTAGGCTGCTGATTCTACACCCCTTGATTTTTTCCGTGGTGGAACCTCTGATCTCGAATCAGATTTATAACACGATCTTTGCAAGTTCTCCGACGATTTCGAATCTTACTCTGACATCCGAGAACTATTGCTACCTAATGAATTCAAACTAGTTTACAACCTCAGCAACCACGACACGTCTTTTGATTCAGATGCTGAGGTCAATGATTTAAAAGAAAACACCTCTTTTGCTCCATATACGAAACCTTCCAAAACCCACTTTCAACCCCACTTGCCACCGGACTCAATTTTTACTCTGATTCTCCTCTCGATGATCCGGTCACATATGATTCTTCATCTTTTAATCAGGTTTCGATATTGATCAGACTACAAATCATGCCTCATCCTTCTCTGATCGCCCTCGTAGGGATCTCACATCCTCCATAGATCCATTCTCTTTTAAAGATCCCTACTCTGATCAAGCTAATTAGACTCAGCTAAACGTTGGATTTGCACTTCCACATCTTTTCAAGTTTCAAAGTATCTAGTGGGTACCACATCTACTGATTCACATCCATCAACCCACTAGACTGATTGGGTTTGGGTTGCATCATCAGCCTAATGATTTGAACAAACGCCTGGTTAGACCAACTAGGCTATTGATCAAGGTGCTTGCTCTACAAAGCTATACTAATTTAACTACTCCTTCTCCATACCATTTTCTGCTGGGCTGATGGCATTAAACTCAACGCTTAATGGGAGGCAACCCGTCATTTTCTTGAAAAACCCAAAACCCTTTTGACACATCTCTTTGCTGAACTCATATTGCACTTTAGGGTTTGTCCATTAGAACAGCCGACTCCACCTCTAATACTCATACCAGAGCTTGAAATCGTCCGCAACAGTCATCCCGACCTATCCACCCACCCTTTGAACTTGTTCTAATGTACGATCTAAGCTGAACTCAAACCCACCTAATTTACAATGAGGACATTGCAAATCATAGGCATGGAGGGGTATTAAAGTGCACAATGCCGTGAGAATCAATTCACAATAAGGGTTTCACCAAAAAAAAAGAGAGGAGGTTGAGGAAAAAGGTAAGCCATTTTTGAGAAAAATGAGGAAAGGAGGGAAGAAAAATTAAAAAGATAAGAAAGGAGCAAAAAGATAAAGAAAGAAATTAAGTCCCTTCAAAGTAATATGAAACTTACTTAACTTCTAGGTTGGATCAAATGATGAATTAAAACCTGGAAGGCTAAACTTAAGGGATTAGTAGAGAATACCGACCTTAGGCCTCTTGGATCTAATTAGATTTAAACACTCACGTACATGTTAAGATCTGAATTAGTCCTCAAGAGGTTAGGGAAAATGCAAAGCTTATGTATTAGGTCTAAGGTTTAGGTAGTATTCGGCCTCATTAATTGACCTCTGGTTTGCGGGACTCAGTAACTTAAGCACCCTAAATCACACACAGTTTAGTTCAGTGCGCTTTAAATAATGAAATCATGACAAAGGGCATTTCTTTTGTTCTGAAAATGGTCCTAAGATCTAGATTAGGAGCGACTCAAAAACATAAATTGATTTGGATGAGTTTCCAGTGTGGAGAGGCAGGACATTCCCCTCGAAGATGAGCAATAACATATCGTCTCCTTTGTGCTTGTCTCTTAGGATATCTAAATATCCTATCGGGGGTATGTAAGCACCTTGTGCTGGTTTAGATGCCATGGGCAGCATTATCATGAAATGTCGATTGCTAGGGTTAGGATTTAGCTACAGAACGCCATGGACGGGATTATCCCGAAATCTCGAAAGCTAGGGGTCAGGGGGTTTCCATGGGTGATGCTATCTCGAAGCATCGATTGCCAGGGACCCTGCGAGGATTGATGATGGAAACAAGGAATCCGATACAGACCGTGTTCAGAGCCAATCCGAAGATGGATCTAAGGAAAAATATAATGAAAAGAAAAAAAGAGAAAGCTCTCCACAAATAAAATTATCTTTCAGTATCTCTCTTATACAAAATGCACTGGAAAACTGAACCTGGACTAACTATGTTTCAAGCACGGGTGCATTAACTGCTGGGTACAACGAACCTTAGGTTAGTTCCTGCGAGCCTTAGAAACCTTCGTGGTAGATTGAGGTGAAAGCTAGTCAGGTCTGGATCTGGACTGGTACTTGAGTACCTCTAGGCCTATTGTTGGTATTAAGATCTGATTCCTAGAGATGTAGCTTAGTAGGGTGTCCTGACGGTTACATCTGACCTAGATAACTGGTTTGATTCATATAATTTTGCTAAGGGACTAGAAAAAGGTAGACATGGGGGTATGATGGGAACACCATCATGAGCCATAACTAGCTCGATTTTGTCTTATAAAGTTAATAAAAGCTCCTACATATCAGTCAGAAGGTCTCTTGAGCAGGATGAATTGTTTTGAGGAGAAAAGATGAAAATATGGTTATTTCTTCAATTTTACCATCTTATCACAAATACAGAATAACCACGGGGTATGCTAGGGGTTAATTAAAGGTCAAATGGTCATAAATATCCAATAAGTGAGGTTCATGCAGATAGAAACGGGTTTTCATACATTTCAAGAATTAAATGACATCTAAAATCCTAAAAATAGACCCGCTTAATTAACTGAGGTTTTGGTCAAGATAAAATTCATCTAAACCCTTTAAAAATCATATAAAAATATTCTCTAGGGATTGGCATCTTTGATTTGACCACCTGAACCCATTTTGACCTAAACCAGAATCTTAGACAGACAGTTGCCCTAATTTAGGTTTTAGTGTAATTTAACCAGTTAAACTTGGTCAAAACCTAAATCTGTCTGCACCATCAGATTCCTCGGGTTCAAATCAAGTTTTTACCAAAATTTGGGCCTAATCAGAGATCATCTTGACCTAGTTTGCATTTTGGTCCAGTTTGAGTCTTTTCTCTCACACACATGCCCCTAACTTTCAAATTCTTTGCAAATAGCCCCCAGCTTTATCGTCTTCTTCACCAACAGGTCCCCATCACCTTTAACTCCTAAACATACTTCACTGACGACCTTTGATTCAAGAATTATCCCTATTTGATTGACGAATCTCTCCCAAAATAGAAAGCGGGTTTCCTGAGGAAGTTGCCTTCCATTTGAGCCATGCACGAGGCTCGAATTCCTACTCCAAAGCTCGTGCGAACCTTTTGAAGGTTCGAGTCTCCTAAAATCGTGAAGCTTCCAAGCTTGGGAGGACCTCCTATGGCTTATAAAAGCATGCCCAGGGCATGCCTTACTTCTTTAGCTTGTTCTTGACTAGTATCTCACCAACTTCCCTCCTTTCCAGCCAAGATCCTCCGTGAGCTCCGGCAAGCCTCTCTGACCTCCTTCCTCATCCGCCGTCATGGACAATAGCTGATGGATTCCTCTTCATCTCATTCGTCCGCGTCTCGTAACACCGGTAAGCGCCCCTCAAAACCCTCTTCCTCGCCATCTACCTCAACGGAGAATTCATCTTCCACAGTGTCAGCCTGCCAAAATAGACACCGGTCCTTCCCTTTCATCCATTAGATTAGGGTTAGTTGAGATCTTTTAGCACCTTAGGTTAGCTCCCTATTCAAAATTCCCAAAAACACCCCTCGACGCTAATGTAAGCCACCCATCTTCCTCTGCTCCGGCAACCACTCCGACGAGGCCTTCCCATCATTCCATTGCATCACACGCCTCGCCAAAACTCTCTACACCTCCGCTTCGACTCCATGAACCAAACCCCTATACCTATTCTCCCTTCCACCCACACAAAAGCGCCACTGAACAACCCATCAATTTCTGACCTCCTCTACCTTCGCCAGCCATCTCTGACCCCCCTCGCAGCACGCCACTGCCACCAATGCCTTTGCCGCATCTTCGTGATCCTACTGAGCTTCTCTAACAAGGCAGCGAGGCCATACTTTGTGTTTCAGGTTGCTGACCATTGCAGCCATTACCGAAGCAACTCTAAGCAAGCTTTAGCCGTGTTCTTGAGATCCCAGCTCCAGGTGCGAGTCCCAGGAGATGTGGAATCGAAGCACAAACACCCTCGCCTGGTCAATTGGAGTGATTGACCACAACTCCTATGCGAATTGGACGAAGACACCTCAAGTAAGCTCACAGCCTTGCGCGAGGAGAAGAGCTGTGGGATTAGTCCCACATCGTAAGTGGGTGAAGCGCTGAGGCCGAATAAGTTGAATTTGTGTTCTGGGCTTATTGCCTCAAAACACGAGGGTGAGGTCCTCTTTACCCTTCTCACCTGACCCGTATACCTGCCTTCACTCCTTAGCTACGACCCATGCCTGCAGCCCTGGACCCGTGTACGTGCTTGACTCAAATACCCTATCTGATTACTTGATTTCAGTGAAAGAGAAGAAGAAGAGAGAGAGAGAGCGTGGGAGGGTGGGTTTTGCTCCTCTGTGTGTTGGCTGAACACTTAGCTGTGGGGAAGGAAGGAAGGAAACCTAAGGAAGAGAGGAAGAGTAGCAAAAGCTAAGAAAGGAAAGAAGAAGAAGAGAAGGCCAAAGGAAAAAGAGAGAGGATGAACAAAAGAAGAAGGGCTCGTACAGAGAAGAAGGAAAAGAAGAGATGAAGATGAGCAGTGCCTTTTCACTGTAGCATCTGGACACTGTGGCATTATTTGAATTACTATTCAATAATTTAAGTACTATGGTTAAGATGCATGCTTAAATGTGGATCTAAAGGTTGATTTAAATCACCTCTTTTTGGGATATTTCCATTCTTTTTGACATGACAAACTCTTCATAGACGCATATTTTATATTGATGATCAATTTTGAGTAATTAGTGTTCATTGCAAATCATTATTGGCTTAATTATTGTGCTCATTTATATTTTGATTGAGATTAGTGTGTGAATGCAACACTTTCTCCCTGTGTTTGACCTTGGACTTCAATTTAAGTAATAAATTGTATTTATTGACAAGCGATGTTGGTCTGTACTACAATGTATCAATCTTAAACACCAATTTCGTGCATTAAACACTCATTCAAGCTCATAGGTTAATTAGGGTTTGTGTTATTAGGTGGTGGAATGAAATCTAGTGGGTGGGCGGGTGGGGTTACTTACAGATCCCTCAATAGCATTTTACTCCAATCTATTGCTTTTTCCTGCCTCATGAGAATACCTACAATCATAATAAGAAAGAAGAGAAGTGAGGTAAATGATAAGTAAGTCGGAAAATGTGAAAAATTAAAGAATGTCGCCTCCCTGGCAACAACACCAAAATGTTGTAGCAGAAAATTGTCGCAAAAAGAGTTGAGTTTTGAAAACCCGTCATCATAGCATAATTTGCGAGAAAAATCCGTCAATAGATAATTTTAACTGAAACTCAGAAGGAGTCCCAGGTGAACATAGGAAGGCAGACATTTGATCAAAAATTGCATTTGATTTATTGTCACAAAGCAGATTAGCTAGTTGAATTGAATCTACGTTAAATATCTACTTAAAGAATACTTAATAGAAGAGAGAGAAAGAATGATACAAGTAAAGAGAAAATAGAGATAGAATGAATAAGTATTTCAAAACCATTGAATTGAGTTCATTACATCTAATCATTACACTAGAAAGTAGGAAATCTACACTAGAAATCGATAAAAGAGAAGGTGAAAAGAGGTTATCCTCCTTGACGGTTGGGAGGATGAGCTGCTTTAACGGAGCACCCGGATGAAGGTCGTGAGATGCTGGACGAAGGAGAATGACGACGGACGACAAAGGACGGGGCAAGGCGACGTCGCAGTGGGATCCACTTTCCGAACGGTGGTGAGAAGACAACTATAGGTGCTCTACAAACGGGGATGAGATGGTGGAAAAATTCTAATTTTAACTATAATGGAGCATTCCGGCTTTGGGATAACCTCTTAGAGCTTCGGAGGGGATAAGAGAAGAGAGGAAGAGATGAAGAAAATGTGGGGATCGTAGGGCTATTTATAGATGAAGAATGGAGGGGCAATTAGGTCATTTCATGTTTAAAACATTAATGTAAGGGCCTTTAGTGATAGATTTAAGCATCACTAAAGCCCTGAATGTGGGCGTAGGTCACCTGCCCGTTCGTCTCCTCTCCTTCCTCTGTTGCAATGCCTTATGCACGATCGCAAAATCTCAGTCGTCCGATCTTGCGATCGATAGCTAAGAATGCATTGCACCCATGGCATCAAAACGGCGATCATGCGTGCAGAGGCATGTACAATCGCACGTGTGTGCACCGCAGCATCTTCGTGTGCCATGTTTACGCCTTCGCCGCCGCCCTAGTGAGATCCAACGGCTCAATTGCATCCGCACTTTCTTCTTTGCAGATTTAGCTACGACGCGTGCCTCGAACTCGCGCCTCGCGTTCCTGAGAGGGTCGCACGACCACTGCGCTAAGAGGGACACTGTCTCTTTGAGGGTTTAGCATTCATGCATCCTCAACCATTTGATGAAGATCCAACGGCTGAAGATGTGTGAGCTTGGGCTTCAACTGACAGGAGTGGAGTGCCTTGAGTTGATCTCAGTCATTGGATCAAGATCCAACGGTTGAGATTCACTCAACGATTGAGGAGAGAGAGAGCTGCGGGCACCTTTGGCCGGTGTGGGCGGCTGAGATGGTGCCACATGACGCCATCTTGGCCGTCCAACTTCTTTGTCTTGTAGATGGTGCCATGGATGTCAGATTGGACTTGTTTACAAGGCGAAATCGGGTTTAAAATGATGCATTGTAGTATAGTTGAAATCGCTTTGAAAACAAATAAATTTTATTACTCGAAGTTTAAGTCCGAGGTCTAATGCAGGGAGCAAATGGAATTCATGCACTAATCTCAATAATAGAAGCAATTTGAACACTTAAAACTACAAATATAATTCAGAATGTCAAGCATGAGTTTATGAATAATAAAATGTAGCTAGAAAACATATAAAAGAGAAATTGGGAAGAATTCTGATTATAGAATCAGACTTCTTTCTTTGGCTCATTCTTCTCTTTCTCTTCTTTCTTCTCTGTTCTTCTTTCCTTCCTCTTTGGCTTCTCTTCTTTCTTCTCTGGCTCTTCTCCTTCTTTCTTCTCTGACTTCTCCTTCAGCTTCTTTCTTTTGTTCCTTCCTGCCTTGGCTTTTGTCTTCTTCTCTATGCTCTGGCCTTCAGCTCTTTTTCTTCCTTCTTTCTTTGGCTTCAGCTTCTCTTCAGCTTTGCCTTCTCTTCAACCGTGCCTTCTCCTTCCTTAGCCTTTTTCAATAGCTTCCTCTGCGGCTTCTTCTCCTTAGCTTCTTCTTCCTTCCTTAGCTTCTCCTTCAGCTTCTTTCTTCTTCCTTTCCCTGCAAGAGCAAAACCTACCCGTACCCTCCCCCACAAACTCTCTCTCTTTTCTCTCTTAGGCTCGCTCTCCTAGAGCCATCTCGGGTAAACGGGTCAGGTTAGCGCGCTCGGAACTAGGCCCACCGGCATGGGTGGTAGGCGAGGAGTGCACGGGTAATTGGGTCAAATACCAAGTCCGCAGTGCGTGGGTCGCGGACGAGGCATGGTGGGCGAATGGGACCTCACCCTGTGTCAGGAGGCGATAAGCCCCTGACACTTTTTCATCTTATACCACTTCACTCGCCCTAAAACCACCGAGGTGGGACTAAATGTCCCACCTACTTCTCACGTGCGCCTGCAGCAGGTGTTGCGCTTGATTGCAGCAGATGCGGTGCTTTGGCTTCCAATTGCTAGGCTTGATTTGTTCGCAAAGAGTGCCCGCACGTTTGGGACCTGGGAACCTAATGCCTGAGGCCGTAGATGAAGCTTTCAAGCTTCTTCTCATCTGTTCCAATGGCAGCCGATGTCCAAACCTGTACTCAAGTGAAACGGCCTTACAACCTCGTTAAATCACATAGCGGGCTTCGCCGTGGCACGGCGAAGGTGTCTCGGTGGTTGGCGTGGCGCGGGGCGGCCTGGGCGTGCGTGCCTAGGTCGTTCTGTGGCTGAGGAGATGGGTTTGTTTGGAGGAAGAGTGTGGAGCGTGTGGCGATCAATGGAAAGGGGGGAAATGATCAGTGAGTAGTGGTAGAGCTTTTGAGGTGTTTGGTGAGGTGGATGGGTGCGTGGAATGACGGGAGCACCTTGCTGGAGGTGGAGAAGATGGTGGTGGTTTGTGAGCATCGAGGGGTGAAAATAGAAGTAGATGAGGGGAAAATAAAGAAAGAGAGGGGGGAAGTATCTGACCTAATTTAAAGATGAAAGGAGACAGGATGGTGGTTGGCTCGTGTCGTCGCCGTCGGAGACGAAGATCCCAGTTAGAGGGGTATGGCGATGACGAGAAGGAGGCAGGAGCGAGCGCAAGTATGGCACGACGCGGACGACGGAGGTAAGGGCAACTCTGCCACTGGTATTATGGCAGAGCGACGAGAGGAGGAGATACAGGTCGCCGGAGCTCGCTGGGTGTTTGGCTGGAGGAGAAGAGAAGAAATTGGGGGGTTATCTTTGGCCAAACCAAGCTGGAAAGGAACAGGAGGATCTAGGGACCTTCAAATAGCCTCTGGCAGAGGGCCTTGTGCTTGGAAGGCAAGCTTCCAAGCACGGCTACCTCACTGGACTTGGAAGGTCGAGAGATACCCAAATCTCTCATGCGTTCGCATGAGAGATTGGGTTGAAATCAGAGCTCGAGATTGGGTTCACATGATCGGGAATTCCTCAGAGAATCTCCCTTTCAAATTTGAGAGGGATTCTCTGAGGAATCAAAAAGATATCCCCCTTGAATCCTCATTGGAGTAGGATTCCTCCGCTGTAATGGTGGAGGGACCTAATTGTAAAGAATGATGAGGAAACTAGGGGGTATATGCAAGGGTTTTCAAAAGCTAGGGGCATAAATGTAATTGGGTTGGACTATTTTGCAAAGTAGGTCAAGGTGACCTCCCCTTAGGTCTAAATTTTGGTATAAACCTAATTTGGACCTAAGGAATCCAATGGTAAAGTTGAATTTTAGGTTTTACCACGTTTGGCTAGGAATTTTACATAAAAACCCAATTTAGGGCAAATATTTGACTAGGACCCCTATTTAGGTCAAAATAGGTTCCAAAGGCCAAATAAAGGTTCTAAACTCTAGAGGATATTTTGCCATGAATTTTAGAGGATTTAGTTGAATTTTATTTTGATCAGAACCTTGCTAAATTAAGTGAGTTTGTTTTAGGGTTATAAGAAGTCATTTAATTCCCAGATTTCACATTAACCGTTTTCTGATTGAACCAACCCATGCAATCGTTGATCCGAACCCATCCATTCGGTCAGATTTGTTATCTGAAGTACGGATTTACACCACCTAGCCCCTTGACCTCTGATCTTTCTCAAATAGCATCTGATACTACGGAAGTCCGATCGGAGTATCTAAGCATCGTTGAACTCCAATCATCGCCCTAATAAGATCCATACAGTTGGATCTTCAATCCAAGGCCCCGATTAAATATCTCCCTATTCCTTGACCACAAAAAGAGAAAATTAACTTAAACTTTATAAAATCTAAACTAAATGTAAGATGATGCATGTTATGCAATTTTTACAATGTATGATGCAACTATACACCTAAGAACATGCATAAATAGACGATTTATGTGATATAAACATGTTTACATCAGCAAGCTTGTTCATGGGAAGCTCAGCTCGATCTAAAATATAGTTATCCAAGTGATATCCTAGTAACTTGCTAACCAACACACCATGACCACATGTTACGACCCGGTTCCCGAATCCCTACAGGACACGAGAATCGGACCAACTCGACTGATCCCAAGACTCAGTAGTCCAACGAGAAAGTAACAAGAAAACAGTAAAATAAACCACATTCACCATGCAAGTAATTAACAGTAATAAAAGTACAGCAGTAAAGAAAAGAACTACTACAGTACATACCACCACAACTTTAGAGAATTAAAAACAGGTACAGAAATATGAAGTTTACAATAAAAGAGTACAAGGTGAACAGAAATACTCACTATTACAGAAAAATGGTACAACAAAAGTACAACTACTGGACTCTACTAGGCCCAGCACCCTCTGCAGCCGCAGGCTCTGGCTGCTCAACATCTGATCCTGAAAAAGGTGACAAATATGACACGTCAGCGAAACGCTAAGTAGAGTGGCAACCAGCTAGCTAAGAAAATAGTAAAGGTGGACAAGTAGCTGTTATTTTTAATTTCTTTCTTTATTTCTCTATTTACTCTTTCTTGAATTATTTCTCAGATCTTTCTCTTGATCTCGAATGTTCCTCGTGGGAACGATCTTGATTGCAGGCTTTTCCCTAAAGTAGAAGTAGCACGTGGTGCTTTCCTAGCTGGGAGAGTCCCCCGTGGTGGTCCTACCCTCAATCAACCACCCCAAGGTCACTGACAGACATAACGGTGACTACGGCATGCGCGATAAATGCACAGGTAGCTACCCTGCACTGGCACGCGGTCAGTCGTTTCCATTAACGGGTGCGCCCAAAGCACAACACGGAACTAGTATAGGGCAGAGCCCTCTTAGTAACAGGGGTCTAGCCCCTCCACAGTAACCAAACAGGGGTCTTGCCCCTCCACAGTCCACACACCCTCGCCTGACTACCTTGGTTTGCCCAGTGGGCCTAACAAGTCGGTGTAGGACGGCTAGCTAAACCTCGGGGCCCGTGGGTGGCTAGCTCTCTCCCTACGCTAGTAGCTCTCCCCGGTACTGTGTACGCGAGGGCCAAAAGTTGGTACAAAGTGGCCAGACCTAACCCCGGGTCCCTGGGGCAGCTAGCTCTGCTCTGCACTAAACAGGGGGACAGTCACTCTCCTTGGTACTCCGTACTCAAGGACCAGCTCACTTCCCCATCCACTTTCCCAGTTCCATTCTATTTATTTTCTAGGAGCTCTACTTCTAATTCCCCGTAGGGTTCATACTCATATTTCTTAGGCCAAGCCATACTAGGTTTTATCATTTTAGTTTCATTCGCATATAGCCCGTGTTTCCAACATTTAATATCAATTTATATACAAGCAGCTCAAATTTAGTTTCCAACAACAGGAATTACATGTAGTAGTTACTAGCAACAGTACTCTACATTTCACAGGCAATTGTTATCCAATTACAGGCAATTATTATTATTCTATCTACTTATCCAAGACTGCAATTCAGGTATTCAAGACATTCGTTTCAGTGTTTCTGTTCCTAGGATTCATGCCACACCCTAGGATCTATCATTCAATCTAGTTTTCAAGTCCTATGATTCATGCCATACCCTAGGATCTATCATTCATCTCAGAGATGTATTAATGTTGGTAAATAACTAAGGGGAGTCACTCTACCTGCAAAATCGAGAGTAATGAGGGTGTGATCGGTAGGTCCATGTGCCTCCGCAACCCCCAAAGCTGCAATAGAACGAGGTCCTAACACAATGATCAATCACAAGAAACCACTTAGAACATGATACAAGTATTTTAAACAAGTAGAGGAACTAATTCTGAGAAGAACGGAATCTTAAATGTGGAAATCGAACCTTAAACGGGTCAAAAACGACAATTCTGACTCTGGAACACCTTCCAGACATCTTAAAAAGTGGTCTAGGTCATACCTCACTCTACGCAGCTCCTCAGACGTCCAAGGATTCTGCTGAATCATCTGAACCCAGTTCCAGACGTCCGACCACCTCTCCGGACGTCTGGAGATGCTCTTCACCATCTGGTGCTATGCCCAGACGTCTGAACTGCGTGGGAGGGCATGTCCCCGTGCCTTCCCAAAATGAAACCTACACACACGACGAAAGCCTCCTCAACACGACACGTCTCAGCACTTCGGCGGAACGACCTGCATGGCCGTATCCGCAAAAGGAGGTAGAGGAGAAATTTCATACCTCTCAGACATTTGGAACTCCCTCCAGACGTCGCCCGCATCATCAGGATATAGGTCCAGACGTCTCTGGCTCGCTGCGCGCGAGCTCGCCACGCAGCCGCTCGCAAGCTGCTCGAGCTGCAGCAACACCAGGGGAGATCTCCCCAGCAGGATGCTCCTCTGCGCACACGCCGATTGGCCTCGAGCTGCTTCGGAGGGATCGCTCTCTCTTTCTCGTGCGCTCTCCCTCTTCTTCCCTCTCACTGCACCTCTTCCTCTCCGCACCGCACCCGACAGCAGCTACTGCCCTCACTCTCTCTCTCTCTCACTCACGTTGGAGGAAGAAGGATATGGTGGGTTGGTGAACGAGGGAGAGGGGAGGGGTATTTGAAGGCGTGGGGGAGGTGTTTGCAGGTCGGCGAGGGAAGAGAGAGAAAGAAGAGGGCGGCAGGTTGCAGTCTACGCACGGCACGCGCGTAGACTCACGATCGTACGCATGCCAAAATTTATTTCCAGACGTTTGGGAAGGCGTCCAGACGTCTGACCAGATGTCTGGACCAACTCCCAGACGTCTTAAAAGGGTTTTATGTCTCGGGTCTTAACACCACACATTATGCAAATATCATAAGATTATTATTCAAACCTCAAATCATATAACTCAAATAATGATATCAAGATATTAAAACACTAGCTAACAGGATTTTATAAAAAGCTTTCCTAAGAACCTTAAATTTAAAGGTCTAGAATTATCATTTATAAGAAGTTACAAGCAAATCCTTAGTGTTGTTGACAACAAGGCTTCTTCCCTAGATATAAAAATCAATTATTAGCATTAGAATTTTTTTAGAATTAACCTACCTAGAATTAACTCTACTATAGATTCCTCTAGAATCTACTTCTCTCCAGAATCAATGTCATTAGAGGTTCCTTAAGAGTCTTCCTTTATTCAAGTTGTTGGAATCTCATTTGGAATCACTTTTATAGAATACCCTCTTCTAGACTCAGTTCTAGAATCTTACTCATAAATTCTTCAAGAATGCCCTCCTAGAATTTCTCTAACATCACAAGGGCCACTTTCTTCAAAATCATAATGCATTAGACAGCTAGAGAGGGAGAGGCAGAGCTTCATTATAGAAAAGTTGTATCTCTTTTTATTGCATGTTGAAAAAATTCAAATCCTCTTCTATTTATTATAAGTGTGCCTCACTTCTCAAAAAGAGTAAGAGTTTCCCTTTTAATGGTTAAATATCTTATCTAAATTGGCCTTCTCCAATACTTAACATATAGGTAAATATGTTGTTAAATGGTATAATGGCTAGTTCTACAAATCTACATGACTAATGGCTTCTTAATTGATTATTTAGATAATAAATTACTTTAATTCAAAATAACTTAGATGTTTTACTTCTCAAAGGCTTAGTTCACTCTTAGGTGGTTTGATTCAAGTCTAATTGGCTAACTCAACCTAATTAGATACTTATAATGTGATATAATCAAATTGAGCCTTAACATTCAATTACAAAATTAAATGTGCTCTTGATGCAATTTTCAGGGCTAATTGCATCTTCCATCTTGTAATAATCAATTCTTTATGTTTTGTGCATAATTCTCCAAGTTGCAATCTTCATCACATCATGCATATTTTCACACATTGTCCTTATGCACCCGCATTCTTCATAAAATCTCTTCCATAGCAATATTATGTGATTATGTATACGGATTACAAATATTTTAGTCATTCAAAATTTAGTTATTTATAGAAAATAATATTTCACAAATATATATTTACCAAGACTATGATATTGCAGTTTAACCCTTCAATTTTGTAATAATGTTCTTAACTCATTTAACCATATCTATATATTTTGTTAATATCAAAATCACTAAGCTTAACATATTCTCCTCAATATTAATATGGTTTTACTAAAAAAAGGATCTTCATAAGTATGATAAAAAATTTGGAAAGACACTAGAATGGGTGAACAAGATGGTAGATATGCCATCCATATTTTGATACAAATGTTGAAAGTACTTAAAAGCAATAGAAACATTGTCAAATAAAGGCCAAATTACCATGAACTTGACCCATTCTTTACAAATTAAATTACGCTAAGATGCAAGTGATCCTAGTAATCAAAATCGTAAAAGCAAGCTTGTAATAATGTTGCAAGGATAACTCATTTATTAAGACACCCCTTTGTGGATATTAATAATACCATGCCTAATTGGTTTAGGATGATTGATCCTCTATGGATCATCATTCCTTTCTTAAATTATCTTAATTGCTCATTTCTATCCTCATTATTGATTTCCTTATTTTTCTATGATGCTAAGCTCTCTCTGGCATACTACATGTGCATGCCTTTAATGCACTATATTTGTCTGCTGAGAACCTCCTACGTTCCTTACTAAAAGTAAACTAGAGGGGGAATGAATAGTATAATGGAAAGAAAATAGAGTAATTAAAATAAATGCAAGCAGAATCACAAAAGATCGAAATCTTTAGGTGGAAAAATTCAATGGGTAAGAACCACCACCTAATTTAACTCGACTTAGGATTTTCCTATCACCACGCGATCAACAAATCACTATCCATACCACTTTGAAATGAGGCTCTTATTTCTCAATTACAATCCTAGCTTCGCTTTCAAATTGGGGGTTTTACTATTCCACTAAGAAGAGAAGGGGATTCAACAGGACAGACACCTATTACAACAACTATAAACAAAAGAAAATACAACCACAACCTATAGAGCCCCAATAATTTTGTGAGGGTTCTGATGGAGGGGGGTTAGATTTGCGTGATAAATAATAAAATGTGGAAATATAATACAGTCAATCTTACAAAAATGCAATCACAACAATACACAAGAATTTTTAGGTGGAAACCCAAACCTGGGTAAAAGCCACCACATAAGCCTCTCGACTTAGAATTTTTCGATCGACCTAGTTGATCCAATCCACTAACCGAGTCACTTAAAATGAGGGTGACTCAACCTCTTACAGCAATGCTACTTAAATGAGGGTAGCGTACCTCAAAAACCTCCTCTTTACGAGGGAAATGGGAATTCGCAAAGTGAATACTCAAACAAAGGCAATATTACAACAGTCCTATAGAGCCACAAAGTACGTATTTAATCTAGCTACTATAGAAAAAAGAAACTTCCCTTTAATGGAAGTGTGTTGACTACCAACACGGATGCGTGAACCATGCGATGGCACTATGACGCTCTCGTATCCAACGGCAAGAAAGTGGGTTCACAGCTGGAATGGTGCTCTCAAGATGTAGACTAAGGCTTTAGAGAGCAAGAACTTCATTTAGATGATTTTCTTCTACTTGGACACAAATGTGGTAGAAAGTAGTATTGCTTGGTGTATGTTGCAAAGGAAGGGGCCTCCTCTATTTATAGATGGCTTATGAACCTTTAGGAAGGCTATAGAAGCCTTGAGTAGTCGTTGGAACAAATTCAAGGCTAAACAGGCCAGAATCAGGGTCATTAATGATTCTGACAGTGTTATCAGATGTCTGGATCTATTATTAGATGTTTAGGTCATCGTCTGATCTAGGGATCGATCATCTGATCTAAAAGGGTAAAAGATATGGATTGAGTTAGATCAAGATGAACGTCTAAGATTCAATTATAAGATGTCTGGGATAAAGGTCAGATGTCTAATTCTAAGATGGTTTCCTTCCTATTTTCACAAGATCGAAATAGGGATCTCGGCTAAGTTACACAAACGACAGGTCGGATGTCTAACAATATGTCTAGACGTCTAGAAACACAAATCATTGTGGGAATGGATTTCCCGAGGCTTAAATGGCTATTAGGTCTAACAAGAAGTGATTAAGGTCAGACCTTAGCCTAACGTCTATTTATCAGATGTCTAGGGTTCTCTAAGGATGTCTGAAAAAGAATGTAATTCAAATTAAGGGTTGATCTTTAACGACCATATCAGAGAAGCCAATGGTCCTTTAGTTGGACGTCTAGCAAGGTCCTCAGACATCATCTAAGATGTCTGCACTAAGGGTTGGACATCTGAGACTGGTAGACAGAGAGTGGGTTTCTAGTCTAAGTGTTTTAGATGTCTGATCAAACAGTCAGATGTCTTAAAGTCTAGGATCAGATGTCTAATGTCTAGATTGGACGTATGATTAAGCTGTCTGAAACCTATTTTGGTTTTCTAAGTTCTCTACAAGTTTGTCTAAGTATCCTAAGGTTGAGTAAGTGTTCCTAGGACTACTGTTTTGTTACTTTGAGGCTCTTTAACAAATGATCTAAGAAAATGAAAAATAATGAAAAAAAACAAGTACATAGAAGAAACAAAAAGAATTTCTATTTTATTCTTCATCTTCTTCAAGCTCTCGCTCCATGCGAAGCTCCTCCTCCAACAAGCTTTTCCAATCCACCATGGATGCAAGCTTGAGCTCCTTCACACTTGTATCCATTTGCAATTTTCCTGAAACTTATAAACTCAAATTGCAAATGTTAAATAACAAGTGTTTCTTATCATCAAAATTAACGATCGTGCTGCCCTTGCACTAACACATTGGAAATAAGCTAAGCTACCAAACATAGAAGATACTCCCTGAGATTTGAAGGATAATTGTAGTGAAGAACCAAGGAAGAGCTCTTAAGAAAGTGTTTTGAGTAGAAGAGAGCTTTGAGTAGGAATGATAGAGAATTTTGGAGTGTAGAATGGTGTTTTTGATCTCTCTTGATGTGTGTTTAGACAAGGAGTGTTCATGTCTATTTATGGTGCTGATAAGAACACTCTAGAATGGTTTAGATGAGTGTTATATGTAGACGAATCAATGTCTGACAAACAATATCAGACGTCTAATGTAATGATAAGACGTCTGATATAGATCGATCGGATGCTTGCAAAGAAGGCAAGACGTTTAGAAAAGAAAGACTTGGTTCCTGACATTGGATTGGATCTTGTGCAAGGATCTTGCAACAATACATTAGACGTCTGTGAGAAAGATTAGATGCCTGGAAAAGAAGGGTGAAGTCCCTGGAATGCTTCTTGATTTTATTGCATCATTTACAGGGTATATAGCATCAGTTAGATGTCAGAATGAGTTACTAGATGTCTTATGGTAATTATGACACCAAAGATTGGATTTCTCAAAAGTTAGGAAATGAAGACTGGGTTTAATAGAGAAGATTTGGGCTTAATTGAAATCCTAATGTTTCTAGATAGACGTCTGGAAGGCTCTCTAAATGTCTGGAAGAAGGAATGGAAGTCTATAGGGTAGAACAAAGGATTTAGGAATATTGCTTATCGAACATCTAACCAAGTTGTTGGACATCCTGAATATAATCATCAGACGTCTTGAATCGAGATCAGACATCTGGTTAAAAGCATATTTTTGAGATAAGATTTAAAATTTAATCCTATGATTTGCCTAAGTGTTGAGGGATTATATAAAGGCTAACTAGGTCTTAGTAGGTATATTAGGGCTCTATAAATAACATCTAGGCTCAAGAAATATAAAATATACTTTTTTGAATAGATACAATGAAGACCAACTAAAAATAATCAATGACACACTAATGCAAAGCTATCTCGTGTCTTCTTCAAGTCCACGATCATGTAAAACTTGTTATATGCATATATTTGCACAAGGAATAAAATGAACTAAGGTACCAATTTTCTTTAAGTCAATTTTTGTAAATTATCAAAATATGTTTAAAGAGAGGTTGCACCAACACTTACTATCCTATGTTTGCCTATCACTAATGAGATCTCTAGGGCTAAAGGTCATTAATACGTATAAGTCACTGGTCACTTGGACACTCTCATAAGGTCATTAATACGTATAAAGTTCATTATGCTTTATTTAATTCTTTGTACGTTGGATTGAATTCAATGCTGCTTAAGAAGTGCATCATATGTTAATCTATTCTGTACATGATGACATGCATTGTATCAGCTTTATGTATAATAGTAACTACTATCTTTCGAGGTTAATACAAATTCATAGTTCATATTATATTATCTATTTACAAGGTGCTCTTACTCTAGAAATGGGTATGACCACAAATCCAACTCCAAACATGTGTTAGCGGTAAATTGTATCACCTCTAACAAATCAATGGTAAATAATGCAAAATACTCACGGAAACAATTTCAATTTTTACATGGTAATTTCCATTGTACCTTATGGGAAATTTTCATGTACTCAATTAAGATAATTATTAACGTATTTTTCCCCTTAAACTAAGCATTACGCAATACTTCTACGAATTTATATTTTACCAAACACAACTATAACCTCCAAAGCCATTATACAAATGGTAAATTTGTCCATTCCAATTACTTCGACTCAGTTATAACAACCTAAACGTTGACTTATTGGACGAACTCATTCCACTGGCCAAGACGGAGTGTCTTCCCTGCCAAGCAATTATGTCATGATTCCTAAACAAAATAAACGCATTTGTATGAACTAAATTATCCTATTTCAAATACTGGGGATGAGACAAAAATAGTGTATACGATTCATTTATATAAAATGACAAACATTCCATTATATATGTAATTTCTTTGTTCATTTTATGCAAACCCACAAATTTCTCGTAAAACAACGAGTTCAACGTCCGAAACAAACAACGTCCATGTCACCTTAATTGAGGTTTTACATACAAATGTTGTACAATGGAAAATGTCCATGTAATTTAAGTTCACAAATTTATCCTAGTTTCATTTTTATGTCATTAAAATTTTCCAATATTACTTCTATATACTACCACATTTACACAAGGCCAAAAAAAAAATTCCAAACCCCATATCAAGGGCAAATTCATCTATTCTTTTTACTTACCCTACATAAAATAATATAAACTACAAGTTATGCCAACAACTTAATCCACTAACCAAACATCCCATAATTTTATTCCTCCACTTATTACACTAACCAAACACCCTTGGTAGAATAACTTTACTTTATTTGTTTATTTACTCCACTAACCAATCAAATACCTAAACCCATTTAACCCATCATTTATTTCACTTTTTCCTTATTCCTCTACTTATTCCACAAACTTATTTCTCTTACCAAATGACACCTTAAAGTTTAAAATTGGGTAAAGTTTAGGAAGCCTTAAGGAGGAATAAGTGGATAGGCAATAGAAGTGCTAGTGGGTGTGAATGTGATAGTTGAGTTCATATGTTATTATTGTTTTTTCACGATAAGAAAATTAATTTTAGTGATGGTTAATAATCATCGCCAAAAGTAACAAAATCGTCTCAAGCTGGCGTCGTAGAAAGATTTGAAGCGAATACTCTTTCGTGACGGTTATTAATACTAATCGTCTCTAATAGTACCGACCATATCTGTCATGATTAACTTTCTTTTGTGACAATTTAGAACCGTCATTAAAGCACTTTCGTGATGGTTATTAAATAAATATCGCAAAAGTATTATTGGCGATGGTTATTTTGAAACTATCCTAATATAGTTTCGCAACAGTTGAATAAACATCGCAAAAAATAGGTTGCGAGGTGAAATGACCCTTCCCAAGGGTCATTTGTGCATTTCTGAAATCTTAGGGGCTTTTTTCATAAATTCTACATACCAAAAGGATCCCGTGTAGAGTATTTTTGGCTTTTGGAGGGGTTTAGTGTAACTTCCAACCCCCTAGGACTTGTTCTGTGGGCTCCGAGAAGAAGGGAGGGGTTCTACGAGGCCAAACCTGCAAATAACCCATGCCCCACACCATATCCCATGCAACCCCACCCCCCAAACCCTATTTCCACCCCTATAAAACCCTTAAAACCCTCCCTCATTCCACACCCTCTCCATTCTCTTCCCTTTCGCAGTGGTGCACCCCCCTCCACCGTAGCTCCCTGCTCGCAGAGAGGTGTGCAGCTGAGAAAGGAGGGCGTGAGAGGGTGAGCGTGAAGGAGATTGAGAGAGGGTGACTGATGGAGAGAGTTTTTCTTATTTATGATAGTAATAGAAGGATATGTCATTGTAATTAATGTAGTGGAAATCTCTCAATCAAAGATTAACATAGATATGAATTTAAACCATGAAAAGGATGTCGTATCCACAGGGAGGAACAGATTAATAAGTTCACAAAATATTTTTCCTTTGTACTTATTCGATCACGTGCGCAATCCGTGTTCAAATCTGATGTGAAATGAGGCGAAAAGAAGGAACACGTAATAATTTAGAAATGCAGGGATATGAATGTAATTTTTCATTCATGAAATAACTTGTAATGGCATGTAACATAGTCATATTTCAAGACATGGGGCTTTCTCTTATAGTTCATGTGAGTTTCTGGATGAGATTTTATGCATTTATCAACATCACCATATAAGAGTTAAGTGCATGAAAGAAATACTATAACATGTAAGGGCATGCATGCAATTTCACTTAAATATAATAATCAACTAAATATTGCAATAGGGTTTTTGGCAATGGCACAAATGGTAATTTTTAATGTCACCAAAAATAGAGGAAATTTCCTCTCTCCTCTTTGCACGCGTGGAGGCTTGGTGGCCGGCCGACCGAGGCCCGCTGGCGGTGCGTGGGAGAGAGGTTGTTAAGACTTGTACTGTTAGAGCCCTTTAAGATGTCTGAAACTTGGGTCAGACGTCTGGTCAGACGTCTAGACACCTTCCTAGACATCTTGAAATCGAAAATTTCGTGTACGTCCTCACGTCTGTGTGCATGCCGCGCGCAGACAGTACGCAGCCTCATTTTCTTCTCTCCCTCTCTCTCCTCTTGCTGATGCAATCCTAACTCAGCGCCCTATTTAAACCCTCCTCTCCCTCGTTCACCCCACCTCCAGCCACCCTTCTTCTTCCTCCAGCGAGAGCATTGAGCGGCGAGTAGCGAGTAGCGGATGTGAGTGGCATGAGAGGAGAGGAGGGGCAGCGAGGGGAAGAGAGGAGAGCAAGCACGCGAGCTCATGAGGGAGCTCGTCGGAGAGCTCACGGCTGGTCGGTCGTGCACGAGGCGGAGAGGTGCCTCGGGGAGGTCCTCCCCGACACTGCTGCAGCTGGAGTAGCATGTGAGCGGGTGCGGCGCGGTCGCATGTGGCGCGAGGAGGCAAAGGTAGGCACTGGTTCTGGGATTTTCCCAGAATCAAACGTCTGGGTTGACATCCAGATGATGCAGACGACGTCTGGAGGAGGTTCCAGATGACTTAGAGGTAAGTTCCGCGACATACACCTTCTTTGTAGATACGACCATGCAGGCCGTTCCGCTGAGGCACTGTTCCGTGCCATATTGAGGTGATTTGCATTGATGTGTGCAGGATTCGCTTCGGAAAGGCACGGGACACGCCCTCCCACGCAGTTTAGATGTCTGGGCGAGGCACCAGACGACGGGAAGCATCTCCAAACGTTCGGAGAGGTGGTCGGACGTCTGGAACTGGGTCTAGACTGTCCAGCGGAGTTCCTGGACGTCTGAGGAGTAGCGTAGAACTAAGGTATGGTTCTGGACTCTTTTAAGACGTCTGGAAAGTGTTCCAGACGTTCGATTTGAGTCAGGATCACTGTTTTTGACCTGTTTAGGTTCCGTTTGAGGTTCGATTTCCGCAATTAAGATACCGATGTTTCTCGTATGATTTCCTCTACTTGTTGGAATACTTCTATACTATTCTGTGTATTCTTTTGTGATTGATCCTTGTGATAGAACTTGTTTCCGTTGCGGGTTCGGGGCTTGCTGAGGCACGTGAGCCTGCTGTTCAAGCCCCCATTACTGCTGGGTTTACTGGTAGAGTGGCTTCCCCTTAATTTAATTGAAATTAAAATGCTTATGTGGGACGAATGATTAGAACCTAGGAAATGGCATGAATTCTAGGACGAGAAACATTTGAAATATTTGTAATGGATGATTGAATTACAGTTTTGAATGTGTAAATATAATGATAACAATTGCTTGTAAATAAATAACAGCTGCCTGTGAAATGTAAAGTACTTGTGCTAGCAAACTGTTACATGCGAATTCCTGTTGTTTACATTAGATGACATACTATGAGCTGCATGTATATAAATCGAAAATGGAAAGGTGAATGTTGGAAACACGAGCTATCTGTGAATAAACTGAATATGCAATAGAGTTACAAATTGCATGTGTATAACCTGAGAATGGAAATAGAAATGATGAAACCTAGTATGGAATGGCCTGAGGAATATAAGAATAAACCCTAGGGGGAGTTAGGAGATGAGCTCTTAGAAGTAAATGGAATGGATCTGGGAATGTGCTGGGAAGTGTGCTGGTCCTTGAGTACGTGATATCAAGGGGAGCACATGTTACCCCTTAGTGTAGAGGGGAGCTTGCCGCCTTCGGGTTGAGACCCGAGGTGGGTTTGGCCACTTTGCACTGACTCTGTGGTCCTCGTGTACACTGTACCGGGGAGAGCTACTACCGTAGGGAGAGAGTTAGCCACCCCACAAGGCCCAGGGTTCAGTTAGCTACCCTACACCGACTTGTTAGGCCCACTGGGCAAACCAGGGTAGTCAGGCGAGGGTGTGCGAGCTGTGGAGGGGCGAGACCCCTGTTTGGTTCTTAGGGGCTAGACCCCTGTTACTGAGAGGGCAATGCCCTATACTGGTTCCGTGCTGTGCTTTGGGCGCACCCGCTAATGGAAACGACTGATCGCATGCTAGTGTGGGGTAGCTACCCATGCATTTATCGCGTGTGCCGTAGTCACCGTTACGTCTGTCCGTGACCTTGGGGTGGTTGACTAGGTGTAAGACCACCATGGGGGACTCTCCCAGCCAAGAGAGCACCACGTGGTACTTCTACTCTTCGGAAAAGACTGTAATCAAGATCGTTCCCATGAGGAACATTCGAGATTAAGAAAGAGACCTGATAAATAAACCAAGTGATGAAAGAAAGAATAATTAGTTAAAGAAAGTAAGAAATTGGAAAACAACAGTTATCTGTCCACCTTTACTATTTTAGTTAGTTGGTTGCCACTCTACTCAGTGTTCGCTGACGTTTGTGCTCATAACCTTTTTCAGGTCCAGGTGTTGAGCAGCCAGAGCCTACAGCTGCAGAGGGTGCTGGGCCTAGTAGAGCCCAGTAGTTATAGCTTTCTGTCATACTCCATTTCCTGTTGTAGTGTGTAGTTTGTTATACTTCTGTACTCTTTTATTGTGAACTTTGTATTCCTGTACTAGTTTACTTTCTTACTATTGTGGTGGTGCGTACTGTAGTAGTTTACTTCCTTACTGCTATACTTTTGTTACTGTTAGTTGCTTGCATGGTGAATGTGGTTTATTTTACTGCTTTTTGGTTACTTTCTCGTTGGACGATTGGGTCTTGGGATCAGTTGAGTCGGTCCAGTCTCGTGTCCTGTAGGGATTCGGGAATCGAGTTGTAACAAGAGGTATATCCGAGTCACTTTAGAACCAGCACAGTTGGTAGAGAGGTATATCTGCAACGTGGTACGTCTGCACGTAGTTTCGCAGGAGATTGTATCTGATCGGGATACCCGCTTCACATCCCAATTTTGGGCTGAGTTTCAGTAGGCCTTGGAGACACGGTTGAGGTTCAGTATAGCATACCACCCCCAGACGGACAGTCAGTCAGAGAGCACGATGCAGACGCTTGAGAACCTTTTACGTGCCTGTGTACTGGACTAGAGGGGCTCTTGGGGGGAGCACTTGCCCCTGGTGGAGTTTTCATATAATAACAACTATCACTCGAGCATCGGCATGGCACCCTATGAGGCTTTATACATACGGAGGTGTACTACACCCTTGAGTTGGGTTGAGGTGGGGACCAAGTAGGAGGTTGGCCCCAGGCTGATCCGGCAGAGTCAGGAGGTGATCGAGCAGATTCACAGGCGACTCCGCACTGTCAGGAGTAGGCAGAAGAGCTATGCAGATCGGAAACGCAGAGAGGTGCAGTTTGAGGTTGGGGATCACGTCTTCCTCTGTGTTTCGCCCATGAAGGGCCTGCAGTGTTTTGGGGAGAAAGGGAAGCTCACGCTGAGGTTTGTGGGACCCTTTAAGGTCCTAGAGCAGGTTGGACCCGTTGCTTGCAGGCTTGCCTTTCCTCCCCAGCTTTCTGGTGTGCACAACGTGTTCCATGTGTCCAACCTTAGGAAGTACGTCATCGATCCCAGTCACGTTTTGAGCCACGAGAGCATCGAGGTGGGTAATGACCTGACCTGCCCTGAGCGGCCAGTGCAGATACTAGATAGAGCCATCCGAAGTCTGAGACGGAAGCAGGTACCCTTGGAAAAGGTCTTGTGGAGGAGCCAGCGGTACAAGGAAGCTACCTGGGAGCCTGAGGCGGTGATGTGAGAGCGGTACCTGGAGCTCTTTGAGGGTACGTCTCCTCGGATCGGCTTCGATCCTCTTTGAGTTTGTTATGTGTATGTTGTTCTTTTTCCACACCCTGCCTAGCTCAAGTTTCAGGGATGAAACTTCCTTTGAGTTTGTTATGTTGTTAAGACCCGTACTATTAGAGCCCTTTAAGACATCTAGAACTTGGGTCAGATTTCTGGTCAGATGTCTGGAAATCGAAAATTTCGTGTATGTCCTCGCGTCTGCACGCGTGCTACGCGCAGACAGTACGCAGCCTCATTTTCTTCTCTCCTTCTCTCTCCTCTCACTGACGCAAGCCTAACCCAGCACCCTATTTAAACCCTCCTCCTTTCCCTCATTCACCCGACCTCCAGCCACCCTTCTTCTTCCTCCAGCGAGAGCACTGAGCGGCGAGTAGCGAGCAACGGGCGTGAGCGGCGTGAGAGGAGAGGAGGAGCAACAAGGGGAAGAGAGGAGAGCAAGCGCACGAGCTCGTGAGGGAGCTCTCCAGAGAGCTCATGGCCGGTCGGGCGTGCACGAGGCGGAGAGGTGTGTTGGGGAGGTCCTCCCCGACACTGCTGCAGCTAGAGCAGCAGGCGAGCGGGTGCGGCGCGGCCGCGCGTGGCGCGAGGAGGCAAAGGCAGGCATTGGTTTTGGGATTGTCCTAGAATCAGACGTCTGGGTCGACATCCAGACGACGTAGTCGATGTCTGGAGGAGGTTCCAGATGACTGAGAGGTAAGTTCCGCGATGTACACCTTCTCTGCGGATACGGCCATGCAGGCCGTTCCGCCAAGGCATTGTTCTGTGCCATATTGAGGAGATTTGCATCGATGCGTGTAGGATTCACTTCGGGAAGGCGTGGGACATGCCCTCCCACGCAGTTCAGACGTCTAGGCGAGGCACCAGATGGTGGGAAGCATCTCCAGACATCCGGAGAGGTGGTTGGACATCTGGAACTGGGTCTAGATGGTCCAGCGAAGTTCCTGGATGTCTGAGGAGTAGTGTAGAGCTAAGGTATGGTTCTGGACTCTTTGAAGACTACTGGAAAGTGTTCCAGATGTCTGATTTGAGTCAGGATCACTGTTTTTGACCCGTTTAGGTTCCGTTTGAGGTTCAATTTTCGCAATTAAGATAACAATGTTTCCCGTATGATTTCCTCTACTTGTTGGAATACTTCTATACTATTCTAAGTATTCTTTTGTGATTGATCCTTGTGATAGGACTTGTTTCCGTTGTGGGTTCGGGGCTTGCTGAGGCATGTGAGCCTGCCATTCAAGCCCCCATTACTGCTGGGTTTACTGGTAGAGTGGCTTCCCCTTAATTTAATTGAAATTAAAATGTTATGTGGGACGAATGATTAGAACTTAGGATATGGCATGAATTCTAGGATGAGAAACATTTGAAATGTTTGTAATGGATGATTGAATTGCAGTCTTGAATGTGTAGATATAATGATAACAATTGCCTGTAAATAAATAACAGCTGCCTGTGAAATGTAAAGTACTTGTGCTAGCAAACTGTTGCATGTGAATTCTTATTGTTTACGTTAGATGACATACTATGAGCTGCATGTATATAAAGCGGAAATGGAAAGGTGAATGTTGGAAACACGAGCTATATGTGAATAAACTGAATATGGAATAGAGTTACAAATTGCATGTGTATAACCTGAGAATGGAAATAGAAATGATGAAACCTGGTATGGAATGGCCTGAGGAATATGAGCATGAACCCTACGAGGAGTTAGGAGATGAGCTCCTAGAAGTAAATGGAATGGATCTGGGAATGTGCTGGGAAGTGTGCTGGCCCTTGAGTACGTGGTACCAAGGGGAGTACATGTTACCTCTTAGTGTAGAGGGGAGCTTGCCGCCTTCGGGTTGAGACTCGGGGTGAGTTTGGCCACTTTGCACCGACTCTGTGGCCCTCGTGTACACTGTACCGGGGAGAGCTACTAGTGTAAGGAGAGAGCTAGCTACCCCACGGGGCCCGGGGTTCAGCTAGCTACCCTACACCAACTTGTTAGGCCCACTGGGCAAACCAGGATAGTTAGGCGAGGGTGCGTTGGCTGTGGAGGGGCGAGACCCCTGTTTGGTTCTTAGGGGCTAAACCCCTATTACTGAGAGGACTATGTCCTATACTGGTTCCGTGCTGTGCTTTGGGCGCACTTGCTAACGGAAACGACTAACCATGTGTCAGTGCAGGGTAGCTACCCGTGCGTTTATCGTGCGTGCCATAGTCACCGTTACGTCTATCCGTGACCTTGGGGTGGTTGACTGGGTGTAGGACCACCACGGGGGACTCTCTCGGCCAGGAGAGCACCACGTGCTACTTCTACTTTTCGGAAAAGATTGCAATCAAGATCGTTCCCACAAGGAACATTCGAGATCAAGAAAGAGACCTAATAAATATACCAAGTGATGAAAGAAAGAATAATTAGTTAAAGAAAGTAAGAAATTGGAAAACAACAGCTACCTGTCCACCTTTACTGTTTTAGTTAAATGGTTGCCACTCTACTTAGCGTTCGCTGACGTTTGTACTCATAACCTTTTTCAGGTCCTGGTGTTGAGCAGCCAGAGCCTACGGCTGCAGAGGGTGCTGGGCCCAGTAGAGCCCAGTAGTTGTAGCTTTCTGTTGTACTCCGTTTCCTGTTGTAGTGAGTAGTTTGTTACACTTCTATACTCTTTATTGTGAACTTTGTATTCCTGTAATAGTTTACTTTCTTACTGTTGTGGTGGTGCGTACTGTAGTAGTTTACTTCCTTACTGCTGTACTTGTGTTACTGTTAGTTGCTTGCATGGTGAATGTGGTTTATTTTACTGCTTTTTGGTTACTTTCTCGTTGGATGACTGGGTCTTGGGATCAGTCGAGTCGGTCCGATCTCGTGTCCTATAAGGATTAGGGAACCGGGTCGTAATAGAGGTGATCGCGACGGCGGGGGAAGCACGGCCGGAGGTGGCAGTCAGCCAGAGAGCTTTACGCCGACGGAGCTTGCTGCAGGGGGTTGTCTCCGTTGCTGCTGTCGCATGCGCACGTGGCTAGGCATCGCGGCCTACTGTTGTTGCGTGCGCGCGCGGCTAGGCGTCGCGACCTACTGCTGTTGGTTGGCACAAGGGTGTGCCGTGCAAGGCCGCTGTTGGGTAGGCTACAGGCTCGCGTTGCTGCTGTAGAGAAGCGGAGGAGGAAGAAGACGGAGAGGCACAGGCGAGCGCTGCTGTGTGCGAGAAGATGGAGGCGCTGTGCGGTCTACAGTGTGGGCATAGGCGCTGGTGCTGCTGAAGGCTGGCACGCAAGGGCACAGGAGGGGGCGGTGTAGTGCGCAGTAGGCCTGCGCCTGCAGAGGGTGCAAGTGCGGGCAGGCACGGGCTTGGTGTAGGCACCGATGTGCCTGCGCTGGTGCTGAGGGCGCGCAAGGGTGCTGGAGGTTGGGCGCTTGCGGTGGAAGGCGATGGCGCAGTTTGGGCATGCATGCGTGGTGGATAGGTTGGAAGGGCGCGGTGTGGTGCAGGCTGGAGCAGGGCACGCAATGCAAGCTATGGGGGGCGTTGGTGCACAGTGCGCGCTGGTTGCACAGTGCATGTAGTCTTCACCGATTCGTCTCCCCAATCCCCTCCACCTCTCGCTCTATATCTCCTCTCTTCTGCCTCTCAAAGGATTTTCAAAATCCTTTTCTAAATATGGCCAGCACCGTTTTCATTTGTTGAGGGAGGTGTTGTGGTCGGCCGGAGGATGAGGGAGGTGTTGAGGCGGCGGTTTGTTGGGGGAAATTTATCCCCCCCTCCTTGTTCTTTTCCACCATCATTCCTACAACAACAAAACATAAAATAATTACATACTAAGTTATAAAATGCGATAAAATAGATAAAAACTCAAGTAATGATGCATGCACTTATTTAATGACCTAATGTGATTATTAACAAACATATTATGTTAGAATTGAAGTACTTAGGCGTAACAATAGTCCATTAAAATGGACTCATCAAATACCCCCATGCCTAAGATTTGCTAATCCCTAGCAAAAATGAAAAATAATAGAAGTAATCAGAAGATTTCTTCTTTCTTATTTCAAAACTTTAGAGATCTAGACAAATGTAAAGTGATGATAGCCTTGGTAACAGATCCATGTGAAAAGTCAATTCGCATTGGGAGTTCGTACTTCACCCTTAGTAAATATTTCTCTCTGGATAGGCAACTACTTCCCTCAAGGATAGAGCAGAAGATAATCTGTAATTTGACCCCGGCTTTTGCCTTAGGTAGGAGATATCAAGTTGAATGGATTTGTATTTGGTGGCACACACTCATCTGGTGCTACATGTAATCTAGTACTACAAACTCTAGATCTCTAGACTATTAGACAAGTCAACTCAGAGAGAGGCTAAACAACTGTGCTCTCTTGATGTTCCTCGGCATTCACTCTTGATGAGTCCTCAACTTCTATTCGAGCGATCAGAAATACTGAAAGGTAGGTATGGGTCATATTTGGTGGAACGCGATAGGTGTTTTGTTGCCTCAGAAATAATGTTGCAACGATAAAATTATAACCCTGGACTCTTTTCTTTTTTTTTTTGTAATATAACTGTTTCTTCCTTTTCTTTTTTTTTCTTTCTTTATTTTCTTTTTTTTTTCTTCTTTCTTTATTAATCAACACAACATGATACAGACTTTTATTTATGAGGCATTATTAGGGATGATGATGGTCAAGAGGATATTATGTGACTTATTTGGTGGAAGTGCCTATTCTCGGCACCGGGAAGGAATGGATAAGACAGGTGCATTTTTGACCTTTGACATTATTACCCTCCTTCAGCCGAGGACTCTATGAAGGACGGTTATAACCATCCACCATAGTCATAGCTTTATCAAGACTCAATCTCTGTGTATCTGCCTTATTTGGTGACTCTCATGAATTCACATAAAGTACGCACACAAGAATAGAGAGCTAAAACTATGCCCAACTTTGAAGTATCATCATCTAATTATCCAAAACTTAAGAGTCCTTGCACTAGACTTAGTGCACCAGCAATCTCTCTACTTTCATCTCACAAATATGAGGTGGATCTACTAGAAGATAGTATGGCTAACTCCCTATTAATTGTCCAAGGATTTAGTAGACTACAAATGCTTACTAGTTTTCTTCAAAGATCCATTATCCAGTCTACGTGCACATGAAATAAATGTATTGGATTCTAAACTTAAGAAATAATTTAAGAAGAAAAACCTCCAATGACAAAGGTATTTTGTTAGGGACTAACCCACTCAGCTCAAGAAAATAAGAGTTTTTTTTAATATATATATATATATGTATGCAAATATTTATAAATGCTATAAACATTCTCAGGTTATACCCCCCCATGCCTAAGAATGACAATGTCCTCATTGGAAAAATGCAGACATAGAAGAATATCACCTAAGGAGGAGAGTGGGAGGAGCTAAGGCTCCTCAAGCCGAAGTGCATCCAAAACCTGGCCACCTGAAAGAGTAATATAATGTTTAAGTCGCTGGCCATTTACCTTAAAGCTCGCAATTGAGTAGGGTTCTGAATTTCTACAGCTCCATGAGGGAAAGTATTGATAACAACATATGGCCCATCCCAGTGGGACTTGAGCTTTCTAGGAAATAATTTAAGTCTAGAATTGAAAAGCTGACGGGAAGCATTTTCATGCATTTTGAAAATAGTCAGAAATCGTAGTATAGTCGTGCAAAAACGTTTGTCAAAAATTACGTTTGTAAAGACTACGAGACTTGAGTCCCAATCGTTCGTCTCTGGGAGGCATTTGATTTACTTTTGAAATTGATCCTTTTGCCACTCTACTTCGTTTACAATCACATGCCGGTTTATGATTATTACGTATTGTACTACGACATGCTTAGTTGCAAGTATATTAGGAATTAAAAATAGGCAACATTAATCACTCAAAAGATATTGCAATAAGCTCATGGTGATTCTCAACACATAGACATCTATATAAAAATATATCTTCTATTCATTCAAGAGAGTATTTGCAACATAGAAGGTAGAAGAAAGCTTACACATGAATGCTTAAAAATGTAAATCTAGCTACCAGAAAACGATCGCATACAATAATCTACGAGGGGATTTTGCATGCATCATTGTGGGAGAAGTAAGACTACGCTATTAAGCAGTAATAAAAGCAATAAAATTATGAAGAGCATGAATTAAATCTAGAAGAATAGAGGGCATTCAGGGGTGGTCCCCGATGGCCTTGGAGTGGTCGGGAGGAGAATGAGGGGCGACCAATGTAGCTTAGGCCGACCCTTGGAGAGAGGGAGGATTGATCCAGCATCCTAGCATGGTGTCCTTCATGGTGGTGCTCAGCTCGTGGAGATGGAGTGGAGACGGTGGTGGCTAGCCTAAGTGAAGGTGGATGGAACCAAGCAAGTATGGCCAAAAAGTGGATGGGCGCAAATGGCCACCCCTTAGGTCTTTTTATAGACCTAAGGGAAGCTCTCTAGAGAATTATGGAATTCTCTAGAGAGGCCTATGGTGGGAGCTCGTGGGAGAGTGAGAGAGAGAGGGTGGATGGTGGTTTTTAGATCCACCAAATGTGGATCTAGAAATTGAATGGCTCTTGGTTGCTAATTTTGGCAACCAAGGCAACCGCACATGGTAGAGAGTTCTAGAGAACTCTAGGCTAGGTATTTTCATGTGGATGGTGTGTGTGGGTGCGTGTGGGTCGAAACTTAGGTGGCTAGGTTGATTAGGTTAGGTTCTAGTGGGTTTAGGTCAAGGTATGTCTCAAATTAAGGTTATAAACCCTAATTCACTAAGGTAAAGTGAAATTAAACTTAATACAAGTTTAATTGGGTGTGTGAAAACTTAATTGAGAGTAAAACAACTCAATTAAGTCAGGTATAGGTCAATTGGACTCTCATTGAGTCCAATTGGACAGTGTGTGCTGAGATCAGGGCTCAATTGGACTCAATGAGTCCAATTGAATAGGCTGATGGAATTGACTATAATCTAAGTCAATTAAGTTTAGTAAGGACCTAATTAGGTCCTTAGGGAGGTCTAGAGGTGATGTACTAGGGTTAGGGCACCTTAATTTAGGTTCCTATGGGGTTGGAATTGAGTTTAGGGACCTAGAGATCCAAGATCAAGGCTTAAATCTAAAAACAGGAATTGGAGAGCAGTATTAGACGTCTAATAATAGTGTCAGATGTCTTATACTCAAAAATCAGAAGTCCATACTTGTTGTCTAGACATCCAATCAGAGTCAGGAGGGATTTTGGGTTCTATTTTGGGTATTCTGCAAAAATTGGACGTCTGACAAAGTGTCTAGACATCCAATAACACTGTAGAAGTTGGTTTGAAGTGTGCGGGAGATGGCTAAGGGGCCTGGACGTTCTATAACTTATCTGGACATCCAGATAAGGGTTGGAACTAAGGTTTTAGGGCTTCCTAGGGTGTTGTGACCCAATCTAAGGGTGGCTAAGGCTTGGGGAGGTCTTTAGGCTATCCTAGGGCTAGGATGGACCTAAGCTCTTCACATTTTACTGCTTTATTTCTACTTAATAGAATAGAAAAACTTTAACCCCTTTACATTATTATTCCTACATCTAAACTATGCCTTCTGCTCTAGCTCTACTACAACTCCTGTTATTTCAGATCTAGCTCCAGATCTGTTTATTGCCTGCAATCGACATAATGCACTTAATCAGCACATTATAACTTTATTTTATGCATAGCTAATGTAAAGCAGTAAAGATGCAGATAATGCTTATGCGTGCATGAATTTCCCTAACTTATGCTAAGTTCTAGCCTAATCTAGGTCAATTAAGACCTATGATTGCTACGCAATCATACCCCCATGCCTAAATCTTGCTAGTCCCTAGCAAATGCAAGACTAAATTATTTACAGCAAAGGTCCTTAAGGGACTAATTATTTTATCAAGTGTATGCGTAGAGATTTTTCTCCTTTTTGTTTTCATCCTATGCTCTAGAAATCCAGACAATCGTGAAAGTGCAGCTATGTAGCTTTTGCAACGGATTCTAGTGAAAACTAGTACACCTCTAAAGCCTGTACTTGACCCCTAGTAAAAATTCTAGCAGGATAAGCGGACTTCTTCCCTCGGGGTATTCAAGATATTCTATGAATTCCACCCCGGCTTTAGGCTTAGGTAGAGAATCTTTTAGGGAAAGGATTATATATTTGGTGGCTCACTCTCACTTGGTGCTACATAGAGACTAGTGCTACAAAATCTAGATTCCTAGATTACTAAGTAACTCAACTCAGAGAAAGATGAGAAAACCTATGCTTCCTTTTGATTCCTTTGTATTCATTCTCTCCTTCTCTTTCACTTTTTCTTAGAGCTCACAATCTCACCAGATTCACACATATGTTCTGTATTTAGTGGTCTTACTTGGCATTAACACTTTAATTGAGTTTCCATAACCCTAACACTAAGTCGGGATTCCTCAGCTAGTATTTGGGCGGTCAGAAACACAAGAAAAATAGGTTAAGGCCATATTTGGTGGAGCTCAATTTTATTTGGTGGTATTGCCTCGATGAAATAAATACTAAATATTCATTCTTTTATTCTTTTTTCTTCTTTTTCTTATTTTTTTCTTTTTTTTCTTTTTTTTTCTTTTTTTTCTCTTTTTTTTTCAACATCACACAACTAGCATACATCCGTGAACTTTATTGAGGAAGCATTATTAGGGATTGGTGGTACTCAAGAGACGTTGGGTGGCTTATTTGGTGGAAGTGCCTACTCACGGCATCGGGAAAGACGGGTAGGATGGTGTATTTCTGACCTTGACATCAATACCCTCCTTCAATCGAGGATTCCGTAAAGAATGGTCGTAACCATCCACCTTAGCCCTAGTTTTATGAAAACTCTCTCTTCGCGTATTTGCCTTATTCGGTGGCTCTCACAATTTCGCACAAAAATGTATACGCGAGAACCGAGAGCGAAAACTATGTCTAAACTCAAAGTATCATCACCTAATTATCTAGGATTCCAGATTCCTTGCACTAATCTTAGAGCACCAATACACTCTACTCTCTCACACTATTTAGTGGATTTTTTAGAGGAAAATCTATCTGACTCCCAAAACACTATCCAGGGGTTCAGGAAAAGAAGCACTGCTTCTTCTCGACAGACTGAAGACATTTATCAGCCTTCACCATGAATCCATTGCAAATTCTACATGTATGTGAAAAGTTGTACTAGATTCCAGATTACAGGAATCAACTAGAGGATAAAATCCCTAATGCATTCTCTTAATAAAATAATCTTATTCATGAATGCAATATGTATATATGCTATAAACATGTAACCTCATATAATTTGTACTTCGTGAATTTCCCGTATCGGGTTACAATAAGCTTGACCCTAAATTTAGAACAAAAGGTGAGCGGGTGAGTTGGAAGTGGCTGTTACGAACGATTTCTAACTCCAATGTGAGCATTGGAGGTGGAGTCGGTTGTTCTTTTATTTAAGGTCCTAAAGTATGTTTTACATGCAGCTCCGAGGTTTTCCTAAGTGTTGGCATAAATTTTTTTTTTCAATTTTTGTTGTATCTACCCCCCCATGCCTAAGTTCTTGCATGTCCTCATGCATGAATATAAAAGAAAATAAATACTACAGGGAGAGAATGCGTAGAAATCACCTGTAATTGCTCCTGAAATTATATTCAGCACTGGCCAACCTGTTAGTATGCAATATACAAAAGGGAAATATGCTAAAACAAAAATATGCGATGTATAAAAATGGTTATATATAAATGATGGTGGAATGTGGAGTGAATGGTATCAATACATGCTGAGTTTAACGCCTCCAGCTAGGTGAAAACTCAATCAGATGTGTCATTTCTAGCATAGGAGCCGGCTAAGATTAAGAGAAAGATATGCTCGTATGCTCCCAGAATCAGTGGTCTGGAGATGCGAACCAGCTGATTGTGCACCCCTACTCCAAAAAGTCTAGTTATAAGAAAGTGTGGAGTGGTGGTGGAAAATAGAGGATAATCAGAGGGGGGATCATGATGTTGATTCAGTTGATTTATCATGTCCCACAATTCAGTAGGAAGTTGTTGAGGGAGTAAATCAAAATGTATCTCAGAACCAGAATCTGAGTCATAGGGATCCTCATAATAATAATTGACATCAAAGATCATGCCCTCTCCAGGCTCTAGGTCATATGGGGGTATCCGTGAAAGTAGAAGATCTGTGGGGAGGTCACTGAAATCCTCGTTAGAAATTACTTCGTCCTCATCAGTCTTCATCTCTGATTCATCGGAGGCTGACTCTTCAGGCTCGGGGTCGAGCCATCTATTAGATTGACTAAGATGATAGGTGTGTCCCCAACTCATTCTGCTCGAAGCTTCACCCTCATATAAATTGGGCTCCTCAGTAATTCCTGCCTCAGGTAGCATATTTATTTCTTCGTTCGAGTTATCCATAGTTATTTCTGGTTTTCGAATGTCAGGATCAGGGATAGCAAGTGTCATCTCAGAGTCTCTAGCATCCGAATTAGGGATGTAGGTGAAAGAAGAAGAGTGCAGATCAAAAGATGTTGGCTCCAGCATAGGTTCACCTACAATGGGAAGTGGCTTAGGCTGATCAGTAGTGTCGCATGTAATGCTTGCCTCAAGATCCATATCCTCAATTGGAACTACTTCCCTTATCTTGATTGGGTTATCTAACCCGAGAGGTGTCTCCCAGGATTCAGGATAATCTGATTGCGGCTCAGTCCTGGAGATATTAGTCCTTTCCTCCTCAATTTTAGATGAACCCATTTGGCATACTTCCTGCTCCTGTCTCATATCCACGCTAGATTCTTTTTCCCCTAAGTGATCTTCCAGTATCTGCTCCCGAGAATCTTCTGTGTGTCCCTCCGGCGTAATCGTTTTGAATTCCTCGAGGTCTTCGAGGCTATTTTCCACTTGATATCTCAAAAGTAGTAGTTCTTGAGTTTCCCGATTTTGTCTCATTAGCCTTGTTATCTCTGCTGTTTCTCGAAGGAGCTCCATCACAGCTTGTTGATGCAGAATCCAGCTTTGTCTTTGGTTCGGCTCAATGATAGCCTGGATTTCCTGTAGATAAGATGCGACCTTTTCCTTAGTGCTCACTATAGCTCTCTGTATTCTGTAATGCGGCTGCATATGCACCGGTAGCTCTTCAGGGGTTCCAGGGGGTGAATTAGGTCTACCCATGTTCCATGGGTGAGAAGCAGGAGTATGAAATCCATATCCTGGGTTATAAGATGCGGTCCTTTAAGGGACCGACTAGTATGGGTCATAATATCCAGGGTTAGGATATGGGTTAACCATTTCGGTAACCAGAGGAGAAGGATCAGGCGAAGCGAAAAGTCGTCTTCGCTACCTTGGGTTCTGATCCCAAGGTTGAGCTGATTCAGTGACCCGGGCTCTCAGATAAGATTGTGGGTCCAACTCGCCTGGATCCTGATTAGGTCCAGATCTAGGGTTAGCCATTGCGGCTAAGCAGATAGAAGCGACTCGCCTCCTTGGGAGCGATTCCCAAGGTCCAATCAGTCGAGGTCTGAGTGACCTCCTTCCTTGCATACACCACCCAACCCCTGGGTTGGTGTAGCCAAGCAGGACAAGGCTATGGCCCTGTCAATCAAATGATCCTTACAGATCAGGTGACCAGATTTTTCGTTAGAAATTTGAATTCCTGAAGATAAGTTCGTCGTTCAATCGACTGAAGGTGATTCCCGCCTCTCAAGTTAACCCAGCCAGTTTGGTTACAGGGGAACTAAGGGGAAGGTTCTTCCTTTGGCTTACGCCTCCAGTTCCGTTGACCCTCGAGCCGTGGTCGTTTGACACTACCCTGCAGACTTAGTCACCAGGTTCTGCAAGAAAGATTAAAAACACCCAATAGTACGACAACGAACTCGGGTTGATTTCGTGTTTTAAAATTAATTTTTAACCCATTTTCTTCAGTAGGGTTTGTGGTGAGTGGCCCACAAGGTGACCAAGCTCACCGGCTAACTAGACTTGATTAAGTCTAAGTTAGCCCAAAGTGTGGTCTCTAGTTGTAACCCTAAAGATTCAACCTAAGTTGCATGCACTTCTAGGTTTTTTTTTTTTCAGTTTCAGCAGACCACAGAAGTAATGTTGATTCTCTGATAATAATTGGAATCCAATCAATTTGAAAATTTGTATGTAGATTCCTTTTTAAATTAGTTTTTTATAGAATATTTTTTTGGAATTTTTACTATTTCAATCGAATTTTTAGGGAATTTTGAATATCAGGGGGTTAAATCTGGAATTTTGACCCTTGGTCGATTTTTCCCTTTAAAACAGTACCAAATGACCTTCAAAAATTTCTAAAAAATATGGAAAATAAAGCAAATGAGATTGGCTTTCAAATCGTACTATTTTTAGTCAAAACAAATTCACAGATTGCTTGGAATCACTTTTTGAAATTTGAAAAATTTTGAATCTGGGTCAATCTGACCCCGGTACACTTCACGAATTTTTAAAAATTGTATACTTAGAGTTTTTTCAAAATAACGATGATGTTTGAAAGATGGTTTGAAAATGAAGGCTTAGCCTAAATTTCAGAATTTTTCGCTTACTAGTTTTTCGGTAATCAAATTTTTAAATCAAGCTTGAAATCTGTCCGAAAATCAAGAGATGGTGAAAATGGTGGAAAAGCTTTTTAAAGAGATTTGAATTTAAAATCTAAGCTTTCCACCAAAAATGCTTCTTTTTTTTTAAAACTTTTGCACATTTTTTTTTTCAAACTAACCTAAGTTCGAAAGGAAACCTAATCTAGATTTTTTTTCAAAATTTTTCTTTTTGATTTTCTTTTATTTTTCACGAAATGAGTAAAATCTTTTTTTTTCACACAAGAGATGCAAGAAGTAGATCTAATCCTAGGATTCAGAAAATAAATCTAATTTAAGAGAGATGATGTGCACTCGATTTTTTTCTTTGCCGCGCTTGTTGTGTGCACAGATCCCATTCTTTTCTATTTTTCCTGCACATCAAAAACAAAGTAGAGAGAGATTTGTCAGTGATAGTTTCAAGATCGAAATCATAGAAAATGACGTTGCCTCCCCGGCAACGGCGCCATTTGACGGGAAGCGTTTTCGTGCATTTTGAAAATAGTCGGAAATTGTAGTATAGTCACGCAAAAACATTCGTCAAAAATTAAGTTTGTAAAGATTATGAGACTTGAGTCCCGGTCATTCGTCTCTGGGAGGCATTTAATTTACTTTTGAAATCGATCTTTTTGTCGCTCTACTTCATTTACAATCACATGCCGGTTTATGATTATTACGTATTGAAGTACGACATGCTTAGTTGCAAGTATATCAGGAATTAAAAATAGGCATCATTAATCACTCAAAAGATATTGCAATAAGCTCATGGTGATTCTCAACACATAGACATATATATAAAAATATATCTTTTATTCATTCAAGAGAGTGTTTGCAACATAGAAGGTAGAAGAAAGCTTGTACATGAATGCTTAAAAATGTAAATCTAGCTACCAGAAAACAATCGCATACAATAATCTACAAGGGGATTTTGCATGCATCATTGTGGGAGAAGTAAGACTACGCTATTAAGCAGTAATAAAAGCAATAAAATTATGAAGAGCATGAATTAAATCTAGAAGAATAGAGGCCATTCAGGGGTGGTCCTCGATGGCCTTGGAGTGGTCGAGAGGAGAATGAGGGGCGACCAATGTAGCTTAGACCGACCCTTGGAGAGAGGGAGGATTGATCCAGCATCTTGGCATGGTGTCCTTCATGGTGGTGCTCAGCTCGTGGAGATGGAGTGGAGACGGTGGTGGCTAGCCTAAGTGGAGGTGGATGGAACCAAGCAAATATGACCAAAAAGTGGATGGGTGCAAATGGCCACCCCTTAGGTCTTTTTATAGACTTAAGGGAGGCTCTCTAGAGAATTATGGAATTCTCTAGAGAGGCCTATGGTGGGAGCTTGTGGGAGAGTGAGAGAGAGAGGGTGGATGGTGGTTTTTAGATCCACCAAATGTGGATCTAGAAATTGAATGGCTCTTGGTTGCTAATTTTGGCAACCAAGGCAACCACACATGGTAGAGAGTTCTAGAGAACTCTAGGCTAGGTATTTTCGTGTGGATGGTGTGTGTGGGTGCGTGTGGGTCGAAACTTAGGTGGCTGGGTTGATTAGGTTAGGTTCTAGTGGGTTTAGGTCAAGGTATGTCTCAAATTAAGGTTATAAACCCTAATTCACTAAGGTAAAGTGCAATTAAACTTAATAAAAGTTTAATTGGGTGTGTGAAAACTTAATTGAGATTAAAACAACTCAATTAAGTCAGGTATAGGTCAATTGGACTCTCATTGAGTCCAATTGGACAGTGTGTGCTGAGATCAGGGCTCAATTGGACTCAATGAGTCCAATTGAATAGGCTGATGGAATTGACTATAATCCAAGTCAATTAAGTTTAGTGAGGACCTAATTAGGTCCTTAAGGAGGTCTAGAGGTGATGTACTAGGGTTAGGGCACCTTAATTTAGGTTCCTATGGGGTTGGAATTGGGTTTAGGAACCTAGAGATCCAAGATCAAGGGTTAAATCTCAAAGTAGGAATTGGAGAGCAGTATCAGACGTCTAATAATAGTGTCAAATGTCTTATACCCAAAACTCAGAAGTCCAGACTTGTTGTCTAGACATCCAATCAGAGTCAGGAGGGATTTTGGGTTCAATTTTGGGTATTCTGCAAAAATTGGACGTTTGACAAAGTGTCTAGACATCCAATAACACTGTAGAAGTGGGTTTGAGGTGTGCAGGAGATGGCTAAGGGGCCTGGACGTCCTATAACTTATCTGGACATCCAGATAAGGGTTGGAACTAAGGTTTTAGGGCTTCCTAGGGTGTTGTGACCTAATCTAAGGGTGGCTAAGGCTTGGGGAGGTCTCTAGGCTATCCTAGGGCTAGGATGGACCTAAGCTCTTCACATTTTACTGCTTTTTTTCTACTTAATAGAATAGAAAACCTTTAACCCCCTTACATTATTATTCCTACATCTAAACTAGGCCTTCTGCTCCAACTCTGCTACAACTCCCGTTATTTCAGATCCAGCTTCAGATCCTGCTCCAGATCCAGCTCCAGATCTGCTTATTGCCTGCAATCGACATAATGCACTTAATCAGCACATTATAACTTTATTTTATGCATAGCTAAAGTAAAGCAGTAAAGATGCAGATAATGCTTATGCGTGCATTGATTTCCCTAACTTATGCTAAGTTCTAGCCTAATCTAGGTCAATTACGGCCTATGATTGCTGCGCAATCAAAAGCCAGACCCATTGGTTGGGCTCAATAGTCTTTCTATTGATGTGCTTATCATGGAAGACTTTTGTACGTTGCTTGTAAGCTTGAGAAGTTTCATAAGCTTCATTACGAAGCTCCACAAGCTCACTTAATTCTAACATACGTGCCTTTCCCGCTTTATCCAAATTCAAGTTAACGTTTTTAATAGCCCAATAGGATTTATGTTGGATTTCAATGGGAAGGTGACATGCTTTTCCGTAGACAAGATGGAAAGGAGACATGCCCAAGGGAGTCTTATATGCAGTTCTGTAGGCCCAAAGAGCATCATTTAGTTTCTTAGACCAATCCTTCCGATCGGGCCTGATAGTTTTTTCTAAAATTTGCTTAATCTCCCTATTAGACACTTCAACTTGTCCACTCGTTTGGGGATGGTAAGGTGTGGATATCATGTAGTTGACTCCCAAATTTTGGAGTAGTCTTGTGAAGTGTACATTCTTGAAGTGAGGTCCTCCATCACTTATGATCATCCTTGGGCACCCATACCGAGAAATGATATTAGCCTTAACAAAGCCCAAGACCACGGAATGGTCATTGGTTTGCGTGGGTATGGCTTTTATCCATTTCGATACATAGTCTACAGCCACAACGATGTATTCGTATTCGAAGGACACAGAAAAGGGACCCATGAAGTCAATGCCCCAAATATCAAAGATCTCAACAGGGTGGATAGGTTGTTGGGGCATTTCATCCATTTTTCCAATGGTTCCTATCTGCTGGCAACGTAGACATGCGCCCACATACGTATGTGCACCTCAGAATAATGTAGGCCACCAAAAGCCAAACTGAAGAACCTTATGGGTAGTCTTCTTCCCACTAAAATGTCCCCCACAATGGAGGTCATGGCAGAAACTCAGAACACTTCTTTGTTCTTCATCAGGGATGCAACAGCGAGAAAGCTGGTCAAGGCCTACTCTAAAAAGTTCAGGTTCCTCCTAGTGATAAAATTTAGCGTTAGCAAGAAACTTGTCTCGCTTCTGCTTGTCCCAAGTACTGGGGGTAATGCCCGTGACCAGATAGTTCACTATGTCAGCGAACCAAGGAGTTTTAGCTTCCCCTGCCATCAGAGAGTCATTAGGGAAAGTCTCTTGAACACTGCCAGCAGGGTTTGATGCCTCAATAGGGATCCTAGATAGATGATCTGCTACCACATTCTCAACTCCTTTCTTGTCTTTAATTTCCAGGTCAAATTCCTAGAGTAGCAGAATCCAATGAATTAGGAGAGGTTTGGTGTCCTTTTTAGCAAGAAGATGCTTTAGAGCAGAATGATCAGTGAACACCACAACCTTAGATCCCAAAAGATAAGATCGAAACTTTTCCAAAGCAAATACTATAGCAAGTAGTTCCTTTTCAGTGATCGTGTAGTTTTGCTGAGGATCCGTAAGGGTCTTGTTGGCATACTGCAGCACATGAGGTTTGCCATCAACCCTTTGAATTAAGACCGCTCCCACTGCAAAATCAGAAGCATCGCACATAAGCTCAAACGGGAGGGTCCAATCTGATGCTTGGAGAATTGGAGTGGTAATAAGGGCTTTCTTCAAAACTTGGAAAGCCTCGCCACATCTATCATCAAAATCGAAGGAGACATCCTTTGCTAACAGGTTGCAGAGTAGCTTAGAGATTTTACTGAAATCTCTAACGAAGCGCCTATAAAATCCAGCATGGCCAAGGAAAGATCTAACCTGACAAACATTGGCGGGCAATGGAAGCTTAGAGATGGAATTGATTTTTGTGGTGTCTACCTCTAATCCTCTCTCAGAAACTATATGCCCTAACACAATGCCCTGCTAGACCATAAAGTGGCTTTTCTCCCAGCTAAGCACCAGCTTTGCCTCTTCGCAACAGGTTAAGACTTTATCAAGGTGCGAAAGGCATAGGTCAAATGACGAGCCATAGATGGAGAAGTCATCCATGAAAATTTCAACGAACTCGTCAATCATATCAGAAAAGATAGCCATTATACAACGTTGGAAAGTGGCAGGAGCATTACATAACTCGAATGGCATTCGGCGGAACGCAAATGTGCCATACGTACTTGTGAAGGTGGTATGCTCCTGATCATCAGGAAAAATAGCTATCTGATTATACCCAGAGTACCTGTCAAGAAAACAGAAGTACTTGTTCCCCGACAATCATTCCAAAATTTGATCGATAAACGGTAAGGGGAAATGGTCTTTCTAGGTAGCCGTGTTCAAATGGCGGTAATCAATGCAGACCCTCCAACTAGTTGAGGGTCTAGTGGTCACCAACTCTCCTTGGTCATTCTCCTCCATAGTGATTCCTACCTTTTTGGGAACTACATGAATAGGACTGACCCATTTACTATCTGAAATGGGATAGATAATCCCTGCATCCAGCCATTTTAGAATCTCCTTTTTAACAACCTCTTACATATTTGGATTAAGCCTTCTCTGCATGTCTCGAAAAGGCTTCACGGACTCGTCCGTGTATATATGATGCATGCAAAGAGAGGGATCAACACCCTTAATATCAGCAATTGACCAGGCAATTGCTTCCTTGTGCCTTTGTAAACACTCAAGTAGAGTTCCCTCCTGCAATTCAGATAATGCAGACGAGATAATAACGGGGAGCGTGTTATTAGGGCCAAGGAAAGCATATTTCAATGTGCTCGGGAAGGGTTTCAACAACTCAGGAGCCTTTTGGATTGAGGGTTTTAGTTGAGATGTCCCCACCTCAGGTAGCAGATCTACCTTCACAGTCTAGGGTGGGGACAGAGACTCAGTGTGTATCCCCAGCAACTCTTCTAATTCAGGCATTTCCCTTTCAGTTTCTTTAATAATCGAGGGATGGTCCTTAGATATGATCTTCTAAAGGGGATCTCTACATAAGAGTGCTGGAGTAGTCTCTTCAATTATTTCATCAACGACCTCAATCTGAGAACAATCTTCAAATCCGGATTGCTTGTAAGTATCAAAAACATTCAATCAGATCTTCTTGTTCCCAAAGCCCTTAAGTGCCCCAGATCTACAATTTATAGAGGCATTGGCTATGGCCAAGAAGGGGTGTCCCAAAATAATGGATGGCTTTGTGGGCTTATTTGATGGGTCAATATAAAGCACCAGAAAGTCAATAGGGAAGAAGAAATCCTCCACTCTCACAAGGACATCTTCCAACAATCCCTGTGGTGTCTTAAGTGATCTGTCTGCAACCTGGAGGATTACTGGACTAGGCTTTAGCTTGCCTCCTCCCAAAAGGTCATAGACAGAGCTCGGTATTATGTTCACCCCCGCACCCAGATCAAGCAGAGCCTCGCCAATGTGTTGGTTACCTATAACCACTGAAATATACGGGGCCCATGGGTCTTTCATTTTGGGGGGTGTTCCATGCTAGAGAACTGAGCTAACATGGTCAGATAGGATGACCTTGGTTTGGACCTGTTTCCTAGATCGACGCTTCTGGGTGCACAGGTCCTTCAGAAACTTGGCATAGGACGGGATCTGTTTAATAGCTTCCAACAGAGGCAAGTTAATCTGGACTTGCCTAAAAGTATCCATAATCTCTTCAATCCTATCCTTGGTTCCAGACGAGCCAACAGAAGATTCCCCAGGAGCAGATAGGCACTCTAGATAGGGCACCCTCGGCTTCTGGGTAGAGGGGTCGTCATGGAGAGAAAGGGGTGGTGGAAGGATGACATCCTCATTGTGGGTGATTTTGTGCTAGGGAGAGCAGTGTGGCTCTTCCTTGGTGGAGATGGAAGTCGGGTCAGGTGTGGAAGGGGAATTCTGAGACATAACTGTAGGAGTGTTATTAGGCTTGTCAATCTTTTTCCACTCCTCAACACGGTCACTGCTTGGGCATGCTCCCTGAATACAACCCCCTTGCCTTAGGGTTCTCCTTAGAAGAGCTAGGCAGTTTCACCGGATCACATTGCCTAACTGCCTCAGTAAGATGACCAATTTGGGATTGCATATCAGTAATCATCTTATTCTGAGATTGGATGACCATATTTTGATGCTCTTGCATTGCTTTCATCATGGCCTTCAGTTCATCCATCTCAGAGGGCTTATTTTGAGGAGGGTTTCCATAAGATGGTTGGTATATGGGTTGGGGAGGTAAGGGTCTTGTATTCCCTGAGTTAGAAGCATCACCTTGCTTTCAAGAGAAGTTTGGATGGTTCCGCCACCCCGGATTATAGGTATTGGAATAAGGGTTATTGCGAGGAGGGTGGAAACCTTGGGCCACATTCAAGTTGGCCTGAATCAACTCAGGGAATTGATTTGCCTGATGGCACTCCGTAGTGGCGTACGTTGTGCTTTGGCAAATAGAGCATTCTCTTGAAGCCTGAAAGATAGAGGCTGCTTGTAGGTTCATGCTGGGGTTTGCTAAAAGCCTATCAAAGTTTTATTCAATAGTTGAATCTGATAAGCCAAATCCTGAGAAGCCCTAGCTTCATGGGCTTGTATCTTCCTCTGCAAGATTGATGGTTTTCTTTCTTGATAGGCAGAGCACAGATGTATGGAGTTGTTGCTTAATGTTTCAAATAATGCCCAGGCTTCATCCTCAGTTCTGGTCATGAAGGTTCCTGCACAGGCTGCATCGATGGTTTGCCTATGCCTTTCGGATAATCCGTTATAGAACCTTTCGACCAACTGCCATCTTGGCACCTGATGGTGGGGGCATAACCTAAGAAGGTCATTAAAGTGCTCCCAAGTCTCATGAAATTGCTCGCCTTCCTGTTGAGTAAAACCCATAATCTCTCTTCTGTAATGGTTGGTTTTACTCATAGGAAAATACTTTTTCAAAAATTCTCCCTTAAGGGTGGCCCAATCATTTACCCTTGCATCAAGGGTATGATACCAGTGCTTGGCCTTATCCTTTAGGGAGAAAGGAAATAGAGTCCTCATCAGGGCTTCATCAGTAAAGCCCTGGAGCTTCACGGTGGAACAGACCTCGGTGAATTCCTCCAAATGCCGGTAGGGGTCCTCCCTAGTAGCACCATAAAAAGACGGCAATAAAGATATGGTACTACTCTTGATCTCATACGGATTATCCCCTGCCGGTCGTCTTAGTGCTTGTGCAGATTGGTTAGTTGGAATAAAATAGTCCCTTAGGGTCCTTTGTTGATTTGCTCCTTGATCAGCCATTCCTTCTCTTTTCTCTCCTAGGTGAGCTCTCCTAAGAATTCTCTCGGGCTCAAGATCAAACACTAGACTACCCTCAAGAGAGCGTCTACCAAGCATACAATTTCAAACACAATTCAGGTTCTTATTAAGTATGTGAAACCTCCACTCCAAAGATAAGTCAAAAGGTCAAGGCTTATCCCTTCGTTCCCACGTAAGTGGTATAAGAGGGGTGTGGACTTGAAATCTTAACCTTCTTTGTTGCGGAGGTCAAATTAGTTGATATAAATGGCCAAACAAGTTTTTCACTGCAATTACGTGTCTTAATTCAACCTTCGAGTGCCCTAGGACTTATACTTTGCTTGGATGATACTCTCAGGTGATCAAGTGAGAAGTTACTCCAAGGACGAACAAAGGGATGCAAGTAGGGTGAACCCTTCCTTTGAGGCGATGCGTATGCGGTGCCGCTTAAGTACCCTTTTGTCCCTTTAAGGGATGTCTCCCTCCGTGAAGTATCAAAACACTTGGTCAAAAGATAGCATCACCACCACCACAAAGCACAATAGGAGGGTTTGCACCGATAAAGAGATCGGTGCCTATAGTCTTAAGGGATCGAGCTTTAGTGCGGTGCCTAATGTGCATGCTCAGTGTCAGAAGTGTGCAACACACCGCAAATCTTTGTAATTTTTTTTTGAAAACGCAGACAAGTCCCTTAGAATCAGATCAAATGTGAATTGATTTTAGGGTTGAATCTGATTATCAATCCCACTTGTAGTTATGTGACCACTGAATTAGTAAATTCAAACAACTTGGTGGTCTTGAATTTTAATTTGAATGCAAATGCGTGAACAGGAGCTGGATGCAAAAGTTAGAAAGGTGTACCTGTCTCCAGCAATCTTCGTGCTAATATGCTTGCAATGCAATAATAAGATCTAATGTGTTGCTCAATCACCCCTAAATGTGCGCACCTAAGGGCATGCAACTTCTAAATAGGCAGCTCGATATTTTCTTTGGTTGGTTTTAAAGGCAAGCAAGCAGAAAATAGAATCACGCATGCAAAAAAAATGTGAACCCTAGTAGCTAAAGAATGTGGGGAAAGACCCCCAAAAATTCATCCCCAATTACTACAAGGGCGAAAAGACAGAAGTAAATTTTGTGACGACGGAGAATCCCTTGTGAAAGCGGGATCTAGGTCTCCTACATCTTTTTCTCGTGTGGCTTAGCTCGTGGTTGCTGTCGCCGCTCTGTTGCGCCTCGTCGCCTTGTCAGATTCCTCGCATAATAAAAAAATTGATCAGATAATTGCCCAACTCAGAATATTAAAAAATAATAACGTGAATCTATTGCATCTATTGCCTCCTCGGCAATGGCGCCAATTTGAAAGAGAGTTTCGCTAATTTATGATAGCAATAGAAGGATATGTTGTTGTAATTAATGTGGTGGAAATCTCTCAATCAAAGATTAACATAGATATGAATTTAAACCATGAAAAGGATGTCGTATCCACAGGGAGGAACAAATTAATAAGTTCACAAAATATTTTTCCTTTGTACTTATTCGATCACGTGCGCAATCCATGTTCAAATCTGATGTGAAACAAGGCGAAAAGAAGGAACACGTAATAATTTAGAAATGCAGGGATATGAATGTAATTTTCCTTTCATGAAATAAATTGTAATGGCATGTAACATAGTCATATTTCAAGGCATGGGGCTTTCTCTTCTAGGTCATGTGAGTTTCTGGATGAGATTTTATGCATTTATCAACATCACCATATAAGAGTTAAGTGCATGAAAGGAATACTATAACATGTAAGGGCATGCATGCAATTTCACTCAAATATAATAATCAACTAAATATTGCAATAGGGTTTTTGACAATGGCATAAATGGTAATTTTTAATGTCACCAAAAACAGAAGAAATTTCCTTTCTCCTCTTTGCACGCGTGGAGGCTTGGTGGCCGGCCGACCGAGGCCCACTGGCGGTGCATGGGAGAGAGGTGATCATGATGGTGGGGGAAGCACGGCCGGAGGTTGCGGGTGGCGATCGGCCGGAGGTTGCGGGTGGCGGTCAGCAGGAGAGCTTTACGCCGGCGGAGCTTGCTGTAGGGGGTTGTCACCGCTGCTGCTGTCGCGTGCGCGTGCAGCTAGGCTTTGCGGCCTACTACTGTCGCGTGCGTGCACGGCTAGGCGTCACGGCCTGCTACTGTTGGTTGGCGCGAGGGGTGTGCCATGCAAGGCCGCTATTGGGCAGGCTGGAGGCTGGCACTGCTGCTGTAGAGAAGCAGAGGAAGAAGACGGAGAGGCACAGGCGAGCGCTGCTACGTGCTAGAAGATGGAGGCGCGGTGCGGTCTGCAGTGGGGGTGCGGGTGCTGGTGCTGCTGAAGGCTAGCGCGCAAGATGGGGCGGTGTAGTGCGTGGTCGGCCTGCGCCTACAGAGGGTGCAAGTGCGGGCAGGTGCTGGCTTGGTGTAGGTACCGGTGGGCCTACGCAGGTGCTGGCTTGGTGTAGGCACCGGTGGGCCTGCGCAGGTGCTGAGGGCGAGCAAGGGCGCTGGAGGCTGGGCGCTTATGGTGGAAGGCGATGGCGTGGTGTGGGCGCGCTTGCGTGGTGGACAGGATGGAAGGGCGTGGTGTGGTGCAGGCTAGGGTAGGGGGCGCAATGCAGGCTATGGGGGGCGTTGGTGCACAGTGCGCACTGGTTGCACAGTACATGCAGTCTTCACTGATTCGTTTCCCCAATCCCCTCAGCCTCTCGCTCTATATCTCCTCTCTTCCACCTCTCAAGGGATTTTCAAAATCCTTTTCTAAATATGGCCAGCACCATTTTCATTTGTTGAGGGAGGTGTTGAGGCCGGTTGGAGGATGAGGGAGGTGTTGAGGAGGCGGTTTGTTGGGGGAAATTTATCCCCCCTCCTTGTTCTTTTCCACCATCATTCCTGCAACAACAAAACATAAAAATAATTACATACTAAGTTATAAAATGTGATAAAATAGATAAAAACTCAAGTAATGATGCATGCACCTATTTAATGACCTAATGTGATTATTAACAAACATATTATGTTAGAATTGAAGTACTTAGGCGTAACAATAGTCCATTAAAATGGACTCATCAGTGATGTCAATAGGGAGGGGAGCAGGAGGAGGAGCTTGGGAGAGAGAGAGCGTGGGAGAGGAGCTGCTGTGATGAAGGCCCTGCGTGAGGAGGTGAGCGGCAAATCTTGCGATTATCAAACGTCTAGAATGTTTGGCAAATGGTTAGAGGGATAGTCGGACGTCCAAAGGGAGATCAGGACATCTGGAAGCATGCAGAGTATCGAGGTAATCTCTGCCCGAGGTGTGTGCAGGTGAGGAAACCAAGTTCCACTGCCCTAGTGGTTGTTGAGTATGGTCTTAGCTGCCTATATTTGTGCAGGTGCGAGAGGCATTGGGAAGGCACGCTGGTGCAACATTTGAGGCATTTTTGGACGTCTGGAGGTGGTGTCAAACGTTCGACTGCCCTCCCAGACGACCTGGAGTAGTGTCAGATGTTTGGTAACACCCTCAGACGGCTGTGAGGGGTAGCAGACGACTGGAACAGAAGCAGGAATGCAAGGTAAGATTTCAACGCTCGTTGAGGACATCTGGGACTCACCCCAAACATCTGATGTAGGTTTGGATGCACTACTACGACCACCAGGCAGTCGGTCTAGCCAGACCAGCCTGCCTGGTCTGGTTCAGGTGAATCGGGAGGAGTGTTTGGATCGATTTAGGGCCCAAACAAGATTGGATTTGCGCATTAAAGTACCATTGGTTTCCGTTCTGAATTTCCTACATGTTAGATGCATTTCCATGTTGTTTTTAGCCTAATTGACATACTCAAATATTGGTCAACGATATTAATGTCAAGTTTGACCAACTATTTGGAATAGGTCTCCAGTCTGTAGTGTGCACGGGACCTGCAAAGACATTGGGATCCACCATTCATGACCCCATATCACCCATACATTTTGGTAGAGTGGTCCTCTCTACTCCTATTAAATTAAAGTTCTTGCCAAATTAGAGATCTTTGCTTAAAACTTACGACATGAAATGAACCCTAGGGTTGAGAATGGTGCCTGTTTACATTCAAGCACTTGAATCTCACTTGTTACAATTTAAGTATACATGCTGATGAATTCCATATGGTGAGTAATTGGCAACTAAATTGATGTAATTGAATGATTTTCCTGTTGAATCATGAGCTACCTATTCTATGACCAAGAAACCTGAATGTGAATAAAGATACACGTCGCATATTGGAATGAATCGAGTACTATCCATGAACCCTACGGGAAATTAGGAAAGTAATAAAAGTACAGCGACATGGATACTTGATGTATGATGGAGCACCTTGCCTATACAGGCATGCTGGTTGGTTGTTTGGACTTGGGTACAGAAGGTGAGCTGGCCCTCCTGTACGAGGTATCGAGGAGAGCTACTGTCACTTTTGTGTAGGGAGAGAGCTAGCCTCCCCTTGGGTTGGGACCCGGGGTTAGGAATGGCCTCCCTACACTGACACCTGTTGGGTCCACTGGGCAAATCGAAATAGTCAGGCTAGGGTACGAAACTGTTGAGGGGTGTGGCCCCTGTTCTGTTATGTATTGTACGTTAGAGGATACCCGCTAGCGGAAAAGACTGATCGCGTGCCAGTGCGGGGTAGCTACCTGTGCGCTTATCGCATGTGTCGTAGTCACCTCTACGTCGCGACCATGACCCTAAGGTGGTAGACTGGGTGTAGGACTACCACGGGGTACTCTCCCGGCCAGGAGAGTACCACATGGGTATCCTGCATTGCGGGAAAATTGCATCAAGATCGTTCCCTTAGGGAACATGTGGATTAAATACTGATGTGGACCTTTACTAGAATAACCAAATCTTAACACGTGGTGATTATGAATGAAACCAAATGATAACTGTCTAAATAACTGAAAAATGTATCAATGGTTTACTGCTTTCCTTTTATTTATTACATTAGATGTTCTTATGTTGCCACTCTACTCAGCGTTTAGCTGACAATTGCTGTATATGTTCAAGTCAAGGAGTTGAGCAGCCAGTACTACTGACTGTAGAAGGTGTTGGGCCCAGTCGAGCCCAGCAATAGCCTGTTTCCTCTTCGTTTTGCTTTTGAGATACTTTCACTGTAGTGAGTACTTTTAATATTTTGGAACTTATGTTGTTGCTTTACGTCTTCTTATAGTTATTGTGATGGCTAGCTAGCAAACCTTCCTTTTTGCCTATGGCATGTTGTTTTTCAAATTACTATTATGTTTCTATTGATGACTGTTATTCTAATGCTTAGCTGCATTGCACGTGTGGTTTGTTGTATGATTTCTTGCACTAGGCTTATTTCTCGATGGACGACTAGGTCTGGAGATTAGTCAAGGTGAGCCATTCCCAGGTTCCATGAGGAGCTGGATTCAGGTCGTAATACGAGTGGCGGGTTATTCTTCAACTTTGGTGACGATTTTACAACCGTCATTAACATAATTTTTTTTTAAATTGATTAGATTTTACCAATAATGATTAAAGGTAACATTTAAATTAACCTATATAACATCTAATAACACATTTATAACATTCAATAGAACAAATATAATAGGAAATAAGTATTACATTACTACAAATTAACTTAGAGAATGTTTACAAAAGAGTAACATTATAAAGATAAAAATAAGAAATGTAAAGAAAAGATGTGAGCCAAACTCTCATACCAATACCATGACCAGCAACTCCTGTGCTAAAATCATCATCTAGCCCACGATGCATAGGATAATGAAAGCTACTGTGATCAGGTCCACCTCCACCTCGAAGTATGGCCATCATCTCTGCTCATTGCACCTGCTGCTGCGCCATCTGCTCCTTGAAATCGTATATCTGCTGGCGAATCTCCTCTCTGGTAGCTCACAGCTCTTTGGTCACGTTGGTCAGCTGCCTCTGAGTCTATCGTACCTGCGACCTCAGCTATTCCACCTCAATAGAAGACACGCCAGACGATCCCTTCCGTCCATACCAAGTGGTGAGTTTCTGGCTCCTACCTCAACTGTAAACAAATCCACCATGTTTAAGAGGCATGACTGTCCTGAAAGCCTCCTCAAGTGTCATAGGAGGCTGCTAGGTCATAGAGTTCTCGTCTGTAGGCGGAGGTGGATGGACCAAGTCATACATTTCTCCCTAATTACATTTTTATCTAAGTAATATGTTCGATTAGAATGGAAGTTAAATTTAAATAATTAAAAAGAAGTAACTTACATGCTTGTCTTGGTAGGTCTCATGAATCCATGTGTGCCTGCCGTCTGTAACCTTGCTATGAGTGATCTCATAGACTGCAAGACAATCCAATTGGGCACCATCATGTGTACTCACCTAAAATTAAGTAAATATAAAAGATAGTTAATAATTTAAAGTTATATGTTAATTAGAAATATAAATAAATAGGAAATGTACTTACATATCTTCTTTTGAGATTATCAATTCTCATCCAACCCAAGAAATGAATTTGCGGTGGAGCTTTGGCCCTGTTGGCCTTGTTCTTCTTCCCAAGATCCCGTAGAAAATACATATATATATTTATTAGTAAACAAATTAATTATAATTAAATTTTGACATATAACAATTATTTAACTACCTTTGTCTCAGGCTTCCTCCAAGGCTGACAACAATCCTTCCATACCGCTAGTAGAATGGAAGGAGGTACATTCCTCAAGGCTTCCTCATATGACCTATTCGTAAAATAATAAATAACAAAGGAGATAAATTATATAATTAAATGTATATATGAAAGGAATTAAAAAAATTTTTTGTTACCGCTTTTTTATATGAAGCCTCTAATCTCAATGACGCCTCACTACATGGCTAAGGACATACTTGGAGATGTTAGGATCGTCCCCCTAATCGAAAATCAACTATAAATTAAACTTTTATATGTTGGTGCTAGAGCACCACGATTGTTTATTTTGATGATAACAAAACATGTGTTATTTGACATTTGCACTTGAAGTCTTAGATTTCAGGTAAATTGCAAATGGAAACGTGTTCAGACGAAGTTCGAGCTCGCATCCACGGCAGATTGGAGGAGCCTGACAGAGAACAGAGGAGCTTCGCGAGAAGCAATAGCCTAAAGAAGCGTGAAGACAAGAATAAGATAGATTTCCTTTTATCTTGTTCTATGTAATTTTATTTCATTATTTTGCTCTTTATTTCTTTCTTAGATCTTATATTAAAGAGTCTCAAAGAACCCTTAAAGTAATCCTAGAAACACCTACACAACCCTAGGATACTTAGGTTTTCTGTAGAGAACTTAGAAAACCAAAATAGGGTTCTGACAGCCTAATCAGATGTCCAATCAGGAAATCAGACGTCTGACTATTGACTCAGATGTCCAATAACTTAGGCTGGACTTTGTAGCTTCTGTCTGATGAAATCAGACGTTCAGACTTTAGTTCAGATGTCTGATGTTTGTGCCAGACGTTCAATTAGTGGAATGTTGGCTACCAAGTAAACATTGAGGAATATGACCGTTAGGCTTATACCAGACATCCATAGAGGACCCCAGACATCTGATCTGTGACGTTTAGCCTCGGTTGACCTAAAATCTCTTTTGTCAGATTTCCTAGCCATTAACCTATCTTGGGAATCCATTTCCGCAATACAATAGGTTTTTAGACATCCAGACCTAGAGCCAGACATCATGTACGTCGTATGATGGCCATGCACTAAAACCTTATTTAGGTTTGAACCAAGTCAGGAAGGAAACCCACCTAGAATTAGATGTCTAACTTAGTTCCTAGATGTCTTAAACAGGTTTTCCAGACGTCTGATACCTAGACCAAATGTCTGATGACCTTGTCAGAATCATGATTGATTCTGATTACAGCTTGTTTTGCCTTGGGTTCAACTCCAACGGCTATGGAAGCTTTCTAAGGGCTTCCAAAGCCTTCCTAGGCCCTCTATAAATAGAGGACCCTTGCCTTGTAGAGACACACCTTGAATAGCATTTTCATATCTTTTGTGTCCAAGTGAGGAAGAAGATCATTCTTAAGTGTTGTTGCTCTCCTAGTTCATCAAGCCCACACTTGAGAGCACCACATCCTTCAGGCACTCGCTCTCCCGCCAAAGATTTTGAGATCGTCATTGTGCCGTTACGTAGTTCATGCACTTGTGTCGTCACGCCGATGCACTTTCACCTGAGGGAAGATTCTTCACCTATAGTAGCTAGTTTCATTTATACACTTTGTTGGCTCTATAGGTCTGTTGTATTTTTTTCTTTGTTGGGTATTCACGTTGCGAATTCCCGTCTCCTTTGTGAGACAAAATCTTTCTTGTGAAGAGAAGGGATTTGAGGTATGCTACCCTCGGGTTCAAGTAGAGTGGTTGTAATAGATGTTGAACTACCCTCGTTTAAGTAGGTATGCACCAAGCCTTCCCGCAAGCTGCTCCAGTCTCTGCAAGCGCCTGCCCGTGCACCTTCCTCCTGTCTCTCCAGCGCACCAAGCCTGCACGCAGCAAACTGCAGGTGCTGCATGCAGACCGCCTCCCTCTCTGCCTGCGCGCCTTCTAGGCGCGCCTGTAAGCCCCACCGCGTGCCCATCTCCTTTCCACGTGTGCCCGCAAGCCTCTGCAGCACTCGCCTCGCCTGCACGGGCGCCACCAGCCTGCGCCACCCGCCACAGGCGACACTGCAGCAGCCGCTCTTCCTTCTTGTTCAATAGGCCGGCACTCCAACCACCTACGCCGACCACCTCCGTCGCCGCCGCTGCCACCACCGGAGAGCCCTCGTCCTCGCCGTCCTCCTGAGCCTCGCGACAACCCCGCGGTGCTCTCTCTCTCTCGCAAGGAGGAGGGAGGAAAAAAGTTATGTTTTCCCATCAATTACTATTTACATTCAGTGCCATTGCTACATAATTTGATTTTATTTAGTATTATTATATTGTGGCAGAATTGCGCTTGAACACTCATAGTTCCTTATAATTGCATGATATTGATATTCACTAGTTTGAAGATTGATTTTAGGGCTTAACTTAAGTAGTAATTTTCTCTAGTACACATCACGTGAAAATTGCATAAATTCATCATAAATTTATTGAGGATTTCTATGAGGGAAAACTGCACATATACCCTTATCTTTTTAAGTTATTGTAAATCTACTTTCCTTCACATTTCAAGTCAGATTTGAAATAAGGATTTCGCACTATCCGAAATAACATTAAATAATTAAGTATTGATTGCATAATTGCCTCCCTGTGGACACGACTCGCTCTTCTGCGAGTGGTTATTTTCATTATTTTTGATTAGTCGATTTTTCCACCACTTAAACACTATAACGCTAAGTGAAAAGTCGTCTATCAATAACACTTGAATATGGTTGTAATAAATAAGCTTTATCGTTGTAATAGAAAAAATGAATATTATAACAAATACAAGAACAAGTTATAACATCGTCAAACTAAACAAAGTTAACAAATACATGAGCAAGTTCTAATCAAATTAATTGATTTAATATGTACATATGGCATAATGTATACAAAGAACACCAAAAAAACATTGTAATAGCTTAGATGATCCATTGTAATATAAGTTGATTTTATTTGTAACCAAATAAAACTTTAACGATGTAATAGGATTAACGTAAGTTGTAATAAATATATGCACATGTAACAATATCAGAGTAAATCATGTTGTAATAAAATCTAATTAATTAGAAAGGTGGATATCCATCATATAATGTATATATTTAATGTGTATTATAGATAATACAATTTGTTAGAGTTATAATACAACTGTGGCTATAAAAAGAAATGTAAGCGATGGGTGTTTTTGAACATTGTAATATAATTTATAATGGATTGTGACTTATATGTAATGTGCATTACATATAATCCTTGTGGTGATGGGTGAAACCTCAAAACAAGCTGCTTGAAATTTGTGTGAGATGATTGAGGATGGTTGCCAAAAAAGACTTAACCCTCAGTAATTAACAAAACCACATTTAAAACCACCAAAAACACACGTGATGGTTTCATCAAGCAAAATAGGTGATTGTGTGGTCATAAAGAGGTGCTCATTTTGGGGTTTTTGAGTACTTCTCTCTCTCTCTCTACATATATAGATATATTGGGGGTTTATCAAGAGAGCACTGTGCTCATAAAAGCCACAATGAATGCCAAATGTTGTCCATTGGATTTGGATTCCACGCATGAGATTAAAACCACCGAAGGGAACATTGGTCGTTTTGTAACAAATATAGAAAATATGGGATTAACAAAGAAATGCCAACCTCAACAATGCTTTCCCTATAAAGATGCAATCAATAAAATATGTTATTATTATAAGCTATTGTTGTTACACATTGGATCGAGGGTTTTGAAAGATATGTTTGTTGTAGTAATAATTCCTCAGAAATAGCTCGAACAACAGATAAAATTTATAACTCGAATGTTAGAAATGAAGTCCGAGGTCGTTTGCTGGGAGCAAATATGAAATTCATGCACTAATCTCAACAAATAATGTAAATGAGCACACTTAATTACTCACAATATAATATGCAATATATGGCATGAGTATATGATGAGTCAAAAAGTAATCTAGACAAAATAATGGTGATTTGGATCACCAATTATTAGTCCAATACATGTAGCAATTACTCAAATAATATCAACTATTCAAACCAAGTGCACATTGCACTCCCTGTCAAGGGAATCAGACGACAGATTCTTTCAGCCAGACAACTTAAGTGCCCACTGCTTCAGTGCCAAGAGGGCACTGTACTTCTTCTCTTCTTTCTTTGCTCTATCTTCTTTCTTCTTCTTCTTTCTCTGTGTGCACAGGCCTTCTTCCTTCTCTTTTCTTTCTTCTGTCCTCTGCTCTTCCCTTCTTCTTTTGCATCTTTTCTTCTGCCTTGCCTTTTCTTTCTTAACGAACAGAGGGAAACTCTTCTTCAAATGTGGCTAAGTGTTAGCTGTTACACAACAGGGCAAAACCCTCCCTTGCCCTGTACTCACTCTCGCCTTTTCTCCTCTTCGTCTCTCAGGGTTCTCCTCTTTCATGACCTCCCAGGGCCATGCACAGTACCAGGTTATCGGGTAATAGGTCTAAAGCGCACCAGGGACCAGGGCTGTGGGTGTGGATCGCAGCCGAGGTGTGTGCGAGCATAGGCGAGTTGGGTTGAAGCCAAGGCTACGTGGTGGTGTCATGGGCCAGGCAAGTGAGGGTGGCGGGGGACCTCACCCCCTGTGTGTCGAGGGGTTGTTTTTGGATTTTTGGGGTGTAAAACTAACCTAAGAGAACTAAGGTGCTAAACTAACCCTAATCTAAGTGGAAGAAAGGAGGGAGAACGACGTCAGGGGTACGTCGGCACCAGGGATGAAGGTACTCCGATTGGTGGTAACGGCGATGACGATGGAGGTTGGGAAGTGCCTGCTGGTATGGTGCGATGCGGAGGAAGGCGAGGAAGAAGAATCCACCATCGGTATTACGGTAAGGTGATGAGGAAGATCAGGAGGAGTCGCCGGACGTCGAGGAGCCTCTCTGCCGAAGAGGAGAGATGAAATAGAGGTGTTCCAGGCTAAAATCGAGTGTGAGAAGCACAACCTTTCACTGGGTTCCTTTTATAGGTCTCTAGAGGTTGATTAGAGCTTGGGAAGCAAGCTTCCCATGCTTGGAAGGTCGCCAGAGTAGGAAACCCAAATCTCTCATGCATTTGCATGAGAGATTGGGAAAGAATTGAAGCTCAAGAATTGGTCTGATTGGAAGATAATTTCAAGAGGGATCTTCGGTTCAAATTTGAGAAGGTTTGATTGAGAATCGAGCGAGAAATCTTCGCTTGAATCTCCCCAGAGCAAGGTGTGTTCAGATCACTGGCAGAAGGGACCAGTTTGTAAATAAGACAAAGAACATGGGGGGTTTTTTGTGAGGAATTCAAAAGCTGAGGGGCTATTAGAGATAAAGAAATTTAGACTTGGATTAAAGTGCAAACTACGTCAAGATGATCTCAGATTGGGCCCAAATTTTGGTACAAACCTAATTTGTACTCAAAGAATCCAATGGTGAAGTTAGATTTAGTATTTGACCAAGTTTGACTGGAGAAATTGCATAGTTACCCAAATAAGGGCAAAAGTCTATCTTTGGCTCTATTTTAGGTCAAGACAGGTTCTGATGGTCAAATTGAAGGTACCAAAGCTTAGAGAATATTTTTATATAAATTTTAAAGGGTTTAGGTAAATTTTATCCTGACCAGAGCCTCAGTAGATTAAGCAGGTCTGGTTTTAGGGTTTCAGAAGTCATTTAATTCCTGAAACGCGTGAAAACCCATTTCTATTTGCATGAACCTACTTGTTAGATATTTAAGACCATTTGACCTTTAATTAACCCCTTAGAAATCCTGTGATTGTTCTGCAATTGAGATATGTTGTTAAAATTACAGTTTTACCCCTATTTTACTGTTATTCTCTCAGAATGATTATGTAATGAATTATGATCCTCTGGCTGTTATGTAGGAGCATTAAATGATGGAATATGACTAAATAAATCTAGATATGGCTAATGATGACGTTATCATTATACCCCCATGCCTAACTTTTGCTAGTCCCTTAGCAAAATCTCATGGAATTAACTTAAATTCTAGACCATGCCTTTTTATGCTCAGATTTCCTGATGTATGCTTTCTTTTGTATATTAGGTCCGAATACTAATAGCAGGCCTAGAGGTACTCAAGTACCAACCAAAATCTGGACCTAACTAGCTTTAGCCTCAGTCTGCCATGAAGGTTTCTAAGGCCCGCAGGAACTAACCTAAGGTTCGTTGAACTTTGCGATTAAAGCACCCTTGCTTAAAACACGGTTAGTCCTAGTTCAGTTTGCAGTGCATTTTTGTAAGAGAGAGATAGAAGAATTTTTTGCATTTTTTGGAGAGTTTTCTCTCTCTTTTTCTTCTTTATTTCTAGCTGCTGATTGGCTTTACAACATGGTTTGTATCAGATTCCTAGCTCCCACCATTAATCCTCGCAGGGTCATTGGCTTTCGATGCTTCAAGATAGCACCATCCATGGTAACCCCCAGAACTCTGGCTTTCGACACTTTAAGATAGTGCCCCCCATGGCATTTTGTAGCTAAATTCAGGCCCTGGCGATCGACATTTCAGGATAATCCCACCCATGGCACCTGAATCAGCATAAGGTGCATACGGGCCCCTTGTAGGATATTTAGATATCCTAGGAGATAAGCACCAAGGAGACGGTATGTTATTGTGCATCTTCGAGGGGAATTTCCCACCTCTCCATATTAGGAACTAATCCAAATCAACTTGTGTTGATTAGCCTCTCCTAATCTTGGTAACTTTTTTAGAACAGAATTAACTCTTTTGCATGATTTTGATATTTAAGCGCACTGAGCTAGACTTGTGTGTGGATTAGGGTGCTTAGGTTACCGAGTTCCGCAAACCAGAGGTTGGTTAACGAGGCCAAATAATCCCTAAGCCTTAGACCTAATACTTAAGCTTCACATTTTCCTCAACCTCTTGAGGACTATCCAGATCTTAATGGATATATGAATTTTTAAGCCTAAAATAAGTGCAAAAGGCCTAAGATCAGCATACTAATCTTGTATCTCTCAGCACTTTTTGACTTTTATTTCTTTCTTTTTATTTAGTCTAGAACTTAAATAGATTCCATAATCTTTTACTAATGACTGACTCTTTTCTTGCAATTTGTTGCTCCTTTTTTACATTTTAAATCACCTCCCTTCTTCTCCTAAAAAAATGCAATTTAATTTTTCAAAATTTCCTCCCTTCTCCCATTTTTTGTTCTTTTTCATTTTCTATTTTTTGGTTTTTTGGAATATGTATTTTTTTGTGAGAACCCTTTAGAAACTTGAATTTTTATGTGTTTGCACTTTAACACCCCCCCATGCCTAAGTTTTGCAATGTCCTCATTATAAATGGAGGGTACGAAATAGTTAGGGATCAAGGATTAGAACAGGTTCGATGGGTGAGCGAACGGGTTGGGATGACTATTGCAGATGATTTCAAGCTCTGGTACGAGTAACAAACGTGGAGTCAACTGTTCTAAAACTGAACTCGAAGTGCAATAGACGTGAAGTACAAGAGGATAATTAGAAGGATCTCGGGTTTTTGGATTGACGAGTTGCCTCTCGTTAAGTGCTAAATTAAATGCCTTAAATCGAGCAGAACAAGGTATGGAGGAGTGGTCAAATTAGATGAATTTTGTAAAACAAGCACCTTGATCAATAGTTTGGTTGGTCCAACCAGGTGCTTATTCAAGTCAACAGGCTGATGATGCAGCCCAAACCTATTCAATCTGGTGGGTTGATAGATGTGGATCAAGAGATGCGGTGCCCACCAGATACTATAAAGCTCAGAATGATGTGGAAGTGAAAAATTAGGGTTTGGCTGATTCGAATTATCCTAGTGAGAGTAGGGATCCTCAAAAGAGAATGAATCAGTGGAGTATGTGAAATCCCTACGAGAGTGATCAGAGAAGGATGGGATGTGATTAGTAGTCTGATCAAAGTCCAAAACTTGATTGAAATGTGGTGAGGAATCATATGCTACCAGATCATCGAGAGGAGAGTCAGAGTAGAAATTGAGTCCAGTTGTGGGTCGAGGTTGAAAATGGGTTTTGGAAGGTTCTGTATGTGTTGTAGAAGAGGCATTTTCTTTCGAATCATTGACCTCAGCCTCAGAATCAAAAGATGGGTTGTGTCTGCTGAGGTCGTAAACAGGTTTGGAGTCATTAGGAAACAATAGTTCTTCGAAATCAGGGTAAGATTCGAAATTGTCGGAGAACTTGGGAGAATCATGTTCTGAATCTAAGTTGGGATCAGAGGTTCCACCACAGAATAAATCAAGGGATGTACAATCAGCAACCTGACTTGGATCTAACCTGATTTTAGAATCTGAACTCAAAAAGGTGTCCCTATTAGGCATAGGCTCGGGTTCTTGGCTTGTAGGGAAGGCCCAATCAAAACCCAACTCTTCTAACTCATCGATTTCTGTATCGTAGATCGGTGTGACTTCCAAAAAATCAATCTGTATCTCGAAGGAGGTTAGAGAGGTGCATTCATCAAATACAGGCCCATAATCAAAATCCAAATTCAAAATCTGATTACCATCATACAGGGCCTTGTAATCATCCCAATAAGACTCAGATCCAGATTCTAGGTTAAGGGTGTGGGTTGGATCACTAGAATCTAGGTTGGGCTCTACAAGGATGTCAGAATTGCTCTCAAGAGTCACCTTATTAAAATAAGGGATGGAATTTACACCCTCAAGAAGTTCTGATTCAATCTTAGTATCATAGGTGTCTGGGAAATCTAAGCTTGGTGAACCAGGTTCTTGATTTTCTAGCGCTGGCTCAAAATCGAGAACACCTGCAATTGGATCTTCCCAACCCATCTCACGATCAGGAATGTCAATTGCTATGAAATTTGAATCTGAATTCATCTGAGTTGGGGGTCCATAACAACTATGATCATCAAACCTGGGATTTGGGAAATTACATGGATTACTGAAATTACTCCAAGATGTCATCTTAACTTCTGATGGTTATTTTTGATCGATGATTCTATATAACCCATTCAACAATTCTCCCCGTTCTTTCAAAAAATTCTGGTGTTCTTCTGGAACTGAAGGATTTGATCAATATTGCAGACAAGCATTGTTGTGTAATTTCACCAATTCACTGTGTTTTGTTAATAGATGATTCCAAGTCAAACCATGTTTCATTTGTGTCGATATTATCCCTACACAGTTCATGATGAGGTTTGTTGTTTTTGCAAATTTTTCCAGCATGTCTCTTTTATAATATTCTTCATGATTTCTATAGGCATTCTCGATTATCTTTTCATTCATGCCCATTTGGGACTCCGATTTTCTAAATAGTCTTCCTATATAGCCAGGTTGCATTTTTGAATCAAATGGTGGAATCAAGATACAGAACCAAACTCAAGATTAGATTGCAATTGATCAGATCAGATTAGAAATTCCCAAGAAGATCTGTGTATGTGCTCTAATAGAAAAGATGAGGGACTGGATGTGAAATTGACCCAATCAAGGCACCTAAAGATTTTTGATGACTAAGGTAGTTTCTAGGTGGATGCTACCTCTGAATCAAAAATTCGCACACCTGAGAAGCACTTGGGCAGCCAGGAAGGGAGAGCCCCGCAAAGACCCTTACATGGTAGAGCATCCCCACAGGTTACAGGGTTTCCCCCACCCGACCTTCCTTGTCACTGAGGGTCTAGGTAGATTGAAATGTACGAACTTAAGACCTTAAGTCTACCAATTTTATGTCTTAATTTGTGCCTTGAGTTTCATTTGATTGGAAGTTAATTCAACTTGTGACCTAATTTGGAGCTTGGTTGGCCTATTAGGTAGACCAACTTCACCTGACCTTCCCTAAAGATGGCAGAATGAGATCTAGGTTCAGACCTAGAAATCACCCTGATTTTACTCCCTAGTTATTAGGTCCAAGATTTTAAGATTTAAGTGAAATTAGAGCCGGATTTTCGGGTTTTTATGATTAGATCTTTTCAATCAAGGGCTTGGGTAGCACACAAATGCGAGAGGGTAACTTTCCTTTAATTCAGGCAAAAATGTGTACTAGCACTCCAAACCCTAATGTCAAACCCTAATTGGCTCTATTCTTCATCCAATTTGATCTCAACATGTACACCTTGGACTCAAACAAGAACATGAGTAGTCCAAGATGATAAGGAATTAAACATGATCCCTAATAGGCATAGGAAATTTGGGGTAGGGAATTCTAAACAAAATTGTCTCAATCTTCAATCAGATTTGAAAAAATTTTCGTAAATCAGGAAACTTACCTTTTAAATGATAGTTACCATGAAAAATAAGGCAGGTGATTCCCAATTGATTATTTCCATTTTGTCTTCCCAAGATTAGGAGGTTGATTAGGGAAAAAAAGAGAAGTTACCTGCCCTGGAGTGGTTGATTTGCGTAGAAGATCTCCTCATGAAGTACCTCTCAAAATCACAATAAACAAAATAGGGCAAGTTAGTGCTCAAGTATAATCAAAATATAGTAGGAGAATAGCGGTGAATTGCGTGTTGCTCCCCAGCAATGGCGCCAAAATGTTATTACGCGCTGGATCGAAGGTTTTGACAGATATGTTCATTGTAGAAATATTTCCTCAAAAGTAGCTGAAACAACAGATAAAATTTATAACTCGAACATCAGAAATGAAGTCCGAGGTCGTTCGCTGGGAGCAAATATGGAATTCACGCACTAATCTTAACAAATTATGTAATTGAGCACACTTAATTACTCAAAATCTAATATGCAATATATGGCATGAGTATATGATGAGTCAAAAAGTAATCTAGACAAAATAATGGTGATTTGGATCACCAATTATTAGTCTAACACATGTAGCAATTACTCAAATAATATCAACTATTCAAACCAAGTGCACAGTGCACTCCCTATCAAGGGAATCAGGCGACAGATTCTTTCAGCCAGATGACTTAAGTGCCCACTGCTTCAGTGCCAAGAGGGCACTGTACTTCTTCTCTTCTTTCTCTGCTCTGCCTTCTTTCTTCTTCTTTCTCTGCATGCATAGGCCTTCTTCCTTCTCCTTTCTTTCTTCTATCCTCTGCTCTTCCCTTCTTTTACCTGCTCTTCTTCTGCCTTGCCTTTTCTTTCTTCACGCACAGAGGGAAACTCTTCTTCAGATGCGGCTAAGTGTTAGCCATTACATAACAGAGCAAAACCCTCCCCTGCCCCGCACTCTCTCTCTCCTTTTCTCCTCTTCCTCTCTCAGGGTTCTCCTCTTTCACGCCCTCCTAGGGCCATGCACAGTACCAGGTTATCGGGTAATCGGCCTAGAGCATAGCCAGTACCAGGGCTGCAGGCATGGATCGCAGTCAAGGTGTGCATGGGGATAGGCGGGTTGGGTCGAAGCCAAGCCCGCGTGGTGGTGTCACGGGTGAGGTAGGTAAGGGTGGCAGGGGACCTCACCCCCCTGTGTGTTGAGGGGTTGTTTTTGGATTTTTGGGGTGTAAAACTAACCTAAGAGAACTAAGGAAGCTAAACTAACCCTAATCTAAGTGGACGAAAGGAGGGAGAACGACGCCAGGGGTATGTCAACACTGGGGACGAAGGTACTCCGGTAGGTGGTAACGGCAACGACAACGGAGGTAGGGAAGCACCTGCTGGTATGGCGCGACGCGGAGGAAGGCGAGAAAGAAGAATCCGCCGCCAGTATTGCGGTCGGATGACGAGGAAGATTAGGAGTCGCCGGTCGTCGAGGAGCCTCTCGACCGGAGAGGAGAGATGATATAGAGGTGTTCCAGTCTGAAATCGAGCGTGAGAAGCACAGCCATGCACTGGGGTTCCTTTTATAGGTCTCTAGAGGGTGATTAGAGCTCGGGAAGCAAGCTTCCCAGGCTTGGAAGGCCGCCGAAGTAGGAAACCAAAATCTCTCATGCGTTTGCATGAGAGATTGGGAAAGAATTGAAGCTCAAGAATCGGTCTGATTGGAAGATAATTTCAAGAGGGATCTCCAATTCAAATTTGAGAAGGTTTGATTAAGAATCGAGCGAGAAATCTCCGCTCGAATCTTGCCGAAGCAAGGTGCATTCACACCAATGGTGGTAGGGACCAATTTGTAAACAAGATAAAGAAGTTGGGGGCCTTTTGTGAGGAATTCAAAAGCTGAGGGGCTATTAGAGATAAAGAAAGTTAGACTTGGACCAAAGTGCAAACTAGGTCAAGATAATCTCAGATTGGGCCCAAATTTTGGTATAAACTTAATTTGTATCCAAGAAATCCATTGGTGAAGTTAGATTTATTATTTGACCAAGTTTGACTAGAGAAATTACACATTTACCCAAATTATGGTAAAAGTCTATCTATGGCTTTATTTTAGGTCAAGACAGGTTCTGATGGTCAAATTGAAGGTACCAAACTCTAGAGAATATTTTTATATGAATTTTAGATGCTTTAGGTGAATTTTATCCTGAACAGAGCCTCAGTAGATTAAGCGGGTCTATTTTTAGGATTTTAGTAGTCATTTAATTCCTAAAACGTGCGAAAACCCATTTTTATTTGCACGGACCTACTTGTTAAATATTTAAGGTCATTTGACCTTTAATTAACCACTGAGAAATCCCATGATTGTTCTGCAATTGAGATATGCTGTTAAAACTGTAGTTTTACCCTTATTTTATGTTATTATCTCAGAATGATTATGCAAAGAATTATGGTCCTCTGGCTATTATGTAGGAACATTTAATGATGGAATATGACTAAATAAAGCTAGATATGGTTGATGATGATGTTATCATCAGCTATAATTAGAATGTAATTACAACTATCCATTAATTTAAATAACAAAATGGTAACAAATCAACCCAAATTAAAAAGATTGTTATTAGCTAGAATCTATATAACTCAACAGAAAACATTGTAACTATTACGACTCGATCTCAGCTCCCTATAGGACCCGAGATCGGCTCGCGTCGACCAATCCCAAGACCCAGTCATCCAAAAAGAAACAACCAAAAGCAACAAATATACTACAACCACACATGCAATGTAACTAAGCAGAAATAAATAAGAGACAGTAATGGAAATCAGAACGTAAAAGTCTCAATTATTACATGCCACAAGCGAAAGAGTACTACAACATACATAGCCACCACAACTATAACAGAGGGAAATATAACATGAACAGAATATAGCAGAAACAACTAATATGCTAAAGGTACTCACTACTACAAAAAGAGCTTTAAAACAGAAAATGAGCAACACTACAACTGGGCTCGACTAGGCCCAGTACCCTCAGCAGCTGGTGGCACTGGCTGCTCAACTCCCTGACGTGAACATGGTTATACAATTCGTAGTCAGTTAACGCTGAGTAGAGTGGTGGTTAAGCCATTTACATGTAATTTAACAACAGGAAACAAGCAAATAACTAATTATTCATTTCCATTTATCTCAACTAGGGGTTTCTATTTCCGTTATTCTAATAAGGATCCACAACATTTCTTAATCCTCTTTTTCCCTAAGGGAACGATCTTGATTGCCGTTTATTCTGCGATGTAGGATGTACACGTAGCACTCTCCTGGCCAAGAGAGCCCCTGTGGTAATCCTACACCCGGTCTACCACCCCAAGGTCACCGTCGCGATGTAGCGGTGACTACGGCATGCACGATAAGCGCACGGATAGCTACCCCACACTGACACGTGGTCAGTCATTTCCGCTAGCAGGTACGCCTAAACGTACAACACAGAACAAGACAGGGATCTCGCCCCTCAACAGTCTGTGCACCCTCACCCTACTACACCGATTTTCCCAATAGGTCTAACAAGAGTCGGTGTAGAGTGGCCAGTGCTAACCCCGAGCCCCATGGGGCAGCTGGCTCCCTCCCTACACTAAAGTAACCAGAGTCAGTGTAGGGGGCCATTCCTAACCTCGGGTCTCAACCCAAGGGCGGCTAGCTCCCCCCTACACTAAAGTGATGGTAGCTCCCATCGGTATCGCATACACGATGGTAGCTACATAGGGTTCGTACATACACTTTCTCATTTTCACATCTATTTCATTAAATGCATAACAGGAAACTCAAGATTTCACAATCGATTATTCGATACACCGTAGATATTTTCATTCATGTCATGGTTCATTAAATGTGGTACAGGAAGCTCATGGCTTACTACTTTCAGTAAGCATCACAGCAATTTAATCATTCAATACATGTGCATTCATCTCTTTCATCCCTAGTATTCATTTCACAACCTAGGTTTCAATTGGATATTTCTAAAGTAGCATGCATTCATCTCTTTCAACCCTAGGGTTCATCTCTTTCAACCCTTGGGTTCATCTCACAACCTAGGGTTCAATTGAATATTTCTAATGCATGCAATTTAATTATTCATTCTGGGATTTGAGAGAAAACAAGTTTACTAGGATAATAGGTGGAATGGGGGCTTGAATCGTAGATCCCATCGTCTCCGCAGGCCTCGATACTCAATTGGCTGGAGACCTATACAATTGACCAAACACATCAAACGGGTTCAAAACAGTATACGAGTGACACTAACACATAGAGAAACTCGAACAGAAACCAACGATACTTCATTTGCACAAAACCGATTCCGTTTGGGCCCTAAATGGGCAAGAAATGTGCATACTGACTAAAATCAGACGTATGGCACTAGACCCAGACGTCTTAAACGACCTTAGAATCTCACTTTACTTTCTTGTGGATTCCTCAGACGTCTTAACCCCTCCTCAACGGTCTGAGGGAGATCACAGACGTCTGACACTCCCTCTGGTCATCTACAAGTGCAGTCAGATGTCTAGAACTGTCTCCAGATGTCCTAAAGCACCTTGAAGGGTGTGACATGCACCTTTCCAATGCCTGCACCTGTGTACGCATGCACCATTTCAAAAACACGACACATATAAAGTTACGTACATGAAAAGCAGGCTCGTGCATGATATGTACCTCGACTCCTTCGTGCTGTTAGGCATCCGGCACCAGCCCTAGATGTCCTAAGGCTCCTCTAGACGTCTAGATAGCGTCCCAGACATCTCATACTGCAGAAAAAATGTTTCCGTAGAATGCCTTGCGGGTCTTCTCCTCACGCTCCCGCTGCTGCAACCACAGTAGTGGTGCCTCCTCGTGCAGGTCTCCTCCTACGTGACTCCCCCTCCCTCTCGAGCACCTCTCCTTGCACCTCCAGCTCCTCCCCTCGCCCTCTCTCCCAAACTCCTCCGAGATCCTCATTCTCCCTCTCCCCCACCCACGCTTCTCCCTCTCTACTTCTCCTTTATCTTGAGCTTCCCTCCTTCCCCTACTCGTGGCTGCAAGAGGATGGGGAAGAGGAGTGGTCGCTAGCAGGGGGTAGAGGAACGAAGGTGGAGGTGGTGGTGGTGTGGAGAGGTAAGGGAGATGGTGAGGGTGGAGAGGAAATGGAGAGGGTGGAGGGGGTTTTAAAGAGAGGAGGGTGTGTGCGTGGGCGTGTTGTGTGGGAAGAGAGAGAGAAGAATTATGAGATTTCCCCTTGCGAAATCCTTCTCTTCCCGCAAGGCCCACACACCTAACCCAGGAGGTTTAAAATTGCACTCACGCCCCTAACTTTCCAGAAAACTATGAACGACACTTGGGAAGGGTCATTTCAGTAATAAATTAGAAGACATTTTGTAATATGACATGAAGTTATTTATAACAACGAAGCGTTAACATTGTAATGTAGAAGATGTATATTGTAACTGGTTATGCTATTCATTTAATTATTAAGCATATATAACTTAAAATGATAATTTAGGATTATATTACAAATTATCATAAAACCATGGAAATAATTACGGTTAGACGGGCCTCAAAAGATTGATGTAATCTATTATATGTAATTCACGTAGGATAACCACTAAAAGTAATAAAACTTTGTAATGCTTACGAGTACCCATTGTAATACGATGCGTATTTAATTATAACCATACACGTTTAGCAATGTAATGTAAATAACGTAAGTTGTAACGAATAGATTTACAATTTGTAAAAGCATTATTATTAATTGCAAGTTGTAATTAATGATGTATTACATGTAAAAATACTATAATAATATGTAAAATTGCAATACAAATGGATATCCATCCCACGTGCACCCTGCACATATTTGACACAAAATAGTAACCGAACATAATGCGTTTACAAATTATAATATGCTCCCTACCCACATATTTTATAATATGTTAGGATATAATATACAACTATTACAAAACACCTGAGATTTGCATGTGGTGATAAAATTTGTTTCCAAAAATAGCATAACAAATTAATACCACTTACCTTCCGCTGAAAACCATTTGAGGATGTGGAAGGTGGTTTCATCAATGATATACACGATCCAATGGATGAGATTTGGTGCGCATTAGGGCCTTTATGAGCACAGTACTCTCTAGATACATACACACACACACATATATATAAGTTATATACAATATATACTAGTTTATATATATATAATTAATACTAGATATTATCATTTAATAAATAAGATAAGTATACTTTAGTTAGTGAAATACATATTACTTTATTTACATATAAATAATGTCTATATAATTAATATATATATATATGTACATATAATTTAATGTACTATACAATTATTACAATATACATATGTATAAACTATGTACATATGGATGAGGGACTATGTACATATATACATATGTACATATGTACTCTCTAAAGATAGGGAATTGGTGGATGAGGTAGGAAACCTGGGGGTTGTGGAGACGAGGACTGAAGCTATGGTAGGTGTGGCTGAAGTACCTCTGATCCAAGACCTCCCCTCCTGTGTTGAGGTGCTGAAGTCCAAAGCCCCTTCCTTGCAACCACACGGTGAATGTCAGGAGGTGGTGGTAGAATGCTCGAAAGAGAGGGAATTGGTAGATGAGGTGGGGAGCCTAGGAATTGTGGAGATGAGGTCTGAAGCTCGGGATAATGTAGCTGATGTACCCCTGGTCCAAGAGGTAGCTGCAATGGTGGATGCTAATGGGAAGGAAATGATTAAGTCTAATGAAGTTGTGGCTGAGGATCTGAAAACCCATCTGGGTGAGCCTAATGAAGGGATGACTATGAATCTAATTAATGAGGCTGTTGTTTCTGATATGGTGGACCCCTCTGTGAGTTCCTTGAACTTGCAGATTTGTTCTCCTGTGGCTGAAGTCGTGCACTCGAAGTCAAAGACTCCTACCGCTAGGAGTGGGAAACCTCCCTATAAGCTGAGGCTGAGAAGGCACACTCCCACACAAAAGGTTGATGAATTAGTCGTTGCAGCTGTGATGAAGGTTAGCAGGACTTCTGCAGCTAGGAAGGGGACAGACCTGATTCTCAAATGAAGGTCCTGAGCTGGAATGTGCGTGGGCTGCGCGATAGAAGCAGGAGGGGGTCTCTACTTAGATATCTGCATGAATGGGAAATCGACTGTGCCATCCTTCAGGAGACACACATTGATTATGCGTCTGATAGGGCATGGGAAGAGATGAGGGCAGGATCTGCAAATGACCTTATGATGGTCAATTCCAATGGCAGATCTGGGGGAATTGCCATTTAGTGGAAGAAGCAGATGCCGTGCTTACAGGAGGTTTCTATGGCTAGGCACCTTCTGGCCTGTAGATTCAAAAGAGGCCAGGGGGACATTGTCTTCTATGTGACAGGTGTGTATGGGCCAAACGTTCCTAACATGAGGTAGGAACTGTGGGAGGACTGGTATCTGGCTGCAGAATTGGTAGGTAGGGGGGCTTGGCTTGTTGGAGGTGACTTTAATTGTACTTTAGTGGGGAGTGATAGACCTAATGGGGTGGTCGACAGCTCCTCCACAGGATTTCAGCTGGTGGTCCAGGCCTTGGGGATGTGCGAATTTCCCTCATCAGGGGCTGAATTCACTTGGAGGAATGGCAATGGGCTCATGTCCAAGATTGACAGTTTTTTTGGGAATGCTGAGCTATTGGATCTCTTCTAGATGTCATTTGTGTGTGGTCTTGAACGTCCATTTTCTGACCATACACCCTTGGTGTGGGACAATGGTGAGCAGGTGGTGGCTGGATCCTACTTTAAATTTAGGAGATCTTGGTGAGGGAAACAGGGTTCAGAGACATGCTTGCCAGCTGGTGGAGGTCACAGCAAGGTGAAGGCATGGCCACCTCCAGAATGGCTTCTAAGCTTATGGCTTTGAAAAGCATGCTGAAGGAGTATGGAGATATTGTCTCAGTTCTCAGACATCAGAAGCATCATGAGGCCTTGCTGAAAATTCAAGAACTGGATACCAAGGAAGCTATGTATCATCTATCTGAACTGGATTTGGCTGATAGAAGAAGATGGCAGGGGGTGGTAATTGAAGAAGACCTGAAATTGGAGATGGATTGGAGGGAGCGATCTAGGCAGCTATGGCTAAGTGAGGGGGATGCCAACACCAAATTCTTTCATCTGGCTACTAGCTCTAGGAGGAGAACAAATCTGATCTCGTCAATGGTTATAGAGGGGCAGAGAATAACCTCCTTATCTGATATCAGAGCTGAGGCCGTCAGATACTTCAAGGAATCTTCAAGAGCTACAGGTAGGGGCAACTGAAGAATGACAGCAAATGATCTACCCATGATTAATGTCTCAGGGGTCCAGCCTGATTGAACCTATATCTGAAGTTGAAGTATTGAAGGCTATTAAAGACCTCAACTGCGAAGGATCGCCTGGTCCTGATGGAATCCAGGTGTTCTTCTACAAAGAAATGTGGGACATTGTGGGCTCAGAGGTTATGGGAGTAATTAGAGAATTCCAAAGTGGCAATTTTTGGCTTTGAAAGAATTAATAGATCCTATCTGTTTCTTTTGCCAAAAACCCCAGGTGCTAAATCCTTCCGGGAATTTAGACCCATTGCCCTTTCTAACTCCCTGTATTTGGTGATTGGCAAGGTCCTGGCTAATAGGTTGAGGCCTATATTGCAAGATTTGATCCATCCTACTCAGTCTGCTTTCCTCCTGGGCAGATCCCTACAAGAATCTTTTATCTTGGCCCAAGAGATGGTTTGTGGCTGGCATAAGAGAAGATGCAAGGCCTTCCTGTGGAAGGTTGACTTTCGTAAGGCTTATGACTCAATCAATTGGCCTTATCTATGGGATGTGCTTAAGAGAAAGGGCTTTCCCTCTACTTGGATAGCTTGGGTTAAGAGATGTATTACGACTGCCTCCTTTACCCCTCTAATAAATGGGAGACCCTGTGGTGCATGGATACAACCTCAATGTGGCATTAGGCAAGGATGCCCCCTGGCCCCTTTGATCTTTAATTTGGCAGTTGACAGTTTAGCTTGGTTTGCTTGTAAGCTTTCTGAAGCGGGTATTGTCAGAGGATATTCACTATCTTGTAGGAACAGTCTGGTGTTGGTGCTAGAGCACCACAATCATTTGTTTTGATGATAACAAAACACGTGTTATTTAACATTTGCAATTTGAGTCCTAGATTTCAGGTCAATTGCAAATGTGGACGTGTTTAGACGGAGTTCGAGCTCGCATCCAGGACGGATTGGAGGAGCTTGACGGAAAACAGAGGAGGTTCGCGTGGAGCGAAAGATTGAAGATGGAAGGAAATGAAGAATAGGATAGATTTCCTTCTTTTGTACTTGTTGTATTTTTCGTTTCTTTTGTTGCTCTTTATTTCCTTAGATATTTCATGTTAAAGAGCCTCAAAGAACCCTAACAGTAGTCCTAGGAACACCGGCACAACCCTAGGATACTTAGGTTTTCTGTAGAATACTTAGAAAACCAATATAGGGTTCAAACAGACTTTCCAGACGTCTAATTCCAAAATCAGACGTCTGATAAAGTATTTTAAGACGTCTGACTGTTGTTTCAGACGTCTGATAACTGTTAGGCTGGACATAGTTGGTTCTGTCTGATGAAATCAGACGTCCAGACCTTAGACCAGACGTCTTAGGAGACGTCTGATGACTTTGCCAGACGTCCAATTAGTGGACCATTGGCTGGCTTAGCAGACACTCAAGCATATGACCGTTAGAGCCTTATCAGACGTCCTTAGGCCTTTCCAGACGTCTGATAAATGACCGTTTTGCCTCGGCTGACCCAAAATCTCTTCTCAGAGATTTTCTAGCCGTTGCAACGTTTGGAAATCAATTCCCACAGTAAAAGTAGGTTTCCAGACGTCCAGACATAGTGCCAGACGTCCTGCATGTCGTCTGATGGACTTGCACAAAAACCCTGTTTAGATCTGATCCAAGTCAGGGAGAGACCCGCCCAAAATCAGACGTCTGACCTTTTAATCAGACGTCTTATAGTGAACTTCCAGACGTTTGATTCTAGAATTAGACGTCTGATAAGCCTGTCAGAACAATGATTGTTCCTGATTTCGGGCTGATTCACTTGGACTTTGTTCCCAACGGCTATAGAACCCTTTCTAAGCCTTCCAAAGCCTTCCTAAGGCCTCTATAAATAGAGGGAGCCTTTACACACCAATACACACCAAGAGAAACACAAGACACACACTTGGATACACTTAAGCAACATAGTTCCACTCTCTTGTGTCCTAGATAGCTCTTGCTCTCCAAGCTCAAGCTCCATTCTCTTGAGAGCATCAAGCTTCGCGCACCCGCTCTCCCGCCGTTGTCTACGAGAGCGACATTGCGCCGTTGCGTGGCTCACGCACCCGCGTCATCGTCGACGCACTCCTTGCAAAGGGGAGTTTCCTATTTCCTATAGAAGCTAGGTTTAATTATTTTGTTGGCTCTATAGGACTATTGTTTATTTTATCTTTGTCTTTTGGTTGGGTATTCGCTTTGCGAATTCCCGTCTCCTTCGTGGGACAAAATCCTTCTCGTGGAGAGAAGGGGTTGAGGAACGCTACCCTCGTACTTGTAGCGTGGTTGTATTGAGGTTGAATCACCCTCGTTTTAAAGTGATTCGTTTAGTGGATTTGATCAACTAGGTTGATCGGAAAATCCTAACTCGAGAGGGTTAGGTGGTGGTTTTCACCCAGTTTGGGTTTCCACCTAAAAATACCTGTGTACATTGTGCGATTGATTTTTGTGAGATTGCTTTATATATTTCAATTCCGCAATTTTTTTTGTCACGCTGATCTCACCCCTCCACGTAGGGAAATCACATCTGGCTCCCATTCTTCAGTATGCAGATGAGACTATCTTTTTTCTTGAAGGATCCATGGATGGAGCGTTGGCTCTGCATCATTTGGTTGATATCTTTGGTGAGCTTTCTAGATTGAGGTTAAATAGGGACAAGTCTGGTTTGGTCTGCTTTGGTGTTACGAACGCACGGCTTCAGACGTCTGGGAGGTGGCCCAGACGTCGGACCAGACGTCTGGAACCCCTTCCAGACGTCTGGGAGTCGGTTTCGGCGGCACGCGCGATTTCGTCTGCGCACCTGCGCGTGTAGACCTATGGTCGCTTTTTCCCTCTCTCCTGCGAGTGCAGGCTGCCCTCTGTCTCGCTCTCTCTCTCTCTCCCCACGTAGCTTTAAAAAGCCTCGCCCTCTCCCTCACTCTCATCGCCTCCGCCCCTTCCTCTTCTCCTTCCAACCAGTGCGAGAGTGAGCGAGCGGCGGCGGTGGCAGCCGTGGCGAGTGCGGGAGGAGGTGCTGCGCGAGAAGAGGAGGCGCTCGGCCGTGAGGGTGAGCTTGCCGGGGCTACTAGAGCAGGCCGGCGGGGGAGCAGCAGATGTGGGGTGACGCGGGAGGCCTACTGCAGCTCGAGCAGCAGGCAGACGAGGCACGGCGCGGCCGTGCATTGCGGGCGGAGGGCGAGTCGTGCTCTAATTCTGGAAGTTTTTCCAGAATCAGACGTCTGGGTTTCCAACCAGACGACGTGGAAGACGTCTGGAGGACTGTCCAGACGTCTGAAAGGTAAGTTATTTTCGTACCTTCTTCCTTTCCTTGGACCGTCCATACTGAGCATGAGGAATGGGTATGCGCAGGTTCTGAGATTCGCATCCAACGCGAATCAGACGTCTAGCAGTGGTGCCAGACGATTGGAGGGACTTCCAGACGTCCAGGGTGACCATCAAACGTCTGGGAACTAGGCTAGATGCCCTCGCAGGCTTCTGGACGTCTGAGAGACCACGCAGGACAAGGTACCATCTGATCCCATTTTTTAAGACGTCTGGAAGAAGTTCCAGACGTCTGATTTTGCACTGTTTCGTCGTTTTCGACCCGTTTAGGGCCCGTTCGGAGTCTGTTTTCCGTGTTTCGAGTTGCGTGCTTTTCGGAATTAAATCCTCTGCCCGTCTGCAGTAGTTGTATACTATTTTGAGAAACTCCTTGTGTTTGATCCTTGTGATAGGACCCCGTTCCGTTGCAGTCTCGGGGGTTGCGGAGGTACGCGGGATTACCGACCACGCCCCCAGTACGCCTGTTGTAACTGGTAGAGTGGCTTTTAAGTTTATTAGTATAATCTGTTAAATTATGAAACCATAAATAGAACCTAGGACATTGCATGAATCCTAGGAATGAGAAACTAGAATGAATGTTAGATCCTAGGGTGTTGCATGAATCTTAGGGCTGGAAAACTAGATTGTATGATAGATCCTAGTGTATGGCATGAATCCTAGGATGGGAAGAACTAGTGGAATATATGAATACTGTAGTCTTGGAAAAGGAAATAATAGCTACCTGTAAATTGGTTTAACAGCTGCCTGTTATGAATAAATGAGCATGTCTGAGAATATGGGATGTATGAACGTGAAACTGGAAAGGTGAAACCTGAATGTGCTGAGTTAAAAGAGCTGGAACCCTACAGGGAATTAGGAGTAGAACTCCTGGAAGGTGAATGGAATAGAATTGGGGAAGTGAGCTGGCCCTTGAGTACGGAGTACCAAGGAGAGCGACTGTCCCCCTGTTTAGTGTAGAGCGGAGCCAGCCGCCCCAAGGACCCGGGGTTAGGTCTGGCCACTTTGTACTGACTTGCTGGCCCTCATGTACGCAGTACCGAGGAGAGCTACTAGTGTAGGGTGAGTACTAGCTACCCCACGGGCCCCGGGGTTCTGCTAGCTCACCTACACCGACTTGTTAGACCCACTGGGCAAACCAGGGTAGTCAGGCGAGGGTGCGCGGATTGTGGAGGGGCAAGGACCCTGTTTGGTTACTGTGGAGGGGTTCGACCCCTGTTACTGAGAGGGCTCTTCCCTGTGCTGGTTCCGTGCTGTGCTTTGGGCACACCCGTTAACGGAAACGACTGACCGCGTGCCAGTGCGGGTTAGCTACCCATGCGTTTATCGCGCATGCCGTAGTCACCGTTACGCTTGTCCGTGACCTTGGGGTGGTTGACTGAGAGTAGGATCACCACGGGGGACTCTCCCGGCCAGGAGAGCACCACGTGCTACTTCTACTTTTTGGAAAAGACTGCAATCAAGATCGTTCCCACGAGGAACATTCGAGATCAAGTGAAGGATCTGAGAAATAGATAAATTTTGAAACAATAGAAAGACGTAAATAAAGGAAGAAAGAAAATTAAAACAGCTACTGTACACTTTACTGTTTCTTTAGTTTAGCTGCCACTCTACTCAGCATTTTGCTGACTGTTACACTCGTTACCTTTCAGGACCAGGTGTTGAGCAGCCAGGGTCAGCGGCTGCAGAGGACGCTGGGCCAAGTAGGGTCCAGTAGAGTTACCATTGTTCTCTTGTACCTCTTTTTGGTTCCACTGTAGTGAGTAGTTCTTGTTACCGCTGTACTTTTCTTTACCTACAGTTCATATTTTGTTATGAATGTTGTTCTACTGTTGTGGTGGTATATACCGTAGTGGTTTCTTTCCTTACTGCTGTATTTTCTTACTATTAGTTATATTCATGCTGAATGTGGTTTATTTTACTGCTCTTTTGGTTACTTCCTCGTTGGACGACCAGGTCTTGGGATTAGTCGAGTCGGTCCGGTTCTCGTGTCTCGTAGGGACTCGGGAATCGGGTCATTACATTTTGTTTATCTGAGGAGGAGCAAGAAGCCTTAGCAACCATCCTGATGACTCCCCGCATCAGTCTTCCAATCAGATATCTTGGGCTACCTTTGAGGTTTTCCAGGTTGAAGAGAGGTGATTGGAATTGCCTTTTTGACAAGATCTCTATGAAACTTGATGGTTGGCATAGCAGGTTCTTATCCATAGGTGGAAGGCTTATCTTGCTCAATTCGGTGATCACTTCCATCCCTGTCTTCTACTTCTCCATTTTCAAAGCACCAAGATCCATTTGGAAAAGATTGGATGTGATGAGGAAGAGATTCTTTTGGAAGGGAGCTAGACATAAGGGTAGCTTCTTGCAGCCTCTCAAATGGGATCAAATCTGCTATCCTAAGGAGATTGGTGGTCTTGGGATCAAGTCCTTGCAGCATTTTAATGATGCCTTGCTACTCAAATGGGCCGTTAAGCTGCTGCAAGGTGATCTGAAACCGTGGTCTGCTCTAACCAGAGATAGATATGGAGCTTCCAACAGCAGGTTATCCAGACTTCAACCTAACTGTCCATCACCTTTCTGGAAATCTATAACTAAGGCTTTGGCTGATCACTTCCACCTACTGCAACCATCACTTGGAGATGGCAGTTCTTTCAGATTCTGGAAGGAGGAATGGTCTGAAATGGGGGTCTTGAAGGAGCTCTATCCGAGAGCTTTTGCTGCAGCAACTGACAAGGATGCTACGGTCAGTAGGATCTAGTCCTGCAACAGCAGCTGTTGGAATCTGGATGATGTGGATTCTAGCAGCAGCAGAAGAGCTACCCGATTATGGGAAGAAAAGAGAAGGCTTTTATCAGACCTTGAAAGTTTCAGACCTAGGCCTGGAATGGAGGACAGATATCTGTGGGAAGGGATCTATAGTGTCCAATCTGGCTATAACAGAATGTTAAATTTTGAAGAGGGATGGAGACATGATTCCATTGACAAGAAGATATGGTTGTTAAAAATTCCTCTCAAGGTACAAATTTTCCTTTGGCTGTGCAGGAGAGATGGGTTAATCACAAGTGATCTACGCCAAAGAAGATTGGGTACTGATCGTCATGTGTGTTTTTTATGTGAGATGAGCACTGATAATGTAAATCACCTCTTCTCCTCTTGCCTTGTCACTGATGTCATCTGGAGGAAAATTTGTCAGGAGCCATTACCAGAGTGGGATTCTATTTGGCATGGTCTTGAGGTGAGAGGGAGGGAAACCACTTGTCCACATGGCTACTACCTTTTGGTGTGTATGGAAGGCAAGGATTGAGAGACTTTTTCAGGAGTTAAATTTTTCTGATTTTTATTTTATTTTTATGTTTTAAAAGAAGAAAGAAAGAGGAGAGAAAACTAAGGAAGAGAGAAAGAACTCTTTCTATGATTTTTGTTTTTAATTTCTTTATTTTCAAACTTGAGAAGTCTAGAACTTCTGTAGGTATGTTCTCTATGCTAAAAACCTCAAAAACTAAAACTAACTATACATGCATCTTCTAAACACTAAAAACTCACTCAAGACACATTTGGTTTATTTATTTACACTATTTTTGTATTTTCATGATATTTTTAGTATAAAATGTTTAAAAGGCTGATAATGATCAGAAATTAATTCCATACCTTAAAACTCATATAAACAATCTGGAAATAAAAGATATAATATTATAAACATCCAGACATCATTAAGGATCATATTCAAACTCAAAAACTTACTTTAATCATGTAATTGAACAAACAAGAACATACAATTTGGATAGATATTAGATCATCTAAATGCTGACAGAGATTTTCATTAGGGAATAAAATGCTCTCAGCTTAAATCAAAAATCCAGTCAAGTACATGAATGCTTCTAAGATATCAGATTCTATCATCAAAACAGACCCAGATCTCTAATCTTCTTCATAATTCATCAACAACAAACCTGATAGATATGAACACTGCAATAACTATGTAATTGATTAAGACTTTGATTCTAAGTTTCATCAGTGTAATTGCAAATCTCTTTAGATATCAGAGAACTAAAAGTTTACAAATTCCATTCCAGAAATTCACTATAAATCTCAGATTAACCAAAAAATCCATCTAAAAATCATGATTAACCACTCATGTAGTTCAGTTTAGACGAAGTAGCTACTACAGCTACTGTCAAAACATTTTTCAGATCAGAATCAAATCCCAGACCATCTTGAAATCAATAAAACATCTAAGGTATCACAAAAACTCCTAAAAGAATCTGAAACTTCATAAGTATCAAATCAAAGCCTATTGAGTCCAAGAACCCTAGTTCTATCCCTTTCCTTCGCTATAGACATCGTAAGAAGAAAGAACAACTCAGACATCCAGATTAATTGTAAATTGATCCTCAACCTTCATTGAAATACATTAAACCTTATCTAACTCTCACTTGCAGATTAAAAACAAATTGATCTGAAAACATTTTGTAGCCCAATGGGGGCATTTGCTCTTGCTCACCAAGGTGATATGTTCACCTTAACTTCTCGCACACCATTGATTGTTGTTTAGGAAGTTGAAGCGATGCTCTGAATGTAATTAGGTCATTGCAAGGGCCTCAACTTAGTGCATCGAGTTTTATAGGTTCTTGCTACCTAGGGAGACGAGCAACAAGTATCAAACATAGAAATTGGGTGTAAGCTCATTAATAAAAAATCAAATCAAATTGGCTCACACTGATCGCGTTTTTTACGCGGTTTGTTAAATTAGGGTTTTAAGTTGTTGCAATGCACAAAAATGGATTCACTTTTAAAATTTATAAGACCCAGATAGTGGGGTATCTAGAGTCGTCCAAGGAGGCAATATGCTTGCAATCAAATCTCTTGCTTAGAAAATAAATCTCAACTTTCTTTTTGGTTTTTTCAATATATCATTTTTTTTCTGTTTTGTAATTGAAATAACAAGGATTTCAAATTAATGATAACTACTCCTAATAGTAACCCTAGGTGACAAGAGCTACCTTCCTTCTAATCTCACCCTAGGCACGTGAAGGCCTAGGGTAATTAGAGAGGGAGGGAAGTGAGTGCACAAAAAAGGGAAATTCAAATTGCAATCAAGATAAACAAATCTAATGAAGGCAACTTGTATAAAATTGAGGAATTGTTTAACAAGAATCTAGTAGAAGAATGCTTAACTAGTAGAATTTAAAATGCATATAATGAAAACACAAAAATCCTCTGAAATGATAGTGAAGATGGCGAGGCTCTTGCTCCAATTGCGGCTGCTCCCGCAATCAAAAAGAGCTCCTCCTTCTCCTTGCAAAATTCTTCAAGGTGTAGCTTCCTTGGCAAACCCTAAAGTAGGGGGCATGCCAAGGCTTTCCTCCAAGGTGGCGTGGACCACCTTCAAGACCTCCTCCAAAAGTCTTCCTTGCCTGGCTTCTCCTTTGGCTGGTGTGGGCACAAGAGAGAAGGGAAGAGGGGAAGGCACCAAGGGGAAAGAGTATTCCCTTAATCTTCTTCTTCTTCTCTCTTGGGCATGAGCTTTAGGTAGAATATGAGAGGTATTTTGCTAGCCAAGGATGGGTTGTAAGGTGGTGGGTGTTGATCTTTTTATAGGGTAGGATGAGAGGGTTGAGGTGACTCTTGAGATGGATGGCTAAGATGGGAAGATGGGGGTGGTTAGGTGATCCTAGGGCTAAGGAGAGTTGGCGCCACCTAAGGGATGTTAAGGGGGTAGTTATGGGTGGCCAAGGGACACCTCAAAGTGGCACCAACCATGGAGAGGTGCCATGGGTTGGCGCCAACTTCTAGGCTTCTAGAAGGGAGTTGAGGTGGATGGTGGACGTGGCTTGGAGGGGTTATGTGTAGGGTGGATATGGGGGTTGAAGTTGGCGCCAAAAGGGAGGTGGTTAGGGTTAGTTTTGGCATCAACTTTTGGTGTCTTTTGGTGGTTAGTTGAGGGGTGAAAGGTGGTGAAGTGGTGGCGCCAAAATGAGTAGGGTGGGGCTAGCTTAAGTAGGCTTAGGTGAACTTGGAGTGGAAGGTTATGTAGGTGGAGTTAGGGTTAGGTTTTTGGTGCCAGGGAGGTGGATGCTAGCTAGACTAAGCTAAGCTAAGCTAGCTTAGCTAGCTATGGAGTAGAGGAGTATGCATGTGGAGCTTAGGGTTTGAGGAGAGGAGCTGGATATGAAGAGTCTAGAGCTGAATTGGAGCTGGCAGCTACTGAAGAGGTCAACATAGGGCTACTCCAGCTGGCTTAGCTTGCTAGTTCTTTGCTAGCTACTAAGTCAGGCTAAAGTGAGCTGGCTTCTATTTAATGGAGCTGAGGTGAGCTGGGTCTGGTTCTCCCAAGGAGGATTGAGCTGGTTGAGACAGCTAAGGTAGCTTAGCTCAATTAGCTTAAGCTAAGCTGCGTCCCCGGGAACTGGACTTGAGCTTCCTGAGCTGGAATGAATTCATCTTCAACTGGCTGGAGTTGAGTGGAGCTGGATGTAGCTGGACTTGAGTTGGGGTGAACTCCAGTCAACTCAGCTGAGCTAGCTAGAGCTCCCTGTGGACTAGTGGGAGCTAAGATGAGCTAGACTCAGCTAAGTTGGGCTGGATCTAAGCTGACTTGAGCTAGGGTGAGCTAAGATGAGCTCTCTTGAGCTGCCATTCAGCTGAGATGAGTTGAATGGAGTTAGGATGAGCTAACCCTAGTCCAAGTGAGCTAGATTCCAGCTGTGGTGAGTTGGATCAAGCTGAGTTCCAGCTAGTCTGAGCTTCTTCTTCACCGGTTGCCTTCCTAAGTGCTAGGGTTTTAGGGATCTGTATATCTGTATATCCCTAACACTCATAAAAACACATTAAAAATACAATAAAAATGCAATGCATGCCTAACCCAATTAATGCCTAAATGCAGCCCAAAAACTCATTTGCGGAGTAAAATCCTAAGAGCTAGGTTTGTTTTAATGCATAAGAATGATGATAAACTGGTGTTTATCACACACCCATCACATTCAACCCAATTAAACAAATATAAGCTCAATTCGATCAATTAAAACTGATTAAAACATTATTACTTCATAAATTCCTCGTTCAATTCCAAAAGTCCAATCAGAATTATTAAGCAAATCATTCCAATTCAAAGCATAGGGAGGGCTATTATGAACATATGAAGCGAATGGGATAGCCCTCAAGTGGATTTGAGAGCAATTAAGATTTGGAAGCTAGAAAGCATCAGATCTTAAGTGACTTTGATGGATGGATGTGAATTATGATTAAAAACAAGGAATCAATGGGAAGTGATCATCGTTTGTAGAGGAAGATTATGGATCAAAATGGATGGGTAAATTCACCTCTTTGAACTGAATTGATCAGAGAAGGCTGATCAAGGGACTGAGAACAGTAACACTAATCTACTTCAAATCTAAAATAACCAACAAGTAATTTCTAATCTAAACTAGCTAAATTAAGCTAAGAAAGTAGTAAATCTAATCTACAAAAGCATTAAAAGCCTAATCTAATCAGACAAAGACGACTTATGGGATCCACCAGCCGTCAACCGATGACAACGAAATGGGAGAGACCTCCAACAAATGAAAGTTCATATAGGGGAGCTTTGGGCTTTCTCTCAGGAGTTACGTGATCCCTAGCAGCAAGGGTTGATTGAGGAAGGGGAAGAAGCAATAGAGGGATAGACGACCGATTGGCTCAGGGGGAGTGTGGAGCTTAATATATAAGTGACGAGGAGCTCTAATGATTGGGTAATGTAGGTGAGTGTTGTTGGGGATCAAAGGTCCTCAATAGGTCTAGGTTGCTCAGGAAGGTCTAGAACAAAAGGTTGCTGTAGGATGTGATCTATAAGGTGGCATGAATCATGGTGCACTAGTGCCAGTTGGTTGGTCGAAGATCCACCCTTGGATCAAAGGTGCAAAGAATGGATAGCCAGCGTTTGCTGAGTTCTTCATAGAAGAACTGAAGATAGAGATGAGTCCCTGGTTCTTTGGTGTTTTTACACCAAAGACCCTCAACTGAACTGGTAGAATAACTATAGAGTAGCCCATTAGTGACAGAAATGATTATAGATGGGTCCCTAAAGGCTTACAAGAAGGTCCATACACTTTTCATTAAAGTCCCTGACCACTTTTGAGTTCAGAAATGATGTTAAACTCCATGATAATTTTGTGCCAGAAATTTTGAACATTTTAGAATTTATTTCAACCATTGATTTGTGAATTCGAGCTTAATTAGGTGTTCAATTGATTTTAGAAACATCCATTTACATACTTAGGTATAGATTCTCTTAAAAATGACCTAATTATGAATTTTTAACACAATTTGATATTTTAGGTCATTTTCCATAATTCCCACAATTAAATTTTTTTCTTGAGTTAATTGATAATGTTTTAACTTAGTTTCTAGCTTAACTTTGGTATTTTAGCTATGATGAGCCATACCTCATCAACCACTTGTCAAGGAAAGAAGAAAACTCCAAATATCTATCTGGTAGAGTAACCTCATAAAGTTTTTGTCTCTACACAACACATACGTATGGATAGTTTGTCTACTTGATATTTAATTTAGTAAGTGAGTTAAGTACGTAAGTAGTTTTCAGGCATTTGATTTTACATAATTTATATTGAAATTTTCCTCTAAAAAGGACATTGCTTCTATCAACACAAAGAGAAGCATAGATCAAAAATTCTTCAAACATGTAGCATTAGGAAACATTAGATTAGATATTGGTAAATCAAAAGAATATATAAGAACTTAAGCTCTATCATAACAATGGTTATTAAACATCATAGAAATTAATAATCTCCTTGGTAGTATCTTTATGATTGTCTTTATAATAGATAAGATAATAAGCGTACAAGTATATGGTCTTTGATAATAATTTATAAGGACAAATCACACTCATTCCTTCAAATCAAATTGACATCAATTAATCTAAATCTCCATTAACAAAATAAAAGAAGCCCACTTTCCTAGGTAGCTGATCTTTTAACATAATAAATTTTGTGAAGTTTTGGGCAATACGGAGGTGTGGAGGCTCTTCCATGCAAGGCAAACATAGCAATAACATGCTGCAGGTGCACCTTGTTCACACAACAGGGAGGAGAGAGAGAGAGAGGGCTGCTGCTAACCTTGAAGAAGAGAGGCAGTTGTTGATGTAGATTTTGTGGAAATAATAATGCATTAATTGAAGCAAATAAACTACAAGAATGCTCTCTTTTATAGAGAGAACATATCCTCTAAAACAAGAAACAAATCCAAATCAAATCATATCCCCTAAATTTAGAAAGAAATAAATCCTTTAGAAAACACTTTCCAAAACCAAAAATACTAAATAAACAACTACCAAACTTGGACCTAAAGCCAATCCAAAAACCCTTTAGGGTCGACGCCCCTTGGGTGCACACTGGACTGCCACATGGCCTAACAGACCTTCCATGTGGCACATTTATTCTTCACACTCCCCCTCAAGTTGACGCTGGGAGGTCGATGGCTTGGCGACTTTGTGATGAGGCTAGAGGCCCTACCACTCTTCTTCTTCGAGATTCTCATAATTAATTTTCTCTTTGGTAATAGTAACAATGTAGCCTCTTACAACCTCCAAAATTGTTGCTTCTATAGCAACCTCAACAGTCATCACAACAACCGTCGTCTTCTTCTCTTTCTCATCTTGAAGCATGGTATTGATCTTCTCCAGATCCGTAGTGGTGAGAGATTCCACACATATGGTACTAGAAACTGATGCATCACTTTACTCAACTCAGTAATTAAGTTAATTTTACTTAATTAAGAGTAGAAAAAGTCACTTAGGTTAACTCAAAATTGTGTCGATTGTGTAATATAGGGTCGAATTAGCCTAACATTTTAGAAATTTTTACTGGTTGAGTCGAGGTCATTTGCTGGGAGGTATAATTCATTCTAAATTCACCAATTATCTTTTATTTTCTTTATAAGTTTAGGAGGTATAATTAAGTTAATTATAAAGCATGAATTTTGCCAAATGAATTAAACTTTAAGAATTATATAAAATTCTAGATGAAAATACATTTTCAACATTTAAAGCATGTAAATCCTCTATTTATTTCAAATGATTTAAGGCAAGAAAGGGTTTCTTTAATTAAAACATGCCTTATTACAACATTTAAGAACAAAAAGAAATTTAAAATAATGCAAGTAAAATAATTTATTTTCTTTACTTCTTCAGCCTCTCTCTTTTTCTTCTTTCTTTCTTTCTCTTCTTTTATTTATCTTATATCTTTTACTCTTCTCTCGAGCTCTTTTCTTTCCTCTCTTATTCTGCTCCTACCTTCTTCTTCTCTTCCCTTAGCTTTCTTCTTAGTTCCCTTAATCTTCTTCTTCTTCTTCTTTCTTTCTTAGTGCCTGTTCTCTTCCTTCTTCCTTCGCTGCTGAGCCTTAGCACTTCTTTCTCAGTATTTAGCCTTTAGCACTTAAGCATTAGCTCTTCTTTTAATTCCCTTAAGCCAAATGAATTGGGCTTATTTTCTTTTTTAACCAAAAATTATTTTATTTACAGTGAGGCCCTTTCGAGGATACACAGCACCCTAAGATCAGGGTAGGACCAGACCCTACTCGGTCCTCGCCTGATTTCATTAGGTTCGATTTCGGTTTATTTCTCTGGTTCACAGTTTTGAGCCAATCCAACTCAACCTCCTCCCAAGCCTCGCCCTCCCAGGGCACACTCGCTCATGCCACTCGGGCACACACCCGCAGGCACACATGTCTGCACACACACACATATGCTTAGATAGATTCAAATGCTCAGTTCGAGCCCAACACTTGATGACTGGGGAGCCTATATAATAAATCACTTTTATTCCAAGGCGCACGCTCGTAGTTAACTGATGTGGGACTATGTTCCCCCTTCCAGACCCAACTTCAATCGATAATTTCTCCTAGCTCAGAGCTCCATTCCAAGTGATTCAAGGCTTGTTGGAAAGCTCTAAGGTTACTCTATAAGGTTGCAGGGTCAATTTAAAGATAAAAGGATGTTCTCCTCTTCAATTTGAAGAGTGAAATCAAGGGGTTCCTATGGGTTTTTATTGCCTGGAAATGGTAATTATGTTCACAGAGTTCTCAGATGGACTTATCTCTCTCAACTAAAGGTCTGAATAGGTTCTATATATTATTCCGGAGTTGCAAGTGTAGGTTCTGAGCTCTTAAGACCTTCAGGAACAACAGAGAAGCTTGAAGCTTCTCTGAAAGCTTCAGAGAACAAAATTTACAACCTAAAATAGATAGACAGACACAGAAGAACATATCTAAACGATTAAAACAAATTCTAAAGGTTATAATGGATTGATCTAGGTAGGATTCATGTTTAAATTTCATTAAAATACCATTGCTGTTAGTTTGGGTTCAAAAATAACCCAAATTAGTAGGGTTTGAATTCTCACCAAAATACAGGTCTAAGCTCAATAAAATCTCTTTCAGATCATTCAAAAGAATCTCAGAATCCATTTAAGCCTCTCAAATCATCAAATCATGCTCAGAACTCCAGAATCAGACTCATTTTGACTGTAAGGCTTAAGATTTGACTTTCTGTTAAAGCCTCTTCAGGTGAAATTAAAGCCTAAATTAGAATCTCTTCAATCTCAGGAATTCATTCAGATCTCAGATAGGTGTTCTGACTAAAATTTCTAGGGTTTCAGGCTCATCGCCTGAGCTTCAAAATCACTTTGTTCGTCAGAGCAATTCAGAGGTTGATACACTAGAATGAAGTCATGAACAGCTTCAGTGCACTACACTGAAGCTTCTAGGTTCCTTAAATGCTCCTCAGACCTCTCTATCAGACTTCTCCAACTCCGCCGAAGTTGGAGAAGATGAACCTCAATCTACAGCTCCAGCGACAAATTCCAACTAAATGACCTCAAATTAATCAGTGATCGCACTTATATCATTCTGGAGCTTCTCGCTAAGTTCCTTAGGCTGAAACATAGATTTGACTCGCCGGAGCTCCGGTGAGTCCATAAAATGTGAAAATTGTGTACAAGTTGTGAAATTGTGCCATTTTTAATCTGAGAAGGTTCCTGAGGTTGCAAGGAACCTCCAGAACTCAATTAATTCTTCATTATCTCATTAGAGTAAAGATTTGACAGTAAAATTCATTTTTCAAAGGATCTGTGTGGATTAAGCTTAGGACCTGTTTTGCCACTCAATTGAGTGGTTAAAACAAGTCAACAAGTATTTATGATCATATATATATATATATATATATAATTAAGGATTTGAACTACTCTTGAGCCACCATTGACAGCGAGCTTAGGAACTTAATTAAAAATTGGGTGTTTAAGTTATATGTGGTAATTCTACATATTATAGTGTCGATTAGGGTCCCTGAGTGATGAATAGATAATGGAAGGCCCTATGAAGGTGAATCTAAGCCCACTACTATCGCCATGGACAGTGACAGTAGTCGGTGGAGGTGAAAGGTGAATTAGGCGATTCGGTGATTCAATTAATGATTAGGTGGATTAGAAATGGTCGTGGGAGAAAGAAGAAGGTGATCAGCGATTTCAAAAGACAAAACTAGGGCTCTGGAGAGCTCAAGGAGTTCGCCGGAGTAGGAGAAGATAACATCTGAAATTTAAAATTACAACTAAACTACCTACCTAAACTACCTGCCTAACTACCCTACTCCTACTCCTACTCCAAATCTATTGTTACCTGGACGAAGGGGTCAATAGGGTTCCGCCGAAGGCTCATGGCGGATGACGAAATCAAAGGGTGAAAAGAAGAATCTCCGGCTGGCGGATTTGAGCGGAAGCAGAGGACTCCTTGGTTGTAGCCTGTGTCCAGAGATGCGGCTGACCACGGCAGATCTCCTCAACTGATCAGAATGAATAGAGGAAGTCGGAGAGTGAGATGGTCACCGGAGTTGCAGACGAATAGACTATTGGGTCGGCTCAATGTTAGAAGAGGGAAGGGAGCCAACTTGAGTTAAATCAGAGGGGTAAGGGGGTATTTATAGTGGTTAGCGATGAATAGAGTGGCGAGGTCTAGCTGAAGAAGGAGATTGAGGAGCTTAACCTCTGCCGTCGTCTCCGACGGCGATGAGGTTATCTCTCACTGAAAATTAGGATTTTCGATTAATTCAGACCGGTGGATGAAGAGGAGGTGGTGAGCGTAAGCTGCAAGAGCTTGGACAAAGAAGGGTGATGTCAGCAGGGTGGTGATAGTGCGGTGGCGTGACTCTCTGTTGCCAGCCGTCCATTCAGCTGAAGAAGAAGAAGAAGAAGAAGACAAAAAGGGACCTATATGAAATGAAACTTAAGGACCTGTGTGAGAATTAAGGACCCTATTGCCATGAATTTTAAGGACCAAAATGTAAACTCAGGTTCTGAAGGTTTATTTTAACTTAGATCTTTTTCAACTTTTTATATATGTTAGTAAATAAGGTAAATATTATGTTTTCACCTTGAATTTACATTTTTGACCTTTTTGGGTTAATTTATTAGATTAAGTAAAATTACTTAAGTTATTATATACTTAGGTATACATTATGTTTAAGTTACTTAACTTATTAATTAAGGAAATGATTAATAGGATTTCGAGTCCAATTATTATCTAGATTATTAATAATGTTAATTAGATGATAAAATGTCATTTTTAACTTATTTTAAGGTCCTTTACTAAATATCCCTTATTCTATAATTAACCCTTATATATTCATAACCTTAGCTAATTAACTAGGAAGACTAGTTAATGAAGGGTAATTAGATATCATGATGAGTCTCTCATCAGAAACCCCACATGCGGATCATCCAAAATTGTCCCAACAATGATCTTGTGAATGGTTGGTACGTGGTGGATAGACTCAACCACGTCCTCTTCCACATTTAGTGCCTCCACCGAAAGTAGCCATGGCGATGTTTTTAGTCACCACCCAAGCTTCTCTAGACGACTATAAATCGTCTCAAGATCTAACTCCTCATCCAATGCAAGGATCCAATCACACGCTGGTTGATATCGAGGATTCAACCTTGACAAGAATCTCGTAGCTTGCCACCTTTCTCATATAGTTGTCTACCTGTCATAGCAAATAGGCCTGTAGATCTCCAATTCTTTAAAGAGCACCTCCATCTTTGAATATATTTGTCAAGGGGAAGATCACCTTGACTACCCATCCAAATCCAGGTGTAGATGTCGGCGATGCAACCTTTGTAGGGCTTCTTGGAGTATTTCTTCTCCAAGGAATCCCACATCTCATGGGCCAACTTGTTGTAGAGCATGTTGGAGGTGATGGATGAATCGACTAAGTTCATTAGCCAATTCATCACTAAATAGTTCTCCTTCTCCCACTTCTTCTTCTTTGTTGCATCCTTGGATGCTGACTCCTCTTCGAAAAGGACATGAACTTGTCTTGTCCTCCTACAAAGATCATGAATGCTAGCTCAAGCCCATAGGATATAGTTCAAGGCACCCTGAAGTTTAATTGTGGTGCCTTGAACTATAACCCTTCTAATGGTAACACCATCATTATTCATAAACAACATTATTTGGCTAAATTCCAAGGATAAATTCATCCAATTGATCAATTAAAAGGGTATACCTTACTCATGATTGAAATCAAGGGCTGCATTAAAATTGGTTAATTCTCCTGTTTTAATGGGAAAATGCAATTGTAGATTAAATAAGGGGTAAAATTACACTCAATTGAAGGTCAATTAAGCTTAAATTCTCAATAGGTGAGCTTGCAAAAATTAATTTAGGGTTTCTCTTAAGAATAACAACTGACCCACAGTTACAAACCCTAATTTTAGCTTCACTAAAGTTAAAGGGGTTCTCTACTATATCTCTTCAAACTTAAGCCTTCAAAAATCATTGAAAAATATTCCTTAAGGGTTAGAATGATTAATTTAGCAAAAGGAACCCAAATTGACTTAAATCAAACACTAAGGTTAATATTTATTTAATTTTGGGTTAAAATGCAAAATTGACTAATCTAACTTCATCAAAACCCAAAATTGATATCATCATTATATTCCTTAGGCCCTCATTAGGTTACTCTAAAAAGTTGAGGCCATTTAGACTTCATCTTCACCTACTTTACAAATAGGACCTCAACTTTTAAATTTTTTGCAATTTGGTCCTTGTCTGACATTAACGGATCATCTTCTTCATTGAAGAAGTTCCATGCCTTCTTCTTCGTTGCCGAAACAACCTCTTTCATTGCTTGACAAACCATGATTTCCTCAATCAAATCCCACCAAATTTGGTAGGATTGATCCTCGAATTATGACAAATCAAGCTAGCGTGTTTACAGGCTCTTTGAATGGCAAGAATGGCCATTTCTTTTGCCACAATATTGGGGATGAAATCCCAAATAATTTGCTTATCAAATCACCATATTTACTTCAATTTGATGTACTGAACATTACTATATATACCTTTGATCATCAACGTGCAGAGAGTGTGCTCAATTCGATCGCAAATCCCCTCTTTCTTCTTCCAACTACTACCATTGATCCACCTTGGAGCTTCCTCAACCCCTTCATTCGCTGCTTTATCGCTGAAATTAATAAGGGACTTTGCCCTCTTATCATCTCTAGAAGCTTCCCACAAAGTTTCAGCCTCTCCCTTGCTGTCAATCGCTCCAATTCCAAGCTTCTTCCTCTTTAATCCTCCGTTATTTGTTAGGTACTTCTCCACCTCCTTCAAAATTAGGTTAGGGCTTCTCCTTTCTAACTTTTGTTCATGCTTTCTGGAGCTTAGCTCCATATTTCATCACCTCCTCCTCGGTCAACGAGCTCCGCCATTAGAGCTCGACTTGACCTCTCCTTTCAAGCTTCCTCCTCCCTAATAAAGAGAGGGCTTCGCTTCAGTGCACTCTACTGAAGCTCATCATGTATTTAACAGGGCCTTCTAAGGCCGTATTCTTTATTTCAGGTCCACCGGAGGAGTACTTCTTCCTTGACTTCGACGAGAAGATCCAGTAGTTCAACTGATAATCCAAACACACCTGCAGGTCAACGACATCACGCTCATTCTACTCCACCTTTGGTCAAAGCAATCCACTGACTGGATCAATCCACCGGCAAGGCTCTGCCTGGCCCACCACCCGTCGTTGGAGATGAGGGTTCCACATCAGCATCCACGTTGCCAATAGCTTGGTTTCACGTCAGTGCCAACTCAGCAATTTACTACTACGCAAGGGTGTCGATGACCTGATTGACAATATCATTTCTTTAAGGGTTTATTTGCAATATGTTATTCAAACTTAATTGAGTTCTTTATTATTTATTTCTTAATCACATTCAATAATCTCTGATTAACCTTAATTAAGCATCTAATAATCGTGTCAGTACTCAATTATTAACAGTTAATCGAACATTTTTTTTTTATTACCCGGCACCTTTAGTCCCACATCGATGGGCGACAGAAAGTGCAGGCAATATTTAGCCAACTACCTCCACTTTCCCTTTGGCCAGAGTCAAGGGGTCGGCTCCCCATATAACAAATGCACACGTACATGCCCACACACAAGCGAGCGGATAATCAGACGGACCTGGATTTGCGAGAGCAAGAACCTTATAGCGCTTGAGAGGCCCATCTGGGGTGGCCCATTAGAGTGTTGGGCCATGTAGCTAAAGGCCAATTTTTACGATTGAGAGTTATCTTTTGATTGCTAGTACTGACCTTTATTTGTTGAACTAGATTGTTTGAGTTTAAAGAAGATTGATTTCTTTGCTTCTAGTTCCCGAGCTTAAAATTTTGCAAAATTCAAGATAGTGGTATTTGCACATTTATTTTGCTCCCAGTAAATGACCTCAGACTCACAAATTCAAGTTATAAATTTTAAAATTTGTTTCACGATTTTTTACCTATACTATGACAAATCTCATCAACCTTCAAAATCGCAATAACACTTTCCTTCCCTAGTGTTGATCTCATTCTCACTCTTGGCCTTCTTTGTCCTCTAGAAGAAAGCCTTCTTCTTCCTGTATGCTCCGCGCAAGGCGCTAGATGTGTGAGAGATGCCACTCATTGAAGCCTCCTGCTTGACTCCTTGGGCCTTGCGTAAAGTGCCATGGACCTTCAAGGAGTTCTTTGAGAGAACTCCAAAGTTGACAAAGATACCTCAACACATGAAACCTTGGTACCCATAGAAATCATGCACAAGATGAGACTTCTTGTGCATGATCTAATTGTAGGATCTTAAGAATACAAACACACTAGAAGGGGTGACAAATAGTGTGATAAAAAAAAATTGCAAATAATTCAAGCCACAAAAATAGAACATCAAATATATAGTGGTTCTCCTCACTTGGGTACTCCACTACCCAAGTCTCCCAACTTAGGATTTTTAACCCGATTTCTTGAACCCGAAGAGAATCAATTTACTAAATACGAGTCAATTAATGGGTTACCTCAACCTAATTACAAGAATAAATAAGAACAAGATATTATAGGTGCAAACAAGAAATATAAAAGCTTACAACTAAAATCCTTAGTCTCCAACAAGAATATCTTTAGCAAGATTTAATAGTAAGATCTAGCATGAAAAATATTGTGCAAAAATGATTTGAAGAGAACTAAAAAAGCACCAAAAGAACTTGTTGCAATTCGGAGATCCTCTTGAAGGCTTAAAGCAACAAGCACTATCACCCTTGAAACTTAAAAAGGAGAGAGTATGAATTCTAGAAGCAAGGAATGTTTTTTATTCTTGTGTATTGAAAAGATAGCTCTTAAGGGTCTTTTTATGGACCACTAAGCAGCCCCCTACTCTCCCTAGCCATTAGGGGCATAATTAGAAGGTTAGAGTTAAGATTAATCACAAAATAGCTATTCAGATTTGGCATAACGGTTAGTTGGTACCGGTACTAAAGTTGTGATACCAGTGCTAGCTACTCATAGTTACTTAGTAGCTAGCACAACAGAGGCTGGGTATCGATACTCATCATAGGTATCAATACTCAGTGCTTACAGTTGAGTACCAACTAAGTCATCAGGTACCGATACTTATCTTGAGTACCGATACTTATGACTCACAGGTTTGAGATGAGTTAAAAACAGTAACCTACATGTACCAGTACTAGTGATGAGTTCCAGCACTTGTAAGGTCCAAACACCGCCAGTGTCGACCAACTGTGAGTACCTGATACCGGTACTTGTTATTCACAATTTGAGGTTATGGCTCAAACCTGTGCCTTGTAGGTACCGATATTTATGAATAGTACTAGTACTTTCTACAAGTACCTAAGATTAACTCTTTTAATCAATCTTAGTACTTTTTCAAACTCAATTAAATGATTAATGTAACTAAGAAACAATTTTAATTTTTAAATGAACAATTAAACATGAGTTTGAAACCTAATTATCTCTATTTTGATTTTACTTCCTAAATCAAATTTTCTTGATTAAGAGACATAGGGATTTCTAGATTACAACAAGTAAACAAAATCTTCATCCACTTGAAACTTCTTCCTTGTCATCATCTACACTTCCTATAATCTTGTGATTTCCCTATAAATATCACTTTACAAAGTCATTAAATTTAAAATAGTTTTGTTAACACCAAAACATAAAAGAGAAGTGGAACTAGGTTCCAACAATCTCCCCCTTTTTGGTGTTGACAAAACAAAAGAAATACCCATATTTTAAAGATAGAAACCTAATAAGAGAAGGAATACAAAAAAGCTCCACTAGGAATGAAACTTCCCCCTCAAACTAAGCTTCCTTCTTTTAAATATGAGTATTTACCATTTCTCTCCCTTTTTGTCAAGAAAACAAAAAGAATAGAAGTATGCATAGATAATGATCAAGTATTGATAAAATATGCTAAGAAAGCATTCAAACAGATTTGAAAGTCATAGATTATAACAAGCAACCAAATTAAATAGTCTCATACAACAAGTTGAAAGAAAAGCTCTTACATCAAACTACATAACATAAAGGTAGAAACTAAACTAATTGCAAGCTCCTTTTCTAATATATTTTGGAATGACATTTCCACTGCCATTATCATTATCGCTACTAGTGTCATCGTCGTTATCATCTTCATCTTCAGGTTCTTCTTCATCTTCGCCATCATCATTATCTCCAACTTCTTCATCTTCATCTTCGGCATATGGACTATCTTCATCATCACTAAGAATAGGTTCTTCTTCCTCCATTTGAGAAGAGACATGAGATGGGTCTTGAAAATGGTTTTGCCTTCTTTCACTATATTCTTTGGGTGCCTTTGGTTGAGTTTGCTTCCATTTCTTAGGTTGTTGAGTGGAAGAAGGAAAATGGGAGGACTCAATAGAAAGAGAAAGCTCATGGAACATACATTCCATGTGTTGAATGTCCAAGTTAAGATTGGTGAGATTTTGACCAATACAGTTGAATGTGTTAATCATGGTGGGGTCGGTTCCAGGTACATGAGACAAATTAACCCAAGGCATTTTAGCCTCAGGATAAGAATAAGTCATTGGAACAAATGCAGAAGATGAATCAGGAACTTGATGAGAAGAAGATTGAGCATTAAGATCAACTTCATCTTCTTCTTCATCATCACTTGAGGATTCTTCTCTAATAGGCTTTACTCCCATTTTTCTGAGTGTGGACCACTTGAAGAAGACCACTTTTCTAAGAGGGGTAAAGTTGGAGAGATCAACCCTACTCTTGATAAGTATGAGAAACAAGCATATCAAGAGGAAGGGCAGAAGCACGGTAATGAGGTCTAAGAAAATGAATGAATACCATGTTTCAGTTGATAGGGAAACTTCTAATAATAGCATAACTTAAAGGTAAAATATCTACATGAATTTTGTGGAATCCTGAATATTTGGCCCTTAAATTCCACGCTAACATTCTAAATAAGACTAGCAAACAAATTCATGTTAGGTGCAACCAAAGACTTTCCCTGACAATTTGGGAGCGAAAGTGTTTCATGCATTTGAGAGATGGTAAATTTTTCCTTAAGAGTATTGAATGCATGACCTTCGTTTGAACATTGTGTGATCGCAGAAAGAAATTTTGGTGTAACAGTTACTTTTTGACCAAAGACATTAGAGGTTAAGACTAGATGACCTCTATTCTCTTGTCCTTGGAGGTTAGTAAAAAATAAGCAATTGACATCATGGTAGACTTCAGGAACATCAGCAAAAAATGACTCATCAAAGAAATGCATGTGATGTTGTTTAGATACACAGGTAGTGAAACCATAAAGATGTAAGGAAAAATCTTTCCACTCAACAGGCCTACAATGATGAAACTTAAGGCCCTTATACCAATCAAATTTAGATTTTGCATCCTCATTGATGCAAAATTTATGGAATTCTTCTTAAGGTGTCTTTCCTTTACTCTTAGACTTAGGTGTCATTTGTGAACATGCAATAAGGAGAAGAAAAATCATATGAGAAATCAGCAACAAAAATATTTCCATTCATGCATGCATACACAACACACATAAGCCTGCATGTACCGGTACTAGTCGTAAGTACCTATACTGGTTGGGTCCAGTTCCAACCAGAAAATTGAGCAAGTACTGATACAAAACATCAGTACCTATACTTGTTGCTTATAGCAAGCACTGCTGCAACCAGTGAGTACCGGTACCAATGATGGGTATCGGTATCAATTGGTACCCAACGAAAAAAAATACGCAGTAGCAGGTATACGAGTTGAAAACAAAGATCTTGAAAAGAAAAACACTCTCTATGGGAATAAGGATCAACAAGTGATGTAGAAAAGCCTTGGAGATCTTCTTTGAGAAAGGGTGGAAGAGGTCTTGTAAAGGGTGGAAAGATTTTCTTTGGTGCTAGGGTTTTGAGAAGAGCAAAATGAGGAAAGCTTTTACACTTGCTCTCTTTTATAAAAGAAGGGTCACGTGTAAGTCACATGACCACTTAAGTGGTCGAGAAAAATGTGAATTAAAAACTTAGGTATTGAAAAATAATGTAATCAATATCCTAAGTTAATCAACCATATTGCAAACAACACCTTGATATTTCCAAAAAGTATGGAAATATTACAGTATACCCCTTACTAATGAATGTGGGTATGTTGTAGTTAAGCCCTCAAGTTTTTTTATAATTACAAACAAATTATAAGACAATCAATCATTTAATTTTGAATTTCTTTAATTGTACAAAGCCCCAATTTTCTTCTTATGAAGCAGAATCTCTCTACTGCAAGAGGTTTTGTAAAAATGTCTGCCAATTGGTTTTGGGTATTTATGAATTCTAAGTGAATAGCACCTTGAAGCACATTATCTCTAAGAAAATGGCATCAAATATCTATGTGCTTGGTACGTGAATGATGTACCGGATTTTTGGATAAATTAATTGTGCTTGTACTATCAAATAAAATTTTAGATTGCGTAAAAATCAATCCAAAGTCGAACAAAGTCTATCTCATCCAAATGACCTGAGAGCAAGTAAGTGAAGTAGCAATATATTCTTCCTCAGTCCCAGAAAGTGAAACACATGCCTATTTCTTAGAGAACCATGATACCAGAGATTCTCCAATAAAATGACAAGTGCCGCTAGTGCTCTTTCGGTCTGCCCAACTCCCTACATAATCTACATCACTATAGGACAATAAGTCTAAGGTCTATGCTTTAGGATAAAAGAGATCAAGATCTCTTATGCTATTTAGGTATCTAAATATTCTTTTTACTGTGTTTAAATGAGATTCCTTGGGTTCAGATTGAAATCTCGTACATAATCACGTAGCAAAAAGAATATCAAGTCTAGAGGCTGTAAGGTATAGTAGTGAACCTATCATACCTTGGTATTTCTTTTCATCTACCTTCTTGCTGGATAAGTCTTCACCAAGAGAAGTAGATGGAGCAATTGGAGTCACTTTTCCATTTACATTTTTAAAGTCAAACTTCTTGAGAATTTCACGAACATACTTTGTTTGACTAATGTAGATACCTGTGTCTAATTGTTGGATTTGGAGGCCTAAAAAGAACCTGAGTTCACCCATCATACTCATTTCAAACTTAGTCTTCATAGTCTCACAAAAATGCTGACACAGGAACTCCTTGGTTGATCCAAATATGATATCGCTGACGAATATTTGAACCAATAGGATGTCATTTCCTTCTTCCTTTACAAAAAGAGTTGAATCAACAACTCCAATTCGATATTCATGTTAGAAAAGGATGGACCTAAGTCAATCATACTAGGCCCTAAGAGCTTTTTTAAGTCCATATAACGCCTTATTAAGCTTGAATACATGTTCTGGGTGTACTAGGTCCTTGAACCCGAGAGGCTGATGAACATAAACTTCCTCCTTAATATAGCCATTAAGGAATGCGCTCTTGACATCCATTTGTAATAACTTGAAACCCTTTACACTTGCAAAGGTAAGTACATCCGAATGGACTCCAAGCTGGCAACAGGAGTAAATGTCTCATCAAAGTCAATTCCCTCCTATTGGTTATAGCCTTGAGCTACGACTCAAGCCTTATTCCTGATTACAATACCAGATTCATCCAATTTATTTTGGAACACCCACATGCTTCCAATAATGGAATTACCCTCAGGAATGGGTACTAAGTCCCATACATTGTTCCTTGTAAATTGGAGTAGCTCCTCCTGCATAGCTACTGTAAATCCCTATGAGAGGGGGTGAGATTTGCATGATAAACTATAAAATGCGGAAACAAAATAAGTAATCACACAAAAAGAACAATCGCACAATTTACACAAGTATTTTTAGATGGAAACCCAAGCCGGGTAAAAACCACCACCTAACCCTCTCGAGTTAGGATTTTACGATCGACCTAGCCTATCAAATCCACTAATGTACTACTTAAAAACGAGGGTAGTACAACCTCAATTACAACCACGCTACTTAATACGAGGGTAGCGTACCTCAAACCCCTTCTCCTCAAGGGAAGGTTTTTGTCTCACGAAAGAGTCGGGAATTCTCAAAGCGAATACCCAACCAATTAACAAAGATAAAATACAACAATCCTATAGAGCCAACAAAGTAAGTATTTAAATCTAGCTACCATAGGAAAAGGATCTTCCCTTTGATGGAAGTACGTCGGTTTGATGATGCGAGTGCGTGATCCATGCAAAGGCACAGGTGACGCTCTCGAATGTGAGGATGGGAAAGCAGGTGTGCAGCGAGAAGAAAGCTCTCAAGATGTGGAACGGCGAAATGGAAAGCAAGATCTTCTTCTAAAGCATTTTGGACACAAATAGATGTGAAAATGGTATTGGTTGGTGTGTGTAAACAAGGGAGAGCTACTCCTATATTTATAGGTGGCCTAAGAAGGCTTTGGAAGGCCTTAGAAACCTTAGGTAGCCGTTGGGGATCATCCCAAGGCAAGGCAAGCTGCAATCAGAATCATTAATGATTTTGACAGGGTAATCAGATGTCTAGGTAAAAGATCAGACATCTGGAAGTCACTCTTATGACATCTAGGAACTAAGTCAGATGTCTAATTCCAGGTGGGTTTTCTTCCTGACTTGGTTCAGACTTAAACAGGGTTCTAGTGTAAAACCATCAGATGACATACAGGACGTCTAGCACTAGGTCTAGACATCTAGAAACCTAATTACGTGTAGGAATGGATTCCCAAGAGCTTAAATGGCTATAATCCTTAAGACAAGTGATTTCGGCTCAATCGATGCTCAACGGTCACATATCAGACGTCTGGGGTCCTTTACGGACGTCTGATAGAAGCCTAAAGTCATTTTCCTCAATGTTTACTTTGTTAGCCAACGTTCCACTAATTGAACATCTAGCACAACCATCAGATGTCTTCTAAGACATCTGGACTAAGGTCTAGATGTCTGATTTCAACAAACAAAACCAACTAAGTCCAGCTTAAGTTATTGGACGTCTGAGTCAACAGTCAGACGTCTTAAAAGTCAAGATCAGACATCTGATTTCCAGATTGGACATTTGATCAGGCTGTCTGATGTCCATTTAGGTTTTCTAAGTTCTCTACAGAAAACCTAAGTATCCTAGGGTTGTGCAGGTATTCCTAGGACTACTATGTTGATACTTTGAGGCTCTTTAACATGCATCTAAGAAAGAAAATAAAGAGCAACAAAATAAAGATACAAAGAACAAGGTATGAAATCTATCCTATTATTCTCTTCATGCCTTCTTCAATCTTTCACTTCTCGTGAAGCTCCTTCTCCTCCAACGAGCTCCTCCAATTCACCATGGATGTAAGCTTTGAGGTCCTTCACACTTGTATCCACTTGCAATTATCCTGAAATCTTAAACTCAAATGCAAATGTTAAAACACAAGTGTTTTGTTATCATCAAAATTGATGATCGTAGTGCCCTTGCACCAACAGCTATAACTCAAGACGCATCCTTTAATGCATCATTAACTTTCTTGGGTTCAAGTTGAGAAACAAAGGCACTAAGGACAAAATCAGCCCTTAATTGAGATCGGGTTTATACACCTTGTTCAATATCACCAATAATTTGATACATTGATGTACCCATTCTTTTGGAAGATCATGTACATTTCGTGTATCTTCCATTTTTGATACATCGATGAAGGGGGTATCCTCATCATCGGACTCTAATTGATTTGGTTCAGGTTCTCCTAAAGTTATTTCATCAAATGAAACATGTAGGGATTCTTCTACTACAAAAGTCCTTTCGTTAAAAACTCGATAAGCTTTACTTCTAGTTGAATAGCCAATAAAGATGCCTTCATCACCTTTAGCATCAAACTTAATAAGTTGATCTCGGGTGTTTAATAAATAACACCAACTTCCAAACACCCAAAAATATGAAATCCTAGGAGACTTCTCATAATACAGCTCATATGGAGTTTTCTTAATAATAGGCCTTAAAAGAGTTCTATTAAAACATAACAAGTCGCATTAACAGCTTCGGCCCAAAAATATTTTGAATCCCAAACTCCAAGAGCAAAGTTCGGGCACATTCTTGTAGAGTGCAATTCTTGTGCTCTATAACACCATTTTGAAATGGTGCCTAAGGGAATGAAAATTCATGGGATTTGCCAGAATTGACACAAAAACATGAAAATTTTCCATTTTCAAATTCACCCCCATGATCAGTCCTAAGTCTAAGAATAGAAGATGATTTTTCCTTTTGAAGTCTTTAAGCAAGACTTAGAAAGGAGTCAAATGAGTCATCCTTATGTTTCAAGAAGATGACCTAAGTGAGCCTTGAGAAGCCATCAAGAATAACTAAGCAAAATTTTGATCCATTTAGGCTCTCAAATCTTGTTGGGCCAAATAGATCAAGGTGTAACAATTCTAAAGGATGTGTGGTTGATACTAAATCTTTTGGTTTAAAAGAAGCCTTGTGCATTTTTCCCAGTTCATATGATTTGCATAATGCATCCTTTTTATAAGTTAGTTTAGGTAGTCCCCTTACTAACTCATTTTTGGCTAGTTTATTAATGTGTTTGTGATTTATGTGACCTAGCCTATGGTGCCGTAAATCCACTTCAACATGAGTGGAAAGCAGACATTTCACAAATTTCTCTTGTGAAAAGTGAAGAGCATTAGATATTTTCATATCTAAAACCTTCAATTAAAGCCATATTAGATCCTTCTTTTAATATTTTAAATCCATTTTTTGTAAACAATACATCACAACCATTGTCACAAATTTGACTAACACTAAGCAGGTTATGTTTTAAATTTTCTACTAGAAGTACATTTCATACCTACTTACTTGAATTACCTATTGTACCTTCACCAATAATGTGACAATGTTTGTTGTCTCCCAACTTGACGTGTCCTCCATCTTGAATTCTCACCCACCCAATAAATAGGTCGAAGTGTCCCGTCATGAGCTTGCAACACCCACTGTCTAGGATCCACTTGTCTTTTGTGGCCTACAAAATAGTTTAATAAATCTAATTTAGATACCCATTTTCTTTTGGGTTCTTGACAGTTAGTTCCTTTCAAATCCTAAGATTTATAGACCTCTTTTGTGTTAGATCTATAATTCTTGAGATTTTTGGCCTTTTGATAAATCCATGCATGCCTAAGTGCATGTGATTTATTTTGTGTGTTCTTTTTACTCTGGAAGTTTGCTTTTAAAGTATCACAAAATTCAATATTCAATCCAGTAGTTGTTTTAAGATTATCTAAAGTTCCCTCACAATACTCATAAATATCTTCTTACTCTATTTTTTTGCATGCAATTGTGAATTGCTATCTTTTGCCATATCTAACTCTATTTCTAAACATAATTTTTCTATTTCCAAGGTCTTATAGTTACTATGCAAAACTTTATTTTCCTTTTTAATCAACCTAGCCTTATGATATAAATCTTCATATGCTTGCAACAATTCATTAAATGAAAATTCAGATTCTACCTCATTTTCCGAGCTATCGTCATTTGCCATCAAACATAGATGGGAGACTTCATTTTCCTCAGATTCTTCAGAAGAGGATTCCGTGTTGGAATTGTTGTCATCCCAAGTCATTTTAGATGCCTTTCTTGAGATCTTCTTCTTTCGGTCAATTTCTTTTTCTTTCTTGTTTTCTTCCTTTTCTTCTTGATCAACAGGCAATCCTTTCATACATGTCCCTTTTTCTTGCATTCAAAACAAACTACATCATTTAAAAACCTATTCACTCTTTTACCTTGCTTTCAAATGAATTGTCGAAATCTCCTTTTTAGAAAAGCAAGCTCTTCTTCTTCGTCGAAGTTGGAATCATCAAGGTCTGAATCTTCCCTTAAGGCTTTGTAAGCAAGCTCTTTCTTCTTGCTTACGGATTTCTCCTCAATTTTCTTCATGTTCTCTAGTTGAACATCGTAGGCCATGAGGATTCCAATCAGATCGTTAAGAGGAAGGACTGAAAGATCCTTTGCCCCTTGGATCGCTATGGATTTCGGAGACCAATTTCTTGTAAGGGATCTCAAGATCTTTCTTACAAGTTGTTCTTCCGTGAACTTCACTCCAAGGTTCTTCATGGGGTTGATGATTTCCCCAAATCTTGTGTACATAGCCTTGATCGTCTCGCCTTTCTCCATCTTGAAACACTCATAACTTTCCGTTAGAATAGAGATGCAAGTTTCTTTTACCTTATTAGCTCCTTCGTATGTGACTTGCAACGTGTTCCATATCTCGTATGTGGACTCGCAAGCCGAGATACAGTTGAACTCTTCCTTGGATAATGCACAATAAAGTGCATTCATCGCCTTCGCATTGCTAACGATCATTTTTTTCTGATCTGTCGTCCACGCTACTTCTTGTGGCCCCAGATCTGAATATCTTGCTTGAATAAGTGTCCAAGCATCCTCATCCATGGACTTGAGGAATACTTACATACACTTTTCCTGTATTCATAGTCCATCCCATCAAAGTAGGGAGGACGTGTGGATGACTGGCCTTCAGTGTGCATGGTTGATGATTCCATTTGCGAGTCAAGTTGTTATGTCTTCTTGCAACCTTGCTTTGATACCACCTGTAGGATCTTAAGAATACAAGCACACTAGAAGGGGGGATGAATAGTGTGATAAAAAAAATTTGCAAATAATTCAAGCCACAGAAATAGAACCCTAAATATATAGTGGTTCTCCTCACTTGGGTACTCCACTATTTAAGTCTCCTGACTTAGGATTTTAACCCAATTCCCTGAACTCGGAGGGAATCAATTTACTAAATACGAGGCAATTAACAGGTTACCTCAACCCAACTACAAGAACAAGTAAGAAGAAGATATTACAGGTAGCTTACAACTAAAATCCTAAGTCTCCAACAAGCATATATCTTTAGCAAAATTTAATAGTAAATCTAGCACAAAAAACAGTGGACAAAAATTATTTGAAGACAACTAAAAAAGCGCCAAAAGAACTTGTTGCAATTCGGAGATCCTCTTGAAGGCTTAAAGCAACAAGCACTATCACTCTTATAACTTAAAAAGCAGAGAGTATGAATTCTAGAAGAAAGGAATTTTTTTATTCTTGTGTATTGTAAAGATAGTTCTTAAGGGTCTTTTTATAGACCATTAAGCAGCCCCCCTACGCTCCCTAGCTGTTGGGGGCATAATTAGAAGGTTAGAGTTAAGATTAATCACAAAATAGCAGTTCAAATTTGGTACAATGGTTAGTTGGTACTGATACTAAAGTTGTGGTATCGATACTAGCTGCTTATAGTTACTCAGTAGCCAACACAACAGAGCCTGGGTATTGGTACTCATCATAGATACTGGTACTCAATGCTTACAGTTGAGTAACAACTAAGTCACTAGGTACCGGTACTTCTAACTCACAGGTTTGAGTTGAGTCAAAAATTGAGACCTACATTTACCAGTACTAGTGATGAGTACCGATACTTGTAAGGTCCAGGCACCACTAGTGGCCACAAACTGTGAGCACCTCATACCGATACTCATGATGAATATCGGTACTTGTTGTTCACAGTTTGAGGTTATGCTTCAAACCTGTGCTTTGCAGGTACCAGCACTTATGAATAGTACCGATACATGCTACAAGTACCTAAAATTAACTCTTTTAATCAATTTTAGTGTTTTTCAAACTCAATTAAACGATTAATATAACTAAGAAATGATTTTAATTTTTCAAATGAACAATTAAACGTGAGTTTGAAACCTAATTATCTCTATCTTGATTTTACTTCCTAAATCAAATTTTCTTGTTTAGGAGACATACGGATTTCTAGATTACAACAAATAAAAAAAGTCTTCATCCACTTGAAACTTCTTCCTTGTCATCATCCACACTTTCTATAATCCTGTGATTTCCCAGTAAATATCACTGCACAAACTCATTAGATTTAAAACAATTTTGTTAACACCAAAACATAAAAGAGAAGTAGAACTAGGTTTCAACACTAATGAGAGGATAGGCCATGCATGTGGCTATTGTCCACCAGGAAGAAAGTCACGCACAATGTGGCTTTTCTTCTTTTCTCCTCATTCATAAGTGTGTAGAAAAACCCTTGAGAAGAGCCTAGATCTTAGGTCCTAATACCATGTGAAGTCTTTTGCAATGCAGAGGTGCCGTGGAGGCTCTTCCACGTGAGCCAAACACATAGCAACAAGGTGCTGCAGGTGCACCCTATTCACATAGCTGGGAGGAGAGAGGAAGGCCTATCGCCAGCCTTGAAGAAGGGAGGGAGAGAGAGGGAGTTGATGTAGATTTTGTGGAAATAATAATGCATTAATTCAAGCAAATCAACTACAAGAAGGCTCTCTTTTATAAAGAGGACATATCCTCTAAAATAAAAAACAAACTCAAATCAAATCATACCCCCTAAATTTAGAATGAAATAAATCTTCTAAAAAACACATTCTAAAACCAAACATACCAACTAAACAATCACCAAACTTGGACCTAAAGCCAACCCAAAAATCACTTAGGATCGACACCCCTTGGGTGCACACTGGATTGCCACATGGCATTGCCATGTGGGCTGATAGGCCTACCACATGGCACATTTATTCTTCACAAATTTAATTCGACAATAAGATATAGATTGGCTTTTTGAACCAACCCAAAGAAACAACCCAAATAAAAGGACATAACACTACTAGAAAAACAAGTGACCAAAAGTTACCTAGAGTTAGAATTTTGGGTGAAACCATGAAGAAAAAGGTTGAAGAGATGAGTTATGAACCAAACATTTTGTCACAATTTTGAAACCGTGGCCAAAGACTTTTTGTTATAGTTTCAAAAACCATAAACAAAGGCATGACCTTTTGGTCACTGTTCCAGGTGGAACCGTAACCAAAGGTGTTTCCCCCCTCTCCTCTAAAGGTGGATCACAGTTTTGGGTGGAACCAGGAAAACTGCTTGTAGATGACGCCAACTTTGAGGTAAACAACCTCGAAGGTCATGTTTAACGTGCAAAATCAGTGTTTAAGATTGATACGTTGTAGTATAGACCAAATCGCTCGTCAATAAATACAATTTATAGCTTGAAAGATATCCGAGGTCGAACGCAAGGAGCAAGTGTTGCAATAAAACTCAAAATTGCAATTCTATCACAAGATATCAATATATGATGAAATTTCTAAACTCAAATGATATGTATATAAGAACAAATGTTAATAGTGCAAAAAGATTAGGGTAAAATGGTGATTTGAATCACCAATTACCCTAATTACAATAATACAAATATCTCAACAGTATCAACCAAGTTTAATCCACGTAGGATAAGTGCATAGTGCATTCCCTGTCAGAGATCAGACAATGGAGCTTTCAACCAGCCGGCTTAACCGTCCAACTGCTATAGTGCCAAGAGGGCACCCTTCTTCTTCCTTTCCTTTCTCTCCTTAAGCTCAAGGGAAGGCATGATCACATGGGTTTTGCGTGTTTGAAATTAGGGTTACGAGTAACCCGTCGTCGTAGTTGCAAAACGTGTGCTCAAATAAAATTTATACCGAAACTCCAAGGGAGTCCCAGGTTGAACACAGGGAGGCGACGTTTACTTTAAGTGAAAACTATGCCTCATTTTGTTTGTTTTTGGTATTTTAGGGTTTTGTTATTTTTTTGTGTTTTTGTAAGAAGAAGACAAGCAGAATAAATCACAAGAGATATGGAACAAATGTTTATATATCATGAATGTATATTACAATATTCTACAAAAGCATAAAAAGAGAGGGAGGTGAGAGGAAATCTCCCGAATCAGTTGTTTGGTGAGACGACGCCTGGCGGAAGCTCGAACGAAGGAGGTGAGGAGCAGGACGACGGAGGTAAGATGCAAGAGGACGTTGGGTAGAGGAAAGCTTCAGCATAGCTCCGGAATGGAGGTGAGAAGGCGGAGATGATCTGCTACCGGAATGGAGGTGGGAGGATGGCTCCAATGCGACCTATGAAAGGGGATGGGAAGTTAGAGGAGTATTTGGTGGGCCAGAGGTTCACTAGAATAATAGCGCCTTGGGAGCTTGAGAGCAAGCTCTAACAGAGCGTTGGTAGGCTTGCTAGAGCTTAGGAGTAGCTGGGAGTAGAGTAGGTAGAGATGGCTTGGAAAGGAGGGGGTGTAGATCCTTTTACAGTGGAGGAAAAGAGGCAAAATTAGGCATGGGACCATTATTGACCTCCAGGCCATTGCTGGAAGTGTCGTTGTAGACAGCTCATGCCTGCACACGCCAAAGCTAGCTTTTGCTGGCGTGCGAAGAATTAGAGACGGCTGTAAGCGTCGTTGTAAGTCCAGCTCATGCGTCATTGTAGTATGGCACCAACCGAGCATGCGCCCGCCCCATGCTCCGCTGGCGTTGCCTGTGCTGTGCGTGCTCATGCGCGCGGATCGCGCGGCAGCCTACTGGCATGCGCTAGTGTGCGCGTACGCGTGCGCCCGTGCTACTAATGCGTGCTGGCGTGCCACTCAATTGAGATTGGGGGGGTGGCTGCAAGGATTCAAACCCACACCCCTTCCTTGCGAACCTCCGCCCTACCCACTGCGCGAAGCCTTCAAGTGCATCGCGAGGAGGGATTTGCAGCTACGTGGCGTGGCGTGCTCTTAGCCGTTGTATTTGCATCCGACAGCTAAGATCTCTTGATGGGCATCTTTTAAAGATGTGGCAAGTGGCTGTAGGCCCTCCAGATGGTGCCACGTGGCACCATCTGGATCGTCCACACTTCATTACTTGCAGAGGATGCCACGGTGCTCGGATCGAGGTGATTTCTATGTTGTCGGACTGCGATCGATGCTCCGAATCCATCAGTACGGTCGGATTTTTCATCCGAAGTCTGTAAGGATGTCACATTGCCTCCTGGCCATATAAAATGAAGGAATTAATATACAAAACATACAACTATCCTAAATGCCATGCAATGGATGTTATGTAATGTTTATAACATGATATGCAAAGCTAAGCCTAGGAACTATCATAAATAAGCAATTTATCATGAATTCATGTGTGTTCATCATACCCCCATGCTTACTTTTTGCTAATCCCTAGCAAAATTAAACTAAATGCTATGTATAAAAGTAGAATCAGGGTTCGAATATTTAGGCAAAATTCATTGATTGCTTTAGAAAATCTCAACCCCAAGACCTATTTACAGAAACTCAACAGTGCCTAGGTGCCTGCTAGAATGCAGACCATCCAAGCCCTCACCTTATTTGAGAAGAGAAGATACAATTTTTTTTTCTTCTTTTCTATTTTTTTTGTACTTTTGGAGTTTAAGAGTTCCAGGATAACTTTTTACGGCTACCCGACCTGTCCAAGACTCGAAAAGGACTATAAGTGCTAAGCATCTTGTGAAAATAGTGAAAGACTCACTAGACGGCTGTTAAAATCGACTTCAGGTTTCTACGACACTAGGTGACCTTGCCTAAAGGTTTATCTTTTCGATTGGTAGCTTTCTCCGTACTTTTATTTATAGGGTCAACACAAGGGCGAACCCAGTGTATATCTCCTTGGTTTATTCTACTTCCCCACTTCTTCCCTAAGTGTTTTGGGAGTTATTGTGCATTTTTTTATTGAGCTGGGTTTTGGACAACCGGCCGATGAGCTGTTACCACCGACAACTTACCAACCATACTCGTGCGGTGAAGTGTGATTTTGTTTATTTTTTTATTTTTTTCTCCTTTTTCTATATATATTTTTTTTCTTTTTCTTCTTTTTTTTTTAAGTAGGTGGCTTCCCTGATCTAAGATTTACCTAAAGGCAATACAACAAAAATGGTCTTGTGACTAAACTCTGGACAACCGGCCGATGAGCTGTTACCACCGACAACTTGCCAACCATACCACCCTAGATAATTCACTAGCTACCCAATTTCTGAAGAAACATCGAAAAGTGAGTTAATGCAAAATAATGTGTAGATGCTTAGGCTTAAAGTCCCCCTAAATCAGAGGGTGGGTTGATAAGTCGCATACTTATCATCCCAAATTATTTACCAAATTAAAATGAATTTTAGTTGGCGAGGACTCGAGACTAAGTCCACATTCGACTGGACACTTAGGCTAATTAAGCCCGAAGACCTGAAGAGTCTAAGTATTCTGGTCTCAAAGTATCAATTCCTAAAGTTTGCAACTCCTAATGCCTAAGTTCTCATCTCCTAATTCTAAATTTTTTTTTCTTTTTGAATTTTCAATTTTTCTCCTTTTTTTTAAAAAAAAGAATCAAATAATAGGAAATTACTATTACAGCTGACAAAAAAGTTATAAAATATGTCCACCCTCCCATGCTTAGCTATTACAATGTCCTCATTGTGAAAAATGAAAGCATGCAGGAGAGTAGAAGTGGAGGAATAGCACCTGGTTTCCGTGAGACTTTGGTCAGCTTGGAATAGTCTTTACATGTGTTGAGTTTATTACCTTCAACTGGGCAATGATCGGCCCGCGGTGGTCAAGGCGGGGTAAGATCAACCTTGTCTGAGACGGATTTAGGGAGCACAAGGTCAACAAAGGGTTTGAGGCATTGTCCATTGAACTTGAAAATATTACCATTCTTTGGGTTAGAGATTTCAACAGCCCCATTAGGGAAAATCCACTCAATAACGAACAGGTCGTCCTACTTAGACCTGAGTTTTCTGGGGAAAAGTTTCAATCGAGAATCGAAAAGCCATACCTTCTGGTTCGGCTCAAAGCTCTTACGTGAAATCATCTGGTCATGGAGATCTTTGGTCCTTGCCTTATAAATTCTGGCATTTTCATAAGCATCATTTCGAAGCTCCTCCAACTCAAATAGTTGGAGTTTCTTGGTTTCCCTGGCCAACTCAAGGTCCACATTACATTTTCTGATGGCCCAAAATGCCTGGTGCTCAAGTTCTACGGGGAAGTGACACGCCTTACCAAACACCATACGAAATGGAGACATACTGATAGCCATTTTGTACACTGTACAGTAGGCCCAAAGAGCATCATCTAGCTTTTCGATCTAATCCTTCCTATCAGGCCTAATGGTTTTCTGCAAAATGTTCTTGATCTCCCGATTGGAGACCTCGGCTTGTCCGTTCGTCTAAGGGTGGTAAGGTGTGGAAATCTGATGGCTCACCCTGTATTTTCCCAGCAAATTCCAAAACTAGGCATGAGTGAAATGTGTGCCACCATCACTGATAATTGCCCTAGGAACCCCGAACCGACTGAAGATATTTCTCTTCACAAAATCGATGACCACCTTGTGGTCATTGGTCCGGGTGGGAATTGCCTCAATCCACTTGGACACGTAATCAACAATGACTAGAATATACTGGTGTCCAAATGAAGGAGGGAAGGATCCCATAAAGTCAATACCCTAAATGTCAAAAATTTTGACGGAAAGAATTGGGTTGAAGGGCATCATATCTCTCTTAGCCATGTTCCCAAGTGTATGGCATCGGGTGCATGACTTTGAGAATTCCTGGGCATCCTTAAATAATGACAGCCAATAGAATCCAAATTGCAAGATTTTTGCGGTCATCTTTTTCCCAGAAAAGTGTCCACCACATGCGGATGTGTGGCAGAACTCAAGTATGCTATGGAACTCGATTTTCGGGATGCATCGACAAATAATCTGGTCTGTGCCAATGTGATATAGCTCAGGATCGTCCCAAAAAAAATATTTGGCCTCAGACACAAGTCTATCCCATTGTTGTTTGGTCCAATCATAGGGGATTTGACCAACGGTGAAATAATTGACAATATCTGCAAACTAGGGGGTTCAGATACCTGAGACTGAAGATAGTCTCATCCAGAAAAGTATCAAAGATCGGGACATCTGGATGAGGAGAATCAATTAGGATGCTCGAGAGGTGATCCACCACTACATTTTGTTCCCCGACTTTATCCCTGATTTCAAGGTCAAACTCTTGAAGCGGCAGAATCCAGTGAATAAGCCAGGGTTTGGCATCCTTTTTGGCCAAGAGATGTTTCAAGGTCAAGTGGTCGGTATAGATGATGACACGAGAACCTAACAGATAAACCCTAAATTTTTCTAAAGTGAAAACTACAGTCAGCAATTCTTTTTCAGTAACGGTGTAGTTCCTCTAGGCCTCGTCCAGTCTTGCTAGTGTAGTAAATCACAGAGGGCTTTTTCTCAATCATTTGACCCAAGACAACCCCGACGGCATAATCAGATGCGTCAACCATAATCTCAAATGGGGCTGTCCAGACCGGTGGTTTCAATACCGAGGCACGGGTGACTGCCGTTTTCAATAAATCAAATGCCTTACGGCATGATTCATCAAACTCGAACGGCGTGTCTTTGGCCAGAAGGTTACTCAAGGGTCGAGAAACCTTCGAGAAATCCTTAATGAATCTTCTGTAAAAACCCACATGCCCAAGGAAAGAGTGGATCCGTTTTACGGATGTGGGTGGAGGAAGTCTAGAGATAGCATCCACCTTAGCTTTATCAACTTCAATACCCCGACTAAAGACCACATGACCCAAGACAATGCCTTCCTGAGTCATAAAGTGGCTCTTTTCCCAACTAAGGACCAGTCGTGTTTTGATGCATCTCTGAAGGATCAATTCCAGGTTAGCCAGGCAGGACTCAAAAGAATCTCCGAAATTGGAGAAATCATCCATGAACACCTCAAGACAATCTCCCACCATGTCAGAAAAGATGGCCAGCATGCACCTTTGAAAAGTCGCAGGCACATTGCAAAGGTCGAACGACATTCTACGGAATGCAAAGGTTCCGTAGGGACATGTGAAAGTTGCCTTTTCCTGGTCTTCGGGATGGATAGGGACTTGGTTATATCCCAAATAACTGTTCAGGAAGCAAAAATATTTTTTCCCAGCTAACCTTTTGAGGATTTGATCAATGAATGGCAAGGGAAAGTGATCCTTTTTAGTGGCTATGTTCAGCTTCCTATAGTCAATACAGACTCTCCAGGTAGAAGCTGAACGAGTGGTGAAGGTTTTCCCTTTCTCATTAGTCGTAATGGTTATCCCCGCCTTCTCGGGTACAATCTGAATGGGGCTAACCAACGGACTATCTGAGATTGGGTAAATAATCCTAGCATCGAGCCACTTGATTATCTCCTTCTTGACCACTTCTCGCATATTCGAGTTTAGTCTCCTTGGCATTTTGCAAGAAGGGCAGGATCCATCTTCCATGAAAATACGATGATTACAATAAGATGGCTCAATCCCCCTAAGGTCGTGGATGCTCCAACCAATTTCCTCCTTATTGTTCTTAAGGACCTTAATTAACCTCGATTCTTACTCCTTAGTCAACTCAGCACTAATAATTACGGGGAGCGTGTTTTCGGGTTCTAAGAACTCATATTTCAAATTTTTGGGCAAGGGGTGGGTTTAGAATAGAAGGTAGGGAGGATGCTGATGAAGATTCACCAGGATGATCCAGTGGAAGAGGCTGGGAATGAACAAAATCAATAGCCTCTTCAAGATGTGGCAAGTCTACCACGGAGGGTTGTGGGTTGGGTTTCCTAAAGCTGGTGGAGTCCTCGAGTGCACTAATTGTCATACAAGTCTCAAGATCCTGATCCTCGAGCTCCTCAATGAATCCACAATCCTCAAATCCTCTTATCACCTTAAAAATATCCAGAGTTAATTTCTTATCCCCAAAGTCGATCTCCATACTACCGCTTTCATAGTTTATGTTGGCCTTGGCGGTAGCTAGGGACGAACGCCCCAGAATGATGGCCATGTTCCTCAAATCATTAGGTACATCCATGTCGAGAACGAGGAAATCTACAAGAAAATAGAAATCCTTGACCTTGATAATTACATCCTTAATAATGCCTCTTGGTGTGGTGACTGATCGATCCGCTAATTGTAGCGTTACTGAGGTTGGCCTGAGTTCACCTAACCCAAAACTCTCATAAAGAGAAGTTGGGATTAGGTTGATGGATGCACCTAGGTCCAATAGTGCCCTATCAAAAGCGTATTCCCCAGTAACGCATGAAATCAAGGGAGCACCTGAATCTTTCTTCTTTTAAGGAAGGTGATGCAGGATAATAGAACTTGCCTACTCAGAGAGAATCACCTTCCTCAGAGTGGGTTCTCTCAGCTTACGCTTTTGGGTACACAAATCTTTCAAGAATTTAGCGTAAGCTGGGATATGCTTAATAGCATCGAGGAGTGGAATATTTATCTCTACACTCTTGAATAAATTCAAGAGCTCCTCATTGCTGTCTATGGTTTTCTTCTTCCTAGTTTTCAATAGGGCCTCAGGGAATGGGATATGGGTGGTATCTTCAATTTCCGATTCCTAGGCCTTATTGTCTTCTTCAACCTCCTCCTTCTCTTTCTCAAGATCCTCAAGGTTTTGACTTCTAGAAGATAATTCAGGGTTCTGGGTCAGCTTCCCACTTCTCAAGGTGATAGAGTTTGCAGAGGCACAAGGGTTTGGGTCTTGGGGTGGATTAGTGAAGATTGGAGGGCCTTGGTTGGTCATGTAACCAGAAGAAGAAGAAGATGAGGGACCCTGCTCAACCACCTAAGCATGTGCATGTGCATGTGCATGTGGGTCCCTTTGATTCCCGTACCCTTAGGCTCTATTGCCCTAATTTTGCACATTACGCGGGTTGGGTACGGGTTGAGATGGAAGGGATCTGTGTTGTCGGGTGTTAGCAATTAACCCGGATTGCAAGTTATCCAATGATGTCTTCATTTGCTACATAAGCTGAAGCATGGACCCTTGCATTTCTACCATCTGCCGGTTTAACTCAACCTGCCCCACGGATTGTTGGGCATTCCAAGATGGCTGAGTAACCGATCTTGGGGGCAACTGGGTGTATACTTGACCCTGACCCATAGGTTTTTGAGATGCATAATTGCTGGGTCAAGTTTGGGTCTATTGCCCCTGATTTTTCCAGGAAAAGTGAGGGCGGTTCCTCCATCCCGAGTTATAAGTGTTGGAGTACGGGTTGGACCTAACATTCTCCTGCATTGCATAAGCATCCTCATAAGACGAGGATGGAGAGAAAGAAGGATCAGAAAAACTGGGATCAAAGGCCCCAGTTTGGAACCCATAAGGTTCCAGGAAATCCTGGCTCATAGGTTGAGCCGAATTGAGTTGGTTCATGAATTCCTGCCCTGTCGGAGCTCGTGAAGAATGGAATCCTGAATTCTGGATTGAGTGGGTATAGAAGTGTTTCCTGAATTCCCAAACATCCATTCTTCCATTTTCTTAGCAACCAAGTCCATTTTATCCAATTCATTATAAATTAATTCCATGTCAAATGAATGAGAATCCTGGATCTCATTAGCACTTGACCTAGATTGTTGGGACAGGATGAATGCATCTATGGAGGCATGATTAATTGAGTTCTCGCTCATTTCCTCGAATAGGTCGTATGCACTATCTACTTCCCTATTGAGGAAATTGCCTCCGCAGGAGGCGTCCATGTGATTACGAAGTTGCTCAACCAACCTGTGATAGAAAATATGCACGAGTTTCCATTTCGACACCTCGTGGTGTGGACACTTCCTCAAAAGTTCCTGGAATCGCTCCCAGGCACCATGAAACGGTTCCCCCGGCCACTAGGCGAAAGTGGTAATCGCCCGTCGTAAGGCATTGGTCCTTCCGATAGGGAAGAATTTCTTCAAGAAAGATGATTTAAAAGTAGCCCAAGTTTCAATCGGCCTTCCTATAGTCCGGTACCAATGTGCGGCCTTATCCTTGAGAGAGTGGGGGAAAAGCCTCATGATCATTTGCTCTTCGTTCACATTCCTTGCTCTGGTGGTCTGAACCAAGGTGGTCAGATCCTCCAGGTGCTAGAATGGGTCCTCCGAGCCAAGCCCATGAAAATGCTTAATCAAACTTAAGACTTGGGGCTTGATTTCTATGTCTCCAGCAGGAATCATGACGTCGGGCCATTCCCCATAGTTTGAAGGATCGTAAAAATCCTTCAAGGGCTGAGCGCCCTAACCATGCATACGTTGGAACCATTGCTACATTTGCTGCAATTCTTTCAACTGCCTCTAAATTAGCTCCTGTTGGTTCGGAGGTGGGGGAGGTGGTTGTTGATCAGCCATGGGATCTGCTTGGCTATTGCTCAACCTCTGCCTCCTAGAATGGTCTAAAGGTCCTTAAAATTTAGGGTTCAATGACCTCCTCCCAAGAATACACTGGAAGGAAGTCGAAAGGACGAGGAAAAGAAGGAACCCTACAGCACAAGAATACAAGCCTGTCCTTAGATGGGGTAGCCTAAGGTCTACTGACTCTCAGAATCCATCCTAAAATTATGGATGATTTACTCTACTTATGTCCAGGCAATCCAACCAGTTAGAAGGAAGGACTGGGGAGAAGGTTCTTCCTTTGGCTTATGCCTCTAGTTCCTGGTGTACCCCCCAGCCGCAGTCGTTTGACGCTACTACCCTAGCTAGACATCAGATTGACTAGTATAAGCAAGTTAATCGTGAATAATCTCAATCTAGATCCCGATGAGCGAATGAATCCTTAGGGTCAATGTCTAATTGATTTTAGTTAGGCTTAGGAAATTAGTGCTATGGAATGTGATAGGCCCTTAATGGGTTGTGCCCTTAATGATTTGTTTGAGAACGTGTGAATGTGCACAACCAAGAGGTTTTCAAGCAAGATAATTAATGATGAGGTGAGTTATAGGGTTCGAATCTTGCTTAATAGCTTTTAGGATTCAAATATTAGGTGTTTTCAACAAAGTTTTGTGAGGCAAACCAAGTTTGTTTTTGAAAGCACGTGTTCAAGTACTTTCCTTTAGAAATCAAGAAAAATATGGAGTGCTTGGCTTGACCTAGTTATTGAATCCTATGGGGCAGCTACAAAATGAACCTCTTTTAGATTAGGTGATGTGGCCCAAACAATTCAATCAATCGGCTCAAATGCACCACCGATTAAGGCACACAAAAAGGTGGTTAAACTAATATGATTTCTACTCTTTTATGTGTTGAATTCGTGTACCAGGTCCACAGGTCAGAAGCCTGGTTGAGTAGATGAAAATCAGGTCCAATTATGTGCCTCAAATGTGGGTGTATAGAGTGTGTATATTGATTCGTCCCACAGAAAATATCTCTTTTTTTTTTTTAATTGCAGGGGTGAGGTGGATGAAGGTGGCAAACAAGACAAAGAATTCTATCCTAGGGTTTATGAAAACACCTAAGTAGATTAGGTCTTGGTTATGAGTGTGGCGAAATGAACTAGTGGTGGGGGAATGTGGGGGACACTTATAGAGTACTCTACCCGCACTTTACTCTAGTCTACCACACTTGGATCTCCATGCTAGGGTGCCTGCAAGAAAATAGATCAAAGACAAGTGGGGTTAGTGCTATGTAAATGCAAAGAAATGCAATAAACAATAAAGTAAATTCCGTTGCCTCCCCGACAACGGTGCCAAAATGATCGCACGGATTTTGCATGTTTGAAATCAGGGTTACAAGCAACCCATCGTCATAGTTGCAAAACACATGGTCAAATAAAATTTATACCAAAACTCCAAGGGAGTCTCGGGTCGAACACAGGGAGGCAACGTTTACTTTAAGTGAAAATCGCGCTTTGTTTTGTTTGTTTTTGGTATTTTAGGGTTTTGTTATTTTTTTGTGTTTTTGTAAGAAGAAGACAAGTAGAATAAATCATAAGAGATATGGAACAAATATTTTATATATCATGAATGTCTATTACAATATTCTATGAAAGCATAAAAAGAGAGGGAGGTGAGAGGAAATCTCCTGAATCGGCTATTCGACAAGATGGTGAGATGACGGCTATGTGGAGGTGAGATGTAGGAGGACGTCGGTTAGAGGAAAGCTTCAGCGTAGCTCCAGATGGAGGTGGGAAGGCGGAGATGATCTGCTACCGGAATGGAGGTGAGAGGATGGCTCCAAGGTGACCTATGAATGGGGATGGGAAGTTGGAGGAGTATTTGGTGGGGGCAGAGGTTCGCTAGACTAATAGATGTCTTGGGAGCTTGAGAGAAAGCTCTAACAGAGCGTTGGTAGGCTTGCTAGAGCTTAGAAGTAGGTGGGAGTAGAGTAGGTAGAGATGGCTTGGAAGGGAGGGGGTGTAGGTCCTTTTATAGAGGAGGAGAAGAGGCAAAAATAGGCATGGGACCATTAGTGACCTCCAGACCGTCGCTAGAAGCGTCGCTGTAGACAACTCATGCTTGCTTACGCCCATAGCTGGCTTTGCTGGTGCACGAAGAATTAGCGATGGCTGTAAGAGTTGTTGTAAGTCCAGCTTATGCGTCGCTGTAGGCTGGCGCTAACCGAGCATGCGCCCGCCCCATGCTCCGCTGGCGCTGCCTATGCTGTGCCTTCTCATGCACGCGGATCGTGCGGCAGCCTGCTGGTGTATGCTGGCGTGCGCACGTGTGCATTGTTGGTGCGCACTGGCGTGCGCTGGCGTGCCACTCGATTGAGATTGGGGAGGAGGGCTGCGGGGATTCGAACTCGCGCCCCACCATTGCAAACAGCTACCCCACCCGTTGTGCCAAGCCTTTAAGTGCATCACAAGGGATTTGCAGCTGTGTGGTGCGACGAGCTCTCAGCCGTTGGATTTGCATCCGACAGCTGAGATCTCTTGATGGGCAGCCTTTGAAGATGTGGCTGGTGGCTGTGGGCACTCCAGATGGTGCCACATGGCACCATCTGGACCGTCCACACTTCATTGCTTGCAGAGGATGCCACGGTGCTCGGATCGAGGTGATTTCTACGTTGTCGGACTGCGATTGACGCTCCGGATCCATCCGTACGGTCGGATTTTTCATCCAAAGTTTTTAAGGATGCCGCATTGCCTCCTAGCCATATAAAATGAAGGAATTAATATACAAAACATACTACTATCCTAAATGCCATGCAATAGATGTTATGCAATATTTATAACATGATATGCAATGCTAAGCCTAAGAACTATCATAAATAAGCAATTTATCATGAATTCATGTGTGTTCATCAAGGCACAACACAAAGCTCAGCACCAACACCAGCAGAGGCAAAGGCCTCTCTCAGAAATCACTAAGTATCGAGAGTTAGAGAGTAGAGCAAAACCCCCTCCCCTCTCTCTTTTCCACTTCCTTTCCCTTTCTTTCTCTTCTCTCAGAGACAATTGGATCCAGATATACAAGTAAACGGTTCAAGCCCAGACCCATGTGGCATGGCCGTAGGCGAGGGCGTGCGTGGGCAAGTGCAAGGGGACCTTACCCCATGCTTACTAAGGCGAACAACTAAGGAAAGAAAAAAAACTTAAGTTGCATAGGCACTTCAGCAATTTTTGATATGTGACTTTGTCCCACACCGTTCCTTATGCAACTGCGGAGGATTGAGGCATTCAATTTAGACCACAACAGTAGGTCTTTGACCAAATTGGATGTCTGGATCAGGTCCTAGAGGTCAATCGCAGCATTTGGGAACAACTCCTAGAGGCCTTGTGGCTAGAACACTGAAGATGAAGGCGGAGGAGTTGCGGTGGCAGTGGAGCTCCGGTGGGGTACCTGAAAACCACAACACAACCTCGTGGCCTCGTCAAAATAGCTCAGAAGGTCCACCGCAACACGGCGAATGTAGTGGTGGCGATTTTGTGGCATTTAGAGGTGGAAGTGCGTAGGGCGAGATCAGGGCGGAGCTGCAAAGGGGGTGGAGTTCAATAGGGTGGTTGAGTGGTCGTGGAGAGGAATTGGTTGAGGGCTTTTGATGTGGAAGTCGAGATGGAGATATCAAAGGTGGTGGCAGTGAGTTCCGTGAAGTGGAGCGAGCTGGAGGCGTCACCAGAGGTGTGCCGGTGCTGAGGAAGATGGAGGTGATGTGGGTGGTGAGTAGGTCGTGAGTGAATTTTGGAAGACTAAAAGGAAAATAGAGGGAGAAGGGAAGTGATAGAGAGCCTAAAAGGGAAAGATAAGGGGCGGAAGGCTCTGGTGTTGGTCGACCGAAGCCGAAGAAGATGAAGAGGGCGGTGAGATGGCGATGAGGAAAGAAATAGGGAAGTAGCCTCTCTTTGACTGGAGAGGCACGCAACGATGAGAGGAAGGAAATAGGTCGTGTGATTTGACTATTGGACGGCTGGACGAGGGGAGCAGAGAAGGACGCCGGAGCAAGGTGCAGAGGTGACCGAAGGAGGAAGAGGGCTCTTTTGAGACCAAAACTTGCTAAGGAGCTCGGGTTCTGGCATCTGCTCCTTTTATAATCCATGGGAAGGAGTTTAAAGCTTGGAGACCAAGCTTTCAAGCTTGGTAATCTTGCCCGCGAAAGATACCCACATCTCTCATGTGTTTGCATGAGAGATTGGGAAAGAATTGGAGCCCACAGATAGGTTTGAAAGGAAGGCAACTACTTGATGAAACTCCCTTTCAATTTTGGGAGGGATTCATCAAGTGATCACCATGTTCTTGCCAAATAAAGCTTGCCGGAGTAGGATTCCTTCACGAAAATGGCGGAAGGACCTATTTGTGATAATAAAAGTCAAACTTGGACTAAAATGCAAACTAGGTTGACATGATCTCAGATTAGGCTCAAATTTTGATAAAAACCTAATTTGAATCCAAAAAATCCAATGGTGAAGTTGGATTTTGGTTTTGACCTCGTTTAACTGGATAATTTATGCAAAAACTCAAATTAGGGTAATAGTCTGTCTGTGACTCTATTTTGGGTAAAGATGGGTTCTGATGCTCAATTCAAGGATGCCAAACCCTAGAGAATATTTTTATATGAATTTTAGAGGTTTTATGTGAATTTTATCTTGACCAGAACCTGAGTTATTTAAGCAGGTCTATTTTTAGGGCTTCAGATGTTCATTAATTCTTGAAATGCGTGAAAACCCATTTCTGTCTGCCTGAACCCACTTATTAGACATTAATGACCAAATGACCTTTAATAAATCCCTTGAATATCCCGTGGCTATTCTGTATTTGTGATGAGATGGCAAAATTACATAAATAACCTTGTTTTCATCTTTTCTTCTCAAAACAACTCTCCCTGCTCTAAAGACCTTCTGGTTGATATGTAGGAGCTTTTATTGACTTTATAAGACGAAATTGAGCTAGTGATGGCTCATGATGGTGTTCCCATCAGGTCAATTCCTCCATGTGGATGAGACCAGAGGGGAGGAGGGCGATAGGTGACACAACGTGGAAATCACAAGTTTAAGGAAAACGTCATAGTATAGTCGTGAAATCCACTCGTCAAAAATAATTTTCATAATAACGAGACTTAAAGTCCCGGTCATTCATCTTTAGGAGGCATTTTGGAAATGCAAATTCAAATCCGATCTCGCTCACTCTACTCATTCAAAATACGTATTGATATATGACATGCTATTGCCAGAATATCAGAAATTGAAAGCATGCAACTTTAATCACACCAAAAGATGATAATCAGGCACATGGTGATCTTCAACATATATATATAAATATTTTCATTGAGGCATGATGGTGGTTACAGCACAGGTAGCGGAATGCTTGTAAAAGGAAATTTAAATCTAGGTAACAGAAAATGTGTGCACGTGCGGATCTACAAAAGACTGCTCGTGCACCATGCAAGAGGGAGAGATAGCTACACTACTAAGCAGTAAATAAAGTAATAAGTCTATGAAGAACTATTCTACTTATCTAGCTAACAGAACGAAGGCCATTCGGAGGTGGGCTCTGATGCCTTTGAGTGGGTGAGAGGAGAAAGAGGGGCGGCCAATGGTGCTTAGGCTGGCCCTTGGAAAGAGGTTGGAGAAGGTGATCTAGGCTCTTGGCATGGAGGTGGTGATGGCCATGGTGTACTTGTGGAGATGGAGGTGGAGGTGTAGGTGGAATGAGTGGAATGGAGTCAAAGAGCCAAGATTGACCAAATGGCCACCCCTTAAGTCTTTTTATAGGCCTAAGGGATGCTCTCTAGAGAATTATGGAATTCTCTAGAGAGGCCTATGGTGGGAGCTCGTGGGAGAGGGAGAGAGAGGATGGATGGGTGGTTTTTAGATCCACATTTGGTGGATCTAAAAATTGAATGCATCTTGGTTGCTATTTTTAGCAACCAAGGCAACAACACATGGTAGAGAGTTCTAGAGAACTCTAGCTAGGCTAATTTTGTGTAGGTGGTGTGTGTGGGTGTGTGTAGGTCGAAACCTAGGTGGCTAGGTTGATTAGGTTAGGTTCTAGTGGGTTTAGGTCAATGTAGGTCTCAAATTAGGGTTACAAACCCTAATTCACTAAGGTAAAATGCAATCAAAATTTATACAAGTTTAATTGGGTGTGTGAAAGCCTAATTGAGAGTAAAGCAACTAAATTAAGTCGGGTTTAGGTCAATTGGACTTTCACTAAGTCCAATTGGGCTATGTGTGTTGAGATCAGGGCTCAATTGGACTCACTGAGTCCAATTGAGTAAGCTGATGAAATTGACTATGATTCAAGTCAATTAGGTTTAGTGAGGACCAAATTTGATCCTTGAAGAGGTTTAGAGGTGATGTACCAAGGGTAGGGCACCTTAATTTAGGTTCCTAGGGGGTTAGAATTGGGTTTAGGGACTTAAGAACTCAAGATCAAGGCTTGAATTCCAAAATAGGAACTAGAGAATAGTTTTGGACATCCAATAAAGTTATCAGACATCTTATAATGAAAAATCAAAAGTCTAGACTTATTGTCTGGACGTCCAATCAGAGTCAGGAGGGATTCTGGGTTCTGTCTTGGGTATTCTGTAAAAATTGGATGTCTAACCAAGTGTCTGGACGTCCAATAATGTTGCAGATGTGGGTTTGAGGTGTGTGGGTTGTGGCTAAGGGTTTTGGACGTTGATAAGATGGTTTTCACTTTCGAATTATGTTATTAAGATGATTTGTCATTATAGGATCAAGGTGGTGGAAAATCGATTAACAAAATAATTAAAATTAAAATTAAACCACTCACAGAAGAGAGGGTCGTGTCCATAGGGAAGCAATGACTTAGTTAAACTCGCAATTAGGTCAAAATCAAGTTCGTTAACTATTCGCCAGATCAAACAATGCCTGTATAGCTCTGAAAGTAAACCTTAAATTTATGGAGAAGTCAAGGGGTGTGAATGAAATTTTTACGTCAGAAAATTATACATGTGCAAGAGTATGCCATGTACTATTCACTTGCATGCATATGAAGATGTCATTCAAAATTAAATTCAATGCACATAGAGACGAATAATAAGGTTTAACAACTATCTAGAAGCATGGGTATTAAGGCATAAATTCACCATAATAAAATAATCATAAATAAAAATTCATTTTGTGGAAATGGCATGAAATGTAATTATTAATTCCACCTTAAACAGAGGATTCTACCTCTCTCCTCCTCATGCATGGGAGAAAGGATTGTTCGAGGAACTCTTCTGGGCATAGATCGGCAGGAGTGAGGGCTTCGCGAAGGTGGCGACGGCAAGTTGTTAGACGGTCGGAGTCGGCTGGATGGAGGAGAGAAGTGGTGGCGGTGGAAGTTGCTACTGCTGGCCACGCGTGCTGCAGGTGCAAGGAGGTGCGGCATGCGGGTGTTGGGGGCGCTGCAGGCGCGCGGAAGCGTGGGCACGTGGGTGCACGAGATCTTGTGGCCGTGCAGTTGCAAGAGCTGCAGTGGGAGATGCGCAGGCGCTGCAACGGGGACGAGTGGAAGCATAGGCTCTGTGGGGTGCACAGGCGTGCGCGGTGGTTCTGTTGGCGCCACTGCAGGTGCTGGTGAGGGCACTGGTGCTGCTGGTGAAGGCGCGCACCGGAAGATCGTGCACGATTTTGGCATGTTCGCTGGAGGTGAAGTGAGGGTGCACGGTGGGTTGCAGGCGCTGCTAGAGGGTGGTCTGCAGGCCGCAAGGGCACGCAAGCGTGGTCTGATGGAGCGAGGGGCTGCTGGGGTGAAGGCACGCAGAGGCTAGGCGTGCTTGGCAGGGTTGAGGCATGACAGGGAAGCGTTCTCGTGCATTTGAAAGTCGTCAGAAATCGTAGTATAGTCGTGCAAAAACGTTCGTCAAAAATTAAGTTTGTAAAAATTACGAGACTTTGAGTCTCGGTCGTTCATCTCTAGGAGGCGTTGCTTTCACTTTTGAAATCGATCTTTTTACTACTCTACTTTGTTTAAAGACGCACGTCGGTTTCCAATCTCCTAACAAAAACTTCACCACTTTTATTATTAACTCGAATCACATGCGCATGCGTCAAGTAAATTACGAAAGTGAACGTGTGAGTTTCTGTGCGCACGATTCTAGTGAGGTGGTGACTAGTTATGGAGAAAGCATCTATTGTTAGATTTTCAATATCCTCAAGAAACGACATGCTGGAGCGTAATAGATAGACAGTTAAAGAGCAGGCACTTAAATCAAGCAAATACGATAAACATTCAACTCGTGGTGATTTCAAACACATAAAGAGATATATATAAATAAATAAGTGTTTTCATTCATTCATTGGGGAGTTGTTTGCATAAGGAATCTAGAGGAAAGCTTGTACATAAATGCTTGAAATTAAACCTAGCTACCAGAAAATGATTGCATACAAGAATCAATGGGGGGATTTCACATGCATCATTGGGGGAGAAATAAGACTACACTACTAAGCAGTAAATAAAAGCAATAAAATTATATAGAGCATGAATTAAATCTAGAAGAACAAAAGAGCATTCAAGGGTGGTCCCCGATGGCCTTGGAGTGGTCGGGAGGAGAATGAGGGGTGGCCAATGTAGCTTAGGCCAACCCTTGGAGAGAGGGAGGAGTGATCCAGCATCCCAGCATGATGCCCTCCATGGTGGTGGTGTTGAGCTCGTGGAGGTGGAGTGGCTAGCTAAGTGGAGGTGGCGTGAATGGCACCAATGGAGTGAATTTGTCAAGGAAGTGAATGGGGGTGTTTGGCCGTCCATGGGGTCTTTTATAGACCCAATGGCTTCTCTCTAGAGAGGCGTGGAACTCTCTAGAGAGAGTCCAAGAGTGGCCGGCCACATGTGGGTGGAGGTGGTCATTGAGATCCAAAAATTGTGGATCTCAATTTGAATGCCTCCTGGTTGCTAAATTTGGCAACAACGAGGTGGCACCATCTCAAGAGGTCTCTAGAGAATTCTAGAGAAGTGTGTGCGTGAATGGGTGTGTGTGTGTGTATGTGGTCATGCTCTACATGGCTAGGTGGCTTAGGGTAGGTCCTAAGGGGTTTGTGTAGGTGTAGGTCTTGATTTTAGGGTTGCAAACCCTAATTGCTAAGGTGAAAATGCAATTAAACTTAAGCTAAGTTTAATTGAATGAGTGTGAACCTAATTGAGAGTGAAATAACTCAATTAGGTTAGGTTTAGGTCAATTGGACTCTCACTAAGTCCAATTGAACTTGTGTGGGTTGAGATCTAAGCTCAATTGGACTCAATGAGTCCAACTGACTTAGGTGAAGGTAATTGACTTTGATCTAAGTCAATTGGGTTTGGTGAGGACCTAATTAGGTCCTTAGGTAGGTCTAGAGATGATATACTAGGGTTAGGACACCTTAGTTTAGGTTCCTATGGGGTTGGGAATAGGTCTAGGGAGATAGAGATCCAAGATCAAGACTTGAATCTCAAAACAGGGACTGGAGACCAGCATCAGACGTCCAATAATAGGATCATACGACTTATACTCAAAAATCAGAAGTCCTGACTTCAGTTCTGGATGTCCAATTTGAGTAAGGGGGAAATCAGGGTTCTGTTTTGGGTACTCTGCAGAAATTGGACGTCTGACAAAGTGTTTGGACGTCCCAATAACACTGCAAAAGTGGGTTGAGGTGTTTGGGAGATGGCTAAGGGTCCCGGACGTCCTATAACTTATTTGGACGTCCAGATAAGGGTTGGAACTAGGGTTTTAGGGCTTCCTAGAGTGTTGTGACCTAATCTAAGGGTGGCTAAGGCTAGGCTATCCTAGGGCTAGGATGGACCTATGCTCTTCACATTTTACTGCTTTATTTCTACTTAATAGAATAGAAAACTTTGACCCCCTTACATTATTGTTCCTAAATCTAAACTAAGCCTTCTGCTCCAGCTCTGCTGCAACTCCCGTTATTCTTGATCCAGCTTTAGATCCAGCTCCTGATCAGCTTATTTTCTGCAATCGACATAATGCACTTAATCAGCACATTATAACATTATTTTATGCATGGCTAAGGAAGAGCAGTAAAGATGCAGATAATGCGTATGCATGCATGAATAACCCTAACTTATGCTAAGTCGTAGCCTAATCTAGGTCAATTAAGACCTATGGTTGTTGTGAAATCAAGGTACGGGCAGGAGGAGTTGCAGCTCTTTGTGCTGCAGCGGGTGTGGCGAGGTTTTTGGGTTCTTTTTGGTGGAGTGGGGGAAAAATAGAGAATGGGGAAGAAGATGGAGGTGGATGCTGGTGATGGTTGGTGACGGTGGTAACAAGTCGTGCATCAGTAGATGCACTCACAGTAGGCAAGCTTCAAGGAGCTCGTGCACGGTGGTGGTCAAGTCCATCCTCTTGGCGCGGTGGTCTATCACCCCACCGGCCCATAGTATGATGGAGCTTGGCCGTGGAGGCCCATAGTGGTGGAATGCTGCACGGTGGTGGAATGGGTGGTGGCTTCCTCCTCAACGGCAGCTCTTCCCTCTCCTTTTGTAGCCACGACCACACAGATTTGAAATTCAAAATACCGTAGAATGAATGTGATGCGCAAGAGGAGGAGGTGAAGACGGAGGAGTTATATGTGCAAAGGAGAAGAAGAATAAAAGAATAAAATAATTAGGGTTATTTATACATAACTCCTTAACTTCTATGTTAATTAAAATAGTGCACCTAATTAATTAACTAATTAAATGTATGCAACCCTAGGTTAATTCTAAATGCATGAATTATGTACTTAAGCTAAAAATATGAATTAATTTATTTACATCCTAGTGTATGCTATCTAAATGTTAAAATTAACTTAATATCTAGACATTTAGATACTTAAATAGCCCACAAATATGGGCTAATCAGGCATCCTATAACTCATTTGAATGTCCAGAAATAGGCTGGAATTAGGGTTTTAGGGCTTCCTAGGGTGCAGTGACCTAATCTAAGGGTGGCTAAGACTTGGGGAAGCTTCTAGGTTGTCTTAAGGCTAGGGTCGACCTAAGTTCTTCACAATTTACTGCTTTATTCCTACTTAATAGAATAGCATACCTCAACTCCCTTACATTATTTTCTACTACATCTACTCTAGGTCTTCTACTCTAGCTCTACTATTACTCTAGCTTTAGGTCTAGCTTCAAATCCAGCTTTAGATCCAACTTCTAAGGTTCTTATTTCCTACAATTTATATAATGCACTTAATTAGTACATTATATCATTATTTCACGCATAGCTAAAGGAAAGCAGTAAAAATGCAAATAATGCTTATGCATGCATGAATTACACTATATGCTAAGTTCTAGCCTAATTAAGGTCAGTTAAGACCTATGTTTGCTGTGCAATCAATAGGGGTGGTGGACCTAAGCCACATAAGGTTAACCAAGATGGTGTCACCAATATTCATTAGGGTGAAAAGGTTGTACCTTAATGATAATGGGTTTAGTAGGGAGATGTCGAAGGGAAGGGAGGGATGGAGGTGTTGTACCTATAGAGGAACTACTTGATGAGTGTGGAGATGGGGCCGATGATGGAGATAGTTCGGCTGGAGGAGATGGCATAGGCAGAAGTGGTCATGGAGGGCAACAGAGGAGGAGATTGGGTGAGAAAGGAGATTGAGGGATTTTTGAAAGGAGCGAATGGTTTGGGGTTTAGTGACGAGGGGGGAAAGGAGGAGTGGTGGAGGGCATAGAGTGACGATGGGAGAAGGAGAAAGATGGACTTAAAAGTAGGGGGAGTGTTGCTCGTGAAAATCATCATTTTAGAAAAGTATAGCATCGTAGTATAATGACTAAAATCGCAACAACATTTAAAATTTATAAGAGCTCGAAAACCAAAGTGAGTCTGAGGTCGTTCACAAGGAGCAAATTGGAATTCACAACACTAATGGCAATATAGAAATCATGAGCATAAAGATATGCAATGAATAAAATCTACTCAAAATGATATTAATAGGAACAATTGTATCTCAAGAAATAATGGGACAAAAAGAATAAGAGACTATAAAAATGGTGATTTAGATCACCAATTAATCTCCATAATCAAGCACATATCCCAATTTCTCAATCCACTCGACCAATTCAAATATCGCTACAGTGGTCTTGAACCACTTGTTTCTCAAATTCCACATCAGATAATAGCCAATATGTCCTCAGTGCCTTCAATGAATATTAGACGTCGGTGGCAAAGGGTAGATGACTTAAGTGTTCAAAGCACAGTAGCACAAACCACCTCAGAGATCAGGAATTCACTAAGTATTGGCACACAGCTCGAGGTACACAGTACAAAACCACCCCCTACCCTCCTCAAAATCTCCCCTTTTCTCTTTCTCTTTCTCAGATTCGGGTCAAGATATACGAGAAATAGTAACCGGGTAATCGGGTAGAGAAGTCCAAGCCCGCTGACGTGAAGGTGAGCGAGGATGCGCATGTGCATGGGAAGGGGACCCGACCCCCATGACTTGGATGATGGGATAATAATAGCAAAACCTTATTAAGCCACTTCTTTTTTAGTTCTTGCCGATGTGGGACAAAAGTCTCTACTCCTTCGTGCAAAACCCAAGTGGTTCCCTTGCTCAATTGCAGCTACACCTTGCTACTCTCGTCCAATTGAGGTAGCAGGTGTCTTCGCATCTTCAGTCCACAGCCGTTGGTAGTGAATCGTGGTCAGAGATGAACGAAGCATGGTGGATGGCGTCGAGGAAAATGGAGGCGACGGCGAAGCTCCAACAGATACCTAGCAATCAAAACACAGGCTGTAAGCCAAAGTCAAAAGGCTCGGGAGCTTCATTGAGGTGGTGTTGAAGTGTTTGGAGGGTTGTGGTGGCCAGACGGAGGTGGCGGAGGAAGCTATGGATGGGTGAGTCCGACTGGTGCTTAGAGATGCCAATAGCCCCAATTATGTTAGGGCTTTTGGTCGTGGGGTTGGAGTGGAGCTGTAAGTGGTAGCAGCGTGGCGTTTGGTGGATGATAGAGATGTGATAACTATTGGTGCTAGAGCTCCACAATCGTTTATTTTGATGATAAAAAAACACATGTTATTTAACATTTGCACTTGAAGTCTTAGATTTCAGGTTAATTGCAAATGGAAACATGTTCAGACGGAGTTCGAGCTCGCTTCCATGGTGGATTGGAAGAGCTTGACAGAGAACAGAGGAGCCTCGCGAGAAGCGATAACCTAAAGAAGCATGAAGACAAGAATAAGATAGATTTCCTTTTATCTTGTTCCATGTAATTTTGTTTATTTGTTTTGCTCTTTATTTCTTTCTTAGATCTTATGTTAAAGAGCCTCAAAGAACCCTTGAAGTAGTCCTAGGAACACCTGCGTAACCCTAGGATACTTAGGTTTTCTATAGAGAACTTAGAAAACCAAAATAGGGTTCTGACAGCCTAATCAAATGTCTAATCTAGAAATCAGACGTCTGATAGTGACTTTTAAGACGTCTGACTGTTGACTCAGACGTCCAATAACTTAGGCTGGACTTTGTAGCTTTTGTCTGATGAAATCTAACCTCTAGACCTTAGTTTTGACATCTTAGAAGACGTCTGATGTTTGTGCCAGACGTCCAATTAGTGGAATGTTGGCTATCAAGTAAACATTGAGGAATACGACCGTTAGGCTTATATCAGACATCCGTAGAGGACCCCAGACGTCTAATATGTGACCGTTTAGCCTCGGCTGACCCAAAATCTCCTTTGTTAGATTTCCTAGCCACAAACCTATCTTGGGAATCCATTTCCGCAGTACAATAGGTTTTTAGACGTCCAGAACTAGGGCCAGACATCCTGTATGTCGTCTGATGACCATGCACTAAAACCCTGTTTAGGTCTGAACCAAGTCAGGAAGGAACCTTCCTAGAATCAAATGTCTAACTTAGTTTCCAGACATCTTAAACAGGTTTTGCGGATGTCTGATACTTGGACTAGACGTCTGATGACCCTGTTAGAATCATGATTGATTCTGATTACAGCCTGTTTTGCCTTGGGTTCAACCCCAACGACTATGGAAGCTTTCTAAAGGCTTCCAAAGCCTTCCTAGGCCCTCTATAAATAGAGGAGGACCCTTGCCTTGTAGAGACACACCTTGCACTAAAACCCTATTTAGGACTGAACCAAGTCAGGAAGGAAACCCGCCTAGAATCAGATGTCTAACTTAGTTCCCAGATGTCTTAAATAGGTATTCCAGATGTCTGATGACCCTGTCAGAATCATGATTGATTCTGATTACGACCTCTTTTGCCTTGGGTTCAACCCCAACGGCTATGAAAGCTTTCTAAAGGCTTACAAAGCCTTCCTAGGCCCTTTATAAATAGAGGAGGACCCTTGCCTTGTAGAGACACACCTTGAATAGCATTTCCACATCTTTTGTGTCCAAGGAAGAAGATCATTCTTAAGTGTTGTTGCTCTCCTAGTTCATCAAGCCCACACTTGAGAGCACCACATCCTTCAGGCACCCGCTCTCCCACCAAAGATTTCGAGAGCGTCGTTGTGCCGTTGCGTAGTTCACGCACCTACGTCATCAGGCTGACACACTTTCACCTGAGCGAAGATTCTTCACCTATAGTAGCTAGTTTCATTTATACACTTTGTTGGCTCTATAGGTCTGTTGTATTTTTTTCTTTGTTGGGTACTCGCGTTGCGAATTCCCGTCTCCTTCCCGAGACAAAATCCTTCTCGTGAAGAGAAGGGGTTTGAGGTATGCTACCCTCGGGTTCAAGTAGCGTGGTTGTAATAGAGGTTGAACTACCCTCGTTTAAGTAGCTTGTATAGTGGTTTTGATTGACTAGATCGATCGGAAAATCCTAACTTGAGAGGGTTAGGTGGTGATTTTCACCCGATTTAGGTTTCCACCTAAAAATTCTTGTGCCATATTGTGTGATTACTCTTTTTGTGAGATTGCTAGTTTTCGCATTTTATTACATCACGCATATCTCACCCCCTCCCGTAGGGAATCTACAGTAACTACGTCGGAGGCGTGGCCGAAGTCGGGGAAGACGGAGGGGGAGAGAGGTGTTTGATGGTTTAATTGGGGTTTTAAAGATCCTAATCCTAACTAGAGAAGGAGAGGGAGAGGAAGACCTAAGTTATTAATCGAAATGGAGGGGAGCCATGCTGGCTTGCCTCGCCAGACGCAAAGGAGATGATGACCTTCGGTAGGGTAGAACGGCGGCGAAGACGGGGGAGAGAAAGCCCTAGCTTTGGCACACAAGGCATGGATGAAGACGAGGTAGAGTTTGGGCCACCCAATTTGATGGTTGGGTGGTTGAAAGAGGAAGGAAGGGAAGCTCACTAGAGTCGAGCTTAGAGGTGGCCAGAGTTGAAGTGTTTTCGACCTAAACCTGACTAGGGATATGCTGGGACCTTCAAGAGCTTTTATAGAGCTCAAAATCGAGCTCTAATTAAGGAAAGAAGCTCAATTGGGTTGAGATTTGGTTACAAGAAACCCAACAATTTTCTTAGGTTCGTTGGGGTCTATACAGCGAATTAGGAGCCAAGATCTTGCTCAATTGATTCCCTGTAATGTGAACACCAATCCCACAAAATTTAGTGGGATTTGGTGTTGATTTGTTGAGGTTTTTAGTCGATCAAAGTAGGTGTTTAGGTCAGTTGACTCGTCAATGGCAGCAAGGACCTAAACATGATGAATATTAGAAATTAGGGTCCTATTTGCAAGGAATTTCGAAAGCTCAGGGTCTAAGTGTAGGAAATAGAGGTTTGAGGGACTAAATTGCAAACTAGGTCAACATGGACACTGATTGGGATAAAATTTTGGCCTTAACCTAATTTTGATTCATGGAATCTAATGGTGAACTTGGATTTTACTTTGGACCACGTTTTCCTGGTAAATTTGCACAGAAGTCCAACTTAGGGCAAAATCCCATCTGAAACACTGTTCAAGGTAAAAATAGGTTCAGATGGTCAAACCAAGGGTACCAAACCACTTATAATATTTTCCTATAAAATTTAGATGGTTTAGATGAATTTTATCCTAACCATAACCTCTTCAATTTATGAAGGGCTGATAATTAGGGTTTTATGTACCGTTTCTGTCAGTGTGGACTGATGGGAACACCATCATGAGCCATAACTAGCTCAATTTAGTCATTATCAAGGAATAAATGCCCTTATATAACTGCCAGAGGACTGTAATTCATTTCATAATCATTCTGAGAGAAAGACAGGAAACTAGGGTTAAAATTATAATTTTTCCATCATATCTTGAATGCAAACAACCACAGGTTTTCCCAGGGGGTAATTAAGGGTCAAATGGTCTTAAATATCCAACAAGTGGGTTAATACAAACAGAAAAGGGTTTTTGCGTGTTTTGAGAATTAAATGACTTCTAAAATCCTAAAAACAAACCCGCTTAATTAACTGAGGTTTTGGTCAGGATAAAATTCACCTAAACCCTCCAAAATTTATATAAAAATATTCTCTAGGGTTTGGTACCTTCAATTTGACCATCAAAACCCGTCTTGACCCAAAACAGAGTCTTAGACAGACATTTGCCCTAATTTGGATTTTTACATAAATTACCCAGTCAAACAAAGTCAAAACCTAAATCTAACTTCACCATTGGATTTCTTGGGTCAAAATTAGGTTTTCAATAAAATTTGGGCCCAATCTGAGATCATCTTGACTAAGTTTGCATTTTGGTCCAATCAAACTCTTTCTATCTCATTTAGGCCCTTAGCTTTTTGAATTCCTTGCAAATAGTCCCCTAGATTTTTCGTCATCTTCACAAAAAGGTCCCTCCACCATTATCACTCATGAATCTTACTCCGACGAGCTTCATTTGGAGAATCTCCTTGATTGATTGATGAAACCTTCCCAAAATCAAATCAGAGATTCTTTAGGAAATCCTCTTTCCAATGGGATCAACCTTGGATCCTCATTCCTTCCCAAAAGCTTGTTCGAACACTTTGAAGGAATGGGTATCTTATTTGTGCGTAAGCTCCAAGGTTCCCAAGTTTGTTTCCAAGCTTGGAACCCCCTCCTGAGCCCTATAAAAAGATCCCCAGGCCACGGCCATGCTCTTCAACTAGGTTTAAGGCCACAAAACCCTCTTCTTCCTCCCCCTCGGCCGGCTCCGACCTATGCTCTGGCAAGCCACCTCGACCCCATTTTTCCGGCCCTCATATGATCAAATCGAGTGGCCTGTCTTCTTCCTTATCTTCCTCCACCTCTCGCTGGCCAAAGCAAAGGCATCCAGACCCCTTTCTTCACCATCGTCTCCCCCATCAGAGTCACCTTCATCTCCGGTGCTGGCCAATCAAAGCTAACATGAACTCCTCATCCCTGTCATCATTTAGTTAGTTTAACACCCTTCTCTCTCCTTCTACTCTATCTCCTACTCTTTATTCTCCAAATCCGACCACCAATGACACCAAACGCCTTCATCTCCTCCATCTCCGGTGACCACTCCAACGAGGGTTCCCACCCGATACACACAACCATCCCCCTCACCAACTAGTCCACAAGCTCCACCAGCTCATTCCCTACAAAACCCCTATCCTATTCCACCCTATTGCCCATCCAAACACCCTATCGAACAAACCCACCTTCGCCGACCTATCCCGTCACCGACCAACCTCCTCCGTGCACTAAACTCTACAAAACCACCGCCACTACACTCGCCATGGTTTGGCAATCAACTTGTGCTATTTTAACGTGGCCACGAGGCCCTATTTCATGTTTCAAGGTGTAACCGAACCTTATCCATCCCTGCCACGTCCTTCGGCCAAATCCGCCCTCCTCCAACCTTGTTCTTCATTGTAATTACGTCCAGGCCCCACAGACCACCTTCAGGAAGCCTTGCAAGCATCCAACTGAAGCTACCAAGGTGCACTCACGCTCCAATTGAGGAAGGAGTACCTGCGACTGCATGCGAAGAAAGAGGCAAGGACATAGTCCCACCTCGTATGCTGATGGGCATGCGAAGGCACTTAAGTGGATTTTCTGCTACTGCCTTATCGCCTTAGTAGCACGAGGTGAGGTCCGCACGTGCCCACTCACACCCTCGCCTGCGGCCACGCCACATGGGTCTGGGCTTTGAACCGATTACCCGTATACCCGCCTGATTTGAGAGAGAAGAGGAGGAACAGGAGAGAGAGAGCGGAGGTTAAGGGGTTTTGCTCTGTGACACTTAGTCGCTAGAGGGATTACTTCCCTTGTGCGTAAGAAGAAAGAAGAGAAGGAAGAAGGCTCGTGCGTAAAGAAAGGAAGAAGAGGAGAAGAGGTTGAAAGCAGAAAGAAGAAGAGAAGAAGGCCACAATAAGAGAAGAGAAGAAGAATAGTGCTAGGGAAGCACTATAACACTTGTTGGATAAGTCGTCTGATTCAATAACCCAACGACTGATTTGAGGCTTGATACTTTAGAATTGCTATTGAGATATTTACATTGATTGAATGCTTGATATATATGCTTAGAGAATAATGGATGATTTAAATCACCATTATTTTAGCATCTATACCTTTTTATTGCCTCAAAATACATGAGAATTCATTGAATATCTAAAGTGACAGATTAGTAATTATTTAATATCATTTTGTAGTTTAAATTCTTGTGCTCATTTGCATTATTGAGATTAGTGTGTGAATTCTTATTTGCTCCCTGTGTTCGACCTCGAACTTTCATTCGAGTTATAAATATTATTTATTTTCAAGCAATTTCGACATATACTATTAAACAGCTTTTATAAACCTCGATTTCGCTCTGTGAACATGGACCCACATATTGGTCATTAATGCTCAATTGACCTTTGATTAATCCCTAGGTGATCTCGTGGTTACTCTACATTTATGATGTGATGTTAAAACTGCATATTTAACCCTTTTTATTATTTTCTTCTCAAAATGGATTTGAGTGGAATTCTTATCTATAGGCGATAATTTAAGAGAATTTATTTCTTGATTATGAATATTTCAAGCTAATTATGGCTAATGATGGTGTTACCATCATACTCCCATGCCTAACTTTTGCTAGTCCCTAGCAAAATCCTATGGAAAGAACTAGATCTTGGTAGAACTCGAATAGGTTGTGTTAATATGGTGACATTATCATTGAAGTTATTATAGTGGTTAACCTAAATCGAGTCTATCTTTCACGAAATTTTTTTTTACCTGGCCTACTTAGTTTCATCTTGGTCATTTTTGAGCCTAGGGTCGATCTCAAGGAGGTGGGAATTAAAGGTGAAGAAGTTTCTATGCCTTTCCTAAAACGTATCTCTTCCATGCATTTATTATATTTTTTTGGTTTTTCTATTTAAGATTTTTTTTATTGATAATATTGTCCTTGAGGCACACCCTCAAAATCAAGTTTTTGGTTTTGAGCCAAATTGTTCTTGGCTTTGAGCTAACTTAGGGTTTCCAAAAAAATTGGTCCTGCTATTCGCAGGACCGAGTACCTGTAAGACAAGAATTATCTTTTCTCTTTTACTCTTTTTTTTTATCTTTCTAATAGCAAGAAACCAAAGATAGATAAACACAAGGCAGGTTGCTAGCAAAGAAAAGGAATACTTAGCTTAATATATGTTTAGATATATAGTAGATACAATATATATATATATGTATAATATATAGGGGTGGAGGTGGAGGTGGAGTGGAAATGGAGTGTAGCACGGTGTCAAGTTGGTCACGTCTAGTAAGACGCAACCAACAAGATGAAGTGCCGTGTAGAGTGTGGGATGGATGTGTGGGAGTGTGTGCGAAGGTGCTTGCTTTGCGCGGGCATCGGGGAATATCAGCAACTGGTGCAGATATTCCCGCAATATTATGCGCGGTAGGGTGACTAGTGCACGGGCGTATGGATACGGGTAGGTGATGTGTATGTAAATATATATATGTATATAAGTGTATATATATATATAGGGTTATAATTATATAGGTATTTATGTAGTTGTGTATATATATATATAGATATATATGTGTGTATATATATATTTATGAATATATATATATAGTAATATATGTATATGTATATGTATATATATATGTATATATATATATAGATATATATGTATATATGTATGTATATATGTATATATATATAGATATATATATATATAAACATATATACATATATATATATATATTTAGGTATATAAGTGAGTGGATATATATATATATATATGTATGTATGTGTAGGTGTGTACAAGTGAGTGTGTGAGTGTAGGAGTGTGTGTGTGTACGAGTGTGGGTGTGTACGCTGGCGGGTGAGTGTGAGAGAGAGGGCAGTTAAGACGTCTGGCGAGCAGGACGTGCGCAGGCGCACAAGGGCTACGCGTGGGCACTGGAGGGAGCGCCTGCGCTTGTCTTTCGTGCGCGGGCAGGTAAGGGAGTGCAGCGCAGTGCACTGCGTAGCGCAGCGCACAGCCCTGCGGGTGGGAATGGCCGCAGTCGAGTGAGCGCGGGTGCAGACGCGGGCGACCGACTGGCACGGGTAGCGGGCAAGGAGAGAGAGCGTTGTGCCACCGGTTAAGTGAGAGGCATGAACAGTGGCTACAGTGCCGTGTGGAGCAGGCGACCGGTAGCGGCCGGTTCTGCGTGCGCGGGCGCGTTGGGAAGTGCCTGTGTGCACGCGAAGGAGCTGCGAAGGCCTGCTGGTGTGCGTGCGGTGGCTGGCAGCTGCTGCAAGCCGACGTGTGCACCACTGGAGCTTCTGACCTTGAAGCTCTGGCAATGGTGGAAATGCGAACGGCAGTGAATCCAGAGGGTGAAACCACCACGCCCACCTGCTCACGAAAGAGCTGGGCGGTGGTGGAACTCACAATGGTGGTTGTGGGACCACTGTGAGCTTTCTCCTACCAGCAGTGTGTCACTTCAGTGAGAAGAGATACTGCATATGGAGAGGGAGAGGGGAGGAGGTTGGCCTGACGGTGGATGAAGGTGTCTGTATGTGTGGTATTCGGCCTGTGCAAGGGAGAGTGCAAGGCCTTTAAAGAGGAAGAGGAACGCCAACCCATGCTGCTGGCAGAGGACCTCTTGCCATGCTGCTGGCAGAGGAGTGGCGTGAAGAGGTGCATGCCCCATGCCTTGAGCCACGCGAGGGGGAAGAATTCAAAGTCAAAATAAAAAAATGAAAATGGTGAATTTGCAATGCAGCCCTTGATGAAGATGTTAATTAGATGGCCAATTATTCACATTCTCCTCCCCTCTCAATAAATGCTTGCATGTGTCTATTTACAAATGAAACTATAGCTACATAAAATGCAGTGGTGGTGCCAGGAAATAACACAAGATGGCATAATTACTGGTGTATTTTTGCTGTGCAATCATACCCCCATGGCTATCTTTTGCTAGTCCCTAGCAAAACATTTTTTTTGCTTTGTATTTAGAAATGATCTTAAGCTGAAGATTTTCTTCTGAGGTGACATGGGTGTGTTTATCTGTTGGATATTGTGAGAACCAATTGCAGAGAAGACTACCAGTACTTTAAGTCTTATATGACATAAACCATCTCTCAACTAACCTGGACTCTTGATATTTAAACCTTAAGTACGATTTCTAGGACTCAGAAGGTTTTTGCCGTACTCGAGAGCTCAAGAGATTATGGTTTGTGCATAGTGAAGGATCAAGACAGACCAGATGAACATTAAGGCTCAAGCCCAGGGTTTCACGAATCTTTAAGTGCAGGTTGGTCCCAATTTCAGGTCGTGTCTTCGGATTGACCCTTAAAAAGATGATGGAAAACTCAACTCCCATTTTATTACATTTATGGCTCAAAGAATATATGGTAGAAATAGGGTATTTGTAACTTGCCCTGAAAAACTTTTTAGGGAGAAGAATTTACAGACATTTGCGAGATATACTGACTTATTTGCACTTCTTTTTTTTTTGAAACAAGTGTCAGTATATCTCTTACAACTTTATTTAGAGGAGCACACTTTTTTGGTGGGAGAGTTCCTTTTTGGTGGAAAGAGTTTCTCCTAGACATAAGACTAAAGCCTGGGACAAAAAGTCTACCTACGTGCACAGGTAAGGACTCCACCTTCCCTAATGAACACTAGGGTTGGATCTTATGTTCACCTGGTCTTTCTTGATATATGTAGTGTGAACCAAGATTACTTAGGCTCTCGAGAAGAAGTAAACCAACGAATCCTGTACTGATGTCTCAAGTACAAGAATACGTCCTTAGGAGAGATTCCGATCTATCTTATCAATGCTCAAGCAAATTAAGCCGAGCCTGAGCGAATCAAGCTTCTGTGGCCTGGGAAGTCTTCAAAACTGTGGTTGAATATCCATAAACACTTATTGTATTTTTGTTTCAGCCTTCAGATCATTACTAAACACCTTTTTTTATGTACATATTTATAGATGGATATATATAATGGAAGCTGCATGATACCATATAATACCTAGATCCTTTGGATGCCTATCCACCCCCCATGCCAAACGATGCTATGTCCTCATATGCATGCAGGGTAGAGGAAGGTCCAAAGATCGAGGAAAGAGAGCTGACGTGCAAGGTATATAGCAGGGTGATAGGGTGGGTGGATGGTGGGTGGTGAAGTGAAGAAGTGGGAAGTGAAGTGACATGGAAGTATGTACGTGGAGGAGTGTTGCTGGGGTGCCTCCCAACTAGCGCTGAATTTAATGTCCGCAGCTGGACTCAGAGTGAGGCACGAAATTAGTTACCCTCCAGTAGGGTAACAGTTTCACCAATGGGGGCAGGTTCATGAGTAAGATAGGGTTTTAAACGCTGCCCATTGACCGTAAATTTATGCCCAGATTTGGGATCTTCAATTTCAACGGCCCCGTTGGGAAATGGTCTCGAGACCAAGAAGGGACCAGTCCATTTGGACTTCAATTTCCCAGGAAAGAATTTGAGCCAGGCATTATAAAACCAAACTTGCTGAGATGGCTCAAATTCCTTCCGCCAAATTCATCTATCGTGAAAAGCCTTAGTGCGCTGCTTGAAAGTTAAGGCAGAATCATAGGCTTCACGATGGAGCTCTTCCAGCTCTTGGAGTTGGAGTATCCTTTCTCGACTACACAAGTCTGGGTCGAGGTTACATTAGCAAACCACCCAATAGCGCGGTGCTCCAGCTCCACGGGCAAATGACAAGGCTTCCCGTAAATGATTCTATAAGGAGACATACCTAGGGAAGCCTTGAAGGCAGTCCGATATGCCCAAAGTGCGTCAATCAGCTTGTCAGACCAATCCTTATGGTCAGGCCGAACCGTTTTCTGGAGAATTTGCTTGATTTGCCAGTTAGACACCTCAGCCTGGCCATTCGTCTGAGGATGATACGGAAATGCGATACGATGGTGGACTCCATATTTCCTCATAAGTGCCCGAAAAGAAGCATGGGTGACATGACTTCCTCCATCCAAGATAATGGCTCGAGGGATCCCAAAGCATGCAAAAATATGGTCTTTGACAAATCGAGTAGATATGACATGGTCAGCATGGTGCGTGGGAATAGCCTCGATCCATTTGGAAACATAATCAACAGCAACGAGGATGTACTCGAAGCTGTTGGAAGGAGGAAAGGGACTGATGAAATTGATTCCCCAAATGTCGAAGATTTCAGCAGCTAGGATGGGTTGCAAGGGCATCATGTCACGACGTGACATTGACCCTAACGACTGGCACCTAGTGCAATGTTTGGCATAATTATGTGCATCCTGGTGAAGGGAGGGCCAAAAGAAATCGCACTGCAACACCTTGGCTGCAGTTTTCCTCCTCGAGAAATGGCCTCCGCAAGCCTGATCGTGGCAGAAGGATAGCACACTGGGGAATTCGCTGTCAGGAATACAGCGACAGATGATCTGGTCAGCACCTATTCAAAAAAGTAGTGGATTATCCCAGAAATAATACTTTGCTTCTGCAATGAGACGCTCGCGCTGGTTTTTAGGCCAGCCACATGGAAGGGAACCAGAAGCAAGGTAATTGGCAATGTCGGCATACCAAGGTCCACTTGCCACGTTAATTTCCAATAGGTGATCATCGGGAAAAACCTCATTGATCGGCAGGATAAATCCAATGTGGCCAGGGTCCAGTCTCGAGAGATGATCAGCCACAACATTCTGGGCCCCGGCCTTATCGCGGATCTCAATGTCAAATTCTTGGAGCAGAAGGATCCAACGAATCAGTCTAGGCTTGGCATCCTCCTTGTGCATGAGATGGCGAATGGCCGCGTGGTCAGTGAATACAATAACATGTGAGCCCAGAAGGTAAGAGCAGAATTTCTCCAGCCCAAAGACGACCGCCAGTAGTTCTTTCTCAGTGGTTGTATAATTACGCTGGGCCTCATCCAACGTCTTACTGGCATAGTACACCACGAAGGGGTGTCTATCGTGTCTTTGTCCCAAGATGGCTCCGACTGCAAGGTCGGAAGCATCACACATGAGTTCAAAGTCGAGGGACCAGTCAGGTGGCTGGAGAACAGGGGCCTTGGTGACAGCATCACGCAGCTGCGTGAATGCTCGTATGTAGTCAGGGCCCATATCAAAGGGTACCTCGGTCGATAGGAGATGAGTTAAAGGTCTAGAAATCTTGAAGAAGTCTTTGATGAATCTCCTATAGAAACCGATGTGTCCCAAGAAGGAGCAGATTTGTCTGATAGAACTAGGCACAGGTAAATCAGCAATTACATCAAGCTTAGATCTGTCAACCTCAATACCCCTATCGGAGATAATATGCCCGAGAATAATTCCCTAGTGTACCATAAAATGACTTTTTTTCCTAGGAAAGCACGAGGTTCAAATCAATACATCTCCGAAGGATATGGGTTAGGTTGGCAAGACAGTCATCAAAGAGGGTCCAAAGATCGAAAAGTCATCCATGAAAACCTTAAGAAAGTCACCCACCATGTCATGGAATATCACCAGCATACATCTCTGGAAAGTTGCTAGCATGTTACAAAATCCAAACGGCATCCTTCTAAATGCAAAGGTGCCGAAGGGGCAGGTAAAGGTGGTTTTCTCTTGGTCCCGAGGGTTAATTGCCACTTGGTTATATCCAGAGAATCCATCCAGGAAATAAAAAATTTTATTTACTGCTAACCGCTCCAGGATTTGGTCAATAAAAGGTAGCAGAAAGTGATCTTTCTTAGTTGCAGCATTTAGTTTCCTACAATCTACACACACTCTCCAAGATGTAGGAGTGCGAGTAGGGATGGATTCGCCCCTGTTATTGACACGGATGGTGAGTCCCGCCATTTTGGGCACAACGTGAATCAGGCTCACCCAGGGGCTATCGCTGATCAGGTAGATTATACCCGCATCTAGCCACTTAATAATTTCCTTTTGAACGACCTCCCGCATGTTAGGGTTGAGACGTCGCTGCATCTCGCGGGAAGGTTGAGCCTCCTCCTCCGTATATATACGGTGAGTGCAGAAGGAGGGGCTAATGCCAGTTAAGTCTGATAAGGACCATCCAATGGCTGCCTTGTGTTCCATAAGGACCTCTGTTAGTTTGCACTCTTGCTCCCTGGTCAATTTTGAGCTAATGATTACGGGGAGCATTTCATTTGGTCCTAAGAAAACATATTTAAGCGTATTGGCAGCTCTTTCAACTCAGGAGAGGATGGTGAAAGATCTGGCATTTCTTGGGACGAGAGTGTCCCAAGCGGATCAATAGAAAACAAAGCAGAAGGAAGAAGTTGGCCCTCAGATTGGTCAAGAAGAGGGGCGTCTTGGATTGATGGATCCAAAAAGGGATAGCCCCAATGAGCAGTATGTGGGCTCAAGGTCCCAGTGTGGAGTTGCAATTCTGCCTGATTTGGCAAGAAAGAAAGGGTAATCCGGTCTTCAAGAGTGTGGACCAGCGGTGAGTAGCCCGAATATGACTCAGACCATGAGGTATGGGAAACAGAGGAAACCTCGTCAAAAGTCTGGTCAGGAGAATGTACGGGTAAAGGGAGGGATGGGGGAACGTCACAATATGTGTCGGTCAGGCAATGGTCTGTGTTCAAAGGTAGTCCACAGCAGTTAGAATAGGTCCCTATTAATCTGATACACGAGCTGACGGCCATGTCCTCGTCAGACGTGTCATCCTCAATGCAATCGCAATCAAAGTTCTTGGCTGCCTTGAAGATGTTTAGCTTGAGTTTCTCAGAGCCAACGACAATCTCAATGCAGCCCGACTCGCAGTCGATATGGGCGCGGGCTGTGGCCAAGAAAGGTCGACCAAGGATGATCGGTAAATCAGAAAGTGAGCTAGGAACTTCCATATCGAAAACAAGAAAGCCAACAGAAGAACAGAGACTGTTGACCCTAACCAGCACGTCTTCCACCACACCCTTTGGTATTTTGACAGAACGATCTGCCAACTGTAACGTGACAGGGGTGGGTTTCAGATTTCCTAAGGCAAATTTCTCGAGCATGATGGTTGGTATAAGATTGATGGAAGATCCTAGATCAAGCAAAGCACGGTTGAAATTACAGCCTTGGATGCTACAAGAAATAAGTGGTGTGCCCGGATCTTTCTGCTTCGATGGTAGATTTGACAGTATAGCACAACTCGCATGAGACAAGAGCACCACCGGATTCTTTGTTTTCTTTGACTGTCGCCTGGGTGTAGTGTAGTCTTTGAAAAATTGGGTGACAGTAGGTATGTAGTCGATAGCCTCTAACAGGGGTACCTTGATTTCAACATCCCTGAATAAATTACGCAGGTTATCAAAGGCCTGCGTATCCTTTTTCTTGCCTTTTGGCTCCCTCAGTAGAGCCTCAGGGAATGGGACTGATTCTGGCACTAGCTTAGGTGCATTGTCCTCACGACAATGCGGTGCGCATCCCGAATGTGAGGGTAATGAAAAAGATGGGTCAGGATCAGGTCGAGGCGAATCGACAGTTTGCTTACCGCTCCTCGTAGTAATCGCATTGGACGTTGCGGGTCCAATGGGATCATAAGGCGAAGGAGGGTTCGTAATAGGGACATAAAGGTGAGGTGTAGTTGCTGCAGGATTAGCCTGAAATCCTGGTGGAATGCTTGGAGCTTTCCGAATCTGATGAACCTTCCCCTGGGAAGGTCATACCTGTGGTTGAGGACCACGGGGTACAAAATTTCGTGGGTTGGGAATAGGTTGGGCTAGAAGAGTTCCCTCAAATCGAGTCGCCATGCGTAGTTGACTAATCTCAGCATTTTGCTGCGCCAATTGGTGCTGAAGAGAGGTCATGTTCTCTTCATGGCGCTTAGACATTTCCGTCATCATTTGCATCAATTTATCAAGAGGACTTGATGCGTGTTCTGTTTGCAGCATGCAAGGACCCGATAGGGGATTTACCACAGGATTAGACTGGGCCCTTGGGATGACGGGTGCGGACGGTCGCATTGGTCCACCTATAGGATTTTGGTGTTGCGGGTTGCTGGACCATGCGAAGTTAGGATGATTTTGCCACCTTGGGTTGTAAGTAGTAGAGAACGAGTTGTTCCCCAGGGCACAAGCGTCTTCTAAGCCGGAAGACGAGTCCGCATGTATGTATGCATCCGACCACACGGAGGCTTGGTCCTCTGTGTCGAAATATTGGCTTGCAGAAGCCAGATCCACATGACTTACCGAATCGCTCGGTGTGACGCTCGGTAAGGATGGTCTTGTAGGGTTTTTGGGAATAAGCCTGGCATTGGAAAGATTAGGATTGTGACGAAGTGGTGAGGTAGAGGTGTTTGCCATAGAACGAGCGGGATTGGCCAGAAGCTCGTCCAGCTTCTTGTGCACAACGGAGACTTCATCCAATTTTTGTGCGATAAGGCTAAGATTAGTGGATGAATGGGAGGGTCCCGTGTCAACTTCGTGAACATTACGGGGCAGGCTAGTCTGATTAAAGATGACAATGGAGGCATTGTTCATTGAATTTTCACTCACGTTTTCAAATAATTCGAATGCTCCATTATAGTCTTTATTCATGAAATTCCCTTCGCAGGAAGCATCTGCAATCTGCTTCAAAGTCTCATTTAGCCCATAATAGAAAATCTGGGCTATATGCCACTTAGGCAGACCATGGTGTGGACACTTCCGGAGGAGGTCATTATACCTCTCCCAAGCCTCATGAAACTGCTCGCCGTTTTGTTGCGTGAAGGAAGTTATAGCACGACGAAGCGCATTGGTTCACCCGATTGGGAAGAATTTCTTGAGAAATGCTGTTCGCATCTCTTCCCAAGAATGGATGGTTCTCCCAAGGGTGTGTAACCATTGCGACGCTTTATGCCGCAACGAAAATGGGAACATTTTCATGAGGACAATTGATAACCCGATGTTTCTTGGTTTAACTGTTTCAACCAATCGGGTTAGGTCTTCCAAATGGAGAAAAGGATCTTCACTTGCAAGACCATGGAAGTGAAAGTTAATTAGGCCAATTATCTTGGGTTTCAATTCAAAATCGTCCTCGCCCATGGGGACCCGAATTTGTCCTATGGTCTCTGTAGCAACGGGATTTTAATAAGAGCTAAGAGACCTAGGCTCCTCACGTTTGAGAGGATTCTACATTTCCTCCAAGGTTTCCCTAATGGCTTCAATCTATTCGTTATACATTTCCATTTGGGCTTGGAGGCAGGTTATGGGGTCCATGGCTCCACCACCTGGTGGGATTTTAGGGGGGTGGTTTCCTCCCTTAGGATTTGGGGGTGGGCGTGCAGCCATGTTTGTGGAGGAGGATGACAAATTGGTTTCTATCCTTCTAGAATTATCAGACAATTCAAATAATTCAGGGTTTTGTGACCTCCTCCCAAACATGCACTACCGCAGGAAGAATTGCGGAGATAAGAGGGGAAACGAGGATGAGAGAAATGATGCCGCAAAGTTACACTTGATGATAAATCAAGGCAATCAAAGTCCTAACCTCTACAATGTGCCCTTAGACCTAGAGATCTAAGTTACCTACTATCGCAACCTACGAAACCAAATGAGAGCACCGCGGAACCACCGAGCCAGATTGAAAGGTCGTTTGCCCCAGTCTTAGACACTCGATAGCACGCGGGAACCCGCACCAGCATGTAGGCGCTACACGCAGGTAGTTAGACCTCCAATCCTTAATAAGGGTCAGGTTGAAACTAGTTTTATTTAGAGGCTTAGGATCAAGTGCTCCAGGAATGAGAAGGGTGTTCTATACAGGTAAAGCCCAAGTGCGTTGATTTTAGAAAGTGTGTAAACCAAGCATACAACGGGGAAATCTCCCCGAATTGAAGTTTTAGTTGGTGAATGATTTTTAGAATTTCAGCCTTAAGTAGTATGGATTTTAAGATTTCGCTAAGTTACCAATTCAACCAATCTCTGGGTTTTGAGAAGATACAAGTTCTTCTATGCCCAACAAACCCTTCTTCAATGTGAGTTGGTTAATGCATGCTAAAAATGCAATGGGCTTCCCTAAGTGGAAATTTCTATGTGTGGATGCATGAGTCAATTTTAGGTTAGTGTGAAAGGGAGCCAAAGCACTTCAATTCAAGTGCTCCCAATCACCAAAATGATGTTCCACACACAAGGCTCAACAACAAGATAATGTAAAGAAAATTAAAATTTTGGGATTGAAATATTCGGGATCAAATCTTAGGCAGGTGAAAGGTTGTGGTGGGTGATGAGAACCTCATCATGAGCCATAACTAGCTCATTTTGACCCAATACAAACGATAAAAGCTCCTACATAACTCAAGGAAAGGCTTAACTCAGAGAATTCTGAGTTTAAGGAGAAAACAAGTCATAAGGGGTAAAAATGCAATTTTACCAGTATAATCTGCATACAGGGTAATTCAGGGTCCAAACATAGGTCAAAGCAACTTAATAAGAATAAAAGTGGGATGAGATGATCTAGCAAGGGCTACAGCAATTCCAAGGAACTAAATGATAATCTGTAACCCTAAAACAAACCCACTTCAATTCATGAGGTTCAAGGCAAAGCAAAAATGGAATAAACCCTCGAAAATTCATAGAAAAATAGTCTCTAGGGTTTAGAACCTTCAATTTGACCTTAGGAACCCATCTTGACCTACATTGAGAACCAACCCAATTAATAACTTAATTTGGGTTTTTGCGTAAATTGACCAGTCAAACAAGGTTTAATATAGAAATAAAATTCACCATCAGATTCCTTAGGTCCTAATTAGTCATGTATAAAAACTTGAGCCTAAGAAGAAACCTTCTTGACCAACTTTACACTTTGGTCCTCATATATTTACTTTTTGGCCCTCAACTTTTGAACCCTCGCATTTTGGCCCCTAACTCTCCTTCGTTCTTTGCGTTCAGGTCCACCTGCAAAACCTGCCAGCACCATGCTCCGGCGACCTTGCGCGGAGCATGGCGCCGCGCAGGGTGAGGGGGAGAGCCTGGCAAGTAAACCGGGGGTGCCCTGCGTCGTCAGCCGTCGCAGGGACACCCCCCTGGTCGCTGTAACCCACCATACCGGCCGTGCGAACGCACGGACGGTATGGGTTTCCATCTCCGGCGTCCTCCGGCGATGGAGACACGTCGTCTCCCTCCGCCTTCCTCCCTGATTCGGTCCCTATAAATACCCCCATCGCTCCACCGTTCTTCCCAGCTCGGATCTGACGGAGAAAACCCCCAACTTTCCTCTCTTCTCACTCCGGCAGACGCCCACCAGCTCCGGCGGTTCTTCCTCCTCCTCCTCTTCGCTCTGCCGCAATACCAGCAGCAGAGACTTCTTCCCCTGATCTTCCCGCGCCACGCCGCACCCAGCTGGCGCCTCTCCGGCCCTCTGCTCGCCGCCGCCCCTTCCCCTGGGCATCTTCTTCTCCGACGACAGTCGATACGACTGTCGCCCGCTCCGGCCCCTCCTCCTCCTGCTAAGTAGGTAGAACTCCTCCTCTTCCTCCCCTCTTCCTTTTCCTCACTTTAAACATCTACTGTCGCCCTCGATTCCGACCCCTCACCCTCACCTTCTCCGCCTCCGGCCATCCTCCGACGAGCCGCTCCCAGTCACTCCAGCAACCCACACGGCTCGCCGACCACCGCAGAACCTCCGCCTCCTCACCCTGATCAACCCCCGCCCTTCCACTTCCCCCACATCACCCTCTGCAACTCCACCGAACAAACACATCTTCCGACCCACAGTCCGACCTAGGGCAGCCCTTGCACGCCGCCCCACGCCTCGCCACCACCCACACGAGCTTCGCCGCATGCTGGCGAAGCTCCCGGCACCTTCTGATTAGGCCGAGAGGCCGTTTTGCTGTGAACAGGTCACCCGTCCTCCGCCGCCATTGCCGTGCAGAAGGAGCTGCTTCCGCCTGCAGCTGCAGGCGCGCCACACCCAGATTCGACTCCCAGGCCGTGCGAGGCATTTCGACAAAGCGTCAGGCTGCAGCTGAAGCGAAGCCCTCGCGCGAAGGCCTCGCGTAATGCCGCGATTACCAGCTGTTTCCTCCGCGCAGGCGCCAACTCGGGGTGGGACATTTAGTCCCACCTCGGAAAACTCTGAAGAGGCGCAGCGGTATAAAGTGAAAAAGTGCTGGAGGCTTATTGCCTCAGCACACGGGGTGAGGTCCCCTTCACCCGCCCGGTTACCCGGTCTCGTCCGTGCTCACGCCCCGCGAACCTGGCCCGACCCGACTTAGACTGACCTGCACTCCTCGCCCACCACGCACGCCGGTGGGCCTGGACCCGGGCGCGACCCGTACCCGGCTACCCGGCAGCTTTGGGAGAGCTATCCCATGAGCGGATTCTGTGAGAGAGAGACGCGGGGGAGGGTAGAGATAGGTTTTGCCCCTCTCTGATCAAGCTGTGTAATTGTGCAGGCACAGGTGAAGAAGAACCGTGGAAGAAGACGAAAGCTGAAGGAAGGAGGATCACCGAGCGGCACTGTAGCAGCTGCAGTTTAAGTCGTCTGATTGGAAAATCAGACGACGTCCTGAAGGCAAAGAAGGAGAAGGAAGGCGAGGCAGGGGAGAACGCAGAGAGGCCAAGACAAGAACTGAAAGAAGAAGAAGAACACGAGAAGAAGAAGGTCTGAAGAAAGGAAAAGAAGAAAGAAAGAAGAAGAAGAAGAACAGGACCGCAAGGGAGAAGAAAAAGAAAGAGATGAGCAAAAACAAGAACTGAAAGAAGAAGAAAAGCATCACTACTGCTGCAGATAAAGCAGAAGAGTCAAGCAAAAGAAGATAGGCAAAGAGAAAAGAAGAGAAGAAGAAAGAAGCCAACAAATTCTCTCTCTCTCTCTTTCTTTATTTTTGTAAAAGAAACTTGTACCCCTAGAATACAACTTGCTCCCTGAGTTCGACCTCGGGAACTCTCTTTTATTTTTCGAGTAAAAAATTTATATATTTGAAATGATGGCAATAACTGGCTATACTACAACGCTATAACAATAAAACCCGGTTATCTCTCAAAGCCAATGTTTCAGTGGGGTTGGAATCAACTCAATTCCAAGTCTCCCCACCAAAAACAAATGTGATCCCGAATTGTGGATAAATGAGGCAAGGAGGGATGGCAAACAATCTTATTTAATTTTGCCTCAAAGAATACTTCACATGACAAAAGATTCAAGAATCAAGATTCTTGATTCTTCGCTATGCGAAGTTTGGCGAGAAATCTCGGGGCGATGGGGGTGATAGCAAACAATCAAGCAAGTGATTTTGAATCCACTTGCCCCAAGAAATTCCCAAGAAGTGTTTTTAGGTTTTTTTTTATCTAGGTGACAAGTTAACCTATGTTGCTAATAGAGGGAGAGACCTACCTTTTCAGCAATGTGGGCGAAGCTCCAGTGCGGCGCCGGTGACTTCACGCTCTCGTTCCCACCTTGGATCTGCCCATGTCTCTGACTTCCTCTACTTGCCTCCTCCTTGCAACTGGTTTACTTGCACACCAGCAAACAAAAACACCCATGAAGAGAAGGGTGTGAGAAGAGAAAATCAAAGGAATGGAGTAGAAACTTACCTCAATGCACACCTCCCCGGCAGCGGCGCCAGAGAAAGAGTGGTAGAACTCAAATAGGTTGTGTTAATATGGCAAAATTATCGTTGAAGTTATTATAGTGGTTAACCTAAATCGAGTCTAACCATTTTTCACAAAAAAATTTTTTACCTGGCCTACTTAGTTTCATCTTGGTCACTTTTAGACCCAGGGTCGATCTCAGGGAAGTGGGAATTAAAGGTGAAGAAGTTTCTACGCCTTTCCTAAAACGTATCTCTTCCGTGTGTTTATTATATTTTTTTGATTTTTCTATTTAAGATTTTTTTGGTTGATAACATTGTCCTTGAGGCACACCCTCAAAATCAAGTTCTTGGCTTTGAGCCAAATTGTTTAGGGCTTTAAGCCAACTTAGGGTTTCCAAGAAAACTGGTCCTGCTATTCGTAGGACCGAGTACCTGTAAGACAAGCATTATCGTTTCTCTTTTACTCTTATTTTTTTATCTTTTTAATAGCAAGAAACCAAAGATAGATAAACACAAGGCAGGTTGTTGGCAAAGAAAAGGAATACTTAGCTTAATATATGTTTAGATATATAGTAGATACAATATATATATGTATAATATATAGGGGTGGAGGTGGAAGTGGAAATGGAGTGTAGCACGGTGTCAAGTTGGTCCACGTCTAGTAAGACGCAACCAACAAGATGAAGTACCGCGTAGAGTGTGGGATGGATGTGTGGGAGTGTGTGCGGAGGCGCTTGCTTTGCGCGGGTATCGGGGAATATCAGCAACTGGTGCAGATATTCCCACGATATTATGCGCGGTCGGGTGACTAGTGCATGGGCGTATGGATATGGGTAGGTGATGTGTATGTAAATATATATATAGATAGGGTTATAACTATATAGGTATTTATGTAGTTGTGTATATATATATATAGATATATATATGTGTATATATATATTTATGAATATATATATATATATATTTATAACTATATAGATATATATATAGTAATATATGTATATGCATATGTATATATATATGTATATATATAGGTATATATATATGTATGCATATATGTATATGTATTTATATATAGTTGCATAGGTATGAATATGTATATATGTATATGTGTGTGTGTGTGTAGGTGTGTACAAGTGAGTGTGTGAGTGTACGAGAGTGTGTGTGTACGAGTGTGGGTGTGTACGCTGGCGGGTGAGTGTGAGAGAGAGGGCAATTAAGACGTCTGGCGAGTGCGCGCGACGTCTGGCCGGTAGGACGTGCGCAGGCGCACAAGGGCTGCGCACGGGCGCTGGAGGGAGCGCCTGCGCTTGTCTTTCGTGCGTGGGCAGGTGAGGGAGTGCAGCACAGCGCACAGGGCTGTGGGTGGGAACGGGCGTGGGCGAGTGCGAGCATGCGCATAGACGCGGGCGACCGGCTGGCGCAGGTAGCGGGCGAGGAGAGAGAGCACTGTGCCACCGGCTAAGTGAGAAATGAGCCGGTGGCTACAGTGTCGCGCTGAGAGGCGTGAACAGTGGCTACAGTGCCGCGCGGAGCGGGCCACCGGTAGCGGCCAGTTCTGCGTGTGCAGGTGCGCTGGGAAGCACCTGCGCACGCACGAAGGAGCTGCGAAGGCCTGCTGGCGTGCGTGTGGTGGCTGGCAGCTGCTACAGGCCGACGTGCGCACCGCTGGAGCTTCTAACCTTAAAGCTCTAGCAATGGCGGAAATGCAAACGGTAGTGAATCAAGAGGGTGAAACCACCACGCCCACCTGCTCGCGAAAGAGTTGTGCGGTGGTGGAACTCACAGTGGTGGTTGTGGGACCACTGTGAGCTTTCTCCTACCCGCAGTGTGTCTCTTCAGTGAGAAGAGATACTGTGTATGGAGAGGGAGAGGGGAGGAGGTTGGCCTAACAGTGGATGAAGGTGTCTGTATGTGTGGTATTAGGCCTGCACAAGGGAGAGGGAGGCCTTTAAAGAGGAAGAGGAACGCCAACCCATGCTACTGGCAGAGGACCTCTTGCCATGCTGCTGGTAGAGGAGTGGCACGAAGAGGTGCATGCCCCATGCCCTGAGCTGCGTGAGGGAGAAGAATTCAAAGTCAAAATAAAAAAATGAAAATGGTGAATTTGCAATGCATCCCTTGATGAAAATGTTAATTAGATGGTCAATTATTCGCATTCTCCTCCCCTCTCAATAAATGCTTGCATGTGTCTATTTACAAATGCAACTATAGCTACATAAAATGCAGTGGTGGTGCCAGGAAATAACACAAGATGGCATAATTACTGGTGTATTTTTGCTGTGCAATCAGATCTCTAGATGCTTTTGATGTTCCGATGCCTGATTATGCCATTTCTCTAGAAATTAGATCAGAATACCAACAATAGGCCTAGAGGTACTCAAATACCAGCCAAGATCCAAATCTGACCAGCTTCAACCTGGGTTTGCCACGAAGGTTTCTAAGGCGTGCAAAAATTGCCCATAGGTTCGTTGACCCCAGCAATTAAAGCACCCATGCATAGAATGTATCAAGTCCAGGTTCAGTTTGCTAGTGCATTTTGATAAGAGAGAGGTAGAGAAAGATTTTTCATTTTTAGAGTTCTCTCTTTTCTTTTTATATTTCCCTAAATCCAACCTTGGATTGGCCCTAAACAAGGTATTTATCAGATTCCTTGTCCCCACCATCAATCCTCGAAGGGTCCCTGGCTTTCGATGCTTTGGGATAACACCACCCATGACAACCCCCAGAACCCTAGCTTTTGATGTTTCGAGATAGCACCGCCCATGGAAACTGCCAGAACCCTAGCTTTCGACACTTTAAGATAGTGCTGCCCATGGCATTCTGTAGCTAAATTCAGGCCCTGACAATCGATATTTCAGGATAATCCTACCAATTGCACCTAAACTAGCACAAGGTGCTTACATGCCCCCAATAGGATATTTAGATATCCTAGGAGACAAGCACCGAGGAGACGATATGTTAATACACATCTTCAAGGGGAGTATTTTTCATTCCACCTCTCCGTACCGGGAACTCGTCCAATCAACTTGTGTCTTTGAGCCTCTCCTAAGCTAGATCTTCAAGATGACTTTTCAAAATATAACACTTTTGGCATTATTTCTTCGCTAAGCGCACTAAACCAGACTAGTGTGTGAATTTTGGGTGCTTAGGTTACCAAGTCTCGCAAACCAAAGGGTAGGCAACAGGGTCAAATAATCCCTAAGCCTTAAACTTAATACATCAGCTTCGTACTTTCCTCAACCTCTTGAGGACTAATTCGGATCTTAACGAATACATGAGTTTTTAAGTCTTAAACAGATCCAAGAGGCCTAAGATCAGCACTTGTTACAAATCTCTTTGACTCTAGCAATTCAGGACTTGATTCTTATTTTGATTTGGTCTAGAACTTAAGTAGATCTCATAATCAGTTGCTATGATTACTGATTTTCTTTTCTATTTTTGTTCCTTTTTGTATTTTGTACATTTCTTCCTATTTTCCTCCTCAAAAAAGATTTTCAATCATTTCACAAAATTCTCCCCCCCTTTCTCCAAATTTTTTTTTCAATGTGTATTTTTTTGTGAGAACCCTTTAAAGACTTGAATTTCCATTTTTTTTTGCACTTTAACACCCCCCATGCCTAAGTTTTGCAATGTCCTCATTGTAAACCAGGTGGGTACAAATTCAGCTTGGTTCAAGGTTTAGAACAGGGTCAAAGGGTGGGTGAATGAGTCGAGATGACTATTGTGGACGATTTCAAGCTTTAATATAGGTATCAAAGGTGGAGTCGGCTATTCTAAAGTTGAACCCTAAAGTGCAGTAGGAGTGTAGCTCAAAAAGATGGTCAGAAGGATCTTGGGTTTTTGGAATGATGGGTTGCCTCCCATTAAGCGCTAAACTCAATGCCTTCAACCGAGCAGAAGGTGATCAAGTAGAAGGGGTGGTCAGATTGGAGGAATTTTGTAGAATAAGCACCTTGATAAGTAGCCTGGTTGGTCTAACCTGGTGCTTGTTCAGGTCAATAGGCTGATGATGCAGACCACACCCACTTAGTCTGGTGGGTTGATGGATGTGAATCAATAGGTACGGAGCCCACCAGATACTTTGTGGCTCAAAAAGATATAGAATGCAAATCTAGGGTTTGGCTGAATCGTTTCAACCTGATCATAGTAGGGGTCCTCAAATTGATCTGTGGAAAATCTAGGAACCCTATTGGTGGGATCAAAGAAGGATAACATGTGGTTAATGGTCTGATCATTGTCTGATTCCCGATTGAAAGGTGGAGGTGAATCATATGCAACCAGATCAGAAAGAGGTGAGTCAGAGTAGAAATTGATTATGATGGTGAGTTGGGGTTCAGATTGGGTTTTGAAAGGCTTTGTATGAGGTGTGGCTGCTTCGAGTTCCAAATCATCGGCCTCAAAATCAGAATCAAAGAATGGATCATGGAAACTGAGGTCGTAAACTGGCTCATAATCATCTAGAAAAATGGTTCTCCGAAATCAGAGTATGATTTGAAATCATCAGAGAATTTGCAACAATCAACTTCTGAACTTGATTCAAGATCGAGATTTCCACCACAGGGCAAATCAAGATTCATGGAATTATCAACCTTACTTTGATGTAACCTAGTCTCGGATTCTAGGCTCAAGGAGGTGTCCTTATTAGGCACAGGCTCGGATTCTGGGCACCTAGGGTAGATCCAAATCCCAACTCTTCCAACTCTATTTCTATATCGTAAATCAGTGTGACTTTTGAAAATCAATTCATTCCTCTGAGGACTCTGGAGGGGTATAATCATCAAATATTGGCCTGGAATCATAATTCAAATCTGAAATCTGATTCCCATCATATTGGGCCACATGATCATCCCAAATAGGCTTAGATCTAGATTCTAGGTCAGAGGGAGGAATTGGGTCACTAGAATCTGGACATGGTTCTATTAGGATGTCAGAATCACTCTCGAGGATTACCTTAATAGGATAAGGTGCGTGAATAACATCCTCGAGAGGTTCTGACTCAAGCTCATCACAGGTGTTTGGTAAATCAAGGCATGAAGGACCAGCTTCATGGCTCTTTATGGCTGGTTCATAATTGGGAACACCTGCAACTGAATCCACCCAACCCATATTTTGATCAGATATGTCATTCTACACAAAGTTTGAATCTGATTCCATTTAGGTTAGGGGCCCACAACAACCTCGATTTTCAAACCCGAGCTCTAGGAAATCACATTGATCCTCAAAATTGTTCCAAGATTCATCATAAAGTTCCAGGTGGAAATCAGGATATTTTTTATTGATGGCTTCATGCAACAGATTTAGCATATTTCCACGTTTCTCAATGAGATCTTGGTGCATTTCCGAAAGTGGGGGATTTGACAAACATTGTAGACACTCACTATTATGTAATTTTCCTAAGACAATGTATTCTGATAAGAGAGTATCCTGGGTTGAACCATGCATCATTTGTGTTAACATCATTCTGGCACAGTTCATAATGAGGTTTGTTGTTTCTAACACATTAACCTGAACTCTACTAAATGGATCTGAGGTTCTGTCAAATTCTTCCCTATGTCTAAGGGCAACCTCGATCATTTTCTCTTTCATGCTCATACGAGATTCAGGTTTATTGAAAATCTTTCCCATACTGTCAGGTCGCATTTCCAAATTAGGTGATGGATCAGGACGTAGAATCAAATTCAGGTCCAGATTGAATTGATCAGATTAGATCAGAATTCCCACAAAATATCTACTCTAATGGAGGCCTCTAGGTCAGACCTAGGGACCTCTCCTATGTATGTGCACTACAAAGCAGATGAGGGACTAGATGTGAATTGGACCCAATCAAGGCACCAAAAAATTTTGGATGACTAAGGTTGTTTCAAGATAGATGATATCTTTGAATTAGGAATCCACACACCCGAGAATTACTTGGGCAACCAAGAAGGGAAAGTCCTGCAAAGACCCTTACACGGTAAAGCGTCCCCACGGGTTACAGGGTTTTCCCTACCCAACCTTCCTTGTCACCGCAGTTCCAGGTAGACTGGAATGTATATATTGAGACCTAAGTTTACCAATTTTAGCCCTAATTTGTGCCTTGAATTTCACTTGATAAAGAAGTTAATTTAAGTTGTGACATAATTTGGAGGTTAGTTGACCAACAAAGTAGACCAACTTCACCTAACCTGCCCTAAGGTTGAGGATGAAATTTGGGTCAAGACCCAAATCACCTTGAATTGACTCTTAGGTTATTAGGTCCCTGATCAGTCCACTTTAGTGGAGTGCTAATTAGCCTAAGTACTTGTTAATTACATATTCCTAATCTTTAACTATTCATTATTTAAATGATATTTTATCTTATCCTGCATATATTTGTATGTGTTAAAGTTACCATTAATAACATGTTTTTATGATGATAGGCAAAACATGAGGAGTAAATATGTGCATGCCCCCTCAACGCACCACCACCAACCAACTACCAATCCAAGCAGGCGGGCCTTACGCAACCCAACCTCGTCCATCTGACCTGCTCTGTCTCAACCTTCACGCAAGGCCAATTGAATGTTCACTCTATTTTCAGAGTTTACGGCAGCCATGAAAAGGGGAGAGGAGGAGAAATGAATTTAGGAAGAATTTAAAAGGAAAAGGCATCTTCTCCGAGGAGATCATCCATCTTCCCTTCGTGCTGCGGAGGATCTCCTCCTTCCTCCACCACAGTGGAACAGACGTACCCTGTGAACTAAGCGAACACCATGGCCAAAAGCTTGATCCACCGCACTGGCCGTTCTCCAGAACCATGGGTGCGCACGGTGACAGTGTGTGCACCACCACGCCCTCTCCTCTTCTGTTTCCATCTTCTTCCCCTTGTTCTTCTACGTAACAGACCACCACCACAATCGCTGACACCTCATCGCAAATCACCCCCTCCTCAACGCACCGCCTACAGCCACGTGACCAGTGCACCTCCCACGTGTCTTCCACGCGTTGCTCGCATGCTCTACACGTGTCGCTCCATGCTCCTACCAGCAGCTAGCAACAGACCGTGTGCGCCCCCTCACCACGTGGCCACACTCGTGCATGACCACTCATGCATGCGGAGCAACCCTTGCTCATGGCCTTCCCCCTCGGCCACGCACACACCACGCCTTTACGCACTGCCACAGTTCAGCCTTCTTCTTCTTCTTCGTCTTCTTCTCCAACAGAATGAAAGAACCCAAAGTCACCATGAAGCTCTGCCACGCAGCCACCTCCACGCGCCAAGAAAGTCCACACCATCGATGCCAACACGCTCCTCTCGCCTTCACAAGTACTTCCAGGCCATCTGCACCACCAACCAATGACCCACGCATCGGTGAGCCGCATCACCCGCAGGCTATCCTATTCATCGCCGGTGTCAACTCCAGCTATTGTTCAGAGAGCCACCACCACCACCATCGAAATGCTCTCGTCACGATCGACCTTCCTTGAGCTCCTTGACCTCCACCGACTACTCTTCGCGCGAGATCAAGAGGAAGAATTCCTCTATTTTGCATTCCAATAAAAATTACCAAATATGCTATTGCCAAAAACACTATTGCAATATTTGATTGATTAATCTATTTGAGTGAATTTGCATGCATGCCCTTAAGTGTTTATATTATTTCTTTCATGCACTTAACTCTTATATGTTGCGTTTGACACATGCATAAAATCTCATCAAGGCACTCACATGACCTAAAGGAGAAAACCCAACGTCTTGAAATATAATTATGTTGTATGCCATTGCAAGTTATTTCATGGAAGGAAAATTACATACATACCCCTGCATTCTTAAATTATCACGTGTTCCTTCTTTTCACCTTGTTTCGCATCAGATTTGAGAACGGATTGCGCACTTGATTAAACAAATACAATGGAAAAATATTTTGTGAATTTATTGATCTGTTCCTCCCTGTGGATATGACCTAATCCACCGTGGTTAGTTTTACTGATAATTAGTTTTATTCAGGATTTTTCCACTACGTGATTTCACTGCGACAACATATTTTTCTGATACATTATTCTGCAAGCGAAAAACGCCTGACCAAATGGCGTCATTGTCGGGGAGGCAACAGACGTAATAAATTCACCAAACTTTATTTCTAATTATTCTGAGTTGCGCATTTATCTAATCATCTTTATCTTTTCTGTGCAAGGTACATCTGTTTACAGGAAACGAACGCAACGGGCATGCACGACGGAGGCAATATTCTTGGTGGACCTTGATGCCACCTAAAGGGCAGCAACAGGAGCACGTGGGCCTTGATCCCACGCGCTTGGAGGAAGGATTAGCGACCAGAGACATTTTAGATTTAGATTAGTTTAGATAGACATTAGAACTTAATTTCTATCTTGTGGACCCCTATTAGGCATTTTTTGGGAACGTGTTCCCAGCGCTTTTATTGCTTATCGCTCTTGTATGCAGGAGCTTATTTTTAGAAGCGTGTTCCCATTTTATTTAGATTATAGGATTATTCGAATTGTTTGAACTATATGTTGGTTAGTTAGTTGATTAGGTTTGTTTGCTTATTATTATTTAAAAATATATATATATTTGAATTGCCCACTAGAAGTTGCATATGTATAGGGCGACCATCTAGGATTGAATGAGTAGCATCTAGCTTTTCCTTTTGCAATGCAAACATCTTGCATTGAAGAGAGCTGGAGTAAGGTACATCTTTTCTTATGCATCAGTTATCTACACACGCATTGCATTTGGTCATAATGAAAAAAGACCATTTAAGCTGATTTGAAAATATTAATCAAGTGGTCACATTACTTCTTGAAAAGAAAGAAAAATATATAGGAAGTGTTTGAATAACTTGACTGCGATTTTCAAAAGAAAAATCACTTTTCGTGGTGTGATGCACACTTTCTGCACTGAGCACTCATTATAGGCACTGCACTAGGACTTGGACCCTTAAGGCATAGGCATCAATCTCTTTATCAATGCAAACCCTCCTATCTCGCTTTGTGACAGTAGTATTAACTTTTTCCCGAGTGACTTGATACTCTAAGGAGGGGACACCCCTTAAAGGAATTCAAGGGTAGTTAAGAGGCACCGCTAACGCAACACCTCAAAGGAAGGGTTCGCCCTACTTGCATCCCTGGGTTCCATCCTTAGAGTACCTTTTTACTTGAGCATTAGAGAATATCATCGCAACAAAGTGTACGTCTTTAGGGAACTCGAAGGTCAATTTAGGGTGCGTAATTGCTTGACAACTTAATTGATCACCCAAAAAGGACTAAAAGTAACCTCAACCTTCTTAACAATCATTGACCAGAAATTTCAAGTGCCTCATTTCTCTTATACCACTTACGTGGGAATGGAGAAACACTGCCTTAACTATATTTGGCCAAGATGAAGAGTTGGAAGAGGACTTAAAGAACTTTAAATCAACAAATGACCTCTTGCCTTATGTTTGCTTGGCGTGTGCATGATAGAGCTCTCCAGGAAGTTTCTATTTTTAATCTAAGTCTTAAGAGAGTTAAACCATTTAATTGAAAGAAATGGACTATCTTTACTCCTATCATTTTAACTAGGATCCCATGCCCCAAGTGTATCCATCCTTTGATGGGTGCATTGACAATTCATGGAATCATTTATATTCCTATCCTGGGAATACTGGCCCGATAGCTCCCACTTTCGAGCTGAGCCTAGGAGCGGGATTTTCCAACCCTGGAATCCCCACTACTATACAAACACCCAACGTTCCCTCCCTTCATGATTTTCCTTATCGAGGTTGGACCGATACCCCTAGGCAACCAGAGCCTGAGATTGACTATCCTCCCCAATCTGATAGTAGTAGCCTCTACTCTTTTATGATAGAAATGCAAAAACAACAAAAAGAAATGATAGAGTCTATGGGAGAGATGTTGAGGAATAGTCAACAATTAAACAAAGAAATTAGAAAGCTTAGCTACTCTCTTACTAGTGATTCTGATCCCTACCCTCATAACTGTGATCATGAAAATAATTCTGAGGAAACCAATGACAATAGGGATCCCGTTTTGAGTAGCTATCACTTAGACTTTCCCCATGAGACACGGCCACTAGAGGAGAATGATCCTACTATTTATCCACCTAAGCTATATTGGAGTCAAAAGAAAGGGAAGATGGTACCTCTTGAGGACCTTGACCCTAATGACAATATTTTCCTTAACCCTAATAACCCAGGTCAAGGTCGTATTATTCATATCACTTACCCTATTAATTATCTGGTGGAACCCCATTCTACCCTTAGTGAGCCTAATCCTGACCCTCCACTTAGGTAATCAACACCTACAATTCAGTATTCTTAAGATTTAAATGCACCCAATCAAGGTGACCCTAAGGGAATGGAGGATGAATTGGATCAATTTTAGTCTCTAGGATATAAAGAGTCTATTTTAGAGGAGGAGGATAACTCGATGGAGGAACCCGACCTTAGAATCTGGAATGAATCTTAGGGGGATTATGTGTTATTCGAGGACTTACCCTCTGAGGATATAAATAATCTGGTGAAATCCGGATTCCTCCCTTCTTTTGATTTTGAGAGTCATCCTCCACAAAACCAAGAGTTGATATTGGTGGAGGACAAACACAATAATGAGAATCCTAAGGGAGACTCTCGGGGACAATACACATCAATTGAGGATTTATGTCGTGAGAAGAGCAAAGAATTGAGTGATATAGGCTTACTCCAAAACATTAAGACTAATCCTCCTTTAGAAATAATTAAGGATACTGATCCAACTCCTCTCTTTACTGATGAATCACATTTACACCCCGACAAAAACTTAAGTGAACCAAAAGAATCCGGGGATGAAATTAATGATAATGATTCTATTGCTTCAACCCTGCCATCAAAGGAATTTAATTTGGAGTCCACCATTGATTCACATATACTGGAAGATGAAAATGTGACTCCGATCATTAATGATAGGCAGGGTGACAAGAATTTTTTTGCAATAATTGTTAGGGAGAATACACAATCTGAATCATTGTTGGAATTGGACTCGACATCAACTAAGCCCTCATTGGACTTAATCATTACCTTCCAACACCACAAACAACCCTTACACTCCCTAACCGATCCTTACTTAGGTCTCTACTCGCATACATTCTTTCTGGGGAACATATCAGGCCAGTACATCCTCGGGTAGAATGGCGAGTGTGGATTGATGCTTGTACTTTTAGTCTCGTCATTCAAGGCTTTGAAATTATTATGTTTATATCTTTTAAAACCCTTCCTGCTTTGGAGGACCCTTGTTATCCTCCACTTATTCCGTTTCAGGAGGTCCCTTTTCATGTTCCTTTTATTATTCCTAGACCTCCCCAAGTAGCCTATGAGGTTCTTTACTTTCATGTCTTCTGGCAAGCATTTGGGATAACATTGCATCATTAGCTCGCCAACATCTGTGGCTACCTATTTTCTAGGCCCACGCTATTACACATATTCTTAGGGCCTAGCTCTTTCTGTTTGGAAACAGACTTACAGGCTCCCTATAAGTCTAGCTACCGACAGAAAATGCAGCGCTTGTTGGGAGGCAACCCAGCATTCAGAATAACACCATCATCAAGTGATTTCCTTCTTTTCTCCCCTTGTTTTAATTTTACAATGAGGACATTGTAGGATTTAGGCATGGGGGGGTGCATTTTGCTTTTTTTCAAGGCAGTATTCATGCATTTAGGTTAGGTGCATTAGCATACAAATAAAAAAAATAAAAATATATATATATATATCTCTTTTATTTTCTTGAGCTGAACTGGTTAGTCCCTAGCAGAAAATTTTTATCAAGGAGGTGTCATTAAAGATTTTCTCAAATTATTTCTTAAGTTTAGAATCCAGTACATTTACTTCACGTAGACTGAGTAATGGATCTTTGTAGAAAATTAATAAGAATTTTTAATCAACTGAATCCTTGGACAGTTAATAGGGAGATAGGCATACTATCTTCTATTAGATTCAGTTAATATCTATGAGAAGTAGAGAGATTACGGGTGCGCTAAATCTAGTGCAAGAACTCTTAAGTTTTGGATAATTACATGAAGATACCTCAGAGTTAGGCATAGTGCGTGCGTATATTGTGTGAATTCATGAGAGTCACCAAATAAGGCAGATACACAGAGATTGGAGTCCTAATAAAACTATGACTATGGTGGATGGTTACAACCGTCCTTCATAGAGTCCTCGGCTGAAGGAGGGTAGTAATGTCAAAGGTTAGAAATATGATTATCCTATCCATTCCTTCTCGGTGCCGAGAGTAGGCACTTCCACCAAATAAGCCACACAATATCCTCTTGACCATCATCATCCCTAATAATGCCTCATGAATAGAAGTCTGTGTCGTGTTATGTTGATTTATATAAAAAAAGGAAAAAAAAAGAGAAATATTTATATTTAGCGAAATATATAAAAAAAGAAAAAAAGAAAGAAAAAAAAAAGAGTCCAAGTTTGGAGTTTTATCTTCATGTCATTTTTTTGTGTCAATGTTTTTGAGGCAACAACAAAAACACTCATTATGATCCACCAAATATGACCCATACCTATTTTTCAATATTTTTGATCGCTCGAATACTGACTGAGGACTTCTAACTTAGTTGTAGGGTTATTAGAATTTTTATTGACGTGTGAATGGCATGTGAGGCCACCAAATAATAAGTACATTTACAAAAATTTGGTAAGATATGTGATCTCAGAAAACAAAGAAGGAAGAGAGAGGAAAAGAAAAGAGAGAGTGAGTGAGCACAAGGGAACGCAAAGAGAGCACAGTGTTTAGCCTTTCTCTAAGTTGACATGTTTGATAGTCTAGAGATATATAATCTGCAGTACTGGATTACGTGTAGCACCAGATGAGTGTGAGCCACCAAATATTAATCTATTCAACTCAATATCTCCTACCTAAGCCAAAAAGTCAAGGTCAAACTACATATTATTTTCTGCTTTATCCCCGAGGGAAGAAATTGCCTATCCTAATAAAATGTTTGCCAAGGGTTAAGTATGAACCGTAAATATAAGTTGACTTTTCACTTGAATCCATTACCTAGGCTACTATCACTTCACATTTGTTTCGATCTCTAAATTTTTGGAATAAGGAAAGAAGAAATCTTATGATTACTTCTATTATTTTTCATTTTTTCTCGGGAATAGTAAAACTTAGGCATAGGGGTATTTAATAAGTCCACTTTAATGGAGTGCTAATTAGCCTAAGTAATTATTAAATAGATATTCCTAATCTTTAACTATTCATGATTTAAATGATATTTTATCTTATCCTGCATATATTTGTATGTGTTAAAGTTACCATTAATAACATGTTTTTATGATGACAAGCAGGACATGAGGAGTAAATATGTGCATGCCCCCTCAACGCACCGCCACCCACCAACTACCAATCCAAGTAGGCAGGCCTCACGCAACCCAACCTCATCCATCTGACCCGCTCTGTCTCAACCTTCACGCAAGGCCAACCAAATGTTCACTATTTTTAGAGTTAACGGCAACCGTGAAAAGGGGAGAGGAGGAGAAATGGATTTGGGAAGAATTTAAAAGGAAAGGGCATCTTCTCCAAGGAGATCATCCATCTTCCCTTTGCGCTGCAGAGGATCTCCTCCTTCCTTCACCACTGTGGAACCGACGTACCCTGTGAACCAAGCAAACACCGTGGCCAAGCTAAACCAAGCGAACACCGTGGCCAAAAGCTTGCTCCATGATAAACGTCAGTTTATCATCATTCTTATGCATTAAAACAAACCTAGCTCTTAGGATTTTGCTCTGCAAACGGGTTTTTTGGATTGCATTTAGGCATAAAATAGGTTAGGCAAGGATTGTATTTGTTATTTTATTTTTGATATGTTTCTTGGAGTGTTAGGGATAAGCAGAGAGTCAGATCCCCAGAACCTTAGCATTCAGGAAGGCAACTGTTGAAGAGGAAGCTCAATCAGGCTAGGGCTCAGCTAATTCCAGCTCATCACGGCTGAATACCAGCTCCCTTGGACTAGGGTTAACTCCATTCAGCTCCATTCTGCTCATCTTAGCTGAATGGTAGTTCAAGAGAGCTCACCTTAGCTCACCCTAGCTCAGGTCAGCTCAAATCCAGCTCAACTCAGCTAAGTCTAGCTCATCTCAGCTCCCACCAGTTCACTGGGAGCTCTAGCTAGCTCAACTGAGTTTACTTGAGTCCACCTCAGCTCAAGCTCTACTCACCTCAACTCCAGCCAGCTCACAATAGCTAGACTCTAAGCTAGATTGGCTATTACTTGTCAACTAGTAGCTTAGCTAGCTCTAGAGTTCTCATCAGAGGTAGTTCCAGCTCAACCTAGCTCCAGCTAGGTTAGGGCTAGCTCAACTGAGCTCAACTACCTAAGCTTGGCTACTTTTGCATAAGAACTAAGTAGCTAACCTTAGTAGTTGAGCTCCCCTTGAAGCTACATCAGCAACCCCAGCTCCAGAGTACCTGATACCAGCTCCAGAATACTCTTCCTCAGCTCTCTTCCATGAAACCCTAGCTCCTCCAGCTCTACTCTACTAGCTAAGCTAACTTAGCTAAATTCTACTCCACCAAAAACCTCCATGGTCGTCCACTCTTCAACCCTTAACCCTAACCAAACCCTAACCCAACCTATCCTTGGCACCAACCCACACCAACCACCACCACCCACACCCCTTCAAGTTGGCGCCAACTTCCCCTTAAATCCTAACCCTACACATCACCACCTAAAGCCATCCCTAACACCCACCTAACCCCTTCTAGAAACCTACACTTGGCGCCAACCCTAACCCTCCACAACTACCCTAAACCCTACCTTAGTTGGCGCCAAAAATCACCCCCTACACCTCTTCATATGGCGCTAACACTTTCTTCCATCTACACCCTACATATTACCCCCAACCGATCCTAACCCTCCATTTAGTGACGCCACCTAACTCCCCCCCTTAACCCACCTAAAGTGGCACCAACTCCCTTAACTCCACCACAACTACCACCTCAAGCATCCCTCCTCCTTGGCGCCACCCTTTATCTACCCTCCATCACATAACCACCACCATATAACTCCATCTCCACCCTACAACATGCCTAACCAAACCCTTAACCCTAGCTACCACTTAGGGTTGACACCAACCACCAAGTACCCCTCCATTTTGGCGCCAACAACCCTAGCCCTAGGATCCTATAACCACCATCTAACCCCTATCATTGCCATCCATCCTATAACCACCCTTAACCCCCTATCATTCCTATATAAACCCCCTACCACCACCATTAAATCTTCACCCTTGGCTACAATTTTTTACCCATATTTCCACCTACATAGAAGGTCAAGAGAAGAAGAAGAAGAAGAAGATTAAGGGGATACTCTGTCCCCTTGGTGCCTTCCCCTCTTCTCTTCTCTCTTATGCCCACGCCAGCCAAGGAAGGAAGCTAGGCATTGGAGGACAACCTCGGGTACATGCCTACCCTAGGAAGTGGAGGATTTGAGGGTGCTATACTATCACCCTTGGAGGAGGAATTAAAGGTGGTCCATGCCACCTTGGGAGAAACTTTTGAAGGTGGAATTCCATCCACCTTGGAGGAGTCAAGCACACCCCCATTGGGCTTGCTAAGAGGAGTTCATCAACTTGAAGAAGCTTTGTGAGAAGGAGCTCTTTTTTATTGCGAGAGCAGCAGCAATTGGAGCAAGAGCCTTGCAATATTCACCATCATTTTAGAGGATAACTATTTTTATTTTATTTTTGCACTTTTAATTCTAGTAGTTGAAGCATTCCTCTACTAGGTTTTTGAGTAAAACAATTCATCATTTTATAAAGTTGCCTTCTTTACAATTTTGTCGCATTTTTTTGCTTTTGTTCTAGCACTTTTCACTCCCTCTCCCTGATTACTCTAGGCCTCCACATGCCTAGAGTGAGCTTAGGGAGAGTCTCTACTTGTCACCTTAGTGGTAGCATAGTGGATTAGGTGTTAGTCGTTTCCAAATCTCTTCAAAAATTCGTATTGTCGTTATTTCAAAAATCCATAAAAATTATATATTTAAAAAGAACAAAAGAAAGTTGAGTTTCATTCCCGAGCAAGAGACTTGAATTTCACAAAATATTGCCTCCTTGGACGACCCTAGATACTCCCCTATCTAGGTTACAAATTTTAAAAGTGAATAGATTTACGTGTTGTAGCGACTTAAAACCCTAATCTTAAAAGCCGCGTAATTTTCCACATCACTCCACTGCACTCATCATTCTCCAGAACCATGGGTGCGCACGGTAACAGCATGCCCACCACTACGCCCTCTCCTCTTCTATTTCCATCTTCTTCCTCTTGTTCTTCTATGTAATAGACCACCACCATAATCACTGACCCCCTCACCACAGATCACCTCCTCCTCAACACACCGCCTACAGCTGCGTGACCAGTGCACCTCCCACGTGCCTTCTAAGCACTGCCTGCATGCTCTGCACACGTCACTCTGCGCTCCTGCCACGACCGTGTGCATCCCCCTCACCACATGGCCACACTCATGCGCGACCACTCACACATGCAAAGCATCCCTTGCGCGTAGCCTTCCCCCTTGGCCACGCATGCACCACACCTTTGTGCACTACCACAGTGCAGCGTTTTTCATCTTCATCCTCTTCTTCTCCAACAAACTGAAAGAACCCAAAGTCACCATGAAGCTCCACCATGCAGCCACCTCCATGCACCACGAAAGTCCACACCGTCGACGAGAACACGCTCCTCTCGCCATCATGAGTACTTCCAGGCCATCTGCACCACCAACCAACGACCTACGCACCGGTGAGTCGCATCACCCTTCGACCATCCTATTCATCACTGGCATCAACTCTGGCCATCGTTTGGAGCGCCACCATCACCATCGGAAAGCTCTCATCGCAGTCGACCTTCCTTGAGCTCCTCGGCCTCCGCCATCGACTCCTCTTCACACGAGATCAAGAGGAAGAATTCCTCTATTTTGCATTCCAATAAAAATTGCCAAATATGCCATTGCCGAAAACACTATTGCAATATTTGGTTGATTAATCTATTTTACTGAAATTGCATGCATGCCCTTAAGTGTTTATATTATTTCTTTCATGCACTTAACTCTTATATGTTGAGTTTGACACATGCATAAAATCTCATCAAGGCACTCCATGACCTAAAGGAGAAAGCCCAATGTCTTGAAATATAATTATGTTACATGCCATTGCAAGTTATTTCATGGAATGAAAATTACATACATACCCCTGCATTCTTAAATTATCGCATGTTCCTTCTTTTCGCCTTGTTTCGCATCAGATTTCAGCACGAATTGTGCATTTGATTAAACAAATACAAAGGAAAAATATTTTGTGAATTTATTGATCTGTTCCTCCCTGTGGATACGACCTAATCCACCGTGGTTAGCTTTACTAATAATTAGTTTTGTTCAGGATTTTTCCACCACGCGATTTCACTGCGACGATGTATTTTTCTGATACATTATTCTGCAAGTGAAAAATTTCCGACCAGTCCCAACTTGTAAAGTTCAAGTGAATTTAGAGCCTTGATTTTTAGGGTTTACTTGAATAGATCAATTCAATCAAGGGCTTGGGTGGCACACAAATGCGGAAAGATTAGTTTCCTTTAATGTAGGAAAATGTGTACTAATACCTCAGAACCCTAATGTGGAAACCCTAATTGGCTCAAGATTAGTTTCCTTTAATGTAGGAAAATGTATACTAATACCTCAGAACCTTAATGTGGAAACCCTAATTGGCTCTATTCTCAAGTTCAATTTGATCTCAAATATGGCACCTTAGACTCAAACAAGAATGTGAGTAGTCCAAGATGTTGAGAATTTAAACGTAAATCCCTAATAGGAGGAAATTAGGATGGGGATTTTCTAATCAAATCATTCCACTTCAATCAGATTTAAATCAATTTTGTAAATTAGGAAGCTTTTTGCCTTTAAGTGATATTACTAGGAAAATAAGGCAAGTAAATCCTAATTTATTTGTTTCCCTTTTTCTCTTCCCAAGATTAGGAGGTTGATTTAGGGAAGAAGATAAATTTTACCTACCCTTGGAGTGGTTGATTACGTGGAAGATCTCTTCGTGATGTACCTCGCAAAACACAGCAAAATAGATAGGGCAAGTTAGTAATTAGCTCAATCAAATATGACTAGTGGTGAATTGTGCATTGCTCCCTGGCAACAACACCAAAATGTTGTTAGCAAGAATCATCATTTTAGGAAATTATAGCGTTGTAGTATAGTGACTAAAATCTCAACGTTTAAAAGTTATTAGAGCTCGAAAACAAAAGTGAGTCCAAGGTCATTCACAGGAAGAAAATTGAAATTCATAACACTAATCACAATATAGAAATAATGAGCACAAAGATATGCAATGAATAAAATCTACTCAAAATGATATTAATAGTAACAATTGTGTCTCAAGAAATAATGGGGCAAAAAGAATGAGAGAACTGTAAAAATGGTGAGTTAGATCACCAATTAATCTCCATAATCAAGCACATATCCCAATTTCTCAATCAACTCAACCAATTCAAATATCGCTACAGTGGTTTTGAACCACTTGTTTCTCAAATTCCACGTCAGATAATAGCCAATATGTCCACAATGCCTTCAATGAATGTTAGACGTCAATGTGATGGGAACACCATCATAGGCCCTAACTGGTCTCTTTTAGCTAGGTTTGATGAATAAATGCTCCTACATAATCATTCGAGGGTCGTAATTCCATGTTATTCTGATTTGAGAGGAAAATAAGAAATTAGGGTTAATTATGCAATTTTAACAACACATCATAAACAGATATTAACCATGGGTTTTTTAAGGGTTAATTAAAGTTCAAATGAGCATTAAAATCCAAAATGTGGGTCTACACAAACAAAAATAGGATTTCACTCATTTTGAGAACTAAATCAGAACCCAAAACACAAATTTTAGATCCACTTAAATTAAAGAGGTTCTAGTCAGGATAAAACTTATCTAAACCTCTTAAAATTCATAGAAAAATATTCTGGGAGGTTTGGTACCATTAGTTTGACCATCTGAACTTATTTTGTCCTTGAATAGAGTTGTAGACAGAATTCTACACTAATTTGGGTTTCTATGCAAATTTTCTAGGCAAACATGGTAAAAACTTAAATCTGACTTTACCATTAGATTCATTGGATCCAAATTAGGTTTCTACCAAAATTTGAGCCTAATCAGAGTCCATCTTAACCTAGTTTGCAATTTGAAACATTAAGTCTCTATTTCTTTCAATCAAGCCCCTAACTTTCGAATTAATTGCATTTACCCCCTAACTATTCATCATTTTCTTCAATTAGGTCCCTGATGCCATGGCAGGTGTGAATCCAAAGCAGTCGACCTTCAATCAGAGATTCCTCTCTAATTACTCAATCAAATCCCTCCAAATTTGGAGGGATTATTCTTGAAGACCTTCTTAATTGATTGTGTCGCCTCTTAAACCCTGATTCAAGCCTGGTCGGACTCGAATAGGTTGTGTTAATATGGTGAAATTATCATTGAAGTGAGTATAGTGGTTAACCTAAATTGAGTCTAACCATCTTTCACAAAAAATTTTTTACCTGGCCTACTTAATTTTATCTTGGTTACTTTTAGGCCCAAGGTCGATCTCAGGGAGGCGGGGATTAAAAGTGAAGAAGTTTCTACACCTTTCCTAAAATGTATCTCTTCCGTGCGTTTATTATGTTTTTGATTTTTTCCTATTTAAGATTTTTTTGTTGATAATATTGTCCTTGAGGCACACCCTCAAAATCAAGTCCTTGGCTTTGAGCCAACTTAGGGTTTCCAAAAGAATTGGCCCTGCTATTTGCAAGACCGAGTACCTGCAAGACAAGGATTATCTTTTCTCTTTTACTCTTTTTTTTATCTTTTTAAGAGCAGGAAACAAAAGAGAAATAAAAACAAGATAGGTTGCCTGTAGAGAAATAAATATAGTCTATATATATATAGATATATATATTATATATATAGGGGTGGGGGTGGAAGTGGAAATGGCGTGTAGCACAGTGTCGAGTTGATCCATGTCTAGAAAGACGCAACCAACAAGACGAAGCACTGCAGAGAGTGTAGGATGGATGTGTGGGAGTGTGTGCGGAGGCACTTTCTTTACGCAGGTATCGGGGAATATCAGCAACTAGTGCAGATATTCCCGCGATATAATGCGCAGTGGAGTGACTAGTGCAAGGGCATATGGATACAGGTAGGTGATGTGTATGTAAATATATATATATATATATATGTATGTATATATATATATATATGTGTGTATATATATAGATAGGGTTGTAACTATATAGGTGTATATGTAGTTATGTATATATATGTATATATAGATATGTAAATATATATATAGGTATATATATATTTATATATTTGTAACTAGATATATATGTATATATATTTAACTATACAAATATATATATATATATAGTAATATATGTATATAGATATATATATATGTATATATGTATATAGATATATTTATATAAGTATCTATGTATGTAGATATATGTAGATATGTATATGTATATATATATATATATATATATGGTAATATATGTATGTGTATATGTGTATATATATATATATATATGCATTTATATCTATAGATATATATGTATATATGTATGTATATATGTATATATGTATAAATAAATGTATATAAATGTATGTATATATACTTATATATAGTTGTATAGGTATAAATATATATATATATATGTATATATGTATAAGTATGTATTGGCGTGTACAAGTGGGTGTGTGAGTGTACGAGTGTGTATGTGTATGAGTGTGTGTGTGTGTATGAGTGTGGGAGTGCATGCTGGAGGAGTGTGAGAGAGAGCGGGCGAGTTAAGACGTCTGGCTGAAGTGGGCGTCATCTAGTGGCCTGGGCGCACAAACACAGGCGTGTAAGGGGCGCGTGCGGGCATGCAGGTGTAGAAGAGTGAGGGCGCGGGCGAGAGAGTGCAGCGCAGCGCACTGCGCTGCGAGCGAGAGTGGATGCGGGCAAGTGCAGATGCGAGCGCAAACTCTGCCGACCGGCTGGAGCGGGTTGCGGCGATGAGAGAGAGCGCATGGTGACCGAATAAGTGAGAAACAAACCGGTCACCGCACTGTAGTTACAGTTCCACGTTGAGAGGCGTGAACAGTAGCTACAGTGCCACGCAGAGTGGACAACCGATTGCGGCCGGTTCTGCCCGGAAAGAGCTTGCGGAGGGCTTGCAGGGGCGTCTGCTGGCGTGCGCGCGGTGCATGCGCTGCTGCTGGCGGGCGCTACTGCTGCTGGAGCTTCAGACCTTGGAGCTTTGATAATGGCGGCGAGGGTGTTAAGCGGTGTAAACAGAGGGTGAAACCACCATGCCCACCTGCTCACGAAGGAGCTGGGCGGTGGTGGAACTCACAGTGGTGGTCGTGGGACCATTGTGAGCCTGCTCCTGCCAGCAGTGTGTCTCTTTAGTGGGAAGAGATACTATGTATGGAGGGGAGGAGGTTGGCCTAGAGTTGTGTCTCAGGGTGCTCTCTGTTCCCAGTCTCCCCTTGCGCGAGGGAGAGGGTGAGGCTATTTAAAGAAAGAGATGCATGCCACCGCCATGCTGCTGGCAGAGGAAGTCCAGCCATGCAGTTGGCAGAGGAATGGCGCGAATAGGTGTATGCCCCATGCCCTGAGCCGCATGATGGAGAAGAAATTCAAAGTCAAAATAAAAAAATGAGGATGGTGAATTTGCAATGCAACCCTTGATGAAGACGTTAATTACATGGCCAATTATTCGCATTATCCTCTCCTCTCAAATAAATGCATGCAAGTGACTTTTTACAAACGCAACTATAGCTACCTAATATGCAATGGCAGTGCTAGGAAATAGCACAAGATGGCATATTTATTGGTGTATTTTTGTTGTGCAATCTTACCCCTATGCCTATCTTTTGCTAATCCCTAGCAAAACATTTTGTATTGTATTTAGAAATGATCTTAAGATGAAGATTTTCTTCTAAGGCGACATGGGTGTGTTTATTTGTTAGATATTGTGAGAACCATTTGCAGAGAAGACTACCAGTACTTTAAGTCTTATGTGACATAGACCATCTCTCGACTAACCTGGACTCTTGATATTTAAACCTTAAGTACGATTTCCAGGACTCAGAAGGTTTTTGCCGTACTCGAGAGCTCAAGAGATTATGGCTTGTGCATAGTGAAGGATCAAGACTGACCAGATGAACATTAAGACTCAAGCCTAGGGTTTCACGAATCTTTAAGTGCAGGTTGGTCCCAATTTCAGCTCATGTCTTCGGATTGACCCTTAAAAAGATGACGGAAAACTCAACTCCCATTTTATCACATTTGTGGCTCAAAGAATACTAGGTATTTGTAACTTGCCCTGAAAAACTTTTTAGGGAGAAGACTTTACAGATATTCACGAGATATACTGACTTATTTGCACTGATTTTTTTTTTTTGAAACAAGTGTCAGTATATCTCTTACAACTTTATTTGGAGGAGCACACTTTTTTTTGGTGGGAGAGTTTCTTTTTGGTGGAAAGAGTTTCTCCTAGACACAAGACTAAAGCCTGGGATAAAAAGTCTACCTGCACACACAGGTAAGGACTCCACCTTCCCTAATGAACACTAGGGTTGGATCTTATGTTCACCTAGTCTTTCTTGATATGTGTAGTGTGAACCAAGATTACTTAGTCTCTCGCATAGAAGCAAACCAATGGATCCTGTACTGATTGCTCAGGTAAAGAATACGTCCTTAGTTAGGAGAGATTTCGATCTATCTTGTCAATGCTCAAGTGAATTAAGCCAAGCCTGAGCAAATCAAGCTTCTATGGCCTAGAAAGTCTTCAAAACAGTGGTTAAATATCCATAAACACTTATTGTATTTCTGTTTCTACCTTCAGATCATTACTAAACACCATTTTTTTTTATGCTATGTACATATTAATAGATGGATGGAAGCTGCATGATACCATATAATACCCAGATCCTATGGATGCCTATCCACCCCCCCATGCCAAACGATGCTATGTCCTCATATGCATGCAGGGTAGGGTAGAGGAAGGTCCAAAGATCGGGAAATGAGAGCTGAGGTGCAAGGTATATAGCAGGGTGGTAGGGTAGGTGGATGGTGGGTGGTGAAGTGAAAAGGTGTGAAGTAAAGTGTACGTGTCAATGGAGGAGTATTGCTGGGGTGCCTCCCAATGAGCGCTGAATTTAACGTCCCCAGCTGGACTCAGAATGAGGCACGACATTAGTTACCCTCCAGCAGGGCAACCATTTCTCCAACGGGGGCAGGTTCATGAGTAAGATAAGGTTTTAAATGCTGCCCATTGACTGTAAATTTATGCCTAGATTTAGGATCTTCAATTTCAACGGCCCCGTTGGGAAATGGTCTCGAGACCAAGAAGGGACCAGTCCATTTGGACTTCAATTTCCCTGGAAAGAATTTGAGCCGAGCATTGTAAAGCAAAACTTGTTGAGATGGCTCAAATTCCTTCCGCCGAATACGACTATCGTGAAAAGCCTTAGTGCGTTGCTTGAAAGTTAAGGCAGAATCATGGGCTTCACGACGGAGCTCTTCCAGCTCTTGGAGTTGGAGTTGCCTTTCTCGACCACACAAGTCTGGGTCGATGTTACATTGGCGAACTGCTCAATAAGCGCGATGCTCCAGCTCCACGAGCAAATGACAAGGCTTCTCGTAAACGATTCTATAAGGAGACATACCTAGGGGAGCCTTGAAGGTGGTCCGATACACCCAAAGTGCGTCAATCAGCTTGTCGGACCAATCCTTACGGTCAGGCCAAACCATTTTCTGGAGAATTTGCTTGATTTGCCGGTTCGACACCTCAACCTGGCCGTTCGTCTGAGGATGATACAGAGATGCGATACAATGGTGGACTCCATATTTCCTCAGAAGTGCCCGAAAAGAAGCATGGGTAAAATGGCTTCCTCCATCCGAGATAATGGCTCGAGGGATCCCAAAGTGTACAAAAATGTGGTCTTTGACAAATCGAGTGGTTATGACATGGTCAGCATTACACGTGGGAATAGCCTCGATCCATTTTGAAACATAATCAACAGCCACAAGGATGTATTCAAAGTCGTTGGAAGGAGGAAAGGGACCCATGAAATCGATTCCCCAAATGTCAAACATTTCAGCAGCTAGGATGGGTTGCAAGGGCATCATGTCACGACGTGAAATTGACCCTAACGACTAGCACCTAGTGCAATGTTTGGCATAATTGTGTGCATCCTAGTGAAGGGAGGGCCAAAAGAAACCGCACTGCAACACCTTGGCTGCAATTTTCCTCCCAGAGAAATGGCCTCCGCAGGCCTGATCATGGCAGAAGGATAGCACACTAGGGAATTCGCTGTCAGGAATACAGCGACGGATGATCTGGTCAGCATCTATTCGAAAAAGTAGTGGATTATCCCAGAAATAATACTTTGTTCTGCAATGAGATGCTTGCGCTGGTTTTCAGGCCAGCCATGCGGAAGGGAACCAGAAGCAAGGTAATTGGCAATGTCGACATACCAAGGTCCACTTGCCACATTAATTGCCAATAGGTTCTCATCGGGAAAAACCTCATTAATCGGCAGGGTAAGTCTAATGTAGTCAGGGTCCAGTCTAGAGAGATGATCAGCCACAACATTCTGGGCTCTGGCCTTATTGCGGATCTCAATGTCAAATTCTTGGAGCAGAAGGATCCAATGAATCAGTTTAGGCTTGGCATCCTTCTTGTGCATGAGATGGCGAATGGCCGCGTGGTCAGTGAATACAATAACATGTGAGCCCAGAAGGTAAGAGCGGAATTTCTCCAGCCTAAAGACGACCGCCAGTAGTTTTTTCTCAGTGGTAGTATAATTACGATAGGCCTCATCCAACGTCTTACTGGCGTAGTACACCACGAAGGGGTGTCTATCGCATCTTTGTCCCAGGATAGCTCCGACTGCAAGGTTGGAAGCATCACACATGAGTTCAAAGTCGAGGGACCAATCAGGCAGCTGGAGAATAGGGGCCTTGGTGACAGCATCACGCAGCTGCGTGAATGCTCGTATGCAGTCGAGGCCGATATCAAAGGGCACGTCAGTCGATAGGAGATGAGTTAAAGGTCTAGAAATCTTGGAGAAGTCTTTGATGAATCTCCTATAGAAACCGATGTGTCCCAAGAAGGAGCGGATTTGTTTGATAGAGCCAGGCACAGGTAAATCAGCAATTACATCAAGCTTAGCTCTGTCAACTTCGATACCCCTATCGGAGATGATATGCCTGAGAACAATTCCCTCGTGTACCATAAAATGACTTTTTCCTAGAAAAGCACAAGGTTCACATCAATACATCTCCGAAGGATACAGGTCAGGTTGGCAAGACAGTCATCAAAAGAGGGTCCAAAGACCGAAAAGTCATCCATAAAAACCTCAAGAAAGTCACCCACCATGTCATGGAATATCGCCAGCATACATCTCTGGAAAGTTGCTGGCGCGTTACAAAGTCCGAACGGCATCCTTCTAAATGCAAAGGTGCCGAAGGGGCAGGTAAAGGTGGTTTTCTCTTGGTCCCTGGGGTCAATTGCCACCTGGTTATATCCTGAGAATCCATCCAGGAAACAGAAGAATTTACTTCCCGCTAACCGCTCCAGGATTTGGTCAATGAAAGGTAGCGAAAAGTGATCTTTCTTAGTTGCAGCATTGAGTTTCCTATAATCTACACACACTCTCCAAGATGTAGGAGTGCGTGTAGGGATGGATTCGCCCCTGTCATTGACACGGATGGTGAGTCCCGCCTTTTTGGGCACGACATGAATCGGGCTCACCCAGGGCTATCGCTGATCGAGTAGGTTATACCCGCATCCAACCACTTAATAATTTCCTTTTTAACGACCTCCCACATGTTAGGGTTGAGACGTCACCGCATCTCGCGGGAAGGTCGAGCCTCCTCCTCCGTATATATGGTGAATGCAGTAGGAGGAACTAATGCCAGTTAAGTCTGATAAGGACCATCCAATGGCTGCCTTGTGTTCCATAAGGACCTTTGTTAGTTTGCACTCTTGCTCCCTGGTCAATTTTGAACTAATGATTACGGGGAGCGTTTCATATAGTCCCAAGAAAACATACTTAAGCATATTAGGCAGCTCTTTCAGCTCGAGAGAGGATGGTGAAAGATCTGGTATTTCTTTGGCCGAGAGTGTCCCAAACGGATTAGAAGAAAACATGGCAGGAGGAAGAAGTTGGCCCTCAAATTGGCCAAGAAGAGGGGCCTCTTGGATTGATGGATCCAAAAAAGGATAGCCATAGTGATTAGTATGTGGGCTCAAGGTCCCAATGTGGAATTGCACTTCCGCCTGATTTGGCGGGAAAGAAAGGGTAATCCGGTCTTCAAGAGTGTGGATCGGCGGTGAGTAGCCCGAATATGACTCAGACCACGAGGTATGGGAAGCAGAGAAAACCTCATCAGAAGTCTGGTCAGGAGAAGGTACGGGAAAAGGGAGGGATGGGGGAACGTCACAATGTGTGTCGGTCAAGCAGTCGTCCATGTTTAAAGGCAATCCACAGTAGTTAGAATAGGTTCCAATTAGTTCGATACACACACTGACAACCATGTCCTCATCAGACGTGTCATCCTCGATGTAATCGCAATCAAAGTTCTTGGCTGCCTTGAAGATGTTGAGCTTGAGCTTCTCAGATCCAACGACAATCTCAATACAGCCCGACTCACAGTCGATATGGGCGCAGGCTGTGGCCAAGAAAGGTCGACCAAGGATGATTGGACAATCAGAAAGTGAGCTAGGAACTTCCATATCCAAAACAAGAAAGTTAACAGGAAAATAAAGACTGTTGACCCTAACCACCACATCTTCCACCACACCCTTTGGTATTTTGACAGAACGATCTGCTAACTGTAACGTGACAGGTGTGGGTTTTAGATTTCCTAAGGCAAATTTCTCGAGCATGATGGTTGGTATAAGATTGATGGAAGATCCTAGATCAAGCAGAGCACGGTTAAAATTGCAGCCTTGGATGCTACAAGAAATAAGCAGTGTGCCCAGATCTTTCTACTTCGGTGGTAGATTTGATAATATAGCACAACTTGCATGAGGTGAGAGAACCACCAAATTCTTTGTTTTCTTTGATTGTCGCCTGGGTGTAGTGTAGTCTTTGAAAAATCGGGCGACAGTAGGTATGTGGTCAATAGCCTCTAATAGGGGTACCTTGATTTCAACATCCCTGAATAAATTATGCAGGTTATCAAAGGCCTGTGTATCCTTGTTCTTGCCTTTTGGCTCCCTCAGTAGAGCCTCAAGGAATGGGACCGATTCTGGCACTAGTTTGGGTGTATCATTTTCTGGCGAATGCGATGCGCATCCCGAATGGGAGGGCGATGAAAAAGATGGGCCAGGATCAAGTTGAGGCAGATCGACGGTTTGCTTACCGCTCCTCGTAGTAATCGCATTGGACGATGCGAGTCCAGTGGGATCATAAGGCAGAGGAAGGTTCACAATAGGGACATAAGGGTGAGGTCCTGTAGCGGGATTAGCCTGAAATCCCGGTGGAATGCTCGGAGACTACAGAATCTGATGAACCTACCCCTGAGAAGGTCGTACCTGTGGTTGAGGGCCACGGGGTATGAAATTTCGCGGGTTAGGAATAGGTTAGGCTAGAAGAGTGCCCTGAGATAGAGTCGCCATGCGTAGTTGACTAATCTCAGCATTCTGCTGCGCCAATTGGTGCTAAAGAGGTCATGTTCTCTTCATAGCGCTTAGACATTTTCGTCATCATTCGCATCAATTTATCAAGAGGACTTGATGCGTGTTCTGTTTGCAGTATGCAAGGACTCGATGGGGGATTTGCCACAGGATTAGACTGGGCCCTTGGGATGATGGGTGCGGACGGTCACATTGGTCCACCTATGGGGTTTTGGCATTGCGGGTTGCTGTACCATGCGAAGTTAGGATGATTTCGCCACCCTGGGTTGTAAGTAGCAGAGAACGGGTTGTTCCCCAGGGCACAAGCGTCTGCGATGCCAGAAGACGAGTCCGCATGTATGTATGCATCCGAGCACACGGAGGCTTGGTCCTCCGTGTCGAAATACTGGCTGGAAGAAGCTAGATCCGCATGACTTACCGAATCGCTCGGTGCGACGTTCGGTAAGGATGGTCTTGAGGGGTTCTTGGGAATAAGCCTGGCATTGGAAAGATTAGGATTGTGACGAAGTGGTGAGGTTGAGGTGTTTGCCATAGAATGAGCGGGATTGGCCAGAAGCTCGTCCAGCTTCTTGTGCACGACGGAGACTTCATCCAATTTTTGTACGATAAGGCTAAGATCAGTGGATGAATGGGAGGGTCCCGTGTCAACTTTGTGAACATTACGAGGCAAGCCGGTCTGATTAAAGGCGACAATGGAGGCATTGTTCATTGAATTTTCGCTCATGTTTTCAAATAATTCAAATGCTCCATTCTAATCTTTATTCATGAAATTCCCTTCGCAGGAAGCATCTGCAATCTGCTTCAAAGTCTCATTTAGCCCATAATAGAAAATCTGGGCTATATGCCACTTAGGCAAACCGTGGTGTGGACACTTCTGAAGGAGGTCATTATACCTCTCCCAAGCCTCATGAAACTGCTCGCCATTTTGTTGCGTAAAGGAAGTTATAGCACGGCAAAGCGCATTGGTTCGCCTAATTGGGAAGAATTTCTTGAGAAATGCTGTTTGTATCTCTTCCCAAGAATGGATGGTTCTCCCAAGGGTGCGTAACCATTGTGACGCTTTATCCCACAACGAAAATGGGAACATTTTCATGAGGACAATTGATAACCCGATGTTTCTTGGTTTAACTGTTTCAGCCAATCGGGTTAGGTCTTCCAAATGGAGAAAAGGATCTTCACTTGCAAGGCCATGGAAGTGAAAGTTAATCAGGCCAATTATGTTGGGTTTCAATTCAAAATCGTTCCCGCCCATGGGGACCCGAATTTGTCCTATGGTCTGTGTAGCAGCGGGATTTTGATAAGAGCTAAGAGACCTAGGCTCCTCTCGTTCGAGAGGGTTCTACATTTCCTCCAAGGTTTCCCTAATGGCTTCAATCTGCTCATTATACATTTCCACTTGGGCTTGGAGGCAAGTTATGGGGTCCATGGCTCCACCACCTGGTGGGATTTGAGGGTGATTTCCTCCCTCGGGATTTGGGGTTGGGCGTGCAGCCATGTTTGTGGAGGAGGATGACGATTTGGTTTCTTCCCTTCTAAAATTATCAGACAATTCAAACAATTCAGGGTTTTGTGACCTCCTCCCAAACATGCACTACTGCAGGAACAATTGGGGAGATAAGAAGGGAAAAGGGGATGAGAGAAATGACACCGTAAAGGTACACTTGATGACTAATCAAGGCAATCAAAGTCCTAACCTCTACAATGTTCCCTTAGACCTAAAGGTCCAAGTTACTTACTATCACAACCTACGAAACCAAATGCGAGCACCGCGGAACCACCGGGTCAGATTGAAAGGCCATTTGTCCCAGTCTTAGACACCTGATAGCAAGCAAGAATCCGCACCAGCACGTAGGTGCTACACGCAGGTAGTTAGACCTCCAATCCTTAATAAGGGTCAAGTTGCTACCAATTTTAATTAGAGGCTTAGGATCAAGTGCTTCAAGAATGTGAAGGACGTATACAGGTAATGCCCAAGTGCGTTAATTTTAGAAAGTGTGTAAACCAAGCATGCAATGGGGAAATCTCCCCGAATTGAAGTTTTAGTTGGTGAATGATTTTTAGAATTTCAGCCTTAAGTAGTATAGATTTTAAGATTTCGCTGAGTTACCAATTCAACCAATCTCCAGGTTTGAGAAAATACAAGTTCTTCTATGCCCAACAAACCCTTCTTCAATGTGAGTTGGTTAATGCATGCTAAAAATGCAATGGGCTTCCCTAGGTGAAAATTTCTGTGTGAATGCACGAGTCTATTTTAGGTTAGTGTGAAAGGGAGCCAAAGCACTTCAATTCAAGTGCTCTCAATCACCAAAATGATGTTCCACACGCAAGGCTCAACCACAAGATAATGTAAAGAGAATCAAAGTGTTGGGGTTGAAATATTCGGGATCCAATCTAAGTCACGTGAAAGGTCGTGGTGGGGTTGGAATCAACTCAATTCCAAGTCTCCCCACCAAAAATGTGATCCCGAATTGCGGATAAATGAGGCAAGGAGGGATGGTAATCAATCTATTTAATCTTGCCTCAAAGAATACTTCACACGACGAAAGATTCAAGAATCAAGATTCTTGGATCTTCGCTATGCGAAGTTTGGCGGGAAATCCCAGGGCGGTGGGGGTGATAGCAGTCAATCAAACAAGTGATTTTTAATTCACTTGTCCCAAGAAATCCAAAGAAGTGTTTTTAGGTTTTTTTCTATTTTTTATTTATTTAGGTGACAAGTTAACCTAAGTTGCTAAGAGAGAGAGACATACCTTTTCAGCAACGTGGGCAAAGCTCCAGTGCAGCGCCGGCGACTTCACACTCTCGTTCCCACCTTGGACCTACCCACGTCTCCGGCTTCCTCTGCTTGCCTCCTCCTTGCAACTGGTTCACCTGCACACCAGCAAACAAAAACACCTGTGAAGAGAAGGGTGTGAGAAGAGAAAATTAAAGGAATGGAGTAGAAACTTACCTCAATGCGTACCTCCCCAGCAACGGCGCTAGAAAAAGATGTGGTCGGACTCGAATAGGTTGTGTTAATATGGTGAAATTATCATTGAAGTAAGTATAGTGGTTAACCTAAATTGAATCTAACCATCTTTCACAAAAAAATTTTTTACCTGGCCTACTTAATTTTATCTTGGTCACTTTTAGGCCCAGGGTCGATCTCAGGGAGGCAGAGATTAAAGGTAAAGAAGTTTCTACGCCTTTCCTAAAACGTATCTCTTCCGTGCGTTTATTATGTTTTTGGTTTTTTCCTATTTAAGATTTTTTTGTTGATAATATTATCCTTGAGGCACACCCTCAAAATCAGGTCCTTGGCTTTGAGCCAAATTGTTCTTGGCTTTGAGACAACTTAGGGTTTCCAAAAGAATTGGCCTTGCTATTTGCAAGACCAAGTACCTGCAAGACAAGGATTATCTTTTCTCTTTTACTCTTTTTTTTTATCTTTTTAATAGCAGGAAACAAAAGAGAAATAAAAACAAGATAGGTTGCTTGTAGAGAAATAAATATAGTCTATATATATATATATATATTATATATATAGGGGTGGGGGTGGAAGTGAAAATGGCGTATAGCACAGTGTAGAGTTGGTCCACGTCTAGAAAGACGCAACCAACAAGACGAAGTGCCGCGTAGAGTGTAGGATGAATATGTGGGAGTGTGTGCGGAGGTGCTTTCTTTACGCGGGTGATGAGAACCTCATCATGAGCCATAACTAGCTCATTTTGACCTAATACAAAGGATAAAAGCTCCTACATATCTCAAGGAAAGGCTTAACTCAGAGAATTCTGAGTTTAAGAAGAAAACAAGTCATAAGGGGTAAAAATGCAATTTTACCAGTATAATCTGCATACAGGGTAATTCAGGGCCCAAACATAGGTCAAAGCAGCTTAATAAGAATAAAAGTGGGATGAAATGATCTAGCAAGGGCTACAGCAATTCCAAGAAACTAAATGATAATCTGTAACCCTAAAATAACCCACTTCAATTCACAAGGTTCGAGGCAAAGTAAAAATAGAATAAACCCTCTAAAATTCATAGAAAAATAATCTCTAGGGTTTAGAACCTTCAATTTGGCCTTCAGAACCCATTTTGACCTACATTGAGAACCATGCCCAATTAATAACTTAATTTGGGTTTTTGCGTAAATTGACCGGTCAAACAAGGTTTAATATAGAAATGAAATTCACCATCAGATTCCTTAGGTCCTAATTAGTCATGTATAAAAACTTGAGCCTAAGAAGAAACCTCCTTGACCGACTTTACATTTTGGTCCTCATATATTTACTCTTTGGCCCTCAACTTTTGAACCATCGCATTTTGGCCCCTAACTCTCCTTCGTTCTTTGCGATCAGGTCCCCCCTGCAAAACCTGCCAGCACCATGCTCCGGCGACCTTGCGCGGAGCATGGCGCCGCGCAGGGTGAGGTGGGGGACCTGGCAAGTAAACCGGGGGTGCCCTGCGTCGTCAGCCGTCGCAGGGACACCCCCCTGGTCGTTGTAACCCACCATACCGGCCGTGCGAACGCACGGACGGTATGGGTTCTTGTTTCCGGCCATCTTCCGGCGAGGGAGACACGTCGTCTCCCTCCGCCTTCCTCCCTGTTTGATCCCTATAAATACCCCCCGTTGCTCCACCGACCGGGGCAGCTTGGATCTGATGGAGAAAATCCCCAACTTTCCTCTCTTCTCCCTCCGGCAGACGCTCACCAGCTCCGGCGGTTCCTCCCCCTCCACCTCTTCGCTCTGCCGCAATACCAGCAGCAGAGACTTCCTCCCCTGCTCTTCCCGCGCCACGCCGCACCCAGCTGGCGCCTCTCCGGCTCTCTGCTCGCCGCCGCCCCTTTCCCTGAGCATCGTCTTCTCCGGCGACAGTCGATACGACTATTGCCCTGTTCCTCCCCCTTCGTCCCTGCAAGTAAGCTAGAACTACTCCCCTTCTTCTCCTCTTTCTTTCCCCGCTTTCAATTTATTCAATTAAGCCCTCGACCGACCCTGACCATCGTCACCCCCTTCGTCTCCGGCCACCCTCCGGCGAGATGCTCCCATCGCTCCACAGCCTCACACACCTCGCCGACCCTCACCGCACCTCCGCCTCATCACACTGAGCACCCCCCACCCCTTCACTGCCACTCCACACCTCCGTAACGCTTCCCCCAACAAACCCATCCTCCGACCCACCGTCCGACCTAGGGCAGCCCTTGCACGCCGCCCCGCACCTCGCCACCACCCACACGAGCTTCGCCGCACCCTGGCGAAGCTCCCGGCACTTTCTGATTAGGCCGAGAGGCCGTTTTCTTGTGAACAGGCCACCCGACCTCCGCCGCCATTGCCGTGCAGAAGGAGCTGCTTCCGCCTGCAGCTACAGGCGCCACGCTCAGCGCCACGCCCAGATTCAACTCCCAGGCCTTGCGAGGCGTTTCAACAAAACACCAGGCTCGCAGCTAAGGCAGAAGGCTTCGCGTGACACCGCGATCTCCCGCTGTTTTCCCCGCTGCGGGCGCGCAATTGAGGTGGGACATTTAGTCCCACCTCGGAAAAGCCTGAAGAGGCGCAGCGATATAAGATGCAAAAGTGCTGGAGGCTTACTGCCTCAGCACACGGGGTGAGGTCCCCTTCACCCGCCCGGTTACCCGGTCTCGTCCGCGCTCACGCCCCGCGGACCTGACCCGACCCGATCCGACTTAAGACTGACCTGCACTCCTCGCCCACCACGCACGCCGGTGGGCCTGGACCCGGGCACGACCCGTACCCGATTACCCGGCAGCTCTGGGAGAGCTTTCCCAAGAGTGGTTTCAGAGAGAGAGAGACGCGGGGGGAGAGGGTAGAGTAGGTTTTGTTCTCTGACGTAAGCTCTGAAGTGTGCAGGCACAGGTGAAGAAGAAGAACCGCGGAAGAAGAAGGAAGCTGAGGGAGACACTGTAGCAACAGGCAGTTTAAGTCGTCTGATTTGGAAATCAGACGACGGCCTGAAGGGAAAAGAAGAAAGAAGGAGGGGTGACGTCCCTGGCTGAAAAGAAGAAAGAAGAAGAAGGAGATCTGAAGAAAGAAAGAAGAGCATCACCTCTGCAGAACAAAGAAGAAGAAGGAGATCTGAAGAAAGAAAGAAAGAAGAACATCACGAGGAGAAAACAAAGAGAACAACAAATTCTTTCCCTCTCTCTTTTTGTATTTTTTGTAAAAGAAACATGTATATCTCTAAAATACAACTTGCTCCCTGAGTTCGACCTCGGGAACTCTTTTATTTTCCGAGTAAAAAAATTTATATATCTGAAATGTTGGTAATAACTGGCTATACTACAACGTTATAACAATAAAACCCGGTTGACCCAACGCATTCATTTTGGCGCCGCTGCCGGGGAGCAACGGCTATTCTAGAGGTAAACATTCCTGTTTCTTTTTTTTTAATTTCTGATAATCTCCTCTCTTTTGTGCAGCTACAGGAACTCAAGAAGACAAGCAACCACACGACAACCACTCCGAAGACAGGTAAATTTTTCCTCTCAACCCCTAAACTCTAAAGAGGAAGAAAAGAAAAGAACAAGCAATATAGAGCTAACCTGTCTTCCATACTTGGTAACCATAAAGAGTTGCATGTTTTCAACTCATCACTCCTGCACACTATTAAGGGTATTTAAGGGCTAACACATTCTTGCTTGAGCCCTAATTGCCCAACAAAGAGTTAAATGGACCAAGTAGAGCCAACATATGGTCAAACATTAGGATTTCAGTAGAGACACACCCCTTAATCAAGAATTGAGGAAATCCAAAAGTGGTGTGCCCAAGCCATTGATTGAAAATAATTAACAAGAAAAATCCTAAACAATTGGCTCTCTCTAAACACTTGAACCCTAAAAAACAAGACCTGAAAGCTCTCAAAGAAAACAAGAGGTAAAGTTGACCCCTTTGGGTCAACCAACCATAAATTAGGTCACTCTTTGCACTTAAAAAGACTAAAGTTCAAGTGAAACCTTAAGCACCCTGATCTTAAAATTGGTAGACTTAAGAGGTCAAGATCCCCATTCTGGTCTACCTGGAACCGCAGTGACAAGAGAGGTCGGGTGGGGGAAACCCTGTAACCCGTGGGGACGCTCTACCGTGTAGGGGTCTTCGTGGGACTCTCCCTCTCTGGCTGCCCAGGTAATTCTCAGGTGGACGATCTTTCTGATCAAGGGGTCCATCTGCCCCGCACCTCTATAGTCACCCAACACATTTTTGGGTGTCTTGATTGGGTCCAGTACCTTCTAAACTTACCTCTTCCAACAGTGCATGTACGGAAGGAGGTCCCTAAGACCACCCTTAAGACCTCCATTAGAAATTCGCTCTCGTCAAGGCCAAGCCTCGACGCCCGTGTTTGTGCAGCAACACCCTCACATTATTCTCTCTTCTGATTCAGAACCAAGTTCTTCTTCTTCCCCCATCATGGCTCAGCCAGTTGAGGAAGAAAATAATCTGGAACACCAGCTCCAGCGACTCAATGACCTCTTCCAAAACTTCGTGCACCCACCACAGCGTCCTATGATGCGGGACCACTACAATCCTGCTGCGGTGGCCATTGAGCCTCGAGTCAGAATCCCGACTGGAGGACCTGATTCCGAATTAAAGCCCAACATGATTCATGCTATACCTAAATTCCATGGGCTTAATTCTGAAGATCCCTTCCAGCACATCAAACAGCTAAAGCATCTGGCCCACACTTTTGGATCAGATGCGCAAAATCGGGATATTCTTCTCATGAAGATGTTCTCCTTTTCTCTTATGGACAAGGCCGCCCATTGGTATCAAACTCAGACCCGGCCGATCAACACTTGGGAAGAACTTCAATCCGAATTTTTGAAAAAGTTTTTTCCCGTGGGTCGGACCAACGCCTTGCGCCATCAGATTACACACTTCACTCAACAATCAAGAGAACCTCTCCATGAGGCATGGGATCGTTTTCAGGATCTCATGAGAAAGTGCCCCCATCACGGAGTTCCTAAATGGGAACAAGTCCAATCTTTTTACCAGGGACTCCGTGAGGACATCCGCCTTTTCGTCAATGCAACTTGCGGAGGAAACATCATGGGTCAACATGAAGACACCGTATGGGAGATTCTCGAAAACATGTGCGAGAACTCCATCAACAATGACTCCATGGGATTATTCGACAGGACGAATACCCGCGCAGCGACGAATCTTAAGGGAGCACATGAGACGCAGGGCCTGTCCGCATCAGTCGACCTGGAATTAATGGCCAGTCGATTGGACAAGGTCTCAATCATTGAAAAGAAGGTGGATGAGCTGACTCAGCACTTGCAGCGAGCCACCTCCACGCGTAACTCCTTTGCACAACCTCCTTCCACACAGGAGACTGTGCAAAACATCCTCCACCGATCTTCCCCTGGGATGGATCCATATCCACCCCCATCTGATTCTTGGACTGGAAGATCATCCGATCCTTTCTACACCAGCCGGGGGAACTCCATTCCTCCTTTCCCTGATTCTCAGGAGGTTCCTCAGACCTGCGAGGACCTCAACGCCATCCAGAACGACCCATTCTCCAACACTTACAACCCTGGATGGCGAAACCATCCCAATTTTCAGTGGGCGGGAAATTCCCAAACCCAAAGACCACCTTTTCAGTCCCGCCCACAGCCCTCTTGTCACTACCAGCCGCCTCAGCCTCGGCCCAACCCTACTTATCCATCAGGGCCAAATCAAGATCAAATGTCCTTAATCCTTCAGACTCTGGCTGACATTCAAAAAACGAATGCGGCTATTCAAAAACAGCACAAGGACGAGCTTACTGAAGTTAAAACTCAACTGGCCCAGTTGGCAAATTCTCGCCAGCCAGGCACACTCCCTTCCCAACCCCTTCCTAACCCAAATAACGTGCCAACCCAGAAGCGCGTTATGAATCCAAATTTAGGCCACGCTCAATGGATTTATCAGGCCCCTACTGCTCCATCTCCAGACGAGATGGAAGCCTCAACTTCTTATGCGGGATTTCAGCAGCAGCCACCCCTTCTACCAAACCCAAACCAAAATCAGGCCGGATTAAATTCTGTAACAACACGTAGTGGTAAGACAACTCAAGATCCGCATTATCCAAACCACTCCCAGCCTGATAACCATGACCCTAGGATAGTTATCCAAGGTACCGCTGTTCCAGATCCACAACCTGGACCTATCCTAGAAGAACCAACCAAGATCCCGTTTCCCGAGGCCCTGACCAAGGGAAAGAAGACCACCAAACCCGTGGCCCCTGAGGAGGACCTGGTCAAGCTCTTTGAGCAGGTCCACATAAACATCCCCTTGATGGATGCAATCCGCCACGTACCAGCTTACGCACGATTTCTAAAGAATATATGTACACCCCAGCGTAAGCCGCGAACCAAGGGAGGGAGCCCAATTGTTCTGTCAGAGCAAGCCAGCTCTGTAATCCTTAGTAGACTCCCACCCAAGGCAAAAGATCCTGGAACTCCCCTGATTTCCTGTAAGATAGGTGGTACCCAATTTGATAGAGCATTGTTAGACTTGGGTGCATCCATAAACCTGATACCCACATCCTTACTTGACCATCTAGAAGAATCTGAGCTGAAACCAACCGAGGTGACATTACAATTAGCAGATCGATCTATAAAGTCACCAAAAGGGATTCTCGAAGATGTTATCGTGAGAGTACGGGATTTCTATTTTCCAGTGGACTTTATAGTCTTAGATATGGATGCACCTGAGGACCCTAGGGATACACCAATCATTCTAGGGAGACCTTTCTTGGCTACTGCTAGAGCCAACATCAGCTGTGAGGAGGGCCAAATAGAGCTTAAGTTTGGAGATCAAACACTGAAAATTGATATATTTAAGGCCCAACAAGGAATTAATTGCGGCGTCATCGAACAAATTTGTGACATCAAGACTTTGGTTGATGAATCACACCTCCAGAATGACTCGAGTATGCCTCATCAACCACAGAAGGATCTTGACCCGCAAACAGAGGAGTCAAATCCAGATGTGAACAACCCAGTAACTCCCACCCTTGAACCTCACATCTATACTGAACCACCCGCTGCTGCTGAAAACCCCATCCTCGAACTGAAACCCCTTCCTGCTCACTTAAAATACGTCTTTTTGGGTTCTAATCAGACCCTTCCTGTAATTATCAATTCCAACCTCAGTCCTGAACAGGAATCCCGTCTGATTTTTGTCCTCCAGCAACATCGCAGAGCCATCGAATGGACTCTCGATGATCTGACTGGAATAAGTCCCTCTTATTGTACTCATCATATCTATTCAGAAGAGGGCACACGACCTTCTCGTGAAATGCAGAGACGCTTAAACCCCAATCTGCAGGAGGTCGTGAAAAAGGAGATCATCAAGTGGTTAGATGCCGGGATCATCTACCCGATCTCCGATAGTCGTTGGGTGAGCCCAATTCAGGTCGTGCCCAAGAAGGCAGGACTCACCACTATAACGACTGAGACCGGAGAAATCATTCCTACCCGATTAGCCAACTCATGGAGAGTCTGTATAGATTACCGTCGACTCAATTCCTCCACGAAGAAGGATCATTTCCCACTACCCTTCATTGATCAAATTCTCGAAAAACTAGCGGGAAATAGGTTCTTCTGCTTTCTTGACGGGTACTCCGGTTATAACCAGGTGGCAATCCATCCTGAGGACCAAGAAAAGACCACGTTCACCTGCCCCTTCGGAACATACGCTTTCCGAAGGATGCCTTTCGGTCTTTGCAATGCACCCGCTACTTTTCAGCGATGCATGCTTGCCATATTCTCAGATATGGTAGGTGATTATCTGGAAGTCTTCATGGATGACTTTTCAGTTTTCGGAGCATCATTCGACGATTGCCTCCAACACTTGGTCCAGATACTCAGGCGGTGCATCGATGTGAATTTGGTTCTTTCCTGGGAAAAGAGCCATTTCATGGTGCCTGAGGGAATTGTCCTGGGACACTCAATTTCGGAGAAAGGTATCCAAGTGGATCGAGCTAAGGTTAATCTGATCTCTCACCTTCCTATGCCTAGCTCAATCAGGGACATCCGATCCTTTTTAGGGCATGTCGGTTTTTATCGACGATTTATCCCTGATTTTTCAAAAATCGCACGCCCCCTGACCACTCTTCTCTCCAAGGATGTTCCCTTCGAAATCTCCAAGGAATGCACTCAAGCATTTGAAATCCTGCGTGACCGAGTCACCCAAGCCCCGATCCTACAGTCCCTTGATTGGTCTCAACCCTTTGAGATCATGTGTGATGCATCCGACTTCGCTGTAGGAGCGATTTTGGGACAGAAAAATGACAAGAAACCTGTGGTCATTTACTACGCCAGCAAAACACTTGATGAGGCTCAGCGTAACTATACGGTTACTGAGAAAGAGCTGCTAGCTGTAGTATTTGCCCTAGAAAAGTTCAGATCGTACCTTCTAGGTTCCCATGTCATCATATACTCGGATCACACAGCTGTGAGGCATCTCCTTGCGAAGAAGGACGCGAAACCTCGATTAATCCGATGGATCTTGCTGTTGCAAGAATTTGACCTTGAGATTCGCGACAAAGCGGGAAAGCAAAACGTGGTAGCTGATCACTTGTCCCGTCTTCCTTCTAAAATAATTGACCCTTCCGGACCCATCACTGAGCATTTTCCCGATGAGCACCTGCTGACTATTGGTACTAGCCTTCCATGGTTTGCTAATATAGTAAATTACTTGGCATCTCATCAGACCCCGTTCGATTGGCCGAAGGCCAAGAAAGACAAATTACGCTCCGATGCCAAGTATTACATTTGGGAAGACCCGTACCTCTTCCGCATAGGTGCCGATCAGATCATCCGGAGATGTGTCCCGGAAGGGGAAGTCAACAATATCCTCTCTTTCTGCCATGACCAGGCATGCGGTGGCCATTTTGCCGGGCATAAAACCGCATCAAAAGTCCTCCAGTGCGGCTTTTACTGGCCCACACTGTTCAAAGACGCATACAGTCATTGCAAGGCATGCAGTCATTGCCAGACTTTGGGCAACATGAGCCATCGCGACATGATGCCTATGCAACCGATTCTAGTATGCGAAATCTTTGATGTTTGGGGGATTGATTTTATGGGCCCCTTTCCTGTTTCGGATGGTTTCGAATACATTCTGTTGGCTGTGGACTACGTGTCCAAATGGATCGAAGCCATACCGACCCGAACCTGTGATCACAAAATCGTTCTCAAATTCATTCATCAACACATTTTCTCAAGGTTCGGGATTCCTCGTGCAATAATCTCTGATGGGGGGACCCATTTCACAAATGCTCAGTTTAGGTCACTGATGACCAAATACGGGGTGTCTCACCGAATCTCTACTCCTTACCACCCCCAAACTAATGGTCTAGCTGAGCTGTCTAATCGGGAGATCAAGAAAATCCTGCAAGTCACTGTTCGACCTGACAGGAAGGACTGGTCGTCCCGACTTCCGGAAGCATTGTGGGCCTATAGGACCGCCCACAAGACCCAATTGGGCATGTCTCCCTTTAGACTGGTGTACGGAAAGGCATGCCACCTTCCCGTCGAACTGGAGCATAAAGCCTATTGGGCAGTACGGAACTGTAATCTAGATCTTTCCAAGGCTGGGACCCACAGAAAACTCCAAATCAGCGAGATCGATGAGTTACGCATAGACGCGTACGAGAACTCGCAAATCTACAAGGAGCGGGTTAAAGCCTTCCACGACAAACACATCTCGAGAAAGATCTTTCATCCTGGTCAAAAGGTCCTACTCTTTGATGCCCGACTCAAACTCTTCCCAGGAAAACTGAGATCTAAGTGGGTCGGACCATTTTTGGTCCGACAGGTTTTTGGAAATGGAGCAATCGAAATCAGTCCACTCAGCCACGATTCTGAACCTTTCATCGTGAACGGTCAGAGACTCAAGCCGTTCATTGATGTAACTTCTACTGATTTGGCTGAGGCATCTTATATCCTCCTTTCCCCTTGAGTTTATTGCGCCCAGCCGATGGCGTAAAACTCAGCGCTTAACGGGAGGCAGCCCGTCATTCTCTTTGTAAACCTGAAACTTGTTCTGACACCTTTTAGCACTCGAAGTTCACCCTTGTAGACAGCCGACCCCAACTCAGATGTTTGCATCTGGGATTTGAAATCGTCCGCAAAAATTCAACCCGACCCATCCACTCATCCAAATTTCTGTCTTAAGGAATGAACTAAGACCCCCTAGGTTACAATGAGGACATTGCAAATCTTAGGCATGGGGGGGTATGAAAGTGCAAAACTTGTAAGAAAAGGTTTCAAACAAAAAAATTCACATATGCCAAAAACACCATAAAAATTAAAAAAAATTTTCGAAAAAGAATAAGAGGAAAAGAGAAGGAAATTTTGCGAAGGAGAAAAGAAACAAAATGAAAAAGGAGCACAAAATTATGAGAAAAAGTGATAGTCATTAGTAAGGAACTAAGGAATTAACCTAAGTTCTAGACCTCATTCAAGAAAAGTGCACAATGAGATTAGTAAAGAATGCAAACCTTAGGCATTCTTGAATAGACTCTTAGTACCCATTAAGATCTGGACACTCCTCAAGAGGTTGAGGAAAATGAAAAGCTGAAGTATTAGGTCTAAGGCTTAGGGAGTATTCGGCCTCGTTAACTAATTTTTGGTTTACGGGACTCAGTAACCTAAGCACCCTAATCTCACACACAGCCTGGTTCAGTAAGCGTAAAAATCAGAATCACGTAGAAGCGTCGCAAAAATCTGAAAAGAACACCTAGAATAGGAGCGGCCGATTGATGAGAACCTCATCATGAGCCATAACTAGCTCATTTTGACCCAATACAAAGGATAAAAGCTCCTACATATCTCAAGGAAAGGCTTAACTCAGAGAACTCTGAGTTTGAGAAGAAAACCAGTCATAAGGGGTAAAAGTGCAATTTTACCAGTATAATCTGCATACAGGGTAATTCAGGGCCCAAACACAGGTCAAAACAGCTTAATAAGAATAAAAGTGGGATGAGATGATCTAGCAAGGGCTACAGCACTTCCAAGGAACCAAATGATAATCTGTAACCCTAAAACAACCCACTTCAATTCACAAGGTTCGAGGCAAAGTAAAAATAGAATAAACCCTCTAAAATTCATAGAAAAATAATCTCTAGGGTTTAGAACCTTCAATTTGGCCTTTAGAACCCATTTTGACCTACATTGAGAACCATGCCCAATTAATAACTTAATTTGGGTCTTTACGCAAATTGACCGGTCAAACAAGGTTTAATATGAAAATGAAATTTACCATCAGATTCCTTAGGTTCTAATTAGTCATGTATAAAAACTTGAGCCTAAGAAGAAACCTCCTTGACCGACTTTACACTTTGGTCCTCATATATTTACTCTTTGGCCCTCAACTTTTGAACCCTCGCATTTTGGCCCCTAACTCTCCTTCGTTCTTTGCAAACAGGTCCCTCCTGCAAAACCCTGCCAGCACCATGCTCCGGCGACCTTGCGCGGAGCATGGCGCCGCGCAGGGTGAGGTGGAGGACCTGGCATGTGTACCGGGGGTGCCCTGCGTCGTCAGCCGTCGCAGGAGCACCCCCATGGTCATTGTAGCCCCCCATACCGGCCGTGCGAACGCACGGACGGTATGGGTTCGTATTCCGACCATTCTCCGGCGAGGGAGACACGTCGTCTCCCTCCGCCTTCCTCCCTGCTTCAACCCTATAAATACCCCCCGCCGCTCCACCGACCAAAGCAGCTCGGATCTGACGGAGAAAACCCCCAACTTTCCTCTCTTCTCACTCCGGCAGACGCCCACCAGCTCCGGCGGTTCTCCTTCCTCCTCCTCTTCGCTCTGCCGCAATACCAGCAGCAGAGACCTCTTCCCCTGCTCTTCCCGCGTCGCGCAATACCGGCGCGCGCTGCCTCTGCCCCGTCGTCACCGCCGTCCTCCCCCCACTGGGCATCGTCTTCTCCGGCGACAGTCGATACGACTGTCGCCCTGTTCCTCCCCCTTCGTCCCTGCAGTTAAGTTAGATCTACTCCCCTTCTCCTCCTCTTTCTTTCCCCGCTTTCGATTTAGTCAATTAAGCCCTCTACCGACCCTGTTCACCCTCATCCTCTCCGCCTCCGACCACCCTCCGGCGAGCCGCTCCCATCACCTCAGCAACCCACACGGCTCGCCGACCACCGCAGAACTTCCGCCTCCTCACCCTGATCCTCTTCCGCCCCTCCACTTCCCACCAAACACCCTCTGCAGATCCACCGAACACACCCACTCCCTCGCTCACAGTTTGACCTAGGACGACCTATTAGCTCCATCTCGCCCCCTGCAAACCCCTTGACCACCTTCGCCGTGCCACGGCGAAGGTCCCCCGCCTGTCTGATTTGGCCGAGAGGCCGTTCTATTGATTTCAGGTTCCAGGCCTTGACCGCCATTGGCGAGGAAGCTCGAAGCTTGCTTGAGGTTGCTCCAAGCCTAGATATCCCAGGTTGAAGAGCCACGGCCAGCGCGAAAGAGTCTTGCGCACACACCCTGGCCCTCAATTGAAGTTGCGCGCCTCAACAGCTGTTGCAATTGGAAGCACCATCCCTGCTGCAGGCGTGAGAGAAAAGGGGTGCGCGGATAGTCCCACCTCGGGAGTTTCTGGAGCCACACACCCACATAAATTGCAAAAGTGCCACCACCTGTTTGCCTCAGTTACCACGGGGTGAGGTCCCTCTCACCCGACCCGACCCGACTCGGCCTCGTCCGTGACCACGCTCCGCGGACCTGGCCCGACCCGATTAGACTGACCTGCACTCCTCGCCCACCACGCACGCCGGTGGGCCTGGACCCGGGCCTGACCCGAACCCGATTACCCGGTAGCGCTCTGGGAGAGCTTCCGAAGAGTGATTTCAGAGAGAGAGATACGCGGGGGAGGGGGGTAGAGTAGGTTTTTGCCTCTTGACGAAAAAACTCTGAAGTGTGCAGGCCAAAGAAGAAGAAGCAGCTGCACTGTAGCAACTGCTCAGTTAAGTCGTCGAAGCACCGGGCCAGACGACGGACAGTCAGCAGCCAGAGCAACACAGAAGGCAGGCTGAAGAAGAAGGAAGGGAGACTTAGTAGCCGAAGGCAGAAGCACCACGATTGCAGAAGAAGAAATGAAGAGAAGCAAGAAGCAAGAAAAGAAGAAGAAGATCTGAAGAAAAAGAAAGAAAGAAAACAAGGAAGAACAGAAGAAGAAGAGCACGAGGGGAAGATCTGAAGAAAGCAGAAGAAGAAGAAGAAGAAGAAGAAGCAAGAAAAGAAGAAGAAGAACAGGAAGAACCAAAGACAAAGAGGAAGAAAAGAAGAAGAAGCCAAATTTTCATCTCTCTCTCTCTTTATTTTTGTAATAGAACTTGTATATCTCTAGAATACAACTTGCTCCCTGAGTTCGACCTCGGGAACTCTTTTATTTTTCCGAGTAAAAAAATTTTATATGAAACGTTGGTGACAACCAGCTTTACTACAACGATATAACTCAATCCCGACGTTCTTCATTTTGGCGCCGTTGCCGGGGAGCAACGGCTATTCTAGAGGTAAACATTCCTGTTTCTTTTAAGTTCTGATAATCTCCTCTCTTTTGTGCAGAACTACAGGAACGCAAGAAGACAAGCAACCACACCAAAGACAGGTAAATTTTTCCTCTCACTATTAACCCCTAAGCTCTAAAGAGGAAGAAAAGAAAAGAACAAGCAATATAGGGCTAACCTGTCTTCCATATTTAGTAACCATAAAAGTTGCATGTTTTCAACTCATTATTTCTGCACACTATTAAGGGTATTTAAGGGCTAACACATTCTTGCTTGAGCCCTAATTACCCAACAAAGAATTAACTGGACCAAGTAGAGCCAACCTAGGATCCAACACTAGGGATTTAGAGACACACTCCTTAAGCAAGAATTGAGAAAACCAAATGAAGTGTGCCCAAGCCCTTGTCTGAAAATACCTATTCAAAGAAAATCTAAAACAATTGGCTCTCTCTAAACACTTGAACCCTAAAAGACAGGACCTAAAAAAGCTCTCAAAGAAAACAAGAGGTAAAGTTGACCCCTTGGGTCAACCAACCTTAAATTAGGTCACTCTTTGCACTTAAAAGACTAAAGTTCAAGTGAAAACCTTAAGCACCCTGATCTTAAAATTGGTAGACTTAAGAGGTCAAGATCCCCATTCTGGTCTACCTGGAACCGCAGTGACAAGAGAGGTCGGGTGGGGGAAACCCTGTAACCCGTGGGGACGCTCTACCGTGTAGGGGTCTTCGCGGGACTCTCCCTCTCTGGCTGCCCAGGTAATTCTCAGGTGGACGATCTTTCTGATCAAGGGGTCCATCTGCCCCGAACCTCTATAGTCACCCAACAATTTTTGGGTGTCTTGATTGGGTCCAGCACCTGCTTATCTCATCCAGCCCTTCAGTATTTTTCAGGAGGTCCTTGAAACCTCCAATAGAAGTTCACTCTCCCCGAGGCTAAGCCTCGGCCCCTTTGTTTTTGCAGAAATCATTCACATAGCCCCTCTTTCCTCTGATTCTGAACAAAATCCCCTTCTTCCATCTTAATTCAAACTTTGATTCCACCACCTGATCCAATTATGCAGCCTAATTACCTAGCAAGACTACCATTCAAGAAACCTGAATATCGGAGATCTATGAAAGATAAAATGATCGAGGATGCCATAAAATTCTATGAAAAAGAAGAAAAAACCTCAACACCAATAGGAGATATTCAGGTTGATGTCCCAACAACCACATCCTTCATCATAAACTGTGCCCAAATTCTATTGACTGGAATTTCAAAAGGATCAACCCGAGACATGCTCATGACAGGATACATTGAGATGGAAAAATTACACCAATCTGAATACCTTCAATGCTTAACAAATCCTGTACTTTGGGAACAACACCAAGATGCCCTTATAAAACGGGTAGAAATGATGAAATCAGTAGAACAAATTATCAACCAGAAATACCCGTATAAACCAGAAACAGAGGATGAACCATCTTGGAACAGTATTAAGGAACAATTCAGTTTCCCAGATCCCGGGATTGAGGCACAAAGTGGTTGTAAAATCCCAACCCAGATAGAAGACAATGTTGAATTAGGTTGGGAAGTTGCAGGAGAACACAATGCTGAGCCAACCCTAGGCCATAAATCACCAAGCTTAGAACTCCAAGACTCCTGCAATAACAAGATTAGAATTGAACCTCTGGAGGGTATAAATTCCACCCCTTGTTTTGATAAGGTGACCCTCGAAGGTTATTCGGACTTAGGTTCTAATAATTCTACCCACATCCTAAGCCTAGAACCTAGATCTGAAACTTATTGGGAAGATTATGAGGCCCTTTATGAGAAAGATCAAATTTTTACAGAATATGATTCCGGGCCTCTATTTAATGAATATCCCTCTCCAACATCCTCAGGAAATCTGATCGATTTTTCAGAAAACATGCCAATTTATGATACAGAAACTGAGGAGTTGGATGAGCAAGGTTTTAATGGGGTCTATCCTACCAGCTTAGAGCTTGAACAGAACATCTTTTTGAGCCCAGAAGTGATATATAGGCTAGAACCCAATCAGGCTGCTGATTCCACATCTGATAATTTCTGCTGTGGTGGAATTCATGATCATTTTCGCCAACTCTCCGACAATTTCAGATCTGACTATAATTGCGGAGAGATTCCCCTTCCTGAACACGCCAGGCCTATCTACGACCTCAGTTCACATGATTCTGACTCTGACTCTGACTCTGAGGTCCTGATTCCCGAGATCACTGATAACACAGAATCATTCCTTTTCGATCCTCAGGAACCAAAAACAGAAAATGCCAAGAGTGATTGCAACCAAGAATCCAAATTTTTTCTCGAATCCGATTTCTTTCATCCTACAAACACTCTTCCGGCATTTGATAGTTACCCAGAGGACTCTCTACAGAAAATCACCTATCATCTGTTTCTAGAAGAGCCCTCATACACAATGGCCACCTCATCCGCACACACGGAACGGATCAAAACCTCTCCCAAACCCCGACCCGCAACCGGACTCAATTTCTATGCTGATTCACCTCTCACCGAGCCGATTGCATTTCCACATCGGGTTTCGAACATTGATCAGACTACATACCATGCTCTATCATTCTCTGATCACCCCTGTAGGGTTCCTGCATCAACCACTGATTATCCTACGGGTCCCTACTCTGACCAGGCTGATTCGGCTCAGCCAAACCCTGCGTTTACACTTCCACATCCATCTGAGCTTCATAGTTTATGGTGGGCACCACACCTTTTTATCCACATCTATCAACCCACCAGATTGATTGGGTTTGGGCTGCATCATCAGCCTGTTGATCTAAACAAGCACCTGGTTGGACCAACCAGGCTCTTAATCAAGGTGCTTGTCTTACAAAACTCTGCTGATTTGACCATCCCCTCTCCATCGCATTTCCCGCTTGGCTGAAGGCATCAAATTTAGCGCTCAACGGGAGGCAGCCCGTCATTCTCTTTGAAAACCTGAAACTTGTTCTGACAGCTTTTTGCACTTGAAGTTCACACTTTAGGACAGCCGACTCCACCTCAGGTGCTTGCATCTGAGATTAGAAATCGTCCGCAACAGTCACCCCGACCCATTCACTCATCAAAACAGCTATCCTAATGTATGAACTTAGTTGAATAAAAACCCCTAGGTTACAATGAGGACATTGCAAATCTTAGGCATGGGGGGGTATGAAAGTGCAAAAACTCGTAAGAAAAGGTTTCAAACAAAAAATTCACATATGCCAAAAATACCATAAAAATTAAAAAAATTTTCGAAAAAGAATAAGAGGAAAAGAGGAGAATTTTGTGAAGGAGAGAAGAAACAAAATGAAAAAGGAGCACAAAATTATAAGAAAAGTTGATAGTCATTAGTAAGGAACTAAGGAATTAACCTAAGTTCTAGACCTCATTCAAGAAAATAACTGAAAAGTGCACAATAAGATTAGTAAGAATGCAAACCTTAGGCATTCTTGAATAGACTCTTAGTACCCATTAAGATCTGGACACTCCTCAAGAGGTTGAGGAAAATGAAAAGCTGAAGTATTAGGTCTAAGGCTTAGGAAGTATTCGGCCTCGTTAACTAATTTTTGGTTTACGGGACTCAGTAACCTAAGCACCCTAATCTCACACACAGCCTGGTTCAGTAAGCGTAAAAATCAGAATCACGCAGAAGCGTCGCAAAAATCTGAAAAGAACGCCTAGAATAGGAATGGCCGATCAACACAAGTTGATTTGGACGAGTTCCCAGCGCGGAGAGGCGGGAAATCCCCTCGAAGATGCGAAACAAAATATCATCTCCTCGGTGCTTGTCTCTTAGGATATTTACATATCCTACGGGGGGCATGTAAGCACTCTGCTGGTTCAGATTCCATGGATGGCATTATCTCGAAGTGTCAATTGCCAGGGTCTGGATTCGGCCACGGAATACCATGGATGGGATTATCTCGAAATCTCAATAGCCAGGGTTCCGGGGGTTGCCATGGGCGGTGCTATCTCGAAGCATCGATCGCCAGGAACCCTTGAGGATTGATGATGGGAGCAAGGAATCTGATACAGACCGTGTTGAAAAGCTAATCCTAGGCTAGAACTAAAAAGAAAAAGAGAGAGAAAACTCTCCAAACAGAAAAAACTTTCTATCTCTCTCTTACAAAACGCACTGCGAACTGGGCCAGGGCTAAAATCATTTCAAGCACGGGTGCTTTAACCACGAAGTCCAATAAACCTTAGGTTAGTTCTTGCGGGCCTTAAAAACCTTTGCTAAAAGACTGAGGCTAAGGCTAAGGCTAGACAGATTTGGATCTTGATTGGTACTAGAGTATCTTTTAGGCCTATGGTCAGCATTCTAACCTAATCTATGCTCAAATAAAAAGGCACTTATCTAAAACCATTGAAAACTTCATGGTCTAGAACAAGGGTTGAAACCTTAAGTTTTTTGCTAAGGGACTAGCAAAAGCTAGGCATGGGGGTATGATGAGAACCTCATCATGAGCCATAACTAGCTCATTTTGACCCAATACAAAGGATAAAAGCTCCTACATATCTCAAGGAAAGGCTTAACTCAGAGAACTCTGAGTTTGAGAAGAAAACCAGTCATAAGGGGTAAAAGTGCAATTTTACCAGTATAATCTGCATACAGGGTAATTCAGGGCCCAAACACAGGTCAAAACAGCTTAATAAGAATAAAAGTGGGATGAGATGATCTAGCAAGGGCTACAGCACTTCCAAGGAACCAAATGATAATCTGTAACCCTAAAACAACCCACTTCAATTCACAAGGTTCGAGGCAAAGTAAAAATAGAATAAACCCTCTAAAATTCATAGAAAAATAATCTCTAGGGTTTAGAACCTTCAATTTGGCCTTTAGAACCCATTTTGACCTACATTGAGAACCATGCCCAATTAATAACTTAATTTGGGTCTTTACGCAAATTGACCGGTCAAACAAGGTTTAATATGAAAATGAAATTTACCATCAGATTCCTTAGGTTCTAATTAGTCATGTATAAAAACTTGAGCCTAAGAAGAAACCTCCTTGACCGACTTTACACTTTGGTCCTCATATATTTACTCTTTGGCCCTCAACTTTTGAACCCTCGCATTTTGGCCCCTAACTCTCCTTCGTTCTTTGCAAACAGGTCCCTCCTGCAAAACCCTGCCAGCACCATGCTCCGGCGACCTTGCGCGGAGCATGGCGCCGCGCAGGGTGAGGTGGAGGACCTGGCATGTGTACCGGGGGTGCCCTGCGTCGTCAGCCGTCGCAGGAGCACCCCCATGGTCATTGTAGCCCCCCATACCGGCCGTGCGAACGCACGGACGGTATGGGTTCGTATTCCGACCATTCTCCGGCGAGGGAGACACGTCGTCTCCCTCCGCCTTCCTCCCTGCTTCAACCCTATAAATACCCCCCGCCGCTCCACCGACCAAAGCAGCTCGGATCTGACGGAGAAAACCCCCAACTTTCCTCTCTTCTCACTCCGGCAGACGCCCACCAGCTCCGGCGGTTCTCCTTCCTCCTCCTCTTCGCTCTGCCGCAATACCAGCAGCAGAGACCTCTTCCCCTGCTCTTCCCGCGTCGCGCAATACCGGCGCGCGCTGCCTCTGCCCCGTCGTCACCGCCGTCCTCCCCCCACTGGGCATCGTCTTCTCCGGCGACAGTCGATACGACTGTCGCCCTGTTCCTCCCCCTTCGTCCCTGCAGTTAAGTTAGATCTACTCCCCTTCTCCTCCTCTTTCTTTCCCCGCTTTCGATTTAGTCAATTAAGCCCTCTACCGACCCTGTTCACCCTCATCCTCTCCGCCTCCGACCACCCTCCGGCGAGCCGCTCCCATCACCTCAGCAACCCACACGGCTCGCCGACCACCGCAGAACTTCCGCCTCCTCACCCTGATCCTCTTCCGCCCCTCCACTTCCCACCAAACACCCTCTGCAGATCCACCGAACACACCCACTCCCTCGCTCACAGTTTGACCTAGGACGACCTATTAGCTCCATCTCGCCCCCTGCAAACCCCTTGACCACCTTCGCCGTGCCACGGCGAAGGTCCCCCGCCTGTCTGATTTGGCCGAGAGGCCGTTCTATTGATTTCAGGTTCCAGGCCTTGACCGCCATTGGCGAGGAAGCTCGAAGCTTGCTTGAGGTTGCTCCAAGCCTAGATATCCCAGGTTGAAGAGCCACGGCCAGCGCGAAAGAGTCTTGCGCACACACCCTGGCCCTCAATTGAAGTTGCGCGCCTCAACAGCTGTTGCAATTGGAAGCACCATCCCTGCTGCAGGCGTGAGAGAAAAGGGGTGCGCGGATAGTCCCACCTCGGGAGTTTCTGGAGCCACACACCCACATAAATTGCAAAAGTGCCACCACCTGTTTGCCTCAGTTACCACGGGGTGAGGTCCCTCTCACCCGACCCGACCCGACTCGGCCTCGTCCGTGACCACGCTCCGCGGACCTGGCCCGACCCGATTAGACTGACCTGCACTCCTCGCCCACCACGCACGCCGGTGGGCCTGGACCCGGGCCTGACCCGAACCCGATTACCCGGTAGCGCTCTGGGAGAGCTTCCGAAGAGTGATTTCAGAGAGAGAGATACGCGGGGGAGGGGGGTAGAGTAGGTTTTTGCCTCTTGACGAAAAAACTCTGAAGTGTGCAGGCCAAAGAAGAAGAAGCAGCTGCACTGTAGCAACTGCTCAGTTAAGTCGTCGAAGCACCGGGCCAGACGACGGACAGTCAGCAGCCAGAGCAACACAGAAGGCAGGCTGAAGAAGAAGGAAGGGAGACTTAGTAGCCGAAGGCAGAAGCACCACGATTGCAGAAGAAGAAATGAAGAGAAGCAAGAAGCAAGAAAAGAAGAAGAAGATCTGAAGAAAAAGAAAGAAAGAAAACAAGGAAGAACAGAAGAAGAAGAGCACGAGGGGAAGATCTGAAGAAAGCAGAAGAAGAAGAAGAAGAAGAAGAAGCAAGAAAAGAAGAAGAAGAACAGGAAGAACCAAAGACAAAGAGGAAGAAAAGAAGAAGAAGCCAAATTTTCATCTCTCTCTCTCTTTATTTTTGTAATAGAACTTGTATATCTCTAGAATACAACTTGCTCCCTGAGTTCGACCTCGGGAACTCTTTTATTTTTCCGAGTAAAAAAATTTTATATGAAACGTTGGTGACAACCAGCTTTACTACAACGATATAACTCAATCCCGACGTTCTTCACCGATCAACACAAGTTGATTTGGACGAGTTCCCAGCGCGGAGAGGCGGGAAATCCCCTCGAAGATGCGTAACAAAATATCATCTCCTCGGTGCTTGTCTCTTAGGATATTTACATATCCTACTGGGGGCATGTAAGCACTCTACTGGTTCAGATTCCATGGATGGCATTATCTCGAAGTGTCAATTGCTAGGGTCTGGATTCGGCCACGGAATACCATGGATGGGATTATCTCGAAATCTCAATAGCCAGGGTTCCGGGGGTTGCCATGGGCGGTGCTATCTCGAAGCATCGATCGCCAGGAACCCTTGAGGATTGATGATGGGAGCAAGGAATCTGATACAGACCGTGTTGAAAAGCCAATCCTAGGCTAGAACTAAAAAGAAAAAGAGAGAGAAAACTCTCCAAACAGAAAAACTTTCTATCTCTCTCTTACAAAACGCACTGCGAACTGAGCCAGGGCTAAAATCATTTCAAGCACGGGTGCTTTAACCACGAAGTCCAATAAACCTTAGGTTAGTTCTTGTGGACCTTAAAAACCTTTGCTAAAGACTGAGGCTAAGGCTAGACAGATTTGGATCTTGATTGGTACTAGAGTACCTTTTAGGCCTATGGTCAGCATTCTAACCTAATCTATGCTCAAATAAAAAAGGCACTTATCTAAAACTATTAAAAACTTCATGGTCTAGAACAAGGGTTGAAACCTTAAGTTTTTGCTAAGGGACTAGCAAAAGCTAGGCATGGGGGTATGATGAGAACCTCATCATGAGCCATAACTAGCTCATTTTGACCTAATACAAAGGATAAAAGCTCCTACATATCTCAAGGAAAGGCTTAACTCAGAGAATTCTGAGTTTAAGAAGAAAACAAGTCAAAAGGGGTAAAAATGCAATTTTACCAGTATAATCTGCATACAGGGTAATTCAGGGCCCAAACATAGGTCAAAGCAGCTTAATAAGAATAAAAGTGGGATGAAATGATCTAGCAAGGGCTACAGCAATTCCAAGAAACTAAATGATAATCTGTAACCCTAAAACAACCCACTTCAATTCACAAGGTTCGAGGCAAAGTAAAAATAGAATAAACCCTCTAAAATTCATAGAAAAATAATCTCTAGGGTTTAGAACCTTCAATTTGGCCTTCAAAACCCATTTTGACCTACATTGAGAACCATGCCCAATTAATAACTTAATTTGGGTTTTTGCGTAAATTGACCGGTCAAACAAGGTTTAATATCGAAATGAAATTCACCATCAGATTCCTTAGGTCCTAATTAGTCATGTATAAAAACTTGAGCCTAAGAAGAAACCTCCTTGACCGACTTTACATTTTGGTCCTCATATATTTACTCTTTGGCCCTCAACTTTTGAACCCTCGCATTTTGGCCCCTAACTCTCCTTCGTTCTTTGCGATCAGGTCCCCCCTGCAAAACCTGCCAGCACCATGCTCCGGCGACCTTGCGCGGAGCATGGCGCCGCGCAGGGTGAGGTGGGGGACCTGGCAAGTAAACCGGGGGTGCCCTGCGTCGTCAGCCGTCGCAGGGACACCCCCCTGGTCGTTGTAACCCACCATACCGGCCGTGCGAACGCACGGACGGTATGGGTTCTTGTTTCCGGCCATCTTCCGGCGAGGGAGACACGTCGTCTCCCTCCGCCTTCCTCCCTGTTTGATCCCTATAAATACCCCCCGTTGCTCCACCGACCGGGGCAGCTTGGATCTGACGGAGAAAATCCCCAACTTTCCTCTCTTCTCCCTCCGGCAGACGCTCACCAGCTCCGGCGGTTCCTCCCCCTCCACCTCTTCGCTCTGCCGCAATACCAGCAGCAGAGACTTCCTCCCCTGCTCTTCCCGCGCCACGCCGCACCCAGCTGGCGCCTCTCCGGCTCTCTACTCGCCGCCGCCCCTTTCCCTGAGCATCGCCTTCTCCGGCGACAGTCGATACGACTGTCGCCCTGTTCCTCCCCCTTCGTCCCTGCAAGTAAGCTAGAACTACTCCCCTTCTTCTCCTCTTTCTTTCCCCGCTTTCAATTTATTCAATTAAGCCCTCGACCGACCCTGACCATCGTCACCCCCTTCGTCTCCGGCCACCCTCCGGCGAGATGCTCCCATCGCTCCACAGCCTCACACACCTCGCCGACCCTCACCGCACCTCCGCCTCATCACACTGAGCACCCCCCACCCCTTCACTGCCACTCCACACCTCCGTAACGCTTCCCCCAACAAACCCATCCTCCGACCCACCGTCCGACCTAGGGCAGCCCTTGCACGCCGCCCCGCACCTCGCCACCACCCACACGAGCTTCGCCGCACCCTGGCGAAGCTCCCGGCACTTTCTGATTAGGCCGAGAGGCCGTTTTCTTGTGAACAGGCCACCCGACCTCCGCCGCTATTGCCGTGCAGAAGGAGCTGCTTCCGCCTGCAGCTACAGGCGCCACGCTCAGCGCCACGCCCAGATTCAACTCCCAGGCCTTGCGAGGCGTTTCGACAAAACACCAGGCTCGCAGCTAAGGCAGAAGGCTTCGCGTGATGCCGCGATCTCCCGCTGTTTTCCCCGCTGCGGGCGCGCAATTGAGGTGGGACATTTAGTCCCACCTCGGAAAAGCCTGAAGAGGCGCAGCGATATAAGATGCAAAAGTGCTGGAGGCTTACTGCCTCAGCACACGGGGTGAGGTCCCCTTCACCCGCCCGGTTACCCGGTCTCGTCCGCGCTCACGCCCCGCGGACCTGACCCGACCCGATCCGACTTAAGACTGACCTGCACTCCTCGCCCACCACGCACGCCGGTGGGCCTGGACCCGGGCACGACCCGTACCTGATTACCCGGCAGCTCTGGGAGAGCTTTCCCAAGAGTGGTTTCAGAGAGAGAGAGACGCGGGGGGAGAGGGTAGAGTAGGTTTTGTTCTCTGACGTAAGCTCTGAAGTGTGCAGGCACAGGTGAAGAAGAAGAACCACGGAAGAAGAAGGAAGCTGAGGGAGACACTGTAGCAACAGGCAGTTTAAGTCGTCTGATTTGGAAATCAGACGACGGCCTGAAGGGAAAAGAAGAAAGAAGGAGGGGTGACGTCCCTGGCTGAAAAGAAGAAAGAAGAAGAAGGAGATCTGAAGAAAGAAAGAAGAGCATCACCTCTGCAGAACAAAGAAGAAGAAGGAGATCTGAAGAAAGAAAGAAAGAAGAACATCACGAGGAGAAAACAAAGAGAACAACAAATTCTTTCCCTCTCTCTTTTTGTATTTTTTGTAAAAGAAACATGTATATCTCTAAAATACAACTTGCTCCCTGAGTTCGACCTCGGGAACTCTTTTATTTTCCGAGTAAAAAAATTTATATATCTGAAATGTTGGTAATAACTGGCTATACTACAACGTTATAACAATAAAACCCGGTTGACCCAACGCATTCAGCGGGTATCAGGGAATATCAGCAACTGGTATAGATATTCCCGCAATATAATGTGCGGTGGAGTGACTAGTGCAAGGGCGTATGGATACAGGTAGGTGATGTGTATGTAAATATATATATATATATGTGTGTGTGTGTATATATATAGATAGGGTTGTAACTATATAGGTGTACATGTAGTTATGTAAATATATATAGATATGTAAATATATATATAGGTATATATATATATATTTGTAACTAGATATATATGTATATATATTTAACTATATAGATATATATATATCGTAGTATATGTATATAGATATATTTATATAAGTATCTATGTATATAGATATATATATATAGTAATATATGTATGTGTATATGTGTATATATATATATGTATTTATATCTATAGATATATATGTATATATGTATGTATATATGTATAAATATATATATATATATCTATGTATGTATGTTTATATACTTAAATATAGTTGTATAGGTATGAATATATATATATAAATATATATATGTGTATATGTATAAGTATGTATTGGCGTGTACAAGTGGGTGTGTGAGTGTACGAGTGTGTATGTGTACTAGTGTGTGTGTGTATGAGTGTGGGAGGGCACACTGGAGGAGTGTGAGAGAGAGCAGGCGAGTTAAGATGTCTGGCTGAAGTAGGCGTCGTCTGGTGGCCTAGGCGCACGGACGCAGGCGCACAATGGGCGCGTGAGGGCACGCAGGTGCAGAAGAGTGCAGGCGCGGGCGAGAGAGTGCAGTGCAGCGCACTGCGTAGCGCAGCGCACTACGTAGCGCAGCGCACCGTGTTGCAGGCGAGAGTGGACGAAAGCGAGTGTGGACGCAAGCGCAGACTCTGACGACCGGCTGGAGTAGGTTTCGGCGAGGAGAGAGAGAGCACGGTGACCGGATAAGTGAGAAACAAACCGGTCACTGCACTGTAGCAACAGTTCTGCGCTGAGAGGTGTTAATAGTAGCTACAGTGCCGCATGGAGTGGACAACCGATTGCAGCTGATTCTGCGTGTGCGGGTGCACTGGAAGGTGCCTGCGAGCGCGAAAAGTGCTTGCGGAGGGCTTGCAGGGGCATTTGCTGGCGTGTGCGCGGTGCTTGCGCTACTGCTGGCGGCCGCTACTGCTGCTGGATCTTCAGACCTTGGAGCTTTGATAATGGCGGAGAGGGTGTTAAGCAATGTAAACAGAGGGTGAAACCACCACGCCCACTTGCTCACGAAAGAGCTGGGCGGTGGTGGAACTCACAGTGGTGGTCGTGGGACCACTGTGAGCCTGCTCCTGCCCACAGTGTGTCTCTTCAGTGGGAAGAGGTATTGCGTATGGAGGGGAGGGGGTTGGCCTGGAGTTGTGTCTGAGGGTGCTCTCTGTTCCGAGGCTCCCCTTGCATAAGGGAGAGGGTGAGGCTATTTAAAGAAGGAGAAGCATGCCATTGCCATGCTGCTTGCAGAGGAAGTCCAGCCATGCAGTTGGCAGAGGAATGGTGCGAACAGGTGTATGCCCCATGCCCTGAGTCGCGCGATGGAGAAGAAATTCAAAGTCAAAATAAAAAAATGAGGATGGTGAATTTGCAATGCAACCCTTGATGAAGACGTTAATTACATGGCCAATTATTCGCATTATGCTCCCCTCTCAAATAAATGCATGCAAGTGTCTTTTTACAAATGCAACTATAGCTACCTAATATGCAATGGCAGTGCTAGGAAATAACACAAGATGGCATATTTATTGGTGTCTTTTTGTTGTGCAATCTGAGCCCCTCAGATCAGGAAAACGCAAGAAATTTTGGGGATCTTCTCCCCTAAAATCTTGAGCTTCTCAAGCTTCTTCCTAAGCTTGGAGCTCTTCTTGATGCCTTTAAAAAGACCCCCTTCGCAAGGCCATGCTCCTTAGCAAGTTTTGAGTCCAAAAACACCTCTTCTTCTTCTCCCTCTGGCCTGCTTCAACTTGCTCTAGCGACCCTCTACTCCGACTTCTTCGCCCTCTGCCACATACTATAGGTAAAGGGAAACTTTCTCCCTTTGTCGTCCGCTCCTCGCCAAACCTGCCAAGAGAATCCTCCCCCTTCAAACGTCGCCGTCTCCCTCACCGGAGCCTTCACCTTCTCTGGCTCTGGTCCATCATAACTGATGCCATACTTGCTCTCCCCTCCTCCGTAAGCTCTACCTAACAACTCCTCTCACTCCCCTACCTCTTCCTACATCTTCATCACTCAAGTTCACGCTCTACACCGCCTACACCACCTCATCTCCTACACAGCCGATGAAGCTCCCGCGACGTCGTGCAAGCTTCACCGACCACCATCCTACCTACCACTTCGTCCATTAGCATCACCGTGACCTCATGATCAAAAGCCCCAACAAAATTAGGGCTATTGACCACCAAAACCTCCCACTGAACACCACCACCTTCGATCACCATATCTAACTTCGCCACGCACACACACACCTCCTCACAGCACACCACAACCACCATCACATTCGCCACACTTAAGCGAACCTTCTGAGAAACTCCAACAGAGATGAGAGGCTGTATTCTCCTTTTCAGGTATACGCTGAATCTCCGTCGCCACCACTACCTTCTCCGACTCCGTCTACAGCTCCCCGACAGAGTTCATCCTCGCTACTACCTCCAGGTGCTGTAGAACGCTCCCAGGATCATCTCCATGTCTTCAATTGAGGTGGCAAGTGTCAACTGCAACCCCAATCAGAGCAACCATCAACTACTGCTGCGTGAAGGAGCAAGGTAGGCACCTTAGTGCCACATCGTCTGCGAACGAACTACCAACAGCATATATTGTGCAATTATGCATTTGACCCTTTGCCCAAGACACGGGGGTCGGGTCGCCATATCATGAGCCACGCACCCTCACCCATGCACACAGCATATGGGCTTGGACCTCTGACCATATACCCGATTACTCGCCTAATTACCCGATATTGTTCACACAGGTCTGAGATGAGAGACAAGGAAGAGAATTAGAAAGAGAGGGAGGAGGGTTTTGCTCTACTTGGGATTCATGAACTCCCTCTCTCTCAACACTTAGCTAAATCTGAAGAGGCCTCATGCCTCTATTGGTGTGTTGCTGCTGTGCCTCTTCTCTAAGGCTTAAGGCAAGGCCTTGTGCCTTGTGAGCTTCTATTGGTTAAGACATCTAAGGCCTTCTATTGTCATCTGATCTGGCACTTGATTGGTTCTGATCTACTGTGGAGATATTTACTGTGATCTCAGATTGCAAATATTGTTCCTTTATTTGAAATAATTGTGAGCTTAAAACTTATGGGTTAATTTGGTGATTCAAATTACCATTTTAACCCCATCTTTTTGCAATAACTCTCTGATCTTTATTGAAATATTATTTTGAGCATCTCATTGGTTTCAATTGCATATTATTTTTGATATTGTGATTAGTGAATTGAAATTGCTATTTTGCTCCCTGCGAATGACCTGGAACTCATCTCTTGTTTTCGAGCTTTATAAATTATAAATGTTGTTGCGTCTTTATTGAGTGTACTACAACGCACATTTTAAAAGTCTACAAAAACACATGCAACACAGTGGTAGAGAGTAGACGACTTAAGTGTTCAAAGCACAGTAGCACAAACCACCTCGGAGATTAGGAATTCACTAAGTATTGGCACACACGTTGAGGTGAACTATGCAAAACCACCCCCCACCCTCCTCAAAATCTCCCCTTTTCTCTTTCTCTTTCTCAAATCTAGGTCAAGATATATAGGAAATAGTAACCGAGTAATCAGGTCGAGAGGTCCAGGCCCATTGACGTGAAGGTGGGTGAGGGTGCTCACATGCGTGGGAAGGGGACCCAACCCCCGTGACTTGGGCGATGGGATAATAGCAACAAAACCTTATTAAGCCACTTCTTTTTTAACACTTGCCGATGTGGGACAAAAGTCCGTACTCCTTCTTTGTGCAAAACCCAAGTGGTTTCCTTGCTCAAGTGCACCTACACCTTGCTGCTCTTGTCCAATTGAGGTAGCAGGTGTCTTCATATCTTCAGTCTGCAGCAGCTGGTAGTGAAATCGTGGTCGGAGATGAACGGAGCACGGCAGATGGCATCGAGGAAGATGGAGATGGCGGTGGGATACCTAGCAGTCAAAACACAGGCTGTAACCCAAGTCAGAAGGCTTAGGAGCCTTGCCGAGTTGCATGGAGTATAATGGCAGTGGTATCGAGGTATTTGGAGGATTGTGGTGGGGAGACGGAGGCGGCGGAGGAAGCTGTGGATGGGTGAGTCCGGCCGATGTTTGGAGATTCCAATAGCCCCAATTATGTTGGCGCTTTTGGTCATGGGGTCGAAGCAGAGCTGTAGGTGGTGGTGGCATAGAGTTTGGTGGATGATAGCGATGGGGTGACCACGTCGGAGGCGTGGCTGGAGTCAAGGAAGACAGAGGGGGAGAGAGGTATTCGGTGGTTGAATTGGGGTTTTAAAGATCCTAATCCTAACTAGAGAAGGAGAGGGAGAGGAAGACCTAAGCTATTGGTCGAAAAGGAGAAGAGTCACGTCAGCTTGCCTCGCCATATGCGAAGGAGAAGAAGACCTCCGGTGGGGTAGAACGCAGCGACGACGAGGGAGAGAGAGCCCTAGCTTTGGCACACCAGGCACGGATGAACACGAGACAGAGTTCGGGCTACCCAATTTGATGGTTGGGTGGCCGAAAGAAGGAGAAGGGGAAGCTTGCCAGAGTTGGAGGAGAAGTGTTTTCGGCTTAAACCTGACCAAGGAGTATGCTGGGACCTTTAGGAGCTTTTATAGAGCTCAAAATCGAGTTTTAATTGAGAAAAGAAGCTCAATTGGGTTGATATTTGGGAACAAGAAACCCCAAAATTTTCATGGGTTCGTTGAGGCTTTATACAGCGAATTAGGAATCAAGATCTTGCTCACTGGTTTCCCTATAATGTGAACACCAATCTCACAAAATTTGGTGGGATTTGGTGTTAATTTGTTGAGGTTTTTAGCCTGTCAAAGTAGGTGTTTAGGTCAGTTGACTCGTCAATGGTGGCAAGGACCTAAATGTAAAGAATACGAGAAACCAGGGCCTTATTTGCAAGGAATTTCGAAAGCTAGGGGTCTGAGTGTAGGAAGTGAAAGTTTGAGGGACTAAATTGCAATCTAAGTCAAGATGGACTCTAATATGACCCAAATTTTGGCTTAACTTAATTTGGACCCAAAGAATCTAATGGTGAACTTGGATTTCAGTTTTGACCACATTTGAATGGTCAATTTGCACAGAAGCCCAATTTAGGGTAAAATCCCGTCTGAAACTTTGTTCAAGGTCAAAATAAGTTTAGATGGTCAAAGCAAGGGTATCAAACCTCTTAGAATATTTTTCTATGAATTTTAAAATGCTTAGATAAATTTTATCCTGACCAAAACCTTTTCAATTTAAGCGAGGCTGATAATTAGGGTTTTGTAACTGTTTCTTCTCTTGAAATGCGTGAAATCCTATTTCTGTTAGTATGGACCTACTTATTGGTGTTTAATGCTCAATTGACATTCGGTTAACCCTTGGGTGACCCCATGGTTACTCTACATTTATGAGGTGATGTTAAAACTGCAGATTTAACCATTTTTTTTGTTTTCTTCTCAAAATGGATTTGAGTGGAATTAGTGTCCTCAGGCAACCATTTAAGAGCATTTATCTCTTGATTCTAAATAATTCAAGGTAGTTATGGATAATGATGGTGCTACCATCAAGGAGGGTCAAGAGAGGGGGAAGGAGACGGTGGTGTGAAGGGGGAGATCGGTTTGGTAGGAGATTGGGGGTTTGGAGATCGAGGGATCCTGCCCCTGTGTTTTGTGGAGTTTTACAAATATGCCTATGGTTGTGCAAATGTCCCAAACAAAAAGGTTAGGCATACACAGTGTCAACCTATGGCGATCATTTCAAGCCATTCGTGATGTAAACACATTTACACTACTTAAAATATCTATTTATGCATGTTCTTAAGCATAGGATTGCTTTTCATGATATAAATATTGCATAACATGCATCATCTCGCATTTAGAGTAGTTTGAATAAAATGGAGGTTAATTGTCTCCTTTTATGTGCTTGGACAGGGCAAATATTTTATCGGGGCCTCAGATCAAAGATCCAACCGTATGGATATGATCAGGGCGACAATTGGAGTTCAACAACTCCAAGATCGCCCTAATCAGGCATCCGTAGCATCAGATAGAGACCGGGGAACCCTAGAAAATCAAGGGCCAGGATGGTGTAAATCCACACTTCAGATGACAAATCCGATCATATGGATGAATTCGAATCGACGATCGCAGCCCACCGACACAAAAATCGAGTCAATCCGACATCCGTGGCACCATCTACAACTTCCAGAAGATGGACGGCCCAAGATGGCGCCACGTGGTGCCATCTCAACCGCCCAAACGGTCGCTTGCATCTTGTGAAGACCGCGCACCCGTCTCCTCTCCGCCGTTGGATCTCGATCCAACGGCTGCGACGCGCCCGCGCTGAAGTCAGGCGCTCGACACAAACGCGACCGCAACGCAGCGGTCGAGCGCTCTAACGCGAAGTAGGGACGCGCGTTCGAGCCTCGCCACGCAGAAATTGGTGCGGTGGCGCGCCTCCAATCGACCGCACGATAGCGATCCAACGGCCGCGCGCGCCCGATAGCGCTGACGCACGATTGGACGCGCGCGTGAACGCGCGATCGCACGCACAGGCGGGCGGGAGGCAGCGGTGAAGGCGCGATTTTAAGCCGTCCGATCTCGCGATCGGACGGCTGAGACTTCGCGGACGTGCGAAGCCGTTGAGGGCGCGAGCAAGAGAGGAGGCGCGCGTGAGCCGCCCACGTTGCCCACGTTAGGGGCTTTAGTGACGGATTTATCCGTCACTAAAGACCCCTCATTTACTATTTTCAACTTGTAATGTCCATTTTGCCCTCACTCCTTGCAACTATAAAAGGAGACCTCCTCCATACGAAATTTTCATCCCTTCTTTCTCCTCTCTACCCCTCCAAAGCTCAAGAGAAGCTTGTCCCACACCCGGGATGCTTCTCGCGAGATAAAGTCCAATTTTCGTTCCCCTTCGGAAGTGGATCCCGCGACGACGACGGCGTGCTGCTTCGTTCCCGTTCTTCTGCTTCGTCCTCCTTCATCCCTCTTCATTCTCCTTCGTCCAGGCGTCGTCCCGTCCGGCTCGTCCTCCAAGCAACCGTCGAGGAGGATTTCTCTCTCCCTATTCTTTTTACCGCTTTCTAGTATAGATTTACTGCTTTCTAGATTAATCTACTCGTCCTCCAAGCAATCGTCGAGGAGGACATTTCTCTCTCCATTCTTTTAATTCTTTCTAGAGTAAATTTATCGCTTTCTAGAGTAATTGTTTTATGCTTTCTAGTTGTAATGAACAATCTCTTCAATACAAAAATTCCTTGTTTATTCTACATCTCATTTTGATTTCTCTGTGTAATATTCTCTTTCTCTCTTACTCTCTCTCTCTCTCTTCTATTTATTGTAAATAATTAGATTGTTCTAAATTGAATTATTCTGTAACAAATAAAAAGAAACGCGTAGTTTTTAAATCAAACGTCTGCCTCCCTGTGTTCGACTCGGAATTTTAATTTCGGTATAAATTTTATTTGTTGAACACGAATTCTTCACTTTCGAACTACAACGATAGGTTTTCCAAAATCGAACACGTTAGCGTAGGTTTGTAAATGTTCAACATTTTGGCGCCGTTGCCGGGGAGGCAACGATCTTTGATTTCTCTTCGCGTTTTGTAACTTACAAATCATTTACCTCACTTTTCTCCTTTCTTATTGTAATTGCAGGTACTCTTTCGAGGCAGGAAAAAGCGGTAGAATGGAGTAAAGTGCTGTAGAAGGTTTTGTGAGTTACCCCCACCTCCCACCCATTAGATTTCATTTCATCACATAATAACTCAAACATCAATCAACCTAGGTGTTTTTATAAACTCTAAGGTTAGATTGTTTGTTGTTTGACACCCATAATCACCCCAACCCCCACATTAAAAAAAAAAAAATCTCACAGAGGTACACAACCTCATCTGATTTTCAAACTCAACCGGTAAACCAATCTTAGGAGCCGGTACACACATCCAAACACATAATTGAGTAGAAATCAGATTAGGTAATCATTTGTGTGCCTAATTAAGTGGTGCAACTGGCCAATTGTTTGAGTTGATTGGGCCGCACCACTTCAAATAAAATCAACTCATCAAGTAGCTGCCAATTAGGTTCAACTCTTAGGGATTTACCAGGCACTCCACATTCTTTTTAAATTTTAAAGGAAAACATCTTCACCTGTGCTTGCAAAACCTGGTGTGCTAATGAAACTTGATTGAAAACACCTAAAGTTGAATCCTAAAAGCTACTAAGCAAGATTTGAACCTTAAAATTCACGACATCAAAAACAATCTTGCTTGAAAACCACTGGTTGTGCACTCACACACGAATCAATCAATCATTAAGGGCACAACCCATTTAAAGGGCCCATCACATTCCAAAGCACATTCAAACCTAGCCCTAAATAAAACAGAGTAGACGTTGGCCTTAAGGATTGGACTCGCTCTTTAGAACCCAGAATAAGATTATTTTTTATTAGTCTGTTTCTACTGTTAAATCTGATGTCTAGCTAGGGGAGTAGAGTCAAACGATCGCGGCTGGGGGGTACACTAGGAACCGGAGGCGCAAGCCGAAGGAAGAACCTTCTCCCCAGTCCCTCCTTTTAACTGGTTGGATTGAACAGACGGAAGTAGATCAAATCGTTCCTTTATCTCAAGACGGGTTTTGAGAGTATGTAGGTCTTTGGGCTAACCTATTTAAGGACAGGTTTGATTGTTTGTATTGTAGGACACCTTTCTTCCTCCCGTGTATCATGAATCCTTCCACATATTTCACGCATTCCCACTCTTTCCCTCCTGTTGTAAATTATCCTCAACATGACGATTATCCCAACTCGTATTGTAATCAACCATCAGTTAATTGGGATAATTCGGATTGGGGATACAATTTTGGACCCCCGTGTTTAGGGTCTAACCCTGAACACTTTGATTTTGATTTTTATCCTTCTCAGAGCTACATCGATTATAGATCGTCTTCCTTTCATGAACAGCATAATACGATCTACAATCAAGAAGGATACACTGATCCTTACCCATCCTCTGATTTCACTGCCTTTAGGTCATCACCATCTTTTCAACAATCTGAAATGACCTATTATCAGGAAGGGTATAACGAATCTCAATTCGTTAATTCCCCTGCATTGAGCCCAAACCCGCCCAACCCTGAACCAACTCATTTGGTTCAGGTTAATTAGGTTCAAGATAAGGTTCTGGCTAACTTGAGGAATATCATTCAATCTTTAGAAGTTCAGCCAATACCTTGCATTGAGAGATTGAAGCCCCTGATTGAAATGATTGATGATTTAAACAAGTCTTTGTTGGATTTGCTCCAGGATGTTAAGGATAAGAACCCGGGTGAGTTTCTACTTGGGAAATTAGCGAAATTGAGGATGAGATTCGTGGTTGCTTTGATTCAATCTTGGAATAATTCCCAGGATGAACTCTCTTCAGGAAAGCTAATGATAGAACCTGCTCAAGCACCTGTTGGGGGGGACACGTGTTACGAGGTTGACCAGATTGAATTAAAGCAACCAATTAAAGATGATCTGATTTCTTCACCTGAGATCCCTGAGCTGGGTTACGAGGAAACGTGTGTCTCCTTGGAACACAAAGTGACAAATGATTTTGGGACATACATTGATACGGATCCTGATGGTGAAGATTCAAGTTGCGAAGTCTCACGCGAGTTTTCTGAACACGATTTCTGTGAGACGATTGGGCCTGAGGAATCTGATAGATCAATTGATAGCCAAATAATTGAGAACACTGATCTTATTAGGGCACACATTACGGATCCAGAATCGCATTTTCTGGAAGAATCAATTCAATGCCCTGATTATCAGTTACACCCTGTTGAGCTTATTGATAATTCTAATTCTGAGATAATTAGACCCAAGTCAATTTTGATTTTGCCACATCATTTAGACTTGGAGATTTCAGACGGGGTGATGAATATACAAGAGGTCCTGGAATTTGATATGCTGAATGCGGAGGATAGGAGCTGGGAAGTGTTGATTTGGGAAATTAATTTTGGAGGAAATGGAAGATTGAGTCGAAGGGTTCCTTTTAAGCTGAAACCATCAAATCAGAACCCTTACGACATTTGTTTCGAGGATGTTCAACTCAAGCACACATTCAACGATTATCCTTTTGAGCTTCAATTCTCTATAACCCGACTTTTTGGTCTTGGGTTGCATCCTCATAAATCGCAGGCCCGACCCCGCTTGCATTCTGATTTTAGGTTTTGGGTAATTTTTATCCAGAACCTAAGATATTCTCGATTATGGGGGATGGGTCTGCACCACAATCTGGTCCACATTTGTGGACCGTTGTTGATATGTCGGAGGATTCTTCTGTTTATATTAATTCTGACCTGCACTTGTGAATTCTTCATTTCTTTTCTTTGTATAGTGTGCCTAGCTGAAGGCACTAAACTCAGTACTTATACAATTCTTTTTCATTTTCATCTTGGAGCAGACCTGATATTCACGCAATTCAGGTGCTTTCTTCGCTTTTCCACTCTATTTTATGTCTTTTTAATACAATGAGGACATTGCATTAGATAGGCATGGGAGGGTGGATATTTATCTCTGAATTCATTCATCAGCTCCGTAGATTTATTTTATTTAAAAAAAAAAAATCGAAATTAGGAAAGAGAATTTAGGTTTAAGAAAATTTTCAATCTTAGGAAAAACTATATTAAGATCTGAACACAAAGACCCTTCAGGTCGTTGAACTTAATCAGCCCGTGTATCCACTAAAATGTGGATTTGTTTTTCGAGTTCTCGCCAACTTGAATTTTATTTTAATTGGAGTAAATAAGTTTAGGTGATAAGTACACGACTTATCAACCCGCCCTCTGATTTGAGGGAATTTCGAGCCTTAAGCATCTACACACTTTCTTTGCACTGACTCGTTGTTCGGCGATTTTTACGGAAATTGGATAGCTAATGAACCTTCTAGGGTGATATGGCTGGCAAGTTATCGTGGGTAACAGCCCATAGGTAAGTTGTCCAGAGCCCAGTCACTGGACCTTTCTCTTTTTGCTGCCTTTAGGTAAATCTTAGACCAAGGAAGCCACCTACTTTAAAAAAAAGAAAAAAAAAATCAAAAATGAGAAAAGAACAAAAAGAAATAAGCCACACTTCGCCGCACGAGTATGGCTGGCAAGTTGTCAGTGGTAACAGCTCATCGACCCGTCGTCCAGAACCCAGCTCAGAAAATGCACTAAAAATTCCCAAAACACTTACGAAGAAGCGGAGAAGTAGAATAAACCGGGGAGATATACACTGGATTCACCCTTGTGTTGACCCCGTTAAAAAAATAAAAGTAGGGAGAAAGCTACCGGTTGTAAAGATACACCTTTAGGCAGAATTCTTTTTGAGGTCACCTAGAGGCGTAGAAATCCGAAGTCCATTCTAATTGCCGGTCAATGAGTCTATCACAATCACAATAAGATGCTTAAAACTTAGGGTTCTCATCAAATCTTGGGTGAGTTGAATGGTCGTAAAAAGCCACTCTTGAACCCTAAAATTTGAAAATCCAAAAAAATTAGAAAAGAGTAAAAAGAGAAAAAGAAATTTTTCTTTGAATAAGGCGAGGGCTTGAGGCGGTCTGCATTTTGGCTGATACCCGGGCACTGTTGTGTCTTTGAAAGTTCAGTTCCTAAGTAGACAATTTCTTAATGATTGAAAATAACTCAGGTCCAAATAATCTAACCTAATTCTTTTATAAATAGCATATAGTTTTTGCTAGGGACTAGCAAAAGATAGGCATGGGGGTATGATGTAAACACATTTACACTACTTAAAATATCTATTTATGCATGTTCTTAAGCATAGGATTGCTTTTCATGATATAAATATTGCATAACATGCATCATCTCGCATTTAGAGTAGTTTGAATAAAATGGAGGTTAATTATCTCCTTTTATGTGCTTGGACAGGGCAAACATTTTATCGGGGCATCGGATCAAAGATCCAACCGTATGGATATGATCAGGGCGACGATTGGAGTTCAACGACTCCAAGATCGCCCTAATCAGGCATCCATAGCATCAGATAGAGACCGGGGAATCCTAGAAAATCAAGGACCAGGATGGTGTAAATCCACACTTCAGATGACAAATCCGACCGCACGGATGAATTCGGATCGACGATCATAGCCCAACGACACAAAAATCGAGTCAATCCGACATTCGTGGCACCATCTACAACTTCCAGAAGATGGACGGCCAAGATGGCGCCACATGGCGCCATCTCAGCCACACAAACTGTTGGTGCTAGAGCGCCACGATCATTTGTTTTGATGATAACAAAACACGTGTCATTTAATATTTGCGCTTTGAGCCCTAGATTTCAGGTCAATCGCAAATGGATACGTGATTAGACGGAGTTCGAGCTCGCATCCAGGACGGATTGGAGGAGCTCGATGGAGAGCAGAAGAGATTCGCGAGGAGCGATAGATTGAAGATGGAAGGAAATGAAGAATAGGATAGATTTCCTTCTCTTGTACTTGTTGTATTTTTCGTTTCTTTTGTTGCTCTTTATTTCCTTAGAAAATTATGTTAAAGAGCCTCAAAGTACCTTAACAGTAGTCCTAGGTACACCCGCACAACCCTAGGATACTTAGATTTTCTGTAGAGAACTTAGAAAACCAATATAGGGTTCAAACAGAGTTTCCAGACGTCTAATTCCCAAATCAGACGTCTGATAAAGTATTTTAAGACGTCTGACTGTTGTTTCAGACGTCTAATAACTGTTAGGCTGGACATACCTAGTTCTGTCTGATGAAATCAGACATCCAGACCTTAGACCAGACGTCTTAGGAGACGTCTGATGGATTTGCCAGACGTCCAATTAGTGGACCGTTGGCTGGCTTAACAAACACTCAAGATTATGATTGTTAGAGCCTTATCAGACGTCCTAAGGCCTTTCCAGACGTCTGATAAATGACCGTTTTGCCACGGCTAACCCAAAATCTCTTCTCAGAGATTTTCTAGCCGTTGCAACGTTTGGAAAATCCATTCCCACAGTAAAAGTAGGTTTCCAGACGTCCAGACATAATGCCAGACGTCCTATATTTCGTCTGATGGACTTGCACTAGAACCCTGTTTAGATCTGAGCCAAGTCAGGAAGAGACCCGCCCAAAATCAGACGTCTGACCTTGAAATCAGACGTCTTAAAGTGAACTTCCAGACGCCTGATGCCAGAATTAGACGTCTGGTAAGTCTGTCAGAACAATGATTGTTCCTGATTTTGGGCTGATTCTCTTGGGCTTTATTCCCAACGGCTATAGAACCTTTCCTAAGCCTTCCAAAGCCTTCCTAAGGCCTCTATAAATAGAGGGGAACCTTTGCAACACAAAAACACACCTAGACACACTAAGAGAAACACAAGACACACTTAAGCAACATAGTTCAACTCTCTTGTGTCCTAGATAGCTCTTGCTCTCCAAGCTCAAGTTCTACATCTTGAGAGCATCAAGCTGTTGCACACCCGCTCTCCCGCCGTTGTTCACGAGAGCGAAGTTGCCCCGTCGCGTGGCTCACGCACCGCGTCATCAACTCGACGTACTCCTTGCAAAGGGGAGTTTCCTAATTCCTATAGAAGCTAAGTTTATAATTACTTTGTTGGTTCTATAGGACTTGTTGTTTCTTTTATCTTTGTTATTTGGTTGGGTATTCGCTTTGCGAATTCCCATCTCCTTCGTGAGACAAAATCCTTCTCGTGGAGAGAAGGGGTTGAGGTACGCTACCCTCGTTTAAGTAGCGTGGTTATATTGAGGTTGAATCACCCTCGTTTAAAGTGATTCGGTTTAGTGGATTTTGATCAACTTGGTTGATCGCAAAATCCTAACTCGAGAGGGTTAGGTGGTGGTTTTCACCCGGTTTGGGTTTCCACCTAAAAATAATTGTGTACTCGTGTGATTGCTTATTTGTGAGATTATTTATATTTCAATTCCGCATTCTTTACGTCACGCTAATCTCACCCCCTCCAAGTAGGGAATTACACAAACGGCCGCTTGCATCTTGTGAAGACCGCGCACCCGTCTCCTCTCCGCCGTTGGATCTCGATCCAACGGCTGTGATGCGCCCGTGCTGAAGTCAGGCGCTCGACACAAACGCGACCGCAGTGCAGCGGTCGAGTGCTCTAACGCGAAGCAGGGACGCGCGTTCGAGCCTCGCCACGCAGAAATTGGAGCGGTGGCACGCCTCCAATCGACCGCACGATCGTGATCCAACGGCCGCACGCGCCCGATAGCGCCGACGCGCGATTGGACGCGCGCGTGAATGCTCGATCGCACGCACAGGCGGGCGGGCAGCAGCGGTGAAGACGTGATTTTAAGCCGTCCGATCTCGCGATCGGACGGCTGAGACTTCGCGGACGTGCGAAGCCGTTGAGGGCTCAAGCAAGCGAGGAGGCGCGCGCGAGCCACCCACGTCGCCCACGTTAGGGGCTTTAGTGACGGATTTATCCGTCACTAAAGACCCCTCATTTACTATTTTCAACTTGTAATGTCCATTTTGCCCTCACTCCTTGCAACTATAAAAGGAGACCTCCTCCATACGAAATTTTCATCCCTTCTTTCTCCTCTCTACCCCTCCAAAGCTCAAGAGAAGCTTGTCCCACACCCGGGATGCTTCTCGCGAGATAAAGTCCAATTTTCGTTCCCCTTCGGAAGTGGATCCCGCGACGACGACGGCGTGCTGCTTCGTTCCCGTTCTTCTGCTTCGTCCTCCTTCGTCCCTCTTCGTTCTCCTTTGTCCAGGCGTCATCCCGTCCGGCTCGTCCTCGAAGCAACTGTCGAGGAGGATTTCTCTCTCCCTATTCTTTTTACCGCTTTCTAGTATAGATTTACTACTTTCTAGATTAATCTACTCGTCCTCCAAGCAATCGTCGAGGAGGATATTTCTCTCTCCATTCTTTTAATGCTTTCTAGAGTAAATTTATTGCTTTCTAGAGTAATTATTTTATGCTTTCTAGTTGTAATGAACAATCTCTTCAATACAAAAATTCCTTGTTTATTCTACATCTCATTTTGATTTCTCTGTGTAATATTCTCTTTCTCTCTTACTCTCTCTCTTCTATTTATTGTAAATAATTAGATGGTTCTAAATTGAATTATTCTGTAACAAATAAAAAGAAACGCGTAGTTTTTAAATCAAACGTCTGCCTCCCTGTGTTCGACCCGGAATTTTAATTTCGGTATAAATTTTATTTGTTGAACACGAATTCTTCGCTTTCGAACTACAACGACAGGTTTTCCAAAATCGAACACGTTAGCGTAGGTTCGTAAACGTTCAACAATTCGTAATATGCCTTTATGTGACAATTTTATAATGACCATCTCTAAATGTGTTTGAAATGTTATTTGTTCTCTTCTTTTTAGCGTGGGTTTCCAAAAAATGTCGCAAAACACTTTTACCAGTGGTTATAAAACTGTCGCTAATAGCCTGTCCAACAAGGTTGCCTGAAAAACTTATTGGCGACGATTTTATTTAAAACCGTTGCAAATGTTCCCTTTAGCGATGGTTTAAGAACCATCGCGAAACATGCTTTCTTTAGTAGTATTTGTTAATTCATAATTATAATCCCAACCTATCATATCACAAGCTAATGCAAATTAGGAAATTAAATAAGCCATTGTAAAAAATTTATAGATTGAGATTAATGAATTTGATCAATGAAAATCTATGTTAGAATATCACATCATGTTTTTTATGCTTTACTTATATCAAATTTGTATGAATAGACAAGATTCTCTGTGAATTGAGACTTCCTATTCATGGCAAATTAGGCATTTGAAATGAGAGAAATTTCTCACATAAGGTGAACTTACCAACTTAGTACATAGACAAGGAGAAACTCTAACCACTATAACCAAATTTAGAGAAAATGATAAAAATAATAACCATATTTCTTCATCTTTGCGTCCATAATTATTTATTCCTTCGTGGACTCAATACATATGCATGTAGATGTATAGATAGAACAATGATACACGTATATCATTCCAGACACAAATTTTGATATCGATTAACATAAAATATGACATCGTCTAACTACACATGACAACATCTGGACACATGACCTCCCTTTTTAATAAAGGAGAGTCATGTGTATATACTTTCATATATAATTCAATATACACAAAGTATTTTCCTTACAGCTTTCTTTTGCCCAAAGGAAACATGTCAAATTGCTCCTCTTACTGATGGCTTCTTCAAATATAAAGAGAACACATACTCTCCACGGAGGATTACCGTGAATTACGTTTATTGGAAGTACATAACGGATCGTAACTCAGTTGGGACATAATTAATTTTCTTTTTTAGTGTACGTCTTTAATTATGAGTATGCGTCTTTGGTCGTGATCGAGGACACCGGATCACAATTATGTAATTAAGGGCATTACTAAAGGTGTCTTTGGCCGGGAGGAATTGACCAGCTCATTACTAAAGGTTAAGGGCAATTTCATGTCGAGGGTTAGTTAACCAGAGCTTGGAAGATGGAAGAGAGGACATCCTTTATTTATATTACGTGGGAAAAAAATGATATATCCTATTTCTGTTTTGGGAGGGGAGGGTTTATGTGAAGAGGGATATCCACTATATTTTTTATTTATACCTGAGACATCACATCAAATTACAAGAACCAAGAACTAAGCTAATCCCCCAGCCAACACACATGTTTTGTCAAATCTGCGTTTGGATCTAAAGCGTAGTTCCTTTCTTTAGAAATGTAAACTAGAGTTATCCTCCCAATCGAGGGGATACTACCCTTGATGCAAAAGGACCTTAAGAGCACTTCTTAGGTTCAACTGTTAGGAAGAGACCTTAATTACAAACTATGCCAGGATGTAATATCTTGCTAGATTTTCAGGTATTTGTACTAACTGCCTAAACCTCCTGAGACTCTTTAGAGCCCGTTTACCTCAGGGAATACATCCCTTCGAAATTAGGGATATCCCTGTTTACCTCCCTGTATAACTCAACCTATAGGTTTCATCAAAAATCCAGATTTCTGTCAACCCGTGTAACAAGGTGGGATGGCTTATCCCCTGAAATGAACCCCCTGCACATTCCCTCCGTACAGACTTAATGCCTCTCCTCTCTCCCCATCTTGCCCTTTCTACGTATGGTTTGCCTGTAGCAAAGGAGAGAAAGAAAGACGTGAAAAAGGGTCAAGGAGAGAAGATAGATAGATGGAGAATCATCTGACAGAGAAGATGCTTGCCCTTGCCCTGCTACTTCTTGATCCCCTTTGTATTTGTTGGTATCAATTTTTCACAAAAAAATACTAATGAGTGATAGGATGAGAATTCAAATTCTTCAGCTATATAATCTATTAACTTAGATAAGGGAATTATTAGAAAAACATGTGGTTACCATATAGGTATGAATTGGTTGACGACTTGATGCTTCCTCCGAGGAATGCTTACGTTATATATATACCTAATTTGTTAATTACATACGTAGGAATAATAAAATAAGAAGAAAACATTTGTTTATAAACAAATTTTCAAGCACATGTTAAAATTGATAACCAAATTGTTATGTAGACTAATATGTTTTATATAGTTAAATGTCTCATAAAATAATTGTAAATTTTGAAAGAAAAAATCACCGACTTACATAATTACCAAAGCGAGGGTAAAATTATCTTTTGAAAGCTTATCCCCTCCATTATTCTTTATTTTCAAGTAAACACCTTACTTGTCTATCCCTATGTAAAGATCCGTTCTGTCCTGAGTCCTTTAAGACATCTGAACTGTCGATCAGACATCTGCATCCCTTCCCAGACGTCTGGAAATTGAAAATTTGGTACGTAACTTCGCGTCTGCAGGTGGGCTACGCGTAGACAGTACCGCTCCTTTCTCTTTCCCTCTTCTCTCCTCCACCTGAACCCTAGCACACCCTTATAAAACCCCTCTCCCCCTTCCTCTCCTCCCTACTTCACCATAGCCACCTTCCTTCCTCTCCACTGCAGTGAGAGGGGCGAGCGCAAGAGAGGACGCGAGAGCGAGGACAAGGAGGAGAGGCGACGTGAGGAGAGGAGGAAAAGCTTGAGCTCACAAGTTCATGGGAGCTCGCCGGAGGACACACGGCCGGAGCGACGCGTGCAGAAGGAGGAGCGCGTCTGGGGGGACGTCCCCGACACTTGCTGCAGCCGGAGCTGCAGGCGAGAGGAGAGGCCACAGCTGCGCACGGCAGGGAAGAGCAGAAGGTAGTTCTGGTTCTGGGATTTTCCCAAAATCAGACATCTGGCATGCAGTCCAGACGACGGGTTGGACATCTAGTGACGACACTGGACGTCTGAAAGCAGAACTTCGCAAAGGTACGTTCCTCTTGCAGTTACGGCCATGCAAGCCGCACTGCAGCTACGATTTGCGTGGCTAAATATAGGTGATTCGCCTGTCATGTGCAGGGATTACTTTGAGAAGGTGCGGGACATGCCCTCCCATGCATTTCAGACGTTTAGACAGCTTACCAGACGATAGGAAGCACTCCCAGACGACTGGAGGAGAGGTCGGACATCTGGAGCTGGGTCCAGACGGTCAAGAAGGGGTTCTGAACGTTTGAAGTTGACGCAGGAACCTGAGGTGAGACTCTGGTTACTTTTAAGACGCCTGGACCTTGTGCCAGACGTCTTATTTAGGTCTGCAGCCCTGTTGTTGACCCGTTTAGGGTCCATTTGAGGTCCGTTTTATGCAAACAAGATATTGATGTTTTCCTTTTGAGTTCCTCTACTTGTTAGAAGGCCTTTTATACTGTTATGAATGTTCTATTGTGGTATGTTCCTTGGTATAAAACTTCGATCAGTTGCGGTTTCGGGGCTTGCTAAGGCACGTGAGCTTGCCGTTCGAGCCCCCAATACTCCCGGGTCGTCTGGTAGAGTGGTTTTCCCCTATTTTAGTTCTAAAACCTGAATGCATATGTGAAATTGGATAACTAGAAACCTAGGATGTGGCATGAATCCTAGGACGAGAAGTACTTACACTGTTTGTATGCATGTTTGAAATTACAGTCTTAAATGAATGAGTAGAAATGTGAACAACTGCCTGTTAGTAAACAAGAGCTGCCTGTGAAATATGAAATGCCTATGTTAGTTAAACAGTTACCTATGACATTACTTGTTGTATATGTTAAATGATAGAAATACGAGCTGCATGTGTAAAATCTGAGAATGGAAGTGTGAATGATGAAACCTGATATGGAATGACATGGGGAATACGAGCATGAACCCTACGGGGAATTAGGAGTAGAGCTCCTGTGGATAAATGGAATAGATCTGAAAATATGAGTGGGAAGTGTGCTAGCCCTTGAGTACGTGATATCAAGGAGAGCGACTGTCCCCTGTTTAGTGTAGAGTGGAGCTAGCCGCCCTTAGGTTGGGACTCAGGGTTAGGATTGGCCATTCTACACTGACTTCTTTGGCCCTCGCGTACATTGTACCAGGGAGAGCTACTAGTATAGGGAGAGAGTTAGCCACCTCACGAGACCCGGGGTTTAGCTAGCCACCCTACACCAACTTGTTAGGCCCACTAGGCAAACCGGGGTAATCAGACGAGGGTGCGCGGACTGTGGAAGGGCGAGAGTCCTATTTGGTTCTGAGGGGCTAAAACCCTGTTACTGAGAGGGCTAGGCCCTATACTGTTCCATGCTATACTTTGGTCATACCCGCTAGCAGAAACGACTGACTGCGTGCCAGTGCGGGGTAGCTACCCGTGCGCTTATCGCGCGTGCCGTAGTCGCCGCTACGTCTGTCCGTGACCTTGGGGTGGTTGACTGGGTGTAGGATCACCACGGGGGACTCTCCCGGCCAGGAGAGCACCACGTGTGCCTCCTACTCTTCAGAAAAGACTGCAATCAAGATCGTTCCCACGAGGAACACTCGAGATCAAGAAAGATATCTGAAAAGTAAACCAATGGGTGAAAAGGAATAACTTGTGGATTAAAATAATTGGAAAAGATAAATTACTTGTTAGCTTTTACTGCTTTAATTAGTTGGTTACCACTCTACTCAACATTCGCTAACTTTGTTTACTCATAACCCTTTTCAAGTCCAGGTGTTGAGCAGCCCGAGTCACCGGCTACAGAGGGTGTTGGGCCTAGTCAAGCCCAGCCGTAGTTTCCTGTTGTTGTACTTCCTTTTGTTGTGAGTTCAGACTATTGTTACTGTTTCTGTTTCTGTACTTTGTTTCCGTTTTACTGTTTTGGTGGTGATATGTACTGTTAGCAGCTTTTACTTCCTTTATTACTTGTACTCTTTTACTGTTAGTTACTTAGTATAGTGAATGTGGTTTACTTTCCTGCTTTTTGGTTATTTCTTGTTGGACGACTGGGTCATGGGATTAGTCGAGTCGAGCCGGTCTCAGGTCCTGTAGGGATTCGAGAATTGTGTCGTAACAAGATGGTATCAGAGCAAGATCATCCCGAGAAATGAACCAACTAGCTTGAGAATAACCAATTCACATGCATGTAACTAGAATAACCACCACCTCAAAATACCGCTTGACATCTGTTCTGAGTTTCCTTCGCTGAAGTCCGTTAAAGTTGACTTCTTTTGTTCTGTCTTCCGCGTCTCCTTGCAGGAGATGCCTCGACGTGGAGTCCTTGAGGTGGGTCGCGGACGCAGCCGTGGACGAGGTCGGAGGGGCGGACGTGCTGGGCCCGAGGTGTCAGTTGACTAACCACTTCTCTCAGGCGTTCAGGCCCATGACCTCGTTCAGTTGATATGAGACATTGTACGAGAGGAGCTCGACACACCTCCACGGGCACCTCTCCCTGGGGACATGGAGGGGGAGTCCTCTGTGGGGCCGAGAGACTGACACAACGCTGAATGAGGGGGAGGGGGTGATCCTCTACCGCCCCCACCGCACTCTGACACTTCTGAGCACGAGCCCTCCCTGCCTGGAGGCATGCCCGTTCCCCCACTGCAGCTGCACTATGAACTTTTCAGGCAATTCCGGAAGTTGAAGCCCCCCTCCTTCAAGGGGGATGAGGACCCGTCTAAGGCAGAGGATTGGCTGGAGTAGATCGAGAAGGTGTTTGACACCCTTCGACCCCTTGAGGAGTGCCGCGTGGCCTTTGCCAAGTATCAGCTTGAGAGTGAGACACATAGGTGGTGGAGGGCAATCAGAGGCCAGGAGAGGGCAGAGTTGACGTGGGACCAGTTTGTGGCCCTCTTCTACGAGTAGTACTTCCCGCAAACTTGGCAGGACCAAAGGAGGCGGGAGTTCTACACTCTCTGCCAGGGGACGATGACTGTTAGCGCGTACCACACACACTTCCTGGAGCTGTCACGTTTTGCTGCGACAGCTGTAGCTACTGAGAAGGAACGCCTATGGAGGTTCACTAAGGGGCTCCGACCTGCCATTCGGGGGTATGTCAAGCCCCTAAAGCTGCCCACCTTCTCGAGAGTGGTGGAGACAGCTATGACGTACGAGGAGACCAATCCAGCCACATGAGACACCAACAGCGGATGGAAGAGGCCCAACCAGCCAGAGTACTTAGAAGGCTGACAAAAGAGGAGGCACGCGGCACCCGCAGGAGAGCCGTCTCATTTTGCGGGGTCGTTAGTGGCCTTTGGGGGCCCCCGACAGGGGCCAGCTATCAGCACTGGACCCCTGCCCAGCTGCTAGCAGGGACCTTCCGAGGGAGGGAGTCGAGTCCCCCTCTGCTATTAGTGTGGCCAGCCGGGCCACATCAGGAGGGACTACCTGTCTAGGGCTGGAGCGCAGTAGATGCTCCTCGCATCGAGCGCTAGAGGCCGAGCAGGTGGTCGTGGTTCCCAGGTGCGTAAGGGAGGACAACAGTCACGGGGAGGGTACTGGCCAGCGGCTACCCGTCCGACGTAGAGTGTGGCTGCTTCTTCTACACCGAGAGCTGAGGGGAGTCTCAATGCCATAACACACAGAGATGCCAAGGCATCAGGTTCAATGGTGGCAGGTTGGTTACAGTTTCTAGCATATTAGTTTACGTACTTTTTTATTCCGGTGCCATGCACTCATTTGTTGCTGCGAGTTTTATTGCAATTTAGGATAGGACTGCGTGTTGTTGGAGGATCTGTTTGTGATCAGAGGTCCAGGTGGTCAGTTGTTTGTAGTTGAGGAGGTCTACACAGACTGTGAGGTCAGTGTTTGGGGACACAACCTCCCTGCTGACCTGATCGTGATACCGATGGAAGATTTTGGCATGATTCTGGAGATGGATTGGTTGTTCGCTTACCACGCTTTGGAGGATTGTTTTGAGAGGAAGATCGTCTTCTCCATACTGGAGATGCTTTTTTTTTAGTTTCACGGACAGCTGGTGGACAGAGGCTTCAGGTGCATTTCTACACTTCGGGCAGCGAGACTTTTGGGCCAAGGGTGTGAGGGCTTTCTAGTTTGTGTAATGGCAGAGCCCAGCCCTGTGGTAGACTTTCAGAGCATCCCGGTGGTCAGAGAGTACCCCGACGTGTTTCCAGAGGAACTGCCAGGACTACCGCCTGAGCTTGAGATCGAGTTTGAGATCTCACTGGTACCGGGGACCAGCCCCATTTCTACATCACTGTACAGGATGGCACCACTTGAGCTGCGAGAGCTCAAGTCACAGCTATAGGACCTATTGGAGAAGGGATTTGTGAGGCCCAGTGCATCCCAGTGGGGAGCCCCGGTGCTATTTGTGAAGAAGGATGGTACCCTACGTCTTTGTGTTGACTACAGACAGCTGAATAGGGTCACCATCAAGAACAAGTATCCGCTACCGATGATTGATGGTCTGTTTGACCAGTTGAGAGGTGCCACGGTATTCTCCAAGATAGATCTGAGATCAGGCTACCACCAGTTGAGGATCAGGGAGACCGACGTCTCCAAGACAGCTTTCCGCACCCGGTACAGACACTACGAGTTTTTGGTCATGCCGTTTGGGCTGACCAATGCCTCCACTACCTTCATGGATTTGATGAACCAAGTGTTCAGACCGTATCTGGATCAGTTTGTGGTGGTATTTATTGATGACGTGCTCATTTACTCGCGGGATCAGGCACAGCACGGACAGCATTTACGGATGATTCTAGACACTTTGAGACAGCGCAGGCTGTATGCCAAATACAGCAAATGTGAGTTTTGGTTGAGATAGGTGACCTTCTTGGGCCACGTGATTTCAAAGGATGGCTTGGCTATGGATCCAGCCAAGGTTGAGGTAGTACTCAAGTGGGAGAGGCCACATACAGTGACAGAGATACGCAGTTTCTTGGGACTAGCAGGTTACTACCGGCGGTTTATCAGAGGTTTCTCACAGATGGCGTGTCCTATGACTAAGTTGACCCGGAAGGACGTGCCCTTTACTTGGATAGACACTTGTGAGGCGTGTTTTCAGGAGTTGAAGGAAAGGCTGACTTCAGCTCCTATGCTTACCATCCCAGATAGCAGTGGCGGTTTTGTGGTCTACACGAAGGCTTTGTTGCAGGGGTTAGGGGGTGTGCTCATGCAGCGGGGTCATGTTGTCGCTTACGCTTCGCGGCAACTGAAGTCCCATGAGCATAGCTACCCTACCCACGACTTAGAGCTGGCAGTGTTGTCTTCGCGCTGAAGACATGGAGGCACTATCTTTACGGTGAGACCTTTGAGATTTTTACGAATCATAGGAGCCTCAGGTATTTGTTTGATCAGAAGGAGCTTAACATGAGATAGAGACGTTGGTTAGAGCTCCTGAAGGGCTATGATTGCAGCATCTCCTACCATCCAGGGAAGGCCAATGTGGTGGCTGACGCCTTGAGCCAAAAGGTGTTCGCCCACTTGGCCAATTTACAGGTACATAGTTGGAGACTTATGGAAGAGTTGGGCAGTTGGCGACCCCTAGAGTTGCAGGGGCATTGTGGGGCAGTTACGGTGACATGGCAGACGAGACCAGACTGATAGACTGCATCATCATAGGACAGATGACAGATCTGTACCTGCAGTTGTTGCGAGACAGAGTACTGTCAGGGGACCCAAGAGACTTCTCTTTTACAGACGAGCTGCTGCGCATGAGGGGACGTTTGTGCTTTCCCAGGGACGAGGAGTTGTTGAGAGAGCTCGTGACTGAGGCGCACGGTTCCAGGTTCACCATACATCCCAAGAACACGAAGATGTATCATGATCTAAGACGTGACTTTTGGTGGAGAGGGATGAAGCGGGATGTTGGTGAGTTCGTGCAGCAGTGTTTGCTGTGCCAGTAGGTGAAGGCCGAGCATCAGAGGCCTGCAGAGCCATTGCGGCCACTTCCTGTGCCAGAGTGGAAGTGGGAGAGCATCACCATGGACTTGGTAGTGGGCTTACCCGTCACCCAGCAAGGACACGACGCAGTCTGGGTAATTGTAGAAAAATTGACGAATATGGCACATTTCTTGCCGATCCGAGTCACCTTGGGACCAGCACACCTGACAAAGAGGTATATTCGTGACGTGGTATGTCTACACGGAGTTTCGCGTGAGATTGTATCCGACCGGGATACCCATTTTACTTCCCAATTTTGGGCTGAGTTTCAGCAGGCCTTGGGGACACGGTTGAGGTTCAGTACGGCGTACCACCCCCAGATGGACGGACAGTCAGAGCATACAATACAGATACTTGAGGACCTTTTACGCGCCTGTGTATTAGACTGAAGGAGCTCTTAGGAGGAGCACTTACCTCTGGCAGAGATTGCATATAATAACAGCTATCACTCGAGTATCGGCATGGCACCCTACGAGGCTTTGTAGGGACGGAGGTGTACTGCACCCTTGAGTTGGGTTGAGGTGGGGACCAAGTGGGAGCTTGGCCCCAGGCTGATCCGGCAGAGTCAGGAGGCGGTAGAGTAGATTCACAGACGACTTCGCACTGTCAGGAGCAGACAGAAGAGTTATGCCGATCCGAAGCGCAGAGAGGTGTAGTTCGAGGTTGGGGATCACGTCTTTCTTCACGTTTCGCCCATGAAGGGCCTACAGCATTTTGGGGTGAAAGGAAAGATTGCGCCGAGGTTTGTGGGGCCCTTTGAGGTCCTAGAGTGGGTAGGACCCATTGCTTACAGGCTTGCCCTTCCTCCCCAGCGTTTTGGTGTGCACGACGTGTTCCACGTGTCCAACCTTAGGAAGTACATCGCCAATCCCAGTCACATTCTGAGTCATGAGAGTGTCGAGGTAGGTGACAACCTGACCTACCCTGAGAGACCAGTGCAGATACTAGACAAAGTCATCCGGAGTTTGAGATGGAAGCAGGTACCCTGGTGAAGGTCTTGTGGAGGAGCCAGAGGTACGAGGAGGCTACCTGGGAGCTTGAGGCGGCGATGCAAGAGTGGTACCCAGAGCTTTTTGAGGGAACGTCTTTTCAGACCGGCTTCGGTCCTCTTTAAGTTTGTTATGCGTATATAATTTCTTTTTTCGCACCCTACCTAGCTCAAGTTTCGGGAACAAAACTTCCTTTAAGTGTGTTATGATGTAAAGACCCGTTCTGTCCTAAGCCCTTTAAGAAGTCTAGACTGTCGGTCAAACGTTTGGCCAGACGTCTGGATCCCTTCTCAGACGTCTGGAAATTGAAAACTTGGTACGTAACTTCACGTCTGCGTGCGGGCTGCGCATAGACAGTATCGCTCTTTTCTCTTTCCCTCTTCTCTTCTCCACCCGAACCCTAGCACACCTTTATAAAACCCCTCTCCCCCTTCCTCTCTTCCCCACTTCACCATAGCCACCTTCCTTCCTTCCTCTCCACTACAGCGAGAGGGGTGAGCGCGAGAGAGGGCACGAGAGCGAGCGACGAGGAGGAGAGGCGGCGTAAGGAGAGGAGGAAGAGCTTGAGCTTGCGAGCTCGTGGGAGTTCGCCGAAGGACGAACGGTCAGAGCAGCGCGTGCGGAAGGAGGAGCGCGTCTGGGGAGACATCCCCAACACTTGCTGCAGTCGGAGCTGCAGGCGAGAGGAGAGGTCGCGGCTGCGTGCAGCGAGGAGGAGCAGAAGGTAGTTCTGGTTCTGGGATTTTCCCAAAATTAGACATCTGGCGTGCCGTCCAGATGATGGGTTGGACGTCTGGTGACGACACCGGACGTCTGAAAGCAGAACTTCGCGAACGTACGTTCCTTTTGCGGTTACAGCCATGCAGGCCACACTGCAGCTATGATTTGCGTTACTAAATATAGGTGATTCACCTGTCATGTGCAGGGATTGCTTTGAGAAGGTGTGGGACACTCCCTCCCACGCGTCTCAGATGTCTGGATAGCTTACCAGACGACCGGAAGCACTCCCAGACGACTGGAGGAGAGGTCGGACGTCTGGAGCTGGGTCTAGACAGTCAAGAAGGGGTTCTGGATGTCTAAAGTTGATGCAGGAACCTGAGGTGAGACTCTGGCTACTTTTAAGATGTCTGGACCTTGTGCCAGACCCCTGATTTAGGTCTGCAGCCCTATTTTTGACCCGTTTAGGGTCCGTTTGAGGTCTGTTTCACGCAAACAAGATATCGGTGTTTTCCTTGTGAGTTCCTCTACTTGTTAGAAGACCTTTTATACTGTTCTGAATGTTCCATTGTGGTATGTTCCTTGGTATAAAACTTCGATCAGTTGCAGTTTCGGGGCTTGCTAAGGCACGTGAGCCTGCCGTTCGAGCCCCCAATACTCCCGGGTCGTCTGGTAGAGTGGTTTTCCCCTATTTTAATTCTAAAACCTGAATGCATATGTGAAATTGGATAACTAGAAACTTAGGATGTGGCATGAATCCTAGGACGAAAAGTACTTGCACTGTTTGTATGCATGTTTGAAATTGCAATCTTAAATGAATGAGTAGAAATGTGAACAACTGCCTGTTAGTAAACAAGAGATGCCTGTGAAATATGAAATGCCTATTCTAGTTAAACAGTTACCTGTGACATTACTTGTTGTATATCTTAAATGATGGAAATACGAGCTGCATGTATAAAATCTGAGAATGGAAGTGTGCATGATGAAACCTGGTATGGAATGACATGGGGAATACGAGCATGAACCTTATGAGAAATTAGGAGCAGAGCTCCTATGGATAAATGGAATGGATCTGAAAATGTGAGTGGGAAGTGTGCTGACCCTTGAGTACGTGGTACTAAGGAGAGCGATTGTCCCCTATTTAGTGTAGAGCGGAGCTAGCCGCCCTTGGGTTGGGACCCAGGGTTAGGATTGGCCACTCTACACCGCCTTCTTTGGCCCTCACGTACATTGTACTGGGGAGAGCTACTAGTGTAGGGAGAAAGCTAGCTACCCCACGGGACCCGGCATTCAGCTAGCCACTCTACACCGACTTGTTAGGCCCACTGGGTAAACTGGGGTAGTCAGACGAGGGTGCGCAGACTGTGGAGGGGCGACACCTCTGTTTTGTTCTGAGGGGCTAGACCCCTGTTACTGAGAGGGTTAAGCCCTATACTGTTTCGTGTTGTACTTTGGGCGTACCCGCTAACGGAAACGACTGACTGCGTGCTAGTGCGGAGTAGTTACCCATGCGCTTATCGCGCGTGCCGTAGTCACCGCTACGTCTGTCCGTGCCCTTGGGGTGGTTGACTGGGTGTAAGATCACCACGGGGGTCGTTCCCACGAGGAACACTCGAGATCAAGAAAGAGATCTGAAAAGTAAACCAATGGGTGAAAAGGAATAACTTGTGAATTAAAATAATTGGAAAAGATAAATTACCTGTTAGCTTTTACTGCTTTAGTTAGTTGGTTACCACTCTACTCAGCGTTCGCTGACTCTATTTACTCATAACCCTTTTCAAGTCCAGGTGTTGAGCAACCCGAGTCACCAGCTGCAGAGGATGATGGGCCCAGTCGAGCCCAGTCATAGTTTCCTGTTGTTGTACTTCCTTTTGTTATGAGTTCAGACTGTTGTTACTGTTTCTATTTTTGTAGTTTGTTTCTTCTTTACTGTTGTGGTGGTGATATGTACTGTTAGTAGTTTTTACTTCCTTTACTGCTTGTACTTTTTTACTGTTAGTTACTTAGCATAGTGAATGTGGTTTACTTTCCTACTTTTTTGTGATTTCTTGTTGGACGACTGGATCTTGGGAATAGTCGAGTCTTGTAGGGATTCGGGAACCAGGTCGTAACACCCTAACTTATCTCTGATTCAGGTAAACATTACCATGTAATAATCTCAGGTTCCATGAAAGCATAAATAGGAGATATCTCATATTTACAGGTTTTTATCTTAAAGGATGCATACCTCAATGTAAATTAGTTCTTATTGAATTCAAATATATACATTCAAATTAGCCATTTTAACCCAATCAACAATTGATTTAAAATGATCCATTCGAAGTTTTTTTTTCATTTGACATGTACTTTTGCATCAATGTACATTAACACCAAAGTTTATGACAAAGTTCACTTGTCTCTCCTTGAACTAAATTATACCATTAATGTTTTAGTCATGAATCAAATATCATCGGTGGTATTTGAATCACATGTGATTCAATTCTGATTCAAATATCATTAATGATATTTGAGATAATATTTAAATATTTAAATTCTAAATTAAATTATCAATTGTGATATTTTAAAATATATGATCGATAATTTTTTAATATCGCTAATATAATATAACAAATATTAATGACGACAACTACTTGGAAGGATACCTGAGTTATTACATTTCTAACTCCCGATCCTATGCTTTTATATCACATATTGAGTAGTGTTGTTATCCTATACGTCCTCGAAAAAAGGTAATCTATTGCCAAACAATTGGGGCACATCAATCCCAAAGCTTTAACAAGCTTCTTTTGGAGATGCCTGGATCGAATCAACAAGGGGAGAACCAAGACAAACAGAACGAAGTTCCATCCGTCATCTGCTGTCCACCTGCCCATATGCCCAAAGTCTTTCTTCGCTTTATGTTTTTTAATTTTAAATGTTTCTTTCCCTTACAATTATTTCGAGAAGAATCCGTTTTGGTTGTGTTTTCTTTGCAGGTAAGTAGCGAATAGGATGACGAGTTTCGGTTAAGGTCTCCCATGCGATTTTTTTAAGTCCCCCCATGCGGTTATGACTTTTGTTTGTTAGTTTTTCAACATCACGGTGATGCAACATCCCGTCAAAGGTCAAGGAGCGAGGTAGACCTCGAATCTTCGCACTGGCTGGAAAAAGCAAAAATACGATATATCAAGAAGGATGGAATTTGCCCACATCAGTCGTAAGGGAAATAAATTAGTAAAATAAGTAAATAAAAAAAAAAAGAGTGATAGAATAGGTGGATCGAGATATTTCACAAAAAAAATAATGAAAAATAATTTACACATGATGAACTCTTCTTAACTTAACATAACATGCAAATTAAGTGATTAACATAATTAACTTATCTATCAAATAAATCTTGTGGGTGTACATATGCTGACTCAATGGGACCTAATTTTATTTCTCCTTCTTGCGAATAAGATAGATATTTCCTACTTCATTTATTATTTAAATGGATATAAGTTGAACAATATCCAAGTCGGGTCAATGACAATCCAAAGTCGTTAACCCTCTTACTTGATATATTATATATGTATAATATACTCAATTTATGCATAAAAATCCAATAATAGAGACACAACAGAAGTTGGATATCTTTTCCTTTTCATGTGCCCAATGAAATTAAGCATCCTTCCTGAGAGATATACGAGTCTTTTTCATTTTAACCTAAGCACTTCCCAAACAAAGGGCCTGTTTTTTTCTTTCTTCGACAACCGATTAACGACAAGACAATTTGCTGCTGCAATCTTATTTACTTGCTAATTTAAGATCAAAGATTTGCTAAAATACATTGCTCATCTTTTTCTTCTTTATTTTTTCTTTTTGAGGTTAAAGAGTAGCATAGTTGATGTCTCCCATCCCCATAAGTGTCTCCCTCTTGGGAGTCGTGGGTTCATATCTCCATCTCCTTTATTTATGGTAAATATTGCTCATCTCCCATCCCCTCCCTCAGTGGTCGAGTTTGACTCCTGCTTCGAGTTGTAAGTCCGATCTCCCATGTGGTCAACTATCTCGTCTCCTGCGGTAAGCTGTAGGTTTGCTTTTCCGCCCCCGATCAAGTGATTTTCCGATGAATTGGCTCGCTATACTTGCTATTTCAAGTGTAACAATTGAAAAATTAAGATAAACAAAAGAAAAACATTTCTCATCTTTTTGGTTTTTTTTTCCTTCCCTTGGTGATAAGAAGGCTGGTGCACCATAGGAATCCTGCACAGGCTTAAAGTTTGCTACCTAATGAGATAAACGAGAACCAATAATGAATGGAAAACCAATAGTTAGAGAGGAACCCAACGAGGCAATGAAGTTGGTTATAGATTTGATCTTGAAAATCCAAGGGGTGAAGGGGATGGGATGGGCATGAGGCAAGGATTTTTAATTACTATAGGTTTAAAAATACTCTATCTTGATGAAGGGTTATTCATGCTAAAGACTAAGCTCGAAAACCTAACCTTATTCGAACTTGCATTATGTGTCAGGCATGGGCCTTCATCTATACGGCTACACCTTTTGATGCCTCCACCACCACCTTCCTCCAGCACCTCCTACGAAGCAGGCCCACACCACAACACCCCCCCCCCCCCCCCCCCCCCTTCACATCACCATCTAGTTAGTGATGATTTCTTTAAATATGTTAAAATATTTTCCTATTATTATTGATGAAACTAGACGATATTATTCCTAATAATGTTATCGTAACCATTTTTGTTGCTAATGTGAAATATGTTATTGCCATGGGATTTTTATATAAATGTCACCGTAAGCCTTTGAAATTAATAAAGTGTCATTACATTCTCAATATTATTTTTAATCCTATCAAAAAAAGTCACATTATTTCTTTATTTGCCACTCTATTAATAAGTGTCATTAAATTTAACAACTACGAACAAAAAATTAAAGAAATTTTATTTTTTTAACCTCAAAACTTTTTATTTTCTTTCCCCAACACCCTCTCCCCTCCTCCCCCTCCCTCCTCCTTCCTGCTCTCTCCACTCAGTAGACCTTCTCTTGAGGGAGCTCCCCCTCCCACTAGACCTCATTAGATGTGGCCTGGTCTCCTCAAGTTTGATGCATCTCACCGAGCCTTCCCATAGTCCGTTCCATCTCGCTAGACTTCGCCATACCTCTCCTAGACAATGAGAGAGAAGGATGTAGAGAGATATCTTGAGAGAGGTTGATTGAGAGAATGTGAGATAGAATGGTATTGAGACGAAGAAACTAGGTGTGAGAGAGATCATGAGAGAGTGAGGGATCGAGAAAGAATGTGGGAGAGGTTAACTAAGAGAATGTATGAGAGAGCTGTAGAAACTCCTTCATCATCTCCTACTACAGAAACTACTTCATTGGCTCCTACTGCTTCGACTCTTGTTGCTAAGGCACCTTCTACATCAATTGAGGTGTCGTCTCTGTCCCCCAACAAGAAGACGAAGAAGGTGGTTGTGGCTTTGACACCCACCTCCTCAAGCTCATGTGCTTTCAAAGAAACTATTCTTAGGGGTCTTTAATATTGATTGTTCCCATCTTAAAGGCCTTCTTAATATCTAGGTAAGGATAATTATAAGCCTTTGAGGAGAACAGGAAAAATTGAATCAAATGTGGACATGGGTGCTATTAATGTAATGGTATTATAAATATCATGATCTTGATGTTGAAGGGAAGATAAAAGGAGGTCATAGTGGCAATGTGAAAAATGTTCGTGGTAGTGAATAGAAGTGCTCTTGCTCTAGAGTTTCTAGCTCTACCCATGGCAGTGGTTCTGAACAAGCACTACTACGAGGAGAACTAGAAGCTCTATAGTGAGAGTGCTTCCCTTAACTTCCATGAACGTTCTTTACTTCCCAATATTACTTCCTCCATCTTTAATTACATTGGCTTTAGCTTAGTGATATTTAAATAAATTGTTGCATGTCTTCATTGCTACACAACTCGCCACTAAGATTACATATAAGATTTCCATGATCAGAGGGAATGACTTGTCCACCATGCATTTTGTGTATTAGATTTCCTTGTCATTAAGTCCTCTTTCCACTCCGCCAAATTGCGTTGAAGGGAGTGCAAGGTTGAATCGATGGTAGGGAAATTGGGGTCACAAAATGTATGGAGGACGAGCTCGAGGATGGGGGAAACCCTAGCTAGAGATGGTAGTGGTGAACAAGTTGTTGAGGAATGATGATATCAAGGGATTAAAGAGTGAACACGAAGAGATGGAAGATGGAAATGTGCGATTGCCACTTATATATATGTAGTACTTCTTGTGTTTGACTTCTACTTCTTCCTTATATATAAATGTCAACCACCCATTTCATCTTCTAGTCACTTAGGTTGATGCAAGTTATTGTTACTACAAGACTCATCCACCAAGATTATTCATAGAGTCTCCATAATCTCCGAGAACGACTCAACTGCTACACATGTTGCATCTTAAACTTCCTCTTCATTGAGTCTACCTCCTACCACCTCCAATTCAATTGGAGGGAGCAAAGGGTTGATTCGATGGTGACCTAGTCTGACTCACAAAATGCATGGTAGATGAACTTGGAGATAGAGGAAACCCCAGATAGAGATGGTGGTGGTGGCGATGAGGACATCGAGGCATTGAAGAGGGAATAGGAAGAGGTGTAAGATGGAAATATGCAGTTCTTGCTTATATATAGGTAGTACCCATTGCATATGACTACAATTTCAATGCATAAATGTCAACCACCCATTTTCATCTTCCCATCAATTAGATTGTCGTATGTTCTAATTACTACATAACTCACTTGCCGCACATTTTTCATCTAAGGCTTCCTTGCCATCAAGTGAAGAGTGTACTTGGTGGTGAGGAAGTTGAAGGCATGAAAATCATGGCATACGAGCTCGAGGATGGAGAAGCCATAGCTAGAGATGGTGGTAGTGGAAAAGTCATCATGGAATAATGATATCGAGGTATTAAAGGTGGGAAGGGGGAGAGAATCCCTACCTAGAGGGGTATTTACTCCATGCAGACAACATCTTCAAAGTTAGCTCGAAGATGTTGTCTGACTAAAGTAAATACCCCTTTAAGTAGGGCTTTTCTTCCTCTTCCCATCTTTAACATCTCAATATCTTCATCTTGCAATGACTTGTCCATCCACTAGCTCGAAGAAGTGATTTGAGTGGAGTGGAAACTTCTTTGTGAAGGCATTGAACATTTAGGAAATCTCCTTTCTACTTGTAGACATATTGCATCATTTCTCTCAAGTCACAAATGATTATATATTTTCCTTTCTTTTCTTTTGTTCATCTTTCAACAATGAATGCTTCAACATGTTCAAGACTTGAAAAAAAGGCAAATGATAACCATTCGAGACTCAAGAGAAATGACATGATATGTTCACTACAACATAGGTGGTATCCTAGATGAGTTGCTTATGTGACATTAGGGTTTGGTTTGTGAGTATCCAAAAGCAATCAATATACTATATATATTGTACTATTTTTTCAATACTTACCATGCCAAATAGATGAGCTACAAGCTCACACTTGAAAAATGGCCTCACAAACTAGCCAAAGCATATATATATATATATATATATATATATATATATATATATATATATATATATATATATATATATATATATATATATATATATATATCTTGTCCTTTCATCTCCCCCTCAATCCCTTGTCCCCTATACAAAGAGACACGACACATCTAGTTGAGTCTTCCTGCCCTTGAGGGAGAGAAGGAACGAGATGTAATATCTAGGATGAGCACCTCATCAAACTCCTGCATACCCTGACTTTCTTCGATGGAAGGTTCATTCCTATTGTAGCTTCTTTATTCTCGTTCATATCCTTGAAGGACAATAAGACCCAGCAAGTTGTGTCATGTCTATTTATGTAGGTGAAGAGGGAGGGAGGTTGAGATGAAAGGACTAGATGCATATCTATAGGCATTGGGTGGTCAGTGGTGGCACTTTACAAGTATATCTTGTTAGATTATCTAATGGCATAGTAAGCATCAAGGTAATGCCATGTTATAGTGTACCAATTGCTTTCACTCATCTTTAGGAAAGAACAAACATGACACTAATTCCACTCACTAACCCCTTCTCTTCCCTTGGTACTCCCTTCCAATCTTGAAAAATGGGTATAAACTTTGCCTCTATCATTACAGCAATTAGATCCCACTCAAAAAACATCTATTACTTTTCCTTGCATATAAGTGGCACTTGTCCATTTCCATCTTCATTCTTCCCTTCCCTCTCTAATATTGTGATGTTGGCGTCCGTCAACGGCGCTTCCATCCCCAAGATTAGGGAAGGGGAAAAGAGTGAAGATGGAAATGGGTGGTTGCACTTATTAGCTGTTTGTTGAGGAGGACCTAGTTGATGTGATAGTAGACACATGCTTATCTTTGTTTAATTTTAAGAGGATGAGAGAGTTCAGAAGGAATACGTCAAAAAATATACTACATGATTTCCTATGCACATTTCAGCCTACTGACCTTCACGGCATTACAACCTTCCATCGAAATTCGATCTTATCGTTAGCCTTTGCTAAGTAGAAATCATAAAAAGGGATCCCTCTAACATCGACTACTTTTAAAGCTTTCCTATTTCATGTTGGCACTCTTATTTTTGGCAGTACAGGCGGATGCCTTCGTGGATGCAATGGATTCTATCTTTGTAGTGTATGCTCAAGAAGGGCCAACAAAGATTGTAATGGCCTAAACTTTGGTGTGTTAAAATGTTATGGATTATTTACCAATCTTTGCCGACCATTTTTTGACCGTCGACATAGCACTTCAATCAATATTGCGAATGGTTTAAAAACTGTCGAGATTTTTGTCAAAATAATTGGAGAATATTAAGTGGACATTGCCCATAGTCATAACCATTGGCATACAGGAACTTTTGCTGGCGGTTTGTAACTGTCAGCAAATGTCTTGAACAACAGCAATCGCTCATATATAAGTGACAGTGCTAATGCTTTTGGGCAGACCTGTCAGCAAAAAGTCCTTGCGTATATGCTGTTGTTGCTGTTGAATTGTTGCCATCAGTTTATGGTCTATTCCATCGATTTTTGTTGGCAAAGCCCTTCGATGTTGCAGTGGGAGGCAGTAACTAGCAGCAGGTGGGGGTAGGAAGAGAAAGAAGTAGAGTAGGAGGAGGAAGAAGTGCATGGCCTCTTCTGGGAAATTGAGTATTAATGTTAAGGGTAATTCAGTCTCAACGAATCTTCGAGGAAGTCTTTTGCTCACATAGAAGATCATGGTGGATCTTTGGGCTTCACTCGGAAACACGGGGTCAATGCAATTCTAGCACAAACCACAGGGTTGTGCGTTAACTAGTAGTCCCATCTTTACATCTGTCGCTGTAATTCGGCCTTTGTATTCTAAATACAAAAAGTTGCCTTCCTTTCGATATATCTTAAGTAAAGCCTAAATCCAACAGCCACCACGCTGCCGTTGGTGAAGAAACCAGAAGTGGTGGATGTGATTAATTAGGCAATATAAAGATTCTACTAAAAAGCAAAAGATTTTAGCTCAACCAATTATGATATGGAATACAACTAAAATAGACAAATCTTTAGCGGGCATGTCAAAACCTTGGCGGTAGCTATGAAGGAGATTTGCTTGTATTTCTTTTTCTTTGTTTTTCCATGAGGTTAGGTAACTTACACGCATTTTCTTTCTTTGATATAACTTTGCAGCTAAGCCTTATCTTAAAGCATAAAAGGCTTCACATATTGACATCAGGTATCCACCATCCTCGCTATAAATCCCACCGGCCGTCCCCATCTTCTCCTCCACCTCATTTTAGTTATCGTCTGAACGTGGAACATTGATTAATCCTCTAGAGGTCAACGAAGAGAGATGGGTAGAGCTCCATGCTGCGACAAGGCCAACGTGAAGAAGGGCCCATGGTCTCCTGAGGAAGATGCAAAGCTCAAGGCCTACATAGAGGAGAATGGAACCGGTGGCAACTGGATTGCTCTCCCTCAAAAAATTGGTTAGTTGAATAATTATTCACCAATTTTCATTACTTAATAAAGAGGTGGATCCCCATGTCTTGTTCTTAAGATCCTCTCGATCATGTGGACATCACAGGCCTCAAGAGGTGTGGGAAGAGCTGTAGGTTGAGATGGCTCAACTATCTTAGACCCAACATCAAACATGGTGCATTCACCGAGGAAGAAGACAAGATCATTTGCAGCCTCTACATCAGCATTGGAAGCAGGTTCTACATCCTCCATTCTCTTTATATATATATATATATATATATATATATATATATATATATATATATATATATATATATATATATAATTGGGTGGTGAGATCATATAATTAACGCGTCGATGCCATGACCATCTTTTTTGTTAGAGATACAAACTAATTTCTCCCAACTTTCCTTGTCATGCAACATTGGAAAGCACACTTTACCAAGTTAGATGCACTTACCACTTTGTTCCTCCCGGTAATTCAAATCCAATCTGACTAAAACGCGCTCTTCTTCCTCAAGGCAGCATAAATATTTAAAGGAGAAAAGGTTAAATAAATAAGCTACTTATTTCCTTTTCCATGCGCCCTTTTCTTGCTTCAAGATGATGTCGTCGAGATGGAAATTAGTAGTGGCGCCGTGTTGCATGATAAGAAAGACAATATGAGCTGCCCCCAGAACGAAGTTAGAAGGATTTTCTTCTACAAGAAAAATATTCCTCCAGATTACAAAAAAAAAAAAAAAACCGACTTTGGTTTTCGAATCCAATCATCACACAATCAGTCGAACTTTGAATTAGAAAACTCGATAATACATATTGTTCATCTCATCCTTTCTTTGGACATCGCAAAGGATTAGATATAGGTATCAATGGTCCAATAACATACAGATATGGCATCCGTTCTGGAATATCCTTAAACTGCATAAATGTATCAGAGACGAATATTACTTAATGTGGCCACCAAGAAGTTGGCATGGTACGTGGTAGAGCCCCTTATTGGCGTCTATGATTTCAACTCCCACACCCATCGTGTTTACCTTCTCCGAAAACAAATATCACTAAACATGCACTTATGGATTGAAGATGGATTTTGGTCCTAAATAGAATTGCAGTACGCGAACGATTGCGATTATTTAATTCATAAGAACATGCATCAAAAGTACTCAACAAAGGCAGTGTTGCTGAAAACAAAACCCTAAACTCGTATATAACTACACGCAAACACCCAAATCAGTATGGTTATTTGTAGATATCGTCAAATACATGTTCCTATATTTCATAAGAATAGAATGATAAGAAGTTATCAATATCCATATGATCCGTATGCATGGATAATCTACATCAATCCATTTGTACCCCTAACGGGGTTATATACGTACGTTCCATGGTTTGATGAACGCTTCAGGTGGTCGGTCATAGCAGCACAATTACCAGGCAGAACCGACAACGACATCAAGAACTACTGGAACACGAAGCTGAAGAAGAAGCTACTTGGGAAGCAGAAGCACAATGGTACGAACAGCAGCACCGATTCGCAGGCGCTGAGCTCCTCGGCCATAGAAAGGATGCAGCTCCACATGCGCCTCCAAGGACGAAATGGCCCCTTCTCCTTCTATAACAACCCCATCCTGTGGCCGAAACTACCCCTCCAGCAACCACATGGCGCCAACGCATTCGTGGTTGCCGAGAACGTAACGCTTCCGAGCAGTTCAAACCACAGTGGGGAAGTTGATGCCAATTCCCTCTATGGGTTCTCGCCATCTTTGGACAACTTGAACGAGAGCACCTCTTGTGCAAGTCCTATGTTGCATGGGGGCATGAATGAGCTCATTCAGGAGGTGAACGGGGTCGACGGCTTTGCAGAGAACATCACTTGGTGGGATAACAATGGCATTGAGGAGAATTACCAGATGGGATATGGGATTTAAGATGCATCTATATGTGTATGTATACATAGAGAAAAGATTATACGAGTAGACGGCAATGTTGTACACGATGCGAAATAAACACTGCCTGTGTTGTTCAACTATTACTCTACATTTTGCATAAGTTGCGAACGTTTTCCTTCTTCCTAATCAGTACGATCTGAAAGCTTCTGATTGTTGATTGTTCTTAATTTCTTATTTTTGTATTTTGCTCGGAAAACCAGGTCTATATATATATGGGCCAATCAAACTTGGATATAGTCGTCTAATTTACAAGACGGATGCCTCTATATGGGATAGATCTAATACAAGCCACTCTGATATAAAATCGTGTACATATCGTGACTTTCTGGAGTATTAGGCTTTAGTGTCACATTTTCCTGTATGCGACAAGTGCAGAATTGGAACTAATATATATATATATATACCTTCATCCGAGTCCTCCAGGAGCAAAGCCTGAGACACCAAAATAATTTCTACAAGTATATTCCCAAGATATTATTTGAATGATTTAGGTTCGGAATCAGTTGAGAGTAGGTTGAATATTGGCTAACATTTCTGAGACCTATAGGCCCATTTATAAATTTCATCGCATTTCGGACTCCACTGGCAACTACATTCCTCTCTTTAGAAGTAAATGATACATTGAATCCCCAGCAACTGAGTGCCCACATTTGCTGGAGACATATATGAGCACATCAATAAGATGTTTCCTTCTATTTATTTGAATGGAAAAATGTTAAGCACGTATATGTATTTTTGGTCCCAATTGTTCTTTTTAAGTCCATTTGTATAGATGCCGGTTTAAGGAGGTAGAACAGTGAAAATTATATCATATAAGGGTTGATAAAAAATGATTTGGTTTGATTTTTTTTTGTGTTTTTTTTTTCTTTGAAAAAAATGACCCCGTTTGATTTTGACACCTTTTTTCCTTTTTTTTAACTAACCCGGCCAGTGTTTGTACCTAATACCTGAAGGTAACTCCGCTCCCCCTCTCTTTTCCCCTCTCCCCTTTCTGCACCTGCGGCTCCTCTTCTTTCTTTTCTTTAGGGTTTCTCATGCACCTCCCTTTTGTGTTCTAGTGAGCCCTTTCCTTCTCCCCTCCCCTAAAGGGGAGCCGAAAGGCTCCTCACCTATGGCGGGGCCTCCGTGCTGTGACTCTGCCAAGGGGTTCCTTCTTGTTTTTTAGGCTGTGGCTTTTCCGTCTGTGTTTTTTACTTTTTGTTTTGTTCTTTTCCTTCTTGCTCCGTGCTTTTGGTCCTCCTCGACTTTCGCTCTTCTGGTTCTCGTTCTTCTTGGTTGTGCTGGCTTTTGGAGGTTTTGATCCTCGGATGCTTCCTCCCATATTTGGTTGAGTCTTGCTTGCCTTTAACCTCCTCTGGCTGCAGATCTGAGGAAGATCCGTATGCTTCATATCCTTTTGGAGCTGTGGGTGTGGTTGTGCTTCGCTTGCCATTTGTTCCTTTTCTGCTTTTAGTGGGTGGCGAGGGTGGCCCCTTTCTTGGGACATGGCCACTTCTTCTAGGTCCTCATCCACTCCCCACCACCCCCACCACCCCCCGCCCGAGCGATGTGAGGTACCCCCTTCCCACCTCGAAGGATTCCTTTGCTTAGATGGTTGCAAGACCGAGTTTGTCGTCGACACAACCTCCTTTCAAGGAACTTGCTCTTCAAGTCCGAAAGCCTGAGGTTGTTGACGACGTCCAGGTTACGTGCTTCTCGTCGGATGAAGTTTCTGAGCTGGCTCGTGGTTTTTCCTTTTCGATCGTTATCCATGCTTGGGGCCCTAAACCCCAAGCTCAGATTATCAGGAGCTTTCATTCTAAAAAATTGGTTTTGATGCATGACTTTTCCCTTACGGTGCTTGATCTGAGGCACTGTCTTCTCTCTTGTGCTTCGAGCGCAAATTTTTGTCAGATCTATGCTTTGGATTCGACTATGCCATCCAACGTGTGGGTTCAGTTCATTCAGTGGAACACTTCCTTTAGGATCGATGCTTTGGTTTCGATGGCTCCGGTTTGGGTGGGCTTTCCTGGGCTAAACCTCCGCTTGGTTCACCCTAACGCTTTATTGACGATTGCTTATCAACTCGACAGCCCTATCTGTGTGGATTACCATACAGTTGATGGTTTCAAAATAGGATATCCCCGTGTTTGTGTGGAGATCGACTTGTTAGCTTCCCGTCCTGAATATGTTTGGATTCTTAATGGTGACATTACCAACAGCGTGTGATTTATGAGAAGGTTCCCTCATTTTCTGCAAAATGCTTTCGCTTTGGCCATGTTAGTTCCACTTGTTCCTTTTCCTCAGGTATTGAACGGCCTCCTAAACAGGATCTCAACACTGTTATGCCAGAATGCCAACCTTCCTTTGGTGTTTCTCCCTTGCCAAGGGACCCCAAGGATCTGCAAGCTTCCTCAGACTCTTCCTTGTGACTTAGATCCACCAGGCCGTAATAGTGACCCAAAGGGGATTAATTCCTTATTATCTCATGATTATAATAATCTCTCCTCTTCTTCTCTGGGAGATCTAGGTTCAGGGGTCTCCACACAAGCTCTAGGTAGGCGGAAGCAGAGGAAAAAGGTGTGCCTCCACAAGCTTCCAAAGACCACACCGGTGGGGTCTGAAACTCTAGTTCCGCCAGAGCCTTTGGATCCTACTCAGGTATTGCACTCTTCCCCTGTGGTTGATGAGATGGATGTTGCTCTCTTTAACCGTTGGTTTTTCGAATCATTCTGTGGATGAGATTTTCCCTAACAAGGTTTTTGCTATGTCTCCAAAAGAGATTGAATAGTTCCAGCATCCCCTGATCTCTTTCAGCGTTTTAAAGATGTTTATGTTAATCATCAAGAGGCTAAGGGCTTAGATTCTAATGTTCAACAATCTTTTTTATTTGATATCTCTCAATTTGTCTATGAAAGTATGGTGAAAAACTTGAATGGTTATTCTGAATCGGCATCCATGCAATGCTCTAAAGGGGTAATTTCTAATCAATAGTTTGTCGTTGAGAATGCTAGGCTATCCAAATCCGCTTTTTTCAAATGGGGTATTTACTTGCCTTTTTTGACGTCGGTCCTTAATCCAGACCTTCCGAGGATAGAAGAAATTCTAGAGGACCCCATGCCCCATGTTCCTATTGTGAGCGATGATGGGAACCCCAAGTTGTCTAGATCTTATGGTGAGGCTTTAGGCTATTCAAATTTTTCGGATTCTTACTCCCAGATGATGTTGGCATATGAGGCACACTCTACCCCTAGGTCTAGACGAGCTCGTGGTGGTCGGCCCACTAGGACGTCGGATAGAGTCACCCGAAGTCTTTCTAGGTTCAAGTCTTCTTCCCAACTATGATCAAGCCTCCTTTTTGGAATTGTCAGGGTATTCTACATATACTCACCCTAAATCGCTTGAAATCTATGATCTCTACACACTCTCTGAATATGATCTTCCTTTTTTAGCCTTTTGCAGCTCAGGATGATTCCCTTAAGGTTATGGCCGATATCGCCTCTGATCATTATTTGTCGAACCCTACCTCCCCTAAAATTTGGTGTTTTTTGAAAAACGAGTTGCATATTTCCCGTTGTATGTCCACGTCTCAGGCCCTCACAGTGGATTGTTATTTTCAAACTAAGGTGGTTACTTTCTCTGCTATCTATGCTTCTTATGAGGAGAGTCTTAGAGCCAGCCTTTGGAGCCATCTTACCCAACTTGTTAATAATATTTACACCCCTTGGGTTCTTGGTGGAGACTTTAATTGCATTCTTAGTGCTGCTGAGAAAAGTGGAGGTGCCCCTTATCGTGACTCTCAATCTTTTGAGTTCCGAGCCTTCATCGATAATTTAGCTCTGATTGATATTCCTTTGGGAGGCAACCAATTCTCCTAGTGTAATGGGCGTAGAGGGAGCTCCCATATATACCAAAAACTGGACTACATTCTTCTTAATCCGCAAGCTATGAATCTCTCTCCTTCTAGAAGCTACCTCTCTCATCGTGACTCTGATCATTCACCCACGTTCCTTGCTTTTAATCAGGCAACCACCTTCCACCCCCGTTCTTTCCGTTTCATGAACATGTGGTTAAGGGATGATAGCTTCAATGAGATGGTCCAATCAATCTAGTCCAATGCGTTGTCCAATTTTCAGGGTGATCCCATTACACGCCTCTATTTGAAACTTGTTTCCCTTAAGAGGGCTCTGAAGACCTGGAATAGAATGGCTTTTGGAGACATTGAGAAGTTGGTTGTTAGCCTTGAGTCTCGCTATGATGATCTAGATGCCTCCCTTGCATCCAATTGGGATGATAACACTTCCGCTGAGCTCAACGATGTTCACATTCAGCTTGATGATGCTATTCTTAAACGTAATGATCTTTATATGCAAAAAGCTAAAATTAAATGGCTTAGAGATGGCAAAGGTTGCAATAAGTTTTTCTTCACGACTATTAAAAGAAAATGTGCTAAGTGTGCTAGATCTTCTATGGTTGATAAATTTGGTTTTGGGTCTAGGGTTGCTACCGTTAAGAAAACCACTTCCTATTTTGAGAATCTACTTACATCCTAATCGCCTTCCGATTTCGATCCCTTCAATCATCATATCCCTCACGTGATTTCGGCTATTGATTCCGCTGACTTGGTTAGGGAACCAACTGAAATAGAAATCTATGAGATCCTATCCCAAATGCCCCCTAATAAGATGCCTGGGCCTGATGGTTTTAATGCTGAATTCTTTAAACACTATTGGGATCTGATTAAAATCAATCTTAAGGAAGCAATCTGCTTCTTCTTCAATACTTGCACGGCCCCCACTTTTTTAACAATACTTTTATCACCTTAATTCCCAAAAAAGCAGATGTCCTGGAACTTGCTGTCTACAGGCCAATAAGCTTGTGCAATGTCACTTACAAAATTGCTTTGAGTATTTTTTCCAAACGCCTTGAAAATCACCTTCATAGATTAATTTCTCCTAAACAGGTGGGTTTTATCAAAGGGAGATCCATTTTCGATCACATTGCCACAATCTTCGAACTTTCCCAACTCCTTGATAAGAAGGTCCACAACTCGAATGTTATCCTTCAGTTGGATCTTGAAAAGGTGTATGACAGAGTGGAGTGGAAAATTCTTTTCAAAATTCTTGATGCCTTTGGCTTTTCCAACCATTGCATCAATTTGATCAAGGCCTTTATCTGCCATGAACGATCTTCTATTATGATTGATGGAAGTTCCACTCCTTTTTCCAAGACATCTCGTGGTTTGCAACAAGGGGATGTTGGAAGGGCTAGATTGAGGTTTTAAAAGATGCATTCATTGTAGTAATAATTCCTTGAAACTAGCTCGAACAACAGATAAAATTTATAACTCAAATGTCAGAAATGAAATCCGAGGTCGTTCATTAGGAACAAATATGGAATTCAATCGCTAATCTCAACAAATAATATAAATGAGCACAATTAATTACTCAAAAACTAATATGCAATATATAACATGAGTATATAAGGAACCAAAAAGAAATCTACACAAAATAATGGTGATTTGGATCACCAATTATAAGTCTAACACATATAGCAATTACTCAAATATAATCAAATGAGAGAACAGATAATCAGATGTCATAAAAGATGTTTCCACAGTGCTCCTCTTTGATTTTTCTTCTGCTGCCCTTCTTTCTTTCCTTTTCTTCTGTTGCTCTACTCTTCTTTTTCTTCTACGGTTCTCCTCTTCTTCTGCCTTGGCTTCTCTCTTTCTCTGCTTCTTTTTCCTCTCCTCTTCTTTTTCCCTTCCTTCTTTGGCCCTTTTGATGCACAGGGGAAACTCTCCTTTAAAATTGACTAAGTGTCGAGAACACTGAAGAGCAAAACCCCCCTTAACCTCACGCTCTCTATCTTGTTTTTTCCCTTCCTTATCTCAGGGATAACCGGGCAATCGGGTATCGAATCATAACACACCTGGGACCAGGGCTGCCTGCAGTGGGGTAGCAGCCGAGGTGTGCACAGGCGTAGGTGGGTAAACGGACCAAACTAGGCCCACGTGCAAGGTGTCACGGGTGAGGCATGTGAAGGGGAGCGGGGGACCTCACCCTCCCTGTGTGACTTGAGGCGAAGAGCTTATGTCACTTTTCCAATTTATGTCACTGCGTCTGCTCGGTGGTTAACAATGTGGGACTAAAGTCCCACACTTTCCTTCGCGCACAGCAGGCAGCAGTTGGAGGTGGAAGTCTTCATCCAATTCGCTTCGAGGGGTGGTCAATACCCCCAATAGCTAGTCCACTTGCGCTCCTGGAGTGAATCCACTTCGGCTGGGACAGATACCTAGGGCAGTACCTTCAAGAACTTTCTCCATAACTTGTTGGAGAAGCTCGTTAATGGCGACTGGAGGAGGACCTTGCAAACAAGTAAAACAGCCTTACGGCCACATTAAAAACACTTAAGATGGTCATCGGAGCACGGTGAGTGCTTTCGCAATGGTTTTGTGGTGGATTTACATGTGTGGTGGTCGAACGGTGAAGGTGTTGGGTGGAGAACGGTGGGTTGGTCGACAGGTGACTAGGGTGGTTGAGCAGCCCAATAAAGTTAGGGCTTTTGTCGTGGGTGCACGGCGGAAGTTGTGGGCTTGTCAGCGAGGGGGATGGAGATGTGTAGTGGACGGAAACCCTTGTCGGAGTGGTCACTGGAGATGGAGGAGATGAGGGTGAACGGCGGTAGCGGAGGTCAAATTGAATGATAGAAGGGAGAGGAAATAGAGGGGGAGAGGGACATAACTAACTAAACTAACCGGACGAAAGGGGTAGGACACCGGCTTTGATTGGTCGGCGTTGTGGAAGAGAAGTTCTCTGGTGGGGGACGACGAGCAAGAACGGGAAGGAACAGCCCTAGCTTTGGCACACCAGGTGCAGACGAAGGAGATGAAAATATTGGCACTCCCAAGTTGGCAGTTGGGAGGCCGAAGATGATAGAGGAAGAGGCTCGCTGGAGCTAAGGTGGAGCAGGGCCAGAGGTGGAGTTTTGAAGAGGGTTTTGGCCCCAAACCTTGCTGATATGTGCGGTATGCAATAGGGCACCTTTTATAGGCCAGAGGAGCCCTTTCCAAGCTTGAAAAGAAGCTTCCAAGCTCGGAAAGGCTTCGCGAAATAAGATACCTGAACCTTTGAAAGGTTCGCAAGATCTTTTGGGAAAGAATTGGAGACCAAGACCGGTCTCATGTAGAAGGAAATTTCACAAAGAATCTCCGGTTCAATTTTAGGAAAGTTTGATTGAGAATCAAGCGAGAAATCTCCGCTTGAATCTCAACGGTGAAAGGTGCATTCACACCAATGGTAGTGGGACCAGCTTGTAAAGAAGATGACAAAAGTTAGGGACCCAAATGCATAATTTTTGAAAGTTAGGGGCACGGGTGTGAGAAAAATAATCAAACAGGAGCAAAATGCAAACTTGGTCAATATGATCTCATATTGAGCTCAAATTTTGGTACAAACCTAATTTGGACCTAAGGAATCCAATGGTGAAGTTAGATTTAGGTTTGATCATATTTGACTAGGTTATTTATGCAAAAATCTAAATTAGGGCAATTGTCTGTTTGAGGTTCTATTTTAGGTTAAATTGGGTTCCAATGGTCAAATTAAATAAGCCAAACCCTAGAGAATATTTTTATATGATTTTTAGAAGGTTTATGTAAATTTTATCTTGACCAGAACCTCAGTAGATTAAGCGGGTTTATTTTTAGGATTTCAGATGTCATTTAATTCTCGAAACACGCAAAAAACCCATTTTTGTCTGCATGAACCCACATGTTAGAAATTTAAAATCATTTGACCTTTAATTAACTCCTGAGAAATCCTGTGATTGTCCTACAATTGAGATATGTTGTTAAAACTGTAGTTTTACCCCTATTTTACTGTATCTCTCAGAAAGGATGTGCAGTGAATTACGTCTCTCTAACGGTTATGTAGGAGCATTTATTCCTTGATTATGACTAATTAAAGCTAAATATGGCTGATGATGATGTTATCATCAAGGGACCCTATCTCTCCTTTCCTTTTTGACATATTTTTGGAACCTTTCATCAGAAACCTCAAATATTTGGTCAATTTAGGGAGAAGTCAGCCTTTGTAACGAACGCGTGCCCCAGACGTCTTTTAAGACGTCTGGGAGGTGGCCCAGACGTCGTACCAGACGTCTGGGATCACATCCAGATGTCTGGGATCGTTTCCAGACGTCTGGAAATCTGTTAATTTCGACACGCGCGGGTCGTCTGCGCGCCTGAGCGTGCAGATCGGATATTCGCTTATTCCCTCTTTCTTTGCGGCTGCAGACACCTGCCGCGTCCTCTCTCTCCTCTACGCGCTCCCTCCCGTCGTCTCCACCATCTCCTCCCTCTTCTCCTTCAGCCAGTGAGCGTGAGCGCGAGTGCGAGGGCGGCAGCGACGGCCGCAGTGAGCGCGGAGGTGCTGCATGCGAGAGCGGAGCTCTGCCCTGAGGGCGAGCTCACCGGGGATGCTAGGGCCGACCGGCGGAGGGCGCAGGGGGCGTGGAGCGACGCGGAGGGGGGACTGCTGCGGTCTGAGCAGCAGGCGCGCGATGTGCGACGCGGGCGGCGTCGCGAGCGGAGGCCGAGTGGCGCCCCGATTCTGGAAGAATTTCCAGAATCAGACGTCTGGGTTGATAGCCAGACGGCGAGGGTGACATCTAGAAGACCATCCAGACGTCTGAAAGGTGAGTTTTCTGTCTTCTTCTTCCTTCCTGTCGACTGACCGTACTGAGTGAGGGAGATGGGTGTGTGCAGGGTCGGTGATTCGCCATCCAACGCGAATCAGATGTCTGGCTGTGTACCAGACGGCAGGAGCGACCTCCAGACGTCCGGGGTGACCATCGGACATCTGGGAGCTAGGCCAGACGTCCCCGCACACTTCTGGACGTCTGGGAAACCACGCTGTACAGGTAATTCTCTGATCCACTTTTTAAGACATCTGGAAGAAGTTCCAGACGTCTGATTTTGCACAGTGTCGTCGTTTTTGACCCGTTTAGGGCCCGTTCGGGTTCCGTTTTCCGCGATTCGAGTTGCGTTCTTTTCAGAATTAATTCCTCTACCCGTCTACAGTAGCTATACAATGTTTTAAGACACTCCTTGTGTTTGATCCTTGTGATAGGACCCCATTCTGTTGCAGTCTCGGGGGTCGCGGAGGCACGCGGGATTCCCGATCACGGCCCCATTTCTTCCGTTGTACCTGGTAGAGTGGCTTTAAGTTATTAATAAAATCTGTTAAATTATGGAACCATAAATAGAACCTAGGACATTGCATGAATCCTAGGAATGAGAAATAGATGGAATGATAGCTCCTAGGTGTTACATGAATCCTAGGACTGAAAAACTAGATTGTATGATAGATCCTAGGATATGGCATGAATCCTAGGATGGAAAAACTAGTGGAATGTATAATACTGCAGTCTTGGAAAATGGAAAGAGATATAAAGCTACCTGTAATTTGAATTAACAGCTGCCTGTTGTGAATACATAACGTGGTTGAGAACATGGATTGTAAGAATGTGAAACTAGAAAGTGAAACCTGGATGTTTGAGTAAAAAGGATGGAACCCTACGGGGAAGTAGGAGTAGAACTCCTGGAAAGTGAATGGAATAGTATTGGGGAAGTGAGCTGGCCATTGAGTACGGAGTACCAAGGAGAGCGACTGTCCCCCTGTTTAGTGCAGAGCGGAGCCAGCCGCCCCAGGGACACGGGGTTAGGACTGGCCACTCTGTACCGACTTGTTGGCCCTCACGTACGTAGTACCAAGGAGAGCTACTAGTGTAGGGAGGTACTAGCTACCCCACGGGTCCCGAGGTTCTGCTAGCCTCCCACACCAACTTAGGCCCGCTGGGGCAAACCAGGGTAGTCAGGCGTGGGTGCGCGGACTGTGGAGGGGCAATGCCCCGGTTTGGTTACTGTGGAGGGGTTGGACCCCTGTTACTGAGAGGGCTCTGCCCTGGACTGGTTCCGTGCTGTGCTTTGAGTGCACCCGTTAACGGAAATGACTGACCGCGTGCGAGTACGGGTTAGCTACCTGTGCGTTTATCGCGCGTGCCGTAGTCACCGTTACATTTGTCAGTGACCTTGGCGTGGCTGATTGAGGGTAGGATCACCACGGGGGACTCTCCCGGCCAGGAGAGCACCACGTGCTACTTCTACTTTTTGGAAAAGACTGCAATCAAGATCGTTCCCACGAGGAACATTCGAGATCAAGTAAAAGATCTGAGGAATAAATGAAATAGTGAGGCAATTGAAAGATGTGAATAAAGAAAGTAATAGAACATAACAGCTACTGTACACTTTACTGTTGTCTTTAGTTTTAGTTGCCACTCTACTCAGCGTTTTGCTGACGTGTTACACTAGTTACCTTTTTCAGGACCAGGTGTTGAGCAGCCAGGGTCAGCGGCTGCAGAGGACGCTGGGCCGAGTAGGGTCCAGTAGAGTTACCACTGTCTTTTGTACCTCTTTGTTTCCGTTATAGTGATGTTTCCGCTGTACTTTTCTTTACCTGCAGTTCATGTTATATGATAAATGTTGTTCTACTGTTGTGGTGGTATATACTGTAGTAGTTTCTTTCCTTACTACTGTACTTTCTTACTGTTAGTTATATTTGTGCTGAATGTGGTTTATTTTACTGCTCTTTTGGTTATTTCCTCGTTGGACGACTAGGTCTTGGGATTAGTCGAGTCGGTCCGGTTCTCGTGTCTCGTAGGGACTCGGGAACCGGGTCGTTACAGCCTTTCTCTCTTAGGCACAACATACCCACTCCTACTGCCCTCCTTTACGTCGATGACATCATTATCTTCACTAATGGGAACCTGAACTCTATTCGAAATCTGTCTAAATTCATCTCTTCTTTTGAGTAGGCTTTTAGTCAAAAAGTCAGTCTTCATAAAAGCTTCTACTTTGTTGGGAAGAACTTTCCTATTGGATGACTCCCCTACCTCCTCTCCATTGGTTTTCAGAATGGATCTTTCCCGTTCACTTAGGTTGCCCCATCTTTTCTGGGAGGTTCAGAATCTATTACTTCGTTGGCATCATTAATAAGATCCTATCTAAACTTGACGGCTGGAAAGCAAACCTCCTCTCTGCTACTGCAAGAATGCTCCTGATCAAGCATGTCCTCACTTCTGTGCCTCTACACATCTTGGTCGTCCTGGATGTTCCTGCCTCCGTTATTAAGATCAACTTTCTATTTGCCAATTTCTTCTGGGTGAATAATCCTTATCATTCTCGACATCACTGTATTTCTTGGAGCACGATCACCTCTCCTCTTGATTTGGGAGGCCTTGGCATTAGAAACCTATCGTATTTTATCAAAGCCTTAAGGATGAAGAGAGTGTGTAACATCATCCATGAGGAGTCCATCTTCTCTACACTGGCCTGGGATCTCTGGAAAACTAGTGGACTCTCCACCCCCCCTCCTCCAAATTTCGTGCTCTTTATAAGGACTATACGGATATGAAACCATACATTCGTTGGGAGATTCATGAAGGTAGCTTGGATTTTTGGTTCGACATGTGCATTGGGAACTCGGCGCTTAAGGAGTTCATCCCAAATGACATCTCTATCCAAAGCATCCCTCTGAGAGAGGTCATCCCCACCTTTGACTCTAATCCTCTTAGAAGATTCCTACCTCAACATATCTTAGATACAATTGTTGCCATCTCACTCGATGACACCAAGGACAAACCCATCAGATCTCCTCACCCTTCAAGGTCCTTTTTAGTCTCCTCAGCATGTCATCTCCATGCTATTAATGCTGATCCTATCCCCATGCTTAGGTATTTGTGGCGTCTTAAGCTCCCTACTTGCATCTCCCTTTGTGCTTGGAGAATTCTGCACCATAGACTCCCTACTGATGAAAATATTTCTAAACTTGGCATCTTGATTGTCTCTAAATGCTCTTGCTGTCTTTGGAGTCCCACCAAGGAGACTATCAAACATCTCTTTTGTCACAGTAAATTAGCCTCTAAAATAGCAAATTGTGTGTTTCATAAAAGTTTCATTTCCCCCATTGATCCTGATATGTTCTTCTTGATTATGGGGAATGCTTCTTGCCAGAGACAGGATAACAAAGTCCATGATATGATATGTTTCATTTGGTATTATGTTTGGTGGGCCAGAAATAAAATTCCGTCATGATAGTCTTAATTGGAAAGGCCTTCTTAGTTTCCTTGAACATGGTTGGCGGAATTTTTAGATGGCCCTGTGGCTGAAGAGACAGCGGCCTGCTAAGATGGCTATTTCGTGGATCCGACCCACTTGAGGATTCAAAATTAATGTGGTTTCTCGGTTTGATAATCAAAATTCCTTTCTGGGATGGGTTATCAGGGATCAGGAGGGTAAATTTATTTTGGTTGCTTCATCTAGAACTTCTCTGATCTCCTGCGAAATGGGCATCCTTAAAGCTCTCCATCATGCTCTATCCTCCCCCTTGGTTAATTATCCTTTACAGGTTGAGATGGACTCTACCCTCCTTTATTACTGGTGGAAAGGAAAGATCCAGGTAGTTTGGCAAGCATACAGGGAGTTTCAATCCATTTTGCATAAAAAAAATCAAATTCTATCTTTTTTTATATTCATTATGTTGCTAACTCCTTGGCTTCCAAGCTTGCAAAAATTGCTAGTGATGATTGGTAGGTTTTTACTGGTATTTCTAATCTTCCACGACGTCTTCAGGGAGTTCTTTAGATGGATAGTATTCAATGCCCTTATGTTGTATTTTGATTTTGGAGATCAGTCTTTTGCCCTTAACATTGAGCCTTGATTTTTTGTACAGACAGGTTTTGGTTCGGTCCCCCTATCTTGTTTTATCTCTTGGAGTAGGAGATGAGTAATAGAAGCTCCTTTTCTTAAAAAAAAAAAAACCAGTGTTTGTACCTAGATCCTCACGATCATGTGCGACTGAAAGTGTAAAAAAAAAGAACTCGAAAATTACTCCTTTAAACTTTCCTTAATGGTGATTGCAATGTGTAGTATAAAGGAAGTAGAGCATGAATCTGTTTCACCAACGGGAGTAATAGAGTGCTTTTACTTGTAAATATAAGGAATGATAGAAATTTAGAGTAAGAGAAAGTATATTGTGTATATTGGTCTTAAACCATCATAGGATATTTATAGAGAGTGTTTAGAAGGTTTAATAACCACCTTAATTTCGAAATCAAATGTTTAGAATTTAAATTAAAAGGTACCATTTTAAAAAGATGCGAAACGGTTCAAAACAATCTTGAAATTAATCAATTAACACTTATATTAGTCAATTAATATATTATTGTTAATTGATTAATGAAGAGAAAATTGATCGATTAATTTTTGCACATCTTAATTCAGATCAAAACATGAAAAGTCAAAATTAATTGATTAATTGATTTTTTTAATCGATTAACCCATGTTAAGGGGCTTCCTTGTTAGTAAATTAATTTACAGGTTCAATCGATTAATTTTTCTATCCAGAATTGAAATTAATTGATTAATCATTTTTCTTAATTGATTAATTCTTTTATTGAATGTTATAAAATTTGAAATAAGTGTCATTTTGAAAGAGTAACCTTCTAGATGATGCTAAAACGTCTATGATCCATTAATTTTGAATATTTTTTAATGTATTATGAATTTCTAAGTATTTTTCTAGGTAAGTGCCAAGTGTTTAAGTGTAACGACCCGATTCCTGGATCCTTACAGGATCCGAGTTTGGTTCACCTTGACTATTCCCAATATCCAGTCGTCCAGCAAGAAATAACTAAAAGAAGGAAAGTAAACCACATTCACATATACAATACAACTAAGTAGAAGAAACGTACAAAGCAGTTAAGAAAAGTAAATCTACTGTTTCAGTACATATCACCACAATAACAAAAACAACGAAAAGCGGAATTAAATAGTAGAGACTAATAGAAACTAACAATCCGATACTTACTACAACAGTAAAGGAACCAAAAAGGAACTGTTGAAAAACTACGGCTGGGTTCGACTGAGTCTACCACCCTCCGCAGCTGGAAGCTCGAGCTGCTCAACTCCTGGTCCTGAACAGTATTATGAAAGGACAGAGTCAGCGAACGCTGAGTAAAGTGGTATCTATATTATCTAAAAAAAGTAAAAAGTAACAGGTTTAATTCTCATTTCTATTTATCTATTTTATATGTATTTCTGTTTCACCCATTTCTCTCAAACATCCAGATATTCTTAATCTTGCATGTTCCTCGTGGGAACGATCTTGATTGTAGTCTTTTCCGTAAAGTTGAAGGTATACGTGGTGCTCTCCTAGCCTGGAAAGTCCCCCGTGGTATCCTACACCCAATCAACCACCCTGAGGTCATTGTCAAGACGTAGCGGTGATTACGGCATACGTGATAAGCACACAGGAAGCTACCCCGCACTGACACGTGGTCAGTCGTTTCCACTAGTGAGTATGTCCAAAGTACAGAACGGAATGGTATAGGGCCTTGCCCTCTCAAAATAGGGGTATCACCCATCTACAGTCCGTGCACCCTCGTCTGACTATCCCGATTTGCCCAAAGGGCCTAACAAGTCGGTGTAGGTGGCTAGCTAAACCCCGGGTCTCGTAGGGTAGCTAGCTCCATCCCTACACTAGTAGCTCTCCTCGGTACCACGTACATGAGGGCCAACAGGAGTCGACGTAGAGTGGCCAATCCTAATCCCAGGTCTCAACTCAAGAGAGGCTAGCTCTACTCTACACAAAAGGGGACAGTTGCTCTCCTTGGTACCACGTACTCAAGGGCCAACACACTTCCCATCTACATTCCAGGTTTCCATCTATCCACAAGAGTTCTACTCCTAATTCCCCGTAGGGTTCATGCTCATGTTCACCTCATTTATTCCAATCCAGGTTTCACCATTCACAATTTATCCCCCATCCATATACAGGCAACTCGTGTATCCTTAGTTCAATTCTCAATACATGCAACTGGTGATTTCACACGCAATTGTTCGTTAAGTACAGGCAGCTCATATTCTAACAGACAACTCACAATTACATTACAGGTAATTACTAGCAGTTTATCGCAATCATGCATGCAAGTACATCATACAGTACAAACGGTTCATTCATTTCTCTACCCTAGGATTGATGCCACATCCTAAGGTTCCATTCGATTATTTTCAGAAGCACATTCTTATTTAAATCTTATTAACAAAATTAACCACTCTACCAGGCAATACGAGAGTAATGGGAGCTCGAACCACAAACCTAGGCATCTCTGCGAGCCCCAAACATGTAGCAGGTTGAAACCCTATACCAGGGAATACATCACAAAAGGAGAGTTTAGAACAATGTACAAAGGACCCTAGTACGTAGAGAAATTCGCGAGGAAACTACAGGTATTTCATTTGCGTAAAATAGATCCCGATCGGACCTCAAACAAGTAAAAAATGTGCCTACTGTTCAAAATCAAACGTCTGGGGATACTCCTAGACGTCTTAAAAGGTGCTAGATCCTTACCTTAAGTCCCTGCGGTGTCCTCAGATGTCCAGGCCTTCTCTGTGATTGTCTGAAGGCAGTTGCAAATGTCGGACAGTGCCTTCGGTCGTCTAGACTCACCTCTAGATGTCTAGTGATCTGATTAAACGTCCAAAAGCACGGCGTTTACGCTCCTTCCCAAGGCTGCACCTGCATACAACAACGCAGGCGCGGTCAGCCGACAAATATCCCTACGCTGTGATTTGCTTGGCGCAGGGAGATTACGACGTACTTTTGCGATAAATGAGCTTTCAGACATCTGACCTTAGCTCCAGACGTTCAGGTACTCCATCAGCCGTTTGGACTCCACTCCAGACGTCTGATACTGGAAAACTTCCAGTACAAGACCTCCTTCCAGTGCCCTCCACTCACTCCGCCTCATGCCACCGCAGCTCCAACCGTTGCAGAGGGTCGGGAGGTGGCCTCCTCGAGCTCTCTCTCCTCCTGCACGTGCCCGTGGCAGTCATACGAGCTCCGCCGAGCTTCCACCGAAGCTTCCCGACCTCGGCCACCTCCTCCTCCCACACTCCCCTCCGCTCGCCCCCCTCTCGCTCTCCCTCACACAGCACTGAAGGTGGTGGCGGTGGCTGGTGTGGAGTGGAAAGGAGATAGGAGGGGTGTGGCTTATATAGAGGGTGTGGGGAGTTAGGGTTTAGGGAAGAAAAGGAAGGGAGAGAGAAGAGGGTTTTGCGCGCCGCCCACGCGCAGGGCGCAGTGTGCGTACAAAAATTTCATTTTCAGATGTCTGGGAAGGGGTCCAAACATCTTAACAGGCTAAAAGTGTGATAGGTCATTACATCATAACAAACTTAAAGGAAGTTTCATCCCCGAAACTTGAGCTAGCTAGGGTGCGGAAAAGGAACATAGAACGCATAACAAACTTAAAGAGGATTGAAATAGGCCCGAAAAGACGTATCCTCAATAAGCACCAGGTACCGCTTTCGCATCGCCACCTCAGGCTTCCAAGTCGCCTCTTCGTACCGTTGGCTTCTCCATAGGACCTTCACCAATGGTACCTGCTTCCGTCTCAAACTCCGGACAGCTCTGTCTAGTATCTGCATTGGTCTCTCGGGGTAGGTCAGGTCGTCACCCACCTCGACGCTCTCGTAGATCAGAACGTGACTAGGATCAGCGATGTACTTCCTGAGGTTGGACACATAGAACATGTGCACTCCAGAAAGCCAGGGACGAAGGGTAAGCCGGTAAGCAACGGGTCCCACCCACTCCAGGACCTCAAAGGGCCCTACAAACCTCAACGCAAGCTTCCCTTTCACCCCAAAACACTGCAGATCCTTCATGGGCGACACACGGAGAAAAACGTGATCCCCAACCTCGAACTTCACCTCTATGCATTTCCAGTCAGTGTAACTTTTCCGCCTGCTCCTGACAGTGCGGAGTTATCTGTGAATCTGCTCTATCACGTTCCGACTCTACCAGATCAGCCTGGGGCCAACCTCCCACTTAGTCCCTACCTCTACCCAACTCAAAGGTGTAGTACAGCTCCGTCCGTACAGAGTCTCATAAGGTGTCATGCCGATGCTCGAGTGGTAACTGTTATTATATGCAAACTCTACTATGGGTAAATGCTTCTCCCAGGAGCCTCTCAAGTCTAGTACACAGGCGTGTAAAAGATCCTCAAGTGTCTGTATGGTACGCTTTAACTGTTCATCCGTCTAGGGGTGGTATGCGGTACTGAACCTCAAACGTGTCCCCAAAGCCTGCTGAAATTCAGCCTAGAACTGAGAAGTAAAACGGGTATCCCTGTTGGATACAATCTCATGCTGAACTCCATGCAGGTGCACCACATCGCAAATGTATCTCTCTGCCAACTGTGCTGGTCCCAAGGTAACTCGGATCAGCAGAAAACGTGCCGTCTTTGTCAACCTATCCACTATCACCCAGACTGCGTCATGTCCTCACTGGGTAACTGGTACACCCACCACTAAGTCCATGGTGATGTTCTCCCACTTCCACTCTGGCACGAGAAGTGGCTGCAACAGCCCTGCAGGCCTCTGGTGCTCAGCCTTCACCTACTGGCATACCAAATACTGCTGCATAAATTCATTAATATCCTACTTCATCCCTCTCCACAAAAAGTCGTGTCTCAAATCATGATACATCTTTGTGTTCCCGAGATGTATGGTGAACCTGGACCCTGCACCTCAGCCAGGAGCTCTCTCAACAACTCCTCGTCCCTAGGAACACATGAGTCCCTCATGCGCGGTATCTCGTCTGTAAAGGAAAAGTCACCTGGGTCTTCTATCAACACCCTGTCCCATAGTATTTGTAAGTACGGATCTATCATCTGTCCTGCAATGATGCGGTCTATCAGCTCTGGTCGCATCTGCCGTGTCACTGTCACTGTCCCACATACCCCTGTGACTCCCAAGGTCACCAACTGCCCAACTCCTCCATATGCCTCCAACTCTATGCCTGTACACTGGCCAAGTAGGCGGGTGCCTTTCATCTCAAGGCGTCAGCCACCACATTGGCTTTCCCTGGATGGTAGGAGATGCTGCAGTCGTAATCCTTCAGGAGCTCTAACCAACGTCTCTATCTCATGTTGAGATTCTTCTGGTAAAACAAGTACCTGAGGCTCTTATGATCCGTGAAAATCTCGAAAGTCTCACTATAAAGGTAGTGCCTCCATGTCTTCAGCGCGAAGACAACAGCTGTCAGCTCTAAGTCATGGGTAGGGTAGCTATGCTCATGGGGCTTCAGTTGCCGCAAAGCATAAGCGAAACGTGACCCCGCTGCATGAGCACACCCCCTAACCCCTGCAACGAAGCGTCTGTGTAAACCACAAAATCGCCATTGCTATTCGGGATGGTAAGCAAAGGAGCTGAAGTCAGTCTCTCCAACTCCTAAAAACATGTCTCACACTCATCTGTCCAGGAAAAAGGCACATCCTTCCGAGTCAGCTGAGTCATAGGATGCGCAATCTGAGAGAATCCTCTGATAAACCGCTGATAGTAACCTGCAAGTCCCAAAAAGCTGCGTATCTCTGTCACTGTACGTAGCCTCTCCCACCTGAGTACGGCCTCAACCTTGGCTGAATCCACAGCCAAACCATCCCCTAAGATCACGTGGCCCAAGAAAGTCACTTGCCTCAACCAAAACTCGCACTTGCTGTACTTGGCATACAACTTGCATTGCCTCAAAGTGTCCAGAATCATCTATAGATGTCCGTGCTGCACCTGATCTCACGAGTAAATGAGTACGTCGTCGATGAACACCACAAATTGGTCCAAGTACGGTCTGAAAACTTAGTTCATCAAATCCATAAAAGTAGCGGGGGCATTAGTCAACTCAAACGACATGATCAAGAACTCGTAGTGCCCGTACCGAGTACGGAAAGCTGTCTTGGAGACGTCAGTCTCCCTGATCCTCAACTGGTGGTAGCCTGACCTCAGATCTATCTTAGAGAACACTGTGGCGTCTCACAACTGGTCAAAGAGATCGTCAATCCTCGGCAGCAGATACTTGTTCTTGATGGCGACCCTGTTCAGTTGTCGGTAATCGATACAAAGTCGGAGGGTACCATCCTTCTTCACAAACAATACAGGGGCTCCCCACGGGGACGCACTAGGTCTCACAAAGTCCTCCAATAGGTCCTGTAGCTGTGACTTGAGCTCTCGTAGCTCAAGCGGTGCCATCTGATACGATGTAGTAGAAATGAGGCTGGTCCCCGGTACCAGTGAGATCTCAAACTCGATCTCACGCTCTGGTGGTAGTCTTGGCAGCTCCTTTGGAAACACGTCGGGGTACTCGCGAGCCACCTGAATACTCTAAAAGTCAGCCACGGTGTTAGGCTCTACCACTACACACGCCAAAAAGCCCTCACACCCCTGCCTCAAAAGCCTCGCTGCCTAAAGCGTAGAGATGCATCTGAAACCTCCGTCCACCGGCTGTCCGTGAAACTTAAAGGGAGGTAACCCCAATATGGAGAAGACGATCTTCCTCCTGAAACTGTCCACCAGGGTGTGATAAGCGGACAGTTAGTCCATCCTTAGGATCACACCAAAATCCTCCATCTGTATCACAATCAGGCCAGCGGGGAGGCTGTCCCCCTATACTGACCTCACAGTCCATGTAGACCTCCTCAACTACAAACAACTGGCCACCTAAGCCTCTGACAACAAACGAATCCTCTAACAGTACACTGCCCTGTCCCAAACTGACAGCAAAACTCGCAGCAACAAAAGAGTGTGTGGCGCCGGAATCAAAAAGTACGTACACTAATCTGCCAGAAACGGTAACCATACCTACCACCACTGAACTGGAAGCCTTGGCATCTCTGTGTGTCAGGGCATTGATATGCCCCTCGGTCCTCGGTACAGACGAAACAGCTACACTCTAGGTCGGGTGAGCAGCCGCTGGTCGGTACCCTCCTCGTGATAGCTGCCCTCCCCCATGCACCTTGGGACCACGGCCACCAGCTCGGCCTCCAGTGCTCGATGCGGGGAGCATCTACTGTGCTCCGGCCCTAGATGGGCAGTCCCTCCTGATGTGGCCCAGCTGCCACACTGGTAGCAGAGGGGAACACAACCTCCTCCCTCAGTAGGTCCCTGTTGGTGGCTGGGCAAGGGTCCGGTGCTGGCTGCTGGCCCTTGTCTAGGGCCCCTAAAGACCACTAATGGCCCCGCAAAACAAGACGGCTCTCCTACGGGTGCCGTGTGCCTCCTCTCCCGACATCCCTGAGAGTACTTTAGCTGATAGGGCCTCTTCCGTCCGCTGTCGGTGTCTCATGCGATCGGGTTGGGCTCCTCATAGGTCATGGCTGCCTCAACCACTCTTGAGAAGGTGGGCAGCTTCAAGGGTTTGACATGCCCCCAAATAGCAGGTCGGAGCCCCTCAGTAAACCTCCACATGCACTCTTCCGTAAACACGACTGTCGAGGCAAAACGTGACAGCTCCAGGAAACGCATGCGGTACACGCTAACAGTCATCATCCCCTAGCGGAGAGTGGAACTCCCACCTCCTCTTGTTCTGCTAGGTCTGCAGAAAGTACTCTCGCAGAAGAGAGTTACGAACTAGTCCCACATCGGCTCTCTCCTCTCCTGGCCTCTGACTACCCTCCACCACCTGTGTGCTGCGCTCTCTAGCTGGTACGTGGCAAAGACCATGCGGCACTTTGCGGGAGGGTGAAGGGTGTCGAATACATTCTCTATCTACTCCAACCAGTTCTCTACCTCAGACAGGTCCTCATCCCCCTTGAAGGAGGGGGGCTTCAGCTTCCGGAACTGTCTGAAAAGCTTGAGGTGTAGCTGCAGTAGGGGAACAAGCACGCCTCCAGGCAAGGAGGGCTTATGCTCGGAAGTGTCAAAGTGTGGCGGGGGCGGTGGAGAACCATCCAGTCCCCCTCCTGCTCGTCCAGCGCTGCGGCGGTCTCTCTATCCCACCGAGGACTCCCCCCCTCCACGTCCTCAGGGAGGTGCCCGTGGAGGCTGGTGTAGCTCCTCTCGCACAATGTCCCTGATTAGCTGGGCGAGATCCTGGGCCTGAACGCTCGAGAGAAGAGATGGGTCAACTGGTACCTCAGGCTCAGCACGTCCACCCCTCGAACCTTATCCACGGCCGCGAACACGACCCACCTCGAGAACTCTCTGACGACGCATCTCCTGCAAGGAGACGCGAAAGACAGAACAAGAGGGTCAACGATACCAAATTTCTTCAAGAAAAGACTCAGAATGAATATCAAGGTGATACGTTGTGGTGGTTATCCTAGTTATATGCACGTGAATGGTTATTCTCAAGCCAATTGGTTCATTTTTCAAGACGACCTTCCCCTGATACCATCTTGTTACGACCCAATTCCTAGATCCTTACAAGACCCGAGTCTGGCTTGCCTCAACTAATCCCAAGACCCAATCGTCCAGCAAGAAATAACCAAAAGCAGAAAAGTAAACCACATTCACATATGCAATATAACTAAGCAGAAGAAACGTACAAAGCAGTAAAGGAAAGTAAATCTACTGTTTCAGTACATACCACCACAACAACAAAAACAGCGGAAAGCGGAAGTAAATAGTAGAGACTAACAGAAACTAACAGTCCGATACTACAACAGTAAAGGAACAAAAAAGGAACTGCTAAAAAACTACAGCTGGGCTTGACTGGGTCCAGCACCCTCCGCAGCCGGAAGCTTGGGCTGCTTAACTTCTAGTCCTGAATAGTATTATGAAAAGACAGAGTCAGCGAACGCTGAGTAGAGTGGTATCTATATTATCTAAAAATAGTAAAAAGCAACAGGTTTAATTCTCATTTCTATTTATCTGTTTTATATGTATTTCCATTTCACTCATTTCTCTCAAACATCCAAATATTCTTGATCTTGCATGTTCCTCGTGGGAACGATTTTGATTGCAGACTTTTCCGTAGAGTAGAAGGTACACGTGGTGCTGTCTTGGCCAAAGAGTCCCCTATGGTAGTTGTTACGACCCGGTTCCCGAATCCATACAGGATACGAGACCGAACCAACTCGACTGATCCCAAGACCTAGTCGTCCAACGAGAAAGTAACTAAAAAGTAGGAAAGTAAACCACATTCACTATGCTAAGCAACTAACAGTAAAAAGGTATAGCAGTAAAGAAGTTAAAACTGCTACAGTACATATCACCACCACAACAGTAGAAAGTAACAAGGTGTAGGAACATAAAGTACAGAATGTAAAAGTACAGAACATAAAGGTACAAGAGTCTACTCACTACTACAAATGAGTACAACAAAAGAGCTACAACTACTGGGCTTAACACCCTCTGCAGTCGTAGGCTCTAGCTGCTCAACACCTGAACCTGAAAAGGGGTTATGAGTACACAACATCAACGAACGTTGAGTACAGTGGCAACCAACTAACTAAAGCAGTAAAGGTGGATAAGTAGCTGTTGTTTTCAATCACTTTCTTTAACTAATTATTCCTTTTTACCACTTGGTTCATTTAGTCAGGTCTCCTTGATCTCGAATGTTCCACATGGGAACGATCTTGATTGCTGTCTTTCCTGAAGAGTAAAAGGCACACGTGGTGCTCTCTTGGTCGAGAGAGTCCCCCGTGGTGATCCTACACCCAGTCAACCACCCCAAGGTCATGGATAGACGTAACGGTGACTACGGCACGCGCGATAAGCGCACGGGTAGCTACCCCGCACTGGCACGCGGTCAGTCGCTTCCACTAACGGGTGCACCCAAAGTACAGCAAGAAATAGTATAGGGCCTAGCCCTCAGTAAAATGGGTTTAGCCCCTAATAACCAAACAGGGGTCTCGCCCCTCCACAGTCCACGCACCCTCGCCTGACTACCCTGGTTTGCCCAGTGGGCCTAATAAGTCGGTGTAAGGCGGCTAGCTGAACCCTGAGCCCCATGGGGTGGCTAGCTCTCTCCCTACACTAGTAACTCTCCCAGATACCGTGTATGTGAGGGCCAAGAAGTCGGTACAGAGTGGCCAATCCTAACCTCGGGTCCCAACCCAAGGGCGGCTACCTCCGCTCTACACTAAACAGGGGGATAGTCGCTCTCCTTGGTACTCTCCGTACTCAAGGGCCAGCTCACTTCCCCACTCACATTTCCAGATCCATTCCATTTATTTCCAAGAGCTCTACTCCTAATTCTCCGTAGGGTTCATGCTCATATTCCTCATGTCATGCCATACCAGGTTCCATCATTTCTAATTCCATTCTCAGGTTATACATATGCAGCTTGTATTGTTATCGTTCACATTTCCATACTCAGGTTAAACACAGGTAGCTCGTATTTCCATCATTCTCATTACCATTCTCAATTTATATGCATACAGCTCGTATTATATCATTTAACGTATACAACAGGAAAGTTACATGCAACAGTTAACTAGCACAAGTACTTCATATTTCACAGGCAGCTGTTATTCATTTACAGCCAGTTACCATTTCTATCTACTCATTCAAGACTACAATTCATTCATCCAATACAGACATTTCCAGTATTTCTCATCTTAGGGTTCATGCCATATCCTAGGTTCTAATCATTCATTCCACAAATGCATTCAAATTTGTAATTAAATTAGGGGAAGCCACTCTACCAGTAAACCCAGGAGTATTGGTGGCTTGAACGGCAGGCTCACGTACCTCAGCAAGCCCCGAACCTGCAACGGAACGAAGTCCTATCACAAGGAATAAACATAAGGGAACTATCAGAACAGTATAGAAAGCCTTCTAACAAGTAAAGGAACTCATAAGGAACACAACGGTATCTTATTTAAGTAAAACGGACCTCAAACGGACCCTAAACGGGTCAAAACAGGGTTTTTATCTCAAATCAGACGTCTGCAACAACTTCTAGGCATCTTAAAAGTGTTTATTAGTGTACCTCAAGTTTTGCGTCAATCCTCAGACGTCCAGGAACTCTTCTGGATCATCTCGACCCAGCTCCAGACGCCCGACCACCTCTCCGGACATCTGGAAGTACTTCCAGCCGTCTGGTACGTTGCCCAGACGTTTGAAATGTGTGGGCGGGCATGCCTCGCACCTTCCCAAAGCAAATCCTGCACGCCACCACGCAATCTTTTCAAAAAGGCATGCAACAGGATAGCAGCGGAGCGGCCTGCATGGCCGTATCCACAAAGAGGACGTACCTTCACGAAGCCCTCTCCTCAGACGTCTGGAATTGCCTCCTGACATCCACACCGTCGTCTGGACGTTACTCTAGACGTCTGATTCTGGGAAAAACACAGAACCAGAACCTGCTTCCGCTCTCTCGCACCGCGCGTGGCCGCGCCTCGCCTCCTCTCCTGCAGCTCCGACTGCAGTAAGGTTAGGGACAATCTCCCTGATGCACTCCTCTTCACGCGTGTGCCGCTCCGGTCGTGCGCTCCCGGTGAGCTCCCACACAAGCTCGAGAGCTCACTCTCCTCTCCTCACACCGCTCCTCGACGTCGCTCTCGCTCGCGCCGGCTCTCGCTGGAGTGGAGAAGGGGAAGATGGCTGGTGTGGGGAGAACGAGAGAGGGGGAGGGGTTTATAAAGTTGGGGATTAGGGTTCGCTAGAGGGGGGAGAAAGAGAGAGAGGAGGAAAATGAGAGTATTATCTACGTGCAGACGCGAGCTCATACTCAAAATTTTTGATTTCCAGACGTCTGGGAAGGTGTTTAGACATCTAACCCACCGTCCAGACATCTTAAAAGGCTCAAACAGCACGGGTCTTAACAATAGTCCTATACCCAGTCAACCACCCCGAGGTCACTGTCAAGACATAGCGGTGACTACGGCATGTGTGATAAGTGCACGAGTAGCTACCCCACACTGACACGCGGTCAGTCGTTTCCACTAGCGAGTACGCCCAAAGTACAGCATGGAACAGTATAGGGTCTTGCCCTCTCAGAACAAGGGTCTCACCCCTCAGAACCAAATAGAGGTCTCGCCCCTCCACATTCTGCACACCCTCGTCTGACTACCCCAGTTTGCCCAGAGGGCCTAACAAGTCGGTGTAGGGTGGCTACCTGAACCTTGGGTCCCATGGGTGGCTAGCTCTCTCCCTACACTAGTAGCTCTCCTCGGTATCACGTACACGAGGGCCAACAGGAGTCGGTGTAGAGTGGCCAATCCTAACCTTGGGTCTCAACCCAAAGGAGGCTAGCTCCGCTCTACACAAAAGGGGACAGTTGCTCTCCTTGGTACAACGTACTTAAGGGCCAGCACACTTTCCATCTACATTCCAGGTTTTCGTCTATCCACAGGAGTTCTCCTAATTCTCCGTAGGGTTCATGCTCATGTTCAACTCATTTATTCCGATCCAGGTTTCACCATTCACAATTTATCCCTCATCCATATACAGGCAACTCGTGTTTCCTTAGTTCAATTCTCAATACAAGCAATTGGTGATTTCACATGTAATTGTTCATTAAGTATAGGCAGCTCATATTCTAACAGGCAACTCACAATTATATTACAGGAAATTGCTAACAGTTTATCGCAATCATGCATTCAAGTAATCATACAGTACAAACGGTTCATTCATTTCTCTACCCTAGGATCATGCCACATCTTAAGGTTCCATTTGGCTATTTCCACAAGCACATTCTTATTTAAATCTTGTTAACAGAATTAACCACTCTACTAGGCAATACGGGAGTAATGGAGGCTCGAACTGCAGACCCAGGCATCTCTGCAAGCCCCAAACACATAGCAGCCTGAAACCCTATACCAACGAATATATCACAAAAGGAGAGTTTAAAATAATGTACAAAGGACTCTAGTACATAGAGAAACTTGCGAGGAAACTATAGATATTTTGTTTGCGTAAAACGGACCCTGATTGGACCCCAAACGGGTCAAAAATGTGCCTACTATTCAAAATCAAACGTCTGGGATATTCCCAAATGTCTTAAAAGGTGCTAGATCCTTACCTTAAGTCCATGTGGTGTCCTCAGTTGTCCAAGCCTTCTCTGCAATCGTCTGAAGGCAGTTGCAGATGTCAGACAATGCCTCCAGTCTTCTGGACGCACCTTCTGACATCTGGTGATCTGATCAGATGTCCAAAAGGCTGTACCTGCGTACGACAATGTAGGTGTAGTCAACCGACAAATATCCCTACGCTGTGATATGCATGGCGTAGGGAGATTACGTACCTTTGTGATAAATGAGCTTTCAGACGTCTGGCCTTAGCTCCAGACGTCCATGTACTCCGTCAGCCGTTTGGACTCCACTGCTGACGTCTGATACTGGAAAACTTACAATATCAGGACCTCCTTCCAATGCCCTCAGCTCGCTCCGCCTCGTGCCACCGCAACTCCAGCCGCTGCAGAGGGTAGGGAGGCCGCCTCCCCAAGCTCTCTCCTCCTCCCGCAAGCGCCCACCGAAATTCCCTCACACCCCGAGCTCTGCCGAAATTCCATTGAAGCTTCCCAACCTTGGCCTCCTCCTCCCGCTCTCTCCTGCGCTCGCCCCCATCTCGCTCTCCCTCGCATAGCACTGAAGGTGGTGGTGGTGGATGGTGTGGAGTGGAGAGGAGATAGACGGGGGGTGGCTTATATAGAGGGCATGGGGGGTTAGGGTTGGGGGAAGAAAAGGAAGGGAGAAAGAAGAAGAGGATCCTGCGCATCGCCCGCGCGTAGGGCGTAGTGTACGTACAAAAATTTCATTTTCAGATGTCTGACTAAGACTCCAGACATCTTAACAAGTTAAAAGTGTGACGGGTCATTACATTAAGTGTTATGCATTAGCTCTTATACAAAGTTCCTAGAAAACTAAAAAATAAGTACTTAGAGCTATTATGAACATGCTGAGGCCTTGAATTGCATAGCTTGATCCATTTTCATTCTTGAGCTAATCATTGACACATGTATTGCCTCCTTTTGCTTGCTTGAACTTCATCAATCATCTTCACCTTAATCCTTTAATTCACGCATCTTTCAAATGTAAATAGTGCTCTAAAATACAATCTTAGGTCAATATAGCCTATTTTGTTAAAATCAAATTTAATTAATTAGTGCTTTGCATTAACAATCTCCCCCTCTTTGACTTTTAACAAAATAAGTTCATAAAAATAACTATGAAATAAAGAGAACATAAAAATGATAGATCAATTAAATTTATTTGTGCCCCCTATCAAAATGCTTTTATGCCCATAGACAAAAAATAATTTCTTCCTTTTTTATGTTTGACAAAATAAGTTCATAAAAATAACTATGAAATAGAGAGAACATAAAAATGACATAAATCAATTAAAATTATTTGTCTACCCCTATAAAAAAGCTTTTATGCCCATAGACAAAAAATATAAGTTTATCAAGGTATTTTTATGACATGTATTACTTCTCCCCCTTTTTGTCAACATGAAAAAGATAGTAAAGTACATAAATAGAACATAGTATTCACATAACTTAATTGAGAATAAAAGTGCATAATATCCATAAACCTACTTAGCTATTATAAGCTTAAAATGTTCAAACGTCAAATAGACGAGAAGAGTTATTACTAGTACAAACCATAAGCATGAAATAAAACAACATCAAACATAAAACATATAAAAGTAGAAAGACTATTATAACACTAAAAGCATCCAACAAAAGCAGCCATCTTCATTCCTTTCCTTTCTTGAGCTCTTTGAGATCCTTTTTATGCTAGCCAAGTCTTGCTTCACATTCATTCATCTCAAAATGAGAGAAACGTCTCTCGATGCTATCAAGTACTTTGATCATTTCTCCCTATCTTCATTTTGCTTCCGCATAATCTGACCAAGACCACATATGTAGATCGGGTTGCAATCCTCAGCCATATAATCGTAGTCAACGTTCTAGGCATGTTCCTTATCATCTGGTGGAACATGATAGGATCAAAATGGTGGTGCAATGGCTGATGATGAACCGACAACAGCACCAGGAGTACTCATAATGGTTGGTACATCATCCTCGAAATCTTCATCTTCACCTTCTTCACAAACCCGGACAGTGGCCTTATTCATCCTTTTCATTAGGACACTATCGAAGAATTTAAGTTTCGAATCTAAAGGTTATTGCGATAGATCTATGGAAGTGCAAAAATGTTGGATAATAGAATGCCAAAGGGCAAACAACCTCCATGAATGTCATTCATATGACAAAGAATCATAAATGGCCTATTAAGTTTGATTTTGTTCATGATACAATAAACAACATAGGCGATGTGACGAAGGCAATGATTAAAGCCTCCAATTTTACCAAAGAAGGACCAATCTATCACACGAGCAAGAAATCGTGGAGCAAAATCAAGTGTGTTTGTAGATAATGGCTTTTTAGGATGATCAAATTCTTTAGGTGCAAGTAGGGCTTTTCAAACTACATCAAAAGAGACATCTTGGGTGACCTCCTCCCAAGTTTTTCCTATATAGTCAGTTTTACAAATTTCATAATTCCCCTTAGCATTAACTCGAATTTTCACGTGAAGGACTTGGGATTCTAGAACTCTCCCATCTTCACGCACTATTGGAGATTTGCATAGAACAATCTAATAAGTGAAGGGTAAATTCCTTTAACTACATAACCTACATTAAAAGTAGGGTGAAAATAGGTTTGCATTTTTTGGTAGGTGAAGATAGGATGAAGATATTTACCCCATATACATCCTTGAGTTCTCCAAAAAAGATAGGATGAAGAGTGGTGCATATGGCATTTCCTAACTTCAAAAAACAAAGATGCTGTGAGGTTGGAGAGAAAAGACAAGGTGACACTGGGTTAGTCTTACTCAGTGGCATTAGATGATGATCCATCAATGGATTTCCCTTAATTTGATTTAGGGGCCATTGTCAAAATAGTAAGAACAGGGGTTCAAAAAATCGATTGATGATTGATTAATTAATCGGTTAACTAGAGATATCGAGAGAAATATGGACCAAATCAAGAAGGTTTTAGATTTTAGAGTAATATAACAACCATAGATCCAAAAGGAAGGGAAAAACATAAACCAGATAAAGAGAAAAACAAAAAATTGAAATGGTTCAATTAGCCCTAATACGAACAAATATAAGGAAATAAAGAAGAATATTGACATGAGAGTGTTGAGGTGTTGCTTACAACATAGAGAAAAGTTGGAGAGACTTGCTATAAGGTTGAGGCAGCAAGATCTCCTTGAGATCTTCTTGCAAGTGCTTGAGAGAAGGCGAGGTATGGTTCTAGAAGAGAATGGGCATAAAAGATAAAGTAAGGTGTTTTATAAACCACCTCAACTGATTAATTGTGAGGGCTAACGTTGGGAACTACAAGGTTAAGGAGAAAAGACCAAAATACCCATATCCAAAATTTTCTCTACATATGAGTAAACTTTTGAAATTAATCAATTAATGAAATTGATTAATTTCCAACTTTTTCAGTTATATCGAAAATGATGAAGGAATTTTGGAAAATATAGTGTAGACTTTGAATAAGGCTGGAATTAAGTAAATCAAGCATGAATCTAAATGAACTGAGTATCTCAAAGTTGTAGATGGAGAAATATCAAGAAAACCCATGAAAGTTTGATCAACTTGATAAGAAGACAAAAACCTGAAATTAATTGATTAATCTAATCAATTAATTTTCAGAAATCAATATAATGTACACAAATTCAATCAAGATCTTTTAAAGTACAAATTCCAAGGCTCCTAATGCGAGTGAACCTACTCTTGCTAAAGGTTTTGTGAATAAATCAACTAATTATTCTTGAGTATTAATGAATTCTAAATTGATTTTACCTTTTCAAACATTGTCCCTATGGAAACGATGGTGTACATCAATGTGTTTTGGCCTACATTAGATAGGTTTATTGCACTAGTATTGTCACAAAGAATTCTAATTTTGTCAAAAGTTAATCCTAGATCTTGTAGAGTTTGTTTCATCCATAACACTTGTGAATATACTAAGGTAGCTGAAATATATTCTACCTCAGAAGTGGAGAGGGCAACACAATTCTGTTTCTTGGAAAACCAAGTGGCAAGTGTTTTTCCCAGAAATTGGCATGTTCCACTTGTACTTGTCCGACCAAGTTTGCTTTTTGCATAGTCAGCATCACTGAATGAGGAAAGTTCAAGAGTTGGAGTACGTGAATAAAATAAACCATAATCATTAGTTGATTTCAAATATATAAAGATTCTTTTGATAGCATTCAATTTTGAATTTCAAGGTGAAACTTGAAATCATGCACACAAACAAGTAGTAAACAATATATCAGATCTACTTGTTGTTAAATATAATAAACTAATCATCCCTCAATATTTAGTTAGATGAACTTCTTTACCTATTTTGTCCATGTCAAGGCTTACATGCGTACCCATCAAAGTGTCCTTTCGTTTAGAGCTCTCCTGTCCAAATTTCTTTAGCATATCCAAGGTATACGTAGATTGATTAACGAAGATTCCATCATTCATTTAATGGATTTGGAGACTTAGAAAGTACTTGAATTCTCCCATGAGACTCATTTCAAATTCTACCTGCATAATCTTTGTGAACTCTTGACATAGAAGTTCATTAGTAGATCCAAAAATAATGTCATCAACATAAATTTGTATAACTAATAAATTAGAATTCTCTTTCTTAAGAAACAAAGTAGAATCAATTTTCCCATAGAAAAATCAAATTTAAGCAAATAATCACATTACTTTTCGTACCAAGCTCTTGATGCTTTGTTTAAGTTCGTATAATGCCTTTTTAAGCTTATACACGTGATCATGATTCAAGATCTACAAACCAAGGGGGTTGCTTAGCATATACTTCTTTTATAAATCCATTTAAGAATGCAGAGTTTACATCCATTTCATAAAGCTTCAAGTCTAAGTGAGATGCAAATGTTAAATGCATCTGTATTGACTCAAGCCTTGCAACTAATGCATAAGTCTCATCATAATCAATTACTTCTTGTTGATTATAACCTTATGTAACCAGTCGTGCTTTATTCCTTATTACTTCCCCACTTTCATTTGTTTTATTTCTAAAAACCCTTTTTAATTAATAAATGGTTTTTAGGTTTAGGAACAATGTCCCATACCTGATTTCCTTCAAACTAAATTAATTCCTCTTACATAGCCAAAACCCATAATTCATTTATAAGAGCTTCTTCAACAATTTTGGGCTCTACTTAAGAGATAAAAGCATTGAGAGCAAAGTTATTAATTAGTTGTGAACGTGTTTTAACTCCTTTAACCTCCCCAATTACCAATTCTTTAGGGTGATCTTTATTGAATGACCAATCTTTAGGAAGATTATGAGCATTACTTTCTTTGATGTTAGAAACATGTAGGAAAGGTTGTTCATCATCTTCGTCATCTTCAATAATATTTTCTTGGTTTAAAGCTGGGGGCATTTCATTAAATGAAATGTGCAATGTTTCTTCCACAACAAAAGAGTTCTTATTGGACACTTTGTGGGTTTTGCTTCGGGTAGAGTATCCAATGAAGATACATTCTTCATCCTTAGTATCAAATTATCTAAGTTTTCTTTAGTTTTAAGAATGAAGTATTTATTACCAAATATTTTAAAGTAGCTAATTGTTAGTTTTATTTTATAATATAATTCATATGAGGTCTTATTAAGTCTAGGCCTAATAAGAACCATATTCAAGAGATAACAAGTCGTATTTGTCAATTCTGCCCAAAAATATTTTGGTAAACCAGATTCGATAAGCATAGTACAAGCGCATACTTGTAAAGTATGATTTTTTCATTCAACAATGTCATTTTGTTGAGGTGCTTGTAGAAAAGAAAATTCATGTTTAATTACTTGATCTCCACAAAATTAAGAAAAGAAATGATTCTCAAATTTGCTACTATGATTGGAGCAAATGCAAGTAATCAAGTATCACGATCTCATTTTGAAAAAATTTTGCAAATATTTTTAAGAACTCAAAAACTTGATCCTTTTACTTCAGAAAATATACCCAAGTAAATCTAGAGTAATCATCAATAACTACAAGACAAATTCTACAATCATTTCAACTTTCAAATCTAGTTGGGCCAAGATATCTAAGTGCAAAAGTTGAAGTGGTCTAGAAGTGGAAATGATGTTTTTGTGATTCTTGAAAGGTATGTTGAATAGAGTATTTTGAATTTCTTGTAAGGTAAACCCTTAACAAGATCGTCCTTAATCAATTTATTTGTCTTATGTGCATGTGACCTAATCTCCTATGCCAAAGAGAATTTTCACTATTAGAAGCAACTAACAATCATAGGTATTATTTTTATCAATGACAACAATATAAATATTTTTATGCCTCTTTCCTTCTAACAAAATTTCACCAATAATTTCATTAAAAATACAAAAAAGTTTAGAAGTAAATAAGACATTAAATCCCTTGTCACATATTTGGCGAACGCTTAAGAGATTATGCTTGAGATCTTTAACCAAAATAACATGACTAAAGAAATGGTTACCTCATCCAATAGTTCTCGTATCAACAATCTCTCCAGTGTGGTTGTTCCCAAATGTGATGGTGCCTCCTTTCTTGTACCTGATGTTAGTGAAGAGATCCTCATCTCCAGTCATGTGTTTCAAACATGCACTATCCATAACCCATCAACCTTTGATTGTTGGGTCCTACAAAATGATGCTTATTTTGAATTGGAGCTCTCTTTCTTGCATTAAGTCCATTCTTAGTCACAAGAAAATTCCATTGACAAAAGTCTATATCTTCTTTGCCTGCAAAATAGTTTTGCAAAGTTGATTTTGGTACTCTTCTTTTATTGAGATCACGAGGGTAGACTTCTTCCTAAACACATGATTTGACAAAGTTGGCCTTTCTACAACTCTATGACTAAGAGATAAATCATTTCTAACAATAAATCAAATTTTAGTTTTACTTGAAGATGGTCTTTAAATTGCAACTAATTTTTCTAAGTTATCTTTTCCTTTAGTAAACTTGACAAGATCATCAAGTAATTTTTCATATATTCTCTTTCAAATTTTCTATACTTTTCTCTAAGTCCTAATCTTAATTTCAAAAAAGTTTACTTTAGATTTCAAAAAAGCATTTTCTTTCACAAGATCAATATTCATAATGGCATGCAACTCATTTTTAACTTTCAAATCTTTGTTTTTAGATTTCAATTTCCTATAAGAATCATAAAGATCATTGAAAGCTTCTCATAGTTCTTCAAAAGTAAAATCAAGTACCTCATCTTCCAAAAGCCATGAGGCCAACACATGCAGCCTCCTTTTGAGTGGATTCACTTGATCAGTTGTCATCCTTCTTTCTTTCGCTTGAGTCAAAGTCGTCCCAAGTAGCATGAAGTGCTTTTTTTTTTTTGTTCTTCATGAACTTCTTAAGTGTTTAATCTTTCTTCTTCTTAAAGTTGTCCTTTTTGAGAAGAGGACAATCATTTCGAATATGCTTGATTCTCTTCCAATTGTAACAAATAATTGCTTCATCCTTACTTTCTTCCTTTTTCATTTTGACGTTCTTGTTCTTCAAGAATTTTTTGAACTTTCTTTGAGAGTAGAACAATGTCTCCATCATCACCATGTAAAGAGTCTTCAGAGTTGCTTTCAACTTTGAAAGCAAGTTGATTCTTCCTTAGTTCTTCAATCATTTTCTTCTTTTTGCCTCATTTTACTCTCATGGCCCAGATTCTCCATGTTCAGATTCTCCACCTCATTTGTTTCCTCGATTGTTGTAAATTTAGACACAAAATTTGGTGTTAGAGAATGCAAAATTTGGTGTTATATATATAGTTTGAGCCATCGAAGTAGGGTGACTTTGTGATTGAGTGTCCAATGCTGTCTGTTGTAGTAGCAACTGCTCTTTATGCCATTATCTAATCACCTGAAAATCACTTCAAACAAAATGGTGAAACCCACTCTAATACTAAATGAAATTAGCACAAGAGAGGGGGTGATTTGTGCTTAAAGTAAAAAAATATATACAATTAAAATAATGATAAGTATGCATATTTATATGTTAGCATGCTTAATTATACTGGTTTGGTAGCATGAGTTGCATTAGAACTAGGGCATATTATAAATAATTGCATGCATGCATGTTAAGTGTTAGGATTGCATATCTAATATGTACTAATTATTCATTGTTTACTTATTGAGGCTCTTTCCTGTGAAGATTATATGTGCCTAGACCATGACCAAAACCCCAATCCTAATACCCAATCCTAACCCTAACCAGCTCCATTTAGCTCCCTAAACGCTAATCCTAACCTAGTCCTAAAAACCTAGCTCACACTCCTAGTGACACTCTTTTAATCCTAGTCCTAATCCTACCTTCTAGAACCCACCACCTTATCCATGTGTCACATGATTTTTCTATACCTAAAATTGTATCAAATATTATTTGGAATAATTGATTAGATGTGGCAATTAATCTCTTTAAATTAGGTCCCAATCACCTCCTTAATTTGCTACAAATCAACATCAATGTGAACACAATTAGGAGGTGATTGAAACCTACATTCTAAGATCCCTTAATAACCTCCAAGACACCCTCCACCACCCTTTGATGTTCATTATTATCACTTTCCAGACACTATTCATGTCAAAGAATATTCCATATCCTTCATTCCATGATTTTAGCCAATCAAGATCCTAATCATAATCATAATCCTGAAATTCGTGCCAACCTGACACATCTTTAATATTTTGGTCATAACTTTCTTATTTTAAATCTAAATTGAGTGATCCAAGTTGAATTTCAAAGCTAATTTCGAGGGCTACAACTTTCTTTTAGTATAATATCAAATTCAAAACATAAAAAGACCAAAAATTTAAGATAATTTAGGAAAACCCTAAAAGGTTGTTGCAACAGCATTTATAAATACCCCTTTTCTCCTTCTCCACCACCATCTAGCCTTCCCCTCTAGGTTTTCTTCTTCTTCCCTTACCTTAGGTTTCCTTTCTACCCTCCTTAGTCCCTAAGTTGTTCTTAGGCTCCTTTAGATCTCCATAGTTTCCATTAGGTCTCCTTCTTCCTAGCTTTCTTCTTCTTCTTCTTCTTCTTCTTCTTCCTTGCAAACTGTAGCCTCCACCTTCTTCCTCTTTCCATTGCATGCCCAAGATTCTTCCCTACCTTCTCTAGACAATAGTTAAGCCCATTAGCATCCTTAGAACTTTTATTTCCCTTAAGTTTCCTTAGAATCATTCCTTTACCTCCATATTTCTTCTTCGTCGTCTGCTACTTCAAGTTCTTCTTCGCACCTTCCAGACTTCTTTAAGCTCTCCCTCATCTTCCTGGCACTTCAGAGATTATCAATATCACTTAGTCGAAGTTTAAGAATGTGTCATAATATAGTCGAATCACATGAAATCAACTTTTAAAATTTATATTTCTCAAAATTAGAGTCTGAGGTCGTTCTCTACGAGCAAAACAAGAGTGCAACTTATCACTATCAAAAATTTTGAGCTTGGGAACTAGATGTGATTAATTTAATTTTTTAAGTTTAAATTTATTTTCCTTTCGACTAATGCTTTAGCTATCAAGTTGGTAGCATTAGGTACAGATCAATGGGCTCTAGTCTACAATGTCAGGGAGCTCCCCTTTTGCCTTTAGGGTACTTTAATTTTGGATAAGGTTCAGTTTCCCTATGTAATTTCTTAATTGCTGCTTTGGTTTTGTTGCCTACTCTTTTCTCTTCTTACTTTTTTGGTCTAACAAGCCATGAGTCATGGTCCGCATCTTTATTTTTATCGGGTGGGTTTTGGTTTGGTCCCCCTACCCTTTTTTTGGCCTACAGGGAGTGGGGGATGAATAGAATTACTCTCGTTAAAAAAAAAAATTGGTATAAAATCTAGTTCAAAAGCTTAATCACATAATTTCATAATGTGTTAAAGAAAATTATATTTTAATTAGTGCTTAATTGAAGATAATCAATAAATAATATAATTAAGTACTAAATATACCAAGTCAATAATGTTTCAACATAATATTCCATCAAAAATCCCAAATATCCAAAAAATAAAACCAATCCTCAATTTCTCAAAAAAATCTACAAATCAGTTTGATGGTAATACCATCATTCGTCATAACTAATTTGAATTAGTTGAAATCCAGTGAGAAATGCTTTTAAATGATCATCTAAGGATCGTAAATCCATACTGAACTAATATGAGAAGGAGACAAGAAAACAAAGTTAATTCTGTTATTTTAACATCTAATCACAAATGCAGATTAACCAAGGGGTTGATCAGGGGTTAATTAAAGGTCAAATGAACTTCAAAGACCAAGAAGTGTGCTCATACTAACTAAATTAGGGTTTCACGCATTTTGAGGGTGAAAATAGTACTAAAAGCCCTAATTATCAACCCCACTTAAATTAAAAGAGTTTTGGTCGAGATAAATTCAATCTAAATCTCCTAAAAATCACTGAAAATTATTTTAAGGGGTTTGGTACTTTCACTTTGACCATCTGAACCCATTTGGATCAAAAATAGAGTTTCAGAAGGGAATTTGCATCCAAATTAGGTTAACACCAAAATTTGGGCCCAATCAGAGTTTATCTTGACCTAGTTTGCATTTTATTCCCTAAAAACTCTATTTCTCACATCCAGACCCCTAGATTTTACATTTATTACAAATAAGCCTGTAACTTCATCTTCTTTGCAGAAATGCCCTTGCCGCCTGAAATCACTTGATTCCTAAAACAGGAGTCAAACCCATGGGTTGACAACGTTTGAGTTAAGATTTCACCAACCAAATCTCCTTCAAATCTCACCAAAATTGGTGAGATTGGAAATCAACTTGTTCCCAATTGATTAGGCACCTTCTCGAGACCCAATAAGATTGGATCTCTCGCCGACGAAGCTTGCATTTTCTAGATTTGGAGTTGCCAATTTCGTGGTTCCTACTCATGAATTTTTCCTAATTGAGACACATTTGAGCTCTATATAAGCTCACCTACATCCCAACGTGCTCCTAGCCAAGAATAGGTCAAGAATCCTGGTCTTCCTCCTTCTTCGACCATCATTTTCTTTGGCTCCAGTGAGATCCTCTGCCTCCCACTTCCGGCCAACCAGCCTCCAACTTGGAAGGCTCAGCCTCTTCCCCTCTCCTTCGCGCACCTTGCCAGCCAAAGCAAGGGCACCGCCGACCTCTTCTTCCTCGCTGATTCCATCATCGAACTTCGTCGCCTTCCTCACGTCCAACCGACCAACGCCGAATGCTCCCTGCATCCACTCATCTAGATACATGGCCTAACTTCTTCCTCTCCCTCTCTAGACTCTTTCTAAGCCCTTAGAATTAGGTTTTGACTGCCACACACATTGCTCCACCATCTTCGTCTCCGTCTTTGACATAAGCTCTGGTGAGCTCGCGCCGGCCACCCTATCCACCAAACCGCACACCACGGCCACCAAAAGCTCTACCTCTCCATGTAGAACAAAAACCCTCAAGAAATTGAGGGTTTTGGTTCACATTTTGACCAGCCGAAAACCACACACTTCACCTACTGTCATGATCACCATTCGGCCTTCTCCACCTCACGAAACCACCACCATCACACTCCTCACATCACAACGAGTCTTCTGAGCTGCCTAATTGAGGAAATTAGCCCGTGTTGTTATTTCTAGGTGTTCGTCATTGCCGTCATCATCCTTGTCTCCGACCACCTTACTCCAGCCACCTTCAACCTCATCACCACCTCCAAGCGCTGCAGATCCACTCCACAAAGTCCTATGCTATGCCAATTGAATCAACAGTGCAAGCAGCTACAATTGAAAAGGAGCTCAATCTGCTATAGACGTGCGAAGAAAGAGGGACATTAGTCCCACAGCAACAATAGCTAAAAAAAATTGCTTAATAACTTTTTTGGTGCGTTAGTTATTCGCCTCAGACAAGGGGTGAGGTCCCTCACTCACTCACCCACTCACTCCTCGCTCGCCTCCCACACCCAGGCATGCCTAGACCCTGGATCTGTTTACCCGACTACCCCCTGACCTAATTCTGGAGAGAGAGAGAGAGAGAGAAGGGAAATTCTGAGGGAAGGAGGGGGGTTTTGCACTGTGTTATATTGGGATTCATGCCTAACACCTAGGAGCATTCTTGAGGTGATTTGGAGTTGACACTTAAGGTGTCTGGGGTTTCTCACCGACGTCTGATCTGAGAAGGAAATTGATTCTGATTGTGGTTTGAGAATGCTGATAGTACTGTTGATTTAAGTTGGAAATTGTGCTTACTATTGAGGATAATTAGTAATTTCAACCACCATTTTTATTCTTTATTTTTATTCTGAGATACAATTCAGAGAATTAATTGATTATTCTCATATTTGTAATTGAATATTAATTGCATCATTATTTTTTATTACTGCGATTAGTGGATTGAATTACTATATTTGCTCTCTATAAACAACCTCGGAACTCAAGATTTTTCGAGCACTTAAAAATTTTAAATGTCGATTCGATTTTCGTCGATATACTACGACGCGATGTTTTCCTAAACAACGACAATTTTCACTTCAACACAGTCCCTGAGAATTGCAATTTGGTCACTATAAATATTTTTTATTACAAATAGGTCCCTACTAGCACTTTCTTCATCTTCTCTTCTTCGTTGCTGGCGAGAGGTTGGGAAGTAGATCTGGCCAATGGATTGGGCTGGAAAATGGAAGAACTGGTCGTGGAAGTCTGTAACGAACGCGTGCCCCAGACGTCTTTTAAGACGAATGGGCGATGGCCCAGACGTCGGACCAGACGTCTGGGATCACATCCAGACGTCTGACTAGACGTCTGGGATCGTTTCCAGACGTCTGGAAAACAGTTATTTTCGCACGAAGGATTCGTCTGCGCGCCTGTGCGCGCAGACCCGCGATTCCTCTCTCTCTCTCTTTTTCCCTCTCTCTCTGCGGCTGCAGGCGACCTGCCACGCTCCTCTCTCCTCCTCGCACGGCCTTCAAAGGCATGCCTCCCCTCCCGTCTCCACCGTCTACTCCTTCTTCTCCTTCCTGTGCGCGAGAGCGAGCGAGCGCGAGGGCGGCAGCGGCGGTTGCAGTGAGCGTGGAGGAGGTGCGGCGTGCGAGGCGAAGATCTGCCGTGCGGGCGAGCTCGCCGGAGCGGCTTGGTCGGCCGGCGGAGGGCGCAGGGAGCGCAGAGCGACGCGGAGAGGGACCTGCTACGGTCTGAGCAGCAGACGCGCGAGGTGCGACGCGGGCGGCGTCGCGAGCGGAGGCCGAGTAGTGCCCTGATTCTGGAAAAATTTCCAGAATCAGACGTCTGGGTTGATAGGCAGACGGCGAGGACGACGTCTGCTAGCTCATACAGACGTCTGAAAGGTGTGTTTTCCGCTTTCTTCTTCCTTCCTATCGACTGACCGTATTGAGGGAGGCAGTTGGCTGTGCGTAGGTTTGCTGATTCGCCATCCTTTGCGAATCAGACGTCTGGAAGTTGTACCAGACGGCGGGAGTGACCTCCAGACGTCCGGGGTGACCATCGGACGTCTGGGAGTTAGGACAGACGTCCCCGCAGACTTCTGGACGTCTGGGAAACCACGCTGGACAGGTAATTCTCTGATCCACTGTTTAAGACGTCTGGAAGAAGTTCCAGACGTCTGATTTTGCACAGTATCGTCTTTTTCGACCCGTTTAGGGCCCGTTCGGGCTCCGTTTTCCGCGATTCGAGTTGCGTTCTTTTCAGAATTAATTCCTCTACCCGTCTACAGTAGCTATACACTGTTTTGAGACACTCCTTGTGTTTGATCCTTGTGATAGGACCTCGTTCAGTTGCAGTCATGAGAGTCGCGGAGGCACGCGGGATTCCCGATCACGCCCCCATTACTCCCGTTGTACCTGATAGAGTGGCTTAAGTTTATTATTAAAATTTGTTAAAGTATGGAACCATAACTAGAAGCTAGTACATTGCATGAATCCTAGGAATGAGAAATGTATGGAATGATAGCTCCTAGGTGATGCATGAATCCTAGGGCTGGAAAACTAGTTGTATGCTAAATCCTAGGATGTGGCATGAACCCTAGGATGGAAAAACTAGTGGAATGTATAATACTGCAGTCTTGGAAAAATGGAAAGGAATATAAATCTGCCTGTAAATTGAATTAACAGCTGCCTGTTATGAATAAAGAAACATGATTGAGATCATGGATTGTGAGAACGTGAAACTGGAAAGTGAAACATATGATGTTCTGAGATAAAGAGCTAGAACCCTACGGGGAATTAGGAGTGGAACTCCTGGAAAGAAAAAGGAATGGAACTGTGATGTAGTTTGTACTGCCTCTTGGGTACGCAGTACCAAGGGAAGTACCTGTACCTATTTAGTGCAGAGTGGGGCCAGCCACCCCAGGGACCCGGGGTTAGGATTGGCCGCTCTGTACCGACTTGTTGGCCCTCGTGTACGTAGTACCGAGGAGAGCTACTAGTGTTAGGAGAGTACTAGCTACCCCACGGGCCCCGGGGTTCTGCTAGCCTCCTTCACCGACTTGTTAGGCCCACTAGGGCAAACCAGGGTAGTCAGGCGAGGGTGCGCGGACTGTGGAGGGGCAAGGCCCCGGTTTGGTTACTGTGGAGGGGTTGGACCCCTGTTACTGAGAGGGCTCTGCCCTGGTTTCGTACTGTGCTTTGGGCGCACCCGTTAACGGAAACGACTGACCGCGTGCCAGTGCGGGCTAGCTACCTGTGCGTTTATCGCACGTGCCGTAATCATCGTTACGTCTGTCAGTGACCTTGGGGTGGTTGACTGAGGGTAGGATCACCACGGGGGACTCTCCAGGCCAGGAGAGCACCACGTGCTACTTCTACTTTTGGAAAAGACTGCAATCAAGATCGTTCCCACGAGGACATTCGAGATCAAGTAAAGGATCTAAGAAATAAATGAAATAGTGAGAAAATTGAAAGACGTGAATAAAGGAAGTAATAGAACATAACAGCTACTGTACACTCTATTGTTGCCTTTAGTTAGTTTGCCACTCTACTCAGCGTTTTGCTGACGTGTTACACTCGTTACCTTTTTCAGGACCAGGTGTTGAGCAGCCAGGGTCGGCGGCTGCAGAGGACGCTGGGCCGAGTAGGGTCCAGTAGAGTTTACCACAGTCTTTTGTACCTCTTTTGTTTCTGTTCTAGTGAGTAGTTTTTATTTCCGCTGTACTTTCTTTACCTGCAGTTCTTGTTATATGATAAATGTTGTTCTACTGTTGTGGTGGTATCTACTGTAGTAGTTTCTTTCCTTACTGCTGTACTTCCTTACTGTTAGTTATATTCATGCTGAATGTGGTTTATTTTACTGCTCTTTTGGTTACTTCCTCGTTGGACGACTAGGTCTTGGGATTAGTCGAGTCGGTCCGGTTCTCGTGTCTCGTAGGGACTCGGGAACCGGGTCGTTACAAGATGGTATCAGAGCAAGGTCGTCCCGAGAAGTGAATCAACTGACTGGAAAATAACCAATTCACATGTTTATAGCTAGAGTAGCCACCACAACATATCTCTTGACATGAGCTCTTAGAAGTTTTGTTAGGTACCGTCTGTTTTGACGTTTCCGTTTTGTTTCGCGTCTCCTTGCAGGAGATGCCTCGTCGCGGGACTGGCGAGACTGGCCGCGGGCGCGGCCGAGGGGGAGGTCGGCGAGGTGGACGTGCTGTCATTGACGTCTCGGTGGACCAGCCACCACTCCCTGGCATCCAGGCCCAGGACCTCGCCAGACTGACACGGGATATTGTACGAGAGGAGCTCCACCCACTGCCCCGAGCACCTCCTCCTGGGGTTGCAGAGGGGGAGTCCTCTGTGGGACCACGCGACGAACACGGCACTGGACATGAGGGAGGGGATGGGCCCCTGCCGCCCCCACCTTCCTCCGACACTTCTGTACATGAGGCACCTTCGCCTGGAGGTGCACCAGCACCTCCCCTACAGTGCCACTTCGAGCTTTTCGGACAGTTCCGAAAGCTGAAGCCCCCCTCCTTCAAGGGGGATGAGGACCCGACCGAGGCAGAGGACTGGCTTGAGTAGCTGGAGAAGATCTTCGACACCCTTCGCCCCCCAGTGGAGTGCCGCGTGGCCTTTGCCACGTACCAGCTAAAGAGTGCGGCACACCGGTGGTGGAGGGCGGTCCGGGGACAGGAGAGGGACGAGCCGACGTGGGACCAGTTCGTCACCCTCTTCTGCGAGCAGTACTTTCCCCAGACGTGGCAGGACCAGAGGAGGCGGGAGTTCCACACTCTCCGCCAAGGGACGATGACTGTGAGCGCGTACCGCACGCGTTTCTTGGAGCTGTCCCGCTTTGCAGCGACAGCGGCAGCCACTGAGGAGGAGCGCCTTTGGAGGTTCACCGAGGGGCTCCGGCCTGCGATCCGGGGGTATGTCAAACCCCTGAAGCTGCCGACGTTTTCGAGGGTGGTAGAGGCAGCTATGACTTACGAGGAGACCAACCCGTCCGCGCGAGAGACCGACGGCGGGCGGAAGAGGCCCTTTCAACCAGACTTCTCACAGGGCCGGCGAGAACGGAGACACGTGGCATCCGCAGGAGAGCCGTCATGTTGTGCAGGGCCATCAGTGGCCTTTGGGGGCCCTCGACAGGGGCCAGTCGCCAGCACCGGACCCCCGCCTAGTCGACAGCAGGGACTCACTGAGGGCGGGAGTCGGGTTCCCCTCTGCTACCAGTGTGGCCAGCCGGGCCACGTCAGGAGGGACTGCCCATCTAGGGCAGGAGGTCAGCAGATACTTCCCGTGCAGAGCACTGGAGGGCGTGCAGGAGGCCACGATTCCCAGGCACGAGGAGGAGGACAGCAGTCGCGAGGAGGGTACCGGCCAGCACCTACCCGTCCGACGCTGAGTGTGGCTGCTTCGTCCTCACCTAGAGCTAAGGGGCGTATCAACGCCCTAACACACAGGGACGCCAGAGCATCGGGATCCGTGGTAGCAAGTATGGTTTCAGTTTCTGGCAGACTCGTTTACACGCTTTTCGATTCCGGCGCTACGCACTCGTTTGTCGCAGCCAGTTTCGCAGTTAGTTTGGACCAGGATTATACACTGTTAGAAAATCCGTTCGTAATCAGAGGTCCGAGTGGTCAGCTGTTTGTAGCTGAGGAGGTGTACACGGATTGCGAGGTCAGCGTTGGAGGACATAGCCTGCCAGCTGACCTGATTATGATCCAGATGGAGGACTTTGGTGTGATTCTGGGGATGGATTGGCTGTCCGCTTACCACGCCTTGGTAGATTGTTTTGAGAGGAAGATTGTCTTCTCCATTCCGGAGTTGCCTTCTTTCGAGTTTCACGGGCAGCCAGTGGACGGAGGTTTCAGGTGCATTTCGGCACTTCGGGCGGCGAGACTTTTGAGCCAGGGGTGTGAGGGCTTCCTAGCCTGTGTGGTGGCAGAGCCCAGCCCTGTGGCAGACTTCCAGAGCATCCCGGTGGTCAGAGAGTTCTCCGACGTGTTTCCAGACGAGTTACCAGGACTACCGCCCGAGCGTGAGATCGAGTTTGAGATCTCACTAGTACCAGGGACCAGCCCCATCTCCACCGCGCCATACAGGATGGCACCGCTTGAGCTGCGAGAGCTCAAGTCCCAGTTGCAGGACCTTTTGGAGAAAGGTTTCGTGAGGCCCAGTGCGTCTCCCTGGGGAGCCCCGGTACTATTTGTGAAGAAGAAGGATGGGACCCTACGCCTTTGTGTGGACTACCGACAGCTAAATAGGGTCACCATCAAGAACAGATATCCGCTGCCGAGGATCGACGATTTGTTTGACCAGTTGCGGGGTGCCATGGTGTTTTCCAAGATAGACTTGAGGTCTGGATACCACCAGTTGAGAATCAGGGAGACCGACGTCTCCAAGACAGCTTTCCGCACCCGGTACGGACACTACGAGTTTTTGGTCATGCCGTTTGGGCTGACCAATGCCCCCGCTGCTTTAATGGACCTGATGAACAGGGTGTTTAGACCGTACTTGGATCAGTTCGTGGTGGTTTTCATAGATGATGTGCTCATCTATTCTAGAGATCGGACGCAGCACGGACAGCACTTGCGGATGGTTCTGGACACTCTGAGACGACGCAGGCTGTACGCCAAATACAGCAAGTGCGAGTTCTGGTTGAGGGAGGTGACCTTCTTGGGTCATGTGATCTCTGGTGACGGCCTGGCGGTGGACCCCGCCAAGGTCGAGGCAGTGCTCAGGTGGGAGAGACCGCGTTCAGTCACTGAGATTCGCAGTTTCCTGGGACTGGCAGGTTACTACAGACGGTTCATCAGGGGATTTTCACAGATTGCGCGTCCTATGACACAGTTGACCCGGAAGGACGTGCCTTTCGCTTGGACAGACGCCTGTGAGGCGTGTTTTCTGGAGCTGAAGGAGAGGTTGACCTCGGCTCCCGTGCTCACCATCCCTGACAGTAGTGGCGGGTTCGTTGTGTACACGGACGCTTCCTTGCAGGGGTTAGGAGGTGTGCTCATGCAGAGGGGTCATGTTGTCGCTTACGCTTCGCGGCAACTGAAGCCCCATGAGCATACCTACCCTACCCACGACCTAGAGTTGGCAGCTGTTGTCTTCGCGCTGAAGACCTGGAGGCACTACTTGTACGGTGAGACCTTCGAGATTTTTACAGATCACAAGAGCCTCAGATATCTTTTTGACCAGAAGGAGCTCAACATGAGACAGAGACGTTGGTTGGAGCTCCTGAAGGACTACGATTGCAGCATCTCTACCACCCGGGAAAGGCCAATGTGGTGGCTGACGCCTTGAGCCGTAAGGCGCCCGCACGCTTGGCCAGTCTACAGTTACAGAGTTGGAGCCTTTTGGAGGAGGTGGGTAGTTGGCGACCTCTAGAGTTACGAGGATACTGTGGGGCAGTGACAGTGACACGGCAGACCAGGCCAGAGCTGATAGACCGTATCATCACAGGACAGATGGCTGATCCGTACTTGCAGTCTTTGCGCGACAGAGTACTATCAGGGGACCCAGGGGACTTCTCTTTCACAGACCAGGTGTTACGCTTGAGGGGACGGTTGTGCGTTCCCAAAGACGAGGAGCTGTTGAGAGAGCTCCTGACTGAGGCACACGGTTCCAGATTCACCATACATCCCGGAAACACGAAAATGTACCATGACTTGAGACGCGAGTTTTGGTGGAGAGGGATGAAGCGGAATGTGGGTGAGTTCGTGCAGTAGTGCTTAGTGTGCCAGCAGGTGAAAGCCGAGCATCAGAGGCCTGCAGGGCCGCTTCAGCCGCTTCTAGTGCCAGAGTGGAAGTGGGAGAGCATCACCATGGACTTGGTGGTGGGCTTACCTGTTACCCAGCGGGGACACGACACAGTCTGGGTAATAGTGGATAGATTGACGAAGACGGCGCGATTCTTGCCGATCCGAGTCACTTTGGGACCAGCACAGTTGGCAGAGAGGTATATCCGTGATGTGGTGCGACTACACGGAGTTCCGCGGGAGATCGTATCCGACCGGGATACCCGCTTTACGTCCCAATTTTGGGCTGAGTTTCAGTAGGCCTTGGGGACGAGGTTGAGGTTTAGCACGGCTTACCACCCCCAGACGGACGGACAGTCTGAACGCACGATACAGACACTTGAGGACCTTTTGCGTGCCTGTGTACTGGACTGGAGGGGCTCTTGGGAGGAGCACCTGCCCCTGGCGGAGTTTGCATACAACAACAATTATCACTCGAGCATCGGCATGGCTCCCTACGAGGCTCTGTACGGACGGAAGTGTACGGCACCCTTAAGTTGGGTTGAGGTGGGGACCAAGTGGGAGGTTGGCCCCAGGTTGATCCGGCAAAGTCAGGAGGTAGTTCAGCGGATCCACAGACGACTCCGCACTGTCAGGAGCAGACAGAAGAGCTACGCGGATCGCAGACGCAGAGAGGTGCAGTTCAAGGTTGGGGACCACGTCTTCCTTCGTGTTTCGCCCATGAAGGGCTTACAGCGGTTTGGGGTGAGAGGGAAGCTCGCGTCGAGGTTCGTGGGGCCCTTTGAGGTCCTAGAGAGGGTTGGACCCGTTGCTTACAGACTTGCCCTTCCCCCGCAGCTTTCTGGTGTGCACGACGTGTTCCACGTGTCCAACCTCAGGAAGTACGTAGCCGATCCCAGCCACGTACTGAGTCACGAGAGCGTCGAGGTGGGCGACGACCTGACCTACCCCGAGAGGCCAGTGCAGATTCTAGATCGAGCCGTCCGCAGTTTGAGACGAAAGCAAGTACCCTTGGTAAAGGTTTTGTGGAGGAGCCAACGGTACGAGGAGGCTACCTGGGAGCCTGAGGCGGCAATGCGGGAGCGGTACCCGGAGCTTTTCGCGGGTACGTCTTTTCGGACCGGCTTTGGTCCTCTTTGAGTTTGTTATGGTTAATTGGACATCTTTTTCCCGCACCCTAGTTGGCGCAAGTTTCGAGGACGAAACTTCCTTTGAGTTTGTTATATTGTAACGAACGCGTGCCCCAGACGTCTTTTAAGACGTCTGGGCGGTGGCCCAGACGTCGGACCAGACGTCTGGGATCACATCCAGACGTCTAACCAGACGTCTGGGATCGTTTCCAGACGTCTGGAAAACAGTTATTTTCGCACGAAGGATTCGTCTGCGCGCCTGTGCGCGCAGACCCGCGATTCCTCTCTCTCTCTCTCTCTTTTTCCCTCTCTCTCTCTCTGCGGCTGCAGGCGACCTGCCATGCTCCTCTCTCCTCGCGCGGCCTTAAAAGGCACGCCTCCCCTCCCGTCTCCACCGTCTCCTCCTTCTTCTCCTTCCTGTGCGCGAGAGCGAGAGAGCGCGAGGGCGGCAGCGGCGGTTGCAGTGAGCGCGAAGGAGGTGCGGCGTGCGAGGGTGGAGCTCTGCCGTGTGGGCGAGCTCGCCGGAGCGGCTTGGCCGGCCGGCGGAGGGCGCAGGGAGCGCAGAGCGACGCGGAGAGGGACCTGCTGCGGTCTGAGCAGCAGACACGCGAGGTGCGACGCGGGCGGCGTCGCGAGCGGAGGCCGAGTAGTGCCCTGATTCTGGAAAAATTTCCAGAATCAGACGTCTGGGTTGATAGGCAGACGGCGAGGACGACGTCTGCTAGCTCATACAGACGTCTGAAAGGTGTGTTTTCCGCTTTCTTCTTCCTTCCTGTCGACTGACCGTACTGAGGGAGGCAGTTGGTTGTGCGCAGGTTTGCTGATTCGCCATCCTTTGCGAATCAGACGTCTGGAAGTTGTACCAGACGGCGGGAGTGACCTCCAGACGTCCGGGGTGACCATCGGACGTCTGGGAGTTAGGACAGACGTCCTCGCAGACTTCTGGACGTCTGGGAAACCACGCTGGACAGGTAATTCTCTGATCCACTGTTTAAGACGTCTGGAAGAAGTTCCAGACGTCTGATTTTGCACAGTATCGTCTTTTTCAACCCGTTTAGGGCCCGTTCGGGCTCCGTTTTCCGCGATTCGAGTTGCGTTCTTTTCAGAATTAATTCCTCTACCCGTCTACAGTAGCTATACACTATTTTGAGACACTCCTTGTGTTTGATCCTTGTGATAGGACCTCGTTCAGTTGCAGTCTTGAGAGTCGCGGAGGCACGCGGGATTCCCGATCACGCCCCCATTACTCCCGTTGTACCTGGTAGAGTAGCTTAAGTTTATTATTAAAATCTGTTAAAGTATGGAACCATAACTAGAAGCTAGGACATTGCATGAATCTTAGGAATGAGAAATGTATGGAATGATAGCTCCTAGGTGATGCATGAATCCTAGGGCTGGAAAACTAGTTGTATGCTAAATCCTAGGATGTGGCATGAACCCTAGGATGGAGAAACTAGTGGAATGTATAATACTGCAGTCTTGGAAAAATGGAAAGGAATATAAAGCTGCCTGTAAATTGAATTAACAGCTGCCTGTTATGAATAAAGAAACATGATTGAGATCATGGATTGTGAGAACGTGAAACTGGAAAGTGAAACATATGATGTTCTGAGATAAAGAGCTGGAACCCTACGGGGAATTAGGAGTGGAACTCCTGGAAAGAAAAAGGAATGGAACTGTGATGTAGTTTGTACTGCCTCTTGGGTACGCAGTACCAAGGGAAGTACCTGTACCTATTTAGTGCAGAGTGGGGCCAGCCACCCTAGGGACCCGGGGTTAGGATTGGCCGCTCTGTACCGACTTGTTGGCCCTCGTGTACGTAGTACCGAGGAGAGCTACTAGTGTTAGGAGAGTACTAGCTACCCCACGGGCCCCGGGGTTCTGCTAGCCTCCTTCACCGACTTGTTAGGCCCACTAGGGCAAACCAGGGTAGTCAGGCGAGGGTGCGCGGACTGTGGAGGGGCAAGGCCCCGGTTTGGTTACTGTGGAGGGGTTGGACCCCTGTTACTGAGAGGGCTCTGCCCTGGTTTCGTGCTGTGCTTTGGGCACACCCGTTAACGGAAACGACTGACCGCGTGCCAGTGCGGGCTAGCTACCTGTGCGTTTATCGCACGTGCCGTAATCACCGTTACGTTTGTCAGTGACCTTGGGGTGGTTGACTGAGGGTAGGATCACCACGGGGGACTCTCCAGGCCAGGAGAGCACCACGTGCTACTTCTACTTTTGGAAAAGACTGCAATCAAGATCGTTCCCACGAAGACATTCGAGATCAAGTAAAGGATCTGAGAAATAAATGAAATAGTGAGAAAATTGAAAGACGTGAATAAAGGAAGTAATAGAACATAACAGCTACTGTACACTCTACTGTTGCCTTTAGTTAGTTTGCCACTCTACTCAGCGTTTTGCTGACGTGTTACACTCGTTACCTTTTTCAGGACCAGGTGTTGAGTAGCCAGGGTCGGCGGCTGCAGAGGACGCTGGGCCGAGTAGGGTCCAGTAGAGTTTACCACAGTCTTTTGTACCTCTTTTATCTCTGTTCTAGTGAGTAGTTTTTGTTTCCGCTGTACTTTCTTTACCTGCAGTTCTTGTTATATGATAAATGTTGTTCTACTGTTGTGGTGGTATCTACGGTAGTAGTTTCTTTCCTTACTGCTGTACTTCCTTGCTGTTAGTTATATTCATGCTGAATGTGGTTTATTTTACTGCTCTTTTGGTTACATCCTCGTTGGACGACTAGGTCTTGGGATTAGTCGAGTCGGTCCGGTTCTCGTGTCTCGTAGGGACTCGGGAACCGGGTCGTTACAAAGTCTGGCCGACGTGATGGTGGCCTCCGATTGTCGATTAAAGTGGCAGCGGCTTCGTGGGAGGTCGTTAGAGTTGGAGAAGACGGCGACTACAGCAAGCACTCCGACAAGTACCTACAAGTCAAACTACAGATCGTTTGACCCTGATTAAATGCTCATAAGCTCTACCATGGCACGTCAGAGCAAAGCCCCCACTTTATTGGGCATGTGATGCATGGAATGGTAGGGCGAGGAAGCTCCTTCAAGCCTCTAATGGTCAGAATGGTTGAGGGTGTAAACGGTTATGAAATTCAAATTAAATTAACCTAAAGCTACACCTAATTGCACTGAGCAAAAGCCTTATGTTAATTTGGCGAAAGGGAGAGGGACAACCTGGGGCATTGGTAAGCACATCGACGACGAAGGGGGGAGGAATTGAACCAATTGAAGGGGAGTTGAGACACGAAACTTTGCATGAAGCTTTGTATGATGATGAGGAAGAAAAGCTCTCTATCAATTGCGGTGATAGAGTGGTCGACGATCAGGGCAAGGAAGCTCCAAGGTGCTTCATTGGTGATGGCCAGAGGAAGAAGAAAGAATTGGTCATGGCAATTGAGCACGAAAAATACCTAGTTAAGCTCAAGGGTTTATAAAGAGGTGATCAGCGCATCAATTTGCATTAAATTACGGGATTTGAGTGGCACAATTGATGGATTTTCATCTCAAACTTATGGCCGAGATGAAGGCCATTTTGCCACTAAAGGCACTCAAAAATGCACTTTCTGCATTTGCCTTGGTCTAAGGATCAATCCCACCAAATTTGGTGGGATTTGGTCGCATATGTTGCGAGATTTAGGCGTTCCAAACTCATGCCAAAAGCTCCTCACGAAAGAAGCTGTTGCTGTGTTCTCTACTGGGAAGACTAAGGCTGACGTTAGCATGACGTTAGCCAAGGACTAAAGAGTGCAATTTTCAAAAGTTAGGGACCTATTTGCAAAGTAAGTTAAGATGTAGTCTAAATAGTTTTAACTTTTTGGGTAACCTAATTTATACTGAAGGAATCTAATGGTCACTTCCATTTTAGGTTTTGATGAAGTTTAATTGGTGCATTTACATTTTAACCTAAAATATAATAAATGTTAACTTTGGTCTTTGATTTAAATCAAATTGGGATCATTTTGTAAAATTGATCATTCTAAATCATAGGGAATATTTTTCAATGATTTTTAGAAAGTTTAGATTATGTTTATTTCAATTAAAACCCTTTGATTTAAAGTGGTGTTGAAATTAAGATTTTTTTAAATGTCAATTGGCTTTTATTTTATAAAAACCCTGAATCGATCAATGTAAGTCCACTTATTGGAAATTTAAACTTAGTTGATCTTCAATTAAGTATAGGTTTACCCCTTAGTTAATATGCATTTATATTTTTCAATTAAAATAGCAGAATTAACCAATTTTGATGTCATTCTTCTTGATTCAATCAAAGTTGAATTATACCTTTTAATAGTTTAATGAAGTGAATTTACATTAAGAAATTAGCTAATTTGAGCTAGATATAGAGGATGATGATGTTACCATCAGAGATCGAGGTGGACCTCTCCACCACTATCATGAGTTCTCCGACGCTCCTCCACGCTTCTTTGCATTTTGGCTTGATTCCTCTACTCATTCTATTCTTCTTTTTCTATTTTTTACTATTCACTTATTATAGTGCTTAATTAGTGTAGACATTTTATTTGAGTTGGACTAGAATTTCTTGAGTTTTCTTGTCTCTCTATTATGCTTGCTTGGGATTGCATTATTACTAAAAAATACCTAAGCAAAAGTCCTTAGGTTCCTAGTTTACTAGTTCGTATTGTTTTCAAAATTTGAGTCTCATTTAAAAAAAAAAATTTATATAGTGTGCTATAATAAAATCACCAAATTTTTCTTGTTGATAGGGATTGAAGTCTACTTTCATTGTAACAAATTTCAAGTGTAACTCCTTATATTTTTAAAAATTTGTGCACTTATAAAGGGTCATACTTAATTTCAAAGCAAATATTTTCTAACTTCCTCAATATTTCTTGAATGATATACTCATTCAAATTGTGTGAAACAAGTTGCAATAGTTAGCCCCTGAAACCTATAATCTTCCTTAAAAGTGGTAATTTTTTTTGGTCATAGGTCAAGGGTACAATAAAGTCATTAGTTAGGGGTCTATTAGATCATATTGTCTTATTTCGTGTTTAAAAATCCAAAAAAAATTGCAAAGACTTTCAAAAATCCCAAAAAAATCACCATTAGCCTAGTTAGGTAAGAAAGCACTTAGACACAATTGCCTCTCTGTGAGACAACCTGTACTCCCATTTCTGCACATTCACTTTTCGAATACGATCTTATAAATTTAAAAAGACATGTTTTCGCAATTACGACATATTTATCTTTCTCACGATTTTATGATCCGTGTGTGATGCCGTTGTTAAAGAGGCACACACTCTAGGTATTTTATTTCCTTACTAGCATTTTTGTCTATTCATGAGCCTCATATTTCTTATTTTTGGTAGGTAACGAGTACGTGAAGTAAAGTCTCGACGAGTTGCAAAAGCAGGTTGCAGAGGCAAAGATTCACGTAGGTGGGATGCAAGCGAGCCATACACGAGGCATAGCTAGATTTTTTCCTTTATTTTAGGTTTCTTTGGTTTATTTTATGAAAGAGTATTATTTTCTTTTCGGACTGTATTATTGTGGACTATGGACTCTCTATCTCTCTCTCTCTCTAAGCTCTTTTAGTAGTAGTTTGTTTGTTTGCTTGCTTGTTGTATATAAAAAAAGAAAATCCTTCATTCTTATCTAGAAGATGCATAACCTTAGTCATATACAATAGGATTTGCCTAAGTAGGATCTAGATTTCAATTTCACGTATTGCATTTGCATCTAGTAGATTGCTAGAGATAGGTACATCTTTCTGATCCCTTCTAAGATATCTGTCACGTACTTCTACCTTCCTTTGGGCTTAATTTTAAAATCTCACTTGTTTGAATTGAATATACTTTGAAGTGAGAACATTTTAAAATTCATCAATCAATACTAAAACCCTACAAGATGCTTCACGAGTGCTAAAGGACCTTATATGAGATTTTTACTACTTGTGTTGATTGACACATTATTCTTACACTGTCTGTGCATGTATATAAGGTCACCAAGAGAGAGTTAGTTGGAGGTCAACAAGTGTTGGTGCAAGTGCACCATGATCATTGATTTGATGATAACAAAACACTTGTCATTTGACATTTACATTTGATATTAAGATTTTAGGTTAAGATGCAAATCAAAGCAAGTGTGAAGGAGTTCAAGCTCAAGTCCATGGAAGACTAAAGAAGCTTCATGGAGAAGAAAAGCATCAAGGAGCAAAAGAAGAAGGATTAAAGCTTGAACATGACACTAGAAAGAAGAATAAGATAGAATACTTTGTTCTTATGTCATGTATTTATATTTGCTCTTGTCCTTAGATTCATGTTAAAGAGTCCAAAATATAACAACCTAAGTCCTAGACACTCTCACCTAACCATAAGATACTTAGGCAAATCCTAGAATTGATTTAGAAAACCAAAATGGTAATCAGATTGTCTTATCAAACATCCAACACCTTTCTTAAATATCTGATATTACCTTTTAAGTTGTCTAACACTTTTTCCAGATGTCCAATGACCAAGACCTGAACACTTGGTTTGTGACATTTAGTGTTTAGATGTCTATATCTTTGATATGGCGTCTAAAGGCCTTCTCAAACATCCTATAATAGACCGTGAGAACCAAATGAAGTTGAAATCTCACTTAGTCAGAATAAAATCATCTCGAACCTAGTTAGAAATATCTTATTAATATTTCCAAACGTCTAATAAAGAGACATTGGGAGCCTTCTAACCAGAATCTTGATTTGTTAGAGTGCCTTTAATCATGAGATCCTTAGGAAACTAATTCTCGTGGGTTATCTTCTGTACTAGACGTCCAATAGGTTCTCCAGACGTCCCACAAACATCTAATGTTTAGATACAAGAACCCTATTTTCATCTAATCATTTCCAAGAAGCAATCCTTTCATTTCCAAACGTCCAAACATTGTCACAGACATCTTAAAATATACATCCAGACATCTAATTTATGTTGACAAGTACACTTCTTAGATCCAATTTATTCCATGGAACTGACCTTTGTTTTAGATGACCAAACTCCTAGTCAGACATCCAAAACCCTCATATCAAAACAACTAACATTTTTATTAGCCATCTGATTCTACTGTTAGAACCAATTATTACCTAATTTGATTTGGATTTCAACCCAATCTCTTCGGATATGCATCCAATGGCTACAAGACCTCTCGTAAGCCTTCCTAAGCCCTCTATAAATAGTCTAAAGGTTATCCTTTGTCCAATACATAGATATACTTCTTTTCACCTTATACTCATTGTGTAAGAGATCTAAAGAAAAGAAATTAAGTCCTTGCACTCAAAGCCTTACACTTCACATCTGAGAGCACCGACTTGTTGCATGTTTACTTCCACAAATAGGGAAGTCTCTTTGCATATAGGAGCTTAGTTCAAATTATATTTTTGGCTCTTTAGGTGTTGTATTTTGGTTGAGTATTCACATTGCAAATTCACTTCTCCTTCATAAGACAAAATTCTCTTCGTGAAGAAGAAGGATTTGAGGTATACTACCATCGGTTTAAAGTAGCATGGTTGTATTGAGGTTGTGCCATGATAGGTCTACTTTAGTAGACATAAATTGTGCCTAAGAAAATCAATTCTAAGATTAAATGGGACTTTAAGTATATAATACACTGGGAAATCAGTAGAGTCATGATTTAGTATTCCTGCATAATTCTTTGATACAATGCATGTTGCATATAATTAAGTGTACATATTGCAGGAGATAATTCGAAATAACATCTTACAGGTAACATTAAAATTATGAGAAGTTTTGTTGAAAGAAAATCAATGAGGGGGTCTTGCTAATATAAAAGACATAAGAGAGGATTCATCAATTTCTAAAAATAAAAATCTCGTTGTATCTCTCTTTTCAGATGATTTCCTCTAGCCTTGTTGACCTCTCTCTTTCCTTTTTGTTCCCATGAAACCACGCTAATTATTCTCTTTCTCTCTCTCATTCTCTGAATATAACAGCCACAGGAAGGAGGACAGGGGGATCATCCTTCTCCTCTGCATGAAGGTGAACACCACCATCCTCTTACTCCTCTGACCGTACTTCCACCATCAACAACAACAACCAACAGCCACCACTGTGTGCTTCCTTCTTCACCACCGCGAGCCACTGACTACGTCCCACTCCTTCTTGAATCCCCTTCCCACAGCAACGTAGCAAGCCACACAGTGACAGTGTGTAGCTTGCACTGTGATCACCACCGCGAGCCACCACCTCACCACATTGCCCCGATGTTCCTGCTATCACGAGCCTCCTCTTCCTCAATGCACCAACAACAACCATGCATAGAGGAGACCACCACGCCCCTACACTCTCGCTCTGACGCATACGTAGCAACCACTATGCCCACAACGACCATCTTTCTCAATCTCTTTCCCGCGTCGATGTCATCGCCTTAGCCCTCATCACTGACGATCATCCTCACCTGCAGCAACGTGCGACAGCCAACGCCACCTCTGCCCGCGACCGCACCTCCCGCTCGACTCTTCTTCGCTCAAGACCTCTGCCGCAGGGCCCTCTATCCTTGACCTCTCTACCACCCTCCTCTACCGCGAGACACCGCCGGCCTCATGTCCATAGCGTAGCACCCTCGCTGGCCACCCTCTTCTCCTTCTCTGTTTTCTTTTTCTTCTTCAACCCCTATTGTGAGTTAAAAGAACCCACAACCACCGACAACTGCCTACACGCAGCTACCACCACCGGCCTCCATTCTTCGCGCCATCCACGCCATCAACCTCGCCTCACCATCACTAGCCCAACCATGCCCTCAGAAACGCCAATGGCAGTCCACGTGAGTGTGTGCACCAACCCACCGTCGGCTAGCATCTCCCCGCCATCCAGCTGCCTCCATCAACGCCATCATTACCCACGCGTAAGCCTCGCCACTAAAGACCTCCACCGAGCTCTGCACCTCCAGCCGATCCTTATTCCAGGTGCACGAACAAGGGGAGTATCTCCCTTGTTTTGCTACAAGAGAGCTTCAATTAGATAATACATTTTGTTGCCATTGCTAAAGCTTTGATTTTGATTTTAATATTTAATATATTGATTGGAAATTTTCTGAGCCCTCACATTCTCTCTATTTCATGCAACGATGGTTTATTTCATTCTCTTTCTCTCTCATTAAATATTCCACAGATTTCTCTATAAATTTACGATTGTGGATGCAAGATATTTGTGAGTTTATTGGTCTGTTCCTCCCTCTGGATACGACATCCTAACTTCGTGGTTAGTTTTCACTGATAAATATTTTTGATATGGGATTTTTCCACCACGAGTTTCATACTACGATGACATATTCTTTTTTGATATCTGATTAAAGCGAAATTATCCTGATCAAATGGTGTCATTGCCAGGGAGGCAATAAACGCAATAGGTTCATTTGATTTTATTTCTGATCTATTTTAAGGTGCACATTGATCGGACTATTGGTTATTTTTCTGTGCGAGAAATATGACGAGACAATAAGCGCAGCGACGACATCAACCTTGAGCAATGCCCACACACGCAAAGAGGACTCGTAGAGGAGACCTAGATCCTGCTTTCACAGGGAATTCTCCTTCGTCACCGAATTTATTTCATTTCATTCTTCTCGCCATTGTAGCATCATGGCTAGCTTTTGGGAGTCTGTCCCCACTTTCTTTAGCGATTAGGGCAATTTATATGTGGTTCTCTGCTTGCCTGCCCTAAAAGAAAAGAAGAAAAAATATCAAGCTGCCTGTTTAGGAGTTGCATACCCTTAGATGCGTGCATTTAAGAGTGATCAAGCAGCACGTTAGATCTCATTTTGCATTGCGTTCATTATCTGCATGAAAATTGCTAGAGTCAGGTATATCTTTCTATCTTAGCATCCAACTCCTATCATGTATTACATTGGGGTTAAATCTCAAGATCACCAAATTGATTGAATTGACCTAATTCAGTGGCCGCCTAATCGAACTTGGGACTACTAATCAGATTAAACCTTAAAAACAAATCACATTTGATCTGATCAAAAGGAACTTGTGTGCAATTCTTCTAAAAAACAAACTGATTTATGGTGTGATGCACACTTCTGGCACTGAGCATGCACAGTAGGCACCACGTCTTAGTCCCTTAAGGCTATAGGCACTAATCTCTTTATCGGTGTAGACCCTCCTATTTCACTTTGTGGTGGTGATACTATCCTGTAACCAAGTGTTTTGATACTTCAAAGAGGGGGACACCCCTTAAAGGAACAAAAGGGTAGTTAAGAGGCATCGCATTTGCATCGCTTCAAAGGAAGGGTTCACCCTACTTGTATCCCTTAGTTCCGTCCTTGGAGTAACTTCTCACTAAGTCACCTAAGAGTATCATTGAAGCAAGGTATAGGTCCTAAGTCACTCGAAGGTTGGCTTTGGTTGCATAACTGCATTAAATAACTTGTTTGGCTATCTATATCAACCAATTTAACCTCAACCCCCTCAAAAAAGAGTTGGTTAGGATCTCAAGTAGCCACTTTTCTCTTATACCACTTACGTGGGAACGGAGGGACATCGCCTTGACCCTTTTCGACCAATCTGTTGAGTTGGTGGTTGCACTTACTCAATTGGCAAGAACTTGAAGTGTGAGTGGTAGATATTGTATGCTTGGTAGACGCTCTCTTGAGGGTAGTCTAGTGTTTGATCCTAAACCCGAAAGAATCCTTAGGAGAGCCCACCAGAGAGAAAAGAGAGAAGAGATGACTGATTAAGGACCAAATCAACAAAGGACCCTAAGAGACTACTTCATTCCAACCAACCAACTTGCTCAAGCACTGAGACAACTGACAGGGGAAAATCCATATGAGATCAAGAGAAATACCATAGCCTTGTTGACCTCCTTTTATGGTACTACTAGGGAAGACCTCCATCAGCATTTAAAGGAATTCACTGAGGTCTACTACACGGTAAAACTTCAGAACTTTACTAACGAAGCTCTGATGAGGACCGTCTTTCCCTTCTCCCTTAAGGACAAGGCAAAACACTAGTATCACACCTTGAATGCAAGGGTGAATGATTGGAATGCCCTTAAGGGAGAATTCTTGAAGAAATACTTCCCGATGAGCAAAACCAAGCACTTCAAGAGGGAGATCATGGGTTTTACTCAATTAGATGGGGAACAATTTCATGAGACTTGGGAGTGCTTCAATGATCTGATTCGATTATGCCCCCATCATCAAGTGCCTAACTGGCAACTGGTAGAGAGGTTTTATACTAGACTAACTGATAGGCATAGGCAAACAGTGGATGCTGCTTGTGCTAGAACCTTTCTTACCAAAACAGAGGACAAGGCCTAGACATTATTTGAGTCACTGGGTGATAATTCTATCCACTTGACCTCAGCCTATCAGGATAGAAAACCTTCCATCCTCCAAAAGAAAGTGAAAGCTAGTAAAGCTGGGACTACTCAGAATTTAGCCTTCCAAATCCAATTGTTGAACCAGCACTTTGAAAGACTCATGTCAAACCCCAGCACATTCCCACAATCAGCTTCCTAAGTCCAGGATCTTTCTGGATGCTCCATTTGCCAAAGCACTCTTCATCCCACTGTTGAGTGCCATTTGGCTAATCAATTCCCCAAATTAGCTCAGGCAGACCTGAATGTTACCCAAGGATTTTGTCCACCTCCAAGGAACAACCCTTTTGGAAACACATACAATCCTTGGTAGAGAAACCATCCCAATTTCTCATGGAAGCAAGGTGATGCTTCCAACTCAAGGAATTCAAGAGCCCAACCCACCCAACCCTTTCAGGCATAACAATTTCAGCCTCCTCCTTAGCCCAACAATTCTGAGATGGATGACCTTAAATCTTTGATGAAGGCCATGAAAGAAAGCCAGAGTATGATCATTCAAAAGAATAAGGCAATCCAAGAAATGCAATCTCAAATTGGCCATCTTGTTGAGGTTGTTAGACAACGTAATCCTAGGAAGTTGCCCAGCTCATCTGAGAAAAATCCTAGGAGTAAAGGGCCCTTCATAAGGGAGCACACTAAGGCTGTGACTGTTCTGAGGAGTGGGAAAGAACTCTCCAAACCTGAACTCACTCCTATGGTCATCCCTCCTACCAACCCGACGACCACTTACACATCCACCGAGGAAGAGCCACTCAGGGCCTCCTCACTTGAAATCACCCATCCCGAGTATGTTGTCCCTGTTCCACCTCTGTCTCATCATGGCAACCCCTCCACCTAGAGTTTGAGAGTGCCCTTCTCTAAGAGCTTATCTGCCCCTGAGGCACCTTTTGCTAGCTCATCTGGAGCCAAAGATAGGATGGAAGAAATAATGGAGACATTCAAGCAAGTTCACATTAACTTGCCTCTATTGAATGTTATCAAGCAAATCCCATCCCATGCTAAATTTCTGAAGGACCTATGCACGCAGAAGAGAAATCAAGGAAATAAGTCCAGGCTAAGATCGTCCTGCCCAACCTAGTCAGCTCGGTCCTATAATAAGGTACACCCCCTAAAATGAAGGACCCAGGAGCCCTATATATTTCTGTGGTCATTGGAGACCAACGCATCGATGAGGCTCTCCTCGATCTGGGCGCAAGGGTTAATAAATTACCGAGCTCAGTCTATGAGCTATTAGGAGGAGGTGAATTGAAGCCTAGTCCTATCATCCTCCAACTAGCTGATAGATCACTGAGGACACCACACAGGCTATTAGAAGATGTCCTATTGAGAGTGAACTTCTTTCCCATCAAGTTTTTGATATTGGATACTGACCCATCCAACATGTCCACCAGATGTTTGATTATCTTAGGGCGTCCCTTTTGGCTACGGCCAATGCGTCCATCAATTGCAAATCAGGGGCACTCAAGAAGGGCTTCGGGAACCAAAAAATTCAGCTGAATGTGTTTGATGCCTATAAACAACCTGGATTGGAAGATTATTCCCAAATCGAGGTGATCAGTGAAATTATAAAGGAGATGACACCAACTCTTTTGTGCAATGATCCCCTCCAAATGGTTATTTCTAAGGACCATACCCTAAATCTTGAACAAGGAGAGGGAGATATGCTAGAATTAGAAGAGTTGTTGGGTGTCAAAGTCGAGTCCCTCTCCCCACCATGGGCAATCATGGTAGATCTGCTACTGGAGGCAGGGACAACAAACATAATTTCCTCGATTCAGAAAGCTCTCAACTTGGAGCTTAAACCACTCCCAGAAAACCTCAAGTATGTTTTCCTTGGGCCTCGTAATAAACTCCCTGTCATCATTTCAACTGCTCTATCTGAGACGTAGGAGGGAGAATTGATTGAACGACTAAAATGACACAAGAAGGCTATTGCTTGGACTATAGCAAACATCAAAGGGGTTGACTCAACTCTCTGCATGCATCACATTTACACGGATGACTCTGTGAAACCCGTCCAAGATATGCAGAGATGGTTAAACCCCAACATGTGGGAAGTGGTGAATGAAATCTTAAAATGGTTGGATGTAGGAATAATCTACCCCATTTCTAATAGTAAATGGGTTAGTCATATTCACATGGTGCCCAAAAAAGTGGGATTCATTGTGGAAACCAATGAAAAAGGGGAGAAAGTCACCACCCGACCCACAATAGGATGGAGGGTATGCATAGATTACCGCCACCTAAACACTGCTACCCAGAAAGACCACTTCCCTCTGCCATTTATTGATTAGATACTAGAAAGATTGGCAAGGAATAAATACTTCTATTTTCTCGATGGATATTCTAGACAATCAGATTGTCATCTTTCCAGAAGACCAGGAGCGCACTACTTTCATGAGTCCTTGTGGCACATTTGCCTTCCGTCGGATGCCATTTGGACTATGTAATGCTCCGAGAACATTTTAGCAGTGTATAATGTCCATCTTTTCGAACATGATTGACGAGTTCATAGAGGTTTTCATAGATGACTTTTCCATATACAGCTCATCGTTTGACCACTGTCTCTCGCATTTAGAAAAAGTTCTCATCCACTGCGCAGAGACAGGATTGGTGCTCAGCTGGGAGAAAAGCCATTTTATGATTCAACAGGGCATTGTTCTTGAGCATGTAATGTTCGAGCGGGGTTTAGAAGTGGATAAACACAAGGTTGAGTCCATTTCAAAGCTTCCACCGCCTACCAATGTCAAACAAATCCGATCATTCCTAGGCCATGCTGGCTTTTATAGGTGCTTCATTAAAGACTTTAGCAAGATTTCTAGGCCACTTTGTGACTTACTGGAGGACATTGCCTTCATTTTTTATACAAAGTGTGCTGAGGCCTTCCAAGTCTTGAAGGAGGCCCTCAAAACCACCCCTATCCTGCAAGCACCTGATTGGACCCTCCCATTTGAGTTGATGTGCGACGCTTCAAATTTTGCTATGGGAGCGATCCTGGGTTAGAGGGTTGATAAAAAGCCTCATGTGTTATACTATATTAGCAAAACCCTTACTGATCCATAGCTAAACTACACTGTGACAAAAAAAGAACTTCTTGCGGTAGTATTTGCTCTAGAGAAGTTTAGGTCTCATCTTTTGGGATCTAAGATTGTGGTGTATACTGTTCATTCAACCTTGAAGCATTTGCTCACTAAGAAGGACACCAAAACCTAGGCTAATTAGATGGATTCTATTACTACAAGAGTTCGACCGATATTCGTGATAAGAAAGGGGTTGAAAATGTAGTTGCCGATCATTTATTCAGGATCCCAGTTGAGGCTTCAATCCCGTCAGGAGACATTCATGACACCTTTCCTAATGAAATGGCGATGGCGGTACAACCGACGACCCCTCGGCATGCTGATGTCGTCAACTACTTGGTCACCAGTGAAACCCCGAGTACGTGGAATAAGTAACATCGAGATAGATTTCTCATTGACACGAAACATTATCACTGGGAGGACCTGATAAATGCTAGTTTATCATCATTCTTATGCCCTAAAATAGATCTAGCTCTTAGGGTTTTAACTCCACAAATAGGTTTTCGGGTTGCATATAGGCATTCACTTAGGATAGGCATGCATTACATTTTATTGTATTTTTTATGCATTTACTTGAGTGTCAGGGATAGGCAGATAGTCAGATCCTACAAGCCTTGGCACTCTAGAAGGTAGAAGATGAAGAAGAAGCCCACATCAGCTTGATCTCAGCTAGATCCAACTCATCCCAACTCAAAACAGTTCACTGGAAGCTCTACATGACTAGGACTAGCTACTGCCATCAACTAGCTAAGCCTAGTCAGCTGAAGAAGACCTCAACCAGCTCAGGCCAACTCAAGTCCAACTCCCAGAGACTCAACTCAACTCAACTTGGTTGAGCTGAGCTACTTGACCTAAGCTAGCTACTCCAACTAACTAGGAAATCTTTGGGAAGACCAAACCCAGCTCACCTCAACTCACATCAAGAGAAGCTAGCTCATCTTAGCTTGGTTTAAAACTAGCAAAGACCTAGCTAGCTAAGGTAGTTCCTTGCAGCTCTCTTAAGCAGCAATCAACTCCAATACAACTCAAATGCAACTTCTCCTCAGCTCTTCCTCCAAAACCCTAGCTCCCTCTACCTCCTATTCCATTCATCTACTAGTTAAGCTAGCTTAGCTAGCTTAGCTTAGCTAGTCCACCTCCATGGCATTCCAACCTAACCCTAAAATCTACCTAAGCTAAGCTCCACCAAATAACCCTAAACCTAGTCTACCTAAGCTCTCCTATTCCTACTCCACTTTGGCGCCACCAAACCCACACCTTTTCACCCCACCACCACCACCAAAGGGCACCTTATTTTTGGCGCCAAGAAAACCACCCTCACCCCTTTAATTGGCACCAACTATAGCCTCATCTCCACCCTACATATCACCATCCAACCCATCCTAACCCTTGCTTTTGGCGCCAACAAAAACCTTCTAGAATACCCTCCTTTTTGGCACCAACTTGTTGTGCCTTTCCACCACCATAACCACCCACAACCACCATATTAGTTGGCGCCAAAACACTCTCTAACATCCCTACAAAGTTGGCGCCAACATAATACCATCATCACCACCCTACACCTAATCCTAGCCCTCCAATAGTTGGTGCCAATCCTTAACCCATAACCTCAACTAAAAGTTGGCACCAACCCCACCTAACCCAACCATAACTACTACTCAACACATCCCTACGAGTGGCGCCAACCCTAATCTACCCTCCATCAAATAACCATCATCCTAAGCCTTAATCCTAGCCACTCATCAAAGCCACACCAACCCTTAACCATAGTTGATGCCAACCTATCCCTTCCCTTCCTATAACAATACATCTAACCAACACATTTACAATATTCCCCCTTAGTGTAAACTCCACCTACACCACCTACATCTCACAGCCAAGGTAGAAGAAGAAGAGAAGAAGATCAAGGGGGCAACCTACCTGCCCCCTTGGTGCCTTCTCCCTCTCTCTTCCTCTCCCTTGTGCCACGCTAAGGAGGAGGAAGCCTTCATCTAGGAGGAACGGCCAAGCAAGAGGAGGGGAGGAAAGCTTGGAGGAGTATCAACTTGGAGGCAAGGAGGAGATCTTTTCAAGAACAGGAGCTGCTGTGCTTGGAGCAAGACCTACCTCCTCCATCATCTTCAGAGGAATTTTCTTCTTTATCTTTCTTAATTCTTGTATTAGCTAGTGTTCTAGTTGCTTTTATGTAACAAGCATTCCGCTACTTGTTTACTTTTCTAGTAATACAAGTAATTGCCTTCACCTTCTTTCTTTCAAAATGTGTGCTTCATATTCTAGTAGTTTTAGTGCACCACACACTTCTCTTCTAATTGCACTAGGCGCACTTGCCTAGGGTGAGCTTACAAGAGAAGGTTTTATTCTTGTCATTTAGGCATAGTTTAGCGTAGTTCGCCTTCACTTTCAAGTGCCTGATTGTTTTGAAAACTTTAAAAACAACAAAATTGAAAATACAAAAATACAAAATGCGGATTTGAGAGGCGAGAGAGAGAACCATTTCATGTGATTAACAATTTGACCTCCTTGGATGACCCTAGATACTCCGCTATCTAGGTATTACAAATATTTCTCGCACTACTTTTTGAAATACACATTTTGTTAATTATGTGAAATAGTGTTGTTGTACGCATATTTAATAGGTCTACTTTAGTAGACATTAATTGTGCCTAAGAATAATCAATTCTAAGATTAAATGGTTTAAGTATATAATACATTGGGAAATCAGTAGAGTCACGATTTAGTATTCCTGCATAATTCTTTGATGCAATGCATGTTGCATATAATTAAGTGTACTTATTATATGAGATAATTCGAAATAACATCTTATAGGTAACAATAAAATTATGAGAAGTTTTGTTGAGAAAGAAAATCAATGAGAGAATGTTGCTAAAATAAGAAACATAAGAGAGGATTCATCAATTTCTAAAGATAAAAATCTCGTTAGATCTCTCTTTTCAAATGATTTCCTCTTGCCTTGTTGACCTCTCTCTTTCCTTTTTGTTCCCATGAAACAATGCTAATTATTCTCTCTCTCATTCTCTGTATATAGCAGGCATAGGAAGGAGGACAGGGGGGATCATCCTTCTCCTTTGCATGGAGGTGAACATCATCGTCCTCTTCCTCCTCTAACCGTGCTTCCACCATCAACCACAACGACCAATAGCCACCACCATGTGCTTCCTTCTTCACCACCGCGAGCCACCAACCACATCCCGCTCCTCCTCGAATCTCCTTCTCGCAGCAATTGTGGCAAGCCACATGGTGATAGCATGTGGCTTGCACCGTGATCACCACTGTGAGCCACCACCTCACCGCATGACCCCGACGTTCCCGCTACCGTGAGCCTCCTCTTCCTCGATGCACCAACAACAACCACACACAAAGGAGACCACCGCGCCCCTGCGCTCTCGCTCTGGTGCACACATAGCAACCACCATGCCCACCATCCTTCTCAATCTCTTTCCCGTGCCGACATCACTGCCTCAGCCCTCACCGCCAACGGTCGTCCTTACCTGTAGCCATGTGTGACAGCTAGCGCCACCTCCACCCGCAACCGCGCTACCTGCTCGACTTCTCCTTGCTCAAGACCTCCGCAGCAAGGCCCTCTATCCTTAACCACTCGACCACCCTCCTCTGCTGTGAGACACCACCGGCCTTACGTCCAAAGCAGCACCCTCGCCAGCCACCATCTTCTCCTCAGTTTTCTTCTTCTTCAACCTCTGTTGTGAGTTAAAAGAAACCACAACCATCGACAACCGCCTGCACGCAGCCACCACCTCCGACTTCCATTCTCCGTGTCGTCCATGCCATCAACCTCACCTTGCCATCACGAGCCTAGCCATGACCTCAGAAACACCAATGGCAGTCCACTCACATGCATGCACCAACCCACCGCCAGCAAGCATCTCCCCACCATCCAGCTGCCTCCGTCGATGCCATCACCGCCCATGCATAGGTCTCGCCACCAATGACCTCCACCGAGCTCCGTGCCTCAACCCAATCCTTCCTCTACACACGCGAACAAGGGGAGTATCTCCCCTGTTTTGCTACAGGAGAGCTTCAATTAGAAATTACATTTCGTTGCTTTCATTCTGATTTGAATATTTAATATATTGATCGGGATTTTCTCCCCTCACATTCTCTCTATTTCATACAACGATAGTTTATTTCACTCTCTCTCTCATTAAAGCATACACTCATGAAATATTCCACGAATTTTTCTATAAATTTGCGATTGTGGATGCAAGATATTTGTGAGTTTATTGGTCTGTTCCTCCCTATGGATACGTCCTAACTTCATGGTTAGTTTTCACTGATAAATTTTTTTATCTTGAATCTTTCCATCATGTATTTTTTTTCTGATATTTGATTAAAGCGAAATTATCCCGATCATGCCACCCTTGGTTTAAAGTGATGCATTTAATGGATTTGATTTATTCGATAGATCAAAAAATCTTAAGTAAGGAGACTTATGTGGTAGTTTTTACCCTTTGGTTCCACCTAAAAATACTTGACTCTTTGTAGTGAATGCTTATGTGATTATTTTAGTTGTATTAATTTTTTTATACCGCACTATTCAACCCTCCCCCCCGCTAGTGCAAAATCTCAACAAGTCTGTCTGTACCTATACCTCAAGAAGTCTAGAGGTGAGTAGGCTCAACTCAAGATTAACTCCATAATTGACTTAGGTCTGGTTCTTCTACTGCTTCTCTTTGCATCGCAAGAAACAGTAGTCAGAAGTCAACAAGTTCGTCTCGCCCGTACCTCAGGGAGTCTAGAGACGAGCAGGTTAGAAATATCAATCTTACCCTTCACCAGTGAGTTCCTTCAACTTGAATCTGATACTTCTCAAATTTACTGATTTCATTTACTTTTAAATCAAAAGCCCACTTCATCATTTTTCTTTCTCATGAATGATTTACTTTAACACCAATATTCAGATGCTTAGCAGTTAAGTTAATTTGCAATTAAATGTGTTGGATATGATATGACCTTGATTAAAATAAATCATGGAATTGTTGCAACATTGTAAAGTGAAGTGAAGAGCAACCCTAAAGATAGACGAATGAGGGGATTCACACCTATAAAACCCTCCAATAGTAGGAGATGAGTCATTGATCAAAATGGCCTTGCCCTTCAGAGCCCCTCCAATTTCTTCCTCACTCATGCTCCTTCTCACTAATTGACGAAGGCCAAAGGTGTAAGGCTAATCCTTAAACCATTGCCCACTTTGTAAGAACAAAATGCATGAAAGAAATATGCAATCTTGTGTATGCCCTTCTACATTATCGAAGTGCTTACTTTTTTTGGTATTTAAGATGGAGTCATTCTCCCTCATAGTATTTCCTAAAGATTATCTTAGACAAAATATCATTTATATTTTACGCGATCTAGTAATTAGGAGTTTTAAAAAGAGGAATTGATCGAGTAATTTGAGGCCAATAATACCCCGTTCATCATTTGTCATATGGCATACCATTTTCCACTTAAATCTATTTACTTGCACCTTGCTCTTATTCAATGACAATTTTTCCCAATGGAATCAATTTTCTTGATTGTACAGTTGGGAATTTTCAGGTGAAACATTAAGTATATTGATAAAGATGCAAGAATGACATTTAACAATATTGTAGTTCTAGGTAGAATGGATTTGCATTTTGACTTGCAACCTTGGAGTTTAATTTGCAAGTTAATAAAAAGGGATCCAATCCTCCCTAGATTGAGAGAAATAGAGGCAAAACTAGTTTTCTATTTGAAGAGGTCCCTAAGAAGGCTCCACAAGATGGTGGAAATGGTCTAAGGTTGTAAACATCAAGTTATGCCACGCTGTTTATAGATAGTTGATTGGATACATTTACACATACACACCTTGAATATCACAACAAATACATTAATAGTCCCAGAAGAAGATATGAACAGTAATTTTATAATCCTCCTAATTAAGGACAAAGATCAACGTTGTGGAGGTTTATCGCAAGACTTGAGAGCTTCAAGACATTTGATAAATGGATAATGATTTCCTTAAATTCAAAAATATTTGATCTATCATGTTTTAGGAAAAAGATGGCACCATCTTGTAAACCAACGTGCTTGGTTTTGTAGGCTTGAATGATAAACATAGAAAAGCAAGTGAGAGAAAGAGGATCTCCATGCTTGAAAATAAGAATATGCATTACCCTTAATTTTTTTTAGGTATATTTACATATGTACCCATGTAATCTTTAGAAAAGACATATACCCCTATGTACTTCATATCTACATATATAGACATCTACTAAGTATGAATCGTTACCAGAGATACCCTTCTATCATTCCCCTTTAGAGATGGGTGGTGGGTTAATGCCCACTTACAATAGTTAATAAATCTCAAGGCCCCCAATCCAAGGGTTGAGATCACATTAACACTTGTCATCCATACCTGTGCTACTTATTTGATCCTACTTTGGACAAGTTTAACAAACCCTTCATCAAGATCAGAGGAAAAGCATGCAATAAACCTCTTGCATCAACATCTGTAAGTTTTACTATTTGAATTAGTTGTGCGTGTTTAGAACTAAATTTTATGCATGATCATTCTTGATTTACAGAAATAGGCACATTGTAGAGACCCAAGTTCATTGTGCAACATTAAAATTAAGTAAAGGGAGAAGGTTTAACACCATAGCCGATCTCACTCAAGTAATCATTCCTTCATAGGTACATATTTAAAGCAGTTTGAATGGCTAAGAACATGACCAACACTTTACAATACAATATCAACTCCTTCACTTCTAACAGTTTATCATCTTTTCTTTCATCATTGAAATTTCCTTTGTCAAATCATTCAATTGTTTGTTAATAATGCCTTCCATCTTACTTTTAATCTCATTTTTGTAGGGATGATTCACCCAATCAAAGAAACCACAACTCCTAGATCTGCACATATAGAGTTGTTGCCCTTTGCTCAATGGCTAGTTGGACATCCTCAATGCAACTGGAAGATGGCATGAGCACTTGACAAGCAGATCTCTGAATGAAGCTTGCAATAAAGAATCCATTAAGTTTGAGTCTTTAGAGAAATATCTTCATGTAAACATTGTACTCATTTTGTAGCAAATGAAGCTGTCTGTAAAAAAAGATATTATACAAAACTTTTAGAGTATTATTCATACGTGTTCAGTTGTAAATATTGACCTTGTAGTGTCAAATAGATGAATAAAGGGCTTCCAATTTTTTTTCCTGCCTTATGTGTGCAAATGCATGGGCTACACATTTAAATAAGTATCGAGCCCAAAAAAAAGCTGGTTGGAGAGGAGGACCCAACGACTACCATCTCAAAGGGCATTTTCATCATCTTATACTAATGTGTAATGGTTGTTAACCCTTGTTCCTAACGGAAGTAGACGGAGGTTAATCAAAGGGCATGAGGTACGACTCAAGTTAGGAACTTTTAGGGAATATATACAAGGTACATAGGGTTATATGTCTTTTCCAAAGATTGCAAGAGTATATATATAAAAGCCCCTTTTTAATAGGAATGCACATTAATTTAGAGTCAATGTGCCATACTTTTTTTCTAACCTGAATTCCTGAGTCCACCACCACTTGGTGATACTGAGAAAATCATAGAATAGGGGGACACTAGCACCCTGCTTATCATCCCTAAGTAACGCAAGAATTGGAACTCAAACTTTGATTCTCCTGCAAAATTGAAGAGTCTCCAGGTAATACAGTGTGTCATTGAACTCTTTGGCCAATATTGTAGGAAAAGTTTTAGTGATCACTTCCATAAGGATTCAAAAAACTATTGATATGGATTATTGCCATTTTATAGGCTACTGAAAGCTTTATAAATCGCTTAGATATTTTTTCTAACTCAAAACCCTTGACCTACGACCACTTAGGGACAACGGTGGGAACCTAGAAGTTGAAGGATTTCTCAGGTCTATATTGGAGTGGCTCCTAGTTTCACCTAATTTTTATAAGTGGCCTATTTCTTATTCATTGAAGGCCCTTTTCTTGATTATATTGGGAAATGAAATTATTGTCCATTTCTTCCCAAGAATTCTCTATGAGATCTAAGAAACATGCCTTGTCCCCAAAAAATTTTCATATCTAGATGATAAAGTACAATGAGGTATATTATTTGGTTAGAAAGAGAATGATGGAATTTCGTCAGAGGAAGTCGTAGATAGACTCATAAAGAAAGTGCAAGAGAAATGATTTTGATTTGCTGCCGAGGCTACATTTGGATGAGTCAGTAAGTTCTAGAAAGTGAGAGAAAGGTAGTGGTTGATGGGGAAAATTTGCGGTGAATTTGATCTAATTTTAATAAAGAAATGATTGCAGTATATTTATTTCTATATTTGACATCAAGTTTTTTTATTATTGTTTTATTGAAAGGAGAGTAAGCAATGAGACAATACAATGTATGATTCGATATGTTGTAGGCAGGGATGTGAGACGACACTTTTTAACCACACCTATTCTACTCTCATTGTTTATCCAAACCGGCCAACTCACCATAAACTCTTCCACTAATCTATAGAGGCGTGAGAATGTTATTCTATCTAATTTGACCCACAGAGAGAGACTTGCAATCTGCCCAATTGTATCTATAATCTGAGTTTGGAGAGTCATCCCAGTGATGGTTGTTTCTGAAATCCTCAAAGGCTATGGACCAATTGAAATTTTGTTGGGCCAGTATATATCTAAGGCAAATCTTGCTATTACTGAAGAAAACATTTATATGCTCCTCATGAATGCCATAGATGTGTCTCAACTAAATTTGTTTTAATAATCACAGGGAGATACATAAATACCCACTGATGGGAAATGAAAGGAATCTAGAGTTATAAAGGAAGTAGGAATCCATGTCTTAAAAATGGAATCAAACAGGTTGGTTGACGCGGTTAAATTGGGAAGGCAATGTGAAAACGGTTCAACTGACTGGTTTTCAAATTAAAAGTTAAGCTCAAACATAAATTGATCAAATCCAAGATCGACCATTTGAACTAGTCAAACCGAATAACTGGTTCAGCACCTGTTTTTGGAGAAAAGAGAATAAAAAAACCTATTTATCCCATCCACTGCACCTCCAATCCCTACCCCAAACAACTTTCACCCCCTTGTAAGTTCCAAACTCTTAACCTGAACGCTGAACTTCTCATTTGAAGGGAAGGAGTTTCAGCAAATATGTTGTTATTTCTTTATAGAAACCATTCTTAAATCTAAATGCTACATTTCTTGGAAAAGCACTTAAGCACTTATGAGACTCAAGACAGCAGCTTCCTCATTGTTTCCAACCGATGGCCATCACCTCCCAACCCCCCTGAATCATTCTAAAATTTCTTCAAAATAGTTCAACGTAACTTCAACTTTGTTTTTGCTTCTTTTTTTTTTTCTTTTTCTTAGCACTTGTCAAGTTTTAGTCCTCACACCTTTCACCTCTCTGGCTTTTAGGTTCAAAATAGTAACCATCATTTCTTTTACTTTGAGCTTTCTTTGCCTAAATATTTGGGTCTGTGAAATATGACCAGCTAAATTATAGTTGGGTTACAACAGAGTCTAGCTGATGAACCCACCAAAGTCTTCTAGAAATTCTTTTGATTGGACTGCACAAGAAGTTATTTTTGATGGAGTCTATGAGAAGGCAATTAATGCCTCTCTAGATTCTTCCAAGCATATTCGTGAATAGGGCATTGTGAGCCCATAAGGACCTTCAGTAAGTGATTGTAATTGACAAGAGCCAACGTGGTGGGTTTTAGTGACCATGTTTCTTCCTGGGATGTATTGCTTGGGTTCTTACTCATGCATCCAAGTGAGATGTGACCATATGCGAGAGTGTTGCATACCTGAGTTTGTTTCTGTTGGTGGAGAGATGCGTGAAGCATGCAATATATGTATTAGAGTATCTTATATATCAAATTGTTGAGTATTTACTTGTCCTTTTTGGCTGGTTGTCACCTTAAAATTCAATAGGGATCAATCAAATCCCAATTCGTGACCTTTGGGTTCTGACAAGTGTATCCTATGTAATTCCTCTAGATGCCACCCCTAGCAGAAGTTGGTCCAAAAATCTTGGGTCTATCCTAAAGAGGAAAAACATGAAGACCCTTTTTTTAGGCCAAGCACTTGATATGCAAAACTAGCTACTTAGATCAGTAAAATCTAGCTTCCCTTCATTTACAATGTCGACATTCTTCTCATATCTACAGTGTTAAAAATCACATTTTGTAACACCTCTAAAAAAAATCATCAAAAACAAAAAGAATAATTCACCGATAAAAAATTGAATAACCTATGAGATGGAGTTATGAAAAAGTCATAGAAGAACACCTTTTGCAGTCATCTAGCTAGACTTTTTAATTGATGATGCATACCAAATCTTAAATAGAAGCACAACTCTTGGGACTGCTATTTTGCCACTGACTTACAGCCTCTCTGCAGTAAGAAGATAGAGTGGTTAATTTACAAATTTTAGTAGCTTGAGAGATTCATAGGCGTTTTATAATAAAAAGTAGAGCCCAAATCAATTCTTGTTGTTTTCTATGAATATTCCTAATTTTATTTAAAAAGTAATCTTGAAGTTGTCTTCAATTTAGTCAAACAGATGCAAATCCAAATTACCCTTTTCTGCTCCCATCTCCATCATCTTCTCCATTGTTGCTGTCTGATTCTGAAAATTGCAACTCTGGCAAAGGACTGGAATTGCCATCCTTGAGCACATTTGATAAACTTCTGCAGAGCTGATTTATTGAGAAATGAATTAAAATTGTACGGATTGCATTTACCACACCGAAATTAGAGAAAGATTAAAAATCTAAAAGAATTTACATAAAAACCCATACTACACCTTGAATTTCAAATCATAAAAATCTTGTCAATGAATTTTTAAGTTGTAACAATGTAGAACCTCGTTAAGTGTCCGTTAGGATTTTAGAATGGAAATGAGGGATACAATAGGAAACTTCAATGTGGCATTGCTATCTAATGCTAGCAAATGATGACATCATTTGATGGGTACTGGGAGAAGGCACTACATTGATATATTTAGAAATATCAAGGACGAAATTGGCATGTGTTAGAATTCAGAGATTACCTTGAAATCAAGGTGGATGTAAAGGGGCTTCCATATACATTATTCTAAAGTTAATAGTGTGATAATTGGATGGCCAAGTAAGAGAAGACAACTATGAACGGTCAGCCACATTCTTATTTATGTCAAAGATCTATTCCAACATACTGCCCTTCAATTTGAATTACTTGACTTAATTTGATTTCATGGCTGGTAAACATTTAATAAGTGTTGGCATATTATCGTGGACGTATCGTCATATCAGACACCATGGATTATTGACACGGAGGGAAAGAAGCATATGAGGAGGCAGCTATCATGGATTATTGTCATTCTAATTGCAACATCGCTCATCTTATATTTTCGTTGAAATCAACCATATTTAGAACATACCGATTTAACTTGGAAAACCTCCACACCAAGCATGGGGAAAACTCAAAGATCAACCATTGTAGGAGGGGAATATAATCAAAGAGCCCTTTATTCTTGATGAAATCTAAAGAACCTCCCAACTACAACTCAGCAAGAGATCATATTTAGGAGAGCTACCATCAATTGATGTGGCCGTCATCTCATCAAACTCATCGATCCCACATCTCATGTACTCTAAATGAACATCAACATGGAAAATGGCTTCCTCTATGTGAAGAACCATCAACTCATTCAACTAAAGAAACCCTAACCTCTTTTATAGACTAAGAAAATTACATAGGTAACCCAATACAGATAAAAACTAACAATAAGGTCCCTCAACTATATGAAACGTCCACACTCTCCCTCAAGTTGGGGTACAAATATCCATCAGTCCCAACTTATTGCACAAAAAATCATGATGCTTTCTCTTGAGAGTCTTTGTGAGAATGCATGATGATTGTAACTCTGAAGTGACATATGGAATGTTGATCTTCCCATCCAGGATCGCATTGCAAATGAAATGGTAATCAACCTCAATGTGCTTCGTCCGCTCATGGAAAACAAGACTTGAGATAATATAAGTTGCAGATTTGTTATCAAAATATAATGGGACTAGAGTACCAGTAGTAATTCCAAGGTCCTGTTGGAAGCCAACAATCCACATGATTGCACATGTAGCATGAGCAATGGCTCTATACTCTGCCTCTACACCAGAGAGCACTGTACTTTTTTCTTCGTCATGAGACAAGATTCCCTCCAAGGAAAATAACATATCCAGAAGCGTACCTCCGATCATCAATGGAACGAGCATAATCTACGTCGGAATATGCCCCAGTGTCTATGGACCTACTATCTCGATTGTAGAGTCCTAGGCTAGGACTGTCGTTGAAGTATCTCAAGATGAGACACACCTCACACCAATGACTTTAGCGACGAGCCTGCATTTGCTAACAGCAAAACTAATATCCAATAGAGTAACAATCAAGTATAGTAATCTCCCAACCATGCTCCTATATCTCGTGACATCCTCATTTAGGAGATCATCCTTATCTTTATCACCTCACTACTACACCTCAACCGGTATTCCAAATGCCTTGACACCATGAAGACTAGCATCCTCCAATCTGTAGAGTGTATTGTCTCTTAGATAGGGATAGATGTGATCCCTGTCTAACCATTTCAATCCCAAGGAAGTATCTCAGATCACTAAGGTCTTTAGTCACAAAGGTAGACTGCAAAAAAGCCTTGGTCTAATAAATACCTTCCTCATCTCCTATCAAAACCATGTCATCCATGTAGACAACCAACACAACTCTACTGGTAGGCGTAACTCCAGTCCTTCAAATAAATATCAAGTGATTCGATGATAATCTATAGAACCTGATCCTTTGTATCTCAATACTAAGGCACTTAAACCAAGCTCTGGGACATAACCAAGTGGTTGTCTCGTATATACCTCATCTACCATGTCACCTTATAGAAAGGCATTCTTGAGGTCAGCAAGTACAAAGGCCAACTCTGATTCACTGCCACTAAGATAATAATCCGAATAGAAGATGTATGCACCACTAAAGAGAACGTCTCCATGCAATCAATGTCATAAGTTTATATAAAGCCTTTCGCTACCAGCCAAGCGTTGTACCTATCAACTGTCCTATCTACCTAATACTTGATGGTATACACCGAATGACAATCCACCCCAATTGCATCAGGAGGACATGGAACCAATTCCCACGTCCCTCTAAACTGAAGTGCCTCCATCTCCTCATCCATCACAACACATCACTTAAGATCCCAGGAGGCCCAAGCATAGTCCCTAGGAAGAATAGTGGCAGTAATAGTAGAGGCAAAAAGTCTAACTTCCTCCTTTAAGTGAGGTGTCCCTATGTAGTAGGATAGTGGATGCAATGTGCTGGAACGGGTAGACTTCCGTAAAGCAATAGGCCTAGTATCATCTGTCTCATTCTCAGACACATCTAGTGCCATAGAAGCAAAGGAAGGTGACAGATCATGAACCTCCGAAGCCTTGGGAAGAGTGGCCTAGCGACGATGGCAAACCTTAAGTCTCCATAGGAGTTATAACTCAATAGCAGCCCCTTCCTTTGAATAATACGGCACCCACTCAAAACATGTGACGTAAGCAATCTCAATGTAGCAGTTATGAATTGGATCGTAACACTTGTAGCTTTTCTAAGTTCAAGAGTACCCTAGAAAGACACTTTACTGCTCAGAGGGAAAATTTATCCTACCAACCAAATGCCTAAACAAAGTAAGTACTCCTAAAGACACACAATGATAGCGCAAAGGTCTATCACAATCTGGATGCAAAACCTAGGGAACATGCCCCTGAAATATAAAGGATGAGACCCTGTTAATCAGATAGGCTACAGTTAGTATAGCATATCCCCAGAAGTATTTAGGCACCTTCATATGTATCATCAAGTCTGTGCAATATCTAGTAGATGCCTCAATTTACACTCTGCTACCCCATTTTGTTGAGACATGTAAGCACAAGATGTCTGACGAATGGTTCCTTGATCATTGAAATCATTGAAAATTCCTGCATCTCCCTTTACATGAATTCCAAAGCATTATCGCTTAGAAAGACCTAGATGTTGGTGTACTGTGTCTAGACCTCTACAAAAAACTGTTGAACAATCTGGGGAATCTTTGATCTAGCCTTCACCAAGAAGCCACAGGTCAAACGACTGTGGTCATCTACAAAGATTGCATAGTATATATGGCTACCAATACTCAGCACACGTGCTAACCCCTAGACATCACAGTGAACCGGAGCGAATGGTGTTGTGCTAGGTCCATCAAGTCATTGTGGGAAAGGCCCCTTGTGGTGCTTCCCTAACTAATAGTCCTCAGACTACAAATGGCAACTCCAGATGCATCTGATGCATCTTCTCAATAAACGGATGCCCCAATTGTCTATGCCATAGCCAAGGATCACTTGCAATCGACGTTGCTCCTGCATAGGCAGTAGGGATGTCTAGAAAATAAAGGTCATCCCTCTCTATGCCTCCACCAACAATCTCATTAATCTTATCTTGAAAATAGTAGCGATCATCAAACACTATATGGTATGGAAGATCTTTACAAATCTTACTACATGACAGGAGATTCATTGGAAAATCGAGTGCGCAATGCACACCATTGACACAAAATCCATGTGATACCTCAACTTTCCCAGCCATGGTCATTGGAGATGTAGCCCCATTTACCAGTCTAACTTCTTTGACTGCATGTGGTATACGAGAGTTCTTCAACTCCGTAGTGTTCCCAATGAGATAAATCAATGCACCAGAATCAATGACCCACTGCCTGGGCCTCCCTTTGGACTTTCCGGACTTCTCTTGAATTGAAAAAACTAGACCACATAGGTCTGGAACTTACCCTATTCTAAGGCACTTGGTCCATGGTTCTTCAACAACAACCCATACAAAACAACTCATGGCCGAAACTTGCAAGAGATGTCCAACAAAGGAGGGTACCACCGAGTAGATACATCGAAGCAACCTCATGCACGTGCAAAGAAGTCCCAAGCCCCCGTGCGTCACCCTTGTTGGCCCTATACATCGACCTCACGTAGGCCTAACACCATTGCCTAACACTGCTACCAGCGCTACTGCTAACACTACTACTGTAGCTAACATCAACACCGGCTCTGCTGCCACTGGTGGGGCTACAACTAGTCCTCTCTAGCCACGCTGCAAGGGTTGCGTCAAGGATTCGACCATCCTTGGTGAATCACCATGGATTTGGTTATTTGAATATCATAATTTTAGTAGATATTTGGATGGATACCAAACTACCAATCTAGGATCACTACTCCGATACCATGTGAAGAGCAAAAAACCATCATCTCAATCAACTAAAGAAACCTTAGCCTCTTTTATAGAGAAGAGACTAAGAAAATTACATGGGTAACCCAATAAACATAAAAAAACAATAATGTCCCTCAACTATATGAAATGTCCAAACTATCATTGGCGCACATCTTTATCATGTCAACAATATGTTTTAACTTATCAATCTTTATATTCTACCTAAAAACCACATATCCAGCCTCTTCATAGCTACATTATCCATGTACTTATCTTGTGTAATTGATGACCTAAATACACCAAATGTGAAAAGCCAAAGCTCATCGCACCTATCTTAACTCATGCTCCTTTTGCTTCAACCACCATTTGCAGCACATCTGACACAAGACAACACCTAAATTGTGTTGAGTGATACATGAATTCCATCGTGGACTTTGAGATCCATTATAGTCTGTGTTGTGTAACATCATGCATCATCGCTTGTTACTTGACCAATGGTAGCTTTTTGGTAATTCATTTGGTCAACGCAAAATTTAGAACTGCAGAATGCCAAGTTTAGCACCACTCAATAGTCCATACAATCATTTCTATAACATAATTACTTGCATTCTCCCTTGTCCGTGCAAAGTAACCAACCTTGCACTGTTCTTAGGAATCTGATTGGAACTCCATCTATATTCACATTTTTTAAGTCAAGGTTGTCTTTAGGTCCATGCCTCATTGAGTACTCTTATGAGATTTCCCTTCATTCACCTTTTTCATCCTCAATTTCACTGAAATAGCGTCAATTGCATAATCCGTTGTAATTGGATCCAAATCTTGCGTACCTGCATTATCCACCTTTTTTCTTGATGTTCAAAAGATCCCAACATAAATTCTTGGATTGCCTCAGTCAACCTTGAAATGCCTTTAATTTGACTCAGTCTATTTTGTTGATTGGATGTTGATTGGATCTTCACCATAAGCTACATCCATCTCACAGGAGATGATTCCTCCAGGCCCAACATCCCATATCTCAGACTCCATCAAAGCTCAACCCGACATGCAACCAGTCCCAAAAGCCACTGTTGTGTCTTCATCTCAAAGCCTATTCCCTTCAGATAAACACATTTTTGTAATACCCGCACTGGCCCTCCAATAGCCACTTCTCAATCCCTTTCAATATCCAGAACCCAAATCCTCCCCCCTCAACACCTGCAAAAACCACCCTACACAACAAGACTGTAGGCAAGAGCTTCAAGAAAGGACTCAGGCATGCTAACCGAAGCACAAACTCCCCTTCTGTCAAGAAGCATTACAAATCAAATAGAAAAGCTGAAGAATATGCAGATTTCCCCGTTCTGAAGGAAAACAGCAGATAAAAGGGCAATAGTGGGCTAAACAAAATTTAAATGGGTCTGGCAGCAGACCTGCTACAGCTACCATTCGTGCAATGAAACTCCTCTTGTGGAACTGCTGGGGGTCAGGGAGACCCTCTACAGTCCATCACCTCAAAAATCTCCTCTAAGCAGCCAATCCCACAGCCATTTTTTGTTTCAGTCACATATGAGAGGAAAAAAGAAACATTGGTTTTAGTGAAATTTAGAGGGTATAAAACGTACTCTAATGAAGCAACGGGCAAGTCAGGCAGGCTGTATTTTTTGTATAAAGAGGATTATCAGTCGAACGTGGTTTACATGGAAAGGTACTGCATATTGCTGGAAATCCTGGGACCTAGCTGCCATGTGTTTATGTGTTGTATCTATGGAACTCCAAAGAGCAGGGACAGCAAAGGTTTTTGGATAAGAATGGAAGAATATTTAGTGCATATAGGAGAGATTACTTTTATCAAGAGCAGTTGTGATAAGCACAGTGGTGTTATTTGTTTTTGAAAAAGGATAAGCACAGTGGTGTTGCTGTCCAAATCAGGGAGATTCTCCATCTCAGAAGCTTGAATGCTAACTTGGGACTCAGGGGTATGGTTTTTGCAGTCCTTACACATAGCCCAATTAGAGGCATCCAAATTTCATGATCAAGGAGTGGCTGGATTGGGTTTTTGTATCAAGTGTCTGGAAGGCTTGTGTTTGAGTTAGCCAGCGTGCTTCATTTGGTTGAGATTAGAAGTGATACATATCCCCATTTTATTGAATCAGGAACAAAAGATTCGCAGGTCTAACCCACAACAGCAGTTCAAAGCTTATTGGCATGAGGTCCAATAATTTAATGCAACTGTCTGAAATCATTGGAAGGGGGAGTGGTATATGAGGAAAGACAAGTCAGGCAGCTAACACTTCAACACACTGGACCTTCTCATCTACCGTTAATTGGATGCGAAAATATGAATCGGAGCTTTCTTACCAGCACTAAAAACTGTTTGAAGAAGTGTTGCGACAAGAAGAAATACATTGGTCTCAACGTTCAAGAAACATGTGAGTCTCAAGTGGGCAACATTATGCAATGAACTGCCAAAGAAAACTGAAATGTAAGTGGATCCAATTACCTAATACAGAAGAAATATGAGATTTTTAAAAACTTAACAAGTGCTTTATGGAGTTCAGCAGATTAGATGGCCATGTTAGACATTCCTAATCTTTTTCAAGCTGAGGATCTTGATAGGGAAGAGGATCTAACTTGGATTCCACAAGAAGGGGAAATTAAAATCAGTCTCCAAGATGGCGTTATTACGAGTTATTTTTATTATTCATGTCCCCTCTATGTAATTGGTCCTTTTTGTATGGGATTACTCTGTAATTCTCTCTTTGGGTGTCTCTCTATATAAAGACTCTTAGGATTTTCTAATGCAATTAATTCACTCTTTCTCCTTAACATGGTATCAGAGCAACGGTCCTAGGCAGGGACTCGAATATCCCACCAAATACCACCCTAAGATCTCTCTCTGTCTTCGATCCAGAGGGTTCTCCAACATCCAGATCCTTGCAGCACCGCCCCTCCCAATCCTTCCTGCTGTGCCACCACCCAACCTTAGAAACGTCGCCACCAAGTCTGCCGACATGGACAACAGTGCCACCAGGGCCTCTGCCGACCTTGCCAACAATACTTGCCCACCGATTAAGCCTAACGGTGACAATAAGGTCCTGATCGAGTTGGTCTTCACCGCCTCTCTCTCCTTATCAGTGTTGCGCTCCCCTGTGTGGCCTGATCGAGATGCTCTGCTGACTCGATTCAACTGTGCAAGGCCCTGTTATTATGCTCCAGATCTACATGTTTCTAGTCTAATTGTTCCTATGCAGAGTTCATGCCCTTTGGTATCTAATTGTGTTGTTGCCGGTACTTTTTTATCTCAATTACTACAAGTTGGGTCTTTATGGGTGATCAAAAAGATGTTCTCTATGACTCATTTGAGAAGCTATATACTACAAGCACCTCAAATCATATGCAAGGAGCATCTATAAAATTGGATGGCACCAATTTCCTTCCATGGTCCACCTCTTTTGCCCGAATTGTAGGAACTCAGGAAGAATTATATACTTCTCAAATAGTGAAGGATAAGACTAATGATTGGGAAGCCAATAATGATTGGGTTGCAACTTACATGTTGAATAGTATGAAAGGGCCTATTGCCAAACAAGTTATGTCCTACGTTTCTACAAAAAGGATCTAGGAAGTCTTACATGAGACATTTCCAAAAGAATAATAAAAATAACTCGTAACAGGCATCATGTGATAAACCACTTACAAAGCTAGTTGGGACGTGGTGGGTAACAATGAAATAGTTTTGTCTATGGTTATTTTATTGATGGAAGGATGCCCGATTAAATAAGTCTTACCTTTAAGCTCTAATACCCAAGCTGCTTTCCCTAATCGAACCTAAAGATATCATCCCAGTAGCCCAATTGACATGCATTATAAGCTGGTTACAAAGCCAACTGTTACAATAATTAAATCAACTTTTCAAAGGCTTATTGCTCTCCAACAAACCAGCATCTTGGATGGATGGCAAATTTGCTGTAATGTCGTGCTAGCTAAAGCAATCTTTCACCCTTTGAAGACATCCAAGAGAAAAAGTGGGATCTATGGCCATCAAACTCAACATGGAAAAGTCTTTCGAGAGTGGTGTTTCATTAAATCATGTCACATGAATTTGCATTTTCCTAATTTCCATGTTAGTTTAAGCATGTCATGCATATCTTCTGGTTCATTTTCAATTCTAATTAATGGCAATCGAACTGGCTCCATTTTTTCCTTCTCATGGTGTTAAACAAGTCTTTCCTCTCCTATCTCTTTAATTTATGCTCAGAATTCCTCCCTAGACAACTTTTGTGCACTTCATGGAAAGTACATTCAGATTATCGACCATCGCAAACTTCACAGCCCATTACACATTTGATGCATGCATATGTCACACTCATAGTTGCCAAGGACAACATGAAGGAAGCATGGGTTTTGAAGGACACATTTCCAACATATTTTCTTTCTTGGGTAGGTTAATTTCATGAAATCAAGGATCCATTTCAGCAAGGGCACCAAGCAAATGATTCAGTCAAAGATAATGCATTTTCAGAATCTCAAGTAAATGTCATACGAGCTGTATCTTGGCAGCCCAATCATTGATTGATCCAATCAGACTTGCCTCAAGAATCATCCTAATCTCAAATGCAGCAAAACGTTCTTTTGTTTCTGGAGAGGGAAATACAGGAAAAAGTTGTGTGGAAGGATTGCTCTTCTGCATTCAGCATTACTTTCCATTATAAATCATTTATTATTCAGATAAATTTTCTCAAAGAGGATTTATAGGTTTTTAGAAAACCAGTCAAGGGATTTCTGGTGGGGATTTTCTGAAGGAGAAAAACATCTTTACATGAAGGCATGGGACTCAATCACTCATCCTATGCAACTAGGAGGACTTGGTTTCCATGCCATGCATGTCTCGACCTTTCCTTTTTCATGGAGATGGCATGCCATCCATGTAAGCAGGAAGGTGGATTATGGCAAAGCAATTCAAATTCTGAATATTTCTGCATACAGAATTTCTTGAAAAGCTAAAGGGCGGTTATCCAAATGATAACCACCCAAAATTATTCCATCCCAAAAAATCGATTTACATCAAAGATTATAGAATATTTCCTCGGAACACCACCTGGGAGGAAATCGAAGAAACAAAGTTCTCAACATAAGGTCTCTCCCCCCTGAAAAGCACCCCATTCCTTCCCAGCTAAACTCCCCACAGGACTGCCAAAACCTTGGCTCTATCCTTCTTGGATCTAAAGGTGATTCCTCCTCCATAGGCATTTCCTCTGCGAAACAAAGACTAGAAAGTAACCGCATCCCGATGGGAGATCCAATCGATCCCCATCCCTTGCCAAACCTGTACCACAAATGGATATTGGAAAAAGAGGTGCTGGATGTCTTCATCGGCTCCGCCACAAAGAGGACAAGTCAAATCATCCATCTGGGTCCATCTCGTTGTCCAACGCTTCACCATGATTCTTCCCCTTCTCACCAATCAGGCGAAGATCTTCACCTTCAAAGGGCACTCCGTCGTCCATAGCAATATGCAGTCCCGCAAGAAGTCAACATCCGAGCTGACTGTGCCATTCCGTAACCTGCGGAAGACCTTTGCCACCGAGAAGTCACCTTCCTCCCAGGAAAAAGCATCTGAACCATCCTTCAGTGCCCAACCTTCCAAATCCTATAACAACCGCTGGAACTCCTCGCATCTCTGGTTGGAGAGACCTCCTGAGAAAGTTGGACACCAAGCTCTATCCCAACAACTTTCCACCGTAGCCGACAGGTCCACAACTCTCCCAAAAGGGCGAGGGAACCTGTCGCTGAGGGTATAGCCAACCCCCTACCAGTCATCAATCTATCTTTATCAGTATCCCCATTCATAAAGGCATTGCTCCATATCAGAGAGGCTGTTCCATGGCTGCACCTGGTTATAAGGGGATCAGAGAAAGATTAGTATATGGAGACCCTTGCATGTTAAAGATTCGTCACTTGCCCCAAGGCACAAACATAGTGATAGCACTCTCCCAACTATGGCATATCATTGATCAAGCAAATGACACTTCGATTCGAATGAGAAATTTGTTGATCAAATTCTTAATCTGAACACACAAGAGATGATCAAATAAGTCCAAATCGTTGGTACTGCAAAGCAAGTTAATTTACACCGTGCAACAAAAAGATACCTTTAGCATTGGATCAGCTTATATGTATCTTGCTCAAGAATGTTACATCAACAATACTCAGTGGCCTACTCAGAGACCAACACACATGGTCGACCATTGTCATATTTTACTTGAAAAACATTATTCGATCAAGGTAGTCCATGCTCCACAAGAATTTGCCCCTTCTTTTCTCGAAAGCTCGCGTTTCCCCCGTAGCAGGGGAAAGAGGAAGGATAGGAATGACACAAGCAATAATACGCAATCATTCCACATCATGGACAATGCAGTAAAAGCACGAAGTTCTTTTTCATTATAACAAGAATTGGCATCAAGCCTACATCGAGCCAAAATGAGGCCGGAGAATTACAAAGAAAGAAAACCTAAAAGCACAGAAAATGTCTAACAAGTGTCTGGCCGAGCAGAATGGCCATCTTCACCACATAGCCGTGCCAAATCCACAAATGCCACCCACAGAGGCTCCAGCTTATTCAGCCTGACCAATCACCTGAGAGCAGTGACCCGACTGAATCGGGAGGCACGCCACCAGCCAACTCACCGTGCAAGAGAGAAACAAGATCACCTTGGCTAGAAGCTAAGACCCTGTGCCACTTCGGCAAAGCCACCATAACAAGACCAAGGTCCCCAAGAGGATCAACAACACCACAGCCACCCTGGCTGGAGGTAAAGGCCTCGAACTGCCTTAGGAAATTCACTACCGCATGGCATGGATAGGTGGAGCAACATCTCAAATGGAGACGGGCCCTCAGATCGGTTGCCTCGAAGAACTCCAAAAAAGGAGAGCCACGAGAATTATCCTCGCTCGAACAAGCACAACATGTGCCCATCAACCTGGTAGGACCATCTTAAGGCCCTGCAAAGTGAGCAACCACGACACCCAAGGAGTCCCTCGCAAGGAGAAACCCTAAAAGCCCCCTCCGTCCAAACAAACTGTAGACCTATAGGGGTCGCGGTCATATTCAACCACAGGGGCGTAGGCCACCAAATGCCTTCAGAGAAGGCTCGACAACAGCATGCAAGGCTGTGACAACTCTGGTGGCACAATTTGCGAGAAAGGCACGTCCGCTACCAAGGGAGTCGATAACGCTCGAGAAGAGTGGTCCATGAGCTCCATTGAATAGCCTATGAATGCCTTATCCCAAGGCAAAGGAGGATGGGATGCATAGCGACCCCAGACCTCAAGCAAATCATGCAACATGATTGCATCGCTGTCTTGATCACTTCGAGGAGACAACAACAGCAAGGCGTTTCAACCAACTTGTAAGCAGGCGAAGCCAACATCAACCAACGACACCAAAAGATTACAACCACCCTGCCAAGCACACAGTGGAGGACCTTAAAGCAAACTAATCTGCAGAAATACCACACCAAAGCCCTACCTTCCTGCCAAACACAACAAACCATCATAGAAATAAGCAGCAACACCAAGACCCAATCCCGCCTAATCGGCAAAACAGGGTTGAGTGCAACCCCCCACTTCCTCGAAGGACATGTCACCTAATTGATGTCTGAAGCAATGGGTAGAGAAGGCGACGTATGGGCCCTACGACTCGCTTTTAGAAAATTCATATAAGAATCATCAGTCCCCTACGGGCAGCTAAGCTAACACAACAAAGGAGCAATCGGGGTAGTCACTCGACACCCTTAGATGAAGGACAAGCTAAAATGAGTGCAAACTCCCAATGGACCCCCCAAGGCAAATCCGACTAGCATACTACCTAAGCTGAACTAAACCCTCTGTACCCACCCTAACAAACAAAATCCCCCAAGTGCGAAAGCCCTATGTGGGCACTCCTACCTGACCAAGACCAAGTGCAAGCTGTAGGTAAAGGGCGATAATGACCCAATCTTTAGCAATCAACTTCGATAGGGCAATCCTAGCGAATATTATGCCTAAGTGATCCTCAAGCAGTGCCATAAGCCACAATTAGAAGTGACACGACACTCCCCCACCAGCCGACAACAACGCATACCAACAAGGCGGCTGCTTAATTGTTATGACCCCGGCATCAAATGTCGTTTAAGATGTCTGGGAATTGGTCCAGATGTCTGGTCAGATGTCTGGAAGCCTTCCCAGACGTCTGGAATTTAATTTTTTTGGCATACGGGTTCGCGTCTGCGCGCATGCGCTCGCAGACTGAACCGCCGCCCTCCTTTCTTCTCTTTCCTTCCTCCCTGCAGGCGTAGCCATCTTTTTCTCTCTCTCTCCCCACGGCAGCCTTCAAATACCCCCCCTCTCCTCTCCCTCACCCTCACTCCACCGCCTTCTTCTTCTTCTTCTTCCTGTTAGCGAGAGAGTGAGCGGGCGAGGGCAGCAGCAGCTGTTGCCGTGAGTGCGTGGGGAGGAGGGGTTGCTGTGAGAGGGAGAGAGCTAGATCGCGAGGGTGCGAGCTCGCCAGAGAAGCCAGGGCCGGCTGGTGGGTGCGCAGCAGGAGCGTGGTGCTGGGGAGGAGCTGCTGCAGCTCAGGCAGCAAGCGAGCGCGGCGCGGCATGGCCGTGCACTGCAGGCGGAGGGTAAGGAGATCCTGATTTTGGGAAAATTTCCCAGAATCAGACGTCTGGACATACGTCCAAACAACGCGAGAGACATCTGGAGGAAGGTCCATACGTCTGAAAGGTACGATATTTTTCCTTCCCTTCTTTCGCGTGTACGGCCATGCAGCCGTTCCACCGAAGGGTTCTGCTTTGTTCCATGTTGAGGACGGTCGCATATGTGTGCAGGTCTCGTTCGGAAAGGTGCAAGGGCACGCCCTCCCACACAGATCGAAAGTCTGGGCACAGCACCAGACGACGGAGAGGGTCTCCAGACGTTCGGAGTGACAGTCGGACGTCTGGAAACTAAGTTCAGACGGTTCAGCGAGATTCTGGACGTCTGAAGGACCGCGCAGGATCAAGGTATGACTTGAGCCATCATTTAAGACGTCTGGAAGATGTTCCGGACGTCTGATTTTGGGCAGACTTGTCGTTTTTGACCCGTTTGGGGTCCGTTCGAAGTCTGTTTTCCGCGATTCAAGTTTCGTTCTTCTCAGAATTAGTTCATCTACCTGTTTACAGTATTTGTATCATGTTCTGAGTAGCTCCTTGTATTTGATCCTTGTATTAGGACCTCATCCCGTTGCAGCTCTAGGGGTTGCGGAGGCGCTCGGGCTTGCCGATCACGCCCCCAGTACTCCCGATTTTGCAGGTAGAGTGGCCCCTTTAATTATTTATCAAAAATTATGCACTTGTGAAATAATTAATAGATTCTAAGGTATTGTATGAATCCTAGGACAAAAAAACTAAATCGAATAATAGATCCTAGGATATTTCATGAATCCTAGGACTGAAAAACTAGATTGAATGATAGATCCTAGGATATGGCATGAATCCTAGGACTAGAAAACTAGATTAAATATATATATTGCAGCCTTGGAAAAGTAGAAAGGAAAACCATAACTTCCTGTAATTGGTTAACAGTTGCCTGTTTATGAATGGATAATTACTATTGAGAACATGGGCTACATGAATATAAAGCTGAATGATGAAACCTAAATTGGCTGAGTTAAAGAAAAATGAGCATGAACCCTACGGGGAATTAGGAGTAGAGCTCCTGAGAAGTGAATGGAATAAAATTGGGGAAGTGAGTTGGCCCTTGAGTACGGAGTACCAAGAAGAGCGACTATCCCCCTGTTTATTGTACCAAGGACCCGAGGTTAGGTCTGGCTACTTTGTACCGACTTTTGGCCCTTGTGTACACAGTACCGAGGAGAGCTACTAGTGTAGGGAGAGCACTAGCCACCCCACGGGCCCTGGGGTTCTGCTAGCCCTCCTACACCGACTTGTTAGTCCCACTGGGCAAACAAGGGTAATCAGGCGAGGGTGCGCGGATTGTGGAGGGGCAAGACCCCTGTTTGGTTACTGTGGAGGGGCTGGACCCCTGTTACTGAGAGGGTTCTGCCCTATACTGGTTCCGTGCTGTGCTTTGGGCGCACCCGTTAACAGAAACGATTGACCGCGTGCCAGTGCGGGGTAGCTACCCGTGCGTTTATTGCGTGTGCCGTAGTTACCGTTACGTCTGTCAGCGACCTTGGGGTGATTGACTGAGGGTAGGACCACCACGAGGGACTCTCCCGGCAAGGGGAGCACCACGTGTTACTTCTACTTTTCGAAAAAGACTGCAATCAAGATCATTCCCACGAGGAACATTCAAGATCAAGAGAAAGATCTGAGGAATAATTCAATAATGAGTAAATGGAAAAATAAAGAAAGAGATTAAAAATACAACAGCTACTATCCACCTTACTATTTTTCTTAGCTTTTGGTTGCCACTCTACTCAGCGTTTCGCTGACGTGTCACCGTTGTCACCCTTTCAGGACCAGGTGTTGAGCAACCTGAGCTAGCGGCTGCAGAGGGAGCTCGGCCTAGTGGAGCCAAGTAGTCTTACTCGTGTAGTACTTACTGTACCGTTTCTTTTGTGTAGTGAGTATTTTTCTGTTACCACTGTACTCTTTTATTGTAAGCATCATGTTTATGTACCTGTTTATTTATCTACTGTTGTGGTGGTGTATACTATAGTAGTTCTTTTCTTTACTGCTGTATTTTGTTACTGCTAGTTACATACATGGTGAATGTGATTTATTTTACTGCTCTTTTGGTTACTTTCTCGTTGGACGACTGAGTCTTGGGATCAGTCAAGTCGATCTGATTCTTGTGTCTCGTAGGGATTCGGGAATCGGGTCGTAACATTAACCACCCCACTTTCACAATCCGCCTGGCAAAATCATGCCAGGAGAAATTGCTGCGACATAAATGACATCGCCCATTGCCACTACCATCAAACTTTCTTCATAATAAAAGAGCCTAAGTCTACTAGACACCACGTAAATCAAAGAATCCCTCACACTTAGGGTGTCGACGAACACAACCCCATTCTTAAGAGGCTGGAGTAAAGGATAGCGCCACACTAAGCATGCCACAAGCAGCGACCCTAAACCACACGAACACCTCAAGCCACCAGGATGATACAGCAGATCCTGATCGCAAATGAAAGCTGGCTCCTCTCAAAGCTGCCCCCAACAACGCAATGCACAAAGCGAGAAACCTAAACATGAGCCCCGTTGATCGCCTACCTATAGGCAAGTAGTAGGCTGATGCGATAAACTCATCCCTAAATGAGTTGTCAAACTGAAGGCGAGCAAAATTACTAAACAAACTCAAGGTCTATCACCAACAAGAAACCCTTTAACCCCAACAACGAAAGATCAAGGGTCCACTGGGGCCACTACCTCTTTTCCTAGATGAGAGACACGAGAGAAGCAGGCAAACAAGTCCACCTCGCCCCTATCTAAAGTCAAGCCAAAGATGTAAGGATTGCCCATGAATGACTCACAGAAAACTGAGGGGCACCACTACCAGCACAAGTTGCATTTATTCCAACCTTTCCCCACTCCCACCCTTTCAAGTAAGGTTATGAGCCCCCAAGAAAGGCCAAAGCTACCAACACACTTTAGCCAAGTCATCCTCGAAGAGGCCTCTGCTCAACCTTGGCCTAGTCTTACACACCAACACGACCTAACGACTTCAAAGAGGCTCAAACTTACCAAGTCAAAACATAAAAGACCCCACAAGCAGATCACAACAATCAATGCAAAATCAAAGAAATGGGAGTAGGACAACTTTCATTAAACTAAAGTGCAAGCGAATGCCTTTACAGAAGGCTAGGCAAGATGGCTGGTACAGAAGATGGGAGAATGCAAAAGGGAAAGCTAAAACAACAAAATTAATAGCCCATGGGTCTAGAGCAGATGCCTTGATGGAACTTCAGTACCGACCGACAACACATCCAAAAGTGTGAACGCAAAGCCTACCCACCCTCAGGCCACGACTCAATAAGGCAATGATCCTTGATCTGCCTCAATCAGACTTGTTCATCGTAGACTTGGTTAAGGTCCCACACAGACCACAAGAGGATGTCCTCCTTGGAAGAAAGACCACACCCATTAGAACGAACTGGATATCCAACAAGATGTGATTGCCCAGTTCCTTCCCCAACTTCAAGTGAATCTTTTCCATTGAAGGATCAAAGGCAAAAAAACTCCATCATGAGGCCTAGATGGAGTCCCTCCCGCGCTTCACTTTTAAGTCGGTGAGTTTCCTTCCACCACTCCTCACCTACGGTCATAGCTACCTCGATATCCTTCTTCAACAACTCGACTCTCCCTTCAAGGTCGGACATTGCCTCCTTGTCCTCATCTCTCTCCGCCTAAGCCACCTTCGCGACATTCATGAGGTTGACGCAAATCCTCTCATGCAAGTCTCTCCAAGCCCAACATCGAGATGATAACTCCTCAACAATATCTCGCAACTTCAGGAACTGCTAGATCACCCCATCCATTTTGACAAGATGGGCCACTAGCTTGGAGGCCAACCTAGCTAGGCCATCATCATGATGCTTCAAAAGTCAAATTAACTCAAAGTGTGCCTCACAAATGCTACCAAGTCAACCTGACAAAGAGAAACCTTCTACTCCACCTTGGCAAGGACCCCTACATACGGGCAAACTTTGCCCCATCCTAACTCTCCAAGGCAATCCTCTCTTCCTTGACTCTCTCTAGCAGCCACCGCCTCGTCGAGTTCTGCACAAAGGGCTCGAGCATCCCGATAAGTTGTCTCCACCCAAGATGCCGCTTGTTCGATAGCAAAGGTGAAGCATTGCCCAAACCTAGTACTCAAAGCCACAGACAAAACACTGCCATAAAGGACATCCTACCCTATTACCTCAACCTGCGATTTGCAAGCAAACAAAGAGAAACTTTGAAATGACCCTTCTCAAGGGCTGTTTTGAAATTTCCCAAATTCCAAGGGGGAGGCTTGATCGTAACTTCTGCATACTAGGACTCCACACCAAGGAACAAAATGTTAGGGGATCCACCCATAATTTTCCCAAGCCCACAATACCCTAGCGGACCCTACAAACCCTACCCTTTACCCCTCATATTTTGCACCCTCATTCTTTCCATGGCGGCACCTTCCACCCGAAGTGAAAACGGTCGAGAGGGGAAGAAGGCAAGTGAGAGAGGGACGTGTGACCGTGGGCTGCTGCTGGCATTGGGGGGCGTGCGCACTGCCTTCGGGAAGGCATAGGCGCACGGCATTTGAGCCACGCACCCGTGCAGGAGGGAGAGGGGGAGGAGAGTGCACGCGCGATTCGCACATCTCCTTCCCTCCTCTCGCGAATGCAACTCGAGGCAAGGCAGAGGCGCACGAGCTCCGAGGGTGACTCAGCGTGCGAAGCAAAGGCACGCGAGCTTTGAGGGCGGCTCAGCATGCGAGGCAGGGGTGCGCGGGCTCCCAGGCGGTGCGCGTCAAGGGGTTGCGTAGGGCTCGACTCGAGTGCAGCACGTAGGAAGATGGACGCCCGGGCTGAAGATCAGACGACTGCTGCAAGTGCGCGGGACCCGATCTGTGGCATCTCGTGTGTGCGTATCGACGCGCGTCGCGTGGCAAGGGTGGGTTCAGGCCGGTTCACGAAGACTGGTTTGGCCAAATCAGTTCGGGGTCGGTCCACGTGAACCTGAGGTGATTTTGGATTGGTTCAAGGCCCAAACAACCTCCGTTTTTCGTGAACAAGGTATCGATGGAGAGCTCTTCCCATTCCCTACGTTTCAATACCCTGCTATTCGCCTATCGAGCTCGTTTGGTCTACTGAAATTTCGGTCAAAGCCTCCTAGTATTCATTTGATTGTTGGTTTATTGTAGGCTCCAAATTTGAGGTATGTACGGGACTTGCGGGGATGTCCAAAATAGTTTCTCTTACCCCTATATCACCCATAGACATAGGTAGAGTGGGCTCTTTCCTTTTACTTGTTTAAATATATGATTTTACACCAGTAAATCAATTTTTAGCTCCACATAAGATTCCACCATCTGATTTAATGATTCCATTTTTGCTTATTGTGTCACTGTATAATTAATTAGTGAGTTGAGGTGTGTAGTTTTCTTATGTACTACAGAATGGTCCTCGTAATGTTAATGTATTTATGTGCCTAAATTACTTTGGTAAGGCTATAGATTGAAATGGGTCAACAAGAATGGGAACGATGCTACATCGGGAGAGGGAAAGTATTATTCTTAATCTATTCAAAAATAGAATAAGGCTTTCTTGTTATTGATCATTAACTATCACGAGAGTTATCATGAGGTGAGCTATGGAAGAAGTATTAACTCTTAATTGTGGTTGCCGTATGATAAGCACATGCTCTACATATACTTCGAGCATAAATATTTTGATTACATTGGGAGTGTAACATGAATGGGTTAATTAACTAAAACAAACATGCAATTATACAGGTCTACAATTTTTCTTATCCAACTTGAAAAATGTAGATTTTATAGTAGATTTGTCATCGGATCAAGCTCCTCGTTGGTGGAAGTATAGTGTATTTTTGTTCTAACGTGTTAAATGTTTATTTAATTTGGAAATGAGTTACACGTTAGGACTAAAGGTGAGAAATGTGTGTCGTTAACTAAGATTTATTTTTATGATAACTGAGTTCTTGTCTCTCCACGTAGTAGTGTTTGGATTGTATACGGTAGTTACCTCAATGGCGAAATTGTTGAATTGGAAAAATCTACAGAATGTATATAGTAGAGTGTTTCTATGAGTACTTTGAAAGGGCGTAAATGGTTCAGTGTTGGTTTTGGTGTGGCGATGAGCTGGCCCTCGAGTACGCGTGTACCGAGGAGAGCTGATTATCCTATAGTGTAGAGAGAGAGCTAGCCTCCCCTTGGGTGGGGACTTAGGGTAGGAATGGCCTCTCTACACCGATTCCTGATAGGCCCACTAGACCAACCGAGATAGTCAGGCGAGGGTACGCAGACTGGTGAGGGGTGCGGCCCCTGTTCTATTCTATGCTGTACGACTTTGGGGGTACCTGTTAGCGGAAAGGACTTACTGTGTGGCAGTGTGGGATAGGTAACCATACATTTATCGCGCATGTCGTAATCACCGCTACATCACGATCATGACCCCTGGGTGGTAGACCGGGTGTAAGACCTACACGGGGTGGTCTCTCGGCCAGGAGAACACCACATGCACGTTCTATATCATGGGATAAATTGCAACAAAATCGTTCCGTTAGGGAACATGTGAACCAAGAGTAAGTAGGACCTTTGCTAGAATAACCAAGTTATAAAACAACTAACGCTTAGTAATAGGAAATAAATAGGAAAGTATTTTGAGATGCCCATTATTGCTTGAAATGCTTACTGCTGTCATTTTTTTTATTGAGTTAGTTATTTGTATGCTTGCCACTTTACTCAACTTTTTTGGCTGATGACTACCTTTTGTGTCTAGGACAAGGAAGTGAGCAGCCAGTACAACCAGCTGCAAGGGATGCTGGGCCTAGTCGAGCCTAGCCGTAGTCCGTTTTCTGTTTCTGCTGTAGTTGGACATTTCCTACTGCTGTTGTGAGTATCATTGATTAGAACCAGTAGTTGAATTTCCGCTTTTTAATTATGGTTGTGATGGCTATGTTGAAAACCTTTCTTTTCTCTCATGGCACTGTGTACGACTTACTTTATAGCTTCCTGTCTTTCATTTGAATGTTCTAGCTATGTTTGCACTTGTGGAATGACTTCCTTGTGATGATATTTCTCGATAGACGACTAGGTGTTGGGTTAGTCGAGACAATCCGACCTAGGTTCCACGTAAGGTCAAGTTCGAGTCGTAACAAACTTAAACCACACACTCTTGATCGGATCACCAAATCGAATCTCACTACTGACCGTCACTCGATTCAATTGCTACCAATCGAATCAACTCTCCGAGCTTCCCATCCAATCCTACATGCATCGTACACGCCTAACATGCCCTTTGATTACACATCCTATTGGTGATCTTCGTCGATTGCCCTGTGCATGATCCACCTACTCCTGACTACCTCTACATGTGCATGAGATTGCACATTCCTACCTGACTACCTGGCTAGCAGTCTTAATGTCTACATGAAGGACTCAGAATCTTCACTACTAACTGCTTGGGATCATTTACCAAACTGCTTGAGATCATCTCTCGTCTACTACTTGTTCAGGATCGTCTCACTTCTGCCTACGATCTACCATTACTGCCTGCTTGAGATTGTTTCCCAACCTGCTTAAATCACCTCTCCTCTACTACTACTACTACTACTTGGGATCGTCTCCCATTTCTACTTGGTACTATTTGGGATCGTCTCCTACTACTTACCTGCTACTAATACCTACTTGCTCTTCTAGTCAAAAGATGTCTTCATTGAGGAGTCATTTGTCTACTGTACCAAGTTGGGCTCAATTGCCATCTACGCTCCAACCTAAGGGGTGTTAAAGAATTAACAAAGTAGTAGGAATCTTTAGGATTAGGATTGAGCCAATTTTTAATAAGTTTAAGAGTCCTAGTCAATTTTATATTCCTATGAGTAAGTCTTACAGTCCCGTTGGGTCTCTTATGTAATTTTTCTAACCATACTCTCTTCCTATTTTGAATAAGAGGCGTTATTTTCTCCAACAGTTTATTTGGTAGAGAAAGAAAAAAAGGAAGAAGCCAAGAGCGTATAAAGCTCCAACCTAGGACTACCACTCTGATACTATGTAAAAAGAAATGATCTACTTAGAAACCCTAAGCCTCTATTTGTAGAGGAAGCTAGGGGAATATTGCATACAAGTCCTCAAGGCTATAACAAAAATGAAGACAAGTAGAAACTAATAATAAAGAATACTGAAAAGAGAGAACTCTCAATAGTTAAGACTTTCCTTAGAGGCTAATTGATTAGGGCCGCAATGGCGTGGGCGTAAAAATACTATCGGAGCTTCCTAGTTGCAATGACCAAAAGCCAAGGCCAACTTTTCCAAGGTAGAGTACATAACTTCAACCCCTTAGTAGGTCTACGATATGAAATAAATAGGGCATTACACCCCTTGTTCTCTTGCCAAGATGAAGCAAATAATTGTGGTTTAGCTAGCCAAGTAGAAATAGATTTCCATGAAGATGAGAGTGGTGAGAATTGAGGCTTCTATAGATACTCTTTGAGTTCGACAAAAGCCTTCTAGCATTTCTCCATCCAATGAGTTATTTTTCCTAATATGAGGAAAGGTTGACGTCTATTAAAGGCCCTTAACATGAACATGTTTGTGATAATTTCTTGAGTAAAGATTGCACTTTGTTGATAGTTTTGGGGATAACTAGGTAGGTAAGAGCCTTAACAGCATATCGGTTCATCTCTATCCCTCTTTGAGAGGTTAGACATCTAAGGAATTTCCCCTACTTAGCATCAAATATGCATCTTCCAAGATTGAGCTTGAGCTTGTAGTAATGCATGATAGAATATGCTTCGTCTGGATATCAAACGTGCTTCAGAAAACTTGAGCCTTTAACTAACAAGTCATCGACATACACCTTAAAGCTTGTTCTTATTACTTTCACAAACATATAGTTAATAAGGCATTTACTAGGTAGTCCTAAAATTCTTCAAGTCAAAGGACATAATCCCATAATGATATGTCCTAGTCAATTAAAAAGGAGGCTAAAAGTTTATGGAAGAACCCTCGAAAAAAAAAAGGCTGTAGGGAGTACAAAGGGGTCTACTTATAACTAGAATATGCATCCTAAAAAAACATAAAAGATTGGCTCACTCCTCCATAAGTAGCTAATTAGTCTTTAGCAAGAGGTATGTCCTTCGACTATGCCTTATTCAAGTCAATGAAATCCATGCACATCACCATTTTTCATTCTTCTTGATGAGAATGACATTCGACCTTCGTTTCTTTAAGGAAGCTGGCATCCAAGAGCCATTGCTTGAGTGCTCACCATTGTTGTATTGTTGATGTTGGATCACCTCTCAATTGATGCCAATTAGGTAGGAAATGGGTCAAGCTAAAACATCAATGTTGGCCCTCAGTAAGGTAGTTAGTTTAGCAACCCCTTCATCTTTCAATTCTCATCCAAGATGGACTAGACCATCTGGGATCTCCTCAAGGAAGACAATTGAAAAGGTTCATTCACCAAACTTGAGCACCCTAAAGCTCGGGTTGGGGGTGTAGTCTAGGTCTTTACATACTTTCTTCCCTATAGCATTAGGATCTTGCAACAGAGTTCTCTTCTTGCCCTGCATTTTGCCATGGATGGACTTTTGTTGGCCAATTGCTTTCTAAGGTGTAAAGAATAGCACCTTTAGACCTTTTTTTGGTCCATTTGGTGTATTCCAACTTCCTTGGAACTCAATTTATGACCTAAAAGCAAGAGAATAGGGCACAAACAAACCTATGAGTGGTTGACCACCCAATAATAGCGTTAAGGTCTGAAAATAAGTCTTCCACCGTACAGATGAAGACTCTATTAAGCACCTATAACTATCAATGAGAGATATGGGTAGCTCAACCCTAGCCAAAGGATAGGTCATAATGTTCCCAAAGTCCGCAATGGCCTATTTGTAATGCTTAAGCAGGTCCACCAACAGCCACATGGCATGGTGATCCGAGTTTCCTTCATCCACAAAAATATAGTGTGTATGTGTAACATCCAAAATAATTAATCCTCACATGAAAAACTCATAAATTTGAGTAGTGGAATATAAAGGACATACATATAATTACCACTTGAGCATTTTAGGTGACTGCCTTAAGTCCATGGAGGCCACGTTAGCAAGCTGTCAGGGTCAATTTTTCTTAATTAGGCTCAAGTCTAGGTCTAGATGATTACAAAATTGCATTAGAGCCATGAACCAACCAAAAATGTGAGAACTAAGTGTTGTGAAAGACTAAGTGCTACACCATGACGATGATGGGAGCCATCTCTAGAACTTATATTAGCCACCTTTAGAATCCCACATCACCTGTAATTGATTGGTTGATTGATCATGTGAACCCTGACAATGACATGAAAATTTCAGCTGGAGGAATTTGTGACACCCTAGTAATAATACCGTATGGAAAACATATAATATTGACTAATGGGATATAAAAAATTGAGAATTAATACTCGACAACTTGAGTTTAAGCATTAGGTTGTTGCCATGAGTCCATTGTGCCGATACCCAACAAGTTGTCAAAGCATTTTGTTTCAACTATGCTCGGTCTAGGCCTAGGTCATTGCAATACAACCACCCTAGCAATGGAAAGAACCACCACGAGTAGTTTAACATAGGGCTTCTATATCCTTTTAAAATCTTTCTCAAAGAAAGAGGGTCACTTTAGAGTAGCAGTCCACCTTCCCTCCATGGCTTGAACACAACCATCCTAAGTATTACCTTTAGTGGGTGGTAACCCTAATACTCCACCATTTGTTAATAAAATGGAGTTACCTAGGCGACAAGATATTGCCCATGGAAGACAATAAAATTCATCTCTTCCAGCAGTACATCAAACTTAGATTGCCATGTAGTCATCAAAGCCAAATTTGAAGCTAGTTGAAGCTTAATTCCTCACCGTAGTTGAACAACATGACTATAGTTGTTGCACTCTTAATGGATAACCTAGATATTGAGTAGCACTTGGACATTGTCACCAATTTCAAAGCCTCCAGTGGGTGAATTTGAATACATCTCTTAACTTGATGAGCTTGTCTATCCAAAAACATAAGTGGCAATACCAATTATCCATGTGCCCCTATTCCCTGTAGAACTCACAGCATTTGTTGCATTTTACAACCATTCCCTTGTTATGAAATAGAAGAACCTCACTTCAAGGGCTAAGGCCACTAACGGATTGGGAGACAATCGAAGCAATTTTTGGCCTTCTTCGTACAATTAGGCCTCTTTTTGCTTTAGCCTTGACTGTTGTTGAAAGGATTAGGAGCATATGGCTCCTCCTCCCATGCCTCCAACCTCACTGCAATAGTTTGATGATAGTGAGTCTCCATGCATCACATCTCCTCCTTTATGAAGGATGTTGCATATGTCAACATCTGCCATGCAGTACAGGGCTTGTTATGGTGCAACTTTTGTGGAATCTATCATAGTGAAATCCTAGGCCATATCCACCCTCTTTCCAAGTGTCCATTAACCAGAATAAAGCAAGAGACAGATGTAATACACATCTTCATCCACTGAATCCAAGCCTCAGGAAAACCTCTGACTTTAAATAAAGGCCAAAGAAGTCTCTAATCCAAACTATCATAAGCTTTGGAGTATTCCTTTAAATAGAAAGTCCCCATCCCCTTGCTTTTCCAAGCAAACATAATCTTTGAGGCAACAACGTAATTCTTCATTATTGATCTCCCCTTAATGAAGGCTAACTGCACACGACTAAGTAAACAGTCCAAAAGACCTCCAAGGCAATACTCTAAGGTTTTAGCAATCAACAATAAATGGAATTAGAAAGTGCAATTGCAATATAATCATCAAGTTTTTCAACCATATCCCCTTTTGAAAGAAATTGATTCTAGAAAGATCTGAGCCGGCCAACAAAGAGTCAAAGATAGCCATCACCTCATTTTTCGCCATTCGCTAGAATTCTTTACTGAATAAAACTAGGAACCCATTTGGACTAGGGTAACCCTCTTGCTTCAAAGAATATAATGCCCACCAAATTTCCTCTTCAATGAAGGGACGAGTCAAAAAAGCTATATCCTTATTTGTACAGTATCTTAAATGATAGCCCACCAAGTGTCACATCCTCTTCTATTCTCGGTAGAATAAGTTACATAAGTGATTGGCAAAGGCTCTCCTAAATTCCTATCTACCAACATGCACCTCCTACCCCTCTGACATGGAATCAATCTAGTTCCTTCTCCCATTAGCAAAAGAGTAGAAAACCTGGTGTTGAAGTCACCTTCTTCAACCAAAGCTGTTTGGATCTTTGTCTTCATTCTATCTTCTCATTTCTATCCTCCATTTGTACCTTTGAGAAGAACAACACTTTCTTCACTTTCATTTGGAAACAAGTCCCAAAAGTCCTCAGGTTCATCTAGCCTAGAAATGCCAACCAATGCCTTTTCTTTACATTGTCTCTTCACCACCCTCATCTCCCTCCTATACGCAATTTTTTACTCAAGGTCTTCTTGCTATAGAGTTCACAGGGCAGGCAGCTACGTCACAATCTCTCCACCACTGATCAACCTTATTACAGACCATCCTTGAGCAATCAAGACTTCTCAAACTTGAAATATGTTCCTACACGTATATCTTCCCCAAAGTCCCACTCCAGGGGTGTGTGGAGAGGCTAAGGGAAAGCCTTCATCAAACTAACGGGGAACTAATCACAAAAAGTGATGGAGCCAAAGAATTAGTCTAGTCTAAATCCAGACCCCTTATCCTAAAGCTCCTCCATGAGAATTTGCAATTCAGAACTCCCATCTCCATGACACTAGTTGTGGAGACCTAGTCGACAAAATCATCAACATTCCTATCTCCACCTCAAAGCCCCTTAAGGCAATTCTCAAAGTTTAACGTGGCCTTGAAGTCTCCCACACATAACATGGTGCCACAGGCCACCAACTGAGATGGGTCCTCCCAAAAAGTCAATTAGTCCTCTAGTTGACAAAATCAAAGATTGTATGCATTAATAATTCTAAAAGAGAAACCATCGTTGTTCCTCTCAAGATCAACGTCCCATAATAATTTCTAGCATTTTTTTTAAAGATTGTATCTCATAATTAATCTAATCTCTAATTTAAATCGTGTAAAATTTAGTTGTCTTCCTTTAATTTGTGCAATCTCTCTTGTAGGCATTACTTGCTACCTCTCTATAGTGATTTTCCAATAGTGCAGCATCAAAGTCATCATTTGGAACACACCCCTCACCAATTCATATTTGTCCTACTATGGAACAATAAGTTACGTTCTCTCATGAGCACTGCCCATGTGTTGTGTGTAAATGATACAATCACCATGCTTTTCTTGTCAGACATCACCTTGCAAGTGCCATATTTTGCACATCATGCACTATTAACATGATAATCAAGACATTGCCCATTGCACTGTTATGTTGATGAGAAATCATATTTAGAAAAAAAACACATTAATTTAAAATAGAAAGATTCTTTAGTAGCCATAAAAAATCCTTGAGAGGATATTCAAAGAGCCACTAAGAAATCACATGAGTAAACAAATACATCAAGTTAAAATAGAAAGCATCTTTGGTAACCATAGAAAATCCTTGAGAGGATATTCATGGTGCCATTATAGTAGAAAGGGAATATAACGATGGCTCATGGAAAATACTCTCAATCTCAACCAAGCCTGAATACCCAGTCAACCACATGTTTGTTCTCATTTTGTAAATGGTGTGAAACCACGACTGTAGATCCTTTAACTATTTATTGACAGACACGCTTTTTCTAAAAAATTAAATAGAGTGACTAACGGAAGTCAATACTCATCCACTCCATTACTTCACAAAGCAAAGTTCCATACACAAGTAAAAAAGAGATTGAACTTCCCTTGCAACATTCTCCATGTAGGATCTTTCCCCCTTCAAAACTACCCTGTTTTGCTCATACCATAAACACCAAAGTGCAAAACACCATAAACACCAAAGATCCACAAATGTCTTCATCCAAGGTACCAAATCTGTCGTGTGCCACTCGTGAAGTTCTCCTAAAAGGTGCCAATGCATTGGGATGCAACTACCTACAAGTCTCTCTAGCAAAAGCACATCCCAGGAACAAATGCTCCAAATCCTTATCGGCAGAACCACTCAGAGAACAAACCATGGGATCCGCTAGTACCAACCTCCTCCTCGACACCTTAGTGACAAGGTTTTTCCTCATCAGCCAACCAAAAAAGTCTTGACCCCAGCAATCTGGACCAAGGAAAATGTCCTCATTCCCGGACTCATGGGCTTTTTTAACATAAAAAGAACCCGTGCTCCATGAAAATGAGTCCACCACACCCTCATTGGGCTAAAAACCAGCAATATCTTATGATAATAACTACACATCCTGAAGCCTAGTCTCAAATAGACTTTCTTCAACCCACAGAACCCAATGATCAATCAAGCATTTCTCTCCAAGAGCCATTCCAATGATCAAGCATACACCCCAACTTGTAAGAGGCCGAAGCAAACAATTGACGAACAAGCCACCAAGACCCCCTCAACCAGTCTTGTCATCCAGCCAAAGTCTAAAAATAGATCCATCACCTAGGACGGCCTCAAAATATTGCCTCACATGACCAAGAATGGAGCACAAACATCACCAACAAGATGAAGACCTTATGGGACCACAAAAAGTTCAGTCCAATCAGAAGCTGAGCAGTAGAAGGAATCATTGAGCAACTGATGCCAAGAATTTGACCACCCATTTTGCTAAAGTATGCAAACTCATATGCAAACTCTAAATCTATAGTTATTTAGAATGCATGGAAAATATATTATAAAACTACACATATTCCTAATCATTTGTTGGATATTTGACAGTGAAAATAATGTTAGCTCACACTACCTCTTTATAGGTTCCAAGCACCCCAGCAGATTTGGATAGCTCTACAACGCAATGTGTTGGCGTTACAGCAGTCACCTGGTGATATATTCAATGGCAAACCTTATACAGAACCAAATATTGTTTGTATTTGTAGAGAAGTATTTGATGTTTTACCTCCGCTGATAACATGATATGGGATCTAGACTTTTTCAGCTCCTTGATTCCATGAAGTGTCACCTGTTTAGAATTTGTACGATGTTTGGAGGTTATACTAATAGATGTGACACTTGTCCATTTTCAGCTATCTCATGCAAATCAACCGTGTTCAATTTAAAACTTGAAATTCCAATTCCAAGCATGCTCCTCAAATGTTAACGAAGAGATGCATAACTAGACAAAACACTAGCCCTTGATCAAATCAATATTATATCATTGTCTTTAATATTCTTTGCCAATAAATATCAGATTGTACAAATTTGAAGATGAGTTTGATAATCTACACCACGTTAATTAGCTTATTTTTATGTGTATAGATCAATATGGATGATTTTACACATTAGATTAGGATATTTTATCAGCAGTAGAAGCAAATAGACTCCTCTTGCATATGCATTCCTTAACTTAAAATAAAAAAATCATGTAAACTTTGCAGGTTTAACTTGAAATAAAATCTTGTTTACTTTTCAGGACTCTATTTCAAGATTTGTTTTTTGGAAGTCTTGTTTTCAAGATAATATATATCTTAAGCTATGTAGGATACTGTCCAAGAGAATATTTTGACATAAAGCATGTGTTCTTGTTTCCATGAGTCTTCTAAATTTATCCTGGTTGAGAACATCCAAGTCAGATCTTTATATCTGATACCTTTTTTTTTATATAACCGATACAATTTGGCCACAGCTCAGGGCCCATTTGATTGCAAGATAACCCACTAGAGGGGGTTACAACTTATTGCACTGCTAAAGGCAGCTTGGATATGTTTCACATAAAGAATTCTATTGTGACTTATAACTAATATTAATATTCAACTTTTTACAAGAAGGAGTTGAAATTTCAATTTTTTTAAACATCATTCCATATGATTAATCATAGAAATGGTTACTTAAAAAGTAATATGGCCTTTCACCACAAACTTACAGTGGAGTTCCTCGCCCTTCCAATGGACAAGCTTAGATCCTTTGCTGCAGCTTCAATCTTCTCCATTGTCATCGATAGTGAATGCTCCGATGCAAGTTTAATTTTATTTTGATAGTTTTCCTTCAAAATTGAGAAAAGAGTGCAAATTTCTTGCCATGAATCAAATAGAACAAAATGAATGGTACAAGTTAATTAGATAAGGGGCTACAAAGGAATGAGTTAAGTATAAAGTGTACCTCTTCTTCAAAAAGGCGGGACAGATCAAGATCATCAGACATTGCTATAAGTTGAAAGGCATTTATAAAATTTGAATCCTTGGAGTTCTTCTCAATGCTCCCATTATGGTCATATCCTGATGATATAGTTTGGATAGGTAACGATGGCTTGTAGCCCACTCGAAACCACCCATCCTTTAAAATCTCTGGCAAAGTTATTCTCTGCATTAGAAAATAAAGTGAGAGGCAAGTTTCTTTGAGAAGAATATGTCTGAAAGGTAATGCATTCAGCTTACTTTTGTTGGATTCGGATCCAATATTTTGCAAATCAGCCTTTTCTGTTCGTTTGTGAACCATTCAGGAAAATCATATCGTGCCCTTGTTATCTGTTTGAAATCAAAAGGGAAAGTGACATATGAGTCAATGTAAAGGAACTCTGTCTAGGATATTAAAAGAAATGAAATCTTATCATACAGAAGTTTCAGTTTCCTAAATTTTACATTCTTTGTATAACCTTCTCAAAAAAAGGTTGTTTCTGTTTGCTTTTAGATTTAATCTTTGACAAAATCCCACAGCTACTAGAATTAAAGGATACTATATGCGCACATTTAAGATACTAGATCTTAAAGGATTGCAGTGGTAATCACCTGTTAATAACCAAAATTCCATTTGTTTTCTTTTTTGGAATAAAGTGCATGTTACAAAACTTATTTGAACATTGGGTTGGAATAATTGGAATAAGAGAATTTCTCAGTATCATTTCCAGCATGCCTTTATATCATTGTCTGCTGTTTGTTGTGACTTAAACCAATTTATATACCCATTAGCTCGATATTATTACCCAATACAATCTTGCACTTAACTTATTCCTAAATCCGTACATATTCATCAGCATACAGAACACAGAAGTTACCCCATCATTGTGTATTACGTGTTCCATTTCTATTCTTATAGTTACTTCTAGACTAAATTTAGCTGGACTAATGAACCACTCGAAAGCCACCAAGAAACCTGAAAGAAGCAAAATAACATTGCTGAATGCTTATATTAAAGAATCAAACAAAGTACTAGAGTATCTAAAACATCATTTGTGCACAATAAGAAAGATAGAAATCCTCTTTTGTAGAATGAATTACCTTCCTAAATAGATTAGTTCTATTATCATCATCAAAGGGTATTTTTCCTGCAAGCAACTCGAAAAGGATCACACCACAAGACCATATGTCTGATCCTGCGCCTTCATAGCTCCTGTGAGCAATTACCTGTTGATTAGATTGCAAAGCTCTTTTATGGTCATTACTAAATAGGTGCAAAAAGAATATCAAGATATAAGAAGAGATGCCCAATCCATTAATTTTATCTAATTATGTAGTTTAAGTGCAGAGATACTTTATTTACTTGTCCCACCATGCACAAACTTTTGAATATAATTGGATGAATCAGTGACTGAAGCTTAAATCTTGGTCACTAAATTGATATGGCTCTGAAACTAGAATGCGACAATATCAATAGTATGTGAATAATCAGTATCAAAGATCCCATATGAACACCTTTGTTGGGGAACATGCTTCTTAAGAATCCATGGTAGAAGCAGCTTGGAGAGGTTGATGTTCATATAGGCGGCACATACCTTTAAACAAACACCAACCCTAATCCCGAGTCAGGAGAAGTGCAAGATCAAAACTCAAAATCTCGATACTATAGTCATATGGATCACAGAAACCTTTCAACTATGTAAAGTAACTTGCATCTCTCAACAACCTAAACATATACACAAAATGAAAGAACCATAATGACCATCCATACCTCTGGAGCAACGTAATTCGGAGAACCACAAGTGGTGGACAGCAGCTTTCCATGTCCCTGCTACATGATTTTTTCAAATGTTGGGAGTTAAACTACAAAAGTACATGATCGACCTTAAACTGCAATTTTCTTACCTCTATCAGCATACTCAGCCCAAAATCTGATACCTTAAGGTTCCCCTTGCTATCGATCAATAGGTTGTGTGGCTGATCAGAAAAAGTAACAGAAACATAAATATTGTAACCTAAATGAAATATGAAGTAGCCTCAAAAAGTTATTTGAGTATGCAATATTAAACCAATGTTTTTCGACTTTATTTAGCTATATCGGCACTTCGCTTCTGGAGACATTTAGGATTAAAAAAAGCAACGCCCTAGCCATTTTAACATACATATCTATAACGTTTATTTTCTCCTCCTTTTTCTCTTTTCTTTAAGAGAAGAAATTTGTGTCCATAAAATGTGAAATGTAAAAAGTGATTTTTTTCCTCCTATTGTCAATTTTGTCTTGTTTGTGCTTGTGTCCAGGGTCTCATCACTCTTTCGGCTATGGGCATCTTTTTGAAGAAATCCTTAGATCACCTTGTCACTCATTTATAATACGTTTGATGGCATACAAGAAGAGCAAGGAGGAGGATCGGCCTTGCTCTACGATCGGGTTACAGCCAGTCTTGTGAGGGAGGACAAGAATTGGTGAGATTGGAGATAATAGAGCCGAGGAAGGAAACAAAGAAGATTCAGAAAAGGGTTTTGGCCATTATTGAACAAGACTCCTTAATTACATGGCTTAGTTATTTATAGCAAGAGAATTCTCACAAGTAGGGTTATCCTGCAGTAACCAAGGTTTTAAAAAATGCGAGGTGGTACCGAGACGGTTTGCCTTCATCGAGGCGAAGCGTAAGCCTCGAGGCGGTCGAGGCATAAGCCTTAGGATTTACATAAAAAATATAGAAAATGAAATGATAAGTAATAAAATATAGGTAATCAAATAAACCTAAATGACCTAAACTTATAGTCAACATACTAAGCTCAACCTCAACATACTAACCTCAACCTCAAATGCGTCCTGCTGAAGAATGGAGCACTGCCGCTGGAGCTAGAGCTGCGCTCGGAGTCTCGGACCTGCACAAAAACTGGACCACTGCTCGAGCCTGTGCTGCTGGACCTGCAGTGGTGCTGGAGCCTGCCGCTGCACTGCACTGTGCTGAGCTGGAGCCTGCGCTGCATAAAGCGTTGCCGTTGTGTGCTCGCGCTACTGGCGCTGGAGCACTGCGCTGTGCTGCGTGTAGCATTGTGCTGGCTGCGTGGAGCTACTTGCGCTGCTAGCGCTGCGTGGAGCTGCTCGCCGGTGGAGGTTGTGATGCGGTGGAGCAGGAGTTGTCGGTCTGCTGGTGGAGGCTACGATGAGGTGCTTGAGGCTGCTCACATACTCGAGGCGGCGCCTCTCCAGCGCCTCGGCAAAGTGAGGCGCATGCCTCGCAGAATCGAGCTGAGGCTTAAGCCTCGAAGCTAATTTGCCATGCCTCGCCTCGAGGCGCATGCCTCAAGCACCTCGAGGCACGTTTTTTTAAACAATGGTAGTAACAACTTTTCCTACCACTTACTCTATTCAAACTACCAGCAGGCTTTAACTACCAGCAGAAAGTATAGCAGTCCTTAGCAAATCGCTCTCCCATAAGAAAACTTGTTCTAGAAGTTGGAATTGTGTAGTTCCGGACAAAAGTAGAATAATCCACCTATGTGGCTTCTTCCATGGATCAACTCACCAATGGATCAGCAGTTTGTTGATGGCTCCATTGTTTGTTTTTCATTCTCCTCCCAAGAAATCTATGCTGTTGAGAATCTTCTGTAAAAGATTCTAGCAGTAGCTAAGTTTGTAGCAGTTGAGCTCCTACCTTCTTGAGCTAAATGATGTGAAATGTACGGTGAATTTTTCTCTCTGGAGTTAGCTGGAGCTTACATGAAATAGTCCCCACTTTAGCAACAATCTGATAACGTGCATAGAATTGAGCAGTAAGCTTATGGTGGTATCTTCTAGGGATTTTGGCAGTATGGCTAGAGCTTAAGGTACATCCAATCTCCTACTGCAAGTGATTTCTCCATGTGCTTCAAAACTTGAGGTAGCAGATGCAAAATTTGCCACATGGCTAGGAGCAACAGAAGTGGTAGAGGAGGATGGCTAACTCCTTAATAGGGTCTTTAGACAATCTAACTCCTCAGTCGTGAATTGTATAGGAGGCCGCTCATATTGTGAATGTTTGCTACAAATGACCTGATAACAATTTCATAGGTTGATTATGATATAACAAGAGTCGGTAATGAATAGAGAGTTGCCCAGGTCACTAACCTTATATCGTAGCTATAGTCAGTGATTGTTGTGACCAGGGAGTAATATGCCTCCCTCTGACTCAGGATTGTAGCCAAGTCAGATACGACCTTGGTTTCTTTTTTCATACTAGATGTTGAGTGTTCCATCTATAGGTGTCACAGGGAAAAGAGCTATCCAAGGCATACGCCACCTTGCACTTGAGATGGAGTCGCCCCTTAGTCTATTTTCAGCTTGTATACCTATCGCGTCCTACATTGTGAGTCCTCAATGTTGATAACTTAAGTTTAATTTTTTTGATAATGACACAATTTTTTTGTCACTACTAATATTTTTCTTATAAGCTAGCAAGTGTTGTAGGAAGATCAAAAAAGGAGCAAAAAGCAAGGATCTTATTGCAAAAGAAAACAAATGAGCTATCTACATTGCAAAGCAAAGCAAGTGTTTATCATTGTTGTATTTTTTTTAGTTAAAATGTAAAAGAGCCTAAGAGAACTTTGTACAACCTTAGGACATCACATAGAAATCTTCCTTTCATTCCTCAATTGTCTTCCACAAAAAATGATGTTTAGAAATTTTTAGATGTCTGGGTACCCTAACTAGAGGTCCACTTTTTCTGGTCTCTTGAGACTAGATTAAGTCTCTTTTGTACAATTATAATTTGGTCAAACTTCACTATAATCACTTTATTTACCACACTTTTGAACTACATCTGATTTATTACTCCAACGTTCAATTTATTTTTCCCAACGTTCAAAATGGATCCTCATTAATTACATTTGATTTATGATTAATTTCTCCAACGAACTTCTCTTGAAAAAGTGAGCATCCACTCTTCCCTATTAGACGTCGACTTTCATCTTTTCAGATGTCCAACTTAGTATTTCATATGACCACTGGACCATTGTATGTGTCTTCCAATAAGGATTACACCACTGGACCATTGTTGTTTATTACCACTACTACCATGCCCCTTCCCCCCTTCTCTTTCCTTATTCTTCCTCCTCCTTCTAACAACTACCTCCTCTAACTTGCACCATCCACCTCCTCCACTCATCTCCATCGCCTTCCACAACCCTCCTCACCTGCATCGACATAGGTTTCACCAAGCTCCTAAAGGACACATACACCACCAAGTCCTCCCCTTTCTCATCTAATAGTAGTGGACCTTTGAATATATGATCAGCATTGTGCCCTCCCCCTAATAGCAGTAGGAAGAGTCAAAAACACCATTCTCCTTGTTCCTATTCGAACACAATGCTAATCACACACCCATGACTCTTTCACCACCTCTAAGTGCTCAACCCATCACCATCATAATCATCATCTGCCTAATATCAATCACTTGCTTCTTTCTCTCTACACCAAATCACCACGTTTGAGCAATCATGCCTACTATTGGGAAGATAATTGTCATCCCTCTCATTCTTGTTTCCTCTCCCATGCCCCATTGGGTCTACAACTCCGAAGAGACAACCATCGAGGAAGTGGATGTCCACAAGGCCAAGTTCTTGATCAATGTTGATCATATGTACCTTGACATCAAGTTCTTATTTCTCTCAATTCCTAGAGTAACACGACAATTTTGATTATTTTGTGAATCTCTCTTCTTGGTATTCTGTTTCTATCTATGTGTGAATGTGCTGTATAGATTTTAGTCCTATAAGGGGCATCAATGAGCCAAAGTGGCACATCAAGGAACTTGTTGTGCCCTTCGTGAGTTTGAAACGTAATCCCATATACTTCCTCACTTGGATTGATGATACTTGTTGGAGGGTATCTTTGGCTTGGTGAAGAACTTAACTCCATTTAGCTCATAGAGGGGTTTATGATATTGTGTTGGTCAAATGTCTTAAAGTTGGCACAAATATGCCAGCTTCCATCCTTCTTAAGTAAAACCAAGGATGAGAGTGGGTTGTTGCTAGTGAATACACGGCCATCATCCAAAACCTCCTTTCCCTGTTACTCATGTTCATTATGTTAGTAACTTATGTATGAGTAGGCTATAAAGGGGAAGTGCTATCAATTGTCATTATTTAATGGGATTAAATGGCATTGCATTCTAATGGATGAAAGCTTATTGTTTTGATGAATTTCACTAAACTTATTTAGGAGCTTCATTTCATGTACTTTGAAAGCCTTGCTTGTTGTTCAAACACAAGTTGGAGATGTATCGACATATTATCCCAACCAATGTGACTGCCACTACAGATGGACAAATCTATTTGGAAATAGAGCGCTTTTATCGCGAACTTTGACCATCTATTGACATTGGCTTTTCTGTCAGTCACATCGTGTCAGCTCAATTGAGAGCCATGGAAAAAGTAGTTTAGAATTGGAATTGGCACAATATCGAGAAATAGAAACTTTCACTCAATTTAGCTTAGGTCCTTACTCGGAGGGATGAGCACAAGAAGGGCAACAATCAATAGAAAGGAACGTGTCATGGGACTAACGTCACTCTCCCTTCCCTATCGACTTAGTTAATCCACAACATCCCATATATCATGGTAGTTACCACCCGCCTTACTTTTTTTTTTTGAAAATGGGAAAGGGTGGTTATCTATCCAACTGATAACCACCCAAAATATATTATAACAAAAGATATGGCTTTTCAGCCTACATCAAAGCCCACAAACAACAGCAAAAAACCCACTCACAGCAACTCACTCCATATTCTAATCATAGCAGCAATGCACTCCACAAAATTTTCTATATATGGTCTCTGTCCCTTGAAGACCATCTCATTCCTCCCCAACCAGATGCCCCAGAGGACCGCTAGAGGCCTTGCTTTCTCATTCTTCGACCGAAAGACATTGTGGTTTGTGTTGACGCCTCCACACCTAAATGAACTCTAGAACTCCTTAAAAGACAAGTGGTTCCACCACCCAGCTCCCATGCAGTTCCATACCACCCACCTTAGTAGAAAACTCTATTTGTGCTCTAGATTTTGTCATGGAGCAACTCAAAGAAAATGAATTGTTTAATTTCATACTAAGGCTAAAGCGATGAAAAAGGGAAAGGGGGACTCGAAAGGTGATGCGAAGGGTGACATAGAGGATGACAAAGATGGCAACGCTAAAGTGAATGGAGGTTGGATGCAAGTTAAGCGTTGAAAGGCTTCTCGTTGGCTACCTTCTACTAAAGTCATGCACTATAGGTGTCGAAGGAAAGTCCATTTTGCAAGATTCTACCGTGAGCCAATTCCTTGCCTTCATTGCTAGGGTTTGGGGCATCAACAGGCCTCGTGCTCATGGAGGAGTGTCCCCATGGTCACCAATTCAATGACACCACTGCAGTTTTCCTTCTCATGCCCTATGGCAGAGGTGGTGGCCCCTTGGTCATCTTCGCTTTCATCTTTGGACGATATGTTGGAGAATGCTCATGTGGGTGATGTTGTGGATGGGGAGGGGAGTGGAGATTTGCTAGGGAGATGCCATGATTTTGTTGCTCAACTGGGGTATGGCAAGGCAGCTTGTTTTGCACCTTGACACATCCTCCTTTTTGACCTCTTGCCAGAGGTTAGCGATGGTTTGCGGTACAAGGAGACGATGCTGGGTGGAGATATTCGATGCCATTTGATGGGGCTTAGAGAGAGAGCTCCAGAGAGGCCACTGATCCACATTTCCATTGAAGGCATCCCTCTACATCTGCAATTAGTTGAAGTCGTGGAGGCAATCTGTGATATAGTCCCACTACGGCATGAGAGTATGGATCTGAGACGCGGTTAGGTGGACTTACGAGCTGACATTCTTGAGGGGTGATCGGCAATCGATGGAGGGTGCGCTAGGCTATCAAGTGGGAGGTGAACCTTCTACCACTTGGCCAGACTAGGTGGAAGATGGGAGATGAGACATTAAGTGAAATAAGGGAACATGTTTTTTGCTTATTTCTTCATTCCATACACAGATACATATAGACCTTCACATACAAGGGACAAATCCCCGCATTGCCCAACATAGATTTCCCAAATCTTTCCCCTTACATATAACGAAATGCCTTAAACAAAAAGCCTATACTATTATAAGCCAAAAATGAGAGAGTGGAGATTTTCTAGGGAGATGATAGGACACAGCCCCCAAGATGCTGCAGACATCTCTTGCAATGGTCAACGAGCCAAGTGCAGGGCTCATTTTTGGCTTATAAGAGTATAGGCTTTTTGCTTAAGGCATTACATTATATGTAAGGGGAAAGATTTGGGGAAACTGTGTTGGGCAATGTGGAGATTTGTCCCTTATATGTGAAGGTCTATATGTATCTATGTAAGAAATGAAGAAGCAAGCAAGAAATATGTTCCGTTATTCCACTTAATGTCTCATCTCCCACCTTCCACCTAGCCAAGTGGTGGAAGGTTCACCTCCCACTCGATAGCCTAACGCACCACCCACCATCTACTACCTATCACCCCCCAAGAACGTCGACTTGTAGGTCCACCTCACCGCATCTCAGATCCGTACGCTCTTGCCGTAGCGAGACCGTATCAATCTGCTCTCCGTTTGGGAGGTTGAGGTCCTATGTGGGCCTTAGCCTCCGCGAGGGGGACATCTCCACCGTCTTCACGTTGGTGGAGTTGTGATTGGGTCACAAGGTCCCCAAATGGAGGTTCTTCGATTATCATGCTAATGGGGACTTTGATGTTGAGGCACATGTTCGCATAGGTGATGGTTGGCAGCATTTCAACAATTAGGTGTCGTGCCAGCCATCAATGCGAGTTGTTTGAAATGTCAAAAGTAATCTCGGGAATTGCGGAAATTCCACGTGAGAACAAACGAATATGGGTGATAAAGCATGTCTCAGTTTGAAAGAGTTTGGTCTGGTTTACTTGGGAAGTTAACCTTTCAAAAGAAGTATTAAACATCATTTACTTGACTACTTAACCTCCCATCTTCTAACCTAGGTTTAGTCACTTTAATACGGATTTGTCTAACACCAATTTTAACTAATATTAGTTAAATTCATGTTAAAATTGTATATCACTCACACCTCTAATACCCCTTATATTTTATATTCCTAACATCACTATTAAGCAAACATCACATAGGTTAACAATAATTTAAGTAAACATAAATTAATATTAATACCACTCTACAAGTAAATATAATTATAAATTAATATTATTTTCATAATTCTTAACATTATTTTTTCTATCCCTTTCAATAAACTAGCCCTTAGAGATGGGTCACGTGGAGGCGCGAGTTCCTTTGTTGGTCACGGATCTGGCAAATGAGATGCAACCCGATTCTGAGCAAGGACTTCGGCGGAATGGTTCTTTAACATTGAAAGCTATTCAAGGCCGTACTGCTTTTTTTCTGCCCTCCCTCGGCTCAGAAGCCTCCCGTCAAGCAGCATTTCTCTTTCCCACCGGTGTGGGATGGGGGTTGTGGGTGTGGCTGGGAAGTCCCCCGTTGGTAGCTATATATGGAGGTTCAACATTAGGTGGAAGGCAGGGAAGCATCTGCGATGGAGTTTCAAAACCACCATCTACACCATCTCTTTGGTGTGATTGGCGGTGTCCATTTCCACCATCTTATGCGCTGCTCAGGTGTCAATCCCACTCGAAACCCCCGCAAGTGCATCCCAAGACCCCAACTTGATGATTACCAACTTCAATCATATCCCAACAATTTCCATGGACAAGAGAGGATGATGCTGCCCTTTTAGTGACGTGTGGAAGAGAGCAACAGCAATCAAGTACGGTGGCGCTTCGTCAGTAGCGTAGGATGTTGCTCCGGCGCGGGAAGACTCTGAGGTTGGGGGGTAGAGGGGCCTGCCATATTGAGGAATGCTGCCATGGATCCTTGAGGAAGTGATATTGGGGGTTCCTCGAGGGTCTGTTGCAGTGGGGCAAATGGAGGGTAGTGAACAAACGGTGGGTGGGGGTGAAGCCTGAGGAAGGGACGAGGAAGCAGCAGAGGCGGTGGGCAGAGGGTGGTGATTGCCATGGAGGTGGAGAGGGGACTAAGGGCGGTGGAGATGGTTGGAGAAGGTGGAGGAAGAGAGATCGGGGTGAAGGGAGGTGGTGGATAAGAGGAATAAGGATAAGTTGAAGGGGAAGGGGTGGAGGTCCGTGACAAGCAGCAGAGGGCTAAGAGCTAGCGGAGGAGGCGGGGGAGATATAGGTAAAGGAGAACATAAAAGATAACAAATATAAGGATATGGCAAATTTTTTTTTTGTTTTAACGGAGTAATCATATTTACGTAAAATGACCAAACAGGCCTAAATCGGGTGAATCACCCTTACATCTCCCGTAAAAAAATAAAATATAATCCTTAATCAAAAGAGTGAGTAATAGAATTAAAAAAATCATGTTCCTAGAAATCTCGGCTCCTACCACTTTAGGGGGGAGTGGTGCCTCAAGTTTCTTCCTTTCTATATGTACCAAATTGAGGTCGAAAGAACCCGAGAGAAGATTTTGGTGTTAACATTGGCTTGACGAGCGACCCCTCACGCCCAAGTGGAAGGTCCAGTAGAACTCCTTGAGGGAGAAGATTACCCTAGACATGCTCCCAAATAAGTCGAGAGAATGAACAATAAAAGAAAAGATGGTAAGTAGTTTCAACCTCTTCATTGCACAAGAAGCATTGTGTGTCGATTTGCAGCACCAAGCACTGGAGCCTCATGCAGGTGAGGAGATGGTCCCTAACAGCCAACCAAGTGCAACAGGACCATTTGAGGACATGCCCCATGTCCAAATAAGCCTCCAAATATCAATCTTAGGGCCTTTGTCTCTTAGCGCATCCTCGATAACTATGAAACGAGACCTCCCCATTGAAGAGGACCAGGACCAAGTGCCATTTCGCCAAAAGTGGTCGAGAAAGAGGGGTTTGAGGGCAAGAATTTTCCTCCAAACAGGGGCATCAGAACTCTTTGGTTCGGCGGTGGTGTTGTCCCTGTAATGAGTAGTCATCCAACGACTCCACAAGGAGGAGGGATGAGAGAGCACCTCCAAACTTTGAAGGTAATAGCGGCCATATCTAAGGTTGCAAAGCAATGAATCCCTAAACCCCCCTCATCAAAGGGGAGGCAAATGTCCTTCCAAGAGAAGAAATGGGTGCCACCATCCCAAATGAAGGTCGTTGCCATTTTTTTGAGGGAGTCAAGAGCCCCTTTTCTGATGACCGAATTGTTGAGCCAAAATCGGAGGACACCTTCTAGGCCCCCAAGACACCCATTTGATTCTACATATCTTGGAGAGGACGTTTGTTAAGACCCGTGCTATTAAGCCTTTTTAAGACGTTCAGACTTTAGGTCAGATGTCTGGTAAGATGTCTGGACTGAAGGTCAGACGTCTTGTAAGACATCTAAACTCATTTCCAGACGTCTGAAAATCAAAATTTTCGTGTACGAGCTCTCGTCTGCGCGCATGCTGCACACAGACAGTACACATCCCTCGTTTCTTCTTCTTCTCTCTCCTTCTGCCCGACGAAAACCCTAAACCCATACCCTTATATAAGCCCCTCCTCTCGCTCATTCCACCCCCACTTCCCAGCAACTTCCTCCTTTCTCCAGCGAGAGCAACAGAGCGAGAGCGGCATGATAGGAGAGGAGGAGCAGCGTGAGAAGGAGAGGAGAGCAAGCTTGCGAGCTCGCGTGGGATCTCGCCGGTGAGCTCGCGACTGGGGAGGCGCGTGCGCAAGGTGGAGGAGTGAGTCGGGGAGGTCCTCCTTGACACTACTGTAGCCGGAGCAGCAGGTGAGAGGGCGTGGCGTGGCCACACGTGGCACGAGAAGGAGAAAGCAGGTTTTGGTTCTGGGATTTTCCCAGAATCAGACATCTGGAGTGACCGCCAGACGACGGTGCGGACGTCTGGAGGTGGTGCCAGACGTCTGAGGAGGAGGCTTCGTGAAGGTATGTCTCCTTTGTGGATACGGCCATGCAGGTCACTTCACTAATGCACTGTTTCATGTCGATTTGAGAAGATTTTGGTTGATTCGCGGAGTTGCTTTGGGAAGGTGCAGCACATGCCCTCCCACGCACTTCGGACGTATGTGCGAGGCACCAGACGACGGGAAGCGCTTCCAGACGTCCGGAGAGGTGGTCAGACGTTTGGAACTGGGTTCAGACGGTCCAGTGGAGTTCCTGGATGTCTGAGGAGTAGCACAGAACTTGAGGTATGGCTCTGGACTCTTTTAAGACGTCTGGAAGTTGTTCCAGACGTCTGATTTGAGTCAGAATCACTATTTTTGGCCTGTTTAGGGTCCGTTTGAGGTCCGATTTCCGCAATTAAGATACCGATGTTTTCCATATGAATTTCCCTACTTATTGGAATACTTTCTATGTTGTTCTGAGTATTCTCTTATGAATGATCCTTGTGATAGGATTGGTTTCCGTTGCGTGCTCGGGGTTTGCTGAGGCATGTGAACTTGTTGTTCAAGCCTCCAGTACTCCTGGGTTTACTGGTAGAGTGGCTTTCCGTTAATTTAATTACAACCTAATTGCATGTGTAGAATTAATGATTAGAACCTATGATCTGGCATGAATCCTAGGATTAGAAATACTGGATTGTCTGTATTGAATGAATGAATTGCAGTCTTAATTGAGTAGATAGAATAATAACAATTGCCTGTAAATGAATAACAGTTGCCTGCGAAATATGTAGTATTTGTGTTAGTTAACTATTGAATGTAACCTTCCTTTCGTACCCATGAAATGACGTAATATGAGCTACATGTATATAATTTGAAAATGGAAAGGTGAATGTTGGAAACACGAGCTATTTGTGAATAAACTAAATATGGAATAGAGTTACAAATTGCATGTGTATAACCTGAGAATGGAAATAGAAATGATGAAACCTGATATGACTTGGCCTGAGAAATATGAGTATGAACCTTACGGGGAATTAGGAGTAGAGCTCCTGTAAATAAATGGAATGGAACTGGGAATGTGAGTGGGGAAGTGAGCTAGCCCTTGAGTACGGAGTACCAAGTAGAGCGACTGTCCTCCTGTTTAGTGCAGAGCGGAGCTAGCCGCCCTTGGGTTAGGACTCGGGGTTAGAATTGGCCACTCTGTACTGACTTCTTTGCCCTTGCATACACAGTACAGGGGAAAGCTACTAGTGTAGGGAGCGAGCTAGCTACCCCACGGGGCCCGGGGTTCAGCTAGCCACCCTACACTGACTTGTTAGGCCCATTGGGCAAACCAGGGTAGTTAGGCGAGGGTGCGCGGACTGTGGAGGGGCGAGACCCCTGTTTGGTTCTTAGGGGCTAGACCCCTGCTACTGAGAGGGCTATGCCCTATACTGGTTCCATGCTGTATTTTGGGTGCACCCGCTAACGGAAACGACTGACCACATGCCAGTGCAGGGAAGCTACCCGTGCGCTTATCACGTGTGCTGTAGTCACCATTACGTTTGTCCGTGACCTTGGGGTGGTTGACTGGGTGTAGGACCACCACAGGAGACTCTCTCAGCCAGGAGAGCACCACGTGCAACTTCTACTCTTTGGAAAAAACTGCAATTAAGATCGTTCCCACGAGGAACATTCGAGATAAAGAAAGAGACCTGATAAATAAATCAAGTGGTGAAAGAAAGAATAATCAGTTAAAGAAATAAAGAAATTGAAAAACAACAGCTACCTGTCCACCTTTACTCCTTTAGTTAGTTGGTTGCCACTCTATTAAGTATTCGCTGATTTCGTGTACTCATAACCCTTTTCAGGTCTAGGTGTTGAGCAGCCAGAGCCTATGGCTGCAGAGGGTGCTGGGCTTAGTAGAGCCCAGTAGTTGTAGCTCTTTTTGTACTCCTTTGTAGTAGTGAGTAGCTTCTTGTACCTTTATATTCTGTACTCTTTAGTTCTGCACATTATATTCCTGTACCCGTTTACTTTTCTACTATTGTGGTGGTGTGCACTGTGGTAGTTTTATTCCTTTATTGCTGTACTTTTGTTACTGTTAGTTGCTTAGCATGGTGAATGTGGTTTACTTTACTGCTTTTGGTTACTTTCTCGTTGGACGACTGGGTCTTGGGATCAATCGAGTCGGTCTGGTCTTGTGTCCTATAGGGATTCGGGAACTAGGTTGTAACAACGTTCCTCTTCCATTCACTAAGGAGCTCCATAGCATGGTCAAGGAGGGGGGAAGAGTTGTTTGATGGTCCACCGGAGAGGGAGATACCAAGGTACCTACAAGGAAGTCTCCCCTCCAAGATCCCAAGGGAGAGGCAGATATTCCATTTAGCCTTAGCATGCTTGGCAAAGGAAACACAGCTTTTACCTCCATTCAAGTGAAGACCAGATACTACCCCCAGAGTGTCCAAGGCTCACCTGATTCCCCTAGTGAAGACAGGTCTTCTCAAGTGCAAATGAGCACATCATCGACAAAGATAAGGTGGGAGGGGAAGGGGGTCCCTCCACCCGGGCCAGCTTGATTCTTCCCTTTTGGCCTTGAATGTCCAAGAGTAAGGAAAGGGTGTTGATCATTAAGGTGAAGAGGAGAGGTGAGAGGGGGTCACCTTGGTGCTGCCCCCTAAAGGTGTAGAGGAACCCAACCGAGACGCCATTGACCAGAGGTGAGCAGCTATTTTCCCAAATGCAGTGCTTGATCCAATAAATCCAGTTGTCTCCAAAGTTGTAAGATTGGAGGACCTTGATAACAAAGTTCCTACGCACAGAGTCAAAGGCCTTAGAAATGTCCACTTTGAGGCATAATCTGGGGGCCGATCTGGGAGTTGAACCTGGACAAGAATTCCTGGGTCAAAAGAGTGCAGTCAGTAATAGAACTGCCATGAATGAACGCACCTTGGTTAGGGGCCACAAGCTTTGGAAAGAGCTTCCCAATCCTAATGGCAAATAATTTGGAGATGCACTTGTAGAGAACGTTGTAGTAAATGATAGGTCCAAAATCTCTCATGCTTGAGATGGCCCCCTCTTTAGGGATGAGGGTAAGGAAGGTGTGGTTGAGTTGCTTGATCAAGCCGCCTCCCTCATGGAAGAAGAATTGAATCCTCGAGGTGATGTCTTCGCCTATGATATGCCATGCTTTCCTAATGAAGAAAGCATTAAACCCATCAGGCCCAGGGATTTATTTGGTCCAATCTCTCATAGGGCCTCTTTGATTTCGAGGGCTAAGGGGGTAGATTCTAGCATATCATTATCCCTGGGAGAGAGTTGGTAGGCAAAGGGAATTTGGAGGTTCTCAATGGATGACTCCCCCATGTTCTTGGTGAATAGTTTCTAAAAGAACCCAACAACCTCCTCCCTAAGTTCCTGCTCCTTAGCACTAAGCAAGACATCTTCATTAATAAGGCAAGAAATGGCATTTTTATTCTCTCTTATTCTTGTGGTGACAACAAAGAATTTGGTGTTTCGATCTCCCAGTGTTAGCCAATCCACATGGCTTCTTTATCTCCAGTAGTTGTCTTCTTCAGATCTGAGGGAAGCTAGGAGGTTCCTAGTTTCCAACTCATCAAGTTGGGCTTGCTATAGTAGTCCACGGCCAAGAGGTCATGTATGCACGAGAGATTGGAGGTAAGCTCCTTAATTCTCCTTGGACGACTGCGATCTTCCTTCTCCCACTTCTTCAAGGCTTCCTTCACAAAAGCTAGCTTCTTGATGCACAAGAACAAGGGGTTACCGCGAAAAGCGATCTCCTAAGCATTTCTCACAAGCTCATTGAAGCCAAGCCTCTCCACCAAGTAGTTAAGGAATCTAAATGGCTTCCTTCTCTTATGGAGGTTCACTAACTCAAGGCCATGGTTGCGTGGTCACTGAGGTCAACCTGCAAGAATTGCAAGTGAGCCAAGGGGAAGAGTTCCACCCATTAGGTGTTGTTAAGACACCTATCAAGTCTAGAAGAGATTCTTCTCTCTCTCGAGGCCATATTAGACCAAGATGGAGGGTTGCTGAAGCAGGCAACCTCAATGAGACTACAGTCATCAATGTAGTCGTTGAAATCCAGTGTGCCTCCCAAGTAGCTAAGGGCATCGCCGTGGCTCTCCTCCCTTCTCCTAACCACATTGAAATCCCCCACCACCAGCCGAGGGCCATCCACCAAACGCTTATGGCCGCAAAGAGAAGCCCAGACGGGTCTCCTTTTGTCCTGCTCGTTATGAGCATAGGCAAAGGAGATGAAGAGGATGAGGCCCCTGGCATTAAAGGTGCAAACCAAAATCACCTAGTCCATGCGATCGAGTACAACAACGTTCCACATGCTCGAGCCCCAAACGACGAGAACTCAAGCATAGTTGGAGTAGTCCAGGTTGGAGGTGGCACTCTAATCATTCGAAATTCGATGTTGGGCTTAGTCCCGACCCATTCGTGTGAGTCTGGTTTTGAGTAGGTTGCCGATCTAGATATCTTGCTTGCGAAGGAGCTTGAAGACCTCCTTTATTTTTCCTGAGGCATTGAGCCCCAAGGTGTTCCATGTCATTAGTGACATGGAGGAGGTGGGCAACCCCTTGGGCTGCCATTGTTGTTCCCACCATAGTAGAGATTCCCTTCTTCTTCTTCCTCTTCGATTGCAGCCATCCATCATCCACTCTAGTCTAGAGCATATTGAGGTATTCCTCAAAGGTGTTTCATCGGGAAGGAGCGCCAACAGCATCTTGAAAAGAGGGGGTACAGGTAGGAGGCTCAGAAGTATCATCTTCAGAGGGAATGTCATTGAGATTAAAATGGATGTTGCCCATCTTAGAAAGAGAGGTGGTAGCCTCGCATTGATTGGGCCCTTGAGGGAAGGCATCATTAATTTTGGAAAGGGAGGAGACAGCTATGCATGGGACGTCGCCCATCTTGGAAAGATGGGTGGCATGCGAGCATTGATCAAGTGTTGTAGTGGTGAACGCGCCATCATTAAAGGGAGGGGTGGCATGGCCTTTTTGGTGGACCAAGAAATTAATGGTAGTAGGCCCATAAATGGGGAGATTTAATTCCTTAAGGCTGCATTTGGTAGGAGGATAGTACTATACCGGGATAGAATTGGAGTGGAATAAGTATAAAAAGGTGTTTAGTTGGTGGGATTGTAATGATCGGTGGGATTATTAATGATTGATATGTTGATTTTGTGAGAGAGGAGAGAGAGTTAGTAGGTTTTAATGGGATAGTTAAATTTTTTTAATTAAAAAAATTAAAAAGCTTTTTTTATTTCTCCCTCTCTCCATCCCTTTTCTCTCTCCCACCCCCACCCCCTTGGTAATCTCCCTCCCACCCCACCTTGGAACCCACACTCCCCCACCCCAATTCCACCCCAATCCCTACCGTAAGCCTAAATCCCACCCGATAGCCCGAAGCCAAACGCAGCCTAAGGGGAGGGGAACGGTTAGCACAACCTTCATGGCTCCCATCATTTCCAGCATCTGTGCTATTTTCGAGGAAATCATGGGGAGGGATGATGTGACCATCATCCCCAAGGAGTGGTGAGTTAATACACATGTAGCGGTCCCCTCCTTGGAACCCAACGTTGGCTGAACAAGGAGGAGCTTGTTCAAGGTCCAGCTCTTCATCTTCCAAGGTCGAAAATGCGACGGCCTGGGTGGCACTCCAAGCATCTCGGTCAACCTCCGAGGAAGCAGTCGCGACGTAGTTCACCTTCGAATGTCCAAACACACAGCACGCTCCACATCTTGGCAATAGCTAATCATATTCAATCGACACCTTCCCCAAGCCTCCATGGGGGAGGGCGTACTCTATCACCGACTGGGTAGGCCTATAGGCTATGATTTCCACAAACTCTCATGTGGTTGAGAGAGTTTTGTGCAAAGGTCCGACGGTCTCTCCCAAGAGGGACTCCGACCGCACTTGAGAGTTTGCTGATGGCTCCCTTTGATCTGTGAGATGCAAGGGAAGGTTGATGAACCTGAGCCACGTGAGGACTTCGGAGGGGGTCATCCTCCTTAGTTCCATGTCCGATGTCCATCTTTGGACGACCAACCAGGCATTAAATAGGAACCATGGACCCAAATGCAAGGCCTAGGTACAATCTTCTTTACTGGAGAATTCTCCAATGAGGAGTCCATCCTCCCTCGAGTGGAGGTGGAAGGATTCCTTTGGACACTAAAAGTTGGAAATGAAACTCTTAAGGGCTCCATAGTATGGCCTCTTGCCCATAGAGTAGATGAGTAGGTAATTTCCCCATCTACGGATTCCTTCCTCCACATCCTTTGCGCTAAGCTGCACAAGACTCCTCTCGACTGAAGGAGAATAGTCAAGGTTGTCATCAAGTGGTGTTGCACCATCCAAGGGTCTTAGAGCTTTCCAACGAGTGAAGGAGCCCTAGGCAGCTTGACCTCTCCCCATACCGGTCTCCCCACCCCACCCCACCCCACCCCCCCCGCTAGACTTCCTTCCCTCCCTCTCTCTCACCTTTTTGGTGTCTCCACCCCGACCCTCTACACTGCTAACCCTCTTCTCCTTCTCACCACCTCCCCTCGTCCATCCCAATGGCTTCCGACCCCACTGATATTTGGTTCCATGACTTCTTGGATGTCCGTGGGATGCTCAATCATCAAGCTAACCCCTTGGTGGTGATCACTGCTGTTATTACTTAATGATGCTAACTAATAGAATAGCAAATCATAAACTGTGTAACTTTTTTAGTGGCATATAAATAAATATTCAGAATAAGATTGCTGGTGCGAAATGTTATAAATACTAAGATTTTATTTGACAATAGGATAAATTACTGTATGAATATGATAAATAGAGAATGATATTTGTTTGGATTGTAGAATAATTATTATGATAAAATAATTGGTGTATTAATATATTGTTAGTGAATATTTATTTGATATTAAGATATGTGTGCACGTAAATTAATATAATATATAAAATATATTTTAATAAATATATTAGGTTAAAATAGATATATTTTAATATATATTATTATTGACACGATGAAATAGAATGATTTGATATGTCTATTCATGAAATCAATAAATAATATCTCATATGATGTCTTAATCAAGAGAGACGTCCTACCACTTATTTTAGGTCTCTTCATTTTCCAACGACGCATATCCCTCGTTGGTTACGTATGCATACGTACCATTCAATATTTGTAACATTGGTAAACGTAACTACCTTCAAATCTCTATGGTAGATGCCCATTCCATGGCAATAATCCGCTGCATCGATCAACTGCTGGAAGTACTTCCTTGCTTCATCTTCTTGCAACCGTTCTCTATAAGTCTAAATACAATTTAAAACGGAGACAGCAGAGAACATAAATGTAATTTGCTAAGTTATGCAACCTAATTGACAAGGTAAAAGGATTGAGGGAAGGGCTTACTTGGATCTAAAAAAGATTACGTTAAACAAATGTCTTTTCTCGTTCAAAATGGAACGTAATTAACTAGAAAAGAAAGCGTCGAGTGATGTATTAATCATGGTGGTGGAAATGTGCCGCAGTACAGTTTCTAGATATTTTTTACGAGAATCATTTTCGTTACATAAAATTTAGAAGGACGTTACATGCTAGTTATCGAAAATTTATTCATAGATGAAATATTTGTCCAATTCGGATAGTATGATTCATATCTACCATTTTTCAAAGGCAGATATCAAAGAAATAATATCAGCTCCACTATTTGAAAGTCATGCCCCCGGAAAAAGCAAGATTTGTGTTAAAACAGTTACCTTGTTTTGCGAAGGGAGTAGTTACCATAAAATCAAATTCAATTAATTGACAGCATTGATTTTACTCGAAATTAATTATGGAAAGAAAGATTACGAAATGGGAATTAGCATATTTAAAATTTAAATTTATGGCATTCATTGTGAAAACGATACTCTATTTATAGATAATGATTTGTTTCTTAAAGTAAATCCATTTGTTAATTTGGTAACTCTTCTAACAAATTTGATCATCTGTCAAATTTTCCATCCTCGAAAAAGTTGACTCTGTCAACATTGAATCTTTCAATTTCTCTACATAATATAAGATCAACAATTACTAACTTGAGGATGATGCATGTTCGCCATGTTAAGAGATTTTTCCATCTCTTTTACGTTTTAAATCGATCTAAAGGTATGAGTCAGAAATCAAATAAACATACATGATAGACAGAGAGCAACAAGCTTAGTTTTTCAATGACGAACGCCGAGTGAGAAAACAATTCTTGTGAAACTAAAGTGAACTCTTCACGTATGCCTGAGAGTCAGAAATACCGATAAACAATTATTTTGCCAAAAGCACATTTAGTTTACATAAAACGCCTTAATTACCAGCTTCTCAGCAAGGTTTCCACCGGGAACGTACTCCATTACGAGGAAGATCGTTGTCTTCGTTGCAATAACCTATTTCAGATATTCAAATAAGTTTTATGAAGAACAGATTTCAAAACCAAGAAAAAGAAATAACACCCTCATGTTAATTAACCTCGTAAATTCTGACAATGTTGGGATGATGTAAAAGCTTCATTGTGCTTATCTCCCTCTTAACCTGGAAGAGAAGGCAACGGGAGGTAGATCAACCAAGATAGTCGTGAATACTTCCTTCTTTTTACATCTACATCTTCTAAAGTCAACGAGTACTTTTTCAAGTGCATCCTATAAATACCAATTAACTATGCCGCAGATATGAAACACATATCTACTTTCTAAATTGTGTGCGTGCTTGTAAACACCCAAGTTTGCGTGAGTGGTGGAATTTTTTTTTTTTTTTTCATTCATGAATTTCCAATCAATCAACATTAATCGGAGGCTCGGCGCAATTATTTAGGTGAAATATTAAGATTTGATTCGACGAAAAAGGGAAAGAAGATTAACGTAAATTAAGGTATGGTTGTGGCATAACCTTCGAATGTTTAAGGTCATGATGTCATGTGATGGACCGACATCATTATAATCAGATTGGTTATTTTGTACCACCAACTTTGTTATCTTATGAGTACATTTCAAAGGCGTGGAGGCCCTTTTGAGCACGCCATATAGGTGGGGATCCTATCATAGTTTTACGGGCCTAAATATCTATGGCGTTTATCTAATTAGGATCTTCATGCACCATAGAATCATAATTTATTTTTGATTTATCAATGGTAACTAAACTTTAAAACAAAATATAATGGATGAAGAAGAACTGATTCACCACCTTATATTTAATTTGAGTGTCTTGAGCATAATGGGTAAAGTCGTTGCCTAATTAATTTAACTGAAGTGAATTTCTAATTAACTAGATATATAATAGAACTAAGGGATCATCTACACGAATACATCCAACAAGATTGGAACAATTTAGTGAAGATTATATAACATGCATGACAACGCTTGTATAAAGATTATATGTATGTACAAATCCAGAGATGATGTCCACCCTTATTCTTCTCCTAATTACGCCAAAAAAGTGCATGGCTCAAGTGTTGATCACATAAGAAATTGAACAATAGTTAACCTAAGGTAAAATTTGAGTCAAAATTCAAGTTAACTCATCCTAACCTTTGATTTCATAGTACATCCTCCTGATGGCACAACACATGGATTACTGGGATCTGTGCCCCCCCGCCCCTTTGTAAGAGGACTTAGATTAAAGTTTAAATTTTTGCTTAGATAAAGTGCTTCTCTAATTAGAGAGGGTGATAGATATGTACTCTTTGATTGTCAAATTTTGTGAGTTTACATTGGATTAAGTATTTAATTTATCATTTAATAAAATTATTCCACAATCTCTGTAGAATAATTTTAATCTACAAAAATATTCAAATAGTGCAACTCACCAAACATATGTCACCAACCTTCCCACCTGCTGAAGAGGTAGTGGGAACCTTCGTGTCTTCCCCTAATGCACTTTCCAAGGGGGAGGGAGAAGCTTCAATCTGGGGTCCATGAAAACTTTCTCCTTCAAACATTGGTATCGGAACAAATTGGGCATTTATCTCAAGGCGTGGGAAAAAAAAAATCCAGTGCATATCCTAAAATCTGCTGACGCAGAAAAGGTATTCTCATCTATATACCGATTCAAACACCCAAAGAAAATTATATATTTTTTGTGGTGCCTCAGCGCAGGGATGCTATGATTAGGTGGGGAATGATTTCCACATGAAACGACGCATATCCTCGTAGGTCTTTTGATGAAATATATAAATATATATGCATATGAATCAACCATGCACGTGGTGCTTGCACCACAACAGGAGTGGAAGAAGACTCTCGTGATCTCCCCAACCCCACCCCAGATTGCACCGTTAGAAATCAATTCCCACCACACAGAAATATAGAAAAAAAGCGCTCAACTCACCTGATCCACGAGGTTGCCCTGGACGACGCGCTTCTTGTCGATGACCTTGACGGCGACCTTCTCCCCGGTCTCTACGTCCATGGCGAGCTTCACCTTGGCGAAGCTCCCGTTGCCGATGGTCTTCCTGAGGTGGTACCTCCCCACTGTTGCACCAGGAAGCCCCATCTCCCCTCCCTCCCCTTTTTCCTTATTTCAACTCCCAATGCAGCTTTCTCACCTATTGGTTGTTGCACCAATACTAGTGCCGCCTTTGGGCTTTTGATCTAATTAATTCCTTGGGTGGATTAGGAGAAACCCACCTTGTTATGGATACGTTGGAGAATCGAGGTTGTGGCTGAGGAAGCCTCCCAAAGATCTGGAGCCCCTTTTGTGGCTGTGGGTGGGGGGTGCGATTGGCACCTTGGAGGGGCAACGGGGGTTGAGGAAGAGACGGGAGAGAAGAACGGCAGATGAAGAAGACCCGTCGTTACGTGTGTGGTTTAATTTAAGTAGAGGATATCCATCCGCCGCAAAATTATTTGCACCTAAGAAAATATAATATATTCAGTAGCATTCAATTCCCGCAATGTTCGAGGCGGATCAGCGGAATGGTGGTTAGGGGGAAATTTCTCACCGATACTCTTTGTTCCCGAAATTTGAACCTGGGTACTTGACGCCAATCGTTGGGTAGCGTTTGGCTGGACGGGAAGATTATGAATATATGAGGTGTGATTTAAAGTTTAGGGATAAGAAATGGGCGTTAAATCCATAAGGACGTGGGTATCAAAATATAAAAATTGATGAATTTTATAATAAGCTGATATGGTATATTATTAATTATTTTATATTAATGTAAAATTATATAAAATTATTTTATATCAATGTAAAATTACACTATAATTATTTTATGTCGATGTAAAATTATCATAAATTATTCTACACTAATATAAATTACTTTATAATCATTTTACATCAGTATAAAATTACTTAAAATTATTTTACATTGATCTAAAATTACTATATAATCATTTTATATTAATATAAAATCATAAAAAATTAATTTACATCTATGTAAATCGATATACTATATCAATGCATTGCAAAACAAGTAACATGATATATTTTTGTATATTGTAACAATCAAGAAATAAGTTTAAGATTATGGGTTTTTTTTTATGGGAAAAGTTCGTATCACAGCTTTGTTAATCATGTCCTACTTTCCGCATGAGAGATTAAAAAGCAAAAAAAAGCATAGTTAATGATACATCAGAAATAAGACATTACAGGAAAAAAAAGACGTGTGAAGGGCGTATTCCGAGGAATGTCCTGGACGTTATGTGATAGAGGTTGCTGGCATGATATTACAAATATGACAGATGTGCAAATGTGCCTTGACAAGTGTTTTCTCAAGGATAGTGAATAATATTCTAAGAACAACCTCCTATCTTTTGTTAAGGTTATAAGTCAAGGATAAACCTAAAATTTTAAACTAAGGATAAATATTTGGATCCTTGGCTTATATAATTTGATCTATGAGGTTATTTTTTTAGTGATTAAAGGATTAGACTAATTCCACCATAAGTCGAAAAAGGTTTAACGTAGGATAAAGATACTCATTTCAAGCAAATTCTAGCTTAAGAGAAATTTAGTTAAAGGCAACATTTGCTAGTGAGATAAGTTGTAATAGAATAAGTTGTTAAGGTGGTTGATTACATAGTAGTAAAAATGATGGATTGAATGTGATGACTATGAAATTGAAGAGATTATGGTGTTTTTTTAAGTTGAAGCTCATAAATAACTTGTAGTACAAAATATCGCATTGGAAATATTAAATATAGTTTTTCACCCGTTTATAATCGCTCTCAACAAGATAACCCGTTGAGAAATTAGGCAATCAAATAGGAGCTTAGGAAATTCCCTTGACATGCTTGATCTTATCGTAGAAAATAGATTCTGATAATGGTGAACCCAGAATTATAAGATAAGGAGGGCACTAATAATGAAGTCTTGGAACTTCTACAATTTCATTGCAAAATATTAGTTTTAAATTTAAAACAAAATCCATAAAATGAACTATCATAAATATTACATGGATGTATATGGAGATATTAAATAAAAAAATCAAGCAAATATTATGAACCATCAAAGCCACTTGGGCTCAAATATTTAAAAGCTAACTTCCCGTAGCTCACTGTCACATCCATTTTTTTATGTAATAAAGAGATATTGGTTCTTCGTGATTCTCAAATGTTTCAATTGTCTTACAAGGTAAAATGTTAATTGACCCACTTCCACATATTTCGGAGGTATATCAATTAAAAGTTTTCCGCTCTTGTGCTGCAGAGATGTTTAACCATCGTGTGGTTTCTACATGTACCAATTAAAAGTAATGACCCTATACTTAATTAATAAATGGACATGTATATGAAAGGTCATTGGCTACATTTTTTTAAAGTAAAAAAATGTAATGTTTACTTGAAAATAAAAATAGGTCAAAAATTAGGTGCAAGGACCCTGTAACGCCTCTACCCTCTCCTATCAAGAAGAGAAGGAAGAAATAGCAAATTAAGAATTACAAAAGGCAATCTTTGATAGATTTCACAATCAAAGATGTCGTTGCAGTGGGAGATTGAACTCTACCATTCCGTTCCTTCCAAATGTACCAGATAGACGCAGTAAGGGTTTAGAAGAATGGTTGTAGGTAGTAGTTGCATCTAGTACCTCCTCCCAGTCGCGTTGAGGAGAACCCATCCAACGAAGATGGGTCAAGAAGGTGTGGCAGACTTCCCTTTAGATTTGGGTGGAGTATGCGCAGAGGAAGAACATGCAGGGCGAACTATTGGCTTCCACATTGTAAGGTGGGCAGACTCCATCCACCCCTAACTCCCAAGAGTGCAGCCTCTCACAGGGGAGTAGCCTACCTCTAGCAGCCAGCCATGTGCAGCATCTCTATTTGGGGACATATTCGTTAGTACAAATAAGCTCCCAAAATGGGTAGGATGCCATCGTTGGCCTGACAGCATCCAAAATAGCATCCGCCTTGAGAAGGCCCAAGTTGTTTGTTGGCCAACACCAATCATCTTTGGAAAGGAAAAGACTCAAAATCAATGGCTTAAAATCCAACAATTTTTTTCCAAACCTTGGAGTTGTTTGATTTCTTTGATTGCACTATATAGTCACCATATCTCGCCCGTATCCAAGAGCTCCAAAGGGAGTTGGTCCTCCAAAGCCTGGAGATGTGTGAGGACACCTGTAATGCTAAAAAATCGTTCAGGCTAAGACCCTCTTTCACGAGCAGAAGACATAAATCCTCCCACGAAACTAAGTGGGACTTCCCATGCCAAATGAAATCCGAGACATATCTTAGAATGCACGCCAAAGTACTCTTCGATATAATAGTGTTGGAAAGCCAAAATCAAAGGATGACCTCCACACCCTCCACGCCCCAACGGACCCTTCTGATTCTCCCCATATGTGAGAGATTTTTCCCCCACCATCCAACCAACATCTCCTTGACTTTATCCTCGGAACTTTATGAGGGGAAGGGCCCCTCCCACCAACAAGGGAGATGCCAAGATATCTGCATGGAAACCTTCCTTCAAGAATCCCAAGGTTGTTGCCAAACTCTCCATCTCTCCTTTTCCTGCCATTTAGATTAAGCTCGGATAATTTGGCAAAGACAAAAAGGACTTTTTTAATTGCATGGGCAATAGCAACATCAGCGCATGCATAAATGAAGATATCATCCGCAAATAACAATGGGAGGGGAAATCCACCCCATTGATTCTAGCCAACCTAAATCTTCGATGCTAGACTTGGAGCTTGATAAACAGCGAAAGGGCATTATAGACCAAGGTGAAAAGGAGAGGGGAGAGGGAATCCCCTTGCCTTAAACCTTTGGAAGTGTGAAAAAGGCCAGCAGGGATGCTATTCAACAAGGAGGAGTAGGAGGGCTCCCAAATACACCCTTTGATCCATGAGATCCAAGTGTCATAGAATCCTAAGGACTGGGGGATTCTTATGACAAAGTCGTGCCTAAAGGTGTCAAAAGCCTTGGAAATATCAACCTTAATGCAAATATGCAGAGCCATCTCCAATGAATTGAATCTTGATAAAAATTTTTGGGCAAGCAAAGAACAATCTAAAATAGATCAACCCTTGATGAAGGCCCCTTGGTTGCGCTCCACCAACTGTGGCATGATGGCAGCAAGTCTCCCAGTAAGGATCTTGGAGATGTACTAGTAGATAAAATTGCAACAAGTGATTAGTCGATAATTCGACAAGGATTGAACGGATGAGCCTTTAGGGCCCAATGTAAGAAACGTATGGTTGTTTTACTTAAGTGCAGAAAAAGAAACTAATGTCCGAGGAGATATCCTTGCCAATGATAGGTCGTTGGCTACTTGGGAGACATGTTTGACAACTTATGAGGCCTCATATGATATAGAAAAAGAAACAATTGATAAAAAATTGAAGCTCTCAAAACAAAAGAAGTGCGAGAAATTAACTGATCCATACTCCAAGAGGGAAAGCACGATGGCAGGTCTTGGAAAAAAGGGGAATGGCGGCGGAGGAAATTTGGGAAAGGGGGTTGAAATTTCGAAATTATTAAAAGGGGTTATAGGTCGTTGGATCATCCAATGACTTATGGCATGGTAACTATGGCTGGGGTGTTAGTGGCATAAGAAGGGGGGGTTGAATTGTGCAATAAAATTAAATTCAAACAATTGTAACAAGAATACAGGTATTTAGAGAGGAAACCCTTGCGAGAAAAACCTCTACTTAGATCTCTAAATATAGGATTTTGCCCCTACCCAAGTAGGAATTACTAGTAACAAGTAATTTTACAAAGCCCTTCTTCCTAGACAAACCCCAAGAAGAGTTTTGCCACTCTACTAAGAGGAAATAGGAAGCTCACAAACTAGGTACCCAAATAAACTATCAAAAAGAAATATAAATCTATAAGCCTTGAATGAAAGAATAAGAATACTCCCTTTTTCAAACCTATGAGCAGCAAAAGAAGAGTTGCTCTCAAAAACAGTAGCACAAGTGAAGCACACAAGAAGGCACACAAGAGAGCACAAATGAGATCAAGAGCTTTCAAATGAGTAGAATGCGAATTTCATTGTTGTAAATTCTTAAGGCTACCTATGGGGGGCATATATAAGTGTAGGAGGTTATATTTGAGCTTAGGTAGTCATTGGAATTTGAATTGAATTGGAATAAATTGAGATAGAACGGCTATAAAGTATTAACTCAGATTTTGACTATATTAGACGTCCGAAAAACAACGACAGACGTTTGAAAATACTATTACAGGCATCTGAGAATAAACTAGGACGTCTAACAAAACTCCAGGAAAGCAAAGTGGTTACTGGATTAAATACAGTGTAATGAACGCGTGCCCCAGACGTATTTTAAGACGTCTGGGAGGTGGTCCAGACGTCTGACCAGACGTCTGGGATCGTTTCCAGACGTCTGGAAATCCGTTAATTTCGACACGCGCGAGTCGTTTGCGCGCCTGAGCGCGCAGATCGGATATTCGCTTATTTGTTATTCCCTACAGCTGCAGACGCCTGCCGCGTCCTCTCTCTCCTCCTTGCGTGGCCTTAAAAGGCCACGCGCTCCCTCCCGTCGTCTCCACCCCTTCCTCTTCTCCTTCCTGTGCGCGGGAGCAAGCGAGCGCGAGGTTGCTGGGCGGCGACGGCCGCAGTGAGCGCGGAGGGGGTGCTGCGTGCGAGAGCGGAGCTCTGCCGTGAGGGCAAGCTCGCCGGGGCTGCTAGGGCCGGCCGGCGGAGGGCGCAGGGGGCGCGGAACGGCGCAGGAGGGACTGCTGCGGTCTGAGCAGCAGGCGCGCGAGGTGCGACGTGGGCGGTGTCGCGAGCGGAGGCCGGGTGGCGCCTTGATTCTGGAAAAATTTCCAGAATCAGACGTCTGGGTTGATAGCCAGACGGTGAGGGCGACGTCTGGAAGACATTCCAGACGTCTGAAAGGTGAGTTTTCCGTCTTCCTCTTCCTTCCTGTCGACTGACCATACTGAGGGAGGGAGATGGGTGTGCGCAGGCTCGGTGATTCGCCATCCAACGCGAATCAGACGTCTGGCTGTTGTACCAGACGGCTGAAGCGACCTACAGACGTCCTGGGTGACCATCGGACGTCTAGGATCTGGGCCAGACATCCCCGCAGACTTCTGGACGTCTGGGAAACCACGCTGAGCAGGTAATTCTCTGATCCACTTTTTAAGATGTCTGGAAGAAGTTCTAGACGTCTGATTTTGCACAGTGTCGTCGTTTTTGACCCGTTTAGGGCCCGTTCGGGTTCCGTTTTCCGTGATTCGAGTTGCGTTCTTTTCAGAATTAATTCCTCTACCCGTCTACAGTAGCTATACACTGTTTTGAGACACTCCTTGTGTTTGATCCTTGTGATAGGACCTCCTTCAGTTGCAGTCTTGGGAGTCGCGGAGGCACGCGGGATTCCCGATCACGCCCCCATTACTCCCGTTGTACCTGGTAGAGTGGCTTTAAGTTATTAATAAAATATGTTAGAGTATGGAACCATAACTAGAACCTAGGACGTTACATGAATCCTAGGAATGAGAAATATATGATAGCTCCTAGGTGTTGCATGAATCTTAGGGCTGGAAAACTAGATTGTATGATAGATCCTAGGATATGGCATGAATCCTAGGATGGGGAAAAACTAGTGGAATGTATAATACTGCAGTCTTGGAAAATGGAAAGAGATATAAAGTTGCCTGTAATTTGAATTAACAGCTGCCTGTTGTGAATAAATAACGTGGTTGAGAACATGGATTGTAAGAATGTGAAACTGGAAAGTGAAACCTGGACGTTTGAGTAAAAAGGATGGAACCCTACGGGGAAGTAGGAGTAGAACTCCTGGAAGGTGAATGGAATAGTTTTGGGGAAATGAGCTGGCCCTTGAGTACGGAGTACTAAGGAGAGCGACTGTCCCCCTGTTTAGTGCAGAGCGGAGCAAGCCGCCCCAGGGACCCGGGGTTAGGACTGGCCACTCTGTACCGACTTGCTGGCCCTCGCGTACGTAGTACCGAGGAGAGCTACTAGTGTAGGGAGGTACTAGCTACCCCACGGGCCCCGGGGTTCTGCTAGCCTCCCACACCGACTTGTTAGGCCCGCTGGGGCAAACCAGGGTAGTCAGGCGAGGGTGCGTGGACTGTGGAGGGGCAAGGCCCCGGTTTGGTTACTGTGGAGGGGTTGGACCCCTGTTACTGAGAGGGCTCTGCCCTGGACTGGTTTCGTGCTGTGCTTTGGGCGCACCCGTTAACGGAAACGACTGACCGCGTGCCAGTACGGGTTAGCTACCTGTGCGTTTATCGCGCGTGCCGTAGTCACCGTTACGTCTGTCAGTGACCTTGGGGTGGTTGACTGAGGGTAGGATCACCACGGGGGACTCTCCCGGCCAGGAGAGCACCACGTGCTACTTCTACTTTTTGGAAAAAACTGCAATCAAGATCGTTCCCACGAGGAACATTCGAGATCAAGAAAAAGATTTGGGGAATAAATGAAATAGTGAGACAATTGAAAGATGTGAATAAAGAAAGTAATAGAACATAACAGCTACTGTACACTCTATTGTTGTCTTTAGTTTTAATTGCCACTCTACTCAGCGTTTTGCTGACGTGTTACACTCGTTACCTTTTTCAGGACCAGGTGTTGAGCAGCCAGGGTCAGCGGCTGCAGAGGACGCTGGGCCGAGTAGGGTCCAGTAGAGTTACTACTGTCTTTTGTACCTTTTTGTTTCCGTTATAGTGAGTAGTTCTTGTTTCCGCTGTACTTTTCTTTACCTGCAGTTCATGTTATATGATAAATGTTGTTCTACTGTTGTGGTGGTATATACCGTAGTAGTTTCTTTCCTTACTGCTGTACTTTCTTACTGTTAGTTATATTCATGTTGAATGTGGTTTATTTTACTGCTCTTTTGGTTACTTCCTCGTTGGACGACTAGGTCTTGGGATTAGTCGAGTCGGTTCGGTTCTCGTGTCTCTTAGGGACTCGGGAACCGGGTCGTTACATACAGGGATGTCTGAACAAAAGTTAGACATCTGAATATAAATGTTCAGACATCTGAAAATTAAATTGGACATCTGAAAAAGCATCAGGGATAGAGTAATCGTTACTAGAATGAAGTTAGACCCAAACAGGGATTTAACAAAATATGGTCAGACGTCTTAAAAAGAACCAGCAGACGTTTGAATAAACTTAAGGACGTCTGATGGCCTTTAAAGTTCTAAAATCAAAGTATAATGGACATACTTAATTACGATCAATATAAACGTTGGAAAGAAAGTGAACGTTGGATAGATTTAGACGGCTCAAGACAATGTCAGACATCTAAACAACTCCTAAGATTATTACCGTTGTTCTAAAGAGTTAAAGAGATTATCAAAATCTCAAGGAGGCATCTGAAAGTCAAGGAGGCATCTGAAAATCAATAAACCAGACGTTTGAAACAAATAGTAGATGTCTGAAAAACTCAAATGACAGAGGTTGCAAGAACTGGCAATGAATATAGGTTCTGGACATGATCTTGGACGTCTAGAAAAATGCATTAGACATCTTAAAAATCAGATTCAAATGTCTGAAGGTAAAGAGATGTCTGAAAAACTAATAGAAATAAGACTTTACAAAATAAAGAATGTGAGTAAGAATAGGAAAGATCGAAAGACATCAAGGTTTTTTACATTCTAAAAATTTAAAATAGGCTAAAAATAAAATCTTTTGCCCTTCCTTTTCCTTGATCCTTATCTTTAAATCCTTCCTACACTTTAAATCCTTCCTGTAACATGTTAGTCTTTTCCAAGAAATAGCTCATTTGTTATTATCAAAAAATACAATTATAACAACAATCTCCCCCTTTTTTTTTTATAATGACAAAAATATTTATATGACATACTCCCCCTAAATAAAAGCTTATGAGCTCCTTTTAACAATCAATCATGTCTCCCCCTTTTTTGGCATTAGCAAAAAAAAAAGTTTAAGACAAGAATATATGTTAAGAAACATAGATCAAAGTTAGAAACACAAATATATGAAAGGATGATCATAACAAAGGTTCTGGTAACAATGAAAGTAAATTCCTAATTGGTGTAAAGCAGCTATCTAAAGACAAGAATCAAAGTTTCTTCTTTCCTTTGGAGTAAGCAGACTCCAAGTTCTTCATGCGGTCTTCGAGACGAGATAGGTGCATAGTATATTGATTGGTGAAGCTCCTTAGATAGTTATGATCTTCATGTTGCCTTTTCATTTGAAGGTTCATCCCATCAAACATGGCCTTTTGAAAAGCTTCTTGATTTCCCTGTACATTCTCCCAAGAATTATCCCAAGAAGTGGAATAAAAGGAATGAGTAGAAGGATTAGGAAGCATGAGAGGAACTTGTGAGGAAGTAGGAGAAGGTGGAGACTGAGGAACTTCTTCCTCTACTTGTTCTACTTGTTCTTCTTCAATTCCTTTCTTAAGACCCATAAGAAATATAGTAGTGCGGTCAAACTTCTTAACAGATTCATCTACAAACTGGCATTTCAAATCAAGGTTAAAATGGAGAAGCATGTTGGAAATAAAGGCACCTAAAGGAAGGTTCCTACGGTGTGTGCTACATAATGTGTCCATGATTAAATCACACCAATTCAATTTGGTACGATTTAATAAAGCATATAGGATGTTGGCAATCTCCCTAGAAATGTGATCAATTGATCCTGATCATGTAAGTTCCAAGAGACAAGTCTAGACACAACCTTAAGATGACAAGATTCAAGTTTCTTCCCTTCAAAATAAATGTCATTTTTAACTAATGTTTTTGTAATAGTGGAGAAAGGAACTTCTTTTGCAATGTCCCGCCAATGAACTCCTGAGTCAGCGGTGCAAACAATAGAAGAAATTACTTCATTAGTAACTGTAAAGGATACATTCAAAACACTAGATTTTAGGATAGAGGTAGTAGGTGTGGAATCATTCACTAGATTGACATAAAATAATTTCACAAGCTCAAGAAATATACCAGGAATTTTTCCACCAGGACAAAATTCTTCATCAAAGAAATGTTGAATTCCTTGTGCTTGAAATAAGGCTAGGTGTAATGATCTATTACATTTTTAGCCGGATAAGACGTCTGGAGTTTAAGTCAAACGTCTATCCAGATGTATGGACACGTTTTTAGACGTCTGAAAGTGAGATTTTCGTACTGCGCTTTGCGCTCTACGCGTGGGCAGCACGCAGAGGCTACTCTCTCTCTCCTTCACCCCTCACCCAAACCCTAACACCCCTTTATATAAACCCCCTCCCTTCTCCTCTCCTCTTCTCCTTACACCACTCCAGCCATCGCCACCTCCACCTCCTGCGACAACCACGTTCCCCTTATCTCTGCTGCAGCCGCAGTAAGGAAGGAGAGTCACCGGCGAGGGGAGAGCAAGGAGGAGCGAGAGCGAGAGAGTGCGAGGGAGTGAGAGCGGGGGAGGAGGAAGACTACTGTGGGAGCTCAGTGGAGCTCAAGAAGGATCTCATGGGAGAGGAGGACATCGGCGAGGAGCTTCTGAAGCTCCTATAGCTGTTGGAGCCGCCGCTGCGGGCGGATGTGCGAGCAGGGCGAGCTGCGAGGAGGTTCTGATACTGGAAGTTTTCTAGTATCAGACGTCTAGAGTGAAGTCCAGACGACTGGCAAGGCACCAGGATGTCCGGAGCTGAGGCCGGACGTCAGAAAGCACGTATCGCGGGAGGTACGTACGTTCCTACGCTGATTTTCGCCATGCAGAAGATCTTAGCACAGGAGTTGTTGGACTAAAACTGTGCCTGCATTTTCGTATGCAGGTGAAGGCTTTGGAAAGGCATGCGGTGCGCTTTCCCAAGTACTTTTGGATGTCTGATCACATCGCTAGACATCCGGAGGTACTTCTAGATGACTAGAAGGAGGGTGGGATGTCTGGAGCTGCCCCTAGACGGTCGTAGAGAGAGTTTGGACGTCTGATCAGCTGTAGGGAACACAAGGTGAGTTCTTACATCTTTAAAGACGTCTGGGGTTAGTCCCAGACATCTGATTTTGGTCAGTAACCACGTTTTTGGCCTGTTTAAGACCTAAATGGAATCGGATTTCCACAAACAAAGTACCGCTGTTTTCCACTCGAGTTCCTCTACGTGTTCATGTTGAGTATCTACTATTTTGAGTTTGTCTAATGTATATTGGTCGCTGGTACAGGTTACCAGCCAGTGGTGTGTTCGGGGCTTGCAAAGACGACGAGATCTGCGGCACAAGCCCCCATTCCTCCTGTGATACCCAGTAGAGTGGTTTAATTTAGTTGTTAACATTTAATAAGAATGTGCTTGGATTGAACTCTAGGATGTAGAATAAACCCTAGGGTAGAAATGAATGAGCTTGTTTGAGCTGTACTGTTTACTTGAATGCATGAATAAGATAAATTGCTAGCAAATGCCTTTGGCATAATTACAAGATGCATGTTAAAATACAAGCTGCTTATATGTAAATGAGAATTGGACTGTGAAACCACAAGTTGCATGTTATGATTGAGAACTGAATTATGAAAACACGAGTTTCCTGTATATTGATGAGGGACGAGTTATGAAACATGAGATCTGGACTTGGATAAATGAGATGAATATGAGCATGAACCCTATGGGGAATTAGGAGTAGAACTCCTGTGGATGAAAGGAATCTGGAATGTAGATGGGAAGTTTGCTGGCCCTTGTATATGCGGTATCAAGGAGAGCAATTGTCCCTTTTTAGTGTAGAGCGGAGCTAGCCTCCCTTGGGTTGAGACCCGGGGTTAGGATTAGCCACTCTACACTGACTCTTGTTGTCCCTCGCGTACGTGGTACCGAGGCATGCTACTAGTGTAGGGAGGGAGCTAGCCACCCCACGGGGCCTAAGGTTCAGCTAGCCACCCTACACCGACTTTGTTAGGCCCTTTGGGCAAACTGGGGTAGTCAAACGAGGGTACGCGGACTATGGAGGGGTGAGACCCCTGTTTGGTTCAAAGGGGCGGGACCTTGTTCTGAGAGGGCAAGGCCCTATATTGTTCTGTGCTGTACTTTAGGCGTACCCGCTAGCGGAAACGATTGACCTCGTGTCGGTGTGGGGTAGCTACTTGTGCGCTTATCATGTGTACCATAGTCACCGCTACTTCTCGACAGTGACGTCGGGGTGGTTGACTGGGTGTAGGACTACCACGGGGGACTCTCCCAGCCTGGAGAGCACCACGTGTACCTTCTACTCTACGGAAAAGGTTACAATCAAGATCGTTCCCACAAGGAACTTGCAAGATCAAGAAATACCTGGATACTTGAGAAATAAATGAACCAGAAGCACATAAATGAGATAAATAGAAATGAGAAATAAACCTGTTGTTGTTTTACTGTACTTGCACTTAAATAATGTAAACAACACTCTACTCAGCATTTGCTGACTCTGTCTTTTTGTAACCCTGTTTAGGACCAGGAGTTGAGTAGTCCGAGTTTCCAACTGCAGAGGACACTGGGCCCAACCGTAGTCATTTTTTAGCTCTTTCATTTCCTACTGTTGTAGTGAGTAATGGATGCTTAGTTTACTGTTCCTGTTACTTTCTATTTCCTTTCCATTTTTTGTTGTTGTTGTGGTGGCATGTACTATGTTTTGAGACAGTTGTTCTACCTTCCTTACTGCCTCGTACTTTTCTTCTACTTAGTTATATTGCATGTGTGAATGTGGTTTATTTTTCCTACTTTTGGTTATTTCTTGTTGGATGACTAGGTCTTGGGATTAGTCGAGGTGAGTCGATCTCGGGTCCTGTAGGGATCCGGGAACTAGGTCGTAACAAGATGGTATCAGAGCAAGGTCGTCCCAAGAAATGAACAAATTGGCTTGAGAATAACCACTCACGTGCATATAACTAGGATAGCCACCACAATGTATCGCTTGATATTTGTTTTCGAGTCTTTTTCTCGATGTAATCTGGCATCGTTGACACTCTTGTTCTATTTCTTGTGTCTCCTTGCAGGAGATGCCTCGTCGGGGAGTTCCCGAGGCAGGTCGTGGTCGTGGTCGTGGCCATGGACGAGGTTGGAGGGGCGGACATGTCGGACCTGAGGTACCAGTTGACCCACCTCTTCTCCTGGGCGTTCAGGCCTAAGATCTCGCTCAGCTGATCAGAGACATCGTGCGAGAGGAGCTCCACCAGCCTCCATGGGCACCTCTCCTTGAGGACGTGGAGGGGGAGTCCTCGGTGGGACAGAGAGACCGTTGCAGCACCAGAAGAGCAGGAGGGGGAGGGGGTGGTCCTCCACCACCCCGACTCCGACACTTCCGAGCACAAGCCCTCCTTGCCTGGAGGCATGCTCGTTCCCCCACTGCAGCTACACCACGAGCTTTTCGGATAGTTCTGAAAGCTGAAGCCCCCCTCCTTCAAGGAGGATGAGGACCCATCTGAGGTAGAAGACTGGTTGGAGCAAATAGAGAAGGTGTTTGATGCCCTTCGCCCTCCCGCGAAATGCCGCGTGGCCTTTGCCACGTACCAGCTAGAGAGCGCAGCACACAGGTGGTGGAGGGCAGTCAAAGGTTAGGAGGGGAGAGAGCTGATGTGGGACCAGTTCATGGCTCTCTTCTGCGAGTAGTACTTTCTGCAGACTTGGCAGGACTAGAGGAGGAGGGAGTTCCACACTCTTCGCCAGGTGACATTGACGGTTAGCACGTACCGCATTCATTTTCTGGAACTGTCACATTTTGCCCCGACAGCTGTGTCTACTGAGGAGGAGCGCTTGTGGAGGTTTACTGAGGGACTCTGACCTGCTATTTGGGGGTATGTCAAACCCCTGAAGCTGCCCACTTTCTCTTGTGTGGTTGAGGCAGCCATGACTTAAGAGGAGACCAACTCGGCCGCGCGAGACACTGACAGTGGACGGAAGAGGCCCTACCAGCCAAAGTACTCTTAGGGTCGTCGGGAGAGGAGGTTGATTGCACCGCAAAAATACACCTGCAATTGTGTCATCTTGTGCTATTTCCTAGCATTACCAGTGCATATTAGGTTTCCATAGTCGCATTTTTGAAAATACATGCTTGCATACATTTAATTGAGAGGGGAGGAGAGTGAAATAAGTGGCCTTGCAATTAACATTTTTCCTCAAGTGCATCTTTGCAAAATTCACCATCTTTTTATTTTTATTTCTACTTGACTTTGAAACTCTTCACACGGCTGCCTGGCAACCTCTTCTTCTTCGGGCCATATCCTGCTCAGCCACTCCCTGCCAGCCCTGCAGCTGCATGCAAGCTTGCCCTGCACAACCATGCTGAGGCATGCACAGCCAGGGCATGGCTGTGCATGCCTTCTTCTTCTTTAAAAGGGCACGGTTTCTTCTTTGAAGAGGAGCCTGGTCCCCAGGCCAAAAACCCAACAGTAGCTTCTCTACTTCTCCAGGCCATCTTCTCCCTCTCCCTCCATACGCAGGCCCTCCTCCTCTGAGGAGACACCTGGCGAACAGGAGCACCTCACGGTAGTGCACAACCACCACCGTGAGTCCACCACCGCCCAGCTCACCAAAGAGCCGGTGGGCGTGGTGGCTCTTTCCTTGTTTTTCCTTTTGAAGCACCTTCAGCCATTACCGCAAAGCTTAAAGCTTTGAAGCTCAACCGGCCACCGCACGCCCTGCAGCAGCCGGTCGAGCTCCACAGCAGCAGCAGCAAGGTGGCAGCAGTGCATGCAGGCACCTGTGCGCACCTGTAGGCGCCCTTGCCTCCCTCTCCGCGTGCCCTGTCGCACTCTCTCTTCCGCTCATAACCAGCCAGCGCAGACCTTCTTCCGCACTCGCCAGCCCAAGCGCGCCAACTTCAAGCTGCCTGCACTCACAGCACCTGCAGCAAACGATCGCGCAGCTCGGCCATACACTGTAGCCACTGTTCACGCCAGTCTGCGGAACACTGTGGCTACAGTGGGGTGACCGATAAGCTTCTCACTTATCCGGTCACCCGGCGCGCCTCAACCGGCCTTCGCTCGCGCGCGCGTCTCGCCCTACATTCTGCTCTAGCGCCCGCCCGCACATCTGCCAACGCCCGCACCTGCCTACGTTGCCCGCTCTCTTCGCCTGCGTGCGCCTGCTAGCACCCGCTCCAGCCCTTCGCGTAGCACGGTGCACTGCGTTCCTCCCTCTGCGCCCACTCCCCTGCATGCGCACGCCTCTCAGCGCGCCTACGCGCCTGTGCATGCGTGCGTGGACCAGACAATGCTCCACTGCTGCAGACGTCTTAACCCACCTTTCCTTCTGCAGGCGCTCTCTTTCTCTCTCTCTCACAACACTCTCTCACTCTCTTTACCGACACTTACTTACACTCACACTTTCATACACACACACACACCTATACACTATTATATACATATATATATATATACGTATACATATATATATTGATATATATACATATATTTATATACATATATTTATATATCTATACATATATTAGTACTTATATAACTATGTATTAGTCTATATATATATATCTACATACTTATATATATATATATACACATATATACTTACATATATACATATATTTGTATACATATATATATATATATATACACACACACACACACACACACACATACATATATACATATATATCTATATAACTATATATACATATATACATATATATATACATATCTAGCTACATATATCTATATATACATATATTACTATATACATATACATACATATATATATACATCTATATAGTTATATATACATACATATACATATACATATACATATATTTATCTATACATATACTTATATATAAATATATATATACATACATATATATACCTATATATTTATAACCATATATATATATACATATAGATATATTTACATATATACATATATATATTTTCACATTACTTACCATACGTGATATCGTGGGAATATCTGCACCAGTTGCTGATATTCCCCGATACACGTGTACAAAAAGCGTGGTCACACACATCTTCCACCATCCATCCTACACTCCACGCGGCACCTCGTCCTGTTGGTTGCGTCTTTCTAGACGACGACTGACTCGACACCGTGCTACACTTCATCTCCGCCTCCACCCCCACCCCTTTATACATATATAATATATACCTATATATATATACTATATTTACTTTATTTCTGTTTCGCTTTCCTGCTAGTAAAAAGATAAAAAAAAATATATATAAAAAAGAAAAGTTAATCCTTGACTTGCAGGTGCTACGTCTTGTGAATAGCAAGACCCGTTTTGGAACCCTGATTTGGCTTAAAGCCAAGAACCTAATCTTGAGGGTGTGCCTCAAGGACAAAGATTATCAGAAAAAAAATCTAAATAGAAAAACACCAAAAACACAATAAACGAACGGAAGAGACTCGTTGTAGGAAAGGCGTAGAAACTTGACTTGTAACCCCACTTCCCTGAGTTCGACCCTAGGCCTAAAAGTGACCAAGATAAAATCAAGTAGGCCAGGTTAAAAATTTTGTAAAGAGATGGTTAGGTCTGATTTAGGTTAACCACTATATACACTTCAATGATAAAATCACCATATTAACAACCTATTCGGGCCCGACCACCAGAGGCATACGGCGCCCGTAGGAGAGCCGTCTCATTTTGCAGGGCCATCAGTGGCTTTTGGGGGCCCCATACAGGGGCTAGTTGCCAGCACCGGACCCCCTCCCAGTTGCTAACAAGGACCTACGGAGGGAGGAGGTCATGTACCCCTCTACTACCAGTGTGGCCAGCCGGGCCACATTAGGAGGGACTGCCCATCTAGGGTCGGAGCACAGCAGATGCTCCTTGCACCGAGCGCTGGAGGCCGAGCTGGTGGTCGTGGTCACCAAGCTCGTGGGGGAGGGCAGCAGTAACGAAGAGGGTACCGGCCAGCTGCTGCTCGCCCGACCCAGAGTGTAGTTGCTTCGTCTGCATCGAGGGCTAAGGGGCATATCAATGCCATGACACACAGAGACGCTAGGGCTTCAGGTTTTATGGTGGCAGGTATGGTTATTGTTTTTGGCAGATTAGTGTACGTGCTTTTTGATTCCGGCGCCACACACTCGTTCGTCGCTACGAGTTTTGTTGTTAGCTTGAGGCAGGGCAGTGTACTGTTAGAGGATCCGTTTGTGATCAGAGGCCCGGGTGGCTAGTTGTTTGTAGCCGAGGAGGTCTACACAGACTGCGAGGTCAGTATCGGGGGACACAGCCTCCCCGCTGACTTGATTGTGATACAGATGGAGGATTTTGGCGTGATCCTAAGGATGGACTGGCTGTCCGCCTATCACTCCTTGGTGGACTGTTTCGGGAGGAAGATCATATTCTCCATACCAGAGTTACCTCCCTTTGAGTTTCACGGACAGCCAGTGGATGGAGGTTTTAGGTGCATCTCCACGCTTCGGGCGACTAGGCTTTTTAGCCAAGGGTGTGAGGGCTTTTTGGCCTGTGTAGTGGCAGAGCCTAGCCCCGTGGCTGACTTTCACAGTATCCCGGTGGTTTGTAAGTACCCCAACGTCTTTCTAGAGGAGTTGCCAAGACTATCTCCTGAGCTTGAGATCGAGTTTGAGATCTCATTGGTACTGGGGACCAACCCCATTTCTACTGCACCATACCGGATGGCACCGCTTGAGCTGCGAGAGCTCAAGTCACATCTACAGGACCTGTTGGAGAAGGGCATTGTGAGGCCCAATGTGTCCCCGTGGGGAGCCCCTGTGCTGTTTGTGAAGAAGAAGGATGGTACCCTACGACTTTGTGTCAACTACAGACAGCTAAATAGGGTCACCATCAAGAATAAGTATCTGCTGCCGAGGATTGACGACCTCTTCGACTAGTTGTGAGATGCCACAGTGTTCTCCAAGATAGATCTGAGGTCGGTTACCACCAGTTGAGGAGCAGGGAGACCGACGTCTTTAAGACAACTTTCCGTACCTGGTACGGGCACTACGAGTTCTTGGTCATGTCGTTTGGGCTGACCAATGCCCCCGCTGCCTTTATAGATTTGATGAATCGGGTTTTCAGGTCGTACTTAGACCAGTTTGTGGTGGTGTTCATCGACGACGTACTCGTTTACTCGCGGGATCAGGTGTAGCATGGACAGCATTTGCTCATGATCTTGGATACCTTGAGGCAACACAGGCTGTATGCTAAGTACAGCAAGTGTGAGTTTTGGTTGAGGCAGGTGACTTTCTTGGGCCACGTGATTTCAGGGGATGGTTTGGCTGTGGATCCAGCCAAGGTTGAGGCCGTACACAGGTGGGAGAGGCCACGCAGAGTGACAGAGATATGCAGCTTTTTGGGACTGGCAGGTTATTACTAGCGGTTTATAGAGGATTCTCTCAGATTACGCATCCTATGACCCAGCTGACCCGGAAGGATGTGCCTTTTGTTTGGACAGATGGGTGCGAGGCGTGTTTTCAGGAGTTGAAGGAGAGACTGACTTCAGCTCCTGTACTTACCATCTCGGACAGCAGTGGCGATTTTGTGGTTTACACCGATGCTTCGTTGCAGGGATTAGGGGGTGTGCTCATGCAGTGGGGTCACATTGTCACTTATGCTTCGCGGCAACTGAAGTCCCATGAGCATAGCTACCCTACCCATGACTTAGAGCTGGTAGTAGTTGTCTTCACGTTGAAGACATGGAGGCACTACCTTTACGGTGAGACTTTCGAGATTTTCACATATCAAAAGAGCCTTAGGTATTTGTTTGACTAGAAGGAGCTTAACATGAGACAGAGATGTTGGTTAGAGCTCCCGAAGGATTACGACTGCAGCATCTCTTACCACCCAAGGAAGGCCAATGTGGTGGCCGATGCCTTGAGCCGGAAGGTGCCTGCTCACTTGGCTAGTTTACAGGCACAGAGTTGGAGACTCATGGAGGAGTTGGACAGTTGGCGACCCCGAGAGTTACAGGGGTATTGTGTAACAGTGACAGTGATGCGGCAGACGCGACTAGAGCTGATAGGCCTCATCATCATAGGGCAGATGGCCGATCCGTACTTATAGACGCTAGAGACAGGGTGTTGACAGGGGACCTAGGAGTCTTTTCCTTCTCAGACGAGATACTGCGCATTAGGGGACACTTATGTGTTCTTAGGGATGAGGAGTTGTTGAGAGAGCTCCTGGCTGAGGCGCACGAGTCCAGGTTCACCATACATCCCAGGAACACAAAGATGTACCATGATTTGTGACGTGACTTTTGGTGGAGAGGGATGAAGCGGGATGTTGGTGAGTTTGCACAGCAGTGTTTGGTGTGATAGCAGGTGAAGTCCGAGCATCAGAGGCCTGCAGGGCCATTGTAGCCACTTCCTATGCCAGAGTAGAAGTGGGAGAGCATTACTATGGACTTGGTGGTGGGTCTGCCAGTTACCTAGCTGGGACATGACGCAGTCTGGGTGATAGCAGATAGGTTGACGAAGACGGCACATTTCTTGCCGATCCGAGCCACCTTGGGACCAGCATAGTTAGCAGAGAGATACATCTGAGATGTGGTGCGCCTGCATGGAGTCCCATGTGAGATTGTATCCAACAGGGATACTTGTTTTACTTTCTAGTTCTGGGCTGAGTTTCAGCAGGCTTTGGGGACACGTTTGAGGTTCAGTACCGCTTACCAACCCCAGACAAACGGACAGTCGGAGCGCACCATATAAACACTTGAGGACCTTTTGCATGCCTGCGTGCTAGACTGGAGAGGCTCCTGGGAGGAGCATTTGCTCCTGGAAGAGTTTGCATATAATAACAGTTACTACTCGAGCATGGGCATGACACCTTATGAGGCTCTGTACGGATGGAGGTGTACTGCACCCTTGAGTTGGGTCTAGGTGGGGACCAAGTGGGAGGTTGGTCCCAGGCTGACCTGGTATAGTCAAGAGGTGATAGAGCAGATTCACAGATGACTCCGCACTGTCAGGAGCAGGCAGAAGAGCTACGCTATTCGAAAATGCAGAGAAGTGCAGTTCATGGTTGGGGATCACATCTTTCTCCGTGTTTCGCTCATGAAGGGCCTATGGCATTTTGGGGTGAAAAGGAAGCTTGTGCCAAGGTTTATGGGGCCCTTTGAGGTCCTAGAGCGGGTAGGACCCATTGCTTACTGGCTTGCCCTTCCTCCTCAACTTTCTGGAGTGCAAGACGTGTTCCACGTGTCCAACCTCAGGAAGTACGTTGCCGATCCCAGTCACATTCTGAGCCACAAGAGCATCGAGGTGAGTGACCACTTGACCTACCTCGAGAGACCAATATAGATACTAGACAGAGCCATCCGGAGTCTGAGACGGAAGCAGGTACCACTGGTGAAGGTTCTATGGAGAAGCCAGCGGTACGAGGAGGCAACTTGGGAGCTTGAGGCGGCGATGTGAGAGCGGTACCTGGAGCTTTTTGAGGGTACATATTTTCGGACCTACTTTGATCCTCTTTAAGTTTGTTTGCACTTTTACGTTCCTTTTCCCACACCCTAGTTAGCTCAAGTTTCGGTGATGAAACTTCCTTTAAGTTTGTTATGATGTAACGATCTGTTACATTTTTAGCCGGATAAGATGTCTGGAGTTTAAGTCAGACGTCTATCCAGACATCTGGACACGTTCTCGGATGTCTGAAAGTGAGATTTTCGTACTACACTTTGCGTTCTGCGTGCGGGCAGCGCGTAGAGGCCATTCTCTCTATCCTTTACCCCTCACCCGAACCCTAACACCCCTTTATATAAACCCCCTCCCTTCTCTCCTCTCCTCCTCACACCACTCCAGCCACCGTCACCTCCACCTTCTCCTGCAACAGCCATGTTCGCCTCCGTCTCTTTTGCAGCAGCAGCAAGGAAGGAGAGCCACCGACGAGGGGAGAGCGGGGAGGAGCGAAACCGAGAGAGTGCGAGGGAGTGAGAGCGGGGGAGGAGGAAGATGACCGCGGGAGCTCGGTGGAGGTCAAGGAGGAGCTAGTGGGAGAGAGGAGGACGTTGGCGAGGAGCTTCTCAAGCTCCTGCTACTGTTGGAGCCGTCGCTGTGGGTGGACGTGCGAGTGGGACAAGCTGCGAGGAGGTTCTGATACTGGAAGTTTTCCAGTATCAGACGTCTGGAGTGAAGTCCAGACTACTGGTGAGGCACCAAGACGTCTGGGGCTGAGGCCGGACGTATGAAAGCACGTATCGCGCGAGGTACGTACGTTCCTACGCTGATTTCCCCCATGCAAAAGATCTCAACGCAAGAGTTATTGGGCTAAAACCATGCCTGCATTTTCGTACGCAGGTGCAGGCTTTGGGAAGGTGTGCGGTATGCTTTCCCAAGTACTTTTGGACGTCTGATCACATCGCCAGACGTTCGGAGGTACTTCCAGACGACTGGAAGTAGGGTAGGACGTCTGGAGTTGCCTCTAGATGGTCGCAGAAGGTGTCTGGATGTCTGATCAGTCACAGGGAACACAAGGTGAATTCTCACATCTTTTAAGACATCTGGGATTAGTCTCAGACGTCTAATTTTGGTCAGTAATTGCATTTTTAGCCTGTTTAAGGCCCAAACGGAATTGGATTTTCGCAAACGAAGTACCATTGTTTTCCACTTGAGTTCCTCTATGTGTTCGTGTTGAGTATCTACTGTTTTGAGCTGGTCTATTGTATATTGGTCGTTGGTATAGGTTACCAGCCAGTGGTGTATTTGGGGCCCGCGGAGACGACGAGATTTGCGGTAGAGGTCCCCATTCCTCTCGTGATACCCAGTAGAGTGGTTTAATTCAGTTGTTAATATTTGATAAGAGTGTGCTTGGATTGAACTCTAGGATGTGGAATGAACTTTAGGGTATAAATGAATGAGCCTGTTTGAGCTGTACTGTTTACTTGAATACATGGTTAAGATAAACTGCTAGCAAATGCCTTTAGTATAATTACGAGATGCATGTTAAAATATGAGCTGCCTGTATGTAAATGAGAATTGAACTGTGAAACCACAAGTTGCATGTTATGATTGAGAACTGAATTATGAAAACATGAGCTGCCTGTATATGGGTGAGAGACGAGTTATGAAACATGAGATTTGGACCTAGATAAATGAGATGAATATGAGCATGAATCCTACGGGGAATGTTACGACCCGATTCCCGAATCCCTACAAGACACGAGAATCGGACCGACTCGACTGATCCCAAGACCCAGTCGTCCAGCGAGAAAGTGACCAAAAGAGCAGTAAAATAAACTACATTCATCATGCATGCAACTAACAGTAACAAAAGTACAACAGTAAAGAAAAGAACTACTACAGTACACACCACCACAACAATAGAAAATTTAAACAGGTACATAAACATGATGCTTATAATAAAAGAGTACAAGTGTAACAGGATATACTCACTACAACAGAAAAATGGTATAGTAGATACAACACAAGTAGAACTATTGGGCTCTACTAGGCCCAGCACCCTCCGCAGTAGCAAGCTCTGGTTGCTCAACACCTGGTCCTGAAAAGGTGACAAAGGTGACACGTCAGCGAAACGCTGAGTAGAGTGGCAACCAGCTAGCTAAGAAAAATCGTAAAGGTGGACAATTAGCTGTTGTTTTTAGTTTCTTTCTTTATTCCTCTTTTTACTCATTCTCGAATTATTTCTTAGATCTTTCTCCTGATCTCTAATGTTCCTCGTGGGAACGATCTTGATTGCAGTCTTTTCCGAAAAGTAGAAGTAGCACGTGGTGCTCTCCCGACCGGGAGAGTCCCCCGTGGTGGTCCTACCCTCAGTCAACCACCCCAAGGTCGCTGACAGGCGTAACGGTGACTACGGCACGTGCGATAAACACACGGGTAGCTACCCCGCACTGGCACGTGGTCAGTCGTTTCCGTTAACAGGTGCGATCCAAAGCACAGCACGGAACTAGTATAGGGTAGAGCCCTCTCAGTAATAGGGGTCTAGCCCCTCCACAGTAACCAAACAGGGGTCTTGCCCCTCCACAGTTGGCGCACCCTCGCCTGACTACCCTGGTTTGCCCAGTGGGCCTAACAAGTCGGTGTAGGACGGCTAGCAGAACCCTGGGGCCCGTGGGGTGGCTAGCGCTCTCTCTACACTAGTAGCTCTCCTCGGTACTGTGTACGCGAGGGCCAAAAGTCGGTACAAAGTGGGCAGACCTAACCCCGGGTCCCTGGGGCGGCTAGCTCAGCTCTACACTAAATAAGGGGGCAGTCGCTCTCCTTGGTACTCCGTACTTAAGGGCTAGCTAACTTCTCCAATTCCATTCCATTTACCTTTTAGGAGCTCTACTCCTAATTCCCCGTAGGGTTCATGATCATATTTCTCTAGCCAAGCCATTTTATGTTTCATCATTTCAGTTTTATTCCCATATAGCCCGTGTTTCCAATAATTAATATACATTCATATACAAGCAGCTGTTATCCAATTACAGGCAATTATCATTTTTCTTTCTACTTTTCCAAGGCTGCAATTCATGTATTCACGACATTCATTTCAGTGTTTCTGTTCCTAGGATTCATGCCACATCCTAGGATCTATCATTCAATCTAGTTTTCCAGTCCTAGGATTGATGCCATACCCTAGGATCTATCATTCAATCTAGTTTTTTTCAGTCCTAGGGTTCATGCCATGCCTTAGAATCTATTATTTATCTCACAAGTGCATAAATGTTGATAAATAATCAAGGGGAGCCACTCTACCTGCAAAATCGGGAGTATTGGGGGCGTGATCGACAGGTCCGCGTGCCTCTGCAACCCCCAGAGCCGCAATGGGATGAGGTCCTAATACAAGGATCAATCATAAGGAACCACTTAGAATGGGATAAAACTATTTTAAACAAGTAGAGGAACTAATTCTAAGAAGAACAGAATCTCAAACGCGGAAATCAGACTTCGAATGGACCCTAAACGGGGCAAAAACGGCAACATTGCCCCAAATCAGACGTCTGGAACACCTTCCAGACGTCTTAAACGATGGTTCAGATCATACCTTACTTCTACGCTACTATTCAGACGTCCAGGATCCCGCTAAACCGTCTGGACCTAGTTCTAGACGTCCGTCTATTACTCCAGACATCTGGAGACGCTCTCTACCGTCTGGTGACTTGCCCAGATGTCCGATCTGTGTGGGAGGGCGTGCCCTTGCGCCTTCCCGAACGAAACCTGCACACATATGCAACCGACCTTAATACGGCAATGAGGTAGGACCCTTGGTGGATCGGCTTGCATGGCCATACCCGCGAAAGGAAGAAGAAAAGAAATATTGTACCTTTCAGACGTCTGGATCTTCCTCCAGACGTCTCTCGTGTCGTATGGACGTAGGTCTAGACGTTTGATTCTGGGAAAATTTCCCAGAATCAGGACCTCCTCGCCCTCTGCCTGTTGTGCATGGCCGTGCCGCGCCACGCTCGCCTGCTGTCTGAGCTGCAGCAGCACTGGGGTAACCTCCCCCGCACCACGCTCCCGTTGCGCGCCCGCCGGCTGGCCCTAGCTGCTCCGGCGAGCTCGCTCTCTCTTCCTCATGCACTTTACCTCTTCTCCCTCTTGCTGCACCTCCTCCTCCCCGCGCGCACCCAGCAGCCGCTACTGCCCTCTCTCTCTCACTCGCGCTCAAGCTGAAAGAAGGAGGGGACGGTGGCGGGAAATGGGTGAGGGAGAGGGAAGGGTATTTGAAGGCGTGGCGGGGTGGGGAAAGGGGTCTGCAGGACGGTGAGGGAGGAGAGAGAAGAAAAGAGGGCGGCGGGTTCAGTTTGCTCACGCATGCACGCAGACTCGCAATCATACGCCGCAAAAATTAAATTCCAGACGTCTGGACCAACTCCCAGACGTCTTAAAAGGGAATTAGGAGTAGAACTCCTATGGATGAAAGGAATCTGGAATGTAGATGGGAAGTGTGCTGGCCCTTGTGTACGCGGTACCAAGGAGAGCAACTGTCCCTTTTTAGTGTAGAGCAGAGCTAGCCTCCCTTGGGTTGAGACCCGGGGTTAGGATTGGCCACTCTACACCGAATCCTGTTGGCTCTCACGTACGTGGTACCGAGGAATGCTATTGATTGCACCGCAAAAATACACCTGCAATTGTGCCATCTTGTGCTATTTCCTACTAGTACGAGTGCATATTAGGTTTCCATTGTTGCATTTGTGAAAATACATGCATGCATGCATTTAATTGAGAGGGGTGGAGAGTGAATAAAATGGCCTCACAATTACATTTTTTCCTCAAGTGCTGCTTTGCAAAATTCACCATCTTAATTTCTTATTCTTATTTGACTTTGAAATTCTTCTTCCCGCGGCTGCAAGACATGGCCTCTTCTTCCTCACGCCATGCTCTGCACAACAGCCTGCCAAGCCATGCAAGCCACTCCTTGCAGCCGCATGCACAGCCAGGGCATGGTTGTGCATGCTTTCTTCTTCTATAAAAAGAGCTTGGCTCCTTCTTGCAAAGGGGGGCCTGGTCCTCCACACAAAAAAAAATCACACAGCAGCTCTTCTCCTTCCAGGCCGTCCCCTCCCCCTCTCCCTCCATACGCAGGCCCTCCTCCTTTGAGGAGACACTCTATGGGCAGGAGTACATCACTGTGGTGCACACCCACCACCGTGAGACCACCACCGCCCAGCTCATCAAAGAGCCGGTGGGCGTGGTGGTCTTCTCTTCCTTGTTTCAAATTTCCACGCCATTACCACAAAGCTTCAAGCTTTGAAGCTCAACTGGCCACCGCACGCCCCTGCAGCAGCAGCAACAAGGCGGTAGTAGCGCACGCAGGCCTCCAGCGCGTGCTTGCAGGCACCCTCGCCTCCCACTTCTTCGCGTACGCCCTCCTCTCCGCGCCCACAACCAGCCGACGCATCCCTTCCATGCGCGCGCCAGCTCGCGCACGCCAGCCGTAAGCCACCCGCACTCACAGCACCGGGCGCAAGCGGTTGCACGGCTCGCCCGGCCACTGTAGCCACCATTCACGCGTTTCAACAAAACACTGTGGCTACAGTGGGGTGACCGGTAAGTTTCTCACTTATCCGGTCACCCGACGCTCCGCTATCGGCCACTGTCCGCAAGCGCTTCCTGCCCCGCGTCCCGCTCCAGCACCCACCTGCGCGTCTGCTAGCGCCCGCACCCACCTGCGTATCCGCCTGCTTCAGCGTCTTCCCCCGCGTATGCTCACCTGCTCCCAGCGCCTGCGTCTGCCCGCACCCGACTCTTCACACAGTGCTGTGCGCTGCAGTCCTCTCCGTGTGCTCACTTCCTCCCAGTGCACGCCTCTCTGCGCTCCTACGCGCTTGCACACGCCCGTGAGACACCAGACGTCAAGCCCTGAGGCTGCAGACGACTTAACCCACGTTTCTTCACCAGCAGCGCTCTCTCTCTCTCTCTCACACAGCACTCTCTCCCTCTCTCTCTGCAGAAACACATACACACACACTCACACTCTCGCACACACACACTCTCACCTATACACTATTATATACTTATATATATACATATATATATTTATATCTATATATTACATATATACATATACTTGTATACATATATATATATACATATATACACACCTACTTATACATATGTATATATATTTATTTATACAAATATACATACATATATACATATATATCTATATAACTATATATACATATATATATATATACACACATATCTATCTACATATATCTATATACATATATTACTATATATATATATACATACATATATATACATCTATATAGTTATATATACATACATATACATATCTATACATATATCTATCTATACATATATTTATATCTTTATATATATATATATATATATATATATATACATACATATATACATATATACATATATAACTACATATATACCTATATCCTATATAGTTATAAACATATATACATATAGATATATTTACATATATATATATATATTCACATTACTTACCATACGTTGTATTGTGGGAATATCTGCACCAGTTGCTGATATTCCCCGATACACGCGTACAAAAAGCGTGGTTGCACACATCTTCCGACATCCACCTTACACTCCACGCAGCACCTCGTCCTGTTGGTTGCGTCTTTCTAGACGACGACCGACTCGGCACCGTGCTACACTCCATCTCTGCCTCCATCCCCACCCCTTTATACATATATAATATATACCTATATATATATACTATATTTACTTTATTGCTGTTTCGCTTTCCTGTTAGTAAAAAGATAAAAAAAATATATAAAAGAGAAAAGATAATCTTTGACTTGCAGATACTCCGTTTTGCGAATAGCAAGACCCGTTTTGGAACCCTAATTTGACTCAAAGCCAAGAACCTAATTTTGAGGGTGTGCCTCAAGGACAAGAATTATCAGAAAAAAATCTAAATAGAAAAACACCAAAAACACAATAAATGAACGGAAGAGCTTCGTTGTAGGAAAGGCGTAGAAACTTGACTTCTAACCCACTTCCCTGAGTTCGACCCTGGGCCTAAAAGTGACCAAGATAAAATCAAGTAGGCTAGGTTAAAAATTTTGTAAAGAGATGGTTAGGCTTGATTTAGGTTAACCAGTATACTTATTATAACGATAAAATCACCATATTAACACAACCTAACCGGGTCCGACCACCATCCCTTTCAATGGTGCCGCTGCCGGGGAAGTGCGCCTTCAAGTAAGTTTTTACTCTATTCCTGTAATTTTTCTCGTCTCACACCCTTCTCTTCACGGGTGTTTCTATTTTTGGTGTGCAGGTAAACCTGTTGCAAGGAGAAGGCAGGCAGACGAAGTCGGAGACGTGGGTACATCCAAGGCGGGAACGAGAGCGTGAAGACGCCGACACCGCACTGGAGCTTCGCACACGTTGCTGCACAAGTAGGTCTTTCTTTCTTAGCTACCTAGGTTAACTTGTAACCTTAATAAAAAAAAAAAAAACTAAAAACTAAAAAACTAGAAAAACTTCTTGGGATCTCTTGGGGCAAGTGGATTAAAATTCACTTGTTTGATTGATTGCTTTTACTCCCACCGCCCCGGGATTTCCCACCCTACATTGCATAGTGAAAATCCAAGAATCTTGATTCTTGAATTTTTCGCCGTGTGAAGTATTCTTTGGGGCAAATAAAAAGATTGATTGCACCCCTCTTTGCCTCATTTACCTGCAATTTAGGATCACCTTTTTGGTGGGGAGACTTGGAATTGAGTTGATTCCAACCCCACCACGACCTTTCACGTGCCTAAGATTCGATCCCGAATATTTCAACCCCAACAATTTGATTTTCTTTATCTTTTGATTGAGCCTTGTGTGGAAATCATTCTGGTGATTAGGAGCACTTGAATTGAAGTGCTTTGGCTCCCTTTCACACTAATCTAAAACTGATTCGTGCATCCACACATAGAAATCTCCATCTAGGGAAGCCCATTGCATTTTAGCATGCATTAACCAATTGACATTGAAGAAGGGTTTGTTGGGCTTAGAAGAAAACCTGTATTCTCTCAAAAACCCGGAGATTGGTTGAATTGGTAATTCAGAGAAATCCTAAAATCCATACTACTTAAAGCTGAATTCTAAAAACCATTCACCAATTAAAAACTTCAATTCGGGGAGATTTCCTCGTTGCATGCTTGGTTTACACACTTTGAAAAATCAATCACTTGGGCATTACCCGTAAATAACGCCCTTCACATTCCAAAAGCACTTGATCCTAAGCCTCTAACTAAAATTGGTAGTAGCTTGACCCTTATTAAGGATTGGAGGTCTAACTACCTGCGTGTAGCGCCTACGTGCTGGTGAGGGTTCCCGCGTGCTATCGGGTGTCTAAGACTGGGGCAAACAGCCTTTCAATCTGGCCCGGTGGTTCCGCAGTGCTTGCATTCGGTTCCGTAGTTCATGATAGTAGGTAACTTAGATCTTTTGGTCTAAGGGCACACTGTAGAGGTTAGGAATTTGATTGTATTGATTTGTCATCAAGTGTACCTTTGCGGCGTCATTTCTCTTATCTCTTTTCCCTTCTCATCTCCCCAAATCTTCCTACGGTAGTGCATGTTTGCGAGGAGGTCACAAAACCCTGAACTGTTTGAATTGCCTAATAATTTTAGAAAAGGAGCCGAATCGTCCTCCTCCTCCCCAAACATGGCTGCACGCCCACCCCCAAATCCTGAGGGAGGAAACCACCCTCAAAACCCACCAGGTGGTGGAGCCTTAGATCCCATAACCCGCCACCAAGCCCAAATGGAAATGTATAATGAACAAATAGAAGCCATAAAGGAAACATTGGAGGAAATGCAGAACCCTCTCAAACGGGTGGAGCCTAGGTCTCTTAGCTCCTATCAGAATCCTACTGCTACAGAGACCATAGGACAAATTCGGGTCCCCATGGGCAGGGATGACTTCGAACTGAAACCTAACATAATTGGCCTCATAAATTTTCACTTCCATGGTCTTGCAAGTGAAGATCCTCTTCTCCACTTGGAAGACCTAACCCGATTGGTTGAAACTGTTAAACCAAGAAATATCGGGTTACCTATAGTCCTCATGAAAATGTTCCCATTTTCATTGTGGGATAAAGCTTCGCAATGGTTACACACCCTTGGGAGAACCATCCACTCTTGGGAAGAGATGCGGACAGCGTTTCTCAAGAAGTTCTTCCCAATCGGGCAAACCAATGCACTTTGCCGTGCTATCACCTCCTTTACGCAACAAAACGACGAACAATTTCATGAGGCATGGGAGAGGTATAATGACCTCCTCAGGAAGTGTCCGCACCACGGTCTGCCTAAGTGGCATATAGCCCAAATTTTCTACTATGGGCTAGATGAGACTTTGAAGCAGATTGCAGACGCTTCCTGCGGAGGGAATTTTATGAATAAAGACAAGAATGGAGCATTCGAATTATTTGAAAATATGAGAGAAAACTCAATAAACAATGCCTCCATTGTCGCCTTCAATCGTACCAGCCAGCCCCGAAATGTCCATGAAATTGACACGGGACCCGCCCATTCGTCCACTGATCCCAGCCTTATCGCACAAAAATTGGATGAAGTCTCTGTTGTGCACAAGAAGGTGGACGAGCTTCTGGCCAACCCCACTCGTTCTATGGCAAACACCCTCACTTCACCACTTCGTCACAATCCAAATTCTTCGAACACCAGGCTTATCCCGAGAAACCCCGTAAGACCTTCCTTACCGAGTGTCGCGCTAAGCGACTCGGTAAGTCATGTGAATCTGGCTTTTGCGAGCCAGTATTTCGACACAGAGGACCAAACCTCCGTGTGCTCGGACGCATATTTACATGTGGACGCGTCTTCTGGCATAGAGACGCTTGCGCCCTGGGGAACAACCCGTTCTCTACCACTTATAACCCAGGGTGGAGAAATCATCCAAACTTCGCATGGTCCAACAACCCGCAGCGCCAAAATCCCGTGGGTGGACCAATGCGACCGTCTGCACCCGTCATCCCAAGGGCCCAGTCTAATCCTATGGCGAATCCGCCATCAGGCTCTTGCATACACAAACAGAACACGCATCAAGTCCTCTTGATAAATTGATGCGAATGATGACGGAAATGTCAAAGCGCCATGAAGAGAACATGACCTGTCTTCAACACCAATTGGCGCAGCAGAATGCTGAGATCAGTCAACTACGCATGGCGACTCGATCTCAGGCCACTCTTCCCGCCCAACCTATTCCAAACCCGTGAAATTTTGTACCCCGTGGTCCTCAACCATAGGTACGACCTTCTCAGGGGCAGGTTAATCAGATTCTACAGGCTTCGAGCATTCCACCGGGATTTCAGGCTAATCCCGCTGCAGCACCGCACTCTTATGTCCCCATTGCGAACCCTCCTCCACCGTATGATCCCACTAGACCTGCATTGTCCAATGCTATCACTACAAGGAGCGGTAAGCAGACCGTCGATCCGCCTCGACCTGATCCTGGCCCATCTTCTTATCTCCCTCTCATACGCGATGCGCACCGCATTCGCGAGAGGATGATACACCCAAATTGGTGCCAGAATCAGTCCCATTCCCTGAGGCTCTACTGAGGGAGCAAAAAGGCAAAAAGAAAGATACGCAGGCCTTTGATAACCTGCGTAATTTGTTCAGGGATGTTGAAATTAAGGTACCCCTGCTCGAGGATATTGACCACATACCTATTGTCGCCCGATTTTTCAAAGACTACACAACACCCAGGCGAAAATCAAAGAAAACCAAGAATCTGGTGGTTCTCTTGCCTCATGCGAGTTGTGCTATACTGTCAAACCTACCATCGAAGCAGAAAGATCCGGGCACACCGCTTATTTCCTGTAACATCCAAGGCTGCAATTTTAACCATGCCCTGCTTGATCTAGGATCTTCCATCAATCTTATACCAACCATCATGCTTGAAAACTTTTCCTTGGGAAATCTGAAAGCCACCCCTGTCACGTTACAGTTGGCAGATCGTTCTGTCAAAATCCCGAAGGGTGTAGTGGAAGTCGTGGTGGTTAGGGTCAATAGTCTCTATTTTCCTGTTGACTTTCTTGTTTTAGATATGGAAGTTCCTAGCTCACTTTCTGATTGTTCGATCATCCTTGGTCGACCTTTCTTGGCCACAGCCCAGGCCCATATCGACTGCGAGTCGGGCTGTATTGAGATTGCCGTTGGATCTGAAAAGATCAAGCTTAACATCTTCAAGGCAGCCAAGAACTTTGACTGCAATTGCATCGAGGATGACACATCTGACGAGGACATGGCCGTTAGCACGTGTATCGGACTAATTGGGACTTATTCTGACTGCTGCAGATTACCTGTAAACATTGACGATTGCCTGACCGACACATATTGTGACGTTCCCCCATCCCTCCCTTGTCCTGTACCTTCTCCTGACCAGACTTCTGACGAGGTTTTCTCTGCTTCTCGTACCTCGTGGTCTGAGTCATATCCGGGCTACTCACCGCCAGTCCACACTCTCGAAGATCGGATTGCCCTTTCTTTCCTGCCAAATCAGGCGGAGTTGTAAATCCACACTGGGACCTTGAGCCCATATACTTCTCACTAGGGCTATTCCTTTTTGGATCCATCCATCCAAGAAGCCCCTCTTTTTGGCCAATCTGAGGGCCAATTTCTTCCTCCTGACCTGTTCTCTGATCCGCTTAGGACACTCTCATCCCAAGAAATGCTAGACCTTTCACCATTCACTCCCAAGCTGAAAGAGCTGCCTAGTACACTTAAATATGCTTTTCTGGGACCAAATGAAATGCTCCCCGTAATCATCAGCTCAAAATTGACCAGGGAGCAAGAGTGCAAACTAACGAAGGTCCTCATGGAACACAAGGCAGCCATTGGATGGTCTCTATCAGACTTATCTGGCATTAGCCCCTCCTACTGCACTCACCGTATATATACGGAGGAGGAGGCTCGACCTTCCTGCAAGATGCAGCGACGTCTCAACCCTAACATGCGGGAGGTCGTTAAGAAAGAAATCATTAAGTGGCTGGATGAGGGTATAATTTACCTGATCAGCGACAGCCCCTGGGTGAGTCCGATTCACGTGGTGCCCAAAAAGGCAGGACTCACCATCCGTGCCAATGACAGGGGTGAATCCATCCCTACACGCACTCCTACATCTTGGAGAGTGTGCATAGATTATAGGAAACTCAATGCTGCAACTAAGAAAGATCACTTTCCGCTACCTTTCATCGACAAAATCCTAGAGCGGTTAGCGGGAAATAAAATTTTCTGTTTCCTGGATGGATTCTCAGGATATAACCAGGTGGCAATTGACCCCTGGGACCAAGAGAAAATCACTTTTACCTACCCCTTCGGCACCTTTGCATTTAGAAGGATGCCGTTCGGACTTTGCAACGCGCCAACAACTTTCCAGAGATGTATGCTGGCGATATTCCATGACATGGTGGGTGACTTTCTCAAGATCTTCATGGATGACTTTTCGGTCTTTGGATCATCTTTCGATGACTGTCTTGCCAACCTGACTCGTATCCTTAGGAGATGTATTGATGTAAACCTCGTGCTTTCCTAGGGAAAAAGTCATTTTATGGTGCACGAGGGAATTGTTCTCAGACATATCATCTCCGATAGGGGTATTGAGGTTAATAGAGCTAAGCTTGATGTGATTGCTGATTTACCTGTGCCAGGCTCTGTCAAACAAATCTGCTCCTTCCTGGAACACGTCGGTTTCTATAGGAGATTTATCAAAGATTTCTCCAAGATTTCTCAACCTTTAACTCATCTCCTATCGACCGACGTACCCGTCGATATGGGCCCCGACTGCATACGAGCATTCACGCAGCTACGTAATGCTGTCACCAAGGCCCCTGTTCTCCTGCCACCTGATTGGTCCCTTGACTTTGAACTCATGTGTGACGCTTCCGACCTTGCAGTCGGAGCCATCCTGGGACAAAGATGAGATAGACTCCCCTTCGTGGTGTACTACGCCAGTAAGACGTTGGACGAGGCCCAGTGTAATTATACTACCACTGAGAAAGAACTACTGGCGGTCGTCTTTGGGCTGGAGAAATTCCGCTCTTACCTTCTGGGCTCACACGTTATTGTTTTCACTGATCACGTGGCCATTCGCCATCTCATGCACAACAAGGATGCCAAGCCTAGACTGATTCGTTGGATCCTTCTGCTACAAGAATTTGACATTGAGATTCGCGATAAGGCCGGAGCCTAGAATGTTGTGGCTGATCATCTTTCCAGACTGGACCCTGACCATATTGGACTTACTCTGCTGATCAATGAAATTTTTCCTGATGAGCACCTATTGGCAATTAATGTGGCAAGTGGACCTTGGTATGCCGACATTGCCAATTACCTAGCTTCTGGATCCCTTCCACGTGGCTGGCCTAAAAACCAGCGCGAGCGTCTCATGGCAGAAGCAAAGTATTATTTCTAGGATAATCCACTTCTTTTTCGGATAGGTGCTGATCAAATCATCCGTCGCTGTATTCCTGACAGCGAATTCCCCAGTGTGCTATCCTTCTGCCATGATCAGGCCTGCGGAAGTCATTTCTCTGGGAGGAAAACTGCAGCCAAGGTGTTACAGTGCGGTTTCTTTTGGCCCTCCCTTCACCAGGATGCACACACTTATGGCAAGCATTGCACTAGGTGCGAGTCGTTAGGGTCAATGTTACGTCGTGACATGATGCCCTTGCAACCCATCCTAGCTGCAGAAATCTTCGACATTTGGGGAATTGATTTCATGGGTCCCTTTCCTCCTTCCAATGGCTTCGAATTCATCCTCGTCGCCGTTGACTATGTTTCAAAATGGATCGAGGCTATTCCCACGCGCTGTGCTGATCATGTTATATCCACTCGATTTGTCAAAGACCACATCTTTGCGTGCTTTGGGATCCCTCGAGCCATTATTTCGGATGGAGGAAGCCACTTTACCCATGCTTCTTTTTGGGCACTTCTGAGGAAATACGTAGTCCACCATCGTATCACATCCCCGTATCATCCTCAGACGAATGGCCAGGCAGAAGTGTCGAACCAGCGAATCAAGCAAATTCTCCAGAAAACGGTTCGGCCTGACCGTAAGGATTGGTCCGACAAGCAGATTGACGCACTTTGGGCGTATCGGACCGCCTTCAAGGCTCCCCTTGGTATGTCTCCTTATAGAATCGGTTACAGGAAGCCTTGTCATTTGCTCGTGGAGTTGGAGCACCGCGCTTATTGGGCAGTTCACCAATGTAACCTCGACCCAGACCTGTGTGGTCGAGAAAGGAAACTCCAACTCCAGGAGCTGGAAGAGCTCCATCGTGAAGCCTATGATTCTGCTTTAACTTTCAAACAACGCACTAAGGCTTTTCACGACAGCCGTATTCGACGGAAAGAATTTGAGCCATCTCAGCAAGTTTGGCTCTACAATGCCCAACTCAAGTTCTTTCCTGGGAAACTAAAGTCCAAATGGACTGGTCCTTTCCTGGTCTCTAGACCATTTTCCAATGGGGCTGTTGAGATTGAAGATCCCAAATCTGGGCATAAATTTATGGTCAACGGACAGTGTTTAAAACCCTATCTAACTCATGAACCTGCCCCCGTTGGAGAATCTGTTGCCCTGCTGGAAGGTAACTAATCTTTTGCCTCATTCTGAGTCTAGCTGAGGACGTTAAATTCAGCGCTCGTTGGGAGGCACCCCAACAACACTCACCATCACCATCACTTCTCACGCCACTATCACAATCACTTCACTTTTCACTTCACCACCCACCATCCACCCACCCTACCACCCTGCTGTATACCCTGCACCTCAGCTCTTGTCACCCGATCTTTCATCCTTTCTCTACCCTACCCTGCATGCATATGAGGACATAGCATCGTTTGGCATGGGGGGTTGGATAGGCATCCTTAGGATCTAGGTATTTTATGGTATCATGCAGTTTCTATATATATATATATATAAAGAAAATGGTGTTTAGTAATGATCTGAAGGCTGAAACAAAAATACAATAAGTGTTTATGGATATTCAACCTCTGTTTTGAAGACTTTCCAGGCCACAGAAGCTTGATTCGCTCAGGCTCAGCTTAATTCACTTGAGCATTGACAAGATAGATCAGAATCTTTCCTAACTAAGGACGTATTCTTGTACCTGAGACACCAGTACAGAATCCGTTGGTTTGCTTCTACTCGAGTGCTTAAGTAAACTTGGTTCACACTACAATATCAGGAAAGACCAGGTGAGATGAGAACCTCATCATGAGCCATAACTAGCTCATTTTGACCTAATACAAAGGATAAAAGCTCCTACATATCTCAAGGAAAGGCTTAACTCAGAGAATTCTGAGTTTGAGAAGAAAACAAGTCATAAGGGGTAAAAATGCAATTTTACCAGTATAATCTGCATACAGGGTAATTCAGGGCCCAAACATAGGTCAAAGCAGCTTAATAAGAATAAAAGTGGGATGAGATGATCTAGCAAGGGCTACAGCAATTCCAAGAAACTAAATGATAATCTGTAACCCTAAAACAACCCACTTCAATTCACGAGGTTCGAGGCAAAGTAAAAATAGAATAAACCCTCTAAAATTCATAGAAAAATAATCTCTAGGGTTTAGAACCTTCAATTTGGCCTTCAGAACCCATTTTGACCTACATTGAGAACCATGCCCAATTAATAACTTAATTTGGGTTTTCACATAAATTGACTGGTCAAACAAGGTTTAATATAGAAATGAAATTCACCATCAGATTCCTTAGGTCCTAATCAGTCATGTATAAAAACTTGAGCCTAAGAAGAAACCTCCTTGACCAACTTTACACTTTGGTCCTCATATATTTACTTTTTGGCCCTCAACTTTTGAACCCTCGCATTTTGGCCCCTAACTCTCCTTCGTTCTTTGCGATCAGGTCCCCCCTGCAAAACCTGCCAGCACCATGCTCCGGCGACCTTGCGCGGAGCATGGCGCCGCGCAGGGTGAGGGGGGGAACCTGGCAAGTAAACCGGGGGTGCCCTGCGTCGTCAGCCGTCGCAGGGACACCCCCCTGGTCGCTGTAGCCCACCATACCGGCCGTGCGAACGCACGGACGGTATGGGTTTTTGTTTCCGGCCATCCTCCGGCGAGGGAGACACGTCGTCTCCCTCCGCCTTCCTCCCTGTTTTGATCCCTATAAATACCCCCCGTTGCTCCACCGACCGGGGCAGCTCGGATCTGACGGAGAAAATCCCCAACTTTCCTCTCTTCTCTCTCCGGCAGACGCTCACCAGCTCCGGCGGTTCCTCCCCCTCCTCCTCTTCGCTCTGCCGCAATACCAGCAGCAGAGACTTCCTCCCCTGCTCTTCCCGCGCCACGCCGTACCCAGCTGGCGCCTCTCCGGCTCTCTGCTCGCCGCCGCCCCTTTCCCTGAGCATCGTCTTCTCCGGCGACAGTCGATACGACTGTCGCCCTGTTCCTCCCCCTTCGTCCCTGCAAGTAAGTTAGAACTACTTCCCTTCTTCTCCTCTTTCTTTCCCCGCTTTCAATTTATTCAATTAAGCCCTCGACCGACCCTGACCATCGTCACCCCCTTCGTCTCCGGCCACCCTTCGGCGAGATGCTCCCATCGCTCCACAGCCTCACACACCTCGCCGACCTTCACCGAACCTCCGCCTCATCACACTGAGCACCCCCCACCCCTTCACTGCCACTCCACACCTCCGTAACGCTTCCCCCAACAAACCCATCCTCCGACCCACAGTCCGACCTAGGGCAGCCCTTGCACGCCGCCCCACGCCTCGCCACCACCCACACGAGCTTCGCCGCACCCTGGCGAAGCTCCCGGCACTTTCTGATTAGGCCGAGAGGCCGTTTTCTTGTGAACAGGCCACCCGACCTCCGCCGCCATTGCCGTGCAGAAGGAGCTGCTTCCGTCTGCAGCTACAGGCGCGCCACGCTCAGCGCCACGCCCAGATTCGACTCCCAGGCCTTGCGAGGCGTTTCGACAAAACACCAGGCTCGCAGCTAAGGCAGAAGGCTTTGCGCGACGCCGCGATCTCCCGCTGCTTTCCCCGCTGCGGGCGCGCAATTGAGGTGGGACATTTAGTCCCACCTCGGAAAAGTCTGAAGAGGCGCAGCGATATAAGACGCAAAAGTGCTGGAGGCTTACTGCCTCAGCACACGGGGTGAGCTCCCCTTCACCCGCCCGGTTACCCGGTCTCGTCCGCGCTCACGCCCCGCGGACCTGACCCGACCCGACCCGACTTAGACTGACCTGCACTCCTCGCCCACCACGCATGCCGGTGGGCCTGGACCCGGGCGTGACCCGAACCCGATTACCCGGCAGCTCTGGGAGAGCTTTCCCAAGAGTGGTTTCAGAGAGAGAGAGACGCGGGGGGAGAGGGTAGAGTAGGTTTTGTTCTCTGACGTAAGCTCTGAAGTGCGCAGGCACAGGTGAAGAAGAAGAACCGCGGAAGAAGAAGGAAGCTGAGGGAGACACTGTAGCAACAGGCAGTTTAAGTTGTCTGATTTGGAAATCAGACGACGGCCTGAAGGGAAAAGAAGAAAGAAGGAGGGGCGACGTCCCTGACTGGAAAAAGAAAATCTGAAGAACAGCAGAAGAAGGCGAGGCAGAGGAGAACACAAAAGAACAAGGGAAGATCTGAAGGAAGAAAAAACAAAGAAGAAAGAAGAAGATCTGAAGAAAGAAAGAAGAGCATCACCTCTGCAGAACAAAGAAGAAGAAGAGCTGAGACGAGGAGAAAAAAGAAGACAACAAACTCTTTCCCTCTCTCTCTTTCTTTCTTTATTTTTTGTAAAAGAAACATGTATATCTCTAGAATACAACTTGCTCCCTGAGTTCGACCTCGGGAACTCTTTTATTTTCTGAGTAAAAAAATTATATTTGAAATGTTGGCAATAACTGGCTATACTACAACGCTATAACAATAAAACCCGGTTATCTCTCGTTGCCACCGCTCCATTAGGCATCCTTAGGATCTAGGTATTTTATGGTATCATGCAGTTTCTATCTATATATATATATATAAAGAAAATGGTGTTTAGTAATGATCTGAAGGCTGAAACAAAAATACAATAAGTGTTTATGGATATTCAACCTCTGTTTTGAAGACTTTCCAGGCCACAGAAGCTTGATTCGCTCAGGCTCAGCTTAATTCACTTGAGCATTGACAAGATAGATCAGAATCTTTCCTAACTAAGGATGTATTCTTGTACCTGAGACACCAGTACAGAATCCGTTGGTTTGCTTCTACTCGAGTGCTTAAGTAAACTTGGTTCACACTACAATATCAGGAAAGACCAGGTGAACATAAGATCCAACCTTAGTGTTCATTAGGGAAGGTGGAGTCCTTACTTGTGTGCATAGGTAGACTTTTCATCCCAACCTTTAGTCTTGTGTTTAGGAGAGACTCTTTCCACCAAGAAGAAACTCTCCCACTAAAAAGAAAAATGTGCTCCTCCAAATATTGTTGTAAGAGATATACTGACATATGTTTCAAAAAAAAAAAGAAGATGCAAATAAGTCAGTATATCTCACAAATGTTTGTAAAGTCTTTGCCCTACAAAAAGTTCTTCAGGGCAAGTCGTAAATACCCTGTCTTCTTTGAGCCACAAATGTCAGAAAATGGGAGTTGAGTTTTTCGTCATCTTTTTAAGGGTCAGTCCGAAGACACGAGCTGAAACTGGGACCAACCTTTACTTAAAAATTCTTGAAACCCTGGGCTTGAGTCTTAATGTTCATCTAGTCAGTCTTGATCCTTTACTAAGCATAAGCCATAACCTCTTGAGCTCTCGAGTACGGCAAAAACCTCCTGGGTCCTGGAAATCGTACTTAAGGTTTAAATAACAAGAGTCCCAGTTAGTCGAGAGATGATCTATGTCATGTAAGACTTAAAGTACTGGTAGTCTTCTCTGTAATTGATTCTCACAATATCCAACAATAAGCACACCTATGTTGCCTCAGAAGAAAATCTTCAGCTTAAAGGTCATTTTTAAATACAATACAAAAAAAATGTTTTGCTAGGGACAAGAAAAAGATAGGCATGGGGGTATGATTTCACCGCAAAAATACACCTGCAATTGTGACGTCTTGTGCTATTTCCTAGCAGTACCAGTGCATATTAGGTTTCCATAGTCGCATTTGTGAAAATACATTCATGCATGCATTTAATTGAGAGGGGAGGAGAGTGAATAAAATGGCATCGCAATTACATTTTTTCCTCAAGTGCTGCTTTGTAAAATTCACCATCTTTATTTCTTATTCTTATTTGACTTTGAAATTCTTCTTCCTGCGGCTGCAAGACATGGCCTCTTCTTCCTCACGCCATGCTCTGCACAGCAGCATGCCAAGCCATGCAAGCCACTCCTTGCAGCCGCATGCACAGCCAGGGCATGGCTGTGCATGCTTTCTTCTTCTATAAAAAGAGCTTGGCTCCTTCTTGCAAAGGGGGGCCTGGTCCTCCACACAAAAAAAAATCACACAGCAGCTGACTGGTCAATCTTTCGCTTTTAAGTCGTTTGTAGTTTAATGTGGTGGAAAAATCAACTAATCAATTTTTAACAACAAATAACCACTCGTAGAGGAGCGGGTCATATCCACAGGGAGGCAATAACGTATTAAAATTCGCGCCAGTTAAAAATGTTTGTTCGTAGTCAATTTGGACAAGAACCAAGCCAAGATTGCCTTTAGATTAAGGTTTAAGCAAGAAACAATGCTGAAATGGTAATTATGAGAAACTATAGGATATTTTCCGCAATGCAGAATCAATAAAATATGATTAAAATGTGGCAATGGTAGAAAATGTAAATTTTAATTGACGGTTTACTGTAGCAAAACAGGGGAATTTTTCCCCTTTGTCTTGCGCTACGAGGAGCCGATGGCCGGGCGCGGGAAGCTCGGAGGAGGTCCCTTGGACCAAGAGATTCAAATTGGTGGTGGCGGCGAGTTGTGCGGTGGCCGAGGTGGCCGGACGAGCTCCGGCGGAGGTGCTGCAGCCGGTGACCTTGCGCGGCTGTTGGTGTGAGATCTGCTCGTGCGTTGCTGCTGCGGGGGTGGCTGCTGCTGCTGGCGTGGGCACGGGAGCGCAGGCATGGTGAGCGCTGGACTGCAGGCGAGGGGAAGAGGGTGCTGCTGGTGGCGGTTCTGCAGGCGCGGGAGAAGGGTACTGCAGGCTGGTGAGCGCGGTCTGGAGGTTCGGCAGGCGCGGGTGCGGTTGCGGTTTGAGTTCTGCAGGCGCGGTTGCTGCTGCAGGTGCGGGAGGTGGGCGCTGCAGGCTGAGGAGGGCGTGCGCGATCTGGAGGGCGTGGAGATGGCGAAGGCTGATGGTGGGCGCGGTTGCGCTGGAGGTTGGTGGGTGGCGCTGCAGGCGTGGGTGCACACGGATGAAGGCGCAGGCGTGGGGGTGGTGGTGCGGGCGTGAACGGTGAGATGGGCGGATGTGGTTGTGCGGGTGCGGGTGGAGTTCAGACGGGTACACAGGCGGGTGATTGCAGGTGAGCGGGTAGCTTCAGACGTCCGGGAAATTTCCCAGACGTATTAAGTGAATGAGAAGGTGATTGCAGTGACGGTGGTTGCGGCGGTGGTGGTTGGTGACGACGGCGAGGGAGTTGCACGCTAAGGTGCTCACGGTAATGCGGGCAAGCTTCGGATGGCGGTGTGGCCTGTCACACCACATGCCCACGGTGGTGGAGACTCGCCGCCACGGTAGAGGCCGGCAGTATGGAGTGGAAGAGAGAAGTTCTCTCTGCACAGTGGTGGGTCGGTGGCGGAGGCCTTCTGAGCTCGGCTGCCTCCCTCCTCCTTTTGTAGTGACCTGCACACATTTGAAATCATCCACCCGACCAGATCCATCACATCCGCTCCCACTTGAATGGGTTCTTCACTGCACCAGCCGTTCGTCGTTGGAGCGCAGCCAGCCGTTCTTGCAAGAAGAAAATAAAATAATGTTAAAATATTAGGGCCATTTATATACAGACCCTCAACTTTTATGTTAATAAAAATAATATACCTAATTGGTTATCTAATTAGATAAATGCCATTCTAAACTAATTCTAAATGTACTTAAAGTATGAATGCAATGCATGGATTATGTAATTAAATTAAAACTATGAATTAATCTATTTACATCCTAATTTATACTAAATAAATGTTAGAATTAACCTAATGTGTAGGCACTTAAATACTTAAATAGCCCACAACTATGGGCTAATCAAATACCCCCATGCCTAGCTTTTGCTAGTCCCTAGCAAAATTAAGCGAAACCTAGCACTCTAAGTAGACTAGTTAACTCACTTAGTCTTCCTTCAGAAGCATATTAAGTTCAGGCTCTAGACCAAAGGTTCCTAAGTAGTTGCTAAGTTACAGACTAGGTTGGCTAAAGACAAGTTGCAGGCACAAGTTTCCCTGATTTCTGACTCTACCCTAAAGTTTATTGATCCCTGAGATTAAAGCATCTGTGCCTGTGTATTGGTCTAAGTTATTTGAGTTAAAGGTTTTTTTTTTTTATATATATATATATATACTTTTTTTTTTTTGTTTGATTCTTCTAAGTCTAACCTCAGATCAGCTATCAACACGGTCTGTGTCGGATTCATTGTCCCCATTACCATACCTCGAAGGGTGCCTGGCTTTCGATGCTTCGAGATAGCACCGCCCATAACGACCCCAAGAACTCCTGGCAATCGACACTTTGAGATAGTATCGCCCATGGATTTCTTAAGCGAATTCATGCCTATGGCAATCGGCACTTCGAGATAGGGCCGCCCATGGTACCTGAACCGCGCAATGCATTTACATGCCCCCAGTAGGATGGATATCCTAAGAGACAAGTGCCGAGGAGGTAATATGTTATCATCGCATCCTCAAGGTGGGTATATACTCCACCTCTCCTGCGGCGGGAACTCTTCCAATCAAAATGTGTTTTCAAGCCTCTCTTAAGTCAAAACTAAGAGAACCAAATCTCTTTTCAGAAAGACAGAAATTAAGTTGATTACCAGACCAAGTGTGTGAAATTTGGATGCCTGGGTTACAAGGACCCGTAAACCAAAAGGTAGAATAAGACTCCAGGTACTACCCCACCTTCTAACTCAAACCCTAGCTTCCCTTCCTCAACCTCTTGAGGAATGGTCCGCAACTTAACTCCTACATAAGTTTTTAAGTCCACAAAGGACCCTAAAGGTCTAACGCTAGTAGCTCATTTAGCTTCTAAAGTTTGACCCTAGAATTAACTTAGTCTACCCTAGAGTTCTGATTTGCTTAAGACTGCAAGATCTAGCCAGTTAAGTTCAAAACCCTTTTTTTTTTTCTCTTTTTTTTTATATATTTACAAATGTATGCAATTATGCTATGTATATCCCCAAGTACACCCCCCCATGCCTAAAATTTGCAATGTCCTCATTTCATAGAAGGATATTACCTGGGCTAGAGCTGGGCTGAATAGCCAAAGAACCTGCAAATCAGGTTCAAGAATTGCAGAAATAGGCCCTAAAAATGAGCAAAGCAATGTTGGCCTAGAAAAAAGGTAACCTAGGATGTTGGCGAGCTGATGATGAATCTCGATAGCAAATGCTCGCCCAACTAAAATGGGAATGAAATCTTCCCAGGTCACCAGAAGAGGTTCTAAAGGATAAACAAGTAAAACAACCTCCAAAGGGGTAGGGGGAGGATGACAAGGATCCTCCAAAAAGAATGGGGAAGGAATGGTACAGAGATAAACCCCCAGGGTAATGGACTGACTAAATAAATCATCATTCCATACCCGATACCCCATTATAGGAAATATTGGTTTGTTATGCCCCCTGGTCAGAACAAAAGTGAGCAATTCTCTAAGGCAAGGATTGTCTAGGGTGTCCAAGTTATGATGTTGTGGGATGGCCATAAGATCTAGGTTGGGTTTAATCAGCTTGGTGTCCATCCTAAACACTCTTTCTAAATCCCAATTTCATCCCTAGCATTCCTTGCACCATCACATGGATCTTCCTGCTCTTCATCAGGAGTCACAATTTCGCTTTCAGATATAAGCGAATCAGAGGGTGACTTCGAAGTGAATGAAGGCAGGTCGGAAGCAACAGATCTAGGGATTATCCTATCAATGTCATCCCCGGGTTTTTGTTCTTTACTCAAATCTTCCCCGGAGTCTATATGTGAATCCACATAAATCTTAGAAATTGCTTCCAAATTTTCCATCATTTTATCATGAGGATAAATATCATCAATGGGTGTGCCAAGGAAACCTAATTTGGTCAAATTTTTGACATCCTCAAGGGCTAACTCTTCAAATAAGACATAATCACCCTTAGTGTCACTCCAAATCTTGAATGTAGGTTCCTCATATAATTCGTCTTCCTCCTCATCACACAATTCATCATGTACCCGAGGTCTAGAATCATTTAATATCTCAGCAGATCCCCTAGGGTGCTCTATCTGAGGTAAATTGTTTACATTGGTTACATCAGACTCCTCAGATAGGTCAATTTCTTTAGGGTTAGGTTCCCTAAGGGTGGGTTTGACTTCCATATCGTGATCAGAAGGGAGGGTAGGATTAACAACTTGACTTTGACCCACTTCATCAAATGTCACGAAAATACTATCATCTGGGTCGAGGTCTTCCAATGGTACCATCATTCCCTTTTTTTTGACTCCAATATAATTCAGGTGGATACTCAACCTTATCATCATCTTCCTCGGGTTGCCACCTTTCTTCATCCAATGCATAGCTACTTTCATATGTATTTTCCTCCCACCTAAAGTGTAGATTTCTCAAGGAAGTGTCATCTAATGGGGAGGTTTCAAAATCGATTCTCGAAAAGTAGCTATTCTCCCCAGAATTTCCCTCCAACTTAAAGTGTAACTTTCCCACGGGAGATGCATCTATTGTAGAGGGGTGTACGTCATCCTCAATGGGGTAGATTGGGTGGCTAATTTCATCTCTTTCTTGTTGGCCTGCTCTCAAAGATTCTTCTAACAATTCACTCATTTCGTTTTGTATTTTCTGTATTTCCATCTTCAAAGAGGAGAGGTCATTTCTATCATGAGAGAAGTCAGGCTCAGGCTCATAGTACCCAGGAGTGTTTGTCCAACCATAATACTTTTTCAAGGAGGGTGGGTTGGGTATTTCTTTGGTATGTTGGATATTAGGTAAAGCAAATCCCTCTCCTAGGCTCTGCTCACTGATTTGGGGCTTAACCAGGCCAATACTCTTATAATAGGAATAAAATGGATCCCAATGATTGTCATTACGTCCATCAAGGAATGGACCATCTCGGCGTCTGGGATCGAAGGATGCAGAGTGGGGGTAAGGGTGTGGGCAAGATGTGAAAGGATGAAAAGCAATGTGGTCCATTCTAACTCACACTTCAATCAGAATTCCCCAAGCAAAGCACAATTTAAAAAGGACCTTTTAGGTCTTTCCCAATTTAGGCTTTTGATTTTAAGTCAGATTACAGGTGACAATACAATTTGCCCAATCAATTACGCGCCTATTGTCAACCTACGGTTCGCCTAAGAAGACCTAGTTGGAGCTTAGGTGTTCTTCCCTAAATCTCAAATGGTCAAGTAAATCCAAAGACGAAAGATTGAGGGATGCAAGTAGGCCTAAGCCTTCCTTTGAAGCTGTGCTTTCGCGGTGCTCCTCAACTACCCCCAAAAATCTGTGACAGGGTATCCCCCTCTTGGATTTACAAAACCTTTGATCTCAAGTTCCGAACACTTCAGAATCCAACGAAAGGAGGGCTCTTTTCCTAGTATTTCCAAACCTAAGGAGTGTCTAGAAGCGTGCCGTGGTGCAAGTGAAATAAGTGTGCATTCACCGCAAAATGATTTTGAATTTTTAATCGCACACCACGTTTTACAATCAAGTCCTTGATTTTTAGATGTCCCTCCTTTAATTAGTCCTTTTTTTTTTTGAATATATGTGACCACTTGTTAGATCGCTTTAAGACAGACTTTGTGGTCTTTGCATTAAATCCTAAATGTAATGCATGATCAAAAATATGATGCAAAGTAAGAGAATGCATACCTTGCCTCCAGCGATCTTCGATGCAAAAATGCACGCAATGCAGAAAAGCAAATCTAGAGGCTGCTCATACAGACCTAAATGGTTCGTCCTAGGGCATGCAGCTTCTAGCAGGCAGCTCGTTTTTTTCTTTTTCTATTTTTTTTTAGAACTACTTATGCACAAGCAAATAAAAGAAATAATAAAAAATAAACCTAAATCTAAAGAAAAGGGAACAGGCTCCCAAAAATTACCCAACACGGGTCCAAAACAAAATCGGGGAACAAACCCCTCAAAATATGCCCCAGAACAAGGGTTTCAAACTAACTGTAATGAAAAATTAAGTCTACAATCTTAATTCTATTCTAATTAAACTAATGACTAAATGGTGTCCGTCACGTCCTCGTCCTTCTCCTCCGTTTAAAAATGGCTCGCCCAATTCTCGTCTGGCGACGTCAAGGGTCGCCTCTCACACTGGCTGATTCTTGCACAAATTTTCTCGCACAGAAAAGAAAATAATGAATTGTCAAATCTCTATGCAATTGACAAATAATCAAAATAAAATTAGGCGAAATTATTGCGTCTGTTGCCTCCCCGGCAACGGCGCCATTTGACTGGTCTATCTTTCGCTTTTAAGTCGTTTGTAGTTTAATGTGGTGGAAAAATCGACTAATCAATTTTTAACAACAAATAACCACTGGCAGAGGAGTGGGTCGTATCCACAGGGAGGCAATAACGTATTAAAATTCATGCCAGTTAAAAATGTTTGTTCGTAGTCAATTTGGACAAGAACCAAGCCAAGATTGCCTTTAGATTAAGGTTTAAGCAAGAAACAATGCTGAAATGGTAATTATGAGAAACTATAGGATATTTTCCTCAATGCAGAACCAATAAAATATGATTAAAATGTGGCAATGGTAGAAAATGTAAATTTTAATTGACGATTTACTGTAGCAAAATAGGGGAATTTTTCCCCTTTGTCTTGCGCGACGAGGAGCCGATGGCCGGGTGCGGGAAGCTCGGAGGAGGTCCCTTGGACCAAGAGCTTCGAATTGGTGGTGGTGGCGAGTCGCGCGGCGGCCGGAGGTGGCCAGACGAGCTCCGGCGGAGGTGTTGCAGCCGGTGACCTTGCGTGGCTGTTGGCGTGAGATCTGCTCGCGCGTTGCTGCTGCGGGGGTGGCTGCTGCTGCTGGCGTGGGCGCTGTTGCGGGGGTGGCTGCTGCTGCTGGCGTGGGCACGGGAGCGCAGGCGTGGTGAGCGCTGGATTGCAGGCGTGGGGAAGAGGGCGCTGCTGGTGGCGGTTCTGCAGGCGCGGGAGGTGGGCGCTGCAGGCTGAGGAGGGCGTGCGCGATCTGGAGGGCGTGGAGATGGTGAAGGCTAATGGTGGGCGCGGTTACGTTGGGGGCTGGTGGGTGGCACTGCAGGCGTGGGTGCGCACGGATGAAGGCGCAGGCGCGGGGGTGGTGGTGCGAGCGTGAACGGTGAGATGGGCGGATGTGGTTGTGCGGGTGCGGGTGGAGTTCAGACGGGTATGCAGGCGGGTGATTGCAGGTGAGCGGGTAGCTTCAGACGTCCGGGAAATTTCCCGGACGTCTTAAGTGAATGAGAAGGTGATTGCAGTGACGGTGGTTGTGGCGTTGGTGGTTAGTGACGATGGCGAGGGAGTTGCACGCTAAGGTGCTCACGGTAATGCGGGCGAGCTCCGGATGGCGGTGTGGCCTGTCACACCACACGCCCACGGTGGTGGAGACTCGCCGCCACGGTAGAGGCCGACAGTATGGAGTGGAAGAGAGAAGTTCTCTCTACACAGTGGTGGGTCGGTGGCGGAGGCCTTCCGAGCTCGGCTGCCTCCCTCCTCCTTTTGCAGTGACCTGCACACATTTGAAATCATCCACCGGACCAGATCCATCACATCCGCTCCCACTTGAATGGGTTCTTCACTGCACCAGCCGTTCGTCGTTGGAGCGCAGCCAGCTGTTCTTGCAAGAAGAAAATAAAATAATGTTAAAATATTAGGGCCATTTATATACAGACCCTCAACTTTTATGTTAATAAAAACAATATACCTAATTGGTTATCTAATTAGATAAATGCCATTCTAAACTAATTCTAAATGTACTTAAACTATGAATGCAATGCATGGATTATGTAATTAAATTAAAACTATGAATTAATCTATTTACATCCTAATTTATACTAAATAAATGTTAGAATTAACCTAATGTGTAGGCACTTAAATACTTAAATAGCCCACAACTATGGGCTAATCACTCTTCTCCTTCCAGGCTGTCCCCTCCCCTTCTCCCTCCATACGCAGGCCCTCCTCCTCTGAGGAGACACTCTTCGGGCAGGAGTACATCACTGTGGTGCACACCCACCACCGTGAGACCACCACCGCCCAGCTCATCAAAGAGCCGGTGGGCGTGGTGGTCTTCTCTTCCCTGTTTCAACTTTCCACGCCATTACCACAAAGCTTCAAGCTTTGAAGCTCAACCGGCCACCGCACGCCCCTGCAGTAGCCGGCTAAGCCCCACAGCAGCAGCAGCAAGGCGGCAGCAGTGCACGCAGGCCTCCAGCGCATGCCTGCAGGCACCCTCGCCTCCCGCTTCTTCGCGTACACCCGCCTCTTCATGCCCGCAACCAGTCAGCGCATCCCTTCCACGCGCGCGCCAGCTGCAAGCCACCTGCACTCACAGCACCGGGTGCAAGCAGTTGCGTGGCTCGCCCCGCCACTGTAGCCACTGTTCACGCATTTCAGCAGAACACTGTGGCTACAGTGGGGTGACCGGTAAGATTCTCACTTATTCGATCACCCGATGCGCCACTACCGGCCACTGCCCGCACGTGCGTCCCGCCCCGCATCCCGCTCCAGCGCCGCGCATCTGCCAGCGCCCGCACTCGCCCGTGTATCCGCCCGCTTCAGCATCTTCGCCCTTGTATGCTTACCCGCTCCTAGCGCCTGCGTCTTCTCGCACCCGACTCATCGCGCAGCGCTGTGCACTGCGGTCCTCTCCGTGCGCTCACTCGCTCCCAACACGTGCCTCTCTGCGCACCTACACGCCTACGCGCGCGCGTGAGACACCAGACGTCAGGCCCTGAGGCTGCAAATGACTTAACCCACGTTTCTTCACCAGCAGCGCTCTCTCACTCTCTCACACAACACTCTCTTCCTCTCTCTCTGCAGAAACACATACACACACACTCACACTCTCGCACACACACACTCTCACCTATACACTATTATATACTTATATATATACATATATATATATTTTTATCTATATATTACATATATACATATACTTATATACATATATATATATACATATATACACACCTACTTATACATATATATATGTATATATATATACATATATACAAATATACATACATATATACATACATACATATATAACTACATACATACATATATAACTACATATATACCTATATATTTATAACCATATATACATATAGATATATTTACATATATACATATATATATATTTTCACATTACTTACCATACGTTGTATCATGGGAATATCTGCACCAGTTGCTGATATTCCCCGATACATGCGTACAAAAAGCATGGTCGCACACATCTTTTACCATCCACCTTACACTCCACGCAGCACCTCGTCCTGTTGGTTGCGTCTTTCTAGATGATGACCGACTCGACACCGTGCAACACTCCATCTCCGCCTCCACCCCTACCCCTTTATACATATATAATATATACCTATATATATATACTATATTTACTTTATTTCTATTTCGCTTTCCTGTTAGTAAAAAGATAAAAAAAATATATAAAAGAGAAAATATAATCTTTGACTTGCAGGTACTCCGTCTTGTGAATAGCAAGACCCATTTTGGAACCCTGGTTTGGCTCAAAGCCAAGAACCTAATTTTGAGGGTGTGCCTCAAGGAATTATCAAAAAAAAATCTAAATAGAAAAACACCAAAAACACAATAAATGGACGGAAGAGATTTGTTGTAGGAAAGGCGTAGAAACTTGACTTCTAACCCACTTCCCTGAGTTCGACCCTGGGCCTAAAAGTGACCAAGATAAAATCAAGTAGGCTAGGTTAAAAATTTTATAAAGAGATGGTTAGGCTCGATTTAGGTTAACCACTATACTCATTATAATGATAAAATCACCATATTAACACAACCTAACCAGGTCCGACCACCATCCCTTTCAGCTACTAGTGTAGGGAGGGAGGTAGCCACCCCACGAGGCCTGAGGTTCAGCTAGCCACCCTACATTGACTTTGTTAGGCCCTTTGAGTAAACCGGGGTAGTCAGACGAGTGCACTCAAATTGTGGTGGGGCGAGACCCCTGTTTGGTTTCGAGGGGCGAGACCTTGTTCTGAGAGGGCAAGGCCCTATACTGTTCCATGCTGTACTTTGGGTGTACCCGCTAGCAGAGACGACTGATTGCATGTCAGTGCAGGGTAGCTACCTGTGTGCTTATCACGAGTGCTGTAGTCACCGCTACGTCTCAACAGTGACCTTGGGGTGATTGACTGGGTGTAAGACTACCACGGGGGACTCTCCTGGCCAGGAGAGTACCACGTGTACCTTCTACTCTATAGAAAAGACTGCAATCAAGATCGTTCCCACGAGGAACATGCAAGATCAAGAAATACCTGGATACTTGATCAATAAATGAACCAGAAGCACATAAATGAGATAAATAGAAATGAGAAATAAACCTGTTATTCTTTTACTATACTTGCACTTAAATAATGTAAACACCACTCTACTTAGCGTTCGCTAACTCTGTCTTTTCGTAACCCTGTTTAGGACCAGGAGTTGAGTAGCCCGAGTTTCCGGCTGCAGAGGGCGTTGGGCCCAGCCGTAGTCATTTTTCAGCTCTTTCGTTTTCTACTATTTTAGTGAGTAATGGACGCATAGTTTACTGTTCCTATTACTTTCTGTTTCCTTTCCATTTTCTGTTGTTGTTGTGGTGGCATGTACTATGTTTTGAGACAGTTGTTCTACCTTATTGCCTCATACTTTTCTTCTGCTTAGTTATATTGCATGTGTGAATGTGATTTATTTTCCCTATTTTTGGTTATTTCTTGTTGGATGACTAGGTCTTGGGATTAGTCAAGGCGAGCTGGTCTCGAGTCTTGTAGGGATTTGGGAATTGGGTTATAACACTAGGAGACCATAATCCTTAAAATTATCCCATATAATTGGTCTACCACACCTAACCTTAAATTTCTCAAAATTGTTAAGTTTTTGGGTGGCCTTTTTGGTTAAACAAAATTGTTCCGTCACATTAGGTAGTTCTTCTTCTACAGGAGGTGGGTTACTAGGTCTAGCACTCTTTTGCTTCCTATGAGGCATAATGAGGAAAAGAAAGAAGAACAGGCTTAACAGAAATAGCTGAAACCAAACGTCTGGTATGTTAGTCAGACATCTGAAATCGCAAAACAGATGATTGAAAAAATGAAAACAGATGTTTGAGATTTTGAGAGATAGGAATCATAACAATAGATGTCCGAAAATGTAACAAGATGTTCGAATAGAAAGAATTATATCAACAAGAAAGAAAATAACGGAATTCCGAAAAACCAAACCAAAAGAAACAAGGAAGAGAGTTAATCACAAACACAAATGTATCCTCATACAAGTTCGTATTAGAAGAAAATACACAATCTAGATGTGAAGATATAGTGATTACCAAAGGAAGAAGATGTGATCTTCCTTAACAAGAGGCCTTTGTAGATAAAGGGATGAAGATACGGCTATAGATGTTTAGTGAGCACAAGAGACGTCTGATGAGACACAGGAGGCGCCCGGTGGAGATCAGGAGGCGTCCGGTGCTCTCAGGTTCTCTTCAATGGAGGAATATGGAAGAATATGAGAAGTGAAAGTGGAAGAGCTCTTTGGAGTGTGGTAAAAAAAATATGGGAATGACCATGAGGTGGTGTTGCACTTTTAATAAAGCAGATTTCAAATTTCAAAAAGAGGTTAAATATCCATTGGGTAAAAGAAAAATGTTCTTTCGAATTTCGAATCCAAGAGCATTCAAAAATATCAGACATCTTTTGATAAAGACAGACATCTGAACTTAGATAATTAGACATCTAACAGATGAAAAAGACGTCTGAAAGATCGTTTGAATTTGAATTCAAAACACTTCATTTGAAATTTAAAAAGATGACTGTTGAATGATTAGTGAATGTATTAAACAACGATCAGATAGAGACACAGATGTCTGAGAAGCATTCAAGACGTCTAAAATTCAAGAAATTCATTCCAAGGAAGAAAATTGCATACACAAGACAATAAGATGTTTGATATGGACATTCAGACATCCAAAAAACTTAGTTTTCTAAACCTTTCAACTTGCAAATTCCTAGATGCCTTCTAATGTGACTATATCTTTCTAAACTAAGTGGTTTTGTCAAGATTTCTGCAAGTTGGTCCTTAGTGTTTACAAAATCTAACTTAATTTCTCCTTTTAATACATTATCCCTAAGAAAATGATGTCTTACATCTATATGTTTAGTTCTAGAATGATTTATAGGATTTTTGGATAAATTTATAGCACTTGTATTATCACAACATATTTTAGTTTGTCTAAAATCTAATCCTAAGTCAGATAATGTTTGTTTCATCCAAAGTATTTGAGAACATGCCAAAGCAGTTGAAATATTTTCAATTTTAGTGGTGGATAATGCAATACAATTTTGTTTCTTAGAAAACCAAGAAACAAGTGCATTACCCAAAAAATGCCAAGTACCGCTAGTACTTTTTCTATTAGTCCTACTACCAGCATAATCGGCATCACTATATGCTAGTAAGTCCAAAGTATGAGATCTAGGATAGTACAAACAAAAATCACTAGTTTCTTTTAAATATTTAAAGATTCTTTAGGTGAATTTTGAAAATGTGCACAAAGACAAATAACAAACATTATATCAGGTCTAATTGTAGTAAGATAGAGTAAAGATCCTATTATACCTCTGTATATCTTTTCATCAACTTGCTTACCATTTTCATCTAAGTTGAGACTTATGTTTGTAGCCATCGGTGTGGTTTTGCCTATCACATTTTCCATTCCATATTTCTTTAATGTGTCATTGGTATACTTTGTTTGACATATGAAGATTCCTTCATCCATTTGTGTGATTTGAAGTCCAAGGAAGAATTTTAATTCTCCCATGAGACTCATCTCAAATTCATCTTGCATAATCTTTGAAAACTCTCTACACAAATTTTCATTAGTAGAGCCAAAAATAATATCATCTACATAAATTTGAATAACTATTAAATCATTAAGTTGATTCTTGATAAAAAGATTGGATCTACTTTTCCCATTATAAAACCTGATTTAATGAGATAATTTCTTAATCTCTCATACCATGCCCTGGGTGTTTGCTTAAGATCATAAAGAGCCTTTTTAAGCTTATACACATGATTAGGAAATTCAAAATTTATAAACCTAGGAGGCTGGGCTACATAAACTTCTTATTTTATGAATCCATTTAAAAAAGTTAATTTCACACTCATTTGATATAATTTAAGACCTAAATGCGATACAAATGCAAGAAGCATTCAAATCTATTCAAGCCTAGCTACAGGAGCATAAGTTTCTTCATAATCTATACCCTCTTGTTGATTATAACCTTGTGCAATGAGTCTAGCCTTATTTCTTACTACTTAACCTTCTTCATTAGTTTTATTTCTAAAAATCCATTTAGTTCCTATAATAGAATTATCACTTGGTTTAGAAACTAATTCCCATACTTGATTTCTTTCAAACTGATTTAGTTCTTCTTGCATAGCAAGCATCCATGAAGAATCTAAATAAGCTTGATGAACAGTTTTGGGTTCAAGTTGAGATACAAAAGCATCTAGAACAAAATTAACTTGTGATCTAGTTTTGACTTTGTCATTAATCTCTCCTATTATTTGTTTTTTTGGATGATCTTTATGCAAGCTCCATTCTTTAGGAAGATTATGTGTATTTTGATCTTCAATGTGAGATACATCTATAAAGAGTACGTCCTCATCATCACTATCTACTACTTCAACTTGTTTATTATCTATAGAAGAATTTTCACCAAACTTGATATGAAGTGTTTCTTCTACTTTTAGAGTTCTCTTATTGAATACTTGATAAGCTTTACTTCGGGATGAATATCCTATGAATATACATTCATTTCCTTTAGCATCGAACTTATCAAGATTTTCTTTAGTGATTAGCATAAAACACTTACTTCCAAATATTTTGAAATAATTAATTTTAGGTATTTTATTATAATAAAGTTCATAACTTGTTTTATTAAGCATAGGCTTAATTAGGATTCTATTTAGTACATAGTAAACCGTGTTAGTGGCTTCGGTCCAAAAATACTTTGGAAGACCAGATTCTATAAAAAGTGTGTGGGCATATTTCTTGAACAGTTCGATTTTTCTATTCTACTACACCATTTTGTATTGGAGATCTAGGAAATAAAAACTCATGTTTTATTCCTAGTTCTTCACAAAAATGAGAAAATCTTGATTTTCAAATTCTCCTCCATGAACAGATCGAATTCAAGGAATCATATATCCCTTCTCATTTTGAACAAGTTTTAAAAACTTGCTACAAATTTCTAAGATTTGGTATTTAAGTTTAAGAAAATATACCCATGTAAATCTTGAATAATTATCTACAATTACAAGACAATATCTACTATCATTTAAACTACTTGTTCTAGTTGACCCAAATAAATCTAAATGTAAGGTTCTAAAGGTCTATATGTAGAGACAATATTTTTGCTTTTGAAAGAACTTTTATTCAACTTACCAGGTGTACATGCATCACAAAAAGTATTTAAATTAAACTTTTTCTTAGGCAATATTTTAACTAATTCATATTTGACTAATTTATTTAAGTATTTGAAGTTCAAATGACCTAATCGTTTATGGCAAGTAAACATTTCATCATTTGAAGCTATTAAACAATCATAAGTTCCATTTGTATCTATTTCAACAATATATATATCCTTATATCTTTTTCCAATTAGAAGAATTTCATTTGTTATATTATCAAATATCTTAAAAAGCTTAGCACTAAACAGAATATCATATCCTTTATCACAAATCTGGCTTACACTTAAGAGATTGTGTTTAATCCTTTTACTAATGCAATATGACTAAAAGATGCATTAACTTTACCAATAATACCTATACCTATAATCTATCCTTTGTGGTTGTTCCCGAATGTAACGGAACCACCCTCTTTGTATGTTACCTCCATAAAAAGTTTCTTGTTGCCTGTCATATACTTGGAACATCCGCAGTCCATGGTCCAAGTTCCTTTGTTTTTGTCCTACAAAACATGATTGTCTTTGAGTTGATCTTCTTGGCTGCTCTACTATCTTTCTATAGGCATGTAATCCTTCTTTGGTTCTCTTAAAGATATATCTTGATAAATCCACTTCTTCTTGACCTACAAAACAAGATTGAACAAGTTTCTTTGGTACCCATTGTTTCTTGGGTCCATATTGGTTAGTTTTTGTTTTCATAGTTGAATATGAAAACTTCTTTACTTCCTTTTGACTAGATATAAAATTAGTTTGTTTTCCTTTTGATGAACTTGCTTCATGAGAATATCCAAGACCAAATTTGCAAGAAGAAGATTTTTGTGATGATAAGAGTCTAAGTTTTCCTTCCCATTAGTAAATCGAGCAGGATCTTCTAATAACCTTTCTGAATTATTTTGAAGATCTTGAACATTAGTTTCAAGAAGTTTTATTTTATTCTTTGAACTTTTAGTCTCATCACATAGAAATTTTTTTTCTTGCATAATCTTGTCTTTCTCATTTTGAAATCTTGATATTTTTCTTTAAGATCTTTATTTTCTAACTTAGTCTTTTTAAAAGTACAATATAAATCATCAAAGGCTTCTACAAGTTCTTCTAATGATAAATCGTTTACCTCATCTTCTAATGCCATAAGTCTAAGGCATGTGGCTTATTCGATGGTTGAATCAGTCTCAAATTCATTCTTGCTTGAATTTGAATCGTCCCATGCAGCTTGCATAGCTTTCTTTTTCTTGTACTTATTAAAAGACTTCTTTGAATCCTTCTCTTGTTTTTTTTTGCTCCTATCTCCATCTTTCTTAAGTGGACAATCCTTTCAAATATGTCCCTTTTTTTTGCATTGGTAGCAAATGATTGATTCTACCTTTGAATCCTCTCTTGATCCCTTTTTCCTGAAATTCTTGTTATATCTTAAAAATTTTCTAAACTTACGAGTAAGCATGGCAAGGTCTTCATTTTCTTCAACACTATCTTTGGATTATGAATACACTTTAAAAGCTAATTGCTTTTTCTTCACTTCCTCCATTCCTTTCTTCTTTTGATTAAGCTTGGTCTCATATGCCATGAGATTTCCAAGAAGTTGATCCATGTTTAAGTTTTCAACTTCATTGGCTTCTTCTATAGCTGTGACTTTAGGTTCAAAAATATTAGTCAAAGAACGTAAAATTTTACCTTCTAGCTCACCTCTTATGAAAGTCTTTCCTAGAGTCTTCAAGTTGTTGACAATGAAAGTGAAACGGGTGTACATATCATTCACACTTTCATTTTCCTGCATTTCAAATTTCTTGAATTATTGGGTTAGTAAAACAACTTTGAAATTCTTTACCTTATTGGTTCCCGCATGTGTAACCTTAGGAGACTACCATATTTCATATGCACTTGAGCATTGAGAAATCCGATTAAACTCTTCTGGGCTGAGTGCACAATATAAGGCATTCATATCCTTAGAGTTGAGTGAGAGCTTCTTCTTACCATCATCCGTCAAAGCTCCTTTTGCAGGTTTCACTGGCCTTTCAAATGATGTTTCCACCATTTCCCAGAGAGAATAATCTCCCAACTGAAGGAAGACTACCATCCTCTACTTCCAGTACGAGTAATTCATACCATCGAAGTAAGGCGATTTTGTCATTGAGAAACCATAATTGCTGCTTGTTGCTACCACCTTGGATGCCATTTGATCATCTTGCACAGGCTTTAACACCTACACACAAAAATAAACAAGGCTCTGATACCAAATGTTAGTGGCATAAGAAGGGGGGTTGAATTGTGTAATAAAATTAAATTCAAACAATCACAACAAGAACATAGGTATTTAGAGAGGAAACCCTTGCGGGATAAACCTCTACCTAGATCTCTAAATCTAGGATTTTGCCCCTACCCAAGTAAGAATTACTAGTAACAAGTAATTTTACAAAGCCCCTCTTCCTGGACAAACCCCAAGAAGAGTTTTGCCCCTCTACTAAGAGGAAACGGGAAACCCATAAATTGGGTACCCAAATAAACTATCAAAAAGAAATATAAATCTATAAGCCTTGAATGAAAGAATAAGAATACTCCCTTCTTCAAACCTACGAGTAGCAGAAGAAGAGGTGCTGTCAAAATAGTAGCCTAAGTGAAGCACACAAGAAGGCACACAAGAGAGCATAAATGAGATCAAGAGCTTTCAAATGAGTAGAATGTGAATTTCACTGTTGTAAATTCTTAAGGCTACTTATGGGGGGTATATATAGGTGTAGGAGGTTAGATTTGAGCTTAGGTAGTCGTTGGAATCTGAATTGAATTGGAATAAATTGAGATAGAATGGCTATAAAGCATTAACTTAGATTTTGACTATATCAGACATCTGAAAAATAAGAACAGACGTTTGAAAATACTATTACAAGCATCTGAGAATAAACTAGGACGTCTAACAAAACTCTAGGAAAGCAAAGTGGTTATTGGATTAAATATAGGGACATTTGAACAAAAGTTAGACATCTGAATATAAATGTTCAGACGTCCGAAAATTAAATTGGACGTCTAAAAAAGCATTAGGGATAGAGTAATCATTACTGGAATGAAGTTAGACCTAAACAGGGATTTAACAAAATATGGTCATACATCCTAAAAAGAACCAGTAGACGTCTGATGGCCTTCAAAGTTCCAAAATCAAAGTATAGTCGCCATACTTAATCACAATCAATATAAACATTGGAAAGAAAGTGAACATTGGACTGATTTAGACGGCTCAAGACAACGTCTGACGTCTAAACAACTCCTAAGATTATGACCGTTGTTCTAAAGAGTTAAAGAGATTATCAAAATCTAAAGGAGGTGTCAGAAAATCAATAAACCAGACGTCTGAAACAAATAGTAGATGTTTGAAAAACTCAGATGACAGAGGTTGCAAGATCTGGCAATGAATATAGGTTCTGGACATGATCCTGGACATCTGGAAAAATGCATTAGATGTCTTAGAAATCAGATTCAGACGTTTGAAGGTAAGGAGAGATGTTTGAAAAACCAATAGAAATAAGACTTTACAAAATAAAGAATGCGAGTATGAATAGAAAAGATCAAAAGACATCAAGGCTTGTTACATTCTAAAATTTAAAATAGACTAAAAATAAAATATTTTGTCCTTCCTTTTCCTCGATCCTTATCTTTAAATTCTTCTTTCACTTTAAATGCTTCCTGCAACATGTTAGTCTTTTCTAAGAAATAGCTCATTTGTCATTATCAAAAAATATAGTTATAACAATGTGGGGAGAAGTCGCCAGATGATCCAACGACCTTTGACAGATCACTGGATCATCCAGTGACCTATCTCCAAGTTGGAAGCTTGCAAAGGTTGCTGGATCATTCAACGATCTCTAACCAACAGTTAGGCAGAGCGGAACGTTAGGCATAGGATCTAGCAACCTTTGACAGGTCCAACGACCTATAGGTAACTATTACCCCACCCTCGTACCCCTCCATCCCCAACTCGCCTATATAAACCCCCCTCCCCTCTTTTCACCACACACTCTTCAATCTCTCTTAAGAAATTTTCCTCTTTACAAATTGATTTTGCTGAGATTCTCTCCCCAACTTTGAATTTTCTTTCATTCCACTTTGACATCTACATTTAGCAGTATGATAATTTTATTTTTTTTAAAGAATAATTAATATCATGTGTAGTTATTTTATATACATTTGTACTAATTTATTTTATTTTCATTGCTATAATAATATATAAGATATTAAGAATATATAAGATATACATTTGTACTAACTCTTTTTCTCTTATTATATACATCTTTTTTCCCTTATCATGTAATAATAGATGACACAGCAGAATGTAGGTGATTACAAGCTTATCTAGAGAGACCATCCTCATATCTCCGTGATGTTATGCAGGTATTGCAAATTTTATTATTTAATATTATTCATTTATATAAGCAATTTTTGAGATTTTTTTTTTAATTTTGAGAACTTTTATTGTAGGTGAGATTTATTGAGCATACCATAATAATGCATCAAGTATTAGAGAAAAAAATAATTTAGTGGAAGAGCAGTTGGAGTTAGCGGGTTTTGGAGCGACGTCATGTTTGCCGAAGCAGTAACTCGGTCATGCACTTATGCATGCTATGGTTGAGTGCTAGCATCCATAAATTCATACTTTTCATCTGTCAGAAGGAGAAGTTACCATGACATTACAAGATGTCGCAATTTTGACGGGTCTTCTCGTGCATGACCCACTGTGATAGGTGCTGTACAATGCAGAGATTGGAGGGAAAAGTGTGTAGCATTACTTAGAGAAGATCTAGATGAGAACCCAAGTAAAAAGAACTTAACCTCTAAAGGGTTAAGTATGATATGGTTGAAGTGTAAGTTTGTAGATAACCTCGAGTCCGTAGAGACAAAAGATGATGCAATTAGATATGCTCAAGGCATCATTTTAATTTACTTGGGAGCTAGTATCCTTTCAGATTCGACCAAAAATAGGGTTCCAATTAGGTACTGTGAATAAAACACATATAATATTCTCGAGTAACGTTTTTTATGTATACTTAACCAATATTTTTATAAATTTGTAAGTATTTATTATTAGTAGAAGATCTTGGAGTATGCAGACAACTAGCCTAGGGAGTTGCTTCACTTGTTCAGTTGTACCACCAACTAAATGAAGCAATACGTTATTCAACAACAAACGTATACGCTTTTTTTACGATGTTACAGGTAATTTTACATTAATTTATATAAATTTTGTAAATTTCTTCAAATATATGTTATAATATTTAAATTGTCTTTATAGTTATGGATTTAGAAACACCTTCATATTGGGAGGCCAAAAGAAATGTCATTTTTACCTCATTTGTTACATATTGCATCATTAGGCATATGATAGGTTCAAAATATTTAATATAATAATAATAATTAAATTCATTACTCTTTCCTTAACATGATAGCTATGTTTAAGGTGGAGCAGTAGTAAAGAATTTAATAATAATATGAGAACAACAAACCATATTTACTACCAAAATGAGATAGATACGCCACTCACTCATCAGGTAACATACAATTATTCTAACTAAATTCCATATTTATCATAAATTCTTGACTTATTATGTAATAATATTCAAAATGTTTTCATTTGTATTATAGGTGATTTGGAATTCTTACACAGATGGGAGGACATAGTACATTCATCACATCTGTTTTCTAGATTCGGTGGTTTTGAGATCCAGGACATGCTTGATTTGTTATAATATAGTAGTCATGCACGTTCCTAATCGTGTGATGGCACAGTTTGGCTTGAAGCAACACATACTTGAATAGATGGATAGAATTAGATATGCTGACAAAAGAGTTAGGAGTATCTCTTCATGGGTGACATATCATGCAGGGTACATTGATCGGTGGACTCGGAGGTTGGAAGCAATTGTTGAGGAGCATGATTTACAAGGCACATATAAAGAAGTTAGACAACATTACTTGCGATGATATTGGAGGAAGACCAAAATGTGGGTGCAGGAATAGATGCTGCAACCTATAGTTGCGTACGAACCTCGAGGCCTAATTGAGAGAGACTTGGTAAGAAAATTATATTTTAAATGAATTATTAAAATCTTAATTTTTAATTTTTTTAATAATCCTCATTTATTTTGCTTAATATTAGGTAAGTCTTATCTTCAAAGCAAAAGAACATATAATGAGGTGGTTAAATACACCTTATTTACGGTCAAACGTAAGAGAAAAGGAAATGAAGGACTTAGTTGACCAACTTACCAAGAAGATAGAAGAGCATAGGTTGCGTGACATTGAAGGCCATGGAGTTGGGAATGAATCTGCAGATGCTGTTTTCGAGGAGGATGTCAGCTCTCCAATGCAATACACCCAACCTCCGATACACTTTACCCAGCCTCCTCCGATGGATTACACGGAGCAACCGATGGATTATACTTACATCCCGGTGCAATCTACTCAGCCATCATATGCTTACAATCCGTGTGGGGAAGGATTATTGCAAGTTCCAAATTTTGATCCTTCTGAGAGTCAGCCGGGCAGTTTTCTAGATTTGCATTTTACAGATCTGATGTAGAATCCATACTTGTCAAGGTATTCTGTATCAAGTTTGGGCCCATCTAGACCACCATTTCAACCCCCTTCGATGACTACCTATCAATATCTGAAACCTCCACAGATTTGGAATGAACTGTGAATCCAATAATAAGAAGGTGATGATACTGAAAGTGATAATGAGGATTATACATCCAACATTAGAAGCATATGTGGCCGACCAAATGTTGGCAGCAGATTTATTCACCTAGATCGTGACGATCTTGAGAGAGAAAGAGGAAGGGTTGCACAACAAGATTCATCACGAGGTAGGGGTGAACATGAAGGAAGGGACAGTAAGAGACACAGAGGTTTTTTTAGTGCATTCAGTAGTGCTATAAGTAATGTTGTTCGACAACATTAATTGTAAATAATATGAGTTGTAAGACATGTTTAGTTAAATGTCTGAAATGTTATATTTTATGCTTTATAATTTAATAGCAATTATTCTTCTCTTTAAGGAAACAATTGTATGTACATTCTTCAAGCTACGTACTTACGGAGAGAAATTATGCTAAATTATCGTTGTAAAATCCTAAGATATTACTATTATCAAAGACAAACAAAAATTAAAACCTTCAATTCCAAAATTCTATTTAACCATTTCCAGTAAAAGACAAACTCAAATTATAGTGTAGTGACCACTAAAGTTGCATATACACAAGTCTACTAAACACTACAACAAAAATCACTATTGTAGACATTAAACTATCCTAGGACATTATCGCTAGGACACTGAGACAAACTTAGTAGTCCTCGGAACACATACACTATCCTAAGACACTTAGACAAACTCTTAGATAAATTAGGAAAACAAAATAGGCATTAGGCAACCTAATCAGATGTCCATAGTGGGGTCTTTAAAGTAATTATGGAAAAAGTAGTTTTTCTTATAGTGAAATGCACATTAATAGGTACTAAATGCAACAAAACAACACCTATTGATAATACATTTTAATCGCAATGCTTATGATAATGCACATTACACCCACTTTGACATACAACATTAACTCATGTAAGGTTTTCTGCAACTCCACAACTCTTACGTTGGTGTCGTGAACCATGTGTAGTACGTAATCAAAGTCTCTTTCTAACTTGATGTTCTCTTCTTGTATGGCTTGCATTAGCTGATCTTCCTCTTCATGCTCTTCTCTTAGATTTGTCCATTTAAAGAATTTGCATGCATTTTGTGGACAAGAGTAAAACTTCTGACCTTTGCTCCATGGTCATGTAGCTAGAACTCTACATAAGCATGTCACACTCCTTGAATGTGCACATGGGACGCTGTTATTTGGTTGACGATTACTTGAAGATTGAGAGGGAGCTTCCATTTTATCTGTAGGAATAGCTAACCCTGTAATAACCACATTGAAAGATATAAATAAATTTCATTGTAATCATTTTTTCCTCTCTGGAGTTGTAATAATCAAATGTACATTCTAAGCTTTTTGTAAGTGATAAGAATTTTTCATTTCTTGAGTTTCCATACCTAAAACCAATTTGCAGGAAAAATGCTTCAAATGTGGGGGTGAGATTCCTTCATATATGAAGTGGGCAAAGAACAACCACCACTTAAATAGAGGAATCACTCCTCTCCGAATGTTCAGATGAGGAAAATATCCCTCTCCCAATGGTCAGCCAACGTTCAGATTTTTTGAATGTTGGTCTGTAACGACCCGGTTCCCGAGTCCCTACGAGACACGAGAACCGGACCGACTCAACTAATCCCAAGACCTAGTCATCCAACAAGGAAGTAACCAAAAGATTAGTAAAATAAAACACATTCAGCATGAATATAACTAACAGTGAGAAAGTACAGTAGTAAGGAAAGAAACTACCACAGTATATACCACCACAACAGTAGAACAACATTCATAATATAATTTGAACTGCAGGTAAAGAAAGTACAACGGAAACAAGAACTACTCACTATAACGTAACAAAAAGAGGTACAAGGGACAGTGCTAACTCTACTCGACCCTACTTGGCCTAGCGTCCTCTGCAGCCGCTGACCCTTGCTGCTCAACACCTGGTCCTGAGAAAGGTAACGAGTGTAACACGTCAGCAAAACGCTGAGTAGAGTGGCAACTAAACTAAAGACAACGGTAGAGTGTATAGTAGCTGTTATATTCGATTACTTTCTTTATTCACATCTTTCAATTATCTCACTATTTCATTTATTCCTCAGATCTTTTTCTTGATCTAGAATGTTCCTCGTGGGAACGATCTTGATTGCAGTCTTTTCCAAAAAGTAGAAGTAGCACGTGGTGCTCTCCTGGCCGGGAGAGTCCCCCGTGGTGATCCTACCCTCAGTCAACCACCCCAAGGTCACTGACAGACGTAATGGTGACTACGGCACGTGCGATAAACGCACAGGTAGCTAACCCGTACTGGCACGCGGTCAGTCGTTTCCATTAACGGGTGTGCCCAAAGCACAGCACGGAACCAGTCCAGGGCAGAGCCCTCTCAGTAACAGGGGTCCAACCCCTCCACAGTAACCAAACAGGGGCCTTGCCCCTCCACAGTCCGCGCACCCTCGCCTGACTACCCTGGTTTGCCCCAGTGGGCCTAACAAGTCGGTGTGGGAGGCTAGCAGAACCCCGGGGCCCGTGGGGTAGCTAGTACCTCCCTACACTAGTAGCTCTCCTCGGTACTACGTACACGAGGGCCAGCAAGTCGGTACAGAGTGGCCAGTCCTAACCCCGGGTCCCTGGGGCGGCTCGCTCCGCTCTGCACTAAACAGGGGGACAGTCGCTCTCCTTGGTACTCCGTACTCAAGGTCTAGCTCACTTCCCCAATTCTATTCCATTCACTTTCCAGGAGTTCTACTCCTACTTCCCCGTAGGGTTCCAGCTTAGAACATCTAAGTTTCACCTTCCAGTTTCACGTTATCACAATCCATGCTCTCAAACACGTTTATTTATTCAACAGGCAGCTGTTAATTCGATTACAGGCAGCTATTTGTTCCTTTCCATTTTTCCAAGACTGCAGTATTCATCTGTTCCACTAGTTTTCCCATCCTAGGATTCATGCTGTATCCTAGGATCTATCATACAATATATTTTTTCAGCCCTAGGATTCATGCAACACCTAGGATCTATCATTCAATCTGTTTTCATTCCTAGGATTCATGCAATGTCCTAAGTTCTATTTATGATTCCACAATTTAACAGGTTATACTTAAAAGCCACTCTACCAGGTACGACGGGAGTAATGGGGGTGTGATTGGGAATCCCGCGTGCCTCCGCGACCCCCAAGACTGCAACGGAACGAGGTCCTATCACAAGGATCAAACACAAGGAGCATCTCAAAACAGTGTATAACTACTGTAGACGGGTAGAGGATTTAATTCCGGAAAGAACGCAACTCGAAACGCGGAAAACGGAACCCGAACGGGCCCTCAACGGGTCGAAACGACGACACTGTGCAAAATCAGACGTCTGGAACTTCTTCCAGACGTCTTAAAAAGTGGATCAGAGAATTACCTTGTTCTGCGTGGTTTCTCAGACGTCCAGAAGTCTGCGGGGACATCTGGCCTAGCTCACAGACGTCCGATGGTCACCCAGGACGTCTGGAGGTCGCTCTCGCTGTCTGGTACTACATCCAGACGTCTGATTCGCGTTGGATGGCGAATCATCGAGCCTACGCACACCCATCTCTCTCCTCAATACGGTTAGTCGACAGGAAGGAAGAAGAAGACGGAAAACTCACCTTTCAGACATCTGGACAGTCTTCCAGACGTCGATCCCACCGTCTGGCTATCAGCACAGACATCTGATTCTGGAAATTTTTCCAGAACCAGGGCGCGACTCGCCCTCCGCTCGCGACGCCGCGCCTTGTCGCACCTCGTGCGCCTGCTGCTCGAGCCGCAGCAGGCCTCCCGCGTCGTTCCGCGCCAGCTGCGCTCCCCACCGGCCGGCCCTGGCAGCCCCGGCGAGCTCGCCCTCACGGCTGAGCGCCGCTCTCGCAGGCAGCACCCCCTCCGTGCTCACTGCGGCCGTCGCCGTCGCAGCAACCCCGCGCCCGCTCTCGCGCTCGCTTTCGCACACTGGAAGGAGAAGAGGAAAGGGGTGGAGGCGACGGGAGGGAGTGCGTAGCCTTTTAAGGCCGCGCGAGGAGGAGAGAGAATCGCGGTAGGGCGTCTGCAGCCGCAGAGGGAATAACGAATATGCGGGTCTGCGCGCTCAGGCGCGTAGACGACCCACGCGTGTCGAAAATAACATATTTCCAGACGTTTGGAAACGATCCCAGACGTCTGGTCAGACGTCTGGATGTGATCCCAGACGTCTGGTCCGACGTCTGGGCCACCTCCCAGACGTCTTAAAATACGTCTGAGGCACGCGTTCGTAACATGGTCAATCTTCGTAATTACGATAATATCCCTCACAACTTCTCTTAATTTCAGATGAGGAAATCTGCGAGACCTGCAATTTGTTATGACAAAGAAAAAATATGCTAATAATATAGTGGTTATTGAATTTGGATGTAGCATTGGATTAGCTCAACCGACGTCTACAAAGATGCGATTGATGCTAATAATGCGTTGCTTGCAAGATGTGGAATGGGCATGTGAGCATGTGTGTGTGTGAAGGCTTAATGTGCGCGGTTACCACATGTGTGTGCAACTCGTGCGCACACACACCTGACATAATGTGTGGAAATGAAAAGTACTGCATGTGATATGTGAATGTAAGTCTGTGTGTGTCATAGGTTACTTAGTCAGCACCTCTATTGGGATATGATTTTCTGTTATGTCCTTGTTGCTGACACTTTTAGCATCAAGGGATACGACGACTGCTCATTTCATCCATTTCATTTCTAATCCTTTTAATATGTGGTCTACCCCTAGCATATCTGATATCTGGAGGTAGTAACTTCAGAGATTCTCTTTGTCCCCAATATCTCTTGTCACGGATTGGATTAAAGGATTCTGAATATGTCAATCGATAATTTGTTGTTTTATAATACTCTAAGCAAAGCGAAAGAAGATCAAATCTAATATGTGCATAGGCAACTAACACATGCATGAAAACAAGATGCTTTAATTGAATATAATCGCAATAACATATTGTGTCATTTATTCCATTGGTAAAAGTAAGATCAACCTCATATGAGTAAAGTTTCTCTCCAATTTTAAACTTCGTTATGCTAAATCTAACAACTTGTAATCTTCGCAAGCTTAAAATTTCTCTATTGACAACTCGGTCAAAATTTAGAGTAAGAACTGTTGTTATGACTTCTCCGTTATCGAAATGCTCAGTAAAGTACTTGTTCAAACGAAAGGAAGTCGGTGTAACAAGAGCAATGATTAGTAATCCTCGACAATCTTTTAAAACATTATTGAAACATTCAGATGCATTTATTGTCATACTATCATATCTCTTCCCCCCATCATAGCATAATGCCCAGTATGATCGATTACAATCATTTTGTTGTATAATCCATTTATATGCTCCATCACAAATGCATTGGATATCCCCTAATATCCGATTGTGATCATATGCTGTTAATGCACAATTAGATGCATAAAAGCATCTTTATAAATCCTTACTTTTAAATCTTTCTTTATGCATGTTTGTTTTCATATGTCTCAAACAATGTATATGTGAATGACCTCGTTCCGAGCTAAAATATTGAGGAACTAAATTTCTTAATCCAGGGAAACGATCACTTATGATACATATACTATCCCGATTGACAATTTCAGAGAGAAACATAAAAAACCAAACCCAACTGCTATTATTCTCCCCTCATTCCACAGCTGCAAAAGCTAATGGAAAAATTAACCGTTTGGATCGATTTTAGTTGCAATTAACAAATGTCAAAGATGAGAATCATATAAATGTGTACCATCGATTGAAAGTATTGAACGACAATACTGAAAACTCTTAATTAATGGACCGAAAGCTCAAAATAAATGGCAAAATTTCATTTTTCCTACTGCAGTTGATGATGGTACATCCATAACGTAGTAAATAGTAGCCGGATTTCACTAAATCATTTCTTTCATAAATTGTTTCAAATCTAAGAAGGATTCCTTTACGTTGCCATATATATGTGGTAAGTCTTTTTTCCGAGCATACTAAGCCTTGACATAACTTATTTTTTCCTTATTTTCATTGTTAATTAAAACTTGGATTTATTTCGGAGATAAGGTAAGATTTTCCATAAAATGTGGCAATATGCGGTGTAGTATGAACTTTGTATTACATTATTTATGATCTCCTAAGGTGTTTGCTGTGTAACTATACTCCTGATCATATCTAGTCACTATTCAATCATTAAAAGACTTGTCTATAGTTGCATGCAATTGCCACTTGCAACTATTAACAACACACGCAACAGTTAAGAGTTTTTTCTTTGATGCAATTTTCTTGTATTTCATACCTTTTTGTATACTCCACTTCCTTAAGTCTTGTTGTAAATCTTCTTTAGTTTTCCATCTTCTCATCATCCAATTCATTCTTTCTCCTCCTTGTTTTTAAGGAAAAACTGACGTCTCATCTTGATCTATCATCCAATTTATCCAATCATTATCATTAGGTAAATAAGGTGCTCCATCCATTGATTCCCCTTTTAAGTCATTGTCTTCTAAGTTATCATTGTTACCATCGTCATCGTCAACCTCCTCGTTATCAACATCTTTGTTGTTTTCCACAAAATTTTGATGAGGTTCCTCGTTAGCTACAACATACATAATGGTTGATATACCATGATCACCAAGTCTATTATTTTCATTTTCATCATTTTCTTCATGTAAATTACTTGAATGAGCCTCAATGTTAAGATCAAAATTTTTGTGTTCTAAAGCAAATGTTTCTTCTACTGGATGTAATTGTTCTTTTGATATATGCCTCGCTTCATCCATTGAAATATGTTGCGAGAAATTTAACATCCCATAATATAATGAATATGGGTCACTACTAAAGTCATAATTTGAACATGAACCAATATTGTCATATTGAGTGTATAGTTCTTGACTTCCTAATGGATACGCTATAACATATAAGTCGATTGTACTGTGCATACTTCCTAATAACTCTAATATCATTTGAGTTGATTCGTCATTCTTAATATCATAAGGAGATGATCTATCGTCTTCGTTTATTACTTGCATATTAACTTAAGCTTATAATATGATTCAGAATATCCACTAATATTATCTATAATAGATAACAAATTTTCGAATGAAGTACGATAGTTAATTGTTGTATTCATCAAATAACTATCAATATAATCAATACCATAATAAGTAGGTATTACTCTACCCTCCTAATAAATCCTAAGTACCACAATATTGTCTGCCATGTTATATAATCAATAAAATATAAAAGTCTTATTTACTAAAAAAAGTTAACCTCAAAAAATATTTTTTTTATTACAAAAAATCTGCAACTAATTATTTTTTTTAAAAAAGATAAGTTATCTTACTGTTAAAATGTAGATATTGGAGTGACAGAAGATTCAGAGTTTCAACAAAATTGCAATCGGTCATCATAGGGGTAGGGGTCGTTAGATGATCCAGCGATCTGTTGAAGATCGCTGGATCATCTTGCGACTTGTGGTTCAACTAATATTATATACAATAGATAACAAATTTTCGAACATAGTACAATCGTTAATTGTTGTATTCATCGAATAAATATAATCAATATCAAAATAAATAGATACTACTCTACCACCTTAATAAATCCTACGTATCATAATATTATCTGTCATGTCCGTATAATCAATAAAATATAAAAATCTTATTTACTAAAAAAAAGTTAACCTCAAAAATAATTTTTTTTATTACAAAAAATCTACAACTAATTATTTTTTTAAAAAAGATCAAGTTATTTTACTGCTAAAATAGAGATATTTGTGTTGAAAAAGATTTAGAACCTTAACAAGATTACAATTGGTCATCTAAGGAACTGAGATCGTTAGATGATCCAATGATCAGATGATTTATTAAAAGTAGTTGAATCATCTTGTGACCTGTGATCTAACAGATACCTCACTGGAAATGATCCTATTTTATTAATTTTACAATTCATATCCTCTATCCTAAATATTCCCCCTATTCATACCCCTAATGTCGAATTTCCCCGCCATGGCCGGTAGTGGTGTTCAGACAAAGAGGGAAGACGAATGAAAGGCAACGAGCGAGAGATTTGACAAAGAAGTGGGGCCTAAAGCTGTCGCCAGTGTGAGGACTGAGGGAGATGATGGGGAGAGTTGGGGAGTTAGGGGTTAGAACGAGGAGCCACACAACGTGGTACAAGGACTGAGGTGACGTTTATTTTCCCCCTTTTCCTTCCTCTTAAGGTTGGGGATAATGATTACAAAAATTTTATTTTGAAAGAAGGCACGCGATGAGGTATACGTGAGTCTGCCAATGTAACTACCTGCCAAAATTTGTGGACATATGCACTTCGTAGCCTTGTGGAAAATATTATTATATAATCTTGAAGTTGGTCATAGGCCACATTTGCGTATAACATTCAATTAGGAGAAGTAATGAACATTACGTGATTATAGATATCGACCTGAATAACTTAGTCAAATGACTTCTTCTGTTGGCTAAGGGGATTATTTAGATGGGTGACCTTTTTGTGTTGGGGGGAATTATGGTTTCCAAAAGTTATAGTTTATTATTATAAAATGTGTGATTAGGAACGATTAAGTAATAATAATTTTATATTTCTTACTAATTATTAATTTTAGGGATGATTATTTAAATAATCATTGTCTAAAAGATCCTCCCTCCTCCCCCACATCTAAATTTAACTCGAGGTAAGGTTTAGAGATGATTTTATAAATAATCGTTACTAATGATTACCGACAAGTGTAGGTTTTTTGTGCGTCATAGGTGAAATAATCGTTGCCAATTATCTAATGAAAAGTCACGTCTCTCTAAACTTTGATGTCCACGAAAATGGTATTTTAAATTAAATTAGCGACGGTTATTTTAAAAATCATCACTAAGGGTGCCTAATAATTTCATTTGGTAATGGTTATTTCGAAAGCCGTCGCCAATGGTGGAGATATTTTTGGCGAGGCGTAATGCCTTTCTTTTCTTCTCCTCTCTTCTTCTCCTCCCTTATCAGGACTAACTTGTTCGCACCCTATAGCTCCTCCGTAGTCATCGTCGCCGCACCCTTGAGTTGCTCCGCCAGTGCGTCGTCGACCACATCGTTGATCTCTCCACACCCCCCACCAAGTGACCACCTCCCCCTCGCGGTATTGCCTCCTCCTCCATCACCTCCACCTCTCCCTCCGCATCGATGCTTCGCCTCCCCCTCATCGATTGCCACGTCGATTGGTGCCCCCCCCCGCGCAAGTCGCTCCCCCCCACCCTACCTGTGCCCCCTCCTCTCGTGCACAACCCCCCATGCCCCTCACTGGCCACATCACCCAATCCCCCCTCCCCCGTGCGTCGCCCCCCCTACACCCCCTTGTTGGCTAATGCACCCACTCCCCCCATGCCCCCCCTCCCCCACCAAACCTTGCTTTGCTGATTGCGCAACAATTCACGGCACTAATTAATTCATCTTATGCTATTTTATAACTTTGCACATTTAGATTATGTAGGTATTCATACATTTTGGAAATATGTACATGCATATATTTTATGGAGAGGAAGATAGAGAAAGAGATTGAGTCTCCTAGTCCATTCATTTCCACCGCCTAATACCACCTAGCACAACACCACCTTACACCATCTATAATAATTTCCTAGCAATTCAATATCTACCCACAAAATACCCAAAATCTTAAAATATTCTTGATTTGCTACCCACTCCCTCCACCCCATCTTACCTATATACATACACAA